>CM060560.1:161260843-166260843 GCA_030625065.1 Alectoris magna | reverse complement strand
AGAGGTGTACTCTTGAAAGGAGTACTTCCACTGTATCCTTATTTCTTGTGTAGATAATGTCTGAACTTGTTTCCAGAGCATGGTTTGCTTTGTGAGTATTACATGTGTAGTGAAGCTAAAACAGGATTTTTTTCTGAACTTGTGCCATGAGTCATAAGTGCCTAGCTACACATTTTTTGGCAATTTCTTGATCTTTTCTTCCATTGCACTGTATAAATGGTACAAATGTGATTCTGCCTACTCAGAACTGAAAAGATTTATCCAACGTTAGAAATACTGGATTTGCAATAGTCATGTCACCACAGAAACAATTCCTGAGAGGGGATATCTTACATCATTACAGATTATAAAAATTGCTTTGCATTATTTTAGTGTTGCTCAAAATTTATACATTTCCTTTATTTCTTTTAAATGCTGAATTTTATCTGTTAAGCGCCTATGCTTTTCCTTTTCTTCACCTTGATTTCTTCTCCTTCTTCACATTTATATTGGTAACCAGAAGTACCCTATTTATTTAAACAAGCATCAGGATAAAATCTAATTTTATTTCACAGACGTTTCAAAGACACATCCACCTTTTGTTGCTTTGTGAGTTCCTAACATCTCCGTGAACAGAGAAGCAGCTTTATTTATTTCTTATACCCTGTAAGTGAGGAAGAAGTCTGCTACAAATAATAAATTGATGCCATTAGGATATAACAATCAAAAATCAATAGATTCTGATGGCCTGAAGACTGCTTTACAAAATTCTCATTTCAGCATCTAGTGTCATCTGCATATCTGTAGTACTGATAAATAACCATTTGTTTGTGAAATTCATGTAACTCACAGACTACCAAATAGTTTTAGAAGTACTTGAAAGAAAAACCACAGTTCCAGCTTCCTCTCAACTTTTGTCATGTGTGACATTCACAAGGTTTCTTTTATTACCCTGTGCAGTTGCCATAATAGCAGAAGATCTGTTGTTGGAAACCTCAAGCTGTATTTATTGCAGGCATACCATGCAAGTAGGAAAATTGTACTTAAGCTTTGACATAGTGCAGCATGACTTGGTTCATTTATCTAGATTCAGCCAGCTGGGGGTGGTTTAGCAAGTTACTCTGTTAGTATGAAATTTACTTCCTTGTCATTTTTGATGGACCATTAATTGCTCCTGTCAAATAGTAGCAGGGGAATTTGTAGTTTGAGTCCTGAAAAAAATGTAGGATTGTTTCCAAAAGGCTGTGTATGGAGTAAAACTGAGACTGATTTTGGTTTGCTTGAGTTTGGCTTTTTTCCTTTCGACATAATTTCCAGTGCTGGTCATTGTGTTTTAGTTGCTTCATGGCTTGGATTTCATAAAGTATTATATAAATGTGAAGTGCTTACATGGGTTTTGCTAGTTGTGTCATATAAATCTTTCTCTTGGATATGAAATAGTTTGATCCCCTTCTTCATTTTTATTATTGGTAGGAAATTTCATATATTACCACAGATTTAAAATTTCAATTTTGAAAAAGAATAACATTTATAGTAGAATAATTTGAATTCCTCATTCCCTTTGCTTAAATCCCTGGGAATTTTTCCTTCAGCTGTTTGGTCCTCGGAGCTGTAAAATTTGACAGGGTAAACCTTAAAGGATCTGGAAGTATTGTCTGTTATATTTTTCATACTGCTAGCTGATTGTTTTCAGTCATTGCTAGTAAAGCTGAAACTTTCTTTTGACATTTTTAGATAAATGATATTTTTGTCACAGGTATTTGAAGTGTCAATGGAAAATAACTTCCATTGCTGCTTGACTACTTACTGAACTCTGAATAAAAAATTCATTTCTAAAGAAGATTATTCTGGCTACTCAATAAGTAATAATAAAAAGTAAGGAATTGAAACTATTACAAAGGAAAAAAAAACACCTTTCTAAATTCTATATAATTTTTCTATGACAAAATGATGAAAAAAGAATGAATGGTGGGAAATGGGATTACCAAATGTAAATTAAAATGCAGATGATAATATGAAACATATAAATATTATCCAGAATATTAAATTAACAGACAAAGGATTAATCTTTGTATTTCTTTGCAATTGAATTATAGGCTATGACTTCGTTTATTATAAGTAACAGATATTTGTGCCCTGATGTGCAGATCATTGTTTCTCATCTGGAAATATATTCAGGTCATAATTTTAGGACTTGTGGCAATTGTCCAGAAATCTCAGATATGTCTTTTGTGACTGCACTGTGGTCTCCTGCAGCTCCATTGTCTAAGACTGACTGTTTCTTTGTCATACAAAAGAGGTGTTCATATTTCTTTCCAGACAGAAGAACACAGACAGAAATATGAGAAGCATAGGCAACATTAATCTGAAGTCTGGATAGTGAGTCCATAGTTAAAAGTTTTTTATAATCCTACAGCTCCTATAAATTTGGAATCTGACGAGGTGGGAGCTATACAAATGAAAATGATTTTGCTTTCAAAATACATTTTGTTAGTTTCCCTATGAGAAACTTGCACAATACCTTGCATACACAGAACAAAGTTCCTATTGCCTTGCACCCTGAATTACTCCTATGTTATTCATACTAAGTTATCATGCACAGTGTAAGATTTCTGCATCTTCTGAAAATGAATCTTTGCTATCTCATGACATAAGTGATTACTCAGACACTGAAATTCGTGAAATAATTAGTCAGTTTAAAAATATTTCTGAGTCCTTGCTTAAAGCTTACCTGTTAAGAGTGTTGTATTGTTGTTGTTTGTTCATTTGTTTGTTTAAATTACATGCACAAGTAAGACAGACATGCCTAAGAGGGGATGAGTGGAAAATTAACTACTAAGATTTTAGAATGATGTGAATTTTTTTTTACTCACCTATATCTCAGTCAATCTCTTTTTCTTCAACTACTCTGGCACCAGTATTAAACTTTCAAATGACTTTTGTCTCAGAGATATATTGGGGAAAACTAAACCCCCTAGTTTCATGCTCATTCAATTGTTGGAAACTTTAAAGAAGTCTGTGAAAAGTTTTGCTTAATTTAGTTCCAGGAATAGAGATCCTTTTTACTTTATCCACCCTTCCACCTCCTCGTTTGTAAAAAGTTCTGAAGTTGAGGGGAAAAACAAAAGGGTTTCTGGAAGATATTCCTTATCCACTGAGTCTGGTTATAAGTTCAGCTGTCCTTGCCCTCTAACTTGATTCAGAATTTGATTGTTCGTAGATAAAAAAATACTGACAGGAAATAATAAGTGATCATTCTAAAGAAACATCTGGATATGTGCTGGATGCCACACCACAGAGCACAATCTAAAGAAAGCAGTTAAAAAAGTAGAAATATGTTTGCTTCTTAGAATACTGCTTACTCAGTTCACCTGCTGAAGAAGATAAAAACTTGTATTTTCTTATAAACATGTAGGAAATTCTGTGTTGATAATTTGTATTTCGTAACACTCAGCAGCTTGGCCCAGATCTACCTCCTTTCCAAAATCTGTTGAATGATTTCACTGTTGAAAGCTATTTGGCATGCCAGATCTCCAGAAATGCTGTGGTATTCAGTGACGGTCAGATGAGGCCAGAGCAGCTATCGGAAAATGTGCTGCAGGGTGATAGCAAGCCATGAGGTTTTTTTTTTTGGTTTTTTTTTTAATGCTTGTGACTGTGCTATATAATGCAAAAGCAACATTTGTGTGAAAATACACATCCTTTTTTTTCACTGGATTGACTAGAAAAGAACAGGAAGAAGAAATGAAAACATGACTAGAAGCAAATTCCAATGGCAGAGGAGAGTTGAGTACTGAGTTGAGTTTAGCTATACATGCTACCGGGTCTGCCTACATTTTTTTGCATAATTCTCCCCAATTCCATGCATGGCTTAACACAGAATATGGTACAGATACGGTCAATGATGGTGAATCAGAACCTCCAGTCATTAGGCTAAAAGGTGACCTTCTGCTTTGTTGTCAAATATTTTACCTGAAATCGGAACTGAATCTTCTTGCTATATTCCTAAGCATAACTTTTGAAATACTGAAAAAATAAAAAATGGTTTAAGTAAGATAAGTGAGACAATACAGAAAGTAAAATGAATGATGAAAATGTACAATTGAGGATTCAAAAAATACATGGCATGTTATTTTGCCCTGAATGAATTTGTCTTTTGTTCATAGCAACTTTTTTTTTTTTTTTAATGAGTGAGAAAATTACTCTTGCACAGAAAATAGGTCTGATCTGCTCCTCATCTTATATCTTTTAATAACTATTTTCTCATACTCCAAAATGCAAAGGTTGCTCCATTAGTAATGCCTCTTATTTCCATGCTACATTAGACACAAAGAGCACAGTAACAGTATTTGTAAGTACAAGTTCTCAGCTACAAAACACTATTTTTCAGCATAGTCACCACCATTAGCTATGCACTTTTGCCAGTGATGAAAAAGAGCCTGCATGCCGTGCTTGTCAGAAACTGTTTAGCTGTCTGGAACATGTCTTTCTTGTTGTCACCACTGCTGAAACACGCCGCCCACTGCCTCAATGAGCTCACATCCACTGTTTGGTCTCCATAAATGTTCAGCAAGCATCAATGAATGTCAGCGGGTACAATTTTTTTCTGCACGTAGGGGATCATTGACACACATTTGCTTCATACACACTTCCATGTCAGATGCCATTCTGTCAGACTGCCCCTCTGCTGCCATCTGTCCAACATCCATCTCTGATGTTGTGGGCCAAAAAATAAAATAAGCAATATTGTTTTCAGAGCAGGTCTCATACAAAAGATAATTATTTTGTTAGTGCAGAATTTATGGGATTTGCATTTATGATTTCATATAGGTCGTGTATGATGCAAAGCCAATGTTGACTTTAATTTTTCTATTAAATCTGTACACTTGAGGGTGAGTACTGTGTCTTTCAAGGATTGACATTTTCATTTGCAACAAGTAAAAAGAGAAGGCTACTGCTACGTCATCACTTCAGATTTACAAAATCGAGATGTCAAACTTTTCCAGTAGAAGATTTTGGAAATTAGATTCTCACTTGGCCTACCAGAGATGGAATTTGTTAAATTCAGAATAATAAAAAAGGTATATTTCTTTGCATAGGAGAGAGAAATAATCTAAGATGAACCATGGAGGTGGTGGAGTCACCGACCCTGGGGGTGTTCAAGGAACAATTGGATGTTGTGTTGAGGGACATGGTTTAGTGGGAGCTATTGGTGATAGGTGAACAGTTGGACTGGATGATCTTGTAGGTCTTTTCCAACCTTGGTGATTCCGCGATTCTATGATTCTATGATTTAAAAATATTATTGGCACTGAAATTGCCAGGTTTACAATGAAGACAAAGGGGAATATTTTTGGAAACTAAGAGACATTGGCTTTAATCTTTAATAGTATTTAATGTCTTCCTTTTTAATAGAGAAAGATTATTTCAGAAACATTCTCCTGTTGAATTCAGGATTTTTTTTAGCGTCTGGAATGTTTTTGCTAATTATGATCTAAACTGCTGAAAAGAATATGGTTATTTTTATCATTTTACTTTTAAAGTTAGTTGCATAAACAAACCTTTGATGCAGTCACAAGAATCTGGGGGGTGGAAGGGAGGTAAAACCTTTTTGAAATTGAGTTCAACCCCACTATCACTCTCATTCCGGAAAGTTTTGTGCAGTGCCTTGTCCTTTTCTGTGTGCTGTGATTGTTTCAGAGAAACAATCTTGGTGTCACAGCTCTCAAAATACACAGATGCCACTGCCTACTTGCAGGTAGCCTGCCTGTTACATTTTAATATTTGTACATAACTCAGAGTACTGTGCCATGGCAGTAAACACTTAAAAAATGCAGATAGATTAAATAGGTTGTGACATTGGCTTTCAGAAAAGGCAGTTTTCAAGGGCAACAATATTACAGTGTTAAAGACCTTGACATCAAGAATGCAAATTGTGTCTCTGAAGACTGAAAGAAGCCAATAGACAAAATATTCTACAACAGTAGAATCAATGAATTCTGTAATGGACCAAATAAAAATAATATATAATATTATAACATATAATAAGTGATTATATAATACACAAGCACTTTCACTGAGAACTGTTCTTGTCCTTAGAAAATGATTGTCATTGTTTTTTGTTGCTTTTTGTCTTGTAGAAATGTATTTGGCTTGATATTATAATCTCTTAATTCATACAATTGATATGAAAGGAAGTAGGATCTTAATACATAAGCTTTTTATATAAATTTCATGAAAATAAGTATAAGCTTATATATAAACGTTAGTAATCAAAATCTTAAGCAGCTGCTGAACGGCTGAAAGCCCTTAAATTCCTAGTTGCTTCAGGGTTCTAAAATTCTGTGCTTATCATGGTCAGAAATGTCCAGTGTTGACTATGTCATGCTGCCTTTTGGTCTGTTAATTAAACAACATGAGGTTGTTTGGTGGGTCAGGGCTATTTGACATTTGACACCTAGTCAATAGGTTGTCTCAGTGTTGGCTCCGTTAGGTGAACTTGTCATTTCCTTGAGCTGCTTGTGCTAGGATCAGAACATAACCTAACATCCAAGTTAGTTTTCTATCAGAGACGTGCAAGGCTTTCTTGAAATTACACGAAGAATTTGATGCAGAATGGGAGAGTGGGTCTAGGTCATCTGAAGTCATTGCCTTGACTGGAAGGATTATGCAGGAAGCTAAAAGACAGTCAGGTGTATACTTATTATTACTGGCACACTCATAAGGTAAATGTAGATTGTGATAAAATTGTCATTAAGATGGAAGAATAAATACAGTGGAACCAAGTGAAAACAAGAAATTTCAAAGAAGGAATTAAATATGTCAGTCAACTTGACACATACAATCAACTCATACTGGGGTCAAAGCACATCTCAGAGTGAGAGAAGTAATGTATGACTTCAAAGATTTAATACACCTTTCTGCTTTGTGGTCTCTGTCCTGCTTACATCTACCTATTTGCAAAAGAAGCATAATATTTCATAAAGACTGCATATTTTTCACAGTCGGCTGACTGGAGAACACTGTTATCCAGAAGAAATAAAAAACCTACAACCAGTTATTACATTTAAAGTCATCTATAGGTAGCATTTTTTTTTCTCTAAAATGTAATATCCTAGAATGCACGCATTAATGCTATTTTGGATAGTGGTTTCTTGATAAAGTAAGTTTTTCTTTGTGACAGAGCAGGATAGAGATTCCATCTGAACAGTAGCCATTTTATGTCAGTCCCAAGGTGCAAATATGCTCTAGAGCCATCTTTGCTTTGCTTAAATAAGCACTTTATTTGAAGTACTTTATTGGCAGTTAATGGTGAACTTGTAGCTACATGACAGTATATGGTGGATTGATATTACATTGTTGCACATCAAAGCAGGTATGTATGATGTATTAGAGCAAATAAATCTATGAACTTCTCTGTTAAAAGACAAACCATTTTTCCAAAGTGAGGTACAGCTATGCAGATATCTTCAGTATTTGAGGGTATACCATGTACATGAGATATGTAACTATAAGTTATCTTTTCCTGACATAATTATGTAGGAGGCACAAGTATAACCTTGTTTTCTGGCTCATGACAACATCGTTAGTATTTCTAAGTCAGTTTTCAGAATCTGAGTGGTTTTGTGGAGTATTAGGTAGTCATTATTCACAAAGGTACTTATTATTCAGTCTTATTTCAGTTTTTTTGGTTTTTAGGGAAGGGTAATTTGTAATCCTTTATTTCAAAGTGTTTTAACCTGTAACCAGTTATGCATTTGTTGCACTTAAAAAAAACAACAGCACAAAAATTGAAAAACAACACACAGAAACAAACAGAACGGAACAAAACCTAAGTAATTCCTGATTAGTTTTACTGAATTATTTGCCTACCATAATGAACCTTGGAGATGTTGCATATACAGAAGCAAGGTTACAGTGAATTTCAGTGAGTGATATAAAAGCTTTAAGGAGAGTTAAATGGATGATTCAACACTTAGATTATGGTCATAACAGCCTTTCACAACACTTACTTGGGAGCAACCCATAGCAATATTTGGCCACTATAGCAATACAAGTTCATTAAAACTGCATCAAGCACTCTGATTGCAAAGCGTCAATCTGTTCATTTTATACCTAAGAGTACTCACGAATTAGAGCACCTGATATTTCTCAAAGAGTTTTCAACTTTTATTATTCTTGGACCATGTTGGTGTACCAGCTTTCCAACTCATAATTAGTTATCAAACCCAACTAAAGTTTGGGGAAGCCATTTTGTCCCCATTAATTCTGTGAGCTTAAGTTTGTAAGAGATATATGAAAGTCCATTAGTTAGAAATCACCACCTGCATGTCCAAATGTGGTGTGTGAGAAATGACAAAAGTAAATAAACGTCTTCCAATAACAAACTTCTGATTTCTTTTTTTTTTTTCCTTTAGTTTTTTATTGTTAAAAATGTATGAAACAGCTTATTAAAACAAAACAAAACAATATTCTTATTTAAGGAGCTTGCTAGAAAAGATTTCCTTCTTTGAAGCAGAATTAAACAGTTCTTTATGTTAGTTTGCTGTTAAATTATACTTAGCCATCCCAGGTAGTAAGAATAGCTATTTGTTTTGTATCTGCACTATAAATGAATGCAGCTAACAATACAAAGCAACTTTATGTTATGTTTGATGCATAACAGAAAGAAGCTGGAGCCAACTGGAAAAGTCAAAAATAGCTGGAGCATTCCATATGCTTCTCCTAAAAGTCCTACTTTATTTTGTTAAGAAGATGAGTCATAGCTTTATTTACACTTTGATGATGAAAGCAACACTATTTGCTTCATCATTTTGTACTCTTGATTATTTCCTTAGGAAAATGGTACAGATGCATTGAGTCACTGAGTCCCTCTTCACTTTCCCACGTTGTTGGTAAACTAAAGGTCGGTCTCAAGGTTTATTAGTATTGCATCTTGCAGCATTCAGATCTATTCTGCAGGGGAAAATGAAGCATTTCCCCACAAAGGGCAAGTGAAAAATTCCGTGTCTTCCAAATTCATTTCCTAGCTAGAGTCACCTACATATGTAGCGCCATTTTCTGAGATGTACATAAGTGCAACTTAGGTGTGTTTTTCCATTGGATTATTCATTTTACAGTGTACATGATGCAATAAATGTGTGTAGCATTTTACAGGTATATTTTTAGAATGAGTAAATTGTGCTAGGCAGTAGACCAAAAATCAGTCCACGCTCTTTCTATGTGTGACAACCATATAAATTTATTTGGAGCCAATTAGAGCAGAGTTCATATTACACTACTTTCATCTCTTAGTAAAAACATTTTGTTGATCAATGAGATGAATCTCACATTACCTAACTTAGAAATGAAATAAAAAACAAAGGAAATAAAGCAAAACAAAAGCCCAAATACCATGTGTAATATATAAGATGCAAGATATGGTGGAAAGAGAATAATAAAACTAAGGTTGAACAGAACAGAGTTTTTTGGCTTAAGTCAAACAGATTAGCACAAGTCTAATCTTCCCTCAAGAATACTAGGCAGCACATCCAGTAATATACTGAGAGAGTTGTGAAATACTGAAAAATGTGTTTAGCAAAGAACCTGTGAATGAAAAGAGATGCTTACTTAAATCCAGTCATCCTGGAATGGGGTGGTTGTTTCATCCTCAGCTGTTGACTGAGAAAGGATCTAGCTAAATGACAATTAAAAATACGGTATTTTTCATATGTGAAAGCACATGCCAGTGCATAGGTAGTGTGTGCTTAAGTCTATGCATTCTTTTGCATAGGTAAGATGATTAAGACCAGCAGAAATGAATCAAAAATATGTACTTAAGGGTTTTAAGAAAAAAAATATACTCCAGAGATAGGCGCTTTGTTTACAAAGAAAAGTGTTATTGTCTTGAAGGTTGAAGGACTTCAGAGAATTTTAATGATCTTAGACTGTGAATCCCAGCATTAAAGTACTTTCTTAAGGAGAAACCTTCAGATTTAAAAATCTGCACTACCGCTGCCTTGTCTTGTTATCAAGACAATGTGAAAAGATATGCAAAGTGTGCTGTAGATGCCTTTAGACTTTATGATTGGTTTTACATGTAGAAAGTTTAGCTAAACTCTTGTTTTTATTTAACAGTTGACATTTAGTATATATCATATGATAGCAACAGAATGTGTGTGTGTATCAGTTTGTCGTAACGAAAAACACAACTCATAATTTTTTGCTTCTGATCTGGTTAAAATTCTATCCTGAAAGGGACAGCAGGGTCATTGCAATAGATTGAGGCACTCAAATAGATTGATGTCCTACATTCAATGTTGTTTGGTTTTGATTTATTAAACTTTTAGGTAGATATGATTTACTGAAACTCTACTGTGAATACTTTTATTGTGCCCTTTTGATAGTTGGAATCATGCAAACACCATAGATAACTTTATATTTCTTTTCTCATTTGCTATATATTTATGTAAACTGTACTGCTTCTTCTGTTGCAGCTATTATAAAGAAATTTTGGGGACTACTATTATTCTGATCTAGATTCTCTATAATGATGAGGGAAATGTATTTTACAATATGTTAGCACAGTTCACAGGAGAGAAATCCAAAGTATAAAGCATGTAACCATATATAAATGAAAAAGCTATACTTTGGAGTCTAATTACTTGTTTGGTTTTGACAAAGAAGGGTTATGTACAGAAAAGTGCTTGGAATAAGTTTTACTATTATTATTACAGCATAGCGTATATAAACAAAAGTGCTTCTAATTTTGAATTTATTGAGTTGCTTTTGACTAATAAAACAATACTGTCTACAGTACATAACCTCTGTCCACAATGTGTAATTTACTAGCTAAATCAGAACTAGCAGAGTAGCAGAACTCCTGTTTGCAGGACTGCTTACTGGGTCAGCAACTCAAACAGTATCCTTTTTGAATTGTCCAATTGTATTAAGAAATGGATTTGTATTTAGAAAAGGAGTTTTCTTAATTTTTGGAAGGACTTTTGTAACAGACTAAGGTGCTTGATAAGTTCTGATCAAAATTCTGGAAAAAAAAAGCTGCAAAGCTGCTGTAGGGCAGAGAAATGGGTGTTGTATAAGGTAAACACATAGCACTGGAGTCAATGGAAAACACATAATGAGAGATTCGAATCTGGAAAAACACAGAAAATTCAGAAAAACTGGAAAAAATGAATATTTGATTCCTAGTCTTCTTCATTCCTCATGCCAGCACAAGAGGGAAGAGGTTTCAGAATTGTACAGCACTTCTCTAGCAGCCTTCAGTGGTTGGTCATCTCATTTTATTGAGTGCATCAAGGAAGTGACAATCAATAATTTTATGACACTGTGCCATAGCAGAGCTACAGTCTTCACACACATATTCTGGACATTCAATGGGAGCAGAAAGTAAAAGGCAGAAGTAAAACCTGCAAATAATACAGGTATAAACAATATGATTAAATTAGATTCTTGATGAATTCTGAAGCTTTCTGCAAATTATTCAAAGATTGTTTTAAGTGCAGCATTGCAGAACTACTCTGTCAAAGGTACAGCTGTATGATGTACACTTTGGACAGTGTGTACTGGGCTAAGAAAGTGTCCTACATAATAGACACAATAGACACAGGTTTTTTGATCTCCTCACGTCCCATTTCTCACAATGGGTGGCAGAGTACACATTAGAAATAGATTAAATTGTCTTGGTCTTTAAAGTTATTTTGTATATATATCAGCAGGTCACCTCATTAACACTTGGACAAAGTACATAGTAAGTTTGTAATTAAACATCCTCTTCCTTCCCATGGAAATCAAATACAATCCTAGCTTCTTCCTTCCCTGTATTTGTTTATGTTAAACATTATCGATGCCTAAATTATGTTAGTTTTGGTACATACTTCAAATAAGTTTTTTATCACCACGTTCC
The DNA here is from genome assembly GCA_030625065.1 of Alectoris magna. Lineage (NCBI taxonomy): Eukaryota > Metazoa > Chordata > Aves > Galliformes > Phasianidae > Alectoris > Alectoris magna. The sequence goes on along the minus strand of CM060560.1, from coordinate 166,248,962 downwards.
AGACTGGACAAATAATCATCACACGTGCACTTATTTTATGTAGTGCAGTGCCATGATACCTGAGTATAACTGTTGTCTAGATAGGACACTGAGCTAACAAAGCTATTCTGCTCTTCTTTTAAGAGACAATGTGAGTACTTCTGTATAATACCAGACTATTCCGTGTAAATATATACCTCCCCTTTTGCTCAGTTGTCTACTCAGTGTTACACCTCATGAAATACAAATATATTTTATACCAACATGAATATCAGCATAAGAGAAGCAGTAACTTGAGTGTTCTGGACATTGCTGTCTACTTTAGTGCTAGGTAGTTAGAGATGTTACCTTCCCCTTCATAGTCATCAAGGTGCTATTGAAATGTGGTTTCTGTATTAAGAAACAGCACATGCATCTTCTTCAAGGATGGCCTCTTCATAAGCATCATGTTAGTATGTCTGTATGTTTATCTATTGCATAGAACTGAGGAACTGGATGCCGTAGGAGTGAGCATACCTTGCTCTCAAGTTTTACTATTTTAGAGTCCTGGAAATTACTGGTCATAGGATGAATGCAATGGTAACTAGTATTTCCAGCTAGGGAACACTCTCAGGTAAACTGTGACTGTAAAAAAAGTTTTGACATTCCCAGAACTCCTTTACTTTGATTTATGAGCCCATGCAGATTCAGTTCTCAAATCTTTTTTTTTTTATATAAATGTATAGAACTTTTCATCTCTGCTGAATTCTGTTAAGGCACATTGATAAAATACTTGTTTTCATTATTTCTACCAATCTAATAGGTTTTAGTAATTCTTGAATGATCTCTGAATTAATTTATCTTTCGGTTGTAGTCTACTTGAAATCACATTTTAATCTTCACTCACAGAAAGAGTACACACATCAAGCTATTATGGGCACAGCTATATCAATTTGACTTTTCAGTTCAAATTACCCATATGTTTTTAATTTTGTTTCATACAAATAAGTGGATCACTTTCTCTGCTCCCACAAAGCTTTAGAAAATCTGCCTTAACTGAATAGCTTCTTACTTATGTGACCTAAATTCTGGAAAGGTTTTTAGACTGGCTACCTACAGAAAATATTCTGTCTTTTCCAAGATTCAGTAGTTCCCAAATAATATCTTTCAAAGGCTACTTTCCTTATTGTGAGTTTTTATGATTCTGCCCATTTTTTTTTTCTCAACATATTTTGCATACCTTTCCACAAGTTAACTGTGGCTTAACTAATGTGTAATTCTTTAGTTTTGTTTTAATGGTTCACACTTTCAACAGCTTCCATCTCATCAAAAGCACTACTAACTTTTCCCATTTTAATTATAATATAGAAAATATTTCTTAAACCAATAACAGTTTCCAAATTGGTAAGAATACTTGAAGTGTGAGCCCTGCATAAGCTTTTGCAGTCTGGAGATACTTTCCAGCCTTGGACAGTTATTTGATCCCAGTCATATGTCCTTAGGAACAGAATCCAGATCAGTTTACTTCCTATTACATAATCTAAGTAGTTGTCATGGAGGCTGAAACATTAGTAACTATTTCCACCCATAGGAGTCATGTGCTGCACTAATGTTGAAGAAAAATATTTTCTCCATATGCTCAAGGTGATACTTTCAAACCAGGATTTAGGTGAGGGGTAGGATGTATGCAGAAAGTATCCTGGGCTGTGATACAGAAGCAGAGAAGACAAACAGCTTGGATTGTAATCTCAAGAGCACAGATGAACTTTGATAGTTTTTACAGAAATTTATGGCAGCAGAATTTGGAGTCTATTGCACCTTCATAATATTAAGCTGATAGACGGATGTGAGTATTATGTTCAGCAAGAAATGAAAAAAATTTTGCAATTTCTGAAGTATATAATTACATAAAATAATACAAATTCTAATTCTGAAAACTTTAGCTAGTTGCACAGACTAAGAATAAGCTATTTCTTACCATCATCAATATTTTTTTCTCCAGCTTAGTATAGAATGATATTAAAATTAATATCTTTTATTATTGATAATGTGAAATCTGCTGCTTTGCAAAGACTGTGCTATTTATTTATTTTTCAAGTAATGTACGGCAGCAGTACAGATAACCCCATTAACACTGACTTGAAGCCTTAGTTTTTACATTTGTAAAATATTACAAAAAGTGAATGTTTAACTCTTCTCCCTCCAAACATCAGAACTCTTTAAGATATCTATCCAACATATAGCTCTAGATTTATGTGAAGTCGTTGCTTTTTTTCTGGGTATTCTTTTTTATAATTTTAATTCAAGTTGAATTTTAAAGGCTGTGAACGTGCTGATGAAGGCTTTGAGCCTGTGGCACAAGAGTGGTCTAAGAAGTGTTAAAATAATACCTGCCTACAACATGTTTAAGGCTGGTAACCATCATAGTTAAATATGATGGAGTACTCACAGAGTGTAAAGGATGATAGGAGTGGTTAGAAATAAATGAATAAGCAGATCAATATTCTTGCAGTGCAAAGAGCTGATGCTTTGAGCTGTAATGAAGAAGTTTAGCTAAGCTTATTAAAACTTCTTTAATGGAACAACGAAGTTTGGGGTTTTTTGTTTGTTTTTGAAAAGTTGATTAGTTTGAGGGTTTTTTTTTTTTTTTTTTTTTTTTCAAGTATGCCGAATTTTTCATCAGGCTCAATCAACTTATTGTTAAAGCTGAGTAATTCTTTGGACTGGATCACTGGCATTTTCAATTTAGCCTTCAACATTTCATTTCAGTGCGCTCCAGTTTGGGTGGGGTGCCAACTTCGCTGTGTTAGATATTTTATTGACTGCTTTTTTGAAGTAATTGAAACAGAATTGCAATCACTGTGGTTGGAATACATTTCACTTACCTTTACTCATCTAGCCATTTAGTCATCCAGAATAAGGTGGTCATTTAGGTTTCCCATAAGGTCAAAGAAAAATGGTAATAACAAATGCCTGATGAATGGAAGTCCGACCCAGAATTGTGGGAACTGTGAGTGCAGAACAGATTTTAGAAGTTTCGATAATAGTACTGCATGTGAATCCAGCAGCAACAATAAATGAATAAATAAATAAGTTAATTCCAAGGAATAATGAATATTAGCATGGCTACATTGTTATTTATTGCATTAATGACTTAGTTGTTCTCGTAATCTGATCTCAATCATGTAATATTACTTTCAGTGTAATTTTGTCAGATGGGGGTCTCAGTTCGGTAAAAACCTCTTTAGTGACTTTGTAATAACAGCCTCGGCCTTTGTTTAAACAGTGATGAACTAGAACCCTGGTGTGAATGGGATTTTAACTACACTCTGTCAGGGTACTTAACACATTTTTGCTTTTCATAGGGCAATATTTTACCACACCGGAAAAATACTTGTCTCAGTAATCCTATACTGAATCCTCAAACTGGGACATAAGATGTGCCTTTACTCCAGTCTGAATTAGACCTTTCATAATTCCTGCAGACATCAGGAACTCACAGCTTGTAATAGTGCTTGTTTAACAGTTTTTGTTTCTCCATCCAATTTTCTGCTCAGCTGATGCTGTTACAAGGAATCAGCCCATTGCAACACCAAAGCCTACAAGGAAAGAGAGTTACTGGGATTGTTCATTTATTTTTTGTCTTATGACAGGTGGCTTGTCCTTTGTTCCGCCTCCCTCCACAGAGCCTGCCTCTGCTAACCTTCCAGGCATTTGGAACAAAGTTATTCCTATGTGTGCTTTGGATGTATGAGGGGCTATTACTTTCCCACTTTGCCTTCAGGCGCATGGTAGTGTTGGTGCTGCTTCAGTGGGATGAAAAGTATGTTATAGTATTGATTCTTAGCTATAAATTATGGATGGTTGAATAACTGCATGTTGCTTTCATAAATACGAATATTTAGAACTACTCATTCATCTTATCTTGGAGAGAAAAAATAATTTGTCTTTTTTTCTTTAATAAGATAAAGCTTGATATTTAAAATAGCTGTGGTAATATATTTTAACATTACTGGTTATTGTGCTATTAAAGATTGAAGTGAAACAGGCTTTAAAATTAAGTAAGACCAGTGATTCTTCTTTTTCTTTTCTTTTCTTTTTTTTTAAGAAGATTTGACTAGATTAAAAACAAACAAACAAACAAAAAAAGATAAATCCTAACATAAACTTCATAAATAAAAATTAATATAGTTTACTATATTTATAGTACAATGTACTTATTGTTACATTTTGTTACATATCTGGAAAGCACTGTCTTTCAATACATGGAAGTTGGAGAAACTTTACTAAAACAGCAGTTTTTGAAAATACTTGATAATTTGGGTGCATTTTAGCAGTTTTGTTCTTCACAGAGTGTTTATCCTGCAGGTTAGACCCCAGTGGAAGAAAGTGCAGTAAAGTCAAATTCTGAGTGTATCTGTAAGATGCTTGGGTTTTATTTATCATGTACCCCTCAGTCTCTGTATATGGACATTCAGACAAAATGAAGCCTGTTTTTCTCTTCCAGGAAGATCAGTAGGCTGGCTACCAGTATGCGTTAGGAGCTACTTTGCCTATTAAAGCTCATAGAGATAAGAGCAGAGAACAGTCTCTCTTGGTCCCTTCAATAAGAGTCCTTCTATGTCCTGCCTTTCCCCACAACAAAATCCCAAGTCAGAGCAAAATCACCTCACAAAACTAATAAAGATTTTTTTTTTCCTTGCCCAAATAATGGATGTTGCTTAAAGAATTATATAGAAAATTGCCGAAGAAGTACCATTTAGTATAATACCCCTGTAATACTGTCCTGCTTGGAATTCATTGGAGCTACTAATAAAAAGAAGAAAAAAAAATATTTATTTTCAGCTTTCAAACAGGGATCTTTTATAGAAGTGTAATTCCTATATAGCTCATTCCTTAGCTAATGCTAGTAGAAAGTCATTGATTTAAAACATGACTATATGTCATTAACATTCATCAGGGATTACAGCAGCGGACTATCCAAACCTACAAAACAAAGACTGTACCCCACCTATGCTTCCACTTCAAGTATCAAGCTGTGCAATTAATCAGCATTTGTTACATAATGAGCTTTAAAAATCTCACTCTTAACTGATGGTTTACTTAGGCGTTAGTCCACATCCCAGCTCTGCCACCCATTTTGTTGTAAGATGCAGTGAAGTTATTTATCCTGTTACTGTATTTGTTTTCTGTGCCTGGAAGTGAATGAGACTTCTGAATCACCTCACCAGAATATCAGGAGTCTGAGTGAACTCAAGTTTGCAAAGCTCTTTGCAGTCCCTGGCTTACCACGTGAAGCTGGAATGCCCTACACACGTGCTAAATATTCCTACTATCATGCAAAAAATAGGGACAGATTTTTCACATACCATCTCTTTTCCTCTGGGACAAATGGCAGACAGAACACAGGTGGAGAATGAAGCAGTTACTTTAATGGTACAGAAGAGCAAAACTGAAATACCCAGTAAAATTCATGTCTCTGTAAACATGAGAACAGCACAACCCCTTCTGAGAAGTCTGTGACAAGCTGTTGTATTGAGAGCTGATGCTGGTGCTGGCAACTGCAGAATATTAATGAAGCCCTGGTCTGAACAGGTTGATCGTGACTGACTGAAGTCTGCAGTACTTGGTATGAAGATACATTATTTGTCTGTAGTGTTTGCTCTTGGTTTGACCTTGCTGCTTGTTTGCTTCTTTCTCTCACCATTCCATCCTCCTTTCTCCATTTCCTTCTTGCTTTTCTCCTTTTCCTCTCCCTCTGTATCTCTCCTTTTAATTCACTTGTTCTCATTTGCCCAATTAAATTCTGGTGTGCTGAGATACCTATATGATGACAGTGTTACATATCATATGTTTTAAAAGTATCCTCTTGCTCTCTTTCTACTATTTCTTAGTAGACACATACATACAGCTCTTTAAGTTAGATATGTTCTTGTTCACTGCTTACATAACAGGGATTTATACAGAGGAACTAGAAGAAGCTTAGAATAAAATCCTTGTTCACAGCCTAATTCAAGGTATAGAAAGACTAAGCAGCCTCTCTGTACCTGACAGAGGGAAGAGGGCTGATGGCTTCCCCAAGGACATGTTTCACTCACTGTCCCCTGCTGCTTCTCCATGCAGATGGTATCACTGTCCCTCACCCACCGCTTGCCTATAAAAGGAAGGGGATGAGCAGGACTGACTGGTGAGCCATTAACACACAATGGAATTTGTGTGACTGCAGTTCTGCTGGTGACCTTTATTTACTCGAATGCAGCTTTTTTTTTTTTTCCCCCTCTCTTCTTCTTTTTTTTTCCTCCCCCCCCACCCCTCTCCCCTCCTCCCCCCCACCCCCCTCCACCTCCCCTCCACCATTCTCCCCCCCACCCCCCTCCACCCCCCCTCCACCATTCTCCCCCTCTCCCCCCTTGGCACTATGTTCTTCACATGCACATCATCACACTTGACTGTTTTTACATTTTCTACTGTGTATATCTGAATCTTCTTCATGGCCCATAAAAAGCTCTGAGAGCTCTGGAAAGACTTTTCACTTGTCACTGCTTCAGTCCTCCCTCTTCTTCTTCCTCTGTCAGAATTTGTACCTACTTATATCTAAAGTGGTGTTTCATTTTGGTTGCTAATGGATTTTGCACTCATCTGTATACTTGCTATACTATCAAAATGTTACCAGTTAAGCTTAAGAAAAAAGCTGAGGATATTAATGTGCTAGACTGCCTCAGATGGAGTTTCGTTTTGTGGATATTAATTTTTTTACAGGAGAAAGCTGCTTTAGTTCCTGAGAAAGTATGGGATGTTTGAGATGTTGGACTTCATATTTCTGACAAAATGATTACTTTTCTTTTCTTGGTGCAACTATGTGTGTATTTATTTATGTATTTTCTTTTTACCTTTTAAAGTGAGTTAAAATTGGCTGTTGTGATCATAAAGGAATATCAGGGTAGCTATTATTAACTGCACTCTGTGGAATATACAGGAGGTGTAAGATACAACGATCCAGACTCCTCTTTGTAGCAGGGCAACGTCTGGCATAGGGTAGCATACAGTCATTCACTGTAGCAGTGCTATCAGCTGACTATCAGTGCAGTGGGCTTTGCAGCATAGGCTGAGGCATAGGAACAGCCACTGCACCTTTGCTCTTTTCCCTGATATCCTCTTAGTTTACTCTGAAGCTTTCAACTGTCAGAGCCTGTCCTGCTACCCTGAAAAGGCAAATACTATGAGATATTTTCAAAGAGCTGATAACTTAGAATCACATTATTATCTAAGTAAGTTGGAAATGATCTTCAAGTCTAACCATCAGACTGACCCACCAAATCCACCACTATACCAGGTCCATTAATGGCACTTACATAATACCTTTCCAATGTTTCTCTACCCTCTCTATGAAGAAATTCTTCCCAGTACCCAGTCTCAACCTCTTCTGGCACAACTTGTGTCTGTTTCCTTGCAAACTATTACTTGACACCTGAGAAAAGAGACAGAAACCCTCCTCACTGCAACCTCCTTTCAGATAGTTGTAGACACCAGTGAGGCCTCCTTTCATCTTTCTTTTGTCCAGAATAACCAACTCCCGTTTCCTCAGCTGCTTCTCATCAGTCTTGTTTCTAGTCTCCTCACCAGCCTCATCACTCTTCTCTGCACGTGCTTAAGCAACTCATTATTATTCTTTTACGAATGGGCCCCAAACTGAATACAGTATTTGAGTTGCAGTCTCACCTGTGCCACATACAAGGGGACAATCAGTTAGAATAACAGAATCATAGAATTATTTGAATTGGAAGGGACCTTTAAGAGTCGTCTAGCCCAAATTCCCTGCAATGAACAGGGACACCTAAAGCTAGGTCAGGTTGCTCTTAGTCCCATCCATCCTGACCTTGAATGTCTCCAGGGGTGGGACAACCACCACCTCTCTGTTCCAGTGTTTCATGGTCCTTGTCATTAAAAAAAAAAAAAAAAAAAAGAAAGAAAAAAAAAAAAGTTTCTTATATCTAATCTAAATCTTCCATCTTGTAGTTTAAAACCATTTCCTCTTGTCCTATCAGAACAGACTTTGCTGGAGAGTCTGTCCCCTTCTCTCTTATAAGCCCCCCTTTAGATACTGAACGGCTTCTCCCAGGTCTCCCCAGAACCTTCTCCAGGCTGAACAGCCCCAACTCTTTAAACCTGTCCTTGTAGGGGAGGTGTTCCACCCCTTTTTGTGTCCCTCTTCTGTACACACTCCCCCAGGTCCATGTCTCTCCTGTACTGAGGACTACACATCTGGATGCAGTACTACAGGTGAGGTCTTACCATGGCAAGGTAGAGGGACAGAATCACCTCCCTTGACCTGCTGACCACACCTCTTTTGATGCAATTCAGGATATGGTTGGCTTTCTGGGCTGCGAGGGCACCTTGCTGGTTCATATCCAGCTTGCCACCCACCAGTACCCCCGTGTTCTTTCTGATGGTGCTGTGCTCCAACCTTTCATCTCCCAGCTTGTATTGATAGCTGCAACCCAGGTGCAAACCATTTGCCCTGCTGGCCACCCTATTTCTGATGTAGGCCAGGATGGGACACCTTGTCATACTGCTGTCTTGTGTTCAGCTGGCTGCTGACCATGACTCCCAGGTCCTTTTCTGCCAAGCAGTTTTCCAGCCGCTTTTCCCCAGGCCTACAGTGCTGCGTGGGATTGCTATAACACTTGGGCACTGCTGGAATTCTTCTGACCAATGTACTGGCAGTGATTTTGCCAAACACTTGTGTGTTATTTTTAGGAAAAAGCATGCTGCCTCGATAAATTGGTAATCACTTTCCATTTTTATGTGGAGCAATTCCTTGATGTTGCGCCATATTACTAGAATTTATAATAGAGATAGAAGTGTTGCTTTATGAATATGAAATATGAAAACAAATATGCTCAAACTTTGAAGTATAAGAAAATAGTAGTTAACCTTTTATTTATTTATTTATTCATGAAATTACCAAAAGTTTTCTCTGATGAGCAGTACAACAGCTTTCTGGGACAGAAAACTGCTGTTCCAGGCCATTCAGTTAGGCCATAGAAATAGGGATTTTCTTTCTTTTCATGACAATTTATTTGTTGTTGGGTTTTTTTGTTTGTTTGTTTGTTTTTGTTTTTTCCTGTGGAAGCAATCAATTACTATGTGTGTTCTAGTGTACAATGGACTTTTTGAGGTACTCTGCCTTCCAGTGGGTCCTCTGTCAGTAAACAGGTGTTTAACTACTTTGCCAAAATTTAATTTCAGCAACTGTAATTGTCTGTACTTTTCCAACTTCTAGTGGCAGATCCAGGTTTTCCTTTCTGATTCATGATTAATATTAAGCTGAGGCTGGGGTAACCAGAAAGAAGGTACATGCCAGGGGTACTTTCTGGACATGCATATTAATTAAAAAAAAAAAAAAGAAAAAAAAAAAGAAAAAAGTCTGTGTACAGAGAAGCAGAGTAGTAGATATTTATTGCTGTCAGCGACAAATCTGTATGACATGATGCAGAAAACAAATTAGTTGGGATACTGCAGCCTTGCACAGAAGCCAGGTGTTTTAGTGGTTGATTTAGCCCCTCCGGAGGTTAGCCAGTATGAAGGTGATGTCTACAACAAGCTGCAGTGAAGTAGAGAATCAAAATTAAAGAGGTTTCTATCACAGAGGTGACCTTACGATAGATAATTTGTAATGGAACACTTTGCTAGTTTGTGGCATGTATTGTAGGTGATACTATATGGCATTTACCCTGACAGCACTCTAGGCACTCTACTGGGAATTAATATAAGCTGACTCAGTTCCTTCTTTAGTTTTTTTATTAAAGTAATCGTATCACTCCCAGTGCTAATGCAGTTCACTGTGAGAAATTGGGGTATGATGTAAGCGACACAGGAGAAATCTCACTGAGACTTGCTGGTAATCATAAGCACAACAAAAAATTTACGTACTGTTATGATCCACAGCTTTCAGTACTGGTATGTCAGGGGACCAGTCAAGAGTAACAAGTCATGTAAATGCCCAACGAAGAAACATAGAAGGTGGAATATTCAGGACACGCAGTCTGTGTAGGTTGCATTACACAGGTGAAAACACAGTGGACTCCAACTTTGTTTACTAATAAAGGGGATCTGGATTGGAAATATCTCAGAACAACAAAATTAATTCTTGCAGCTACGTGTTCTTTAGGAACATAATATCAAGATGATAATATATAATATCTATAGGAATAAATATCAAGATGATAATAAAAATATAAAATTAATTTCAGGCTGTAGGAGTTTTAAGTGAACTACCTATGATTTGTGAAGCTCCCTGATTTTGTTGTTGTTGTTGTTTTTGCACTTCTTAGAACCTCTACAAAATATCACTCTGGTGCTCTCTATTATGGAAAACTTTAAATTAGAAAATAGCTGTGGAAAGCATGTGAGGTTATTAGTGAAAGACTTCCTGATGTCTTTAAATGTGTGAATACAGAGCAAAATAAGTACCATCAAGTTTGACTTTATCCCTGCAAGTAATATCAGCAGTTGCTAATAAGCAGAATAAAATGTTAAAAGGCAAGTACAAAATGACAGTGTACTATTTTGTGTTTATCTTATGGCTACAGAAAAAAAATCAAGTCACTTCTTAAGACGTGCATTTAAAATGTTATCATGAGTTAAACGAGAAATATTAACAATGGTTAATGGCTGGAAAATGAGAACACACGATAAAGCATTCTGTTAGACACTTGTTCCTTACTGTCTTTGCTGATGATTTTGCTAAGTACCTGTAAATGTTGCTAACAAAGCAGTGTTTAAGAATAATTTACTGCAACTTTTTTCCAGTTCTTTCTATACAACATATTTCATTTTTTTTCTGTGTCATACCTATTCTAAGTCCATACTGTAGATCAAAGAGATTAGCAAATTTACCTACACAAACACATCACTTTCCAATAAATGAATAATTGCAAACAAAATTTCAGTGACTGACATCAGTGATTTTTAATAGCTGCACATACTAAATGGGATATTTCAAATATACTTTTTTTTTTTCTTTTTTTTTTCTTTTTTTTTTTTTTTTTTAAGAGGACATTTTTGGTTCTGAAAACAGGTTCATGTATTCTCTGCTAGTATGTCAACTGGGAGTTGGTCTCTGCTTTGAGGATTCTGAAGATGATGGCAGAATATTGCAGTATGTTAAAAAGAAAAACTGTCTGAAACTTTGTTTCTTCTCTTCTTTTTCAGCCTAATTGGAGAAGAGGCAGAGACTAGAAATGCCACCAGCAATAGGAGCACCACAGTACCCACCTCCAGATGGAGGCTGGGGGTGGGTTGTGGTCTTTGGGGCTTTTATTTCCATTGGATTTTCCTATGCGTTCCCCAAAGCCATCACGGTATTCTTCAAGGAAATACAGGAAATCTTCCATACATCATATAGTGAGATAGCTTGGATATCATCAATAATGTTGGCTGTCATGTACGCAGGAGGTAAGATTTTTGTGAAATTTGCAAATATCACAGCTCACCTGCCCTCATGGTTATGCACTTGAAGTTAATTACTAAATGATTTTGTAAGTTACCTAAGAATTTACCTAATGCTTTTTCTTTAAATATTATGAGATAACTTGGAACATTTCAGACTGTTTGTAATAATGGAAGTATTAAATCTTAAATGCATATATTATAAAAATATATGTATGTATGCATAAAAATGTATAGAAACTGTATGTATAGACACTGAAAAGATCATATAGAAAAAGTGCGTATTATACAGAAACTGAAAACACTGTGCCTATGGCACTGTATCCCTATTCACCGAAGGGCAGCACTTCTGTATTTTTCAGAAGTGGTTTCTGTAATAAAGTATGATATTATCAGATCCCAGCAAACAACCTTTTGAAGGATGCATGAAGTCCCGGTTTTACCAAGGTAATTTTTTTGTCACTGATTTCAACCTACCTAAGCCTTGACGTTTAAGTGACCATAGCTGCTTTAGCAGTCAAGGAGGAGAGGTAGGTGTCTGTAGCAGAGAATTCAGACTAGCTGAGTTTCACTATTTAAGTACCTTTTATTTCCCTCTGACTATAAAGAAGACCCTATAGCCAGCATAACATTAGCTGAAGCACCTCATTTAAATAGTTTTCAGTTTACGGGATGGAAAACCTAATGTTGTTTTTTTTTTTTTTTTCAAATGGCAGCAGAGACAGAGACCTAGTAAAGATGATTTGACAAGTGGTGTCAATATCAATAAAAGTTTGTTTTTCAGGTATTTTGATCTACATTTATTCATAGGGAGAGTTTTGAAGGAGTTTATAGGTGCAGCAACAATTCACCAGGTGAAGAAGTAACTTGAATCAGTGCCTTCAAGAGTGGAGTAAAGGAGAATATATGTCCTTGCTATGTGTTATGACTTATGACCAGGTCACTCTCAAATCATAACTGGCTGTTATGGATACTGCAAGCCTGGAAATGTGTTTTACTCTGATAATGTGCCATTTCATGTGCCCAAGCATGCTTGACTACAACTGTGCACTCTGTCTGCAAGCAGTGCAAAGGCGGCCAGTGTACATGGTGCTGTGGGGATGGAGAGAGTGTCTCATTCAGATTCCCTCTGAAAGTACTTTCTTCAGAAGGATATGTATTTACAAATGCATATGCACTTGCTCTGCAGTGTGCACAGGTGTAACTGTGGAAGCCTCTGTGTGGATCCATGGGGAAGAAGAGAAGTGCACAGATGATGAAGAATTGGAATCTTCCATTTTCCTTATGCTGTGACTTCTGAACTGAAGTCTTTTTTACAACATTTTCTAATGGCACCTAATTTTTCTAAGGGCAGATTTACTTTATAGCACAGTTCTTTAACTTCTGAGTAACATCTAATTTATGCCATGTCAACCATCTCAAAGTTCACCCAACTTTTGTTAATGGTACAGACACAAACTGAAAGGCATTTAGCTGTGGTCATGTTTGTACATAGGCTGATCTGAAAGCAATACCCCCTATTTTATTGTGTTGGCCCATGATATCAGAGGTGGATGTTGGTGGTTTGGCAGCAGAGGGGCAGTCTCACAAAATGGCATCTGACATGAAAGTGCTTATGAGGCAAAGATGTGTCACTGAATTCCTCCATGCAGAAAAAAAGCACCCACTGATATGCACTGACTCTTGATGAACAGATATGGAGACCAAACTATGGATGTGAGCACAGTGAGGCAGTGATGGTGTGTTTCAGCAGTGACAACAGCGACAGTGGGTCACCTCCACTGATGCAAAATTTATGAGCATGGCATCCTTGTTCAATGCTGGCCAAAATGTATAGCTAATGGTGATGACTGTTGACAAAAAGTATTCTGTAGTTGAAAATTTGCTCTATCAAACAGTGTTATTGTGCTCTTTGCTGTAGATTCCATGGAATTAAATAGGAGGCATTACTTATTCTTGTTGTAGACTCATGGTTTTGAAATGACGATTCTGCCTGGTATAAACACTCTTTGAAGCCATAGCTTCTCTAGAACCACTTCCTACAAAATAGAGCATTTAGACAATCACTGGCAGAATATGAAATAGCAATCAGGAAAAACATTTCTGAAGGAAATCGCTCCATTGTTTATATTGTGTGAAGGTGGTTTGATTCCTTAGCATTTGATGTGCTGTAATGTAAAAGACATATGAAGACCACAAGTACAGTGTGTAGTGTTTACTATGAAGTGTGATATGTCTGCATGAACTCTCTCTTCATCATACTATTAATTAAGGTAACTTGAAAACATCGAAGATCTGTCATTCTCATTAGAGCTTAGCATTCAACCTATTAATCATCACAGTGGGGTCAGTGAATAAGTTAAGAGTCTGTGCTGACACTCTTTGCTTTAGAGACTGCAGCCTCTTGCTGTAATTAGCTGGCTTCTGTGTTTCAATAACAAGGTATTAACTTACCTTTCAATGCTTTAGGAAAAAAAATACACGAATACTAATAAACTAATAAATGGCATCCAGTAAGGAGCTAAAAGAATGTTAATTATGTTTATCACTTACTTCATACTTAGAATAAATGGCATTAAATTACAGCAGACCATCTGGCAATCCATATGGTCTCTTGCAGTCCTGGTTAATTCCTGCAAATAGGTCAAGCACAGCATTCACTCTGTTAGGAAAGCACTAAGCAGAGGTGACAAATCTGATAAATCTAGCCAATATGAAACTCTTCTCCCCTCTCAATCTAAGATAATGTGCACTTCCATGCACTTCTTGTTGGTTTTATTTATCTATTTATTTATTTTTCTCAAACATGCTCTTTTCCTCCCAACTCTCATCTCCTGGATGTTTGTTAGAGCTTACTAAAAAGCCTTCCCAAAATGCAAGATCCTGTAATACAATCAAGGTTACATGTAATAGACGGCCTCTGTGGTTCAGCCTGTGCTTGAAAGAAGTATCCTCTGGAGATGAGCAATAGTTCAGTCTCCATGGCAACTCCTTCTTCTGCCTGTCTTGAGCAGGGACTGTCAATTATATTATATTTGGGGTGATGGTTTTGTGATGGACTCCTACACACAAGGGACTGTGACTGGAATGACCACACTTTTACTACTGGAGGACAGAATCTGGGGTATGATGGAATTAGTGGAGCTATCCTGACAGGGCATACTGTGTCTGTATACACATATGAAAACATATATATGTATAATCTGTATGCATGTATGTTTTCTTTAATATGTCAACTATGTATGCATACTTAATGAGTCATATGTATGCTGTGATGCACACAAATATTAAGGAATTGAAGACCCAAAAGATGAGATATGCTTTACCTCAAGTTTTCACCATTCATTCTTTTTCAAAATTTCCCTTTTTCCACTTTGCACAGCATTAGCCAGCCAAAGTTGATTAGAAATTTTATCAGAGCTCAATCTGTTTCTAGAAAAAATATATTTTTGTTGCTTTCAGTGTAGGTTTGATGGGAACCTTAGTGGTGGCCATAAAAGCCATGTGACAGATATGCTGATTTCAGGCACAGCTGACCTTGGGTTTTATACTTCCTTGTGGAAGTCTAAAAACTGGAACAAGCAGGTTACTTAATTGACTTTAACTCTTTTTTCTTGTCATTTAGCCAAGGGCAAATTTCACTTTGGTTGTTGCTGTTGTTTCTATTTTTAAAAATAGCTTTTTAGATGTGACACTGGGTTATAGACATAAGCTTGAAAACTGTTAATTACTCCAACCTGTGTAATGTGGGATTGTCTTGCTGATCTGAAGTTCAAAAACTAAATGTACATTTAACTTCCAGATTACTTTTCCAAATAATAATTAAAAACACATTTTGAGACCATTCTTGAAGAAAAAATGCTTCGAGTAGTTTAAGTAGTCAAGCAGAGTTTAAGTAGTCACCAATACCATTTTTGAAAACATGCTTACAGTTAAAAAATGCAACATCTAATTGATTCACATGCAGAATGACAGAATTATAGGAGTTGGAAGTAACCTCCAGATATCACTGACTCCAACTCCCCTGCAAAACTCAGTTTCCTACAGTAGGTTCCACAGGTAGGCGTCCAGGCAGGTCTTGGATTTCTCCAAGGAAAGAGACCACAACCCCTCTGAGCAACCTCTCTTCTCTCTCTCTCTCTCTCTCTCTTTCCCCCCACCCCCAGGTTTCTTTCATTATTCATGTTTGAGCTTAACCATCATGTTGTAGCAAACTCTTAAAAGATTTTTTAGGTGACAACACAAAAGTAAACTAAAAACAAGTTCTCATTGTGATTTTGTTGAATATTAATTTGGAAAATAATGTATCATATGGTATGTTCAAAATATTTGTGATTTTATCTCAGTGGGTGTTCCAGTGATATTGCTGTGAAGATGAAATGATGTGAACAGTGGAGATGACAGTTGTGAAATGCCTGCAACACAAACAACAGATGGTTATGGATTTTTACTTTTGGATAGAACCTAGTCTCCTACACTTTTCTTCCTCCCTGGTAACATTTTCTTATTTTAGATTTACAGATACTGGCACAAGGTATTCCGTGGCCATGGATAAGGTGATTGAGAAGCTTTCTGAAATTGACCTATGTCCTTTGATGTTAGAGACAAACATTTTTCTCCATCAGAATATGAAAAAGCTTTGAATTTTAATAACCTCATTTAGAGTGTCCTTGAAAGCAGAACTTATCAACTTTCCAAATGCCTCATGGGCATGAGGGAATACTTTACATTTAGCCTAAAATGTATGTAAAGTAAGTGTCTATGTCGAGTTAATTTGAGACTCACACGTAAGGAAAAGAAGATGTAATGAGGTGACACAAGAACAAAACATTTTGAATCTTACTAACAAATAGAGATAAGTTCTAGAAAGAGTAACAGTGTAACAAAATATTATAAATTTGTTCTGTTTTTAAAAGAATACCTGTATGCTAGTATGGCCTGATAAAGGCTTTGATAAAGTAGTATGGCCAGTTATTTCACTTTCTGGAAGTCTTTGAGTTTTAGTAAAACTATTCCTTTTAGGGAAGTGTTCTGCTGTAGTAACCTGTGTTTTAAACACAGAGAGGTTCTCTGTTTCTATCACAAAACATGCCTAAAATTGGACTTGGAAACAAGTGTGATGATGTTTTAGATGGTTTCATACCTTTTTTTTTTTCTTTTGAAACAGATTTGTCATTCTAGCCAGTCTCTGTCT
Organism: Alectoris magna; assembly: GCA_030625065.1. Lineage (NCBI taxonomy): Eukaryota > Metazoa > Chordata > Aves > Galliformes > Phasianidae > Alectoris > Alectoris magna. Next base: position 166,232,359 of record CM060560.1, on the reverse strand, counting down.
TGCCATTCAGAGACAGTCTCAGAGTTAAGTACATTTAGAGAAATAATTTTTTTGATCTTTCAAATAATTGTCAGAAAGACATCTACGTGACAAAGAATTGCCATTGTACTTCTACTAAGCATTTTCAGTGTGCAAAACATAGTTTATTAGTAATCATATTATATAGTTTATTAGTTTATTAGTTTAATATAGTTTATTAGTTATCATAGGAATATTTGCATTAACTTTGATTAAACTTACTCAAGCATCTAATGAAAACAATTTTCATTTATATACATGCAGGTAACATAGATCTTCATTTCTATAGGTAAATTAATCAATCATGACAACTTTTTTTTAACCCCTGAAGAAAAAACTTTTTTATCTCATCTCCCACTTTATTTAAAGTAATGGGTCAAAGACAAAAAATAATAAATAGCATACATCATAAAGTACATTTTCTAAGGGACGAAAATATGGGTTTGTTTAATTTAAAACTTAGGCCTTTGATATGTTCATTGAGCTTGTAAAACTTTGATGAAGGAATGCTTTTTTTCTGTACACTAATAATGTTGGATTAGTTCCCATATAGTTTTTCATATCACTGGATCATACAATGGTTGCATTTGTGATGTGTGTCGCGTAATTCAAAGGTAATGAAACAATGGTGTAGCACAACTGGGAATCATGAGATATTTAAGCAGATCCCAGAGAAGTATTATGGGGAAGGAAAAGTCTATCTACTCATGCTGTGTATACCATTGTAATCACACCAGCGCTTCAAATGAAATAATAAACCTGGCACTTTACAAAGAACTTATTATAGAATTTTACTGGTCCATTGTTTTGGAATGTCTAAGAACTATTCCCTTGTTTATTTTGAAAGGGTATAGTCAAGGGAAACAGAGCTGAACTGTGATATTTATATTATAAAGCAGTATCAATTGACTACAGCTGAGATTCTTATTGTGATTCCTAACGGTATGTAGATACATATTTGTTAATAGAAGACTTACTGATAGGTTTATTCTCCTGCCAGAGTAACTACAGAAATCAAAGAATGAGGTTGTTTCTAATTGTCTTTTAATTCATTAACCAGTTTTGAAGATTTTTGCAGAGATCAGATATGACACACAGATAAACATATGTACCATATGAAGAGGTTTTTCATCAATAAGAACCTTTTTATTTAGATTTTTAAGATTACTATTATTATTAAGATTAGTTATTAATATTACTATTGAGATTTTTAAGATTACTGTTAAGATCACCCATCTCAAAGAGTACATAACAACTACAGTTTTCGTAGCTAATAGGTGTTTCTGCAGTGTGTGCAAGCAAAAGAATAGTTTACCTTTATTTTTCACAGATTTTGGCATCTCTATTTAATTGTCAAGAAAGTTAAGCATTTCCAGTGCAATTTTACCTGGCTTTTGTTTAGATGAATAAAAACTATGATGAGACAACAAAATGACATGTTTAAATGTGGAAATTGTAATTAAAATGGGAGACTGTACTGAGAAATATGTTGTTCATTTACTTATCCAATTCAAACACTTCCTGCAGCACTTTCACATGGACAGGTTTTACACTGACTGTTCCCTGCTTTATTTTCTATTTATATATAGAAACACTTTTCTTCAAGTGCTTTGACTCTCAGAAAATCCTGGAAGGAAGTAGTGCTACCATTACAGCTTTTTAAGATTGTATTTTCTGTATCAATGACATGGACAGTAGGTTCAAGTGTACCCTCAGCAAGTTTGTGGATGATATCAAGCTGTTTGGTGCAGTCAACACTCCTCAGGGAGAGGATGACATTCAGAGGGATTTAGACAGGCTGGAACACTGGGCCAAGGTGAAACTCATGATGTTCAAGAAAGCCAAGTATAAAGTCTTGCACATGGGTTGTGGCAACCCCCATTAACAGTATGAGTTGGGGAATGTAAGGATGGAGCACAGTATCACCGAAAATGATGTGTAGGTACTAATGGATGTCGAGCTGGACATGAACAACCAACGTGTACTTGCAGCCTAGAAAGTCAGCGGTTCCTGGACTGCATCAGAAGAAGTGTTGTCAGCTGGTTGAACAAAGTGGTCCTGCCTCTCCACTCTGTGCTGGCGATATCTCACCTGGAGTGCTTTGTCCACATGTGGAGTCCTCAGTATAGAAGAGGCATGGACATGTTGGAGCACATCCAGGGGAGGGACACAAAAATGACCCTGAGAAAGCTGGGGCTATTCTTTCTGGAGAAGGCTCCAGGAAGACCTGACAGTGGCCTTTCATCTAAGGGGGGGCTATAAGAAAGAAGGGGACAGACTCTTTAGCAGAGTCTGTTGTGATAAGACAAGGGGAAACGGTTTCACACTACAAGAGGGGAGATTTAGATTGGATATAAGGAAGAAGTTTTTTACAATAAGGATGGTGAGGCACTGGAACACTTGATTTGGGGCATGTTCTAATAAAGATTGAATTAATATTTTTAGTCTTTCTATATCTTTTGAATATTGTGTAGGTTGTAGTGCTCCAGTGTTTCAGTGACAGTTTCAGATGTACTAGTTTTGATAACCTGGTAATCTTAAAATCATTGGCTTGTAAATGTCAAATCTTTCCTCATACCCCTAATTAACTTGCTTCCATCATTAACTAAATAAAGATAACACATCTGGGAGAATAAATTATATGTTTAAAAATTGACAGAGTTTGTTTAATAATTAGAGCTGATTATAAGCTGATAGAAATCTATTGATCTTTCTATGCCTTCACCTGTTCTGTGAATGATCTGGAAGTTCAATACCTTTCAGTTTCTTTGAGGCAAGATCCCTAAACACTTCCCTGTTGGTATCAACAACTGATGGTACCAAACCTGTCATGCTGGAAGTCTTGTTTAGCTTGCTTTTCTTTGTAGGATTCCTTTGCTTTTCCACGAACACAAATTATTTGTGATTCCTTTTTTTTTTTATTTCTTCTTCTTCTTTTTTTTTTTTTTTTCTTTTTCTTTTACAGCAGTAAGCTTTGCTGTCCAACACAGCAGCTTCCAGATTTACTGCTGCAGCCTAGATTTTATCTTCGTGTTATTCAACAGAGTAGAATATAACTTATTCAGAGGAGTGGCTTAGTGTCAGAACTTTCAAGGACTCCTTGCAGTGGCTTTCAGAGTGGGCATAATTCAAGAAGGCAAGTGTCCTATTTGGCCTTCCCTAGAAGGTGGAGTTGTCTTCTGTCCTTGGATGTCAAGTTTCACTCAGAAAAGCTTCAAGAACAATTGTGTTTTAAATCATTTGAATTCTTGGCATCTACCTGAATGGCAGAATTAATTTCTCCGTATTGTGTTATTGCTAAGCTTTGAGTGTTTCTAATTAAGCAGCTGAAGCTGTTGTTATTTGCCTAATCAGAATACTTGCAACTTCCAAAGCAGCAAGTAAATAAGCAAAGTACAAGAAGTTTTACTTTTGGATCTTCTACATAAATACTCTCTTTGCGGGAACTATTTAATCCATATGAAACCAAGACACTATAACTGTTACCATGAAACATTTAATTAAGGAGTATAAAGTTTTAAAGCTGTACATAAGCAGCATGGCATCATTACTTACAGTGAATAAGATTTACTTAGTTAGCTAGTATGCCTGGACATCTATCCAGCAAAATGCAGTAAAATAAAAGGACCGAAATCAGTAAATAGATACATTATAGACAGATTGTGTGCTACATATCATGAATGTGCAAATCTTAATTGAACTTATTGCCAAATATTCTAGAATTGTAGTTTGGATAGTGACACTGGAAAAAAAATAACAAAGTCAGAAAGGAAAACTTAAAACAGATCCATTGATACTGATAGTGACAAATGACATGTTTCTCTGACAATGTTAGGCTGTTATCACAGATATGCGAAAGAACTGCTTGGAACTCTGCTCCAAGCATGAGCAATATGTGCTCAAATTAAAATGCCAAAGAACCAATCAAGTTCAAGGTTATATTTCTCACTTGGTTAAAGCAAGTCAACATATAACCGTGTGTTTATATATTTATGCAGATCCCTACTTTCTGTACTGATCCCTACTTTCCAGAAAGACTGCATCTTTCACAGTGCAACGGGATTTTCTCTCTGAGCAAGGTCCACTGTGTGTTTCATGATTGTATTTACAATAATGACCAATGTAATTCAGTAGCTCATCTTCCACTAAGCTGCAGTTGAAAGGCTGTACATCTGCAACATTTTTAAAAAAGATTTAATAACATTTAGAAATGTAGAATAGCACTGTGTGATCTGGAATAAAATGTTTTTTTTATTCTGTAAAGCCAAAGAGTAAGAATTAGATCATGGGACCTCTGGATAGCTGTATTTCTAATTTGTTTATTTCTACCATAGGAAAAGTTTACAATATTTGAGAATGATGTACTTGAAGAGTTTTGACTCAGCCAAAAATTCTGAGATATGATACTTTTATTTCAGTTTAGAAATAGAACAGACATTAAAGCATAAGAATGTTTCATACAATGCTGGTTCTAATTTGTGTATCATTCCTTTACAACCAAATAGCAAGTCACAAACATAATAAAAGGGAGTGGATTTTTTTTTTTTTTTGTCTTTTACACAGTGAATTTATACCTGTACAAAGAATGTGCAAGGGTGTATATAAGCCATTGCCATTCTGATTCAGAAGCTTTTTGTATTCACCTACTCAAATACAAACAATAACTTAAGCACACTGCAAGTTACTCTGTACTCAGAGGAACATATCTGAAGTGGCAAGTGAGATTAAGACATGAACAAATCTGTATCGTAGAATTTCTTCTTGATCACTTCTCCATATGTTATAAAAAATTTACCTGACAGGGTGTTCAGATATACATATTGCCTAGATCATTCAACTTTCTAACCAATAGTTTTCAGAAAGATGTATTAAAATTGACTAGAGAAACTTAGTTCCGCCTGCAGAAAGATAATAATTCTTTTATTAGGAAACCTAAGTAATATTCTCCTCACCAGCACATACATTAAATCCTTGCAGAGGCAGATGTATTTCAGTGGATCATTTTAATATGTTCTGGCTGAAGAATAATAGCATAACTCCTTAGATGCAAGGTGACTCCAGGAATGCATGATATCTAAACAGCATCTGCAATACAAAGCATAGGAAGCCTGTATTTTAATAGCCACTGATTTATTTAGAATTTATGACACATTACAATCATTAGAACTAAGCTGCTTTATGTTACTTGGTAGAAAATAAAGTTTCTGGCAGTACTAGGTTGTTACCTTGCATCAAGTAAGAAAATATACCTGTTTCAAAAGCCACATGAATATTGTCTTCAAGTGCAATAAGATGGTTCTGAGTGATCGAGCTACTTCATGTTGCTGCTTGCAGGAGAGCTTGGATATTCCCTGTGCATATGAACAAAATTGGTACAGACTCCCTTTCACCTCCCCCCTTTTTCAAGAAGACCTTGTCTGTGGGGATGTAATCTCTGATAACACAACAGAAGGGACTCCGTAAAGAACATAATGTACATGATTCCTTTGTAGTCCAGGCAAAAAACAAATGCAGTAGATAACTTTGCCTAGCTCTCCGGTAATATCTTAGTTTTCCACTTATTAAGTCCCAGGTTTCATTTACTCATTTTTTTCACGACTCTTACTCATTTTACCTATTACAAGTTTTATGAAATTCTTTTATAAGGAAAGCACACTTTTCCCATTGCTAAGGGAAGTCATCATGTTTTAGCTGATTGGAGTCTGTGGAATGAGTATGTATTGAAGTCCACAAAAGAAGTGGCATGCGACTAATATATAAAGGAAATGTCTAAAAATTTCAAAGACCCAACATACAAAGCTCTTAATGTAGAAGGAAATCTCAAAGTGTCAGTCTGATGACAAACTCAAGTCTAATGAAAAGAAATAGATGAAGTAGACATGGGAATATGGAAAGATAAAGTGATGTCTGCTCATACGTGTACATAAAATATATATGTATATGATTTCACTTTCAACTCTATTGCATAGAATACTATTCACAAGCATATGTATTTTTCTTTAAAATGGTGAGAAGAACTGAAAGAAAAAAAACAACTAGGACAGTAATGATTAAAACTCACTCTTAAGTCACTTATTCACTGGTAAATATTTTCCTAAATATTCCTATTAAAAATTATTTTTGAGTGCCTAAATTGTAAGTAAATTGAAAAAAAGTTTTAATTTGAACCTCTGAAACACATCCAGAAGTCTGGAATTATTCACTAAGTTGTCTCTATCTTATTTTTTTGTTTGTTTGAAAGCAGAAAACGAACCAACCAAGCAAAACAGCATCCCAAGGATACTCACTTTAAGTTGATGGCTGAATGTCATTGTGTATTTCCCCCACCCCCACCGCCCTGGTTGCTCAGACTCCCCATTTGCAAAATACTGGGAATTATGCAAATTCTACGCATGGAATGATAACCTTTTATATGCCACCATCTGCCCCATTTACACTCTAAATGTCTTGGGTGCCAAACCCTAATGGAAGTGCTCAGTTTACATTTTGTAAAATATCTCTGAACAACAAATAAGTTATCTTCTCCTTCACCCTTCCCTCAAAACTTTGTGAACTAAATATTATTCAGATACAGTTCCTCATGCATGAGCTAGTTTACCTTTCAAGGAGGCTGTTGAGGATCTTCTGAAATTCTGACTCTCAAGCTTTGTCAGTTGTAACCACTGAAGTCACCACATGCATTTTATCAGATATTTTTAAGAATGCAGTTATAATGAAACTGATTAATATTTTAGAAAGTTTTTTATATATATATATCATAAGCATAGTGTGAGATATGTGTTAGACAGCAAATGCTTTTGGAAATAATCTAACAGTATTATTGAGAACGACCTAAATATGATGAGTTCTCAGGACTCCCAATTATAAATACATCCAGATTTATACTTCTCAATACATATATTCTGAATATGTAGATGGCATTTAATGATTAACTCATGATCCATAATTCACAGTAAGTGGTCCACAGAAGCATCATAGGTGGTAGATTGAGTATTTTCAATTTGAAGTTTAATTATACAGTAAAAAGTTGAGTTGTGAAAGGAATATGGTAAAGAAGGACTAAGGAAGAGAGAGGAAGCATGTATGTTGTGCTTTTCCTGAAATAATGTATTACTGCCTGCGATAATTTTTAAGGTGTCATTTCTAAGTTGGGTTAGACTTAATATTTTTCTGGAAAAAAAAACACAAATAAATGGTAGGATGATGTGCAGTGTGAAAATAGGATGTCATATGAACACTACTACAACAGGCAGTTTGAAGAAGACAGAGAAATATTAATTTTAACTAGTTTTGATGAAGTTTTGTTTTATTCCAGGAAAAGTAGTCAGTAATTTTTAAGGTGTACAAGAAATCATGAATCATAATCGGATATAATAAATAGAAAGTGCTGAATAATGAATATTTGTGAATATTTTGTTCACACGTGCATACGCATGCAGAGAGGGAAAAGAACTGTTGCTCAGAGAAAGAAAAAAATCAAGGGAAATATTTATGACTATATATTTGTAAGTTAATAGCATGGTTTAGGAAAATATCCATGAAGAATTTAAATATTAGCAAGAACTGTTTATTTTCTTTTTCAATGATTAGCTTTGAAATTAAGAACATGGATTTATTTTCAAATTGCTATAATTGTAGCTGCAACGGTAGTGTACTACAACTGCTGTCTCTTCATTTTGTGAACTGCAACAATGCAGAAAAATGCTTTGTAGTAGCATAAGATACAGAGCTTGTCTGACAATTCAGTTCACAGAGGCAACAAGCTGTAAGGAAAGTTTTTACACTGAAAATTGTGATCTGTGTTGACAAGACACAAGTCTTCTGCATATTGACATTTAATTTTAATTTTCAAATTCTTTTGTCTCACTAGTGTACTAAGAAGTTTCTAGGTAAAAAGTACTTATAAATGGGATGAATGCTGCCTATTATCCCGGGTGAAAATTGAAGTCTCACAACAAAATAAGTGTTTATATTTCTTTCTTCATATCTTAGTTGATGTTTCTATGTGAATACTACTTCCCGTTTTGTTATTGTTGTCTCTGTATGGGCATAGGTTTTTTTTTAGTTTTTGTTTGTTTGTTTGTTTGTTTGTTTGTTTAGTAGAATTATCTTTGAGATAATACTAGAAATTCTGCATAGCTATAAGTTATTCTTTAATTTCACATTAGTATTAATTTTCCTTTGTTTCCTGTCAGTAGACAAAAAAAGATAGATAGGACTTGTTTTGATCTCTTCAGACAAGTGATATTGCTTCTTGTACAAGCACTTAAACACAGCTACTAGCAAACTAAACTAATTCCTTCATCTATAAGTATCCACAGAGGATGAAGAAGCAGCCACTGGGATGAATGAATAATACTTCATAGACGAGATGTCTCCAAGAAAACCATTAAATATGCTCATTGGAGCATTTCTGTATTTAGAGTTATGAGTCCTGAAATTCCTGCTTAAACCCTGAAAAGTTAGAAATTTAGTGAAGCTTAATATTAATATCTTCATGTTAACGATTTGCTGTAGAGAACTATATCTATTAATATTTACATGGTTTTTATCTCATGTATTTTTGACCAGAAAAATGAATAAATCCTTGCTTTTTTTGCTTTTTTTTTTTTTTTTGTTTTTTTAGTTTTTGTCACGGGGTTATCTAGATCAATCTTGTTTTGCCAGTCCAAGTCTATTGGAGCCACCTCAATTCTAGCAGCTCGATCTACCTGATGGTTGTTCTGTTGTTCTTCAGTAGCCCGACTCTTGGGCACATGAGCATCTACATGACGCACCTTTATAACCATATCTTTTGTTCGGGCAGCAATGTCTTTCCACAGTTCAGCAGCCCAAATAGGTTTACCCCTCCGCTGCCAGTTGTTTTGCTCCCACTGCTGCAACCACCCCCATAAGGCATTTGCCACCATCCATGAGTCAGTATAAAGATAAAGCATTGGCCACCTCTCCCGTTCAGCAACATCTAAGGCCAGCTGGACAGCCTTTACCTCTGCAAACTGACTTGATTCTCCTTTTCCTTCAGTGGCCTCTGCAACCTGTCGTGTGGGGCTCCACACAGCAGCTTTCCATCTGCGATGCTTCCCCACGATACGACACGATCCATCAGTGAACAGGGCATATTTCTTCTCATTTTCTGGTAGCTCATTGTATGGTGGGGCCTCTTTAGCACGTGACACTTCTTCTGCTGGTGATGTTCCAAACTTTTTACCTTCAGGCCAGTCCATGATCACCTCTAAAATTCCCGGACGACTGAGGTTCCCCATCCGCGCTCGTTGTGTAATCAGTGCAATCCACTTGCTCCAAGTGGCATCAGTAGCATGATGGGTGGAGGGAACCTTTCCCTTAAACATCCAGTTCAGCACTGGCAGTCGAGGTGCCAGAAGGAGCTGCGTTTCAGTACCGACTACTTCGGAAGCAGCCCGAACCCCCTCATATGCGGCTAAGATCTCCTTCTCAGTGGGAGTGTAGCCCTCTTCAGACCCCTTGTATGCTCGACTCCAAAATCCCAGGGGTCGGCCTCGAGTCTCTCCTGAGGCTCTTTGCCACAAACTCCAAGCGGGACCTTTCTCACCAGCAGCAGTGTAGAGGATGTTTTTTACATCCTGTCCCATCCGTACTGGCCCCAGGGCCACGGCACGGGCTATCTCCTGTTTAATCTGTTCAAAAGCCTGCTGCTGCTCAGGGCCCCATGTAAAATCATTCTTCTTCCGCGTCACCTGATAAAGGGGGCTTACAATGAGGCTGTAGTTTGGAACATGCATTCTCCAAAAGCCCACTACGCCCAGAAAAGACTGTGTCTCTTTCTTGCTAGTGGGCGGAGACATAGCAGCAATTTTGTCGATCACATCTGCTGGGATGTGACGACGCCCATCTTGCCACTTTATACCTAGGAACTGAATCTCTTGGGCAGGTCCTTTTACTTTGCTTCGCTTTATAGCAAAACCAGCTTGCAGAAGAATTTGGATTATTTGCTCTCCTTTCTTGAAAACTTCTTCTGCTGTATCGCCCCACACAATGATATCATCAATGTACTGCAGGTGCTCAGGCGCACCACCCTGTTCCAGTACAGTTTGGACCAACCCATGGCAAATGGTTGGGCTGTGTTTCCACCCCTGGGGCAAACGGTTCCAAGTATACTGAACGCCCCTCCAGGTGAAGGCAAACTGTGGCCTACAGTCTGTGGCCAAAGGAATGGAGAAGAAGGCGTTAGCAATGTCAATGGTGGCATACCATTTGGCTGCTTTTGACTCCAGCTCGTACTGGAGTTCCAACATGTCCGGCACAGCAGCACTCAGTGGGGGTGTGACCTCATTCAGGCCACGGTAGTCTACTGTCAGCCTCCATTCTCCACTGGCTTTGCGCACTGGCCATATGGGGCTGTTAAAAGGTGAGCGAGTTTTGCTTATCACCCCCTGATTCTCCAGCTGGCGAATCAACTCATGAATGGGGAGCAAGGAATCCCTGTTGGTGCGGTACTGCCGTCTGTGCACAGTCTTTGTAGCAATCGGTACCTGCTGCTCTTTCACTCGTAGCAGCCCCACAACAGAAGGGTCTTCCGATAGGCCAGGCAAAACAGACAACTGCTTAATGTTGTCTGTATCTACAGCAGCTATTCCAAAGGCCCATCGATACCCCTTAGGATCCTTGAAATGCCCCCTTCTTAAGTAATCGATACCAAGTATGCATGGAGCCCCTGGGCCAGTCACAATAGGATGTTTTTGCCAGTCTTTACCAGTGAGGCTTATTTCAGCCTCCAACACAGTCAATTCTTGAGAGCCCCCAGTCACTCCAGAAATATGGATTGATTCTGTCCCTTCATGACTCGAGGGCATTAGGGTGCACTGTGCACCGGTATCCACCAGTGCCTTATATTTCTGTGGTTCTGATGTGCCAGGCCACCGAATCCACACAGTCCAATAAACTCTATTATCCCTCTCCCTCCCCTGACTGAGGGCAGGGCCCCTCTATTCATTACCTGTGGTAACTGGAGCAGATGTACTGGCAATGGATCTGTTTTGTAATTCTCTCACCCGTGCTCGTAGTACTGGAGTGGCTTGGTCATGCCACTTCCTCATATCTTCTCCATGGTCACGTAGGTAACGCCACAAGGCAATACGCGATGTAGTCTTACTGTTGTTCCTTGCTTGAGCTGGAAAACGTTTGCGTTTAATAGCTGAAATTTTTGATGTTACAGGTGAGGAGGAGGGTTCATCACCTTTAATTAACTGGATCTGAGTTTTCATTAGTTTGATCAGCTCCTTCATTAGACTCCCTTGATGATCCTGATCTTCATCAGTCGTTTCTGATACTACTACAGGATCATCACGATTAACCAATAGAGACATTTGCTCTTCCATTTCATTCAGTCTGTCCGTTACTTCTGAGATGGCTGAAATGGAGACGTGAGTTGGAGGTAACTGTTGTTCAAAGTTTTGAAGAGTAAGAACCAATTCAAAAACTAGGGGTCTTCTCTGTTGTTCCTCATACCTTTGAAATGTTGCTGCTAGTGTAACGGCGTACCTCTCTGGTGCTGTCTTGGTGAGTTTCTGCCATATATCAGGTGTTGTCCTCACTCTCTCAGGATCATGGTCTTGGCGAGGATCGGCAGGATCAAAATTAGGGTTATACAACATTTCCACCACAGCTATTTCCCTCAAATACTGGATACCTTTTTCAATTGTATCCCACTTTTTCATCACAGGCTTTAGACCGTCCTTGAAGGGAAGCTTTTCCCTCACAGCTACTAACATTCGCTCCCAGAGGGTGGCAGCCCCATCCAAGCATCTACTGATCCCTCTATCAATAGTTGGGTCTCTGGCAATGCCTCCTAATTGGCGAGCTTCATTCTCATCTAGAGACAAGCTGCTGGCCCCGCTGTCCCAACAGCGAAGCAACCAGGTAACAAGAGATTCATTCTGGCGCCGTGTAAACTCCTTTCTTGAGCCTTGGATTTCAGACATCTTCAGAGGTCGACGAACAGTAATCGAGACTTCCTCCTCATCACTCTCCTCCTCACGCCTCTTAGTTTTTCCTTTTGCCATTTTCGGTACTGAGAAAGGCACCTCGCTTGGACCTTCCGCTGCCTCCTCCTCCGCTTCTTCTTTTTTCCGTTCTAGACGTGAGGACACCCGTTTCCATTTCTTGCCTTCCACAGGGGCAACTGACATTTTTACTGGTGCCTCCTGTGACTGATCAGATTTGACTTGAGGATTTCCCCCTTTGGCTTGAACCTCAGCTCGGAAACTCTCTCTTTCCAGAATAGTATTATATAGAGCACGGTAAGCACAAGCCAAGCCCCAAATAAGTCGTACCTCCTTAGATCTATCTAAGCTGCACCATCCCTGACTCAAATACTGGCTTAGTTTCTCGGGATCCCACAGGTGTTCAAGAGTGAAATCCCATGACATTGCCGGCCCCCACGCTTCTAAGATTTTTCCTAAACCTCTCCATATTCCCTGCCAGTCAGCATTCTCTGGTTTTGGAGGAGACTTCTGCATAGAACGAATGTATTGGAGTACATTCAGGGCGATTGATAACATGCACATGGGTATGAGCACGAGTATGAGTACTAACTCGGCTTTCGAAAAGCGTGTGGCAAACCGAAAAGACAGCCCAGAAACCGGATTGAACATCGTGTTGTTTGTAAAATTGGCTATTCCGTCTGGGATGTAGTTGTTTGTAAAATTAGCTATTCCATCTGGGATGTAAGTGTCAAAATCCAAATTATACCACATTGAATATAAGTACCAGGCAGGTGTCTCCATCAGTGCCCTTATTTGGTTATATACGAACACAATTCCACAACAAGAAAGCATGACATTAATAATCGGCCAATACGTTGAGAGGATCATAACTGTTTTCAATCCCTTAAACAGAGCAGCTATAATGAAGAGTGGATTCATAGCTGGTAGCTGCTAAGAAAGGAAAAAAAAACAAAAACAACCAAAGAACCAAAACAGAAGACACTCTGTACAGTGTCCAGAGTTTGGCAGACTGCCCAGACTACAATCTAATCTATGAAGGTCAGGTAGCAATGCTTCTGCAGTCTCTGGCTTAAAGAAATCCTGGTGTTTTTTGCTTCTTCCCTACTAACTAACTTTTAACTACTGTTAAAAGCTTTAAAATTGTGCCCGCATTCTCCACCAAAATCTGTCACGGGGTTATCTAGATCAATCTGTGTCCGTGACAGGGGGGGCAGTAGGCCCGTGGGCCCCCGGCCCCTGACAAAGGGGAAGGGAAAAAAGGGAAAGGGGTAGGGAGATGGGAGCTGGGCTCAAGGAAACAAACAGAGCAGCGGCAACGATCTAAGGAGTAAAACTTATTTTACTATAATACAATCTAATTGGAATTGAGGCTAATAAATCAAGTGAAATAAGAGAGAGAGAAAGAGAGGTTTCCGAAGACCGAGAAGCCTACTTTGAAATTGAAGGCGCCGCGGCTTGGAAGCACACCCACACTCGCTGCCAGGCAGTGAGAGAGAGAGAGTGCCAGCGTCGCTTCCGTGACGTATTTTCCTCTCTGACCGCGAGGTCCCCTGGGATGTGTAGTACTTCTTCTCTGTGCTCCACATGATGTTATGATGTGGAATACCAATAGCAAAAATTACAAAACCATGACAGTTTTTTTGTTTATTTGTTTGTTTGTTTTTTTCAATTCAAAGAAGTAATCTTTTGTCATATGAGTTCAGTGTGCATGTAATATTATTTAGGTGAAATCTCCAAACACGTTTCTAAGTCTGAAAAGGCTGTGTTAACTTTAGATTCACAAAAGTACATGAGCTCCCGAGGATTGTAGTTGATTACTTTTAAATGCTACACTAGAACATTTCATCATCTTTTCTTCTCCAGGAAATTTTTATGATGTCTTTCAAGAACCTCACATTTGTAATTGAATTTTCTGATGTTAATGTTGATGCTCTACATTACGTTTACTGTTTAAGTTACAAGCTGGTTGCATCAGTTTTCTGAGGAAAAAAACAAAAACAAAAACAAAACACATTTGATATCTTAGAAGATCATTTGGGATTCATATATCATGATGTTGATTCTATTTGCAGCTATTCCCATGACAGAAGCATGTAGGCCACTGTGTCCAGTTAATTCTGAGACAGCATGCTTTTTTATTTGGTAGTCAGTGACCATAAATGTTACTGAAAACTGCTGAGTGTTTAGCAGTTCATAGAATTATGCTCATTTCTGATTAAGTATCATATGGTTTCTTATTGCTACTTTCAAAAGAAATGCCATAAATCAAATCTTCTGCTTTGTGATTGACCATTTTATGACGGGCTTTTATGGAAAAAAAAATCTATAGCAGAGCATACAAGAGATAATTAATATCAAACAAAAATGTGTATCCGTTGAAATAATAACCAGCATGGCTACACTTGGATTAAAACTGAACAATTTTCCAACTTTTTAAAATTAATATTTATTCAGTAGTTTGATGACTTGGAGATAAGTTTTCCAAATTGCATGGTCCATAGATCCATACGCCTCAATGCCACAACTAATTTATAAAAGCCTGCAAGCCAGTCAAAAGGAAACTTAGTTTGAGATGGGGAAGTGACAAGAAGAGCTCACTGCACTGGTGGATGGTTGAGCTGCTGGCTGCTTGCTTCCTGACATGCAGTGCTTGAGCTGGTGCACAATCTTAACTCACAGTTCAGCTGCCCTGGCTCAGTCTTAACAGCTTCTTTTTGGTTGCTATTCATTGCATGTGTTACCATCCTGTGATAAAGAATTTAATAATAAAAAAGTTGCCTGACATTTTAATGTTCTCAAATTCATAGATGCTTTCCTTTTCCCCATCCACTCCAACTTCCTCTAAATGCTCATCCAAGAGTAATGATAGTATTTAATGGGAGGTTTTGGACTAGAGATAAGAATGTCCCAGTATCCTCAATATTTTTAGCTAATCCTGCTTGAGAAAAACAAAATATTTTTAGGACATTTTCAACCTCCGTGGATAGATTTTCAGTACTGTCAGAAATCAATTTTGACTTGCTTTTTCTCTGGATAACTGATGTGACATTCCAAGAGTAATAGTAAGTACTTTCAGAAATCACTTGTGGTTGAAGGAGTAGTTTTTAAATGAAAAGTAAGGCTTTGCTATAGGAAAATACTGGTGACTGCCAAACAAAGCAAATCAACTCCTAAAAGTGCATTTTGTATTTTGTAAAAAAAAAAAAAAAAAAAGTCGTCTGAATGATATTAGCAAGTAGATTATCCTCTTTTTACTTCTTGGAGTTCCTCTGTATTTTCTGCCTTGTAGGATGCAGAAATAAAATACAGCCAGACCAGAAGGATAGCTGGTGTTATGCTCTGCAAGCTCCAAAAATGTGTACATGTTTAAATCATTTGACTTGACAAGATGCAATCTACAATAGTGCATTACCACAACTTCAAATATTATTACTATTGCATTAATTTTCAACGTCTTTTAAGATTTCTCTATATTTAAATAAATGTCAGATTGTTCAGACTGAGTCATTTCAGGTTGCTCAGGACCAACGACAGGATGCACACTGTATGACATGGTCAGTGTATATTTAAAACATTATTTTTGTATCAAAAACATTCTTCTCTTGTTGTCTTGTAAAGATAATGCAGGTAGGAAAATAAAAAGCATAAATGATGGTCTGGCTGTGTGTGAATAAAATTACAGATGTGAATGAACTTGAATTGTGTTATAGCATTGAGAGATCAAACCAGAAATAAATACTAAAACCTAGATTTTTTAATTTACTTTTAAATATTGCCACTCTTTCAGTGAACATAAATGTAGAAAAGATTCAAAGACGAATTCATTATAAAAATAAAGCACAACTGTGGCATCTTACAAGTATCCTGTATGATCTTTTATACTGCTACAGTCTCTGTTGGGACTCTTCTGATCAGTTATTATACATTTAAACAGCAGATCAGTTTTTCGTTCCTCAGAAAATGTGGTATCTATATTTTTTTCATTTTATTAAAAAAAAAAGATGAAAAAGATGAAGAAGAGAGGAGGCAGCAAGAATTCCAGTGACCTAGACTCTCTTTCTCTTATAAATTAATGGAGTGTGCCTAATACATTTGGACTGATAAATGTTACTCTACCAGAGAGCTGAACAAGATATAGATTTTATGCCAAGTAAATCTTCCTTTATGCTGTTTGGTGGCCCTCAAACAGATCTTCCAGTACTATAACCTCTAGGTATCATGAAATGGAAATGCTGTTATCATCTGGTTTGCATCCTTTAAGCTTTCAGAGATATTAGATATGAAGTTGTTGCATTGTCTCCAGAGTCAGATCATTTTTTGAAGTGTATATTTTTTTAGGACTGGAAAGAGCAAATAAATACATAGGTATGTGCATGACTGTGTGTGTATCTCTGATAATGTGACTATGAGACAGAGACTATTAAATTTATAGTCCATAGTTTGAGCTGTGTTCATTTCCACAAAAATATCCATAGTACACTGCTGTGAAAAAAAAACAACAACAAAACCCAACATTTTATTGTTTGAGTTCTGTTTAAACCATATTAGCACATGGGAATGTTTTGAATGGAAAAAAGTGATTGTTTCTTCAAACATCTGCTTTTTAAATCTACTTATTATTCAGTTATGTAGTCTTTTTTATTATCTTTTTTTAAGAACAGCAAAGCTTAACTGAAGAAGGAAGATTGAAGTGGTGACTGAAACACTGAACTTGGAAGTGAGAGGAAAACATAGATTATTGCCACTGTTATTATAAGAAATAATGCATTTCATTTCTAAACAATGTATTTCTACTAAGAGGTCTCAGTATTCTCTGAAGGCCAGTCAAAGCAGCCTTGTCCTCACATTTTTTGCACACAACTGGACAAGTAAATGTTTTGCTTAGCCATCAAAATAAGTGCCACATTATTATAGGCTTTGTACAAGGCATCATTAACAGCTCCCAAATGCATAGCTGAAAAAGCTATTGCAATGTTTCCTCAATGTATGATGAACATGAAAAGCTTCTTTCTTACCCATGTCTTCCTTTAAAACATTTGTGCCCTGCTGTATAGCCCTTCCTGAGTCTGTTCTTCAGTGACGCAGTTACTGTTGCTATCTTACTTCTTCTCCAAGTGTGGTCATTACCTTACATAGATATAAAACAAAAATACAGCCATGAGACTATTAGTATATTATGATAATGGCCTTAAATTTATTTCAGGGAGTGCTTAGTCTTTTGTGGCTGATGTTTTGTAGGTGCTAAGGGAGAGATCAGGCTAAATATTCTTGTGGGCTTCCTGGCTTAACATCTGGTAGGTAGTTATTTCAGGCTTCAGGAAAATAGACTCACAGATCCAGCAGTCCTTTAGTGCATTAACATGCTTTAATGTACAGCATGATTTTGGCAGTGATACGTTACTTAAACATCTTAATATTGCTTCTCAAAGAACAAAAACAACCGAAAAAAAACAAACAAACAGAAAAGCAGGGAATTTAGGTCCCTGCTGCTGTCATGTGAGCATTGCTTATTTGTAGAAACTGTTAAATGTGAAATTAGATTGATGCATGGCTATAAAAAGTATGATTTCAGACAAACAAACAGCTGGAATTTATGTGGGCTCATATACATTGAGATATGATATGCATCATTTTATGAGACTCAGAAACCAAGTATATACACAGATGCCACAAGAACATATTTAACCTACTCATCAGATTGGGAGGGTTTCTGGATAACTAATAGAGGTGTCTTGAACTAACTTAGTGCCTTATAGAAAGATTTGCATTTCCCAAATGCGCAAATACTAAATTAAAATACTAGAATATACAGAATAAAAAAAAAAAATGATATCAAGTTTTGGTAGCAAATATACATCATTGCTTGAGTAAAACATCTCAAAGATAATACAAATTTTAAAAGAATTTTTAGTTTATACAGTCCAAGTTTAGGTCATTTGAAAGTTCAGAGCTCTGATACACCAGGTATCTTCCCTCTGGTGTCTTTGCCCACTACCTGCCTAAATTGATACATGCACACTTGACCTCGAGCTAATACACCTTGTAGGTGAGGATGACATTGTATTCTTTGATCTGAAAAGCTGTAAATCCTTAAGTCCTGGCTCAGCTGCCACAGTTAAGATCCACAGAGATGCAGTTTTCTTGTTTCTGAACTGTTTGCAAAGCTGTGTCCCCGAAAGTATTGTGGTATGAAAACTAGACGTGCCCCATTCCCTATAGGAAAACCTCTAAAAGCAAATATCTTCCCCAGACAACTGAACAAACAAGAATCTGACATTATCCTGCCTTATAGAAGGAAGGTTCAATGGAACAGTATCAAAGAATATGGATACTACAGTTCATATTCTTTTGCAGTAAATGCTACTGTAGAGCTTGTCTTTCACATGGTTATAGTTGGAAAAATGTCAACGCTGTGTAATGTTGTCTTTTGATCCATAGTTTTATTTAAATTAAGTCAGCAATGTAGCAATATTGCAGAACGATGTTCTTCCATTCTATTTCTCTCCAACACTTGATAGTGTGCTATGTGTGCATTTACCTCATCATTTTCACATGGTCTCACGCCTATCTTGACTTTTCACAGTCTTTGTTTAATGAGAAAAGAAACAGATTGCTGTCAGGTCTTTTGCTATCCAGATAATTTCTAAAGTTCTTACATAAGGGTACAGCTCAAGATGCTGCCTGTAGTGAATAAATCTGTAAAGACTTTGGCCAAATATTCTCCCAAATGCTTCTTTTGTAGTTCCTTCCCCCTGCCCCAAGGAAAATTCTAAGTATGACTACAGCAAATCGGTGTTTATTGCTGACATATTTTGGGGAGAAATTAACAAATACCACACAATTTTTCATGTGGTCAAATTAATTTATAGAAATACCCCTATCTCATCATAAGAAAAAGAATTTGAAAATAATAAAATATCCTTGTTTTGGTATGTTTGAAATGAGATACTATTATTGTGTTTAGCAATCAGAACACTTAAACATTTTTTTCTTTCAGAAAATTACCTTAATATTATTTTTTCAATAATATAAATATTACTTGATATTGGCACGAAACTTTTTAATTTGAGTTAAAAGTGTGGGGTTTTTGTTTGTTTGTTTGTTTGTTTTCTTTAACCAAAGAAAATATATTGTTCATGTATTTTAAAAGGGCTTTTCTTTCTAATTCAGACATGGGCCCAACTACTGATTTTCCAGACATATCTGTATAAAACAATTTGTGACTGAAATTACACATCACTATAGTTACGAGTGCACAAGTTTATTAAAAGAGAGGTACGCATGATATATTTAGAAGTGGTTTGAGCATAAGTTATCCATCCTTCATGTCTCAATGCCTTCTGCGTATGTCCTCAAAGGAGAAACCTCACCTCACTACTGTTCTGCTCAGTGGCTCCCCTCAAGTAGAAATAAAGTGCTGAGTATCTCACAATATAAAATGTCTGCTAAATGTGCTTCACATGTGATTTAAAATCATTCATTAAATCTCTGGGCTGCTGTATATTTGGTGGGCCATTCTATTATTGAGTTTTTTAAGTCTGGAGGTTTCAATCCACTCTCATGCTTAATCAGTGAGCAGCAGAGCTAACAGTCTTCTGTCCTGTTTTGTGTGTCAACAAGATGAGCCCTAACACCTTTGCTTTGAGTATCCTTTACCTTCCCAGTAAAATAGCACTCCCGTTTCTCCTCTATTCCACCACCTATCTTCCACTGCTCAGCTTCCTGGGCAAGAACAGGAAGTGTTTTTAGGTCCATTCCATTACTTGTGCAGAACTGAGCACATTTGCTAATGCTTGGGCTGCCTGGACAAGGAGCCCCATTCATTGCCTGGGCTGTTTGGGCCCCAAACTGTTTCTCAAATACAGATTGTAAGATCCAAGCATCACTGAAATCTTGCAGTAAATTAGAACTCTAAATATTCAGTCAGTCAACTTGGCATGTTTGTCACTCAAATTAATTTCAAGCTAACCTTTGGATTCACAAGCTGTCAGAAAAGGTGAGCAGGCACAGAGCAATATCATGGTAGATGCTTGTTTCCTAAGGAAGTTAGCTAAAATTTGGTCATTCAGCATATGCTAAGGATTTTTGTTGTAGATATTTAACATTTACAGTATGTTCATAATAGTCATTTAATATATTTACAGTAATTCAAACAGTGGAGTCCAAAATAACAGTATACATATGAAATATACAGTCTTAAATTTGGTGGAATTTGGGATTTTTTTGCATCATGGAAATTCTGGCATTTATTCCGTCAGATATTTATAGCGAGAGACTTAAAAGTGTTTTGCAATGAAATCAGGTGCAGTCCTTGGCATTCCACTTTATGCCAAGTGCCTGTTTTGTATTTAAAATATATTGCTTTTTAATATTGATGTTTTTATTTTTGAATCGAGTAAGTTTAGTTACTGCAAAAACAAGGCAATTCATAATGGTTTGGGCCAAATATAGTGCAATCAGATGGTGTGCAGGTTTGCCTAAAGAGCTTTGACAACCTCTTAATCTTGATATGTAGCATGCCATCTATTCTAGTCACGGTCGTTTAAGAAACAGATAATGCATGTCATGCTAAATTGCATACTAGCTGTTTGTTTAGTGTGGACGTAATTACACCATAAACTGAACTGCAGTTGAAACTGAAAAATGGACTTGTAGTAATATTTTTAAAGTTTCAAAATCTTTATGCTAAACCACATTTCAGATTTTCCCAGACAACCTATAATCATCCTACTGCCCATTAACTGCCTCTCTGAATCAGAATGTTGGGGGCCAGAGATGTACGTTCTGATTTGACAATGTTTCTAAGTCTATGGGTAGGTTTAAGTCAGTATCCAAGACATACTGATGTGCTACAATATCAACAAGATCAGTTGTTAGTTTGCTTGCCTGGAGATTTCTCCTGCTCTGTTAAGCAGAGTTTTGATATCTGTCTCATATATGAAATTCTCCAGCCCTTGCACTTTCAAAACTTCCATTGTCCGATCTCAGTATTGATTACTTGTGAACTGTAACAACCCCTCTTGCTTGTCTCATGTCTTTAATCTTTTGATCCATCTCCATGACAAATCGATATTTATATTGCCATGGAGACAGTATATCCACATTCAGGCTCATGTGTCTGCAAACAGTGTTTCTCTGACAAATTGGTGCAGAAACAGCTAAACATTTTCCAGGATGGAATAGTAAGGCATTCCAACATATCTTGAAGAAAAAGACATGTATGATAGAGTTACCTGTTATCTGCTAATGCTTTTTCTTTCTTTCAACAGGTCCCATAAGCAGCATTCTGGTGAATAAGTATGGTAGCCGACCAGTGATGATAGCAGGGGGTATCCTGTGTTCATTTGGCATGATTGCTTCCTCTTTCTGCAATAGCGTTCTGGAGCTTTATATATGTATTGGGGTTGTTGGAGGTAAGAGTGCTCTTTAAAATGTAATTCTATATTATTTCTAATACTGTTGTACCAACAACCCATTACTGAGGAAGAACTCACTGTGCAAGGCATTGCACATGCAAAACAAGAAGGTAGCAATATCAGCTCATTTCAGCTATGTAAATGTTTTAATTCTTTAAATTAGCCAGTATGATGTTAAATTATTTCATAGAATATTTCAGGAATAGCTGAGGATTTTATTCAGTAAATGCTGTATGTATGTACTCTTCCATGCTGCACTGTAATTATGGTATAAAAATTGACAGCACTTATTACAGTAATTTGTGTAGCATTTCACGTTCATTGTTTTAGCTTTCAATCATGTTACACATCAAGCAGGGTGGCAGAGGGTAGCAGAATTCTAGTAAAAATGCAGAACCTAATCCCAGCTTTCTGTAGGTTTTCCCCCATAGAAAATATGATAGCTTTCAGTTCTAACGCTGTCCGTGTAAAATCCAAGTCAACCCTTAAACAAAATTATTTCTATGATGTCATTAAAAGTCTGAGTATTTCCCAAGACAATGAAGTAGTTGTAAAGCCAGTAAATTAATTTACTTACTTACCAAAAGTATCTTTAAAAAAATGAATGCCACCAAACAGATTAATAGCTACTTAGCCCTTATTACTGAGATGTCTTAATATGGACAGAAGGCCTAGAGGTGCAACTCATATCCTCGTGTGAATGTGTGGACTGTTCCCATACTTGTCCTCTTCTGTTACTCTTCCACAGGTAGTGGGGACTTCCGTACCTGAAGATGTAGATATGAATGTGCTCCAAAATAATTATCCCTTTTAATTTCCACTTTTATACACAATCTCAATCTTAAATAGGGCTGGAAATAAAAAGGGAGGAGATTTATTTGTTTAAATTCACCCTACTTTCATTGTAGCTGAGGTGACATTTAATAACTTTTGTGAAATGAACCAAGAGAGAATTGTATTACAGCTTACTAAATAAAAAATATAATCACGGTGCTGATACCATAATTCCTGTGTCATTCCACTGTCTCTATCATCGCTGAAACCCAGCAAGGAATTTTGGCTTAAATTAAAATGCTACAGGTGGAAATGACAGAATACCACCGTGACTTGGTCCTGACATTAAGACAGACAGAAAGACATGAAGTTTTATTTCACTCTCTCATTCTAGCTGGTTTTCATTTTCACTCAAAATCACTAGATTAGATATTGGTAATTTAAAAAAACAACTTGGTGTCAGTATAGTGTAAGTTCTGTAGTTCATCCTATTCAATAATACTTTGTACTATTTGTATTTGTATTTTAGGTCTAGGTTTGGCATTCAACTTACAACCTGCCTTGACCATGATTGGCAAGTATTTCTATAAGAAGCGTCCCATTGCTAATGGATTGGCCATGGCTGGAAGTCCAGTGTTTCTGAGCACATTGGCACCTCTCA
Organism: Alectoris magna; assembly: GCA_030625065.1. Lineage (NCBI taxonomy): Eukaryota > Metazoa > Chordata > Aves > Galliformes > Phasianidae > Alectoris > Alectoris magna. The sequence continues at coordinate 166,209,506 of CM060560.1, read as the reverse complement.
ATCAATTCCTCTTTAATGCATTTGGTTGGAAAGGAAGCTTTCTCATTCTGGGAGGACTACTTTTGAACTGCTGTGTGGCTGGGTCACTTATGAGGCCTGTTGGACCAAAACCAGTCCCTCCTGTGAAAAAAGATGTTGAAAAAGGCACAGGAGATTCTACCCTGCACAAAAACAACAAGAAGTCTTTTTGGCAAACTATCAATAAATACCTAGACCTATCCCTCTTCAAACACAGAGGGTTTCTGATCTATTTGTCAGGAAATGTTATTATGTTTATTGGTTTCTTTGCTCCAATAGTATTCTTGGCTCCTTATGCCAAACACAAAGGAATTGATGAATATTCTGCTGCTTTTTTGCTATCCATCTTAGCCTTTGTAGATATGTTTGCTAGACCTTCAATGGGACTTGTAGCAAACTCTAAATTTATCCGGCCAAAGATCCAGTACTTTTTTAGTTTTGCTGTCTTCTACAATGGTGTCTGTCATGTCTTGTGCCCTCTGGCAACAAATTACACTGGTTTGGTGATATATGCTGTATTTTTTGGGTTTGCATTTGGAATGGTTAGCAGTGTACTTTTTGAGACTCTGATGGACCTCGTTGGTGCTGCCAGATTTTCCAGTGCAGTTGGACTGGTCACCATCGTGGAGTGCTGCCCTGTGCTCATAGGCCCTCCTCTAGGAGGTAAGAATCTGCTTTATTCCATTTTTTGTTTTGTTTTGTTTTGTTTTTTTTCCAGACATGAACTTGCAGCTTGCTAATGAATTCATAAAATAATTTTACTTAATGTTATGTCATGTTTTCTCTGTGACTAGAAATGTGCTGTAGAAGTATTGCACTGCGTCTGTTAACTTTGCACTTCACAGTTTCATATCCACGTGAAAATGTAAAGGTGTACATGGAGTGCATTTGCAGTAGAGAGATTAAGAGTGTATCTCAACTAGCCCTTAAATTCAGGTGATAAATGTATAATTCCCTGATAGTACTTAGAGCTAATTTTGCTGCCTTAATTTACGTATATTCAGTTCTGCTTTGCCCTTCAACGGAACAATTCTTACTCTCTTGAATTCATCAGATCCACTGGTCAGTTTTTGAAGAAGTTACAGAGTGACTTATAGTTTCTCCAACTTCCTCACAGCTGAAGGAACACTTTCTTACATTTAAAATTACAACCTTAATTTGTCTAAATGGAGAGAATTTGCATATCTAGACAGAATAAACCAGCAGAGAGGTGCTGGAACGGACAGTCAGGCTTAGCAGCTCAGGCAGGACTCCAGTATGGTGTTGCGTAGCATTGTGCCCTGGTGTGAATGTTACACCACACCTCCACCCTCAGCCAATTGTGCAACAATTGAACAAGTAGAACTGAACAAGTAGATTCAGCCAGTAGATAGGTTTGAGACATTTCAGTTTTTGAATCATCCTACCTAGACTGAAAGTTGTTAATGTTACTAACTTCTCTGTTCTGTGTAAGTAAGGGGAGATAAAAAGCAGACTAGTTGTATAGCTTGGGCTATATTTGTAAATTTTGGGAATCAGGTACCAAAAGTGATGAAAACAGTCTTATAGAAGTTTCTCTAAAAAAAATAGATATCCAAATCTTGTTGAAAAGTAATGTTAATTGTGTGTGTGTGTGTATGTGTTGCACTGTAAGCCCAACAATATAGAAATGCAAAGATTCCCAGCTCTGTGAACATACACTCTACCCAAATAAGCAGTGCCACAAAAGTCAGCTAGACTATGTGTGCCTAAATGCACGTCCAAGTATTTTTAGGATTACCATCAATATTTGTGTGAAAAAAACATTTATTGATGAAATTTTAAACAAGCCAGAACTATTCAACTCATTTTGATACAATAATAATTGTACAAGTATATTTTTAACAGACCTCAAGATATTCTATATTTGCCTCATCTTTTAACGTATGAGTTCATTTTGGTAATGGCAGAACAAAACATGTACAACTCACATAGATTCTTTCTATGCCACCTAGTGGAGGGAGCCATCCGTGACTGATAAAGTCTATAGCTTTTTCAGCCAGGCTGTGAAATGGATATAATATCTAAAAATTTTAAATTCAATATTAATGGTGCAATGGCATATATGAGTATTTATTTTTTAATGTGTCAAGTTTGCACAAGTTTCAAAAGGCTATGTATTGTGCTATAACTACAAGTATTTGTGCTATAACGATAAGGAACTGATTGCTCTTGTTAAATAGAGACAACAGAGGGGATGAACACTTGAAAAATCTAAATTCCATTTTTGACTAGTTTATGTTCTTTAAAATATTATGCTGAAGTAATGTTAATGCAGAATGTCATTTTTAATCAATTTTATGAGACTGCTTATGAATAAAAAATGGTAAATTGTACTATTTACAATAGTAAGTGAATTACACACTTGCAGCACTACCTAATGCTAGGATTGTGGAATAAAGAAAAGACTAAAATAGTCTGATGGCTTGTAAATGTGTCTCAGGTGAATTAGGTCATTATGGCTACAATCCAATAGAAGCATCTAAGTAAGTATTAAATTGAAGTGTGCAGGTTATCTTTTGAATTTCAATGATAGTGTAGCTGTGTTCAAAGCTAAATGCTTGGTTATGTACAAATGTTGATTAGGGAATTGAAAAAAAATCAGAAAGAATGGCTCATAAAATTGAATAATATTATATTTTCTTTGTCATGTCCAAACTAATCTTAGAATTGTGAATATAACTTTTAGGTGCAGGCTTCAGAGTTCAAAAATCAGCAGTTGAGGGAAGATGATGGCTGAAGAGATAAGCTTTTCTATTTCTTTCACCAGTCACAGGAAAATAAAAATGAAAAACAAGCAGTTGATGCACAATGACAGCAGTCTAAGAAGGCACATTCCTTCTCATCCTACTGTCTCTGTACAGCCTCCATGAGTGTCAGACAGTCAGTCCAAAACAATAGGAAACAAAGTCAGGAGCTGAATAAAATAATAAGACAATGAAAGAAAATGAAAGAACTGTAAACTGTCTGTCATTATTCATTAGGCTTTACTTATTTTGTTCTTCAATATTTTATCATTGCCAGTGATTCCAGTGACAACTGCTAGTTTAACCAACACAGGTTTTATTAGAGGTCCACTATATATTTTAGACAATTTGAATGTGTTGGAAATGCTTTTCTGCTCCAGCATTAAAACCACGTCATATATAGATATTTATCTTAGAGAAGTATTCAGACTGTATCAGGTATTCTATTCTAAAAAATGCTTTTCTCTCCTGTTTTTCTATTTCAGGTTGGTTAGTGGATGTTACTGGTGAATATCAATACATGTATTTTGTCTGTGGAGTGATTGTGATTGTGGCCAGCATCTGGTTGTTCATTGGTAATGCCATTAACTATAGGCTTTTGGCAAAAGAAAAGAAGTTAGAAGACGAGAAACAGAAAGCACAGAAGAACGCTGACTTGAAGGAGGCAGAACCACTAACAAACAATGAGAATGAAGATGCTGCCAGCAGAGCTGACAAAACTCTTGAAGATCCTTCAGAAAGAGAAACCAATATTTAATCTACATTGTAGCCCAGAAGACAACATTTATGACTTCCATTAGAAATATGCCTTCAAGACACAAGCCAGGTTTTGTGTCAATAATGATCAGTTAAAATATTGGATGGGAACAGATTTTTGCCCCATGTCAAGACTCCGAGTTAGATTACTATCTACAGTTTATTTATTTCAGTGATACAAAATTGAGGTTACAGAGGTAGTGGCTCCATATAATGAGCCCATCCAAACTATGACTCTGGACAGTGAAGAGTCAAGAAAACTAGGTGTAAAGCCTTCACATAACAAAGTTTTGTTTCAAAAATACATCTAATGCAAAAGCATCTCTTACTGTTATATGGGAAGATATTTTGTTTTCATTATTAGAGTACTGTTAATGTCTTTTGAATTGATGTGCCCAAACTGTATTTATTACTAATATCAAAAAACAATAGAAGCTTAAAGGTTTGTTTCAAAATTACCTGAATGAAGCACAATGAAAACATTTTTTCTTATTTGTATGCCCACTAGATCAAAATATTCATTATATCTATATAAACAATTACAATAGGAATGTAAAAGTTAAGGTTGGAAGGCAAACAATTGGTGGGCACAATTTATAAAGTGTAATAAACAGCAGAGGTTGTTTCCTCCTGTAATAGGTGGCTATGTTGTACTTCAACAGATACATTTGAACACAAGTACATTCAGACCTCACTAATTCAAAATAAGCTAAATGAAAGTATTTTGAACTAGGATTTCCACTGCTAACAAGAGTGGAAATCAGTTTGTTCTGTTGCTTCATGGCAATGACAGCGGTGTGGATGCTTGAGTTCATTGGCAAGTCATTAACTGGTTGATGAGAAGACGTAAGGTCTAACTTCAGGTTCTTGAGGGCAGGTAACTTCATACCAGTTCTCATCTCCCCTTCCCATGTACTTAGTGAAAAGCTACTTCTATTTTGTATTACTGGTTTAATCAGAAATGCTGCAAAGTACATTGTCAGTACAAGTCTGGGAGCTTTGTATTAGTGTACCATTTTTTGTGCAGGATATTTGGTCTTGTTTCACATAGACACATCAATTGAAATATACACAATTGCTTCTCTTCCTTTAGATTAAAAAAAAAAAAAAAGGAAAAAAAAAAAGATTTAGCATTGCACTTGAAATTGAAAAGTGCAAGCTTCTGAAGGTTTTAAATAAAAATATTCTTGTTCTAGTTGTAGTTGAGGAAGGGTGCTTTTCGTTTTGCAGAGTTGCATATATATGCCACAGAAGATGTGAAAATTAAGGGTCTGATTCATAGAACATTTATTCACTGTTTATGCAGGATACACATACATTCAATTCAGGAAAAAGTATGGGGTTTTTTTAACCCTCAAATACATCTTGTACAGCTGTAACTATGCTGGATGGACAGATATGTTAAACACAATTTGAAGTGCCAATAACAAAAGAAATACAATGACAAAAACTAGCAAGTGCAAATGCCAGTTTCTTAAGAGCAGCATTCAATTTGATTATTTTCATTCTTTAAAAAAAAAAAGAAAAAAAAGAAAGATATTGCTTGCCTCTGTCTTGCAGTATTATCATCTTATTTGCTACAAACTTCCACAGTAATGCTGAACTTTTCATTATCTCAGCACTGTTTCAGAGAAGAAACATCAGGGAATCCACTAGCAAGATGGTACAGAAACTTGCATCTTCTTTTTACCTAATTATTCACAGGAAATCCAGACAGCTGCTACAAGTCCTATAGGTGCTTCAGCAATAAGAAAAATGTGTATTTCAGAGTTTTAGAAGAAAATAAGGGTTATATGCTCAGATTTGAGCAGTGAACTGCTTAAAGGAAAGTGACATAATCCCAGTAAAGTTGCAGTTCAGCGAAATAAATACTTTCAAAATGTAATCCAGACAACACCCTATGAGATAAAAGCATTGCTCTGGTTATGGATGCATGGACATACAGGGGGAGTTCCAGGATCCAGTCTGAAAATGCCCCACATGTCCAGAGTTGTGGAGTTTCATAAATGGCAAGCTGTCATACAGTTAGGAGTATAAGTAATAATGCTGGATTGCAAAGGATGAACTGAAACATCAGCTAAAGTGTAGTCATTGGGAACATCAGTTTGCTCTTGACAGCAAGTGTCAAAGGCAGAGATTATTTGAAAAGATTTCAGTATAGAGGTAGAACAAAAATGACTGAGGCAAAGATCTGTGTGCTTATTATCTCTGCAAAACAAGCAAACAAACAAACAAAACCCCAATAAACCAAAAGGAAAAACAAAAACCCCACAAAATAGCATGATTAAAAACACAGTAAAAGACAGCAAGTATCAACTTTTGATTTAAGCCTATTAAAAATTGATACTGACCTTTAGGGGCTCAAGAAAGAGGCTCTTGGGAATCATGCAGGCAGCTCACCTGTTCTATGAAGGACTGCAGAATACAGTAAAACAAGGCATAGGAAATAAGGGAAAAACAAGATTTTTTGAGCCGTAGACACACCTGCAATAGCAACAACAATGTTACTATCTCAGAGGAAATCAATGTTTATACATATATTCTCTAGAGGACTCCTGATCTTTCATCTCCAGTCAGTTATGTCAGTAGTAGGAATGAAAGAGCTGCTTTACCCCATTCACCAATGTACAATTTTTAATCACATAATAAGGTAAAATGATGTATCAGGCAACTGAAACAACGTAAGATGTGGACTGAATCAAGTAAAACATTTCTTTACATCTTTCTCATTTTTTTTCTTCTTAAAACTGGCAACAACTACTGCAACAACAACAAATCAGAATGCACTTGATATTACTGAGTGTTATGGAATTTTGAATGCAGAACATAATGAAGAAGATTGGAGCCATATCTATGCAAAAAAATGCCAGAAATGAAAAAGTCTTCCAAATAAGAGTCCCAAAGTGGTATTTTAATATGTAGTTCTTATTTTAATATTAATAATAAACTGCCTTCAGTCAATTCTATGAGCATTAAAGTAGTGAAATGAATATAACTTGCCTATAAAACTCAGAATATCGTTCTTACTTGCACTGAGATGAAATCATTGCTGCAAATAATTTCCTTACCATTCTGCTTTCAGAATGAGACCCATGTACATATCATTTATTTAAGTCCCTCTGCTTTATTTTAGTTACCTTGGACAGCCCTCACTATGGACCACTGCAGGGTCAAGATTAAGAGATATCTTTGCTTTACAGCCATGAAATGTACTCTCAAATTTTAAGATGTACCATATGCATCTGTCACATACTATGAAGTCTGTAGTCTCTGTCAGTCACTGCAAGCATATCCTGAGTTAGCCTTAATCTCATGTATAGTTCATCCTCTTTATCTGTCTGCTATAATATTTCTGAGCCAGATTATCATGTTTTTTTTTGTATTAGATCAATCAAATAATGCCAATATCTTTAAATTAGTAGGAAAGAAAATAATCAATCTATCTCCATCTATTTAACGTCAAGGCTAAATTTCAAATAGATTCAGAGTACTTATCCAGATACTTTTATCTCTTTAGGATTTTTTGACATTATAATTCTTTAGTAGCAGAATGGTTCTTCTGTCTTGCCCTTTTCAACTCCAGAGAAAGCCTTCTTACTAATACGTCTCAGTACTTGATCAAGAACAAATGTTCACCCTTGCCACTTCTCACCACTGAACTGTGCTTTCAGCTGTTGCCAGTTTTGTGCCTCCCTCAGGTTCACATATGAAATGCTGTAGTCTAACTGCAGTACTTATGTTTCAGGAGGGTGATTTGTGAACTGTTTTGACAGGGTTGGAAAAAGTTGTCTTCAAATAGATTATTATTATTTTCTTCAATTTTCTAATGATACTTTCCTTATGAGAGTAAGTTCAGCTTTCCTTGCTGTTGAAGTTAATGGCAACAATTTCACTGACTTTGTGACTCAACATTCACATTATTTTTTTGTGGCATTTTGCGTAGCAACATCCACTGTACTTAAAGAAAAAAAAGAAGTTTGACAGCATGTACATAACTGTTCAAAACTTAACTAAACCCAGAGAAGTCTGTGAAGAGTCACAAAGTCACAAGTTGTGCTGGTAAACAATGAGTTTAAATTCTTTATATATTTTTTTTTTAATTTCTTTTTTCCATTAGAAATGCATCCCTATTTACTATTTTTGTAACGTCATTTCCCCTCTTACTCAACTTGAAGGTTCTCCTGACTCCCAGTTTTCCATTCTGATGTTGCACAAAGAAGTTAGATATGGCACGGAATTACTTTTATTAAATACTTACTGTCATTGTCTTCCTCAAATGCCTAAGTAATTTTTTTTTTTTTTTTTTTTTCACTTGCTACTTTATATGGTTGTGGGAAGGTAAGGTATTAGTCATATAATAAACTACAGATAGAACACGCAGCCAGATTGGATGTAGCCATCAGGATTTCACTAAACAAAAACAGTGACCACTTTTTTAGAATCATACAATCATAGAATGGTTTGGGTTGGAAGGACCATTTAAGATCAACTAGTTTCTACCCCTCTGCTATAGGCAGGGACACCTCCCACTCAACCAGATTGCTCAAAACCTCATCCAGCCCTGCCATGAACACCTCCAGGGAGGGGGCATCCACAACCTCTCTGGGCAACCTGTTCCAGTGTCTCACCACCCTCGCAGTAAAGAATTTCTTCCTGATAATATCTAGTCTAAATCTACCCTCTTCCAGTTTAAAGCCATTTCCCCTCATCATGTTGCTACATGACCTAATAAAGATGTCCCTTCCCAGCTTTCCTGTAGGCTTCCTTCAAGTACTGGAAGGCCACTATAATGTCTCCCCAGAACCTTCTCTTCTCCAGGCTGAAGGGCCCCAGCTCTCTCAGCCTGTCTTCATAGCAGAGGTGCTCCAGCCCTCTGATCATTTTCACAGCCCTCCTCTGGACCTGCTACAGCAGCTCCGTGTCTGTCTTGTGTTGAGGATCCCAGAAATGAGCACAGTACTCCAGATGGGGTCTTATGAGAGCAGAGTAGAGGGATCGAATCACCTTACGCTGTCTGCTGGTCACACTTCTCTTGATGAAACCCAGGATACAGCTGGCTAGATTAACTTGCTGCAATGGATACTGGCAATTTTGCCCTTAACAGATTTCAACCAAGGCAATTTTTGATAGTTCTCTATAGATTACTATTTTTTTACTCCTACTGAGGAATATAAAGGGACTTTTAGAAAATACTTATTATCAGAGATGACATCAATTTTAACAAGGTTCTCTGGTTTATTTGGGGGGGGAGGGGAGGGGTAGGCACTTTTCTGATGTTCGTGCATACATATTTAAAGCATTTGCATGTGTAGGCACCTTTTAAATCACAATTTGCATAAGTATTGCTATATAATTTCAACATCATTTGCATGTTATTATTTTGCAATTCTGGTTTGTTTTTTTTTTTGTTTTTTGTTTTTTTTTCCTGTCATCTACCTCTCAATTACAGTTTGGAGACTTGCATGACCCTGAAAGAATACAGCTAACAAAAAGCATAGTGTTTAAACTTGCACATATTATTTGACAGTCTCCAAAATATTTGAAGTAATTCATAGTAATATTTTAAAGCACTACATACTGATGACTGTATTTGTTTTATTAATATTTTTAGTAGATCTGAAGACTTAAGCCATACTGGTATATTTTTTGCATCACTGAACTGGAGTAAAAAAAAAAAAAAAAAAAAAATCAATGTGTCATTTAAGTATCCAAAGTCCTTTCTGTGAGATGCTGCCTTTTTGTATTTCTTTCTATCTCTGAATTAGAGGAAGAAACTCAATGGAAATATTAGGACATTAGTACATACAAAGTGTTACAAAAAGTGTTGCATTCTTCATCCCAAAAGAGAGAGTAAGAAAGAGAAAGAGAGAGAAAGAAAGGAAGGAAGGAAGGAAGCAAGGAAGGGAGGAAGGAAGGGAAGAAGGGAGGAAGGGAGGAAGAGGGAAAAGTTTGGGTTTTTGGAAATACAGAATTGAATACACAATTTTAGCTTTCTTTCTCTTTCGTGGGCACAGCTGGGGAAGCTGGTCACAAAATACTCCACTGGGGTCAAGAAATAATGATTGTTGGTCTTGGGGAAAAAAAAAAAAGAGAGAATTGTTTCATCAAATATACTCCTCTGTTTAGTCTAAAAACCATTCTTGCCTTCTAGAACAGTCCATAAAGTCCACTGAAGTCAACATAAACAAACAAGCAGACAAGCTTTATCAGACTTTGGAAGTGATGTGTCTTCAGTGGAGACTTCAGCCTTACTTTCACCATATCAAATCTCAGGAATGTCAGATATAACACAACAAATGCAGGATTTATTGCAACTGGCAAATTTAGTGATGTCTACAAAATATGCGTAGTGAATCAGTCCCTCAATTAACGCACAATATGTATTACTTTGTCTGTGTAAATAAGCAAAAACAAAAAGCAAAAACAAACAAAAAATCTTCTGAATGTAAATTATAAATAGAGAGGATATATTTAAATAAATATCCAAACAAATCTGTTTAACTCCTAAAGAGAATATCTGTTTCCTTCCAAGCCTTCTTTTAGCAGTTTATAACCTTCATTTTTATTTTTTTCTTAGTGATTTGTGTCTTTTGAAAGTGTATATATAAATATATATATAAGGGAATATATATCTGTATGTGTGTATGTGTGTATATATGTATTCCCCTATATATAAAACTCTAATTTATATATATTATATATATTTATGTATATATAAAATATATATAATGTTTTAGAGTAAGTTGCATATCGTGCCTAATAAATGACACACACTTGTACGCAGATAAAAGATTTCAGCAAATGATAGAACAATGTAGAGATTTTTTACAATGGTAAAGTATTATTTTTCAGTTTCTGATGGTTTTATTTATATCAGAAATTCATTCAGAAAACTTCATTATTTTATATCACTGATATTTCAAGCATGACTTAATTAACAGTTGACCTAAATTCACTGAGAATTTTCATTGAATAGAACTAGAACTCCTCCACTGAGGGTGGAGTGGTTGGTTGGTTGTTTTTGCTCTGAAAATATTACCTGTGTGATCTCTGAACAGACTGTGAAATTAGACTGATTTTTCAACACTGTAGTATGCATTGCAAGATCATATGAGATGTTGATAGACAAGATATTCTTGTAAGAACTACGGAAAATGAGGAAACTGAAGGCTCTGCAAACACTATTCCAATTAAATTAGTATGGGGAATGCTCCAGAACATTAAATTATAAAAACAGTGGCAATTTTTAATACATTTTCCACATGCTGTTTTTATTCTGTCTGCAGGTAGGCAAGTCTGTGAAATGCCTACCTTTGTCTCTGACTCTTAAGAAGTATGACCTTATTTTTTTTTTTTTTTTTTAAGAAATTTTTCAGAGTGGTACATAAAGCACTTACATAAATACCCTTCCTGATCTGTGACATAGATGTATTTTCCAATTCTGGCTTACTTGGAAAGTTCACTGTGTCTGCAGTCTACTAATAGAACTTGGTATTCCTATGCAATAATTCAACATGTAGTTGCCACTGTTGCTGGCTAATATTTTTTTTCTTCCTTTTTGTATTTTGCAATACTGTATGGTTTTTACTTGAATATATTGGCTAAACTTTTTGTTTTGTTTTGTTTTGACAATCAATTATTAGCTAGAGGTGCTATTTATGTTCCAAAGAGATCTGGGTGGATGATAATGTTTTCTTTCTAGATGCCAAATGTTTTTTTGACCTGACAAAATTCATTGTTCATACTGTATATTAATCCTGTAAAATGCTTATGCACTGCATTACATTGTATTTAAATGCATTTTTGCTCATTAACTTCTATCCCAGGCCTGTACTAGTGTCTAATATGTCCAGTTTGTCCATATATATTTATGGAAAATTACGAAGAAAAAATGTATGATTAACAATTCAGAAAAAAAAAAAAAAAAAGAAGAAGAAGAAGAAATAAAATTTCCATGTAAAGTTTCTGAAAGTACGTAAATACTTTTTAAAATGTTCATTCTTTAGTAGAAAATTATTTTCAATTTAAAAATGTGCAGATAAATGTGCAGATATTCATAGATACTTGCGTAGATTGACTATTCAGATTTAGGTAAGACCTCAAAATCTCTTATACCCGTGTACAAATACAGAACAGAAAGGTTTCCAGTGCAGAAAAAATAGTACTGGCAGTAAATGTGCTACCAGCCCCTTGCTATCCCTAACCACACCGTAATTACAACTAACTTTCATAAATTACTCAAAAAAGCATCTGGACACCCAGGACTTTTCTCAGTTATTCTGATTGGGAAGTTCTGTATTCCATGTATATGCAAAATCATTCATTTATTACTAATACTCATTTTTGTGCAGAAGAGGAATATGTCCATACAAATTGAAATAGTGGATATAGATAACTATTCATTCACTTCTTTCCAAGTGTTTCCATATCCTACTTGTTTGTCACTTGGCTTAAGGCTACAGTTACTAGCCTCAGTTAAATTCTATTTGATTTATGTAATTTGATTGGGTGCTTGAAATCAGAGACAACTGATTAACATCCTTTGCATGCTACCTATGCACCTTTTATAAACAAACGCAACAAGCTTCTAGGAAACAAAGGTGTACAATTTCTTAATTGAACTGTTGAATACAAAACATAACTTTTATGAAAACAAATGACCTTTATTTTCAGATTTCTAATAACTGCAATATTTATTTTCAAGTAATGTTATCAGTAATTTTCTTGATATGGAAATGTTGATTCAGCTATATTTAGATTCTGTTTAGATTCTAGCCCACTGTAATATTTGCATATTTGAATATATGTAATATTCATAATTAATCTATTTTTGAGGCATAGACCAAACAAAGATTAAAATTAAATTTAAAAATACATAGTGGTAAAACTGTTCTTTGTACAATGAACTGGGTCCAGTACTGATCTTTCCAGTTTGTTTTTGATGCAAATATGATATTTAACCTTGATCGATGACATTGTTGCTATCTCTTGCATGGAAAACTTATGTTGCTCCCCTGAATGTAAATGCCATGTTAAAACATTGCTCAATTAAGGATAGAAGTAAATGTTAATGGACTGAAATCTTCAGTTTTCGCTTGAATACCTTCAAGTATTAGAATCATTGAATCACTGAATGATAGGATATCCTGAGTTGGAAGGGACACACAAGGATGATCATACCCAACTCCTGGCTCCACACAGGCCCAACAAAAAATTCAAACTATATTTCTGAGAGTATTGTCCTAACACTTGAACTCCCTCAGCTCAGTGTCATGACCTGCCCTGGGGAGCCTGTTCCAGGGCCTGACCATCCTCTGATGCAGACCTTTTCCGTACCCCCCAGCTGCCCCCCACCACAGCTCCATGCCGTTCCCTCGGGCCCTGTCGCTGTCACAGAGAGCAGAGCTCAGTGCTGCCCTCCGCTCCCTGTGAGGAGCTGCAGCTGCCATGAGGCCTCCTCTCAGCTCCACTGCTCTGAGCTGAGAAAACCCAGGGACCTGAGCTGCTCCTCATGTGTCCTGCCCTCTAGACCCTTCATCATCATTGTAGTCCTCCTTTGGACACTCTGATTTATGTCCTTCTTATGCTATGGCACACAAAGCTGCAGACAGTGCTTGAGGTGAATCTTTACCAGCACAGTGCAAAGCAGAATAATCTCTTCCCTTGACCAGCTAGCAGAGCTGGGCCTGATGGTTAGGATACAGCTGGCTTTTTTGGCTGTCACAGCACACTTTTCACACATATGGAATCCTATCTATCAGTATCACACAAGGTTTTGTTTTCTCACGAAATCTATGAAGTTTCTTTCTTTTGATATGCTTGTTTTTTTTTCCTTGATTTAATTATATGCATATAGATTCCTCCTAGAAATTGTACAGCTGTAAAGAATCACCTGAGAGTTTTATTTTCTGTGTAAAATTGTTGGGGATCTGCTGTGATTCCAGAAATCTCTGGTGCCATCTATACCAACCATATATAGTTTTTGAATGTCTATGAACAGGAATGAGCAGCTTGCTAATGCATTTTTTTTTTTTTTTTTTTTTAATTTCTTATTTAAATTCAGACAGCAGTTCATCAACACAATCTATTTTTTATTGTTCTCACGTTTGTGGGATCCTACAAAAAGGCTATATTTAATAAAATAATTTAAATTGTATTTGAAATTCAGAGTACAACACCATAAAAAGTACTTTAAAAGCGTGAGTGATTCAAACATCTTAAAACTTAAAAAAATTTCCTTTAAAAGAAATTGAAGCCAAATAGGAATTGAAAGATTTGTCTTGCAAAATCTGGTTACAAAATCCCTAAATTTTATGAAGTCATATTTTCCTCAAAATAAGTACCTTCAGAAATGGTACTTGAAAAATCTAAAGCCATAGGAGTACTAAAAGAAATGGCAATATTTTCTAAAGTGTCACATGCATCAGTTTTCACTGACAAAAAGTTTATTTTGGAGGAGCAGTGATTCATTTTGCCAACCATCATAATATACTTTGATTAATAACTGCAATTCCAGTTTTGCCTGAATGATAGATGAGTAGTAGTTAGGCAGTGTAATTATTCAGTTCAACCATTGAACTGAATAATTGAGGAAAAATGGTTGAGATTGAATTATTTATTTTTTTTTTGTTTCCTTCAGAAAAGAAGTATTTCTTTGCCTTAATTAGAAAACAAATGTTCTCAATTCTGTTTTGGACCTTCTAAATGGAAATAATGGTAGACTTGGACACTATTTATTAAACAACAGGTTTCATAAATGATCACATTATTTATTTATATAGACAGGTTCACTTCTTTCTTCTGTCTGACATGAATGAATGCATGATTTCCTCTTCTAAAGCTGTTGGGGATTAGTGAGTGATTTGCTGTCTTCTCTTCCATGTAATTTTTTCTGCCACACAGACCGGTAGCCTTTTGTTCTGTTTTACATGGAGGCACTCTAGCATCTGCACTCCAACTCTTCCAACAGCAAAAATAAAAATTAAAAATAATAATAAAAAAAAAATGCAGTGGGAAAGCACAGAAATGAAAAAATGTTCTGGTATCCTTTAACCAAAAAATCCTACAGAATTGTGTTTGGATAATATTGTAGGAAAAGCACTGGTTTGAAATGATAGAGTATTCATCAGTTTTGAGAGACTGAAAAAAAAAAAAAAGTAGGCTGGCATTGGTGATCTTTTCAGTTGGCTGATGTATATTGTGAACAAAACATTTCATTTTGTGATATTAATAAAATCCACAATCCGCTTTTTTGAATTTAAATGGATGCTGGATTTATTGTATCAACAGAATAGTCTGAGTTGATTCAAAATGATGACCTCACACAATTAATATTTATCTTCCTATCTTCAAGTCCAAAAATGTGGAATTACACTCTAGATACAGATGTATCAAAAATAAATATGGGAAATAATGCCCCAAAGTAGCAATTATTTTCCAAAACAGCTAATCATTCTAGCAGAATTTTTCTCATGTTAACAGTGTCACTGAATGCTCTCAATTCTGAGATCAAGCAAAAAGGTTCTAAAAACTATTTGCTAAACTCTGCTTTAACAGCAGCCACAGTAACCCGGAGATTCAGTGCAGCGGGCAGACGGCTGTTAGCAGAAGCATATAGTTGCAGGTTCTGAAAAGTATTCTTTTCAGATGCTTATGCTTAACATAATGCTTAACAGCCTTCAAGAATTTGAAATTAACATGGGTTTTCAGCCTATGGACTGTTTGAAATTTGGTAGTTGGGAATCAACAAGCATGGTGAACAAGTTTGGAACCATTTGTAAGGTCCATTTTGTCTGTCAGTTCATAACTTACTCCCATATCTGTGTCATTAGTCTCAGCAGTGTGTTTTCTGTTTACAGAAGAAAGTCACTGGGAAGCTTCCATGATGACCTTTCTGTCACCTTCCTCTAAGAGCAGATCAGACAACTACCAGGAGAGCCTGAGGTGAAAATTGCTTGCCTCTAGTTTTTTGCACATTCTCCAGCTTACAGCTAAGAATCTACAATACCAAACAACTACACAATACCTTGCTCTCTTCAAGGTGCTCAGTTCAGAGGCGCAGCTCAATAAAAGTTATTTCAAGGATTATCTATTTTGAGCATATTCTAAATTCTTCCTCATTGTGCCCCAAACCTAGACAAAGGACAACCAGAAAACTTTTAGGCTGAACAGCTGGGATGGTTTTTTTTCTCTGTTAGTCATGATCTTCAGTGTTCATGACTATATTCCAGTGGAAAAACTTACAGTTTTTAAATTTAGGGAATTCTCTTTAAGATGGATTTTGGGAAAGATCCTAGGAACTTCACATGGAAGCAATCAGAAAGCCTTCTGAATAGATTTTTCCACTTGAAGCAACTTGTCCTTATGAGACTTTCATCTCTGCCAAAAAAATTTCAGTCACCCTATGGTAAACTACATTTTTGGGATAATTTTTTCATCAGCTACGCATGGCTGTGAAAATTATGAGCTATCCCATGATGGAAAGATCTTGGTTGGATTGAAGAACTGTGAGAAAAATATCCAATAAGAAGAATCAGAATTTGCTCATTCAGGAGTCTTTCTCCAGCTCCTATAAATCCTGTCTTTTTTTTTTTTTTTTTTTTTTTTTTAAATTTGTGGAGTCTTTGTGGAATAACTTGTATATTTGGAAAGTTATACATTCAAAATATGAATAAATAAAAAATAAAAATAAAAAATGCAAGATAACTAGAATTTCTTTTTTTACCTGTCTGATGGGCTGTTCTGGGAAGTTTCCTTTTAACTTTCAGGACTATTATCTACATTTCTAGGAATACAAATGAAGTCTAGAGACCTTTGTAAAGCTAGGTAAGACCTATGTATTCAAGGTGTAATATCAGTGATTACTATTATTTTAATGTTCTCAAAGCACATACTGTTCCTTTGTCACCTTTGTAGCAGCTGAAGAAACACTTCCCCTGTTCTCAGCATGAGGTTGCTAGCATCCCTGATAAAATGATTACTGAAACAGCTATTCACTTTCTAACATCTCCAGAATAGAAATAATGCCACAGTTCTGAATGCTCAAATCCACATATTAAATTAAAAGCAAATCTTTCTCTGTTCAACTCCTTATTTCTGTCAAGTTTGTTAGCATAAGAGATTACGTGCATATTTGTAATAGAACTAATAGAGTATACAATGTATATATAACACTTTGTGGAGTCGAAAACATAAACTGAGTACCACAGTTTCAGTACAATATCTAGTCTGTATGAAAACGTTTTGTTCACAGTTACCATTTCTCAGCTTCCACTACAAAAACAAGCATCTATCCAGCTGGTTTCCCCTAAATTGTACTAACAGGATAACACTATACAGCCTTCTGGACCTGTAGAGAATATGGAGCAAGGGAAAGTTCATACAGCAGACTGCTCTCTTGAGCAGTAGTTAATGTATTGCGACACAGCTTCTTTTTGTCAATATCTGTTGAAGATAAGGTCAAGAGATGCAGGATTGTTATAAGGTGTTCTTTTCCCATTACATCTTCCCCTCAATTTCACAAGTTAAGGCATGCTTCCCAGTCTGTGCCGGAAGGGGAAAGGCTCAGCTTTCCCAACAAAATGTGAGTAGCATCTGCCATGAAAAGTAGATGAAAGGGTATAGGTACTGGGCCTTTTTCTGCTTAGCACATCTCTAAGCATTTCCCTTAAGAGAGGATTTCCCAGTGTATTGTTTTGTCTCTCTACATGCTCTCTAAATGAAAATACGCATAACAATTGCTTAACTAGAAATAGAGTTCTTAACAGCAATAGAGTTCTGCTGCTGCATTACAGCTTGTGACACACACATTGTTGTAGCATTTGGGATTTTCACAATAGACTTGTAGAGACTTATGTAAAAAAAAACCAACCACACACAAAAACAACAACAACAGCAACAAAAAACAACCAACACTGAAACCATTCACTTATGTAATGTTCAAGGTGATTATTTACATCTCTGCAAACCGATCATCCATAACATTTCTATATGTGTTGTCTTTATGTCTGGCTGATCGACATCACCAAACAAAATGCTCTTTGAATCATGTTATATTTTGCTGTTTCCATCCACCTGAAAGCAAAAATTTCCTACACCACAGAGACCATCTTTGAAGGGGGTCCATCTGGGGAGAATCCACACAGGCAGTGGTGGACTGATAAGCAGCCCTTCAAAGTAGACTCTGATTCTTCATTAGTAAGGCTACAAGAGGGGAAGAGAGAATGAGATGGTCTACTGTCACATTCTGCCATTGCTTCAGATTTATTAACCTACATATGTCTGTGAAACAGCCATAGATGTCTGTTGAACTGTTGGGACACAACAATAAAAATCACAGTATCTTCTTAAGATCGGGAAATATCAACTCTCCTCTGAAGCCTTTATTTCAACAGTACAAAGGCAAGGAGAAGGGAACAAGCAAACAGTGGATGCAGCTGAATTTCTGAATGCCTGGGGTATCTCTACATATACATTATATATATATTATATATATATAAATAAAACATACATAATATGTATAACATATAAGTTATATATACACACCTTTAAATTATGTATAATTTATAAGATAGGCATTTATATACCTACACATTTATATATAGACATTTATATACCGTATACATTTATATATCTATAAACAGAAAAAAAAACAAAGTTGTTTGCATGAGTAAAAGCTGTTCCACTGCATTCATGTATGCATTTTATATGATGATCTCTATCTTATAAATACTCCTCACTTCCCAGAACAAGGAAAGAAGATCACCTGAATGCAGACTCTTCTAGAAAATATTTACTTAATCTCTTTTACATTTAATGAAATTTGGTGTATATAAAAAGTTGGGAAAGTTTTCAGGCAGTGTTGAAATCCCACTGCTTAATACAGCTTTTATATTTTTACACTTTCATTTTTCTTAGCATGTATGTGTAAAGGTCCATAGGAATCTACGGTACTGAGTATACACATCCTGCGGAGTTCTCCATTTACCTTTTCGGTGAATTTCCATTTGATTCACTTCAATTTTAAAAGATTGATTATTAAAAAAATGTTTCATATTTCAACTTTTAAAGCTTTCCTGCTCATAGGGAAAAATCCTCATTTAATTCAGGCAGTTTCTCTATATTCATAATTAACTATCTATTTTATATTTCATCTCCTTAAACTCTTCTGTTGGAAAGATTATATAGTACCAGAAATTGAGTCTGCTTGAACTGATCAGTAAACGAGATCTATCCTTATAATCTGAGTCATCAAGAGAATCTTCTCAGAAGATTAAAGAGTTGGCCCTGAAACATCCTCGTAATCGAAGTCGCTTAATGTCAAAAAGCATACTTGCTGCTCTCTTCATGAAATCCATACTTTAACAAAAGAAATGAAAGACATCCTTGGACTTCTCAGACTTCAAGACTCTGCAGCTTTGAATTGAAAAGGGGAGAATAAAAATTTAGATTTAAGCCATTAAAGAGTGATTCAAGTCTTCCTGTATAAAATCCAGACTTTACGTCTTTTAAAATAATTTGAAAAGGCAAGTACAACACCCAAGTACGACAAAATGTACCCACTCAAAAAAAATTCTTATTTGAAGTTCATCAGAGACTAAGTTAATGTACTAGAACAACCCTTTATGCAGCCATCTGAGCATTTTCAAATTTAAGGCTGTCTTCTGCTTTTTCAGCCTGCAGCATGTCTCTGTTCATCCAGTCTTTCAGTGAGCTGTACACAATACATTGCAGTGAATATCTGTGCGATCAGTAACCCTCCAGTTCTGATTCTTTTATTGCAAAATAATTATGGAGAATGTTTCCATCATGGCTTCTTTAGCAAGATTCCTTGTGTACTGGTGGCATTACGTTTTCCATACTGAACAGCCCACTGCAGTTTGCTCAGGTATTTATTCAGTCAGGCTGTGAATGCCTCTGAGATCAGAGATGACATAGAACACTGTGATTTCTCACTTCTCCATCATCTTTTATTTTCCAATTTCCCATAATCTTTGAGAAGTTTCCTATTTAGATTTATCTCAGTCCAGTCTTTCCCAGAGTCACTCAGTCTAAATCAAGTTTTCCCCTTAATTAATAAATCTTCAAATAGATGAGAATCTATTTGAAATCTTATAAAATTAAATACAGCAAGAACCCACCACTTAAAATGTTGTCATGTAGGTTCAAATATGAAATGCAAAGCTCCCTGTTTCAGTAACTTTCTATTTTGTTGAGTAACATTAACAAAGATGAATCAAAGGTGTATTCCAAGACTCTTGAGTCACAGACACTGTGCCATTGACATTTGACAAGCTATTTCTTGTCCAGTGATTCACAGGGTGTGCATACCCTGATAAGAGGACTGGGACATAGCCCATCCTACAGATGGGACTGGATCCTCTCCAAGGACTTCTGTACTCCAGCACCCTGGGCCCCCATTTACCCAAGCCTCATGTACTCCAAAGGACAGTCACTGTGACCCGCAGGCCACCTACTCTTCTCTCCAGCTGGTCTTGCTCATTGTGGGATGGTATCACAGAGTGACTGCACAATCATCACTCACACTCAGCACATCCTCTGCTGATATTACAGACATGTGGGACCACGACGCTTGTCAACCTCAACACTCAGAACTCCTACATTTTTGGGAGAAGTGACAACTTTTGTAACGTGACAAAGGCCGCTTCTTTATGATGACGATTGGCATTAGGTGCAGAAGGTTCTCAAGTCCCTCTCATGGAAGAAAACTGTGACACCACATACTTTAAACAGACAAGAAAAATAAGAAAGAGTGTTAGTAGTGCTTCTTATTTTTGTGTTACTTGAGAAACAATTACCAGCATAATTCCATATCTGATGATTTACCATTGTTTGTCAGTGCTCTAAATAGCAAAGAAAAGGAATTTTTTTTTCCCCTAAAAAAAGCCTTTTAAATAGTCTTTTTAGTAAAGAGCAAATATCTGGCTCTAAAGTTTGGAAAATTATAAGTAATTGCCTGCTACTTAATAAAAATAAATATTATTTATTTTTGAATATTTTAGAACATTTATATTCTAGAAATACATATATATATCATCAATATTTTTAATGATATTAAAAAAAAAACAACAACAACATTCAGAACATAAAATAAAGGGTAGCAAAAAAATCTCCACAAAACCTCAGAAAAAAAACCCTAAGAAATTGTTTTTATCTTCAATTTATGTCTTGCACATTTTTATCAGATCCATCAGATCAGGCAGTACTGTCACAAATATCCAGTGGGAGAGATCCCACAGAGGTCAAAAGTACTTTCCTATTTGTGACACAGAGCTATGAAAGTCAAACTTCTTCCAGAGTAAATCTGTCAGTCATTGAAGGATGCAAGAGGGCTCTAACTCAATTGATTTAAATATTTTACTATAAAACTCTACAATTTTGAAAGCAGAAATAGATTATTCAGATCCAAATATGTGTAATGTTGGTGGCTAATGACACTGTCAGTCAATATATTTTATTTAATCTTTGTAGCCTTTGTTCACATGCTGTTTTGATTTGTAACTGAAAAGGACAGAGAAGTTAGTATTTCCAACTTAATCATTCCTCACAAAAACATCAAAATACCGTGAGAAGACATTTGTGACTGTTAACCTCTTACTATTCATCCCAGTGGCGATTCCACATATAGTGCCAATGGCAAAGGCTTGTGAATGTCTTCATCACTGTTTGTACTGTGGAAGTGTGTATTGACAGATGTGTTGAAATCCAGTTTTATTTCCATGAGTACTAAACTCACTGACATTATAAGTCATAGTAGCAAAATGCTGAATCTTTTTTTTCTTTCTTTTTTTTTTCCTTCATAATTTCTTGATTATAAGTGATTAAATGTGACTTCATACTTTGAAGTAGAACTTTAAGAGATACAGACTACACCAAAGATAAAAATTGCTGTGTGCTGAGGCTCAGAAGTCAAATAAGCAGTAACTTTGTTGAGAAATAACAGCTTGACAAGGCTCTGAAATTTATCTGCTTCAAAACCTCCTAGGAGTTGGAGAAGGAAATTGCACTTGATATAATGGGAAACATTTAAGATTTTTAATGCAAGGCAATGTATTCTATATACTCTCTATCAAGAAACTTTTTCAATCTGCTCCTACCTGTGTGATGACACTTCTGATGGCTTTTAAGATGAGAAAATAAGCCTTATTCTATACTAGAGACATTGCAAATAGCTGTATGCTTGTGATGAAAATTCATCTTTTTTAAACAAAATTTTTTTGGAAAAATAATTAGGAGATTTCTTTACTTAGAAATTGTTTTACCTAATAGCAAAAATCAGTATGATTTTGATCAGGTCATGTGTATTTGTGATTATAAAAACAGTGACTAAGTATGAAAAAATAAGAACTATATATTTGTACAGAATTTTTCTGTCTGAATGATTTATGACTATTATTAATATATTTTTATTATTAAATACACTGGAGTGAGGTGGGTACCTTTCAAAACGGTGTTTTCGTGCATGTAGACTATGGTCCACAGAGATACAGCCTTTGTCTGCCATACTTTCTAAACTGAATGACATGACTTTCTAAACTTATCCTGGAAATGAGTTAAACCTACAAAATCCAGATTTACCTCTAGATGTAGATGATTTATATATTAATTTATATTAGCCAATTATGAGTGCTCATAGCTGTGATCATTCGTCTGTGTTCTTCCCTGTTCATTTCCATAGAGAGTGGTAATAAAAAAAAAAAAAGAAAAAAAGAGGGCAGTCTTTTTTGAGTTAACAAGGTGCAAAAAAATCACCTTCTGAACTGATCTTACAGATTTAAATATCTGAAAACAAGCATCTTTCTTGAACCCTGGCTAAAATTTGGAAACAGAATTATGAGAAGACATTTGATAAACACAAAATAAATAATAATAATAAAAAACATAATCCAGTAAATTGGTAGATAAGGGAGCTTACCCCACCCTGGGCTGAAATGAATAAATGAATGAATAAAAAGCGATTTATTTTTATGAACTTCTCTTAATTCACCATTTAGTTACTCTTTCTGTGTTAAAATTAAACATATCCTAAATTAATTGTTATGTTTTCTATTAACTTACTTAAAAAAATATCTATAAAAATAACATTGAAGTAAGGCTTTATATTCTCATAAAATAGGTCAGAGCCACAGTCAATAGCTATGTCTTGTTATAGCTTCTCAGAGTGGGCTCTAAGAGTTTGCTTTTAGAGTTAGAGTCTCTTTGTGTCATGTAGGGAAGAAAGAAAAACATTCAGAACTGCTGTTGTCAGCTTATGAGCAACTAATGAGGATTGCTTCTGGTGATCTACTAGGAACTAAAGTGAACTGCTAGTGCATGAAAATATTCAAATTCATGTCCATTTCCTAGGCATAAGTAGCATGGGAAGGGCTTTGCTAACTGGAAGTCTATCATCTGAGGGATGGAGTCAAGACTTTTCTCTCCCCAAAACTTCTTGACATTTACTACTTAGCTATCTGATGCTTCTGATTTTCCATTTTGACACCTTTGAACATCTCAGTCCAGGGATCAGATCCACATGTGCTAGACAGAAGACAGATGCTACATATTCCTGGAAGTACTAATTTTCCATTAGTCCCCTGCACTATCCATCAACTTCCAGCTTTGTGCAACTTAGTGCATTTGCATAGACTTCTGGAAAACTTCACTCTTGAGTTATTTAATTACTTCAGTTCCTAAAGCAGCTGCAGTGTTTTTGACCATGCCTTCATCCTGGTGCCAAGGCTGTTCCATCTGATGTCAAGGCAGTAGCATCAGTTGAGTCACAGCTATGGAATCAGCACAAACTCCTCACACTTCTGTGGTTTCCCTTGAACTTGTCCTCACTGAGGAGTCGAGTTTGTAATGAGTGCAGGGCTCCAACTGCAGCCTAGGACTACTGGCAGCTCTTTTAGAAGAGTGATTAATGACAGTAAGATCTGGTATGTGTTTTCCGCTGCTTTTATACAAGAGATCATCCATGGTAAATTATACACTATAAGAAGGACTGACTAGCATGTTTCAGCACAGAAATCCATCCAAAGCAATAAACAAATGAAATCAGATAGTTTGTTATGTTGTTTTTGTTGTATATATTTTATATTTGTGTGTGCGTATACACTAATGCTGCCACAAATCCAACAAAGATTCTAAGTACAAACACCTGAACTCATACTGTTTTTATTTCATTTGATAATGGCAGGCTTTTGAAGCTTTCTTTACCTAAAAGTGGCATCTTTCAAGCAGAGAATTGAGATGTCAGGCAAAAGCACTCATTATTGTTTACTGTTCATTTTTCATAGCAAGAAAGAGGAGCACTGAGGAGTTCAAACGCTATCATCTGCACAAGAAGATACATTATTGTAAAATGCAACTTGCTGTTATTGCTAGTATTATCATGAACAATGTATCCATTATCACTTTGTAGAGGGTTCCTTATCTTGTTATCTTGCTTTGCGTCTTGTAAAGCGTAGTTATTGTGGAGGGCTTGCTTATTACTTACTTGTGGAGAACTCCTCTCAGTCTTTCTTTCATCTAAAGAAAACAACAGCTGAGATTTTTTTTCCGGAATGAGGGGCAGAGGGCTTGAGGATTTTTGTCTGCTTGTTTTTCTCAAATGCTTTGTAATTTCAATGAGTTCAAAGATGAAAAAACAAAACTCTTGCAGTCTAAGAAAGTGTTTTGAGGATATCTTATCTCATGTCCACCTTGATGCAGAATTTAATTCTTTGTGTCATGAAAAGGATCAAAAGTTTATTTTAGCTGTCAGCACTGTTATACCCATCTATCCTGTTGCTCTGTGTTCAGATGTGTTCATTCTCCTAAAAAACAACAACAACAAAAAATGCTATTCTCCCTATATTCTCCCTATTTCACACCTGAGCAGCTGAGGAGTTTACTTTGGGACAAAATTACTCCAGAGAGTAAGAGGCAGTTTAAAGGATTTTATGCAGTCATCCCAATGATTGAGTCATTTGTATAGTCCATGTGCATCACACAGACTGATAATGAAGTCCTTATTAGTAGCATATACTCTGTTTTTCACACATACATAATAATCTGCTGCTCAAAATGTCCCTCAGTTGTTTACCTGTTTATCCAGGGAAGGACTATAATATTATTGGGAAATAATGTACAGCTGAAACAAAGAAAAATTCAAGCTTTCATACATCCTGCTGGCAATAAAATTCTTCTTTTATAAACCACGCTTGGTTTATTTTGTTTAGCAAATTTCATGATTTACCAGAAATAGCACTCAGATGCAGTACCAGCAAACCCATTACATTTGGACGTTATGCTAATTGCTGAGGTATGCCAGATATAAGGGTTCAGTACATCAGGCTGCTAGAAAGTAAGTAATTCTCACGCTCATTTTACTTATAAAAATCCAAGCTGATAAAAGGCTGAAACAACACCGTAATGAAAGGCAGTTACCTAATTATCTCAGCAACAGAATTTCACTAATTTATTTAAAATATATATATTAATTGTCAGAAGTTGTGAGCCATGAGCACTAAGCACTTTCCAATTAAACATTAATTTAAGGGAAGTAATTTAATAGGACTTTGCATGTGTTTGAGACTGTTTTTTTTCTTTGAAGAACATTTTAAAATTCTGTCAGCATCCTCTGAGACAAAGCACTCAGAGCAATGTGATTTATATGCATGGCATGGGCCAGATTTGTGACTTAGGCCTTCTGCATCATTGACAAATCATCAAAGTGTCATAGGATAGCAAGGAAGGTTCAAGGGAAATGTCCTCTGGCATCGAAATTCTCAAATATTATTGGAAATGTGTCGTTGTTACTTACCCTGCTCTGTTGCAAGGTAAGAACAGTGCTCTCTTTATGTTCAGCCACAGAAGAGTGCCTCTAGGCTGCCTGGAACAGCACAGAGGCTCAGCCCAAACCCAGGAAAGGCAGAGCTTGGAATCTGAGGTAACTCGTGTTTACCAGACACATAACTTCTTGGTACTCTCACTTCTGAGGGGAGTGGTGGGGCAGTTTCCTTTGCTTCCTCAGCCTTCCAGTTGGCACCACACACTGGGAGCTTCATGTTGGGGAGAATCTTGCAAGTACACACTTACTCCTTCAACAGCCATACACAGAGTACAGATTGCAATCCACATTCAGGTGAAATGTCAGCTGTGGAAATACAGCAGTCAGACTAGCTGATGGACTTTTAGTCTGTTCATAAATAGCTCGATGTTCTTGTGTTGAGAATCCCAGAACTGGACACATTACTCCACGTGTGTTTCATGAGAGCAGAGTAGAGTGGCAGTATCACCTCTCTAGTCAAGCTTCTCTTGATGCAACCCCAGATATTGTTAGCCTTCCAGGCTGCAAGAGCATATTGCCATCTCATATTGAGACTTTCATTAACCAACACCCATAACGCCTTCTCAGGGCTGCTTTCAAGTTATTTCCTACACAGCCTTGGAGCTGCCACAACCCAGGTGCAGGACTTTGCACTTGGACCTTGAAAGTGTCTATTGAAGTTATACACACTATAGTGAGACTGAACATGATTTTCACCTAAAAAAAACAACACTTATGGTTTTAAGAGATGTTGTGGAAAACTTACAATATAATTCATAACTTATGACTGTATAATTGAATAATGAGCCACTAACCAGTATCAAGCTTTTAGTTCAGATCAGGACAGAAGGCTTCTGAAGTGAATCGCCTGACATTTTTCGCTGGCTTTCACATAATGTTGGTCTTGGTGTGTACAAGATAAAACTAGCTTTCAGATAAAGGTAAGCTGACAGTTATGCTTCAGGAATTCATTCAATGCACTAATTAACTATGCCCATAACTCCATACTCTCTGGTCTGAAGTAAGAACTCCACCTCAGTCTTCAAAATTCATATGGACATCAAGCCTTCATCATCATTAGATTCATTCTTGAAGTTTCACTTCTATTATCCTGTGACTTGCTAGTGTAGACAGAGCTGGAGGCAGTTAAGGTTCCCCTAATACAAACAGGACTGCAGAATTAAGCCTGAAAGAACAATTTTTAACAATAAAGTTTCATCCTCAGAACCTGACTCTTTTGTACTTTAATAAAAACCAGGCATTTATGATTAAAAAGAAAGGGGCTGGAGAGGTAATACTGAAAGAAACATAAATTGCACACTGCATTTTTCACATACGGATTCTGATAACGGCTTAATGTTGCTTAATAGCACTATGAACTGAAGTATAATGAACTATCGTGCATCATAAGATGCTCTGTCACAGTTTATTTTTCATTGTCAGATTCTGAGCCCCTGTACACTTAATAAACCAGATGGACACTTGCCTCAGAACAGATATGATAAAGTATTAGTCACAGGGGAAGCTACAGATGCTTAGAGTACCTTTCTTTGAATTAGTCCATACGTATTTTACTGAGTACATAAAAAATCCAGACAACAGAGATGAACAGAAAAAAAAACCCTTCCAACTGTAAAAACATAAACACCTTGTTACACTATTTGATCTAATTATGTACACATAATACGTGACCTCAAAAGACATAGATGCAACCTCCAGGTCTGACTTCATTTCATTACCTTGCAAAAAACATTAAGAGACTGCATGGCCTCTGATGACTCTCAGTGCTCTGACAAACAGAAGGATCTTCAAAGAGTGATTCGGTGTTTCAGCAAGTTTTGCAGGGAGCAGCTACCAACAGACAGCGAGAAAGAGTATGCAAAGAACTTTTATGAGGTGATTTCTATCATTATGGTAGTTGATTAAAGGATGCTCATTAAGAATCCATCTTAGCCAGATTTAAGAACAGGCACAGGAAACTTTAAGGGAGAAATATCTGGCTTTTGAGTACTGGATAAACAGAGAAATTGTTAGACAGGGGTGATGTAGACTTCATGATCCAAGAGAACTGAAACTCTCAGTTTTCAGTCACAGCTTACACTATTACTCACCAGTTATGAGTAAGACTGTGTCAAGCTGCCTATCCTCTCTCAAAGGTCCTCCTGTAATATCTGTAAAATTTGTGGGGCAAAAATAGCTAAAAGAAAAAGGAAGTATTTCTGTATACCAGCGGCATGAAGACTCTGTGAGTTCTGGAATTCCTGAGCTGAAACCAGGACACAAGGAGGGCACAGTCTATTGCTAACTCAAATTAAGGCAAATGTTATGAATTTTGTTACACTGGCTAAATGTTGTCCTCTCAACAGTGAAAAATTCACAAGTTCACAATTGCATTTATTCACATCATCACTTTTTGGCTGTAGGCATATTTGTGAACTACTGTTTTTAAGGATGAAGTGCAGAAAGAATAAAACTTCATCAAAAATCTTTGATGAACACATTGAGAACTCTCTAAGAATTGCAAACACTGCCATCAAACCAGATTGATGGGTTTGTTTCAGAAAAACGAGGTCAAATATCCCACTAGTTTTACTCTTTTGTTGCTCTCTTTTTTGATGTTTTTGTGAAAAATATTAAAAATAAAATAATTTTATATTACTTATGTATATAAACATAGATTTTACAGTGGCTGCTCAAAATGTAGCACCCGCTATTTTATGATCTTGGACCACAATGTCAGAGGTGAATGTTGCTAGTATGGTAGTTGAGACTGAACCTTCCTGACAGTATTTCATTAAATTTTGTTGCCATGCAACAGATTGTGGTAGAGGTGCTGTCTGACAGAATGGCATTTTACATGGAAGGGTGTATGAAGCAAAGTTGTGTCACTGAATTCCTCCATGTTGAAAAAATTGAATGTCAGTAGGTTCATCAATGCTTTCTGAAGATTTATTGAGACCAAACTGTGATACAAGCACAGTGAGGTGGTGGATAGTGCATTTCAGCAGTGGTGACACTGGTCCAGACTTTTACAAATGTGCAATCTCTTGTTCATCACTGTAGAAAATGCATAGCTAATGCTGATGACTCTGCTGAAAACAGTGTTTTGTAGCTGATAATTCACTCCATTGAATGTCATTGTGCTCTTTGTAACTGTTGTAGTTTCCATGGAAATAAATAAGAGGCATTGCTTTTGGTGGGACCTGTGTACGTGCAGCCCAAGACAATTCCTCTTTGCTCAGTATGGCCCAGGCAAGCCAAAAGGTTAGACACCAACTGGTTAGATCATTATATGAAGACTATTATTTGGGAAAAAATGGGTTGAGAAATTTGTGAACAAAATTGTAATCTTTTCCTCAGAGTGCTACCAGGCTTAGGTGGTTTGGAGAGCATACTGTTTGAATACATGTAAAATTAAGCAGATTTCAAACAGTCTGAATTTTACACTTTGTTCCTACCTTCTCCTGTCCTACACCTTGAAACTTTACGAAAATTCACAGGAGTAAAGTTAAACAATACAGTGTCTCCAAATCAGAGAAGCACTGCAAATTTCTGCTAAACTGGATAAATTATTCAGTCTTGGGAGTATCTAAAGCTGGTAAGCAATAATATATGTAGATATTCATGGATCAAAGAGGCATGGACAAACCTTAGAGCTTTATTTGTACGAATAGCCCCATCAGAGGCCTTACTCTGCACAGCTTTTTCAGTGATGAAATTATCACTTTCTCACATCCTTGACTTGAGTTTTAAATCTTGAGCTTCACAGGTATTGATAATACACTGTAGCAAGTGTAGTTGCTTCAAATGAGCAAAATCAGAGTTGCTTGCTACATGACTAATTAGCATAAGCAATCTCTTGTCTCATAGCAACCTAGATCTGATGATGAACACCTGCCAACCCAGATGGTTTGGGAAGGAATTTTCTCATTTAATAGAATAAAGTAGTGTTCCTGAGCTGCCACAAACTATTATTTAACAGTTTTGAAAAGAGTCCAAAAAACGATTATTGTGAAATCTTAACAAATAAGCATCTCCAAAATTGTCATGTTCAGCTGTCATCACTTGTCAAGAGTTGGATTTCAAATAATGCATGGCTGTTATTCTGTCCACGTGCTAGCAATGTTATTGACTAAGCATATAAGTTTAAGGATACTACCCCCTCCTCTCAAAAATAAACACCAGAAAATCAATGGAGCAATAGCATCAGAAAAATCACAAAATGTATGTACTCATAGAAGGTTTTTTAAAATACTGATGATAAGACTAAAAAAATTTACTAATAAATGTAAAGATTTTTGTGAAGTTTCAGATAAATGTTCAGATATGCTAATTTCTAAATATTTACTGAGTCAAGTCTTGTAACTTACAGTAGTTCAGCATAGGTAGATGAAGAACTATAAATGTGTATATGTATATATATATATAAAATATATAAGCATACAAATACATAAAATAACTGCTGAAATTCTGATCTCACTGATGTCATAAATATCAAGATTGAGCTACCAACCATGAGGAACCTTAGAAATATCAACGATTTTTTATATTATCTATATTTTAGAGTAGGCATACGTTTCTTAAGCCCTTCCAATAAGGCCACTTCTTATTAAACTCTGAAGAGATTAAGAAATCTAGCTGAAGAAATCAGTATTAGATGACCTGCTAAAAACTCTGAATATATTCTTCTCTTCTATGTTTTAAAATCTAACAGCAAATTTGACTTGAACTTACAGACTGAATTTTCAGAGGTTATATATTTTGCTTCAGCTTTAATACACCTACAAGAGTAAGTTGAATATTTGATGACACAGAGAAGAAGAAAATTCTTGGAAAATTGATCTATTCTGTATTTTCTCTGAGGTTTCTGTTTCTGGTGTTCAGTATACTGATGCTTAAGTTGGGAGATAGTGTGGAAGACTGATGATGAAAATGTTTAGGGTTAATCTTACTTGCCCCTGTATCTACCGTGGGGTCTTTTTTGTTGTTTTGGGGTTTTTTGTTGTTGTTGTTGTTTGTTTTGTGTATCAAAGCATTTAATATGAAATATGTATGAAATATGAATACCTTATTTAGGAAGACTAGTTCTGGAAATGGATTTACAGGAACTGTATATACTAATATATTCCCAGACTGGAATTAAGCAGTTAGTTCTAGTGATCCATGTGTTTAAAAAAAAAAAAAAAAAGTTTACTTTTATGATTCAAGTATTGACTTTGCAATATCAACAAGGTAGACCTCCCTTCATTTTCTTCATTTTCTTTTTCATAAGTAGTCTAAAGAGACATTTGAAAAAATATGTAATGTGCATAAAGGCTTATGAATCAATTTACATTCCCTTCTCTGATGGAATCAACAATTTAAATTATCTGTAAAATCTGAAAAGGGAGTATTTCACAACCACAACTTACCATTCACTGCATACATTGTACATCATAAGTGTATAATATAATCTACTAACCGATTCCAGAAATGTATTTTCTAAAACTCTTCAACTGAGAAAGAAAAATAGACCCCATTATGTTCTGCAGAACTTTGGCACTTAAGAATGGAAGAA
Organism: Alectoris magna; assembly: GCA_030625065.1. Classification (NCBI taxonomy): domain Eukaryota; kingdom Metazoa; phylum Chordata; class Aves; order Galliformes; family Phasianidae; genus Alectoris; species Alectoris magna. The sequence goes on along the minus strand of CM060560.1, from coordinate 166,178,599 downwards.
CTATCTGTTCATCACACCAGAAAAATCCATATAGTCCCAAAAATATCAGCAAACCACTAAGCAAAAGTAACAGCTATGCTGACAGATAATATACAGGGAATCTGGGATATGTCAGGCTGCAAGATTAGCTTAAAGCATTTCTATCATCTGAGCATAGAATGCATAGTTTAGTTAAATTGCAGCAGACCTACATAAATTTCATTCATCAACGTATCAAAATACTACAATTTCTATTTCAGTATTTTGCTTTAGTAGTACATAAATATATATATTTCTCTCTTTATATATGTATATATATAAGGATAGATACATATATCAGAACACATATTGCAGTACAATAAGTGTTTTTGATTTATTCATTAATGAGTGAAGCAATATCTTTAATACTGGATCTTGAAGTATTTAATTCTATGCTAATCACTATGCACTTCTGGATCAGAAGCGGCACCCAGTATTTCTGTAAAAATATAGAGGATACTCTCAAAATAATGCAGTTCTACTCCCTCTCTATGTTGTAAAGAAGAACTAAAAAGAAGTTATATATAGACATACTCTAAAGTAAATAATAAAGTAAAAAATAAAGTAAATAAAAAGTGAACGAGTTTTACTGATGCTTAAAGACTTGAGAACAGACTAAAAGAAATTCACACTTGTAAAGATTCTAAACAGCAGCTGAAAGGGAGGTCTTATTTCCCATTCTTGTGGCATAGTGCTTAGTTCATCCGTAGACCATTTGAGAATGAAATTTTCTCAGGTTTAAATTTTGGCCAGAAACACATAGGACAAAATAGATGATATCATCAAAAACAAGGCTGAAAGATACTTCGTAGGGATGTGATGACTAGAACATAACTATCATCCAAATATTTCTTCAAACCAAAGTTCTCAGAAATAGTGGAAGCCTCAGATATGGGTGTGTGTGTGTGTGTGTGTGTATTGTGGGGCTGGGAGGGAGAGGTATACACGTGTTCATATGTGCATTTAACACACAATAAAGGGAGATTAAAATTAAGGGGGGAATATTCAGAATAGGATGTTCCATGCTATTTTTGATGTCAGAGAACATTGATTAGGCAAATAATGTGACAGGTTGATGAGATCCGAGCAAACCTTACCTTATCAATCTTCAAGTTCTATGTCAGATTAAGCTAAAGTTGAAATTTTGTCCTGAGAGGAGTGGTTTGGTACACTGTCTAGCAAGATGATCTTGGTGTATTGGAATTCTTGCATAGCAAGCTAAGTGTAGACACATAAACATCATGAAACTGTGCTGTTCATAGGAGTGAGGGCAGCCAAAAGTATCACTCTTCCAGTTCACTAGAGGGATAGTAATGATAGGCCACTGCATTCTTAAGAAAGTAGCAATAGGTAGAGCAGGAATGATTATTCAAGGAAATTAGGCTGTCATATATGTATTCAAGTGAATAAGAATTTTTTTCTTCCACCATAATTTTTTCTTCTTCATTGTCTGCATATTTTGTGTGCTGCTCTTGGTATTTTCTTCATTCCCTATTCCCTATTCCCTATTTGTTTCCTATTCCAAAAAATGGCAGTTGCCTTTGCTGATCATCAGCTCTGCTTACTCCTTCTCCTCCTAGAGCAATACCACAATATTTTCAAATGTCTACTCTTAGCAAAAGGGTGAAAACAAAGCAAAATAAAAAACACCCTAATGCTTTCAGAGCAGCATTTAATTTCTACTTTCCTGTCTGGTCTGCTTGTGACTTGTTAACATTATAAATAGAGGCAGCAGGTAATTTGAAGTAAGAGATGAATTGCACTCTGTCAAGCTGCATGAGACATAAGGATATCTATTTAATGTCCCTGTGGGGAAATTATGAACCATTGATTTAAATTCTTCAGCTAATGGTCAAACAGCTATGTTTGTAAAATCAGTAAGTATACACACTCATGAATCACTCTAAAAAATACTGAAACTATTCAGTTCTGTATCCAAGTTCCATGGTATTTCCAAAACTATAATTTTTGTGTAAACTGAGAGTTCCAAAGCTAGTGTCAGAAAATGCATTGAGTGCTTCCCATGTAATATATTTCATCCTTCAGTAATATAATTGTTCTGGTTTCAGCTGAGATAGTGTAACTTGTACACTTATGTTTTGGTTATTGATGAGCAAACACAGGTCTGGGTCAGGCCATTCAGCAGGGAGCAGATACTGCCCCTATGACATGGCAGCAGGGGATGGGCCAGAGATAGGACAGTGGCCTGAATTAGATAGGGGGTTATTTCATGCCACATGACATCATGGGGAAGGCCATAAAAGTGTGGGAAGTTGGCTGGAAGTCTGGCTACTGCTTGGGGATTGACTGGGTGTCAGCTGGTGAGTGGTGAGATGTTACGGTGCAAGGAGGGCTTTGGCCAACAAGCAGTTGTATTGTTAGTTGGGTGGGTAGTAAATAATTGTATTTTAAATATGTATATATATTATTTTATATTTAAAATCATATTTTAAATATATATATATATATACACACACTTTTAGTTATAATCGCATATTTGTTTGTGTCTTCCTTGTCTGTCTTAGCAAATAACTTTTTCTCAACCCGTGGATTCTATTTTGTTTCCAGTTTTGTTTCCAGTTCTCTCTCTTTGGGGGAGTGAGTTAACTGCTATGCAATGCTTAGCTGCCTGTGAAACTTAAACCAAAGCAACCATCAACCTGTAAAATCTGCATAATCAGGCCTACCATTAATTCAATATATTCTATGAGGTCTTCTCCAAAAATAATATCTCCTATTTTAGTCTGTTGGCCCTCAGTGAGAGAGCTGTGGGGTGGCCTACAATGTTGGTGGTATGGCAGTAGAGGCTGAACCTTCCTGCCAATATTCCATTACATTTTGTAGCTGTGTAACAGTTGGAAGCAGCGAGGCAGTCTGACAGAATGGCATCTGACATGGCTGTGCATATGAAGCAAAGGATGGCCACTGAATCCTTCAACACATAAAAAATGGCACCTATTGACATTCACTGATGCTTGCTTAACACTTATGGAAACTACCTGAAAAAAATTAATTAGAACTGAAGAAAAAACAACAATATACTTCTGTAATGGAAGTGCAACAAGGTTAAATTATTTCTTTCATGCTTGATGACTTTTCCCACTGTAGGTTCACGTTGTCTCCAGCATCAGCATCTGTTTCTAGTATTAAAAATAACATGAACAATACAAAAGCTATTAGTAATATTCTTTAGATTTATAAGTGAATCCACCTAGTCATGTTTCATTTTATTATTATTATTATCTTCCACAAACATTAGAGAACTGACATTTAGTAGCACAAATTCCTATGGGTAGTAGTATTACATTATTTTTAATATTTGTGATGAAAAAAGCTTGATTTCTTTTCCAGAGAATGAAAATTATTTATTTATTTATTTATTTATTGCAACTTACTTCCATTATAATATTAATATTATTATAATGATTTAGGATTTTCTTAATTGATCCACTGAGTGCAGAATATCATTACTGGACTGATATACTCAGAGCAACAAAAGAATAAAGCATCATAAATTCAGTCAATGAAATGTGTTATATAAATTATTTGTACTGCTATGAAGATTTGAAGGTCTGCTTTCTAAAGCTTTCTTAAAATGTGAATGAAGCAATAACTTTCCTGGAATAATTTAGGAAGAGAGAATGAAATTTTATGGATATGTTTGTCTGATACCATAAATGAGGGCAACAAATCAAATAGAACAAAATAAAAGAAATGTATAGAAATTCAAATTCACTGGTTCCAATTATGGTTTGTTTAACAACTTTCTGCATGTATCCTAGCTTCCCAGTCATTTCTGAGAGTCACCGTAAGAGTTATCTTTCATAATAATCAAATCAGAATATACAATACAAACACCATCTCTGTAATTTGATTGATTTTGGATGACAGCAAAAGATGTGAAGAAACTGTCATAGGAAGGCTACAAGAAAACCTGAAAAATCAAGAATGGTAATTGGATGAAATTCAAGACATTGAAATTATAAACTGAAGGACAAAATTTGATCTCAAACGTATCTATGCTTCTAGCTTTTTTTTTTGCAACCAAATTAAAAAACAAACACAGAGGAACAGACTTAGCAAGTCTTCCAGTTATTCCTAGAAATGCACAGCTACCTGAACTTCTACTTCTTACAGAATTTTTCTAGAAGGAAAAAATCTGACAACCGTTGAAATTTTTCTGCTGACCATTCTGAGACCACAGTGAAAAGAAGCAATAAAATCTTGTTCCTCCCCTTCTCATAGTTTGAGTTTGAAAGCTGTACTGAATGGCTGCCTTCTATGAGACCTAGATTTCTAATTAATTCTTCAAAATGAATGTTTAACATGGAATGCCAAATGCAAAGTGAGGTCTAGAACCCCTGTAGGAAGTCAAACAAGAGCTTCTCAAATGAAGGGGACAAAAGTGACTTGCTGTTTCTACTTGTAGTTTGGGATTTGATTAATATTCACTGTAGAATACACTGTAATTTTCCCCCTTCGTATTCACTGATTACAGATGGATCTGTACTGCAGTCTTAGGACATCTGTCTGTGCTTGTAACTTCAAGCCTAATTATATCTGTTGGCTTAGAGAGTCTGGAATGATTTATTCTGGTCCTGCTTCAACATGACTACTAAAGAGAGGCTGAATCTGAGAAATCTTACAACACAGCAGGATTCACAGTCATTGTAGTGGAAGATATCCAATGTAAACTCAGGCTGTAAAAGATAATTAATCATATATTTTTATTGTTTATTTTATCTGGTGTAGTCAAGATAGATACGTTAATAGATTCTGGTATTTAATATATATATCTTTCTGGATCTCCAGAATTTTTATTTAAATACCCATTGGCAGGAACAAATGACTATATCTTTCATACTCTTGAATACATTTTCTAGTATAAGTACAAAGAACACCTCAAATATTAATGGGAAATTAAGAAATCCTGCAACAAAGTAAGACAAAAAGCAGTATTACTCTTACATTGTGAGAAATAAATGGGAGAATATGTCTCTTTCCAAATTCAAAACCACCTTTCTGACCTCACTTTTATACAATAAATAGTACAAACAAAAACACTGATTTGCTTCCCAGATGGAATTTATAATGCAGTAATGTTATATAAAATGTACTTATTTAAACAGTTTATGATGTGTTTAGATTTAACCCATGTGTGTTCAACTATTCTACTGAAATGTGCAACAAAAGCTAAAGCCAAATTCCAAGTTCCCCCTAGTCTGTCAATGAATGAAATAAGGATGCAGAAATTGTCAGTACAGAATCCACAATAAGCAAGTGTTAGTTACAAATACCTTCAATTCACTGGTCATGATCCATGTGAAAGAAAGCTCCCATCTTAAAATCAATCCCTTAAGATTTGCAAAAATCTTACGTAAGAGTGCTGGATCTTGATTGGTCTACGTAACAGGATAATCCGTGTATTAATTTATTTCTTTCTTCTCACTGTTTTGTGTTTACATGGCAAGATTTTGGTAGAAGCACAGCTACAGAGCTGCTCCCCGTGGGCAGAGCTGAGGAGGTGTATCACATCAAGATGAGACCCAACTCAAACCAACTTCAAAAGAGACCCACTGCTGGCCAGAGCTGAGCCATTGGGTGACACTAGTTAGTTTAAGAAAGGGGAAAAACTGCTGAGCAGCAGCAGTTGGAATATGAGAGACATGTTCCTGCAGCCACCAAGGTCAATGCAGGAGGTCAAGAGGTACTGTTAGCATGGAATTTTGTGTGTTCCAGTTTCAGCCTGTTGCTTCTTGTTCTATTGCTACGCACCGCTGAAAAGAGACCACCCCCATCAACTTGGCTCCTGTACTTTAGATTAGCACTTATGAGATCCCTTCTCAGCCTTCCTTCCTCCAGACTGAAAAGTCCCACATCTCTCAGTCTTTCCTGGTACAGCAGATGCTCCAGGCCCTTAATCATCTTTGTCACCCTCCACCAGACTCTTTCTAGAAGATCCCTGTATTTTTGAACCAAGGAGCCCAGATCTGGGCACAGTACTCCAGATGTGATGTCTCCAGGGCAGAGTAAATGAGGAGGATCACCTCCCTCAACCTGCTACCCAAGTTGTTTTTGATGGATCCCAGGATACCACCGGCTTTCTTGGCCACAAGGGCACACTGTTGGCTAATGGGCAACATGTTGTCCACCAGGATAACCTTGTCCTTCTCTGCAGAGAGCCCGTACTGATAGATGTGATTATTCCTCCCTATGTGCAAGATTCCAAACTCCCTCCCTTACTTCCAGATATGAAAAGAGTAGAGGGGAGTGATAAAATATACCTGTTTTAAAATAATGTTTTCAAAAAACTAGTATTTCAGCTTCTAGATTCTCTCAAGATATTTTCAAAATAAAAGCAACTTTTTGTGCCAAATTTTGTAACGGTGTTGCTCTATTTTCTTGTTCACTTACTTCAGTTGAAGATGACAAGCTCACTTTGACAGGGTTTTAATTAGTTTCCATATGTGATCTGATTATACCATGTGGCTTTGAGATTTTCTTTGTGTATGGAAAAAGCAGCAATTTAAGCAATTTCAGTCATTTACCTGCATCAGTTCCAGCATTCTGAAGACAGATGGGGTTATTTTTTTTTTAGTTTTGTATGTGTGTAGGGAGTTGGTAAAATATATATAAATATATAGTTAGTTAGATATATTTAACAACAAAATATACATACATATATTGAGCAACAATGCTATATTTATATATGTGACATATATATCTATATATATGTACAAGTATAGCATATAGCTAAAGCTTGTTGTGTTTTTCTGTTGTTATATGTGCTTATATGCATGTATGAGTACCATTGTCATTCTAGATTGTTTGGATAGACTTATTTTCTGAGAAATTGTGTTAGGAGAAGAAACAAAGATAGACAGGAGGTCAACTGAAGGATTTTCAGCTGTTAAACTCAATTATGAACAATGACTGAAATGAATTTAAAAATGTCTTTCCTGAAGGGTAAATGTACTCTGTTCTCCAATATCTGACATGACAGTGCTTAAAGGCTCTTCCTGGGATGAGCTGAGCTCTGCTCATTATTTTATCTCTTCAATGGGGAGTGGAACCTATTGTTCTGTTGGTTGTTTTTGCATCAGTTCCCTTTAGTTTTCACGAGTGCATTAAAAATCCACTGTTAAGTATATAATAATTTGCTGTATTCCACAAGATGAACTGTTTAGCTGACAGGAACAATTAATTTACAACACACAATGCATAAAAAGTGCGGGCATTTTTTTTCAAAGTTGCAACAATTTAAAGCAGCAAAATAAAATGTAAGAGGTCCGGTCACGAGCAGAGTCCCCCAAGGCTCAGTACTTGGGGCCGCTTCTGTTTAACATCTTCATTGATGGTCTTGATGAGGGGATTGAGTGCACCTTTAGTAAGTTTGCAGATGACACCAAGCTGGCAGAGAGTGTTGATCTGCCAGAGGGGAGAAGGGCACTGCAGAAGGACCTGGATAGACTGGATTGATGGGCCAAGGCTAGTGGCATGAGTTTCAATAGGGCCAAGTGTTGGGTCCTGCATTTTGGCCACAACAACCCCAGGCAACCCTACAAGCTTGGGGAGGTATGTCTGGAAAGCTGCCTGATGGAAAGGGACCTTGGTGTGCTGATGGACAGTCGGCTAAATATGAGCCAGCAGTGTGCCCTGGCAGCCAAGAAGGCCAATGGCATCCTGGCTTGTATCAGGAATGGTGTGGTGAGCAGGACTAGGGAAGTCATCCTGCCCCTGTACTCAGCATTGGTGGGGCCTCAACTCGAATACTGTGTTCAGTTTTGGGCACCTCAGTACAGAAAGGACGTGGAGGTACTGGAGCAGGTCCAGAGAAGGGCAATGAGGCTTGTGAAGGGCTTGGAAAATCAGCCCTATGAGGAGAGGCTGAGGGAGCTGCAGCTGTTTACTCTGGGGAAGAGGTGGCTGAGGGGAGACCTTATTACTCTCTTCCAGTACCTGAAAGGTGCTTACAGAGAGAGCAGGGCTGGTCTCTTCTCACTGGTGACAGGTGACGAGTGGAAATGGCCTCAAGTTGCGCCAAGGTAGGTTTAGGTTGGACATTAGGAAACACTTCTTTACAGAAAGGGTGGTTAAACATTGGAATAGGCTCCCCAGGGAGGTGGTTGAGTCACCGTCCCTGTATGTGTTTAAGAGTCGTTTGGATGTGGTGCTTGGAGATATGATTTAGCAGAGGGTTATTAGAGTTAGGGTACTGTGGTTAGGCTGCGGTTGGACTTGATGACCCTTGAGGTCCCTTCCAACCTGAGTGATTCTGTGATTCTATGATTCCATGATTCTAGGACAACTTAATATAAAATACAAAGGAAAAAACCCAACACCTATTCTCATGGAGAAACGATAGATTACTTTTTAAAAAATCCATAACATTCAAATAAAAGATGGTTTCCTTTTCAGGTTATTTATCTGATTTGGAATCTGGATGCTGACGTATTCCGAATTATATAATTATCTGCTCTGCACAATTTCTAGGTTAGCAGACTGCTACAGACTATTCATAATATATTTTTTTTAAATATTCAGAGTAAAAATATTTACATCTCTCTGCTGAATCCATAACTAATTTAATTAATTAATTTATTTATTTATTTGGAATTACTTCTAAAATAGTATTCACTAACTACAAATAAGATCAAATTTACTGTTGCCATTCGTGGTTGTATTTTTTTATTTTTATTTTTTAAATATGATGTTCCCTTCTCTCAGGAATCTTCCACTTGAAAGAAATAATTTTAAAATTTATACTGTGATACAGAAAAGCCTTTGGACATCTAAATTTGCCATAAATCAAGGTAACATAATAGTATGTTCACGGTTTTGAACTTAGAAACCCTTATGTAACAGAACTGGAAAATGCAAAAGCGCTTATTTCTGTACTAAGTTCTGCAAGTTGTACATGACTAAAAATCATCTTCTAGAAGTCTGATTCTGACTTGATAACTTCAGATAATGGTGTTCATCACTAGTATGCTCTGCATGGAGGTAATCTTTGATTTATGAGATTGTAATACATTTAAAAAAAAAAAAAAGCAAAACAAACAAACAAACAAAAACCATTTTTTCTCTGTTGGAAAATCTTTTCCTAAACTGAAGCCTTACACATGGATGTCATTTCATGGATGGTGAATGCGTATAATTACTTGAAAGGAAAATATAAATAATATGGAGTCAGGCTCCAGTATTGCCCACTGCCAGGACAAGATGCAATGTGCACAAAATGAAACCAAGGAGGTTCCATCTGAGCATCAGAAAGCAAGCACTTTTGTGCTGTTCAGGTGATGGAGCTACGGAACAAGTTGTCCAGAGTGGATGTATCATTTCCTTCCTTGTAATCTTCAAACGTTGCTGGAAAGTGATCCTGGGCAAAGTGCTCTGGATCAAAGTCCATGCTGGAGCAGATGACCTCCAGGGGTCCTTTCCAATCTTAACACTTCTGTGATTCTAGACAGTCAATGAGGGATCTAGATCTTGTCAGCATTCAGCTACTATCTTGCTCCTGTGAATGACAAAAATTAGAACAGTTAAGGGCAAAATAGATTTTAAACTACAGTGAGTTAAATAGGAAAATAATTGGATAAGTTGCACTGAAAGCAATGCCTCCTAAATATTTCCAAACTACTTAGATACAAAGAGCACAATAACACTATTCGATAGAGAGCAAATGCTCAGCTACAAAGCTCCATATTTCAATATCATCACCGCCATTATCTATGCCAACTATGAAGAAGAGTATGCATGCCACACTCCTAAAAATCCGCACCAGTGGAGGTGATTTACTGTCATTGTCACTACTGCTGAAAGGCACCAGCCATCACCCCACTGTGCTCACATCCACTGTTTGGTCTCAATAAATGTTCAGCAAGCATTAATGATACCACCAAGGTCTCCCACTGATGTCATGGGCCAACAGATTAAAATAGGAACAAACCTTGCGTATATGACAGAATTAACCACACTGATAGGATGACAGCTGAAGAAGAGTGCTAATATAACATCAAATATTTTCAATAGTACTTCAATGCTACGAAGACTGTAAATGAAACTTTGGAATTTTTGGTGTTCTACTTTATGAATTTGACTTTCTCATGTCTGATGTGTTATTTAAAGTTCTAGAAACAGATCAATTAATTTTTTAATATATGTATGAAACTCAGTCTGTTAATCATTTGTTCTAGACATGATAGTTCAAGAGGTAAAACCGGAAGCCCTTCATAATACACAAAATGTCTATACGATGTATAAGATTTTTGTGTATGTATGATAGTGAGCAACTCCTAGGGCTTGGGGTTTTACTCCCAAGACACAGGGAAAATAAGTTTAAGTTTAATTCCTGCTTTCCTCATTGAAGGCGTACCAAAGAGATAGTCAGCTTTTATTTTTAGCTTGCAATCACCCATAGGAAAAAAAAAAAAAAAAAGAAGAAGAAGAAGAAGGTAAGAATGTAGTCTTTTATTTGTTTGTTTCCAAAATTCAGAATTGGGACAAAAGTACAATCATTTATATGACATAAAAGGAAACAAACAAACTCATCAGAATGAGAACCAAACATCTACCTTCCTCTTTTCCGTTGGTCAAGTTAGACCTCATTCAATCCTTGTATAGACAAGAACATGGCTGCCTAACACATACTATGTACTTTTTAAGAAATATTTTCTTTAGGTAGAACATTGGATTTTTACTCACAATATTTTTGGGAGGTTTGAAGATGGAGGATACAATTTGAAGTTGAGTGCCATCACCTGTTTGTGTGTGGGGCCACTCCTTTCCAGGCCTTGAGGCTTTTCATCATTTAAGCAAAGACATGAACATTAGTTTCACATTTTACAAAAATAGAAAAAGGATTAATATCCACATCTCGTTACTGACTTTTAATGGAGATCAGACACAATGGTAATCACTCCTTTGAGGAGGATAAAGAATTTAGGGTCACTATCTACCAGCCCATGTTTGAAGAATACTGTGAAAACGAGACTAATGCAATCAGAAGAGTGAGCAAACTGAAAGCAATTAAGTTTTGAAATGAAAAAGAAATGCCAGCAGTAATAATATGAATAATTTCTTGGTGATTTGGAAGAGTTTCAGAAAGCACACCCAAAATATGCAGTTTTAATTTTCATTGCTTTTCATAGGAGACTTAGAGAAGATAGAAGATAGCATTTGAAATAGTCAATCAGTTCAGAAGTGCATGGTGACCACTCCATTTTCAGGCAAAAGTTAGAATTACTTTTAGAGTCACTAAGGAGATGGATGCAATTAAATCTCATACTCCAAGTTCTCTTTTCTGAAACAGTGATTTGAGGTTTGCAGATCCTAATATTTCTTAAACTGGCATTTTTTTTTTAAACCACAGACCTTTCTGACTGAAAATCCTTAGAGATTCATTCACTGCTTTATGTGATTTTCCCATTTTCCTTTTTCAGCCTCTGGCTTGTCTTCTGCTTTCTTTCATACTAGTTGATGAAGTTTATTCTACTACCTTTGGCTGGTGAAGAAAACAGCTAAGGGACAGTGGCATTGCCTTGCTAACATTAAGTACTGATGATTTTCTTCACACAGGAAAAAAGCAAAAACACTATCAATTCTCCTTGTGCTTCATTTTTGTCTTTTTTTTTTCTCTGTAAGAATGAAACAAAATGATTTCATAGCTTAAAACAAACTTCATTCTTTAAGTAGGTACATCTTAGGTTAAATAGAAACAACAATATTGTTGCATAAGAATTGGGGCAAAGTACTTATAAACATTAAAACTAGTAGACCACTGGCTGAGAGAGTCTATCAGGCTATGCCAAATTAAATATACATATGTATCTAATAAATATAAGAGAAACAAAATATTGGTAATTATGTATTATCAGTAAAAAATTGATAACATGGGATCCTTGTATCAGATTTTTCTAACAAAAAATTGTTATTTCATTCACAATGAAGAGAATGAAGTAAAAAAGCATTCAGGTGCCAGGAGGATTAATATATTCTGTAGTAGTAGAGACTAATTTCTAAGCTGAAAAATCAGAATAATTGAAAGACTGCTTTCATAAATGACTGATGATTGGAAAGAATAGATTTTTTTCTCACCTTTGATTAGGGTGAAGAGACTTCTTTAGCATGAGAAAGCAAGCCATGAATTTTTGCCTTTCCCTAAATACAAAAAAAAAACAAAAAAAAACAAAAAAAACACCCCGAAAAACCACCATGCTAAAAACATTATTCTCAGCGCAGCTACACTCTTGTAAATTAGTTGATCACTGGCAGCTATCTGTAGAAACCTAATTATCAAGGCAGAACTTCAAAATGACATGACTGCATTTAGTCAGTATTTTCTGAAATCTTACTTGCAAGAGCAATTGCAAAACTTTATTTATATTATTTTTATATGACTTAGATAGCTCATGTTCCCTTTTTAAATATCAAGTCTTTCAAGTATTTAGCTGATAGACATATTTTATCTCCAGCAGTAAGGACCTGTCTTTTTATATCCTGAAATTCTGAGCAACTGTGAAAAACATTAGAATGTGCCAATTCATGCAATCCTGCATGTAAATAGATGAGTTCCGTGAGGGGGAGAGATTCTTATAGCTTCAAGGAATAATGAAAATATGCTTTTTTTTTTTTTTGAAAAAAGAAAAAAAAAGTTATGATGAAGAAAACTGAGTAACCACAGAATAGTTAAATCCAAAATAAATAAAGATTAAACAATATCCTATCCTATACTATACTATAGCTATGAAATATTTATTTCCCCATAAATGCAAAGTGATCAACAGAAATTTTTGTATCATTTGGGCATACCTTATACTGTTTTACAAAAACAGCATCAGCTTTACTACTTGGTAAATAAATAAATTCAGTATTTTCATGTAATTTTCTGTAATTTTCATATTACAATCCACTAGTCTCTTTTTAGACTTATTCTTTTCTACATCTACTAATGTAGATCTCTGTGCATATTATTATTCATCTTCTAAATACAATTATGACTCCATTTATTGTTCATCATGAAAGTGTAGATATTCCAATACAAAACAACCAAGTTTTGGAAACAGAGGAAGCTGATCCTTGACAGCTAACAGTGGTAGATATTTGATTTAAGAGTTATCATGTTTATCCCTAAAAGGGAAGTTAATATCTCATTTTGATTCCTCATGTTCACTTCACTGATTTATGGGCAGTGCATCCAACCTTGTTTGTTTCAGAAGTGCCCTTCAGAAATAGAACAGAGGGTATTTACAGTGATTTCTTTTTGGTGGTTAGTAGGGCATCAATATTCCAAATATTCCACTTTCAGAGAATATATACTGAGAAAACTCAGTAGACAGCACATTGATTTATGTCATTCTTGCTTCCTAGTATTTTTTTATTGAGGATTCAGCAATATATAGGCAAAAGCATTGAACAACTAATTTTCATTAGTCCCTTTCCTCACAATACATTTGTGTATACATATACCACCTAAATACAAAGCAGATCAGTAAAATTTCTTTCTGTATTTCAGAATGAGCACATACAAAACATCAATATACAGGAGCGGTAGGTTTTATACTCTACCAAACATAACATTAGTTCAAAGCTGAATTCCCAAATCTGGGTCAACACCACAGCTCTAATTCCAGCAATACTTATGGTACCAGGCAAAGGCCTGTCCCCTTCAATATCTTTACTGATGACCTGGATGAGTGCATTGAGTGCACCCTCAGTAGGTTTGCAGGTGACACCAAGTTGGCTGGAAGTGTCGAACTGCCTGGGGGTAGGAAGGCCCTACAGAGGGATCCAGACAGGCTGGATCTCTGAGCTGAAGACAATGGGATGAGATTCAACAAGATCAAATGCCAGGTCCTGCACTTGGGCCACAGCAAACCCAGGCAATGTTACAGACTTGGGGCAGAGTGGCTGGAAGACTGTGTAGAGGAAACAGACCTGGGGATATGCACCAGCAGTGTGCCCAGGTGGCCAAGAAGGTCAATGGCATCCTGGCTTGTATCAGAAATAGTGTTGCTAGCAAGAACAGGGAAGTAATGGTATGTTTGTACTCAGCACTTGCGAGGCCACACCTCGAGTGCTGTATCCAGTTTTTGGCTCCTCACTGCAAGAAAGACATGGAGGCCCTGGAGCATGTCCAGAGAAGGGCAACAAAACTCATCAGGGGTCTGGAGCTCAAGTCTTATTAGGAGTGGCTGAGAGAGCCGGGATTGTTCAGTCTGGAGAAGAGGAAGCTCAGGGGAGACCTTATTGTTCTCTATAACTACCTGAAGGGAGGTTGCAGTGAGCTGGGGATTGGCCTCTTCTCTTGTGTAACTAGTGATAGGACAAGAGGGAATGAGCTCAGGTTGTGCCAGAGGAGAATCAGGGTGGACGCTAGGAAATACTACTTTTCTTAAAGGGTGGTTGGGTGCTGGAATGGGCTGCCCAGGGAGGTGATGGAGTCACCGACCCTGGGGGTGTTCAAGGAACGACTGGATGTTGTGTTGAGGGACATGGTTTAGTGGGAGCTATGATAGGTGATAGGTGGATGGTTGGACTGGTTGAAATTGTAGGTCTTTTCCAACCTTGGTGATTCTATGATTCTAATATATAAAAATGATTTTAAATTGTCTGGAGTTTTTCAGCTCTTTAGGAAGAGGAGTGAAAAACACACAAGAAGAAAATGAATGGAGCAGGAGATTAGATCAGACTCCCAGCTATTCTGATATTCAGATTGCCACCATGGCTCATAAAGATATTATGTGAAAGATGATGACGTTTTCTTGAATGAACAGGGTCTGGAATAAAAAGTATCCATATTAAAAATGTGTTGTAGCCTAAGAAGAGATTTTCTCACTTAATTTTAATCTTCAAAGCAAGACAGGTGTTACCTGTAGTAACAGATAACAGTAATCAAAATTACCACTCTCTCTGTAAACTTCACCTGGAGCCTTCATCCAGACATTGGGTTTAATAGCCAGTTACAGGAAAATCTGTGATATTTCCTTGAATTCGTTTGTACTTTTGTAAACATCTACTCCCTTATCAGACAACTAAAAGAACAAGAAAACAATTGTAATTAAATAGGAGTAAAATTCTAGCTAACCTGAAATCTCTCCCTTCAGAGCTGAAATTTTAGCTTTTGGAAACAAACAAAATGAGACAACAGCTAATATCTTTTGAAAATTAATTACTAGCTGTAAAATAAAGTAATTGCTCTGTAAGTAAGGAAGATCTCTTGGGGAGTGCCACTGTGAAACCATATTAGAACTTACAGTATTTACAAACTTTTTTTTTTGTTGCATTTACAAGTAAGTTATGATTTCCTTTATAGCCTATCAAAATAAACCCATCAGAAATAAGTGATCTCAGAACATACTGAGATGCAATATTTTTTCCTTTTTTAAAAAATCTAGATACTTTAGCTTTTCCCAATTTAAGTGAATTATATGAGTTGTGATATACAACAGTAGGCTGTAATATCCACCTCTGCAGACAGAAAATTAGTCAATGCATGTACTGGACATTTATTTATTGTAAAAAGTCACACATATTTAAGTTCATTGCTAAAATTTATTTGGGACAAATCCCTCGTGTAATCTCTTGACTTCATTCCAGATTAGGCTTTTGTTTATACATTTCACTTTTATATGTTACCTAATAAAACTCTATCAAGAGGGTGAGTCAACATTATACCTAGTGAAGACAGTGTTAATGTAAACAGGAGCTCTAGCTTGCTAAGTTATCATGGAGTACCTCTCCACAGTTGAGTACTGGAAAATGACAGCACCTGATGGGAAGTTAGAAACTACAGGCCTGAAGCAGTGTGTTGAAAGATAGAATTCAGACACATGGAGCTGGAGATTGTCATGAGGCAATGTATCAGGCTAATAAAACAGAACCAAACTTGGCAGACGATGAAGCTGGCAGCTCCAGGAGCATCCTCAGGAGATAACACAACTGTGGAGAATCACCTGTGTGCACTAACAGTGAATTTTTCAAATCCATCTTCAAGTCAGAATTATTTAGTCTTATGTGACTGCTATTGCCCTAATTTGAGGGAGAAGTAAACAGAACTGCAATACAAGGTAATTTCCAGGGTTGTTATTTCCAGGCTATTTCCTGTTATTTCCAGTGCTGCAATGCCATCTGTTTGTGCATCAGTTGTCCTGGCTATGTCCTAAATAAATAAATAGCTATACCTTTGAGTACATATATGAATGCTATAAGAAAAGAAACTAAAATCCTTGAAAGAATGCAAGTATGAATTTATGAATACACCTATATTAAAGAATTTAAAGAAGACCTAAG
Organism: Alectoris magna; assembly: GCA_030625065.1. Lineage (NCBI taxonomy): Eukaryota > Metazoa > Chordata > Aves > Galliformes > Phasianidae > Alectoris > Alectoris magna. Next base: position 166,162,291 of record CM060560.1, on the reverse strand, counting down.
ATTTCAGACCTTTTAGGCCAGACTTTTGAGCCAGCAGTTTTTAACTTGTTTCAAATACATTTTCTTTTGCTGTTTTGAATTAGCATGAAAATTTATGAGTGAAGCTAACTATTGACAGAGGTCCTTTCTTTCATCAAATATTAACAAACAATCATGAAAGTAGACATCACCAACAATGAAATATTGTTTACACATGCATGGAATGTTATCTGCAACAAGGTTATTAACTTATATATTGATTTAATGAGAAAGAGGAGGATTTTTTTCTATTACGTTTATTTTTACCTTGTGTCAATTTGGAAAGTAATGCAAGAGTATGTTAATGAAATCATAACTAATTACAGGTTAGTGAAAACGTAGTAACTGACCAAAATTTGTGCCTGCAAAGAAAACACAATATCAAAATACCTTATTATGTAATAGTATAAATGATCAAAGTATCAAATTTCATAATTTCCTCTTTCATCTCTTGGCCTAGTACCCCCTATTTGCATTCCAGGTACAGCTGAAGACCCCACAGTGAACTATAAGGAAATATTTATCTGTATGTAATTCTAACCAACAAAGGAAAGCTTAAAATTAGGCAGGATAGCCCATGAACTTTTTCTTCAGTTATACTACTGAACATTGCAACAGTTGTCTTCCACAGCATCCCATAAGATAGCTGTCAATGTTGACCTAACTTAATAAAGTGAAATCTTAGAATGGAAACCTGTCTGTAATTTTTTCCTTTATTACTAAAAAAAAAGAATAAAAAGAAAAAAAAAGCACCTTACAAAATTGTCAGTGTCATGATGTCTGCTTGCTGTGACTTTCATTTATTTACTGCTAAGATACTCACTGTCTGCTGCCACAACAAGTTTTTACTGCAGTATGTTATCTTAAATAAAAAGAAACAAAAATCTATCAGTGCCAAAGTAACTGTGAAAAAAAGTTCTTGGGAATGTTGTTATATGGTTTGAGGACTGCCATTAAAATGAGTGATGTATTGGAATTAGATGAATGAGCTTAATTGTGTCGAAGATGAGAACGTCAGAGACATAACTACAGAGCTCAGTGTCAATTTTCCAATGCGATTTCTGAGAGAACCTTTCTATTTTTAATAGAAAGCCCAAATACCCTCTTTTTCTTTCATTATCGTTTTCTTCTGCAGTGGAGACAAGGGGACCTATGATAGAAGATGTATCCAAAATTTGTTTGAAAGACGGTTCATCTACCTTATCAGTAATTACATAAATCTTCATGATACATTTTGAAAACTAAGAATTATGAGATAAACAGAGACATCAGTTTAAGCAGAAAAAGCACTGAAAAATAATACTTCCATAGCGAATGCAGAAAAACAATTGTCACTCATTCTCTTTAGTAAAAACTGTTTTTAATTGTATTGGTGGTATTCATGTTATCTGCTACCCATGCTGAAAATTACTGCTTGCTATCTGAAGGGCTGTTTTGCCTATACTGTATTCTTTTCAAGAGTTCCTAATTACAGTATTTTCAGTATTCAGGTAAAGGCAGAAGAGAGATTTCAGTTCAGAGAAACATAGAATCAGTAAGGTTAGAAAAGGCATCTAAGATTATCTAGTCCAACTGTCAACCCATCGCTATCACAATGCTCACAAACCTGATCACTCAGTGACACATCTAACCATTTCTTTGAAAACCTTCAGGATTGACTCCTCCACTTCCCTGAGCGCCACTCTTTCTGAGAAGAAATTTTTCCTAATATCCAACCTGTGCCAATGCCAACCTCATTACAGCCTCCTTTTAGATAGTTGTAGAGAACGATAAGATCTCCCCTGAGCCTTCAGCAGGCTAAACAATCTCAGTTCCCTCAGCCACTCCCCATGACACTTTTGTTCCATACCCCTCAGATCTTCGTTGCCCTTCTTTGGACATGCTTCATGACCTTGATGTCTTTCTTGGGGCCCAAAACAGTACACTATACTCATGTGCCCTCATCAGTGCTGTCTCATCATCTCCCTAGTCCTGCTGACTACATTATTTCTAATGCAAGCCAGGATGACAATCATTTTCTTGGCCACCTGTGAACACTGCCGGCTCACATTCAGTCACCTGGTAAATAACACCTCCTGCTTCTTTTCCTGCATTTACACTTCCAGTCACTCTGCCTGAAGCCTGTAGTGTTGCATGAAGTTGTTGTGACCAAAATGGAGGACATACCTTGTTGAATTTCATACTTTTGACCTTTTAGCCCATCAAACCAGCTTGTCCAGATCAGTCTGTAGAACTTTGCTACGCCCAGGCAAATCAACATTTCCTCTCAATTTGGTGTCATCTACAGACTTAGTGAAGGTGCACGCAATCTGCTCAACCAGATCATCAGTACAGATATAAAACAGGATAGGCCACAATACTGAGCCCTGAAGAACACTACTAGTGACCAGTTACCACCTGGATTTAACTTCATCTATCACCACTCTCTGGGCCTCACCATCAAGTGTCTTTGCAAGATATCTGACAATAGGCAAGGTATGCACTCAAGGAAGTAAGCTGAAGGCTCTTGTTTCAAAGAAATTCTAAGAATAAAAAATAAGCTTTAGTACTAGAAAGAAACAAAAATTATTGGCAGATGGTGCCAGGAAGACACACTCTTTAATAATTTATTGCTTAATTTTCACTAGACAGCTAGACAAAGAGTAGTAAGCACGTACAATTGATACAAAACAAGAGGGGAAATATGTTAGCCTTGAATAGCTCATGTATGAATAGATTAAGTAAGTGAGACTATTAAGCATATGATTATCATTTAAATGGCTGGTCTTCCTGAATTTAATCTTAAATGTTTTGTGAACTGGCTGAAGTGATGGTGTAATTTTTATTGAGCTGGTTACAGCCAGCGGTGTATTTCCAGAGGTGGAAATTAGTGACAAAAGTTGGTAAATGGATTAGATTATTGTCATGACTTTCTTTGTTAATCATATTTCATTATGCCAACATAACATGCTAAAATTTTGAAGATTATCTCCCCAAATTTTCCCACACAACACATACACATTTGATTTGAAATTGTGAATTACTCCCAGCTCTCTCTGTTTAAATGTGTAATTGTGTAACTCAGTTTTATTTCAGACTGGAATAGGAATCCTTTGGAACCATGTCTTTTGTCTTGATTCAGCTGGAAATTTAGTCACTTAATGCTTTCCGGGGTGCCCTAAAATATCCCGTCATCTATCCAATTTTCAGTCTGGCAGGACATGTTTCCCATAGACCTTTTTTTGATACCTGTCAAGTACATGGGAATGTCGCAAGTTTCCTTCATCACCTCAGTTAGCACTATACACCTACATTTAGGCATGTCACCTAAATCTCTTGAGCCCAATGTCTTGTTCTCAAAGCTTAAAAAATATTTTCATAGAATGGTTTGGGTTGGAAGGGACATTTAAGATCATTTAGTTCCAACCCCTGGCAATAGGCAGGGACACCTCCCTCTAGACCAGGTTGCTCAAAGCCCCATCCAGCTCAGCCTTGAATGCTTCTGTAGGGGAGCATCCACAACTTCACTGGGCAACCTCTTCCAGTGTCTCACCACCCTAACAACAGAGAATGTCTTCCTGATAATATCTAATCTAAATCTACACTCTTCCAGTTTAAAACAATATGTCCTCTCGTCTTGTTGCTAACTGCCTTTATAAAAAGTCCCTCTCCAGCTTTCCTGTAGGCCTCCTTGAAGTACTGGGAGGCTGCTAGAAGTTCTCCTCAGAGCCTTCTAATCTCCAGGTTGCAGAGCTCCAGCTCTCCCAGCCTGTCCTTATAGGGGAGGTGCTCCAGCCCACTAAACATCTTCCTGGCCCTCCTCTGGACCTTCTCCAACAGCTCCATGTCCTTCTTTTTTTGGGGCCTCCAGAACTGGACACAGTACTCCAGGTGGGGTCTCACAAGTAGAGAGGCAGAATCACCTCCCTCAACCCACTGGTCACAATTCTCTTGATGCAACCCAGGATACAGTTGGTCTTCTGGGCTGCAAGCACACATTGCTGACTCATGTCTTTTATCAATCGGCACCCCCGTGTCCTTCTCCTCAGGGCTGCTCTCAAGCCCTTCTCCTCCCAACCTGTATCTGTGCTTGAGAGCATCCCAACCCAGATGCAGGACTTTGTACTTGGACTTGTTGAACTTCACAAGGTTGGCACTGACCCACCTCTCAAACCTGTCCAGGTCTTCAGCTTCCTCCAAAGTGTCTTTCTAGTCTTCTGCTACTCTGAGCTGTACGTTACATCAAATGAATAAGTTGAGCAGAAGCCTGTTAGTTGCCAGTCCAAATAGGTTCATTCATAGAGAATTTATTCCCATTACTCCCAATATCTCAAGTGAATTTAAAAGTAATTTGCCAAATTAGTTTATGTCCTTTTCACCTTTTAAAATTTATCAACATAGTGGAGAAACAGAACCAACACAACTGACTAACAATCTCAGTCTGGTATTCAGGATGCAAATAAAATATGGTATCTCTCCTCATGAAAGATTATGATGTGGGGTTTTGTGGATGGTGTTTCTAGAATTACATTATATTTCTTTTGAAATTTGTCCATGTAGTAAGGCTAGGCCAAATTACCAAAAATATATGTCTTTTGGACTACCAGTTCAATATATTAAAATGTCTTGGATTCCCCACAACTGGGACAAATTTAAAAAATTACTCATTTGAGATAGATCTGTACTATTACATAGAAGAGGATAAGCAACGTCTTCCTCCTAGTATAAAAGAAGACTAGGAATCTGAAAAACCATTCTAGGAACTTTTCAGGGAGTAAAATTACACCCAGATTAGATATATCAGAAGCAGGAAATGAAATAAATTAGTAACTGTGTTGTCAAAGAGTAAAAGAGATTTACTAACAGGTGTATATAAATTTAGAGAACTCAGCATCCATATAGAGGACAATATTATTTCCAGATTTAAAACTGAAATGAATTTTTCTGTGAAAAAAAAACACTCTAGTAGGCTTCAACTAAAGCAGGATCTTCCTGTAAAAAGGAGTTAATGCCACCAACTCCTTCAGTTGTTTAACAAACTGTGACAAGTCTCTCAGCACATACGGTGTTTTAATTAGACATCATAGTACCAGGCAAATTGATCTCCTCTTGCTTTGTCTCTCAAGTGTCAGATAGTTTAAGGGGAAGTCCTGGAATGATTTCAGTTGGGAGAAATGGAAATAGAGCAGCAGCTCAGCCCTGCCCATGGACAGCATTTGTGAAACATTACTGAAGCTACTAAGTTTCCTTTCTTAAGCATGTGAATACCAGTTACCGCATGCTGAGATCCTGTTTAGTAAAACAGAATATTAAATACTTGTATGGTCTATCATTTTCTTAGTCAAACCAATAGTCATTGAGCTGTGCATGGATTTGATTCTGAAGGTGTTGAATTACTCAGTGCATAATAGGATTGAGGCTGTTGCCATTTAGAAACCTGAAATAGCTTCTGCCTTGTAGATTGTGCTTTATGTGTGGCAGTACTGACAAAGCACAAACAATTCTTGGTACTGAGCATTTTAAACAATCTTGACAGCTAAAGTGGTGCACTGAGACCAAAGAGCCAGCGTGGTTTACAGGAATATACTGCAGCCCAATCAGTGTATTTATCTGTTCTGTGGGAAAAACAAACAAACAAAAACACAACAAAATAAGCAGCCACTTGGCCTGCTCTCACTCTTTTGCACAATAAAGAAAAACTGACACAATACACATTAGAGAAGAATACTATACTTTTGTGGAATTTAAGTTCAGTTTCCAGTGCTAGACCTTTTTATCATTCTTTATGCATTTAAAGGGCAAAATATCTTATCACATTTACCCTTTCTCTAATATTCAAGCACAGTGAGCACTCTAGAAGTAAAAGTGTGATTCATTTTCTTCATCCCTGTGTAAAGATTCAAAATTCTCCTTTCCAAAAGTTCCCTAAGCACCAGCTTATAAAGTAAAATGCTTTCGTAAGTCTCCCGAGACTGTGCTATTGATCAGCGAGTGTGTGCAAAGTCACTTTAAATCATAAAGCTCACTTGCACTTGCCATCAAAACCAGATAGGTGACAGGTAGCAGTACACACCTGTATTTCCCACATGACATATTGTCAAAACATGGCTAACAAAGAGCCAGATATTTGGCTTAGGAATGGGAGTATGTATCGAGCTCTGCCTAGGGATGAATGAGTGGAGAGCTTATGGGTGAGAATTAAGGGGCTGAGTAATATAGGTGACATTACTGTGGGTATGTACCACAGGCTGCCTAATCAGGAGGACAAAGTTAATGAGGAATACAGGAACATTGTCAGGGCATGCAGGGATGCCATAAGGAAGGATAAGACCTTAATTCTGGTGAAGGAAGTCAAGGATAGCAAGAAAGGCTTCTTTAAGTTTGTCAATAGCGAAAGAAAGACCAGGGAAAATGGGGGTCTGTTTCTGAATGAGGTGAATGATGTGACTCTGAGAAGGTGGAGTTACTGAACACCTTCTTTGCTTCAGCCTTTGCTACTAAGAAGAATTTTCTTTGCTTCAGGAATCCCAGACCTTGGAGGTAAGAAAAAGAGTCTGAGTAAAGGAAGACATTCCCTTTGTTGAGGAGGATATGGTCAGAGATCATCTAAGGCAAATGTGATGCACACAAATCCATTGAACTCGAGATGCACCCATGAGTGCTGACGGAACTGGCAGAATTCTTTGCCAAGCCATTCTCTATCATCTTTGAAATGTCATGGAGAATGGGAGAAGTCCCTGGAGACTAGAGGAAAGCTCATATCACTACAGTCTTCAGGAGGGGCAAGAAAGAGGATTCAGGAAACTTCTGGCCAGTCAGCAGCACCTCCATCCCTGGGAAGGTGATGGTGCATCTTATTCTGGAAGTCACAAGGCTTTTGACTCTCTCCTGTAACAACTCTGTAGATAAGCTTAGGAAGAAATGGTAGAAGAAATGGGTTGAGAGTGAGGACTGAAAACTGACTGACTGGCACAACACTGAGTTTTTTAGAAGCTCCAGAATAGCTATCAAGGATCTGAACCACTTCAATTATACAGACAAAATATTGCAACAGAATTTTACAATGTTTTAATTTTTAGGGATTCCTTTTTTAAAAACGTTTGTCATGTAAATGCATTTTTATACTGACTTACTTGGCTCTTAGAACACTTTGCAAAGCATAGTTATTGCTGACTTTGTCAAGCAGTCAGGGCTAAGGTTGGGACAGATAATCAGTCTGACAATCAGCAAATTTAAAATCAGGATACCAAAAATAAATATTGTTTCATATCTAGCAGCAAAATTCCTCAACAATTTTATTATAAAGGAGAGATTGCTTCACCCAATACTCCTACCCTTGTTCAGCTAAAATGAGTACACAGCATTATAAAGAAGGCCAATAAACTGAAATAGGGGTTATCTCTACACTGTTTCACTGAGGAGAAATGTTGTTCATCTGCAGAAACTATTCTCCACCTTGTCTCGCTCCAATTTATAGTGGGGAGGGGAGGTTCTTTGATATATATATACCCAGCATGAGATTAAGAAACAACAATTCAAATGTTGGTCCAACCAGTTTATTACAAGTCCTAGCCATTTAGGGAGATGAGGAAGGGAAGATGGGCAATAGTAAAGATAGGAAATATAAGCAAGGAGTCTCTGTAGAGAGCAAAAGAGATAGTCACCACCGTGGGTCCAGCAAAGTACATAGTAGGTCCGTTGATCTCAGGAACTCGTCTGAACTGTGCGGGGGATGAGAGAAAGCCAGGAAGCTCTGCAGGAAGCAGGCCTCGAGGGGGGGAGTCTTCCAAGAGACTGCTTGTCCTGCTTCTGCTTATCTTTACAATCATAAGCAGAGGTACTGTGGCATGGTGACACCCACAATCCCCCCCCCAGATAATTAGCAGCTGTCAGTTAGAGTCTTGTCACCAGAAAAGCCTCACCAAGCAAGCTTTGAGACAAAAAAGAAAAACAGTTTTGTCTTTCACACACCTACTGGTAAAAACAAAACAAAATGAAAAATAGTAATAAAAAAACCTTTTTTAATTCTTAAAGTTCATTAGTACATGTATGCTTGCACAGCATAGGGTTTGTCTAATGAACCTTGTGGTGAAAATACCTTTTTTATTCTGCAAGACACTTAGTGTCTTCCTTGATGTTTGCATTTCTCCTGCTTCACAAGGCTGTGAGTGTGCTGCAGGCCTGCTCTCACCCTTACCTCTTGGGCCTCACTCACTAGTTCTCCTCTCTGATCCTTGCCCCTGGAGGTGTTCAAGACCAGGTTGAACAGGGTCTTTCAACAGGCTGCCCTGGGCAGCCTGGTCTAGTGCCAGATCTGGAGGTTTGTGGCCTAGCCTGTGGGGGAGGGGGGGGGGGGGGGAGTGGGTGGGGAGAGAGGGGCAGGAGGGAGGGTGGGTTGGAATCCCCCCAAGCCATTCTATGATTCTATGAAGGACTTTGACAAGGTTGATCCTTGCCCAATGTCACTTTGAGTTTGGAGCTGGTGTTTTATTCAGGCACAGTAATAAACACAACAGCATATTTATGCTGTGTTACAAGCCTGATCTTTGTGATTCTGTGCTGTTTTTATTGATATTCCATATCATGACATTGTGCAGCAAGTGGTTTGTACTGGAACACAGTACCAGGGAACTGCACTTTCAGATTCCTATCTCCTTGCACTCTCAGCTATTCTCATGTGGATTCCAGCTCTCTGAGAAGGTATGTTGAGAAAAGACATACTACAATTCCCAGAAGTCTCCAGTACTCCCCACCTGATTTTGTATTCCAGTTGGTGAGAAAGAGCTGTCTTCCTTTTCTGGGCAGCGACATGAGCTGCGTGGTTGGAAATACTTTCTCTCCATTTGTTTTATTACCCATAACTCTCTTTTTTATCATATTATCTTATATTTTTTTAACATCAGTAGTAAATTAACCATCTCTCCCTATCATAATCGGATTGTTTCTATTTCTTTTCCCCAAAAAGGGGGAAAGGAAGAAAAGAGGCCAGGAAGTCCCCTGTCACTCGTGATAACATCAACTGAATGACGACAGATTCTTAGTTCGCTAGGTCACAAAAAGCTTAGCTGTCTATTTAGCTCTGAAATAGTGATTACTCTGGCAAAGTTCCAGTCATTAAAATATTATTTTTAAGGTCCTTACCATGCTCTGTATGCAGACAAACACTGGGTATTTACAGTAGCAGTACTTCAGAAGGTGGGCTGCTCAGCTGAATTAGAATATTTGGTCTTATAACTATGTCTGGTGATAATGGTGAGAGGATATTTCCCAAAGCACCTTCATGCTTCTGTTTAACTTCTGGTTGGAACTGGAGGTAAGACAAGAAAAATGCACATTCAAAAGTTATGTCAAAATGTGGTTGTGAAAATATAGATAGGTCATTAGAATTCAAGATAAATTTAACTTAGACCTTTTAAAATTCCTAACAAGAGTTGTATTCTCAAGTGAGAATGCTTCAGAGCAGATGTGCTTTTGTCTAGGTGGAGATTTGTTTTTATTCTGAAATGGCCATCCATCCTTAAAATATCCCAAGGAAATTTACATAATTCTCTAAATTCTATTCTTGCCTCTTACTCATCCATATAAAGACATTGTCTATATGACCATGCTAAGATTTTATTTCAGTCTCATGAAAAATAATACCATTTTTCAAAATGGCATAAATAGCATTGACAGATAAGCTCTTGTTTCAGAATTTCTTTCTGCACTGTTTTCTCTTCTGAGCCTGTTTTACATTTCTTTTGTTAATGAGTTTTACAGGTGTTTTTGTGTTTTGATTTGTTTTTAAATTTTATTTAAAATACAAATTTAATGGAAGACAAAACATTCTTGTCACAAAATGCTTTCCTCATCTATTTGATGCTCTACATCGGGCTGCTAGGATTCAAAAGGCTTTGACTTTTTAAAATTCTCACTTTTTTCTCTACCAGAAGTCTTGGAGGGAAGAATGTATGACACCAGCTCTGCATAGTTAAGAGTACATCATTACTACTACATACATGGATGTATAAATATAGACATACTACAAGATATATTTGAAGTTTCCCCTTTTCCTCTGCCAGTGGACTCAGTAAAAATATTAAATTATCTGATTGCCCTAAAGCTTCCATAACCAAATGAGGGCACTTTCAAAGACAGCAGGATACCGAATCCTGTATACACCTAGAGGAGGACAAATATGTATAGGATGGTCATTACTAGTACAGGTTTGGTTTATGATCAGGTTTGTGTAACAACATCAGTGATCTGGGCATCATCCCTCAGTAGGTTCTTTCAAACACAAAACCAAAGGGACAGGAGATTAACTTATACATTGAAATTTAGGACCAAGTCCATAAAAATATGTATGTACTTAATTGTTATAAATGAGTATAAATTTCATTTGACAAAAATAAGAAATTAAGAATTTAAAGAAAAGATACAAACTTCTGTTTTCTAAGGAAATGATGATAACGGGATGTAATGCAGAATGTGCTATCAAAGATATTCTACTGTAAAAAAATAGCTTCCAAAATCTGCTAATATCCACTCACTTCTTTCTGCCCCTGCCTAAGACAGTTTCAAGATTGTTAAATATTTGAAATAAAACTTATTTATTTGCAAGAAAATACATTCCTTTGTCTACCATATCTCTGCTTACAGTTGATTCCATCTGTGCTTGTCAACAATCTTCATAGATAAAATTCAGCAACCTTATGCTCCACCAAAGTATCTTCATCTTCAGATAAGCCAAAGAACATATACTATATCACAAAAAGTTGCGATATTTCTGGTATTCCCAAGGTTTTCTAAATATTATGTTCAAAAGCTTGATCAAATCTGTATCTTGATGGATTCTGAGCGGTTTCTTCAGTACTGTTTATGATATACAACATATCTCAGAAGCCTACATAAGAAAGGTTATGTTCATTATTTCTGATTTGTAGGAAATGTTCTGGATATGCTTAATAATGCTGGTAGTAATTTTTCATTCTGAGAATTCATAATTAGCACCTATGCAAATAAAATTCAACAGGACCAAATGCCGGGTCCTGCACTTTGGCCACAACAACCCCAGGCAGCGCTATAGGCTTGGGGCGGAGTGGCTGGAGGACTGTGTTGAGGAAACAGACCTGGGGGTACTGATTGATGCTCGGCTGAACATGAGCCGACAGTGTGCCCGGGTGGCCAAGAAGGCCAACGGCATTCTGGCTTGCATCAAAAACAGTGTTACTAGCAGGAACAGGAAGGTAATTGTCCCCCTGTACTCGGCATTGGTGCGGCCGCACCTCGAGTACTGTGTTCAGTTTTGGGCCCCTCACTGCAAGAAAGACATTGAGGCTCTGGAACGTGTTCAGAGGAGGGCTACGAAGCTGGTGAGGGGTCTGGAGCACAGGCCTTATGAGGAACGGTTGAGGGAGCTGGGATTGTTCAGCCTGGAGAAGAGGAGGCTCAGGGGAGACCTTATAGCTCTCTATAACTTCCTGAAGGGAGGTTGTGGTGAGCTGGGGGTCGGCCTCTTCTCTCGTGTAATCAGTGATAGAACTAGAGGGAATGGTTTCAAGCTGCGCCAGGGGAGGTTCAGGCTGGACATTAGGAAGTATTACTACTCGGAAAGGGTAGTCAGGCATTGGAATGCACTGCCCAGGGAGGTGGTGGAGTCACCGACCATGGGAGTGTTCAAGAAACGTTTGGATGTTGCGTTGAGGGGTATGATTTAGCTGGGAAGTATTGGTAATGGTTGGACTGGATGATCTTCTAGGTCTTTTCCAACCTCGATAATTCTGTGATTCTGTGATTCTGTAAAACATGACAGTTTTTTTTTTTTTTTAAGTAGATTTTTTAAAAAGGGTTTTCAGTGTAATGTACTTTCAATTTCATCTACAAATTATTCTTTTAAAAATGATTTGTTCAGAGACTGTAAACAGTACAAGAGTCACTATTCCTTGTCTCCAGCAAGATGGCCAGTCTGAAGAGCACTGACTAATGTTCTTTTAAAGAGCTTAGCTAGCTTCAATGAGAATTGTGATTGCATTTAGTTATGGCAGCCTCTGTATTTACTCTTCTTTCCAGAAGTATGCTCCATATGTATGTTCAGCAGTATGTTGCTGGAGGCTTTACAGTAACATTCAGTAACATAACTTAAATGATCTAAAACTATTTGTTACACATACTGGAAAAATTAGGAGCCTTAATGTAGGGGGATTTGAATGAATCATTTGCAGTGAATAATTTATTCAGAAAATGTAACCTCTTTTTTGTTTAACTTCTCCATGAACAATGATTTTAGTAATCTATTTGCTTCATGTCATTTAAATTATACTTTTTCTAAAAATATTCTATCTTTTGCGTTTATTCTCCATTGTGACAAGATGATAGTCATTGGTGGAAATGATTTTGTGTGTGTGTGTTGTGATTAAATATTTTGTTTTCCTTTTTCTTCTAGAAATTTCTTCTAGAAAGACATTTAAATTTCACATGGGTCTAGGAGATGTTTGATATTTCTGTCAATTTACATGGCCAAGTTGTTTTCCTTATTGAATTGTTCAAATGGTGATGGCTTCGAGTAAGACTAACAAAAAACTGGGTCACGAAGGAGGAAGGATTAAGCAACACAATCATTACTTCTAGGAATCTTATTTCTGGTGGAAAACACTGTCCACTGAATGTCTCATGCAAGATGTCTCTAAATTCGTCATTTACAAACTTAAGTAGATAGAAAGCCCATGTTCCCATGAAGGGGAAAATAATAATTATTATTAATTAATATTATTTATTATTAAATATTAATATAATGGGAACATACAACTGGGAATTCATTACTGCCACCATCCTTACCCAGCAAAAGCATAGGGAAAAATAAAGGTATGATGTTTCATTTTATCCAAAGATTAGCTGATACATGAAGGATGTAAATCCCTTTTCATCCTGTGGTGATCCAGATAAATAAATATTTGGAGAAGTTATACCATTTGTGATATCATATTATTCAGATTCTCTGTGAATTTTGGGTCTTCCTCCTCTCTAAAAAAAAAACCACAACTCCTTCCTTCCTCTACCACTTATCAGATTACCATTCTTAAAATGGTCAGAGGAACATTTTTGTTTACAAACGTACCCGTGAGAATGTCATATCTTATGCCTATTCTTACTGATAAAAAATTGCTGACCTGACTACCTGATAAATAAAATCTTTCACAAAGAGACTGCTCTTAATACTTCTGTTTAATTCCAGGTTTCCTCAGAGGAATATTATGTCAGAACAGACAATAAGGCTCTCCTTTCATGCTGCTAAAATACCACAGATGCAGAATACTGCTGCAATTGGTAGCACGGCAGATGTAAAAGGCAACAGTCATGAGAGTAAGAAAGGTGAGATACTGTTTAGATAATGCAACAATGCATTCTGAGATTGTCATTTGCAATTAATTCAGCGCCAGTGGTTGTCTAGACAAGTGTCATCGTGTTTTATTTACCTCATCCAACACCACTGCTCCTTGTGAGAAGCTACTTATTTCACACTTCACAGTTTGTCCCATTCTTTCTGCTGTTCAACACGAGCAGTGGGAATCTGGCCTCTGCTGAGACACTTGTTTCACCTAGTGAGAAAGTGCACATATTACTGAGAAAACAGCATGATCTCAGCTATGTATTTTTAAGATTTTCTTTCACACTGGTGTTTCATATTCATATTCTTTTAACCTTTCAGGATTAGAATTGCCTTTGAAGGAAGAAATAAAATAATCTAGTTCATGTTCATCAAATTTCACAGTCTCTGATATTTCTTTTATGCTCACATTCTCAAGTTTTACTACTACTGTTTTTAAGACTTACCCTTTTCTTCTTCTATTTCAAAGTGGGAAGCATGCTTTCATTTTTCACTTTTCTTCTTCCTACTTACTTCACAAAAGTAATCCTATTTTCTTGCTCACAGTCATCTATATTCAAGCTAGAGCCAGAACAGAACACTTACCCATTACTCTGTATACCAATTTGGCTGCTCTTGAGTTTCTGTGTTCTCTCTTTTTCAATACTTAATATCGTTAATTGTCCACAATATTGTAGAGCTTAAAATTTCTCTTAAGAACCAACTATGTAGTTTGTGATGGCATAAAAGAAGTACTAATTGTGGACAAACAGAAGAGGGAGAATAAGGAAAATGATCACATAGATAAAAACCCTTTAACTTATTGTTGTTTGATTTTCCTGAAGAGAACTCAGAAACAATTTAAGAAAATCAGGTTATACTAATATGAAATACAGACCAGAGGCTGAGGAAGTGTGCAAATTATCAGAGTAAAATAAATAAAAAGAAATGAGAACATTTCTTAGTTCACTGATGTTATTCTACATAGCTTTAAGAAGAGAAAAATTTCAAGAGTCCTTTCCTGAACATTTTTATATGTATTAAAAAGATTAGAATTAGACTTATGAGTAAAAATGGTAAACATATATAAGTATTCACAACTAAATCTGAACTGTTATACCAGTCAGGATTTAAGCCCTTGTGAGTCTCCTCTAGCTTAGGATATTCTATGATTCCATTTTCCTCAGAACAATTATTATTTTCAATGAATATGATTGAAATTGTTACGATACATAACAGAAATCAGACAGCATGACTTATTTCATTCTGTGAAGGATGATAAAATCTACAAGATATGAACCAAATTCATCTGGGCCAAAATATTACCTCTATATTGACATATTAATATGTAAACCTTGACCGCGTGATGTTAGGTGGAGTGATTTAGCAGAGGTTCTCACTTCATTTGTATTTCTGGTACTGCATCCTGATGACTATTTGTTTACATAACAGAGATGAAAGACTTTCTTTTAATTCTACTTTAAATATATTTCAGCTTTGTATCTCAAAACAACATGTGTATGTATGTGGATATATATGCACACGTGTGATTGCATCTGTATGATATGGTTTAAATGGTATATAACCAACCCATTTGCTCCACTATTTCTCCTTTAATATTTTTGATAGACATCATACTTTGCTTTTTCAGAAATCATTACAGAAGATCTACCTTAGTTGTGGCACACATTGTTTTTATATACTTAGTTTAATTATGACTACTGCTATTGAAGCTATTAGAAGAACAGTCTACGTTGTATTTGTGGCACAAACAAAGCATATGTCTCTTATGGACTGCCCTTTATCATCAAATACTGACTTCAGTTTCCAACATGTAAATGCATAGGCAAATATCAATAATGGGCATATTGCACTCATTACCATATGCATTACTCACACACAGTTTATTATACATAAAAATCAAATTTAGTTCACAGTCTTAGCAAGTATTAGAAATATAAACCTACACTTTTGAGAGGATAGAGTGAACAGCTAATACCCACACTTTAATTTTATGAATGATGTGCAACAAGTCTCCTTTTTTTACATTTTCACATTTTTTTCTCATGTGGAGTAGCTTAAATTATATCATAACATGGACATCTATACCGTTATAGATATACAAATAATAATGAATGTATAGTAACTCACAAAACATTAAGTAGGCCCACAAAAATACCAGCAATGTATGTGAAGTGCATTATTTTTCCAAAATAATTTAGAATAACTTTTATCTCCTTAGTCTTCACCTACAGTAAAGTTTGCCCAAGTTCTAAACAATGTCCTTGCTCAGCTATAATTTATTCATAAGTAAGAAGCTCTTTATAACATTTCACGAAGATCACAGTCTGCCAATCTGAGAACAAAAGCACTCGTTCTCCTGTCTTCTATTCCTGAATTTCAGTATCTTCATATCAGTTATGCATGTACAATTTCTACCATTCCATCAGCCAAAAGATGATTTGGTTTGAAATAGTTAAAAAAAAAAAAAAAAAAAAAAAAAAAAAAAAAGTGGCAGTTTAAAACTACATCTTTTCCCTCTAAATTTTACACATAATTCCATTAATAATTCTTAAGAGATGAAATTTAGTTTAAAGAAGCATCCTTATTTTCTCCTTAAGATTACTTAGAGATTCTAAAATATTTCTTTGAAGAATGAATTGTTGCAACTGAATTACATATTGTATGTTATTAAATTTGAAGTTATGTGTTCAGATCTGCCTTACACTTATTATATTACGTCCATATTAGTATAAATATCCATGTTATGATCTGAGTTCCTCCCCAAGAGAAGAAACTGAAAATGCAAAAAAAAACCACCTTATTTTACATCATTCATATAAATCATGACAATATGATGTTATTGCTTCTGATGGGAAAACTGTACAGAAGATGAAAAATTCCATTAGAGGTTTGCAAAGAGAACTTATATTAATAGTTGATTGGAACATATCTATTTATTTTTCAAAGTGAAAGAAGTCAAATAAACCTAGAAGCTGGAAAAATATGTTTCTAGGGAACAGGGAGACATGAATTGAGGGAAACAAACCTATCCTTCAATTACTTTTGATTGTATTATTACTTTATTATATTCTCTTAATTCACCTTGATGAAGAGAGAATTTCGTATTTTCAAAATTCGTTATTGGTGTCTGATCTGCTACTGACTTGTAAGAGTTTCAAAGAATTAAAAAAAAAATCTCCTAGGTATTTGTGAATTTTGTAGTGAATAGATTCCTTAGGAGATGTCTGCTTGGTAATTGATTATACATTTTATGCAGACACACTCTGGAGCTGAGGGGAAAGCCATTGTAGGATTTTTATAATGATAAAAACGAAGTGAAAGCAATTGATGAAAAATAACACTAGGTGAAACAAATGTATAAGGATGAAAAAGAACACCAAAAAATAATCCTTGATACATTTAAGACAGATAAAATAGCTGCAAAGTTAATGATGAATAAAATATTCTTATATATCTGGTATAACTGTGTGGTTTTACTTATTCTTCTACAGAAATTATTAACCAGTCCTACTTATTACTTAGATAATATTACCTAAAAACACTACCTAAAATTGCCTAAACAATTTGACTCCAAATGATTTAGGTAATTTGTTGTTTTTCCAAATACAAAAAAGCTTCACCTCCAAAAATCAGAGGATTATTGCTAGCAATGCTCAGCTATTAGAATACATAAAGCCTATCATTATTTGCATTCTGACAATAACATTTCCATAGTAAGGTAAACTTTTTTTTTCAAAACATGCATGTCTGTGCTCTCTAAATTAGATAATAATAATGGAAGGCTGTTGTGCGTAGTAAAAAGAAAAAAAAAAGAAAAAAGTATATGCATAGAAATCCACTGCAGCAGCAGCATAGTTAATTCAATTTTATACACATTAGTCCTCTATTCTCTTTTTCATACTGGGGTCTAATTTCAAGATTGTGTCTAACATTACTACAAATCCAATGTAGCCAAGCATCTTTCTGTCCCCTGCTTCCAATCTGGATCTTACAATCTTAGAATCATGGAATCATAGAATGGTTTCAGTTGAAAGGGACCTTTAAGATCATGTGGTTCCAACCCCCTGGTATAGGCAGGGATACCTCCCTCTAGAGCAGGTTGTTCAAAGCCCCATCCAGCCTGGATTTTAATGCTTTGTCACGGACTTATCTAGATCAATCTGTGTCCGTGACAGGGGAGGGAGAAGTAGGCCTGTGGGCCCCTGCCCCCCCCCCCCACAAATGGGAAGGAAAAAAAGGGAAAGGGGTAGGGAGATGGGAGCTGGGCTCAAAGAAACAAACGGAGCAGCAGCAACGATCTGAGGAGTAAAACTTATTTTACTAACTATGATATCAGAATGCAAGGTAACACACTATAATACAATCTAATTGAAAGGCTAATAAATCAAGTGAAATAAGAGAGAGAGAGGTTTCCGAAGACCGAGAAGCCTACTTTGAAATTGAAGGCGCTGCAGCTTGGAAGCACACCCACACCCACTGCCAGTCAGTGAGAGAGAGAGAGCCAGCGTCGCTTCCGTGACGTATTTTCCCTCTCTGACTGTGAGGTCCCCTGGGACGTGTAGTTCTTCTTCTCTGTGCTCCACATGATGTTATGATGTGGAATACCAATAGCAAAAATTACAAAACCATGACATGCTTCTGGGGGGGAGCATCCACAACCTCACTGGGCAACCTGTTCCAGTGTCTCACCATTCTCACAGCAAAATTTTTCCTGATATCTAATCTAAATCTGCCCTCTTCCAGTTTAAAACCATTTCCCCTTGTCTTGTCACTACATGCCCTAATGAAAAGTCCGTCCCGCCCTCCCCCCCCACAGCTTTCCTTCAATGCCCTCTCAAAGTGCTTGGAGGCCACTATAAGTTCTCCTCAGAACTTTCTCTTCTCCAGGTTGCAGAGCCCCAGCCCTCCCAGCCTATCCTCATAGGAGAGGTGCTCCAGCCCCCTAAACATCTTCCTGGCCCTCCTCTGGATCTGCTCCAACAGCTCCATGTCTTTCTTGTATTTCAGGTTCTGGACCTGGATGCAATACTGTATTTGGGGTATTTTCTCACAATATCTAATCCAAATCTCCCCTATTTTAGTTTTAAATCCTTTTCCCTTCTTCTTCTACTATCTGCCCATGTAAAAACTTTGCCTCCCTCCTACTTATAAACTCTTATTATGTACTGGAAGACTGCAGTGAGGTGTCACTGAATCCTTCTCTTCTCCAGGCTGAAAAAGTCCAACATCCTCTGTTTCTCTTCCTAAGAGAGATGTTCCAGCCCTATATTCATCTTCATGCCTCTCCTCCACGCTGGCTCCAACATTTCCATGTTTTTCTTGTCCTGGGGCCCCCAGCCTGGATGCAGTACTCTAAATGAGACCTATCTTCCCTTATGAAAAACCTATTTTTATCCACATGATAGAGACATAAGTTAGTACAAATTAATGACATTCACCAAAATAGAAAAATGTAATTTCTGACATATTCTTTCAGAGCAGAAATTTGACACTGTTCCAAGTGTCCCATAATTACTCATTGTCTCTCTTTCTTCCCCAAATGATGAAGATTGTAATGAAGATATAACTAATTGCAACAAGGAGATATTCATTGTGTAACAACATTATAATGGAGATATAATTAAGATTATCTGTAAAGGAACGCATTCTGTTCTTGTGTTTTCTTCTTGAAGTTTACATTTTTATGCTTTAAAGCTTTTTCTTTACAGTCTCAAAGTTCTGATATTTTTTACATGTATTTCATTTTTTTTATTTTTTGAAAGCTGAGATTCTCATATTTCCAAGAGCTAGACCTATAATGAAGCAAGAATTAGTAATATTTCCAATCAAAACAGAACAAAAATAAAAACAAAAACAACCAACCAAACAAAAACAGAACCGTGATAAAGAAAAAAACCAATAACAACAACAAAAAAAAAAAACACACACAACAGATGAAGCAGAAGAAGCAATAGCAACAACCAAATGAATTTGCTGTTCTGTTTGTTTTCTGGGAGCTCAACATCATCAAGCTCTAACAGGTGAAACAGGCCAGGTGTCATGATGTTAGAAGCAAAAACACCATATGTAAATCTAATGAAATTTTGATGTTAAAACAACCTCAACACAGCTGACAAGTTTAGGAATTCTTAAAGGACCACTATAAAGAAGAAAGATTGTATCTCAGATCTGGAAAATAACCTGGAAATGATGGAAGAGGTTTTGTTACCAGTATTATTTGGAACGGTGTAAAATTTTACCATCACCGACCAGCTTTGCCCTGACCAAGGCTTTAAAACAACTAGTACAACCTTATAATTAGTCTTTGCATTAACTCCATGCACGAATGAGGCAGAAAAGTGTAAATGATCACACTCAGACAGATGTACACATAAGTGTTTTTTTTTTTCCTCAGCTGATTTGCACTCACCAGAGATGAACCAGACTCTCATAATTTTACAGCAATGCTTTTTCCCCTATGGCTATTTTTATCGACTGAAATATTGTCATTCTATTTTAATTTCTCATGTTTGTTGCTGACATGATATTTTTATGTACCTCTATTAAAATATTTAAATAATCTCCATTTTATTTGTTGCTAACAAAATGTGTTCTGAAAGCTTTTTTGGTCATTATTGATGCACTCTCTTCTGTAAGTATCACATTCTGGAAATCCATTACAAGAAGTGGAACTTTATAGCAAGTATCAATTTAATTCAATATTTTTTAACGTCCTCATACAAAAACCCTCTTTGGCACCCTGTGTTAAGCAAAATGTATCTTAATTTTACAGTTAGAATTGCATTTAAGCCCTTGGAGATGCAAATGTTTCCTTGTTTACTGAGAAGTATCCAGATCCATGCATTTAAAATCACTCCCATGTTTCTCACTTGAAAATGCACTGAATCTGACAAGTTTAATTTCAAGCTATAAGTCTTACGAATCCTAAACTGGAAGCTCTGTTCTCCAGCCTGAGGACTTGGGAATTTAATCTTGCTTCAGATTTCTTGTTTGATAGCCTTTATTCTCCTTGAAAAAAACAGACTTCCTTTGAATAAACCCCATAATATTTGCTGCATCTCTCTAGATACTGTATGCTAAAAGTGATGGCAGCTACAATCTTTCTGGAAATTATAATTATTTTCAATTCACCACATACTAATTTTTTTTCTTTGAGAAAATGGAGGTTTAACTTTGAAAATCTTTCTCAGAGTGTAACCTTAAAACCAGAGTTTGTCTAGGTAGAACAATAAGGTCTGCTGTCCCTGCCTCGGTCGTGAACTTGCTCAGTGTTATAGAATTACATTTTTCATGTGGAACTTATATCTCTTTCCAAAAGATTAAAAGCAGATCTACATGCAGCTCATTAATCATGGTAGTTAATTAAAAATATTAACTGTAAATACTATATTGTACTTGCAGTTCATTGACATTTAGCAATGCTATTAAATGTCTGGCACACATCACCTGGAATTCTCACTTCCACACACCGGCAGCACTGGTTTCTCCTTCTAAGCCCAGTGATATTGAAGTTTAGTGATTTGAGTATATATTTGTGAAATAAAATAACACGAATAAAAGATACCTACTAGAAAACTGCAATATGTAATTGTACCATCATACAGGATCAGGATCAAATATTCTCTATGTATCATAGCACTGACAGAAAAATGAAGCTGGGGTTTCTCTTACTTGCTGTGTTGTTTAGATCATACTAATATATTTTCTGTTATGATTTGCAAAGGCTCAGTACTTTTACAGATGCTCATATGCCTTCAGATCATTCCTCAATAATGCTTTGGATGGCTCATTAGAGGAATTTGGAACCACATGTTAATTATAGATATGTAAGTAACTAAATGATTTGTTTAGTTTTACCTTTTTTTTTTTTTTTTTTCCCAAGGAGTAGTGATTTTTTGTTTTAGATTCAGTTAAATTTATAACTTTGTAAACTAATAGAAATTTAGCAAGGCTTGGTAAATATCATTCATGTTTTCTCAATGTAGCTGTTGTATTTTAAGCAAAGAATTATGTGATAAGTTCTTGTTAGAACAGCAGTAATAAGCTACTAATCTTTGAAGTAAGCCTAGCTAAACACTTATGAATTGCATTATTTAGGATGAAAAGAACAATGAAAAATAATGTGCTACTTTGATTTCCTGATAAAAGTAATTACAGCGTTTTATCACTCTTTTTTTTTTTCTTTTCCTTTTCCTCATTTTATTCACTCCATTTTTTACTGTAGGCTTCTGTCTTTCATGTAAAATTTCACCTTTTGGGGTTCAGTAAACTTCTCTGTTAAAATAAAATGTGAGATGTGTAATTTTCTTCCACAAGATAGAACTCAACAAAAGATTGTGGAGACTTCCCTTGAGAAGCAGGTGCTTACAGGCTTAAAGATAAAGAAAAAATAAACTCACAATTTTCATTTAGTTTTTCAAATGTGATAAAATAAGTTGATCAAGAACAATGTTATTTGAACAGAGTATTAAATCATTCTGTACAACTGCAGCTTAAAGCATAAATCTTTTATAAAACCTGTTAATAACAAATATGAACAGAATTAATATCCTCTTTTCCATGAACCTGTCCACTTTTAAAGATTGATCTAGGTAACAATGTATTCCTCTTACCAATGTTTTATACATAAAGTCCAAAAAAATTTCTAAGCACTCTTGCAGACAGGCACAGGAAAAGCCACCACTTTCTAATTTATGAATAGTACAGTGTCAAAAGATGGAAGTAAGTAAAACTGCTGTGCTGATTTTAGTCATTTTTATTTTGATGATTTGAATGCTTCTAATTTTGTTATATATTACACTGGAATAACTAAAATCAGTTCAAGTTTACTGTTTATCTGTAATGCCTTCTTTGAAATTAATTATACTGCTTCAGTTTAGCTCTACTACCAAACTATATATTAAATACAATATGCTAACATCTATCAGATTTCAATCTACATTTTGGATTAAGAATTTCCAGATTTACAAAGAAAATATAGATTTTTTTTTTTAAAAATAATAATAAAAATTAGACTTTCTGAAGATTATAATTTGGACAGCTCCAAGTAAATTTTATCCACTAACTGTGATATTGTATTTCCAGAACTTGCCAGCTGCATCTTCAAATGGAGAATTTTTGGTCAGTCTTCTGCATGGCAACACAGTGGAAAATGCCCCACTCTATTCAGAAACAAATTCTGACTTTGAGCCGAATGAAGGTTGACCCACACAGGAATTTGCTGGAATTCTCAACTTGTTTTAAAATGTGGACTCCACACCAAAACATCTTCGGGCAAGATGTTTGCAGACAGTCTTAGTTTCGGCTGGGACAGAACTGTTGTCTTCAGAGTGTCTGCTCTGATGCTATGGTTTTGGTTTTAGGAGGAAAAAAACAAGGTTGATAACACACTGATGATCATAATTACTGCTAAGATCTGTTCTACAGAGCCAAGACCACTCACAGTGAAGGGCCCAAAGAGCTGGGATGGAACAGAACAAGGACAGCTGACTTAAACTGGCCAGAAGAATATTCTGTACCATATGACATCATGGGGAAGGAGTTTTGAAGGGAATGGAAATTCATCTTTCTCTTCCACTGCTCAGGGAGCTAGCTGGGAATGGGTTAGGGGCTGGCAAGTAATTGCTTGTGCATCATTTGTTATATACATATTTGTCATAATTGTTATCCATTTCCTTTTCTCTGTCTTAGTTAATAGTTTTATCTCAGCCCATGAGTTCTGTTTTTGTTACTATTATTATTATTATTCTCTCCCCCATTCTACTGAAAAGATGAAAAAAACCTGTGTGGCATTTAGCCACCTGCCAGGTTAAACCACAACAGAGACTGGCTTTGTCACACACAGGGGCTATTTATCATGTTTATCAAGTATTAAATATTCATAAATGTTCAGTCTTTGTCACATAAAAATACAATAAAGACAGTGTAAAAAAAAATAGTATCATACATATAGCTCTTATAGGTTATAAATTTAAAAATTATATACATAGAATTGAAAAAATGGTTAATCTTATAATGACCTTACTGTTAAGTTAAACAAACATATTACTAATATATTTCCCTGACACAGCTGCAGAATTGTTTTTATGATATGATTCATACTAATGTGATATTACCCTCTCTTTTCGCAGTTTCAGATATATATTTTATTTTTCTTGTCTACTCTGAGAAAGATTCAGGGAGAAGAGACTTTTCCCCTCCAAACAATCATGTTTATTTTTGCTTTGGACAGGTTTCTCTTGATGTTGTCAATGCAATATTATTGCCGTGTCATTTTTCACCAGAATATATGTGAACTATTTTTTAAAAAAGCAGTTTGCTGTAGTCTGCTCAAATCAGTACTGTGAATATGCTAATGACTTCTGAGCCTGGATTTTGCATAAACAACTCATCCGATATGCACTTTTTATTTATATTTTTGCTTCTAATCATAGAAGCATTCAGCAGATAGGACTGGAAAAGACTTCTTGGATCATCTGTTCCAATCTTCTTGCACATAGGGGATTTTTTTTCACTGCTAGTCAGAACACGGAAGAACACGCACATACACACACACAGGAGGGCTACCCTGAAAGTGATGCCCCCTATTTTATTATGTTGGCTCACTATATCAGAGGAGAATGTTGCTGATAAGGCAGGAGAGGCTGAACCTTCCCACCACAATTCTGTTACATTTTGCCATGCCACAGTTGGCAGCAGAGGAGCATTCTGACAGTATGGCATCTGACATAGAAGTGCGTATAGAGCAAAAGTGTGGAATTGAATTCCTCCATGTGGAAAAACTTGCATCCATTGACAATCATCAATGCTTGCTAAACATTTAGAAGTGGATATGATCACAGTGAGATGATGGGTAGTGCATTTCAGCAGTAGACAGAGACATGAATGATAAGCTATGTTCTGGATGCCCATGTATCACTGTCACACCACAAAATAAAGAGCATCTGGATCGTCTCATCCATGCAAATCAGATAATGGTGGTGACTGTGTAGAAAAATAATGTTTTGTAGCTTGAGAATCTGCTCTATCAAATAGCATCATTTTGATCTTTGTATCTACTGTGGCTTCCACTGAAATAAATAGGAGACATTACTTTCAGGGTGACCTATGTGCAAACATACTGCATGTATATATATCTATATGTCTTCCTAAAATTTAGTGCAGTGTTCTGTCAAACAGTTGCAGCAATTCTACCTCAAATTTCTGGGAATCATTTGATTACCCAATTGTTCTTAGTGGAAAAGAATAGAAGGCCAGTTGTAGTCACCTGTTTACATTTTCAAGTCAAAATATGCTCTATCATGTATTCTGTGTTTCACCCTTCTCTAAAAACATGTTTAAAATAGGACTCTAAAATACAGTTGCACTCTTCATATCTTCTCTACCCTTATAGAAACAGGGCTTGTTTCCTTCCATCTCAGCTTCTGGCCTACCCAGATCCCTCTGGTGTTCTCTGCAAACTTACTGAGTGTGCACTCTATCCTCTCTTCAGTATTATTGGTAAATGCACTAAGTAAAATTGGTCACAGTACTGAGCCTTGGGGAACACAACTTATAACTGGCCACCATAAGGATCCACTCACAATGACCCTTAGGGATATCTAGTGGATATTTTACCAAATGAACTGTATATCCACTCAAGCCATGTGCAGCCTATTTCTCCAGAAGAAGGCTTTTGGAAACTATAATGAATGCTTTGTTGAATTCCAAGTAAACAATATCCACAGCCTTTCCCTCATCCACAAAGTGGGTCATCTTGTCATAGAGGAGATAAGGTTAATTAGGGTTTCATTTTGTTCCTAGCCTCCTTCAGGCTCAGTGGGATCAGTAACCTGAGAAGAATTAGTTTTACTAATGAGGCAAATAAAGGGTTAAGAGACTTTCCTCATTTTTTTGTCACTATGTTTCTCCCCATCTCCAGTAAAAAATTTGGATTCTCCTTCCTTCTTTCTCCTTTTCTTCATTATAAAAATGTTTTATTTTCTTTGTCTTGTACTGGCAAAGTTAAGTTCTGTCTGGGCTTTGACCCTTCTCATTTCCTTCCTACATAACCTCACAATATCTTTGAATTCTTCTTAGTCTGCCAGCCCCTTCATGCAAATTTTTTTTTCCCACCGAATTCTAGAAAAAGCCCTCTGTTGAGCCAGGCTGGTCTTCTCCTCTGTGTCGTCTTCTGAGACACAGGGAAAACCTGCTCCTATACCTTCAAGATTTCATTCTTGTTCTTTAGAAATGCCTGCCAAGGAACTCTATCAGCCAGGTCTCTAAATTAGCCCCATGAAAATTCAAAGTAGCAGTTCTTCTAACCATCCTCCTTACTTCCCCAAGGAACAAAAACACTGTTATGCCATGATCACATTTTCAGAGATGATAGCCTCCAATCAACACATCACCCATAAGTCTTTTCCTGTTAATACACAAGAGGTAAGTTGTGTCCCTTTTTTTTTTTTTTTTTAATATATATATATAGTTTTTTTATATTTTTTTTTTATTTCCATTGCCTCTCATGATGTAATGGGTCTTTCCAACTTCCATTCTGGGAAGTTGATGTCTCCTATGAGAATGAATGCTAACAGCTGTGGCTCTACTCCAAAACACCTATAGAATATTTTGTTTGCTTATTCATCCTGGTTATGCTACTACAACATCTCCCTTGCTGGCATTTCCCCTGATTCTTACTTGAAGCTTTCATCACCATAGCTATGCTTAGTACCGTCCAACCTTCCTTAATGCAGATGGCTACCCTTCCTTTTCTTCTTCCCTGCTTATCTCTCATGAAGAACCTGTAGCCATCCAACACATCAGTTCAGTTATGCAAGCTTCTCATGTTTCACTGAGGACAATGAGACCATAGCCTTGAAAATGGGCTAAAAATTCCTGTTTCTACTGCTTATTTCCCATGCTATGCACATTTAGGTAGAGAAATTTAAGTTGGGCCCATAATGAAACTGACTTACTGGATGGCATTCCTTTGTATTGCTTTTTAGATGCTATCCTGTTTACCCTTGTTTCTTTTCCTACGTATGGGCAGCCATTGCTAACACTGACATCACCAGTTCCTTCCTCCAGCAGCTTTAGTTTAAAGTCTTCTTTACCAGGCAACAACTCCGTAACTGAAGATGCCTTTTCCCTCCTCAGACAGTTTGACTCCATTCAAACCTAGCAGGTTTCTCAAAACAAGTCCTATGATGTAAGTAGCCAAATTCCTGGGTATGGCTTCAGTCCTGTTGACATATGTTGATTCACCAGATTTGACTGGCCATTTCAAATTCCACCCCTTTGACTGGGATGACTGATAAAAGAAAACACCTTCTTTCCTGAATTCCTTACTACTACTCCCACTTCTCCCTAGTACTTGATACTTGTCAGAATTCTGCTGGCCAGTACCTATATGAAACAACAGCAGCAGATAATGATCAGTGGACTGTGCAAGGGTTGGTAGCCTCTTGGTGACATCTCTAACACAAGAACATGGTTGACAAATGCACAGTTTGCACCTCTTGGAAGAGAATCACCTACTACTGTCTGACTGAGTGACTACTGTCACTCATCACCTCATCACCTTTTCTTGGTTACACTAGTTGTTATACAGTTTAGTAAACTCCATTGCCTCTCATGATGTAATAGGTCTTTCCTCTTCAGCCTACAGAGTAGTGAAGCAGTTCTTCAAGGGCACCTCAGGATTTGAGAGAATTTTTTCTTCTGCTGGTCTTTGCTGTTGCGAGCTTCCATTCCTCGTATGATTGGCCTTGAGAAATTCTGATTTCTATGTTAAATATATTTGTCACATAATTGTATGGGTTTGTTTGTTTGTTTGTTTGTTTTTCATTTTTAAATCTAAACTTTGGAAATAATATAAGTCACATTCTTGATAACATGCCTTAACAGGATGATAGACCAGTAAAAAATGATTGTTGAATTCGAAAATCAGTTTTTAACCTAACACAATACTACTTCAAGAAGCTGATTTTCATCTCTTATAGGTTTATTGTTTTACCTCAAGACTGAAGTGTAAGATATCAACAAAAACTACAGAATCAAAGAAGCATACAATGGTTGAGAATGGAAGGGACTTCTGGAGCCCCTCTGGTCTAATTCCTCTGCTCCAGAGCACCCAGAGCAGGTTGCTCAAGATGGCTTTTGAATATCTCCAGGCATAGAGAGCTTGTTCTCCCTAGGCAGCCCATGCCAGTGCTCTATCATTCACCCAGCACAGAAGTGCTTCCTGATCTTCAGAGGTAACCTGCTTCATTCCAGTTTGTGCCCATTGCCTCTTGCCCTGGCATGGGACATTATTGAAAAGAGCTTGGCTCTATCTTCATTGTACCCTCCCGCCATGTATTTATACACATTGATAAGGCCCTCTGAGCCTTCTCCTCCAGGTTGAATAGTCCCAGATCTCTCAGAATTTGTAGAATTTGATCAAATTTCAAAATGATATTTTAACTCTCTTTTTCTCCCCACTTAGTTTCATTTATGATCAAATAATTAAACCGTACATTTCTGCAATGCTTCTGGGGAACTAGGCCACATTTGCTTTTGATATATTAAGAAAGAAGTATTGTCAAAAGTATTACCCCAGGAAGTAAAATATGAAGATTATCCTTTTTCAGTTAATAAATAAATAACATACTAAAAGCACAAAAGGCTTTGGGAGTCTCAGGTTTATAATGGTTCATGTGCACTAAGAGCTGTGAGGGGAGGAAGTGTATTGGACAAAAATCACATTTTGTAAGGCATACAAATATCTCAAATATAATACAAAATACAAATATCTGTGAATATAAAACAAGATTGGAGAGGTGCACTCTGCTTTTGCTGAAGACTGTAGAACTTGGAACACGAACTTGGAACACTTAACACTTGGTGAGTCATTTCCTGCCTCTATAATGATTTATTGCCAAAATTACTGGTTATTTTCCAGATCTGTTTGTTTGTTTGTTTGTTTGTTTGTTTTTAGAATGTAGGCAAAATAACACCTTCTTAGACACAACTGACTAAATTTTGCTAAAAAAGAGAGAGAGAGAGAGAGAGAGAGAAGGAAAAGAAGAGAGCTTGAACTGTTGCTCCTTGCATGTACTTACATTTCTTTCTGGTTTTATGCCCAAATAAGTTTACCGCAGACATCTGAGCTGCCTGTAAGGAAATTTTAGCAAATTGTAATTG
This sequence comes from Alectoris magna, assembly GCA_030625065.1. Taxonomy (NCBI): domain Eukaryota; kingdom Metazoa; phylum Chordata; class Aves; order Galliformes; family Phasianidae; genus Alectoris; species Alectoris magna. The sequence continues at coordinate 166,133,760 of CM060560.1, read as the reverse complement.
AACATTATGGGCTCTGCTGTCTAAGTTTTTATTTAATTATTATTTTAATTGTTATATATAACTTTTGAGGGTTTTTATTTTTAATATAATTATCTAGAGAAGAATATTTTCATTTCTCATTTCATAGGTTTTAAAATTTAATTTTGTCCCATCCAAACAAATAAAACAACTTTTGGAATTTTTTTTTTTTTAATATGCAATTACTTGCATGATTTTTAATTGAAATTGGAGTCTGAATGTGGAAGAAACTACAAGCAAACAAACAAACAAACAAAAAAAAAAAACAAACACCAAATAATAAAGAAAGATTTATATGGGGCTCAGTAGTCACCTCTGATGAAAACTAAATTCTCACTATTTTCAGTTTCTTGATACTACATAGGTAGAGGATAGAGGAAATGTACATTAATTGATCTTGACTCATAAGGGTCTGATATGAGAAGTTCTATGAATCCAGTTGAATCATACTCAAGATGAATGCTCTGGTCAGTTGTTCGATAAAACATGATAATCTCATTCTTTTCATCAAAAATAAATTTCTAAATTTTAGTAAGATCTTTGAAATAATGGGATTTGGGTCTAGTTACAAATATTGCTATGTTTTATACCTTTACATTTGAATGTACTATTCTGACACTTTAGAGGACACAAATCAATTTTTCTCTGAACACCATGGAAGAACACCCCTCTTGCAGCTGCAATTCTGTTAATTTCTGAGTGAACAAAAGGAAGATTTCTTAGACTCCTACAGAAAAAGGAGGATTAAATAGCTGAATAACATCTATCAATAGGACAGAAACTTCTCCTAATATAGCCTAACACCGTCCGTAGCTAAGCCTCCGTTTGATTTATCTCATTATCAAAGATTTTATGACAACAGTTGGATGAGTACAAACATGAGTGAAATACAACCTTTCTTTTCAGTTGTCCTTGATCTCTTGGCAAAGTGACAAAGAAGAGCTAAAATTAGCCCTGGCAACAACAGACAAAGATAAGGCTTTAAAGATAAGAGGTACTCAACTATTTTTTTTGCCTTGGTCTTCTCTGGTAGCTGCTCATCACACAGCCCTCAAACGATTGGTTTAGTAGAAAGGGATTGGACAAGGAATGTCCCTCCTGCTGTAAGTGAAGATCAGGTTTGTGACCACCTGAGGAATATGAAAATCCACAAGTCTTTGAGTCCCAATTAGATGCATTCCAGATTCCTGAGGGAGCTGGCTGATGTAGTTGCCATGTCACTTCCAATGATATTTGAAAAGTCGTGGCAGTCAGGTGAAGTCCCTGGTGACTGGAGAAGAGGTAATATCACATCCATTTTTAAGAAGGGTAAAAACAATGACCCCTGAAACTCCCATCTTATCAGTCTCACCTCTGTGCCAGGAAATGTCATGGAGCAGATTCTCCTGAAAATTATGGTAAGGCACATGAAAGACAAGGAGGTAATATGGGAGAACCAGCATGGCTTCACCAAGGGCCAATCCTGCTCAACCAACCTTGTGGCCTTTAATGATGGTGTAGTTGCCTCAGTGGACAAGGGAAGAGTCACTAATGCCATCTATCTGGACTTCAGTAAGGCCTTTGGCATGGTACTTCACAATATCTTTCTCTCCAAATTGGAAAAATATGGATTTGATGAGTGGACTGTTTAATGGATGAAGAACCGACTGCAGGACTGAATCCAGAGGGTGGTGGTCAATGGCTCCATGTCTGGCTGGAGGCCATTCATGAATGGTATCCCCTGGGGATAAGTGCTGGGACTGATACTCTTTAATATCTTGATCTATGACATTAACAGTGGGGTTGAGTGAACTCTCAGCAAGCTTGCTGAAAGTCTGCAAGTTTACCAAGCTGTGGGTTATGGCTGACGCACTAGAGGGATGGGATGCCATTCAGAGAGACATAGATTGTCCTGAGCAGTGGGCCCGAGTGAACTTCATGAGATTCAATAAATCTAAATGCAAGATCTTGCACCTGGGTCGAGGCAACCTCCACTAGCAATACAAGCTGGGGGATGAAAAAATTGAACACAGCCCTGATTAAAAGGACCTAGGGGTACTGATAAAGGGGAAGCTGGGCATGCACTGGCAATGTGCCCTTGCAACCCAGAAAGCCAACTGCATTCTAGGCTGCATCAAAAGAAGCATGGCCAGCAGGTCAAGGGAGGTGATCCTGCCCCTCTGCTTTGTGATGGTGAGGTTTCATCTGGAGTACTGGGTCCAGATGTGGAGTCCTCAATACAAGAGAAATATAGACTGGTTGGAGCACATTCAGAGCAGGGCCACAAAAATGGTCCAAAGGATAGAACACCTATCCTACAAAGACAAGCTGTGAGTGCTGGGCTGTTCAGCCTGGAGAAAAGAAGGCTCCAAAATACCTGATAGCAGCCTTTCAGTATCTAAAGGGGAACTACAGGAAGAAATAGGACATATTCTTTGCAGAGTCTGTGGTGATAAGGACAAGAGGAAATGGAAACTTAAAAAAAAGGTAGATTTAGGTTGGATTTAATTAAAAAATCTTTTACGGTGAGTGTGATGAGGAAATGGAACAGGTTAGCCACATTGCCAGTGGATGCCCATCCCAGGTGATATTCAAGGTCAATATGGTTGAGGCTCTGAGCAACCAAATCTAGCTGTAGGTGTCCCTGTTCATTGTAGGGGAGTTGGACTAGATGAACTTTAAAGGTCCCTTCCAACTGAAATGATTCTATGATTCTAAGATTTTCTCTCCTCCCTTTTTCTCCCAAACTCATCTCCCCTTTCCTAACAATAAGGAATGATCAAACCAGAAAAGACTGTGTGGAGATTTTAGGGAATTTCCATCGTGTGAGTTCTAGAATACCTGATTAGATAAATGTGATCTAGGTACAGATAATTTTGCCTGAGATGGAGCATGAACTAAACTCCTTTCAGCCTTATGGTTTTATGACCAAATATATATATATATAATTATATAAATAAATAAATATATATATATATATAAAAAAAATATAAATCCTTTTGTTTGGAATAGACATCTTTCCAGTCTCAGCTGAAAACCTGCCCTGTACAACCACAGAAGCATAGACTTTCAGCCTTCCAGCAGAGAAAACCAGACCCTTTATGTTAATCCATCCTTTCTTACTCTGGATAAAAATTGCCTCTCTCTTTTTCGTCTGCTGAATTGATGAATATCTGCGCTGGTACATGTTTCAGTTTCTTGTCAGTTTAGTTAGAAACCATAGCATGTTTCTTCTGAGCATTCATGAATCTAAACACTGTTCTTGGTACTCAGTTTGCTGGTACACAGTCCAAAAAAATCATTCAGGATTGCCAGAGAGGAAGAATGTTCCTCGCTTCAAACACATGCTAAAACATAGTTACAGAGTTCCTTTGGTAGAACAGTAGCCACTACTCCTGCAGCGTTAAATATGTGCATGCAGAAGCGTGTTTTGCAAACAGATGAAAGGATTACTCTCCTGGGTGACTATTCCATCACACCACACTGGCGATTATGGCTTCTTTAAGTTTCTCAGCAAAACTCATCATGTCAAAGTAGCAAAGTGAGAAAGGTTAAGTTAATGGGTTTTAAAACAAGATATTTCCTAAGACAGAGAACTCTGAATATATCTTGGTAGCAGAAAAGCCAACATATCAGAGTGATGGTAAATTCTGCCTCGAAGTCAGGGCAGAGAAGAAGGAATAATGGGCACCTGGAGATGGCTGCAAGGAAACTTATATCTAGAAAAACATATAAGCGCAAACCATAATAACACGTAACCACGTTAAACCAGAATATTTCTTTCCCTCTTCTGTACAACTTTAGCTTTCTCCAGTTCACCAGTATTGTACTTTCTCTTTGATAAATCTGATGTTAGTTTTGCTGTCCTGAATCAGTTAATCAAGTTCACCATATTAATAAAAACATTTGATCAGTGTTTCCTCCACTGTTTATTTTAGGTTTATGTACCTTCATATTCACCTCTGAGACACAGACGATTTCATGATTGTATCACTGTTGAATTAACTGGCTATTTTTCATTCATGTTTGTATGTTGATTTACTACTGGCTGCAGAAGGATGGACAAAATGCCTACCTGTATCACTGATGTTTTTTTAGTAAATCTGGAAACATTTGTTTGTACCAAATGGCCTCGTCATTTATGTGGTGCTATTTATGTATATGTATACCAACTGAAGAATGCATATCATATTTATCATTGCTAACCATAACTTTTTTCTTCCTGGATCTAATTCACAGCATGGGCACCGGTCTCTGAATCAACACCACTGGCGGGATAGGAAGACAGGACAAAAACACTTCATCCAGCTCTTGCATCAGAGCATTGGTAGCAGTAAAGTGTGCCTACAGAAGTATTTTCTTTAGCTAGAGTGAGCTAACTTGGCAGATCATAAAAAGAAGGAAGTAAGTTCTCTATCTCATTTTTCTCCTGTCTTGTCTGCACAGTCCTTACTCAGCTCACCTTGATGTTTAGCTTTTGTGAGTTACTTCATTTCAGTAGCTCAGCAAAAATGCTAAGAAAACTGTAGATCTATTGAAGTTTATCAGATTTTTGCAAAGCTGATATATAGAACTGGCTCAGCAAGAAATTTTCCAAACCCTATAACATAAAGGAGGGGATGATGCAAACAAGAACATGGGAATTAATTATGAAATCTTCAATTTACTGGCGGAATGTTGTTTAAACATTTTGCTACTTGTGGAAATGTGTTGGAAGATTTTAAATAGGTGAAACTTCTCCTCATCACCTGGGAAGTGAGATCCATTCAAGTAATTAATGGATTTCATTCTTTCTTTAACAGTACCTGGGTTGGGTCTACATTAACAGACTGGTAAATCACCATTGGTAAATTATTAATATGTGCAAGTTAATTCTGATCTTTGGTATTGGTATGTATAATGCAGGATAGGTAAGTATTTAGGAATCAAATACATACTCCAAACTTTTGAAGTATTTTACATTTATAAAATACCTTTCAAACTTAACTCTCAATGTAAGGACTACTCAAGTGTAAATACTACTCGGTGATTAGACATCATCACTACTATGTATTTGCTCATTTTCATTCCTGTTCTCTGCATTTCCTCTGATTGTTTGGCTTGATTTTTGACAAGGTATTGAATAAGAATTTTAGAAGTAAATATATATTTAAATATAATGGGTAGACTTATTCTTCAAATAGTAAACTAAAGTGTTGTTAACCTCTCTTTGCTACTCTTCTTCCTATTTATTCCATGTTGATAATGTGTGAAAGAGTTCTTTTCTTTCACACAACTCCAATTTCAGTGCTATTGCCTTTCTCAACTTTTTTAATTTATAGAATTAATAACCATTGGCTAAAAAATAGAGACTCTTTGTGTACTGTATGGGAGAGACCCCATAAATGAACAGTACTGTGGTTTTCTCCATTACTATCTCTCACTGCCCTGTTCGGATCATCCACATTTGTTCCTGTGGTCATGCTATATCATCTTGTTAAAAGAAGATAATATTAAAATTGCTTGACTCAAAAGTCTTATTAACACAAGTACTAATTGGACTCAACTTAATGTTCTGCTGTCAACTCGAGCTTTCATCTTGTGCAAAACTGAGCACATCACTGGATAAGTGGAAGCCACCGAAGATAAGAAACAGTGAATGGTGGAGATATTTAGAGATGAGGTAGATGGAGATCAACGCTTATTCTATGGCAAAAAGTATTTTCTGTTTTTCTCCTGCCTCTAAAAATATCAAATCTCACCAGTAAAATGTACTTGTCACTTATTATGACTGTAATATGATGTAATTAGCATTCATTAAAATTCTATATTAATTATTTAAGCTGGCATCTACTGTAATTCAAAATCATGCAGCAAATAATTTAAAATGTGATATTTTATGTATTTAATATATGGTAGTGCTGTTATTCCATAATGTGGATTTTTCTTTGTAATAGATACTCTAGAAATTACATTAGTGATCTTTATGTTTTTATGTTTTATTATTAATTTCATTCTGTATATAATTTAAGAGTCACTTCAAATAAAATTCTCTATGCCTACTGATATGGTGGTTGAAACTACTAGCATCCAGTTACCTATCAGCTTCTGAGTTCATTTGTTTGTGCAACTTTACCCTTTCGTGTGCTCTTTGTTGTATTTATATATTTCTGCAAATATCTTGCTAGTAGGACTAATAGGTTTTGATGTGCATGTGTGTTTAGTATACAAAATACAGTTGAATTTTCAGGATCTGAAACTCTCCAGCAATGTTAAGTTGGTCTCTACAGAATATTACTGAATGCTTCTTTATAGACTACATTTCTACCTAAAGAAATCCACATTACTCTTGGATTCATGTCATTTAGTTCTAATGGTATATGACAATTGGAAATGAAGATGCATTTGCTCTGCTGGGAACTTTCCTCATCTTTTAACCTTACTGTCTGTAGTTTCTTGTAGAATAATTAGAAGCAAGCCCAGCCTTGGGTGGCACAAGCTTTTCTTTTTTTATTTATCTTGAAATAAAACTCTCTCCTTCCACTGAGATAAACTCCATAATTGATAATGAACTTGATTAAAGGTTTTTTTCCCTCATATAATTGCATATAATCTCAAAAGGCATATAAATTAGGCAGGACTTTGGTGATTTATTATATTATTTTTCTAAAGGCATAATGAAATTGTTCTGAAATCCAACAGTGCTAAGAAATAGGGAAACTTTATGCAATTAAAGTCTGTATTCACAATTGTGTGTCATGCATACAAGAAAGATAGCAAGTTAGATTTTGAATAGCAATGCTGGGAATTAGAGCAACTTCCTGCTGGAACTCAACATATTTTACATGTTAAAATAGCAGCCTTCATGCAGATGCAGAAGTGAGCAACGTATCTTAAATAAATGTTCAGTTATGCGTGGTATATAACACAAATATCCACATAAAAGCAAATACATTATATCTAAATTCGTACACATCTTCACATGTATAGCTGTAGAAAACACTTTCAAGCACATTCCAACGTCTGTGTGTATCTACAAGAATGTAGATTCTTGTGTGCAAGTTTGTAATGATTTATGTCTTTAGATTACTAAATTGAAAATAAATGTGTAAGGTTGGAGTATTGTCTGCACAAACTGGAAAATTCATCGGCAGATTAAAAGCATCCAAGCTGAAAATAATTATTTTTGTGGCAGTAATAATGCTGAAATAACTATGACAATAAAAATATTGTAACTTTATTATATCTTTATGTAACTAGATAAATTTACAGTGCAATATTTAAAATTAGTACATGCATTTGATGTGCTTACATTTTGTTACTAATATATCTTCTGTTGATAAAATACAGTATTTTTACACTAGAGTATCATTGTCTTGAGTAGAAAGATATGACCTGTAGGGAGTAAATGTTGCAAAATATCTGATATTATTTACCTAGATAACAATACTTAGATACTTTCACTCAACTTAATGCTTTCTGAATAAATATAAACAAAGGCTGTTGGAGAATGGTGAAAGTGAGTTTCCTGGAAGACTTTTACTAGAAGAAGCAAGAGATCTCTGTGATGTTTTTTGTTTGTTTGTTTGTTTGTTTTTTAACTTCCATTCTTTAATGATCTGAAAGAACAAAGAGCATATTCATGGAATTCACTATTAATTCACTACAAGGAAAGAAATATTGAGCACAAGAGAAACAGAGATAAAACAAAAAGATGAAATGTTAGAAATGTGGCAATAAATACCAAAATGAAGTCTGACACAAAAGTAACACAAGTTAACATATTTACAGACAGACTGAAATAAGGTCACTGCTGACATAGCTATCATCATGCTGGATGCTACCAGACAGTATCGAGACAATGTGAAGTACAATAGAAGTTGACTAGAGGAAGCTTTTATGCACAGGCATGTTCTTTCCACAGAGGAAAGAAAAAAATGTACCAGTACTGAGGCAGTGCTCATGATGTGGCCACAGAAACTGCCATTGAAATATGAATCCACACATGCAGAACATAACAAAGAAAAATATATGTTGATGTTTTTCAATAGCAGCACAGAACTCTGTCCAATCTACAAAGCTACTTTTCCATTACTGTTCTGAAGTATATTTAAGACTACACCTTATTCAGAGCAGGGACTGTATTATTGCAGAAACACCGAGGGCAAAAATGTTTCCAAGATGCTATCACACCATTATTACAGGTGTTAACGACTATGGCTTTGTGGCTTTGTGTGGTTTCTTCCTTACACAATATCACAGTGTTACCTAAAGGTAGACTTGATACTATCAAGGCCGATAAAATAAACCTGTAGATAACTTAGTTTCATTAATTTTATTTATTTATTTATTTATTTATTTATTTTTATGGTCTGTACTTAGTACGTAGCAAAAGGCTTTTTGTTTTTGAGTAGATAAGTGAACAGTTTTTCCAGTGCAATAGAATTTCAAAGGGTTTAAAAACTGTTTCTGTTTGTCATTAGGATTAAATCAAAACCTTTTGAATTTGAAATTACAGTGGATAAAATAAAGAGAGAAATTGTGGGGTGCTGGAGAGTAATTGGTATAATTATTTGGGCCATGAAAAACAGAGTTTCAAGTTCCTTGCTTGCTTTCTAGATGTAATGCTTGAGGTGTATGCACCTGGACTTATCTGAAAGTAATGCCTCCTATTTTATTATTTTTGCCCACAATATCAGACATGAATATTGGCAATATAATCAATAAATGTTAAACCATCCCACCAGTATTCTGGCAGTCTGACAAAATGGCAACTGACATGGAAGTGCTTATGAAGCAAAGTCATGTGATGGAATTCCTCCATGAATGAAAAATCATACCCACTGACATTCGTCAGTGCTTGCTGATGGTTTACAGAGACCAAACAGTGGATGTGAGCACAGTGAGGCAGTGACATTTGGTCATCTCCTCCAGTGTAGATGTTTACAAGTGCTACATGCAGGCTCTTGTTCATCACTGTTGGAAATGCATAGCTAATAGTGGTGACTCTATTGAAAACTGTTATTTTGTAGCTGAGAATTTGCTCTATCAAACAGTGTTGTTGTGTTCTTTTTATCTGTTCTAGCTTTTACGGAAATAAATAGGAGACATTAATTTCGGAGCAATCAACATGTATCTCTCTTTACCAGACTATACTGAAATGGATATATCTCTTGCTGGAGATCTTCGTGATTTTGCAAGTAGGAGACTATCTATGTTTAAAGTGTAGCAAATAGTGTACTCTGTTAGACTAACACTGATCTGGGTCAGAAATTCACAAGAAATTTTTCTCATGCTTCTCTCCTGCATATTCATTCATTCTATTTATCCTCCAGAGAATCCCTTCCCAAGGATGCTTTGAACGTATAAATGTGACAGATATTCTGGAGCATCTAAGCTGCCACTTGAGGTGTAATGTTAGACAAATGACTTACTCTGTTACACACAAAAGTAGCAGCCTAATCACTTTGCTACATTCTTTTAAAACACTATTTTGTACTAATTAGCACTAATTTGGATTGCAATTGCACCCTGCAACTCTATCTTAGAGATATCTATCTTTCATTCAAAATACATGAAAACTGGTGAATGATTACCCAAATATGAATAATTATTGTTTCTAAAAAAGGAAAGAAAATATTTCCTCCCTGGTACCTGTGGAAAAAAACATAAGTGAACAAATCAATGAAATTGTTTCATAGCTTTTGGTTCTCTTCTGTGTTCCCATTCACTACACCATCTGCAATAGGTGCAGGAATAGTCTACTAAATGTTTGTGCATATAGCTTTGGAAATACTGAAATTCATATAGGCTGTGTTCCTTTTACATACATTTTATAGAGTCATTTTGTTAGATTTTTTTTTTTTTTAATTGATACTCATTCTTTGTAATCTGGTATTAGGAGAAATATAGGAGTGATTTACTGTGGTCATCCAAGTTCGACCAACAGCAGTACACAGTGCCAAAAGCAATGGCGGGATGCATGCAGTGTCTGCCAAGCAGTTTCTTTAGAAGTAAGATCTGCTAGGGAGAAACATAGTGTAAGTGCAGATATCCATAGTGAAAATAAACATGATAATAAAATTAAACTAAGCATATTCCAAAACAGCTTGAATAACTGACTATAGCATTAAACTAGGACTCAAGACCCTTTTCTACTCAGTGTACCTCCAACTAGTCCTTTCCTTCTGGGTGGTTTTCATTTGTTTTTGTACTGCCATTGTAGTTGTCTATTTCTGCAGAACAAGTACTGCTATAAATTGCATGAACATGAATACTAATACATTACAAAAACAGACAAATCAGTTTGTTTGAAATAAATAGAATTGTCACTTGGAAAATGCAGGAAACTAGCTTTTCGTTCCACTCTGGAGCTGGATTTGAGGAACTGCACCATACTTCATGGCTTACTTTAGAACATCACACTTTAAGAAGAGTTTTGTCCAACTAAAAGTCAGTTAATACAAGCACTGACATTTGAAAATATCCAGGCAGGATTGAGAGGACAGGGACAGGATTTGTTTATTTAGGAAAGACTTATTAAGGATAAGACAACAAGATCCTGGAATGTAAAGCTATATGATGCAAAGAGAGTATTCTATGTCTTGATGATCAGGACAAAGGAAAAAATTTACCAAAAATAAATTTACAGAAAATAAACCCTGAACAGAAGGTTAGCTAGGCTAGAAAGTGTAATTTGGAGTATGTCTGGATTTTTTGCATATACATTCCAAATCCTTCCAGCCCATTTTACCATTGACCTGTGAGAAAAGTGTTGACATTTTTTTGCAAAGGATATTTAGATGTACTGTTCAAAAAATAAGGTATCGTGGTAGTTTGAAGGAGAAAATAGAATGAGAAATATGCTTTAAAAATTATTCCAGAACTTTTCCAGGAAACCTATTTTTGAAACTTGTCATGGAAGAGAAATATGGGCAGTATTATATATACCAAAGTATTTGAATTATAGTTCTTGTTCAAGGTCTTGTCAACCTTCATATAACCACTAGGCATTACGATGCCACCTTCCAGGAATGAATTTATGGCCTGCCCAACCTCAGCCTATGTCCTGGGTTACAGATCCTGGAGTAACAGATATTATTATGTCATCAAATCCAACCTGAGATGACTCTGAAAATAAGTGAAAATATCTTATTAAAACAACTTTCTATCAACTTCTTCAAAACAAGACACTATATTACTGCATTTGATATGACCATTCATCCAAGAAACAAAAAAACTGAGAGTCCAGAGCCATCACTAGCAAAAGTAAGAAACACCTCTGTGGAAACAGCCTTCATGAAACCTTTTTAGATTAGATAGTAGGAAAAATTTCTTCTCTGAAAGAGTGGTCAGGTGTTGGAATGGGCTGCCCAGGGAGGGTTTTTGAGTCACCATCCCAGGAGGTGTTCAAGAAACATTTAGATGTTGCACTAAGGGATATGGTTAGGTGGGGAAATATCGGTGTTAGGTTCATGGTTGGACTAGATGATCTTGTAGGTCTTTTCCAACCTGGATGATTCTATGATCCTATGATTTTCCAACACAAAATACTTTAATTCATGAATTATCAAATTTGCTAAGATCTTCACAGTTATAAGTCTGGTTATATTGCCTTTGTGTATACAGCCGACTTATTTTACTTTCCTTGTTTCCACAGTCTTTTTATTCTCCTTTAAGGTTAGAATTATACAGGCAGGTGGACAGCAACGTGAGTGGCAGATAGAGTGAAATGTGGCCCTCATAGTACAAAATTCATTATGAGTACTGAAAAATCCAGCTCTATTTTCATAATTTAAGAGATTTTTTACTTAAAACCCAGACATCACATTAAGACAAGGAAGAAACTGCTTTTCTTGGGAATGGTGTAACATTCTGCCGACATTGCAGAAGCAACATACCATGAGCTGAACATCTAAAAAGCTAGTTTGCAATGTCATGTCTTCAGTCTATAACATCAAGGGAAATTTGTCAATTTAAATATAAGATGGAATTTAATTTAAATATAAGATGTCTGTTAATAATATGATGGAACTTTTTATTTCTCTCCCTGAAGATTTCTTGTCCTAAAATTTTACCTAGATGCTTTAAACTAAGCAGAAAAACTTTTTTCTTCTTTTTCACTGCTTGAGAATGTAATAGGCTTTTAGAAAATCATACAGTCTTGATTTGAAGCTATCAAGGGATGTGAAAATCTGTCAGTAACATTGATAGATTTTCTCCCATAATTGATAAAAATGCACAGCTTATTTCCAGTGTGAATATCTAGTTTCAATTTCCAGCTACTGATTCTTTATACGATGTCTTCCACTAAATGAAAGATCTCTGTAGTACTTTATATATCTATATGCATATATACATTTTTTTTTTTCTCTGAAGATACTTACATGCTGTAATCATCTTTTTTTTTTTTTCTTCATGAACTTTCCTTTTTATCCTTCTTTCAAAAAATCTATGCACTAGAATGGAATATCCAGATAACAATCCCAGCAATGGTAAAATCAACTATGTGCTCTTATTAACTTTTCCTTCTCCAAAAAGATTTCTTCTTAATGCTACAGTTCTGATAACTGCCTATCTTATCACTATAACTCACAGAACTTTTCAATCTCTGTTTTTCAGGAAAAAAAAAAATAATCTTATTTTGTAGCTGTAGACTCCATTCCCAATGCAATGGCTTTTTATCTGAAAGTATTTGAAATATTTCATTTGTATATGACTATTTTATAAAGCTACCCAGATCACTCTGTGTGTCATCTACATTCCTATTTGTATTTATTATTGTGATAAATTTTATTCCTTCCACACATTTTATTGCTGGTGATAAGATAATTATTTCCTTATTATATGTCACTGAGAACTGCACTGTTCCCTGTGGAATGCCATTTTCCTGTACAGACATGATTAGCCACTGATGACTTATTTTTAAGATGTCAGCTCAACAGTTCTTGATCCATTCAGCATATATAACTTTACAATACTGTTCTGTGCCCACTTCCTAGATTTATTAAACAATGAAAATTAATAGCCTGGAAATCTTCTTAAAACTTCTCTCAGCTTCAGATTGCTCTAGCCTGCCTTCAGCAAAGACAAGTCTCTTCATTAAGGAGGCATTAGAAATCATGCTTATGTAGTCTCCTTCTGCACTGGAAAGTAATCTATCATTATAGCTCCATAATAACTTGTTTTCAGCCTTACATGCTTGAAAGTACTGACAGAGATGACAATTTATATCCAGGCTTTTCTTCTTTTCCCTTCATGGGGAAAAAAACCCCACAAAACAACAACTAATAATATTTTCCACCTAAAATATTATTTCTAACATTTTTAAATTCTGGAATTGTCTATATATTCTGATGTAATGTACCTTTCAACTGTTCTGATGAATTATTACCTGTGATTTTTAAAAACACCTTAAAGTTCTAATCAGTCTTGCATGTACATTTCCTCTAATTTTGATCAAGGGAAAGAGTGTACCATGACCAGTGTACCAGACATCTCTTCTATTTCTCTGCAAGTAGGATGAATTGAAGAGAGAATTCCATCCTATTTTCAAGTTTATTTGTATTTCTGCAGTGGTAATGTATAACATAAGAAAAAAATAGTTGCCAACATAAACTTTCAGAATTACATTATTCAGTTTTTAAGTAGGTAAAATGAGCCACTACTCTAAAGAAAACAGTGGTCTATACAGACAATTAAAAATATCTTCTTAAATCGAATGCACAGATTCTGCATTTTTGAACTCTCTTCTTCCAACTAGATAGAACTTTTAGTAAGATAAAACACTGGGTTAAGGTATTGGAGGAAAAAGAGCAGAACAGTAATTGTATGAGATTTCAAGTTGTTACAGCGGTGAGCAAGCACCACAGTACTTCTCAACTTTTGTCATCAATAGGATGAATTTAACTTTGGTGTCTCATATATGTCTTGAATTACAGTGGTTTCCATGTTTGGCTTTTTTTTAAACACTAATTGTTACTTTACCTCCTTAAAAAACATATCACAGGGTCTCTCTCTATACTTAAGCAAGTGAGTATACGAAGCTCTCTCTACTTCAAGGTGTGTGCATAATCTAAGAATTTGAAAAGTAAAGACATTTATTAATGTTATCCATATTGCCTGACACCAGCCTTTATTTTATGTGCATAGATGCATAGAAAGGAAGAGAAAAAAAGATGTTCTTGGCTTCAGAATGAAAGGGAAATGGAAATAGTGCCAAAGTGACCTGGTGCTAATATGAAGAAGATGATGGCAGACAACAAAGTTAAGGGCTTCTAGACACATGAGATTTAGGAGTAAGGGAAGAGTGGGGAAAGAAGGCAGAGAAGGTTAAGAAAAGTATGTTGCTGTCAATATACAGGAGCTACCACACCAAGCATCATCATTCTACGAATGAAAGGCCACAGGCCTATTAAAATCAAAGCTTCTTTCTCTCAACTGTAATGAAAAGCAAACAGATTTCTGGGGAAGTGATTGTTTCAAATGGAGCAGATATGCATAACATGTCACTGTTCTGTAACGTCTTTCATTTCTGTAATCATATACAGCTCGAAGAACATCCAAACAATGAAACCTTCTCTGAGTATGAGAATATTATGACTTCAGCGCTGAAATAGTGCTATTTATAAGGATTCACAGAAGTCAATGAATATTCCCCATTGCCAGGGTCACACTACATGGAGCTCTGAGCACCCTGATCTAGCTGTAGGTGTTTCTGTTCATTGCAGATGAGTTGAAGTAGATGACCTTTCAGGGTCCCTTCCAACTCAAATGTTTCTATGATTCTATGATTCTCTAAGAATCAGGATTCCTTTGTGTTACAGTCTATTTTAAAAAATTTTGTACATAATGTGAAGAATTCTTTCCTATTTTTCTCTTACAAATATCTCAACACAATCTGACCACCTGTACGGCATATTTAGTGATATATCTCAATGCCTCATAATTCATGTATGTTTCCCCCTCCTGAATGTTTTTTCTGTGTGTGTTAAACCTATAACTCAGCAGTTGCAATCTGCTTAAAGCAAATGTGCTTTTATTTATAAGACCTTTAAATGTTAATTATACAGTTTGAAAAAATATTTGTACAGCCATCTTTCCACAAAAGAAAGAATTCTGGTGTTGCTCTTTTTTAAATGTGAAAATTATATGTGACTGAATATTAGCAATGAGATTACTGTTTCAGATTTTAAAATTCCATTTAATTTCTTTATGATAAAAAATGCATTTTTTTCCTTTATGGAATTTGATAGTATTAAAAAAAAAACAAAAACAACCCTAATTAAAAAGATAGTTATTTTTCCTTCTATTATGAAGGAACTGAAATAAAAAAAGTTCTGTTAATTGCGCTAAAAATGCTATTACCCTTAGTGCAATCTCTGGAACATAGAGGGCACTATTACATTAATGAAAATAGCATTTTACAAACCGAACCATTTAGACTTGTTTTGAATATTAGAAACCATAGTACTAGTACACTAGTATGCAATGCAGATTTACTGAAACCTACGTGAAACAAATCTTTCTTGTGCAATAACTTAATATAATTAGAAAACAACAGAGACAAAAATGAAACAAAACAAAACAAAAACCAACAAGTAAACGAAAACAAGAATAACAAAAAAATTGAATTAGGTGAAGAAGCCAGATACAGGCATAGCGAAGGAGTTAGGTGTAATACAATAAATTGTGTTGTATATTGAGGAAACACGTTACTGAAAGAATCATACACAGGAACTGGTAAGCCTTTGAAAAGTAAAGAATTTTTATGATGTTAGAAGAAGCCACAGATATTTCATACATTTCTTGACATTAGCTTGGTGTATTTAAAAATTGCGGTGTGTAATTCGAAACTGTCAAATAAAGAATATTTTAATGTTTTTCATTCTTTAAAACAAACAAACAAACAAAAACAAAAACAAACAAACAAAAATAAGTCCAACCTTACCATTTACATTCCTATGGATGGAGACAAAGATTTCCATGCTTTGCCTGAGCTGTATCGTAAATAAATTTCTCTTTCTCTTAGTGCTATATATTCAAATTGACAAGGAACAAAGATAGTTTAGATGAGTTAAGTGATCCTAAATGCTTTTATTTTTCTGACTTTGATTCATGGTAAGAAGGCAGACTCTTCTCTTTAAGGTAACCTGTCATAGCTAATAATCTTCTGGGACAGTCCCTTATGACTTGAATGTTCCTTTCTGCTTCTGGCAAGCCATAATAATGTCACATTCAGAAAACTTCAACTTCAGCACTGCAATTATCACTGTTATCTTTTCCAGTTCAGTTCACTGCTCTCTTAACTTACTAACCACCACCTACAAAAGACTTCTTCACACAGTAGTCTTTTCTTCCTCTCTTTCCTATTAGCAGACTTTATCCAGCCAAACTAAAGGCTTTGATTAATTTTAATCATAAAGCAGAATGAAGTAAAGCCAGTTCTGAAATGTTCGAACTGTTGAAACTCTTCTTAAGTACCAGATCTTTAAAGTGAGAAAAATGAGAGGCGGTTTGTATGTGGTAACCAACACTTACATATTTTGGCATTACTGATTACATTTCATTACATAGATTCAGTGCTACTTCTGTTTTCTACAGTGAAAATCCATAGCTAACTAACTGTTAAGTAATTAAAGGTAGTGCTCTGTTCTTCTTGTTCATATACGTTTGAAATGTTGGTCACATTTTGTGTTTTGAAATGTTTTGTGTTTGAAGTCCTGCAAAATTTGGACAGGAATTTATTTTCTAATGTAATTACTGAATCAATGAATATTTCACCTATTCATAATGCAATATATTCCAGTCAAAAGTTTCCTTAAAATCTCTGAAAACAATATATTTCTGAATGGATAATTTATTTCTCCTTCTAGAGAGTTCATCTCACAATGGTTTCCCAAAGAAATGGTTTTAGATTAAGGTACATTGTGATGAATTTGTTTGTACACGCTTTCTGTCATTGTCCTGGTCAGATAACACAGTGTTACTAGCACACCAATATTTTGGCTGTTACTGCATGATGAGAGCACACCCAAAGGTAATCCATGGCTGTTAGTGGGAAAGGGACACTGCCTTTAGAGGGTGGAGGCAGGAGGTGGGGTGGAGCTGGCACAGCTGGCCTAAATCAGGCCAGGGGTGATTCCATAACATATTCTATCACAAAAAAAGGCCATAAAGCTATGGGGAGCAAGCCACAGGCTAGTTGCTTCTTGGTGGGGGTCGTTGTGACTCATTTGATGGCTAGTGTGATGTGTTGCTGTTGGGTGCTTGTCAGTGGGCACTTATTAGCTGGGTGTCAACTGATGGGTGGTGAATAATTGC
This sequence comes from Alectoris magna, assembly GCA_030625065.1. Classification (NCBI taxonomy): domain Eukaryota; kingdom Metazoa; phylum Chordata; class Aves; order Galliformes; family Phasianidae; genus Alectoris; species Alectoris magna. The sequence goes on along the minus strand of CM060560.1, from coordinate 166,116,462 downwards.
ACTATGGAGATATGCATAGAGAGAAAGAGATAGTTTTCATTATATTTTTGTTACTATTTTCCTTTTTGGTCTTAGTAAATAGCATTTATCTCAATCCACATGTTTTATTTTGTTTCTTTTTCTCCTACTTATCCCATCTTGAGGGGAGTGAGTAAGCAGGTGTGTAGTGCTGAGCTGCCTGCCAGGTTAAACCACAACAGCCATACATCAACACATTTGTAAAATGTGTATATAAACAGCATTTTTAGTGTTCCTTAACTTAATATAATCGAAGTTCTTCAGTTATACCAAAAAGTGTACCTTGATTCTTTTCCTATTTAATTTTATTAATCAGCATTGTTTTTAATTGGAGATAGTCAGGTATCATGATCACACGGTGTCTTAAATGCACCTGATGTGTTTATAGTGAGTCATTTGGAAGAAAACTTCCATGAAAAACAAGGAAGGATCAAATGAAATTGAAGGATTACTATAAATTGCATGTAATCACAGTTAACTAACTTTAGCAATAAGAAATTCAAAGGTAATTTTATTATTGAATAAAGGTTTCTACTTTCTGCCTAGAACTGCAAACTGTTGAGATGCTTAAGGAGGTAACATGTTTTTCCTTGTACAAACTCTGACAACACTGTACTTCTTACATTCTCAGTGTTTTTGACAAGTAGTACATATAATAATAGCATCTTTCAATTCAATTTTCTGAAAATTGGATGAGAAAAAGGTTCAAGAAAATATCCCAACTTTTACTACATTATTCATTTCTAGACAAAGTGAAATTGGAAAGTGATTTCATACCTTTCAGTTCACAGAAATACCCATATAATATCTCAAAGGCTGAAATACTAGCAGTTTTATCTTTTCTTCCCGTACCGCAATTCATTTCACAAGCAAAATCATTACAGGTTGTCTGAGCATCTAGTTATTTACTTTGAAATGTTTCTGAGCGTTAATTAGTGCTTCTGTCAACATACTCATTTGTGCCATTCAGAAGACATGCAAAACCACCCACATGCTTTCTATTGCCCCAGCTTCTGGAAGATTTGGATTTTAACAATACAGTAATACGCTTCTTCTAAAAGGGAATTCAAACACATGGTGGTATTGGTGTGATCCCCCATGTCATTTATAAAGCAAAACTTGAGAATTACTAACTTTCTCCTTTCTTTTTCCTTCCTACAATCACATTCTGATAACTACCTGAGTAGGTATCAAATGTAAAAATCCTATAAAATCATTCATTCTCTCTATTTTTTCTTGTGATGTTTTTAGAGGTATACTTATTGTAGTAAAACACCTGAAAGAATGAAACTGTAAAGGCATATTATCTCATAATGATCTCAATAAACAGGCACTCAGCAGTACTCAGTAGTATAGAATGATTACTAAATAAAACCTGACAATTTTCCAAATTCTAATTTTGAAATGTTCAATGACAGCAGAGAAGTATAAAGCCCAATACTAGAAACAGATTTGGTGTATAAATGGCTAGAATTTCCACCTCTGAATTATATATATTTGTAATAGTGAAATATATATATATAGATGTGTACCATTTCATAGCTCCTCTTTCCTTTTGTTATTTTCAGAAAATAAAGATGAGAGCATAAAAACAGAAAAAAGAAGCAGGGGGAAGAAAAAAGAAAAAAAAGGTTTTCCTGATCTTGTCATCCTGTCATCCCATTCCCTATTTCTACAATGTGGTACTAAAGTAAATAAACTATATGTATGAAAAATACTTGTGTTTGAACTACTTGTGATTGTAACTACTCTTTTCTCTCCTCTGATACAGAGATGGTTGTCCAACGTATTTGCTACTCCTCCTTATAGCTTCAGTTCAAATCTTACTAAAGTACTTCCGTGAAAACAGAAATACAGAAAACCAGCTTCTCCACAGTGCCTCTTTTTCACACCTGGATAAAGTAACTCTCAACTCAATAACACTTTATGCACCATACTATCACTCAAAACCTTTTTTTGCATGTTATCTCCCCTTCCATCCCTAATCAAGCAATATCCATATCCTGCAGCAAATCCAATAGCTTCTCTCATTCACTTTTGCTTTTTTCTCACCTCCACCCACATTTTACTGGAAACACAAATTTTCCTGGAACCATAACTACTTACATACATGTATAGTCACCGAGTGAGTAAAAATGACAGTTGTTCTTATTCCCTATGCTCAAACAGTATAAACACTGGCCTCACGTGTCCTTGGAATTGAATGCAAATATACCGAATTAACCACAGACTGAAATCCTGTGATGCAATCTATTCACCATTTTGGGATTTTGGTTTGTTAAATTACACATGTTGCATGTAATTAGAGATGAGCTGGCCACCAAATTGCTTTCCTCCTCTGTCTTTTGGAGCATTTTAAACTGCAGAATAATAAGGAGTGTGTAATAAATCACAAACACTTGTCTCATCTAAGTTTGCAGGTGAATAATGATTCATGACAGAATTGTCAAAATGTTGAGGAGTTAGATAACTTTGTGTATGGTGTCTAGCCATTGACTACTAATTCATATTTACAGGTACAGATTTGGGAATTATTTGATAGTATACTTTGGGAGTAGAATCTGTGTATACTTTAGTCTCAGACTTGGTTGTTATCACCCTCATATTATATTAATATGTATCTGAATCAATTTGTTCATTAATAAATCTTCCAGAGCTTTCAAAATTAAAGGAAAAAAAAATAAAAAATAGAATCTGTATACACATTATCTAATTTTTGATGTTCCAAAACGTTTGAGCATAGTGAGAACTTCTGTAAGGTAATACAGGAATAATAGAAATATCACTGTATTTCATTATCTATCATCTTCCACCACTGCAAATTTTATTTCAGGAAGATATTGTGATTTTTAATCAATACTTATAATTACTGACAGTCCTTAAATTTGCCATTCTTTATGACACTTATTGATTATATAAAATGAGTATGGAATTTTTTTTTTTTCCCAAGCTAGTGCTAGTAATTTTTTTTTTTTTTTTTGTAGATTCTGAAATGCTTGTGAATATGTCTTTTTATCTCTTATTTTTAAAAAGTTGTTGAGGATTCTAGTTCACCGACACAAATTCCCAAAGTATAGAAAATTACATACTCTCAAATAATAAAGATGCAATTCAACAATGTTGTCTAACAACATTTTGAATTTCACAATTTTCAGAAGCCTGATACTTCAAGCTTAAATATAGTTTTATTCCATTCCTGATTTTCACTTCTTATTGTTGTCTTTTACATTTGACAGGGCAGCGAAGTCTTCAATTCTTTGAGTGTACCCGCATTCATTTATTCATTTCCAAAAACAAGCAAAACCAAATACGCATGTCTTCGTGATCATTTCTTTTTTTTCTTTCTTTTTCTTTTTTTTTTTTTTTTTTAGTCTAATCAAGCAGACATCAAAAGTCACCCATATTTTCACAAATATGAGGAGAATGAGTAATTGTGTGGATCCTAGGCCAAGTGACTAATGTGACAAAGTGGATCATGACAGGTATTCAGTAAAGTAATTAAAATAATTGTGGTCTTCTAACCATTCACAAATACAGATTGAGACAAGGGATTAAATATTAAAAAGCATATTCATTTTTTCTGAGAAAACAGCTCTTCACACGTTCTGGCCTAATACTATAGAAACTGTACATATTTTAGAACTATCTTCTTTGTGTCAAATTCATCAGAGAGGAGCACAAAAAATAATTAACTCAGTTTTAACCATGACAAAGATGAGCAGTATGACAGAACAATTGTTGTATTCGCACTGATTTCATAAATGTCGATGGCAACAGTGCTGTGCTTCAAAAGACTGTTATGGATGATAGAAAACATTTTTTCTTTATTTCTAAATTTTTAGGATATTGTATATCCTTGACAAGAAGTTTAGAGAGGATTTACACATACAAGAGAGAATCACAAGAGAGTTTGTGAGGTCTTATGTGTGAGAGGCACCACCTGCATATATAGATCACCTAAAAATAGAATAGTAAACTAGTTTTTGCCTTTCACTGGTTTGTGTATCCTCCTGACTTTTGGAAAATTCTACTTGTAACTGCTGTTTCAATATGCACTGCAGCTACATTTGCTGAAGTACTTTTAAATTTTATTACCTCCATTAATGATATCCCCACTTTTGTACCAAGGAAGACTCGTGGAGGCATATTATGTGTTTGAATGTTTTGCAGTGGAAGGGCATTATGCCCATGGGCGAGCATGAAAAACAGGAAGGAGCGGAGGCCCGGAGCCAAAATCAATTGAGAGTTACAATTTTTCCCACTGCATTTTCCTCTACCAACAAGGTACTATAGCATCAAGCATTAAGTTATTTTGGAAAGCAAATTTTGAAATACTTTACTTATTAAATGTTATAATTTTAAAGACTTTAGTTAAATAGTTACAGAAATAAACTATGTATCTCAGTTGTACCTGACAGCAGGGGATTTTTTGAAAAAGTGAAATCACTTAAAATTTTTACTGGTTTTTAATTTCTCTTTATAGTAAAAGATGAATTAATTATAGTCAATGATATTGCACTAAAATTACTGCAAAAGAGTTTCCTTCAGCATACTTTCTGCTTTTATCTGTTTGAATCACTGTGAATTTTTAAAATATAACAAATTATTTGTCTTCCCTTTGGATGAATATATCTTTTGCATCTTGTACATTTCTTCTCTATGCACAGGAACAGTCCATTAAATTTTGAAGTTAGATAACAGCTTCCAATTGAAATAGGACTAGACTGTAGCTGAGCTGTTCATTTAAGTTAGGATAATAAAATATCTTAGAAAAACAGTGAAATAAATAAAGTCTTTTATGTAAGTGTCATTTCATCATGAGTTATTTTTTAAGAAAATTCCATTTACTGTAGGTACAATGTATCAGCTTAAAGCCCCTTAAATGGATTCTGGCATTCATACAGTACATGCAAATAATAGAGGTTTGAAAATTTTCTGTCCACTGGCACATTGCAAAAATGAGGAAACCTTAGAATTGTGATAGAATGGGAATATCTTTTTCAAACATTTGTAACCTTTTTCCAGATATGGCCGGTTACCCCTAAGTCTTTATTCTCCTAAAACCACATGGCTTAGAGGGCAACATTCACAAACAATAAAAGTGACATAAAACTTTGTACTATCCACAGAATGATATTAGAATGTGGAGGGTTAGTGTAATGCAAATTGTCTTTTCAGAGCGGCTTCTGTATGCAAATCTTTGTACTGGAGCTTGATTTGTTCTTCACTAATATAATTCCCTACAAATACTCAAAAATATATTAGGGCTTTTATTTCATCTTAGGTGAGTTTATTTCATTACAAGTGAGTTCTTTTCAGACAAATTTCTCCCTATTCATGTCACAGTGTGGCTCACGGTTTGTCCCTATTTCTTTTGCTGTGTTAAGTAGACAACAAAAGAAAACACATTTTTATTTTTTTTTTCCTTTTCCTTTGTTTCTTATTTGATGGAGTATAGAGGACATGCAAAGTTGCAAAAATCAAGTAAAGATCTTTAATTCCTGCCAGTGGAACCTATAACAGCTAATTGTAGTTTTGAAAAATTAGATTAATATCTCCTTTTCTGAAGTCCTTTGGAAATTTCCTTAGCATGAGAGATGACAAAATAACATGAACAATTTGTACATAAAAAGTAATGATGTGTATTAGGGTTAGATTAAATGTCGATTATTGTGACAAAATTGGAGCACCAAGAAATATCTGGGGGTTTAGGTCACTGCTGCTTCTGTTCCTCCCAAAATCTCTCCTAGCCATTATCATTGGTACTCAGCTGTCATGGGAAGAGCTCAGAATAATGGCATTAGCCTCTGATAACGATATTTTCTTGTCCGTCAGATGTGCAACAGCTATTTTGCTTCACACTAATTTCCACATACCTTTAAAAAATCAAATATACTTGATTATTGCTCCTAAAAATAAATGGTGTCATTTTTTAATCGTGGTCATGCAGTATTTTGTAAAAACAAGATAAGAAATTTGTGTTATCTTTTAATTTATTGTCATGCAGTATTTTGATAAACACACCAATATTCAGGCAATTAACAATTGTTAAAATAATATCTATCTTACTGGAGTAAGTCAAGACATGTACTTAAGCCAAAAATCTTCAGCTCATTAAAGCTCTGCAGCTGTCAAGTTCTATACATGCTTTTATAATTTAAGATTTCCCCAAATTAAACTCTCTATTTGTTATATAACAAATAGCGAGTGCCCATCCAACAATTCACAGTTGTAAAAATAAGATGTTACTCCAGAATCAACAGCTTATATTCAAACCCTCTTATCTGCTCTGAGTCTGTCAGCTAAAAAGTCAGAATAGAGAAGTAGAGAGAAAAAAGATCTAAAATTCAGAAAGCGTAACACATCTCTGTGGTAAAAACACTACCAAAAAAAAAAAAAGAAAAGAAAAAAAAAAGGGCATTTAGCCAAGATACAGGTTTATTTTCTTGTTTTTTTGTTTTTTTTTTTTATTTTTTTGTCTCTGTCTGTTGTTTAATGCTATTAACTAAGAGCAAGCAGAAGAAACCTCTGTTTCATCTGTGTTGCATTCAAAATTAAAGTACACCATTGACTTTCACTGAGAAATAACCAAATCTGGAATTTGGCTTCCGTGCAACTCAAATTCTTGCAGAAGCTTCTCAGGCCTTTTTACACAGACAAAAACTGCAATATGTCCTATTGAAAAATTACCCAGTACAGGCAAATATAGCAATACGATGCATCCAATTTACAAGATCTTATTAATAAACCTTTACAGTCAAATCCTTAACTGTTTTCTGTGTTTGCCTCTAAGCCACAACACAACCACCAGAGAAGGGCAGTGGATCAGTCACTTTCTGCAACTTCTGTGGACTAACAAAACTCCTCTCAAATCGAAAACCAAGCATTTGTTATTATTCTAATGATTGATTAGCAAACAGTTAATAATAATAATAATAATAATAATAAAGGTACAGAGATACTAACCAAATTATCTACTTATCACTGGAAAAAAAAAAAAAAAAAAAAAAAAAAAAAAAGGACTCTTTAATAAAATCTTTAAGGCTGATATACACTATTTTTGTTAATAAGAGTTTCATGCTCACCTTTCCTATACTTCCCTGAGTCCTAAAGATTAATGGTGCTGGTCTTCCCAGATCAGGTGGTAGGAAGTAAAGGTAAGTCATCACCATTCCAAATCCTTTACCAGAGACATGTAACTGTTGTGATGTTCTTTTCTTTCTCTTTAGGGTCTATTAGTATGTTTCCCATTCAATTTTATTCTATGTATAGTACACATACCTCATTTCATAGAAGAGCAAAAATGATATTGTGTACAGATTTATTTTCCAATGTACAATTAATTGTACAGGATGATTAGGAATGGTTGAAAATTGCTTTTTAAAATTCTTTTGTTTTTACTCTACTGCTGTGCAATATATGTCTACTTAATATTGTTGCGCAATGTATCTCTAAAAAGATAAATTCACAAAAGGAAATGCATCATTTTTCAAAACTGCAATCATTTTAACTTGCAAGGAAAATAATGTATTTTAAATGTGAATTCCAAATGAATAAATGAATTCCATCATTTATGATGGGGATAACGTTCAGCATTCAAAGCTGAGAAGATCCTCCCTTATGTTACTGATGAGGGAAAGCATCAAAAGAAGAGTTATGTGTCTAGAGTATTTATTTGCAATGGCAAAACATTTTTTTTCTTTTTTTCTTTTTTCTTCCAACTAAAGAATACTGATAAAAAGACATAAAATGCAGTATTGACATATATAAGGCTGGGTAATTTAGTCAGGCCTGGGGCCCATGGTACAGAAAGGATGTGGAGCTCTTGGAGTGGGTCCAGAGGAAGGTCTCTAAGATGAACAGAGGGCTGGAGCACCTCTGCTATGAAGAAAGGTTGAGGGAACTGGGTTTGTTTAGCTTGGAGAAGGGAAGACTCCAAGGAGAACTCATTGTGGCCTTCCAGAACTTGAAGGAAGCATATAAACAGGAGGGGGAATGGCTGTTAAAAAGGGTGGATAGTGATAGGACAGGGGGGAATGGTTTTAAACTGAGACAAGGGAGGTTTAGATTAGATTTTAGGAGGAAGTTTTTCACTCAGAGGGTGGTGACATACTGGAACAGGTTGACCAAGGAGGTTGCTGATGCCCCATCCCTGAATGCATTCAAGGCCAGGCTGGATGTGGCTCCGGGCAGCCTGGTCTGGTGGATGGTGACCCTGCACACAGCAGGAGGGTTGAAACTCAATGATTATTACAGTCCTTTTCAACCCAGGCCATTCTATAATTCTATGATTCATTCTAAGTAAGTTACCTGTGGAGTCAGTATTGACCACAAATGATTGCAGCAGGCAGCAAGATCAGTTTTTGGTTTTGTGTTTGACCATGATGTTATGGACTGTGTTGCAACTCACTGCAGAAGTGTTTTTTTTAGCATGAGTTGAAAGATATGTTACGTGCCCTGGTATATTGATGAGAGTGTGTGAACATAAAAAGACAACTGCAATAATGTTGGAGGAGTGTGCAGTATGGAATTTCACCCACACTGCCTTTGAGAGCAGTCGTGGAGTGAACTATCTCAGAATGAGCTTCTCATAATGGAAGTAGCAATTGTGGAGATACAAAAAACCTAAAACCACATGGCTTAAAATAACTGTTTCAGAACAGAAATGAGGCAGATCAGATACTAGAGGGTAAGCCAATGGACCTGACATTGCTATTTCTACCAAGAAAACTTGTACTTTTTGATCTGTACATCTCAGACAACAATCCACTATGAGGTAATGCTATTAAAAATACCACTGTGGAGAAAAATTAACTGATCTTTCTAGTCTGCATTACATTCCATGCTGTATTCATATCCAGAGTTGCTTTTAAAAGCACCTACCTTCCCCACCTGTTACATACGATGAAAAGAAAAACAAAACTTGGTATTAAAAAAGAACGTATATAGGTTGATCTAAAAGTAATGTCTCCTGTTTCCTTCCATGGAAACTTCAACAGATACAAAGAGCACAATAACACTGTTTGATAGAACAAATTCGCAACTAAAAAGCACTTTTTTGAGATAATCACCACCATTAGCTATGTATTATTGCCAGAGATGAGCAAGAGCTCTATGCCTCACCTGTAAAAATCCTCATGGCTATCCAGAGCATAGCTTTTCTTTCACATCAGTGGTGCCACTGCTGAAATGCACCACCCACTGTGCTTACATCCAATGTTTGGTTTCTGTAAACATTCAGCAAGTGTTGATGCATGTCAATGGGTGACATTTTTTCTGCATGAAGGAATTTGGTGACATACTTTTGCTTCATATGCACTTCCATGTCAGATGCCACTCTGTCAGACTGTCCCTCTGGTAAAAAAATGTAATGGAATATTGGTAGGAATATTCAGCCTCTACTGCCATACCGCCAACATTTGCTTTTGAGTTCATGGGCCAATATAATAAAATAGGAGACTACTTTCAGAATTCACCTTGTAATTTCTTCTGTGCTTTATAGAAGAAATATATTTCTCCTCATCTATTCTGAGAGGTAAGACATGGTAATTAGTAAATAATATTTATTGCAGTATTTAATACATAGATATGGATTGTGTGACATAGGTTTAGGAGAAGTTTTCTGTTATAATATGTCTAGAAAATACAGTATTAATATGCTGCTATTTAGCTGTTTTGAAATGAATCTTCTTACCTTCATAAGGTGCACCGTTTTTTCTAAATATGTATAAAATTATTTGTTAAACAACGTTTTCTTAATTCTTCCAGACATTACCAGGTCTTAAGTGTTCTTTCTTTTATCTATTGAGTCCTTTGTGATGATCAGCACAGTGGAATTTTGTTGCTTTCATTTGACTTCATTTATCTGGAGTACTGTGTCCACATTGGAGTCCCCAATACAAGAAAGACAGAGAGCTGTTGGAGAGGGTCCAGAGGAGGGCCACGAAGATGTTCAGAGGGCTGGAGCACCTCCCCTAAAAAGACAGGCTGAGGGAGCTGGGCTCGTTCAGCCTGGAGAAAAGAAGGCTGCTGGGTGACTTAATTGCAGCCTTTCAGTATTTAAATGGAGCCTATGAACGGGAGGGGAGTCAACTCTTTGAAACGGTAGATAACAGCAGGACAAGGGGAAATGGTTTTCAGGGAGGGAAGATTTAGGTTGGATGTCAGGGGGAAATTATTTTCTATGAGAGTGGTAAAGTGCTGGAACAGGCTGCCCAGAGAGACCCCATCCCTGGAGGTGTTCAAGGCCAAGTTGGATGGGTCCTTGGACAGCCTGGTCTAGTATTAAATGTGTGGGTTGGTGGCTCTGCCTGTGGTGGCTGGTTTGAAGATTCATGATCTTTGAAGCCCCTTCCAAACCAAGCCATTCTGTGACTTATTTTCTGTAAAATAAATGTTTCTTTTAGCTGTTATCAGTTGATAGCACAGCTTCACTGGGAGAGAGATGGTAGTTTTAAAGAGATAACAAAAATGTCCCAGTAACATAAAAAGACACATTTTACACAGCTCAAATTGTAAGCTATTGGCAGCATAAAGAATTTTCTAGATATACCTTCTTTAACAGTACTTAAAGGAATCTAAGTCTAGCCTGTTCCGTGTAGTGCAAAACACGTCCATTATACAACATTAATGTCTCCATCTGTTGGTCACCTTACTCACTTACTATTTCTGCACTGTAAAGTGAGTAGGTCATTAAAGACAAACACATTCTTTTACTTGCTCTTAATTATGATAACAATGCCTGATATATAACCACTTATAAGGAAAGGAATAAAGTGCTCTCAAAAATGGCTTGAGAGCAGGCTGAGGAGAAGGATTTGAGAGTGTTGATTGAGGAGAAATTCAACATGAGCCATCAACATGTGCTGGCATCCCAGAAGGCCAACTGTATCCTGAGTTGCATCAAGAGAAGTGTGACCAGCAAGTTGAGGGAGGTGGTTCTGACACTCTGCTTTCATGAGATCCCACCTGGAGTACTGCATCCAGTTCTGGAACCCCCAACAAAAGAAGGTGATTGATGGAGTTCTTGGAGCAGGTCCTGAGGAGGACCACAGAGATGATCAGAGGGCTGGAGCATCTCCCTCACAAGGACAGGCTGAGGGAGCTAGGGCTCTTCAATCTGGAGGAAGCTCTGAGGAGACCTTATAGTGGCCTTCCAGTACTTGAAGGGAGCCTACAGGAAAGCTGGGGAGGGACTTTTTATAAGGGAGGTAGCAACAAGGGGAAATGGTTTTAAACTGGAAGATGGTATATTTAGACTAGATATCAGGAAGACATTCACAGAATCACCAATGTTGGAAAAAACCTACTGCTGTGAGTGTGGTGAGACACTGGAACAAGGTTGCTCAGTGAGGTTGCAAATCCCTCCGCTTCCACCCTGGAAGAATTCAAGGCTGAGTGGATGGGACTTTGAGCAACCTGGTCTAGAGGGAGGTGTCCCTGCCTATAGGAGGGGGTTGGAAGTAGGTGACCTTAAAGGTTCTTTCCAATCCAAACCATTCTATAATTTTTCCATGTGTTCAAATCCATGTGTATCACAGTCAACATGTGTAAGAGAAATGTTAGCTGCCTTTGAGAGTATCTTTATTCGCCTTGTGAGCTTCATTTCACTCAACTACTCCTTTTTTGCCTCTGTGGAAAACATAGCTGCTTTTTGGGCACTTGTCAAAGGACTAGAATCTCTTTTGCTGTCTCTAAAGTTGATGACCACGTGAAGGAAACGTTCATATGAGTTTCATTCTTTCTACAAATGGATTTAAAGAAGTTATTCTCACTAAAAATGGTTTTACAGAAGTTAAACATGATTTCCTCAAATCCTGTACAAGTTTCCAACTTTCCAACTCAACCACAACCACTGTCCTGGCACTACCTGACAGCCAGGAATCAAGAAAGATGAAGAATCTCAATTCTGGAAAAATACATGCTAAAGTTAGTCCAGAATCTCTGTCAGTTATGCCAAACACAACTTTAGGCACTGTGTCTCAAAAGATGGATTTCTTGCAGTTAGATCAATCAGTTTATATAAACTGACTTTGGATCTCATATATTCTTTATTTTTGGAATATTTGGAGAAACTATAGAGTTATAAAATAAGTATGGGTTACAGCTCATTTATTTGAGTCTTCTGTTCCAAGTCTTTCTGATTTGGAACTTTAGATGTGAATTAAAATAATCAAAAGTACTCCCTTAAGTTTCTGAAAACAGATGTTCATGAGTATCATGATTTTAAATTCCTATGGTCAGTTGTATTAAAAGGAGTAGTGGAACTAAAGTAACATCTGGCTACTTCTAAATCTTCTTCAGAAGGTGTACATGTATTTTATATCTCATGGGAATGAGCTGTTACGAGTTGTAATAAGTTGTTGTAATTAAAAATTTCAACAATTTCTGAGGTGCTTTGATAATTTAACCTTTAAGCAGTGTTGTCATCCCATCTCCATCCAGACATAGATTATGGATTTTATCATTCTAAGTAATTTTTTGTTTAGCTCTGGGCTCCTTTTCCCTCTTCTGCATGAAAAATACCTATATTAGCTTCATAGTTAACAAACATGACGGGTGATCTGTAGATTTGTGGAAATATGCCAAAACCAGCGATTCTATAAAGAACCAATGATTAAATGTGAATCTGAGTTCCTTATTTTTTTTCACATCTTGCTGAATGACTGAAGGAATTCAAGACAATGTGAGAATGACACAGAAGTAGCAGAATCAGAGGTACCATAAAATACTACAGATATTGCTATTAAATCCTCTGTATCAGAAATATATAAAGAACTCTGAGAGCTGGCAGAAGCAAGCACACCTCTCCTTCAGGTGCTGGCATTGTCCTGAAGCATTGTCACAGAAACAACTGGATCAGCAAAAATCATTCAATTCCTTCTACTTAACGAAAGAGCAAATTAGTCTTTTGCTCTCCATCAGGCTTGGAGAATAGAAAAACACAACACAAACAAACAAAATCACAACAACAAAGAAAGAAAATAACCAAAAAGAACAACACTCTATGTATTTTCTACCGTGGATTTTAAGACTAGAAGAAGAAGCTACCGTAATTATTTATTCTCTCAACCTGTAGAATGCAAGACATAGACCTTCATTCCTCCAGCCATATTCCTCTTAGTTAAGAACTGAAAGAAGTCCTAAAGCTTCAACATTGATACAGTAAAAAACCTTTGTGAACAAGAAGAGTGCTTTAACATTCTCTTGTTAAAGCATTACTGCAATCTATTGTATCTCCTAAGACTTGGTCTGATCTTGTAAGCATAAAACAGTAATACTACTATGGAAGGAAAAATTTCTTTATCTGATACGTTTTTGTTTTTTTTTCCCCCTCTGGTACATTGTATGTAGGTCACTCCAAATGTAATACATCTTATTTATTTCTAAGGAGACTACAACATTTAAGAAGGGCACAATAATACTATTTGATAGCAAAAATACTCAGCTACAAAATAGTATTATCCATACAGTTACCACCAATATTTGATTTTAATGAATTATCTGATTGAGATGCTCTTCATTTTGTGGTGCAACAGCTGTGCATGGCCATCCAGAATATGGCTTGCCTTTCATGTTGTGGTTATCACTACTGAAAGGCACCACCCACCACCTCTCTCTGCTAACATCCACTGTTTGGTCTCCACAGGCATTTAGCAAGTGTCAATGAATGTCAAAGGGCACCATTTTTTATTTTTTTTTTTCACATGGAGGATCTCAATTCCACATCTTTGCTTTATGTGTGCTTCAGTGTCATATTCCATTGTCTCAGACTGCCCCCCTGCTGCCAGCTATTGCGCAGAAACAAAATGTAAGGGTATGGTCAGAAGAGTTAATCCTTTACTGCTGTACCACCAGCATCTGTCTCTGACATCATGGATAAACATAATAACACAGGAGGCATTGCTTTTAGTACAGCCATCATAATTTCTCTGGTTTTAATCTCTGTAATGAAGGTTTAAATTTATCAAATAATCTTAGGATGTATTTTGCTGTGTATTGCAGGGACACTAGGGTAAACTTTCTGTGGATTATTCTGAAAGAAGTATCTTATATACATCTTGGAATGATGTCCCTTGATGTCTTCTGTTTCACCTTCCTTTTTCTTAATTTGCTGTTTGACTTTTGTACTGTATCTTGCAGAATACTTTTTAGATGGGCTGTTAATTAGAAAAGCAGTAATCCAATGAGATTGCTTAGATGTAAACACAACACAGAAAATGATACTGGTACATAGAAATCACAGATTTTCTGTTTGTGTGTGCTGGAAATGCTGTATTAAGTACTTTGCTCAGAACGCAAGCTTTACAGGTTTGTTCGTTGTGTATATGAGTATATTTGTGTTTTTATGAAGCTGAAACTGTAATGTTTCAATTAGTATGCATAGGATCTCAATATTTAGACTCTGGACATGATGCAATTCTGTACAGAAAGCCATGTGCTATTTATTGATCCACTTAGGGTTCAAGTGAAGTACCTGTCTTAAATTTAATAATTCATGGCTTTAAAAACCTTTAAAATTAAATTTGAAAGCCACTTTTTGTTTTATTTTACATTATCTTTATTTTCAGAAATGTTTAAATGACCACTCCCATTTGTTCATCAATAGTACAAAACCCAATTGATTTACCAGCATTTGTTAACATGCAGGAAGGCAAAAATAAAATATTGTTTCAAAAGTGTTTGCATACATGACCATTATTGTAATTTAGTCTTGTTCTACTATATTACTCAGTGAAAAATGGATTCAAGATCTTTAGTCTCTCTACAGAAGCAGTTAGGATAAATTTCTTCTTGTGTGACTTAAAAGCTGTGGACATAGCTGATTTTAGTATTATTAAAAATATTGATAAATCTGTTCTTTTCTTTCAATTTCAGGGAAGTGTCCTTAGATTATAATAATTTAGTGACAGAATGCTTGTAATTTGCTAAGAAGACTCAGTTCAACAGGGAAATTTGAAGCACATCTTTGTTCTGCATTGCTTGAGGTACATATTGTGAAAATATCAAGCATATGGATCATGGTTTTTAATTTTAGTCACCTCAGAGGTTTATGGGCTGGTTTGGCCTGGTTCCGTGACTAGCGGGGCAGAGGGATCCACAGATCCGTGCCTCCAAAAAGGGAAACAGGGGACCCTGAATAATGAAAAATAGTGACAACAATCTGAAGAGAAACAAACTAATTTACTAAATTATCAGAATGAGAGATAGCACACTATAATATAATATAATTAGAATTGAAGCTAATAAATCAAATATGATGAGAGAAAGTGTCCAAAAGGTGGAAAGGCCTCACCAGAAAGCCGAGGTGTGATGCACAGTCGGGTCAAGCAGTGGGAAGGAGAGCCGAAGGAAAAAGGGACATCAGGTGAACTTGCCAGGGGTTATCTATCCTCTCTGAACACAAAGCCCCCTGGGATATGTGGTTCTTCTCTTCCAGGCAGGTACCTGGACCTGGAGCATTAGCTCTTTAACTCCCAGTGCACTATATGATGTTATGATGCGGAATACTGATAACTAAAAATCATAAAACCGTGACAAATAGTTCTGCAAGAGCGGGCAAATATCTTACAAAAAATAGAAGGCATTATTTTCGGAGCAGTTCTTATAAAATAGAAGGGATTCATTTTTACTTTCATATTGACATAATTCATTCAGATTAATCCATTTAAATCTTAGATATTTACTTTGAAGCAGCTCATCTATGTTTCTTCAGTGTCCACAGTAGATAGAAAACATATCTTACATATTTAGTATATATATATATACAATTTTTTTTCAAATCCCCAAACAAGATATTTTTCTTATGGTTTACACAGAAAAACATAGGTTACATTGTAAATAATGCTTCCAATTTGTTTCTATTTATTTCCATGGAAAATAGTCTTGCCTTGGCAGTTGGATGGAGATGGACTGGACATGCACCAGTGTTCAGGGATAGTCAGGTGCACCAGAAGACAGGCCCATACCCAAATATATTAACAGGAGAATAAGAAATTAATAGTATCCCTCTGCAGCGAGTGCCTGCCAGTGTGAGAAAACTTTGCAGTTTCACAGTCTTAGGCATCATATGTCTGGAAACCATTACGCCCAAGAACAGGGCACAGCAAATTTTTGATTTTTGTAGTTTTCAAAATGTGCTTATAGTATTATCAGAATATTAATAGCAAAACAGTATTGCAGATGGAGTAAGTTTGGAGAGTAAGTACGGAGAAGTGTGTGTGTACCTGAGTGCCTGTGTGTGTAAGGGGTTGTTATTTGTTAAATATGAAGTTTGTTAAATACAAAGTTTCATGTTACAAAAATAAAGTAGAATAGAATAAAATAAATAAAAAATAGAAAATCCTAACAGCTAAAGCTGATTCCCCAGTAACACGCACATGCCTCAATTTTCTAGTTTCTGTTTTCTCTAAAACCTCATTAAAAGACTCCTTACTTCCCGTAGTCATTATGTGTTCCAGCAGGAAGCAAGAAAATTCCAGTATCACCTATAGCTGAGCAAAAATAGAAAGCCAAAGCATAAAATAGAGTTAACAGAATCACAAGATTTAATATGAAATAAATCTGCACTGAAAATTGGTAAAACTTTGCTACAAGTTAGTGACAAAGTTACCATAACTTTGAGATGTAATACAGCTTTGAAATAGAGCACTTGAGTTTATCTTACTAATTTTGATTGGCTTTCAGTTTTCTGCCTATGGGTTCTGGTTTATATACATGATTACACTTAGAAGGGAATATGGAAGCTATTTCCCCTCACTGCCTAGCTCCTGAAGCCACCTTGGAGAAAGCAATGTCAGAGTCTGTAATCTTGGAAACTAGAAGCAGCTTGCACACTGCTGTACCATAATTTTCTGCTTTTCAGTGCATTTGGTTTTCCCTGGCTGAAAAGCTGGCATTAACCCTTGAAGAGAGAATTACGATCTGCCAAGAGTTCTGATCCATCCGTCCCTTTTATTTAAAGTGATCATACCTGAAAAACATGAAGGGGTTTTCAGTTTCTGCAACATGTTTATATTTGACCACAAAATGAGAAAATGATAGATTGGATGATGAAATTTAAAAGTACTTACAAAAACTTCCCCACTTCAACCATAGACTAACTTCCTTTTAATTTGAATCTCAACCATCATGTTTTATTTCTTTATTTTATGATCAGCTTCATAATCCCATCTGGAAACCCTAGGAAACCTCTTTTTCTGCTACCTATGAGGCCTGACTATGCATACAAAATGAGTCATAGTCTACTGTACTACTCTTTCTTGATAACATTTTTTCCTCTTTTTCTCTCCGTGCTGTTCTGCTTTCAGAAAGTTTTTTCCATGTGTTTTTTCCTCTAAAGAAGTGAAAATCTTCCATCAAAACGTTCAAAGAAAAAAAAAATACAGGCAGCACTTGCCACCTAATATAAACACGCAAACTTCTGTCCAGTTGAACAGCACTCTTTATACAGCAATACACAGCAAAATAATGAGCAAGCAAAGTAGACATCAACCCTTGTAGCCTCTCTCTCGCCCTATCATCAGATTGTTCCTTCAGAATACATTTGTTTTCGTTCAGTGCAAAGTAGCAAAAGTATTATTTAAAGTATTTAAATATATATTTGAAAAGGCTTTTCTTGGACAAATTGAAATAAAAATACTGCAATTTCTCCACATCTTTTATTAAAAATAAGGATCCTGAAATAGAATTTTTCACAAGAACTTGCATGAAAATTCAGCTAATAAAAAAAGTCACACCATAGAGAAATAAAAACATACTTCAATATTAAATTGTGTACATTTCACGAGATGACTTGCAGTCCATTGTACAAACCCTCATTCCACCAACTCCAGTAGACTGAAATAATTTAACTATTCCTTTTTCTCATTTACACACCAGCTATTCATAACAAGTAATCTATTCAGGCAGAAGGACAGACATTGGGTTAGAATAATGGTTGCTTATTTTTAGACTTCATCTTGTATTCTTGCAAGAGCCTGAGAGCCATTGTTACCTTAATTGGATATGATTTTTGTGGTTACTGATATTCTGAGCAGGCTGGTAGCCCCAGCATCGTCTGTCATGCCATACTATTGACATGTCATAAAAAGGATAATACTGATATGGGGGATAGGGGTTAAGGGGATTGTGAGCAGAAAAGTCGGAAATTATCTACTAATACCAGGAAAATGCAGTTAAACACAGTTTAACTAAATAGGAATTTTTACAAGTGAAAGCAGGGTCAGGTGAAAAAATGTTCGTCTTGAGGTCTCTTCTTTCCTCTATGTCTTATATACTCAGGTTGTAATGAGCACAGAATTCCTATCAACTCATACCAAACTATGAAGGAATACATAATCCCTATTATAAGTTGATAAGGAGAATATACTTAACCGGGGCATGAAAACTCTGGGAGGAAGCAAAAAAAGAGTCTGCTAATTCTTATACTGGAAAGTCACAGTCTTGTTGGATACTTTACCTGTTAAATGAAAATAATTTAATAGATATGGAGGTGTGTGTGAAGAATTCTGCTACTGAAATCTGTGGTTATAGTGGCTAAATTTCAGTGATTTTTTTTTTACATACATATATTTTACAGATATGGTTGAAATTGTGAAGGATATGTTGTTTGTTTTTCCAGTGAAAAAGCACTGATATTTTTATACAGTTCTCTAATAACATAGTTGATTCCTTTCAGTGAAAATAATCAGCAACAGGTTAGAAATCAAAGCAGCTGTGAAACATACCCTTGCAACACAGACACACACACGAAGAAACAAACAAAAAACCCCCATAAAAATAATAAAAAACAAAAACAAAAAAGAAAAGAAAGAAAAAAAAAAAAAACACTCTTGAAAATGACAGTCTATGCAGTGTATTTCAAAATTACTTTTGAGGACTGTGTTTTCTTTATTCCTCTGTTTACCTACTGTAAATTTATGTAAATTTATGTAATTTAAAAATCATTTTAAAAAAATTATGTAAATAAATAAATTTATTTATTTTTTACATGGCATGTATTACAGTAGGTGATATATCCTTTTAATGTTATTATTAAAGTCTTTTAAGAGCAGATTCTGATCACAGATAATCTGGTGAACATCTGGCATAATTCCACAGAGGATCTTCTGAGTCATTCTAATTTATATTGGTGTCACACTGATGAAAATTTGCTTCCATAATCTTCTTCTTCACAAGTTGCTTACGTATGCAACTTCGTAGCAAGAGAGAAATTTTATGTTTATAAATAATTTTCTCTGAGGTTCTGAATCTTTGGCTTTATAGAGATATAGGGGAAGAGTTATTTATGTAAGAAAACATAACTCTGGAGAAAATGCAAACAAAATGCAAAAATAAAAATTATATTGCAATGTAATATATGATATAATTGTATAGTCTAACCAGTTAATTATAATAGACCATAGTATTGTTGGTAGCCTCTTTGTTGTAACCTAATGCAATAAAGTAAATCTAACTTCTGAAACACATGAAAAACTCATAGTACGTTCCCAATTAAAAAACAAACAAACAAAGAAAACCCCAAAAAACAAAAGGCAGGTAAAAAGGCAAGAATAAAAAGAATATCCAAACTCTACTCAGAAATGTGAGTTAGCTGTTGGCTTTTAAGTCTTCATCCAATTATTAATTTCTACATTTTATGGTGGAGGTTATATCCCTGTGTATATTACAGAGACACTTATATATATATAATTATATATATATAATATATATTATATTTCTTTCAATTAAAGTTGCATTTCATTACTGCTCATTCCTCCAGAAGATCAAGGGTAAAGTTTTTTGTGGCCAAGCAAAAAAGTCCTACAATAGAAGTCTCAGAAAGAATGAACACAGCAATGTGCTCATGAAAAACAAGCCCATTCAGGATAGAATGGGAAATGATCAGAGCTACTCTAGAGAAAACTGGACTTCAGTCAACAACAAAAAAATAGGGTGGCCTTTATTTTAAATACATGACAGTTGAACGAATCTACTGGTTTTGCAAACAATTTTTCCTGAGTTAATCAAAAGTTCATGTATATCTTACTGAACTAGACAGAGCAGCATGTGTATATATTGATCAGCCCAGCGTAGTATGGAAACTGAACCAACATAACAAGCTTTAAAGAGAGCAAAAACCTCAAGCTGGCTTCAATCCACATGTTCTTTCCTGGTCCCTGGGGACACCCAACATTGTGACACTGAATATATGAAGACCATTCATGTGAATCACATTTGTATTGTGACCCAACTGTATATTGCAATTGTTATACTCCACTGGTCAAAGACTATTGAACTCCAATATCAAAGAAAAATAATAAAATCTGATTATTTTAGTGTTCTTTCTTATGTTCATTCCATTATATTAGAAAAGTTTATTTTGCATTCTGTTGACTGTTCTGTTGCATTCTGTGATTTTCTTTTTTCATCCACTGATGACTCAAAACAGTCTCTTAAAAATTACATAGAAAAGCAATGGTACCCGCTTCATTAAAGGTTAGTTCAAAACAATTATTCAGACTCAGTAAGTAAAGCAGAGGAGAATAGGGATTCTTTTTGCTAATATCAACCATGCAATCTTGATATTTACAAAATGTATAAAAAGATCTCTGTGAACTTACAGCTCCTTTGGAATGTAAATATTTTTTCCATGGAAGGATAATATCTTTTGACACTTTCAGTATGTATTCTCATTCTAAGATCTGTATCGCTTTTTAAAAAGTAATTAATCATTTCAACTTTACAGGGATTAAATTCTGATCTCATCTGAAATAAACTACATTACTATGTCTTGAATTTTTTCAACAATTTATACAATATTTGATGAGTATAGTTATATATAAAAATATTATTGCTGTAATTTAAATTAGCAGTTGTACATAAAAGTATTTATGTGTTTTTTTAAACAGCTAATCTAGTATTATTTTTTTCCCCAAATGTTGGCATTAAGTTTTGCATTTCATTTTCAAAAATGGTCATAAATGGATGTCTCATAAAGAGTAGAACAAATATTTCTTATCCTTTCCTACAACTGTTAGCCTCTATGTTTTCCACCTATATCCAGTTCCCTAGATTTTATTTCCATTTTCCTTCTTGTTATACAGTAAGTAGTAAGTTTAGAAGCACAGTCATAGAATCAAGGAATCATATGCTGAGTTGGAAGAGGATGAGTTGGAAGATGCATGAGGATCACTAAGCCCAACTTCCGGATCCACACATGAACACTCAAAAGCAAACCATATTTCCAAAAGTACTGTCCAAACGCTTCTTGAATTCCGGCAGCTCAGTGCCATCATCTGCACTGCACTGAGGAGCCTGTTCCAGGGCTCAATCACCCTCTGGTGAAGAACATTTTCCTAATTCCCAACCTAACCCCACCCACTGCAGCTCTGCGCCATTCCCTTGTGTCCTGTCAGTATCACCAGAGCTCAGCACTACCCCTCCACTCCCTGTGAGCGAGATGTAGAATGCCATGAAGCCTCTTCTCAGTCTTCTCTGGGCTGAACAAACCAAAGGACTTCAGCTACTCTTCATATGTCTTGTCATCTAAATCCTTCACCATATTTGTTGCTCTCCTTTGGACACGGTAATAGTTTTATGTCCTTCTTATATTGCAGTGCCCAAAACTGCACTGCAGGTGAGACCACACCAGCACAGAGAGGAACAGGACAATCACTTCTCTTGACTGGCTAGCAGTGCTTTAAATTCCAACTGGTGTCATCTTTCAGACTTGTAAGATTTCCTGTATGCTTCCAGAGGATCCACTACATCTTCTGTCTTGATGTCCCCTAAACAATGTTTGTTTTATTCTAACCTCATACATTTTGAGTCAAAATCTAGTTTCAGTGGTGAGAAGGGGAGTATGATAAATAGGTTGCTAAAAAGACTCCTCATTAAATTTTACTTACAAAAGTCCAGCAAGAGATAACACTAGCCCCACCCAAAGCCATCTGTTTTGTGAAATAAATAATCTGTTTCCGTAAACTCAAAGAAAAGTTATCCAGAGCCTGTACAGGACACAAAAAATTAAGCTGTTTTCTGAGTTTCTTTTTCTATGTTCCTTATACATGCCTCAAGATACTACTAAATTAATATACTCTCTTCTCTCCTCTTCAACCACCTACAGAACCAACTCATGTTCCTCTTATTCTAGCTTTCTCAATATCTAGCCTTCTACTTAAGCTTTTCTTGTATTCTTTTCTTGCTGTTTCATAAAGTCTACACAGTAACCAGCTTTTCATAAAACTAGCTGCATGCTTCCCAGTGGACTAAATAATCAAAGCTGCTTTCATGCATGAAAGGTCATGCTGATTATCATAAGAAAAATAGCAAAATTAAAATTTGATTCTTTCTCAAACATCGTACTCTTCATGAATTTTTTTAAATGAAATGAGCCTTAAGCACTAATCTATAATAAAACAGTACATATATTTGTGATGTCATGTGTTTTGTACAAAGAAAAAACATGCAGTTTTTTATTTACATATACTAATTTGTTGTTCTCTATTCTTTTTCCAGTACGTGCTTGATTTGTATTTAAGCACTTTGTAGCCTGCTGTAGTGTGATGCAATATTTTAGTACTATGCATAATGTATTACTTTACAGAATATTTTGTATTTGCAGTCATTTGTGAGAAAAAGTCGTTTATTCGTTCAGTCACTTTAAAGAAAACATACAATTTCTGAAATAAAATCAAGTAATAAATAATGTCAATTATGGACAGTTCCTGAAAATTAAAAATAAACAGTACCTGTAACTTGAAGACAATCAGGGTAAACCAGTTATACTATAATGTAGCATAAACAGCCTTCTTTGAAAGCTAAGTTTTCCCTGCAGGATTCCACTTAAAATGCAATCTTTCACCAGTTATTTATTTACTTATTTATTTATTTATTTATTTATTTATTTATGTGTTTATGTTCTTATGTGTTTATTTATTTATTTATTATCAAGATGTTAAACAAATAGAGGGGAAAAAAAGAGAAATATATATAAATATTAATAAATTATATATATAATTTATATAAAATATATATAAATATTATATATACTATAATAAATATAATATTATATATTATATAATATATATATATATATAAATATTAATAAATATTTAGTAATCATATGTTTTGGGGACTGCTCTGGCTGAATGAGAAAACTCTTTTAAGAAGCTAAATTTAAACGATTTTCATCGTCAAGTTTCTTTTCATCATCATTTATTAATGGAATCATTGCCTAAATCCACCACTTTTATTCAGATAAGAAATAATAAGCAAAGAGTTACATGAGTCTCAAACAATGTAAAACTGACATGACATAGCTTTCCTACCTGAAATTCTATGAATATGTTTACATTAAGAATTACAGAAAAAATATATTTTTAATAAAATATTTAAGGAGAAATTTTATATATTTTAACATCTCTTATATGGAGATTTTTGATGCAGGTGAAATTTATCTGTTTAAAAGTGTACTGTTATAAAAAGAAGTGTATTTTTTAATGAACAGTATTTGAGACAGATGTCTAAACTTGATCTAATTGTTAATGAAAAAAGATATGCAGTCTCATCACAGAAATCTTTTCTGTCTTAAATGAATCACTTCATACAAGTAACATTTTTTTTCTACACTGACTATAAAGCAAGCCCAGATAATTAGCTTAGCTGTAAGTGTCAATATCACAGACGTCTAAAGTTGAACGAGATTAATCCCTATTCCAATGTACTGCAGAGAATTAACTGTTAGATACCACGAAGTTCTATCCCTCTACGAGACTGGAAAATATTGCAATCTCTTCTAGAAGGACATTGAGGCCATAGAGTGTGTCCAGAGAAGGGCAGTCAGAAGCTGGTGTTGGTTCTGGAGCGCAGGCCTTATGAGGAACAACTGATGGAGCTGGGATAGTTCAGTCTGGAGAAGAGGAAGCTCAGGGAAGACCTTATTGCTCTCATTAACTATCTGAAGGGAGGTTGTAGTGAGCTGGGGGTCAGCCTTCTCTTCCATGGAACTAGTGATAGGACCGGAGGGAATGGCCTCAAGTTGTGCCAGGGGAGATTCAGACTGGACATCAGGAAATACTACTTCTTTGAAAGAGTGGTCAGGCAGAGGAATGGGCTGCCCAGGGTGGTGGCGGAGTCACCAACCCTGGAGGTGCTCAAGGAATGTTTAGCCATTGTGTTGAGGGACACGGTTTAGTGAGATCTACTGGTGATAGTTGGACAGTCAGACTGGATGATCCTGTAGGTCTTTTGCAACTTTGGCAATTCTATGATTCTATGCTTTGAAAAAACTTAACCAATAGCCAGCAAAGAGATTTCTTGCCCCATGTAGTGGTAATATCAGACTTTGTCATATAATCCAAACTGAAACTGGTAGTTCTTTCATAAGATGCCTCCAAGGAAAACATAAGGTTATATGGGAGTTGCTGCTATTGATTTAACTAGATGCTGTTCACTCTGAGCCATTAGCAAATTTATTGACTGGAAGCAACTGTAGATGCAAGGATAGATGCAGTACATTAAATAGATTAGTGAAAAAAATAGTGTATACTAATTATTAAAAAAAAAAATAAGGGTCTCTTGGCAAAATTTTAAATTGCATAATAAAGTGTTTATTTCAGTATTGAGAGAAACTTTTAGTGTATGGAATAAATAACAAGAGCACAAGAAATAGTACAATAATTAATAAGTGCAGAACAGAATTTCTTCAAATAGATTGTATAATAAAGTCGATTCCAGAAGGGTCTGAATTTACAATATGGCTATTTCAAATGAGCATATTAAATAATTCTGCCAGTGCTTTCTTTACACATCGAAGACTAATAGTAAGTGAATCTTTACAGTTTTATTTTCCTATTGGTCTAAAAGCCTTTAAATATGTTACAAAAAGTACGTTGTCCTCTGGAATAGAGTGTTTCTAAGTTGAGCAACCTTTCCAAATATCTTCATGGATTGTTGCCAGTACTAGTAAGATTATAAGATAACATTTACTTGATATCCCTTCATGTACCTTCTTTGCAAATGCATATTCACTGTATTCTATACTATTATTCAAAGAGAAAAAATGCACTGCCAGACATTACAAACTGACTCCAACACCTGGGAAGGAATAATCACCATGCATCATTACAGGTTAGGGGCTGATCTGTTGGAAAAAAAACTCTGCAGAGGAAAACTTAGTTGCCCTGGTTGACAACAGGTTGGCCAGGAGCCAGCAGTGTACCCTTGTGGCCAAGAAGGTCAGTGGTATCCTGGGATGCATTAAAAAAGAGCATGGACAGCAAGTCAAAGGAGATGCTCTTCCCCCTTAACTCTGTCCTGATGAGGTCAAATCTGGAATACTGTGTCTGGTTCTGGGCTCCCCAGTTCAGGAAAGACAGGGAAATTCTAGAGAGAAACCAGTGAAGAGTGACAATAATGATTAAGGACCTGGAGCATCTCCCTTATGAGGAACGGCTGAGAGACCCGGGGCTGTTCAGCTTGGAGAACAGAAGACTGAGAACAGGATTTTATTAACACTTATATAAAAGGTAGGTGCCGAGTGGATGGGACCAGGCTTTTCTTCAGCTGTGTCCAGCAACAGGACAAGAGGCAATAGACACAGACTGGAATGCAGGAACATGCATGTTCCATGTGAACATGAGGAAGAACGCCTTTACTTTGATGGTGACAGAGCACTGGAACCGGCTGCCTAGAGAATGTGTGGAGTCTCCTTTTCTAGAGATATTCAAAACTCACCTGGGCACCTTCCTGTGCAAAGTAATCTCGGGAAGCTGCTCTAGAAGGGGCACTAGACTATACAATCTCCAGAGGTCCCTTCTAATCCCTTTGATTCTATGATTTCTTTCAAGATAAGGAACTGAGTCTATGCCAGCACAAAGGTGCTACTTCATGTTACATATTTCATGATACATATAAGTATCACTTTGTGAGACAGAGTGCAAGGGGCTATCTAACATGAAAAATGGGTTTCTTCTTATCTATCTTTGCTTAGTTATCCAAGCTCTTTGTACACTCAGGAAAGAGAGACCTCTGTGGAAGGCAGTTCATGCCAGACTAAGAAAACTGGTCAAGATGAAAGGGGTAAATAGCTCTCAGGAGAATGCCTGCTGATCTATACCTAAAAAAGAAGATGGCTAGTCCTACGTGCTCACCCCTGTTGATTCCTAGACATGAAAAGTCAGATAAGATATCTAAAAAGATCTCTTTTTAGATATTTATTCATTTAATTTTCCCAACCTACTTCTGTCAAGAACATATTTGATCAGCTGTTCAAATTCTGATTCTTCCTTGCTGGTAAACACTTCAGCTTCATCACCATTTTCTCTGCTTTTGCTTGTTCATCTCTATCTGTTTCAGGATTTCCCTGCAGCATAGCAGCAATAAGACATTACTTTGTAACCTTTTTAGCAAGGTTAGTTACAGTAGATTAAATAGATTTTTATATACAGTAAATATAAAAAAGAAACAAGTAACTTTCTTTTTAAAGTACTTTCTTTTCTTGATTAGCAAAAATATGACTGCCTAACATATTCATATATTTTAGATCACCAACAGTATAAACTGTTTTGTTTCCCTTAGTGTTAAATTTTCCTGTGTTCTATGTGTAAACATCTGCACAAAGCAGTTTCTAGCTCAGAAATACTTTCAAACATGCTGCTGAATATGTAGCAAATATGTCAGTTAGGTTTCAGTCTCTAAGTCAGAGTAGTACCATATATCTGCATCCAGACCTTAATGAGACCTAAAATGGTGGCTTTGTTTGTTTAACTCTTTGCACTAGTTCATGACTCTATAGTATTTCTTTTATATTTTTGAATGAAGAAGTATTTAAATAGATAAACAACTCTGATTCTTTAAATTAGGTTTCAGACAGGAAGTGTGCAGTGGAAATGCTAAGTTACAGCTTGAAGCAGTGGCTGAGCACCTGGTAGGAAGGCAGGGCCAACCCAAGGGAGCTCAGGTGCATGCAATGCACACGAGTGATAAGAAGGGGTGGAACCAGGATCCTTAAAATTAGTAGAGAAATAATAATAATGTTACTGCAAATGTATTTTCTTTGTAGATCCAAAGAATTTTTGGAGTTTGTAGTTTCAGATAGCTGGGTAATTTCAGTGGAAATTAAAGACGTACCTGGTAATTTAGCCAGAAGCTGAGGACAATGCATTTGGCTCATATATTTGGTACCCACTAATCTGTAAAAGTCACCCGTTCATTGAAATCCTTGAAACATCTATTCCTATGACTGCCACACAGAACATACTCAAGCAAAGCTGCAGTTACAAGTGTTACTGCATGTGACAATGCTCCATTCATAAGATGCTAGCCAAACTTCACACAAAAATTCACTTCTCTCCTCACTATCTGAAATGATTTTAACCAGAGGAGATATTATTTTGTATTCTGCAGGTGTTCTTGAACATATTCACCCAGTCACATTAATCCTGGGATGCCCTAATTGTTTCAAGAAGCCTCTTCTGAACACAAAAGATCTGCAAAAGTCATTGAATTCTAATTTATTTTTTTTTCCTTCTAAATCAATGACAGTACCAAAGCAAACAAATCCCACTCTTTGCTGCGCATCTAAATTGTGCTTTATAAGAGAGTATTTTCTGGTGTGTCCCAAGTGAGAGGGGACAGTTAATGCCAATATTGAATGATATCAGTATATTGAACATTTATAAACCACTTGAGATTTCAGTCAAATGGCTGCATTTTTCTCTGGTTCTGTGACATGTTTTCCCTTGTTTTCCAGAGAAATTGAAAGGTTTTTGCTTTCACTGCTTTTTCTTGACAGAGATGCCACAAGGTATCTATACATCTCAAAGGCTAACACAAAATCAATCTGCGTGATTATGCAATTTAGCTGCATTTGCCGTGTTAATTTATCTACTAGCATCTGTAAATTACTTTATTATAAAAAATTCAAAGGCTTAGCTGAAAGCCAAATTAGACCTAGTAGCAACACAAAAACATTATCAACAAGGGAAATCTCTAAAAGCATCAGCAGACAACAAAACATCAAGCGATGTATAGAAAGACATAAAATGTGATATAAATTCATTAAGTGTTGACTATTGTTGTTTTATTTGATATCTGAGTAAAAGTTCTTGGGAGGGCTTATCATGTTGTCCTGCAGGGATGCAATTTGCAATTTTATGTTAACCCACAGTATTTGACTACTTTATACTTAAATTAGTGTTTACCAATATATCACAGTTGTCTAATTAAAGTGTGAGGGACAAGAAATCATAGGGAGTTTGATAAATGAAGACAAAAATTGATTAGGTGAGGTTGATAGTTGAAAGATTTTCCTCTAGTTCTTGAATGACAGACAACGTATTAAATGTTGAACATTTGTACACCATGCAAAAGCAACCTATGAATTCAAGGTTAAACGACTACGCAAATGAGGAGCTTTAAAAACAGATTTGAAGGGAACGGCCTTTAAATATCAAAGGCAAGTTTCCTATCCATTAAGAGGTCAGGGTGCTAACACTGACATGACTTCTGATATCACATCTGTTATTGAAGGAAGCTCATATTCTCACGTTAACTTGCTAAAAGGTAAAGTCTTCTAAAACCTCTCTCCTTTGTCATTTCATGTACTATTTTTTTGTCACTTTTTTTTCCTGTCCTCTATAAATTTATATTATTAAGCTGGAAGTCTGGCAGAGACTTGATATTTGAATGCCAAACAGGAAGTAAATGTAATGACTTGACACAAAAAATCAAAGAATCATACAATCACCAAGGTTGGAAAACACCTAAAAGATCATCCAGTCCAACCGTTCACCTATCACCAATAGCTTCCATTAAACCACGTCCCTCAACACAACATCCAATCGTTCCTTGAACACCCCCAGGGTTGTTGACTAAACCATCTCCCTGGGCAGTCCATTCCAGTGCCTGACCACTCTTTCTGAGAAGTAATATTTCCTAATGTCCAGCCTGAATCTCCCCTGCTGCAGCCTGAAACCATTCCCTCTAGTCCTATCACTAATGACACGAGAGAAGAGGCTGACCCCCAGCTCACTACAACCTCCCTTCAGGAAGTATGGAGAGCAATAAGGTCTCCCCTGAGCCTCCTCTTTTCCAGGCTGAACAATCCCAGCTCCTTCAGCCTCTCCTCATACGTCCTGTGCTCCAGACCCCTCACAAGCTTTGTTGCCATTCTTTTAACACATTCCAGGGCCTCGTTGTCTTTCTTGCAGTGAGGGGCCCAAAACTGGACACAGTACTCGAGGTGAGGCCTCACCAGTGCTTAGTACAGGGGGACAATCACCTCTCTGCTCCTGCTGGCAATACTGTTTCTAATGCAAGCCAGGATGCCCTTGGCCTTGGCCACCTGGGCATACTGTCAGCTCATGTTCAGCCAAGCATCAATCAATCCCCTAGGTCCATTTCCTCAACACAGTCTTCCAGCCACTCCACCCCAAGCCTGTAGCATCATCTGGGGTTGTTGAAGCCGAAGTGCAGGACCTGGCATTTGGTCTTGTTGAGCCTCATCCCATTGGCTTCAGCCCAGCTCTCCAGCCTGTCCAGATCCCTCTGTAGGGCCTCGCTACCCCCAGGCAGATCCATACTCCCAGCCAATTTGGTGTCATCTGCAAACATACTGAGGGCGCACTCAATGCCCTCATTCAGGTCATCAATAAAGATACTGAAGAGGACAGGCCCCAGCAGCAACCCCTGGGGAACACCACTCGTGACCGGTGGCCATCTGGATTTAACTCCATTCACCACCACTCTCTGAGCCTGGCCCTCCAGCCAGCTCCTTACCCAGACAAGAGTGTACCTGTCCAAGCCATGGGTTGCCAGCTTCTGCAGGAGAATATTGTGGGAGTCAGTGTCAAAGGCTTTGCTGAAGTCTAGGTAGACCACATCAATAGCCTTTCCCTCATCCACCAGATGGGTCACTAGATCATAGAAGGAGATCAGGTTGGTCAAACAGGACCTGCCCTTCGTGAACCCATGCTGACTAGGCCTGATCCCCCGGTTGTTCCGCGCATGCTGCGTGATCTCCCTCAAGACAATCTGCTCCATAAACTTCCCTGGCACCGAGGTCAGGCTAACAGGCCTGTAGTTCCCCAGATCCTCCTTACAACATTTCTTGTAATGGGAGTCACGTTGGCAAGCCTCCAGTCTTCTGGGACCTCACCAGTCAACAAGGAGCGCTGATAGATGATGGAAAGCAACTCAATTATCACCTCCACTGGATCCCTCAGCACTCTGGGGTGAACCTCAACCGGACCCATGGACTTGTGGCAGTCCAGTTGGAGTAGTAAGTCTTTGACCGTTTCTTCCAGAATCACGGAGGTTTTAGTCTGTTTCCCAGCTGAGACTACCAGGTCAGAGTAAAGATACACAGAAGGAGCCGAATGCTCTCTTACTTTCTTTCCACTCCACCTCTGTCCTGTATTCTCTATCCCAAAAGCCATAATCAAAATGTCTGTTAATAGAGTTCTAGATCGGAATGCTCCTTTTTCAGAGTGTAAGTTAATCATTACTAATACAGTTTTAGGACTAATATTTGCTAGTCATACTAACAATACTGGAAATTTTACCACTGCAAATTGAAGACAGGTCTGACACACTTCTATCAAGATGTTGTCTCTGGGTGATATCATAGTGAATTTTGTCTTTAATAAGCACATAAGATGTTTGCTTACAGGAGCTTTGAGGAAAAAAATAAAATAAACCCTGAAAGATGGTGTTTCATCTGTAGGAAGAAAAATAATTCAGCTATTTATGAACCTACCACTATCTTTTATTTAATTTTCATGGTTTTGCCTTTTATTAAAGAACATGTGTAAATAAATAAATAAATAAATAAATAAATAATAATGTAGAAACATTGTAAGATGCCTTTTAAGTCTCCTAATTAGATGCACATGTTGATAAGTGAAAAAAATATATATATATTCAGTTTATATTCACAAGAACCATGTCCTTGAAGATGTCTTTTCAATTTTAGATACAAATTCAAAACTGAAATGACTAATCTGTCTCAATCTTTCAAGAAGCTTCTATTAGTTAACCAGATGAGTCTATTTTCAAAAACTAATTGCAGCAGTTAACTGCATAGCCTATGTAGCTAGCAGAGACTGATTTACAACTGGAATTACTTTATCATACATTCTCTCTGGCTCATAGGTAATTAATAACCAATTAAATCCTTTCTGAACTTGTAAAATAAACCTGAGAATCGAGATTTTTGAGATTGTTTTCAACCTTAGCCACTCACACAAGGAATAAAACATTTAGTAACCAATGAGACAAGCAAATTTTGGCAACTAAGAAAACAGCTGCTCTGTGGACTACTTCAGTCACTGATTATAGCCGCTTAACTTCTAACTAACACTAGGCACGTCCCTTTTGTGTGTACACCAGTGTCGTACACTGACATTTATTTTCTTTTTTCCCTCCTTCATATCTGCTAGGATGAGAGAAGGGGAAAGTAAGAATAAAAGAAAGAAAGCTTGTGGGTCAAGATAAAAAAAAAAAAATAATAATAGTAATTGGAGTAAAAGTAGAAGAAAAAAGGAATTAAGCAGGTGATAAGGCAATCAATCATCACTCACCACGTGTAGACTGACGCCCAGTTCGTGAGAAAAAGATAGCTAACCTGCCTAAACCCACTGCTGTACCTTTTCATTAAGCATGATGGCATGGGGCATTGGACATCTCTTTGGTTAGTTAGGTCATCTACCCAGATGTGCTCTCTCCCAGTCACTTGTGCGTCTCCCAGTCTAATCTCTGTGGGGGCAGAGCAAGAAATAGAGAAGGCCTTGATATTGTGCAAACATTGATCAGTGAAAGCTGAAACGTTAAGGAACTGTGATAACTGTTAAAAAGAACTACCATGTGATCTTCTAGGAAGCTAAACCCATGTTAGACAGACCTAATACAAGCATCAAAGAATTTGCATCTCATTCTGAATAGTTTTGCTAGTCTGCCAAGCAAGTTTTATAAACAGAAAATTATTGTTTAA
The DNA here is from genome assembly GCA_030625065.1 of Alectoris magna. Taxonomy (NCBI): domain Eukaryota; kingdom Metazoa; phylum Chordata; class Aves; order Galliformes; family Phasianidae; genus Alectoris; species Alectoris magna. The sequence continues at coordinate 166,084,469 of CM060560.1, read as the reverse complement.
TGAGATGATGTAGAAATGCAAAAATAGACAAAAAAAACAAACAAAACAAGCAAACAAAAAAACCCTCAAAACAAACAAACAAAAGAACAGAAAAAAAACCACCACCACAGATTCTTATCTACAAAGAGTATACCCATTGACCATCAGATGGGTGGAAAAATAGATTATGGGAAGAAGTCCTGGAATATTTACCTGGAAACTGAACTGTATCAACAAAATGCATTCTAATATGTCTAAACTTCAAATAGTGTCACATTACTCACAGTAAGTGGATTCATCTAAAGTAAATTCAAGCCATGGATATCCTAGAATTACAGCTCTGCCCTACAACATATCCTGGAAGAATGAATATTCTCTCATTACTGAAAGGACAGGATCTATTAGATGGAGGTGAATGCTTCAGGAGCAGAGAGAAGAGAAAGCTAAGGGGAAAATGATAGAGAAAAATATCAAGCAGAGTATAAAGACTGAGAATAATATATACCAAGACAAGAGGCATAATAGCAAGAAAAAGAATGACTGTAGTAAATTAGTTATTATGGTAGTCCAGGGATATAAATAAGAAGAAAGAAATATTATATTTTACAAAGAGACAGTGAAGGAAGGAAAATAAATAACACAAAAATAATAGAAAATGTGGTACAAAAACTATAAGAAATAGAACAGTGATGGGAATACTGGAGAATAAGAAGGAAGAAAAAAGCAAAAACAAACTGAGAAAAATTTTAGTTTAGTCTGTTTTATTTATTTATTTTTATTATATTTTCTTAGAAACTCATATCCACATGGAAATTCTTGACGGTATATTTGTTGCTTAGGGGATTTAGAGGTGAACCATAAATATAAACCATAACAGAAAAAATGTAGGCCAGTACAACAGGGAATTCAGAGCGTCTCTATTTTTTAAACAGACCTTTTCTACAAATCTCAAAGTACAGCTTATATAAACCTTCATTTTATCTTTTTATGAACTGTCCTATGTGCTCTGCTTGAGAAGTATTCACTGTAGCAAATATAAGACTGCATTCCATTTCCCTCACTGTCACACAAAACATTCAACAGGACAAGAATCTTTTGACAGTAGGACTTCCCCAGCAGTAGAGATCTATTAACATATCTTTGCTGCTGAATGGTCTCCAGCTGGCAAAGCAAAGATTATAAAACGTCGGGGGGGGGGGGGAAGTAGAAAATGTAAAACAGAAAGTGAAACAAATTCCAGTAGCAATACGTAGTTTAGAACACTTATGGAAAGTGAATCTGGAGCCAGAGGATGTAAGCATAACTGCATAAGCTAATTGCTCACAATTAGCAATAGCATTGCTAATTCATACATCTCTACCAGGAGACAATAGGAGGCAGCAGGACCCTACTGTGTTGGCATGAATTTTAGTGGTGTTTTCTGAGACTCCTTATATTGCTCTCCTTTCACATAGGAGCCCTTAGCTTTTCCAGATAGGTACAATTTATTTTAGCTGGATCAACCTACAACTCCATACCAATTACATTAATATTATGAAAGGAAACAAGCCAGAATCCATTCTCTAGCTCTGAGAACAAGTGGCACGGCACAGCTGACATCTAGATGGCTAAACCTCTTATCCTTCAAAGCGGGATGACTCCAGACTGTCTTTTGGGATTAACTTGGTCAGCTCTGCCCCCTGAACTGTGTATGGGAAACGTCTGTGCAAATGTCTCGGGAGACAACCATACCCAAACACACACTAACAAGATAATAACAGCAATGACTATATGGCAGTGCCTGTTCTCATACCTCTGTGCAGACTAGTTTACTATTACAGATAGTACAGATAGTACTACATTGTTGATGAAGCTTTTAAGTGCTACTGTAACGTAAACAATTAAACAAAACTTAGAAGTACTCCCACTGTTATGTTAATCTTTTTGGGTGTAGTTGAACATACTTTTAAAATCCAATGATTTTTTTTTTTTTTTTAATAGACTTATATTTTCCATTTCTTTATTTTGTCACAGATATAAGAGACTCAGAAAAGGTCCTTGGATGAAAGCACTGATTTGGACACCGTCTTTGAGGCCAATATGAATCTCCATTCAGTTACAGCAAGAGAAATTGGAACAGAGGATAAATTGCATATGAGAAATGAACACTTCAATATTTCTAACTTTAAAGATCAAGTCTGAGTAAATTTGAGCTGTACAAGGTAGTGTAAACATAAAACTGTTTGTGGAACAAGCTTCAATGTCTCACAGGCATGTCAGTAACTTGAGCTTGCTCCCAGAGTCCTAAATGCGACAGTGAGAAGGATCTGAAAACCTTGTTGGATTTGAATGATTTCTAAACACCACAAGAAGAGATCGGGGGTAACACTGCATCTATTGTTCCTACAGACTGCTTGCTATTCTACTTCTCCCCATTGACACTAAGTTCTCTTTCACTGTAAGTTTTTGTTTGTTTTCCCTGTATAGAGGCAATGGGAAACAAAGAGATCCACAAATGCAGAAAGGTGACAAACTGGGCCTCAGATTCTACACCGCCCACTAATCCTCAAAACTGTGAAGATACTACAGTCAGCTTTGAGGCTGCATATGTAACACAATTTTGAGTACAAGGTCAATTTTGAAAGAGAAGTTGAGGGCCACCGGAATTCTGTCTTGCTTTAAAAGCAGCCTAACAGACAATGATGCCTTTTAAAATGCTTCAAACTTTTTTGGGGGCAGGATACCAGGAGATATCAGAATAAAATTATGTACTTCGGAGACAAATAGAAGCCTTAGATTCAGACAAGCACAAACCTGGATCAAAACAATGGCGTTCAGTCCACTGTTAAGTAAATATAGTTTTCAACTTCTTTAACATCTTTAATTCATATATAGTATCTTAGGGTGGGAAATAAATATATATTTTAGCTTACCAATAAAATGCCTTTGTATTTTAGTTCCCTAGTCAAAGATAAGCACAAAAATGTTGAAAATAAACTTATTCAGGTTGAAGGAATTCAAGATTGTTGATATGAAAGATCTCCAAGCTTCTCTTTACCATCACCAATATGTCAGATTCTTCTCAAATAAAAGAAAAAAAGAGTTGTTTTTTTTTGTTGTTGTTGTTGTTTTTTTAAATCAAAGATAACCCACTGTTACTATACAATCAGTATGGTATAGTGTGTTGTTTTTTTCAGCACAGATTTACTTGGTAATTTACAGCCTCCACTGCTGTAAAATCACCAAGTCACATAGAAATTCAAATCTGTCATCCTGAGTTTGCTTTTTTAAAGACTGGAAGATACCTGCAAATTTGTATTGAGCACCTGCAGAATCCCTGACCAGGACACCAGAACAATCTAAATGTGTTCTGGGTAAGTTCCAGTTAACACCATCTGTCCAAAGCCAAAATACAAAAGCCATTTGGAGGCTACCCAGAACTACTATGTCTTACAAACATTTTTGATAAAGAAGGACTTTATGAAGCTTAAAAATAGGATATAAGGATACAAGACATATTAGAAAACTAGGAGGAGCTTTAAGATTGATTCTGTCCCAGCTATCAGAAGCATTCTTTAGTATTTCATATTTAAAGTATTTACAACTTGCACTGCTTCAGCATACTCTATTGAGTCTAATTCAGGCAGAAGAATGAGCTGGGGCTTCCACCCAAGGGTGTAGAACTGCCTGCTGCATACTTCAGATTGCATCAATTGAATTCAGGGAAAGTTTCTTTTATAACGTTATTTGCTTACTAACACAGCTTTCTGACAACGTCACTGTAAGTTGAAAACACCGAATAACACTCTGAATGGAAACGCAAGTCATGCTATTGAAGTACAGAGTATCACAGCAGATAACGAATTTCTTTACCTTTTCTTTACACAGCTTTTCGAAACATTACTTCAGACTACTACAGCTCTTGTGCTAGAGTCAGAACAGGAAATGGACCCTGCTTTTCCTCATTTGGATTTAGAAAAGGATATGTCTGAAGGAGCAGTAAACTCCAGCAAAGACAATATGAACAGCCTGAGATACTCTAAAGCTCATCCCATTTGCCTTGATAATGTCTCACATCTTAGGTTTTTTAAAGTCTTTAAAAAAAAAAATTATCCTGAAATGGTAACTGAAAAAAAATCAGTATAAATGAAAGTGATATAAGGAATTTACCTGATAGAAGATAATTGATTCTAAAAACAATCAAACCAAATCAACCAAGCAAGAAATAAAATTAAAAAAATCTGGGGGCATAAAATTAAAACCTGAATAGTAAGAAATTCTAGGTTTCTACTGAAGTTAAAAATCTGTGAATCAGACTACAGATGGATAATCCAGACAAATGATCTAAAAATCTCACTAATAAAAAAGCTGGATCTAGTAAATTGATTGGTTCTTATCAGGTTGTATCCACCAATTTCAGTTTTATCATTTGTTGTTCTAATTGCTGCTATTGTAATCATACTTTTGAAGATAAACCAGGAATTTTAATATAAAATCCACCATGAAGGCTGTTGAGAGCTCAGTTTCAGGATGAATTTGGGGGTCTTTACACAATAATATATCTTATCGCTGTTGAGTTTTATAAACCAAAACAATAATACACACGTGCACACGTGAGAACCTTTCTTTGTTTTCTGGCTCAAAGCTTGTTTCCTGGGGTATTTCTTGTGATAAGATTCTCACTGATTTACGGAGAAGGCAAATGATGGGTGGTACTGTGTGACAATCAACATCACTTTGTGGACATTTGAAAGCACCTTCCTTCAGAGCTGTTTTCCTCCAGAAGAGTGCTCAGGAGTGTTTACTGGCAGAAGATCAGGCCTGTGACTAAATAGCTCCAGCTTGGTATAGGGAAACTGGGGAATGATACCATCGTGTCCTGTGAAAAACAGGATGCAGGTGGGCATCCCTGTTCCCTCTTATCTGCTGGCAAGACCTGGAAGATGGGAACAAAAGAATTTCTGCTGAGACCCCAGAGCCTGAAGCTGTCACTCCAAAGAGAACTGACTCAACCACTTTGGACTTATTTATCAGTTTGTACTACCATTGGAAATTGTCACCACCATCATCAACAGAACAACAATTGCTGACGACCCACCACTACTGAAGATCAGTGACTGAACTACAAACCACACTGGATCCATGGTGGTGACTACCTCCTTCTTGCTTCCTACAAAGACTCCTTGCTTCTATTTCCTATCTTTACTATCACCTGCCTCCCCTTCCCCATCTCCCTGATTAAGATTTGTAATAAACTGTAATAAACAACATTTGAACCATTGTTTCTTAATCTCACACCAGGTACACATATCAAAGAACCTCCTCTCCCTCCTATAAATTGGAGCAAGGCAGTATATCATCTTCTATTTTTGTCTGCTGGCATAACAAACTAAGTGACTAGGCACAGAAACACTTATCGTGGAGCTATACTTAGTGTATTCTTAGCTCTTTATTCAGGCTCATTTGCTTCGTTCTATATAAATTCTGTGGTGGATTGCAGGTGTAAAATGATTTGTAGACTTTTAAACGGTATTTATGCAAACACTATCCCAACCTGATCCTCAGACATAACAATGAAATGGTACAATAGATCTTATCAGTATTGTAGGGAGAGAGCAAGCTTCAAGATCCCAAGGCAAAATTAATGATAAATATTTTATAAGATATACGTTTAATAGATTGCTCAGATTCTCAGACGCCCTCTGAACAAGAGACCTTTATTATTTTTTTTTTTTAAACAGCACAAAACAGGGAATGAAGAATCAGCATAAGACCATTTGGTTTTTAAAATTCCTCCCCCCTGCTAGATTGTACATAAAACAAGATTTTCAAGGATAACTTTGTCCCTGTCGTCTTAAGCTATTTAAACACACCGATAATGTTGTTTGTTTATGAAGACTTGCATCTTACCTTACAAAGCACTTATTCTGTTTCAGGGGTTTAAGAGCAGCAAGGGAAAGTGAAAACAGGAAGGACTGTTTGAAGCTGCCAAAATACTTTTCTTACTTTCTTTTCCTCTCTAAGAAAATACTACAGATATTGCCACAAAAAAAAAAAAAAAAAAAAAAGCTTCCTAGAGAAGATTTGCTTACATGTTTTATAATGTTCTTCACCTCATTAACAAGTGCCTGTATGTTCAGAAATTGCACATTATCTCTTCTGTCTCAGTTTCCTTAATTACTGTAAAAATTTTGTGGATTACTTATGTTATACAACTAAAAGATGTTTCATCACTTTTAACAACTCCATATCCAGTTTTGTATTTCAGTGACTGAATGGGAGGTCTACTAAAATTATACCACGTTTTAACAACTATTTGAGATAGCTATAATTCTGTATGAGAGTCAGAAAAGGAGAGCTGATATTGGCATATGATTTAACAGATGCATTAGGTATTATTCTTTGCTGCGTGGTACTGTAGCAAATAAACTGAATAATCACTGGTGGCTATTTCAGATGCTGTTGCTCTTGTACTGCATTGAACAATTTGTAGTATTCTGCCCAACAGTCTGGACTGCCATTCATGCAGATATTCAGTTTCTGTCTGAAAGAAATTTCTGCATTAATAATTCAATGAAAAAAAAGTGACCGTGGCTCAAAATATTTCATATTATACAGAGAGAAACAGAATTAGAATTGGAAAATTAAAAAAGTTCTGAAAGAGAATTCATTAAATAAAAAGGAAAGAACTCCTTTTGTAGATATATATAGATGTATTGGTTAATAGAAGAAAATTTCAAACTTCAAAGCGTTAAAACTTGACTTCTGTAGATATTTTACTTTTCACACTGTTGAACAGAAGCTGCTACTTTCAGTGCTTTGGAGAAAGTCAGCTACTGAAAGAGAAGATAACATTGAAATTCTTCAGCGACATTTTTTGTTAAGCTTCATTAAAGTGGATGAAATGGGATCAATTTCAGAAGAGTGATGGGGCAGTAATGAAGAGAGGCTCAATGCTATAGAGAGCAGCACACATCTGATGTTTTCATTCTGAGGCCTGTTTCAAGGGAGCATCCTTATTCCTTAGTTGCTGTTCTCTGTGTAATTATCACCTTCACTGCTAAGGACAGACTGCACATCATTTAATCACTTCATCAGCAAAGTCCTTGCCTGTGACATCCAAAAGCGGGCAGGAAGATGTTACTGAAAGAGAAATGGACACAGAAGCTTCCTTAATAAAATAAAACAGAGAATCAAAGCTTTTGCATTTACTCTAACATAATGCATAATAAACATATCACAGAAGACAGCTATTGTCACTCAAACTTTTTCTTATAAAGCTCTTTTAAATCTGGAATGCATTCAAAAAAGATACATTTGAGCTTCTCAGTTGAGATAAATTCTATTAATATATTAGATAATGTGATCTGTTCAACTATTTCTTATGGTCAGCAATTGACTGTACTATACTATAGCTAATGACTTGAATCAGGCAATGAAAAGCTTGGCTGATTCCTTGTTAGTGTTTTTGATCTTGGTTAGTCATATTTCCCCTACGAACTTTTTGTTTGTTTACATAATTGTGTTCTTTTAGGGATAGGCATATTTCATAATACTATTTTTTGGGATGTCTTGAATTTGATAGTTTCCAGGAAGTTTGTTCTGTGTTCATACACTTAGAATTTCAAATATATTGTCAAGACGAAATTTTAAACCAGAGTATAAAGTACTGTATTTTTCTCACATGATCCAGCAGCTGAGAATAGAAACACCAGTATTAATCATGATCGTTATAAAAAGTTATGTTACATGAATATTCTCTTAGGAACTGTTTCACAGTGAGTCTACAGAACCATTATTTGAACAGCTCCTTTGTGGTAGCATTCAAGGAAATTTAGACAATAATTCTTAGAACAGGGTCATCAAAATCCTGATCTCAAAAAACCTTTCTAGGATTTTACTATAGTTGAGAGACACATTTGTCTTTAGTCTTCTAGTCTTACCTTTCCCTCTCCAGAGTAGGAACCATAGAGAGTGAATGCATCATTTCCGGCATGCCAGATGTAGTGACTTTACCTCACTGTGCAGTTATACAGTCGATAGGTAAACAGAGGTTATACAGATGTTCCATACAAAAGATTACTGTGATAGAAAGAATCTGTGATAAATGGAAAATGCTCACTGATGTTGAAGGCTTGCAGTAAACTCCACACAGGAGCAATCTCCAGAGAAAGAGATCCTGCCTTAGTGGTAGTCAGCCCTTAAATGAGATCTTCCGGTAGCACATCTGAATTACCTTCACCTGTGCTCCTGCAACTGACTCATTGCTTGCCTCAGGTGGTCAATCAGAGGTTCAGGCTGTGATCAATGGTTTCCCATACACTCACCAAATCAGATGTTGCCACCTACCTTCGTGTTGCAAACTTTACTGCTGTGATCAATTACCTACTTCCAGACTTCCACAATCTCATATTTTCAGCCTGAAGTAACATTTTGAGTGAAGTAACTTGTTCCCATTCAAAGCAAGGAAACCTACTTCCTTGTCTATATATCTGGTTTGAAGGTATAACATGGAAGACATAGGTAAACACACTTTTTTTTTTAACTGTGAAGGTAGTTGAGCACTGAAACTTGCTAATCAAAGAGCTTGAGGAGCCTCCATCTGAGGAAATATTCAAGACCCAACTGAACACAGCCCTGAGCAACCTGGTAAAGCTGACCCTACTTGAACAGCTGGGCTGAAATAGTCTATTTAAGATTCATCTCCAATCTCAAACATTCTGTGAATATGTGATATTAAACTTCTGTATTGTAGAACACAACAATAAAGTCTGTTCAGTTGGAAGAAAATCTGTACATCTATCTTTAAATAAGCCACTCTTCATTACATATGAACAATTGTATTAGAAAAATAGAAAAAATATTAAAAATCTTTTTTTTTATAAAAAGCAAGCTCTATAAAATGAAAATATTTCAAATAAAGAATGCAAAACTGCAGGCATGCAATCAGACTTATTGGTTTGGTTTTGTTTAGATGGCTTAAAATATGATAGATTTCCAAAAGCTCATGAAAGTGTGTATTTACTGTTCATAAAATGACTTTCCAGTTTCTTTTTTATTCTCCTCATAATGTACTGCATAGTAAAAAACAAGCTCTTCAAAAGTGACAGTTAGGTTCACTTTCAGAAACAACTGAGCATATGTTACCTAAAATTAGATCTTCTAATGGTGCAAAAAGACCTACATTTTTACCCTACATATGTGGAGATTTTGAGAATAAATTTCCTTTAATTTGAGCTGATCTCCAACCTTTAGAAATGGAATATCAGGAAAAAAAAAAAAAAAAGTGTATATATATTTCCAGACCCTCAGAAGCACTGAACACATACATTTTGAATGATAGAAAAAGTAATAATACCATAATTAGTTTAATAATGAAATGAAAAACAGAGGGCAAAGAAGGATGAATATTCCTTTTGCTAAGATTCTGCTCATTCTAGAAAAGGAAGTTTCATCCTAGTCTGTGGTGAGTATTGGAAATGATAAATAAGTAATGACATTTTTGAGTTAGATTGCTTTCTCTGTATTCTCTCTTGAACAGATATCTGTTTTGCTCCTTCTGTGACAAAATAGCCCACTAATTAAAATGCAGTAATACTTCGGGTGACAAAAATTTGAAGAAATTTATTACTATTTCAGAGATTTTATTTTTTTCTCATTTTAGTTAAAGACGGAAATACCAGTACTTAGCTTACTTGGAAAGACACAATGATTGTGGAACAGCATGACTAGATGTGTAGATACTTTGAAATTAAAAGTAACTGCAAAAAGAACTGTCATCTTGAATTCTATTTAACGTAGGAAAAAATATTAGAATACCTAGAAAGTCTGTTGTGATTAAATCACCTTCAGTTCATTGGATCTGATGAGTTTATTTATTTATTTATTTATTTATTAGATGCATAATGCATTACTTAAGTGGTGTGGGTGATATTTTTTTCAAAATAAATATATGCTAAAAAAATTACATAAATTCCTGCACTGCAGTCAGGAAAGTGTCAGAGAGAGAAGCTTGTCAACAAAGGCACAACAGCAGAAACTCTATGAGAAATGTACATACAACAATCTGTTAAAATGATTGTTTAAATAATGCTCTGAGTGAGGAAGAGATTGACCTAAGTCCTACTTTGTTACTCTGTTATGTTAAGTCTTCCTGGTAAGAAACACCAGACTGTTTTGCATTATAACATCCCTTTCCCAATGAAAGTACCCAGAGAAATAACCTGGAATACCCATACTGTTCTATTACCTAGGGAAAAATGAATTAAGATTTTCTTCTTACAACGGAAATTCGACTATTAATTGAACTGTATGAATAATCTACCCATTTCTTTTGAATCAAGAAATAATGATGATATTCATATCAACGGCAAAAATTTTGTCATTCTAATTTCACTTCTCCATATCTCTACCTTGTATGCACAGTAAACAAATCATATAATCAGACCTATGCATAGTGCTCAGTTGTCTTTAATATTTATTCAATATTTATTTAAATATTCAAAATTTGGAAAATTCCTTTGCACTTGTGGAATTAGGTTTTAAACACAAGATTTCAATAGGCAGCTATTTCTTCATATTTTGAAAATGAAAAATATTTATTGCAAATTTACCATAAAATTGCTCAAAAGACTTTATCTGGTCTCAGTGTACTTTTCCTTCTGAGAAGGTATTTGTCTTGCAACTTTTTCTGTTTGAGTACCAGCATTAACTGCAAAACACAAATAGAACAGACGAGGGAAAGGGAAGTAATTGTGTTCTGAGATGTATCAATATGATATCAACTTTACCACTTGAATTCTTTTAGGCATGTTTTTCTTGGCCTGTATGCTTTCCACTTCTGAATATCTACAATTGTATTATTCCCCCAGGGAAAAAACAAGTATCCCATAGATGTTTATCTGAAGAAGAGATCTTCAAAGGACAGTTTAGATAGATGAAAAGGACATCCTGATTGAAGATTAGGAACACTGACTGAAATGGCCTTACGAAAATCTAAGATCCTCAAGAAGACTTTTTTTAAATTACATGTTTTGAGTTGTAACGAATTTCAAACTTCAAAGCTAGTAGAAAACAGTTGCTACTTATGACTAGTAAAGTTATAATTGTAACTTTAAACACTTTGGGAGCATTTTAAAAATGATTTATTACAAGCGACTTCTCTCTGCTGTATTACTTTGAAATAATGTCCTTTTCCTCTGCTTATCCTCCTCTTTAGGCATGAGTTGTCTAGACTTGTGAGGAGGGAGGGAGACACTAATGGTTTTTATTCAGGCACCCAGCCAGGCAGCACAGAAGAGGAAATGATTATTTTTTAACTGAATGCACTGGCAACGATGCACTCAAATGCCCCAAATTAGTTTTATTTTCAAAGTTTGCAGAGGAACAAAATTCAGGATCCATAGAATACCTATTAACAGCACTAATTATCCGTGTGACTGCTGCTCTTCTTGAGCTCAGTATATTTCAGCAGATATGTTTTCTGAGTACAGAGTACAAAATGCAATAAAATAAGCCAGAGAAGTAACAGTTTTTTGTTTTGTTTTGTTTTTTTTGTTTTGTTTTGTTTTACTACTTCACATAATGTCCATCAGCCTAACTAGTTGATTCCTGTGATATACCCATACATACTCTGGTTACTTCTAGAAACAAAATGAAGTTCTAGCTTTTTTTGTTGTACCTCATTTGCACTTTCCCCTGTTTTTTCCACTTAATTCTCTTTACAAGAAGCAGCTCAATAAACTCAGTGTTCTTAATACTTTTGCTCAAAACTGCTGATTAAGTGAATTACACTGACAATTTTCTATCATGTTGAATGGTTTTACTTCTCAGTCAGGAGTGCAAGTACATTTAGATTCATTATTTTTCACATATCTGTCTCCAATTAATGGAGGAATGTGGATAGATAGACAGAAAGACAGGCAGACAGATAAAGAAACACACAGGGACAATATGGTTTGCAGTGGTCCAATTGTGTTATTAGGTGGATTTTTAAATAATAAATGCAGGACTGTATTTTATACTCATCTTCAATGGTTGTAGCCAAGTTGGTATCAGGTAATTTGATGCAAAATCCATTTTGAGCATATGAGAATTTTGGAAATGGATGTATGGACTGAAGGAGCCTATGTAAAGTAAGAATTTGTTCTCTTTTGTTCTCAAGTTCGCAATGACCACTGAGGAATAGAATCATAGAATCACTCAGGTGAAAGATCATTGAGTCCAACCATAATCCAACCATACTACCCTAACTCACAACCCTTCACTAAATTATGTCCCTGAGCACCACATCCAAACAGTTTTTAAACACATCCAGGGATGGTGACTCAACCACCTCCCTAGGGAGCCTATTCCAGTGCTTCACAACCCTTTCTGTAAAGTTTTTCCTGATATCCAACCTAAACCTCCCCTGGAGCAAATCGAGGCCATTTCCCCTCATCCTGTCACCTGTCACCAGTGAGAAATATATGAATGCCAACTCACTTGTTCTTCACAGATTGTAACAGTTAAACAAACCCAGCTGATGTACCAACACAAATACTTTGTGAAGAAAGAATGCAGATCTCTTTGTTATTTATTTAGTTAGCTAGCTAGTTTGATAAAATGAAATGTTTCACATTTTTCTAGATTTTCTCTGTATGGGTCCATGATCATCTTTAACTCTTTGAACTTATTATACAAAATACTTTAGTCTGTGAAATTTCTCAAAGTAAACATTGCATCCTCATCTTAATCTTAAGAGCTAAATCTTGCTCTGTTTATTATCCAAGTATAACCTATTACCTTTCTCTATGAAATCATTTATTTATTTAACTCCAGTATACGACAGTGGACATATATCTCAATTGTCAAATGTGTATCCTCATTGATATCAAACTACTATAAATTCAAAAACTGCATTATTTTTGAAGTAATCAAATACTCATTTAAGACATTTAATTTAACATGTCATCAAAAATTGTTTGCAAGAAAAATCCTACTGAGAGTTACTATCATATTCTCAATATTATCCTGAGGCACTGAGAGTTAGTTAAAATTTCATTATAGGAATACTAAATATCAAAGAATTCAAATAATTTTTTACATGATGCTTCACAATGAAATACATACTATAGTATAATCAATTATATATTCAGTTTTAAAAACTAACTGTTGTATCAAACAGTTTAAGATATTTGGGCAACACACTTTAAGCTGATGATCCAGCATATGCAAAGAATCTCTTCCTTATTTCCATTTTAACTGGAGGAAAATAGAAGTTGTAGTTTATCAGGAAATTTTAATGTACCATTACATAGTATCACTTTCAAACAAATGGGCAACTTTGATGCATTTGAACACTTGCAACAGGCCTTCATTCTCATAAACATTTTAGTAATATTCACAATTTAATATTCTTATTATTATCCTCATTACCCACAGTGAAGTTATGTTACACTGAATGTATCTTGCCCTTACATTAAGAATGAGAATTCATGGACCCAATAACTCATGTACTTTTATTCGTTCAGATTTGTTTATAAAGTCTATTAAGACAGAGTAATATTTTTCCTCATGAGTGTTTCTGAACAATTATTTCCACAAAAGAACTTTCTTTTTCAATGAGCTCACTTAAGTGCAAATAAAAATATCTGAGAAATGAGTTTAAATTATAGGAATATAACTGTGATTACAACTAAGAAAAAATGATTAACTATTAATTTATTTTAAAACTCTTTTATCTCCTTATACTGGGTAATTCTGACTCAAATATCCGTGTTTGCAAAATTTGTTCTTGCAAAATTTTAGTGGTAATATTGATTCAAAACTTACACAGTAGCGTGCCCAGGTGTGCAAGAAGCCCAGTGGCATCCTGGATTGTGTCAGAAATAGTGTAGTCGGTAGGACCAGGGGAATGATCATTCCCCTGTACTCGGCACTGGCAAGGCTGCACCTCAGGTTCAGTTTCAGGCCTCTCACTACAAGAAAGACAGTGAGGCCCTGGAACCTGTCCAGAGAAAGGCAGTGAAACTGGTGAGGGGGTCTGGAGCACAATTCTTATGAGGAGCGGCTGAGGGAGCTGGGATTGTTTAGTCTGGAGAAGGCTCATAGGAGACCTTATAGCACTCTACTGCTGCCTGAAAGGAGGTTGAAGTGAGGTAGAAGTCAGTTTCTTCTCAGTAGTGATGCACTGGTAATATATCTTCTCATTAATAATGTGTTTTTCAGTGGTAATGCATTGGAACAGGCTGGCCAGGGAAGTGGTGGAGTCACTGTCCCTAAAAGTTTTCAAGAAATGTGCAAATGTGTCACTTTTAGGTACATGGTTTAGAATCATAGAATCACCAAGATTGGAAAAGACCTAAAAGATCATCCAGTCCAACTGTTCACCTATCACCAATAGCTCCCACTAAACCATGTCCCTCAGCACAACATCCAATCGTTCCTTGAAGTTTAGTGATCATGGTGGTGATAGACTGATGACTGAACTAGATGACCTTAGGGGTCTGTGAACAGTTAAGATACATGCTAAATTTAAAATCACTATATAACTCAACAGGCCCAAACCGTACCGTAGACAGAGATTAGAGCATCTAAATCCACGACTGAGACACAAAATCCTCTATTCAAGTACTTCTTTGTCCCAGAGGTGTCTGGAAGGTCTGTGTCATCTGCTCATCCAGAATGGCTCCAGCTGGAGCAATGAGATGACAAAATGGTTGGCTGCTTGCCCCTCCTTAAAATCTGACAGCTAGTTACAATGCTGGTCCTAGGAAGTGTTTAGAGCACACCTAATGCCTACTTGTGGCATTGAATTTATTACAAACACAACAGGCATGGCCATGTTACTGTAATTGTGTTGCTATCTGTTTTAGGACATCGTGGTCAGAACACTCAAATGAAATGTGAAAGATTTGGACTGCAGTAGTGACAGGACTAGAGGGAATGGTTTCAAGCTGTGGCAGGGGAGATTCAGGCTGGACATTAGGAAATATTACTTCTCAGAAAGGGTGGTCAGGCACTGGGATGGACTGCCCAGGGAGGTGGTGGAGTCACCGTCGCTGGGGGTGTTCAAGGAATGATTGGATATTGTGTTGAGGGACATGGTTTAGTGGGAGCTATTGGTAATAGGTGAACGGTTGGACTGGATGATCTTTTAGGTCTTTTCCAACCTTGGTGATTCTATGATTCGGTGATTCTATGATTCTGTGATTCTATGATAAGGAAAAGAGTCCACAAACACATCCACTCAAAGCTGACATTTTAAATAGAAGTGTTTATGTCCACATATTTATCTAACTGTGTACATCTCCAACAGCATGACTTAAAGTTGCATTTTCATTTTCATAGGTTCAATTTGTTAGCATTTAATTCAGCATTTGGAAATTCCCAACATTGTACTTTCTAGCACTCTTCCTTCCCTTTTGTGAAGTGTAGTGAATCTGCTTATGGCATTTAATATAGATGAAAACTCTCTGAAAAAAGGTTCATATTACTTGGCCTTGTAAGAATTTGATTACTTTGCTATTGGATATCAACATTTCTTTCAACTTTGCTGACACCTCATTAATTATGAGTAAATTCATTCTAGGTTTTTGCAAGAACTGTAACTATGCATGGTAGCATCCAACCAAGCTAGTAAATTGTTCATCAATGAAGCAACATGTAAATTCTGTCCTTGAGGAGCAGTGCACCCCACTTTTTTGGATCCCAACAAAGACATCGAGCAGGAGGATATCTTCTTTTGGTAGCTGAGATGTTGGATGATGCAGGCTGGGAGGAAACCAGTTTGATCAGCCCCTCCAGTAGGCTGTTTTGGGAATCCTGGTCCCCACCAGATGTGTCTGATACCACCATGGATTCATCAGCATTAAGCACAGTAGATAGTTCATCTATTATATCTTCTTGATTGCTCTCCATTCTGTCCAGTTTTTCAGCTACTTTTGCAATGGCTGAAACACAAGCTCAAAGGGGGGTTAAATGTAACTCAAAGTCTTGAAGTTTATTAATCAGTTCATTTACAAGGGGTCTTCTTTCTCCTCTGCCATACATTGCTGCAAATGTACTGGTATACCTTTCTGGTGCAGCCTTTGTGAAAATACACCACATATTTGGTGTGCACCTGACTCTCTCAGGATCATGCTCTTGGTCTGGCTTGTCAGGAATGAAAGTGAGGCTATGTAACATTTCCATCACAGCATATTCTCTCAAATAACAGATGCCTTTTTCCATATCAGTCCATTTCTTTTTCTCAGGCATCCGATCATCTTTGAAGGGGTATCTTTCTTTCACGGCTAACAACATCTGCTTCCAGAGGGCGAAGGCCTGGTTCTGGCATGTACTAATACCTCTGTCAATGGCTGAGTCCCTAGCAATGCCACCCAGTTGGTGAGCTTCTCTACTATCTAGCCACACACTGTTGGCCCCATTGTCCCAACATTGAAGAAACCAGGTGACAATAGGCTCATTTGGGTGGTGCGACAAGTCTTTTCTCAGACCTTGAATTTAATTCATTTTCAGAGATTGATCAGTAACGGTAATGATGTCTTGCTCACCTCCTACTCTTTCAGGACTTCTTGTTGCACTCCTGGGCATTGGTGACCATGATCTTATTGAGGGCGCCTCCCCTGGACTCAGGGGTGCTTCCCCTGGAACTTGGAGCCACTCCTCTGGACCTCCTTCCTCCTCTTCTCTTGCAGTGTCTGCTTCAACTTTCCCCTCCTCCTCTTTCTTCTGTTCTGAGTCGAGATTCATTTCATTTTCCATCCTCTTACAAGGGCAACTGACTTCAATTCTGGTGCCTCCTGTGGTTGATCAGGTTGGTCATTTTTGATGCTCTTACTCTCCAGCTTGGCTCAGAGTTTGTGTCATTCGATTATGAGGGTATTTAGTTCAGATTCGAGCATGGCTTGACGAGCCTGAATTCTGTTTAGTTCTATTTGGAGACTGAATTTGTTGTGGTGGAAGACATCTTGCTCAGTTCGGAGTACGTTCCGTTCGGACTCGAGGATGTCCCTCCTGGACTGGAGGGTGTCTCACTCAGACTGGCAAGCATCTAACTTGCACTGGAGGGTGTCTTGTTGAAATTGAAGGTTATCGAGTTTGGATTGAAGGGAGTCTCTCTCAGTTCCAAGGGCATCTCTCTCAGATCGGAGGGAGTCCCACTCAGATTGGAGTTTCTCTCTCATACTGGAGGGTGTCTCACTTGGATTGGAGGTCTTTTCTTTTGACTAGGAGACTCTCTCACTAAGCCCAGAGATTCTCTCTCTCGGCTCAGAAACTCTCTCTCGGAAACTCTCTCCTGGAAACTCTTCTTTTCGGCTTGGAAACTTTCTCTCTCATTTTGTACTGTCTCCCTGAGGCTCTCCCTCTGAGACACTCTTTCAGCACAGAGACTCTCTCTCTCAGTTTCAGAGACTGTCTCACTCTCTGGGATAGTACTGAATAAGGCCTGATAAGCATTAGCCAGGCCCCAAATCATTTGTGCCACCTCAGATCTGCCTGAGCCACAACATTCCTGTGTCAAATATCTGTTTAGGTTCTAGGGGTCTTTCAGGTGTTCAGGAATAAAAATTCCATGACACTGAAGATGTCCATCTCTCTAAAGTCTCTCCCAAGCCTCTCCATACTCCATGCCACTCAGTATTCTCTGGTTCTGGGGAAGGTTTCCACAAAATATGATAAATACAAATACTGAGTGAAATGATGAACAATATGTTCAGAGAGATTTACAACGTGATCAGATGAGCATTCAAAAAATGCATAAAGGATTCAAAGGAGAGACTGGGAGCCTGCTTAAAAATCACAAGTTCTGTAAAATTAGCATCTTCCTCTACAAACAGGTATGAAAGAGAAAATGGAATCATTTTTTATTCTCTTTACAGAAGCAAGATAGCAGTGCTCAAAGTTTACAAATATCCCAGAATATTGGTAGTCTGCCTGGGCTTTCAAGGTCAAGTCTTCAGTGAGCATCCATGAAAGAGAGAAACTTTCCCAACAAAGCTCTTCGAGAGCAGAGAGAGAGATTCGTTCTAAAAAGCTAAAAAGTAGCTTTTGCTCACATTCTCCACCAAGAATGTCAATGGTTTATGGGCTGGTTTGACCCGGTTCCATGACTAGTGGAGCAGGGGGATTTCACAAAATCCACGCCTCTGGAAAAGGGAAACAGGGGACCCCAAAATAATTAAAAACAGCGGCAATGATCCAAGGAGAAACAAATTAATTTACTAAATATGGTATCAGAATGCAAGATAACATGCTATGATACAATATAATTAGAATTGAAGCTATAAATCAAATATAATGAAAGAGTATCTGAAAGCTGTAGGCCTTACAGTAGTGCTGAGGCGATGCCTATGGTTGGGTCGAGCAGCAGAGAGGAGAGCTGAAGGAAAAAGGGACATCAGGTCACTTTGCCAGGGGTCATATCTTCTCTCTGACCTCAAAGCCCCCTGGGATATGTAGTTCTTCTCTTCCAGACAGGTGCCCAGAACTGGAGCATTAACAGCTTAACTCCCAGTGCACTACATGATGTTATGATGTGGAATACCAGTAACCAAAAGTCATAAAACCATGACACTGTGGATCTCCACTCTTGGAAGCTTCAACAATTAGCTAGACAAAGCCACATTCAACTGGTATAGATTTGGAGAGTCCTGCCTTTATCAGAATTGTAGACTTGATATCTCCAAAAATGCATTTAAAGGATTATTTCTACTATCTTGCTATGATTGCTATTAAGCAGAAATGACCTATCTTGTCTTTGGAATCTCTAAGTCTCCTTAAGCCTAAAAAACGTTTTGCATATTTTTACTGCAGCCATAGAAGTATTCCTCAAGTTAGAGTACCTAGAAGAATCTCCTTCAGAAGACATCACACTCCGCCTAGCAAATTCTGATGGATGTCAAGGATGTTGGTTCTCTGTTCTCGTAGCTACTACATTATCATCATTTTTTTACTGATTTATTTCAAGTGGCCAGCTCTTATAGTCATTTGGTCTCCTGGCAGACTTCCTGTTGCTGGTGATCCAAGCAGCTAAGAGGTAACTGCCTCTGAGTCAGGTGCTCATGCTTTTACTGAGAATAAATTATAAAGATCATCTCATGGATCATACAATTCCTAGCCTCTTTCATCTGCATGATATAAAGAAACCGGACTGTTGACAGAAGGTTCCTATAACTTTTTACTTCAGTATAAGTTGTATACATTAAATTCTGACCTAAAGATCTGCATCACAATTAATCAGATAGTGACTGTCTGGTGACAAAGAATTATGTTCCATTCAAGTTCTTCTCCTCAAGAAAAGAGAATGCAAAAATTCTTTTTTTAGCATGTATATGACATCCACAAGATTAAATGAGATTAATTACTTTAATTTCATGAACTCTTAGATACCCTGCCAAGGAAAAAAATATTGCTCATTACTCATCCATATGTGGTGGCATTATCATTGCATTGCTCAACTTTGGCTCTTGATTAGCAGAATAATTTTTAGACTAACTAGACTAACTCTTCTACTTTTCTACTTAGATTATCTTCTACTATTTGCTTTTCTACTTAGATTGTTACTGAAAGAACACTAGTGGGCTTTTACAAAGATTTATGCAATCATATAATTCTGTCCATAGAAAATATTATTGCCATAACAAAAACGCAATTAATCTCTAGCTAAGGTTAGAAAACTGAAGAGAATTTCACATAATCTTGCATTTGGAATACTCCTTACTTCTAACACAGGTAGAGCTACATAGGTCTATTGTACATAATTTAACACAAATCTTTGCTAAATTTTGATGGACAACAAAAATATTGACTTTTCTTATACCAGAGTGGATTGTTAAAAGTGATTTTCCATCTCTTTCTGGTTCATTTATTTATGTATTCATGTATGCATGTATGCATGTATATATGTATTTACTTATTATATTTTGAGATCTGTATAAAGAAATTACCCTTTTTCCCCCATGTTAGGTATAACTGAAGTATAACACACAAGCTGGGAATATCTACTAGCCTTATAAGGCACACTGTCTTTACAGGTGATTCTGTAGCTCTTTCTTCTCTGTTCCAGAAGACATACCTTGGGGATTCTTCTGGAAAAATCTATTTACATATCTAATATCTAGAATTTACACATTCCTGCAGGTTTATAGATTGCACTTGAGATTTTTAAAAAATGATATACATGGGCCTACTGCCCCCTGTCACAGACGTAGATTGATCTATGTAACTCCGTGACACCTATTTTTATTAGTTTTTCTTAATTCTAAAAAATATATATTTGAACTCAACATGGTGATTTGATTTTTATTTTCCTTTTGACTAATTAATATTTTCTAGAAATCTGTAAGAGATTTGAGTAATTTTGAAATCTAATAAACATATTTGAGCTTTCTATTGACAAATTCTCACCTGTAAAACTTTCTAAGAAACATTTTATGAAATAAATATTTTCTGAAGTTCTCTTTGGTCATAAGTCTTAATCTGTACTTCCACTATATTTATTCCTACAGTATTCAGAGACTAACTCTTCACAGATTCTTTGAAAGGAAGCAAAGCTACATTATCAATTTCTCCTCCTAACCTGAGCAACCTCAGGTTTCCTGTATGGCTACCGGGATCAAAGGACACATTTACTTCCTAAGTAAAACTTTAACATCTCCCCACCCCCTTTCTCGTTCTCAGGAACTTCTCAGACAGTCCATGTGCCAGTTCTGGCAGCGTGAGGTGCCTGATGAATTGCAAAGCCAGGTGACAGGTTGGAAATATGTGAACTTACTCCCTGGTGAAATTAAAGAACTGAGCTTCATCTGTACAAATGCTTGTATTTTTCAGTTTTAGAAAGGAACTGACCCTTACCTTGTATTCTTTTGCTTTCCTCCTTTAGTGTTTCATGCTGCTGCCAAATCAAAGAACACTTCAAAGTAGTTTAGGGCATAAAATTTAACCTATGTTTGAAACTGCTGCAATCCTATAGGAAATGGTCACCCCATTCTCACCATGTTATGTGACCAGCAAAAAAAATAAAAATAAAAATATGTCTAGCGCAACACAACACAAAAGATTTTCTGTAAAGAAGTAAATGCTATTTGTGTGCATTTTCTAAGCTGTGTGAAATTCTTTGGCTAGGTGTCATATATTAATGCTGAAGATATTTTTCCTCTTTCTACTTCATCCAACCGGAATGTGACCTTACAAACCTCTAACTGAGGTCATCAGACTCCAGGTGAATGCAAAGATCTGATTCAGGAAAGAAAGAAAAGAAAAAAATAATAATATATTACTGGAGTATTTCTCTCTGTGGCGTCCCTTATAATTCCATAATTAAATGAAACACTGGAGAGGACTGTGGAAGATAGCAGCACATACATAACTCTCTATGGAAAAGTGGGATACAGCTTACGTCAAACCTATTCCTTTGAATAGCGTCACATCCATGATGTATTTTCTTCTCTGACCGTGAGGTCCTCTGGGATGTGTAGTTCCCAAACCTGGGATACAAAATAATTTATTTTATGGCTTATATCATAACTCTTAAAATATATTACCCTGACAACACAGCCATTGATCTTGCTGTTATTTTGTATACTTATCCAGATTCAGTTTCATTGTGCTATCAACAGTAGAGTTCTTCTGTGTACCGACATTTTGGAACCTGTGCTAAAGCACATATAAGACAGAGACCTAATTTGAGACACACCCAGCATGGCTTCACCAAGGGCAAGTCCTACCTGACCAACCCAGTGGCCTGATGTGATGGTGTAGGTGGACAAGAGAAGAGCCATTGATGTGGTCATCACTGATGTGATGGACAAGAGAAGAGTCCTTACTGGACTTCAGTTAGGCCTTTGACTTGGTTCCCCATGACGTCCTTCTCTCTAAATTGGAAAGATATGTATTTGATGAGTGGACCGTTCTATGGATGAGGAACTCACGTCAAGACCACATCCAGAGAATGGTAATCAATGACTCAGTGTCCAAATGGAGATCAGAGATGCATGGTGTCCCTCAAGGGTCCGTAATGGAACAGATGCTTTTGAATATCTTCATCAATTACATCAGCAATGAGAGTGCACCCTCAGAAAGTTTTCAGGTGACGTCAAGCTGTGTGGTGTGGTTGACACGCCTGAGGGATGGGGTGTCAACCAGAAACCTAGACAGGATAGAGCTGTGGGCCCTAGTGAACATCATGAGATTCAACAAAGACAATTGCACAGTCTTGCATTGGGGTTGTGATAAACTCCACTATCAACAAGCTGAGGAATGTAAGGATGGAGGTCTGTGGTGACAGGACAAGGGAAAATGATTTCAGACTAAAAGAGAAGAGATTTAAATTGGGTATAAGGAAGAAGTGTTTTATGATAGGAGTGGCAAGATACTGGAACAAGTTTCCCAGAGAGGAGGTAGATGCCCTGTCCTTGGAGACATTGAAGGTCAGGCAGGACCAGGATATGAGTAATCTAATTGTAGATATCGCTATTCATTGCAGAGGAGTTGGACTAGATGACCTTTGAAAGTCCTGCCCAACTCAAACTGTTTTACAATTCCATGATTTTATGACATATAGGAGTCTGTATAACTTACATTTTTTAAACATAAAAAGTGAAAGACAAGCACTGCATAACAAGCCCTGAGAGTGGTGGAGAGTTGTTTTTCTAATTAAGTCTTGAAATAGAACTAAGCATTCAAATAATGACAGGAACTTACTTCCATTTCATTCAAATTTCTTCAGAGATTTTGAGATTTAACCTTCGAGTCCACTAGAAATACATCAAATTATTTCCATTTGATGTACCTCAAAAATAACGCAACGAATAGCAGATGAACCAGCTTTGAGATCACAGAATCACAGAATCACAGAATTGTAGGGGTTGGAAGGGACCTCCAGAGATCATCGAGTCCAACCCCCCTGCCAAAGCAGGTTCCCTACAGCAGGTTGCACAGGTAGGCGTCCAGGCAGGTCTTGAATATCTCCAGAGAAGGAGACTCCACAACCCCCCTGGGCAGCCTATTCCAATGCTCCGTCACCCTCACAATAAAGAAGTTCTTGTTCACATTCATGCAGAACTTCCTATGCTCCAGTTTCTGGCCGTTTCCCCTTGTCCTGTCTCCAAACTCTGCTGAAAAGAGTCTGGCCTCACCACTTTGCCCCCCACACCTTAGATATTTATAGGCCTGGATCAGGTCCCCTCTCAGCCTTCTTTTCTACCCTTGTCAAGGTCATTGATGAAGATGTTGAACAAGACCGGACCCACTGAACCCTGGGGAACACTGCTAATTAAGGGTCTCCAATCAGACTCTGATTGAAGTGTTAGTGAACTGAAAGGTAAGTAAGAAATACACTGTTTAAACATGCCCATGAAGGTCAGAAAGCATCACATAACAAAGTAAAAGGTCAATATCTAATATACTCAGAAGGGAAATTATAGTATTCTTCTTTCTTTCCTACAATTTTGATTTTATGCAGCAATCATAGTGAGATTGAATAATGAATTCACCTACAAGGTAAGTTCAATAGTATACAATACACATGATCAAAATATCAAGCCTCCAGTTTTCTTCAAAGCAAAAATTGTTTCCTCATAGCTATTACCATGTGTAGATGAATAGGTCCGCGTACCTGTCATTACAGTACTCATTATGGTCATTAGAGGTACATATTGGCCCAATGGAATGCACCCATGTGTGCTGAGGAAGCTGGCAGAATTGATTGTCAAACCTCTTTCTAAAACCGTTGAGAGAAAGGGAAAGCTGCTTGAAGATAGATAGGAAGAAATATCACTTCAGTCTTCAAAAAGGGCAAGAAAGAAGACCTGGAAAACTACAGGCCCTTCAGCTTCACTACCATCCCTTGGAATGTGATGGAGTATCATGTCATCTCCCAGCAAGTGGAAGAAATTGAGGCTATCAGGAGTAGTTAACATGAGTACAGTGAGAGAAAATCATGCTTGACCTCTCTGGTAGCCTTCTAGGATGTCATCACTGGCTGGGCAGAGGAAGGGAGAGGAACGATTGTTGAGTAAGTTTTTGAAACTGTCTTGCATGACATCCTCATAGGTAAGATTAAGAGGTGTGGGATAATTGAGCAGACAGTGAGATGCATTGAGAAGTCACTGACTGGCAGAGTTCATAGTGTTGTGATCAGTGACGCAGTGTCTAGTTGGAGGCCTGTAACTAGCAGTGTTCCTCAGGGATAGACTGGGTCCAGTCTTGCTCAACATCTTCATCAGTGACCTGGATAAAGAGATAGATAGAATACACTCTCAGTGAGTTTCCCGGTGAAGTAAATCTGGGAGGAGTGGCTGACACATCAGAAGGCTGTGCTGCCATTCAGAGAGATCTGGGCAGGCTGAGGAGCTGTGCAGAGAGAAATCCTATGAGATCCAAGTAAGGCAAGAGTCTTATACCTAGGGAGGAATAACTGCCTGCATTGGTACAAGTTATAGGATGAGCTGTTGTAAAGGAACTCTGAGGATAAGGATCTGGCTGCTCTGGTCAAAGCTTACAAATACCTATAGGGCAGGTGTGAAGAGGATGGAGACAGACTCTTTTCAGTGGTACCCAGAAACAAGAGAAGGGGCAATAGGCACAAACTGGAATACAGCAAGTTCCATTTGAACATGAGGAAGAACAGCTTACTGGAAGATCAACACTTACAAAGGGTAATTTTCTGAGCTATTTTGGATAGACTAGCTTTCTAGGTTATTTTGATTAGCTGTTTTCTCCTTTATCTGCCTTTCCTGTTGACCCTCATCTAATTTCTTCTACTGATCACTTTCAGCTCCTTGGAGTACCTGGTGTCTTTCCAAATCCTCCATCTCCCCAAAAGTACTTTATTATAATAATTTACCTCTTTATTATAATAATTTACATCAGAGAAATATCCTATTGATTATCAATCTGGACATGTTAATAACACTCTATCCGCATGCACACAATCATTAGCAATTAGTACAATGTTTAGATCTTGCTCTATATCTTTAAATATCATATCTGTGCACAACTGGCTGTCATGGTTTTGTGATTCTTGTTATCGGTATTCCACATCATAACATCATGTTAAGCATGGGGAATTAAAGAGTTAATACTCCAGACCCATGGATTAGCAACTTTCCAGATACCTAGTTCTTAGAAGAGAAGAAGGACTACATACCCCAGAGGACTGTGTGTTCAGAGGGGAAGATAAGTCATGGGAGGAAGTGATGGGATGCTCTCTGTCTGTCTGCCAGTGTGTGGATGTGCTCCCCAGTCTTGCGCCTTCAGTTCAAAGTAAGGCTTTCAGTTTCAGACACTCTCTCTTTCATTTTATTTGATTTAATAAGCCTCAATTCCAATTATATGGTATTATATTTTGTTATCTTGCATTCCGATATCATGTTTAGTAAAATTAAGTTTCCTACTTAGATCGTTGCCACTGTTCCACTTTTTTGGGACCAGCTCCCATCTCCCTACACTCCCCCTTTTCCCTTTCCCTTTCCCTTTTTTCTTTTCTTTTTTTTTTTTTTTTTTTGGTGGGGAGGGGGGGGTGGAGGCCTGCTGCCCCCTGTCACAGACACAGATTGATCTAGATAACTCCATGACACTGGCTACATAAAACTTTCTACCTACCATACGATATCATAGGTGTGTAAGTATGATGGCATCTTATTTTTTAGGCTATTTTTTTGACTGCTTGTCCGTCACACACTTGAGTTTTTCATTATGTCACTTGCAAAGCAACATAAATTAGATTTTGTGTTTTTCCAGCTTTCATAAATGCAAGCTTTAGCTTGCACTTATCTCTCCCTGCCAGCTACTGAGGGAGCTGGATGACTGCTTCGAATTAGATACTTCGTTTTTTAGTAGTTAAGCACGGAAGAAAATACTTCACATTCCTAATACTTTTGATTACCAAAGTGAAACTCTGAAGAAGATTTGATTTTTAGAAAAGATGGAGCCTTCGTCTTCTGAATATGAGGCCAAGATAAATTAAGCACTCAGAAGATGAAGTGCTCAAAATCACCAAACACTTTTGACAGTACTGATTAATGAAATACAGATTCAAAGAGATTTTCCTTGCATAAAATGGAGAGCAGCCTTTTAACTAGTTCTATCTTTATAACTTACATAAACATTAATCATTCCTGCTGTGAGTTGACTCTGTTCTTCACTTTGAGGCAAGAAAGGCTTCCTTATCCCCAGAGACTGAGACCTGCTAGTTTAGGTGCATATTTTCATGTTCAGATATAATACAGAGTGCATACTTCAGGCAGAGCAGTGAGTTTTAAACACAAGATGGTGTACTTAGGTCATCACCTTTTATTCTTGGTTATGTTAGAGGATTAGCTGTATCCCCTACAAAGGTCAGTGTAGAAAGAAAAGATGGCAAAGAAACTGCTTTACAGATGGCTATCTTCTGGATAAATTAACCAGTGTTTTATCTTGATTATAGCTTATTCTCTATTCTAAGGAAGCTTAAGAAGATGAATCTCACAATCAATAAATACAGATTATTCAGCATTCATTGGAAACTGATCTCCACAAGGGAAATCTGTGGTAGACCTGTTCCTTAAAGACAATGAAAATGCTTGACTTCACAGTGCAGGAAAATGGTTCCTAGGTTTGGTACTATATCAAATTGGACAACCAATGCAGAGAAGTAACTCATGAAGGACTGATTATATTTTAGTCTTTTTACTGTATCTAGACACACATAATTTAATAAATTTCCAGATCATTCTAATTTTGGTTTATTTTTTATTTATTTCCTCACCTTCTAAAAAGTGTGCACAGATGTACTTTCTTTTAAATCCAAAATAATTTGTAACTAGAATGAGGGAGAGAATGGGATTTATCTCTGAAAGGATTGAACCATGGGTGGTGTTGTTGTTGCTGTTCTGACCTTTCAATATAATGATGACAGGATATGATTATTTGCTCAAACATATGTATTTTAGAGAAGATTAAGAGTCTACTTCATAATTATGAATTCTTGCATGGAGTAGTACCTATAATGTGAAAAATAACACTTTTTTTCTTTTTCATTCCACCCCCCCCCCCCCCCCCCCCAGAAAAATTACTGGATAAAATTGTTCCCTGGAAATGACTTTTAGGCAGATCATTCTCATCCACTGAATATTTACAATGTATTAATACCAACTATTATCATTATTAAGCATAAAATATGAGGACAGAAAAAAGAACAAAGATCTCACCAGAATACAGCTAATAAAGGACATCAGCAATCAGACTTGATCACATGACAACTTCAGAACTAAAACTTAAGCATGTCAACAGAGATATTGTACAATAAATGAGTTGTATATGTGACTGGTCAAATGGAAGATGGGATGTCTTCCCAGGCAAAACCTCATAAAACATAGGGGTGCAACTAAGATCTATTAGTTTTTACACATAAAGTAATTGAGGTCATTAATAGCAACTAAAATAATAATAATAATAAAATCTTTAGTTGTGTCCATATTATTAAAGAATTTATCTACAAATTATCTTGGAAAACAATACAAATTAGAAAACAGCACACAAGAAAAGGCAGAGCTCAGCATGCCAGCTCCCTAAAACACTTCTGTCATTGGCAACCTCGAAGAAAAATGTTTATTACTACCGCAAGAGGTATTTCAGAAGATCAAAGACAAGTATGTTTATCAGAAAGGATATTTTTGAGAGTACAGTATTTAGAACTTTATGTTAGGTAATTCAGTTATAAAAATCAGTCAGTTCTACTCTAAATCTGTGACATCAGTGAGGCACAGTAGCAAATACAGATTGATGACCAAGCATTGAGGTCTTATCTATGTCTTGTGCAGGAAGCCTGAGCCAAAATTCATTGAGGTTAGAAAAACATTAGAAAACTGAGAGGTTAAGGGAATGGCATCAAGAGCAAAATAGATAGATGGAAACCAAGAACTTAAGCAATCATACAAGAATAACACACTGGTGCAGTGTCAGAAATATAGAAAAGGATATAAAAATATACAGAAATAGAAAACTACTAAAAAACAATTAAAAAAACACCCAAACACACATATTTCAAAAAACAAACAAACAAACAAACAAACAAAAAAAACCCATATATTGATATATTGGTTTAGGGCACAGAAAACTGCATTTTCCAGAGGAAAAAAAGTCTGATACAGTCTGATTAAACACACTGATTATGTTGCATGAATTATAGAAAAGGAAATACATATTCAGCAGCAGAATTGGGAGAAAGGACTCTAAAAAAAAGGTAACATAAAGATTTGATGTTTCCTGTGTAATAGATATGCATAATATCTTCGCACAATCCTGCTGCCACACAGCAGAA
Source organism: Alectoris magna (assembly GCA_030625065.1). Lineage (NCBI taxonomy): Eukaryota > Metazoa > Chordata > Aves > Galliformes > Phasianidae > Alectoris > Alectoris magna. The sequence goes on along the minus strand of CM060560.1, from coordinate 166,056,226 downwards.
CAATGTTAATTACAAGCAATAATAATAATAATAATAATAAATAAATAAAAACCTTAGATAAGGAATTTTCTAGCTACTGACTGATCACATTTGCCACTGTTTTCCAGTTATTCGAGGTAACTGAAATAAATGAGGGACTCAAATCAACCAGGATACTTCCAGCTGTGTGTTTTTTGGCTTTTTTTTTTTTAAATTCTTTCTCCTTTATGTGATCCCATAACTATGGTTCCAGTATATCCATACTTAATAATAGAAGTAAAAATTCATTTTCCATCAGGATGAAAATACTAGCGAGTTTAAGTGCTTTTATGGTACACGGTAACCAAGAGATCCTAGAAGTCATATTTCATAGAATCATAGAATTGTTTGAGTTGGAAAGGATGTTTAGAGGTAATCTAGTCCAACTCCCTATGCAATGAACAGAGACATTGACAGCTAGATCATGTAACGTTATAGTAAGAAGTGGGCACTTTTTGTTTCTAGTAATGTCTTTGAAGGAATTTCAGATGGGCTGTTATAGTGTTTTACTAGAGTGGGTTATTCTGATGTTTTACATATATGTAACATGCACTTTTAAGTGGACTTGAAGAAAGTTACAGGTCAAAGCATGCATACCATGGCATACCCTACTGAGAGCAGCTTGGCGACCACATCAACCATCTCTCTCAGAACCCTAGGATGGATATCATCCAGCCCCATGGACTTCTATACATTCAATTGCATTAGGAGGTCTCGGACTTCTTCCACTGTTACAGTGGGATGGAATCCGTTCCTCGCACCTACACATTGAGCTTCCAGGTCCTGGCAGACATGGGGAGAAGCCTGACCACCAGTGAAAACTGAAACAAAGCACTTATTGAGTACTTCAGCTTTTCCTATGTCTGAGGAAGCTAGTTCTCCATCCTCATTTATCAGAGGGGGAACACTCTCCTTGATCTGTCTCCTCCTGCTTATGTACCTGTATAACCCCTTCTTGTAATTTTTCAGATCCCTTGCCAAGCTCAGCTCTATCTGTGTCTTGGCTTTCCTGATCTTATTTCTACACATGCGGTTGACATCCCTATACTCACATTATTTAAAGTTTCACTGTGTATGTCTGTCTATCTCTTAAAATTGAAGAAAAAGCAGCAATAAATAAATAAAAAAATCTCAAAAATAATAATTAAAAATATCCGCATTCAAAAAAAAAAACAAAACAAAACAACAGAAGTTTGTTACATCTTTTTGTTCACTTCTTGTGTAGCATATACAAAAACATTTGAAACAGTTCCCATTGTCTATCCTTTTTCATGTTATTGTAAGGATAAGGATATTGATTTTTTTCTTTTTCTTCTAAATTATATCACACCCATATGTAGCTCAAAGAGCAATATTTTGAGTCTGGAGAGAAATACTGAAATAATATAATCTATTGCTGTAAAGGATCCGATACGCTAGTAGAGGACCCCAACCCCATAACCAAAATCTGCCATTATCCCAATGCCACATATATTAACATTCAAACTATCATCTGGATGCACATTTCGTGAGAGGGTTTGAGTCTTCCAGAGCTTAGCTTACATGCAAGAATAGTCAACATGATATCTACTCAGTTCTTATCTATAAACATACATTGTATAGTCTCTCATAGACGTTAACATCTATCAGATAGCCAAATGGCACATATTCCTTCACAGTTAGGTACTGGGAACAGTGAACAGTAAGAGATACAAAGTTTTGCTGTTATGCAGATACATTATATGTACACTACAGAATCACAAATTTCACTGCCAAAATACTCATGGCTACTTTCCACCAAGACTTTGAACAGGCTGCTTGTTTCTGTGGGTCCATTCTAACAAGCAGGAATTCAAATTACATGTGATCATGTCACTCTTCTATAAAAAGCAGGACAAGAGCAAACAACAGTCAAAATCTTAGCTCAGAGAAATTACTGCAATTCTCTTCTTTGGTCTTTTTTGTTTGTTTGTTTGCTTTGTTTTCTTTTTTTTTTTACTTACACCTTTTTTATTATTTTGTACTTTTAATTTTCTTCATAATCACTAAGACTAGAGGCTGTTAAGAGAGAATTTAAATAAGATTGCATATAACATCTTCTAAAAGAAGAGTTGTTATTCCAGTATCACCTAATTTCATCTGAATACCATAGTTTATTTTTTGATGTCTCACAGCAAATCAAATATATTATGCTAGTTAAAAAATCCTCATGTTAATTTGAACATAGAATTTTTTGGTACCCACTTGCTACCATTTTTTTTTTTTTTCTGCACTGAACTACTCATATCTTAAGGATTTATATGTGTTATATCACTGCTATAGCATTCAACACTCCTACTGAAAATCTTAAGACGGATAGAAATCACACTGTGTTTATGGGCAGGGGAAACTGAACACAGAAGTTTTGCAGGTATTTTAAATGTAAGCAATGAAAATTAGTTCAGGCAGAATGACATTAAAAGAATAAAATGAAATACAATATACTAAATCACAGAATCATAGGAGTTGGAAGGGACCTCTGTAGATCATCTAGTCCAACTACCTGCTAAAACACGTTCCCTACGGTAGATTACACATCCAGGTGTTCTGAACATCTCCAAAGAAGAAGACTTCACAATCCCTCTGGGCAGCCTGTTCCAGTGCACTGTTACCTTCACAGTAAAGTTCTTACGCATGTTTTGATGGAACTCCCTGTGTTGCAGTTTCTGCCCACTACCCCTTGTTCTGTCACTGTACATCACCGAAAAGAGACTGGTCTAATCCATTTGACTCATTCACATTAGATATTTATAAATAGGAATGAAATACACTCTCAGTCCTCTCTTCTACAGGCTGAATGGTGCCAGGTCAACTTGGAAGGTGGTAGTCTGTGTACCAGCTATTATTACAATGCAGAAATAACTTGTATGTATAAAAGTTCACACTGTGTTGTTCCGCTACTACTACTACTAATGCCATGACAAATTTTTCAGAATTATCACATTAAATAAAATAATACGTGTACTAATACAAACAGTTATTATGAAAATAATAAATCTTTGTCCTTAGAGAGCCTTGATTTCTTATCTTGATACAGAAGTGACTGCACACCCAGTGTTAAAAGGAAGAGTGATATATCTGCACAAAAACTCTTTCTTTTGACTTATGCCTTGTGCAAATGTTAGAGCTGAGTGGTGTGGGTACATGCTAGTCTGTGTGTGCAAGAGCAGTGCAGGTCTACAGCTGCTTTGAGACTTCTTTAGTGACCCTGAAGGGAAGCGCTGGCTCTGCATCAGGCTTGTGTAGCTAAATCTGCCTCAAATGAAGTGTAAAGACCAAGGCACATATCAGAAGCCACGATGAAGATCGTTTTGCAACCCATGTAAGCTGTGTTTGATAAACTTATAGACGCTTACGTCAACAATTACATCACTTATCTCCCAGCCTACTGAATCCCATTTGTTTTAAAGCATGGCTACTCAAACAGAGACAGGTAAAAAATCTTAAAAGCTATTGCTATATTTTCTGATGTTTGTGGGTCTCTGGACCAAAATACAAGGCCACCACTGCCCTGTGAAGGCATTGACACTTCACAGGAAGAAACAATCCTGCCTGCAATCACTGAAGGCATTTATTTCACATCTACTGATCACATCTTGGAGATATATCTTCACTCATCTTCAGCAGTTGGGATTTTCCAGGAAACTTATTCGGTATCTTTGTCCTCTTACTGACAGTTATTTACATCTAACCCAAAGTTATTTCATTCATATGGGACAAGTTGCAGTATGGTTTTTAAAGGGTATATTCTTATACATCTCAATTTTTCATTAAATGTTTTGTCATGTTTCATTAAAGATATTTGACATCTATTCTCAATAACCAGTTTTGAGATCTGACTATATTGTTCATCAAAAGAAGATATTTCATAAGCTTTAGCGTGTTTTCCATTTGGGATATGTAGCTTATGCCAGTTTTTTACTTTTACAGCTAAAGTAAGTCAAATGCTTTTGAAATGCTATTCTGTATATATAGTAGTTTGGGGTAAGTTTATCCTCAGTGAGTTTCTAATGTTTTCAAATTAAGATGCAAAGTTTCACAACAGGGTGTTTTTATTTGGAATGTATCTTCTGTCTTTCAACATTAAAATCTGTCACATAGTCTGCCTGAGCACAGACAATCCCAAAGCAGAAAAATGCTGAAGAGAACTTTCTGCAACTACGTTTCTACATTGCATTGTGCTTGGATCTACAGACAGGTCACCAAACTGGAAACAAGGAATTTTAGTGTCCTGAACTGTTATTTGTCAGTGCTCAGCCAAATGCTTGATGTAAGGATAATCAACTTGAATGAAGCCAAAAGAAAGAACACAGAATGATCACAGTGAAGTAATGTTGGAAATAAAAACTTTAGACTAAATTGGAGGTAATGGATGAAGGGAAATTGCAAACAGGTTGTTGGGACAGCCTGTGCCGGGAGGGCAAAACTAGACTAAGTCAGTCTGTGTTTTAAAACTGAAAGAGAGAGGCTGATTTTCAGGTTTAAAATAGTCTGAAAGTATTTTCAATATTAATGCAGTAAATTAATTTGTTTTCCAGTAATTACTTAATTTTCCATTAGTATATTAAAATCTCTTTTTTTTTTTTTTTTCTTTTTCTGGCACTAAAGAATAGTTTTCTCATAACATTATGTCACAGAGTTATCTAGATCAATCTGTGTCCGTGACAGGGGAGGGGGCAGTAAGCCTGTGTCCCCCCCCCCCCCCCCCCCCCGACAAATGGGAAGGAAAAAAGGGAAAGGGGTAAGGAGGTGGGAGCTTGGCTCAAGGAAACAAATGGAGCAGCGGCAACGATCTGAGGAGTAAAACTTATTTTACTAACTATGATATTGGAATGCGAGATAACACACTATAATACAATCTAATTGAAAGACTAATAAATCAAGTGAAATAAGAGAGAGAGAGGTTTCCGAAGACAAAGAAGCCTACTTTGAAGTTGAAGGTGCTGCGGCTTGGACGCACACCCACATCTGCTGCCAGGCAGTGAGAGAGAGAGCCAGCGTTGCTTCTGTGACGTATTTTCCCTCTCTGACCGCGTGGTCCCCTGGGATGTGTAGTTCTTCTTCTCTGTGCTCCACATGATGTTATGATGTGGAATACCAATAGCAAAAATTACAAAACCATGACACATTAGCAGTCTTAGAGTTTGCTTGTTCCGTTATAGCCCACTATATTTTATAATTTGTATTTGCAAATAAAGGAAAAAGTTCAACTTTTTAATACATTGTTAATGTGGCTGGCAATAAGAAAAAAAAAAAAAATTGTCTTTTGTGTGTTTTTCTCTCCCATCACTACAGAAGGAACTTGAATTGCATATTGAGATTACATGCCTATGTCATATGTGGCCAAATGTGATTAATTCGGTTCCTAATGCTGTTTTATTTTTTCTAAGTAAGTTAAACTGGTGTAGTGAGACAGAAGGGAGTTGACAGGCAAGTGGAAGTCAGTGTTTGAAGTTAGGATACTGCAGAGGATCATCCATTAATTCCTGGTTGAGCAAGTACACAGTTTTCCATGCTGCTATACTAATTGAACTTCATCAAATAATAGATTAATTATCAACAGTCCTTTCTGACATGGCCTAGCAATGTAATGAAAATTTTCAAAATCAGAAAGCAGACTAAAGTAACAATGTAGATGTAGTCACATTGACACAGCAATTGTTTAGGATCGTAGTATTTCTTTAGTGATCTGATCATATTCTGCAATAAGGCTTCTTCTCTTTCTCTTGTGAAATGTTCACTCAAAAATCAGGATGTTCAGATTAAATAGAAGATCTATAGACTTAGGTAAAAATGTAGAACTCAGGCAGGGTTATATGTGACATTACTTGTCAGTAATTTTGATGCTTTTTCTCATGCTCTGGGCTGCAATTCCTCTGTAATGGATGCTCTTGGCAGAAGCAACCCTTTATAACACATGAAAAGCAAACATAAGTAAAATAACCCAAACCACATCCATTGTTAATAATTGATGTTCATTCAGCATTGGCAAGCATTGATTATAGGCTTAAAAGGAAGTTCTTGCAATATTGATATGGACGTTTTTGACCTGAAACTGAAAGCTACACGCACTTAGTGGAAGACAGTGACATTTCTTAAAAATTAAGCAGTCATTAAGTTTATGGGATTCACAATCCTGTTTTTGTGGTATAGACTGTATGTCCTTGAGGAAATGTCAAAAATATGTTAAATATTACAACTTCCAAAAATAGACTAGCAAATAGTCACCAAAAAAAAAAAAAAAAAAAACAATATGTTTTCAAAATCTTTTTGCACTACATTGGGAAAAAACATACAATTTACTGAAGAACTAGCTTTTCAAAGGAAAAAGAGAAAAGGGACAAGGGGGAAATGTTGTTATTCAGTAATGAATGCATGATATCAGTAAGGTTCTGTTTCAACTCTGTTCTGTCTTTTTAGTAGCGTCAAAACTGATCTGGATCTTTGGCTGAAATACAGTTACGAACAAGCCTCAAGACAGGGAAAACACATTTGGGTGAAGCACTCAGATAACTGTTATTTCATTAGTAAAGAAAAGACTGTGAATGGAAATTAACTTCAAGTTTTGGAGAAGATCCAATTTCTATGAAATATCTGAAATATGATCACAAATGTTACTTACCATTAAGCAGTTCTTTAAGAAATTTTATTTTTTATGTGAGTTTCAATTCAGTTCAAACAATGACCTTCACTTCCAGTTCGAAAGTAGTATTGAAAAACACCAGTTAAATCTCAGTGTAGACTATTTTTTGCCATTGACATGCTACATGTTAATAAGAAAATAATCATTGTTGAATATAAGAAGATATCTGAAAAAAAACTGGAAGAACATGTGCATAAATATTTCAGTTTTTCAAATACTAAATGAAACCAAAGTTCTTTTGCAGTCATAATTAATCACTGAATTATTCTTTATTCCATCAAACAGGGATTTCAAAAGGAATTTTTACAAATAGAATATGTATTTTCTATTGATTACTGATGAAGGGCTATATAAAAACTGTATGAACACTTCCTTTTATTTAAAAGATCAAAAAGAGAAAATTGAAGTAATAATTTGAAAAACGCATCTTACAAACGCTGTAGAAAGCTAGCATCTTTTAATGCAATTCGTATTCATATATGGAGGAACTGCTGTATAGTAAGTTAAAACAACCAGTTCCACCAGCAACCTATTTAGCTCAGCCTTTCACTGTAGAGTTTGCCCTAATCTTTTCGTCTCCAGTTGTGAATATGACAGACTGCATTAAAGGTTTTGTCAAATGTAATGGAGTAAATAATTGAAAATATGAGAAGAGTAGAGCACTAAAACTTACTCAGATAAGAGAGTAAGGGATGATTGCCTTTGGTCTAGAAGAAAATATTTGGTTTCTGTTAACTGGATACAAATATTTGAAGAGTTTAACTATTCTGGTAATATGGGCTTTGCTAAGGTCCACGCAACTCTATCTAATAAAATTTCAAATGAGTAGGGGTAATAAGTGTAAAGTACTTTGATTTTAAGTCCATGAAATAAACTGCTATAATTGTACTGCAGGGTATTTTTGAACAAAATATAAGTCAGATGTTTTGTTTAATAAATAGATATACTTTCCTTATCTTTTCATCACACTCTTTTGCTAAATAAGGGTGATGGAAACAGTGAATAGCTACTATCAGAATTTTCATCTTAAACAACAAAAAAAGGTTAATTCAGTGACTGAGAATTTCCCTCATAACTCTAATTGGATAAGAAAAAATCAAAACCAACATCATTATCATATATTAATCAACTTTCATCTAATTTCAAGCTAATCTGAAAACTTTATTTTCCTGTTCAGATCTCCTGTTATATCAACCCTTCATGCCCTGCGTTGGGCAGCAAAAGAACTGTTGTGGTTTAGCCTGGCAGGTAGCCCAGCAATATACAGCCATTCACTCACATAGTCCCCACCCCCACCAGTGGGATGGAAGAGAGAATAAAATTAAAAAAAAAAAACCAAACCTAAAACAACGATGACCAAAAACAAACAAACAAAAAAAAAACCTAAAAATTCTAGGTTGAGGTAAAACCTAGTAAAATAGAAAAAGGAAGAGAAAAGGAAGATAATAATAATGATAACTACATTTATATACAAAACAAGTGATGTACAAGCAATTGCTCTCCACCTGACAATCAATGACCAGCAACTTCCTGAGCAGAATCTTCCCACCTGGGTCAGCTTTCCAAGTTTTTTTGCATGATGTCATATTGCAGAGAACATCCCTTCAACAAGTTTAGTTCAAATGTCCTGATTCTACCCCCTCCTGGCTCCTGTGCCCCCTCAGACTCACTGAAGGGCTGGCAGGCCAAGATGAGAAGCTGACAGAAAATATCCTTTGATTAGTACAGCACTGCTCAGCAGCAACAACAACAGCAACAACAAAATTGGTGTATTATCAACATCGTTTATGTTGTTTTAAACAAAATCATACCAGACACTACGAAAAAATCAGCTCTGTCCCAGCTGAAACCTGGACCTTATGCTTTGTTTTTCTGCACTAGTAAAACAACTGGGCCAAGACAATTCATGTTGCCAAAACTGTACAACTGCTTCTTCTGTCCTTTTGGTGACTGTACAAAGGGACAAAGAAAGACAAGAAATTGAGACAGTCTTGTTCACCCAGAGGCTAATGACTGTTCATGTCTGTTGTTTCATTGTCTTACTGGTTGCATGGTGGCTCTGTAAACCCAAAATCTTGACTCAGTTTTAGTAAAACAGAATTCATACAGTTTATATAATGGATCTTTCTTTTAAAAACTATTCAACAGCAACTAATGTTCATTTTTGGTTCATATCTGATCTGAAGCCTGATTCACAATAGGAATAAGAACTCACACTCTGAATTGAAATGAATTCAGAAAACTCATGTTGATGATAAAGTGCCGTTGAAAGGCCAATTGTTTTATGAAGGTACACACAATTAGAAAAACTTCCTGAAAAATGTGGCCACAGTTCTTCAATTCAATATAGAAATAATATTTGTAAACGATAACTGCAGACTAGATGCATTTTGTGTGTAAGGGTGCAATGAAGAGTTGGGTGGAGAGGAACTTTATGAGATTCACCAGGGGCAAGTGCAGAGTCCCACACCTGGGGAGGAGTAACTGCATGCATCAGTACAGGTTAAGGGCTAGCCTGTTGGAAAGGTCTGCAGAGAAGGAGAAGGACCCGGTGTCCTGGTGGAAAACCGGCTGATCATGAGCCAGCAGTGTGCTCTTGCACCCAAAGAAGCCAATGGTATCCTGGGTGCATTTAAAAACAGCTTGACCAGAAGAACAAGGAAGCTTATCCCCTCCCTCTATTCTGCTCCCTGGTGGAGCCACAACTGAAATACTGTGTGCAGTTCTGGGCTCATCATTTCAGGAAAGACAAAGAAATTCAAGAGTGAGTCCACTGAAGGGCTACAAAGATGAGTAGGGACCTGGAGTATCTCCCTTATGAGAAAAGGCTGTGAGACCTCAATCTGGAGAAGAGAAAAATGAGAGGGGATCTTATTAACACTTGTGTCTAATGGGTGAGAGGCAGGTGGATGGGGCCAGGCTTTTTTCAGTGGTGCCTAGCAAAAACACAAGGCGCAACGGGCACAAACTGGAACACAGGAAACTCCACGTGAACATGAGAAAGAATGATGTTACTTTGAGTGTGACAAAGAACTGAAACCAGCTGCCCAGAGAGGTTGTGGAATCTCTTTCTTTAGAGATATTCAAAACTCTCCTGGATGCTTTCCTGTGCAATCTTCTCTAGGCAATTTGCTTTAGCAGTGGGTTTGGAGTAGGTCATCTCCACGGGTCTCTTCCATTTCCCAGAGTTCTGTGATTCTGAGATTTTGGTGTGAAAGATACAACAGAAATCTTTTGAATGAAATCATTTTGTAAGACAGGAATCACATTATATAATAATTATATAATAGTATTACATAACAGCTTTCATGGTGTACATCACTGATCCTGTTTGCACTAGGCTGTGGAAGTTAATATTTTACAAGTAAGTCAGTTTTAGACTTCTTAAATTTTGACCACTTTCTTTTTTTCTCTTTCAACTTAGAAATCTTTTAATGACAATTATTATTAAAGTCAATGTTGCCGTGCACCTGGCAACCTGTGTTCTTTTAGCCCTATGCCTGTGCTGGACTATTGGGCAAAACCTACCTGGGCCAAAGAACTGCACGTGAATACCAATATGGTGAGCAGGAAAATGGTGTTTATTGCATCATGCGATATACCTATATACCTATCCTACTTCATCTACACCCCTTATGCATACATTAACCCTTCGACACCGAGCAAGGGGAGAGTCCTACCACATCACATCCCGAATCCTCGCTGTAGCCTACTACAACAAGTCAATTATAAGGTATGTGACAAAATTGAGCTAGTATACTTGCTGAGTTCAGGTCTCCAGTTCTCCTTGCCTTGATATTTATCTCTGTAATCACTCTTCTTCTCATTAAAATAACTACAATGTAAATGAATAGATTAGATATGAAAATAAATTGCATAATTAATTGTTTTCCAAAAGTAAAGGAAGATCTTAATAAGTCACTCCATGCCCACAGAATTATTTTTGCCCTCCTATTTTGATACAGAATATTTATTTCTCAGTAATTCCCTAGCATCTTGAACAAGATTAATTTTATGTCATTTGCTTTTAGAGTTAAATATTTGTGTTGTAATAAAGCCTTTAGATTTCAGGTGACAATGGAAACATCATTATATAGTTGAAGATGATAGGCAAGATCCTGCAGCATGCACAATTTGTGAACAAGATGAGAAACAATGCTGAACAGAACGATACTGAACAGAAACAATAATGAAGAGGAGAGAAGCAGTTGATAATGAAGAACTTGGCATCACCATTGTTTAAAATTTATATATATATTTTAATTGTAAATAGAATTTGTGCAAAGAAACACAAAGAAACAGCAAAAACCACTTAGCATACTACCACTGTATCTCTTAACAGAAAGGTTATTTCATAATATGGGCTTTGAGGCATCTACCTAAGAATTCAGAATGTATCTGTAGTGCTTTTGTAAACATCAGTTTCAATAAATTTTCCTTTTGCAATTTTAAATATGTACATATGTCTACGTGACAATAAAAAAGAACGTTGGGTATAGTGATTTAAAGTAAGGAACAAGTGGGAGAAAGCATGTAGTAGTTTCCTACTTTAACCCAGAAGAAGGAGACATGGTGAGCAACATACTGGATGGTAGATGGTCCTCATTTACTAAATGGATGGTTGAATTCACACAAATAATGTCATAACCTTTACATACAGAAATGAATAGGTACCAGCCCAATCCCTCCTACATTAGAGACTGTGAAAGCTATTGTGAATGTCACCAATTGCACATAGCCCTACGGTACAACTCTTTTTTAATCATTTCAATACCATTTACTTAAGCCGGTATTGAAAATGGCATTCATAAAATCCTGAAACCTTGTTTGTAGGACCAAAAAGTAGATAAGAAAATAAATGGTGATCTCTATGCCTGCCGTAGGCTTCTGAAGGCTTGCTTTTCTGGAGGACATTTCTCTGTAAATGCTAATGCACTAAGATCTGGCCTATGTGCCTGCAGGCTAAGAACGAAAAAAGCTAGAGAAAATTGCTTATAAGAAATTCCTCTTTCTCTTCTTTTCCCAGTCCCTTGGACTTAGCCAAATACAATATTTATGCACAATGTAATGTTTCACCTTTGCCTTCCTCTTCAAAATGACCTTCAAATACCTTGTTCTTTTGCAAGTAGACCTTTGTTGCACATAGCTTGGCCCCGACAATACATGTGTATGGAAACATGCTAAATTCATGGAATGGATGTATTATCAATAAAGTTTATGTTTTGAAATGATCATACAATGAAAAGAACTTAAATGTAGAGATGTACAATTAGCAGGAGTGAAATAGAAATGTAAATAATATGCCTGTCCCATTCTTGTTCAGGTTCATATATTTAATTGTATCGTATTTCATAAAACTGGTATAAAACTTATAAATTTTCACATCTGAGTACAAGTATGGACTGAAATTTAAAAAAATAAATCTAATAATTTGCTGATTTTATCATGTACCTATGTTGTGCATTCTAGGGAGATATGCTTTGTGTTTTTTTGTCCCTGTGGAATATTTTCAAGAGAGAAGTCAAATAAGGTGGCTCTGATTTTTATTTAATGCACTCAAATAATAGTTATAACTAGATATAACTAATAAAATTGGATTTAGATGTAAGTGTGAAGAAAGTGCAGGGCCATGTAGTCCTGGACATGGGATACATGAAGTGCAAATGGATGTCTGTGGAAAGGAGATAAAGACCAACCAGATCTCCCAGTAATATTTTTGTGGTAGATTTACTTTCTGCTGCCTTATCTAACAGAATGATTGATTAACTGATTTAAACGTTCTTCCAATTTTCATAGTGATTTCTTGTTCTTATTCAGACCAGAAAGAGAAACTGCAGTGTTGTCTTAATCTATTCATACACCAATGTCCTGGGTTACTTTTGTGGAAAGTGTTAGCTCAACATTAGGAATAAGGCTATCCAAATAGATCAGGGCATATGAAAATATCAGTTTTCCATGTCTTCAGGTTTTTTTTGTAGTATTTAAACAAAAAGCTATTCATCATAATGAATTACAGTTGTCCTCCCTTTCCATCCAGCACTGTTATCTTGCTCTTTAATGAGAGTCTGTTCAATCTCTAGCTCCTGGCCGTTACGATCATTGAAAAATACAATCTTTCTGGAACACTCTGTTCTTTTCTGGTAGTTTTATGTGTTACCCACATTTTATTTATTTGACCAACAGTATGCAGAAGGTCTCTGACAAGCTTTTAGTGAAGAATCAGTGGAATATATCAAAACAGTTTAATACTTCTTAGCATTAGATTTGTGCACCATAGGAATAGATAAAGTAGAAACGTACGATATACAGAATAAGGAAAAGCATTGGAAAAAAAAAGTAAAAAAGAAAAAGAAAAGGAAAAAGAAAAAGAGGCATCTTGAGCAAACCTTAAGCTGAAAAGCATGCTCACTGAAAACGGAGTATAAATAGCAGTCTGTATTTCACAAACACTGAAGACATTCTTTTCATAAAAACTCTCTGTAGAAGCTTGAGTATCCAGAATTTCCCATGGATACCAAAGTAGTCAAACATTATTTCACAGCTTTTCATTAACATGAAAAAGCTGCAAGACAAACAAATAAATAAATAAATTCTAAAACTTGTGTTTCTGGAGATCTCTACTCCATTTAAAATGGAATCCGATGTTTAATACTGAGGACAAATATTTCTGGCCTGGTAAGCAAATGCCTTAGTAACTTCCTGGAAATAATTTACGTTTTCTTTGTTACAGGTTAGTTCAAGGAAATGAATCTCTCTTTCTCTCTCTCTCTCTCAAAAAAGAAAAAAGGAAAAAAAAAAATGGTGGAAAAGAAAAAAGTTACTACTTTAGAAAAGACTTTTTTATTATCCCACATCTGCAATTGCATTTGTTTCTAACTTTGTGACATTTTTTTTTTTTTTAATTAATGATGGTGACTGTATCATTTACTTTTTGGAATTGACCATGTTTACATCTGTAACCTTTTTCTTTTGCAGTGTATCTTCAGGCTATCACTGTACCTTGGAAGATGCCAAGCTCTTTAATTAAAAAATCTCCTAACTGAAGAGCACTAATGGCAGTCATTGCAACTGTCAGCAGTTTTTCATTTTTCACATGAGGACACACTGTTTTCTAATTGGATTAAGTCTGGTTCTGGCTGTAATCTGTGTAAGCAGTAGTTAAAGAAAGAACTGCTATGTCACACTTGGTTTGCAGGTTGGAAGGTGATGAATACAGCTAATAAGAGTAAAAGCACAACCCATGCACATAATTAACTATACCTTATTTCCTTGATTAAAAATCTGCTTATCAACAATAATGACTTGACTAAACTACAAGGTAATATTTTAAGGAACAGTAGATACTACATTACCTGGATAAGATACTGCCTAAAATGCTGAGTGAGCCTCTTTCGTGTAGCATTGTTGGTAATGTTCAAAGTTTTTGTTTGTCTGCATTTATAAGGATTTTGCAGTTTCCTGTATCTGTCTCTTTTTTCCCCATACTCAAATGTCAATAAATAGATATCACTAAATCAGTTGGCATCCGTATTAACTTTCATCCCTCATTTGCAGAAGGAAGAGCCTCTGGCTGTGGTTGCCATTGGCTCAGTCATTATAAGCATTAACTCTATCCTTAATGTCCTTGATGAGCTTGAAGTGAAAGACAATATAAATAATGTTATGATTGTTAAGTGATCAAATACAAGCTTTCTCTGAGCTACCTTTCTGCAAAATATACAACTTCTGGCACAACAGCATATCTATACCATTGGGTAATTTCTTGTTTCTTTACAGATCTCAAAAAGGCATGGATTCAAGGCTTATGTTACGTTCAGTAGTATTGCAAGGGAGGATAATCAAGAACTGATGACTCTGCAGAAGCTTGGAAACTTGATCTAAAGGAAATTCAGTGTAAAGAACATTGACCTGATGATGATAGAGCAAAAAGAAACAGATGAGAGAGCCTAGAAGCTGCAAAAAGATTTTTGATAAATCATAAAGTGGGAGTAGTTGCTGAATTTCAAGATGGGTTGAGGGATTACAGACATCAAGTGAATAAGTAAGTGAGGTGTTTTTGTTGCTTTTGTTGCTGTTGTTTGTTTATTTTGTATTTTTTTCCAGTTGTTATTCTAATAGCTGAATTCTTGAGGGAGATACACAGAACATTTATCTTTGTAAAAGAACTTTTAAGTAACGGAATAATAAGGAAAACAAACAGACAAAAATATGAACAAACCAACAAAAACAAAATAAAACAAAACACAAAACCACCAACAAACACAAAATTAGAAAAAGGCATAAGTGGATTTCACAACAAGCTTGAATTTTGAACAGTTAAATACAAATTTCATCAGTGAATGATAAAGAACAGATGTTCCCATACTTCCATATTATTCCATTTGATGGAATGGTATATTTTTTGCAATTTCCATTGTCCTGTGCTTTCTACTTTGAACACTTCTTGGCATTTTTTTAAATGGAAACCTATATTTAAAGGGATTTCAGAAAGTAATCACCACAAGACTGCAGTTTGCAATTTTTAAGTACTTTTTTTTTTTAATTGTTCGCTGCATACAGAATTTTCTCACACAGTGTTAGTTTCCTTCTAACCTGTCTGAAACTTTTCATATTTGTAAATCATGAAGAACAATTCAAAGATTGCAATTTTATCTTTGCTCTCTCTTCTTTTCTCCCCATCCTCCAATCATTTACTCAGAGTAATTTCTACGAAAATCAAATTCTGTGTATTGATGCAAAACTTATTAAGAAATCAACATTTGAAGTGATGAGTTTTCAAAATCTCTTATTCAACCTTTGAGTAATCTCAGATTTCAAAGAGAAAAGGAACATGGGACAGGGAAAAGAAAATAAGAACAGAGCTCTGTAAGAATCCAGATAGTTCCTCAACTCTGATAAAGCACAGTATTTTCCTTGTGAGAAAAAAAAATATATATATATATATATGTATATATATAATTATATATTTTATTATATATGTAATAAAAAAATCAATATATTCCAGTTTTGGAGCTAAGATAAAATTATTTGCCAGTTTTCACTCTGTATTATGGTCTTTATGAAATCTCCCATAGCTCACAAAGCGTAACTCTTTCCAAAGTACCTGTAGAGTGTGACCCATTGACTACTAAAAGATAGGAAAAAAAATGTTGTGATGGAGCAGGAAGATTCCTGAGGGTGCCAAACGTTCAATGCCAAATGTTGCTGTTTCTTTTTCTACGCAGTTCTGTCTCTGTGTGTGTGATGGGGATGGAGTGCAAGGAACAATTCAAATCCTCCGCTTAACATAATATGTTGTTTTTTATAGTACTGAGAATGTTTCAATTGAAAATAAATATTCCTAAGGTAACATCTAAGTGCTTTCTTCTTCTCATAACAGATTTGTGCTTTTTCCATGAAAAACAACATCTTTCATATAAACAACAACAGAAACCACTAATTAGTTTCAATTTTAATTAAGTGTTGATCCCCATTTAACAGTTATTAAATTGAAGTAGTGAGATAAATTAAGACAACAAAATTTCATTTAATTAAATTAGATGTGATATTACTTCTCCCTATTACCAGTGTGAATAACTAATACAATGTTAGCTATAAATATACTGACTTATTTATGTGTTTTTTTTTAATATAGAGATGTACTTAATCATTAAAAGAAAATTAACGAGATTACGTCACTTAAAAAAATGCTCTCCATTCTACTTTCAAAAGATTTTCATGCCTGAAAATGATTAAACACTAGAAAGATTCTTTTCAGTCTTAAATCCAATAGTTTTGCATTCTTCCTGGGTATTCTTAAATAAAATATTGTTATGCAACTCTTGAAATGATTTTATATATAAGGTAAACCTATAAATTTTTTTAGTATAAATTTAAAATTCTGTGCTTTTTAAATTTGAGTACTAAAAGAAAAAGTCCTTTAGCATAAAATACATTTCTTGCATTAAAGTTCCACTTTGCAGAGTTTACATTTAACTGCGTCTTACAATTCCTCTCTTCCTTCTAATGGCAGAAATGAATCACTGTATTGTAATGTTTCTTGTCAGACACTGCACATGAACAATTAACATGTGAGCATATTTGCTTTTATTTCATGAAATCTCAATTTTGATTAAGAAAAACAAAAACAGGGAAACACATCAGTTAAAACACAAAAAGTAGCAGATATAATTATCTTGCTGTTGGCAATTCTTTCATACGAGAATAACACATTAAAAAAAAAAAAAACAAACACAAAAAAAAACGGAAAACAAACTTTTGTTTGTTTGTTTCCATAGAAATAGGGTGCCTTTAAGAAAAAACATGGATGGATTTAGAAACTATAGAAACCAGATTTTAAGATGAAAATCCACACTGAATAAATATTCAAAACTTTTCTCCTAACTCTTATTTCTATAGTAAAAGTATACTCAGAGTCCTTTGACAAAAGCTTTTTCTTTGGGTGACTTCTTAGGCTACAGAGTAACAATGTGTTTTGATTGAACTGAACCTTTTCTGGGAGGGCATATCAAGACTACTGCTAAGCTTTCAGATTGGGAATTGCACTTGTGTAGGTGATGTTTCAAGAGTACTTTCTTAGTATCACACCATGGAGCATGCCAATAGCATTTCTTTGTATGAAGCTAAACTGGGAGGTGAGCTCATTTTTACACCTAACAGCATAAACATTCTTTAAGCGTTTTTGTGTTGTGAGAGAGATCAGCATTGATGTTCTGCTCTGTACACACGTATTCTGATAAAAAAGGCAGTTTGTGCATTAAATAAAAACTTTAGAAATATGACTTGACTGTTGTCATAAAGTTCAAAAAAAGCTGGATATCTCATTAAATACTGTTGTTCATTAAGAATATCTTTGCATTTACCTTGTTTTCAAGAAAACACTTCTTGTTTTCTAGCCTCAGACATTAACAACAAACAAACAAACAAACAAAACCAAAAAACACAGAGATTTGATACACAATTTGAATAATTATCAGATCAGAGTATGTGTGACACAGCATGTCAAGTGAGTTCTCAGATTAGAAACAAAATGAAACACTGCTGTTCTCATTGATGTGTGGTGTATTGAAGTGAGATCTTGCAACCTTTATGGGCAATATCCTACAAATTAGCTACGTTATCGTGCGTAATGGGCCTACTGCTCTAGGTAATGCCAGCCACTTTACCACATGCAACTGTAACAATATCAGAAAAGGGAAAGGGAAATGTTATTATTTCTCCCGTTTGCTGACCAAGCTATATCACTTAGGAGAGCTTTCAAGAAATGCGAATGCTAGAATTTTCACAAAATATCTATTTTGAGCAGGAGATGTATTTAGTGTCTTTCATTCCACTTTCATTAAACAGCCTGGTAAAAAACGCTCTTTACTGAGAAAGAAAGTACTTTTTACTTCAAACAATATATCAAACAATACAAAACAAGATTAATTGCTCAGTAGTCACTTGTATGTTCAGGAGAGGCTTGGATGGATAAACTCAAGATGATGTCATAAAACAATAGACAGAGATGAAAAACATGAGTATTTCTGAAGACAAATTTGGACAGAGTATTAATGCCACTTACTATATATAAATATATATATATATATATTTTTTTTTAATGTCAGTAAAAATTACCATTAGCCCTATGAAAGCACAAATGATATTGACCAGCACAGCTTCTGTAATAGGCCATTGGCTTGCATTGAATAGCTGGAGCAATAAAAAATAATAAAAGAACTATGTTCTCCCTTTGGAGATAATAATGAATACACCATCTTAGAGAAGTATGTGGTGGCAAAGCAAAACTGTTAGGCAATAATATAATTAAGGGGGGGAAAAAAAAAAAAAGGTACTGAATATCTATCATCTCAAAAACAAACAAACAAACAAACAAAAAAAACCCACAACAACTAAACAAATGAAGCAAAACCCAAAACTGACCAGGCAACCCAAACCATACTTCATTATTGCATTATTGCATTTATCTACTGGACATTACAAGTTTCCTTTGGTAATCTCTCTTCATGGAAACTTTGTCTAGTGTCTTACAAGTCTATTAAAGACCAGGATGTCTGGGCATCATGACAATGGAATGAAACAGGAATTCACGAGCTCTAAGTGTCATTGTGAAGTATTTAAAAATAAATGTGCAACAGTAACAACAGGAGCAACAATTAATAATTCAATATTTAACAGAACAAAAATTAGCTTCAGAACTAAGTTCTTAAGTTGGCTACTATTATCTTTAAAAAACTATTAGTATAAATTTAAAAAAATCACTTGATAGTTTCAAAATAATATATGTAGTCAATCAATAATGATTGTAGCAGAAGTAAATACCTTCACCATGTGGATATTATTGCTGGAATCAAAATAAAAATACCAGAGTGTATGTAGGTTTGAGTTTGGATTTAGATTCCTGATTTGGTCCTAACTTCACAAGAGAAATGTTATGCAAGACAGCTCAAAAAGATAATGTAACTGTATCTAAGTCATATGACACTGTTCAAGTAGCTGAAATGAATACTAGCAAAAATCTGAAAAAAAACACACCCAACAACTTGTACCTTGAGTCATTAAATATTTTTTCTGATTACAGTCATTGTCAGCTGCCATTCATATCAGTTTTTACAAGTCCTTCCTCAATTCAGGTTCCCAGGAGGGAAAAATTAAACAAATGCATGGGAATTTTTCTTCATTTGATCCTCAAAATAATTATGAATTTTCTGCAAGATCTTGTTACAGATCACCTCCAGTTCCAGTGATAAATCTTCTGATATTTAATTACGAAAAAAATGTTGTTTGTTTATCTGTTTGTTTGTTTTTGAATATACAACAACAGAATTTACCACTATTGTACAGGCATGAAGAAGACAAAAATTGTAAAGGATAATAAAAACACTTTTTTTAAAAAAATCCTACATATAGTTACATTAACCGTTTTTCTTTAAAAAAAAAAAAAAGAGAGAGATTCAAGAGGAGTGAAGTTATACAATTTTCTGGAATTAAAACTAAGTAGTAATTGTTAGAAATTTATCAACAGATAAATGGAGGGCATGTCAGGGGCATGTCAGCTTTCTGAAAATAAACTTCATTTCTACTATAGTACATGGCAGGAGGCAAGATGAACAGGTGAGCAGCAAAATATATATGGAAGTTTCACACTGCAAATATAGGTTACACATCTACTGACTTGTATGCGTGTAGTCCCATACTACAAATGACTTTATCTGGAATACTGCTGTTGAATGGAAAGGTAGTACCCTTTCCTGTAAGCCAGTATCAAAACACTATCTCCATATGATGGTAACACACTTTGTATTTGTAAAACATGTGATTTATTGTATAAAATTTAATGATTGTGTATTTGAGTTATTGGAATTAGATAGAGTACTCCCTAGTAGAAGAAAAATATAGAATATTGAGACATACTTAAAACACTGAAATTGATCATAGCCTATACTTTCACTGCACTTTCTACACTCACATTGCCCCTGTTTTTATCATACTTCATTAAATACTCTAAAGATCAATTTTAGTATCCACGAAAACAGCTGAGCTCCCTGTTGGGGCCATTGAGCCATTCCATCCATCTGAATGTAGAAGTACCAAACTTTCAGCCCAGTATACACACATAGTGAATAGTTCCTGAGTGTGAGTCTTCATATACCCGTATACAAGAATTTTTCCCTCCATCCAAACTCCATTCTGACAGCATGTTCTGACAACACCCACTTGAATGTAGAGCAACATGTGTGGCTAAGAGATGCCTGAAAGAACCTCTGCATACAAAGGGATTTACCTGAACAGGTGAAGATTAGGGAAATCTCATACATTTAAGGAACAGGAAACAATGAAGAAGTTTCAGTATTTTCTTCTTAAATCTTCTCTGTAAAACTTCATTGTAGTGATGTCTATTTCAATGAGCCCTGGGATTGATCATGTCTGGTACATATACTCTGATACTGTTTGCCATCCTTAGCCAGATGGTTGTTCTTCTCCAGCCATGCCTCCACTATGATCATCTGGATACCATCTGTGTGCTGGTACTTTTTGCTTTGTCATGAGGTCTCCTGAACAAAGAGTAGCCACTAGGTAAAGAAAGGAGGAGATGCTCTCCTTCAAAACTGTGTCTCTGTCTTCATCATGTTGATGTTGCCAAAGCTGACAAAGCCAGCTACCTTGCAGATATAATTCCCTGCTGATTGTCTGTCCTTGCTTCTCCCCAGAAACTACCATATAGAAACTCTACATTGTTCAAAAAATTTTACATTGATAAATGTCCTGGGTTTTGTGTGTGTGGTTTTTTTTTCATAACTAGAAATATTTTTTGCGGCTTAAAATATGTTTAATAAATATATATTTTTTCCTTTTCTTGCATGTACAATTCATTCAACCGGTGTAAATCCATTCAAGCAGAGCAAGAATACTAACTTCATATATTAGCAAAAGATTTTATGATAAAAGGGCATTTATTGCAGTTTACTTTTTTTAAAAAAGGCTTATTTGTCAACAGAAAAGATACATTCATTTGTAAAGATCACTAAATAAATCTCAATGAACTGTAATAATGTTTTATGAACTCCTAAATTCCACAGTAATTTCTATTGATTTTTTATGATAATGCTGTCTAAATCGCAAACATTCAAGACAGAAGCAATTGGAAATACAGAAGTTATGATGAATAGATGGATTTTTTAATGGCACAATTTGGCTCTTTTTTAGTGTAATTGTATATCAAACGTTAAAAATGTATATGTTTTCATGATAAAAATCATGTCTAATTGCTAAGTAGAAAAAGTGCACCGCAGACTAGAGTTATTACTGTAAATACTGCAAGACAGCAATACTTCTGATATGGAGAGCTTCTGAAGGTAGTAATCATTCAGATCTTCTTACATAAATTAGTCCTTAAGCTCACCAAATTTTGAGATAGTAAGCCAGAACGATTCCATGCAAACTGTCAACTGCTATCCATGGAATCTGATAAATGAGTGTGAAATGGGAAGATCAAATTGGCATGAAGAAAAGGTAGCCAAACTGATAGTCAAACAATATAATAATAATAAAAAAAAAAAATAGCCAAAGCCTTTTTGCTTTTCTTGCAGGTACAATTCATGCAGCCAATGTAAACAAAGTAGACCAAGAACATTGACTTCATATCTTCGTAGCAAAACTTATAGACATTCATAATGACATTCTCCCTACCTTTGATAACTCATAGTTGATAGCTGAAAAGCTCCCGATGTGATGCTGACAACAGAAATTCCATATGCTCCTACACTGACGGGGCTGGAAACATTTAACTCACAAGAAGAAATGCTGGGTAAAGAACTGGTTGTATGGCCAGGCCCAGAGTGTAGTGGGGAGTGGATTTAAAATCAGCTGGTAACTGGTTATGAGCAGCATTCCCCAGGGGTCAGTACTGAGGTCTGTCCTGTTTAATATCTTAATTGATGACCTGGGTGAGGGGATTGAGTGCACTCTCAGTAAGACTGCAGATAACACCAAGTCAGCAGGTTGTGCTGATCTGCCTGGAAGTAGGAAGGCCCTGCAGAGGTGTCTGGACAGGCTACATCACTGGGCTCAGGTCAACAAGGATGAAGTTCAAGAAGAAAAAGTGCTGAGTCCCACACACTGGCAACAATCACCCCTGGCAACACTGCAAGTTTGGGGCAGAGTGGCTGGAAAGACTGTGCAGAGGAAATGGACCTGGGGCATTGGTCTATGTTTGACTGAACATGAGCCAGCAGTGTGCCCAGTTGACCAAGAAGGTAAATTATATCCTAGCTTGTATCGAAGTGATCATCCCTCAGTACTAAGCTCTACCGACGCTACATTTCAAGTACTGTGTTCAGTTTTGGGACCCTCACTAAGAGAAAGACATTGAGGCCCTGGAGCATGCTCAGAGAAAGGCAATGAAGCTGGTGTGGGGTCTGGAGCACAGGCCTTATAAGGAGTGGCTGAGGGAGCTGGGATTATTCAGTCTGAAGAAGAGGAGGCTCAGGGGAGATCTTATTGCTCTCTACAGCTACCTGAAGGGAGGCTGTAGGGAGCAGGAAATCAAAATCCTCTCCCATTAACTAGTGATAGGAGTAGAGGGAATGGCCTCAAGTAGCAGCAGAGGAAATTCAGATTGGACGTTACGAAAATCTCTCTCTGAAATAGTGGCTAGGCGCTGGAGCAGTCTGCCCAGGTAGGCGGTGAAGTCACTGACCATGGAGGTGTTCAAGAAACATTTAGATGTTGTACTGAGGGATGTGGTTTAGTGAGCAATAATGGTGATAGGTGGACGGTTGGACTGGATGATCTTGGAGGTCTTTTCTAACCTTGGTGATTCCATGATTCCATGATTCCATTTTTTTTTCAAAATAACTCATATAACTCTTGCAATGATGCTGACTGAACTCATAATGTTTGGACACTTAAAATAATGTACTGCAAGTCATTTTAAGTTTTAAACCTTAAATATTCATCATAAATTATATAACATCCATAGTATATTGTAAATGACATTCATTTTAATAAAAAATGTATTCAGCGGATATCTTTGTAGATGTCATATGCAAAGAAAATTCTGAAAATTTCTAGTAATCTGATTACCATGTAATTTAATGAACGCTTTCTTTAACTTTATTCTGATGAAAAACACTGTTTTAGAAATAACTGTATTTTCAAAATTGCATTTTAATTCACATTTGCAATATATTCTTTCTCTGTGCGTGAAGTTCATAATGGCCCACAATAAATATACATGGCACAAGGAATACTCAAGAGACATTTATCATAATTTATTGCAACTAGAACTAGTGGTTCTTGACTCCCATGTCAAAGCAGGGGCAGGGGTTTCTTATTAGTTTAGCTGCCAGACCCACTGTTTTCATTCAGAATATAAACTCCAGTTGACTATAAATGAATGAGTTCAAAACCTTTGAGGGTAAATAAGGGCCAGTGAATAAGAATGCCTCTCTCTTAAAATGTGAGCACACTGCTTTCTTGCCAAGACAGGCAAGAACTCATAAAACCTTTCTGTGTTTAAATGACTCTTTGCAGTCCTAGACTACACCAGCAGTTTCTTAAAAGTCTATTTTAATAATGATGGTGATTTGAATGTTAAAGAGTAATTACACTGTGATTTGATTACAAGACCTTTATTTTGTTATATCATTGTTGCTGCATCTTGTGCAAGTTCATTTATCTGAAAATCTGGAGTAGATTTAAAGGTACTTCTAGAAATCTCCACAATTAAAAATCTTCAATAGGATCATGCATTAGGTATGTCCTGTATGTATGTGCTAATATTTCTTATTGATTATATGAATATCGAATAACACAAGCTCAGCAAAATATAAATGGCCTACAAAAGTGCCCCAGCAGCAATTACTGAAACACAAATTATCAAAAAGGGTACACTGAGCTTCTGAGAAGGGGGTTATTTCACTGTGACAGTGAATTCACTGACAGTATATTCTGTATGTCTAATAAAAAGCATGATAATATTTTCATTACAAAGGTAAGAAAAAAAATTGCTCTAAGATGGATCACAAATCTTCCATTTTTCTCAGTGAGCCTTTTACGGTTTTAATAGAATAAATCCTTATCACAGGATACAAGGTAGACAACTTCCTTTTGAGAGAAGAGATCATGTACATGAATTCACTTTTCACAGTAATTCAGAGGATTTGAATTAATGACTATTTGATTAACCATGTACAGAATTCACTCCAAGAAGACCATGCTATCCAGCATTACTGATAGCAGCAACAGATTGCTGTGCTTTCTGAATCTGAAATATTCAGCTAATTCCTCATTTTAGATCACATTTTTCAGTTACATCAAGCAGAGACAAACTAACAAGTACATTTTATGTGTTTGAAATTTATATATAAGTTTTATATTTCTTTATACATATATGTACAGGATTCTAGCACTTCTATAAAATAATATGTTTGGGGTGTAATTCTCTAACTTCAAGTAATATCTTTAATATTTCAAGCCTCTCAGATGAGTGGTTTGTGCCATATAATTTACAATAATATAAGACAGTATGGTACAAAAAGAACCAAGGAAAAATTTGCTAACTTGCTGTAGCTTAGAAAAGCTGCTACATCTGCAAATCTTTTATGCTTTAATAAAAATTAAAATCTCTTAAGTACTGAAAAATATAAACTTAAACATATTAACAACATGTAGAATTCCTCCAAAAGTAGCAAATTTTATAAATAAATTATTATGGCCTCTTAATGAAAAAGTCCTGGCACATGTATTTCACTCAGGATTCTGGCACTGAGCATGTAGACAACTTTTTGATCCCCTTTTAAATGGTCTGATGGGCTAGACCTGTGGGCTTAAGATATATATGGATAGTATGAAGTTTCTCAAGTTCAGCCTAAATAACAATGTAGACATTCAAAATGTCCAGAAAGAAACCAGGAAATAATTTCCCTGAAGGAAGAAAAATAAATTATCTGATGTTATACTGTTAATTATCTATAAATAAGGTACCTTCTAATGAGAATATTCCCTTTAATTAGATCTGGAGTGCAAGTCTTATGAGGAGTGGCTAAGGTAACTGGGATTGTTAAGCCTGGAGTAGAGGAGGCTCAGGAGAAACCTGATAGATGTCTACAGCTGCCTGAAAGGATGTTGTGGCAAGGTGGGGATTGGTTTCTTCTCCCAGCTAACAGCAATAGAACGAGAGAGAATGGCCTTAAGTTGCACCAGGGGAGGTTCAGGTTAGATATTAGGGAAAATTTATTCTTGGAGTGTTAATGTACTGGAACAGACTGACCAGGGAAGAAATGGAGTCACCATCCCTGGAAGCTTTCAAGAAACATGTAGACATGGCACTTACTTAGAGACATAGTTTAGGGAACATGGTGATGATGGATTGGTGGTTGGACTAGATGATCTTAGTGAGCTTTCCAGTGGTCTTAATGATTCTATGATTCTATGATTATTCTGATGTCTTATGCCTTTCAGTGTGTTCCTCTCAAACTGATAATCCGCGTGTGGCAGTACTTGCTTCACAGCCTTGTTTTCCAGCGTCATTCATAATAAGAGAGAGGCAATAGTCCATGAGTGTTGTCCAACATTTTTGCTTGTCAGGGCTGCATTGAGGGAAGAGGAATTGTCTTGAAATGCGTCTATCATTTTGAAAATAATGCCTTCGATATATTTTAATGGAAACTACAACAGATACAACAAGCGCAGTAGCTCTGATATAACATGTTCTCAGCTACAAAACATTTTTTCAACATGTTCATCACCATTAGCTATATGTTTTTGTAACAATGAGCAAGAGGCTGCTTGCCATGATTGTCAAAACATGTACCGTTGGAGGTGACCCACTGTTGCCAATGCTGAAACATAGCTCCTATTGCCTCACTATGCACCCATACACTGCTTTATCTCCATAAACATTCAGCAAGTGTCAATGAATGTCAAATAGTGCCATTTTTGTGTGTGTGTGAAGGAATTCAATGACACACCTTCTCTTTATTCTCTCTTTAATGTCAGACACCGTTTTGACAGACTGCCTGTCTGCTGCCACCTGTCACACAGCAAGAAAATGGGATAGAATGTTGGTAGGAAGGTTCAACATCTACTGCCATTCTACCAACATCTGCCTCTGACATCATAGACCAACATAATAAAATAAGAGACATTATTTTTAGAGCAGCCCTTGAAAAATACATAAGTAACAAAGCAGTTTAATTTTTAATATTTTTATTAAAACGTTATGAAACCAAGCAACAAAAACTTAAAACTAGTGGCCTATTTGACTTAGCTTTTGTGAAACTAATGCACTGGTCTGGTTTAATGCAAGTGGTCACAATTCTTACTGAGATCTCAATAGGTTACTCAGACATTATTGATGAAATTTTACTCTTCCTGTATTTCACTCTTGACAATCATTCACAAATGCATGTATTGCCAAGAGGTCATGACAAAAAATGTGTGATGGGGAAGTGAAGGATATTTCTCTCTGATAATATAGGTCTTATTCTCTGATAAGATAGGTCTTGTAAAAGTCTAGTAGAAAGACATGACCAAATTTTGAGTTGAATTGCAATTAGATTGCAACTGTACATTCCATTTGAAAATGTTCAGGTAATATATTTATTTCAACTGAAAATGGAGTCACAAACATAAATTGATCTTGTAGGATTTTTTTTTTCTTTTTTCTTTTTCTTTTTTCTTTTTTCTTTTTCTTTTTTCTTTTTTCTTTTTTCTTTTTTCTTTTTTCTTTTTTCTTTTTTCTTTTTTTTTCCTTTTTTTTCTGATTATAGGACTTTGTTTAGCCACCATATCAAAATGCATAACAGTTTTTCCTATAACTTGAGTTATCACTGCAGCACTCCTCTGTTTGGTTGCCGTTGACTGATGGATGCTCACGCAGGGCCAGATCGCTCAGCAGGGCAGAGCCACTCTGGGTGTGGGCTGCAGTGCCAGCTTCTCAGGGACACGTGTTGTCCATGAACCACGGGTTGGACCTGCCTGCACTAGTCATTAGTGACACTAAGTCACTGTTGACTTACATTCAGTGTGAATCCATTAGGTTCAGCAAAGCTACATAAAATTGGATCCTCTGCCATTTTGTATGTATGTACAATTGGATGTATTTTCAGAGAGTATCCCAGGGTGTAAAATAAGCATCAGATGAATGATGCTTATTTTATTTATTAGAATTTATTTTATTTATTAGAATGATTATTGGAACCTCCCAGAGATGGTAACTAAGCTTTTTGTGTACTCTACTGAACATCTAGGAACAGTAAATTTGTTAAATTCAGTGAGTCAGACATATAAAGTGAAGTAATGTGTGTGGAATTTGCAAGTCAGGATCTGTGGTTTTATAAATACTCACTGAGTTACTCTGACTTACAGCATGAAGAGGAAAATAAAACTCTATCATTAAACTCTCAAGGCAGTAACAGTATTTGTGACTTCATTACTAAAGTACTAAAATCTCTAGATTCTGTGTAGCAAAGGCTTTTGTAAGCTAAATTAATTCACATTGATTGAAATACACACTTCACCCACAACTGACCACATCTGCAATTCTTAAACTTGTTATCTTTTCCGAACTATAGCTAGTTACTACCAATGCTGTATAAGGGAGGTGACTGTCCCTCTCTTCTCTGCCCTCGTGAAGCCCCATCTGGAGTATTTCATCCAGGTCTGGGGCTCCCAATACAGGAAGGATGTGGAGCTGTTGGAGAGGGTCCAGAGAAGGGTCGTGAAGATGATCAGAGGGATGGAGCACCTCTCCGATGAAGACAGACTGAGGGAGGTGGACTTGTTCAGCCTGTAAAAGAGAAGGCTGCAAGGAAACCTCATTGCAGCTTTTCTGTATTCAAAAGGGGATTATAAACAGAAGGGGAAAGTTTTTATCTAGCCAAGTTTTTACTTGGGTAGATAATGATAAGACAAGAAGGAATGGTTTTAATCTCAATGAGGGAATGTTTAGATTAGATGTCAAGGGGAAGTTCTTTACAGAGAGAGTGGTGAGGTGCTGGAACACACTGCCCAGAGAGGCTGCGGATGTCCCATCTGGAGCTTGGTGGTCCTGCCAGTAGCAGGGGGGTTGGAACTTGGTGATCCTTTGTGTCCCTTCCAAGCCAAGCAATTCCATGATTCTATGATGAGGTAAGGCAGGATATTTGCAAACCAGGTGGTAACCATGGGCATTTTCTTGCATTATATTGTGCATATCCAATATATATCCACATATACACATATGCAGAAACACACACATATATATACATTTACACAAATTCTCTGTGTAAATATATGTATTAATAAACACAAGTTACTTGTTATTTGTACTCTTACCGCAAAACAGAGATCTTAGTTTATTGTCCCCTGACATTTTGACATGAAGAAGTTGAATTTATTTTCATGTGGTCTGTGTGTAGCTAATGAATCAATTCTTTTTCTTATTAGTCACATAGACTACAGATATATATTTTAATTTTGATGGTTGTATTTTATCAATAGTGGCAAAAGTTATATTTTAACTAAATCAGTTATGCATACACACTGAACATGAAAGGGATATTTTCTGAGGTTTGATTTAGCATATTAGTAGTCAAAGTTTGTCAGTTTGCATTGAATATGATGAAATGTGTCTGCCAAATATATAAAAGCAAAATTCACAATGAGTGCTTCATGTAGTCAGTATGGGTGTTACCTTTGGAATATAAGGAACTCTGCAGTGAAATTCACTTCATAAAATAACCCTCATAACTGCTAAATTGTATTCTAGCTCATCTTTTAATAAGGCTAAGTACCTGAGACATCTCTAAGGCCTGAATTTCTGTAAAAAAACAAATAATATCCATGACTCCTATTTTTATATTTCTTGTTACTTTTCTTTAGGACAAAAGTACCTACAGCTGCAGCTGTTTCAAACAACTGAGAAAGATTTAACAATGTAAAACTGAAGTTTCCCTGGTGTATTCTAATATTGTGTACCATTTAAAAAAGAAAACAGAGCAAAACAAAAGAACAGCAACATACAAAACAAACAAACAAAAACCTAACAGCAAATGAACAAACAAACAAAAACATTTCACTAATGAGAAGGAATGGTATCTGCCCCATTTATGCCAATGAAACTCTTTTATGTTGGCTCATCAGCTTAGATTCAGATCTTGCACTTGTACTACTACGGCTTACAGGTGGATCAGATTTGCAAAATGAAATAGGATTTCAAACAGTTTGAAGAGATCTGCATTGTTTCTCTTAAAATTGTTTTTCTTATGTAGAAAATGGAATTACAAACTATGGGTGAATCAACTGGGAAATGCATCATTCTTTGAGAGAATGAAGTCAATGAGGAATGACTGATGTGTTTTAGGACATATGACATTTAAGAAGTCATTTGCTAATACCCTACTGTGATATTTCTTTTGCAATAAGAACCTAAAATAACCTGTGATTGCCACTGTTTCTGCTACCTAGTTTCCCATCTACCTACAGCACCTTCCCATTAGAAATGTTTTCCTTTCTGTCTTTCTCTTTCTTTCTTTCCTTTTTCTCTATTCTGTTTCTCTTTTCCTTCCTCTTTTCATTTTTCCATGCATTTTTTTTCTTTTTCTTTTGCATTTAAATATAGAAAATTCCAGATAATGTTCGCATGAATGTATAATTTGCAAGACTTGCTGGAAAAAAAAACAAATAACAACAAATAAACAAACAAAAAAAAAAAACATGATGTTGAAAAAACAGGGAGCTAAAATGATTATTCTAACTAGACTGACAGGGTGGCCTTGTATGCCACTCCTAAAAGGATATGATGAACAATTCAGAGTGTGCTCTTTCACTGCAACTACTGCAAAGATGTAAGGATCTGGCAGAACTTGCTGAACTAAGTTGGATAGTTAGACGTGAAAGACATTCTGTGGAAACACAGTTAAGTTCAGAAACCTTATTAAAAAAAAATGTTTTATAGTTATGTAAATTAACACTTCATTTTTTTTCTAATCCTAACAGGCAGATTTAAGTTTCTTTATTTTACGAATTACTTATAAATATATATGTGACTCAATTTTGCATAATTATGTAGAGTCCAATTAAATTTTCATGTTTTCTTTTCTTTACATTTTCAGAGGAAAATTTGATTAGATTCCAGGTGAGTCATTAAGAAGATCAAAAGATATCTGGCATCTTTAAAGATTACTGCTACTGGGTATTAATCAAAATCTTACTCAATTTAATAAGTCTTCTGTCTTATGCAAAAATTTCTATGAAACATTATTCACATACATTCCCTAAACACTAATATTTTAGTATGTCGTGAGGTAGATTACATCCTGGAATTCTTCTGTGGAAGCCCTAATAGAATGCATCAGAACAGGTACATTTGATCTGCACTACTTCTTCATGTAGAGGAACTGAAATCATGTAAATTCAATTTGACAAGTTCACCCTCTGCTTGGCTTGAATGATCATTTTGTATACATTCTTCTTGATGGACTCTCATGTCTTGCAGATTTTTTTGGCAAATGAAAATCTTAAAAAACATAACAATTATTACGTGCCTGTAGGGCTGATTTAGATTTATTGTCTTCCCACTTAATTCTGATTCAAAGTAAAATTAGATGTAGGTGAAAGGAAATTCAACAGAAGTACTATCTTTGTTTCTTTAGTAAACACCAAGAAAGGCTTATTTTTTGTTAGTGTATCATGTAGATAGATAAAAATCAGGGACTGGAGAGAACTATTTAAACTAAATGGCAGTTATAGCACCAGAACACTCATAAAAAGTAAACTGATACTTAAAGTCATAAACAGAACTCTGCTGGAGTATGACCTGTACCTACCAAACGCTATTAACACTATTCAGCACCCTCAAAAGTAAAAAAAAAAAAAAAAAAAAAAAATAAGCCTCTGGATCTGATCTGACCCCTGTAACAGGCCCTGCAGCTGAACCTGAGAAACAGCCTGTACTGGTATATCTCATCCCTGTACACAAACAGAAACTGCAGAACAGAAAGTCAGCTCATCTAGGAAGGAAAGAAGAGAATGAGGAAGGCTACTCAGTACCAGAGCCATCACAAGAATGGGAGGAAGAGACAGAGATTGTAAATGAGTCAGTCAGAGATTGTAAATGAGTCAGTAACCACACAATACCCATACCTAGGAGAGCTGCAAGATATGCAAAAATATTTCAGCTGGGATAATGGGGCTGATAGCCTGGATTCAGTGGGAACATAAAGTTAGGCAGGTGAGGTCCCTCTCTCTAGGGAAGTGGGAGTCTTCTCTGGAGATATTCAAACTCACCTGGACACTATCCTTTGAAACCTACTCTAGGAAATCTGCTTTAGCAGATAGATGATCTAGCAGTTAGACTAGATGATCTCCAGAGGTGCCGTGCATCTCCTACAGTGTTGTGAATCTGTGATTCTGCAAACTATTTAGAATAATATAAACATAAAACATTTTTCCAGATTGGAAGCAGAGGAATTTAATTTGCTTTGAAGACAGCATACATTTGGTGCATGAAAAAAGTTCTATAAGGTTAATACCAGATTTATATGTGAAAGTATTGAGACTGTCTCTCCACCAAAGAGCAGAAGATTCATTTTGTTCCTAGAAACATCTTTATTTGTCTTTTTTATAAATGAAAGTTTTAAAGAGGTTCCATTAATTAAGGTAATGATCAGTCTTCACCATTCCAGCCACAGATCTGCCCGTATTTCCAGTGTTTCTTAATCTTCTTGGTAATTTTTCCTCCATAATAATTTTTCAACCTTGATAGTATGTATCAAAGAAAAAACTAGTTAAACTGCATCTTGGATGCTGAACATTTATAAACCTAGATTTTCAGCTTCATGGTCCTGTTCTCAAGATGAGAAAAGTGAAAGGAAATATTCTCAAGATCTTTGAATGTATAAAGACAACACTCAAAAAAAAATTAATAAACATAACGAATAACTGTAGTGGTTAGGTAAAACTGGACAAGAAAACAGTATTCAGTTTAATATTCTGGGTTGAAAAGGTACTCGCTCACTGTGTTTACAGTACTGGCAAGGACAAAGTAGCTGTAGATATCTACACATCATTTCTGCATCAAAGCACTCCGCTTGAGCAGCGCTCAGAAGGAAATAGAAAAAAACGTTTGTTTATTCTCACTGTTACTCTCAGGAGTTTTTATTTTCACTTGTCAAAATTTTTCACTTTGCTTTTCATATCTTTCGCTGACTAACAGTCTCCACTCTTCTTTCTTGCTTTTGTCTTCTTCCCTTTTCTAACCCCAAAGAATCCATATTTTGCTAGTATCATAATTTCAAAGCCTTCCTGAATCTTAAAATCCTTGTCAGAGGTTAGGCTTTGACATTACTGCAGTAATGCTGATGAACTCTGCTACAAGTTTAAAAGGAAATAAATATTTACAGAACAGATAAAGCAAGTTTCCCAAAGTGTCCATTAAGAAAAATATGGATATCTCCGGGTAACGTGGGAAGTTATTTAAATAAGCAGTTAAGAAAGAAGCAATAAATTGGAACACGAGATAATTTAAGCTTGAGAAATGAAAATATCATTGTTAAAACATGTCTTTAAGGTCTGACATTAACAAAACAGGGACTAACTGACCTGATGTTTTCTCCATGATATCGATTTTATAGTATTCTGTTGAAATGGAAATGCATGCGTGACAGTAAACAACTTTTATGACTTTCTGTGTTCAAGATCCTGAAAAGTTTTGAGCTAGACAGACAACAATTCTTTTTTAATTTTCATGTTTGGAATCTGATACAATAAAGATATATCCTGATAGCTTTGGGAGAAAACTTTTCATGCTTGTTTTGAAATTGGTGTATGTTGGTGTGATTTAACAAATGGCTGGACAGCAATAATGGTCTTAGAGGCATGCACACTTTAATTCAGTGGCAAATAAAAACTAATTTTGCCTAGAGAGAAAGATATTTTGTGTTAAATCCTTATTCTCTTTTCTCCTATAAGTTCTATCCTTGCATTATAATTTAAAAACCCTATTTTTTCAGCTTGCGTCACTATTTTCCTTTACCTTATCTACACTTTTAAGCTTCTTACAGTAAATTTTGATTTATCATAACTAAAAACAAAGGTGAAAATAACTTAATTTTAGTTATTTATTTCATATTCTTTTCATTGTCATACCTAAATCTATTGCTTTATCTCACTGATGCCTTTAGCCACTATCCCCATCATCTGCTTCTGCCATACAGAACTGAACAAGGCCAACTGGAAACTCCCCAACCAACTTGCTAGCAGGTGCTTTGTGTATATGGATGCAGATTCTTGTTTCTTGAGGAAAATACTATTTTTATTCCTCACAACTTAAAGGAGATGGGACATCGTTCAAAAAGGCACAGGAAAAACAATCAAACAAACAAAAGAAAACAACAAAACCCACAAATGAAACAAAACAGAAAGATTAGGGAATTTATAATTAAACCTTCCAAAGAGATGCGCACATATCCTTTTCTTAGCGCCAGAGGACAGCACATAGTACCACATTATTGTGTACCTTGCTGTTGGTTCTAAAATGTGGTTCTAATTTTTGAGATGTGGCTGTATGCTCTGACAGTGGATTTCTGAGCCACTGAGTTAATAACAGGTTCTCAACTGAACACTTTGATGAATGTTTAATAAATTAACTGTCACTGTAATCATACATTTTAGCAGTCATCAGATTGCATGAGAATTATTTTCTAGAAATGCTCTGTTTTCTACAGAAAACTGATTGTCAATGTGCTATTGTAGTGTGCATATTATATTAATGCTTTCCTTCTTCCTTTACAGTTTAAGTTTTTCTGTATATTATCTTGCCATATATTAACATGGCAAATCTAAATCCAGAACCAAAAACTGTTTATTGATAAAAACTACTTGATGTACTCTGCAAATTAAAATTAAATTAAATAAATTAAATTTAAAGATTAAATTTAAAGAAGAGTTTAACTTAAAAAAAGCAGAAGAGAACTTAAAATGGTTTTGAAGCTTTTCCCAATTCTGCAGTCCAAAATAAAGGCATTAGACCATCGTATCATGGGTAGGAAGTAAGAATAATTTAGATCTGCTGAACACCATGAATATTTTACAGTTGGTTAATGTTCTGAAACCCACATGTTTTTACATGCTGTGAAAATAAAGTCTTCAGCCGTCCACAAATTCTTTCTTTTACCTGTGCTCATCTTGTGAATAATGCAAAACACACCAGTTACTATATGGCATGCTAATATTATAAAACATCATAATTTATGTTATTTTGCCTATAAAAGAATACTTTTTCTTCAATTTCTTTAAGGAAAACATATTTTAAATTGCTTGGGTAGGCAGCATTAAATTTAAAAGACTCCCGTACTGCAAATACAAATAAAGAAGATGTGTAACAGCAACAGCGTTTGTGTGGAAATAAGCTGAGTAAACCAGCACAAATTCTTAGTTCACAAAACTATCAGGAAAGATGTAAACTATCCAAATCTACTTGAAGCAAACAGAAGTCTCTATGAAAACAAGCCACAGATGATCTTTTGTGTTTCAATTTTTAGAAAAGTTCTGTAGTGTTTTTGCATCTCCTCTTTCTAGTTAGGTCAGCAGTATGACGTGAGAAAAAAAATCCTTTTTCATCTGGTATTTTGAGTTTGTTGGGATAGCTTTTCATAGTTTAATGAAAAGAAAGAATTGAAATAGTTTGAAGCATAGTAGTTTGGTATCCAATACATTATCTATCTCCTTCTTCTGGAAGAAGATTCTGTAGTCGTAAATTGAAGACTGAATGAGCCAGAAGAAAAGCTAATGAAACTCATTTTGGGAGGAAAATAACTAGGCTTTCAAAGTATAGTTAATAAGTTGAGGGAGATAATCCTCTCTATTCAGCACTGATGAGGCCACACCTGGAGTGCTGTGTCCACTTCTGGGGCTCCCCAAGAACAAGAGAGACATGGAACTACTGAAGAGAATACAACAAAGGGCCACAAAGATGAAGAGGCTGAAGCAACCCTTATATGAGAAGAGACTGAGAGAGCTGAGACTGAAGCCTGGAGAAGAGAGGCTCACAGTGATTTCATTACTGTCTATGAATATCAGAAGGGAGAGTACAAGCAGCCAGGAAACAGGCTCTCTTCAGTCATGCCCAGTGTCAGAGGTCCCTTCCAATCTCAATTAGAACCTGTGATTCTGTTATCCAGGTTCTACCATGGGAAATACGTAAATATTTTGGGAGGGTATTGATGGTGAAAACATTGCAACAACAAAATCACATTCCTGGAGAAAGGAACCTTTGTTTTTATTGTTCATAATTATTTGCTTTAACCACCAACAATAATCAGACTTGTTTGGGTTTTTTTCAGAATCTTGATGCCTTCATTTTGAATCTCACCGCAAATCAATTTTATCTCTGAAGCTGGGAGTGTCAAAGTGTCAGGACCAGGTTGGTTGCCTTGTTGAATTTGATCTACTGCCTGCTTTAGCATCTGGAAACCCTGTTCACAGAAGGGGAGTTAGAACCATATAGTTTTTAAGGAGCCTTCCAATCTAGACATTCTATGATTCTCCTGGAGAAACTGGTTGCTCCTGTTTTAGATGAACATAATCTTCAGTGGGTAAAGCACTGGCTGGATACCCAGGTTCAAAGTGTCTTCATCAATGGAGTTAAATCTGGTTAGCTGCTAGTCACAAACGATGTCCCCCAGAGGTCTGTATTGGGGCCAATTTTGTTTAATGTATTTATCAGTGATATTGATGAGGGGATAGAGTGCACTCTCAGTAAGTCTGAAAAGTTGGGTGAGACTGTTGATATATTTGAGGGTAGGAAGGCTCTGCAGAGGGATCTGGATAGCCTGGACCAATCGTCTGTGTCCAATAGTCTGGCATTCAACAAGGCTAAATGCTTGGTCATGCACTTGTTTTATAACAACACCATCTAGTAGTATAATCCTGGAGAAGAGTGACTGGAAAGTTGCCTAGCAGAAACGGACCTGTGGGTGCTGGGCAACTGACAGCTGAACCAGAAATGTACCCAGGTCATCAAGAAGTTTGACAACATCCTAAACTGCATCAGAAAGAGTGTGGCCAGTAGGACTAGGGAAGTGATTATGCCCCTGTGTTTGGCACTCTTGAGAACACATCTTGAGAACTGTGTTCAGTTTTGGGACCACCACTAAAATATTGAGTAATAATTGAGTTGGTAGAGTGTGTTCAGAGAAGACCAGCAAAGCTGGTGAAGGTTTTAGAAAACAAGACATATGAGTGGCTGTGGGAACTGGGGATTTTAGTCTGGAGAAGAGGAGGCTGAAAAGAGGTTGTAACGAGGAGCATGTTGGTCTCTTTTCTCAGATGACAAGTGATAGGATGTGAGGCAACAGCCTCAAGCTGTAACAGGAAAGTTTTAGATTAGATATCAGGAAGAATTTCTCAATGGAATAGGTGATTATACATTGGAATGCACTGCCCAGGAAGGTGGTGAAGTCTTCATCCCTGAATTTACTTAATAGACATGTGGAAGTGCTACTTCAGGACACAGTTTAGTGGTGAACTTGTAATGTCGTTTGGATGGTTGGACTTGACAGTCTTAAAGGTCTTTTCCAATGTGAACAGGAAAATGTTTCTTGGTATGAATGAGACACATATTTCACAAGATACAATTTTATTATTACTCCCAAATTCCTAAACGATATCATATTCGGTGAAAGGGGCTCATGAAAAATTTTGCCATTGTAGAGGTTAATACATTAATTTACAAGCATATGTAAAGATTTATTTTTTATATTTTTTAGACATTGTCACTAAATTGCATGGAAATTCTAATCACTTTTCAATAAATGCATCAATGCTGAAATAGGATTCCTATTCTATTTCTGATGATGCTCAAATACTTGTGGTAGATTGATCACATTTTCTTAAGTTAGGTCACCAGCTTTGAACTACATGCTACAGTTCAATCTGTTTTATATTTAGCTGAATCAACAAAGAAGATGTTAAATAATATACATTCATATCCTGCAGTACTTGGACTCCACACAGCTTAGAAACTGCTTTCAACTATAGAATTAACTCAAAATACTGCATTCAGCATTCATTACTGTAGTGGTTTTGTTTTGTACCTGAACTGCATCATTGTGCTATTGCCACTTAGGGATTTTTTTTTTTTCTTTTCCCCAAAAATTTGAAGTCAGTGTTAATGTTCCCAAAGGACTGCAAATTATACACAGGATGCAAGATGTTAGCAAGGTGTACCTTGAGATCAAATGAATACCGGAGCTGAGATGTTCAATTACTTCAAAGGGATTTACTAAAGGTATCAGGAGTAGATTTTGGGGGAGGAGATGCTACCTGTGCTAGAATATGCATTTTGCTTTTCTCCTAGGAAAAAGAACCTAAATTATGAAGAAAAAAATAAAGCAACTGACGCTATTGAGAGCTTTAAAAACAAAGTAGTGTTTAAAATAATATTCCCTTTTCATAAATATACTAATCAAGTGAGTACCTGACCGTGGGCTTCTATCATTATGTTAGACAGAATTAGTTACTTATCCAGGTAATTCATTTCCATTATTCACCCCTAGTGATCAGAAGAAAAGAAATAAAGAAAAAAGAAGTTTAACCAACAGGAACAACAAAAAAAAAGAAAAAAAAACAGTCAACACCCCCCCCCCCCCCCCCCCCCCCCCCCAAATAAAGAAAGAAAAGAACAGGAACAAACAGGAACAAAAATATCTTGCTGCTTGATATTGTGAACTTCTAAATGCTTCATAAGAATACTTGCTGTGAACAACCAGACAAGGAACAAGAGCCGGAGGTTTGGGTGTGAACATTTAAAATGCCTATACCTAATTTATTTCCACAGGAATTGGAGTCACTCATACAAACACTTAAGAACAGTCTCCTTTGTTAGAAGCAACTGCAGCTGGGGAAGAAAGTGAATATGCTCATTGCTATGCATATCAGTTCTAGTGTTCTTCAGTTCTGCAGTTTCTGCTAGCCATCCTTGATGCTATTTATAGTGTTGACTCAAAACTTTTCAGACATTTCTTGTCATTTTACAGAGCACAATTCAAACTACATCATCGTGGTTAAATGCTTGTTGTGCCCTACTTATCTTCCTGGGAGAATTCTAAAGTTGTTCAAACACTTCCGAGATAGAGAACTGAATGTACTGAAATTCAGAAAATTGAGTAATTTTAAAGTAAACAAATATAAATCTTTGAATGAAAAAAGTGTTTCAAAGTTTATTGGTTTTGGGGCCAGACCAAATGCTACAGTATAATATCTTCTCACAATATGAAAACAGATTTCTGAACAGCTTTCCTAACAAGACATGATAACACCCTCAGATAAGTATAGACATGTGCGCACTTCATACTTGTACCTTTGTTCCCAAAATCTTTGCTATGTACCACTGAGAATCACCAGCTGAAATCAAATGTGTGAACTATGCTAATTCACCCAAGAGAACAAGGTTTTTAAAATGTTTTGTGAGTATTTTATTCCTTTTTTTTTTTTTTTTTTTAAATGAAAGATGTGAAATGGCTATTTATGGTAGTTAGTTATTTTCCAATTTGTTTAAGATAAAAATCTCCCTCCAGCTGGCACTTCTCACAGGACCACAGAACAAAATTGTGAATTTATTGCTTACAACTGAGAATTGTGAAGATGTATAAAGATAATTTTAGCTATTCCTTGTCATATGTGGACATATAAAATATGATAACTTACTAGCAGATGATCCAAGCGTAGATTAAACTTAGCCATGGCACTTTAAGTCAGTCTAACTCAACTCAGTTATCCTGAAACTATCTTCTATGGAACTCTCAGATAGATATCATGCAGCTCCGCTCCTTGGACTTTTTTTGTTTCACAGCTGAATGAGCACCAAGAAAGCTTTACAAGTGTCATCATATGTGACTTACAGGGTAACTCAGCTGAAGGAGGCATGAAACAGCAGCAAAGACATTCTAGAGTAGCTTGTAGAATTTGTCCAGGAAAAAAAACACCTTAGTTTAACAGATAATTTTAAGGGTAACTGAAATGTTGAGCATTTAGTAAATGAAATTAAAATATTTTTACTCAAATCCTTCAGAATTTTATTTTAATGTACAAATTTAATTTTAAAAGGCATTTAAAGCTAAACAATTCTAATAATTATTTCTCAAAATGTTAAAAGAAGCTAGGGAAAATGAAAGATGAAGCAATTTGCTTAAGGGCATGCCCAGGAGATAACAGAAAAATAAAATACAGAGCAATTTTCCTCAGTTCATCAGCATAAAGTCTGTTGTCAACTAGCTGTAACACAGTATACAAAATATCACTGGTATATTATTTCATTTTTAAAGGGAAATAGTAATTTGTTTTTTAATTGACTTTGAAAATGTAAGCCCAAATATTTGTTAATTTCTGTAGGTCTCATAAAGATATATCTGTTTCTATATATATATTTTTTTCCAATAATTAAATTATCACAAATTTGCCGCTGATTTAGTTTCTAAGGTAGTTACTAGTCTACTTTTCTATTTTTTTACAATTTTTAGAAGTTTGCCCTCTTTTTTTTTTTTTTTATTCAGAGTGAGAGAAATTATACAAGGATGCATTCATAACACAAAGCTCTTTTTTTTTTCCTGTACAGTTTCTTATTTTTTTCAGAACAGGTTAGATAGGATCTTTGTAGTCCATTTTTTATGACTAGCATAACTATAATAGTACTGAAATTTAATAAAAGTGATTGACAGTGCATGTTCAGCATATATGTAAGAAGAAATAAGCCCTTCACAGTCTTTTGCAATCTGACTCATTATCTTCTTACCACATTAGAACACAAGGGCTGTATGTCTACTATCACATTAATATGAGCTCAAACTCCCACTTTAATCCAAATTACCTACATACCGTTTGAACACTGGTTCAAATTACAAGTAAATTTTAGTGGCTTTTTCCATTTATGACCTACTAGTAGACAGGAAGTGAGGGAATGGTGTTACATTGTTCCAGGGGAGGTTCAGGTTGGATATTAGGAAAAACTTGATTTTTAAAAGAGTGGTTGGGAACAGGAAGAGGTCATCCAGTGAGGTGGTGGAGTCACTGCTCCTAGACGAGTTCAAGAAATGCGTAGATGTGGTACTTAACAACATGGTTTAGTAGTCGTTATTGATGGTAGGTAGATGGTTGGCCTAGATGATCTTAGAGGTCTTCTTCAACCTTGGTGATTCTATGATTCTGTGATTATATTATTCAAAGTTCAGTCATGAAATTGAAATTGGATAGAGATCAAGCCTCTGTCCTGTCTCTCTTCTGTTATATTCTTGTCTATTATTCAGGACTTTGTTGCTAGAGTTGTATTTGAGGAAAAACAGAGAACTGTTATAAAACACTGAGTACTGGATTCATAGAAAATTAAATGGAATGGGAGAACACTGTGAAAAGAAACAATGATTGAGTGGCTTTTACTAAGAGTTAGTAAATTAGAAATTAGCAGTATCTGGTATTTTTGTGTTGCAGGCTTATACAGAGTTCATAATTTCCTCCTATTTTGGTGTAAGACTAAATGAGAGTGAGGACACTAAAGAGGTTTGGAAAGCAAAGCACTTTAAAAACAGATATATCCACTTTCACTAAATGCACAATGCACCCTTTCCATGAGGGTTATGTTGCAGTGAGGGACAGAAGGCAGGTGGGTTAGAATGACATTTCATTACCCTGGTCAATGAGAGAGATGATGCAGGCTGAGAAAGAGGCTGAGCAGGTCAGTGTGGTGGTTCCTCAGTCTTTCCAGAAACTCTCTGTCACTCCTGTCTACTCAGGTCTCCTCAGTTAAAGAATTAGGTATACATATTTTGCTGATAATTAGCCTTTTAAAATCACACTGATTTGCTCCTGCTTTTGTTGGTGCTCACTGTCTGCTCATTCTAGACATTTTTGTACTTCCTGACAATCACCTAGCTTATTTGTATACTATAGCTACCTACTTGCTTGAACACACAAAAATCATTTTGTTTGGGGATGTAGCATTTTTTCTACTACTGCTACAGAAAAAGTTGGTTAAAGCTCACAGGTATGCTAAAAGCTATTCTAACTGAGCCTAGCTGATATATCTTCCCATTCGAATCAGAATCACTGATCGCAGTGGGATACCTAGCTGTCCTAGGTTCATCACGCAAGCAGTGAAGCCCAAGGAAGGAAAGCTGATAAAGTGAACTGTAGTAGTTTGTGATACTTGCTTCAGCAAACTCAAACCCATATTTAGCCCACTAGAGAAATCACAGGCAGTGATTCAACTTTAGTAGGAAAGACAAAATAACAGTACTCAGATATACTGACCACGATAAATTTCACAGTATTCCCACTGATAGATCTTAACTGTAATGTCTAAACAAACAAGGAACAAAAAGTTATAATATGGTTCACAATGATAAAGAAGTTGTTTATGCAGGATTTTGCACGTAGAAAAAGCACATCTGATGGAAAATGTAATGTTGACTAAAGCATATTTCTACCAACAGACTTCTTATATCAAGGGCAATGTCTGGTGAAAGTGATTTTTTTTTATGCCAAGAGTAGCCACACACAGAAATTAGGATGTTAGCCTGGAACAGTTATTCAAATGCAGATTTGCTCAATATTACTGATATTATATTACTGATAAATTGATATTATTATATTACAATATTTGACATAAATATTTGTGTTAACTATGTACCTGAATTTTAATCATTGTTTTTGACTTGGTGTACATGTTCCTAAATTCAGTATGTACCCGATATACTGTAAAGTACTTGGAGTTGAAATCTTGACAAATATTATCACTTTTTCCCCTTTTAAATTAAATCCAACAAA
This sequence comes from Alectoris magna, assembly GCA_030625065.1. NCBI lineage: Eukaryota > Metazoa > Chordata > Aves > Galliformes > Phasianidae > Alectoris > Alectoris magna. The sequence goes on along the minus strand of CM060560.1, from coordinate 166,014,246 downwards.
AAATATTTATTTGGGCCATTAATACTGAGCTGAGTTTGCAAATATAGTTGTAACTGTGCAGATAGTCAGAAGTTATTTTTATATTTGACTTCCAATTATTTGAGTGTCTCATTATTCTGATGTGTATAACCAGATGTTGCTTATAATATAAGCATAGAATATTCTGTTTTCAATATTTTTTCACAAAAGGCTCTTTTCTTACAACATATCTATAAACACTCATTCCAGTTCTATTATACAGCTGATGTGTTTCTTACAAAACATTATTTTAATATACACTTTAAAGAATGATGAAGCTGCTAAGACTTTAGGCAGTGATTTTAAAAGCTTATTAACTGCAGAGTTTCCAAACAAGGTAAGGTAGATTGTAGATTATAATAAAAGAGCTCAGCATTAATTGTATATGAATTGCATAAGGGTGGGCCCCTGGATAGTAATAACCAAATCTTTTCAAACCCGGTTTGGTAGTTAATTTCAGAATTTAAAATGTAATTATTAAAATAATTTTTTAAGGGATTCCAATTATCGTAATTTTGCAACTGTAGAAGCAATTTACAAAACTAAACTTCTCCAGCTATTCTCACTAACCGTATAAGAACTGTATAAGAACCATGTAAGAATAATTCTTTTGATGTAGTTGTTTGCAATGAATAAGTCTGAGAAAGCGTGATCATTTTTGGACCGCTTGTAAGTACGAAGAATTGGGTCCACTGATGTCAGCCTAGCTATTTCTGTCTGGCATTCAAAGTCTAGCTGATCTCACATTATCCAGTGAATTTCTGTTTCATAAAGACTGATGTATTGATATAAGATACAAAGTAAAGACAAAATCGTATAATGATACAAGGAATCATAATAAATTGTTGAAATTATTTATAGTGTAAAAAGCGGAGTCTGTTGTTAAGCATACCATTTCCAGTCTACCATGTCTGCACATATAATCAAATCTAAAAACATTTCTTTGCGAGCAGGCAACAAAAAGAGTATACGTATACGTGCATGTAAGGGCATGTTACGCGTATGTTTGACTACTGGGAACTAACGCAGAGAGTCCAGCAGAGGCGTGAAGCAACTCCCTTATGAGAGAAGAATAAATGACCTGGGACTATTCTGTCTGGAGAAGACTGAGAGGGGATCTTCCCAGTGGGTGGGATTCAAGTGTATGGGGCCAGGTTCTTCGCAGTAATGTCTAGCAGCAGGCCAAGGAGTAACGAGCATAAACTGGCACATAGGAAGCCACATCTGAACATAAGAGCATCTTTACTTTGAGGATGACAGAGCACTGAAACAAGCTGCCCAGAGAGGTTATAGTGTCTCCTTCTCTATGGATATGCAAAATCCTCCTAGATACTTTCCTGTGTAACCTATTCTAGAGAACTTTCTTTGGCAGGGCAGTTGGACAAGATGACCTCGGGGGGTGTCAACCAACACCTATGATTCCGTGATTAATTAATTTTAAAAGAAAGAAATTTAGTGTTATACACACCCCAAGATTATTTATATAGATACTGTAAATTAACTATTATGTTACACACACTGAGACCGTACAAATTACGAATTATGGCAGTTGTCACAGCCGTTATCAGATCACAATTTATTCACTGTAAAACATGCTTTTCTTCTTATTATTAATGTATATGATTTAAAATAATATTAAATTAAAAATTAAACTTTAAAATTAGCTCTTATGCTTTAAAGACAGAAAAAAAAAAGCTGGTAAAATTAACAATTTTAAGAAAATGAGAATCTTCAATCACTTACTTGATACCTTGTTTGATCAATATACACTGTACCTTGCTTTACCTGTACACTATCTTATTGGACTATGGATTTCACATTTTTTCTCTCTTGTGATCTCTCTTTTGCATGCTTTCAGTACGTGTGTGCATAAATAATGAAATGTATTTCAAATTTATCTGAATGTTCTCCTGCTCCTGCAAATATGTCTGATTTGAAACCAGAATAGAAGTTAAACTTGGAAATGGCTTAGAATAAGGAAACTTTCAAGAAGAACCTGGAATAAATTCCAAAAAACACAAGACTCACCTGCCATATATTCTGACTTTCTACCTTTCTAAAAGAAAACAAGCATTTATTCTCCAGCATGTTTTAGAAACAGGGATCTAGTCAGGGAAATGATTTTTCTTTTAATTTTCCATTTTTTCTCACTCATTTCTTCATTCAATTCAGATCTGTCTGCACTGAGTAAAATCTGAGATCAGATTTCTTTTTTTTTTTCTTCACAGGCATGGACATAACACATGAGAAGCAGACATTCATTTCAAAAGTATTGTTAAAATGATAGTCACTGGAGAATCCTCTATTCTGAAGGGATTTCTGGAATTTACTGCTCTAATAAAGTATGTATAGTAACTTTCAGCTTCTGAGAACAGGAGTGTGCTACACATTTTCTGGACTTTCCATTAATCTATGCAACGAGCTCTGTAAATAGGAAACAGTATTACCTTTCTGCCTCTTCTCATGGTTTTTCAATAATTTGTGTTAAATTGAGTTTTCTTAAGATTCACTGCTCTAATCAAATTGCGAAAAGGAAACAACAAAATTTTCATTCATAGTTTCAGTTATTGATCACTGATTGCACATCATTGTATTTCTGATTAACTTTATTAAATATAATATGTTAGAAATACTTTTAAGGTAGTTTACTTAGTTTCACCTCTTTTCCAATAAAAGTCCATGTTAAAATTTTTCTGTCAATGTTGAAAGTCTGAAAAAGGTGAAGAATTTTTTGTATGCTATTGTCTCTTCATTTTACTACATTTCTCAGTGACTGGTGAACAAAATCCCCTTTTCCTTGCTAGCCAGCCTACCACGCTAGAAGTCTATCTGTAGTCTTCTCTAGGGAGCAAGAAAAAGGAGTAGACCACTAGTAAATCACACTGTAGGACAAGATTAGACATTATGACTGGAATCATTGTTAAAAACACAGTAGAAAAGTTTAATCCTGCCTCCACTTTGAATTTTGCTATCTGTTTGTTCTATGTTTTACTTCCTTTACTTTTGATCCAGTAGTTACTTTCAATCTTATAATTATTTTCATTCTTTGTAACGCTTAGGTGATTATCAAATGTGCAACTGCTGGGACATAAAGACAAGAAAACACAAGTTGATAGTGATTTGCAGTGTAGTCTCTTCACTAATGTAACCTATTTTATGATTGTAAAATGATTTTAGAATATCAATATCCATACAACTACTTGGAGTTATTCTCTGATATACAGCACAAGTTGCAAATACATAAGAATAAAAGAAAACAATACATTTTTCATTAGTTTTATCCACAATCACAAATAATTTTTAAATTAAAATCTGAAACTAAAAGCTTATTTTTCACTTGGGAAAGTGAAGTCTAATCTTCATGAAGCCTAGTAAAATTCATAGCCACCTGAAATATTTTTTTTACTGTATTCCAGTAATATGTATGTTTTGATAAGTTTGACTCCAAGCCAAGTCAGCCCATTCTATGGCAGCACTCCACAGAGACCAGTACAAGTTAATGCTTTCATTCTCAATTACATATCAAGTCTACTCACTTAAAACCACCAGAAAATGTTTTTTTTATCTCAAGAAGTAAATATTTCTGATGTTTCCAGTAAGAGTCTATTCCTGAACAGACGAACTCAGTCCTTACATACTTGTGTAAAAACATGACTCTAACTTGTCACTCCTGAAGTGATTCCTACATACCAAACAGAACAAAACCCAAGAAAAAAAAAATACTTCAGACTAAGAAATAGTCCTGTGAAGATAGTTCTCTCATTGTTTACAGGATGCTCCCATTCATTGTTCTACTCCATTCATCTTCCATATCCCACTGGAGTTACCGAATTAGTCTCTGTTATGGAATTTTTCTTTCTTTGTGAATTCTATTTTGAGTCTGAGAAATGAATTAAACGAGGTTTTTAAAATCAATATCTTATTATTGCAGTGAAAAGTCTCAGTTTTAACAAATTCAGATTTTAAAGAGAAACCCTATACCATTTCTCCTTAGGACAAGGTATTATGCTGCACATCTTCAGAAAAGAATGCATGAAATGGCAGGTAAAATATCAAGAAGTGAATGCTTAGCATTTTGAGAGTGTTAATTAGATGCCTTTGTGCTTTCTTTATGATGAATATTTTGCCAATGGTTGCTAATTATTATAGCAATTAGTTTTAATAAGTTGGAAATTTCACAAGCTTAGGTCTTCTGGGTTACACTTTAGCCAATAGGGAGTGGGTGTTAATTAAAGACAAAGAAGAGAAGAATTAAGAAGATTTGATGGGTTTAAGGAAACAGCAATTAAACAAAGTGTTAGAGTGATTTGCATATTTTAATAAGTCAAGACTCTTGGATCTTCAAGAAAAAAAAATTGTGTTTTCACAATGCAATTTTTCCAAAAGGTCTTTTCATATTTTAACACTTTGTCTCCAGAAACTATACCCTGTAGATTCTGAACATAAGCTGTAAATCCTTATGAATGCTTGGTAGATATTTCTATACATTAAAAAACAAAAAAAGTATTTTTACAAATATAATTAACAAGAAAGGTTCCCCTTATTTAACTGGAGCATAGGAAGTTCCGCACAAATGTGTGCAAGAACTTCTTTACAGTGAGGGTGGCAGAGCACTGCAACAGGTTGCCCAGGGAGGTTGTGGAGTCTCCTTCTCTGGAGATATTCAAGACCCATCTGGATGTCTACCTGTGTAACCTGCTGTAGGGAACCCGCTTTGGCAGGGGGGTTGGACTCAATGATCTCTGGAGGTCCCTTCCAACCCCTACGATTCTGTGATTCTGTGATTCTGTGATTATTTACGCATAACCTTTGTGTTCCTCCAAGTCTGGCACCTTGAACAGAGATATCATCCAGTATATGTCACCTGCACCTGTGATGTTCTACTTCTAATGGACAAAGAGTTAGATCCCTGTATTCATCAACATTTAAAATTAGAGTGGTTGAACCCTATGTCTGTATTTATTTGCTATACAAGTAATAAAAAAGTCCCACTGCTTCCATTAAGTCCATCTCACATTAGATCTACATAGATATGCACTGGCTAAAAAGCACACCAATGTAATCAAAAGTAGTTTTACTTAAAATTTAACCCTTTTGCTCCAATAAATAATTCATTACATTTCATTACATTTTAATTAAGACTTTGCAGTCTAAAAAAATGTCTCATAAAGCTTGGAGTAAACTCAAATATCACATTCTGCTAATAGTGCATGTTTAGAACTAGCTAATCAGCACTGAGTCAGTGTTCTAAAATGCTAGCAAGTATAAACTGATCTGGATGAAATTCATGTCAAAAGCAGTTACATGATCTTAATTCACATGAAATCCTTATCTCTAAATTGGGGAGATATTGATTTGAATGCTGGGCTATTCAGTGGATAAAGAATTGTTTGGACGGTTGCAACCAGAGGGCTGTAGTCAATGGCACTCTGTCCAGGTGGAGACTGGTAATGAATGGTGACCCCCAGGAGTCAGTCTTGGGACCAGTACTCTTTAAAATCTTTAAAATCTCATCAGTGATGGAATCGAGTATACTCTCAGCAAATTTGCTGACTGGTGCAACTGACACAATCAAATGAAAGGAATCAGGACAGGCTTGAAAAGTGGCTCTGTGTGAGCTTAACACTGTTCAATAAAGCCAAGTGCAAGGTGTTCACTTGGGTCAGGGCACATCCAGATATGTCTACAGACTGGGAGAACCCCTGGGAGTTCTGGGAGAACAGTCCTGAGGAGGACTTGGTGATCTGGGTGGACAAAAAGCTGGACATGAGCCAGCAGTGCGTGTTTGCAGCCTGAAAGGCCAACTGTATCCTAGGGTGCATGAAAAAAGTAGTGGCTAGCAAGGAGAGGGTGTGATTGTCCACCTCTACTCTGCTTTCATGAGACTCGGTCTGTAGTACTGTACACAGATACGGGGTCCCTGGCACAAGAAATATGTGGAGACATTTGACATTTGAGCAGGTCCAGAGGAGGGCCACAAAGATGATGGGAGGTCTGCAACCTCTGCTATGAAGACAGACTGAGGAAGCTGTCCTTGTTTAGCCTGAAGTGGAGAAGGTAGACCTCACTGCAGCATTCTAGTACTTGATGGGACCTTGTAAGCAGGAAGAAGAGAAACTTCTTACACAGTCTGATAGTGATAGGATGAGGGAAAATAGTTTTAAACTAAGAGAAGGAGGATAGATGATAGGAAGAAATTCTTTAGTCATAGGGTGGTGAGGCACTGGCACAGACTGCCCACAGAAACTGTGGATATCTCATCCCTGGAGTTGTTCAGGATCAGGTCATGTGGGGTCCCAGGCAGCCTAATCTGGTGGGCATCTGCCCACCAGATTAGATTTTTGGTCTGCCCAAAGCAGGGTAGTTGGAACTAGGTGATAATTAGGGCATTCTATGACTCTGTAATTAATAATTATGATGTTTTACACAATATAATATTCACAATATTAGATACACCTGAGCAAAGAAAGGTGTGAACAGTTCTGCTATTCATCAGCCAGTGAGGAGCTGATATGAGAAACCGACCGTTTGTCTCCCAAGAATTACAGGACTACTGAAACACAATCAAATATCAAACTTTGAATTGCTCAAAATTTCACACACATGGCTAGGGTCAAGTCAATTCCATGGAGCTCAATATAAGACAGTTTTTGAAGTGGGTGATCATGAAGAATATAGAGGAAGATGAGGAGGAGGAAGAGATGAGGGAGGGAAGGTAAGTATGAAGAAGTTTTCATGTCTCTGGATCTGAGAAAGAAGTTTGGTACAGTGATTGGACACTAATACACTGTTTAGTAATCATGATGGAGAAAAAGGATGTATGCCTGTACTTGTCCTAGAAATCCAGTGCCTGTTCTGTTACAAAAAATTTAGCAGAAACATAACTGTGTCCAGATTATATTTACAGTAACATGAGAATCCTCATTTTCAGTAATAACTGAGCCAGAAATGCCTTACCTTCTACTACTGTAACCTCCATTTTGCCGTTTTTCACCGAAAAGACTACCACAGTTCTAATGTAGCAGAACAGGAATAAGCATAATCAAAATAGCACTCCCCAAAGTTGAAGGTTATCTCTGACGGATGGAAATAAATACACAAACTCATCACTAGTTAAACTTAGCCATCTGCTGCTATAGCTGCCATATCTTTCTTTCGTGAAGTTTGGACTCTACAGAGTGTAATAAATTGTTCCTTTTAAAAAGATGTAGTTCCAATACTGTTGCCATAGACAGAATCATAATAAAGCTGCCTTTCATCTCTCCAGTTGTTCTTCAGCTAGCTACAAAATTATTTCTATGTATGCCTTACCGTTTTAAAAGTGACAGCCAAAAGACCAGTCCCCTGCAGAAATCTTCATTTCTTAATCACATTTATCATAAAAAATGATTTAAAAATATTCATGTATACATAAATGATCCCATTTCTTAGGCAGCAAGTGAAAACACTTGTTTATGAACTAGCTGATGAGTTGGGAGATACTCAATAAAACAAATAATAATAAAAAAAAAAGATGCATGTTCTAATCACTGCATATTATATTAAATGGAAGTTTACTGCCTAATCAGATAAAATTTAGAGATCTATAAGCAACACTCATAGAAAACAAACTTTTCCTTCATTTTCAGTGAAATTTTCTCATTATGAAAATAGAATCAAGAAAAAAATGTATATTTTTAAGATCTCTTAATAAAACATAATTTGGGGATTCTTTCAATGTCACTGATATTTGACATTTCTTTTTCACAGAATTTTTGTGAGTTGATCTTTCCTTCCTAGGTGAAGTCACTGATACAGACGGTGGCTCATGGAAATGAAAGTGTGCTCCATCGGTACACCTCAGTGGAGCAGTGAAACACATCTTTATAAGTGCAACACTTCAACTAAGAAAAGGAAAAGTCACATCTTCTATTCATAATTATTCAAAGTGTAAATCCCCTACAATATTATTGCATAAGCTGACAATTTGTTTAAAGAAAATGAAAACAAGGATAAAAATAAATGTAAGGGAAATGAACAGAGTACAGAATAAAAAATGTGGGGTTCTTTAAAAAGATATAATTGCTATTCAGTTTTGTTGTGGATTTGAAGGAGTATTAGGTTTTACTGTTAAATGTCATGATAAAAATTACATTGTTATTGATATCGCACTTATATATTTGTATGAACTTAATTATTTATCTACTATAAGAAATCTGGGTAATTTTGTGTAGAGTCCAGTGGAAGTGTCACAGCAAACCTATACAAATAATGTGCCTATGGATGGGGGGAATGTGTTCTCTGTAAAGAATTAGGTATCTGCTTGTAAGCTTTAAAAATCAGTTTTCACCTAATACACTCAGATGTCACTCTAATCTACCTAGAGCACTAATTGTTTAAACAATGTCTACATTGTGTTAGGTAACACAATGTCACTCTTTATCCATGTGATTATTAAATGCCTGTCACACACTGTATGATCGATTATTTTGCTATTGACTATGATACTGGGCAGGCAGAGATTTTTAGTTACACGGTTGCTCAGTCCATTAAAATTATTTTTTATAAGAAATAAGCATATGACTTCAGGCTGAGACTGCTTTATATTATACCTTGTTTAAAAAAATGACCTTTAGTGACCTATGATAAAAATGTCATATGTCATGTTTCTTCTATCCTGTAGTCAATAATCCATACCTAATGAATGTTCTAAATTTCAGGACAGTATCTCAAAAGGGCACTTAAGTGGTGGAAATATAATAAGGAAGACTGAAGACCTCTTGATAACCTCTGATGGAAAGGTCAAATGCAGGAACTTCTCATTTCTGTGCAGAGGTTCACAATGAATGGCAGCTTTGCTGCACAAAGATTATCTCTGTAAGAAAATTACATTGGTTCATTCAGTGATTTACAGTTCTTCCAAATGTGAACATGTAATTCTTGTCAAGAAAGACAACCTACATCTTCTCTCATTATACTTCTAAGTTTTTAAAATCTGTAATTTCCTTTGGCTATCTATCTTTCTGGCAAATGCCTGGTGGTCATACTCATATTAATGGCAGGCTTGAGTTAAGAAATGGATTTGTGTTTTGAAGATGACAGAATTCAGGCTATGATCACCAAGGAAAGAACTTATACATTCATAAACCTTCAGATAATTTATCATTCAAATCTAATTCATCTGAGAAATGCCTCTGATGGAGGAGGTGGAGTTGCTAAAAAATTCAGTTAATTCCCGAGTGCAAAATAACAATTTTTCAACACAGGAAATGTTCCGCTATTGTTATCCATATAACTTCACACTAAAAAAAGATCACATTCAACTGGACATCACAGCTTACTTGTTGAATGGCCCTTGTCAGGTAAAATTGTTTGGGCTATCTTTTCCAAGAATGACAGAACAAACAAAGGCTATTTGAGAATAATTATTTTTATTTTCTGCCTACTAATTATTATTTTCTAATTATAAAAGAAATAATAGAAAAATAATTTCAAATTATTATTTTCTACCTACTTTCTAGCATATGTAATTATGTTACTTTGTTTTGCCCATTAGGTGGCCAAATTATCATGGTGTAAGACAGTAAGGTTCAGCCATTATATTTTTCCTCCAAGTTCTCTATCCTTGACATCCAGAGCATGTGCTACTGACAGGATAGAACTGACAACTCTGTTTTTATCCAGTGTGTCTAAATTACAAACATGCCACCCACAAAGACCTTGAATGCTCCAAAGTCCCTCAGACCATTTATTTCTATAACAATCCATCACATTCTTATTACCTACAGCATTTGTATATACTTCGGTTTTTTGGCAGTCTTCCTGAAATCTGAAGTACTGACTCAACAGTCAGACTTTATTATGTATTTTTGCTTTCAGAAAGATACCATGTATGTTATTTGAAATTTTATTCACCAAGAAAATATCTTCATTATAACAATGACAAAGCTGCACTAAATAAGGGCAATTAAACAGTGTCCAATGAGTAAACAGCAAGGGTAGAATGGGAGGTAAATGAAAATATAAAGAACTTTAAACAAGGGAAACTGTATTAAATTTAGGACAGTGCTACATTGCTGTCACAAAAGTAAATTAAAAATTTATCCAATTGAATGAAAGAATAAAGTTTGAAAAGAGCAGAATGTGCAAAGAGAAATATTGGATTTCAAAATATCTCTTAAAAATAAGATTTTGTTTTTGCTTTCTAAAGAGCACAATTTTGTAACGGAGCAATATACATAATGAAAATAAAAGACCAGTCTACTGACTACTAAAACAGAGCAACTCTAGAGGAATACCTCTAAGCTGTACAAACAATGGTACAGAAAAGCTTTATTTGGGAAAAAAATACATCTGGTTACTGAATATAGTGGTAGTGGATGAAAAGTCCACAGGTATGCAAGATTAGCTGATGGGCTCTGTGATATTCCTGGCATGACCACATCATCTACCTGCTCCAAACAGATCCTATCACCTCATGGTACCTCTTGCCATCAGAGACACTGTTTAAATGCCAGTATTCATCAGGAACTTGAAAAAGAAAAAAAAAGGAAGCAAATATTGGGTCAGAACCTTCTCCAGTCTTTCACACATTTTCTTTACCATCTCTTTGTACTCAAAAATGTATTTGTACACAGTAATTAGAAACTAATCCAGCAAGTAGTGGTAAGTCATGAAGAATCATTTATACGCTAATAAAGATAAATCTATTTTTTTCTATGCTTATACACCTCAATTTTCAGTGCTACTGCTTGCTTAAAAATGATGCAACAGTCAAGGTCAGTTTTGCTGCACATGCATAAATTTGATGTAGCTGGTTCTTTGCACTACCTGGTAATTGTCTTGCCTCCCTTAGTTTGCAGCTGAAGAACAAGTGTCTATGATTTATGGGGAAAAAAAAAAAAAAGCAAACAGCAGTAAGTACTTTAGGAATTGCAGCTATTCCCTTGAACTTGGGAAGTTCTCCATTTGCTTAGGTGACAGGGCACTTCTGCCTGACTGGCACTTAGTACTGCTGTAGTACCCCTAGCTATAGCATCCCAACTGAGCTGAAATATCTGGTATATAAAGTGGAATGACTAGAAAGATATAGAACTATTCTATTAAACGTATCAGAATATAATGTGTTATTTAATTAATTAATATTTATCCATTCTGAGATTACTTATTACAATAAACGTAAGTGAAACAGGTAGTATTACCTTTCTCTAAACTTGTTCCGTGGTGTCACTTGAAACGGTCTTTCTGGATATGTCTGTATTTTTATGTCACCTTGTGGTCCCAGAGTCCCTCATCACAGGACACTGATTGGTTTTAGCTTGTGCTCTGGCTCTGCGTTGAACAAATCACCTACTTATCTTTCAGCCAGTCAAGAAACTTAGGCCTTAGAATTGATGTATTTCTTTTATTTCCTCTGGTTACTGACCGTTTAATGAGCTCTCATGCTCAAGTTATTCTTTAGTATAAGACTGCACTCTTGAAATAAGCAAAGCCAAGAGAGACCAGGGCTCCTAGAATCCACAGGAGATGCAAGCTCAAGATTCAAGAACCCTTCACAGCAGATACCATGTCATGTTTGATTTCAGATTACGTGTTTTGTGAATAATAATGGAAGAACAAGCCTCCAAAAACTGTAAGAACGGTGCTAATGATCAAGCATCATCTTGTATAAAACATATGGAGAGAGATCAATAGCTTTGCAGTTGTAAGTTCTTCATGTGCTTCACTGATTCTTTAACAGTGCTTTTAACAGCTACTTGTGTTTGTATTTGTAAATTTATACTCAACATAATCCACTCTGAATGCTCATTGGACTTGCACTGAATGAAAACACCTACAATACAAAAAGAATCTGTCTTTACTATTATTTAATTTTCTCTGTCCTCACGGGAGAAATACCTACCTTCCCTAGTCATCGTGCTTTTTTTTTTTTTTAAGAGGATCTCCTGAAATCAGATTCTGTCTTTACATACACTATATGCACCAATAAATTCTTTCATTCATTTGTAGTCAGATTCCTGTTTCTATCATATCTGGGTAATAATCCATAGGAACTTCAAAGTCTTCCATCACTAGTAAATTTTCAAATTGTGATCAGAGTTTTCATTTTATGTATTAAAAAAAAAAAAATAAAAAAATGCTGGTAACAGCGCAGCATGCCTCCAGCAACCTTATCTATTCAGAAAGGTACCAAAGGATATGTGTGATTTTAATTATACACACAAGTCATAAAAGTGTTGAAAGGTAGGCATAAATCATTGCTGAATGTGAGCTGCTTTGTCTTGACTAACACTACTTTCTTTCTAGTTCCTTTTTCCTTTTTTTCCCCGCTGTTTTCTGTCTCTCAGTGGAATAGATTATTTTATCCTTCTTTCCCTCACTAATCCTTTCTGACATGGAGTTGTCAGCCTAACCCACAAGAATCTTTCTGTTTTTCATACATCAGTCCTACCTCATGGGAGGGAGGCAGGCTGGATATGCATGAGACGAAGTTTTAAAACCGAAGCAAACTCTGATCTCTTAATATGCTTCATGAAAGACCTTTAAGTGTGGCTAATATTCTGTCCACTATGCTCATTGCAACATCTCTATCAATTGTTTAACTGAAATTACCAGACAAGGATAAGCACAGTAGCCAATGATACATACTAATATGATCTCATTAGATTTTAAAGGAATAACATACGTTTAGTGTTGTCAGTGTTTCTGAAACATACAGTTTGTGAATTCTCTTCTACACTGGGAACATGATACTGGCTAGTAGAGATCTCCATGAAAAATAGTGTACTTGATCTCTTCTCTTCTCTTCTCTTCTCTTCTCTTCTCTTCTCTTCTCTTCTCTTCTCTTCTCTTCTCTTCTCTTCTCTTCTCTCTTTTTTCTCTTCTCTCTTTTTTTTTTTTTTTCTTTTTTTTTCTTTTTTACATTTTTGCTTAAAAATTCCAGAGGCAGTAAACAAAAATATTATCAGGGAATTACAATGAAGGTGTTAATGATGCTGTCTTCACAAGAAAGTTAACTTTCATGTGGAGCAAACTAATTTTTCAGATCTACTCATTGAATTTGAAATGGAATGCAATTGAGAAATTGACACATAAACATTACAATTTTTACCATCAGATTTGACAGAGGACAAATATTTCAAAAGGTTTTTTGTGATGTCTAAGTTCTCAGGAGAGACTGTAGAGAGAAGATCTGCACTTTGACGCTGTACCTAAAATCTAGCATCTACAAGTATAGTTTGGAAGTCTCATGGACACTAAACAGCCATTTGTGGCCTAATCACAAACTACGCAAACAACTACAAGGGGAAAGTATACCTATACTTAACAATATCCAATCAAGTATTCCATCTGTCTGTGTGAAGGGTCTATAAATATCACATGTTTGAGAGTATATTTAGGGAAATAAAATATAATTTCAGAAAATTTTAGAAAATCCTCTTCAAATATAGTATCACAAAATATTTCTCTCTCATTTCACTGTAGATGAATTCTGCTTAGTGCATCATATAAAAATTAAAGCTTTTAATAAATCAACTTTATAGGATATCACATTAGAATTAAAACATTTAAAAATTCTCTAGTATGCATGAATATATCAGAGACCTATTAAAGTAAAGAAAGCATATACGATAATTTCTCAAGTAAATTTATTTAGGATCTTCCTTCAGACAAATTCATGAATCCAAATAATCTTAAAATTAGAAGCAAATCCACCTGTTTATCTGTACTAGCCAAAGACAGGTCACATCTCCTCTAAGGTAACATAAGGTCTCACAATTAGGTGTTTGGTATTAGGCTTTGTTTAGCATCTTAGTATTGTAGGGAAACAACAGAAGGAATACATCATAATCATTGAGTTTTTCCTAGTATTTCCTTGACACTGATGAGGTAGCTCCATAAAATTTTGTCAGTTTGGTATCAGTGAAAAAGTAATCAATATCTTCAGCTTCATTACTCAAAGAGAAAGGGAAACATACAACATTATGCTGAAAGAACACAATTTTTATGCTTTGAAAATAAAGCACTTAAAATTTTAGATATATCTGTATAAAGAGAGCTTGTGCAACACAATTAGCAAAATGAGTTTGTGTATAGGATGTGGACTTGATCATATAGTTCTTTCCTATAGAACACCAGTCTTATTCACTGCTCAAGGACATGAAGTGATGCTGGGTATTTTCTCTAGTAGCTTGTCACAGAAGTTAAAGAACAACACGAGAACTGAAAGGAGTACACTAGCATGGAAATTCAAGGGAGAATGAAGTCTGTTCTGTTTACAGCACAATTTCATCCAGCTTATAAACCTCCACTCCTCAATCCAGTCTTACTGAGCTGCAGATACTGTACCTGATTGAGAAGATACACACATCCATATTGCCTGCTGCTCTACTGCCATCTAAATAATGTAGGCAATAATCTAAAATGTTGTCAAAGACATCACTATGTTCTACCGTAAAAACTGAAGATCTGTTTTCCAGCTACTCAGCCTTTGTCTAAGCACTCAGCACTATCAACCCAGAAGAGTGCCTGATCTCCATGTTACGCAGTTATATGACACAAGAGTGCAGTCTCAAACACCTGAAGACGAAGTTGAACTGCTATACAACTGTAGGAAAAGTAAAAAAAAAAATTAAAAAGCAAGAATGACTAATGGGAGGAGCATATCTTGAAGTATTCTCCCAAAATGTGGATAATTTGCACCTCAATTTTTCACACTGTGGAAGATTTTTCTATGCTTGTATTTGCTTTTCAGATAAATAGATTGTGAAAAGTGTGGGCTATGGCTGTCCATAAGGACCTTAAGGAATTCCTACTGCTTCCCTTCTCAGTCAGGAGGTAGACTAGACTGGACTTCAAAAAATGGTGTTAGATAATCTTATGTGCAGACATTGTTACGTGAGAACTTGTCTACAGAAGTGATTTTTTAATCCAGCCAGGAAATCACCAGTTTCTGCCTTTAATATGGTTTCCTGAAGAGGAGGAGTTTAGATTATTTTTAAAAAACAATGCAAGAATTTTAGTTCTGGAGATGGGTATTACTGATGTCAAAACTAAAAATAACTTGTAAAAAAGCTGTTATCTGTTATCTGCTATCGGTCACTAGAGTGAAAATTTCTTTCCATGTTGACTTTCAGTAAGAAAAACAAACCCCTATTTCTAAAACCAAGGAAGAATGCATCAATGTTCTGGGCAGCCACACAGTTTACAACAGTCTGAGATGCAAATTTGTTCTGACTAGAACAAAGACTTTAGTTAAGGTATCCTCCCTTAAAACACTGCTCCAAACATGTAACCCTGGGAATCCTGGGACTGGATTCTCTCAAGATCAATTGGTTCAAATTTGCCTTTCAAATAGCAGATGGGGAAAGAAAAATGACTAAGCTTCTCTATTGTGAGTCATCATTTTGTGAAACAACATAATTTATATAATACAGGTGAAGAAAGAAAAACTCCATTTCCCCTATGAAAATTAGGTGGAAGAGAAAAGGCTGTAAATGTATGGAAGAAGAAATAGACTTTAAAAAAAAAAAAAAAAATGCTAAGAAGCATGATTTACTCCAGCTTCTTTCCTGTTTCTTAGCTAAGAGAGTTTTTTCCAAAGTTATTGTCAACATTTTGTATACACCTGAGAAAGTCAAGGCCTGTACATTCACTCTGTCTGTCAAGATCAAAGTAATATATTCAATTTATGTAAGGAAAAACCTTGCTGAGATGTGGTTTGTAAGAAAAAAAAGGTAGAAAATAAAGCTATGGGGGGGGGGAGGGAAAGAGAACTAAAGGATGGTTTGAAAAGGCCTTTTTTTTTTTTTTTCTGAAATAAATTAAGATCCCTTATTGATTACAGGTTTTATTTTTTTTTTCCCACCAGGGCAAAAGACATATCTTTCACATCTATTAAAATTTTCAGTCCTTTCATAGGATCAGTAAGCTTGTATACGATGGATTTCTGCAGGTTTTAGTTCAGATCTAATGAGACTAGACCCAATTATAAACTTATTTATGGTAGCTGATAAGCTACATTAAAAAAAAAAAATGGCTTGAGGGAGGCTGCTCTACAATTTATGGGGAGCAGCATGAGAATTAGAAAATGAAATGGGGAGGGACTTATCTGCCTTGGATGCTTAGAGTTACAAATAAAGGAAAAGAAAGGTGGCAGATTTCCATTTCAAGGAGCACTGCAAAGAAAAGAGTAATGGACTTTAAGAAATATGGACTGAAGTGGTGCCAACTTTGCTATGGTATTCAAGAGTGTTATGTGAAAGTTAATAGATTATTACGAGTGCTGCAAAACAGGACTGAAATTAGTGCATTTAAATATGCACTTATGATTCAACACTTTTTGTTGTTGATATTATTCACTTTAAATTGTTACAGGTAACAAAGTGGAAAAGCATCAAAGGGCTAAAAAAACTTGATAAAGTATTGAAAATAAGACTCAGATAGAGTAAGCAACAGCGATACCTTTCTGAATGAGAAAAAAGAACTTTACAAACTAATTTTTCCTTATAGTAAAAGAATAATTTACGTGACATTCTTCACAACAAAAAGAGCCATCTCCAGTGAAGGAAAAAAAAAAAAAAGAACAACGAAAAAACACAGGAATGAAGAAAACGTTTCCAGAAGACATAAAGAAAAGGTTGCAATTCAAACTGAATCAGTTGTACACGAGATCTATGAGGGCTGCTTTGAAAGTAATGCCATCTATTTAATTATGTTGGCTTACGATGTCAGAGGCGGATGTTGGTGGCATGGCCATAGAGGCTGAACATTCTCACCAATATCCTATTCCATTTTATCGCTATGTGACAGATGGTAGCAGAGGGGCAGTCTGACAGAATGGCATCTGATATGGAAGTAAGTATGAAGCAAAAGTGTGTCACTGAATTCCTCCATGCAGAAAAATTTGCACCCGCTGACACTGATCAATGCTTGCTGAGCATGTATGAAGACCAAACAGTGGATGTGAGCACAGTGAGGTGGTGGATGCTGCGTTTCAGCAAAGACACCATCATAGCAACTGCAAAACTGTGAATCACTTCCATTTAGATTTATATAAGCAAGTTATACAGGCTCTTGTTCATCCCTGCCAAAATTGCACAGTTAATGGTGAAAAATATGCTGAAAAATAGTGTTTTCTAAGTGAAAATTTTCTCTGTTAAGTAGCAATATTTAATAGAGAATAGTGCTACTTAATAGAGAATTTGCTATCTTTGTGTCTGTTGTGGTTTCGATCAGAATAAATAGGAGGCATTATTTTAGCCATGGCCTATGTATATGGGACCTTGTATGTAAATGGTAGCATCCAAATCATTTCATAACTCCAGTCTTTGGATCAGTCAGCATCTGCATTATTATTAGACAACATCTGTATTAGTAGCACAAAAGTAAGTAATCAGTATCAGTAATTGCTGAAAGCCATACTTTTTATTATTCAGTTCAGAAAACCTGTTTGCTGTTCTGTTATCATTTCCTCTCAGGCAGAACAGATAAAGGCCTTGGTAGGTCACCTGATGTCCCCTTTCAATTGTCAGGATGCCCTCCCTTCTGCTCATCCTGACTGCGTGTTTCGTCTCAGCATTAAAGCAAGGCCTTTGTCTTTCAGACACTCTCTCATTGTATTGTATTTATTAGCTCCAATTTTAATTATATTGTATAATATTGTATTATAGTGTGTTATCTTGTATTCCAATATCTTATTTAGTAAATTTGTTTCTCCTCAGACCGTTTCTGCTGTTATTTTTGGGGCCTATCTCTCTTTCCTTTTATTTTCCCCTTTCCAGAGGCACGGACCCACTGGTCCCTCTGCCCCACTGGTCTGGGGTCATATCAGCCCATAAATCATTGACAGGAAGAAAAAACATCTGTTGCAATAGATTACATTTTGGGAATACATTTTGTGCTATAAAACATGGTAAAGGCAACATCAGTTTAAACAAAACTTCAACTGTATGCTACACAGTCCAATTTTAAAAGATCACAATTTGTTCTTGAAAGGTAAGCTACAAATGATGGAAATGCATCCTTGGGCATTTTTTGTTTGCTTGCTTACTTGCTTTCTTGCTTTTTGGTTTTTTTTTTTGTTTTGTTTGTTTGTTTGTTTTTGCTTTGTTTTGTTTTCTGATTATTTGGTTGATGATTGTTTTAACCAAAGTAAAATACATCTGTACAAATTTTCCTATCTACTATCCAAGATTCTTAAAGGAAATTTTTCTTTCCTTTGGGTATATCTTCTATCACAAAAATTTCCTAACAGAAATTTCACTGCAAATTTAAGAATGTCATGTTTCTAAGTATTGTTTGAATAAAAAAAATTGCTTCCAGTATTTAAGTGTGGAAATAATATTTTGGGGCATTAAATTGTGAATAATACAGTGGTCATCCTTTATGAAATAACTGCTTATAAACCATTCTGGTAAACAACGTAATTGAGCATTACACATGTTTAATGTGTACTCACTTAGGACAAAGTCTACTACAGAATCAACATCTTGATTAAGGATAAAAGAAAAATGGAGGATGGTGAACAAATGGGTGTAACAAGCTCACAGCTGGGCATTTCCACAAGCTAGTATCAATGCCACTGGGAAGCGACAAGTAAACTGTCATCTGAAAAAGAATAATAGTTTTGTTTGTTTTTCTCCTAAGATAAGGAAGAGTGCTTGGAAGAACCAGCAGTTCTCTGACTAAGCAGAATTTGGCATTGTCTTTTATCAGAGATTAGATTGTACAGAACATTTTATCTTACAAGAAAAAAAGAAATATCTGTTAAGATATCAGAGGCAATCAACCCACCCTTTTCAGAAAAGCCTGTTTTTACTGCAATGTCCAAAAAGATCTGAGGTCTACAACTGATTCCTGTAGCAATCTCAGGGATATATTTTAGCAGGAGGAACAGAAAAGCCACCTGAATTTTAAGCTGAGCTTAGTATTTATAAATGATATCCTACCATACATTTGCCTAGAATGAGCTTAATTTAAATGACACCCATATCTTTTTTGCTTTTTTCTACCTACTCTTTCTGGAGTAGCATTTGTTAAACTCAGTTCTGAAACAGAGTAAGTTAGTTGAAATGAAAACCTAGCAGTTACTCATTGAGGTATTGCGGATAGTGATATTTCGTTGGTCCAACTTGGAAGAAAAAAATGCTCAAAAAAGTAAGAATTTGAACAGTTATGCGGCAATGCTCATATCTCAACCACCAGTTTTAAAGCTGTAGTTAGCACAGAGCACTGCACTGCACTGCACAGAGGAATGATTATTCCTCACACAAATCACATTTACCAGGCTGGCAGCTGCACACTAAAGCAGACTGAGTCTGAATTACCTGGATGTGGGTACCTCGTGTGCAGAATCTTATAGAGAGCTAATCCAAGTATGGCATAAATAAAAAACCTTGTCCAAAATAAATCATTGTAGCCTTTATGAAGAGAGCATGCATGTGTAATGAAGAAATGCAAAACAAATGATTGTAATATATCCTGCAATACACAAATGAAGATGCTTTCTTTGTATCAGAGAATAAGAAATATTCTCTCTATTAATTCTCCTTCTAGTTGGTTGAGTTCAACACTGTTGTTAGAAACGTGGTCTCTATTATAAGATCTGTCAGTAACAGAAATAAAAGAGCTAGGCACTACGGAGCAGTGAAACACTACAAGCTTCAGGAATACTCAGGATGTTGCTGCAACAGAAATTTTGATAAAAAAGAGGAAATCCAGAGAAAAGAAAATCTGGCTTTAGCAGAGTAACAAGAAACTGAAATGGAATTACGCCTGGCAAAGTGCTTCCCCATGAGCATATTTGGGGATGTAAATCATTAGCTTCAGAAAATGATGCACATTCCTCCATTTTTCACTATCCAGGGACAGTCCAATGCCATCAAATGAGAATGGAAGAATTAATCACTGAACCAGGAAATGTGATGTGATTTTGCTGCCAAAAATCTGTTAGGATATCACGAGAAAAAATAAAGCAAAATATAAGATTTTAAATATTTTGTTTTTCAAATATATGCATGTTTATTTTTGCATATGATGTATATTGATTCTTTATGTAACAGTTCTGCCAGAAAATGTTTTCTAGGTGGAATCTGCTTACTTCAGAGAAAGAATATGTTAGTTCAGATCCTCTAGAGTATTTTGTCCATGCCTTTTGCAGACTGAAGAAGCAATTATGTAACCCACACTTACATCAAGGATCCCAAGGACTATGCCAGCCTTTTGGAGCATTTTTGAACATCTACAGACATTTTTGAAGTCTATAAAGATTACTGTCTGCCGGGGAATACTTAAATACTGTTTTGTTTTTTCCAGATAGAGACAGATTTCTGGGTATGAAAATGGAGTAGGATGAGAAACATAATTGAGACAAATATACTTTCTTTCACTACAATGCAGTACAAGCTCTGACTAGCCAGGCCAGTGTTCCACTGCATCTATTGTTTTAATATAGGAATTAAAGTAGGGTCTGTTTGACCTACAGTTTTCATTTTATAGGAAATGAAACTAACTTGATAAGGTTGCTTTATGTCTCTGGACTTCTGCTGTAGTCCTTTCATAGTAGGCTTCATTTAATTCCTCGTTTGGAAAACACTAGCATTATTTCACGCTAGCTATCAGATGGAAATTGGGAATTGACTACATGAGACTACAGCAAAATTTTTGAAGTCAAAGTTCAGAGAGAAATATAAAGGTAGGGAAAAATATAATGGAGCTATAATCAGATCATAAACAAAGTTTGCGTGATTTGTTAGATAAATATCTTAGCTATACTTCTCAAACAAAAAAAAACTTGCCTGAGTGAAAGCACTGAGCACTGGAAGTATGTCTGTTGCCTTGGGTTTGTTCTCTGTGAGTGCTTTACAACCTTTAATTTAACATTTCCAGTATACAGTGGAAGAAATACAGAAATAAACTCAGAGAGATGATATTGGGACTTTTTTTTTTTAACATAACAACTTCTATAGCAGTGAAGTATGCTTACATACTCCCTGTTACAATTTATCTTATAATTGTATCAAATAAGATATTTATATGGTTTCCATACTGCCATGCTGGAACACCTTCTTCTGTCATCTGAACATTTTACATTTACATTGTACATCTTATATTTTATCCTGCTTCAACGGTTTCAGGTTTGGGTTTTTTTCAACTCCAAATTGACAAGATTTTCCTCTTCCCAGAAGCTACTCAAGAAATAACCACTTTTCTTTCCCATTGTCTAAATGCCTCAGAAAAAAAGTAAGTAGAATTGCCTAGAAACATGTACCTGTACTCCTGTTTGGCTTTAGTGTACTGCTGAACCAAACTGTAACTAAACAATGGCAACCATCAGTGAAGGCTAGCAAATTGTAAGTTTCTTTATTTTCCTGTGAAAAAAATGTGTCATCTACATGGTATCAACATCCAAGTGGAGTGTATGTCATCACTGTTGCAAATCCTGCCAAGAGACTGTCTCAGCATTTATGCACAGAATTATGTATCACTATTAAGATAATGGCTCTTAGAGGGAGTAGAGAAGAGAACATAACCTTGTGTAAGTAAACTGAAAATCTATTTTTTTTTATAAGGTCCACTAGAGAATTTACCAAACTGTAGAGACCACTGTTGTGCATTCACTGCATTGTAATTACTTTTCCAAGCCATCAGTTGGAAACGTATAGCAGTGGACCAAAATATAAAATGAGAAATCATAATGGAAAATAAGCACCTACTAAACTTCTTACATTAAAAAGAGTTTTAAAAAAAAAAAAAGTAATGAAAAGCCACAATTCACTGACATCCCCAAAATTATTTTTCCTTCTATCTCTCCCTTAATTGATAAAATGTCAACACATTGTAAATTCTAACTCCTGTTTAATTATATTGCTAAAATAGAAGTGACAGTGTATGTGGTATTTACTTAGATTGGCTCTACAGCTGTTCCATCATTTTGCTTATGATATCTGTGGTACTGCAAAAAAGCAAGCTAAAAGTATAAAAATGGTAATGGAGAGTCCAGATTCCCATGGGCGTGTTATCATGCTAATGTTCAGGAGTGTGTCTGCGCATTTCTCACTGAAAGACAGGCTGCTGAACACTTTGCACTTAATCGAATGTATATCTACCTACCAGAAAAAAAAATGAGCTAATGATTCAGAGTCAGTTTTGGTCTTAGTTGCCTGAAAATTCCCTAAGAGACCTGAGTGAAATGTCCCTGATTTTCAACCAACTCAAGGATGAGAGAAGAAGATGTGCTTTGAAATCTAAGCAAAATACAATTTGAGAACACAGAGCTACACGATGGGGTAACTGATGAAGACATGGGTGAGCAGTGACATGTGCTTTGGAAAACACCCTATTAAATCACCTTTCAGATAAAGATATGTTTAAAGAACAGTTGAAGAAGGGATTTATTTCTTGTTTTTTTTTTTTTTTTTTTTTTAATGGAATTACCAGTGCAAACATTTTTGTACTGAGAAAACCTCCATAAATTAAAGGCTTTGTTATTAGACTAGATTAAACAGTGACAACAACAACAACAAAAGAACACAAAAACAACAACGACAACATATATCCTTTGTTTTTCCTTTCATTCTTTGCCTCATTGAAATTTGCAGTTAAGAATCCTTTGCTGTTTCTGTGTATCCGGAATACCAATATACAAGGAAGGAGCATAGGAAAATACAGAAATCTGAGTATATTTAATTGAAAATAAACATAACCTTCACAGGAGTATGAAAGAAAAACAAGAAAGAAAAAAAAAAAAAGGAAAGCCATAATACCATAATATAATATATAAAATGTGTCCCACAATTTTCATAACACGGAAATTGATTTCCTATATTATGATACTAATTTAAATTTGTCTTCATATGTTAATAGGTTGGGTATTAAGGAAATACTTGCTTTATTATGAATTACAGAAGTCTTTAACAGATGTGCAGGTTATGACATCTAGCTGATCCTTGACAGTCCTGAAAATTAGATATCTATTCCATCATTGCTTTGGGCAAAAATGTTAAATAGTTATCCCAACTATTTTCTATTTGTCTTTCATCTCAGACATTTTATTTTAATCTCCTTCTCCCAGTCTGTGGTCCTTGAAATTTATTCACTTTTGAGTTTATATAAGGATCCTTGGCTCCTAAGGCTACTGCATGTTGAACATTATGCAATGCCATGAAGTAGGAACATGTTTTACGTTTTAAATACTGCCTTAAATCTAGTTGTCACATCTGAGTATTTCAACCAACATATGGATGCACCTGCTGTAGTACGGAGTAATAATAATTTGCTTTACTTGCTGTAAGCAAAGAGACTGCACAGCTGCTGCTATGAGGACTGCTCTGAAAGTACTGTGTCAGAGGCAGATGTTAGTGGTATGGCAATAGAGGTTGAACCTTCTTACTAATAATCCATTACGTTTTGCTGCCAGATGGCAGCAGAGGGGCAGTCTGGCAGCAAAAGCATGCTACTGAATTTCTCCATGACTAAAAATTTTACCCATGGGTATTCACCAACACTTGCTATAAGTGTATGGAGATCGAAGAGAGGATGTGAGCACAGTGAGGTGGCAAGTGGCAGGTGCTTTTCAGCAGTGGTGGCAGTGACATGAAAGACAAGCCATGTTCCAGACAGCCATGTACAGCCGTCACACCGCACAATAAAGACTGTCTCAATCAGGTCAGCCACAAAAATCAGCAGATTATGACCAGGGAACTGTGTACAGAGCTGAATATTAGTTTAAATGCATTGGAAACAATGGAAGCAATGATGCAATACTGCAAAGTTTACTCCAGGTCCATCCAAGAATGCTCACATGGGAACAGAAAGAACACCATATTCAAGTCTGTCAGGACCTATCAAAAAAATACAAGGCTGAATGTGACAGAGTCCTGGATTACATCATTACAGATGACTGAGATGTGATATCACCACTATGAGCTATAACCCACTATATATTCTGAATTCAGCACCTTCTGACTTCCGTCTGTTCAGGAGGATGAAAGATAGACTGCATGATACCATCACAGTAATTGTGAAAGAGTAGGTCACTTCTGTTGGTGAAGATTTTCATGAGTGTAGCATATAGGCTCTTTTATTGGTAGCAAAAATGAATAGCTAACAGTGGTAACTCTGTTGAAAAATAGTGTTTTGTAGCTGAGAATTTCATCTACCAAAGGGTGTTATTGATGTTATTGATATATGACACTACACTATCTGTAGTAGTTTCCATGCAAATAAATAAGAGGCATTACAGTATTCCAGATGTGGCCTCACCAGGACAGAGTACAGGAGAAGAATATAACCTCCCTTAACTTACCAGACAAAACCTTTTTAATGCACACTAAGATATCATTGGGCTTCTTGGCCACAAGGGCACACTGGTGACTCATGGGTATTACATGTACCCATGTTGATATTGTTCTATATGAACAACTTGTTTGCAGGGATAGTGTGCTACAGATTATACTGAGATGTGATACTGACTTTTATGGTTAACACTACCTAAATCATTCTTTACATCACTGAGATAACACTACAGAAGTAATATTTTGTTGTATTTTGCACATCACTTTTATTTATGGCACAACTGAATGGGTCTGAACCCAGAAAGACACAGAAGGACACATGTCAAAGCACAGCCTGTTTTTTCAGAGCATGTCATTGGTCTTTGAAATTTTTCCATCATTCTGTTTTTAGAATTGATAGT
The DNA here is from genome assembly GCA_030625065.1 of Alectoris magna. NCBI lineage: Eukaryota > Metazoa > Chordata > Aves > Galliformes > Phasianidae > Alectoris > Alectoris magna. The sequence goes on along the minus strand of CM060560.1, from coordinate 165,989,552 downwards.
ATGTTTATATGAATTTCCTCAAATAAAGTTTAACATATGGAAAATACATAGTTGACCTTGACCTCAAGGCCAAGAAAGAGATTTTTTTGTGATTGTAATTTTGCATAATGCTTTTATTCCAGCAGACAGCTCAAATCAGTAGCATTTTAAAAAGCAAAATCCTAATGCAACAAGCAGTATGCTGCAAAAAGCACATGCTTCTCTCTCTTCTCCAATTGTATAATTTCTGTCCAAATCTATTTAGAGATTGTTTCTACGGTATTCCAAATCTTTGTATTCATTAAACAATCAAACTCCCCTATTTCCTCCAGCTGCATGATATGATTCTCATCTGCTCATTTTAAGTTAAACTCCAGAGTAAACTTTAAACAGCATTATCAAAATTTAAGACACCACTTTTCAGATTTGATTCCAGATAAATTATACTACAACAAGCCTTCTACCTATGTATCAGACAAAGTAAAGAGTTTTTTTTTTTCTTATTTTGTTTTGCATCGCTAGAGGAACTTAGTCAAGAAACTTCATCATTTCATCATTCACAATTCATCTCAACTCCAGGATAATCCCATTAGCATCCAATCCCTCTACATTTACATTTCTTCTCTGGACACATATTAGTTGCTTGAGACTGTACTTACTTGGGCAAGCAAGCAATTCTTCTAATGAATTATAGCTGCCAAAAAGGGGAAGATTTACTCTTCTTTTGCTTTCTCGCCATGTCTCCCACTCTCCCTCCCCTGCTCAATTCTAAAACAGATAAACAAGAGATTTGGAATAAAATGTACAAATGACATATTCTTGGGAAATTAAGGTCCACTCCCTCTTCCTCACATTTAAGGTAAAAGAAGTCCTAGCCTTGCATTAGGGCTACAAGTTTTTTGGAAGGGATAGACAGGGCAAGAAGAACAGGGGAGTTCCCCCTTTATGTTAAGAAGTGGATACATTGCAAAAAGCTGCTTCTGAGAAATAGTCATGATCACACTGAGAGCTTATGGGTTAAAATCAGGGACCAGAACAACAAATGGTGTCTGCTGTTTGGAGTCTCCTACAGGCTGCCTCATCAAGGGGAGCAGGGGATCCTGAGGACAAAGCCTTCTTACTTCAGCCACAAAGAGGAATCACTCTTGCAGGATCTCATCCTGATGAAAGATTTTAACCACCCAGATATCTGCTGGGAAAAAAAAACAAACAACAAAACATGGCAAGCTACAAGCCACCAAAGAGATTCCTGGAGTCCATTGAAAATAACTTCCTGGTTCACATATTAGACAGACCAAGTAGAACTGAAGCATTACTGGACCTGGTGATCACCAATACAGAGTGTATCACCAAAGGGGTAAAGATTAGAGGCAGGCTGGGCTGTAGTGACCATGATCTTGAGGAATATGGTCTGGAAAGAACAGAGTCAGGACACTGAAGTTCAAGTGAGTAAATTTCGACTGCTCAAGGGATGGGAGATTCTCAAGGGTGAGATCCCCTGGCAGACTGTCCTTAGGGGCAGAGGAATAGAGCAAAGAAGATGGCAGCTCTTTAAGGACACTTTTCTGAGAACACAAGAGTTCTCCCTCCTCCAGCATAAGAAATTGAGCAGAGGAGTCAAGGATGCCTAAGCAAAGGCCTGATGGTTGACAAGGGAAAAGAAGGAAAAGTACAGGTGGTGGAAGCAGGGATGGGTGGCTGGGATAATACGGGGTTGCCATCTGGACATACAGAGATAGGATCAGGAAAGCCAAGTCACAGATAAATTAAACTTGGCAAGGGATATAAAAAATAACAAGAAGGGTTTCTGTAGGTACATTGGTCATAAAAGACAGGCAAGGGAGTGAGTACCTGCATCGAAAAATGAGAGCTGGCTTCAGCAGACATGGAGAAGGCAGAGGTGCTCAACAAGTTCCTGGCCTCAGTCTTCACTGGCAGTCAGTCTACCCATGCTTCTCATGTCCCTAAACCTCTAGGCAGTGGTTGGCGGAGCCATCACGAGACCCCATCTGGAGTACTGAGTCCAAGCCTGGGCCCCCACACTAGGAATTAGACTAGATCTTAGAGGTCTTTTCTAATCTTAATGATTCTATGAAGGATGCAGAGCTGTTTGAGCTGGTCCAGAGGAAGGCCACGAAGGTGATTAGAAGGCTGGAGTACCTCTCTTATGAAGACAGAATGAGGGAACAGTCCTTGTTTAGCTTAGAGAAGACTCTGGGGAGACCTCATCGTGGCCTTTCAGTAGTTGAAATATTTCCTGCCTACAAACAGGAAGTCTCCCTTCCTGCTCCAGTCCTAGAGGCTGACTTTTTCCTTGGTCTGATGGTGATAGGAGAAGGAGGAACAGTTTTAAACTAAATGAGTGGAGATTTAGGTTAGATGTTAGGAAGAAATTATTTAGTCAGAAGGAGGTAAGGCACTGGCAAAGGCTGCCCAGAGAAGCTGTGGATCCCTGGATGTTTTCAAGGCCAGGTTTGGTGTGGCCCTGGGCAGTCTGATCCAGTGGGTGGCAACCCTGCCCACAGCACAGGGGTTAGAACTACGTGGTCTTTAAGATCCCCACCAACCCAAGCTATGACTCCATTATTCTATTCTTAGCTATTAATTTGCTATGTGCAAAGTATTTGCAGTGATAATGAGTAGCAGGATCAATGTAATTGTTATGTCATGAATCTTCATGTGATCAACTCTATGTAATGTCTCACACTAAATCATATTTATCAGAATATTCACTGCATAAACTTGTGGGTCATTTAGTTTATTCAGTCTTTCAAACTACCTTATAATCCTTTCAGACAAACTTTTTGAGTTTGTCTGAAAGAATAGTTTTTATTAGCAACGTTATTGTGCCAAATACCTTCATTAATTCAAAATTGAACAAATGATTTTTCCTCCTATATTTGAAAGGTGGATATATATCTAATCCAATGTGAAATTCTGCACCATGTAACTTTCTTATTACTACATGATTTTTTTTATTACTTTGTTCTTTCATTCTGATAATTAATAAAGATCTTGCTGAATCCACTGGATTTCATTCTTTATAGAAATATTATATCTTGTGCAGTTCTTACTTTCACTGTTGAATTAAAAATACATATACCTTATTTTTTTCCTCAAATTTACTGTCGTCTCTACTTATTCATCATAAGTTCCTACCCATGGAATGAGATAAACTTACCTGTAAATGTATAGATTTTTGTAAACATTCTGAGATGTCCCTACTATTTCTGACAAGAAGTTAGGGCTCATAAAATGTAGGGGATTGAGTCTACTTAGTCATAAATTTTAGTTACTTCAAGCAAATGAAAAAGTGCAGTTGTAAAATATTATATATTATCATCCTTATTTTTACAGAAGTACAGAATCCAGGTCTACAGGTAAGTGATTTTTCCTACTTCTTTTTTTTTTTTTTTCTTCATGATTTTTATTCACTGAACATTCTTATTTCTTATCATCCCTAATCTATTTATAAATCTAAAGAAGACTGAAAATTTGGATGGAAAGAAAAGTTAGGGGATAGATTGACAGAAACTGAAGATTGGTTTCAATACTTAAGAAAGCTTAGGCGGGACCCTATTACTTTTTTTCTGTAAGTGTTTGATATACTATTGATATCAAAGTATCTTAATACTGAGTTAAGCCAGATGATGGGTGGATTCTTTACACCTCTTCTTGAAGCTGTTCTATTTTGTACAACATACACAGTCATTGATTAGAAAATAGCTCTTAGACAAGTTGTAAGACATTTATCTGCCTTGTACTCTTAATCACTGTGATTGTTACATCACATACTCAGTTGAGAACTATGACTGCAGGAAAACGAAGCCATTCAATCCTGGATGACAGTCTAGAATCATCATTTGATATCTTTACTTAATATTAGTCTTTAGTAGCTGGAGGCCAGTATAACCTGTCCCAGACAAGCAGAACTGAAGTAAATAAAAATGTCAACAATATCCACATCATCATTTTGTTTTTCTAAGAACAGGATTTCCTTTTACTTCTCTTACAAATACATAAAATGAAATACAGAAAAGTACTGATTAATGTACTTATATGTAAATAACATGTAATTCAGAAGAAGTTCATTCAAGCAGAATGCCCTCAGTTTCAGGTGCTCTGCTGATGCTATTATGCTTACTTTCCTGTCTTATTAACAATTGGAATCTCAGCCATTGTCAATGGGAGGCTGAGCAGGCATCCCCCAAAACAAACTTTGACACTTGCTCACCGCGTGTTTCTATATTGAACAAAAATAATCACAAATGGTTACACTATTAATCTGTAAATATTTCAAAAACTTTAGTGTTTTCCTAAAGCCATTAGGCTTAGTCTCATGATAACTGGCTTTTTTTGGAGGAAGATAGAGAATTCAAAGTAACTGGAATATTATTTGAAACTCTTGTTTAATTAAGTTGAAATTTACTGTAGTATTCCAATTAGTGTGTGCATAAATTTACATAGACATTAATAAAGTTTTTCTTATTAATCTAATCACTAGCTCTTTTAAAAATAACAGCATACCATACTGTCACACAGTAAGTAATCTTGCTCATTAGAGATCACTTTCTTCCAGATTTCTTCTTTCCTGAATTCCATTTTCCTTTAATTCTGATGAAATACATTAGATTATTCTTTCATCATGCTGGTAGAATTTACTTTTTTTCCCCTCCTGTTTACTCTTCAGTAAAAGCAAAAGATGATAGCTTACTTCCAAAGTAAAGGATAAGCTTTGATATTTCAAAATAGAAAACAAAATTAAATTGTAATATGGTTCACATAGTACATGGGTGTTTAAATTTTGATGAAAAATATGCTTGTTCATTCTTAACTAATCACCGAAGGTGGCAGAAAGGCAAGTAATTTCTTTCCAGAATAAGATAAATAAAATAAAATAAATAAAATAAAATAAAATAAAATATTATCCCCATAAATATCTTTTTTATTAATTCAGATTCTACCAAGACTAATTTATTAAAAACTAAGCTCTACTTAGCTGTTTTCAACTTATTTTAAATGTATTTAATATTTTTCATATTGAAATTCAATTCTACTGCTTGGAATTATATCTAGTTGTAACTTCTTACATTAATTACCTCCACAAATAAATTCCTATGAATTTTTAGGGATTTTTTTTTTTTAACAGTAACCCAGGCTATGGTATAAAAAAATGAATTCATCAATCTAATCATCAATTTATGTAGATAAGAATTGCTTCCAGCAGTCTATGGGAAACTGCAAGATAACTTCAGCTGCCACCATTCTATAAACTACACATCTTTTTTCCTATCACCTTTATTGTAAATGTATATAAATATAAATATCACCTTATTGTAAATGTAATGGAATACTATTGCTCATGAAATTCAGTAGTATTAGCTTTTAGCCTAACTACATAAATAGAAAGGAGACAGCTTTCTTAAAGAGGTGGGCAACATTGTTATGGTTCTAAACAGAGGCAAGATATAAACTAGAATATCAAAAGAACTATCAAGTTACCATGGCATCTCTGACAAATATGGTAGTACTAACATGAGGAAGATTTGATAAGTGTTGCATATTTCTTCTATAAACCTGGTGCATTAGTTTTTTTTACAGTTTGTTATAGATGGCCTGTTCTCAATAGTAGTCAGACTTGAAGTTGTATCTTTTCATATTTACTGTTCACATGCAATCACCCATAGATAATGCATGCAAGACTGACTGCTGCTTTTAGAATGTTTGAGCAATTATTAAATCTCCTTTAAACCGAATAGTACTAAAACAAAAACTAGAGAAAATTCAAGATATTATTGATACAACAGTGGAACTTACAAGAAGGAGGAAACAATGCTGCAAACACCAATTTCTCATTTTTTACAGCCTCAGTGGATGTGGTGGTTAGGGAAAAATTATGATGCTATGAATTATGAAGGCTTGATAATGCTTAGAAGATAGAATGAGTTTATGAAGCATGAGGGAGATACATCACCTTATCCTGATAATTTGTTACTGATGCATTAACAAATAATATAGAAGTTGCCTGAGAAACAGAAATGTGAGGCTGGACGGTGGTTTGGAAGATCAAGGGTATAAATAAAGACGTGTGAGTCACAAAAAGCTAATAAGATAAAATTTAACTGTAGGGCAGATAATTTCATAAGAAATAATTTCAAAGGAATTCAGAGGCAGAAGATGAAGGATCTCTTGGCATTCCTCTAAAAGGAAAGATAGTAAATGGCCAGAACAAAAAGGAAAATGAAGAACATAGAAGTCATAATCAATCAGAATGATAAGGGAATTCCAACATCAACAGTAGCTAAGATGCCAGTAACCCTGAAATTCTGATCAGAGGGATGATTGCAAATTGACTACATTATGACATCAGCACTTTTCTTGCTCTCCCGTTAACTAGATCTACCTTAATGGACTGAGAAGTCATCAAATTGCTAATGCCAACGGCCCTGCTATTGTCCAGACTATGCTGAGGCACTGCCTGTGCACAGAGGGCACACTACATATAAACAGGACAGACAATCTTGAGACGGAGTCCACATCTTGTCCCACTTGTATTTACGAACTGACAAATCAAAAGGGAAAACTGGCAACAGCAGAAATGGAGAAAGCTGAGATTCTCAACTAGTTCTTTGCCTCAGTCTTCACTGGCAGCCAGGCTATCCATGTCTCTCATACCCCTGAACCTCTATGCAGGGGACAGAGGAGAAAAACACTTCCACTGTAACAGAAGAGCAAGTCCAAGACTGTCTTATAAGACTAAATAAGCACAAGTCTATGGGGCCAGATGACATGTAACCCAGGGTCCTGAAGGAATTGGCTGGTGTGGTTGCCAGGCTACTCTCCTCAAGGTTGTCAAATGACTGGTCACTGGATTTTTAAGAAAAAAATAAAGGGAGGCTCAAGGAACTACATGCCAGTCAGCCTCACATCTGTGCCCAGGAAGGACATGGAAAAAATCCTCCTGGAATATATGTTAAGACAAATGCAAGCAAATCCAGCTTCACCAATGGCAAATTGTGCCTGACTGATTTGGTTGTCTTCTACTACAGAGTTACAGCATCACTGTACAAAAGAAGGGAAACCAATGCCTTCTACTTGCACAAGTTCTTTAACATGGTCCCACACAATATCCTTATCTCTAAATGGCAGAGAGATAGATTGAAGTCTAGATATGGATAAATAATTGGTTGGGTGATCAAAGCCAGAGGGCTATTGTCAATGCTTCTATATCAAAAAGTGTAAACTGCTGGTGGGTGGTGTCCCCCAGGAGTTTGTCTTGGAACTGGTGCTTTTCAGCATCTTTTTCAGTGACATAAATGATGGGACTGAGTGCACTCTCAGCAAATCTGCTGATGACATCAAGTTGTGTGGTGCAGCTGACAAAAGAGAAGGAACGGATGTCATCCACAAGGACCTGGATGGGGTGGAAAAGTGGGCCCACGTGAACATGAAGAGTTTCAACAAAGCTAAATGTAAGGTTCTGAGTCAGGATAATCCCAGTTACATGTGCAGACTGAGATAAGAATTCATTTAGAGCAGTCTGGCAAAGAACTTGAGGGTTCTAGTGGATTGAAAGTTGGACGTGAGGCAGCAACGTGTGCTTGAGGCCCAGAAAGCCAACTGTGACTCGAATTGCACCAAAAAAAAGATGGTGAATAGGGTAAGGGAGAGGATCATCAGCTTGAGTGGGGACCTGGGCAACTCAACCTAATGGGTGCACCTCTATCATGGCAGGGCATTATGAACTAGATGATCTTGTACCTCCCAACCTAAGCTGTTCTATGATTCTAGACTTTTTTTCATAGATTTGTTGATACTGAAAACACTTAGTAAAAATCCAGTCTGCAAATGGAAGATTAAAAAAGTAAAAATAAAGAAATTTTTTAAAAAAGGAATAAGAGGGTCTTTATAACAATATACTTTGTTTTTTGTTCAAATAAAATGACATTATGTAGAACATACAGAAAACAAAATGCCCCTTTTCTTAAGGAAACCAACACATTCATATATGTTAGTCTTTTATCCTTTAAAATTTTCTCCTGCTAATTCTGATACTGTCCAGAATTTGTCCTTCCTTCATTCTTCTAAATCCTATGCTTGTTTGAAAACCTTATTCTTATCACTCATATGCCATATTGAAATATGCTTAAATGCGATTTGCTTTAAGCTCCGAATCTTACAGTCAGCTTTATGTTATTGAGTAATTACTGGCTTACATACTGAAAGATATATTTATTTGAAAAAATGGAGTCTGTGGGGAAAGTAAACTTGAACTGTTTGACATTGGTCAGTGGGCTGCAATTGCCTGGGTATGCTGGCAGTCATCCACAGAATCCGTCACAGTGTCCTGTTGACCTCATTTGAATCCTGTACTGAGATTATACACATTGTATTATTTGGATTTGGGTCTGGTTCGGGGAATATCACTTACGATTTATGCAAGTTTTAATTCTGTTTTTACAGCTGCTGACCAGCTGTCTCCCTACTGCTTTTATCTTGAGAAATTTATCATGTTCTAGTCCTTGTTGATGTTTTTATTTGGTGTTTAGGAATAGGTTTACATTTCTTTGCCAACTCTACATTTTAATCCTCACAAAAATATCTTCTCCTATGCCTCCTGAGAACCAAATGATAAATGAAATGTTACTGAGACATTTTAGGACTACACCAATCCTTCTTCCAATACAGCAGGATTTTTTACTTTATTTTCTACCCTCCATGTTATTTTTTTTCCACAAGTTTAAATACTTTTTCATGTATTCACAGTGTAAAGTCAGTCACAGTTTAATAACAATGATTATATAGAGAGAGAGATAGAGAGAGATCTCTATCTACTCCTTCGATCTGCACACTGTCCAGGAGAGAACATACTGCAGCCACCTAGAAGACACACATTGTCTTTAAGATGAGCTAGATGGCTATGTATGTTCAATCCTTCACAATAATGTCTGAGTCATCCCCACATCTCCCCCATCAGAGGAAATAAAGAAAACCCCCTGCTTCTAGCCTGCTACCAATTTTCAGGAAACCTTACATATCTACTATTTTAGAAAAAACTTCCACTATATTTTAACTGAAAGAGGTCAATAGGTTGGAAAAGTTTTATATTGATGCTGATAAACATTCTGTACAATAATGAGATAAACTATAGATAAACTCATAGAAAACCAACCTAAATTTATTTAGAGTTTTTGATATAATTTTTATATAAATGTACACTGGTGAAAAAGTATAGTTCTTTTATCTGTTAGTAAACAAATGCAAAGAACTTCTGAGATAAAATGAACAGCATTTTGCACACTTGCACATTCTCAAAATTAATAAAACTTTTGTAATACAAAAATTTATCTGAAAGTTTCATATGTCAAAACCCAAGTCAGGTAGATCACAACTTTCAAGAAGATTTTATACACAAAGCACCTTTCTGAATAAAGGAATTTCAGGAAAAGAAGATATTTTCCCCCAGATGAGGATGTCATATATGTTTTCTACCTCTGCACACTGCTTTCCTACTGTTTTCATGCATGAAGCTCCATGTCTGAGCTTTCTGTCTTTCAGATTGATTCTAGATCTGTTACAGTCCTGACTTCATCTGGAAATGAGGAAGTGCATTATCTGACTGGATCAGAGAGTTATGGATAATTACATTTGTGTTTGTTGCTGTGGTGTCTACAAAAGGGCATTTTCCTGTGCAGTTACTTCAACAATAGGGTGGAAACCTGAAATATTTGGCTGCAGAGAATTAACTAAAAGAATATAGCCCCAAAATCCTAAAATTATATCAATCTATTTCTACTTTAAATAATTAATTTTTATTAATATTGAATTATTAAATGTCAGTATCCACAATGACAAACATGTTATTTTAAATTTTGTGTGTGTATGTATAAAAGATGTTTATAATAACTTAGTGTCCCTGACATAGATTAATATTACATTTAAAAATCTAGATGTCATTTATATGACATTATTTGTTTCCAAGATAGAATTTCCACAGTGCTGCCAGGAGATATATAACCAAATGTTACTATTCCTTCAATCAATTTACATCAGACTTGACAATTATCAACTTTTCTAATCAAAATATATTTGTATGTGTATGAATGCTTTCCTTTCACTATCCTTTGCAAAATATTTCATCAGTAAATCCTTAAGTAATGGCTGTTATTGTGGTCCTCCCTGTCTTATGACATAAGAATGTAAATAATATATGGAATAGGGATTGGCTATAAAATAAGAGATATTAACAATATATTGTACAGTTGTAATTTTGCCAGTGATATCATTTCAAGCAAAGGTCACAAATAAGTACATAAATAAATAAATGAGATAATATTTGCACCTTCATATGTAAACTTCCAGTTTTGAACAAAGAAGAAAAATAATATTATTGGTACTTAAATACACAGGAGTATTTCATTTTGACAATGCTCATTCTGTTTCACCTATGTATCTAGTAACACACCACAAATTCTGTAATATGTAATTATCTGGCTGAATTGGTACTGTGAGTGAAGTCTCAGGACATGAGACAGTACAAGACTCATGCTGTGATGCTAGTTCTATAAGCAAATAATATAATAAAAACAAATGAACAAAAGCACTTTAATTTTCCTAAACAATGGTAAATTAACTATTACCTGTTAGTTAACAGACTACTGTCAGAAGTATTCAGTGAAGAATTAGGCTATTCTTTGAACTTATTTTCTCTGAATTATTTACTGAACTAAGTGGAAGATGTAGGAAAAGCTTGCTAAACTTTTTGCTTGTTTGTTTTTCTTTATTGAACCACAACACTGTTAAAACGAATATTTTATAGGTAAAAAGAAACAAGTCCAGATACTCATATTTTCACAGAACAAACAAATCTGGTAGAGTAACAAGAAATCTTAACACTTTTTCTCCGTCCTCACTGAACGTGAACTTTAGATCACTTGCTTTGCTTCCAAAACATAGCTTTTCAGCTGTGATTTTAAACTGTAGTTCCATAGCAGCAATTAATGTATGCCCTGTTTAGCTGAAGGCTGGGAATCTAATAAAGCTCTAAGTTAAATTTTGTTTTAAGTTAGCTACAATTCTGGCCAGTACCCTGGTATAAGAGCTCATTCTGTCCCACCAGTCTGACTCTGAAGCACCCTCCAGCATCATCAGATAGATGATTTCCTGTGTGAAAAAGGCTCAAATACAAGGGAATTATTTTCAATCTTTCCTTTAGGTTTAGCGTATTGCACACAAAACCATTCACATTCTTCAGACCAGAATGCTATTCATGCAATTAAATAATTCTTGTTTAATTCTGTGTTTGAAATGTCACTTCATTTTTTTTTTTCCCCAGTGGATCTGTTTTTTCTAAGTAAGTTACCCTTGAATTGAGAAAAAAAAAAAAAAAAAAAAGGAAAAAGTAACTACACAGACAAATACAGAAAGATAAAAGCATTTATTATAGCTATGATCTAAAATTTAGATAATATTTGCACTGGAAATAGCATGGATGTAGGAGGGTAAGAAATGGAAGCTATCAAAGGATAGAAATCCTCTGAACACAACTAAGCACTTTGTCAGAAGGACCAAAGTATTTCAGTCACTGAAGTGCTAGGCCATGTCACCAATACTGGTGGCATGTTCTGTTACAGCCTATATAACTTCATAGACAGTGAATTTTCTTGTCACATGGTCTTCTACACTTCATAGAATCATAGACATCACGAGAGAAATCATAGGGAAAAAGTAGGTCTGGAAGTCATCTGTTTTAATTTCCTGCTCAAAGAAGTATTAGGTACAAAGTGTGATGTATTTGAACATCAGAGGTCATTAAGAAAATCAACAGACCCCAAAAAATAATATTTCTACTTGAAAACTCTGGGCTTCTCTTTTTTCTCCCCTAAATATTTAGAATATCTTTCATTAGCTATTGAGAAAAAGCGTTTTAGATCATATTCTGTATTTGAAGAAAAAATCTGCCTGCTTGATTCTATGAACAATGTATTTGGCCTTTAGAACTCCACAGTGATGAATCAGGAACATTCTTGCTTAGCTCTCACATTCTAAGTTGCAAAAAAACTGCCTCAAAGACATTTTGTACAGAGTTTCTTTTTGGAAGAACATCAGAGATGGAGAGTCGTAAGCTATCCCTATAGGATGTCACTGATTCTATGGTATATCCTGCTCTTTCCTTGAAACCTCTCAGCGTCCTTTAAAATGTTAGGTTACAGTCTTAGAACTGCTGATGGTTTAATGGAAGATTACAATAACGTGCATCTACAGTTATCCTCAGGACACAGTCGGTAAATGTAAGTATTCTAATAGTTGGTAAAGTTTTTCAGTAAGTGAAAGTAAGAACAATGCTATAAATAGAAAAACTGTTAAAAGCACTGATAAATCACAAAACTGATTTATTTGTGGATTTCAGTGTATTCATTTGTAAAAGCTTATGGCAGCATTCATTCTTTCTAACACAATCTCAATTATTCATATAGCATTCTTAAATGTTGTCACAAAGATTAATCTTTTGGAATTATTTTAATGCATATAACAGGCACCCTTTAACTCCCTCACCCTCTTCCCATTTCCTCATAATTTCTCACTAGAAACATTTCTAGCTCTGTAGATAAAAGTCAATTTATCTCACATCACTCAGCATTTGAGAACGCTAGGGCCTAGATTCTGTCCACTGTGTTAGGCAAGCTTTTACTTGATTAATGAAGGCATCATTAGTCTTTGTTGAGCACGGACTAAACTAGAACATAACCATTCTCAGTATTAGATTATGAACACTGGTGGCAAAAATTAAGACAGTTTGAGGTTTGGGTGTCAATTTTACAGAAATTAGAGAGAAGGAAAGAAGTGTTTCTCATGTTGAATATTTATCTCCTGGCATCCAAGACCATCCTGAATGAAGCTGATTCTCTGATCTGAGACCCTCTGATAACAATGAGTTATATTCCTTTAGCCTTGCTCCTGCTGAAAGTACCTCTTCAGCAAACATGGCATAATGTATTGTTAAAGACAGAAATTATTTATCAAACACTTTTTACATCCTTTTGTAAAATTTTGAAGCTGCTACATCCCTGTTTCCCAAACTTAGTGTCCAGATTATCAACATATAATGTTTCATATCACCTTACTCACCAGCTCAGTATTTTCATTTATCACACTTTTACACTGTGGCAAGGTTAAGAAATCCCATTACTTCCTCTTGGAAATCTTTTAAACCTCTGTTGTAAATGGCACATTGTGCTATGCAAGAGGTAGGTCTCCAGAGGAAAGATAAAACTCCTCTATTTTGGCTTTTAACAAAGAGCAGGAAGAAGCATTCGCAAAAAGAAACGTAATCATGAGACGAATCAGCACCAGCTATAATGATCACCTCAGACCCTTAAATTCTATCCAGTAAAAATGGCTATTTGACTCTTTCTCTAACAATGTGGAAACTGGGCTTTGGGTGGGCATTGTTAAACTTTAATTTGATTACACCTCTAGCATACTAATTCAGTGGACAATAAGTCAAAGCTCATTCATGTTCCACCTTAGATCCTTTCTAGATAAACTAGTACTAATGGATGGTTACTGAAGGATTATTTAAACTTCTCTTGATGTGAAAACCCCAAAGTCAACTATTAAGCTAGTGTTTTGGTCTAATGTTTGGGGTCCCTGCATTTTCAGGTAAATAGTGGGAAGTAATTATTTCATTTTTATGAATTACTGAACAAAACTTTGTTTAACACAGTGGTTCTGAAAGGAAGATGCTTATAGCTGAACAGAAATTGAACATTTCTTCTTTCACTTTGTCTTCCATAAACTAAGTCTGATACTGTACATCGTTCTGTACAGTATAAATACAAAATTACTTTCAGAATGTTTCATTACCTTGTGAAAAGTTCAACTTATTCAGCGTTGTCACGGAGTTATCTAGATCAATCAATGCCCATGACAGAGGGGCACTAGGCCCATGGGACCCCTAACCTCAAAAATGGAAAGGGAAAAGGGAAAGGAGTAGGGAGATGGGAGCTGGGCTCAAGGAAACAAACAGAGAACTGGCAGTGATCTAAGAAGGAAAACTTATTTTACTAACTACGACATCGGAATGCAAGATAACACAGTATAATACAATCTAATTGAAACTGAGGCTAATAAATCAAGTAAAATAAGAGAGAGAGAGAGAGGTTTCCAAAGACCAAGGAGCCTAATTTGAAACTGAAGGCGCACGGCTTGGAAGCACACCCACACCCGCTGCCCGGCAGTGAGAGAGAGAGAAAGAGAGTGTCACTTCCATGACATATTTTCCTCTTTGACCGTGAGGTCCTCTGGGACGTGTAGTTCTTCTCTGTGCTCCACAAGATGTTACGATGTGGAATACCAATAGCAAAAATTACAAAACCATGATAGGCATTTGTATCTAAATGCACTAAAATACACCACTAAAATGGGTAATCTTAAAGTTAACATTTTTCCACACAGTTTATTCCTGCTGTACTGACTGGGATGAGTTAAGTGATTCAGAAATGTATCTTTACATGCTGTGAATTGTTAAGAAGCTTAAGGACGTAACAAGTTATCCTTAAGAAGACAATAACCATGTGACATCACACTTATACTCAAAGTTGTGCACAAGAACAGCAAATAAGATGGGGCCTACACCTTGCATTTGTTTGTACCTGTAGAAACTTCATTCAGATACATGTTGGTATTACCCTCAAACACAGCTGTGAAAACCTCTCTCTTCTCAATGCTTGAGGCTTGGCATCTTTTAATAGAAGCAAGGGCACATGCAGCAAACATACTTTGCATGTATAATGCACAAATCTTTCTCTCCACTTGATGCTAACTAATAAAAATGAAACTTGAGGAGCCACATTACTGATAAGAGTCAATGAGAAGACAATGACCACTTATGTATTGATGAAACTAAGCAGTGAAGAAAAGAGGAAGAAAATCCACCCAATCACAGTCCAGACTGATATAAAATCACACCACTAAAATAACTCCTCATCTGCCAGGGCACATTCTGAGTCTCTACTTGACCCTGCTCAAGTCATCATGAACTTGGCAAAAGTTACAGATTTTAAAGGACAGACACAATGAAATCTGATCATCAGAAAAGGACATGAGTGGGTAAAGCATATTTATTCTGAACTAGGAGCCTGATTTGTTCAGATTAGTCCCACTTACAACACTGGGTAGAACATACCCATTGCACACGCGCAGCTGATTCTCAAGTCCTCCTTCTAGATTCATTCCTAAGGCTTGTAAACCAATGTCTCAAAAGAGCACTGGAGAGATTAACGTTGCTATGCTAACATTAGTCTAATCAATTACATCCCCAACCTGAACTGTGAATACCCTACCTTGATTAATTAATTCTTCTATTAAGATCCTTGTATCATTCCAAAAGGTAAAATTAATATCATGCTGCTTCTATGAACAGGATTGGACACATTCTCTCCACTGCAAGTATGTGGATAGAATAGTAATGTCAGTTAGTAAAAGAAAAGATTATTTTAGATCCTTTTTTTTTTTTTTTTTTTTAAGTCAGCTTCACATACAATTGTTTTTCTTGAGAAAACGTAAAATAGTTTAAATATATAAGCATTTTGTGAATATACATTGATTTGAGGACATCTGCCACAGCCCCTGAGAGATGCTAGAATTCTCAGATTGGGGCACAGAACAGCTAGTATGTTGAGGAATTAACAATATCAAATCAATAGGAAACCCTAAGGTCTGGTTGGGAAGTAAATCATGTAAGGAAACACTTTCGCTCATTTCAGATCCAGAGACTAAAACCTTCCCCTGAGATGGGTCCTTTTGAAAGCCAAAGCCTTTTCTTTTGAAGTAAAACTATCATACAATGCCATCTTCCACCAAACTCTTGTCATTTTTCCCCTGAAGAGTGCTCCAGTAATTTATGAGACATTTTTTGTTCAGCAACCTTCACTGTCTGCCAGGTGAAAATTCACAACTATACAAAATAGCACTCGAGACCTATTAGAAACATCCTATGCCTCTATAACCTTCTGAGGTGGCTACTCATTGGGGAAATAGGCAATTATGGGTTTCTTCTGGAATCTGTTCATCTATTTCCCCAGCAGACAGATTACTAAAAAGTATAAAAGGGACTCTTGCAGTAAGGAAATAATTTATGAACACTAGAAATGCTGAATTACAGCATAATGTTCTTTCTAGTGCTTCTCTTCTCATTCCCCATCAATTTGTGTTTTCACCTCTTTCCCTATATTTTTATGAATCACATGATGTTTCCTGTATAGTAGAAGTAGATGTAGGGAGTGCATCCGCTTGCCAACCTCAGCCTATAGTATGCCACGGAAATAATAGTTTTTCAAAAATACAGGAGCGTGAATTTTAAATTGAGGAGAGCATTGAACCTGAATGTATGGATGCCATAAATCTTGAACATGGTTTTACTTCATTGAGAGATCTACAGTCAGTATCATTCAGTTTTCTCAGGAAATGCATATTAAATGTCTTTTGGAGACCTCTGGCACTCAAGTGCTCTTAAGCAAATGATCCCTGCTGAGTTGTGTACGTAGAATGCACAAGTATGTGTACACTTGACTGTGAGACACACTAGGTACTGGAAAAATTTCAGTCAAAAGGGGTGATGTATGTGAGGTTTAAACACCTGCTGGATTAGACATTTTATTATTCTTGTCATTTAGAATCTCAGTCTGTAAAATCTGTCTATATTTTAATTTCATATAAGTCATTCTGTTCCTGGGATACACAGATCTAACAATTCACAGTTCACTGCAGCAGGGTAAAGAGAAAAAACAGCATAAAAAAGCATTTGAGGCAAAAGTAAAAAATATGATGTTTTTTCAAAGCAAAGCAATACATTATTTTTATTCCCTAGCTTAATAAAAAGTTATTTTCTTTTCCTAAATTGTTAAATATATTTTTTTCTTTTCTTTTCTTTTCTTTTTTTTAAGAACAAGCCAGAATTTAGCTTGTTTCTTCTGTCTAAGACAAGCAGTCAATTTTAATTAACTCAGTGTGCAGGAGTATTTGGCATTTGTGGGAACTGGGCACACAGCCAAACCCCAAAGCACCTCTGATCAATTTGCTTGGAAAGAAGTAAAGAAAAAGAAGATGTTTGCTTAAACATCTTAGATTTATAGTCCAAGACCTCAACACCTGGAAATAAAATTAATTACACAGTCATGACTTCTTTACCTATCAGTGTAGCAACATTAACATTTCTGAAACTACTCACATGATTAAGTTAAAAGGAGATTCTAATATAAATTAAATACTTATTATATGAAAATATTGGTATACAAATTCATCTTCCATGTTTCTTTTGATTTCAGTATATCTAGAGAACATATAGTAATAATAATAACATCAATAATAATGGTAGTAAAATAATAATAAAATAATAGGATAATAATATAATAACATAAGAACCATGATGTTCAAATTCATGTGTATCTTTGTGTTCTTGAATTAAAAAACATTTTAAAGATAGAGGGGAATAATTTTTGAGATGACAGTAGAAGATATCTGAGTTATTATTTTATATATTTTGTCTCCATGAGACATCATTAAATTGGCAAGAGATGTTCAATAATTTTCAAAGAACGAACATCTTCTATTCTTTTCTTGAATCTGAACTATAGAATTCCCAGTACACATGCACAGATTTTCCTACATTATTTTAAAGCAAAATGTGAAAGAACGATTAGAGCAGGTCCAGAGGAGGGCCACAAAGATGGTCAGAGGGCTGGAGCACCTCTGCTATGAGGAAAGGTTGAGGAAACTGGGATTGTTTAGCTTGGAGAAGAGCAGGATCCGGGGAGACCTCACTGCAGCCTTCCAGTACTTGAAGGGAGTATATAAACAAGAAGGGAAACAGCTGCTTACGAGGGTGGATAGTGATAGGACAAGGGGGAATGGTTTTAAACTGAAACAGGGGAGGTTTAGGTTAGATATTAGGAGGAGGTTTTTCACACAGAGTGTGGTGATGCACTGGAACAGGTTGCCCAAGGAGGTTGTGGATGCCCCATCCCTGGAGGCATTCAAGGCCAGGCTGAATGTGGCTCTGGGCAGACTGGTCTGGTGGTTGATGGCCCTGCACATAGCAGGGGGGTTGAAAGTGGATGATCATTGTGATCTTTTTCAACCCAGGCCATTCTGTGATTCTATGATTCTATGATTCTATGTGTGTGAACATAGGTAATTTATTTTACAATTGACTAGAAATTAAAATAACAAAGAAACCTTTAAGATTTTCTGTAATAGATTCTCAAGAAATTAATCAAATATTCACATTTAGCCTATCATAAGGGCTACCCTAAGAAAACAAAAGGTCTTCTAGAAAAATAGAAGTCGGTTTATAAGTTTTGTATAGAACATCTCTTGCATTATTGAAAACATTTTTAGACAACAAAATATTTATGGTATTGAAATTTAAAATTAAGATTAAAACCATCCCTAGATAATATTAACTGCAAACTCTTACTGGAATTTTTTAGTATTTCTAGGCTTTATGGGATGAGAAAAGTGAAATGTTTGCTATTGCTTCAAAACTTTACTATTACATTAACTATATTAGAAAAGCGGTCTACTTGCATGACTTGTTGCTTCATTTTGGTAGACAAAAGTAAAAGGATGTACTCAGATTTGAAGTAGAAAAGAGTTTTGGTAGCAGTCTTTTGAAAGGTGGAGTACATCAACAAGGTCACAGAGCATTGCTAACGTTGTTAACAGAGTCAGCAGGGTATTGTCTGGCATATCTCACATACATCTCACTTGGAGAGTAAGCAGTCTGAATACAGGGATTTTTTTTGTTCATGTAGATTTTTTTATTTCTTTTAATCTGCTTCCCTGTAGGATATCTTGTCCTATTTCAACAATATGAGACATTGCAAGTTCTCCACAGTAGAGACTATTGTCTCAAACATTCACCAATGAGGAGTTAGATAAAGAAGAACTGTAGGTCTGTGAGTTTTATATCAAGAGAGCCAATATGATTAACATATACAGCAGCAGAAGGAAAAGAACCACAGAATCGGTTAACAACATGAAAAACAGTTGTAAGAATATACCAAGTCTCAATTACCGTCTCCCATAGCATCCTGCATATTCCTGAGGTGCACTTCTTACATTTTAGAAAAAGTTGCAAGACACAAGGTTCAGTATGGAATGGGTTTATACCATATTTCTATTCACAGTCAAGAATAAGGAAGCACTTAAAGATCTGAAGTATAAGACGGCAAAATAAATATACCAGAAGTGGCATTCTGCACCATGGCTGCCTATCTTTTACATGCCTCTCTCCAAAAAAAAGAGTGATTCTGTCTTTCCTTATAAAAATCAAATTTAGGAAGCAATGATTTCAAGCTATGTAACATAGAAATGATAGCTATGATAATTAGCATGGTTTCTGATACAGTAATACAGCATTTCAAGCAGTTTTGAGATATCTCCAGTTTACTAGTGGGTGCTTTAGAATTCAAATAGCTGCATCTCCACTATAGACTTTGTTTTCATTCCCATATTTCTCACAATTAGGCATTTCATGTGCGGCCAATAAGCTACAACCCCTTACTGCTTGTCCACGTGGGGAGTGATGAAGCAGCTGCATATGGGTCAAAGGCCATCAAAAGGGACTTCAGAGCCTTGGGATGGCAGCTAAAGTAATTCAATGCACAGATCACCTTTTCTTCTCTGCCTCCTGTATTGGGTAAGAACATGGAAACAAATCAGAGGATCTTATCTTTAAATTCCTGGCTTCATGGCTGGTGTTGCCACTAGTACTTTTGTTTTGTTTTGTTTTGTTTTTTGACAATTAAAATGGCCTACAAGGCACCAGGTTTGTGGGTACAGGATGGGATTCAGAAATTCATTCATCTGAATGCAGTACTTCACAAGTGGTGCCTTCATTGCCATGCATAAGCATTAATGCCTTTTGCACAGGTCAGCTCCTTCAAGCCACACCCCTGAAAAAGACTGCTTGTCCCACTTCCTCTTATCTTTGCAACCATAAGCAGGGCTACAGTGGCATGGTGACACCCACCATTCACACCCCTAGCAGTTGTCAGTTAGAGTCTTATCACCAGAAAGGCCTCACAAAGCAAGCTTTGAGACAAAAAATAAAAACAGTTTTGTCTTTCACAACCCAGGAGAACTTCATGATTCTTGCAACTGGGTCAAATCAGCCTCCACTTACCAATACAAGCTGGGGGTGAAAAGACTGAGCACACTCTGCCAAAAAAGGCCTAAGGGTACTGGAGGATGTGAAGCTGTACATGAGCCAGCAGTGTGTCCTCACTGCCCAGAAAGCCAATCATATCCTGGGCTGCATCAGAAGAAACATGGCTAGCAGGCTGAGGGAGGTGATCCTGACCATCTACTCTGAGCTGGTGAGGCCTCACCTGAAGTACTGCATTCAGATGTGGAGTCCTCAGTACAGGAGAGACATGGATCTGTTGGAATGTGTCCAGAGGAGGGCCACAAAAATGATCCAAGAGATAGAACACCTCTCCTATGAGGACTGGAGAAGAGAAGGCTCTGAGGTGACCTGATAGCGAGTGGCCTTTCAATATCTAAAGGGGAGCTATGCAAAAGAAGGGTACCAACTCTTTATCAGGGTCTGTTGTGACAACGACAAGGGGAAGTAATTACAAACTTAAAGAGGATAGGTTTAGATTGGATACATGAAAAAAGTCTTTTACACTGAGGGTGGGGGGGGGCACTGGAACATGTTGCCCAAAGAATTGATGGATGCTGTGTCCCTGGAGACTTTCAAGGCTAAGTTTGACCAGGCTCTGAGCAACCTGATCTAGCTGTGGGTGTCTCTGCTCATTGCAGGGGATTTGGACTCGATACCTTTAAAGATTCCTTCCATCTCTAAAGATTTTATGATTCTATGATTCTATAAATCTTTCACATCTTCATGTATTTGGTGCCTCAGATAACCACCAGTATAATTTTGCATGTACAGTCACTTTAGTTACCTGTTTCTCAGGTACGTCTTATGGGACTAAGAGACAGCAATATAACAGGAAAAACAAAGAAATGTTTGAAACTCCAATGAGAAGTCACTCTGCAGAGCCCGGGATGTGATGAGTCTTTTACTTGAGTTTGTTAACAAGTCTTATAACATTTAATAGTTCACTGTACACCCAGAATTCTATGGGTTTCAATTTAAACTGAGTGTATGTAACACGCAGCATTCTGTATTAAGCTCTGCAAGTTTGTAGAGTGGATTCTAAAGAATTCTCATAAAATTGTCATAGATTGCCCTTTGTTGTTTTTAACTCCATTAAATTCAATGTAAATGCTCAAAAACACTCTTCCTTCATATCTTCGTCCCTTTCCTTTGATGCCTTTGTTGAATTTCAACTTCACAGAACTCTCCTCACATCAAAATGAGTCTCTGTGAAAGAGAAGAAAATATCCAGAACATCTACTTTCCCTGACATGAGACAGTCTAGCCACAAAAGTGACAAGTCTAAGTATGAAGAGATTGTGGTGATAAGAATGAGACATAAATTTTAATAATTCCTTTGAGAAATGTTTTATGTCTGCAAGTGCTGGTGAGAAAAGTAAAAATCTATAACGTGTAAATTTTTTAAATTCGCAATTTTGAGGGTAAGTGGGCAATCATACGCACAGTCTTGTACAACTCCTGAAGGACATCATGGACTATGACTACTTATATGTGTAATAATGCTGATAATCAATGTCCTTAGGAGAACAGAAGCAGGAAAAGATTTCTACTTTTCACCTTAAATATCAGAAAGAAAATGACTCCTGAATCTTGCTTGTGAGTAGTTAGGGAAACAGCAATCTTTATTCTATTGTCTGATCTAAACTCAGCCATTTAACGCAGATTAAAATAACTTAATGAAACCTGAAAACCCTTTCACATGCAAAGATGCTGAAACAACAGTTTTACTTCCTTGCATCAGTGAAGATGTAGGTTCATTATAAAACAAACAAACTGGGTTAAAATAAAAAGTCTTTTGTCATCTATTTCTTAGCATTAGGACTACTTAACTTGAAAATATTGAAAGTAGATACATGGATAAGGGGGAGTAAAATAATCTTTTTTTTTCTTTTTTTCTTTTTTTTTTTTTTTTCACAACGGTATATTGCACTTATTTTATTAAGAAAGGTTTTCTTCCTTGATTTCATAAACACAGCGAAAATAGCATTTCCAAGAATTGATTCATGTCCTCTAAATCATTTCTGGAAGTAGCTTTCTCTTCTGAATATGTTATACACAGATCTTCAGGAGACCAAGCAACCCTAAATAACTAATGTGCTACAAGTCAGTCAACTGCAGAGACTAAACATACAATTCTAACCATACCTAATAGTAATCTCTATCTTAATCTCAAAAAGTACACCAGGATTTCCAAGTCTGGCTAAACTGACTGATAAATGAAAACTGGATTAGGGACCCTTAGACCTGATTAAGGAATTAGAAATGAGTCAGGACATATATTATCCTGAGAATGAGGATGTGGTGATGAGATCATTGACCAAAAAGGAGAATGCTAATAACAGACAAGGGGAAGGGACCCCAACGGCGATTACTCAAACAGTGCCATGCACAGCAGATGAAATGTCAAAAATCCAGGAGAGGTACAGCAGATTAGATTGAGAAACTGGGACAGAATATGTTTGGAGGGAATCACTGACCAGCAGAGATTGAGCCATGTTATCAGAAGATGACGAATAAGGATAGCAGGGGCCTGGAGTTTTCTCAACTACCCAATGATCCAGCAGAACCTTGTTTCCTATAGGATGCTTATTGGGCTGGAGGAATTGATTCCTTGGAAAAAAGAGATCAGTGTGTATTAAGCTAAGAACTATTGTATGCTTAATTAGTGTTCTCAGGGACTATTGGTGTTTGTAATAACCATATTTCTATTTCTAATTTTAATGATCTTGCATAAACCCAGATTTTAACAAGAAGAACTTTTGTAATTTATGGTACAGGCTTATTATTTTTAAATCCATAACACTGGCAATTGAATTGGAGAAACATCTGCCAGCTTTCATGAACGCTTGGCTATGGTTAGTTCAGTGATCAGCTAATTTATCTGACATTTGTTTTCTTGGTTGTTCAGTTGATGACATATTAATTACATGTTTCCAAGGAGTGCCTACACCATTGTCACGGAGTTATATAGATCAATCTGTGTCCGTGACAGGGGGGCAGTAGGCCCGTGGGACCCCGACCCCAAAAATGGGAAGGGAAAAAGGGAAAAGGGGTAGGGAGATGGGAGCTGGGCTCAGGGAAACAAACAGAGAACTGGCAGTGATCTAAGAAGGAAAACTTATTTTACTAACTATGATATCGGAATGCAAGATAACACAGTATAATACAATCTAATTGAAACTGAGGCTAATAAATCAAGTAAAATAAGAGAGAGAGGGGGGGGGTTCCGAAGACCAAGAAGCCTACTTCTGAAACTGAAGGCGCACAACTTGGAAGCACACCCACAACCGCTGCCAGGCAGTGAGAGAGAGAGAGCAAGCATCACTTCCATGAAGTATTTTCCTCTTTGATCATGAGGTCCTCTGGGATGTGTAGTTCTTCTCTGTGCTCCACATGATGTTATGATGTGGAATATCAATAGCAAAAATTACAAAACCATGACACCAATTTTCCCTTTTACAAAATTACACCATGTTAAGAAATTTTGACATTAATGCCAAAACCCTAGATTTGTAAGACATGGGAATTGTGTCTGAACATAATTTTTTTGGTAACATAGCTTTTTGAGTAACAAATATCTCACAGGTGGACACGTGTTTTAGTTTTGTTAATTGTACTGAACCAAAGGTGAACATGAAGAATGGACAATTGACATGTAATGATACAATGAATGTAACCTATCTCAAGGCACATTTAATCCTGCCTTTGTGGTGCTTTTTGTTCTGTGGAATCACTGCTTACACTTACATGCCTGCAAATTCTACAGGTGATTCCTTTACTACCATTTAAAGGTAGAATTCTGATTAAATTACAATTTGAACACCCTCCCTTACCTAGCTACAAAAGAAGGCTTTCCAGTGCACATTGTAGATGATCATATAACTTTAGTACTTCTGGATGAGCTCTCTCACAGATCCCCGACCTGCCCTGTTTGCAGGGCCACCACTCAGACCGATGACCTCCCTCCTTAATCCATCCTCTACTTTCTCTCTTTTCTTTCGTTTTACTTCTTGAATTTGTAAGTAATGCAAGGCATTTTATAGAGTCACATAGTTTCGATGCTTAGATAGATATGATTGTAAGAGTGCCAGCACTTTTAAGATAATTGTAGAACAGAGATTCTCACTGTAACTGATGGTCATTTTTGGAGCTTGAGTGCCATTTCACCTTAACCTAAATGGGGGTGGGGGGGAAGTGGAAATCTTGTCACTCCTTTCTCCCTTCACAGGCGGGATGTGACAATCTGACATGGAACAGTTTCTGGGCTCTTCTCACAGATGTCACTCCTGCAGACCCTGTTACTAAGAAAATCTTGTCCAATAAGCAGAATGCAATACTTCTTATAACAATTTTTTTCTACCTTCCCATTATATGACTGAAAACCTTCTCCAGGTTTTCAGTCATATAAATACTGTAGTAAGTATGCAATTTCCAATCTTGTTTTAAGCCTTAGTGTATTGCACATATGTTATGATTTTTAAGTAAAAAATGTAGATGGCTGATAGTATCACATCATTACACCTATAAATTTTCAAAAATTGTATACTTTTTCAGCTGTTCCATAAGAAACTAATTTGTCAGTGGTCCATCAGTCAAATAAGGGCATTCAGCTGTGAGTACTTTTTAAATATAAGAAAAACTTGAAAGGATTGTTTAAGCACTACTATTTGCATCTTCATTTGTTGCAAAATGGGTTGTAGTAGGCATGCTGAACTTATAAAGAAAAGTCCAGAAAAAACATAGCATCATCCCAGAACAGATATTTTTAACTGTTCTCCAGCCAACAGTGTACATACTTTATAACTTTATCACACTCCACGTCTTGAAAAATATTTCAAACCATAGTATTAGAGCTGAGTTCTTTCATTACATTATCCAGTTCACTAAAAATTGAACCTCTCTACTCCTTCTGTACTAAGGACTATGGTGTCCCTTTCCATTGCTATTTTCTTTCACATAACCTTGTCTCTTCCATCCACTCCCAAATACAGATTACTGTGTTTAAGCAGCAGAGAAGAAGATTGTTCTCAAAGAAGACTGGAATGAAAATGGTCCAGTTTGCTATTTTTGTTAATGGTCATACTACTATGCAAGTGACATATGTTCTCTACGTAACATGAGGGCTGCTGCAAAAATGATGTATTCTATTGTATTATGTTGGTCTGCAATGCCAGAGGTGGATGTCGGTGGATGGCAGTAGAGACTGAACCTTCCCTACAATGTTCCATTAAATTTCATTGTCGTGCAACAGATGGCAGCAGAGGGGCCACTGACAAAAGGGTGTCTGACATGGAAGTGCATATGAAGCAAAGAGGTGTAATCGATGATGTAATGAGATGTAATTGATCTATGTGGAAAAAATTATGCACACTGACATTTATTGATGCTTGCTGAAAACTTATGGAGACCAAAGAGTGAATGTGAGTACAGTGAGGCAATGAGTGGTGCATTTCAGCAGTGGTGATGGTGACAGTGTGTCACCCTCTGCTGGTGCAGATTTTTACAAACAGAGCTTTCAGGGTCTTGTTCGTTGTTGGTGAAAATGTACAGCTAATAGTGGTGACTATATTGAAAAATCATGTTTTGTAGCTGAGAATTTTCTCTATTACATAGGGTTGGTCTCTTTTTATCTGTTGTGGTTTACAAGGGAATAAATAGAATCATAGGATCATAGAATCATAGAATCGTAGAATGGTTTCGGTTGGAAAGAACCTTTAAGATCATCTAGTTCAAACCACCCTGCTATAAGCTGGGACACTTCCCTCTAGACCAGGTTGCTCAAAGCCTGGTCCAGCCAGCCTTGTATGATTCCAGGGAGGGGACATCCACAGCTTCACTTGGCAACCTGCTCCAGTGTCTCACTGCTCTCACAATAAAGAATTTCTTCTTAATATCTAGTCTAAACCTACTGTCTTCCAGCTTTAAACCATTTTACCTTGTCCTGTCACTATGTGCTTTTATAAAAAGTCCCTCCCCAAGCTTCCTGTAGGCCCCCTTCAGTGACTGAAATTTAATTTTTGTGTATCTAAATCACTCACATTTTTCATAATATTCTATTATGGTTTCACTCTGAAGAAAATGCTTTTCAAGGAATAACCAAATTACTTTGTTATCAGAAGTAAGAAAGTAATCTAGTAACTGATTCATGCTGTTCTTTACATTTATAATCAAAAGGAATTAAAGAGTTGGTGCAGATAGAAACTCTCTGAAATTACAAATAGAACCAAAATGGAAAGAAAGCACCAACAATCTTGTTTTAAATTGGACACTTAGTCCTGGTGGAACTGCAAGAACTGGAACCACTGTGACTAGAAAGGTCACTAAGCATAACAAATGCACAGGTTTGCTGCAACAAGCAGCACTGTAATTTCAGAATCATGTAGATATACATAGATATACAGGAAAAAAAAAAAAAGGTAAAGATAATTTAACTGTACTGTATGATTGCATTTGGTAATTCTGGCATACTGCAGATGAACATAATGGTGCAAAACAGACATGTCATAGAATCATAGAATGGCTTGGGTTGGAAGGGATATTGAGGATCTAGCTCCAACCCCCTGCCACAGGCAGAGCCACCAACCTATATATTTAATTCTAGACCAGGATGCCCAGGGACAATCCAGCCTGGCCTTGAACACCTCCAGGGACAGGGCATCCACAGCCTCTCTGGGCAGCCTGTGCCAGCACCTCACAACTCTCATAGTAAACAACTTCACCCTCGACATCCAACCTAAATCTTTTCTCCTTCAACTTAAAGCCATTTCCCCTTGTCCTGCTATTATCTACGCTTTCAAAGAGTTGGCTCCCTACCTGTTTATAGGCTCCCTTTTGGTACTAAAAAGCTGCAGTGAGGTCATCCTGCAGCTTTCTCTTCTCCAGGCTGAACAAGCCCAGCTCCCTCAGCCTGTCTTTATGGGGCAGTTGCTCCAGCCCTTCAGTCATCTTTGTGGCCCTCCTCTGGACCCTCTCCAACAGCTTCTCTGTCTTTCTTGTACTGGGGGCCCCAGACCTGGACTCAGTACTCCAGATGGGGCCTCACAAAAGCTGAGTAGAGAAGGACAGTCACTTCCCTGTCTCTGCTGGCCAGCACTCCTCTGACTGAGCCCAGAATACCATTTGTTTTCCTAGCTGTGATGCACAGTGGAAGCACAGTGATGGCTTATGTTAAGTTTTTCATCCACCAGGACCCCTGGGTCCTTCTCTGCAGGGCTACTCTCAAGGACTGCTCCTTCCAGACTGTATATATGCCTGGAATTCCTCCAGCCCAACTGCAAATACTTGCACTTTGCTGCATTGAACCTCATTAGATTCACCCGGGCCCACCTTTCAAGACTGTTGAGGTCCCTCTGAATGGCATCCCTTCCTTCCATTTTGTCAACCACACTACTCATCTTAGTGTCATCAGCATATTTATGCTCTTAAAAATTAAAATATATATATATTACATCTATCATCTCAAATTTTCACACCAGTATGGAGCTTCAAGTAGACTTCCTCCTCCTGATTCTCTGGACATCTTTGTTAGGAGCTTTTTATCTGCAGTTGCATCTCCTACTTTTGATTTTGTGAGCAAAGAACCTTCCGATTCTGTACAATGATGTGCATCTAAAGTGGAAGTGACTCAGTAGAAATTAACATCTAAAATCAGAAACAAAATCTGGAAGCCTTTCCTTCTATAAATTAGCAGTAAATTAGTGCATCAAAGTAAACATCCATGTAAGCAATCATATTTTGTTGAAGAAGTAAAAAACCCATGAATTTCAGAGCCCCGAGTTTCATACAAATGAAGTCACAGATATATCACATACAGCTTCTACAGAAATTAAGATTCCTGATATGAATTTTACACTAATTGCTTTCAGAATATATATGTGGTCGTTTTCAGATTATGTTTTCATCCTCAGTCTCTTTACACCTAACTGATTTTGTATCTCATATTTGCTTTGCATTCAAAAGTAGAATGCTCAGTCTTGCTTCTTAAGGCTGGGATGTTCTGTGCATTGATGGATATCTTGAAAAGTCTGTAATTGCATGTGCTTAAATGCTCACAAGCAGCTTTCAAAATAAACAGCAGCTGATAATGCAGCTCAGAGAGAAGAGCTAAGTTGATCCCAAATACAAGTTCAAAACAAATAAGCACACGCTGTGTTTCTGTGTCTGATATTCATGTGTACATTTGTGGACTTGTTTTTAGTGTGAAATAAAAAAAATGTAATCTAATAAACTACCTGTACCCACAGATGTTCCTCTTTCACTTTAACAGTATGGAGATTCCTGTGTCAGGCTAGTCATTAAAAATACAAGTAGTTTCCGTGTTCTTGCTGAACTACAAACTTCATTATGGATTCATTATGAACTTTATTGCTCGTTATGGACCAGTGAGCACAGAAAAAAAACCTTTTCTTGACCTTTCCAGCAACTCATCCTCAATTGCTTTCATCTAACTTTATCAATTCAAATGACCTTGCATCTGTTTTAAATAGAATGCATATGCAGACATTTGCAGAAACAAAAGTGATCTGAAGTTTAACTAAATGTATTTGCTAAATTTTGGCCAAGAAGAGATGAACAGCATTCATGCAATATATGTTGCTAGGTCATGAGAGGCATACATTTGATGTCTAAGTCAAACATATAGCGGAAAGGTGTTTCTCTTTACTGGATAATGTGAGAAAGTACAAAATAAGGTAACATTCATCATGGTCTGTGACAGGTTCCACTCCGTCTGGGAGTTGAGCATCTGAGAAGAGCCTAGCTGACTGATAGAGTTTGAAACCAAGAGGAGACGTTGAAAGAATGAAATAAATAAGCAGGAACTTCCATAATTAATTTATCACCTAAAACATCTAATCTGACACACTGCAGAAAGGACGAAGGCATCTTTAAATACAATCTGTTGTTGTTGTTTGTGTAGTACAATACATAATGACAACAACATAGGCTAGTATGTTATTCTAAATCATTTGGGTAATTTTTGTCACTATACGGGGCTTCATTAGGATTCCAAAAGGACCTTAGAAAGAAGAGCATAAAACTTATGTATTTTAGGTTTTGGTGTTAGAGAAAAAAAAGTAGTTCAAATACATAATAGGAAGAATGATACAAAAATAATTAGAAATACAACTAAACTGAAGAAAGTGAAGTATAAACACAAGATAAGGAGGAAATAAAGGAAGCAGCTAATGAGGAAAATGGCAGGAATGGTGAACTATACACAAGGGTTTCTCTGAAAGTAATGCCTTTTATTTTGTTATGTTGGCCCTCAATGTCAGAGGAGGATGTTAGTGGTATGGCATTAAAGGTTGAACCTTCACTCCAGTATTCTATTAAATTTTATTTTCAAATAACAGCAGAGGGGCAGTCTGACAAAATGGCATCCTACATGAAAGTAAGTGTGAAACAAAAGTGCAGCAATGAATTCCTCCATGAGGAAAAAAGTTGCGCACACTGATATTCATCGATGCCTGCTGACCACTGAATGGAGACTGAACAGCAGATGTGAGCATGGTGATGCTGTGTGGTGCATGTCAGCAATGGTGACAGTGACACAAAAGAAAAAATTCATTTGGGATGGTCATGCAGATTTATACTGGTGTTGCATGCAGGCTCTTGTTCATTGCTGATGAAAATGTATAGTTAATGATGGTGACTGTGGAAAAATTGTATTTTGTAGCTGAAAATCTTCTCTATCTAATAGTGTAATAGTGCTATCTGAATCTGTTGTAGTTTCCATGGAAATAAACAGGAGGCATTATGTTTGAAGCACAGTATATGCATCATTGTGATGTAGCTACTACTATAGTTTGCTTAAAGAGGCAAAGAAATGTGTCCAGAGAGAAGAGAAGGAAAAACAAATTATATACACATATAGGCTTTTATTGTTATCATATATATATTAAAGAAAGAAAAAGTAAAAAAAGACCGAAAAAGAAAACCAAAAACAAAACAAAATTCAAGACTGTACTAAAAACAGAACTCTGATTTCAAAGGTGAAAAAAAAAAGTGAAAGTAAACAGTTTTTGCCTGTCATCATTATACACATACATTTAAAATTAATGAGCCTCCTTTTTCTTTTTTCAGTATGCTGCTAATGTCTGTCTACTGATAATTTCTAGGCAAGACTACATAATTTTTTTTGTTAAGGTCACAGATGATTCAAAACAATTAGAAATAAATGTATCTTGCTAGTAGAACATCAAGACTCTGGAAATTAGAGGACTATACATTTTCTACCACTATGTAGATTTATGGTAAATATTAGAAAATCATAGCAACATAAAATTTTGCAGTTTGATCACAGTGTCAGTACAAAGAAATTTACTGAAGTTGATCAATTTAGTTACAAAAGTTAGGTTTTCCCTTGTTTCGAGTCAATTAATATCCTCTCCTTTCAAACTTCCAGTTCATGGCCAAGTACTGTAATTTGTTATCTAGTGCCCTCCATTTGCTATAGCAGTGACTCTCTACAGTGATTAACTTCATAAATTCAATTAAACTGTAATTAATTTTATGCTTTGCTTGTTTAGAAGATCGTGAAGATTGGTGAAAAATAACTTCTTATCTGAAGCTTAGCTTTAACCATTTTTTTTGTGTCAAAATCTATTTAAGTTAGCAGAAGACACGAGTGATCACCATGCCTATGGGACAGAAGAGATAGAACAGGCTGATTGTGTCAGTCACGGAGTTTCCAATAGTCACTGAAAAGTCTCACTTCTGAAAATGATTTGCTATATTATATGTGTATAAACCTGATCTGCAGAAAGTTCTATGTGACCATAATTGTTATCTGATTCATTTATCAGTTCATTTTCATGCAGTAGTGTCAAATGAAGGCCTCTATCCTGGTTACCTCTGTTTCTCCATGAACCAAAGTTAGCCTTCATATTCTGGCAAGACTCCAAAAGGGGTCATAGAATCACAGAATGGCATGGGTTGGAAGAGATTTTAAAGATCATCTAGTTTCAATCCTCCTGAGTCAGATCTGAGTTGGAACGAACCCCCTGCCAACACTTAGAGTTGCCACCCAGTAGGTCAGGCTGCTCAAGGCCCCTCACAACCTGAGCTTGAACACATCCAGGGATAGGGCATCCACAGCTTTTCTGGGTGTGTCAGGGACCTAAAGGTGAGGTCTCTCCACTGTGAGAGCAGGCTGAAGGAGCTGGGGCTGTTCAGCCTGGAGGAGGCTCCAAGGAGACCTGATAGTGGCCTTTCGGTGTCTAAAGAAGGGCTATAGGAAGGATGGGGACAGATTCTTTGGCAGTGTCTGTGGTAATAGGACAAGGCGAAATGGCTTCAAATTAAAAGAGGGGAGCTTTAGATTGGATATACGGAAGAAGTATTTTACTATAAGGGTGGTGAGGCACTGGAACAGGTTGCCCAGAGATGTGGCGAATGCCCTGTCCTTGGAGGCATTCAAGGTCAGGCTGGTTGGGGCAACCTGATCAAGATGTAGGTGTCCCTGCTGACTGCAGGGGTGTTGGACTAGACAACCTTTAAGAGTCAGTTCCAAATCAAATTATTCTATGATTCTGTGATCTTTAAGGACCCTTCTAACCCAAACCATTCTATCATTCTATGATTATGATTCTATGAATACCAGCAAAATGTACTGATGATGACAAAAGTGCTGATCTAATAGTCAAATATCCTATTCCAGTTTTGATAGGGATATCTTCAGACATTTTTCTTCTGTAGTGGATGTAACAACAAAATAGCAACACAAGAAAAAAAAAAAACAAACAAAAATATATGCTCAGACATACATTTCTAGTGTTATGACTAAGTCTCTGCTGCACTTGTAAGATTCAGGGCAGCAATTCCCTCAAGTGCAGGGTCAGATTGTTGACAATATCTTAAATAGCATTTAATTTCACTTAAAGCAGTTCCAAATGGCACCCTCTTAAAGGGGGGCCTCAGGAGCAAGACCTTGGAAGTCTGGGAACAAGGAAAAGAGCTTTAGCCAGTGTAGTACTGCCACACTGAAAAGGGGCAAGCAGAGCT
Organism: Alectoris magna; assembly: GCA_030625065.1. NCBI lineage: Eukaryota > Metazoa > Chordata > Aves > Galliformes > Phasianidae > Alectoris > Alectoris magna. Next base: position 165,957,379 of record CM060560.1, on the reverse strand, counting down.
GTTAGCTGCCTCTTATTTCATCTCTCAGCTGCCTTACCATTGTGCTTGTGTCACATGTTCCACGATCTCATTCTCTTACCCAACCTCTTTATCATTCTCAATCATTTTTCCCATCTGTAACCAGCTATGAAAAAGCCCTCTGACAAATACATGCTTGTTGAACAGATAGTCTTTTAGAAAATACTCTGACAATTGTATGAATGTTCTGCTTCACTCCATTTTATTTACCCTCAATAAGGACTCATTACAAAAGCAGATTGTGTCAACCTTTTTTTCTCTAGTTTTCTGCCAAGCTTTGGATTCAAACTAGCAGTGGATGAATGCAAACTGAATGAGTTGCTATTGCATAGCCAAACTACTGTCAATGGCAAACAATTGAAAACCTTTGTATATTAATCAGTAGCCCTATTTGACTCTTGACATAAGAACTTTTTTTTTTTTTTTTTTTTTTTTTTAAAGGATATTGCATTGCAGAAACCTTTGACTCCATAATTCACATTTCAGTCATAAGTCCACCGCAGACCTCTGAAGTTTAAGGAACAATAACCAAGCTTTTTTTTACTTTTTTTTTTCAGGAACAAAACACCTTATAAAACTGGGGACTTACAGAAGACACTTGAATTATTCATACCTACTACAAATATATAGAAATGTATTCAAGGTGGTAAAAACAGAACTCAGGAACATTTTCCTTGTGTAAGTCATAAAGACAATTTTCACTAATTGAGAGTATTAGAAATGTAATAAAATATTCCTTTAATCCTTGATCTACTTATCCCTTCTTTCATTATGAACTCTAAAAATTCCTTTTTATGTTTCAATCAGTTGGCATAACTTTTTACTAGGCTGATATAGATTTCCAAGTATACTCTCACTACTTAAAATTTGATTGCGTATTTTAGGTTCAGTAGATGACTACTGAAAGAATTTGTGATTGTATGTTAGCTACACTAAAAATCAATCTAGTTATGCGCTGAGCTCATTTGAAAGGCTTAAACTGAACCTTAGCCTTAGCTTTAGCAAAGTAAACAACTATTTTCATTTGAGGCTGATACTGATATTTTTTTACCATGTCTGCAGAACAATAAAAGTTCAGAAACTTCTAGTTATGAAGCATGATATTTTCAGGAAAGACCATTGTCAATTTTAATATATGTTTTAAATGATGTAGGTCAGGCTCTGTTTTTCTTTTGCCTGATTAGACTGAGTTTCTTGTCATGGTAGCAGTCTGAATTAACAAGGCACTTAAACACATGCATAAAGTTAAGTTTAGTGGTCTGACTGAAATCAATGACACTTTTTGAATACTAAATATTAAACACATGGTAAAGTGTGTTTCTCAACAAAGGCAAGAAAGATTATAGTTATTAGACTGCCTTATAAAGATAAGGAACTACTTGTAATTGAAATTTTTAAACTAGATCAGGACAAATATCTGAGAAGTAAACTATAAGAAGTAAAATAAAATAAAATAAATAAATGTGGAAAGTGGATGTTGGTGATCAAATCGCTTTCCTAATTTTTGTTCAATTTTTGTTTGCATGCGATGTGGAATAAAGATGATCCTAAGGGAGAATTAATTTAAAATGTTCAAATATAAATATTCTGAGGTTCTACACATGCTCTACAAGTGCTTCTATATGTATATATTTTAAAGTCCTTTATAAATGTGTTTAAGCAGTGCATGTTTAATACATCAGAATATTTGCCATGTCTATGAATACACAGACAGAGAAAAAAGTATTGCATTACATGTGTCTAAGTATATCTCTTGTTATTTATTTGGAGGTACTCCACTAATTTTCTGACTTTGAAAATAAAATGTGAGGCCACATCTTGAGTATTGCATCTAGTTCTGCGCTCTCCAGTTCAGGAAAGACAGGGAAATTCTAGAAACAGTTCAGTGGAGGGCTATAAAAATGGTTAGGTGCCTGGAGCACTTATGAGGAGAGGCTGAGAGACCTGGGACTGTTTAGCCTGGAAAAGACTGCGAGAGGATCTTATCAATGCTTATAAGTATCTAAAGGGCAAGTGTCAAGAGAATGGAGACAGGGTCTTTCTGGTGATGCCCTGCTACAGGAGAACAGGCAACAGACAGAAATTGTAATGCAGGAAATACTATCATCTGAACATGAGAAAAATCTTTACTTTGAGGATGACAAAGCATAGGAACAGGCTGCCCAGAGAGATCATGCAGGTACCTTCTATGGAGATATTCAAAACCCACATGGACTCTTTCCTGTGTAATCTACACTCAAGAACCTTCTTTCATAGGGGGGGCTAGAGTAGGTGTTCCCAGGAAAACTAGGAGTTTCATTGCATGTTCCTAGTAGAGATGCTTCTGTTTTTTTTTGTTGTTGTTGTTGTTGTTGTTTGTTTTAACTGCTCTGCAAGTAGAGCCAAGGTACAGGAAGCAAAGCTGGGTAGAAGCCTCTCTTTGAAACATCAGTACTGATTCATACCAACAGATTCATGAAGATGCAGTCCCTGACAATTTCAGTTGCCTTAAGAAAGGATAAATTACCTTCTTGTGATGATGTGTATCCAGCTAAACTGAACACTGAAGAAGTAAAAGCTACCACTTTTAAACAAACAAACAAAAAGCTGTAAATTTTAAGGTGGTTTGAAGTCAGGAAAGAGGACCTGTACATCTTAATCATAATTTTACTTAATAGAAGCTTCAAACACCATATTTCTGAATATTCTTCAAGACCTGATCATGTCAGTAGAGTTCTACTGGCTTCAATCAGCTCGACTTTAACACTGACAGAAACTGTACTCAGTTCACTTTTATCCACTATCACATAGTTTTTCTTAACACAGAGAATTGTTATTGTACTTCATTTTTGGAATGGTGGGTTGTCTGCTGGATTTAGTTGATCTTCTACCACAATACAACTTTATATCAATTTTAATGAAAACAAATGCTGTTCTCTGTAAAGTTTGTATTGAATCCTAACATTTCAAGCACACTTGCTGTTTCTACTAGCATTATTACTAGTTTTCACGTCTTTAAATAAGCGGCAATTTATTTGATTAAATATCCCGTAACTTTTCAGTCTGTTGAGAACAAGCTTCTTAATAATATTTCAATTTGCTTCAGATTATATTGTGTCAGTTGAGAGTTTTTCTCTTTGACTGCAAACTAATTAAGCTTTTCTGATACTTTGGTATATCTTCTAGAGCTGTATCAATTGAGGCTATCATCTCTTCCGCTGGAATAGATTTGAGCACTAATGAAAATTTTAAACTTCAATTTAAACCATTAAACTCTTTTTCACATATTTTAATGGATGATTTAAGGCTATTTTTACAGCTCTAGAACGATTAATTATAGCCTGATTAATTTTTAGATTTTAATGAACTTTTCATATTTCTACTTCTGATAGTACTTGTGCTCTCTTACATGCCTATATAGACTCCATAAGTTATGAAACTTTCTCAGTTAAAATATTTCTCAGTTTTCTAAGCAACTTTCTCAGTTATTCAGCAATTAGATTTCTGTTCACTGGTTTTGAATATCAACTGAAAATCTGTTCTTTATTTGACAGGTCTGTACTTGAAGACAGTGGTTTTGCAATAATATTTTGCTTTGACTTTATTGATTATTCTTATCATCCAAGAACATTCTTGCCCAGTAGTCAAAAGTTAGTATCTAGGCTGCAGAACAGCACAAGCATATCTAAAGCAGTTTTAAATGGGCTAGCTCACAATATGCTGATTATTGATAGATATTTTCAGGGTCCTTAATGATTTTTCAAGCTATATTCTGTTTTGTGCTGTTGCTGCCAGACCACTGTGAATGCTCATGCAAGTTATTCTGAAAGTAGTTCAGGTAAATTTACACTGTGCTGAAGGGTGTACTATGATCTTTCTTATGTTTTAGCAACTATCATGGTGCAATTCGGTGTTGTTGAGAACAGATGCATTCTTCCATTGAATTTTTGTCAGACTTTGACTAAGACCTTTATACTTCTAGCTTCCATTGTGCTTGAGTGTCTTTATTATAAAGAAATTATCATTTTGTATAGATATAATTGTAGGTTTAATTATTATTTGTAAATGACAAATGGTTTGACCTCTTTATCAACATCAGTATCACAAGTTAAACTTATTTTTTATATTATAGGGGAAGAATGTGGTGGGCTATCATTTGAATGCAATGTAGTTTTCAAATATGAGATAAGCGTAAAGATATATGAATCAAAAGAACAAAAAAGACACTATTGGAGAAATGTGAATCATTCCTAAAAATCTCCATAAAGTCAGCTTTAAAAAACAAGCTTTTGCTGATTACTGTTAGCGTATTTTGAATTATTTTAACAATCCTTTTTTACAGATAAAAATTATTTTTTCGCACTTTATTTATTTTATATCTTCTATTCTATTAATAGCCTTTTTCTTCACAAGTCAACATTAACAAATTTGTAATGTGCACTATTTACATAGACTCTTAAGCTCACAAGTTCTCTGGCATTTAAGGTTTTAAGAAAGATCTGGTATAAAAGAATAAATGAAATGAAATAATAGAATAAAATAAAATCAGTTCTCGATAAGATTTTTCTCTTGATTCTTTTAAGGTCTGTAGACTATGATTTATATTATCTAGAATTTTTTGTAGTAGATTTAGGTTGTCAATTATTTTTTTCTTTATTCAGGATGAAAAAATGTCTACAAGATATAATCAAAACTATACAAATCTTACCTTCAGAGGGAATTTAAGCAAACAACATTTACTATACATATTTTGAAGCATTTATGGCCAGAGTGTCTAACAGTGACAAAAGGTGTAGAATAGAGTGTTGCTCTGATCCCTGCATTTGTAATATAAATATTGAATCCGGAAAAATAAATCAACCAAGCAAACATAAAATAGGAAAAATAAATAAATAAATAAATAAATAAATAAATAAACAAAATAAAATAAGCAAGACATCATAAAGCAGACAGACTTTTTAAAAGATTTTCTGAAATTGGATTTCCCACATCCCAGGAGCTCCATACTAACAGTGTCTTCTAAATAAAAGAAGTGGACATAGAGCAAGACACATAGCATGCATTTTCAAAAGAATTATACTTTTTGTTGGAAAATGAGAAAATTATTACTCACATTTATGCTGTGTGTGTTACTGCACTGTGGCACGGCTTTCCAGAGAACTGTAATGCTATGTATTCTGTAGCAAGCCTTGAGAGGGACATCTAGAGCTATAGACGGTTACCTGAGAAAGCTACCATTCTTAGGTGTAGCAATAAAAGTGTCAGCACCTCCCACCATTAATCCTATTCTTAGCTTTCACCTTCTTTTAAGAGTTTAGCACAGATCTGCTTCATGACACTTTCTACTGGAAGAAATTTGTTGCTCCTGTTCAGCTCAGAACTGGCTATGATTTTCTTCAGATTTAAAATGAAATTAAATAATGATATTAAGTGAAAAAACATAAAACAAAACGAATACACACAAAATACATAATAAAAATGGAAGGCAACATTAAAGAATATGCCAAGAATAAGAGAATGAAGTTTTAGTTAAGTATTCCAATCTCTTCTTGAAGCTATCTCAAAGCATAAACTTGTCAGATTGAAAAAAAGAACTGTAGAGAGAAAAGACTTACTGTGTCTTTTCATGTTAACCTGTAAATAAAATATTCTACAGCAGCTTTTTGTTTTTTCTTTTGTTCCCCTGAAGCAAAAACATGTCTCTAATGCAGTGAAATTCATGTTTTCTTAGCTCCGTGTTTTCTTTTGCACTAGAAATTATTTTGCTCTAGAAAATTCCAAAATTGCTCCGCACTTCGGCGGCTTTTTTTAAATCAAGGAAGAAATTAACACTCAGACATACAGTATGATGCTTTTTAAATGTTATGATGACAATAGAGGACAACCTGAACTGAAATAGTCATGATCTACCCACATATCTGAAATGAAATCGTTTACATTTATTGAATACGTATTAATGAATCACCTGAAAACCTGGTATTGAATGCTAAGAACTGAATGCTGTATTTTTTATTACAGCCAAGAAAATTTTAGTTAGTTACTTTTAAGAAGCTCTTTAATGAGCCTGTGGTCAAGGGTTCTTTATTCTGCGTTATAACTAAGATCAAGTAATTCTGGATAATAATTAAGGGTGTGTATTAAAACCACTAGAAAGCCTTTCTGTACATTTTTATTCGCACTTCTATTACGGATGAGATTATGTGTAACAAAAAATAATAACATCGTTTGCATCTTAAATTTTTAAAAATTTTCAAAAAAATTACGTAATCTGAATTTGCGCAATTAATTTTTTTTTTTTCAGTTGTTCATGTGGTTCCATTTTGATTTGTTTTGTTAGGGTTTTTTTCTTTGTTTTTTGGAACAAAACAAAATCCCTGAATTAAACTAAAACTTTTTATATAAAAACACATGAATAGATGATACAGCATTTCATTGATATATTTAAAAGAAAAGATAGATAAAGAGGATTTCTCAGATTATAACTTAGTTTTGTTTCATTACCTGCCTAGGAGAACATAAGATGAACATATCCATTTTTACTATGTCTTATTATCCTTCTAATGCATAGATTTTATGTAGTTTCATATGGTATCACTCTAGTTCACATATTCTGTAAGTCAGGCCTGTCCTTTAAATGTAAGCATTTTAGATTGTGATTGTATTGACATTACATAAACAAGGCAATAATAAACTTCTCGTATGACATGACAATAGACAGTAAATCTTCATTCTGTAATAAACATCATTAATTTATGTGCATTCATTCTTAATATAGTTACTTTAATGTCACCTGCCACTATCCATAATCTTTACTGGTCTTATTTAACTTGAGTATTTGACTGTCAGTTTGAACATCCTCTGTAACATTAAAAAAAAAAAAAAAGTTTCTAAACATTTTTGCCAGTATTTTAAGTTATAAAAAAAGAATTATTTTCTGGTACAAATCTTCACTGAATTTTGTTGATCATGTAATCCCAGTTTGTCAGCTCTGGCTTGGCCTCGGGAGGATAATTCATTCTGTAGCTCTTTTGTAAACATCAGTTTCATGTGGAATACAGTAATCAAAGCAAACATAAACAATCACAAATAGCACTTCTTAAGAGTTCATGCATTAAAATTGATATTTTCATTGACTGATTAATTGACACTTGTTTTTCTCAGATACTGCCTGTTCGAGGGAATAGGGTTCATTTTGTTTCTGAACATGAAACATACTATGGACCACCAAAAGACATTATTTACAACATTTCATGGATGTTATTTTCAAAATTGTCTATTTTGATCCATCTTTCCTCAAGATTCTAAAACAAAACAAAAAAAACCTGCAAAACTATGATTCATTGTAAATACACGCACACACACAAAAAAACAAACCCAAAAACCAACAGACAATAGAAACAAAGAATCTGAAAAGTTAGTGAAATGTAATGCAAACAAACTGTATTGTTTGAACAGTGATTCATAGCCCCTGTTAAAAGTGCCTTATTTTCATCATTCTTTTTTTGTTAATATTCATCATTCACTGTAGGAGCTAATAGATGGGCTAAACATGCTCATAAAAGAACAAGAAGAGGAAGAGATGATTTTGCTTATTTCTTAAAGACATTCAGGTTCTTATTTCTTCTCTTTTCAGAGGTCTTTTTCCCATGCATTTTAGTAGATATATGTCTTGATAGGTGCAAACATTTAAATAATTTAGTCAAAGACACAATTAGAAGACACTTGGAGAAATCCATACTTAATCTATGAAATAAGTTTCTTTTCCTATGAACACAGTGTAAAGGAAAATGACTCTAAATATATCTGCTTAACAGTTAGCTATATTTTTCTGATATGTTAACTGAAAACTGTTTTAACCATTATGTGAGTATACATGATAATAATGTTTCCAAATGTCAACAGTTGACAGGCTGGTTTGGTCCGGTTCCATGACTATTGGTTTGGAGGGATTTCGCAAAATCTGCACCTCCAGAAAAGGGAAACATGGGACCCCAAAATAATTAAAAACAGCGGCAACGATCTGAGGAGAAGCAAACTAATTTACTTAATACTGTATCGGAATGCAAGATAACACACTATAATACAATATAATTAGAATTGAAGATAATAAATCAAATATAATGAGAGTATCTGAAAGCTGTAGGACTTAAAGTAATACTGAAGTGATGCGAGCAGTTGGGATGGGCAGCCAGGAGAGGCGACGGAGAAGAGAGAAGAGCCTGATCAGGTGACCTTGCCAGGAGTGATATCTCCTCTCTGACCACAAAGTCCCCTGGGAAATGTAGTTCTTCTCTTCCGGGCAGGTACTCGGAACTGGAGCATTAAAACTTTAACTCCCAGTGCAATACATTATGTTATGATGTGGAATACCAATAATCAAAAATCACAAAACCATGACACCAAAAGTATTCCCAATACATTATCACATAACTATGTCATAAATAGCACATTTAATTTTTATAGTTCTCAATCTAAATTTCAGCTCCAACAAAAAAAAACCTGAGTCAATAATGAATGAAAAACTGATTGTATTACTACATTAGTAGTGTACTCTGTATGTACGTTGTTTGATCATAATATCATGAATTTGGTGCAAGTATGCTGTCACCCTACCTTAAGTTTCTATTTCTTGGTTGGCTTTCACCATTATCGGCAGTAAAAAGAAAAATAGACTATCCTGATCATCCATAGGTTTGTGTTTGGTTTGGTTTGGTTTGGTTTGGTTTGGTTTTCTTCTTATTATTTTTTACTAGGGAAGTATTCAGGCGGCAAGTCTGTCAAAGCAGACAGAATTAGTAACAAATCAGTAAATGTCCCTAATATATACTGACATTCAAAAGCCAGATATAATGATAATAAAGAGTTGTTTTCTAAATGCAACATCACAAGTTTCCAGTATTCAGTATTCGAATATCAACATAGCCATGAGCAAATATCTATTTCTTTCTTTGTGTGGAATCAGGAAGAGGGACCTTTACTAACTTACTTTGAAACAGTGCTGGTGTAATTACTCTTGCCAAGGACATACATACAATCCAAAACAGATGTTTGCATGTATTGATTGTCTGTCATCATTATTTTTTGAAACTTAAATACAGGATTAGAAAGCACCTCACATAATTGAAAAAATAGGTCCATGTCATCAAAGGCATTGAAAATGGAAATCATTTTTTACAGATTATAGTCTTAATCAGTCTACCTCAAAAGTGCTAAAAGTTTACACTAAAAAAATCTGGTCACCAGAGTATTCAAACAACGACTGAAGCCTCCCAATCCGTCTGAATAACCTATTGAAATTTTAAAGACTCTTTCCCATACTTTGATGAATTGTCCCTGAAGGTGTTCAAGAAACATTTAGATGTTGTACTAAAGGACCTGGTTTCATGGCAAAATATTTGTGGTAGGTGGACAGTTGGACTGGATGATCTTAGAGGTCTTTTCCAATCTTGGTGAATCTTTGATTCTATGAATCTGTGATTTTCCTTCAGCCTTTCTCACAGAACAGTGCAGAGCTTAGGCAATGGAATCAGATGTAGAAGAGCTCAAAAATATAAAATTTCCCACACTTTTTTCCCCCTCCTTCTCTTACAAAATGATTTAGCAATGTGTGTTACTGCTTCATTATCAGTTTTTGGCACGCAGAACCTCTTTAAATAACAATGCTACCATGTGTTTAGTAATTTGTAATTTGGCAGATCGATTTCCATTGTTAGAGAATTCCATTTCAATACAAAGAAGCTTTTATCACCTGTGATAGACTAACATGCTTGGAACGTATTTAGGACAACACTAATTCAGTTGTCATCTTTTCAAATACATGTATACGATCACACATCCAGACCAACAAAGGCTTGGGACTTCATCCAAGTGAAAAATCTGGAGCAAGCCTCCTTGCTAATTTGCTGAGAAATATACATATACCAGTTCACGCAGCAACTGAGACCTTCACAAGAAGCAGAACCACAAGCACAGAGAAATGTGCTCACTAACACACAGCACCTAACTTTCTGAACTTCTCAGCTGAGAACTGAGCTTGAACTTCATCTTTTTTTCATTTTCAGTGAGTCATTAAAACAGTGAATCAAAACTTAACTAGTATTAGTTGTCACAGAAGACTGATGTTATTTCAGGTCTTAAGAAAAAAAATCAACCTGTAAAGTGTAAAAAGTTTTGTAAAAGGCTGAATGCTTTGGTCAGCTCCGGGAAGCAGAGACATGACTTCATAAAAAGCAGAGAATGACCAGTAATTTGTGCCATCCCTTTCCATGAAGACAAAACCAGATTTATTTTTCAAGACTTTATACGCCCACCCCCCAAAATAAAAGACAAAAAGAAACCACGAAAGTTTTGTTTCTTGCCAAAATTACGTAATTCTAACTGCACTCAGGTTTGAGGGTTTTGATGCATTACTGTGGGCCTTAGTCTTTGTTTATCTTTCCATTTTCTCCTAAATGCATACTGCATTTAGTCAACAAACTCTCATCTACATTAGCAACTGTGATTCACACCTATTATTTTGAATGTTCTTCCTTTATAATAATTACCATATCCTCAACATTAATTTTAGAAATCCTAATACAGTGATCTATCTACATGTTGATGTGATCACATATGACCTAAATCAACTGAATAGCATTTAGAATATGTGATGGAAGACATCTTTATTATCACAGGAGAATAAAACTGAAGCCATTAAACCAAAGAAATTCTTGTTTTGAAGTTATCACTGTGTTGTAAAGTTATCACTTTATTATAAAGGTTGTACATACTTTACTCATCTTTTAAAATAAATGCAAGATCCTAGTAATTAAAACACTGCTTAAATTGATCAAGATTCAAGTGATTTTAGCAGGAACTCAGCATATCAAACATCTGCAAAATCTCATTTCCACTTCTTTCAGCATTTGGTTTATCCACCCTCCTGTTTCCCTAAATAGCAACTATTTCCTTTCATGCCAGAAAGTCACCACATCTGAGCTATTTTTGAGCAAGTAGGTAGCATGATGTTTTAAAAACTCACTGGGATACAAATGGTCTTTACTATCTACATCTTCTTTTTTAAAGGAAGATGGGACCACCCCCAGGTCTTCTGCTAACTTCCATGTGACAGTGGAATCAGCAGAAATAAATAACCTTCATATTTCAGCATTACATACAATCTAGTAATGACAGTTCTCATCTATATATTTGTGCAGTAAGCAAGTCCAGTCCCTAAAGATGTATCAACAAAAGTATTGATATATTTGAGGCAGATAAAAATTGGTTCAAAATAAAGAATAGTATAATACATAATAGGATATCATAAAGAAAAAGCAATTTGTGAAATCAGAAAAATAAATATTCCTTTCATAGAATCTAGCAGTTTATATTTTGAACTGTGTATTTATAATGTCATCCACCATACCTTTATGTTGTTTATGGCAAGGGTACAACTGGAGAAAGTTAAAAGCAAACAGCAATGCCCATGGTATGAACTGTGAGAAATAGAGACGCAGATAAATTTGTGCTTCAAATAAACACTGCTGTAATCACTTGCATCTTGAATATGCTTGCCCCAGAAGCCCACTGGAATAATCATGGATAGATTAGATGGCTTTATCTTCCCACAAATATGCTATTATTCACACACTAGATTAGAAAATAATTTACAAGAACGATCCACTTGAAATGACTAAAATAGCCCTCAACAATCTCTTTTTATACAACTTAGAGTAAAGAAATTATAACAGAAAAGAAAGCAGCTAATTAATTTTTTTAAAGATAACTGGGAATAGAAAGAACAATACATCTTAAATTTACCTTCTGTCAGAATGACCAGAAATGGCGATCATCCTGAAGAAAGTTAAGTCTTAGTCTCTAGGCCTTTCCAAAGAGTAACAATGGTCAAGAATTTAATATTCTATTCATAACTTACAAAGAAATTCCACTCTGCAGTGTCAGAGCATTATACACCACTCGTAAAACAGTTTTATATGTGGACATATAGCTCATTGTTTTTGCAGTCCTTCAGTGTAGAGACTTTGGATGTAGATGATTTTTATACAGCTCAAACACCCTACTGTTGACTCACTCAATGCTTTGTATGAATGAGTAAAAATTGTCTTCTATAAAAATATATAAAAACTATGCACATAATACATTACTGTTACAAATAACAGTAATATTGTGTGTGGGAAGAGAATCTGGAAAGATGTACAGGATGACAAATTTTGGCAATACTCACTGAAACACAGTGGGATACTTCCAGTTTAAAAAAGATATCTACATGCCTCTGTTCCCTCACACAATCTTGTTTATGTAATTAGCAAGTTGAATTATTCACTAAACAGAAATATTACTTGGTTACAGTAGCAGCAGGTAGCACATAAATTATAAACCGCACATCCCTAGAATTAAAAAAAAACAAAAAAAAAAACTAAGGAAGCTGTGACAGGTACTTAATTTTGTTGTCCATTCTCAATTGCATTGCTTATAACTGGAAAGGAGGTTTACCATTTTGAATCAATTATCTTTGCTTGCTAGATTTTCAAAGGAAGAAAAGAAATCTCTAATTCAAGAACAGAATTACTCTGAGTAGCAATTTTAACATATTACTTTATATTTAAAAGAAATTTGGTGATACCAGAAATTTCATAAAATGTAATTCATTATAATCTGAATTATATCTATAATTATATATTTATATATATATAAAATTATATGATTATATATATAATCTTATAATTGAGCAAAGAAATCCCACCAACACAGTACACTCACTTTAAATATGGCCAAATCATGAAGATTTTAATGAGCTCTTCTTGCTTTCATTCAGGCAAACTGTCATCAGCTTCACTGGTAATCTTGTGTTTTTCTTTTTCCTCTTTTGGTGGAACGCTTAGAGAAAAAGATTTGCCTGGGTTGGAAGTGTACGCACTCAGGTGGGATTAAATACATTCTTACAGCCAAGAGTAGAATGGAATTCAACCACTTCTTGTCCTGCCAAAACAAAAAACATCAACTCCGATATATATTTAGTGTGTAAAGACCCTGTTGTTGCTGTTGTTGTCACTATTCCTCTTTGCTATGCCACTGTTTTGCCCAATCATGTAAGATTTGTTAAAAATTTGGTCTTTTGTTTTAGCTTCTTACTTTGCCTTAACAGTTACAAGCAGATAAAAACAAAACAAACAAACAAACAAACAAAAAAAAGGACATGGTTAATAATCTGATTTATGAGATTTCAGAAACAGAGCTGTGTCTCTCTATTAATGAATGCTGAAACTGCATGTAAACATCTACATAACCATCTGTCTTACCAGAGCAATAACAATTTAGTTGTCTTATACCCTCCATAGATTGAATAATAGAATACATAATAGTCTTGCTGGAGTGAAAAGTTATTATCTGAATAAAAAAACTTGTACCCTTTTTAAATTATTATTAAAGGGTTAATGGAAAAAGAGTTAAAAGGTTGAATTTGTGCACTGTATTTTAGTTCTTCAGTACATTTGCAGTCGAATCAGCTTATCTTTTAGAAAGCCTCTTATATCTCAAATCAAAAAATACAGAAGCTGTACTAAACAGCACTTGCAGTTCTGATCTCAAGATTATGGGTATCATACAGGTAAAACCGAGGATCTAGCCTAGTTAACACTGATTTAAAATCAGGCAAAGAGATGGGAAAGAATGAATATATTCTCCATTAGTGAAGATATCAATAGAAACATCTATTAGGCATGTTATATAAACCAATGTTAACTTTACCATTTTTTATCCAATATGATTTAATGCAATTATTAGTGAAATAAGAGATGAATTGAAAGGGAAATTGAACTGACTTTATTGTACTATAAAGAGCATTTTTAGCTGTATTTATAGGATCACAAGCATATGTAGAGTCAGACAATGAATCACTGACACTGCAAATGAGATAATTGAAAAGTTATAATTCACACATAATTTGACTTCTTTTGTGACACTGTAGCTATCACTACTGCTGAAATGCCCCACCCACTGCCTCACCATGCCCACATCCACTGTTTGGTCTCCACAAACATTCAGCAAGCATTGATGAATGTCAGTGGATGCAATTCTTTCAACACGGAGGAATTCAATGATATACATTTGCTTCATGCACACTTCCATGTTAGAGGCCATGTTGTCAGACTGCCAGTCTGCTGCCATTTGTCACATGGCCATAAAACCAAATATTGGCAGGAAAGTTCAAGCTCTACTGCCATACCACCAGCATCTACCTCTGACATCGTGTGCCAAAATTATAAAATAGGAGGCGTTACTTTCAGAGCAGCCTTCACGTATTTGTGGTTTTTAATTTTCATATTAATCTTTCTGTTTTATACCTTCTTAAAGGTTCAGTTATGACATTCAAATTGCCTAATATTTTGAGACTTGTTTTTTTGTTTGTTTGGTTGTTTTTTTTAATCCTCAGACACGCGGGAAACAGAAAAACAGAATTAAAAGATTCACACATAGACAAAAGTAAAATCAACTTTTTGGGAAGTTCTTATTCTTTATGGAAAAAAACAAACAAACAAACATAAACGTTTATACCTTTTAATTATTGGTTTTGCCTAAGGAAATTATTGAGTCTGATCTTCACTGGTTTTGTAAGTACATCACTACCAAATATTTTATTTCTCCAAAATTTTAATTAATCAAAGATAAAATACAGTTTGAAACTTATCTTAGAAAGTACAAATAAAATTGTTTCTGTGGATTTTTTTTTGTTTGTTTGCTTATAATATCTTTCCTTTCATCATAAACTATGTTTACAATTCTCCAGCTACTGCATTTTTACAGATGTACTCCCAGCAATGCCTATGATGGTAGAGAGATGATATTCAGTGACCAAGATGGAGTACCCAACTGCATTACTGACCAATGAAACTGTAGATGACCCAAATATTTCTAGAAGCCACAGATGTGGTTATATTTGTGTATGTTTTAGTTACATTATTTATGAATCCTACAATGTTTCTGTGAAAAAGAGGAATTCTGTGCTGAATTCTTAAAGAGAAGTATGTTGGGTCCCATGTTGTTGCCCATACACTTCTAGAATGAAAAAGCAAATAGGAAAAAATTTCGCTGGGGAAAAAAAAAAAAAAAAAAAAGATTCCAGAAATCTCTTCTTACATGTCTTTCATGATTTGCAAAGCTCCTGGAGAAGCTGGGAAAGAATCACAGAACTGTAGAATCACAGAATCACAAGGTTGGAAAGAACCTACAGGATCATCTAGTCCAACCATCCTCCCATTACCGTAGCTACAACAAACCGCTAAACCATATCTCGTAGCTCCTCATCCAGGCGCCTCTTGAACACTGCCAGGGATGGCAACTCCACCACCTCCCTGGGCAGGCCATTCCAGTGCCTGACCACTATCTGAGAGAAAAAGTTCTTTCTCATGTCTAGTCTAAATGTCTTCTGGTACAACTTGCGATCATTTGCTCAGGTCCTGTTAGTTCCCTGGGAGAAGAGGCCAACCTCCTCCTCATCACAACCTCCCTTCAGGAAGTTGTAGAGTGCAATGTGGTCTCCCCTGAGCCTCCTCTTCTCCAGGCTAAACAATCCCAGCTCCCTTAGCCGCTCCTCATAAGACTTGTGCTCCAGACCCCTCAACAGTTTTGTTGATCTTCTCTGGACACGTTCCAGGGCTTCGATGTCTTTCTTGTAGTGAGGAACCCAAAACTGAACACAATACTCGAGATGCAGCCTCACCAGTGCTGAGTACAGGGGGATGATTACCTCTCTGCTCCTACTGGCCACACTATTTCTTTTACAGGCCAGGATGCCATTGGACCTCTTGGCCACCTGGGAACACTGTCAACTCATGTTCAGCCGAGCATTGACCAACACCCTCAGGTCCCTTTCCTCTTCACAGTCATCCAACCACTCAACCCCAAGCCTATAGCGCTGCATGGGGTTATTGTGGCCAAAGTGCAGGACCTGGCACTTGGCCTTGTTGAACCTCATTCCATTCACCTCAGCCCAGCAATCCAGCCTATCCAGATCCCCCTGAAGGGCCTCCCTACCCTCAGGCAGATTGACACCATACTTACTGAGGGTACACTCAATCCCCTCATCTAGGTCATCAATGAAGATATTAAACAAGATGGGTCCCAGTACCGACCCCTGGGGGACACCACTTGTAACGGGTCGCCAGCTGGACTTAACTCTATTAACCACTACCATTGGGCACGACCCTCTAGCCAGTTCCTTACCCAAAGGAGGGTATACCTGTCCAGGCCATAGGCAGCCAGTTTCCCCAGGAGAATACTGTGAGAGACACTGTCAAAGGCTTTGCTGAAATCTAGGTAGACTACATCAACAGCCCTTCCCTCATCTACCAGCCTGGTCACCCAGTTGTAGAAGGAAATGAGGCTGGTCAAGCACGACCTGCCCTTCATGAGCTCATGCAGGCTGGGCCTGATCCCCTGGATGTCACGCACATGCTGTGTGATCTCCCCCAAGATGATTTGTTCCATAACTTTCCCCGGTACCGAGGTCAGGCTGATGGGCCTGTAGTTCCCTGGATCCTCCTTATGGCTCTTCTTGTAGATGGGAGTCACATTGGCAAGCCTCCAATCCTCTGGGACCTCTCCAGTTAACCAGGAGCATTGGTAGATTGCGGAAAGCGGCTCAGCAGTCACTCCCTTCAGCTCCCTCAGCACCCAAGGGTGAAGCCCGTCCAGTCCCATAGGCTTGTGGCAGTCCAGGTGGAGGAGGAGCTCTTTAACTGTCTCCACCTGAATCAATTGGGGTGTATTTTGCATTCCATCACAGACTTTCAGATCAGGGCATAAAGTGCCCTGTGGATAACTGGTCTGCCCATTAAAGGCAGATGTAAGGAAGGTGTTGAGGACCTCAGACTTCTCCTTATCCTCTGTGGTCACATTCCCCACTGCATCAAGTAAGGCGTGGACATTCTCCTTGGTTCTCCTCTTACCACTGATATATTTGTAAAAAGATTTTTTATTCTCTTTTACTGTAGTGGCCAATCTAAATTTGAGTAGGGCTTTTCCCTTCCTAACTTCCTCCCTGCATACCTTAGCAATTTCCTTGTAATCTCTCCAAGTAGCCTGTCCCTGCTTCCAGAGGACATACATAGAATCTTTTTCTTCCAGAGTCTCAACAGTAGTTCCCAGTTCATCCTCACCAGTCTTCTTCCCCTATGGCTCGCCTTACGGCATTCAGAGACAGCCTGTTCTTGTGCCTTTAAGATTTCCATCTTGTGGAGCGTCCAGGCTTCCTGGACCCCATTACCCTTGAGGAGTGACTCCCAAGAGACCCCTGCAACAAGCATCCTAAACAGGTCAAAGTCCGCCATCTGGAAGTTCAAGATAGCAGTTTTGCTAGTCACCCATCTGATATCTCCAATAACAGAGAATTCTACAATTTCATGGTCACTCTGCCCAAGACATTCCCCAACCTTCACATCTCCCACCAGTCCTTCACTGTTAGTGAAGAGCAGGTCTAGCAGGGCACCACCCCTGGTAGGCTCTTGTACCAGCTGCATAAGGAAGCTATATCTTCCACACACTCTAGAAATCTCTTGGACTGCTTCGTCTGTGCTGTATTATATTCCCAACATATATCAGGAAAGTTGAAGTCTCCCAAGAGAACAAGTGCTGGCGAACATGCAACTTCCACAAGCTGCTCATAGAATGCCTCATCCATCTCTTCATCCTGATTAGGCAGTCTATAACAGACCCCCACCAAGATGTCCCCCCTGCAGGCCTTCCCCCTGACCCTTACCCACAGGCA
This sequence comes from Alectoris magna, assembly GCA_030625065.1. Lineage (NCBI taxonomy): Eukaryota > Metazoa > Chordata > Aves > Galliformes > Phasianidae > Alectoris > Alectoris magna. The sequence continues at coordinate 165,939,618 of CM060560.1, read as the reverse complement.
CTCAACTTTATGATTTCCAACCCCAAGCTCTTCAACATAAAAACAGTCTTTAATATAAAGGGCTACATGACCACCCTTCCTTCCTCATCTATCCCTTCTGAAGAGCTTGTAACCATCCACCACAGCACTCCAGTCATGGGAGCTGTCCCACCACGTTTCAGTAATAGCAACTAGGTCATAGTTCGCCTCACGCACAATTTCTTCCAGCTCCTCCTGCTTGTTGCCCCATGCTGCGTGCATTGGTGTAGATGCACTTCAGCCAAGTCATCTGCCTCATCTGCATCTCAAGCACTGCTCCCCTAGGCTCACCTCTTGTAAGGCCTGTTTTGTTCCCTTCCCCCTTGTAGCTAGTTTAACGCTCTTTCAATGAGCCCTGCTAGCTCCTGCACTAGGATTCATTGCCCCCTTTGAGATAGGCAGAATCCATGGATGGACAGCAGGCTAGGGGCCAAGTAAGCTGCCCCATGGTCAAAGAACCTGAAGTTTCTGGTTTGACACCAGCCTCTGAGCCATTTATTCAAGGAATGCAGTTGGGGCTTGATAAGTTTTAGGTAGATGCAGTAATTCTAGTGTACTGCATGTAGTAGATCATTAAAGGTCTTTCGGTTCATGCTGATGGAACTGTGACAGATTTCCCATGTTTCAGTAAGATGTTCGGTATTTTTTATATCATTTGTCCATTTAATCACATTCATTAAAAGGTCAGAAATTTTAATTTCTGTTTGTATGTTGCAAAGCTTGATGTCTTGAACTAACATACAACAACTATTGTTACTGATCTGAAATACTGCAGATGAAATGCCTGTATTTTCTGCTGTCTTTCATTCCTTTTTTTGAACTGAAGGAGGAAGGAATTTTATCAGAGAATAATCTCTACTAAATGAACTAAGAAGTATCAACATAAAATATATAAAAACAGAATAAAGGGTTGACAATTCTTGGGTAATTTCAGTTTAGTTATCATTTCTATCATACTCTTGTAATCTTGAATGATAACTTGAAGTCTGTACAGCCTAGAAGCTTCTACAGCTATGTTTATTCATTTTTCAATTAGTGTAACAAACGTGTGGTCTTCCTTAGAAAACTAAGTTATTAGTAATAAATATCACTGGAGGAACATTTCTTTGCCTCTCCCTTCCTTGCTGATAGGTAATATGTAGAGCACTTTGACTTCTCACTGATGTGCTCTGAGCCAAAATACCGAAGCCTCCTGCAAAGCCTAAGTAAAAAGTCATTTTCTGCCCAGTGCTGTCACATTTGCAGCTTACTATGGGGTATATTATATCTGGAGTCATAAAGAGGCAGTACTGACAGAACTGTAGCTAACTGCTCCTCCTTGCAGCTTTTCACAGCTTGGTCTGTGCCATGTTGTGTTATGCTGTCTCTCAGGATGAGAAGAAGCAGCTCCCTCCAGCTCATCTCTATTCATTATCGCTCCACTACTGTCCCCCTAGATCTCACTGAAAACAGTTCATTTCTATCAAAATGGGCAGCTATCCTACTTACCTAGTCTTTGTCTCCTTGAACAATGGCTGATATCTTTATTTGAAAACAACTTTTTACCTTTTACACTGATCTTAATTCGCTTCTTCTCCTTCCATTTCTGTTAAAAACTTTTTTAAAAGGCAACACTGAAGAGTAAATGTTCCTTATGAACATTAAAATATTATTTCAATGCTTGTTTGGACATTATTGATTTTATATGAGAAGTAGGTGGAAGTCTCCAGGGAACAGTGATGTGTGATTGCTGCTGTGACACAGTCAGCTAACACTACCCCAAGCAGAAGATTTTTGATCATAGTCAATAAAAAATCTACTTATTTCAGTCTCAAAGTTCTTTCAATAAAACAATTGAGAGAGATGACATCAATTCCATTTTGAAAGTCAGACCATAATATCAACTCATTAAGTAGTTTTAACTTTGATGTGGCATGTGCCTCTCTTCAATCAGCCTCATTTTTATTACTCAGTGAAAGCATTGTAAAAAACAAAGTTTAAAAGAAACTGTATTTATTTCATGCCTTATATTGATTTTGTTTTCAATTTCAGTAACTTTTTTGAGCTTCTACTTCCTATTTGGAAAGAGTGGGAGAACATAGTTTCAACAGTAAAATACAAAACAGTAAAATCAGCAGTAGCTTTGCTTCTTTTCATAATCTAGAGCAAGTGAAAGATTGTGAATTTCATTTGTACTACAGTAACCATTAATGGACTGACTTTAAATACATGTATGCAGGATGAGAGGATATTTCTGAAGTAGTCATATGTCTCTGATACATGTAGGAGGGAGGAAAATGTAGTCTCCAAAGCATTTCAATGGTAGACAGGCTGAAGTAAAACTGGGGTGTATGATTGAGAAATCATTTCAGAGTTTGTCTAAGTAAATATCTGCTAAAATGTTTTAAGTATTCAAAGTATCTTCTTTCTTCAGGATCTCACATTATCTCTCTGTAGCCGAATGTTAAATTTAGGCTCAAACGTATTTTTTTCCAAGAAAGTCTGTAGGAGGAAGATTACCTCCCTGAAACAAAAGTAGTTAAATGACCCTATAATATCCTGCTTTTCCAGTAACCATCAGAAAATAAAAGAACAGAAAACAACATGGTAGGACAAAAAACCTAGCAAATTATAAACATTCAATCTGAAACACTCACCCTAAATATGTTCATGAATCCTGGCCTTTGTCTTTAGACTCATTCTGGACTTGTCTAAAGTTAGGACCATGTTTAGTTCCAAACCAGCTTCATCGATGGAGATCAGTGGTAATATGGAATATTCCCAACAGACACCCGAAGCCTATGCTGACATCCAGCTTCAGACAGGATAAGTGAAGCTATTCTTTTCTACATTTACACATTTTACATTTGTTGTGATACTTCAGCCTTGATGGGACCACCTAAAGTTAGGAAAAATAAAATTAGTGGAGGATTTACTTCCTCCTTCAACACACATTACTTCTAGGAAGGAAGTTCAAGAAGCTCCTCATGATGTGGTCTTCCAGTCTACTTTATCATAATCATGAAAAATAACATGTAAAAACAGGTACACGTTGCAACTTCATATCTGTAGGAATTTAAAAAAAAAAAAAAAAAACAACAACAAAAAAGTGTTTCAAGTACATTTCAGCTCTGCAGTTAGGCTATCAAATTGAAAACAAAATTACATAGATTCTTCCTTCTTTTTGACATATACAAATGAGCTTTAAAAATATCCTTTTTTCGTTACATATTCTGCGCCCATAATCCACAATTTGTTACGTAATTGTGCAAGAATTAGCACTTCTAAAAAGAGAAAAACTGATTCAGAAAGAGAGAACCCTAGCTTTGTGTAAGATTTTATTAACGTTCTCTTGAGATAACAGACACCTGAGGCACTTGTCAGCAAATGGAGGATTTCATCAACAGATATTTAAGTTCATGTTTTGTCTGGAACAGTAATTTCTTCACTCTGTTTTATGGATCAAAGTCTGGCATGCTGCTGGGCTTTCTTTGACTACAGAGTAAGCCAATATTTTACCAAACAATAGAATATTCCTAATAATTTAAAGCCGTATTTAATATTAAGTGTCTGTGAATAGGTGGTGGTTTAAAACAGTTCATTTCTTCAGATACAGCATCCTGCATTAGAAACATTTATTTTTGCTTTAAAATGACATGAGAAAAGGAAGTTTGGTTTATTTGGACAATTTCTTTGAAAATTCTGAGACTACAAAACAATCAGTTCGTGTATTTAGTATGTATTTTTGCATATATATATACATAAAACAATGACATTTTGTCTTTATCTAGTCAAAGATCCAATGTAACAGACTCATATCAACTTCTGAATATATAGGAGATAATGATGCCACTGAAACTCATTTCTGATATTTACAGTTCAAAAAACAACCACATTGGTTAGAAGGGCCTGGTTGCAATTGTTCTTTTCTTTGATTCAGTTTAGCTTATATCTTAGCACTTTGTTCATTATCAGCAAGTAGGAGTATGTTGTACTGTCTCCTCAAAAAATAATGCATTGTCTCCTCAAAAACTCTAGGGAAGGTGGCTCAGAAACTTCAAACTGTGTATTGTGTTCCTTCTGTCTTCAAATCTAGCCATCCAGCAATGGAATACTGCTCGTAATTAAGTATTATTTAGTGCATTAATTCCATTGTGAATTGTTGATAATTATATTCCAGTATGATTTCCTCAAAGATATCATATAGACCATTGATAAACAACTGAGAAGAGAAATCAGGGGATTAACTGTAATTATAGCAAAGTGATTTGCTATTAAACCAATTGAATAAAAAGTAATTGGATTATGTATGATCTTCAGCAGCTTCTAGACTTTAAATTTTAATTAAATTATCATACTACTCATTCAAAAATTGAATATTTGAACATTAGCTATTTTTGACACTACAAACAAAAGAAAAATATTTGTGCCAAATGAGATGCTCAGTGTTAAAACAGACTTTGAATAGAAGCTCTCTTGCCCAGTTCTATCATTATAACGAACTTATTTTTTCATTTACACACTGTTTAAATATTACTCCGTGATTAAAAACTTTATGAGAACTGAAAACTATTCTATACTTAAATGAATTAAATTAGTTAACCTTAACCTGATCATTTACTTTTGTCTGAAAGTTTTTCAAAAAGAAATCTACTTTGTTTCCTGGTAGAGATTACATAAAAAGTATTGGACAAGTCAAGAAAAAAGGAAAGTCATTTTCTATGGTATTTTACTAAATCATGAATTACCTGCTTTTTAAGTATTAATTTATTTTTTTTCTAAATATGCTAGTATTAAAAACATTAATACTAAGCAGAATTCCTGAAACAAAAATGAAGTTGTTTTAAATACATTAATAGAGCTTGATAATAACAATAATGTTGAAAAGTAGTTTTACGATCACTCAAAACTTTATCCAAAAAAGAGGCAAACAAAGAAATAAATGTCAGATAAAGGGTACATCTGGAAAGTCAGAGGGGCAAATATTTTGTGAATATAACAAGAATTTGTCTTTATGGACCTGGATACAGAGATCAACAGATGTTCTTTTTTAGTTAATTATAATTTCATGACATACTTTATGGCTACCCTTAGTCACTAAACAGTATACTGAGGGGATTGTTCTAAAATAACAATATAAGTGTCTTGCATAAATGTGATTTTTTTTCACAGTATAGATACTGTAAGTTCCTATATATAATCAATACAATAAAGAAAATCTACCACATATGGTACACTCAGGTTTGTATTCCAAGCTTCTGTGCAGAAATGGAACATCTAGTTAATCAATAATAAACCTATCAAAATGTCTATCTCTACTAAATGATATTAAAAAAATAGATTTACGACATTAAATTTCATCCTATATGATATAATTAATACAAATACTTAATTCACTTTGCCATTACTTTCCCTTCCTTGATCTGTATGTATTCTTTTATTCTTTTTATGGTTATTTCAATAATATAAGTCTAGCAATGAGACTTTATCAATACTCAAGACTCAAATTTCACTAGTGAGGACCTAGAAAAGAAGCTTCCACAGAGGTTTTACAAAATAAATGAAGAAGACCATGTTTAGGAGTTATGCTGAACTTCTCAGCTTCTCTGGTGTCCTAGAGGACTGAACTGCTTAAACTGCCATTCTCCTGTTTTATTCATCTACTTGAAACCATAAAATGTTTTATGGATAAATCCAATATACCACTTTTATCATATCTACACATGGCTTCGAGCCCATACATTATTTTCCAACATATAGTTGGATATTGATACCTGAGTGTCACTGGTAGATATCTAACAGTGAAAGTTCAGAAGTGGAGCTGCTGAGTAACTTACAAGGTTGGATCAGGCCCTGAGCAACCTGATCCAGCTGTAGGTGCCCCTGTTCATTGCAGGGGAGTTGGATTGGTGACCTCTAAAGGTCCCTTCCAACTCAAAAATTCTATGATTCTGTGACAAAATTTATCAAAAGATTCATGAAAGATGATCCTTCAAAATATAATTTATAGACAATAGAGCTGAAGTACAGCGATTAAAATCCGATGAGATCTTCATAAAAAAGAAGGCAAGCATATTCATTGCATTCTGTGAAATGAAGACATTAAATCCCAGAATGGTTAATGTGTCAATCAGGTATACTACATACCATAAAGAGGAAATTTGCACACTGCATGATGTGTATAAAGTTTATTTTCTAGGGGAAAATAAATAAATAAATACATACATACATCAAACGTTTAACATATGATCAATTTGGGCCCATTCTCTAAAATCAGATTTGACTTTTAACATTGGCAATAAGATTTCAAAATATATGCTGTGCTCAAAAGGAAGCAAACACAACAATACAAAAATAGGAGAAATATTTGTACCTTTTAGTTTCTTACAGTTGAGTCTCAAACTAACCAAAGCCTATTGAACAGACCTACTGAGAATGTTACAATAGACCAACTGAGATGTAATGAGAGAATGCATCAGCTTTTCAGAAGTGTATGTGAAATACACAGCAAGATCTCTGCAATGATTCTCAGACAGCAGAAGTTAGATTTAACTTACATTTAAGTTCAGAGATGAACCAAAAATAAAAACAAAACACTTACTTAGAGAACATAAAACTGTTCTTGGTGTCAGACATAACTTATCAAAGTCATTTCCAAAAGATTGTGGCTGGTGTTCCCGTTATCAATGTGAAGTATAATGTCTTTACTCCCTACAGTCCACAAGCGAGTAATCAGATAGATAAGCAACAAACTGAATTTCTTCTATACAAGAATGCTGATAATGCAGGTTTACAGCATAAGAAATTATGTCCAAATATGAACATCAGTTTTTGTTTTCCATTCAGAATTGTTTTTTGCTTGGAAAGCTACAGCTGGTGTCACAGAGAATAGTAGGTGCACTGATTTGGAATTAAAATAGTGTACAAAATCATAGATTATAAAATAGACGAGAAAGTAAAATGCTTAGGTTTCCCTAAAAGTAATGCCTCCTATTTATTCTTATGGAAATGACAGTAGCTAAAAGAGCAAAATAAATCAATTTAATTGTGCAAGTTCACAGCTACAAAACACAGTTTTTCAACACAGTCACCATCATTACCTGTGCTTCTTCTCCAGGGATGAGCAAGAGCCTGCACATCATGCTTGCAAAAATCTGCACTAGCAGAGATCACCCACAGTTTCATAGCTGCTATGACAGCACCACAGCTGAAAATCACCACTCCTACCTTACTGTTCTCACATCCAATTTTTGGTGTCCATAAATGTTCAGCAAGTGTTGATGAATGTCAATGGTTGTAATTTTTTCCATGTGAAAGAATTCAGTTTCACCCTTTTGCTTCATATGCACTTTCCATGTCAGATGCCATTCTATCAGACTACCCCTCTGTGGCCATCTGTCACTTGGCAACAAAATATAAGGAAATATTGGTGGAAGGGTTCAACCTCTACTGTGAACATCCATCTCTGAAGTTTTGGGACAGCCTATTAAAACGAGAGGCATTACTTTCAGAGCAGCCCTTGTAGATCACTTTTAATTCCTATTGACATATTCTTGTTCACTATAAGGAAATCTAAACATTTCTGTCACTTTTATTTTCTTTGTTAAATATTTTGACCATTTAGAAAAACTTTTTTTTGACTGTTTAGAAAAACTGCTGTAACCTTGCATTCCAAGCCTGAGCTTATAGCAAATTTTATGGCTGAGTTATCACTCCTTGAAGACTGGCATTATAACGAAAATGCTGACACAACCTTTACTATAGCAATGCTGCTATAATAAAATTTATAAGGGGCAATCAAGTCTCTCAGTTGCTGTCATATCTTGATGCACTTCTTTTGACCAAAAAGAATCTAAATAATAATATTTCAAATGATTACATTATTGTAATAGCTTATCAAAGCAGTGCTGGAAAGATCACTAAGGTAACATCTTTTTGTTGTTCTTGTGAGAAATACAAAATTATGTAATTCTTGTGGAAAAGAAAAGGTAAGTAAAGAATTTTACTGAAGAATAGTGAACTTGTAGACTACAATTATCATTACCTCTCATTCTTACCAAATGTGGCATGGCCTAACATATCACAATAAGATGAAACTATCAATAGGTTCTTTGAAAAATAGTAATCAGAAGCACATATAACACTGAATTTTGATTTAAAACAAAATAGGTACTATTGCATATACCAGAGAAATGTTAGCCATACAGTGATAGCTCATACTGTCACGTTTCATTCAATTCATTCCAAAGCTTTGATTCACTCCAGAAAAAAAATAGAGGTGAGGAACACGTTACTGACAGTATGAAAAATATGAAATGGGAGGGCAGATGCCATGGTGTTTTTTTTTTTTCAAGAATGCTTGTTAGGAGTTGCAGGCTGATCACTGGTTAAGCATTTTAATTAAAGATCACAACAGGAATAAATATATATACTAAATGAGAATTTTCTCATTTGCCATTCAGCATAAAAGGAAATGTAAGAAATCATGAAAGATGTCCATGAGATGAACTTCTACAGAGAAGACTGAAAGGAGTTCTCACCATTTAGAAGACAACACTTAAAATATTTTTGGTTCCTGCTGGACACTGCTTCATAGAAATGTACATTAATTAATTTGGAAGCCCCTACATATGAATAATATGGCATAAAAACTGGAACGTGATGAATATCATATGACTAAAAACAAATTTTGCTACTATTTTTGCTACTATTGGAAAGTTTTCTGTTATATGTTAGTGAGAAAGAATCAAAGTTATTTTAAGCTTAATTAAAACACCAAAACTCAGATTAAAATCTGTGTTCAAATCTTTTAGTGGTCTAATAAATTCAGCATTCATCCGTGTGACCTGGCCTATGTAGATGCAGAACTTCCAACTTTACCAAGTTAAAAATGCTAGTAGAAAGAAAACTTTAAAAGTTAGTGAATGAAATTGTATCCACTCAACATCAGTATTCAACTTATCTGGGGCATGTAGTTTTAACAGTAAAATGCAGAGAAATCTATGCAAATTCCTTTGACTTCATCTTGTAGATTAGTTGCTGAAGCGTATTCTACAAAACATCAAGCAGATTTAGAGAGTTTCTGTGAACAGAAGCTTGCTTCTGAATATATATATAACATATTTTAGTGTTGAAGCTCTGATAAACCATCTAGAACTAAGCACGTTGTATCAGAATATACATGTAAATCATATGGTTGAGTATCACAATACATTATTTTACTGTCATGTATGGATTATTCAATTTCATATGTCAATGACCAAACATTGCGTGAAACAACTGCAACATAGCTTGACACAAAAAGTCCATCTAGACTAATATTCTGATCTAGAAGGGGAAAATATTCACACAAAAATAATGTTTTCCCAATTGGTTAAGTCTAACAGATTGTTATAAACCATATATAAGTCATGAAACTGCATTTTCTGAAATGCTTTGCCGCACGATTTGTGATTTTATGTAAGTATACAGCTTTTAACATAGTGTGGCTGTGTTGCCTATTTTGTATGAGATGGGGCAGTGTCTGCACAAATAAGCTGCCAAGCATTAGTAACAGTTACAAAATTTATGATCCAAATGAGCATTTTTCCATTCGTTGTTATGCAAACCTTATCATAATTCCTAACCGTGAAGTAAATCTGCAGGGAAAAAACAAACAAACAAGCAAGCAAGCAAGCAACAACAAAAAAAAAACAACAACAACAACCAAGCAAATAACACAGAAATGCACACAAAACATTGCGCATAACTAACATGGTAATTTTTTTATCCTTTGATAAATTCTACAAGAGTTGAAAACTGTCATGTTAGCAAATTATAAACATTAAGCATTGTTAGAGGTGAAGAGGAAAATAAGAATGAAAAATTCAAGGACATATTAAATGAAGAAGCATGAAAAGATTCTCAAACAAACAAACAAACAAAAAAGATCTGCAGTGTGAGGCAGCCTGGATGAATGATAATGATGGTTCAAATAATACAAGCATTATAGGCTGTTATTTTTTTGCCGTGTACTGGGAAGGTACAATACTGTGAATAATTTTTCCTGAAGAAACACCAACATATTTCTTAAATTATGTATTTACTACAATATTTGAGTGTTTTTTAATACTCTGATAGTCTGAATATTCAGGAGAAAAAATCAGAGACTAATCATATTGAGACAGAAAAACAAGATAAATCAGTTTTCTAAATGGAATTAAAACATTAATTAACAAAACATTAATTAACAAACATTAAAATTAAAAATTCTGATTCTAAAAGCATTTAGGCTAGCTTACTAAAAATACTCCTGAACTCGCAACCTTGAGAGTGATCAGGTGATGATACATTCCCTTTCAGCAGAGTGAATTAATAGATCTAGTTGATCTGTTTGACTGGATGCAGATATCCAGTGAGAATGTGGTCAGCCTTGCAGGTTTTTTTTCTGTAACACTGTTAGCACAAATTCCACTCTTCTGAAGAAGAGCTGAGTGTAACAGTGAGAAAACATGAGGGTGCAGCCTGCTCTTTCCAAGAGATAATAGGGAGCTGTTCAGTTCCATGACTCGTTTCAGAAAAGTTAATGCACAAATTGTTTCCAGTTTGTTTCTTTGAGTTTTAGGATGTTTTGTTGTCGTTTTTTGAATGTTTCTTCCTGTGCTGTGTAGAAGATATGCACACAGGTCTTGGGGGATAAGAAATCTGGTAGATCTCAGCAGTAGGGACTAAGTTATTTGAGGACTGCTCAGAAGTAATACCTCCTATTATTTTATTATAATAGTCTACAACTTCAGAGTAAGGTTTCCGTGGCACAGAAGTTTAGGTTGAACTTTCCAGCTATATTCCATTAAATTCTGTTTCTGTCCAACAGATGGCAGTGGAGGGGCAGTCTGACAAACTTCTGTCTAACATGGAAGTGCATATGAAGCAAAGGTGTGTCATTGAATTTCTCCATGCACAAAAAATTGTTTCCACTGACATTCATCAACTCTTGCTGAATGCTTATGGAGACCAAACAGTGGATATGAGCACAGGTGATGCAGTGGATGATGAATTTCAGTAGCAGCAATGGCGACAGTGGATCACTTCTGTTGTTGCAAATATGATTGCAGCATTCAGGTTCCTGTTCATTGTTGGTGAAAATGCACAGCTAATGGTGGTGACTACATTGAAAAATCATGTTCTGTTGCTGAGAATTTTCTCTATTAAATAGTTTTATTGTGCTCTTTGTAGATGTTGTAGTTTCCATGGGAATAAATATGGGGTATTACTTTTGGAGCGACCTATGTATTATGTTATTATCCTTGTCTTTTTTTTATGTCAAAACTTCGGAGTTGAATGTAGTTTGTATCCTGTAATATGGTGAGAGTTTCCCTGGTCAATGCTATTAATCTCTCCAAGTGCTTTCTACTGTAAGGATCGATATTTAACTGTTTTAGATCAAATGATAGATCAGAGAAACCTGAAGCTGCATCATTTTAATAAAACTTATCCATTTATGTGGCTTGAAAATAAAGAATTAAGGAAGATTTACTATTATATATGTATGTTTGAAAACTATTACAAACACTGAGAGATAAAACAAATCTATACATGAATTGAGTAAGTGTGAGTTGAAAGTGAGAAGTTACTCACTGCTGATAACATTTGGTGGAAGGATTATCTTTATGATGGCAAGGGAAACTGTACACGGAAGTATCTTTCATGTGTTGCATGGTGTGAGATGTTCCAGATTCAAGTATTCACACACAGGAGCACAACTGCAATCTTATTTCCGAGTCCCGCTTATTTCATTCCCCTTTAAAGCACATGAGAAAATAAGCAGTAACACTAACTCACTGAGCAGAACATTTCATTTCTGGAGTTCTGAACTGCATCAGTACATTAAGTCATTTTACGGATTTTCTTGATCATTTAGTAAATTATTCTCATACACAGAAACATCAGTTTTCAAAAATATGTCCTTAACTTATAAGCAGTGTTAGTCCTCACTGTGTTTAAAAATCTCTTTCTCATAGTTGAGTCACTATCTAGTGGGCTCAAGTTCCCACAGATATTGATACAAGTAAGCTGAGAAGAAAGGTGTCAAAAAAGACAAGCTCAGAAGAGCTTCCTTCATGTCCATGATTATTGAATTTTCTCTCTACCTTCTTGAACAAATTTACCTGAAGCTTTCAAACACATTGTAGTTAGCATGTGTTCTGCTCACAGAGGTGGACCAGAGGAAGTTTTTACTAGTGTACTTGAAAGAAAGGCTTGGCTTTTCTAATATAACAGAGCTGAACAGTGCAGAATAAATGTGTCAGTGCAGTTTCTAAAGTTTTCCCTGAGTCTAATCCCAATATTGTCTCAGTAACCACTTCTAAACATCCTCAGGAAAGATTTAAGGCAAGCAGAAAATACAGAACTATTTATCTCTTAAATAGGTGGTTTGATACTTGAAACTGAATAAGGCCAGAGAGACTGTAGTTAACTATATCAGCCCCCTTATGCTACGGAGATATAACAATCAAATTCCCAGAGATCTAGTACCTAATCTTTGGAAATATATCAAAACTTGCAACTAATAACCTTCATCATTGACTCTACGGATTTAAACACTTTGCTTGGATGACAAATGGACAGTAAAATTATTTCCTCTCCAGAGGAAAACCACAGTTTTAATTCAAATGAGATGCTAGTGGAAGAACATTTAAAAGAAAAAAAGTTTCTGAAAATGCCTGTTGCCATTGTTATTTTTTAAATAAAACAGAGGCCTATTCAGATGTTCCTTCTACTATAAAGCAATAAATATTTTCTCAATTCCTTCCTGTACTTGTTGCAAATCAATTGGAAATCCATGTAAAATTTGCCTTGACAGCTATACAAACTCTTTGATGTATTTCATATTTCTGCCAAACCAGTTCCAATAGAGCAGAAAAAGCACAGCTTGCAGAACGTTTCCTGGTAAATCAGCTGGTCACACTCACAGATAGTTAAGTAATGATCAGTTATGATACCTACATAATCTTTCAGAACTGTGTTAATTTCCATCCTGGTCCTATGAGAAGTGTCAACTCACAAAAATAAAATACTTCAATAAAATGATAAGAGGAAAAGTCACATTTAATTGCGTTGTAAGCATCTCAAGGTAACTTCAAAGCTCCTATTTGTCCAGAGACAGATCTTCTGGAGAAAAAATACGTAGTCTTCCCACACAGATTTAACAGCAATGTCTGATTACTTTTTGAGTACTCTTTTGGAAATATAATGGAAAATATATTTGAGATAAGATCTGTAACCATTTCTTTCAAGTTCTGAATATAACCTGATGATCGTATAATAACACATTTTTATCTTCTGAAATCTGATGGCTTGCCTCATTTCACTTCATATTCTTGTACTTACATAAAAATTGGACATTTGGGGTTACTTTTTTCCTAATCAACATAATCAAATTACTGGACTTTTACAACTCATATTCTGCCCCTAACATCTCTTTAATTGCCAGTCAATTCTTTCTACCGTGACATGGGCAATAAGCTTGCGTATTTCCAACAGTAAGCACTTTTCATTCAGTCTCATGACATGACATTGTCATTAGGTTCTTACCCTTTTTCTACAATTCCTCTTTCAACTCATGTCATTCAATCTATTAACACTAGCTTTCTCTCTTGGAATTACTCACAAACTCTAGGATTTAGACATCTGATCAAATTAATGCAGCTTATCTTTGGTTAATATACAGTAACTGTTCATTTATTTGTACATATTTTGTCTGCAGCAATGTAAGTTAATGCATTTAAGGAGCTGTAGTATTAATGTCACCTATTCTACTTTCATTGAAAGCTAAATTAAGCCACGTTATCCCACATTATTAGTGGGTTAAGAGTGTGCTCATATAGGTCATATTGAAGTGATGCGTGAAAAATTTTTGTACCATCAAGCTGGATCAGAAACTTTAGATTTATTAAAACATTTGAGTCAATACCTAATGACTGTAGTCATCTCGTTTAAACTCTACTCTTTGTTTCTCCTCCAGACTCTAGATCTGGCTCATCAGCAAACTTATTTTGATCATAGAGACAGAGTGATGTAGGAAGTGAAACATATTTTCTGTCCCCAAGCACACACTGCTATTTCCATTGTAATATGCAGAACTGAGATCAAAATGCTTAGATTAGATTAGGCATCTGCTTTTGGATTGTCTGAAATAAATCTAAACAGTTTTTACTCAGAGGATGGTGAGGCCCTGGCATAGGCTGCCCAGGGAAGCTACGCATGACCCATCCCTGGAGGTGCACAAGGCCAGGTTTGAGGTGGTCCTGGTCAGCCTAATCTGTTGGGTAGCAACACTGCCCATGGCAGGGGTTTGGAATTAGATGATATATAAAGTATCTTCCAATCTAAGCCATTCTATGATTTATGATTTTATGAATTTATTATGAAAACTGACAATGGATGTTTTAGCAACATGAGAAGAACGATGAGAATTGTTTTATTTTTTTTTAATCAATCTTACCTTTTTGTGAATGGAAGTTCATGGGTGATACAATTTCTGACCTCTTGTTTTCCATTACTTTCTATTCATTACAAAGGTTCAGACTGATTTGCTAACCTCCTGTATTTGTCTCTGTCAAATGTTGCCTAAAGAAAAAAAAGTTTTTTTCGAGACTTCTCACTACTCTACTTCTATTAATGCTTTTGGCCCTGTTACTCTGCTTTGCAAAACAGGCTATCTGCCATGTCCCTGACAAAAAATGCAGTGCTGCTCTTTAACCACATTTTTTGTTGTTGTTGTTGTTGTTAAATCTATACATGTATTGTTTCAAAGTGGTGTTTTGGTCATATATATTATAGGTAAAAATACAACTTTCAACATACATCTCAATTTGACATCTGAGCTTAAGGGAAAGAACTTGCTATCTATCTGACTGTGACAACAAACAAAAACTATAGACAACAAAGCTATACATGGTAAGTGAAGTCCTTTCAAAAAATGTGAGTCTTAGCGTAAGATCACATAGTTTCAAATCCTATAAGTGGAATTTCACATTTTTATTTAACAAGGGGATTGAATTAATCAATTATTTTTTTTGTACACCTCTTTACACCTCCTTTGAAAATTTGATCTAGAAAAAAAATGCACCAGTAGAGACTTGCTACTTAAGTGGCTCTCTGATCTCTTTTGTTCTTTATTTCGAGACACTATAGAAAGACCAGACTGTGACATACATATGGATTTGGCCTATGTCAATCCATAGTTTTCCTTTATAGTAGAAGAAAAGTTTTCAATTCTGCTTACATGTAAGAAGTTCCAGCCATGTGGTATGGTATAAAATACAGGGTGAAATATTTTCACACTTGCCTCTGAATTTCTGGATATCAGTTCTTTATTTTTTTTATAGCTAGTTACCAACGAATTCATTCAATAATGTCACGCTTCAGATCATTGATATTTAAATTTGTTTTCAATGTAGCAAGTCTCCTAATTCCATTTCAATTTGAAAGTTATTGGCTGGTTTTTAGCAAGGCATGCAATAATTCATTGCATTCTTGCTTGACTATCAATACATTTCACATTCATAACTGTATTTACAAGGGAAAAATAAGTCCTTAATGTTGATTAAATCTGTCATTTCTACAGACTGCTAATTAACTTGTGACCCCCTTTACAAATATCTGATGGCATTAGTTAGTTTCCAAAAGTAACAGAAGCACGGGGCCAGAAATATTCATTAAATACCTGTCTTTATTCAAATTGTCCAATTCCATCTTTTAATCTGAATTTTTCACATGAAATGTATTGTCTGGATAATCAATAGAGCTTTGTTGTAATTCTAAATGGTGGTTTGGTGTCATTATCTTCATGGTCTGGGAATGTGGTCAGAATTAGTCTTACATTTTGTCAGAAGCTGAAAGAATTTTTGGCTTAAAGCTTATTCAGTGGCACCAGTCCAAGATATAACCTGCTTGAGAGGCTTTTGGGGTTAACAGTTAACATGAGCACAGTGGTTAGAGAATTGGACGTGTCTGGGTGACCAGGAGAAATTGTTTTTGGCTGTTGCTCGTTTTGGGCCTTCAAGCTGACTCATGTGGGTCATATCAGAGGAGAGGACCACAGTGCAGTCAATGCGCATATGTAACAGCCCAACATGCAACAATCTCATGATCAACTGCTGATTACCTAGTGGGAGGGCCATGTACTGTGGACATACTGTTGCCCCTGAAGAACAAAAAAAAAATTCCCCTAAAAACTAAAGCAAGACCTGAAGAACTAAAACAGAAGTGTCCCTGACAACAAACTGCTGCCCCTGATAATCAGAACGATACTATGAAGAGGATAAAAACCTGTCAAACTGCAGCTATGAGGGTCAACGAGATGTTGTTGATCAACTTGCTGCCTCCCTAATGGACCGGTGATATACCGCTGAATTCCTGGTGGTGACTATGCCTGCTTTGTAAACCATTTGCTAGGATTTCTCTCTTTACTAACATCAACTTTCCCATCTTCCTCACATTCCCTATCTGTTTAGAATGTGCAGTAAATCAGTTGCACAGCATTTGGCCTCTTTTGCTGCCTTAGTTCCTCCAGGTATATCTATGACAAACCATCTCCTCCAATAATTGGAGCAAGACATATATACAGGAACTCATTAAAATCACCTTTCTTCTGCAATATTTTGGGTAACTTACAGTCATAGGCAAATCTAAGAACTTTTCACATTTTCCAAATTCTTTCTAAGCACATTTTCTTGGGAATGTATTCAAAAGGCTGTATGGTAATGGTAAAAGGCTAATGGTAAACACTACACAAGAATAAGACAGTGGCAAAAAAAGAAGAGTAAAGGGAAAAAACATGGAAATTGTCATGCACAGCTACAGCTGTTACTTGATTAGTAAAGACTATGGAGAGATCTTAATATAAAAAGGTACTAAATAATCTAAATGTGGAAAAATTCAAATCATTTCAGTATCTTAAAGCACCTCAGCATTTCAAAAGTAAGATCCTGCCTTAAAATCTTAGCTTGGAAAAAATCTACAACTGTGAGACTATCCACTGAATCCACTGAAACAAAGATTACCTCTGTGTTTTACAGCTATAAATATCTTCCATATTTTGAGTGTAGCTTCTCTCCACTAGGATTTTATATTTAGTTCACACATTTTCCTTATGATCCCTTTATCTAGAGTGCAGGAGGAAAGAAATGCCATAGAGTCCTCATGACTCTAAGATGACTGTGGAGTAATTTAATGATGAGAAGAGCCAGAGTATGCCCTTTGTTAATCTCTAAGCTCTTTTGAATCAGATATGTGTAAAGAGGAAGAAATTATGACCATACTGTTTTCTCCAAGGCAGTGTTTTCACAAGTTTTCCAAAATAATGTTTAGGGGGATTCTAAGAAGGAGAACAATTGTTGCAGGTAACTGTAGAGAATGCTCACTAAATTTCTTTTCTACGAGATTTACCAAACATTTGATGACAAAGAATTTCATCTCTTAATGACTTTTCCCAGTTATTCAGTATCTGGGGAAAAGTTTAGTGTTGCATGACCCGTAAGGTATAATGTTAGAACAGAAGTACAAAAGTAAATTTTATAGCACAGTGCAGTACTCACAACAGATGATAATGTCAGATGTACATTATTTACCAGAGAGTGTTGTGAATTCAGACAGGGCAGAGTGCATAGAGTAAAAACTAGTAATAAATGCCAAAGCAGTGACTGAATTGCTGGATTTTCTTTCCTAACTCTCGGAATGTATGTTCCAAGACGACGTTTTTTACATAAAGGATGAGAGTAGATCATTTTAGGTGATTGTATTCTTATCTTCTTGTGTTTTTCGTCTCGTCTGCTTCTTTTCTAGAGGGTTTATATCCCTTGGAGGTAGTGTCAGAAAATACAATAAAATGATAGTCAGCATATTTTAAGATGTAGCTGTTGTGCCGTGACAGAAAGGCTGAATTATTTTCAAGTACATGACTACTAGACGGCAGTGTGCTAAATCTCAACAGATTAACTGATACTCTCTAGAGTATGTCATTAAAATCATTGTCTTACAACCACTACAGAAACTGGCATAAGGGGTATGAACAGAGTCACCATTCTGTTTCTTAAGGTCCAGTTAATGACATATATATGAAAAATGAAAAGGGTTATGATAGTGATATTTTACCCAACATTATGCATTACAAATTTTCAAAGCAGCTTATCAGTATCATCGAACTCCTTGATTTCCTTAATAAAGGTCTAGATATGACATTGGCCAGCTATTATTTCAATAACTGGGCAATGATGAGAGGTAAAAATAGGAAGCACGCAAGATTTTGCTTTTATCCATCTTTTCACAATAAACATGTGTCTATGCCTTTCTACCTTTTCTGTAGCTAAAAGTTTACAGCAGTGTACTTCATTACTGCATTATGACAGTTTATCATATTGCAAATTTTTGTGTGTCCCATGTCAAATCTACCTTTATCAGGACAATCCTTCAATAGGGATATTTACAGTTATAATTATAGTGCTATTACATAAGACGTACTGACATACATTTTGTGTATTCTGAAGTAGAATAAAATATATGAGATTAACTATGTCATAAAGAATGTGTTTTAATGCAAAATTTGTGGATATTTGTACATTTATCTCATTGCAATTTATGGTCATCTGAAAAAGAAAAGAGGGGAAAAAAAAAAAGAGACAAATCATCTAACTGCCAGATGCTTTATGAAGACAATGAGCAATTTTCTAGCATTCTGGTCATCAAATAAAAACAGTGATTCACTAAATCTGTTTCAGAACTGCATTACCTGTATATTGTATTCCACATCATCAGCTGGAAAGTAAAATCACAATAAAGAGATTTGAAAAAAATTGTAATTACCTTTGATGTAAATATAAAGCTTGATAATACTTAGAGGATTAGTAGGCACTTTTTCAGACAATTGTTTCATATTATAGCTGTCCTGTGACCCTATCACCTCTCTGAGGGATGTGCAGACTGACTGGCTACCCAACACAACTGCCTGCTGACTGCGCAATGTAAAACACTTCCACGAAGCCCTACTGTTCCATTCTCGATACCAAAGTAAAAGCGCTTATGTTAAAATAGCCCTCAACTAAGTGCCCCCAGAGTTACAGTAGACAAATAATGATGGAATAAAGTCACAGATGCAAAACTATTTCTTGTAGATATGTTGATAGGCAAATGGAAATTTTTTATATATCACATGAACTTGTTGTACATCTTCACTTCTCTCTAACATTTGTAAGTCTTCATGAATAAAGTAAATGGTTCATCTTTTCAATTATATCCAAAATAAGATTGAAATACTTATTTCTATTTTTTAGTATAGAAGTGTCTCAAAGTTAAGCAAAATTATAATTGTCATGTAAAATAGAAAAATAGATAACAGAAAAATTTCAGGCCTTGACAGTTTTCCCTGCATAAATCTTTTCCTTTGTGTCTATTCACTCATGTCAAAAGAGAAGGGATGCAAACATCCATTTATTCCTGGATTTCAGTGTTCTTCAAATCCACACAGACAGAAAAGCACAAATGTCCTTTTTTGCTTAGCAAAGAAGAGGGGAAAGATGTATGATTATAGACAGTTTCTGTGATGACATTCCTAGCAAACTAACATAAAACAGGAATGCGCCCAGAAATTATTCTCCCTGCTGGATGGCTTAGTCTGAACAAGGCTTACTCTCAGTAGAGCCCTGCAAATCTGCAGTAGACTCCTTGCAAGTTCACTTAGCCCTAAACAGAGAGTTCCACAAAACCAGACACATTCACTTCTTAGCTTGGTTCAGTAACAATAATGGACTGTTCCACCATTTGGATCTAGGACTATTTTTCACCAAAACTGTAGTATTTTCAGATACATTCTTTTATGTTCCTTAAAAATATATTTCATGTATGTATGTTGATTTATCTAACACATGGTGAGCAGTATAATTTTTACAGAATCATGAGTAAGCAGGCAGGGAACGTTGGTTTTCTGTTTCCCTCGTGTTACTGCTCCCAGCAAATTGTTACTTCTCTGTCTCTTGAGAAAATAATGTTTGCCACTTGTTCAAGGTGATGCTATAAACCCTCTTTTCCTTTTATCCTATGACTTATTGTGGATTTCATTGTTGTTCCTCCCTTCCCCAGTTTTTTAAGCCTATATGTTATAATAAATCACATCTAAAGCTGGTGATTAATACTGAGACACTGTATTGTGAAGACTCTGCAAAGAAAGAAATTGTGCAAACAAGCAGAGTTATCTGTCACCACATGACAAAGTTCAAGCTGAAGAAGCTTCTTGTCAAATACAATTGACTGAATGAATGATAAATTAGATTTTAATGGCAGTAAAATAAGCCATAAACCATTTGCCTTCCCGTGCAATATAAAAATATCTCCTTTTAACCACCCCATGATGAAATGCAGTAAAACAAAATAAAAACTAGTAGTGGTAGAATCAGTGATGTTTCTTCCTTACCCAGAACGCAGTGAGTTATGTTAATACATGTAATGATCAAACCTGTCAAGGGCAATTTCATTTTGTTGTTGTTGTTATGAAAATGGGAACCTAGACAAACATACATCTACCACTTTCATGATTTCTGTGAGGTTACTAAGTTTCAAAATCTCTGTTTAATTTTGCAGCCTGTAGGCAGCTCTGGCATTAATTACTTGACACATTTCTTAGTTAAGGTGTTTAGATGTTTCTGTATTTCTCTCTAAGGATATGAAATATATCAGCTTCCAATGGAAAGCTGCAGAATACAATTCGTAATTGAATGGTGAGTTTAGATGAGAATGAGGTGTCTTATTTTTAGGAAATCTCCAGATTTAATTTTTATTCTGAAATGTTCATAAATATTTTCTTCCTTCATTTTTTATGAAAAATAACAGCCTACAAACCTAGAGACAACAAATCAAGTAAAACATTTCATTTCAAACCACAAAATACTCCTTCTTATTTACATAAAATATGATAAATAAATTATACATACTAAATTTCTTATTTATGATGCATTTGAAAAATTGGTGAATAATTATTTAGTCCACTTTGATTCCCCAAAGTGCCTTTGATATATACTTCAAGGAGCACAACTGAAATGTCATTTAAGAGTTCACAGCAGGTATTTCAACATCTTATTGAATGGACACTCTTATGACTGTCTCAGATTTGTTAGTAGTGTTTTATTATCTACACTGTTTCTTTGAATCATGATTCTTTGATTTCACTGAAACATCACACTGCGGTTATTTTCATATATTTACCACTACCTGAAAGACAAATCAAAATATTGCATTTTAGATTAGACAAATTTGAGTTTTAGGAAGACACTGTAGCCTAGACCGTCTTTTTGTTCTATAGAGCAGCCATGTAATAGCTTCTCATTTTAGTAGTTGAGGCTAGGAAAACAACTGTAGGCTCTAGAAAAAAATACATGCTCCTTCAAAATAATCTTTGCAAAATGCAAGAAATTGCCTAATTTCATTCTTGACTTCAGTAATGTAGAACTCTTATCTCGTGTATAAATAATGTATGAATTCAAACTGTTAGAGACGGTCTAGTCTGAAGACAGGAGTGCCAGACTAGGATCCCTGGTAATTATTCACAGTTTTGCTGTGGATCTGCTATGTAATGTTGAGTAATACACTTCCTTGTGTTCTTAATATATAAAAAATGACTTTGCACAAAAACACATGAGCTACTGGCTACTCTCTTTAAAAAGCAGTCTGAAATCACTGGAAACCCCTTTCAAAATTAGCACAAACAAAGCAAAACATTTGAGGATTGAGTCTTTACTAAGTCTTTACTGAACTTCATTAATGTTTGTTAATGATATTTGTCAAAGCAGTCTTTCCTGTGCGTGGCATCATCAACCATGATCTGTATAAAAAAAAAAAAATCAGGAAGGTCTGTATGAGTTCTGAAGGCCTGTCACAGAGAAGGAGCAGGAAGTAGCATGTAAAATTCTAGAATTAAAGCTCAAAGAGAAATAAAAAGAATTGAAGAAAAGTGTGAATTTAATATGGCTTAAACAGACTAGAGGATATGCTTATAAAATATTAGGGGTCTTGGTAGATGAAAATCATGACATGAAACAGCAGTGTGCATTTGCAGCCCAGAAAGCCAACCACTTCCTGGGCTGCTTCAAAAGACTAGTGGACAGTAGGAACAGGGAGGGGATCATTCCCCTCTACTCTGCCCTCATGGCACACCATCAGAAGCATTGCATCCAGGCCTGGAGTCCCCAGTACAAGAAAGACATGGAGCCGTTGAAGTGGGTCCAGAGGAGAGCCATGAGGATGATCAGAGGGCTGGAGCATCTCCCCAATGAAGAAAGACTGAGGTAGATGGGCATGTACAGAATCGAGAAGAGAATGTTCTAGGGGAAACTCACTGTATACTTAAGGGGGGGCTACAAAAAGGTTGGGAGAGACTATCAAGAATTGTAGTGACAGGACAAGAAATAAAAACAAGAAAAAAAGATTAGATTTTGGTTAGATATAATTAAGAAATTCTTCACAATGAAGGTGGTGAGGCACTGGAAGAGTTTGCCCAGATAATTTGTGGCTGTCCGACCCCTGAAAGCAGTTGAGGCCAGCCTAGAGGGGGTTTTAAGCAACCTGGTCCAGTGGAAGGTGCCTCTGCCAATGACAATCAGATTGGAGATAGTGGAGATGATAGTTTGTTTTTAAGAGACCTTCCAACCCAAACCATCCTAGAATTCTATGATTCTAAGAGATTTATTCTCTCATGATGCAGACTGCTGTGAAACTTGGGTCACTGAACTACTATACCTGCTGATAATATTTATTTTTTGAGAAAAATATCAGGAAAAAGTTCAGGATTAAAGCACACAAGTGAAAAGCCGTTCTATTTGACTTCTAAAATAATTTATTCCTGCATTTAATGAAGCCACAAATAAGTTATTGCAGACCACATAAAATCATTCCCACCTCATGCCATTGAAACTTAATGAGAGCAAGTTCTTGAGCCACTGAAGCACCAGAGGTTTCCTGAAAAATAGTCTTAACAGAAGTGCACAGAGCCAGCGATCACTAGTAGGATAACTACTTTCAGACAAACACACCATGACTCTCAATTGACATCAGAAGTGGGTAGTTTCTACATCTTTTTAGCACACATTTTTAGCACACATTTTAGTAAATTAAATCATAGACTGAGTATCAGCAAAAGAAGTTTATGCATGAATGCAGATTAAATTGGCAAAATCAAGCCATTCTTTTCAGCAGGTAGAAGGATTTGTAACTAGGGAGTATTTCAGCACAGAATAAAAGCATACATGGATACAGTGCATATTCTTTTTGGCTATGGAAATTTTCACCACAGTCTTTCTTTCTTTATCATATCATCTGACAAGAGTATTTGGGATTTTTGATTCAGTAAGAAAACCATCCAGGAAATAACCTTCCAAATTCTCACTACTTGAAATCTGTTCACTTCATTAAGAGGAGTTTGCTGGACCCTAGAATGTACAGAGAGATTAGCCCATTATATGTGTAACATAAGCATGCTGTATAGACTTAAATTTGTATCTAGAACATCTAGTATGATTAGATTTTTCACTGGTGAAAAATGAATAGATAAACTAAGCCTCAGGAAAAAAAAAATGTGAGAGGATAAAAAAATCTCAGAGAAGGAAATAATTGGAATAAGAACAAATAAGAATAAATTGAAGCTATATATTCAGACATGAAACTTTTAAATTTTTTCACCTCTGTCAGAGGGGAATGGCAATTTCTATACAATGAAAGCACTATTTCAGCATATTTTCTACTAGTCACGTAAGGATACTGCCATAATATCACACTACTGAGTGCTTTAGGAAGGAAAGCATAGAATAGCTAGCTGTATTCAATTCAAAGTGTTAAAGTAATGTGTTGTTTTTTTTTTTTTTTTCCCCTTATAATAATGAACGTGCTCATGGTTTGTAAATATTATAGATTAGCCTGGCAGTTCCTATCATGATTTCTTTTTTCACAAGTCATCTTCATAGAATGGATTAGTGTAAGAAAGGTTTAGTACAAATGTAGAATCTGATTAGGTCAAAAAGCATATTGCCACAGGTAAAGATAAACTATGTAAAAAAAAAAAATCCTGTTTGCAACACTTCCTTACACCAGACAGGCTCTGACAGAATCATCACTATTTTCAATATTTTCTAGTCAGTTTCTGATAAATCTGGCAATGGTAACCTTTTAAAAACTCAGTGGAATAACGCAACAGCTGGTGCTCAGCTGTCTTACAAAGTCTCTCTTGTCACTATTTCAGCACCAGTTTTTCCTTCTCAGTTAAGAGTGAGGTCTGCTAAAGGATGGCTGGCAGCACATCATAACATGATGAGACTGAGGGAGAGCCTGGACTGGATAAGCCAAGCATAAAAGAGTAAGTGATTCTACATCTGCAGGTAGAAAATTATTAAAAAGAGAGACTGAAAAAATGACAAAAGATCCAAAATTACAGTAAGAGATGGCTAGAAACATGTCAGAGAGAGAGATTCCCATGAATTGCAAGTTGACTGTATGTTTGACTTTTTAATGAAATGATACCTCAACAATATTACAGCTTGTAATACAATATATTTTTTTTCAAGAAGAGTCTAATACACAGGGACACAAGCAACAAAGTCTAGTGAAGATCATCCCTAGAACTGCTTGCAGGAAAATGATGCTGGTCCTTAGCTTTGAAACTTTCAGAGACAATCTCCTCTGACCTGATCAGCTCATTTTCCAGCTGTGTAAAAACAGCATCTTAAGCTCTGAAAAATGTTTGAAAGAATGTAAGAAAGAACACTAGAATGGGAACTGATTCTTGTTGACAACTCTTTCTGAATAAAGCCAAACTACTTTTTTCTTTACTATACCACCCACGTACTAGAGATGGCAGAGCCTTGCAAATATGAAGCATTATCTTAATCTCTACATAAAAGATAAAGAGAAGTCTAGGAACCTATATATGCCAAGCAATACTAATTGTTTTTGTATTTGGATAAAAAGTATTTAAAAAAATTGTGTTTCTGAGGGGAAGTGGATGTAAATTTATTTGGCCTTAGCCATTGGCCGCTGCTTTTGCAAACCTAGATCTGCAAGTCTGATTCACCTAACCTGAAAATGCAGTAAACAGAACACAAACAAATACAGTGGGTAATCCCAATGAATCTCAGGATGGAATTCCACCATAAAAGAGAAAATGACAGTACACATGTACTGTCAAACTGCTTTTTATTTATCAACCAGTCTTAGGGTATGATAGAGGTGAAAGGGTTTCAGAAAGCAGAGAATATGATAAATGTGCAGGCACAGAAAAAAAGAAACAAATCTTATGGTGAAGCAATTATAATAAATCCACACTGTAAAATAACACTGACGGAGAATAAACTGTTGGGAGGAAAGAACATAAATATGACATTCAAGAGCTTTAAAAAAACAAACAAACAAAAAAAAAAAACCTCTAAAAGTAAATAAGTTAGAATAATGATTAAAAAAATGAAATTAAAAAAAAAAATCAGCTTAGAGCCTGCTTAAGTTCAATTTGTTCAATATGGTATGCTGCCATTTTATCTACTCAGTGATACTCAACTTAATGATGTAATGAAGGTAAAGACTTTGAGTTATGAAATCATCTGACTAGGAAAACATTTGCATTATGGAGCTAAAAAGAGACTCTAAACAACACAGATAGACATTCTGAAAAAAAAAATTATTTAGGAACAGATGTGAAATACTATGTTTATAAACAGAAAAGGGAGAAATAGTGAAAATGCTAAATGTGATTTAAAACAAAAGAGTTGAACATTTAATCTCTGTATGATTTGTAAACAATAGCATTGTTTTACGTAAGTTTACAAAGCTGATTTACACTGAGATTTCATATGTGATACTTAAAACATATTACTAAGAGGTGAAAAAAAAGTAAGTATGAAGGAGGAAAAGTGCCAAAGTCTAAATATAGTGTATTTCCCGAACACAAATCTATTTGGTTCTACTAAAATAGATTTAAGAATAACTCTTCATAATTTTAGCTGT
The DNA here is from genome assembly GCA_030625065.1 of Alectoris magna. Classification (NCBI taxonomy): domain Eukaryota; kingdom Metazoa; phylum Chordata; class Aves; order Galliformes; family Phasianidae; genus Alectoris; species Alectoris magna. The sequence continues at coordinate 165,913,608 of CM060560.1, read as the reverse complement.
ATGTCTGGACTATTATCTTATTAAATGACATCCTTGGTTCAGTTTGTGGAATTTGCCTTTGCCTCTGAAGGTTGTTGTTTGTTAAGTGCAAGGGTGCCTTTCTTTTTTTTCCCCCCTCTCACACGTGATTATCAGTTATTCCTTTATTCCTATAAAAGAACAGTTAGCTGATGCAGAAACATACATAGCAAGTTAAAGAAATCAACCAGTCAGAGAACTAAAGAGGAAATAATAGAAAACAAAAGCAGATCTCTATGAACTGGGCCACCTGCTAAGATCATTGTATACTTGTTTATTACAGGAGATGCATTATTGGTTTTCCACAAAGTCTTTCTAAACAGATGATGTACTCTTTAAGATGTTATTTACTGGCATGGAAGTACCAGTAACTTAACATACAAAACTATATGGAGATGCCCAAACATTAGCCTCTGTAAGCACTTTCTGAAAATCCATTTAATGAAGCATAGAAAGGTTTGAAGAGACAAAGTGTAATCATAATCACAGAAATCATAGAATGGCCTGGGTTGAAAAGGACTTCAAAGATCATCCAGTTTCAATCCCCCCTGCCACGGACAGGGTCACCAACCACCAGACCAGGCTGCCCAGAGCCACATCCAGCCTGGATGTGTAGGAGGGTTCCTCAGAAGAATTTCGTCAAGTTGAAACATTAGCAACAGAGTTAAACTAGCATAAAGTTTTCCTGTTATTTTCTTACTCTGTGGAACATAATAAAGGAAAAACAGCAACAAATTATTTTCCTCTACATAATATACATCATTCAGTCAGAAAACTGGACATTAGCTGATGTCTGCCAGTTTTCTTTCTAGCCTAGAATGTATATAACTGTCATAATGGTACACTCCACACTGCCCACAGCCTTCTCCTTTGGCCTGGTCATTATGCCTGAGGCTTTACTCAGGACTGATAACAAAATCTTGCTAAACGCTATGACGATGAGCCTGTCATCTTACCACATGTATAGTGAGCAGTCTGAGAACCCCTTGAGGTCTACTATGCATGACAGTACTGCTTGTGACCTCCCCAGTTCTTTCTAAGTTGTGAAATTTGAGTGACTATAGTCACATCAATTGTAACAAAGATAAGTATGATTAGAGTCATTCAAGCCCCACATGAAAATAGGAAACTAGTATGAAAATGGCTTATGGGGAAGATACCATTGCAGACAAGTCAGGAGGGAACCTCTGACTTCCAGGACAAAATGATGAGCTGAGTATCCCTCCCTCCTCCATAGCGATGCCTATTGACTAATATTTGCACAGTCAGTTATGCTGAGTGCTTAGCAAGGAAACTTAGAAATCCTTAAAGCGTATTCTAGAATTTAACATGCTTGCTATTATTGGTACTAACTCCTGCTATGTAGACTGTACATTTATCGTTGAAAATAAAAAACCTGTAATCTGTTTCTTTGATAAAAAGCACTATTAAGCTATTCATAAGAGTTTTCATTGGGTGTAATGAGACACCATAAGAGTGTCCATGTGAGCCCATTTGAACACAAGATGAAGGTGCACTGTGCTATGTGTGATTGAGAGAGTCTTCCTTGGACACAACCATACTCCTTAAGAGTAGACACATGAGCCAATTTGAACATGATGGGACTTACAGTGCTAAGTTAACCCCTTTAATGCAACAACTATTTACAATTACTGTAGAATAGTGTTATCTATAAATAAAGCAAAATATATAGATTTCAAATACTATAACAGAAAACTATTTTACAATAACATGAATGAAAATAAATGCACAATAATCTCAAATAATTTCAAGAAATGATATTATGGAAATTGTTCTTCAAATAATTTTTATTCAGTCTGCTTCTGATGTCAGTAATTATGTTCTTATTAACATTGGAAAGTACAGAAGACCTCAGTAGCACAAGAGCGGCAATGTCAAACAGACCTTGGTGGAGGTGAGTTAATACAGGCCTCTGAGACATCAGCACATTCTTGGCCTCTCTAGTGCTTCCCTGGGAGATAAGCCAACATCTTGTATACTTTTCCTTGGCCTCCCAGCACTGTGACTACAGATAGATTTATTTGGCTGTCTTTTCACAAATGAGAAATACTCCCTAAAAGAGATATATTTCCTTCTCAAATCCAGATTGACTTCAGTTGCTCCTCATTCTGGCTTCATCCAGTTAGTTACCTGTTTAGAGGAGAATGTCTCTTATGTCCTGGATGTACAGAAATTATTGATTTAGTCTCAGATAAATAGCTAGGCTCCCTCTGCAGGCAAGCCACAGACGGAGGTACCTTCTGTTCCTCCTGATATAATCCAGGGGTTGCTCTAAAGGACCCACTCACTCCACCTCCTTCTCCTCTTTCCTTCCTAGTGATGCCAGAAGGAAGACACCTGACTGGCTCATACCTGGCCAGAGAACCAGACTTCCTTTCTCACATGCTTCCTCAAATTATTTGACCTGAATGTGCAAGTCATTAATACAGAAATCAAGATATTTCCAAATATCTGTTTCATACAATTTTTCAATATTAGCCCAAATTTCTGTGGAGAACAATATGTCTAGATGTCAGATAAGATGTGAATTCAATTTTCTTGCCAAAAATTCTTTCTTACAATGCAGAGCTTGGTGTCCAGGTACAGAAATAACTTTAGGTGGGAATGTATAAGTAAAACACAAATGTTTACAGCAGTAGATGAACAAAAATGTTTATGCTTTTATCATAAAATATCACAATCAGCTTTTTCTGATTATCAGATGTACTACAGTCTTCAGAATGAATTGCTGTGCCAATTGCTTGTTCTTCAAGAAAGAAAGAGAGGAAAGGAAAAAAGTACTTGATAAAAATAGAATGGCAAGTTAAGCTGACATCCACTTGATTGCTGATACAAAAGAAAAGTACCCACAAGTATAAAAGAAGATATTTGCATATCTTACCCTATTTATTTTCTTCCTTTCTCTTCAATGTCCATCTCTAATAATTAATTGTGGCCACAATGATATGGGTTGCTCCTAAAGTAATGCTTCCTATTTTTGTCCATGGAAACTACAACAGGCAGGAAGAGCACAATGAGACACTATTTGACAAGAATGTTCTCAGCTACAAGACATGATTTTTCAATATAGTCACCACCATGAGCTATGCATTTTCACCAGCCATGAATGAAAGCCTGCCTGCCATGTTCATAAAAGTCTGCACCAGCTGAGGTGAACCACAGTTTCACCGCTGTAACCCTTGGATATATTTAACTGGAAAAAATATTTTAGGACAGATATTATAATCTGTACAATTAATAGCTCCTAAACATCTATTTGTAACTATTAAACAGCATTCACTCCAAATGCTGTTAGTGAACTAACAAGGACAGAATGGCTAATGAAATGTGACTTTTTTAGTCTTCCAATATACACTTTCCATATACATATTTTTTTTATAAATACTGATAGATACGGTAAACTTCATTAATTCTAATTGCCTTTTCTGCAATTTTCCTGCAAATCTAGTGCTATTAAAGAAATGACTGATTTTGTTTCCTTGAAATAAAAACTTTCTAGGCATTGTTATTTCAGATGCAACCAACATCTATTAGGAGCCATCACTGTGATGCTGCCAGCTAGTTAGGATCTGAGTAATGATACCCATGATTAGTACTGTTAATGAATTTTTCCCAAAGTTCTTCTTCTGACTTGTGGTCACTACTTAAATATTAGTTTCTTTTTTGATATTTTTTTTTTCCTTCTGCAATATATTACGTTCATTAAAAAAAGACTGAATTGCAAAACTCTACATTTAATCTGGCAAATTTCTCCAAAAAAGTTGTTATATGGAACTATACAAGCCTTCTACCTACACAAAGAAATGGCTTCATGTTGGACTACGGTAAATACATGAGAACTAAGCTCCATAGGAAAGCCATAAACTTCTTCATTTTATTTTATTATTAGCATTCAAATGTTTTGCTATTTCTCCAAAGTAAATGGTTTAAAAAAAAAAAATTAAAAAAATTGCTGACAAAATGGGTTAGGCAGTAGATTGTATCCATCCTTGAAATTTCATTTGCTATTAGTATTTATATATACTTAGGCCAAGCATAAAAATTCTAGAGAGACTAGTATGTTTCTAACAATAGAACTAACACCATATAAACTGTGCTTGAATTCCCACAGTACAAAGCTCCTTGGGAAATTAGTGTAGCTATGCATATGAAAGGTTGAGTACTATTACAAGTTAGTCATCATTTTACCTAATTTCTGGCATTAAGCAGTCTTTTATTCCAATCACGCAATTTAAGCAATCAATGGAGTCAATGGAAAGAAAAGAATACTTCCAGAGGACAGCTCAACTCTTCTAGTGTGAACATCTAAAACAAGAAGAATAAACTACCAGTGAGAAATGCATGTTTTAAACCACAAAAGTAAGAAATAAATAAGCAGATTGAATTAAATGCCAAATCTTAGACACCTTGTTAGGTGATGTAAATCTCACACTGAGTATCTTCACCAAACAGAGAAAATGGAAAATATTTGCTGCCATGACCAAATTTTTAAATGACTTTGTCTTCCTCTTCCATATTTCTCAAGCAACAAAAAGATAAATAAAACTATTATTACATTGTGCCCTTTTTCTTCCATCCACGACTTCCTAGAACAATAAAGTTAGATTGATACATTTTTTCAGGAAGTCTGTTTTTGAGAGTTATCCATACTTCCTCAGTGAGAAAATGAGATTTTGGTCTGGCCACGCGATCTACTTTGTTACTCTCAAATCTTATTCATGAATTAAGTAGAGCTTTGCAAAAGCCAAGCTTTGCACTTCAGAACTAAGGACAAAAGTCTAAATGCTGTGATTATTTGAAGTATCTTTGAAAATTTAGTCTGGTGACCCTTTTCCAGAGCCCAGTGGGCCCACTGGAGATTTTTGCAATTACTTCAAAAGGCTTTGGATCAAATCATACACCAACTCTCATATACATAACTATGTTCATTGCAAAAAGAGTTTTGTAATATCAGGATTCAAGGAAAATTTAAATAAACTGCATAGAGACACTAAATTTCCCCAGATACTTTCTGCTTAGACTGAACATATATGAACTCCACCATATTTCTGAACAGAAATTGTCTTTGCTGTTCTAGGGTTGAAAAAAATATAAGTTTAACATTCTGTAGCCATCTATGCAATGCTACTCTTCGGCCAGAATGAATAATTCTAACAGGCTGATGTTTGAGCATATACTACAACACAGCAGAATTAAAGGTGGAAGTTCAACTGCTGCAATTTCAAACTATTGATCAATGGTAATTTTTTGGCACCCTTGGATTAGTCATTCTGGCATATGGCAAGTAAGTAAACCATGAAGGTTAAATATGAATCATCAGTATCAATATAACTCCCCTTTAGTATTCTTAGGTTTACATACTTGTTGCTGCTAGGCTGTCACTTTCTCCTGCATGCTTGCTGTGAGCATCACAGCAAGCTACATCTTGAAGTCCATGTCTTTAGAGCACATGAAATTAGAGAGATTTTACCCTGGCAGGCAGCTGAGCGTCACACAGTTGTTCACTCACTCCCTCATCTCTCATGGGAGAGAGTGCAAGAATGCATGGGCTAAGATAAGGACAGCTTAAATAAGGAAGAAAATGGAAATATATATGCAAGAAAAAAAAAAAAAAAAAAGATGCAAAAAAAAATTAAGCTAATAAAATACAGATTTGATACAATAGCATGAGTCTTGAGAAGAGCAGATGCAGGATAAAAGACAGAGGAGTACAAATATAGGATGTAAGAGATGGGAATTTCAGTGTTACAGGCTATTACTGAAGACCACCCAGTCATTAACAACTTACCCTTGGTCAGTTAAAGAAATGCAAACCTGGAGCTGCAAAAAACTATTTTTAGGGGTTGCAAGCAAAATACAGAAGTGCTGTCTAACTCACATAAAAGGCACCATATGTAGTGAATCTGAATGTAAACTGGAGCTGCAGATAAAATTAGAAAGAGGAAGGTGTTAAGGTATGTTAGACATAAAATAGTGAACAAAAGAGAATGCTATGATGAGAAAGTTGAAGCTACCAACATGACTATCACATTCATCCTGTTGAAGTACTCCCGATGCTAATGACTCAGTATAACAAACACCCAAAGACCAAAATTAAACCTCCTGCCTCATCATTCAGAGGAGCTAGGAAAAGGTGAGCACATCAGGAAAAGGAGTAGAAACTGTATGTCTGTTAGAAGACTTATTTTCTATGAAATTCATTTCACCTTGAAAATATCTCAGTGATGCTCTGTACATTTTTTTCCTTCTTTTGAAACTGTCATGTGTTTGACAAAGGATATCCTTTCTCAGTAGAAACATCTAAAAAGAGTTGGATGGAAAAAAAAGTCCTTAAACATATACTGAGTAACTTTATTTTGTAGCTGCAAATAAAAATGATAAAAGTTCAATTCACTCAAATAAGTGAGGTGCAGTTTAAAGTAACCAAAAAGGTATAATATGTCTGAGAGAGGATTTCAGATTTGGTTTCTATTTCAAAGCTCATCTGGAAACTTTAGAAGAGTTCTCTGTTGTTTCAGTTCTTTCTAAAAGCACTGTATCCAAGAAAACAAACAAGCAAAGAACACCTTGACTAAACCTAGGATAAAAAATGGTATACATTATACATGGGAAATAAAAATAACAGTATTTTGCTGTTATATATTTTCACCTGTGAAAAAAAGAAAAGTGAAAGGAAAAAAAGTCTCTTTTCATATACATAAATTGATATTTCTTACAGTCTCTACACCCTAGGTAAAACATCAGTAATGTTAGCAAAGATGAGGTTACTTCTTCTTACTGGATACATTTACAATTGTGCATTAATGCATACTCTGAAATGTCAAAATTCAACTTTTGCAGCTTTTCCATTGGCTGATTCATTCATCATGAATACCTGTCTATGGAAGTCTCTGATGTTGTGTGAATGGTACCTTAACTGTGTGCTTTCCTACAGTAAGATCTTAGTATTTCTCCCATACATAGCTTAAGTGTGAACTACCTTAATTTTCTATGCTCAGTTTGAGGGTAATCACAACAGCTCTGAGGTGTATTTTTCTAATGGATCAGCTGACCTAGCATTGAAGTCATACAGCTTTATCTGGAAAAATAAAAAACTCAAAAAAGGCTTTATCCTTTCTTTGTTTGTATTCCAAAGAGATATACCTAACGTAATACATTCACCTACCTTTATCATAGTAATATAGAACAAGCAAGTTTGAAGGTATTTTCCATCTCCACCGAGTTGTCCAAGAAAATATTCTCATAGCTCTTGGAAAAAAAGTGCCTCAGAACATTGTTTTTCCGCTTTAATCCTTTTGCCATCTAAAAGAGGAATTTATTTTTCTTTTTGCTTTGGTTAAAAATCTTCATCCTTCACAAACTCAGCGCTACAGTTCTGTTCTCTTTGAAGTGTGCCTTTAGACTCTCAGAAGTGTAAAGTTGTAAAACTCTCTGAGTAGAGGCTGTGGGCTGAGGTGATGCTTGGTCATACATCTATACATTTCACTATGAAGTGTAGAATGGGGCAAAACTAAATCCAGAAAGAATTTTCTACCAAAAGAGGAGTTACTTATTGAACTCCAGTCGTGCACACTTATTCAATTGCTTATTTCATGTAATGCAGAACAGAGTCAGTTGGGTTAGTTTATTACTCATGTGAAAACTTTAAGATACACTGATTAAATAAATAAAATGATCTCAGGAAGAATACAAGGTATTAATCTCTTGATGCCTGTACTGTGGATATATGTTCTAGCCATTTTGTTATTAAGAACAAGAAAAAAATAAGGAAAAAAAAAAAAAAAAGAAAACCTCTTCCAGTCTTTTTCATTCTGACAAGCAAGAAGCCCCTTAGGAACACCAAAGTGTATCAAGGTGTATTTCTGTCTGCTACACTTTACAATAATCCAGAAAATGAAGGTTTTATAATAAAAGATGACTCCCCAGCCTTAGTTGATGAATGACCATAATTTTCAATTGGACATCCTGAATCATCCAGCTTGCCATTGCAGAGAATCTCCTTAACTCTGATTCAAAAATACAGTTCTAAAACATGAGACTTGACTACCAAAAGGTAACTGTCTACGAATTCATGACATTCAAGCACATCAAGAAAAAAATCTGCAATATTTTTTATAATAACTTGAATGAATTTGTAATTTTAATGCAGAGCGCTGAAAAACAATGGGTGTTCAAAAGAAAATTAAAAAATATGACAAAACAAATTCCAAGGCTAACAGTTTCACAGATCTCAGATATTGTTAAGGCTAGACTGCACTAAGTAGGTCAGGACATACTGACACATATTAATAGCAAGTCCTATTGATCTGAAGGATGCAGGATAAGTACCAAAACCTTTCAGTGCTTAAATTCTTACCTCTAACGTAAAAATGTTGCTTCCTTCACTTTTTTTTCTCAAAGCTGTAAGTACATGTGTGCCTTCACAATTATTCATAATAAGCAATAAAATGTTCTCAAAGTGTATATTTTCATCTATATACGAAAAAGTTATCATGCAACTTGTCCGAAGAAAGTTTCTCATATATTTATGAGTAAAGTACAAAGGAGGTCTTATTTAATGCAGATAATGGCTGAGAAGGATAATTAGTACATATAATGGGCGGATTCAGGAAAGAAAAGGGAAAAATTTAGAATCGTGGCATCATAGGGATTATAAAAAAGTATGTTTTTAATTCTATTCTGTATGACATTTCTATAACACACTTGAAAATGTCCGTCTTATATAAAGCGAATGAAGACATAATAAATATGAACACAAAAAGGGGATAAGAAAACCAACATCTCTGTTCTAAACGAGAATTCAGGAGGCACATTTGTTGATGTCAGACAGTTCAGAGCAGATGACCGTAAGCTTTACCTTCATCAGACTGCCACATCTTTTAGATTTGGTCCTGACACAACAGCTCAAATCTAGATTATTATTTTTTTCAGTAGCAATTGTAAGATTTGAAAGATTTCAGATTCCTCACGGACTTTTTAAACCAGTCAGACATCAGGATAGTGGAGCTTTTTCCTAAGAAATAGAAATCTTCATACATACTATGTGGGAAATCCTTAAATCACTGACACCAATGTTAGAGATTCATTTCATATGGCTTGAATCAGGACTTCAGCTTCCATGCAAAGTAATCTCATATGTTTTCCAGAGATATAAAAAGCTTGAGACTAACACAATTAACAAAGAATAAAACATTTCAGATTAAAGTTGATAGGAATTATTTCTTATCAAACAATAGGTGAATCATTTTTAACTATCAGTCAGCTGGTCAGCTATTTATTGATTCATAGAGCAAATGCCAGCTTCAGCCTGGAAAGTTCTGGATGCCCCAGGATCCTGACAGGGCACTAACACACAGCAGATTTTTTCCACTTACTTGCCAAACTGAAATGAAACAGAGAAAGAAAACAATAAACCTATAGAGTTTTGTACTGCTTTTTTCTTTTCTTTTCTTTTTTTTTAAAAAAGCAATCACTAACCAGATTTTTAGGAGGAGAAAGTATTATAAGTGATGAGTCTCTTATTTACCATGTTCAAAATACAGCTGCAACGAAAGATGTGTGGGTTGATTGGCAAATAACCATTCAGCTTCAGGTTGAGGGAAGTAAGAATACTCTTATTTTTAAGTGTCAGGAAATTCATGGCCAACTCTATAAATAAGCAACAAATTGATTTTGTGGAGTGATTTCATTTCCATTAGAAACCATTTTCAAATATTTAGTGATGTCTGATTTTTGTATTTTTACATCTAACAAATGGTAGCTGCTAGGAAATGTAGGCTTGTGAGGCTACTGTACTTTAAGGGAAAATTAACGGAAGGTAAAAACCTAAGAGATCAGATTACAGCTGGTGTTCAAAACTGCATCCCAGCAAGGATCATTTTAGCTGTACTGCTGTAACAGGGGCTAACGCTGTTATTCATGTTTCCTGAAAGTAGCACTAAAAAAACATTATAAATCATAACTTGATCCTTTATCTTCAGTCAATTTACCAGGGTGTAATCAGATTAGTCTAGAAAAAGCTGATCGTTATTCCTCTCTGTTGAAAAAACACAGGACTGCAAAAGAAAAAAATCATTCCCAAAATGGATGTGTGCTATTTCTGTTGCAATCTGTAAACCAGAAGAAATGAGTATTAAAAAAAAAAAAAAAAAAGCCTGCTGAAAATCAAAAGGGGAAGTGCGCTAAGCTGACAATCTATAACAGGATCTTTAATTGATTTCATTTAAAAACACTATATAAAATGGGTAATAAATGGGTAATGGTACTTCTAGAAATACTGAGACTTGATTTACCTCCAAAAATTATAGAATAACACATGGATGAATCTGAAGTGTGCAAAAGTTTTTTTTGTTTTTTTTTTCATGGAAGCTATCTCTGCTTGGAAATCATGGGAAAGTGCTAGGGGACTCTGAGACAGAGCTTGGATTTAAAAAAGGATATAGAAATTGAAGAAAGTATGAGGATAACTAACTCAGTGACTGGGAATTTGTACTGCCCTTTGCTGCTTTTTAAACCCACTCTCATTTTAATGAGGCTAAATAGAGATTGACAGTAGGTACTCTGGTCTCTTGTTACCAGGGAGTTAAGACACTTTCTTATGATAGCTACTTGACTGAACAAGTTACTTAAGAGAATTCTCAGAATTACAGTCATACTTATGCCCCATGTAAACTTTACTGACTTCACTGAACATAAAGTATTTGAGCTTCTATGTGAATCATTCTAGAACAGTCCTCATCTATACAAAATGTATGCTTTACATAGACTTTTCTTGTACTACATACGTATAAAGTAATTGTGTGTGTTATGGGAAAAAAAAAACAAACAACACCATTTCCATAACTGATTTTTTTTTTTTTGCAGACAACTTAGAAATGTGTACAAAATTGCACTTTTGCCAATTACATGTGTATTTGTGTGCATATAACCTAGCTTTATGACAGCATAAATAATGTTTTTCTGGTCATTTGTTTCATTTTGGAAAAAGAAAATTGTTGTGTCCAAGACATTTTTTGTTCAGCAATGAATGCTTTTTAAAGACATCAATTCATTATATAAAAATAGAGCGTGAAGACCATATTGTAGAAAACTTAAATTCAGTTCAAAACTTTATACATTTACACTTTTATGACAGAACTGGTTCTCAGTAGATGACATATGCAATTTATTTATTTATGCCTATTTATCTCTTTTGTCTGTTTTCAAGAATGCAAATGGAGAAGATGCATACAATTTTAGAGTGGATTTGTCCAGAGCAATGTAAGATTCCGTGTACACTGGTTAGGTACCCTTTATTCTTGTTTTTAAAGACAGTTTAAGTTTCTAATTTCACAGGAAAGATGAAGAAAAAGAAGTCTAAGAAGCACTTCTCATCTTTCCATCACATTTGTCCATCTTCCAGCAAATAAAGTGCTGAAGAAAAAAGGAAAAACAAAAATTATAAAACAAAAAACCTACAGAATTATAAAATAAATCAGAAGATATAATTAAATATTATTTTGAAACTTGATAGCAATAGCACTTTTATTTTGAAAATTAAGGTGGTTTATATAGTGTTGTTACACTGATTACATCTGTGTTTTGCAGAATGACAATCCAAATTTTAAAACTTGAGACAGATAATACTTCCACTGTTTGTTTGTGGGGCAATAACTTCCAGACAAAGAAAAATTCTGAAGATCAAAGTTTGACACACACATACTGAAGTCTTGACATGGGAAACTAATATGAGAAGTCTAGTATTGGAACGATAAAAACACTTGTTTGAAGCACATGATTAGTGCCATGTTGAATCACTTCTTAAGGTATGCATTTTAGTAGGTTGGGATCAAGCTTGAGATCTGCAAGGACAGATTTCCGAGTTCTAACAATTTTTAGTTATGCCTAACTTATGCCTTGTGAAACTTGGCATAGATAAAACACTTCCCGTGGTCAACTAACAATTTTTTTTGTCCATCTCAGAGTAGAGAAGAAGAAAGATATGATCAATTTCACATATGCAGAAACTGGATGAATGTAACTGCTTCAAAACATGACTCATTGTATTAATAACATGCTTCTGGGCATTTGAGCAATATACTGGAAATTTAAATAGATACAAACAAACCTACTGAAAATCAAAATATGTTTTCAGTTTAAACTGAGTTCACTGTGATAGAGAACAGTTACAAAAGCTTTGGAGACTGATAAAAAGTTTGGATTCTTTCCAATAATTTCCATATTTTACCAATAATCTTAGAGAGATCTGACTTCAGAAAAAAATGCTTGTGTGTACAGAAGCATACTTTGCTGTCTCTAGCCGAGACATTCCAGATTCATGTTGTAATCTGAGAGCAGTGTTTCGCTCTTTAAGGAGTTCTAGTAAGGCAGACCTTCTTATTTCAGAATAATATATTGCAGGCAAACTAGAGAGTATGATTCGCAGTGCTCACATATTATGATCCCTAAAATGCTCTAAAAGGCAAACAAAAGCATGCAAATTTTGCTTCTATGAATCTTGCACAGAGAATACATACCCCACGGAAATTTAGAACTGAAAGATAATCAAAGCCACCCTACAACAAATAAAAACAAAATAAATGTCAAAATTAATGACAAAAGATAAAACAGTCATTTTTATTTTTATTTTTATTTCTCCTATTAAAAAAAGAAATTACAGTTTAAAGTTCTCTATCTAACATTACACTATATGATGTGATAACAATGTGAAAAATAAAGTGAGAAATATTTTCAGCCAAGGATGTTTCATGTTCTAAACTGTTAAATTTTTACTTTAATTTTATTCTTTAAGGTTTGAATACATCAGGAACATACAGCGGTTAGAATGAAATAACTCTAGAGTTTGACTGAAATAATATTTATATCCTTAAAATAAAGAAAAGTCAGAACTGTACCGTCATAGTTAATACTAAAAAATACATAATAAATACTAATATGTGTATATATATATATATTAATATAGAAAGCATAAAAACAACCAAAGAAATCTGGGGGGGGGAGGGAAGAAGAAAAAAAAAAGGGAAGATTCTGAAAACAGATGTAGTCATTTATTTGAGTAAGGCTTGATCCAGGTGCAGAAAAACTATTTAAAATCAAATAAATGCTTGACTTCAGGGATAATGCCTGGATTTTCAAGACTTTCTGCCTAATGTTTTGAAAGCTGCAAAGATCATGGGAGTGAAAATAAGACCAACTCAATCTTGATGACAATATTAAGTTAACAGGACCAAAATAGCTTAGTATTTTATTACAGGGTTATGTATTTGGCCTCTAGAAACTTGCATCTCTCATTACTATAGATATATGACAGTAGTTTTCCTTAGAGATAAGAGAACTATTATGTTGTTGATGCATGCAAATATTTAATGAATATAATTACTTAAAGCATTAAGAAATTATTCTATATAATATTGATACTAATCTTTTTTAGATGTTTTAGTGTCACTTATAATAATAATAATTATTGAAAGGTCAATTGTTACATTTTATACCTGCTTCAGTTTAAGTCTGAATACATTCTTTTTTTTTTTCTCCACTCAGAGAAAGATTTATTAGACCTTATGTTATAGTTAGATTTGGTCATCTCATAAAATGAGTTCTCTACTTAAAGTCACCATGATAATAGCACTGTGCATAAGCAATATTCTTCAACACTTACTATATTAGTGTATATGCCTATCCATAAGTAGTCAAAGGGAATGACTTTGACAATATGTTAGTGCTCAGTTTTATAGATGTTATTTGAACAAGTTGTGTTTTAGTTTTCTGGTTAATCTGAAATATGGAGAAAATTACCAGTTGAAAACCTGAAAGCAGGTTCCTCAAAATTATTAAAATATAGTAAGAAGCACAGCCAAAGCCAAAGACACATAGCCACTGAATTAGAAACTGCTATAAAATATTGTTCTTCTTATCAGAAAAACTCTACTTGCAAATATAAAATAGATTATTTTCTTTATAGGTAAAACCTAGAAAGGAAGCAGATGTTGTCAAAGAAATCTTCTCTTGGCACACATTCTAAAAACATTTGCATATTCCTAAAATCACACTAAGTATATTAACACTTTAACAAAGTGAGCAACTGAAAACTGTATAATTTGAAAATTCTCACCTGATGCTAAGCAAGATGGATGCCATTAAGGCTAGTTTCAGCCTTGAAGTGGTATCTGTATGTTCTCCATTCTAATGATTAATTAATGGCTTGAAGTTTGCTGTTCTTAGTATCTGTCCTCTGTAAAAGGAGAACAAGCATTCTCTCCTCCACTAGTTCATTTCTACTTAGAAAGTAAAAAATTACTTTCAAGATATGCTAAAAAAAAAAAAAAAAAGTATGTAAAGATTGTTTAGGTCTCTTTTTCATTCCTAAGGTTTCAAAAAACTTGTTTTGCTGATAACTTTCTATGTCAGAAAAATATAACTTGAATAAAACTAAAGAAAATACTTGTTTGCATTGTCAGTGCAAGTCAACTGAAGTAAATAACAAACTAGCAATAGCTAAAAATTTTCTGGTATTAATCTTGTTAAATATTTTCTAGCAAGCATTTTTCTGAGAGTTAGAGTCTCCCACAGAGAATACAAAATACTTAACTGAAAAGCTTATGTTTTCAAGTTTTGAAAACCATACAGAAATCATAGAAAAAGGAAAGTTCTCACTGACCTCGGGGCATAGCCTTTAACTTCTATCTTCTTACAAGAGAGAGAAAAACAGAAAGAAAGAGAACTTATGAGAAAAAAAATGTCTGTTTTCAGTCATGTACCACTGCTGGTCTCTCAAGCTGAATAATAATAATAATAAGTCCCTGCAGATTACTTGCATGACATTTTAAAATACACTTGGACAAAATTGAAATTGAAATTGCCATCAGAGAACATCTGTCTTATCTTTGCACCTTTTTTTATAACTCCTTTTTGTCTGAAACCTGTGAGATCTATATGTATGATCATTAAAACTTTGAAACAAAGGACAAACACATAATATGAAAGCTTGTCACTTTCAGATGTAACAACAACATGATCTAGAACTTCAGACTATTTGAAAGTGTCCATTGGGAACCTACCCAGTGCTTAGGTTACTGTAAAGGCAAAAAAAAAGAAACAGAAGTAAAATTTTGAGCCAAGGATTTTCTTTTAATAAATATCACAGAAAAGAACGGGAGAGAGAGGAGAATAAGTGAACAAGTTGCCTTGTTCAACATAGTTCTGTTTTTTTTTGTTTTTGTTTTTTTTATCTTTCACACATTACTTTTCTCAAAAGCAAAAAAAAAAAAAAAAAAAAAAAAAAAAAAGCATTTTTTATAAATGATCCTATTACTTTAATAGTCTACATTTACATTCTGAATTTTCATTGTGTCAGTTCTCCGATCCCATTTAAATGGTGAAAACCACAGGCCTCATGGCTATTTTAATGTGATGCCTTTCATGCTGTAATTGAGAGGAATCTCCAATGAATAAAATAAATGCTTTCAGAGGAATCTCAAGCCCTCAACAGACATCAGCTAAAATGTTAAGAGTGCCTCACAGTCCCTCTGGTACTATATTTTCTAACCATGAAAGAAATGTCATTATTGTAAATTCTCAGCCTTTGTCTGAAAATCTTGTACCAGTTCCCTTGAGCGTCAGTTCAGTTAATTAATTCAAACAATTTTCTCTCTAATCTCTAAAACATTTTCATATTTAAGACAATAAATGAGACACTTAAGGGGCTCATTCGTTGTTGGTCATTAATATGCCATGGAATTAAAAGAATTATTGCTGGCCTTCAGTGACATGAATGATTTGCATATGGTTTGGACCTAAGCAAGGTTAAAATTATGACCTCTCAGTGCTCTGAGCAAATGAACATAATGAAATCCTTTCAATGGGAAGACCATTCCTTTGCCTTTCTTGATAACTAATTTGATACTTAACCACATGATTTATGCCAATTTTGGTATCATATTGTTTAATGATAACTTTAAAATTAGTAATTAATTTAGCAGTGGATTGATTGCATTTCTCTTGAACCAGTGCATAAGGTTAATGCAATAAGAATCTGATGGGTCTGGTAACTATGACAGCAATTGGTTATTATGTTACATGTTTAGATAAAGAGTCAGCAGTTGAGAAACCCCAGGAGATTTGCAGGAGCCAGGGCCGCATGCTTGCAAACCTCTTTTCCTCCCTTAAAACACTTAGTTTAAATTCATAACTGAGTTATTTTTGACCTTCAGGGCTACGTTCCATAAGACTTACTTCTAACTAATGTACAATATCATATTGCAGCAACATAGTAAAATAATTCTCCAGTAGGAAGATCAACAGAGTAACCACAGATTTCATTTTTTATGTTCAAATGTAGTATTTTGGCACGAGTGTCAAAACAACACACTGGCACCATAGAAAACTAACAATTTCTTGACATTATCTGATGTTCCATTTAAGTAGCTTACTCTCCCAAAATACAATTTTTTTGTGTTAATTTTTAGTGTTGACATTTCATAGAATCATAGGATTGCTCAGGTTGAAAAAGTCCTTAAAGATCGAGTCCAGCCTCAACCTAACCGTACTACCCTAACTTTAACAAACCTCTGCTAAATCATGTCCCTGAGCACCACATCCAAACAGTTTTCAAGCACATCCACGGATGGTGACTCAACCACCTCCCTGGGGAGCCTATTCCAGTGCTTAACAACCCTTTCATTTCCTATGACTTCAAATTGTATTATTATCAAAAAAAAGTAATTAAATCAAACGTAACTAATCAGTTACAATGATCATCTTGTATCAAAGATGAAACTTGAAGGTGCAATAATGAAAGAAATATTAGTGCATTTAGTGCATTTATTAGCACAGTTATTGGTTATCTCATACCCACTGATCACATTATGTTAACTATCAGTGCATAGTTCAAGAATTGGGGATTTATTTATTTAGAGAAAACAAAATACGGAGAAGTTAATAGATAAGAATAACTGACTATCCCTTTGAAGCTATATCATTAGAAGCTTTTACAGCTTATGAATCTATGTATTCTACTCCCTGTGCTCTTTAAAGATACAACATATAAAACCTTATAATTATGCATGAAAGAAAAAGTGTGCAGAGCACGTTTGTATTTTGATGAGCAAATAAAAATAGTTTTTTTCACAACTAAAATATTATTATTCCAAAGACAAAACAAATTTTCTCTTCCTTATTTCTGAAAGACTCATAGATAAGCCTTGCAAGGGATTGTAAGATGAAAAAAACTGAAAGCTTCATTCACATGCTGTGGAAACAGAAAGAAATTTCTGAAAGTGTGTTACACCAAGTACACTGTCAGAAGGACAAGCCATCGGGAAAAGTCAGGTCAGCAAAAATTGAAGGAAAGGGTATGAGAAAATATTGCATGGCAGAAATCTCAAAGCACACTTTCTGAAGGTCATGTTTTCATGAATTAGATTAGGCACTGTCAGTTACTTCTATTTCTGAAGCATAGCATCAGTCACATTGTATAAGACACTGTGATACGAAATGACATGACACATTGGAATGCACAGCACTTCAACTGGGAAATTTAGAAATAGTATTTGGGCAATTTCCACCTGTCTGAACCACCAAACACCTTACCATGACTGCTAGTCTTTTTATAAAGTTAGTCTGAAGTCTTCGGGTATTGAGAGTGCAGGAAATTTGGACTGACTTGCACTGTGATAGCTATGTGAAGAAAATTCCATGCCATATTCCATCTTTGGAATATGCTTTACCATTGCTTCACAAGCATCCAATTGTACATCAAACTGCAAATATTTAGGATTAGGGGCTTAAATACTTGTATTCATTTTTTCCATTTTTCAATCAAAATTCTTCTGAGAAGTTTCTGAATATTTCTTAGTATGTGTGGAAGTGGGTAGGGGAATTTTAAGTTTCTCTGGAATAGAAATTGCAGCACAGTTGAGGTTAAAAAAAAATAGAGATTCATAATCATAGAAAATAGCCAAGCAGATATGAACTCATTGTTTTCTTCTGCCATGAGAACATGACACAGAAAGAAGAAATGTAATATTAGTGCAAAATGCAGGCATGAAAAAAATAATCTACCTGTAATGGAAAAAATCATTTCATCATGGAACTGTCTGCCAGTTTGAAGTGTGTTATGCGTGTAAAAACCTCATACACATAAGCGGGATATTACTGACCGAACCTGAACATGACTGATTACTCAATAATTAATGTATTTAGTAGGTAAATGGAGGCAAGCAATACATTTTTTTTTAATTTTAGTAAGGTTTTTGATACTGCTCATCACAGTAACCTTACGGACAAATTGTATAACTGTGAGATGACTAGGTTCATGCTATGCTGGGTGACAACCCGACTGAACAGTAGAGCTTAGAAGATCATAGTGAATGGGGCTACATCTGAGTGGCACCCAGATACAATTTTAGTGTTCTCTGAGGCTCAGGTCTAGGGTTGGTTCTGTTCAATATTTTTGTAATGATCTGGATGAAGGAATTGAATGTATCCTCAGAAGCTCAATGGCAATAGTAACTGGAAGGTGCTGTTGACTCTTTGCAGGTATGAGGTGCCTGCAGAGGGATCTAGATAGTGTGGAGTTCCAGGCGATCAGCAATAGCACGAAGTTCAACAGAGGTTCTTGATGTGGTTGTTGTTCTTAATAGACCAATATTTTCATTGAAACTACACTCGCATTTTGACATCTCTGTATTGAGACCTGACATTCAGAGTGACAGACACTTACTATTTCTTGCCTTAATGACTGAAAATCCCAGCAACTCTGAACAAAATGAAACCATTTTTGTTTTTAAAAAAGAACTATCTTAAGGATCAAATGGCTTTATTAATCGCCTCTGAAGTACGCTATTGCCTTTCCATAGATCAGTATTGTATTCTAAGTGCATAGACCTCTCATCATGTTCCAGAATATTAATACTCTTAGAACTAAATGCATTCTCATCCTTAGACCTTGTACTCCCTACAGTATTACATTTTATTCTCTTGCTTATGCCATACACATTTCTTCAAAGCCACAAAGTAGAATTTGCATCCTCAAATGATGTCTCTTGATCCTGATAACTGCAGTCAAAATACAGCAAACAAGCAACTACTGCTGCTACTCAGATACTCATGCTGCTACTCATTCCTTTCAGAGGAATCTATTTTTCTTGTCCAGACACTGCTGTCAGAAGCGTACTGAGGAAAGGGAGAATTACCTGGCCTTTTAAGGGCCTGAACATGCTCAGTAAGGAGAGCGACTAAACAGAGAGGAAAAAAAAACACAAAAAAAAACACACTACCACATTATTAAATAATAAGTTCCCAAACATCACCCAGTCCACAGTAATCGCAGAGTAGTTACACCTTTTTAGCTTGTGAAAAATGGGGAACAGTTTGGGGAAGTATCACCTTTGACAAAAAAGAAGCATCCTCCACAAAACTCTAGTCCAGTCAAAGAGTTGAATTTATTTTCATCATTAAGGTACAGAACAAAATTCTAGTCAGCTCAGTACTAACAAGCCAAAACAAACAAAAAAAAACCACTAGAGAGAATTGAAAGAAGAAACAGGATTTGATTTAAACACTGTAGTAACATTGAGCCAGTCTACAGATAATAAATGAGCCAAACACAAAAATCTAAAGAGGATAAACCTTGAGCTTATTGGTGATGACACAGCAGTCTTCACTTACAGTGGAGTGACAAGTGAGAAAATCCATTGCTACATGCCTGAGATAAATGCAAAAGAAAAACTGACTTGTTTGCCGATGTTTTCCTGATGATACTACTAAAATCAAAAGCTCATATTCCATTGTTGTTCCTTGATAAGGATGTCTTATAAAAAGATGAAAAACACTGCTAAATTTGGATTAGGAATGGAATTTCATCCATGTGCATCATCAAATGCACAGTGGGGAGTATTTTGTATGTTCCCATGGAGGGCTGAGGGATGCACCTCTTGAGGCACATATCTGTCATCATTAATTTTCTGAGATTAGTAACAACACTGAAGTCATTGAGAGAATGGGAAAATTCTCATACCTCAATCTTTTTTCATTAGTACATGAACAGAGGAACTCTCATTTCCACAGGCATCTAGCTCATCTTACTTCTACCATTTCCAGTTAAGAGTTACACTTCACAAGCTCTAAGTCATACGTAATCTTTCTGGTTTTGCATGACATTTTGAAATAAATTATTTCCCAGACTTTCAGCTGTTAAGGAAGGCTAATATCTTTTATTAAGAATAAATGGAGTGTAAAAATATTGGATGTTCATTCACCTATATTAGATCATAAAGACCACTGGGATAACTGGATCTGAAGTAGCAAATATCAAACTGCAAAGGGTAAGAAAAACAAGTGAAATCTATTGACAGAAGTGCC
This sequence comes from Alectoris magna, assembly GCA_030625065.1. Taxonomy (NCBI): domain Eukaryota; kingdom Metazoa; phylum Chordata; class Aves; order Galliformes; family Phasianidae; genus Alectoris; species Alectoris magna. The sequence goes on along the minus strand of CM060560.1, from coordinate 165,893,211 downwards.
TGTTCCATGAGAAGCAGATCATCAGAAGATATATGGCTTGGTCTAAGTAAATATATACCAGCAGCTCTCAGAAAAAAAACTATGTGTCCCTCATCTGTTGAACAGTATCAAAGCATAGGACAGTACATTACAGAGAATTAAGGGAAACAAAAAGAGGAAAAAGTGTAGAGAATTAGAGTCAGCTGGGGAATTTTGGCTCTGAAATTAAATCCAGTCATCAACTGACTTGCTTATGTGACCCCATGTCTGTGCTTTTAAATCTACCTGATCTCCAGCACACAAAACCGTTCAATAGCCAAGTACTCACATGGGGACTTGAGGCATGAGAGACATAAAACCATTACAAATATTTTGGATTGACCCAGTTTAGAGCTACAGTTTCAGACTGTATCTCCTGTTTCCCCAACCCCCAGCCCGCTCCCCACCCCCCCACCCCCCCAAAAAAAAAAAAGAAAATCAACCATTGGGATATTTAATTCCTGAAGGAGTTTTCTACTAGCTTCCTTTTAACATATTCTGGATAAATATTAATTGAAGCAGACATGGAGTCAGCTTCACAAATAATTACACTAATCACCATTGTCCCTGGGTCTGTGTTTTTTTAAAGAACTCAGCAACTGTTACCATACTTATAAGAAAAAATAAAGCTGCGTTATAAACCCAGCTCAAGAGGGCATAATTGTGAACATCAACAAGAGACCTGCCTTATACTCTTCGAAAATTCTTCAAAGAATTGTAGCTTTTGTTGCAATAAGAACTTTCATTGCTTTCCATGTTGTTATTGCTATGTCAAAATTACTGACTGTTCTTACATAATGCAAGCAAAGGTTGAAGAAATTGTGATTTTCAATTCAGCAAGTCATAATGTATTTTTACAGGACAAAAGAAAAACCATCTCTGCCCTAAAGTCTTTCTTTGGTTAATATCAACAGCTACTGCTCAACTGTGGAGTTCATGTTCTTAACAACAGTACTAAGAATTTTTTTATGGTGAAAGTATTTCCATTTTTTACACATAGATTGGGTAGAATTTCCTCTTTAGTAAGTTCTCTCTGGCTCAGTCTCCTTTCCTTATTTCATTATGTTGTCTACTGTTAATAAATCCTTCCTCAGTTCACCAAAGAGTCCTGGTGGCCCCTAGCAAATACCAGATATCCAAATCTAAACAATAGAGAAGAAATAATTTTTATCTTGGAATTTCACCAGCACTCTCCTTTTTTGTTCTGTGTCTCACTGGCATTTTAATTTCTGGCATATAAACCTAATCTTATGCCTTTCCTTAATTTTCTGTTTTCCTTATGTATTTTGCTGCTGTAAAAACAAAAACAAACAAACAAAGCAGTAATGTATAGGACTGTGGTTACTGGGTTACAGCTATTTCTTCTACACGAGAATCAAAGTAATTAAAGAAATGTGGTATTTAATAACATTATATTCCTATATTTTTGTACAAATACCTCAGTGTCTTGTTTCTTTACTTCCATTATTTAATAAATTCTCCACATTCTTTTTTACACTATTCATGAGACATAGGATCCACTTCCAGAATTTTTTTTTTAATTCTTGTAATATGCTTTTGCCCCTTTACCTCAGCAGCTTGAAGCCATCATGCTGGTGCTACTGTTTTTGTAAGTTCTGTAGCAATGTGTACATCTTTGCTTTGAGTCTCCCTATATGAAAAAGTTGCATCCGAGAAATGCTTGCTGTGCCCTTTGAAGACCACAACACTCTTCTTTCTACAACATCAGTAGAAGGACAGAAAACTCCCATATCACTCTCCTCCTGTGTTCTTCTTAAGTATCACAAACATCTCTGTGCAGGTCACTTCCGTTACCCTTAACAAACTCCTTTGTTCCAAAAGTGCTTTTTAATCCTATCAGATACTCTCACTCGGATCATCCACTCATATTAAAAGTTCCGTATTTCAGATATCCAGGAACACCACCATGACACCATTTTGATAATACGCAGAGCTAGAGTATATTATCCTATTCATTAATCTAAGACTCAGACATAACTGTGATGAAGTCACAAAAGTTACTTATTTCTGTTTCTCCTTCATTTCATCCATTTAATTCACAGTCAGTTTTTCTCCTGAATTCACCTTCTTTTCATTTATCTACTTCATTTCCAGAACAGACTTTTTTGTAAACATCAGTGTCAAATTACTACTTATTCCTCTTGCCTTCCTCTCCACTTCTCCTACCTCCCCCCACCCTCTCATCCCCCACACTCATGAACTGTATCATTCTATTGCATTACTTTGTTTTCCACTTTTGTGTGACTGAACAATATAGTTTGTTGTGTCTGTAGTGTGGTGCTTCCCCTTTGAGCAAAGATTCTTTGCAATGTCAATTCCTTGCAATCCTACAATCTCATTAGGATTCCTTTATTTTGTTTTTATTTTTTTTAAGAGATTTCATCTCATACAAGTTTCTATATATATATATATAATTTATTTTCACAAACCAGAAAGCTTCATTACTTCTTGTGTGTTCTTCACAGACTACATCCATAAATACAAAATGTTTATACATTTCATACAAAACTGTCTTGAATTATTCAATAGAGAACTTAAGAGTTTCAGTATTTTTCTGCAGGTTTGAAAGCTGTTATGAAAACAATTTGGTAAGCTAAGAACTCCTGTAGTTTTAATATACAATTCATTGCTAGGTCATATAGATATTATTCATGGAACAGAACTTGAAGGGAACTGCTTTCTCTGTGGATGTATCGCTTGATAGCACAGTTGTAGGTTGACATGAATACATTCAAATCCCACCACATATCTCTGCAAGAGCATGAATTCTTTAATCACTAAATATATCATTAAGTAATTTAGTTCTAGAAGCATACAGAAAGTGTGAATTTAATACCATTCAACCTACAGGAATGTACTGTCCTTGGTAAATTCATCTTCGTGCTTCATATTGACCTGCACTTACGGATTTATATTCAGGTTGCAATCTTCTGTAATTCTTCTTTTAAACACATAACTCTTTCAGCACGTTCTACAGATACTTTTGGTAAAAAAAAAAAAAACATAATGAAATCAAGCAAGTAAACTTCTGTGTATCCACCCAACAGTCACTGCTCTTGATATGCTGGAATACAAATAGTGACTATTTCTGCCTGGACACAATTTCTTTGTAAGAGAAGTAGCTATAATTTTTGTTCTTTTAGGGAATGTTCTGAACAAACACGTCCAAAGGTCCCTTATCATAAAATACGTTGGCTGCTATGAAAGGAATGCCTTCTATTTCTTTCTATGTGAACATACTTTGTTATACAATGTGATTATTTCAATCAATTTCCCTTATTAATAAGGAATAAAATACATTTCACTTAGAGGAAAAAAGGAAGAATGAAGAGACAAATGCTTATAACTGTTGGAGTAAGCTATGTATCTATGACTTTGAATACTTAACATTCAGTTATCAATATGATTTTAGGTTCAGTTGTATTACAAATTCTAAAAAATGAATCCACCTTAGAAAGTAGAGCAGACATGGCCAAAGGTATCTTTTGCCAAAGTGAAGAAAAATCAAATATTGATGAAACATAGGATAAAGTGAATTTTGATCTGCCACCTGTGCCAGGACTTAGCAATGTATATAATGAGTAACTGCTCACAAATAAAGGCAGTGAAAAGTTCTAGAAAGGCAGTCATTAAAAATAGTGACTATAGAGCAATGTTACAGATACAGAATTAAAGAAATACAAGGATTGGAAGGGGCATCAGGAGATAATAACTGAACCCCTGCACAAGCAGGTAACCTGCAATAGTTCACACAGTTAAGTGTCCAGATGGGTCTTGAGTATCTCAATAGAAGGAGACTCCACATCCACTCTGGGCAACCTGATTCAGTGCTCCATCACCCTTATCATAAAGAAGTTCTTCCATGTGTTTGTATGGAACTTCTTGTGTTCAAGTTTTAGACCATTACTCCTTGTCGTATCACTATGCACTACCAAGGAGAGCCTGGCCTCATCCATTTTCCACCCATCTCCTTTTAGATATTTATAAACATTATTAGATCTCCCCTCAGTCTTCTTTTCCCCAGACTGAACAGTCAGTCCCAGGTTACTCAGACTTTCCTTATAAGGGAAATGCTCCAGACACCTCGTCATCTTTTTGGCCATCTGCTGGACTTCTAGGAGATCCATATCTTTCCTAAACTAGGGAGCCCAGAACTGGACACAGTATCATGAGTGCGGCCTCAACAACACAGAGTAGAAACAGAGGATCACCTCCTCTACCTGCTGGCCACAATCTTACAAATGCACTCCAGGATAACATTGGCCTTCTTGGCCAGAAGTGCACACTGCTGGCTCATGTCCAATCTGTTGTCCACTAAAGCATCCAGGTCCTTTTCCACAGAGCATCTCTACAGCAAGTCATCCCCTAATCTGTACTGATGCATGCAGTTATTCCTCCCCAGGTGGAAGACTCTACACTTTCTCTTGTTAAACCTCATCAAGTTCCTTCTTGCCGAGCTCTCTAGTCTGACCAGGTCTTTTTGAACTCAAACAAACATATTCAAAAGGTCAGGTACAGAAGTTTCAGTTCAATGTAATTTAAATTTTTGATTTCATACAAAAATAGACATCTATGAACCAAAGGATACATCAAGAATGCAGTTCTGCCATAATCGTAATTTTAACCTTCTGCTGCTGTAAGTTGCCATAATAGCAATGTCTTTATCTATTTTCCAAGCAAAGGCTATGAGAGTGGTATGGCAACACTGATACACCACCAAAACCAAAATAGTTAGTTAGCTGCTCTAGAGATAGTTTTCTCACCTCCACATGCAGGAGCATCACTCTGCCTAACTCTGCTCAGCAGACTTACTGGCTTTGATTGATGTTTGTTTAGGGACCACAACACTACAGTTGTTTTCTTTGTTGAGTTGTTTCCCCCCTTCTCCCATCCTATATTTCAATTTTAGGAATAAGTGATAAGAAAATGAAAATATTAATATAAAAAATGTCACTTTAAAAAAAATTACAACTACTCTCATTAAGGTACCAATTTTTTTAAAAAAATAATTTATAATTTCTAGGGAATGTACTGCAGTCTGAATTTTAATTTCAGCTGCTTCTTTCAATTTACATTAAAATAAAAGTGCTCAACCCCACTTTTTTGAGATAGCACCAGATAATTTCACTATCTCATTTATCAACATATATATATATATATATATATATTTAATATACATAGCATTCAAGGACAGGAAAAAAAAGAAAAGTGATATGTTATCAGATTTACAGATACTCAGAAAAGACACCCCTCTATAGATAGTGTCCTATCCACTAACAACTCCTTAAAAATCTAAGGGTGATTGCTAATTTAGTATGTTCTTACCATGTTGACTACAGCTTCATGGAGGGGATTATGTGAATTATCAAGAACACAACTAACACCTAGTTATCAACAACATTGTTCTAACTTGGATTTTTACAGGCTGAAATTATGGACTACCTTGCCCTCACAAGGAACATATCACACTTGAGCATTTGTTCTGCTCACATTGAAGGAAAATTGCATGTTCTTAGCAACACCAGGAAAAGTATTTGCAGGCAAGGCAACATTCATGTACAATAAGATAAACTGAACTCACCCAAAAACTATTGGCAACCCCTGGCTATGCAGCACTCCTTCACAGGGAGCAATCTCAATCCCAAAAACACTCTCCCTTCAGTGGCTGATCCTTATATGAGCCCAGGGTGGTTATAACCCCTTCTGGTCCTTGCACAGATGCGAATACACCCCTTTACCAGGTGCTCACCAGTTCAAGCCTTGACCTAACAGTTCCCCTGCAGTGTTTTATTTCCACCCTGTTGTAACCTTCTCTGTAAGTTCGGAACCTGCTTAAAAATTCTACACAAGTGAAGGAGAGAATTGCATATCTAAATAGCCTGTAATGATGCCTGTTACTGATAGCTGTTTAAATGTCCCCAAAGTTTTTCACTGTGGAATTTTTCAATAGCCTGCTTGAAAACAGTGTATGAGTGAGATCACATTCCCAATCTATTGAAAGAAATACAGGACATCTGTAAAGCAAAAATTTTCTTTACAGGGGCATGCTGATTCTTTCTCATTGAGTTCTATTTTATCCCTGCAACCACCTATTTTCTGTTTTTCCAATTTCTCTTAATTTACCTTGTATGGACATCAAGTTCACAAATATTTTCCAAAGATTCTCCATGGTTTGCTTCTTAACACCTAAGTATACATTTGCCAACAACCAGTCATCGTACACTGATAAGACTGCCATTCAAAGTAAGCCAGATATTTCAAATTTGCTTTCTCTTAGGAGGGTAAAACCTACCAAGCCCTAGAAATTTTTAACTTTCATTTCATCAGTTTGTGCCATAGTCATTTCAACTGCAGAAAGAATCTCCTGTTATGCTGCCTCCGAAAGCTTTCTGGTAATGCAGTATACCTCATAGCCACAATTTCTCTCATCTAGCTGCTGTTAGTCATTTATTAAATTCATTCAGAATTATATCTCTGTAACACTGTGTGTAATACCATGGAAACATGTCACTGGAGGAAACAGACACTGCCTCTACTTCCTATATTATTTCTTAAATATAGAATATTATGGAATATATCATTAGAAATATTCTACTGAAATACCAGAAAGAATTGTCTACATCATCAAAAGCACACTAATGGGTATTAGTAGTAGGAAAAAAGAAGCTAGACACCAGTTTGAGTGTTGGTTCCAGTAAAAAAAAACAAAAACCTTCACAATGGTAAAAGCTTGGAAGCAGGTTTCATAAACAGTTTCTAAGTTTATGGCACAAAGATGGAAATTATGAAAAAGAGAATAATAACTATCCACAATGCTCAGAAAAGATAAAATTATGATTTCCACATCAGATCACCTACAAAGCAGGTGGAAATGTTTCATGTGAGAGTTGTCAAAGACGTATGACATACCTGTTATTCTGTAATTCTGACTGGAGTTAAGACTCAGCAAACATTTGTAATAGGTTGTTAGCATTACTCTAGGTATACAAATGATTTTCCTAAACCTTTTCATTTTTCTTACATATCTATTATAATTGCCTGACAGGGATATTTCATAATAAAACAGAGGCTGAATGCTTATCCCAGAAGGACCACTTTTTATGTACTACAGCAGATATAAGGGCAATAATAAAAAGTCCTTTCTATGAAATTTGGTACCTCACAGTTCAGAAGAGCAACTAAAGGCAGTTAACATAACTGAAATGCTGAACCATGAAACCTTTAGTTCTGCAATTATTCAGAGAAGTCAATAAAGTTAGAAAGTACACATCAGAGTGAGTAAGAGTTCACAGTCTCTCTCTGCAAAAGAAGATGATAGGCCTCTCTTAAGGAATATGAATGACCCACTTAATTAATCATAGTTGTAAAATGAGGAAGTGACCATCATATATATTAGCAACACATTTATGTTCAGGTCAGGATCAGGACCTGGTGCCTCTGAATATAATTATATCTCTTCATCCAGATTTACTGAGATCTGTATTGTTCTAGCTGAGGAGATATCCCCCTACGGTAAGAACTACAGATGAATGGTCTGTGTAATGACTGAAGTGTCTTCAGAACATGAGTCTCACTGCCATTCTAAAGACCACACAGAATGCATTAATTTCAAGGTTTCTTCAGGTTATAAGAAACACTTTGGTTCAATAAATCATCCAGAAGAAAACATAAGCTTTATTTCATAATCAGAATTAATTCTTGGACAAAACATCTACTAGCAAAAATATCATTTTCACTATGATGATTTTGTGATATTCAGGAATCATAATGCTTCATTCAAAAACTAAATGTAATAGCATGTCATATTGCTGTTATGAACAAAAATATTTTATCAATATCAAAATAGTTAAGTGTTTGTTATGTAGTTGTCATATAAATAGCAAATATAAAGCAAAGTTTTTCTCAGACTATTTTATTTACACCAATATTAAAACGTCAGCAGAAGTAAATGTAAGCACCCAAAATAATTTCATAGTTATTCTTTATTAAATCATCTATTGACTTTTTGATTCCAAGGTAGTTTTTAACAATTTTTATAAGTTTCTATAGTTCTATTTCTGAAGAAGTTAGCAATCTAAGAAATGTAGACTGTATGGAAATATAATAATATCCATTATTAATTGCTCCAATCCTCCATTCCTACTTTTGAACTGAGTATAGCGGTTGTGTACAAGCTGTAAATAAATGTATTTCTTAGAAGGAAAACAAACATATATTAAAACAAAACCAAATGTTGCACAGGATGTTCCTTCCAACATTTTCAGTCTCTTGCTACTTAACAGGACCAAAGTCTTCAGGTTTCAGTCTTCAGGACAACACATATACTTCAGCACAACTATTGGACAGTCAGGCTCAATGAATCTTTGTTATTTAAAATTATCATGATGTGTACACTTAGGGATACAATGAAATATATGTGTTGTTCTGAAAGTAATGCCTCCTATTTTTTTCTATGGAAACTACAGCAGATGCGAAGAGCACAATAACACTATTTGATAGTGCAAACTGTCAGCTACAAAACACTATTTTTCATCAGAGTCGCCATCATTAGCTGATTGGCATAGAAGTGCTGACTGAGGTACTCTTCATTTTGTGCAGTGACAGCTGGCCATCCAGAATGTGGCTTGTCTTTCATACTGCTGTAGCGACTGCTGAAAGGCACCACACACCACCTCACTGTGCTCACATCCACCATTTGGTATCTATAAGCATTCAGCAAGAGCCAGTGAATGTCAGTGGGTGCTATTTTTTCTGCATGGAGGAATTTAATGACAAACGTTTGCTTCATACTCACTTCCATGTCAGATACCATTCTGTCAGACTGCCCCTCTGCTGCCATCTGTCACATGGCAACAACATGTAATGGGATATTGGTGGTAAGTTTCAGCCTCCACACCACCATCTACCTCTGATGTAGTGGGCCAAAATTACAAAATAGGAGGCAGCTCTTATATGTCACTATAAGAAGGATATGAAGATGAGGAAACTGTGCTCATATCTTGTACTTAGAAGTTTCCATACCATAAGGAGCACTTTTCCAAAGAGGCATATGTAAAAGATTTCACGTATGTCATATAGACAAACCTATTATTTATTGTAGCCATTGATTGGAAGAAATTTTGGTTTTAAGGGGCCTATGGTCATCGAATCCAGCTTCCTTTGACCTTTATATGCCTAGAAATGTATTACGCAAGCATATACATTTTCCAGCAGCTTTCTAGGAAGAACAATGAGGCTGAACATGTTCCCCGTGTCCTTCTCTCATCCTTTTTAAACATGAATGTAGGGTTAACCTCTCCTTCAGGAAGCTCTCCCAGTCATCATGATTTTTAACAGATATCTGATAGTGGCCCCACTATTATATCTGCTAACTTAATACACTCATCTGAGAATAAATCCATCCAGCTTCTTGTTATGGTTTTGTGTTTTGTAATTTTTTGCTATTGGTATTCCACATCACAACATCATGTGGAGCACAGAGAAGAAGTACTACACATCCCAGGGGACCTCGCGGCCAGAGAGGGAAAATACGTCACGGAAGCGACACTCGCTCTCTCTCTCTCTCACTGCCTGGCAGCGGGTGTGGGTGTGCTTCCAAGCCGCGGCGCCTTCAACTTCAAAGTAGGCCTCTCGGTGTTCGGAAACCTCTCTCTCTCATTATATTTGATTTATTAGCTTCAATTCTAATTATATTGTATTATAGTGTGTTATCTTGCATTTCGATATCATAGTTAGTAAATAAGTTTTACTCCTCAGATCGTTGCCGCTGCTCTGTTTGTTCCCTTGAACTCCCATCTCCTTACCCCTTTTCCCTTTTTCCCTTTTTTTCGAGGGGGCCGGGGGGCTACGGGCCTACTGCCCCCTCCCCTGTCACGGACCCAGATTGATCTTGATAACCCCATGACACTTCTCCAATTCCAAATGAGTCCAAAGAAATTTTCCAAAGTCCTCCATTATCATTGCATGAGAAACAGTTTATTTGTGACTTTTTATGTAAGTACATATGCAACATGTACAGCATGCAACATATACAACATATACAAATCGAACAGGGATTTGTATACACGAGTTTTCCTAAAGGTAAAAGTGATAAATGTTAAAGAGCAAAGACCCCTAGAAAAATGTTTTACAGAACTAAAGGAATGAAAGAAAATGAAACAACCAGAACAAAGCCTAATACCAGCTGGCGACACTCTTCCAGATAACTGATGGTGAAATATCTTCTGTGCCAAAACTCTGTCCCCTACAAATTTGCTCCCTGTGCTAAATGACTGCTATTGTTCGTATCTTTTAGCTACTTTCCCCATAACTTCATTTCATCTGGCAACAATGAAAAATGTCTATTCTCTTTTTATGAAGCTCATGTTTAGTACAATTACATACACAGCTGCTGCAGACAAGTGATTTTTTTGCCAAAAGCATCCCATGCTGTCTTGTTTCCCTTTTTTGTGTTTCACTGTTTCCTTTCCTTTCTCTCTGTAATAACAATAAAGGAGAAATCACTGAGGTTGAATAGAAAGGACTTGTTTGTTCTCATTTTTTTTGTTGTTTAGGAACAAAGACAGAATGAGTCCACCACTGAGAGCAGATAGATACTGGCACACAGGTTCCCTTAGAAGAGCCTATTCAGGAAAGTGAGTGACAATATGGGACTAGAACTCTATTATACTAAGCTCAGTAGGGGTGGTAAGGAGACGATAGCACTGTGATAGACTTCATGGGGGTACTATGTGCAGAAGCAGGCTGTAGTCTTAGCTAGTTCACTACCACCTTAGGATTTGTTCCATAAAGTCAGAAACATAGCAAATTTGATAGCTGATATGATTCAAAGAAATGCTCAAGACTGGTTTTTGAAACTCAGAATACGGCAATGGAAGACTGTGCTGATAGTGATGAAGATTGATAGAGACAATGACATTTATTAAGTCAGTGTTTCTCTCCTATAAAATCATTGTCTATTTATGAAACAAATCCTGGTTGCTTTCCATCATTTAGTTTCTCCAGTCCAGCTCTCTGTGTCAGGTTCCCATTTTTGATGATGCTATCTTATTGGTTTACCGGTGATTAATGTATATTTTTGTCACTTTGGATACTGGTCTCTTAGCAAAAGTGAGGAATAAATCGAAAATAATAGTTCCTCTAGCTAAAAGCTGTTGAAATAATTTGCTAATGTACTGCAAGCCATCATTTACATGGAAGAAGTTTGAAGTTATAGGTAACGTATGGCATTTCCATTTAGTTTCAAACATCAAATGACAAATGAGCCTAGAAGGATAATTGGAAAAAAATGGAATTCCAAACTTGGAAAATTTATGGTTTTGTAGTTTTCATTTTTATTTTTTTTTCCTGCAGAAATTGATGCATGGCCCACAGCTGTGTACTTGACTTTCTCTAATTCTCAAATTTCTGCTTCACCAAGATTTAAATTTTCTATTATTTGTATGAAATTTTATAGGAAGAATAATGATTTCACATATCAAGGGAGAAATGTGATCAGTTTGCTACATTTTTCAAGAGATTTGCGATTAAGAAAATCTCTCTCTTACACCCTGGCTCCAGATTCCAACTTGCTTTTATTGTTTTTATTCAAGAAAATTTGAGCTCCCCTTTTTCTTCTTTCAAAAGCTTGCACTCTACCACAGCAAAAACTGGAATAATGAGCAAAACATCCTGTAAGCATAATCTAAACATCAGTCTGTTTTCATATTTTACATTAAGTATGAGTGCTTACTTTAAATATACCTGATATCTCAGTATTTATGACACTAAGCAAAATCTAAGGGATGGTGATCCAAAAATCCCCAGGAAGGAGAGAATTAGATCATACTGATATTCCAATCTTGGATATTTTTCTAATCAGCACTATTCTGAACTTGAATCTCAACTGGCAAATAGTTTCATAATGACTGAAGGCAAAAAAAAGTCCAATTACAGAAAGGATAGCCTACAGAGACTGAGAGCCCATATTCACAAGATTAACTGATATCCTGACATATGTGGAAATTGAATTGGGTTAGAGGACACCTCAGCAGAACAAGTAAGGGGAAGCCTGGAAGCAAATGTTATTCATGTCTGGTCTCACTAACACTGTGTGTACGCATCCAGGTGGAGCACTTAGGTGGGCTGTTTGCGTATTAGAAATGATTCCCATAAAATTTATCTTATATCAAATAAGTAGGTCATTTCACATTTTGTGGAATACAAGACAGGAATATATTTAACAATCTTTACATAATATGGAATTTTCTTCAGTAAATCATAAGTACATAGTAATTTCCTACATGGAGAATTTTAAGTATGTAAGTGAAAAAATCCCTCAGGCACATTCAGAAAATACAAGCATAGTTATATAGAAAAGAATCTGGCCTTATTTTGAGTTTCCACATGCTTCCCAAAAGGAGCACATGGAATATTTATTTTTTCAGTGAATCATTATGTAATCTAAGATGAAACCTTATGCTTGTACTTAAGTATGACCTTTCTTAAATAAACATCTCTAATATTTGTTGCTTTAAAGTTGAATTCTGGCAGTCCCCTCTTGCATGATCATCAGAAATAAAACAGTTTTTTTTCTGAATACCTATTAATGTCTTTAACCAAAGTCTTGTTTGCACTCTGTTTATCTTCTGCTAAAGCTTTGGAAGGTTTTTTGGTAAAGACATAACTATTTCAGGGAAATAGAACATGAATACAAGCTCAAACATTCAAACAAACAATGGCTAGACTAAGAGAGAATTGACTTTTAATGTCTATAATTCACAGAGATGGAAAGCCAGAAGGTGTATTACACAATGACTGCAAAAAAATGTTTACATGGGTGTTAAATCATTATAATAGCTGCACATACTACTGTTCCAAGAAGCATAAAAAGTGGCACTTTAATGTATTGCTTCCTCCTGTTGCAGCTTCATGTCCTAAGCAACTAGGTATTAGAGATCCATATTCACTTTTCTCTACAGGTTTTCATAATGGCAGGATAATCTAGATTTGCTGTTTCTGAATATAAAAATGGTGGATAACAAAGGCTGATAATAAACCAATAATCCAATAATCACCTTTACTAGTTAATGCAATTTGTAATAAGAACTCATTGTCTGCGTTTGTTATTCTACATAGCTAGATGTCCACTAATAACCATGCCTAAAATAAGCTAGTTTAAATATAATCCTGTAGCATCTCTATTCTAACTTAATTAAGTATTCTCTTTTCAACTTTCCTGCTGGGTAATAAATTTTGTGGTTTTTCCTACAAATTATCTTTTTTGGATTCTTTCACTTGGACAGGAAAACAAATTTTTAAAGTGCTCCACAAATTTATAGCCCTGTAAAATGATTTTATTATTAACAGTGATAATAATTTTTTAATTGTTTTTAGCAGATCATGGTGGTTTTCATCTTTAATACCAGGTGTTCAGGACAGCTTAGATGTTGTAAGGACCAACTATTTAAAACTGCAGTCATTAGCACAGCATAAGGCAGAAACAGTGATGATATCTCCAGGATATGCAGGGAATGCACTGTTTGTGAAAGTGGATTCAGCCACACGCATGGAGGTACAGGATGGATACTGACATATTGTCAAAATTACAGTCATCTTCTCCTGACTTAACATTCTTGCACCAGTCTAAGTAACAAAGTAAAGGATCTTGGATTGTAACAGCAGCAGTCTGAAAGAAACTCTTGATGATCTGTGTTATGTGCAGTGCTCACATCTCCTACTGAAGGGCTGTGGACCTCATCATACAGACTGTCAAGTACTTTTGATAAAACTAGTTTATACTAAATACTTATATTTTTTAATAATAATTTGTTTTAATTTAAGTGTATAAATAATATAATGGACTATTTCCTCAATATCCAGTTCACTTAACCACAGAGAATTATATTTAAAATTAAAGCAAAAAGTTTAATCTTTGAATTATCCCTTTACACTACTTCCTGCTAAAAATTCCAGAAATCTCCTAAGAAACCAATTGACATTGCAAAAGTTCTGGATTCTGTTTGTGGTTTAGAATCTTATAATCATAAAATTACCTAGCTGGAAAAGACCTCCAAGAGCATCTAGCCCAACCTTCCATCTACCACCAATATTTCCACTGTAAAGCATGTCCCTTAGTGCAACAAACGCTTGATCATTCCTCATTTTGGGTACATTTTTTTCCCTCATTTTAGACTTCACTATTTGAATTAAATGTAATATTGACACCTGACATCATTTTGTCACAGTCAAGGTATCTGAATAATGTTTAAAGAACTTCTCATGCATGGAATTGTGAAACATAACCATTTTTGCACACATCTCTCTTCTCTGAAGAAAGGAAAATATTCCAGCCTCCATTCCTCGTTTATTCTTTGTTGCAGAGACATATACTTAGTTATGACAATTCAAATTTGTTTTTGTAGTTTTGGGAATATTAAAATCTAAGATTGTGGTCTGAAGTTATTTCACGAGACCATCTGGTGTTAGTAATTTTTTAGCTTTGAACCTCCTCTCTAGTCATTTCTCCTGCGGCTCAAAGCCTGTTCCCAGGTATGACAGGTGACCTCTTGTTCTGCTACATCTACTCCTTTCAGACAGAGTAAGATTACTTTGAGCACTTTGTTCTTTCAACTGCCAACACTCCTGCTTGATTAAAAAGTAAGAAATACTAGCTGCCTTAACAGACTTCCTGTCGCATTTGAATCTTGTCCCCTTTAGCCTGAAATTCAAGAGTCTTCTTTTGACCACTGTTGCATATTCATTGTCATCCCTGAGTGGATTGCTGGCAGCCACTATCCATCCACACAAACCACCCCTGGCAGTACTGTGATTTTTACCCATCTACTGTGACAATTGCTCTATGGCATCTGTGAACAGTTTATTATCATTAAAATTCTCACCAGATTCATTTGCTGCATTTACTATTTTACTTCTGAGTTGAATGACAAAAATGGCTGTGCAGCACTGACATTTTTCTGTTGTATTCAAATGCTAGATAGTAGCTACATAGGTCGCTCTGGAAGAAATGCCTCATTTATTTCCATGGAAACTACAACAGATACAAAGAGCACGCTATTAGATAGAGAAAATTCTTAGCTATAAAACAGATTCTCTGCTACAGAACAGTTTTTCATCTACAAAGTATGGATGAGCTGATTGAGATGATCTTCATTTCATGCTGTAACACATGTGCATGGCCATCCAGAACATGGCTTGTCTTTCATGCCACTGTCATCACTGCTGATATGCACCAACCTGCCACCTCACTGTGCTCACACTCACTGTTTGGACTCCATAAGTGTTCAGCAAGATTAATGTCAGTGGGTGCAATATTTTCCTCATATAGGAATTCAGTTCCTCACCTTTGCTTCATACATTCTTCCATGTCAGACATCATTCTGTCAGACTAACCCTACGCTGCCAACTGTCACGCTAAAAAACATAACAAAATATTGGTGATTAGGTTCAGTCTCTACTGTCATACCAACAGCACCTGCACAGACATCATGGGCAAACACCATAAAATAAGAGGCATTACTTTTGGAGCAACCCTTATATATTAAATTTCTAAATTTGTGGAATCAGCAAGTCTCTGTAATACAGCATTGTCACTAATACATATGGAATGGCCGGATGATTATCTTAAACCTTTTCCTGGCTTTTTCTTTTACACATATAGTCAATATTTTTTGCAAGAAACCAATAAATGGACAGAGCTTTTTTTCTTTTAAACAAGGAAAGACTAGAAATCCCTTACTGATATTGTTTCATACAAGATTATATTGCCAGACAATGTTATTTCTGACAGATTTCAAAATGAAGTGTATTTTTGTGAGATTTAGGACAATGTTATAAGATGTTAGCATTCATAGGTGCATGCTGCTTTGTATTTACTAGCAGAGTTTACAGAATGTGTTGCAAATCTGATGAGCAGCAGTACGTGGACAAGTACTGCAAGCTCATGTCCAGAATGCCATAACAAACCTGCCTAGTGAAAATGAGAATTTGGAGAATAAATATAAGTGCTCCCTCGAATTTCACAGCCAAAGCAGACTAAAGCAAGGAGAGAGATTTTATTTGTGCAATAATGAAGAAATTGTTAAATGACGCTATTTTTATTGGTACTTTAGGACGTGAATGGGGCTATTGCTACAAATTGAAATAACACATTCAAATGATGGGATATCTATTATGTATTATTTATTAATTTACAAGAATATAAATATTTGAAATATTCTATATCTAAATTAGATTGTAGATTCTTCAGTACGGTTGTTTTATCTCACATAAGATCTAAAAGTTTAGTTGTGGGTACATGGAAACATAAGGAAATATTAATTACATTACTTAAATAAATCAGAGGTGCTTTATAAATTCTGTGCACCTTAAAATTCACATTTCCATAGTTTTTAATGCTTAATACCATAAGTATCTGAAAAATCACTTTTGCTTATGTAGATGATAAGTTATGTTCCCTGAGGACATAAAACTGAATTATTCAGTGCACTCTGACAACAGTCAAGACAAATTAAATAAAATCAAAATGAATCACGATGACTTTCTCTTTCTGTTCATATTTTAAAATAATAAGCCCTGAAAAAAAAAAAAAAAGAAAAAGAAAAAAAAAAAAGCATTACATTCTCATATGGCCCAATTAAGAGAATTAAAGACTTGGGGCCATATTATTTGCTATGGTAATTTTATATTGAACTACACTGGAATGATATGCCAGAAATTTGGCTGCATTCCAAGCCTCAAACATCACGCAAAGGGATTTGATAGGCTGAGAAGCAAAAAGTACTTTAGCGTAAAAAAAAAAATCACGTTTCAGAAATAAATAGTTAACAGTAAAAATTGGAGAAAAGGGGAAGGATGTTGTCTTGCCTGTCATACAGAATAATAAAAGTAGACATTTATGCCCTACTTTCTTGCAAGTTAAGCTTAGTGACATAGGTGGTATAAGGAAGCTCAATTTTTCTCAAGGTCACAGCTAGGCAGGAATCAACTGAGATTAAATTTAAAATATTTTTATTTAACTTATTTTTAGGCTGGTTTTATTCATAATTCTTTTTAAAAGGCTTTGTGTGAATCTCTTACAGGTTTCAAATGAGATAAGTAGAAAAAAGTTCAGCACATAAAAGCTTTACTTAGAAAAAAAAAGCCTAAATTTAGTATATAGTTAATAAAGTCTATAGTCAATGGAGTTAAAATTAAACTTAAAAACTGCTGTTGTCCAAAAGAGGATGCCTTGTGGGCATAATTTGAAGCCCAATATGATCCATACACATAAATACGAAAAAAAATTTTGCACTGGAAAAATTCTTGCAGATGTGCAAAAGAAAGCCACACTACGTAGTATCAGAATATATCAGAAGGTTATGAAGTAGTAATAAAGAACATTTGTGTTACTGACATGAATTAATCAGAATTAACATATTACTAGAAGTTCTGGTCAACAGCATGTCTTCATATTAGGTAATTCATCATTAAAAACTAATCAGTCTGTTTCTCAGTCGAATCCTTCATAAATATTTATCAGCGGAAAAGGTAAGAATTAGAATCACAATGCAATTCCAGTAATTTCAGTAGAAGAGGTTTGTTGGGTTTTTTGTGTTTTTTTTTTTAATCCCACAAATTAAAATCAAGTACAAAAGATAGGGATATTTGCTCATGTCACTCCCATTCACACATCTGAGCAATTTCTAGTAAAATACCAGTGAACCTAGATTACTTATTTTTTAATTAGTTTCTACCTTATCATGTT
Source organism: Alectoris magna (assembly GCA_030625065.1). Classification (NCBI taxonomy): domain Eukaryota; kingdom Metazoa; phylum Chordata; class Aves; order Galliformes; family Phasianidae; genus Alectoris; species Alectoris magna. Next base: position 165,875,429 of record CM060560.1, on the reverse strand, counting down.
CATCTAGCTGAAGCTTGGAACTTATGCTACTATTTATTATTTTCTCCATACAGGAATCATCATATAACACTTACATAGAAAGTATTGTGTAAAATCATACATAAAGTTTTCTGTACAGAATTTATAATCTAAAAAGGTAAAACACAAAGAATGAAAAGAAAGGATGTAACAGAAATGCAGCAGTATTAAATTCCTCATTCAAATACGTTGCTCGTCAGATACTTCCAAGAATTAAACTCCGTATTTTTTCCCTTTAATTTCCAACATAAATTATTACTGAAGTTACCACTACATTTCTGGGGGGAATTCTGTGACCATCTCATATGTATCAGTAAAAGAATTAGGACCCGTGAGGATGGTCACATCCAAAGAGTGGTGATCTGCTTTTCCTGTCCAAAAGGAAATGAAGGACAAGTGGTGTTCCCTAGGGGTCTGTACTGTACAGGGGACTTGTACAGTTTAATATCTTTGTTAACGACATAGACAATTGGTTATGGATGACACCAAACTTGAAACTGTGATAAAATGAAGGAATGTCATCCAGAGACATCTAAACAGGCTTGGGAATTGGGTCTATGTGAACCTCATGAAGTTCAAAAAAGCCAAGTTCAAGTTACTACACCTCAGAATCAGCACAGAAGGGGGAATGAATAACTGAGAGCAATCGTTCTCAAGAAAGAACTGGCAGTATTGGCAGATGAAAAATCAGACATGAGGCAACAGTGTGCACTTTTGGCCCAGAAAGTCAGTTGTATATTGTTCTGCATAAAGAGAAGCATGGCCAGCAAGTTAAGGGAGGTACTTCTACCCCTCTACTTCACTCTCAAGAGACATCACATAGCAGTTCAGATGAGAAAATACTTTTCCAGCTAAATATTGAAAGTAGTAAGACTAACTTAGAAATGGTTCCTCAGATTATTTGAATCTCTGTGGATGGAGACAAGAAAATAGACTTTGTGTTTGCTTCCTCCTCCAATGTTATCCCACAGTAATTTACCTAAAAAGTGAATTTCCAGAAAATGTACCTGATAGAAATATGCAGAAGAGTTAATAACAGAGCTAGTAGAAGACTACTAGCCCTGTTTACTGACTTCTTGCACCCTAAATCTGCATATGCTAAACAGGAGATATCTTAATGTACCAAAAAGAACAATATATTCCTCAGGTTGATCAGGACTGAACTTAATATTTGAGTAAAATTCAAAAACACATCTCCTGTACACACTCCAAAATTAATTTTGTATGTATTTTGTATGTATTTTGATAGGTACTCCTTTCATTGTGGCACATCATCTTCACAACAAGCTGTGGAAAACATCCATATCAAACTCTCCACTCCCATCCCAATAACAACACTGGCTTGCAGCTAATTAGGTTCCACCCTACATAGAACAAAATTTACAGAGAAATCCCATGCCTAAAAAATCAGATACAGCTTTCCAAGGTCAACTCTTCTTGAGTTAGTTGTCTGCATAAACAGACTTAGCAGCAAATTCTGAATTTAGCCCCTATTACTGAATGTTGTAAGCAATGGAATGAACTGATGGGCAAACACCATGCAGATCTCTCCTATTAAATATACTTTAAAAATGTATGGGAAAAGTCAGCTTAGAAAATCCTAAAACTATTTAATCTAAAGATCCCAATAATTGCAGTAATGGGAATGTGGAGAATGCTGCTTAGAACGGTAGAATAATTAAAAAATTTGAGCAAAATTTGCCTTACAGTAATCGTTCCACAAATTGTCTGTACCTGTATCACTACTTTTTTTTCTTTTTCTTCCTCTTTTTTTTTTTTCTTTTTTTTTTTTTTTTTCTCATCATCTCATGAGATCTATAAAGGGCAACCTTTGTTTAATAGCAACGTCTGACATTTATGGCTATTCCTCAGATAGACAGTGTCCCTTTCAATTTATGAAGTCATAAGTTCATCATATCTCTTTTCAGGACAACAATGTATGGTAACTGAGTTTGTTTTGCAAATATCAAAGCAATGTTTAACCCACATAAAAGTAGCTGCACAGTGACAGGCACAGGAGATTTCATATAGTAAACAGATGTTTTAGTATGGCATATCTGAACTTGACAAGAATGACGAATAAAATGTTGTCTTCAAAATAAATCAAAGTGATAAAAGAACATAATCAAAACTTTCCATAAAGGCAAAGAACCCAACTGAAATACTGATTATACTAGTGCTTGTTGGAGTCAATCATATATAAATGACAGAACGCTGGATGGACTCTCATTCAGACAGATCTTGGATTTTCATCAGAAAATTTGCTCAAAGAGATTTGTTTTGGTTCAACACTGAACGTTCCAGAGATGATAAGTTAATCTCAAGAATCTCAAAAATGCCTTAAAAGCATATAAGAATTTATTTAATTTGCATTTTACTTACTTTCTGCATTTCTAGGGTTCATTTGCATATATTTTTTAGCAATTTTGTGGAAGGAATATCCAAACTCATTTATATTTAGTTTTTCTAAGTAGTTTCTATCTATCTTATTAGGAATTGGCAACATGGAATGGAAAATTTAGGAAAATGAACTTTTCAGTTCAGCAAGAATATTAACAGAATCACACGTGATCACAGAATTGTACAGGTTGGAAGGGACCTCTGGAGATCATCAATACCTCCCTGCTAAAACAAGTTCCTTTCAGTAAGTTACACAGGAAAGCATCCAGACAGGTCTTGAATATCTACAGAGAAGGAGACACCATGACAGCACTGGGTAGTTTATTCCTGTTATCTATCACCCGCAAAGTAAAGAAGTTTTTCCACATATTTGTACAGAACTTCCTGTGTTCCATCCTTGCCCGTTGATTTTGCCCTGTCACTGTGCACCATCTAATAGAGCCTGACCTCATCCTCCCAGCCTCTACCCTTTGGAAATACATAAGCTTTTTTAAAAGCCTGTCTGTCTTCTCCAGGCTGAACAATCCCAGGTCTCTTGGCCTTTCCTAATAAGGGAGATGCTCCAGGCCCCTCCTCATCTTTGTGGCCTTCCACTGGACTGTCTCTAGGAAAAAATAATAATATTCTCCTAATAAACTTTCATACTAATCTAGCAGGTGCCAAAAGAAATCCTGTAACCAGGTTACACAAAAAAGGTTAAGCAGGAAAAACTGATTTAACAAAAAGATATAGTTATATAACATTCATTATTTTCACTGAAGAACAACAATGGACTTTAGTTCCCTTCATATTTGGAAGAGGACTACTACTAGACTGGTGGATGTAACATAGCTTTCTTACTACTAAATCCTAAGGCAAACTCACCACAAAAAAACATGATTCTCCTTTGGACACGCTAATAATAAAATAAAGATAAAAAAACCAAGCTCACCAGACCAATATTTTCCTAACACATTTCATCTATAATTTCTAATATATCTAATATTAAGTGGAGGTTAATATTTTATAGCCTTACCAAAACACAAGCAGCTTTATATTTTGCCAATACTAGGCATTAAACATTACTCACAGACACTTACAGAATATGTATATTTGCAGATTTAGGTGGCAGATGGGCAGGCTATTTCAAGGTTAATACTAATTTAGTCTCTATAGATGACAGTTAACATTATTAAGAGTGCTGACAGATTTACATTATGAGTATTGAGTCTGAGAATGCCAAACTCACAACCACAAGATACTGTGAACCTTTGCAGGTTCATGAATACACTTACCACCTTTGTCTTAAGAGAATAGGTTCATATTAGCACAGTGGCACTCCCAAATCTTTTGAGACCTTCGGTAGTGTTTAGTGCATTCTCACTATGCAGAATCTACATGTAGAGGTTCCTGAGTCTACGCTGTATCAGATTTCATTAGACAGCATTCATAACCACTCTTCAGGTTGATTGGAACTTTTCTTTATTTCAAATCAGATGTGTATTCTTGCAGTAAGCTCTTGATTGTCTCTACTGTGCTTTTGTGCTAGGTATGGGCTCAGAGTCCACAGTGTTTTCTAATGCCTTAATGACTCTTACTATCAGTACTGGAGGGTGGAAGTGTATACACTCTTTAATTTATTGTTTGTTTACATTTAAGTATCTTAAATTTAGAGTCTGTTTACTTGTCATATATTCATTTTGCTGCAGAGATTCCTTGGTACCACCTGTGAAAGTCTATCAGTGATTCTGTGAGAAGTATTTGAACGTTGTCATTATGTTTATTAATGAAACTTCTATATTGGCAGGTTTTTTTTCCTCCGGTATTGTATCCAGTAATTTTTTTTTAGATTTTTGTATTATAAACAAGGATATGTTTATCCTAAGAATACCTAATAACCTTCCTTTCACATACCTGTTGCTACTTTACTGCTGGATGCACATTGTTAATTATCACATGATCTGGAAAACTTTTTGGAAATATTCTATGGGAAACCATAAAATCAACCAAAATCATAAATCAGAACTATTATTCAGCAGCATTTCACACAGGAGCACTTGAAGGAAATTAGAAATACATGGGTCTGACTATACATGTAACTCTTGCAAGCTGATAGAATATCCTGCTGATCTTACAAATAGCAACGATCATCTAAAGAGCTGACCTTCTATTTCAGTTCAAAGTAACTTGGATTAATAAGGCAGCATCTTTTTCCTAATTTGAATCTGAAATCCCACCACCTTCCTCTGTGAAATGGCCTGCAGATTCAATTTTCGGGGTGTTTTTTCTTAGTGATAGTACATATTATTTTAATAGAACGTAGTAAGAATTTAAGTTCAAGAAATACAAATCTCAACAGAACCAAGACTTAAATATAAGTCTTAAATAAGACCACCATCACATTTCAAAGATAAACTACTGTATATATATTAAAAAAAAAAAAAAAAAGATTAATTCTATGTGTGGTAGTGATAGGCTAATCTCTTATTGTTCTGATTTGTGTCTGGTCTCAGACATTAAGGGGAAAATTCCTAATATCTTATTTAATCAGATCCTTATTTCAGATGAGAAAACTTCTGTATGGGTATCAGATGACTCAGCTGAAACTGTGTATATATTGCTTTGGGTTCTGTTTCATATGTTTTAGGTTTGTTGTGTTGGTTTTTCTTTAATGTGCATGTGCTTTTTGTGCCAAAGAGATGTCTTGCCATTATTTCCCTCCTCTGCTCCTAAACAATGTGATGATAGCCAATGCTGTCTCAGCATCTGGCCTGACCATAGGAGATTTAGCCAGCCAAATGACAGAGATTTTTTAAAGTTGTGTTTGAGATTGTTTGGTGTGTCATGTGTGTCTCCTACCCAAAGGGACAGGACCAAATGTTACCTTGCCTGGGTGCCTACACTGATAATACAAAGGAAACTAACATGCCTACCTCTTTCAGAGCAAATCTGCAGTGAAAGATTTGGCTATAATCCATGCAATTCATACCTTATCTAGCTTCAGTCTGCTTAGCTTGAACACACATTACAAGGCAGGAGAAATGTTACTGAGCTATGAGAACTTCCAGGTCAACCTTAGTAGCACCTGTCGAATCTCCAGGTGTGCCCATCCATCTGTATTGCAGCTGGTTTATATCAATAGAGCTGCTGACTTTGCCTTGGTCATTGCCATTGATATGATATCACACAGGACACGCATTATGCAGATGTAAACATAAAAGCTATCACTAAAGGCTCTAATCTGCACATCTTACTAAGTGATCTGGCACACATCTGTCTTCAGCAGAAGATCTTGTCAAACATTTGACATTCTGCTGCTCCTGCTTCCACAGGTATGGAAGAGGCTTTATGCCACATTTCTCAGCCAGCATATTCTGAACTATCTTCATAAGTAAGTGCATTTATTCTTACATAAAGTCGGTAATTTTGCATTGCTCTTTCCACAGCACCATATATTTTACAGTGTATACTTTAATTTGCAAAGTTTATACTTGATTTATTTTTACAAGAAATATGAATTGTCAAGTATATTGCTTAGAACTTTTGCTCTCATTTTGGGTCTTGTAATGCAATCTTGAAAATGAAATCATTTTGAATAGATATTCACTCTTTTTCCTTTCCATTAGTTTTGGTTTTTTTTCCAGAATTTAGAAAGAAATGGAAATCAAAATGAAACTTTTTGTTTAGTAACAATTCCAAAGTATAAAACATCTCTTGCCAAAGCAACATTTGAGTAATGATTATCAGGCACAGCAAAATCAGCAGTGCTCCAGGAACATTGTCATTGGTTAATAATGACTTACAATGAGCAGACAGAGCACATACATAGCGTTGCCCATGCAAGCCTGATAGACATCGTTACTGTTTTGTCTAGTTTCTTTCTTTAAGCAAGGCATGGAGGAGAATATGGAGTGGCTCTGGGAGTTTGGGGATGACCATGCAGTAACTGCAAAATTCACACTAATGTAGATGGGCACAGAAACAGATTTTTGTACAGCTTTAGCACTTGGGTTCACTTTAGTTTATACTTGAAATTACGTTATTGTATGTATTTCTGATTACTGTATTTTGTTCTGATTTAGAGGTCTTAATCACAAAAATATTGGCAGACAGAATGCTACATTTTATTCAAGAGTAGATCTAAGAATACAATTTGATCATCTTAGTGGCATGGGAGAGAACATGTGATCACATCTACTGCTATTTACTTTGTTCTTTTGTGCTGTTAATACCACATAACTTTCATTGTGTTCCATCTCCCCATCCACATTACACCTTTAACCACTCCTCTGAATGAAAACAAATATATTTCTTCAATACGTATTTCCTAGTTCTTCAAAACTTCTGTTTCCTACTTATTTTAACCTCACTTTGTTTTATGGCCCTGGAATACCAGTTACTTTCTAAAATAATTGTGTGTATTTGATATGTGTCGTTAGTATGACGCTCATTATTTGACACAAAAATATCTATTATTTGTATCAGAGTTGAAAATGAGTTACATCTCAATCTGCTGCCAAACTTTTGTGGGATTCACAGTGTATTCACAATATTATACCACAAATCGTTTAAAAGTGCACGAACCACGGGTTTGGCTTATATGACTGTTGCTCAAGTATTCTAATTTTTTTTTTCAGCTACTATCCTGGATTAGTGAAAAAAAAGTTAACAACATGCTGTAACAGGCAACATTCTTAAGATAGTTCATTGCTGTGTGAATTCATCATTATCAGAAATAAAAAGAAATTGGAAAGTAAAATCCGAGACACTGATTCTGTATTAAACGTATTGATTAGTACCTGGCAGTTCAACTAAAATTTCCAAGAAAGTTCATAGCAGAGCTATAGAGAAGCAACAGTGTCTGACCCGTCTAACCAGAGCTCATGAACCACAGTTCTAGCCAGTCATGATGCTGGATTCCATGCATATATTTTAAGGAGAGAAACAGTTCTTTCATTATAGAGTTTCCTTCTTTTCTTCCCTGAAAAGGTCAGTAATGGCAGGTGGGCTTCAAATTGCATAGTCTATTTCCTCCCTTGCCCTTTTCAGAGGCAGAATCCATGCAAAACATAAAATACCATGTAAGCTTGAAGAAAGGTCTAGAATAGATTTGGAAGAAAGTGCTGGATATCAAAGTCTTTCAAGTGAAACATCATTGTTAGACAATCTTGTGGAGAAGTTTATTCTGCCTCTTTAACCCACAGTGAACTTTCATTGTACATATGTATGCCAGATACTGTGTAAATCATCACAGAACCAGTCAGGGACTTAAGATATATTTTTATCTTTACTTTTATTTCGGCTATATTTTTTTTTACAATTAGGCCTTTTTAATACTGATTTTAAATGGATGTTGATGGTGAAATGTGAGGGAAAAAAGAAAAAGTTCAGCGGAAGGAAAAATGCATAGCACTATGTTGTTTAACTTTTCATTAAAACAGTGTTAATTATAGAATAGACAATAAAAAGTGTAAGTTAAACCTAAAAGGGCAAAACCTAAAAGCTACAGACATCAAAAACTTCCTGCTTTATGTTTGGACTTTGCCCCAAGGCAAGTAGTTATCTTGAGGGTATTTACAAATAACTAAATATGTCAGAAACACAGAGAGAATTCTTACTACTACAAAGTGAAAATGTGCACAGGTTAAGCTTGTTGCAAAACAGCCCCTGTTAGTTTACCGTATTTTTTAATGGCATTCATTAAAAAAAAAAAAAAAAAGAAAAAAGTGAGTGAGAGAGAAATGTACTAAAAAAGAAAGAAATCTGTACCACTGTGCACATCACATGGCTTGTCTAAGCCAATCTCTTCTCTTCTCTTCTCTTCTCTTCTCTTCTCTTCTCTTCTCTTCTCTTCTCTTCTCTTCTCTTCTCTTCTCTTCTCTTCTCTTCTCTTCTCTTCCCTTCTCTTCTCTTCTCTTCTTCTTCCCTTCCCCCTGTCTTCCCTCCCTTCCTTTCCCTTTTCTTTCTTTTTTTATTCTCTTTCATTTCTTTTTTTTTTCCCTCCAGTACACAGTGAAAGATAAATAATTTGGATTTCCTTTTGCACTTCTTAATAATTACAATCCATTCATAAAACAAATAAACAAACAAAAGCTACCAATTTTAAAAGGGCTGAAATAATTTCAGTCAATTTCAGTAAATTCAGTCAGTTTCACTCATTATGGCAAAGGCAGGCTACTCTTAGCTCTTCAGACAAGGTGCCATTTATGTATTTGACTCCATTATATACATGAAGATTGCATATAACAAGTATTCAACATGCATGTGAAAATTAGATGAAATGAGTTGAAAGACTCCTGAAGGCAAGATGATAGGAATTAAGAAGTCATTGATAAAAGGTGGAAAGCATTTGGAAGAACTTTTCTCCAAAAATATAGGAAAGAAGGGAAAGAAGTAAAACATTAGACGGATCTAAAGAAAATAATTTCTGTTCTTCCTATTCAGTTATGTTCTAAAGATAAAGAGAAAAATAAGATGTTAGCAGGCTTTGAAAAAGTCAGGATTTTCCAAATGCTACTAAAACTTTCTTATTTTCACCAATAATATCACTGATTTCTTTGTGAGACAGACCTATAATTTGTAAAAATCTTCAAGTGTTTTCATCTCTTTGAATTTACTGTACCTGAACATTGTAGGGTATAGTGCAGTGTACAATCTCCAGTCACCTGAAATAATAACTGATCTTTGTTTTCTGTTTTTTTTTCTATACAGAAAAAAATCTTGCTCCAGCTGTAATTTTCTGATATTTTATACACTCTCCTCTCTTTTCTGATGTCTATCTCACATAGAAGCACGTACAGCTCTGTATGCATGATATGTTAGAAATTTTCTCTGTGATTCATAGGTTACAAATCAAAATGTCACAAAAATATCTCCTCAATAAGCTATAACTGATTATTTATTTTCACTGCTTTTGTTCCAAAAACATCCAAGAGATGTTTTCTCCTCAAAATTTTTTAACTTATGGAAAGCACAGAAGTGCTTTCAATATATTCTAAGAAAAATGCTTTCAATTCTGGTTTTACACAATGTAAGCGTATCCCATTCTTACCTCCTTCTCATGGTGATTTCGTGCCTACATGATGCTGTGAATAATAACTGGAATGATGGCATTTGCAACATAAATGTTGGACAGAGAATTATGGCCTAAGTTCTGATGTCCAGACTCATATAATTATCATCACGTGTCTTTGAGTGTGTTTTCTGTGCTCTTGGAAATGTCCCCTTTCTTTTGTTAATTACGGTTTTATTGCAACCCACAAACTCTGCAGGCCTACTAGGGCAAGATCTTCACTTTTTGGTCAAGGGTTAAATCTACAAATACTTCCTATTCCAGCAAGGATAAATCCTGAAGGGCTTAATTTAATTGTTTTTTGCCAAAATGAGTTATATCATATTGTCACTAGCAGTGCATGGAGTGACATATTGCTCTATAACCTAGTGTAACCCTTGGATTTGAATGATAGTTAGATCTTCTCTTCTTACTTATTATTAAACTAGTGAGGATTGTGAGATTTTTAATTTTTCTAAAGAAAAAAGCTTATAAAAAGTTGAACATACATACTTCTAAGTGTACATTTACTGCCAACCAGATATTGCATATTACAGTATTCTGCAATTCTTAAAGGCAGTCATTAGTCTGAAACTGATTCCTTCAATACATCTGGGTTTTTTTGTGTGTGTGATTTTTTGTGGTGTTTTTTTTTTTCCTTTTAATGCTTAATGCCATTTTAGAGTACAATATTTATTTTTCTCATGTCAAATAGAACGGTTCCTCTGACATCAGTGATCCACATCTTGTGGTCAATACCTTAATATTTCATATTGAGCACCACAAAAGTGAAGCACCTGATTATCAGTTCTTTTTCTCTGAAAGACAACCTCAACCATATATGGAACACAAAGAGCAAGCACACCTGGTACCTGACTTGAAATAATAAATATAACATGTACAGCAGTTTTGCGGCAGTTAAAGGCTCATTAAAGCTGTAAAGGTAACCATAGGGGAGAATCAAGGTTTGAAGTAAAACACTTTTTTGTCTGTCAGGTTGTGCTAAACATTTTGTACAATCAATAAAGGGACAGCTTTTATCAGTGACAGCAATAAGACAAGGTTTATAACATAACGTCTTATAAAGGGAACCCAATTACTCTTGGCTACTCTGAGTTCTGCCTAACAATGTCCTTTCACACAGAGGAACTGCCAATTACAGGCAATCCACTTGTAGGCTTCACCAATCACAACTTGAGAATAATATATGGACCTCCTCACAATGAAGGTCAAAGCAGTAACTGTAGGATGTATACAAGCTGTGTTACCATGCAAAAAGGCAGCACAGGAGTTTGTAAACACCATTCCAACAAAGTGGTCTGTTTGGGCCATAGCATATGCTCAGGCATTTTCTATGACCAGAAATTATCTTTCACCCAAGACCAAAAAGTTCTATAATGTCCTCAATAAAAACAAAAGTAATATAAAAAGAAAGAAAGAAAGAAAGAAAGAAAGAAAGAAAGAAAGAAAGAAAGAAAGAAAGAAAGAAAGAAAGAAAGAAAGAAAGAAAGAAAGAAAGAAAGGCAAAATAAAAAACTTCAGCAGGTCTGTCAGAAACTATAATCAACTAACAGAATATACATTACAAGTTGTCGCATTAATTTTCCCTTGAGTCAGAGAATCTCAGGCTTCTGACCAATGTGACTGGAGCTTGGGTGTCCAACCTTTTGGATTCCCTGGGCCCCAGTGAGTGAAGTGAAATTGTTTTCGGCCTAATATAAAATATATAGTATTCTATTATAAAGTATATAGTATCCTATAATCTATATAAGTAACACAACCTCTTTTTTATATTTTAAAACATTAAAAAAAAAAAAAAAAAGAGGGCAACAAAAACATGAAACTAGTGGGATATTTGACCTTGTTATTAATCAAACTAATGTCTGCTTCTATGGAATAGATTGTAATTCATAGTGATTTCTCAAGGTACTTGTCAGTGACATTTGATCTAATTTTACTCTTCCTGTGCTTCATTCTTGACAATATTTGTTCACAAATATACGTACTGACAAAAAGTGTTGACATGAATAAGATATGATTGTAAAGAGAGGGATATTTTTCTCTGGTTAAGAGAGGTCTTCTAAAAGTCTAGTATAGACACATGATCCAATTTTTCTATCAGTTGAATGTCTGATTGCAACTCTACACATTCCGTTTGAAAATTCACAGGTAATTATTTACATGAACTGAAAATGAAATTGCAACTGTACCAAAAAAAATTGATAATTCTCCAATTCTTTTATCAAGATAGAAAGCCAGGCTGCGTATTTTTCACTGTTCACAGGACTGTGTTTTACCAGTATTTCAAAATTCATAACATTAATTCCTGTAACTTGAGCTTGCCATAATTTAATTTCATTTAGAACACTGTTCTGTTTTGAAATATAGCACAAAGAAGTTGAAATTCAAGGCAACATGTTTAATTCTTTTAAATAAACAGTCAAATCCACCAAAAATTCTGAATCTGTGAACCATTTTTCATCTTCAAATTTTCTTTTTTATTCCAAAAATGACTTGATATCATTTTGCAAATCACAAATTGTTTTTAGCCCTTTACACTGACTTAGCCATCTTGCCTCAGATAAGAGAATGATGTCCCCATAACCAGAACCCATACTTTAAAGGAATTCATGGAATTGGTGATGATTTAGTCCCACGGGCTTCATGAAATTCACAGATTTCATGACCATTTGCATGACATTATTCTTTTTTTGTAAAGCTTATGCTCATCAATTTTCTTCATATAAAATGCAGTGATTTTGTACAAAATGTGAGTGGCCAGCACCAATTGAATTGTCTTCTATTAATTTTATACATCCCTCTTTTTTAGCAACCATCACTGGGGTGCCACAGGCACAAAAATATAGGTGTGTTTAAATATTTTTATAAATATTCACTGTGTTTTACTCACCAAGTGGCATGAGCACATGTAATGTGTAATGCACACAAGTTTTGATTCAACTGAGTATGTGTGGTGGGAGAAAGAGGTGGAACTAGCACTACACTGTGCTCTCTCCACCACAGCGTTCTTTTGTCTACTTTGCAGTACACTCTTGAGTTACATGTGATTGACTCACAAAATATATATATATATATGTTACTAAAAATCACATAATAATGTTTAAAAACCTACAATCTTTTGGAGTCACATTACTAGGTCTTCAGGGCTGTCAGGACCTATGATGCGCAGGCTGGACACATGTGGACTAGATCTCATAATGTAGAGAAAGTAAAAAAGAGCTGTACAACTTATAATTGTCAGTATCTTTTAAAGAAAAGCTGATAGGGCTGTAAGAGTACCTTACACCTGCAAGATAAGAAACGTAGAACAAGACTAGTTTATGTTGTCCTCCTGTTACACATTGTTCAAAATATTAAAATTAACAGGTTCATGTATTTTAGAGGCAGAAGAAACTGCTCTGGCAATTTAACTGAAACTTCTGAATGAAAGTTCATATAATCATTTTACTGTAGAATTACTCTTCCCTGGTCTGCTTTCAGCTTCATAATAAGAGAACAAAGTAGAATGCCTTTATAACCAAGACATCCCTGGTCTGCCTGAGATGTTTACTTAAAGTGGCATCTTTTTATTGGCAACAAAAGAAAAGAAAAAAATTAAACTTATAACATTTAGGTGCCTAAAGAGTAATTCACCTTTTAGCTCTGCTCAGTTATTTTTTCTGATTTTTGCATTGAGCCTTGATACCTAGCTCAGCCTGGATCCCAGATCCCTTAGCTTTCAACAGAACAAAGATTTCTCAGGCTGTTTGCATTCTTTATTATACAGATATTCAAAAGCCTGCTGCATTAGACAGACCTCCCAAGTCCGTGAAATGACTAGTTTGTCTGATCTATCTTCATTTATTCTAGGATTGCTGACTGTACGGTAATTCTCTATATGTCATCAGTTCAATATTATGACAGACTGTACAACATGGTATAAACAGCAATAATAGGGGACGAATTCATGATGTATAAATCTCTTAATCGTGTTTAAATATTCACTGCCCCTGCTGGATTCTCCACATCATCCATGTCCTATACAGCTCAATCATTTTCTTGAATGCAATTACAGAATGGTCTGATATTAAATACATTTATGTCTTTGGTAGTGATGACGTTTTATGCTATATGAATAAACCTGCTAAGGAAGGATGTTTTAGCAAAATGCTTACATAGCAACATGTTTAGATAGCAAAATAAAGGTTCTGCTTGTATTAACTAGATTTTCTAATTTACTTTCCTGACCTTATGACCTTTGATGTTCTCACTGGGGACACATTATCTGTCAGTGGTGCCTGTGCTGTACTGGTCATCAGACTGCAGCACACAGGGACTCACAGTCACTTCGGTGACATGGAGGCTGCGTGATGACCCTAAATACAGTGACGATGTTGCCACTGCACAGTGCTCTCCAATTCCTAAATGAAACAAAGCAATGCTTCGGAAAAAGGGAGAGTACTGTGGGTGGATTCTGTGTCTGTTGGCATTCATATTTAATTTATACTGAAATTATTTTTGAAATAAAAGAATGTAGAAGAAAATAACAAGGCATATGGCAAGTCATCTCAATTTTACTTGTCTATGCTCTGTCCTACTTTCCTTCCAGCCATTTTGTAGGTAAAATATTATTACTTTGACTCTTGAGTAGAGCAGAAAAACTATACAGAGTGCAAGGAATGGGCTATTCTGGAAAGTAGCTTAATTAGCAGTAGCATTAACTGCTGTTTAAATCCTACTTCATGAAATAAATTGGTCATATTTCCACACTAATTTGGAACAATCGTGGAAACATCATAGATTCTTTGTTTTCTGAGATGACTATTCATACACCCCCCAAAAAATCTTGTATGTTTTTCTAAAACACAGTGGAATGGTAGAAGGAAATGCTTTTTAATTAATACAAAAAAGAGAGTATTGACTTCCTAGTGAAATATAGTCAAAGAGTGTGGGAAATGCTCATTATAATTTGACAAGTCCTTTTATTTCAAATGAAATTATTTGCTATTAAAAATGTTAAGCAGAGTCTTAGGACATTTTATAGTGGCTATCATTTTTTGCCAGGCAATTTTTATATGACTGGGTGAAGGAGGGGATAAAAGCTACCAGGCATACCCAGCATTATGGAAAGTGGGATGACAAATCAAAGATCTTGGAACAGACAGCCAATTAAAATTTGTCATTGTTCTGTGTACACTGCCATGTACTCACTGCTTACAGGATTTTGTTCTTTTCACTTTTGTTTCTAAAACTAATTTAATTTGTGATTAAATGAAAGACATTTTCCCCTTCTTCTAAACCATGGAAACACTGAAGAAAACCTATGTGAGAGCTAGAAAAGAAATGTTATTGACTGCGTGAACCTTGATCCTCAGAACTGGATTTTTTTTTTAAAATTACAGTTCTAAATTAAAAGAAAAGTTGAAAAGGTCAGCCTGCTTTTGCATCCCAGGTTCTCTCTATACGTGATGCATGGAGAAGAGACACCTTAAGGAAAGCCTTTTGCAGCTTAGACTCTTCCCTGCCTCCTCCATCAAGGAGGAACTGGGAGCATTTGTGTAGCATTTTGAGAAGTAACAAATGCAGCCTTGTTCCCCTGACAATAGAAAACTTGCCAAGATTTCTCAGTGGGCAAGGCACCATGCAGGCTCCTCTTCTGCACCCTCTGAATCACACTCTGAAGGAACATTTACTCTTCCTTTTGTAAGGGCATCCAAAGGAGATGATGGGAATTAAACACATTCACCCAGTCTGGGCTGTCAGGGATGCCCCATGTTCTGTGTCCCTCTTTCTCCACTGTCAAACACACTAGAGACTATATAAAAAAATTCAGGGATCTAAAAATTAGGTAAAACAAATATTTGCACACATATATATATGTGTGTGTGATAGCTTTTTTTCTCCATTTAGAGCCATATATTTTAATGCAGTTTTCCATCACTGGCTCAGATAATGTATAGTGCCCACACATATGATTTGACGAAAGAAATAGCAAGGTACAGACATTCAATACAAATGTCAACACTTCTATCATCTTCTTTTCTGTAGACAAAATAAATCAGCATTATACTCTTTTTACAAGTTCAGCATGAGAGAAATTCTAATCCCATTTGAGATGCTTGAGATTGATATAAGGGTTTCATCGAGAATGTAAGTTTTGAGTCATTCTTTAGCAAAATATGTATGAAATGAACATGGAGAATGGTTTTAGAATTCCAGTTCACTGGAGTTTGTTAATTACAAACATAATATAATAAAAATTATCTTTGCATTCATTCAGCTCAACCCAAGGATATATATGTGGGCAAAACTAGAACTAACATGTAAGGGAAATGTTATTGAACTATGAAAAAACTAGATGAAACAAAATTCGGTTCTCACAGCAGACAAGAAAGTGATAACCTGAGGTAAGACTGCAGTTTACTCTGGAAGATGTATAGTATGTCAACTTATCACTGTAAATCAAGCGAGACTAGAGAGTGTTTTTGTGTAAAAATAACTATTTGCTATTTAAACTTGAAAAAGAATAGGGGTAGGAGTAAAACTATTGATTTATGTTCTGTAGCCTTCACACTACTGAGCAGATAATTCTTTTCCCTGAAGAAAATGTTTTTTAAAAATCATGGAAAAGGAAGACCTGTGCTGTTTCCATTCACTCTTCCAGGTAGATATCTATCCTCAGAGTTCCAATTTGCTCTTCCTACTATAGAGCAGTATTTCTGCAGTTCAAGTTGCCTTAAAAGTTGCATAAAGAACTTGGCATGCGGAAGAGAACGTGTCTCTCAAGTGCACGAATGTCAAGAGCAGCAGGGTGGACAACAATTGTTGCAAAAACTCACTAACTTTGCAAAGATTTCTGCAAAAAGTTAACTTTGGCAATCTTAAACTTGGGAAGAATCACTAAGCTAAAATGAAGACTCACTAAAACGACAGTAAAAACTCATGACATGCACTTCTAACCAGAATAGGTTAGAACAGGTAGAAAAGCATTAGAATTTCAAGGCTCTGCTGGTACGCATACTCATAAAAATCAAATTGCCAGTTTCATTTATGCTTTCACTCACATTTCTACCTCTGAAGGATGCAAAGAAATACTCGTGAACGTGAATGGTATAACAAATCTATGTCACCTTTTATTGAGAGTCTGAAAAACCAAAGGCTGACAAGCTGTACCATTCATCATAACTCCTAAAGTTTGCACAAGCCAGTGAAGAATGTGGATGCAGCAAAAGGGATCGCGTAAGCCAGGCTGCCTTAATTTGACTTTGCTAGTTATGCACAGAGATAAAGCACATTTTTGTCTGTCAAATTTTCAACTTCAATTCAAGAGATTGAAATCTGTAGGAGTGGAACGCATATATTTATTATTTAGAAAAAAAAATGCATTTAATATCAACAAAATGGTTTCGCTCAAATTAAAAAAACTATAAGCAAAAATCTAGTGCACACTTAGGCACTTTTGCTTAATCAGGGTGGAAAGAAAACTCTGCTTTGGAGATAAGAGGAGCAAACCCCTGAGACATTCTGTTTCCTTAACTAACACATTTGGAGCTGCAGGATAATAAACTGTTACTTAAGAAGTGACAAGCTCATTTAACCTTCCATTTAAAACAAGAAAAATAAACAACTTACAGTTTGTATGGTAAAATTGTTAAAACTCATAATTTTATCTCTGCATTCATGCAAGCAGTAATGAGTGATCCATGGTTGCATGAGTAATATATTACTCTAATTCTGTTCAAATAAGGTGTGTACTAAACTGTTTGAGAAAACAAGATAGAATGAAATAATATTTCTTAGATAATCTTTGACAGGCTTATTTAAAAAGTGCACAATTTTCTGTTCCTGATGCAGATATGCTTTATACTTAACCCCAGGTATTAATACGAGGTGCAGCATTTCAGTAATGCAAATACTTGCATATTCTGGCTGAGTATGAAAAACAGGATCAGATCTCCAATAACAATTTTAAATTAGCTTTCAAATATCAAATAAAGCAGCCATCAGTGTCTCACTGTGCTTTAATTAGACCGTAGGTTAGTTAATATTCACTCTCTTGCTGTATCGATTTGTATGCAAGCTGTAAAATAAAATCACTTAATTTAATGCATTAATGTAGCTGTATCTCAATGGGTGGCAAACAGATTGTGGAGATTAAATAACATGCTTTATGCAGCAAGGCTTAGTTTAATTTGTTTGACAGCTGAGTTTTTACACTTGTAATTGCAGATATTGCAAGTGGAGCTAAACAATGTTGTGCTACTGTCCATGTATATGAGAGCCAAAACTGATGTGCAATTTCAAGGCCTTCAGGTTCTGAAAATCATAACGTTGGTGATTTTTTAACTTCACAAGTAAGATTACATTTGGATATAATGTTGTGTTTAACCCCAGCAGGCAGCTAATCACCATACAGCTGCTTGCATACTCTCCCTAGGTGGAACGAGGGAGAGAACTGGAGAGGTAAAAGTCCAAGAACTCATGGGTTGAGATAAAAACAGTTCACTAGATAAAGGCAAAGTTGCATTCAAGCAATGCAAAACAAGGAATTCATTCAATACTTCCCATTAGCAGGCAGATGGTCAGCTACTTTCAGGAAAGCAGGGCTTATCACTCATAACTGTTGGGAAGACAAATGCCTTCACTCTATTTGTCCCCCCCTACCTCCTTTCCCTCCACGTCACATGGTATGGAATACTCCTTTAGCCAACTTGGGTAGGTTGTGTCCTCTCCCAGATCCTTGTACATGCTCAGCATCCTCACTGGCAGGACTGAGCAAGAAACAGAAAAGTTCTTGATTGTGTAAGAACTGCTTTGCCATAATCATCAGGGAGCATAAGTAAAGCCTCAATAAATTCAAAAGTTGTATAAAAATGAATGTGACATGCTTCAATACTGACAGTGACAGGAGTTTAATTGTACTTAGAATCCTAGGAGAACAAATTCCAGAAATGCAGACAGTGATCACAGAAAGGTCTTTTTAACTGGATAGAGCAAATTACACAAGAATAATAACAATAATAAACACGCTTTGGATTTTGTAGGTACCTCTGTTTACAAGCTCTTTTTTCTCCAAATGAATGAAATAAATCTAGTCCCACCAAACCAGGTATCAAAGGTGCTCCACAGAGATTTATTTCCCCTAAGCTTACTCTGACACAGATGAAGATCCTCTTTTACTGCACTGTTCAAAAGATTCTGCATGACTTAATAAATATACAGCTATATGGGGTGAATTTTCAACAGATGCGACTGCAACAAATCTGTGGAATTACATTAGGAAAACAATAGTTCCTGTGCATGTCTGTGCTAAATCACAACACATGTATTTTGTTTTAATTGGTCCTTCTCTTTTGCTACTGGAATTTTACAGATTGCTATGGTTGAATGAGCTGCAAACAACTCTCTGAGGGCAAAGCTTTCATTTTTGTTTAGAATTTTCCACTCAGGTTGAGAATAAGCCTCCAGACAGAATCTAAGTACAAAGAGACAGAGAGGGGAAATAACTGATGAGAAAGTTCCTCCTTTTTTCTTTTTCTTTTTCTTTCTTCTTCTTTTTTTAGTTTTAATTAAAACCTTGTTGTTGTTTTTTTTTCTTGCAAGTGAACTACAACATCCTTGTTTATCCTCTATATGCAAAGTTCAAAACCTTAAGTTTTCCTGAGCATTACTGTGTCAGTTGCACCTTTGCCTCACTGAAGCCAAGACCAGAGCCAAGGAATACTCCTACAAAGTGAAAGCACTCACTTCACTTTCACAAGCTTGCTTGAGAGCAGCCTACAAAGAGTCTGCATAGACAGACAGCAGCCTTTGGCTGCACTCAGTAGGTTCCTTCTGATTCTGGAGCTGGTCAGTCTTGGTGCAGTTCTTAAAGATGCTGTAAGACTGTGCTAGGACTTAAGTTTCCCATGTACGCATAAATATAAGGATATATGGATGGAAAATGCTTGTTCATTTAAAGGTAACTGGCCAAAGGCCTTTTTCAACATAAGATGGGATAATAAGAAAAGTAGGAAGACATTAAAAAAAAAAAAAAAAAAAAAAAAAGCCATACGGGCACGTGAGACTGTCTGATTTGGAACCTTGTCAATTGGAAAACTAAGGGAAAAGGACAGAAAGCAAAACACAGCTGTGACAAAACCATTTCCCTCACTTCACAATCAAGCCATATTCATGTCAACACCCTTTGGCAGTATACATATTAGTGAGCAAATATTGCAAGGATGAAGCAGAGAATGAGTAAAATTAGATCAAAACTCTCTAACAAGAACCCTGAAAACTCACTAAGAATTGCAACCACATCCATCAAAGCATGCATTGATGCATTAATTTGATAGAAATAAGGTCAAATATCCCACTAGTTTTATGTTTTTATTGCCTTTAAAAAATGTTTTTAAAATATTAAATATTATGGTTAATTTAATATAGAGAAGTAGTTTACCTCTACCAACTTCAGCAGGAAGGCTGTGCTTCCAAACCAGCTACCAGGAGGCACTGGTGGGAGGAGAGCCTCTCTCCACCAAACTTGGCATGCATGTGTACATTCACCCAAAAAATCCAATTTCCTCTCAAGTGGAAGAAGGGACTTGGCTGACTGTACTTTTGTTTTCTGTGAGTCCTGGCTGTAAGTGCTGTTACAGACAACTCCTTATGTGTAGCAGTCTGTGTGACCAACTGCATTTCTATCCTATGTGTGTGCATGTCTGTATGTGTTTGTGTCTTTGAGATATGTGCTCAACTTTGCTACCAGTTGGACTTGAAAGGGGGAAAGCAGCAGCCTTATCCTCTGATTGGGCAGAGACTCAGGGGCACTGCGCACCAAGATGGGTCCCAGTGGCAAGGGTCCCAGCCAGGTCCCAGCTGTGCTGGGCTGCAGCAGCTGGTGCAGGTGGTCACGCTCTGTATATCACTTAAAAATCAAGTCTTGCAGAGCACTGCTGTTAGAGACCTTCAGTGCAAACTGCCATGCAATAAAAGTAATCATAATGTAAGTCAGAGTGACTGCAAAGATGAGACTGTAGCTCTATCTAGCTCAGAATCCTACCTTGATTAAATCTATATAATTAGGAAAGAAAAATAGATTATACACCATCTTTATACCAAGAAAAAAAAGCATAAAGAAAAAGTTACAGAAGTGCTGTTTCTGCATGAACATGACAGAAAGCCCTTGAACTCATCCATTTTTGACCTTACTATACTTTCACCTACATCTTAGCATATATTAATCTCATCTACAGAGCAAATCATTTTTATAGGACTTACTTACAAAAAAAAATAGTTAACTTCTGCAGAATGATAGCATGACCAGCCCTTTTTTATATTTTTATTTTCAGTAGAATACAACGAAAGGGTCTCCATGAATGCTTACATCCTAAAAATTGTCACTTTTCTATATTTACTTCGCTCCCAATTCATTGCAACTAACTAGGTATCCAGTCTAATCAAACCATCTAGATTACTTTTTATATGACATAGCTTGGTATCCAAATGATTGTCTTACAATAATCCTTTTTTTCTTTTTATTCTGTTTCACACTGAACATACTCCTATTCCTATCTGTGGTTAACATCTACTTTTTCCTGCATACTGATTCTATTTCTAACGTGCTTATTTCTTGCTTTATACTAACATCTAGTTATTTTGCCAAGGTGAGTTATTAATGTAACTATTAAATTCTCTTCCTTGGGAAAAAAAAAAAAAAAAAAAAGATTTCTTTCAAGTTCCTGCAATTGAATCAATTCTGCACAGATAAGTAAGTAAACAGAAGTGTACAACAGAAGAGTTCTGTAAGTCTATCAGCCCTACAAGCCACTGTCAGCAATGACTACTAAGTTATAAAGGTATAAACAGAGACACTTCATAAAGTTATAACGGTATAAACATAGACAGTTTGTGTTCTATTTCACCAAGTTTACTGAAAGCAATTTGGAGGCCCACTGACTTCCATTCAGGCTCATGGGAAAACCAATTCTGGAAGGCTAATTAGCCAGGAGCTAGACTATATTCAATGCAGGGGCAACATGAGTCAAGTCATTTTGAAAAGTACAAAAATAACATAAACTGTCTCCTTGTAGACCAGCATTTCCCAATGGACTTCCATGAGGCAGTAGTACTCCAAAATAATAGTGAATATGGTAATATTTGTTCTCTACCAGTTTCGTCTTAAAAGCTAGTCCTTGGAGATTTGGGATGTGGATGAACGGGATGTATTCCTTGTTTGACCCATCTAACAGATAGGCATAGGGATATTGGTGGCAGTAGCTTCTTGTTTCCTCCTCATTTTTGCAGAAAAGTTTCTAAAAATAACAATAATTATTATAATTATAATAATAAAATGTCATGGGCTATATATACTTCAGTTCTTAATGTTTTAGATGTCTTTACAAAAATCCTTTTTAACAGGAGATAAATGGATATCAGTGAGAAGAGTGAAAAGGAACTAAACTTCAATTAAATTTTAATTGAGACTTCCTTGTTTTTGAAGCCTTGTTACAGTAGAGGACTTTGATTTCATTTTTAATCACTTCATAGGAAAGTGAAATTGAAAAAAATCATGCTCAGGGTAATTTATGTACCTGAGGTATTAACTGCACTGACTGAGGATACTCAGCAAGTTTTAACAGAGCAGAAACCTTCCACTGTTTACCAAATACCTGCTACTTCTTTAAATTTGTGATGTAATTTTAGGAAGCTATGGTGTCAGGTCAAATCTCATTAGATTGCATTGCTTTTTATTATGTAAGCACTACTAACAGTTGAAAGTTCAGCAGTTTAGCTACGTGCTCCTCAACACTGGAAAATCCATTAACCAGATAAATCGTAATCAGCACATGTCAAAACACATAGAATTCACTATCACCAGTAGCCTGGATGTAAACCTCATTAAAGTCTATGAAGGGAATCTCCAAACTTCATTGTACTATGAAAAGGAAATTACAGCATGACAATAGCTATCCAATCAGAACAGCAAAACAACACAACAATACCTCATGCAAAGCTGCCTTGGCTTTTAGGATTGAATGGTAACTTTAACAAAAGTACCTTTAAAAAAGCAATCATAAACAGAGAGAAGGGGAGGAAGAAAACTCAGATGGGCTAAGGTCTCCGTCTGACACGTTCCCTTTCCAGCCAGAGAAGCACAGGGAAGAACAGTGAATAAGAAGCATGAGACTGCTCAGTCTTGGAGCTCCAACACTCAGTAAGGGAGCTGTGTAAAGAACTACCTGCCAATAGCTGCGTATGTAGGACTCCCTGGACATTTTCATTTGTATGAGCTGGTCTCTAAAGAAAGGTTTCCTTGGATCACAAAATGCTGTACCAGAATAAGCTGATTTCTTAAACAGAAAACTTGGGTGAGAAAAATTAAAAGGTTTAGAAACATTTTTTTTCTACCTCCACCCTCTTTGAAAGCATAGTACCTTTACTGCAGTTTTATTCTGAGCTTAGCAGTTTTCAGTGGTTTCTTGGGTAGCAACAAATTGTAACATAACCATTCCCATAGAATGTAGGGAAATTTCCTTCTATCTGTTATTTCTGAGGCTTGTCTCTGAGTTCCCAGACTCCATTCATAACTCAGACTTTTTTTCTGGATCTCAGACTCACTTTGTTCTAGTTTGATCCCTCAGGCAAACTCACCTCTCCAGAGGCTACACTCTTGATCACATGACAACTTTTAGAAAGAGGCTTGATCCATGCTGCCCAGATAGCTATCTAAGAGAAAATGCATTAAAGACTCAAGTCTTTGTGGAGCCAATACAGAGCCAATATTTCCCTCTGCACTTTAGCAATTCAGGCTGCTTGAACACAACTTAAGGAGGAGTTTATATGATGTGCGTGTGAAGGATGATGCTCAATTATAACTATAGGATTTGTTCTGCAAGTTTTTCTTCTACTGTATTTAAATACAGCGGCACTCCCTTGATCACTGTTGTGCTTTAACCTGGCAGGAAGCTAAGAGCCATGTATAGCTGTTTTCTCACTCCCAATGAGATGGGATGAAGGAGAGAACTGTAAACAAAATAGAACTCATGAGTTGAGATAGATAAAAGCTACTTACTAAGACAGAAGAACAGATTTAAAAAAATGCAATTATAACAATGTATGTGCACATATATACATATCTGCAATGCAATTACTACCTGCGAAGTGACATCCAGCTAACAATATAACTGCCTGCCAACTGATCCCTGCCAGCAACTCCATGTCTCACCACTCACTGACCAACACCCAGCCAATCCCTGAGCAGCAACCCAGCTCAGTCGTTTACCATGGCTTTATGATCTTATGCATGATTTGAGGGTGGTGAGACACTGGGACAGGTTGCCCAGTGAGGTTGTGGATGCCCCCTCCCTGGAAGCACTCAAGGCCAGGCTGGGCTGGGCTTTGAGCAACCTGGTTGAGAGGGAGGTGTCCCAGCCTATGGCAGGGGGGTTGAAACTAGATGATCTTAAATGTCCCTTCCAACTCAAAACATTCTATGATTCTGTGATGACACATGAAATGAAAATAACTGCTTGCCTAATTCAGGCCACTGTCCTGGCTCTGCCCTGCCTCTTCTTGCCACACCATAAAGAGAGCAGCTCTTCCCCACCAAGTGGACACACTAAGCACTGGGTGTGCTCCCACCAATCAACAACAACAGAAGCCTGAGTGTGTTATTGTTGTCTCATCTGAAACTGGAACATCAAAACACATACAAAAAAAAAAAGTTTACTGTTAGTATTTTATAGGTTCCAATAAACAGTTTTGCGTGCCCAAAAAGGGTTTAGCTTGAGAAAATTCTTTTAAATATTGAATTTTAAACTAACATATATTTAGAAAAAACATTTAACTTCTTAATAATATGTGAATATAAAATCAGATCATACAAGAAAATTTTAATGAAATGATAATAAATTCATAATATAGAACATTTTCAAAAAAAAGGTTTTCAGCTTCTTAAATGAATGCTATGGAAAAGGGGAGCTATTTTGCAAAATATAGAAGTGCAGTATCTTTACCTTTCTCCAGGAAAACTTCTGTCAAAAACAGTCTGACCTTTTTTCCAACAGATTTCAAATATGATAATAAAATTGCTATGCATAGCCCCTCATTTTTACACAGGATCCACTAAAGGAAAAATCCTTTGCAGAAAAGCATGTGGTATTTATTGGCATTTGAGCCCTTCAGAAGCAAATTTCCTGCTGAAAATAGTAATGCATGAAAACTCAGTATATCATATCATAATAAGAAATCATTTTTTAAGTTGAAATTAACCTGAAAGAATCTTCTTCTTTGAAGCTTATGCATTATTACTTTATTATTGTGAGATGATTTCAGTGTGGAACAGGCAGTTTTGTAACAGTATTTTATTTCTTAGTAGCAAGGCATATTAATTCAACATGTGTAGGATAGTACATTGATCTTTGCTGTCATCCAGAAATGAAATGTCGTGTGGAGCAACTGTATTACTGCTACTCCAATGTACTGTCTGTTCTATGGCAGATTTTAAAACAGAAATTGTTGGTGATCTGTAAATTCCGACTCCCAAAGACCTCATAAATCCATCATTGTGATGATTTCTCATTTTTCTGTTGCCTGATAACAATCTATATACAACTCCATGTAAGAGATGTATGATAGATATATCTCTTTGGTATTAAATATTCTCTGTTTAGTTTGTAAGGGGCTCAGTTTTGCAAACATCCGGATACACTCAGCAGTATCGGGACTTTTAGTACCATCGGAACAAAATAATTTTTTACAAAAAAATTCATAATATAAGCTTTGATACAGTTTCCACTGATCAGAAATCTACTCAAATTCTCTAGGGATATTTTAATTATGCCTGCTAAACTCATATAAAAATGTGTGTGTTAACTATAGCTGTGATAACAGTAGATTGGGTGAATCCACCTGGGTTTAGCATCCAGCAGAAATCTGCTGCATATTAAAGAGGCTAAGGAGAATATAGAATGTGATATGAAAGTTACACTCAGTGAGAAAAATTCATTTCACCTAAGTTCAGACATCGATGTTAAACCAGTACCCAATATCCCTTGAAGGAACATAAAATAAACATTTAAGACTAGTGGGATGAAATACCCTCTATTGTTTTCTACCTCATGTTATTTTCTTCCCCAAATGTAGAATAAACTTATATGAATTACTTTCAATGGGTATCTAAATTAGGCTTAGATGCTGGCTTTCTAATCACACTCAAGTGCTACTGCTGGTTCATTCCAAACAGAAGTCCAAGGGAAGTAATGCACTGGTAAAGAAATGGATGTCTCTAAGCTATGCCAGATGAATAAATTGTAATTTTACACCTTCTACCTTTTCATCTCAAGAAATGGAAATAAATTAATATAGACACACACACACTCTCATACACAAAATTAAAACAAATAAAAAAGTAAAATGGCCTTAAGTTGTTCCAGGGTAAGTTTAGGTTGGATATCAGGAAAAATACAGAAAGGGTTGTTAAGCACTGGAATAGGCTTCCCAGAGAGGTGGTTGAGTCACCATCCCTGGATGTGTTTAAAAACCATTTGGATGTGGTGCTCAGGGACACGATTTAGTGGAGGGTGGTTAGAGCTAGGGCAATATGGTTGGGTTGTGATTGGACTTGATGATCTTTAAGGTCTTTTTCAACCTGAGCAATTCTATGATTTTATGATTCTATGAAAATATAAACCAGAAAATTTAAACACTAAATAAACCACAGGGAACGCTAGTCTGCTCACTGCTATTTCACAAGCCAAGGTGGCCAAATTATTTCAGTAAACTGTCTGCTGCAAATTATTCCTCAATGCCCACTAAAAAGGTAATAACCCAAAATTATTCCTATGATGTTTGAACTATACCTATGGATTAGATACTTCTGTAGCTTTCCATATATACTAGCTTTATGAGTTTCTAATGGAAATTTCCTTTAAAATTACATAGAAACAAAAATCAGGAATGTTCATATAGAACATCAATTGGGATATAGATATAGATTGAGATTGAGGTTGAGATTGAGATAGAGATTGAGATATATGATATAGAACTTGATTGAGGTGCAGGTTTTAACAGAGAACATCTTCCTTTGCTTTACTTTGTTTCCCTCTCTTCCATTCTTCCTTCTGTTATTCTGAGCACTTCAAGACATTTAATTGTTCTCCTACTAGACAAAAACCTGAAAGTTAAACTATAATTCCTGTAGAAAGGTACTGTTCTGTTAATTATATGAGCATTATACCATAAAGGGCTGGGAGAATCTGCATATTTCACTGCACAGTGATAGGGTGTGACTGACCTAGGTGATCTGCTGGGTTGGATAAGAGCAAGGCCTATGATGGAGCTGAGCTGCAGTTTCTTTTTAAGAAGGACATCCAAAAACAATTACACGGCACAAGGCAAAGCATTTCCAAGCACTGAGTTAGCTAATAATTATGCAGAAAAGGCAATCATTCTGGCAGAATGTGGCCTCCTAATACTGTAGCTGAGCAAAACGGCTTGAATTAGAATTAGGTAGCCGGGAGGATCGCTTTTGTCTGTTTGCATATCTGAATTTGATGAGCCTGCAAGCTTCTTAGAAAGGGGGAGGGAAGGAAAAGAGGAATGGAATAAACCACAATGTCTTGCTTTACAATAGCAGTGTGAAAGAAATGAATATGAAATATTACTCTCACTTAGTGTTGCATCAGTTGAAATATATTAATAGAGAATTATATCCATTTTCTAGTACTCTATTGCTTAGTTAAAAAGGCAATCTATTAAATCTTTATGTGTTTCCTGGTTAATTTTTATGTAACCTGATTATATAGCTACAAAATTGTTCAGAATAATCTCTGTAATGATTGCAAGTGTGAAAATAAATCCCATTTTTATTAAGCATAGTAGTTAGGCATGTACTTAAGCTCTTGCTCAAGGGCCCTAAGTGCTCTTATGGCCATCCTCTTCCTCATTCGCTTACAGCTGAGCTTATTATGAACCTTTTGGGGTTAGATTAACCTCACCTGACTGTAGCTACTAAAAACCGAGGCAAAAAAGAGGGGAGGGGAATTCTGTAAGAAATCTTCAGACAAGTTCCAGAATTTCTGCTAAAACTAGCTTACACTGTCCATTCGGCTCTTAAAATAATCTCACACCAGGATATAATTGCACTTAACTCCATTATATAAACAAAGGCTTCTACATGATGAAGTGTATCAGAAAATGCCCGAATACCAAATCTACTGGTACTAATGCTGATTTCTCTTTGACGTGTCTAAAATTAATGTTTAAGAAGCAGACAATGTTCTTACTTTTTGTTCATGATAAATGGTGCACATGAGATTGCTAAAATGCTGTTAAATATGTATAGTGTGCCTTTGAATGTTTACTTTTCAGTCCTCAAGTGCTCTTTTCCCTCCAGGCCCAGTTAGAAGCATCGATTTCCACTTGGAAAACCATTTTTCTAGCACTCACAGTCAAAGCAGTGTCAGAATTGTACAGTAACTGAGCTTGTGTGTCGGCATTTTTCCTCCTCTATTTTACCCCATACTAATGATCTGATGTTCAACCAAAGTTTGTTAAAACAGGAAGATGTCAAAAATAAGTCAGCCCTCCCCCCCAAACAATCCATGTATATTCTACCTTGTTCTTGAGCTAATACCAGTTTGGGATTGCAATGCTTCTAGCTAAATTCTATCTGGAATTTTTTGCTCTATCAGCAAAAGAAAAGTTGTTTCCTTATGCTACATGATGAGCATTTTAGCTAACTCTATTATATGAAAGAAGGGTACTCGGTTTTTGAAGACACAACTGAAGCATCAATCTGAATGGCAGAGCAGGTGTCTTGCTATTCATGTGTCCAGTACTCATGGATGTTTTTCCTTGTTTGTTTGCTTTCATTTGGAATACAAACACATGTGCCTTGTCGTGTTACTTATTAAATAGGAGTACTAAGAAAGGATTGCCTAGAAAGTTATAACAGTCTATTTGTTGCTTTTTGTTTTTGTTTTTTTCCTAGTATGTGATTTCTACAATTTTTCTGTCATAAGTGTCAATGAGAAAGGTTTGTCTGAAAGGTTTGTCTGAAATTTGTATTGGCTCTGGGTCCATTTGAGAAAGACAAATAATTGTAAAATTATACAAAATTATAATACAAGAAAAATAAATTAGCTTTTCTGACTTTCCTGTGCTTGAAATGCAAGATTCATGAAGTAACACAACTGGAAGATGTAAAATCAATAAAATAAAATAAAAAGAATATAGTAAGAAGTAATGTGATATCTGATATAAAAAGGTTACATAATGTAATGGTACTAAACATCATTTTGGCAAAAAAAAAAAGAAAAAGAAAAAAAAAAGAAAAAAATAAGGATAAAAAAAGAAAAAAAGATTAAAAGAATTCAGAACAGATGATGGAATTTTGCAGCAGCTAAGAGAATAAGACTTTTAGCTAGTAACGCAGTAAGATAATTTCCAGAAGAAAAGGTTTTCATGGAGAAAAGCTATACATTATGACATTATGTTAAGTAGACATATTTGTCTATTTTGCTGTTCTTCAGCACTAAGGACTCCCCAGGGTTGGGGAGGTGTTGCTGCCTGATGGAAAGGGACCTTGGTGTGCTGATGAACAGTCAGCTGAATATGAGCCAGCAGTGTGCCCAGGTGCCCAAGAAGGCCAATGGCATCCTGGCTTGTATCAGGAATGGTGTGGTGAGCAGGACCAGGGAAGTCATCCTGCCCCTGTACTCAGCATTGGTGAGGCCTCACCTCGAGTACTGTGTTCAGTTTTGGGCATCTCAGTACAGAAAGGATGTGGAGGTACTGGAGCAGGTCCAGAGAAGGCCAACGAGGCTTGTGAAGGGCTTGGAAAATCAGCCCTGTGAGGAGAGGCTGAGGGAGCTACAGCTGTTTAGTCTGGGGAAGAGGCGGCTGAGGGGAGACCTTATTACTCTCTTCCAGTACCTGAAAGGTGCTCACAGAGAGAGCGGGGCTGGTCTCTTCTCACTGGTGATAGGTGACAAGTGGAAATGGCCTCAAGTTGCACCAAGGTAGGTTTAGGTTGAACGTTAGGAAACACTTATTTACAGAAAGGGAGGATAAACATTGGAATAGGCTGCCCAGGGAGGTGGTTGAGTCACCGTCCCTGGATGTGTTTGCATGTGGTGCTTGGAGATGTGATTTAGCAGAGGGTTGTTAGAGTTAGGGTACTAAGGTTAGGCTGCAGTTGGACTTGATGATCTTTGAGGTCCCTTCTAACCTGAGTGATTCTATGATTCTAAGGAAGAAAAAAATGCTTGTTGCTACAATATCTTATGTTGGTGTGCCTTCAATAGACTACTGGTTCGTATCCATATGTTCATACCACATTCTGAAAATACATCATTAAAAGCTGCAAGTCGCAGTACTGTACATCTCCTTTAAGGAAAAAAATATATATATAAATATAAAGACTCCAGTGAAATAAGCTAAAAGCATACCTCTATTGATCCCTTGATCTCACACTTTATGTTTTGCAATGTTTTGACTGAGTTTTGTTTGATTTTGGGGTGTGGGGTTTTTTTTGTTGTTGGTGGGGGGGTTTTTTTGTTTTGTTTTTTTTTGTTGTTTTTTGTCTGTTTAGGTTCATGGGGCTTTGGGGAGGTTTCTTTGTTTTGGGTTTTTTTTTGTTTTTTGTTTTTTTGTGGGTTTTGGTTTGTTTTTTTTTTTTGTTTGGTTTTGTTGTTGTTGTTTTTGTTTTTGTTTTGGTCAATTTTAATTACGTATTTCTAATGTTTGAGAGATTAGTGGAACAAGCTGGAAAAAATCACCCTAAATGATGTGGTCTTTGCATAATCACTGGCTTCTCCATTGTTTGTTACAAGGAGAGTTAATTTGAGTAACTTTAGGAACTTCAAGGAAAGCAAAGTTATTCTAACAAAGCAGAGAAAGTGTTTTCTATATTACCATCCATGCAAGTATTTTTGTATGAAAGGGTACATTTTCAGAGCACTGCAAGGGAGGTATGTGCTAAAATCTGTTCATGTGTAACAGGATTTGTGCTAATACCTCCTACATACTACTGTGAAACTATGCCCCTCTCAGTTTTTAATAGCTTGTTGACATGGAAGGGACTGATTTGGAAGAAGCTGACATCTATGATGTAAAAGAAAAAAAAAAAAGAAAGAAAAAAAAAAAGGAAATAGAAACCCTTAACTAAGAAAACATAAATATAATCAAAGTGGTAAATTTCAAATAAAATGCACACTGTAATTATCATCATCATCATAGTAATAGTTTTTTAAAATATGGAAGAGCTTTTTATCTGAGGATCAAAGCAGCTTGAAGAGATTTGCCTGTTCTAGCATCTCTGGACACATAGTGAATAAGACTGAAGAAATTTGCTCTGGAACATGATACAAATTCTCAGTATATGGGAAGTAAGGTAATGGTGTCAAATCCAGTTAACCCACATGGATTTAAGAGAATTTCTAATTTAGTTCAGAGACACAACAGCGTCTTGTTTCATAACTGTTCAAAGAAGACTTTACCAAACACCGTATATGAGAACAAATAAGTCTCTTTGAAGATTTTCTCACTATTACTATTATGTTGTTGTTTATGTGCCAAAAAAAAAAAAAAAAAAATTAAAAAAAAAATTGATAGTAAAATTAAATTATAGGAGAGAAATTATATGTGGGCACATATTTGAATGTATCTTGTGTATATAAATATGCTTTTGTATACATCTATCTAGCTCAATTTTATCTGTGATAGGTTCCTCGTTCTAACTCATCCAGGGCACCAAAGGTCACTAGTGTCTTAAGAAAGGAGATTGTGCCTCTTTCTATACAGCAGTTTCAGTTCAGAACTGGGATTCTGCAGTGCAGCTCAGACTGGAAGCTATGTGAAGGAACTTCAACCATACTTTAAGTGGAAGCTCTACCAGCAATTTGATTTTTTCTTCAGAAATGGATGACAAGGTCTTGTGCTAGGTCAAGTGCATGAGGAAGCAGCTTCTTGAATACTAAAACTACACTCTTTTGAATTTTGCCGCATGCTTCACAGAAGAAACAGTATTCAATTTGTAACAAGCTAAAGGTAACTGTGACACTGAATGGTTCGGGGTGGCACTGAAGGGCACACTCAGTCACCCCAGGTGAATCCTGGGTAAAGCTGAATCATCTGATTAAGCTGTTATGACCATTCAAATAAATACTGGTGAAAAATCAATAGAACTGGGATACAAGTGAATCCCATACAGAAATATAGCCAGGAATATCTAATCAAATGTCTGGCTTGAACATAGACCTAATAGAATGTATGTAACTAATGCACGCAACAGAAAGCAGAAAGGATTTTGAAATTCAAAAGAAAAAAAAAAAAGTATTTATCCAGAAAAACAGAAAAAAATCACCACAGGAAACAGAAATTGGTTTATCACATCCAGCACATCACTACAGCTAGTAACATCCACAACTCATCAGTTGTTTATGTCGAGCAATGACTACCAGTTACCCGAGGGAACTATTAAAGTGTTTCTTCTAATAAAATCTGGGGAAAGAATAGGTAAACATTTTAAAACCTTTTGTTGTTGTTGTTAAGTTAATAAAGCCTTTATGTTCAGATCAGTTGTAAACTCTGTCAAGCCTGTATTTCCCTTAGGGACAAAATCTCCAGAAGTTTTTACCCTCTCTTTACTTCTGCACATACCCATTGCATGATTCTTTTTCTTGTGTCCCAGAAAGGGTATGGTATTTTTATCTTTTTATCTTCAGTGCCCCAGTGAATTTTTTTAATTTTAATTTTATTTTTTATTTAAATCCAGCTTCAAAGTGATAGACACAGCCCTGCTGAAAAGGGCTTGGGGTTACTGGTGGATGGGAAGCTGAACATGAGACAGCAATGTGCAATTGCAGCCCAGGAAGCCAATCAGATCCTGGGCTGCACCAAAAGAAATGCACCCAGCAGGGTGAGGGAGCTGATTTGGCCTCTCTGCTCTGCACTTGTGAGATCTCACCTGGAGTATGGCATCCAGATGTAGAGTCCTCATGAGAGATGAGAGCATCCAGAGGTGGGCCAGAAAAATGATCCAAGGCATGGAACACCTCTCCTACAAGAACAGGCTGAGAAAGCTGGGGCTGTTCAGACTGGAGAAGAGAAGGTTCCAAGGTTCCTGATAGCAGCCTTTGTGTATCTGAAGGGAGGGGACAGATTCTTTAGCAGGGTCTGTTGTGATAAGGGAAATGGTTTCAAACTAAAAGAGGTTAGGTTTAGTCCAGATGTAAGGAAAATGGTTTTTACAACCAGGGTAGTGAAGCACTGGAACAGGTTTCTCAGAGAGATGGTGGATTCTCTGTCCCTGAAGACATTCAAGGTCAGGCTTGATGGGGCTCTGGGCAATGTGATCTAGCTGTAGGTGTCCCTGTTCACTGCAAGAGAGTTGGACTAGGTGGCCTTTAATAGCCTACTCAAATAATTATACGATTCTCTGATTCTTATGGAAACTTAAACAACTTATCAAGTTGTCTTTCTTTTCATGCATAGGACTAGTGGGACATGTACATATTTGTTGCACCATGCCACGTGGGTGAGGAGCTGTGTTGTGGTGTTAAGAGTAGTGGACTACATTCTTACAGTGTGTGACCATCCAATTGTGTTTGTTACTTCCAGTCAGAAAGTCAGTCAGTGAGATGTTCTGCTATAAATGCGGATCTGATGTATTTTGTTACTGGAGGGCATGTGAGAAGAGACATTAGTTTGACAAAAACTCCTTTCATAAGACATGACTACTTCTGCAAAAATCTTCCATTCCAATAGCTGGAGAACGACTAACAAGATTTCTTCACTCCTGTGTTTGATATGAACTGTAACAGCCATGAATTGCAGTCTGAAAGGCAAACACAGAGAAAGAAGCCATTAATTTCCACCCCATTCCCCCACTCAAGGAAATTCAGATGCACAGTCCATAAAGTCCTGTGAGCAAAATCTCAAAGGGAAGTAAAGACCGTTTATTACAGTGGACAAGTATTATCCAGAGTTGTTCTGTTTGAAGTTTTTAATAAAAATAATTTTGGCTTTTCAAAGAGTCACATCTTGGTCCTGATGGGATTACTTCAGAAGTGTGCATATAAGTAGCACTTCCTGGCCATCTTGCATAATATGAGGTGATCACAAAAGCTGTTCAGGACTCCAAATTTCCACAGAACAAACAAGAAACAAGCACATAGTACATAAAACATGTTCACAGTATAGACCTTAAGTCCTGCATTGTTTTCCCTTTTCTTTGAAAGGGAATGAGATTTGGAATTACTATTTCAGATGCCATAAATATTGTTCATCTTTGTTTTTGATACAACCCTCCCCCAAAAATTGATGATAACTCTTTACAAACAAGGTATTATCAACATTTTGCAATTTCATGCACGTAATAATATCTCTTGTTAGTTTCAAAACTAATTATACAGTTTCCTACTTTCAACAAATGGAGTTGCCCAGAAAATAGTATTGCATCCATCATCAAAGAGTTCAACAAGATGCTAAGCACATCATATTTACTGTTAACAAAAACTAACAGGCTCATGTCTGGATGTGGGTGTAGAATGTTAGTTCTCATTCTGCAAGAATGTGGTTAATAGTTAGTCAATATTTAACTTTAAAATTAACATTTTTTACCATCTGTGAACGCTTCAGTTTGTTTCTAAATTAAAATTATCACCATTTTTTCCAATATGGCAAGGAAAATATTCTTCATCTATTGAAGGGTTACAAATTGTCTGAAAAATGTCTCTATTTTCCTTGGAAGAAAGGAGACAAGTAGTTCTTCTATGTGCTTTTGAAAATTATTTGCGATACATTTGTATTTTTGGTAAGTAAAAGTTATAAACACATACTGTTCAATATTCTATCAATAGATTATTTTCTGTTACCAGGGGTTTTAAAGCATGGCCAAAAACGAGAGTGGAGGAAGCGATGCTGACACAATAGATTCAGTGGCTGGTTTTCAGATGTAGTATGCTGCCAAGCCATGCCTTTCAGCACACAAGAACTACTCACTGTTAAATTTCCTATCTACTTTAGATGGTACATTTCCCTTACTTTTATTTGCCATGTCTTCACACACTGTTGATAAGCTGCAGTGATTTTATTTATGCCTTCATGTAAAATCCAAAAATATTTCCATATTGACAAGAGAAACCCAGTAACTGTGACTGGGAGCTCCTGTTTTCATGTCCTGTCTTGGAATTCAGCTTTCTAAAATTGCCTCATGCAATCCTACAGGCTTGGGGAAGACTGACTGGAAAGCAGCACAGTGAAAAAGAATCTGGGGGTGCTACTTGACAGCCAGATGAGCATCAACCAGCAGTGTGCCCACGTGGCCAAGAAGGCCAGTGTCATCCTGTTTTGTATTAAAATAATGTAGTCAGCAGGACAAGGGAAATAGCCTTCTGTACTCAACACTAGTGAGGATACACATCAAGTACTGTGTTCAGTTTTGGGCCTCTCACTACAAGAAAGACATTGAGGCCTTGGAGCATGTCCGGAGAAGGGCAACAAAGCCAGTGAGGAGTCTGGAGCACAAGTTTTATGAAGAGCAGCTGAGGGAACTGGAATTGTTTTGTCTGGAGAAGACAGGGGAAACTTTGTTGCTCTCTACAATGACCCGAGTTTGTGACAAGGTGGGGGTCAACCTCTTTGCCCAGGTACCTAGTGATAGGATGAAAGGTAGTGGCCTTAAGTCATGACAGGGGAGATTCAGGTTGGATATAAGGAAAAATTTATTCTCAGAAAGAGTGGTGAGGTATTGGTACAGGCTGCCCAGAGAGGTGGTAGAGTCACTGTCCCTGAAAGTTTTCAAGAAAAGGCAAAATGTGACACTTAGACACGTTGGTTTAGTGGACACGGTGGGGATGGATTGGTGGTTGGACGAGATGATCTTAGAGATCTTTTCCATCCCTTATGATTCTATGATTCTTTTCGTGCCTCTAGTTATGTGGATTTTTATTTTTTTTTCATACTACAGGACAAGATGGCTTAATGAATGGAGTGGAAAATAGTGGAAAATAGTCATGACAAAACTGCACTCCAACCAGCACCAGCACTATGGTGAGAAGGAGGAAGAGCACAAAAGGAACAAGAAAGGGATTCTTCAGGAGGGAGCCTGTCCAGGCTCTAGTGAAAAATGTGGAGAGCTTGCTCATCAGAGCACACTCTGTAAATTCTCTGTTCAGCTGGACAATGCAGAAGGTTTTGAATCTCCCTTTCTTTCACTCTGTCTCTTTATCTCTTCTTTTTGTTTATTTGGTTGTTTTGTTGTTGTTTGTTGTTTGCGTTTTTTTATTGTTTTGTTTTGTAATGTTTCCCTGAAAGTATATCTTTAATTCTACAGTTAATGCACGCAATGTAATGGACCCCTAGGCAGGCGTATGCCATCATTCTTTTTATAAGAGTACTTGGACAAAATTCTGCTTCTGATCTGGATGCTGCAATACACTCAGTGCTGCTCACAAGCTCTTATCTATGTCACTGTTTTAATTCATTTCCTGATGAACCCCTCCTTGTACAGATCACAGGGCAGATCCCCCTGGTCATTTAGACCCAGCCAGAGCATAGCATAACCTCTCATCAGTCCATTCAAGCTACTATATAACCACAAAAACATGTAATGTTCAGTCTACGGAAGCGCTCCTACATTCCACAATTTTGACAGAGGTGAAACATTACAACAGTTAGCTGTAGTAGCTATGTTAAGCCTTTTTACCATTTCAGCTTTAATCCAGACTGCAAACAGCTTCTGTTCAGACCCCCTGAGCTAAAAAAGCCTTTGTGCTCTGTCTTTGCAGGACTGCTGACAGTAACTGTCAGTTTTATCTTGCAGTATTCAAATAAACACATTAGGATTTAAGGAAAATTTATGATACTTTTTTCAATTTCTTCTTTGTGAGGATTAGCCTGTCATGCTGTTTTTGACAAACCCCTTGTCAGATTTTGGGTAGAAGACTTTCAATTTAGCCTAGACATCTTACAGCTAGCTTTCTGTTCCTCAGTACTCTCAAATATAAGGTCTAAAATACTGGTAAACTCCTCCCAACTAACTAGTACAAAAAGACAGACTCCCTGAAGAAAAAATTATTCACATATCCAAAAGGTGATTTCTGAACAGGGAGATCAGGTGCATCTACCTGTATTCCATTGTAGCTGAATAGAATGTCCAATTTTGTACCATTACCAGGCTGCACCCCTACATGTAGAGATTAATTAATGTTTAATAAAATTTTAATGAACATGAAAACTAGAAGAATGCGAGAATGTCTGAGATGAACTATTAAAAAGATTTTAGATGGTCAGCTCAAGAGTCAGTTCACTTAAACGGTTTTTAGATTGCTAATTACCTTGCACAAATTAGTGATCTGAACCCCCTTTATTTACAATAAGGAGATTAAGGCACCAAAAGAGAATTTCATTTCACCTGTCTTAAATACCTCCTTTAGATTTTCATGATATTTAAATGCAATAATCTAAGTTTTTAAAAGTCCTAAATATATTTGGATAAACAAAATCCAGTAGCCACAGTCTTCAGTAAACATCAAGCTGAAATAGGTTTAAGCCTGTCTTGTGAATTTAAGCCTACTTCAACAAGAAAACTAAGAATCTTTCTGATTTCAAATCAGTCTAAAAGCAGACTTATTTTTGCAATTAATCATGGAATCATGTGAATTATTATACAGAATATTTGCAATTATGCCTTCTTTCAAATTCTCCAAGAAAAAGTCTTGTCAAAAAGTAGGGCTTGTGGAAAGCCAGATTTCTGGAGAAATTTCCCTTATTTATTTATTTAATTCAAGGCCTTTATTCAGTTTTTAATGAAGTAAAACCTCATTTAGATGATGCATTTAAGCATCACGCTTGGTGACATGGATATCAATATTTCCTTCAATACAATTAGTTAAACTACATTAAGTTGCATTGAAGTCATGCTGATCTTTTCACACTAGTGTGGATAATATTATCAGTGTTGTCAAAAGTTTTTAGTCTTACACACTTTTATTAAGACCTAGACCAGAAGATAGGAAAATGTCACTTTTAAATATCAGTGATATTCACTTGTGTGTCCCAGTCTTACTGTGTATAAACAGTATAATATTTTTTACTACTGTGTTAAATTGAAGTAAAGCAATGCTGCACACCAGACTCACAAAGTCATATACTCTGACCAGCTAAAATATCATGTTGAGATTTTTGTTGTATCACATGAAAGTGCTGTAAAGGGGGATAGAAACAGTCCCAGCTTCTGACTTCAAACTTTCTATAGATTTTTAAATTCAAATAGTTCTCATTTGCACCAAACTCTGCTTTGGGAGTTTTAAGGATGGATAAGAAAACTCATGGACCAGTTGCATACAAAGAAGATATAGAGGCAGAATCAATAAATACATAAATAATTTTATTCTGCCACATCTTGTGTGCCTTGGAGAATGTTTCTTATATACAGTTCTTTGTTTTCAACTAGTAATAGAGATATAATCTATTTAACGTGATCAGAAAACATGATAAATACCAGTGATGAGACTGAGCCAGGGTAGATACAGAATTGCAGAATCACAGAATTGCAGAATCACAGAATTGCAGGAGTTGGAAGGGACCTCAAGAGATCATCAAGTCCAACCCCTCTGCTGAAGCAGGTACCCTACAATAGATCACACAGGTAGATATCCAGATGGGTCTTGAAGACCTCCATAGAAGGAGACTCCAAAATCTCTCTGGGCAATCTGTTCCTGTGCTCCCTGGAGAACTTACTGTAAACAAGTTCTTATGCATATTAGTATGGAACTTCCTATGTTCAAGTTTTAGGACATTACTCCTTGTTCTACCCCATCCATTTGCCTCTCACTTCTCTTAAGATATTTATAAACATTTATCAGATCCTATCTCAGTCTTCTTTTCCCAAGGCTGAAGGAATCCATATTACTCAGCCTTTCCTCATACAGGAGACGCTGCAGAATAGAATATTCAGGTAACAGTCTCTGATGTTATATTTGTTGAAACAAATCCTTACTTAGATTTAAATTTTAAATTTAAATCCTTGTTAGAATGATATGCATTTATTTGTTCACTTGTCCAGATATCCAAAATACCTTTTTTTCTTTCCTTTCAGAAGTGCACATTATTACAGTAAATTTCTGGAAATACTTAGCTGGATACTTTCGTTGTGACACTAACGTATTCCAATCCTGCTAACTCACCCATCACTTTCAAACACCAATTCCTCTAGGCCAAATTCATTTAAACGCTCTTTTTTAACATTTATCTTGCAAAACCTTAACGAACATATGAAACATTCATTTTCTTCCTTCCGATATCAGCTAGCACAGTTCAGGGAGGTTTTTATCGTTACTTTTAAATGGTTGGATTCTGTCATGAAAATTTTTTC
Source organism: Alectoris magna (assembly GCA_030625065.1). Lineage (NCBI taxonomy): Eukaryota > Metazoa > Chordata > Aves > Galliformes > Phasianidae > Alectoris > Alectoris magna. The sequence continues at coordinate 165,836,616 of CM060560.1, read as the reverse complement.
AAATCCCATCAAAACTAACAGTATACAAGGTTGATTGGATCTTTAAGTCTGGATCTTCACAGCTGGAATTTATAAGGCACTATAATTGTATTAAAGACACAGAGACGATGTTTGGCACCAGTGAAGATGGCAGGAGAGAAGAAAATACAAGAATGAAGACAAGACAGGAGACAACAAAAATACACAGTAACCAAGAAATGCCTAAGAGGAAGGAAGACTGATTTTTACTGCTTGATTTTGTGCATTGCTTACAGCAGCACAAAGCAAACAGCAAAGCAGTGAAAACAGAGAAAACAGACATCAATTTATTGCAGTGCATCTAACTAACATAAAAACAGCAAATCTGATTTGGAACTGTAGCGAAGCTCTTGGGCTGACTTCTCATTTTCAATTTATTCCAATCTTCCTAAAGGAGAAGAAAGTTTTTATTTTGTCTTACATCGAAAATTTTAGAAATCAATATGGTGTGGGTTTTTTTTTAATTTCACTGGAGAGAAAGAATTGATCCTCAGTCTCACAGAGACTCACAGAATCAAAAGAAGAAAATCATGTTGCTAATTAGTAGCTATAAATTATGATGGAAATAGATAACACATTAATTCAACTCATCCCTGCCATTTTTTTGTTTCAAACAGGGATTTTTTAAATATTGTGAACTTACTTACATATTGAACACACATCCTGAAAGGAAAGAGGAATCTTTTATAAACTACTCCCCCAAACACAAATTAGAATTAAAGTTAATGTAGCTATCCTCTGGGCAGTCTTGCTGCCAAGCTGTATGCTTTGTGATCATAAAACATGTCAGTAAACTGAATTTTAAGTTGCTGAATTTTAGTCAAGAACTTTTTTCTCACTTAGGAATTGGTTTATAGTTACAGAATTTATTTCCCTTGTGAACTCAGAAATTGTCAGAGAGGAAAAGCATTTTAGTTGCTGCTTATCTTGGTTTGAATATAAAAAAGAAATTTACTAAATACTGTTGTCTGATTCATTTAGGACAACTATAATTTTTCCCAATTTTTTCTTTAAATAAAGAACAAGTAGAAAAATGCCATAGTCCCAGCAACCCCCTAAGTGTTTCTGACAAACATAAAACCTAAAGGAATGACAGGGGAAAAAAAAAAAAAGAAGAAGAAGAAGAAAAAAAAAAGGTTGTTCCATGTTCCATTTGAGGTGCTAAATATGAATATGCAGGGCGGAGACTTCAGATATCTTCTTTTCTCAGTAGAAGGGAATTCTCAAACTTTTGTTATACTGTTCACTTTCACATTATTTATAAGGCTGATCATAATATTTAAAAGGACAGTTTCGTCATGGTTTGCTTCCATATAAAAGGTTCACCAAATATGTAATTAAACCTCTGAGTGAATAGATTAGCAAAAAAAAAAAAAAAAGAAAAAAGAAAAGGAAGGAGAAGATGAAAATGAACAAGAACAAGATGAAGAAAGAGGGGGGAAAAAGGGTTTGAATGAAATGGAGGGAATATTTATTAATAAACCTCTTAGAGCTATCAATTTCTCACTTTGTTTTCCTGCTCCCAAAACATCAAAAGAGTGTGGCAATTTACTAGGTAGGGAGTAATTTATTTACTGTCAACAGCCAGACTTGAACAAAGAACCAGAACAAATAAACACTCTAAACACTGCTAAATAAAGACTACAAGGATATTACATCTTCTTTCATAATATCCAAGGGTGACTTTTCCTGTCCCTTGAGGTGTTCAAGGCCAGGTTGGATGGGGCCCTGGGCAACCTGATCTAGTAAATGTGGAAGTTTGGTGGCCCTGCCAGGCAGGGGGGTTGGAACTTCATGATCCTTGAGGTCCCTTCCAACCCGGGTCATTCTGTGATTCTGTGATTCTGTGTGGCTAGTCAGAAAAGTGTCTTGAGGTAACACTTTGTACTGGAGATAGCTGCTAGCAGCGTTGAGTATAATGAGCTTTCTGACAGTCCTTACATGGCCTTGACTTTCAGTCAAGAATAACTGGATGTTCAATTCCTTTTGCACAGGCCTGTGGCAGTTGGTAAGAGGCAAATAACTTTTTCAGAAGGCAGAAGAGAATGTCTAAATGCTGTCATAATGACAGCACAATTCAAAGTGGTCTCATGCACAACTAGAGAGTATACAACTAAAGTAATTCGTATGAAAATTATCTTCTCTTTCACACTGTTTTCTCTTCCCTTCCCTTCCCTCTCCTTGTCTCTCCATGTACAAGAATGTGAATTGATATATGGCTTGTGCAGTACCATGAGTAAGCTCTGATTTAAAACACATTTCCTGTGTAACAAGGTCAAAATTTACTGTATTGATAACCGTGAAGCAAGCTTGGCTGGAAGCCACCAGTCATAGCTCTTTTTCTGTTGTGTAAAAGGGTATGAAAAAGTAAATTTTTAAGAGGCAAAACTTCTGGATTTATCAGGAGTGATAAAGTTTACTTTCTGCATCATTCTTTTGGGACATTTGCTATATATACATTGGTTACAGATACTTGTGTATTTCTTTTATTCATGTATATTCTAATGTGTAAATGCATACTTTTGCACAGTTCTGAAAATAGAGGAAATACGGACACACCTTTGCAGAATTATGTAAAGAAACATTCTGAACATTTTTAGGAGTATAGGGGAGAGAGACAATTTGTCCATGCCTGTAAATGTACATATATATATACACATACACACATCATGTACAGTTTTTATTTCTCTTTTTTCTCCAAAGTACTGTATTAAAATTTTCATCTAACTGTTCACTACTTGCTAAAGACCAAATATCTATTACCTATTTTAACTATTAACTATTAATTAACTATTGCACTATTCTGGTACTCCAAACTTGGTCCCAAACTGTGATATTGAGTATTGCCTTACTGAAAGCCAGAAATCTTTAATATGAGAGCAATAATTCTTGCAGAGCAAGAGATAGGAAAAAAATCAAGCTGAAAGCTTTGCTGGCTAGGGATTTTACTGACACAAAATCCTAAGCTGTGCAGTAAATGCCTTCCTTCTTTATGAAATTGTGCAATCACTATTCAGAAATTCAAACTTCATCTTTCACACTCACAGACATGCCTTCAGCACATCCTTTCAAGCATATACAGAACAGATTTTAAAAGAAAAAAATAGTCAAAACCAACAAACAAAACAACCATACAGGCAAGTTAAACCTGTGACAGATTTACATAAAGTTTAGCTTAACAAAGCAGAGCACATTCATCACTAGGAGAAATTTATATTGGAAAGTATCCCTGACTAAATACAAAATGAAATTTGTTTGAAAGCATAGATAGCATAGACAATAGAAGATCACTGACACAGCACTTTTAAGCAAAAGGTTTTCAGATTCAGAGGGTAATTTCTGGTTAGCTATTCTGATACTCACCATTTCTAGTCTACCCATTTCTTACCCACTCAGTCGTGAAAAATGAAACATGGTAGAGTGACATTTTCCTAGCTTTTCCTGTTGGATTACTGTACATACAATAATCATTATGACAGGAACTTGAATCTCATTTTTTTTTCCTACTGTCATGTTTATCTACTAGGTTACTCTTTCTTCTGTGCAATAAATTAAGGTACAGGAATTCACTGGTGATCTTTCTCTCTCATTCTTCCCAATTCTTCATTATAATTTCAGTTAATGATTCATTACAACTTTTACTGTTCTCTCCATCGCACATAGTTGCTTAATTAAAATGAACAACCTCAGTTATTTAGCATAAAAGATGGTTCTGTAAAAATTGTGATCATTGTTCCTAACATAGACTTCAAAGTTTATGGTATCAGTAAGTCCAAATTGTAACCTTCTACTCAGGTGTTTAAAGCCATTCTGAAACAAAAATCTCAGATGAGAGTTGAATGACAAATATATTACTTACATTTTAATGTCAAATTTGTAAAAAAAATAAATTACTATTTGAGTCACTGTTTTTTCCTGAACTTTTAGAAACACTGGAAAATGTGCAAGAACATTGATACAGCAGGTTCATCCAGATCCACTCCCTGTTTACAATGAGGGGCAATGATGAGCACAGTCTAAAGAAAAGTTTACCAACACATTATGTTTCAAATCTTGACGTTTACAATAAAAAATAAAACAAGACATTGATGTTGTCGAATGACATTAGGACTACATTTCTTCTCCAACAAATTAATTATTAGACTACAAAATCAGATTGAAAATATGTGCCTTTATATGAGGTACAGATTTCTTCTAAAAATGTGTTCCATTTTACAAAGAGCAAGAGACAGAAAATATAATCATCAGGGTATAATCATCACTGTCTATGATGGAGGTAATTAAAAGATCCATCTACAGGGTGCTGTTTATTTTATTTTACTGGATTAAGAAATACCTTATGTAATATACAGCTAGTGGACCTTAAGGTTCACCAGCATCCAAGAAACTTTCTACCTTTTTAAGAACTTTCTTCTTAGTCATATATGCTAAAGAATTTATTTTGATTAACAGTGATATTCTCTCAGTTTGACTAGCCTCCAACAGTTCAGTTTTTTTCAGTGTCAGTGTTTGTTCAACAAGTTAATAAAAATTAATTAATACTAGCCAAAAGACTGAGATCTATACTATTTTCTCACTCATCTACATCTACTGAATCAAAGGATCTTAACTTTATTCCCTATATCAATGACAAAGTACTCAATGCTACTCAGTCCAAGGAAGGAGTCTTTCAAAATGTAGTGAAAAAGATAGAAATATTCCTGGAATATAATCAATGATGTGTTGGTCTCTGGTGATAAACAAACAAACAAAGAAATAAAGATTATTTGTATGCCAAATAGGATGGAAACATCAATGACAGGAAAGTGCAGCTATAGATATGATGACTATTCTCTGTTAAATGCGTGTAAAATGGATCACTGGAAGAAAATAGTAAGTTAGAGTAGTTGTGAGACTTGCCTGATTAATGCCAAGGTCTGTGTATAGTTACTGTGAAGACATTTTAATTCCCACTTCTGATCATGATATTAATACAAGACTAAAAGAACAAAAATGAGCTCTCTGGTGTCAGTTTAAACAAAGACAGCATTAATTTCTTGTACCAGGACAGAAACTCATTACTTAGGATTTTGGGGGGCAGTAGATTATTTATACACAGTGTCTGGGACTAGGGAGTGGGCAGCATGTTTATTAAAAGCAATTTTTTCTTTACTCCTTCATTTAGGTTTCTTAAATCCAGTAACAGAACACCTCAGGCTACAGATGGTTACCACCACAGTGTTATTCCCAGAAATATAAAGCATACCACAAAAGAATAATTTTATCTATCCAGACAAAACCAGAAACAGGGAAAGGATCGGTCCTCTGGAGCTTTGTAGACTACTTCACCATAGTGGGCTTGGATATTAAAAAATTAAGTAGAAAAATAGACCTGAAGCTAAGTAAGTAAGTAAGTAAGTAAATAAATAAATAAATAAATAAAATTGTAACTAGGCAGGTAGAAAAAATTCAGAGCACATTGTTATTTCCATTTTCTCAGTATAAGTATCAGATTCTTTTTGGATGTTCATTTGGACAACTAAGATCTAAGAACTACAGAATCAGATGTTAACAACAGAAACAGGTGCTGGATTTTTGATAGGCATTCTTCCAAAAAATGTAAACTTCAACATGTGGTAAACCAAGTATACTCTCTCTGGGTTTTTGGTTGTCCTTTTTTTTTTTTGTCCTTTTTTTCTTTCAGCTTTTTGTTTTCTTTTCTCACCTAGGAAATCTTTTATCATCACAAGAGGCTATGTGTGGAGAAAATATAAGTCCATTTTTGCTTTTGCTGTCCATTTTCTATGACTATTCAAAGTGGAACTCTTGAAAAACTGCTTCAGATAATCACTTATTGTTCGCACGAAATGCAATGTGGATGATTACGTGTGAGTATTTCTCCTGGAAACATCAGGAAATAATGTCATTGTTCTGGGACTAGCAACGAGCGTAGCTTCAGTTCTCACCTCCAAGCTGCCCGTGCCTCCCACAGTCCCTAACCCCAACACAATTCTCTGTGGATAAATTGGAGCTCCACATGGTTTAGCTGATGGGATCAAAAATAAATTCCTTATCTGCAGAAAAATACATAGTAAGCAGGGAAGAGTGCAACCTAAGGTGAAAAAATTGGCAAAATAGGGAGTCCTTACAATGTAATGAGACTTTCTTTTCCTTCACATCCCTCTTCTGTCAAATTAAGTCAAAGATCTTACCATTAAGATCCTTTTACACTGCTCTTCACTATTGACAACTGATCGGTTCCATATTATGCATACAGAGAGTTGAAGATAACTAACTGAACCACTGTGATTAATTTCCCAATTCTAAAATTGGGTTACCATTGGTTATTACATTATAATGCTTATATATACATTATATGCTTACACTGTTCTGCACCTTTTTTTACATTTCACAGCAATTTTTAAATTAAATTGCATTTTTTTCAAGTGCATAGGTTACATAATTCAACACAGTAATTGCAGCTCATAATCTGCAACAGAAAATAAATTAAGGTGATCCTTAAGAGAGATTTGTAATAAAATGATTTTTAGATTTTTATATGAGCAATGTATACGAAATTAAACAGAAAACTTTTAACATTTCAAACAAAATATTTCAGACTTCAGTGTTATATCTGGTTACAAAAGTTGTATCAATAAAAACAAAAATTAAAAAAATTATGCTTACTTTCAAGTTTAATTCTGTTATCAGTCACTGAGCATTAGTTGTGACAAGGATGGTTTTCCTTTTAAGAGAACACATCACATTAGCTCAAGTCAAACAACAGCTCCAAGGCTTAGTATTTTTTAAGTCTGCATTTCAGGATGTATCTTGAAAATGTTGCTGGTGACTTCACTGAACTGTATGTTATTAAAGTCAACCAGTACGTTCATCTTTGCAGTTTTAAATAGATTCACTGGTTGGCATCAGTTTCTCACAAAATACCAAATGGTACCTACACTCCAAACTCATTAGTGAAAAAAATAATAATAATAATATAATGGATTCTTTTAAGATCTTCTATCTATGAACTTTCATTTGTAATGTTTCAGCTAAATTGAACACATCTCCTGCTTCAGTTAATTTGAGAAAAATCTATTCACATTCATTTTTCTTCTGAGATCTTAGAGCTATATCCAGCACCTGTATTCAACAAAGTACTTCACTATTTCCTATTTGTATTTGAACTCTGAAAATAGATTGAAACCAAGATTTGGAGGTGAATAATGCCAAACTTTTGGGGCAGTTAGGCCTGGTTCTAGTTGAAAGCAAGCAGTCTCCATGTCAACATTTTGATTTTAGAGCATTGTCTTGTATAGTGAGCCAGCATAATTCTGCCATGGTCAGTGAAACTCATTGCATCAGATGCAGTACAAAATAAGACTAAGAAGTATGAGCTGCTGAAAATGTACTACACTCTGCTCTTACCTTGCACAATCTACAGTCTTGGAGGCAAATATGTAAATGCGCAATTATAAATAAGAGATTAATTTATTTTCAAGAGCCCCAGCATTTAATAAAGCAGGAGCCAAAGTGATAAACTGCTCACAAGGACCGCCAGCAGGTGAACTCACATACCGTAACTTCTTTACTACAGGGTGATTAATACTTATCACAAGGGAAAATAATATGCCATCCTTTCTCACTGAGAACATGAAAGAAGCTGCTTTGGTCACCAAGAGCAGTGTTATGAACATGGCCACAGTTGCAGCTACACTGAGAGATGCCCAGGTCAATGACGGGACATCATTATTCAAAATACTGGATAAAAATTAATGCTTAAAGGCCATATGGATGCTGGCAGGATAAAGGAGTAATCAGACTTTAAGTGTGAAGTTTGTACTGATTAGAATTGGAATCAATTGGAATTATATCACATGAGTAATGTTTAGTGCCTCTGTTATGTAAATGGCAACTTGAAAAACCATTCAAAGCACTTCCCCAGTATCAGGGCAATATACACACGGTGAAGATATTGCTGGATCACCCTCACCTCGGGTGACTCCCTAATTTCCAGTAGACGTGAAAGCCCCTGAAAGATATCAATAGAGAAACATTATATATAACCACATATTGTTCTAATTTAGATCAAGAACTGGTGGAAATGCAGAGAATGAAACATACTTATTGGATGACCTTTCACGCCACGTAGAGAATTGAAATCTCTCAGCAACACTATTTCTTTCCATTCTTTAGTTCAATCAGTAATATTTATGTATAACTTCCTATCGTAATATCTAAACCATCTTGCATTCCTTAGATTATCAACCTTGACAGCAAACAGTTTATCCTTCTTTAACAGATAAGCAGATTAATGCCTATATTACCACAAATATTTGGCTTGTTTAAGAAAAAGATAGGTACTGTCAGACAGAAATCTTCATCAGAGCAGGAAGTGAATGAAAGTCTGTACCTATTAAAAATAAGATACATTTTCTTTCCTGTTGCTTTCTGAAAGGAAGGTTCTACCCCAATATCTGTATAGCCAACCCACTCCCACATGACCAGTTGTATTATACTAGGGCTGCTATATGTGACGTCATTAACAGCAAGGAATAAAGACAAATCCTGTTATCAAAATTAATTCCAGTCTTATATGAACGTAAATCTTGAAGAGTATTTTCTAGACATATCAATGTCTGCAATCAAGTAAGTCCATATTATCTCAATTTCTCAGTTGCAATTAAATGTAATGATTACAAATTTATTTTTATTTACAAAGGCTGTTGCTTGTACAATAAAATTTGATTTAATCAATTGAAGACTTATTTAAAGTACTTTTGAGAACCAAATGTATTTAAACAGTGCTCTAATCAGACATCAAAACATTCATAAATCAAAGTAATTAAATCAATTGAACACTTGGAAAATTGTGAACAAAACAGATATTTTAAAAAATGAGCAAGAAGAATATGATTTAAGATCTCAATTATCAGAATAGACATATAAGCAATGGCTGTACGCATTGTTCCTCTCAGTAAATTGCCATGTCTGATCAGCCCACCATCCTCTAGGTATCATAATTAGGAAATGAGTATAAAAATATCTTCCCTTAGAATTCCTCTCATACAAAATAGAAGAATCAAACAGTGCTTGTCACAGTGGAAAAATTTCATGTTTCTGTATGTTCACAACAATTTGCAGATTAAAACCACAAAAATTTCTTACATAGTACCTATGATACGAGAGCTACTCCAAAAGTAATGCCTCCTATTTCATTACAATGGCCCATGATATCAGTGGTAGATGCTGGTGGTCTGGCAGTATAGGGTGAACCTTCCTGATGATATTTCATTTTATTGCTGTGTGACAAATAGCAGCAGAGCAGCAGTCTGGCAAAATGGTGGCTGACGTGGAAATGCATATAAAGCATTGAATGTGTCATTGAATTCCCTCATGTTGAAAGAATGGTGTCCACTGACATTCATCAGTGCTTGCTGAGTTACAGTGGATGTAAGCATAGTGAGGCAGTAAGTGGCACATTTCAGAAGTGGTGAGAATGACAGTGAGTCACCTCAGATGGTGCAGATGTTTATGATTGCTACATGCAGGCTCTTATTCATTCCTCACAAAAGGGCAATCTGTTGAAAAATAATGTACTGTGGCTGAGAATTTTCTCCATCAAATAGTGTTATTGTGCTCTTTTTATCTGTTATAATTTCCATGGAAATAAATAGGAGGCATTACTTTCAGAGCAACAAAGAGTTGAAAGGTCAGAAGTATTGGTACTGTCTGTGTTAAAACTGACACTTCCATGAGTGCTTCATCATAGTGCTTATTTTATATTTCCGAGAAAGCTAATTACCACTTTAATTACACTGCTGAAGATATATTCCCCTATTTTTTCACCAGTGTATTTCATCTTTTACACGTGTAATTAAATTAAATACATAAAATAAATAAATTAGATTTTTAAATATACGCCTTTCTTACAGATGTTTCTATGCTCTTCTCATCAAGGTAGCCATGTGTTTCATGGTGCATGAGCACTGTTTGAAACCACTTTTGCTGTGTCTGCAGCCAGCTATGTGAGCACTCATTAAAGCTATGAACACTAAAAAGCTGATGATGTAATTGCTAGAATACGAGGTTAAAATGTGTTCTCATGACTTTTAGCAACTGAATGTTCCGCTTAGGCCTTTTGTTCACAGCACAGTTTCACATATAGTGTGGCATCTCAGTCCATGTGGAAAACAGACAAGAAACAGACAAGAACTGCTGGTTTTGCAGACCCAAGTACACAAAATTATTTTTCCAGTTGTAAAAATCTGGTGTAACATAGCCATCACTATGAATGAAAACAAAATAATTCCTCTGGTGACCCTTTCTTTCAGCTTCTCTCAAAAGTGAGAGAGAAACCGCAGATTAATTCAGGACAAGATTTGTCACTTCAGCTACATAATGAAGATAAACCAAGCTGGAAGCCTTCTGGCTCTAAGGTACTTTCTACTGTCAGTAGAAATAGGCACCTCTTGAGGATTATTTATTCTACCTAATATTAGATCTTTTTTAGAAATATCTACTTTCCTCTATCAAGTAGTGAAAAAGCTGTGGAAGTACCTGTGCACCTAACAAGGAGTACTGTGGTCAAAACCAGCCTTCAGGGTTCAGTTCATCTCTGGAATACACATAATTTATATGGTGGTAGAAAAACCGTCATATTTGCAGATTAGGGGTCTGCGTCAAAGAAGTATTTTCAGCACTGCATGCTGCCATCATGCTTAATCCACTTAAATATGTTTCCACCCTATCCCCAGTCCTATGTATCCCCTGAGTCAGTTTGTCAATCCTGTTCTGATCATCCTTCCTCCAGAGTTAGTACCTACGCTTCCCCTATTTGTTCAGCTCCATAATTTTTCACAAATAGTCTTTTCTTGCTTAGTGTATTTGTCTATTCTTTCCTATGTTCCCATCAGTTTATGTCTCATAACACCACTGAGGAAAGATCTTCCTCAGCATCCCCACTCATGGATTATGCAGTCCCACCCTTAGTTGGGAATGAAAACTGCTCAGTCTTTTGCACCCTGCATCACAACACACTAGGGAAAATAACTCTTCATTTGTTCAAAATTTCTATAAAGCTTATCCACACGAATTTTCTGTCATCATTTTTTTGTCAGTCTGGAAGTCTTCAGCTTTTTATCTTCTCTGCTCTTTTTCCACAACTTGCTGAATTTCTGCAAAAACAGAAGAAATTTTCTGAAGGGCTATTGAATTTATCTATCATTTAACATGGCTTTCATACGCAGACAATTGTAATCATAAGATAAGCAATCCACCAGTTCACAGTAATGAAACTAAGAAAAAAATATCTTCTGAAATGAACTGACAGAGGCCAGGAACCACCTTCCTGTAGAAAAGTATGTTGTAGTGGATCCCCAGTATAGACAGAATATTCCTGGAATGTTTGTCAGCTATTTGCCAAAATATATATATAAATAAATAAGCTCTTTCTTTTACTTGATGGACACCAACAAAATGCAGATTATCTGAGGATCTCTAATAAATTAAAATAACAGAAAACACTTTTTGAAAGTGAATTCTCATGCAAACAGTAAAACATGGTGGGACTCCGCACCTGAACCCATTTAATGTTTTTATGGAGTCAATAAAATAACCTCAATACTTCTCAAGTAATGAGTTTTGAAACTAACATGGAGAAGATCCTTCAGAGGAAGTGTGTGTAATAGAAGGTTATAAAGACCAAAACTGCATGCTGCATTGCCTCAGAACACTGTTCAATTGCCAAAGCATTGTCCAATTGGTTAACAGTCAGCCTCACTTTTTCTTGCCAGCACTGACAAGCATCACCATCTGATTCTAGATTACGACATAAAAGGGCACTAATACATTTTTATTCTACTTCTGTTTTCCAGGGAGGTGTGAGCTGACAAGAAAAATTTATGCGTTCTGCAAAATTATTTCAAAATCTTAATCAAAATACAGTCTGATGTCTAGGTGAGGTGTTAATTAAAAATGAATAGAAGTACAGTGGGACTGGAATCACAGGGTTCGTATTAGCCTAAGTAATAGGGCTCTGCATCATAAGAAATTTCATTCTCAAAATACCTATTCACTTCTCTGTTCTTTTCAGAAAATAAATAAATAAAGAAATAAACATTTTTTTGCTACTTAGTTTTTCTGCCAAATTGTTTCCTATTCACCCCAACTGATAAAGCTAAAAGCCTTTCTGAAGGTTGTAGTGAAAAAGTTTTTAGAGAAGCACTTAGCAAGATGGACACTGACAAGAAGTGAGGTATAATCACAATTATGGCTCAGCATGTTGATGAAACTGCCAGTCTGCAAATCCTTCTGTCTTTGTCAGAAAGATGGAATAACAGTACAGTATATGAAAACAAAAAAAAACCAAACCACCAACAACAAAGTTATGCACTAGCCTTTCTGACAGTAATCCTGTTTCAATAACGTACATTCAACCCAAATAACTGGTCTATTTATTTCACACTTTGTCCCACAAAATTGGAGTAATTCCAAAAAGTACCACATAGTAAAGTGTACCTCCAAATTACCACCTCCTTCAGGTATTATTCCTGTAGCTATACCTACCTGGCACCAGCTGACCCATCCTACTTGATCATATGCTCAATGTCTCAGTGAGAAGTGCAACTGGATTATATGAAATGTCATGCAAATTTGGGAAATGTGTTCAGACTTCCCATCTCTCTTTTGGCAAAGTCAAATATAGCTTTAACTCTGCCAAAGCTCTTCCACATGTTCACTCAGACAACATCAGAGAAAGGCCTATGCATGCTGCATTTATTGGACTGGACTACATTTAGTCACTATCATCTCCCATTGAATTTTCTTGATGGACAACTTCAGTTGCTAAGGTGTCATTAAGAGTTTCTCCTAGATCTCTCTTTTATTATGGAAATACACTTTTCAGTACCTCTCTATTCCCAGAACAAGAATTATTTCCATCACTTAATCACATATTCACATCATTTTTGTCACATATTGAGTAATCATGCTAAATATTTTTGACTGCTGTTTTCATTTTCTAAGATTTGTTGAACTGTTTTCCTTTTCAAAGCTGTATTATCACTTTGGATGTCATCTGGTCAAAGATGTGCACATGAAGAAACATTTGCATATATAGAAACATAGTGATAGGACAAGGGGAAACTCTCTTTTAAATCAAACTGAAAGAGGAGAGGTTTAGATTAGATGTGAGGAAGAAATTCTTCACTCAGAAAGTGATGGGGCACTGGCACAGGCTGCCTAGAGAAACTGTGGATGCCCCATCCCTGGAGGCATTCAAGGCCAAGTTTGATGGGTTCCTGGGTAGTCTGATCTGGTTGACAGCTCTGCCCACAGCAGGAGGGTTTGGAACCAGACGATCTTTGAGTTCCCTTCCAACACAAGCCATTCTATGATTCAATGATTCTATGAAATATTTGAGGCAATCCACAAACTGTTTCCAGGAAATAAAAACAAATACTAGAAAAATAGGAGAACAGGAGTCATAGTTCATCAGCAAAATTGTGTGACGAGCATAGTTCCACTGATGTATAGTACAGACACAGGACTGATCTAATAAATCAGCAATATTCAGACTCTGTGGGAATCTGAAAAATATAGAGGATGCTTGCAAAAGGATTCTCACTATCTATTTGAAATGCATCAGAAGTTCATGTCAGCTACACAGCAGATCCTTATTTAGAGGAGACATGCCAGCTTGGGCTTAATGTGTCAGGGTGCATCAGTTTGTTTAGAAAACTGATTTACTGTGGCAGGACAAATGTCTAATTATATGCATAGCTCACAGTTTTTCAACAGGAAAAAGACCAAAAAGTGAAATTCTGAAATTATATTTATTCCTTATTAGCAGCGTTTTCTTACATGTTCCCAATGCTTTTTCTTTAAGTGACTTTATTTCAGTGTTTCCCTCCTCCTGTCTTATCAAAGCTACAATGCCACATTACAGTCTTGCTCTGTAGGATGTGTTTTAAAAGGTATCACAAAACCTCATTCCCATGAAACATAATACTAATTATTTTTTCTTGCATATGCTGGTTCTAAGTTATTTTCCACATCTACAGGGCTGCTAGTTTTATACAGATACTGACAATAAAGAAAATAAATAAATCAAATGTTTACAGCACAGAAAATACCGGGTTTGATTTAACCTGATGGGACAATTCCCATGACTGCAGTGTGGCTATCAACTGGTCAGGATGGACAGGCAAGCAAGGAGGGGGAGGGAGTATTGCTATATACACCAGGAAAGGAATAGAACGTGAAGAATTGTCCCTAAAGAATAGTCATGAGCAAGTAGAAAGCCTATGGGTGACAGAGACTGAGGCTGCAGATGGAGCTGCCTTGTGGTCGGTGTCTACTACAGACCACCTGATCAAGCAGAGCCTGTCGATGAGACCTTCTACTTCCAGCTACAGGAAATATCACAATCGCATGGACTGTCCTGCTGAAGGCAACTTCAGCCACCCAGACATCTGCTGGAAAACTAGCATGGCAAACTGTAGGCAATCCAGGAGGCTCCTGGAATGCATTGGGGATAACTTCTTGAGTCCAGTAATATACAGCTGCACCAGAGGAGATGCAATACTGGACCTGGTACTAACCAATGAAAATGAACACATTAGTGACATTAGGACTGGAGACTGGCTGGGCTGTAGCAATCATGCTATGGTAAAGTTCATGCTCCGGAAGAATATGAGACAGGCAAAGAGTAAAATTAGGGTGCTAAATTTTAGCAATGCTAACTTCCAGCTCTTCAAGGAGTTAGTCAACAAAACACCTTGTGAAACTCTCCTCATGAGTGCAGAGCAGAGCTGGTAGCTTTAAGGAAGCTTTCTTTGGGGAACAGGAGCTCTTCATTCCCAGGTGTAGCAAGTCAGGAAAGGAAATCAAGAGGCCAGCATAGCTGAACTTGGACCAGCCAGTCAAATTAAAGAACAAGAAGAAAATGCACAGGCAGTGGAAACAGGGGAAAAGTATAAGAAAGCTGCTAGGCTGTGTAGGGATGGGGTCAAGAAAGCCAAGGCTCAACTTCAACTAAAATTGGCAAGAAGTGGCAAGAAGAACAAGAAAGGCCTCTATAGGTACCTCAATTAGGAAAGGAAAGTCCAGGAAGGCATACCCCTTCCCATACTTAGTGAGTGACACAGACAAGCTGGCAACAGCAGACAAGGAGAAGGCTGAGGTATTTAACAGCATTTTTGCCTCTATCTTCTCTGATAACTGCTCATATCACAACCCTCAAATGTTTGGTTTGGTAGGAGGGGGTTGGGGAAGCAACACCCTTCCCACAATAACTGAAGATCAGGTTCATGACCACCTGAGGAACCTGAACATCCACAAGTCTATGGACCCTGATGAGATGCATCCTGGAGTCCTGAAGGAATAAGCTGTTGTAATCAGAGAGCTACTCCCAATGACATGTGAAAAGTTATGGTAATTGGGTGAAGTCCCTGGTGACTGGAAAAAAGGGAACATCACACCCATTTTTGAGAAGGGTAAAAAGGATGATCCTGGGAACTACCAACATATCAGTCTCTCTGTGCTGGGTTGAGTACACCCTCAGCAAATTTGCTGATGACACCAAGGCATGGGCTGCAGTCAACATACCAAAGGGACAGGATGCTATCCAGAAGGACCTGAAGAGGCCTGAGCAGTGGGCCCAGATGAACCTCATGAGGTTCAACAAATCAAAATGCAAGACCTTGCACCTGGGTTAAGGCAACACCCACTACCAATACAAGCTGGGGGGGGGGGGGTGAAAGGATTGAGTGCCCTGCTCAAAAAGACCTGTGGTTACAGGTGGATGGCAAGCTGACATGAGACAGCAATGCGTCCTCACAGCCAGCTGTGTCCTGGACTGTATCAAAAGGAGTGTGGCCAGCAGGTCAAGGGAGGTTATCCCACCCCTTTACTCTGTTCTGGTGAGACCTCACCTGGAGTACTGCATCCAGATGTGGAGTCAGTACAGGATAGACATAGGCATGTTGCAATGCATCCAGAGGAGGATGACAAAAATGATCCAAAGGATGGAACAGCTCTCCTACAAGGACAGGCTGAGAGAGCTGGTGCTGTTCAGCCTGGAGAAAAGAAGGCTTCAATGTAACTTGATAGCATCCTTTCACCATCTAACAGAGAGCTACAAGAAAGAAAGAGACAGATTCTTAGCAGGGTCTGTTGTGACAGCATAAGGGGAAAAGATTTCAAGCTTAAAGAAGGTAGATTTAGGTTGGACATAAGGAAAAAGTCTTTTACAGTGACGGTGGCGTGGCACTGGAACAGTTTGCCTGGAGATGTGGTTGACATCCACTGGGGAGTTTCAAAGCAAGACTGGATCAAGCCCTGGGCAACCTGATCTAGCTGTGCATGTTCATTCCAGGGGAGCTGGACTAGGTAACGTTTAAAGGTCCCTTCCAAATCTAAGGAATCTATGATTCTATGATTTTTCAGGGATTTCAAGAGGCATCTTATCTCATTCTGTTATCAGTATTAATGACACTAAATTAATGAGCAACAATGCAGCATTTTGATCTACTTTTATTGTTCATAAATCATGTATTTTTATGACATATTACTTGAACTTAGCTCTGAAGAGAAAATTATTATTTCCTGGTTTCTTAGAGCAGTCCTCATTGTTGGAGTTCTGTTTCATGAATAAAAATTTATAGTTCCTGTAATTAATATACCCGTTTTATAGAGGCAGGTAAAAAGAAAACAGAAAAGTTTTCTCTAACTTTATATACCCAATTTGAGATATTTAGGATTTCTTTACTTCATGCACAGAACATTTACAAAGCCCAACCCTCAGGGATTTTGGTTGCTACTGTGAAAGCTCAGCAATTATGCAAATCAAGGTAG
The DNA here is from genome assembly GCA_030625065.1 of Alectoris magna. Taxonomy (NCBI): domain Eukaryota; kingdom Metazoa; phylum Chordata; class Aves; order Galliformes; family Phasianidae; genus Alectoris; species Alectoris magna. Next base: position 165,819,762 of record CM060560.1, on the reverse strand, counting down.
AGAATGTAAAGTTGGTCACACAGCTAATACCCAAACATACAATTAGTGACTGCCTTTGCAAAGTTTGATTCAATCAACTTATCTCTAGGAACTCAATCACAATAGGATGGAGAAGATAAATGAATAGAAATGAATTTTCCATATAAAAAGCCAATTTCCTTAACTCTTCTGTCTTCATGTAGCACCCTTCCTCACTTAATATTGTTTCCAGTATCAAAAACAAATGTGTAGGCAATGCAATATAGAGCGTTTTACATCCCTTCCAACATTTTTTGATGTGTTATTATTTTGTGGGTTTGTTGGGTTTTTTGTTTTTTTTTCAACTTTTCTCATATTAACATCTAGCAACATTTTTTAAAGAAGGTTATTAAAATATCAGTTTCTTTTGTTGCACTTACTTAAACTCTCATTTCAGATAATTGTTGCACACTGTGCAGATGACTAAAGGGATCTAAGGTATTGAAAATAAGCCCATGATGACAAAAGAGTGAGACATTGCTATGTACACTTAAATCTTCATCTACATCCCTGTCATTGTTGTAAAGGGAAATGACACTAAACTCTGTCATGTATTTAGAGATTATCTGTCCTGGCTTCAGAATAAATGCAGCTGAAGAAAAAATAATTCAAAGTGGTTAACAAAAATGGAGGATTTATTCTCCATTTTGTGATAATCTGAATATTCTGGTATTTTCTGCCTTGTAAAAGTGAAAGAGATAAGAAAGTGAGGCAAGAGAGTCTACTCAGTCCTGAGTTTTGTGTTAGACTGCGTTTTCCTTTCCAAAGCAATGAGTTAATTGCTCCACTAGCCAGAACTGCCGTGAGGAAAAATATGCCAGTGGTGTGCATGCAAAGAACCTTGTTTCTTTTGCAGAGAACAGTCTCCATTACACTACATTCAAAATTTAGTGGGGTACAGAAGCCACTGCCTCTCAAGTACAACTTGTAAAAACCTCGTGTTGTGTGGCATTACATATATGAGAACACATTATCTTGGTGCCACTGTTGTAAGCTCTGGACTTTCATACCCAGCCAATTACTCTGTTCCAAACAAGTTTAGTATACCCAAAAAATTCATGGCACGTTTGCCAGATCTTTTCTTAAAAATCGGAAGTGAGAGAAATTTCACCTCTTATTTGGATTATGTACTTCAGAACATTTAAAGTAGGAAATTTATTGTATGGAACTTTTCCTTAAAAACAAGTCTGCTGATCTTCATCCTTTCTCCAGTGTTATATTTTATAATTTTTTAAAAATCTAAATAAAATTCATGGCAAAACAGAAAACCAGAACACATAATAACTATCGGAACAACAGTTTTCAAAATATTTTCAGTTTTTCTAAGTTTTTCTTCTTAAAAAAAAAAATAAAAAAAAATCATGCAGTCATATGAGGGTGTTGTAGCATTCAAATCAAAGAACACAGCTGCTGCAGTGAATGCATTAGCTCTTTACCTTAATAGATCCGTGTGACGCTGGGTCACAGCTCATTAGGTCTGGTAGCTCTCAGAGCAGGTATAGTTTCTTGTATGTGTGTTTAAAAATGTCCTGATTTACGTCAAAGTTGGGTTTTTTTCAGGCATAACAGAGTATTTGTAAATATCTACAAAGAGTTTGAGGTTGGATGGGTGCTATATTATAAAAACTGAGGATCATTTACATAGTACTGATAACTGTTAGTACAGCGTTGCTTACACAGGCCTAGAGATACTGAGTGGTACAAAGTGATAAGGATGAAAGGGAATGAAGTTTCTCTCTGATTTTATTAATGTCTAAATATCAGGATTCTCATAAGTACATTCAGTAGACCATGCTGGCAAGTTCCCTTGGAGGTTAGGATAGAGATGAGACTTTACAGGGTGAAGGTGATCTTGCTAGAATTGGTTTCCAGAATAGATAATCCTTCACTGATTTTTCTGAAATTCTCTGTAGCTATCTTTGTTTCTTTCTGTTATCCAATACTTTCAACCTTGCTCTTTATCTGCTGAATTTCTCTAACTAATCTTTCTCCGCTTCTACTTTTACCCTTTATTTTTTCACACAGTCTATTCAAGGCATCTAGGAACTTCTCCAGTGGTGTAATGTGCCTTCCCAGTACATAATGAGTATGATTGGATTCCCATCAGTCTAAACTGAATACATCCCGGAGTGTGAGTTTAGCAGAAATTCTGAAAATAATATCCTGGTTTTCACTTACTTAGATAAATTTTCCTTATAGTGACTGGTATGGTGCTGTGTTCTGGATTTAGGAGAAGAACAATGTTGATGACACACCGATGTTTGCACTGTTGCTGAGCAGTGCTGCACGGAGCCAAGAACATTTCAGCTTCTCTCACTGTCATGCCAGAAAGGGAACTGAGGGGGCACAAGGAGCCAGGACGGGACAGATCCAGGACAGCTGACCTGAACTGGCCAAAGGGATGCTCCACATCATATAGTGTCATGTTCAGCCATAAAACTGGCAGAGTTGGAGTTGGCCATTGAGGGCTGCTGCTACTCAGGGAGTATGTGGGGGCACTGGTCAGCAAATAAGGAGGAATGCATCGTTTGTTTTGTATATTATTATTATCCCTTCCTTTTCTTTCTTAGTAAACTGCCTTTATTTCAACACACAACTTCTACATTTTTCCAGCTCTCTCACTCATCTCATTGGCAGAGGGAGGGTGAACGAAAGGCTGTGTGGTGCTAAGCTGCCTGTGAGGTTAACCACAACAAACTATTACAAAATTCCCTCAAATATTCTGTAGCACTGGTCACTGATTTGAACACAAATATCTTGACACATTTCTTATAGCATAATAGAACTTGAGCGAGGATGTTAACTGATATTAAACGCTGCTTATCTCTTATACGAACTCTGAGAATCTGTGTTCTGTGGTCAGCCTAAGGATGGTCTTAGGACATGAGTAATAAAGAATCCTGGAACAGACATTCTAGTCCCTAGGCTAAAGGCTGAAAATACTGAACATATTTCTGTATAAACATTTTCATTTTCCTTTTTTTCCCCGCAGCTAATTTTCCCTAATGACAAAGTAACGAAACAGAAAGTTAAAATAAATCAACACACGATCATTGCCTGTTTTAGACTATAATAGGTGCAATGTTTACTACTATTTTGAGAATCATAGCTCAGGTTACATGTTTTAGGAATTTTTTCCCAACTTCTTGCATTGATAAATGGCTCACTCTCATGTTCTGTTATCTATTTATATACCTGAGTTAACCAGGGATTGCACCTTTGCTGTTTCACTTAGCATTCTTCATGTTCAATCTCCAGACATTTTTAGTCTACCCAAGAATTGGTAATGACAGACATCTGGGCAGTGCCTTTTCTCAGTTATTTTTTATTTCCTATGTCAATGATTATGTGCCATAAATGTCCTTGGAAATGCACACTGACATTTCTCTGTAGTGAAATTATCAAGCACCAGTCCATATTTTCCTTCTGTCCTTTCACAAGCAGTTGGTGGGTTGCCTTTCTCAAAATACTTTTCTTTCCCAAATAGTTTAAGATACTTTTGTCTGCAGTCAGATAATCAACCTGAGAACAACAAAATGGACTTTATGGTGGTAATCACATCTGTGTGGATCCCCTCCCATACGCAATGGTTTCATTACTTTGTGATTACTTTTTGTATTTTCAACTGGAATGCAGAGTGATCATCCTATAGCATATTAAGCTCCATTTTGAGGATTTCACCTGCCGCTTTTTATCTGGAAACTTAACAGAAAAGTGCTAAAAGCAGTAGACTGTTACTCTGTCTAGGAGAAGGTATTTACCCATTTTTTTTCACTCAACAAAAAAATGTAACGCTCCCTTATTCACTTAATTGACAGATATTTCTAGCCTCATCACACCACCTGACTTGATGGTCTTACTGAGTAAAACATGTAAACAGGCAGAAGAAATAAAAAAGAGCAGGAGGCTGAAGAACTTACAAGGCAAAATTCAGAGATAGATAGGATGACAGTTTGATAAAGACAGTACTTATTCTGGTACAAAGCCCACATCTGGGGGTTTTAGTCTCAGGATGAAATTTCACGTAGACTGCATACCAGCTGAACTTCTGGAATTGTCAGTGTATCAGCTTTGGACACTATTGACACACTTCTCTCCACCTCATACCATTTCCTCAATCACATCAGGATTTAGATATCTCTGTAGTTGCTTTGGCAACAGCCATTCCTAGGAATGGGTGTGAGAAGCTGCTAGTCTCATACCCTTTTTTTCTATGATATACATTCTCCCCCCCCCCCCCCCCCCCCCCCGTAGCAGAGTGCAATATAAGTAAAACCTACAGCCAAAAGAAAGAAATATAGAGCAGATGAAAATACTAACTATTATCATCTGATGTCATTGCCAGAGAAAGATTTTACTAGTTTATGCTGAGTTTATAGGTTTATGTGGACAGTAGGGAAAAGTCTATTTATTTTCTTTTGTGCTACTGACTCTTAGTGCCCAACAATAAATACCTAGCTCATAAAACTGGTAGTTTTAATATACAAGATGCTGACAGGACACATAACTTCTAAATACACATGCATACACACACATACACTTTCTCTTTAATCACTGAGTACTATTAAAGGAAGATTAGAAAAATCTATAATGAGTACATGTCTGAAATGCTTATGGAACCTTATATCTTTATGTTTTCCATCTCATGTACGTACTATTTATGTACTAGCATGCAATTAAAATTAAGCAGAAAAAAAAAAAAAAAAAGAGGCATGACAGAACTTGGTCACACATCATATCACTAATCTCAATCAAGTATGTAGTCATCGGAATGGTCTTAATCAAGTACTCAGTCACCAGAATGGTCTTATTTCTCCAGGATGCTGGAATATGTGGTTTTGCATTCTGTTCTACCTCTGAACAGCCTGAAGGGCATTTTTGTTAAGAGTATGTATTGGAACAGCATCCCATCAGAGTCCTGGATTTGTGCTTCAAACAAATATATATGTAGTATGGTCTGAACATCTCATAAAGGGCATAATGTATACCACAAGTAGAAAATATTTTGCGTGTTTTTTTCTATTACTTAGATACAATCTTCTGTTCCATCTTGTGAACGCTGGGCACACTGTCAAACTTTCCCCTTGGTTAAATCTTTATGATGCAGTTTAAAACTGTCCTAAAGAGGACATTAGGACATTAGGACACAGTCATGCAAGCCATAGTAGGAGAAATTAGGAAACATTTCCCAGGATAAAGACTGTACTAATATACTTATTGATAACAAAGCTATTAGGGAGAAAAAGATTTTCAGCAAGTAAATACTCACTCTCATAAGGGCCTAATATCACCACCTTTGCTTGAGGTTTATGAACTCACTTTTAATCCATCAGCTGCCCTAGAATGTGAACTAATGTCTGTAAAAGATCCAAGGCCATAAGTAAATATTTATGTGGTTAGCTCATGACAAACTGCTGCTTCTACACTGATACGAATACGTAGATCTGCTGCTTTGCTATTACTATTATTATATTACAATACAAATAAATTACAATACAAAATAGTCATATCTTATTACTATTTTGAAATAACATTTCTGGCTTGCAAGTGATTCATGAAAATGTTGTCCTGTGCCTTTCATTCATTTCCAAACCCTGTTCATACTCCATACTAGTCATTAAAATGGGATATATAGAAGGGATTGAGCAAAACTTTTTTTTCTTTTTTTTTTAATTATGTAATCTACACTATAGTTTCATTAAAAATTTGGAGTGTTGTATGGGTAGTGTGCAGGACAGTTTTAAACTGCATCATAAAAGAAGGGATAAGACTATCCTAAATTGGATGTAATACACTACCAGATTTTGTCAGTCTGTTTGTAGCCTCATTTAATGCACAACAGAGGTGACTGCTGTACTGAGATGAATTTAATAGGAATTGGCGGGGTGCAGTCACACCTTCACAGCATCACAGCATCACACAGCTCTGCATCACTCCACTGTCAAATGGCTTTGCTTATCCTGCAGAATTGTAAGTGTGAAATCTGTATGGCAACACCAAAGCACCTGTTTTCATACACACTTTATTTTATTTACTGGTAATACTATACACTAAAAGAGAATACAAAACAAATATAATACAATCTACATTTTGCAGATTATGAACAGTTTCATCCAAGATACTTAAATAGATTTCTATAATACAGACTTCTCTCTAAGCTTTTCAAAGGGTTTCTCTGTATCTTTATCATGACCAATATAGGTGCAGTGCAGATGTACTCTGTTAATAGCAGAAAAATACAAACTACCTAGAAGTAATGTAAAATTATTTGTGCCTCACAGGAACAAATTCTCAGTAGGTTGTCACATGACTTGTGATCACTGTAAGCAAGTGGACTTGACATGGATGGAAATCTGTGTGTTGACTCTATCAGTATACAGTCAGAGTAATCAACAGTGCAGTTACATGACAGACTTTAAGTAAAAGAACAAGCGACAATGAGAAGAAAGATAAGGCCATGCCAACCATCTCTTTCTCAGAATGGTGTTCTTACATTCTACATGAAAACCACTCTGAAATGTAAAATGCCATTGTCAAAGGGCCCTAGGAAAAACAAAGATTTAGGGAAACGCTAGCAGCATGGAGATCTCAGCAGCACAGGGGATTCATGACTGACTGAATCCTTGCCTCAGCTTCCAGCTAGTTTCAGGGAAGGGATGCTACACTTTCTCTACCATAAGAGATGATCATGAACTTTTAGATGAGAAAAGAAAATTTCAGCTTGTCAGAAACAAAACCTGTAGCAGGCACATACATAATGAAAATATTAACAATATGTACAGAAGAACTGAATTTCTGCTTGGAAATAGAGAAAAAATAACCACAAAAAGCTTAATAATCATCTACATGGAGATAAGAGACACAACCTACATCTTCGCTATGCAAAACCTGGACTAAACCTTTGAATGTTAATCTTATATTTTGAGTGCAGAAGAAGGGACCATAGTTGTGATTTAAAATAGAAATCCCAGCCTGGTTTTGGTACATTTTCACAGTGAGTTTTTGTAAAATAATTGGGGAATTTTCTATCAGAATAATTTAAAGAAGCTGGCCCATTAAGTTGGACAAAGTCTTGGAAAAAAGGAAAAAAGAAAAAAGGAAAAGGAAAAAAGAAAAAAGAAAAAAGGAAAAGGAAAAGGAGAAAGAGAAAGGGAAAGAAAGGGAAAGAAAGAGAAAGAAAAAGAAAGAGGAAGAAGTAGAAAGAGAAAGAAGAAGAAGAGGAAGAAGAAGGAAAAGGAAGAAGAAAGGGAAAGAGGAGGAAGAAGAAGAAAGAGAAAGGGGAAGAAGAAGAAGAAGAAAGAGGAAGAAGAAGAAGAAGAAAGAGGAAGAGGAAGAAGAAGAAAAAGAAAAAGAAAGAAAGAGTTTCTTAAGAACTTAATTATGCTTACCTCATTTTTGTTTCTGCCACACACAAAGAAGAACAATTGACATTTTTAAAAGGTTTTGGTTGTTTGGGTTCAGAAATGCAATATAGCCAGTCCACAATGATTTCCCTACTTAATACAGCTTCTAACTACTAAAAATCTACCATGTAAAAAGTAAGGTTCAGGGCAACTACTGATGCATACATTTTTCTTCTCTTATTTATTCTCTAACTGTATAACTTGTCTGGAAAGACAGAGCGAGTTGTACAATATCAAGCAACATACATGGAGTAATTCTAGAGACAGTCTAGATGTAATGAATAACAAATACCTCAAACTTCATTCCCAGATGAATAGCTCATATAAGCTTGCAACAGATTAATCAGATTGAGATTTCAGCCTATTCTGTTTTGAAATATTCCATACATTTTTATGGGAGACACAGCAATTTGATAGTCCTTGGAAAAGAATCACTACTATCACTGAATTTCCTTCATTGGTTTGTCCATTTGTTTAAGCCCTCATCTAAAAACTCCTAATAAAAAATCTGATTCTGCCTGATGCAATAATATCCATCCTTTAAGCTTACAGGACTGTAAGGCTTATATTTATATGCATATATATATATATAAATAATACAGTACTGATAGGAATAATATTGCACTATAGACTACACAATAACTAAAGGGTAGATAAAGTTTCAAATAACAAATCTAGGGTAGAAGCAGTTCACCTCAACCTTGAAAAACTGTTACAGGTTCAGATTATCACAGTGTAACACAAAATATTTTCCTGTATTATTTTCAGAGAACACAGTTCACATGAGCTAAAAAGCCAGTGTCTTATTAAAAAACAAAACAAAACAAAAAAGCAACCTGAGACCTGACACTTTAAGGTTATGTAATGGAGATTTTCCTATTTTTCACTCATTTTAAATTGATGTATCTCTTCAGTATCTGAAATAGAATGACCCAGCTTGCTGCTTCTTAGTTCTGCCCTGACAGACTAGATCTAGACTGAAACAATATGTGCATAGCTGCATTCTTTTACTAAGTAAAGCCCAGACAAGAACAAACCTTTAGTCACTCCTCTGTCTGCCAGTAACAAGCAGCTGATTAACAAAATGCAACTGTATGTTGTAATATCATGCAGAGTATCAGTTTGTGTCTTTAGTAACAATTTAAGCTATTATTTTAGACTTTGGGAAGAAGTAAAATTCAGAAGTGAAATTCCCATTAAGACTAGGAAATAAAAAGACTTGAGATATGAACAGATAGTATGGAAAACCAAGGAGGCTATATGCTTATTTACGAGGAACAGAGGATTCATCTTCCTGATGTACTTGGTAAGCTGTCTTCTTGCTAGTCACAGCAGTTTCATAATGAGCTGAAGACGTATCACATCATCCTAATATTTCAACAGATATTATAATGTAGCATTAACTCTAATACCAGAAATTGCTATCTGGGTTCAATTTCATTGGTATCTTTATAGGCAACATTTTACATGATTTGACAGAAGATTTTGCAGCATTCTTTGATTATTCTCAGGATTATGTTTTATAGAAAAATATGAAGGAATGAATTAGACAAGATCACTTAAAGTTGGCTGTATTAATATTTAAAGAGCACTCACATACAGTCCAAGATTTCAGCTAAACCTCTTGTAAGAAGTATTTTCAGCTGTGTGGTGATGCCAGGTTATCCTACTTACACTATAACATAATTCAGTCTTTTCATTTTTCTTAATAATATATTTGAAGAATCTGCTACTTACAAAGCTGAAAGACAAATGTTATTGGCTTGGGAACTGTATGCCAGCAACCAATAAAAGCCTTCAAGTCCATTTGCTGCAACTCCAAAGCAAGCTGCAGCAGTCCAGTTACACTGACTGTCTCATTTCTGAAACCAGACATGCCATTTCAAAAGAAAACATTGTCTAGGAAAGTATTTTCCTCTTTGCCCAGGAAGTAATTTTTAAGTTAATGCCTCAGTGGAATTAGGATATTAGTCTAATGGAACAGCCATCTCAAGTTCTAAATTTTACTGAATTTTTACTGAAATTAATGAAAATTGTACTTAATTAAAATGAAGATGATATAACAGGGGAGACGACTGTTTGCTGGCTTACCCAATGGAAGTCAGAATGTCAGTTGTTCTGATTACCTCTGTGAAAGACAAGATGAATACAGTCCCCGATTACCTAAATAGGTACAATACTTCACCTTTGGAAAGGCTGAGAAGAAAAAAATATAGACTTTCTAGAAGATGAAGCCAATGAGAAAAGCACAAAAGACAAGACTACATTCCTTCTGCAAAGAAGAAACATTACACACAGTGTGAAATAGAACACTTGGAAGTCATGTTTTCAAATAGTAATTTTTCTGGGAAGCGAATATTCCTTTCAAAAGGAAGAGAAAAACTTCCTGGAAAGTATGTGATGTAATGAGGTCAAGAGAAGTTGCAAGTTTTCCCTGCAGGTGACTTCAAAATATAACCTCTTGAAACAGTTTTCATTTGTAATCTCACATTCACAAAACACTTAACACTTTTCAGGAATAAATTTTCAAAGATTTTGGCATCATTTTTCTATTAAATCCCAAATCAGTAACTATTAAAGAGCATTATTAAAAGATTGCTTCATTTGAGAATTCAGGCACGGGAGAAAATTTTTAGCATATCACCCAAAATTTCCCCAAAATTTTCCTCAGAAGGGTTTCTACCACACAAGCTTCATTAGAGAGAATGATATGAAATCAATGCCTTACAATTCTCAATAATTTGGGGGGAAAAAAATCTTCTGTATATTGTAAATCAAAGGTTCTATGTTATTTTCCAAATGGTAGTAAGGTACAAATTTGTAGCCTAGGAAGTTAATGCCATATCTAAGGGGCATCCAAAATTACATGTGATAGGAGATGGCAGTCTACCAACTGTTGGTGACAGTTACAGATATTTGTCATACTATTTTACAATCGTTTGTGACAAATGTGAAAGTGCTTCCACACTTTCCACTACAGCAAAGTTTAGTTGCAAGCAAATAGTTAGGAAAAGGAGTAAGCAAATTAGTTTTACCTAGAAAAATTTACTACTTCACAAAAGATGATGACATACAGAATTATGAGAGCTGCTCAGAAAGTACTGCCCCCTGTGTTATGATGTTGGCCCACAACATCAGAGGTGGATGTTGGTGGCATGGCAATGGAGGCTGAAACTTCCCAATAATATTCTGTTACATTTTGCTGCAGTGTGACAGATGGCAGCAGAGGGGCAGTCTGACAGAATGACGTCTGTCATGGAAGTGCATATGGAGCAAAGGTATGTCACTGAATTACTCCACATGGAAAAAGTGACACTCACTGACATTCATCGATGCTTGCTGAAAATTTCTGGAAATCAAACAATGTATGTGAGCACAGTGAGGCCGTGGGTGATGTGTTTCAGCAGTGGTGACAGAGACAATGAGTTACCTCCACTAGTTCAGGTTTTCACAACAGTGGCATGCAGGCTCTTGTTTATTGCTGACAAAAATTTGTATCTAACTGTGGTGACTATGTTGAAAAACAGCACTTTGTAGCTGAGAATTTCCTATATCAGAGCTATTTATATCTGTTGTAGTTTCCATGGAAATAAATAGAAGGCATTACCTTCAGAGTAACCTACATACTTTGGAAGATCATTTAAATATAAATAAGGTTCACTTTATCCCTTATAATTAGATATGGCATTGCAAACATCAGATGCAAGGCCATTCCTTTTCTTTGCTATGAATGAAAACAATCTTTTCTTTCTTAGTACTGTTTTTCATAGTAATGTGATTTTAAAATAATGTTAGGAATTTTATGAAGAAATAAAGTTTCAAATTCTACCATTCATATTCACATTAACTACTACTTTAATCTGTGTAGAACTGAGCAGTTATTGCAGCAATTTGCAAAGTAAATGAAGAGATAATATAGGCTATGTCCTTTAATATTTAATAAAGATTTTTAAAGTAATGAAAGATTTTTTTATAAATAATTTGTACACAAGAAAAGAGTTCAATATCACTAGGAAGCCTGGTGAAACTAGGTTTTGTGAAAAGTAGGGAAAAATAATACTGCTTCGAAAATGAAGAACAAGCTCTGAGTCTGAGTGAAAGAATATTTTGTCTCCTCAACTGCACACAGGGAGTAATGTCTGAAAATTCATCATCTCAGTTCTACTGTGGTAACTTAAAATAATGGGTCTTGTCTCCATCTACCAAAAACAACAATCAGTCCAACTATGCTCTAGGACTTTACTCATGACAGGCTGTAGTATCTGTGCTTTCCAACAAGAAAAGTAATTACAATAGTAAAAATAACAACACAAAAAGTGAAATCATTTCACAGCATAATATGACACACAGTATGAGCTCTGCTTGATTTACTGGCTTCCATTTCACTGGATGTACCCAGAAGGCTCAGAGAATCACTTGCTAACAGGGTTAGTTCCTGTGAGCTCCTGCACATTCTAGGAGGTGTACAAGAGCAACTGAGGGTTGTAACCCTGAACACACTTTCATCTCACTGGAAGTATAGTTGGAATAATACATTTTGAAAAGGGAAAAATGTGTACTTAAGGTGACTATTTGAATGTAACAGTAAGAGACCTGAGAAGGGGGTCATTTTCACCTTTGCTACTATTAATTCCAGTGGGGTGAAGTAACATGACTTTAACCAAGGAAATGCCAAAATACTAAGCCATGAAAGTTAAACAGAGGGGAAAAAAAAAAAAAAAAATTGTATGATGAAAGGAAAACAGACAACAGAAACAAAAACTGCTATTCCTAAAAAAATACTTGCTCACTGAAGAGCAGTTTTTGATTCTTCAGTATTAAGCAAGAAAAAGAACATATTGCTATTCCCACGAGTTAGAATGGAATCTTTGAAAAAAAAGTCACTGAAGCTAGAACAGAAAATAGGCATCTAGAATTTATGGAGGCTTTTTACAGGACTTAAAGTAAGCTCAGAAGTTGGGATGCTAAGGGGAAAGAGATATTTTTTCATCTCTAGTGGTTTTATTTCTTCAGTAACAGATAATTTTTTAATAAACATGCATATGCTTAAAGCATATTTATTGTTTCAATCACAGAACTCATTTTAAACAATAGCAAAAGTACCCATAAATATTCATGGTCCGGGCTTCAGCTACTGGAGTGTTTAAAGACATTAGACCTCTGGATGCTAGAGGCCAGTTTCTTGCCAGAGTACAAGAAATGCAAAGTGTGAATGAATCTGCCTGAGGCAGAGGTGGTGGATGCATACTGAACACAGTCAGAGTTCTACATGGGAGTATAGGACAAACCCATCTGCATGGTGATTGTTTTCAGAAATAAATTTATATATGAAGCATGACAAAGGTAATCACTTTGGGCAAGAATCTTACCTGATTACTGATTTTGAATGAGGAACTACAGATATCATAAAGATATTTCAGATTTAAAAAATCATGTGTTCATAATACTTAGGAAAAAGAAAAAGAAAAAGTAAAGGAAAAAGAAAAAGAAAAAGAAAAAGGAAAAGGAAAAGGAAAAGGAAAAGGAAAAGGAAAAGGAAAAGGAAAAGAAAAAGGGAAAGGAAAAGGAAAAGGAAAAGGAAAAGGAAAAGGAAAAGAAAAAGGGAAAGGAAAAGGAAAAGGAAAAGGAAAGGGAAAAGGAAAAGGAAAAGGAAAAGAAAAAGAAAAAGAAAAAGAAAAAGAAAAAGAAAAAGAAAAAGAAAAAGAAAAAGAAAAAGAAAAAGAAAAAGAAAAAGAAAAAGAAAAAGAAAAAGAAAAAGAAAAAGAAAAAAAAAGCTTGTTAGTACTTCTCTATTTACCTATTCATAAATGTAGGCAGATAAATCATATTCAGATTTTCATTTTATCCATTTTCATTCATGCAAGCCAAATGACTCCAGACTCCAGTCTCTTACGGATAAAGACACTGAACTTTTGTTATCTGTGTTTTCTAAAAAATATTTCATTGTTTCTATTTGTCTTAAAATAATACACAAATTGGCAACATTCAAAAAGTGAGAAATGCATCATCTGCTTTACAAACACAGAAGACAAAGCCTTTTAGCAGGGTCAACAATCTGCCACAGGCATCAACTTCAGTTTATAAAAGCGATCTTCCCTTGTGGAATTCTATTAACCCCTTTGCCAACCTTCCAATAACGTCATTCTCCAGATTATTTTTTTTTTTAAATACATTTATAGACTGCACAGGGTATTTATTTATCTGCCAGTTGAATAGAGCAACTTTGCTAGTTCAGTCAATGTCGAGGACTTATATAGCATATGTGTGACATTTCAACAAGCTGTCATAAAGAATATCTTCAATGCTTAAGATAGAATATGATTTTCAATGTATAATCATACATACTATATGGAAAAAGCAATGGTTGAAATGCTCTTTCTCAGTTGTACATACATAGCAATCAATATATCCTGCAAATACAGGGCTCACTTCATTAATTTTGCATCTTTTATTCTGGCTTTCTTATTTGCATTTTGAAAGTGAAAAATGTGCACTTGAGGTGTACTTGACTTTAATAAGTCTTACTCTTAAATAAGTAAGAGGTCCGAGCAGAAGAGGGAAGCCTTCTCACCTCTGCTACTGCTAACTCCAGTACGGCAAAGCAATTCTTCATGCACTTAAGTTCAGCAAAATTTTAGGTGGATATTCATCTCACCTTGCCTTGGCTGCCCAAAGGTTGAGTGTCCACGCTAAGCTTGTTCTATACACCAGTAGTCAGTGGTGAGAGAGAACATATCCATATGGCACATATTTATGTTTCATTTACATACCTCTTAATCAGATAGCCTTAGCTGTCTCAGAAGGACTGCCTCTTTGTTTTGGTCATAGATTAGGACTATCATCAGACCAAACAAATTAGTCAGATTAGGTTGACTCTCAGTACCCTCACAATGGGTCCTACTGAAATAATCAACTTTCAGAATCAAACACATATATAGTGAACCATACGTATCCCATTGTTCCTATACCTCTTCATTCACTGTGCTGAGAATTGTATTCTAAGGTGAGGTTCAGTTACTTTAGCTTTCATAATGTTTAATAACGAAAGATAAGCATTACAAAAGGATAATTAATCTCATTTATTCCTGGAGTAAGCACTCTGTCAACGGTTTGCAGGCTGGTTCGGCCCGGTTCTGTGACTAGTGGGGCAGAGGGACCTCGCAAAGTCCACGCCTCCAGAAAAGGGAGAAAGGGGACCTCAAAATAATTAAAGAAAAGAACAGCGGCAAAGATCTGAGGGGGAACAAACTAATTTACTAAATATAATGAGAGAGATTACCCGGGAAAAAAAAAGCTGTAGGCCTTACAGTAATGCTGAAGCAGCACACACAGTTGGGATGGGCAGCAGCGAGGAGAGACGAAGGAGAACAGCGATGAAGGAAAACGAAAGGAACCTCAGATGACCTGACAGCGCCTTATATGTGTTCCCCCCGTGCAAGAATGACATCAGCACAGTGAACAGTCTTCTGAGGAATGTAGTTTCTTCTCTTTAGTACGTTGAACTGGGACATTAACACTTTAATTCCCAGTGCACTACATGATGTTATGATGTGGAATACTGGTGACCATAAAACCATGACACACTCTCTACTCAGAGGTGCCCATCTCCCTCTCTTCCTAAGCAAGGGCATTCATCTAACAGTAGGGTCTATATTTCACACAGGTAAATTTCACACAGCTAATCTAGAAGAATTCCACCTGAAGTATATTGTCAATTAAGAGTGAAAATACATTGTTCTCTACATTACATGATGGAGTCAATCAAGCAATTATTTGGTGTAACAGTAAAAAGAAAGTGAATTATTAATGTTCCAAATAAAGTGCTCTACAGCAAAGGTTGAAAAGTTCAAAATGAAACATGTAGAATTCAATAGAAATCATGGGGCCTTAATTAAAGACTGGTAATCTTTCTACACTGTTTATTTTTTTCTTCTTCATAAGATCAAATACCTAATAAAATATTGATGATAATTTATTAGTTTGCTACAGTTGTCTTGAAAAAATTTCCTCTGCACTCTCTGTGAAATTTAATTTGGCTGTAACTTTGCCAGATTTGATAGGAATAACGTGCAGTAGGTCATATTCACTTGAGATTTACATGAAGCAGTGTATATTCAACAAAGTGACAAAAACATAAAACAAAACAAAACAACAAAAAAAAACAACAAACAGCATTAGTTTTGAATTGTATTGTGAGTAACTGTTCTGCTTTCACTTAGAAGTCCATCTAAGCTTCTACTCAACAAACCAGCCTGGTGGAATCTTTAAAGACTGAAAATATGCTATATTTTTGAAAATATACTATTCTTACTTTTGTGAATTAAGTCAGTTATGTCACTGATTTCCACAAAACAAGAAGTGAGTAGAAATATTATTCAGAGCCAATGTGCTAATTTTCTGGAAAAGAACATCTTTCTTGTTTAGAAGAAATATGAAGTAGATAGTAAGAAGGGAAGATAATCAAAAAGAAAACTTTAATTAAACTTCAAATTTCATAAACACTGCAATTCATAGAACCATAGAATCATAGAACCAAGGTTGGAAAAGACCTCTAAGATCCTCCAGTTCAACTGTCCATCTATCACCAATATAACCATATATCCACTGAACCATAACCCTTAGTACAATATCTAAATGTTTATTGAACACCTTCAGGGTCAGCGACTCCATCACCTCCCTGGGCCCATTCCAGCAGTTTCTTTCAAAGAAATTTTTCCTACATCCAACCTGAATCTCCCCTGCTACAACTTGAGGCCATTCCCTCTAGTCCCATCGCTAGTCTAAGCCCTCTAGTCTAAGTATCCCTCTAGTCCTATTCTTTACTTAGTTCATCCCAGACAGAGGTGTAAAATGGACACCAAAGTAAGAAACTAGAAAAGTAGTTACAGCAAGCCTCAAGATTCCTTAAAATTGTTTAATCCTGATCTGTGTGTTTATGATTCAGTGGTAAGCACAGCTCACGGTACCATCAGTAAAACCGATTTCATGGAATCATATAGCTATCTAATATTCAACTGAGCCTTCTCATATGCTACACATCTAAAATTCAGAAAAGTATATACTTCTTTATATTTGATTCTCAGGTCAGATTCTTTTTCTCTTTAACCATACATTCACTTTTGTCCTTGTTTAACCACTCTACTTACTGCTACTATCTACTGTCATAACAACACTATGAAGCTCATATCACTCCTTCTTAATATTGTTCCCTATTTCCTGCCACTGTTTTTGTAACAGAGAAATCTACCTGTTCATCCCAGCTGAAAACCCAGTAAGATACAACTTGAGCTCCAAGTAAACCACATCATTTATCACCTTGAGATGTAACAGTCAAAAATTTTGGGTCAAAAAGGTATCAGAAGATTGTTAGTGTGACAATTGCTGAGTAAAAAAGGACTAGCAAGAAGTATCATATTAATTCAAGATGATAAAGACTGTGACAGCTTCACCCCACTATGCCTGCCACTTGCTTGGCTAATCCACATGGTAGCTCCAGAGTACAGTGGCATTCAAAGAAGGTAGCATTCTCCTGCCCTAATTTGGGATCTCCATTCATTTGAAGGACAGATTTAGGGACACATTTTGTCTGCACAGAAAGGAGTCTGTGTCTCTCCATGGGGTCTGGAGCACAGTCACTAGATGTACACAATTACATGGAAAGTAATAGGCATTAACAGGTGCTTTATTTGTCCATTCAGACAGTATGGATCATACTACGTGAAGTTGTCTTGTGTTGGACTAAAAAAGCCCCAGGCAACTGCCCTAAATTACTGGCCCACTGCCAGGACAGGGCAATTCCAGTGCTCTACTGTTATCATTCTCTGAAAGAAATAATTTTGATGGTTTCACTATACCTTACTGAATGGATTTTAAAATGCTTACATCCCTCTACTGAGTAATCCACTTCCTGATACACTTTTTTGTTAGATTACCATAAAAATATGACATACATATACTCCAATGACAGAGCCAGTTATACAATATAGAATGCTGATAATCATACATTCACATATTGCTGTCAAAATTCATTGTAATTTCAAATTTCTGTGGGAAGAAGCCTGTATTATCCATATGTATTTATACTTTAGGAAAGTAGAAATATTTCCCATATCTATCCCAAGACTAGGAACCATATGCTCTGTGAATTGAACAGCAGCTCAGAAGCTAGAGGTCATCTGTAATCTTTAGAAAATAACTGACAGCATTTGAAAGCAGTTCAAGAACAAAAGCAAATACTTTTGAAACCTCTATTAAGCCTTGCAAGCTGGCATATGACAAAAAATATTATTTCCTGTCAGAAGTGTATGTCTCCATATCCCTTCAATAATATTTCCCTCATCACATCAGAGTTTAATCACCAATATTTATAAGGATCTGTACCCATAGGACTGTGTTCTACATTTTGTCCTACCTAAACCTTAAAGTAGTAACACTACACTCAGATACCTTTGGAAGTCAGTTTATGTCATCAGCTGTGGACCTCACAAATAAAACTTTAGGCACATGAACATTTCTCAACATCCTTTATGCAGCAGTTAAATGCAGCTTAAACATGGGGATCAAATGATGTTCTGAACGGGGATGAATCAAGATGTTTAAAATCTTTCTGAATTTGAACTGAAAAGTCAGATGTAAATCTCAAGACCAACAGCTTTAACAGCCCAAATAATCCCAAAGACGACACTACAGAGAGCACTTACTTACATAAACATGCCTTAAAGCAGATATATGAAGACGCAGAGGTGGAACAGATAAGGATACAAGTAAAAACTTACGAAGTTAGTGTCCATTAATGAACAGCAAAGACTGACTTTCTTTGAGTTATTTGAGAGCTTTTTTGATTGTTTTTTGCCTCTGCTGCTTTCAGAAACTGAACAAGTATGAATGCCCATGACTCATTAGACCATAAACACTGTTGTCCTGGTTTCGGTCAAGAGGGTGTTAATAGCACACCAATGTTTTGGTTGCTGCTCAGTGATGGGAGCATACCCAAGGCCAGGCCAGGACACTGGGTAAGGAAGAGCCACTGCCTGTATTACACAGCAGCAGGGGTTGAGGCAGAGACAGGATAGGGGTCTCAAGGTTACAGCCTCAGGTTGTGCCAGGGGAGATTCAGGTTGGATGTTAGGAAAAGGTTTCTTCTCTGAAGGAATGGTTAGGTGCTGAAATGGGGCGGTCCAGGGAGATGGTGCGGTCATCTTCCCTGGAGGTGTTCAAGAAACATTTAGATGTTGTACTGAAGGAAGTGGGAAATACTGGTGATAGATGGACAGTTGGACTGGATGATCTTTGAGGTCTTTTCCAACCCTAGCAATTCTATTAGTCTATAATTCTATGATTAAATTAGGCACAGGGTTATTCCATACCATGTGACATCATGGGAAAGGCCATAAAGCCATGGGATTGGATGGGGGCTGGCTGCTGCTTGGGGATTGGCTGGACATAGCTCAGTTGTAAATCAGATAACGAATGTGTACATGTGTTTCTAAATATATCAACTCAATTCAAGAACCCACTGGCAACAGGACCGTGAAATACTTTAGGATACCTTCTCATATATTTTCTATGAAAGGAATTACCTTTACTTTTTAAATCTGTATGCAAACACTCAGTGTAAACCTGTGGAAAAGTCCTCCAAAATTACTATGCAAAAACGCTTAACACTAAACACTTATAAAAAGCTGAATGAAAAAAAAAAAGTCATTTGACATTGCCTCCTGAAGTCTCAAGTTTCCATGAAAAACATAATATTCTCTTTAATATTTCTGTACGGCACTGAATTTCCTCAATTTCCACATGATGCAGAAAGCCAGATTTTACCAGCGAGTATTACTACATATTCTTTCTGAAGCAGTACAAAATATTATTTGTCCTTGCCTATATTTGTTCTTGATTTGTTTCACATTTCTTCTGTTATGTATGTTTCTAATATCTTTTACAAGCAACAAGTAATTTTCACAGCAGATAAGGCTGGGGAACCTAACTTTCTAACCACCTGAAATCTGAAATATAATACAAGCCATCAAAAGGCTTGAAATCACATGAATTCTAGTAAAATATCCTTTTCCTAGATCTTAACTATTGGTAAAAATTTGCACTTGCATGTGATAGAAATGGGATTAAGGGATAATTCATCATTTTTTTAATTGTCCCTTCTGTCTCGCTCCAATTAATAGGAGTGAGAGGAGATTCTTTTAATATACCCGGCGTGAGATTAAGAAACAACGGTTCAAATGTTAGTCCAACCAGTTTATTACAAATCCTAACCTTTTAGGGAGATGGGGAAGGGGAAACAGGCGATAGAAAAGGTAAGAAGAAAAGCAAGGAATCTCTGTAGAGAGCAAAAGAGATAGTCACCACCGTGGGTCCAGCAAGGTACGTTGTAGGTCCGTTGATCTCAGGAACCAGTCTGGTCACCACGGGAGATGGGAGAAAGCCAGGCAGCTCCGCAGCAAGCAGGCCTCGGGAGTTCAGCCTCCGTCAAAGGTGTCTTTGGGAGTTTTTCTCCATCAAAGGTGTCTTTGGGAGTTTTTCTCCGTCAAAGGTGTCTTTGGGAGTTTGTCTCCAAAGTCCCTAGTTTGGTGAGGGCCTTTTATCCCCAATTTCTGTGGGTTTTTTTCCTCTTCTTCTTTTGTCTCAGTTTTGTGTAACATTCCTGGGCCAACAGATAAGCCAGCAGGGGGTGGCGCCTTCCTTGCCCTGCACA
The DNA here is from genome assembly GCA_030625065.1 of Alectoris magna. Taxonomy (NCBI): domain Eukaryota; kingdom Metazoa; phylum Chordata; class Aves; order Galliformes; family Phasianidae; genus Alectoris; species Alectoris magna. The sequence goes on along the minus strand of CM060560.1, from coordinate 165,799,635 downwards.
AGCATTATCACCTTTTGCAGTGGTCAGCTCCTTCAAGCCGTACCCCTGAAAAAGACTGCTTGTCTTGCTTCTGCTTATCTTTGCAATCATAAGCAGAGATACAGTGGCATGGTGACACACACTATTCACCCCCCCAGCAGTTGTCTTATCACCAGAAACGCCTTAGAAGCAAGCTTTGAGACAAAGAATAAAAACAGCTCTGTCCTTCACACCTTCCAAAAAAAATAGCAAGACCTCTGCAAAGATGAATGTTTGCACAGTTATTACTAATGTGCTTTAAAATCACTTTGTGACATCCAGTAAAAAGACTGTATATATGTGGACTGCACCAAATGACAAAGTGCTTTGAGACATGGCTTTCCTTTGGATTTCTCTGCATGGAGATCTTCAAACCACTGACCAAGAACTGATTCCATTTCTCATTTTATATATATATATATATATATATATATATATATATATATATATAAAACTGTATAGATATGTAACTGTATACACACTGCAGTGATGTATATATAACATTGCAGGACTCAGCCTCTCCAAAACTTTTTGTACCTTTTCTGTGTGTCTGTCCCCAAAGTCATTTAATTATGAGGATAGAGTCTCAAAAGTTTTTCAATGATCTGCATCAGAACTAAACTTGCTTCTGTCATTAATAGATTAAAATATTGCTACTTGATTAATATATACTGACAAGGCATTACAATTAAAAATCAAGAAGGAAAGCAAGAAAAAAAATGAATTATTTCAAACACAAATAAAGGAATAATGAAGGTACATTTGGCTCATTAATAAAAACTGGACAAATCAAGAAAACACAGTGCAAAAAAATAGAATTAGTACAAGAAGGTGATTGTTAAAAGTTAATTTATGAATGAAATCACCATTGGTTAAAGTGAGGTAGTATACATATCACAGAGTAAAAAGAATAAAGAGAAAAATCATTTAAGACAGCATAAAATACAAATGACCAACTGAAAGGATTTGTTGGAAGCCCTTTTTTTGTATTGTCATTGAATGACGGCCATGTCTGACAGCTGAAATTCCCATAACTCCATCTGCTACCAGAGCTTGTAGCTGCTCATTGCAATGCTAACCAAAAGAAGTGCAATAAGCTTCCTAAATGCTATCTTCTGCTCTCCCATGGTCCTGCTGCCTCTTCCTGGGATTCTACTTCTCACTGCAGCTTTAATGAAGATAATGTACATACCACAGATACGGCAGGATATTGATACCAGTAAAGCTCTACCTGGAGCAAAGTGATGCTGCACACCTAGACAGATACGTTATCAAGAAAATAAAATAGAGTTTGTGTTTTGAACATGCTTTCTCAAATAGCATGTGAGCTATTGCTTCTCAAAACCTTATGCGGAATGAAAAGTGGCATGCACAGTGCTCCAAGGACCTTCAAACAGCTACTACTCCAAGACATAGTAACAGAGACCTCTCTAAACAAATCAGGCTGATATTTCTCATGGTAATGAGATCATCATTTGCATGCAAATTAAGTTTGAATTTATTTTAAACCACATGTTTCATCTTGATAATTTAAGAAACATGAAGAAAAAAAAAAAAAAAAAAGAGAGAGAGAGAAAGAAAGAGAGAGAAAAAGCAAGAAAACTTTAGAAATATGCTCCATGTTTACATGAAGACGCAGGTCATTTCTCCTGCACTCCACAGAGAGAGCTCATTTCTGCATAGAGTGAGCACATTTAAAAGTTAAATTAAATATAAATAAGAGTGTGAGAATAAAGATGAACAAAATTAATTATAAAATCTTCTCACTCTCTCAAGACAATATTGAGGGACTCCAAGGAAGCTCCAGTTAATAGACTACATCACACAGCTTCAGAACTCAAACAAACTACTTTGGATTGCAGCTCCCAAGGAATTTTTACAAGAAAAAGGCACAGCTGTGGAACAGTGAAAGATTTCTCAAATCTCAGTTCATCATAATAACGGAGCAGTTAATAGCTATAAAGAAGAAAGACATAGAACTTTTATCTTACTTCTTAATCTGACTTTAGAAAATACTATTGGAATACACAGTTTAAGAAATAATGGAACTAAATCTCTTTAGAAGGGTTAAGTAAGGAAATGCACTTCCTCTAATAGTTATGTTATACAATTAAGAGGAAATTTACTAGAGGAAATTTTCTAGGTACTGAGGAATATATTTTATTTCCTTCTGTTTGAGATAAATGTAATGTATGAGGAACCTAGCTTACTTTCTATTTTTTAAATAAGAAATTTGTAGTAACAAACCAATCTGTAGTAACTACTACACTAGAAACGCTTTTTTGTTTTTTTCTTGTTTTTCAAAGGAAATCAAAACCAAACTGCTGGCACTTAGAGGGCAGAGTGCATAAGGTAATATATACAGGAGATGAGAGTATTCTCCTTCCCGCTGATAAAGCATCTCACGGCTTATCTAGAATATTTTTTGTGGAGAGTTGTCCAAGTCAGACTGAGCAAGAATTTTCATTTGGCTCATCAGCCAAACTTCCTAAGCTAAGAGGATACCTTTCCTTTGCTGTGATCAGCTAAGCTTCTACACCTACATCCAATCAAAGGAGTCTTCAAAAGCAGTTCAACTCAGCTATTTTGAAGGACAATTTGATTGTCCCTTTCTTTATATGCTTCTTGTGCTACAAACAAAACCTTACAAAACCAATTCTCATGGATTTTCACCTTTGAAACTTAGAAAAGAATATATTCTGACTGATTCATTTTGCACACAAAAAACCCACCTCATTCCAAACTGATGAAAGAGGCATATCTGATCTAACTTCAACATTCATCCTATAGTAAAATATCCTGCTCTTTAAGCAGTATTAGAAATAAACAATATAGAAACACTGTTTAGGTGAGCAGTACTGAGACTAAATTAACTAATTATTCCAAATATCTTTTATTTCAGCTGGTTTCTCTTCCCCATGTCCTACTGATTAAAAGGAATTTTCACAGTTTCTGTGTCCAAACATTTAATCACATTTAACCTTTAACATTTAACTTCAATAAAACATAAATTACTGAGCTGTTATATCTTAGCTTTGATAATTAAATGGCGGGCAGCAACAGAAAATATGAGGAATAAAGAAGAATAATGCAGTACTGAAAAGTGCTGTCAGCTAGGGTAACATTAAATAGTGGTTCAATTCACCTGGACTTTGATGAAAATCAAAATCACTGGTGTATGATACATCACTTTACAGAGTGAAAACCTCATGCTCCAATGAGTAATCAGGATCAAATGCCTCAGTGCAAAATATAGAAACCTGACAGCAGATAAAGGTTAGCTCTTGTGAAGTCACTTAATTCCACGTAATTAAAAATTTGTTTTTACTTAACCCGATCTATAGAGTTTTATACATTATTTTTATAGTTATATGTATTTTTTTCATTTTAATGCAATTACACTTTAAAAAAAAACACACAACTATTTCTTATTATTTACAGAAGATATTTTGACTTATTTCACCAAAATTAGCTCACATTTATTTAATAATAATTTACTTAATATTTTCTCTCCTACTGCTTAAGAATAACAAAGTTTTAAACAGACTTCTCACATCTTACCACTGCTTATACCTACTGAAAGATTCTAAAAATATGGAAGAGGTAACACAAAAGTTTTTTGAAGAAGGAAACTTCAATAATAACGTTGTCCAAAGTTCTAGCGTAACAACTTAATTCACTCTCTAAATGTCTTTTTACTAAGGACACAATTCAGTGACAGTCTTTACTCTGGTTTTAATGAGAATCTGATCACCATTAATTAAAAAGGTTTGGAAAGTACTTCTCTGAACCATAGGAGGTTCCTATCTCATCTAAGTCTAGAAGATGAAAAATTAGCTCCTTAATTTAAACTTGTTGCCTTTGATCCCCATAGGGTAAATGTAAAGACACACATCGCTAAAGAGCACTACTCCATCCTAAGGGAGTCATATGAAGATAGGATTAAACTGTTTATTAAGGCATCTGGATTCAGGGATAAGCTGGTAAACTAGTTGTCTAAGCTTCCATTATTCTGGCTAATTATAGACAACAATCATTTTATACCTCAAAGTGTTTATACAAAGTCCTTATATGAAAAGGTATCTTCTTAAATTCTGTTAGATGCCCAATTTTATCTCAGCCTTATAATGAAGAAGGAAAGTTAAAAACACTGTCTTCAAAAAGCTGTTTAGTCTAATCTGGAAATTGAAGCATTATTACTCACTAATCATAGCTTAGCAGTTACTTCACAGCCTCGTAGTCATTGTATGGCACTACTCCTTTGAAAAATTAAAAGTGATTCATGTCTTCATTTCTTTCCAATGCAACTCCAGCTCTGGAATCCCTGATTTAATAGTGCATAGTTGGAGATCATTAAAATATTATTTGTGTATATATATATATATATTTTTTTTAATTTTTATTTTTTTTTACTTCAGTCAGTAATACACACTTGACCTTTGCACCCATTTTAAATTTCTGTTTGAGAATAATAGAATTGCACATGAAAAGGCATATCATGTAATAAATAATTAAAATATAGCCATTCTTACTTCCATAGCAAACTGATTTAATGTAAGATCAATTGAACCATTGCTCTGCTTTCATGTTGCACAGATTTAGTGAAATAGATAAAGACATGTTCTTACCTCAGCAATTTCCAGGAGTTATCTTTTGCCATACATTAGTTCATGAACTTAATTATTTTATAAATGTTTCTGGCTTCTGAAACCATGTAACACCTTCTTCATTAGCAAGAAGTTGTGCTCCATATAACATTTCTGGGAAATCCAACAGATTCTTATGCCATCAGGTTCTTGTGCCATGCCACTTTGAACTGAAGGAAAAAGTGTTCCATGGTGTAATACTTTGGAAGAATCTGCTTTGATATTCATTAGCTCTACATCTGCTCAAAACACTTTCCACATGTTCATCGCTGGAAAAGAAGTTTGCAAAACTATAACCCATGACTCAATGGAATATTAGTAAAATGTTTCAGTTATTCATTGCCATTAAAAAATGTCTATGTGGGTTTGTCAGTACAGCTTCTGAAATGTAACAAATTAATATCCTCACTTTGACTTAATTTGCGGACAGATGGTGCGAAGAGGGCTCAGTGATGAACAGTGCCGTCCCTCAGCTTGTCAAGACTTATTTACAGCACAGAAGCCATCCTCTGATGGCTGATTATCTGCTTCATTTAGTAGAAGTGAAATTAACCTCTGGTTTCTGTGCTGATGACTCAGCAGGTAGTTCACCACTAATGCAAAAAATAGTACCAGAAAGACATTGGTCTTCAACCCTAACAAGGCACATTAAAGAGCCAAATTGCTTTATTAGACCCAGGAGATAGAAACAATCATTTCAGTCCACTAACTGGAAATAATAAAGTCTGGGAGGAAAAAAAGAGAACATAATGAGTTTTTTTTTCCATGCACAACAAAATAAATAAATAAAAATAAAAAGTCATTATTTCAGGCGACCTTTAAAAATATATAATTCTGTGATTAAGCCTATTGGAAGCGGATCTATGTACTGAAATTGAGAAATCAAGACAGATACAAATAGATATATCTTGTTTCAGCCCCTGTGGCTTTTGCTTTTGGGACTTTATTACATAGTAAAGAATATTATACATAATGTATAATAACAAGAGCAATCTTAGTTAAACAGCTTGATGCTAAATATACCCGATGTATGATTCTTTGTGCTGGATAATAATACATCAGCAGTAATAATCCACCTGGAAATGCACATTAAATGCTCTCAAAAATGTAACCTATTTTGAAAGGTTCTTCTAATTATAGCATTTATGAGCTCAAAATGAAAAGTCAGGGCAGAAGATGACTAACGATGAGCAATATTAAACATATTTAATTGAATATGCTGAGAAATACCTGAATCTCAAGGGCTACCATTCAAAAAGAAAGAAACTATTGGCTATTTGAAGTAAAATTTACATTATACTTTTGCAGAGAAAGAGTCTGTAGTAACTCCTGTTGCACAATATTGTGTTGCATCACATGATACATTTACTTCAGATGACAATAATTTTTTTAAAAAATGTGATGTATTGGGAGTGTTAAAAATAAAATAATGTTGTTTCTCTTTTATTTTTTCCCACTAAACATACACAAGGTGCTCCAAGAAAAAAAAGTAGTGATTACCCAAGGGTAGTTTTTGCTTGATACCTGATCATCTTTAGAAAAACAAGTACTGGGAAAAACAACTATAAACACCAGATGGAAGATTAAACAGAGATTCTAAAGATTTTCTTGAAATATTAAAAAAATCTATATGAAGCACACTCAGTGAGGAATTGCTATTATGGAAATAGCTCACAGGCATTTGTTCAAAGGCTTTGAGTCATTATACTGATGTCTTTTTAACCCCTCTTGGTCTTTGAATGCAGAAGCACCTTCATTACTGCAGATTCTTTTCAGAAAGAAATGTTAATATTATCATCATGTATTTATCTGTCTCCATGAAAAATTGTCTGTTGTTTCCTCCTATTGTGATTTAGTCAGTTCCACCAGACAAATGCCTCGGAGAAGTTTCTTTCTCTTCAGAGATTTCTTGCCCAACTAAGAAAAACTCCAGAAGGCTTGCAGTGTCTGATTTCATCAAAGCTCCATGCCCAACAGGTAGTGTTTGAGTTGAGTCTCAAACATACAGTGGTTCACGGGAAGTTGATGAGCCAAAAATGTTTTCACTGTATGTACCAGGACATGAAAATTTACCCTACCTTCAGGAAATTGAGTCATTTTTCCTGATGCCAACTCCTGCAGTTGATTATATTTATCCATTGCAACAATGCAGAAGAAAGAAGTTACTGATGAATGCACTGGGCTGTAATAAAGTCAATTAGCAGCATTTTCCAGGTTGCAGATTCAAGTCACATTCTGAAAGTTACACACAAGTCTCCTGCCCTCAAAAAGACTGCGGCCTTTCCAGCTTTGAACTCCACATTCCTCCCAGCTAAGAGCAGGAAAGAAATTAAGCCTCAATAACGATTACATATCAGCTTCTCATGAGAGCCCCAAGAGGAAAATCTGTCATTTCACTTCAACATTTACTGTAGCAATATTGACAATGTGTCCCTGTGCCACTAGCTCAGAGCACTGGATATGCGCATATCTTCACTAAATGTGTGAACAAGAATGATCCTCATTCACTGCCACTTCTTTAAGGACTGTATTCTGTTCATGCTCAATCTAATGTCAGTTTTGCTAGATATTCAAATTGAACTACACTTTGACTCCAGCATAAGTAAATTTTTTCCTAAACTTCTTAGCTTCCTAATGATAAAATGGCTTTCTACAATGAGGAATATTTAACCACATAAATACCAATGAAAAATACTCCAATAAATCCAAATGAATTCTTATAATAGAATATTTTACAAACATTTGTTGCGGTCTCTACAAACTAAAATTAAGACTTTTCTTAAATCCTTTTGCAAAGAGAGCTTTCTTTCTATTTGAACTAACTTCACTAGGCTTCAACAGTTTTTGGAAGACTTGAACTGAGCATTGAGGCATTTCTGCATGGCAGCACAGGGATTGGACAGGTTTTTATTTTTTGAAACATTTTGAAAGTTCACATTATCAGCAGTGGTCTTTCAAGTCTAGATTTTGTAAGTATAAAATTCTAGCTTTTAAAAATAAAAGTTGGGAAAACTTTCTTGAAAAAAAAATATATACATTTCTACCAAGGAGAATTCAAATATTTCATCTTAAGAACTCCCTCAACTTTAAGTTGATGTTTATGTACAGAAAGTCAGTCAGTCTGTATGTAGGTCTTTGTGACTGGTAAACAGCAAAACTTCTTGAAGTTCGCACATTAATCTTCTGCTGTGCTTCCAAAATATTAGCAGATGAATACTCCAAAAAAACTGAATATCCGGACTTCCCTTTTAAATAGATCACTTTTCTTTTCCAGATTGTCTCCTTATAACGATGATTATACCAGAATTAGACCCAGTAAATCTGAGTTTAACTGACTGTGAAAATTTTGAAGTATCCTAATCGTATGCTCAGCATACTGACATTTCCTACTCCAAAAGACTATTTGGGCAGGCAAGCACTCAAGCTGAAGAAGGCAAAAAGGAATGAAAGTTTCTGCAATTATGTAACATTTACTTCTGAGCATTTCTCAACACTGGAATTTGTTTTATTTCCTGCATTTAAACAGTCCCCCTGTGATATTAGCTAGCTGTTCAAGGGACATAATCTAAAACATTCCCCCTTGACATTTTTTTAAGGAATATTCTTGTAAGCAGTTACGGCATTTGAGATAGATACTTCCAGAGGACTTCTGTCTTATTGTTATTAACAGAACATTTTCTGCAGTAAATAGTTCTCCGCTGAAATAAAATATCAAGAATTTACTTAAAAGGTCATTTTTACTACAGTACATTTGTCTTAAAAGCACTCATTCTTTTTGATTGGTGTAGTTTCTTCCTCTGCCATTTGCTGCTAGCTGAATATAGGCCCTAAGAAAACCACCCATCAACAAATAGATCCATTAGGTTAGATCTTCAAAGTGTTAGCTGAGTGTTTAGAAAAACTGTATATATTATGTCACTTTTTAATGTTGTGAGTTTACATAGATAATGTACGTGTGTCTCTGCCTATGCATATGTATGTCTCTGTATATGTATGCTTGCACATCTGCTTAACACAAATGTTTATATTAGCTTCTCAGAGATGTATGCACACAAGACTTCTTGGAGTTGGAGCTTATGACATCAGTGATATGAAAACTGTAAGAAGTTTGCTCAGAAAGGTCCCAAGCAGAAAACAACTGAGGGCTAAAAGCCTGGCTCTGGAGGACACCAGCTGGTGCAGACACCCTGTCCTCAGTAAAGGAGACAAATATATTTTAGGTTTTTATATTTCCTCTCTGTCAGAAGGGACAACACTGCAGGAGAATCCATCCTCCCCTCCCCCATCTCCACAATATTTTTACCCAGCTGAAGTAGAGAAGTTGAAATCTATTCTCTCAGTGAATCTGGGCAATCAAAATCCCAATTTCCAAATCTGAATACAAGACAAGAACTTTCCATTTTAAACAGAAAAATTCGTATTACTTACAAGAGCCATTACCACATGCTCACTTTAATATATTTACTTTTTCACATTCTGAACAAAACATAAGCTATGTGGTTTCTAAACTTCAAAGAGAAAAAAATACACAAATGGAAAAATAACATTTCCTAAAACTGTACATTTTTTTTAGGAAATGCAGGCCTGATAAAAAATCTGAGTTAAATTCCTATTGAGATGCTTAGGCTGCAGTAGTGAGGCAGGATCAGTCCTGGTGAGGGGAACCAGGATCAGACACAGCCTCACAATGTTTGGGCAGGGCTGCAGGGGTGGGCCTAGGCCAAGCTACAATGCCAGTTGACCCCGCTCAATGGGGCCCATGGCTGGGAAGGGTAGAGCTGTGAGGAGCTGGACACCAGCTCTGCTGTAGATTCTCTGGAGCAGGGCTGGGAGCCCTGAGGGACTCAAATGGGGTCCTGGGCTCTGGGCAGCATGAGGCAGTTCCAAAAAAGTTTCTCTCCACTTAACACAAGAGCCTAGCCTGCCTACCCAGACAATTCCAGCCACCAGCTGGTGATTACTTACCTTGTTAGAAGCTCACACTTCACTTTCTTACAAAATTACTTCACTCAGGAATAATGGGATAAGAAAATGAGGAAACTCCTCCATGTTTCTATACGAATATCTGGTTTCCACGTGTCACTTCAATTCTTTGGTCTTCAGCATACAACCTTCAATCATTCTGGCATTCCCATTTATCAAATTAAACATTGGGCTGATAATTAATTCACTGTTCCACCTCTTTTTCTCCAAGAAGCCGGTGTTTTTTTATTGCAAAAATTACTTTCCAACAGGGATTGCCTTGTCTCCTTAGAGTCTTTTCAGGAAAGCTAGAGAACAATAACTATCTACTGAGAAACTTTTGTCTAAATACACGCAGATCGAATGTTACAAAAGGACTCAGTAGTTTATACTAGCATCTCTGAATCCATCACAGGTTCATGCCATGCTGCATTGTTTAAATGTATCTATTACAAATTATATTGAATATTATTTTTAATTATTAAGAATGAAAAAGTGATATCCCATAATGAATGTTTGAATACTGTGAAAAGTAGTGATAGGCTGAACAGCTTTCTCTCCACACATATGCATTCAAATCTGTGTGAATTTAGGTAAACTGTGCCATTATTCTTGATGAAATACCTCCATTGCTGGTAAATCGTGAATGGTATACACAGAAACCATGGAAAGAACATTTTAATTTAAAATATATATATACCCTAATAATATATATATATATCCTAATAAAATAAAGTCTCAGTGTACAGTGAGATGGGGAATCAAATCTCCTGAATAGGACATTCGGTCTGTCTAGTTTGAGAGTTTGCATTGCAGTTATATTTCTTTTTTTAACGTGCAAATTTAGAACAACAACAAAATATGTGCTGTGAACGCTAAGAAACAGACAGCAGCACTCTCACACATTCAGTTGCAAAGCCCTGGCTGTACATTCTGGTTTTATTTTGTGCATTTCATGCCACACAAGCTCTCTCTCAAAATATTTTACTGATGTGAATAATATTAGTGAGCAGAAAAGATGCGTGCTCCCAGAGAACAAAAGACATTCTGTAGGCTGGCCAGGCTTGTTCAACAGGGATTGAGAAGCACCAATTTAGAAGAAGAAAAAGGGCGAGACCAAGTTAAGAAAATGACTGTAGTTATCACTAGGGGATCTCTGAGTGCTTAAGTGATGACCTGGCAGCAAGCCCTGTTGAGAAAGGAGAGTTACTTCTGTGGTTACCTGGCAGCAAGGTCTGGTCAAAAGAAGCAGCTAATTCTCCGGGGTAAGTAAGAGCCTCTATTAAGAGCCTGAGCCTATTTGAAACCCTTGTACTATTTATAAAGGAGACAAGGAAGGCTGAAGATCTAGCCTTAAACATTGTATGAACTGCCAGGTAAGCAGACATAATGGTGCACTTCCTTTTCCATGCACCACCAGGCTGATTCTCAAAAAGGATTTGCACCAGACACTGGCGGCCTGCCAAAGTTGCAGATCTTCTTGCCAGATTTTGCTTCTTAGTGCTGCAGAGCAGTCATGAGGAGAGGGTAAAGGAAGCTTTAAGTGTTTTACTGATGTCACTTATTAATAAAAGAGGAGAGGAATAGATTAGTAAATGTGCAGAGTAGCACATTAGTACAAGGAAGACCTTATAATTCAGCCATATTTCATTTATAACACACTTCCTCAGAGAAAGGGAAGGGTTTAGGTGTGGCTCACACTGGCCAAGATAAAAAACAAAAAAAACAAAAAAAAAAAAAAAAAAAAAAACAAACAAAAAAACCTGAAACCACAGTTTTGTTGAAAAATTCTTTTAAAAACAGAAAATATGTCCCAGATCAAAAGACAAAGTGTAGCTCCAAAGTAAAACCTTATTCTTGTTCAGTTGCTAGCATTCTAAGTCTTCAGTTGTTGGCTAACCAGTACTCCATTAATATATATTGATTGGTTGCACTGGGTAGTGATGAAACTGGGAGTCTATGACCTAGACCGGCCACTTTAACAGAACCACAAACGGCTGAGCTGATAGAGGAAGAAAGGAGAGAGAAAAATGGCTTGTAGAGCAATTATACTGGTTATGGTTGATTAAGTAACATCACAAGATGCAAGAGAGTCAGTAGTAAGGGCAGCTTTGTATTATCACACTGGACCTAAGGACCTGGCAAAGTGAAAAGCAGAGGATATGTAAATTATTAGGAGGAGGAGAAATGCAAGCAGCAAATCTGTTCTGATGATACTTTTCCTGTTATTTACAAGGCATCATTCTGTCACAACAGTAGTTGGGTCACATGCATGACAAAAACAATCAAGAAAACACTTCCACATATGATAGATAAAAATGATAGATATATACATAATTTATCTATTTTGTCTTGAAAATAAAAAAGAAATCCACCTCCCATTCTACATTGCATATGCCTTAGTAGAAACTGACCTTCAAAGTACTGATCAAACTCAGCTGTACCGCAATGAGATGCTTTGGATTCAGAGGGCACAATTATGCCCCAGTGCTAATTGGCCATAATTTAACAAAATGTTTTGCACTGGACTACTGAAACACATTTGCAAGTGCAGATGGCCCATTGAGGACAGATATGTTCAGGAAATCAGCATTTCTGTTTTGAGCAGCCAACCCACAATCACAGTTAAGGAGACAACATGTTCTACATACCAAGTAATTCATAAGCACCACCTTGATGTGATATAGGTGTATGCTGTCCTGATAAAACATTAAGTTCCCAGTGTTTACAACATTTTATTCCTTGCACAATAAAAGCTATAGATGAACAAACACAACTGACATAAGATTTAAAGTTAGATCTTGTACCCTTCCTAGTTACATATTTTTTCTATGTAATCCTAGTTACATAGTATTTGAACACTTTTCTGGCATCCAGGAGGATGCAGGTAAAATACAAAAAAGTGTGGCTACCAGATTAGAAAATAAATAGTTAGCAAAAAAGCCAAAGTACTCTATAGCATCTTTTAGAATTAAATAAATATTTTTTTGGACTTCTTCATGAACATATGTCTCACATTTCTGTGTTTCAATGCAGTACTAATGAAAGATATCAGAGGAACAAAAATAAATAACCAAAAGATACATTAATTCATCATTGTACAGCAATGAATTTTGAGACGTGATTCATAACGTAATGAGCAACAAATTGAGAGGCTGAAACATCAGCATTCAAGTGAAATAAAAATAACATGTGGAAATTAGGATAAAATAACCACCACAGTAATCACTTGAGCAGTAAGGAGTTAAAGCATACATTTTATTTCTGGGAACAAACGTATAAGTTTTTTAATATTGGATCCGTCATGGAAAGAAAAAATGAAGTATAAATACACTTAAGTGGAAGGTGGGTGAAAAAAAAAAAAAATCAGTATTTATTATTAGTAAAGAGCTTGAAGAAATGTAAAAATATGCACCTTTGAAGAAAACTGAGACAATGGCCAGAAATCACTCCCAGGGAAGGGAAAGGTAGTGTATTACAAGGAGTGGGAGAACAGAAGACCTGGAAAACTGCAGTTCAATCTTAGAATATATTTTTCTCATTAATTAGTAAAAGAAATTATCAGAAATTGTGTAAGAGCATCCTATTTAGCCCTAAGGTTTAGATTCAATACAATGAACATCAACATTGTCTCATTATCGTTTTTCCTTTCATTTATCACATCTCAATTTTTAGATCCGTTTCTTAAAAACAAAGTTAATAGAAATATTTTTTTAACTAATCTTTAGAATTGTCAAGTCACATGAGATGTCATCCCATAAAAGTTGCACTATATTTCTGTGGCTGATAATTAACTTCTTCATTTCATATAATTTCTTCATTTTGATTTTATAAAAATCAGACATGTTCCACTAAAGGTTCCACTAAAGCAGCTGATAACAACATATTAGTGTTTGCACTTCTGTAATTGGTAAATCTAATAGGAAAGATTCTGATCTTGTGACTTTTTGATGCGTATTCATTAGAAATAAATGAAATATGCTTTCTGCCTCTGAATCAAAATGCTGAAAAATGTTCTGCTGAGTTCAGCTGACCATGGTATATATGGAATAGATGTAGCAAAGTAGATACCCTAGTACATTATGGAGATCCAATTATTGGAACAGCTAAGAAAAATGGAGCCAAAGACAGATCAATTTATCTTCATCTTACTATTATGATGCACTTGCACCTGTCAAATAAAAAGGGCCATTTCCATAAGAAGAAAAAGACACATAGCTCAGATATTTGAAAATACTTAAAAAATAGATGTCCATTCTTAGAAAGTATTTGAATGTGGCAAGAGTAACTGGAATTTGCTAAAGGCAGAGCACTAAATATTGACTAATGATGCTAACCATCATGCATATTGAGATGGTGTTTTGTTAGGTGTGAAGAATGCAGAAGTCCTGCTGAAACCATCAGGAACTATGCCTGTTTCTGTGATGAAAGATAATATTTCTTCTGCTACTAAAATATTAGATTAGGTGCCCATATATCAAAAACAAATTCTCCCTCACTGAAGTCAGCAACACAAATGCATACTTGCAGTGTTTTGGGTTTTTTTCCTCAGTTTTTTTGCTGTTTCTGCCCACTGAGCTTGCAAGGGAAACAACAAAATTGATTAAAAAGAGAGGGCTGTCAAAAGAACAAAACAGACAAAACTGTTTAAAAATCCTTTAACTTAATTTCTTTCAGTCCTGGTGTTCTTAAGTGTTACTCAGAAAATAGAAGGTTAAAAAAGTCATACAAATACAATGCTGAATTGGCCACTCAAAACTTAAATATTGTCTTACATTCTAGAAATGACTAGGATTTGAATATAAAAAAATATCAAAACATTATTTCACCCCTAGCATTACTGTATCATTGTTAAACCATGCAAATGAGACCAGAAACTCAAAGGAGCTGGGAACTAGCAGGTTATATTTCTCACTATAATTTGACAGGGTGTAATTGTAAAATCATATGAAAAGTACTTTCCAGTGAACTGTTATTAATTCATATATACTTTTTAAAATAAATCTGTACAGAGAAGAGTATGAATTGAATGATGCATTTTCTGTACCTCCAGAAGCTTCACTAAAAATCACAGTTCTACAATAACATCAGAAGATTCAGAAAAAATTACATTCACTTCTACTTTGGTCAAGCATTAACTCTCGCTTAATCATGAGGCTTATTTAGCCATGTAACATTCAGCAGCTAAAAATAATCAATGTTATGTTAATAAAAAAGGTGTGAAAGTCTCCGAATAGATTGTCATTGAACATAAGCAAGCAGCTATCTATTGCTGCATTGGTGAGTGAATAACAGAAAACACTTTTTCTTTCCTAAACAATCTAGAAAAATCTATATACCCTTTTTACTTTTCCCACTACCAGAAATTAGCCAAGCATCCACTGGGACAAGTCAAGTAACACAAACAATTGCATATACAGTTAAAAACATAGATAAAGACAAGATAGACAAGTATTACAGCATGAGCTTGTTCAAGTTAAGTATATGTGAGTGGCATTTTATTATTCATCTAAAAATATTTAAAATGACCTCCATGGGATTAGCAACAATGATCTCTTTTGCTTTTTCTCCCCACCATTGGCTCTATACAGTTGCTAAGAATGCATGACATTTTAGCATCACTGATGTCATTTGACTTCCATTCCAGAGTCATTTCATACCTTCAGACATTCCTGTGAATTTATATTGAAAAACAGATCTATCTTTTATTGTATTAAATGCAATGTAGTACAGATGCATCATGAACTGTCAACTAATAGCAGGTGGCAAATTTGCAGCAATATACTGCAAAACAGAATTGGAGTGCAAAACTGGAATTTAAGTAGTTTACAAACAAGAATGAAATCCGTCTTGTTCTCCCTTTGTCTTCAAGATAAGATCAGACCTGTTGAATGATAATGTCTTCCAGTATCAAAAGCCAATGTCTGTATGTAAACCAAATAATTAAGTATTACAAGAAACAGTCCCAGTACTGCTATGAAAGAGTCAGTGCCAATGCTGGTAAATTCTTGGTTTTCAACAAAGAGCGATGGTGTGCAAACTGCCAATTGTGAGTGGTTCCTGGAATGTCAGAAGTCCCACAACACGCTCTGAAACCATCTGGAAAAGCATCCAACACCTGGAGCCAAAAGCCAGCTAGCAATCATTCTCACAGTTCAGCAGCACAGATGACCGCACTCTATTAGATATTGTTTAATCTGCCAAAATAGCCATAAGGAAGGAATCCAGCACAGCAGTATGCTTCATTCATTACTGCATAACTTTGAGACTCTGCATAACGTGACAATCTCATACAGTTTTCTCAGTGGCATTATATTTACACTCAGACAGTCCCATTTTTATCAGTCTCACTTTTCAGTATGAAATACTGCTAAGGCGTTAACAGCATAGCTGCTTCAACAACGTAGCTTTAGAGGCACATTGTTAGAATGCATTAACAAATGGAAATATGTCTTCTTCATACACACCTGCTGCTGCTTTGAAAGTGTACTGTCTGTAAAACTTCCGCCTTCTATACCCCAGAACTACTACTATATGGTGGATCTCTCACAGGGGCACAAAAGGTGAGAGTAAACTGTTGGCAAATTCAGAATTCACTAATTTGTATGCATTAGAAGCTGAAATGCTGCAGGTATAAAGACACACTGCACTCCTCCTGCCTATGACATTTCCAATAACAGTCATATCTGAGCATTCTACACTAACGGATTACCTTCTTTTTCACAAAATTTACACTCTCCTAACAAGAGAATGGAAGATCTTATAGTGAAGGTAATTGTTCAAAGTTGTCTTGGGTAGGATGACATCAAGATTTCAACTAAAATCTGAAAATGATCACACTATTCTTTAAACTGTTGTACTCTCCAGATAATTAACCACCCATTGACAAATTCATACCCACGTTTGTGTATATATCAACACACAAAAACTTTCCCTTTATTCACAAGACAGCAGATGTGACAAAGATTGAGTGTTAGTGTCTCACATCCAGTTCAGATGAAAAAGTAATTACATTCACCGTGCTTAAAAAGATACCATATTAACTGAGGTGTGTTTTTTTTTCCTAAGTTGGAAAGAATAACAAGTGCAACTTGCTTCATGTCAGTAGAAACAAGGTAAATAACATATAAGGAACCCAGTAGTAGAGACTTTATACTCCTTCCAGATGGAAAACTCAGTTTTGGAAAAGGACAATAAGTCCTTTTCCCAATTAATTGTCCAGTATTCTCTCATCTCTAAGGTGAATCTTTCAGTGTTTGCATCAAGCTGCCACATTTTTATTCTGACTCAAAAACACTAAAATAAATCTATATATGCTACATCCTGAATTAAATAAATTTTCTGGATCAAAAATATATTTCTTGAGACTCAGAGAAGACCAGCCTTAATCATTACTAGAGCAGACCTAATTCAAGCCTCCTAGACATCTGCAAGTGTTTATCAGCAGATTATAGTCAATGGTTTGCCAGCTGGTTCTGCCCAGTTCCGTGACTAGTGGGGGCAGAGGGATTTCGCAAAATCCATGCCTCCAGAAAAGGGAAACATGGGACCCCAAAATAGTTAAAAACAGCAGCAATGATCTGAGGAGAAACAAACTAATTTACTAAATATGGTATCGGAATGCAAGATAACACACTATAATAAAATATAACTAGAATTGAAGCTAATAAATCAAATATAATGAGAGAGTATCTGAAAGCTGTAGGCCTTACAGTAATACTGAAGTGATGCACGCAGTCAGGATGGGCAGCGGTGAGGAGAGGCAAAGGAGAAGAGAGTGAAGAAAGAAGAGCCTGATCAGGTGACCTTGCCAGGAGTTATCTTCTCTCTGACTGCAAAGGCCCCTGGGGAATGTAGTTCTTCTCCTCTTCCAGACAGGAACCCAGAACTGGAGCATTAACACTTTAACTCCCAGTGTACTATATGATGTTATGATGTGAAATACCAGTAACTAAAAATCATAAAACCATGACAGTTAGTTATGTGTGTGATTTGTTTCTGTTGCAGTTTTTCATATCTGGCTTTTGTCCCATTAAAGTAAAACATTTCAACAGTTTTTTTTTTAAAGTAAAACAGTTCAACAACTGTTAAATGTTTTAATTTTACTTTTTTGCCTATTTCAGGAAATTAGTAATGGCAAATATGAAATTACTTTATTAAAAAGTCATTTAATTGTACAGAGTGTAGCATGTATACTTCAGGCATCTCATTCTTTTATCTCAGTCTTTAAATTAGAAGGGCAATTTTCTGTAAGAGACATGTAGATAGGAGATAAGAATTATTGGACCAATCGGCAGTAAGTGACATACAATAGATAACAACTGTTAGCAGCATATGAAACCATGGGAACTGCAAGAGGCAATGTATGTTTCTTCCTGACAGGTATTTTCATCTATTTATTCCACTCCAGACATGCTACCTCAGCTTATGCCCAAAATTATGCTCTCGCTTAAGTCCTCAGTACTGTCTCCTCTGACATAAGAGGAAAGCATTGATATTTATGATTTTACATTTATTTCTTCCTCGAATATAAACATTTTCCAAATGTTCATACTTCATCTGCAATGCATAAATTGTACCTGTCTTCTGAAATTATTTTACAAAATACAGGGGATGTTAATAGTAACAGAAGAAACGTAACAGATGTAGTCAACTTTAATTCACCTTTACGTTAAACTATTTTGGCAGAAACACTCTGGCAACACGTTACTATTAAGTTAAAAACAAACAAATCAAAACAAACTAAAATCAAATTGCTTCTTAAAAAAACCCACAAAGATACAAAAGCAAGATTTTTCAATTGTACTACAAGCTAGTCCAATTTTAGCATTCTGAAGCAGACGCTTAGATGTTTTTCAAAAGCAGGAAATGCTTTAAAACTTTTTTTTTTTTTTTTCCCTGTATGGACTAAACTATTTACTCCCAGTTCTAAACTGTTCTGCAGTCTCGCAAGTCTGCTTCTTCTGAATTTTACTACCATCTGAGACTTCTTGCTTAAAAATGCAACAAGAAACTTTTCTCTAGGTATAAGCTCCTATGATTCCAATTTTAAATAGATAATACTCTTCATCTGAAAAGAGGGAAAAAAAAAAAAAAACCACCAAAAACAATCAACTGTACCTCTTTCACTCTGTACTGCCTCATATAATACTGGGATAGCAAAAAATAAAAACAAAAAATTCAAAGTTTGCAGCCCTACATTGTAGTTCAAGAACAAAAATACTGATTAAAGTTAAATTGTCTGGACATTTTCTACTATAAGTATTAATAATATGCAAACTCCAAAGGACAAGTGAAATAAGCTTTTTATTTTTATCACTTCTATAGAATTTTAATAATACTTAGAATGCTACAGTTTGAAAACAAAATAGAATCACAGTTATTCTAAAAGAAATGCATTATGATCATGTGATAGATAGATTACAGATACAAGGGAAAATATAGTGCTAAAAATAAATTAAACAAATGTCCAATTTGTGAGGTTCTAAAGGGTACCTTCATGGTCAGTTCCATCTGGCAAGAGTCATCTGCTCAGAATCCCTCTTTATCAAGTGGAGAGAGAAAAATACATGCAGGGAGTAACTGAAAGCATCTAAAATTAGACTCTAAATCCAAATTCAAAAGCATCTCATTCTCAATTCACCATAAAATAGCTTGGCAACTCTTCATCCCTTTCCAGACCTTGTCTTAGTGTCAATAAAAGAGACTCTTGAGGACCACTCTCCAATGTGTTGACATGCATTAGGAACACAAATCACTCTGGGTATTGGTGATGCGGAAAGTTTTCTTCTTTCACTATGAATATTAAAGCTTTGAGAGAGGCCACGTGAATGCTCTGAGGGGTCCTTGGTGGAATGAATAGGATTACTGAACAGTCTAAAGTGACAGTGTCGATTTCCAGTAGTATAACCAAATAAATAACTACGGTAATATATGAAGACCACCACTTCTCTGATAGCAAAATCTTTAGGTGAGGAATGTTTGTGATATTTCAGTTATAAAAATGTACTCATTACAAACACCATACTGGACAGAGCTTTAGACAAATTGTTTTCTTGCTTACCCCGGATGCTGAGCATCAGTTTTCTCACTTGTTTGTTCTAAGATTAAATACCTAATCTTGACCTCATCCACAAGAATTAGAGCTTCCTCTGTAAATCATCAAACTAAAAATTTCCCTGCAGATTTCTAGTAAAATTGAAAAAAAAAAAAAGATGTCCAATTTGGAAGGAAAAGAAGAAAAAAAAAATGCAGGAAAAAAAAAAACCACACTATTTTTTGCTTTCTAAACATTTTTCAGTCACTGTACTAAAAAATAAAAAATGCTGGCATATCTAGTGACAGTCATAAGCAGAAATGCACCTGACTGCAGAAAGTTAGCGCATATGATTTAATTGTAACACAATCTTGGAAAGGTCTGAATATGTCTTGCTGCACCACACCAGGAAAACGTCAAGCACAGAAGTAAAAGAAACCACACACATCTGCACCTTACAGACATTAGAAAGAGCTTTATAAAAATTTTGGACAAGATAATAATCAAAAAGGGGATTCTTATATTAGTATTCGTAGCAGTGTTCCTAGCTCCAAGAAAGCTCATGCTCCTCATGTTACAAAACTGGAAGAACTGCAGTTTATAGCACAGCAAATCAACCTAATAAATGGTACCAAATAAGTCCTCCTAGGGCTACATTAATTCCCATGACTGTGAGCAAATTAAGTGAAAACCGCAATGACTGTGGAGCAGCCGTCTCAGCTGGAAAATAGTTTGGTGTAAGCAAAAGAGAAGCTGTGAAGAAGCATCCCTTCTTCAAGGTAGTATTCTGTTAAGACTACTTCTGAAAATGTTAGCAGCTTCAAATGGCCTATTTTCTACTTGTCAGAAGGAAAATCTTGGCTGAAATAACATATTGGCAATGTCAAAATAGCCACACTGTCTGTAAGGAATTAAATAGGACTTGTTATGCTCAGCCTTTGCTGCAGTTTCACAACAAAAACTGCAGTCTATAAAATCCTTCAAGCAAAACACTTGGTAGTAAGAAATGTATCACACACAAATTGGTGGTGGAATGAGAAGGAAGTAGAGTTGGGAGAACAACTGACCTACTTAATCCTTTAAGACATAGAATAAGAGACTTTTTCTAAGTATTCCTGTATGGTAATCATTACACAGACATTGATGAGTATTTAGTACCAGAGTGCAGTAGGGAAACAGGAAAGTTTGGCAAGTCAAGGCTGTTACAGGTTCACAATCATCAGGCTTAAGTACAATAGGCTTAACTATCCAGTTTAGGAGCAGATTTTCTCATCCCTTAGCCCATCCCTTCTCAGAAGCTTCTCACTTTTCAGAAGCTTTGAATTGTCCCTGAGAGAATCCCATCCACTCACCCATCCTTCCTAGAAAAATATTTACTAGTTTACATTAATGTACATATTACTGAACAACATCTGTTCCCTTCCTTTTTGATAGTTACGTATAGCAGTCCAATATTCTGAACCAGACAAGAACATCTTTTCTTAGATGTTCCCTGCAGAAAACAAATGATGGGCATTAATTGCTTTCTAGTAGTTTATTCCTCACATCCCAAAGGAGTACTTTATTTCTTAAGGAAAAATAATAATGACAGGACTCCAAATGTGACAAGTGTCATTAGTTCTCCTATGTGATGGACCTTTTAAAGCTTGTAATCTTGACACTTATAGCTCATCTCCTATGTGTACATTATTAAATTCAAAGCAAATTCCCCATTCCTGGAGGCATTCAAGACCAGGCTGGATGTGGCTCTGGGCAGCCTGGTCTAGTGGTCGTCAACCCTGCACATAGCAGGGGGGTTGGAACAAAACCATCATTGTGGTCCTTTTCAACTAAGGCCATTCTATGATTCTATTATTCAGATAGTATGACAACAATAGAAGGCATCTGGAAGGAAAGACACTCAGAGATAATAAAGACCTGAGTTCTTCGTTCTGCAGTTTTACTTTGGTAGATGAGTAGTCTCCAAAACAGACAGAATTTTCCAAGTCAATATGAACTTGGATATTGGCTTTCATGAAAGCACAATGACACAGTATTTCACGATTAAAACAGACTCCCCAGATCTCTTTCTTCGCACAAAAGTTGATTAAATCTAGCCAATTCTCTATGTTCTCTATTGTCAGATTTTTTATATTCTAGAGAAATAAACTTAATCAAATCCCGAATCTGACTACAGAAAAATAACCAGTCTGACTATTTATCAATGTATTAAGAGATTTTTCAAATACATTCATACTTCGTAAAAAGTCCTCACATAGTGTTGATCTTCGTAGCTCAAATAGTTTTTTATGAATGATTAGGTAATATCACTGTTCCATAGGCTTACTCATTTAAGTTCAGTTAATGAAACATACTTGATAAAAAACTGAAGATTCCAGGAGCAGGTATGCAGGAGTGTAGCTGGACTTCTATAAATATTATTCTTGATTGCAGTTCTTCAAAATGCTGTAATAGATGAGGAAGAAGTACAAACGTTTTCTGGTGTAATAAAGAAAATTTCAAGTCATAATGATTTTGCCATTATGATGCATGTATGATTAACTGAATATGACTATAACATACTCCTTTTAGAAAAAGGCTGAGTTGACATGAAATTAATATACATATTTTCAGGTAAGAAAAGAAACAGGAAAAAATGGAGCTGCAGAAAAAAAAAAAAAATTCTTTAACAGTCCATCATGGATGCTTTTCCACAGTCAGTATTCTTCCCATCTTCCCAGTGTCATTCCCATCAAAATTGATTGTCATCTATAGAAGGATGAAATAATGAAGCATGATATGCCCCAAAGATACAGCCTCGTTATCTCTAATAATAATTAATATTCCCCCCCCCCCCCCCCAATCTTTCTGTAATCTTCATCCATCTCAGTTTCAAAATCATCTTCAAATTTAATCTGTATCAATTTTAAATATGTACTTTCCCATGGAACACAGAAGAAAGAAAACTCCGAAAAAATCTTAGTAGAAGCCCCACCATAAAGAGCTGAAAATTTCGCTGGAAGAGATTTCATCTAAATTTTAACTGATGTCTGCAAAGATGTTAATAAGAAGCAGTCTTAACCCA
Organism: Alectoris magna; assembly: GCA_030625065.1. Classification (NCBI taxonomy): domain Eukaryota; kingdom Metazoa; phylum Chordata; class Aves; order Galliformes; family Phasianidae; genus Alectoris; species Alectoris magna. The sequence continues at coordinate 165,776,909 of CM060560.1, read as the reverse complement.
GCTAATTTTAAAATGATAAAATCTGCAAGACACTCAGTTTTAATGCTGAAATGAATCTGCCTGAGACCTTGATTTCACAAGCCCATTTCCAGAAGAGGTTCCATCACCCAGAGTAATCTGAAATACCTGGTCCCCAGAAATAATCATGGGATATACAACCTGTATACAGTGATAAGAAAATATAAAGCACAAAAGCAGATTAGCACTGCATTCTAAAAGTTAAAGTCAGGCATTCTCTACATATTACAAAATGTCTTAAAATTATACCTATTCATTATAAAATAAGTGCACATGAATTTATAAAAATTATTCCTCTGCAAATGAGTGACAGGAAGTTTTTACAATGAACACTAATTTCATAGGTCACTAGCAAATATTACAATAAAAATGCAGAAAATGAATCATATATGTTTATCTGTTGAATACCGCTGTTTGCGGATGAACGTTCAGTGTGTCATGTCTCTTTTTTCTTCATTCAGCTCTAATCAGAGCACAACTACACAACATTATTGGTCATATTCTTTTTGATTATGACATTAGCAAAAACAAAACTATTTCCAAAACACTCAGATATACCAACGGCTATTCACTGCGTTTACTTCAAGGCACCCATCAACACTTCAGCATGCTCAGGGTATTTCCATCGCTCTCTTTTCACAGAAGCAGCGCAGAGATTGTCCGTGCTGGACTAGGAAGGACATATGGCATGAAGAAAAGCATTTTGCAAGCCACTGGATTATAAAGACAGATATGTTACAATTGCTTGAAGGCACTAGCATTGTGGACATTCTGTATTTCTTCAGCAGTGAATTCTAAAGTTGAATTCTGGCTTAGTGCTCACTGAAAGCCTGGAAGCAGATACCTTGATGGGATTGTTCAAACTGAGCGCATTGCTTTTTCACAGTCTTTCCATTCCACTGAATCTGTCACATCAGTTCTCCTTGATTCCTATTGCTTTTCACCCCATCTGTTATTTTGATCAGGAACAGGAAAAAAAGGAAAAAATATTTTTTCCACAGCTATAAAGACACATCTTCATGTTGGGTTAGCATACGTTTACATTTATTTATTTCTAAACTCTGCTAGTATCCATCATAATTAAATCTGAATTTATATTCACAAATGGTCATTAAGAGAAAGTTACTGAGGCACATCTTGTATCATATGTATAGATACACGAATATTTTTAAAATATGTACATGCGCTATCTCTGGAGCTATTTATTTAGGTAGTTCAACAGCTCTCGGGTATTCCAGATGATTCTTTTCTATGAGCATGATCTATCAATTTTGGCATAATGAACTCATCCAAAGGTCAAATTTAAAGGATAAATGCTGTAGGAAATGATGACTCTACAATAATCCTGTTATCCTCCTACAACTCTTATTTCATTTTATTGAGCTGAACAGAATAAGGGTAAAAGGGTAACTACTTTCTGTCTGCCAACACCCGTATACCCAAGTGCCCTGAACTTGGCATTATGTTCAATTATGATTATAATATATTAGTAATAAAAATACATTGTAAAAATAAAATTATGGGAGAGTGAGTTGGGGAGGATTAATTGTGGATATTAGCAAAATAAGTGAAATAATTTTTGTCTTAGAGGATAGTTTCCCCTCATAAAATAATGAAGATAGAAGGCAAACTACACTGTGTATGAGAGTGCTATTTTGGTTGTTAACAGATGTTGAGACTACCAGTGCATAGATGCTCTTACATATTTGCATATACGAGGTAGAACACCGCTTCCAGATAACATTTGCAGAAGTTCTCAGTAGCAGCCTGTGATCGAAACTAAAAGAGCTTTATTCTTGCAAACAAACTGTTGTTATTAACTCACTAAATAAACCTCACTACAACTCTCCATTATCTATAAGTACTCTCCAGATGACTTATCCATATCTCCTATTCTTATAATGCAAAAATCATTTCCTCAGCAAGAACTCAGCATACATTGACCTCAGCTATTCTGGGGTAACTCAAGGATGAAAACAAGGCCCCCCATCTTTCTTCTGTTGGACAAGAAGAAGGGTCCTAAGATAACATAATTGTTGAAGCACATGCATCCCAGTGGCTGACCATACACAAGTCAAAACATTATCACCATTATATTACTTCATCCAAAGGTGGGAGCCAGACTTAAGCAGCACTTCCCCTGCTTTGTAGTTTTCTTTTGAAACTATGTTTGTTATCAGAACACAATTTAACAGTTACCTATTTGACATGATACCCTTACTGTTGCCTGACTGGTTAAACATAACTCAGCATTTCTGAGGACATGTATCACTGAAGTTACTACTATAATATAGACCTACTCAACCTCTGGGTAGCAGACTAGCTGCAGCAACCCAGTAGATGCTTTTTGGTAGTTCTAGTTCATCATTAGAAGACCTTTGGCATCATGCAGTAAGCAAACAAATTAATTAGTTAATAAACAACACTAAGTTAAATCATGTAAACATATACATATTCATAGCAAATTACTTAAAGTCTATTTCATACGTATGTATAATAAGCTTTAATTAATTTTTATACAACACCGAGGACAAAATTCAGAGAAATGCTGTAAAAGAAAAATACAGAATAGGCACAAAGAAACTGAATTAATTTTTTTAATAGGTGATGTGTGATCGTACAGAAGTACATTCATTTGCATGCTCTGAACTCATACCACACATACTGGTACTGTGAGTACTGTTACAGAAAGTCATTTTGCCTGTTGCTTAAATCCTAGTCAGAAACCTGGGAATCAACTCTCTATCTAGGAAAAGCATAGTAGCTATTGGAAATGCTCAAAAGTGCCTCTGAAGTTGTACTCTTTTCTGGATTTCTTAACATTTTTCTTTCTTGCTGAAAAACTCCTCAGTGACTACAAACAAGATAGAACACAAAGAAAGTAAAAGCAATATCATCTCATTGTCTCTGCTTGTTTCAAACCGTGCAAAGCCCACAGGTAAAAGGGCCATTTGAATGACTGTGGCTATTAACTCTACCTTTTATATTTCCATTATGTGTGAATCTCTACTGAAGTTTGTTGTTATCTTTTGTAGCCTATGGCAACAGGTTGGAGAGATGAATTTACTGGGATATTGAAAACAGAGGAAGCTGGAAACATGTGAAGAGATTGCAATGACAAGGTAGGAAATCATTGCTTCTGATGTAGTGAAATGAAATCTTTGCCCCATGCACCTAATATGTCTGCATAGGCAATAGATGCATGCACAGAGGCTGGAGTGATATTTGTTTAAAGGAGTTTTCATCCCTCTATAAACAATAGAAATGTCAGCTTCCTATAATCTCTCTTGCACAGTTCTGACCTGGCAGAAATCATTGTACAAGCAAAAAGCCTTACAACAATTGTGAATTAAAGCTTTGCCCCAAGACCCCAAAAGGGTTTATTTCACTTACTGAGTGTTAAACAAGATTTTCTAAGCCCAGAAATAGCAATATATCATTTATTAATAAGAGTAATGCCAATAAAACAACATAGCAACTAGAGGGTCGTAGCCACACAGAAAGTAGATCCACCACCAAGTCAAGCTGCTTACAAAGTCAGCCTTAGCTTTATGAAAATCTGACCAAAAAGATATAATTAACTTCCCTAACTTCTATACTGTTGACTAATTCACGCTCATTAGAAAATAAACCACAGCTCGCTGTTGGGAAGAAAAAGTTCAGTAAATTGTAGTAGTGAAGGTCACTGTGTTGTTAAGTCACTAGCTTTTCTTTTCAATGCTATAAAAATAGTATCTAGCTAGCAGAAGAGAAGACTTCTTATTCCGTGTTCCACTACATTGCAGTATTATTATGTTAACAACTGAAGCAATGTATTGGGATCGTTTGAAAAGCATACAGCGCAGTCAGAAAGCTCTTGGACAGTAGAGCATTCACCATGTGAGGGATGCTGACAGAAGACCTTCATGCAGCCTTCCTTGTGGAGGCTTCATCAGCTTGACAATTAAGACTCTCCAGAACATGTATGTTGGCAACCTGAATATTAGGTACATAATCTTGTACACATGATCAGCTACCAAACTAATCAAAGTTTCTATACTTCCCCTATCTACAGTCACTAACTGGCTATACATTAAATTATGAGAGGTTAAGCAAGTTAGGGACTCTTTCCCATGAATTTGGAAGGTTATATGTATATGCTCATATTATTATACGATGCAAATTTGTGCAAGTTCACATTCATAGTAATTTAAGCCTGGATGGGCTGCTACACAGTCTCCAGAAGTGGCCTGACAAATTTTCAGATGAACTCTCCCACACTGTCCATCACATTTGTGCAAAAAATATTAATAAGTAAGTTTAAAGAGTTTTATAGTCACCACAGAATTATCCCTTCTTTAAAAATCTTTTCTACACAAAATTTGCAAAAATCTTGACTACAGATTCATGGGGCATGTCATTATGTTTGTGCAAACAGTATATTCTCTTGTTCTCTGCTTGTACCAAATGCAATAGAGACTTCAAAAATAATTTAGACACTCTTCAGAACCAACCTACTAGCTATAATGCGCACAAGTGTCAGTGATACAGGATAGGTTAGGACAGATCTTCCAGAGGAAATAGTAGACTGTCAGTTAAGGAAAGCAAAGATCTTCATGAAATGTCCAGCTGCCATAGGCAAAGCAGCATGAACAATCAGAGAAGACAAACAGTTAAGAAATTAGTGTATAGCAGAATTGTTTTAATAAGAGCTGACAAAATTAAGAAATCTTAAGTATTCGTTATGATATGTAAGATCTACATATCTATTTATAATTTAGGATTTGCTTACTGTCCATCTATCTAAGAAAATATTCTAGCTTAATCATATAACAAAACAATTGCTAATTAAAGGTCAAATCCACATGCCAGCAAGAAGTTAAGAGATCCCCTTCACGTTTTGGGGAATTCAACAGTCTCTCCACAGAGGTAGCCTTTCTCTAGCTTACTCACCAAAAGACAGAGAGAGAAGGAGATTGCTTTACTTAAAAGGAAACTGCTGACAGAAGACTTATCTGTAGAAGCAGAGCTGGAAAGCACAGTTCAATGTCACTTTTTTAAGAGGGCTCAGTTTAATACTCAATCCTTTTGGAGCACCGTTGCCAATTGGATAAAATATTTAATGGCACTGTATTCTGTACGATATATTTTTGACAATGTATTTCATGCCTTGCATGCCACTGAAGTTATGAGATTGAAGTGAATAATGAAAGAGTAACTCAGCACTCTATGGCACTGTGTTCAGATTTGTTATTTTTCATTGACACGCCACTAGCTAAATCAAGTCTTGGTAATACAGAACTGGTTCTTACTTCATAGGAATTATGTTAAGATATAAGAAGGTCTCAACCCTGTGTCTTTTTCTATGCAATATTAAAATCACATTAATTTTTAAAGCTTCAGTATCCATTGTGGGAAATAAAATTTTAAAGGTCATGTACAAATCTGTGCTAAAGAAAAATTTATTCTGGAGCTTTAGTTTTCATGCCAGCGTTATCTGCTCATAAAGGAATTTAGTCAAGAATGAAAAAAATAGCAAAGCCAGAAAAAAAAAAAAAACACCTTTTAAAATATTTATCAGTGTTTGTAGCACTGCTGATGCTATGAAGAGCACGTGTAGAAATGTATAGTGTATTTGGAGAATTTCAATACTACTTACTTCAAAACGTAAAGGGGAAAGTTTAAAGAAGGGAAGTTACTTGAAGGGAAAAACAGTGATTTGAGGAAGAAATATTGAAAGGAGTGTAAAAGTAATAAACTAATACGGAGCTCTATGCCTTCAACAAACAGCAGAAGGGTTTCCCATTTTCAATAAATCAATCTTCATTTTGAGAAGTTCAATTTTTAAAATTACTTAAAATAGTTATAGCAATTGAAACAAACAGAAATAAGGTTTAACAGTAAATAGTGTGCTGTTTTAATTCAAGTGGCAAATAATTCATTTGTGGTTGAAATCACAGCAGTGGTTATAAATGATCTACTCATCACAGTGTCATGGTTTTATGACTTTTGGTTACTGGTATTCCACATCATAACACCATGTAGTGCACTGGGAGTTAAAGTGTTAATGCTCCAGTTCTGGGTACCTGTCCAGAAGAGGAGAAGAACTACCTTCCCCAGGGGCCTTTGCAGTCAGAGAGGAGATACAACCCCTGGCAAGGTCTGATGGGGCTTTTTGTCTTGGCACTCCTTCACTTCTCCTTGCTGCTGCCCATCCTGACTGCGCACATCACCGCAGTATCAGTGTAAGGCCTTCAGCTTTTCAGACAGTCTCACTCTCATTATATTTCATTTATTAGCTTCAATTCTAATCATATTGTATTATAGTGTGCTATCTTGCATTCTGATACCATATTTAGTAAATTAGTTTGTCTCTTCTCAGATCGTTGCCACTGTTTTTAATTATTTTGGGGTCCCCTGTTTCCCTTTTCTGGAGGTGTGGATTTTGCAAAGTCCCTCCGCCCCACTAGTCATGGAACTGGGCAGAACCAGCCCATAAACTGTTGACACAGAGCTATTGTAATGCTGTAAACTGACAGAAAATGCAGCAATGATAGCAGAGTGGCAAAGTCCTAGGCTGCAGCAAGTAAGGATACACTCAAATACAGCAGCCATAGACACAGAAACAAAAGGAAAAAAAAAAATAAATCTACTTACCCTTAAAAGGCCACAGATAAGCAAGGATCTCAACCAAGATTCTTTTGTCTCTACTGCCAACCCTTAAATGAGGTCTGGGAAGAAGTGGATCCTGGCTCCATCCCTTTTGATCACTTAGACACATTGCATGTACCTGAACTCCCCTGGGTTGGTCCTACCTTTCCACCAGGTGCTCAATTACTGTTTCAGGCCGTCACTTAGCATTTCTGCTACATATGTGAACCACTGCTGTTTCACTGCTCCAAAATACAACACAGTTTTTTTGCTCCCACATGCTACAAGTCACTGTTCATTGTGGCAGTGACAAACTTGTACAAAACTCAGTGTACCAAACCAGATCAATAATGCTACTTGCCCAGATAGATTGCTGAGGAGAGCACAAAATTCTCACAAAGAGAAAGTTTTAAAAACTCTGTGGTCAAAGGCAACAAGGTTTCTCTTTGCCAGATAATAAGTGCGGGTTGAGGAAACCAGAAGTGAGTTGTTTAGAATGTGAACAGGCACCTAAGCTCTATCTGCAGGATGGGATGCAGTTTAGCTGTGCTATTGTGATGCTATACCATACAAACACTGAAGTCTTTGATATTCTTATTTGTATTTGTCTCCTTACTATTGACAACCTCTACGACCAACAGAAAACATGAAGAGCCATTGAGCAATGCTACTCATACTAGGCCAAAGTGGCCTGTAAAATGCTACTTTAGCATTTTGCAGTAATAGAACATACACTGGAGTTTGCCACTGAGCGCATCTGGCAGCTTTTAAGCATAATGCTCATGCAGGATAAAAAAATTAAAATAATTTTTAAAAGCATTGAATTCTACATAGTTAAATTAATTAAAGGTATAATTAAGAAAAAGATGAGAAAATATTATTAGCAAATGCAAGGATCAAGTCATTAAGTATCAACAAAAATAATGACATATTAAAGGCTACGTAATAACCTCTTAAGGGGAAAGTCTCAACTCTCCCAAGTTAACAAAGTGATAAATATATTTAACTTTCAAAAATACTGATGTCTTCATTCTTCTTTATATTGCACTAAACAAATTCAATTTATCTTACCCAGTACTTAACACCCTGCTAATGTTTGTTTTGCTGACTCCATCATACACAGCTGTTGAGTGACTATGACTAATTGTGAAGAACAAATACAAATACTGAGGGGAAAAGGTGGAAATTTTCTGTGATCAGCTGCCTTATGTACATAATTAATCAAGTGACAGCTGACATTGATCTAAGTTGTTAGTCTGCTGAGACAAAATTATTAACAGATATTCTATCCCCTCATAAATTAAAGAGAGTGCTTAGCAATGTAGAGTATTTACTTGTTTGGCTGTAAATCATTGACAGCTTAGACAAGCTATCAGTATGTGATACATTCTGATGCTTAAGTCGTGATACCAATCATGGGCATGATGAATTCCAGACAAATGCATAACAAAGTGCTCATTACAAAAAGTTTGTATTATATATTATAGTGGTCTACATGGACTTCAGTAAGATCTTCGACACTGTCCCCCACAACATCCATACGGAGAAGCTGGCTGACCATGGTTTGGATGGGCACATGCTCCACTGGGTGAAACACTGGCTGTATGGCAAGGCCCAAAGAGTTGTGGTCAGTGAAGTTAAATCCAGTTGTTGGCCAGTCACAAGCGGTGTCTCCCAGGGCTTGGTACTGGGGCCACTTCTATTTAATATCTTTATTAACAATACTGATGATGGGATCAAGTGCACCCTCAATAGGTTTGCAGACGACACCAAGTTGGGAGGGAGTGCTGATCTGCCTGAGGGGAGAAGGGCGCTACAGAGGGACCTGGATAGACTGGATCAATGGGCCAAGGCAAACTGTATGAGTTTCAGTAGGGTCAAGTGTCAGGTCCTGCATTTTGGTCACAAAGAACCCTAGGCAACCCTACAGGCTTGGGGAGGAGCGGCTGGAAAGCAGCCTGATGGAAAGAGACCTTGGTGTACTGATGGACAGTCGGCTGAATATGAGCCAGCAGTGTGCCCAGGTGCCCAAGAAGGCCAATGGCATCCTGGCTTGAATCAGAAATGGTGTGGTGAGCAGCCCTAAGGGAAGTAATCCTGCCCCTGTACTTGGCACTGGTGACGCCTCACCTCGAATACTGTGTTCAGTTTTGGGCACCTCAGTACAGAAGGGACATTGAGGTGCTGGAGCAGGTCCAAAGAAGGGGAGCAAGGCTTGTGAAGAGCTTGGAGAATATGCCCTACGAGGAGAGACTGAAGGAACTGGGGCTGTTCAGTCTGGGGAAAAGGAGGCTGAGGGGAGACCTTATTGCTCTCTTCCAATATCTGAAAGGTGCTTACAGTGAGAGCGGGGCTGGTCTCTTCTCACTGGTGACAGGTGACAGGACGAGGGGAAATGGCCTCAAGTTGAGCCAGGGTAAGTTTAGGTTGGATATCAGGAAAAACTTCTTTACAGAAAGGGCTGTTAAGCACTGGAGTAGGCTCCCCAGGGGGGCGGTTGAGTCACCATCCCTGGATGTGTTTAAAAACTGTTTGGATGTGGTGCTCAGGGACATGATTTAGCGGAGGCTTGTTAGAGTTAGGGTAGTGTGGTTGGGATGTGGTTGGGCTCTAAGGTCTTTTCCAACCTGAGTGATTCCATGATTCTGTGATTCTATACCAGAACTAACATGAGAAAGAAAAATTTACAGACCCTGACACTTTAAGAATATCACATAATTTGGAGTTAACAATTTTAAAATGTTAGGCTTAAAAGGATGAATATTAATTATCATCCTGAAGAAAAAAAAAAAAAAGAAAAAAAAATGAGTGGGATAATAAACAAGGCCAGGTTGGACGGGTCCCTAGACAGCCTGGTTTAGTATTAGATATGGAGGCTGGTGGCCTCTGCCTGCAGCAGGGGGGCTGGAACTTGGTGATCCTTGAGGTCCCTTCCAACCCAAGCCATTCTATGATCCTACAAAAAGCTTCATGAAAGGTGTTTCGTACGAAGCACTGAAAAAGAGAACCAAAAAATCACTTGTGAAAATTGGCAAGATTGTAAACAGAGAGAAAGAGAAAGGGATCAGCAGAATAACATCAAAATGAGGGAAAATAAATTGAGATTATATTCCACTTTATTTTTATAATTTTCACTTTTAATACTGTTCACATTTCTAATTGGAGCAATGAAAGTGATATTGTGGGGGAAAAGTGACATGGTGTTTTCAAAAAGTCATTAAATGATACTAAAATTCTACATTTGTCATACCGACATTTGTTTGCCATATTGCGAAAGGCTTTGCTATCAAACAAAGTAACATTTTCTTATGTGCTGCATCACTTTAATAGCAGTCTTATTTTCACATCGTGTGAATATATATCCATTTCATTATATACAACCTCAACAACTTCAGTTGCATGAAGACTTAATTTGAAGTTAATGTAGAACTACGTGATAGGTTGTTCTTAAAAGAAAAAAATCTTCAAAACAAATTGTCTGACATCACGAGGACTAAGTGAGCAATAATCTGTGAAGTGCCCTTGGATCTCAGTAGTTAAGGTTAATAATCCCTCAAAATAATGTAATGCAGGATGATAATTGTGCTAAGAAAATAATAGGTAGTAAACAAAATTTCTACTTCAGCAACCCACCGAGGACACATGCAGCTTAACTTGTGAGTGGAAGAAAGGGACTGAAAAAAGCTATTTTCAAAGGCACAGTAATGTGATGTTTAAATATGTTATCCCTACATTGTACCTTCATATTCTTCATAACCACTGCATTATACTTGGACTCCTGTTGGGTTGCATAAGACAGCGGCTTTCATTGTGACAGGTCATAAACACTCTCCTGCTGTGCAGTGTTTTACAGGGCTAAGGGTAATCATGCACAGCTTAAAAATGTACTGGTAACATGACCCCCAGATTCCATGAGCTCAACTCAACAGGAACAAGAAAAAGCTGAGGGATGTTTCAAACATTATTTACACTTCATAAAAGAAATTTCTAGACATTGAGCTATCTGTAACAACTGTTGGCTTATGAGAAGTCATGTGCAACTTAAAAAAACAAAAAAACCCCACGTTTTCTATGTATCTATTTCTTTCCATTCTTTTTGCAGGTCATAGGATTATTCCTGCATGACTTAATCACGAGAATAGAGTCTAGATAAGAAACTGAGACAGTAGCGTTAAATACCTTTGCTTAAACTACATTCCAAGGGAATTATGTGTCTATTTTCACTTTGTGCCTGGATTATTAGCAGATCTGAATCTGCTGACACACACTGGTTTGTTAGGGTCTCTGTGTTAGAGATTGCTGAACAAAATGGTCTGCAGGACTGTCGTAGTTTTATGTTCCTAGCTCAAAACTGAGGCCAAAGCCATACATGTACACCTCCACATACACACTTTAAATAAATGGCCAGCCACACAGATCAATACAGACAAGAAACAGTGGCATTCACCTAAACAAAAGCAAGTCCACACAAATATGAACAGTGCAAATAGGCCAACCCTGTTCTTCCCCTTTGACTGAGCAGGATCAAAATCTATCAGTGGGATATATACAAACAGATTGTCTCTCTAGGAACCATTGTTTAACATTCCATCTACTAAGTAGCTGTTTCCAGGACCTACGACTTCATGAATACCTGCCATCTGGTGCCCTCAAGGCTCGGAAGCTCTGGTTCCACTCCAGCTGCTAGTAACCAGAACTAGCATCAACTAGTCATGCCTGAATTTCCCTGGCATTCATATGTACCCACAAAAGAGATAGTTGAGATTTACTGAAAATATTGTGGAGCTTGCAGTGATCAGGCACAAAGTTTAGCCAGACATATACAGATCAGCCTTAGTTTATATTCAAGCCTGTTTATATATCCCCCCCCCCCCGCCCCCTTTTTGCCTTTTGCCCTTTCTTTTCCCAAGATTATTTTTCCCCAGGACATTCTGACCCTTCCTTTCTTTGCCTTAGATCCTTTCACTAAACATTCTATGAGGGGTGTTAAACATTCCCAAAATGATTGTCCCCCTGCATCCCATGATAGGTCCTGTAGCCTGTAGGCAGCCCCTTTTAGTATGCATCTGAGGAAGCAGTGTCTTGGGCTTGTCTCAGTGGGCTTCCCACCATGACAAGGATTAGATCATTTCCCACTGATAGCAATAGGAACACCAGTCAGGGTGCTCCATTAGCAGTCTTCTTGGTGTTCCCTTACCTGCTGTACTTCCCCTGGTTCTTGGGGTCTTTTTATTTATGGAGATTTGCTTTTAATCATATTAACTAATGCTTTGAGCTCTCAGTATAGAGGAGATGAATGTAAAGAAATTTCATTATGTTGTTGCAAGAAGTGAAGGCAAATTACCCAATAAAAATCTTGCCTCAAACTAGAAAACTTGTTCAAGTCCCAGTGTCTAGAATGCCTTCATAAGGTAGAGCTACAATGCTGTTACAAACAAAAGGCCACAGGTGATCTCCAGAGGCATTTTGACCTTTCCAAGATACAGAGGAGAAAAAATAGTTTGAGGCACAACAGAATTGACAGGACTCCTACTCAGCCTTTGCTAGCCCTACTGAATACTTTTACCAATAAATTAGAGGAAGAGAGAGAGAGAGAGGAAAAGCAGACATTGATCCAAAGTTGTGTTGCCTCTTTCAGGATGCTTAACAAACCTTAAAATTGGACAATATCCATGTAACTAATCCAGTCTCCCCACTGTCTTTGTGCGCTGATAGGACAAACTGTGATTTATTCCAGCTGAACACTGAGGATTAGCCTTCACTACTCATAAATAAATAAACAACATTTTCACCACAGATTTATTAATGCATATTGCCTTTACCAATGCAAAGGCCTAGGAGGGGGCAAGGAATTGAAATTTCTCTCCGAGATAAAGTAAAAACAGTCAGCCCAGCAAGTGAACATGACTTCTACTGATCTCATGTATAATTTTAGTGATAAAAATATAACTACTAAGTCTTCATTTGTATCTTTCTGTGTGTTGTCACGCAACAGTGTTCTCATTTGTAGAAGGCAGATCTTTTTTAAGGCAGCAACAAACCAGCCCCCAAGTGCCACCCACACTATGCAAGCCCAAACAGAAGGTTTTAATCAGACAGTTTTGCTCTTTTTTTTTTTTTTTTTTTGGGGGGGGGGGGGGGGGGAGAAGGAGGAGGAGGAGAAGGAGAAATCTGTGCTAAATAATTTCCCTTACAACTTCTCTCTGCACTGAGGAAAAAATACTAGGGATAATACATGCAAATCTTCCTGAAGAAGAATCAAACAGAAACAACTAATAATGCCATGAACTTTAGCATGACTTTCTTCTCAACATCAGTGTACAATCCTATCATGATAGGATTATTAAGTATGAAGCAAATAACTTTATTAATAATTCCAGCTCAGTGAGCAGAGATCACAACAGAGGAATCCTGATTCTCTTTTCTTTTCTTTTCTTTTCTTTTCTTTTCTTTTCTTTTCTTTTCTTTTCTTTTCTTTTCTTTTCTTTTCTTTTCCTTTTCTTTTCTTTTCCTTTTCTTTTCTCTTCTTTTCTCTTCTCTTCTCTTTTTGTTTCTTTTCTCTCCTTTCTTCTCCTCACCTCTCCTTTCCTTTTCCTCCCCCTTCCTTTCCTCCCCTTTCCTCCCCTTTTCTCTTCCTTTCCCTTTCCCTTTCCCTTTCCCCTTGTCAGTGAGACTGTTATTGGAGATAGCGTCAAAACCTCACTAAAATCAAAGCAAACAATATCCACTGCTTTCCCCTCATCCACCTAACCAGTCATTTCACTGCAGAAATCTATCAGGTTGGTCAGACACAATTTCCCCTTCATATGTGAGTGCTGAATAGTCCCAAACTATGATCTGTAAGAAGATACATTTGTGCTGCCTTTTGTAGACCTATGCATGTATATAAAAAAAGAAAGGAAGCTTGAGAGAAAATAAATAGCATAAACACATATCATACTGTCATCAACATCAGAAATCTTGTCCTATATTTTACAACACAGAACCATTTTATTTCCAGAATTCATTTTCAAGTCAGAGTTTTTCTTTCAATTGTTAAATAGATCCACAAATTCTTATACTATTATATCTAACCTTTTCTGAAAATGAGATGCTGCTAATCCCACTGTGCTAAATTTGAACACCGCTGTTTTTACCGAGAATAATTTTAACTGCAACGCAAACAGTCCATTTGAGGATTTCTGCTCAACAGGAAGAGCAATTGGGTAAAAAACGAGTTATCCAGTGATATTGTCCCATAGATGTTATACCAGCTACAAGGAAGTTAACTCGAGCCACTGTATATAAATGGCTATCATTTAGATATCTTATTCAAGAACAAAGGGGAGAGTGAGTGAGGGTACATACAAAAAAAAAAAAAAAAGAAAAAGATATACTAGAACAGTATTCTTGCTTTTAATAAGTTTATGGTAGCATAATTTTTTATGTGATCTATATTTCAAAAAATCTGCTTTGCATTCCTCTTTATAGGAAAAATAAGTGGAGACAGTTTTTGAAAAGGTGCCCTCTAGAATTAGAATATTTAACAAGAAGTGTCTAAGTCTTTCAAAATTGTCCTGAAAATGCTAACTATTATGTGATTAAAAAGATCAAAAGGTCTACTATTTCTAAGTCTAAAGTTAACATGAGGAGCAAGCTCTGTTGAGAAACAGCGTTAATAACTTCTTCACTTTTCTGTCCAGTTTGTACACCCTTGATATACTAAATGATGTACACAAGCATGTGCTGATAAGAGCAAAAAAAATCTGGTGAAGGAGCTAGAAAACATAGCTTATATGGATCTGAGGGTATTGGGGTTTTTTAGTTTGGAGAAGTGCAGGCTGAGGGGAGAGCTCATCATTATCTATAACTACCTGAAGAAAGGAGGTTGCACAAGGAGACTATTGATCTCTTTTCTCAGGTCACAAGCGATCAGATGGGAGGAAACAATTTCAAGTTATGGCAGGGGAGGTTTAGATCGGATCTTAGGAAGAATTTCTTCACAGAGAGGGTGGTCAGTCATTGGAATGTGTTGTCCAGGAAATAGTGCAATCCCCATGCCTGGAGGTATTTATGAGACATGTATGTAGTGGTAAGGGACATGATTTAGTGATGGGTCCTGTTAGATCAGGTTGATGGCTGTGTTTGATGACCTTGTAGGTCTTTTTTTCAGCCTAGATGATTCTAATTCTATTACAACAAATTAAAAAGAATCTGACAAATCAAGACAAACCAAGAAATTCTAAAGTTCAAATATGAAGAAATGAAATGACATTTTGTATGCACTTTCCTTGAAATAATTATTTTTCCAGTACTTGCTTTACATAAAGGCCTACAGGAGATAGGCATTCCTGCTACACTTACTGCAATTTCAAGAAATAATCAGTACTGCCAGCAGAAAACACGAGGATGTTCAAAATATTCCTTCAGAGTATATACTGAGCTGGGATTTCATGGGATTTGTTTATTTAAATATAGCGAACAAGTAACCACAACAGGCTGGAAAGTGGTGTCTGCTTTATATAAATCATGAGAAAAGAAGAAATGAGCAAGTAGTATTTTGCAATTAAATCAGACTGTTAATTTAAACATTTCACCCATTTGTGAGCCACCCACGGTCCTCCTCTTTTAATTGCTTACTTGTAACTCTCACTGCACTCTTCTTATTAAAAAATTCTTGCACTGTAGGCTGTCAACACATGGCTTGGTTCTTATAAATCAGTATCAGAAGTCATACTGTACTAGTTAGTTTTGATGAAGCAGATAACATTATTTATTAGATTTCATATTACTGTTCTAATTTTTCATTAGTTCTACTTCTCCATATTCATTTGCTCTATTTACAGGAAAAAAAAAAAAAATCTCATTTGCTTTCTTAGAACTTAGGAACTAGGGAAAAAAAAAAAAAAAGCCTTAGCACTCAGCAAAAACAACTGAAACATTTACTTTCATCTGGTTTCAAGTAAACACTGGACACTGAAACATGGTTTGGTAATTGACTGCCACAAGTTATTCATCTGTTGTATCTATGAAGATTCCTGTGGAAGATAAGATACATAGCCAGTTTCCAAAAAGTACAAGCACATATAATGTATTGTTCCCCAGGGTCCTTGTTATATCCTGTCTGTCAAAGGTACTCGAGGCCTCTTAGAACAGAAAAGGAGCATAAAGGTATCAATTAACTGCTCCTGGTACTAGCATACATTTATGAATTGTTTAATACAGCTTTGACTTTTGCACAATATAGGTTTTTTTACAACTTGGTTTTGCTCCACAAGCATGACTCCTGATGCTCCAGTCTGGGCAGTGAGTAATAAGGTAACATATTGTCATCATCAGCAACTGGGACAGGAACAAGCACAGTCCAAAAGAGATAAATAAATAAATCTCTCCCTGATGATTTTTTAACATGAAACTTAAATAATTCTGGAAATTTCAACAAGGATTTTGCCACACATATTTTTAGGAATCTCATAAAGAAGCGGGATTGGAAATACATATATAATAATTTTAATGATTAAAAAATAACATCTGGAAAAACGCGGGGCGGTTTGCTCACTACTAAAGCAAACCTCTTTTGAAAAATTAAAAGTGAGAAGCTATTACTGCAGTCCATAAACCTCTCCTCAGCCCTAAAGGCAGAAATATCTGCTAACTCTTGTAAACGAAGTCTATTTAAAAGAAAGTTCCGGAATTATCATTACTGCTTTTGCCTAGGGAATGTCTCTGGAGTCAGTAGCAATTACTACAATAGGTTTCAGAAATTGAAACAATTTGCTTGTTAGTGCCACTTGGGTTTGTGCTAGATTTGAACTGTCAGTTTTTAAAACAGTAAACACTTACTATAAACTTTGCAAAAGCAAGCAGGAGAAATGTCTACTGGAAAAGAGGATGAGTTCATTTATTTATATATTATTAAATCAAACCATTAATTGCTAGACAAGAAGCCTTTTGAAATAATGTGTCAACCCCTCAACAAAAATGAATATGATATATCTGTGGTCAGTTTACAGTGTGTTTTTTTTATAGAGACATTCCAAAGAATAAGAGAATCTACAGTAGAAATGTTTTCTGAAAAGAATACGGTTTTTCAGAATCTGAAGAATTTAGAGGTGTTAGAACTTGGCATTTTGATTCAGGATCATCGCTATATATATGACAATTGTTTTCCTTTGTCTTTCAATTACTTTTCACCAGCACAAACCTGGTGTGTGCAAGAGAGGCCTAAAATATACCAGATAAGGAAATTAATTCCCCAGTGGTCTTCTTTCCATTTACTGGCTGACAAAGGATAAAGGAAAGCACAGTCACCAAACAGTAGGTGATGGTTTATAAATCTTAAGAAGAAATACTCTATAAATTATGTCTTATATGTGGGTACCAGTCTCTCATCGTTCCATGGCTGTAAATGTATCAAAACCTCACAGCTCAGTTTAGGACTGTGGCAAAGAGAAGGATCTGAGTGTCTAATATATAAACTTGTGAACCCTTGGCCCAGTATGACTCCCATTCTCACACCTAAATAGTCTTCTTCCAAAGCAGGAGGTCCTGCTCTAAGCAGAGAAAGTTACTACTGGGAGTAGTCTCTTATGTGTAGTAATACAAACCATGGTTGAGTGTTTTCTGGACTGCTGCAATTCAACTCAGGAAAACATGTGCCAGAGAACAGGCTAACGAGGATGACAGCAAAACAAGAATGCACACACTTTTATGTTGGGGCTGTTTTCTAAACAGTATTGGCCTAGCCTATATTAGCTCTTTTGCCATAGTATACCAGATCACTCACTCCAGAAGGCTAATATTTGACTATCTGGCTGCACTGAATTCACTTCCAGTACCTGCTCCATACTTTTCACCAACCCAGTCTTTTGTACTGTTTAACTCAGTAATAGATCCTGTTCCTGCAGGGATGTTCCATTATTTGTATTTTTGTTTATTTTCAAATACTAACCAGGTACTACAGGATTACCAACTCACAGCCATATTTTTTGTTTTCCTTCCATTCTCGTTTTATCACATGATAATAATATTAAGATATTGGCAACCGCACTCCAGTAACACCATCTTGACCCGGATCAAACTGCTTCTGGAACATCATTTCATTCACGTGATCAGCTTCTGTTGCAGACCATCCTGTTATTCTGCAATAAAGCCGGTGCACAATACTCATTTCCCGTCACATGATTCCTTGTATCATAGCTAGGACCTGAAAAGTTTCTAGAAAACCTTGCTAATGGGCCTTTTGTACAGAAAAGGATTTTATGAGAGTTTTTAGACAAACAGATATTTTCCCATCTCCGTTCTACTGCAGTTTCATGATTGAATTATCTCCTGTACTAGAACTCATCTACGTATTTCTAAGCAAAACAACTAAATAGTTAGTGATGACTCTCAACAAAAGCATACTTTCTGTGATACAATCCCTTTCATGATCCTCCTTCCCTCCTCACTGCACTTTTCGTCCTGTTCTTCTTCCTTGATTTTTACAGGGAATGCAACTCTACATTACCTACTCCATTCACGTCTCTGCTGGCATTCAGGTAGTTATCAGTATTACATGACAGCTGTAACTTGTAACTTGATTGAGCTAATTTCCAGATTGACCCCTTCACCAAAGGGAAAAAAAAAAAAGAAGGTGTACTATATTAAGCTCGCTTAAAAATCCATATCAGTCCACATATCAGTCCTGTAGGACAGTAGCCCTTGGCTTTTCACCTATAGAAATGCACATGACCACTTTATGTCTAAACTCAGTTACCAGTAACTTTAGGCATAATAGCCCACTGCATTATACAACTAATAATCCAGTTATCACCTTAGAAAGCTTTTATGGTCTTGCTCTGCACTGTTGTTACAACCAGTATTCCTGCTTGCTGTTGAGTTAGGGCTGCATCACATCGCAGTAGCTACAGCTAACTTTAGAAAGTTAGAAACGGTCTTCAGATCCATCAAGGGAACAATTACTCACTTAATGGAAACATTAGTCTCTTGCCATTTGACAAAGCTGGTTCTGCAGTTGTCACATTAATGTGCTTTCTTTCATTCCAAGTTTAAAAAAAAGAAAAAGTTTACTTGTTCCAAATGTTCTTTATTATTACAGGATCAAGTATAGTTCCTAAATATTTGTGGAAATATTCCTAAGAAATAACGTTCTTTCTTAGTTAAGAGTTAAGTTTTACTTCTTTAACTCATGGGAAAATTTGCCCATTTGGAAGGTTTCCTGAAATAAGCTATTCATGTATAGCATGGCTTACAGAGCTATTTCCTTGGTTATTGATCGCATTAACAACTGAAAATAGAGAATTAAATGAACGCAGAGAAATCCTTATTCATTAAATTAATATTTGTTCATATCATTCTTTATTTTAAAGAATACTTGATTATATGTATTATATCTACACCCATGATAAGTTATCCTGCGTAATTACTACTGCCAACACTCTGTGATCATTTGCTTAAAGTTATCTTCCAATCAATATCTCTGAGATGATTTTTATGATAAAGTACCTAAGGTCAAGAGCTGCAGAATCCAGGGACAGATTAATACTTGCTGGTAAAAGTTTGTTTTCCATTTCGGGTATTTTGGAGATTTTTTTAAATTCTTCCAGCTATCATTTTCCTTCTTATTTAGTGACCCAGAAGAAAGAAACACAGCAAGTCATTACTGTGAGTGAAAAAAAACAACTGTCTTTTCATATTTTCAGAATGTTGGAGCCTTTGGAAGACTGTACAGCTTTTTCTGATCACTTGGAAATATTCAAATGTGAATGCCTCTGCTTCTCAGAATTATTTTTGAAATTGCATTTTATTCATACTTCCTTAGGAGTAAATAATAAATATTCCACTCCTTTATTCAGTTACTCAACATTTTCACATTACATGTGACAGGAGATTGGAGTCTGCCAACTGTTGGTGACAGTTACAGGTACTGTTGACACTATTTTACAGTCCTTTGTGACAACTATGAAAGTGTTTAGGCACATTCCATGGCAGTGATGTTTAGTTGAAGGAAAATAGTTAGGAGACGAAGTTAGCAAATTAGTTTTACCTTGAAAAAAATCACTGCTTGACAGAAGATGATGACATATTATAAGGGCTGCTCCAAAAGTAATGCCTCCTAATTAATGATGTTGGCTCACAATGTAAGCATCAGATGTCAGTTGGTATGGCAGTAGAGGCTGAACTTTCCTACCATTATTCTGTTCCATTTTGTTGCCATGGCACAGATAGCAGCAGAGGGGCAATCTGACATGGAAGTTTGTATGAAGCAAAGGCATGGAACTGAATTCCTCCATGCAGAAAAAAATGGCTCCCACTGATATTCACTGATGACTGCTGATCATTTATACAGACCAAACAGTGGATGTGAGCACAGTGAGGTGGTGGGTGGTACATTTTAGCTGTGGCAACAGCAATATGAAAGAAAAGTCACATTCCAGACAGCCATGCAGACTTTCACAGTGAGGAATGCAGGCTCTTGTTCATTGCTGATGAAGATGCATATCTAACAGTGGTGGCTATGTTGAAAAGTTATGTTTTGTAGCTGAGAATTTGTCTATCAAGTATTGTTATTGTGCAAATAATATTATTTGCATATCATTATTATACGTTGGTAAACATAAATAAAACACAATCAGAATTAAATTTTGACATGTTTTTATTGAAAATGAACATTTTCATAAGAACAAAAAATCTTAAACCAGACTTAGTACTCCCTTTTGAATTAAAATCATTTGTCCAAATTTTCTGCAGAATAAATTCATTTCTCCTAAATACTACAATTTAAGGGAAAAAGTATTTTTCAGTTAATGACAGATACTTCAGTTATATCTAATCTGGTCTACACCTAGATCGGTAGCCAGCACATAATAACACTTTATAGGCTTCAGCAAAAATGTCACTGTATAATTGCACTACACCTACACCACACCTGCTGATGTATTTAGTCATGTTTTATGTTCCTCAAATAGCACAGTTTAACAGAAATACAACACAGAAATTTTTACACTCTAATTTGGCATCTTTTTTTTATCTTTTATCTTACAATTTTTCCTTTAATACCCACAACTGAGCTTACATATTTGTCTTGTTATTATTATTTCTATAATACCGTGTGGAGAATTTGCATTACAGAGGATTAATTTCAAGCAGTTTTTCAGAACAATTTCACAATTAACATGGATTCCATAATGTTCTCAGCTTCAGAAAACCTTTTTGCAGAGATAGGCAAAGTCATGCAAAGGCAAATCAAAGATCTGCATAGCATTTGCAAAGGCTGTTAGTATTACTTCTAATACCTCCATTGTTAACACTTCTTTCCAATGAGCTTATATAATACTAATTATATGAAACCTCTCCAGAATCACTCTCTCAAGCCATAATGTTTAATCAATACCATTTAACCTTAGCCCTACTAAATTTAGCACAAGGTCTCTCTCTGATCTGTTTCAAACATAGTCTCCCCAATATTTGTCTCCTAGCAAATGATGAGTTTGTTTTAACTCACTTGGCTTGATTCTACAAAGATCAAGGCCAGAATATAAAAAGTACAAAATAGTTCTGATGGAGTAGGAGGTTAGAAGAATTATGTGTATATATATATATATAATTTGATTACTAAAATTATAATTTTTTTTAGTTTAAAAAATATATTTTTTTTTAGTTTAAACTCTTTGCATCACATGTCTCATAAAGTATTTAAGTTGTATCAGTTTTTGGCCATATGGCTCACATTTTCATCTAAAACTTCTTTGAACTTAGTCCACAGTGTCAAATTTGGTCTGCAGTGAATCAGTCAAGATCTCATAGAGTTTCCTCTTGAATCCAAGTTTATGGTTAAGAAATTTTTTTTTGTTGATTTACATTTTTAAAAAATATGTATATTAAATGCAAGTGCAAATGGTAAATAACTGAACTTTGTCTATGTTTAACATGGGAAAAACTAGAATCTAAGTACAAATGTCTATTCTAGAAAGTACCGAATACTAAAAAATACTACCATGCAAACATTCATCGTGTTATGATTTTTGTTTTATTTTCTAAATAATCCCTCCACTGTAAATACTCTTTTAAGATCTGCATATTGCATATAGTTGAAGTCAATTGATGTAATTGTTTCCTCTTGATATCAATAGCCAGTTCTAAAAGATAGATAAATTTATAAAATTTATAAAAATAAACAGAGCTATGCCATTTCCACTGCCAAAACTATCACTCGATTTTCTTGGAGAAAATCTTGGTCATTCTTGGTCAGATTAGAATTTTCCAAGCTAATTATATTCTACTAATCAGAAGTAAAGGAAGGGGATATTTAGGTTTTGCAGCAATATGCTCTAGCTGCAGGTGATGGATGAACATTTTTGGCAGCACACAATCAAGTGCATGCAGCAATCCAACCGTGATATCAAGAAGATCCATGTAACAGGTTGAAATGTGAGAGAGAAATGTAAAGTTCTCATCAACCTAAAAGGTTTAAAAAGCCTTTGTAACATATCTCTAGCTGTGACTGACACATCATTTTCTGACATTCACTTTTGATCAATCTGTGAAAATAAATTTCAAGGCCAGCACTGTATCAGTTCTCCAATACAACTGACAGAACAGCATTTTATACTTAACATTTAAAGGATATATAGCATTTGTGTGTACCTGAAATGCAGAAGACAGGTTCTCCCTAGATGTCGGCTTTTCTGATTTTCCTCTCCCAAATGACACTAGATAAATAAGACCTAAATTAGATTACTATGTTTCTTGTTGAAAAAATGAAATACCAAAACTTAAAAGACAACCCCTGAATAGTTTATGGACACAACAGAGCTGGAGACTGTCAGTCCTGCAAAAGGACTGTCTTTGGCTCCTTCAAGCCAGTTCAAGCTGAATGTTGATACTGGGAGTCCTTATGAGGTATCAATGAAAATCATGTTCCTTTTTCAGGGTATTCCCTTGCAAGCATCAAAGTCAGGAAAGATGAAGCTGAGAAGTTAAAGCAGGTTGGAAGCATAGTACAGAACTCAGAACTCATAGAGGGTTGCAATCAGTGAATTATCTTATCCACAACGACGATCTTACATTTCCTCTCTTTTCTATGGTTCTCTTTAATCATTAATCATTCCCTCAGACACCTCTGAGAAAAGTTGCCTAATTATACTGAAAATATTTGCAGCAGAAAAGAATGCTGTTATCTGGCAAATTGTGCCATTTTCAGAGCTACTATACTTATTTAGCAGCAATAATAAAATCTCATTTGAAAAGAAGAAAGAGTTTAAAAATTGAAAGAAAACTTTAAAAGTAATTTATTCAGATATTTTCTTTTTTGAGAGAACGTCCCCCTCCAGCTACCTCCTCCAAGTACTTAACCTGCCCTTTCTGCCTCTCTCTCACTCACAGCACTGTTGTTTCCAGGTGACATTTAGAATGTCTGTAAGCTAAACTTCTACACTAATTTTAATGGGAAAAAAAAAATCAAGCATGACATATGGGTAATTCACATAGGATTTACTTCACTGTAGGAAACACTAACTTGACTTGTTACTTTGAAAAATTGGGAATATGCCTCCTCCAAACTACCAGCTTTATAATATTGCAAATACCGCATATCTGCTTTTAATCACGTCTACAAAAAGACAGTGCTTCCTTATTCATTACAACAAGGTTCATACAGAGCTGCACTGAGACCATTTTAGCAGAATAAACTAGTTAGTTCAGTGCAATAATGAAATTATTTACCATACAGTCAAATGTAAAGGCAAAACCCAGGCAAATTTTTCAGGCACCTAAACAAGGTGACTAAGCACTTTATTCCTATTTGTACTTGAATGAAAGACACAGCTTCACATCAATTCAGATCCCTTTCTCTCTCACATCAGACCAGAGATGTCATAGACATAGAGTCCATAGGGCAGGTCTCCTCATTTGTAACTATAATTATAGGCAAGATGAACATGAACCTAAGCACATAGTTAGTACTACGAAATGCCAGCAACTACTGCAGGATCACTGATGACAAGTACTGAAATAAGAAAAATTTAGGAAAATTGAGAAAAAGCATAACAAATGCTATTTGTGGAATAGGTAGTAGGAAATTTCTTGAGGCATAACAGGAATATAACAATATCTCAGTAAAAGTTTATATGGTTTAGGGATTTTTTGAAAAATGTAAGGATCAGTGGAAGAACTTCAAAAGCATGATTGTAGGGAGAAAGAAATGAAGAAAAATAATGGTCCTATGTTCTGCAAACGTGGGAATGTGGTTTGGCATGTATTAGGATAAAAGGAAGAAAGAACAGAGCCAGAATTCGAGTGAAAAGGGCAGAATGCAAGCTTTGAGAACAAGGAATGTCACTATCCACGCAGGGAAAGAGGAATATAAGAACCTGAAATTTGAGAAATTTCAGCAATATTTAATAGCTGATCTCTGATATTAGTCACAGACAGTAAGTAATTAAAAAATTGATAGAATTCATGATTTGATTCTGATTCTTTCTGTTATTTCTTAATGAGACTTTCCAACTGCTCTGTTGTGAATTGTTACCTTTAGCCCCTGGCTGCTGGAGTTGAAAAACACAAGCAACTGAAACAATAACAACATTTATTGGAGTCAATCCTGCAGGGAAAAGCCTAAATAGCTTTTGCTGACTCACTTAAGGATAAGCTGAAATGTAGTGTATAGGTAAAGAACTCACTTAACAAGCTGCCTTCTGTATCTGAAGCAGTAAAAATCAGCTGGAGCTAATTTACTCTGTAAGAGGGACTTGGGGGAAGAGGGGATTTAAAACACAGACTTAGTTAAAGGGAAACTTCAGTGTAAGAGGGGAAAAAAATGGTTTTACAGGAGATATTTCTTGATATTATAGTTTGGTGAATAAATTCTAGTCACAGGCAAATGCTTTCATGTGGGTATTGTGTGGGTTTTTTGTGGTGGGTTTATTTGTGATGGGTTTTTTTGTGGTGGGTTTTTTTGTTGTTTTTTGTTTTTTTTGCTTTTGCAGATAATAGTCTTTCGCATAGCATATAAATGATAGAGACTACGTGTTTAAATAAAGAATATTTCCATTTGTGAGGATCTAGTCAATAATAAAGGTTAATTCACCTCTGCCTCACTTCTTGCAGACAGAGAGCTTTTATATCCTGTAGCACTTAAGACCAGAGCAAAGGTCATGCCATCTTTCTTTTCTAAAATGTCACCCTTTATTTAGGGTCTATTAAGTACTGGCATCAACATCAGGAGCCTCGTACTCATTTGGTGCACAAAGTTAGTAAGGATTCTTACTTCAAGCATTTTATTTCTATTTCTGTATAGCCTACAGTTATTGAGTGACTTTAGATATGAAGACAATTTTGTATAAATATATTGGGAAACAGGATTTGCATTCGCCAATTGACATTTTTCTTGTTCTCTCCATTTTTTCACATTGCTGGGTATGATGAATTGCTCAGTTCACTATGGCAACTCCCTTACAATTTACTTTCGGGAAACCTGCTCTCATTAGATCTAAATTATTCCCCGAAAAAAAAAGAGAATTTACATTTTTGTTTGGATACACAGAATGTTAATAGGTTCCAGGTGCCAGTTTGATTGAGAAGCTTTGTTTTGGTTCTAATTTCTCAGCTAATTTCTCAAAGTTGTAAAGGCTTCTATAGTTTTGTCTGCCCAGTGCAGAGTGCTATGCACAGCAATACCTCGACCATGCATCCACAAACCTCTGTATGACCTCTTTTTCTCAAGTGAGAGAGACGGGCGTGTTATCTTGGGCACAGCACCTTATTAAAAACTGCGCTAATTCTGCAAGACAGTAGAGCACTATGGCAGTAGTCAAAGCATGGCTTTGCCTATAGAAATGTGAGTTTATACTATATTAGGAATGTTACTGATGTGAATTAAAGAAAATGATCACTTTCCCATCAATATAATAAAACCAACTAGCAGGCAATAAAATATAAGTGCTTGTAAATGTTGACACCCATTTTATATATTTTCTAACCAGTCTGTTCTTGGTCTTTTCACTTATGGTTTTTCTGCAGAAGTTATATTTCTTCTCTTGGTACATATTTACAAAGTAATACGCACTTCCACGAAGTTGTAGCACTGGTGCAAACCTCAGCCAAATAAGCAATTGTTCAGATTTCTCTGTATTAAGTCACACAGAGGCACTATATTAAAGAAAAAAAAAAAAGAAAAAAAAGCATCAGAGTTTTTCACTGCTTAAATATAAAGAACAGTAAATTATTTTCAGAATGAAGGAGTAATGTGCAAGGCTAACAAAAATATTTGAATGGAATTGGTAGTTCCATTTATTAAACTTAATTTATGATGCCAGTCCAGAAAAGAAACAATTTTATTTAACTTAGGTCAATTGTCATTCTGTATATCCGTAAAAGACTAGTCCATTTTCTTTTCTATAAGATACTAATCTTTAATCATTAAGAAGTCAGACTTATCATTGTTTTTGATCAAAAGACAAATGATGAAGAGATAAAAAAAATTCAGAACTGGTTATGTCAGAGAATAATATCATGAAATAGAAATCAGCTGCTATCTAACACTGAGCCACAGCAAATTCTTATATAACTTCTACAAGGACTACAGCATTTGTATTTTCAAAATAAACGATTTAAAATTATCTCCACTCAGACCTTTAAAGTAACACTTTCATTAATCTTGCTCTTTTTGAAAGAAAGCAACTAATTTATTTATTCAAAATTATCACTGCTTTTTACAGCTTCACATTTAAGGGATGAAAGAGTAAATGCTAAGTAAACATAAAATAAGAGTTGTGGCATTGACACTGGAAAAGGTGAAACCAACAACCGTATATGCTAGGCAGTTTTCACTGTTACCGCGGCATTATGAATCTGAATATCAACATCCTGGTTTCTAGCTGTAATATCAGTTTCATTTCCAAACAATTCTGTGTAATTATGTGTAAAATTATCAGTCAGTTGGTAGACTGCTTCAAAAATGTAGGTTCAAATCTGGTCTCACATTAGAAATGAAAAAGTTTTCTTACAACATCATTTTGTCCTGCTTTTGCCAAACCACTTCTTTATCTCACAAATTGCAGCTATTAAATTTCTAACCTTTAGAGCTTACATGTTTTTCTTTTTAGCGTCTAATTACTTTAAGAGAACTATTATATTGTCTTGATACATATCCAAATTTTCATTTTAAAAGATGTATTCCACCAGGTTCATTTTCCAGTAAAATTCTATTATTTTCACAGTTTATTCCATTAACACATTCAACGTTAAAAATATTTCACTGAATCTCAACAGAGATATTAGGATGTAAAAAACAATCATTTTCTTTTAACAGACAAGTGTCTGATTAAGTGAACATCTGTTAAAGTTATAAAAATAGGAATAAAGTAATACAAGCATGTACTTAAAACTTCAGTGATAACAATTTCCATTTAAAATAGATTCTTCGGTATTAGTTTTTATATTTTTAGTCTCTGAAGTTACTCATCCAGGTGAAAATTCTACCTGAATCCCAAAATAATAAAAAACACTGAATAGTACAAATAGTGCCTAAATGTTAATAATTCTAGGCAAATATCAAAAATCTTTTATTGCACCTATGTGAATTTGAATTATTACAATATATCTATCTTCCATTTTATACTGATACACCTCTGTTGAAACCACAGAAAATACTGATGTAAAAAACTTATGACAGCTTTCTGAGGCAGAGTAATCCACAGCTGAATTTCCAAGTGAACTTGTCAGCTACACAAACACAGGAAAACATGACGATCACTTCTGAAGCAGTTTTTTATCTTATTTTCTTCCAGTATCTTCATTTTACTGAGCTGTCTTAACTCACTCTTCACAATACAAGTTAAGCTGATAACTTAGGTGATACCACAGGGTAACAAGACAACACTAACACTTGTGGTAACTTGAACATGCATATTTTGGGTTCCTCTTATCTATTGTCTTTTCAGTTCTATTGAAGTGCTCTGTTTTCAGAGATGGGCACAAGAGGAAGAAAGAAGACTGAGGTAAAAAAATGTAAACTGGGATTTATCATCATTCCAGTTTGAGGCAGGTTCAACAACTCTTTGAATTCTAGCCGGCTTGGGGATTCTATAAGCATAGTTCTCAAACAGCATGAATTAATATAATATGTAGATTTTAGCTCATGGAGTAGCACCATACTGTTTTAGACTGCAAGAAAACACAGCACAAATGGTGAAAACAAAGAACTCATCAATAAAGAGAAAAGAAACATTTTAAGATTTTGAATATCATCTCCTGTGTAACATTAGAATGTAGAAATGTATTTAAAGAACTATTCAAAAATACCACCCAGAGATCTGCCCTGAGGCGGGATGGTTGTGGGTGGCAAAGTGTGTGGAAGAATATGGGCAGGTATCTATGAAGATTGTCACCTCTGATGGGTCTGGAACTCAGCCTCAAACAAGTGCAGAATGCCAAAAAGCTAGCAGTATATTTTAAAATAGTGTGCCCTGATCTTGGGATCTGATCTGCACCTATCAAACACTATTCAACGATGTTCAGCACTCTCAAAGGGAATAAAATGCCTGGATCCAACTCAACTCCTGCAACAGACCCCATGGCTGAATCAGAGATCCAGTCCATACCAGCACCCAGCACACCTGCCCATAAGCAGAAACAATTGAGATGGAAGTAAACTCATTTAGTAAGGAGGGAAGAAGAGGATGAGAAAGACTACTCCATACCGTGGTCATCATGAGAAAAGGAGGAAGAGGTTATAAAGAGTAAACTCTCAATGGCTATAGTTAGGTTAGCTGCGAGATATACAGAAAGATTTCAGCCATCGTCCAGACAAGCACACTGTCACCTGGCTGCTACGATGCTGCGATAATGAAGTTGATAGCTTGGATGTAGTGAGTACAGAAGCCAGGCTGCTGGCATCCCTCTATAGGGAAGGGGACATTGCCAAATCAGTTGCAAAACATGAAAATTCTCTCCTTCTCTGGATGCAACTCCTGTTGCCTGTGAGAGAATATTTCCCCTACAGGAACAATACTACTTGTCTTCCAGGCAGGTAGACCACCATGGGAAGAGGCATCCAGTATCTGAGGAAATAAGATGTGCTGGAGGTCGTGTATAATGTTGACCTGAACAGTGATTAATTATCTCAAAATCCAGATAGCCTCAAGTGCACACAATCCATGTGGCAGAAGTTTGTATACACTTCACCACTGTTGTATGCCGAGTCACTGTCAGTAATGACCTAGAAAGATGGAGAGGAGCAAATGGTGGTTTAATAGGATGATCAGCTCCAGCAGTATGAAGAATGTCTCTCTTCCTCCCTATGGGCTTGCATTTCAGCTCTGGAGAAACTGTCAGTGGGGTTCCAGAAATTCGGACAGTATGCCCTACTACCCACCTGTACGGACCAGTATCCTAGTTATTAGAAGTAAGTGTTGCTCTGCTCAAGAGAATGCATATAGTGGGGACATACCATGTGCCGTTCTGTGGTTTTACCTGTATGACCATGGAGAGGATTTGATGAAGTGAGATGGAAAAAACCTTGAAGTTACAGGCATAGGTATGAAAGTTGCAAGGGAAAACAATCACAAAAGGGTTCTTCCAGGAAAATGGCTGCTCCACTTTCCAGTGGGCAGTCCTCCAGACAGAGCAGATGGTCTGACCTTTGTTCTGAGTTTGATAACGAGCCTTCTAGTATTCATACATAAGAAGTGAGTAACAAATACAAGAACTACAAATACAGGGGCCCTGCCTCCAGCCAGGTGGAAGAAAGGGATGATCTATTTTATTGGACTGTATGGATTTGATGGCCAGGCACATCAGAACCACAGTTCTAGTGGACACTGGTGTACAGTGTACTCTACTGCCATCCAGTTACAAAGAGGCAGAACTCATCTGTATTTCTGGAGTGACAGGTGGATTCCAAGAGCTAACTGTATTGGAGACCAAAGAGAGGCTAACTGGGAATAAGTGCAAAAACATCCCGTTGTGACTGGCTCAGAGGATCTGTGCACCCTTGGCATAGATTATCTCAGGAGAGGGTACTCCAAGGACCCAAAAGGGTACTGTTGATTTTTGGCATATCTACCTTGGAGATGGAGGACGTTAAACAGCTGCCTACATTGCCTTGACTCTCAGAGGACCCTTCAATTGTGGGGGTTGCTAAGAGTAGAAGAACAGGTGTTGATTGCTACTGTAGCAGTGCACTGGTGGCAATACTGCACCCATCCATAAACTGATTCATCACCTGGAGAACCAAGGAGTAATCAACAGGACTTGCTCATCCTTCAATAGTCCCATATAACCACTGTGAAACTCCAATGGAGAGTAGAGTCTAACAATGGACTGTCAGGGCCAGCATGAAATCATTCCACTGCTGAGTGCTGCTGTTCCAGACATGCTAGAAACTCAACACAAACTGGAGTCAAAGGCAGCCAATTGGTATGCCACAAGTGATAACACCAAAGCATTTTTCTCAATCCCTTTGGTGTCAGAGTACAGGACACAGTTTGCTTTCACTTGATGGGGCAACCAGCACACCTGAAATCAACTGCCCCAGGTGTGGAAACACAGCCCTACCATTTGCTTGTGTGGCATTTAGCTGCTTGCCAGGTTAAATCACAACAAATGTTCTACTAGATCAGCAAAGGAGCTTTGCAGCTCAAACTGTCATTTAATCAAGCTCCTTTGAATTTCTGGTGAAAATACTCAATATTTTATAAGTGTAGAAAATAGATACTCTTTGAGGTTCTACTTCTAGGGATATATATCTTGTGTGCATAATCATATTTAACTAAATGACCTTATTAAGACTGAAGTGTTAAATGTGGAATTGTTTGAACTTTTTCTGATTGTTTTGTAAAAGTCTCCTTGCTGAAAATATGAAGGTTGTTCTTAAGCACTGGCCTTTCCTTCCAGGCCTAAGGCTGAAGTATCCCAGGAAAGTAAATTAGTTTATGACTGACTAACAAAACGATCCGGAAAGCAAATAAGAACAGGTCAGAAGCAGGATGAAGTCCATCTGCCATTCAAGTGGAACATATACTGCCTAGGGCTGTAAGCTGCCCCAATCTGTGCACTGGTGCATTCTTAGGCATTACCTGTAGAAAGTACATCTGATTTTCTAAATAGAAATCATAGGCATGTGACTAAACAGTAATGAACACCAAATATATATATATATATATATATATATATATATATATATATATATATATAAATACTTGATAAGGACAGCTGCAGTCCTGTTAAAAATCCGCTTTGTTTCACCAGCCACAGATCTCAATATTAACAATTGTAGTTAAAGATGACAGACAGAAGCACATTTTGTCTAGCTTTTCTCACTAATTAATAACGTTTCTCTTGCACATCCAGAAAGAGCATTATTGGTCAAATTTCAGCAAATTGCAAACATTCCATTTACATTTCTACAGATATCGAATTTGGAAGGGTTTTTTACAGCACCATTGTAGTGAGTATTGACTGGTGAAGTGGTAAACAAAAAAATTCATACTCTCTAAAAATCTATGAATAAGACCTCTTGAAACTCAGTAACATCTTATTTGTATATGGAACTGAGGCTGCAAAATGTAAAGGCACGGTTTTGCAGTAAGCAGCAGGAAAGGTGGTATCAAGTGAGAGTTTCTGCCTACCCCAGTGGTGGTACTTACCTGCCTGGTACGTTTCTGGCACCACAGACTAATGAAACTTACAACAGATTAACCTTACAAATAAATTAACAGAAAAAAAGGATGGATTTTGAGAGGTGGCAGCAGCTCTGCTTTTTTCTTGAAATCAGAGCCTTAGCAAGCATCACATTTTGAGATCTGAGGCCAAAGCAATGAGATCACAAATTTTGGATTGTTATTTCAAAATGAGCACTCCAGGACTTAAATTTAGGATACAGACTCCAGAGTATTGACACATATTTTCCTCCTTCGTAAATTCATTAGAAATTGTGTTCCTTAAGCATAATTGAATTAGTTTAGAATGGCACCTTGTTCCCTTCATGTATTAGGTGCACCGCTCCCTGTTTAGGGAACTGTTTGTAAGTGGTTTCTAGAAGAACAGCAAGTGTATGTAAGGAGAAGAGGTTGAAATTAGAGTTTCCCAGCAAAGGTTTAAAAAGGCTTCTGAAATGAATCCTATGCTCTAGGACACCACATTGCTTACACTATTTACGTAAAATGTCAGGATGCTTGTAATACAATCTAATGCTACTGAGCCGAGTACAGCCAGTGACTTTTGCAGACTGCAACAGGGAAGACAAACAAAGCTGACATTAAGATAAAGAGATTGAAAAGTCCACTGTTGGGCAAAAATAAAGGAAGACAGAAAAAAATAGATCAGAATTGTTTTGAAGACAATGGTCAGAACCCTAAAGAATGTAAAGGTGACGTTAGCACATAAAACCTTTAGAATAATCATGTTAATCTATAAAGTCATGCCCTTAAATAACCTGAGTTTGAAGATACAATTTGAGCAAGCAGAGAAAGTACTAAAAGGTCAGGACTGGGTCCTGAGAGAGTGGCAGAAATAGGGCAGGAACAGGGTAGAGACAGATTAAGGCTGTATATTAATCTGAAAGAGCCTGGGAGGACAGCAGGGACAGCAAGTTGCCCATGAAGAAGAAAATGAAAGAAAGCATTCTGCAAGGGAGCTTGCACCAAGTCAGTTGAATCTGTCTGCTTACAGACGAGACATTAAATTTATGGGTTGGTCTCAGAGGCAGTATAGATGCCAGCTGTTGGGGAGAAAATCATTCCAAATTCCACCAAAAGGACTATCAGGCATGCTGAAGCAGAGAAAACCACAGCAGGACTCTAGGAGTAGCAATGGCATTATAATGAAGAGATAAACAATGAGGATATTCAGTTACAAGTAGATAACAACTGGACAAAACAGGACAGTGTCTTTTTTTTTAAACAGTGCATGAACAAATTTCCAGTGTCCTTTTTTTGATCATAGTGATTTTATGCTGACTTTATCCTTAGACTGCTGTACAGAAAATGAATACCTTAATCAATGTTTCAAGACCTACAGAGAATTTACAATTATAAGCCACTACGATCCTTGTTAGAAAAAGAAAAGAAAAAGAACATAGGAACTTTTTGAGAGGGACAAATCTCACAATTCAACTGTTTTGAAGCTGGAAATGTCATTATCCAGATGAAACAGAAAAATAATAAGTGAGCTCAACAGTAATTCTAGTGTTAACTGGCAATGGCAAACTGAGGCGCACAAACATTTGCAAAACAAGTCAGCAAGTGGACATACAGTTGCATGGTTTGAAAGATAAAAAAACTATTGTGCTTCTTCTGACTGGCAGCGAGCTTGTTCTTCAAGACATCAGAGAGCATTAGGACTTCAAAGAAAAATACAAACTGCTGTGCAATGAAAGCTGCCAACTAAATATGGAATTATAAAGAGATACACATAAGGGAAGTAAAAACAAAACTATTTTTCTTGCTATTTTGAGACCCCCCAAAATTACAAGAAAGTAATTTTTTCTATGTTTTCTATGCTTAATTTTATTGTTTTCCAATTACTGGCCTTGGGTCTGTTAAAGGATTTATTTGGGCGAAGCATTTAAAGTTGTGTGACATACACAGTTCTGAAGAAATTCCTAAGAGGAAACATAAACCTGAAGAGCCAAAAGTCTTGCAAAACATACCAGACATTAATTTCCAGAGTAAATCATCTTACATGAATAAAAGATAGCCCTAATTCTAATATTCCCAAGGGAGAAGGAGTTCAGAAATACGGAAGAATAGAGATTAGGACAGTTAAAAGAAAAGAGCATGCAGTGTAAGAAATCGATGGTCTAAACTCCTAGTCTTTCTGCTGAATTCCACTGAGGAGCAACAGACTAAACATATGATATGTCTTCTCTTTTTTAAAGTATTTGTGCATGAATCAGTTATACAATATGCAAAGAGAAAAGAGAACAGTGTACACC
Organism: Alectoris magna; assembly: GCA_030625065.1. Taxonomy (NCBI): domain Eukaryota; kingdom Metazoa; phylum Chordata; class Aves; order Galliformes; family Phasianidae; genus Alectoris; species Alectoris magna. Next base: position 165,743,347 of record CM060560.1, on the reverse strand, counting down.
TTCAGTATAATAAGTCCTTAAATAAAAACATTGCAATTTTTTTCTAGGCATATTGCTATGTCTATTTGAAGAACAAAGGCAGCGAGTTCTTTAGAAAAACAAATAAAAATAATAAAAATCAAAAATTAAAGAAATTAAATGAAAAGGTTTGAAAATTCAAAGAAATAACAGAAGTAGGATGCCAGAGGAATGTCTTTAACAGTGTCTTTAACAAAATTTTGCAGCCAATTAAAATTAAATAAACTCAATTTTCACCAGTTAAATTGTATACAGGCAGTAGAATAGAAAGTGTTGCACTTTATTCACAGTATTCCAGTATAGCAAAATTCTGTGAAAATCTTCATTTTAATTTAGGTCTTAGATTGTACAGTTTTCAGAAGAATATTTTCCAGTCATCTCTCTTTTTTTCTCTTTTTTTTTTTTTTTTCTTTTCACGTGGAAGCATCTGCCTTGGCTGCTATGGTAAACAAAAACATTATCATGCACAAAGATGTCTTGTGAATGCAAGTATTGTAGCTGCTTTTCTCATTTTCCAGATACAGTTTAATTTTCATGAAAGCAACCAAAGCTGTAATTTCAGGGCTACCAGAACATTTCTTTTTCTTATAGTTATGTTTTTGTATTCAGTTACTGCATGAGGTGAATTAGCTTGGTCACCTTTTTGAGTGTGAAGAAAATCTGTCCTACCTTGTATTTTTCTCTCTGAGGAAGAAGTAACAGTAGGTAAGAAAGTGAAGATCTGATTCATGGTCTCAGAGAAAGGTGGCACTTCCAGGACTGGGACCTGCCCCTCCTGCTACCCTCACCTTTATTACAGGTGCCAGCAGAGTAGCTAGAAGCTAAAAAATTTTTCCATGTAAGAGTCAAACCCTGATGAAGTACAGGAATATTTTGTTCAGAGTCAGATTAGGTTTTATAAATTATCCAGAGGATCTTATTTCAACTACTTCATTCTAATCTTTAGTGTTTTCTTCATCTTCCCCAGATGTGTTTTGAAATCAGTACTATTTCCTCCCATGTAGAGATGCATAAGGTAAGTAATCGTCCAGACGGGAAAGTCTCCCAACTTGATCTTGCAGTCCTTTTTTAGTCTAGTGTAAATAAACTGTCTACTGATTTCATGAGTAAATTCCATTATTTCATTTATAATTGCAATGTCAGAAGAAGCTATTTAAAAATGAGAAAATTATGAAGGTCATAAACAAAAATATTAATACATAAGGTAATTACAGTCGTTGTGATCAATAATTTTACTTAGGAAGAAGGACAATGGTAGTTCAAAGTTTTAGTGCAGGCTACCTATGTATCTTACTCAAAAAGAAAGTTTATCAGAGTGAAATCATTGAGTAAAGCTAAATGAAATCATTAGTAAAATTTCCATCTGAATATATCTACTAGCTGTAAACAAAGAGAATGAAAACAAAGATTTTTTCAACTGGTGGAGCCCTTATTAAGCCCCTTCTCTAAAAAAGACAGAAGTCCAGAGTCTCAGTAACAGTTCTTGGCATAGTAAATGAGTGTGCATCCAGTAAAGCAAGACCCATCGTAAAGAGAAAAGATAAAAAGAACTACAGATCTAATTCAAAGTCTTCCAGAAAGAGTGACATTATGAGTGGATGCCTTATCTGCGGCACTGCTTAGAAAATGAGGTGAGTGATAGATTATATAATCTCATTCTTCTTGCAGGAGCCTGATCTGCTCCATTACAATCCTTTTGTTCAAGAAAACGAAGTTCATACTATTTGCAAACACCTATTTTTTTATATTTTCTTATTATAATAAGAAATAATAGGTGTAGAATATCTAGTCTTTGAATAGCAACTACATTTCCTACATAGTAATGGATGTCTCATATGGACTTCTTTGGATTTTCAATTAAGTATCTCCTACAAATGACTACTGAAAACATAGATACTTGATCTGTGAAGGACAAGAGCATCATTCCCTCCCCCTTACAGCTGGATTATTAAAATGTAGGGAAAATAACACCTTCACCAAACATCTTTTTATTCCAATTGCTCTGAAGTTAGTGAGGCTGCAGACTTCTGAGCTGCACAGGGTTATATTTGCTGTATGGATAACAAGGTGTCCTCCAGTTGTTTAAGAATTACTAGGAAAACTTCTAACTGAAAAATAAACAAAAACCTTTCTTACATGAGCAACTCCAGCTGAAAGTATTGAGACCATTCATCTGAGCAAACAAGGAGATAAACTGATGTTTAATTGGATAGAAGAACAAAGAAAATGTTCCGGTTTAGGCAAAAGATGTTTTCTTCAGTATGTTTTCGCTAACAGGGCAACATTGTTCTCCTTGACCTAAGAGGTATCTGCAAATTATTCAATTTGTTTCATCAAATGCTCTTCATGTAACAACAAGCTTTTTGTTTGCTTGCGTGTGTTTATTTTATCAGGCTCCCAAATCCCTCTCTAGTGCTGCTTTTGTTCTTAATATATATTTTCCTTCCTGCGGTTTGATGTTGAAATGGAATTCAGAGAAAAAGCTGAAATAGAGCAAAACATTCAGGCTGCTTATTTTTAGTTGTAATGAGACAACTACTGTCAGAAGTTGGTCTTTCTGTTTTCGTGATTCTTAATATGTAAAGCATGTTCTAAAGGCTGACTCTTAGCATAAATAATGCATATTTTAACAGACAAAAAGTAGTCTCAGTTGGTTTTGTTGAGGAGTTTTGAGAATTTGTAGGATAAATTTTCTTAAAGCAGACTAAGTAGCACTAGATTGGTGATACTATTATTTTTTTATTATTATTATTTTGCTAGAGCTCCCTATCCTTAGGGGGAAAACATGCAGACAAAGACTTATTTCAACAGACATTATCATTTTTAAATCTAAAAGAAACCATTTGCTCAGACACAGAATTCAGAGTATAAATGTTACATTCTCAAGAACACTGACATTCTGCTGATAAGGGTTTCAATAAACAAACATTGCTTTTTGATAACCTTCTTTTTATACAGTAGTATTTCACTGCAGAGGCAGAGCTCTTTACAGCTCACTGCTATGAATGAAGAAAGATGGCAATCAGATTAAAGGCTTCTATGGAAAGCTTGCATTTTATGTCAAGATAAAAGCTGGTGCGCTTTTTATTTTATTTACTTTTCTATGCCCTCATGCAGGATATTCGTATTAATCTGGACATAAGATTATAAATGTTGAAGAACTGAAATACACGTTGCTTTTCAGATCTCCAAAATATATCCAGAACATTCCTGATATCTTATACAAAATTCCACAACATGTGATTTATATTCTTTGTCTCCCAGCATTGTCATTCTATTTATTCATGGGCACAGCATCAGATTCATGGCATCTTTTATGGCATGAGCAAAAATGGACCAATATACCTTTCTGGAAATTCTCAGAGTGCAATATTGTACATATTGTCACTTCTTCCAAGGATACAGCAACTAATAGGTTGCAGGAGAGGTTTCCTGCTAAGACTTCTCAATTTCCATTCCAAGCACTGCTTAGAAGCTCTTTTATTATGTGTGATACCAAAGACCTCAGCAGGATCAAGACCCCACGATTATAGTTAAATAAGAAAATGCTACTGCTGCATTATAAAACTAAAAACTCCACAGGTAAACATGAAAAACAGTTGAGTGAGTGAAAAGAGAAGTAAATGCATAGCATATTAGATAGCTTGGGTGAGTGAGAATAAAAGTAAGCACATAGTCTGTTAGACAGCTTGAAAAATTTTATTACATGTTTCTGTTAGTACTATAGGACCATATAGAAATTTGTATATTTGTTATATAGATTTCTGAGATATTTAGTGATTGGATAATTACTCAATTCTCTTAGTTGCATGTAAAAAATAAAAATAAAAAATAAAAAATGAAGGGGTAGTCAAAACATCCATTTCAACCAATTCTCCTCTCTTTTTTCAACATTTACATGTCTCAGAAGCAAAACTTTGTTGTTACTGTTCAGTGAAATGACAGAACTACATAACAGTTAAGTGGTATAAGACTGGAGCTCGTACTGTGTGTTAATCATGTTTTGTCAACCATTGATAACATATGGTGTTAAGAATATATCAAATATGTTTACAAAATAAGTGAATAGGTGCTAATGCTCGTGTTCCACACGTTGACAGGACTTAACAAGATGTTCCCTTTTACCAAATTCTGTCCCATAGACAAGACTCGAAAAAGACTTTAAATTATGGCAAAGAAATTTTTCAAATAAATTTCTTCCCAGAGTTTTCTGAAATTCACTGTTTCAAAGTTAATTTAACAGAAATTTCCAAAAAGCACTATCTTTTCGCATTTGTAAGGTGAATGTGATAGGTGTTTACTGCTAACGTTGTTGTCAGTATTACTAATTATTCCTAATATTGTCTTAGATGTTAGAGGCCCTTGCAGAGGTGACAGTCAAGAGGCATCTGATTATACAAAAAGTATGACATTTCATAAGGAAGAACAAAAACAGAATATAATGAACAGGGCACATAAGGAAATAATGAGACATGATTAGAAAAGAAAGAACAATTTCAAAATAGCTGTATTCAAGAAGAGTGAACACTTTCATTTACAGCTAAACTTCTTTATCTTCAATAATGTAGCTGCTTAAAAAGTCTTGTCTAATCGAAAGAGACAAGGTTTTCCATTAGCCTGGAAGAAAACACAAAACACAAAAATTCACAGATTATTATTACAGAATGAGTGTGCTCTTATTTCTGTCTGATCTAAAACAGTGAGTATCAGATATTTGTGCTTCTGTTATATACAATTTTTTTAGTAGTAAGTAACAAAATTTGTAACTATTCTTATGAAGAAAAAGCTAGAGTGTACAACACTGTTTCAGATTGTTCTGTATTTTCATTATAAATCATCTAGATACTGTGTTGGTAGGTAAATCAACAAAGGCAAGGGAATGGCTTAGCTTCAATTCTCTTAAGGTATGACTTCAAGAGAACTGCTGTTGACTTAAAATCATTTCCACCATTTTGTTTGGCAGCTGTTAGATTGCTTAGGGTGATCATCACTTAGAAGTTATTATTATATGTAACTGTCATGGTTTTATGATTTTTGGTTATTGGTATCGCACATCATAATTACAGTACACTAAAGAGTTATGCTCCAGTTCCTGCTGCCTATCCCAGAAGAGAAGAACTACATACCCCACAGGAATTTGCATTCAGAGAGGAGATAAAATGCCTGGCAAAGTCACAAGATCTCTCTCCCCTTCTGCTCGTCATTACTGCACATCTTGCCTCAGCATTAGAGTAAGACCTTCAGTTTTCAGACACTCTCTGAAGGTTATAATGCGGGATAAAAAACAAATGAGTTCTTACTGTAATTAACAGGAAGTGCAAACTCTTAGCTCATAACAAAATAAAATCTTTCTAAGAATGTTGCTCATTTCAAGGGGTATTTTCTACTGCTTTGAAAAAGGTTTTAAAAGCAATAGTTTAAAACAACTGTTTCTCTCTGAAAACCCCTCCACTGAGTATTCTGATCAATACGGAAATGAAATGGTTGCAAATCTTTGTAAGATAGTCATATGGACTGGAAGGGCTTCTGAGAACTCACAACGGACAGTGAATGTCTGATTTTGTGGGATTTAGGTAGAGTAATGCATTGTTTCCATCAGTGTCTAGGGATACTGGGGTATGAAGAAAATCTGCAGCTCAGTATAAACACAGACTGAGGTAAAAGAGATAAAGAAAATGTGTAAAATATACAGGCACTGCCAAGGCACTTTGGGGATTCTAACAAACAAAAGTAAAATGCAAGCATTCATTGGGACCTTAGTGTATCCTATAGAAGTTCTCTTCCACACAAAAAAAGATTACAGCTTGAATTTCATCCAAGAAGTAACACGAGTGTTTCTCTCTGTACTTTTTGTTTGTTTACTTGCTCGCTTCGTTTTTTCTTTTCACAGAAATTGTGTCTGCATTGTTACACCCCAGCCTTCACAAAGACAAATACTCCCCCTAACACTTTCACTCGATGTGCATTGCAAAGCAACTTTTCCAACATAATTTTCTTAGTATCTTTTGCCTTTGAGACTGAGCCCTTAGTAGGTGTCAAAGGGCTAAGACACAAAGCATTTCTCCTGCAGCTGAATCTAACCTATACAATCAGCCCACCTTCCTAGAAGTCATTTTCAGCGATAATTTCTCAGACAGGCAGCCTACATTTCAGTTGATCCGTCTAGACAAAAAATTGAATAGTATAAATAAATAAATAAATAAATAAATAGACAAATAAACACTGTGCATAACCATAAACCATATGCATAGAACATTAGCCATCTGTTATTCCTGCTTTCCCCCCCATCTGGTAAGACGTTGACCTAATATTAGGAATTAGTACTTCGCAACAAATAATAGTCTCATGCTTTCACAAATTACTCTTATTACTTCCACTCAATTCCGCCATCAGACTAAGAGGCATGAAAATGAGAAGCGGTAGAGGACAACCAGTGTGTGGAAGTAGATGCAAGAAACTTTATAAATGAATTTTATTCTTATGCCCCTTTCGATTTTTCAGGAGTGGCCAAACATCCCATGCTCCCTTTTTTCCATATAGCGAAATAATGACTACTTTCACTTGCTTTCTCATACAGCAAATCATTCTGATGATGAGTTGGTGGAAGTCAAAGGTGTCAAAAAATGTAAAAACTACACTTGTGCAAACACAGAACATTTTATCTATTTGAACACAAACAGTATACAAACACACAACTTCTAATCCAAATGAGAAACCGGTAGATGGGAAAAGATCATCAAAGCCATGAGTAAGCCAAATCCAGTAGGGTAGCACATCTGTAGAATACAGATTTTAATTACACATCTTACTCCTTCTCCAAGCACCCACATTTTTCTCTTAACTATTTGCAGTACTGATGAAATTTTTAAAAACAAATCAACCCACAAAATAGAAAGTATTTTGTGTTCATGGAATGCTCAAAACATTCTAGCACCAGTGCTGGATATAGACGGTAGCAACCACACGATTATATGCTCAAATTACCACCTTCAAGAATAAGATTTTCAATCTTAAGCTTTGGTTTTATAAAATCCTATTAATGTGACAATCTCAATACACTTCACAAAGACTCAGTTCTCATGGTTCATGGCCTTCGCTGATGTGTAATCATCTGAATTCATAGATATGTAGATTGGAGGGCATGACTTCAGAGATCATAGAGTCATATGTACAATGTAACAAGACACTGAAAACAGTAGTTTTTGTTTGCAGAAATTCTCACCAGTCGTTGGCTACTTTTCTCCCACAGATAGCTGTACATATCCAGTTTGCTTCCTGTGTTGCTAATTGTTCAGGCATTCAAAAAACTGGAATATCGCATTAAGGAACTATACCAGAGTTTTTGCATCCACAGATTTATACAGTTCATTTGAGACCAGTAAATAGTATTTAAAATGATAAATTACATTTTACTAGATTTCTGATTTTCTATTCTTGTTTTATTCTATAATCAACATTTTCCATTTTTTTTAACTATTTCTTTAGCTACTTCAAATGATTTTGTTTTCTTTGCAAGTGATTGTATAATTTTTATTTCTTTCTTTTTCTACTTACTGATAGTCCAGCTGTTTGAAGATTTTTTTTTTTCTTTAAGCTTTTTCACACAGAAACAAAGAATCATAGGAGTTGGCAGGGACCTCTGGATACCATCTCACCCAATCCCTCTGCCAAAGCACGTTCCATACAGTAGGTTGCATGGAGGAGTATCCAGGCAGGTTTTGAATATCTCCAGAGAAGATTCCACAACTTCTCTGGGTTTAAGTCTAATTTAAATTTAAAACAGGATTCTGAGTAGGAAATAATAGTTATAATAAAATGTCACTGGAAAATGTTCATTAAGAATTGTTAAAAACCAACAAAATGTCTTGATTCCTGGATGTATATTTAATAAACTAAATTTTAAAAGAAAAGAAAAAGAAAAAAGAAAAAAAAAAGAAAAAACCTTTTTCACATCCCTTTCAATTTGTAATTTAATTTTACTTATTAGCAAAATTATTTCACATGTTCAAATAAAAATGGTCTGAATGCAAACTTAAGTATTTAGTATTTGTTGCAACACAGCCTTAGAAATTGTAATAACTTATTCTGATTAAGAAAAAAAAGATTCAGAAAATCATTATTAAAATACTGGCTGACCCACACTTCACAAATTATTTTTTCCCAGTGTAGTTTCTTTGCAGTTTTGACTAGTGGTTGCCCTCTTGACAAGAAGTTCCACACTACAATAAAATTGAAATATAGTTATTTTTGCTTATATTAAACCAGTGGTTTGATAATATAACTGTATGCAGTCATGTCTTTCTATGAACATTCTCTATTCACTTTCTACATAGCATTTATGATTTTCCTCATATCTATTTAACCAGTTTTCCAAATCTGCTCTACAGGATATCTCTTTGTATAACCGCTGTTCTTTCTAACATTCCAATTTGTACTGAGTCAATTCTGAGATGGAATAACCTACAGAGCACTCATTATTCCACATTTGAGTGCATCACTACCAACCAAACCTATTTTCATAACTATGTTTTCCTCTTAACTCGTTTCCAAATGATCCCTGGCATTCTACTAGATTTTTGGGGCACAGATGTGTCTTGACCTCATGTTTTCAGAGAGAAATCTACATTAATTTTGTTAATGCTGATTTAAATTGTAGGATATACATTATATTAGTTCAGCATTTTAATTGTTGCTACCTTTAGCTTTCTAGAAACAAGTCATCCCCTCAGTGACTTCCTACCAAGTATTTCACTGATTTTTTTAACATTTTTTTAAATCTCTCATATTGGTTTAATTTGAATTTTTACTTGACATGCAAGGACTCGGTGTGTTAATTTATAGGCAGAAATTCTCCATCATTTGAAACCAGTTCAAATGTTTTTCAAACTAACTTTTTGGCTTTTTAAAATGCAGCTCAAAATATTTATAGATTTTGCAAAATACTTTTTTTGAACTTGAGAAAATCTTTTCAAGACAAGATTTCCACTTTTAAAAAGAAACAAAATCTTTTTCTTCTAATGGTTTTGTTTGTTCTGTTTTAGCCTCAGCCAAGACTCGTGCCTTACAAGGTCAATTTGTTATTTTCTACTTACACCACCTGGAATTTTTAAAGCAAACTTTACGCTACATCAAAAAATTTTACCCTTTTAGCTCCCTCTTAAAATTGTTCACCCACATTTTTCTGTAATTCATGTAAGCATTCTTGTGTGATTCTCTTTTTCTACATTAAATTTGTTGCCTTGAGTTTAGGTGCTTTTCCATTCCTATTCCAGTGTTGAATAGGATATATTACAACCAAGATTCCCAAAAGGCTGCTTGAAAACCTTCCGGAAGCAGATGCTGCACACAACGAAAAAAAAAAAAAAAAAAAAAAGTAAAACAAGATTCTTGACTCTTCTTTCCTCTTAACAGACCAATTTCTCCAACAAGTACTTAGGGGTTCTAAAATGCAGAGTCTGCATCATGAATTTCTGTTACAGTCAGCATAGGAATAATCAAAGTCTCCAGTATAATTAATTTTCTGCCTTAAACACTCTCTAAATCTCCCTCAGCATGTTGTGGTTACCGTCACTGTCAGCCAGCAGTTCCGCCTAATACTATGCTTGTATTGCTTAGGTATGGCATTTCAACCCACTGAGATTATGTTATATTTCGAAAAAGTTATCTTGCTTATTTTACACTTTGTATATGACATAATTACTCTAGGTACACAAAATACTTTATTAGAACATGCTATCATCTTGCTTGCTCCATAAAGCCGTCTGGCCAAATAAATACATAAATACAAAATCAGCTTCTGCAGCAGAGCATTTTACCTTCTCACTTCTACAAAGCTTGCTGTAAACATACTTTTTGATCCAAGCATTTTTCAAATGTCTCTAAACTTTGAGCCTTAGTTTTGAAATGGATGTCTCATCAGAAAAATTTATATATATATACTTATTATCTTTGCTTACTCCTATTCTGCAATTCTCAATAAATCGATTGCTGCAAACTATAAAAAAATAAAAATAAAAAACAAAATAAAACTGAATTTACAGAGGAATGGCAGACTCGATAAAATAATAGGCCCATATTTAGTACAGTAAATAGAAAATTATACTTGGTAATGTTCATACCGAAGAGAATTCAACAGATGTCTCCTACAGAGCATCTTTACCACCATCCATGTTGGGAGGGAAAAAAAAAGAGTTATTTTCTATTTTATTAATGTACCAGGCACAGTCAAAGGTACCTATAGGTAGGATCTCTGTGGAGGAAGGCGCTTCTTTGTTATCTTTCTGGGTAATATAATATAGGCATTAGGGCATCTGGATATTTGTTTACAAAACTGGGAGTTTCTAATTACGGTTTTTTACTTACCTGCCTAAAGTCTCCTAAATTCTAGATCCACGTTTCTTTTCCCACCTAACCCTACAACTGTATTCAGGTAAGTTTCCACATTTTGCTGAAAAGTTAGCTGACACAGATCTTTTAATATCTGTAGCTATGACATTTAAGAAATCACCCAAAGTAACCTTTCAATCTCTGTAAAGGACAGTATTAATATTCACAGACAATGTGCATAGGGGCTATCTGGTGATGCCTACCACAGAGAAAATAACTGTTTTCTATCCCATAGCAGCACCGCATTACAGAATCTGATATTTGGTTGTCTGCTTAATAACAGTTTAATTCTTCTGTTATTTCAAAGCTAAACAACAATTAAAAAGTATCAATTTCCCATGCTTTGCAGCATCTCTCATGCTTAGAGAAAAAGACAGACATTACAGACATTACAGTTCCAAAAAAATGGAAGATATATTTCAGTGGTTAAAAGGTAATGCACCTCAGCCATGAGATAAACTTAATTCCCACAGGAAGGTTGTTTTTTTTGTTTTGTTTTTATTTTTACTATTGAGAAAAAAATGCAGTATGTTTTAAAGCTATAATATAAAACACATTTTACTAAAAAGGTCAGGTTCCGGTCAATGCCTTCCATATGTGTGCAGCATTCAAAATAATTAGCATACAAACACCATTATTTATCTAAGTAGCAATTTCAACTTCTGCTTTCATATTATGTAAGTTTTTGCCCAATTCTCGAGAATTTTCAACCGTTTCAAAAATACTTATTATTAAAAAAAAAGTAGAAAATAGATACACCATATGAGTCCAGAAAATAAAAACATAACAAAAATAATTTAATAAATTATGCTTTCTGCAGTTCTTATTTCTATTACAGTTTCTGGTTGAACTTTAAAAATGTTATAAAAAATACGTATTCCAAGTTTTGTCTTTATATTTGACATTAAAAAAGATTATTACCTTTTCAAATTGATTTGCTTTTAATCAGAAAAAGACCTTTCCACACAAAGGTTACAATAAGATTCATATTAGTCAAGCATGCACATGTTTCATGCTGTTCTTATTCTGGCAAAGACCAAAAAAAAAATGTCCGCTGCAAGCAACTGTAACCCTTGATACTTGATCTGTACATGATTTTTTTCAAACAACTGAAAGAAATAATAAAAGAGAAAACGAAAATTTGGTTGTTGGAACTTGTCATTGAAAGGATGACTAGTAAATATAAATAACTGAGAATTTTTTAATAAAGATAGTTGAAAAAATGTGCTCTCGATCTCTGAACAGTTTGTTAGGAAGGCACCTAGAAATTACTGCTTCATCTGCTGTCTCCCTTAATGTGATGTATCCATTAATCCAAGCAGGTTCCTCATAAGCTCTTCTTCTACAAGGAATATAGACTAGCCAGGGCCGAAAATACATGGCTGTTACACATGCTTCTCTTCTACAAGTCATAATGTGGAATGAGAATTTGCAACACTTTTGTTTACCAGCACACAAAGGCTGAATTCCTAACAAACAGCTCTCTGAGTTAGAGCAGAGTTCACTTTCAAGGTTACCTGGATTCATTCACAAGAGTTTTGAATGTCATGATGATCTAAACACATTTTCTGTTTTACCGCTGGCAAACAGAATTAGTCTAAATTTGAAAAGGCCAGGCTGTACCTACCCTGTCCACAGCACTTTGTATGAACTAACGTAAAATGCATGTATTATGCATTATGTATTATGTATTATGTTACATTAAATAAGTAACGTTCTTCATTTCTCCAACTAATTTTAAAGAAATGTAATATTTTCCATCTTAAAAGAATGATATATTTTTTTTTTAATATCAAACAGTGTCTACTATCACTATTTCTCTCACTTCGCAATCATTTCTACTGCTATTAAACAAATTGTCTTGGTAGATAAATTATTCTGTGTGATCTGCAGGCCTAGAACTATTTTTATTTTAATTGGTTAACAGCATAAAAATGTTTTTGATTCCATGGAAGATTTATATCCATGTAACAGTGTGATCTGGCCAGTATTTTATAAAGTGTCTGAGGATCTGGCAGGATGAAATTAAGTATAAGGTCTATTTGTTTAGATTACTAAGCATTTAAAGTTTAACTTTTCTCTTAGCTTTACAGTTTAAGGAGGTATCATTCAGCTTCATGAGCCCAGTGAAAAGTTAAATAACCTGAATAATGCCAATACGCTAGCTAATTAGCAAAGGTTCCTTATTGGGATGACAAATGCCTGCTGTGCTTTAAGCATTACTATTAATTATAATGTTAGCTGAATATTTGTGATCACTTCAAAGTCAACCTTTGTATACTCAGGAGATTTTTCTTTATGAGAGAGTCACTCAGAACCTGAGAGAGAAACTAATTACTGAACAAATGATAAGTGCAGTAGGCACAGAAATTAATTCTTTGTTTACTGCTTCATGCCTCTACAATGTAATTTGTATTGTAATTATAATATAGTTTATATTGTAAAAAGAAAAGTATATGGTTTAGGTGTAATAGTAGTATTTTAGAAGGACACTGATCTTTCATTAGTGCTGTCTATTCCCTGGCCATGCAAGGTGAGAGAGAGCCTCAGGTAGTTTTTTGACAAGTAATGAACTTTTCTCTGTGTCTTGGCAGAATACAAGTTTAAACTCACACATCAGGAAGCACGGGGAGAAATACTGAAAATGGAGTTTATTGAGTTCCAGCTTAGCTGCCAGCTTCACACATTTGACAGAAATCTGTATCTGACATTCACTTGCTGCACTTTAGTGTACAGTGCATTGATTAACGATGTCATCTTCTCAAAGAAATAATCAAGGCCATCCTATTACTACAATACTATTTTTATGTAATGAAGCCAAGTAAACCCATGCAATCATTACCATATGTTATGCAATAAATATATACATAAATTTATATATATAAATATATACATAAATATATACATAAATATATACATAAATATATATATATATATATATATTGATGAAAAGACACTATCAGGATTTAAAACTCTAGGAAAAAAAAAGATGAGTTTCTTCTTGCTAACTTGACCCATAGTGCAGTTATGAGCCCAAGAATTATCTTTGCAGATCTTAAAAGGTAGCTGAAAGGCTATTTAACACCTTGATTCTTTTACTATGCATCTTATTGTCTTACTTTCTCCTTTCTATGCTAGACAGTGTGGTTTCTTATAATTTCATTCTAATTTTCTGATAGAGACAGGAGACAAAAAACTAAAACCCAAAATGTGGGAGGTGCAAGATCACATATCTGCTGCTTGGACAGAAAGCATTTTTATCATGATCATTTCTGAGCAGATATTAACATACTGAGAATTCTTGACTACAGTCTAGTTGGTGATGTTGATTTCTGCTGGCTATCCACAGAAATTCTGGCATTTCCTGCTGGGTATTGACCAAGATGGAACTTTTCAAAACTAAACTTAGAATTTTTCTATTTCTAGTGAAAGAGAAGTGGCATAATCAATCAATTATCATAATATTCATATGATAATCATAATTATGGTATGTTATTGTATATAATATTATCAATCAAATATAATAATCATAATCAATCAAATGCTCCACTTACATCAACTAAGCAGTGATCAGCTCTTGCAGGGAATCATTTGTGTCTCTTGGAGAAACATATCTCAGAGAAGTGCAATCATTCACATTCTGCTTCTGTATCTTCACTGTCTATTACGGAATCTTAGGAAATTAGCAAGATACATAAATGAATTTTAGGTGGCTATTTTGAAAGAGAATGGTGAAAATGATCTGTTACAAATGTTTCTGAAATCTCACTCACATCAGAAAGTACATAATTTCCAATGAAACCTTAATTAAACTTCCCGAACATAAACATGTAAGGTATAATTGTTAATCAAGCAATAGCTTCTCCTCCTCCTCCTATTTTCACCTCTGATTTAGTTAGCCTGTAGTTCTTGAAAATTTACTGTTTATTGTCAACTTTCAAGAGTGAAAAAAACAGTCTGTAAATGAATTATAAGAACAACAGCTGTAAGTCAATCTCCTAGATCCAAGTAAAGCGCATAATACAGAACTGATTTTCAAAAATTTTGTGCACTCAAAGACTTGCAATTATTTTACATTCAGTCCCAAACCAAATATTTTCTTTTATCACAGCATAGCTAACACTTTCACTTAAAGAACACTGGCCTGACTAAACCATTTTTGTGGTAGATTTTGCACAGGAACTTCCCCATCCAAATCTCCATAGTTGAAGATCTCCTTGAAATAAATATTTATTGCAGATGGTTTTGCCAAACCTCTGCTCTCTGAACTGACCACATAAGAGTCCATACAAATATTTTTCCAACCTCTGATAATAAACCCTTGACAAATATCATGACCAAAATCTCCAATCATTAAAAACAAAACAAGAAAGACCTGGAAGAGATCGAGGGCTTTTAAGAGGCAATCATATCAGAGTACATGGCACTTGAGGACAGAAACTTTCACCTTCCTAAGAGTACACTGAACATAAATCAACTGGATTGTTTCAGTTTGCAGCAAAGTAAAAGAGATAGGTCACAAGGGCAGAGAGTTCAGAAATATTGTTAGAATAGTGCTGATTTTCTGAGAAACCAAAGTTTATAAGTGTTGTGTAGCTACAAAACCTTAATATCTTTTACTCAAAATGGGAACGGGTATGCCATTACAAATGTAATGGATGATATTATTATTGTCATCTAATAAACTTCCTGAAGTAACTTTTCCTTTCCAGAAATCTTCACTGTATTTCCATTCAGCTGGAGAAACTTATGCATATTTTCTTCTAGTCAAAGCTTCTTTCACAATATTTTGATTATTCTTTCTTCTTCCACATATCTGATATTTCTAATTTAGCTTGTTAAACCAGGAATGAAACTAATTAGTTGGTGGAATCAACTGATGTGCAATTTAACGTAATTTGTGGTTTTATTTTAAGGATATCTGCCGATATATCTCCTGAACCTTAATTGGGCCACTGGAGAGGTTAATTAAAACTTTGTAGATTAATTAAGCAAATTCCATCAATTTTTCTCTAATTTAGTAATTCTCGGTTAGTTTCATTCTAACAGTCACACTAATGTGTCTATAATGTTTCTTTTTTTAAAATTAAAACAAAAAAGACTCAAAAACTTAAACTGTTATGGAAAAATGTTCCTTTACTCCTAAGGCTAAAAAGATGAAAAACGTCTGTTATTTTAAATTGCATCGTGCAAAGTGATGTTGACTTTTATTTTTCCTCTCTGCCTTTTGTTCCACAGTGGATATATACATACTTTCATACATATTTTCGAGTTTACAACCAACATAGAGATAGCATTAATAATAATGAGCTCATTCCCAGGTGAGAGAGACAGTTATGTGCTTCTGACCACTCTGCTTTGGAATACGTTTTAGGGAGCTATGGAAACTCCTACTACATTCTGTCTCTGGGATGAAAGACAAGCATGAATGATAAAGCTCCATCTTAACACGTTTTAAAACACAGAAATGCTAGCCAATATTGAATGTAATGTTATCAGTGCAATACATAAATGCATTAATATTCCTGTATATCTGTCTCTACTGGAAATATCCTGTGAAATATATCATACTTAGAATCACATTTATATTTCTATATCAAGTTAGTGCCTCAATAGCATATTTACTAATCTGTAAGATCCAGATCTTCTTCCCTGCCAATTTCCACTCCTATTCATATTACAGTTAATCCTCTATGAGTACTAGATTCAACAAATGCCTGAGGCATCTGAAGACACCCTGCACTGAGCCAAAATTCTTAGTTAAAAGGTTAAACTCCTTAGTTGACACCAAGAAGAGATTAAAAGACTAAAATGAGATCTGAAGTGAGCAATATAATGAGCAGGATACAGATAAGAACTGCTGAGAACAGAGATGTTTTCTAAATGACAGCCCTCATGCTGTTGCTGGGAGATGCTATAAACTACTGGCTTGGTATAACCCCCTAGAAATGGTAATAACTTTTTAATAAGGAGCTAAATTTCAATCTTCCTCTTGTGACACACAGTTTTGTGGGAAGGATATGATGCTGTTCTTCTGCTAGAAGAAGGCCATTGTCAATGCAGCCAAATTGGGGTTAGTTCGGCCTCCAGTTGTTTTGCAGAGCTGTGCAGCAAAACGTTCGCTATTCTCTGAGCCAGAGAAAAACAAGCTGTGTATGAGGAAGAGTAACAACATGAGATTGTACAATACGGTATTCCTCCAGGAAATGAATCCAGGTGTCCCCATGAACACACCCCTTAGAGCTTTGATAGTTTATATATGTATACTAAAAATAATTTTTAAAAAAAAAAGCCACTTAGCCATTTCACTATTTTTGTCAACTGCTTGTGCTTGTCCCAGTTGGTGTTAGCATGTATGACGTGGAGATATTTCAGTAAAAGAACCACCACATACTGGTATTTCTTTCACAAAGTAGATTCAAAGTTGCTCAGCAAAATCAAAACGAAGGCACTCCAGGAAATGCTAACATCCCAAAATGAAATGATGTAGTTGTGGTGCTTTGGGGGTTAGATAAGATTACACCCATTTATATTTCAATTGACTCTCACAGTGAGTGCTCTGTGTCAGGTCCTTGTTTTTTTGGGTTTTTTTTGAGTGTTTCGTTTTTCATTTTATGTTAGAATCGGTCTTTTCATATGCGCTTAGAATATCTTTTCTATTAACAATGAACCGTCAAAAAAAAAAAATTACAAAGTAGAATTGTTTAAACCCTGATCAAGACTCATCCCAAAACCAACCCTTAAATTACTCCACTGATAACTTCTTTCTGTCTAAACTGGAACAAAGAGAAATTTCCAATGAGTACAAATTATAAGGTTACAGTTATTATTTCAGAGCATTTTAGCTCAGTCTTTAAGAAAGAGTTTAATTTCATATGTGAATGCACTGATTTGGGGTTTTTTTCAGTATATTTTGTGTACTGAAATGTACATGTAGTATAGTCTTTAAGAACATTTTATTTCACTTCTGGATTCCTAAGTACTATTTCAAACAGAAAGCAGCAACATACCAGAAAAAAAAATTGAATCTAATTTTAAGACTTAAGCTTTTGTTTAATTGCTTGGTTTTTGTGTTTGTTTGTTCGTTTGTTTGTTTGTTTGTTTTTCAGCTCTATTCTTTCAGTATGTTTGCAGAGAGAATATGCTTCTTCCCACAGGGTGGCAGAAGCAATTGGTCCTTTTAACGCTGCAAACTAAAAGGTGAAATGATGTGCAAAAATGTCAGAAATGGTGAAAGGAAGATTTTTTCAGCTAGCTGACCCAAATAAATACCAGCTATCCATGATTCAGAATGGAAATTAAATGATTCTAACCACCAAAATAGTGAGACTCAGAAAACTGTCCTCTGATAGAAAGAACAATAACAAAATTTTCACACTTTAAGAAGGAGCTTAGTAAGATAATACAGCTCGATGACCATCACAAGAACAACTGTCATCTTTCTCCCAGCTGAGCTGTTCTGAGTCAGAATTGTAAAATGATCTCACCAGAATGGCCATGAACTCTACAGTCCTGGGTGTTCACTCTGCCACTAAGACAGATGTTAATGTTCCTACATTACCAAATTTTGTCCTGGGAGTAGAGAAGATCTGACTCCATTAGAACATGAGAAACCTCATTAAAATCTTTCTTTTGCACGTTGTCTTAAGAGTGACTTGTTGCAGCAGCATAGCTCCAAGGAGACTTACATCCAGTTTGTCAGAAGTGGTAAAGTAACTGCAAGTCTCATATCAGCTCATTAGAAGGTATTTAAAGTTACAGTATGGAACCATTTTCCTCGGAGACTGAGGGGGCAGGATTTGGTTTGCTTTTTTGACAGTGACTTCAAATATGAGTTTTCTCACTCCTTCGTTGACTTATGTAGAGGTCCTCAAATGTATTTTACTGACTAACCCTAATCTTACAGAAGTATCCATACTACAATAAGTGTTCAGCACTACAAGGGAAATATAAGAGAAAGTGATATGCTTTCTGACATGAGAATGGCTCTCTTGATTGTTTTCCAGCATCATCCAACTAAATGTTTTCATTTTGTATTATCTTGATTACACAAGATGTTATCTTTAACTGTAATTTATAAAGAATCTTCTTTCTGCAATAGTTTTCTTAGTAATCTGTTGTGCTATGTACATGCACATACAAACTTGGGCAAGTTCACTACAGCCTATAGAGAATTCTACCATCAGAGCTGGCTAGTATCTGAGCCTCTGAGGGTTTCAGTTCAGGAAATCCAGGAAATAAATCAGAAGATCCTGTTGATTTGGCAGGAAAAAGTATGTACAGAGAGTCTCAGTATTGTAATTGTTGCACATTCTGCTTTCAGTGGTAGTATCTCTGAGAAGCTGCGTTTCCTCTCTTTCCTTACCCATAGCAGAAACTTCCATCAGCTCTGGTTTGGTTTGATCTCTCATGTGGGAGGGTTGTCCAATGAAAGAGCCCTGAGCTTATAACCTGGACATCGGAAAAAAACAGTTTGAAATGGCTGGGTATTTATTTTGTTTGTTGTAGTTCTTGTTTTTTTAAATTATTTTTCCTATAGTTAATTTGCTCACTGATTTTACTGAGGATCTAATAAATATATTGCAAATACTGGTTCTGTTTCTCTTTCATTTCTTACTGTCCGCTCCTCAAATAGCAATTTTTAATGTAGGTTTTTTAATTCAGAGTTAAAAAAAAAAAAAATCAAATGTATTAAATCAAATATACATAGAAGATAACAGTTCTCAGTTTAATCTTGATTTATGATATGATTTAATTGAGAAAAAATATTAAAAACTGGCATTTTGCCATTATTAGTTTATTTACATAGTAAGATGATACAAATCAATCGCAATATTATGCACGTAAAAAAAATTTAAAAACGAAACAACAAAAAAGAGCTGAGGCTGTGATTGCGTTCCCAAGTATGATTCTGGAGCCATCGTAAAAACTGAAGTTGTATTAATACATAATGTAAACATATGGGTTTTGGAAGATATTCTTCATGACGGCATGATCTTATTTTTGTTGATTTCTTACATTTGATATCTGAAAAATCTTTCCAGTTGTAGGGTTTTATTTTGAGAAATGCACTGGCAGAAGTGTGTGAAATCATAGTGGTATTAAAATCAATAGAATACAAAAGGAAGAGATGAGTTTATAAATTTTCATTTATAAACCACACACTTGAACCATGGAGAAACTCAACACAGCCTGTCACACAACAAAACCTCTTTGAGAGATCTGATTCCAAAAAGGTTTTTTCCTGTTTTTAAAATTTTTTATATATAACATTTGATATTCACTAGAATTCTATGTGGGAATAGAGGTTTTGCTGAAATAATTAGACAATGTTTCAAAGATCAAATCTTCACAAGATGGTCATTTATTTATAGTCTTCTAACTGTATAAATGAAGGAGATGATATTTCTTGGACTTACCTATTTGTACAGTCAAGTGGTCCTTCATTGTGCAAAAATCCAATAGTTGGCAAAACAGCTTTCACCTGAGAAATAGCCTCTTCTTCAGAGGCCAGACTGTGGAATTGCTTGTTTCTTTTCTTCAAAAAATTGGTGCTCCATACTTCAATTTTTCAAATTTTTCTCGTGTTCAAATGTGTGTCAGATCTACTCGCATTTTATTTTTTAAGTAAGAGGGTGATTCATCGTCAAGACATACTCCTCTATATGACTCATTCATCTCTGCACGTAGTCCTATCACTCAAGAGCTTCAAATGGAATAGCATTAGCTATAGTAAAAAGCAAAAATTATCTGTGCCTATGCTGTTTGAACATACAAAATCAACAGATGTGGTTTTTCCTTTCTATTAACTTTGGGGCAATTTCATTTTTTAATTTATTTTTAAATAAAATCATTATTAATGTGAAGATGATAAGCATTCAAACACAAAGATTTTTCTATGTTGGTAAGACTTTGGATTGACCATTACTCCTAAGAACTAAAATGATTTTTTCCTAATGTTCTTTATATTCTCTAGAAATACAAAAATTTGGGGTTATTTCATCCTCTGTTTTGTAATGCAGTATACGCAATCCCTTAGAAAATACATTCCAGTGAAATGAGAAATTCTCTAAATCCATTGCCTTTTAATCATATAGTTACTTGAATTTCAGCTCTTTGAATACATTCAAGTTAGGTAACATCTCCAAAAAAGTAAGAGAGCCCAACCCAAAGATCTGGGGTAATGGGAAAATATCAGGAAAGTCAGACATAATTTTGTAAGTTTGATCCCCTTTTACAGAAATAAAGAATGAGGTTGGGGTTGGACAGGGATTAAGTAGGTCATTTTGTCTGATCTCCACCATGACCACGCCATGCAGGGGTCACCAGAAGCTTGTTGGCTAAGAACATGTCCAGGTTGCTTTTCAGTATCTTCAAGGAAGGAGACTCTACAACTTCTCCAGGCAACCTGTGCAAGAGCTTTTACCCTTACAGTGAAAATCTTTTGCTGATGTTCAGATGGAACCACCTGTGTTTCAGTTTGGACCAATTGCCTCTTGTTCTTTCAGGGGACACTACTAGTAAGAGACTGGCTCCACCTTCTTTAGACTCAGATATTTGTACACATTGATGGTATCACTCTGAGCTTTCTCTTCTCTGGGTTACAGAGTCCCAGCTGCTGCATCCTTCTACATGTATAAGATGCTCTGGTATTCAGTATTTCTAGGAATAATGCTTGGGAAGCCAGAAAGTTCTTTTCAAAGATAAAGAAATATGTAAAAATAATACAGACATATAATTGAGGAGAGTAAGGAGAAAGATAGTTGGTTGCTAGAAATTCTATTCTGGGGACAATCAAAGCTATTTGCTGATTCGGATTATATCTATAACGATTTTGATTGAAAGGAAGTAACAAGATACAAAGAGTGGAAAAGTTTAAATGCTGATTTTTGTTTGCATTTCTTAAGCAAAATAAACTCATTTTATTTCTTTGCCTATTATCAGAATGTTAGTTATAAATTAAAAAGAAAAACAACAAAAATGACTTCAAAATATCAAGCTACCAATTGCATAAGGTAAAGAGATGGGGTCACATTAAGAAAAAAATAAATAAAATGCATGGTGGGGGTAAGTGTATGTGCAACCAAATGGCCAAGCTTATTTCCTTTCCTTTTCTTCTCATATCCTCTCTCATCCTCCCCTCTTTCCTTTCCTTTTTCCCTTTTTCCTCTCTTCCCCTTCCCTTTCCTATTCTATTTCCATTTCCATGTTATCACTTATTGAAAAATCAAGTTACTTTCCAAAACTCTTTTTAAAAGTTGATATAGTAGCCTGGTTTGTCTACTATTCTCCAAAAAACAGAAGAATATCAGCACATTTTTGTCAAAGCTGTGTTTGGCAAGGTGAGTACTGTTAACATTTGTAAGATCTACGAAAGCCCCGTAAACATTATCCTATACGCTCCCACTAAGTGCTCTAGTAAAGACTGTGCATCTATAAACTATCAGTTTCTTAAGACAAATAGCTATGCAATGAAAATGAAAATGAAATATTTTCAATACATTGTTAATCACATCTAGAGTTTTTTAATAGCCAACTGTATTTCTTACTAAAATATGTGCCATACTGTCCCAAATAAAATAACACACTTACTTAGATCTGAATTTAAAAAAAAAAAAAAAAAAAAAAAGAGACAAAAAAAATAGTATTTTATAGGAGTTGTTAAGAAGGAAGAGGTAGTTTTAATTTATCCTCAGTATGGGTGAGTCTATACTTTCCAATTTTTAATTATCATTCATAAGAGGCTGGAGCACCTCTCCTATGTAGAATGTTTGAGGGAACTGGGCTTCTTTAGCTTGGAAAAGAGAAGGCTCTTCCAATATTTGAAAGGAGCATATAAACAGGGGGGGAATGTCTGTTTACATAGGTGGATAGTGGTAGGACAAGGGGGAATGGTTTTAAACTGAGACAAGGGAGATTTAGGTTAGATATTAGGAGGACATTTTTCATAGAGAGGATGGTGAAGGGCTGTAACATGTTGCCCAAGGAGGTTGTGGATGCCCCATCCCTGGAAGTATTCAAAGCCAGGCTGGATGTGGCTCAGGGCAGCCTAGTCTAGTGGTTGGTGGCCCTGCCTGGGGCAGGGGTGTTGAAACTTGGATGATAATTCTGGTCCTTTTCAACCCAGGCCATTCTATGATTCTATAATGAATAATTTTCAAGGTTGGTTTTGAAAGGCTAAGTATAGGAATTACCTCTTTAAATGCTACAGGTTTCTTCAGTACGTTGTAGAATTTTTATAAAATTAATAAAGTAAGGAGGTTTGTTTAAGAAAAAGAAGTTACAATCTGCAGGTGCAAAAAGTAATCATTTTAAGCTGTGCAACTGTAATTACATGGTTCAAAGTACTGAAAAACTGAAAAAGTGTAAGAGAATTATATGGTGGTTTAACACCAGTAGGTAGCTAAACTCTACCCCATTTTCTCCCATTTCCCTTTCTCAAAAAGAAAAGGAAGAGAAAATATGATAAAAAAAAAAGCTCAAGGGTTGAGATAAGGACAGGGACGTAGCTCACCAATTACCGTCACAGGCAAAATAGACTCAGCGTAAGGAGATAAATGTAATTTATTGCTTGTTACTAACAGACTACAGCAGTGAGAACTAAAAGCAAACTAAAAACTCCTTCTTCTCATCATCTACCCTCTTCTATCTCCTCCTACCAAGCATCACAGGGGAAGAGAGGACAGGGGCTGTAGTCAGCCCCAATGCTTCATCTCTGCCATTCCTCCAAGGTCACACTGTTTCTGCTCCAAGTGGGTCCCTCCCACAGGATGCCATCCTCCCCAAACTGATTTTGTATGGGTTTCCCACAGTCTGCAACTCTCCCAGCACTGCTACAATACGGCTCCATATTAGGGAACCCACCTTCAAGAACTACTCCAGCTCTGTCCCCACGTGTGGCAGCTCCCTCAGCCCACCTGCCCCACCAGCGGACCCTCTACACAGGCTGCAACTCTGGCCCAGGCTGCTCCTGCAGGGTGTCTCAAAGGGCTGCGGTCTTCAGGTCTTATCCACAGCTACAGCATGGACTCCTCCATGGCTGCAACCTCCTAATTTCTATGCCCCTTTTCCCACCCACGAAAACCCTTGCCACATAAGCCTAAGACAAAATATAGCTTTCGTTAATGATGATTATAAATTCCACAGATCTTGTTCACAAGTATCTTGCAAATTCTAAAACTGTAAAACCTTCTGTTCAAGTTTCTAGCAGCTCTCTCACTAAATCTGAAATAGGCACTAACTTCTGTAAACTGAATATTTAGTTCAGGAAGGACCTCACAGAACAAGTCCATAATCCATTGAAAAATAGAAACTTAACTCAAGAAATGAATATGCTAAATCCATCACCTAAAGAAGGGACAAGACAGGGTATCCTTCAGAACATCTATCTTTTCAAATAAAATATTAAGGGCCACCATTTTATGTATGCAAAGTTGGTTAAAATAACTACAGATACAGCTTTGATTGGTAACAGCAGTTACTATCCATTAAAAAAAAAAAAAAAATAGGCTCAATTTTTGAAACTGATTGAGTTTCTCTTTAGTTGTAACACAGTTAGACAAGCTACAATGCATTCATTTCAAGTTTAGTCTCCTGCTCTTGATTTTTCTCATCTTTTACAAGGATAGAGTTTAGGTGTTATCTTCCATCCCACCCCAAATGTACATTTTCATCAAATGTCACACATTTCATATGTGTTGGTCAGATTATTCTTCAGTAAAGCCAGAACAGACACTTTTTGTAGCACCCCATTCAGTGGCTGTGTGAAACTCTAACTACTGCTGAAAACAGCGTAAGTTGTTTTCAGGAATTTGGATAGTTTTTACTTCAATCACGTATTTCTTCCATGGTAAATAAACATAAACATAAACATAAACATAAAAACAAAAATAAAAATAAAAATAAACAGTAATGCTAATTTCCATGAGACACTGTGCAGTTAGACATCTCCTATAAGACTTGCATATAAGGAATGAAAGGTAACTGCTCCAAAGGTTTAGATAACTTTTACTTAATGACTTTTAAAATAGTAATTGTTGACTCAGTTAATAACTCTGTCTTCACAGGTGCTTTGGCCAGCTATGCAAATAAAGAGGAAAGTGTTTTTTAAATGCCATAATGGGACTAAATGAATCAGTTTGGTCAATTGTGTAAATGTTTTGCATACATAATAATGACATCTTGACTAAAGATGTATTACATTTTTGAAGCCTTTTCAGCATAGAAAACATCAAAAAGATACTGCAGATGTATAAATTTCACATATATACAACTGTGCTGAAAAGCCTAACTACAAAAGAGAAAATTTAAAACAACACAGTTTAATTGTGCAGAAAAATACTTCTAAGAATTTATTATTAATTGCATGCTGGAAAAATTATCACAAACATTTTTAAGCCTTTAGGTTACAAAATGAGAAAAGATATCGATACAAAATATCTTTCTTTTTTTCATTTTAGGAAAAAAAAAAAAAAGAACTAACTATAATTCTATTTTTCTGTGTCATACAGTTAATTCACTGCAGGATCTCTTCCTCCTCCCAAGGCTTCTCTTGCTTTTCTGTTGGTGGTGGTGGCTAGTAAAGTGCTGTATTTCAGAAGACCAATGGAAACGCTCATTCCCTGCCACAGGTAAGGATACCCAAATTTATATTCAGATGCCTGGAATCTGGAAACTGAATTTCTCAATTCTTTGAGGTAATTCAAGACTCTAAGGTCCATAAGAAGTGCAAATCTCAGCTAGCGTCCATATAGATATCTTTTGAGAATATCCCAATAAATAGTGAGAGCATCCCAACAAATACCCAGAATATCAAGTCTTTTGAGGGAAACTGACTTAATCCACAACTGTGATTCACACACACACACACACACACACACCACTAGGTAAAGGTCCTGATTATTTCTTCAAGAAGGCATGATCTTCTACCCAGTCAGCTTCTGTCAGACTAAGATAATAGAGCGACTTCCTCCCTCAAAATAAATGGATTTTATATTTGTCTCTTTTTTGCACCTTCAAATATGTAATTTCAGGAAAACTAAGTGTTCTTGGTATTCATGTCTGTCTATGATAGCTGCACTTAACAAGAAGGAACAGATCAACTTGCAAAAAAATGAAAAGTAGTGCAATTTATTGATAAAGAAATTTTGCTCTTGTATATGTCTCGTTATATATAACCCTAAATAAAACAAGCCTAAGATTGTAACTGTCACTCTGATGAATGATCTGCAACTGAAATTATTTATTAAATAATAGAAAGTGGTATAGTCTACATTTCAAAGCACATTTTAAGCTGAGTGTTGTTATTACCATCAATTATGCAAACACAAACTGAAATCACATGACAAGATTTGTTCATTCTTCATTGATTCATTTATTCATTGACTCACATTCATCTTTCTAACCCAAAAAGCATTTACACTCTTTGTTATAAGAAGTTATAGGTAAGAGATAGGTAAGATGAGCAAAAAAATAGATGAAATGTTGAAGATAAAGGCATACTGTGAGATTGAATTTGATGTAAAAGAAAATTGAATGTTAATGAATGGATTAAAAAACTAGAATGAGATATGGTCAGTATAGCAAGAAAATAAGTAATTCTGGCACACTATATTTGGTAGACTAGAATATGGAATAAATTCGGGCTTTACAGTATATTACAGTAAAAATAGCTGTGAATCAGAAGAGTTAGTCTAAACTCACCTGCCAAATTTAAGTATGGACACAGATACAGATTTGAGGTCCCAGTCCTGAGATGGTTGGTGGCAGCAACCAATGTGAGCATGTATTTTTGAGGATGAAATATTTACACATGTCCACGGAGACTGAGAAATTCTGTTTCAAATATGTGACCTGAGCCTCAACACAATCTTTATTGAAGACATGACATGAGCAATTTAGCATCAGAAGTTTTGCTTGGCAGTAGGACAATTTGTCACCGGGTTTCTGAAGAATCAGGGGGAAAGAAAAGCTTAGATTTCATCATTGTCAGAAAGATTCTGTTGACAATATCTCCAATTTTCATCTGTTTTTAAGAGACATGTTACCAGGCTGTCATTATAAGTCATTCAACATGCTATTGAGAAATATGACCCTTGAAAAATAAAAATGACATAAATCTCAACCTCAGAACTCTTCAATCAGATTCCTAGAAATGTCATAATATAGATAGTGTTATTTTGCACCTAGTTTTAATTCATCCTTTAAGCTTGAAGATACGCCTTTAAATAAATTTGTACTTCATTTTTAATGTTATACTATTTTCTCTTGACGCTAGTCAATCAAACATACATCAAGAGCTGTAATTTACTGTATTTTAAGTAGTATTTTAGGTAAGTATCTACAGCAACAAAGCCAGACAAAGATTTCTTCATTCACCAGGATTGCCACTGTCTTTACTGTTACTGTATCAGCATATAAAAAGTAGGTTGCAAGAAAAAAAAAATTTAAAAAGGTAGCCTATAGTGTTGCAATTGTATAAGAGAAATAATTTATTACCATGACATTAATCTGTAACTTAATATTGTAGCTCTGCATAGCTTAGGTGTGCAAGAGATCTAGGCTATAACAAGCAAAAGGGATGTAAGTCTAAATGCAAATTCAAACAAATTGTATCCTAGAGCAAGGAAGAACATAAAGGATTATTTTTTCCACAAAATCCAAATGCTTTATCACTAGACCAGGTAAAGGAGGAAATGAATTAACAGTCCTTTTTCATGCAAATGCATGATGAGAATATCAGAGAATAACAGACCAAACAGCTCTAAAACAGCTTGTGGGAGCTGAAGGACTGCGGTTAGACAGGAACATTATTTAGAGGATCCTGCAAGAGATGAAACAAAAAGTTTAGTCTTAACCAGTTTTTGTGAGACACTTGCAGCCAATCAAGCGTCTTCTTTCATCCCCTGTCACCTTCAGTTTTGAATATAATCTCCAACTCCTCATCCCACACCAGAGTTGAGCTCATGGAAAGTCATCATATCTATCATAGTCCTAATGCGTTCTGCATAGAAGCACTGTCAAAGCATATCCTTCAGGATTTGCAATTCATGCAAAAGCATTTCTTAGAGCTTTTTGCTTCATGCCCACTTGTTCAATAGAGAAATCACAATGGTGAGCATACAGAAGCAGAAGGCATTCAGTGGTAGTCAACCTTGCACCTGCTAGATGTTTTAGCTGAAAGCAAACAACACTTCACTGGAACTTTTGTCCTTACCAACTAACATTACAAACTAACTCTGTTAGTTCTTGAAGATGGTGTTGGCTACCTTACAATCCAATGGTTAGGATAATCATAATACAGCCTTCTTTTTTGAGGAAAAACACTATGAGACCAAAATTCACTGGGAACTGAACCTAATGTTCACATACCACTAATGTGCCTTTTCTCATATACATCAGATACTGTTATAAGCTTTCAGCTCATATCCACTTTCAACAGTGTCAATGGTTTACGAGCTGGTTTGGCCCAGTTCTGTGGCTAGTGGGGTGGAGGGATCCGCAGATCCAGAAAAGGGCATAAGGGAAAAAGGGAAGAGAGATGGGCCCCAAAACATAACAATGGCAACAATCTGAGGAGAAAAAAACTAATTTACTAAATATAGTATCAGAATAACACACTATAATACAATATAATTAGAATTTAAGCTAATAAATCAAATATAACGAGAGAGATTGTCCGAAAGGTGGAAGGGCCTTGCCATAACGCTGAGGTGAGACGCTCAGTCAGGTTGAGCTGCAGGGACAAGAGAAAGCTGAAAAAAGGGCAAGCCAGGTGATCTACGAAAGCTTATATTCCATCTCTGAACACAAAGTCCTCTGGAGTATGTAGTTCTTCTCTTCCGGACAGCTGCCTGGAACTGGAGCATTAACTCTTTAACTCCCAGTGCACAACATGATGTTATGATGTGGAATATTGATAACCAAGAATCATAAAACCACGACAGACAAGCACTGAGAAATCTGTTCTGTATTCTGAGATCTCCAGTCTATAAGTATCAGTTTACAGTTATAGTTATTAGCATTCATTATCCTTGGCTACCAGAAAGCCTAAGGCCATTATGTATTAGAAACAGAAAGATATAGAGAAAAGAGACAGGAGGATAGAATCCAAAGTACAAATAAAGATTAGGAATGGGAATGTGATTACCACAGAAAATTAAGAAAAAATCTGACAATTGAATAAATAAGATCATGGTAGTTTATAAATATATATATATATATAAAGAATATTCATACTGCACAAGATCAAAGCTATTTTGTCTTAATTTTTTCACTAACAGTGACTTATTTAATTTTTTTCATCAGAAAACATTATCATCTGAATTCATAAATTGGTGTAACAGGGAAAAAGTTGCATGTCTGAAAATACAGCATAAAAACAGAGCAGAATGGATAAACCTAACCTCATAAAAGGGATAAATAGAAATTTGGATAAGAGAATGAACAATGAAAGCAGAAAGTTTAGGAAATAGATGAAGAAAGAAAAAAGAAAAAAAAACAAAAAAAAAAAACAGCCAAAGTCTATAAGTCTAAGTCTATAAGTCAGGAGACAGCTTTTGTTATCTATTTTAATTTTGTGTTTAGAAAACGCAAGATTTATTTTAGATTAATTTGTTTCTCCTTTTCTTTGACAAACCCCTTAATTAGTCTGTCAGTGATTAGTCTAGTCAATGATTCTAAGCAAATATCAAGGAATTTTTTTATATAGGTAACCAAGCGTATGGAAAACAAGACCTTTATGTGCCTTGAGGAAGGAAGGGATCTTCATATAGCAGATTTAAAGTTTCCTCATCTAAGTACTGATACCAATAACTCTGCACTGCAGAATATGTCTAAAGCAAAGGCATGCTGACAGTGAAACAAGGGAAGCTCAGCCTCTACAGGACAATGAACATGGCATCTAAAATGATGGAAATAAGGGTCAGAAAACATACTTTTGAAACAGCTACATAACTGTTCCTCACTTTGAATGGGCAGCTCTTTTTCTGTTTCCCTAAAAATGCAGGATGTAGAAATATAATAAGCAAAAAGTTGAGTAGAGGAATTTTAACTCTCACCTTGTAGCAATGTTGCGTGTTGTATTAACTATGTTACATGTAAACAAAGCCTCAAAATTAGACATGTATGCTACCAAGCCTCTTTAAAGAATTTTTTAAAATGATTTTTAAAAAAAAGAAAAAAAATCATAAACTCTCCTTACACAATCTGACGAGAGCTGCCCAGGCAAACAATAACTGTTCCAGTTTCTCAAGTCTGAATTCCGAATGCTGTGCACTCAGATAGAAATCTGATAATAGTATTTTCAGTTTAGGTCCATCATATTTCTAACAGTAAACACACATAAAGTGATATGCCACTGAGGAGTGAAAGATTTTGTCACCATCCCATTGTATGTCACAGTGCTTTGATATCTGATAGAAGTTGTGAATTATTATTTAATCACTGTATTCTAAAAAACAGAGAAGGGCAGCTAAAGTCGATTTCATGCACTTTCTGTTTTTGTGTTTTGCATTAAATTGTACGTAAGTGCATGGATAAGGAGAAAATAAAGAACATTACCACTGGCAATACAGATAGAGGTTATAAGGAGAGGAAATGTGCATTCAGAAAGGTAATCCTGAATAATTCATTCAACATGCCAAATGAAACTACATAAGAAATGAAAATAAAACACTTAATGACCAATTAATAACAAATTCCATTAATATCCATTCATTAGAAAAGGAAGAAGGGAAGTTTAACTATTCCACTTCATAAGAATGTTTAGCCCCACTTGTTAGCAAGTATAATCAGTTTATGTGTTGTGTCCTCAAGAGCAAGAAATGGAAATTTAAGGAAAAAATGGAAAGAATTTCTTTATCAATGTAAAGAGAAGGCTATCAACAACAGCCAGTTGTAAAGAGACTACTTCTGTGGCCACTATCTATCAAACAAACAAATTTACATCAGTCAAAACTGGAATTTTATGAGTAGGTTATAGGTATAATTAGTAGATTAGTTACATTTCAAAAATTAGTGTAGGTATCTGCTGGTGAGGTGGAATTACTGGCTTAGACTAAACACGTATTTGATTTTTGTATTTCCAAAATTAGAAGGAAAAAATCAGCACCTTAGTCTTCCCACCAAAGTCAATTTTTTTCTCCATAGCCCCTGTACTCAGCACATAGATCTGAAATATTTACTCCTGCGATAATCTTGAATCCCTATCACAAATTCTGTTTAATTCTGACCCTCTGCCGGAGGAACTTCATAGTGGTAATGCTTATCAGTTTACTGAGGAACTCCTCCTAAGAATGGAATGCGGCTATTAAACCCAGTTAGTGAAGTCTGAGTTGTACTTTTGGCTAAATCTGCATTGCTTGTACTTATGAACTGAGACCTACACTAAAACAATTTAAGCTTCTTTATTTCAGACTGCATTTTATGTGACCCTGTGAACTCGCAATGCATTGAGCAGTGTTCACCCAGTACCCAGAGATGCATGACTAATGGCAACCCTTCGCTATCCATGTACACCTCTGAAGACCTGGGCTCCTAAAAATGGTCAGAAATCAGCAGTTCTGGATTGAAACCTTAAAAGTGTTTTCCTTAATGTATGTAGACTCTCAGCTCCATGGGTATCTAGAGCTGATACTGGCTTTGGGAAATTGCATGAATTTGGTATAGTCTAGACACTCTTTGGAGGTTCAGTAGCCATTTAGGGATAGCAGGAGTTCCATTCTTTTTCATCATGTATTATCAATACAAGGAAACTCTAGGATGATTCTTCCATAATGTATTTTAAATGTCTTCGAAATTTTTCTACTGAAAGGACTAATTTTCTTTGAGAATCAAAATAAATTATTTTTCAAAGACTAACTTTTCTGCAACATGGAAATTCCCTCTCTACACCACTTCAACGGCAATCCAATGGCACAGGTGCCTGACTCATCATCCTCATTTGCAGCTTTTATCAACATCTTGCATGCATATCTCAGAAGATTAACAAATACTTAAGAAACTGTCTTAGATCTTTAAAACAGTTTTCACAAATTGTGCAAGGACAGAATGTGCCTAGTTTGAAAGGAGCATGAGGAAACTGAACTTTTACTTTTTTTTTCTAGAGAAATTAAAAGCTGCAGATCAGGAGAAGAGGGAAGCAACTGACAGGAAAATTAAGTTCACAGAATAAATAATATAATAACTGTTATTTTAAGCCCAGCGAGAATGAAATGAAAATGTATTAAATAGGAGTGATGTTTCCCAATTAATCTCACCTTATTTCCTGTTGACAAAAAAAAAAATGTTTGTCATTACATCAAGGGTTCCTGAGATGAATTCATTTATTAAAATAATATCTCATCTAACTAAGTTCTGCCTTGTGGACTGATTACCAGCATTACATTTTGAGTATCTCATACCACCACAGAGAAATCTTAATTGGATATATCATTCATCTGATACATTTTTCTTCCCTGTCTGGATTATTTCAGCTCTTCAACTGACAGATTTATGGTGAATATGAATAAATTCACAGAAGAATTCAGAAAAAATCAAAGCCAGTGTTGAGAAAGAATGAGAACAGAAGGTAATGCATCTATACAAAGAGAGGGAGATACGCATATATTGATAACAATGATATTCCATGCATTCACTTCCACATCCATAATGTTTCTAACCTGTTGGCACAGTCTTCCTCTTGTGCCTCAAAAGAGATCTGAGTAATCGTGAATATTTTAAGGTCAGCTGCACAGAGTCCAGCTCTGCCCTAGCTCCCAGAAGCCACAAACCATTAGTTTGATTCAAGATCAGATCAGTCTCTCACATTTAATTATTCAGGCAGGATGGCAAGTGAAAAATGTAACAGTGTGCACCACTATGAAACTAGAGATTCAACCAAATAGAAACTAGTTATTTAGAATTTTCAACTATTTTAATGACTGAAGTAAATGTTGTGCTGATTATCCAACTAAAGTAATAAGCTCCTAGATGAGGAAAATAAATGTAATCCAGGCGTAAGGGTATACTGAAACACTAAAGCAAAAGCTGATGTTCTGTACACAGTTTTTCAGGCTTTCTCAATAGCAAGACAAATCATCATCACGCTTGAAGAGTAGAACTCTGCTACTCATCTAACATGTGTCTGCCTTGTAAAGAGTCTCATTTCTACACTCATTTCTAGCCTTTTTTAATACTTTTTTGTTCATCAGATTAGTTTTATAGCACTTTAGTGGAATGGAAACTACCAGTTAATTAAGCTTCTGGTGACTTGAGGCATATACATTTTCCTAAACATCCATTTTTCTGGCAGCATGGAAAATGCCAGCATTCCAATTAATATTTAGTTTGTAACTGGAGTATCAAGGTATGGTTATAAGAATGATATAAGTCAGCTATGCCCGATAGGTTAATTGTACAGACCTGAAATACGCTTAGTGATACTTGTCACCCAAATCCTCATGCATCTGAACTTTAATATTCAGCTATCTTTCATGCAAGTATAAAAGAACTTAGACAATATTTTGCTTGAAGAATAAATGAATCACTGTTAATGACAGTCACAAAGAAATAAATTAAAATTAAATTACACACTGCTAAGAAGGGCACTGGGGATTATAAACTACCATGGTAAATCCAAATGGCAATTCAAATCAAAGCTTAGTGGTTGAATGTTATCGTCAGGTTTGTCGCACAGGTCCATTTCTGGCCCTGCTGGTGGCAGTGAACCAGAATTTTACCCATTATATCTGTTAAGATTGGCATTGATCCTATTTCTTTAAAACAGCTCCCATGGAAAGGGACTTCTCTTTTGAGGACATCCAGACATAAAAGCTCTGTTGGTTTATTAGAGCTTTCCTGATTTATGAAACACCCTAAAGGCTTTGATCTCCTCAGAATCAATTCTTCATTCACACCTAGGAAAGCAGAAATCTCCTGGCCTTCTAGGAAGATGGGACAGCTGCAGTGAAAAATCTTTAAACACTTCAGCCCAACCCTGTATGAGATGTATACATAGACTTAAACAAGTACATATAACCGTACAAAAGTATATAAGCCTACAATTAAGATTCCATTCAAAATAAAAATAAGTAGCTTCCTACACAGATTTTAGAGTGGGATCATCCACAAGATAAACACAAAAGTGAAGAAAAACAACTGTGTATTAAGTTGTTTATTTTCTAACAAGTTAAAAGAAGCAGAAACATTTAAGGTCCCCTGCAGTATCTGACAGCTGAATCCATCCTGCCTGTGCAAAATTAAAACAAGGATGCAGTGCTCAAGTTCTCTACTTGCTTGGAAGCTGATTTTCAAGCCATGAAGTCTTAGCAGAGCCTTAGCAGAGTCATTCCAGCATTGTTACTATTGACAGTAAAGAGGATTAAGCTTTCTTGGCAACTGACAGTCTGTACTCAAGGATATTTTGCTTTCCCCACTAATCAGCTACTCCCCCTTTCATTGGAAAGCTCTCCCAAATCTGCAGGGTGATTTGGCTCTCAGCTCCATTCTGCCAGGGGAGTTGAGAGCACAGGTCCAATTCCCCACTTAAAAACTGCTGGAGGGCTTAAATAAGCTCAAGAGCGATCCCAAACACAGGACTGAATTTCAATGAAGGCTGTTGACAACCACCAGGTTACTGTTTGTAGAAGACTGGGAAGAAAATACTATTCTTTCTGATGAAAATATGTACTAAACTTCTTACAATTAAATCAAACCTTCCTCAACTGCCCACAAAAAAAAAAAAAAAAAAAAAAAAAAAAAAAAAAAACCTGGGATATTATGGTATATATATTCACATATATAACATAGTATCTTAAAAATTATGAGTTTATTGTGCTGGATAAAGTAATGAAAGTCTTTGTTCAGTTTCAGACCTACAAAATGTACCTATGGTCTTGACTGCCCTAGGTCTGTGATATCTGAATCTGGTTATTCCACATGAAAAGAAAAGAAAAGAAAAGATAAAACTTCTTTAGAAAAGAACTTTCCATCTGATTGTTAGTCTTTCCAGAAATCTTAGCTAAACGCTTGTGGATTTGAACTTAGATACATCTTTTGAGAACAAGACACAACAGCTGGACTTTGGGACATATTGTTAGGAGAATACTGGGGAATTTTGTGTAATAAACCCTCATCAGTGGATGAATTTAGCCCTCATTAACCTCTTTTCTTTATTTGACAAACAGGGCTTTTCTATATTTACAGAATAAAATAACTGAATACAAACACATCAGTTAAAAAATGAATTTATCAACAAGGAACCTCTTTATTGCTGTCAATATACAAGATATACCATTCTATCAATGAACATTATGCTGAGTTTAACACAGCTTTTTTTTTTTGCTTTTTTTTTGCTTTTTTTCCAAAAGCCACATGGGCCCCTTTCCAAAGAAATAACAGGGCGTTTCTAGAGAGCTCATATTTGTCTACATCAAAAATGAATTGAAAGAAATTTAAAAACTTACAAAACTAAGTTAGGATCAGTGCATAATTTTTAGCATACTGAGAAAAATACTGAGCTGGTGAGAAAGAGCTTTTCATTGAAAAGTCTGCTTTAAAAATATAATAATAATCACTCTTTTCAGTGTTCTGTTCCATATCATGAGCACTCACATACACTGATGATGCAAAGCAACTTACAGACTTGTCTACCTGAGGGCAACTTTTTGTTAGGGGGTCCTACAAATACTAAAGATCTGGGACTATGGCCAGTACATTTGGTAAGGAAAACAGCAACCTGAATTACTGCAGCCATGTAACCTATGAGAGCCATGGAAATTGGGCTCAAGTTAGAACAGACTTCTTTCAAAATACTTTCATTTTCCTTGTGGGAATCAATCACCAATCCAAGGTTCTTACCAGAGGTTTAAAACTGTTCTTTACTTCTACTTTGACTTTTTACTCCTTCAGTGGATGAAGATCACAACAGTGCAGCTAGAACGACATGCTTGAATATCTCAAATAATCAGCACACTGTTGGTGGGTTCATTAGTTCTTTTTTTCTTCTTATCTCTGTCCCTGTCCCCATCCTCCTTTTTTCTTCACTTCTTTCTTCCTTCCTATTTCTCTCATATTGCAGATAAAAGAGCACCGAGTTGTCAGTTTGCCTTAATATATCTTCTTCAACCTTTAAGCCAGCGCATTGGAGCTCATATCATTATGAACTAGATTTCTGCTACAGTGCATATTACACACACCCACATTACCTCTCTTAACACCTTGTGTAAAATGGCATCTTGCTAAAGGATACCTTTTAGGCTGCAGATATTCTCTTTATCATGCCCTTTTCCATACTGCACAGATTCCTGTTCTCAGAAGTGGCTGTTTAAAATGATTTTTATTAGTAATACCTGATTCATCACTTCTCATTGCATAATTGAAGAATGTTATAATTTATGAAAAAATAATTATATAAAAATGCAAAATGTCAAAGATGACAAAATTCAGCTTTTATCTCAAGTTAATATTCTATAACTAGACAGAGCTATATAGAGGAAAACTGTTTATTTGCATTCTAATAGAATGAGAATCCATTTTTGAAACCTGCCACTATTTCATTGTAAAATAAGGCATATCTGAATAGACCCTTTTCAGCATTTCTCAGACATTTCAGTTTTCTGTTAAATTACCATATCCATTTAATTTTCCCTGATGAGACCACAGTAGGATAGCAACATATAGCAAGAAGTTCACACACTGTGTTGTTCAGCAAGGAAGGTAATATAACACTGTGGCAATACAATTCTATTGCAAAGCTTAAAGAGATGTTGGCAGGGAAGAGAGTCTCTTATTCTCTTAAATGGTCAGACCTCAGCAAGCTACAATCGGGCTGACTACATTACTCTGCTTTTTAAAGGGAGGGGAGGAAGAAGGAGAGGGGAAATTCTCATTACATCTGCATCCTTCTAACTTGCATACCTGAACAAAAATGAATTGACCTGTTAAAAATATTTTTTTTTTCGAAAAAAGGCTGAATAAAGAATATTCAAATGCAAATGCATTCTAACTGTATAGTCAAGGTACTACCTATACAGTACCATTACCAGAGACTTCAGAACGATATTCATTCCTCTGAGAAAGAAACCAGAATGCTCAAATATAGTGTCAGTCCTTGAAAGACCATATCATTAAGAATCTAAGAATGCTCACTTCGTACTGCTTTTAGTGCTACTTTTTTTTTCCCCTCTCTCTCATAGAAAAAAAAAAAATGATAGTTCTTTTGCATGGTTTGCTTGTTTTTACAGGAATCACACTAATGATAACTGGATAATAAGATCATGTTTCTTCGTGTAACATAACATAGAATTTCCATTCTGTTCCCGTAATTCTTTGGGTGTCATTCCAACAGATATATGTAGGGTAATAGTTACTGACCTACTGCATGTTATGTATCATATGCAGCTTTTTCTTGTACCAATAATTAATATAAGGAGCTACATCTCAGATCTTAGAAATTAATAACGTCCAATATTTATTACCAGTGCAGATATTTCAGCCTAACAAAGTGCACTTTTAAGGGCAATTCAGAGACATGATTTGATGTCTGTCCCTTGCACACAGAGCAGCAAGATCAGTGCTCACCAGGTCTTCACTCACAAATGGTTACTGACCTAAAGAGACAACACTGTGATGAGTGCAGGAACAAAATATTTTGAGGACATTTCACAATTTAATACCCCATTGAAGCATAGCTATACGAAGTCATTTGTGACCTCCTACATGATGTTAGTAATACATAGTTAATTTCAGGTACAATCTGAAATGAGCAGTTTTCTAATTAAAGAAAAACACAAGAACAGTGACAGGGGAAGGAAAGGGAAACAGTAGGAGAAGCACGAATACACTTGATCAGAATAAATGGGGAGAAAAAGAGAATTGTTTAATCTGTAAATCCCTTTCAGTTCCAGAAGTTAAATATATATATATATATATATATAATGAATAGATCACCACTGAAAAGTCATTATCAGATTCTTAATAATTATGATTTATTTTTAAAAAAAGTCAGGGAAGTCTTTTTCTAGAATCTAGAACTTGCTCTGCTGTAAACCTTGAAAAGAGAGCAGAAAAAAAAAATCACTGCCCTCAGGTCAATCTAAATATACAACATAAAAATCGACAGCGACAGGCACAAGAAATACAAACAGCATTGGCCAGCATTACAAGGGGTGATACCAGTATAAGATTCTAAACTGACATGCTTTCGAAAATATTTTTAAGCATTTTTGACAAGAGTATTTTTAGGGTTAGTAGTGAATTTCAAAAATTTCTAGAAAGATACAGTGGGATACTTGTGCTAAATCAAAGCACAGAAGATTTGATCTGAAATCACACCATAACAAAGCACAGTGGTGTCAAAACACAACAGAAATGAAGCCAGGTGGAAGCAACCAACTTCAAAATGCACTGGAAAAGGAAGACAAGTCTTGTTTTTGTTGCTTTGATAGCTTAGAAACATAGCAAAAGTGACCATATTACTGTTTTAATTAAACCAACATAATTTTATTTCAGTCAGAAAGTGCTGAGTACTTTGATAAACATTAACTCCAAAACTTTCTTTGTCTGGGAAGAGATTACCAGCTTTGGGAATGTGTTCAGTATGTTTCGCTGGATCTTCCCCAGCGAATTTCAGCTATGAGCTGACTACTGAGAATGTTTCTTTATGTTCATTAGAACTCAGTGCTGGAATACAGTATTCACACTGTGCAATCGGTCATCAAAATCTCATGTTGTTTCCTCCTTCCTTAAATATTTCTAATACTAATTTGTTGATAATGTTTCACACAGCATTTTTCTGGAAAGACTGGCTGATCATCGCTTAAATGGATGTACTGTTTACTAGGTGAAAAATTGGCTCGATGGTGAAGCCAGAAAGGTAGTTGTGAAGAGTTAGATTCAACTGGTCACTAGCAGTGTTCCTCAGTGCTCAGTATTGGGATTAGTTTTGTTAAATCTTTTTTTTATTAATCATACTGATGAGGGGGTTGAGTGCACACTCATTAAATCTACAGAAGGCACCAAGTTGGGCAGGAGTGTTGATCTGCCTGAGAGTTGGTAGGTTATATAGAGAGATCTGGATAGGCTAGGTCAATGGACTGTGTCCAACTGTATTGCATTCAACAAAACTAAATGCTGGGTGCTGCACTTTGGCCATAATGACCTCATGCAGCCATACAGACATAGGGAAGAGTGGCTTGAAAGTTGCCTGGCAGAAAAGGAGCTGGGGGTGTTGGTCAACAGCAAGCCAAACACAAGTGAGCCGTGCGCCCAGGTAGTCAAGTAGGTCAAGGGCAACCTGGCCTGCATTAGAAACACTGTGGCAAACAAGGCTAGGGAAGTGATTGTCACCTTGTATTCAGCACTGGTGATACCACACCTCCAGTACTGTGTTCAGTTTGGGGTCCATTTCTGCAAGATGGACATTATGTTGCTGGAATGCATTCAGATAAGAGCAACTAAGCTGGTGAAGAATCTGGAAAACAAGACGTATGAGGAGCAGCAAAAGGAATGGGGATTGTTTAATCTGGAGAAGAGGAAGATGAGGGGAGACCTAATAACTATTTTCAACTACCTGAAAGAAAGTTGTAGTGAGGCAGGTGTCAGTCTCTTTCCTCAGGTGATAAGAGACATAGGACTCAATTTTACTATGGGAATTTCAGCTTGGATATTAGGAAGAATTTCTTCACAGAAATGGTGATGAGTATTGGAAGAGGCTGCCAGGAAAGTAGTGGACTTATTTTCCCTGGAGGTGTTCTAAGGGATGTGTGGATGTGTTTTAATGGTAGACTTGGTAGTGACAGGTTGATGGCTGAACATGATAGACTTAAGGGTTTTTTTTCAACTGAAATGATTCTATCATTCTAACAAAGAGGTATGAATAACACCCTACTCCTTAGGACTTTTGATTTCTATCAGAAGTGTAAGTAGTTAGAACAGCAAGAGCTGTGAATGGAATTTGATATTGTCAACCTTATTGTCTTTCTTTTTATTCTCCTAGATCAAAAATATTTTGGTGAGGTATGTATGTGGATGCCAGATCTAAAGTCAAGCACTCCTAGCATAAGCTAAAATGAAGAAAGGATAAGTTCACTAGAAACAAGTTCTATTGACTTTGTGCCGTGCTCAGTATTCAACTTCCTCCTGCCACATTCATGGAAAGCAATTGGATTTTCATGTCCTATCCTTTTCAGCACATTTGAGTTCCATTGAGAGTACAGGCTCTTCTCTATCTGAAGAGACCTGCTTATACAGCATTA
This sequence comes from Alectoris magna, assembly GCA_030625065.1. Lineage (NCBI taxonomy): Eukaryota > Metazoa > Chordata > Aves > Galliformes > Phasianidae > Alectoris > Alectoris magna. Next base: position 165,703,709 of record CM060560.1, on the reverse strand, counting down.
TACAATGCAGACAATGTTATCTCATCCCAATGCTTCAGTTCTTTCATCTGTTTTAACTTCTACCTAAAATTATCAGAGGGGAAAAAAACAGTTTTCGTGTGGTAGTTTTTCAAAGTGTAGAGTGTAGGTTAGAGGAATACTGTTCATCATGATCTTCCAAGCACTTTAACTGATGTAAGCACTAATGGAATCAGGAGTCTAAATAACAGCTTTTGAATTGGCCTAGAAAGTCTTAATGGTCAGTCTCTCTCCTACAATAAATAACACAGAGGAAAACCAGTTCACAAATATAAGAGGAAATACACATGCAGCAAAGAACAGAGGAAACATTCACTTACATTAAGAAATGGAAATATTGATTTTATATGTGGATTTATATACATAAAAAGCACTCAGAAACATACCAAATGACAGAATTAAACACTTCTGAACACATGGGTAGTCTGAGAGTATATACAGACACTTTCAGATCTGAAAACTTTTCTTACCCAATTGAAAAAGGAGTGAACAAGCTCTTGATATAAGATATGAACTTGACAAGTTATTAAAGTAATTCACATAAAGTTTACTTTTTCATCACCTTCTTTAATTCTTATTTCAGTTTCTGGAGACTTCTTGCCCACACCAAGCCAGCACATCCTTGTAGGGTGTGGCCAGAATGGGATACGTTACAATGAGGAACACATGGAATGGGAACTGCGTAGAGCTAAGTGGTTCCAGTGAATGGGGATAAAGACACCATTGCAATTCAGTTAGTGTCTAATTAAGTCTGAAGGACTGTGTGGAGAACTAGACCGTGTCAGTTTATAGAAGCTAGCTGATACCTGTATTGATTTCTGAAGCTCTGACTCAGCACTTAAGCTGTTGTTAGAATTTTAACTCAAACAATGTACTTGAGAGTATGCACTGTCACAGCAGAACAATTTTCCTCAGGGTTTATTCCTGCACATAAACATTATGCTGAAGTTCTACATAGACTTATTCTTTGTTGATGTGTATGAAAAAACTGGTATCACAACTGAGCAACTCTGATGAATTAAAAGCTTAGCTTAATAATTCTGCATTATACACTTTAACTACACAGTTGGACTAATTTTTTTAGAAGCATAGGTTTCTATTGATTTCAGTGTAGAAACGGTTTTTAGTGCATTTGAGATTGGACAAGATTTAACTACAATAATTACAATCTCCTTTTATATTCTCTCATTTTAAGAGCAATTACAGGTATAGCCAGTAGCTGTCCAATTCTCCTCATATCTGTAATATTTACATTGATATTAGGTTTTGAGAAACCAAATGCTTTTATGTATTTTCATTATGAATATAATGTACTTAATATCAAGGAAGTATATGCACGGGAAATGCACAGTACTAAAGAATTCATTCTTTTCATGTGATGTGCAAATACAGGGCACGATTCCTGTAGGTGCATGCATTACCACGCACTACACTGTTCGCATGCACACTCCTACTTTATGGCAAAAACAATACTATTCTGCTCAGCCTTCTTTTGTTGCAGACTCTTGCAATGGTTGTTGATGTGCTGTACTAGTAAGTTTGGTAGATCAGTCTGTTCTTCTACCTCCAAAAGCAATTAAGAAACTATAGCACCAGTAAGCACTGTCCTTGGAGTAGCCAAGGAAGAAATCCTATCTCTGAGAGCCACCTAGTTTCTTCTACTACCTACCGTGACAGCACCATTATAAGTAACATCCTTGGAATGCAATATTCACCTCACTAATACAGATTTTATAGGAGTGTATTTAGAGTTATTGTCCTCCATCTTGAAATCACTTTAAGAATGCTGTGTAAGTCAATGAAAAGAGGTAAGATGACTCACAAACAAGAATATAGATCAGTCATGACAGACTGGAGATTATACATAAACAGCAGTTTGAACAATCACATCTCTAATAAAACCAGTGATTAGAATTCTTCAAGAAGGATTTGTATCACTTTACATTAATCATTTGCCTAAATAAATAAAATCACAGAAAAAGGGAAAAGAGAAAACAGAAGATGATAGTTAAAACCACTGTAAATAGAAAGCCAAGGCCTCATGAGGTACAAAACAAAAACAAAACGAAATGGAGAAAAAGGAAACTGCCAGTGTTTGGGTTTTTTTTGGTACTAAAACAGAAAAAAATCAAATCTTTCAGATTCTATTGCCTTTCAGACTTTAAGAGGCTTAAGGCTCCTAAACAGCAACTCTTCAGATGGAGTTCCAAAGGATTTTGTAACGTCAGTAGAAATTCTCTAGGAGTGAAAAAACAAGACTCCAAGAATCTCAGAGCAGCACTTGTAAATTCAAATATTTATTTTGTTTTTAAAACACCAAAGACACAGAGACAGACACAGAATAACCTTACAGCATTTTTCATGCCAGTTTTTTATTTTTAAGCATCCCAGAAAGGGCTCAAGGGCAGAAAGCCTTATCAGCACATTTTGGATTAAGTGCTAAGTGTCTTTCACCAAGAGAATTGGCTTGAATATTCTTCTCTTGCCCCCTCAATTCAAGATTTACTAATGTAATCTGACTGTGATTGATCAAGGCAGAACACGAGAATAATTTGCATGCACAACTGCTCCCAAGTGACTCACAAGAGTCTCCTTCACAATACAATAAAAATAATCAAATATGCCCTCATACACACTGTTTCTGACCAGTCTTTATCACATAATATTGTCACTTTTTAACACTAAGCAGAAAGAATGCAAGCAGCATGAAAAAAATAGAAGTTATCAATCTCAAGACCTGCTGAGCTACTCTACAGCCAGTCACTGAAAAGCAACAACAGGAGGTTACAAACTGCACAAACACTTAGCCAAAGCTTTCCACAAGAGTGCACACCTCTTGATGGGGCCCTACGGAGCATTTCACATGGGTCACACCATCAGCATTAGTAATTACATCATTATGTCTCTTTCATTAAAATTCCTTTTTAATAGAAGACTGTTGTTCAGATCAGTTCTCCTTTTGATACCTCTTGCAAAGCCTCATTATACTTCTGATCAGTATCCTTCTTGTTTTCAGCCTAAAATTTAAACTTCTTTGAATGTGGGGCAGACCGTGCACATTAGTTTGTTATTAAAAGAATGTTGATCCCTCTAGATGTTTTGATAGAAAGCATGTATGTCCATTTCATCCTTCTGTGTTATGAAATGGAAAAGGAACTTCGTTCACACTACAAGTGATTTGTGTCATGTGTTCTCTTTCCCATCCTAGCTATTATTCTTTGTCCTAAAACCAGCCAGAATTCCACTTCTGTGAAAGTGGTTGATCAAAACCACAGCTACTCTATAACAGACTTAATACTTCTGTATCTCAGAGTGAAATACTTTGTGACACATACTGTACAATGGCATTTGAAGGAATGCTATTACAGAAGACCAGAGAGAACAGTCAAACTGTAGCTGTTAATCTCTGAAACTTAACAGAGGAACTCAGGATAGTTTCTTCTCTTTTTCCATAATGATTAGTAACAATATGCAGAATGGTCTGATTAAAATTATTTTAGGAAAGAACAACTTATAATGATCATTTCTGGGTCCAGATTCACTGTTTAAAAACAAACATCTACTGTCAGTATTCCTGGTCTCTGTGGAACTAACGGCTGATTTTTGAATGAATAAACAGAGCAGATGCTCGATAGATTGAATAAATCATGTAGATGAAAAAATATATATATACATTACAGTTGAAAATATTTTTTATTACTACATGTTTATTAACCCAAAATTAAATATGCTTTAATGACTACATTTGCTTGATCATTGCAGAATTTCGCAAGCTACCAGTCACTTAGCTATTGACTGAATTCAAACACTTTTTCTAAATTAAGGTAAACTATTATCATTGCATTATGATGGTCTTGTCAAGTACAGATAAAAACAACTTGAGAGAGTTGCAAGAAACAGCAAGGTCCTAAAAAACTACAAAATTATGGCAGAGTCTAAGAATATGGAGGAATTAACAGAAGTTCCACCTCCTGAGCTAACATTACTTTCTTCATGATCGCATGACTGCGTCTATGCCACATATTTAAAGCAGGCTGTAATTAACAGAAATGTAAGTGCCAATGACAGCAAAACAAAATCTCCCCATCTTTGTTACAATCCATTACTACCACAGATGTGTGTTTGATATGCAAAAAAAAAAAAATCAGTAGCATCTTGTTTTACTATCTTCCATAATTCCAGAAACACTTTTTCCTTCTTTTTTGTGTAGCTACTGAGTATGTAGGTAGGGAGCTTATCCTTAACTTTTTTTTTTATTTTGGACACTTCGCATGTTACGATACAAAAGGAAACAAAAATAGTTATATTTGAGTGTTAATTTAAAGTTTTAGTGTAATTAAAATTTACTTATGAGAAATATTTTACCATGATTGGGTTTTACAGTTAAGTCTACATTAAATGAAATTATGGAAGAAGAAAATTTTAAATAAATAAATAAATAAATAAATAAAAAGTTTGCATACTTTATTTATTTAGAGAATAAGAATTCATGAGCCATTTCCAGTTTGTAATCTCCATGCATTAGCATAGACTTATAACTGGTTTTAAACTTCTATCCCTTGAAAGAAGGATATGTTTTCAAACAGAATAAACCATTTTTGTACAAATAAAGAAAAACAGAAAGGCTGTTCTTAAATCACCACAGGTTTTCCCTTTTAAGTGCTTTTTCCTCTCTAGATTACTAGAATATTCTGAAAATATGCCTCAATTATTAAAAAGATGAATCAGAAGTTCAAGTAGTTTAAAGTATTTTATAATCATTTACATTCAAGTAACAAAGATGAAGTTTGGGGAATGCCATTTTTTTATACTAATTGGTGTCCGAAAGTCTAAAACTAAAATAAGATGGTAACGTGCCTTCGAGATTTAACAGTATGCCAGCAGACATGTTGTGTAACTAGATCTTCTTTTCTAAACCAGTGTCAAAGCATAATAAATTGCAAGTTAATTTTAATATCATTCCAGAGTCCTGAGCTTTCAGACAAATATTAAATTTGAGGTAATAGTCTACATGCCTGCAATTGTAATTGCACATAAACAGATGTTGGCAGGTGTTTTTTTTTTTTGCGAAAAGGAAATTAGTTACAGATGGTTGGAGTGTTAAAAGTAGCTATATAATACTAAAATGCTAATTTGAAAAAAGAAGCATAACATCAAAAATAATGATCTTCAAAATTTGACTGAAGAGACTAAAGACCTTACTTCTAGATACTAATATTCCTTTTTTCTACTCCACAAGCAAAATTTGCACCACCAGACTATTCATCCACCATGATGTAAACTTAGTTCAAAAACGAAAGGAAAATGTTTTTAAGCTTTCTGTTAATATGCATACATGTGTGTGTATATATATATATATATAATGATTTCTTAGATGATTCTCTACCAAATCATTTCAAAATGAGATGAGCACACCATTCAGACTGCATTCCTTCTTACTATGTTCAAGTAAATCTTTGAACCAAGGAAGCAGTAAATATTCTCTTTATTTTATAAAGTACCCTCCCCACTGTGAATAAGTAGTATAGCTGATAGCTTAATACTATTACTGATAATGTTAAGGGATATAGTTCCGATGTGAGTTAGGTTTAACTATTTTATGTTTCTTTGCTGGAGAAATTTACTCAAATTTAAAAAAGAAAAAATGCTGAAAAGAAAAGAAAACGCAATTTGGATGGCACTTCATCATACAATTAAAAGAAAAACAAAAGCAAAACCTTATAGCAAAAACTGACGTTTTCTAATCATGGGGAAAAAAAGGAAAAAAAAAAAAAAAAAAGATTATTTCTCATTCCTCAATGAGAAATGAGAAAAAGCCAACATATATGTTAACATATATGTTCATCGTACAAGAGAAGAGGAACAGGAGGATCAAAACACAGGTGAAGAAATGACTGGAGTAAATAAAACCTTTCACTTGCCTAAGTGATCAGCAAAAAGCAGAAGTCCTGTAAGTATTACACCTCTTTGTCAAGTTGCATCTCTGTTAGCTCCTACAGGTGGTTTTAGCTCCTTTGATTTGAAGTACACTAATTTTAAAGGCAGACAACTATTTGTATGTTAAAATTAATTGTTGTGTAAATAAGCAAAAGTCCTACATTGTGCTTCGACTAGGTTTTCACTTCCAAAATAATCTTTTTTTCAGCAAGATGACCAGTCTCAAACAAAACTTAAAGAATCATAGAATGGCTGAGGTTGGTAGGAACCTCCATAGGCCATCTGATTCAACCCTTGATCAAGCAGGACCATTCAGAGCAAGGTGCCCAGGAATGTGTCCAAGTGGCACTTGAAGTTCTTCAGGAAGGAGATTCCACAACCCAGAGAGGATGTGCCAGCTGTGCCAGTCCTCTATTACCTGCACAGTAAATAAGGTTTTCTTGATATTCAGAAGAAGCCTTTTGTGCTCTTGTTCGTGCCTATTGCCTCTTGTCCTGTCACTGGGCATCACTGAAAAGAGTTTGGCTCTATCTTCTTTGCACTCTCCCTTCAAATGCTTATACACCCAATCATCTTCTTCCTCAGAGTTCTCACTTCTCTGAAAAACCTCATATGAAACACACTGATACTACAAACTTTTTATCACGACAGTTACCACCACAGTGTGAAAGGTGAAAATTCTCCCTATTTAGAAAATCTACTAGCATGGAGGAGCCTCTGATTCTCTGTCAACCATCCAGATAATAGAAGCAGTTAAAAGAGGATGCTTTGAACAGCATTTGTTGTTCACTGCACACATTACAAAGACCAAGAAAAGAGATTCTATGTGCTGTATCTCAGATTAATACTGTTGAAATTGGAGAAGGATTTAAGTCAGGTGGTGATCTTTTCTAACTCCAGAAGGGTGCAACAGTACTTGGGATGAGTAATATATTCATATATGGACTTCTGTATAAAACCTACAGTGAGTAAAAAATAAAAATGATCATAATATATTGTGTTTCTTCAAGATTTTGTTACTAACAGTCAGGACTATATACACACCCCAAAAACCAACAAATAGTTTTGTTAGTTTCCCATCTTTACAGAGTGAGACATCCTTAATAATGTTTTATTTACGAAGTTACTGGAAATAGAAAAAATATATATATTTTAATAGGTATCATCATCCTCTTGGAAAAATGTACCAACGTCGTGTTTCAGTTACTGCATCTTTCTATGGTGAAAGTACCACCAGGCACTAACCACTATTTGCTCAAAACCACGAAGGTCTCTACAGCCTAACTAGTGCCTTCTTATGAATAAAATGTAGCACCTTTGTCTCCTTACTATTAATGCAAATATCTTTCATTCCTATTGCTTTTTTTTTTCATTTTCATTTACAATTTAAAATGATGCATAACATATTTTCCTGCTTTTTTCCAGAAGATTTTAATTTTTGAGAGAAGAAGAGAAGAAAGGAAATAACATAGAAAAACATATTTTGTTTTTGAATTTTTTTTACTACAATTGTCATTCATGCAGTGAAAAATTTCCCAAATATGAGTCCATAAAGCACTGAGAAGGAAAAAAAAAAGAAAAAAAAAAGCCAACAACAACCCTCTCTGCCCCCAAACAATTTGTCAATTTATACATAAGATACTGTCAGCATTCACACAAAAGATACAAGAGTACTGCAGAACTAAAAAGCGGACAGCCAGCTAATAACAAGGGAAATAAATGATGTAAGGTGGATTTCAACAAGGACAGAGTCTTAATTAGGGAGGGATTTGGAGAGAGAGAAAGAGATTTAAAAAAAAAAGAAAATTCTTGTAATAAGATAATTAGTGGTAGTGGTTTACATCAGCACAAATCTAGGACAGGCGTTTGGCAATTAAGAAATACTGCTTCCTTGGCTGTGTCAGTCAAATAGGACAGAGAAGCAAATATTCTAAGCACAATAAAGTGCCAGATACCAGGTGGAACCCCTGGTCCCTTACTTTTGTCACTGTAATTCTGAAACCTTTTATAATTTTTTTATTTTTTAACTCTTTAATTTAATTATTTTTATTTTTAATTCTTTAATTTAATTAAATTTAATTTAATTTATTATTTAATTTAATAAATTTAATTTAATTTAAGAGCTTTGAAGGTGAAATTGATGATTCATAAACCAAATACTATGTTTCCTCAAAATGAGGCAACATGGATGAGCACAAAGGAGGGTAAAGAAAAACTCTCAGATTTCCAATTCAGATATATATTTTATGCACACCACAGGAGACTCTTTCAGATAAAAGCTATATTTATGATCAGGAAGGGGTTAACTCAGAAACTACACAGTTGAAAACAGATTAGTTAGATTATCTATAAAAGCCTTACTATCTTAGAGGAGCTTAGGCAGTTCCTGCATTTGTCCTACTGAGACTCTCATACCAGTGTATCTGCCAAGGAAATGAAAAGATAATTTATGACCAATTAAGCTTACCCCATGTGTCCTCTGAAATGGTCTTAGAGTCTTGAAAGTTATAGAAAAACATCAGTGACAACAGAAATATTCACTACAGACCGTACTGTTTACACCCCATCCTTGACACTGGGTAAATAATACTACTTTTTTCCAGCCTGTATCTGTGGTTCTTCACGATTTCTCTGACACAGAGACTATCTTGGGTCACAATGGGTTCTCAATGAGAGTTCTGGATGCCCCAATGTTTATGATGACAAAAATACAGTATATTTCAGGTCTCTTCAGAATCCAGGTACCCCAGAACATTCTACACCATCCCCACAGGGGCAATTACCAGCATTGTGCTTAACTGAGAAAAGATATTACAAAAGAAACACTGAAAATGTCTTACTCTTGAGGCAAACTATGCATTAATTTTAAATTGGTTGAGGAATACTCAGAATATTAAACTAACTCCTTTAGCCCTCTATTTACCTTACAATGTTCCTTTAACATGCCTCCTTATTTTCTTCCCCCTCCTAGCTGCACTCTCTCCAACAGTAAAAACTAAAAGAAGTGACATTTCTCCTTATCATTCTACCACCTGCACCCACTTACACCCACACCATATCTGAAGACCAAGGTCTTGAACAGCAACCAGGAAAAACTTTGTGGCCAAATGGAGTCTACCAGTGAGGATCTTCACCTGAGTGGCATCAGTTATGTCTCTTGAGCCTGAAGAATAAGTGTAAATATTAATATCACACTTCTAGGAAAATATCTGCATAGAGTGAACACTGGAGGCCAGCATTACATTTTTCAGTTGTTTTTCCAAATGCTAGGACATTTCAGCCATTGCAGATGAGCCAGGAATAAAATGACATAAAAGTCATGCACACTTGTGCAGTAATGGCATGGCACAGAAAAGTTCAGTATCACAGTTTGTGTTTGTAAGTGTGCAAGAGGGATGGTTCAAGGAGAAAGGAGGGCCAAGGATTATAAGCAAAGAGGTATTTCATGAATGCCATATTACTTCTGACCAGCAGAGATTTTGTGGGTGCATTTGCCTGTTTCTGTTTTACAAGGATGACAAGATAGAAAACATACTAATAAAAAAGTACTTAAAACTCCTGCTTCTAGATGCTTTAACCTTAAAAGAAATTACATGTTAGTAAAAGTCAACATTATGTCATACATTACAGAGAAGGCATATACTTTTCCCAAAACTCAGCCTGTTTTGGGTAGAGGAGGTTGGTTGCTCTGAAAGTAAGCCACTAACTTACTAATAGTTCTGAAATTCAGGCCACTGACTTTAATTTACTCTTCTGGGAGCAGTCAAAGATTATAGAAGCAGCAAAAAGGATAACAAATAAATTCAGTTTAATCTGAAAATAGCATGAGAGTTTTATCTTAATACAATTTCCATTTTCTGTTGCTATTCACAAGTGGATCTGCTTTAGTGCTTAGCATATTTGATACCAATGGCAATGATGCCTCCAGGAGCTGAGTCAACTGACATAGTGAACTGCCATCGCAGCACTTTGCTGGGATGAAGAAAGCATTAGGGACTCAAATATCTGATGGGCTTTACTTATGGCAACAGTAAGACTTTACTATGCATAAATGTTTCAATATTCAGTCTATTAAGCTACAGAAAGATAACAGCACACAGAAGAATGTTTATTCTGATACTGCAAGACAGTCTTTGTGACACATAAATCCTCACATACTCTCTTCCTGTCTCCCATCTTTCTCTTGGGCTAATATATTATTCCAGGAATTTTTAAAGCAGAAAAACTTTTATAGAGATATTGGGTTCATCAAGCCCCAATCATCTTTTTTCTAAGTATCTCAGTATTGAACTTAAGGTTTTAAGGCAATGTTGCCTATACTTCTTCTATGTGTGGTAAAGAGCTTAGTAATGTGGAAGTGGTGGATTCTTGGCCCCGGTATCTGCCATGAAGATACTAATAATCTGTAAGTACCTTCAAAATTTTAGTTTGGTAAAGTCATGCTATATGCCAAGTCAGAAATGTTTAGTACATCCATTCTGCTCCGGCTTTGCCAAAAAAATCAAAATTTTTCAGAATGTGCAGAGAGCCCCAGGAGATCCTCAGATCACAGAGCCATGCCAGGAAAATAGTATGACGTTGGCCTCAACACCAGAAAACAATCAGTTTTCCTGCTGTGGGGACAGAAAATGCCAAGGTTTGAAAGTGTTTGAACATTTTTAGATTCATTAGTTCAGAGTGAATACAAAACAGACTGACAGAACAGAAAAGGTTACCTTTGAAAAGTAAATATTCCTTGCTGGCACAATATGCTATAGAGTAATATGGTAACCAACACTGCTGCAGTTTCTAATAAGCAAAACTTAAAAACAATAACCCACTCGAAACACTTTCAATTTAGTCATAACACCTATTTGGAACATCTTGTCCTATTACCCAGTGAGGTACAACCCCCAGGAATAACGCTCAGCTCTGAGATTTATTATTTGTACCCTTTCTGGACTGGTTCCCACCAGTCTTGAGAGTATACTGTCTCCACGTATCAGAAGACCATGGAGAACAACTCCATATGTATTTGTACAGAAAGCACTCCAGTTCTTTACCATAGAAACTAGCACCACAAAGACTTACCGCTCCCACCATTTTGGTCTTAATAAATAGATAGAAATAGTAGAATTAAATTGTGTAAACACAAATAGCCAGTGGCATTTTAGATGCCCTAATGTGCATTGGCTAGTCTCCAGCTGCCACTCCAGAGGAAAGGAGTCTCCAGTAGATGCTATATCCTATATGACAGACCTGTGTGGATGTCCTAGTTATTATAGTTCCGTCTCTAATGGCACTAAGACACTTATATTTAGACAACATTCAAATGCTGAGACAACTCCAAATTAAGAGATGCCTACGTTCAAGACGAAAGCCTAAACAATTCACCTCATCATAAAGTTTGCGTTCAGTATCTGATCACTTAAATACTCTCCCAGAGAGTAATGTGGAGAACAAACTCAGGAGCACAGGCTCAGACAGTCTGCATATACCAAGCCGAGTTCAAGTACAAGAATTTCATGTTTCCAGAAAGATACATTTATGTCTTGGAGACAAAAAACTATTGTGAAAGGCACACTTGTCCTGTGTTAGAGTATGTGTCACATTACAGGTGAACCCTTTCAAATGCTCCCCTGCCTGCTCAGCTGAGCTACACAAAGCTTCATTCTGAGAAGTGGAGGAAGAGACCAGAAAGAGAGAGGTAAAGGCAGAAACAGAAGTCACACACTTGAAAATACCTCCCTGCAACAGTTTCTAATGTACCTGCAGGGCTGTTCCCATCTACTGGATACACGGAAATTAATACTCACACAAGAAGCAGCTGAGAATAGGAAATCCACCTTTTAATGGGAGACAAGAGTGACTCTGCTAATGAAAACTAGCGTTAACTCCGGAAAAAAAAAAAATGGCTTTGTGGTATACATTACTTGATATGAAAAATCCGTCTTCAGAAGTGTGAATGAAAATGCCTCCAAAGACTACAAAATAAACAAACAAATCCTTTGTGTAAAATGCCTATAAATAACTCTTCAGGCAATCTCTGAAGAGAGTAACATCACACTTGGGCATATGCTTTATGATCAGATAAAAAAATTGCACACAAGAATAATGTACCATTATTTTGTCTTTTCTTATTCTGTGGTCTTTTTAATATCAGGCAATAATACATGCAGTTGGTTAGGTTATATACTATTTTATTCCTCAGTACGAAATTGTGCCTTTGTGCAGGAAGAACTCCATGATCAGGATCCCCCTCTGAAAGAATAGTACTTTTTTCTTATTTTTGTCACTTTTAACAAATGGTGTCTTTACCACTCTGGAGAAATCATATTCAACTTTGTCCATGATATATACAATAAGCAGATAAACATCAGGAATTGTACCACTTGCAATACAAAATATTTCATTGCGATGCTATTTTAATGCTGTTACGTCAACAAATGTGTCTCAATTTCTTCAAGTTAATAGAGATAAAATTAGTGATTCCATAGGGATGACTTGGCTGTGCATGGTCATGCCTTTCAAGATGATCACTTGCTACCCAGTTTGTGCTCAGTTTTCATCATCATTTGGAATTTATTACAGTGATTTACCCAGCCCAAACTTGCTGGCTTTAAGTTTGGTTAATTTTTTTTTTCTGTCCTGGACCTGTCAATCTGCTAACTTTGGAAAGACATCACAGAGCTACCTAAGACTAATCTACAGTTCCAGAATTTTACCAGTATGGCTGCATTCTAACCAGCGCTGTAGCTTACACAGGCTTAAAAATAGTGTTTTCCAACCTGAGAGCCACAGTTCCTCACTAAACATTCTTTCTTAAAGAGTAAGCTATCCTGAGACAATGATTTTTTCCCATAATGGTGAGTCTATCTGGGGTCATCCAGCACAGGTAAATATCTGAGCAAAGGCCTATGGCAGCAAAACTTCAAAGTGCAGACAATCCAGCAAGGTATCTATAACCATATTACTCATTAACACTCATCCTCAGGCTGATTCTGAGATTGATCCAGACTTGATGTAAACATGTTTCACTTAGCTAAGATCCAGCAGCTTGCAGTACTCATGAGATATTGTGCTGCAGTGTTGGGCTAAAAGAAAAGGTTGGAGAAGAAATCTACACTACCATGGATGGATTCTGGTGGACAAAAACTTGACACAAGCCAGAAGTGACTACTAGCAGTCCAGAAGGCCTACTGTATCCTGGGCTACATCAACAGAGAGTGGCCAGCAAATGAGGGGGAGGGTTGCCCCTCTCTGCTCTGCCCTTGTGAGGCCTCATCTAGAGTACTGTGTCCAAGCCTGGGGTCTCCAGCACAAAAAAAAAGAAGTCTTGGAGCTGTTGGAATGGGTCCTGAGAAGGCCACAGGAGTGATCAGAGGGCTGGAGCACCTCTGAGGACTGAGGATGCCAGGCTTGTTCTGTTTGGAGAAGAGAAGGCTCTGGGGAGACTTCATTGCAGCCTTCCAGTACCTGAAGAGAGCTTAAAAAAGGAGGCAGACTGACTTTTTATGTGATCTAGTAGTGATAGGATGAGAGAAAACAGTTTTAAACTAAAAGAGGGGAGACTTAGATATTAGTCGTGAGGAAAAAATTCTTAACTCAGAGGGTGATGAGACACTGGCACAGGCTGCTCAGAGAGGCTGTGGATATCCCACTCCTGAAAGTATTCAAGGCCAGGTTGGACTGGGTCCTGAGCAGGCTGAGTTGGTAGGTGACAGCCCTGCCCATGGCAGGGAGTTGGAAATTGATGACATTTAAGGTTCCTTTCAACCCAAATCATTCTATGAGCCTGTGAATGCCCCATCACACCTTGTGGTATACACACCCATGCACCTGTCTGACATATCCAGAATAAGCAGATGGGCCTGTACTGTCCTCCATGGGCTGTGGCCTCTCTGATAGATGAGGACTACACTGAGGATTTAATTTCAGAAGTTAGGAAGTAGCAACCCATCACAGATCTCAAGACTGGTGCCATCAGAATATGAATTGCTGTTTTGCCTTGAGGCCAAATTGAAGATGCTTTAAACAGGAGAGCAAATGCAGATAATCAATCCGAGGAGACCTGGCTAAGTGTGAAAGTGTTTTGCTGGTAATGTAGACTGAATACAGACTTACACTATATGGCTTCCCCAAGAGTTACTACATGAGAGAAAAGTAGTATGGATAGAATAAAAGGAGTTTTTTAAAGAAGCCACAGGAGACTCCTGGTGTTACATAAGCATATTGCTAAATAGGCAAAAGGCTAATCTACTGCTGTTCTGGTAGAGACCGGATTACTCCCGAAACAAAGAAAGATCTTATAACAGAAAGATGAGAATTTTTTTTTTTTCAGTTTCTTACACATTAGATCCTACTGTTATTACTGCTGATGGTGCAGTAAGGGTAAACTATGCCTTCACCCGAGAATTAACTGAATTCATACAGGTACCTGCATGCTCTAAGAAACAAATGACTTTTAAATCTTTTAGTTCCTATGTATCTCTGAACTTCTAGCATATTCAGCTAGAGATCTCTTTTACCAGCACTGCTGTCTAACTGCCAGCTTCACTGACCTTCTGTGGACACACTCCAGGGCCTCAGTGTCTTTCTTGTGGTGAAGGGCTCAAAACTGAACAAGTATTCAAGATACGACCTCACCAGAGCTGAGTACAGGGGGATGATCACTTCTTTGCTCCTGCTGGCTACACTATTTCTGATACAAGCCAGGGTGCTATTGGCCTTCTTGGCTAAGCGGGCACACTGCTGGCTCATGTTCACCTGAGCGTCAATCAAACCCCCCCAGATCCTTTTTCTCTGCACAGTCTTCCATCCTCTCTGCCTCAAGCCTGTATCATTGCATGGGGTTGTTGTGGCCAAAGCACAGGACCTGGCACTTGGTCATATTGAACTTCATCCCATTGGCCTCAGCCCAGCAGTCCAGCCTGTCCAGATCCCTCTGCAGGTCCTTCCTATCCTCAGGCAGATCAACAAATTCTTCCCTGTGTGGTGTTATCTGCAAACTTACTGAGGGTGCACTCAATCCCCTCAGCCAGGTCATCAATAAAGATATTAAACAGTACAGGCCTCAACACCAACCCATGGGGTACACCACTCACGACCGGTCACCAGCTGGATTTAACTTCATTCCCCACCACTTCCTGGGCCCAGCCCTCCAGCCAGTTCTTTATCCAGCAAAGAATGTAGCTGTCCAGGCCACGAGCTGCCTGCTCCTCCAGAAGAACACTGTGGGAGATATAGTTTCAAAAGCTTTGCTAAAGTCTAGGTAGACTACATCAACAGTCTTTCCCTCATTCATCAGTCTGGTCACCTGGTCATAGAAAGAGATGACTTCTCTCTCTATTACTGCCATTACTCCATGTCTTCTCTCCCCTAGGAAAAAAAAAAAAAAAAAAAACACATTGTGGAGTCACCTGCCTATATATCCAGTTAATATTTTCTCAGACCATGCAAAGTAATGTTCTCTTCAGTCCACACCACCATGTCTAATTTCTGGGATAAATATATATTACATTCAGTCAGTGCAGAATAGTGACAGCATAAGAGTAAAAATCCTTTTCCTAAGCTGAGCCCAGCAGGGACCATTCACATTCTTGATTTTGGCTGCTCTCACCAAGGGCAAATGGTATGAAAATATCTGAATTCTTGATCAGTATTCTCACACAGATTGATTTTAACAGAGCTCAGACATCTGAAAGGAATCGATTGCAGTTTTCATAACCAGATCTGTGCTGAGCTGCTGAAAGGATGGTAAAGACAAGCAGCTTGAGAAAGTGGAATGGTTTGAGATGCACAGCTGGGGCAAGAGCACATTTCTTGAGCCATTTCCTATTTTACCAGCAGTCTTACCAGGAAATGCTCTCTGTGGCAGGTTGACTCCAGCCAGCAACTAAGCATTTGCCTTGCTCCCCATACTTTCCCAAGTGGGAAAACTTGTGGCTTGAGATAAAACAGTTTGATAACTGAAGGAAAGGTGTGGTGAGGTGGGATGGAGTGGGGAGAGCAAATGTAAAGGCAATCGCACACCATGCCCCAAAAGTAAATCATTGTCAAGCCAGTCTACAAACTGCCAAAGACAAAACCCACACCTTCTTATTCCACTACCTCAGTTTTATAGCTGAGCATATGATGTGGAATATCATTTTCATCAGTTTTGGCCAGCTATTATGGCTGTGTCACCTCCCGGTTTCTTGTCCATCCCCAGCTTCCTTGCTGTGGGATGTAGAGACTGAAAAAGATAAAGCCTTGATGCTATGCAAACATTGCTCAGCAATGGCCAAAACACGAGTGTGTTATAAACAGTGATCTAATCACAAATCCAGGAAGGATCATACAGGCTGCAATGAAAAAAATTCTTCCATCCCATTGCAGCATGTGTAGAGATCAGAGTCAAAAAAAATGAAATGCCTGTAACAGCTCCCCCATCATTTCCATACTGGAATAGGATTGATTTGCTCTTCTTTCCTTCATTCATTTCAGTTCATCAGCTACACTGTATTTTTAAACTACCTTATGCCATGGGATCACTAGTAATTAAATAGGCATCCCCCTTTCCAGGTCTTTCAACTATACGGCAGACATCTATTCTTCAATTAGTCCTAGTTTGGTTGTTAAAGCACATGTCACTTCTGCTCCCATACTCACTTTCCACTTATCCAGTTCCCTTTACAGTACCTGTGATTTACTGGGAGGGCTCTAGAAATGTAAATTAAATGCCTAAAAAACTTTGCAGATTTTAACATTCTCATCACATACACAGATGAATGTGAGGTGGCTGAAAGTTATTCTATCCAATCTATATGATGTAGTGCAAGAAACAGTAGGAAAAATATTTTTCTCCCTATTTTTTTTATCGGTAGTTTTACTGTACTTAGAGGATTTATATTCTTCCCTTCCAATCTGAAACAATCAAACATAAGATTTGACAAGGGAATTGCATCCTAGGTTTTCATCTGACCCTATGTGTAGGGAGGGCTAAATAATACTTTTTACCTTCAGATAATTCCAAAACTTTTCAAAAATTGAGGTATTGCTCTATTTTCCTAGTGAAAGTAATAAATGCAGTGTTTGATATTGTTATAGACAATGCTGCAAGGTAAGCCCTGTTTAAAAATACAGTGTTGAATGTTTGGACCTCTTACCGTACCATATGAATAGGATTCTGTGAACTATAGTAGACCTCAGATGGATTCACTGTTAGTGAAGCTCTGAAAGTTTGCAGCAGATGAGGAGCTGGTCCTTTACTTTGAGGACGCTTTTTTGTTGCTGAATATCAGAATAACTATTTATATGGGAAGAAGTGTTCAACAGGAAAATTGTACGTGAATTCACCTCACCTTATACTATTTATTGTATTGCTTTATCACCTGAAATAGTAACTAAGCTACCACACTGTGTGATCCTTCGTGGAAAAGTTTTGTGACAGATGCTCCCATGCTCACTGCTAAACCTTAGGAAAGCAATTTGAATGAGGAGTTGAATTGTGAATATTTTAAAACTGCTGACAAACACTTTTAAGCTGAAATGCTTATTAGCATATCTGAGTCTATTCAAAAGGCACATCTTCTGAGCTGACTGAAGGGGAAGCTTTAACAGAACAGTCAGGCATGTCGTTTCAGTTGCACTTGATGGTTCCTCAGAATGACCTAATTTCTTTTAATTGACTATCAGATTGTGTTTTCAGACTCACTTCAGCATTTGTGAAAATCTGCTATTAATCCTTACCTACTATTCCAAACAGAAAAAGCATAATTGACATTTCTCTAATATATGGGTAATCCCTGCTTTTCATATTCTATTAAATGCTTCTAAATCTTGCAAAAGCTGCCGCTGTGTCTGCTTTAGGAAAACAGACAATGCTTCTGTTAAGTCATCTAAACAGAAACATACAATTTGAAAATCAAAGCTGCCATAACACAACTCTCTAATCTCTGCAACACTGCATATGAATTAAAGGACATGACTTTAAAATGATACAGCATCCTCCTACTACAGAGCTGTGATTTTCAATTTCAGTTCAGAAACATCTACAGTTACACTTACATGTGTCTTCGGTGCTAATGGACCTAGCTCAACTTCAAATAACTAATGAGTCAACAGCCTTAGATAGCAGATGTTCATCTCTGAATGACACAATTTAACTTCCCATAGACCATATAAAATTATTAACCAGTGAAAATGCACTAATATGAGTGGAGATGTTTGTGAACAACCAGCAGCTTAGACAATGCCTTCTTGTAACATCATATTTAAGTAATTTTCTTTAACTCTTTTTTCTTATAGATGAAGATCTGCAAGGTATTTCAACCACAATCAGCATCAATGTGACATTTGATTAAACCAGCCTTTCTGGGCTTATCTTTCAAGTTACTGTATTTTTCTGTGTTAAGAACTTAATCTCTTTGTTCCTAATGTGATTACAATAGTAGACACAACTAACATTTTCTGTTGTCTGTATTTTTTCCTCAAGGCTGTCCCATATCTAGTGAATGATTACACTTCTATATAAGCTCCTATATAAGATACTACATCTGATGGTTAATATTGTACTATGATTTTAATTCCCATAAGTCTTTTGCAAGTCTACGAGTACTGTAACATATGAGGTTTTCTAAAGATGAAGTGAGATATCCACATCACCTACTGTAGCTGCTAGTCTCTGTAGTCTCCAGGTACAATCTAAAGCAAAACAGGCATTTCCAAAAATATCACATAAGATCCTCTTTTGAATATCTCTCTGAGAGTGTACTTTACCTCTGCACTAGAAATTTCTAAGTTAGACAAGGCAGCCTAGATGTCATATGTAATGATCTACATCTTTCTGCAACAATAATAACAAAAGGCACCCAGTTCAGAGACTTGACTGCTAAGCATATACTGAAAATGGATATCATCACAAATCCTAGAATGAGGAGGATCAATTCAGAAAAGGGCTTTATCGTTTCAATGCATTTTTAAATTGCTTTTGCTACCTCTGATTCTCATAACTAGGATGGAAAACTACCTCCACCAATTTCTTCTCCTCTGGGCTCACTCTATGCAACAGTCTGCCTAGTGGGGTCTTCTTACTTCTCATATTCTATGTCCAAAAGAGAATTTGGACTAGCCATTTTAAACTCACCTGGCACAAGTGCATCTTAGTTTCCCTGAGAGACAGGTCTACAAGTGGCAAGCTTTACAAGGGAGAGAACAAACCTGTGAAGGAACATGCCAGAGTATCGGTTTATGACTACAAAAGAAATCTCAAATCCAAAAATGGACATCACCGAGAGACCCCAGAGAGTGCTATTTGGGCAAGGGGATCAAAAACTATCCTTTACAGCAGAAAGGCTTGACTATCTATCTTCTAAGTATCCTTTTTCATTAGTGAGCATTAGGATCCTGACAAGAAAATAACTGCCAACTCTTTGAAAGGGTAGATAATAGCAGGATAAGGGGAAATGGTTTTAAGTTGAAGGACGGAAGATTTAGGTTAGATGTCGGAATGAAGTTCTTCACTATGAGAGCGGCGAGGTGCTGGAACAGGCTGCCCAGAGAGGTTGTGGATACCCCATCCCTGAAGGTGTTCAAGGCCTGGTTGGATGGGGCCCTGGGCACATTGGTCTAGTATTAAAATGTGGAGGTTTGTGGCCCTACCTGTGGCAGGTGGGTTGGAGCTTGATGATCCTTGAGGTCCCTTCCAACCCAAGCCATTCTATGATTCTATGAATATAAATGTATCTGCAAATAATGAATGGGAACAGGAATACAAGGAAAATGGAAAGCGGTCAGATTGGTAAATCCATGAGGCACATAGTAAATGGAGTCCATAATCAACCAGCAGGTGCTGGAGGACATGTAGAAATGTGAAGGTGATAAGTAATCTGAAACGTGTCTAATGAATACTCAAAAATGATCTGGTTGTTGCAGCCTAGTAAACTTCACTTCAGATCAATAAAAATAAGTAAGCTAAAAAATGCTTGAACAATATGGAAGAAATATCCTGTCTTTGTTAAAATCATATTTTGCTTCAAAAAAATATTCTATGGAGTAATAGTGTGTGAAGACAATTCCAAATTTTAGAAAAGTTTTGCTCATTTTTTGGGCTATCTGGTGATGTTCAGTCATTCTGGCCTAGAATTAAGCAGGGCATGACACTGAAACCAAATTAAGAAAACATAAGCAGAAAAGTAGCGATACATACCAGGTCAGGAATGTTTTGCAAGATCTGCATCTGTTGAACTTACACTCATCAAATATCAAATTGAAAACTAGAGTTAAAGATGGAAAAGATTTAAGATATGTATCTACATTAACAGTCAGGAAGAGTTAAACAGCATAATAGTTAAATTAGTGGATGATAATAAATGGGAAAATATAGTAAATGATCTTTCTACAACAAATGAAAAGAAATAAAATATGTAATTTCCTGAGGTCCAGCTGAAGAGGTGGAAGATGAAGAAATAAGATAAAGTCATTCTTCAAACACTATTAAACTAACCAATACAACAATATTATTTCAGAATAGAAATCAGAGTTACACAATAGCATGTTACCATGATAATAACAATATGACTTTGGTCAGCACATACAGAGCTATCTTTATACACAGCAAAGAAGCAATAATCTGTTTCTACAAAGCTAGCAGAATTTAGACTAATGTACGTAATTCAGTCAGCTAAAGAAACATACCTTACATATAGAACCAAGATTTTATTGTTAGTCTAATTAAAGTGCTGGTAATTTAATCAAA
This sequence comes from Alectoris magna, assembly GCA_030625065.1. Taxonomy (NCBI): domain Eukaryota; kingdom Metazoa; phylum Chordata; class Aves; order Galliformes; family Phasianidae; genus Alectoris; species Alectoris magna. The sequence continues at coordinate 165,683,038 of CM060560.1, read as the reverse complement.
GATTAGCCTTGTAACAATAATACTACCACAGCTAAAATTTTTACAGCTCATTGCCAGTAATGATATAGTTGAAATGATGTAGGGGGGCCTACAGGAAAGCTGGGGAGGGACTTTTCATAAGGGCATGTTGCAACAGGATGAGGAGAAAAGGCTTTAAACTGGAAGAGGGCAGATTTAGACTAGATATCAGGAAGAAATGCTTTACTGTGAAGGTGATGAGACACTGGAACAGGTTGCCCAAAGTGGTTGTGAATGCCCCCCTTCTGGGAAGCATTCAAGGCCAGTCTGGATGGAGCTCAGAGCAGCCTGGTCTAGAGGGAGGTGTCCCTGCCTATAGCAGGGGGTTGCAACTAGATGATCTTAAATGTCCCTTCCAACTCAAGCCATTCTAAGATTCCATGTAAGCAAACTTTCTGTTATTCGTCTCGCTTAATATTAGAGATGATAGTGCTACTCTGCCTCAAGAAGGTGAAAGGGTTTGCAGTGAGCTGTCAGCATCCCAAGTTCTTCATCAGGAGGAACATGAAACCAGTAAGAAGTTCTTTATCTCTCTCGAGTTTGCTTGAGATTTTAAAGTTTGCTAACACAGACCTCTTAATCCAATTCAATGTTATATCTGTGTTATACTTTGTACGGTCTGTGTAGACTTTTTCTTTGCTCTATTTTGTCTCCCTAGAACTAGTTTTAGCAGCTCCCAAGGACACATTCCATTAGTAACCTCTAACTGTCTGTGATCCTTTTTATAGTCCTGGGACCTCTGTCATCAGTCCATGCTTGCACTTTTAAAGCTCTTGCTATCATCTGGCTCTTGTACCACTGTAAATCTATGTTAAAATCGTATTTCTCTTCAATGATCTTCAGGTTATGGTGTCTTGATAACACACTTAAAGGTTTTATTAGCATAACTTAGATGTGCATACATCCGTGTTCTAGAGGCAGTGAACAGTTAACTCTAAGAAATCCATTAGATATATTTATCTGCAGACACACATGGACACAATGTTCCGCTATTCACTTATCTCTAGTATCTACTAGTCATAGCAGCATCACTGATACAGTATCAAAATAACTCTACAGTGACACAATTGTGCTGAAAATGAAGGTAAATAAGGGTACTTAGTTCTAACACTAACTGTATTCATCACAGCTTAAAGGATTGTATTACAGTTGCAATAATGTAATAATTTCTAATATTATGAAGAAATTGAGCATGGATTTTGTTTCTTGTCAAAAGATAGACATGTTTGGTGGATGAGTACAGTATTCCCATCCTTGTAAAGCAAATGAATTTGGCAGACCCTTGAGAAAAGTACCGTTTCTCATTTTTTATAGGGTATAATTAAACACCACACCATAGCTATGCATACCAGCAGTGGATACCTGTACTGCCTTATGGAGCTTAAATGCCATATTTGAGAAGCACATGGAGAAATTGAGGTCTCAGTAGTCCTATACAGACCAGACTGCAAGCCTAAGTCGTGTGAGCTTCTGTTGCCAATACAGTATAGACTGACATGTCAGATTGCTCCTGGTTGCTTTTAACTACTACGCCCTTGTGGCATACATTCATAACTGGATGAACTGAATTTCTTTATCTCCATTTCATGTATCTGTATTCTTCCTGATTCATCAGAGGTCAGGAAGTAACTGTTACCCAGGCTCACATGCATTTTGAGTAGAAGACCCATATTTACACAGGCCCTCTTTCAGGTCAGGACAATTTTACACTGTATATACCATTCAAAGGTGGAGTAAGTCTAATGGACCAGAGAAGCAACAGGGTTTAATATAACCTATGTACAGCTGGCAAACCATGTTACTCTTATAAAAGCCTTACCCCTAAAACAGAATGGTTTTCATATGATATTGCACTTAACAACAGTAGGGTAAGAATTCCTCCTCCTCTCTAGCACAAGGACCTCTTGCTATATAACCAAAGATTTTATATTTGAAAAGTTTCTGACCTTCATGCTTGCTAAGAAAACAGCAAACACATGAATGAACTGCCCCATTTTTTCCAGCTCTGATATCTGAAGATGACAATTTAAAATGTCAGCATTGTTAGCTACTTCACTGCACAAAGTTCTACAGATTCAAGGATATTAATGCCAGCAGGTATTATTAGGCTCATGTAATCTGACCTGCATAATATATGTCACTGAATTCCATCCATTCTTTCCTGTATCAAATCAATAACCCTAGGCCAGCTAGTGCCTGCGCCTTTACAAAGATGTTGAATTTTGATCTGATTGTTTCACGTTTCACATTGATGAACAATCCATCATATTCCAGAATCAGATATTATTTCAGTTAATTAAAAATTTGTCACCCGCATCTCCATGAATGTCTGCCTTTTCATCCCAATTACCATGTTTTTCCTGCAACCTTTTAATCACCAAGAATGCTACAGTGTGTGTCTTTGTCATGCAGCAGAGCTTGTAGCAAACACCTCCAAGTTAACTGCCATTCAGAAGACAAGCATGGATCAACTTCTCAGTAAGGCTTATGAAATTCTGTTCCAGAGCCATGTGAACACAGCAGAAAGACCAGAAGACTTCTGCTTTACCTTTATTTCAAGAGACTTTAGATCTGTCAAGTCACGCTACAGCTTCAGACTTACAGTGAAAAAAAGTCTCTTCTCCAACTTATTTCATCAGTTTCCTATTCTTCATGAAGTCTCTGCAATACTAGGAGGCACAAAAAAGGTCACTTATCTCCTAATACCAAAAATATTACTGTAAATTCATCATTTCTCTGTCCATTTTACAAAAAAAATTGCAGTAGGAACATCATCAGTCTGTCCCTTTTCCAAATCCAAGGTTTCCTTCATCAGAGAGACGACTTTCTACTACTGGCTGTCATTGTGCTAATCCTTTCCTATAACAGTTCAAAAACCTTGCTACCTGGGTCCTTGCTACTTAGGTTTAGCCCTCTTCCATTCTAAACAGTTTCTTGTATAACCTGGAATCATAGAATGATAGAATGGCCTGGGCTGGAAAGGACCAGAATGATCATCTAGTTTCAACCCCCTGCCATGTGCAGGGCCACCAACCACCAGACAGGCTGCCCAGAGCCACATCCAGCCTGGCCTTGAATGCCTCCAGGGATGGGATATCCACAACCTCCTGGGGCAACCTGCTCCTGTGCGTCACCAACCTCTGTGTAAAAAATGTCCTCCTAAAATCTAACCTAAACCTCCCTTGTCTTATTTTAAAACCATTCTCCCTTGTTCTGTCAGTATCCACCCTCATAAATACTCATACCTCCTCCTGTTTGTACACTCCCATCAAGTATTGGAAGGCTGCAGTGAGGTCTCCCCAGAGCCTTCTCATCTCCAAGCTAAACAAGCCCAGTTCCTTCAACCTTTCCTCACAAGAGAGGTGCTCCAGCCCTCTGATCATCTTAGTGGCTCCTTAGTGGCTCTACTCTGGACCTGCTTCAAGAGTTCCACATCTTTCTTGCACTGGGGGCCCCAGGCCTGGATGCAGTACTCCAGATGGGACCTCACAAGAGCTGAGTAGCAAGGGACAATCACCTCCCTTTCCCTGCTGGCTTTTTTAATGCAGCCCAGAACACAGTTGGCCTTCCGGGCTGCAAGCACACACTTCTGGCTCACATCCAGCTTCATGTCCGCCCGGACTTCCAAGTCCTTCTCCACAAGGCTTCTCTCAAGGAGGTCTTCTCCCAGTTTGTATAAGTACCTGGGATTGCCCTGGCTCAAGTGCACTTGGCCTTGTTGAACCTCATCAGGTTCTCATGGGCTCACTTCCACAGCCTGTCCAGGTCCCTCTGGATGGTTTCCCTTCCCTCCAGTGCATCGACTGCACTGTTCAGCTTGGTGTCATCTGTAAGCTTGCTGAGAGTGCACTCAATGCCATCATCTATAGGAAATTCAGAGTAGGAGGTTTCAGAGAATCATAGAAAGGCTTAGATTGGAAGGGACCCCATGGATCATCAGGTTCAAAACCCCCTGCCACAGGAAGAGCCACCAAGCTCCAGATCTGGTACCAGACGAGGTTGCCCAAGGCCCCACCAACCTGGTCTTGAACACCTCCAGGGTTGGAGCATCCACAACATCTCTGAGCAGCCTGTGCCAGCACCTCACCACTCTCTCTGTGAAGAACTTCCCTGACATCAAATCTTAACTTTCCCTCCCTGAGATTAAAACCCTTCTCCCTTTTCCTATCACTGTCGACCCAAGTAAAAAGTTGACTGTCCTCCTTTTTATAATCCCCTTTTAAATACTGGAAGGCTGTAATGAGATCTACTCACAGCCTTCTCTTCTCCAGGCTGAACAAGCCCAGCTCCTTCAGCCTGTCTTTGTAGGGGAGATGCTCCAGCCTGTTTATCATCTTCATGGTCCTCCTCTGGACCCACTTCAACAGTTCCACAACTTTCCTGTTCTGTGGGCCTCAGACCTGGGTGCAGTACTCCAGATGGGGCCTCACAAGGGCAGAGCAGAGAGGGACAATCACCTCCCCAAAGCAAGCAGATATAGGCTAGAATGCAGTTCTTTTATGTATTAATTCATTGTTTTATTTGCTAGTTTCAGATTGAAAATAAAACAAAGAAAATCAAAATAATCTCTCTCTCTACAATCTAAATCCAAATATATATTGTTATCAGCCTTTTCCACAACAGCAGTATTATTCCTGGTAATGATAACCTGTTGTTTTTTTTCATCCATCTTCATTTTCAGTGGTTAGTTCTGCATACTGACTCAGTTTTTGCTTTTCCTGTTTTGAAGTCTTAAGTGAGACCAGAAGTTTGTAGTTTCCTAAGGATTCACTGAAGCTGGATCGTTCTGTTTCCAGCTGCTTTTCTCTCTCATATCTCTCTCCTCAGTGCTGCGAGTCTCCCTTTTCTGACTGTTACTACATTTCATCTACATGCAGACTAATCAAAGAAAAGGTCTCCTAAACAAAACCAACTCCCTGCTGTGAGAATGATTTGCTGTAATTGCAGGCAGCATTCAACCCATGCACAAACATAGTCTTCTCTCTTTTCCAACATCCTCCTTCTAGAAATTATTTTTCTACTTTAAGTTGTTGCTAACCACAAAAGACCTATTGTTCCCCACTTGTAGTCCCATCCTTGCCAAAAATCAAGACTACAAAGAAGAAAACTCTTTGGTTTCAAACACCTATTATATGCTGGAATTTACTTACAAGGCTGATCTAAATGGTATGCCAACACCAAAGGATTGTCATTCATAGTTCCAGTGGAATTTGAATGGTCACTCACCACTAAATAGTAGAGCTATGGATGAAGCCCAAGTCAACTGAAAGGAAAAATAATTCAGACAACAGCAGGTTTCATAAACGTATTCAGTACTGTCTAGGCTAGTGTCTCTCAGCAAATCCCTTTCTGTAGTTTCCAAATTGCTTTGGACCACATAACAGGACTCCTGTTCAGCCAAAACTTTGAGATGAGTTTCCTGAATGTTAGATCTAAGTATAACACAACAACTCATCTCCCATCCAAATTTCAAAAGCTATTTCTTTTTTAGCTCAAATTAGAAAAATACGGCATTTTAAATAGAAATATGCTGCTCTGCAGTGTGAAGAAGAAATAACCAATTCCTCCTCATCCCGCATACTTCATAGATCCATTTTGTTCTCAGCCCAGAAACTCACAATGGATTTCTGTGACACAAACTCCTCTGATCCAAGAGGACTGAAAAAAAAAAAAAAAAAAAACTTTGGTGTTCTTCTCCTTGTGCCTCTTCTCAGTAACCGCCCAGCCTGGATCCCACTGGAGAACCTTACAGAATATGACAGCCTCTCTGCTGGCTCCCTCTTCTAGCTTCTGTGTGCAGCTCCTGAGAAAAGGGCTCTTCTGCCCTTATAGGACTCCATCTGGCAAAAGAAAAAGGCGGCCTGCCTCTCTTCTTCTAAATCACCGCCTTTTAAACATATTCATCAATTAGATACAGCACATGGTGAATAAACAAGTTTAAGGATAGGCTGTCACAAAGCAGGTAAATATTATCCCCTGGCAAAAGACCTGGAGGACACATCTGTTCTCAGTACTGGAGGATTATATTTGAAGCTTCTATAGCTATACTCATAGTGAGTCAAGATTAATTCAGAACTGCCAACTTGCTCAGGCCTCAGTAATATAAGCACATAAAAACTGCCAGACTAGGTCAGTCCTACTTCCAACAGTAGTTTGCTAATAGATGCTTTGGGAAAGATTGTAATAGGAGTAGCATGATCCAAGCATAGCCTCCCAGCTTCCAGCAATGAGTGGTAAGGGATTTCATGAGCAGGACATTGCATCTGGCCATCACATTTAATAGCTACCAAGGGAACTGCTTTCCATGAGCTTGTCTAATCTGTCTTTGAATCCGTTTTTGCTTCTGATCTTCACAGCATCCTATGACAGTAATCTTATTACAAATAAAACGCAGTATTTTTATTGCAAATCTGTGAAAGTAGTCTGTCTTCACCAGGCACAAGTGTTTGCTACTTGCTTCTTTGTATGATGAAAAATAGATAAGCAATCTATTTTAAGCACCTATTCACCTTCTCCAAATAATCCATGGTTTTATAATCCTCCACCACATTCCATTTCCAAGCAGTTCTTGGGCTCACTTCTGATTCAATTTCTTCTAGTTTATTCTTCCTTACACTGTAAGTGCTGAAACTTCAGTTGCATTTTAATTGTCAGTCCCTTTGTCTTAGAGAACTTTATGCAACTCCCAGATATTTACAACTGTGACATTCTACGTAGCTCTGTAACATGATTTGCTCTTATTGTGCAAAATAATATTTTCTCTTCTATAGTATTTGTGCAATCATAAGTGCAAAATAAAATAACAACTGTACCCCCGTGTAACACCTAAAAGTTGAGTTAAAAGAGTAATTTTATATAAGCTATCTGTGTAAAAATTACCCACATCACACACACACACACAAAAATTGGTTTTCATAAATAATTTGAATTAATTCTGCATTTTAAGTGGTATTGTTTTGTAGGTCCATCTCTGACAGCATAAATTAGGCAACATCACTACATCTGAAATCCCTGTGTTTCTGTGAATCATTGTATGTTTCTTCTTGACAAGTCATGACCAAACATCTTGGCTAACCTTACTGAGTCTTCAGAACAGCCATCTGTTATTGACAAATGGATACAGACGAAATTCAGTCATATGGGCTTTTAACATACATAAAAATTCAGGAGACTGGCACAGCAGACTGTGATGCAGTGTTAAGATTTACTTACTTTTTCACATTTTTCTACTGTAAAACAGTAAAATACCAAAATAGTTGTTTAAACAGCATGCTGGAAAACAGCTAAACTAAGGAAAAAAAAAATCAGTAAATAGCGAAATAATTGTCTGTGTGTGAGAATTGGGAAACACAGGCAATATGAGATAAACACAGACTCAGACTTTTTGTGATGAATGCAAATGATTCCATTTATGTTCTCCTACCACACAGTGATATCCTACATTTTGCAGCAAAGTACAACAACCTTCTTTTTCAGTATTTTTATCTTGTGAAAGAGAAGTGAAACTGTGGTTCTGCTCTGTTGGGAAGCTTTTCCTAGCAGGGCTACCAATCCAAGAACAGTCCTGTGGAAAGGCACATTACACATCATCAGTTTTTTTGCCTGAAAAATGACTAGCACAGTTCAACAGGTAGGATTTCCCACAATAGAGTTCAGACATCTGGACAACCAAAAAGTAGAAAAACAGAGAGGGAAACATCATTTACAAGAAATAAATGAAATAAATAAAAAGTTTTTTTAAAATCTCTTCTTCTTAATTTGACGCAAGAGAAAATGAAGACCAGTAGAGAAGTCTGCCTGAGGCAATTCTAACTTAATGCAATCCGGAAAGCAAAATATAACACTTCAACCGTTTCATCAACTGTCATCTTATAAACATAGTCACTTTTTTTTTTACTTTTTTTTTATTGGAAGCAATATAAAATATTATCTAATTTTAAAAAACAAGGTACACAAGCATAAATTATATGGCCAGTTTGCACAAAATATTTTTATGATGCTACTTCAAGGTAAAAGATATAGTGAAAAGGTTAATGATGCTCAAAGCAAAATGACTAGAAGATATAATAAACTTATGTATAATAACAAAGTACTTTCTAATTAAAGTTGTCACATTTTCATTAAATATTATGGGAGCATTATAATTCAGTTTTAAGTAGCAAACAATTATCAGAATTTTATGAATGCCAACGAAAAATCATCAATCTGGAAAACTGATATTAAGATTGTCTTTAACTTTTGTTTTCCTTCTAGAAGAGTGCTTTATTTGCAGGCTGCTTCCCTGACACAAAATATTCACAGATGCACACCTACAATGTTGTAATAACAGCAATACTTCTTTGGTTTTGTGGAGATTTAAAAGGAAGAACGGGAACAGCTCAGATCTCAGGACTAGACAGGTCTAGTCCTAGACAGGTCTGGAAACTCAGCACATCCGTACCCTGCCCCCAGGGAAAAGCATCCTTTGTTTTCTCAGCTCAAATTTGAGGCTCCAAAATCCACTCCTTGCACACAACTAGTTCTTATGTCCCCTGGCCAGCACAACATGAGCCTTCACCTTCTCTTGCATTTTGCCAAGTTGCCTGTATCAGTGCAAGTGCAGTCATCCCATGCAGAACATAATCCAAGGACTATGTGGGAGATGTACACACCCAGAAAAGATACTGCACCCAGACACGCAAAGGAGCAGGACTAAGTTGGTAGGAGTGGCAGATAGCAATGTCTACCACCAATGACAAATGCTCCCAGGTACCAGATCAATGGTTAGAGAACAAACGCTGGGCTAAAACTTTCTCAGTGGAACACTCGTTCAGTTCCTCATTTCCTTAAGTCTTACATAGTCCATGTCCACCTCAGTCAAGGTTTTAATTGTGTAAATCCGAACAGAAGTTAAATCTGCAATACACCGCTCAGTTATTTCCCTATGGTAAAATAAAATTAAACTGACCAAGAGACAACATTCTGTTTCACATTAGAAAAAAAAAAAAGGCTAATGCTTTGCTCTGGCAGAGTCAATATTCTGTGCTAGAATGAACTGCTTTGATTTCAAGACATCAAATACACTAGTAAACCTCTTTACAGAATATGAGGCTTGTCCTTTTTTTTTTTACTCCATTTGCCATTTTTAAGTTTTAGTATATGGTGTTATCAACAAACAAAGTTATTTATCCAGAAGGCAATATAAACACAAAAAGACATTTTAGTAATGAGGTAGGCACGAATCAAACAAATAAATACCTAAATAGACTCAGCATCTTGAAGTATTAGCAAGTTAGGGTCCTTGAATACTCAAATGGACAGCTTTTAGAGAGATCAGAGAGCAAATTTCAGGAGTTTTCTGAAGAAAAATCTTTAAGATCTGTTTCTCAGGTCAGGTTATCCAAATTTTGGAGGAGTCCAAATTATTACTCTGCAGAAAATAAGATGTAGCCTGTATCATTTTAATTAGGAAACCAAATTAAAAAGAGAAATCTGCATTCTGAACGTAATTGTAATCAGTCACATTTAAGAAAGATACATTCAATCTAATGCTGTTGCAGAGCATGGTCACTAGGGTGATGAGGGAAAAGGAGATTGTTTAGCCTAGCCTAACAGATGCACATTAACTAACAGAGGGATAACAAATGGGTATAAAATGATCATGACTAAATTCAGACTTGAAATTTTGGAAAAAAAAAAAAAAAAAAAAAAGTTGTCTATCACAAAGTAGAGTGCTATAGCAGAAAGCTCTAGAGTTAATTAAATCTATTGCTTGGAAGACTGCAGCAGCAAGAGCTACTGAATTTGCGTGCCTGAATCCAAAGGCAATCCTTACTATTATTCTTCCTAAAGGTGATACATACCTGGCACTCAAATGGAACTCCAGAGGAAGAAGAGGAGTATTTTCTATAATTGTGCTCCTAAATCCCTGCTAGATTACACAGATGGGATTTTAGATCTTGCATATTCAGAATTATTCCTGTGTTTTCAGGACTAGGAAATGGATTCAAAACAATTACTCTCCAGGTGATGTATCACTCTTGACTTGTCATCTGAAGTTTTGTCTGGGTAGGACAGGTCAACTCTCTGTCCCACATACTCTCTGAGTTCATACAACACCGAGATTGAGAAAAAAAAAAAAAAATCTTGGACAAAAGAAGCACTCATGGGGAGACACAAGAGGAGATAATTTAGCTAAGCCTAATTTAGCTTCTGCTTCAAAACCCATGTCAGACCTCGCTTTATCACTTCTCTGCTGTTGAAATGTATGGCATGTTGCTATAAACATGACAGCATTTCAAAAAAAAATAAAAACAAAACATTCGTTTATGGCTGGCTGCTTTAGTAGCTTAGTGAAAGTCAAGTGGATTATTTTTGCAATATGTTCTCCCCTATTAAACCTTCTGTCCAAGCCTGACAGGAACTGAGGGTATCCCAGAAGAGTGCGTTCTAATCTACAGTTTGGGGAAGCTACTAATGCTGCCATTCTTGCTTTTATTAGCCATCTTCACTAGCTAACATTAGCAAGAAACTTGGGTTTTTTTCTTGGTTACATTTCTGTGACAAGTGTTTCCAATCTAGAGCATTAATTTTTGACCTGCTGAAAGAAAAATATTCCCCTGGAGCTAAAAGGGAAAATTTGGTTGGATTTCTATGAAGCTTCATTCAGTTCATTCCTGAATGTGATCCAAACAGGAGGTAGAAAGGTCAAGAGAAATCCAGACAGCTGAAAAGTGTATTGGGTCCTCAGCGAAGAAATGTATGGAGAGTTCAGCAGATAGCAGTAATCCTTCCTGATTTTAATTATGGGTTGCCAATGATCCTAATTTCTGATAGTAGAACTGGCTGCTTTTAAGGGGTTTTCAGTATCCCTGTATATAACTACTAATAATAATTAAGAAATCAAAGGTTAGAATGTTATCTTCTACTTACCTCATTTACCAGATCAGTGTTAAGACCCTGTTAACATATTGAAAGACATTAACAGATGTTTTATTACCAATTATATTTCAGAATTAGTTTTCATATAAATGCCCTGTTGCTAAGTATATGTCATCTCATTGATTCTACTACAATGTACCAAATGCAGTAGATAAAAATGGCTAATAACTCACTTATGTAATGTTACAGGTACATTTGGTACCTTTCTATCCTCTGATTATAGACATATCAGCTCATTAGACACTAGTGTAAGAACACTAGCTGAGCCCTTCCTTTTATCAAACTACCAGTGTGAATCCAGAGGCTAAGCCCTTCTCTTTTAATGATTCTGTAGTACTGCCTTCATAATCGGAGGAGGCTGGGAAGAGTGGAAGGAGTGCACACAGTGTTTCAATCAGCCTTTATAGCTAGAGAGGTGCTCTTTTTTTCATGTCTGATTTCAAGCATGTTTTTAAATATCCTCTTGTGCCCTTTTCTGGTTGTTTCTTTTACTAAAAAAAAAGTGTTGATGTTCAATATCAGAAAAGCTGCTGCACTTGCATAGATGCCACACTGACAGAATGACTTTATAGAGTTATTTAGAAGCCATAGAGTACTATAGACATAATGGCAAACTTGTATATCTGGTAAACAACATGCACATACTAAATAATATAACATAAATATGCAAAATAAAATATCTTATAAGTGAGAATCTAATTTGGAACCATTAGAGATCAAGGAGATGTTTATTTCTAGAAAGAATATGACATCATTTCTTGCGGCTGCCTTAATGAATAAAGTCAGTCATTTTTTTTTGGCTCCCAGTCCAATTGCATATAAACTGCAGGTTGTTTCGCGTCTCTAATGGGCTCTTTCTCTTGATGCTTTTAAGGGATGAAAAGGTTTTGTCTTCAGCCAGAACTGAGCCTGCACCAACTGAAAAGTCTTCTACGTTTACCACAGGAAACTTAGCCCTCCAGCTATTGACATGAAACTCCCTCCCTTCCAGGTTTATCAGTCATCAGAAGGAAAAATAGATGCAAAACTCAACACAGAGTCCCTTAAAGATTCCCTGGTGGGACTTACTGCCTGAAACATGGGTCAGCCCACAGGGCCCCCACTCCCTCTGCAAAGAACACTCAAGAAAATGGTCACTACAGAGTTTCTTAACAAGTCCAACTTCAGGCACACAGGGCTACCCATGAGCCTCTGTTCTCTCCTGCTCCACTTGGCCATGGTTTGTCTTTTCCTTTCTTTCCCTCAAATATGATTTTCTTGTTGCTATGTTGAGGTGGAATTGATTGACCTCACCACTACTCATTAACCCTGTGTTTACCAGTATTGTCTGTGTAGCTGGTCATGTGGTACCGTTGGAATGCATGAGAAACGTTTCAGCTGAAATATATACCATAGAAATATAACAGTGCCTGTCTGACTCTTGGATGATTTTCACAGCCAAAGGCAAGATGAAAAGTAATAACTAACTCTACAGAAGATGAAGATTTAAGGTTTCTCATCTTTTCTTAGCTGAATATTTAGATAAAATGCATTTTATAGCTGCAAAATAAATAAATAAATAAATAGATAAATAAATAAATAAATAAATAAATACAGCATATACCATAACTTGCAGTTCCACTGCCCAAGATAAACTAATACCGTATGACAAACTGATTCAACAGACTTATTCTGTTATTATTACCTGTTTTAGAATTCCCAAATAAAATCAGTCAACTGCAATTCCTACTGTGTCTCCCAGAGTTCCACTAGTTCTCTTGGTATCTTAAACACAAGTGACTGTTGGAAAGAGAAAGGTTATATTAGTGCCCCCAGATATCATATCAGATAATTAAGTTGTCTAAAACAGAGGTTAGAAACTTATTTTAGAACCTTCCATATATTACCATTTTGATAATATTAGTAGTTAATAAGACATATCCTCAAGGGCTGTTAAATTACTTTACAAATGAGATCCCAGGAAATAGTATTATTTGCATTTCATACTGAGGAAATTGAGAAACACAGATGCTATTAGGCAAAACATAAACAGTGATTCCAGTGTAGGAACAGAATGCACATAACTGGGTCAAGGTAGGAGTGCTGATCTACTATATACCCTTCATAGAGAAAGAGGGTAGCCCAGAAAATATGATTTTGCTATTAACAGCAAAAAAAAAAAAAAAAAAAAAAAAAAAAAAAAAAAAAAAGAAGAAGAAAAAGAAAAAAGAAAACAGACTTCGTATTACCCCTAAGGTTTTGGGCCTGAAAACTTACCAAGGCTCGTTTTGGCAGCAGTGATTTTCTTTGGCACAACCACGTTATCCATCACCTAGAAATGAAGTAGCTATTGTCTAAATTAGTTTTAGCTTAGCTTTAGTTTATAACAGGAAGAAGTTATTCTAAGGTGTTATACAACTCAGGGCTTGAGAGCAAATATATGTTGTGGAAGGATGATCAGAGATCTCAGACTGTAAATACCAATAACAGGTAAGTCACTAACCAGTGCAGACTTGTGAGTAATGTGACATTAGTTTTAAAGAAAATATGTATGTATAATCTGAGTAATTAGGAACCAATGAAAACATATAAGGAAAGTATATAAAAATAAATCCAAGCAGATGAAAGACTAAGGAAGAAAGCCATGTTTTGAACATCACAGTCAGCTGACAAAGACCATAGCAGTAACAAGTGGACTTGTTACTGATTCCCCTCTCTTCATTCTTCTTTGGGAAAGTATCAACATTGGACACAGAAGGACACTGAAGGGGTGAGCACAGCACTATTGAAGAGAAGGGAGAACTAAGTAGTTTTGTCATAAAAACTTCAATATTTATGAAGGCTCTCTATGTTAGCTCGGACTATTAGATTTCTGTCCTGGTTTTAGCTGGGACAGAGATGATTTTTTTCACAGTGGCTCGTATAATGCCATGGTTAGACTTTTAGGAGAAGAATATCAATGTTGACAACACACCAATGTTTCAGTTGGTGCTGAGCAATGCTGTACAGAGTCAAGGATATTTCAGTTTTTCAGCTTCTCATGCTGTCCAGTCAGCATAAGCATTTGGGATGGGACAGAAACAGGACAACTGATCAAAAAAAAAAAAAAAAAAAAATCGCAAAAGGGATGTTACAGACCATATGATACTGTGTGGAAAAAAAAATAGAACTGACGGGAATTGTCTGGGGGGCAGCCCCTGCTTGGGAACTGGTCAGGCACCTGTTAGCAGATGGTAAGCAATTGCTTCGTGCATCACTTGTTTTGTAAACATATAAACATATACACACACTCAATTAGGTTACTCTGATATGCCTCCAGTTTATTTCCATGGAAACTACAGCAGAAACAAACAGTGCAATAACACTATTTGATAGAGTAAACTTCCAGCTAGAAAACACTATTTTTCAACATAGTCATCAACCAATTCATGTGGATATTCTGATCAAGACATTCTTCATTTTGCGGTGTGACAGCTGTGCACAGCCATCCAGAACACTGCTTTTCCCCCATGTCACTGTCACCACTGCTGAAATGCACCATCCACTGCTTCACTGTGCTCACATCCACTGTTTGGTCTCTTTAAATATTCAGTAAGCTTCCATGAATGTCAATGGGTGCCATTTTTACCTCATGGAGGAATTCAGTTCCACTCCTTTGCTTCATATGTGCTTCCATACCAGAGACTATCTTGCAGATTACCCTCTGGTGCAACCTGCTGCACAGCAGCAATATGTAACAGAATATTGTTAAGAAGGTTCAACCACTACTGAGGTACCACCAACACCTGCCTCTGACATTGTGGGACAACTTAATGAAATAGGCAGTATTACTTTGGGAGCAGACTTTGTATATTATTACTACTCTTATGTCTCTTTCCCTTTTCTTTTTTAGTAAATAGCTTTTATCTGAATCTACAAGTTCTACTTTTTTTTTTTTTTTTTTTTTTTTTCCAAATTCTTTCCTCTGCCCCATTAGGAGTGGGGGGAAGTGCGCAAAAGTCTGTTTGGTGCTAAGCTACCCATTGGGTTACACCACAGCAAGAACTGAAGCACTAATCTGAGCTAGCAATAAGTTTCTAGCTCCATCTACATAGCATCAATACATTTTTCCTTGTAACTGAATTTTGAGCATTGTGAAACAGAGAATCATTGTCAGATACTGTAACATGATGGCAGGCCCAACAACACAGCAGAGCAGCAAGATCCCAGTCCGCAGCAAGTGAGGATCTGCTCAAACACAACAGCAGTGGGCACAGAAATAATGGAAAGAAGCTGCTTACCTTCAGAAAGCCTGGAAGGTCCTCAGGTAGATAAAGATTGCCAAATGAGAGGCTCTTGCCTCTACCACCAACCCTTAAATGAGATCTGGGAAGGGGTGGGTCCTGGCTTCAATCCTTCTGATCACTCAGGAGCATTGCTTGCATCTGAACTGTCCTGGGTTGGCCCTGCCTTCCAACCAGGTTCTCCACCACTGGTTCAAGCCGTGACTTAGCACTTCCACTACAGATATGAAGGCTCACAAAGTGCCATATGCTATATGGTGTCTTAACACTCTAGTACCATGCCCAGAGCAAAGCAGGAAATGTTCTCCAAGAGCTGATACACTAGGGCAAGCAATAATGTTCTTTTACAGGGTCAATTAGGAATTCTTACTCTACATTTGAAAGAAATTGCAATGCTTTCAACAAATAATAATTATGGTATATTTGAATGCAAAACTCATTTTCTAATACGAAGTACCAATGAGTAGCATATCCGTTTTCAGAAGGAGAAGCCAAACAGGTCAGTTTGTTTCAAAGAAAATAACCTGTAAACTAGAAGGAACACTTTTCCACAGAAGGGATTTAAGCCTTCCTGGTAATGGTTTTACTGCTTTCACTCTTAAAATATACGATATTGTTGCATTCTGCCCACTTTGGAATGGTCACATTTCAGTAAAAGATGAAATAACATTCTCCCTAATACATACACCAAAAAATCTACCGTGTAAATAGAATGTCATTTTTATTATTAGCCCCTTTCCAGACCATTCTTCACAATGCAGAGTTAGCACTTTTCAGCTGTCACAGTGCAGAATATCCTTTTTCTCTCTTATGTTCAGTATCAGAAAGTACCTACTACGGCAGATTAATCTTGTTCAGTAGCATGATGCCCCAGCAGGAACACAGGAAAAAATCTTTCTAAAGAACCACAGCTCCTGCAACAGCAGCTTTCATTTCTACAGAATTTTTGATTTCTCAGAAATCAAGAGTGAGAGCCAGAAATTGTTGACAATAAACCTAAAATAAAAGCAGACTTAAATAAATAAACTCAAGGTTTGGTAAACAAAGTCTTGGGCAAGGGAATAATGGGGGAAAAGATTGTTGGGAAGGCAATACATAAAAAACAAAACAATGTTGAAATCAAACATTTCCAAAATGTAAGTTCAGTAAGACAGATATGAAATACAAAGAACTCTCTACATAGTTCAGAAACAGAGATTGTCCAAAAAATATAAACTGGGGGAAAATGATTAGAGTGATTAAGAAAGTAGTACAGAAGCACACACAGACAAAACCAGGAATGGATAAGTGCAAATGTAAATGCAATGCGTAATAATATAGCAAAGGATAGTTTTGTGGGTTTTTTGGTTTTTTTTTTAATTATTAAGTGACTTTATAAAAACATTAGAGCTCATGAGAAGGCAAAGTAAAATTTCCTGAGCTGTATGGAGAAGGTTGAGATATTGACAGATGACACGGTGAAGGCAGAAATGTCCCAGGCTTTTTTTTGCTTCCTTTATCAGAAATGGTAATAGTGATTATGCTGTTAACAACTAAAGGATGAGAACTTAGGCCATGCTAGACACAGAATACATTGGAGAACATTTAGGTATTCAGGAAAGCTATATATATTCAAGACACAAGTCCTGAGGAAATTTATCTTAGAGCAAAGCAATCTTTGAATCATTAGTGATTATCTTCTAGACTTCATGGAGAATAGATGACATCTGAAAGGGATGGAGAAGGATAAGTATTGATCTAACATTTAAGAAAAAGAAAAATAAACACCTGGTGAATTCAAGATCAGCAAACATAATTTTGTTTTGCAGAATGTGCCAAAGCAAATGATTAAATAATCAATTTGTAAGCACTTTAAAAAAGTAACATTAAGAATCCACTATCTATTTATTGAGACAAAACCTTGTGAATGACTAACCTGTTTGCTTTTCCCGGTTGATCCTCTCTCAGTTAACAGAAAGAAACACAAGACGAACCATGTATAGAACCTGGGTATATTTTTGCATAGTCTCTTTTTCAGGAGAAAAAGGAGAAAATGGTCTGCCATGGCATCCCCCTAACACTGAAAGAGTACAGAAGAGAGGCCAATGCCTGGCATATCTGTTGTGCCTTAACACAGAAGCATAGAAAGTCAGATACACTTTTTAAGGCAATTTTCAGTAGGTTACATCACACATTGTATTAGGTGGGGACCACACTTCTAGTGACTGATTTCACAAACAGTGTGAATTATGGAAAAGAAAAGCTGCTTACGTTTGTGGATAATTGAGCTGAGAGGGACTGCAGGCACAGTGGAGAACAAAGTTAGAATTCAAAATAATCATGATAAATTGGTGAAATGAGGTGAGATCAATACAATAAAATTAAATAACAACTGTGAAGTACTACAAGGAACTCAAATGCAAGCATTTAATATGGGAAACAGATGACTAGGTAGCTATACTGCAGAAATGGATCTGGGGGATAGTGGAACCACAAACTGAACCCAAGTTGAAAGTATGCTGCTGTTGCAATAATTTTGGTCTGTATTAGTAGGAGAGTAATTTAGAGTTAGAGGGCAGTCATCCTGGTCTACAAGGCACCGGAGAGGCATCCCCTTAAGTACAGTTTTCAGTAGCACACTTTCAGAAAAACACAGATAAACCAGAAAAAAAATGCAGAAGACAGCAGTAACAATTAAATGGTCTGGAAAAATCCAACTGTAAGATACTGAAAGAACAGACTATTCCTAGGCTGGAAAAGTCAAAAAGGAGGGCAAGATCTAATCCATCACTGCCTCTCCGCAGCCTGACACAATCTTCATGACTCAGCTGAATCTTCCTGAGTCTGTCTCTGTTCCTTGCCAATGGAAAAAGAACACAATAAAAAAAAAAATCCAGACTAAATTCTTACACATTGCCAGAAAACTAATAGCTTGGAGAATTTAAACTGAAACAGTCCCTTTTTACTTTGACAGTTGTCCTATATTTAGACTTTCCCACCTAAGTCCTGATTTCTTTCAACACTTTTCAAGAGCTCTGTGCATACAGCACATGAATTAACCTGCCTTTTGGAAAACACAAGCATCACCATTGAGATTTGGCTTAGTGGGACATCTATGAGCATAGGTTCATCTGTAATTTTTAGGATCAGATACTTGACAATATGCTTGATCCTTAAAATATGCAAGATAAAGATAAAAACACAGTCTGTTATCATTCTAAATAAGCTCCAAAATCCTATCAATTGCAGTGATATTTCTTATCTGATTTCCACTCCTTTGAAGCTACCATGCTCTCATAGTACAATAAACAAATAATATATTTTCACAGAGGTAACCTACTTCATTAATAGCACTTGAAAATAGTGAAGTTTCTTATAGGACTTCGGGTACATATTAATAACCCTCACTTAGAATCATAGAATCACAGAACCACCTGGAGAAGGTTGGAAAAGACCTACCAGATCCTCCAGTCCAACCGTCCACCGATCACCAATAGTTCTCACTGAACCATGTCCCACAATACTACATCTAAACGTTCCCTGAACACCTCCAGGGTTGGAAACACCTCTACGTTTTAACAACTTTCTCAGTAAGTAAGGAATTTCAGCTGGGAGATCATAATCGCATGTTCACATTGGATGATTAAGCTGGAGGGATGGTACCAAATTACAGCATTACACCATTCTGCATGCCAAGACCTACATGTGGCACAGAATCTTTATTTCAGTAGGGAGAACATCAAACGGAATACTTTTTGTTTGGGTAAGGATCAGATAAATGCTGGAAAATTTGTAGATTACACCCCAGTTGGTAGATATGTCCAATCTACAGAACTGACTGTTCAGGCAATTAATGGTCTTTCTCTTCAGAGGCTTTAGCGTACATTTGTATTTCTCCTTCAGTTTTGGTTTTCCTTTCCTGGAAGGATTATGTCCAAATTCTAAATTACAGACTATTATTGCCCTGCAGAGAAGTCTTTCTTTATCCTCTGGACATCTGACTAGGACAGGGTGGGCACCCAGCTAAAACACATAAACAAGAGCTAGAAAGTTACTTACAAAGTTTTGCGGTGAATTTTGGTTTTCTTGTAGTTTTGTTTTCCTCTGAGCTGGTGTCTGATATGACAATATAACATCTACATTATTTGGCGTGGAATCAAAGGTAGTAACATGGACAGGTAAACAGAAAGATAAAAGCTAAGGTAATTGCTTCTAATGGGGGGTTGCGGGCAGGGCAGATAAAGAAGGCAGAGATAATAAATGCTCCTTAGTCATGCTGTTTCTTTTGTAATAATCAGGAATTCTGCTATTCAGTTACCAATGCAGTGAGCTCTCTATTTTTTTTTTTTTTAGAAATGGAAGCATTATGTTGAAGGGCTGAGAAAGCTCTTGAAACAACGCAGTATTATCAGCTCCTGCACTAATAGCCCTGAGTGAAAGGGAGAATGTAAGGAGAAATCATGCTGGTTCTGGCAGCCCACAAGAGATTGAGGTTGCTGTATCTCTGTGACCAAGGTCCAGCCAGTACTGAGACTAAGCGTGGAATCCCAGTAAGCAAACACAGAGCATCTGGGTGCACTGTATATGAATGTATATATGTCTTGCCACACAGATAACACACAACATTCACACAAATACAGACAGCTATTTGAGCATCTGGGCTCAAAATAGCCAGTCTGCGCAGTGATTGGCCCTTGTATCCCCCACTATCCCCCGCTGCTGGCACCTGGTCACAGACAAGACCCAGACACCCCAGCCAGCAAACTATTCACAGATTAATAGCCCTCCCATTATTCTTCTATTTTCCCCACTTCCTTCACAAATCCAATAATAAGTCTTGTGAAATCCCATGATGCTCCTCCCTTGCAGCCTACAGTGTGTCCCATATCCCTCATCAACCATCTCACCTAGTCTGAAAGTTAATCCAGCACTGGGTGGATTTCATGCCTGGACCCTGGGGCTGAGGGTCTCCTCCTGGAACAAACCTGACCGAGCACAGCCAGGGTTCTCCATCCTCTGAGTCCTTAATTTGGGTTCCCCAGCAGCCACAATGCCCTTCTGCTCCTATGGGCTTGTGGAGACAAGTCTATGATGGTCCCAGGACTAGCAAGAACAGAGTATCACTTAGAATCTCCCACATATTGTTGCCTTTTGTGCATGCAGACCAACTCTTAATCTAACAGAAGGAATACAATCAGTGATCAGAAATTACATTCAGAAACTGGAAGGAGGTAGGCAACAAGGCAGGAGAGATGCATATTCAGGAATACAAAAGAAGGAAGGAAAATCTGCAGAAAAGGTGAAGTTGATCTAAACTGACCTTCTAAACTGATGGGAGAGGGTTCTTCAACAAAAGCAGAAAATCTATATGAATTTATGGACTTGGTTTGATTTTGGAAACAGCTATCCCACTGATAACAGTTATGGTTTGAGTAGATGCTCACTCACTTCCCTAAAAAATACAGTGGGCAAAAGCCCAAATTAGTGTTTTGGAGTGTTTCTTTCTCATCTTAGTTACTTATCCAAAGATTTGATTGAGATTGGCAAAGCAACATAAGGAAAAATAAAACTCTGATCCCATATTTGAAAAGAAAATGTAGAACTGTAATATTTATACAACATCGGAGGTGCCCTACAGCTCACACCAAAGCAAGACTGCCAGATGTTTGGTAATTTATGCATGTCTCATGTCATGGATCTTTGCAGCATTTTGTATGTAATGGAAGAGACACCTGCACAAGAGGAAGGTAAGCAAAAGAAAAGAGTAATAGAAATGGATGTTTTGAGCAACAGAAGAGGGAAAAGATGTCAAGTCCATTTTGTCAGAAACTTTTTCCCTCTACTTATCTTTCCTGGGTAAAGATACAATAAAGTTTGCTGGGTTTTTTGTTTGGTTAGTTGGTTTTGGGGTGTTTTTTTTCCTAATTAGACTTCCTATGAAAATATTAGCAACAGGTTTCTTTAAAAAACTTGTGCAGGCTGCATCCTTGAAGTTTTTTAAGGCTCATCTGGATGAAGCCCTGAATAACCTGGTCTGACATCAGAGCTGGTCCTGCTTTGAGTCAGGGATTGCACTTGAGACCTTCTGAGAATTCTTCCAGCCTGAATTGTTCTGTGAATGATCAAAAATCTCGGTACATCGGCAAGGTAATCTGCATATGTGAAACCAGGCAGGATAGCAAGCAGATTTTGAGAAGTTGGTAAGTGTATCATATCTGCAGATGTCCCTTTACGCAGAATATCAGTTATGACTGTGGCATGTGCATGCCACGCAGATGCATGGCATGGAGGTTTAGGGCTTTTTTACCTCAGGAACTGTTGAATTTGAATGCTAGAGTATGGTGAGTCTGAACTCAGATCATCTTAGAGAAGGGTGTGTTTCAAGGAGGAATGCACTCAAAGGAATTGTCTGGCTCTATCTTGCAGGAATGAGGCAGCAGATCTTGAACATGTAGGATAGGACAAGAGGGAATGGTTTTAAACTGAGACAGGGGAGGTTGAGGTTAGATATTAAGGAAGTTTTTCACTCAGAGGGTGGTGATGCACTGGAACAGGTTGCCCCAGGAGGTTGTGGATGCCCCATCCATGGAGGCATTCAAGGCCAGGCTGGATGTGGCTCTGGGCAGCCTGGTCTGGTGGTTGGCGACCCTGCACATAGCAGGGGGGTTTGAAACTAGATGATCATTCTGGTCCTTTTCAACCCAGGCCATTCTATGATTCTATGATGCACTAACAACTTTCCTCTAGACAACCTTCTCTGAAATTCATACTTTTCTAGGTCACAAAGTTTATGCTCACATTATTTTTTCCAGTCCTTTGTGACATGCTGGGATGGAATTTTTGTCAGCTAAACCTAATTTCCACCATTGAAGCCGCAAGAATGTTATCACTGTCAGAAAGGTGGTGAGAACAGAATTGCCACTTCCCATGGCATTCCTTTTGGGGTAATGGATAGAAAGGGAAATTTCACATCAGCACTGCCAAAACAGTGCTGAAACAGTGCATAAAGTCAAGTGAGAAAGATGTACCCGTGAAGTAACTCAAAATGCTATTTGGGAACTGCTTCAGCAGCAATGGGAAGCTCAAATGAAAAGCTATAAACATCTCCTCAGTGTGCCTGAGTAAATCTCAGATGTAGATAAAACACTGCTCCTGTTGTCCCTATTTAATTTCCTTGGATCGTACCACAGCTTTTGAGAAGATAATAAACATAGTTTGGGCTGGAATAAAAATATCCCAAATTTCTTTACTCCTACCTTAAATTTCTCCACAAATGGGGAAAAGAATGTAAGAATGTGAGAGATTCATAAAAGAATTGGGAACATAGAAACAATTACTGACAAAGCAACATCCTACCCATAAGTATAGCGTTGTGAGTATTGACAATAACAGGAAGAAAACTTATTGCGTACAAGATTCTGATTTTCATTCAGATGAGAAACTGATGCTCTTTAAAAGCAGTTACTCATGACAGGGGGGAAATTCTCATGATGCTGAACGTGTGGCAGCTGGTGGGATGTTCATATGTCACGCTTTCTCTGTTAGAACACTGCCCTCTTGAAGAGTAAATATATTAGAAGTAACATAGAGTCAAGGAGTGTTTTGTTGTGTGGGAGATTTACACTTCTTGACATTGTCCTGAGAGCAAGGTTGTTCTTTCCTTTTAAATTATAGCCATGGCCATTAAGAGTTATGAACTGACATGGAGTGTCTTTATGGTTGCCTGTCAATGTGTGGTTTTTATTTCCCTTCCTCCAAGAAGTTATATTATCTATTAATATAGAACAGTTTTCCAAAGACAAATACAGAATAGGGAGTTAAAAATATTAGAAGATGCACATATGGAACACTAAATACAGCTGGATGCAGACCATCAATCTATTTTATACATGGTTTTCTAGTCTTTGTATATTCACTTCCCAATCAGAATCTTCTACATTTTAAATCCTGTCAAATCAAACAATTTCACAGCTTTCTGGAGACTAATCTTTTTCTCTAGTTAATATAAAAATTATAATAAATACGAGTGGATCAAATAATGGTACATATTTTGTTTGTTGCTCAGCTGTGATAATTCTTAATATATTTAGCTTGTACTTTCCATTAACATGTATTAGAGTACATCCGTTGACATCTCATGGACTGCGGAGATTAAACACTGCTGGAACAAATGAACCTTAATCAGAGTTTGAGCCTTGTTTCTTATGCTTTCATGAAGGAGAACAGAGCAAATTGTAGTAATGATGTAACAACAACAACAAAACTACTTGCTGAACATCTTTAGAGATTTAGTAATGTGGGGTTTTTTTTCTCTTAATATCTAAGGAAATAATAAAGGAAAACTACCTTTATGCTTTTGCCTATCAATTTGATTATTAATGGCCCTGGAATCTAAAAAAGTCTGCCAACCCACCAAAGTGCTAAGTGACAGTGCACCAAATAATGTCCACAAATCACACCACTTCCATCCAACAGAAGTAAAGGGTCATCACAAAAGTGAAGACTGAATAATACATGTTCATTCTACCCTTACTCTTTTTGATAAAGTTGCCAGGAAAAGACGTTAATAATGATGATTTTGAAATAGAAACACCCATCCAGTAAGAATTATTACCACTACGGTAGGTTTTTCTCTTGCACAGAAAAGGCGTACTTGAACAACATTCAGCTCATAGACAAGGAGCAAATACTTCTACCCATACTCAAAAATTTGAGTTAAAAGCACATAGCCTTGAGTACCCACATTTAAATACCACTACTGATTCACATCTTTAGCACAATAATGCTTTGAGAACCATCCCCAATTTACCAGCAATGTGTGACAATGTACAAAGAATGTGCACTATGGGGGACTCTGATAGGGCTCTTTGTTAGCTAAGCACACTCATCTGTTCTGTGTCTCTGCAGTCAAGTCAAAAGCATGATCTGCTGGCATAGCTTTCTGGAAGTATACTCAATGTTAATCACACAGAGCTTCCTGTAGAGGAGCTACACCAGCTCTCAGGCACCAAAGAAACATCTGCTTCACTAAGGGCAGCAATTTTTCTTGTGGAGTGCACTCCATATATTGGAGCGTACTTCAGAGAAATAACACACCACCTAGAAAGCACCCTAGAAGCAATACAGTCCCAGGGTGAATACAGACAAATGGAATCTGGCACTCAGATGTATGCTTACGTATATAGTACACATGGTGATTTAGACCTCTTATTGATTGCAAATGCATATTTTAATGGAAATACTTTTAAAATGATGCACTGATGCATTGTAAGGTTTTTAGGGAACTTTATTTTAATTTCTATACTGAGGAAACTGCATTTGGTGTACTGCATCTGATGAAATTTACAGATTCAATTAGATAAGCGTTGATTCCACTGTCACAGAAAATACCAATTTAAGTGCAAGCTTGCCTGCTTTCTACTTCAGGGACCTAGAGTGTTATTTTATTGGTTGGGTACTGCTTGCTGATTTTTGATACTGTAATAAAACCTTTTGGCATTGCTGTGGTTTCCCATTTCCTTACAATTACACAAACTACAAGTCCTTAATACAAATGCAGACCTTTATTAAACTTGTGAATATATGCAAGAAAAAAGTCTAGAGCACTGCAGTCCAGCCTGCTGATTGTTAACAAGATGTAAAAGTGCATTTTAAATTATCAAACAGCGTTTAATCTAAAAAAGAAAATAAGGGGGGGGGGGGTAGGGGGGGGGGGAAGGAAAAATAAAAATAGTGTTAATTAGAACTAAAGCACAGCCTGTAAATAACATTTAAAAATTTGCCACAGGAAAACTGGATGGCAATGATCTGCTTTCTTCCACGCTCCTAACTTTTCTGATATGCACGGTGTGCAGTCCTCCCAGAGCTAAATAAGTGAGTATTTACTCTGTTCCTTCTGTGAACTGTACATTCTCTAAAATACATGAATGTAGCCAGTAAATCCCATAGGGGGTTACTTGCGTTTAACCTACCTGATGGATTTACCAATATTGTGCAGCACCCTTCCTAATTCTCTTTGCTCTTATTTTTAAACTTTGTGAGGAATCTTGAGCCAGGTAAAACCAATTCACCTGCAGAAGCTGACATTTCATGATGCTGTATAGACAGAATGACCATAGCAAAATCACAGCCTGAGGTGGATATTAACTGCATTTTGTTGTGCCTTTCAGCTGCAGCCGGCAATTCAAGTGCATTTAGGCCATTGGGATTGGCCCATATTTTTAGGCCAGCTGGATTAAGCTGAGGCTTGACTTTTCTCTGGCAGGATGAAGAACTGTCACTCCTGCACAAGTCAGAAGGGACACATGCCTGTTTGATAGCTTGTGAAGACATAAGTCTTCACAAGTCTGTCCCAGGAAGCAATATGGCATACAATGTTGATCCTAAAGTTTTGTTATCTGTAGGGTTGAGATTATCTCTGAAAGAAGCAAAACCAATGTGGGAGGCATTGAGTGCATGGCTATGCTGAACACCATCCTGAGCATCTGCCCTCCTTCTATAGAACTCTAATCTACAAACGTGTCCAGGTTTCCAGGATCTCATTATTCCCAGGTCATGCGGAGAAGGTGTTCTGTACCTTTTTTTTAATACTTCTGTGAAGATTTGGATCTAAGCTTCAAACTCAGGCTTCTGGGCAGCTTGCCCGGTCTGTGTGAACTCAAACCACCTGAAAAGGAAAGGAAGAATCCAACCTTATCCTCACTTTATCAAACTGCAAAAACTGAACTAAGGAGGTATGACTTTGCACAGGGAGGACAAGGTGAAGGTGCACAAAATAATTTAGGTCAGCAACTGCTATTGAACCTAAATAAACCTACCTGTAAGGATATGGTTGGAATGTAAGAATGTCTGGTTTGTGAGGATATCTGATTGATAGCTAGTCAGCAAACAAAATATAATAATAAAAGGAGAAGCAGTAGATTAAACACACACATATATAAATTGTAACGAACAGTACATAATTGAGGTCACACCAAAATTAGAGCTCTCAGGTCACTACAGGGGCCATTGGAGGAGCTGCTCAGGCATGACCTTGACCAGATTCAACCAGAACAGTGAAACTGGTAAGCAAGGGGAAAAAAGATAATTATGAGAAAGAGCAAACTTGATTTGGAATATTTCAGCAGGACTATGGAATCAAGTTAAGTGTATTAAAATATATTTCAAGGGGACTGTAAGAGCACAGGATACCCAAGGAATGTTTGGTTAAAGGACAACAAGCAGGAAAAGGGAGAGATCAGTGGATCAGGGAGTCAAAGAGGGAGAGGAGGAAAGATGAAAGGGGGCAGTTATGTGCCAGCTGATTTCTGGTCAATGCACTTGCCTGGCCAAGCTCTGCACCTGATCACCACTGCTTGTCTTTTCTTCTTATTAAAGAGTATGCCTAGCTCTATTCCTAACCAATCTCATTTCACCGTGATATTGTTCTCAGTTCTGTGTGGTTGATTCGCATAGCGAGTTTCAGCCAAGCTCAGCTAACCAGTGAGCAGGAGGAGACCTGCATGTGGAAAGGCCCAGGGACAGAGATTGCAGCTGAATAAGAGATCAGTGTCCAAGCAAGGATATTGGACTGACTTAAAGTCCACACTATTATCTAATGAATCTTCAGATGCAAGAATTATTGGAAATTGAGAGACTGTGGGTGTGTGTAGGCCTCACTAGTAAATTTAAATCCTGAGCAGACTGAGAGGAGGGAGGGATTCAGCAATCTGTGTTGTGCATGGTTATGTGCATACTCGGTGTGTTTCTAGATGCTGCCAAATGCAATAGTCTCTTGCCTGCACCAAGCTGTGTGGCTGGAAGTGTTTGCATTTATTTTGTGTATATTTGTACCCACAAAATACATGCCTGTCCTTGCTACAGGCTGAGCCTGGAATTGAGACCAGCAATGGCTTTGTCTGGCAGAGTGGGAGGAAAAACCTTGTGTCTGAAAATCCTCAGGACCTAGCTTCCCTAAACACAACCAGAAGATCAGCTTCAAAATAAAAGTTCTTCTGGATGACAGTCCTGCATGCGTATGCCAATGTGATTTTATGATAAAGAGAAACCTGGCACTGCTGGGAATATAAGCATTAAGGTAAGTGAGAGGAGCTTCCAACCCACAGCGAAACTGCGTTGTACCAGTTAGTCTGTGTGTGGCCACAGATATTCTTCACCAGTTACCAGGTTGGTCATTTCTGCCTGTAGTGACTGCGTTAGTAAGGACCATGGGATGTGAACAGAAGCCCTTCCAGTTCTGCTGAAAATGTCAGGATTCCTTCCATCCCCAACAGAAGAAAAAGCAGTGCAGTATAGTTTTGTTAAAACTGCAAGGCACCATAGGCAGTGAGAGGATTACTGCAAAAAAATGAAACCAAACCAACAACAACATGGTTAATCTATTACAAAAACAACAAAACCACAGAGTAGAGCTCAGCTTACACACATCTAACGGTAGATTAAAAAAGCAGCAACAACAACAACAACAAAAAACACAACGGGTTGCTTATTACCGTATTATTGATAAGAGTGCAGCACAGCACGACACAGCAATTCCCCCATTCCCCCATCGTGTGGTCTTGACCACAGAACCCATTATGCCTCCTCCTGCTCAGACCTCTGAGAAGTAAACCAGCTCATGCTGCTTCACAGATTACTGCTCCTGCTCACACACCAGCTCAATGAGCGCTGGCTTGGGCATCTCTACAGTCTGCAGCGTAGATGCCCCAAAGCGCACACAGATCAGCACACTGCAAAATTAAACTCTTCAGCTCACATCCTTAGACATTCCCAATGCATTTTTTCGTTGGAAATGTGAATGAAGCATGTTGAAATTCTAAGCCTACAAGCACCAATATTTCAAACAAACTCATTTGTGCACTTAGTGGTTGATCTACAGCCCACTAGAGACAATGGGAAGACTGCCATTAACTTCACATCAGGCTCATAAAAAATGAGGCAGATAACTCCCATTAATGTTAATGAGAGTCATGTATATAAATCACCTACCCGCTGGTGGGAAAAGAAACCTTTTTCTGTTCTGCTTTTTACAGGGCTTCCACAGCCTGTGATGTTCACAGTCCTCCAATAGCATTTTGAAG
This sequence comes from Alectoris magna, assembly GCA_030625065.1. Lineage (NCBI taxonomy): Eukaryota > Metazoa > Chordata > Aves > Galliformes > Phasianidae > Alectoris > Alectoris magna. Next base: position 165,654,780 of record CM060560.1, on the reverse strand, counting down.
ACAAAAGGTTTTCCAGCAGACATGCCTTTCTACTGATTTTGCTTTCTGTCAACACAAGTCAGGCTTTACATAGAATACTTTTAAGCATACAGTCATACCAGTTTTAACATGGCCATGAACGGACTCAAAATTACAGTGAAGTTAATTCCAAGAAGGCAAATAATTATTGTTTCTCAAACTACTGTTGATGATCTACAATAAAAATTCTTGCTTTTCTTTTCAATTAACTTTAAAAAAAGAGCATTAATTTTCCTAAATTTGCATTTTAACTGAAAAAGAGAATTATTTCTTTTTTACCAAAAAAAGATGAGTTTTTTCACTCCTATTTATGATTGCTTCATGTTGCCTCACCATCATACAAAATCCCCTGCTTTACAAAGCAGAGACACAGACATACAGAATTACAGACTGGTGTAAAAAAGGTCCTATTTGTTTTAGATAACCTTTCCTCTTTACATAATGGGTATGTCCTGAGTAAAAAAGATGACATTAAAATAATTCTGCTGTAATAAATTAGTATCTTGTGGGCTTTTTGGTGGCTTCTATCGTTTAAAATAATTTTAATACTCATTATTTCTAAATAACAAAGAGCTTTCTGATGTTCAGTATTTTGGTTTTTTTTAATTGTATAAATCTATATGTAAAAAATTTGAAACAACTATAAAAAAAAAGGATAAAAATATAAACTCACTAACATTTAAATTTTAGTGGAATTTTAATAGCATTCTAGAGACAGTATTTTCTTGCACATTTCAGTTATGATGAATGGTCAACACAAAGCATAGGGAAAATGAGATACCATTAACAACTTGTCACCAACAGGAGATATTAGGATTCCAGAAAGCATTGCAAATGGATTTTTAGTTTTCAAGACTAGACCACAGCTGCTTTGCATCACCAGGTTTAGTCTTTCTTTGGCTCCTTATGCTTAACTCCTTAACGTGGCACATTAATTTTAGCCTCTCATATGTTCACTCTTTCAGGTCCCTGTGTCTACAAATTTTGCCACTCAAATAGCAAAGTGCAAGCTTTCCATCATTCTAATAGTTAAATAATGGCAAGGCTCTGCAATTGAAACAGCATGAAAGGTCACCTTGACAATACTCTGACTGGTAAAAAGTAGCTTAAGGCATCACAGCTCCTTATTGTGAACAAGTCGACTGACTTTATGACTATTCACAAGATTTTAATAATTTTCAAGTTTGACACAAAGCAAGGAATGCCATTTTGGAATTGTTGCTGACAATCAAAAACATCAAATATAAACACAATATTTACTAAGCATGTTTTTTACCATATCGAGCAACAACAAAGCAGGGACAGAAGGGCGTTTGAACCAATGATAAATCTTCTGGAATGGCTGGCATAGGTATTCACTGTGAAATTTAAATCTGAGGAGAAATCTATAGAAAGCTGGAATCACCAGCAGTGTTCTCAGAAAAGCTCTACTTTCAGGATGTAAGGAGCATTGGCACGGAATACAGATATTGCACAAAGACTTTGAGAAGATTGGAATTTGCCTTTCATATATTGCCTTAGGTATGCATTTTATGGTAAGACAAGAGCAGGGCTGAATTTCATGTGCTGCTCTGTTGGAGGTGGGACCAAGATCACATAACTCCCAGACTCAGCACAGCCATATGATATCTGGTGAAACTGTAAAGAAGATTCAGTTTTTTGTCACCTACATTTTGTTCTCACCTGAGCTCTCGATATCTCATATAGAATCATATGCCCTTTTATCTAGGTGTTCATACAAACTGCAGCCTAATTTTCTAAATTATAGAGTTAGCACGCTTAAAACCAGATATGCCCAGAGAACAGGAAAAAAAAAAAAAAGATAGAGGTACTAACAAGGCACAAAATGCCTTGTCCTTCCTTCCTCTTTTCCTTTTCATGACTGCTAATTGCAAAATAAGGTCCTCCTGTCATATGCTTTAACAAAATATGAGGTAAGACCCAGACTATATGGATTTGGCTAATAAACACATTATTAACCTTGATCTAGTTAAGTTAGCATTTTAACACCCAGTCTTTTGGTATATCTATGTATTTCCTTCCAAAGACATAAAAATTGAGAATATAACTGGCACTTTCTTGCTCGAGTCATTGGGAATATTAAGTAAGGCCCTCAATTTGGAATTCCGGGATAGTTCGTGTATGCATCAATACTTAAGGATCCATCTTTCAAGTAGCTATTAAACTTTTACATTAATATTACTACTGCACAAATTTCTGTATAATGAAATTTGAATCAAAGCACAGGGTTGGGTGTTATGAATGAGAGAACACAATCTTACACATAGGAGATATAACTTCCTTCACTGAAGATCAGGCTGCTTGCTTGAAAATGATTAAATCAGTACATTTTCAAGGCTCTTTTAATACTTCATCATCTAGTTTCTAGTGCTGGCACTGAGAGAATGGAAAACCACAACATGCTAATGAAAGACTCACAGTGCAAACAGAATTTTCCTGCAGTGACTAAAAAGTCACCAACAGATGACAGTATCTTAACAGGTGCTGCCAGAAAATGACAGAGAGGCTAACACACATATAGAATAAGAGAGTAAACTGTAACAGGATGAACAAATAAGAAGCAGCAAAATACATCTTTCATGCACATTGTTCAGATTGCTGCAAAATAATAAATTTTAAACTTCTACCTAATGACAAGCATTTATCCTGTAGCAACCAGAGAAAAATAAACACACATAGAACAAATAGGGTTGCCGGTGTAAGACAAGAGCATGTACAGTAATGCATGTTTTGCTTTCTGAATGACTCTGCTCTGAAAGGTGCAGGGCAAGCAGTGCAGCTTGCTGGCAGCATACCACTCTGCTCCAATTTAGAACAGCACAGCAACACAATCTAATTTCAGTAGCAATAGAAAAGGGTCAGATCTGTATTTCTGGAGGCCCTCTCTCAAGGCATGACACCAAATCTTGACTTCAGACAGCATGGGACGCTTGCTTGCTAGCATGCGTGTGCAGATGCACACACACCTCCCTCCACTACAAATGCTATCTTAACAGCTGTTTTGTATCTCTACTTAGAAAGACGGCAATCTATATAGAAATATGCTGTGGTCATATCTGGCATTTCTAAGGCTGTAGGGTTGTCCATTCTCTTCCTTGGAGACCTTCCAGTATTCATTTCAGTATCACCAAATCATATTTGATGCATGCACTAAGTGATCTCTAGTCAGAATTGTTTCTTTCTCAGCTGGGTAACAAGGTGATAGGTGGTATCTCTATGTGATAGGCCATATTTTACCAAGTGCAGCAGTAAAGTCACAGTGTTCCCATCCACAAGTCTATCCAACTCTCACCAGCCCACTGAATATGTGTTACTAGTGCTCATCTCCACCTCTGGGACACTTTACAGCACCCCAGATGTTCCCTATTAAAATCAGCTTCAGTGAGTCACAAATAATAAAGTTACCATAAAACAGGAAAGACACACAAGTATAATTTTTAAAAAATCACAAACTTTTGAATACAATGCTTTGAATTCATCTATTGTTAGATTATTTTTCTTCTAATGAACAATAAGGATAAGTAATTAATTATTAATATCCAGTAGTCATTAAAAGAACTCTGCACTGGCTATAGATCCCTGTTCACCAGAGAATTGAGCTGAATGAAAGCAACTTTATTCTTTATTTGAGTGTGAAAGAAACAAGACAGTTCTAAAAGCCATTGTTTTGACACTTAATTCACAAATCCACAAAGACCTGATCTTGCTAATAGATTTATATGGGTGGAAACTTTGACTTCTGGCCATTTCTATTAGGGAAAGAAAAATTATACAGGTATAGTTTAACTAACTACTTAGGAAAATAATGTAGGAAATATAGAGTTGACCTCAATTTAGCAGGAGAATGCCTACTAGTATTTCTAAAGCCAGACTTCAACATCTTGTACAAATGTCTGTGAATGCTAAGATAATAGCTCCATAAATGCTGATTTCCTGATGAAGTGGGAAGAATGAGTTTTAACTTACTGCACTATGTTCGCCTGTGCAGAAAGGTCTTCTATAATATTAATTTAAATATACAATCTGTTTTACAATGTTTTCCATCATCATCTTCTCTCCATATGTTCTCCCACTAGGAATCTAATGAGTTCTACATATGAGGGATGACAAGGGAATATGCCTGAGAAATAATTCGAGCAATTACGGCATATGGAGGCATTGTTTTGGAGTCGCTTTTGCCATGAACATTAGGCAGAGCATCTGGGACCAAATTCTGTCTACCTGCCCATGGACAGTAGCAAAACCATCATCTGCCATTTGTAAATTCTGCTGAGGTAATCTGCCATACAGAAAAGACCATTTCATCAGCTTTATGATCAGAGAGCATATTGAAACACAGGCCATTTATACTTAGAGCAAAACATTCCTATTCAGATAGAACAGTTTGAGCTGGAAAACATTCTAAAAGCTAATGATAGAGAATCATCATCTTTTCTTTTAGCTCCAAGAACTACAACGAACCTGTATTCAGTTTCAGGCCATTACTTATAAAAGAAACATTTCTCATCACTGATGAAGTTTGGTAAGAATTGACTATATCCCAGCTAAAGAGATAATTACTGAAGAAAAACAGAAAGAACAAAGAAGAGACTCAAACTCTAACCTGGTTATAGGAAGGGTTATATTCCATACATCCAAATACTGGCAAGACATCCAGAATTAAAGATAAAGAGAGAAACAGAGAAAACAAGAGCTTCCTTATAAGGAGACACAGAGAGCAAAACAACCACCTTACATTTTGAATGTTCTGGATACAAGATCTAACTACAAAGACATAAAGCTAGAGAACTTAAGATCAGGTTTTGGACATGACTGTTCTAACAGTAAGGAGAGAGGACTTTGAGAAATTCAACCAATATGCTGATACAGTGTAAACCTGCAACTGCACCTATTTCATTATTTCCAAGAAAAACCTCTCAGCAACATAAACAACATTAGTATTTTTACTTCTTTGTTCCCCATTATGCATTGCTGCATTTTAAGAAAAATAATACATCCCAAAGTGCAGGGTCTTTAGTGTTTCTCAGTGGTATTGTGGAGAAAAGAATGCCCCTCTTGTTACAGAAGATCTAAAGAGACTTTTATAGATATGAACATAAGCATAATTTAAAAAGCTAATATAGAACATTAACAAGGTTACATGTGGACAATAATACATTTATTACACAAACTATTTCTTGAATTTAGTTGGACAATAAACTGTTTTCAGAAGTAAAAGCTGGCTATAGTTCAAGGCTTTCAGTCATGGCTAATATTGATCTGACGAGTTATATTTAATCAAGAAAATCTATGATCAAAGAACAACTGGACTTCACTTCCCACTGCCACATAACATTACCTGAATGGCAGTAAAGAGGATTTGAAAACAGAGAGAAAGTTATTTAATCATGAGCCTCAACAAGGACAAGCACATGAATTTCGATTTGCTCATTCAGAATTTTCTGAGCAAAATACTGAACACAAAATTTTGAAGGCTTTATCCAAGGCACTTTGCCCTTTCTACAGTCTAGTTTTGGAGCAAATCCCAGGAACACAAAACAGATCTTTCTACCAGTCTAGAGAACAGAACCAAGGACTTGCTGTCACCACCACAAAAAGCCCCAGCCTGGACACTGGATGAAATCATACTACAATGGTTTTGCCTAGCCTGGCATCCCACTGATAGTAGTCTGAGAAAGAACAGTCATTCCTCTATAGAATTTTTCCCAGCTGACACAAGCAATGGTCCTCCTGCCAGATGCTCTAAAATTAATTTTGGATTAAGAGATGTTGGCAACATTTGTCATCACTTGTCAAAATAAAGTTGTGGGAAATGCAGCCTTTTTTTATACTAGCTCTTGTAATCACCACATAAGTAGTGCAGATGAATAAGAAGATGCAAAACAACCAGCCATGGAATGCATTTTTGCTAAAATATTCACAATGACAGTAAAGTGGTAGCAGAAAGTTATGTACAGGAACAAGATTGGATGTGGAAATATTTTCTAATGCTTTCTAACAGGAAAGTTTTTCAGGATACAAACTGTGTTATGAACACTGAGTGATTAGGTAATTCTCATTATTTAATATCATTTAAATAACGTGAAATCATTTAGTGCTATCCGATGTTCAGGCATGACATGTTTGATTATAAAGCAATCTAACCATTGGCAAGAAAAAAGAGATAAAGGCAATGCTGCTATTACAAACCAAAACTGTGTTCCTTTCCCTTGTCAATATCTTGGTTAACAACTTATTTGTAAAATTCAAGTCACGAAGGAGGAGGCAGCAAATCAGCAAAAAAGAATACCAATCACATCTTTCTGTTTGGGTGTTATAGGCAGTCACACATTACCTGGATAGTTATAAAAGTCTGCTGTACAATCATAATTAGGAAAATAAAAACAGAAACAATAATAACAACAACAACAACAACAAATAACCTGCATATGTTTTCAAAATAACAAACTTTATAGTAGATATTTTGTTCTAGAACAAATCAATCTGATGAAGATTTTTGGAACGTTTTTTAAGCTCTATTTTATATTTATTAGATCTGGCTTGGAATTTTTTTCATTAAGACTCATATCAGGATTTCCTTTTTATTTTGTTCAGCTGACCCAATACATCTCATTTTGAAAGGTTTGAACAAAGCAGTCAGTTTTCTTTCAATTACTGCACTCCCATACTAAACTGCAGATGGAGACCACATATTCTCTAATGATTCAGAGCTCTTGATGACTACTGAGTTTGGAAGGGAACATGGATTTCCCTCTGATCTTTATGCCTATGTTTTTATACAAATGTATATCAAATAAACTGGGGAGCAGAATATAAGGAATAAAGGAGAAAAAGAAGAATAATTCATCTCCAGACACCCACAATATGAATGCCCATAGCTGACCTAGTCACCAGTACTCTATTTTCAAAGACACCGCTACGAAGACAGACACTATGGACAGCTGAACTATGGTTCCCACATTGCCCTGAGATTGACCAGCAGAGTTCACTGGTCACTGCATCGATTTTCATTTTTTTAAAATAGTTTAATAAATTAAACAAAAACATTACAATTTCAGGAATGTCTACCATGAATTTTTCAGGAATACTGTGGGGAAAAAAGCAGTGTTCGTATTCAGCCTAATGTAAAAAGAACAGTGCACCCACTTGAATTTCCCATGACAATGCTAGAACAGTTGCATTAGATCAATTTCCTTTGCAGAAAGATCTTTCAAGCCAGTGGGAGATATTTCCAGCTTTACTGAATAAGTAGAAAATTAATAAAACCTTTGAAATTCTCAGTCACTGAAAAAAAATATTTTGTTCCATGGGTAAACAAGATAGATCTTCAAAGTGCACATCCATCCAGGGAACTCTGTTTTATATCACAATTTTATTCACTTGTTATGAATATTCACAACATTAATCTACTGCAGATAATCTATTCAGTATATTTGAAAATCCATTTATTTTCACTTATTGATATGCATGTGTTACACTTGTATATAATACAGTATTTTCAGTGTTGGTTTAAGAACGAAGAAACAAATAAAACAATATTGAGAAGCATGATGCAGACTTTTGACCAAAGACAGGCCATATTAAGATTTTACAAAACACCACATTAATACTTTGCACTGTCCCAGTCTTTTTAAGATGCCACCTTCCATCCTGTACCCATTAGCACAAATCCATACAATATTAATCCATCCTAAAATACTGAGATACCTAGTTGCTGCTACAAACAGTTTATCCTAATTAAATTTCAATCAAAAAAGAATATCTTTCCCTGCCAACATTTTTTGTTATTTCTCAGCAGAATGATAGAAGATACTTCTCAATTTTATTCCCAACAATCATTTATTTTGTTTAAGCTCTCCTGTGGAATAATACAACAGAGGTAATGAAATGGTTTTGGAACATCCGGGGATACTGTGACAGGCAGATCTCTCCAAGGTATGCATCCATTGTGGAACTTCATATATAACTCCCTTGCCATGTCAATAGCTCATAATGATAAAATTATTTCCATCTTTTTCAGAGAGTTTGGTAACCACACAGGACTTTTAAATAAGCTTCATCCTATATATTTTTTGCCTATCATTAAGCGTGTGTGCTTTTCATTTAATGCACCAAGGCATACAGTCAGAACTCTCTCACTCTCTCAGCATGCTTATGTAGTGTCACTAAAAGGAACTGCCAAATTTTTGTTGTATCAATATTACAGATGGCACAATATACACTAAATGAAGTATAAAATTATACATTCTGTAATAACTTACTTAGAAAAAAAGCTCATAGATGCTTAAGGCCTTTAAATATGGGGGTTTTCTCATGTAACAGCACATCACAAAGTAAAAAAAAACTGCTACTGAAATAGAAAATTAAAATAAGGAAATGTGATTTTGGCACAGATTAGGTCTGAATTTGAGGACAGTAAGCAAGCAAAATACTCATGAACCCTACATCTAGGAGGGCACTAGGACTTTTTTCCTTTGTAGCAATCAGTCTGAGCAGACATCTACATAAGCATCCAACAGTACTTAGTTTCAAGCAAGAGATTTTATTTTTCAATAAAAAAATTCTGAATGATTACCACTCAATTTCATAATTGAAAAACTCATTTACATCCCTGCCTACTTTTATAAAAACGGACAAAATACTTTCCTTGACTGCTTACCATGAATTCCAATGATTTAAAGGTTGGGAAAGTAAAGTGCAGGAACACTTGCCTCCTTCAAAGTAAATTGAAATATATATCTTAAAGGTATAAAATGCTTTATAATGGAAGTGGTAATTGAGTTTTGACCACTACTTTTTTTAACTGCCAAATAGCTGCAGTAGTTGGTTAGCCTTAGGGAAATATGTCAACCTGACTATACATTCTAATATGACTGATGTATTCAGATAACTATTACTTGTCAACAATAATTATTAACAATGGATATATATTTCCATTCCTATAACAAAAGCAACTTCAAGATGTTGAAATATGTACCCTTTAGAGCTCCAAGATTAGAATACAAATAAAAATGTCTAAAATTGTGCCATGCCAGAGGACAATTTCTGCAATGGAAATTTAATTAAAGCAGTGTGCAGTCCCACCAGCAATCGGAATGTGGACCAGGGATCATTTTAGAGGGGAGGAACCAATACATTTTGGAGATTGACTTCATCAGGATGAAATGCCGCCAGTCTGGAAAGGAGAATCCAAACGATTGCTGATTTTCTGCACCTTTCGAGAACCATCTCTTGAGATTACAGCTGCAAATTCCTCTGCAAGTGCAATTTTACAAGTGTACACTGTTCAATCAGTTGAAATCTTTGTGACACAGAAGTTCAAAATAACTTTCCAGTAGTTTTGATCTCAAGGCTGTTGTTGATTACAAACCAGGTTCTCATTGAAACAATTGATTCTGAAGGCTACACCCCAGCAGTACAAAATTTCACTTCAAGGATTGCCTGGAGAAATGAAATTCCTATGTGTTGTATTTAACGTTATCAGCCTTGAGACTGACTTGGTTTGTCTTTAGCTATCGGGTTACCTGCAAAGAAAAAAGAAAATCAGAAAATCAAAACTGTACATAGAAAATCTACTTCTGAAGTCCTGGAAACTGAAGCTGAAATACATGTCCTTTGTCCAGCAAAGCTGTTTCAGTTGTTTAAAAACAAGTTACTAATTCCCAATGGTACTGGATGAGGACGTTCCCCAAGTTACATCGTGTTATTAAGTAAGTGCTTTCTTGGAATCTGACCTAAAAAAAACACTTAAACGTGACCATTCTTAAAAATATAATTTAAGAAAACTAAAGGTCACAGAGAGCATTGGGTTTAAGGAAACTTTCTATGTTTTGTTCATCCTTTTCAGTGTTAGGATTTCTGAATGGTAAAAACAATGCTTTTAAAATGTTAGCCATCGGGTACTGGAGATGTATTCATCTATTCTTTGCATGCTACTTGAAAATGCAATGTTCTGTTAAGTGCTAAATATATTCTAGCAAGCAAAAACCACTTAGTGATGAAAAAGGACAAAAGCCATGCATACATAAACAAAAGCTATATCTTTCCTGTTATTTGCAAGGTATAAAATAATTCAAGGAGCTCACTTAGAGTAATTTCACCCAATATAACGCGGAATGAGTGAAAGAGAAGAATCATATAGAAAGAGCGGGAGGCAAAGCGTTTCACATTAATTGGACTTTCCTCATGCCTAACTCAGGTTTTACACATTAAAAGAAAAAAAAGTCCATCATGTCAAAGAAACATAATTTTGAGGAATATTTCTGCTGTGTCAGTGGGTACAATTAATGATCATGTAACATTTTAATATCCAATTATGTCAGGGGACAACATCCCAATTCGTGATGAACAACCTAATTGGACTGGCCACAATAACACCTTATGACAGACATCAAGGGGCATATGCTCTTCATTTTGATCTCAGAGAGAAGGGTCACGCTCTGTAATGATGAAACATTCTTTTGCCCTCAGCAACTGTTTGCACACAGCTCTCATCAGCTCTGCAGAGCACAAACATAGAGCAGAATATTAAAAAGACTGTTCTAGGAGTTCATTACTTCAGTTTGCCTTCACTAAGTTGTTTCTAGGAACAGCAATTAGGTAGGCAATAATAAAATTGTGCTTTGTGGTTTTTCTAACACCAAAGATTTATGTATTACACTTTTATTTTTAGTTCTTGCTGTTGGGAACTGCCTCATGTGACCCCTACTGTAATGGAAGATTGCCTGAAACAATAATGAAGAATTAATTTAAAAGTCAGGCAACATATTTCTATACCCCGCAACAAAGATCAAAACGCTGACATAGCAACTAATTGGTTTTGTTTATTTGTTTGTGTATGTTTGTTATTGTAACAAGATGAAATTCTACTCCTGGACCCAAATGCCACTGGGATACACACTGTAAAATATACATCTGATCCTATCTGCAGGTGGAATTTTATTAGCTTCACTTGATATAAAAACATATAAAAAACTGTACTAAAACTTCTGATGCAAAACACACTAAAAAAAGATAAAAAGAAATGAGACTCCTAAAGGGGTCAAGTAGAAACAGGGCCAAAGTATATTATATTTCTGTGCCAGAGAGTATACAAGCACTGAAGCAGACCAAGAGGAAGGATTCCTCAAAGACACAACTGGAATGGCACAGTCACAGGAACTGAATTCTCTTTTCTGTCCACATCCACAGAAAGTCTTTGTTACTGAAAAGAGAGGACATAAGCTCTCTTTTTAGAGACCAAGTTGACCGTGAGCCAGCAATATGCCCTTGTGGCAAAGAATGCTAATGGTATCCTGGTATGCATTAAGCAAAGTCGATAGAATCATAGAATCGTTTGAGTTGGAAGGGATCCTAAAAGGTCATATTGTCCAACTCTCCTGCAATGAATAGGGATACCTACAGCTAGAACATCTTGCTCAGAGCTCCATCCAGCCTGACCTTGAGTGTCTCCAGGGATGAAGAATCCACCACCTATCTGGGCAACCTGTTCCAATGCTTCACCACCCTTATCATTAATACTTCTTCCATATATCCAGCCTAATCTCCCCTCTTTCAGTTGGCAACCATCACAAGGGATCTTGATAACAAGTCTGTCCCTGTCATTTCTATAGGCCCCCTTAAGGTACTGAAAGGTTTATCTAATTCCCATATCTAGCTCTACAACTGTGTGGTGAGAATATCCCTATACAACCAACATACACTGTTACATACAATGAATAAATGACGTAAAGAAAAAATGACTGATAGCCATTCAAATCCTTGCTTTACATCAGGTGTGTAACAATACACAAAGGTCATGTTGCTTATACAGTCTGCAGAGGAAGTCAAGTTGCATATTCCTAGTTACATGATTAGAGTTTTTACCTCCTTTTCTTTGCCAGAATTTTTATTATTCTACCTGCTGTACTTTTTTTTTTTTTCCCCCTTAATGTACAGGTCACACACTGCTACTCTGAGTAACACACATAGTGGTTCACATTTTCCTCTACGTAGGAAGGTAATACTTGTTATGTGCAAGCACACACCAGCTATTAACATTAATGGAAGTTATATATCCATACACATTAGGGAGAGAATAGACTTCTCAGACGTTAAAGGCAATTTCATAAAGAAGCAGGGAAATTTTAGCTAATATGTAGTGATGTTATTCCCAGAAATGCCTAATCTGGGACAAAATAAAAGCCATTGGATTTGAGTAGCTATGAAGCAAGTTATTGCGCCTAAGGTCTTTTTAACAAAACAGGGACTGAGAAGACAACGTGTCTGATCTCTAAAATCCTAAGAGAAGAGTAACACACTGAATGGGTGCAAGTCAAGTCTAATCAATTTTTCAGTGAATAATTAATATGCATGAAAATTAACTTTGCTGCTGCTTAACAACACAAATGAAAAAAGTACGTAGAACCTTAAGCATTGTAGGTATTGATTTGAATTAATTTGTTCAATCTTGGAACATAATTACTCCCTTTATGCTAATATATTTTTCACACTGTTATTATGTCATACATACAATACATTAGTCTCTCTTCACTTTCTTGTACTAAATGTGCAATTAAAGTATAATTACTCTGCAGTTGCAGACTTTTTAATTTAAATTAGTGAGTGGCTGCTGTAAATTGGCTGTAATTGTATGTGAACTCATTTTATTTTAAAACAATAATATAAAATTAAATATATCTGAAGTTTTCCACATTTCTTCTGCTAACGTTCCTACAAGATTCAGTCCTTGGGTAGAACATTTTTGCCAGTGTGATCCAGAATGAACCAGAAATGAGATCTCAAAGGCAGCACATTAGAAAAGCTATCAGTTCAAGAGATTTTCTGGTCAGCTTCCATTCCAGTGCTGCCACAAACATGTGAAAACTGTTCTCACTTGTGAAATTCCCACAGCTGATGAATACAGCAGATAAGATGTTCTGTTCCATCAGAATAGGTTTCTGGTAAAAAATTTAAAAAAAAATAATAAAAAAAAATAGTCTGTTGCTTTTACTCAAGATGTTCTTCTGCCTTAGAATAGGAAGGAGAAAAATCAAGACTATAGAATGTAAAGCATGGCTGAGTGAATGTTCTCTATGTAAGAAAGAAAGCAGTTTTAATAACTGTCATAAACCTAAGCATCAAAGTTACAGAGTCAGGCACAGCACAAATCTTCTATTTTTTCAGAGAAATAAATATATTACTAAGCATTTCCTAACTACATAATAGTTTATACACACAAATGAGGTATAAAAATAATCATTAATTAATTAGTAATGTTTCTAGAAAATAGATAGTGTAGGATAAACTGAAATCAGTGTGTGCTCGAACATTTCATAACACAAATTTTTATCTTACTAATTTTTTGACTGGCAGATCTATCTTTTTTGTTCCATGTTTATCACATCTCATACATAAAATCTACAATAAAAACAAAATAATGAGTTTGTAAACTCATTTAGCACTTGAAACTCAGGAACTTCCATTCTGTGGGTGCCTTTGCATGAAGGAACCCCAGTTCTGGCTTTTAGCCAAAGAATTTATATAAATACGAGAGACAGGAAGAATTTAATACTTAATGTTTTACTGTCGCCAACTTTTGTTTCCTCTTCAATTATAATTTTTCCATCAACCATACAGTACAGGATTATGTGTATAGTCACAGCCTGAATGTTGTCTGAGCATACTGAAAAATCATCAAGCTGTCTTCTCTTTTTTCAGATATGTAAGACAAAGAAAGGGAATTACACATTTTTAACAGTTAATAGTTCACCCTGTGCTAAGTGGAATTGCATTAGACAAGAAAAGCCTTCTTGGCACCCCTATATTCTTCTGCATAATTTTAAAAGCCTGTAGAATACAAAAATGGTGTGGGGGTTTCTTAAAAAAATAAAAAGGCTCTCAGAAACTTATTTAATGGACAACATGAGACAAGCTAAGTACATGGAACGTCACAAGAGTCCCTTAACTAAATTCTTGAACAAAGAGACACATTACAAAAATCCCTAGCTATGAATTGTCCTCAGAAACATGTCTTGGAGACAAGATAGAGATCTTGTACCAGTATGCAGTACAATTTTCTGCCATTACATTTACATTCTTTCTCACAGTGAACATAAACTAAGCACCAAAATAAATAAATCAATAAATAAATCAATAAATCAAGAAAACAGAGACAACGAAGTAGTCTTTTAGCAAACCTTTCCTAAAATAGGATGGGTTTGAAGAAAGTTATTTCAGTCATATTTTTTCATTAAAAAAACAAACAAACAAAAAAAACCCTATTTTGGTAGTGAAAGCTTAATACGGACATTACAGTGAAAAACAGAAGCGCCCATACAACCAGAAAAAAAATATCTGTCGATTGTTTTTTTTTCCTCTTATGCACCCTGAATATGAAGGTCCAAGCTGGAAATAAATATTTTGAACAGATGGAAGCTCATTATTTCCTGGAACTTCAAAATCCATACAGCATGTTTGTTATGCACTGTAATGCATACATGGCTTGTTAAAGCAAGTGACAGTTTGCATTGCCACTTGTGCATTTTTGTTGATGAAATATTCTCAACTTGCAACATACTACCTTGTATCTGTGATACTTCAAATTACTTAGCAAATCTTAACAGAGGACAGGCTGACAATCTCCTCAGAACATGAGAATCCTGAATTTTGTTTTCTACATTAAGGACCAGACAAAGGATAGACAAAGAGAGTAGTTAAGGATATGCCTGCAATAGAGTACCCATATTCATATGCACTTAACAGTAGGTAGGTGTGGATTTAGGTGTCCGTAATAAATAACCAGTGTTCAAGGGGCAGAAGAAATCATTTCAAAAGTTTGAGAAAGGTTGAAGTGATTCAATTGTACTTCAGAATTATGCTTGATAAAGTAACTGCAACAGAGAACTGAGAGTTGGGAAACAGGCTGTTGTTTCATGACTGTAGACTGTTACTTGATGTGAGCTAATGACACAAGACAAAATTAGAGTGATTTCTGGGCAGCTGTGCAAACAGCTATTTAATTATAACTATACAAATTAATTTACCTTCAGTGAGGGTTAAGTATTGACAGATTTTTTCACATCTTCAGTTATTTCATTCCTAGCCACAAAATTTCAACCTTACCTCTTGATATCAAGACTGAAGAGTATTAATTTTTTCTCTTCACTGTACTTTAGGGAATGCAATATAAAATGTGTTTCTAAACATGTTCACAAGCATGCAGCAAAGCATTTTAGAATTCCAGATCCTCAGGTATGTCCTTCAGCAAACAACTCTAGCTCATGTTATTAATTAAACAGAACATTTCCCAATACAGTTAAATGGCTCCAAAGTTTCCAAAGTCTTTCATTAGTACTAGACTCTAAAGCTCTTAATTCTTTTGTGCTTTTATTGCACTGTGACTAATAGAATTGCATTTGTGATCATTCTTGTACTTTACACTGCTCCTTAGAATGAAACAAACACTGAAAACTCATTTCACACTATGCTATTTAAGTAAACTTTTGTATTTCACATTTTCTCACTACTCTTAATGATTTCAGCAGGAAATTTTAGCTGTTAAATATGCAGATCTAGACAAGCATTGTTAAAAACTGTAAGGAAAACTAAAAGGACTTTCACATGTAAATTGAGCTTTCCACTTGCTCCATATATACTAATCATATGCCAAGTGATCTTAAAGTTAGAACTAGAGAAATAGAAGAAAAATATTTTAGAGCATGGCATGCATTTCTGAAAACAGGAAAGTTTTAAGATTAAACAGTCAAATTCTATTATATCCAAGGAACATAGCACAAATACCCCTTTCCCAACTTTTTCTGAATTGTAAGCAATCCACTATGAGACACCAAGCTTTCAACAATGAAACAACATCGAGCTGCATGTACCAAGATGTATGTCTTTTTAAGCAGTGTTTTCATGCTTTCCTATGATGATAATGCAAGTTTATTAATTGGATCTCCCTTTGAAAGGAGAGTGAGAGAAGAAAGATGCTCATAGGCTCTTAGAAGCACCTGACTGATGCGCTGAAGCTGCTCAGTAACACAGGGCAGACTCTCTTGGACCACCCTCCTGGAGTACTGCCCAAATAACCAAGGATTTCTGTGTATCTGCAGCAAACTAAATAACTACAACGAAGAGTAATGTATAACAGTTCCTGTTAATACTATGTAAACCTGTATTTGTACACACCTGCTGCTCTGTGAGTAATAAACCAGGGCTGGAACACATTTTCTGGAGTGGTTTGACTCTTTATTCCTCAACGAACGTTCTGGCCCTTCCTTAGAATCCGACCATGACTAGGATTCATCACAACTAGTGCTCCAACGTGGAGCCAGATTATTTAGTATGTGTGGAAAAATCATAAATTGTCATCAGGCACAGCAGAAACCTCCTTTCTCTACTTCTCCATTCGGACTTGAAGAGTTTTACACGTTTGCCTAAGAAACAAACACATGTCAAGTACTACACTGTTATGGAATTACTTGCAGAAAACAAAACTGGGATAGATGGAATTTTCTATAACTTACAGGTAAAAGTGCAGAACAACAGGAAGAAACATATTTCAGAACCAAAGTAAATTCTCTTAACAAAGGAGCATGGTCTCAAAAAATACCCCAAACAATAACAGTAATTTCAAAGGCAAAAGTTCAAATACTCAAATTCAAACTTTGTCATTTGTCAAGAAAACCAAACAGAAATGGATATACTTATCCATTTAAATGGATATTACTTATCCACAGCATTTGCTCTCATTTTTGCAAGTATAACAGCATTCTATTATAAAACAGTAATTGAAAGAATAGAATTGAATTGAACTTTGACACAAATAAGAGCCATGTGATCAGAATACATTTCCCTCTAAACAAAAGATTTGAGTGTTCTCTTAGCATACATACATGAAAAAAAATACAAAACTAAACAAAAAAACTCAATTGCATCAAGTTTGACAAAAATGTGCATTCAGAGAACTCTACTTACAGTCACTTCTATGGCTAGTAGGCTACAGGAAACACCGTAAAATAACATCAAAACACATGACTCAATTCAGGCACCTAGTTCCTTATATGGATTTTTGAGATAAATTTTTGGATTTGCTGATAAATTCTGATTGCTTCCGAAGAGGAGTTCACAGTACCTCAAAAGACCAACTAAATTTCTTTAAATAATGCTTACAAAAGATAATTATCTTCCTTTTTCTCTTTTTCCTTTAGTCCTTTTAACATAAATGTCCTTCTGCAGATTATTAGAAACCTCTATTACAAGATAAAACTCGTAAGTTGGATGGTCCATTGATTTAATAAAATAACTACACATTTAAAATATTATCAGAGAAATAAATGTGGCTCTGGATTCATATTCACTTGAATTTGATATTTTACAAAATAAACATAATTCATATAACTCACTGGGACAATTATCATAGTGTACAACTGATGAAGACATACGAGTTATGTTGAGGATAAATATAATTCATTACTTTTTCAAATGTATTTTGTTGTTATTCTCTTCCAAAAGACAATGTCACTACAATGTCCATAACTAAACTTTCTTATTGATTATGTAATTCAGCAGAGAAATCAAGTTTATGTTAGACTGTTATAACTTCACAATTTTTTTCATTTACAGACAAAAGTTTTGTATTGAGAGAAGACTTAAACATGAACATTATTTTACTTTCTGTAACAGATAATAACAGCAGTAATTCAGACAAGGATATATCCTCTTGTGGTTTTTGGAGGTGATCACAACTCCACAGTGGGACTGCAGCATGACGACATAAAAGACTGCAAGACAATTAATTAAAAAATTTAATTTTCTTCTGTTTTATACCATCTAATAATCTCAAACGGAAGACAAAAATAACCTCAGTCCTTTTTACAAAAAGGCAATCTGAAGGACTACAGAGTCAAACTATCCTTTTAACTGAGAAAGTAAAGGGAAAAGCAGAGTCCTTTTGTCTTTCACTCAATCTTACAGCACTAATCTAAATAACCTACTATTATTCTTGATTGGAAAGTGAAACCTGTACTAACCAGCTGCTTTTGTCTAATATGCTAACAAAACAAAACAAAAACATCCTTATTTTAAACTAGGATGAGATTTTAAATTGCCTAGTAGCTAAAATGGATTTTCACCTTTTAATATATTTTTCCAGAAACTCTATAAGACTGAACTTCAAATTATCCCTAGTAATGTTATCCCCAGGTGTGTTATTTTTCTAGGGATTCTGAGTGAAGAATAACAAGCCATTTGGATGAGATCAAAATAGAAACATAAATTATTTCCTTACCTGTAATTTTATCTTCTCTATGAGGGTACCTGCTGCTCTGTTAGTGCAGTACTGATGTGTTTTCTACCTTTGTCCCAAGCTTCAGATTCCTTTGGTGATTTTCCCCCACTTGCTTACCAGCTTCCACTGCTGGCATTTTGAGGTAGTGCACTCACATTTGGCTCCACGAATACTGCCACAGCTGAGGGAATATAAGACAACTAAAAAACAAGTTAGAATACAGCAGAGCAATATCCAGGCAGGAAAAAAAAAAAAAAAAAAATTCTTTAAAAACAATGAATCAGTCATCAACTTGAAACACTTTGATCATTTTCATCTTTCTTTCCACCAATTTAGAGTCTCCAAATGAAGAAAAGACTTTCCCATGTGCAGAGAAAATTAAGGCAAAGTAGTGAGTGCTGACAGAGTAGTGGGTACTCATTCAGAGAATATAAAATTATTTTAAGGGAATCTAATTTTAACTTTCTCCAGTCTGAGTACCCATCACACTATCACTCTAACACAAATAAGAAACAGAAGAAAGGTGGCAGATTTAGAAGATTACAGAAAAATCCCTTTCACCCTTTGTCAGCTCTTAATAGAAGCAAGACAAGGGAAGATTGAAGAGCTTTTCACCTAAAAGCTGTCATGGATGAACAATTAGGATGATTTCCCACTGCCTAGGGAAAAATACATAAAGCCTGGATCACTAGGAAGTAGTCAGGGTTACAGTTGCTCATTCCTGACCAGTTGTTGATCTTCTTGGTTATTAGAAAAAAAGAATGAAAAAGAGAATTCAGCACTTCCACTTTAAATAAAAAGAAATATACAGAACAGAGAGCAAATCCACCATCTGTGCTTGAAGTAGCATGTAGATGACTAAGTTTCCCTGCCATCCTCTTGAACATCTGACATGTATGATCACAACTTCCTGTGGCATTCTTGGAAGCATACACATTAATTCCAGAAAATGTCTTTGATGGTCTTCCTCAGCATTTTCCTCAAACCTGTGATCAACTTGAAATACCTTCTTGCTTGAGTATTATGGAGATTTCCAGGTAAAAGCTACAACTCCCCATAACTTCTGTGTTCTGCGGATAACCTTGATACTGTTTCTTGGACTTCACAGTGCGCAGAAAAGATGTAATCTGCCTAAGCAAATAATGAACTCTAGAAATGTGACTAAGAACCTGCCTTGATACTCCATACTGGATAAAGAATCTGGATAGTTCTCCCCATACCTTCATCTTCTCATTATGCTCTGAGTACATGGCCCAAGTACATGGCCCAAGACAAGTTAAATATGAATGTATCAGAGTGGCTAATCATCATTAGTCAGTTGTATTCTAAAATTTGAAGTAATGAAGAAATGGCCAAAAGGATCTGAAAGATGCAGCCTTCAAATTTCAGGAATATAAGTAACAATTACGTGATTTAATGTCAAGAAAGAGAAAAAGGACTCTCGCATATAAATCTCTTGAATGACTCCCAAAAAGAAATTGGCTTTGCCAGCAATCAGCTTCAAAACTGACAAGCTACATTCTAGGAGAAAGTTTATTCTTCCTTTTTTTTGTAGATAATGTTGAACAATAACTATTGGCAACTGGAATTAGAATTATGCTATGCTGTTCTTTTCTAAGATCACTCCAAAAAGATTGCAAGGAGGTACAACAGAGGGATCTCAAAATTCTAGAATAGCTACTGTACATTTGGATAGATTGGTAACAGCACAAGAAAAGTTAACTTCTTTGATCTTCTTTTGGCAGGGTTATGTCCCTAAGCCACAAAGCTCAAATTCAAGATGAAAGAAAAAGCTGCTGTTCTGTCTAGCATTAGTGAGATATTTTCTGGTATTCTCAAAACTGAACACACACAATTTTGGGACATCTTAAAATATGCAGCTCCATTACAATTCTTGAATCTTCCATTCATACTGAGTTAATAGACACAGGCTACAATCCATTGTTCACTTGATATGATACTCATCTTTATAAACTAGTGCTCACTTCTGCTTTTAGAGGCTTTACCAAGATAATGCTACAGGTCACATCAGATAAAGAAGTCATGGTGAAGTTGATGTTTTGCAGCTTTACTCAGAATCTTCACTTCAGAGCAATATGATATTTCTCACTGCAGATATGGAAGGTACTGAATGGTAGTCATCGGGACTGAAAGATCTGAGAATGAATCATCTGTACATGCTAATAAAGGAGTAGAAGAAAGCTCAAAGTCTACTTTTAGAATATATAAAAACCTTTGGAGGCTTTTCTCGCTAACAGTAGTGTCTTTCCTGAGATGAACCAAGTCTTCCTCGGGGTGGAAAAAGGAGTAAATTATAAGCTATGAAAATATAAACAATTTTGAAAAACTTACAGAAATGAATTTGATGTTGGTCCTCTTCTTTTTTTTTTTTTCTTTTCTTTTTTTTTTTTAATTTAGACCTAGAGATCAGTCCCTCATTTATTCTTGCCTGAAATAATACATTTTTTTTCTTCACACTGAATGCTCTTTGGATAGGACTGGACTGATTTCATTATTCTAATTAGGATAATCTGATTCCAACTGGTTTGAGAGTTTTTCACAATTATACCAGTGACTGTGTATGAATGCTTTGTATGACTGACTTTCTCTAATTGTTTTTTATTTTCTACTCATTTTTTTCTCTCCCAGTTAGAAGGCATAAAAGCAGAGCTAAAACAGAGTAGAACATCTGAGGTTTTCTGTAGAGTCCAAATGAATAAGGAAATACCTCAGGAAAACTATGGAATTTGGGAGAATTGAACGTAATATCTTTTAGAGAACTGGGGTCCATTTTCCCACACCCTCACATCATTTCTGTAGCTGAACAGAGATGAATAGTTTGTGAAGCTTGTGCCAAATAGAGGCAAGAGTTCTGCATGCAGCATTGGGTAATGAGAGGTTTCAGAATACTCCAGTCCTGAATGAAATGCAATCTTTCTGACTTTCAGAAATGATCCAAAGCCCTCACAGACCACAAAATAGGGTGTGACAAGGAAGAAGCACTAGTTTTAGAGCATGCCAGCATCAGCCATAAGATACTGGCATTTGAATATTATCTTCCTACACTTGTAAGGTACTGCAAACTGACAAAGGTTTCCCCTTGCTAAAGCTAAAAAAGACTGCTAGATAGTCAAAGATTCTACCCTATATAGTTCTGAAAGTGCAAAGAGGCTGTAAATGAGAGTAAAAACATCTTTGGTTTCAGTGTTATGCCTTTTCCACTTTGTAGAGAAGTGGAGAAAACCAGTAATTTACATATGGCCTTCAGAAGTCATTCTTATTTTCTATTATAGAGTCAGAAAATTATTCTTCAGACATGAGTTTAGTATCTCAAATATGCCAGCAAAAGGAAAAACTGAGGAGAAAAAAATAAAAATTAAAAAAATCACAAGCAGAAGTGGAATCTTTTGGGACAAAGGCAGAAAACCTCTCAGCTGGATTGATGGAGTGAAGGATTCCCAGGTGGAAGAAAGCAATACTTGCAAAAAATAACCAATTAGTTAATTAATGACATGCAGTTGAATCCATTTACGTTGACAATGACAGAAATATTTGTTTTTGATTTTAGAGTAATTCCATAAATTTTCAAGTTTTGTAGAAGCTAAAATAATGCTTTGCAATGGATGCTATCCGCAGTTTCGCCAAAAAGAAAGCTATCCCCTCATAAAAACGTATAAACTGTAATATATATTACTAACACTTTATGAGTGTGGAAAAGAGTTTGCAGAAGATTTTGTTTCTTGTGATTTGTACAGAGAACCTGCTCATAAAAATAATTAGAATAAAACCTCAAAACAGCTAGAGGGATAGAGAAAATACCTAAGGCAGTCCCAAGTAGTACCAGAGACTGAAAAAAAAACAAAAAAAAAATTAAAAAATCAAGGCAAATTTTCAAACCTTCCAGACAATTAAATTCTGATAATTATATATATATATATATATATATATATATAAATACCACTCTGATTTTCAATTTTTTTTTTTTTTTTAAGCAATACACTAACAAGCTCTCCCTGTTCAGAAGAGCTATATGTATAAATACTGCCCTTAACCCATTCCCTTTTGGTGTTCCTCATTTTCAGACCTTCACATCAGTATACATACAACTCAACAAAATTTGCGACAGAAAATTTCCTGGGTTGAATATTTGGAATATCTCAACCTGCCCAAGTTTTACTGTCATTCAATGACTTTGCTTCTAACATTTCAGACTTTAAATACAGAACACTTTCATTACATAATTTCATACAAAACATTGGCAACATCCCTATTTTTATGGGTCTATTTCTTGCTTTCTGGAATGCACTGGATTCATTTTTTTCCATCATATTTCAATAGACTTTGGGTGGATCCCTTGTTCCACCTTGCAATCATATCAAGAAGTCCATCTGTATCTATACTGTAGACAAGGTAAGTAGGAAATGGAAGAACAAGTTGGAAACCAGGTCCAGTATGTTACATCATGCAGCAGTGAACTGCTAACTTTTGCATTACTCTTATGTGTTTTGTAGTTAGTTCTGTAATTAATTTGGATTTGTGTTAATTAGAGTCACATGCCTGTAAGTTAGTTCAGTACTGAACTATTATATCTGCTTCAAATAATTTGCACAGCATGGTGAATTATCTCTTATGCATTCTTATGTCAAAATCTCCGTACATACGCTAAGTGGCCTCTTTCAGTACCTTAATTCTCTTCTTCTTCTACTCCTTACCACTATAACTTTTGCCTCATGTCTTGTTTTTTGTTTGTTTATTTGTTTTTAATACACATTTGTTTTTAGGAAGAAAAAAAAGATGACTTGTCTAGATTTTTGTGATCTGTAAATGGCTATTATCAAGCTGTGAGCCTAAACTCATGTCAAATGTAGACTTGTAACAGGAACCTTCCCATAGGATAGAACTAGGCCTACCAACTTCATGTTTAAGACATAGATTTGGTATTCTGCAGATATTTTTAAGAGATTCAGTGAATTACTTAGCCTTAAAAATTGGTGATTCATTCAAATTCAAACATTTTGGAAAGCTACACTTGGGAAACTAACATATGTTGGCCAGAGATGCTAAACATTTTCCTTAAAATGTCCAAGTGTCCAAAAAAAGATTACCGTTTGGGCAACCTACAAAAAAATACTGATCTTCAATATGAATGAGTTGTGACAGTGCATCACAACAATAATCACCAATGCAAAAAGTTAACATGACCCTAGAAAATGTTGTCTTATTTCCATTCCCATCTCATTTGTTCCCTGAAACTTGTGTGCATTTTTTAAGAAAATGTAGACATACCATTTATTGCTATTTTAATAACAGATAAGATACACTGGGTCTCTGAGTTAGCAATGAGAAACATGCTGAGACAGCTGCAAATTTCTGCTAGTGACAGATTAGCCAAAGGCATGGAAAGAGATACCATAGCAACAAAGAGCCTGTCACAAGTGCAATCACTCTTTTCCATAGCTAATATTTTGCTACAGTCTGTGCACTTACTTGTATTGTAATCACATCCTTTTTATGAACCACAAAATATAGCTCGTCACTATACCCATATGCATATTGTTCTTATAAATCTTCCCTGAAAATTAAGGTAGAAGGTGAGGTGTCTATAGACAGAAACTTTTAAGTGAGGCAGGGAGATAGAGGAGTTTTACAGTAAGGTAGTGTTTTAATTTGATTTCTTAAATAACATTTGAGGAAGCACTTCCTGTTAATTATTTACTACTGACCCTTGGCAAATCACTGATTTATCCTGCAAGCATTTCAAGTTTCACAGTGGTCAAAGCAAAAGCGGAACTGCTTCATGTGATGGAGGTTAGTACCACTTTTACTCTGAAAAAACGTCACACAAGAAATGCACTGCCCTATTAGCACAGACTGACTACAACGATACCTCCAGTCTATTGTAAACATCCTAAAATTCCCTCTGCACAGTGCTTATGAATTTCTGATTTTTCTACTTATGTGTCATCACCAGCATTGTTTTTGAAAATTTTGGAGGAAGGAGGAGGAATAAAGACATGATGGAAGAGGCAACCACGATGGCAATATTTCTTTCCAACTTTAGCAAAAACAAAAAAAAAAAAACAGGAAGAGTTATACATTTTTTTTCCTGTCTGCTGCTGCTTAAAGAGACAGTGCATCTGTTGCTGATATGGAGGAGCAGAAATCAACAGCCAACACAGCTGCACTGTTGACGTCAGGCTCAGTTTCCAGAAAAATGATCTCCTCTTATCCAAGGACACATTTTAGTTCTCATTTTTTGTGCTGTCTTACTCCCGTATTGGTTATGACAGTAGCTGAATCACTGTTAATGCTGCCATCTGATATTAGGTTTCTTAGTAAATACCATCTTGCCTTCAGCCTTCCTCTTTTAGCCCATTGCAAAGCATTACTGTGTAAAGGTACCTATTGGAAGCTCTTTCATTCCTTGGGCTGAAAGCCTTATGAACAGCGCACTTTATAATGTGAAACATAAATAAAATTATTGTCTCTCCGATCAGCAGCTGTAATTAATTTAGAAACAATCTAGTATCTACAAGTGAGAAAGAGGAGACAGGGTAAAAATATAAACAATATTTATAGATAGCGGCGGAATTGCATTGATTCAGAGTAGTGGAATACACACACTGAACACCATTTGTAGCCAGTTGGTATGTTTGGACAGTATACTTCTCTGCTTCCAATGATGTTATTAAATTTTTAGTTTGCTTTAAATTCTGGATGTCATAATGCAAAATTAGATTAAATGGAATATTACAAATATCTGACTTCAGACTCTCTCTGGTATTGTTTGAAATGTAGATAAACACTCTCAGCATAGATTTCTCTCCATCCTGGCAATATTTCTGTTCCTTTTTTTCTTTTTTTCTTTTTTTTCTTCTTCTTTTTTGTTTTGTTTTGTTTTGTTTTGTTTTGCATTAGTCCCCTATCTCTGGTATTGATTTGGAAAGCAGATTTGGATTTGGAATGTAGATAAATGGACTCAGTATGGATTTATTTCTGGCCACGTAAAATTTCTCTCTTATTTCTCTCTGTTCCTTATATATATATATA
The DNA here is from genome assembly GCA_030625065.1 of Alectoris magna. Lineage (NCBI taxonomy): Eukaryota > Metazoa > Chordata > Aves > Galliformes > Phasianidae > Alectoris > Alectoris magna. The sequence continues at coordinate 165,629,420 of CM060560.1, read as the reverse complement.
TTTACTGTACTCTATTTCTAATATTGGGTTCGCATACAGCTACATAGTAATATATTAACTATTGATTTCTTTCTCTTCTGGAGTGTGCTTTTGCCCACATATTAAAAATAATAGCTTGTTTTCAGAGTGACAATTGCAGTTCCTTCTGCCTCTCATAAAAGTGTGGGTGTTAAGCTATTCCAGAAGTCAGATGCTCATTTCTAAAAGATGGCCCTTTATGACCTGTGTGAAAGTACTGTTGGCAGTTGTTTGTAGGAAAATATTACTTTGTTCACTTTCACCTTCTAGAGATTTTCAAAGGTTAATAAGAAACACCTGCTATGCAATGCATCTGATCATTTTGGTTCATTCATATTATTATTAGTATTAGTATAACAAGGCTGTCCTAAAAGGACATGCACTGGTTACCAATTTCAGATGAATAACAGATACCGGGCATGATGCTCATCACAGTATGATTCACTTATGTGGCATACAGCTGAGTATCTTCAGAACAGGAACGTTTTAGAAGCTTCTCTTACACTGTATTACATTTGACAGTGGTCAAAGCCCAAAGCTTCCCAAACTGACAGAGAATTTAGGATTTTTTTAGATCAGCTTCCTACTGAAGACGACATCAAAGAATGCCTCCTAGACAGCATCTTCTTATTCAACACTAAGCATCCAAACGTTAGGCACTAAGTTAATCATCAAAGCTTTCCTTCAGAATTATTAGGGAGACATAAGCACCTTCTGAAGATAATTCATCTGACCTATCTTAGGTCAAAACAGATTGTTCTTTGGGAGTGGGCAGTTGTCTCTGATACTAATAAGACAGCCTGAATCTTAGGCTAGACAGTCCTGCTCTAAACAAATACTGGTGAGTTCCAATATGAATAGTTTAATCAGAGCTTTGTATTAAAATGTACCTTATTCCATTAGCAGTTATACCAATACAAAATAAAAGTTCAAGGACAAGGTACTGTTTTGCATGAAAAATACCAATATACATTTCCCTATATCTTCATGAAATACCAGCCCACCTTCTCTGAACAGATTTATAGACTATGCCTGAACTTCATCTCAGGGGCACTTCCCCATTCTTGAGCATAAGAGGAACTTCTTGTCATATCGTGGCTCCAGGCTCTGAAGGTAAGCCTCAAGATGCACCACTTCACATATTTTCCTGCACTCCAGATTCTTTAGAAAAAACACCAGTGTTTCTCAGTCTGGAGGAAAATGCCACAATGTCCCTGGTTAATCTTAGTCACGCACATAAGCACTTCATAATTCAATTAATGAGTTTTGGAACATCTTCTTTTGTTGCAGTATAATGTTCAGGAACACAAACATATATTTCTCCACATGAAATCATTAACTAAATTGGCATTCCCTCTTCTCTCCTTCCTCTCCTGCAGGCTATATAGGCCCAAAATAGTCAATTCTAAACCAAAATGAGTTTATTCAGTATTCAGTTTACTCACAAACGTGCTCTCTACCCCAGAATTCATTGCTTTTCCATTATTAACTCCTAACATCTGCATTTTCCATTAGTATGTAGAGAAACTAGGAATACAGTTTAATATTTCCATAATAGTTGATTTTGCATTACTAACGTAAATAACTGTTATCTGACTTCTCTTAACACTTGAATTCTCAGTACCATAGAATTCATACTATTTCTAATCTTCTATTGGTCTGTAAATTTGTTAGATCTTTATTCATCTAAATAAAATGCAAACCCTCAAGTAGACCGGGTATTTAAAAATAAATTAATTTTCTTCCATTATTCACATAGCCTTTTTGATTAGACCTTTGCTTAACATTAAGTATCAATAATTGGCATCATCATTCTTTACAATGATGCAATTATGTACTGTAATGCTTAATTATTAAGAGCTTGTGGAAATCTAGGTGCTGCTTTTAAATCTGGTATCCTGTAGCTGAGAAGACAGTACTTCAGCAGCTAATTAGGTTACTTTTTATGATCATGAAGCAGGTAAGCTTATAGATGTTTGGAGATGAATATAGACCTAATACTTGCTTAGACCCTTTCAGGAAAACTTTCACAATGCTTTACTGCGGTACACTTAAATCACCTTAGCTGTTCAGCTCATTCATTTCTTTATGATTTTACATTATATATGATAATCACATAAGGGTTATTTCATTTAACAATTGGAAGGATATTACTCATGTCTTCTTAATACTGACTCTCTGAAGAATATTTTTCTTTAAAAGGAGTTTTGAAACCCCAGAGCTGTATAGATTTTTTCCTAATATTTATAGACTTGGGGGAGCAGAAAGAGGAACTACAAGAATATTGTATTTACTACATATTAGGGAAAAATACTTGTTTTTCATAACAAGCTATTCTTACTGCAGTCAATTGCATTCTTAATAGCAATATATATTTTTCTGGGCATCAGAATGGTATCTGTTAAAATCCCAGCCTCCTGTGCCCAGAAAGACAGATAACTTCATTTCCCTATCATCTCTTCATAGTGACCAAGACCAAGTCTCAGCCAGTAATTTAAATTCCAATTTGGGAACATCTCAAAACAGTATTCCCCATGTTTGGGAAATGAAGGGGAAAACACATAGTATCTGGACAAATTAGAAGGCAAAGCAAATGGCAGCGGAATTAAAGGGATCATTTTTTTTTTCCTTTTAGTAGCTGCAGGTTATGGTGGCCACTGTACTGAGCCAGTGTGTCTAATAGCTGGCTTTGTCACAGCATCACTTCTGAGGAACCATGAAGAGAATCCTGAGGACTGCCACTATCCATGGAGGTCAAGAAAAGGCTAACTCCTGCAAAGAGGCAGCCCTGTGAGTCTGCAGCAGAGGCATGAGCCCTTCAGGACAAGAGCCTTGGGCTTCTATGAATTCCTAAGGGCAGGCATAATTTCATAACCTTGACAGAAGAACCTAACTTTTGACAAAATGTGAAGAAATATCCTCAAAGAGGTTCCTACTGATGTCTTCCCATTTTGTGATCACTTTTATTTTTTCTACAGGAAGGTAATCCAGAGCCACACTTTTACTTATATGCTTGTTAAACACATTAAATATAAAATGGCATGCATTCTTGAGCACTAATAGTGTCATATATAATGCAGCAGTAACAAGGACAAATTTCAAAACATATACACACTTCTTTTCCTATTTCTATTGTCATTATTACATTTTTTCTAGTTCCTTTCCGTTGGATTATACATGCACACACCTTTTATATTCATATAACAAGAAATGTATTATCAGGTACTAAGTTAGGTTACTAGGTTAGGTGAGCAGAGTTCAAGAAAGGTTAGCTTCAGAAGATATACATTTGACAGAGGATCTGGGAGGAGAAGAGTACATCAAACATCGAGGAAGTATCCTTCCTTCAAAGAATGTCAAAGTGGCAAAAAACTTAGGCATACAAAAACTGAGACATGCAGACCTCTCTGTGGAATAAAATATAATTCAGACAGACAATACTACATTTCAGTACAACCAAGGCATATCAGAAATTTAGTGCCTACATGGGGAAGATTTTATTCAATGACTTAAACACTCAGATACACCTGTGTTAACGATGTACTGGCCTGACACGACAAACAATTATTAGAAACCTATAAGCAAAACAGTCATCAGGTATGGATGGGGGAGTGAAGAGGTGAAGGTGTTTTTGCCTATACACATACACGTGTCTTCAGGGAGCATTTGTAATATTTTATGTGGATATGGAACTGTTGATCCCATAGAGAGACAGTTCTGGAATTTGAGGAAATTTGAGAACTTCCTGCTTAGCTGCAAAATTTGTTACTTTTCTGTTGGTAGGCTCTAAAAACTGAGATGACAGAACGTTTAGTTTGTTTTCAGGCTTTGTACATGTCAGATTTACTGAAGATAATCTAATTTTGAAACAGTAACACAAAGAGTGTCAAATGGAGAAAAGGAATTTACTGAAACTAAACACTCTGTAGTTAATCAGTCACACAAGAGAGAAAGAACCAGAAGATCCTCTTTTAATTGCATATCAAATGCTTACCATGTCCAGCAGATTCCACGTCAAAACATGGTAATGCCATGTTACTGATTAAAATGTACTTGTTTGCTATCCTGTAAACAAAGAGCTTAGCACAGTGTATAGATTTTATTTCAGAAAGAAATGTGTATCAGATTGTAATATGTATTCATTACCAGTAGCTGAAAAAGGTGCCAACTCTATCACCTCCACTGCTCACCTGAGAGGGTCTGGCACGCTGCTTACCATGATCAAGCAACTGCTATGTATGCTGAGACAAGCATACAGGACGATGAAGTCCATTCCCAATGTGAGTCTCTTCCCACACTTCTTTGCTCTTCTCAGCTGATGTATTCCATGTGTACCTAATTTCCTGTGCACATTTTTTTACCTGTTTGTAGCACGTAAGCTTGGTTTCATACCTACCCTAGTTGTTTTCACTTTATTCCCAGAGGAACAGCTCCATCCCTTACGATCTGGAAGAACCTTACATTCCTCCCCTTCAAGACATGGTTGCATGTGGCACCACCATTTCTGCTCCACTATTGAAGCTGCAAGAGAAGAAAACAACTACATTTGCATGTTCTTGAAATGGACATTTTAATATGTCACTATATTGCATCACTTCTTTTATTTTCCATGAAAATGTTGGAAATATATTAACCAACATTTACTCTATGATTTGCAGCCCGCTCATAATCTTCACAAGAAATGAAGCCTCAATTTGCACAAGGTGCTACATATTTCAAAGACAATCTCTTTACTACTTTTTTTTTCTAATTTACTGCAGTTCAGAAAGTAATAGCATTCCTTTCCAACTCTCATTTTCTCTTGCTCAGCCAGAATTCAAAGTTTTAAGCAGGCTCTCTTCTTTTGAGTTAATATATTTTGCCTGATCTACTCTACAGTCTAGCACTGGCTGATTAAATATATTCCCCAAAGATGACATATTTACAATTTCTCTGACAGCCAACAACATATCAACAGTAAAGAGATCATGGAAAGGGCGAATCTTTTCTGCTCCTCTTTCAGAGAAATAGAAGTGAAAAATAAGCTAGTATATTCCCAATTAGAACATATGAATCAATGCCAGATTTGTTAAATAAAACATTAATACTGTACAATGAACAGAAGAAAATATTGTTGGTCTACAGAGACTTTTCAAAAATAGCCAGAATCGTGTTCTCTTTGTTTGCTTGTTTAATGCTTTACGATGAAGATAAATACATAAATGAAGTGTAAGACTGCAGCATATGAAAATGACATACTCTTGTAGACTCTGTGCAAACAGTTTTCATTAAGTGAATTCCATACACTGTTGGGGGCACTCTGTTAGTTAGGTCAACTTCAGCTTCTCAAGATGTCTCCTTCATTAGCATCTACTAATCTCACTCAGCATTTCCACAGAGTAATAACAAATAATTCATTTTTCCCATCATCATCCCATTCACCTTGGGCTTGCCCTTCAAAATGCAGAAGCCTTTCTCCATTTTAAAAAATCTAACTGCAATAGAGCGGGTTTTTTGATGTGTTCAAGCTATCAAAAATCTCTAGGAACATGCAATAAAAGGAAGCAATAGAGGTAGTCGCACCATCAACACAAGAAGGAGCTGCCCGGGTGGTACCTGCTACCTGCCCAGGGAAGCAGGAGCACTTCACTGTCTGTGATCTTTCTTCTATCTTGTTCTTATTGCAACATCTGTGGAGTGCCACCACTTCACAGGTCCCAGTTTTAACATGGTGAGCTGTGAAAATAAGAAGATGGGCAATTTGATAACACTGTGAGGTAACATTGTATTGTTTGAGGGTACTTTTTTTGTTTTTCTTTAATTAGAAATGCATCAAACTTGGATCTGCAAGGCAATCTGCCATGCATGAAACTAGAATTACAATGGTACTAACAGTAGATTGTAAAGTTGATTTCTTTTCCAAATGTAGTGTAACTATCTCAGGCAGAAAATGCTGGCTAAAGAAAAGCAATTGGAGAAGGCTGCATTCAGAACTAATCCAGTGAAGTGGAAAGCAGAGACATTATAAAACTAATGTACAAAATACATTAATTTCTGGGCTTCCATAAGCAGCTGTATACTTCTACCACGTTTTTTATCCTTTTCCCTCAGGGTAAGACCTTGGAAGGGAAGTGTATCAACTTTTAAATTCATATACATGCATATGTTTTCAGATTCTATATATGTGCCCAGAGTTTATGTCCACTGCAAACACAGTTTTTCATAAGTTCTCCCAAAATCTTCATGCAAATGGTCAGAGAAGAGCTGGCAGGATACAGGGAAAGCCATGAAAGAGGAAATGGGAAGGGAAAAGATAAAAAGAAAAAAGAGAAAGAAAATGGAAAAAGGGAAAAGAAAAAAAGAAAAATGAAATAAAAACTATTAAGGAATTGCATTTTAACTGTCTGCACTGCAAAGGAAGTCCAGACGCAAAGGAAATCAAAATTTTTCAAACCCAGATGACAACAAGACAATCTTCATTATCTCCATGCTACTCTAACCAGTGCCACTGGAGTCCTATGAGAGGACTTACTTATGTGCTAAGATTGGTAAGAAAACTACCCTTTCTGGTTGAGCAGCCAGTTCTCACACGATCTGGAATTCATAAAAATAATTTTATCATAGCATGCAGTGGTTAAGAGAAAGAAAAGAAAAAAAAAAAAAGCATTTCTGAAGATAGTTCATTTCCTTCAGAAGGAAGAGCAAGAAATCTTTACTTATAGATGGTGTGGATCTGTAATACCATGCAGGGAGGACAAGGAATTATACAAAGCAACAGTTTCTTTAGCAGTCCCCCCATTTCTTCTGCTGGTTAGCATTTGGATGCTCTGCGCAAAGCCAGTGCACTGAATGGTTCAGTTACCTTTTATATCCTAATGGAAAAACGTGAGTTTCCACATGGAGAAAACCCTACCAAGGGGCTCTCGGGAGCCCAACATTGACCATTGGATCTACTGAGCTGTCATTGCACAGTACCAGCTCTCGAAAGGACTGAAGGAGCAAAATACACTTTACATAGAATGTGGCCCCCAAGAACATGCCTAAAAACAAAAGCCACAGGCAGTAATTAGACTCTAGGTCTTCATTAACAAAACATAAACTGCTAAACATTTCATTCAGGCAATTATGCATTTTGCAGTAGAACAAAGTCCACTGATCAGCCTGTGATCTCTGCAGTCACTGCATCGTGCTACATCAGGTTGCATTACATTCATCATATCATGCTGTACTACATCTAAAATGTTATAACAGTGAAAGTGATTAACCCATGATTCACCTTATAATGATACACTGAAATATAACACACACACACCAGAAATCTATGAGAAAAATACGAAACACATGTGATATATAAGAGAACAAACACGAGCTGCTTTTGTAAATTCACACTCGTTTTTATTTTGATAGGCAATTACACAATACACAATTACACAAAAATAACCACATACTCAGAGTGACTTTTCATTATTAAAATTGTTTTTAAACTTTCTAGGTATGAAATCAAAACACCCTAAAAGGTATATATTTATATGTGTATAATATATTTCAATAATTGAAAATCTAGGCCAACCACCCTCTAGTTTCTGTTTACCATCTACAGTATGCTATGAATATTCCCTGAGAGGAAATGCAGGGATTTCAGCTCCTTATGCTATCACATAATTAAGTTTGAGTGCAGTAAGTACAGTATCTGTCACATTCATGTGAAATGAAAGCCTCTGTGCAGTAGATAACGGATTTCCCACAACCTAATACAAATTAACCTCATTAAGCCACTGAAGCATTCCACAAGAGGAGATGGTATTTCAGAAGATTCACGGTTTGGTTTTGTTTCTTCTTCTCTGAGTGCAGACTTCAAAGCATGTTGCTTGGTTTGCAGAAAATGTTTGAGGAACTGAGTGCCATTTCTGGAATCTTTCAGAAATTCATTATTCAGAACCACCACAAACACTCAGCTCTCCATCCTCTGCTAATGCAAGTAATCCTGCCTGAAATCAATGTGAAGAAGGAAGAGACTGAGAGATATCTGTGTGTACAGACTGTGAAGTTTTTCTGACGATTACATATAATATACGTATCTATTATGTTTCAGAAGATGCAACACTGTAATATGAGAGTACAACTTGGAAAGCAGATATAATCACATCTCGCCCATTAATGGTGTATCCTGTAATTAGCCTGACACTTTTACAGCTTTTTTTTTCATGCAGTGAAATTGTCAATAGCTATCTCATTAATCCGTATGATACTGGTACATCAAAAACTTCAGGACAATTATGATCCTGGAAAAAATAAAGCTAAGTAATTATTATTTCTCATTTTATATGTCATTGAATGTGCTTAAAGAATATGCTTAAACATACTTGGTAAATAAATTTAAATATATATAATTTGTAACTATTCGTGTTCCTTCACAACAGTTTTGAATTTATTTCCTTCAGATGAATGACATTTTAGTCATATTTGAACAGTGCATCTGGCATTAAATTATGGCTCCAAGTCCTTCACTTCTGTGAGAAGTTTGCTACAAAGCAGACTGCAAGTTATTGCTCCAGGTTATTACTTTGTAACTCACAAATAGGAATATAATGTATTTACCAAAATGCAGTGTTATAGACAAATCTAGCATTAAATCAGGTACAGTATTCTGAATTGACTGCTCATTGCAATCACCATTTCTCAACTTTCCTACTTGATCATTCAAGTCCAGATCTGACACCTATCTGATAGGTTTCATTTGCTGAAAGTTGTATAAGTCATGCAGTAACACACACATGGGCCATTGAAAAATGGGGGAGAAATACGTTTGCATGGTCTGGATGAAATAAAGTCACAGATTGTATCTGTACTCAGGCTTCCCATCATTCTAGCAGTCACTGTAAAATAATGAAGGAGAAAAGTCATAAAGGCTCCTTTACATGCTCTCTGCCAACAGACGGGCAAAACTGGGTGATACAACTAAACCAAGCTAATGGTGAACAGCTACAGAAAAAATAAGAAATCCCTTGCCACTTTTCCCACATTCTTTCATCCCTTACTTGCCTGAACAGTGTCATATAATAAGGGTAAGCAAGGGATTTAGATGGGCAGAAAAATACCTCCTTTTTTGTAGGTTTAATTCTCTACTAGTATAGCTCCTAAAGCTGAGCGCAGAGACTCGTGAGAAGATTCAGCCAAAGACAAGCAGCAGGAGCAGGTGACCACTGACTCGTCATCACCTCCCACAGAAACCAATTCCTCACTGGCATACAAGCACTGCAGCTCTGCACTGTTATATCAGATGAATGTAACTTCTTGTGTTACTTCCCAGTAACTCCTGCAAGATCAGAGACACTATCAAAGCGCAAAGTTTTCTCTGCATGCAGCTGAGCATTTTTAAAGCTTGTCACAAAAGCAAAGTTTTGGTTAAAACAAGAAGCAACAGATCACCAGTAAGGAGAGGAATGGAAATTACTTTCAGCCCCAAGTTTCAATCCAAATTACATATAATACTACATAAACTTTGGCCTTTCTGTCATCTTGGAGATAATTAGGAATATGTACCACACGAAATACTATAGTGATCCAATTGGTCAAACTATGTACATATGTAGTCTTTATTTATGCATAGCATATTCATATGAGTAATTTCGTTAAGGACTACAATGGAACTACTGATTTTTTAATAACCATCTGCAAGGGAAAACAAACAACATTTCAGTAGATTATCAAACTGCTTCATCATTTCCCCCAAGCAATTAGTCATTATTACGTACCACCAAGATATTTAAATGGAAGGGGAGGGGTAACAGTACCAGAAAAATAAATAAAATTAGCTATTAAAATACACCATTAACAGAACAGACTATAAATCACTGTCCTACTCTTGGGTAACCAAGAAAAAAAGCATGTTTTCTTGTTCACATAGTCTATTTGCTTTCTTTATTCTGATTGACATGGAAAATAAATGTAGGTTGTATTTCTGCTACACTTCAGCAATTTTGGTATGTCACATCATTCTCAGTGTGTCACTGTAGATAGGAAGGATTACAAATAAACTTTCAAAATCTCGCTCACATGCAAGCACACACACATTGAGTACTATTGCATATTTTTGGTAGTTTAGTATTAGTACCTGCTATATCTAAGCAATCACAATCTTGTATAGCCACAGTTAAGCCAAGATTTCCGACTACACTTTCTTTGTTAAAAGCCAGATAAAGGTATACAAAACAAAATACAGCATTCACTTCCTTCACAGAATCACAGAATGGCTTGGGTTCGAAGGGACCCATCTGATTAATTACGATATCTTTCTGCTATATCCACCAAGCAGTAGGTAAGGAAAAAACTGAATTTCATTCCATCCTACTCTTGTTAGCACTGGGGTGATACTGCAGTAGTTAAGGTGACCTAAGAATATAAGAAACACAAAGCTTTTTGTTACTGATATAATCTCCTCTTTGATCAGCCACTAACGTAAAGGAGGAAAAAACAGACAAGCTTTCAGGTGTACAAGCTTCTGTCTTCTTATGTGAACACAGAACATCAGCTCCATAGCTTAGATGGAGAACTGGCAGCGCATAAAGGAAAAAAGCAAGGGAATGTCCCTCATACCAGTTACCTTTCATTACCTCTGGAATGCAGCAAACCAGCGATTCCCAGGGAAGCACTGTCAGATACACATCAACAAGAACTTCAAGCTTGATTAGTGGTTGTGAGTCAGAATTTCAATGATTAAGTTAAAATTTTGTATTGTCAATGAAGGTGAAGTATGGATTTACAACTTAGGTATTTATTCTGATGATTCCATATTTACCACCTACTACAGTGACTGAACGAATGATGACACATATTCTAGATATGTACTGAAAAATAAGGTGAATTACTTAATCATGTTTTAACCTGATGCTAAAGTTGACATACTTTTCTCTGTAGAGTTCATTTGCTAAAAGTGCAATAACCAGGCAAATAATCTATTTTTGAAACCTAGTCAAATCTGGTTACATATGGAACCTAAAAGTAAAAATCCTCAGAGAGGGCAAAAAAAAAAAATTGCTTCCATATGGCATTTAATATTTTTAAACAAGATTTTTTAATATGTTAAGGGATATTACAATTTTCTCTCTTTTTTTTTCAAAACAAAGCAAAATAATTAATTTTACTGGAGAAAAAGCTACTTCTTTTTTTTTAATGTTTTGGCCAGTGAACTGAAAAATCAATTACAGACACAGCAGTTATTCCTGTGTCCTCTGTAGTGACAATGAGGCATGCTACAATTGCACTGCATCTCAGGAAAGGCACTCACGCTGCTTTATTTTTCACATGACATATAATGCAGCACTAAAGAATCAGCAGGAAAAAGATGATAATTTTGTGCTTTCTTACTCTACATTATCATAACATTTCTTGTAGCTACTTAAAAAGTTATTTAGTTATCTATGTACTCATCTGTTTCTTTGTATGGAGCATACATGTTCAGCCTCAGCAATGGCAACACCTAGCAATAGGGAGCTGCAGCAGACTCACATCTCCCCAGCCACTGGATTCTGCAGTCTCTAACAGGTATGAGCAGTAGAAATCTTTCAGAAAGAAAACAAAAAAACAAAACAAAACAACAAAAAAACAAAAACAACAACAACAACAAAACACCCAGGAAGACAGAGGCAGCATTTGGCAAAAAAAAAGATTCAACCTTCAACCTTTGCTTCTAAGAAACGTATACAGACTGCCAAGATAATCCTCTGATATTAGACAGGCTAGATCAGCAGATCAATAACTGCAGAGAGGCACATACCAACACACTGCAGTAAGTCCAGCCAAAGAGTCGCACTGTTCGATCAGAGCAGTCCGTTCCATGCCAGAGGCCACACAGACCTCTTTTTTGCTTGATTTGGGTAATACTATGATATGGACAACTCCTTCCTGCGCAAATATCTCCTAAACCCCTACAAACACACCTTACTGACAAGGCTTTGAGGTCTTATTTAACTACTTTCGCCCTTCCATGCCTTGCACTACAGCTATAGCTATTAAAAGTCACTTGTTCACCTCGAGCACTTAAAAAGTCCAGAAAAAACACACACTTAGTTTAGCTTAGAAGTACATCATTACTTTTCATTTCTTTTGTTCTGATGTCTCTTGCATCCTGGGACAGACTCCCAAGTGAATTAAAAACAGACAAACAAACAACAACAACAAAAAACCACAGAGTTGCTTTGCTTGAACAAATTATTTTTGTTGTGTCACCTGTTGGCAACACATACACAAAAGACCTCTCTAACTGCTGTCCTTCCCAGGCTCCTTGGACTCAATGTGATGTTTTCTCTCCTGAGAGAACCACTTTAAAATTACAAGAGCAATTTGCGGTAAGTGTTTATCCTGCAGGCATTAGCCCAGCTCCTCTTGCAGGTCTGCCTCTACCATGCAATTAACTCACTTAGGCCACTTGGGTGAAGAACAGTAAGTGGAGTTCATATGACAACACTATGCTGATAGCATCTCTGGTAGCCCTTAAAAACTGAGCTAATGAATGGTTTGCCACAGTCCCATTGCCAAGCATACTTTGCTGTACAGTGCCAAAAATAAATCTCATCCATCAGCTTGTTTGCCAACCACTGGTTATAACCATCTGTGTGGGAAGACGTTTTCCCTTTTGGAAAACAACAACAAAAAAGAAACAAGGAAAACTGCAATGCAAGCGTTACCCCTGAGAACTCACTAGTGACCCTGGAGATCAAGCCTCAGATATTCCCATAGCACTGTCTGTGTACTGAAATGGACTGAAGGATTGAGTTATCTACAATGAGAGAAAAAATACTGGAATAGCACAAGATGGCATGGTCCCAGCTGGGCACATGTTTTTTACAAACATAAATCACAGATGGAAAACTTCACATACGATCTCTTGGGCCTGGAGTTCTCAAAACCATGTGACTTTAACTTCCTGGCCTTACTCGGGCTAATTTAATCAATCAGACCTTTGGCAGTAGTAAGCCAATGTTACTCAAATAAGCTTATCTCCCCTCTCACAACAGTCAGGGCCTTCTTATGGCAGTGGCTGCAGATGACATCTTCAGGACAAACATGCAAAGAACTCAAACACAACTGATCTTCTGGTAGCGTCTAAGATAATCTCTTCTTCACATGACCCCCTCTCATCCTCCCTAGGTCCCAGTTTCAACTTCAAACTCAGATGATTGCCAGGTTTCTGAAACCACAGAGAGTTCAAGGACAAGATCACATGCAGTGATTATATGGGTCTTGCAGACCTCTCTGTGTTCAATCACTGCATGGCTCATTGTACAAGGTACTGCAAGGAGTTAGAAGATCAACCAAGGATTGTTCTTGCTTATTGCTCTCTCTTGCATATTTCAAGTGGCCAGCTATACCTTGCTCTGCCATAGGTCAAGCCCACACCGTGCTCTTGATTCTCTGTTCTTTGTCTGAGCTTACCCCTGTGTTCCAGTGTTAACTTTCCCAGATGTGGAAACTGATCACATAGGGCAGCTGATGTAAAAGTGATCCCACTTGGCCTAAAGTGGCCACAAGCCAAAGACATGAATATGTATGAACCATTAATAGAAAAGGAAGATGAAAAGACTTCTGCATGCCTGCCCAATCCTCAAGACAAGCTCAGCTCCCAGCCACAGTCAACCCATAGGGTTGCTCACCACTTCCCACCTGAGGCACCAAAGTGAAACAGCTGCACCATCACCATTTCTGTTTGTTGGAGAGAAGATGCTGATGGCAGCAAAGGCTATGTGCCCCCTATGGGACACAAATAGCTTTTTGAAAGCAAAACACTTCCCTCCTTCCTTCCTAGCTGCTATAGGCTGACACCATCCACAAGACAAGCATGTGCAGCATTGGCAAAGAAGCACCCAGGGTGAGGCACAGTTTATAAATACTGCAAGAAGTCAAAAGCCCCAGTATCTCTGAGGTTGTTATCAAACATGTTAAGCAAATGATATATTAAAGTGTGCAGACGTTTTGTAAATTAACAGGCTGAGGTTTGAGATTACTAATTATATGATTTTGCAGAGAAAAAAAGACCAATCCAGTCTCAGACACTCAAAAGAACATTTGGCACAAAGACTTTTTATTCTCTCTTTCTCTCTGTGGGCCTTCTGCCAAATATCTCGACTCAGCAAGAAGCAGTAGCACATGTCTCAGAGCACTCTTCAGCATATGAGAGTACAAAAAACCCCACATTTTTTCCTCCGTCTCAGGGCTTCAGAAGTCTGTAGTTTACACAGTTCGTGGGAAATATGTTTCCCCTGCTTCCTTAGATGACTCTCATTATTAATTTTCTTTTCTTTCCAGCTGACCCAAATGGTCTCAGCGCACACTGCACTAGATGACAAATTAACATGATCTCAGGCATGCATCAGAGGTAAAAATAAAGGTTTTCTCTACCCCCATGCATTTGAATGACCCTCCTGCTCATATCCCTTGCCTGAAGTAACATCTTAAGAAAAGTTCTGTGAATGGGAGTCTTTATAAAATAGGATTAGTGTAACAAGGTGGAGAGGTAAATTCAATAGTCCTTTTGAACAGCCCACTTCCAGGTTTCTCACACTTATTAGAAAATAGCTCAAGCACCTCAGTAGGCTTTAGGCCTCTGTGGAAAGAGCAGCTGAAGCCCAGGGTAGGACAACAGTAATTTCCCCAGAGAAAAATGCTTCTGAGTCCCTGTGCTCTAATTCCATCTCGACACACACCTAGTCAGTTGCAAGTACTCGTGTTTCCACAGTTATTTATTTATTTAGGAGGATGCAGAAACATATTTAGGCTTTGAAAAGAAGCTTGCTTCATACTTAAGCACCTGAGTGCTACCATTAATTCTGTTATCAAAATATGTTTTATTCTGCTTTTTTAAAAAATGTTGCTTAGCATCACTTATTCATCTCAGACTAAAATTATTCAAGGTTAGAAAAGCAACAACCCCTCCATGCATTTCGAAGCACTGTAATAAATTCCACTAAAAGAAAACAGAAAGCAATGACTTTCAAAGTAATTAACACAAACATTTTTTTCTAAGGACACATCTGAACATCTGTTGTGGTTTAACCTGACAGCCACACAGCCCTTCATCCATTTCCTCTGCCAGTGGGATGGGAGAAAGAATCAGGGTACTAAATTAAAACTCGTGGGTTGAGATAAAAACTAAAGCAACAACTAAAATACCAGTATGTTATCAACTGTGTTTTCATCCTGAATCCAAAACATGGCACCATACCAGCCACTATGAAGAAAATTAACTCCATCCTAGATGAAACTGGGACATAACTAAAAGATGATGCCTGTACTGATGAATGATTAAACTGATCAAACCTAGAATACAAACTATGTTGAAACTATTCTGCCAGTTTCCTGATTTAATCCACTCAGTGAGGTCAAGGTGGACTTAACAAAAATGGTCAACTTCAAGATATCCATTGTGTAGAATTTTTTCAAACACAATATTCATAACACTAAGTCACTCTATATTCCTTTTCTGTACAGAGAGGTACTTATATACACATGTACCCATTTATCTACAAAGAATATTAAATAAAAATATTCTGAAAATATTCTGAAAATATTTTTTACATACAGAAGCTTGTATAAACTGGGTATATGTATGTGATGAAATTTAACAAAACATCCACAAAAAGCACTTCATTTTTTAAATTCCACATTTCCACATTTTAAAAACTCTCAAGAGATTTTTGATTGGTTGGTTATTTTTATAGACAGTTTCAGTTGGTGTGCCAATCTTTAGGGTTTTGTTTTGGCTTTGTTTTGCTTTGCTTCATCTATTTTCATGTCTGGATAGAGTGGTACTAATTTAAAGATTCTTTAATTCTTCAGTGTCTTTTGTATCACATCGCATTCCACTTCACAGCTCTCTACAGCATTTTCACTTAGTCTGTCAATTAAACCAAAATATCAGATTCCTACCTTGAAATATTCCTCCCACGAATTGCAAGTACACATATACATACTTGCCTTTCTGAAACCTACATAGCTAGGGTTTTTTTAATTATCCTTTCCCACCCCTGCCTTGTAGGACTTCCCCACAGTACTTCAGGCTCCTACACATATGTTAAGAGAAAACTCTGTAGGATGTCCCAACTTGCAGTTCACTGTCTGAAAAAAAAAAAAAAAAATCTTAATTTTAAGTTTCAGTTTGCTTCTGTAGAGCCGCAGGGAAGCTCTTTGAAGTGCAGAGTCAGGGGAGGAACTTAAGTCAGGCCTTTAGAAAAAAAACTGCTAACAAGGCACATGTATAGTCCTGTGAAATCCCCTCTTTTAGAGTGCTCTCCCCTGCTACAAGCTTCCCTCTATGTTATTGATTCCATAAATAGTGAGTCTCTAAGCCATGGGTATGATGAATCAATAAGTAACTAGACAGAGGCTATGAATTGAAGCTGGATGACCTGGGAAGAAGCTAGCTATTCTTCAAGATGGAGAAAAACTAAGCGCATTTCAACTAGCAAAAGAAAAGAAAAGAAACTGGCAGGAGAACTGTTCAGAGCTGTGCAATCAAGAATATTTTTGCTCAAGGATTCCCAGTAGATAGTACTTTCAGATATCTCTTGCTGCTGAACAGGTATCTTTTAAGATGCTTCGAGCAGACTCCCTCACACATGCTTCAGAAGGAAGCCTTGTTGATAGAAGTTGTTGATAGGAAACAAATACCACTCTCACTGCTATACGAAGTTAGAAGCTGCAAAAATATCATCATTCCCAAAACAACATAGGCATACTTTGCAAAAACTGTCAGGTAATGAAGCATCTGAAGTTATTCACATCTTGAAGAGAAGCCTTTTTCAAAACAAGATATATGGTAAAAAATAATATTCAGGAACTTTATCAGAGAATGAGAATATGGCTTCAAGCTTGGCACTTTATCTCATATCTCTACAGGAGCTCATATGTTGCATACCATGATATGAGAACCCAGACCAGCTTGCAATCCCTCTTGGTTACTGCACATCCGTGCAATAAGCCAGGTATCATGTGTGCCCAAGCCACTTCCAAGGTGCTGGAGCAGATCTCACTGTGCACCTCTTGGGCATCAACATTCTGGGACTATAAAAAGCACACGCATAACAGGATTTAAGTAAATTAATAGAAAATTATTGCCCCAATCCAGCTCCAGCAGCTTCTCCTCTCCATGTCAGCCACCAGACAGATGCATCATCTTCCCAAAAGGGCTCCTCAGATGTAGGGAATGAGGAAACCTCTGAGGTATCCATGCTGGAGATGGCTCATGTAGACGGGAGAGTCAGAAGATGCACCCATAGTTCTCACATCTTTCTCATCACTGTGAGAGGGTGAGGGAGGAAAGAGGCAGTTGGGCCCTTGGGGAGCAATGAAAATATCATGAAAATACATTTATCGGTCCCATTGTAATGTAAATGTTGTTAATAAAATTTTCCAAGGAATTAATGTATAAATAAATTAACATCTGCATAGAAAATGATAGTGCCCATATAGTAGCTGTACACATTTTTATGGCTGCATATTCTTTGATCTTTTTGATACTTCAATGTCAGAATTTCCACACAGAAGTCAGTATTAGAACCTCAAAACTTCACCCCTCAAGTCACTTAGAATTGTATGCAGTTTAGTTAAATGACTGAAAGATCA
Organism: Alectoris magna; assembly: GCA_030625065.1. Taxonomy (NCBI): domain Eukaryota; kingdom Metazoa; phylum Chordata; class Aves; order Galliformes; family Phasianidae; genus Alectoris; species Alectoris magna. The sequence continues at coordinate 165,611,804 of CM060560.1, read as the reverse complement.
GTAGGTAGAGAATTATCTGTGGGGCAATTTATACATACTGTTTCAAAGTCCCAAGGATGAAGCAGAACACCATGCACAATACAGAGCAGTGCGGTGTATTTGTCTTCCAAAAACTGTCAGCAAATGAGTTGCCGACTATAAATGTCTATAAATATCTACATGGCCATGCCTATTTTCAAGGTTAGATGAAACTGTTACAGGGAAATAACCATTACCCACAGTTCCTTAGGAATACCTGCACTGACTCATGAGAAATATTTATATTGCTTTAGCTCTAAAATGCACACTGGAAGAAAGAGATGCGCATTAAATAACTGTCCAGGTCTATGGCATTGATACACTGTGAAGGGAGCCATGCAAAATCTTCTTTAATGTGTGGAAGACTGTCACAAAACATGAATTGCCTTCCCCTTCAATTCACCACCTTAAAAAGCTGAACAGTAAGGGATACACTGTAGGATCTGACAAAACGCCATTCACGAGGCACCCTGTCTGATCACATCCACAAATCTAGCAGGAGTTTTATCTTCACAGTGCTCATGACACAAGAAAGTCTTGAAAATAACTTTAGCACACATCCTCCATGTGCAGCTGTAGTTAGAAGAGCACTGTAAGAAAAAATAGGGTGGAGAAATCAGATACTGAAGATGCAGCTGGAGTGAGCCTGACTTCAGTGGTACTGCCTTGCTTTATCAGCTAACTCTTTACATACTGCATTACCTGAAGCTGTATTAAAGCTAGGCACCTGTAAGTTTTAAGGAACAAAACCGACAACAATCAAAATAAAAGTGGACACTGAATTGCTTTTTATTTCACACACAGCTACTCTGATTTTTGCATACAGTGACTGCTCTTCATTTGAACTTTTACTTTAGCAACTATGCTGCATAAAATGGATGCTAGCTGATTATTTCTGATAACCTGTCTCATCTCCTCAAGGGAGAGGAACGTTCATCTGCATTTCCTTTCCTGCACAGTCATTTGTGGAGTCTAGCAACACACATAAAGGTACTGTCATCTGAATGAAGAGAAACCAAATTTCAGTCGTGCAGGCAAGGTTCAGAGCCCTGAAAGCAATGCACAGCGGCAACTAAAACCAGCAAAATGAAGAGACTGCTAGAGTTTTTCTCCCTGACCATTTTTATCAAATATTATATATGTGATACAAGTACATAAATACATACACAGTCACAGGCAAATGAAGCACTAATTAGAAGGATCCAAAACTTTAACACAGCAACACAACACAGCATTTTCATTCACTTTCTGAATCTTTATACCATTATTTACTATATTATTTCAACAGCAGAGGAAGTGAAGATTCTGTGGTTCTCTACAAAAGCAAAGACACATCACCATACCTTGGATATCTATAGCTTTGATAACTAGTCCAAATTGGATATCCCTGTATAACCAATACAGATGTATACATAGAAGCAGCCCCAGGAGGTAATACGTTATTTTTACATAAGCAAGATTAGATCTCTCCCTGCAGGATCTGGTTTTGATCTGTTGTGAGGCAAACCCCCTAAGGGAAAGAGATACATCAGCAGAGCCATGAATTTGCTCTTGAGTTGGTCCCTGGTTAGTCATTGCTTTCAAGAGGTTGCCCCCATGAGAATCCGGTATTACGAATCAGAAACAGATCTAACAGAAGGTCACCGCTCTACAACCACAGCTGCTCTATCACTGATAATATAGCTGTATAACTAAAACTAGCTAAAATAAATCCACCGATTCATCCTCTGCTGCAAAGCTGACCTCTAAGATCTCAGGTATTTGCCAGGACTCAGCAGTGGGGTGACTTTCAGGTCCAAATGTAACACGAAAGTCAGAGGAAGAAGCAACAGGACATTTGAGGAATTTATTTCCCTAGCTATTATTCAGGAGCTTTTAAAGTGTTACCAGTTATGGGAGCAATATATATGTATATATAAAATTTAGAGGACTCAGGTTTGCTGGATTTAAAACATATCCCTGATTTCTTCCCTCACCATAGACAACTGACTTTAATAAACAGACACGAAGATAGTCTGAAACAGACATGAAGATAGTCTGAATCTTATAAATACCATCTACAACTGTAAAACAACATTTCCACATTTTTTTCTGCAGGTTCTCTGTAGGAAAGAAATCTCATGTGCCTCGTCTATCTGCTCTTTAATTATTCATTTTTGCTATGCACGGACCTAGAAGATTTTTCCATAAAATAAATAAAGTACAAAGTACACGCCAAATATAGAAACTTCATTAAAATCTGTTGAAATTGTTACTTCCCAGTGATCATTGTTATGAAAAATGGAGAAATATTTTATAGCTTCACAGTCCTCTCCTACAATTATTTGATTAGGATAAGCCATAATCAGGCATTTTCTCATATTTTTAGTGTGGGTCATGGTGCTGTTGTATTCCTAGCACCATGCAGAATAGCGAATTCATTTATAATCACTCCTATAGATCTGTTCAGATGAAGAACAGGTTTTTGTGAGAGGTTTTCTGGCATCCAAAGTGCTGCCTTACACTGCTGTTTAGCTCAGGAGTGAATTCTTGTGATAGATTCAAACGTGAGTTCTTCACAACAATTATTGTATATACAGGTTAAGAAATCCCCAGTAGACCAAGATATGTTTGCAAACAGAAGCAAAACTAGAAAGGTGTTTCCTTCAGCAAATTCATTATTTTTAGAACTATTTTCAGTAGTTACTGCCGGTAATACCCAACAGACTTTCACTGTTTATTTCAAAAGAGATGAAAAAATAATGATGAAGAGAAAATGTCACCCATGATGAAATAAACTATAAGCTGGAAAAAGTATGATTTCCACGTGCTATTCAGACTAGTCTCATTTATGATTGCTCTGGCTATCGGCTAAAACCTCAAGTTTTAAATGTTTATAACATGAACACAAAATGTTGATAGTCTATTAATGGAGGATCCTAGTCCAAATTGTATTTTGCAATTTGCAAAAATTGTGAGCATTTTTGTATAACAAAAGAACAGCTGTTCTAAAATATGGCATTGTTAGAGTAATAATATTCAGGGACCCTTCTGGCATTTTCTTTTTTAAAAAGAAAATCTTAAAAGGCACTATTTTAAAAATGCTTTCTTTTTCTGAGGTTTAGGTTTTATTTCATATTTGTGAAGTGCAATATTCCAAAGCCCTCTCAGGAAGCTAAGCTCTCTTCTTCAGCCTTTTTCCTCTATACAAGCTGCTTTTCAGAGTAAACCCTGGAAAATGTAATGATGGCACTCTCATGACAGAAGGAGGAGGATGGGAAATACATACTGTCCTTAAATTGCTTAGCAGAAAAGGACATCTAATGATGCAGAGCAAAAACTGAAAAGTCGAAAAAAGGATGAGAAGAGACTGTCCTTGCACCGGAATAATGGGCACCCTCCTAATTTCTCATGTTTTAACTGTTTACATCCCATCCCATCATCTCTAGCATTAGGCAGGAGCCCTGACTGCCCTGCCTTCCTGCAGTCCCCACAGAGCCGTTCCCAAGGCTGGTATGACAGCAAGGCGTAAAGGAGCCTCTGCGCTATCTAAATGATTGTATGAACAGGAGTGGCATAAGTAAGTAGGATGAAAGGTTCATTCATTTCTCAGCCACTTCCAGAGCACAAACAAACAAACAAACAAACAAACAAAAAAAGATTATTTACTTATCATAGATGAGCATTTCTGGATTTTCCAGTTTTCTGGAAAGGCAGGCATAGGCATGGAAACTGTATTTTTATTTTTCTAAAATGTATTTGAACCAAAAGGACGAGATTTACATAGTTTTCATATGTGCAGCATGCAGCAGAGTAACAAGATGGCACAATATTATTCTTCTTCCTTCCTTATTTAAACTTCTATCTTCTCTCAGATACAGTTATATTTGTTCTTAATATCTCTAGCAGATGTTCTGGGGTGAATGATGCAATTAAGAATCTAAAATTCCCATTTCTCCCAGATGCTTATTTTCTGGATATTCACTAACTGGAAATATATTTACTTTCCACTCTGTGGTGTCTCACAGTTAGCACACCTTCTGGGTTCCATTTCACAAAATTTGCACAGTTAATCTGACACACACCAGTGCACCTTAGATGAATGCTTAGCACCAGCAATCTTTTTTTCTACTGATAGTAAACTTACATATCATACTAAAACAGACCAAAGTTTTGAATAAGGAATTTATTTTAAGAAATCCTTTGATTTCATTGTTCATAAGCACAATGCTTTCTGCTGTTGTTTTTTTCAAAGTTAACTTTGGCATTGCTTAACCTTCCAGCTCACTGAAGGAATTTAATGTTGATTTCAGCCTTTTCTAAGATTCACTCTTTTCATCGAGATGGAATTACACTTTTACCTGTTTTTTCCCTGTTCCCCTTTCACTAGACACATACATAGACCTGGGTTCAAATTCTGGATTCAGAGCAATTCTGGCCTTCCCAGCAACTCAGCCAGCCTTCTATGAGCCCAACCTCTCCTCTTGCACATGGTCCTGGAGCATAGAGACTCATATGAAACAATTCTAACAACTGCACCTTAAAATCTAATGGCACAATGCTCCAAGGATTTGTGTTGGTCTTAACAGAACGCTTTTCTCATGCATATCTTTTCCACAGCTCTGCATTCACCCAGAATAACCCACAAATTCAGCTTTATACTTCAGTCATTCAAGGACACTTGATAGCAAAGCCATAAGTATTTTGCAAAAAGAATTCTAAGTCTATTGCATTTACTTGAGAACAATTTCAGTACAAGAGTAATACAAATCTGTGGGGAAAAAAAGAACAAGACAGACTTGGCAGCTCCTGCCTCAGCCTCCTCATTGCTACAGACAGAATTCTCGCTCAGTCTGGTAAAAGAAAGCTGCACAAAGCAGGCTGCTCTTTTATGATTTTCCTGCTTCCTGTCATCCAAACCCCCAAGCCAGCCTCCCTTCTCCAGTCAGTATGCTGTAGCTTTGTTCCTACCTACGCAGAGAAGTGAGTTTTTCTCAGCTGCAGTCACCTCTCTGTCAAATGGTATCTTCACACATCATTAATTGGAAGGCCAAATTTTTAGTATTATCTCTCTGCAAATTTCAAGAATTTTTACTGTGTTTCTTTATATTTTAGTTCAACGAGGAGGTATGGAGCAAATGACAAATCCAAGTTTTAGCATCAACACTTTCTTAATGGAACAAAATGACAATTGCAGAAGGATATTCAGATAGATATAAATTAATCTGTCACAGACAAAATTTCTGACCTGTGACACAAGACACTATTTGAGCATCGGAAATAAAATAAGACCTTTAAAATTTTATTTGGACATTATGACTCTGGAACTCAAGAATAATTTTTAGGCAGAGAAAGGAACTGTACCCAAACTGAGACTTTCTGCTGAGACTTTCTGAAAGTTCGAGGTTTGCACTAGTTTGCATACTCTTTGGTATATCAATTCAGGGAAGTATTCACAACTAGACTGGAGGTTTGAATTCCCACTTTGTGAAAGAAATGAGCTCTGACAGGTGTTTCAGAGAACTGAAGAGAGATGCCTCTCTTAGGCATGATGTGAATAATTCTCTGAGTCTTCAGTTATGTTTGAAAAGCACTAAGTGTTTTGCAGAGCTACTATAAATAAATGATAAGCATTTTAAAAACACTGAAACGGGCCACATAAGCTATTTCATCAGTGATGACCTTGTGTTTTTCTCTTTCACCCACGCCTCCTATCCCTGTGCGCATGGACACAGGCAGACACAGACTAGGCTGCTTTGGAGCAGTAGGTTTGTGCAGCTTGGGCTCAGATCAACCCACTGATCTTCAGCACAAATGAAACCCTTTTACAAACCTTTGCTACAGAGAAGATTGCCACAGTGAGCATTAAAATGGAAAGTCTTTCCCAACCCCCCAGTGAATAAAACTAAAAAGAATTGTTGCAGGAGGAAACTTTACAAATTGCAATGAAAAAAAAAAAAAAAAAACCACATAAAGGATTTTTCTCCTGTAATTCTGCAGAATAGCTGACTGATTCTGAACATTTTCTTGGCACTTGCATGACTAAAGAACAGCTGTTCTAAAATATGACTTTGTACAAGCAATCACTTAACACTGCCACAGACTAAATTCAGTGAAGAGTGTCAAGAGGGAAGGGCACAGTCTTTAGACATCATCAGCAGAAAATTAATGCAGATGAAAGATTGATTAACATATGCCCTGGATGCTATAGAAATAATCTCCACATGGGATGAAACTTTCCAAGCACAAACCTCCAAACCTGAATATGTGAAATCCCCTGAGCAGGATAACAGGTGTGTGCAATAGATATATACAGGGTAGTCATTATTGCATGTATGGAATACAAGTTAAAAACCTGAGGAGTAGCACAAGAGACCTCACGACTAGACTAGAATTCAATGGTAGAATTTGAACTATTTCTGCCATAACAGTAATTTTACATATTTGGTTTGTGTTAAGGATCAGACTCTAATTACACTCTGATGTTGGCCCATTATGTTGGACCTATAAAAAGAATTCAATCTTAATACATTTAATTTGGACAAAACATAAGGGAAACTATAATCTATTCAGATTTTCTTTTCTATTACATTCTTGTTTGATAGTCTCAAACATTAATAAAATTTTATGAGAGTTTCCCTCAGGAAAAAAGGAAAAAAACAAAGTTATCATGATAGTAGAGAAATAACTAATTGGTTTCTCCACCAAAGGAAGATCATTTCATGGTCTCAGACACAAAAGATGTAAATACTTTTCCTATTTACAGCTCCTATGCCATCAGTCTATACTGAAAGGATCCTCCTTAAAGACAGCACAAGCAGTATAATCACAATGAATAAAAATGTTTCCAGAAAGGGAAACAAGGCTGGGGAGTGGGCACAAGCAGCAGAAGCATTCCTATTAGCTCACTGCAGTGTATCACAGAATCACAGAATTGTAGGGGTTGGAAGGGACCTCCAGAGATCATTGAGTCCAACGTCCCTGCCAAAGCAGGTTCCCTACAGCAGGTTGCACAGGTAGGCATCCAGGTGGGTCTTGACTATCTCCAGAGAAGGAGACTCCACAACCCCCCTGGGCAGCCTGTTCCAGTGCTCCGTCACCCTCACCGTAAAGAAGTTCTTGCGCACATTCGTGCGGAACTTCCTATGCTCCCTATCACACTACTCCATGGCGCATGATAGGAGTTTATCAGTCAATGATTAGCTGTAGATAAAGAAGGCTGTATTTTAAACCTGGAAATGCTAGAAAAAGCACCAATTTCAATAACATAGAGCTATGTGCTATATTATTTGAGCACTTATCAAGTTAATGAAACAATAAGGAAAATTCTGAACAACAAACCCAAGAGACTGTTGCTATTAAAACAACACTAATTGAAGAAAGGCAACTATCAAGGAGGCTAAAAAGTCCTTCCATACTATTTTCATGGGTCTAGTTAAAATGGTGAATGAAAATGTAAGCCCTATGTTTCATACGTTAAAGATAAAGAAATCTAGCACAACATATTAATTAGCGTACATAACAAATCAGCAAGGCTAACTTGAAGCCAAGAATACAAAACTGGAAAAGTAGATAGTATTCCAGTATTAAGGAAACATTAATGTTTAATCTAGATAGGACAAGTAACAGCAAGGTAAGTAAAGAATCAGTGGGTTTTCTTTTTTATTCTTAGCATCATACAGTATTTCCCTAACAAAAATTTTTGGAAATATTAGTCTTCAAAAAATGGAAATCAGATAAAAATATCAGCTGATTGATGGGAAGCTATTCAAGGAAAGATAACATAGCTAATAAATGAAAGTGCTGAAAAATGTTAAAAAGCCTGGTATCTCTAGCTGTAAAATCAACCAAGTATGTAACTTAACAAGATTATAATCTTTTGTGCAATCATCTCCTTTCCACTGCAACACAAAACCTGAATGTATTTAAGGATAAATATTATCATATAACTCACGAAAAGCTAATAATAACTTGACATTGGGATTACAGGATCGGGCCCAAATTAAGAACCACTATGCATTTCCATTTTAGCTGTCTTAGAAAAACCTCAAGAAACCATAACACTAACCAAAAATAACAGGAAAAAAAAAATTAAGTAATCCATATAAAAGGAAGATGTATGATATCTTATTCCTACTCTCCAGCTTCTCGCCTCATGGCTACCTCAAGAACATCCCAAGCTTTGACCTCAAGGTGGTGGTGGTGTAAAGGAGGGCAAAAATGAAGGCAGCCATTTAGTGTGATGGAACTGGTCACACAGACAATAAACTGGCATAATTCTGCTGCTGTCTTGACTTCTGTACCTACACCCCAGTAAACCACCAGAACTATTGTCATTTTAGTGGCCAGAGAAAATTATTTTCTTTTATACTCTGGCAGAATGCCAAGAAGTACTATCTACTGAAGATACTGTATTAACATTTTAGATTGCATTGACAGATACTGATATGAAAGTGTTTGACTGACTGTGTTCCATTTTATCTTCAAGCAAATGGCAATTTTGGGATCAGGTTCTGATCCTGATATAACTAAAACTTTCAATTAATGCTGAAGCCAGATAAGAACATCTAATAGCTTTCTTCCTCGTGTCTGCTAAAATGGCTATGGTATTCCTTTGTTTCTATATTTAAACCTTAATTACACTCAGAATTAAGCTAGTGAAAGCTGCACACAAAGCATTCTCATTTAAGAGAATCTATCTCTGGGACAAACTCTCACAAGAGATAAGATTACCCATGTTTGAGCACATTTGGCATATTTGACAAAAGAATTTGATGAAGCCCTACTGACAGATCAACAATATAGGAGTGGATGCCACCATCTAATATTTTGACAGTCCACAGTGACATTTTCCAGCATCAGCTGATAACTCCTAACACATCCACACACACCTCCGTGTGTTTGCAATTTCCCTTTTCTAAAAATTCAGTTTTCTCCTATCTAATTCCCATCAAGAACCTGGGAACATACAGAACAACTCTTAAATCCTCTAATAGGCCCACACCTACAGAAATCATATATTAGACACATACAGTGGGATCCGATCCCATACAAAATGTTATAGTGTGGGCACTTCGAAGAAGTGTTAACGGAGACATGGTATTCCTGCTGCTTCATGTCAGAGCCTATCTCATGTAGCTGGTGGGATCTGTAGTTGGGGCACTCTTTAGCTCAAAGCTATTCTAATGACACTTCTTATGTCCTCAAAGAATGCCAGTGCCTCCAGTAGGACTCTTTCAGGAAGGAGCATGTAGCTATCTTGTGCTTACTTAGCTGGATGGATGGATGTCTTTAGTCCAGTTTAGGTCCTCTGCACAAGTTCATGCCTTTAAAACTGAATGCAAACAGTCTGTATTATGAATGTTGTCTTCTACACAGCGTAAAATTCTCAACAGAAAAGGTATATTCATACCAAAGCTCCATAGCCTCACATTTCTTTCTACAAAAATATAAAAGTTTGAATATCTGGGAGGTCTCCCATGTTTCCACTAGGGCCGTTCTTACCTAGACACTGAGACTCTAACTTTAAATGCTAGGAATGTATATCTCAAACACCAGAATCCCCTAGTATGCCAAAACGAAGCAAAACAGACAGCATGATTTAGCTGCAATTTGTTGTATGTGTTCATCCAAGCTTCCAAACATGATTGTCAATAACTTGCACAGTCTTAATGCAAGAATAAGACACAAGACTAAAGGGCTGATTGATAGAGTCCTTCACCCACCTTTCTGAATGACTGTAACTTCCACTGTGATTCCCAGCAATAGAACCTGTAATACATATTCTGCAGTGTTCTAGTGTATATAGCATTCAAGAAATTTTTACATGATTTTGCATACAAAATACAAGAAGACCAAAGTCAGTCTCAGGTCTTTGTTGGACCTTTTCTAACAGAGCACTCTAAAACTTCAGTACAAAAACAGACAAAAATATATCTTAGAACAGAAAAAACTCAGTGGTTTGAGCAGAAAGCTGAACAGAAATAAAAGAGCTTATAAATAAATCCGCCCTTACTCATATGGGTTCTTCTATCCAGGTCTGCCCTCATAGCAAAAACCTTCAACACAGTCATATACAGCTCTTTAGGTCCCTTTTTTCCATCACCTCAAAAGGCTGTGTGCCTGTTCATTGATCTTCGCAGTCATCCCTCAGTCTTTGCTCCTACTGTAGGCATCCTGTCTCTGTCCTTTTCAACCTGACCACCCGTGTCCTCTGGAGGCTTTCTTCCAGAGCCACAGCAGTATCATTTGGCCTGCAGCAAACAATCAGTATGAGGCAAACACTGTCTTCTGCTCTGTGGCTTCATTTTTAAACATACACCAAACAGCAAATCAGGAAGACAAATTAGCAGAACTAAACATCAGTGCTCAGAAGCATCTCCACTTAGGCATCGCCTTTGTTAAACATCAAAGCTGCAGGTACCATGGCAAAGTTTTGTTCTGGAAGTCTAATGAGTGCAAGCCAGTACTAGACTTTAAACACCGTCATCTGTGCTGAGCGTGGGATCACAAGTATAGCATTAGATTTATGCATAGGCAATAAGATGAATGTCACTTGATGGATAACTAAAAAAAGAGTCTGTCTAGAAGAAAATCTTGCACAAGGGTCAGACAATCAGTGGTATCTTTAATGTGCGATTCACAACACTGAGTTTGCACAACATTCACCATCATGCCTCAATTCCCACACACTTTGTGAACAACAAATACGACATAAATCACCCATTAAGCCACCAAAAAAGATGTCCTAACTCACCAGTGAATTTCACTCCTTGTGCATAGAATGAGTATGAGGGCACTGAGGTAATGCACACAGGCCATTAGCACACATTTTAACAAAGTGCAATATTATCTCTGCTCAGAACAGATCAATTCCACACTCCAGGGGTCAGGCAGAGCCAGGAGTCTGTCACACACTGACTCAGTGCAGTGTAAGCATTATTGCACTTGCAAAGAGAGCCCCAATGAACATAGGCTCAGACTGAAAAGCATCCTTAATTTATTCACATGATTTTATTCTGTTATCAATGTAAAAAAAAAAAAAAAAAAGTAATTATGAAAAGCTCAAATAAATCCAAATTCTGAGAGAGTTTTATTTAAGGGTAGAAACTGTGTCTAAGTTTTACTTCTTGTCTATACAGGAGTGCTTGTAAGGGGTGTGTTGGTATATTTCCTTCTCAAAAGGACCAGTCCTATACTTGAAACCTTTAAAACAGGTTAAGATACAATGGTCACCAAATCAATTCATGTTCCCTACGACAGAAAGAGCAAGGAGGCAGTGATGCTGAACTGATGCCCACCTGCCACATCTGTCAGCGAAGACGTTATGTTTGCACAGGTTTATTTGCTTTCCAAGGGCAAACAGTAAGTAGGAGGATCTGGATCAGTCCCATCATATAGAACTCTTATGGATTTCCTGAAGTAAAAATCTTTTGGCTGCCCTCAAAGTATATCAGTTTTTAGACTTATAACATTGACAACATCCTTCTGGATACTGACATTCCACGCTTTACTTGTCTTCTCAGATATAGCTACTACAGTACAAGTGCATAAGGTACTGCAGGCAGATTCATAAACACACTTGCCAGGGAAGATCTTCATAGCATGAGTTCCCAGTGAAATTAAAAAGTTGAGTTTTTGCTTCTTTTTAGAAGTCAAGATAAAAAGGTAAGTTTTGTGTTTTCTTTTAAACACCATAAGGGCATAGTTTTAGCTCCTTCCAGACTGACGAACTTTTAACAATCGGCCAAAACAACGAGGGAACAGATGTGTCTTCAAACCAGTCTTCTCAAGAGGACTTGCTACTCACTTACCTGAGACCGAAAAGCTGTAACCTGAAATCCCAGATGGCAGCTTTGGCTGTTGCAACCTCAACTGGGCCTCACGGCCTGGTTCCCTAATTCCTTCTTGAGGCCTTGCTTCTCTCACTGCTGACCTGAAATTTCTTGTGTATTCTGTATCACTGAAATAAGCGCAACAAGTCTACAGATGGCTTGTCAGAGTCAGCTGTTTGTATCACTGCTGAAGTCTGTCTGGAGAGCAGAACTCTCATTAAACAATTTTTCACACGTTGATGATCTTTCCTTCTTTTTCTTTCTCTTTTTTTTTGACAATAGCCTTCAGAAAAAGAGATGGGTTTAAGAGCTGGTGCAACTGATGCGTAATATGACTAAATCAATAGAGGAAAGTAAAGATTTTTTAAAATGTAGATTATTGATCTGTGAAACTGTAGGGGCTCCTTCAAAGTCATTAGGGTTTGTCACGTCAATATGTTAGTAAGAACTCCTGTAAATGAAGATTAATGATGCTAGGGATAATTAACACTGAACACACTTTTCTCAGTATTTGGACACTTTTGGTGAAGGTGAGCAGTGCCAACTTCTCGAGTGCACTTTAGTTCCTTTTCTGTCATTTGAGTAGGGGGGAAAATGTTTTTGGCAAAACGAAAGTTAAACTCACAGTTTCTTTGGCAGTGGTAGCTGAGTTGCCTATCTTTGACTTGTGCTTTAAAAAAAAACAACCCTATGTAAGATGAATGCAGCTGCTTTGATGATCTACTACACCTATGATAAAATCCTCCTGCAAATTTTTTTCCCCCTAAAATAACCTGGATACGCACAATTGTTGTTTTTCTAAATTAAACACTCAAGTCACCTTTCTTTTTATGGTTCCCTGCAAGACATCTCATATATTTTGCTAAATAACAAGTTATATGACAAGTCATAACTTAAAGAAGTACCAAAAGTTTTTGTCAACTTGCTGTAACGTAAGGGATTCCTTAAAGTTAACAAGCTGACTTCACAAGGGGGTGTGGGGCTCATGTTCACATTTTTTATCCAAAAACATCCAGCTGACATCCGGTAATGACTCATGTACCCCAGGAATCAGTACTGAGGCCTGTCTTATTCAGTATCTTTATTGATGACCTGGACTAATTGATTCAGTGCATTTTGTCAGTAATTCTGCAGATGATACCAAGTTAGCAAAAAGTGTCAATCTGCCTGGGGGTAGGAAGGCCCTTCAGAGGGATCTGGACAAGCTGGATAGCTGGGCTCAGGCTGATGGGATGAAGCTCAGCAAGACCAAGTGCCTTGTCCTGTACTTTGGCCACAACAACCCCAGGCAACGTTACAGGCTTGAGGCAGAGTGGCTGGAAGACTGTGCGGAAGAAGTGGATCTGGGGGTGTTGGTCAATGCTCGCCTAAACATGAGCTGGCAATGTGCCCAGGTGGGCAAGAAGACCAATGGCATCTTGGCTTGTATCAGGAATAGAGTAGCCAGAATGAGCAAGGAAGTGATTGTCCCTCTGTACTCAGCTCTTGTAAGGCCACAACTTGAGCACTATGTTCAGTTTGGGGCCCCTTACTACAAGATTTTGGAGCCCCGTAGACTGTCCAGAAAAGGCAATGAAGCTGGTGAGGGGTCTGGAGCACAAGTCTTATGAAGGGCTGTGCGAACTGTGATTGTTTAGTCTGGAGAAGAGGAGAGACATTATTGCCCACTACAGTGACCAGAAACGAGGTTGTGGTGAGGTGGGAATCTGCCTCTTCTTCCATGTAACTAGCAGTTGGACTACGGGGAATGGCTTCAAATTGCACCAGGGGAGGTTTAGGTTGGATATCAGGAAAAAATTTGTTCTCCAAAAAAGTGATCAGGCACTGGAATGGGCTGCCCAGGGAGGTGGTTGAGTCCTTGTCCCTAGAGGTTTTCAGTAAACATTCCAGTGAGGTACTAAAGGACATGGTTTAGTGGGGTTATGTTGGTGGCAGGTGGACTGGATGATCTTTGAGGTCTTTTCCAACCTTGGTGATTCTATGATTCTATGATCAAATGTAATATTTTGCAAATTATTTCTGTTCTACAACCAGGGTTCAAATCACCAAGTACTGTCCAGATAATAAATGGTGTGGCTCTTCTACATTTTCCTTTGTATGAATATGTCTGAAAAGATAAAATCAACTGGGGATCATTTGATTCTCAATTATGAAGTACTGTTTTCCCAAACAGTCCTTAGGATTCTATTTTTTTTTTCCAGGAATTACCTGGTGACAGGTTTCATTCATCAGTTTTTCAAGAAGAGTGGTAAAAATGCTTTGATAAAGTTTCAGTTGGATGGAAGCAAACAGCTTGATCAGCCTTTTGTGGATAGAATAAAAATGATCTGGATATGGGCTTTTTGATTTCTAAAGAAAGATAAACAAAGACAAAAGAATTATGAGTTCATGCTAGGATAGCTTGGCTGTTTTCCAACAAGCTGTTTTCTAGCAAGCCAGAACACAAATCCACATTATAGTTTAGAGAGAGAACAAAGGCTGAGCAAAGTGAATCAACAAGGTTCCTATCTGGCACGATGCCCATCTTTGGTGACCTGAAGGACCATATCAGATTACACCTAAATCACATTTCGCAGAAGACTTTGCTTGAAGTTCCTCTGCATCCTGAAGTCTTCAGTCAGTGAGTATTTCAAAGAAAAACATCTTCACACAATAGAAAAATATGTAGCAGTTAGATATATAAAAGTACTTGCTCACAGAATTATATTATCAGAAAGAACATTACAAAATGAAGCCAGATGAACTGATTTGTTTTATTAGAATCATTTCCTATGTTTAATTCCTTACTTCTTAGCAGTTGATGTCTCTGTCTTCTTTTACACAAATTATTAGAGTGTATTCTGATCTCGAATAAGAGGATAAACAGCCAAAAGACACTCTATGAAAAAGTGGACTTCAAAATCATGTTACATAGCAGATCACGTTTCAATATGTAGTGGTCTAAAAAAAGACATTAGTTAATAGATCCAGAGAGCTTTTTCCATTCCTTAAGGACAAAGAAAAAAGAAAAAAAAAGGAAAGTTAGTTTTCCTTGTCCTTGTGTTTCTGCATTTTAAGGACTGGAACAACTAGGAGGAAGAAAAAACTCACATTCTCAAAGTTTTGGTATAGCTTTTGGTCCAGTATTAGAAATGAAGCATAGGAGATGGACAGTACTGGAAAGTAATGGAGAAACAATCACACTCAGAACACATTATCGATGAAGTTAGCCCTGACACATAACTGTACACAGTAGCAACATAATGTTTCCAAGATTCATTGCAGGAATTTATCAGAGGCACATGTAGAAACTACTCAATGTAACTATTTTATCATATATTTGATTTCTTGATTTGCCCACCTTCTTACACCAACCACCTTTTCAACTATACTATCATTAGAAACTGATCGAGAAGATGCTAAAACCAGAGACTGCTGAAAATGGAACTGAAATACTTAAATTCCCCCAAATTAATAAAAGTCCCTTGGGTACTGATTTGTGAACCAGTACAAGGACACACAAATATATATTAGAGGAAGAAAAAAGGTCCTACAAAGTGGACACTCCTGAATTTGCTGACTAAAGGTTGAGATACAACAATATTATATAAACAGAATTTCTTACCTTTATGATGATTTGCTCCAGATGCTAATTTCCCCCACAGCGTTACAACAAATATTATTATTAGCAGCTTTCCTTTCGTTGCTTTCTGTAAGTATCTCTTATTCATCCTTCAAAGAAAAATACATAAAAATAATTACTTCCCTTAATATTTCTTTAAAGAATATTTCTCAAATTAAGGAGAATTAAAAAATTATGTCTGGTTAACATCTCTTAAGTCCTAATTTATGATTAGCTTTAAAAGAGTTATACACAGCATCAGTATAACCTCTCTCCCTGTTTTGTCATCATTCCTCCACCCTGGTCAGTATTAGGAGAATTCAGCACCTCCATCAGTTTTATACTAAGGCCCAAGCAATGGTAGCTCTGCAATAGGCTTTGCTAAACAAAAGCAGTTCCGCTGGTGCTTTTGGGCCAGTCATGTGCAGTGGATTTTTTAGCTTTAGGGATTGCGACTCTTTTTGGATTCTGCTCATAAGTTATAAAGACATAACAGATTTAAAAAGATTTTCAGCATATATACCAACCAATCCATGGGGGGAATCCTGTCAGGAAGATTTGAGTAGTTTGGCACAATGGCCTCAGACAGGCAGATTCTCTAGTCTCTCTCCTGTCTGTCCAAAGGGTAATGAAAAAATTTGATTTATAACACTAAAGGAAATTGCACACAGCTACCCTCATCTTGCTCAGTGATGTTTTCACTGCAACAGCAAGCTACTCTGGTGGTTCAAGTACAAGGTAACATAGCTTATTTCTCAGCAACCTTCTTCAAAGACAAAATACCTCTCTCCCTGCCACAAAGACACGTTCAGGAACATAGGCTGTAGTGCTTAAGGATTACAGCTCTGCAGAGAGTGGCAAGAGGTATAATAATGAAACCTTCTCTCACTTCTCATTCTTTGTAGAAGAACCCTAGGGATCTGGCTAAGAAACAACTCAGCACAATGGTCACGTTTCTGCTGATAAGTCAATAGGACAACGAAGCCTATTCCACCTCACTTACACTAGAAAAGCTGCAAATTTGGTCACTTGAACCAAAATTATTGCCGTTTTACAATGCCTGGAACTAGGCTGCCTTCTCTTTCTGAGCAGAAAAAAAACCACACACTGCTTCAGTATGGTTTCACATTTATCTCCCATAATATTCACAAGAAGCCTGGAAGAATTTGTGAATATCCCTTTTGCCCGACCCATGTACAACACTATCTCGTGCAAATACAAGCTCCATGAAAGGCAGACCACTACTGAAAAATGGAATTAACCAGCAACCTGTTCAAAGTCCCAAATCTCTTTTTATTCCTTCAAAACAATTCCTTCCCTCTGAGCAAATTGCTTTGTAACAAAACACTATACACTAACAAGGCAAGCTCCAACACTCCACAATCTAGCTCGTGGTTCCCAGACTCACAACCAGACCACTTACCCCAGAGCTGTCAACCTGGCTCTCTGGGAGATTGTCAAACGCTGTTAAGATTCCACACCAGGCTGTATGCAACAAGACGTGGCAATTCAAATTAACAGCCCACTGAGGATCATACGAAACCCTTTCAAACCTGAATTCAGGGCAAAGAGAGCTGAGCATCCTTTGACAGAAGTCACACATCTATAGTGTGTTTGCTAGAAGTTCACCTATCATGTTTATAAAGAAAAAAGAGAGAGGAATAAGCAAGTACTTTATCCAGGATTGTAGATGTTCCCCTGAAATCCTGATTGATTAGTAATCACTACAGAGGTCGCAGTGTGCTGTGAACCACACCAAGCTGTCTTGCACTGATTCCAGTGCCTTCACAGTGTAAACTATACATTCACCATCAGCTCCACATTTATAAGGCACTCAAAGCTAAAGGGAAATATATTATTTTTCACTGTAAATAATAATAATAATAATAATAATAAAGAATACACATTCAAGCATATGTCCTTCCACAGCTATTGCTGTGAAAAGAATATGAAATAACTCTTTCACTCCCAGATTGTTTTACTACCTTTAACACTGCTGGTGCCAAGTCATTAAAATGAAATTTTTCTTCTTCACCTACCCAACCCTACATAAAACCCCATGGGACTCAAACCATTAAGCAAACCAGACTGTAATGCAGTTGCTGCAAATGTACAGCAGAAAAATACGCAAGGAAAAACAGTAGCAGTGAGAACAAAGAGAGAACACCAACCTATCTGCGTGGGAACAGCAGCCCCTCAGGGCGGCAGAGTGAGGATACAAACCTCTGCTCACAGCCCAACACCCAACGAGATGTAAACCAGCACTGAATCTAGCTGAAGCTGTTCTGCAAAGCTAAGGAGAGTTTGAGCTTTGATGCAGCAAATCTGGCATCATTGCCATTGCCAGGTTTCCCAGTCCTGAGTAAAACAATACGCTATTTCTGTACCACATGACTAGTACATTATTCTGCATTATTTAAGGCATTTATCCTTCAGAAGGACAAAAATACTATCTTTTAGAAGTCCCACGACAGGCACAATTAAAAGAAAAGCCAGTGCAAGTAGCAGCTCCAGATAGGGACTAATAGTTCAGAGGCCATCAGTAGAAGTATAAAAACAAAAAGTCTCTTAGCAGTTAAAGCATCCATAACATGCAGCAGCTGCAATAGGAAAAAGCTGGGAGATGATGCTAAGTTTCAAACTGATGAGGCAGTGTAACAGCAGACCTGGGATTGTGTGCATTGGCCACTCACAGTGGCCAATGTGGCTGCATAAGCACAGGCAAGGCATGAAGCACTGCTCCCCGAGAATGGCAGACGTGTCTCAGCAGTGCTGGAACGCAATGAGAAGCCAGACTGTAGCATTACAGCCCTGGAAATAAACAGCGAAGAGTTTGCAGTCTAAGAAACTCAAGGGATTGGGATGGATACATCTCATCAACAAAGCAGGCAAACAGATAACAAGGAGAGACTGTGAGATTCGCTCAGTATCTGAGAAGACAGTGGAAATAGAAAGCATTTGGCCTCATCTTTGAAATGCAACTATTAGCCCCTGTAACTTTGCTCCATGTCAATTAAGTGGATTCAGGAAATAAAATTCAGTCCATTACTGTACTGTTATTGCACTAACATAACAGGCTGCATTAAATAGAACAAATGAGGTCTGAAATGAGGTCTGCTTTTCCTAGAGGTGATGCAGAGCTGCACAGACAAAACTATAGCTGTTAATCTGAATGGTTTTCTCTTTGAGATATTCTTCCTTTCTATTTTCCTTTCTTTCTGCTTACAGCCTTACAGCCCCCAATAATGCCACATAACCCAAAGGCAATCAAAGCTAAGAACAGCCATGCTGCAGGAGATGTTTACGTTTGGAAATCAGCTTTGTGCCAAAAAAATAAAATAAAATACAACCATTATGTGTAACAAACATTTTCTTCAGTCTCTAACCCGAAAATATTGGAAATAAGCCCAATGACTTCTCAGCACTTTCAGTCAGACAAAGAATTGAAAGACTGCCTTGTTTGAGTTCATTTTCCAGTGTGCTCAGAGGCAAGGAAAGAGAAAGATGGCTTTTTCTGAGGTACCAGGGACACACTCGAAAAAAAACAAACACAATTTACCAGCAAAATTCAAACAGGTGGTGGTTTGAATGTGAGATTATTGTTGTGTGACTGGCTCTTCACCAACACCAAAACAAAATGAATAGATATGAAGGATTTGCTGCTTTTGCTCCAGAAAAATTCCTTTCCTCTGATGTGTACTTCATGAGACCCATCAGGTCCAGTATCCTGGACTTGAGGACAGGTTGTTTCAGCAATGAATGGATGACAAAAGTATCCAAAAAACTGCTGGATTTTTTTTCTCAGAGTGAAACTACATCTGATGCTGCAGAGAACCTTCACAGATTATTGTGTCAGCAGAAACTGTTCTCCCTGGCCTCCATGGTTCATCAGATGCAGACTGTGAACACACGGGCTCTCCTCATCTCTGCTCCATTTCACTGTCAGCTCTCTCTCAACTACTTGGCTGCACTAAAACTGCCATGAGCAGACATATATCTCCAATATCCACTGCAGCAATGCAGCTTCCATAAACTTTTGACTTTCTGCTTTCTTCCTTCTTTGCTACTGGGCGTGAGACCAGCCCACCTTACCAATGGTTCTGAAATAGAGGAGAATCACATGGGAGTCACTTTACATTGTACAGCCAGAGCTAAATTGCCTTGCTTTCCTATTTCAAGTGAAGTGTAACCTCATGCAATCTTTATTGTTGAGGAAGGAAAAAAAGTAAGGAAATAATAGCTTTCTTTCTTCCCTTTAGAGCTCATACACAAATAAAATTCTCATCTGTTTCCTGGGAGTAACAGCAATTTTCTCTCTTTTGCCTTTTCTTTCTCTCCTTTACAAGTATCAGCTTCTGTGAAGCTTTTCAGAATTCATTCATTCCTGTTTTACATATGCAGAAACTTTTAGTGTCAGTAAGACCCATTTGTCTTCTGCAAATATGTACACCCTGTGAATGCAAGTGTTCATAAAGAGAAGTGTATGACTATTTCTCTACTGAATCCTGATGAAGTGACTGAGACAAAAACTTGATAGAAAATTAGTCCCACATTCTCTCACTTTTATTTTTGCAAAAAAAAAAAATATATATTTTCTACATCAGAGAAACTCTAAATGAGTAAATGAGTAGAAGAAACCACTTCTGACCTGATGTCTCTGCTACAGAAATAACGCAGCCATTTAAATTATGTTCCGTGCTGTGCTGAATATTACATTATTTATTAGCTGTGTTAGTTTCATCATCCCACGCAATGCAGGTCTTTGCAGCTTTATTTAGCCTTTCCTCTGTAAGCTAATGCAGATTTTAAAATGCCCCTGTGGTGGATAAGGTCACTTTGTTAAAGTAACACCGATGTGACCCCCGCGTGTTTGCATATATATAAATTCCCTCTATGACATTCCTGTCATGTTTGCTCAGTGAACAAGTAATTTGCCACTCTCATTACTTCAGGTACAAGGTAGCTTGTGAAAATCAATCTTCTTTCTGCTTCATACATCACAGCCTGTAACAGACACAAAGTGCATTCTGATTCCAAAATGAAGCCACGGGAAAAATACAGTCCTATTCTCATAAACTACTGCATTAGATCTAGGTGGGAAGAAAAGAAAAAGAAGAGGCATTTAGCCCAGTAAAGCGTGCAAGTTTTACATAGGAGTCGGACAGGAATTCTCTGTATGCAAAGTGAAAGTGGTCTTTCTGTTCGAAAAGTTGTCTTTTACCAGTGTGGATCCTTTAATAACAGAAGTAGCACTAGGGAGCCTACCTGTGCTACTAATATTCAGAGAGTTAAAACATTGCTGGCAGATCAATATAGGTATCATTGCCATTGTTATTTGCAGCTGAAGAGAGGTGGAATCACTGAAAAATTTTAGCCTTACTGACAAAAATTTTGAAAGGTTACTGGGCTAATTCTTAAGACACCAAGGCAAATGCATTCTTTACAAAAGTATGTAAGGATGTGATCAACATACACATCCATACTTATCTTTCACTTGAATGTGTGTCTTAAGCACATACTTAAATTTAAGCACATACTTTCCCAAATAGAGATGGATGTACATAAGCTTTCCTGAAAAACTATTTACAAAGTCAGTTTCTGTAAGAAGATATAGTCTGAAAACTGTAGGAAAATAAGGGAAAGGAAAATATCTCGAACACCTGAGAACTGAAAAGTTAAGGAATATAGGAAAATATGCAAGAAGTGAAAAAATATATATGTTTACATATTGCAAATAGTTTCCAGTTGCTGGAACACTGAAGACAGACGCACATAAAAGTAGACACATTTGCCTACAGTATCTCATAGCACTTGGATGTTAAATTTACATAAATATTATTGTTTCCAAAAACTGCTAAGCATGGGTGCTTAAGTTGGCAAAGGTATAAAATGCTGTAGCCCACTCTCTGTGTACCACCTCACCACAGCAAAAGCCCCTATGAGTTTTACAAAGACTACAGGCAAAACTTCTTCCAAATGAGTATGCATGGTTGTAATATTACCTTGAAAACTCAGATGTCACTGATGAATGGCCTTCCCTCTAAAGTGCTATCACTGTTAATCTCCCTTGCTTCCAGATTAACACCAGTTCTTTGTAGACACAATTGATTGCAATTTTCACCTTCATTAATTTTCAGATGCAACTCCTAACTGAAAGCAATAAAGAAAACAAAGAAAGAGGAAACAAAAAATGCAGTGTCCTCCTAGCCAGCATACAGATATACTGAGCTGCATACGTATTAAATTTCTTTTTTTGTCACTTTGTCAAGAGCAGCAAAGGACTGCTCATCAGCTGAACACTGTCACTGACATATTACTAAAATGCACACAAAGAAAATTCCATAAATTTTTGCAGGGTTAGACTCTGTACTTCTATGTATTTATGAAAATAGAAGCATAAAATTAACAGAAAGACATATAAAGTTAACAGAAATAACCTAGCATTACACCACTGCATTCCATTCATTGTGCTTTTAAATGTCTAAGATAAAATGTTAGAAAATAAACATTCAAAATATTCTGACAGCTTTTTTTTTTAAGAGCCCAGTGATGCTCTACAGCTGAGAGAAGTAAGTTCTCACATATAAGTGCCCAGTATTAGACAGTCCTCAGGCTCCAATTCTCCAATTCATATAATTTCCTCTGTTGTTATTATGCCATTTTAAACTCTCCCAGTTCCTGTGCTTAAGGGGCTTTAAGTTGTAGGGGGCACTGTCTATTCATTTAATCATCACAGCAGTAGTATTTGCTTATATCTTATATGTGATCCTTTTGTAGATGGTTATTTAAATATTCTTTATTCATATCACACTAACCAATCAAAAGTTTAAATTATAAAAAAAAAAAAAAGAAAAGGATAAAGTTCAATAGGGTTTCAGCAAAATGTCTCACTGAAACCTGATTTGCTAAGTTTACTGCGATTTCATAAAGGCCACTGCAGTGGCAGGGATAAGCCTCCAAATCTATGAAGGCAGAGAAAGCATCAAATACTAGAGGAGAATGGCAACTGAAGTGCTCATATTTAAAAGCAAGGACAGAAATGATCTGGGCAAACCTAAGCCTATTAGTCTGACCTCTTCAGTTTGCAAGACCTTAGAACAGGCTTTGAAGAAAAAGACAAATTAAAGCCAGAGAAGTAAATAGAATATGGGATAAGATGTAGCAGTGTTCGCAGGGTGGATTGTGTCAGACTAACTTGACAGTTTTTTTGATAAGATAACTGATTTCCTAGACAAAGAAATGAAGTAGATATAATTTGTCTGGATTTAGATAAAGCATTTTCTTCAGTGTCACTCTGGAACTTACACATTAAGCTAGAGACTCTGTGGATTACTACAAGAATTGAAAGGTGGATCCCAGTATGATAACAGCAAGTAGTACTGAAGGGGGGTATCGGAGATTAATGACATTTCTGCTACAAGTTCAGAATCAATCATTTGAAAGAACTTATATAAAAAACAGTCCAGTTTAGTTATCACTAAGAATGCTTTAGTATCAAGGTGATATGAGGTGGCTGTGAGAAGGACAAATCCTATAACTAAATTGTATATTTATTAAAAATATTGCAAGATTAGTACACATTTTCTTAACTATCAGTCAGAGTGATATATAAAATTCTAGCCAACCATCTTCAGGAAAGAAAAACTGAATCTGCAAAACACAGGGAGAGAGTCTTCTAGGATGATCAGAAAAATGAAAACCCTACCCCAACAGAAATTTAAAAAACCTTGCTTTGCTCCGCAAAGCAAACACTGAAGAGAAACAGAAGGGAAACAGAAAGCAAATAAACACAGCAAGGGCAAAAAAATATAGTGGATTAAATGGTATCTTGCCATCAGGCACGTTGAGAACACTCAGCTGAGTGATTCAGGAAGCCTCTTCCAGTCTTATTTCTACATCAATACCATGACCCCTTTTTTATACATTAGTATAGAAAGCCACATGGTAGTTTTTTTTCCACAAGAAAGCAATGACAGTTCTTTCCAAGTGTGTTAATGTAGTGTTATTTTCCAAGTCATTTCACCCTCCTCATAAAACAAAAGTCATAGCATTTGTCTGTGACATCCTGCATGAGAACAAATGTGAGTCTCCTCATTAACACCTAAACCCATGTTGAGTTCCATAAAATCAAATACTAAGATGTCAAATATGGATCTTAAACTCCAATTTCAAAACTTTTGGGACATTTTTATTGAGTTCCTTTAATTGTTCCACATTGGAACTATTATTTTTCCCTCAAACTATTATTTTTAATATATGCCTCAGATCTTTGTACCTGAACTCACTTCAACAAGCCCATGCTGATGAACATCTGATTAAGATGAATGTCTCTCCTCTTATTTTTCGAAACTGTCTAAGTGTAATTGCAGTCTCTGTTTCATAAGATTTAAGATGATCAAGTTACAGCACTTGTATTGGAGGACCATTCAGTATTGAAATTGCTTTTTTACTAACTTCAGTGAATTAAAGTCATATTGTTGAACATAGGTGATCATTCCATTATTAACACTCTCACTTTGTTTAGAACTCATTTTCTTTTCCATCAGTCTTGCTTTAAATTGAAAATCTTATTGTCACCATATTTTTACCACTGATGTCATGGAAACATAGCTCTAGCAAGCAGCACAAATGTCAGGATATGCAGGAGTCTTATTTTCTTATATAATTCAAAACGTTATGCTTTCAAGTATTAATTAAGCATTTTAAGATTAAAAAAAAAAAAACGAAAACAACCTGTAGAAACAATAGCATTGAGTCCAAAATTAAAAGTGTTTTAAAATGTGAATACATTAAAAATTCTATTATTAAATTCATTTAAAGACAGCATAATCTAAAACATATTTGAAGGCATACTGGGTGACTGTTTCTGGGATTCTCACATGTACATAAGAATATGGATAAAGTATTTTGACTATGTTACTTGATACTGCCAGTCTGAAGTTCAGTGTGTCCACAGGAACCATTAAGAATCTACTGCATGACTTCCCTACTGAAGATTTTTTTTTTTCCCAATAAATTCTTGTCATAAATAATGTTGTGACAGATCTCTGCACATAAACAGGGAAGTAAGACTCTGCCTAAGTCCCCCCTTGCTATTTTCATGACAATTACATCCATCAATAGACAAAGCAGCACTTCTGACAAACAACAGACATGTCTGAGCCCATTTTGTGTTTTATACCTGGCTCTATACATTTTGCACCACACTTTAACGTAAGGTTTGAGTGCAACTGAAAAATGACAGGTTGCTCAAATCACGGAAAAAATAACAAGCCTTTTGTACAGTGACCAAAATAGCTCTAAGAGCTCACATAATGCAATAAGAAGACAGGAGAGCAGCCGACTGGAAACAAACCTTGTTGAAACACAATTGGAACGCATTCCTCCAGTCTTTTAATGTCAAATCCTAACACATGCTCATTCTTTGTAACTACCATAGGCACCAGTTCCTTGGAAAACAGAGCATAGCAAAGATAGGACAGGCTCTTCCCATACAATCTGGTACACAAAGCAAATCTCTGTTCTAGAGCAAATGCATTGGGAAACATGAAAGATGACAAAGAAAGGAAGCCAGGATGCACAAAAAATATTTCAGCTACCAGCTGGGAAGCAGAACATGATGTCCAGCAGCAAATCCAGAGACACAGCCTTGTACTCAGCAAAGGTATGCCACAGAGGCACACCGGAAAAACCTGTGTTTTTATATTACTCTTCCAGTTTATGATTCTATTATTCTTTACTGGTAGAGAAGTGCAGCAGCTTTTCTGTCTGTGCATTTTATCAAATATTGAGATTTTTGGCCCTTGGATGCTTTCTAATCTGTCACATATGCTATAATAACTAACGTTCTCTTGAGAATCATGCTATGTGCCACACAATTTTGCAGTCTCCCTTCAGTGTCTATTTCCTCATCACTGTTCTGAAACAGGATGAAGAGTATTAATAGCCAACTCACGCTAAAAAAATAAACAACAGAGTATTCCCGTGAAAACTTCCTAGAAGTAGATTCCGTCAGGTCGACATATGTTTAATGATGACTAAAATATCTAAATGGCACCCACTCTTCCTTGAAAAATCCAATTCTTTTCCCAGCCTCTATTCAAACACCCTCTCTTCAAGGGTACCAGCAGCTATATGAAAGACATGGACAATACAGTCCTCAGCTTCATCCAGGTGTACCTCCAGAAATAACGCACTCACTTTGGTATGTGCTATGCTTTGTAATGTGGCCTTACATTTTAATATGGCCAGGAGTTAATTAAAAGCCCATTACAAATCTCTGCTTCCTAATAAACTAGGCTCGATTAGACTAGACTAGACTAGACTAGACTAGTTAATTTGGAAGGGATCTACAAAAATCATTGAGTCAAACTGTCCAACCGCTTTAGGACTAACTAAAAGCTAAAACATATTGTTAAGGGCTTTATTCAAAATCCTCTTGAACATTTACAAGAATGGAGTATCACATCTCTAGGAAGCATGTTCCAGAGCCCTGGATTAACATCTTCTCCATACTAGACAACCCAAGTATCCTCAGCCTCTCCTCACAGGACATGCCTTCCATCCCTTTTACCAGATTCGTTGTCCTTCTCTGGATTCTTTCAAGTACCTTAATACCCTTCAGTATTGTGGAGCCCAGAATTGCACACAATATTCAAGGTGAGGTCATGCTAATGTTAAATATTGTGGGAGAATCACCTCTTTTGACTAGATGGCTATGCATTCCAAAATATATTTTGCCACCAATGATCACCCAATGCTCCAATCCACCTAGGTTCCCCTGCAAGGCTCTCATTCCTCCAGGGAGTCAACAGAACCTCCCAGTTTAGTATCATCAGCAAAATTATTAACAATGCATTCTGCATTCAGGTAATTGATAAAAATGTTGAACAGAACTGGTCCTGAACTGAGCCCTGTGTAACACCGCTTGTGACTGGCCACCCACCAGATGTAGCTCCACTTACTACCAACACCTTGAGATATACCACTCAATATAGTGTGAACCTGTTCATGTCATAGTTGAACAATTTTCCCAGAAGGATGCTGTGAAGGATGGTATTAAAAGACTTACTAAAATCCAGAATGATTATGTCCACCACCTTCCCTTCATCCACTAAGCAGGTGACCTCATAGGGGAAGGATATCAAATTTCTAAGACAAGACTTTCTTAGCCTACGTTGCCTATGCTTGACAGTAGCTTTGTTTTTTAAAAGCCTTTCAAAATCCTCCAGAACAACCTTCTCCATAACTTTTCCAGGTACTGAGATTAGACTAACAAATCTGCAGTTTCCTGGATCTTCTTTCATGCCCTTGGTAAACTGGGGTAACACCAGCTACCTTCCAAGTCAGTAGGAACCCAGAAAGCCATGACTTCTCGTAAACTGTTGAAAATGATCCAGCTATAATGTCCAGTAACACTCTCAGTACTCTGAATGCCAGTCCA
Organism: Alectoris magna; assembly: GCA_030625065.1. Lineage (NCBI taxonomy): Eukaryota > Metazoa > Chordata > Aves > Galliformes > Phasianidae > Alectoris > Alectoris magna. The sequence goes on along the minus strand of CM060560.1, from coordinate 165,584,929 downwards.
CAAGGCTCCATGGACTTATGCATGTTGAGTGGACCCAGCTAGTCCCTTACAATTTTGGTGATCACAAATGAAAAGTCACTGCTCTCTCAGCCATGGTCCTCTAACCCAGAGGACCAAATAGTTCACAATCTATAATTAATACTAAAAACTGAGACAAAAAAAAAAAAAAAAAGGCATTAAATGATTCTGCCTTTTCCTCTTCCCTACTTGTTAGGTGACCTCCTTCATTCAGAGTTTCCTTAGGCCTCCTCTTGCTGTTGACATACTTTAAAAAAGCTTTTTTTTTGTCTGACACTACAATGGTCAGTATCAATCCAAGTTAAGCTTCATTTTTTCTTATTTTCTTCCTACAAATACAAACTGCATTCAGTTGCTTGCTACACAATATATAGCTTAGGATCTGCAGGTGAAACACAACAGAAGAGTTGTCAAATCAATGAATTCAATGTTCAGTGACTCTAATGCCCTGGATCAGGGATTGCATATGTGCAATGGGATGCATTTATGTTAGCATTTCATTTTTGGACCTGGACTGCACTTTTCAAACAAATTTCCCAGTTGTCTCAATTTATTATTATTACATTCCATGATGTGAACCAATGTGAGAGCATGAAATGAATTCCCTATAAATGAAAATTAGTTTGAGGAGTGCACCCAGTATACTCCAGCTGTTCAGGAATATTTGGTTCAGGGAGACAAGTTTGTTGAAAACAATCTCCTTCTCCACATAATGAATATATTTCAGATTTTGTACCCTCAGTGACAACAACCCGGGTCTACAGAAACAATTTGATAAACTATTTGCTAATTACAGGCACAGTTTTATTGTCTGAGGAGGAAGTTTATTTTATACTTTGTAAAATACCCTTTTGGTTGCAGTTAATCTTAAGAGCATTTGAAGATGTGGATCTTCAGCACATATCAACCGCATGTTGAAAAGGACTTGTTTGTGTCACTCTGGAGGCCTTTAAACAATTTCTGATCTCAATTTTAAAGCCATTAGTCCTACCGTGACACTGCAGCAAAGGAAAAGACTTGTGTGCCAAATTCAGGGAAAAGCTACCTGCAGTAGAGGCCTCTAATTTAAAACACTTAAGAACAGAATAAACTACTTTGAATTGCACAGTGAATCGTTCCTCTTTTTGCAAATCAGAACATCCTTTGTCTTTATATGCAGAAAATTAAAGACCAGAGCCTTGCTGTCCCTTTTCACAGAGTCTACGTAATCCACAAGGAACTCTACTGCTGAAGAAAAGTACAATTCATTGTAAAAACATCAAACTGAATACTTTACTGGCTCCATACCTGTCATTTCCAGATATTAGATTATTGACAGTTTTTCCCTAAGTCTGGTAATCATTCTACCAAGAACAACCTTATTTAGATGCGTGGATGGACCTTTTAGATGAACAGTAAATGATGGCCAAAAGGAAATGTCTAAAACATCACTAGCTGAAAATGAGACAGGCCCCAGTCAGAGAGAATCTGTCCCACTTATCCCTAGAAACCACCCCCACCCCATGTCCCCTGGCTTACAGGCAGCCACCGGTTTTGTAGGGACAGTGCAACCCACTCCTAGAAGACAGGACTCATTTAAGGATCAAGTACAAGTACATTTCAGATTAATTTATCAAAAAAGAAAATCATATTCTTTATGGATTAAAATTATTTTACTACATTCTAGCAATATAAAGTGTCCTTAAATTAGAAGTTTATTAGTGTAAAATAAATGTGACTCAAGAATATTTTTGTTCCCTAATACAGCTTTGTCTGAGAAAATCCTCAGATGTTACCATATTTACAACAGGATTAACTGTTTCTAACAAACTGCATTTGCATTCTTATTCATGCTCTGTAAAACAAAAATAATGTTTACTTTCATTTGTATTTCATTATTGAAGAAGGTTATGTCATTATGCTTTCATAACAATTGCATTAGCAACACCATTGTTAAACACAAGGATGTTTAGGATTCCATACATTTTGTTTTTAAAAAAAAAGAGAATCCTGTCAGCATTTGTAGTATGCATGACTAAAGAGAGCAATTTGTTGGGGGGGGTTTTTCCACTCTTATTTTTTTATAATCATTAATTGGAACTCTCTAGCAACTAAGCCTATTCTGCTATTAGTAGCAATCTAAATCTGGTAACACAAAAGAGCCCTGCAGTCCACAACAATTCTTTTACTGCTGTCTTAAAAAGGCCTTCCATATTTCTCGTACCCTAAGAGAAAGAATAATGCAGAATATGGTTTCCACATGATGAGAGAGGTAAAACACTTTCTGGAACCAAAAGTGTTTTACTTTATGTCCATCTTTTGGTCATAATTTGCTACTAGTTTTGTAGTCCTCTAGTTGAAGATGTTCCAATTTGATGAAATTATTAAATATTGATCATAAAAGGCAGAAAAGACATGTATTTTCCTGATAGCTAGAGGGTCTGAGTGAATCATCATGCTTCAGAGTTATTCCTTGATTCAAAAAGTTTATTACATATGTAGTGTAATCTTGAAGAGAATTATGCCAGAGGACTCTCTGCACTCATCGTAAGACACGATGCAGAAGTGAACTCAAATCCCTTCAAGAAAAGGAAGGTGGGCATGCATAACTGGAGAAAAACCCTGAATCTTTGCAGTCCAACCAGGGAGCTTCATGATGAATCTGTCTTGATGAGTTCTTTATCAGTCCTACTTTTATCTGCCCTACTTTCTTTGCTCAGCATTTCTGGCTACAAATCCACTGTCTACAGACAACCACAGCTATAGCCACTGTATCTGAGCATGTGTGAAGGAAGGGGGTGGGAAGTACCCACTCCACTCAAGCATTAGGTAACACTGAAAGAAGTCACTGCGTTGATGTGATCTCTCCAAAGGATGCTCAAAAACTAGGATCTAGACACTAATTTTTGATTAGTCTACCTCAAACAGTGGATGGTAATATACACTTGTGAATCCAGTCCCTCTTAAATCTCATAGGCAGTTTCACTTAATTTTGCAGAATTCTAGAAAATTGGCAGAAAAATGAATTAGCTAAAGTTTGAAGATGATAGATACAATTTAGAAGTCAGCACATGGCATACTTCAAGCACTAAGGAGCTACGTTCAGTAATGAACTGCAAAAAATCAAAGTATCAGAACAATTAGAAATGATTCAGATTGACATTCCCAGAAGTACTGTTTTTCTATCAATAGAAGAATCAGTAGAAAGCAACTGCCTACCTCATAATTCATTAGAAAAAGAATCACCTAGCTATATTTCATCCAAAAAGACACTGCACCAAAATGCTATTATAATCCAACAATCAACGAAATAATTCGTATCTCTAAGTCTATAATGTCTCTGATGTACAGTGTAATAATGATTTGAAATCGACATGAGAGTTGTGATTTCACTGTTCAAAGAGCTGGAGCACTAAGTCCCCTGTGCCCCTGTGCAGATCTCAACCTCTAAAGGTTCAGAGAAGTGCTGCAAGTTTTGCAGCTTTTACTCTCCTCCAGAAAAACACTGTCTAAATACAGCACATAAAAGGAGCTTTAAATATTTTTCAGCTTTTTAAAGACTTCAAATAAGAAATGTGCTTTTGCAGTCTGAACTTAACTCCTGTTGCTATAAAACTCCTCACTAAAAATCTATTCCAATGAAGTTGTTTTAAGAATATCGAAAGTTCTGTTTTTACCTGGTAACCAGATGGCAACACTGAGGTTTTGTTGTTATTTAGATAGATTTTAGTTTTTGTTTTTAGAAGGTATGGCAGACATTTTATTCTGCTACTACTATATTTTAGCATATTTAATTGCCAAGTTCACAAGGAATGACAAACTGCTTTTCCCAAGCAGATGGTAGAAGTTGTTTTTAACACTGCAGTGAGACTTCTTTTCCAAAATGCTTGCACAGCTTTATGAAGTCTAATCTCTGCTCAACATACACACAAAAGATCAGTTTATGAACATCTATGCACTCAGGGGCCAAATACGCAAAATGCTGTGAACTCAGCTCAGATATCTGAACTGGGACAAACTGTTGTACCTGAAATTCAGTACATGTTCCAGTGTCTATGGAACTGGGACTACAGTTTCAGTTCCTAGGAGACATGAGTTATCAGTGAACAGTGGTGCCCATTTTGGACTTTATTATTTACTATTTCCTTACATGTATCTTTTGTTATTAGTTTTAAACGTAAGTAATTTACGTCAATCTATCTCAGCAAGGTATACAACAACAGCAACAAAAAGTCATTTTAAATGAATTTTACTTTAAATCCCTATCTAAATGTATGTGTTTTGCAAAGTCACCTAAAACAACGATGAAAAGAGTGAAGAATTTACATAAATTCTTTCTTTGCAGCTTAGCACAAGAGAAATACAAGAAAGCCTACCAGATGACATAAATCACAGTGCTCTCTGAAGTTTATATCTAGATCTGAACCCAAACACTGCACCTTACCAATCATTAATAAGTGCAAAGTAATACTGTAGAATAAATTGAGTGGGAAAAGAAGGAAAGAAAGTAGTAGAACCACCCTTGCCAACTCACATGTAGCGCAGGAGTATGGCTAGGGACAAGTCTTAGTGCAACCTATCTTGCCCTGACTCAATCTCAGAGCTCTGTCCCCCTAGCAAACAGCTCTGGCCAGCTGACTAAAGCATAAGGAGCCTTTGGCTGAGGCTACACATACAGGGTGCATTTGCTGAAAAAGCACTGCTAGAAGCAAAGTGCCCTGAAAACAACCTCCTAAACCAACCCTTACCTTGCAGGGTCGGGTTCATACAATTTATAAGAGAAAGTATTAAAAACAATTGTTTCACATAATAACCCCACTCACAGAAGCCTTACAAGTGTCCATTGGCTGTTAAGACATCACTCTTATTTTCTGAGTCTGCAGTATTTTTGAGACTGTTGGTCCATGACTTCTGCATCACACTTAGCAGGGCACTAAACTCTAACAGACAGATGCCCAGAGAAATTAACAAGAACTATAAAAAACACCGTCCAAATAATATGAATTCCTACTAACACGAGCCATCTAATTAACAGTTCACTAATATTAACTGGGGTCTTTAAGTACTGGAAAATGTTATCCATTTGTATAGAGAAGGTCTAATTCTTTATACAGTCACAAAAAGACAAAGAGAGAATAAATATAATGGATTAATGAATAACGTGAGAGGATGAATAATATGCATTATGTTATGGGAACATAATGATATGCCATTAAGTAGCTCACCTATTATCCTTCCTAAATTTCAATAATGTAGTTTAAAAAGAGTGAATAGGACAAAAAGGAGTGAAAGAAATATAGCACTTATTTAAAATATGTGCATACGGAGTATGGATGTATACCCCTTCACAATTTAATCTGATTAACAATAAGTAATAATTTTCTGCTCAGTGCTACTTGTGAAAGAAAAGTTTTGGTCTTATGTAAGATTTTGTATAAAATCTTTTTCAGACTCAAGATAGCTAGCAAGTTAGTTATTAGAGAGTTTGAATAATTTTACAACACAAAGTAGGGCTTATCACACATTTCACATCTAGTACGTATTGTAAAGACACTGTAACTAGCCAATGCTGATTTTGACTGACTGGAACTAAACATGGTGGGAACAAAAAGCACAGCCTTTTTCAAAAGCAGGAATAAAGGACATTCTCATTAAAACGATTTGCTGATATGACTTAAAACAATTTATTTAATCTTCACCTTTTTATGTAAATATCCTTCAACTGAGAATCTTAAAAGTATAATTTAAAATAGATTTTGTAAAGTATAATGAGATGGTCTGTCAGATGGGAAGACAAATTAAAAGTGCAATTCACACTGTTAGAGCAGCACTGCCACCATGAAGCTACTAATCTTTTGCGCAATGCTCACAGTAGAATATACTCCAGTCTCTGTAGGGCACGTGATTATAGACTTGCAGGGAGAATGGGATTTAAATTATTCATCAATGTAGAGTTCTTTTTACAGAAAAATTAGTGTGCCACATAAATAGTAAAACTGTTAATTTCTGGCCCTTTGCAAATTAACTGCCTGGTAATATCATCAGTTATTACCAGGTAGTTTTACCAGCAGTTACAATAGCAATATGCTGTCAAACAGAAAGCTGTATACTAAAATAATGCTAAGGACAGAACAGTTGTGCAGCCAATTAAGTGTTCAGAATGCATTAGGTCCTGTAAAAAGATAAACATCTATGGACAAGCTTGTCAGAAGATCTGATGAATGCCGGATTATGACCACAGCCTATACATCAACAGAACAATACCATCTAAGCTGTGGCAAGTCTTTATATATGAGCATCCAAAGGGAACAGATATCAAAATAATTTGCCAGTAAAAGACTTGCACTCTTCAAAACTGACAGGTATGAATTTTGAGTGAAGTGGTATGTGTTTTCATCTGCCTGTTAACCACAGAATACTACCAGACTATCATTTATGAAGTCAAACTACACTGCCATCTAAATGGTATTACATTTTGGTACATATGGTACCTCCTCCCTTAGCTGGGCAGTCGATGATGGTATCATTTGTAATGCAGTGGCTACATCAACCCTTCAGCATGGCAGTACCAGAGGCTGGTTTCTTCAGTGTTTGTGGGAAGTGACACAGAATTTCAAAGCTATGGGGTGGATTTCTGCAAGTAGCTCCTAGCATTGGTCACAAAGTCAAGCCTAATCTTTATCTCTGCAGCCTGAAAGGGAAACAAACACATATCTTCTGTTTAGACTCCAGTCTCCTATATTGACACAGAAAAAGGAAAATGAAAAAAAAAAAAAAAGGAAAAAGAAAAAAAAAAAAAAAAAAGAAGAAGAAAAAAAAAAGCTGATACAACATGGAATTTTGGTCTGTTATATCAGACTTCATTTCAAATTTCAGTTCACAGTTTTGGATATGAACCAGCAGTGCACGCTGGCAGCCAAAAGGGCCAACTGTGCCCTAGGGTGCATCAGGCCCAGCACTGTCAGCTGGGCAACGGAAAGGGCTGTTTGTCTCACTCTGCTCTGCACTGTGCAGCCTCACCTCAAGCACTGGGTGCAGTCTGGGACCACATTAAAACTAGGGCATAACACTATTAGAAAGCATCTACAGAGATTGAGAAGGATCTGGTGGGCAAGATGTGTGAGGAGCAGCTGAGGTCCCTGGGTGTGCTCAGCCTATGCAGGAGCTGAGGGGCTGCAGCTCCTCACAGGGAGTGGAGGGGCAGCGCTGAGCTCTGCTCTCCGTAACAGCGATAGGGCCCGAGGAAACGACATGGAGCTGTGACAGGGGAGGGACAGCTGAGGGTTACGAAAGGGTATGCACCAGAGTGCGGTGGGCATGGAATGGTCTGCACAGGGCAGAGGGCACGGCCCCAACCTGCCGGAGTTCAAGGAGCGTTTGGACAATGCACTCAAACAACAGAATTTGATTTTTGGCTGGTTCTGTGTGGAGCTGGAGTTGGACCTGATGAACCCTGCGGGTCTCTTCCAACTCAGGAGATTCTATGATTTGATGCTTATATGATATGGCAATAATTTACTCTCAGAGGGAAAACTCCATTCTCATTTTACAGTAGTATTCTTTCAGTACTGCTGTAACGATGTGATGGAACCATAAATGGATATGGACCAGACCTGTGCCCTACCAACAAATGTGAACACGTCAGTTAGCATTGATCATTCTCTCCTGAAAGGCCAAAAATATGACATCCAAAAAGCTTAAAGAACACAATTCATTATCTGCAGAATCTCTGGCAGATCTAGTCATACTCTTCTTCTGCCATCTGAAGGATGTGTAGAGAATACACAGACAAACCAGGACTGTTTCTCATGGCTGTCAAGGGAGGCAGCCTAGCAAGTAACAGTTCCTTTTCATTTCCCATAATAATTATCACAATAAAAATCCATAATTATCACAATAAAAAAGGAGATCTGTTTAGAGGAACTGAAAATATCCTTCGGACAACAAAACATGCACCACTAGAGAAAGGACTTGATTTGTTAGTCATCACTTTTCTTAAATGCTGCCTTTTTTACTTTGCAAAGATATTCAGCAAGTCATCACATATACTAAAAAAATATGGTTTATTCTTCAAACACATTCATTAAACTAATGAACATCACTGATTTTACCTTGAGTAAGTCCACGAGGAGAGTTGCAACAATCAGCAAGTTCTACCAATTTAGATATTCCTTCCATTAATATACTCCTGAATCTCATGCAAGAAGAAAAATGCACTGCAGTATTCTTCTCAGTTTTCAGGCTAGATAGCATTAAGGTTTTAAAAAACAACTTATTTTGTTAGCTAGGAGGGGTTTGTTTGCTACAATTAATGATTCCTTTTTTCTTTCAATAACGCTATTCGATTAATTAACCTTCCCTCTTATTCAGAGACAGAAGCAATGCAAAACAACACCCATAAGAAACCCTGGTTCCTAGGTATTTTATCAGTGTGTAACATGAACAGATGTAGTTTTTATTTCACAGAATCATAGAACGGCTTAAGTTGGAAGGGACCTTGAAGATCATCAGCTTCCAACTCTCTGCCGTGGACTGGTTTGCCAGCCACCAGATCAGGCTGCCCAAGACACCACCCAAACTGACCTTGAACACCTTCAGGGATGAGGCATCCATTGCTTCTCTGGTCAGCCTGCGTCACCCTCTGAATAAAGGTTTTTTTCCTAACAGCTAACCTAAATTTCCTGTATTTTAGTTTAAAGCCATTCCCCTTTGTCCTATTGCTATCACACTGTGTAAAGTCGCTCCCCTTCCAGCTTATAAGCTCCTTTCAAGTACTGGAAGACCACAGTGAGGTCTCCCCAGAGCCTTCTCTTCTCCAAGCTAAACAAGTTCAAATCCCTCAACCTTTCTTCTCAGGAGAAGTGAACCAGCCTCTTATCCCTTCCTTGTTTAGGATCTGTAATTTAGATACCATTCCAGAGTACCAGAGCTCTGAACATTGAGATACTTTTTCTTAAATACAGTTGGTTCTAAACAGTCTGTCTGTTTCATGGCACATGTTTCCAAATATCTATCTCAGAGATGATTCCTATAATTTAAAAGTAACATAGTGAAAATCTTGTTCCTCTGAAGCAGCACAGTAAAAAAAAGATGAATGCCTTTACTCACTTGTTTCTCTGGAACCTGCAATCCCAGTACCTGAGACAAAATGGGCATTGTATGTAATGGAACGGCAACCTAAATACAGCACCATGGCAATGCAGCTGGACTGCTTTTACTCAAGTTAGTTCATTTAGCAGGAGATTAAGAATTTTTGCATTGCACAGAGGAGGCTAAAGGCCAAGTCCCTTGGTAACTTTGGAGAGAGTTAAAGCACTGAGGAAATTCCTTGCAGATAAAATACAGCTATCAGACTACAAACTTTTGATTCCTTTTGTTTCCTCAAAGGGAGAAGAGGCCTGGGTCTGGATAATAGCATTGTCCTTTCAGCATAATTACCCAGTTTTGTCACTGCTTCACACATAATTAAGTATTAATATTACCCTATAAGTAAACAACATGTACATGATATCTCTGCAGTGTGCAAGAATGTATTGCCTTATATTGTACTCTGATAGCTGGAGAACAATTTTAAATGCTTGATGAACTTATATTATGCTGCCAGATATTTTTGTTTAAAATAAATTTGTTTGTTCTTCAGTACAATGAGCCATTAAAAAAAAATCATTTGCACAGTGCTAAAAACATTCAATATTGAACGGATTCTTACACAGTGAACAGATGTGACTAAATACCTAAATCAGCACAGAAAACAGCACGCGAGACTCAAGTCTCTGCTCTTTGGAAACTTCGTTACAAGTCTGCCAGTACTGTAGAACTGACAAAGAAGAGTGGCAATATACTGTATGTACTTCGAATAAGTGGTGATGATGACATGGGGAGGAGGACACAAGGCTGCTGAGAATTTGATCTTCTAACTTCATTTGTGATCTTGGAGATGAGTTAACTTAAGATCTGCTTGATCTGATCACTGTCCAGTATTAGAAAATCATCAGCAAAAGACAGAGCTTACAGTGTCTCCTGCATACAGCAGTCACCAGTATAGGGACTCTCTGAGTCTGATACTGTATGAAGATCACTGTGGATAATAACAACAACTGTTCTATTTTCCATAAATTAGCTTCATCAGTTTCAGAAACCATCTCTGTGTTTGCCCTTGACAACCTCCCATGGCAGTGGGTTTTAGAATTTACTTAGTAGCTGTAGGAAAAAAAAGCAGTTCTATTTCTCTGTCTTAAACTACTAAATTCAGTTGGTGCTCCTTGGTTGTAGTGTGACAGGAAAGGGTGGTCATTTACGATTTCCTAGATATTTTCACATTTATTTGCAGCTTCCTGTTTTCCTAAGCGAAGTCTTAATCTGCTTTGTCCCTACTAATAGGGAAGCTGCTCCATATTTGGTTAAATTTTCCATGCCCTTTCTAAGCTTTGCTATATCTTTTTGCAATAGAACGAATGAACCTTGCATGCAGAATTCAAATGGGCTAATGCAACGTGTAATTGTAGCTGTTTAAAGAAGTTTGAATGTTTCTTCTCAAAACCTCTATATTTCCAACATCTACTTTCTCTTTTGAATATTCAGCACTTGCGTCACATTATGTTTGAAAATACCTGCTGTGATTCTAATCATGCTGAATGATAATAGTAATGGTACTTTTGAGGTCATTCTGTATGTATAGGTAGGACTATTTCTTCTGCATGCATCACTTGGTATTTATTGACAATGAATTTCACTTGCCATTTTATTACCTTGTAACCCAGTATCATACCATTGGAATCTCATCACAGACTCTTTTAAATATTAGCCATTATTTTGTCTGCAAACTCTGTCAGTACAGCACTCGACTCTTTTTCTGAATAATTTATAAGTTTGTGAAATTCCAATTTATTAATAAATTGAATGACACAGACTCAGCACAGACTTCTGCAGAATTTTCTTTGTAACAATGCTTCATTGTAAGAAGAAACCACTGATTTCTATCTAGCAATCTTTTAATAAGCTGGCAGTGGTCTTTGTTGAAGGAACTTGTCATAAACTTTTGCAATTCTAACTATATAGTTAGATAGTTTGGATCGTATTTACCCTATGCTTGCTGACAAGTTCAAAGTACTCTAGCACCTTTTCAGTCAAATTTCCTCTAGTTTCCAAGTCATTTTCTATGCCTATTGCATGTATTTATCTTTGTGACCACTAATTCTAATCTTTATCATAACATTTTTCAAATTGCTTAAAGCAGTGTTTTCTTGGTACAAAAAGATTGTCCTTGGACCCATTTTAAAATAGGAATCAGATTTTTTACCTTATTTTCATTTAAAATTGTAGATTGCATACTATTATAAGTAGTTCATCAACATGAACATTATATGTTCATTATTTTGTTATATGTAAATTCCTTAGAATATCTAGATGAAAGTCACTGGAATCGTAGAATTGCTCAGGTTGGAAAGGACCTTAAAGATCATCAAATCCAACCACAACCCAACCATACTATCCTAACTAACAACTTTCCGCTAAATCATGTCCCTGAGCACCACATCCAAACAGTTTTTTAACACATCCAGAGATGCTGACTCAACCACCTCCCTGGGGAGCCTATTCCAGTGCTTAACAACCCTTTCTGTAAAGAAGTTTTTCCTGATATCCAACCTAAACTTACCCTGGCACAACTTGAGGCCATTTCCCCTCGTCCTGTCACCTGTCACCAGTGAGAAGAGACCAGCCCCGCTCTCGCTGTAAGCACCTTTCAGATATTGGAAGAGGGCAATAAGGTCTCCCCTCAACCTCCTTTTCCCCAGACTAAACAGCCCAGTTCCTTCAGTCTCTCCTCGTAGGGCAAATTCTCCAAGCCCTTCACAAGATCACGGTGATTTCTGACTAGTCATTTTATTGACTTGCTCCAAAGTGTCTTTTATTGGCACTTGAATTTGAGACAGTTCCTCAAATTTATCATCCATAAACAATGTCTCTTTAGTAGGTGCTTTCCTGACCTTCTTTGCAACAAAACTTCACTGCATACAATTAATTCAGGTTTCCTACACAGTGGCCTTATTATGCACAATGATTTTGATTACCTGCTTATACAGATATCTCAGAGATTCTCTAGCAGAGGTCTTATTTCTGGTGTGGTTTTTAGTGCTTTTTTTGTTTGTTTATTTTTAGTTTGCTTTACCCAAATGTCCCTCAAAAGGATTTCAGCTTGTTTTGTTGCAATTTTATATTAACTGCAAAGTTTATATTTATTTCCACTCTCCTTATTTGGACATAACCTGCATGTGTATAATTTCTACCAGTTTCTCCCTGTTTGCTATTTAAAATCTTTTCAGTATTTTGAAAGTATTTTCCAATTACTTAAGTTTATAGTTTATCTAAATGTACCAGTGTTACCTTGCTTGTTCTTTACTAGGAGAGTGGTTTTCTTTACTAGGAGAGTGGTTAGGCCCTGGAACAGGCTGCCCGGGGAGGTTGTGGATGCCCCGTCCTTGGAGGTGTGCAAGGCCAGGTTGGAAGCCTGATCTAGTAAATGTGTATGTTTGGTGGCTCTGCTAGGCAGGGGGGTTGGAACTACATGATCCTTGAGGTCCCTTCCAACCCGGGTCATTCTGTGATTCTGTGTGATTCTTGCTGCTGCTCTCTTCAGTGAGCTTCCTTGCATTTCATATTCTTCATAATTCATTTTTTTTCGTGTTAAAAAGTTTAGGAGAACTTTTTTTATCTTCTTTAGATAACACTCAGAAGCAGCTGAAATCTCTAGACGTTATTGTGTTTTCTGCTTTCACAAATTCAAGAGAAATTGTCAAGTTGCAACATGATAATAGGCAACACGAAAGGCCCTTTTCCTCCAGATTTTGTCAGCATATGGAATTCACGGTCAGTGTTTAGGATACGTGTTGATTAACATAGTATTACGAAACTTACCTTATTTAGGCACATCAAGTCAGCCTATACCAAATCTGTGATTTATTTTAATAAAGGTACCTTATCTGACTTAGTCCTCTCACTGAACCACATAATAACTTTCTAACTTACTTCTGTTTACTTTCTACTGCAGAAATGAAATTCACTCGGATTATCTTCTTTCTATTTTACTTCAGAGATGTCTTTTATACTGTTATGCTCCTTTAAAACTAGCCACTTCCATTTCTCCATACTTGAAATTTAGAGATGGAACTGAACCTGGAAGACGTACACAGGGTGATATAGGAAATATCATTGTACTTCTAATTTCTCAAGAGATAAGTGCAAAATTATTAGCTATTCCAAAGAATAGAAACAAACATTAACTGGGAAATTATGACTGTTTTCAAGTTAACTACATCAAATTAACTCCACATGAGGGCCTTCTTATTCTAAAACATGAAGAATTTACTACAAAACAGTTTATTTCCACAAGATTATATACATGTGTGTGTCATCACTTAGAAAGAATACATTACGAACATTTTTTTCAGAAATACCTATCATCAATGAAATTATTAATTTCCTTGGGTTGTAAATATTCAACATCAGCTGTTTTTACTTTTCTCTAAGAATTTATACAAAATAAACGGTGTAGCATTTAGTGTAACTCAACACTTGACTGTGACTATTTACCAAAAATCATAGCTGTGTGAGCATCCCCTTTGTTCACTTCCTAATTCAAGTTGTGCAATATTGTTATGTTTAATCTTTTAATTGAATGGAAAACTCCAATGGAAAGCTCAATTACAACAGTAAGCCGGTCAAACTGCAACTAATCATAACATAAGCTGTGTACAATAACAAAGCGGTGGATAGATAAAATAGAGGTGTGTGTGTATACTGTGAACATTACATGTCAAACCGCCTTCCAGAGGTTGAGAAATCTTTTCCTCTCTATGCACTTCATTGGCTCTCAGTCCCTAGTATGAGCTATTATCATGTCATACTTGGAGGAGAAATGTCTCCCTTTCAAGAATAAAACAGACAATACTGATTATACTGATTATGCTGTCAAGGTCAAGATAATTTTGTTCAGATATATAGACAGATAGAAAGATATCTAGCTGTTTTATCAGTCCAGAAATACTGGCTCATTCTTACTTCAGTGCTGAACACTGAACCAAAAGAAAATGTTTAATCTTGTTTCTCTTCATGGTAACACGACATAACTAAAGGAGAAGAACCATGTATGTCAGACCAGACATTCATATAACTCAATATCCTGTCTCTGGCAGTGGTGAATAATGATGCCTACAGAACTAGGTAAGAGAAAGCATGTAATGGTAATTCCCTTATAAATTCTCCCTACCTACAGAAACCTTCTGCACAGGACTGGTCAAATGTCTCATTTTCAAATTAAAGTTTACAAGCACAGATAGTCACTCTTCACACATTAAATTAACACACCTTTAATTAGTCAAATCATTCCTTTTCTTTAGCTTTTGTAATTCTCATATAGTGTTTTAAAGACTAGGACACTAGAACTGTACAAATTATTAAGGACAAAGACAGACCAGGGATTTGCACAATGATGTAAAGATATTGCAGACTTTGTTCTTTATTCCTTCCCTAGCAGTTCTCATTTTATGCGCCTTCGTTGAGTACAATTGAGTCACTGGCTAATTCTAAGCACAGGCTGACTGTTTCATAGAATGATCTATTATAATTCTTCAGTTTCTTCCTTGAATGGAAATAACTTATCCAAAGCCCATCATTATGTACGTAAAGTTAGCTTTTTCTCCCAGTGTGCATCACTATACATCTGTCAACACTGAATTTCATCTGGCACTTTATCACACAGTCCCTCAGTACTGTGAAATCTTTTACAAGTCTCTTCAGTTAATTTCCATTCTTAATACACCGAATTGATATACATATATATATTTATGCAGGATCAAATAATATTGTTTGTCTTCATTATATGCTAATGAGAATAGCAATTTTCAGTTAACCTTCTCCTATTCTTAGACAGAAATCTTAGGTGAGTTAGCCGTTTCTGTTTGTTTCTATGATGGACAAGTAATGCAACTACTTGAAAGCAGGTGAAGCAGGTGGCTGAATCACACTGGCCAATAGCTGAGCTATTGAACTTATTTATGGGCCTTTTTGTACCCTAGCAGTTCATTTCAATAGCGTTACAAAATGTCCATTTTTTTATTCATGAAAATTTGGTAAATTAATTTGTTTTCTAATTTTTAAGGGAAGCAGAAGCTACACTATGAATCCAAGGATAAAGAGATATTCATAATACTATTTGCTCTGGAAGTGCTCCAAAGGCTTCTTTGAAAGATCTCTGGTCTTCTTTTGGCAAGAAGCTTAACTTCAAGTATATGAGTCATTCTATTCAAGTTAGTAATTCAAAAAAGTACTTCACAAGACTGAGCTTTTTAACAAAAAGCAGTGAAGTTTAAAAAAAAAAAAAAAAAAAAAAGGTGTTGCTTACCTGGTTATGAATGCTAGTTCTCCATAATTTCAGTTTCCACCACTATCCACACAATCATTTTAAAGCAATTTACTAGTGAGGCAATATATTGCTGTTAGAAGCCTTTTTAAACTTTACCAAAGACAATGGCACAGAGTGGTCAAAACCCAAGAAGCATAAGAGTACCAGATAAAGACCAGAGTATGCAGAACAGCTTACAAGTTTTAGCTTTAGCTAAGTTCTAGATGCATTAATGTTCATGGTCGCTATGTAACAGGAATGATACTGGGAATTTTCCCCTAGCATACTGCTGTGAAAAATAGGGCCCCTTCCCTACATCAGAATCCAAGAGAATGCTGGAAACGTAAAAGGATGGCATATGGATACATCACAGCAGCTCAAGGAAAGAGTCACAGCCAGCAATTATTCTACTCTGAACTCATTACAACTGGCACTTCATGCATGTTGGATGCTGTTGCTTTAGTAGAAGCTAGTAGAATGTCCAAGTTTTAACATTCCTGTTACCTGCTAAAATTGGCAACTTTGCTATAGAGGAAATTTGTCATGAACTGTTGATTCAGCAATTACTTAACTAATCTTGGAAAGCATATCATGCATTTGCAGGTTTCACTCTTTCCTGTTCCACAGTGTCATTACTACCTGTGTCATAGTGCTGCCTTACCAAGATGCTATGAGTTGCTTTAAAAACTCCCCATATTAAGAATATAACACCTTCTTCAACACCTATCCCAAACAAATACATAAATAAACAGACTTAATACGAGTTTTCACAGCTGATCAAACTAGTGACACATTTTTCATTATTCTTATTCAAAAGGAGATTGTACAAACCTTAGCAACAAATAAATAGTTTCTTAAATGCATGAATTTGCACCATTGGTAACCTGTCAAAAGACCAGGAGCACAGGCCATTGTTAGTTCCCATGACTCAAATGTTCATTAATCCTACAGCATCAGGCTGATTTATGCTAACCATATTTTAATTTATTATAATTCAAATATTTATGAACTTACTGTCACTTTATAAACATGAACGCTACCACACTAATGGATTACTATCAAGAGATGTAGCTGAACTTCGTATAATTGTTAGTTTCCCAGACTTTTTTAAACTCCCCCCCCCCCCCCCCCCCCCCCCCCCCCCAGTATTGTAGTAGCCAGATGCTTTCCTGGATAGGAGCTTTCTTTGCTTTCTGACTGCAGAGAATAGGTTCACACTGCCCCAAATACAAAACACTGGAAAGTGTTCAAGTACAATTATTCACCCACTCCCCTGAAACCACCAGTGGCTTTAACTGCTCATTTTTCACAGTATCAAAACGAGTTATGTACCTTGGGATACTTCAGTTCAACAGCAAGAGCAGTAACTCACATGAAAAAGTTTCAAATGTGTGGAGACAGTGCAAATTGAAAGTGTATACTAAAATAATGAGGAGAAAAAATTATTTTTAGTGATGTGGAACTTGTCACTCTCTTCCACGCTGTCTTTCATCTCTACCACTCTATTACTGCTTCAGCCTCTACAAGCAGCTGCCAAAACTACCAGAAAAGCTGTTCAGTACTTTAACTAAAAATTTTCCCTAAGCCATCAGATAAACAGCAAATATATCATACAGATAGCTCCATAGTTGCAATAACATTTATCCATGCTGACGAGATGCAAGTTGAAATTAAGTGTTTGCTAGCAAAAATATGTATATGGAATAGCAAGAAATCAATGGCAGTTGTGTAATTTGGTCCTAAATTGTAGGATTCCT
This sequence comes from Alectoris magna, assembly GCA_030625065.1. Taxonomy (NCBI): domain Eukaryota; kingdom Metazoa; phylum Chordata; class Aves; order Galliformes; family Phasianidae; genus Alectoris; species Alectoris magna. The sequence continues at coordinate 165,567,775 of CM060560.1, read as the reverse complement.
ATTTACAGATTTCCAGCTTTTCTCAGCTTCTGCAATGGCAGGGCAGAGACTGAGATAATGCAATCTATTATCTTTCTTCCAGTATATAAATTTATATGATTATGAAAATTGTAAAACCAATTATGAATATTCTATAGAATGAAAATTGTTTGTGTAAAAGCCTTGCATAACTTATAATGAATGCATTTAGGGAAATAAATTCTAAGCCATAATTTATTTGCCAAATAAATTATTCATTGTGAATTGTTCACCCCCTAGTAATCAAGGGCTAATCTGCTGCTCCTCTAAAGACCAAGTCAGTGGAAGAAAGAAAAATTAATCTGGATGTTGTAATAATCATTGATCTCACTGGCATATATAACAATGCAACTTGATACTGTTTCCTATTTCTTTACAAAGTTTATATTAATTAATTTGATGCAGATCAAATCTAAATATTGTAAATACATTAAAAAGAAGAAAGTTTTTCTCTTGCAGCAGACGGTAACATTCTGGCTAAGCAGCATTCATTCTGAACAGTATATCCTTGTATTTCTTCTGTAGTATAATCCTCTTCCCTCACTCAGTTATTCCTTTGGACTACTTACACAGCTTAAATTCTCTTGGCATACTGAACAAGTATTCTCACAATTTTTTAATGAAGGAATTTGATATCTGTATGTTTTAATTTCACTTCAAATGATAACTCTGGAAGCTGCTGCAAGACAATCTAAAACCAGTGTTTCAAGGAACTTCTGTGCTCCTCCAAGGAGAAAGACTGCTTAGGTGATACAGTAATTAAATTGAAATTATGCTGAATGCTTCTCATAGAATCACACAAGAAATACAGTACCATAAGTGATTTTAGTATGCATGGTTATGTAGCAATCTTGCGCTGAAGCAGGAGAAGACTTATTTTGTTCTCAGTGTCTATTACTCTGTACTTAACAGAGTAGGTCTAGAGACTTCTATTCAAGCTGATATCTATTTCTCTTCTACAGTGTCCGCATCTCCTTCGTATTCTTTATTTTATATGCAATTCATTTATTTGTCTTCTGGCAAATACTCTAGATTCCTCCACTGATAGATTCCTAACTTTCTACATTTCCCTTTCTATCTGTCTTCTAAACACTGATTTATCCTAAATTCCTACTGTGTTTTCCCCTCTACTGGAGAATTTGTAATTTACCTAGCCTCTGCTTCAATGTTGTCTCATTGCATGGCATGGCCTCATTGGGTAAATCCTCACAAAGCAATAGGCAGTGAGATGTTTTTTGTGGAGTGGTTCAGAGATTCCTGACTTATGTACTTTAATCAGAAAAAGGAAAATCATGACATCTGTGCATCCCAAGAGCTCTAAGTCAATGCTCTCTTTCCAGCATGTCAAGATCCTCTTGCTGATATTCTGTCTGTACAAGCCTTTTGAGTTCAGTCCCATCATCGTTTTCCAACTGAGAAAGGTGTTTCATCAAAAAATTACTCTGATTTATTTATTTTGGACATTATTTATAATGCTTTGATGTGTAAGTATTCTTATGTAATTCTTTTCCATTTTGCCCGTTCTAAAAATTTTATATTAGTCCAAGGAAAGTATTTATTTTAGTGATTAAAATGCAAACAATATAAAGAGAAATATCTGGGATAGAGGAAATCCATGACAGAATTTCATTAGCAATATTATTGTCTTTCAGATAATTAATTCTTATTTTGATGTGTATACACTTCAGCAACTGTTGTTATTTCTTGCTATATACTAGAACACACTGTGAATTATATTAGGCATCCAATTGCATATTTTTTCCTAGACGAAATGATTTTCAAAGAATTCAGCATTGCCAGACTTTACCTATAACACCAGAGAAAGTGAACTCTATATTTCTAAACAAATACTGAAAAGTAGTAAAAGAGTCATTCTGTATTACATTTGGCATCTCGTATTAGGTGAGAGTTTAACAGCTTTACAGAAATGAGCCATAACTTATGGAACTATGAATGTTCACCTGAAAACTCAGATCCTACAAAGGATTGACTCCATATATGGACCATTCAGGAAGGTGGCATCATCTATCTATCAACTGTAAACTTCTTCCAATAGAACCTGGATAGTGTGTATGAAGTAAGCGTGTGCATCCATATGAACTTATGTCTATGAAAGCACAATAGACAACAAGAGAAAGAATATTTCTGAGAAAGCAAGTGGCAATTCCAATCAACTCTTTTATTGATAAGATTTAATTTTGAGAAAAGTACAATTTTTGTTGAGTGTGTATCATTGCTGTTTTATGTAATGAAACATAAATTTTCTCAAAATAAAGGAACAGATTAGTTTGTCTACCCTCTAATTTAGGGAAGAGATTAAAAATTCACCTACATAGCTAGAAGACGGTGCAACCTTTAATATAAACAAAAGTAACACAAACATAAGAAAAAAATATATGTAGTGCCACTTGCATTTGTATTTGTACATTCTGTGTATTTACAAAACCTTTTCCAAATGAAGCTGATGCCAAAAACAGCAAGGAAGCAATCTGAAGGAATCACTAGTACAGTTCATAGGGAGAAACTGCTGGTTGTTTATGAGTTTACTTGGTCAACCGATCACTGAGAACATGCACTGGTGTCTGTTTGATTAACACTGAAATACAAGCTTACAGTTGTAATATTTTTTTAGTCTGTCTGGGCTTTTTTCTTTTCTCTGTTCTGTTTGTAGTCTGTTGAAGTCAGAGAAAATTATCTACAGGTTAGACTTTTGGAACACGATCAAACAAATTCTGTATCCTCTAGCGTAAATCCATGTGATAGTGTAGCCTGTTTCTTAGGATTGTTGAAAAGCATTACTGGATTAAAAGTCTCCAAACTAAATCTATTACTCTGTATTCTGAATTTGATGAGCTCTTCTTTTTATCAAAACCAAAAGGCTTCAGAGCAGAGAGATTTTATGTAATAAAAAATAAAGCCACCTCCTTTCGTAGCCCCTTGTTTTTTATCCTGGCCTTTAGAGACAGCACCTGAGGTTTCACAAGGATACAGGTGCCAAAGCATTCCACCTATACGTGCCTGCAAAAGGAGCTGTAGTTCTTCACAGAGTACATCACACCTGTGACACAGCTACAGGGCTCTATCCACTCCCCAACAGTTGCTCCAAGTGTCTTGCTGATTTCTTCCAGCAGCACAAAACAGTGCTCACTGTGCTATATTGTTTTTCTTCTTTTATGACAATGACAAGTGAGGCCTTGCAGCAGGAGGACCATTCATTCTGCACTTTTACAGACAGCCCTTATTTGGTGCCTAATGTTCCATGACCCATAAGCATTAAAGGAACTGCTAAGAAGTATTTGATCACGTAAAAGGTATTTTTTTGAGCCACAGGCATGCAAAAGACAGTAGTGGAGAACAAAAAAATGATTCGTATAATGAAGAGAACACAACATAGGTAATAAAACAGCAGAAAGAGAATGTAGCAGAAGAAAAATGCCTGCACAGAAAACCTACCTCTCAATTTGTGGCAAAAGAACAGAGACAGCCAGTCCCAGGCCACAGAAGAGCAGGCCTCTATAAAAACACTGCTTGACCTGAAGGTTGCAACACTGATGTAGGATGAAAGGAAAAAAAAAAAAAAAAAGTCATGTTTTTCTATTTGTCCATTAGTGCTTAGTTTCCTCGGGATCATCGATAATCCTCTAAGAAATAAGACTTTCATGGTGCCAGCCACAGGGTTAGTCCCTTGTAAAAGCGCTTGTCTGTCAAACTAGCACAACAATCCAAACCATAGGCAATGGCAATACCATGTGAAAGCCCAATCTGGTGGCCTGGGCAAAAATGGGATATACTAACATAGTTTCCCTCTTCATACTTCCCTGTCCTCTTCCTTTCTCTCCTGAAAAGGACGTGTTTATTTAACCAGGCAAGGATGGAAGTGAGATATCAGGAGATCTCCAGTGCATCTCTTTGCTCAAAGTGGGGTCTGTTCCAAGGTCAGACCAGGTGGCTCAGGGATTTATCTAGTCAGGTCTTCAAGACTGCAGAGGATAGAGAACGTAACTTGGGGCCAACCATATGGTAAAAAGCTTTTGCCTTACATCCAGTCTGAACATCTTCTGTTTCAGTTCCATTATCTCCCAGTCTCCCAAAGAGCCTGGGTTCATCTTCTCCTTAACCTCCATGTAGGTAATGGCATGCTGTTGTTAGCTGCCCCCAAAACCACCTTTTCTCCAGGCTGAACAAGCCCCAGTCCCTCAGCCTCTCATCTCAGAGTAAGCGCTCAAGCCCAAGCACTCAGTAATGCCATCTACTGAGCTCCCTCACTTGTTCATGCCTTTATGTTACTGGCGAGCCCAAAGACAAAGTCTGAGTTGAATAAAGGAAGATGATCTCAGTCTGCTGTCTATGCCCCTACAGCTGAAGAGGCTGCTCCTCTGCTGCCAAAGGCATAGCTGTGGAGCTGCCGGGACACACAACTGTCCCATGCTCAGCTGCCCACCAGGGCACCAGAGAGCTGTTGCCCAGCCAGTGCCACTCAGGAAATCTCCCTTCCCAGGGACAGCACTTGGCGTTTCTTCCTCACTAAACTAGTAAATACCTCTAAACTCCTTGCTAAAATGCATGTGAGATCAACACCAAGAGGAGGAACTGAAGCTCTTGCAGTATTGCTCTGCCCAACACAGATACATTTGCACAGCAGGATCAGAGCAGCAGCAGCATCTGCAGATCCAGCTCCAGTCACTGTCCCTGCACCTAATGTCTCAGGCAAACCAAAGATGGTGCAGTCAGCAACTCCAAGGTTTGCTTAATGCTATCAAATGGAGTGGCAACAGCAGTCTGAATAAACAAAGTTCAATAAGGAGCTCCGGGAGAAAGCAATCACCTTGTTAGCCCTTAATCTGACATGAGTAACACAGAGCCCACTCTGATTGACTGTTATTCTAAGGTACCTCCGTGTAATCAGGAAATTCTCTGACAACAACTCCAGGAGATCATGGTCTTATTTGCCTGCAAAATAGGAAGTTTCTTCTTCAGTAAGCTCAGTATGAGAAACGCCTATTTTGCAAGTAGGCATGGGCTGGGTCTGCTCATACTCCAAGTTGAATTTCCAGCCAGAAGCTGTAGATTGAGTTGTCCCAATGACAGATCTTTTTAACCAGACCTGCGGAGAAACCGGACACGCTGGCTCAGACCCGGTGTTACATCCTTCACTTGCACATAGAACAGCTGCTCACCAGCAGGTAGGCAGTATATTCCTTCTGTTTTATTCGAGCTACAATACCACAGACCTACCCTTCCACTTCCAGCACTCCCAGCACATCCCAGCAGCAACCCGGACCACGAGTCACAGCAGCAGCACTGGGGACATCACCCCATGAAGAGGAAACTGCATATGAGCTGCAGCAGTGCTGAGCCCCAGCAGCTGCCCCTCACCTGTGCAAACCAATGTCCAGGGAAATTCACCCAGTGCAACATACAAGTTATTTACAGTTCCAGTAGCCCCAGCTGTGTGTTCAGGTTCAATTTAGTTGCTGCAGAAACTATTTTCTCTAACTTCAAGTGGCCCTGCCTCATCCTGCATTGCAAAGTGACCTGAAACTAGAGGTTTTTCAGTGGCAGTGGAAGGACCATAGCAAAGACAAAACCCATGCGGGGAAATCCATTTAGATCTATACAAAATATATAGGAAAAAAAAAAAAAATTCTAAAGGCATAAAAAAAATACTAGAGCATTCAACACTGAAAGCTAGAATAAACCGGAGAAAGTAACACAAGCCACAGTGTATTTCCCCTCAAGCTTTGTTTTCTCAGGAAGACTACGCTATTTACTTTATCACTGCACTACCCCAACAGAATTACTTCTTTGCCAGTATATTGCTGTGCCAGCTGATGAAGCTAGTAACAGATTTCACTAGCAAAATTTTGCTAAAGTACTAAGTTCTACTCACAAAATGTTGAAACTACACTGTATAACTCCCTACAACTGCAGTAATCATTTAATGTCTTTTATTTAATGATACCAACAAACCAGCCTACGTTAAAAGCTGGCTTTCATAAAAATGAGGCAATTTGGTGACTTACAGCAAATTGGAAAGATGTAGGAAGTATCCAAATGAGGTAATAAACAATTAATTTCAAAGAAGCAATCATCAATTTAGAAGCTTACACAATACAAAGAGAGGGTGATGTAAATATAGTAGTAAATATAGTAGCTGCATCTACAAGATGAGATTTAATTGGTAAAATGAATCAGCTAGAGAAATGCAGCATTTTTCAAGTTTAAGGAGAGAGGAGAAAGTATGCTTTCTGGTTTGTAATATGAAATATTGCATATTTTGTTCCCATTCTACTGAAAAAAGGTATCACTGATGTCCACTGGAAGTCTGTCAAGTTCCAAATATGTAACTGATTCACCTTGCACAGCACTGATGAGATTTTTAGCCCCAGAGCTATTCTCTGAAAATGCTCACTGTTCATGTTCATAGACTGTAAAGGTCCTCTTCTACATATCACAGGAACATATAAAATTCAAGGTTAGACCTCTCAAAAGTCTGGATTTTCCTTTATTTTGCCTTCTTGCCCATCAGAACAGATGTGTGCTGAACTATAACTGTACGGATATAATACTGCTTTGTATTAAGCAGAATGCAAATATGCATAAGAAAGCACCCAAAGATGCAGAAGAATAGGGTTAAAAGAAGAATGGCCTATACTGATAACCAAGGACACAAACAACAGCAGTGAAATATTCAGAGACGTGATGTTTCCATCGAGACCAGTGTACGTGCTCTGCTAAGACAACAGCTCAGATGACTCAACAGTGGAAGACCCTATGCCTCAATAAAAGGAGTACAGCAAGGTTACAGCATGTGACATAAGCTGTTCCTCTTCTTGCCAGCTCAGCAGGAATATAGGTTACAACTCTGAGTTACCTAAAATTAGGAAACATAAACTATGTCCAGCAAACCTGCCTAAAATTTATGAAGGCTGAAGTAAGCAAATTTCTGAGGCAAAAGGGCCATGCCATAGAAACTGCTGAATCCTGAAGGATAAAAGGCCTTCCCCAAACCCTGTTTTGTCATCACCAATCAAGAAAACTAAAATGCTATTAGGAAGATTCAGTCAGCATCCCACGACCTTCATCTCACATTAAGTGATTCTGACTAAATCATCTCAATAGATATACCTCAGTACTGTTCAGTATGTGAGTGTGGAGGTGGGAATGAGTGAAATCCATAAGAGAATGAAATCTGAGTTAATTCAGCTTTGTTTAAAATAAACCACCTTCCTCTTCCACAAGATTTCAAACAAAGTCTGAGTAATTTTCTACACATAGTGAAGGAGCTGTGCAGATATATGACTACAAGTACATGGCACATGCTGTACTAGCAAGGATTAAGGAAATCTTAGAGTTGCCATGATCTTAAACACACCTGGATTAGTCTCTTCTAGAGTCTTCTGTCTGTGTTAGATGATTCTTTAAGAGCCCAAAGTCTAAGAGATTTACCTCCCTTACTTTATGTATTTCAGAGGATCTTCCTGATTAATGCTTGTCCCTGGAAGACACTTCTGTCATTTCTGAGCTTTCAGATACAAGATCTGATGCTGATCGATGAAGCTGCCATGGAGACATAGCCCATTATTTTCTGGATTCCCTCAATATGTATGCCTTGGGGAGTTGGATGCTTCCTACTGGAACATCCTAATGTGTGAAATAACCCACTGCTCAGGTATCTGTTGCACCTGAGAGGAGGGGAGGGAAGAGGAGGAGAAAAATTCAGAACAAAAAAACCTTTATTGTTTTTTTTCTTTCAAGTTATCAGCTACTTGGTACAAGATGCAAAGCCTAGGTATGAGGTACTATTCTTGTATTTAATATTCTCCTGGGCAAAAATTCACTATTCTCCATCCAGTGAACCTACTATTTTGCATCAATCTGTAATGAAGCATTTACAAACATATAAATGTGACTGAGTCATGCAGTGTTTATTGCTTCTTTACTGAAATCAGACACAAGACAATCAACCATTTGAGGTGATTTAGTTTGAGGTTCCTTGCTCCCAATCCATGAGGGATAACACTTTTCTAATGCAGTTGAAAATTCTTGTCTCCCGACTTTCCTTTGGCCTTTTTGATTTAGCGCTGCATTTGTTCAAGTTGTTTTTCATTACTGACTGAAGAGGAATTTGGCATGGTGACTGCAGCATATGACTGTCAGGGATATCCTGAAACAGTGCCTTAACAAAGAAGATCTCTCACCAGGGATATGAGGGAAGCTTCAATGTCTACTTGGTATTGTGGTTTCCATAAGGAGCAAAGGATCGTGATTAGTGCAAAACTCAATGGCATTATTGCCATTTGGACAGCTTTCCACTAAAAGTTTAGCACTCATTTCACCTAGGGCAAACAAAACACTCAAATCAGACAGTGGCAACCTAGCCTGGGACATAAATCGATACCCTAGAGATGACAGTCTTCAAATCCTGTTACTATTTCACTAAACAATCCATTCTCCCATCCTAAGAATCCATAGAAATAGTAAATACCAAGGTAATAATACAACCTAGATTAAAAGTACACATTTTCACACATCCTTTAGTACCCTGTACTGGTCAGCTTACTAAGATTGTCTGCATATATCTGTATAGAAATATTTTTTCATCCAACAGCAGGAAGAGTTCACAAAAATTAATGGCATCTGTAAAAATTTCATCACTTTATTTAGACTGAGTCTATTCTTACCATGAGCTTTGGAATGTGACAGCTATATGTGCGGAACGTGGTGAAGAATACACTGTAGCATAACTACAGCTCTATGAAACTTTCCATGACAACTTTTGTGCAGAACATTTTCTAAGCAGATAAACCAACCAATTCATGAATTCGTGCCAAATCAGTCAAAATGTTTAAAATAAAAATCTACTTCAATTTGTAACTTCTTAAAGACTACTTCAGTTCAAAGTATACCTGCAAAATATCTCGCTTTTTAAAAGTTTAAAATGGTCAAAAATTGAAATATTTTTTTTCGCTCAAAACAAAATCATTTTTCATTTTTTCTTAATCATTTTTTTCAACACATTTCACATTTTCAGTAGCCCTCATCCAGCAATCCAAGAACACACCTCTTGCTAAGCATTCCCCATATGTCAGCATGGTTCTCATTAGCCACCACCCCATTTCTTCTTCATTAGAAAAAAACCTTCTGCTCTGATAAGCTCAAGGAACAGCTGTCCTCTAATATATAAAATAAAGGAATAGCCATTTTGTGGGCCTAAACAAAAACAAAACAAAAAGCTGTTTATATTTTTAAATATTATTATGCAATAAAAAAAAAAAAACCTGAAGTATTGAAAAATAATTTCAGAACTGTAATTTCAAATCAAATAAAATGCGTGATAGAAGTTAGCTTTATCCTAATATACATTCAGGCTTTCTTTTTTAATCAATTTCATTAATTATCAAGGTTTGCTTTCAAAATAGTTTTGACTTTCATACTTTACTCACCTGTGTGCTGCTGCTTGGGGTGCACACAGAAGAGCTCAGAATTAAATAACAGCCTTCCCACCTCCCAGCTTGTGCCTCTCTGCTTCCTTGGATCTTGCCAAGACTAAACACTCTGCAGGACCACAGAAAGAACACCCTGCATTCTGCCTTGCAGCGGGATAGGATTTCTCCCACTCAACACCAGGAAAGCTGTTTTGAACTTACAACAGTGCAACTGTGTGTGCAAGAGTTGCACACTTCCATTTTGTCCAACAACTTTTATGAATGATTGCAGAGATATTAGCATTCCCAAATAGGTAACCAAAACCTGCTTTCATAGGTAAATTATTTCCTCAAGTATTTAGGAGGTATCTATTAGGATAATGTCCTTGAAGACATTAGGGTAGACAGGATAAGATAATATTTGAATAATGTAGTAATAAGATAATACTCTTTGAAAGGAAGAGAGGGTGCAGAAACCATAGAGAAAGTAAGTGGATTTCAAATGCATCAGTGTGCATGAGAAAATGTGAGACTGCTGTTACCTACGAGCTATGAATATGGAAATGCATTTTAACAACCACTGGCATTTCCTTGACCAAGTTCAAAAGTGCTATAAACATTCTTAGAGACAGAATGTAGGCACAGCAGAAGAAGAACAGAAAACTGCCAAAGTTTTCAGTCATGAAACTGAGGTGTCTGATTTTCCTCTGCTATTCTTAAATCTCTCTTACTTCTCTTAGAATTTTATGATCAATCAGGCAAGCTTTGCACTTTCTTTTTCACTTTAATACCACCCAAATGCTTTCAAAAAAAAAGCTATTGGAATATCTGGAATCTCTTAAAAAGTATTTCACTTTGACAGCCACGTATTTAAGCTCCATATTAAGTAATGCAGATTATATGGATTTAGGAAAATCTTCAGGGGGAAAAAAAAAAAAGATATGATTAAATGAATATACTTCTGAAATAATCCTATCACTGATGTTGTATTTTCTATCATATATATACTAATTTCATTAACTAGTTCCTGCATAATGTTATATGCCAATAATTTAACAAAGCATATTAGGCAAATTCTAATAATGATGTATGTCAGAATCCTGATGTGTTGCTATGGCTTGGTATATCACCGTCAGTTGACTTATCCCAGATGAGGAACTGACCTTACGTTGTCGCAGTTCTAGTCATATGCAAGAACTGAAAGAATGTGAGACATTTTGAGGATGTGTTTTAAATGAATTTATGCACTAAGTTCCTCTTCATCAGAGCATATGCATGTTCCATTAGAATGAATCATAACACGCAGATGGATCAAACAGCAATCATCACTCTATCACATTCTGATGCATGGTGTGATGAAGCTGACTAATGAAAGTTTCCTTTTATTTGCTAAATGTGGAATTGTTCAGTAAGTATTAACATTTCTTTTTTTGCTTTGAAGGAAAGAGAGAAAGCAGCAAAAGGGCAGCCAAACTGAGCCATCATTATTTTGGGGGCAGTCTCCTCTGGCACTGATTAGCTGAGCTCTGCTGAATGAATGAATGTAAAAGTACTTTTTGTCAAATATATATGAAAAAAAAAAAAAATAGGCCATAGAAAAACATTTTCACAATGAAAGATATGGCTTATATATCTAAATATTAGGAACTGAGATGCTAATATTACTGCATATTCACAAATCATCTGATGTCCTCCTTAAGAATGAGCCTGCTAATCTGGACTAAAGATTTTTTTATGTTGTGTGTACACGCCTCTGTGTTTAAATTCTCTCTGTTCCACACATGCAGGCACTTCAGAATCACAGAATCACAGAATGGACCTCTGGCGATCATCTGGTCCAATCTCCCTGCTTAAGCGAGTCCCCTAGCAGAGTCACTAAAATTATGTTAGTTCACACATTACTTCCAGACTACAGATATGATAACAAACTAAATAGAAAGGCAATATATTTAATTTATGCTTTACACTTCAAATTCCTTTCCTGTTTAGATTCATCTGGATGCCTCTCCAGGCAATTACTACAGCTTTCACCATACGAAAACCAATGACAGTCTTGCCTGTATTTTTCCTTTTGACAACACTACTAAAATAATCTTATCTAAATACCAAAGTAGGCAAAACCTCAAATCATGACAAACACAGAATCTTGACCCAGATTCCAATGGGAAACACTCAATTTTTCACAGATAATACAGGACAAGGAAGTTAACAGATATTCTCTCTGTCCAAAAAGAGAAACTGCTTTATTTATGTCATTGTTCAGTGACTCTGTATCAGTCCCTTCTTCTTCAGCCTCTCTTAGATAAAATGCCTTATTGAAGAGATTCCCCAACTAGTGGAAAATAAACAAAGTCCCTGAGTTCTGTTTTAGAAAGATGTTTTAAAAGTTCCTTTTTATCACATCCTTGAGAGTCTGAAAAAAACAATCCTTTAAATCTGTACTCTAAGGAGAGGATTGTACTTTCACTGCAGAATAGATATGCAAGTATACTGCCGCAGACAAACACTGCAGTAAAATTTTCCCAGTTAACAAAAGAGCTGCATACCCTTGACACTCACACTGCTTTTTTATTACAACACTGAAAATTAGTTCCTTGCCCAGGAGGCTTTCATGGCCCTACCATTAAAGTTATACATGTTCTGAAAGGAAATGTTTAGACTATCCAAAGATACTGTCAAGCAAATTAAATCTATTGTTGAGTGTTTGCATTTCACTGTCATAAACCTACAAGCTTCATTGGGGCTATCTGTTGCAAACAGAAATGAAAACACATGACAGTAAATCTCGAAATATTAAAATTCATAAGAAAATATTAAATGAATTCAAACTTTTGAAATCTTGAGGGAAATTCATTGATCTCTGAATGCTCTAAGGAAGTCAAGATTCATACTCCCGTGTATCTTTATTACAGCCTCAAAGTTCAAGTTAATAGTGGAACAAGAATTTTTCATGTTAAAACATTTTTTAAGACATGAATTAGTTCAATAAATGCACAGAAGACAAAAAGGAAGAGGAGTGTCCATTGTTTAAAACGTACCACTTCACTCTAATATATATGAATAGTAAAGTTAATGGAGAAAAAATCAGGTCTTAATTTCTCAGGCAAGGAAATACAGTTCAACATTTATTTGCCAGTGGTCTAATCACACAGGTTGTTACATCTCACAGTTTTAAACAAAGTTGTGAGGTTTGTTTTTACCTCAGGCCTGGTAAGACCATCTCCTTTCACATGTTTAAATGGAACAGAACAAAGAAATCAATGGAGGGTGCCACTTAAAACTTTGTATGACCAATCAAAATTCAAGCACTACATGAGGGTGTGTTGGAAAAGACCTCTAAGATCACCAAGGCCAACCACGAATCCATCCCCACCATGCCTACTAACCATGTCCCTCAGTGCCACACTTACTTACCTTCTTGAACACCTCCATGGATGGTGATTTCTGAGCAGACTGTTCCTGTGCTTCACTGTTCTTTCTCAAAAGAATGTTTCCTAATATCCAAACTGAAGCTCCTCTGGGGCAACTGGAGTCCATTCCTTCTCATCCTATTGCTGTTACCTGGGAGAAGATGCTGACCCACACTTTGCTGCAACCTCCTTTCAGGGAGTCGTAGAGAGTGATAAGGTCTCCTCTGAGCCTCCTCTTGCCCAGACTATACAATCTCAGTTCCCTCAGCCACTCCTCATAAGACGTGTTCTCCAGATCCTTCCCAGCTCTGTTGTCCTTCTCTGGACAAGTTCCAGGGCCTCTTTCTTGTAGTGGCTTTCCTGTAGTGGAGCCCAAAACTGAATACAGTATTCAAGATGCAGCCTCACCAGTGTAGTGTACAGAGGGATGATCACCTCCTTGCTCCTGCTGGTCTCTCTATTTCTGATACAAGCTAGGATGCCATTGGCCTTCTTAGCCACCTGGGCACACTGCTGGCTCAGTCAAGCATCAACCAACACACCCAGATCCTTTTCACCCTCACAGTTTTCCAGTCACTCTGCTCCCAGTCTGTAGCATTTCATGGGCTTGTTGTAACCAAAGTGCAGGACCAGATGCTTGATCTTATTAATGCTCATACAACTGGCCTATTGATCTAGCATATCCAGATCCCTCTGAAGAGACTTCAAACCTTCAGGCAGGTCAACACTTCCTCCAAACTTGGTGTCACCTGTAAACTGACTCAATTCCCTCATCCAGATCATCAATAAAGATACCAAACAGGGCCAGCCTCAATACTGAGCCTTAGGAAACACCACTCATGACCAGCCACCAGCTGGATTTAACTCCATTCACCACCACTCTCTGGGCCTGGTTCTTTAGCCAGCCTTTTATCCAGTGAATAATATATCTTCTCCAGAATACTCTGGGAGACAGTGTCACAGGCTTTGCTGAAGTCTGAATAGTCTACATTCACAGTCTTTCCCGCATCCACTAGGTGGGTCACCTGGTCATAGAAGGAGATCAGGTTGGTCAGGCAGGACCTGCCTTTCATGAACCTATGCTGGCTGGGCCGGTTCACCTGGATGTCTTGCACATGTTGCATGATCACACTCAAGACGATCTGCTCCATAACTGTTTCTGATACTGAGGTAATTCTGACAGGCCTGTAGTTCCCCAGACTTTCCTTCCAACTCTTTCAGTTGATGGACATCACACTGGCAAGTCTCCAGGGACCTCCTTGGTTGACCAGGACTGCTGATAAATAAAGGGAAGTGGCCTGGAGCACTATTTTGCCAGCTCCATCTGTACTCTCGGGTGGATCCCCTCTCGCACCATAGACTTGTGATACTCTAGTTGGAGTAGTAGGTCACTGTTTTCTCCTGAATTGTGCGGGAGTTTATTTCGCTCACCGTCCCTGTTTTCCGGCTCAGTAGGCTGAGTACCCAGAGGATAACTAGTCTGACTATTAAAGAAAGAAAACATTGAAAGCCACAGCCTTTTCCTCATCCTTAGTGGTAATGTTCCCCACCACATCCAATAAAGGATGGAGATTCTCCTTGGCCCTCCTCTTGCTGTTAATATAGTTGGAAAAATATTTTTTATTATCTTCAACAATAGTGGCCAGAGTACGTTCTTGCTGAGCTTTCATCTTTCTAGTTTTCTCTTTGTATACCGTAGCAAAATCCTTGTACTCTTCCTGAGTTGCCAGGTCCCTCATCCAAAGATGGTAAACTGTCTTTTTCTCCCGGAGCCTCAGCAGAAGTTCCCAGTTCAGTCAAGCCTCTCTTCCTCCCCGCCAGCTCACCTTAAGGCACAGAGGGACAGCCTGCTCCTATGGCTTTGAGATTTCCTTCTTGAGGAACGTAAAGCCTTCATGAACCCCATTACCCTTCAAATTTATATCGAGTTGTGTAAAAGACCCAATTTGGTGTATTATTATTCAGTTTAGTTAATTTTCATGGTATATCCATTCCAAGCACATAAGAAGACATAGCTTCTCCTGTTTGTCTTTCTCAGTTCTATGACATAACAAGCATTGTATTTCGTTCCTTTGTGCAAAATAGCTCTATGCATAATTAAATGCATGAAGATGACAGGTAGCTTTCCTGAGCAGCTAAAAGTTGAAATTAGTTTTGGTCTAACATAGAACAGATTTTCAAGGATGATATCAAGAGTTTTATTCATTTATTCATTACCAAAAAGCTGTTCATGAGACACTTGGTGACTCAGAGAGTTAAGTGCAAAATCTCTTTGGCACTGAGTTCAAACCAGGACTGAAAATGATCTTTACTGTTCTCATCCAGCTAATCCAAAGAAAGTCTGGGAGCTTCAGAAGAAACCATCAATTTGTCACTGATATCCTGTTCTACAGATCTTGCTGAAATAAAAGAAGGTGATTTCAGGGCAAAATTGTCATAGTTATGTGGGAAACTCCTACACAAAAGAAGCAACTCAGAATTGTCAAATAGGGGCAATTGTGGGAAAGATGGAATCTCATATATATTTTTCTGTGACATGTTATCATAACATAGAACTGTGACACTAAGCATAAAATTATTATAAATTACAGTTTGAACATTTATAGAAGCTAGTTTACCACCAAGTATGTATGCGGACCGTTAGAAATCTGCTGTCAGCTCCACAAAGCAGAACACAATGCTTATTTTCTACCCTTGCCAACACAAGCCTGAGGATCAATATTCATTTCTTCCTCTTCTAAAACCTTTCTTGAGATCTCACTTTGCAATTACATTGGTCCAGGTGTCATTTACATTTCTTTTCATAAGCCAAAAGATTGATTTTGCTATTTTACAAGAATGAAAGACCGGTCTGCTGCAGCAATGTCTGTCTTCTCCATAACTACCTTGAGCTGGCATTTTACACATAGCTCCATGCATACCAGCGCCAACATCAGACTGAAATAAAAACCCCAAACAACATATATTCATCTAAGCTATAAGAAACTGAAGAGTTCTTTGACAGTACCTATTATGGAATCTTAAAATAAGCAGGACAGAAACTCCATTTATAGTATGTATAAATACACAGTGTACAACATGTTCATTGTTCATGATGACTAAAACCATTTCACATCAACAAACAATCAAGCTTTGCAATTTTAGAAGTCTTTTTTTGTATTCTTTCCTTAGCTTTCATAGAAACATTCAACTCTGCATGAGATGTGACATGGAATTTCATAGGGAATGGATTGCTTGGAGGACAAGTGGTTGATGAGAGCTGTACATTGGGCTTGTAATGGAAGCTAGATTCAACCTTAACTGTGCAATAGCTACAACTGTTTCATAGTAAGAAAAAAAAAAAAGAGTAAGTCTTGGCATATTACTCTGTCATTCAGGCACCCTGGAGTTAGCAAGAAGCATTTTCACAGTCCAGTCAGGATAAAGCATGCTAAGAAAATTGAATGAATATAGGTTTCTAACCTTTCTAGGGCAGGGATTTATCTGATGTTTCTTTCTTCTAGTTTTGTTTTAGAAGTGGTACTTAAAACAATTGGGGTACCAAAGCAACATACAGTGCCACAAAGTTGGCTTCTACTAAGCAATCTCCACAGACATAGGAGAGCCATTTACAGGTTTACATAGAGGTCACAGTGCACAGTTAACTAGAAGAAATACTGAAGATTGAATCAAACTGCATATTCAGAAAATGGAATATGACCTATTTGATTCTTAGCTGCACTTCAGCAATGATTTTCTTAGATTTTTTATATCCTGAATTCACCAGTGGTAGAATTCTAACCTGAGGTTGTTTCTGTGCCAATGAAAATAAAAAGTCAACAGAAATAAAAGACCTCAATAAAGACCAGAGACTTGTCCTGTGTATTTCCCTGCATGATCACAGCTTCTGAGCAACTATTCTACAGCAAACAAAAATATGAATTCCACTGTACTACCAAACACTTTTTTTAAAGTTTCCTTTAAGGGAATAACAAGCTACCCAGCTGTCAACCAACACTACTGCATCTCTATGAAAATGAGGGAAGCAAAAGCTGTTGTGGACAATTAATTACTAAAGTAGCAGAGTTTCAGATGAAATCAGCTTCTGATTAGAACATAGGATATTTCATTTTCTTAAACATTCAACAACCAGAACTTTCCAGTGTTCCTAAGAGTGAACACTCCTGGAAGCAAGGAACGTCTGAGGGTCTGGCTACTGCATTTGTAAAAGCTGAGCTCTTTTTCTAATTCTTCTGACTAAAATTTATGTCACTAATAGGAAGTCTAAATACAATGATGACTGCTCTCAAATGTGTAGAGAGGTATTATTATCATGCAATAATTAGCATTCACTGACAAAAAACTATCATTTCTAATGGTCTCTTAAGTAGCTGGTCATACAAATTTTACATATGCACGACACAAATTGCCGTGCTTCAGATCTTCTCTTGTTAAGTCATATCCAATACCCGGTCTGAAGCAACTGCAACATGGTTGAAGAGATGGTATATGGTCTTATAATAACAGTAAAAATACTTTTAAGAATAGTTTTTTCCGTAATTATTTTAAGGTGGCTTGGAATGAACAAGTATACCAGAAATGTAAGAGGCTATTCACATTTACTAGCAACAATTAAGTTGTTGCTATCCATTCAGAGAAACATTTGGGTTTTGGACTACTTCAAATAATGAGAAATGTCATCATTTTTGTTTGGTTGCAAAGAGGTATGTGAATACAAATGATTAGGTTTTTCATATCTCCAAAAGGTAAATTGTCTAAGTCTTCTTGTATTCTTGCGCCATACAATAAAGAGAGAAGATAGATAGATTATCATCTTTAACATATTTTGTCTGTCAAAAACACATTTTAAAACTTCAGTAAAAAGTAAAACTTCTCTTTGAATAGGGAAATCTGTTTCTGACTATAAAGTAATTTAAACAAAAGCTACTATTTTCTTTATTCTTATTTTAAGAAAAAAAATTTCAAATAAATTGTTTCAAAACACGTTTTCTAGGGGCTGTGATCTAAAAAAATGAATTTTATTTACAGTGGTTTATAAAGAATTACCCTCAAATTTTTCACGAGTCTCATTTGTGGAACTGATATATGGCCAAACAAAAATTAACCATTTAAAAATAGAGATGCAGAATTAGACTGAGTGTCACAAAAAAGATATTTTGCTTTGCTGTCATTATTTACTATACTCAATATGTATATAGGTGCCCTAGGTGCTTGTAAGGACAACTGAACCCCTGTTGGAAGCACAATGTATTTCCAGAAATGCAGACTAACTGATATTAAGATGTCACATCTGGACATGCAATCGTTCTGTTGGAACAGTATGTGAAAGAGTAATGGGTGGAGTTATAACTTTACTGCATCAATTAGAAAGTATATGCAGGAAAAGAGGTACTTGAAACTATATAGTAGAAAATGTCTTTTGAATATGATTCACAACTGAATTATAAAAAAAGCTGCACTGTGTACTACTGTATTTGTGGGTTACTGTAGGCACATAAGATTTTAAGATTAACTACCTAAAATATGTAGACAGCCTACAGGGAATGCTTTCTTGAATCTTCCAAAAGGGAAGATGTTGATGTCAACAATAGGACTTAGACATCAGAAATCCCTGCATTCATGTTCCTGCTATCCTTCACTGAGCACATAATTTGCAAGTTCAAATCCTGGATTCCACTCTTTTCTTTCAATCCATATTATTCAGCAATTCTTCTATTGTTCTATGTATAAACATTACAGAAACAGGGATGGATCCCATTCCACATGAATTAGTTTCACCATTGTTCTACTGGTCCTGGATACTTATATGCCTTTCCCTAGAGATAGTGAAATGGATTTAGATCACTGAATCATAGAACCACAGAACCATAGAATAGGCTAGGCTTCAAGGAACCTTAAGCATCATCTAGCTCCAGCCTCTCTGCCATGGACAGGGACACCTCCCATTAGATCAGATCGTCAAAAGTCCCATCCAAGTTGACCTAGAACAGTTCCAGAAATGGAGCAGCTGTATATTCAAATGCAGCAATTAGTAATTTGAGTAATTAGTAATTTGAGTTTAGTCTTAGAAGAACATGATATCTGCTTTTAAACATTTTAAACCTTTTTTTTAAATATATAATTACATACAGATCGCTGAGCTTATTAATGTATTTCATTGTTTGATCTGATTTTTAGACTTATCTCCAACATACTTTAAAAATCTTATATGTTGTATGCCCCTGAAAACAAAGTTATCCTCATGTGACCCCTTTCAATTGCATCATCTGTTGTTTTCACCCAACTAAAACCACTCTTGGAAAAATCCCTGAAGACCTTCTTGAAGCCCATACTTAAAATACATTGAATCCCCATCCTTCTGGACTTATCAACTGACTTCAAAGCCTATATACCCTTTTCTTCTTAAAATACTTAATCACAAAACACTTGACTGATGAAAAAGTCAGCATTTATGTCAGAAAAGGATACCCAAAGTTATCATTTTTTTTTTTAAACCTTTTTTTTCTTGAGAGAACATTGACACCACATAGCTCCAATGGAAGGCATTTATTTCTTCTGCAGAAAGTGAAATCAGAGAATATTTTTAAAAATGTAAGTTTTAATCTACTCACGCTAAACAACAAAAATAGGTTTGACAGAAGAGACAGAAGATAGACAGTATTTCCATGACACCCCTTCGAAAAACAGATGAAAGGGCAAAAATCTACAGGCCTCTGCAGAAGTCAGTTGTGCATTCCCGAAGGACTCAGTGCTCAAGGGGGATATTAGCAAAGACAAAACCATTGAAGTGACAGCATTTTGACACTGCTTGCGATGGCCCCCAAAAAGGGAGCTCTGCAGTGCTCTCCATTAGAGACCTCTTTCTCTCCGCAGCCCACGAGTCTGAACTGAATGTGACAGAAACTGCTCATCAGGTTGAAAGGACAAGGACAAGCTGACATTTCTGCTTCTTGTACACACTGTTAACTGTTAGCTTACTTAGACTGAGGATTTGGGGTCTCTTCTTCTACTAAGAAAAATTCATAAGGATTATGACTTTAAAATTGGGTTACTTCACGCAAGTAGGCCTTAAGGGCACATCAAACCCTTTCTGAAAGCACAGAATTTTCTGTTTCAGGATTGTGAGATTAAGAAGGTACTGTCCTGGGACCCAGATAAGAAGAAAACAGGACTTTAGAAATTATATTGGGCCACAGAGGGAAAAAGGTCAAAGAACATACCTCTGCACTTCATGCATATCCGTTTGCATTTGTCACACATCAAGCTATGACAGAATATCAGTTTTGGGCTCCTCACTACAAAAAAGACATCAACATCCTGGAGTGCATCCAGAGAAGGGTAGCAATGCTGGTGATGGGACAGGAGCACAAATCTTGTAGGGAGTGCCTGAGGGAACTGGGATTGTATAGTCTGGACAAGAGGAGGCTCAGAGGAGACTTTATTGCTCTTTACAACTCTCTGAAAGGAGGCTCCGGAAAGGTGGGGGTCGGCCTCTTCTCCCAGGTAACAGCAATAGGACAAGAGGGTATGGCCTTAAGTTGCCCCAGGGTAGTTTCAGTGGAATATTAGGAAACATTTCTTCTCAGAAAGAACGATGAGGCATAGGAACAGTCTGCTCAGAAAGGTGGTAGAGTGATTGTCCCATAAGGTGTTCAAGGAAGGGGTAAATGTGGCACTGAGGGACATGGTTAATGGGCCTGGTGAGGATGGGCAGGTGGTTGGCCTAGATGATCTTAGAGGTCTTCTCCAACCATAATGAATCTATGATTCTATGACTATGAAGAGAAAGAAAAAAAAAATAAGAGGGGTATTTAAAATATGAAGAGAAAGGCCAGAAATAGGAAAGCAGCTGATGATGATGTTCTGTAGTCATCAAAAACTGACATAAAAAGTAACGAATAATCACAGAAATAAGGAAGGCTGTGTGGTTTACAGAAAGACCCACTCATCATCATAGCTGGCCAGTATTCCTGTAAAGCAAAGCAGCTGCAGTTGTACAAGCTGCGCCCATAGCATATAAATCAGGAATAACCGTTCATTCATGTCATCTAATTTTGGGCTCCCGTGCTTTACAAGACAACTGCACAACTGATAGCAAAGGATAGTGCTTCACACATCCCAGCACCTATGGTGGGAGCCTGATGGGCACTTTCCACTGTCCTGATGGACTGCTTAACTGCCCAACAGCTACATGGGAACCTGACACACGAAAAGCCCAGTGACATAAATGCCATGCCAGAACTTTTAATGTTTTTTCAACCTAATCTCCTTCTTATAGATAGGTTTTGTAAAGGCTTGTGCAGACTCTTTTCTCTATGAAGCTTCTACTTTAGCTGTTATGAAAGTGTTAACAGCCAGTTTCAGTCAGAAATTCCTTGCTGTTTCCTTACGTGCTGATGACTGGAATTGATAAATGATGGTGCTATCTAATTATACTAATGAGATTAGGTCAGTCAGCTTCTGCTAAGGAATGTTTTGTGCAAGTGTATTTTCTCTAAATGTCAGGCAGATGCAGATTCACACTGTGGGACCTCCGTACATTACTCTGACAGACACAATAATGCTTAACATAAAAATACTGCTGCTTTGAGGCATCACAGTCACGATCTTACAGCCCAGCATCAGGTTTCTTTGCAAGTGCAATGAAAACCACTAGAAGTGCAGACAGGAATTTTTCCACAGCAACCCTTACAAGGATCAGGAAGCAGTGGTCCCAATGCTGTCTATGTTCGGTTCCAGATAGCTCTGATATCTCTGTCTTCAGGAAAGCTGTATTTACCAACCTGCGGTATTTCTGCAAAGCTCTGAGCAGTCCTACACAGAAGAACTTGGGTTAGCACGGGCAAAACTAGCTTAGATCACTGGTACTCTCACAAAATGTCTTTTACCAGATGCTCACTTTACAGGATTAGTATCCTTTCCCTGAAATGCACAAGCATTTCTTTTTCATTTTCAGACTCCTGCTGCATTCTCAGAGGACTCTTCATAAGTGGAAGCTGAAAACAAGTATCAACAGATCCTTGATATAAATGCTTGGATCTTCCCCTATTAAATCCTTGTAGATGACCTTGCAAGGTCCTCTCCAGCTCTGTTTTCAATCATAAACTCTTAGCTGGAAGGAACAATCACATGCTGTGATTCCTTCAAAAACAAGCCCTTCTCTGATCCCGTCAGCATCAACATTTAGTTCAAAAAGAAGACAAACAGCTTTCACTTTCTTTATTGTCTGATGGGTAGTATAAGCTGTATGACCAAAAATAAATAAATAAATCCTCAAGAGATTGGAAAAAGAAAGCGAGGGTTATTTCAGAAAGTGTTAAAAATTGATATTTAAATCTTTTCATTTTTTCCATCACAACCACTGAGGACAGTGGCTTTCCAATGGTATCCAAACATATCACAGTAAATTTCAATGTACTTCTGGAGGAAATAGCTCAGCTTATAGAAGAACATAAACAGAAAACTTTTGCTTCCAGAGTACTGGCTCCAATAAGCTCATTCATACAAAAACCCATAGTGACTTCATAATTATTTCCTCCGGTTTATGTGGAAAGACTCAGCTCCTACAGCAGGGCTCCAAAGAACCACTGTCATAAAGAAGAATGTCTATTTTAAATAGGACATTAACACACTATGGTGCAGAATTATTTGTTTGGGGTTTTTACACTTATTATCTATCTTTATTATGAACATATGCGTACAAAATTAGTTATACTCGGCATCTTTGAAAGTTCTGTTATTTTGTTTTTAATAAACTAAAATTTAAATGTATGGAAATATGTAACTCTGAAGAAAAAAATTTCAGACTTAAAAAACTATGAATTTAAATGCTTGACCACAGTGACTTTACTTACAAGACAATCTCTAGCAGCAGGAGAGAAAGTTAGAAATTATAGCATTAATTCATCTGATTATATAATTGTAGTATTCTCTTTCTTTTTAAATCAGTGCTTGAAGGAATGAATTTATTGCTGAAGTTTTTCTTCCTGTTCTGAATGATGGATCTCACATTATTCTTGGAATTTCATATATTTGGGACTCAGTACTTCCAAAATAATATTATTTGTTTTATGGCTTAGCTGGAAAACATCTACTGAAATATTTATTACTGAAATACTAGAACGTCATTGAGCTCTTATAAAATAAAATATGTAAATAAATAAACAAAAAAAAAAACTAATTTTCTTCAAATTTTACCATTTTTGCCTCATGGATCAAAACTTTTCTAAAAAAAATGCAATGTGAGAATCAAAAAGTAAACAATAGCACAGTTATGTGAATGCAAGGAGAGATTGCGCTGTTCATCTACAACTGCCAGGAAATTTTAGATTAAGCAGATCAAGAAAGAACTAAAGTTTACATTGCACAGGCATGAGATTAAGTCACTGCAGATACAAGGTGATTTTGGCATTAGCGGGAAGCAGGTAAATGGAAAAAGACTGAGTGGGCACATCCCAGGGAAAGGGGCAGGTGGCTGGGAACTCTTCCTCATGCTCCTCTTGGGAAATGCTTCTCTCCCAGGAGGCTGCTCAAGGGAAATATCAAGCCCTGCCAAGGAGCAAGTTCTCAGCACAGGTGTGACCTGCAGATTGGTGAGAACCATGGGTTGTCCTTCCCGCTTCTTCCCACCTGGCTGCTTTTTAATTCCCCTTTTGGAATCAAAAAATCCTGGGATTAAAATCTCCAGCACTTGATTTTGCTATATGCATCTTTTCATTCTGCCTTGCTTTTTAAGCCCTTTCCCTTCTCAACTTCCCACTAGCTTCCAATAAAACATTGCTCAATCAAAAAATGTATTTTAATTAGGTTTGAGAGGCACTTCTTGTTTAAGAGAATAGAGAGGAAGCAGCTAATCCCTGCAAAACATCGACCGTTTGTCCTCACAGTTTACTGGCTAGGAAAGGCTGAAATAATTTGTGTAATAACCAGCTGGATCTGAATATTTCTGCTTCAAGCTGTTGGTTCATTCAGCTTTTGCCCTCTATTCAATACAGCAGATTTCCCACTGAAGTTGCTGATCTTTAAATTCCATCTGCACTTTCAAACTATTACCCATCTGTGCAGCTTGAACTTCAGCTAAACCTTGACCAAGTGCTGAGTGAGCGCACTGCAGTGCTTGTTATACACAGTGCCTTCCTTTGTGAACTGGTGAATAAACATTAAACAAGACCAACATCAGTTCAAGTCAAGAGGAAATTACATTTATTTTTTTTTAACTAAAGAATACTGTTGTGGTTGGTGGGGTTTTTTGTTGTTGTTGTTGTTGTTGTTTGTTGTTGTTGTTGTCATTGTTTTAATGTTAAAATGGAATTTCTTCCTGAAGGCACTGTAGTATTTGTACTGGTAACTGTGTAGTTAGGCTGTCATTTTCCCAAGTCCATATCTGTGTCTTTCACCTTTTTTCACCCTGTAGGAGCACACAGCCAGCTGGAGTGGCCCTCTGAGCACACCTGGCTCTGTACTGAGCACAAGGTCAGCTCTGCCTACTTGCACGGGTGCCCTGCAACACACCATGTGCATCACAAAGCCACAGCAAAGCTCTGTCCACAGATGTAAGACTTGATGTGCCATGAACTGTGGCTCCCCATTACCACACAAAATCATCGTGGGCATTTCTCAGCGATGTAATGCAAGGTGCTTTGAGAAAGCTTTTATACAGTAAGCAATGAGGCCATGTCTCTACTCTACAGGTGCCTTCTTCCTGATAACACTATTTTCCCTCTTTAATAGAAATGAAAAGACTAGCAGAGATTACATTTTTGGCCTACATGTAGCATGATTTTTTTTCATTTAAACTGTTCTAGCTGAAGCCACAATGCATGATAGCTCCAGCTTTAAAGATACAGTTGAGCAGTCAGGTCAGATGTCAGCCAGGTTTCACAGCAAAATAGACCAGAAGGCTGCAGTGAAAAACATTCAATTGGATGACAGACTATGACAAATATGTTTTGCAAGATTACAAAGGATTTCATTGCTACTGGTTCCCTGACAGGCCTATTCTTGAATATCTGTGGTGATGATTCCTCAGCAAAACAAGATACAATATTTGCAAATGCAAAGCTATTAACAATTCAAATGGATACTAATTCAAATGGATCCTAATTAAGAAACCTCTAAACAACCATGCATGACCTATTCCTGATTTGTACCACGAGACACTGCAAACTGAAAGTAAAGGAGAAAAATCACCAAAGATGAAGATTGTGCTGAGTTAAATTGATCCATCATTCTTTATTAAATTAGCATTTCTATTCTAAAACGCTGTTGTTAATGTTTGGGTCAGTTAATACTGGATCTGAATTAAAATTAATTATTTCAGCAAAGTAGAGCTGTGCAAACCCATAGTATGAATTCTGTGAAATTATACAGAAAATCAATGCAATTTTATATTAATCTCTACTATTATGATATTCAGAAATTTATTTGAAAAACATAATTGTTTCAATGCAAAGTCCATCTTAGTGCAAATATAGATCCATTCCTTTTGACTTTCTTATGATAAAAAGGTGTGCTTATGGTCTGAAATTACATGCTCTGTAATAATTTATTTTTCAGTTTATCCATTTTTTAGATTTGTAATGAAAAAAGAAAAACTTTTCTTATATATAATAGATTAAAATAGGACAAAAAATTGCTAAAACCTCGAGAGCGAATCTTGTGGCAGCAGACTGGAGACTTTTAATCATATTTACTTAATACTAAGAAATACTATTTTACTAGATTCTGAGCAGAAAAGTTCCACATTCACCGTGTGCATCAGATCTTAGGATGACAGTTCGAGTTCTGAAGTTAAAATGACTTTGTTGTCACTCCTATCTTTTTGCAGCTTCTCTGTTCTCTAGATACATCCTCACCTCTCAAAAAGAGAGAAATGAAAACAGGTTTAATTTAATTTTTCCTAGCAAAATTGCAGTCATCTAAAGAAAACCATGCCTAACCTGTCAGCGTATGGATTTTTTCTTCTTTTCTCTTTTTACCACGATTGCTAGAAGTGCTACTGAAAATGCAAACTTAACACAGTATCATCAATGTAGCATGTTAGTCTACTCCTGCACAGCAGGAAGGCCAATACCACAAGCCTACTTGATCTAAGGCAAAGCATGAAGCATATCCTGTTTGTTTTGCAACAGACTTACCACAAGACTGCTTGATTAAGGTTAGGAAGTGAATTATTATTATAGCATCTGACTGCTTGGCACAGCTGTACAAAAATGGTAAAATAGATAACAGCACCAAGTCAACATGCAGAACCCATCTGAAAACATCTGCAGGGGTACCACGTGCCTGAGCAGACCAAAGCCAATTGTCCTGATCTATGGAAAGAAGAAGTAATCTTTGGGCAAGGTTTGTCCTGATTGATGGAAAAAATTAATCTAGACAACGACAAAAGCAGAGCTGGCAGAGAGAAGACACTCATTTCAACTCAAATTTATCTCAGTGAAGAACTTTTCACGACTCTCAATTAATTGGGGAGCTAGTGAGAATAACATATACATACGGCCTACTAAAAGCACCATCACTACTGCTGGGCACCAAAAATAGCTGGCTGCACTAAAAAATGTCTCTTGTCAACTAATGTAAAGCAAGTTCTATATAACAAACCTTTTTATGGACTCCAAGCAAAAAATGAAGACACACTGCTTGAGCAGAGGCTTTCTGAGATCTGTAAAAAAAAATGCTTTTAAATAAAGATGAAAAAATTGATTTAAAAAGTAAGTAAGTGGATGAAAAGTAATCATCTGTCTTTCACTGAAATCACAACAGCTCTTTGGGAATGTTCATGATGCCATAGCCTGGCCATGAGAAAGGCTTGTTAACAACAAAACACAGTACAAAAACAACATAAAACTACTAGAGAGTGTTCAAAAGAGGGCTACAAAGACAGTGAAAGGTCTGAAGGGGAGGACATATGAGGAGCAGCTGAGATCCCTTATTTTGTTCAGCCCAGAGAAAAGTAGACAGAGGGAAGGCCTCATGGCACCCTATGGCTTCCTCACAAAAGGAAGTGGAGGGGCAGCACTGGCTTCCTCTCTGTGGTGACAGTGATAGAACCCAAGGGAATGGCATAGAGCTGCATCAGGGGACATTCAAGTTAAATATGAGAAAAAAGTTCTTCACCAGAAGATGGTGGTCATGGAACAGGCTTCCAGGGCAGGGCAGAGGTCACAGCACCAAGCTTGCCAGAGTTCAAGGACACCATTCTCAGACATAGCTCTGGTTTCTGGGTGATAGTATGTGGAGCCAGGAGTTGGTCTTGAAGATCCTTCCAGATCCTGCTCCAACTTGAGATATTCTATGATTCTATGAAAACATCTTGGATATCACTGGAATTCCATAAGACAACCCTGCTGAGAACTGTAATAGCTATTCACAAAACTATAAATAAACACAGGGGGAAAAAAAGGTCTACTAACAAAATAAGAGCACTTGCATACACCTTAATCCTGCCATGTCAATGTAAATGTATGTAGCCTTTCAACTAAAAAGAAATAAGTGCTGAACTTGATGCAATGTCCTAGTACAACCAGGAATTTTACTACAGGCCAATGGAATTCAAATTTGCTGCGTACTGTATCTTTCTAAAGTTAGGAAGAAAGACATTCTGAAAGTGGTAATTTTCCCTTATACTAAAATGGAAGAAAAGTTGTTGCCACTCTGGATTTCTATGCAGTACATACAACATATCTGTCTCAAAATGTCAATACATTAGGTCAAAGCAAAATACTACACAGTGAGCTGCCACCCTATCACTGTCTAACTCAGTGTAAAAG
Organism: Alectoris magna; assembly: GCA_030625065.1. Taxonomy (NCBI): domain Eukaryota; kingdom Metazoa; phylum Chordata; class Aves; order Galliformes; family Phasianidae; genus Alectoris; species Alectoris magna. The sequence goes on along the minus strand of CM060560.1, from coordinate 165,540,148 downwards.
CTGTCCTTGAGTTTGATGTCTCAAGATCACATTTCTAGGAATATGCTGACACTTCTTCATTATATTTTGGTTGAACTCATTCTCAAGAGAAGCTACTCCCACTGACAAGCAAAAAAAAAAAACCAAACCAAACAAACAAACAAAGGACATATACATAGAGAAGAAGCTTACATACATCTAGAACATGCCCAGTTTCTTATTTATGAGCAACGAGGCAAGATCGTGAACAAATGCACTTAAGATAAACCCATGCGCAGTAAGCCCATGCTTAGCTATCCCAGTGCAGAAAGTCAGCATTCGTAGACAGGCAGTGTGCCCACAACTCAGGAGGCCAAGCAAGATTAAAAAATCTCTCTAATGCAATCTTGGCTTCTGAGCACAGATTTTTCCTGAGAGGTTACTTCATAGGAAGCCAAAGCTAAATAATATAAATGAAGTAAGTGAAGTTAAGGTTGTCATTGGCAAGGGAGGAAAAGTATGCTAAATATGCCTCATCCCTGGAGATATTCAAGGCCAGGCTGGCCAGGCCAGGCCTGATCTGGTGGTTGGCAACTCTGTACATGGCAGGGGTAGGAACCATATGATCTTTAAGGTCCCTTCCAACCCAAGCCATTCTGATGAATCTGTGATCCACTCTTTCAAAATTTATCATCATTATTCTATTTAAACGGAACTTAAATACACAACTTTAACTATAAAACCTGTCATAAGTTTAAATAAAGTGGAAAAATAAGAATGAGATAGACTAACAGTAAACTGTATTGTCATGATCTATCCAGCATTTGCTATTAATCATGATTTTTTTTAAAAAAAAAAAAGAGTAATTAAATATTTTTGCTTTATGAGGAGTGGCTGAGGGAGCAGGGATTGTTAAGTCTGGAGAAGAGAAGGCTCAGGGGAGACCTTATTGCTCTCTATGATTACCTGAATGGAGGTTGTAGTGAGCTGGGGGTCGGCCTCTTCTCTCGTGTAACTGGTGATAGGACTGGCGGGAATGGCTTCAAGTTGCACCAGGTGAGATTCAGGCTGGACGTCAGGAAATACTACTCTGAAAAGTGGTCAGTCAGTGGAATGGGCTGCCCAGGGAGGTGGTGGAATCACCAACCCTGGAGGTGTTCAAGGAATATTTAGACATTGTGTTGAGGCACATGGTTTAGTGAGACCTATTGGTGATGGATAGATGGTTGGACTGAGTGATCTTGTAGGTCTTTTCCAACTTTGGTGGTTCTGTGTTACTATGATGATAACAACAGAAAAAAAGAAGACAAACTTAGAAGTTTGTCTGGAGCAATGCTATGACAATCATTTTCAAAATCCACCACTCTAGCAGTATGAAAATCTAGTGACTATATGCAAAACATTATGCAAATGATATGCAAACCACAGTGACCGATATCAGGTCAAAGCTGCGTGCCATTAATATTCTAGTACTGCTACAAAATTACTGTAAAATACTGTCTGCACACCACGAAGACAATTAATGACATTCTCCACATACACGCTAACTTGCATTACACTTTTTTCTTAATCATCTTTCATGCACAGTGAAAAGAATCCTAGTCAGTACTTCAGTACGTTAGCTTCCATCAAGATATACAGTACGTTTCCAGCTGATAAGCACTAACCCTTCTGGCATACCAGTTTGTAAATGCCGCCTTGACACATTAACCAAGGCATGTATATTTTAATCTCCTTCTCAACATGTCTGTCACATTGCAACATAATTTTACAGTAGGCTAATGGCTGATTAAGCAAAACTATATATTTTGCTTAATTTCCCTTTCAAAACACATTACCTGTACTAAAATTAAGACGTCACTACACGTATTAATGCACATTTACCTATGAAGAATAATACAAGAGCCTAGCATTTAGCAAGGAAATGTGGCAAAGGCCACACTCTCCAGGCAGAACCACTACACTGCTCTTTAATAGCCATCTCGCATAACCTTGGGAGCATATTTAATAAAGAACAAAACTCCTTTACTACAACTTCTGTACCATTTTAGCCAATCAGCTGCCTGACTGAAGGTTATCTTTACTCAGCCATAACCCCACTAATGTTGCAGCCTAATTCACAAATTAACAAAGTTATAGAGCTGCTACTGGGTCATCTGCATGTATGTTATAGTTTGTAGACATCTTCTCATATCAACATTTTCTTCAGGAAGACAAGAAAACTGATTAGAAGGATAAATTAATGTTAGTACAATCCTTTTCAACAGTTGAGCACATATGTAAGCAGTCAGTGTAGTTAACCCCATGTGGTTTCTCCAGCTGAACTAAAGCAGCCAGGCAACAGAACTGGCTGGTCTGTTATATAAAGGAGCTGCCTGTAGCTATACCCTCACTGTTTGTGTCCTGATATACATAACTCCATCATAGCTTCATTTCATAAAGAATGAAGATGAAAATGATTGCATTTATACAGTAGAAGAGCAGTGGAAGTGAATCAACTCCAGCAAGGCTTTCAACACTGCCTTCCACATTATTCCTGTATAAAAGTTAGAACATTACAGTTTGTAGGTATAGACAATCAGATGGGTAAAAAATTGCCAAGATGATAGGGCTCAGGGGGTAGTGGTTAATGGATCATACACTGCATAGAGGCCAGTAAGAAGTGAGGGTCTATTCAGAGACCTGTCTTTCTTAACATCTGTATCATTGACCTGGAGAGGGCAATTGAGTGGACTCTCATCACGTTTGCAGATAGATAGCACCTAACTATGGAGGACCAGCTGATATATTGTAGGGCAAGGCTACTGTTCAGAGGGACTCAGGTGGGCTGAAGAAATGGACTGACCGGACTTTCAAGGACCTTCATGAAAATGAATGAGGAGAAATGCAAAGCACTGCCCCTGGGAAGGAAGAGCACCTGTAGCAGCCCAGGCTGGGTAGGGACCGGCTGACCTCCTAATGTTCCTTCCAGCCTGAATTATCTTGTGACCTTATGATCCTGAGAACCATAAGCTTCCTTTAAATATGTATTATATAAAGCAGTCATATCTGAAGGTGAAAAAATAATGGAACAGCTGCAATGTTTTAATGAACTGTACTACTGCACCTAACAATCTGTCTCTCTTTCTCTCTGTTGCACATACTTGCACAAACACTTTTTCCAGCCTCTCTGTCTTTGCTGTGAAACTATCAAGGACACTACCCTATCATCAGTAATTTTGACAGAAATCCAGATTCTTCAAACTGTTCTCATTTCCTGTCTGAAGACTGGTCCATACTTTACCAGCAAGATACTCTGCCAATTCCAGACAGTTCTCATCTTATAAAATATCCTTTTCTTTCAGATAATAAAGTGTTTGCTATTCAGATATTTTCAGAGGCAATAGATATCTGATGGTTTTTTGCATGTTTGATAGGAAAAAGTTCTGTATTTGTATTTCAGTAGTCTTTTGTCAAAAGCAGGAATACTTGCATTCTTGAGGACAAGAGGTATAGATACAGAAATACTCTGAGTCATACTTTATTTCAATGCAGCACATAGTTCTGTAACAGCTATATCATTTCAGTTTCCTTCACCTTGAAAAACAAAAACAAGCATTATTACACATAAAAATACGGCCCAGTGGTTGGGCCAAAGCTGCAAATTTAGAAGAATTGGCCTCAGTTCTCCAAACTACTGTAAATTACCCATGGGACTCATAGGATCCAAACAGCCATGAAGACTGCATCCATTAAACTGGCTGTTATGAAGGCACAATAAGATAAATAAGTATCTTACAGAATAAAGTAACACTGTGAAACACCATGTTAATAAGGATGGTTCCTATAAGTAGGATTAATATATAATCACGCCATTAAATTTAGATATGAATATCTATTGTGAAGAAGATGTAATATTGAGAGATCAGGAAAACAAAAGGAAACTGATTTATAGTGGGGAATGTGTCTGCTGAAAAGAATTCAAGACACACAAATAGAGTAACATTCTTGAAGTTGTATAAAGATAACTTTTTAATACTTCAGGGTACATGTCATTTTTCCCCTGGTTGTTTTATGTGTTTGCTTTTAACATTAGAAATATCAGGGACTGAGCTCCCTGTAGTATTTGTGTTTGTTCTGAGATGTCTGCTGAAGGGCTAGTATTGTTTAAAGAACTCCATGAATGAGGACATAATATCTTGAGCAAGAGACCCAGCTTAGAGCTTGTCTATACAGGGTACTGTACAAAAATACTTGACGGTTTTCAGCAGCCAGATTCTAACAACGCTCACCAACATTTAAGGATAGATAAGCAGCCAGGTGCTAACAAAATAAACCCTTAATGAATACATGACAGAAATAGCATCTCTATGTTCGAATTCCAGAGATTTGCCGTGAATTTTGTGGATGGTTTGCCACAGGCCATGGTCTCTGTGGTGCAAGAATGACTCATCCAAGGCCTCAGTGAGCAGTAGACAGTTTTCAGTGTTTTTATCATAAATTGTAGAAGATTTAGACTCAACTTTTCCAAGGTAGAGTGCTTTCTGGTGTTCCTGCAGCACACAGTACAACACAACTGGTGCAGATCAGTGTCTATAAGATGGAATCAAACTGAACTCTAATTTCCTAATTGAGCCAAAAGCGTGCGAAATAAGAGTTCCTTTGCTTCCACTGGGGCATTTGCTTTATGGATAATGTATAGTTGCTATTATACAAGGTTGTAACAGATGAATAGCCACAGGTTATAAGGGAACAACTCACCCACACTGAGGCTCATGGCTAGGATGGATGCTTGCCACAAGGAACTCCACACAGGAGCAATCTCCAAAAGGGATGATGCCTTAGTGGTGGTCAGCCCTTAAATGGGATCTAGGAGAGGTGGAGTCAAGCTCCACCTCTTCCGGGAGCACAGCTGAATTACCTTCACCTGTGCTCCTGCAGCTGACTCATCACTTGCCTCAGATGGTTAATCAGAGGTTCAGGCTGTGATTAACAGTTTCCCATACAGATAACAACTTATGCATTAGTGGGATAAAGAAAAAGTTTACACATTCTTCTTTGACAAATATTACATGGCTGTGTAAATGGAGTATAAATTTTGTCCTGTTTTCTGAATCCTACTCCTTATTTAAAAAAATCTCTCCTATTAATTTATTTCCTACAAAAAGTGACTGAAGAATGAAGAAAACAAATAGATACATAAAAACAGTTTATCAGCATCAAGATAGCCTCTGTTATGAACCTTTGTACTACACAACATGTGTCAAAAATCATTAATCACTCCTTCAGCTGGGAAAGCAATGCTAAAGCAAAGGATGACTCTTTTCTCCTGAGAGTTTATAACTGGAGGTATTAACAGCCACCTTTGCATCCTTTAAAAATCATTTCATTTTATGAAGCAATCCACATCAGAGATTTCATGCACTGTCAACACATTCTCGTCATTGTTTGCCTACGCTCTTTGAACTATCTTCTTTCAGCTCTTGAAATAAAACCGTATTTTCCTCTGTTGTGTTCAAAAGGTATGCAGTAAAAGGGCAATCTTCTATAGTTGCTCCAGTGAAAATGAAACTTGGGAACTAAATGCATGACTTTATGAAAACCAATAGTAAAATATAATAATGATGAGCTTACAGGGACATAGAGAAGTGAATGGACAATTACCATCCATTGCTTTTACATAACTAATAAACATACTAAGAAATATCAATTGAAGTAATATAACCTTAAAAAAAATGTTTATAGTCTTCTATAGTATTCTTCTGTCAAGTATAATGCTTTAATTAATAAAGGTAACGTCCCCCAGCTCTTCCCTCATAAGGAGGGAAAATGTTAATTCTGTCTTACAGCTGGGGAGTCAAAGAACAGGGAAATTACACATTCCTCTTGAGAAAAAAAAACAATGTACAGAAAGGCTGCTACACTATGATGATCCAGTCAGCCCCCCACGTCCTGTTTTCTTACATTAAGGACTATGCAATAAATTCATTGGTTAGAGGGATTTGGGCTTCATTCCTGTTTCCCAGTCAAGCGCTTTAGCCAAACAGTATCTTATGCTCTCCATTCCATAAGAGACTACTTCATCACAAAAATCAAACTAGTGTCATTTCATTCAGCATCTTTTCCCCACATCATTATGACACTGCAGCTACTTCAAAGTATAATTTTAGCTTATTTTACCAAAGCAAGGATCTTGTTGTCTAAAATGCCTATCATCTACTTTTTACTGCTGTGAAGTAAATAACAACAACTTAACAGGAACTTCATACAATTTCTTGAACATTCAGGGAGATTTGCTGTGGCAGATGATTACAAAAATGGATTATTTATCTGTCTTTCTGTCTCTCACACACAGATTCGGAGGCATCATCTTAACATATTTGGCCAAAGACTGGAGTCTGCTGAAAGAAGCATTAAGGAACTGCAAATCACTGAAAATGCTAGAACTGTATTTGGAGCATAAGTATATTCTATAAAAGGGAATAAAAATCTTTTTTGGAAGCCAAGTGTAAGCTGACCACTGGGCATGAAGAACTGTACCTTTCAAAAAAGATAGCTGTTCTTATACCCTCTGTTCAGATGACAAGTCTGCTGACAAGTCAGAAGTTCTTCCATATGAGCTTCAAATTCACAAAGAAGGATGGTGCAAATAAAGGATTTCATGGCATACAAGCAAAGTTAGACTCCAACCATAAAGTTTATATTTGCAGAAGAGGGGCAAGTGACTTTCTTAGAAAATGTAGTCACAAATTAAAAAGCAATCCTGAAATTTTCTTATAATATGAGAAAATTTATCATATGCTTTGAAATCATGCCTTACCATTGGATTATAGGGATTATAGTTATTTGAGTCACGCACTCAAAAGTGGAGTATTTACAATGTAGTAATTTTATGGAATTCTCTCACCAAATATTTTGAACAGCTTTTGCTTCTGACAGCTGAGATGTTCTAAACTTTGCACCTCTAGACTTTAGACAAGCAGCAGATATATTTTAAGAAAAGTTGTATTTTAAGAATTATTTCAAAACAAAGAAAAGTCTGTGGGTGCAGGTAACCCCAGTGAAGTGAATGAAAAGCTTCAGTGATTTCTACAGGAACAACTTAAGAACACCCAATGGGTTTTCTCCAAAGTCATACATAGTTAGTGGTAAGACACATATCTGCTTTGTCTGGTATTTGTCTTCCATTGTAAGAGAAGAATATTAAATTCACCTGCTCAAAACCTCTTTGGTTGTCATCATACATTTTTCTGGTATTTCTAGAAACATCATCGTGAATTACTGCATACTTGCTAATAACAGGCATAACTGTCTCTGAAACTTGACGTCCCTTTGACCTTCAAATCACTTCCGTGGCACAGGTTTGATAGCCATCATATGCCTAATCAATTGATTACTTCTCTGCTTCCTGAACAGTCAGAAATCTTGATATGTCAGCTACTTTTTGTACTGTTTTCTAGATCTGCTTTATTTTTATCTGATTTATTCCTAAAATGTCTTATCGAGAAAGAAAACTGAAAAAGAAGTTGTGTCTTATCTACGCCCCCAAAAATTAACATCCTCTTTTTTCCAGTAACATCCCCAGGGATTCCTGCTGCCACAGCTTTTAAACTAAACTTTAAATATGGTCAAATAAAGACAGGTCTGACAGTAGCAGGATCAACTTAGAAGTGGAAAATCAGAAATTTCTGAAGTGCTGGTCCTAGGCAAGAACCATGTTAACCAGGGCTTGATCTGTGGCACTGGGACATTTAACAGTAGGAACACTTTATATTCATTTTTATGTAATAGCTCATAATCACACCCCTACTCACAAATGTCAACAGTTGTTATTTTGATGGGGGTTTTTTTGTTGGGACTTTCTAAAAAAATGTAACACTCTATTAAAAATACCAAGCTTCCTAACCCCATTACCTTCTCTGTAGTGCCTGATTACATAGCCTCTTAGTCCTCGGGATGCCATGGTTCAGCAGTAGATCCTGGTATGTAACAACTAGCAAAAAAATGATGGATGTAAAAACAAATATTGCATACTTTGAAGACACTGAATTCCAAATGATTCTTTGAAATAACAGAAAACACAACATTGTTTTAAAGTGCTTTAGTACCTTTTATTTCCTAATTCCATAGAATTGAAGGGGCAGTTTTGTGGTGTGGCAAGTTCAAAGATAAATAAACAAATAAAGCCATTCAGTCATGAAACTCCTGTCCTTTCATACCTTTTTCCAAGCAGCTACAGTACCCTGCTTAACCTGAAGTTCAACAGCTTCATGTGAGCCAGAAAAGATGTTACCCCTTTGCTGAAGAATCCTATTCCAACTCCACTGCACAAGGGGAAACACAGTACCAATTAGGTGATTTACTTTCTCATAAAGATTTAAAAGTATTATTTTAGAATAGAACATGATCTTGTGGAACAGAATTAATGGATGAAAGTTGACAAATAGTCTCATATAATATACACCGTAGGTGCTGTTTAAGATGCCTGCTGCTGTATGCTATACCTTTCTGAATTTCTGAACTTACTCTAGAATGAATCTAAACATTGAGTGAACAACAACAGATTTCTATCAGATCTACAGTCAGAAGATAGAAGAACGACCTTTTACTGAAATACAGACAGGCCATACTCGCTCCCTCAGCTTAGGGTGCCTCCCAAACTGTTATCTCCATAAAAAAAAGGCAGCTGCACATTATCTACTACACTCACTCTCTTCCCAGACAGGAAACATCACCTTTATCTGTGTAAAACTGATTTCTCAGCACCACTGAAAGCTGAGGAGGAATTTTATTTCAATTATGCAGCTCCAAGCATATCTCTTTTGTCATTATAATTCTTTACCTATTTTTTCCACTATTCAGAATGGTGAGCTTCAGCGTAACAGAGCAAAGACTTATCTCCTTACTTCAGTGCTATGAACTGCAATATAACATAAGTTCTGCCAAGACTAAACAATAAAAAAGTTGGACCACACTGAAGAAAAGTTAATGGCCACAATCCTCTGCTCTTACTTCAGCTGCATACTTCAAAGCTACAATGGCATGTACAGATACAATGCAACTGTCAGCAGGAATCAAGCCTCTAGCTTTTGTCACTAAAAACACACACTGCTGTCTAATGAAGTGAAGCTGAGATTAAGTAGCTCAGGAAATCAGTCAGTAGCAAGAGAAATGATCTCAAATAAGAGTTTATTTGAGCAAACAAAAGGTTTGTTAAAGAAGACAAGTTTCAACAAGATCTGCAATGACTGTCCTGCCAAGTTTCCATTTCAAGCAATAGAAATGACCCATACTGCCAATAGAACTTTTTTTCACTCCTATTTTACAAAGTGCAAACATAACTGAAGTGAATGAACCATAAAAGGATCTAACAGCAGAAAGACAAATTGGCATACATCTGTTCAGCAATCTATATGAATTGGTCATACTCTTAGTATCTACTCTTTTCCTGAGGAAAAAAGAAAAAAGCTTTCCCACGTAACATTACTGCAGTACTTAAGATAAAAAGTTACCCTTTCCTAGATTACATTTATGGAATAAATGATGAATTTTGCTAAATATTTTGTAATAAACAGAGGGATGACAGTAATTTTGTAAGAAAGAAAACTTTCCAGAATTTTGTTAGGGCATTAACAGATTTCAGCATCATGTTTTGACACATAATAGGCTTTACAGAGACTTGAAGATTATATTTTCCAAGTCTCTAATGTAAGAAAAAGAACAGACTTTCTAATACAGAAACTCTTTCCATTATTAATCCTGCTATACTGAACAGTTGTTAAAATGAGAAATAGATTTTTAAAGAGTTTGGGACATGTAAACTTGTTTGTTTCAGCTCTGATGGTTTCAGGGATAGTATTAAATTGAAAACATTAAATTAAAAACATCAAAAGGTATTAACCTTGCTAAAATAGATAACGGTGAATATGGATCTGAAAACAATAATTGATATTATTAATTTATGATGATAAACCTAGACATTTACCAAACATAATGTTTTCACATCCAGTCTAACAGCTCTTAGATAGACCAAGCCCCACATTAACTTTGCTGAAGAGATATCACTACTGAACAGATACTCTTTGCAAATATCATAATTAAACTCCAGAAAAAGCACACAGAAGCACCAGCTACTCGAGTGACTCTCTTTATTGCCTTCAATAAGTTTTAAATGTCAGATACATGAGAAGAAAATCTTTCCCTTGTATTCAGAAGATAATCTATTCTGAAATATTTTATGTTCCACACTGTAGTGGTTCAGAGTCTGTTGCTGGGTCTACTGCTTGCTTCTTGATGGAGGAGCACTAGCAGCCTGGTGCTGACAAAACCCCACATGCCTGGTGTACTCTGCAAGGACAGGCAGCCAAGCCCCACAATCCCTGCAGTGTGAAAGTCATATGCACCTAAGTAGATCAAAATGCCCATGCATTCTGCTTTACTTATACCAGTTCTTTCTGGAGAGATAAGCTATCCCACCTATCAGCCTTAGTGAGAGTCCTACAATGCTTTACAGAACAGGATATGCTTATTTATAATAAGACTTGTTAATCACTACTACAAGGCTGAAAACCATGTTCAAAAAGAAAATATTCTTGTAGTCCCACTTTAGCAACCGATTTGGAAAATCCTTTAACTTGTCTCAGAGCTTAAAGCAAGAGGAGAAATCTATGGAGTAGCACCCAACCTCTGAGTACAGTTCTGAGCCTGTGCCCCTTCTCAGAGCCTCGCTTTCCAAGACACTCCTGGATCCCACACCTCATTCCCCTCTTTATTTCAGCACAAATGAAGCATTTCTCTTCAACAGACAACAGACAACAAATGGTGAGCGTCTGCTCTTCACCTCACAGTCTGGGGCTGGGGAAAATAAGCCAGAGAGTAGTTATTCAACATAAAACAGGTTTTGGAGCCCATCTGTCTGTATATTCTCTTGGTTCAAGATTACAACGTATGTTTCAAACACCCATACAGTGGGAGATACCCTCTTTAGACACAGTAGACTGAAACAAGATGCTATACAACCCAAGATAAAATCTAAAGTATCAGAAATACGTTTGATCCAGTGGAGCCACCAGAGTGGATCTTTGAGCATTTCCAAGGTCTGTGTTGCTGTAGACTTCTATTTTTTCAAGCAACCAAAAAAAAAAAAAGTATGCAAGAATCCATTAGAATAGAAAGCTTTTATCTGTTGTAGTCAGTATAATATAAAGCATAAGCTACTTTTCCTTTGAAACTGACCTTTCAGAAGGACTTTTTAGAGGTTGAAGCTCCCTCTTAAAGGGAAAAAGGCTTCACTAACACAAGGTTGCTAATTGAATGGTGCTGACTGGCATACATAAACAGGTTATCACTATTACCCATATTGCTAAAACCATTCAAATTACTCTGATTAGAATAGTTAAAACCAGGATTTTCTCACCTATGTAAGAATTTTCTTTTTATTCTTCTGTTTTACTCAAAAGAAGAAAGAGAAACATTTTCCCTTTTTCTGACAAAATTTAAAATAGCTGGAGGGAAAAAAAAAAAAGAAGAAGAAGAACATTTTTTATGTCTTTTATTAATTTTTAGTATTCAAAACTGTTATCCAATCTGGACTGTCATTTGGTGAATTTCAATATCTGTTGATAATTATCTTTTAGGAATACTCATCCAAGCACATAATTATAAATCACAAATTAAAAACAGGAATAGGAAAGCCTGCAATGCAATTGATATGTACGAGTAAATACAAAGCACTTCCATGACGACTGAAAAACAACATGGATTCAGGCTAGAGAATACCAGTAGATAATTTACTCTCATGATGATGTACAAATCTTTATCAGGACAGTCCGGTAAAATAGACAGTCTACAGGAAGGATCAGAACAAGGTGATTACTTATACGAGAGGCTCATGCTGGTAATTCTCTAAGTTCTTTCACATACGTTTCTCAATTAATATAAAATTTTTCTATGAAATTCAAATTTTTTTGAAATTTCATCATCACTGTAATGCATCCAAATAATCTGATTTTGAAGAGAATTCCCATGGCAGTATAAGACGTCTGTTGCAATTTCCTAGCAGCATGTTCTGAAAGTCCCTAAAAGAGTGAATTACAGTAATCAACCCTTGAGATGACAGAAGAATTAATCAGCATTTCTCTTTACTGCTGATCAAGGTCTCAGCCTGGTGGTGACACAAAGGAGTCTTTGCAAGAGATGAAATATAACAAAATGGTAAATCTAAGACCAACATGACACTTTGTGATCAGATATGTCAACTGATGCTAAGAACATCACAGAAGATAACAGAAAAAGGCAGAGACTAGAAAACAAAACAAAACAAGAAATTCTGCCACATAATTCATGCTGAATGAAGCACACCATTAGGACTAGTGTTTTTCCAAATTGATTGAACTTCAGTAAACAAAAATATAATTAAGAATGGAATAAGTTTTAAATTACTTTAACACTTGGTCACCAAAAAATGGATTATTGTTGCTGGCAGAATTTATTATTCTTCTAACTAAAGTCAATCATTGCAAACACTTTCTTCCTACTAATCTGCCACATTTGATGAAGGAACTATAAAATTTAACACTCTCTAATGAAACCACTTCCATCTTGTACTTCTCCATAAACGGAGACATTCTGTTCTTCAAGTAAAACAAACAGCTCTATGAAAGCCATGAGTCATGAGTAGTGTTTGATGAGTGAAAATGCAGATAAGCAGCTGGCTGCCCTTCAGTGGCTTCACTCTGAGTTGAGATTACCTTCACTGAGAACATTGTACATTTTCTAGGAGAGTATCCTTGATAAAAACCAGCAATATTTATGAGAACGTGGCCTGTCTATTGGCCACTATCAATCAGCACGAATAAATTAGGATATAAAATTCTTCATTTCAATGAAAGTTGAAAGACAAGAACAGGACTTCCATAAACAAGCATACTTGCTTCTGTCAAAGGTGTGATCTGGGAGGTGTCTGTAGCAAGCCTAATACACAGTAACATGAGAAAGTTTAGCCAAAGCAAGAGTGACTTAATTGTTTTTATAAGAAAAAAAATATAGTGGGAAAAGACTGATATTGTTTCATATCAAGATATTTAGTTGGATTAAAATAAATGAATTTTTCTTCCATGAATGCTTATGTATGTGGGAATAACTATCTACCAGCTAAAAGTTAGACATGGCACAAGAGAGAGATACTGGAACCCCAGACTCAACTCAAACAGACAGCTTTCACGGTTATAACACCTGAAAATCGCACTTCCTCTTGCTTCTTTTTATCATACCTGGATTTTGCATTCTTTACTGTGCAGTTGCGCTGCTTCAGGAAGCGAGAACATGTATGATACACCCAGATTATGACCACAGGTTAATAAGAGTAGTCTCCCAGAAAGATGGAGATGTAAATCTAAATCTCCTCAGCTTGAGGAGACCGGTGGTTTCAAATAAGGTCTACCACCAAGGGAAGTGCCCTAACAACAAAAGGTAACATAAAATGGCACCAAGAACATGTCTGACTGTGTTTTAAAATACGCAACTGACAAAATTTCTAGCCTTGGAAAAGAAGAAAATGGTGCTTAAGGACAGATAAGGACTAAGTGTATCTCCACCTCTATCCTTGAGGATAGAGGTCTCCGTTCTTCATCCCCAATTTCATAAAATGCAGAGTTACACAGACTAGAAAGAAAGACAGGAAATTGCTGTTTTCACTTTTTGTACAGTCATGTCACATTGCCCAGGGAATTACCCAGTCAGCTTCTGGAGACCTCTTACAATGGAGACTGAAAAACCTCTCTGGACAACCTCCTCCCCAGCCTGTCTCTTTCCTTATGGATCTGTACCCCTTGTGATGCCACATAAGTCAATTAGTTCCACCATGTTCCACTGCAAAGTGCCTGGAACTGTCTTCTGGTTGACATCTCCACAGAGCGGACTATAGCTGCTGTGAGGTTCCTGCAGAGTCATTTCCTGCCCACACCAGGGCCACAGGTTGTATTAGGGTTTTGTGAGCTGTCATGGAGACAGAAAACCAGAAGGATTTCTTTCTCATATCGATAGATAAGAACAATGGCACCTGAGGCCCTCTCCTTTCCTGCAAAAACCCTGTAGATAAAGACTTGGGGAAATCTGGTGGATAGAAATCTTGACACAAGCCAGCAGTTTGCTGTTGCAGCCCAGAAGGCCAACCATATCCTGGGCTGCATCAGGAGTAGCCAGCAACAAGAGGAAGGGGATTGTTTGTCCCTCTCTACTCTCCCCAGCTGGACCACTGCATCAAGGCCTGGGAACTCCAGCACAAGATGTGGAGTTGTTGGAGTGGGTCCAAAGGAGGGCCATGAAGAAAGATTGAGGGAGCTGGATTTGTTCAGCTAGGAGAGAAGGCTGTGGGGAAACCTCTTGGCAGCCTTCCAGTACTTAAGTACTTAAGAGAGCTCATAAACAGGAGAGAATGCCTTTTTACACAGTTTGATAGTGACTGGACAAGAGGGAACAGTTTTAAACTAAAAAGACAGGAGATTTAGGTTAGATGTTAGGAGGAAATTCTTTACTCAGAGTGCAATGAGGCACTGGCACAAGTAGCCCAGAGAAGCTGTGGATGCCCCATCCCTGGAGGTGTTCAAGGCCAGGCTGGACGGGGCCCTGGGCAGCCTGAGTTGGTGGGTGGTAAAAGCAGTTTGGAACTGGGTGGACTTTGAGATCCCTTTCAACCCAAACCATTCTATGATTCGATGATAACGTGACTAATGGGTTAGTTGTAGAAATATGCTTGAAAAGTGGAAGACGGGAAAAAAATCCAAGGTTCTTCCTGAAAATCTGGTATAAAACACCATCCTAAAGGTTAATATGCTAGGCAACCTAGTATCTATGGTGGAACTTAGTGAGGTCTGTGACTTCTCCACCTGGAACTGGACAGTGATATGTCACTCCTGAATTCGTACTAGCTGTCTTTTTCTAAAGCATCTGTGCATTGCCTCATGCGCCTGAACACAGACTTTAAGGACACTAATGCAATTACTTATGGACATTTTTAATATATCATCAACAGCTCTAGATAAGATAAAAATCTACTAACTATCCAAGTCTCTGCTTTTCTTACTCACAACATTATGCACTATATAATATTTGCATTGAGTGATATTAGTATAACAAGAAAGATCACAAAGACTGTAACAAACACACAGAACACCTGATGAGCCCCCTTTACTGAAAAAGGAACCCAACGTATCATTATTTAGTTTTACTGATTTTAGCAATTCCAAGATCTTATAAGAAGTCTTACATCACTGTAACTAACTCCTATTCCTACATCAGAGTAACATCAAAGGGCCTGAGCATACTTTTGCCTTAAATTTTCTAATCACAGCAGTTACTTCTAAATCCAGTACAGGAAGAAGTTGCCACTACACTTTAACATGACCTCATTACTGTCTACACGGGAATTCTTCCTTTTGCTGAATTTACAAACAAAAATAAATCCTAGGTTTTGAAGTCATATCAAAGAAAAATATAATCCTAGGTTTTGAAATCATAGTTAGAATTTATTCATTTTTCTTAAGAGAACTTAACGAAGATGTCTGCATCCAGCCATAGAACTGCCTGTTTTAATTTATATTTTCCACTGGATACTTTATCAAAAAAATCTTCCTAAATGCATTTAAACTTCCAGAACCTTCGTGAACAAAATAGAACTGACTTCTTTAATATAATATTTTCTTTCTATGTAAAAGAAAAATTGGACACTGAACCCAGTATTAAGTTCAGTTAGATGCAGCATATGGAGCTAAATGTCTTCAGTAGTATCCCAGTCCATGGGACAAAGAAACAGAGTTAGATGAGACTGTTTCCTACAGAATATTCTTCTAGATCATCTTCTTACAATACATTTCTATGAGGAGAATTTAATGCATATAGCTTCTCAATTTTCAGGAAAAAAACGCAAGCAACCAATAAACTATGTGCTGACATTTCACTAACAAGGATTTGTCATTTCACTAACAAGGATCTAGACTTGGGACAACAGTATAAAAGAGCTGATATTAGAAATTTTTCAAATGAAATTGTGCTGCGAGGTAATTCAGACAGCTTTCAACCACAGATGTCTCACACTAATGAAGATGGATGTTATATTAGCAGAGAGATGGGGGGAAGCTAAAACACTGCATATCAAGGGACCTGGGTCCTGCTCCTGTATGACTTTGGACTCACTCTGAGGGACAATTCAATTTTCTTCTGAATCACTGGAGTTTGTCCTAAGCTCACACAGACAGGAACCAATACCATGGATGCTACTGCAAGTTCAAACAACTCTCAGATGTCACATCAGAAGGAATTTCAATTTTTCCCCCAGAAGAATGAGCCAGGGTCACTCTGCTATTGACAATGTAATTGCCACCTAGGATCCTCCAGCAGTTGTAGCTGCCAAATTCCTTGACATACCAAAGACATGGGACATGGGCAACTCCTTCCATCTCTCTCATTTTCTGTACTGCAACATTGTACTTTCTGATTTGGGTCTCTCTCTGCCTTGGTCTTGATTTGGCATTTGTGAAAGAACAATAGGAATAATTTCATGGTCCATTACGTGTGACTGTCTGGCAGATGTTCTGCAGACATCAGATCCTGTGAGGCAGATGTTCTGAACCTCTGAACAAGACATCTGTTGTAATAATTGTAATAATCCCCAGTAACTGTATGGAGTAGACTCAATGATGGAGTTGGTCTATACCTGCTTTATTTCACCTCTGTGTAACAAATTCCTTGGTAAATATTTTTCCGAATAACGATTTCTAGCCAAATTATTAGTTGGCAAGTACTCAGAAGTCTTCACAGCCCAGAAGACTCAGGGCAGTAAATTACAGTCAGGGCAGTAAATTATTCCAAACTCTAAAATGTTCATACAAGTACTAAATTAATAATAATAATAATAATAATAATAATAATAAAACAAAACATCATGCTATGAGCTTCTTCTTGTCCCCCATAGGCAAAACACAAAAGCACAAAGTCATAGGGGGTGGAAGAGACTTCTGGAAATCACCGGGTCCAACCCTCTGCTACAGCAGGTTCCCTACAGTAGGCAGCACAGGAAAGAATTCAGGTGGGTTCTGCATATCTCCAGAGAATGAGACTCCAGAACCTCTCTCTTGGCAGCCTGTACCAGTGTCCAAACATCCTCAAAGTAAAGACATTTTCCCTCATGTCTATATGGAACTTCTAGCTTGTTCTAGGAATGTTGTAGCATGTGCCCACTGCCCCTTGTTCTGTTGCTGTTCACTCCTGAAAAGATTCTGGCCTCATCCATTTGACTCCATCTATTAGATATTTATAAATAAGCACTGATAAGATCCCCTCTCAGTCTTCTCTGCTCCAGGCTGAAGAGTTCTAGGTCTCTCAGCCTTTCCTCATAAAAAACACCATTAGTCACTTGCATTAAACACTGTCCTGGAGCCTCAAGGTAAGAATAACTGGTAATAATGGATTTACGGTGAGACTGAAAACTAGGAAGGCACTCTAATTCTGATTTTACGTTCGAGTTTAGGGTTGTACAGAAATTTAATAGAGACTTTCCACTTACCACTTGATGGACACTGGAGCTACAAACACTCCAGTCTGCTTCCAGTGATGGAATGGAAATAGTACATCATAACTTATGGCAAATTAGTGACTAAGTAAGTCCTAGCAAGTCCACAACTACTCAGAAGCATTCATATTGAAGCATCATAATATGAATAGTAGTTGTCTCCATCTCTAGTTCTGTATGCTTAAATATTAAGTAAAACTAAGCTACGTGGTTCTCCTGTGTCGTTAATTTCTACCCACTTACTAATTTTTGCATATATAAAAAACACACCTTATTTCAAAGCTCAGGAAAAATTCTTTGTCCTTGCTTACTGTGTCTTTAAAATGGAAATCATACACTGATTCTGCTGTGTTTGCCTATCTGCAGTAAATAAGGAGTCAGGAGGAAGTTTTGTTGAGTTGATGGTTTGTGATTCTTGGGTTTTTCTTAACAAGACACTCTTGACTGCTACAGAAGAGCTGGATGAGCAACACTCAATAATCATCACAGTCAAGGCGAACAATTTGGGGGATTTTCTCCCATCCCGCATGCTGGCATCAAGATGGAAAATAATCTGTTTCCCACAAATGAAAATGGAGCAGCAGTTAGAGCAGTGTAGTCCAAGCTTCTCTTGATTGCTCTTCTTGTGCTGGTGGTTAAAAATCTACTGCGAACATAAAGGGATAAGACAATTGCTCAAGACAAGCAGTTGAGAAAAATGCCCTTACATCACCAAAGAATATCTGTCCACCCTCAACGTAACCTATGGTGTGTACTATGGAAGAGCTACTGCTACTGGTAGCATGTTCTGACATCTGAAAAGGTGTTGTGCCTCTTTCACAAAGAGCAGCAGCAATTCCCACAATACCAGCCATAATATCTTCACCATAATATTTTGTTCAAATTTCTTTCCCAGGGTGCAGTTTAAGGAAAAAGGTCTCAAACTAACTAGATTTCTTTTCCTACATTTTGAGGGAATACGGGAAAGGATGGAGATGCTATGACTCTTTCACCAATACCGGCAGGGAAAAAAGACTGACTTAATTAACAGAAAAATAATAGTAACTACACATTCTGCAGTGACCTAATTCTAGCTGCTGACTTCAACTCAGAGGACTCAACTAGTGCTACCCATCAGAAAAGAAATGTCATCAAAGAGAAAGCTGATATCTCAGAATATTGATGTTGATGTGTTAGTACTTAAAAGGCAAAGTGATTGATGTATGGCTCAGGACTGTCAAAATCTAAATTCTTCAAAGACACAAAGACAAAGAGAAGATTAGTCTTGTTAAAAATGAATTAGCTAGGGAGAATCAGCTGCAGTGAGAAATAAATGAGAATGCACTCTTGCCCTGCCCACTAGATAGCTATCTTCACCTGTTTGTTGTCAAAACTATTTTTAGCCTGAACTATCTGAATACTTTCCACATCTAACATGAGGCAGGACAGGGACAGGACACTCCATGACCATGGAATGGATGTAGGCAATGGAACTCCATTCACCAGCAATACTTCAGAGAGTAGAAATGTTTTTATGTGAGGATAGTTGCTTTTATCATTCCACAAGAATTTTTTCTTCAGGAATTACTCAGCTCTATTCTGTGAAATGTATGCTGATTTCAGTTCTCTGAGATTGATTCTGACAAAACCCTTTGAAACTATGATGTTGTTTAAAAAGAATATAACCTCACTGCACAACTGTACTTAGGTATATCTGACTTGCCTGCCATAACTCAATGCCATTTCTTCTGCTTAGATATTTGCAGGCAATATACTCCCTACCACTGGTCAAAGTACTTTTATTTACCATTATCCACGACATTATTCCTCCACCTTTTTAAGTCATATAAAAAAGCCAGAGGTCATGATAAGAAGATGCTATTCTCAGCAGCTCTGTTTCTTAGTAGGACATCTTGCTCACATAAATTTAACATCACTATCTCTGTCCTTTTCCTGACCCAACACAGTATTGTCTCCTGTGGGGAAGAACAAGGAACATCAGAGGTCAGAATATGAAGAAGCTGGTAAGACCAGGTCTTACTGTTCCACGTGTTACACAAACATACAGAAAATGACAGATGTTGTCATATGTAAGAAATAAGCCTTACAATAGTAAGAGGCACAGATAAACATAGAAAAGCATCTTCTTTTTTGTACTAGTTTAATTTATCTTCAACTTCAAAACTGTAGATCAGCCATGAGAAAATTCAGAAAAAAAAATGGGCTGATTCAGGTTTATTTCATTCATAGAGACAATGAGAGCATCAATTACCTTGACTTGGAACTTTTCTATATGAACATAGATAGCAAAATTGTCTAAGCAGTTTTTGAAAGGCTAAAAAGAAATAAGCCAATAAATACTAGAAAGCCATTGTTTTAAATACGATATTGTCATCAACACAATGATAAACAGCAATTCATAACAAGCTGTTTGTCTATTTTGATATTTAATTTCTGTTAACCACTTTTGTTACTGTCTCTTCCTAGACATGTTAGCAAAAGCATAGAATTTATCTTAGGATCATTGGGTCTATCATATATGGGGTTTTTTATTTATTTATCCTTTAACAGGTTACCACTTTGTACTTGAGCAGTGATAATCAATCTTATTCCATAAGGCTGCATTCCTTCACTCCGAGTGAAGAAATGCAGTTTCCCATAAAGCCCACCAAAATTAATAGACATACTCCCTTTACAGAATGATGTGGAAAAGCGGTGCTTAAATGTTTACAATAATTCCCCTTTGGCTATCCTTATATTTTTCTCAGGTATCATCCTTTTCCAGTGCACTGACAAGCAACGAGAAAAGATAAGCATCTGAAAACACAAGCTGAGTGGAATTAAAAGGAGTAAATAGTGCGCTCGCTAGGAAGTAATTAAAAGCCATGAAGCAGGAAGAAGGCTGGAGGTGCCTAAAAGGCATTATAATTAAAACCTAATGCATGTTAACTGTGAGTGGAGCATTGAAGTCATTGACATTAATGACAAAACTCCCACTGAATTCAATAGGGATGGGATTTTACTCCACAAGTGCTCAACAAGAAGGTCAGTTCAGCTTCAGAGAGATTGATTAGAGGTTTGAGAATAAAAAGAAACGTTGCTGAAAATGGGAACTGGTGATTTACACAGGCAGCAATACGTATAGTTGTGAAATATCCACAAGAGAAATGAAGAGAGAAATGAAGACCAAATGAGTTAATTCTTGGGAAAGGGAGGGAATGAATTGTTTTAAAAACATGAAGGGGGGAAAGAGAGAAGAGAAGAAAAGAAAAAGATCACTGAAAAGGACAGAATTAAGATAAATCCTGAATATGGAACAACTTTATCCCAGCTAATAGCTAAGAAAAAAAAAACGCGATGAAGCATTTAAAAAGCAGTGATAACTTTGTAGAGCATAGCTATTGATAAAAAGCATATTGGGAATACTTGGAAAATCTGAACTGGTTCAGATAGCACATCATCTATTTGAACATGAATCAGAAATGAATTAAGAAAGAAAAAGAATTTACCATTGAGTATAACTGATCTCCAGAGCCCATTTAAGTAATGGAGTTGTCCTTCAGTAAAAGGCTTTTCCACTGGCTTTAGCACCATGCTGTCAGATGTTGATAATATAATTTGTGTTTGCCTAGATATATTTAATGAATATAGATTTTAAAAAATAACGTTATGCCTGATATCAGCACGATGCTGTAACAAACATACCACCTACGTCCTACTTGCACAGGTAATCTAGCAAGCTAACAAATTCTGAATGGAAAACTGCTTAATTTGAAAAAAGGAAGGACAATTCATACTAGATACACTGCATACAAACAGCAAAAGAAGAATGTGCAAAAGAGTTCTGATGTACCATTTAAGTACTAGGAGTCCAACCGTTGCAAGCGAATTCTGTTAACTACGCTGGTATATCCAAAACTCTCACATCAACAGACCACACAAAGGACAGAAAGGAAATACTGGGAATGGATTATCCTATTCAGTACTGGTATTCTCCATATCTGCAGAGGGCTCTCCTTATCAGAGAAACAAATCTTCCCAGTAGAATACTCTTAATGTTGACTACTGATTCATGAAAAGTTATGAGGCAGTATTGTGAGTATGTAATTTGCATAAGGGATACAAGAAGACTGAAAAACTGGGGGAACTCAATTATTTTTTAAAATGTCAGAAAGCAGAACATCTCCTAAAACACCACGCAACCTTTCATTATCTGATCCTGCAAGTCAGCAACTAGAAAAGTGCACTTAATTATTTATTTCATCTATCCATGTGACATAGAACGGAACACAGAGCCAACTGAGAGAACCTGGCAACACTGAGTTCTTCAGCAGTGACTTCAGAAAGTCCTGCTCAGAGTTTTCATCTCAGTTGAGATTTCAGCGTAACCAGAGGAAGGCTGGAGGACAGATCTTCTGAACCATAAAAAGCATTGTCCCCTCACTGTGTGCTCAATGACGTTGCCCAAGAAGTAGTAGGTCCTACATCCCAGGCACTGTTGCATTTCAAATACTACCTCTATAACTTCTCTTGAAGGTCTGGTTACGCTAGCACTGTGAGAAAAGACATTTCCAACTGCTTTCATCTGTAGACTTTATCATGAAGCATCCTCATGAGACACTACCGTTATATCTGCTGTGCAATGCAAAGGCTTAGAAAGAAAATATTCTCCTGAGACACGTGTACTAGTTCCTCCCTAGACTATGCGGTTTATTCTTGCAGCCATACAAACACTCTCAGGAGACCTGCCACATATTCTCACATGCATTCTTCAGTGAGCTTTATTTTTCTTTCTTCTCCAAATCCATGCACAGTACACACAGTGCAAATAGGGCAATCTTAAGCTTACAAAAAGTACACATAACTTATTTATTCTTGACTGTAGTTCGAAAAGACACAAGACAACCAACCCAGACGTTGTCCTATTTTACTCCGTCCTACATCATCTACTCACTGATACACATTTAAATTTCCAGTCATTTTTAGCACAGCACAGTTATTTTTATGTACCAGGTCATTCTAAACATATAACTGATGCCTTTACCTGCAAATCTTAGGAGGCAGAGATCTTTTCAAGCACTACGGAGAGCTGAGACTTACATTATTAACAAATAATTTCTGCTACTAATTAATAAATAAAAAGCATCTTTTAAATTAAGAAGTCATTTGGTTTCTGCTCCTTTGCAGAAGGGATATTCACATTTTTTTACAAGAATCTCACTTTTTTGTTGTTCTTGCAAACTACATCCCATGAAGTGCATTATTTTAGAGCTGTGAAAATCAGACATAAATCATTTGTGTCTCACGTGTCACATTTAAGGAAGTATTTAAAGTATGACTACATAATTGAAAAGTGAGTGCTAAAAATATTTAAACATGAGGCTCAGTGGTTTAAAACGAATAGTGCCACAGTGAAAATAGACTCCTTGAGAGAATTAACTAATCATTAATAACTTGAATTGACAAAGGCAGCGCTAATCAAGTTATGGCTTCGTAATTCTTATAAAAATGGGTGGAAGGGGAGAGCAAACTAATGAGGTGAGAATAATTTCTGCAAAATAATAGTAATGAATCTATAGCACATTGACTCATTACAGAGTTATACTCTTATTTTCGCATTTCCTTTCCAGGTCAGGGGAAATGCAGGTCACTAAAGACAGGATGATCAGGGAAAAGATAATGCTGTAGATTACTGACAGCCCCTACATCATGTGAGGCATTACCAGCAAAGAGATCAGTTCTATATTAGAAAAGAGGATCAATGATCTGAAATATTCTAACAAGAATGAATGACCCAGTTACAAATGTACATGCTACATCGAACACTATTTCTTTGAAAACTATTTTTTTTAACTTGAGTGCCCAGTTATGAGGACCACACTGAATTAAACATTAACCTTATATATATCCATTCAGAAAAGGTACAGTACTTGGATCTGACCATCAAAGCTAACAGTGTCATAGGATTCCAGTGGGGACAAAACCAACCTCTGCCAGGTTGAAATGTGTGTGTACTGCAAAGCACACACACAGCAACCCTTTGGCTTCAGAGAGGTATCAAAACTATTGTGCATGCATAAACTGACCAGACAGTACAGGCCCAGAAGACCTTCCAGAAGTGTCAAAATTAAAATGCATGGCTGTACAATACAGCGTACATGTTCAGATGCTCTAAATACGACTGTTTCTATGTCCAGAGTCCCAGAGGAGACAGCTATGAATTGCTTATGTACAGCAGCTGGATCAGGGGCATCTGGCTAGCGTTATCAGATGTCCCTAAATCCCAGACACATTTATAAAGTATTCAGAATGTGCCCAGACAAGGCTTCCAAAGAATACGTCAAAGAAAAACCAGATATGTGTATGCCTTAGCCCTCCAAGAGAACGTGTCTAAACTAACTTTGCCAACATCCACAAATCCTAGAGTTTTTTTCTGAGGTGATAATGGGTAAAATACCATTACCTATGTACTGCACATGCACACAGTGAGAGTTCAAATTACTTCATGAACCTCCCAGCCAGCTTCAATTTAAAGCGTTCACCTAAAAACTTCATTTAGACACCGCGGCTGCTTCAGTCAGTGGGAGTCTTTGGCTGGCTCTGAGCTCTGGTCAGGTGAGAAAGCAAGAAATGGAGTCTATAAAAGCTTCTTTTTTTCTGTTTGTTGGGTTTTCTTTTAAGTCTATTTCTCTGTGAGTAAAGGCAGTTCCATTTATATTCCTTGAAATAAATCTTATTTGACACAGTTATTCTATGTGACTTCTGCAAGGCAGACTTTTTTTGCCAGGAATGAAAGCTGTGATCATTATAAAACGGTGAGAAAATTCAGTGTCATATAAAAGGAATGGTTATTTCATATATGGGCACAAAGAGAGCACGCACACACACAGTAAGATCACGCAAATGCATAAAGCATCACGGACCTGGAGCTAAATTAGTTACACTAGCTGAGAATGCTTTCTAACACCACTGCTACATATTTTCTGGAGGCGGGGCTGAGATAAAGCACCAGCACAAGTTAATCAGAACTCGCTATTTTTCCTTCTCAACATCAAGCCTGATAATTCAATTTACGTGAGCCTACAGCTAATTTAAAACATCACTGCAATGCCAATTTTGCTAATGTTTTTCTTTCTAGACTTCACCAGCCCAGGCTGTTTCCCCTCATTTTTTTTCTGTTTGTAATTCTGCCTTACACAGCGCTGATTTCAATTTGAAGTTATTTTCTTCTTTGTTTTTTGGTTTGGTTTGGTGGGGTTTTTTTGTCATATATATTTCTCTTTTCTAAGCAAGTCATACCTTCCTTGAATTGTACAACATGTTTAAGTTTCCTTGATAACAGGCTGTTCAACTTTTAGCGATTCTTACTTTTCCCACTAAATTCCTCTTCAATTTGACTATGTAGTGACTCCTTTTACTGCAATTATCTGCAGAGAATCTGAATAAATAATAAGCACTGCCATAATTTCCAAATGTATTGAGAAACTAAGCATGTCTTCACCATGCAGTCCTACTTCGGACCGAAAATATTAATATTTCAAGATGCAATTTTTAGTGAACATATTACAAGATGTATCAAAATCTTAGGTTGCATTTGATGCTGCAGATTTGCCTTAATTATGTACAAAAACCACTGCTTGGCTGAAGATCCTCCAGTTGACATGTTCTGGCTCTTTTATGCATTTTCTCCATATTATTCCAGATAATACGTAGGCTTTCACACAGAAAGCTCTCTGCTGCAGCACTGCTTGGCTTACTGTTAAAGCATCTTCCTTGTACTCGGGCTGTATTTGAACACTAGCAGAAGGGCTCACTCCATAAGAAATCATTTCTGCTACTGTACGCTTCCAGGAACTCCCTGGTGCTGTAGCTGAAGAGCTCTGTGTGATCAGTGAGAAGAAAACACACATCACTGCATAGTGGCCATGGGCCCACATTAGGCATTTTGCTCTGCTTCCTACCCCAGCAATCCCTGATGCTGCCCCCAGGCCAAGCTGCTGGGGATGTGCCTCCACGGCAGCCCAAACACTCTGATGGCAGGTGGGTTTTTCTCTAGCTGGCTTCGGGAGCAAACATCAATCAGCTAGCAAAGATCATATTTATAAACAAAGAAAAAAGAGCAAGGGACTGGTAGCTGCAATGTTTTTCTCTCCTCACTGACACGTCAGTTCTGTACATTGCCAAACAAAAGGAGTTTTGACTAAACATTCATCTCTCACTTTCTCCCTCTAGTAAAAATTAACATGCACAGGATCACTCAGATGAAGAACGGCATGAAAGGAGCTAAAAATGAAAGAGCAAGATGAAGAGACAAAATACTCATTAAGGATTAAAAAAAACAGCTCTGAAGGAGTGGCTTTACACACTGCCAAACAGTTTTTATTTAGATAGGCTATTGCGTCCTGCCCCCACTATATACAGTCACACAAGGTTGATGCTAGAATAAATCTCAACTCTATAAAAATTTACTGACAACACAGACTGTGAGAGAAGAGCTCATTTACCCTCATCCTGCAGTTCTTCCCTTCCTGCAAAATTCAGCAGTTCAGTGCTGCATAAAACAGCTAAACATCTGTTGGGACTTCTCCAACCAGCTATGTTTTTGGAGACACAGAGACCACTGGCACTTCAAGGAAAGCTGGGCAATCACTTCCTTGCTGTGGTAGAGGAACCCCTCAAGAAGCCAAGAAAAGCAGAGGAGACAGGGACAGCAAGAAAGTAAAATGGCATGCACAGCCATCCAATTTTGATTTTCCAAAATGAATGCTGGGAAAGAGGGCCAGACTCACAAGTGGTACAAGCTCCACACTGCAACAAGATGGAGTTCAAGCAGCAGCTGTTCCTGAGCTGCACTGGAGGAGCAGCACTGCATCCCACTCAACCACCACTGCCCCTTGCAGGCCCATGATACACAGATGGCACAGTAATCCCGCTAGCTTTCTGGCTCATGATGATTCAGATACAGCCACAACAAGTGCTGCTCTGGACTTCTGTTCTTGCCAGGGGGTAATTTTCACTCAAGCAAGTAACTCAGTACTTAACTTGTGCCTAAAGTTTCAGATCTCAGTCTAAGCTACCAAAGCCACCCTGCTGTTTGCCTTCCCACTTTTTGTTGGCATGAGGAACATTTTCACTCATAAAGGCTGCTGAAGTCCTAGAAAAGGTGATGAACCTAAATGTAGTGGTCCAGAATGCTTTAGGTTCAGCTAACCCTGCCTTGGTGCAGGAAAAAGTATTTGACTTTCAAAGTCAAAGTCAAAGTCAAACCCTGTTCTCTAATTCTGTTTGTTAAAAAACTGTCAACCATTTTCTCCCTCTTGTTCTCCCCCAAGTAACAGAGTATCTTCAAACCTAGTTATAAATCAGAAGTTAAATCCCTTCAGTGCTAGAAAGACTTGGAGCAGTTGCCTTTCTATGACAAAGGAAATTCAGAAATGAGACATGTTAGATCAACCAAGCTGAACAGATCCTGTGGAAAACATGCCACATGCTGAACTGTTGACAGAAGCCAAAGCTGTGAATTCATCACGGACTTGGTGGTACATCCACCTCCACAATCCCAGGAGTGCCATGCAGTCTTGTGACACCAGAGTGACTGACAGCAGGTTGAACTGGGCAGCAGAGAAGAAGCAGGATGTACAACATCTATCCAGTGCCAAGCACAAACTGCTGACACCGAGAAAACCTAACACAACCTCAGGCACTATCCACACACTGCTCATCCCACACACTGAGAAATGATGAAAACAGACCTCTCCCGGTGGCAATACAGAAGATGATACAAAGTGAACACAATAAGATATCTGGTGGGGCAAGGTGAACCACAGGGAAGGGGCTGTCACAGCCCTTCCACAAAATGATCATGCTGGATATGAGAGACTCCATTTACAGGCAGCCCCACAATATCCTGTTCATCTCCCCAGGAAGGGATGGGAAGAAATCTCTACTCCTAAATGTCCCTTCCATGCGCCTTACTAGCAAATGATGTTCTGGTACATGCCAGAAATACCAGCACACTGTGTTTCCATGCCACTGGCTTGGTGGTTTGATCACTGCTCTGACTGTTCTGACAGGGTGAAAAAGAGGCAGTGAAAAAAAAATGTCAGTTACATTTTATCTGGAGAATTATTTGACAAGTTTTATGGAGCACTGTGAAGATCTCCCTGGTGTAGGACTGCGACATCCACTGAACTGGAAGGAGGCCAAAGGGCAGAAATCAGAAGAGCTGTAAAAGTTTCAAGTGGAAATATCTTTGGGCAAGAGACCTTTTGCAGTTTATATCCATTCTTGATCTCAAGTGTTCAAAATACCTTCCTCAGTACTAAGGATAAGCACTGCCTCACCTTCAATGTTGGACATTTCATTTAGCAAACTTTTTAACACCTTGTGATAACTTTTCTAAGCAGTAAGAAATTAACCCTTTTTTTTTTTTTTTTTTTTTTTTTTTTTTACTTCTTCTCAGCATAGCTCTGCCGATAAAGTTCCACAAAAAAGCATGAAAGTACCCAAGTAAGCACTGGTTTTTCCTTGGAAGATCAAAGAGTTTTTGCTCCCAACCCCACTAGCTTCTGCCTCACACCCCCAAAACCCCACTGTTTGGTAGAAGAAAGAGTTTCTCTCAGACCAGACAGGGTGCCAAGGCAGACAGAGCTGAAGATCTCCTGTGGGCCTTTGTGTCCCTGAGAACTGAAGCAGTCCAATGCCCCACACTCAGGGCAGCCACTGTATATCTCTTACAGGAAATTAAACAGGAGCAAAGCATGGTTCAAGGGGTGTCCCACAACCATTGACAGTGCTTCAGCACTGGCACGGATCCTCTCACAGTTTTGGTCTTCGTGAGCCAGCAGTCTCTTAGGCAATGTCCAAGCCAACTGTGATCCCAGCAGGAAAGATGACAGGCCCTGTTTAATGGCAAAGGATGAGTTTAACCACATCACTTGCCTTCTGGCCCAAAGCCCATCCTATTTATTACCATATACACAACAAACATAGATAACATGCTGCCTGAGACCTGGGCTGATCAAGCCTAATCTCTACCACACCACGTGTCTTGGGAACATGTTGTCCCCACATGGATAGGGTGATCTAAGATAACCACCCCTGTTCCCACCATGGCTGCACCTTAGATCTGCACAGTCCTCCTAACAAGCTTCAAAGAAGGTACCAGAAAGATATTCATCTTTTTCACCAAGTCCATTCACTCCACATAATCCAAGAAACATTAAATATATTTGAGCGCTCTAGTCATTTAGGAAGGGACTTATGTATTATGTTGAATTAAGACCTCTCAAAAATTATACTAGATTCAGATGTGCTTTGTACAATGAAGAACATGGTAGTCCCAGTGAAAGAAGACTAGCATAAATGTAAGTGGTGAATACTCCGGTTAACAAAAGTCTGGAAAGTCTTCTTACCTAGGCTATATCGATTTTAAGATTTTGGTCAAATTCTGGATATACAGGTTAACAAGACTAGAGCAAAAGGACTACAGAAATCAGAGACGTGTCCCTGAATGCCTTATTTTCTCCTCTCTGTTTTTTGTTTTGTCTTTTTCTTGTTTTAAAAGGCCTGAAGAACAGCATTAAAGGGGAAGATTACAAAGTCTGTAAGTGTCATTAGATGAGGAGCCACAGCATATCATACAAAAACGAGAATTGAAGAGGAAAAGATTTCTATCATTTAAGACCTTGGTCTTGCCAAAAGCAAATGTAGATGAATGCAGACTGACAAGCCCTGGAACAAAGAACCAAACTGACAGACTATCAGCTAAAAGAAAGATTCCCCAGCACAAAAAGAGATTGGAAGTTATTACAGAAAAAAATCCTTTAAAGCCTTTAGCCAAGTAGTAAAGAAAGCAAACAAGAAGTTAGGTACTGTTGCTAAAGGAATATAAATCAAAGCTGTTGATATTATCACTATAATAACACAGTAGCTAAACTTGCAGAGGAAATACATGGTACACTTTAAGTGTACATGTACTAAAGGGAAAATATAGGTTCCTTTTTGGCAGGCTGAGCAAAGAGTTATGAAATACAAACACCAAAGGCAAGTTTGGAATCAAACTAGAAGTCAGAGGCAACATCTGAGGTCTTTCAGACAGACAGTTTGATTATTTAGAAGAAAGATCATTTGAATCATTACTAATCAGTAAGAATGGTTTTAACCTCCATTTAAATTTTAGGTATGCTCAGCTTAGCACCATCATCAGAGAATGATAAAACAGAAATCTGACAGTGAGAATCCCCAAGGACTCTGTGTAAGGCGGTCACAACTACTTCTAAGGCTCATTGTAACTGAGACACTCAAAAACATCACTGGTGACAAAACAACCAACACAGAACAGGTGTGTAAAACAGACTGGCTACAAGTGAGTTTCCCCTCCCACAGAATTTCATCTTTTTTTAATAATTGCTGTTCCCCTCCACCAAATCAAGGAAAATAAAATAAAGAAAATATACCTCCTTTTCCCTCAGTCACAACATGCAGTGCTCTCCAGCCATAATTAATACAGGTAGCAAGCAAGCCACTCTGAAATTACTGGATTTTACCTTATTGCCTTTGTTAAGCTCACTGCGGGTCACTGAAGATCTAATTTGTGACTACCAAGGCTCCACATACATGGGAAATAGCCGTTAAAAAATACTGATTACTTCTGAGCTAGTTATACTATTGTCTGTTCTAATGACATCTAACATAAAAGTACTGAATTTTCCTGCAGTTAAGAAAGCTTGCACTGAATGTTCTTTGCTCTGGTTTTTTTAGGTTTTGTACTTGCCACGTACAGCTACGATGGTCTAATTTAGTTTAGAAAGGGAAAGAGAAAGGAAGAAAGAAAATCTGGGTTATAAGGACTTATTTTTTGACAAAACACTTAAAATAATTGTATTTTTGAAAGTCTTTGGTAGAACTGAATTGTACCATTATATTAATCACAAGTGCAATCATTCACTACATTCATTGTTATTCACCTATCACTGTTGCTTGTCAGAGGCACAAAGTTAAAAAAAAAAATAAAAGAAATGTCAAACCAAAAATCACTTAAAGAAGAAATACATATTCATAAACAGTTACTGACTTTGTTCAGGCATTACTCCTCAACTATGATCTATCCCTGATCAATTGTGGAAGACAATCTAAAATAGTGGATTCCCTCACTGAAAATGAAACTGCCTACGCAGTTTCAAAAGGTTCATGCCTGGAAACAGAGGAAACACAAACCAGTTAATGCAGAGGTTGGTAAAACACGTAAAAAAGGGCAGATTTTATTTTTGCTCTCAAATGTTTATAAACACTGTCATGAAGTTAATTGAAACATGAGGCTAAATGAAATCCAGAGGGGAAGAAAAATCATTACCCAATCCATGGAAAACTATACCAGGAAGAAAATGCAAGATGAAAATTATGTAGGAAAAAAGCTCAATGATATTTTACAATCCCAGTGGCCTTCATGTTCTTCTAAAATATTCATAATGACTTTATACATGGAATTCATTTCTCTGTTACAGTTTGGTGTACATCATGCGTTATGCAGCATTTCTGTCTGGGACTTTGCTGTCTGCTGGTCATCTTAACCTAGTAATTATTCACAGCTTGGAACTGAATTTCCTATGCCAAGTCTTCCAGTGGTCTGTGAACTGGAGTGATGCAGACTGGCTGGCAGACCAGTCCTTCAAACCATGCTTTTCCCTGCATCTAGTACATGGTTTATATGGTCTCTACATGCATCCCAGAAGCCCTTCTCCAGATGAGACCTGGCCACCATGCAGAGGGAAAGCCATGAGTGTCCCATCAGCACTGCCAGTATGATGCGGACAAGCTCCAGGGGCTCACTGCAGGCAGAAGGGTGCCTTCATGGCAGCACCACATGACAGAGGGACACGAAGGAAAGAGGAACATAGGCTGATAATGGCTGCCCCAGAGAACACTGCCATCCACATGGAGAAGCACTCTGAAAAGCCAGGTATTAGTTTTACATAGAACATACACATGCTACACCCTCAAGTCTACCTAAAACAAAGAGCATTAATAAGAAACAAGAGTCAGGAGCTCCACCTTCTTACTGCACACACATCTCCACCATGCTGGTAGCTGGGGAGGACATTGGGAGGGCTGAGCTTACCTAAAAAATATTCAACTGGCACTTTTCTGTACTGAAAGCTGTGCCTAAACACATGAACTAATATGAGCTCTGGGGCAAGTGGCTTATTTTTTTCTAAGTTCATACAGTTTCTGGGAAAACTAGAATTGGTCTTTAACTATAGCACCACAGCACACAGGAAAACTCAAATGTCAGTCACAACACCAAGATCCAGCCATACATCTGTCTCTGACTCAAGCAGGAAATCAGCAGATTTTCAAACAAAGCCGGGCATGAAAAAGTAATTTAAAACCCAAATCAGCTGAAGAAAAGTGCTTTCTCTCACTATTTTTAAGAAAGCAAAGCTGCAAGACAGTGTCAAAGTTATTACAAAAATCAAACAAACAAAAAAAAAACTAAAAAATGTCTCTCTCCACCTTTCATTTAGATTTTTTTTTTTCAAATGCAGACAACAGCCTGCTTTGTTATGCTTAAGAGAACTGCTTCCCTATCCCAAGCTAAGTGAATAATGCCTTCCACTCAGCAAACAGTGAGATCAAACTTTTCAGGCTCACTATCCTTGTGCTTCACAGAATGGAGCATCCAATGAACCCAAACAACTAAAAGCTGGTAAGTTTTGTTATCTTTTTCCATCAGACATGAGATGCAAATTAACTTGACCAAGTGATCCAACACACCACACACATTCCCCCCACCTTGCATTTTCAGGAAGTTATAATGCAGTAGCAGACATGCAGCATATAACGCTGCCTCGCACAGGCTGTAAGTCTTATCTGCCCATGTTTCTGAACATGCTGATCGCTGCTTTTTCCATACATTTCCTGAAGAAAATTCCCACTTGCTCAGACACAGATGTGTGTTATTGAAAGTCAAATGACGGCATGAACGGACAACAACATGGAAAACATCACAGAAAAGAACAACAGCAGTTGAAGACACTTCCCACTTGCCAGTATTTTGTCAGCATAGACGCTGAGCTTACTGACTTGCACTTCCTTGCATCATTCCACCAAACCTCCAAATTACGGGGGGGGGGGGGAGGGGAGGGGGGAGGGGGGGAACCCACAGATGTAAATTCTGGTTTAATTAACCGCTAAGCCTTGTTCGCAAGGCCATCTGCACTTCGCTCGGAAGCAGCCATTGGCACTTTCCCACACGACCAGCAGCCATTAAAGCTCCACTTCCCCTCAGCATCCCTCCGTGCAAAGCAGATACATAATCTCATATAACAACACCATCTAGTGGCAAAATATATTCATTACACTTAGAATTCCTTCAGGGCCAGCAGGTGCACGCAGTGAGAGCAGGGCTGACAGAAAACATCTCCTCAGGCTGCCTGACCACACATGTCTCAGGCCAACAACTAAACATATGTACAATACTTAATTTCACCTAAACACGTTCTTAACTGCAGGCATACTAATTGCTTCTAACAGATCAGATGAGCGAGTACCCTCCAAAGGACATGAATATATTGACGCTGGCAACTTTCACCTACAGAGCAGAGACACAGAACCAGAGTGGAAGACACGGCAAAACACAGCACTACCCATTACGACTGTGCTGGCTGCAACACTGCAAAGTGGTGCTCACCACTCCTGTCTGCTGTGTAATCATACAAGAAATTCAATTTTCACCTGTTCTGAGCAGGAAAAAATTCCAACGTTTTCCCCACAAAAACATAGAAGCTGTATCCAGATGGTATCCTGAACCCACGCTGTCTGCATGAATCCACTTGCATGTGATATCTAAAAAGAGTGAAAATTAAACATAAAGGTAGAAACATTTAGCTGCAATCCCATCAGGAAAGTGTGAGTAATTAGAGACTGGAGAATAAAGGCTAGAGTGAGTCAGCAAAGCGGAAAGATGACAAATGGGAAACAGCAACAACTTGTTCTACAATACAATAAATACTGGTTACACTGACGATGCAGAGCTAAAAAGCTAGTTGACATGAAATAAAATTATTCAAAGTTAGAACCCTGTACTAATGAAATGGGACAATCTGCTCTACTTCAGTGGGCTTTGTGGGAACATTAGTTGATTGTAAACAACGTATTAACAGAGTGTATATTTGTGAAGGGCAAATTAAGTCAATATTCAAGCTGTAGGAACAATTTAGCACAGAAAGCAGCGCCACGTACAATTCTGGACTGCCATCAGCTTGGCCTCTTGACTGTTTAATCTCTCAAAAAGAAATATCTTTGCCCAAAACTGAAACATTTCTATCATTAGGGGGAAACAAACAAACAAAAAAAAAAAAAAACATTAAACATGCACCCCACCACCTTACACTAAGATCAGTCTGTGACAAGCTACAAAGTTCTGCTTAGAGGAGCTTCTACAAAAACCCAGTTGTTTGAAATATGCTCTTATAAAATCAAAGATACTGTTTAAAAAGGCAGGAGGGTCTTAAAGCCTTCTTCAGTGCTGTTGCTCTTCTGCAATACATACGCTCATCCAAGAATTCTGAGAATGATGTGGGTCAATCCGAAAGTAATGCATCCTATTGATTTCCACAGATATGACAAGAGATACAAAGAGAACAATGACACTTCATAGAGAAAATTCTCAGTTACAAAATGCTTTTCAGCATAGCCACCACCGTTAGCTAAGCGTTGTCACTAATTCTGAACAAGAGCCTGCATGCCATGCTTGTAAACACCTGCACCACCGGAGGCTGACCCGCTGTCACTGTCGCCACTGCTGAAATGCACCAACCACTGCCTCACTGTGCTCACATCCACTGCTTGGTCTCCACAAATGTGCGAGCATCAACGAATGTCAATGGGTACTATCTTTTTCTATACAGAGGAATTCAGTGCCACATCTTTGCTTCATACACACTTCTATGTCAGACATCAGTGTGTCAGAGTGCCCCTCTGCTGCCATCTGTCACGTGGCAATAACATGTAATGGAACATTGGTGGGAAGGTTCAGCCTCTACTGCCATACCACCATCACCTGCCTCTGACATTGTGGGCCAACATAACAAAACAGGAGGCATTAGTTTCTGAGCATTCATTGTATATAAAGGATTTCCTTCCCCACACTCAAACCCCCCTAGTTATCCAACTCAATAAGACTGATAATATATCATAGAATCATAGAATGGCCTGGGTTGAAAAGGGCCATGATGTCTCAACCTGTCTCAACATGTCTCTAGTCTCAACCCCCCTGCTGTGTGCAGGGTTGCCAACCACCAGACCAGGCTGCCCAGAGCCATGTCCAGCCTGGCCTTGAATGCCTCCAGGGATGAGGCATCCAATGTAACCATCACCCTGAAAAAAAAAAAAAAAAAAAAAAAACGATGTTCATAAGAACTACCTTTAAGCAGTGGCTGCACTTTAAAAAGAAAGATCAGCAAAAAAAGCACATTTCCAAACATGAAACATTTATTAGCCAGCAATAACAACTTCCTATTTAAAATGGCAAATTAGCAACTACAGTGAATCCAACAATTGTTTAGAATGCTATTAAGAGTTTTGGATGTTAACAGGGGAATATGGTGACAACCTCTTATGAATAAAAAATGGCTCTTAATTATATTAAGGAATTCTGGACAGAAATGCCACTGCTGTCACAAAGTTTCCCTCTAATGTATATTTCTGCCACCCTCAAATATACAGTTACATATACTACATATATATACTACCATGAGCTTTAATTTATTATTTTAGGTATTAGTTATCAGCTCAAAGACATTTCGTTTTTAAATCTATTCATAAAGCTCCTTACGTGGACAACTGATATTAATTTGAAACTCAGCCTTAAGAGAATCAGTATTTATTTGGTATCTGTAATTTACTCAAGGCTGTTTACGTGGGGAAAACATTAGTTTTCCCCATTAGAATTTGAGAATTCACATTACAGTTTGAGGCAGGAATTGACCGCATTTTATTATACAAGGTTTAAAAAGACAAGAAAATGAGGATCTGAAGACAGAACACTTGCTGGCAAAAGATTGTTGAAGAAGCACACTTCCTCTGCTGAATTTGCCTGCACTCTGCTCCTCATAAGCACAGTACATAGCTAGGGATCTACAAAGTTATAAATTGACAGTAATGATTATTGGCTAATGATTTCATTCAATGAATTCCAAATGAAAGGTCAGACCTAAAAACTTATTTATATCACAGAACAGAATTCCTTTTCATTTTCAGAGAAAAAGTTACATTTATGGACTAATGATTTGTCATTGATTCTTTGCTTCTGTCTGCACTTAAGCCAATGCTTCATGACATAAACTTCAGTATACAAGAACAGACTGTCATAATTGTAATAATCATATAATAAAACTGCTTACATATTGTAGAAGCACTAGAGGTAGCATTCTGTCATAGAAAGTGGCTTTCCATCATTCCCACCTTCATAATTCTTAAGATAAAAAGCAGAAGGGGCTAACCAGTTCCTACAACACAGAAACAAATATTGAGCAGGAAAACATTCATATCTTCACATCTGCAGAGATTTATTATAGAATTAGAGAGATAATTTCCTTGAAGAGGCATGTCTCAATATTTTAATGTCTTAAAAACTGACAAGTGAACTGTCTTATGAAATTATTAAACTGTGTTAGCAGATGAAGAAACATGGTTGAAAAAAAAATTGTTATTCGTCTTTCAAGAATCCCTAACATCTGCTGAAAAGGAAAAACAGCAGTCAAGGTTTCTGGAAGTGTCAGGGTACTAAGTGAATCAAGCAGAGAAATGCTCGCCAGCATATGCTATTTTTTAACAAGGAACAACCTGCTGGGGATCTGACTACCAGTGGCAGCCCTGCCTATAGTGACCACACAGCAGTAGGGTTCAAAATTCTACAAAGAGCAAGGACAGCAGAGCTCAGGCTCTGGACTTCAGTTGAGCAGACGGCCAATTGTTCAGGGGACTGGAAGTTGGGATGACATAACGCAGCTGGAGGACTCTGAGGGTACTGGTTAGTACGTCATACCCTGCCTGGAGGCCAATAAGAAATGGACCACTGCAAAGGCGTATCTTGGGATCTGTCATCCTCAGCATTTTATTAGGAGGCATGGAGAGGACTCTCAGCAAGTTTGCAGGTGACACCAAGCCACGAAGGGCCAGCTGATATGCCAGAGGGCCACACTGTGATTCAAAGAGATCCGTGCAGGCTGCAGAAATGATCTGACAAAAAATTTTGTGAAATCCAGCACGGAGAAAATCCAAATATGGCCCCAGGAAGTGGAGTGGCATCAGCCACTGCATCAGCCTGGGATGGAGGAGACCAGCTACATGGCAGCTCTTTAAGAATCAGAGCCCTGGTGGGCAACTGGGCGCAGACTAGCCATATGCACTGGCAGCCTCCTGGGCTGTATTAGGAGGGACACAGACAGCAGATAAAGGAAAGGAATCATCCACCTTTATTTGACACTTAATTAGCCTTATCTAACTGCTTCCAGTGTGGGGCATCCCAGCATAAGAAACAGATGGACAAACTGGAGTGAATTCAGCAGAGAGCCCTCAAGGAGGTTGAGTCTCAAGCATTTGTTCTGCAAGGAGAGGCTGAGGGACTAGACACTGTTTAGCCAGGAAAGGAGACAACTTTGAAGATACCTAACAGCAGCCAATTGTTTTTCCCGGGAGGTTAACAAGAAGATGGAGCCAACTTCTTCATGGTGCGAGGGTAGGAGACACTGAGCATAAGCTGAAAGAAATTGGTTTTATGGGAAAAAAAAATTCACTGTGAGGACAGTCAGGCAGTGGAGCAGACTGCCCAGAGAGGTTGTGCTGTCTCCCTTCTTGGACATTTACAACATAAGACTAGATAATGACCTGCACAACCCAGTCTGACTTCACATCTAACCCTTCTTTAAGCAGGTGGACTTCTGAGACCACTATCCTGTTAGCCTATGATCCTAAGTCTAAGAGATAGCCTATTTCCCTCATACCATCCTATAGGATGTGAGCTGGTTAAATAACTAGAAGTCTAGAAGAAAATTTCTATTAACTTGAAAGCAGACAAATGATGCTCTATGTTAAAATTGGGGTGAATAAATGCAAAAAAGAATACACTGTCAGTGTTGAAATACTTCATTTTTGGCCTTTTACATATTGCCAAATATTCCTAATGAGGTTTTGTTGCCATTTTGAAACTAATTTTGCCATTTTTGAAAATAGTTGTGCAGACAATGAATTACGCCCCTTTCAGCTGTGTAGTTGTGGTTTAACCTGAAAAAAACCTCTAAAAACACCCGAATATTCCACAGTTTGAATATTCACTGACCATGAAGAAACTGATACTCTTTTCAAAAACTTTTTTAGTCACCTCCTCAGATAAAGAAAAGGAAGAACACACATAAACTTTTGCACTTTGATAACGCGCATCCGTTTCGTTCCAAGATTAGATGGAAACTAAACTTTAATTTTTAGTTGTTTTCAGACAGATTGGTCACTACAGATTTTACTTCATTAGTCATCCTGATTTTTTTCTTATCTTGACATTTATTTGCAACCAAAAAATTTCAGGAATTCTTGGAATGCATACTAAAGTTTTGTCGCCAGCATATTTTACACATGAGCAATCAAGAAACTTCTTAGATAAATTACAGTAAGATTTATGGCAATCTATACCAATCCCTGCAAAATATTTTTTCATTCATTCTGAAAACTGTGAACCATATTCCTGCTACCTGGAGAATTCTGACTTTTTAACAGTTATTAAACCACAATCACGATCAAAATCACAACCTTGAAAGAAACTCAACCAGCTAAGAATGTTAACGTTCAACTCAGTATTAGAGCTTTTCTGCTCTGTTACCTTTACATCCCTGTGTCTAAGCCTATAAATCTCAAATATTTTTCTCCATGTAGGATTTATCCCCATGACAAATACATGGAATAAAATGATGTTTGGACACAAAATATCTAAGCAGATACATAATCCAATTTGCAGTACTTTTATATGAACTATACATATTCCCGGAAGTATAGATGTTCAAAACTCACCTTTTTGCACTTCTCTCACAGCTGTACACTGTTTAAATGTTGGATCCTCTCACATTCCTGGATGGGTGATATGCAGATGTGAGCTACTGCTGCTTCTATTAAAGTACACAGGACTGCCCTCGTGCCTCAACTCAGAGGTCTCTTATGAGAGTGAGTATTCATAACATTTTGCTACGTCCTTCTTACTAGCTGGTGAGGTTCATTAACCTCATCATAGGATCTGAGGAATCTTCTGCCTCAGCTCTGAAAATCTCACCAGTCCTTGCCCTTAGTGAAAAAGGATCCAATTTCTCTTTCCATTTCTATTACATGCCCTTGATACCCTCCTGGAATGGTCATTTCAGCAATTCAGAGTGCAAGAAACACACTGCCGTGAAGATGAATAGGGGTCAGCTTCATTTTATGGGCCGCAGAAATCAAATGGAAATATCACTGCCTCTGTTAAAGCCACCAGAAATTTCCATATCCCATCTGAAGATAATCTCCTACGATATTCTATCCCATACACAGTATCCACTGATTGTTTGAAATAAAACTGACAAATGCCTGTGACAAACTTTTGCTTTTTACATTGTTTTTTAAGAAAAAAAAAAAAAATCCAGAATTTTTATCCTTCTGTTTCCTTATGTAGGTAGAAAGAATAACACAAAAAGGCCCTGTGTAATACCAAATCTTAACAAGAAAGATCTGAAATATGAAGCTGCCACTGTAACTTTCATTTCACGTGTGCAACTTAAGTCATCTTACAGTGAGACAAAAGGAGTTTCAATTTGATATGTACAAAAGAAAACATCACAAAACTCATATAAAAGACGAGGTTTCTTCAGGCTTAATTACTAAATAAAAGAATCAATCAGTAGTTATATTGCTTAGTATTGCTCTGCAAAAGTTTCTTTGGTTCACGTTTCCTCTTACAGATGCAAAAAAAATGAAATAACAAGCACCCCTTCATATAGAGATAGGTTATCACTATCCTAGAGTGTCACAAAGCTGATGCAGAAAATCATCTTCAAGACTGAAGGCGTTCTCAGCAGCTCCCTTTAATGAAACAAATGTACTTCTGAAGATGGATGAGGATGAAGTACATATCATCTGCAGGGTGAAAAATGAATAGCTCAACGCACCTGCTGTGGGTGCTCTGAGCTGCCCTCTGGATGTGCCAATGGTCTTTTCTGACTATAAGAAGAGTCATGGAAGGACTAATACAGCTGTCTGAAGTGCAGGAATAGTGATAAAGTTAAGAAAAATAGTAATGACTTTTGGACTCCCAAATTACTCAGTGACAATTTGTCCTATACTGAACTGGCCTACTGTCTCACACTAGTTCTACATAACTTCCACAGAGATATACTCTGCTGAATTTTTGTTTCTCTCTGTAGCATTTTAGGAACTAAACACTCGATACAACAGCTTAGATTTACCGTACTTTCTTCTGTGGAAATCTTTGCAGTATGACAGTTAAACTTAGATCCAGTTTTATTATTACATAGTGTCTACAAAAAATGAGTGTTTACTAGGAAACAGCCATGGAACATAATCGCAAAATGCCAAAATCAACAAAATGTCATTAGGATTACATTCAAATATAATGATTTGCTAACTTCAGGTTCCTAGCAATCTTCTATCTCTCCCTCTACTTTAGCTGAAAATTGTTTCTAAGTTAAAATGAAATTTGTTTATCCAAAATGAGTGCTGTTCATGGAGGAGAGGGGCCAAAGGAGAGCAAAGACTTTGTCCTGTGCCAACATAGGCCCCATGCAACTTAATTCTTTCAGGTATTTGAATACAAGAATCCTGGGCATGAGGATTTAACTTTGCTAAATGGTTATAATTCAGCATTAGGAGGCTCTAGAAGCACAAACTGCTTATTTCATTCACAGCTATTAGTTTCCTAAAAATACCATATAAAGACTGATCACGGTACTACCAGCCATGAAAGCCATAATGCTATCAAAGCAGCACATCCCTCCACGTGTTATTGGCACCATCACCTGGCCCCATCTCCTGCCATACTACACTGCCAGAGGTGAGCAGAGCTGAAGGCCCACCCAGCTGAAGGCTGGGGCAGTTGAACCAGACCTCGCCACCCATTGCTCCCTCCCACGTATCACACAGACACTGCCCATGGTACCACAACGCCCAAATTCTTAATTTTCCCCATGATCTCTACACAAGTGCACCCGGATCTTACAGGGAACTGTGCAGTTTGGTCAATACTCCATCTTACAGGCTATGAAATAAACACAGACTCTCACTCATTCCACTTTGTGGATTTGCCATGCCATATCAAAGAAGGGGGAATTTGGGAGCAGTGCGGCACTGATGCAACTGGCAGAGTTGTTTATTTGAGAGGCTCAATTCAACCTTTGCTTGGTCGAATAACTTAATTGTGCTTACTGGGAGGCTGCTTTTTAAACGGTTCAATTCTTTCTGCTGCCAAGAATCAGAGTTTGCTTTCAGCAAGTTGAAATTATCTCAGGGGAAAGCTTTTGTGAGCCAAACCGTTCCAAA
Organism: Alectoris magna; assembly: GCA_030625065.1. Lineage (NCBI taxonomy): Eukaryota > Metazoa > Chordata > Aves > Galliformes > Phasianidae > Alectoris > Alectoris magna. Next base: position 165,499,092 of record CM060560.1, on the reverse strand, counting down.
AGTATTCTTAATTGCTTTACACACTCTTGTGAAACGGGAGATCATGCACCGAATCCACATTTTAAAACAGGAAAATGAAGGAGAGAGAACAGTGAAAAATAACCTCACAAAGACTAGTAATAAACTTAACAATATATGTTCAACACTTATTTTACTTCAAACACTAAGAGTTTTTAATAACTATTGTGCCCCCCATAGAGAACTGCAATCAGTTTATGCTAGTGACAGAACATACATTATGCATCAAATGTATACAAGCAAACAAATCATACAGAGAAGTACAAATTGTACTTGAAAACTATTTGACTGGTTTATGTAGATGCATATAATCTTTATAAATTGTCCCATAAATTAGACACAACAAATAAGAAGACAGTCTTCTGAGGAGTAAATAGTATATATTTTTTTCTTTATTTACTTTTATTAAAATGTCAGAAATTTGGTTTGGTTAGGATGAGATTATGTTTCGTGCTAGAACAGCAATGCTGACACAACAACATCGAAGCTATCATTGAAAAACATTTGTCTGCAGACAGTTTTCATCTATTGTGCTGAACTAGAAACATATTTTTTCAGGTTTTGGTGGCAATACCTCAGTACAAAGGTAGACAAAAGGAACAGCTGAATACAGCCTCTGTAATCATCAGCTTTATATTGTTCAAAATGTCTAGGTTTATACCAGAGAAATTCAGAGTTCTCAGGTTTAGAGAACAAGGAGCTAGAAAGATTTGAAGACAGATTAGTTAAAACTAAAATGTCTATACGTATTATGAATCATTTAATACAGATATGGGTGCAGATGGGTCAGATAGATATCAGTCTAAATTCATATAAGATGTGACAGGTTTTGTCTCTTCAGTGATTCTTCTGTCAGTTTGAATAATTTGCAGAGGAATATATCTGCTTTTTTCCCCTCAGAATACATCTCATTCTGTCATTCAGTAAATGTAAGTATCAGAGCTGAAGCCTTTTCTAAATGTGTTCAAAAACACATTTGTGCACATGTTTGAAAGTAACTGCAAAGGAAGCTCAAAGGGTTTAGGTGCCTTTTAAGCTTAAAAAATAAGCATAACTTATAAGCGTACCCTAACCATTTTTTCTGTAAATGGAATACAAGAAGATCAATTCTCAACTAGTGGTAGCTCAGCATAAGGCTGGTGAATATTAACAGACCAGGCATTTGGCATGAAGTCTTCCAGGCTCAAAACAATCTTAGGTGAACCACTTGCTAAAACAGGCAGCTGACAGGAATGTGTGATACAGGTTAGCCAGTGCACTGTATGAAAAACTTCACCAATGATCGTGTTTAAAATTAGCATGCCAGTCACCAAAAATAATGAGAGTTCTTTAGTACATGATGCTATTTCTGATCAGTGTGGCCTGAGTTAGCTTGAAACAATGCATGTAGAAAGGTAAAAGGTCTGCAGTCTCTCCTGTATAAATGATAACACATCCATGGGACTTATTAGCTGCCATGGTAAGGTATGTCTGCTTGGAAGTGATTTAAAGTTGTTTGATCAAGTCCTCAATCAGAAAGAAGATTTTATTAGATTCAATCTTATTAAGTACCTCCAATTTACATTTCTTATAGGCTAGAAATACATTTGTAGTAAGTGGGTATTTTCAAATTCAGTTGATATAACAGTTAGACATCCACGAGGCCTTTGACACAGCACTGTCTGACATTCTGATGAAAATGAATTACATAAAATCGATTTAGCACATCTTAAATAGATTAAAAACTGATTACATGAGAGATCTCAAAAAATAATTTATCTCCAGTGGTGCTGTTTCTAGTGGAATCCCATAGGATCTATTCTTGATTCTAGACAAAAAATATGCAAAATTATTGTCCATAATATTTGCAGAACTCATCTTAATCCTACATAACGTTAAGAAAAATACAGATTCTACAAAGTGACTTGATGGTTTAGTAACTTGGGCTTATTTGAATTATTGGTACTTTTAAGAGAAAGCTATCACACTTGTTGACTGAGAAAATTTACTTTGACAAATAGAGCAGGTAAGATGGTTAACAATCCAACCATAAGCGTGCCGCCTATGTCCCCCAAAATGTCATTCTCATCCTGCAGCACAGTTCTTTAGGAAGAAACAAATGCTTCTGAACCCTCCTCCTTGAGAAATAAAGTAGTAGCTGTTAAAAACAGACTGATGGTAATTGGAACTAGAGAGCTAATTTAGAAAACAACAGGGTACATAAATTAGTTCCATACTTCATCTATTTTCACATATGTGGAAAGAGAATCCCGCTATATTTTTATTAAATAGGAAAAAGTAGCCAGGCTCTACCTAATGTATCAAATTAACATCCTTCAGTAGATGGATGCAACTGCACAAACAGTGCAGTTGCAGCTGAGGTAGTGAAAGAAGGAGTCCATAATTTATTATTATTTATTTCCATCCAGCAAAGATGACCTACAACAAATCTGCTTAAACAAAACAGATCCATCTAACTCAGAAGGACATTTTTATAGTTTTGGTGTCAGTTTATTAAACCATTTTATAATTCTGATCACCTCAAAAAAAAAAAAAAAAAAAAGTAATTTCAAAGGATAAATCAATTAATTACATTTCTGTAGCTTTAGAACATTCTGCATATTCACAAAATTAAATATATATGGACATTTTCCTTAAGAAATAAGAACATTTTTATGTTTTGAAAACTCCCCTTTTATCTCAAAACAACTACATTTCTCAGATTGCAACCCATTTCACATTTCAGCCTCTCCTTACAATAGCACTGAACCTGTAAATCAGGTGAAAATCTGTTTTGGGATATGTAAAATAAAAAAAGCTACACTGTGTAAATTACAATGTCTAAAAATCATTGCTACATTATTTCATACTGCTGTTCACTGATCTTTTCTATCATTTCCTTTTTGAAGGACTGCATTTAATGGCTGAAGGAGAGGCAAGGCAAACGTCAACAAACAAACTCAACAGTATTTTTCTCTTCCACAATGATTATACGGAGAACAAGTCAAAACAAATGTAATGACTCATAAAAGATTAGCAAAATGTCACCTGTAAATTGCACTCCTGTGATGACATCTATAGAGAAACTTCACTGGTAATCTGATATTTGACAAAGCAAAACCATGACAGGAAACAGTAAAAGTCTGGAAGAAAAATCTCAGCTCTGAACAGAATTTACTGCAGATGATGAATAGGAAAGAGTCCTTGCATATCAATAATAGTACGATGGTACGCATAAATGAGAACTGCACATATGAATTGTGCCTGCATGCTCTGGTCACTCTTGTGACCTTGCTTTCCTAAATTCATTGGAAGATTTCCATAAGAGTTGCCTGGCTAAATCCCAAATACAGCAATGAATACCTCGAACATACATTTAAAGTATTTAAAGGCTGCTTACTTTTGAGTATTGTTACATAGACATAGCAAAAGCTTGAATCTGTATTTAGATAAACCATATGCAAGGCTTAAAAGGTAACATTTTCTCAAAAGAAAAAAGTTTAAAAAGCTTAATCCAAAATTTAAAACCCCGCTAAGAACAAACATTTCAAAAAGTTTGCCATGTACTTTTGATTGAGCACAACAGAAACTTAATAACAAGCTTGTGAAACCTATCTGGAGAGAGATAACCTTTCATTAACCTAAGTACGCTGTTAAAAAGTCAGGTTTTGCTTTGTATTTCTCAAGAGGGAACCATCTACAGTGGCAGATTTTTTTCACAATTGTAGTTGATAGTTTCTGATTTGAACTTGTTTTGATCTCAGTTACGGAACCTTGAAAAACAGATCGATGCGAGGTTTTGAAGAAATTATAAATAATGTGAATCACATTTGCAATGAAAACAAAGTCAGGGTTTAGCAGTTTAAATGGACATCTTAAATTGTGCTTAAAATTCATCACTAAATAGAAAAAGCTGGTAAGATTAATTTGAAATAATTCCAAATTAGCTTGCATTACTAGAGAAAAATCAACAGCTGAAACATCAGTGAAGATGTATAACACTTTTTATCCTATTTGGTGTAGAGGTTATGCATCCATATCATTCCTCACGTTCACACTTAATTAGAGAAACAAGAGTAATTAAAAAACAAAATCTCCCAAATGCCACATTTGTAGATCTTTCAATAAAACAGCTCCTACTGAGTCAAATCTCAAAGACTTTATGGGAAGTGAATGTGGTCCATGCAACCTGTAAACGTACTAAGTGTTGCCTTTACCAGGTAAAAAAAAAGCTAAAGACATTTTGCCATTCTCTCTTGTCAAGAAAACATGTAATTTCCAATTCTGATTTAGACCTTTTGGTTTATTTCATAATACATAGAAAGCTGACATGATACAGTCCTTTCTCTTCCCAGAGGGCAATCTATTCCTCCCAAGTTTCTCACGGTTGAAACCCAGTCTGCCTGCCCATAAGAAAAGGATAAGACTGGAAGCACACCTCTAGTACATCATTTCTAACAATCACCAACAGCAGGTGCCTTGTAAGAAGTCTGTATAGAGCTTTTAACAGGGTAAACCTGCAGTGATAATTTCCCCAGAACACGTTCCCAACCTTTAGTAATTTGCACCTCATGAAATTCCTCACACAGAGAAGGCATTGTTGTATTTAAACAAGACTTGCTGAAGAGTTCTTCATAGAAGTGCCCAGTTATTTTCAAAGCCACATAAACTTTCCAAGTCCACAACACCTTACAGTGAGGAGGTCTGCACCTCAACCAGAAACCATGCAAGGAAGATCATTCACCTCCCTACAATTCCCATCCTGTTTCTCCTCTCCTTTCTCCTCTTTCCCTCATTGACTCTGGGGCTTCTTTCTTTCTCTTTCAGTGCTCTGTTCAAACCAGGGCAATTCAAAATATCCTGATTTTTAACTGATCAAACCTGTTCGAAAGTTAGCTGATCCACTACAAAGCTTGATCCTTCCAAATATAAATTACATAAGTCACTTCGAAAATAGTGCCTCCTATTTATTTCCATGGAAACTACAGCAGATACAGCAGAGCACAACAACACTGTTTGACAGAGAAAATTCTCAGCCACAAAACGCTGTTTTTCAACACAGTCACCACCGCTAGCAATGCATTTTCACCAGCAATGAACAAGAGCCTTCATGCCATCAGACATCATTTTGTCAGTCCATCCCTCTGCTGTCATCTGTCACACAGCAGTAAAATGGAATGGAATATTGTTGGGAAGCTTCAGCCTCTACAGCCATATCATCAACATCTGCCTCTGAAGTCATGGGCCAACATAATAAGATATGAGGCATTACTTTCAGAGCAACCCTTGTACTAGAACATCTGCTTCTTGTCTAGGCTCCACAGACAGATAACCAAAGCTCCCATCTTTAGCATTCTCACTTTCCAGTTTTGTTTCCTAAAGAATATTAAGACATAGGATCAACTTATTTGCACTCCATGTTTGCAATCTGTTGCATCTTTTGTCTTATTTGTTACCTAGGTGGTTAAGATGCAAGTTCAGGTAAACAGATCAGCAGCACCACCTTTAATCATAACACTAAATTTAACAAAAAGACTACTCTGTTTTGAAAGCATGCTGTAATATACTTCCTACAACCCACGTTGCTAAGCACATGAGACAAATACCTAGGAGTTATGAAAAAATTTTCAATTACTGGAGTTTGAATGAGATTCCCAGCAAAGAGAATGTGTTCTGCTGAGTGCCTGAAGGAAACCATAACCTCCACATGGCATCACCTTGGAAGGTACAGGATCTATCATGAGCCTGAAGGAATAATTAAGTAGAAATGATCACAATACTGCAGGCAGATGGCAAGCAACTAACCAGGGAAATAAGTCCTTTTTCAACAATTTTCTGCAGTTCCCCATTCTGGAATGATCACATTATTTGAACCTGAACCTAGGTGCCTCCCTAAAGGGAGCCAAAAGGCCACCTCAGCCACCACAACTGATCCTCTCCCAAAAAGCCCACTCTGAAGTCCAAAATGGATGTCTGACTGTAGAAAAAATTAAAGGAAAAGGTTTTTATTCAGCTCCCTACTATAATAAAAAAAATTCCTAACATTTGAACAGCAAATAGAGTTGATATTCTCTGGTAGAATTATGATGTATTTTCCTCATTTCACACTCATCAGTTTATTCCATAAAAGGAATCTGGCTTCTACCAAGGCTCAACAATTTTCAGCCACCATCTTCTTCTATTTCAGAATTATTCTTAGGTATATTCCCCTGCACACAGAGAACAATATCTCTGAATGTAGAACATTTCCCTACACAGATAAGATACTCAAAATGCCTATAAAATCATATACTAATCAAAAAAGTCACAGCTACTACTGTACTAGGCCATTGGGCTTACTGTTTACAAAGACATTTTTTTCTCCAAAGAATGCAAATCAGAATGTCACACAAAGTTTTGTCAAGATTCTTGCTAACTTTAACAAAACTTGAACAAATTTTTGATTTGAAATACAACACAGGTCTAAACCAGTTTTTCCCAGATTTGTATCTGTACAAAGATCTTAAAGTCTTGTTAATTCTGCAAGTAGAATGTTTGGAAATCACTTGATGGGGGCTCCGAACCCCAAGCATTCAGAAGTTGATCTGAGGCCTTTTAAAAGGACACAAGCTGCCAGAAACCGTAGTTTGAGATATTAAAGGTAGAATGCTTTTATGAAACTACTGCTTTCACCAAGAAATGAAGGGGTAATTTTCCCAGTCTTTCCTGGAGGCTGATAAGCCATGCTAAATTTTGATCATTGGTTGGCATGGACAGGTCTTCTATGAGAGGTCTGAGCACATGGTTTAGTGCAAACTGAGCAAGCCTTTTGCTAAATCAGTACAAATTCTCTTACAGCATTACAAATTCTCTTATAAGCAATAAGGAAGTGTAGCAAGCACAGACCTTCACTTATTTTTTACCAGAGCTGGCAGAGATACAGAAAACATTTGCTGCGCCCAATTGACAGTGCTATTATTTGACTTCTCTGCCTGTCTTGCAGGTGATATCACCTCCCAAGTCCCTCTTAAGTCTTTCTTGTGCATTGAACAAATAGTGACCTTCTCACAGTTATAAACTTGTTACAAACTGTGCAAAAACTTCCATGAAGTAACGCTGCTGGAAAGTAGTCTAACTTATCTGCAGTTTTCAGCAGAAAACCTTCTTCTATAGTCACAGGATGCATCAGGACAGATCCTGGTTCCAAAATAAAAGGCTACAATGTCTTACGTAAATCCGAGTATTGAGTGAAAAAAGGGCAGTGATCTAGAGGTCATAAATATTCTGGCTATGCTTACTCCATATGCTCTGAAGTCCAGCTATAAATAGCCTTCAAATTGCTAACACATTTCAAGAAAGTTGAGTGACCCAGCTTTCACTTTGTAATGTGAGGGTAAAAGTCTAATGATGTCACAGAAGGGCAGAGGAAAAGAGCCGCTGAAGCCATGTAGACATCTGCTGAAAGGGTCCTAGCTGTGAATTTCCATAGAGAGAACCAGCTGGCTTTAACACAGACAAAGAAATGAGAAAGTACAAGGCCAGCCAGAACAAGGTCATCTCTGTGTGGGGAGAGAGCAAAGCAGCTAACACTGACGTGAGTGGTTTATGAGTGAGAGAAGGGAACACATCCAGACACACCTCTGCTTCAGCACTTCCAATTCTCATCAAATTCTACAGCCAGACAGACTTTAGACTTTTGGTGGGGTTTTTTTGTTTTTTTTTTTTGTTACACGTCCACACAAGTCTTCATATTTATATGTTAAGGAATAAAAGCACTGCAAACAGAAATTGGGTCATCGGCAAACCACCTTCTAGTCTAATATATTAATAAATTTCATAGACTTTGAAAAACATTTCCAAGGAAAAACTACAGACATGTTGGACCTTGTGCCCTTCTTTCCCCCTCCGTTCCCCCAAGATTATTTTAACCTTCTTGTTTTCCTTCCAGCAGCTATTACTGCCTATTCCAACCATTAAATAATGCTCCCAGGGAGCAGCTAGCTGAATGCGCATGCAATCACCAGCACCAATGGTGCCAGAGTTACTTCTGTCATGCTGTCCTTGCAACAGCTCTCAGTGAGTTCTCAATATGACAGCAAAAAGGGCTTTGTCATCTGTTTGGCTTCACACACAAATGTCATCCATCACTTTGGAAATCACTTCTCCCACACCCCAAATTACAATTTTGGAAAGATGCTGAACTGTAAATAAATACCCCAAGAGCACTCCAAAGAGAATCTGACTCATTCTCCTTTTGCAAGAACCAAAGCAGGTGAACCACAGCACTTCAGCAGGCAGGGAAAAAGTTCTAATCAACATCAGATTGTTACAGGTAATTCATATTAGTGTGGTACTTTTCTTTTCACATTTACATTTAAATGTCCTCAAAATATGCAAAGAAACAAATAAGTTGCATGTTAATTCTTCCTCAAGGATATTGCAAAAAAAAAAAAAATCTATTCAAGTGATCTCCAAGTAATAATGGTCATTTTATATTTGGAAACAGAAAGAAAACTACATTATTAAGAATATTCGTCTACTTCAGGTAATCAAAGAAAGCAGATCAGGAAATGTAGTACCTTATCTATTTTTCATAGGTGTGTTTAAGAAAACACCTATGCTTAGGCCATAGATTCAGATGTACAGCGCTTTTAGAAGTCTCTATATGAGCTAAGCTCACTGATCCAAGATTTTGTGGATTTCAAATTTTTGAAGGGCAGCCAAAAGTTTCCCCTCATTTTCCAGCTCCTTCCAGACCTTGAGATCTTGGATCTTCTTCTGAAAATGCTTGAACATATTCACACTAAACAACAACAAAAGCATCCCTGCTTTCTTCCTGGCTTTCTTTTCAAGTTAAACACACAGGGCGTATTTTATTCTACAAACAAGTACTGAGCTCTGAATTGAAAAACTACGTGTTTTCTGTTTGTTCATTTCTCTTGCCATAGTCCTCTGTCACTTTTTTTTGAGATGCACAGATGCCATTGTTTCACCCTAAGTTAAGTATAAAATGCATTCTGTTAACTTGAGGGTGACCCTTCTCCACAAACTCCCATCTCACAGACATCATCTCTCTGTAAGCATTTTGAAGGACGTGTTACAATTGAAGTAGGTAATTTTAATTGACAATATAAAGATTCTGAAAGCATTTACTCTGCTTCAGACGGAGCACAGGAGTTCCATACTGCACTGGAATACTGCTCAATATTATTTCTTGAGAGTTCCAAGTTGCTTTTCCCAAGCATCTGCTATCATCAAGCAGCTCTCAAATGGAGTATGTTGTCTTTTGGCAAATTTCCCACGTACAGAAGCATCAACAAAACAGCAATATCTTGAAATGAAACAGAATGTGTAAATCAGGTAAGATTTGTTAAAGATGATACTTTTTCCTTTAAAATTAAAACAGGTCAATACAAGTTGTGCAGGTCATCACAGATAATTGCATAGCTATTCAAGCTCTCATTTTCCACAATTTTCAAAACTGCCTTTCAAAAATGTGATGTGGAAACAGAGCATTTTCAATAATTACAGGCAAGGTCATAAAAGCATTCCTTTGTAGAATTCTGAATAACTCAACACATATCAAGGTCCAAAACGTGATAGTCTTGAACTACAGGAAAATAAGGAAATTTTATCAGCTGAAATCCTCCAGCCCACAGCCCAAGCTTAGGCACATTTATGCCAATAAATCAAAAATCCCCACAGAAAATTCAGTTTTGATCCTCAGAACAGAACGCACCTGCAACGACAGCTTTGTTCAGTATAGAAAAACTGATTCAAATACTGTTGGGATTAGCTAACTTGATCATTGTTTCAAGGTTCATTCGCCAGGAATTGAAACAGTACATGTCACAGCTGAAAATGAATCCAGTATCATCTCTTGTACTACAGAGCCACACTGTTGCACCTCAAAGCTGTAACTGCTCCCAAGCACCCAGTGTCCACAGCAATTTTGGCCTTGGACGAGCCTCCACTGACATGACACCATCTCCTGGCTACTAAGCTTTCCAACTAAAGCGCAAAGGCTAAGGTATTTCTTGTCACCTGTACTTGGGAATAGCTACTACCACTGAACTAAATAATCTGAACTAGTTACTTCAAGTAGGAAACTTGAATGCAAACCTTGCTAAAGTTCATCTCATTTTTTCCAGGGCTGTCTGACTGCCTTTGGAGTAAGCTACATCTCAAGCAATTTTTCATCTGGCAGTACCTGCATGTTTAGTGTTGAGAAGGGCTTCATACAACTGAGTTTGGACACCTCAGAAGACACAGCTACAAGCAGCTGAAATACAATTTTAATTGGGGAATTTCATTACAATACAGAGTTTGTGTTTTAACATATGGGCCCTTGTTTTATGCACATAATCTTTTTACATGCACAAATGACAGTAAGTTATGCAGGCTGTCTCACAATTCATACATACTATCTTAATTTCTGTTTTTTGAAAGTTTCTACACGGAACTGCAGAACCACAAATTATAACTGAAGTCAATGGAAGTTATAAGGACCTAATATCCCCAACATAAAGTACAACGGGCATACATCAGCTGAAAACACAGACTTCATCTCCAAAAATATTTTGACTGGGGGGAGTGGGAAACCTGGCTTTGCTGGCTCTGAGAAAGACACCTGCATCACCCAAGGTAAAATCTGCTGTGTCCTCATGTTGAAGTTTCATTCCCGTTAGCACTAAGCAGTACTGCTGATCTAGCTGACCACAAACACATCAGCCAGACACGACATGAAACAAAGTGAGCTCCCCAGAAAGCAGACATCCTGCTCTACATTTAGAGAGGAAAGAGGATGAAAGTCAAGATTGCATGAGTTTTTCTGATGCTCATTTCTACGCTGGTATGAAAAAGAAATGGGACTGTACTCAGAATTAATTTTTTTTCTGGGAAACCATCTTTGGGAAGGTTTGTAAGGAAAAGAAAAGTGAGACATCAGAAGAGCTTCCAATGCTCTGTGATTTCTCTCCGTTTTTAATACAAAATGAGGGCTGATCATAAATGCATCTGTACAACTACTGAAACAAAACCTGTAAAATGCTACAAAGCTAATGATTCAAATTTAATGCAAATAATGAACCCAAGTTAATAGCGAAATCTGCTTAATATGGAAAAAGGAATTCATGACTCTTGACAGATATTTACTAGAAGTACAATATATGCATCCCCACCTATATAGGTCCTGCAAAAGGAACCGCATAAGTAATTTAGAAAAACAGAAATCAGATTTATTTTCTGGTCTTTCTTATAGCCGGTGGTTGTTTACAGCATATATGAATGAAGGTATATAGCATGTGGACGGTTTCCTAGAGACCACACAGCATTATAACCTTGAAGTATTTCTATCCCATCTATGGCAGTGGAATGAAGTGGTTCAGCACAAATGTCCTACCTTGCACAAGTACTGCTGGGCAGCTGTTTGTACTGGTTTTTGTGAAATGTTTTTGTATGAGCTCAGCAAAAACAAAATTTAAAAAAAAAAAAAAGCCCAAAGCAGATGCAGTATTGCCTTATTCAAAACCTTTAGGTGTCTCATTTTAAAGCTGTTATGAGTGTTGTAGCCATACCTAGGCTTAGTTAAAACCTACAATGGCTATTTTGAAATGGGGTTGCACAACATTCTTCCTTCTTTTTTTTTTTTACCTAAATACTTCAGAATCAGTTCAGCTGTACAAACTGCTGACACTAATTCTTTCCATAATAGACAAGCCCTAGGGTTTTAAACTGTATCCACCAATCTAGGTATATCTATCCACTTTAACATTTAAAGACAGATTAGGTCATTAGTTATGAAACCTCTGATATCAGTTATCACAAGTTATCACAAATAATATAGTAGGAATTTTTAAACATTTTTTTCACTGTACAGGCATTCTAAAAGCAAATTTAAAACATTTTTTGTTGTTACAAAAAAAAAGGCAAAGAAGGATAATGCTTATTCAAATTTCTTTTCTTGTCCTACAATATATCTGCCTTATACGTGCAATGAGAAACCTTTTTTTTCCTCAAATATCTTATCTTCCATTATTTGCATCATTTCTTGCAATTACAGCTAAAAGAACTCTTCACAAAATGGCACTTAGGATCCTCCCAAACATAATTAACATTTTTGTGTGTTTTGCCATTAATTAGAAAGTTAGAAAACTGCATTACTCAATTCTCATTGGGCATTTCATCTCTAATTAGTCACATATTGATGTTCTGCTAATACAAGAGAAATGCAACAAGAGCCTCTCAAATACTGATGCTGAGGAAATCAAGATTAATTTTTCATAGTCCAGAAATAGTAACAGGCCTTGAAGACCCTCAAAAAATTAAAATGCATACAAAAATTATTTTGCTGACAGTGTTAAGTGAAGATAGGAATACTGTAGAAGAAAAAACAAGAGGGATATGAGATGAGAAGAGAGGGTTTACTGTCTAATCATGTCAGGGTTGGGGCTTAATCTTTTTTTTATCTAATGACTTCAACTGTTTTTGCTTCTCTTAAGACTGATTTCACAGGACAAATGATAAGTAAAACTTCTTATATTTAAGATTGCAGTAATAGTTAAATAATCTAAAAAGTGCTAAAGAAGATGTCCTTCTTACATCACTTAATCCTGTAACAAAGAAGAATTGCTTTGTATTTTTGTTATGGTGTTGTTTTTGTTGTTTTCCTGTAGATTATCCTGTAACAGTCCTGTAGTTTGACTCTATCCAGTTCCAGTGAGGAAAATGCGAACGTGGAGACTGATGTCATAGAATCACAAAATGGCCTGGGTTGAAAAGGACCACAATGATCATTCAGTTTCAACTCCCCTGCTATGTTCAGGGTCACCAACCACCAGACCAGTCTGCCCAGAGCCACATCCAGCCTGGCCTTGAATGCCTCCAGGGATGGGGCATCCACAACCTCCTGGGGCAACCTGTTCCAGTGCTTCACCACCCTCTGTGTGAAAAAATTCCTCCTCATATCTAATCTAAACCTGTCTCAGTTTAAAACCATTCCCCCTTGTCCTACCACTATCCACCCTTGTAAACAGCCATTCTCCCTCCTGTTTGTACGCTCCTTTCAAGTATTCAAAGGCCACAATGAGGTCTCCCCAGAGGTTTCTCTTCTCCAGGCTAAACAAGCCCAGTTCCCTCAACCTTTCCTCATTGCAGAGATGCTCCAGCCCTCTGATCATTAGTGTCCCTCCTCTGGACCTGCTCCAAGAGCTCCATGTCCTTCCCGTACTGGGGGCCCCAGGCCTGGACGCAGTACTCCAGATGGGGCCTCACAAGAGCTGAGTAGAGAGGGACAATCACCTCCCTCTCCCTGCTGGCCACCCCTTCTTTAATGCAGCCCAGAACACAGTTGGCCTTCCGGGCTGCATCAGTAGAGCTATTCTCTACATAACAGCCAGATTAAAGAAACTTAATGATTCTCAGTCAAATCCTCGACAGGAAAATCAAAACCATGAAGAAGAACTTTATGACACTCTCACTGCTTGTTTTGATAAAATACTGGCAGACACTTGCAGTTATATACTTCTCAGCCTTGCTAGTTCAAGACACATGGACTACTGCTGCAGTTAGGACACAGTTCAGACTTACAGCTATAGACTCAGTGGCGGGCAGCTGCCATGAGAAATAAGGACTGAAAGACCCTTGCAATGGTCTGTCTTGCAGCTAAACTCAAACAGAAGACAGTAAAATTGTTTGCTTTATCTTTGTGCAGAACCTCATTCCTGAGGTTATGCTAAGTGCCACTGTGACAAAAATAATGAACAGGGAATATGCTTCAAGACTGTGCATTTGGTTTATTGTTTTGAAACTCCACAAGTAGCTTCTTACACTCATTCAGTATTTACTTACTCATTCGTGTGAAAATTCATCCTCTCATCTCCACTTATTATACTACAGTACAATAAATTCTTGTTCTGAAGTTAACTACCCTTCTACAATGCTCCCAGCAACAGAAGTTGATATGAGAAATAAATTTAATTACTGTCATGTACTTTATGGTTTATGAGGGTTGCTCTGAAAGTAATGCCTCCTATTTTATTATGTTGGTCCACAACATCAGAGGTGGATGCTGGTGGTGGAGGTTGAAGTTTCCATTATATTGTGTTGCCATGTTACAGATGGCAGCAGAAGTGCAACCAGACAAAATGGCATCTGGCACAGAAGTGCGTATGAATCACAGAATCATACAATTGCTCAGGTTGGAAAAGACCTTAAAGGTCATCAAGTCCAACTACAACCCAACCATACTACCCTAACTCTAACAACCCTCCGCTAAATCATGTCCCTGAGCACCACATCCAAACAGTTTTTAAACACATCCAGGGATGGTGACTCAACCACCTCCCTGGAGAGCCTATTCCAGTGCTTAACAACCCCTTCTGTAAAGAAGTTTTTCTTGATACCCAACCTAAACTTACCCTGGCGCAACTTGAGGCCATTTCCCCTTGACTTGTCACCTGTCACCAGTGAGAAGAGACCAGCCCCGCTCTTGCTGTAAGCACCTTTCAGATATTGGAAGAGAGCAATAAGGTCTCCCCTCAGCCTCCTTTTCCTCAGACTAAAAAGCCCCAGTTCCTTCAGTCTCTCTTCATAGGACATATTCTCCAAGCCCTTCACAAGCCTCGTTGGCCTTCTCTGGACCTGCTCCAGTACCTCCACGTCCTTTCTGTACTGGAGGTGCCCAAAACTGAACACTGTACTTGAGATGAGGCCTCACCAATGCTGAGTACAGGGGCAGGATGACTTCCCTAGTCCTGCTCACCACACCATTCCTGATACAAGCCAGGATGCCATTGGCCTTCTTGGCCACCTGGGCACACTGCTGGCTCATATTCAGCCGACTGTCCATCAGCACACCAAGGTCCCTTTCCATCAGGCTGCTTTCCAGCCACTCCTCCCCAAGCCTGTAGGGTTGCCTGGGGTTGTTGTGGCCAAAATGCAGGACCCAACACTTGGCTCTACTGAAACTCATATAGTTTGCCTTGGCCCATCGATCCAGTCTATCCAGGTCCCTCTGTAGTGCCTTTCTCCACTCAGGCAGATCAACACTCCCTCCCAACTTGGTGTCATCTGCAAACTTACTGAGGGCGCACTCAATCCCCTCATCAAGATTGTTAATAAAGATGATAAATAGAAGCGGCCAGTGTGTATCATTTAATTCCTTCATGAGGAAAAAAATGCACCTACTGACATTAATCGGTGCTTGCTGAACATTTACAGCAACCAAGCAGTGGATGTGAGCACAGTGAGGCAGTGGGTGGTATACTTCAGCAATGGCAACAATGACCATGGCTAACCTGTGCTGGTGCAGATGTTTATGAGCACAGCATGCAGGTTTTTGTTCATCGCTACCAAAAATTCATAGCCACTGGTGGTGACTACGTTGAAAAACGCCATTTAGCTAAGAATTTTCTCCATCAAATAGTGTTATTGTGCTTTTTGTACCTGTTGTAGTAACAAAGGGAATAATTAGGATTGCATTACTTTCTGAGCAACTTACATTGTATGAAGGGTGAATTCACAGTTTCCACACCTGCTTAAAAAAAAAACAAAAAACTCATACTCTGCTTATTTCTCTTAGAATTGTCAGAAGCATTCAATCTAGTTTACCCAATTTGCTAAGAAATCAAAACCAAGGTTAATTAATTTTAATAATTATTGTGTATGATGCTATTATTCCTCTTATCACCTATCAGGTCTTGGGATAGGATTCAATTCAAGATTATTACATCTAATATTGGACATTGAAATATGAGTACTCCATTCAATTGACTAAATATAATACCTGTCATGTCCATGAGTTTCACATTATAGGTCTGAAACAGTGTTGTAAATCCTATACAACTATCACAGATACTTTGGCACATCTTAAATACTTACCACACACATCTGCTGATAAAGGCCAGGATTCAGTGGTTCAGGTCCCTGACAAGACTATCCATTGTCATCTGAGAAGCCCAAAAGGAAAAGACCAGCTAAGTGTATCAGATTCTGCATCCTCCTTGGAGGGTGTGCAAGAACAGGTGCCCAAACTTTCAACTTGCCTGGGTCACACTGAATGAAGAGGAATTGTCTTAGGACAATGTTTCGATTGTTGCTGAGCAATGGGTGTGAGCCCAAAGAGGGCTGGGCCAGGCCGCTTGGCAGGGAAGGGCTGCCACCATGATGGTGTGGGGTAGGAGGCACAACTAATTATTAGCTGTCCTGGAGCGCAGGCGAGTTGCTCCGGAGTGAAGTGATGCACCTGAATCTTGCCCTTGATATTCCTTGACTGTGAAGTTAAATAGCTGCCATGAAGGTAGATAGCTATAAGTAGAAACATTTTAGGTGTCAGTTTCAAGTTGAATCCTGTCTCTAATGTCCTCTTTGTTAGGCTATGAACAAATTTCCAACCCCAGAAACAGGCAGCAGTGCATTCCTCTTTATAACCAGACAAAGCAGCAGCAAGATGACCCTCTGTACATCATTCAAATCTCTAAAGAAGGAGTTTCTATTGTCATTGAATTAGGACATTGCAATTTTGAATGCATTTTTGCAAAGGTTCTTTGTGTAACAATAAAATAAATCTCAGTTACAGGGATATTTACTTTGAATCCAATGTAGCTCATTCGGGGTTTTGTTTGTTTGTTTGAAAAGATGTCTAGAAAGATTTTCTTTTCAAAATTTTTATGATTGCTTGGAAATTTTATTTGATGACGCACCATTATTACTTTTCCCCCCAAAAAAAACTGGGGATTTAATATGTTTTTGAGCAGAGGCTTCAAGATTAAAAAGAATAACTTCAGCAAATAGAATTACTATCATACATTTGGACAGGCAAAGAAACATAATACCATGAGACTACTACTTCACCTAGCTGTATCATTCCAATTCTGAAATTGAATCACTGGGAAAAATATTTTCAGGCCAATCGAGTAACACAATAGTAAAACACAATTGTAGCTGTTCTCCTGCTTCCAGACTTGCTAATATTGGTTAAAGGTAATTCCAGCTACAAGTTTTATTAGCGTTGAAAATGCTGAAAGGTGGTTCCACCTTCACCTTTTCAATCAAAACCAGCCACCCAAAGAGCTTTTATTATGAGAGATTCATAGAGTGAATTTCAGAGTATCTGCAACAGTTACATGAAGGGCTCCACTCTCTTTCTCTGACAGATTTAGGCCATCTGAGCAGGTTTTCTCTTTCCTTCATCACCTCAGAGACCAAAATTAAAAAGGAGGTGTGCGGCACTCAGTCTGAAACCTTTAAAGTATTGAGAACTAGCAGAGAAACTGAACATGGGGCGTTAACCACAGAGGGGCATTGTGCTATTTTAATAACTAACAGTGACAACAGGATTGCTGGCAGTTACAAAATTAGATGCATCCCTGTCCTGTTGCTGAAGACCTTTAACATTTTTCTCAGGAAGCTACTCAGTTACGGAGATCCTTAAGCAACTGCAGAAGGCAAGACAAACTGGGCTACCAACAGGAAGAGAGAAACTGAAGAGTAAGTCAGCCCTTGCTTTTAAATCCATTTTATATTTTGCTATAATTGATTCTTAGCATTAAAAATAACTTTAATTTTTTTCTGGTTGGTTTTTTTCAGAACGAGTTACAGACCAGTTAGACCTATTAAGGAAACGCAGTGTTGCAAGTGAGAATGTACTGGCAAAATAATGACTACAACCAAGGAGAGAGAAACAAATAGAGGCTTGAAAGCACTCAGGGATAGGAGAAATGCCCTCAAACAGTGAAGAGAAGAAAAATAGACTTAATTCGGGAATCATGACAAGTTCATTGGAAATTTAACTGGTAAAATAAAACTCCTGTAGAAAATTACTACTATAAATTATTATGCCGGAAAGCCCAGAAAAGAAAGAAAAGCAAGTTCTGCTCCATTATTACACCACTTCTAAAGCAATCCAGCATTACTACTAATTCAACTTAGAAACCCACTTTTTGTAGAAGCATGCATTTATAAGTATGAAGAAGTTCTTAACTGTTAGTACACAAGTACTGATCAAAGACAATATTTTGTTCAGTCACAGTCAAGGAAAAAAAGAATTTTTTTTAATCTAACGGAATGATAAGATTTCATTTCATTTGTCTAAGGAATTGTTCCTTGGACAGAAGCCTAAGTTAAAGACTGTTTAAATTTTAAAAAGGAAGGGCATGCACAATCTTTTCATTCTCATTCTCCTCTTCTCCAATTATTATCCTGTCTTCTTCAATGCTACATAGTATTTACAACAGTTTAGAATGTACTGGCCTGGAACAAACCAGGGTTCCATGGTAAAGTCATAGGCAGGCATGCCTTTCTCCTCTATGTGGCTAGAGAGTTCTCAGAAACACAAATGAAATTACTTCAATATGTGAAAAGAGCACAAAATAGAGATAAAACAAAAGGCACAGGCCAAGGTCAGTTTCTTTCCTCTGAAACAGGAACAACTGCTCAACACTTGCAAGCATTAGCACTATATGCGTTCTCCTGTATTAGTGTTATGTGAAATATTGGCCACCACCAAACAATGGAAGGCATATGACAAAGCATTAGGCAAAGCAAAAAGTAGTATTTTTCTCCCTGCCTCACGTTCTGATTTCCTTCTTTTTAGAGTCTTTTTTAGAACACTTTTTAGAGTGTTCCCACTTATTCTCTGGCTCCAAACAGACCAAAAGTTTCTTAATGGAGCAACTTCAGAAAAGAGAACTCCTGGATAAAAACTAAATGTCTTTATCAGGACCATAGTCGCTGGAGAAACGTAACATACAACATCAAAATAAAACAAAGGAAGATTTTACCCATGAAGCTATTTCCTTTTCCAATGGGCTCCAATGACAGGCTTCTTTAACAAGCAATTAAATGACTTCAAGAACTCTCCAGATATGAGAAGAAGAGACTAAGAGAATAACGATTTAAAAAAGATAATTTCTACTAGAAACAATTACACTGCATGAGCCAACATATAATTATGCACTGAGCTCCAGCATCATCTCTGCCTCCACAAAAGCCATCTAGTACCAGAAACCCCTATGCCTGACTCATCCTGTGGCAAAGACCATCTGAGAAAATAGCACTCAGCCAACAAACAACCCTGAAGGTGCTAAAACAGAGAAAAGTATACTTCTCCAAATCTTTACAATCTGTCATTACTGTGATCTGAACTCCAAAGCCCACAGCTTAATCAGGTATGTATTGCAGACAGAAAAATTATGCACATTTCTCTCTAGGTTTCTGTTGGTAATGTAGACTGATACACACAAATTTTCCAACTGTCATATAGCTATTCATACATAAGCAACTCGTGGCTTTTTTAGAATTGTTATACTTATTGTGACTTATACTTACTGTAACCGCCTTTTATAAGCAAGTGGAAGTGCCTCCACCCTCCCCCTCACTGCCATTCCACTTAAGCATGTTGCAAAGGAAAGCATCCAGGTGAGTTCTGAACATCTCCAGAGAATGAGCCTCCAGGACCTCTTGTGGCAGCCTGTTCCAGTGCTCTATCACCCTCAAAATAAAGAAGTTTTCCTCACGTTCAGATGGAGATTCTTGTGTTCCACTTTGCGCCCACCGTCCCTTGTTCTGTCACTCGTCACTGCTGAAAAGATTCTGGCCTCATCCATTTGACTCCACCTATTGGAAACTTATGAGCATTGGTAAGATCCCCACGCAGTTTTCTCCAGACTGAACAGTTCTAGGTCTCTCAGCCTTTCCTCATACAAGAGATGCTCCAGGTCCCAGTCATCTTTGTGGGCCTCTGCTGGACTCTCTCTAGAATCTTCCTGACTTTCTTGAACTGGAGAGCCCAGAACTGGACACAGTACTCCAGATATGGCTTTACCAGGGCAGAGGGGGGAGGATCATATCCCACAACCTCCTGGTTATGCACCTTGTGACCTAGGATACCACTGGCCTTTCTTGGCCACAGTGGCACACCGCTGGCTCACAGCCAACCTGTCATCCACCAGAACACCCAGGTCCTTCTCTGCAAAGCTCCTCTCCAGCAGGTCAGACCCTAATCTGTATTGATGCATGCAGCCATTCCTCTCCAGAGGACTGCAGAAAAACTGAAACACAAAACACAGAAGAGCTTTGGACTTAGGGATTAAATGATAGCTGGTTGTTTTCTTTTCAATAATTACTGAATTACTGAATGTACTGGAGCACAAGCCTGATGAGGAGAGGCTGAGGGAGCTGGGATTGTTTAGAAGAGGAGGCTCAGGGGAGACCTTATTGCTCTTTACAGCTTCCTCAAAAGGAAGTTGAGGCAAGGTGGGGGTCAGCCTCTTCTCTCAGGTACCAGTGATAGGACAAGAGGGAATGGCCTTAAGTTGCTCCAGGGGAGGTTCAGTGGAATATTAGGAAACATTTCTTCTCAGAAAGAATGGTGATGCAGCAGGACAGGCTGCCCAGAGTGGTGGTGGTGTCGTCACTGCTCCTGGATATGTACAAGAACTGCTTAGATGTCATACTGAGGGACATGGTCAGTGGGAAATATCGGTGATAGGTGGACGGTTGGACTGGATGCTCTTAGAGGTTTTTTCCAACCTTGGGGATTCTATGGTACTATAAAGCAGTACAGTTCAGGTAGTATTAGATTAACTCATATTTTTATTTTATCCCTTTGCTTAATGGTTAAGAAGTTTGGAGGAATAACAGACATTTTGCTTTAAAAATGCAGCTTTGAATCATCTTAATTGTTCACTACTGAGAAATATTTCAGGCGACAGAATCAGGCCTGTCATGTTACTTTGCCAAAAAAAAAAAAAAAGGAAAAATTTGCTACGAAACTGAAGTAGTGGTGGACCAAAACATTCCAGCTTCAAGAAAAATGAAGGAAATGAAGCTGTCATTCAAAAGGGAGTGGAAAGGCATCTAAGACCCAGATAAATCTTGAATTTAGAGTGCCCACATGTTTATCATGTATCACACAGAAACTGCACTCTTTTTAACCCAATACAGGTTCAGAGAAATTTCCCCCAATGAATGTTTTTGATATTATTTCCACAAAGTAACTGTGAGAACTGGGCACAAGTTCTGATAAGCAACAAAGGAAGGCTGTTAGAGACATACTTTGAGTGGAGCTTCAGCACAGGGTTCACAACTGAAAGATGATGACTTAAAAATATACATTTCTACTTCCTGCCATGGCAAGATCATGGACAAAGCTTCCCTCTGACAATCATTTCTACATTTTGCTAAAGTGTAACTCTAAGTAGCAGAGGAAAAAAATCAAGATTAGAACCACAAGCAAAGCTATTAGCAGAATGTGTATGAATTTACAACATTTAGCATTTATTCACTAACTAGATATAATTAAGCACAATGACAGAACTAGAACTATATCACCTGAACGAGCAGATATTGTTGAATTTAATTAATACACAAACATAAGGTGAGGTATGAGCTACAAAGACTGAACTCGCTCAACTGAGACATTTGTAATTTTTTTTTACAAAATCTTTATTAGGTAATTACTTAATTTTAAAAATTATTCTAACAAATTGAACCTCACGATTAATGAAATAAAATATGAGAATAACATCCCAATTCCAAGATGATCACTCCTATGCAGTATGTATGGAGTACTGTTTGTGTCTGTGTATAACTTAAGTTTACTCAAAATATTCTCCTGGGGTGCAGTCAAAACAAAAATAAATTACCCATCCATGTATCTTTTTTCATTTTGTGGGTTAATAAAATAGCACATGCAGTAGTCTTGTCTATATTACTGTTACAACATGGTGGCATTGGACTGACATAACGGTCTTAAGGAGTTTCCAAATATAAATATATTCTAATGAGATAATCCCTAGAGCATAGATATGGAAGAATGCTATCTAAATAATGTCACTTCTATTGCAGAATTGGTTTCAAATTAATTGTTTCCTTCTAAAGCTATAATTATCAGGAGAAATGTAGTTAGTCAGAAGAGATGAAGTTAAAAAGTGCATAATGTTTAATAGCTCATTAAATAGAAAATATACTGTAAATTTGGGAATCAGAATGACTCGCAGCTAACAGTGAGATGATGGGTCATGGCATATGAAAAGAGACTTTTTTGGCAGGAAAGCAATTTGGTAATGCTGACTGCAGACTGCATTTTCTTGACATTCTGAAAGATCATATGACACCAATGCAGATGAGGTGAACAGCAAAGAGAAAAGGAAGGGCAAGGAGAGCTGGAGGAGAAAAAGTTAAGCTATGAGTGGCTGGGTGGATGATGAGAAAGAGGGGAATACAAGTGTCATTACTGCAAGTTCAAATTTCACAGTGGGAATGAGAATAAGATTATCGAAGAGAGTGCATTCATGCAGCTATAGCGATAGCATTGTCAGCACTTTTCTCACATGGACATTTACTTAGAATATAGGTGAATCATTAGCGATTTTACATATTTGTTTTTTTCACAAGAAAGCATGGTAACTGTTATGTACCAATCGCTCTAAGTATGTTTTAAAAAGCATACTTAATTTTATAAGAGTGTGAAGTGTGTATCTGCCAGACATCAAATCTGTATTTATAACAGATGCAACAAATCAAAGCAACTATAAAGAAAGTCTGAAACACTGAGGAATAATTACACTGGTAAAAACAAAAACAAAAAAATACATCATAACCTCAAAATGAAAGCTCAGAAACACTGAGCTAAGCTCAAAATTCCTCCTAGTACATTTACACATGAGCAGTGACCCCAACACCTATATGAGAGGATGCAGACATGATCAGAGCAGGGGAAGGCACCTGTGCAATTGCAGTCAGTCACAAGATTAGGCCATGCAGCCCATACGGGCCTCCACAAACACGACAGTTAAAGCCCACACATCCTTGTAATGTCATCTAAAAGCATGAAGTGATGTATGGAGCTCTGCAGCATGTGGGAACAGATTCCCAGATTCAGCACGTGCATCTGAAAAGAGGAAGAAAGTTGCCCAGAGTTCTTCTTGACCAATTAGATCTTTTGATGATCTAAGTGGTAAAGGAATACTTCTATCAAATTATAACGTTTAAAAACAGAATATAAAACAATAATTTTGCCATAAAGGAGAATGAATGCGCATTCATTCTCCTCATGGGGAAGAAACGCATCTCCTAAGGCTGGAGTTTAACAAGCAAGTAGGTTCACGACTACATTTCTTTAAGCAAACACCTTGGTTAAGTGCAGCGCCTTGGTTAAGAAGGTCTGAGTGCTTTGACAGTAGTGTGTTTGAAGTATTATCTTAATCCCAGTGTAAAAGATTTCCTTCATGGTTTTAGATTGAACAGAAAAAAGCAGGATCATATAACGAGAAGTGCCAGGCAACATAACAACCTATCTGAATTTATAGCTTGTTATGTTAGCATACAAATACAATTTTTCTCGTCTTGATTCCAGTAAGCTTATAAACCAGAACTTATCTCACTGTATTTACCACTGTTACCAGACATCAAGATAAAATTTACCACCTCACTTAAGTATAACTTATTTGTTACAACATAGAGATTTAAAAAATAAAAATAAAAATCAAAGCTAAATAAACACAAGGTAACACAGTGCAGAGAGAGTATTGTTCTACTGCCATGGCACAGAAGTAGATCTTTTTTTTTTTCTGCAGTTAAGCTTTAAACATGACCTCATTTCTTGCAGGAAAACCACAGCCTGATATACTTTGTCAGAAAGTGATATTTTACTTCAGTGCCACACCAGTACCTTCACATTTGAAGAATCACATGACTGTAATTGTAGTTTCTAATACTTGCAGAATAGAAGGTACTTGCAGAATCTTTCTGAACATCACCTGCTGTTATATACTCTCTGTTCTGAAGATAAGAGAAATGGATGTTTACGGAAGGCATAGGGCTGACAGCCCATAGAAACAAAGCTCAAGTCTTGAATTTGTACCCAGAATACAGACACAAACATAGCCGTTTCAGCAGCACCCCACCCACATGCCTTCAACATGGATCTCTCCAAGCAGTTGGCAACATTTATTCAGGCTCCCTTCAGAAAAGTCTGCAAGCACATAATTAATTTGACTAGTCCCATTGAAGCCACATGCTTGCAGCTGAAATGCCTTGCTTGATCAGAGCTCAGTTTCTGCCTCGCTGTGCACACAGCAGGTGCACATCCTCATTTTTGCCAGCGGTGACTTTTATGGTCTGGCCAGTTATACAGTAAAAAAAACAGACCAAGACTACTAACTCATTTTAGATAAACCATGAAACAAGCTTCAGATAGTACCAACTCTCATCCATTCCTGGAAAAGATCCAAATCTCAGTCAGTCTGCTACGTACAAATGGCACAGAACGCCATTATTTTTCCTCAGAGCCACTAAGCCACCCTGACATACTTTGCAGTGCCATTAAGTGCAATGATACAACAGCTAATGATGAATTACGGTTGAGTCTGGAATTCAAAATGCCAAATGGATATCTTACACAGGAGCAAACACCAAAAAGTCTCAACTGAAAGGGGATCAAGAACTGCATTGTTTTAACAGAACGCTCACAGATCTCCTGTTTGCATGGCCACAAAGAAGGCCCCTAACCTGAGCCTGCACATTGGAGGCCTTGGGACAAGTTTGCCATATGTGGTTTCATACGGTGAGGGAGAACTCAAAAGCAGAGACTGTAACCAAGAAGACTGCCCTGTAGAGATTGTCAGAGGGGCACAAAAAGCCATTTGGTTATCTGAGGGTAGCACTACATCCCTCGCCTCATCCCATGGCAGAGCAAGTCAGACAGACACGAGGACAGGGCCAAACAGCACACAGCCCTCCAGGCTACAGTAAGATGGAGCAGAGGGCACCACTCCACCTTATCAATATGTGATGCAGAAACTGCAGTGGGGGGAGCAGGAGGGGAAAAGCCGATACAAGAGCATCAGTACAAATGTGAGAGACTTGTCAGGTCTGTGCTCCTGTCTCCAAAGGAGCTGGTGTGAGACTGCATGTTACTGAGAGATTTATTTTAAAACGTATTATATCTTGCTTTTTTTTTTTTTTCTTTTTCTGCCTTTTTTTTTAAAAAAAAAAAAAAAAAAGGAAAAAGGAAAAGAAAGCAAAAGCAGAACACAGGACAATTGCAGTCTGGTTCTAATAAGCCAGTTAAAATATACAGCGCTGCAATTACGCCTCCATGCACTTCAAAAAGGAAATTGCTTTATCAGATCAAGCCAGTGGTCCATCTAGTCCAGTGCCTCATCTTCAAATAATGAATGGTAATACTGCAATAGAGGCAAGAAATCTTCTACAAAACAAGAGACCAGCATGCAACCAAAAATAAAGATTGGGTTATTTATTTCAAAAATATTTCATATTAAGTAGTCTGTTTCTTAATTGTTTTGTTATTTATACAGCTAAGTAGGTTTGTTGAACTGTGCTTCTGTATTTCTTCATTTGCAAAGTTTGGCAGTCTAAAGCACCTTACACCACCTCAGTTCCAATTCACGATTTAGGTATAGAAGATTACCAAACAACTCACAGTCTAGAAAGAACTCTACTTGATTTCATCTGCACACTGCCCCATCCTGTGGCTTTCCTTTTGGCATTGTTAGAGAGATGCTCACAGTACAGGAGGCTGTGTACAGTGCTGTCCTGGTGCTGTGAGACCTGTGTTTAGGTTTCCTATTACAAGATCAGCAAGATGTGAAGTAGGGCTGCTTGAATATGTAAGCCACTAACACAGTACAGATTGCGAGGTTTGATGAGCTTTAAACGAGGGACAAACATAACTTCCTAATTTTTATGCATGCAATTATATATGCGATTGCTTCCATACTGCAAGGGGGAGGGATCAAATCTATAGAAAACATTTTCTAGGGCTACATCAAACAATAGCTACTGCTACAATGCTTCCCACTGATCAGTGTTCTAACACAGGAAATACAAAAAAAGCTAAGAAAGCTTTTTTTTAAATGTGACTCTTCCCATTTTTTCTAAGTATATGGTGTTCTACCATAACTGGTACTGTAAAGCATTATGTCTATTTTTTCTTTCTTCTTCGAAAGTGTTTTTTCAAAAACACGCTGCATGAAAGAAGCTCTATAAAAATGCCTCGAATTGTTTATCTTAAAAATGTGACTGTTTTCCAATCGCAGTAAGAAAAAGTACATTAGGTGGCCATTATTATTTTGTCTTCTCTTTTGATAAATAACTGACTCTCTATGGTAACTACAAATGGCTTCAAGGGCACAGAAAGAATCAAAGCACAGAAATCACAACCTTTCCAAGTTCTACAAAGAGCAAAAGGAGATCGCACTCAACACTGAATGATGTTGCTGATGATGTTTCCACATTCATTCTCATGTCTAATTTTATAATTCTGACTTAGTTACGAAGACTGTTTTGAAGCATATATTGACAGCTTGCAAAACTAAATAACTGGGCCAAATTTCCCATTAAAATAGCCCCAACAGTGGATTTGAGTATTTCAAATCTATTTCAAAGCCACTTACAATGGATTCTGTGAAGCTCAGTTATAGTATGTAAATGTTTTCTCACCCTAAAAAAAAAGCAATTGAAATCCTTTTTAGGTGCACACTTAAATTCAGTGATCTAAAGATAATGGAGCAAATCTCCAGCTGGTTTAAAATGTCAGCACTTCAACTACTTCAATGGAGCAATGAAAGTCTACATCAGTTCAGGATGCCCCTCTTAACACATAAAAATGGTCATGAATGGGGCCAGATCAGTGTTCAGCTCTGCTGACATGGGAGGACCCTTCTGTTACATTCATCGAAGCATAACTTTTGTCTCAATCCCTTAAAAACACAGCATTTCAAAGGGAAAATGGAAAATGTGTTTTCAAATGAAAAGTGGTTGCTACCTGAATTATCTGGAGATACAGCAGAAAAATCAATGAGAGAAAGACAACAAACGTGTCATTCAAATGAGATGCGTAAATATGAGACTGAACACTAATTAATTACATTTGTGGAGTCTTCGCCTGCTGTAGCCTTTGTATCATCATGAAGTCTGTTTGCTTTCAGTTATTTTCTTTGTTTGATGACATTTGACTAATAAATACATTGATGAATTGCAACAGCAAATGCCACCCGTTTATCACAAAAATAGAAAGTGCTCACGTTTCTGACACAGTGAAGTTAAAGGATTTTTCGTTGCAGTTGTTTGAACTTTCAGTACTTAACAAAGGAAATAATACTGCTTTCCCGGATAAACTTCCTGATCTTTATTTTAATTTTCAGTGAACAAACAGCTGCAGAATAATGAGACTTAATGAAGCGTTTCTAATAAAATACTGCAGAAGTTAAAAGAGGGATGCAGAACTGCTTGCTTACTGATAGTTGCATCATTTGGAATAATTTTTCAAGACGGGGATCACATTTTTCTGTAGATGAGTATTAAGTAATGTGACTTTTCTGTCTTCCAAAGTTAGTGATTTCCTTTAACATGGATAACGGGTTCGCAGTTTTCTATTACTTATTAACAGTAAGTAAAACACACAATATAATTAATGCATCATACTGCTCATGCACTATTTATGCTTTACACAGGTTGGTGAGTAGTAATAAAGCCAGCAATAAATTTACGTGCGAAGATGTTCAGATCTAAAAAAATGCCACAGTACATTTTTCTCACCAGAAACATATAGCCTGCATTTGTAAAGAGGTCCTTTATCAAGCCTGTCATCACCTGCCACGAAATTATGAAAGTTCTTGGTTGCTACATGTTTTCCTTCTGCCACAATTCAGTGTGAAGTATTATTTGCTCTATGTAAATCTAGACAGGGTTCAATGAATCATCACTTTGCAACTTGCCAGTAAAGCAATCTCCAACATCCATCTGTAGACACATCTATTTACTTCCGTGCAGAACTAGTTATTCATGTATTCCCTACTGGAATTATCGAGTGCCTTGAGAGAACCTACAAATAAAGCTGAGAACCCTCTGCTCATAGGAAGAGATGGGGAAAAGGTTACCTCATGTATCCAGCACGATAAAAGACGCTGCCACATTACTCATCATTCTCCCATTATAACAGTATGACAGGAATCAAGATTTTATCTCAAAGTCAGCCATTACCAGCAGCATATATAAAATTAACAGCACGCTTTTGAGAACCCCCCTTATGTTCAAACAACATATGAAGCACTGAATAGTAATTCTGAGCTGCAATTCAACCAGTTGAGCAAAGCTCTCCTCTAAAATTACGGCACTTGGAGAGTTTACATTTATAACAGTGACTGTACTGTAGTTTGGGGAATTGGGACTCTGTGAAACCAAAAAACACATAGCTTTTAACATCGCCTCAGCAGCGTCGGCTCTCCCAAATAAATTTTTAATAATGAAATCTCTATGAATTACTTTACTACTGTTCATCACGCACAAAATAATGTAGAGGCATTGGTATGAAATGACTGCGCAATGACTGTGGGAAAAGCACCATCGATGTAACCCTTTGCCACCCCTGATAACAATGCCTCCATGTGCACTTCCCCAACTTCAGCTGAGCTGCACTCCCCGTGCTACTGAACTACTCCTTCATGTGTACTCTGTGCTACACAACATAATCTTAATTTATCAAATGGACTTCACTTAGATCAGCCCATAAAGTAGCTTTAAAGTATTAAACACGTAGCGAGCTGAATGCTAATGTCTGGAACTGCTCGGTGAAACAGAGAGACCGGATAGCAATTATCATTTAGTCAATAGTAATTTAAATGCATCCAGTGCTGCCAGAAGACCCCAAGACCTCAAATGTTTTATGGGGCTTCTAGGGATAGGGGTTGAGTGTGTTTATTATTCCGACTGAGGGTTCTCCAGGAGCTGAAGCACAGTTCTTTGAATGCAGAGCCGGAGTCGACCGGAGGTGAGTGGGAGCAGTGAAGTGCTCGGTGCTTTGCAAAAATACTGATTATCTCAGAGCAAATGCTGGAAACAGACAACTGTAACTACACATATAATTTAAAATGCTTCAAGCAATGATTTTTAACTCCTGGGAAGAATGAAGCACACTGCAGAGATGTGTCTGACAATTCCTAACAGGGCAGTGTAGGCTATTTGACCATATTCTTTGCAGATTAGGGGTGTCCGATAGCACAGCTCAACGGGAACACCACGGGTTACATAAAAACTTTGCCTTGCAGAGCCATGAACGGCATGGAGCGAGGGGAAAGCCTTTTCACTGCGGAACACAGAGCCTGTAACACTCAGTGGTAAACGAGTTCACTGAAACTGAAGGGAAGCAAGGCGGACAAGACAGGCTTCGTACCCTGCACCACAACTTGGGGAGCGTTATAACCATGAAGAAACGGAGCCACGAATCATGCCTTGATAGCCCCCTTTTCTAAACGGTTCATAAACAGCCTGAGGGCTGTTAACCTCCACCTGAAGCCGTCAGCAGCCCAAAACCCCCAAAATCCCGGGGGTGCAGCGAGCCCCTACCCCACCCACACGGCCGGGCTGACAGACCGGTGGGCTTCTCAAAACTGTTTGGCTCACTAAAACCAACTCCAATTACAACCAAAACCTCGCAGTTCTCCCGCCGGAGCAGCGGAGGCGGCTCCCTCCCAGCCACGCTCCCCAACTTTCGGACAGCGGGAGGGAGGGAGGCCGGCATCGCCCCGCAGCCCGGCCCGGCCCCGCGGCACCTCCCGGCCCGGCGCACGTACACCGCCCGCTCCGCTCACACCTACCTGCGGCCGCTCCGCGCTGCTGGAAGCACCCCGCGCTCGGCCGCCTCCCGTCAGCGGGGAGCTCCGGCCTCAGCGCCCGAGCATCGCCGGCACACGGCCCGCGGCATGGAGCGGCTCCGCGCCCGGCTCCTCGCCGCTCGGTTCAGCCTCCCCGGGAGAAAGCAGAGATCCGACGGGGTGATGCCGCTGGGGGTGTTAAGTGTGTGGGGAAGGAGGGGAGACTCGAAGTATTTCTCGTGCACGATTTCAGAGTATTAAAAAAGAAAAAAAAAAAATAGGAGAAGTATAGGGATTCGCTGTCGGAGAAGCAGCGGGTGAGGAAGTCCTGCAGCCCGGTGCGGCTCTGCCGGTCCGTGCGGTCCCGATTCAGCCCCGGCGGCAGAAGATGGGAGGAAAACCCGGCGCGTCCTGCAGCGATCCCTGCGTTACAGCGGCGCTGATTGGCCTGCCCGCCCCGCACGGCGTCGCGTCCCCCTCCTGCTGCCTCCTTCTCCCTCTTGGGAAAAGTAAACAGAGAGAGAGGGCTTCACCTGCAGCAGTAGCAGCCGCTGCCTGCGCGCTCGGCTCCGCACCGCGCAGGAGCGCGGAGGGGCCCCGGGGCGACACGGGCAGCTTCCAGCGCGCCGTGCTGGGGTTGGGGGAAGCCCGTCTCCTCCCAGCCGCGTGTCTGCTCCGTGTATCTCCTGCCCGCTCGGTCCCGCGGCTGTGTCTGAGCTGGGAGCGCTACGCAGCAGCGCCCGCCGCCTCCCCAGTGCCCGCGCACAGCGGGGCTAAGCCTCCGCCCCACGCGCGGCTCTTCCTCCTCTCTCGTCCCCTCCCCTCCAAACAGCGGGACGAGGGGCTGCCAAGTTTCACACGCGCACACACGTGGCCACCGGAAAGGAGCGGATCCCCGCGGTGCCGCACTCCCCCGGGACCCCGCTGGGCCACGGCCGGGCAGGGGACGCGGGGCCGGGCAGCGCCCCTGGGGAACGAGCGGGGCTGCGGCCGGGGCAGGAGAGGGGCAGGGGCAGGAGGGAGGCGGCGGCGCCGGCAGCCAAAAGCTGGACTGTGTCTCCCTCCAGAGGGAGTCGGGAGGCACTTACGGCGGCTCAGGCGGAGGGAAAAGCCCGACTTCCCCCAGCGGTGCCGGTGAGTCCGTTCTCGCCGGCCTGGGAGGCGGCAGGTGGTTTTATTAGGGGTCAGAGCCCGAAGCGCTCTCCTCCTTCTGCCTGCGTCTGTTAACGGCCACGACAGCTGGTTGATAGAGGGAAGAGCTGGTCGCAGAGGATAAGTAAAAGCGCAGCTTGCTGCTTTATTTCAGTGTGGTTTGTGCTGTTGAAAAAAAGGATGTAGGGAAGTGGAGAGAGCCAAAGGGACTTCATTAATTGCAGTAATATCAAACACAGGGTCAGATTCTCGGTTTTCTCCCAGAATGCTTGTCCATTCCTAGGTTGAATGAAAATGATTGTGTGCTAGGTTAAGAAACATTGATTTACTTAACCATCCATTGTCTTTTTTTTATTGCTACCTGTACCACCTAACTTAATGGCAAATGTTTGGAAAAGAAGCTTTTGTTGAGCCCTTAGTTGTCAGCACATCTTGTATGATGCTGATGGTCAACCATGTGAGAAGCCAAAGAAGGAAGCGATACCCCGACTGTTATGGTCCATGCTGGAGGTTTTCTGTGTAAGTAAGTAAGGATCTGTAGAATGTTGGAACTTTTTTTTTTTTTTTTTTTTTCCCTGAAGCAAATGGATCAGATCTGGAGGCCCATGCAATCAAAAAGAAGAGGCAAAATAAATAGAGAGCTTAATTCTCACTGCCTCACACACAAATAGGACAGAATACAAAGAGGCTGGTGTGGAAAGGGCAAGCTAAAAGTAGCTTGGCACGTGGTTGTCACACCCACGGTTGAGGGAAGCACTGCAGTACACAAGGCTGCAGCCTGCAGCCAAGTGAGAAGGCCCTTAGTTATAAGGACAAATGTGGTCTTACTCATTGGAAGCTGTTAAAATAACACCACAATTTGCCATGTTGGTAACTGTGTTTCTGCATCCACAAAGGGCTAAAAATAGTTCAGAAGAGACTGAAACAACTAAGACCATGCTGCAACCAGCAGTATCATTTCAGTACATTGAGCAGACCTAGGGTAGTGTGAATCCACAGGGGCTGGATGCTCCTTCCCAGCAATGCAAAATGGCCACGAAGCCTGAATAAATAACAGAATTACTGTTGCATTCCATTACTGTTGCATGGGCCAGTGTAGGACCACAAATATTGTTGCTGGATTAAAAGCAGCCACATAACGCCTAAAGTGCAGCTGTTGCACTTTAGACATAGCTAACACCTTGTAATTATAGGAGCACACAGATCTATATTAGCTGCTTTTATCATTACATTCATGTTGACAGAGTATGGTGAGACCAGACAGTACTTGGCAGTTTCATGCTGATGTCCTGCTGTTACAGGATTCAGGAAAACACATCTAGAGACACAGAACTACTGTAACCAAGTTAAAGCAAACAAGTCACATGCAAAAAAAAGAGAAACAGAAGGAAAAAACAGTAGAGAAAGCAACAGATAAGAGGTGTTCCACTTTGGAAAATGTAATCGTTCTTTACAGTGTGATATTGTGGCACATGGGCAGTTGTTCCTGTGCGCTGCCACAGTATGGCCAATGTTCCCAGGAAGAGCTGAAATGATCCATTACACCTTTGCAGTACAGCTGGCTTTGCAGATGCTTACTTAGTAAGGCTGACTCATCTCCAAAGGTGCATTTGGGCATGCTGCACATACACTGTATGATAAATCTACCATTTTCTGGAAGTACCAGATCGGCAGTCTTTATGCTACACAGCCTCTATTTATATCCTTCTGACTGGAAAATCCCCAACAGAATACTGTGGCCATAGAACACAACACAGTTACAGAACACAGCTATTATATGAATGTCTTTTCTTGCTTTAGTTTTTGAGTTAGTGTCACTACATCTTACTTTTCTGGCTCTTCTACACACGGAAAGAAAAGCATAAAGCATAAAAATGGGCACTGCTTCTCACAACAGGTGTAATGTTTGGAACAACTTCAGTATTTCTATTTCAAGTTGAACAGCACAGAATAAAAAAAGGAGGAAAGTAAAAAGTTATTTCAGAATGTGGCAGTTGCATATATGTTGATTTAGTATGCCCTTACATACTGATTTTACTCAGAGGCATGCATGTTCTGAGCTGCTGAATAGAAGAGAAGAACGTTTTGGTGGACGTGATGATTTTACCTCTAAGAACTGGTGAC
Source organism: Alectoris magna (assembly GCA_030625065.1). Lineage (NCBI taxonomy): Eukaryota > Metazoa > Chordata > Aves > Galliformes > Phasianidae > Alectoris > Alectoris magna. The sequence continues at coordinate 165,466,225 of CM060560.1, read as the reverse complement.
TTCCCTGGTGTCTACTAATAATTTTGCTCCTTTATCCTTACCATGAGATCATTCCCCTCCTATCACTCACCATGCAATTGACTTAAACTAACTGCAAGTGCCAGTAACAGCACTGTTAGGTTCTCTGTTTCTCATTTTGTACATAAAAGTAGTTTTACTTAGGCCTGATATAAAGCATTTTCCTGTATCCTTTTATTGCCACTCCCTAATCTGGAGAAGAAGCGTTCAACTTGTCCACCAGCATCCACAGGGCTTTTTCTGTAAAGGGGTTTTCTAGACAGCGTCAAGCTTGTGCTGTTGCATTTGAGTTATTCTGTACCAGGTTTGCATTTGTCTTTGTCAAAGTTGAAGAGAGCTCACTTCTCCAGCCTGTTTCGATTTCTCTGAGCACTGGTGCTGCCCTACAGCATATCGACTGTTCCCCCACCTCAGTGTCACCTGCTGAGAGTGTTTGCCACTCTGTCATGCAGGCTGTTAGAGAGGGCTGTAAGCACATTGACTCCAGTATTGAACACTGAAGAATGCCATGATGACTGGCCACTGCTCGTTAAGCCTGCCACTTCAGCCAATTTGCACCCTTGTTATAAGCCAGTACCACTTTATAAGCCATCCAGTATGTATCTGTGCAATTTGGCTACAAGAAATTTATGGTAGACCATGTCAAAAACATCAGTAGAGAAAAGATAAACATCCACTGCTCTCCTCTTTCCTACACAGCCAGTCATTTCAGTGAAGAAGGCAATCAAATTAGTAAGACACAGTTTGCCCTTGTTGAATCTACAGTGACACTTCCAAATCACCTTCTTGGCCTTCATATGTGTAGAAATGGCTTCCAGTGGAATTTTCTTCATAACCTCCCTGGGGACTGATTTGTACAAGGGATGCTCCAGAAGTAATGCCTTCTGTTTTATTATGTTGGCTCACAACATCAGAAGCAGATGGTGGTGTTATGGCAGTAGAGGCTGAACCTTCCCACCGATACTCCATTCCATTTTGTTGCCATGTGGCAGATGGTAGCAGAGGGGTAGTCTAACAAAATGGCATCCGACATGGAAGTGCATCTGAAGCAAAGGTGTGGCACTGAGTTCCTCTGTGCAGAAAAATTGCACCCTTTCGCATTCATTGACACTTGCTGAATGTTTATGGAGACCAAACAGTGGATGTGAGCACAATGAGGTGAAGGGTGGTGCATTTCAGCAGTGGTAAAAGTGACATGAAAGACAAACCACTTTCTGGATGGCCACGCAGAGTTTCACAAACACTGCATGCAGGCTTTTGTTCATCACTGTCAAAAATGCATTGCTAATGGTGGTGATTATGTTGAAAAAATTGTGTTTTGTAGATGAGAATTTGTCTATCAAATAGTGTTATTGCCCACTCTCCCAGTGCACTTGGATGCACCTGGTTCCACAGGTACATTATAGGACCTTATAGCTCTCTATAACTTCCTGAAGGGAGGTTGTGGTGAGCTGGGGGTCGGCCTCTTCTCTCGTGTAATCAGTGATAGAACTAGAGGGAATGGTTTCAAGCTGCGCCAGGGGAGGTTCAGGCTGGACATTAGGAAGTATTACTACTCGGAAAGGGTAGTCAGGCATTGGAATGCACTGCCCAGGGAGGTGGTGGAATCACCGACCATGGGAGTGTTCAAGAAACGTTTGGATGTTGCGTTGAGGGGTATGATTTAGCTGGGAAATTGGTATTTTGGTAATGGTTGGTATTGGTATTGGTAATGGTTGGACTGGATGATCTTCTAGGTCTTTTCCAACCTCGATAATTCTGTGATTCTGTGATTTTCTTAAGAGGGCCCTATTCATCTTCCCCTATCACGGATGGTAGTGTGCTCCCCTAAACTCATTTGAAAAGCAGAGTTAAACAAAGATAAAGAAATCCTGGGATGAATGCTGTTTGCCTGACCTACTGCATAGAATATCATGCAAAAGGATCTATCTTCTTAAGCTATTTCATCAAAAAGAGCAAAATCCCCCAGGCTGTAAGAACTCTAGCTATTTTGAAACATAAAGATCCTTCTTTCTAATACTTTGTAAAGCACCTAAGCTCCCTAAAGGGGAAAGATTTAAAAATCTGCACTCCTCATTTTTCATTTGTTACCTCTTGACAAGTCACCACTGACTTCTTTTTTTTTTTTTTTGGTCTTTTAAATATCATCATAAGACACCATCCTTTCTCCAGGTGTCGGAGACCCTGTGCTGCCAGATGCAGCTTTTGAGTCTGGCTCTGGGGAGGCAAGTACCGAAAAGTTCGGTGTTAGTACATTTTTTGTTGTGGCTCCAAAACTTTTCTGAATCTACTTAGCCTGCACAGGGAAACAATAATCAGAAGGATTCAGGTTAGAAGTAGAGCAGTATTTGACCACTCTCTCACTTGGAAATAGTTGTACATTTTCTGTTGAACAAATCCTGTGCTTGATTACATTATGTATTTAATAAGCAATGTCTGTGCTTTATTACGCTAAAGGGAACAGTCCATGGGTGAAACATTGCAGGTTGGACATAGAGCCACCTGTACTGCACAATAAAGTTGTAAACTTCAGCAAGATTAAATGCAGTGCTGGTTGCTTATTAGAGGTAAAGTAAGTGCTACTCATGAACATGGGAAAAGCCCAAAGCTGTAACACTATAGTCAGGAATAAAATTTGAGCAGCTTTTCCTCTTTTTTTTTTTTTAAACTATTCCTCCTACTACATCTGTGGAACACAACAGAAAATAGAAACCAGCATTAAATCAGGCATTTCAAGAAAGAAATAGGAGAGGTGGAAAGTATCCGTACATGTCTGGCTTGAAGCTGGATTACTATATAATATAAAATATTCGTTGGCCTTGTATGCATTTGCCACTGATCTGATACAGATTAGTAGTTTCTATTCTGCTTTGTCTAACAGCATCAGTTCTTGCAGCCATGCTTACAAAGTATTTTTTACCCCTGGTTAAGTGTATGTTAATTTTATTTCAATTTTGTGTTAAAGGTTGCACTATAGACAAAATGAGGGGGAAAAAAAAGCAATTTTTTTTAAATTTACAGCCTTGTAGGAGAGTGACGAGCTGATTTCCTTACCTAATGAGGTATTAATCTCAATTTAAAATAAATATAATTATTTCCAAAATGATATCTTGAATTCTCTTTATGAATTAATTATATTTAAATCACTGAATTATGTAAAAGAAGTGAAAGCAGACAGCTGGTCAGACCATGAGTGGTAAAGGTAAGGAAGGATCAGGCTGATTTCTCAAAATGAATCATAGTTAGCTTTATTCCTAAAAACTCTGTGTTGAGGGCAACATATGTTGGCAGATTTGAGAACTCATCTGCAAGAAGAATTAGGTTTCATTGTAGAGACTCATAGTGCCATTTATTATCTCATGATGGAGCATTTTCTAATCTGTGTGGTGTCATTTTAAAAACAGGCATCGCAAATTCTGGTTAAAAAAAAACAGGTGTCAATGCTTATTAGCCCAGTAGCTCTGTTCCTGCACAGTGGGAGATAAATTAGGGGGCTGTAAGATGTGTTGTTTGTTGCAAAAAAGAGAAAAAAAAAATCACTGTGAACTTATCTGGGTTATTTTTTTCTAGAGAAATAGTGTTATGTCTGTTTTATTGTTGAGACACGGTCTTTCAGATTATATAATACAAAGTTCTGTGAGGAAATTTAGTGAAGGGCACAGTGCATTAAGTTGAATAAGTTGCTCTGTCTCAGTATTTCATTCTGACTTAAAGTCTTACTCTGAATTGTAACCACTTGCATTTTAATAAGGGAAGGAAAAATAAAAGAAAATTACATTCAAGCCAAGAGTGTACTTGGCTTGGGTACCTGTGTTAAAAAACATTAAAAGATGCCTTAAAGGCTATTACAGAGTTTGTGTTTTATCGTGTTTTCATGGCAAGGTTAAAAAGGCATTTTTTGATATCATTTTTCTGCAGTTTGTGTATGGACAAAAGTAGATCTTCCAAGAGTTGAGAGCAAAAGTGCCATTATTTAGAATATTATCTACTGTATTTATTTCAAAACGGCATGAAACTGGGAGGAAAAAAAAAACACAGAAGTCAGAAAACTATCATCTTTAAATGCTCTGAATTGCGGACTTCAAGATAGTTTCCGGAAAAAGAAAATGGAAACCTTTTTTGGGGGGATAGGGAGATGGGACAAGTCGCTGTTAATTCAGAGTGGAAAGAAAATGAAGAGTCAAAAAAAAAAATCAGCTCCATATATATAAAAAGTTACATTTTCTATTTGGAATATGTGCACTTTTCAATGACATTACAAATGTGTAGCTAGTGGATTGCATAGCAAACAGTCTGAATATAAGGCAGTTCTCTTTGTGTAAATGTGAAATGTGAAACGTGAAAGCAAACTCTGTGTACCTAGAGAGGACTGCTGCCACTTAGATCTCAGGATCTGCAGGGTAGGAAGTCATACGTTGTATGAACTCTGCCTCCCTCCTTCATCAAATACAGAGCAGGAAATGCTAAAGGATGTGTGGCTTTGAGTTTTTCTGCTTTTGTGGCTGTCATTGTCTGGTTTCTTTGAAGGCAGTAAGTTTGTGCTCAGCAGTCCTTCAGATTAACCTTGCCTTATTCATGGCTTAGACTGCATGGTGGCAGAGTGCTGTGATGTCTGATACTGCTCAGAAGAGTAACTGCAAACCTCCCTCTGCTGCTACAACTGAGGCCATACTCACCTGAACGAGGAGAAATTAATAACTGGTTACCCACGTTAAAAGCCACACATGGATGGACAGAAATGTCACCACCCAACTCCCCACAGCCCACACACACCCAACTGGGGCAGTCTGCTGAAACCCTCACCCTGTAGGAATCGCCACCTGCAGGGTGCCCCCATGTGGCACAAAATCCGTTCAAACTCCCATTCCTTTTTCACTCATGAGGCACAGTATAGATGGTATCTTGGCTTGGTCTTGTCTGAGGCGATTGCTTCTTTCCTGAAATCCAGCTCAAGTACAGTGTATGAATGGTGAGTACTGATTGGTGGAGCCCTGGGTCCTTAGGGACGTACGGTCATGAGAATCATTCTGACATTATCATTCAGACAAATGCTTAACCACTTATATTTTTTCTAGGACCAATCCTTTCTGTGTGTGCCAGTAGCCCAGAAAATCAATATTGACAAAGAACAAAATGAGGATTTTTGCTTGTGCTCCGAAGGGCACTCACACATAGCAGCTGCAGTGACAGGCAGGGATGCTGCTATTTGGCACCTGGAAACGGGCTCGTTGCTCAGAGCTCTGCATAGACAAACTTGCTTTCCCAAGCAGCTCAGAGGTATCTTGGACAGAGATGCACAAAAGGCACAGCCTCAGAGACAGAGACTCCACTGCTGCTGCTAGAGCGATAAACCCGCTGTGTAAATCTTCTTTGTTTTCCTCCCACTTTAAGCTCCATGGCAGATCCGCTGTTCCCTGCCTGACTCCAGAATTACCTCATTATCCCCAAGTGCCCTCGTTTTCGGTGGCGTTAAGCAGCCACAAATGTCGGAGAAGCCGGCAGAGTTGTGAGAAGGGGGAATTTCTGAAAATAAATAAATAAATAAATCAGGGCAAGTACAGCAATTGGGAGATTTTGCCGCTAGATGTCAGTAGGCAGAACACAGGCCCTATACACTGCCTTACAAAATCTTGAGAAAGGACGTACCCGTTCTTCTGTTTTTCTTTCCTTCCCCCCTCCTCCTCTCCTGGCACATATATATGCACATACACACAGAAAGGAAATCATCCTGGGAGCATTTTGTGATCAATGGAGTTGAATCCAGTTGGCAGCCAGTCACGTGTGGTGTCCCCCAAGGCTCAGTACTGGGGCCACTTCTGTTTAACATCTTCATTGATGATCTTGATGAAGGGATTGAGTGCACCCTCAGTAAGTTTGCAGACAAGACCAAGCTGGGAGGGAGTGTTGATCTGCCAGAGGGGAGAAGGGCACAGCAGAAGGACCTGGATAGACTGGATCGATGGGCCAAGGTTAATGGCATGAGTTTCAATAGGGCCAAGTGTTGGGTCCTGCATTTTGGTCACAATAACCCCAAGCAACCCTACAAGCTTGGGGAGGTGTGGCTGGAAAGCTGCCTGATGGAAAGGGACCTTGGTGTACTGATGGACAGTCGGCTGAATATGAGCCAGCAGTGTGCCCTGGCAGCCAAGAAGGCCAATGGCATCCTGGCTTGTATCAGGAATGGTGTGGTGAGCAGGACTAGGGAAGTCATCCTGCCCCTGTACTCGGCATTGGTGAGGCCTCACCTCAAGTACTGTGTTCAGTTTTGGGCATCTCAGTACAGAAAGGACGTGGAGGTACTGGAGCAGGTCCAGAGAAGGGTAACGAGGCTTGTGAAGGGCTTGGAAAATCAGCCCTATGAGGAGAGGCTGAGGGAGCTACAGCTTTTTAGTCTGGGGAAGAGGCGGCTGAGGAGAGACCTTATTACTCTCTTCCAGTACCTGAAAGGTGCTTACAGAGAGAGCGGGGCTGGTCTCTTCTCACTGGTGACAGGTGACAAGACGAGGGGAAATGGCCTCAAGTTGTGCCAAGGTAGGTTTAGGTTGGACGTTAGGAAACACTTCTTTACAGAAAGGGTGGTTAAACATTGGAATAGGCTCCCCAGGGAGGTGGTTGAGTCACCGTCCTCATGTGGATGTGTTTAAGAGCCATTTGGATGTGGTGCTTGGAGATATGATTTAGCAGAGGGTTGTTAGAGTTAGGGTAGTATGTTTGGGTTGTGGTTGGACTTGATGATCTCTGAGGTCCCTTCCAACCTGAGTGATTCTATGATTCTTTGTGGTTTGTTTTGGTGGGTTGTTTTTTTTTTTCCACTGTAGCCTTACACAGATAAAAAGCAGAAGATCTAATACCCAGTTAAGCTTGAGGTGACTTATCAAAGAAAAAGAGTTGTCTAAAAGTTGAAGTTGCTAAACAAGCTGAATCGTAACAAGTTCTGTGAGCTCTGGTGCTAATGAAGTCTGGTTTCCTATGGATTTTGCCTCATGGCTGATTGAAGCTTTTCCTATTCCGGGGAACTTTGAATTTTGCTCTTTTTCCTCCATGGTTGATTGAAGCTTTTCCTGTGCTGGGGAACTTCGAATTTTCTATTTCTTGTGTAAGGGTGGTCCCAAGGGGCAGCCTTTCAGAGTTGCATTTGTGGCATTTCGCTCTCCTTTCCAGGCATCTTTTCTTATTGTAACTGAATTCTTTTAAGACTGCTACACATTTCCCATAGTTTGCTCATACCAGATGGGGTTCCAAAATACACAAAGTTTGCTTCCATATGAAACCTAGCAAAATGAAATGCAATCACTTAGACACATGGGTTTATAAGACCATTTACTTTGTAGTATAACTCATCTAGAGTTACTTAACACCTGAACTTATATTGGCAATTTAAGTGTTGAATTACATATTCTGGCGATTCCTTATTTTTCCACCCAATTTTGAATTTATGGAATAATCAGAAATTTGCCTGATTGGCCATTTAGTCTTTGATGATGAAACCACAGTTCTTACCACTGCATGTTAGTCTTCTCCTTTTGTTCTACACCAGTAAATAAATAGATAGATAGATAGATAGATAGATAGATAGATAGATAGATAGATAGATAGATAGATAAATAAGTAGATTGCATAAAATACAATCCTTTACACCAAGTTTCCATATTCTTCCAGTGCGGTGAAACAGGCAACATTGATAACAGCTTGAAAGAGTCAATTGGCCTTCTCACAGCATGTTTTTACTCCAGCTAAACTCCAGAATTTCTACAATGATTCCAGAGAGAATAAGATTAAATGCTCAGCACTTTTCTCTTTTTGCAAGCTTATGCTTACTCCAGCTCTTTTTGATTGTATTTTTTCTGTGTTAAATTAATGAGCTTTGCTTTATTATCCTATCACATTTTAAGCTTTGATTAGTCTAGCTCTTAAAATGTACATAAAATGATTTTGATTCTATTAGCTATTATTTAAATGATCACCTAAAATTAATCCCTTTGTAGTGTGAAGCTGTTTTTGTTGCATTACAATGGTTGCTTATCCTTCCTGACCTGAAATTATATGACATCATAAAAATTTAGCAACAGATTTAAAAATTAAAGGGAAATTTTATGAAGCAGGAATGATAACTATGCAGATTCATCTATACTAGTCTATAATAATGATCCCTTCTGAGCTATTCTTACAGAAAGAGGTCAATGCTGTGAAAAGTTAGAATGTATCTAAACCGGTTTTTGCATGACTGATATGTCAAATTTTTTTTAGCATATTTAAAATGTCATCCTCAGCAGACGGGTTCATAGCCATTTCAATGTTCTGGTATGATGACCCTTGTTCAGTAACAAAGTCCATGCACCTTATTGATTTCCTGGCGTTAGATTTGCATGTTTTCTGGGTAATATGTTGTGTTTTTTAGTAGCGTGATAACATCTTAATATACCCTTTCCATACTGGAATAGCATTTGCTTTCTCAGATTACCTCCACTCTGTCACTTCTGTCTCAGCACAAGCTTTCTGTGTCATGGTAAGCCTGTTCTTCCTTTTTACTGTTTTGCCATATTGTCAATACTGAAGGTACTGTGGGATAAGGGCAGCTTTCATCCCAGAGTCTGCCTTTCTTCCAAGATAATCCAGTACTCTCATTCCATGATGTGCATTTTTTGAGGTCAGTGGCTTCGCTCAGTAACTGGAGACATCTGAATTCGATCACAAATGCTGACAGAGTATATGAATTTTTAATGCCATAGCTTAACATAAGACAATATTTCTTAAGTACTTACACAAGTTTCCAGATGCTCACTCTAAGGAAAATTCAAACTAGCTCATTCAAGTTTTCTCAGCACATTAAAAGCAGCTTCCCCATCTGCCCCATTACCACTCCTTAAACTGGCAAACAAGTGGACAAGAAATGGGGGTTTCCCAACAGAAACTGAAACTAAGTGCTGTTGGGTTGTCACAGATCAGGAGGAAAAAGTAAACAGGCAAACAAAATGTTTTTTTTTCCTCCTGTAAGTGTGATAAGATAAGCTATGTTTTCTCCTCCAGTCCACACTGATGGAAAGCACATAAGTATATTTTCTAAGGTGTGAAAGCCCAGACCTTAAGGTGATCTCTGAAACACAGGACACACTGACTTACACCAAGAAAACGACTGCAGTTCAGAAGGCTGTTGGATTTACAGAAGTGGAAGGGGTCTGGAGGCCATGATGGACCTGCCACAGGGCCTGCTAGAGGGTCACTTGCTTGTGGTGGCTGTGCTACAGCTGCCCCACGGGCCTTCTGACTCCTGCTGCTCCTGGCTAACTCCTGCACTGCAGAGGGCTTGTCCTCTGCCTGCACTATCCCAGAGCTCTTCTAAGTCACCTTTCTGGCTTCACCTCCACCTCAGGAGAAAAAAAAAATAATGTTTTATGTATTTATTTGAAGATCTTCATAAATTCAAACTGAAAGAACTTAATTTTACACAGTTCACTGTCAATCAGCAATCTTTTATATTACATTACAGGTTGAAGGTCATCCCAAATGTCACCAGTAAAATAATTATGTCTGTATTTGAGCAAGGCATATGAGTCTGACCTAGACTGACTGACCACCTCTTGAAGTTCTCAAGGTTCTTTTTTCAAGGAAAGTCTTGAATAAATTACAACATTTACATTAAACTCCCAAATATGTCTATATCTCCAATGCTAATGTGTCATATTTTAAGATAATTTGTATTTATTTTAGTCTTAGCTAACAAAAACAAAAAATTGCAATACAGCTTTTCATTGTCAGAAGCAAACAGAAGCACAAGGATATGCTTTATCCCAAGTGCAAGATTAAGATGTATATTGGGGTTAAAGACTCCAAGTCACTGACATATCTAATGCGCTAAAATAGGTGTCTAAACCCTTCCTATGACATATATCAAGGAGTCTAGCCACACCAGTAATCACATACTCTATGCCAGACTTTCCCCTTCTCTATAAATCCTTAAGCCTGTGCCTTCGACTTGCTTTCCATCCTAGACTGGCCATATGTGTTGTAGGAAGTAACTGAGATTTAGTTCTTCTTGAGAACATTGTGGCAATGTGAGCCCAAGTCAATGTTAACAACAACAAAAAAAAGAAGCGTCGGGGGCTTTTCTTCTACATCTGCTGCTCAATGTAGGTACATCTACAGTACGTTAGGACTACAACACTCATTCTCTCTCTTACAGAGGGACTTCCTCTACTGAATTTACCATGTAGGTACAGCAAATGCTCCTGAATATTTAAACCCTTAGACATCCATCATTTAGCCACCCAGCAATTGGGAAGTGACATGGCTTATGATATTCCCACAGCTAACTAGATATTGAGAGTTTTATTTTAGGCCAAAATCACAGACAATTAAAGCTGAAGAAGCCTGCCAAGTCCCCAGTGATGAATCTGACTCAGTGTTTTAACTCCCTCCTTATTCTCCTTTCACATTCCCACGTAAACTGCTTTTCCTCTCCTAATCTTTACATGTAAATCACAAATCTGCTGCAGTCCCAGTGTCCAGGAGACACATTCCCAAACAGTGAGCTAACGCCCTGGGTCCTCACTTATTACCTGACCTCTTCCATAATTCAGTATGCCCCTACAACATTCTCTGTGTAAGCCTGGTAAGTCATACAGTGAGACTCCTAATTCCATCGTATGGACAACATCAGGGATATCAGTTTCAGCAGACAATAATGTCTGCACAGTTCCATAAAAATCCCCTTTGCCCCCCAAAACAACCCTTACCCCTGCAGTACCTGGGTGGGAGGCTGGAATTAAACCCCCAGCAGGCAGGCAAAGAGCACTGCCCAGAGTCAGTGAACATCCCTGGGATGAAGACAGTGAGAAAGAAAACTTGAAATAATTGTGTGTAAGTATCTCATATTTGACACATTTAATTCCTACTTCGATCATTATTCTTCATGTTTGATTCTAGGCAATTTAAGGTGCTTCCCATGCCACGGGCTTCTAAAACCTCTTCTTGTCAGTTCTTCACAAATATTTTAAAGAGGCCCAGAACATGACCTTGATGCTAAGCCTACATGCTATACTTATGGATTCTCATATTTCCCCCCTGAAATAGCCCTTAATACCTTTATATTTCAAATCATTCAATAACTACACATTTTTAAGTTCATGTAATGAATAAGACCTAGGGAACAAAATGTCACTTTGAATGATTTCAATATATCAGTTAAAATGTGTAGTACTTTACATAGTTGGCAAACTATATTGCTGGGGGAAAAAAAAGAAAAAAAGGAAGGGAAGGGAAGGGAAGGGAAGGGAAGGGGAGGAGAGGGGAGGGGAGGGGAGGGGAGGGCCATACCACCAACATCCACCTCTGACAGCATGGGCCATTGTAATAAAACAGGAGGCATTACTTTCAGAACAGCCTTCATAAAATATAAAATCTAGTTCACGTATATAGGTAACAAAACTTATTTTTATCTTTTATAGTTTTTATTATTAAAAAAAAAAAGAGAGAGAGAGAGAGAGAGAGAGAGAGAGCAACAAAAAATGCAAAACTTGTGGGTTATGTGACCTTATTTTTGTGAAACTACCCGGAGCTGGGCTAGGCCATTTGGCAGGGCAAAGCTGCAGCTGCAGTAGGAGGTAGATGGTGCAGGTAAGGGGTTGGGCTGTATTGCCAGCTGTGCCAGGCCACATGAGGCCTGTGGGCACTGGTTGGACATGACTGGGCTGCACCCTCTTTGTTGCAGGTAGCCCCTTTGCATGTCACCTCTCTCTAGGTCTTTTGGTAATTTGGGGAGTGAAAATACTTTATGAGAAACAATATACAGTAATTACAGTATAGCATGTAAAAAAAAAGTTATCATGAAAGCTATTAGTTAATAATTCTCTGTCCCAGTGGGTAATTCTACAAACAAAAGTTACTCGTATCGTGTTCAAAGTTTCTCTCATAGATACTAAAAGTAACCATATTATGAAAGTGTGTAATTTCATTTGCTTTCCAGACTGCACAGGTTAGTTCCTAACTTAAGCTTACCTTTTAAGGTTGTTCACATGTTTACATAAGATAACTTTGACTGTTCTTCCCTATATTTTTTATTTAGAACTAAAGCGATACATAGTGCCTTTTCAATTAGGAGTTTTGACCTGAATTTATCAGGCAGCAGCCTAATGTCACCTTCATCCTTCAGAAATAACTTATTGGCAAATTTAAATCACTTGCACCCAGAAACAGCTTCCAAGCTGATACAAATGATGATCGCTTTCTGATTTCTCTGAAGTTTATTATAAATGGATGTTAATATAGCTTATAAAATCAAAAGCATTGCAGTCCTCATCAAATAATCCTGGTGCAAAACAGTGAAACACTACATAAGCCAGTTTTATTAACAAAACAAAGCATGTGAAACCACTATTTCAGTTATCCTGGCAATAGACTTTTTCCCAGAAGACAATATTTCATCATGAGTGTTTAAACATTCAAAGATAGAAAAGAGTAGATATTTCACTCTTTTGAAAGGATCATTAATGATTAATAGAAAAATAATACGTGTCTCTATTTTTTAAATGCATAATGAGTTTCTGACAGAAATAATACAGTCATTGAGACATCATTACTTTGTTACTTCTGAGTTATTCGGACAGCATTTGCTACTTTTCAGTGTCATATTTAAGTCTCAAAATTCAGAAGATGCATGTAGTAGCACTGATCCCATCAGGCTTAGCTACCTAATAATTTAGTCTCTAGGTTCCCTTTATAAACAACTGGGAGACACCTTCAGACAGCAGTTTATCTCACCATAAAACAGAGGCTGTTAATCATCTTTTAGAAAAGGCTCTGTCTCTGTTGACTAATGAAGGACCATATTCAGTTAGCTTAGACAAGACACTAACATTTAGGTAATAAAGTCTTAGTTTATCATGTACAAGATTCATCTGATCTCACTTTACTACCTAGAGATTGGGTAGTATCTAATTTATCATACTAATACATAGAGCTAGGGGAGAGGGTTTAACAATATGTTCATTCTGTTTCATGCTCTTTGACTCAACTGCAAACTTGGAGAAAAAGAAATTGAGAAACTAGTTGCAATTTATAGCTACAAGACATCTCCCAGAGGTGCCAAACACCTACAGTACCCATTGAATCAACATATTATTCCCACATTCATTTTTATCTGGTGATCTTTCAAGGTTCCTTCCAACCTGAGCCATTTTATGATTCTGTGATTATCACAAAATGGAATAACCACATTATCGCTCATTATTCTTGTAATTTCTGGGTTATGTTGCCGAATGCAATAAAAGATTCAATCACCATTACAGACAGAGGGCCACACCTCTGTGTGGTACAGAAGAGGTATCGCTTGGCAAGTGAACATCCTGTGAACATCAAATATATTTTTGAATAAATAAATTTTTTAGTTATCTGTCATACAACCATATTTTCACCCTAAAACTCATCAGCTTAGTTGCATTATTTGCCACAGTTAGTCACAGCATATCTTTTTTCTCATCAGTTATTAAACTTCCACTGTTACTCAGTTGTACTTGCACTGGAACATTTTTACATGCTCTGCAACACATGAGCCAAGTTTCTGTTGCTCATTTTACATACGGGAAATATTTTCATTGTTACATGCAATTATGTCTCATTCATTTTCTTTTGCAAATTATTTTCCACTTCTGCATAAGATTAAAAATAGTAATATTTTATTTCTTCTATTAGAATACATCATATATTCTGTTCAGGAGGAATTAAATCATTTCTGAAAACATCACCTACCTATGTGCCAGAAGAAAGTATGAATTTATAATAGAACATGACGTTAGCCATCAAACTAATAATTTTAGAGCAACACAAAGCGTAAGAAAGCTTTATTCAGAAAATGATGAACAATTCAGAATTTTAACATTTCTGTGATTATTTCTGTAAAACAAAACAAAACAAAACAAAAGTGGATTAAATTAGATTAAAATCCAGTTGCAACCAAGACTATTCACAAAGCAAGAGAAAGCGTTTGTCCCCAGTAACCAGGTAACGCCCAAAAAGCCAAGTAAGATAGATAGAGAAATCAGAAGAAAGACACAGATTAGTAGTCCAGCTAGGAACAGAAGCCAAATTCCTGCCTCCCTTCCCAGCTGTCTATCAATGTGACCACAGTGCAACCATCAAGCAGTACACAAAGGTGTCTTACAATCATCTGAAGTAAAAAATATGTGCAAGACACTAAAAGAGATGTCTGCATTTAAATCTACATCTGTATCTATGATTATGTCTATATCTACATCTATCTCTGTGCCCATATCTAGCTTTAGATCCTAACTGTACATGTAACTGTATCTGCATCTCTCTATAGATACCATGTAACTTCAGAGTTTCTGCCAACCAGTGAACAGATAATGACAAAAGGTATTCAAGCTTGTCCAAGGTTTCATGGAATTGGCATCATAATTTAAATCAAGGTTCAGTGAGTGCTGCAAGAGTGCCGAAGTCAGATATGAATCAGTATCATGTATAGCTTAAAAAAAATAAAAGCCAGAACAAGCCACTGGCACAGATGTTTTTAAATAGGTATAAACTTCATAATTCAATTCAGGACAGAAATGTGTTTCTTAATTCTGTATTATTTCCTCAACTCTCTGCCTTCCAAATTTATCCCGTTTCTTTCTCTCCTTAAAAGAATATGTATTCTCATCTGCTTCTGTCCATCACTGATCCCATGCTTCCTCATCTTCCCCCATCTTTGTTTAGTACTGTATTTTTGTTCCTGTCTTCCCCTCACATTACACACATGCTTTAACTCACTCTTATACAACTCCAGTCCATTGTCATTCCTGCTTCCTTGCTTTTGATATTGAAAGGTTTCAAAAGAGGCATATAATTCTATCATTAAAATTGATAAAAATAAAAAGTTAAAAAATCCCATATATCCCAAAAAGTAGATTGTGGAACAGAAACATCAATGGTGGCACTGATAATTGACCACTCACCTATCTTAAAAGCAGATTAACTTTAGAAGTGTTTTCATCAGATTTCTCATCTAAAAGGAAAATTACCTATGTTATCAATATCACTCTCTGTGTGAGAGCTGTATGTAAAATACACACTTATCTGTATCTTTTCTGATGAGTCAGGCCCTGTGCAGCTCTAAACTAAAAAGGAAATTCATGCTACCACCTTAGCTACAAGCACACTACATACAAGAGTGCTTGCTACATCACTGAGGAAAAGAATTTGAAGTCTTATTTTCCCCCTCTATAACTTCATAATTGTGGTGTAGAATACTTAGGAAGAAAATAAAAGTGGAGAAGTGATTTTTTTTTCATGTAGTGCCTGCAAATAAGACTTGCACATATCTGTCATTTCTACAAAATTAATTGTATGTATGAGTTCCCTTCACTGAGCAGAGCTTTTCTTATCCCCCAAAATGAAGCCGTACCTTAAGTTTCTTTATCCAAGTCCACTAATTGACTTGAAAACAAGAACTGAGAGCTTAAACTTTATGTTGTATTGGGAATCAATAGAATCATCAGTGTACACAGGTTGTTATCTGCAGCCCATTTGCTGAATGTCTGAGCCACTATACATCGCATTAATTGTTTCCTTTTCTAGGATCGATGTCTAGAACCACAAAAAAACATGTTTACAAAAATGCATCAGATAGAAGTGAAGTCAGGTAACAATGCAGTCCAATGATTTCTGGAAAGTCTGCCACTGCTTGCTTTACAGTATTCTGCATTCAGTTATATAAAAAGCAGTAAGATATAAATCTATATTGCAAAAGCTTGTTTTTCGTTAGGGTAGGTAAGCAGTCATTCATCAGTATGAAGAGAGTAGATAGTTTAAACTCTGAAGACCCTCATGCACCTTTGAGGATAGATGTACTTGGAAACAATTCCTTGCTATCTCAGAAAACTTTTGTAAAACGACAGACTTAAAACCAATTGGTATTTTTTCAAGAATATTGAGACGTGAAAGGTTATCTTGAGTTTAGACTTCTCTTGTGTTGTGAAAAGCACAACTGATTCTTGTGCAGCACTGACAGTCCTAGAAGGAGACTTGATTATTCCTCTCTCTGTTGCAATTCTTAGACAAAGCTCTGATTCAGACAGCTCCCTACATGCTTTTCTGTCTAATATCTGTATCACCTGATGTCCTTCTAGCATCTTTCTGCACTGTAAACAGACTGAATTAAAGAATGGGAGATTTTTTTTCATCTGTAACTGCAACTATGCTGCCCAAAATGTTTACGCATGGGTGGCTCCAGGTAAACCTTCTGCCAAAGCAAACTACTGATGGATGCACCACAGACTGCTGAGCAGTGAAGCTGTTTAATGGCATGGTAAATCAAGGAATATTTTTTTTCCCAAAATAGACAAGAAAATGTCATTTTTGTAAAAATTTAAGTTGGACGCACAGAAAACTTTCAATATTTAAAATATTTTCCTTGCTTGCCAAGAGTGGGAAGGAGGTGTATCTTTAATTTGCTTGCCCATCAACCTGGAAATTCATCCTCCAGCTCTCACAGAAGCCACCACCAGCCCCTCCAAGTTCTTGGGAGCTCTACTCATACGTCCGGTACAACTCCTCTTACTCTCCTTAAAGCCGAAGATCCTCACTTTGCCTTTATTTCAACATCATCATCTTTACTGATAAGCCTGGCAAAATATTTACTTAGTTTTGGACTATTGTGGCTGCATGGGAACCTTACTCCCATTCTCTATTTTTGGCTGTATGTATATCTAAAGAGCAATCTTCAGTGCTATTTTCAACAGATATGTGTTACTAGCTCATAAGTGCTAATTAGCCAACAGCTAATAACATCTAATAGCTCATAATATATGAATGGCAGCGTATGGTGCATTCTAGCATTAGTCATACCATTCAGGATGCTAAAATGACTGGGGTGGAGGAGGGGTCCTGGCATACAATGGAAGTGTTATAGAATCGTAGAATAGAAGCATAGAATCAGTGATTGGAAAAGACCACTAAGATCATCAAGTAAATTGTCAACACACCACCATCATACCCACTAACCACGTCCCTCAGCGCCACATCTATACATTTCTTGAACACCTTCAGGGGCAGCCCATTCCAGTGCCTGGCCACTCATTCTGAGAAGATTTTTTTCCTAATACACAACCTGAACCTCCCCTTGCACAACTTAAGGCCACTACCTCTCATCCTATCGCTGTTATCTGGGAGAAGAGGCCAACCCCCACCTTGCCACAGCCTTCTGGTCATTGTAGAGAGCAATGAGGTCTCCCCTGAGCCTCCTCCAGACTGAACAATCCCAGTTCCCTCAGCCTCTCCCCATAAGACTTGTGCTCCAGACCCTTCACAGTTTCACTGCCCTTCTCTGGACACACTCCAAAACCTCAATGTCTTTCTTGCAGTGAGGAGCACCATGATATCTACAGGAATTAATTCTGTTTCCAGGCACCTGTAAGCAGCATTTCCAGCCCAGGATTTCTATATGACGTCGTGGTTCCATACGCAAATGAGAAGGGAGGGAGAGCTCCTTGTCAGTAACAGGGCTGCGTTTTGGTGTTGATGGCACACCAGCTGGAGGCTGCGGTGTTTGCTGTAAGCAGTATTTTGGGTAGGAGGGGCTGAAGCAAACACAACCAATTCCCCGGGGATTTTTTAAGGACCTGGGTTCATCCAAACAAGTCACCCCGTGTGTTTAAATTTCCAGCAGCATTCATGCAACAATACGAGCTACATCATAAGAATTATGGGAATCCAAACTACTCATTTGCTAGCAGGGCACACAGCATCTAATTAGGTGTATGCTAATTAAAACATCGAAGAGAAGGTCGCAGGCAGCCCTTTATTCCAAAACTGCCACCTCCTCTTTCTGACCCATTTTACAGCACGCCCACAGAACACGCACTGTACGGGGATGGCCGGAGTCCCGCACTGCCCCTCCGGACACCACCACCTCGCCACTGCCCGCACGCCCCAGCCAGGATACGGCCCCGCGGCGCCCCGAGCCTCCCAGTACGCATGCGCACGGTTCTGCTGAGAGGAAAGACCTCCCCGCCGCCAGGGGGCGCCGCCTCCGCCTCGGCCTCCTCTCTGCGGATTGTGGCGTCTCCCGGCGGCGTCACTCCCAGCATGCAGCGCGGCCCGCTCCTGCCCCTGCTACCGCTGCCGCCGCTGCTGCCGGGGGGAGAAGATGGCGGAGGGAGGCGCGGCGGATCTGGAGACCCAGCGCACGGACGTGGCGGCGCTGCTCAAAACCGCCCTCCGCAAGGGCGACACCTGGTGAGGCAGGGAAGGCGGCAGGGAGGGAAGGGGGGCCCGGGCTGCGAGACTCGGGCGGCTCCCCAACCCCCGGCGGGGCTCGCCTGCTGGAGGGACCGACCTCCTTCCCCTCGGCCCTCCTCGCTCCCGAGGACGGCTCGAACCCTGCGTGCGCCGCGGGCCGCCGGGAGCGGGCGGATGACAGAACGGATGACAGAACGGGGGGCGGGGGGGAGGAACAGCGCCATTCTTCCCCCTCCCCGCCGCTCAGCTCCCTTTCCGGAGGGCTCCGACCGCCTCGGGCCACGGCAGGGCCGCGCCGCGCTGCCGAGGCTCTCGGTGGGGGCAGACACCGAGGTCAGCTCGGTGCAGGGAAGCGGGGGAGGGGAAGCCGGGAGCCAGCCCCGCGAGGTGCGAGGCGCGATGGCCGCCCCTCACAATGAGGGCCGCGAGGAGCACTGCTGGAGCAGGGCCGGGGGAGGAGGGCTCTGCTCGGAGGCTTTCCTTCCACGAGCCGGGCTGCAGGGAGGAAGCGGCGACGGCGTCGCCTTCCAGTCCGCGACCGGGATAGGCCTCACATTGAGACTTCGGCTGCGAACGTGTTAATAGGCAACGAAGCAGCTCCCGGAGGTGCAAGCAGGCTCTTGTGATTATCTCTTCCACAGCCGACGCATGTTTTCCCGGTCCGTGGAAAATATCTCTTAGTGGGCCGTGCAGATTGTCAGCAGAATAAGCCATGGTTAGGAAGAATTAGGTTAAATAAACACTGTCCTTCTAGTGTGTATTTGGGGATGGGGCAGATGTAGGTGTAGTTCTTGGAAACTAGCTGGCATGTTGTGTGGGGTTGCTGTTGTGTGTTGGTTTTTTGTTTTTTTTTAAAGAGGACCAAAAAAAAAAAAAAAAAAGAGGAACTGCCACTCCTTCCACCACCCAACCTCTTCATCTCTTCCCTTGTGAAGTTGTCACCCAAAGACAAAGGCTGAAACGTTAGCTCGGTGAAAATTAAGTATGAATACACAAAAGTAGAACTTCCCCACCTCATTTCAGCTGTCATCACTCACTGTTCCAGTTCCATAAAAGACTATATTTAACAGTGTTGATACTGCAGCATGTGTCAGAAGCATACATTCTGATGCATTATTCAAATACTGCTGAGTATACGTTCAGTTTTTGGCATATGAACAGACTGCTCTCAAACTGGAAAAGTATAAGCGACTAGAAAAAGGAAATCAATTCATATGGTACTGTTAAAAACGACTGGCAGTAGTACAAGGGTGCTCAGGCTTGTAGTCTTCTAAGGTTGTTTTTTTTTTTTTTCTTGTATGGTTCTGTTGGGTACTTCCTGAGTACTAAAAAAAAATATCCCAAGCGGTTAATATTATTCAAAATGAAAGTAACTTTATGAGTAGTTTACGTAATGAGTAAATCAGGGCATGTACTGACTGAGCTGTAATTTTTTTTTTTTACTACATAAAATATTTTAACATGGAAAAACCAGTTTAGTGAAATAAGCTTTTAAGTTTTCTCTGAAAATAAGTATATTTCACTGTGATTATGACACTAATATTAATCAAGCATTTTAAGGCTGAATAGGCTGTGGCAGAGCCCTATTAACTGTGACTCATGAACTATTAAATCTAGAAACATAGATGTGTATATAGGTGTGTTGATAGGATTAGCACTTAAAGCTGTGTATTTAACTTCACAAATTAAGGAGCGTGTGTAGAAATTCGGAGATATTTTGGTACTAGCTTTTTGGTCTTTTGGAGCATCAATAAGGAAGCATGGTAGTTTACGTGTGCTAAGTCATGACTCAGAATTGCAATTTCCATTCATTTTTGGTGAAAAATGTGAGCAATGATGTATCAGCTTGTTCTGTTTCAGCTTTCAAGCACTATGCTTAAACACAGTGCTTTTGAAATGTCCAGCTTAGACAGAAAAACTCTCACAAATGTAGAGCATAAAGAAAATAAGTCGTTTATAAAGCTTTTGGGGTTTCCTCTTCAGGAAAAAGGAAGAGTAGGGCAAAGAGAGGCAAGTCATGTAGTATCTTAGAGGGCAAGAAACTTCTTAGTTCTTCAAGTTTACTGCAGAGAGTAAGAAACGAAACTGATTTACATGCAATATTTCAAAAGTTAGATATTAGAAAAGATTTTGTGGAATACACATGTTTGAATATTCCATTTGAACAGACAACTTAATAAGCTGTAAAGTTTGCTACAGCGGATATTTTTAAGAATACCTGGGGCATAATATGGGTAAAAATATATTGCCTCAGTGGATGGGCAGGAGCAGTGTCTGTCTTTTGCCTGCTCGGTCCTCAGGGATGGGATTCTGGGCTGATTTGTTCAGGTGACCTTTCCTGCATGCCTTTATGGGCAGTTAATAAAATAAGTGTTTAAATTAGGAGAACCTGCAGGTTTTCCATCTTTCCATTTCTGTTATTTTTCTTAAAAGATGTATTAACTAAACATCAAATTTAAGCTTTTCCAAGGAAGAAAATCCTTAGCTTATTAGTTGCTTTAAATAATTATAACTACTTTTTTTCATGAATTCAGCACTAAAAACCACACTCTCGTTCCAAAGAACTCAAATTACGTGTAATTCTCTCTTCCTGCAGTATTTTCCAAAGAATGCGCAGTTTCTGTGTTTCAGAGAGCTATGATTTTGTTCTGAAAGAAAAGAAATGCACAATTCATCTTGTATCTTGCAGTCTTAGCATCCGATCTGATTGCTTCTCAGCATCTTGAAATTCTACCATTGAGAAGTGAGAAGAATTTTTAGTATCTGTGAAGATTTTAACCTCTCAGTCAAAAACGCTGATTGCTGCGACTGCAGACAAATGTGAACTCAGTGTCCTCCTGTATCCACTCTCAGAAAGTGCAGAACTGTTGGTATACATCAATTTTTTTTTTTAACCATTAAATAATTTGCATGGCCAACTGGTCTTAATGTTGTCATTTAATGCCTTTAGAGCTGCAGTGGTATTCTTGAGAACCTTGCCAAGTATTTCTGTTTTTACTGTGTCACTGGGATACTGTTTTCACACTGAAAGTTACTGATACTGGAACAGTTTTTGCAAGAGTTGATGAAGGCTCTGCCAGTTGTTTGTGACTTTTTGTGTGAGTTTTCTTCCTCCTTTTGAGAAATAGTATCTTGTCTTTACCTTTAAGACCACTTTCAGCCCTGCTTTCCCTGCAGTTTCTGTTCTGCTGTGGCTGTCTTAGTCAGCAATGTTGCCTCAGTTACTTAAATAAGACATTACAAATGCTTTCATATTCTTCACTTTCATACCTCTTATGCACATTGGCCCTCTGTGGTCCAAGCTTGAGAGGCCACAGGTGTCACCTGCCAAATAAGTGGTTCACTTTGTAATGGGTAACAGTGACTAATAATGACTAACAGCACAATCAGTTCCACCAAATTTCCTCTCTTTTCCCCAGAATTTCCCCTCTGTGCTTCTTTAATGTGTTCCTGGCTGTGTTAATTTCTGAGCAGATAAGAATGTAGATGATATTTATATTGCCAAAAGCAGTAATTTGGAAAATAATTAGGTTGTTAGATTTGGACAAATAAGGATCACAAGTTTATTTGGTGTCCCGGGGAACAAATGTAACCCTTAGATGTTTACCTAGGGAATACTGTGTAGCGGTACGAAGAAGTACAGTAGTATAGAACTATTCACGCTGCCTAGTTTTGGCTTGACATGTCACAAAAGGTGTTCATTTGGAATGAGGTCAACAATCTCAGATTTTATTCAAGGAGGAGAAACCCTTGTGTTACAAAAGAGAACTTAAGAGCCTTCATCTGTTTCGATAGTTGAGTGCTGTACTGACAAACCCACAGAGCAAGAAGACATCTAGTATAAGGGGTTTGAGGCTAGCAGATAATGACTGGGATTTCCAGCATTGCTAGCCAACAAATTTTGGTAGTATTCTTCACCCTTTTTTTAGAATGAGATAAATGCAGAATCTGTTTGTGATTTTTAAACTTGCAAATGATTTGTGTTCTTCCAGATGTGTCTCTGATACACATCGCTCCTGAAATTCTAGTGATTCCTGGGGGGGTACTGCTGTTATTGGGAAAACATACATTTCTGGAAAGGTGAAGGAAATACAGTGCAGAAGAATCACAGGGAGAAGTATCGGCTGTTTGTCATTTTCTAAGGCTCATAGCCACTGAAGAGAATAGATAAAATTTTAAGTGGGGTAAAATCCTCCTCAGTAAATGATATCCATACCCAGTGAATGGTAAAATCCTCCTCAGTGAATCCTCCTCAGTGAAAAGTTCAGTCTTCAAGGATTTCCCATCCAGAAGTGTCTTTCAAGTATTTCCCCTAAAAAAAAAAAAAAAAAAAAAATTAAAAAAAAAAAACCACATTTCAAAATCGAATATGGTAAAAAAAAAAAAACAAAAAAAAAACTCATTAGTCTTGATGAGCAGGAATACGTGGCTCTACTTGAAAACTCTGAAGTGTCCATCACTGATGATAACCTGGATATTGAAATGCTTATCTGTAATAGCCTTTTGTATCAGTGTTTTCCATGTTTGATAATCCATCATTGTGCTGTACATGGATAGAATGTAGATTGAACATTAATGGAAGATTTGCTTGATTTCAGTGACATCATGGTGAGGTGTAATGGAGCTACATACCTCAGTAACATTTGGAATGATATCTTCAACTTATCAGAAACAAGTATGATGGTAAACAAGGAGTGCTATCTCATTGTTCAAAGGCTGGAAGTGACATTTGGGTTCTTTTTCTTTAAAACAAGGCTTAAGTTGCTGAGTTTTTTTACTTCCAAGATCTTACAGATGAAGTTTTATGTTAGGTTTTTTTCACTCTATGAAGAAGGATGCAGCGTTTATATGGAGATATACAGTGTTCTAAGTTCTCTTAGCAGATTACTTGCAATTGAAATAAGTAGGTGCAAACCTCTTCTGTTAGTTGATGGGGCAGAGTTAAAGCGAATGGCGTGTTGCAGTGAAAGGTGTGTTTGGGTCAGGCTTCAAAACTGAAAGTCAAACATTGATTTAGGAGGTAATATAATTTTTTGTTGAGAAATCTTTAAATGGAGACTATATGAATGTATTCAAAGTGCTTGTTTGTGTAATGTTCACAAGTAACTTAAAATTAACACAAAAATGCAGTCCATTTGTTATGATTTACTTAGGGTTTTGGGTCAGCACTTGGTATATATGAAGTGCTGTTTAGGCTATTGCAGCATGTTATGGGAACAGCTAGGAGGTGCTGTGGTGGGAATTGAACTGGTATGATCTAATTAGTTGATGTGGAAGTATCTTGGTGCATTGACTTCAACAAAGCTTTCATTTCTAAAGAGACTTAAGATTTCTTAAAATTGGGAACTAAATTGTATTTCTTTCTTTTTCTCTTTAATTTTTTTTTTTTTTCTGTGGCTTTTCCTTTTGGATAAAACTCTGGTTGATTGTTTCCATAATAAAGTAGAATAGTTGCACTATTTAATCTTTAAGTGCTTCTGAAATTCTGAAAGAAATTTAAGTTTTGAAATAATCTGTTAATCACCTGTAGCTCATCAAGCACTTTTGGCCGGCCTAACTCAAGTAGAAACGCAAGTACAAACTCATTCTTACCTTTATTATTTTCGTATTTGGAATGATGCAAGAATAAAAATGGGATGCTGTGCCTTTAAGCAGGAGTCCTAATTTGCTTTCAGCAACACAGTTCCACTTTAGGTGAAGCAATAGTGAAGATATACTTATGCACAGCGAGGGTGGAAAAAAAGTCCTCAGCCGTCTCTCTGGACAATTTGCACAGTTTTGCTGTTGAAAGTGTAATAGTTTGTGTTCATAAGGTAGGGTGTCCTAGCAGTATGCAGTGCTGAAATGGGCATCTCTCTGAAGTATCTCTGTTGCACATTAAAGTTAGTTGTTTTGATTTTGAAACCTTCAAATCTACCAGTTAGCGTAAATAAGTTTACATCAAATATTGTTCAATTCTTTCAGCATATAACTGAGTAATGCATTCAGAATGCTTCTGACAAAAGTGGTTAATACCGAGATCATATTGTTCAAACATTTTTCTGTCAACCCATGTGCTGAGGTAAGCAGTGAATCCAGTCATACTTCTCTGATCAGTTGCCACTGCTGAAATGCACCACCCACCACCTCCCTGTGCTCACATCCACTCACGTCCATGAATGTTCAGCAAGCGGTGATGAATGTCAATAGGTGCCATTTTTTCTGCATGGAGGAATTTGGTGCTGCATCTTTGAATCATACACACTTCCATGTCAGATGCCATGTGTCAGAGTGCCCCTCTGCTGCCATCTGGTATATTGGTGGGAAGGTTCAGCCTCTAATGCTATACCAACAACATCCACCTCTGACAGCGTGGGCCAACATATTAAAATAGGAGGCATTACTTTTGGAGCAGCCCTTGTACATGTGCGATATTAGCATCATTCTTTTATTCTTGTAAGTTAATGTGTGAAGGCTATTAAGTCATAACTTCTTACTTGCCTAAGTCCCCTGCACTTTATCATTCATAAGGACACAGTCTTTTGTTAGTAATTTTAATTGACTGACCTTTTAAGAACATATGTTTGAATATAACGTATGGCTGTGAGCCGGTAATTTGATTTTAACATTTGAATTGGTTATACTGGGCTTAGAGAAGTATTTCTTACTGTTATAGCTGTACTGGGAGATGGTGCAGAAAGTGTTGGGTACTGTATATATAATTTGTAGATGATGCTGTAGGTGCAGTAATTGATGAGATTACAAGAAGGAATCAGACAAAGGCCTGTCACAGAGATCAGCAGTCCTTTTGTAAATGCAGGAAATAATCAACATTTTATTTCGTGGTAACAGACCCAAAGAACAACAACACCTACAGCGTTTTCTTAGTGGCGGTCTGTAGGTGCTAGATGAGGATGAAATAATTGATCTAAACTTCTCCTAGGTATAGTTTTAGTCTCTTTAGTGTCTCCAACTAAAGCAAGTTTAAAATAGTTGTCTTTCACTTTTTCGTGTTGGTTTACATTATTTTTAAACAAACCTTGTTTTTTACCTAGTAATAAGGATCAAGTAAAAGATGACGTTTTATGTATTATTTAATGAACAGTTGAAGGTCATAAGTAACTTATGCCTTGAAAACAACCTGAGTGTAGGAAAAGAGGAAGAGGAGGGTAGGTTGAAGTGTTTAATATTATGCTTTGTGGTTGTCAACTCTTGTCAAAAGATCATTGAAATTAAAAAATTATTTAAAGCAAAATTGTACTTGAATGAGAAGGTGGGATTGGAGAAAAGCTTCTGTATGGGATGAGCTAAGTATCACCATCAGTTGTCACTGCTTTTTGAGGGAAATAGTGGCTTGCAGTGTAAGAAAGTATCAAGGGACATTGCAATTTTATTTTTCAACTCCACTGTGTGATCAGTAAACTCACAGTAGCCTGAACTAAGGCTACAAGGCAAGTGAATGTTGCCTTTTCATCCTTTGTGCTGATGGCACTGAATCTGTGCAGTATGAAAACCTGTTGTGTATCGAAGGGAGAAGGAGCCTTTCACCAAAATGTGCTGTGCTCCGCTTGTCACTGTGTGGTTTTTCTCTGTCATGGTCTGACCAAATTCCAGTTTTTCTGAATACTCTAAAGATGTACTGTAAATCTTGGAAACGTTGCATGTCTGCAGGTATGGTGTAGGTCTCGATTATTGCATCTTCTCCATGACAGAACTCACAGGAGCGCGAGTTCTGTCAGTATCTGTATGAGTGTATCCAACTGTATCAATGTTTCCAGTATTATTGAGGTAGTTTCAGAACATCTAACATCATATTTCAGTGTAATTCTGAGTAAATTGTGTGTGCATGTTTTGCTTACTCTTAGACAAAGTTTTGGGGCTATTTCAACTTTTATGTTTCTGTTTTCAACTTCTTGGCTCTAGATGGCTTTAACATAATAAAACTTGGTTATTTTGTTTTAATCTAGCCCGGTTAGGTGACTGATTTCTTTGGAATGCCTGTAAATATCAAACATCTGCTGGTTTAAAGTTAACCTTGGGGTGAGATTGTATTGGTTTTAAAGTTTTGGCCCTCAAACCAGCATATCTAGGAATCTGTCTCAGCCAGTTTTCTCCATCAGTGTCTACCAAAAGTCCTCCAGGGGCATTTAATCTCAAGATAGGTTGGTTAGCTTGTTCATTAGCTTGACTGGTGATGACTGTGAGCTAAATTTCTTTCCTGAGTGAAATCTGGATTCCATCAGGGATAAGTAACAAACGCTACTTTAGAAAATGGCTTAATACAGGGAATATTCCATTGCCTTGAGCTTTGCTGGGTTGTGCTGGGACAGCTTTCTCAGCCAGGCACAAAGTTCAGGAGACTCCCTTAACATTGTGTTGGTGTGGAGCTCTTTCCTGTATTAGGTGATAGTGATGAAAATGAAACGTTGTACCAAGCCCAGCATGCAGATATTTTGTATCTCTGTTCTACTCATGCATGTTACACTATTTTTGTATCTGGGGCAGTACATATTCAGTGAAGTGTATCTGGTCTCAAGTGCATGTTACCAGTTTTTAATAAGTTTCCCTCTAAAGACTGCTGACATTCATTTAAGAAATAAGGTTTTAGCAGATATGACATTTTAAGAGGAAAAGAGATACCTCAAGTAAACAAAACTACAAGTCTTTTGTTGGTAAATACTTTCGTTTTCTGATGGTTGCTTGCATCATGGATATTATAACGTGGATGAACAGATAAACTAAGTTGCAACACTTGTTAAGGTTTGCCTTGTTTTGTGTAGATGAATCAGCAGTCTGTCTTGTCGATCTTGGCCAGAGTGCTGGATTGAATATGTTCTTAGGATCAGTCTAATTTTCTGTTTTTTTCTTTTACTCTCTTCCTTAGTGGTAAGAAGTGGATTTTATTAATGTACTTTATGTGCTTTAGCAGATCGATCACCTAAGCTGCATGACTTATAATTGCTCTTTTTTTTAGTATAATCTTTAACATGATAAACCCATCTTGAGTAAAGATGAGGGAGTTGTATTGCATTTGAACACAAATAATATTTCATCTGACAAGTTCTTGCAAAGGTAGAAGATTACTGTGTTCCATACTAAATCAAAGCAACTCCTTTTACCCAAGTCAGAATGCCACTGAAGTAAAAGTAACCAATGCTGAGCAAAAAGCCTAAGATTTATGTAAAACTTGTATGTGCATATGTATGTGCGGTAATTAACTGTGAGAACTCACAACTGCAGCGTCTGTTAGCATTTTTAGAATCTGTTCCCATATGTGTAATTTCTTGTTTTACATTTCTGTTAAGACCTGTTCAGTGCAATGCATATGTTGTCTCACAGCTGTGGTTAGCTGGTCTACCAAATCCGCTCTTGAAAATGTCTGAGAATAAACTCATTACTTGTTTAAATTAAGAAGTCTTAACAATGCTGGTAGATCCTGTGTTGATGAAAGGCTGTTGTCTCTAAATAGAAATTAAATTAATTACCAGACTTCTTATGTAAGTATCCTACTTGCCTTTGTTCATGAAGGTTGTTAAGAGTTGAATGTTGCAATAGTGAATAAGACAGCACTTTCTAACCTATGATTTGTGGTCTGTGAATAGTTCACTAGGCTCTGGTAAGACATCTACTGAGCCATATCAAATATATAACAATTTCAATCCAAGTCTGGATATTAGGATGTGATATAATTCTTAAGCAGTCTTAAGAACTGGCAGTTGACTGTTTGCTCTTTACCCAGGAGGATCATTTTAGTGGGATTTTTCTATTTAAAAATTACTACATGAGGTTAGCTATATACCGCTTCATACTACAAGCTGTATTAACTGAAGTATTAAGCTTTGCCCTCGAGTGCACACAAATTACATGATCTTCTCTTCTTTAATCTTTTCATCACTCTTCAGTAGAAGGCATCTTGCAAGAAATGCACGAAGCCAATTATTTGTCTGCAATTAATCAGTTTTACTTGTGCTTTATAAATATTAACTTATTTTAACAGTTGCAGAATCTAGTCTTAAGAGTAGTATTTTGCACCAGTTAAGTTAGTCATTGCATCTTTGTTCATACGTCCAAAATACACTAACCAAAGTACTACTCATTGCAAATTCGGGAAAGGAAGAAAGAAAGAAGATGCAAAGTAATTTGAGTATCTTTCATATTACAGGCATTCACGCATTCTTCATTTTACTTTTCTGCCTTGTACTGGTGGACAGACTTTGTTCAGATAAGCTCAGATTTCAAGCGATATTTTTAAAGATTTGTTCTGTAGTGGTTTTCTCTTCAGTCAAAAAGCTTGACTTTGTTGTTTAGTTCTTATCACACTTACGTTCTTGCATGATTTACAGATAGCCTTTCAACTGCTTACGCCAGAGATATTGATCTCTTATCTGTGCATGTAAATATAGGTTTGTAGATTGTAATATAAGTGATAAAAGTTCTTGAGCTTTTGTGTTAGGAAACAGAAATGTTTTCAGTAAAGAGATCTGTAAAGAGACATTGCAGAGGAAAAGCTGGTCAGTAGCGAAATTTATTAATTGGATGTGAAAAAATAAAAGTAGATGAAGTGTTGAGTTGGTAAATGTTTAAAGTCTACAACAGTGAATCCCTACCTGTCTTGCATGTATCCCAAAATCAAAATTTCTGTTACTCACTGTATTATTGGCATGATCATCTAGTGCAAAGCTTTTGGAATAGTAATATGGTTCTACAGGAACCATGGCCAACCTGCTGTTTTAATCAATGCTAATGTGATAATTTCCCTTCTCTGTAAAATTATAACTTTCATTTCTTAAGATTCATTGTTTCATTCAAATTTAGATCAAGAAAATAGAGGCCGCAGAATGGGGTAGGGGACAAGGCTGGTGGGTTTGGTAGGAGAATGGGTGCCTGAGGGTGACTGCATTCTGGACCACACGTATTTGTGGATGTTATTGAATGGTTCTGGACAACCATGGGCAGAGGAGGAGAAAGGTGGGAATGCTGTTGGCTTTTAGCATCTCCTTGAGACTGGAAACCTTCTGTATAAAGCAAAAGGTGAAGGCATGTAATGGTAATCAAAATCAATATCCTTTTCTCCACTTATTAAAGAAAAATGACTCAAATATTAAAAGAATCTTATAAAAGGAACTGGTATTTGTATAAACAGAGTGAAAGAACTGGGTTTTTGCTGATGTGAGAAGAACTGCTGCTGGTCGTACTTAGTGTCAGACAAATGCCAGTGTGTCAGACAAATGCCAGTGATTCAGTACCATTAACATCGGCTTTTTCCTTTACCCTCAGTCTATAAGGACAGTTATCTTTAATATCTGACTGTATTCAACTATATCTATACTCTGTAGAGTAAAATCTCTGTATTTAACATTATTGTACCAATTCAGTCTTTCATGGTAGGATGCAGGGTCTGTTTTCTCTTCCAGAAAACGGAAGGTAATACTCATTTGATTGCAGTGGTTAGTTTGGTGAAAACTTGTCTGCAAGGCATCTGATTTTCTTTTTGCAATTTTCAAGTGGACTGTCTTGATGGGTTTTCCTAAATTTTCATATTCATGTGATCTTTTAATTAAATTTGGTAAGCTAAATTGCCTCATGCAAGCTTCTGTCCTCTCTAATTTCTTTTCCCTTCTCATTTCTCATAACAGATAAATACCTTGTGCATGAATTTGATGGAGAATCTTTTAGAGAATAAACTTTAAGAGCCTTCTGAGTCTTCTGAGAATTTTGAGAAAAAAATTGTATTCCTTGTACAAAACCGTATTTGAACATATCTGCTTGTGGCTATTGATTTTAAGAAAAGGAGGTGCTTATATCTGTATATATCTTGTATATATCAGATATTGTAGGTCTGATTTAAATCTAATATAAGTTTTCCCTCCTTATATTGCAGTATTGCACGGGAGGACTTTACGATAGTAAAAATATATTTGAAGGTTTCTAGTAACAAAAATACCTCATTTTTAGAGCTTATGTGGGAGTTGTTACAATATTGCTTCACTTGCTATTCCTATTGCATAATGGCAAACATGGGATTTTGAGGTTTTTGTTTTGAAGTTTCTTTGCTTTCATCTGATATTTAAAAAACATAATCACGCTTTTTTTATTGTTTTATTTTAATATGCTAGTACAAAATTTTGAGTTATGTGTGGATTGTCACATCATATGCCTGTTCTCAAAAACTTGTCAGTTTTGGTAGTAGAAGCTGATTCTCATTTAATTTTGCAAGTTTGAGGATTTTGGTTACTTAGATATTGCTGCAGTGATTGTTAAATCTGGTATGGCATTATTGGAACCTGAAAGGATAAGTTCAGCAGAAGTTTTAGCATAGAAAGGTAAAGCTTTACTTTCCTACTTTCATGTGCTGCAAAATGAGTTTTTCTGTACATGGAGAATCATGGAATTGGGAGGCACCTTGACCTCCCCCCTTCCATGGGCAGGGGCACATTCTCTAGACCAGGTAGCTCAAAGCCCAATGCAGCCTGGCCTTGAATGCCTCCAGGGATGGGGCATCCACGTTTCTCTAGGCAGTCCGACCCATTCCAGTGCCTCACCATCCTCACAGAGAAATGTTTAATTTCTTTTAATTTTAAACTGCTACTCCTTGTCCTACTGCTACTTTTCCTGATAAAAGTGTCCCTCCTCGGCTTTCCTGTAAACTCCCTGTAGGTACTGAAAGGCTGCAAGGAGGTCTCCCTAGAGCCTTCTCTTCTCCAGGCTGAATAACTCCAGCTTCCTCAACCTTCCCTCATAACAGAGGTGCTCCAGCCCTATGAACATCCAGCCTTCTGGACATCCTCATGGCTTCCCTCTGGGCTCACTGCAACAGCTTCTTGTCCTTCTGCTGAGAACTATGGAGCTGGACATGATGCTCCAAATGGGACCTCACAAGGGCAGAGCAGAGGCAGAAAATGCCCTCCCCCGCCCTGCCATTTCTGTTTTAATGCAGCGCAGGATACAGTTGGCCTTTTGGGCTGCTGGCTCATGTCAAGCTTTTCGTCCACTAGAACCCCCAAGTCTTCTCGGCAGGGCTGCTTAATCCACTCATCACTCAGCCTGTGTTTTTGGAAGCTCACTGTTTTGTTAGCTAGTTCTAATTGCTTTAGTAAACAGCATGAACAACTGAACACAGTCAAGTAATCAAAGTGTTCTAACAGAATGATTTTGATTTTTGAATTGTGACATTTGTGGAACTGGCACTAACTCAGATTTGTACTACATACATTTTACCTTTCTTCAGCATTTATAACATTTAGATCTATGTATTTGTTTTTGTACCAGGCTACATTTTTCTTTTTACATATTATCTTCAGTGCGGCTTACCTTTGTATTATCTTGTTTCCTTTTGCATTCTAAATGTATTGTACACAAAACATGTCAAGGGAATTCTGCCACAAAACTGAACTTACCAGTGCTGGGGCCGGCTCCTTTAGGATTATGTAGTATTGCAAAATCATGATGAAAAGTATCTTGTTGTGCTGGAGCAGGACTTCAGCCATGCTGATTCATGACCAGTTTGATGGCATGCAGTGTGTACAAAACAGCCCATTAGGTCACCATCTGTTTCTGAGCTTGGTAGAGTAGAAAGGAACATTATTGCAACAAAGTTCTTTTTGTCTGTATATATTGCCCTAGTATTTAAAACTAAGCTTTTTTTCTTACTTGTTTTTTTTTTTTTTTTTTTTTTTTGTGGTTCAAAAAGCAGTTTAAGACTTTTGTTGGACTACCTTGCTAAAGGTTTAAAATTAGAGAAAGAAATCATGCTTTCCAAGTAGTAGGAAGCTACGTGCTGAACAACTTCAGAAGAGGTAGCAAATCATAGTCAGGATGACATCTGAACAGCAGTAACAGACTATGTTGGGAGAATAGAAACAAGACTGACTGCGAAGTGGTAGAGGTACCTGCTACAGGGTATGGCTGGCACTGAGAGACTAAGGGAGAAATTTGGTCCTTAACCAAGTTCTTGTACTGTTAGTCTTGTGTCTGTGGCAGCTGAGACACATCTCTCCCTCAGCTATTTACATTGTTTTTGCATATGGTAGTTACAAACTAGGGCTGTGGTTCCTAATAATTCCTAATGCTAGGAATCATTTGTTCACAGGCTTATTACTACTGATGTAATAGTATTTTGAATCAAGACTGTTTACTGTGTGAGTTAGGATGCTGTTGTCACCAGTGTTGTAAAGTTGCCTTTGAGACCTTGATGTTTGACACTTTAGAGGGAATATAGGGAGGGGAAGTAAGCATCCAAAAGCCTGTGGTGATTTCATGTATGGC
This sequence comes from Alectoris magna, assembly GCA_030625065.1. Classification (NCBI taxonomy): domain Eukaryota; kingdom Metazoa; phylum Chordata; class Aves; order Galliformes; family Phasianidae; genus Alectoris; species Alectoris magna. The sequence goes on along the minus strand of CM060560.1, from coordinate 165,433,729 downwards.
TCTCTACTACCTTCTCCCTCTTACTTTCCAAAGGTCTTCTCTCTATAAATTCATATGCTTAAGGAGTACCTTTTGTAGAAACTGGAAAGCTGGGACTTACTGAAAAGAGAATCTGACAAGCTGAGTACAAAGGATTGCTCTTTGAAGTAGTAGTTTGTCCTTTGCCTAAAGTTCGCCAGCAGTGCTGTTGGAGGCTGTCTTCAGGCTTGATCTGCATGTGTAAGGGAGAAAAACTAGAGTTAGTTCTTCAAGTCAAGACTTAGGTTTGCTAATTCTTATTGTAACTACAGATTTAAGGTTTTGTTAATGTATTTTTTTAAATGTTTACAATAACATGTGCACCTACTCAAGCGATGTTTTTGTTCATAACCAACTTCTTTCATCACAAGGGCTGTGGGTAATGATGTTTTGATGCTGGGTTCTTCCATGGTACTTGTGAGTAACTCCAGCAAGATGAATGCTTAATAAAGCTATGTGTATTAGCAGAATGGAACTTGAATCACCAGGAAGAGTTTTGAAATATCTTGAAACTTCAGTGGGACATTATTTATATGCTACAAATAGGAGCTTAGTAGTCCAGTATTGGACTTTTCTGAAACAAAGAGTGGAGATTACCTATGATCTTCAGTTTGTTGTAGCCTTTCATCCTGATAACTGTATTATGACATGCAGTAGGTTACTAGTAGAGGAGGGTGGTATAGAGAACAAATGAGACATTGGGTACTTATGGAAAAAGGAAATAACAGAAGTGGAGTCATCAGGAAAAGAAAACAGGATCTCTCTGAACGAATTTGGTATCTTAAATTTTGGATGAAGAGATGGAAGATGTAGGTATCTCCGGACTGGCAATAGTTTAACTGGGGAAGAAATACTGAGAAGCTGGATTTATAGACTTTCCTTAAATCGAAGTGTGAAGCTGCTAGTTATTTGTAGCAGGAACATCTAGTACTGCTCCAAAAGCAGTACAGTTCCTGTATGTGTTGATGTTGACTCAAAGGAAGAAAACACTTAGACACTCAGGTTCTTGACAGGACATCAGAGTTCTAGAGCTTTTGAGCATGCGTTTGAATGTTATAAATAAAACTACAGCAGAAAAAATACTTCACTGAGGTTTCTCTCTAATTTGTCGAAGGGCTCATTTCAAAGGTATTGTTTGAATCTTTTGAGCTCACAAACCGAGAACGGGAATTAAACCTGATTATTTTTCATGCTAATTAGGAAAATGTCTTTGAAACTTGCCATTCTTCAACTTCTGGTATGCTGTATTGACAGTCTATCAAAACTGCACTCGTCTGCCAGTGTTAGTGGGATTGTTCACAGTAAAGTTTTTGTTGGTAGAAAATGCTGATAATGGTTAGCAGTCCAGGTTCAGAAACACTTTTCGTTTTTCAGAGTCTGGTAGGTACAAGTGCATTAGTAAGAGTGAATTGGTGACAGGGGGAGTAGTAGCATACAGATGACACCTCTGAACTCTTAATTTCCCATTTTAATACCCGAAGTGACTATAAATGAAAGATATAAAGTGCAGGAGTCACAGAAACATCCAAGGTGAGGTGCTACTGGAATTGTTTCTCTAAAATCAAAATATACTTTGTAACTTATTTTTCTCACTTTCATTAGGATACTGTAACTGTGCTTTTGGATTTGCCAATAATGAAATTGTCTTTCTCCATTTAAGGTATCTAGTGGATAGTCGCTGGTTCAAACAGTGGAAAAAATACGTTGGTTTCGACAGCTGGGACAAATATCAAATGGGAGATCAGAATGTCTACCCTGGTCCTATTGATAATTCTGGACTTCTCAAAGGTAACTGCTTCTAACTGTATAGTAAGCAAATAATAGTGTAAATTTGTCACAGATTGTTCATCTTTTGTAGTCGATAGTGTAAATGGAGTTCATCGTTTATGAGGGTAAGCGTGTTGTTTTCAGACAATGACAAAGGAATTGGAACAGCTTTCCCTAATGAAATACATTTTAGAAACAAACCTACTGTAACACCTTTGCAGTGGTAAATATTTAATAACACACAAACTCATATTTTGTTATGATAGCTTGGAAGTACCTTGGGGGATGAAATTTGATCGAGTTGACAAATAGCCAGCCTTAGCTAACCAAGATTATTCTAGCTTAAATTGGTTGGGGTTACAGAACATTCTTAAATTGAAATCTAAACTTTTATTTTTTTGTAAATGATTCTGGAACAGTGCAGGAAAATGTATGATTTAGTGTCTATATAAGGTATTCTGAAATGATAGACGGTATTTTCCCAGTGCTTTATCGTCTTCTAAGTATGGTTAAACTCTTTTGCTGGACTGTATTTGGATTTGTAGACACAGTTCTCAAAATACTTTCCCAGATGTTTTTAAATAATAATAAAAATTTTTAGGTTAAATTTTATATTTAATATTCAGTATTAAAATAGCATTAAATCTATAATTACTTTTACATAACATGCAAAATCTAGTGGATACAAAATCTAACATAATTGGTTTTCATCTCTGTAGGCACAGAAAATATAGTAGTACTATGTAATTTATGTATAGCAATGCGGATGTTTTTATAGTTTTATGGGAGTTTATGATGAACTATGACTTCATTTAAAACTTTGCAGCTGTAATTCTCTTCTTAGTATTTCAAATGTTATCTTACAGGTGATTGCCTTTTTTATAGATTGTCTTATCAAGTTGCACTAATTGTCACTGATTGCATGTTTCTGACAGTACCATCGGTGCCTTTGAGAAGATGCTGTACTGTCATACATATCTGTATGCTCTCTTCCACCCACAAACTTTACTCCCCATGAATGACATTTTGTTTTCTACAATGTGACAATGTAGATCTTCTGTACATTCTTGTAGTAAATCTTGTGGCGAGGCAGGCATGTTCAGATGACATTCTCAGTTGTAATCAGATACAGCAGCATCCTTTTTATCCTCAGAGAGGCAGCAACAGCTTATTCTTTCTTCTGTGTCAAACCACATTTAAAAAAAAAAAAAAAAAAAAGGATACTTTCTAGATGCACAACAGCACAGTGCTGGATTATTGGTAATTTTCATAATCTATACATGTGTTCAGATTGTTTAAATTTTCTGTTAATATGAAGTCTGTGGTAGGGTTAGCCATGTAAATCCAAAATCTTGTTGGCCATTTTGATAAAAATTCATGAAAATCTTATTTCTTAGTATCATTTTCATACTGCTCACATCCTTTTCAAGATAAGCTCAGCCTTGGGATTTGTGAACTTCACTGTTTGGTTATTGTATGGTTCTAAAACAATGGCTCTGCATTGGCAGCACAACAACAGTTATTATTTCTAGCATTTGCTAGCTAGAGCAGAGTACTGGGGTGGGAAGTAAATATCAGATTTATTGATGTTGCAACATAGGAGTCTATTTTTGTGTAACCTGATTTCAATAGATTAAGCAGTATCAGACAGCTTCTTGTTTATAGTTGGTCTTCCATCTTAGCCATCACTATGGATGGAGGAAAATTTAATAAAAAACTGAAATCATACAGCGCTGTTGAGAATTTAAGATCCTGAATAGTTTTGAAGTAATTAGGAGCAAGCCAGTTAATCTGAGAGAATTGTTGAAGCTTGTGATTTTTCTTGCTGGAATTACAAGTACTTTGACTACTTCTGGACTTCATTATCCCCTCTTCTAAAATATCAATACTAAGAACAACCTGGCTGCATTTTTTAGAGGGTGTTGTTGCTGTGTTCTCTTTGTTTAGCTCTTCCTACTAGATCATTTGTGATTTTTATTGGAGAAAAATGCATGCAAACCACATTGCAGCCTCTGCTACACCAAATCATCTCTTTCCTGGATAGATTACATAGTGTCAAAACAGTATCCTTTTGTCATCTCTGAACTGGTAGCAACAAATAACACATGTATTTACAGTTCATGAATTTTATCTCCTGTGCTTTGTTCACATGTGAAGGCGTTTAGGTGGAGGAAGAAGAGGTAGTTGACACCAATGATAAGCTAATAGGAGTAAAGGAGTGCTTTGCATCCTTATTTTCCCTTGTCTTCACCATCCTATTGATTAAAGCAAAAAGCATTGCTTTTTCTGTCATTCTCTCACAAACTCCTTATGATAACTGAAGATACAGCAAATACTGAAGAGTAGGGATATTCTGAAAGTCTTGGTAAGCTGAAATCTTCTTTATTCCTTCTACAAGGAAGAGAACGCATCTCTTAAACATCTCTAGTATGTCCTTAATGTGTTGCTTTCCTGTGGAAAAGGTAATATGTCAAAGCATACTTTGTTAAATATTTACACACAAAAATAGTTAATATTAAGAACCTTTTTTTTTTTTTTTTTTTTAAATTGTGCCATTTTTATGATGCTCAGAGAATTTTATTTAAATTGAGGGTATCTTATGCTGTTTCTTAAATCCAATCAGATGAGATGCAAGGGAAGTTTTTTCTGCTTTTTGTGTGTATGATACTGAGAGTTGTATCCTTTTCCTTGCAGAAAAATATAGTAACCATATTCATTTTTCTTAGAAATATCACTTACAAAAACTTCCCATGAGGAAGTCCAATACTTGAAGCAATTTGAGGTTGTTTAGCCTTTCTTTTATTCTCAGTTTTAATTATGTATTTTCAATAGTTTATTCATATAAGATAATGAAAATGTATAGGCTGTATACTTCTTACAGTCTGTTCTTCATACATATCTTCATACATAATTAAGCTTGTTATCCTGCATTGTTCTTTGGAGTACCATGTGTGGGTGTCCCTGTTTGATCTTTCCCTATATAGGGAATTGTTTGGTACCCTATAGCTGTGTACTTCTAACTGGAAAGAAAACTGCTGTAGTTGTCTGAGGCTTTCAGTGGTTCAGATCTGAAATTACTTCTTACACATACAGGATAACTGCTGTGTTACTACTGTAATAAAAATTGAATGTAACCTAAAAGCAGGCTTCGTATCTAAGAGGTGGCCAAGCTGTATTTCTTTCAAGTGCTGCCTCTTTGTCCCTGTGAAGAATTTGATAGGGACTGTATTTCCAGCATACATTGGATTCTTGAAGTAGGAGAATTGTACCATGCTGTTTTCCCAATTTATCGTGGAGTGAATGACTTGGAACTTTGTCTTGATCTACTGTAGCTACCCATTCCTTCCTTTTTAGTCAAGGATGTGGCAGTAGTGTGAAATGAAAGTAGTCTTAGTGGTTTGGGTGCAAAGTGGGTGGGAAAATGGATCCAATGTAAGCTGTACCTGATGACAAGGTAGGTGCTCATAGTTGGATGGGGTGTTTTCATCTGGGTTCATGAGAGCAGGAATTCTACTGTAATGATTACAACTTGCCTAGTTTTGAAATAGTTTTGCTTTGGTCTCAGAAAACAGTTTGATGTTTGCATGGAAAAAATGTCTCTTTAAAAGTTCAGTTAACAGAATTGCAGTTTTAAAGTGAAAATGTTGTTCTCTTACAGATGGTGATTCTCAGTCTCTCAAAGAACATCTCATTGATGAGTTGGACTACATCCTGTTGCCAACTGAGGGCTGGAATAGGCTAGTCAGCTGGTACACGCTAATGGAAGGTCAAGAGCCAATAGCACGCAAGGTACTCTTAAATTTCCCTCTGGGATGAGTATAATTCAGTTATAGTCCTGCAAATATGTAGGAGTTCCACAGAAATTCATTAGAAGTTGATTTTATTAGAAGGTTTTTAAGTCTTGGTCCATAATGACTTCATATACAAATTCTACTTTAGTTGCCTAATTTTTATTCAGATTTAGAGACTCAAGTTTTGAAAATTGAGAAAACAATGCAATAGTTCACTTCTGGAGATAAGCCCTCTAATTTTTATGGAAGATCTTGCTTTAGAGGCTTTCAAGTGTATTAATGTAAATGATTTTGTAATTAAATATAAAACCTAAAATATACATTGGCTATATTAGTGAATAGTCCAGTTCTAATCGTGTTAATGCTTGTGGAGTAATTTGGTAGTTCCTTTCCCAATGAACATAATCTCTGTACAGAAACTTGCTCGGGTAGTATTTTTTCTTTAAGCCTGAACGTAAATAGTCCTTGGTACAGTAGATACTGTGACCCTCCATCACTATCGAACTTGTAAAAATTAACATATTTGACTGTTTGCTCCAGAACATACCATCCTTACTGTTAAGGTGACGCAATATTTTACCAGTTTATTGATGAGATAATAATTTTGTTTGAATTGTTTCTTGGGATTTTAAGAATAGATTAAGTGATTAGAGTTGCATCCTTACTGTAGTAAATTACTAAGTTTTATAATAGATTTGGACATATCTACCATTTCTAAATTGATCATTAGGACATATTTTTTCCTGTAAAACAGCTCTTTATTTTAACTCCTTAAAGGTTGGAAGAAACTATTGTAATTAGAATGCAGTTCAGTATGCTTTTTGGTGTAATACAGTTGTTTTTTTTTCCTCCTGTGACATCAGCGTAGTCTTAAGTATATGCTGACCACTTAATTGAAGTGCCAGATTGAGCTATAGAATGAATTTTATGTCTTAAAGGTCCATTTGGTCAGCAAGGGAAGTTTGTTTTAACATTCCCTTTGGTACATTAAGAGGCATTCTATTTTACAGAGACATGACTGGTATGTCTTTTTTATCTAGTCTTGTGAAAGCTGAAATCTTTTATAATGTTTTATAATGTCTCTTCTTTAAAAATGCATATTATCAACTTGTTACTGTTGTTCCTGAGGATATATTTCAGTATAATGAGTACTTCTGCATAATCATGGTAGAGATTCTGTAATTTTTTGGCCTTTAAGGTGAAATAGAAGGAAAGTAATGGAGGAAGGTAAAGAAAGTAGCTTGCCTTGTGTTTGGAAGAGACTGACTGGAAAAATAGTGTAATGAGTGGCCAGGTAAACTGGCATAGATTATCTTCTGCCAATGTGGGCAGTACTTGTCATCTGAGATATGTATTCCAGTTCAGATGAATGAGTTTTTCGTTGTGATGATTTTCCCATTTTGCTCACGAATCTTTCTTCTCTGTGTATTAATGTGTTAGTTGTTTTTGGTTTTGCATGCTAGTGGTGTGATGATTTTCTTTCCTCTTGTTTGCTACAGCAACTTTTTGAGGGTGGAGAGAAGGGCAAAGGAGGGTGTTTTTTCAAATGTGAATCTAAATTTATATATTTAATTGATATACTTACATATTTCTATTGATATGCTGTTGTTCTGAGTCAAATTACATTATGAATTTGTTATAGCATATGGTAATACAACTGCTACATTGTCATTTTTTTTCCTCAGAAATGTCTTACCCACGCTGCTGAGTTTTGTTTACTACAACTGTTTTGTTGTTACTCTAGCAGCCGAAAATCCTAGTAAGCTGCTGAAGTAAAGACATATTTCTATTTAAATGTCATGGCTGGAAGTCATAACTGAGCCAAACTACTGAACTACAATGGAATTCTTGACTCATTTTTTGTTCCTATGGCACGTGCATACAAGTTATATTTGTACAGTAGATAGCAGATCTCTCCTAGCAAGTAGCTGATGGCTTTTTTTTTTAACCATATTTGTCAGATGTATCACATATCAGGGTGGTGGTTATTTTGGGAACAGTCTACATGACTAAGTACTGCAGTTACACTTTGGAAGATCAAAGGGAAAAACATTTAAGAGGTGACCCTGATTATTTTTTTTCCTACGTTTTTATTTTTAAAAAATACCTGTACTTTACTAATTTGTAGTAGGAGTTACAAAAGTGAATGTATAATAAACAACTGTAATGAGTAGCTGAAATTTCAAATGAATGCATTCGTTACCAGAGCATAGCTGAAAGATTTTTGGGTCTACTTTAAACATAAGATCTGTTTAAAAATCACATGTGTGATATCTAGAATTTAGTAGCATTTACTGTGTTTTTGATAAGTATTTGTTAACTGTGAAAACTTGTCCTTCGTGTTTTGAAGAGACAGCATACATTGAATGTCTTGAAATTTATTTTTTTTTTAATAACTTTTGGTATTGATAACCTTCTGTTTAAGCATCTTATCTTGGGATTAAGTATGCCTGTTTGTGATTTGTACTGCAGTTAAAGCTTTGAAAGTCCTGGTGTTAATGAACACAGACAAGGTATAATCTTGTGAGGAAAATTTTTACTTTTTAGTTTATTGGATTTCTAAAAAATTATAGGAGAATTTTAGTCCTAGTTTTTGGCATTTATTTAATGTCTTGTTTTCTTTGAACCTCAGTTTCTTGAAATAGTCGCAAATCTGTTTTGAACTGCGTATGCATAAACGTATTTGGACTAATACTTGATACCAATCTGTTTTTCAGGTTGTTGAACAGGGTATGTTTGTAAAGCACTGCAAAGTAGAAGTATATCTGACAGAATTAAAGCTTTGTGAAAATGGAAACATGAACAATGTTGTCACACGAAGATTTAGTAAAGCTGATACCATAGGTATGCACAAGATTCTCAACAATGTATGATTGTTACTTGTTAAAGTTGTGTTTAGTAGTGAGTTCTGAATAAATAAATCTATGTAAAATGATAAGTGAGCAGTGTAATAATTACAAAGGATGGGACTAGTCTTGTTTGGATCGAAATTAGGAATCAAACAATTTGGAATATTTGGGATTATCAGTAAATTTTAAAACTTTTATTTTGTTATCTAAGTACCTGTGTTATTTTGATATTTTTATAGATTTGTGCTTTCCAGAAAGCGAACAGTATGACGATGGTTTTTACTATCCTTATTAGATGCCATAGTGCTTTCTTATGGCTTTTGTTGTGTAAGAAACACCATTTTTTTCATGTCCTTCCATTGATGTCTTTTTTAATTCAATTTTAAGTTAATACATAAAAGGGTATATTGCAGAGCACAAGAACAAATTAGATTTATGAACTAATACCTAAAGCTGATGTACAAAGGTAACCGTTGGGCTGTGAGTTCGCAGGCCAGGCACGTTCTCTAAAGTAGCTGAATCCTCTGTTAAATGCAGATCTCGTAGTTATTCGTGGTTCTTTTTGCCTGTTCTTTAAACATTATGTCATTTTTGTCCCTGAATATAACAGAACATACACAAAGATATTATTGATCACATAACCCAGGTTTTTGGTGGATTTGTACATGTGTATCTGGGGTAAGATTCTTCAAGTGAGTTGTATTTGTGCAGTTAGAATTGTGGTTTAGACCACAGACATAAAGTCAAGTCCAACCATTACCTTTCATTGCTTGACAGCAGGGCTGGTCTTTTCAGATTTTACTTGTAGTAACTTAGTATTTTGCAGAATGCGTGCCATAAAAACAGAACAATTTTCCCTCGTTAGGTTTTAATCTTAAAGTTAAATGGATAATCAGCTGCTTGTAATGGAATAAAAACTTAAGAGTTGTGAAATCTGTCCTTGAAACAAGGCTTCAATGTTGTATGTTAATTGCCCTTCTTGGGATCTGTTCTAACTTGGCAAGGTGTACCTCTTTAGTTACTAAGCAAAACTAGTAGCTTAGATAAACCAATTTAATGTTATTCAAAATAATATATACCAAATTCAAGCTATTTTTTAGCCATATTGAATTAAATTGTATCATTGGAATTATAGATTATATATAAATTTCTGTTTTTTCTTTCTCTAATCAGATGCAGAATGAATGTTACTTGGATATACATTCATTTTTATTCTTAGCATAGAAATAATGATAATTATGAGAACGTTCTCGTGAAAGGTAATAAGAAGCAGACTCACTGGCAACCCCATTCTGGACACTGGCCTTAATTGTTTTTCTGAGGTGTGGACAAGATTCTCTTGGAAGCCTTAAAAACATGTTCTTTCTGAAGCTAAATCTTCTTATGCAGAACAGCAAACTGTGCCATCGTAGCCAGGACATCCAAAAGAGTTTACATGTCAGAAAAAGAGCTGGAAAAGTAGATACCACTTTCTGAGTGAAAGAATAACTGATTCCTGGAGTTTTTCTCTTTCCATCCCTTAAGTCAGCATCAGTTCCACTGAGGCGAATGGACATATCATACTTAGATTTATTCAAGAAGTTCTAATATATCTACCCATTGTCATTACTTACAGTAGTTGCTACCCTCAGGAGGTCAGGACAAGACCTTCCTTAATTTAAATATGCGGAGGAGGTTTTGGACAACAATAAGTACTCTAAGCATAATCTAATATTCACTAACCAGTCTTCAAATGTGTTATTTCTGGAATTCCTTTGCTTTTCTGCACAAGTAGAAACTAAGATAAGTTAGTTTGAGGTAGAGAAAAGAAATAATTATAGAGGATAGGCCTAATAATGACAGAATACACAATATGCCTCAGACCATGCATGTTTAAATATATTGTGTTCGTATTTATACTTGAACAGGCATATTGAAATTAGATTATAAGTCAGTAATTCAGTGATAGTTGCTGAAGGAGCAGGGATAAAGATTTTAAAGTTGGAATTGTTTAAGCTCTTAAGAAATTTAAAAAGCAAACACCCTTAGTTTCACGGTCTAAAAACAGCACAGTAGCCAAGTGGAATGTAGTCTGCCCAGTGTCTTGGTCAGAGCATGTGTTGTATAGTCAGTCATCTGATGGAGTTGATGATTGCTGTTCCACAGTAGTTCTGTAAATGAAATTGGAATAGTAGATGTTAATTTAGTACTTTCTAAGGACAAAAGCTGAAATACTCAAATATTTAATTTTCATGGTTATCAATAAGTTAATGAGAAAAATATCTTCTGTAAATTCTTTTTTTAGTGAAAGCCATTGATAAATCTAGATATTTTTTAGACTGTGCTAACCAGATTTGTGCTTGTATTCAAATATAGTTATTTGAAATCATTGGTTGAGAACTGATTCAGATGGAGAGAAAGATTAAAAAAAAAATGCAACTCAAGCTTTACTTATAGTACAGGGCAAAGAGAATTGTAGTGTTTCAGCACAGAGTAGTGTTTAATTTCTGTGAGTGTATGTGTTGAACTTGGTGCTAATTGCACTGGGACATGGGTAGTAGAAGGTTAAAAAACAATGGAATTGAGAAAGGAACAGAATGACTTGCCCTTCCTGCCCCTAGTTTTATTGCCAGTTTCACTTCTAATCTTTGTCCTCCCACACTCCTGTGTTACCATGCTTTGGGAAATGAGTAGGCAGGTACCTAGGGTAGCTCCTGTCATCTCCTATGCTCTTATGTATTTGGACTACTTTGCTAGGAGATTCAGGAGGAAATAAAACACTCCTCTGACTATTTCCATCTTAAGGGCATGCCAGCTAGCAACTTCCTGTTTTATTCTACAGCATGATACAGTTGTATGACCATTTCTAGAGTTTGATCCTTAGTTTGAATATAAGGGCTATTGATTCTGATGTTTTATTCAGTCTTACAGTGTTTATCTAGATAAGTGCTAAAATTCTGTTTTCTCCTTTTCAAAACAGATACAATTGAAAAAGAGATAAGAAAAATCTTCAATATTCCAGGTGAAAAAGAGACCAGATTGTGGAACAAATACATGAGTAATACTTTTGAACCTTTGAATAAACCAGATAGTACCATACAAGATGCTGGTTTATACCAGGGACAGGTACTGTGTAATACCATTTATTTTGTTGTTTTTTAAAATGTTTATTTTTTTGCTCATGAAGATATATCTGTACCCAGTGTATTTTCCATATTTTTAAAAGTCCTAATAGATTGTATTAGGGACAGAGTACTTTTTTTTTTTTAACGAACAAAAATAAAAGTCGCTTCTGATTCTATTTTCATCTTTAAATACGAGTTTACTAGTGAATTATAAATAAATAAATGTAACATTGCTGACTTGAATTTGGCAGAACCTGAAATAATCAATGTTCCAAAGATTGGGATGTGTTTCTATAATGAAACCCAGCCTTATTTTTAAAAAAAAAAAAAAAAAAAAGGTTATCTAAAAGACTGTGAAAATAAGACTCAAATTTCAGTGTCTGGATTTTAGAAAGAAAATAAAAATAAAAGTATTTCAGGGAGAAAAGAGCTCAAAAACTCTGCTTTTGCCTGAGAGTAAATCCTTACTTATAATGCCTTTGAGGGAAGATTTTTTTGCTGGATAGCTTTTTTTTTTTTTTAACATTACAGTTGTGAATAAACTTTACAAATTTAAATGTGAACTGATTGAACAATTTTGTCATTGGAATAACTTTTCATATTATATTGATTCATTACTCTTCAAATCAAGTTGGATTTTTCTTGACAACTGTAGGTCATACTGTTATGCTGCAAATAAGAATGAATAAAATTTGGTGGCAGTAATTGTGGCAAGATTATATTAAAAATATTTCCTTTTCCTTCAAAATACTTGACTTGAGCTTACTTAACAACAGTGTTTATGTTGTGCTTCTGTTTTCTTTTATGGCATGGACGGTAAGTAAACAGTGCACCAAAATAACAGCTTGAACTGTTGTGCCCTTTAACTTCAGTTAAAGCCTCACACTGTGTATTTTCACAATGCACAGGTCCTGCTGTAAGAACCTGTGTCAAAGTTGTATCTAGAAAATTGCCTCTATCCCAGTGAAACATTAACTGTGAAGTGTGCATGGTCTAACATAGCCATAAAAAGATCTGCTGGTGACATCTGTACTTAAAGGAAAAAATATTGTTCAAAACAGTTTAACCATGTTTTCTGAAAATGCAAAATGTCCCAAGTAGAGCATGTGTGTTTGGATCAGTTGCACCTGCTGACATACAAAGCTGATATTTTTCTTGTCAAGCCTCCTAATTTAGTGGTAGTTATTCTATTAGTCTGTCTAATCCAATAGTTCTTTTTTACAGTAAAAAGTATTTTTACTGTATAAGACTAAACTATGTGCGTGAGTGAGTGTTTTGAATTCAGCCGTTGATTTCTGAAGTGAGCTTTTAAGGATTCCATTGAACTCATGCATCAGCATGTTCCTTTCATTTAATGGTCTCTGAAAACCAGTGGAAAAAAGAATGGGCAGAATGTTTTACAGCATTCAAGATTCAAAATAGCGAACCATTATTTTCCAGGCAGAAAACTGTGATAGAAAGCTGATTTTCAGTGGTTTTCTTAGCGTTTTCAGTTCTTTGCAGACTGAAAATGTGATTTCTTCTTCAAGAGACAGCATGATTTATGTAAGATTCTGAGGACAAGTGTGTACACAAATATGTACATTAGAGTACGTGTCTGTGTAGACGCACAGAAGTATGGCATAGCAGTTAGTTAGCATCCTGAAATATTAGTGTACAATTACATGAAATTATTTGTACTTGAAAATAGGAGTTAGTTTCAGTTCAGATATTAGAACCTAGTTGCCATTTCAAATGATCTAGGCTATCCCAGCTGTCAATCCAGAAAGGCATGAGCTTTTTGTGGGTCCAGTGTCATATCTGCCAGCATAGGGCAGATATCTCAAATACCCAAAGGCATCTCAAATGGCACTTGCCTGTGTTTAGGACTGAGTGTTCTGTTCTCCCATTTGTACCAGTAACAACTTGAATTAAGTGAATTTCATTAGTCTACTCTGCATTTGGAAAATTAATATTAGGCACATTGATTAGAAAATTTTTGTTTTGGAAAAAAAAAAAAAAGGACAAAACCAGTAAGATACGATTTTAAGAATATTCAGGTGGAATTTAAAACTTTTTTTTAAATTTCCTACCTACTTGGGTTGTGTATCAGGCAGCATTTGTTCAGGAATACCCGTTTCTTAACAGCACTGTCGTATAGGTGTGATTTCTGTAGATTCATAGATTCTATTTAGGCAGATGGTCATCTGAACTCTTGGAGAGGCAAGATCTTGTCACCTTACTCACAGGTTGTTGAGACCTAAAGTTGCAGTAATCAAGGTGTGGCCAGAAAAATGAGTAGAGAATGATTAAGGGAGCATTGTAATTGAAAAGAATATCAGTTGAACCTCAGAGAATAACAACTTAAACATCAATCTGTTCTGTCTCCATCGCACGTGAGCAAATCCATTAAAAACACTGGAAAATGCTGTTTTTGGTATTCTTATTATGGTTTTTCTATGATAGGTACTGGTAATAGAACAGAAGAATGAGGATGGAACATGGCCAAGAGGTTCTTCAACTCCTAAGTAAGTCATGAGTTTTTCCTATTGTTCACTGTAGCTTAACTATTTTACCATAGTATTTTCCTTTAAAACACAGTTGGTTTTTCTTTCTGTTCTGAATATTGTCATTTCTATATTTAATCGCAATAAATGCAGAATAGTTTATCTCTTGTAAGTGCTGCACAATGTAGAACATAATACATGTTCATTGCACAATTTTGATGACTTTGGCCAGTGATATACTTTGTCCTGTTTAGAAGAAAATCTTTAGTAGGAAACTATGAAACTAAGCTTGTTTTAGCTTTCTGTTTCAAGTGTATTTGTTCAGAGAGTACAGATACGTGAATTTCATCAGTATATTTGAATGTTTTTGTGAATAGCTTTTCCTTTTATCTCCAGAGCACATGATATTTACACATAAACGTGATTAAATTGTCTTGTGTTGCCAGGATGTCGTTTTTATTCTTCTTGGGCTGTCATCAGAGTACGATGTTATTTTTCAGTTCTTCCTGCTGCCATTATGAGTAGCACCTACGTATAATGGAAAGGGATCAAAAAAAGACTTGGGCGTGGTGGGTTTTTTTGTAGTTGGATACATTTTTCAGTAGCGTTTCTAGAATCTAAATTATATCCTCCAACATACACAAGGGTTTTGAGGAACGGTTGGAACTACTAGTAAACTTACATATCAGCCTTATGTATTTTGTTAACTGCTTTTTCTCCCTTTTGGTAGATTCTTGAGCTTATCTCTCATTTAAATGTTCTAAGGTCCTCTTATTTCTTTTGTTATTTTGTATTAATACAGTGAGATTTAGTGTTGCTTAAGATCTATTTGTAGTATAGTTGCTTATCATTTGAAAGAGACCGATTTTTAATCTTTTTGATATTTCATCTCAAGCATTTTTATTAGGAGCAACAGGTTATATTAAGTTGCTTAATGAAGTCTGAGCTGTTCAATTTAAGCTTAATATGAACAGTTTAATCTTACTTAGCAAGCTGTTATGACAAAAAGACAATTGAAATTGTGGAGCAGCAGAAAGAATGGTATGCCAAGTACATGGAAGTGTAATATCTGACCTTAAAAAGCATCCAGTTGACTGAACGTCATGTTTTTTTTTTCTTTTGAAAGCTTTGGTAGGAAGACATCCTTGTCAGCCTGCCATGCTTTTACTCCACTTTATGAAAAACACTGAGAAATTTCATCTAAATTGAAGTATATCACCTGAAAAATGTTTGGTCTGGGACAAGTAACATAACAATACAAAGTTCTGGTGCCAGAGAAGGTTTATAAGATATTCAGAAAATTAGGATATTTAGTTTCAATATAAAGTGATATTTTTGCCATTTGGCAGCTATCAGAAACATTGATTGAAATTTTGTATTCGAATTCAAAAGGTTTGCAAAATTTAGTAGATTCACATAAAAGCTAGAAACAAGCAGTAATGGGGCCAGATTTTTACATCTATATAAAACCTTGTGAAAAATCTAATAAATCATAAGAGGAATAAAAAATACATTACACTTCTTTTGAGTCTCCTGTGCGAGATACACCAGGAGTAATTAGTATGTCATCGCTACCAGTGTATCCCCATACACCTTCCTACAGTCCTGTCATTATTTACACACATTACACTGGCAGCTTAGAGTAGCTGTTTGCAGTGCCTTATTTAGAAGAGTACAAACTGTGAATATGTTCTGAGGCTACAGGATAAAATGCCATGTTTTAAAAGATCAAAATATAGATTACTAGAAAGTCTGAGAGATTTCTAATGCTTGAAAAGGATAGGATAATATCAGAATGTCAGCTAAGCTTTTCATAGAATCACGTAGTAGTTGAGGTTGGAAAGCAAGTTTGGAGATTGCCTAGTCCAAACTACCTATTCAAATAAGGGTCACCTAAAGTAAGCTACTTGTGAAATGCCACTTTCTACAGCCTACTTGGGCAACCTGCTTCGTTGTTTAGAGACCCACACTATGAAAAACAAAAACATATGGAATAGCCTGCGCATCAGTTTTTGCTCGGTCTTTTCAATGGACACCACTGGTGTTTCTATACCACTATACCGCTAGGTACTTATACTCATTGCCAAAATCACCCTGGAGCAGTTCCATCTGCGTAAGCCTCTCTAGACTGAACAGTCCCTGCTCTGTCCCGCAGGTCAGATGCTCCAGTTCCTTAATCATATTTGTCGCCTTTCACTGGACTCGATCCAGTATTTCCATGCTGTCCTGTATTGGGTAGCGCAGAACTGAACCCTGCACTCTATTTCTCTTCAGAATGAAGTGCCAGGAAAGGGGGTAAGGCTCACCTTTCTCAGAGTACTGGCATTGTTCTTTGGAATGCAGACCTGGAGCCTGCTGACCATCTTTGCCAAGCTGCTTTCCAACCTGTCGGCCTTCATTTGTATCCCAGTGTGTACTGGTTCCTAGGGCTATTCCTGCCCAGGTGAATGACTGCATTTCCTTTCATCAACTTGATGAAGTTCCTGTCTGCCCAGATACGCGCATTTTCGTGCACAAATGTGCACGTTTTGCACATTTTCCCTGCCTCTTTCTTGGTAGCAGAAGCATAACAGCAATCTTTAATTTGATTGCTTCGTTTGCCATCTTTTTTTTACCACTTACATGTGATGAATGAAGGCAGAGGTTTTTTTTTAATGAGAAACATGTTAAAGGCGTGATAATCTTTTCTGCAGTGAGAGAAGAACAAATTTACTTTGAAAGTGGCAAAATTATGACATCAGTTCAGTATAGAGGAGATCACCTTGGAAAATAATGCTGTTTTGCTTGTAACTGTCATGAATAGGTAAAAATGAAGATCTTTACTATAAGCATATCAAAACCGTTGCTTTTTCTTCTAAGGAAACTTGGAGGAAATTCAGTTTTTAGGTCCGTTGTGCAGTTGAGAGTTTCAGCCCTATTTTCAAATATGTCAGTTCTTACATTTATATTGTATGCTGTTCTTCTAACTTCTGAATTTACATCATTTAGGAAGTAATTGCAACGTCTCCTGTAAATTAAATAAGCAAATCCTCTAAATTCTGCCGATATCTGCTATTGTCTCATTTTAGCACTGACTTGAGTATTTTTTTTTAATGCCTAGAGGTATGTGAATATGGTGTAAAGACTCAGTCTTCTGTCTTGGGAATAGCTAGATTTTGGCCCTCTGAGAGGTTCTATTTATACCAACTGTTTATATCAGCTACTGGGATTTTTGTTGCTCGGGAAGCTTGGCTTCTGTGAGGTTGTTTCTGGGGAGCTAAGAGTGACTTCTCCTCAAATGTCTTTACTGTCATCTGCTCCCAAAATAGCTGTTACTCAGCATTAACGGATAGTTCCGCAGAAAATTGTGTTCTATCAACTTTGCAAATCTACATCATTCTTCTGATTATCCCATTATTATGTGGGTGGAACTGTTTGAATGGTTTACTGTCATGAAGAGTATGTTTTAAAATAAGGAAACAAAAATCTAAGGCTGTAGTTCACATAACCGAAGCAAAGTTTACAAAAAATCAAATTATTTATGTTCTGGGAAATACTCTGCAACAATTAAAATCTTATTACAGTCTGTGATTCGAAAACTTGAGAGAAGGAGGAGAAAGGAACTTAACGTCACAAAGTTCTGTGAGGTACTGAATGAATAATGAGGACAAACTTTCTTTATTAGTTTTCTGTTTAGAAGTTGTTACCTGTTTATGTGCAAATTTATATAACATCAAGTTAGATACAAAGATACCATTAACTAGAATCTTATTTCCTTCTAATTTTAGGAAGGTATTCACTGTTTTCTTAGAGAACTTAAAAATGAAATGAAGTCCTTTTAGTTTCTTCAAAAATGCTTCTTGCACGGCCAAAAATATTTCAACTAAACTATCATATACATCTGTGTGTAATAAAACTGGCAGATTTAATTCTGGCATGCTCTTTTTGGCATTGCTGTGGAAGAAGTCCTCAAACAGTTAACTTCTTTCTGTGATTTACAGGTAGCCTGCTGTTAGCCTTAACAATTTTACATAAAAGAGTACATTCTTTTTCTCTTTTCTTTTCTTTTTTTTTTTTTTTTTTGCCTGTAGAAAACTTTAAGACTAGATGCATTCATAATTTTTTTTCTTTGTAACTAAAAACATTTTCTTACATTTGTCACATGGTAAGTTTTTTAATTAAAAAAAAAAAAAATCTCTTTTCAATTTGCATACCTTTTTGTTTTGAAGAATCTCTCAAGACTTGATTGTTTTTTGTTTCTGACCTGGATCTCTGCATATATTTTAGAAAAGGAAGTAGCAGGTACTTAGCTGTCCTTTTTGAAATATTTTATTGTTTGTGTATCCTAAGTTTTTAGGAAGCAAACATCTGTAATTCTTAAACTGTGTGCAGTTCTGTGTGCCATAGTGTGAGACAGAAATAAAGCTATTGGTGCTCAAAGGAGGGCTACAAAGACGGTGAAGGGTCTAGATGGCAAGACATATGAGAGATCCACATATGAGGTGGCTAAGGTCCCTGGGTTTATTCAGCCCAGAGCAGAGGAGGCTGAGGCTACCTTGTGGCAGCCTACAGGTCCTCATGAGGTGGGCAGAAGGGGCAGCACTGAGCTTTGCTCATGGGGACCGGTGATAACAGGACCCCAGAAAACAGAATGGAGCTGCATCAGGGGAGGGTCAGGTTGGATATTAGAATAGGTTGTTTATGGAGAAGCGTGGCTGGGTTCTGCAACAGACTTCCCAGGGAAGTGATAAAGACACCAAGCATGCCAGATTTCAAGATGGTTTGATTTTTGGGTGGTCCTTTGTGGAGTCTGGATTCTCACTCAGTGATCCTTGTATGTCCCTTCCAAGTCAGGGTATTATATGACTAGAAAATCTTCACTCAGTCACAGCTTCTCTGACTGCCAATTCCAGTGCTCGATTAACGTATTAAAAAAAAGAAAAAGAAAAAATTAGTTGTTCATCCTTTTTTTCACTTTTTGTTATTGTCTTAGATGGAATTTCCTATGTTTCAGAATATAATAATTGCCTCTTGTCCTTTCAGTGTGATCCACTAACTTAGGCAGTATTCTTCATTCCTTCCTCTTGTGTATTTGTACACCTTGGTATGGACCTTCTGGAGTGTTCTGTTTTCTAGGCTGAACAGTCCCTGCTCTGTCCTCGCAGGTCAGATGCACCAGTTCCTTAACTATCTCTATAGCCATTCACTGGACTTGCTCCATTATTTTCATGTCCTTGCTATACTGCAGAGCCCGGAGCTGAACCCTGCATTTTAGGTGTGCCTCATATGGATAAAGTGCCATGGAGGGGGCTAGGCTCACCTCCCTCAGTGTGCTGGCATTGTTCTTCTGAATACAGCCCTGGAGGGTGTTGACCATCTTTACCAAGCCTCTTCCCAGTTTGTCAACCTCCATTTTTATCCCAGTGTGTACTGGTCCTGAGGGCTATTCCTTCCCAGGTGCATGACTTTGCATTTCCTTTTATCTACTTAATGAGGCTCCCATATCCCTATCTCCAGCCTGTGGAGCTCCTTCTGAACAACATCACGCCTACCTGGTCTGTCAAAAGTGTTATAAGCCTTACTGAAGCAGATTCGTCCATTGCTTCCCTCCCATCAACAAGCTAGTCATCTCATTGTAGAGGAGTGTCAGGGTGGTTTAATTATCATTTCCAATTCCTAAGGCCATGCTGACTCCTACTAGTCACGTTCTTGTCCTTCATATGTCTGAAAGTGTTTTCCAGGATTAGTTGCTTTATCATATTCTGAGGTATTAAGGCCGAGCAGCCTGTAGTTCACTGTATTTTCTGTCTTGCTGTCTTGAAGATATGATTGCCATTAATTTCCCATCCTTAAGACTCTACCAGTAGCTATGATCTTTCAAAGATAACTGAGTATCATTGCAGTCATATCAGCCAGGGCTTTCAGCAGTTGAGGCATCTTGTCAGGCCCCATCCTATGCATCTCCTGTGTGTTTAGATGTGCTTGAATCTGATTATCCTCCACTGGGGTAATTCTTACTTGCTCCAGATTTTGGTCTCAGAGACCTGCGACTCCTAAGAGTTGGTAAACAATAAGACATTTAAGGACCTTAGCATTTCCCATGTCCTTTGTCACTAGGGTCTCTGCCTTATTTAGCAGTGGACCATGCTTTCTCGTCTTCTTTTGCTGTTTGAGTACTTTTAGAATCTTTCTTGTTGCCCTTCATATTGCTTGCCAGATTAAATACCAGATAGGTGTTAGATAGGTATTTGCATGTCCCTTGTTCAAGTGTGTGTAGCTACATTTGTGCATCCTGCTGTCAAGGATATGGTTAGTATCTGTGTACTAGCCTATAATATTTTATATCGCTTATAATTTATGAATCTTTTTACATTATAATTTATTACCCTGGTGCTCAGTCTGTGCTGAGAATGGAGAAATAAGGGAGCTATTTGTTCTGTGTCATAGAATATCTGAAGTTACTAGGAACCTACACGGATCATTGAGTGTTATATTCAATCTTAACTCCAGTTCTTGAGTTTTAGTCCTGTGCTTTAATTTCTCTGGTCACCGTGTCAGCTCAGAATAACTTGTAAATGAGATCACTGCTCCTACAATATTTTCTTTTTGTTGAATAGTCTTTTATTGATGGTTTTTGATGTTTATGATGGTTATGATGAGTTTTCAAGGAGCTATGGAATGTCTGCAAAGGCATGCTTATAAACTTGAGTTAACAAAATAAGTCATTTGCAAAATGCTTCTTGTAAGTATATTTGGAGAAGGGTAGTGGACTAAAGTCATGGTTCATATTGGCAGTGGGAGTTAAGATGGCTTTGTAGATGATAAGCAGGCACTGGCAAGAAAAAAAGTCTTGGGCTTTTCAGGGAACTTGCTTCGTTTTTACTGATAGAAACAATAAGCAAATACGCTCGGATTTGAACATAAACCTTGCTCTGCCATTAAACCCAAATACTTCAGTTTTGACCAGAATTTTTTGTTTAGTCGTCTGTGCATATTGAACAAAAATCCAGAGCAAAATTGGTCTTTGTTTTTACTACTCAGAATATTTCTGGTAGCTTGTCCATGGGAAAGAATATAGTCTGGATTTAGTTGTCCCTCAGTATGGATAAAAGAACATTCTTGTACAATTCTGAGTTCAGTAGTCAGCTATATCACTGTTAAACTGATGTCAGCAAAGTTTTGAGATAGAGATGTTTAACATTAGTCATACTTCTCATTTATTTTTCTGGTTAATGAGATGAACTGCTGAAAAAATGCTGCTTTTCTTTTGCAACAAGGTCATGCTACATTAAAAAAAAAAGATGTTGCGGTTGTTTTATTTCAAGTTACTTTTGGTAGTTGTTTTTGTACAATGTTAAAGAACGGAAGGTAAAGCAATACTTTCAGTATTGCACTTACTGTCCATTCAAAGTCTTTTGTTATCCTTTTTTTCATTTGCTTTTTAATAATGGGAGAATTTCTGCCAGTGTGGTTACCAAAGCTTTCCCATGAGTATTGAAATGTACTAGAAGCTCTGAAGGAGTTATGAATGAATGATGATAATCTTTGTACACAGGATTTGGTAACGTAAGCAGATAGAAGGGCTGCACACCTCAGAGTTTCATCACTCTTACTGTTTTACATACCGTTGTTGCTTGCTGTTTGGTAGCAAATGCTGAGTTTTAAGCAGTTATTTTATTGTACAGGCAGCAGCACATCAGAGCAAAGAGTAAAACTACAGATTGACTACTAAGGAAAAAATTAACTTATTTTTGCTGAAAAACAGATCTCTTTTTTTTGTAGCTTCCGATTTCTGTGAATTGTGAGACAGCAATTATTATACATCACGTTTTGAATTTTAAAACAATATTGCAGTTGAATTTCTCTTAAGTTATATAAAAGCTTCAGATTTGTTTTGGAAATTTAGATTTCCATTCAAAATGATTCAATACAAATACCTCCTTTAAAAATAGTGAATGTGTCTTGAATTCGAGTTAACTTGAACTAATAACTTGAGTTCTGTATCTTTCTTGTGGACACGTCTGTGTATATTACCTTGAAGATTTTGATAAAAGAAGATTTAGATTGATAAAGGAAATCTACAGGAAAGCTATTCAGTAAAATTTTTCTTAACGTGGCAAAACGTCTTTTCTTTTGGAAAAGATCTATTGATCAAAAGTTTTAAATTAATGTCAAAATACAGTAGGAAAGATTCCCAGAGTAAAAATGTCTCTCTCTTTGCAGTTTGGTGCTTGTAATGTGCTTAAAATATCGTGAGCATACAAAATTTCTTGTCTTAAAATTGTGAGATGCATTTCAAAGCTTCTCAAGGACAGCTGGAGCTTTTTCTAACCCAGCTGGATTGCACAGAGCCCACAAAAAAAGACCACAAAAGCATTTTATGAGTATTCTTGGCCTTTCACATGGTTTTCTGTAAGATCTAGAAAAGAAGAAAAAGAAAAGAAAAAAATGCAGCAAGATTTCCATATATTGTATACGTTACATTAAGGGGATCTTTATGAATGAAATATTCATTACTCTTATGTTTAAAAATAGGCTTACGCAATGGGGATGAATGATAATGCTATTACTTCCAGCTAAAGAGGTTTTAAAATTTGCTTACTATTCTGCATAATATCCTGGAATTCTTTTAGCGATTTTAATAAGACAACTGTATTGAGATGGTTTCATGCTGCTATTAAACTAATGTTGCAATATGTGTCTTAATCATTTTTATATCACGTCTCAAAGTCTGTTCATGGTTAACTGAAAAAAAAAGTTTTCATGTTAGATTTGCATTCTAGGTTATAGAACGTTGCAATACCTGTTTTCTTACTATAAACTGAAAGCAGCTTATTTGGAACAGTGCTCTGTGGGTTTTTTGTTTTGTTTTGTTTGCTTGCTTCTTATTTTTAATCACACTCGGTGTTCCTTCAACATGATATGAAACTATTGTGAAGCGTTCTGAGAGCTTGCATGTCTTGGATACTTATAGCGCTTTGCCCTTTTTTAAAAAGTATTTATTTTCCATGCTTGTTTATATGCACTGTTCTTTTGTTAGCTTTCTTTCAAGGTTTTTAATATCTCAGAATTTTTATCTAATTTACCATTTTCATATTTTTAAAGGTCCCCAGGTGCATCCAATTTTTCAACTTTACCAAAGATCTCTCCATCTCTATCAAATAATTATAACAACATGAACAACAGAAAGTAAGCAATATATCTTAAAAATTTTAATTGAATCACCCCAGTGTGACATAAACAAATTTCCATGTTACCTAGCTTAAGGATTTTTGATTTGTTTTGTCAGTATTTTGATAATGAATTGTTAATGATGGCTATTTTGTAGTATAGATGTTGTCAAACTTGATAGTAGAAAACAAAACTCAGTTCAAGACGATTGGTAACTCTTAGTATTCATATGCTAAAACCAACATTGAGCATTGTAAGAAAATATATAAGGACTGTATTTTTGGTATGATAAACTCTAAATACATTATCTTAATGTCTGATTTTACATGGGCAGCAAAAAAGTGTAACCTACTTCTCCTGATTTATTGATGCTAAGGTGGTATAGCAGTGTATATGATAGTACACGTAGGTTTAAGACCACGACAGATGAGTTGTTCTAGCTATGATGATTGTCATCATAGTGATTATAGCCACTGATTAGCTATTAGCAACATAACGTCTGTGTCTTAGTGGTAGGAGATATGAGAGAGATCGGTTTGGTTGATGTGCTTGAGCATTACCATGAGCGGAGGCTTAGCAAAAGAGGCTTCTCACTTTTAATGGCTTTATCCTTTATATGGCAACATAGAAGTTTTGTAAAGATTGCAGTAAGACTTTAGAAGAAGAGCTTCTGTATTCCAGTGACCAACTTTGTGTGCAGTCTTTTGATATGCGACACAACTGCAAAAGCTGGTGAATATAGAAGAACGTGGAATTATTTGACTTTAGCAGAGTACTAGGTTGACTACCTTTGAAATATTTGAAGCCATAAAACACCCATCTCTAATGCAAACTGGGGGAAAATTGAAGGGCCTTATTCTTACAGTTCGCTCAAATTTGAAATATTTTTCCAAACATGCATTTTGTGATCAAACATGACGATGTTACGTATTAAAAAGGTGATATAAATATTAAATATCTTATACAATATCTTCCAGTTAAATACTGCATTTATCAGAAGTGATTTTTCGTAAGGGGTGAAGTGTCACTTGTGCTTCTACCAATTGTGAGTAGCCCCAACTCTCGCTGTTAAACAGTTGAAATCCATGTGTTTAACTGCAGTCTATTGTACTCCGTGTGTGAATGTGTAGTAAATAAGTATTTTTATCTATTATTGTATGAAAAATTACTTGTCTAGAGCTGAGCCTCTAGCTGAGAACTAATCTCTCCTTCCCCCATTGCTTATGCAAAAGACAGTTGTAATGCCAAAAGCAAACCTTAGCAGACTGTCTCCTAGTGAGCACCCATTTTAAGTAGTCAGCATAATTTTGGTGTTTTTTTTTTTTCTTCCTATCTTTAATGCTAGCATCTCTCTAATGGTGCTGTAGTAATTTATGGTTTTTTCTGAAGCCAAAATGGAAGCTTTTTGGAACTTAAGATAAAATTTTTGTCTGGTGTTTGTTGTTTTTGTTTTTTAAATTTGAGGATTTTCAGGAGAAATACTTGTTTAGATGGAAGCGATATAAGACGCAGATCTGTTAAGGAATCGATCGTTTAAAGTGCCTTAAATATAACTTAAAGGTGTCTAAATCAGAAAGCAGGTATATGTTCTGCATAGTGTTAGGAAACACCAGTCTTTTTTCTCTTGTAACCTAAAGGACAGTAGATATGGATGTTATATAAAGCAGATACTAAGTGCAGAAACATGTTTTTCCTTATAATGCAATAATCCAATTATGGATTTTTATAAATATTCTAAAAAATCACAAACTTACAATGTGGTAAAATATATAATACAGTAAAATCTGTAGTAGCATTTTTATCAGAGTACACATTCAAGACTAACTAGGTCAGTAATAGAGAAGTCATACCACTGGTATACTGTGTACTTGAAAGTATGTGCTGTTACGTTAAGAATTTTTGACTGTAAGAAGTAAATATGTTTGATTGTATTTCACAATTCTGAGTAGAGATCAGTTTCCTCTTAGCTTCTTCTCTTCTACTAAATATCTCCTCCCCTAAGAAAGAACTTTTCCATTAATTTATGCTATTTTCTTTTCATTGCTTTTTTTTTTATTTAACTACTAATGTCAGCTTACACTGAAAATTATTTTCATGTTTCTGCCTTACTGTCTCTCACATTGCATATTATCTTGAGTACAATAGCGTAATTACACATCTGTGGCTCTCCAGGATCCATTGGCACCTCCATATGGACATGAGATGCTGTCACTTTAAGGAAATACCAGCATTTGTTTTGAAGATAATTTTAGCTGACTACGCTGATTTGTGAGACAGAGAAAGCAAATGAAAGGTTACATGTAGCAATAGTTATCACAGAATCACAGAATTATCAAGGTTGGAAAAGACCTAGAAGATCATCTAGTCCAACCATTACCAATACTTCCCAGCTAACTCATATCCCTCAACGCAACATCCAAACGTTTCTTGAACACTCCCATGGTCAGTGACTCCACCACCTCCCTGGGCAGTGCATTCCAATGCCTGACTACCCTTTCTGAGAAGTAATACTTACTAATGTCCAGCCTGAACCTCCCCTGGCACAGCTTGAAACCATTCCCTCTAGTTCCATCACTGATTACATGAGAGAAGAGGCCAGCCCCCAGCTCACTACAACCTCCCTTCGGGAAGTTATAGAGAGCTATAAGGTATCCCCTGAGCCACCTCCTCCTCTCCAGGCTGAACAATCCCAGCTCCCTCAGCCTCTCCTCATATGTCCTGTGCTCCAGACCCCTCACCAGCTTTGTAGCCCTCCTCTGAACACGTTCCAGGGCCTCAATGTCTTTCTTGCAGTGAGGGGCCCAAAAGTGAACACAGTACTCTAGGTGCAGCCGCACCAATGCCGAGTACAGGGGGACAATTACCTCCCTGTTCCTGCTAGTAACACTGTTTTTGATGCAGTAGTTTGCAAGCTTGTTACTCCAGTTGTTATAGTGTGATCATAGAATTCTAACAGCATTTTTAATCTGAAAAATACCGTTTCCTTATAACGGTATAGGAATGTATACTGTTATAAAATTAAAAAAAAAAAAAAGAGAGAGGAAAAAAAATGTCATCATAGAATCGCAGAATGATTTGGGTTGGAAAGGACATTAAAGATCACTGCCACGGGTAGGAACCATCCCTCCTCTGAACCAGATTGTTCCATCCAGCTTGGCCTTGAACACCTGCAGGAATGAAGTAGTCACAGCTTCTCAGGACAACCAGATCCAGTGCTTCACAATTCTCGTAGTAAAGAATTTCTTCCTAATGTCTAATCTAAATCTACTCTCTTTTACTTTGAAACCAGTACTGTTAGTCCTATTACTGTACTGTACCATGCCCTTTGCTAATGGCTGCTATTAACTGTGTATTTTTTGACCAGTCTTGAAGGAATGAAGAGGCACAGTGCAATTCAAACAAAAATTTTTTTTCTTCTAGAAAAAGTGAAGGTTGCAGACTGATAAAGCTAAGAGAATTCCCCTGCACATAGTATGCACTGTATTTTTCCTGGTGCATTTTGATGAAATATCATGAAAGCTTCTGCATAAATGTGATATTTAACTCAAAAAAAAAACAAAAAACAAAGAGGATTTACTGTGTTTCTAATATCCTCTATAGTCCATTGATGGCCATTATGGTTGTCAATGTAATTAATAAATGAGGTATTATAGTTATTTCACTAGTTGAAGAAATGAGAATATTTGTTCCGTGTGGAACAGGTGGTAACTGTATTCTCTGGATCTCTAAAATGTCCTTCTGTGGACCAGTACAGACGATGAAATAGAGGTGACTTCCCCATTTACGGAAGAAATACCAGTAGTTATTTATTACCTATTGTAACAAATCACCACTGAAGATCTATTTTCAGTAAAGAAGCTATGGAAAATTAAAAAGGAGAATGAAAACCTCATGCTATTCAATCTGTTTATTACCCCTGCATCTCCTGAACTTCCCATAGAGATCTCTCTTCTATTACCCACATGAAAAGTGTACATTTTGAATCACATGAGGGAAGCAAGCAAGGATGAAAGTAGCTGCTTACTGTGTACCCTGTATATGTGCAACCTGGGAGAGGCGCGTTTCTTTTGCAGCAAGGACCAGATTGTGCTGGGGTTACTGAGGCTGCCAGCTTAAGGGCGTTGGGGCTGATGACAGTAGTTGGGCTACAGGTGCAAAGGGAGATAGAAGGTAACTTTACCTGGATGAACTCGGGTCTAATGATGGGAAAGAGTTGACCACAGAAACATACTTGAAGGGGATGGAGCCTCTGGAGGTTGGAAAATACCTTCTGTAAACTAGAATGAAGGATAGAAACTAATCTTAAACTGAACAGGCAGAATGAGCTTTACAGGGATTTTTACTTGGAGTATGGTCCATTAGCACAATGCCACTTAGCCAGTTTTGGGACAAGCCAGAGGGCAGGAAAACATGAAAGTATGGGAAAGGGGAGTACGGACACATGGTTAGGAAAGTCACCTACTAAATTAAAATGCACGGATATAGAAGTTTGGCAGCAGTTGCTATAAGGGGCAGTGGAGCTCAGATATCTGAGGCCATCAAAATATGCAGAAAATCTCTTCTGTTTTTCTTTTCTGTTATTAAAACCAAGCACCTTTTATCTGTGAAAAGTAAGTACTTATGCACTGTGGAGGCAATTGAAATTCAGTCGGATATAAAGAGTGCTACACTCTTAAAAAGGGTTGGGTACTGTTGCATCCTCAGGCTTTTAAAATCATAAACCTCAATTATATACCAGATTTGATTATTTACACTGCATATTTTTCTTAGTCTTTCTTAATATTTGACTTTCACATTTTTATTCAAGCATCTTCTAATGTGAATAATGATCAGTGACTGCAGAAATCCTCTTGACGTTCAGCCAAAGCTATCATGCAGATTTAATAATGGCCAATGCTGGAATTAAAGATTATAAGCATTCTGTTTTGTTGGCCTTTAAAAGAAAATATATATACATACATACATATATAAAATATAATATAAATACATACATATATATATTATTATATATATTTTATGTGTATATATATATTATACTGCAGAGCATTCTCTTACAAGATTCTTCTGCTTTCTAGTGTTCTCTGTTATGCTTTCTTCACTATTTTGGCTGCTCTTTTATCTTTTGCATGTCTTCATCCTGAAGCAAATTGCTTTAAATCTTAGCAATTTACCTATTTCAGTCCTCTCCAGTTTCACCAGATAGATGCATCATAGCGATTGATAATGAAGTTGTTACAAGGCATTTTGCGCGTTCTTTTACCTCTCAAGGCTTTTCTGCATTTGCATGCTGGATTGTGCTGTCCTAGCAGGGAAGCTATAAATAGAATGTGTGATGCAGTGAGGCAGCTATGCCACAGTGGCCTTGGAAATCTCAGCTCTCACCTGTAACTCTGCGTTCCCATTCCTGCTGCCATCACTGTTGCAGTAGCAGGATGCAAGAGGGCATAAATGATTGATTGCTGCTGGTGGTGTCTAAAGTCTGAGTGTGTTAAATTTGATGGAGCAGTGAAGAAAAGAGTAAGCTGTGAGGCTGCTCCAGTCAGAAAGGGGTAGGGTTGTAATAATTGCAGTCATTGCGGCATGTTAGATTTTGGTTGTTTGCAGAGGTGACTTTTAAACTGAATTTAATGTTAATACCAAAGTTAAATAATGGTTTTAATCTTTTTCACAGAATTTGCTTTAAAATGTTTAATCGTTTATGCTTATAAAGTACTTGTATGTATGGAAGTACTGCAGAGCACGTTTACATTGTGAAAGATGTTTTTTGTTTTTGTTTTTTACAGTGTGAAAAATTCAAATTATTGTCTCCCATCATATACCGCTTATAAGAATTACGATTACTCAGAGCCAGGAAGACATAATGAACAGCCAGGCCTGTGTGGCCTGAGTAACTTGGGAAATACATGTTTCATGAATTCAGCAATTCAGGTATGTACTTGAGAATAAAATTAGCTTGTTTAATTATTTGGAAAATATTTTGTTATGTCTTGCCATATTTGGGAACTAGCATTGAGATTCCAGTAAGGAGCAGAACAGGATTAATACTTTGAAATTATGTATCTATATTGGTATACTGGGAAAACTGATTTACATAGCTGCATTCCTTGCTTCCCTTGTTTCTTGCACTGGGGATAGTGATCAGAGACCGAACCATTTCTAAATGAATGAAACCTTAAGTGGGATTCGTTATTTCATAATGATTGCTATGCAGGCATGTTGCAAAAAGTACTTTTTCATTTTGAGATATACTTGGGTACAGATTGTAATGCTAAAGTCAAAAAGTAGATGGCCAGTGTATTACTGGGGCTTTATTTATATCCAATTATCATATCATTTCAAAGCACAGGTTACTCTGCAAGGAGCCATTGAACGTATTTCCCCATGACCCTTGCCCTTAGAATAGCTGCTCTTTCATGAATGAGATATTTTATAGGAATATAAAGTCTAGGTTCTTTACTGTGATTATAGTTAAGAGTACAGGTATACTAGTATTTCTACAAGACCAAAAACCAATGTAGTCGTTCTAAGTGGAAGCTTCAGTGGGATAGTCATAGAATCATAGAATGGTTTTAGTTGGAAGGGTCTTTGAAGCTCCCCGAGTTCCAACTCCCTGCCATGGACAGGAACACCTTCCACTAGGTCAGGCCGCACAGGGACCCATCCAGCCTGGCCTTGAGCACCTCCAGGGATGGGCATCCACAGCTTCTCCAGGCAGCCTGTTCCAGTGCCTCACCACTCTCACAGTGAAAAGTTTCTTGCTTATATCTAATCTAAACTTACCCTCATTTCGTTTAAAACCATTTACCGCCTTGTCATATTACTACACTCCCTGATAAAGAATCTCTCCTTATGTTTTCCATAGATCCCCTTTAGATGCTGGAAGAGCTCTTATGAGATCTCCCAGGAGCCTTCTATTCTCTGAACTAAATACATTAGTGTTTGGAAGGACCCAGTAGTTTAATTTCTTCTTGTTTAGTTCTGGAACTCATGTTTTTGTCTTCAAAGCAGTCTTAGTTCAAAAAACTGTAAAATGTACATAAGGGGTTGTTTTTTTTTTTTTTGCTTTTTTTTCTACAAAGTATATAAAGGTATTGGATCTTTACCAAGCATATTTGAGATTTACTCTCTTCCTTGGTCATCACAAGGATTCCATACTTACTTTGAATTCCTTCTTTAGCCTGTTTAGGAAAGAAGTAGGTTCAGATACCTTTGTAAGCTAAGTTTATGAGATTTTTGAATTTTTTTTTCACTAGTAGTATTCTAGAGATACATAACTTTCTATCCCTTCTTTGTATATAGACTTAGGGAATAACTGGGGCTAGGAAGGACCTTAGTGTGATTGTGGGTCCAGCTTTTTGCTTTTGTCTATGCCACAGTCCTGTCACTGTGTACGTCTGAGAAGTCTGGCTCCACGTTCTCTGTAGCCTCCTGTTAGGCAGCTGCAGACAGCAATGAGCTTTTTGCCACTTATTGTCTTTCTCAAAATGAACAGACGGTTGCAGCTCTCAGCCTTTCCGTGTATGTAGTTCTGTAGTCCACCTGACTATCTTGGAGGCAGTCCATACTTTCTTGCACTGGGAAGGTCTAAAAAGGACAGTATTCCAATGACAGTCTCTGCAGTGCCAAATAAAGGCGAAGACTTGCTTCCCTTTGCCTCTGGCTACTATTACTAATACAGTGCAGCATGCAATTGTCCACCTTTGCCACAAGGATGCACTGCTGACTCATCTGCTTTTCCACAGAAAAGTACCTCTGGGTCATATTATGCAAAGCTGTTTTCTGTCCAGTTAACCCCCAGTCTGTAGTGGTATACATGGTTATTCCATGGTTATTTCCTATTTATTTAAGGCATCCATAGGGTTTGATGTATTTGTGTCTCAAGGGTGTTAAAGATTAGCTGAATAGTGAGGGAAGTAATGAATGGTTTTTTTTAGCATGCCTGCAAGAAAGATGGCTAAACTGAAGGTGGGAAGATTTGCATCATCCATTCTGAATGAACTTCGTCAGTGTTCTACCATGTTTCTACAGTGAAATGACCAGCCCAGTAGATGAGGAGACAGCAGTGAATATTGTATTCCTGGACTTCTGTAAGCCCTTTCACAGTGTACCCCATGAGGTCCTTGTGGAGAAGCTCTTGATGTATGGGCTTGATGGGCAGACGATAAGGTGAATGAAAAACTGGCTGAACAGCTGAGCCCAGCCCATGTAGTGATCAGTGGCACAGAGTCTGGTTGGAGGCCAGTAACAGGCAGAATACCCCAGGGGTTAATATTGGGTCCAGTTCAGTTTAACATCTTCATTAATTATGAATGATGGGACAGAGTGCACACTTAGCAAGTTTGCAGATGACACAGAACTGGACGGAGTGATGGATAAACCATGCTGCCATCCAGAGGGACCTCGTCAGTCTGGAGAAATAGACTGACAAGAATCTCATGAAATTCAACAAGAGTACAAAGTCCAACACATGAGGAGGGGAAAAACTCCAGGATTTAGTACTTGCTGGCGGTCATCCAACTAGAAAGCAGAAAAGGACCTAGGCATCCTGGTAGACATATAGTTGAGCATGAGTCAGCAATGTGTACTTTCTGCTAAGAAAGCTAACAGTATTCTTGGCTGCATTAGGTGAAGTAAGGAGCAGGTAGGAGGAGATGAACCTTTCCCCTCTACCCAATGCTGATGAGGTTGTAGTTTCCCTCCTTGGAGGCCTTCAGAAGCTGCCTAAACACGGTCCTGGGCAGCTTGCTCTAGGTAGTCTTTTATGAGCAGGATGTCGGGTCAGATAGACCTAGAGATCCCTTTCTATCTTGGTCATTATGTAATTCTTTGAATAAAACTCTGTATGTAACCACTCTTGATTACTGAATTGCATCATTATACTGCTGTCCAAAAAAATATTTTTTTAATTTAGTTTTTTGTGGGTCAGAATCACTTTTAAAAATCAGAGTAAAAAAATATTCATAGTAAAAACAGTTTTTTAATAAAACTAGACTGAACAGAAACCGGGATAATTTTGTCTACTGGTTCAAAACTTTGTTAAACAAATAGGCTTGCATTTGCATATATGTAGATTTTAAAACTTTCAGATAAGAATGATTAGCACTTAGTGTCTTATGTAGCTTATATCACTCTTTATTAGTATCCCACTGTATTAACTGGATTTTGAAAATCCTGAGGCTTGTGTTTTTAAACTAAGTCAGCTTTGACTTTGTTGCTATTTGGTTATATCTAAGCGGTTGGGTGTTTAAATAAGAATTATAAAAAACTGTGCAGTGCAAGTAAGTTCTGCTGATACACGAAAGTGCTTTGTGTAAGAAAACTAAAAGGCAGATTTAGTTTGGCACGTTGAATCGCGAGTTTAGCAATATTTTTTTTTTCAAATGCTTTATTTGGCATTCTTTACAAGGAAGTATGGAGTACCTTCTAGTTCCATTTACTGTATCTCTCCAGGAAAGGATTTTGAAGAACTCAATCTAATCCTAAAAATCAATGAAAATTGTTTTTAGTGAAAGTTGAAGTCTCATACACTGCAAGGTCTGCTCTGTTTTCCCTCTTGCCACCCCTTCACTTCTGCTTTTTTTTCCAATTGTGTTTTTAGTTACGTTTGATTATTCATGCCAAACGTACTTGGGGCTTTGCTTAGAAATGTGAACTGCCTATGGCCCTAGCAGTCTGCATGCATTTGATAATTAGATCTCGGAAGCAAAAAAGGGGTGGGCACAGATAGGGTGTGGAAACTAGGGAATTCTGCTTAGAAATGTTGGATGCAGTAGTCTTTGACCTGGATGATTGAGTGTACCCTCAGCAGGTTCAGGAATGATAGAAAACTGGGAGGAGTGGCTGACTGACAAGTTTGCCATTCAGGGGGCCTCCAGAGGTTGGAGAAATTGGCAGATAAAAAGCCTTGTCAAAAAAGAAAATGCAAGTCATACGCTTAGGGAGAAATAATCCCAGGCATCAGTGCTGTGGGGCAAGAATGGAGGCTGACTAGCTGGGAAGCAGCTTGGCAGAGAAGCACGTAGGGTCCTGGCAAACAAAAAGCTGATCATGAGTCAGCAGTGCACACTTGTGGCAAAGAAGGCCAAACAGTCTCCAGGGCTGTATTAGGAAAAATATCGCCAGAACATTGAGAGAGGTGAGCCTTACCCTGTTCTTGACACTTCATCCTGGTGAGGCATACCTAGAGTGCTGGGTAAGTTCTGGGCTCCCCAGTACAGGGGGGAAATGGAAATACTGGAGCAAGTCCAGTGAAAGGCAACAGAGATGACTAAGGAACTGGAATATCTGACCTGCAAGGACATAGCAGGGACTGTTTAGCTTGGAGAAACAGGTGTTCAGGGGGACCTTACCAGCATGTAGAAATACCTTGAGCAAGGGAATAAAGATGCAGAGCGTAACTAAGTGGTACCCACTGAAAGGACGGGAGAGAGTGAGTACAACTTGAAACGCAGGAATTTTGTTTAAATACATATTTTTTAATTTACTATGTGTTTAATCAAACGCTGGAACAGATTGCTCAGTATTGCTGTGGAGTCTCCATTCTTAAAGTTGCATGAAAACTGGTTAAACACATTCCCAAGCAAGCTGATATAGCTGATCCTTCTTTGAGCCAACAGTTGAACTGGACAGTCTCCAGAGGTGCTTCCCAATCTCAGCTATTTTATGACTTGGTATCTTGTATTTTGCTTTGTTTACTTATTCCAGTTTATATTCTTAAGGTGCCTGCTTTTGCAACTAGGTCAACACAGAGTTATTTATCAGGATAAATCTGTCTTCTTGAAACAGAAATTTGCTGTAGAATTTGAAGTACTGAAATACTTTCCAGTTAGATTCGTAATATGTTCTGTGTCAAGAGCTCTGCATTGATCCCTTCCATTCACGGTGCTGAGTATTGTCCATGTAGTTTCCTTGAACAGAAGCAAGTTTAATCACTTCTCTGCTGATTCCTACTTTTCTCCGATCTTTCTCCTACACGGCCAGGACTGAGACCCCTTAGTGTTCCCAAAAGAGGCTTTTCTGCTTTAGAAACCACTTCATTTCTCAGGTAGCTTCTCTTTGCTGTGGTGTCACGTTACAGTAAAGATGATTCGGATCAGAACTGTTATCAGTGTTCTTCACAGGAGAGTCACATCCTTATATCTCAGTGTCCAGAGTGACAAACTTGTCTCAAGGATTTTGCACCTAAACTGTACTAGGTAGATGGTCCAGGCAGTTTTTATTTTACAAGTTCGATATAGTTTTTCAACGTGTAAGTAAAGTTAGGCTTACCCCTTCAATCTTATGGGTGATTATTGTACAGAGACCTTTGTTTATTCTAGTAGAGTCTTTCAGTATTATAAAGCTCAAGACAAGTATGGAACAGATGAATGAGATTCTGTTACCAGAAATGGTTGCAGGCAGAATAAGAGTGAGACCAAGAAGTTTGAGATACCATTGTGTTTCTCCCAGGTACTTGTATCTTATCATCACTTTCTTATTAAAGAAGGAATAATTCAAGAACTACTTCATATTTTGATTGTGTTGGCACTTTTGCATAGGCTTTTCAAAGGCTTTTGAAGGCATATTCCATGTTTTAAACTTTAATTTACTTCAGTGCAAATACCTAAGGCTCGATTTTGATTATTAGAGCCTAAATCATAGAATCACTAAAGTTGGAAAAGACCTCCAGGATCTTCTAGTCCAACCATCCCTCTACCACCAGTGTTTCCCCACTGAACCGTGTCCCTTGGTAGTACTTCTCCTGTTAGATCTCAGTATTCAATAAAACAAGAAAGATGAAAGGGAGCTTGTAGGCTTCATGAAAACATTTTGTTATAAATGCTTGAACCCATGCCGAAAAAAAAAAAAAAAGTATTTGGCAACTGTTTTATTCACATTCATTCATGCTCATGACTATGATGTAAGCTGAAAAAATAAGGAAAATATGGCCTTTCTGAAGCATTGCTGTGCTGCCACCTGTGGATCTTTCCTAAGTACTGCTTTGCTGTTTTGAAGGGCTAATGATCTTTTGCTCTAAAAACCTGGGAACTCACAGAGTTTTCATTTTGTGATTCAAAAATAGAAGAATGAAAGTTTTTTTTTTATAAAAACACTTTCATTTGTGGTTGGTTGTTTTGTGGTTTTTTTTTTACCACTTCCATTGTCATGGGATTTTTTTGCCACTGCTGTGATTATGTATACATTTGAACAGTGGTTGTTGAGAACTCTGAAATGCAGTATTTCAGGAATTTTCTTTCATCAGGAAGCTGATGAACATTCTTTCTGTGGTTAGCCATGGCACTGGTTTTATCCAGAGCATAATGATTGTCACCAAAAACTGAAATGAGCAGGTTGGTAGTGGTCTGTTTCAGCTGCCATAGGCATACAGAGTTTTGGATTAAGGAGGAGTGTATCAACTGAATTGTTTTTCTCACCACATCTGATACTAAGCACTTCAGACAAAAATGATTCTCCTGTAACTGAGATCTCTGTTTCAGTCGATCCAATCTTGGTCTCGTATGAGGCACCTGAAATAGGAAATTTTCATGTACTTTTTGTAAAATTGTTATTAAGTAGGGCAGTTCAAGAACTGTATTATCTGTATGAATACCCAATGTTTAGTTTAATTTCATGATCAAAGTATCTCCTCATTTCCACAATTTACTGGCATAATAGGTAATTTGCTTTGAAGTTTCATTACCGCTCCTATATAATATTCCCTATGGGATGTGAATTAATACTTCCTGATTACCCTAGGGTTGTAGGATAATTTGGTGCAACCTCCAGCCTAAAGGAAGGTCAGGTTTGAGGTCAGGCAAGATTGCACAGGGTTTTGCCCACCTGAATCTTGAAAACCTTCCAAAAAGGGAGGCTGGCTGCACAACCTGTCTGGGCATTTGGCTCCACTGTTCACTGTCCTTATGATGGAAACTTTTTACCTCATCTCCTTAACCTCTCCTTGTTTCACCTTATGCCCATTGTTTCTTGTCCTGCCACTACACACCACTGTGGGAAACCTGGTTCCGTCTTCCTGTTTACCTCCTTGTAGGAAAGCTGCTGTAGGGTCCCCCTGAAATAGTCTCTTCTCCAGAAAAGAACACGCCCTGATACTTGGGCCTCCTCACAGGAGGATTAATGCTCCAACCCCTCTTCCTTCTTATGTTTGTTTGTTTGTTCGTTTTTTTTAATCCAGTTAAACAATCAGAGTCCTTGGATCTATAAAGTTTTCCCATATTTATGTGGATTTAGAGAAAGATAACTTGATTATTTTTCATCTTGTATGGAAGTTTCATAAGATGACAGGTAGCTAAATCAGTAAGATTATAGTACTCCAGTGAAGCTTCAACACTGATATATAAGGCACTAAAAAGAATCTTTATTTATTATTCAATTTCTTGTGCATCTTAATGCCTCCCACACTGTACCAGTTACAGCTATTCATTTTAAACAGTGAACTGTGTATATGTTTTTACAGATGATTAGGTCTCCTTTTTGACTCATTAGTTTGGAATTCCTTTGGGCTGTTTGTGTGCGTGTGTGCGCATCAACAGTGCGTACATCAGTAATGCAGTTGATGCGCAGTGTTGTTTTGTTGTATAG
The DNA here is from genome assembly GCA_030625065.1 of Alectoris magna. Taxonomy (NCBI): domain Eukaryota; kingdom Metazoa; phylum Chordata; class Aves; order Galliformes; family Phasianidae; genus Alectoris; species Alectoris magna. The sequence goes on along the minus strand of CM060560.1, from coordinate 165,396,986 downwards.
ATTTCTTGGAAATTAAGATCTTAAAACGCTCCTTATGTAAGCAGTTGTTACCCACAGATTGTTCTGGTAGAGAAAAATATATTTTTTTTTCCTTTTATAAAGTAGTTAGGATGTAACGTGAAACTGTAATTGCAGTATTAACTTTTGTCACGTTGAAGGCTAATACTTCTCTGTTTTGTCATACGTGTAATTGGTAGTTGGTCTTGAAGTTTCTATGTTTTGTTGCATTTTTTTTCAGTGATCGTGGAGCTCAACTACTAGTTGGGGTCCAGAGACAGAGCTCTTCACAGAACTTTTTTTTTAGATTGAATCTGTTCATAAAGTTTTCTGTAGTTTTACCATATTTGTCTAGCCTTCGTTATTTTACGCTGTTCATCATCCGTTGGTATACCTGCTAGTTTACTTATCTCTGTGTTAATAAAACAAAACACACAAAAAACCTAGGTCAAACAGAGTGGCGTTGCTGTCTAGTAGATTGCCTTGGTTGGAGTAATTTTTTTTTATTATTAATTTTAATTCTCTTATTGATCCTTTCCGTAAGGCTTCCTTGATACGTACAATATCTTATATCATAAGGAGAAAATTCTTTCTAATTGGCTTCTGGATTGTTTTTTTCCTCTACTGTTAATCGAGACCTTAAATAGGTTTCCTTCATCAACCTTTTAAAGACGAAAACATGCTTGCAAGTATTTTGCTTTGTTAGTTATGTTGAAGTTTATGCATCAGTTGAGATGTGACAAATTGTATTAGTTTTTTTAACAGTTAGTGATTGTAGAGAAGATGGCAGCTCTGTATCTCAGAAATGACCACATTCAGATAGATACTTGTTCCAGTTCTACCATCAGTGTAGACGTAAGTTGGAATGTAGAAATAGTTATAAACAAAAAGGGAAGCGTTCTGTCATAATCTTCGCATCATACATAAACAGATATAAATGAGTAGTCTGAAAAAGTGACAAAACTAATTTATAAGGTAAAAAAATGGAAAAAGATAAGTTTACTTTTTGATGAAACATACACTGTGTCAGCTCATTAAGTATAGTGCTTTACTAAGAGTATATAGAAAAAATTGCTATTTTTGCATTGTTTAGTTCCTTGTTCTGGATATTCCTCACACTAACCTGGTCGGCTGAACTGATTTGAACTCCAGAGTAGTCCAGACCAGAAGAAAAGTGAGGAGGCAAAAATAGTTTTTTGACAGGTTAGTGAGATAAATATGTTTATTATGAAATCAATGAGCATCAGAACCAGCAGAGAAGGAACAACTTTTTATGTCAGCAGTGTCACATTCAGTTTTACATTAAGGTTAGTGCTATTTGTAGTTAATTGAGCATGGTTTGCACTGAACTGTTTCCAGGCATCTGATGCATCTGATTGAACTTGGAAGGCCATCCATTCATTTGAATTGATACTGAAAATGATCTGTTAAAAACTGACCATTTCTGTATGGATTTGAGAGACCAAATTATCCTCAAATTCTTAGCTGTGAGAATCAGTTCAGAGCTGACAACACAGATCTTAGGTGGAAGGTGGTGTTTTGGGATGGGAGTAAGAACTCTTTGACATACAGCAAGAGAAAAGTGAGTTTTTGTCAGCAGTCAGTGTCCAAAAGGGCTTGTAATATTAGGTGTTTGGTTTGGTGGTTTTTTGTGTTTTGTTTTGTTTTTTATGCAGTGTTTTACAGCTCATGAAAGCTTGAGATGAGGAGGGAAAGGAAGGAGTGTAATACGGGCATCAAACTCAAGCTCTGTAGCACAGGACTGTTTTTTTTTTTATTGAAGTATTTCACCAGTGTAACATTAGAGACAACAACAGAGTAACCATTTTTGCCCCGCATAATAAAATTGTAATTCTGCATTCTCGATTGCTGCATCTTACACAGCTGCATATGCAAAGCCAGAATATTTCTTTCCTTTTTTTTTTTTGCAGAGAGGCAGGTGACACTGTCCAAAATGTCTAATTTTTTTAGAGACCTCAGTAGAATAAAGAGTGCAAAAAACATTAAAATATGTAGTGATAAATCTTTCTTATACCTCATATGCTGAGGCATGGAATTGAGATAATTTCTAAATGATGGAAATTTTTTTTTCAAAGGAGTGTCAGGAGTAGCACACAAATTCAAAGCGGTTTCCTGAAATTGTAAATGATACTTCAGTGATTACTTCCTGCTATCTGTAAGTGCTGACAGAAAAGAGAAACACATACTGAGAATACATGATGATCTCAGTCTAAACTAAGGCCCTTGCTTTCCTTGAACGACTTTCAGCACTGAACAGCTTCACAAAATTTAAAAGAGAGGAAAGGCTGCACTAATTCTGATCGAGAATCCAGTCCTTTCAGCACAGTTTGTTGTCTTCAACAGCATTCATCAGCAGATGCATAGGAAGAGAAGGAATGGGGCAAATATTATCACCTTCTCTTCTTTCGCACACCAAAAAAATCAGTTTTCGCCTATTTCCAGCTCACTTTTTTTCTTGAACGCTACGTAGTTTGATTTTAGTAAGCCCCACTGTCTGTTCTCATTATTTGACTGTCTCTGTTTAGGGCCTTTTATATTTTGTGCATGTATAACAACTTTCAGCAAGGAGTTTCGCAATGCTGCCATTCATTTATAAAGAACCACCTTTTCTATTTTTAGAAATGGCGTTGTCGCACTGTGGTTCAAGGATGAACCGTATGAATCTGTATGTGACTTGTAATGATAGCTATATTCATTCTGGGCTTAAAAACATCTCTGGAAAAGACCTGTTTTCTGCCCTGCTGGCACTAGACATTACAGTTTAATGTACTTTTTAAGGCTACTTTAGCAAAGTTATAACGTTCTGTTTTCCTTATTTCATTGTATTTTGTTCAAAGGTAATTCAAATCATCCTAAAAATTCTCTTTCTGTTTACAGTGTCTGAGCAACACACCTCCTCTTACAGAATATTTTCTCAATGATAAATACCAAGAAGAGTTGAATTTTGACAATCCTTTGGGAATGCGCGGTGAAATTGCAAAATCTTACGCAGAGCTCATCAAGCAAATGTGGTCAGGAAAATACAGTTATGTTACCCCAAGAGCATTTAAGGTTAGTATGAAACTTAACCTGAATGTTTGTTGTCAGTTTTGGTTTTGTGGTTTCAGAATTCAAAACTTACAGAAATAGGCAAAAATAAGATTCTGAAATCATATCATCAGTATACAATCCATTCATTTATTTATATGTGTAACTGTTTTAACTGAATTTTGACTTCCCATCACCACCGAAAAGCTTATCTTTCGTAACTTTGTAAGTCTTTTTCATTTCAACTTTCTTTGGTATAACAAATAAGATGCTGGACGTATTTCTGTTTTTCTTTTTAGACACAAGTGGGACGATTTGCACCACAATTTTCTGGTTATCAGCAACAAGATTGTCAAGAGCTACTGGCTTTTCTCTTGGATGGCTTACATGAGGATTTGAATCGAATTAGGAAAAAGCCTTATATTCAGTTAAAAGATGCGGATGGAAGACCAGACAAGGTGGTCTTTTTTTGATGTTGGGCATCTCACTTGTAGTCAAAGCTATAAGTTGCAAGATACTTTTACATGATTGTGCACTGAAAGGCTGGGATACTGATGAGCTGTTGATTTCTGGAAGAGACTTCACAACGTAAAACAAGACCTTAAAATTGAGATCTTATTCAAGTACTACTGTATGTTTCTGTTGTATCTGAAGAGAAGCAGGGGACTGGGTCTTAAGGCTTTAAATCCTTTTTGTTCCATTCAGTGCTGAGTTCAGTTAGAACAATTTCTATTCTCTTGTTCTTTTATGTCTGTAGTATGCAGTGTCCTGTCTCTAGTACCCTTACTTCAGGGAAACTCCTCTGGCATTGAGCCACAACCATGTTGATCATTACTCTTGTAGTTAGAGTTACTGCAGGTGGAATTTTTTTGTCCTTTTGTCCAACCCCAAACCATGTGAAGTTTTTTCACCCAAAACTAAAAAGATTTCTGTCATGGGGAAAAACATTTAAACTGTGATCCTGGTAGATTAATTGCCAGGTCCTTTGGAGTAAGGTTTCAATGCCTGGGTGGTAACTGAGAATATTCTATCAAGTACTGTTAGTAATAATTCTCTACTCATTCTTTACTGCTTTATTATAACCCAGATTGTGCTTTAATTTCAGGTAGTTGCTGAAGAAGCCTGGGAAAACCATTTAAAAAGAAATGATTCCATCATTGTAGATATATTTCACGGCCTTTTTAAATCCACTCTTGTCTGTCCTGAATGTGCTAAGATTTCTGTAACCTTTGATCCATTTTGTTATTTGACACTTCCACTACCCATGAAAAAAGAACGCACTTTGGAAGTTTTTTTAGTCAGAATGGATCCACTTGCTAAGCCTATGCAGGTAAGCCTTTTAGTTTAATATATGAAATTCCTGATTTGTAGAGCATTGAAAGTGATCCTCAGTTCCTTTACATTGTTAAAATTGAGAAGTTCAATAAGTAAATTCATCGAGCTTTAGTTTTTCTGGCTTGTGAAGTGCCACTTAGAATGTCTGAGGAAGACTAAAAGAGTGCTTTTAATTTCTGTCAGTTTCAAGGATGATATTGGTGATTTCTTTATGGCTGTGTTAATAAGACTTCTTAATCTTTAAAATATGTGTGTTTTTTTTATCTTTTTCTTTTCATTGTAATGGATTTTTATTGTGATGGATTTGTATGATTTTTAAAAAATACATGTATGTCTTATCCATACTTAATTCTTCAGTTTCTTAGCCTCAGAAGACAAGTATAAGAGGATTGGTGATAAACGATGCAAAAAAAGGCTTAAATGGTATTAGGTTGTACTGAATTCTTCTTTGCTGTCTTAATAGTCCAAATCTGCTTTGTCTTAATAGTCAAAAATTTTGGATGAGATTTATTTGTAAAGATAGCATCTTTTGCCTTATTTATTAGGAAGTACCATATTGCAAACCTAGAAGTGGCATGAAAAAATCTACATAGATTACGATAACATAATAATGATGAAATGATTCTAGCTATACCTTATGGTATAAGAGAGGAAAAAGTGAAATAAATAAGTCACAGTTAGGCAGACTTGTAAAAATGCTTTAGAACCTGAAATTGGAAGGAATTTCAGGAGCGTTCTTGAAGTCAGTAAGTTAGGGAAGTCAGAGGTAAAGGCATATGTATGAACTGCTGGGAGATGAGCCCAGTTAGTTATGAGAACAGGTTCTATCTTATAAAGGAGAGAATGTAATAAGCAAATTAGAGTTTGGATGTATCCTGACTGGATATGCACAAGAGATGTGCAATATTCGAAGATGAGCCTTGTGTGATATGAGATAATAGTGCAGGAATGTATAGAGATTGGAAAGAGCATGAGTTCAGGTATGCTTTTGTGAGTGTTTCTAGTTGTATAGGAAATAGCAAAGGCATGCTGTATGTGGCAATTAATTACAAAGCTACAATGCCTTATTTCTTATGCTTATTTCTAGCTAATCTTGTCTTTATTATGCAAATTACTCTTAGCTGTTTGGAGCTTCATTACCAACTGCCAGTGTACTGCACTAAGGCAACTCGGAGAGATTTTCTCTGTTAATTATGAGGTTCTGCCTTTGCAGGTGGAATTGTAGAACTCAGCCATTAGCTATTGCTGATGGCTGGAAGTACCAAAGAAAAAAAGCTGTTAACACAATAGCAATTAATTTAACAATACCCTGTGCAGTCAGGAAAGGCCATTGAGATATTTTGAGATATTTAGACAAGGACTCGTGGAAGAATTCCAGAGTATAACCATCCTGAAGAAAAGAAATATCCAGGTTTTTCCTACCAAAAGCTTTTGGTTTTGACTTTTAAGAAAATGCAAAAATAGTGCTTCGCCTTTTTCTGCTTTTTTTTTTTTTTTTTTTTATGGTTATGAAGTTTAGGCCAAAGATTTTTATAGGACAAGTTAAAATAAAGAATTCGAATAGTACTTTTTGGAATAATATTTTCCAGTAGTTTTTATTTGTTTTTTGTTCACGTGCATCTTTTGTCTACAAAGGATTAAAGTGATTTTTATTTAATTTTTTTTTTAGTACAAAGTAGTAGTTCCAAAAATTGGAAATATATTGGATCTTTGCACGGCATTGTCGGCTCTGTCAGGTGTTGCTGCAGATAAGGTGAGAGTAATTTCTTATATGAAGCACAACATTTAACACCTCAACGTTTGTTAACCTGATTTAATCATACATACTCCATTTTCTTTTAGATGATTGTTACTGATATATACAATCATAGGTTCCACAGGATATTTGCCATGGATGAAAATCTGAGTAGTATCATGGAACGTGATGACATTTATGTGTAAGTACAGATAACATGCTTCATGGCTACTTTCAGTTTTTGTTATTAGCATAAGATAAAAACCTAAATGTAAGGTAAAGACAGATGAGTTGGATTTTTTGTTTATTTTTCTGTTATAGCTTTTTAAATGACAATTTTCTGTTGTTTCCTATTTTTTATTTTTTTTTAGATTTGAAATCGCTATCAATAGAACAGAAGATACAGAACAAGTTATAATTCCTGTTTGTTTAAGGGAAAAGTGCAGGCACACTAGCTACAGCCATAGTGGTTCCTCGCTGTTTGGTCAACCTTTTCTCATAGCAGTGCCTAGAAACAACACTGAAGATAAACTGTATAACCTGCTGCTGTTAAGAATGTGGTAAGGTTATTGTTTAAAGAAAAATGCTAATAGTTGTAGTGGGTGGATACCTATTTTTACTTTCACTGCTAACAACTTGAGTAGGTTTCAGTCGTTGGTTTAAAATTGAATATATTTAGCAGAAAGCAAATAAATTTTAGCCCTTTGAAATCTGAATTTGTGAGGCTTTTGATTTGATTTTTTTTGTTCTTGTTGTTATCATGACCTTATCGAAAACTTGAGAACTCTTTGGAGTGTCAATCACTGTTTGCCTGAGCAGGGAAGTAATTCTGCTGTATACTTAGCTGTTAGGCCTTAGTAAAACAGAAATGTTTTGCCAGTTATTCTGTTGTGGTTATGTTCCCTGTAGCTACTATACAATTTCTATGCTAATTTCTGTCGTAAAACTACAGTTTTACAAACAAGACTGGACTAAGTATCATTATGTGAAAGAAATTAGTCTTATAGCCTCCAATTGAAATTTATACTTTATTTTCTGCTGATGTAACTTTCCATGTAAGTAAACCTGCATATTTTGTTCATTAAACATATGGTTAAATGAACAGTTAAAGAAGTGATTTGTGGTCAAACATAAACTAATACCAAGAATCAAGTGGTAGAAAATCAAATAACTGTCACAAACAGAAGATCACAGTCAAGCAGAATTTTAGATTTGCCTATAGCAATAGATGTCAGGCATTAGACTTATTCAAAATAAGTCAGAAAGGATTGCCGGAATAGAGTGTACTATAAAGGATTTGTAACCTTTTAATTCTCTGGTGTGAGCAACCTAAGTTTTAAAAAAATCAATGGATTCTAAGTGTTGTTTTCATTTGTTATGTTTAGCCGATACGTAAAAACATGCACTGAAACTGATGACAGTGAAGGATCTCTACGGTGCTGTAAGGAACATGGTATCAATGGTAACGGCCCAAATGGAATACATGAAGAGGGCTCTCCAAGTAAGACTGGAATGTCTAAATTTGTTCATATTTTGTGTTCAGTTTGAAACTGATTTTAATTCTATATTGTCTGTTCTACCTCATATCTCACTGCTTAATTGTTTAGGTGAAATGGAAACAGATGAACAGGATGATGAATCCAGCCAGGATCAAGAGCTTCCTTCAGAGAATGAAAACAGCCAGTCAGAAGACTCAGTTGGAGGTGACAACGACTCTGAAAATGGATTATGTACTGAGGATACTTGCAAAGGTCAACCACTAACGGGACACAAAAAGCGACTGTTTACATTCCAGTTCAATAACTTAGGCAATACTGACATAAATTACATCAAAGATGATACCAGGCATATTAGATTTGATGACAGGCAACCTAGGCTTGATGGTAAGTTATGGGGAATGGATTGGGCAACATTTGATTCTGATATGTTTTTCTCACTCCACTTCCACAGAATAATATTTCATTCTTTCTGTATGCTACTCGATAAAACCTTTTTTTCCAAGAGTGAATTCTGTGTAAGTAGTTGTTGTTGTAATTAACTCTTGGAAATGCAGAAACTGTGTCTACTTCGATTTTTTTAATTCATTTGGGTGTTTACCCAAGGTTGATACAACTTGATGTGAAACTAGAAATAATAGTAAGAGAACACATGTTTTTAATCTTAGAAAGATCTTTCCTTGCTTTGGATTGGGATCCCGAGTTGAAGAAGAGGTACTTTGATGATAGTGCAGCAGAGGTAAGCTTTTCATGTTGCTGCCCTTTCCAGCAATAATAAAATTTAAGTGTAAAAATAGAACTTCCTGTGGTGCAGAGATAGTAAAACTGTTTGAAAGCAGCAGCTAGGGTATCTTTTATCCACATTACTGATAGCAAACGTGATGCCATAAACAAACATCATTTATATGTGCAAGTCAGTAGCAAATACGAGGCTTACTAATTTAGTAATAAATCTGAGGCTGTGATACAACTTTTGCTTGAATGGTTTCTGATCAGTTTTTCCATATATAGGAGCTATGTAGTTACTGTTTATAGAAAGACGACATCACTAAAATCAGTTTTGTTTCATTTGTTCTCTTAACTCAAGAAATACTTCTCTTTAGGATTTTGAAAAACATGAAAGTGTGGAATATAAGCCTCCCAAAAAGCCTTTTGTGAAATTAAAAGATTGCATTGAGCTGTTCACAACAAAGGAAAAACTAGGTGCTGAAGACCCATGGTAAGGACAAGACATCAAAATTATTCCATTTAGTGGTGTGTTTCTCAAAATGTGTTCAAAAACAAATGTAAATATTTTCAGAGATACCTAATTGGGTTTTTTTTTATGGTCTTTTGAATCTTTCCATATGTTAAACTTCAAGTATGGTTATATTCTAAAAGTATATTTTGTATCGATTGATCGTACAGCTAGAAGTTGTTACCGTATGTGGAAGGTTATGTTTGTATGGGAGATGAATTGTGTATTCAGAATTAGGAGGAAGGCTGAGATTCTTAAGATGCTGTAGTCTGTGAGATGTGATCCACAGTGAACTTATAAATACTATGCCAAATCCAGTACAGTGAGTTAAGTATTCTTTTCTGAGATGGAAAAAAAGTATATCACTAGATAGAGCTTTCTTAATGCAAATATACATAACTGTAAACTAAATAGGAATGTGCTTAAACAGATTTGTGGGATGGGAGATGTCTGTAATCAGTGGAACCTTTTGAATTCATGTACCGAACATATGCCTTTGATTTTTATAGTGATTTGTTGTTCTTCCAAATTCTGAATTAGGGATGATGTTGGAATGTTCGCAGTTACAGGATGTTCCTGTAAGGTCATCCTTCTCTGGGATTTGTCATAAAGTTCTTGTATTTTTCCAAGTTGGGTAGATTATGCAACGCTGGACAGACTTAATTTGAGATGCCATACAGCTCAAAGTGCAGTGAAGTGCTTCTATTTTTGTAGCACATCTTAAGCAGAATGTTGAAACAGAATAACAACAACAAAAAAATACTCCTGCTGAGCTCAAGAAGTTGCTTCTTGATACATTTGACAAGAAGTCGATCACTGCATCATTTCTTGATATTTCAGGTCTTCCCAGGTCTCATCATCACTAATCCAGCACAGGTCTTGGCCTTTCTGGCACTTGCCTACTTACAGAATAGATATAGAGTTTTTGCAGATACCAATAATCACTGTGAATTTAACAGCCAGTGGGATGAGATGGGAAATAGATGGATTTGAAAACTGGATCTTGAAAAAAACAGAGCTGCATGTTATTTGTGGGCTATCTTATACTGTTTTCCTGATCCTTAGTCTTTACGAAATGTGAGAAAACTGTAAGAAAAGACTGCAGAAGTTACTGTAGGTGAAGAGAGGGAAGGAGCTGCTACCGATGTGTTTAAAATACTGTTGAACTCCACTGTGAACCTGCTTCCGGTAGCACCTTATGTTTTAAACTAGAAGAGATATCAATGGCACTTGTAATAGAAGATGAAATGTGTGTGTAAGCTTTTGCTAATTCAGTTCTTCCCTTGTTACTGGCTTTCCCTATGGCGGTGTATTTTAACATGTATACAGACTGCAGTTCTTTAAAATTGGTACTTTTGTTTCTTTTAGGTATTGTCCAAACTGTAAAGAACATCAGCAAGCTACCAAAAAGTTAGACTTGTGGTCACTTCCCCCAGTGCTGGTAGTTCATCTAAAACGCTTTTCCTACAGCAGATACATGAGGGACAAGTTGGACACATTGGTTGGCTTTCCAATAAAGTAAGAAACCAAAGTATTTTGGTGCTAGAAGTGAAATGCATGGCTGGGGCATATGTTTAATCCAACAATTATGTAGAGTGGTTTTATTCTTGGCTTCCGTGAGTGGATCTATTAAATACCGATGACGATGTTTTTGTAAGTTAAGAGTATGAACGCTTCAAAAAAAGAAGAAAAGAAGTAGGTCAGTATTAAAGAAGTCATCTGTCCAATGGTTTTGAGCAAATTTAGTGGTTCCTGTTCCGTTCCTCAGAGTGGAAGAGGTGCATTGTCAGTGTGGTGTAGCATATGTTTGTTTTGCGGAAGATGTAAAGTAGAGGGCTCAAAGACCATTGCAGTGTGAAATGATTTACAGAAATGATAACATTAAATTCTTTTTGTTTGCTTGTTTTTTAATAGTGATTTGGACATGTCAGAGTTCCTTATTAATCCAAATGCAGGGCCGTGCCGCTACAACTTGATTGCTGTCTCCAATCACTATGGAGGAATGGGAGGAGGGCACTGTAAGTTATTTCAAATATCATCATTTTACGTGTCAACTTTCTATATTTATTTTAATTACTCATCACTTTCAATCACTGGCATTTTTTAATGGTTGAAGGATTGGGGTTTTTTTGCTTCTATCACAAGAGCTTTAATAGAACAATCTATATGAAATGAGCGTTCAAGGATGATTGCAGGTTCTTTTTTATTTCTAGTTCCGAATATTGTGAATCAATTAGTGGAAGAGTTCCATGGGGGCTACTGTTCTCTGACAACTTATTTTGTCTTACTTGTTTGTATTTTTGTACACTGTAGATCTCCTTGAAAGCAGAGAGAAAAATGAAGAAGCGGTTAAGGGTTTTTATTTCAAATATTCTTTCTCTCTCTATGTTCTCTTTCTTTAGGGGGGGGAATGGTTATTGGTGGTGTTGTTTTAAGAAATGAAAAAGTGTGATTGTCATAACAGGTTTTTAGTAGGTGAAAGTGTTTTACCATAACAAACTGTAGCAACTGATTGTAATGCATCTAAGAAGGTACAAAGATTGCACTTCTCTGCCCTAGATACCGCTTTCGCGAAAAATAAAGACGATGGAAAATGGTACTACTTTGATGACAGCAGTGTGTCAATTGCGTGCGAGGATCAAATAGTGGCAAGTACCCTTTGCTTTTCTAAAATGGAGGCTGTTGGTGATACTAACCTGAGGGGATTCAAATGAGGAGTGAATCGTGAAGCCAGCAGTAAATTTCACATAGTAGTTTGTCTCGTTTTAAAGGACTGTACGAAACAAAAGTATTTTTCCCTGACATGCTGGAATAGTTTATATGAAAGCTTTTGATCTCTGTGTAATTTTACCTTATAGACTTGTAATTGATTTTAAATGTTTTGCCTGGAGTCTCATCATCGTCTCGCACTCTTTTCCAGTCCAAAGCAGCGTATGTGCTCTTCTACCAGAGACAGGATACAATCAGTGGAACTGGCTTTTTTCCTCTCGACCGGGAAACTAAACAAGGTGCTTCAGCTGCCACAGGCATCCCACTAGAAAGCGATGAAGACAGCAATGAAAACGATAATGATATAGAAAATGAAAATTGTATGCACACTAACTAATGGAAGAACTAGAAGCCATAAAAGAGACTTTCCTACAGGGGATACCTATTGGAAGAGTGAAATTGCCCACCAAATTAAAAAAAATAAAAATAAAAATCTGAGATGGGGAATTTCAGATAACAGAATGTAAATCTTTATTACATACATTTTAACATGTGCAGTACTTGAAGTGAAACAATAAAATCTTTAACAGAAATCGTCTCTAATGCATTTACAGTCTTGTATTCACAAGCTATATATAGGAAATCACAAATAAACCCCTTTTAAGTTTTCTGCTGCTGTTCTGATGGATTATGTTTTCTTTGGTTTTGGATGTGAGTTAATAACGAAAATGTTAAATCTGTGGACTTCTGACATTTATTTTCTTAGTACTGCAAGAATACTACTGCCAAGTCTAGTTTCTGGATGAATATATTCATGTCCCTTAGGCTGTCACACAGACTATAAGTAAAAATGTCATAAACATAAGCAGTAGTTTTGAAACATCAGATTTCTATGTTTCTCCCTAAAGAAATAATACCTTTTTTAATTTGATCATGATAGAAGAAATAGCTTGAAAAGGTGTTTTAACCTTTTGTGATATAGTTGTGCATCCAGAATATTACATTCACCTCACTGCTGCTGTGGAACAGGTTCTGGATGTCATGCTGCATTAACAAAGTTTTTCAATTAAATGTAAGTATCCTTTGTTGCTTGTTGGAATCTACTCTGCAAACATAATTCCTGTTATCTTGCTTATAAGACATGCATAATTTTAATCTGATGTCAGTCCAAAATTTACAATTGTGCTGTAAGTTCTCTCTCCCCAGTTTTCATAGTTTGACAGCTTGCAAACTACTCTGTAATAGGGTCAGAGTTAATAGTATTCTGTATCCATAGTAATGACTGTGTATCGGGCTTAGATGAGAATTTCTCGATATAACCTACCTTTAAATCATTGATGAACAAATTGGTTTTAAAGGTAGGCCTGTTAATTTTCTTCGTGCGTTCCTGTTGGAATTCACCATAGCCTTACAGTTCTGAAAAGGTAACTCATTGTAAGAGAATTGGCATTTGCATGTTCGAGTCAGAACCTGTACAGTATATAAGGCATAAAAACTTTGAATTGGGTTTCAGTTAATTGTGTTCAGGGGTCCGGGATGCCAAAATAAGCGTGACGATTTGAAACAGTTTCTAATTTGCTGCTTTCCCTTCGATCGAGTTGGAAGAATGTATTGTCCATTTGTATACAATACTGCCTTGGAGAGGAAACCCTTGATTGCGGGGGCACATTTCACATATCTGCTACCTGGAGAATTGCTTTGTGTCCCACTGTTCAAACAGATAATTAAAAATAAAGATAAAAGCAAAAAGTAATGATGTTCTTCACTTGAACTAATCAAATACAATAGGTTATAAATTGTGTATTGTAAATAAAAGTTCACTCTGTGAGTGCACATTTTGGTAAATTATTTATTTATGTTAGCATTAAAAAGTTTAAAAAAAAAAAAAAAAGTTGCATTTGACCAGGATATAAATGAGGTCTGTTGGACATGGCTTTGCTTTATACCTTGATATTAAACTGGTGTTTCATCCTGGTATTTTAAAGCTGCTTTGAGGTTTTTTTGGTTTTTTTTTTTTTGTTTTTTTTTAAATGTAAACTAACCTCCTGCATGACAGAGGTTAAAATTTTGTCTGCACTTGAGTTCACTTGGGTTTACATTTGAAATGCGCATGTTTATTTATACAGATTTCAATAAAGCTATTCAAGGCCTTATTTAGTCTTTCAGTTTCTTACACATTCTTTTACCACAGCCTTTGTGTAGTGAGCAGCCTTTATCTAACCAGAACATGTATACTATCATCAGTTGTAAAAATGACTACCAACGTGGACTAAGATTAATAGCATTTCCAGAAATGCTATACACGGATGTGTAGGACAGATTCTCTGCTGTCCTTGTCTGGCTCTGAAACGTTTGTAAGGCAACAGCAAAAACAAAACTTTATGTGATGAAAAAATTTTAAAAGAAAAGCTAATAAGTAATGATCGAGTGACAAGATGTGGATGCCGAGATAGCTTATGGAGTGAGGCAATGTATTTTAAGGCTAGACAAGCTGACATGGTGGAAGAAAAATGATGAAAGCTTCTTGCTTGAAACCTCTTTTAAGTGTGGAAGACAGCAACCCAATACAAAGCTAACTACAGAGAGGAAAACAGCGTGTGAGTTTAACTCACATGTGGTAATCAGAGTGCTTCAGAGATGGTTTGTGGAGCAGAGGAAGGAAGCCTAGAGAAGGAACCACCTTTTTGAAAGTCACGCTATTTTCACTTAATGGTAGGGGTTGGAAGAAACCTCCAGAGATCATCGAGTCCAACCCCCCTGCCAAAGCAGGTTCCCTACAGCAGGTCGCACAGGTAGGCATCCAGGCGGGTCTTGAATATCTCCAGAGAAGGAGACTCCACAGCCCCCCTGGGCAGCCTGGTCCAGTGCTCCGTCACCCTCACCGTAAAGAAGTTCACGCAGAACTTCCTGTGCTCCAGTTTCTGGCCATTTCCCCTTGTCCTGTCTCTACACACTGCTTTTCCTTCTCTACCAAAATAGCCCCGTACATTTATAATCCCATTGCCTTTCCTGCATTGTGTTGGCCTATACCTTGGAACAGTCTGTATTTTCTTTATATAGAGATTTTAACTTGGAAGAAAATTTCTTAGAAGCCCTGCTGTTTGTTGTATGGGCCAAACAAATAGGACTGGACTGCTTGAGCACCAGGTGTAAAACCAGTCCACGTGTCACAGATTCATAAAATGGTTTGGGTTGTAAGGAACCTTAAAGGCCGTCTAATCCCAACTCCCTGCCGCGGGCAGAGGTGTACCCCACCAGTTCAGGCTGCCCAGGGACCCACCCAACCTGGCCTTGAACACCTCCAGGGATGTAGCACCTGCAGCTTCTCTGGGCAGCCTGTGCCAGTGCCTCACCATGCTCCTTGTGAGAGATAGTTATCTCTTATTCAGTCTAAATATACCATCTTTCTGTTAAAAACTGTACAAGCCCAACTCCCTCAACTTTTCTCTGTAGGAGAGGTGCTCCAGCCCTCTGATTATCCTCGCGGCCCTCCTCTGGGCCCCCTCCAAACAGCTCCACGTCTTCCCTGAGCTGGGGGCCTCAGGCCTGGATGCTGCATTTCCAGTGGAGCCTCGTGAGGGTGGAGGACAGGAGGACAATCACCTCCCTTGAGCAAAACCAACACAACTGGGCCAAGATTTCCTTATTGTGGATTGGTTGGGGTTGTTTGTTTTTTGTATGCGTGACTCCCTTCTTGGTGCAGGTGTTACCTTACTTTCAGAGCCAGTTCTCAGCAGGCATTCTCCAGAGTGCAACTTCCATAATCCAGGAGAGGAAGCAGAAATTCCATGAGGTCTCTGCTTTACGACATGTTGAAACTAACTTTTAATAGTTCTTATCAAGTGCCAGTTAAGGAAGGGAAGAATAACATATAATTTAATGTTTTATGAGATGGGGCATTTTGTTATTTTTTATCTGGTTTCCAGCACACTGAGTTTGTAAGCTTCTTAACCAGATATGAAAACCAATGACTTTCCTACATGAATGTCTCCAAGATTTCTGGGAATCTGGCCAAATTGTTATTTTGGTAACATTATGTATTCACATAGAAGAGATAATTCATTCAGCGTGGACGTGCTTAAAATTAAAGCTCCAGAAAACACATTCTTCTTCACGGTGTCTATCAAAAGTTATCAGTACTCAACTGGTGTTTTAAACAGACAAGGAAGTGGTTCCTGCCCTCTCCCCTTGTGGGTCGCTTCTGACATAAAAAAAATCTACAGCACTCTCTCAGTTTTTTGGAGCTGCACTGACAGCTGGCTTTTTGATGGTTCTACGTGTCAGCATAAAACCCAAACTGGCAGGGCACAGAAAGCCTCGTTAACATGAGAGTCACAGAAACAGAAGTGTGGGAGGCAAAAGACAGCGTGCAGCTCCCAGCCACCGTGCTGGTTCTGAGACAGCAGCGCTGGATGCAGAGCCGGGCTGGGGCGAGGGGAGGTGAGGAGGTGTGACAGGACCTCTTGTTTCAGTCGGCTTCAACCAGTACTCTGGGTGCTTTGGTGCCATTTTGTTCCTTGGTCTCTATTGTCACCCATCTGGATTGAGGTCCTGCCTGTCTTCCCAGCACGCTGAGGTGATGTCTGCAATTTGCAGTTGAAATGACAGGTGAGAAAAGCTGTCAGATAACATCCCCCAGATGATGAAGGACGCTTTTCAGCATCTACAGCAGTTACTAAGGGGAAGACTCAACCCTTGCAGCTCTTCCAGCAAATCTGCACTCTGTTGTGAGTGCAATGTGTCTTCTAAGTAAGTGTTTGAAATCTTCAGAGGGAAGCCAGTGTGGGTGGGTAAACAAATTGTGGAAACAGTTCCACTTTGTAATTTCCAGTGTTACAGGGGCACCACATGCACCCAGTGGGAGCAACCTCACAGACGATGAATGAAACCTTGGAAAGGCACAGAAGCCCTGGAAGAGTCCAAATGTGACAAATCTATGGCCAAGCATCCCATTAACTAGGGAACGAATGGGGCTTCTGCCTGCTGGGTGGCATTAACAGTCCTTCAGGATCAAATGATTGAAAGGACTCAAAGAATCGTGTTGATCAGTATGGTTTTACTCAGCCTGTTATATTTTGTAATTATGGGTGTTCTTAATTGCGAAGTAACATCGGTAAGATCACGCTACAGGTATACCTAGAATCATTTAAGTGCTTGACACCTAATTATCACATTAAACATCAAATCAACATGATTATCATACAGTATTACCCTATGCACTTCCAAAGAGTAGCAACTGAGCAACGGTCTTCACCTTATCAAATCATTGTGGAATAGGGGCATTACAGGAGAATTCGGTGGTGCTTGCTCTTAAATTAATGTTTTTATTTGGTGTGTGAAATACTCACCTCATGGCCATACAAAGTGGGTTACATCCCAGGAAGTAGCACATATAACTGAATCCTCATGCAGCCCAAGTGGGCAAGCGAGTCAGTGTGAGCTCCCAGTGGGTAACAGCAGCATGAGAACTCCTCTGGGATGCATAAGCAAATATAGGAGATCGATTTAACCTTCCTAGGCCTGCCTGCACTATGGATCCTGGGAATATACACTGTACCAGTTACGACCTTTTTAAAGATAAGATGTAACCCGGGAGACATTATAAAGAAAAAGATAACCGTATGATATCTCCTTTCTGTTCTTCCACTCTGGTAGTGGATGAGCATTGCTGCTTCCTGATGGAATTTCTGCTGATGAACACTGACAGGAGCAGACACGCCCATGTTGAAAAGCACACCTCTCCTCCAAAATGGAAATTAAAAGCTACAGATCATGCAGTCAAAATGAAGTCTGCTGCAGGGTCTGAGGATGGGAACCCTCACTGTATTCTCCAGAATGCAATGAAAAGCATGGGGAAAGAATTCAGGAGCACGCTGCTTGTTTTCAGCATCTGTCAATGCTATAAAATACACACTGCTCTGTGGGCGGGTGTCAGCATGAGCATCTCACAGCTGAGGAGGAAATCCTCAGGCAGAAGGGACAGTAATTAGTAACTCTGTACTTATTAAGAACTGCTGCAAAGCACGTATCTTCTGCCAACTCAGATATACGCTTGTCCATGGGATTCAAGGACTGCCAGTGAGGAGGGCTCACATGGCACTTGTTTTCTTCTGCAACCTCTGATTAGAGGAGAGAGGGTTCAGGTTCTGCTTTAGTTCTGCTCCCCCCTTTCCAGGTGAAGCTTCCACACAGGCTTTATTGATGTTGGCTGGTTGTGCGTGAACTAAGAGCTGCTCGATGAATTAAACAGCATCTAAATGACCTATTCATTTGGCAAGACTGATGTTCTGTGTCATTTTGCTCTGAATGACTCGGATCCTAAGTATTAATGTAGGCAGTAAGCTGAGATGGTGCCTTGTTTGGTCTTCAGACGCCCAGTTCATCTATCAAGATGAACAGATGTCTGAGTGTGCTAACGGTGCCAGCACATGGTGGCTCTCCCCTCTAAGGGCTGTGCTTCACTGTCCCCCTTCTCTGGTGCCTCCACAAGTGCTTCTCCGTTGTGTCTTCATGCTGCAGCATCCCCGGGTTTGCCCCAGATGTTCCTGTGTCAGGCACGGCCCTGCACACTGCAACCAAAGGAAATACTCAAGGCAAGGGTTTCTAATGCAGCTGAATACAGCAGGGGCAGAACAGGACTTTGAGCAGCAACTGCATATTTTAAAGTGCTGAAAGGATTTGGAAATGGGGGAAGCTTGGAGTGGGGATGAAACTAATCCTTGTTGAAAAGTACTTTTTGTTAGACTTCAGGTTGGCTCAGCTCTTGTGAGGCCGCATCTGGAGTACTGCGTCCAGGCCTGGGGCGCCCAGTACAGGAAGGATGTAGAGCTCTTAAAGCAGGCCCACAGGAGGGCCACTAAGATGATCAGAGGGCTGGAGCACCTCCGCTATGGGGAAAGGTTGAGGGAACTGGGCTATGTAAGCTTCGAGAAGAGAAGGCTCAAGGGAAACCTCGTTGTGGCCTTCCAGTGCTTGAAGGGAGAATATAAACAGGAGGGGAAACAGCTGTTTACAAGGGTAGATGATAGTGATAGGACAAGGGGGAATGGTTTTAAACGGAGACAGGGGAGGTTTAGGTTATATATTAGGAGGAAGTTTTTCACGCAGAGGGTGGAACAGGTTGCCCAAGGAGTTGTGGATGCCCCATCCCCGGAGGCATTCAAGGCCAGGCTGGATGTGGCTCTGGGCAGCCTGGTCTGGTGGTTGGCAACCTTGCACATAGCAGGGGGGTTGAAACTCGATGATCATTGTGGGCCTTTTCAACCCAGGCCATTCTATGATTCTATGATACAATATGACTATCGGTCATGAAAGTTTTCATCTCTTAGACGTTCATAGAGCAGCAACTCAAACACAAATACACTCGTGCACAAACATTTGTAGGACAAAAACACTGAGACACATCTTTCAGGACTCTGCTGGGATTTTCAGTAATGGCACTTTGATTTTCACATCTCTCCTTTTAAAAAAATCTCTGCCACCATTAAGTTCCTGGCTACTGATGCCATGCGAATGCTTTGGTTGTTTGCTATAAATCATTGATATACCCAGTGCATTTTATAATAATATTTGGATTTCCAACGCTTATAGCAACGGTCAACAAATGAGATGGACACAATAGGTGTTTATTCATAAAACATTGATTCTGAATTGTTTCAGCTAACTTGCTCTTATACAGTTTGAGGGAATTAGACTGATGTTGCTTTTTGGTATCAGAAATAACACCCTAGAAGTTGTCTTCAGGAAATGTAACCTTAAGCACTTCTGCAATATCTTTTGAATAGGTTGATTAGGAGATAGATAAAGGAATTTTTACAAGTACACGCTGTGGGAACTACACAGATGTGGGAAGCATCTTCTCTCTGCAGTCTTCTGATTTCTGTTTGGTTGACATCGTGCTCATCTGAAAGTAGTGTTTAGAGACCTCATTTTTATGATGCAAATGACTCCCTTAATATCAACTGTGATAGACTGTAATATCTCAGTTTTCCCAGTGGCATTTGGCCAATTATTAGAATTTGAGTAATATGATATTCCTTCCTTGAAATAGGAAGCCCACATAGGAATACCAACGTAATGCAATCCATAAAATCTTCCCAAAGAGTTGCTTGAACAAATGTACAGTTAAAAAGGAAACAAAGCAGGCTTAAAATTTAAATTTACGTACTCCATTCATGAACAAACATATCAAACAATCCAATGGAAGCAAAAACATGATCAGAGAATCATTGGGATTGGAAGGGACCTCTGGAGATCATCAGTCCAACCCCCTGCTAAGCAAAGGAACTGCGAATGTATAGAAAAACAATGAATCACAGCTAAGACACAGATCGGCAGGAATACGGAAAGGTCTAAGCAGCACAAAATACAGCCAAAAAAACCCATGAATGTAATGAGAAAGTAGCTGTAGAATAATAATAGGTGAAGGCACGGTGTTTCAAATACAT
Source organism: Alectoris magna (assembly GCA_030625065.1). Lineage (NCBI taxonomy): Eukaryota > Metazoa > Chordata > Aves > Galliformes > Phasianidae > Alectoris > Alectoris magna. Next base: position 165,376,982 of record CM060560.1, on the reverse strand, counting down.
TCTTTAAAAAAGCAGCATCCTATGAATAAAAAAAAGCAAGTACAGCAGAAGTCACTAACAGTCAACCAAATAGGGAAAGAAAACAAAAGTAACTTTGTTCCTAGTAATGGGTTTAACTTTTTACCGAAACCACTGGAAAGAAAACAACCTACAGGTGATTCTATCACATTATGAGCATTTTTTTAAATTAGTAACAGAAGAGCCATGCTATTTGACATGAGTCCTCAGTCATTACCTAGAAAACTACAGTTTATGTGCCCAAGCACAGGATAATTTGGAAGAACAGGTTAACAGAGGAAGGCCCCCAGCGTGCTGAAGGAGAAAAAAAATCAAATGTTAAATTCTCTGAGATTCTGCTGTAAGTCTGTCAGCAGGGCTGGGCCTGGCCCCCTCTGACCTTGCCTCTCACCCTATATGACATCCAAGCTCACCAAATGTCTGCATCCTGCATGCCGAAGTGTGGCCGAGCTGATCAGGAGCGCAGCCATTTTGTGAGGAATTTGTCACTACTCAGTATGTGTTCAGAAATTATTATGAACTTGCCATGGGTACACATGCTTGAATACATTTCTGTTTGCACATGGCCCAGAACAGAAGCCTCCTATGAGATAACCCTGCTTTGTTTGGAATACATATTCACACATGGAATTGGTCTGTGAATGCATTTTACTACAAAGGAAAGCATTTGGCTACTCATGACTGGATTTCTTTGGATGTCTTCCAATACCCTGAGAAGTATGCTCATTCTGTTCATCTGCTTTGACTCAACCTGAGACATAAAACTTCTTTCAGATGCTGCTTATGAATACAACCACGCAGGCAGCCACACAAGTATTTACATAAAGGGCAAAGTCCTTCCAGTGAAATGTGAAGAAAGGACTGTTTCAAGAGGCCTTCACTCTTCCTAAAGCAACAGAGATGAGCACAACTGAAAAGGTAAATCAACGCCTCTATATCAAAACCTCTTCATCAAGATCTCTTCCATGAGGAACCTCTAAACCTCCATGATTACGGAAAGAACTGCCTGTAAACTACTCAAGTGGTCACACTATAATCAGCTTTGAGAAGAGTTGTGCTGGAGGCACTCGGTAGCATAGGGCCACACTGGGTCCTGTGGGCCATGCCAGCAGTAGAATGCCCATACGGAGTGCTGGTCTCCGTACCACCTGGGGGAGTACATCTATTTGCACAGACACATTTTCTGTATTTATAGATTCTGCTGCAACATCATTAGCTACACACACAGAAGACACCCCTAACAAAAAGGACACAACACTCCATTCAGTAGATGAAAACCTTCCTTCGGGAACAGCATCACCCTACAGCCCCCGGGCTGCAATCTGGAATGATTTTCTTTAAGGATTCACCAAAGCCTGGGGAAACAGTGGCTTTTCATCTCTGCTAGAGCAGCCCCAAAAAATTATTTTTACACAGGGGAACACTCTTCCGCTCTCAGGTGTTGCTTTGTGATTAGTAGATCGCCTGTAGGCTACAAGGCATCTGGAAACGTTCCTACACTCCTCATACGTACAACCTGAAAAAGAGATAAAAAGGAAATGATTAAAAAGATGTAGGGAGACTTCTGGAAAACTGATGTGAGAGCAGCAATGTAAACAGACTGCAGCACAACCTGTATTTCTGACATGTTTATGTTAGACGCGCTCTGCAGTCAGAATGAGATACTTGGGAGACTGTGCCAGAGAGCACAGCTGAACCCCCATCCCGTGCAAGAGGCCTGGATCAAATAACACTGCTAGAACCACGATTATTTTTGCTTCAGCAGATCTGTGCCTTCATATCTATACTGAAATTCCTGACAACGGACGTGCAGATCGTGGTGAATTCTGATTAGAAGCGCAACATCACTGAACTTTCCAAAGAAACATGAGAATACACCATGTTACATTGTCTGCTATGGAAAACTCACAGGTGCTACCTGGATAGCAGTTCAGATACAATATAAATATGGTAAGGACAGGCTCAGCTTAGTGCATGCAGTAGGTTTATTTCCCAGGCCAGCCACATACCTCCTGTGTGACCTGGAGAAGTTATTTAATCTATTCTGACTCATCCTCAGTTGTCAGTGTGAAGGCTACGGGAGCCGCTCAAAGATTTTATGACTATCAGATATCTGTTTGTCTGTTGTCACACTGTGAGCTCTAAGACAGCAATAAATTAATTCAAGCAATGGACAGCAGTTCTTTCTCAGAAAAGATGTTAACAGGTTCAGCCGGATTCAATTACCAGTGCTCAAAAGGGCAGTGCAAAAGAAAACAAAAACAAAAACCAAAACCACCACCAACAAAAACCAACAACACAAGCTTTGAGAATCACTTTGGCAATTCAATTCAAGCAAGAAAAGTTAAGAAACAGCTTTGCTGGCTGGCAACACAGGAAGCATGAAAACATCTATGCCTCCAGCTGAGATTTGTGTATAGGACCTGAAGCGACGGTGCTGCAACTTAATAGGGAATCTAATCATCTAATTATCTAATGCATGTCATAGGTCTACAATTCTGGGCATGCCTACTTAACATTTTTGTTAACGTTCTTAAAGGTAATGTAACATAATTGCTGATAGTTTGCAGATGATGAACAGGACAAGTCACTGGCAGACAACTGGGATCGCTCTGTTAGTTGACTAAGCAAAATAAAATGTGTTAACACACAAACATTCAAACAAAACTTCTACTACTCTGTAAATACATGCTCATATCTGTGCAAAATTGAACACAGCCTAAATGGACAAGAAGGGGAGTTCATTCACTTTAATTTATAATCTTAATTTGCCTTTTGATATCAGTATCTGTGTTCAATCTACTGTGAGGCAAAAGTTGCTTTATCTTAACTCCTAACTCTACTGTGCCAAAAGAACAAGGTGTGCACATAAAAACCTTTACCAGACTACACAATTTATGACATTTAATATCCTGAAGATTGCTTAGTACTATTCATAGATTTGTAGTAGTTATGGGAGTATACAGGAGTATGGATAAAATAAACCCAGAGGAAAGACTACAACTCTATTCGTCAGCATGAGGTCACTTTTATTGCCACAGTGACATCCAGGTTTTCCCTCTGTACGCTGTGGCAACTGTCCTGGTTCTATCAGTATTCCATATCATAACATCATGAGACAGGCATGTTAACTCTGTTCTTGTATTCAAAATCTGAATCTGTATTTGTCTGCTAAGATGGATTATAACTAGGAGCAGACACCTGAAATTAATACAGCTGAGCACTATTCCATCCTTAATCAAATCAAAAGGCCTGATGCATGTCACTTGGAATGAATATGAACAGTGGTTCTGAGAGGTAATTGAATGAATCACAAGAGGTCTCATGGGCATTTCTGTTGGTAATTAGGGCAATAGAGCTACAGGGAATGATTTCAATCATCCACTGCCCATCGCAACATATAATTTAATAACAAAACAAGCAACAAGATAATAATTACAGCACAACACCAAGTTTGCCTGAAAGCTAACAAGCATTTTCAATGTGCTAGTCAAAAATGTGCCCTTAGAGTTGTCCACACATCTGCTCCACCTTCTGATTCAGAAGTGACTGGAAATGAAATTAAGGCATTTAAAACATATGAAGATAGGCAAGCATTTTTACCTGTGGTTAGAAGTATGTGCAATAGTGTCAGTTGCAAAGATATGCTACTACAGCAAGTCACCCTCACACCTGATTAAGCATCACTCGAGATTCCTGACTAGTTTAGTTTAACCACTCTGTTTTAACTTAAGTAATAAATCTTCTGTTCTTACAGAAAGCATACAACAACATAAAGATCATCTCATGCTGAAGAGACACGTCTGAGATTCAGGAACTGTACAGCACCCATGTTTGGTATTCAGCAGGTCCGAAGGAGGTTACAATTCTGCAGACACTGACATGATTCACCTTCAAACCCACGAGCAATCTTACTGTACTTGGCTGGCTACACTGAGCAGTGTCAAAGCAGTAGGTGAAATGATATGTACGACAAATGTCAATGATAAAAAGTCAAAGCGTGCAAGTAGAACACATTTTAACCTAAGTTACTGAGATTTAAATGTCAAACACACAATGACCCTCACAGAAGATACGCAGGGGACTGCACTTAACCTGAAAAAAAATCTTCTATTAATAGATATGTTGCTTATTTAAGTCATTTTATGCTCAATTTCCTGAATTACAGCAGGTCTCTATAAATTCACAAGTGCTCCACTTGATTCAGGAGTGTCACAATGTATAAGTAGCAAGTGTGATATTAAAAAGTCCTAATAATCTCAATCTAGGAATCAGTAAGAATTTCCCAGAATATGTTATCATAGTATTTTTTAATGAATAATTCTATATTCCAGCACTATGAATTGGGCTATTACAACAACTGCATGTCCAATTTTTCTTTGGCGTAGTTAAAAGAAAGTGCTGTTAATTTGCAGAGAGGACAGCAGACAACTAAAAGCTAAATAGCATGCAACGTAACAGACCACTAGCGAGCTACAGTAGAAATCTGTCATGGATCTCAACAGACCAACAAACCCCAAATTGTACAACATAATGAGAAAATTACTTTAAGAATCAAGTATGTTAATTTTTTTTGCTTGCGAAAGTTGTAACGTATGGTCCTCTCTTTCCTGGTCCGCAACTCTGAGCACTGACCAGTGAAAAGGGTGGAACATCAGCCAGAAACAGCTTTTACTTCCTTCAGAAGTAAGGCATGTCTCTGTGAGGCAGAATGGAAAATCAACTGCTGTGGTTTTTGATCAAAGAAAATCTAATCTATCTTCACATGAGTTGTTGAGCAGGCATTCACAATTTAAAAGCAGCCCCCCACCTAACCTGGATGTTTGCAGTACTTGTTTTGTTAGGCAAAACAAGGCCTGCAGGAAATAACTGTGCATCTGCAATCTATGACATACTAACTTGCTTCCTTTAAACGAGATTAATCTCAACTCTGCTTGCCTCATAGTTGCTCACAAGGAAATACGGTGGCAGGACACCACTTTGACTATAGGGATAATAAGAACATATAATAAGAACACATTCAAATTCTACCCAAAATACTTAGTACCTTGCTGTGAGAAAGGCAGTGTTATAGGACAGTTTCCTGACCCTCGCTGCACAACAAAGAGCAGTCCTTTTACTTGAGGCAGGTGCTTACCAACATGCCCACAGCTACCTGTGCCCAGCAGATCATACAAAACAGACATGTGGAGAAGTCCAAACAACAAAAAGGAAGTGAACAATCGAAGCTTACCCAAGAAATACCTACACACAGTCATCAATTGCCTTAATTAATTTCCTCAGTCTCCCAGCAATCCATCCAGGGTTCTCACTGAAGTATTTGGATTGACCTGCCAGTTGCCACTGAGACTGAAGGCCAAAAAAATCCTTGGCAAAATGCTTACTGGTTAAGCATATAAATAGCACTACAGAAGAAAACCTTTTTTTCTTTTTTTTTTCTTTGTATTTAAATATAAAAACCCAAGTCCTTGAGAATACATCACAAAATGCATTTCGAATCTCAAAAAAAGCTGTAGAGTCCAGGTTTGTCTGCACTGAACACTGAACAGGTGATATCCTGACCTCCTCACCTGAAGACCCAGCAATTCTGACCACCTGATTTCATTGTGCTAACACTTCCTTCATTTTTAAAAGGTCACATCCATTTATCCAGCACTGCCAAGTTAACAGCCAGTGGTTTGAAAACAATGTAAAAATAAAGACATTAAAATAAGTTATTTATAAAGCAATCCTTCACTTCTTGCTTCTTAAAGCAAACCTAAGGGCTTATGCTGACAGATAAGGGCACTGACTAAAAGTAGCAATGCTGTGCCACAGGCAACCTGCATGCCACATGATATGCAGTGTGTGTTACAGGGAGTGAGCAAAAACAAATGGCAAGGGTGCTCAGATCCATGACAATTTATTTTTCTTTTGTCATAAAAAGACACACACAAAAGATGAAAAAGAATCTTCACAGACTCATAGAATGGCTTGTGTTGGAAGGGACCTGAAGGATCATTGAGTTCCTACCCCCTGCTACAGGCAAGGTCGCCAACTGCTGGATCAAACACTACATCAGGCTGCCCAATGCCGCATCCAGCTCGGCCTTGAACATCTCCAGGGATGGGGCACCCACATTCTCTCTGGGCAGTCTGTGCCAGCACCTCACCACTCTCTCTGTGAAAAACTTCCCCAAAATCTCCTCTCTTTTAAACTATTTCCCCTAGTCCTATCATTATCTACCCCATGTTAAAGAGCCGACTTCCCTCCTGTTTATAATCTCTCCTAAAAGATTGGAGGGCCTCAATGAGATCTTCCTGTAGCCCTCTCTTCTCCAGACTGAACAAGCCCAGCTCCTTCAGCCTGTCTTTGCAGAAGTGCTCCAGCCCTCCTATCATCTTCATGGCCCTCCTCTGGACCCCCTCCAACAGCTCCACATCCTTCCTGTGCTGGGAGCCCCAAGCTTGGTTGCAGTACTCCAGACGGGGCCTCATCAGGGCGCGGTGCAGATGGGGACAATCCCCTCCCTGGCCCTGCTGGCCATCAATCTTCTGGTGCAACTCAAGATGCTGTTGGTCTTCTGGGCTATAAGCACACGCTGCTGGGCATGTCTGGTTGTTTGTCCATCAGGACCCCCAAATCCCTCTCTCCAGGGCTGCTCTCAAGTTCTTCTTCTCCCAGTCTGTACTCATACGTGGGACTGCCCTGACCACAATGCAACACCTTGCACACGGCCTTGCTGAACCTCATTGCATTCACCCAGGCCCACTCTTCAAGTATGTCCAGGTCCCTCTGGATGGATCTCTTCCTCCTGCTGCTATCAACTGCACCACTCAGCTCAGCATTGCCTGCAAACTTGCTGAGGGTGCACTCGACCCCACCATTTACGCCAATCTTAGAACATTCTCTGAATAAAGCGTAAGAAGGTCTGAAGAAACTCGATTTTTATTTTTTCAAGGTTCTCAAGACAAAAACGACAGACGACAAAAAGTGAAAAGTTTTAATCTCTCAGGAGCACCGCGCACCGCCGATCGGCGGGCACGGTGAGGAGAAGCGCACAGCGAACGGTTATTGCGGCAAGGGCCAACACCTCCGGGAGACGTCAGCGGCAGGGATGGCGTCCTGCAGAGAGCAGCCCAGGACAGCGCTCAGCCTGCGTGGCACCGCCTGACGTTACCCAGGGAGCACTCAAACCACACTCCGCGCTCCCCACTCCCCCGCCCCCTAAAAGCCAGGCAGCAGCCCAAAGTCAGGCCCCTTTGGCACCGCTTGCCCGCACTACCCGCAACCTCATGCCGCGCTCCGCAGCTCGTCCAGCAGCCGCAGGACTGAGAGAGGCCCTCCCGGCCGGAGCAGGCCGCGCGGCCCTGCAGCCTCCCCGCGGCCGCTCCGCCCGCCCCCGGCCGTGCGGCTGACGCGCGGCGCCCGGCATTGTGGGAGCGGGGGGGCGGCGGCGGCGACCCGGGGAGGGCGGGCGGCGGGGAGGGAGGGAAGGGGCCGCGGCTGACGGGTTCCGGTGTCGGACGCGGACGTGTCGGCCGGGGCCGCGGAGCCGGAGGCGTTGCCCCTGCCCCGTCGGAACAGTGCCCGGCCCGGCGCCGCCATGTCCGGCACCAGCAGCCCCGAAGCCGTGAAGAAACTGCTGGAAAACATGCAGGGAGACCTGCGGGGCCTGAGCCTGGAGTGTAGGAAAAAATTTCCTCCCGTCAAGGAGGTGAGGAGCGGCCGGGCCGCGGCGACGCTTCGGAGGGACCTCCCTCGGTGGGGGTCCTGGCGGGAGCCGGGTGAGGGTTGCGGGGCGAGCGGACTCGGGGAGGAGACGCGTCCCGTACCGCGGAGCGGGGCTGCGGCCGTGGGTCGGCCGGGGCGGCCCTGACAGCGCTGAGCCCACGTTGCTCCCCGGCGGTGTTAAGGCAGTTAAAGTTTGGCTCCGGCTTGGTGCCGTCTGGTGAGAGCTGCCGGCACGGTGCTGTCACCCGCGGAGACTGCGTGAGCGGAGAGAGGCGGCCCCGCCGGGGTGCCGCGGCTCTGCCTCCCGCCGCGGGCTGCTGTGCCTTGTGTCGGCGGCTGGTGCGGCGGCTGAACCTCAGCAAGCCTGGCAGACAGAAGTTGAAGTTGATTTCTTCTCTCTCTTCAAAAATTCCATTCATAAACTTGTGTTAGTAGCACTGTGTCGGTACTTTTTCAAATCTTACTTTGCTCTAAACGCTACTTGGGAGTTCAGTGATCTTAATTTCAGAATCTTACGAGTATCCCGTGCCGGAAGGGGCCTGCAGGGACCGTCGGTTTCAGCTGCTGGCCCCACACAGTGCTACCCAAAATTCAAACCCTGTGTCTGAGAGCAATGTCCAAACGCTCCTCGACCTCTGGCAGCTCGGGGCTGTGCCCCCTGCCCTGGAAGCGTGGCATTACTTCAACTTAGAGACAAATTTTCTGGTTTTCTTGCAGTTAGAGGACGCAACTGTGTTTCTCTGGTGTGTGTTAATGTAGTTTTGTTTAACTTTTTACCCATCACTACTTGTTGTTTTGAATCATGTTTATTCCACACAACAGCGGAAGGGAAAAAGTACTGATGCATTAAGTCAGATTAAGCTGCAGATTAACCTGGGGAATATGTAGAAGACTCTGTCAGTTTGGAAGAAAGTAATTGTGTATGTTGTGGCATTAGTTCCAATTAAGTGGTAGCATATTTAATGTCATATAAAGCATTGTGTGCATGAACAGGTGAACTGAAGTGACTGTGCTTGCTTTGAAAGACATGAAGGCACCTGCAGCAGTGTGTTACCATTTTGAGAAATGGTGTCTGTAAGTCATGCAAGAACAAGAAGTGGCTGCAGTCAGTAGAAGAGAAGTAAATCTGTGTGTTTTGGGGGAGGTCAGGGTGCTGCTTCCATGCTCTCCTGTGGTATTGTGTGACTCCAGGTGGGCTGTTTGGCACCTGAACAAAGTTTTAGCTGTGATCGCATTCAGTCTCTTTGAGATCCATGAAGGGGATGGGCAATGCGGTTCTTAAGTCACTGTTTCTAATAATGCTGCATGATGTTTCCCATGCTGAAGGTTTGAATAACCTTTGTATGTGCAGTGCTTGGTTAGTGCTGAGCACGTTTGCCGTACTCCCATGCAAGTCAGACTTCTGTGTTTCCTTTTATATTTCTACCGCGATTTGCATAGCTCACTTTGTTACTGAAGTGCTTTGGACGAAGTTGTTCACAGTTGTCGAGAGTTTGGATAGTTGTGCTTCTGGAACAGCAGTGAAAGGTGTTTCTGGAGCCGAGCTGTGGCCTCAAAGAGCTCTAGGGTGAGCAGCAGCAGGGGCTGAGCAGGACGCGTGACACAGCTGCAGGAAATGATCTTATTTCCTTGCTGCTGGAAGCTTTTTTTCTCCCCCTTGTTCTGAAGGAAGCAAGTATTCTTCTTTACTGTCAAATAGCAGCTGCTAGACAGGTATTTTAATTACATGCATTTGTTCTAATTGTGATTGGATTTGGCTGGAGCCATCAGAGGAGTGGCATGTTCTTCTGAGTGTCTGGGAGCGGCACCAGCTTTTTGAATTATGCTTAAGCATAGGATTTTTGAAATATATTTTTGCTACTTTATAATCTCACCTTATTTTTCACTCTTACAACACTGTTCTCATCACCACCACCACCTTCAGTATAACTTACGAGCTTACTTTGCAGCTTCTGTGCAACTTCCTAAAACTTCTGCGTAACTTTGTGAAGTTACTGTACTGTGATGGGCCTACTGAGAAGTATCTCGGCCAGAGTAAGTTGTGAGCTCTGCTGTAGTTGTTAGATTTAATCACTGCTTTATGCAGCTGAACCCTGTCAGTTTCTGAGGGAATCTAAAGCTTTCCTCACAGCTGTTTGTTATCGTCAGCCCTTTCTAAAATCATGTATGTCTACTTTATTTGATTTTGTTTTGATATTAATACTGTTAAAATCCTGCAAAATGTATTTAGCTGATAGATCTGCTGCTGATGGGAGTAGTAGTATAGTTCTCAATTATACTTGTTGCTCAAAAGATTTCAGTAAGTCCTTTTTTAATCAGTACTACACATAGAAGGTGGTGCAATCAGACACATGTTGTCTCTTTAATTAAATAGGGGTTTAATTCTCACTTTGTAATGGTGCTTCTAATGCTTATGTTTTTAAGAACTAATTCTGTATTTGTTTGCTAGGTACAGAGAGACCAAAACAGTATTAAATGGTTCTTGGAGCAGGTGGTAGGTAGGGTAGGTGTCACAACTGAGGAGCTTCATCTGATTTTGGGGATGCCAGCAGGAGCAGGGCAGCTGGCTGTCTGGTGCAGTCTGTGGGGTTTGTGGTGATTACATGGCAAACTTTTTTCTCCTCTGTTATTGCTTTGTTTTTAACTAAGAAATAATGAAATATATTTTTGGCCCCTGAGCAATCCACATGTCATCTTTGTGTGATTAAAAAAACTCATGTGAGTAGAACCGTTGTCCTCAGTGATGCCACTCACTGCATTGTAAAATGGGAGCTCCTGAAGCAATCCCTGGGATTGAAACTGTGCTGCTGGCAATATCTGGAGATTTAGTAATGGGCCGATCTTACTTTGTAGGAGTGCAGGAAATACCAATTACTGCTTAATTTCAGACCCACATTTGTTTGTTACTGGGTGTTCTCATTTTTTCGTGTTGGATAGGTGTATAAATCCTTCATGGTACTTCCTCAGATTGGCCCTGACTGCGGAAGTGTACTCAGCATGAAGTATTACCAAAGTGTGATTATAGTGGCTGTGTCTATCATGTGCCAAATTAATATTTCACGTATACAAGTAATGACACTGCTGAAAAATTGCATTCTTATTTTCACACCATATTTCTATTTCCCAGTTACGGAAGAAGACAGCCTGAGATGTGATAGAAGCTCTCAGGACACTTGTAAATTAAACAGTATCCTTGGAGTTTGAAATTACAGAGGATGAAGCAGTCTGTAGTACCAGCATCGGTCATGCCCGTGTTATCTTGAGTAATCTGACATTTCTGCCAGGCAACAGCAGTGCTTGGCTATTATTCCCTTGTTTTTAATATGCTGGGCTCTAAACTTTGCTCCCTGTTAGAACATTATAACACTTAATTTCTGACTGGGTGAATTGTGTGGCACACACAGGCCTTTATCTTACTTTAACCTGTGAGTGACTGGGGCTCGGTGTCCAGTGCAGGTGTGTGGGAAGCGGGCAGCACTCCCTTTGGCCAAGCTTGTGGTGTCAGCCTTAAGGATTTAGAGGAAGTGCTTCCTCTCTGATAGTTAAACAGCAAACCCTTAACTGGATCTTTTTATCTGGAGGAAGAATTCTGTCTTATCACAAAACTGAAAATAGTTTTGTGCGCTAAAAAGGTTACCTTCTGGTTTTATTGCTGGATGATAACACTGCAGTGACATCTGAGCTGGGTAGATGGCTTCACTGGGCAAGAAGTGTTAGAAATATGATGGAAAATATTTGTATTTAGCAGAAATAGTGCAACTGAAAGGGGGAACATAAGCATATCCACAAAGCGCTGCTCAGTCTGAAGCCCAGACTTGTTTTGCTGGTGTTTAACTATGTTGTTCACACAGATGCAGCCCAGTCATCTTGGCTCTACTGCCAGGTCTGTAGGCTGATGTGGGTTGGTTGGTTTGTTTCTAATAGCTGTAAAAGTGAACTGAGCTTGAAAAAACACAGCAAAAAAAAGATTTCTGATCCAGCTCTGCACAGTTGGAGACACTTGTGGTAAGAAAAGGGTATGGGTGGCACTGAATGCAGGGCAGGGTGGGCTTGGCAGGGCTCAGGCTGCTGTGGGAAGGAGCTGCCTCCTGCTGAGCGCTTCTGTGGTGATGCATGTGGTGGTGGCTGTGTGTTTTAAGGTGTTTGCTGCTGTGGTGAGTTGGAAGCGTAAGTCTGGAAAAGAAATAATACTCAGCTACATCAGCCTTATATGGCTGTTCAGAGGAGCTGAAGTTGTATGTTATTTTTTTGTTTGTTTTTTTTTAGCTCTGAGTTCTTGGGTGCATTGAAGTGCTCTCTGGGGACTCCTGAAGGGTAGCGTTTGATATTTTGTCTGTACTGGTTCTCTCCCAGACCTGTGTTTGAATCAGAGCAGAATTTCTTTTGTTTAACTATTTATTGAGTTGTGTATGCCTTTGGCATACTGAAATATTTTTGAAACAGTATTGTCAATTGATTGTCTGTATCTAGGAAAAGTAGTAGAATCTGATTTTGCAAACTTATTTTCCTTCTCCCATTAGTAACTACTTGTAGACAAGAAGCGTTATTAAATTATTTGAAGAGAACCTAAGTCATCCATGTTTGTGCAGCTTCTGGATAAAACAGTTATATGTTAGAATTGTTTAATTGCAGTGGAAGTGATGTGGGCTCGCTGGGCAAAGAGATGGGCTTTTCACTTTCTGAGAGGCTGGCTGTGTTCTTTGAACACAGGTGTCATTCACATGGCTCATCCTGGGAGTGCAGTCCTGTCTGCATGGAGAGCCACTTCAAGCTCCGTTCTGTGTTGAATCGCTCTGATTTTAGGGGGAAGTGCTGGTATTGAACATGTCATAGGGCTGATATCAAAGCATTAGTTTAGAAGCCTGCCTTCTGGGTAACTGTATGAAACCATGTGTGAGGACACGCTGCAGAATGCAAGTACATGCTAAAAAGATGCACAACAGTTAATTAGAATCATATCATAGAATCATAGAATGGCCTGGCATGAAAAGGACCACAGTGATCATCGAGTTTCAACCCCCCTGCTACGTGCAGGGTCGCCAACCACCAGACCAGGCTGCCCAGAGCCACATCCAGCCTGGCCTTGAATGCCTCCAGGGATGGGGCATCCACAGCCTCCTTGGGCAACCTGTTCCAGTGCATCACCACCCTCTGTGTGGAAAAACTAGCTTTTAACGAGATCTTCAGGATTTCTATTGCAACTGTAAGAAACAGTTTAAAAAAAAAAAAAAAAAAAAAAAGATTAATATTCAAACATTAAAAATTGGTTTGTTCCATAATGGTAACTGTTTCAGCTGTGTGATTTGGTCACTTGAGTCCCTGGATGTATTCCTAGCATTGATTGTTTTTTTTGAGAGCTCTATGTTCATGCTGCTCTTGCAGTAAAAAGACAAGAGCCAAATGGAACTGGCAAAGAGCATATCTTTGTATATAGACCATTTCCTATAGGAGTAACAGAATGTGGAGCTTTCTGTTACAATTTTATTAATGAGTTATATTCTGAAGCTGTAGTGTATTGGGAACCTAGCCTATGGTGAGCTTTCCAGGTAGATCAGTTTTCAGATTTTCTCAGTAATGTTTCAGAAGGGTGTAAAGACGTCAGTTTTTTGTTTGCTTTAATGGGTATTCTCTTACACTGTTTCAAATGAACCTTCCAAATGCTATTTAACTGATCTGTAAAATGCTTTTTGTCAAAATTGGGCAGCTTGCACACAACCATGTGTCTCATGTGGGTGACTGAAAATTATTCCGTAGTGTTCTTTGGTTACCAGTAGCTGAGCTGGTCACTTGAAACAGACAAGTACTGATATTTCCTACAGTTCTTCTATAGTTCCTGAGCTTTACCAGTTGCCATGTCTGCTACCTTCATGTTTGGAATCTATTAATTTTGCAGTGTTTTTATTCAGTATTGATCTGTGTACAGCAATATTTTTTTTTCAAAATGCATTTTGCATTTCTAGAGGAGCGTTGTCTATGAAAATAGTTCTGCTTCTAAGTCTTAATTCTAGACTTAGCACCATCATTTTGGTCTTTGATAACAAATACTGTGTTTTCAAGAATGCCTGACAGTATGATTATAGGCCTGATTTCTCTATCATATAACACTTTATAATTGAATGAATGATTAAAAAAAAAAATGAACAGCATTTTGTGTACTTCATTATATATGTAAACTCATGGCAGGCTTCAGAGCAAGATTAAGGGGCTGAACTTTGGGTATCTTCATTGATCTTGCAGGATCAGTTCATTCTGCAATCATTCTGGAAATAGGACTGGTGGAGCAGATAGCCAGGGGATTGTTTTAGTCCATTTAGTCCACGCCTGCGGCACTTGAAATATATTCATAGAGTCATAGAATCACAAGGTTTGAAAGAACCTACAAGGTCGTCTAGTCCAACTGTCAAATAGATGGCTACATGGATGTCTTTTATCTTGGCTTCCAGCAGCTAGTCCAGAAGAACATAGGTCTTCTGTCTGCACGTTGTAGTCTCAGATATGGAGATTCAGGCTTAGATACCTGCTAGTGGGTCAGATTAATGCTCCTTAATTCTTAAAGCCTCTTCTTAAACTGTCTTCCATGCGATGGGAGTTTAGATACATAAACTTGTGTGTCTTGATCTTATATTGAATCCCTGTCTCCCTCCCATGGCTTCCTGAAAATTATACAGGAAACCTGTAGCAGAAATTCTTGTAAACTCAAGGTCCAGCTCGTGCCCAAACTGCCTGGCACCTGGTGAAAAGAAGCAACATTCAGCAAAGAGCTGTTACTGTCAGAGGTTTACAGTCTGACTAGGTGACTGCACCTGGTGTTTGTACCAGTGCCTCAGGAGCATCCTACTCCAGTCTGTTCAGATTGAAAAGCAAAAGGTGGAATTAAGATCTGCAGCTCCGAAGCAGGTTTTTAGGTAGACTGATGATCATTGTGATAAATGTATGTAATGAAATTTCAAGTGATTTATAATCAGTTGTGTTGTACTTGATGGATCACTCAGAAATGTGTCAATGCTTGATGTCAGGATGTCCATATGCTGTATATAGATACATAAGTATAAATTATAGAAATACAGAATACAGAAATATGTCCTGATTCCGTTTTACTGTGCAGAAGAGAAGTACGACTTGAAAATTTGTTGCTAACTGGCTGTGTTTGTTCTGTGGCGAGTCTAGATTTTTTTTTTTCTGCCTGTATCATTGCTTTTCAGTAAGGGATTGTTGAATGCTACTCATTCTGATTTGCTCGATTGATTTGTATGTGGTGGTTTTCCAGCTGAGTTGTAATGTTTTGATTGTCAAATGAAAACTCCTGATATGAAGTGTTTGCACTGCATTATCCTAACCTCTACATTTGTGTCAAGTGAGGTACCTCCAGAAGTATCAGCTCGGAAGCAATTAACTGGCACCTCTGGTGGCATTATTGATCATTAAGCTTCAGGATTCTGAACTGTCAGCTTGCAGTATCTGCAGCCCATTTCAGAAGGTTTATGGACCAGAGGAGTAATGACTCCAGTCAAATGAAATAGCACTTTTAACATCAGGGCAAATACTACAGTTGCAATGTAACTGGAAATGATCTTTTTTTGTTGTTGTCTTTTTAATATATAAAAAAATAAAATCTGCAGTAGCATATCTTGAATTGGTCAAGAAAATTTAAGGTAGGTTCAGCTAGTGCTACTGGTTTTCCTCAGCATCGAGCTCCTTAATTGGGAATGGCACCATCCTTGAGTACAGTCAAGTCCAGCAGGAATTAGTTTGGTATCTTCAACTAATAGTCCCTGTTCTTGGGGTTAGAAATGTGAACTAATTATTTCCTCTATTAGTAGATAATGGTACAGAATAGGAGCAGATGAGTTTTGTTTGCACCTCAGGTGAAGTGTGAACAGGAAAACTGTTTTCTGTGTGAATAGAGGCTGACCATCTGTTTGCCATTTCTTGTCCTTAAATGCTAAATAAAAGTAACATGAACTTTAGAAGTGGAAAGTATAATATTTCTTTTGATTTTATTTATTTATTTTTAAATAGGACTGTTTGAGAATTCACATGAATCACAAATTCCAAACATAAAGCTGAGAAACTGTAGCTGCTGCTGCTTTTGGATGGGAGGATAAAATATTAAATATGCAGTTTCTTGGAAAACTAATACTATTTTAGTGTGATTGCTAAGATTCTGTGGCAGAAAAATTAGTTTGAGAAACCTATGTGGGAGTTATTTTTAGAAGTGGTTTGAAAGGAGAGTTACTGTTTTCAGTTTTCCCTGCTTTCTTTGTCTCATACATAACTCTGGGATGGCACATACATGTGAGCAGTGATTGCAAACAGGTTCACGTTCTCCGCAGCCTCCCATCAGATAGCTGTAGGCATTAACAAGCTTTCCGCTTAGCCTAGTCTTGTTCAGGCTGAACAAGTGCAGCTCTGGCATCATCTCCACCCATGTTCGTCACCCCTCCTAATAGTCTTGGTAGACCTCTGGCTTCATCCCATCACATCAGTATCTGTTATGCACTAGCGAGCTTGAAGCTACTCTTGTGAGAATGTTGCTGGAGTACAGTGTGCAAAAGACATAAGACACCCTTTCTTTGGCTTGCTGGCTACACTTGTACTAATGCAGCCCAGCCCACTGTTGGCTACCTTTGGTAAGGGCTCGCTCTGACTTGCATTCCTTTTTGTTGTGCGTCAGGCCCCTGCATCAGAGCTGCTTTTTGGTCATTCTGCTCCTAACTTCTGCTGATGCATGGGGCTGTGTTATCCCAAGGGCGGGAATTTGTGTTGAACCTCATGAAGTTCCTACCAGTTCGTTTGGGTTCCTCTGAATAAAAACCCACCTGTGTATTGGGCAGTACCCCAAATTTGTTATCTATCTGTAGGCTTTACGCTTTTACCTGTGCTGCTAATAAAGATGTTAAATGCAATTAGCCCCACTGTTCATCCCTGAAGAGAAACATTAGTAACTTGTCACCAGCTGGACTTCGTGCTTCTTGTAATTAATCTTTGAGCTGACAGTCTAGCCAATCATCAACTCACTTTATTGTCTGCTGGTCCACACCTCACTGATTTGACTGTAAGGGGGCTTAGACTATACTATAGAGAATGGCATCAAAGGCTTTGCTATAGTCAAGGTATACAACATGTGCTGCTTTCCCATTACCTGGCCATAAGCTCATTGTAGAAGGCAATGGTCAGGTTCGTGCTAAACACGTGTTGGTTGTTCCTGGTCACTTTCTTGTCCTGCCTGTGCCTAGGAATGGCTTGCTGGGGGGCTTGGCCCATAACCTCCCAGCAGCTGGTGTGGAAGTCTGAGTGTTATTCCTTGGTTTCCTTTGAGGTGTGCCTGGTGCTTACCTTTTTCTAGTCCATTAAATAGCCTTCCTCCATTGCCTTGACCCTGACCAGTGGTGGTTTGTAGGCTTGTATGTGTCTGGCTGGCTTAAGTACTAAACTCACACACTTTGAAACAGCTTCTGCAGGTGGTGGCACATTTCCAGAGGCTCTGCTGGTAACTTTGCTCCAAGCCAGGAGAATGTGAGCAGGCTCTAATTCAAGTACATTAAATCACTGAATACAATAATTCCCTGTGAGTACACAGTGCTGTCAGATCAGAACTAGCATTTCGCCACAGATAGAATGAGTATATATAAAAGGGTCTGAGTAGGGATTGTACTCCCGAGGAGAAGGATAAAAATACAGAAGAAAAGTACAGTGCTTTTTTGCCACAGATGTGGTATACTTGAGTGCTTTCATGAGGCTGATTTACTGTGTGAGTTTTTGTGGGTGTGCCTTTTCCAAACAATAGTTTTGCAGTGCGGTAATTGTCCAGAATGTACTTTTGCAAAGCAAGCCAGAATAACATTGAATTGAGACAGTGCTTTAGGCAGGAGAATCTCTTAACTAATCTATTGGATGTAGGGTTAGTGTTCCAGTGAGAAAGGCAAATAATTACAGATGGTAAAAATTGCTCCTTTTTTTCATATAATAGATGTGAAAGTGACCGTAAATGATATATGTTGCTCTTATCCAATCATAGTAAAAGGGTTGCAAACAATGCAATGTAAGTACCAACACAGGCCAGCATTCGCAAAAGTACTGAAGGCTTTTGCTTTCAGAAAAGAGAAGTCGAAAACTTGCAGAGAAAGGGCAGCAAACCTCCCAGCAGGTGCGATGCCTCTGGAGATAGCAGTTTGCATGTAATTGAAGCGTGAAGTCATTCTGTGTTAATGGTGGAAATATTTTGTTTTATTTTTTGTAACGATACTATCCAATTGTGAGTTCATATAATAATATATGTAAAGTGGAATCAATCCATAGTTGAAATGAGTACCTGCCTGGTTGTTACATTAATCATCTTTATGCAGGTGTGTAATTTTTGGTTTAGGAGAAAAAAAGAAAAATTAAGTAAATAAGAAAAAAAAAAGAAATGCTGGCTTGTAATGGTGAGACACCGGTTACTTTGAGGATGAGCAAGGTGACCCTTTTTAAAACCTTCTCAAAAAAGCTCTTCTGAAACATTTTAAAAAATTGCTGAAACAGTGAAGTGTTGGTTTCGCTTTCTGAAAGGGGCCAGTGATAAGAGAGGGGTTCAGGGTTATAATTGGGAGTCATATTTTCCTCAGGTGGAGCCGTTAACTGTGCTGTTTATCAGTGAAAAGAAGGATAGCATGTTCACATTGACACCTGGGTAAGAGCACAGGGATCACTGTGGAGCAGCTGACTGCTGTCAGCTCTCAACCCAACTGCCCACTGGCACCCTATCTGTACACACACATTGCAGTGGGGCTTCTATGATGTCATTGCTTGTGAGAAGTAAAACACTATTCCAAATAATTTCAGGATTATGTATTCAAGTATATTGTGTGCTATTACTCCTAATAGCCATTGTTTGCTTGGGCTACCAGGTAACACTAACATTGTGACATTAGCTATACTGGCATCTTGAAAGATGCAAGGAGGGCCACTAAGGTGATCAGAGGGCTGGAGAGCCTCTCCTATGAACAAAGGTTGAGGGAACTGGGCTTGTTCAACTTGGAGAAGGGAAGGCTCCGAGGAGACCTCATTGTGGCCTTCCTGTTCTTGAAGGGAGCATATAAACAGGAGGGGGAACGGCTGATTACAAGGCTGGATAGTGATAGGACAAGGGGGAATGGTTTTAAACAGAGACAGGGGAGGTTTGGGTTAGATATTAGGAGGAAGTTTTTCTACACAGGGGGTGGTGATGCACTGGAACAGGCTGCCCAAGGAGGTTGTGGATGCCCCATCCCTGGAGGCATTCAAGGCCAGGCTGGATGTGGCTCTGGGCAGCCTGGTCTGGTGGTTGGCGACCCTGCACGTAGCAGGGAGGTTGAAACTCGATGACCATTGTGGTCCTTTTCAACCCAGGCCATTCTTTGATTCTGTGATCTTTTGATACCAGAGACTGATCCACTCCAGTTAGATCTGAGAACTTGCACAGAGTCCCTAACGATTTGCAGAACTGCCACGCATCAGGTCAGCTGTCTCTGGGCTGTGGGTACTGGTGGCTTCCCATTTCATCATCCTCAACAGCAGCCAGTAGAATTGCATATTTAACGGTCCCAATATTAACTAGTATTTATGAGTTATAGATCTTTATAGTCCGTGTGCATGTATTTTATGTGGAGAAATGCCAATCTGGGAACAGAATGTTACTTGGTTGTAACTTCCTGGTTACTTCCTGAGGGTACGTTAGCCCTTGCTTGGTGTTAGCAGAGTGCCAAGCAGAAGTTGGCTATCTGTCACCTGTCTGGTGCCTTTGGTTTGAATGAAGGGCTGGGGGGGAAGCGTTTGGGATCTGAGGAACACCTAAAGCTGGGTTTAGAGTCCCTGCGAATTACCACTGCCTGGCCTCTCTTGTGCAGAGAACCTCAGTGTGAGTTGGCTTCAAGTTGTAGGGAAGCAAAGCGATGGTGGGGGGAGTGCTTGAGCCCAGAGGGTCCTTCTGGATTTTGCTGTGAGATTGTAGACTGTTTGAAGAGAAGCAAATTGGAGTATCCAGATGAAATTGATTTGAATATATGCTATCACTGAGAGCCCATTTCTGTTTTTCATCAATGTTTCTCCTGCCAAAACTGAACGCTGCAGTTACTGCAGCAGAAACATGAAACAAAACACAATAGTGACAGTGTGTGCTTGAGGCATTTTATTTCAGTTCATTTCACAGATGTTAAAGTAGCAGAATAGGAAATGCAATTGACTAAAGGCTTCAGGTACGCTTGAGCTTTGTTATGGTACAGGAATTCTATATATTTGCTTCTTTGAGACTACGGTTAGCTGTGGTGCTAATGGAAACTTGTATAATGCTGCTTTTACAAGTGGTGACTGCTTAAAACAGATGCTTTATATTTATATGAAAGTAAATTACTGTATTTATATCAGTAAATTCATAGAATGATGCTGGCCTTACACTTGGTCAGTGTTTCAATATTCTTTATTAAAATATCCTTTTCTAATGGGGCAGTGACCTCTAGAGTGCTGTAGTAATGTTCGGATTGGTGTAAATTTGCAAATTTAATACTTATGATTACTATTTGCCAAGCTAAACTAAGCCTATCCAAGTTTACTTTTATACTGATGTATATAGGATAGCCAGGTAACTGTATCCTCATTTTTTTCGGTTGTCTGCTTTTTCAATTGTAGTCCTTTTTTGTGAATAATTGATTAAGGATAAAGGACATTGAGGTGCTGGAGCAGGTCCAGAGAAGGGCAACAAGGCTTGTGAAGGGCTTGGAGAGTATGCCTTATGAGGAGAGACTGAAGGAACTGGGGCTGTTTAGTCTGGGGAAAAGGAGGCTGAGGGGAGACATTATTGCTCTCTTCCAATATCTGAAAGGTGCTTACAGCGGGAGTGGGGCTGGTCTCTTCTCACTGGTGACAGGTGACAGGACGAGGGGAAATGGCCTCAAGTTGAGCCAGGGGAGGTTTAGGTTGGGTATCAGGAAAAACTTCTTTACAGAAGGGGTTGTGAAGCACTGGAGTAGGCTCCCCAGGGAGGTGGTTGAGTCACCATCCCTGGATGTGTTTAAAAACCATTTGGATGTGATGCTCAAGGACATGATTTAGCAGAGGGTTGTTAGTTAGGTGTAGCATGTTAGGGTTGTGGTTGGACTTGATGATCTTTAAGGTCTTTTCCTACCTGAGCAATTCTATGATTCTATTTTTTATGTTTACTCTGGAGTGTTGTGTTTTGTTGTTACTGTTTTCTTTAATAGGATGTGTGCAGCGTAGTTAATTTTTAATTGCAAACAATTTGATTTGTAATTTTGGTAGAAGTTAGAGAACAAAATATAGTTTGGATAATTACAGAGATTCCTATGTCTTGTGAAGAAGAACTGCTGTGTTCAGAGTGGTAGAAGTAGTCAAAGCTTTAGTAGCTGTTGGTTTGTTTTATGTCATTTAAAAAAGAATCTGTGCTATTTTATGTAAAGATAGTACACAACTGAATGAGAGACATGTTGTAAATATTGTTTTCCTTCTTTGTGAAAAGTGTGGAGCATGTAGGAATGTCATACGTGTGGGCATTATTGTTTCTTTGATTCAGAGGGAATTTGTAATGACTGGCGAGTAAGAAAGCAATTGCCAGTTGATGTGATGAGGCTTAGTTTGAAGGTAATTGAAGTGGGACTGTGATAAATCCTTTGTATTAATGAATGGGAACAGTTTGTTGTGACAAGACCCCCTCCTCATTAGCTGACGGTTTATAACTGAAGCGGAACAAGGGTCGATTTAACATGTTGCACCATCTTAAGTTTTAAGTTAATGTAGTTAAAATAAACGAAGCTGCATTTGGCACTCCTCAGTTCAATTATGCAGAATATATATTTGCATGTTCCCGTGTGCTCATTTGACCCTGCTGTATGTTAGTTTAGGCACTGTTGATGTTATTCTATAAATATTTTTCATGTGCAAACACTGTTCAGCAAGGCTAGTGTAATTCCCCAGCATTTCGCAGGTGTAATCAAATGATGGTAAGGCTGTGTGGAGTCTTCCTGTGCTTATGTTGGGAAACAAACAAAAAGCATGGGAATGTTAGGTTTCAGTTTTTGAAATTTAGCTGTTTTGAGAAATAACCTTTATCAAATCTTAAATTCAAAATCAAATACTTTAATTATACAGTCATCTTTGTCTGTCTTTCTGGGAAATCTTGTTGGAATAGGGTTCAGGTGGAGGGGAATTGGTTCTCTTTGGCAGAGCTACGTGCTGTCGCTTCCATGTTTCTGCCGGCACAGACTGGCTGCTTGTCTGGTCGGTGCCATACAGTGACAGCACGGTTCTCTGAGCAGGAATGTTAAACCCAAGGAGATGTGGGAAGGCTTAGTGGGTAAAGTACACAGAAATGTGAAACAGAATTAAAAAGGGGCACATATGCTTCCAAATTCAGCAGAAAAGGAACATGTTTTCTATTGTTTGGGAAGAAGTGTCGAGTTTATTTTGTTGTACAATGTATTTTTTTTTTTATTTTTTTTATTTTTTTTTTTTACACAGAACTTCCCAGTAATTTTAGTTTTGAAAGGTAAAGCATCTATATGAAATGTTTGGTTTGATTTGACTGCATTAGAAAACATGACTTTGGTGATTTATGCCAGATGATTATGAGGAGAGTTAGTCCCTTGCAGTGATTCATGGTGTCCCTGCCCCATTGCTGGCCCCTGAGCATCCTTCGGGTTGCTGGCATGGGAGCGACAGGTGGCAAGGTGCACCCCAGTGCTGCTCATGGGGACCAGGGAGCACTGATGTCAGTGGGGTGGCATGCTGGGGAATGCTGTGGGTACTGTTGGGAACAGAAGGCTTGTAGAGCTTGCAGGCAGTTAATTTGTACAGGGAATTCAGGACACAAATTGCATGAGAAATTAGATTTTGTTCCAAAAATATTATTAAAAGTGTTAGCTTACAGACTGAAAATGCTACTGCCTGACTTGAAGAACCGATAGAATTCAAGTGCTGTGTACCACGTCAGTTATTAACTGGATTTAATTGCTCAAGTGTTATGTATTAAACATCGATACTGTTACAAATATTCAGTTCCTTCAACGTGTCAACCTGATAAACGTGACAAGTTATAATATATCATGAGTTGTTTCATAGGTAGAGGATATGCACAAACTGCTTGCCAGTTTGTTTTTTTGCTTGCTAGTGACTTTTCCTTGCATTCAGAGGACTGAAAAATAATACAGTGAAAACTGCCTTCTGAAAATCAGAACCATCAAATATACCCCTTTCTGTTAACTCTGCTTACTGAAACACTGCAATTTTTTTTTTCTCTCCAAGACTGTGCAATTTTATTTATCTTAGATATGTTTATTTCTTTGCACATATTGATGTATGCAACAGCATCTAAACTACTTATTTTCCTTCTACAGGCTGCTGAATCAGGAATAATAAAAGTGAAAACAATAGCTGCACGGAACACTGATATTTTGGCAGGTAATTATTTGCAGTGCTGTGGGAAAAACAAGCTTGTGTTGTAGATCAAAATGTTAAAGATACGTTTTGGATATGTGCAATAATCCTAAATGTCTTTTAGTGTGTGCAGTTATCAGTGATACAGTATTTGTAGGTACCTAGCAAAAAAATCCAGGAATACCGAGAAATTCTACTTCTGTATCGTGCTCATGCTGTATTAATGCTTCCTGAGCAAAGTCTCCATTTTCAGTGACTGTTCTAAAAAGTAATCATCCACTTAGAAAAACATGAAATTATTGAGCTTTACATTCTCCATGTCTTATTCACTGCCACAGCTGTTGTTGAGTGCTTTGTGTGGAGTTCTGCAGATCCTCATCTGTGTGTTTACTGTGAGAGTGTAGCCTTTGGAGACTTGTACCTGGCAGGCAAAAATCCGTCTTAATAAGAGACAAGGTCATTCAATTTAAGATGTACCATTGCCTTGAGGGACAGGAGATATTTTGCGAGTTGCAGCTTTGTAAGTGCTTAAAGCAGTTATCTCTGACTTTCCTCAGCTGTATTAAATAGCATGTAAATTGATGGCTTCTTAGCAATTGCTGGTAAAATCTTTGGCCAGATTTGAATGTGCCTGTGTTAATGCTTGAGTGTCTGCCCCAGCTGTAGTTGAACTTCTTTACAGTGCTCAATTATTTGAAAGGTCCAAATGAAATAGATGTAAAATTACTTCTTATTTTGAGGTATGCAAATCAGATGTTGTTAAGGAGGCACTTTCTAGAAGTGTTTGAAATAGCAGTCCCGTCCCTCAGTATTTCACTTTAATGCCTCTTCTTTATTTGTTTATTTTCTTTGTTTTTACTGCTGTCATGAATGCTGACATAAGTGGAAAAACTATGCCAGGTAATGTCAGCTATGCATCGAAACACACAAACGATCAAGAGAAATCTTCAGTTAGCCATTTCGGAAGCTAAAAACATTCTTTGACGTATAACTGTATAAAGATCTTTACATTTTAGAAAACTATGTTTTTAATCTCCATTTCAAGTAAGAAGACGTGAAGAATCGTTAATTTAAGGCACCGATAGGCAGTCCTTTACCTTTCCGAGGGAACACCTTCTGCTTGTTGGTTGTGTTATTAGTTTTCATTTGTAAGGCTTATACAAGAATGTAGTTAGAATTTGTTTTGTTCATCAAAACAAAACTGCACAGGTTTGTTTCTATGAGGTTTGAAAAAACAGAAGGCATTCTGAGTTATTCTGATTAGTTAACTTTTGATAATAGGGTAATGACTTTTTTTTCCCATTGAGAAATTGAGGAACGAAGGGTAACTTATGTTGTGCCCGCACATTATCCTACTAATTTAAATGCAATATCATTAAACAGTCCCAACTCTTTACGGACTCCTGTTTAGTTTTTTTTTATTATTATTATTTTATTTTTTTGAAGAAGCAGTTGTAACCTGATCTTGTAGATAAGTTAATATCTGGATCTCTGCTGTCTCCCACCTGGTATTTAGTATTATTTTGAAGGAAATTAGCATGTATACATTAGCTGAAAAAGACTGCTGTAGTTGTGAAGTCTAGTGGAGTAAATATTTTTGGCTGTTAGATGATTTATTAACATCTACCAGACATTATTTTAATCTAAAAATATATTTTCATTAGGATATTATTATTATGATCATTATTTGCCATAAACTGTTGATTCAGTTAGGTAAATCTAAATAAATAATAAATCAAAATAGGTAACTATATCAGATTTTTTAAAATAAGCTGACCTGATGTTTTCTTGAAGCTGTACACTGTGTGGAATTATAAGTATCAGGAAAACAGATGTAATTTTAAAATGACAAACTTACTGTGATAAAGCAGAAGTAATGCTATGCCTGGTGATGCATTTAACTTGCCAGAATCCTGAGGTCTCTGGTGTAACTTGTTTCTTTCTCTTGGAAAAAGTTGGGTAGTTTCAGAATCTTCATTCTTGGCAGTCTGCGTGTGCTTTGGAGTTCATTTATGAGAACTTGAGTAAATCCAAGGAGAAGTCAGCTTGTGATTTATAGCACGGGAGACAGATGTGAGAAATTATTTCCACGTGGTGCTGAGATGTTCTTTTTTTAGATAATTCATGCTTTCGCTATAGAAATTCTTTTTAAAAGATGATGCTCTTGCTGATGGAGTGAAGTAGTCTTATTTCCCTAAGTTTCTTTTTTGATGTGGTTCATTATAATAGATGTCTTTTAAAATAAATTCTTATGTAATATTGGTATGGCAAAATGGAAACACAGCTGGATATAAGAACATTTTTGTGTATTTTAAGACTGGAACTCATATAATAGTTGGTACCAAACTAGATCTACCAGATGTTTATTTCAACATCATAAGCTAGAAGTACTTGTACAGATCCTTTTGTGAAATTGATTTTAGTGGATTAAAGAAAAAATACTGTAGAAAATTTTGGTTTTATTTAATCTCTGTATTTACTGTTAAATCCCAAGCAGTTTTGCCATTCAGAACTCTGTCATGAATCTTAAGTGTTTTATGTTATCTGTTTTAAATAAATGTTTCTTCTTTCTACTTGATGGTTTGAATTTGTTGGTGAGTCAGAAATTTGTATGAGTAAAGGAGCATTTGTGTCCACTTGTGAGTGAGCTCTGGCTTTGTCATAGGTGGGCTTAGCCAATTTTTCAGGCTGACACATGCTTAAAATTACATCTTCATTCACATTTATGCTGACGTTTTATTGTTTTTGGTGAGGCATTTGGTACAAGATCGGCCCCTTTCAGCTGCACAGAAAGTGGCTGACTTGGACTGCCTATGTGTCACTATTATCCCATACAAGCTACTTCCTTATAAAAATTGGTACTTAGTGTATCCTATTCTTTTCAAATAAACTTGTCAGTCATATGCTTCAGTTTAAAATATCATTAAAATACATTTTTGTAGCTTTTACCTTGATGTTTGTGCCTTTTTTCTAAGTGTTTATAGTGATACTTAATAGAGTCATAGAATCACCAAGGTTGGAAAAGACCTGCAAGATCATCCAGTCCAACCGTTCACCTATCACCAATAGCTCCCACTAAACCATGTCCCTCAACACAATATCCAATTGTTCCTTGAACGCCCCCAGGGTCAGTGACTCCACCACCTCCCTGGGCAGCCCATTCCAGTGCCTGACCACCCTTTCTGAGAAGTAATATTTCCTATTGTAATAATGTAATAATAGACCTTCATGACAGCCAAACTTCAGATTCTTCAATAAAAGATTATAAACCTGATAAACTTCACATTTTTATGTGAGAATGTATTTTTTCTTTCTTTGTGATAGTATTTGTGATTTAAATGTGTTTATTATTACAAATAGCTAGAATGCATGTGAATGACATTCAGTGTAAGTTCTTCACAATTTTCAGCCACGAGGAAATTTTTAGCGTATGAGGTAAGGATGTGCTGCTAAAGTTTTAAAAGTTTGCATGAATCAGCAGTGCTATACAGAAAGCAGAAAAGCACTCATTGGTTTGAGCGTGCTTTGCTTTGACCTTTCAGAAATATTTTCTTTTTTAATTTTATGAAGCTAATCTCGTATTTCTAGAATTGCTCTTATGGGGAGAACGTTTTTTTAAATGTCAATGTGTTACATTGTATTAATTGTGAATTTTTATCTCCTTTTTTTTTTAAAAACAAAAAAAAAAGTCCCTGAAAATTGTAATTTTTGTGAAAGTACTTGTCTTTAAGAAGCTACCCGTTCACATTAAAACACTGGTTGAAAAGTTCACAGCCAGGTGTATGTATCCAGGGCACGTGTCCAGGATTCTCCAGCTGTTTTGTTGATGGCATTTTGTTCTTCCCCTTCATTCCAAGTGTTTGGCATGTCTTGTGCCACGCATTGTGTTGTTTTTGAATACAGTTCTGAGGTGATGCAGAACAGAAGGAAGAGGCTTCTGGAGAGAGAGTGGTCAGCACTGTGCAGACAGAAAGAGCTTTGGGTAGGCAGAATCTTGCAATTTGTAACAAACCAAGTGGGTTCTAAGTAGACATTTTGGGTTTGGAAAGTTGCTCAAAAACAAAGTGTTGAAAAAGGAGAGAAGATTCTTGGAATTAGCGCATTAATGGTGGTTATGGAGGCATGCCTTGGCAGCCCATTGTCTTTCTTCATTTGACTTTTCCCTGTGGTACAGAAGTAACTCCCAGATTTCCAAGACTGGAGATTAAATTTTCTTAATAGCTATGATTAACAGATTTTGCATTGTATTCTTCAAAGTATTAAAAATTGGCTGTTTCCATGTCTCTTTTCAAAAGCACTGAAAGAGAACAGCTCAGAGGTAGTTCAGCCTTTTCTCATGGGTTGTGGAACAAAGGAACCAAAGATCACTCAGCTGTGTCTAGCAGCCATACAAAGACTCATGTCCCATGAAGTTGTTTCAGAGGTAAGATCAACCTTTACATAGATTCCTAAGTGTTTCAATGTGAGTAGCACAGACCCCAAACTGAAGGTGTGTATTTTTTTTAGGAGGCTCTTTGCATCACACTGAATGTACTTAGCAGAATACATTGCTTGTTTAGATTTAAAAATGTAATTTAGAAGAAAACCTTCTTTTCCATCATTTAAAAAAAAAAATGTGGTGGAGAAAAATAATAACTTCTAGAAGGAATTTGTGAACATTCAAAGGAAGCACTTTTAGTTTGCTTTCTTGTAGCACAGGAACAGTCATTGATAAACCTGGTTAAGACTGTATCCACGAAATTTATTCTATGTGGTAGTGCTATATATTGTGTTTGTTGCGTGTTATTTTAAAAATAAGTGTATACACAGTTATTGCAACATTAGGTGATATGGTACTGCCATAAAGTGTGTTAAGAAGTTGGTGAAAATAATATATCCAAATATATATTTGTGCTTGCATCGTGTAAAAATTATGCTGTTATTTCTCCGATATGAACAGAAAAACCCACCTCAATTTGTACCACGCGTTGAGATTTCTGTGATATTCAGTTACATACAATTATGAAAGTGCTGACAGGTGTACGCATTATATAAACGATATATAAACATCATAATTATTGGCACAAAATGTTTGGTTTTTTTTTTTTGTAGGCTGCAGCAGGAAACATTATAAACATGCTTTGGCAACTCATGGAAAATAGTCTTGAAGAACTTAAATTGCTTCAGACAGTTCTTGTTCTTTTAACAACCAATACAGTTGTGCATGATGAGGCACTATCCAAGGTAAGTATATCTTAGTGCCAATTATAGTAGTCATGATATCCAGGAGGAAAAACGGGAAGAAATTGTTTCCAAAAGCTTTATACATACAATGGAAGAAGAGGGAGATATCTTGATTGTTTTGAATCTTAATTGGCTTTATACTGAACCTTGAAAATAGGATTTCTTTTATCTTTCTTTTCACTCTGCTGTTTAATTCCTCCATTCTACAAATTCCTAACCTAACGGGGACATTAAATAAAAAACACTGGGCTAACGAATATTATTCTGGTTTACTAAATTTGTTTTCTTTGTGTTCAAACTGAAATAAGTGCGCATAGCACAGCTTAAGCTGTCACTAATGCAGCAAATATTAGAAGCTGCCCCCCACCCTGCCTTAAATTGACGTGACCGTCAATTAACCCGACTTATCCTGGGGCCTCCACTGCCCGGGGGAGAGAGAGACATAATCATGGATGCCATGAAATCTTCTCTCAATTTATTGCTGCGTCACACACCTTATATACCATCCTAATTCCCGCGCAGACGCGTACACCCGCTACGCAAACCCGATGCATACGAGAATACCTAAACACACACCTACCTAAACCCCCGCCCACTAACTCTACTATTCCAGAACACTCCATCTACAGAAAGCTACTCTCTATGCACTCATTAATCCTTACATAGGCAACTAAGTACCCCAACATTAAATCTATCACTTAAGTAGGGCAATTATTGCTTTTTCAGTCAGAACTGAAATAATTTTATGGTATAGTTTTAAACGTGTACTGCTTTGGATATTGTGTTTCAGCTGAAACAAAAAAACAAGTATTCTGATCTTCTTATATTTGTCATTTGTAAGATGAGAAGCTACACTGCCTACCCATCTGCAAATTATGAAATTCCTTTTCTTGATTCTGCATATGTATTTCTTTTAACGTAAGGATTTTTTTATTTTTATTTTTTTACAGATCATTGCAAATTTCCATTTTTGTTATTTTTTACTTTCCATGTATTGGTTTAATGTAAGGGAGTTTTGTGTTTCCGTGAGAGAACAGAATTCAAGAATATTTTTAAGGTGTTCTGTTCTGATGAGGGGATTAGAGTTTTTCTTTCCTTCAGATTTTGGAGAAATAGCTTCCCAGGCAGTTAGATGAGTAGATACTAAAAGCATTATTGATCTATTTAAGCAAGGAAAGGAAAAACATGAAAAGAAATGAAAACTAGGTTATAAAGGCCTGCTGAAGGCAGAAAGATAATGGAAAAATATGTAGATGGCAGAATAGAAACTTGCTGAAGACTGAAGGATTTGCCAGTCTGTTCATTTTGTCTTGAGTATTCACACTATGGCAAAGACTCTACATCATCAGCTTGTTTCTTTATTCCACATGATGCTCATTTTCCATATTAGATGCTGTGTTCTCAGGCAAAAGAATATTTTTTGAAGAAAACGTTTCTCATTTAGAATGTAGGATTCTTGGTAGCAGATGTTCTGAAGCAGTGTGCAATGATGTTGTTCTATCAAGATTGAATTTAGACTGTAGAGGGAGGCAAATGTTTGCATAGTACGATTACTAGAAAATCTAATTGCTGTACCGTTAACAAATTGTTTACAGCAAATTGACAGCTAGTGTGTTTTAGAACTGTGTAGTCAATTTTGGGCAGGCTTTGACAGAGACAAGAAAAAAATATTTTTGACATAGCAATATTCAGTAAAAAATCATGTTTTTTTATCCAAGGCTTGGAATCACTAGAGTTTCTCAGTTAGCCAAATATAAGCCTTAATTAATATGAATAAAATAATGGATTGGTTTGTTTGCTTTTTCCCCGCAAGATTATTTGGAGAACTGTTTGAAAGGGGTTTTTTTCCATGTTGAAAAGTTCATGGAGAAAATGAGTTTGAGGCAGATGTGTGTTGAATATTCATGTTTCAGCCTGACTGACTGAAATTATGAGAATTACTGGTAAACCTTGTAGAGGCCCTTAATATGCACACTGCAGTTAGATTTACCTGCAAGTCATGCAACATCTTTTGAAAGTCCAGAAGTGTATGATGTATTGCATTATCTAAGTGGAGTCCACAGATAGTTTACAAAAAAAAAAAAAAAAACAGAAGTAAAAGAAAGTTCTGAATCTTGTATGGCAGAATATGGCATCGTACCTGGGTGTGGCTGAAGTTCATGCAAGTGCAAGGACACAAAATAAAGGTAGAAGAGCAAGAAATACAGGTTTTAGCACATATACAGATGTTAATCTTCAAAAATCATTATAAAACCATTAATTATTAAATTACGTGTTAGAGGTAATAACAAATCCAGTGTCAAACAGTATTCAGGTCACTGCCTGCACAATAGCATATCAAAATATACACCTGCGGAGGAATAATGGCAGCCCAGCCAATGTGGTTATTAAAGTGTTGTGATTTATATAGTAGAGGAGCAGTGTGAAGTTATTTATGTTTTAGCTTTGAAATTGCCTGGCCTTCCTGTAATTAACTGTATAATCCTGATGTCCTTATTGATGTTAATATCCATACAAATTGTTTTATGTAGCTGATTACTGTGTATTCTCAGTATGATGGTTACTGTTTTGTTGGTGCATCGTAACATCTTCTGTTATTACCAATTCCAGTTTACTTTTAGGGAGGATTACTATAGAGAATTTTGGCTAGTATAATCCGTAAGAGTTATCCTGGTTCTTCAAATTTGAAGTGATTGAACTAGGTTTTTTCAGGCAACCTTTTGGCAAATGATAGTTGAAAATATTCCCCAGTCAGCTATCTTGACTCATAGCTAAAAGATGAAGATTTACTGTTGTGAGGTGATCTATTTATTTATTTATTTTCAGGCAATTGTACTTTGTTTTCGATTGCACTTCACAAAAGATAATATCACGAATAACACTGCAGCAGCTACAGTACGACAGGTAGTTACTGTGGTGTTTGAGAGAGTGGTTGCTGAAGATGAACGATACAAAGGTGGGCATACTTTTTTCTCTGCTTGCTTGCTTTAGCCTGTATCGACAGACATCAAATGTTTATCTTTTTCAGATAACGTTATAAAATATCATAGGCGTTGCTCATTTTTATGGTCTTTTATATGTTGACTTGTATTTGAGTGATGAAATCCTCAGTGCCAATCCAAGTCAGTACTATATAGAGAGATAGATTGGTATAAAATAATAAATAAAATCTTTTTTTTTTTTTTTCCCCAAAGTGTGAGAGCTTATCTTCAGGTTAGTATTGTGAAGGAGTTTGGGGTGAGGGAGCCCTTTAAAGTGAAGCTAACTTAGAACACTCAGCGTGGAATAGGCCACAACAGTGGTTCTGAAAGAAGGCATTTATTGTAAAGAAGTGCTTGGTATTCATGATCTGTGGTATTCCATCTAATCTCTATTTCTGTAGAAGTGATAAGCTGTTGAAGAATTACCTGGCCATTCTTTTAGTACCTCTTTGTGAGAACACGTAATGTATACTTGATATTGAACAGTTCCTTGGTTCACAAAACTGATTTTTGTTTTCACACAGACATTATTGAACAGCCAGTTGCAGTTCAAGGAAATAGTAACAGAAGATCTGTCAGTACACTGAAGCCATGTGCTAAAGATGCATATATGCTTTTTCAGGTAGTTGGGCGGCATATGCTTACACGTTTGCAGTTATGACTGGGTGCTCTCTGTCTCTGTAAGAAATTTCAGAAATCTGTTTTTTGGCATATTGATGGGGTCCTTAACTAGAGCTTCAGGCCTTCTTATATGTATTTATTATAATTGGCAATAACGTGCTGTATACCAGAGGGATGGTTGGAAAATGGAGGCAAAGTGGCGTATGAAAATGTTTTATTATATGTCTTAAGTATGCATGTTGACATTTAGTTTGAAGTTCTCATTTGCTTTAGCCACACACTGCTACCATAGGCATGCTTTTTGTCTTTAGTAATGTCTATTAATGTAAACTGTGTAACAAAAAGTAAGAATTGTATTCAGCATACCAATAAAAATTTCTTCGCTTTGCAAGTCACTAACTTGAGAAATTTTTGAGGGTAAGAACAAGCAGAATCACTGCAAGGATACCAGCAAATAATTTATTTATTTGTTTGTTTTGCATAAGAACTTAAGATGTATTTAAAGAAAAATTGCTTTGAAATTATTATTTACCGAGGATGGCACTGTGTGTAGATTTTGTTGTAGGCTCAAGAAATTATTACAGCGAAGAACTCTGCAGAAAACCTAAGTGCTATTCTGTTTCTTTTTAAGGATCTTTGTCAGTTAGTTAATGCTGATGCTCCTTACTGGCTTGTTGGTATGACAGAAATGACCCGAACTTTTGGCCTTGAACTTCTTGAGTCAGTCCTCAATGACTTTCCACAGGTGTTTTTACAAGTGAGTAGTTGCCAGAGAGAAAATCAGGAAGTCTTTTCTTCACGTGTGTAGTAATATTTACACATCATTAATTCTTTGATTTAGCATGAATACCTCTTTCAAAAGAAATTGTGACTTTTGCATGTTTGATCTTTTATTTGATGGAGAAGTACTGTGTGCTTTTTGACTACTTTTTTTTTTTTTTTTTTTAAATTTTCATCTCATTCACTTTGTGCACTTTGAGGAACGTGTTGCTCTGTTTCCTATTTTATTTTGCCAGTTCTATCCCCTATAAAGTTGTATTTTCCTATCTTGAATTATTTATGAAACTTCTGATGATTTAGCTGTGCAACTTAGTGAGAACATTAACTTTGCAACACTTGCAAAGTAGAAGCAATTAGAACTGTGATTTGTGTGCATCTACTGCATACAAAGGCACTATAATAGTGCATGGGGACAGAACAAGGGGAAACGGCCAGAAACTGGAGCATAGGAAGTTCTGCACGAATGTACGCAAGAACTTCTTTATTGTGAGGGTGACGGAGCACTGGAACAGGCTGCCCGGGGGGGTTGTGGAGTCTCCTTCTCTGGAGATACTCAAGGCCCGCCTGGACGCCTACCTGTGTGACCTGCTGTAGGGAACCTGCTTTGGCAGGGGGGGTTGGACTTGATGATCTCTAGAGGTCCCTTCCAACCCCTACAATTCTGTGATTCTGTGTGATAATCTTATGGTAACATATTTTAGCAGGTGATGTCTAAATTAAAAAATTTAATATGTAAAAAATGATGTACTGGCAGACTGTTGTTGTTTGCAAGATACAGGAAGAGGAGTGCAAGTATGTACCTGAGTATGTGATTTCATCATGCTTTTTGGGAACTTTACAATAGTGTCTGCCACTCTTTTCATTTCATGAGCGCTTAATTGATACCAGGATTTACATGACTTCAGAGTCCCTGATCTTAACAGTGCGTGTAAATAAGATGCATAATCAGAGCTACTGATAACAGATATTCTTCAATTGCCAATAATTTGTTTTGTACATGAATTTT
The DNA here is from genome assembly GCA_030625065.1 of Alectoris magna. Classification (NCBI taxonomy): domain Eukaryota; kingdom Metazoa; phylum Chordata; class Aves; order Galliformes; family Phasianidae; genus Alectoris; species Alectoris magna. The sequence continues at coordinate 165,343,238 of CM060560.1, read as the reverse complement.
TCTTTTGTTTTCTTTCAGCATCAAGAGTTCAGTTTTCTTCTTAAAGAAAGAGTATGCCCTCTTGTTATAAAGCTCTTTTCCCCAAATATAAAATTCAGACAAGGTTCTAGCACATCATCTTCCCCAGCACCAGTGGAAAAACCATATTTCCCCATCTGTATGCGCTTGCTGAGGGTGGTTTCTGTTTTGATTAAGCAGTTTTACAGTTTGCTGGTAAGAAATGCATTCAAATTTTCCTTATGCAATTCTGTTTTGCCATGTATATGCCATTACTGTGGTAAATAATAGCATTAGTTAGTGGCTGGGAAATGTTGACTTGTACTGAAAGAAAAAAGTCTAAATATCATCTTTCTCTTATAGATATTGGTGTTTACCTGTATGATACACGTATGATTTTGTTAACTTTGGGCTTACGTAAATTCTTAGAATAGATTAACTTGTCTTTTTTGTACTTGACTGGCTGGCTTAGTTAAGCCAGTTTTCGTCTTACATTGTTTACCAGGCTTTAAATATTGTTGACTACTATGCTTTGTAAGTAATTGCTCAGAGGCTTTGGACCTCTGTTGCTAAAGCTGTTGACAGAATATTCATAAAAAACACATGTTCAGCTGTTCTCTACCTCCCAAGTGTTAAGCATTTGCTTAAAAAAAAATTCCACCTTTTTTTCATTTGTTTCCTGTAGCGCATTTATTTTGTTGAAGTACCTATAAAGAATTTTAAAGCCTTTAATACAATTGCATATGTGCCATTATCTTGTCAAAGCAATACTATGAGTATTAGGTATGGTTTTTGTGGGTTTTTTGAGTAAATGCTTATTGAAGTGTTTTTGTTGTTTTTTTTTTTTTTAGATCCTGTGCAGAACTTGTTAGGATAGGATTTTTAAGATGACACAAGAATTCGGGAAATATATTTTGCAGAAAGTTTTTTCTTTTAATTCAGTGACTATAACCTCTATATTTTAGGTGACGGAATGTGAAATATTTCTGTCATTGCTGGTTAAGTTTCTGGATGCAGACAAACCACAGTGGCTAAGAGCTGTTGCAGTAGAATCTATTCACAGGCTTTGTGTGCAGCCTCAGCTATTAAGGTATAATGTACAGCAAGTTTCCCTCTTACTTACATTTTAAGAAATCCTGTTACTTTTCTTTGCTGGAAAATGCTTTCTAAAACATTTTGAATAGGATGAAACTTACATGCTATAAACTCTTGACGGTAACTTTATATAAATTATATGGCAACGCTGATTATCCAGGAAGGGATGGATTACAGTTATTTGCATATATTCCCAAAAGACATTTATCCCAAACTGAAGTTTATTCTGATTTGCAGATAAATTTTAGTCTCCAATCTATCAAATGGCTATTATATTTTATAAAATACTTTTCAGGTCTTTTTGTCAGTCCTACGATATGAAGCAGCATTCCACTAAAGTTTTCCGGGATATTGTGAATGCACTGGGGTCCTTCATCCAGTCACTATTTCTTGTACCAAGTACAGGGAATACATCAGTGACACCAAACCAAACTGGTAAGGCTTTGTCATTATTAATTTTCCATTTTTTTTTCTTGTAATAGTAAACTCTGATTTGATTCAGTATGTACGCTTGGTTTGAAATAGTCCTGTTCTTTATTGTTTGTTTAGCTGGAAAGCTAGCTTGAGACAAAGTCTGTAGCTCACTTTGAAAGTAATACCCTCTATTTCCATGGAAACTACGATAGATACAAAGAGTACAATAGCATTTGATGAAGCAAATTCTCAGCTACAAAACACTATTTTTCAACATACTCACCACCGTTAGCTATGCATTCTTACCGGCAATGAACTGCATGCCATGCTTATAAAAAATTTGCACCAGCAGTGGTGATCCACTGTTGCTGTCAGTGTTGCTGAAATGCACCACCCACAGCTTCACTGTGCTCACACCCACTATTTGTTCTCTGTAAACATTCAGAAAACATCATCAATGAATGTCAGCGGGTGAAATTTTTTCTTCGTGGAGGAATTCAGTTCCACGCTTTTGCTTCAATATGCACTTCCGTGTCAGGCACTGTTCTGTCAGACTGCCCCTCTGCTGCCGTCTGTCAAACAGAAACAAAATGGAATGGAATATTGGCAGGAAGATTCAGCCTCTACTGCCATACCACCAACATCTGCCTCTGATGTTCTGGGCCAACAGAATAAAGTAGGAGGCATTGCTTTCAGAGCAACCCTCATAGTTTTTAGATCTGCTACACTAGATGATGTTACATACCTGTTTCATGGAGAAGATTTAGCCCTCAAACAGCACAGTTGCATTCATATCTGCTTCTACAGCTACCAAGCTGTTTAGTTCACATCTTTTCAGAAAGAGATTGAGGGATTTATTTCTAACTACTGTAAATTGAATTCTGTCTGACTGGGAGGGATGTCACTTAGGGCCACGTACAACTGAAGTATTTAGACAGCGTGCATTTGCTTCCTATTTTGAGACGTAATAGTATATTCTTCTGAATTTTTAGGGTCAAAACTGGACTGAGGAAGCGAAAGGGTAGAAAGGCTGATCTGTGTTTTGCAGATAATCTTTGCTTTTTCTGTAAGATGAAAGTAGTTGCTTTCTGAAAATAAACTTGAGTATCTTTTTGTGCAACCAGAGTTGTGGCATTTCTCTGGGTAAATTTTATTTATTATAAGAAGGAACGGTTTTCCTGTTAATCCCTTTGCAGGTAGTCACATCTGATTTAGGGCTTTCTGTTTCTTCCCAGCGATCTGGAAGCATGTCTGCTATTAAATAAACATTAAAAAATCCAGGCTTAGACTCATACTTTCCAGATTTCCCTGATGAAGTTTAAATTTAAAGTTGATGTTAATATTTTTTGTATGAAGTAATTTGTTAGTAGTTGTTTGATAGTCACCTGTATGGAAGCTGTTAGAGGAATATTATTTCTGGATTAGTTTAATCCACTTAAGAAAATTAGAAAAGCAGTTTTCATCATATAACACACACACAAAGAAACTCATTCTCCTTCTCCTTAAAACTTACATTTTTCATTCATGTAAAATAGCATTACAGCAGACTCATACCTTTAGTAGTGTCGTTATTTCTCTGGCATATCGTTACAGTTTTTTTCTCCTTTACCTTTTTACTTCTCTCTGAGTGTTTTTCATGTCCCTTTCTCATACGTTTCTCTTCTACGCTTTTCCTTCTGTGGCCACACCTGACAAAGAGCAGATCAATGCAACTTGATGTTTGAACTGAATCTTCTGACTGTAATGACAGTCCTTTGGCAGCAGGTGGTTGTATTCACATGGTTGGCTTTTGAGCTATGCTTTTCCACCAAGGCAGCCAGTCGATGCCTTTTGTGCAAAGTTGTGCCACATTGCTCAGAGTGTTACCCAGTCAGCTCTTGGGGACCTCTAACAATGGAGATTGCAGAACCTCTCTGGACAACCTCTTCCCCTGCCTGTTTCTTTCCTTGTGGGTCTGTACCCTTTGTGATGCAACTTAAGACAATTAGTTCCTTCTGTCCCACCACGGACCACTGTAAAGTGCCTGGAGCTGTCTTCTGGTTGACATCTCCACAGAGCGGAGTGCAGCTGCTGTGAGGTTCCCCCAGAGATATTTCTCCACACTGAATGTAGTAAGCTCTTCCTCCTTCAAATGCTCCATCTCCCTATCAGTTTTGTGGACCTCCTCTAAACGTACTCATTTGTCCATGTCTTGTAGTGTGGGGCCAAAACTGGATGCAGAATGTAGATTCAGTCTAAGAAATGCTGAGCAGAGTGAGGTAATCAGTTATTTTGATCTGCTGGCTGCACCTCTGTCAAGGCACATTGCTGGCCTGTGCTCACCAGCCCACCAGGGCCCCAGGTTGTATCAGGGTTTTCTGACCTGTCATGAGGACAGAAGATCAGAAGTATTTCTCTCTTAGGTCTATAGATAAAAACAGTTGCTCTTGGGGCCCTCTTCTTTCCTGCAAAAACCCTGAGGAGAAGGACTTGTGGGTTTTGGTGGATAGAAAGCTGGACATGAGCTATCAGCAGTGCTTGCAGCTTGGAAGGCCAACCATATCCTGGGCTTCATCAAAAGAGGGGTAGCCAGCAGGGAGAGGGAGGAGATTGTCCCTCTTCCCTCTCTACTCAGCCCTCATGAGATCTTGTTTGGAGTACTGCATTCAGGCTTGGGGACCCCAGCATAGGAAAGATGTAGAGCTGTTGGAGTGTATCCAGAGGAAGTCCATGAAGACAATCAGAGGGCTGGAGCACCTCTCCTGTGAAGAAAGGTTCAGGGAGCTGGCCTTGTTTAGGAGAAGAAAATATTCTCACTGTGGCCTTTAATACTTGTGTGGAGCTTATAAACAGGAGGGAGACTGATATTTTACGTAGTCTGATAGTGATGGGGAATCTGGGAATGGCATTAAACTCAAAGAGAAGAGATTTAGATTAGATGTTAGGAGCAAATTCTTTAACCAGAAAGTGGTGAAGCTCTGGAACAGTCTGTCCCAGAGAAGCTGTGGGCTCACCATCCGTGGAGGCACTCAAGATCAGGATGGATGGGGTGCTGGGCAGCCTGAGCTGGTGTGTGGCAGCCCTGCCCACAGCAGGGAGTTGGAATTGGGTGGTCTTCAAGGTCTCTTCTAACCCAAACCATTCTGTGATTGTATGATAAGGTGAAAGCTGCATCTGCCAAAGTTTTGCATCACTCTTTTTTACTGCTGTAAGGAATCATGTTGAAAAGAATATTTTGACTGCTTCATGGGATTGCAGAAAACCACACTACTGTAATTACTTTCACATCAGTGGTAGCACGTGGTTTCCCAGTTTAGCTGTGTTACTTTTTTTTTTTTTTAATCTGTTAAGCTTTACTATATTGAAGTATATATACATAGGTTTCTGCTTGTATTCATATTGCCTGCATTAGTAATTTAGCTTCTTAACATGCTTACAAGACAGCACACTGTTATACTGTTAGTAGGTGTTGTGAGTCACCTTTGGAACTCTGCCCTTTTTTTCTGCACTATCTATGCAGATAGAGCCTGAACTTGTGGTGCATCCTTCTAGCTCATGTGTTCTTCTTTCCACATACGGGAACCATATGTGTACAAACTTCCTTGTCCTTTTATCTGGGGTTTTTATTTTTTTTTTTCTTGGGTTGGAATCAGTACCTCCTGTCTGTGGGTTGGCTCTTCCCTGATGTTATTTTCTTCTGCTTTGGCGTGGAACAGATTCAGACGCTGTAATTTGCTGCATGTTCCCTACGTTTCTGAAATCTTTAAAGTTAGCAGTGATCTTTATTCTTGAACAGATTATCTTTTATTTCTTACTACTTCTGAGATCTAAATGCAACTCAAATAGTCCTTAAATTTGAAAGCTGAAGTATTTATTATTTTGTCAAGACCACTGAAGTTCAGTTTGTTCAGTGTTAAGAATGCTGACCTGCCTGACGCAGAAACATTTTATTCTGACTTTTAAGTACTGAGGGCAGGCAGTTACTATGAAACAGCTGTGGCTCTTAAACTGATTACTTTGCACAAAGTATCGTGTTGTAGACAGCAGGGGGAGCTCAAAAATAGTTTTTTTGTGTTGGTGGTGATGCATCAAGTAGGGTATCTCAGATTAATCAGTGTATCTCAAGTGAAAAAATTAAGTGTAGAAAAAGGATGCTTGCTGATCACTAAAGTTAGATTGTGAGAATGGTTAATTTTAACCCTTGGTTTTCCTGAACAGGAAGCAATGCATCGGGGAGCACTGGATCAGCACAGACAAACCCAGGAGTGCTTGGAATGGGAGGTGGTGCGACTGTATTACCTGCCTTTGAATACAGAGGTACCTGGATACCTATCTTGAATGTAACAGTACAAGGCAGTGCTAAAGCTACCTAGTAAGTACCACTATCTTTTTGAAAAAATACATAACAAAGATTTTTATTTACAACTTGTTCAAGTTTTTTGTTGTTGTTGTTAGCAAATAAGCTGTTTGTTTCACTGCTATTGAGGTATATTATGAGTTTTCTTCTTTTCAGCGGAGAGAGGTGGTCTAATTTTCAACTGTTTTGTCCAAATTATCTCATTTCCATTCTGAATATCCTTTACAGCTGTAGCATCTGTTGGATTTCATTTCTACCATAGTGTTGCTGAGTTAACTCTGCTTCTTTATCTTGGCATATAGTACATAGCAATTTCAGAATGTCTTTTGCAGGTTTCTTTAGTGACGAGCCTTTGTCCACCTACTGCAGCCTACTGCTTTTCTGCTTTATTTTATTTTCTTTTGTATTCTGACACAAACATTTTGCCCCCTCCATTGTAGTGTCCTGTGCTATGCTATGAATTTGCTTGTGTCTTAACTTTGGATCTCTCCAGTGAGTCTATGATTCTGTCTCAGTAATTTTTGCATTCTGTTTTTCTTCTGTGAAAGATAATGGAGTTATTACTACTCTGTCTTGTCAGCAGTTTGTTTCTCCTGTATCACACTTCTGTAGTCTCTGCACTTAAGATATAACTGTAGATTTGGGTTACACCCTTGCTTTGATTTTTTGTTACTGCTGTCATTAGATTGTCATAAAATTACCAGATATTTTATTTTTAAGCAGTGATTTAATTGGAGACCTATGTGAACAGAGCTAGCAAAGTTTTTTTTTTTTTTTGATGGGGTGGGGCTGTCTTTCTTTGCATTCTTGTCTGAATGCAAGAAGACTTGCATTCAGCGTTTTTCGTGGCCATTCTCATGGAACTAACAACTCTATTCTGCAGTTTGCTTTTCCATCTTTGAAAGTTAGTGTGTGACCTCCACAGGCGAGCTGTAACTGTTAAACCCATTAGTAATTTTAATAACAGACATATACTTGTAAGTAGATAGAGGATGAAATGTATTGGTGGAGGGAAGAGGGGAAAGCACTACATTGTGACTGCATTACAATGCTGCAGCAGAATCTAAGGACTTTCTTAGTTGGACTGTGATACCCTCCGCTTTTAACATTGCTTGTTTTCCCATTTGTGAGTGTGTTGCTTTTTTCAGACCATCACCTGAGCCTGGATCACTCTTGCTACTTTTTCACCTGATGCCTTCTTTCCTGTCTCTAGAATCCATTCAGTTGTACCTTTTTTTTCAGCTGACCTCTTATCCCCAAACCTCGCTTTTAGTAGTTCAACTTAAAATAGGTGTTACAGAAATCAGACTTGAGACTTCAAAAAATAAAGTAACAATTTCTAAAATCTGTAACATTTCAATAAACAATATATTTGATTGTAAGCTAATGTACATAGGCAAAAACTAACTACAGTACAGAAGTCCTGTGTTGTTGTGGTGCTGATCCAAGACTCAGGTGTTCAAATCAGAACCTGTCTGAATGCCAAACAGTTGACGAAGCTATGCTTTACTTGTAACGCCACTGTTACTGTTTGCTTTTATGGAGTCATTGCGCCTTACTTAATTATTGCTGGTTTTGGTGTCACAACTATCCTTTATTTATTTTTGTAGCTATTTTTTTTCAATATGAAATGAGTATTGTTTCTTCTGCCCTCTCTCATGTCTGTAAGAGTAGAAAGAAAAGTTGAGCATTTGATCTACCTATACTTCATATTCTCTCACATGCCTCAAGTAGCCATCTTCAGGAAAGTTGAATTAATAACTGAAGCCTTGCATGCTCAGGGAAAAGTGAATCTTTGGGCAGAAAGCTGTGGAGGCACTAGAATATAAGAATTACCTTTGGTATACTGTAGTTGGAATGCCTAATCTGTTTAAGAATGTTTTGTAAAGCATGTCCTGGAACAGTAGTTGTTGGGATAGCAGGTAGTTTCTGTAACAGACCACATTTCCCTGCGCAGATACTGTGGCAGCTACAATGTTTCTTGTTGGGTTTGTAACCCAGCAGCTCTTCATAGTCTTTTTAGGTAAAATATGAAGAACAGAGACAATGAAGCTGCATTTCTAGAATGATGATGTTTTAACTGCGTGATATTCAGCAGTGAATTGTCAGCCTTTCCTCTTCATACAAGTAACTGTCATTGTCTACCTATGGATGTAGTTGATGAATATTTACTCATATAATATTTTGCTGTGGCAGTTTTCTGGTTGTATGGACTCAGCTTGGAACATCTGGCTTATTCTCAATTTGTTATAACAATATTCCCACTGTTGTGACTTTCTGACCTATTTCTTTTTTTTTCTACGTAGTTAAGTGCTTTGGGACATGTTCAGTTGCAGTAGCTATAAGTATAATAAAAAAAAAATATGAGAATAATGTATTGAGTGATACCTACTGTATGTGTTAACTTCATAACGATACTTAGTGTGTGTACACTTTAATTTACTATTTTGCACTTAATACTTTGTTTACCCTTTTAATTAGCAACTTAATTAGTCAAGTAGTTGATTTTTTTGAGGTGCTGTAAATCATCAAGGTTGTTTGGGGCCTGTTAGCACTTGATATTGATTTGGAATCTTTGTTTTCATTGCTGTTTTTAATCAGTTGTACTATTACATATCTACCTGTAATGCTTTTGATTTTTCAGTTTGGAAATGCTGGACAAAGTAGAACCACCTACAATTCCTGAAGGCTATGCTATGTCAGTGGCATTTCACTGTTTACTGGATCTTGTCCGTGGTATCACTACCATGATTGAAGGAGAGTTGGGAGAGGCAGAAGCAGTCAGTCAAAGCACAACAGAGACAGCTTCATTACCAGCACAGTCTTCAGAGCACCAAGACTTACAGTCTATATCTGACCAGTCAGACAAAGAGCTAGGTATTTGAAAATGCAAATGCTGTCTAATGTGCAACAGTTTTATGTAAAGTTGGATTAAGGGAGTTAATGCTTTGTTGCTTGAATTTCTTGCTTTAAAATCTTACGTAAATATTTTTTTATGATGGAAGAGGGTTTTGTTTTGTTGGTTTATTTTGTGACAGAACAGCAGTAGTCTTACAAAACTTGATTTGATATAATGCTTCTGTCCTGTAGGACCTTAGCTCTACATCCATTATGGTGAATTGGTACTGCTTTACTTGTTTCTGGGATGTGTGAGAGAGAAGTTAGGCATTTTGTTCTCCAGAATGGTTTTTCTTCCTTCCTGTGTTCTTTACTCTTCTTAAGAAAAAACTTAACTGAAAGAGATGTGCCCATTAAGACTATATTACAAGAAAGCTGTATTTCTCCTAACAGGATGAGAAGACAAATATTTTAATGGAAAGATTTTAAATGATATATCTTATGACGCATTGACCTGTGTACCTGGCAGCTGAGATAGTATAAGCTTGTTTGATCAGCATCTGCAGTCTCTGCTGAATGCGAAGCTCTCCGTTAATGCTGTAGAGCTCTCCATGGTGCTGCAAGCAGCCCCAGTGTGGCCTGGGTTTTGTCATGGCTGAGGGAGGAAGAAAGCTCTGTGGACTTATAGGCACATTTTAGTTTTGTTAGGCCTGTTTTATTTTCTTAGTATGTTAGGGAAATGAAATATATATATATATATATATATACACACACATATCCAATAACCTGGAGAGCTCTAAAAGACAAGGGGAGGGGTAGTTCCTTTGCTGCAAAATTTCAGTAGAATATTTCTTGTTTATCTGATATTCCACATTTATGCAGTTATGCGTACATGCATGCTTATTTTTGTAGAAAAGGATTAAAAATAGTTTTATATAACTTTGTAGGATTTTTTAAAATGTAATTTAGAATAACCATTGCCCTCGTTACATTTTTTACATTAGCAATATTACTATAAATGTGGCTGTTTAAATGGTAATGGTGTGAGTGCATGTGTGCATGTGTTTTTACCTACATATATATGTGTTTGTATATATGTGTATATACGTACAAATTTAAAGTTCCAACACCAGACACTGTAGGTTTGTGATAATATTTTACTTTAATAACTTTCAATTATCTGTTTCTACTTTAAATAATTATGTATTTATTTCAAGTTAGCAGAGCTGTCTGGGAAGAAATGGTAAATGCATGTTGGTGTGGTCTTCTTGCTGCACTGTCTCTCCTACTTGATGCAAGGTATTTGATCTTCCATTTCTCATTATAATTGAGGATATCATCTCTGAAAAATATTTTGAACTGAGTTTTTCTATTGGTTGACTGTTGTTTGAGAGAGCTATTCTGAGTATGCGAGTAGAGGTCTGGGGGTTGGTGATTGCTAGGCTGAGTGAAGATCTATTAAGCGTAAACTACATGGAGCTGTTATTGTACTTCAATATAGGAAAATTAATTTGAATTTCAAAGACATCCATTTAAACTATTTAAATCTTATTCTTTTTTATTTTGAACAATATGAATTTTTTTCAACATGATGAAGTGATTCTACTCATGTTGTGATTAGTATTGATAAGAATCTCGGTACTTGTTAGTGTTTCAACAATTATTATTAATATACAATCTTTCAAATGGAGGAGCTGTTTACTAAGTATTAACTTTAGTGACTATTGCATGCCTTTCAAGGAGTATTTTTCCTATCAAACACTATTTTTTAAAATTAAGTGTTAAATATCTCCTCATAGTCTCTTTTGCAAAGTCATTCATAACTAAGGAACAGTTTTATAGGAAACGGTTCAGGAGAATTTTGTTGATTGGTTGTGCTTGCTCTTTGGTGTTTGTGGTGTTCCTGTTTGAAAGTGTGAGTTCTCATTGATTTCAGTTTGGGCTAGCTGCTTCTGTGCCATGGGTTAATTCTTAGTAAACAGTGTGTACCGTTTCAGCACTGATGAAGCCGCTACCGAAAATATTTTAAAAGCAGAATTAACTATGGCTGCACTCTGTGGAAGACTAGGACTTGTAACATCAAGAGATGCCTTTATCACTGCCATTTGCAAAGGATCCTTACCTCCTCACTATGCTCTTACTGTATTAAATAGCACAACCGCAGCTCTGTCCAGCAAATGTAAGTATATAGATTTTCCTCTATTGTTTAAATGTGTTTAATTTTGCTCTACCAGTTCTCCATCAGTCACAGAATGTCTCCCTCACTGTGAAGAAGTTCCTTCCCGTATTGGTGAGGAACTTCCTATGCTCCAGTTTATGGCTGTAAACCAATCTAAACCCAGATTTTTTCAGGATGTAGTTGCAAAGATGTACAACAGTATTATTGTTTGCCATAGAGGTATTTGAGTATACTAAATTTAGTCAGAATCTACAGTCAGAATCTAGACAGCGTGCTTTCCAGAACCTGCACCATTTACTAGGTATAATTCTAACCAGCCTAAAACCTCCCCAGATGTTTAGTGTATGTCAGAAATTTACCTTCTGAGGAGGTCTGTCTATCATTTTAAAGGTCTGTTAGGATATGTAATTAAGGCATTCAAATTCTGAAAAAGTCCCTCTCAGGAAACTCAGGTAGTTACTGTCTAGAATACTGTGCATTCGTAGTGTACTGTGGTCTTTTCTAGAATGGTATAGTGATTACTAGAACTTACTGCGTAAATAGGTCTAAAGTTCTGGATGCTTACAAGAGATTCAGTGAATGCTTTCTACATCCTGAGATAGTGTTGTAAATCATTGGATATGCAAGTTAAGAATATACTCTCTTGCTGATTTTGAAAATGAATTGCTCTGTAGCCAGAACTACAGCTACCTGGTGAATAGGCAGGTGGATTTAACATTAGACCTCTTAAAACTAAACAAAAAAACTTCCGTATTAGAACAAAGACCAGAACCTTTTCTCTAGCCGATGAAATAAGTGTATTATAAGACCACAAGTATACGAAGCAGTACATATGACTGAGGTACGTTAACTTCTGTGAAGATGAAGCAGTGAACTTAACGGTATTTTATTTAGGTTTTTCTTTTTTTTTTTTTACAGGTGAGTTATAAAAAGGATCTGTAGTGTCTTGTATTGGAAAGGCATCACTATGTAACAATTGTGAAATTTTCATTTTCTGAGTGCCTTATTACAGTGGTAGCACACAGTTATACTCTACTAATAGGTAATAACTGCAGATAATCCAGTTTGAGACGTAGTATGAGGCTTATCTTACCAACTTAGCAAAAAATTTCACTCTTGATATAAAATATATTTATATATTGCAGAAGTAAGTGAGAAGTTAGTACTGGTTCACATGTAACATAATGATGTAGTAGTCTGCATATAACCAAAGACTTCATTGGAGTCAGCTATCTTAAAGCTAATACTGTGAAAAAAATTTCAGAATATGTTTGCCACTACTCAGGAGTGGTGGTGGTTGTTACTATAGCAGGTACTGGACTTGAAATTTGGATTATTATTATTATTTTTTTTTCATTTTCCTCTAGCGTATTCCATTCAGGGACAGAATGTTCAAATGATCAGTCCCTCAAGCGAGTCTCATCAGCAGGTTGTGGCAGTAGGGCAGCCCTTAGCTCTTCAGCCACAGGGAACAGTAATGGTAAGTACAACTTGTGAGTGATACCTGTCTTGCTTACTAACTTCTTTCTGCATCTCAGTATGTCTTAAAAGAGGCAATAGATAAGCAGCATTCTTACAAACAATGAAATATTATCCTAAGCTTTCATTTGGATGGCTGCCCAGGACAACATGTTTTGGAAACTGCTTTTATTCAGCCTGAATCCGTTGTTTGAAAAAAGAAAACCAAACCAAAACAAAAAAAACCTTGGGTCTCAGCTGTCATTTGTGCCTGTATATGAAAGTTTCTTATATGTTTTGTCGTAAGATTGACTCTGATTTTATAGAGAAGATGCATTTAAATCTTAGGTAATTGACTTTGTATCTTTGATAATAATGTGACATTGGAGGAGAGGGCACTGATCAAATTGTATTTAAGCCCAGGAAGATAAGATTGAGAGAAGGAGAGACATTGAATTGCTCACCTAAAAAAAGATACATTGCACCAGTGCAGACAAGATATAATCTTTAAACTTGCAGCCTTCCTAGTGCCATGGCTTAACCCTGGAGGGCCCTAGAAGGCAGCTAAGCACCATGCAGGTGCTTAGTTTCCCACTCAACCCTATCCCCACTGCAGGATGGGAGAAGAGAATCAGAAGTTCAAAAGGTAGAAAACTTGTGAGTTGGGATAAAGGCCATTCAGTGAGTTAAAAAAAGAGAAAAAAAGTTATAGCACAATGTGAGCTGCTTTGAAGAAAGTTATCTCTATTCCAGTCAAAAATGGTGCCTCTAGAGATATTATTACTGTAGAATAATATATATATATATATTTTTCCAGCTGACTTCGAAAAATATCCAGTGTATGAGGACATTGCTCAACTTAGCTCACTGCCATGGGGCTGTTCTTGGTACATCATGGCAACTTGTCTTGGCTACTCTTCAGGTATAACAGGAAGTATTTATGGTTTCTGATACCTTACTTTCTTATTATACATGCTTTGGTTTTGAATTTTTATGTGACGAATAGAAAAAAATTTGATTCTGCTCCTGGTGTATTTTAACTGCCTTGAGTAAATACTGTGGTGTTTTCCCTGTATTCTGTTTAGTTGGAATGCTACCAGCTAGCTTGAATAGAACGTTAGTTTTGCTGCTGCCTGAAGAAGTTTTCGTGCTGAAAACCATCTTTGTGTATTTCAGCATCTTGTGTGGATTCTGGGACTGAAACCTGGTGTTGGGGGTGCCTTAAAACCTGGACGAGCTGTAGAAGGGCCCAGCACAGTAAGCAAAATTGTACATTTTATAGCTAACGATTATATGGTATTTTCTGTTGCAATCTGTAAGATATGTTTCTGTCTTTTTTTCAAGGTTCTGACTACAGCAGTTATGACTGATCTACCAGTTATATCCAACATACTATCAAGACTTTTTGAAAGCTCGCAGTAAGAAACCTTATAATTAAAAAAACATGTATGTATCAAACTTGACAGTGTTTTGATAGCTGTTATTTTTCAGGTACCTTGATGATGTATCTTTGCATCACTTAATAAATGCCCTTTGTTCCTTGTCTCTGGATGCCATGGATATGGCCTATGGAAACAATAAGGTATAAAAAGAGTTCTCTATTTTCTTCTTGCATTTTTCTTTTTGTGAAATAGGCAGAAGACTTGTATATTTGTCTTATAAATTAACTGTTTCTGATATGAAGGCAGTAACACATCTGGTTTTTTTTTACTCCAGAATAAAAAATAATGTTTCTGTTAATCAGATTGTGAATAGGTAAACCTTTAAAAAACCCATATAATTTCAGAGGTTAAAATTTCTGTCTGGCACAGTATGTTCTATTAGTTGTTCATTTTCAGTATTTTTTTAGTAATATCCTTCAGATAAAGCATGACAACTTAGGTATTAAAAAAAACTAGTAATTTGTAGTTGCCTGGGGAAGTGATAGTATTTCTGTCAGCCTGAGAAAATAACCCTCAGCCTCGGATCGTTAAAGACCCTGTGATTGAAGAAAATTGAGCATGTCTTCTCCTAGTCATAACCTGATCCCAGATGAGAATTTCTGAAAGTTTTTACTTGATCTATTACCATAGAGATAATGATGACAGAAAACGTTCTTTATAATATTTGACAATTACAGTAACAAGGCAGAGAAAAGAGAATGAATTAAAATAAGTAAATGTTGTGTTTAAAATTAGATGAAAATGAGAATAAAAATCAGTGGAAATGGGAGTAGTGAAGAGCAGAAAAATTACATTGCAAGTCATTTTTGAATATATGCACGTTGATTTATTGTAAGCTTCAACAAATCAGTGTTTGCATATGTATTAACGAATGGGAATGTACCATGTTTTTGCAGAGCACTTATGAAGTAGGTGGAAGATGAAAGGGTAGGGAGAATCTTAAATGTTTTATTTGTTCATATACAATTTTTACATTTGCAAGTTGTGATAGGTAAGAGACTGTATTGCTAGTTAAATATGTTATAAAACTGGTTGGAAGGAGGGCTGTGAGACTGAAAACAAGGTTTTGAAGAAAGCTGTGAAAAATGTGTTCTTGATTATATGCTGTTGCTACCCCCTTGTGGCTTCTCATGAAGTACTGCAGATGCTGTGGAAACTTCCCAGCTGTGTTACCTGGACTGTAAATGCTGCGATAACAGCTTATGAAATGTTACTTCAATGGAGACTGGTTACATCTTAATTTACAAATCATAGTGTAGTGAATGGCTCTGACATCATTTCAGTTACCTCAAAGTCATGTGTTCAAATTCTCTTTTACTAAGGAGCCATCCCTTTTTGCTGTTGCTAAATTACTGGAAACAGGACTAGTTAACATGCACAGGATTGAGATTCTTTGGAGACCTCTGACGGGTCATCTTCTGGAGGTAACTAATTGCTTTTTGAAGTTGCACTAGAACTTACTGTGCAATAAGGTATTGCCTTATGGCAGTGCATTTTTAAAGGGTAAATGTTTTTGGTTTATTTTAATCTAAAGTGTGTTTAGATGTATTGTTTTATACATGTTGTTTTTGCAGTTTGCATTGTAATTTTAATTTAAATATTTAAATTACAGTATTTTATAGCTCTTACTGACTTTGTCTTTACGGTGCTGTCAGTATTTATGCACCATATATGCATTTTATTTACTGTAACACAAAATTTTCCATTTGGATTTGAGTGGTACAAATATCGAGGGAGATTTTAAGATGTACTTACTGAATAGATTGAAGCCATTAGATACACCAACAAAGTTTTCTTGTTTGTTTTTAATAAATGTGAAGTAATATTTTCAGTTGTTTCTTCAAGAGAATACCATTATAAATATAGTAACATAGGTGTCATTTGTAAAGTAAATATTTAAACTCCTAGATATAAAATTTGTTTGATCAAGGAAGAAATCTTGTATTTTGAGTTTGAAACTAAAACCAGATTACAGAGTGTACTTGTAAAGTTTTAATCCTCTGCAGGGATAGGTAGAAGAGTGAAATACAAGAGCAGGGATGTACTTAAAGACAGTAAAGGACTGTAGTGGATTAACCTTGGCTGGCTCCAAAATGCTCACCTAGTTGCTCACTCATTCTATCTCTCAGCAAGATAGGAGGAGAAAGTAAGTTGAAAAAAAGCTCATGGATTAACATAAGGACGGGGAAATTGGTAGCTGATTACTGTCGTGGGTTAAACAGATGACTTTGGGAAGATTATTGACAATTAGTAACTGAGTAAAATAAGAGTAAGAAAATAAAACTACAACCATCTTCTGCGCAGCCCTTCTTTTCCTGAGTTCAGCTTCACTCCTGATTGTTGTGTGTCCTCCCCACCCGTGAGCAATGCAGAGGATGGGCAACAGGGGTTGTGGTCAATCCACTGCACTTTCTCTGTTGGTCCTGCCTCCTCACTCTCTTCCCTTGCTGCGGTGTGGTAACCTTCACATAGGATACAGTTCTTCATGAACTGCTCCAGTGCGGATCCTTGCCATGGGATGCAGTTCCTCAAGACTGCTCCACAGTGCGCCCTCTGTGGGCCACAGTTTGTGCCAGACAACCTGCTCCTGTGTGGGCTTGTGGGCTTCTATATGGACCGTAGATCTGTCTGGGATCCTGCTCCTATAGGGGTTCCTAGTGGGGTGCAGCTTCCTTCAGGCTTTATCCTTGTGCACGGGCTTCTTCCTGGGCTGCACATAGAGATCTGCTCTGCTGTGGTACTCCGTGGGCTGCAGGGGCACAGCCTGCTCCACCATGGGCTGCAGGGGGAGTTTCTTCTCCAGTGCATAGAGCACCTCCTCCCCTCCTTCTTCATCGATCTTACTATCTACAGAGTTGTTTCTCTCATGTTTTCTCACTGCGCACTCTAATAGCTGCTGCACAACATTTCAACTTTTTTTTTTTTTTTTTTTCCTTAAATACATTATCACAGAAATGTGCCACCAGCCTCACTGATCAGCTGAGCTTTGGTCAGCAGTGGGTCCCCTCTGAAGCTGACTGGAACTGGCAGTGCCCACCACAGAGTAGCTCCTGGTCTCTTCTCACAGAAGGCATTCCTTCAGCACCTACCCCTCTCCCACCCCCACACTATACCTTGCCACATAAACCCAGTGCAAGCAGAGGGATTTTCTTCCTCATTTTCCAGAAAGTGTCAGATGCTTCCTTTGAACCAGTGCGTTATTTCAAACAGTATTAAGGATTGGCTATCTCTGATCTTGTTTATGGAGATCATCTCCACATAGTCTTACATCTAGGAGAAAAAAAAAAGGATACTTAAAGGTTTAACAACTTAAAACACACATTGTCTTGGAAAGGAAAAAGATAAGAGAAAGATAAGGTTCACCATCCACACCTTGGGAGTCCATGTTTTCCTATAGTAAGCAGACTGTTTCAGTCTATTATCCATCATGGATATTTGCCACTGTTTTTTCAGGAGATGCAATTTATTTTAAAGTACTGCATTATTTCCATTTAAACCTATGTCTTTGAGGTACAGTGAGGAAAGAGAAAGCACCAGCTGCAAATTCAGTTAAATAGAACCTGAAGGAAGAATTACTTCCCTATTTCTGAAACGGATTGTCTGGTCAGATTCAGAGCACTGTGATGTAGTTCATATTCGATCATTTTACCATAAAGTAACAAAATAAATTAATTTAGGAGATGAGCTATTTGTGCTCTGTTTTTTAACATGAAGCTAGCTTTTCTGCTTGTTCTCCATTTCTGTTTGGCTAGTGTCTAATAACGAAACAGTCCACCAACACACCTATCCAAACGATCTTCCTTCCTTATGATCTTGCCTTGGGTTTTGAAAGATACTGGATTGTCATACCACGTAAGGTCAGGCAGGAAGGGTGGATGGAATTAATTGTTTTGAGGTCAATGAGACTGTAAATACTTTATTTATTTGAGGCTAACAGACACAGGATTACAAATACAATTACTGTGTACCTAGGCATAGTGTTTTTAACTTCTTCTAAAAAAAGCAATTAGAAGAACAATTAGGCTCAGGTAACTAGGAGACAAAGAGAAAGAAATACATTTGAAACTTAAGAGTGAAAGAATGATCGCTGTCATTTTGTCATGTTTTTGAAATAGGCTTATTTTGCATTCATTATGTAGTTACCTTTTGTGTTTGGAACCTTAGAAGAGCAGACATATATCATGTTGGTCAATGTCATGCTTCCTGACTTGATTATGTATGTTAGGCTGTGTGTGAAAAATGAAATTTAGAATTTTATAGTAGCTCAAGATTGAGTTAAACCCAAGAGTTTCAGACAGTCATTGAAGACCTGTTTGGTACTTTTTAACCTATGAATATCTGAAATAGCAGTTAGTATAATGATTTTTGGAGAATGTTTTGAATTTAATTACCGTGGTTTTCAATTTGTTTCCTTCTGTGTCTTTCCCTGCTTCCTGTTGCTTCCTTATTCAGAAGGTATGTCTGTCCAAAAGATAACTATTTTTATTTCTTTATAGTATTAAACCTGATTTTAACATTTGGAGATTTGTTGTATTGTTCTAAAAAAATAGTTTACTAGAATATTGTATCTAAATGTCCACTACAGTTTAAATGCCCAATTTTTATATATAACATATACTTAAATCTTGGTTAAATAAAAGCGCCTTCAAACAGAACACTGCTATGCTTTCAGGTTTGTCAGCATCCCAACTCCAGAATGAGAGAATGGGGAGCAGAAGCTTTAACCTCTCTTATTAAAGCGGGATTGACATTCAGCCACGATCCTCCATTATCACAGAATCAGGTAAAGTAAGTTTATGAAAAGCTGCTTTCCTCCTTTTCTGAGACTTATTATGAACATGAAATCAGAATCTTCCCTAGAGGAAGTTTCCTACAGTTCGCTGAATAGGAGGCATTCATAAAGCAATTTTACCATTGAGTTTATAAAGCCTACAGCTGTAACATTCAGTTGTAACTACTGAAAATCACCTTGTGCATTCTAATGAGCTACCCTCTCCTTTTTCAAATGCATGACAAAGTGTACTGAGGCTTGAATATTACGTGTGTTTGTTAGAACAAATTGTGAATCACCCTCATGAGTGCAAAGTAATTCCAGAATGCTTTATACGTTCCAGTGTGTAAATATGTGATGTAGCGACATGTAAAAAATAAATGATCTAACCTTCTAAATCACAAGTATTCGATCAATTATTAGTAAAATATTCTAATATTTTTACTGGGATTCAGTGAATAGTATTTTTAAGGTCTCTTGGTTGAGCATAAAGTTGCATGATAGTTTTTATGCAAGCATGACAGCATGCTGTAGTAGGGACATGCTGTAGGAACCTGGAGGAAAAAAGAAAAGAAAATGAAGATTTCCTGCTGAGATATAGAGTTTTTTTAAAAGGGCCTGTCTGACACTGAATTCCAACAATTTGGACCACTCTAAAAACTTCTTAGGAATCTTAGATTGGTACTATATGGTTTCACTTATTGTATGTAAAAATAATTACGAATCAGTTAAAGCATATCAAGGACGCTAAAATTTACTGTTTACTTTTAGAGACTGCAGCTACTTTTACTGAATCCACTCAAGGAGCTGTCGAACATTAGTCATCCTGATATCAGGATCAAGCAGTTGGAGTGTGTGCTACAGATTTTACAGAGTCAGGGTGACAGCTTAGGACCTGGTTGGCCATTAGTCCTTGGAGTCATGGGGGCAATACGAAGTGATCAGGGGTAAGTGATCAAAATAAAATATTTAGATCATGTAAGGTGACAATAGTAGAAAGAGTTCTGCTTTTATAGCCACTTTGTAGTAGTGTAATTTGTATTTTTTTTATCTTACGAACAATTTTACTCAGCAGCCACGCAGTTGTGGTAATTTTAGTAATTTTTCCTGTAGAACACTTATTATGCTGTTATCCTGTTGCCACTTGCATGAAGGTCTTTGAAACCTTTCTCCAAACACAAGATAATGCCGATGGCCTTGTATTTGAATACAGAAAAAGAGATTACTTGCCCATCAGTGCAACTCTTCAAAATGAGCTGCATAACCATGCTTTCATTTCCTGCTTCCTTTCCTTTTCCTCTAGAGTCCTTGAAGAGTGCATGCTTCTGGAACTTTGTGGTGGAGAGGGAAGTGCTCCAGTTTTGTGTGTGTTTCAATTTATAGAACTGTGTAATTAACATGGAGGAAAGTAGTGTATGAACAGTTCTTCATACGTATAGCAAGAATGAATACTTACATGATAGGATAGATATCAGTTTGTAGGGCGCATCTTATGACATGGAGTTAATAGTTATAATGCTATTGTCCATGCACAAATTCTTGCATATTTCTCTGGCTTCCATCTTATGCTGGCTGTTATGATACAATAGAAGTGGCTCACCTATGATATTCATTTTGAATTAATAGGGGAAAAATATGAGATTCTGAAATAAGTAGCTGGCATATCTATATTCTGTTGGCTTTTTTTTTCCTGGAATGTGTATTCTGAAGGACACTCAGTTTTTGTGTTACAAACATTCGGATTTTTCTTTTGTGTGTTAAATATTAAGCATTTAAAAAGCCCTATAGCTAAATTTAAATGCAGCTGCAGTAGTCTGCCTTCCGAGTTTTGCATTATCTACACTGAACTGCTCTCTTTTTTATTCCTTCATTTTGTGTCTCACAAAACAAGATTTTGGTTCTGGATAACCTTCCTGCTCAGAGGACTCCTCACAAATGTTTTCCATACTGCATTTTTATTTTATCTGTTTGTATTCGTAATTTAATTCTGAAGGCTAAATATTTATTAAATATGTATTTAACAGCAGATATTTTCAAAAGATTTTGTCTAACACAATGTATAGTATTGAAAGGTGTATGACGACCATTATGTGCATTTTTCATACTAAATAAAATACGTTTTACCCACCCATCTATTCTGCATACTTTAAGTTGAGGCTTCAACTTAATGTTTCATTTCAAAAAGCATCTATTTAAAACACTAAAAATCAAATGCCAACCATTTTAAATCTCAATTCATTTCAAAAATCTATAAATACCAATATATGTATTTTAATAATGCATCTCCTGATGTATTTTATTCAGAAGGTTTCTTTGTTCTTAAGGAAATTCAAAATTAGAGTGTGAGTGTGTTTTGTTTTTATTTTGTGGTTTCTTTTTTTAAGAGAGTCCTTAATACGGACTGCATTCCAGTGTCTTCAGTTGGTTGTGACTGACTTTCTTCCAACAATGCCGTGTACTTGTCTACAGATAGTTGTTGAAGTTGCAGGAAGCTTTGGTCTTCACAATCAAGAGCTAAATATTAGCTTAACTTCAATTGGTTTGTTGGTGAGTTTCATGTTAACCTACAGTGATGCTGCTTCTGACTTCCTTTTTTTAGTTAATGGAAATTATTTGTAGTCCATTCTACAAGTAAAAACCAAAGCCTATTCTTTTATTTCTTACTGGTGTCTCGTGCTGTCATTTGGAATCATATGTAAATAGAATGAGCTTTGATCTATTTTAAACTCTGTGTAAAATAGAATTGGGTTGTAAGCATTTTCACCAGTTTCTGAATTTTAATACATTGTTTCCCTTTCTAGTCTGTAATATATAAGTGTGGCCTATAAGCTAAGACTTAAACAAATTTCTGCTCTTTATAGCATTTATGTGCTGATTTTGCATTATTAAAGGAACTTTGTAAAGTACTTTCAAATGTGAAAATGAGAAATGTTTTATTTCACGATCATTAAGAATGTTGTAATATTTTATTGTGTAATATAATATTTTATTTATTTTCTAGTGGAATATTTCAGATTATTTTTTCCAAAGAGGTGAAATAATTGAAAAGGAACTTAACAAAGAAGAAGCAGTGTTGCAGAAGCAGGCAGAAGAAAAGGGAGTGGTTCTGAATAGGCCTTTTCATCCTGCACCACCATTTGACTGTCTTTGGTTATGTCTGTATGCCAAACTCGGAGAGCTCTGTGTGGATCCCCGACCTGCAGTTAGAAAGAGTGCTGGGCAGACATTGTTTTCCACCATTGGTGCTCATGGAACTTTGTTGCAGCATTCAACATGGCACACAGTGATATGGAAGGTATGACACGTGAGCTTCTACTGGTGGATATTAAAAATAGCATTTGCATGCTTTTTTTCTTTAAATATTGCTTAGCTAGTTTATTAAAATTCTGTGGAAGATGACATGATGGTAGAAATTTGACCTCATTTTATTATTATTTTTTTTAATTTTCTCTTGCCCTTACAGCCTTTTATGAAATGCAATTTTGCATCTTGTTATTTTCTTTCTTATGCAGGAGTTGTATAAAAGGGCTATTCCCTTCCTGTACAGGCGAGCGATTCCTCCTGTTTTGCCAAAATACAGTGACATTTGAGGGTCGTATGATTGAACTGATCTGACATAAAAGTGAGCTTTGCTTTGCCCTCTGTTTGGCTCTTTTTTCTAAAAGGATCAGTCAGATGCCCTAATCCTAAAATCGCAGTCATATTGTCTGTGCCTTGAGGAAAAATCAGGGAATTGAGGAGTCTGTTGCCTGCTGTACTGTGTGAGGTATCTGAGATCTCAAGACCCAAACTGGCACTATTCTCAGTGGCTCTGGTCATGCTGTTTATGACCCTGCTTAAGTGAGCATCAGTAGGCTGATTCTTATTCTTAGCTTTTGCACACACACTTTTAAATAAGGAAATTCTCAAGGTGACACAATTACATATAGAATAACAGAAAATGTATTATTATTTTTGTTATACCATGAATACAACTATGTTGTTTTAAAAGTTGGTTGTTTTTTTTCTTTTTTCTGAATGTTGCAGGTTTTATTTCACCTGCTAGATAGGGTTCGAGAATCTTCTACAACAGCTGACAAAGAGAAGATTGAATCGGGAGGAGGCAACATCCTCATCCATCATTCAAGGGATACAGCTGAGAAACAGTGGGCTGAAACATGGGTATTAACACTGGCTGGAGTTGCAAGAATATTTAATACCCGGAGATACTTACTGCAGCCTTTAGGTAAAAAATGGATTTAAAGTTACTGAAAGATACAGTTAGAAACTCTCAGGTTTGCTTTGTTTTTTCTTTAGTTGGAGTTGAGTAAAAATCCTAACGTTTGCCTACAGGTGTGTTATGTTGTGTCTCACCTCAAATGTGATGAAAATGAGAGTTTTTAATTCTTCACAGCCAAAAATTTTAAGTACCAATTTCATCTTCCATGCCATGGTACTTGAGACTGAATTTCAGTAGTCACAATTCTGAGTGCCAAATAACTTTAACTTTAGTAGCCTGATAATAATAATTTTTGTGTTCTTTTGGCTTTCGGAACATACTTTTCCTCCTGTCTTATTAAAATTGCACGGTGCCTACCTAGAACTTTTTCATAGCTTCCATGTGTCGGGTTTATCAGTGCTCTTACAATGTAAAGAGAACTCATAAAATCAGTGAAGCATATGGACTAAAAAAAGAAGGGGAATGTTTTAACAAAGAGATGGGGCTCAAAAGATGTTGGGAATACCTGCTGTTTCAAGTGATTGTTTTTCTCCACTCACTCTACCGTCTTTCCATTCCCCAACTATTATCTAGAACAGAGATGCAATTTTGAGTTACTTTACTGTTTTTCTAATTGTACCTAACTGAAGGGGTCCATCTTCTTATTCTTTAAAATCTCCTTTGTCTTTTTTTAAAGCCTTCCTTTTCAATTCTATAGCTCCTTGGTACCTTTTTTCATCCTCTTAATTTTTCTTAGGCTATGGTGCTTCCCTGTTTCTTTTCTCACTATAGAAATTAAACATTAGATCATCTACCAAGCTATTGTGAAATACTACTACATACAATTGAACAACAAACATGCGTGGATTCAGTTTCATATTTCATTCTTTATATTTGTGCGTTGTCTTTTGCATTCATTTTCTTTGGCTACAGTTTAACTGGCATATTTTAAAAGGCATTGAGAAACCATCAGATAACCTTGTGAAATCTCTTTGTGTTACACAGAGATTAGTGACTCGGCAGGTAAATAGCAAGCCAGTACCAAGCTGATTTTTTTTTTTTTAATATTCTTTTTTTTTTTTTTTTTTTAACAGGAGACTTTTCCCAGGCCTGGGATGTTCTTCTTGATCACATTCAATCAGCAGCACTCAGCAAAAATAATGAAGTTTCCTTGGCTGCTCTGAAAAGCTTCCAGGAAATCTTACAAATAGTTTCTCCAGTCCGAGACTCAGAGAAGCCTGACACACCACCTGCTATTAATGTTTCTGTACCTGTGGTGGTAGGAGCGACAACTGCCACTAGTCTTGGGAGATCATTCATGAGAACTGACTCAATAGGAGAAAGAATGGGAAGATACAATGGAGCTGAACTACCTGTAGTAACAGATGAGATTGAAGATCTTAATCTTTGGTGGGCAGCTTGGAACAGCTGGTACAGGATTGGTTCAGAAAGTACAAAGCCTCCAATTACTTGTGATAAATTGACTTTCATTCCCAGCCAGCCTTTTCTTACAGCTTTAATTCAGATATTCCCAGCTCTTTACCAACACATCAAAACTGGTTTCAGCATGGATGATCTCCAAAAGCTGGGTATCATTTTGCATGGTGCAGTTTCAGTTCCAATCAGTTCTGATGCTTCCCCTTTCATCCTTCCATCTTACACTGAAGCAGTTCTGACAAGTTTACAGGAAGCAGTGCTTACAGCTTTAGATGTTTTACAAAAGGTAATAATGGGACTTCAGATGTTTAGTGAAAAGGAAACGACACTGTCTCAGTTCTTCTTGGAGCTTTAGTGTGGTGACTTAAACTAAATGTTTTTTTACTTATAATTGCACAGTGCACTGTCTTAGAACAATCAGATTCCATTCCTGTTGCAATCCAGGTGTTCTGCATTGGAGGTAATGATGTTATGTTTGTGAAATGCATTTTTGCTAGATTGCAGAAGTACCTTAAGTGTGTTGATGTTTTTACAGTCATTTTCTTGTCTATCTAATATTTAAGTATTGTACTGTTCTGAGAGTCTGTGCATGGAACCGGAGAAACAGTCTTCCAAATAGTATTCCTTCTGTTGCACTGGTACTGCTGTAAACAAAATCTAGGGGAATTATGATCATGAGGTCTTTGAGTTCACGCAAAACATAACATCTGAAAATGACTCAAGCAGACTACCTTCTTAATTCTTACTAACCTGTTGTTTAAGAATAATGCTGCATCTTTGCATAACAAACTCATACTGTCGAACTCATCTTCAAAAAGAACACCTGATGCAAACAAATTTGTAAATAGCAAATTAGGGTGGCCTTTTAGGGGGTAGTAAAACAGCAAAAAAGTATGCTGAAGTTCTAAAACATTGTCCAGAAATGATTAACTCCAAAAGCATATTTATTCAGAAGAAGCAGTGTTGATACTGAATGAGAAAATGTATATAGATTAGGTGCTGCTTTAAGAAGAAAAACCATACTGTTTGGGAAATGCCAGAATCAAAACTGTCTGTGTGATCTGACTTTGCTCCCTTCAGGCTTTTATGTTATGACTACTTAACTGTAGTTATACTTAACTGTAGTCATGACATACCTTTTTTTTTTTTTTTTTTTTTTTTAAACTCTCAGGCAAGGTCCTGCCTCATTCGGCTCATAGAATGCATGGTGCCTACTTAATAAGCAGGGGTTTGGTACTTTGTTTTTAGCTTAATGTGGATTGGTTTATCTCCTACTGATTTAATCCCCGCAAGCAAGGCAAAATCATTATCTTGCAGTTGTACATTTGGGTTTTGGATTTAAAAATATTCCTGACTGTATTTTAAGAATACAAGTTGGTGGCAAATCTCAGTGTTGTGTGGGAGGATATAAATAACATGAAGACCAGTTGTTTCTGTTAAATTATCATCCTAGTGATCAGCAGTCAGGCAGGCTTACCCTTTTTTCACCTGTCCCATTCATCAGCTCAGTCCTGCTGAAGTTCTGTGTTTTCTCACCTCTTTCATTTCTTCATTTCTGTCTTGTTTTCCCCATTTAATCACTCCATGCGTTCCTCCATTTCTCAGATTTTCTTGTTTCTTTGTTGGTCTCCTTTATCCTGAAGTTCTTAGCTACAAAAAAATTCCAGAACTTTCCAAAGAAAGAGTTTCCAGCATTTTTAACATGAGTTTTTAATAGCAAATCTTTTTTTCTAGCCCACATCCCCAGGAGAAATGAAGACGTGTTAGCATAGCAGTTACAAGCCTTTGAAAATAAGGACTGGGGTAGGAAGTCTTAGGCACTCTGATATCACACAGTAAACCCCGTCCCATCTATAGTTATGTTACTAACGGAACAACACTACAGTCCTTAAAAATTAAGTTAAAATATATTTGGAGGTGGATAAGTTCTGTGAAGTCTTGTGATTTTCTCTCTCAGCTGTGTAACGTGGTAGAATTAACACGACAAGGCAGTCTGCCAGTGTGGAGGTGCAGCAAAGGCCATCTGTGCAAGATGCTGGATGCCATGGTATCTTTTTCCTGAGTTTAAATGAATTAATACTCAGGAGTGCTCTAGTGTGGTAGTTAAAGGAGTGTAAGTTAATATTTGCTACCTTCTTTTAAACAAAATCTCTCCTGAATTTGGAATCAGAGTAAGTTTTGTTCTTTGTTCATACAGAAGGATGCAGGTCAGTTAATGATTCTGTAAAAAATCTCTGGAATAACTTTGCAGTTGGAATAGCATGAGAAAAGTACTTTTTAAAAGCTGAGTCCCTAACTGGTCTAACAGAGATTTTATTATGTGATTGTACTAACAAAGGGCGTTATAATGCATGAAAACAGGAGTGGAAGGCAAGCTTAGTTCCTGTTTCAGACTTCCATATGTTGAGTCTATTTTAGACCCTTTGTTCCTTTTCTTTTTATTTACTGTTAGAATTTGTTTTCTAGTCGTTCATTGCTGTAGCCTAAGTGCCTGCTTCACCATATTAGCTCAGCTAAAATTTGTAGTCAAGCCTAAATTCTCTGCTTGTTCCCACTGCCTACCTATATTCTCTCTGGGTGAGCTCTGCGGTGTGCCAGCTGCCTCATCAGGTGGAAGAACATAGATACATACTTGGTTATTATCAAATTACTGTGAATGCTGCCTCTGTAGGCAGTATGAATGTAAACCTCTTGAGCTGTGGGTGTGGTGCCTAAGGCTGTGTTTATATTTACAACAAAGTTAGTATAGACTTAGCCACTGAGAGCTGTAAAAATAACGATTCCATGACAATAGTTGCGCTGGGAGGCGTTTGATAAATTTGAGCTATTCAAAAATGTGAAGGTTTGTACTAGGATGTTTTAAAGCATAAACTTCTATAAGTAAAGTACCATATCAATTTTTACAGGAAACAACAATCAGCCAAGTGTTTTGTTTTAGGGTTTGTGTGCTCCATTGTTGCCCGACAGTTACTTTTTTTATTTATCTCTCTCTTTACTTAAGGATATAAACAAGTGCACTCAGTGCAGTAAATATTACTCTATTTTATAAGCACCTCTTAAAGATACTTTCAGCATCCTTGGTTCCATGCTTGCTGTGCTGTTTTTGCATTTTTCAACTGCTTAGATAAAAGATCTGTGCTGTCAGTCAGAAATATAAATCTATTTGAAAATCAGTTGTAGTTAGGTGACTTTTCAAAATAAAATGATGACCTGCTAGCCTCTTCTTTTTTTAATACCAGATAATATTAAGAGGTGAAAAAATCATCAATAGACTGGATAGAAAATGTTTCTCTTTGTAAAATAAAATGTTTACAAAAGTTTCATAAAATATGAAGAATAAGAACCTACTGATGCACAAACTTGAAATAAGTAGTAGTTATTGCTTTTGTTCACCACTACAAGAAAAAGTGGCATCTTAAGGAGCAGTGATCTTAGATGAGTAATAAGAACAATAATAAAAATCTAGCGAGCTAGAAGGAATAGCAAAGTTACTTTGTCATTGTAGATGTTAAGTTGGTCTTCTGGCAGTAGTGGCAATATTGAAGATGTGTACAGAAATTACGTCTGTGGGAGACTTATATAGGGATTTGTGGATGTTCTTTTTCCCTTTCTAATCCAAGTAGTGTTATGCAAAATAGTTTCTTACATATACAATCTTGCATTAGCCTATTAAAATTTAGTGCAAGGACTTTGGTGCAGCAGCACGTCAGCTGAAACTGTTCTAATATGTGTCGAGTACGTCAGATCAGCAGTTAAACTCATGGTGTTCTGCAACATGGGAGTATCAAGCATCAAACCATCTTTTTTATGAGGTCAGCACAGTCTTAGACTCAAACAGCAGAGGAGTATAGCTTTTTAGAAGGAGCAGTATTCCACTATATTCATAATGTTGGTTAAGCTTTTGGGGGCGTTAGGGCATGTGTTTTCAGTTGCAGGAAGCAGAGGAAAAGGGAAAGGCCATTTATGGAGTGTTTTGGTGCAGCACTGCATGAAGGTGCCCTGGGCCTTAGGGTGATCTGGAGATGGTGATGCCTGCAGGCCCTGTTGGCTTACTCCCTCTCTCAGCTGAGGACTGGAGATATTCACTAGCCCCTTGAATGTCATAGCTCATGACACAGCCCCAGCATGGAGACTGTAATCACAGCTTCTGAACTGTTGGTACCTTGAATTAGTTTGGCCGCAACTTGTCATGAATGGTCTTTAGTTAATAGAAACAGAATTTGTTTCCTCCCCAGAGAAAAATGACAGTACAAGATCAAGGCTTTTTTGTGGAACAATAAGTAAATGTTTCTTGAAGCTTTGGGAGGAGGGATGTGGGGAGGAAGAGCAAGACTTAAAATGACAGAAGATAATTGGAATAGCTTCATAGAATTTTTGTATCTGGCTTTGAAAATAGATGCTCTGACTTTTCCTTGGGATTTATGTTGCAACAGGAAATCATTACACTGTGACAACGTGATATTTCACTGCCATCTTCTAAGGACACCCTTCCTAAGTGTTTCCAATTTTAACACAAGACTGTCTCAGCTACGCCAAAATGATATCATTCTGATTTTATTTATGTTTCTTTCTGTAAGACATAATTTTAACTACTTATGGAAACTTTGTATGAAATGCTCCTTGAAGTAGACCTTTTAGAAGATGTGGCTGGGATCAACAGTCAAGAATTATATGACCCACAAAAATGTCATATCAAAGCAAAGTTTGTAAAGGAAATATACTTTTCATTAGACAAAATGAGACAGCTTTATTTATTAACATATATATGGCCAAGTATCCTTATAATTTTAATAAAAATCAAAGGATACTATTCTTAAGCTGTTAGAACTATACTTTGTCTTTTATTCAGCGTTACTCTTGTGTAGTCCGGTTCCTGCATGGTACTGTGATAGTCATTCTGCATATTTATTAAATAATACTGATTAAGTGTTAATTAATATTGATAATATTGTTACTGCTTTAGCATTATGGTGCTGTAGCAAAATCATTTGTAAGCTGAAGAATAGTAGTCCTTATAATATGCATTATAGCAGTATAGCAAAGAGACAGACATGGGTATTTTTCTGTAGGAGCACATTGTACTGAGGCATAATTTTATGTGCTGAAGCTCAAGATAAATAACAAGCTTTTGTTTTTCCTTTTCGTCTAGGCTATATGCGTGGGCTCTGAAAATATGCAAATAATGTATCCTGCAATCTTTGACCAGCTGTTGGCCTTTGTAGAATTTTCATGCAAGCCTCCACAGTATGGACAGCTGGAAACAAAGCACATTGCAAATGCAAAGTATAATCAGGTAATTTATTACAAGTCTCACCCGTTTCATTTGGCTGGTAAACACAATTCAGCTTCAGGTATTCTTTAGCAGGACGCATTTACTCTATCTGTAAAAACTTTGCTGTGCATGTTGTGTAATAAGTTAATTTATTAGTGTTTTTACTTGCTTTTCTTCTGCTACCTTTGAATTCTGTTCATTTTTCTTCATGTATTTTGTATTTCTCTGTGTCAAAAAATTCTTTGGACACCAGCCATAATGAATATGTCTGAATTTGTTCAGTGAATTCATCTAAAATATCTGCTCCTATATTTGACACTAAATTAAATGGAAAAACACCATACTTCTGAATGGAAAAATCCCTTCAAGCTGCAAATCTTTGCACTGCATGTGCTGTAGAGAAATAGGACATGCTCAATAATATATATACTTTTAAAATCTGTGTACTCCACTGTTCACTAAGCATGAGCATCTGATTCAGTGTAATCTAAGAGGTAACTGTTATGTATGTATTAATTCTTCTTATTCTGTTTGTCCTGCAACACAATGGAATCACACTAGATACAACTATTTGCACCGGTGAGTTAAATTTCCTTAAAGATTGTCCTAATGTAGTTGTCTTGCCTAGACTGCAACATTTCTCCTATTTAAATGTACTTTACTTCAATGTAGAGTACATTTTCGTAGTCAGACCACATTGTATTTGCAGTTTTGTTGCTTGGACCATATTCTTACCAAAACTTGCATGCATTAAACTGAGAGTTCAATGCAAAGCATTCAGTTTGTGTTCCTTAACTAATACTTTTCACATGTACAGTTCAGTAATTTACTGTCTTTTTCCTAGGCGGAATGGGTAGCATTGAATTATGTACCATTTGCTGAGAGATCGTTGGAAGTGGTTGTGGACTTATACCAAAAAACAGCTTGCCATAAAGCTGTTGTAAATGAGAAAGTTCTTCAGAACATTATTAAGGTAAAGGATCGTCCAGCTCATGCTCTGAATTAATGGAGTTTTATTTTGAGATAGTGTTGATAAACAGTTTCTGGGAAGCTTAAAGCTTCAGTAAAGGATACAACTGGTTGTGTCTGAAGATGAGCAGCAGGTCATTTCTTGTGATGCTGCAGTCACTATTGCTTAAGGTGTATGCATTGTTCTTTAGCTGCATGATATAATAATCAGTACTTCAGTGTTAAGACAAAAATCAACAAATGTGTTAGGCCGAAAAACAGTAATCTTTGAAAGTATCATGCACCTGAGTCTGAGAAGCAGGCCTCTTAGTAAATACAGCAGAAGGCTGAAGACAAAAGCGGCACACGCATTTTTGTGGAGGTGTGCTCTAGTTATTATTTTGGTCTGTTTTTAATGGCTTTACGTGTCATTGATACAGCTATAAAATGTTATGGGTGCACAGATGTGCCTTCAAGGTGAAAGTGCCAAACCCATAATTGTTTGACCTTGCTTTTAGCAAATCAGTTTGGCAAATAATGGAAGTAGTAGTAAATGTCTTGTGAATAATATATCAGACCTAAGCTTGTTTGTAATGACCCGGTTGTCTGCAGGTTGTTCCTATACAGAAATTTAGAAATGCCTAAAGTATTTAAAATAGTTACATGGTATTATTTGGAACTTGTCATGAACTAAATGTTTGTATTTCACAATCACTACGGTTGATTTTCACTTCTGTTTTAAATGGATAGGTGAAACTGATATCAAATGCTGCTTTTTTTCAAAGATTCACAGTTGTTAACAATGTGATCTACTTCAGTAAATGAAAACACTTGTGAAATGATTTTTCATTTGTCTGAAGCTTCTGTTTATATTAGAATTAGACTTCACTTCCATGAGCAAAAGCATCAGAAGAAAATATTCTGTTTATCTCTAGAGTTAGATCCTAGCTTTGATTACAAACTCATTGCCAAAATTTATTACAATTATCTCTCCTGAGAGTGAGTTCTTGTTGTGTTCCTTAAATCAGAAACTTGACTGAAGGTGTCAGCGGTATATACGTAATACCTACATTTAGTTAATATGTATTTGAAATATAAATTAAAGAATTAGATGACCAAGGTAACTTGGTTTGTTCTCTGTCAGACAATCCTAGAAGGTCCTGGTTTGTTCTCTGTCAGACAATCCTAGAAGGAGGAAATAAAGTGCACATAGAACATAAACATGTTAATAAGTTTCTTTTAAGTTTAAATTATAGCTACTGAAGCATCTTTCTATTCAAAATTTGTTGTGTTTTGGTCTGCTTTACGTTTGAGTTGTGTAGTAGCCTTTTTCTTCAGAATTTCAGTAGTTCTTTTTGCTTTTAAACCTCCTGTGGTTTAACAGTCAACAGCGACCAGACATCTTGCAGTGGTCACATGCATAGTTCAACTTCTTTGTTTTGGGAAAAGTTTAAATTCAGTATGGCTTTTTTTTCTTTCTTTTTAAGCTTTGGAAGCACTTGGGAGAACTTTCTAGATACAGAAATAAACTCCAGAACACACTTATGCAACCTGTTAGATGTTAGGTAAGCCTATTTGTCAGGATTCACAGAAAGGTTGGTGGTAATATAGAAAAAGAGAATTAGTGAGTAGATTCATAGTGTAACTGGTAATGGATCAATCTGGTTTCTGACCTTGTACTTGTTAACAGATCCATGCTTTAGCCAGCTGGTATAGGGTAAACAGTCTTTATATTTTAAAAAGACCATCTCAAGTGCCAGCAGAAAATGTAGAGATGTGTACTATCATCTATTTGAATATCTTCTGAAATCTGTATTACCCTTAGATTTCTCTGA
Source organism: Alectoris magna (assembly GCA_030625065.1). NCBI lineage: Eukaryota > Metazoa > Chordata > Aves > Galliformes > Phasianidae > Alectoris > Alectoris magna. Next base: position 165,311,018 of record CM060560.1, on the reverse strand, counting down.
ACAAATACACATTTAGTTTGATCTTTCATTTTGCAGACACTGAGAATACCACTTAGTCTGAAATACTCCTGTCCTTCTGAAAGCACATGGAAGCTCGCTGTTTCCTCTCTTCTCAAAGTACTTTCTATTGGACTACCAGTTGCAAGGCAGCATGCATCTTCTGGAAAATTTGACAGCATGTGGCCAGAGTTAGCCAATACGTTTGAAGACTTTTTATTCACTAAAAGGTAAACACAGTTTCCTTCTTTTTAACTCAAAAATATTTGTAAGTAATTTATTCACTGGTGTAGTCAAGCAGTGTGCCAATAGAGTTCAATAAAAACACCCTTATTCTTAGTTATTTGATATCTGAAGATGACTCTAATGAATGAAGGAAAAGAGGTAACCAATTCATCTAGTTTTAAAGTGTACTTTCAGTAAGTAGTAGACAGGAGTTCATTGAAGAAGTGAAATGTCAAAGAAAAAGCTCAGCTGAGCTCTGAATGCAAGGCATAGCCTTTCCTTTTTCTATACAGACTCCCAAGGCTTGGGATCTGATGAAGAGTTACTGATATGTACTCAGTTTGATCAGAACTGCAGCATTATTTTCTTTTTCCAGTTAAGAAGAAAACAATTAGCTATATTTGTAGTGCTTTGCAGAAAGTTTAGCAGACAGACTGATAGATGTATATGCTTAATCTTGTAAGAGTGACACTGTAGTTGTGAGCATGTTGAGAAAAATCAGAAAAGGAAAATGGTAATGATCAGAGATTAGACCTATAAGCTTGTTGAACAAGAAGAACGTGTCATTGGGAAGTCTCCAGAATGTTTTCAGAGAATTATTTTTGTCCCTTTACAGTGGGTAAAAATGCATTTCAGTATAGCAAAGATTATCAAAGCTTTAACATCAAGGGAACCTTTTACTGGCAAGGTAGGGTTAGGTATTGGAGAAGACTGCATAGGAGGGGTAAAGAATTTTCATCTTTTGTGAGCATCTGTGGATGAATAGTTTTCAGCAGTAGCTGAGTATATCTAATTGTGTTGCAGATTAAAGGGCAATGTAGAATATGAAGAAAATAATTCCCTGATTTTTTTTTTTTTATGTTGATTTCAGTCATAAATTAATCTTTTTAATAAAAAACAGCAGGGTTCTTCTGTACCTAATACTAATATTCTGTATATATTTGTATGTGCACACTTTGCAAACACACAGGAGTCAGCAACTAAACACAGCTGTATTTACTTGTGATGAATAAATAGCAGCTTGCCTAAAACAGATGAAAATGAGATACCAATGAAAAGGAAACTTAATTTTAGAGGAATATCTGTTAGTAGAAATGTTTATAATGAGTGGCTTTGGAATTCCACCAGTAGGGCTATAATACAATTGTATGAAAATCCTTTCTTTCGTCTTTGTATTTACTTGAAAGAAACAATACTAGATAGAAAGACCAGGAAATCGAAAAAAGATCATCAATAGTGCAGAAAAGACACTTAAGTAACCGCAAATGTATGTTTTGTTGCTTCACTGTTTCTTTAATTTAAAATAATCTTTGCAGTATCTTCTTTGGTTTTGTTTTTGGCTACAGTTGGTACTCCAGTTTCCATTCTAACAGTCCAAGTCAGCTAGTACCCCATAGTCAATACCATTGTGAGGTTTAGAAAATTATAATGAAGGTTTTTCAGGTTATTGTGGGATAGTGTATGTTCACTTGTATGTATTCCATGAAGAAACTTCTTACTATTTGCTGTAAATTAATTATTCCTAAATATCTGCGGAAGAGATGAAATATATTAATTTTGCATGTTTTTAACTGATCCAGACTGGCCATTTTTGATCCAGTTTTGGCTATTAACCATTCATAAGTCCAGGGAAGTAAGACGGTCAGAGATCTTCAGTGTGGATGGGTATTATCTGTTATCATCTGCATGACCTTTTTCTGGCCAAATGTGTAATCTCTTTGTCTTAACAACAAGTGATTTATGCTTTTCTTGAAAGTTGTTCTAACCATAGGTATTCCATATTAAAAGTCACTTGCTAAAAACAATAACTGTTGGAGTTAATTAATAGCTTTTGCCAGCTGTCATGCGTGGGAGAATATTCTCTGGAGGTAAAGGAGGCATTACTTCTGTGAATATTTATGATGCCCAAAAATTTCTGTGTCTTTTCTTAACTATAACTTTCTCTCTTAAGAGACCAGAGTGTATTCTGTGATTTTATATACGAGATACATATAAAAAGGGATACAAGGGACCAGCATTTTAATCAGAATTGAAGATTTTCTCAGATGTTGCATGAAACTTTTTGGCTCTCTCACTTAGAAGCTTTAAAGTTCAAAAGAATTTAAAATATTGATAATAGGCTGGTGGTTCATGGAACCATGTGGATAACAGCAGGATCATTTCCTAGTTATCTGGTCTTCTGCTGTTAAAAGCCAGTATCATTACTCCTTCCAGGGTTTTTTTTCAGTAGATGTTTTGTTTGTTTTCCCAGGCTTCACTCAAAACTGTAAATATCTTCCTTCTGAACACGCCCTTCAAAACCTTGTTCTTCAGAGCTCACTTACCACTTCTGAGGTGGTTCTAAATAAGAAATGTCTGCATCTCTGTAAACCTTGAAAATCCCTTACTGTAGTCACAGAATCATAGAATTGCTTGAGTTGGAAGGGACCATGAAGCCCAGCCAGTTCCAACTGCCTACCATGGATAGAGCTGCTACCCACCAGCTCAAGTAACCCCATCCAACCTGGCTTTGAGCACCTGCAGAGGTGGGGCACCAGCTTCTCTGGGCAGACTGTGCCAGGGCCTCACTGCCCTCTTAAGTGAGAATTAGTAGTTCTATTAGTAATACCGTGTAACTGATTTGGCTGATTCTTCCTTCTACCTTTGTTCATTTTTGTATGTATGTTGTCCAAGTGTTTACTAGGCTGAGGAACCAGAAAATTTCCTAAAGTAGAAAGATAAGAAGTTATTTCAATTTCCCCGGTGTTCTGAATTTCTAACAAACATCTTAAACATTTTTTCCTGACCTAACTCATAATTCTTCTAATCAGTGTGGTCCTAGAAATTACATCTGTGTGTCTCCTAATATTGTTTCTACCAGTGAAATTGAGTTGGTGTTGGCAAGAGTCACTGTGGTAATAACCCTTAAAAAAAAAACAAAAAAAAACTCTGAACCTCTGTGTTTAAAATAGTGAGCATCCTCTGCATGCTCTTTCAAGGAGGAATAGGTTTGCAAACTAGCTGTGAAGCTGAATGACGTGAGATACACACTGATGCTTGAAATGTACAAAGACAGCAAAACTGGCCTTTGGAGCTTTGTACAAGAGATTTCAAGTATTGCCAAAAGAGCCCAGATAAATGGAAGAGGAAATAGTAATTGCTGTAGAGAATTAACAGCTTCCAAACAAAAAGCTTCAGCGTTTTTGTTTTTGTTTTAGGTTCTGTTGTTGTCATTATTCTTGTTTCTTTAAGCAAGCTACAGCTGAGAAGCCTTGATAATCTTGATTTTTATTATAAATCAAAATGACATTTAAAAATACATTTCACATAACTCAATTTATACAAAATTGTCTTCTAGTAAGAGGCTGGTCTGTTTATTATTTAATATCATACTTCTTTCCCAGAGGCTTTCACGGAAGCATGTCAAGCCATTATATAAAATAAAATTCAACAAACATGCATATATATAATTTACTAGAGCAGAAGTCTGTGCTTACATGAGGGAATTAAATCAATACTTTCCAAAAAGATGCTTCAGAGCAGAGTGCCGCTGTGCACAGCAGGGCTCTCTGTGGCTGTTAGCTCTTTGTTGTTAGGTTTTAAAGACCTCCCTAGACACTGGGCAGCAGCTGGGAGCTCTTTACCTGGAAAATCCTGCACAGAGCTACAGTGTGCATTACACTGCCTCTTATATCTGCACTGGCTGGTGACCCTTCCCATACAGTTTGGCTGTATTGCATCAAACAAGCAAAGCTTTTGCCCTTAGATGTTTCATTTGGGCATCTTACAGAAATCTATTTACCTGGGAGTCATTTGCTACATGAGCAAGAATAGAGCATCATCTGTGACATATATGGTAGGTCAGATATAGATGACTGAGCAGAAAGGTCATTAAACCTCTTTGAAGTAAACCTCAGCTCAGAAAGTCAGTCATTCATAAACAAGGAAGTGTCAGAATGAAAACTTCCCATGTAATTCAATACGACCAGCATACGTATGCATTGTAATTGTTCGTATTTCTATTTAAAGGGTTCGCATCGTTATCTTTTTTCATGTTAGAGAATGTATAGAATGAACAGCTACTTAATTGTGTTCTTTGCTTCGACATATAACACCAAATTTGCTGACAGCCTAACACATGAACCAATAAAAAAACAACAATGTAATCTCTTGGAGACAGGGGAATGTCTTAATTTTCAAACAGGAACATGCTGTCACAGTTGTCAAAACTGAAAATTAGCTGTGGATGTACAGATTCAGATCCAGGTGTCTCATGCTAAGTACCCAAAAGATGGGAAAAGGAAGAACCCTACCTAGTAAAAATCTGTTTGACTCAGCATCATACAGGAACAATGGGAAGAAAAAAAGCTGTTAGCGAAACAAACCACATTTGAATGAGATTTAGAAGGCTCCAACCATTCCTGAAAGTCAGAGTGGGATGGAGGAGAAAGGCCTGGATGAGTACCCCTATGTGGAAAAGGCTGGCACAGATCCACAGTCATATATCTGGCAGCTGCCTTTCTAGTGAGCACATGCCTGGCTCAGAACTACCCACTGTGTGTGTCTGCTGTTTCTTGGGGAGACATGGGGGTGGAGAAAAACCCGGGAGTTTTGAGGGGGGAGTTTGGAAATGAGCCAAAGGATGCTGGTCTGCTTGCTGCTGCCATACTTCACCAATTCCTCGGCTTACAGAACAGCTTGGCTCTTTGTTCAGCCCAGAGCACTGTTTTCCTTGCATCTGCCCATGCTGCAGTAAATCAGGCAGGGTCTGTGGCAGATTGGCCACATCATTTTCCTGCCTATTCAGTAGTGACCATCCTGTGTACTTCTCCAGAGCAAATAAGGCACCATCTGATATAAGGCCCATCGTAAGATACAAACATACACAACAACAGCAACTTGAAGCACCAGACGCCATCTTCATTCAAATGTTTCAAACTATGCCTTTCAAATGGTCACGTTCCCAAGCTGCTCCTCAATTTGAATATCTTAAAATATCATTTAGAAAGACAAAACATAAAATTATGGGAAAGTGAGAGGATTTAACAAATGGGATTACATAAACTTTTTACAGCTCTTTACCTCTGATTTTTGTTAATGCAGTGATTTATTCTGTTAGCTCTAATAAAGTTACCTTCCATGCAGGTCAGACATTACAGAAACGCTAAACATACAACCCTGTGAGTTTCGCAGTAGTTTTTAAATTTCAAAGGGACAAAGGCGTGAGGATTTTGACTTCTTCTCTGTGTCAGAAAAATAAGAACGGCATAACTGGGTCAGAACAGAGACTTCTGTGTGCTGTTTCTGATGGATTAATAGGGTATCTAATGAAGAGTAAAAGGTAACCATATAGTTACATTTTCATGATATGCTTTCTGTCTTACTGAGGAACAAGCCTCAGTAACTCAGCAAGCAGTAGCATAATGCAGCAAAGGAAAGGGAATTTGAGTCTATTTAGCAGGTATCCAGTACTGAAAAAGAATGACTCACTAAATGAGAGAGAGCTTCACCAGAAAAAAAACTTAGTGAATGATAGCTAGCATAAAATTCCCTGTCAAATGATACAAGATTTCCAAAGTTTCAAGCAGATAAGGTAGGATCTTAGAAAGCATGGTGTAACATTCATGGTTGAATCGCTTCTGGGCAGTTTATCTGTATGTAGATTTTTGCGTACAATGGAAGAATTGCAGAGAGTTCTGAAATTCTTCAGAATTATTGTTTGTAAAATGGATTTGTCTCTTCCTGGAATTCATTAAGAATGAGAACGAGTATCAGTTATCATCAAAAGAGACAGAGTAGTGTCCCATTAATGGGAAGTGTGTTTCATTAACACAAAAGAAAATACAGTTTTTGTGTGTGTGTGAATAACTGCTAAAAATTTAAAGGAAACTCAAAAAAAAAATCCTGCATAGTGAGGAAAAGGAAAAACAAAATGAAAAAAACCTCTGATGCTTAAATGAGACTTTCACAGATGCGTGTGAACAAGTATTGTGACTAATGCACAATGTAAGATGAAAGAGATGATTCTGACATAGATGCGAAAAATGGTGTTGCTTAATCACCCGAACTCCTCATATCTTACTGCAGTTTTACTTTGAACCGCTTTTATCGTCATCATTCAGAGATTTTATTCCAAGACGTGAACAGCTTTTGTATAACCGTACTAACTTGTTGCACGTGAAACTTGAAGTATAATGCGTTTTCCCATACTTAGCTCCTTACACATCTTGTGCAGTTAGAAGTATGATGTATTTTCTTTATTTTTAGTGCGCCTCCTGATAATCTCTCGATCCAAGAATTTCAGAAGAATGAGAGTATTGATGTTGAGGTAAGGAGACTATAGTAAACGTAGAATGTTGTCAAACACACAACATAGTGACATTCACAGGTTGCATTTAGTTTTGAAATATTTTTTTTGAAGAGTTAACCGCTCATTATTTTTCTGAGATGATTTTTTTCCGTTTGAAAAGGAGACGAATTCAGAGGCTCAAAATTTGATCGCTTCAGGGTTTTGCAAAGGATAGGAAGCTGCATGCCAAAAACTTGTCCACTTGAGTTCAAACCAGTATAGAGTGGAAAAAACAGAATTCGTTCTGCTTCTAATCCATTATCTGATTCTTACTTATTTTGTTATTGCCAAGCAGTTACATACGTAATTGTAAACCAAAGGAAGCTGATGACTGAACCTAAAGTGAACGTTCTCTTTTTTGAGAGGCGGCATTCATTCTTACAATCTGGATGTGTTCTCAATACTAAATAAAAATGTACATAAATGGTGAAATGATGATTTGTGTGGTGCAGAGACCGTTGTAATTGTAAGGAATATCATGCATGGTTGGATAACACCAAAGAAAAATGAGAGGAAATGATACTTGGAATGAAGAGGGGCTGGTCCTGTGGACACTAATTCAGGGCAAAAGGAGATGGGGCAGACCGGGGATTAGGTGTACAGTGGAAAGGAAGTTGCAGAGAAGCATGGCACAATCTGTGCAATTGGTCTCCTGTCGTTCCTCTAGTTAGGATGTGAAGATTTCTGGGCAAAAAAATTAAGAGCAGTTCTATCTGCAGTGAGCAGGACTATGAGATCTAATGCATTAATTTACAGAGATCTAAACCCACTTTATTTCTGAGTGAATGCACCAAGGACAGAACACATTTCAGTTCGTGTGTTACCTTCAGCTTGTTTAGTTAGCTCACGTGTTCTGTTCTGCCGATGTCACTCTGTAAGCATTTGATATATGTGTTAATGTGATAGTAAGAATATTGAATGGAGTGCAGGGAGAGGGAGATTCCTATTGTCAAATCTTCTCTCTTCAAAACTGTAAATTTGACTGGAAGAATATGCTTCAATTGTCAGTGGAAGCCTGAGTGGTAACTGCTTCAGAAACTCAGAACTAAGGGGAAAAATAAGTTTATTAGTTCAAGTTCAATCTCTTAAACACAGTTCCACAATTTTTAGATGTGTTCGCAAATTTTTAAAGCAGCATTGAAAGATGTTGTAAATTTCCATTAGGCATGTCTCTTTGTTTAATGTTTCTTTTATCTTTTACCAGAATTGCAGTGTTAGTCTTCAGAAAACCAATATAAATGTATTTAATTTATTTTAGGTGGTGCAGCTTATTAGTACGGAGATACTGCCATATGCTAATTTTATTCCTAAGGAATTTGTTGGTCAAATAATGACTATGCTCAATAAAGGCTCAATACACTCTCAGTCTTCTTCATTTACAGGTATAGTAGCTGAATGACAAAAGGTACAGAAAAATATATCTGCTAGACAGTAACAAAAATGTTGACAGTACTTGTTCTGATAAAGACCTGAAATTCCATGACACATATATTCACTTTAAACTGTATTGTCTTATGGAAGTTTCACACTTTTTTTTTTTTTATTACTACTTATTTTTTTGGTCAGTGTCCCGTATAATATTGTATTTGTGTTTCGACAAAATTTTTTCTGAACTTTCTAATAGTTTGTTTTCCTTTATGCCAGTTGCAATACTTGACAGTGATTTCAGGCAATTGCAAGGCAGACATGATATCCAGTACATACAAATTAAACGACCTTAGCATAACTGTGTTTTAGCTAACCAGACATTAACACAAAAGCAATACTCTGTATATTTTTTGAAAGAGAAAAGAATTACATTGTATAGTAGCAACTATTAGTACTGGTCGTGTAGGACTGGGGATGTTCCCTTAACTTTTTTTTTCTTTTCTTTTGTTATGTAACTTGATGTACTTTGTTATTAAAGCAGCATTATGTAGGCGACACGTTAGTGAATGTGTTGAATATTCTTTTATTTTTGAACTGCTGTGAATATCACACAGTCAACCTTTCCTTAGAATGTGTTCTTAATATTTGTCCATATCACTGTTAATCTTTTTTTAATGTTACAGGACTGATAAGCTTTTTGTAAACTATAATTAACAGATTGAAATGAAACATCTGGTATACTAGCATGCACGGTGCTCAATTAATTATGATGTTTTACTTTGGCAGAAGCAGAAATAGATATTCGATTGAGAGAGGAGTTTTCTAAGGTGTGTTTTGAAACACTGCTCCAGTTTTCATTCAGTAATAAAGTCACAACTCCTCAGGAAGGCTACATCTCTAGAATGGCGCTTTCTGTGCTCTTGAAAAGGTCACAGGATGTATTACATCGCTACATAGAAGACGAGAGGTTGAGTGGCAAATGTCCTCTTCCACGGTATGTGCAATGCCCTTAGGAAATAAAGGGTATTACCAGTACCTTTTGAGAACGCTGCATGCAGAATACATCTGTTGTGTGTTAGAGCTGTTTGTGTGTATGGGTTTGTGTTAGGGATGTATGCGATTTAAAGCTTGAGAAGTATACGATAAATGTTTCAAATTAAAAAAAATGATACCAGATGTCTGTTGACCAGAAAGAGCTTTTTTAAAAAATAATGGTCACGCTCAGTGCTGCTACACTGAAAAGAGGAGTGTAATTCAGTAATAAATATTATCAGTTGTTGAAAGAATGATTTGGTATCTCTAACATAATATTACGGAAATCTAATTTCCCCTTATTCCTGGCAGAGCTGGTTTCTAAACTGAGAGGTAGAGAGTCTTCTTGACAATAAGACAAAATATATAAACAGCAATATTGTGAATCATTACTCAAGTAATTGTTCTTGAAACAGAAAATTGCCCTGAGAACAAGGAAATTCTTTCACAAATGGGGACTTACTTAGATTTCAGTTAACCTCAGCTGAAATGTTTTTGGAGTTTTTGATTGTGACTGATGAAACTGATTCTTTCCATTTTAGAGATAATCATGTACATGAATATTTTCAGATTGAGACACACATTCTGTCACTGTCTCTAACATTAAATTGAAAGCCATCCTGGCAGGCAGTAGCTATAATGGTGGAAAAGTCAAAGACAAACAGTAACCTTGGTCTCTTAATATCCTTTTTTTGGTAGGCAGCTGTTTCCGTTACATTTTTTTAATGTTATGTAAGTTTCACAGAAAATTTATAATCTTGAGACAAAAATGGGTTGCTGACTGTTTGCATTTTCCCTTTGTAGGCAACAAGTAACAGAAATCATATTTGTTTTAAAAGCTGTCAGTACTCTCATAGACTCGCTTAAAAAAACTCAGCCTGAAAATGGTAAGTTATTGTTAAATAACATGAGATAAGTGAGATAAAACTTTATCTGTCACAAAGATGTAGTGCTTTTCACACAAACTGGAAAGTATAACCTGTGAGATTCAGTATTCTATGTGTATATAGAGGTGGCATGTAGAGAAAACATTTTCCAGTATATCAAACAATATAAGGTTCTAAGATATATTTAAAAATAAAAAACTTCATTTTTCTGATGTCATGTGTTAGATAGATCTTGGTATCTTTTAAAAACAAACAAAACTTCCATAAACCGTTAACAGAATTCTTAAATAGAAGCTGTTAGTTTTACTGTGTCTTCTTTCTTTTCATTATACCTTTTTTAGATTGCTGTGGATCTGGTTCACGTAGGTGTGCTCCCCAGTAAAAGGGGTATTCAAATTAAATGGATGAGCAGGCTGTTAAACACTTAAATGTGAAGTCTTGCCTCTCCTCCCTTTCTGCTATAGTACCTCCTATCCCCATAATGAGAAACAAATGAGAAACATTTCTTTTGCTTATTGATGCTAAGTGGTGGTGTGAATGTTTGACAGATGTATTAAAGGACTGACTGAAACCGGTGGCCATGACTTTATTTATGTGAACATGTCCTGTTCCTCCTGTAAGCTGCAACTTCTGTATGCAGAAGGTTCCCACCAAAAATCTCGGGAGATACTAAGTGAACTTCTGATAAGTAGATGTTTTTGTCTGTACTGATGGGTTGTTTCCCTTGTTCTGTAGTTCCAGATATTCAAGCTGTTATCAGATCCTTGTTATTATGCATATTATTAGTATCATCATAGTGCTTGATACCTCGTTAAGCTAGCTGCATTGCACTCTGCAACTGACAGATTTGCATATGTATCACTTCCCTCTACCTTTCCTGCTTTTGATATTAAGAGGAAGGGAAAAAACCTCGTAAATCCTGAAACAAAGTAGACTTCCTAGAAGAACGTAGGTAGGTGGGTTTTCTGAAAGATGCGATGTTTTGCAGCATCAGTGAGCAGGGAGGTGAGATGATGCTGTTGTTTCCTTTTGTTTGACAGTAAGAGGCTGAGGGAAGAACTATGCAAGAGTACATAAAGCCTTCTAGCATACCCTGAAGGCAGCTAAAGTATTACTTTGGTGGGGCTCTCTTTTAAAGGGATAGGTGGCCAGCTCAGCTGCACTGTTGCCCATAACCTTCTTACTAAAATGAGCGATCACCTAATCAGTGTGTGGCAGCGACTGCCAAAACTGCTGCATACTTCCTTATGAGGAGGGCTACCAGACACATTAGAGAATCACTTTGCTCTTACTCCTCTTACTTTTGAATCATTTTATTTTTGTAATAAAATTATTAATGTTTGAAATCAAGGCTTTGTGCTCTCTTGAAATCAAAGTTAAAGCAGATAAACAAGGAATTGATATAATAAATAGGATTCATATACCGTGTTTATTTTCAGTTGTTGTACTAACAGATGTTACCATGGATATTGTTTGTGCCCTGGTCCAGAGTTTCTCCCTCTGCTTTTTGTAGTTCTGGTAATCTGGAAATAATTTGAAATTAACAGATAGTCTTGTTGCTGATGTTTCCGGAAGTAAAGTGTGTGCTTCCTATCAGTAGCTGAGAAAAGCCAATAGAAAAATGTGTATGTGTTACAGACTTAACAGAAGTAGTACCTTCAAAGCGTCAGATACTCTACATCCAAGAAAATGCAGTGAGTGAATCACATGTAGAAACAAAAGCACACAATGCCATTTTGTGGATATGCCACCTGGCTTCCACCTGCTGATTCAAAAGTGTGGCTCTTGCACAAGTCCTACATCATACCTGAGAGCCCTGTAGAGATGTCTTAGTGTCTCAGTCGCGCCACATACCTGCATTTGGGCATGTGAATGTGTCCTTAACATATTTATTTAATACAGTGTTGTAAGAATTTTGAACAGCACTAAGTGATGTAATCTGTTCTTTTCTGCATTGCAGTTGATGCTAACACATGGGCGCAAGTTATTGCCTTGTACCCGACTTTAGTAGAATGTATCACCTGCTCCTCATCAGAAGTGTGCTCTGCTCTGAAAGAGGCATTAGTTCCCTTTAAGGACTTCATGCATCCACCAGCATCCAAGGTACAGAATGGAGAGTCTTGACCCTGTAAAACTTTTTTTTTTTTAATTTTTGAAGGAAAAAAGTATCCAAAAATGTTTGTTCCCAGGTGAAGTTTCTCTGAGAAAATCTCTTGTGGCTAGTACTTGGCAACCAATGCTGACTGCCTTTTAACTGTACTAACAAGAGCTCAGTAATCCATGAATAAAAGCTATATCTCAAAGGTTCCAGAGTGAGTAGCAGTGCAAACCTTTAATAATTTTAACTGAGTAGTTGGAATCATTTATAATCTAATGTACTTGCTACAGTATCTTGAAGTGGTGATTGAAAAGTGGGCTTATGTACAGCTTGTTGTGTATGTGTTAATGATGTAATTAAAAATATTTCAATTCAGTCAGATTTATTAGGCTGGTGTTTTGCACCCTTTTTTTGAAGTACGAATTGTACTAAAATTTTATGCAAGATGGTACTGTAACATTCCATATATCTGTAACCAGCCTTTGTAAACAAAGGGAACTGAAATACTTGTGTGTATAATAAATGGTACAGTTCTGTATAAAATAGTTGCATTTATTATTTAAATTCTTTTTAAAATACTGATAATGTTAAATGCTTGAAAAAGTATTTATTATAAGCTGTATGCTTGCATTTTTACTTTATACTTTGCCTTCTAAATTGCCAGATATGCTTGTTCATATCTGATCATGTTATTAGTTTTTTTGCTTAATTGAATGTATCTTCTCTGTGGCCATCGGACATCTAAATGAAGAGGTCATATGACAGGATTGCAGCAAGCAGGCAGTAGCCTGCTGATCTCAAAACATCAATGTCGTTGACCTGGAATAGGTTTGAATATGCAGAAATCCACTGTAGCACTTCAACACTACCATACCTCACTTCATAATATATTTCTTTCGAAATGTTTGTTATACTCAACTCTGTTCATTGCTGTAGTTGCAGCCTTGCTTTAAAAAAATACGTACTTGAGGGTCATTAGTCTTTTTTGACCGTACTTGCAGGTATCGTAGACTTTGAATCATGACCCAAGAAAGGGGATTTCAAATATCTGAAGTACTTGGCTGTAATACTTTGTTCAGTAATTTTAAGTGCTTTGTTTTGTAATGTCTTTTAAATCCAAATTGTTCTAACCTTTTAATTATAAACTCTCTGATATAAAACCATGAGAAGTGTATTTTTGAAGACAGCTACTCGTTTAGAAGCTCAGTAAAATTTTCATTAAGTAAATGTGAATTTTCTTTCAGTTTCACATAATACACAGTTGAAGCAAAACACTTCTGCTAGTATTGTTTATAAAATTTGTGACAGCATTTAAACTCTGATTGAAATAATGGTTCATTAAATGTTTTGCCTTTGTTCATGTATTTTAGCCTGTGATGTGAAAGCACAAAGGTCAAATGTTTTAAAAAAAAAAAAAAAAAAAAAAAGGGAAAAAAAAAAGGTGCCTTTCTATGTATTTCAGAGCTTTCCTTTAGGTCTTGAAGTCTTTGTAGATATTAAAAGTGATTACCATGGTATTAGAGCCGTTCGCTTTACACTTTGCTGACTGAAAGGACGTGAATTGGAACTTGTGAATAGAAGCAGAAATGGTAGGAGCTTCAAGTCAAGTTGCAAGGAACTGATCAGGGTTGGAAGTACCCTCTGCGAGTAATGTTTCCAACCACACCTTTGAACAGCTTGCTCCTATAAAATTCCAGTTTTATGATCTTTTCAAAAAGCATATTCTGAGAGGGAGGCTTCGACATCTTGCACATATCTCTTTGTCCAATTTTACATTAAGGAAACAAAGACCTTCCTTTCTATTAATAGATTTTTTTTTTTTTTTGGTCAAAATAGCCTGTTTGGAGAAGCAGACCTGGGTCCCGGGTACAAATAACAAGATTATCCATACTCTGAAAGTGAAAACCTTAAATATGTTCTACTACTTAGTGAAAGACAAGGCCTGTTAAGTCCTCAAAGAAAGCAGGAGGTTGAGTAGAGAAAGGGTATTTAGTTTGCTTTAAGATCTGGTGACTTAAGAAAATCTGGAAAGCGGCATGCAGGCCAAACTGTGGATGAGTTTATCATTAATTTGTCTGCTTTTTCAGTGATAACGCAGATTCATCCTGTCTAATTAAGCAAATCTTCAGCTTTATTTTAAAGAGGGTGTGGGGCTGTGTGAGTCTTACCTGACTTTATCAGCCACAGATATTAATCTTCTAAAGGCTCTGAAATAAATTACCACTAAGGTTGCTTTCCTTCCTTTCCTCTTTATTATCAAAGGAATGATATCTTTACTGTTTGAGGCACATTTTGGACATGCAAGTTAAGGTTGAGCACACTCAAAATACTTTTTGTGTAAGTAGTTTGAGAACTGAATACAAAAGGACTTAGAGAAGACTTTTTTAAACTAATTTTTTCTGTGAATAAGAGTTTTTCTGTTTTCTGTGCCTTGTCCAGCACTCAGATATTTCCTCCAACTTAAAGTATCAGTTTATTTTTTTATTTTTACTTTTTGCTCTAAATTCTTAGGGCTTCTTTCATGTAAACAGCATTCTTGACTATTTAAATTTCGTATTCTTACATCTGTTCCAAGCAAGACAGTTTTGTTCCTGAAAAAGTTTAACGATACCTATTGAGTAAACCCTTGTCCAAGTTGTTCTTTTCAAGTCTCTATAGGGTTGCTTAGCCTTGTGAAATAAAATAAATGGACATTTTCAGGATTGAGGTCTGTGTTGTGTCAGTGAAATCAGCTAGAAAAAGTTGTTCAGCTGAGTGTATAGAAATATGTCAGCTGGAAGTTAGAAGAGAAACATTAACTGCCAAATGTAACCACATTATTCACTTTTTTTTTCTTCTTCTCCCTAACCTTAAAAAGAAATGTGGATTGGGAATCCAAAGAGAAAATGTGAGGGTCTTCCACATTATTACAAAGCTCATATCAAGGTTGTTGATTACTTGGAAAAACTTGTATGTCTCAGTGCCACGAGAATTGCCCCCAATGTACACAAGGACTTAACATCACATAGCAGCTCTAAGAAGAAGGAACAAATGGCTAAAGCAGGAAATTTCTTACAAGGTTATTCTTAGAAGCATCTTTGTGGACCTTTGTTAGACTCCCTCTAGTATGTCCGTGACTCTCTTGCGTAAGTTTTGGGAGCAAAGACGCCTGTTCGTCTGCACAATATTTTGCTTGTCAGGGCAAGCGCAACTCCAACGAAAATGACTGTAGGAGTTCATGTAAAACATAGATTTCATTTGGGGAGTAAATAATCTTCAAGTTTCACAAGTATGTTTCAGTACAAAATGTGTGTTTTGCTATACTAGTACAAGCATATTACAGTGGTCTTACTGCCTTTGTGTGTGCTGGAATGTAGATCAGACGAGGCTACTCATTCTTTCTAAATAAATACAATAGAACTCAACATTTATTTGTTTCTTACAGCCTTCAGGTTTTATTCAGTGGAAACGCAGATAATGATGTAGGCAGGATGTACAAAAAACTCTCTTCAGATTTTGAATTACACAGAATTCTTTCATAGTAAAAACAAAGTGAAGGTGTGTGAAAAGCAGTATTACAAGTATGCTAGAAAACAGGATTAGGCTAAACATCTCAACTGGGGAAATTGTCTCCCAAACAACAAGATGCAGTTCATCAAGATAAACGTAAGATTCTGCACTCAAGCAGCAGTGAGTTTTCTCCATTTCATTTTGCCACCTTTATTAAATAGGAGACTGATGGCTTCCCATGTTTTGATGGTCATTAACACTGTCAAAACTAGTTCTGAAAACGTTTTACAGCAGTGTTTGTTAATTAAAGGAATCTCATTTGTCAACACTATAATCCTCTTTTCACCTGAAGCATGTTCTCAACAGAAAGGATGTGTTAAATACAGCTACCATCTTATTTTTGTTCGAAAGTACCACAAAGTTGAAACATACTGAAAGGCCACAGCTTATGCCTGTCTAATATTGTTAAGAAGGTATGTTGGTTTGTTTTTTGTTTCGGTTTACTTTCGGTTTTTCAGGAGAGGTTATCCAGAGATAAGAAAGAAGGAAAATCACTTCCAAGTCAGATGCCTGTTTAGCGTGTTCGGAGTTTTATTTTTGAAGACCCTGGCTTCAAGCTGGAATGATAATTATTGCTCTCTGTGTACAGAATACCTGCCTTAGGCTTGGAGTGAGCTAAGTGACTTGGCCGTGACCAGTAATATTTCCAAAGCTGACATCTTCAAGATTGCTGAAGCTGGTGAGGGTGACAGACTGTTGGAAAACCTGGCATTGCCTTCTCTGTTGTTTTCAATGTTACCTATTTCTTGGAACTGTTAAAAGTTGTCAAGGAATTGCTTAAGCGTCTGGCTTTCTTGCCAGAGGACTCTACCTTCTTTTCCCCATCATATCAGGTCATATCAGAAAAGGGACTGAGACCCCACACAAAAACAAAAAAAATAGCAGTCAAAACTGGATTGCCACCAATAGAATACCTTCAGAATGTGCAGACGGAAGTCTGGTTTTGATCAACCTCTTTCACAAGGAAGCATGGAAAGGGACAGGAATATAATGCACACAGTATTACTCGTATGTACATGTACAAAGAACTGGTTTCTGGAGTACATCAGAACTATTACTTGCAGATATGCTTACTGAACATCTGTTCATGCCTCCGGGTATGGCATTGTAGCATGATACGGCACTGCCTTACCTCTAAATTATCCTGACTCTGTGCACAGTACTGCCCTAGAACAAATGAGGAAAGACGTTTACATTTCTTTTAGAGAAGTCTTATTTAAATATTTTCTCATAAAATATGAAATCAATAACCTGTGTTAAAGCCGAATGCACTGTAATCTCTTAAATTTTTAAACAGTTATGTGTTGCCAAAGCCTTAAAGAGAGTGCAGTGAACTGATGGAGTAGGTATGCAGCCCTGCCTTGTGAGAGTGAAAAGCAAGTTTTTGAAGAGCTAAACCACGGTCTGATTGCAGTAGCTTCTTGCAGCTCAGTTGTACTTTATCCAGCGGAAGTCAAACAATCAGTTCAAAGTTGGAAACAGATTAGGAGCTGAAAAAGGCGGCTTGCTTTTTCCTCTTCCATGCATAGGACAGGTCTGTGAGGGTAAAATGTACTCTGTCTAAAAGCTGAATGGTAGCTACAGACAGTTCTGTCCTCTTTTTATCGCTACGTATTTCCTGAATGTATCCAGCACATCTGAAACAGATCGATGTAAGAAAGAATGAGTTTGAATGCCTTTTTCCATATAATTCTACTTTGCATCCAAATAGAGCCCTGTGCTAACTAATGGGATGTTAAATAATTGGGAAAAATGTACTTGGAACAGTTTCTGAAAAAAAGATTGAATTTAAAAAATAAGATACCGAATTACTAATTATGTAAAATGCGTTTCTTAATTGGAAAGGATCGCAATCTTAGCACAAAGGCTATTGTTTAATTGCAAGCAAACATTTAAATAAGTGCTAACGAAGTAGTAATCTTTTCTGAAAGATAAATACAAGTGCAAAATAAGGCAAAAACCACAGCTCCCTGCTTATTTTTATCATCATGCAAAACAAGTCACTTTTCTGGTTTTTTGTTTGTTTGCTTTTTAAATAAGCACTTAGATACTCCCATTTGTGCTTATTTTTCAGGACTGGTTTTTCACCTGTACACAAACGGCAGAGCAGAACCTGCACTTACTTGGTGTACCCATTCCTTTGTAGTATTTAGCTTCCTCTGCGCTGACCTTAGATAGCAGAATTACTCTAAGTCTTACTGACCCTGTGCGAAATATCGTTACGTGGCTTTACGTAGGAATCAGGACCTGCAGAATGTTCAACTTTGCAGTCAGTATCAAAACCATACATACTTTATAAATGTACCAGAAATGGTCGGTGTATTTCCTCCAGCAGAATGTCACTGGTTTCAGTGTCTTTTAAACAAGCAATTGATGTAATATCAACCCGGTTGCCAACATAGGTGCAAACTTTAAAGCAGGCAACTACAGGATCATTATAAAGTATTTCCATCTTTGGATCTCGGGGGCAGTGTTTTGGCTGCTTTCCAGCATGACTTTCTCAACAGATTTCCTCCAAGTTGTCTCTGAAGCCATGGGTTTTATGCTAGGACCAAGGCTATTCTATTTCCTTTATGTTCAGCTGCAAGCGGGGTTATTTCTGCATGCTGCATCACTGCAGAGTACCTTATCTGTGGGTTTAACTCCTGCCCCTAATTCCTCTCGTGCTTTGGTAGCGATTTTTGGCAGTTCTCCAGATGTGTCGAGGGACAAAATGAACTTGCTCCTAACTTTGTGTGCTCTCGTAATGACGTTCAGTTGGTTTCTAGTACGGAGCAATCGCACTGGGGTCTATTTCCATTTTAAAACACAAGCGCCTTCAGGTTCAGATTTAACTCAACAAAAAAAGCCTTCGAGCGCAGAGTCCCTCCGCGGGCGCGCAGCCCCCGGACCGGGCTCGGGGCCTCGGAGCGCCGCCGAGTGGCACTCCCTCCCCGCGGCCCTCAGCGCCCCTCCGCCCAGAGCGCTGTGAGGCAACCGGGCGAGGTCCCGCCGCGCCGAGCTCCCCCAGGCGGCGGTCCCAGCAAGCAGCCCCAGCGGACAGGCGGCTCTTCCCGCGTCTTTCAGGGAGCCCCGGATTGAGAGCGGGAGCTCCCCGCTCCCAGCATCCCCCGGACGAGCGTTAATTTCCCCAACCGGCGCAGTCCGGCGGGAGCCGAGGGGAGTGGCACAGCGCTCTCCCGCGAGCAGCGGTCTTCTGCCCGCCCGCCCGCGCCATCTTGAACGCGAGCCGGGGGCAGCGGCCTCCCCTCCCTCCCCAAGATGGCGCCGGCCGGGTGAGTGACATGTCCAGTCACGTGGGCAGCGGATGAGCCCCTCTCTCCCCCCCGCCTTAAACGATCTCTATGGTTCGGCCGGACACACAGGCGGCGGCAGGCGGCGGCGGCGGCGAGGGACGGAGCCGCGGCGGGAGCGGGGTTCGCCCGGCGCGCCTTTGTCTGCGGCCTCGGCAAGGCGAGCGCTTTCCCTTCCACGATCGCGAGGGCTGCTCCCCGGTGCCCTCGAGGGTTCGGCTTCCTTCTTCCCGCCGGCACCGCGGCCCGGGAGAGGCTGCGGGCGCTCCCCGCTGAGGGCGCCGGCGCCGAGGTCCCTCCCGGCCCTGCGGGCGGCGGCGCGGCGCGGCCGAGCTGCGAGAGCGGGGCCGGGCAGCGCCCCCACCTCGCGCTCCCGGGGGACGGCGGGGGTCAGCGCCGGGACGGGGCCGCGGCCGCGGCTCTACGCAGGGAGGGTCGGGCGGGCGGGCTGGGGGCGGTTGTCTGCCGTGCCCGCTGCCCCCCGTTTCTCTCCTTTCCTTCCTCCCTCTCTCCCTCCCCTCCCCTCCCCATCTGTTATAGGCGTGCGGAGCGGTGGCCGTTTGAAATTAAACGTGCCCTCTGCTGCACCAGCTGGGTTTTATGATGTATCTGATAAACGGAGCTCTGCCCGTCGGCTTCAGGTCATGCAAGGAAAAGGGCAGCGCTGGGGAGGGAGCTGGGCGGGGTTTCCCTCCGCTTTTCAGTCAGACGAGAGGAGTCTGGTTGATGTCTGCAGCAGATAAAGGAGACGAGGATCATCAAAAGACCCCAGAGCCCTTTTATCTTCCTGCTGTTTCTCCCTGTAACTTCGTTTATCGGTGACGCGGTGTCTGCCTGCTCGTTTCCCCCCAGCAGGGGCCGGGTGCGCCAGGCCTGGCTGAGGTAGTAGTTTGTGCTGTTGGTCGGGTTGTGACATTGCCCGCTGTGGAGATAACTGCGCAAGCTACTGCCTTGCTAGTGCTGGTGATGATCAGCTGCAGACGAAGACAATGACAATGGGAATCCCCTTTGTTTTCCCGGGATTGGATGCTGCTGAGGTGGCAGCGGTTCTTTTCCTCCTCTCCTCCTGCCCAGCCGTGGCCGCTGGGACGTGCGGGGTCTGACCCTGTCAGTGGGATGCTGCTGCTTTTGCAGCCCGGGTGAGAAACCATTAGTTTCACGCTGCTTGGAGGGCACTTAAATTTGATCTGAAGAGCAAGTGTCTGCGTTTTTTCCAGTGCTTACACCTTGTTATTCACATGGCACCGCTGGAAGGTCGATTTTCTATTTAGTGAAGACTGAGTGATGACTAACTTGTATTTTCTGTGTTCTGAGTATGCAAAACTTGTGTGTGTGATCTTAAATGCTCTGATTTGAATAGTAAAAGATCTGAATATCTAACAGAAGTGATCTGAATTGCCGCTTTCCTTACAGTGAGAAGATGATTGTTTCACAGCGTAGTTTACTATCATTGTACAGCTTGGTGCCAGCAGTTTTTTAGGTGAACTTCTGAGATTTTTATTGCTGTATTGTGATCTATTTTTTTTGTGAAAAAGAAACGGTGAATCTTCCCTTGTGAATTAATTAAAATTGCTGGTATCTTCATAGCGTTGGCTGAGGGTATCGTTCTGATTGAAATTTCAGCGTGTTGACCGCTCATTACCGTGGCTTAAACTTGAAATACATTAAAGCATTTACAATAAATGTGCATAACTGTCTCTTATGTTTCTAAAAATGAGAGTTAATTTTTCAGCCCTTACGAGATGTGGCTGCAAGCAGTTTATGGTTAATCCTTTCAGTTCACAGCGAAAGTTAAAGCTATAAGCTAAGCGCTTCCAAGTTGATGTATTAGCACTGGTTCCAGTTCACTGTTCTCATGTATTATTATTGGTAAGAGTTGGGTAAACTTTGAGATATTTGTTTCTTTGCCTCATTTTTTAAATGTTTGCGCTCCTGCGTTTAGAACACACATAGAGGTTGCTCTTTCACCTCAGCTGAACGTAAAGTGCCCTGCAGAATATAAGGAGTGTTCTCACTGGCAAGTTTAATTTAGTAATACTTCATTTGTATATTGAGCAGTGCATTATCTGCTAATTCAAGCTCTTCCATAACATAAAGCTAAAACATTTTCATGCTTGCTAATAGCAAGTGTTCTCTTTGAGACAAAATAGCTATTAAATTTTAAACATACCCTAGATTCATTTTTTTGTTTGTTTGTTTTTCCCACTTTAACTGAAACAGGCATGGGGATACAAAAGATGCCTGCTTTTCACATCCCAAGAAACAGCAGTTGGCAAACGAACCCCCTCGAGGATTGCTCTGGAAGTTGTGATATTTTCACCATCTACCTTTAGGCACCTCTTTTAGCTGGGTAATCCACTAAGTTCATCTTTCAGTGGAGGTGGCAGGAAGAGAAACTTGATGTAAATCACAGTTTCAAGCACCCTAACAAACATAATTTGATCTGAATGGTCCTTTCAGAGGAGTTTGCCTCTGCAGGTTGATTGCAAGGGAGGTGAAGGAGCTTCAGCTAAGCTAAGTGCCTGTAGGTGGGTGGTGTGAAATTGTCCTCTATCTTGCTTTCTTTTCCTGTGCTCAGGGAACTTGAGTAAAACTAGGATTTGGCTCCCTTTGTGTGTGTGGTTTTTCTTTTCTTTTTTTTCTGGGCTGAGCAAATCAATGGGAAAAGATGTTCCAGTATGCTACCATTAAGTACTTACTTACCTCCTGTGTAAAATCTCTCTCTTAAACTTCATTTGCTGCCTAAGTAATCAATTCTTCATGGTATGGATTGTAACTTCAGTGTTCAGGAGGGTGTCCAGAACCCGTACTAAAATAAGACAGAGCTACTAAAATGATGCAGGTTGAAGCAGGAGATTGCTGTTGAGCAGCTGTGCGGTGGTTTGTCCTCGTGTCCATGTAGGACTCAATTATGTATTGCTTGGTAGGTTTTAGGTACGTAACAATGATTTCCTCAGGGAGCTGTGTTCAAGATGCATAGTTCTGCAGTAGGGATAGCCAGACCTTTCTTAGTGCAGAGCACCCTTGCATATAGAAATCAGAGTCCAGACGAGTCCACGTTTAGCTTTGTCATAGTACTTACTGCTTAACTGTCCAACTTGCACAGCTTACTTACATGAATAATGCTGCGACACGATGCTTCAAGGCAAAAAAGATTAATTCTTCAGTGCGGTGGAGACCCTCATCTTCGTGATGTTGCAAAATCGAAGCTGGTATTACTGAAAACATCGTGTAAACCTAAAATGGAAAGAGTAGCTGCTATCTTCCAAATCCAGTGATCCCTTATTGTGATTTGATGGATTAGTTCGGAAAGAAAAATTGCATCGTGCCAATTAAAAAGCTGTACTGCTGGCATGTTATTGTCTATGGTATTGTTTCTTGCTGAATTTTTTTTCCCTTTTATTCTTCGGAGGTTTCACTCAGTCAAACTTCTTGTGTGAATTTGTTATAGAAATTAAAATAGGCACATGGCTGAGTTGATGGAATTTCTGTGTAAAGTTCTTTATAGTATCTCTATTGTGTATTGTTTGCTGTGCTGGATGAGAAAGTGCTGCAAGAAATGTTCCTCCGTAGCTTTTCTGAGCACTTCTTTTGACTCATGGAATAATAAAAACGTATTGAGATTCACGGCATAGACAATTAAGCTTTAGATGCTCTTATTCCCTGGTTTGATGTCTTTTTGTGCTATTGTCTTACCTATTTTGTGAAGAACAGTCACCAGCTGCTCACCCCTCCAGCTACTGTCTATCAATGCTGCTTCTAAAGATACTGGCAGACATCAACCTAAAATCTTAGATTCCAGATAGTTGCTTCCCTGCAGGGTGCAGTTGCCCTCTGTGTCACCAAGGAGAGTGCTGTGTTCCCATGCTAGCAAAACTGGTACCGGAGCACTTGCCTCCACTGAGGCTGCCCCAGTTCTGCTGTAATGGATCCTGGGCAGTGCACGTAATGGGAATGGCCTCGTGCTTATGCCAGAGTGCAGCTCAAGATAGTAAGGGGAAATGCCAGTTTGTAGAGAGTTACATCTCTAAGCACTTGAAGTATATGAGCGCTTGAAAGATACCAGTACATTTGATAAGTTACATGTACTGCTTTTCACAGGATGCTTTCGTTTCTCCTTTAGAATGAGCATTAAATTAACAAAAGCAAATGCTTGCACTAGCGATTCTTAATGAAAATGAATCACGTTCTTTGCAAGGAGTGAGGACTTTGAGTATGTCTTATGCCTTGTCCCACAAAGGAATTAGTGTGAAAATGCTGGCATTGAACGAGACGAGGTAATACTTACCGCACCATCTGTGTGAAGGTATGTGTGTGTTGTGGGAAGAAGGGTAGTTCTGCTTTTGGTCCCTTTCTGAGTTATCACTTCAGGAGGAGCTGTTGGAGTCACCCACTGTTACCCATGGCACGTGTTCCCAAAAGGTTGTGCTTGATGCAAAGACCTCTGATCTCACAGGCAAGCAAGATCCTGCAAAGGATTTTGCCACCTGCAAAGAAGAAACAGTTAAGTGTGGAACCAAAGGAAGAAGCGTGGTCACAGGTTTCCAGATGGTTTGAAGTCTACTTTTTAATCTGGTTACTGGTTTATCTGGTAGAATTCTGTATGCTCTGGGGTTTTCTTTTGTTTTTAGTTTGCTTAAAGCAGCTGCTGATGCTTTATGTTTACGTCCAAAGCTTAGTTTTCAGTTTGAAGCGCATCTTGCTCCCTCTGAACGTTTCTACACCGTGCTTTTGTAAAGGAGAAGCCGGTCCAAAAAATGGAGTTGGTAACTTTGAGCACCGAGATCATGGCTTCATATAAAACATATTTTCAGTTTGTTCATTTCATCTGTGCTTCGATGTGTTGCATTGTGTGTAAGAACACAAAGAAGGAATCTTTGGGAAAATTAAAATGCATTACATTAACTTTACATTTTAGTTATATAAAGCTTTGCGATAGCTAAATGCATTCCAGTATTTGAAGTAAGAAGCGGTGTCCTTAGTTCAATGAAAATTGTACTGCACTTGCCCAATAAAATGATACTCTAGATGAGCTGTGTTTCTGTAGAGGACCACGGAATGCACCAGTCACCAGCGTATGCAGCTATGACAGGCAGGCTCACGTTCGTCTCTCATGTGGTAAGTGTGGCTGTATGCCTAACAAAAAACACCAAGGGACCGGAAATGAACTAAGTCATCTCTGTGAGAGCTTCTGTCGTGGGACTCCTAGAACATTCTGAGAGCCTTATTGCTAAATCGATGGCCTGCTTAATAGGTACGAATTCAGGTAAGAAAGCCACCACCTGGCACCATTTTCCATTTGCTCAGTGTTAATAGGATGAATCCTGTTGCTTATTTTTTTTCTGGATGACATTTAGCTATGTTGTAGCTGAACCGTGAAGTATCCCTTGAGGAGGATGACACCAAGGAGCGAGATGTTTGACAATCTGCATTCTTTTTGTTCCTTCTCTTCCTAAATTGAAAACACATTTTAGAAACTGAGGGAGATACGGGGCCAAAGTACAGTCATCTGTGAAATGCTGTGATAGATGCATGGGCTGAGCAATGCAGTCTGACTCTTGTTCATGGAGCTGAAGCCCTGGGCTTCTTCCAGATTATCAGGTCACCTCTGTACTGCGAGTCAGCAGCTGTGCTTTACAGTGTGAAAGCTATTCCTAAATTTCTTGCCAATGCAGGCTCTTACAGTGAGGGGACTGTTCATCTATTGCATACCTAAGGACTATACCAGCATGCATAATTTATACGAGGGTCTTATGTAAGCCACAGCCCTTCAGCATGTCCCGCAAAGTCAATCCACTGCTGTATAGCACCTAGTTCTCACTGTTTCCATCTAGCAATGACAGCTTCAAGGCCATCCGCGTTATGTGTGATGGAACAAAGTTATCTACAGTGGTTGGAGTTTGGTCCTTGCCTACCTGCTTTGTGTCAAATGGGGCCGGTGTTGGCATATACGACAGTCTGTAGCAAAAATTTGATTCTTGTGCTTCGTGTGGTCTTTCCCCACTGGTAACTGTATGCCTTGTCAGTATATGCGTATTCATTGTCACTGTCCATGCCTATTTTGTGCTGCTGTGTTGCGTAAGCCTGTCTAATTTACACAGTGCTTTGTCAGATGGTGAGATTCTGCATCCTAGCAGTCTGGTGTGGCAGTGAAACAGTAGCCCTTTGAGCTGGGCCCGTTGTCAACACCATCAGTATCAGCGTGGCCCTTCATGCTGCAAAACTTAAATATGGACGCAAGAAGTGCTTCTGTCAAAAATGGTCACAGTAGGTTACTTCTTTATAAACTCAAGTGTGTTTGTCTAGAATGCCTAGCAGTAAGATAAGGCTGGAACAGTGTGAGTGCTTGTACAGTTGGAGAGCTAGCACTGCTATATACTTTAAACGTTATTGGTGTGCCGGTCTGCCAACTACAGTGCTAACATTTTCTAGGTCCCTTGTATTTGTTCCCTCTCATGACTTGGCTGTTCCACAATTCCCCTGCCTCATGAATTCCTTGGTCCTTTCTGGCACCTAAAATATAGTTTTCTAGTCATGATTCTCCTTGATGCTGTACATGCTATGTCATGCATCCTGTACCCCACTCCACCCCCCCCCCCCCCCCCCCCCCGCTGTCTTTCCTACTTTAATGCATGACTGTGGACTAGAGTAGAATAGAAAATGGGGAATGATGCCAGAGGAAGCAAGTAGTTAAATCATACCAATCATCTCCTTTTTTTTTTCTTTTTTTTTTTTTAACATGATTGAAAAGTAATAATAGTCTGATAAGGCAACAAAGTGCAAAGCTTAAAATAGATAAACAGTAGTGTAAGTGATCAAAACCCAAATAAAATGATCGGTACAAGCTCTGTAGAGAACAAAGGCCCTTAAATATTTATGCAATTTGTTCTCTCTTTCCTTTCCCAGGCTTGTACTATCAACTGCCCTGCTGCTGTAGCGATGCAATGTTGTTCAGGATACCGTGTCCTCTGATAACCCCAGCAGCCACCACAGGAGCTACAGCTCACTGAAGCTGGATTTAGAGGCAGCGCCCAAATAGTTCAGGTATATAAGGAACTTCTGCTTTAGGAAGTCCCACTGTGTGTGGCTTAGCTGGTGTGATCATATGTAAGACTGGCCAGATGGCTTTGGTTATCTCATGCCAGGGTTAAGCTTGGCATTTACACACAAAATCCTTTATGGTAACATTGAGAACTTTGCTTCTCACTGAACTGTGTAGAAGTAGGGCTTATGGGCAGCTGTGCAACAGGAAGACCCCCTCCCTTCAGAAGGACAAAGATGGTGAGCATCACAACTAGGCAGCCTACAGGACTGCTGCCTGGGCCCTGTCTACTCTGCCGATTGCATCCCAAGGCCAAAACGTGCAGTTTTCTACATGTGTTCAAATCCAGTCATCAACAGTCTAAAGGCAAAATACTACCTATAACGATATCTGCACATGACACAGTGATTGATAGGACAGTACATGTGGAGCATTTACTGTTACAAAGCAATCAAAAATGTTTTATTAGTCACAGTCCAACATACTTAATGCTGTCAATTGTGAAGTACCATATCTGCTAGCAAAAAAGTAGGCTACATTGCAGGATGTGTTGTATAAAGACCTAAAAGTAGTTTGAGATAACAGATGGTAACTCTCAGTCTGTTATATAAAATTATTTGTAAACGCCAGGAAAAAAAATAAAAATAGAATTAATGCGGTCAAAAATTCCTGCTAGTTTAAAGACTTCACTGAAATTGTATCTGATAGATAATAGGATGTTGTGACAGGAAAGCAATACAGTGGACCTAGTGTTTTAAGAGTTAAGTCTAAATGGTAGGATGGAAGGGCCTTCCATCTCTATCTCCTTTGAAATTCACTGTGCAAGTGAAATGATGCTTTTACCGGCAAGTCGGCACCAATATGGTCACCACAGTTGCAGACAAATTCAGTTGTGGTGCAATGAAATCATGAAGCCCTCAGACCAAACCAAGGCAGCGAGGAGCACTGAGGTATCTCACTGTCCTTACTGACTTCACTATAGCCCCCAGCTGTCATCTGAAGTTGACAACTTTTCTTTGTCCCTTTGTGCCTCATTTTCTTCCTCTGATCCAGTCCTTCATGCTAATTAAGTCCTGTTAAATTTGTCAGAAAGTTGATTTCTACAACCTAATAGACATGTAAAAAGGTAATGTCTTTGATGTGACAGTAGTTTGACCAGAGCTTGAAGTCACTGAAAGATGGCTCTTGTGTTTTCTTTAATAGTGGCTTGTTTGGAAGAATTTCTGATACCAAATGTTATTATCTTATTTGTTTAGCACTTAATTTCCTTTTCTTCTCTTTCTCTCTTTTTATGCTTGTACCTTCCTTTCAGATTCATGGCATAACCCTTCAGGCTATTTCTGTTTGTTTTCCCATCTCTAGAAGCATTGTTAACAGTGTCTTAGTTTGTCAGTATTGACAAAACAGGATTTTTTTGTTGTTGTTGTTTTTCTGTTCTGTATTTTGTATATTTATCTAAAATAATGAGAAACAAAGCTTTAGGTTCCGTTTCAAATGATTTAAGGGACAGTACTTTTCTAGGATGGTTGCCTGGGATAGAATATGAATGAACATGAATGAGATTGTTGGTCTCATAGAAGCATAGAATTGCTCAGGTTGGAAAAGACCTTAAAGGTCATCAAGTCCAACCACAACCCAACCATACTACCCTAACTAACAACCTTCCGCTAAATCATGTCCCTGAGCATCACATCCAAATGGTTTTTAAACACATCCAGGGATGGTGACTCAACCACCTCCCCGGGGAGCCTATTCCAGTGCTTAACAACCCTTTCTGTAAAGAAGTTTTTCCTGATATCCAACCTAAACTTACCCTGGCTCAACTTGAGGCCATTTCCCCTCGTCCTGTCACCTGTCACCAGTGAGAAGAGACCAGCGCCGCTCTCGCTGTAAGCACCTTTCAGATATTGGAAGAGAGCAATAAGGTCTCCCCTCAGCCTCCTTTCCCCCAGACTAAACAGCCCCAGTTCCTTCAGTCTCTCCTCGTAGGACATATTCTCCAAGCCCTTCACAAGCCTTGTTGCCCTTCTTTGGACCTGCTCCAGCACCTCAATGTCCTTTCTGTACTGAGGTGCCCAAAACTGAACACAGTACTTCAGGTGAGGCCTCACCAATGCCGAGTACAGGGGCAGGATGACTTCTCTAGTCCTGCTCACCACACCATTCCTGATACAAGCCAGGATGCCATTGGCCTTCTTCATAACACTGACATTTAATACTGTACAAGATTGTGCCGTGTTAACTGCTTTGTACTGATTTTGGCAGTACTCATGGACCAAGATAGTTGTCACAAGAACAACATACCATAGCCGCTTGCTGCCGCTTTTGCTAGAGTGCTTCAGCGTGCAGAAAGATGATTGCTGTGTTGAACGAAGTCATCTTCCCATCATACAGTGCTTGATTATTGTATATTGGTGGATTGATCATGTTAATTAAAAAAAGAAACTATTGGAGAGAATTTGAAGACCGGAGTGTCAGGGGTGGGGTAGCCTGAAGACAAAAGCCATGTGATTCAGCAGATCCAAGGGAAGGATGGAAGGTAACGCAGCACTTAAATATATCTAAGTAAACATTGTGGGGAGATTTTAATGGTACGCAGGGATACAGAATATCTGGTTGTATCTTATGCTATATAGTTTGATAGGAGTAATTAAAAGCTGGAACAATTGACTGGAAAAAGTGGTAGAAGTGAACAATGCAGTCGGTTTTGCAAGTCTCTTTAAACTACATAAAAGGATCCAGATATTTGGGGGAAAAAAATGAAAAATGCAGCTACTGTATGGAGTAGACAAAGGCAGTGGTACTGGTAGTCCAGTGCTGCAGTAGGGGATGGCTGCCTTCAGAATCAAACTCCATGCCTACTCAATGGCTAAGAGCCTGCAGTAATCTCTAAACCAGATTCTAAGCCTGGTCATCAGCACAGTCAGCCTTTCTTACTTCATGCTGGGAGCACTGGACTGGAAGAGGTTCCATGGGAATCTCTAATCCCACCATCCTTCCTGTACTTCCATTCCTCATCTCCATTGAGTCTAAAAGATCCATGACCATGGTAACGATCGCTCTTCTCTTTCTGTAATGCAAAGTCTGCAGAATGCCTGTGGTTATTAATTCAAAATTAAAAGCCTGCATTTACCTTTGAGTCTTTTCCTCCTGAGGTCAAAAATAAATAAATAAATCATTAACAATATAATGTTGCAGTATTGTAAATCATAGTTCTTTTTAATGGAAAAGTTACTGCATACCTGTCTGCCTGTCACCAGTGTTTCCTTGGCTTCATAGCCTCCTGTCTTCACTGTTAATAGAAATCATGTTCGCCTTATGTTCCCAGTTGTGGTTCCCAAGGCAGATTTCCACTTGTAGATTAGCAACACTTTTCTTTGCCCCTTTGGAATGATTCACTTATTTATGGAACCTTAATGAGCCATAATTGTGATAGTTTTTGCTGGGTGCATCTCCTCTGATTGTCATCTTAATGTGTCTGTCAGGAATGCTAATAATGGGGTGTGACCTGAGCTATCCACCCACCAAAGCCCTTTTCGGGTATTGCCCTCCCTGCATCTAGGTGGTCTTCTGCCCTTCAACTGGCAACAGCATTCAGCCATAGCTTTTTTTAACAGAAGCACAGGGTCCTTTAGCCTTCTAGCTATAGCAGTGTTTGTCCATCCAAACCTACACAGAGATAGACAGCTCGACCCTGTACCACTCCTGAACTCATTTTCCTCTGACTGTCACCAAAAGCCAGGCTTTGCCCATACAGATAGGGTGATAGTGAGTGAAACACACTAGGGCAGCTGCTGCGAACGTCTTAAAAAGGTTGTGCAGCTAATGCAATGGCTTGGGAAGGATTGGAGGAGCAGTGGCAGCTGCTGAAAGGTAACTCTTCTGTGCATTTTTCTCCAGTGACACTACAGCTCCTTTTCCCTGGCCTTTGTATGCTGGACTGTGAACAGACTCAGGAGGAGGTAAATGGCCAGTCAGAAAAATTCTGCAAGTCACAGTCTTTGTACCACTACTTGTAGTACAAGTGGTTTTTGTTGTATCAGTGGCAAATACCTAGTATGAATGTATGTTGGTAATATAATTTAAAGACTGTTATCTCCCATAAATGCGGAGTTTGCATGCTGTAATAAAAAAAAAAAAAAAAAGCCCTCACATACTCAGAACAGCTTTGGCAAATCAACCTTATTTGTGTTATAGTGCAGCTGAAAGGCAGCTTCCTCTTGTTTCACTGAAGCTATCCCTTGCCATCTTCATTGACTGGTTGTGAATCGCACGTTGCTGCTGCTTGGGGTTGCTTATTCAAGTACTGCAAACATTTTGTTTGTTATTAAAAAAAAATAAATAAATCGAAGTTACATTTAAGAAAAACAAAAAATGAAGGCAAGTCCTGTGTGCAAGGAAAGACTGTCTTCCCAAACACTTGGTTTTGTTTTTAATTCCAGCAAGTTTTGTCTTCCACGTTACTGGAAGCATTAGAATAACTCTTTGTTCAACAATAATATTCCATGCAAATCTACTTCAGCTATAGAAGGCAAGTGTATAATCGTTGGATCCACTGCTGAGTATGATCAGTATCCCTTTGAAGCAATGCAGACCATTGGCTCCATTTACAGAAGCATCAGAGCTGCTGCTACAGCATAAAATTATCGCTTGATGCGGGCCATTGAATTGGTCTACACTGTGGTCTGCTTCTCACATTAAAAAAAAAAAAGCTGTGATAAAGGCTCATTTCCTTACATTCTTCATTCTGCACAGATGATGTATTTATTTTTAAGAATCTGTGTTTGTGCCAACAGCTTTTTTCTTAAGTTAATGCTGAGAAATTACTCTTCCTCTCCAAGGACACTGTTCTGCGACCTGCTGTAGCATTATCAGCTAAACTTAATCTTTGCCTTGTTCAACACTTGAAAGAATCCATTTACAGACTTGTTCAGGGAACGTGGACTGAGATTTTTCAGCTGCCCCCAGTGAAACTGGGGAGTCAGTGAGAGAACTAAGACTTGAACAAGACGGTACACAGATGAGTCTAGTGCCTTGGAAGAAGTAGCCTGAAACTATAGCAAAAATGACTAACCCTTCCTATTGAACCTGTTAAGTGTTCTTTTGAGGAGTTGCAGCCACCTGCTGCACTGTCACATAAACGACAGATTGGTGCAAAGGATGGATTGTTATGCTGTACTTAAAACATATTGAACTTGACCAAAAGCATTGTTTCTCATTGTAGTTCAGGGGCATTGCTGTGCAATGCAGTTTGTTAGCTGCCTTTCTGCTTCTGTGCAAGTGCCTATAAAGCTCTGCATTTTTGAAACCTGTAGGAAAAAAAATAGAGGAATGAAGAAACTCTGTCTTAGTATTACACCTGGGGATATCAGAGATACCTGTGCATAGTAACTACAAAAATAAAGGGAAGGACTGATTGAAAAGCAACACTTATTGCTCCAAAAGTAATGCCTCTTACTTATTTCCAAGGAAACTACAACCAATAAAAGGAACACAATAACACTATTTGATAGAGCAAATTCTCAGCTAAAAAACACTGTTATTCACCAGCAATAAACAAGAGCCTGCGTGCTGTGCTTGTAAACATCTTCAACAGCAGAGGTGACCCACTGTCCTCACTGCTGCAATGCACCACCCACTGCCTGGCTGTGCTCACATCCACTGCTTGGTGGATTTGCTCTACACCTTTGCTTCATACGCACTTCCATGTTCAGATGGCATTGTGTCAGAGTGCCCCTCTGCTGCCATCTGTCACGCAGCAACAACATGGAATGGGATATCGGTGGGAAGGTTTAGCCTCTACTGCTGTACCACCAACATCCGTTGCTGATGTGGGCATAGAGGGCATTAATTTCAGAGCTGCCCTCATATTTTCCCCCAGTCTCACCTCTTTTTTTTTTTTCCTTTTAATCCAGTATAACCTGAAATCGACAGTCTGCAGGATGGATTGCAAATCAGTGCATTTACCTTGATGTTTGCAAATGATGGAAAGAACTGTGAGTTCTTTTACACTCTCTTGACATAATAGCAAATGAATACTGCTCCATTTTAGAATGTGCTGCTTCATATCAAGAAGTATATAAATTAATGGATCACTGATAAGTGCACAAATGTAAGAGGAAAGAATGATCATTTCCCCCAGCAGTAATTCCACTTTTCTTGGGTTTTTTGAGCAAGAAAACAAAAAAGAAGAGTAATTTCTGGTGGCTTTCTTCTTGTACTTACAAAGTAACTTACGTTCTCCAAGTGATTACACAGTTTGAAAAACAGGCAGATCCATACGTACATGTGGAAAATGCTTTGCTTAAAATGAATGACTCCATTCAAGCACCTTTTCACAACTTTGCTGATGGATCTTGTTTTCCATTTTGACCATTCCCATGTGACCATTTTCATTGGCCTTTTTTTTTTTTCTTTCTTACAAAAGAAATAGTACTGCATTTGAGAGAATCCTAGGTCTGTAACTGAAATCAGACCAATTCCAAACATAAACTAATGATCTCATTTGTCTTGCATAAAATATGCGGTTTTTATTTTTGTTGGAGCAGTATTGCCTTACTGTGTAATAAATGTAAAACGTATCTCCTGATGTAGTGTTCATATAATGTAACCCTTTCCCTCTTTTCTGGGTTTGGTTCCTTCTTCCCAACAGGATTACTTTGCATCTCTGGTGATGCTTTTGTTTATTTCAGGTATCTTCTTTATTTACCAACATGACACTGAATTTACAGTGATTAGACTTTTGCCCCTTTCCATTTCAAATAATTCCAGTAAGAAGCTGTTTTCCATACACTATTTCACAACTGTAAATAAATGCACTGGGCAGCGTCTTTTGGGAATGAATTCTAGTAGAATGCATTTCTAAGTCTTCCGCTTATTTATACTAGTACTTGTGCATTTCTTCTCTCTTTATTTCCCTATCAAACAAAGCAAGTTTAGTTTGTTGCAGTCCATTTCAGATGACCAAGTTGACAGCTACTTAACTATTACCCTACTGGTGCTTGAAATTCTGGCAGCAAGCTCAGCGTTTCATAAGAAATACGGACCTGTAAGTTCACATATGCACATTCTGTTTATGTTAAAACATTTTATGTACTTGCCGTTTCCTTTATCTCACATCACTTCATCTAACTGTGATTAGGCAGAAATAATGGTGGATAATTCCAGTTAAATATTGCTATTTATTTCTCTACAGGCACAGATCTCTTAAGAAAACTCTTGGAAAACGGCAGGCAAGTAGTGGAAGTGATCTTTTGAATCACTGATGCATAGTTCAAAATGATGGGACTGGAAAGTGAAAGAAAAATGAAGTTGGGGAAGATATTTGCCTTACTGAAGAATGAGAAAAGGGGGGGGAGGGTGGGGAGGTAGGGAGAAGAAACAAAGTAGCAGATAAGCAGGGGAATGAAAACAGCATCAGTTGAGAAGAAAAAAATTGTGATGATAGTGTCTGATACTCAAGGAACAGTGAACCTAATGAGTGTACTGCAAAAAAGATAACAAAATGATCTGCAGACAGAAGCAAGATAAGATGAGGGGGTCTAAGGAAGGTACAATTAGCATCAGAAAGAGGACACGTATGTAACTGGGAATTCCTTCTGAAGAAAAGAGGAAGGCTATCATAAGAACAGGTCCAGAAGTATTTTTGCTAAGATAAAAAAGTTACAGATTTGGATCTGAAAACTGTAATGACTTCATGAACAAAACTGTACAGATTTCCTAGAATCCTCGGTGGAGCTTCCCCATTTCCTGAAGAACTGAAGGCAAAGATGCGATGATCAATAGTTGTCTTGAGTTGGTGCTGAGAAAAAGTGTGGTGGGTCACTGAGAACACCAGAGAAGAGTGTTTTTCAATGCTAATTTTACAGATGCTTTCTGAGATTCAACTAAGGCCCATGCAGGGGGCAGCGAAGTTGAGATAGAGCTGTATTTACATACCATCCATGGCTATATACATAGAAAGGGGGAGAAGGCACAGGATATAGAGGTTCATTGGAGGATATATCATAGAGAATGACAAAAATGTTAGAGCAGTAGTCAAATTAGACAGACTTCTGCAATCGGGGAAAAAAAAAGGCTGATTTTAAGAAAACATTTTGTAAAGTCATTAGAAGGCTTAATCATGACAGTTGCAAAAGATTAGCAAGAAATAAAAAGAGTCCCTTCCTATTTTGTGCTCCTAAAAGTGTTTATCTAGATGTTCTCCAACTGTTTCTCTTGATCCTATCTTACAACTTATTGTTATTAACCATTGTTTTGCTGTGCTACTATCATACACTTAAAATTGCAATCAAGTAGTTTTTAAGCATTTCAGCATTTCTCACGTCTCTTGAAATGGGAAGGTAAACTAAATCTGTAGTTACGTGCTTGTCTGTGCTTTGGATTTTTTTTTCCTCTTTCTCAAAAGCTTGTTCTCCTTCATAATGTAGTTTTATTCATCAGTCTGTAATGCTATAATGGGATAGGAAGTACTGTGGTAATAGCGGGGTGGCAAAGTCTTTAACTATAGCAAAAGAGAATGAGCCCAAATGGAGCAGCTGTAGATACAGAAATGAAGGAAAAGAGGCCTTACCTCTGGAAGGCCTCAAATAGGCAGAAATCTCCAGCAAGATATACCCTTGTCTCCCCTGCCAACCTTTAAATGAGGTCTGGGAAGGTGTGGATCCTGGCTCCACCCCTCCTGGTTACTCAGGTGCATTGCAGGTACCTGAGTTCCCCTGGGTTGGCCCTGCCTTCCCACCAGGCGCTCTATCACTGGTTCAGGCCATGACTTAGCATTTCTGCTCCAGTCATATTACTATTTTTAGCTTATCTTAAAGTACAACATAATCTAGGCTAATACAAAGACTAGAGCTTAACAGATACCTTCAAATCCACAAGAACTCATCCTATAGGCACAAATCCAGAACAAACCAGGCTTTACTGGTTCATCTGCTCAAATAATTCAAAATTCCCAGTCCCTGTCATGTAGTGGCATCAGTTCATGTAATTTTAGGACTTTTAGCCTAGGAAAATGTGTTTTCTCAAGACATACTTGAGGAACCCCACCTGACAGCCAGGTGCCTGGCTTAACTGTGACTGTAATGATAATGTCAGTATGGTGTAATGGTGGGGCATTTAATGAGAACTGCTAGCATAACTGAAGCAATTACTATCCGTATTGTGCCTACTGTGCCTCAGATTCTGAGGTTTATGGTTTTTTGTTTTCAGAAATGTTGCTGTTTCATCAATGAACTTTTTTTTCCCTGTTCTTCTATTACCTTATAGTCCACCCAGTTCCGACTCCCTGCCATGCACAGGGCTGCCACCTACCAGATCAGGCTGCCCAGTGCCCCATCCAACCTGACCTTGAGTGTCTCCATACATGGGGCTTTCCAAAGCTTCTCTGGGCAACCCAGTGCCTCATTACCCTCTGAGTAAAGAATTTCTTCCTAACATCTAACCTAAATCTTCTCTCTTTTAGTTTAAAGCCATTCCCCCTCATCTATCACTATCTGCCCATGTAAAATTTAAGTCTTGCTCCTGTTTCTGAGCTCCCCTCAAATACTGGAAGGTCGCAATGAGGCCCTCCCAGAGCCTTCTCTTCTCCAATCTAAACAAGCCTAGTTCTCTTGTTCTTTTCTCATAGTAGAGGTGCTCCATCTCTCTGATCATCTGCTTAGCCCTTTTCAAGCCTGTCTAGGTCACTCTGTGTGGCATACCTTCCTCAGTATCAATTGCACCATTCAGTTTAGTGCCATCAGCTGCGTATCTTTTGTTCACCAATGTCATCACTTCATCATAGGAGAGGAATTAGTGACATCATCCTAAAGGTAAACAAGATTGAGCATTCATCTTTGATCTTGTAATCCTCACTTTGTTTACCTCTCAATTGCCAGTTGTGTACTGCTTTCCACCTGTTGGAACATTTGCACTCAAACAACTGATCACTTTTAAACGCTATCAACACCTAGCGATCCCCTCCTCTTTAATCTGTTAATGCCATTGCTCAGTGTTGAGCAAAATTGTCACTGACTTTGTCAAAGTGAGGTTCACAAATTACTTGCTTTATTGTAGTCCTGCAGCCACAAGTTTACACTTAGAGAAGTAATCTTAGCTCTTTATTTATAAGCGTTATTCTGTACACCTGACTAATAACTTGGAGCTTTTTTTTAAATTTTATTTTATGAGGATCAGATCAGGCTGTGTATGTTGTTAGAACTGAGCCTCCAGGAAATCTCAAATCATGGTAAATCTTCTGCTAAGGTAATCAACCCCCCATATTACATATAGTTCTATAAAAGGATGCCCAGCTGAGTGACTATGAACAGAGTGATCACCTCAACTTCCTGAGCTGGTTCTAGAGCTGGACCTGCAGATCTGGGCTATGTTCTTCTATTTAGCCCCAAACCTGTCACCTCTTTAGCCATTGGGCTGGCACCTGCCAATACAGGAAAGCCTCTGGTCACTGCATTGTGAAGTTTTGGAGGTCAGGTGGATACCCTCATGTATTCCTTGCTGAGCAGTGCAAGTGTTTAGCACGTTTTCAGCTCTGGTGGAGCTGCAAGGGGCAGGTGGGCACCCCAGCAGGCCTCTTCCTTGTCACCACTACCTGCCTTGCATCTCCTTTGCTTGGCCCTGCCCTGGGACATACCCAGACATCACCTGAGGTGAACCTGTGTTGGGCTGGTGGCCCTGAGGTCTCTTGAAGGATTGTGAGGGCCGTTGAGTCACACACAACACTCTCCTCAAAGGAAAAAGTTGAGTCAGACAGTGGCTGCAAAGCCACGGGTGGAACACCACAGTATGCTGGGACTCCTGCTTACCTTGTCCCAGAATCAGGCCCACCTGTGTAAGTGTTAATTCACTTGCAGTGCACACCTGAGTTGCCAATGCAAGATTCCTTTCCTGCTGATGCCGCCCCTGCCCAAAGTGATTTCTCTTTTCCTGCACTGGTGTTTGCTGGAGGCCTGGAGCTCCTGGCGAGGCGATACCTGCTGGTGGGCCTCTGCCCTGTGAGGGCAGCTCCCATCGCATCCTCTGCAGTGCGCCTGGGTGCACATTCGGCTTCTCACAGCACATTCTCCCGTGTGCTCCAAGCACTTCCTCTTGCCCGTTATCCTACCCACATCTGTAAACGTGGCATTTAGCTCCCAATTCTCTCTCACACAATGAATTATGAATATATGAATTTCTGTGGACATTATGCTTTGCTATAAGCTGCACTGCATTTTGTCTAGATTGCAGAGAGTCACCTGCTAAGCTATTCTATTTACTCTGCTCGCTCCTAGGGCAGAACTGTGCTTTTCTTGTTTACAGAACATAATCTGAGTCTGGCAAACCCCCAAGTGTCACTTCTG
Organism: Alectoris magna; assembly: GCA_030625065.1. NCBI lineage: Eukaryota > Metazoa > Chordata > Aves > Galliformes > Phasianidae > Alectoris > Alectoris magna. The sequence goes on along the minus strand of CM060560.1, from coordinate 165,273,860 downwards.
AAGCTATGGATGTATTTATTGTTTAGGCCCTGAAATGCCAATTGAATCATCTTTAGGAATTTTAAATACGAGAACTCTGAGATGAGCAGCATTCCAATATGTCACATGGAATATGTCCCTTAAAAGATGATAATGTTGTGCGTGTTGCTTTTTTCTGCATTGTCAGATGAAGACTATCTGTACTTTAACCTGCAAGACTTGTTTACATCTACGTAGGCAATAGTGTTGTTAGAATGAAATCAGTGGTAAACGAAGGGATTGAAATAACAAAATCCATCTGGTGAAAGGCAGTCATTTAGAAGTGTTCTTGATGTCTGTGCTGCTGTGTATGCTTACTTGTAATTTTCCAGAATTTGATCAGAACCCATCCAAAATTGACTTCAGGTAGAAAGCAATATCTATGGTTATTTTGGGAGGAACAAAGATCTGTAGGTAAGCAGGAGAGTGCTCTGAAGAAGGTTTAATTTGTTTGTTTCAGAGACTCTTTTCATGGGTAAAAACAGTGTGTAGAAACACTTTAGTGTGCTACTCACATTATTAATAATTCCTATTTTTTTTTACCTCTAAATCCGAATTTAAATAATACTGCACATAAGTAAGTTATCAGATTCTCCTAGTGTCTCTGTAGTTTACTATAGGGAACAACACAAGTGTGTTATGATGGCGAGAAGTTGTGTGGTCTGACACGGGCCTTGCTATATTCTACAGGTCCACAACGTGGGCTTCAGCTTTGCTTTTATTTGCTTGGGGTTTTAGTGTTGTTTTAATAGTTTTCATTGACATCCCAAATCTTTTAGTGAGACGGGAAGTTGTATCTCCACTGTCTCGTCAACGTGTATAAGATTGGGGTGAGTGTGTTCTACATAGTTGAGATTCTATTATCTTACGCTTGTCAGTCCGGTTTTTAAAATAACTGTTATTATTTCATATTTTGGAGGGCAGAAATATTGTTTTCCGCCTTTTCCTACCCATTGTAGGGAGAGTAACTGCACTACCTTAGTTTCAGGTCAGATAGCATTTCATCAGAGGAGTGAAATGACTGCAAGCATTTGTCCTCAGCAGATGAAATTCTAACCCGCTGCATTTCTGTCTCCCACCCACCCCAAAGAGAGCCGAGTCAGTTTTTGAGGACTGTGTAGATGGGCTTTAAAGTACCCTCCAAATCAGTGACATTTAACCCAACGCACGTCAGTCCAGGTGAAAAGGTAGATGGGTACTCAACTGCTTCCAGCCCATTTTCCTGGATGGTGCTGTAAATATAGGAAATAATTTTGCCTACGTGATTATTGTACGTGTGCACACGCATGTGTGAACACACTTTCTTCTGTATTCGGATTTTCTGGTGTAGGTAAACTCGTAAACAATCTGTATTTCATTTCACTCTCCTCTTCAAATCAGTTGTTCTGTCTGCAGAGAGAGCGCTCACCTTTCCCTTTGCCTTTCTCGTCTTACTTGTGCAACGAAATCGCATCACTCAGTTGTGACATTTCAGCAGTGGCTGCTACACTCATTTTAACCAAAAGAATATTCTTCTGAAACAAAACCGAGATATACGTACGTGTCAACAGATACGCTCTATAACTTCTATAAAGAGGGCTGAATGAGAAAAATAGCAAAATACGTGAAGCATTTAGGTGCATCTGAAATCTACACTTAAAGAAAGCAGGAGCCAGCGATCCTTTGCGCCAACCTCTTATCTCTTCCAACGCTATTTCTCATTTACCGTAATGCTTAACAATTCTATTCCACGGCGGGCTGCGGATTCCCAACAACAGCAAAAAGAAAATTACTTACTTAAGGAAAAGCAACTTGCAAATCCCAGACCAGGCGTCTGTTTGTGTGCAGTTCTAAATGAAGCTTTACCATTTCTTAACTAATGAGGATCTTTTCCATGCGGAATAAATTCTTAGTACTTAGCAGCATTAGTAATGCTTCGAGAAAAAAAAAAAAGTATTTTGAATGGTTCCATTGCCAACTGCCTATGACCGTCTCGGTGAGATGCTGAAACGGACCTTCTGCTCTAAATTAATAAGGCCAATCTCAAACACACAAAGCCCGGAATGACCGCTTATTCTTCTGGTCTCCTCGCTATCTTTACTGAGGTCAGATAAATCACTTTCAAGCTGTTAAATCAATGATCATAAATTAGGGCTCTGTTTTTACAGCGCCTTGTGGGAAATTCTCATGGTTAAATTAATCTAACAGCTGCAGTGAAGAGCACCTCCCACCAGATCATGTCAAAAGTTCTCCCCTCGCCCCACTTTTTTCTTCTTCTTCTTCTTTTTTTTCCCAAAGGGAAAAAATGACTGAATTATTTGTTTTTACATAGCGCACAAAATGGAATCCCTCAGTCTGTCCCTGCTAATTCGTGTTTCAATTGTACCCAACTGTTTAAATTGCGCTGCGCAGAGATTGCCTTGATCCCCAGGTGCTGGTACTCCATCTGTGCTGCTCCGAGAGACTATTTACAGCAGAGGTTAGGCCAGCGATTGCTGGGATGGAAAACTCATTTCTCAGCCTGGCTTTTATTTACACTCTTATTAAAGATCCTTTCACTCACGTTGGAATGGCAGCTCGTGGCTGCACTGTGCGCTTGGCGTGGAGCCAAGCAGCAGAAATTACCATGTCGATGAAAGATAGCCTGCTTCCATTTTAACCTTTCCCTGCTCTCCCCTTTCCATCTATATTTGCATGAGGGAGGATGATTATTGAAAGAGATAGGGGGACAAAGGGATGAGAGAATCCTTGTCAGCCGAGCTTTTCAAGGGGTAAACCAATGGTTTGTGACCAATTTGGAAGAATCTTTACCGCCTTATTAATTTCCTACTCCTTCCCCTTAATTGCTATTAGAGTTTGTTTTCACACGAAGCAACAGAGCTTCTCGTGCTCTGCTCCCTTTCTTCCCCCACTGCTTCCCTGTGCCTTACGAGCACAACCCTGGGATAAGTCTGCAATGCTGAGGTTTCTGCTTCATCCCCGCGCAGGTCACACAGAGCCACAGCAACACCTTCCAAATGTTTTTGCTATGCATCTGCCTCTTGGAAACGCATTGCCTTCCCGGGAGAGCAGCTCACTGCAACCAGTGCGTTACTGCACGGGGGGAGAGCAGAGGGAGCACGAACAGTTGGTGGGGGAGCTGCCATGCAGTCAGTTCTACAGACCTGGCAGCACTGAATAAATAATTTATCTGCTTTTCCAGATACTTTTATTCTCTGTGGGGAGTAACACAGGATTGGTGCAAAGCAGCAAAATCAACCTCAGTTGTTGTGAGACAACAACTGCTGTTCAAGGGAGCGCAACAAGGAGAAGAACTTCGGATCACAGAATCACAGAACCGTAGGGGCTGCAAGGGACCGCTGGAGGTCATCTGGTCCAACCCCCTGCTAAAGCAGGTCCTCTACAGTGGGTTGCACAGGAAAGCATCCAGCTGGATTTTGAATACCTGCAGAGAAGGAGGCTCCACGACCTCTCTGGGCAACTTGTTTTAGTGCTCTGTCACCTTCAAAATAAAGATGTTTTTTTTCCTCGTGTTTACAGAGCATTAAATATTTAAATATTTATAAGCATTGATAAGATCCCTGCTCAGTCTTCTCCAGGCTGAACAGTCCCAGGTGTCTCAGCCTTTCCTCATAGGGGAGATGCTTCATGTCCCAGTCATCTTTGTAGCCCTCCACTGGACTCTCTAGAGGTTCCCTGTCTTTCTTGGACTGGGAAGCCCAGAACTGGACACAGCACTCCAGATGTGGCCTCATCAGGGCAGAGTACAAGGGGAGGATCACCTCCCTCGACCTGCTGGCCACATTCTTTTTAATGTACCCCAGGATACATCAAGCATCGCTCCCAAGCTCTATTTATGAGACAGCTGGACCATGCTCTTAAGCGTAACAGTGCTGCAGGTCCTTGACTGCTAGAAAAGTAGCACTCTTCCTTCTCTCTACCTTGTGGGACAGGAGAGGAGTCTGTCTGTTTTCCATTTTCCTGAGTAGCAGAGCAGTGACTATATGGAGAGGTTTACAGGATTTGGTATTCATGCTCCCGATCCTAGCCTTGGGTAGCGTGCAAAGATTTGCTTACATTAAAGAAAGAAAGAAAGAAACAAAAAACCTCAGTCCCCACAATAAATCATACAATCATATCATAAAATGGTTTGGGTTGGAAGAGGCCTTAAAGTCCACCCGTTTCCAACCCCAGTGCCATGCACAGGGATGCCACTCACCAGCTCAGCATGCCCGGCATCCCATACAACCTGGCCTTGAGTGCCTCCAGGGATGGGGCTTCTCTTTGACCTTGAAGGTCCCTGTGAGATCTATATCCACTCATGCCCAGGAGGCTCAGAAGCCTGCTGCTGGCCGGGTGCAGAAGCCTTATGGGACCCAGCAGTATGACAGCCACAGGCTGGTGCATTCCTCAGACTTGTGGAAGTTCCTCATACTTTCAACACAGAGAACAGAAAATGGAATAATTCCCAGTTCCGTTCATAGAACAGCGTGATTTCCATTGAGAAATGAAACACCGGGAGAAAGAGGTGTGTTGCTACCACTCCATAAGCGATAAAAGGAGGAGGGTTTGTTAACAGAATCACAAAGTTATATTTGGTTGTACTGTGGGTAACTGACAGCTAAAAGCGCTGTGTTTACAGACAGTTTTCTTTCAGTGGAACAAGCACAAACAGAGCACATTTTCCAACGTCTCAGTTGCTGTTCCAAGTTCTGTGCCATATTTTTTTCATACATAGAATATTGAATTCATAATTTCCTGTAAGCATTCATATGTAAGTACTTGGTGATCAGTGCTCAGTCTGTGCCATTTAGCCAGTGTCAGGGCTTCAGGTCGGTTGGGTTTTGTCCTTCCAGTTCCCAACTGAGCACCCAGAGCCCCCCTCCAGTGAAGCCACCAGCAGGGAAGCTCAGCAGGAGGGGCAGCAGAGCAGCACGACTCGGAAATTTTACATAACTGTAAATCTTCTTTTTTTTTTTTTTTCTTGTTTTGAGCAAAGCAGACCGTCCCTAAAAGACCGTTCTCAGAAAAATGTAACCACAGAAAGATTTACTGTCTGAGCACTGCGTTTAATATTTTTCCCATTCATAAAATACTTGTACGTCTGGACACGAGACTTAGTTTGAAGGGTGTGTTTTGCTTCTTGTCTGGCTCGTTGAAACTGCTTATACGCGACTGCTCGGGCAGAGAAGGGGTAAGAATGATGTTTCATCTCTTGTGTTATGAAGTCCCAGATGTAAAGCACGGTGACTGCTGGTGGAAAACCAGTGGTAAAAGGGAGGGTACAAAGACTGGAAAGTAAGCTTTTCTTTTTAACTGGGAGCAACCCAAACTTCTTCCTCAGGAAAGGCAGCACAAGTTTGTGCGAGGAGCTTGTCCTTGGAGTACCCTGCTCTCTAGGTGAGATGCAGCTGACATTTGACTGCCAAAGCTCTGGGGAAAACTGGGGGCGATAAGAAATGAGACATTTGGTGCAATCAGCTGCGGTACCAACCCAGGAGCAAAAGTGAACCGGCACAACGTGGGGAGGAGAGCATCTTTCAGAGTCAAGGTCTAAATTGCTTGTAGATGCAGCAGTTCCCCACTCTTCATGTATTCTTTGGCAGTTTCCTACTCAGTAATTGGTTTGCCTGCTTCCAGATCCTGGAGATCTGCAACTGGCTTTGGCTGCCTCTTGTCTCCTCCTATCCCACCCCAGGACGCGCCGCGATCCCGTGCTGTGCTGCGGAGCAGCTGCCGCAGCCCACATCCGCTGAGGCTCTCCAGCTGCAGAGGGGCTGAGGATTAAAAATTAAACTAACACACATTTAAGAGCTCTGGATGGGCAGACTCAGTCTAAATTTTTGAAAGGAGTACAAATGACTGCAGGTGTGCCAGTTGCTTTTACATCCGTCCGTCACTGAATATAGTACTGCGCAGGGGAATGGGGGCTGGTTAGGAACAGTTTGTGCTGCGTGATGAGGCACTGTTTTGCCATTTGTCTCCACCAGTTACTTTCATGGGAAAACTGCCTTTTCTTGTAATTTTACATCAGCGTCATGCAGAGTTTCCTTATATTTGTTTTTCATTCCTAAAGAGAAAGCAGAATTCCAGGGTTTCTTGCATAGTCCCTGAAAAGTTTTGGCAATAACTAAAGAAAAAAAGTGACAACTTTTTTCCCAATGCTGCATCTGAGCTTGTGGGGTCACTTTTGGCTCTTTCGACCAGCTCTGCGGTTACCGAGCATGGAGAACTGGGCCAACGAGGCTCAAAAGTAGAACCCTCGAACATCAACCTGAAGCCATAGAATTTTCCCCTTTCAAATAGGAGAATTCACATGTTACGTGTAGGTATGAGTTCATTCTGAAGTAAGGAGCCACACTGGGTAAAAGTCATAAAAACATCATCTCCTTTTTTGCTGGTTCCCCTGGCACTGTTGGCGGTGCCATGCACGTCAGTGCCTGCCAGAGCTGACATGTGGGAAGGGCTGGATACCAACGGGCTGCATGGAACTCCTGAGCCAACACTGAGCCCCCACAGAGTGTGTTAAACCAAAAGGGAGCAGGGCAATGAGAAAGGAGGGAAAAATACCACCCGCAGGATGATAAATGAACCGGACAGCTGCTGTGCTGGGTACAGCCTGTTGGGAAGGGCCTTGATCTGTCCCAGACAACAAAAAAGCCTCACCAACCAGTAATTCCAGGGAGAACTTAAATTCAGGGATGATACCAAACCATTGCAGACGGCTGTAGCCCTGTCTTTGCAGAAGAGCACATAAAGGTTCGCCTCCTATTGCTTAGGGCAATAAATGCTCAGGAGTAAAGGTCGGGGACATTTTGACTTTTTAGAGCCTGCGAAATTATGCACTGAAATGTCCAAGAAAGACGATGTAATTCTGACCTTACGCAGCCTAAGATTCATGACGATTCAGAGTTCTCATTTGTCAGCGCATCTAAACAATCTATCTCAAGTTAGCTGCAGTAAAGATCTAATTATCTTTTCTATTGCAGCTTCCTCCTCTCCCTTTGTATTACACGGCATTGCTGCAGACCATTCCCGCAGCCACAAATTTATGATTAATTGTTCGTAAATTATTAAGCGGGGCTCTTTGAGTCATCTGTTCTTTATCTACCTGCAGACGCGTTTTGTCTGCCTCGATCGTACAGCTTTTATTAACCTTGTCCTCAAAGCAGAATCCCTCCTCAAATCATTCTTTGTCCCTAAAAAGTTATGGCATCCTTTGTTTTGCAAAGTGGAAGGACTTCAAAAAAAGAAATCCCTCGTCTTTCCTCGTAACAAGAACAGGATGTGCAGTAACTCTGGTTTACATAAGCCTTCCTGGAAAGCAGAGCGTGACTCTGGAATCAATAAAAGCTGCAGTACAATGCTATAAAGAAGTGAAGTTTTTGTGAAGGTGCGTTGCTGTACAAGGGGACATTAAGAAGATGAAACATCAGGTCTCCGTTTTACAGTAACTATACAAAATAAGAGAAATCACTGGGATTGTTCCTTTATATAGCTTTAGTTAACCGGGTGTGTTCAGTATAAGAGCATGAACATGCCATCACACTTACTTATTGCAAGAGGAATTATAGACAGAAGTCCACGTCTGAACAGTTTTATCTATTATCCAAAAAAAAAAAAAAAAAAAAGGAAACAAGCTTTACTTGACCTACAACCTCAGAGGATGTAGGGTATAAGAGATGCAAAGCAATAGCGTGATGTGGACCGTGCTCCGTTAGGGCTACCTGACACTGCTGGCGCTGACTTACTTAGCTTACACTGAGGAGACAGTCGTGCTGAAGAATATTTATGCTGTAATTTTAAACTTGGGTCAGTGGCCGGACTGCAGCAATACACTGTAGGGCTTATGGGAGAGTAAGGAAAACCAGAGTGAGTGCAGCAGATCGTTCATCTGTGCATGCTGTTGTGCTGAGAATGCCAGGGGCATACACAGCATACACAAGCGGTGTAGAACAACTGTTCTCAGTTGTTCAACTGTTTTTCGACTGAATTTGAAGTAAAATAAGAATGAGGACAACTGGTTGGGCTACGACACATTAGTAAGCACCTGGCTCTACTCTTGCCAGCCCTATGGCTGGGTACTGCTGGGGTGTCAGGTCCTGTGTCTGCAGTACCTACACTTGCCTCTTTGGTTAATGAACCAGCCACGACAACAACTTCCTTCAATGGAGTCAATGAATTCACCCTTGGTTTTACTCTAATATAAACTGAAAGGGGAATTTCAGACAGCGGTTCCTAAGAAACTGTGGAGGAGGGAAAGCATACTGCAGCTACACTGTCAATGCAAAATTTGCACCCAGTTTTTCATACCACAGAAATGATGCTCAATCACTTTGCATAGCAATTTGTTGAGTCAGAACATGGCAGCTGGCAGCCTGAGCAGTGAAGTCTTACAGTAGCAGAGTTCTCCAGGAGCTCTTCCTCTGAGCTATGACACCTCATGGGGACTCACTTTGCTGAATTAAGTGTGAGACCTCCCCTCCTCTCACTACAGGGATGACATGGAGGCCCTGGAGCTTGTCTAGAGAAACGCAATGGAGGTCTGGAGCACAAGTCTTAATGGGGAGTGGCTGAGGGAACTGGGATTGTTCAGTCTGGAGGAGGCTCAGGGGAGATCTTATCACTCTCCGCAATTGCCTGACGGAGGTTGTGTTGAGGTGGAGGCCAGTCTCTTCTCCTGTATAACTAGTGACACGACGAAAGGGAATGACTTAATCTTGTGCCGGGGAGGTTCAGGTTGGATATTAAGAAAAAGGTTTTCTCAGAAAGAGTGGCGATACATTGGCACAGGCTGCCCAGGGAAGTGGTGGAGTTACCGTCCAGGGAGATAATCAATAAATGTGTAGATGTGGCACTGAGGGACGTGGTTAGTGGGTGTGCTGGTGGTGGGTTTGGTGGTTGGACTCAATGATCTTAGTGGTCTCTTCCAACCTTAATGACTCTATGATTCTATGATCCTTCACTGGTAAAACAGTGTTCTACTGGTCTGTATTGCACGATTAATACACAGAGACTCAGGTACTCTCCATGACACAGTCAGAATAATAATGGTTATAGATATAGATGTGTATATATATATAATTTAAAATTTTATTTAAAATTTTGCGCATACACCTCTTCAGCATCCTCCTCTTTTTTGTCATTGCACTGAAAAGTTTCAAAAAACACAAAATATATCCCTTTACCAAACATTTTTTGTTCTTAGGTTACAAAAAGATTAACATTTCACAGTCACAAAACATAAGTACATTGGTCCAAAACATCTTCCTCCAGCAGCTCCGCTGTTCTTCAAGACATACAGAACCTGGACAGTTTTACGGGTCTCCAAATAAGATGACTTGTCCAATGAGGGAAAGAAAAAAAGTGGCAGCTATTCAAAACCAAACCAAACCAAAATAAGATACCTACGAAACAACATCACCAGCAACAGTCAAAAAAAAAAAGGAAAAAAAAGAAAAAAAAAAAGAAAAAATAATAATGAGAGTGGAGGTGGACAAGGGCATCCTCCTTCAAGTACATCGCAGGCGGAAATACAGCAGCACAGTTACAGCATCGTTTGGTTGCTCTGTCTATGGCAGCCACATCACTGTATCTTCATCTCAGACACATGGAGGGAAACTATTTACACACCAAGAATGTCAGAGGAACAACGATTCCGTACAGTCTGCAACTCAGGTTTGACACAAGTGTTGAAATCATTTGCACAAAATGTTTTAAAAAATAAAAGGAAGCGGAATGCTGAGGCAGGAAGGAACACAGCGGATTTGCTTGGAGCATGTAGTGTTCTTTAAAACATAAAAGCTCAAAGCCAAAACATCAAATGTGGTTCTCAGTTCTTCAAAACTGTCCAGGAGGCGCAGCACCTACCACACCTCACAGACCTCCCTGTTGTACTTTAACGTGGAAGCAACTCCAACATGGAAAATGGCTGCTGATAGCAAACTAGGACTGCTTTTCCTTTAGTTGTCAGCCCTGTTGCTCTTCCAAATTCCTTGTATTAAAACCAATTTCTCTCTCCAGCATGAGGACATTGAAAATTAGCCCTCCAAGACAACAGACCTCTGTGTTCATAAAGGAAGCATCATTGCATTAATTTAGCAAGAGACAGTTGTGTGCCTCACTTTAGATGTGGATGAAATTTCAAACTACTGTCTTCATCAAGTTAAGCAAAGATGACTTCAGGCTGTAGTGTGAAAGAAAAGCTGTGACACAGCTGTACTACCCTCTGCAACAGTATTCACGGGAGAATGGCAGAAGCTGCTCCTTTTGATTTTCTAGAAATTGGACTGGATCAGGCACCAGAAGGCAGAGTTAATGGCACTGCCCACTGACCTGAACTATAAGGCATGCTGCTTCCTTTCCTCGCTCTTGTCCAAGAAATAATAACCTACCAACGTACTGGCACGGTGAGCACTACCTACTAAGACAGAGGTAACCAGGACTGAGGCTCCTTGCTGCTAATGCTGAAACAACATTGGGTGCTAAAAGAACTTCACTAGACAAAAAGCCACATTGCTGCCAGGATCAGGCAGCGACTAAGGTGATGTGCCTGGTATCTAAACTTTGGAGTTGGTGCTGAGTGGCCTGCTCCTAACTGAAGAGCTGCAGGGAGCAGTGGAGCAGCTGCAAGCCTGAATGATGACATCCATCCTGTGCCCAACCAAAAGGTGCACTGTGGGTTACAACTCCTCTCTGTCACCAGTGATTTCTAATGCTATGACTCCTCAAACAATGCATGTTATGAAAAGAATAGGAAATGCTTTGTTATCCTTGCTTCACACATGGTATCTCCCCAATACATGGCTCCCGCTTCCCATTTCGCACCACGTGTATGCACCATGCCATGAAGCAGAGCACACTGCAGGCGTGTAAGAAGCCCTGAAAGAAAGCGGACAGAAGTGAAAGCCCAGGAACCAAAGCAGTGAACCACGGATGTACCAGAGCCACTCACAGTAGGTGAGACTGTAAACATATAACAGATATTTTGTAAACAAGCAAAACAAAAAACACCACAGCACGGTTTCAGTCACATACAGCTGAGTAGGAGGCTTTTTATTACTCTTGAAAATGTTCAGAGTTGATGCTAATTGATATTAATTGTTGATGCTGTACCTCTGCCCTTTCCAGAAGGGCTCACAGCTGACACAGCGTGACCTGGGTGGGCACAGCAGTCGCTGGGAAGCAGGCTGACTGATGGCAGTACCTCAGATGAACAACAGACGCTGGAGGCTGATGCGCAGAGCCGTACCACTGCCCGCCAGATTTTGCTCTGACAACTTATCAGTGAGTTTGGTCCCACCAAGCCGCTCTGCTGCTCCATCTCTCTTGAAGTGTGTTTAAAAACACCTCTGAAAGAGGGTATTTCCATTGCCTTGAAATTTCACTTTTATATTTTGGCAAATAGTGCACTGGAAATTCATTCAACCCCATTGTACTCAGTGGTTTCATAATGACTGGTATGTTTGTTGACCCCATGATACTAAATAATGAAGACTAACAATACATGGGCACAAAAATATTTGACTCAGGATTGAAGTTGGTCACAGCAAGCACCAGCTTTGTTGCTGTTCATGTGACTTCAGAGGAATTGCCATTAGTTTCCCCATTAAAGAAAGGACTACACAACTGCATTTGCAAAGAGACAAAAGGAGTTACAAAGAGCACAAAAAGCATGTTGACAAGTTTATTAGGCAAAATAATAACAATAATAAGTAAGAAAAAAGAGCACAAAAGATCTCTTGGTTGAACTTTGAAACATATGTGGAACCATGTGAAAAATACTCTAGACTTCAGACCTGCCAATCTTTTCACCCAGGTGCACAAAGAAGAAGAGAGAAAGGGGGAAAAACAAAAAGGAACAAACAGATAAAGCATGGCAACACCTAATCAGATATGATTGATACTGGAGCTCTAGAACACAAAACACCAGTGTTCTGCACTGCTTTATCACATGCAGGCACTGGGGAATGCATGGAACAGTTCTCAGACTAAAATCACTCAGTTGGACGCACGTCTGAGCCATTACACACTCTGTGTTGGCTCATCTCAATTTGAAACTCCTACTGGGTCTAGAAATTAAAGAAAGGGCATTTTAAATCCGCTGAGAATGTTGCACATGTACTTTGGATGCAATCAAATAAAGCATCTGGGCTGCTACACTGAACAGCACTGTACTTTGTTTATGTAGCATGTTATAAATTACACAACTGGCAAGCTCTAGGCCACTCTTGTTCAGGAGAAAGTCTGCGCATCTCCAGGAACACCAAGGACACAGCATCCTCCTCTTAGAGCTGGCAGTTTCTCCTTTAGACAGGATAAAACATGTGTGAGATGCCTAGTCAGTGCTCCACAGTTAGCCCAGCTCCCTGTTTTCTGGCTATCCAAGAAGTAGCTTTTATGTACAAGTCAGATTAGCAGCTCCGAAAGGATGAGGTCTGGGACAATAGAGGCTGAATCTAACTCCCCAGATGACATATCTGCCTCCAAATGAGAACCTTGGGATTTATGTTATTTTTAATTGCGGCCAGTGAAGTGAAGAGCTCTCTGTCCACAGAACAGGCAGCCAAGTCAAGCTGCAGATTTGCTCAGTTGTTACTCTCTTGGACTATTGCTTGCACTCTGATAATGTCCTTGGATCTTCTTTATTTAAATTGACTGCTAAGAAAAAGCTGATGAAGCTAGCCAAGGGCTTGTAACTATCACAGTGATCTCCTGATCCTCAGCCGCAGTCCTCAACAACCAAGAGGATGTGAAGTTATTAACTGTCACCTGCTAATCACCAAGTCAAGCAGGCAAAGGTATGCTGAACCAAGAAGTGAAATCATTCTTAAATAGATCACCATCTGAGTATCTAAACTGGTAACCAGAACAATACCATCGCTTCAAGTAGAAATCCAGCTGAAAATACACTCAGGAGCCCAAATAAATGTAGAGCTTTTCCTCAGTTGAGGTTCAGTGTGCTCAGGAATCCTTCCAACAGGACAAGGCAGACAGAACCATTCAAAGAATGAAAATCTCTGATCCCAAAGGAACCAGAACCTCCAGGTGAACATCACATAATGCCGAGCTTGCTTGCTCTGTATAAGGATGGTATACACAAAACAGGGAGTCTTGACAAATACTTCTTCATACCTGAACAGATCTCGCAATATAGGACTGTGACCTGTCTCTCCTGGACAATTTTGCAGGTGGCTGTTTTAGCTGCAGTAAACAGGCATAGTCACACGAAAAACAATTTCAGTGTTCCTACTAAAATACAGGAGTATAATCTACTGAAGAAGAGACCAGAGGGAAGAAATGGGGATTCGAAGGACTGTATCAGTTTGCAGTTGTCCATAGGCAAGTCATGAAAGCAGCTTTTCGGAAGAAGAAAACTCTTGAGTCTCATTTATATGTATAAAAGTATTTTTAAATGATCCAAGTCACCGCTCTGAATATTTCAGGTTAGACTTCAGGAGCCTCCTTGGCTTCTGATACTCACTTCTACTTTCACAACTGAAATGGCTCTTCCAAGCTACATGGCAAACTGAAAACAATATTTCTTACTTCAGGTCTTCACCTGGAGGAATGACAGAATCCACAATATGCTAGCAGCATTTTGATCTCATTCCCGTTAAGCACCAAAACCTTTACTACAGGGGAGTTGTAATCTTAAGGGTTATCTGTAATCATATATAGTCTATGTGCAGAGCCCTGTCTTTCGGGCAGAAAAATACCCCTCCAGCGTTAACTATGAATAGACTACATCAATTGGAGACGCCTTGGTCAGATCATCCAAAACACATCGTCTCTTACAGGCCCTTCCCCAACAGATCCCCTTTCCATAACCACTCTCGATGCTACTTTCACGACTGCTTGTTCCCATGTATTAAAGGAATGACGTAGACAGAAATGTCGTCTCCAGAGCCCAGCCTGTCGTTGGATATTCGCCAGCCCCGATCCTTCAGCACTCCCCGGGCTCGCATCACCAGGTCCTGTGCCGCCAGTGTGTACCTGGGGGAAGGCAGAAGACAGCTGGTACCATGCACTAGCCTTGTGAGGAAAGCCTGTGAGATGGACATTTGTGAGGTACAACGACAAGTCACTCAGCATTTCAGAAGCAGATAAATATTAACAACCACCTCCCCACAAAGCAATCATTTGTCATCCCCTAACAGCTTTTATCTCAGAATCTCGAGGTATTTCATAGCAATTGTTGGTCAAAAGGTGGCCGGTCATTTTGGGTGCTCAACTTCACCCATTTTCAGAAAATATTAAAACACTTTCGTTAGCAAATTAAGTTTCTAGGAGTGGTTTGAAGAATCAAGGGCACAAAATAACACCACTCATTTACTGAGACCTATATGGCTGTGGGCTGAAACACCTGAAGGTAAATGCGGTCCTACTCACTTTGGAGGGACACTGTAATGAAGCAAGTGATTAGAAAACAAGCAATAGTTAGAAATAAAATCCAAACTGTGCTTTAAACCAAGCAGATAAGCTGTCTGTTGTCCTTGTCTGTTAGAAGGATTTTTAAATCTCTTTTATAGTGAAACTGGAAAAGGAAAGTTACAGCTAAAACAGCCCTATTAACAGAATACTGAGTTCCCCTCTCATTTATAAGTTCAGTGTTGTCAGGTGCTTAATTTAGTGAAATACTGACAGTTTCCTGTTGCTTCAAAACTGTGCCAGGCTGAATGGCATTCTACTTATTCTCTGCCCTTAGAAAAGATGAGATGCTGCCTGGGGGCACAGAAAGTGGTGTAGAAGTAGTGCTCTGCCCTGCACCATCCAGAATACAGAACCAGTTGTTTACGGCTGGATTATTTCTACAAGAAATCCTAATTCAGCAATCCTTCCAATCCTGATGCAATATTGATCAGATATGTTCTCCCATATCCCTTTACCTGCTGTTACTCGATCAACACATCTGTGTGCCAATTGAGAAGTTTCTGCTGAAAGAAATCTCATTACGGATGAACAACCACTCCAGTCAATTCTCAACCCAACGCCCGCCTGAGATGTTTCAAATTTAGCTGGGTGTACAGCTGGAGTAAAGTGTAAAGCTTTTCTATCGGTCCGCTAATCAAAAATAATCAAACAGTTAAGAGACTCACAGGGAAAATAAAACAACAGTTCAATATTGTGCCTGCCTGTATTTTATTTAAAGCTTAATTATCAGCCTCTAATAGGATGAGGGGCTCTCTATAAAGCCCAGATAACCAGAAGCAAAGGCACTTCAGTAATACACAGAAAGCAGGAAGGACAAGAAAGGCTGGCATTTCAAGACTCCCTTTTCTAGGGAGGATCCTGGGCACGAAGTGATCAGCCCAGAACAGAACAGTATCTGCACTGATCACAAGAAGTGGACAAAATAAAAGGTGTTTATTAATCGAGTATCCAAGGATTGTTCTAATCCCAGAAAATTTCACCAAAGAATGAGTTATTAAATGCATCCGCTAAACAGACAGACTTTGCTCTCCTAGGTGAAAAATACCCAATTTATTATGTTCCATTGCTACAATTTTGGTTCCCTAAGCTTAAAAGTCTCCTTCGAATCAGGAACAGAGAGATTTATTTTCTCTACTAAGAAGTAATATGCACTGCAAATAAACCAACATCTCACTGCTTAGAAGGTTTGATGTTAAGTCCAAATAACTTTCTACAGAAGTAATGCACTACCTGCTCCCAGTGGTACAGACAGAGTGGTAAACTTTCCAGGCCCTTCTAGCTTTGACATGAGATTTACTTTTAGTGACTGGAGAAGGGCATGAGGGTCGTTCTGCACCACTTAAGGCGCCAACTCGAACAGATACACTTGTGCACACATGTGCATGCTCTCTGCAGGTTCCAAGATCATCTGCACTAAAGATCTCAAGGCATAACAGCAGGAGGTGATAAGAACTGGCCATGTTGTCCTAATAACAACACAAAACTTGGTTTCCTAAGGGAAAAAAAAACAAACAAACATACTCGCATTCTTCAGTTCCCAAATCCCCAAATCAGATGCAGGGCTAAAGAATACAAGGACTCCACATGGTAAGCGAGAAACCGAAGCATTCATTCACAGCATGAATGCTAAGAGAATTTTGGCTACAAACATCTTTTTCAAGGGCTTCTCAGCTACTGTCAGAACTTAAGAGAAGCAAACACCCACCATCCTGGCAGAAAACTTTGCCTTTCTTCTTTTCTAATTAACAAGAGCTCCCCACATTTAAAGAGTACAAAGCCATACGTATTGCTCTTTATTGCGTAAAGATTTGCTGCTTAATATTTGGACAGGGTAAGATTAAAAAAAACGTCTACTAAACCAGAAATCTCTCAGAGGCAGACTGAAATACACAAGAAAAGTGGCACACTGAAGCAGAGGAGAAAGAACAGGTGAAGGCAGCAGTGAGGTCACACTTTCCTCTCCTAGCATGGAGCCGAACTGGAGCAATGCTGTTCAACTTGGCACTAAGGAGAGGGGGTGAGTTTCGTGTACCTGGAGATGAATAGCAGCAGCAGTCCATTATCGAGTGCTTTTATTCTCCAGCGCTGTGAACTTGGGATTCAGCTGTCAAGACAGCATTAGAGAACTGCTGAAGTAGTTTTAAAGTACCCACTTCCTCCTAATGAACAGTCTTGCTGGAATACAACTTCTGTGTTTTAAGAATATATATTTATATATATATATTTTCTCCTGCTTAAGCTTTCAGTATTGATCAGTGGAAGTACTGCAGGAGAAATGGTGACAGCAGAGGCAGCTTGCTGCTGTTTGAGCAGCTTCTTATCCCCTCACATTCAGCAGAGGCAAAGCAGCTCCCCAGCACCCTTGTAAATCTCCACAAGGGTGAAGGAGAGTGTGAGAGGAGATAAAAAAGGATGGGAAGGAGGAGGAGAAGCAGCAGACTCCCAAGGTCAGTGTGTAAGCCTGTGCAGGTGCAGCTGAAGGAAATGGTGAAAATTCACACTTTTTTTCATCTTCATACTTCTGCAGACAGATGTATCACAAACAGCAGTGTGTCATTACCACCCATTCTCTGTGCTCAGGGTCCCCTTCATGCTCCTGTCTGAACTGAGCTAGCAAAGAAATCCAAATCAAGCTCAGCTTCTTCACTCTGTCACTGAATTGTCCAGCCCTCACAGAGAAACCGCTCTCTCATCACGTCTGTTCTCATCACTCATTGCCCACATCCCCTGGGGTTGTGTCTGCATGGCTGGCTGAAGACAGAACCAGCTTCGCTCCCTCTGCACTTGGAGATGCCCAGGCACATGCTACATTTGACAGGATTCAAAGATGTTTTTCTGTGGGTAACAAACACTCATAGTTCTGACAGTAAATATCAGCAGGAAAGAGTCCCAGGGGCTTTCCCAAGGGCTATGAGCTCTTATCCACCAGGCTGTAAAACGACTCCTAATTCAAATGGGAGAGATGTCGTTCCCTCAAAGAGCTGATTACATAACAGATAAGTGCTCTGCAGCTCTAAAATCTTCCTATATTTTTTTTCCCCAAGTATGCTGCTGTCAGGGAATAAGTAGGCTACTGGGTCAGATGGATGCAGGGTCCACCCCAACAGGTAGGTTCTTCAGAACACTGCAGAATTATGAAGCCTAGGGGGCAACTCTCTTCCATTTTGACAAGTTTTCTACATCCCTAGAGATTTTACATTTCCAGCTGCTCACCTCACCACAGACTCCAGATGCACCCATCACAGAACTTGACACTCTGTGGGATAACATTTCCTCTAAACGCAACACTGATAACACTGCAAACACAGTTCTCCTGTCACTGACTAGTAAGAGGAATGAACACAACTCCATAGTCTGAGGTGCTAAGCTATTGTAAATTCATTAGTTATACCTCATTTGGACCACTGAAGTAATTACATAAAACCACTCACATAGTACTTTAAACCCTTTAAATATTCTTTATAACTAAATAGCAAGAGCAATTCCACAAACGCAATTTTCATAAATATCACTGTAAACTACACGAGGGACAGTTATAATTACCTTTTGCAAGCTGGCATGAGAAATGTCTTGGTGCCACTACTTGTAAGTCTCTAGATGACCTGGCACAAAGTTACTTAAAAGAACAAATTAATTTTCAATTCAGATGTCCATTCACAGACCTGTAGGTCAAACACTAATAAATGGGTTTGCTTTAACTCATAATGCAGCAGGCTCAGTTCTAGAGTGTGTTATACTCACACTGCTACAAACAGGACTAATCTCCCACAGTTACCGGGGCTAAACTAGCACAAATAAATCTACATCTGAGAAAATATTCTTTTTCTTTTAGTCTCTGATTTCTTGATATTTTACTTATAATGGATGAAAGATCACTTACCTAGCAGGTAAAAAAGATTGAATAAATAATTCTTATTTCTACTGCAACAAAAGCATTATCGCCAGCACTGGGAACACCAGAAGGAACAAGACCCATGCAGTGCACTCACACTGTATTCACAATGAACAGGTAGGACCAGGCCGGATGGTAGGAAGAGCCAACCTTTCCCAATTACTAGATGAGAATGGAGACGGAGTGAGGCAGAGGCTTTACAGTATACCAGCTGTCTTCGCAGGAGGACAATCAGGGGTGCAGAATTCAGAGAAAAATCTCCCTACCACCTCTAAGTGGTACCAGGGTACAACAGGAAGTTGATCGGGTGGGTCCCCTCCTACTGAACAGCCTATCTGCAGAGCACAGTGCCAGGTGCCCTGGAAGTGCCCCTCACTAACCACGCCTGATCTCCCTCAGATGGAAGACAGAGGAACTTTCACGCCTTGCTGAATTAGAGATGGCCCTGTTTGTCATTAGTGCCCCATCTGCTCTTCAGGGCAAGGAGGAAGGAAGGTCAAAATACTGCAGTTGCAGCTTCATGCACATCACCCATTCACCTGACAACTGAGTGCTTGCAGCATAATGTTATTTTGCATTCCACGCTTCTAAGTAAGTGTCCGGATAAGAACATACTGCTTGTGATTTGCTTTGGAGTGCCTGTCACTGTAAGTCCCAAGTGGCTGCCAGGGTGTCTGTATCCACTCGTTGTCTTCCTTGTTCGCTGATGGAGAACAGAGCTGACCTCATGAAAATGCCAGCTCAGAAACACTAAAAACACAAAGCATTTTGTGACTGGTTTACCCTCAAGAGCTGCCACATCTGAACAACTGAAACTGGAACATTCATTCAAGTAAGCGAAACAGCCCTGCATGTTCTCAGTTGGCTGCTGAGATATCCCAGTGCTTATCTTCTCTGCTTTCTACAGGCCAACTGGGGTGATCTGAGGGCTCTCTTCCCCACTCTCAGCCCAATGAGAGGGCAGAAGACAACCATGGCTATCCAAACCTGCATTCTGAAAGGCTTTTCCTTTCGGAACGCTCTCTAGAGAAGGATAAAGCTGTTTCCACTTTCATCATTCTCCTTTTAGAAGCGAGAGACTTCTGATCTCTAGCATGATGCTTTAATTCACAGTGACACTGAACTCAGCAGCAGACAGGCAGACCAACCCACTCCAGTGCTCTAGTTAGTTGTTTGGGAAGATTTTGTTTGCTTGATGGTGTATTTTAAAGAGAGAAGCTGACCAAGTAAGAGGAGATGATAAACGTGGGAAAATGCAAAGGATCTTTCTGAAATAAACAGAATCCATCAACTTGAAACAGAATCAAGCTCTGCACCTATTTTGTCACCACACCCATCTGGCAGCTGGCAGGCACTGAGCATCCACTACCGCACATGGTTTCAAAGGCCACAGTGTGACTTGCAATGAGTAGCACCCACATGGTGCTGTATTTATTCATACATACAGAGGGAGAGAGATGTTGATAAGGTCCTAGCGAGAAACAACTCAGTGTTAAAAGACCATCCAAGGGAGAGCTAGGTGGAATCCTGTGACTGCTGGGAGACCTTTTGCCATGTTCTTCTGTGACTTCAACTTCCTATGATTTCTACAGAATCTACTACATCACACAAAATGGATCCTGTGCCAAGATACCATGATCCCACAGCTCTCCTTTGAAGGCAGGCATTTCTGAGTTATAACAGAAAGAACCACACTTGCTATAGAGACTCTCTGCTGTATAAAAACATGCAAGTTTGCTGAATGTTACCCATATCATATGTTCTACACAAATATGTTACCAAAAAGCATTCTTAATTCCAGAGAAGCTGGAAAGCCAAGGGATGAAACAAACCTGTGGGGATCATCAGGGTCACAGTTTGGCAGGAAGTTAGTGACAGCTTCTGCCACTTCTTCATTTAACAGCACATCCCAGAGTCCATCTGTAGCTAGGATCAGAACATCATCCGGCCCATGCTCATACTGCAGCAGGTCATAGACTCTTACCTAAAATACACAAAAAAGCATTCATGAAGGAGGAAACTGCCAAATCTGTTTGTGAATTGTTGCTGAGATGGCTCTGAGATAGCGGGTTGGCCAGGGCACTGAAACCCATCTCCCGCAGCCCTGCTCAGCTCTCCAGCCTGCAGCTCCTCCTGGCCCAGCTCAGCCCTGAGCTGACCCAATCGGGACAAATGCAAGTGTTGCTGAGCTGGGCTGCATGGCTCTGTGCTGCCAGCAGTGATCAAAGCCAGCCTGGTTCTGCATGCAAAGCTCTTCCCTCTTGCTGGCAGGGCTAGTCAAATGGAAGCTAAATAATTTATTTGATGAATTTTTGATATTTTCTAATAAAGTATTCAAAAATAATTGTTTTCATCATTTGTCCAGATCCATTTAACTCTGCCAAATAAATTGTACACGTTTGGAAATATCTACATAGGAGAAGGCATCTCATTTGCTTCTCTAGACCCAAAGCATGCACTGCACTTCGGAAATATGCCTGAGCAAGCAAACAGTCCCACGAAACGGAGAGACACTCTTTACCTGCTCAATTACAAGTATCTTTAAGATGGGTAAGAGACCCATTCTAGATTGGCACAGAAGTGAATCCCCAAGCGTATTCTCACAATGTTGTTTTGTTGCAATGCCTGCTGGCTTCACCACTGCAGCCAGACCGACCATGACTGTCAGCATGGTGTGAGGCCCAACCTGAAATGCCACCCACGGCCCTGTCCCTGCCACATGGAGAAAGCCGGCAGCAAAGGCCAATGACCCAGAAGCTGCCAGCTGAGCCCAAACAAGAGCACAGGTCATCAGGAGTGTTTTAAAGTGAGCCTTTTGGTGGACGTAACTGTCCTTCCAGCACATGCTGCATTCCAGTGGGACAGACCACCCGCTCCTGAGGATCCCAGGCAGCAGCGGGGAGCCTTCGTGCAGCCGCTGCAGAGCACTTTAACCACCACAGCAACAACACCAAATTGAAAGCAGCGTGGCAACCTTGGTGAGGCAGACAGGAAGAAAAGATCTGTGTGGACCAGCCTCAGCTTTAATGACTGCAACAAATGTGTCAGGACAAGCGCTCGGCAGGGCCAGCAGACACCGAGCTGTTTTGCTCTCCCTCCTGGTGCACTCTCCTCAGGAGCAGGAAATTCACATAAAATGCCTGGACCTTTTAATGTAATTATGATTTTATGGGACTGCGAGCAGCTCCGAGGAAACAATCATCTCTACCTCACTGCTAATCCTCACTTGTTCACCTTTCACTCAAAAGCACAAGAAGGTCATTTGTAAAATGTAACCTCACTTCATTATCTAAGGTAGCGGCTGAGAAAGGACTTTGGAGAAGATTAAAGTTAAGGCAAGATACTCTCTTAATTAGAACACATATTGCCTTATTCAGATTGAGAGGGAATACCATTACAGAAGAGATCCTTAAATGCAGCACAGAACTCCTTTCAGGTCTGCTACACAAAAGGCAGCAGTTGCCAATGCTCCCATGTCCCAGAGTTCCATTCTACTCTAAGAGCCCAGAGTTGCCCCTGGAAAATCAGTGGGTAAAGGGGGCAAGCCAGCCACCACGGTGACCAGAAGTGCACTGCACAGTCTGGTCAGCTCTCCTAGGTACAGGCAAGTATTTTGGATAGAATCACAGCTAAAGCTCAGGCATCTGCTCAGCAGCGAGCATCTCATACAAACAAGCTTCTAACATTGTCACTAGAAAAAATACACCCACCATGGCTCACCCACCCGGGCAAAGCATACGTTAAGCCACAAGAGCCTTTTCCTCAGCACTGGTGTAGCACCACTCTAGGCCAACACCAGAAGCAGATTACGTTACCAAGAGTACATATTCTCCCCCCAAATCTGAAAACAACACAAAACAAAACCTCCGCACCCCACAACCACTGCTCTTACAGGTAATTTGAGTACAAGCTAGGATATCCTAATGGTAAAAGCTTTGTGAACTGAGAACATCCAGAAAGGAGTGCCAGTGAGAAAAAGGTACAGTAGGGTGAGCAATAATGGATGGCAGGCTGGTACTCAGGAAAACAGAATGCCAAGGTGACAGAAAACAATGTGGGTCAACTTCAGGCAAGATTCCTGTCTACTGAAGGCTCAGGTTACACTTACAGGTGCAGAAGCAAGCCAGCTTCTACAATTCACAAAGCTTTGCCACCAACTCCCTAGGATTCTTCCAGTCCCTTTCAAATCAGTCCAACAAACATCCTTCTTTAACGTCTGTGGAGCAACAGGACACCCCTTGAAAGCTTCCAGTGTGGTCACCATACTTGTACTACCATCTGACTTGATGTAGAGCAGCTGACCTGTTAACTTATTCATTCTGGTCTAGTATTAAATATGGCCCTGCCTGAGGTGGCAGGGTTGGAGCTTGGTGACCCTTGAGGTCCCTTTCAACCCAAGCCATTCTGTGATTCTATGATTCTATGATTTGATGTCAGCAATCAGAAAATAGGAAGCAGTACCACCTTGACAGCACAAACACCCATGACATTAAGAGTTGGGTTACACTATATGTTTCTTGACTGGTACTTACAGATCTCTGCTGAAATTTAGCACTGGATGCACGCCACCAAGGCCCGCAGTTGCCCATGACACCTTTCTGAACATGTAACAAGCAGTTTGCCACTTAATGCCTTTCTTCATTTTGGATATTTCTTTCTAATATTGCTCACCTACATGAAATCAGAAGTACTGAGAAAAATGCTCTAGGCAAGCAGAAAAAGAACAGGTGGGCAGGTTTTATATTCATATCTCAAACAGATCTACCCACTGGACGAAACCTGCATTTGGCTCAGGTCAAGGATGGCACTGGCTCTGCAACGGCACTAAGACCTGCTTGCCAGCTTTGTTTCTAGGAGGCGGCCAATGTGAGTCCCTGTGGTGTGAAAACTATTCCCAGTGAAGTGGCACAGGAGCCTGCAGCCATCTGAGGTGCTCCCAAGCAGCCTGCCAGGCAGAATCCAAACCAAACAACAGTCCGCATTCAGTTGCCTGCACTGATCAACCCAGCCTCTTCAATAAATTAAACCCCTTCTTAATTGTATTGTCCCTTTTTATGTGCAGTGCTATCCAGTGCATCTCCACTGGCAAACGACGAAATCTTTCAATACCACCCTCCAAGTAATTTATATGTAAATAATAAAAAGCGGGTCCCAACACTACTCCCTGCAGCACTCACCAATTAATCTCCTTTTAGCTTTTTACTGCCACCCTTTGTTTCCTGCCCTATAGCCAATTTCCAGTAGACTGTGCCAACTTTCCACTTAGTCTACAGCTTCATATCTTTTTATATTAATAACCTGTGATGCAGAACAGTTTCTCAAATGTTTTTTCTTTTTCAGAAATCAAAGTGCTCAGGCAAGATCATCTACTGCATTTTTATTTTTTTAATTCTCTAGTAGATATACCCCTGGAGGACTTCAAGCTACTAAAGCGTGATGTTTGCTTCCTTAAACCACCTTGACTCCCTTTGATCAAACAGTACTTCTCAAAGTCCTTGCTTTGCTCATTCCTTTAAATGCTGTAATTCCCCAAGATTTCTCCAGAAGGCAGATGTGAATCTAAAACAGTCTCCTTTGACATATTTGTGAAGTTGTCAGAAAGATTTCACTAACGCACTGGAAAAGGGAAAAATTCTCCTCGGTTACTCTCTTATAATTTTCTCTGCCGGGTGACGTTGGGTTCATTGCCAGCAAGGACCAAGTGCTTTTGTCAGAGCCACGCTGCTTCCACCGAATAGCTGAGCTGAGCTGCTGCTTGAAAAATTTCAGGATGAAATTCTGCTTTACAGCTGCAACAAGAAGGCCCTTGCTGAGCCTTAAAATGCAGAATTTCCTGCTGAAAGCTTTCAAATGAGCTGTTCCATTATGAAAAATAAATATTTAATTCCGTGCCAGAGAGCCTCAGCCATGGCTTGCCTGCTTTGTGCTACTCCAGTTCATTATAAAAGGCTCAATTCTCTAGAGCTCACCAACCTACAGAAGTCCTCCATATCTGGTCTCGTAACAGCTGAGCCACTGAATCCTGATTACATTTGTCAGTCTTGGCTACATGACTTCTCCTCCCATAGCCTGGCACTCTATCAAAGTGTAAATTCACACCACTCCCAAATTACTTCTCTCTCTATTTTTGGACGTAGTTGCAGGGACGCTTACCCTTCCTTCAGACAAATTTTGGTGGACATACCATACCAGAATTTTGTCACACAGCAGTAAAAAAAAAAAAAAAAAAAAAAAAAAAAATCACCTTTCTCCCAGATTTGGAAAAGGCACTGTCATTACAGCATGGAAACAGAAGCCGGACTTGGATTCTCCCCATGTCACGACTCACTGTGTGCCTTCACTTCCTGTGCTTCCCCTTTTCCAGGTCTGGAAACCAGACATTGTGCTTCCCTACCTCTACAAAGAGGATTCAAAATTCAATGCTATGCTAAAGGCCAAATGTGGCCGCTGCCTGAGTCCATTGCGCTTGCTTCCAAGTGCCAGGTTTCCCAGACAGCAGCATAAAGACGTTTCTTAGTGCTGGTTTCTGTGCACACATGAACAGAAGAAGACGGAGAAAAATGTGAGGAGATAAAGTACTGGGGGCCTCTCTGGGAAGAGAGGGAAGAGAAGGCTGAGAAGAAGAGGTTCAAGGGAAAGCAAGTCAGAGCATGTGTTACTTCCTAACACAATTCAAGTTGTGTGGTTTGTTCTTTTTTCTTTCCTCCTTTCCCATGTCTCTAAATTGAGGTGGCTGGTGCTCTGTCGTTACTCCTGCTGCCCTAGTAGACTTCTGCTGAATTTAGCCGAAAAGAGAACATGGAAACACAATTTTTCTTCCCTTTAATAAAGCAGTTATGAGATCCTGAAACGTGGATAGCATAGGAACTGAATGCCATATTCCAGAATTTGAACACGTGCACACACACAGTACACACAAATTAGAAAAGCCCATGAGAGGCTTTGGTTTATATGCACAGACAAATACAACAGCAGCAATTGGCAGAGATGATACTGCTGAGATACTGCGCTGCAGCTATTACATACCCCAGAAATAGTGCGTCTCAGCATGCCAGACAGAAAAATAAATAGGTAAAATTGCATCATTTCACTGGCGCTAAACAAAATCATCAAAGTGATGAGGGCAGAGCTGCTGCCTGCCTGGCAGAGAACAGCAGCAGGTCCCAAGTGATGGACACCACACACTTGGAGTGGGGAGAGGGAAGGATCCAGACCAATAGCAAGGAAAAGTGAAGAAGGAGCTGTCTCTGGACCTCCTCCTTTTATTCAGGACCAGAAACTCTCCGCATTTCTTTCAAATTTTCAAGTCTCAAAGACGTTCTAAGCAAGGTGAATTAAGAAGTTTTCTTCCTTCCCAACAGTGTTGTGTCATTTGTGTATTTTCATTCTCTTGCATTACAGCATCACAGAATCGCAGGGGTTGGAAGGGACCTCAAGAGACCATCAAGTCTAACTCCCCTGCTAAAGAAGCTACCCTACAATAGGTCACAATGTGTTTTATTTATTGCTGTAGCAAGCAGCAAATTCAAGGTCAGGTTCTGGGTATGGTTAAAACAATAGAAAGCCAGCTGACAATGGATGGCAATTGAGCTATGGCAGTAAAGCCTCCTCTTTTCATGATGGTATGCCCTTTGCTTAATTTTTTATAGAAAATATGTCATCTGTTCTCTGATGTAGGAAGACCAATAAAGTCACAAGTTTGCATGTTTCTTCATGCACAAAAAAACATGCAACCCCCTTCAGAAGCCTATATGTCCCTCACTGCAAGGTCTATGGTGGCTAAAAACTGGAATTACTTGCAAGTCAAAATGATGGAGGCATTTAAAACTGGTTCCCGAACAGGTAAGCAGCAAGTTCACTATCCCATCATAGTAAATATCACATAATCTTCTCTTTATGCTATCATCTGGGAATGTGCAGTGCCACTTCTATCATTATTTGGGGTTTGTACAAAACCACCATAAAGGATTTAAGCACAAGATGTGAAGCAGCAGCCAGATGGAAGCATAAAGCACTCTTCCAACATGCTCTTGGCATTTTCCTACTTAGCAGTTGGATTTGGTACCCTCTGCCTAAAGCAGCGTGCAAGCTACTGTGGAAGACATCCAATGCCCCCTTTTGGAGAAGGCAGGTTTATCTCTGCTTGTGTGAAGGCATGATCCAGGCCTCAAACAGAGTCATAGCATATGAAAATGGGGAGAGACGGTCACACTGAGTGGTGAGGATATATGATAACCCAGGACAAGGGAAAGAAAACATCAAGGTTCTGCCTGGGATAAGGAGCAGTCAGAGGAAGGCAAACAGCTGGGGAATTTATAACATTCCTATTCCAAAGATGTTACTAACTTCAGTAGTCACCCCACAAACACCTTTGGGAAGTGCAGCATGTTACCTGGATTGAGCTGCAATCAGAATGGAGTCAGATTTGGGAAGAACAAATAAGCACAGTGAGTACATTTGTTTCTCTTCCACAAATGAGGCAGTTGAAGCTTGGCAGTTTTACCTCAGGAGATGAGGACAGGAAAGGTTTGATGTAGATATTGGAGTCGTGAACCTTCAGGTCATGGTCTCCCAGTCCTCGAGTCACGCCAATTGTTGCCATAACACGAGCCTAGAAATAAAGGAATGGGGTCAAAAACTGTTACAAGCACTGTGTCAAGATGGAAAAAGATAACATTCCTATTTGACAGTTGGACTACATGATCTTAGAGGTCTTTTCCAATTTTAATGATTCTCTGATACTCCATAACCGTTGTAGATAGGGATGAATTTCCCTTATTCTCCCAGATTAAGATTTAATGTAGCTAATCAACTTACAAAATTCACACTCACAGTATCTCCATTTCTCATTTTGTATTTTTCCACATTTCAGTCTGCATATGTCCATCTTAGAATATGACCACCTGTGAGGTATGGAACTATATGGAACTGATACGGGATCAGTCAGTGAGAGCACTCCTTCAGCAAATTATACTATTTGTACAAAGTAAGTGTTGTAAAAAGGACAAGGAGCCTGATTACTCACTTAAGAAACCTGAGGCTCCCTCCTTTTGACGTATTGCCACGTATTCTCTCCACCAAGGAAAAATGCCAAGGGCCAGATGCTGCATACACAGAGCACAAGAACTGCAAGACCACACACGTGATGGTGCCAGTGACCACGGGACTCTGTGGCTCTGCCAGGCTCTTCTTGAGTAATGCTTCTCCAGAGACAGATCAGGCATTCTGCCTCACGGGGAACCTAGCTCTCAAGTGTTACCTGCACCTCACTTCTGCCAAATTCTGGCTTTGCCACAGCAGCTTCTGAGCAGGAATGCTCACAGCATCAGTAACAGTACGAGACTGACTCAAAATTATTTTGTCTCACTAACCCGTGGCTCCATAAGGCAATAAGAGAGTAAATTAAAAAGACGTGAATGAAACATTTTGCAAATAATTATAAAACTAACCAAATTCAGAGATAAGCTGCAGGTCCGAATCTTCAAAACTTGGGCTAATTTTGAACAGTGTGCATTTTTGCATTGAGATAAGAACCTAAAGCAGCAGGGGAGCACTATTTAGAAACACAGTGAGCATACCAATATCGGCAAACTGACACCACTGCGCCCTTGTATTGATCCAATTACAGCATCCAGCTAAGCTTGCTGGGATCAGCACTAATGATCTCACTGTTCTTAATCACGGAATTGGAAACAAATTTCATCCAAATGGAAGGGTTCACTTTTTCCTTTCAAGAAAAATTAACAGGAATCACATCAGAAAAATTCAATGGTGAGTTCATACACACTAGCTGAAGAAGATGTGGTTAAGGGCTGTTATAATTCCTAAATCCTGCCCTGATCCCTCTTCTTCTTAATTAGGTTTTTTACATCTCAAAGCACTGTACATTGTTATTAAATAACCCCCTGCTTCGTTTTCAGCAAACAAGAGTTACTTTGCTGTCTTCATCCAGACTAGTTATATCTTACAATCAAACCAGAATCATTTAAAGTCATTTACTGAACAGGTCTTACTGCAGCCTGGTTATTTACAACGAAACAAAACCTAAATCAAACTGAACAACAAATGACTATGCTTGCTACAGAACTGCTTTTTAATGCTGAGCTCTTCTCTTTCCTCCATCCTAGACACAAGACTGATTTATGACAGAACCAAGATATACTCTCAAGCTGTCAAAGCGATAAAATAAAGAGATACTGAGTGGAAAACACTGGACTGCCACAGGCTAAGCTGAGTGGTAAACAGCACAGAATTCCTTCTTCTTTGCTCTGAGGAAAGTGCATGTGCCCACCTTCTTGCCTTCTCCATAGATAAGGGGAAACTTCAAGTCATCTTCCTCAATGGTTTTGTATGCCCTGCGGGGGGACAAACAACATTTATAAAGCTTGCACTCAATTAGTGACCCAGTGCCCTGAAACAAACAGCTGTGATTTCTTTATTTCTTTTCTTTTTTTTTTCTTTTGAATCATTATTTTTCTAGGGACTCTGTTTTTAATACAAGATATACTTTCCTTTTTCTCTGGAAAGATATTTTTTATGAAGATTTAATTAACTTCTCCAAAAGGAAAAGTGTCCACAAAGAAGTACGTAGAACAACAACTCTTGCCTGCAAGGAGAAAGAGGTGGACTGGAATAGCATCCTCATCAGGTAAGATATTGCTGGCTATGGCAACAGCTATACCATAATACAGATCCGTTAAAAAATATTAACAAACAAAAAGCCAAGATACTAAACAATGACTAGATTCACACAGTTAACACAGAATAATGAGCAACAGCTGAGTGCATACGTGGTCACAGTGTGAAACAGCTCTCCGATAGTGTTGTCACCTTTCAAGATTGCTTAAACCAAGCAGCATTCACATGCTGAAGAGTTTTAAAAGGCTATTTAGTACTTATTTGACCTTGACTGCAACATTCAAGGTTGCCAGAGATTTTATATTTCGCAGCAGTTTGCCAATGGACACGGGAAGTAGATGTTCATGCTCTGATTCTGCTTGCCATGTGCCTGTGTACTCTGCCTTTTACACATCCAGCTGTTGACACTGATGAGGTGAGAAGGTGAGCAATTTTGCCAGTGAGAAATAAAATAAGATGGCTGTCACTTTCACAGCCACAGAGCTCCCTGGTTTTTTGCAACAAAAACTGGGGCCAAAGGGCTGAGGAGACTCTGTGATCAGGGTATGTCTCCCCACAGCTTTCCACAGGGCCACGCTTCCCTTCATGCTACAAAATTGACCCTCCCCAGATTATTCCCTGTATGTTGTCCTTCCTCCATTCTACGCCTGCCTCAATCCTTGGAGTGATACCAAAACCATCATTGAAAGCACAAGTCAGCATTCCTCAATGAAGCAGAAGGGACGGGACCACAGCAGGGCCCTGCCAGCCCCCACCAGCCCCTGCTGCATAGCTCTTGAGCTGGGCTGGCTGCTTGAGCCTGAAGGAGATACATTCAATTTAAGCAATGTGACACAAACCAGCAGGAAATTAAAAATTAAGGGTGAGGTCCTATATTGTAATTGAACTGCCCCCTGCTTCAATAAAATATGGCATAGATCTGGGATCAATACTGCTTTTTTACATAGCTATGCATATTGCAGCAACCAGAAAAGCCTCAGACTTAAAAAGGAAGCAGTAGTATGGATATTTAAGACCCACCATTGGTTTTCTAGTAAACACAGGATGGGTCCTTGTTGGGGTTTGGGCGGTAGGGTAGGAAAAAACAAAAATAAACCAAAACCAAAAGAAGAAACTGCAGTGGAAGTCTCCACTCCTACACTACAAAATATAACTAAACAGAACCAGGTAGAGTTTTGCAAAACACGGTGGGCACTTCATGGGAGGCCCAGTAGTCAAGAATATGTTAGATACCTGGGCATCTCTACAAGTGATACTATGGAGAAAACATTTAAACAGCACAAATCAGTACACATAGCCAGCATAATAAAATTTTACTGACATTCAAAACTTGGAATGGCATTTTCTTGGGAAGGATGAGTCAGTCAGTCATGGACTTTGCTCCTGTTCCCTTCTTTACATCCAGCAGGCAATAAATCAGAACTCTGCCTCACTCACCAACTTGGGTATCCTAGTTTGAACAAAGAGGAAAATTTTACCATAGCTCTATTCACTGCCTGGCTGCTCACAAACACATCCCACAGCTTCCAGCTGGACCTACAATGCCAGAAGCCTTGGGAAAACCTCCTTGAGGAGAAGTCTGAATCCTTCTCATTCCTTTGCATAGAAGCAGTTGCACTCCAACACCAAAAGACAAACGGTGTGTCAGCTGAGTCCATATTAGTCATTGGAGTCAAATGACTAATGTAAACCACAAGCCCAGCAAGGCAATTCCTATTGGAATTTTAAGTTGCTAGACATATTTGTTACAAATAGCAAACATGAATAATTTGACATGACTTAACTACTTGTAACCTCCCTTTTTAAAGGAATAAAAAAAATCATTCCTTACCTACAGGTAACGTTATTTGCAAGATAACTAAAAATACTGAAGACTGAAGCTTCCACTCCACATTATCTTGAATGCAGCCAAAATAGGGACTGACTTTTCATACTACTTTCCCCTTCCTCCTCAATTTCCTTTTCAGCATCTCACACCAACTGCGGTTTAGGAAGAAGGGGAATAAGGAAAGAGAGGTGGAGGGGAAAAAACTGTCATTTGAGCCAGTGTTCTTCAAAAGAAGAATGATCTCCGTGACTGAGTCCATAAACTCTTACGGATCCACCATAAAGACCATCTTTCGCTGTGACATAACACTGCAAGGATGTTGGCAGAGGCTGTGTTGCAAAGGCTGAAGCTAACTTGTTTCATAAACAGATTAGGAAGGGCATCTGGCTGGCCTATGACCTCCTGAAGCTATGTCATTCAATCAGGGAAGACCACTAGGCCAACAGTGATTTGTTTTGTGGTTTCTCACAGCAAATCACCTCTTGAGCTCAGAACGTGGGTGTCAAGATTCATCTCACACACTTCTTTTTTCTGTATTGATTTTGCTATTGCCTGAAAAATTATCAACCTTCGAAAAACAATGCATAAGAACTGCGACTGCAGCAGTGGAGCTGGCATGGATACACTGAAAAGCAACCTGAGACACTCAAGAAAAGTACCTAAGTCCTGCACTACTAGTGAAACAGAATTAATAATATATGAGCTTGTGGTTTCCTGCAAAAGAATGATGAAGGACAGCTTTTCAGCTAGCAGCTCTGCAACTGCGCCGGGAAGAAGGAAGGAAGGAAGCTATGAAGTTCCTGGTGATTTATGCCATGTGAAACCTCCTGTACTTTGTACGTGTGTTTATTTCACACAAGCTACAACCCTCTGGACTATTTCACTTGACTTTATGCAGTAAAGTTGCATTTATACCTTCCTGTGCTCTTTAGAGAACATGCTGTACATGAAGATATAATATGGCAATCGGTATATCAAACACAGACATACGGAGAACCTGAGGGGGTTGTCTGGCTTTTTTTAATATCAATGCAGCCTTGTTCAGACATCTTCATAATTCAGTCTACCTTGCTGCTTTAACGAACACAAATTCAGGGTTCCAATTCTCCACACTCCTCAACTCCCTCATCTGCATCCCAGAAGGATTCAGCAGCCACCGGGGCATGAGAAGACAGGTTATGAAGACAAGGCCACGCTACTGCTTGCTGCTCTGAGTTAGCCTAATCCTGTCGGTGCTTCTGCCACGTAAACCTCCACTTCTCCAAATGGAAAAACTGAGAAGTAGAGAGGGGGGAGCAAAAAAAGGCAAGCTTTTGCCCAGCTAAATCTAGCTGCATTGCTTTCAGTTAACTTTGTTTCTTCTTTTCATTTCAGAAGAATTATGAAATGGTGCTGCTGTCCAAAAATACTGAACTAGGGCTTGACATATGCACCACCCACAACGTTACATTTGGACTCAGGACCAACATTTTGAAAAATCAGGCCAAATCGCACCAGGAGCCAAAAGAGATGTCAGAACAGAAGAAATAGGACTGACATGATGTTACTCATACGCAAACTGGAATCTGCTTTAAATACACACAAAAACCAACCAACCAAACAAAAAAACAAACATCAGAAGCTGAAAAATACCAAGGACAATCTGTCAAATAATTTTTTTGCAGTACCTGCAGTCATTCGTAGTACTTTAAATAATCTGTTAAGTAAGAGACTATCAAAGCTACACACACATTGCTGGGCTGGAGCTTGAAACACCAGTCACCTCCCAAATACAGATTTCAGAGCCAAAATCCTAGAGAACTTCTTACATGCGTTAAGCCTTCTCCTGTTCTTAAAATTAGTCTTCTGAAAGCACGCACAAATTCATGAGTAGAAATGTATGAGTAGAAGATGGAAATATACAAATAAAAGTTTTTGGTGACAAAAGAATCCACATTGTATTTTCTTTTACAGCATATTGCACAAGTCTGCTGTTCATGAAAGGGCACTGTATCAGCATCCCTGGGTACAAATGATGGTAGTGAAAACACAACCTATGCTGACCAAAAAGGCCCAGTTCTGTGAATGACGTGAGAATCCAGACTCCATGCCCACTGTGTGCCCTGCTTTTCCACAGCATTTGGCTTTAGAACACTTGCTCATTTTTCACATCTCTGCTTGTGACACCTGATATTTAGGGAGGAACAGCAAAAAGAATCGCTATCAAAAGGCTTTAGCTTGAAGCACAAAGCAAAACCCACTTGTGGCAAGCACAAAGAAAAAGCACTACAGCATGAGAAATGTCTTAGTTTATATTGAATACAAGGATGAAGACTCTCCTTTGAGACATGTTTGTAGACAAAGTGTATTTCTAGCACTGTTTCTCTACTAACCTGTAAAAAAGCAAAGGCATACCAAACAACAAACACAACAAAGCCTCGCCAGCAAACCAAACAACCTTCTACCCTCCTGGTCTGTGTCACCCAAGGTCAAGCCTTCTTGGCCACAGCAATAGAAAAGGAGAGTTTTATCCTTGAGCAACACACAATTTGATAGAAACAGGTGCTTCCCTCCTGCCCTGCCCGCCTCACAGCCCCAGCAAGGAATAAGCAGATTGAAACTACCTTTGGATAACTGAGCTTAAACCACCACCCCCAGAATGAACTCTTTGTGCTGTCTATTGAACTACACACAAAATTTTCCAAAGGGAGACATGATATGTAGTACAGGTTAGGCACAGAGCCACTGAAAATTATGCAATTTATGTGTCAATGAAACCATAATTTTTTAAAACATCCCTATGCATGTGCTTTTGCAGAGTCAGGATCTTTAAATCCAGAGAGCACTGTCTGATACTAAGTACCCTCTAGATATGTTAGCTTTAATGTTTCAGTGCCTCAGCGTCTTTCCCCTATTACTCATCTGACATATAGTTTAATGAGGCAAAACTACAATATACAAATACAATAAAAGCACACAAACTTTAGTAATGTTTGTTAAGAGAAATGATGATGACAAGCCCAGGTGGATTAAAGAAGACAGATGCACGTGCATATATGCACAAATTGTTTTTAGGGAAACATCTATTCTACACCAAGATACTCTAATAGGTTTTCTTTTAGGTAAAGAGGGAAACATACAAGTTTTAAAATACTTTTTCCTCACAAAAGGCAGAAATACCTTCTTCTAAATCTGAAACTGTACAATGTTTTAATTTTGCAAATTCCAACTCTCTTTACACATACATAAATTACAAAAAAAAAAGAAAAAAAAAAAAAAAAGGTTTAAAATTTCTGTGTGGCTTGCACATAGATATGATTTCCAGCTTGGTCAAATCAGACTGGTACTTGAGCTCTGAACCTCCAGGGAGCCTGCGCTGTAGTGTACCATCAGTCCTAAGGCAGAGTCTGGACTTCGTTGGATTGGACACATCCCCCAGGTACCAGGTACTTCTGTGGATGTAATTCCTAAGCGAAGCAAACTCCACCATCTTGGCCAGCCCACTCTAAAGACTCAAGGACTGGCATCTTCTCTCAGGCACTTCCCTGAGTGTGGCTGATTTTTTTAATCCATTTACCTCTAATAGAGCACTAACAGAAGGCAGTGGAGGAAGAGCTGGAGAGAGGGTGGGCAAGGACCTGGAGAGGTCCTTGTCCATAAAAGGGTACATCAGGAAAAACCACAACAGGATAATTTCTAAGCATCTTACTCTTTTTGGGCTCAGGAGGAGGGACAAAACAAATGTACCACAGGCACATTTACTCACTGTTTGCAACTGGCAGAGCTTCCACCACTTGCGAGCACCTGAACCTGTATGCAGGCACTACAGTTGCACATCAAAGGGGTTCATGTTCTGCAACAGCTACGCTGGGTCAAGGCCTTTTGCACAGTGATTCTGCTAACTTAAGCAGTTCTTAAAATTTACTTCA
Source organism: Alectoris magna (assembly GCA_030625065.1). Lineage (NCBI taxonomy): Eukaryota > Metazoa > Chordata > Aves > Galliformes > Phasianidae > Alectoris > Alectoris magna. Next base: position 165,239,164 of record CM060560.1, on the reverse strand, counting down.
TCTCTTCTAAAAAGACAAACAGGAAGGTTTGTCAGCAGCTTACCCTGAAGATAGAGGGGTAAGGGAAGTGGGCTGTCAACACCCTATAGGCTTAATGCACTGTGATGGACAGAAGAATCGTTTGTAAATTCATATTTTGCTGTGCTTCTTGCTAAAAGGATGTGGTGAAGCAGATGGGAGGAAGACTGCCTGTTCACCTGCAGTATCATCTGCTCCACACTGGCCAACTTGGATCCTCTGGAAAGGAAGGAGATCGCTGATAAGGAGGGATCACGCAGCAAATTCTTCTGAGAAAGATCCCTGTAGCATAGGATGGGGCAGACAAAAAAAACAACAAAGCAAGCAGAGACCTTGCAATCCCAGCAGCAATACTGGAAACTGGGAGCAAGGGGCCTTCTCTCAACTGAGAGCAGAGACTTAAGTCCACCCTAGGCAGCAATGTAAAGGAGCAGGATTTCTTGAGGGCCCAGCAGAGGTCATATGGAATGTGTGCAGCTCAGGAAGCCAGAGAAAGTGTCCAGATCAGAAAGAAGAAGTGGGGGGAAGATACTTCACCTTAACCACGATGAAGGTTTTGGATTTCAGACTGAAGATTATTTCAGTTTAGTTTCTGTCTGATAAAACAGATTCCACAGACTGGGAGCCTTTTGGTGTCCTTCCACATAGGGAACCTGACCTTACACCAAGGCAGAGCCCAAGTGGAGCTGTGCAGCCATGCAGGGACAGATCTTGGTGCATTGCTTCCAGAAGAAGATCCTGCACGACATGACTCGGACCAGCCACTTTCTTGCCAGGCTCACTTGGCCCCAGAGAGGCTGTTTCCAAAGAGGTTTACCCCAGACTTACTTTCCTCCTTTGTTGCAGAACAATTATTTTTTGTTTTTGCTTTCTCCAGTCCTAAAGACTCTGGCTCAGCTCCTGTGGCAAGTGTGCACTTGGGGAAACTGGAGCCATTCATCACTGCCAGGAGATATGCTGTACGCAGCAGGTCAGCTCCCACCTCCCGCTGCTCCTGCAGCGAGGGCTGCAAATCTTAAAAAGATGCATAACATGCACATTGCAAACAGCCATTCATCATCGAGAAGCCATGCCCCAGACACCCCGGCACAGCCCAGCAAGCTGCTCCGGCTGTGCACACTGAGCTGCACCCGGCTGCCTCGCAACCAGAGGAGCACAAGGACAACAAGCCAGGCAAGCGGCCGCGCATCACCGCTTGTGCTGCAAAGGTGACATCCTCGCTTTCCACTCTCGAGAAAGGCTTAATGCTGCTAAGGTGGCCCATAATCATTAAATTATGAAAATGTAAGTTGCTGGGAGGAAATTAATACCAGGCATGACTTGGGAAAAGGCTGCTTTCTTGTGAAGTAATTATGAAATTAAAATTTGATCTCTCCCTGGTGATTCCACAAAGGATACGGTTGAGGTCTCAAGCACAACAATACAGGCAGGGTTTCAGCAGAAGAAGCGCAGAAGGTTTCACTAGACAAAAAAGCTCAATTAAAAAATGGGGCAGGGAGGATGACTTTTTGTAAATTACATGAATTTGGCTAAAAGGCGTAATCAAGCAGGTTATGGCACAGGGTCCGCAGACTTCCAATTACTTTTTACAAGTTGGATTCAAGCTGTTAGGAAATGCAGCTTATCTGAATAAGACTAATAATGCTAAGCTAATTAGACCCACAGGCATTAGCCAGCAGATAAATTCAGGCAAAAAGAGGGACAGTGTCACTTTAAATACTGCCTTGGGATCGGAGGAAAAGCTAATGAGGAGTGTCAGTTGGGGCTGTTTTATTAGGTGGCTCTCCAGAGGATACAGCTCGAGGTTTCTGTAGCAGGGCTTCTGTGCTTGATTCAATAAATCAATTTATATTAAATGGGGGTGCAGCGCGAGCGTCTGCTTCATAAAGCTCTCTGTGGCATTTCTCAATCTGCTTATGCACTGCTCAGCCAGGCTACCTGAGCGCGCTGTCAAAGGACGTGGAGCAGAGCAGTAACGAATAAGACAGCAGCCACACTGGCAATATTTGTTCAATTGGGCTTGCGCATTACCAAGCAAAACATGTACATTGGCTCTCACCGTGGTACTCTGGATCCCCAATAAGTGATTAATGAGACACTGGTTTTTGTGAGCTGGAGACTGAACCGCAGACTGCAAAGCAGGCTGTGCAATGAAAGCAAAAGGCATCCATCCCAAACAATATAAAATGGCTTGAAAAGTGAAGTTGCTTTTTCAATCAGATGCTCGGAGGCTGAAAGACATTCCCTGTTGGAAAAGAAAAGGGCGAGCACAGAATAGGCTGGCGGCTTGCCAGGAAGTGGCCAATATTGACTCTAGAATAAAATAGGTTTTGCTCAGCGCTACCCCTAGGGCACCAGCCTCTGTCTTGGAATCAATCACATGCATGGCGCGTCCCCAGGTCATGTACTGTGACAAAACCCCACCAGAACGGGGCCAGTAGAGCTCTGCAGGTACCGTCAATGAGCACACTCAGGTGCAGCACACAGCCCTCCAGCTCGCTGTGCTCTGGGGCTCCAGCCCCAATGGCACGGCTGGAGCTGCACTGGGTTGAAACGCTCTGTATGGGTCCAGTACGACTGTGTGCAGTCCTGGAGGGCAAAGGAAGTCAGGAACACGTCAGGACTGAAACCAGAGTTTTTTGTCTGGGCTCTTTTGCTGCTGAAATTTATTGAGTCAAAAAGCTAGAGCTTTGATCTGAAAACAAGCATTTAACAAATCCTACTTTAATGCAAACATGAGAAAGGCCACTGTTTACGTTTTGAGGAGAAGCAAGAAGTTAATTCTGAAACTACAAAGGCTGAAGCCAGTGGGTAGTGCCTTCTGGATACCTCTGGTTAAACACAAGGCTGTAAGGTTGCACAAGGCTGACAGGGCACACTGGATGAAACAGCTCCATGTGCCTGCGTGCCATAAGGGGCACAGTAAGCCAGAACAGAACCAAGCAGGTTTGGAGACAATGTCTGAGATGCATTCGGAGCAAAGCAGAATTGTTCTCCCTGATTTACCCACATGTAAAGAAAAGCCTGTCAACCGTGTCTTAAATGCTAAATAAAGGAGGAGATGGAAAACACTCACTGTGTGCAGTCCTTAAAAGGAGCACAGTTCTCACCAGGCACGCCTCTTCCCCATTTATTTCTACCTCTTTTAGTATTGGCAGCACTTTGCTCCTGTGGCCAGAGTCCTCCCCGAAGCTTCTGTTGCCAGGACATGTCCATGTCACCAGAAGTACCCTTTCTGATTCAAGCTTAACCTCGGCAAGCCGCGGTCTGCAAACCCGAGACCAGAGATCCAGCTGTGAAAGACTGTTAGTAACACAGATGTCTGCCAGCAAATTACAGCTCGAGACAGCTTGGAGGCTTGTTCAGCAGGAGACACAGCTCTTAAGATGCTTTGCCAGCTACAGAACGCTTTCTGCGACGGCTGCTCCATCATGATGTGCGGGGGGTGAGAGTGCAGGAGGAGCAGCTTGTGGCCAGCTTCAACCTAGATGGGATTCATTTCATATACATTTAATGCAGCAGATTTCTAGTCCCACTGGAGAGAAGGGAGAAAAGGCAAGGGGTAAGAGAGAAATAGAGGCAAAAGAAAAATGCCAGTGTCAGGGCAGTTACAGGCAGCCTGGACTAGTGATGTAGCACGCATTGCTGGATCAGTGGTTGTCCTAATGCTGCAGGGAAACTTGGCAGCTCTACTACCACTGTGGGCAGCTGAGACAAAGTCAGTGTGGAAACTTCACAGGAAAAAAAAAAAAAAAAAAAAAAAAGGAAAAAATGAAAAGAAAAAAAAAAGGCCAAATGCATTATGACAGACCCAAAGACAATAACTTTCTGTAATCCAAATGAGCTGGGCAAGCCAATCCATTGTTGAGAATCTGAAAGGCTCCAGTGCACAGGAGAAGGGTGAAAAATAAAAAAAATTAAAAAATCATGCAGCTTCTAATAGAAAACACAGAAAATGTCCTGAATTTTAAAGTAAAACAGTTCATTTTCTTGAGGAAACACCAGAGCAGAGTTTTACACCCTCCCACTAAAGGAGGCAGTAAGTGTAAGGCTGTTTCTTCCTGACATCACCTGCACCTCTCTTTGGGTACATGCAAATGTCAACACACAGTGAAATCACCGACCAAAAAAAGATTCAGACAATTGATCTGCATCTTAAGTGATAAAGGTTTGGCAACACTTTAGCATACCAGGCTTTCGCTGGCCAAAGCACCATCTGACGTTTTCTAGAAAAGAAATGTATATGCTAATTTATTTTCCATGATAGATACTGTCCTTAGAAACAAATGGAGAACAGATATGTCCTTGGCTGCCACATCCTGATGCATCAATTAATTTGAAGGATTAGAAGGGGAAGAAAACAGGAGCAAGGCTCTTGAGGTGGACAAGAATCACTGAAATGTCAGCCACCTCCAATCAACACCTCTGAGAGGCCATCAAGGTGGCAATCTCACACCTTGTCCACAACCTCAGCCATGAAGAGTGACCCAGATTTTGGATAAATAGAAGCAGATTGCATTTCCTCAGCTTAGGAGATGACTGCATATAATTTGATGGAAAACAAGACTTACTCGGGAAAGCACCCTGAGAAAAGAAATAAATCCTCATTTAAAAGGACTCTGACTTCGATAAATGCTGCAACAATAGAGCAGTTCCCTCACCATTTCATTGTCCTGAAGCAAACAAAGAAAGAGGCAATATGTACGCTAGCTGTGGGGTACAGAACAGCTAAGAGATTCAGATTCTTTGACTCAGGACAAAAATACAGCCCCCATTTTCCACTTCCAGCTAGGAGTCTAAAGGAACAGCAGGGAGAGGTAGTATCATCACAGTCTCCACATGCTTTTGCTTGGCACAAGCCACCCCTTTCTGGGAAAACACTGAGGTAAATTCAGACTTCAATTTTCAAGTCACAATTTTTGTATTTGTTCCAGAACAACTACTTACAGCTAAGCGTATTTGTGATTACCAAAGATTACCAGTGGTAATCTTTGCACTGACCACATTAGAATCTGTAACTGGATCAATGTGTGTCGCACACTTCAGGAAATTCAGAGAAATCAGCAGGAAAATCAACTCATTTCTCCCCCCTGCCATATGCTAGAGTTAACAGAGTTCACACACCAGTACTGAAATACAATACATCAAAACAAATCTGCAATCAGTTTGGACTTATCCAATATCTTCTACTTGCTATTCTACATTTAAAACATGTTCCTTCCTATTTATCTTTCTTCTAAAGCCAAGCTAGCTATGCAGTAACCATTCTGAATAAGGTGAAGTGCTATGCGCAGATTCACAAGCAAAGAACAAACCGATATGCAGACTTATCCCTTTGTTTAATTTTTAACCATTCCAACATTGTACGCATCCCAGCTTCCTGCTTGTGATTTTTACTGCAAAAAAAACCCCACAACCCACTGTAAGTAGAACTCTCACTGTGGTTTTTGAAACAGCTCTTGCATTCATTTGGAACCTCTACTTTCAAAAAGCAGTTATTTTTCCCACTTCATCCTTTTCTTGGTATTTATCAATACCAAATTTGATCACTGTGATGCCCATTCATGTAAATCATTTAATCCTTCACAGTTCCTCACAGCCCTTTTTTGTTTATTAATAGAAGAGCTGCGTCACCTGCAAATACTGCAACTTCAGTCATTCTAACTGTGTTTCCTTTCCATACCTCTAACCAACCACGGAAAAGCCAAACAACTCCTGTGAACCTGGGGAAACTCTCTTTATCTTTCAACCAGTTAAATAACTGCTTCTACCCTCCTATTGGAGATACTTACATACCTCTCCACAATATTTGTTGCGTGGTTTGGCTTCCTCCCCGCCCCCCCTCCAAGTTGCATCTCACATCTTGAAAAATCTTTTGGAAGTCTACATGAAGCCATTCTTTTCTGATCCTTCAGAGATCAATGTGCTTAATAAGAAAAATCTCCCTTTGCAGAAACTGGGAGAGAGTCTTTCAAATATTTTACTGTTCAGCCTCAGTTGGGCCAATGTTCTCATTTTGTTCCTATTCTTTCGCTCATGCCCGTAGCCTTTTCAAAATGCGCAGCCATTATTTTCAGGAAAGGATTGCATATTTCTACTAGCAGCTGTTCAAGTTGATGGACAATTATGAGTATTCCCAGATTAATATGTTCTGTACAGTACAAACACTTCAGATTGTATTAATAAACTTAGGTTATTACTGTGCCATTAAAATATCATTATATTTATTGTCTACAAAGCATGGGACAATCAGAAGCATGTGGAGTTGTAGTTGTACTTGTGCATGCAAGTCTCCAAATCTACAAGAGCTCAAGCTTTTTTACCCTCTCCATCCCTTCCTTTCCTCAGTGAACATTTTCTTAGGATGCTAAAACACAAACAGAAGAGAAGCAAAAGCCATTTCTATATATGAGACATTTGCCTTTATATGTCACATACACAGTACTCAATGACAAGGAATTGGACTTCTCTGAGGGAGAGTCACTTGAGAAAGAGCCTCTTGAACTGACACAAAACAATGAAGACATTGACAGAGACAACGAAAGAAACATTAGGTTTGTCTATTGACAAAAAACTCATCACTCTTCCTGTCTTCACCTCATGAAGTCAATGCTGTTCATTCAAATCTTTCATTTTAGGATGACTATAACTTTTATTCGTATAGGCCCTCAAGGGTTACCCGAATGAGGTGTCAGCTGCAGTGGAGCATGGGAAGCAGCTCTTTCCTTCTGCAAGCACTGCACGCAAAGGGATGGTCACCCACTTATCCAGATTCTTTAAGTTGTTACTTGCAAGATAGGAAAGTTGTTTATCTGTCTTTCAGGAATACTCCTGACATACCTACCCTTTTGAGTGTTTTCTCTGCTTTGAGTGCTCACGTGCTAAAATGATCTGTGGTCTGTGGAGGGAAGTCAACTCATTTTAAATGTTAATTTCTAAAAGAAAAATACATCTGAAAGATGAAAATACCTTTCTTTATAATACAAAGGTGTACACCTCCGCTTTGATGCAGTTTACTCACAGATGCATACAAAGCAGGCATACAAAAGGCCGACCTCCTGCTGAGAAGGGCACATCCTTACCAGCCAGTCATGTTGAAGTCACGGTAGAGCATCCTCTTTCCAACTTCCTTGCGCTGCACCCTCCGTGGAAACTCTAAATGTGTGAACTCATTTCCCAGCAAGTGGGGCTGCATATAAGCCTGTGGGTAAAAACCAAGCCACAGATACCACATGAAGATTATAAAACATTGTCTATTTTTATTAGGCAGCACTACTATCCCTTCTCACTCCTTTCCCACACACTTTTTCTTTTTTCTTTTCCCTTTTCCTCCTTTTCAAAAAAGGAAGACAACACGCTTTGCTCCATCAAGGTGCACATACACTAGTTCCCATACTACCTGGAGCCTGGTAGTGGTCTTACATGGAGCATCCCTCTCTCCCTCAAAACCTTTCATTCCTTCTCACCCCTTCTCAACATTTGTGATCTCAAAAGTACTCTTCATCCACTGACTCTGAAGGAGTCTGCAGGGTTTCATAAAGCAGAACATCTCCTTTTGCAAGCTGATGATGCAAAAGAAGGGAATAGTCAAAGGACAAAGCCATTGAGCAAGTAAAGACTTGGAGGGGGTACATGTGGAGAAGAGCTCAGGTTGGCTGCACCAAGCCCAAGGCTCGACCACATCACAGCTGACTGTGCTTGAGAACACCATGAGGCAGCTTCAGCTTTGTCCACTGCACACTTTGTACACAGATCACCTGACATGTTATCCTTAGATGTACCGTATTTGTTCTTCCTTTGGAAATAGACTTCACTTGTTTTTCTTTAATAAATGCATAAACAATCCTTTCCCCCCAACCAAAGCCACATTGTGATATTTTCTGAAGATACAGACAAATTGGCTACGGAACAAAAAGAGTTGCACTTCTTAACCTTTCTGCAGATCTCTCTTTTTCCTTATCCAGCCAGTTAAGGCAATAACGTCTGTCTTATCTTCAGCAGCAGCTGCCGTCAGGGCAGATCAAATGAGCTGGCTTTAGTTGCTGGGTTTGTCATAAATCTAGTGCTCATCAAAGGTGAGCAGCAGGAAGCAGTGGAAGCCCTTATTGATCTACCTGGCAGCTATCATACAGATAGTTCACAATAAAATATTTCCTGCATTTAAGGGCTGAACCTGCTCCCACTCAATTTAATAGGAGTTGGATCAGGCTCAGTACATCACAGTGCTAACTGTCGATCAGCCTGTCCCTTCTCCCTTTGCCAGGCATCCTTTCACAAAACACCTCCCAGCTCAGCTGAGACGGGGCTGAAGGAGATGCTCTGTGCAGCTGACAATATTGGATTCTGCTTTCAAGAGGCAGCTTTCAAGCACACAAGTATGATCTTGACATTGTGATCCCTTCCTGAAATGGGAGCTCCATCAGATGCACTCTGCACAGTTCAGGGAATTAAATTTTTCCTCCTGCAATCTACAGGCATCCAAGGTTCCCCTCTGCACCTAAACTTCTGTGGCCATCTAATTGGATTGCTGCTACTTGATACAGAAATGTCTGAGGAACAGAACCGACTTCTGAGTGGCCAAGCAATGTTAGACAGGATGAGGCTTTCCATACTTCCAGAACTAAGGATTCTTTATATAAAAATACATGTAAAGTTTGTGTTTATTTTTGCTCAAGTTGCAAAGAAGTTGCAACATCCCAAACAATTTCTGTATTCTATACATTACATTTGTTTTTTTGGTCTTATTTGTTCTTTCTAGTCAATGATTTTATAAACTCAACAGTCTGTTTAGAAAGTGCAATTCAGTTCATTTTTGAAGATAAATAGCCTATCTTGATTAAATCATTAGAAAGTATTTCTAGGTAAAGAATAGTGTTACCTATCTAGGAAAAAGGAAGACTTACTGGAAGCAAAAACCCCCACGACCTGAAATGAAAATGGAGATATTTAACTCTTAGATTATGAGATTACTTATTAGGCTGGATCATGGGTTCAGAAGAAATAAACTTACAGGCTTTTAGCATTTTTCCCCTTGAAAACAAGAATTTCCTTTATTGAAAAGGGAAAGCAATTGGGAGAGACTGCATTTCATAAAGATTTACTCAGATGGAAAGTCTGAGGTCACAAGTGAAATAAGATTAATAAAGCTGGCAGAGTTACCACAGGACTGCTAATGTTCAAATAAGATTTCTCTTCCGCAGCCAAGCCTCAATGCTTGATTTACAATCTAGGGATCTTAACTTGATTCTAATATTTTTGGCATGACTGGAACAGGGGGAAAAGAGCAATTTGGAAGCTTCTGGTGCCGTGAGCTGAATTCTTATGTGAAGAATTTTTTTCTTTTTTTTTCTTTTTATTCTTTTCCTTTTTTTTTTTCTTTTTTTTTTTGGAGGTGGTATTCTTTTTTCTTTTCCTTTTTCTTTCTTTTTTTTAACAGCTGTTCTTGATGCTTCATTGTAATTCTACAGAGAAAAGAGTACAGCTATGACGCTCAGTTGAGTTTGTTGAGAACTGTTCTCCATTTAGTACAAGGCCGGGTTCTCCTCCCTTTCCACCCCTACCAAACTATGCTGAACCAAAGAATAAATAAAAGCACCTCTTCAAAAATCTGCAGCTCTCTCAAGTAGCTACACAAACACTGAGAAATCCCTTGAACGGATTAAAAAAAGCCCATGAGCACAAGCTAGGCACCAGAATTTCAGCTGTGATGAGGCACCACATTTTAATTTTTCATTTGTTTAGTCACGATCTGTAAGAACCTCAGATTAGAAACATCATTCAGAGAACTTAAAATGTAATAAAAACAGTGACTATCAAACACTTTCTGTATCCTTATGAGGCATGTTCAGACGACATTGTTATTCTGTGTTATGAAACAGTAATATTTTCCATCATTTTTCTTTCAGAAGCTGCTACAGTTTTTTTGGCATAAATTTGGCATGGTTTGTATCATATGTTTGGTACTCAGCCATTTTATGGTGTATTTTGTGGCTGGATGTATTACATTCAACATTAGCTGTATTAAATGGAGTCTGCTCAGGGAAATATTAGTCACGTTTCTTTCAAAAGGCCATTTACTTCCTGCTGTGTTTCCCAGTGTTCAGCAAAGCAAATATGAAATTAAGATAAACCCAGACTTACGCACTAGTGCGCTCGTTAATTAGGTGGCAGGGAACATCGTGCATACCTTATTGTACCTTGCAAGTCTCTTTCCTCCACTCTATTCCCACATCTGCTGATGCCCTGTTCAGCTCCTCCAGAGCTGCTGTGGCAACTAGCAGTTCTGCTGTACTGCTTGGTATTTCTGTACATGCTTTTCCATGTGTCAGCTGTACCCTACAATAGTATTCTTACTGTATCATGTCATTTTCTCCAAGAGGATATTTTACTACCCGAGAATACCTCTCACAACAGCATGTACTGCACAATGCATCCAGGAGTTCTCAGTTGTCACCATATGGCCAGGTTCACATTTAAGCCAAATGGAAATAACTAAAGGAGGTGGTGGTAGAAGAAAGGAAGCAAGTAAGAGATGAGTCCATCCCTGGATTGGTCCTCCCTTTGTTACAAAAGGATGGGACCTTTTTTACCACAGCATCATGCAGTGCAACAGATGGTCAAAGCAGTATTATGCTGCATGAATTGTTAGAGCATTAAGTCACACCTGACTTGCAACTTAAGGTCTAAACTGACATTTGGGACATCTAGGTTCACCATCTCTTCCTGTTCCCCGATTACTCAACCCTCACCTGGACAATGAAATAAGAACAAGTTCTCTTTGAAGTCACTCCTCTCCAGTCTCATTGTTCATGTGGTGCCAAACACAGAGCACCCACGTTTTCTGAGGAAATAAGTAACAAAATCTATACAATTTACTGCTGCAGGTTACATTGTCATGACTGAAATTAAGAGTCTCCTCAGAAGACAGAAGAAAAATTGTCTCTCAAAATATTTGCCCACACAACTGCTGCACATGCCAGGGCAGTTCCCAGTCAATACTGGATTGGGTTCTCCCTCAGGATACACTGATACAGGAAGCCAGAATCTTACTAGAGTAGGCACTGTATAAGATATCCTGCCAGAATGCTGAATAGAAAAGATAGAAACCAAAATTCAAAACCAAAGGAGATTCGTGAAAGCGTGCTAATGAAGGGGAAACAGCGTGGGCCCGGACCTGCTTTGGGAAGGCAAAGAGCCAAGTGGATACTTCTGTAAGGCCTTCAAGCCTTTAAGGATCTCTTTAAGGAGAGCCCCCTGACTGAAGGACTGCCTTTCTTTCATTTTTACAAAGATGCAAAGTTTGTTTCCACCTCGCCCACAGTCGTGCAGCCTGCCTGAAGCCTGTGGGAGGCCCTGTGGAGCTCTGTAACGTCCAGAATGATGGGTTAGTGAATTTGTTCTTTTGAAGCTGCCGTGACTGAGGCCTGGAGGTCACTCTTGGATACACAGCAATAAAATTGCACTAAAATATGAGCTAAGTATAGAAAGCATTTGTTTTTCCCCTAGTTTTTCAACCACTGATATTTGGAACATGGTTGCATCTAAGACTGGGCTGGAGGACTTCATGCAATAAATTTTACATGGCCTAAACAGGTCCTTCTCCTGCACATACCTTTACATGTGGAAGCTAAGGCCCTGAAGACACAGGATGAATGCAGAAGACATCAGTTGACCTAAACTAACTTCCTGTGCGGCCAAGGTAATCAACAGGCTCTAAAGGCAGATGAAGGCTTCCCCACTCTGACTATACTAAAAGAATCTTCACAGGCAGCCAATACTCGGTAACCTGCCTGCTGTAAATTCACACCTTCCATCTGCCTTCGCAACAGCATCTCAGCATAGACAGCCCTGAGCTGAAACATCACCTCTGCATTTACAGGTGAAACATTTATGCTAAAATGATTAACAGTCTTTCTTTCTATTGTTCAAGAAGAACAGTTCAATATGTTTGGAAAAGAGAAACTTAACTTCAGCTGCAAATAAGAAAATAAATCCAAAGCAAGTAAGTTTCAGATAGGAACAACGAAAGATACGCATAAAGCAGAAAGACAGAAGAATCAGGGGACAGTCCAAGGAGATGAGTAATTTGGGATCTAATCAACAGGACAGATGCAAGAGTGGAGCGTAATATCACTTCAGAGTGTAATGTTTATATCCGCCTTGTAAGGAATTCGGTTGTTTGTTGTTGGTTTTTTTTTTTAATGCTAAAGAAAAAATGTTACTTATGAAATGTTATACTTGAAATTATCTCTAATTTTGTTTCACGCTCTTGCTCTCTTGCATATATTTTCTTTGAACATGATACCCATAGCCCTGGTATATTTGTTACATACTGAAACAAAATAAACAAACAAAGGTAAAGAAATTTCCAAAAGAAACAGAAGAAATGCTTTTCAGACCAGCTCCTGTTTTCAAATACAAGCCAGAAAGGACATCAAAAGAGAAAAAGATCCCTTGTAGGCAATGTTTTATCTCGTATTTCCTACAGAAGCACAAGACTTCCTAGATACTAAAGATACCTTTTTATTTTAAAGGCAAACAAATTATTTTAAATGTAACGGGAGTGTAAATATTTATTAGGCCTCTTTTCCATTTGGTTCGCTGAATATGAATACTCCTAAAGTAGCGTTTCCTCCAAAATTTTCAGCTTCAAGCCAGCGAACCTGACTAAAAATCAAATGTGATGGTTGTGGAAACATTTGCATTTCCTTTAAAATCCTCCGACACCACCCCTTCAACCACTGGCATTTTACTTAGTTTCAAACTACAGCTCTTAAGTCAGACTAAAGAAAACAAATCCATGAAGAACAGGGAATGCCTCCAGCCTCGGCCTGTCCATCCTGCTTCAGAAAATAGTGACACTGTCTTGTCTTATTCTTGAATTTCCAGGGGAAAAAAAGCAGGAGATCAGAGGAAGCAGAAAATAAATCTCTCAGACACATTAAAAATAGCCTTTTGATGAACAGCCAATCAACTCCAGCCAACTGATCTGAAAATCAGTGAAAAACTCAAAACACAACATGGCCATTTGCCTAAAAAAATAACGTCATGCATTTATGTTTCTTGGACAGCTTATTGGCCAACATGACCTGATGTATAAAGCATCCCGCATCTTCTTCGGTATTTATCCTGTCACAGCTGTATGGCTGTTGCTACAGTAAATAAGTCTTTCTTCACCTTCTCTATGCTGTAGCTACTAACACTCGCTCAGATCACCTCTAGGATGGACATCTTTTCCCCAAGCTAGCTTTATTGGCATGCTATTATAGCAAATGAATAAAACCCAACAATATTGTTCACATGTGTGCAAAGAGCACTCTTATGTACTTTATACTGCCACAAAGTAAACACTGGGATGTACTGAAATACCTCTGTGGCTTGTTAGCTGTGTGTCTGAGCTCTCATTATCCAGCACCAACAAGCTGCTGAAGGTCAGCAGCTGAACAAGGTACGTAAGCACCGACACACGAACCAATGGCCTCTACAAAAGAGGTAAAACTCCTTTCATCAGTATTTGCATTGTCAGACTTTTCTGCACATTTGCTGATGGCTAAAACACACACATACATGCATAATCAGTCATTGGTGTTCAGCAGACATGTGGTCCTCCACTGAGCCACAGTAACTCAACCACGTAGGTCTGAAACTCAGACATTCCTGGGCAATGCTCGTCAGCAGCAGTGCCTGATTTGGTTCTCCAGTCTCTTACCAGATACTGAAGTCTCTGGCGTTCAGTCTCTGGAGTGAATTCTGAAGACATTGGAATGACTTCACCATTTCGGATTATTATAGCCCTGCAGGAGTAATAAAGCATTGTTAGTAGAGGGGAAAAATGTAAAAAAAACCCAGAAAACCAGGGGGTACTGTCAGACACTTATTCTCTTTGGAGTCATAGTAAAATAAAGCAATTTCTTTTCTACTGAAGTTATCAACAGACAGGATAACAATTCCTGCTGTGCATCCTTTATGCTCGATAACAAAGTATATTTGTATATGCCAAATTCATTTCAGAGCACAAAAAAACATCCAAGCAACAAAGGCAAGTGTTATTTCAGCTGATGTCTGCTGGGCATCCTTATTAGTGAAATGCAGACACCCAGAGGAGATGCTGCAGAATCAGCGATTGCAGAACTACTCTTTGCAAGCTTTAATCCCAGCTGGGGCTGACACTGTCTATACTACTGGCTTCAAATGACTAAAGCAGGCTCTTTCCAATTATTGATTGGTCATATGTCATGTCAGAACATTTCTTTTCCAACAGCAAATGGAAATGGCAAAGAAAATCCTGTTTAACACAAATTCAACTAGCTACCTGCCAGAAGCAGACAGGTAATGGAATGACTGTAGATCAGTAGAGAGATTTCACATGCACTTCTGCAAATGGCAGAGAAGAAATGTTCTCCAACACCTGTCTGTTGCCTCTTAAACTGCTCCGTTGCCTGCAAAATATGGTTAGATCCTTCCCTGGTGTAATTTCCCTGCATGAAACACAGTTAGGAGGGGTAAAATTTATACAGCGTTCCCACTGCATTTATTGGTCACGTATTATCTCACAAAATCATATTACTTTATTATTTGCACAGCTTTGTAAGCATAGTAACGCTTGGTGCTTTCGAACAGCTGGCTGAACATCCCAGAGATCTTAATACTGATTTGGAGCTGTTTCTCAACCATCAGTTGATTAGTTCACTGTTTGGGTAATAGCAGCATACCAAACCATCTCTCCTCATGAATTTGCACAGAATTTTGCATAGATAAAGCAAGTAACTGGCACTTGAATTCCGGTTTCTACATGTTTTTCTTATTTCCTTTGTGTGATCTTTTAGTCTCATTTACATGCAAGCTTACTTCTTTCGATAATTCAATCAATTTGCTGGTATTGCTTTTATGCCAGGTATTCTGATGGCACTACAATGCATCCAAGGATTATGGTAGGTATACAAACACTGAAAACTTAAGCTGTAAAGTCAAAATGCAGCCCTGACACAAACCAGTTTTGCAAACTCAGTGGCACTGTGTAACTGCCCAAGTGTTCGGGATATAATATTAGACTAACATAGTCTCTGAATGATCATCTAATGTTGCTAGCATGCAAATAGAAGAAGCATTACTGCAGAGGAAAGGAACCGCTCACATGTCTGAGATTCACATAGTAAAGAAGAAGCAGGTTCAGGTCTGAGCACCGCTAGCAGAAGTGGAATTGATTTAACTGCTAAGCGTGTCAAGCTATTTTTTTAATTATCCTTTGCTTCCTCTTTAATCACCATTTCATGAGAAATCTGTATTTTAAAGACCACTAAAGTCTGGGGTTCCTTTTTCTTTGTGTACACTGACATACTTACTATATACGTTGATAGCTATCATTCTCACGTCTGTGGGTAGAATTGGGCCCTGAGGGACTAACATCATATAAAAAGCAATTCAGAGGCGAGTGGGTCAACCTTTCATGGCTCAACTTATTTTCGCTAGAAATTGCAGCCACCTGGGATGAGAAGCACAACCCAGCACAAAAAAAAACCTTTGCGGGGGTGGGGAGAAAACAAGGCAGTGATGTTAATAGCTCATTAAACAGAGCCTCAGTTTTATGTTTTTCATTAATGTTTTCAGCAGTTAGACTTGATTCAACTCAAAAGTTACATCTGTTCATAAGAGTCAAATGATTTGATCTGAGGAGTTAAACAGCTTTAGATATTAGCAACAGGAGGGATGTAGATGTACACATACAGGTCAGTGGTATGAATTCATCTCTGCTGGGCTCGTTATCCTGTTAGCAGTCTCGTTAGCTTTCCACACCAGCTGCTTAGTAGTTTCATGACAGTAAGGGATATTTCTGACTGCATATATGACAAAAATGGACATATTTGTTGGCAGTCTCACTAGAGAAGCCAGGCATGAAAGCCCAGCCCAGGAGCTGCCGCACTCGGTGGGGTTTTTGTGATTTAAGAGGTGCTGTATCAATCCCTAGTTGGACTCAGGGACTGAACTGCCCTTTCAGTGACCTGGCAATGACAGAGCTGGAGCAGCGAAGCTGTCAAGCATGGTCTGAAGGCTTTTCCCATGGAGCAGTCTCCAGAGCCCTGCACCACCACTTGCTCCCACTGAGAGAGCCTGGTGCAGGGAACAGCCCAGCAGCTGCTTTCCAGTAGCCGCTCTACACAGTTCGGCAGGACAATTCATTTTAACTTTACACTTCCTGATGGACTAACAAGCAACACCACGTTATGTGAGCGTTGTTGCTTGTGCCACACATGAAAGATGTACGCACATAATGAAATAGTGCTCTGAAAGCATTTAACTCCCTGCGCATTGTGGAAGTACGAGTGTATTATTTTATACCAGAATAAAGCCACCCTATTAAACTGTCAGAAATAGCTACATGGGAAGCCAGAGAACTTGGAGAGATGCAGTGTTCAGGGAGCATCTGACTGCCATGTTTAATGGTGACATTTTAATTTCAACCACAGTGGTGAAACACGTTACAGTACGGCCACAGGGCAAGCCTGCCAAAGGAAGCTGCGAAGCTGCATGATTCATGTTTGTACGGAACAAGTATGTCAACAACCAACAAAATATTTTTTGATGACAAGGTTACTTCAGAGCCACACCAATCACTAGTTTACATCAGCAGTGAAGAAGTAATAAAAAAAGCACAAAAGTTGGTCTTTTTTTTATTATTATTTTCTTTTTTTTTTTTTTTTTTTGCAGGAGAGAAGGTCTGGAGTCACAGATCTGCAGCCTTCAGTGCGCTGTCATCCAAACTGTGTGGCTTTGATGCCTTCTCCATGTAGCACCATATCAGGGTGAGCAAAAACCCTGTTCATAATGGCACCCATGCCCTGAAGGCTTAAGTCATGTACTTTTTGATCCCTTCTGAAAACAAACTAAGAATTTCACTATGATGTCCCCTCTCCTCTTTTGAATCCAGCTTCTCAACCATCCAGTGTAGGGTCTCCACCCAAACTGCAGGGCTGCACTTGCACTTCACAGGCACATACACACTGCACAAAAGAAAGTATATTCAGCAGTGTGGAGCTTGTGAATATTCACAGGAAACAGGAATTCATTGAAAAATATCCCCAAAACACAGCCAAAGTAGTTTAAAGTGGGCAAAACAAAATCTGATTTTCTCTTTTCTGGCCACCCCACTTTGAGGATTTTCTGATTTAGCAAATCCCTGCTCTGAACAACCATATGTGGAGCAAGTGATGCGCTGATGTTTCCGTGTGTGAGATGGGGCTGGTAGTCACAGTGCAGCCTGCAGCAGGCTACATCCACCAAGTCATATACAAATGAAAAGAAACATGAGCTTAAAAGGCTGCATGCAAATCTACATAAAATTCTGCATCTATCCTTTAGATTGATATAACTTCACAGACCATGGTGTACAAGGAAGAGATCTTTTAAGCATTTCAGCATTCACACAGAACTTTAAGTATTTGCTTATTTTCTATATTCATATTTGATACTTTAAAGCAATATCTGGTACTTTAGTAAACATCCTCTTTTAAAATACGTGGTAAATGAAAGCAACTGAAGGGTAAAAATCTCTTTGTGCATTGCAGTGGTGCTCTCACACTCAAGATGTAGCAATAACACACTGGCCTAGGGAAAATATCAATACATCAATTACTTTTGCATTTTTAATACGGATAAAACAGCCACCCCTCCCTGAAGGAGCAGGGCTGCTTTTCTTCTTTTTTTCTTTCTTTCTTTTGTAGAGAATACAATCAGCAGAGAATTGCACAGCACCCTTTCTGAGTTTCTTAAGAGAAACAAACAGAGGGAAATTCATACATTTCAGAGGAAGCTATTGTTAGTTACTCTCATTTAATCATACAGAGAAAGAAACACTTTAGTGAACAAGGTCAAAAGTGTAATTTCACTGCTGTGAAGGGTCTATTGGGATTCTGGTGTTCAAAACAAAGAGGCATCTCCCACTGTTAGGAGTATTCAGGGGACACCCTGATTCCATTACACACTTTTCCAGCCAAAAATGATTTGAAACGCAACATTAAACTGCACATTCCTACAACAGAGAATAAAAATCTGGTAAAGGTGACAAAGAGAGCCCATTTGGAAAACCCTTTTTGACAGCATATATCAATTCCAAGCCACAGGGAGGATGTATCCATTTTGTCAAAAGGTGTTAAGCGTTGTGGATTTGGTACAGATGAAGCAGCAGTGTCTGGCCTGTCTGAAGAGGTATTAGAAATGTGTCAATGGAAAAGAAAGAGGGATTAAACTGACAGAAAGAATAAGGCAGGGTTTTATTACATCCAAAGGAGGAACCAAACAGTATATTTTAATTAGGTGTGTCACAAAATAACTGAGAGAAAAAAAAAAAAAAAAAAGTAAATCCTAGAAATATGGAATTGGTCTAGATGAGTACTTGTTTACTATGATAACTAAATGCATATATTTAAAGAAGCCAAGGAAGCACAGTGCTAATGCCTGGTGTTTTTAAAACCACCAAAGTTCCATTTATTTATGCTTTCTTAATTGCTATGAAATAAGAAGATTCAAAATAATGTTCACCTCATCTGTAAATTAACCAAGTAAATTAAGTAAATTAAGTTCCTCTGGAACTTAACCATTATGATCAACCATTATGATTACTGATGAGTTTTAATACATTCAGCCCTGGCATCTTGGTTTCACTTATTGCTAACTGGATTACTCTTCTTAATCGCATGCAGACTCATTTCTCAATGTTTATTTAGAAACCAGATGAACAAACACCTCACTGCATTGGCAATAATCACGGAACTATAGTGAAAAGCCTTTAAGTGATTTCCTTAATTTTATGAATTAAGTCAGGCTGGGGATAGTAAAACAAACCATTACGTAGCGTTTAGCTGGCATTAAAACAGGTCCCAGCGATGACATATCCATCACTGTAAAAACTGGAGGTGAAAGCAGCAACCCTCAGCAACACCCATGGCAAAACACACATCTGCCTACCACCTGTAATACTCACGAGAAGGCTCATAAATGTCTAGCTCCTACTTTGCATCTCAGCCAAGAAAACAAGCAACAAAATGGAGAGGGAGTAGAGCCAATTAAAAGGGCCTCTGCTCTCATTTTCCATCTACTGCCACTCAAGAGTCCTGCCACCCTGCTTTATTGGCATTACTCAACGTAAACATCAGGCTGTCCACAAAAATGCATTCAGACTGGACGTTTGGAATGAGAGTGGTTAAACTCTGGAACAGGCTTCCTACAGTGGTAGTCAATGTCCCATGACTGTCAACGTACAAAAGACATTTGGATAACATACATCCTCACTAATATGCTTTCACTTTCGGTTAGCCCTGAAGTGGTAATGCAGTTTGACTTGATGATCTTTGCAGGTCCCTTCCAACTGAACTATTCTAAGTACTGGAGAATTTTTCATTCAGCTGAACAAAGCCAACATTTACATAAATGCACTCTCCCTGTGACAACTCAGTCTGGTCCTGCAGGAATAACAAGGAACCCACCCAAACTTTTGGGGAGGCCTTCTGCAGGCTGCCTTTGCCTTCCGAGCAGCCAAGCTGGCCACCTTTGGAGCACAACTCCAGGACACAGCTATGCTACAGGACAATGCTGATGTTGGGTTTCACAGATAGATAGCAGCCAAAGTATCCAAGGACTCCTCTTCATCTCCTCGCACCAGTATTGAGCCAGCTATGTTGCATGGCTCCTGTGGGGCTATAGGCATCTCCTCATGCCCTTGCAAGGCACATGGGATGGAGTTAGAAAATTCAGTTCCTGTAAGAAACCCTGAGAGTGGTCTTTCAGAGGCATGGTACCAGCACACCAGCTGCTCCTGTAGCACACTCTAGGGCTTTATGACATTTCCAGTTAACCCAGTCATTCATATTTACATTTCTACTGCTTATTTAGTGATGCCTGTGGAGAAGGCCTCTGGGCAAAATAAGGGTATTGATACACTTTAAAGCCACTATTTTAGAGGTCTAGTTTTACTAAATCATCACATTATTTTTAATAAATGATCACAAATAAGCAGGGAGAAGCTATTTCTCAAAGCAAAATAATATTCACAGATTTCCATGGAAGTGCTTACTTCTCATTTATATTAGCTGAATCAGTCAGAATCTTCCTTACTGCCACCAAGCGCAATGAAAATCTGAATTTTTTAAACAGATCTCACATTCCATCCTGTGTATTCAACTAACAACTTAGGAAGCAGCAGTCGGAGGCATTTTCTGCACCTGGCAGCCTCCCTCTAACCCACATACTGCATCCAATAGCGAGGGGCAGTAGGCCATCATCAATGCTGTCACTAAACTGCTTCAGTTGTTTCTGTATCACTAGTTGCTCCCTGGTTTTAAATTAAATGTAACACGAAGCTTGCAGCTTGATCACAGAGGAGATACCTGGAGAAGACATTGCCCAGCGATTTCTGAGCCCAGGAACTCCACTTTGCTGTGGTGCAGCTCCACTCCCAGGAGATTCCCTGCACTACTTGAGGTTGTCCTCACATGAATTGCTTCTCTGAGCCAGTCTAAGTATGGAGTTGCTATTATTAACAGTGGCTAATTATTAACAGTCAGCATTACTAACAGTGTTTCATTTTAGGGCTAATTACACCTTTTTTTTTTTTATATTCCCTCACTAATAGGTTATGTGATGGTGTTAGCTGCCTGTATGATTGGTTTTTGTAACTTTTACTACTGAAATATCCAATGTGGTGCCTCTGTATGTTTACTTACAAATGTTTTAGCATGTAGCATTTCCTACTCTAGTACCAGTAGTATGAACTCAAAAGCCTATCGACTAAACTAAAACATTGTGTAAGGAATCCTATGTACTTTCCCGTTGCTTTACATCTGAATGCACTGGTCTTCCTAGCCAGCAGCTAGGAAGCCATGACAAGCCAGTTTGCAGTGAGCAGATACTGCTAGAACACAAAAACTGCCGGTGGTTCCAGCCTGCTTACATTGGAGATTTGCTGCCCTCATGGGATTCACTCAGTTCATGATGATTTCAGTGTATTCTTCATTTGAAAACCACTAAGTCCAGGGTTGCAATGATGATACACCACCACATTTCTGCAACATGGCTGAACAACATGCCACCCACTATTTGGGTCATGCCACGAAGATGAACAAAGCAGCACAGTCACATCTTTGTGACCAGCTCTGAGCCTTGGGACCATTATCTCTGGAATCAAAGTCTGTTTCTCTGCTGTCCAGGATATCACATTCATCTCCAGGACGAGTTACTATGGCAACTAAGCCTGGGCTTAGGGATGAAGGCATCGCTGTGCAAGCCAGCGCTTACTGTGTCAGTAATATGGCTGGGGTATGGCTAACCACAGAAGGTCAAAGAAGTGCAGATATTTTTCTCTGCTCTTCACTGATTTACCATTGAGGATGTCAGAATGATTTCAGTCCCTGCAGCATCATGTCTACTTTGATTTCAGCTTTTCTGCTTTCTCAGCTCAGCAGCAGAGCCCTTCAATACTAAGGATTTCATGAGACCAAGGTGAGCCTGGGGTGCTCCCTCTGGTTCCCCTCCCAGAGCATGGAAGGCAGCTAGAGATGGAAGGTGCACAGCCTGCTTGGCATGCCTTGGCACTGACCTGTAATACTGGAAGGAAGAAGGAATCCCCCATGCTCTCTGGTTGACTAAAGAGGCACAGATTAAAGAGGTAAAACAGAGTTCAAAACTGAGCTCAGTGCAGTGCACTGGAACGTCTGGATTCTGCTAAACTTGCTTATATCACAAGCTGCCTATATTCAAGATCACAGGCTCTTTATGCATCAGTACAAGCGGTTAAAATTATGCTTTAACACCCTTTACTCATCTTGCCTCATACATTACGAGCTCTACAGGTTAAACAGGCAACATACATGTGGGGATGTTATTACAGCAGGATGTTTTTCCTTGATTAGCACTCATGTTCACCAGTAAAAGAAAGCAACAGGGAAATTTCTACTCACAGTGATTGCTACCAATTTTTTTGTCTGGGTTGGTTAGTTGTAGTGGTGTCTTCCTACCCCTCAAAAGGCTGAAAAAATCTATGAGAATTGAATTTAATAGGATCCATCACTCCTAGAACCTAATAGCAATGAACTGTGGCTTTCTAGTTTGCTAGGAGTATTCAAACAGCAAAATGCCTGTCCTTCCTCATTATCTGAAATGTAAAGACTTCATTGGTAGAAGATACCGTGCGGATGAGACTGAAGACTTAACGGAATGTACCACATGTTGAAACTGTTTGCAATGGCTTTAACACACGCTAGATTGTCATAGACACTGCAAAAGCATACTCTCTTCCAGAAAAAACAAGAGTTTGGAGAAGAGGCAGGACTTGCTTGTCTTCAAAAGTCTATGAACACTGACTGCCAAATTAATCACTTCTGCCAAGTCAGTGCTGGATATGAGGTGCCAGTGATTCAGAACTCATCATTCACTAGGTTGTTAGAAAGCATGCTCTTGGAGTGCAATAACTTATTTCTGATTCACCACCTTTTCTCTACACCTTTGATAAAGCGTTTCCCGAAATGCCTCCAAAAGCTTCACTCGATACAAAATTCTGCAAGGTGATCTGAGGTAGCTGCTACTCCTGTGAATTCTGTGCTCTCACTTCTCCTTGGAAGGAGTCCAGGTGGTAGAAGGGAAGTAGAAGTGCTTTCAGCAGGCCCTGTATGGGAAGACTTCCAAGGAAGAGAAGCTGGGCAAGCAATGAAACAGGACTTGGCTGTATCTTCTGAGTCTGACTAAGATGCCATGCTCTTTTGCAGCATTTTCTGCTAGGCAGCAGAATCAGACTTCTCCACCTACCAAACTGCAGTTGCTGAACAAGAATGTAAGTGGGAGACTCACTTGACTCACTTGGTCTCTCTTCACGGTCTCCTGAGCAGAGCAAGCACAGGCCTGGAAAGTCTAAGCTTTTTTTTTTTTGGGGGGGGGGGCTTTGAGTGATGAGGAATTAATAACCATCTGAAAAAGAGGATGTGCACACAGCTTGGCCAAAATACGGTCTGTAAGTGTCATTCTTGCCTCTGGGGAGGCATTATTTGAGGACTGAGAGCAAGAAGAATTTTCAGAAGTCAAGGAAGGATCACCATGGATTGTGTGGCTGAAAGTGCCCTGTGCATGGTGGATCTACAGTTCCCCTTCTCTCATCTTTAGGGGGAGACAGGAGTAAGAATGCTTCTCCAAATGCTGCAGTTTGAAGCAGCTTAGTAACTGAGTTAGTCTTTCCTCCAGAGACCACTAAGTACAAAACACAATTATTGTTGTTTATGCAGATACAGATGTAAGGAGACAAAAGAGCTTACCCAGACCACATTAAAAAAAAAAAAACCCCAACCCAAACAAGCAAACAAAAATCCCACACAATTTAGATTAGAAAACAGTTAAGGAAAATTAGAAAATTAAAGTTTTTTTAAAAATACTGTAAACCAAAGACCGAAACAAACCAACTCTATAATTGTAATACACTATAGCATTGCTTGGTTTCCACCCATACAGCGTTTGGGCTTCTGGCTAAAATCACCCTGTTGCCTTGAGGAAGAGGTCAGATACCACAAACCACAAAAATGGGTCAGAATCTTCAATTCTGATTTCTCAAAAATTCTATTTCAACTACAGTGCCAGTCAGCAAATACAACGCTGTTTCTATGCCTCTCTCATTTGCTTCATAGTAATACGTGATTTCCCAGATTTTAGTCCCTACAAAGAGAACTACCTATGAGATAAGCAGTTAACTAGCACTATGACACAGAGTAAGTATAAATGTAGTGAAATTCAACACAGGCTGCCAATCTGGACAGAATGAAAACAGTAAACAAAGCAGAATTTAATTTTCAATGCACTATTTATATTAGACTACAAGAAATCACTGTTGTACACATGTGGACAACTGAACTCCAATGACATTGCTTAACCTGCACCCATGTGAAAGGGCCACAAACACATCCACTTAGAGAGCTCTTATCACTTAACAATCCCAAATGCCTAAGCATGAATTCTACACTTGCAAAAAGGAGTCTATCCTGGACATGAGGATATATCCTCAAGCAGAGGGTGAATATGCCCTGAAAACAGAAGCACATGGGGGCAAAAAGCAGCGAAGCAAAAAATGATATACATATTTTTTGGAAAAAAAAGGCTGATGAAGCAAACAAAAAAATCCAGTGGCCCTGCAATACTGTGAAGCCTCCAAAACATTAGACTCTTTTCTCTGATGCCATCTTCTGCTGACAAATCAAAAAAGTCCAAGAATCCACTCAAAGATTTAGCAAGTATTTCAGGGTCTATGGCAAAGTCAAATCAACTTGTGATGTTCTGCATCTTACATAAGGATAAAAGCACCGCTAACCCAAATGGCTCCAAACACAGCACAAAATGGCAGTGCCTGCAGTTGCTCAGCAGTTCCTCAGCCAGACAACACGAGAGCCAGAAGAACACTTGTGCCAAAGACAGTTAATATGATCATATCGCATTAGAGTCATTGGAGTGATATTGGGTAAATGTTACGTTGCATGAGGCTATACAGTAATGGGCAGTAATCAGTAAAAACATTTTAAGTTCTTGTTTTACTACTGCTTCATCACTAGCTATAAAACAACATACTAATAAAGAACATAAAACTGGAAGAACCGAGATTAACAAGGCGTGTTATGGCAATTTAGAAGTAAAAGTCACTTTAGCAATATAAAACTGAACAATACTGTTTAAAAGAATGAGCAGGGAAGATTTACCATTCCTTATTAAAAAAAATGACTCAACCAACAACAAAAAGACCAAAGAAACCCCAGATATTCAGAGTGTCTATCACAGGGTAGTAATCACGGTGTATATACCAAATTGGTAGGCAAAATATAAATGCTGTGTATCAGATAGCCCACTACAGCACTATCAGTCCCTACCTAAACAACCTTGCACAGACAACGCTAACCACTGAGAGGTGGCAAGAGAGAGGGTGGCATTTAAAAGCTTTGGTCAATATGCAGACATAAATTTTGACTCTACAAGTAGGTATATTTATGGAAGATTCCAAGAATGATTAGTAAGCCATTAGAAAATGAAATCGGCTCCCTCCGAGTTGTTTTTATCAGGCTCTGAAGACATCACCTAATTTTTAGGATTCTGGTATCATGTGCAGTCAACGTATAATTATTACAGAAATGCAATTGCATCGTTAGCATAAGTTTAATTGTATCATTGACATTAGTGATGCCATAACACCAAGCTCAATAATAGTTCATAACAAAACGTACAATTAGCACAATTTTTCTCCTTTTTACACCAACTGAAAGTGTTCAGCTTGAAGAAGCCTAATAGTCCCTACAGAAGTGAGCTAGGGCTGAACCTGAAAGGATTGCTGGCTGGTAATTTAGTAATATGGTAATTAAAGTCTTTTCATGATGTAATTACACATCAACTACAAAAGGACAGCTGCTATACAACAGTGCCAGGGTACGTGGCATGAAATGATTAGATTTGAGAAGCTTTAGTGGTTAAACTGAATACCACAGGCATAAGTCTGAGGTATAGCTGGCATCACATAGCACATTATTATTCAAGTCTCACACTTGCAGTTTCCTTAGTCTCATTGTGACAGTAATAGTTTGTTGTATGTACCTTGGTCCTGTGACAGCAGAAGCTGTTCAAAACCCACCTCTATAAGCTTCTGTTGTTTCTAATTCCAGGTAATTTCAAAGCCCAAGCCCTCTTTTGGGCAGAGGCTATACAGATAAGGATTGTGTAAACTCAAAATGTTCAATTACCGACACTGCAGCATGAAATCTCTCACAGATCAGTCTGCTGGAAATGTAGCTTGATTTAACTGCAGTTATTTTTTAGAAATTTATTCTAGTGTGGGGGCAGAGAAGGTAGAAGGAGACTGAGGACAGAAGAGGCATAAATGAGTAGGTGAACTCAAGGAAACCAGAACTCCACTGAAGTACTGAGGGTTTTGGCATCTACTCCCAAAAGCAACAAACATGAGGCACATATTTGGAAAAAAAAAAAACAACCCCCACTCTTCTCCTAAAAAACATATAAGCATTTTGTTTGGTAGTTTCCTCATTATACTTCTCAGTATCCTCATTTGTATCTGTACAAAACAAAAAGTTGACAATGCAAGGCATAAGACAGTAAAAATGCACGTATTTTTCCGCTAACACAAATAAGGAACTTCTTGGCTACGTGACTTGGCTCTTAAAAATACAATGCACTGTGTGCCCAGGAAGTAGGCAGACAAGCTCAGAGCTGCTTTTCTAGTCCTAAAATGTCATTTTAGGAATGAGAAGCAACTTGGATGTTTCACAGTAACTGCAGGCCCGCCTCTTATCCCCTTACTGAAACATGAGAAGCAGTGGGAGAGAGACTCAGATCAACCTCAGATCAGACTTCTACACTGTAAAGCTTCTCTTAAAAATATTGAATTCAGCTAGGAAAATCTATCAGCAGACCCATGTGAAAATGAAAGATTTTGGCAACTCAGAGAATTCTCCTCAGCGTGAGTAAGGCTTCCATGAAGACCATTTGGAAAGTGGAAAACCAAACTGTTTTTGGATCTGAAGTGACTCTGTTACCTATGGGGACCTGAGGAATGAGTAGAACTTCAGCCTCACTTCAAAGATTACCTGGCCTTGCCAGTGGCTTCCTTCTTTTCCTCTTTTTGTAAAAAAAAAAAAAAGCTGTTTTGGATGGGTTTAATGAATATTCAAAGACACGTAGTGATTTTAACTAAGTGGACACTGGGACTACCTCAAGATCACCACCGATAAAAGTTTATTCCTATGAGCATCCACAGGATTCAATGGAGCTGAGGCTGCTCATAGGAAGCAGGAAGAAGATCCTGGGGGAACTGCAAGCAGCCAGTCATTTAAGACTAAAGACCTCACCCCTCAGAAGCAGGTCCTGCATGGCCAGTTTTGCACTGCACAATTAAGGAACAAAGCAATTAGCTAACTCTATGGAAGAGACTCAACTGTACTGCAAAGCACAGTAGCAAAGGACAACAAGATTACTTCTAAACTGATGGAAGAGAGGTAAAATGTAGCACAGTTAGTGGTTCTGAGGAGTGGGCAGATGGTCAACTCAAATATGTTTCCAGGTACGCTCTGCGAGGATTCACCTGCAAGGACTCATTCATTTGCCATTCGATGGGAAAAGAAGATTTGAATACGTCACTTGTCAAAAGGAACTTGGTGAGCAATTTACAACACATGTAGCAAACTCAGCAAATTAAGATCACTAACATGAAAAGCAAAGCACTTTATGCGCAATGGATTTGTCTTCCTACACATTTTAATGCAGCAAGAGGCAATAAAAATATTTGCCTTAAGCTTCAAAACACTTTACTCTTGAGTGCTGTCTCTGTGAATAGATGGTTGTACACAGTACAAACATGAACGGTGTGCACACAAAACCCAAACAACACAAACATCTAACTGTAGTGGTCTACATCAAAAGACAATACAGTTCAGTATCTGTACAGACTTCAGTTACTCAGCTACTAACTGAACTCAAATGCAGTCTGTGTCACGCAGAGAACTACTCTCTGCTGGCCTGTTTATGCAGAGCACTGCCAGAAGAAACATGTGAAGGTATGAAGTCTTGCAAGAACAGCCTCATTCTCTCTGGCAGTGGTACGGGCAGAGAAAGAGAGGGAAGGAATGCAAGTGAGGGGCTCCCAGCATGTTCCTAGTTTTGGTCTAAGTCAGAAAGAAAAAGAGGGAGATTTTCATCATTAGATTTAAAGCATCCAACTTCTAACTAAAGCAAAGTAACAATTTTTGAACTACAGCATTCAGTGCTGAGAAACAGACAAGTACATGAGTCAGAGTAGGACACAGTAAAAATCCTAACTTCTGGATAGCCACCCCCCTGCAGGAGTAGCAGATATTTACTATAATACTATTTTCAATTATATTAAAATCTGATATCCAGGTGGTCTTCCAAGGCTAGACCTAGGGATAGCAGCCTCAGGATCAGCAGTTCCAGATGTAGTCCCCCATCAAAGTGTTCAACATACAATTCCACTACACCTGTTTCAAAGGCTCTTTAGTGTCTTTTCACTTCTCTGCAACCATCAACTCATTCAGAGACAGCGACAAGGAAGAAAAGATGAGGCAGTCACCTTGAGTGCATCCACCACTCAACTAGACATTGGAAGTCTATCACTACTTTTTGCATTAATTTTTGTGAGAGCTGTTAAGAACCCAGCCAAAAACCAGAACCTCCTGGTGATGCTACTTGCCACTAAGGAACTTGGTAACACCAGATCTTGGGAGTTTGGGTGTGGGAATAGAAGAGACATCATACTCGCTTACCTGCTATCACCAGCATTTGCCACGTAAAGCTTCCCCAATAAATACACCACCACAAGGGCTGTGCAGCCACCAGAAATATTGTACACAGTCCTCTCTCGTTCTATTTGTAAATCCTATAGGAAAAGAAAACAAAATGTATTAAAGACAGCACTGTAATTAATACTTTAGAAAATGGAGATTCCCCCCCAAAATTACAATTTTCTTCAAATGCAAGTCCCACTAGCTTTCTTTACTATTGCAGTTCTGGCTACATGCTCAGAGAGAATGGAAAGCCTTGGAGTACCGACTGCTTATGGTACAAAGCTGGGGATAAAACAGGACAGGACTGTAAAACATCAGGCATCATGGAATAAAGGGCAATGCTGAGGGATACAGGAGATTTTGCTATGGAAAAAGCACAAAGAAGGCAAAGATAAATGTAGCTGAATAACAGATACCTGGTGGTATAATTAGAGAGCACTTTACATAGACAGCAAATAATTAATGAGACCTAGCTATGACATGAATAACTGCCTGGCCTCCAAAGCGGAGGCTAGGATTGTGGAGTGCACACCTTTACAAACAGCAGCAAGACACACTCATGCAACGGGGCTACCCTTCAGAAATACAGAAGAGAGTGATGCTAAACTTGTTAACAGAAAAATCCCCACCATGAAACAGAACAACACTGGTAGAACACTGAAAAAATACCAGTACTAGGCATTCACAGAATTGCCAGGATGAGCCACTATATGTAAGGCTGTATCTTGTCTCACTGGTTTTATGAGGCCCTGGAAAGAATCTGTGAATGTGCACTGATTTAGAGATGTATGTACCTACTCAAACAGTTCTTCCCATGTTAAACATCCAATTGATTCTGAGTTTAATAAGAAATACTATATAAAATACCATATTAATATAAAAAGCCCTCCTGCTTAACAGATGTGGAGAGCACAAGTCACATCTCTCACTGACAGTCAGTCAAGCCCAGCAGTATACATTGTCCCAAGAAAGCTTAGAGACCATGAAAAAAAAAGGTAAATGAGCTACATCCCAGTATTCCATACATCTTCAACAAAACAAATTGTACCCCAGTGAACTCACTCTGCTGCCTCTTAGCTTAGCTTCTGGTAATAACCCAACATGTTAGAAGTCACCCTCCTCTCCTGAGTCTGGAATCCAACCTAATACCAAACTGGTCTTTCCTTGCAATACTGGATTCAAACAGGGAGTGTCATCTAACATAGCTATTGCAAGTAACTAGCAGATCTTTTCAGCTGAACCTTGCCTACTTGTATGTGCTTTTCATTATGAATGTATTTGTCTCTCTGTGTGCTGTAGTTCATTATTTGCATTGAGCAACAAACTCAAATTGTCCATGCCTTGGGGTATGGGATTTAGAGCTTTATTTCAGAGCTTTATTTATCTAAGTAAAAGAACCACAACAAATGCTAACTATAACAGCTGCAATTTGCTTGAAAACCTGCAGCACCGAAGCCCGCCAGGGACTGCTCTTTGTTTCCTACACAATTCTGGAGAGGGAGGTGATCTGGGACAGCAGCGGGGATGTTCAGGAGTGCTCAGCCACTGTCCTGAGCTAGCTGTGCAGGGAGGGCTCCTATTTCTAATAGTGCCTGTCACAAATAACATGACTCCGAGCAGGCCAGAGTGCATACAGCCTGATCCTATTTGTGCCATCAACACAGCAGTGGGGAGGGCGGTGGGGACAGCAGAGGTGCACAGCGCTACCCGACATGGCCATCATCTGCCGCACAGAGGAACTGCAAGCCGCTCTGCCACAGACAGTGGGTTTTGTTGTGGCTCTTGCTACTCAATGCAAGTAGTTGTTTTTTTTTTTTTTTTTTTTCTTAATTCATCTCTTTTTTAGTTTTTATTTTTGGTAGGTAGGCTGTGGTGAAGGCCAGGAGGAAAACACCTCAAAGCTCAAATCAAATCTTGCAGAGCCTTTGGTCACAGACATGGGCTCGTCGCAAATGCCACTTTATCTAATCTTGCCATAGAGAAGCTGATTTTCCTCCCCGTGGTTTCCATATATTTTTAAATTAAGCTGAAAAGAGCAGTTCAAAGGAAGCAGATGTTTCTAACCATCAAAATAATTTAAACTTACAAATACTACAGTGGATTTTCCAGGCACTGCCAGGAATTTTAAAACAGCTTCATCTCCGCTGCTCGGAGTATCCTCTGAGACCTTGAAACAAAGTACAATTCCTCACCTGGTTTCAGCCCTGTCACACGTATGCTTCACGAGTGCTGGAATGCCTATATTAAAATTTATTCCCTTCAATAAGAACTCAGAAGCATTTATTATGGGGTGGAGAAGATGGATAATCCTTAGGGCCTCATTCTCAGAGTTTGCTTAACTTAAAGTAGATCTTGTGAGCTGAAGGAGGTTTCCTATATCTCAACAAAATTTGAGGGGAAAAGGTAAAACAAAATGAAGCCCACCATTACTACTAACTCCTTCTGATGTAGAGATATTGGCTTTTAATGAAACATGTTTCATCAGTGCTGCTGGGAAAGTGGTGCGGCACAAAGAGGTACAGAACACCTCTGAAGCCTTTAGGGGTGTAAAGAGTTCTAGATGAAGGCCAAGTACATACAAAACTTCCCTAATTTCCCACCTGGGGAAAGATTTCAGAGTAACCTTTTTTTCTCTTCCCCCCCACCCTCCTTTTCTGTAGGATGCAAAATATTTCTATATAGTAACCTGCTTGTAGGGGAAGAGTTGAGCAAAACTGGGCTGAATCATACTTCTAGTACTTGTGGGGAGCATATAAACAGGAGGAGGAATGACTGTTTAAGAGGGTGGATAGTTACAGGACAAGGGGGAATGGTTTTAAACTGAGACAGGGGAGGTTTAGGTTGGATATTAGTAGGAAGTTTTTCACTCAGAGGGTGGTGACACACTGGAACAGGTTGCCCAAGGAGACTGTGGATGCCCCATCCCTGGAGGCATTCAAGACCAGGCTGGATGTGGCTCTGGGCAGCCTGGTCTGGTGGTTGGCAACCCTGCACATAGCAGGGAGGTTGAAACTGGATGATCATTGTGGTCCTTTTCAACCCAGGCCATTCTATGATTCTGTGATGATGATATGATCTCTCTTTCAGTCCAAAGGGCAGCATGGGGCACACTCTCAGATCTCAACAGAGCTGGAAAACTTCACTCGACAAGTGGAAAATGAGTATGAACTGCAGGCTGGAGAATGAAGGGTGAAGAATTAGAGGAGTCATTAGTAGCTGTGATAACACCTTCCTAACAGCTGTAAAATGGTCTTTAAAAAAAACAAACAAACAAACAAAAAACAAACAGAGAGAGAAAAGGATTTCTGTATTCTCTGCTGAAAAGGCTGACATTTAATGCCAGGGAGAGAAATAATCTGTGCTCTGCCCCCTACTGAGGATGGGGAATGTTGCGGCAGGCAGGGGCAGGGCACCCACAAGGGTTGCCTTATGCCCAGCCCCCCCAGGAGATGGAGTGCAGGGGAAGATGGAGCCGAGCCTCTGGAGGACACTGAGGCGCTGCGGGACACACTTTCCAGGGCAGGCAGCACCTTCTCCACCGACTACAGCATCAGCCTGAGGATGCAGTGTCAGCTCTAGGACAGCCCATCCCCACTGCGCTGACCGCCTGGGGGGGGTGCATCTTCAGCACCTGTCTCACTAAGGCTTGGACCTGCGTTTCCCTGAGCAAAAACACTCATTTGTCATACTAGCTTATAACCCTTTTCTAAAAACAAAAGCCGACTACGCCATGAAGGCAGCATTGTTTGCTCAGTCAGAGGCTCACAGCGGCTTGCTCGTGCCACCTCGTGGAGATCTGCCGGAGCGGCTCTGGTGCCTCTGTAAGCGCGGTATGGGCAGTGGCCTGGCATGCTGCAGGGCTCCCTACCTCGTCCTTCCTTCCATCAGTATGCGTGGGGCACATCTTGGGCTTTGGGTGGGAGCCACCAGCAGTTCTGCCCAGGCTGGCTCATAGGTAAACTGATCAAACTGCAGTATCATCATTACAACCAGTCATTGTACTGCACTAAGAACTACGATAAGTATTCTTCAGCCGTATCCATCCTCAGGGTAGGTCCTCTGGTAGCTGCACCTGGCTACAACAGTGCAAGTAGCTTTACCTCCTACAGACAGGATATCCATTACTTTTCTTTTTTTTTTTTTTTTTTTAATTAAAAGTCATGTTTCAGAGGGCGTAAAGTCAAAATTAACTCTTTAAATTGCTTTAGCTCAGTCAAAAAGGCATCAAAATGGTTGTACCACCACTGCAAGCCCCTTTATTTCTAATGGCTATTTAGCCAGAGGAAGTTTCTTCAAAAAGGAAAACCATACAACATGCGTTGGTCTCTCAAGATTGACGCCATTTTAGTTTGAAGCATTTTGTGAAAGTATCTGCTCAGATTTGAGCTCAGATCTTCTCAAAACAATCTCAAAAAAGAAAAAAACCTTGATACAGCAGACACAGCTACCTTCCTGTTAATCACACAGCCTAGGTATGTGCCATTTCTTCCCATCCAAGGTAAAGAGGGTTTAGTGTGGAATAGGCACTTCCTGTCTGAGGTCTTTAAATTAGATACTAAATTGCTGTCATGCACAAAAGGTTAAATTCAGGGAAAGGATTATAGTTTAATGCTTCTATCCAGTAATGAAGAGTATTTGGAAGTATCCACTCAGCTCCTGAATCTCTGCGTACGCATCTTAAAACTCAAGAGATGAAAATTAGAGGATTTGACCTGGGACACCTCCAAAACTTAAGCTATTTTATTTTCATTCAAGTAATTGTGGTCACTGACAATTATTGACATTGAGCGGTATTATTATTTTAAATAGAACAGCGAAAACACATCACAAAAACCTGCTAATCCCCGTTTCAATACAGAGAACACTCTCCAGAAGTGCTTCAAAAAGGGGGCATCTTAATTCCTGAAATTTCTAAGTTAGGCAATGACATGAATCAGCTTCCTACAGTGCTTTAATGCACACAGCTGTAAGACAAGCAATGTCCAAAAGAAAATCACACCTGACAAAGAAGGATCATTTTTAAGAGCCATTTGATAAATAGCATTTTATTTGACAATCGAGGTTAGAACAGGGAGAGCTTAACAAGAACTCAAAGGACATTTGGGGAAAAAAGAAAAAGTACAAAAAAAAATATCTCCTGATAAAAGGGAACAAAACCTTCGTTAGGTAAACCTGTCAGGTTTGACTGTTAATTAAAAAAAAAAAACCACCATATCTTTTTCTATCCAACATTTTCACCAGGTTTAAAGGGCTCCTTTCAGTACCAGATGTTTCAGGAAACAACAACGAGCTGTCTGCCTATGTGTCCAGGAACATGAGCTTTCACCAAGAGCTGGGTAAAATGATACACTGCTGGCGTGAAACCCTTGAAAATTATGCAAGTTTTAACCGCACTAAGCTACCTCAACAATATCCACAATGTTCCAATACATGTTCCAATACAAAGCAGCAATTGACAAACAACATACTGTGGAGGAGGCCCTAAGTCTTCTTAAAAAGACTGCTAGGAGCATAAACCAGCAGGAAGTCATAGGTGGGATGAATCATTGCAGGCACAGATGAGATTCATGAGTGCTGATCTTATGAACCACAGAATCCTTAGGCAGACATTTATGCAAAAGAATATAGTCTTGTCCCTAAACCACATACAAACAGAAGACACCACTTAGAGTCTAAGGTAGATACAATTATCTAATGCTTCTCTTAATCTCACTTTCTTATAATGCCAGGAATGTACTGCATTATGATAGTTGTACTTACAAGTAAAAGTAGGAATTAATTAATTATTCAGGGAGGAAAATAAGATACTCTTCACAGTTTGGAAAAAGGGAGGACAGATTACTACAGTCCATATCCAGAATAACCAGGCATCACATCTGTAGTAAGTTATCTAGGGTTTCTACATTTCTCCTGTATTACAGCCTTTCCATTGCTCTGAGAAACAAGCTTTCAGGAAAATCCCCAGCCAAACACTAGGGTACAGCAGACAGGCAGTATCATCTCTTTCCTCCTTCAACAGAAGAGGGAACAAGCTAGTTCTTCCTTTCTGAAGGGGGACAGCTAAACTGACGGGAGGTTTTCACATGTCCTCTTTCAGCTAGCAGAAACTCAGCCCAGTTTCTGCAGTGCATTAATATGTTCTCACGTCCCACGCTGACTGATGCCTAAACCATGGCTGTAGTGGACACACGCTACTTGTGGACAACTCAGTTTGTGAGTATGTTTGCTTGTACATCCTTGGGTAATTCTGCAAGATAATTGCTATCCTGAATTCAAAGTGAAACATCACTTTGTTATAACAACTGAAGTTCCTAATTAGATGCATGTACTAAACAAAATTCATATATATCAGAAAAAGCTATGATTGAATCCTGCCTTTGTACTTTTCAGGCAACAAATAAAACCTCTGGGAAATGTTCATTAGTTCAAAAACCTTCTGCTCAAAAAAGAGGCTTTAAAAAAAAAAAAAGAGAAAGAAAGAGAAAAGACATCTCTCAAGACCTGATCCCAGATGTACTTGCTGACAGACCAAGTCTCTGCTTTGCCTGACTAGAATTATTTTTAAGACTCAGAAGGGCTGAATAGGGAAATGCAAAGCAACTGTATCAATTATAAAAACTCAAAGAGAAAACAGCTTCCAGTGGGGAAATCTGAGAATATTCTGTTTCTACGGGACCCTGATCTTTTCCCAGATGTTCTTGCTGTACATAAATAAAGTGGGTGGCAGGAACGTCCCTCATGCCCCGCTCACCCACTCCCAACCAACCTCACTCAAGAGCTATACACAGTCCCCACAGACACTGTCTTATAGCTACCCCAATGCTAACAAGAACTGCAGGTCAACAGGTCAAGGAAGCTAGCCCTCATCCACATCCTCGACGTGATGTTATGACCTTTTAATTTTTTTGTTTGTGTTTGTGGGCAATGTGAACTGGGCAATGCCTGCAGATCAAGGGATGCTGAGGTGCCTTTGCTGCTGCTCTCATGGAACAAGGCGGCTTTCTAAGGCACATATCTGTATATGCAGCCTGATAACAGACAAAGTTGAAATCTGCTACTGTGAAGCAACACTGATTAATAATCTTAAAAAGAAAAGAAAAAAAAAGAAAAAAAAGAAAAAACGAGAGGAAAGAACAAACAAATTTCTAAGAGTCCTTCTAGCAGAGGAAAGTGCAAATGACGTGCTCATGGCACTACCTGCGATTTAGGATCCCACTCCTGTTTGAGTGTTTGTGAGCCTGGCAGCAGCTTCCACAGACCAAAGAACAGCTCCCTGCCTCACACAGACTGGTTAAGCTTTTGAGGCTCTTAAATACTATCTACGTACAGATAGAATTATTTAAGTATGAAAAAAAAAAAGTGGAAAAAAAAATATATTCCTTACTGTTTGTTTTGCCCAGGCCATATGACTGACGGACATACAAAATGTGGACTTCAGAACCTAAAGATATACATACCATTTCCTTGAATGCACTTTCTATAGCCCCAATAACCAGGCACTCATGTGGGATCTTCTTCTCGGTGAAGAAGCGTGTTGGAGGGGTGCTGGGTGAGCCCGGGGCCCCCACACCGCCCCGCAGGGAGGCTGCCCGTGTCAGCGTCCTGCTGTTGGTGGATGTGTTGTCAGGTTCCTCTCCCAGGCAGGTGGGTGGGAGGACAGCCGTGTTCCTCAGGATGTCCACAATCTCCTGCAGCTGCTCCAGGATGTGGTGCTGCAGCAGTTTGGAAGCAACCACAGCTGCCCCTGACCCAGCATGTCCATCAAACAGGGACCAGTAGTACAGGTTGATCCCATCTGTGTCCTGGGGAGACAGGAGGGAAAGAAAGGAAAAGAGAAGAGACTGTCACATGGTCATGCAACCACAAGTGAGGTGAAGGAGCAGCCAGTGGCTTGGCAGCAGCAGGTAAAGCACAGGTAACTCTCCGAGAAGTAACCTTCCTACTTAAATGGAGAAATACCCAGCATACTAGTACAACCCTTGCAGAAAATAGATGTGTACTTGTGCCCATTCTTTAAAACACTCAAAAACCTAACAAAAGGATGAACTTTTAGCCTTTTCCACCTTCCATTCATCACAGAACACTCTGGCCAAGCAATT
This sequence comes from Alectoris magna, assembly GCA_030625065.1. Lineage (NCBI taxonomy): Eukaryota > Metazoa > Chordata > Aves > Galliformes > Phasianidae > Alectoris > Alectoris magna. The sequence continues at coordinate 165,202,728 of CM060560.1, read as the reverse complement.
CTGCGATTCTGAATTCATCTCCTAATGACTATGTAAAGAAGTATTTGAGAGTCACATCATTGATACATGATGGACCTACCACTTTGGAGAGGAAAGCTACACAAGATGGCACCTGGTGCTTCAGTGACAGATCCTTTTCTCACTGGACGTTAGGCCAAGGACCTATTTAGTACCAAGGTGTGGTCCCTACCTCCACGACAGGTAGGTAAGGCCCACCATGCTGACAGATAAGACAGCTCAGACTTTTTGTACCTGTGCCAGCTTGGAAACCAGCACAGAGGTCCTCAAGGAAGGTAGACATAAGTGGGTCCAGCCACATTCCACCCATGCTAGCTTACACATTCACTGTCTAAATATTCCCAGTCTTCTGACAAGCTTCTTGTATAGTACTGGAGTTACATAATCCCTGATCAGAACACCAAGTGTTTCAGTACGGCTCTCAGAATCATAGCATCTCACACAGAATCATAGAATCATGGTTCTCTACTCAGACTTGTTTGGACAGGTGTAAGTCAGCCCTGCTCTTGCTCTGATTTGAGTAGGAACCATGCTCTTGTAGCGGTGTTTGCTATCACTAAGACAGGACCCATCAGCCCATGTCAGGAGGTAGACCAAATTCTGGGCAGAACAACTTCAGACCTGCCTGAAAAAACATTAAGGAGCCTCGAGTTTTCTGCAAAATTCATCCCGGCATCTTTAGCAAAACATTTAAGGAGTAACAATATCTGTCTTTGCATGATGACATATTTGACAGCAGGATCAGGAAATGATATTTCCAGTCTCTTGTCCTGTTTCGTCTTAACTCTGCACCTTACCCCAGCTTTGCTGAAATAACTGTTCGTGGGGCTGCCCTGCAAGTCAGACAGGAGCAGAGTAATACAGACACAGAAATAGATGATTTTGCAAGGAACTGGAATCAGGCAAGACTGCTGCAAAACACCAAATACTATGAAAGCATAACCTATATCTCACAACAGTCAATTCTCTTAAATAAATATGTATCTGAATGTTTCTGTCTGTGGTTTAATTTAAGATAGCAGACATTATAGCAATTGTTCCACAACTACAATACAGATATATTTCTCTCAATTCACCTGATAACTGTTCCCTTACATGACAGATCAGCATACAGTCCAGAAACTACCTGAATTCTATCACAGTGTCTGCCCAAAGCACTGATTATTTAAAATTCGTGCACAGGGCTGTGAACTGCAGCTCCTTTTACTTTATGCTGTTCCAGTTGCTCCACAAAAGCGCTGACCACTGGCAGCAGGACAGAGGAAACAGATCGAAGTAGAAACACCATGAACTGTCATTCACAAAACCAAAAGAAATTATTTATTGCTGCCCTGAGCTACAAAATCCAAAACCTAACGCAAAACGTCTCTTTTGGCAACATGTACATAGACCATCTCTACAAGTTCATGCTGCTCAAAGTGCGAAAGGTTCATTGCTGAAAAAATACTATTACTTAGAACTTTCTTTGAAATGCATATTCTTAAAGTCTTGATTATAAATAACTACTTTTGTTTTAAGCTGATGCCATAAACACAGACTGCGTGTAGCGAAGTTCAAACAAATTCTTAACCATTTCATTAAGAATATAGTCACCTATACAGTGAAGTTTCTTTAAGTCCAGATCTTATCAAGGATAGGAATTCAGCAGTCTACCTGGTGCATTCTTCATTTCATTACTGAAATGCTGAGAAATGGGATAACTGTCCTGCAGTATTGGATTACTCACCACAGTAATTATCATATAGTGGTAGGGGAAAACAAAAACAAAAAAATACCCCACTGTTCTGAATGCATCTCCTTATCCAGCCCCACTGCACTTGCCCAGTCTGGTACATTCAACCAAAAGCCTGTTGTGAATTTTTACCCCTGAGAGCATGACTAGCAGTTGTGCCAGCTCACTCTTGGCTCAGAACTGCTCCAGGTTCACCCTACAGTTGGCTGTAAAGTTCTGCTTAAACCATTTTTAACATGTAACAGGATTACTGACCAAAAAATCTGTTTGTGAAAATGGTCGACTTTTTGTGCAAAGTGAGAAGTAGTTTGCCAACAGAAACAAGCGTCCCAAACTGGAAGTGTTTTAACTAAAAACTGAAATCATTTATTTAAAGCAGCAGTACTGCCTCCTGGGAGTAGATGATCAAGTTACTTCTGATTCCATTCTCTTAGGGTTTGGTCCCCTGGACAAAATACCTCTCTCATGATACACCGTGGACAGATAATGCTTCCAATCTCAAACTGAAAAAGAAATACTTTACCTTCCACCTAGAGCGTGTGGAAGAGATGCGGTTCTCCAGTATGTACAGGATAATTTCTAAACTGAACAAGCCTCATATTACTTTAGTAGTAAAATAAAGGGTCAGGGATCATGAAGTTTTAAACAGCTCAGAACAATATCACTTGTTTCCTCTAAGAAACCAGGAAGCATGGAGCAGCACAGACAAGCTCACGCGAGCCCAACCTTCATTCTCAGTCTGTCACTAACATGATCATGTCAACTCCGGTGGTTCCTGAATAGTTCATCTATTTTCTTGTTCTTTTTTGGACCAGTAACACTAAAACAAGTTGATGTTGCTACCAGTTAAGCTAAAAAAAACAACAAACCTGTACTTTCACACCATCTTCATATAATTCCAAAGTGGTCTTATTTCTCCCTATCAACTGCAGAAATAGCTTTGATAACCGAGAGGTCTGTGTTATAAGCATATAAACTTACGGGAGATGACTACCACAACACTTCTCTTACACATGCGTTTGATGTGAGATAAAAGTCATAGAAAGATTTGGGTTGGAAGGGACCTTAAAGATCACCTAGCTGCAACCTCCCAGCCGTGGGCAAGGACATATTCCACTAGGTCAAGCTGCACAGGGCCCCATCCAGGTGCTGCCTGGTCTTGAACACCTCCAGGGATGGGGCATCCACAGCTCCTCTGGGCAGCCTGTGCCAGTGCTTCACCACTCTCATACATTTAACCTACTTTCTTTCAGTTTGAAGCCATTATCCTTTTTCCTATCACTGTGTTCTCTGATAAAGAGTCCCTCTCAAGCTTTCCTGCAGGTCCCCGTTAGGTACTAGAAGGCCTCAGTGAGGTCTCTCCAGCCTCCCTTCCCCAAGCCGAAGGAGCCCAGCTCCCTCAGTCTGTCTCCATAGAGAGGTGCTCCAGCCCTCTGATCATCCTTGTGGCCCTCCTCTGGATCTGATCCAACATGTCCATGTCCTTCTTTATGTTGCAGACCCGAGGGCTGAACACAGGACTCCACGTGGAGCCACATAAGGACAGAGCGGAAGTGGACTGTGACCCCCCCCTAACCATGCTGACCACCCCTCTTTTGATACAGACCTAAACACGGTTGGCTTTCTGGGCCACACATGAATAATCTCACGCTCTTCTCAGCCACAAGGCAAAAAAACCCCACCTAATTAGAAGAAGCTGTAATAGTCTTTACCAAGTTGTGAAAAAGACCAGTATCCGCTTAAAGAATTTAAGGAATGATGTCCATCAAAATTTGAATTGGTCTGAACGCATTATACAGGGCTGCATATTCTTGAACACAAATTAAAGTCAGAGAACCGAAGCTGTCACCATAACAAACATTGTGCAACATCCCTGTTCCAGAAGTTGCTCTTCCACAGAAGGACAAGTGAAACATGCACAAACCAATGCAGAACTGACAACAAGGACAAAAAAAAAAACATCTAAGTAATCAGTATGTATTTTACTTACACTAACATTACTTGTAAACTGCAGCAATTTAGGATGCTCTACTGCCTTAACTTTAGCTGGGATCTGCAGGCGTTATTGTAACAAATGTTAGTCTCCACAAACTTACATGTATTTCTGTGAAGCGTGATTAACATCTCAACTAATCAAGAGAATAACCATGAATAAAATATTAGTTGTCTAAATAAAGAAGCAGAAATAAAACTCCTTTTCCCCACCCTGACAATAATAGCAGCTCCTTTGTTTGAAAAGACTGAATTCTCCAAAACCCATACCAACTTGATAAGAATTAAATATATGGTGTAAATAAGGCAGAAACTCAGAATGAATAAGGACTAGCAGTTAAGTCAAAAGGCACAAGAAGACCCTTGTTTTTCTCCCATAGCTGAGAAACCACCACACTATTACCTATTTTGGTGTGCATATGCAGAGCTTTCTCCATTGTTTGAGAAGCTTAGAACTTCTTTCCAACACAAAGATATTACTGTACTTCAAACTATGAGACACTGATTTCTACTAACTCTGGTGGCATTCTTTCTTAATGAATTCCTATTCATAACTGAAAGTGGACAGAGCCCTCAAGTGGGAAAATGATCAGTTAACACATCCTGATCTAGTTTAGATTTTCTTTCGGAACAGTCAGACTCAACATTCTGAATAGCTATCAAATACATCAAGAGAAAACAGATTCTTCACTGCACCGACCTTCCAATTCATTTCCCATATGCACTGGGAAATTTAATAAGCCTCAAACTCCTCAACTGCTGACTCTGCATTCAGGAAGGCTCAAGAGTCTCCTGGGTTTTATAATTGTAAAACATAATTAAGACATGCAAAGTTTTGGGTCAAGTAATGGATGAGAAATCACAACGGAAAATGCATAGTACAAATAATTGGAGCTTGGATACAGAAAAAGCAGGGCAGTGTTAGTCATAAATAGCAATCAGTTTCAGACAGTTTCCAGGTGAGCTAGACAGTGGTCCCACACTGTAAACCTTCAGGGCATTTTTATTCAACTAATTCAAAGAAGGCAAATGAAGTATGTTGCCACTCAAGATTCTGGGGAAAAAAAAAAAACACCCAAACCCAAAATCCCACCCAAAAAAAAATCCATAATCCACTCAAGTACTATTGTACCAAATATAAACTACACATAGAAAAGGTGTAAGAGCAAGTTCTAGGTTCTAATACAATCTGAATTGTGTGAGCAATTGCCACCCCATCCTCAGTTAAAAGCCTCCTAACGGCACCAGCAATGTGTGCAGCTACATATAGCAGATAATTAGCCTTCCATTGTACAAAACAAATACTCCTTCCCATCTTTGTGACTCAAAGGAAACTGCAGAAATATTAATTATGTATCTCCAGGGTACAATGACAATTAATAATGCATGACATTGCGTGACATTAAGTCCTGCCACCTGACTGTCACTATGACAATCCCCTGGTGTATGACTGGAGTTCCACCCACTGATAGCCTCCAGTGTTCACTATCACGGTGCCCCTCAATTGAGGGCACTCAGCTGTGTGGGCAGGAACTGGCAACATGGAGGCAGGAGGATCAAGGGGTCCCGCAGGATCACCTGTATGCAGCCCATGTGGCAATGGGACAGAACCGTGCTGAGAGTGGGATGAGGTTTGGGCCATGCATCACTCCTGCAAAACATCTCTCCCCAGGTGCAACACTGTGGTGAGGCAAAGCCTGGCTGTACAGGTTTCACTCCAATGTACAGCTGAACTCCGCCATAAGGGAGAGAGCTCTCATTTCCCTTCCTCAAAGGAAGAGGGGGAGAAAATATGATGAAAAAGGTCTTAAGGATTGAGATAAGTACAGGGAGATTATTCACCAAGTACTGTCATAGGCAAAACAGACTCAGCGTAAGAGAGATTAACGTAATTAATAACAGTCTAGATCATTGAGAAACTGAAGTCAAACTAAAAACATCTTCCTACACCATTCACCCCGTTCTACCTACTCCCCTCAAGGTAGTGCAGGGGAATGGGGGCCGTAGTCAGCCCATAATGCTCGTCTCTGCTGTTCCTCCATGGTCACTCTGCCCCTGCTCCACATGGGTTCCTCCCACAGGATACTGTCCTTCCTGAACCAATCCTGTGTGGGTTTCCCCACAGGCTGCAGCTCTCCAAGCACTGCTCCAAAATGGGCCCATACCACAGGGCCCACCATTCAGGAACTGCTCCAGCTCTGTCCCCACATGCAGCAGCTCCCTTGGCCCTCCCGCCCCATCACAAGCTCTTCTTCATGTGCTGCAGCTCCAGCCCAGGGCTGCTCCTGTAGTTATCCATGGGCTGTGGCCTTCAGGCCTCATCCACTGCTGCATCATGGGCTCCTCCATGGCTGCACGTGGAGATCTGCTCCACGCAGTGCCCACGGGCTGCAAGGGAGCAGCATGCTCCACCATGGGCTTCTCCCTAGAGGGGAGATTTAGACTAGATATAAGGTAAAACTTTTTTACAATAAGGGTGGTAAGGCAGTAGAATGGGTTGCCCAGAGATGTGGTGGATGTCCTGTCCCTGGAGACATTCAAAGTCAGGTTGGATGGGGCTCTGAGCAACCCAATCTAGCAGCAGGTGACCCTATTCATTGCAAGGCAGTTGGACTAGATGGTCTTTCAAGGTCCCTTCCAACTCAAACAACTCTATGATTCTTCTGGGCTGCAGGGAGTTTCCATTCCATGCCTGAAGGACCTTCCACCCTCCCCTCTGCACTGACCTTGATGCCAGCAGGGCTGTTCCTCCTCTCACATTGTTCCCTCTCCTCTCTCCCAGCTGCTTCTGCACAGCAGTTTTTCCCTTTCTTAAATATGTTCTCCTGGAGCACACCCAGCGTTGCTAACAGCTCAGCTCCACACAGGGTCTGTTTTGGAGCAGCAGTATCTGTCTCTGGTCTTACACTGGACTTAGGTGAGTTACTGGGCTTAGCTCACCTCTGCAGCCATCCTACTATCAAAACCTTACCACATAAGCTCAATACATCAGCATGGCTTTGCACTGCTCCCTTGAGTTGCACTGCCAGCTGTAAGGCTGCAATGAAGGAGTCAGCATGAAATAACACTAATCACACAACCTCAGATCCAGCAGCCGTCTCAGTTTCATATGCTTCCCAAAAAACAGCCCTAAACAAACATGGCATAAGGCCTTCTCAAACATTCAGTGGAAAAAGGCAAAATCTAAGGAAGATGAAGCAGATTGAATTAAATGAAGAGATGCCAAGTTTCAGATTGCATTTTCCTTGTGCACAATGCTTTTAAAAAAACTAAGCAAAAACTGAAGAAATCTCTCTCCTCTTTAGACAAATACTCAGTAAATCACTTCCCTCATCTCTCATCCAGTGTTTCTACAAAGTGCTTCAGTACTCAGAGATGATTTCAGATTGTGTGTCACAGTGGGACATGATGTCCCCATGAGGCTTTTACAGGATTCATCCCCTGGCTTTCTTAATAAACACTTTCAGGGATGATATTACACCATGCAGTGGAGTGTCTCAAGGCTATATTTATACAGGGGGCTGGACTCGATCCCCAGAGGTCCTTTCTAACCCCTATGATTCTATCTTTTCGATACAGATTTAACTCATCACACTTAACACTGACTCAAACATTTTTTTAGAAGCATTCGCTTCCAACAATGCAGTGCTAACAATGCAATGTGAGGGAAAAGTACAATATTCAACTTCAACATTAAAATACAAAAAACACAACAAAAAAAAAATTAGAAATAATGTGTACTATTCCCCTCCTCCCCCTGCCCTTTTTCAGTATCTTCAAGCAGCAAAAGATGTACAAAGGAAAAAATCCAACTAATTGCTAGTGTAAGACTGCCCTCTAGTAGAAAACTTTCTCCAGGAATATGCTGCTTGTTTTGGGAAAATACATAACGTATTTAAATTCAGAAGCTGTTGTCTAATAATACCGTAGAACAGGTTTTACACAGCTAAATAATGAGTGCTACAGCACCTTCAAGAGTCACATAAAAAACAGAAGTAAATTTGTTGATTACGAACAGAGAAAACAAGGTAACAAGTAGCATGGAAACAGTACTATATTATACAGCTCACTAGGCTTCTCAGTTCAGACGTTATGCTCTCTTCTGGTCAAAATACGTTAGAAATAAAGAAGATCTGAAATAAAAAGGTTTCTCTTAAGAAACTTGAAAGAAAGTGGCGAGTTTTTCCAAAACAGAGATGAAAGACACAGAATCAAAGCAGGAAATACACTAAAATGAAATCATTTTCTGAGCTATTTCACACAATGCAGCCTCATCTAATATCCAGTCATCCTGATGACAATTCAAATAATTAAAAAACCCAAAAAATATCTTACAAAAATATGCAATCAGTTTATGGACCCTATCATTATCGTACTGTAACAGTATGGTGTCTGCAATGTTATGTAACATCAGGGCTAATTAAGACATCTTTCTGATAATGAAGTTTTATGGTCCTGTATTTTTAATGCAATCTACACACACCACATGCATAATGTTTGGAAAAGAGTACCTTGTGGTGAATATGATTAACTGTGCAGTAAGGTGCACACAATACAGTACGCCTTTGCTCTCCTGGGAAGCATCTGATAGTACTCAAAACTGAAAACTAACTGGACATGGGAAACATCATTGTGAACCCTCCTGTGTCCCATGCACACTCCCAGAATATGGAAACAGAGGCAAATTCAGTACTGCATCTGCACCAGGGATGCAGAGGCACCTGATTTGTTTTCCCACAGGCTAGACCTAGAACTTAAATGGGATATCAGAGCAGAGTTAGCATCCCTACACAGTACCAAAATGAGCTTACACAAGTTGGTGTCTGTTTCAGGGTCCTTGCAGTGCAATGTGTGCATGACAGCAGTACCTTTGGTGTCAAACACACCCATCACACAGACTAAGCACATCATTGCTTATTTTTGTGTATTTTATATACACATGCAAGTACTGTGGTCAGATACGTGCTTCATTAAAAATAATCAGTGCATACAAAAATTAAATACGCTCAAAGAACCAAGCACTCGTGTAAATCAACAACAGACAGCTGGATGGTCTGAGACAGACTTTTTTTATTTAATAGACTATTAAAACAAATTCTATTTTGCCTGGCTTGTGTGTATGCAAAGCTCCTTAATCCAAACAAGTACAGGGAACAATTCTTTATCCTGGAGAGTGTAAATACATACTTGAAAAAAACTGAGACAGTCTGAATGCGATGGTGAATATAAGCACACAGGAACTGGTACAGATGATTTTGAGAAAGATTTGAAAAAGGAAAGGACAAGGCTATTTGCAAACGGGAGTCTGAAGATGCTACAGCAATAAAGAAGTATTAAGCAGAGCAGAGGGAGCCAGAGGTGAGGAAGAAGATAAGTAATACTTGTTCCTCAGGACACCAGTGACCTCTGCAGATATCAGGTGCACCCAGCCATGGGGTTTTGGGAGACAGACTGAAGCATACCAGTAATCACAACCTAGTTTAAAAAAAAGTTCAAAAAAAAAAAAAGTAGAAAACAGGAAAAAACAGATGTATTTATAGACCACTGAAGGACTTGTTAGTACCTAAGGAGAAGTGGTATTCTCCTAACAGCAGAGAGAATGTATGGCTATTCACATCGTTCATCTTCAACACCAAGACAGGTATTTTGAGAGGGCTAAATGTTTGATTTTAACACATGGTATGAAACATTCCTGAAGCCTGAGCCCGTGCTTAAAGAACAGATGAAATAATTAGTCAAGAAACAAAACAGATGAACAAAAGACGATTCTAACAGAGCATACATGACATACATCACTCTCACCAGATAGAGAAACAGTCAGTGATCACTGAATTCAGGGTGCTGGAGAACCTTAACCTACCTACATAAACCAACCCTCTGATAAACAATACTGCTTCAGTAAGAAGAATCTGAAGGAAGAGTCCAACTCTTCATAAAATTGTGTGACTAAACAAACAGTGATGCTGTTATCCTTGCAGTGACCTTCACTGGATAACTTTAACACAGCCATTAATCTCACAGAATTCTGAAGCAGTAAATTTCTCATGATTATGTTTCAGAAATGAAAAGGAAAATGTAAAGAGAACTCTCCTCTGAATATTTAAACAAAAATGTCTTAGATGTAAACAGCATTTTTCAATGCAAGGAAATAAAAATGAAATAGTAGGGCTAAGAAAAATGTAGCTAAGCTAAGCATTCTGTATTATGCAAAGGTAATTAATAGGACATAACTGGGAACGCATGAAACATTCAGAGTTCTTCTTTCATTGTCATGACATCACATCCTTTTATATTTCTGTCATACTTCTCTACTGACAAGATTCAGAAGTCTTCTTACCGAATTGTCTTTCAGTTGTAGACCTTCTCCATTTGGAAGTGATGACCTCCGTTTTGAGTTCTTGTTTGGTGTAGAATTAGCGCCTCCAGTTTTCTTCCTGACAAAGAGGACTTCACAGCTGGCTTGATCTTCATTGTGTGTGCTCTTCCCAGCATTTATTACTCTAAGGGAATGGGTGGAGGATCAAAAAAGAAAACAAAGGACATGTCCAAGTTAGCAAAGCACAGAAGCCTCCACCAATACCCCATACGTGACTCAAGAGACATAAAGAACCATAACCCAGAAGTATAACAAATGCCAACTGAATTTTAATACTTGACTTTTGGACAAACATATGTAAACACACAGATTTATATACTTGCTTGTTTCCATACGCCTACCCTTAGCATAACAAGCACTTCTCACACAACTGTGCGAGTAAGAACCAATGGAATCACAAGCATGTTTCCCCTTAGGCATGACACAATTTTCCATAAAAAGAGTATTTGATGGTTACGTCTGATAACATGTATACCTTCTGCTGAAACATGAGATCCTCAGTTGCTTTTCTATAACACTGCTTGCTATGGTAAACAATGAATCTGTTGGCTAAGGGTGTGTATTCTGTCAAGTTCTGAGTCTTGCACAAATAAAATATTGGCTCTAAATCTAAAAGTTGTTAGTGCTAAAGACACACAAAAAAACAGACTGCTGTTAGTCTGTTGAAAGGACAGACCTTGCTTTGTATTGTAAAAGGCAGGTTGCTCTATAGCAACATGGAAAGATGCATTGTAGGATATCTTCAAAATCAAAACAAAAAGCCCTTAAATCCTCACACCTCTGCCCCAGTTGCAACTTAACAGTTGACTTGCACCAAGAGCTTCAGGCACGCAGAAACAAGCACAAGAGCTCAGTACTGCTCTGGGCAGCCAAGGACATCCTAAGGCTTGCACCATGGCTGCTCACTCACCTCCATCCAATACTATGGAAGCAGAAGCCACCACCATTTTAGACTCCTAAACAGAAGTCTGCACAACCCAAGATACTGCTGTTACTACCACCTGTCTCAGAACTGCCAGGTTTGAGCACATTTCCCACTTCTGCCTGAGAATCTTACCACAACCCAACCAACTTTGCAACAGTCAGCACTGTGCTCAGCAAGACGTGCACTTCGGCTTCACACAGGGAGAACCTGTGCAGGCTGGGACCAGTTCCTGTAACTCACACAAGCATGTCCTTGTCCACAGTTGCTGCCTAACCGCTCCTCTTCACCGTGAGGCTTGAGGCCAAAAGATATCTCTTGTTAGCAGCAGTGTTTCCACCACTGGATAAGCAATTTCATATCAGGTACAAAACATCCTTCAAAACAACCACTGCTTCCCCAGAAAGCAAAACAGCTTGAAGGCATGTCATAATCCTGATGGCAAGTTCAAGACATACCTGATCTCTAATGTTTTGATTACGATAAAATTTTACATAACAAAAAGCATTGATAGAGGCAGTTGGGAAGAAAAGAAAACAAAAACTGAAGGCAGGCCTGCAGGGGACTCAGTATCAGCCTGCCTCTTCTTGGGAAAATGCGATTCTGTGTCAGCCTTGCTTAAAGATAAAATATTCTTTTGATTTTTTAAGAGCAACATGACACTCTGTCATGCAAATGAGTACTTCTTCCTCCAAAGAGAAAAAAACATGCTCATACTTTATATGTACACCCACTACAATTAACTACTTCCAGAAACTAAGTTTCACTGCAGTGCTGATGAACATGACACACTGCGCTCTGACAGGAGAGGGGCTTTATTTGCAGTGAACATTGGTATGCATGATACCAGCAGTTGTTTACAAATATTTCTTGTAAAGAAACATCAACTGTGGATAAAATCATCTTGTGAAACACATACAGAGCAGACATTAAGGAGCATGTAGTTGCAAGGTGCCAGTGAACAGCTTAAGCACTCGCCCTCTGCAGAGCCCAGCATTTGAATACCCGTAGATCAAACACTGATGCAATAAACTTCCAGCTTGAAAACTCAACATACAATCAGAAAGAGAAATAAAAACAAATATCAAAGAATTTATATGAGCTGACCAACACTTCTTTAGTTTGAAAGGCTTCCAGCACAATTAAAGCATTGCAACAGCACAGCAAGCACAGTTTGATCACATTGGGAACTAACAAATACTCAGTTCAGCTGCTAAGTCTCCTTGCTGATGTTGCTAGCTGTTTTCATTTCAATCCCATGGAAAAAAAAAAAAAAAAAAATAGAGACAAATAGAGACAAAAGCTGCTCCTTACAAAAACCACTACATTCCTTATTGCTTCCTGTTAGAGCTGCTCTGGTTTCTGAGCTTGGCAGTGCTTCAGGGACTTGTAAAGCAGGAGATATTCTGATGTTCAACAGCATGTTAAGTTACACACAATATGGTTTCATTTTAGAAAGCTCCTACCAAGAAAATTTGTCAAGGTGCTGAATATATGAGAAAGGCTCTGAGAACACAGAGACCTGACAAGCCAGCCTGGCAGGCAGCTGCTGTGAAACACCTGGCAGCTGAACTGTGCAACAAGCACCTCCTACGACAGGGTCTGGACAAAGGGAACCTGGGAGGACTGAATACCGACAAGACAAGGAGGTTGCTGTGTCGGTATATTGGCGCAAGAGATGGGGCTGTGAAAGACACGTTCCCTCCCACAATTCTAGTTCTCCTTTCTACATCAGAAATACATATATATATATATATATATATATATATAAAATCTTAACGAAGACTCAAACTAATCATGATGTCGAAAGAGCGCTTACAGGCACCACAAGTCATTCAGGGTCTACATAACAAATAGTTCGCTTCTCCTGATATGGGTGCTCCTTTGCCCTCTGTGTAGTTGTTGTATAATTGTAATTATACAAGGTTGTAATAGATGGATAGCCAGAGGCTATAGAGGAATAACTCACTCACACTGAGGCTCATGGTTAGTATGGATGCTCGCTACAAGGAACTCCACACAGAAGCAATCTCCAAAAGAGATGCTGCCTTAGTGGTGGTCAGCCCTTAAATGGGATCTAGGAGAGGTGGAGTCAAGCTCCACCCCTTCCGGGAGCACAGCTGAATTACCTTCACCTGTGCTCGCGCAGCTGACCCGTCACTTGCCTCAGATGATTAATCAGAGGTTCAGGCTGTGATTAAGTTTCCCATACACCCTCCCATCCCATCTCACACTCCAACTTCTGGGAAAGGGCTGCCTAGCATGGAAGCAGGTGGCACCTTTACTGAAATAGCTCTGTCACTGCTGTCTTTTGAAGTCCTTTTCTCTGTGCAGCTTCTTAAATCCCTCCTTGAGGCGCTTCTTTCTACCAGCTTTCCAATACTGTTTTCACTGTTGTCTTTGCTCCTTGCTCTCCCAGACTAAATTATCAAGACATAACCCCACATCCAAATTGCTTATACAAATAAGAAAGCAGAACTAACAAGATGCTTATATCTCTTAAAGAAAAAAAAAAAAAAAAAAGTTCTTAATTAAACCTCTGATTTTTTTTTTATGGAAAACTTGCCATCCCCTCTGTCTGTAGAGGAAATACCTCAACTTTCTAAGCTTTTCAATTTCTTTTCATATTTATCTGTCCACTCCCCAAAACTACGTTATCTATCTCCATTAAAGTGAACAAAATGAGATAAAGCATTACCTTCTCACACTTAATAAAAGAAATACCCTGCCAAGACAAACCTCTGACCATGCATTTGCTCTCACTTCCCTTATATCACAGACGCAGATAAAAAGAAAATGCTGGAGTGAAAGGGGAGGGGAAAAAGGATAGAGGCCTATAATTCTCTACCTTTTACTCGGACACGTTTTCAAGGGATGTTTTTCCCTTCTCTCCTCATAACAGTTCCTCAAGGAACTGTTTGGTTAGAGCTGTTCATAAGCATCATCTCCTTTCCTCCTCCCCCACATTATTCATTTATGTGTTATTCAATCCTTTATGAAATGCAATCCAAATAGCATACCTAATTTGGACCAGAAGATTAGAGTATTGCCTGTCTCTATGGTGTCAAACACAAAATACTCTGATAAATAGACAATCCAAAGGTTGAGTCTATAGTACAGTAGTGCAAAAATATATCCTATTTTGCAAACAGGAGCCTCGTGAAGCCTGCACACACAGTAAGGTGGTGGGATTTTATCACATTTACAGAGTGTTGTGGTTTATCCCAGCAGCAGCTTAGCACCACACCACCGTTTGCTCACTGCCCCTCCTCACAAGCGGGATGAAGGAGAGAACTGGAAACAAAATAGAACTTGTGGGTTGAGATAAAAACTATTTAGTAAGACAGAAAAGGAAAATGGAAACAAACAAACAAAAAAATGCAGTGATAACCAATATTTATGCCCATCCATAATTTAATTACTCACCACCCTCTGACTGATGCCCAGCTAACAGTACAACTGCCCGCCAACCAGTGCCACGCTGTCAACACAACATCTCGCCACCCACTGATGCTGCCCAATCAACACCTGAGCAGTAGCTGCCCCCTGGCCAACTCCCCACAGCACAATGCCATGTCGTACAGAATAACCCTTCCCCTAATTCAGGCCAGCAGCCCTGGCTCTGCCCCATCCCCTGCTGCCACACTATAAAGACAATGGCTCTTCCCCCGCCAGCAGGCTGGCACCAGGTGTGCTCTCATCACTCAGCAACAACCCAAGCATAGGTGTGTTATTAACACTGTCTCAGCTGAAACCAGGACACAGAGGTACGTGTGTCAACCTTGATAGACACTTCAGTACTTTACAAACTAATCTCTGGCATGTCCTCAACTGAAAGCAAATCCTCCAGATATGAGCCAACCAGTTTGACTGGCTTACAATTAGCATTCTGCCAGTATCTCACAAGATCCCAAATGGCATGACAACAGAACAAAGATGTAGGTCACGCTGTGCTTCTATTCTTCATTCAGCAGGGCTCCAAATCCTCTTGATGATGCCACTGATCACAGAAAATCCTGAATGTATCTTAAAAGAGCAAAAACAGGCCGGTTGAGTTGAACAAACTGTGTATAGCTTTCCATAACTGGTTCCTGACATAAAAATAACCACAACATACAACTGTCAAGTCTTCTGAAGTATTCTCATTCAGCACTCTGTATCAATACATTTACTTTCTGTACTATCTTTGGCTGTTTTACTCCTATCTAAACCATACTTGTTAAGAATGCATTTAGTTGTATTTGTTCTAGCAAAAGTCCTAAGCCATGCTGCAGGAGTGTTCTACTCTAGTTGTCAAACTCTAGAAACGTAAGTAATCCAGTTACTTTGTTTTTGTAATCTCAGAAGTCTTGCCAGGTTTTTTATGTCACATCTTGACAAAAGTTACTGCAAAGGTGAAGAGTTGGCAGAAATGCTAACTCATGCATAGCTACGGCAATGCACACAAAAATGCTTTTTGAAATCTAAGGGCTATTGGAACTCTAAGATCTGTTCTTGCACCGGGAAAAATGTGGGAACTGGCTGCACGTATACTCCAGAACTGCCCCTGCTCAGAAATAAAACCCACAGCTGGGGACCTGATGATTCAGCAACGCACATTTCTCACTGATGCGGTAGCTTCTGCAGGTAGAAAGCTGAAAGCAAGAAGAGATCGAGTGGAAAGGACATAAAACCAATCAGCAAGGGTCCAAATGAAACAGAAATTTAAGCTTTAAACAAGACACAGAACAAATCTGTAGCACACCATCCCGTCCCCCACCAGCCTCCAGTGCCAAACAAGAGCTCCAGCCTCCTTCCTCACTGTAGCTGGGGACTCACTTTACGCTGTCACCATCAGTGTGACAGCAGCTTGTATCCAACCTAACCAAGGGTATAGAAATAGCACAGATTAATTAATACCGTACTGTCAATAGTAAACAATGTTCCCCCAGTTTTGCTGTATAATTTCAACCATTGTCATTTCACCAGAATGAGGATTTTTGAAGATACCATAAAATAACACATTTTCATAACCCTTTTGCTGTCTTTTCTCTCCTCCACTCTCCAACTCCACCCCCCTTTCTCCTCGCCTCTAGTGAATTAGCATTCAAGTGGATGCCACTGCCTTTTTCTGTGATATCTCATTTACAGTCTTAGATTTCCAGGTAGGTGGCTGTTTCTCCCCCTTCACCCACACAAGACTTATTTCTGCATTGGGAATTGACTTGAAAGAGATTTCATCCTATCTGTTTGAATTCTCCCACAGATGAAAGGAAGCTTTAGAAACAGACTAAACAATTTCATTCATTCATTACTGTAACTGCGATATTGCTCACATCAAAAACAAAACAAAATACCCACTAGTACTGACTGCTATGGGCAGAAATTGAAGCTGCTCCTGAATCCATTCAATGGATTCAGTTTCTCTGAATCCACTGGGCTGTATAAAATCTTCATTTCCTTAAACAAGTTGGAAGCGAATGCTGAGCTGAAAAAGACGAGTCTTGTGATGCCCCGGTGTGAAAATATGGTTTCTCATGTCAGTAATCATACTGGCATACAGGTCCAACTTCACTTTATGACCTAGCAAGAAGCTATCACATCTACCAAGCCAATCTGGACTAAATATGGTATTAGAATAAGCAGGACCCCAAAGTGGAATATGATTTAAGATTAAAATACATCAAAGAAATCAAAAACAATGCAAGTTTTAAAAATTTACCAGAACAATTTTAGTGTAAATGAGCACAAACTGGTAACGCACTAGTGGCACACCATTCAGTTACACTTTCTATAATACCCCAAATACAAAGCAACTGTAAGCAACAAGGCAGTATTAGGTCATAGTGATGGAGCAAAGTCCACGATCGCTAAACAAAAAGTGATGAGCAGCAGCTCTGTCAGTGATTAGGATGCAGGTAACTACATCCGTAAAGCAACAGATGCAGGGCCTACAGAAAGATGCTGAGCCAGTCTAGTGGAACGCAAATGTGGTTAAGAGTGATCTCACTTCAGGGCTGAGCAATCTCAGCCATGGCTGGAAATATAAATACCCAGTATTCCTTCCTCACTCCTTCCCTCCTGGCTATCGGCACCGGATAATAAGAGGCTGCCAGAGCAAAGATGAACTCGATGCTGCAACAGACAACCACTGTTTACTTCCCAGAAAGCACGGTGAAACTGATGGAATAAAACTAAGAGACCTGGAGGATAATGGGGACAAACTACATCATGCTGACTAGGGTCCTTCTAGCCCAATTTCCACTAACACACTGCACTGTACCTTTTTCTTTTCCTCCTCAGTAGGTTAATTTGGGGAAATTTGTGTCTGAATGTATTTCTGTGTTATATAGAAAGAAGTTACTCTTGAAGTTCTTCATTGATATTCCTTATCTGAATAACATAGTCTGGTGAAGTTGGTCTACAGGCAAATGTATCTGCACAAAAAACCTTTAGACTTTTGTGCATTACTAGATTATTTATTTATTTATTGCTGCTATTTAGAAGGACAAAAAAAATGCTCATCAGCTTTGGCTATTGTGACAAGTCAGAGCTTCAAACTGAACATGAAAACACTGAACAAGAAAACACACAAAAAGTAACCTTTACATAGGAATATACATCAGCACAGTTCATCAATCTCCGAATTGCTCTTTGGCTCCATTTTACCCATTAGGACTGACAGCTCTTGAAACAGAATCATGGAAGGGCTGAGATAGATGTGAGACGATACTGAGATCAGACAGTCCACCCCCTGCTCAAGAAGGGTCACCCAGAGCAGGACGCCCAGGACCATGCCAGCTGGCTTTCAGATATCTCCACAGATGAAGTCTCTACTACCTCTCATGGAAACGTGCCACTGTTTAACCACCCGTATAAAAAAAAAAAAAAAAAAGGAAAAGAAAAAAAGGAAAAGAAAAAAGGAAAAGGAAAAGTGTTTTCAGTTGTTGGCCTTGAAGGGTGATAAACCAGAGTTCCCTGATAAGGAAAACTTGGCTTTTGGCTGCACACTGAGAATCATGTTATGTGGATAGTGGTTTTTAGCTGTATTTTGATGGGAAACCTCTTTGGCTTGGTCTTCCAGCTTACATGGAAATGAAGAACCCCATTCTTCCCTTTCCTTCATTCTAATGCAGGGGAATAGCAGCTACCCTGAGGTCTATTCCCACCAGCTGTACAAGTCCTTATGCACATGAGACTGAGGATTAATTTGAACACAGCATCCCCTTATAAGGGGGACTCAGTAGAGGTGTAAGCCTCATAGAAGAAAGGATGTTTGCACAGAGGGTCTACTTGTCCCAGCCCAGTTACAAGAAAAATACACAGCCACTGATTAAATTGATGCAAGGACAGCAGCCTGCCTCTAACCCCAACAGCAAGGGGCCTCCAGGCCTCACAAGTTCTCACTTTGCCTACAAGCTCAATACTGCTACTACTAAAACAACCGCCACCCCACAAACAAAATATGTAACCAAACGCTCAATTTGAACTCAAAATATTTTAATTTTATTGTAAACTTGTGAGTGTTTGCCCGTGGCAAGTATGCTTGGAGAAAACAAAATGCCCTTTTTTTTTTCCCCCAACTTTATTTCCCAGAGTTTTACTTTTGAAAGCATAGCCAAAACAAGCCCTTTCTTCCCAGTTAAGTTAATGGCAGTTATATGCAAATAAAGCTCTCCTTATATTTCTACTAAAGCAAGCTATGCATTTAAAGTAAATCTGAAAACATTGGACTATGATGCTGTAGAGCACCATCTCAGCTCTTTCAGGGTTAAGAGAAATCATGATAAATGGTTTATACAAAACTGGCCTAAGCTTCAAAAAAAATTATCTTTCCTATTTAGCATGTGTGAAAATTAACGGCAACAGTTTGGTGATGGCAGTACTAATCCCTTTTATACAGCTGTCAACTTAAATTAGCCCCAAGCTAATCTTGGCAAGTGTGACAGAAAGCATACACATTTCCAGAGATAAGTACTAATGCTTTATTCACAATAACCCTCTACTACAGCAGGTATTGTGAAGTCCCTATAACCTGAAAGATGTCAATTTGCTAATTTATTCTTAAAAAGATATTATAGCAATTTATGTATGTATGCGAGCGCACAAATGCAAGGCAAGAAAAAAAGAGAACATAATGTACAGCTTCGTCACCAAGAATCCATAAGCAGAAAATGAACTCAAAGCCATTCTTACATTGGTAATTTTAAGAATGGATTAGAGAAGACATATTCTGCTGCTGAAGTCTCTACATCCATCAATTTTACTCTGGAGATCATTAAACAGCAGATCTGCAGCAAGTGGTCAAGTGAAAAACACAATACAATGATTTTTTGCCATAGAAGCATGCCTCAAAACTCAATCTTCCACATCCAGTATTACTTTTCTAGACCTCATCTTTGAAGCCTTTAAAATATAAGCTAAATAGAAGACAAAAATATCAGCAACCTGAACCTGAAAAGAAGCTGCAGAACAATGCCAGCTGCCTTAATCTTGATAGATTTTGATCATCTATCAAAACATTTGCATAGTGTTCATTCACTCTGCTTGGGAGTAACAGACAACTCCAAAATTAGCATTTCTAACTTTAAGGTTAAAAAAATTGTCAGTATTTAGTGTGAAACAGAAAATACTACAGTATTTTTATGTTTTCTTTTAATATACTCACACACACAGTGTTAAAATTAGTACCAGTAAAAAGAAGAATCATAGCAGAATGTGTGACTGCTACCCAAGAGCAAGCATGCAGCAGTGAGCCAATAAGTGAATATATATGGCTTGGAGACAGGGCTGTCCATTCCAGCCAGATACACACTTATTACCCAGAGGGGAGGTATCCAAGCTCTGCATTTGAATGCCACCTATTACAATGGTATGCTATCACATTTCTTAGGGAAGTGCTGTTACCTGCCCCTCTCTGCCTCCAAGGCCACAGATGTGAGCTCCGCCTGGGAACCAAGGCCAAACCTCAGGGTAAGGTGCTCCTCCAAACTGTTCCTGGCCTTATAGGATGGGGTAGCAGGATGAACAGATGTACCTGCAGCCCAAGAGCAGAGGAGGCACAGGGAGGGTAGGGTCTTACGACAGGTACAAAGTCAATACCAGAACTAATGCGTACTGTAACTTGTATGTAGCCCTTCCCATTCTTCCCAAGCCACTGGGAAATAAAAGTCTTGTCAAGATCTGTAAAAATATATATCAGGAAATAATAAAATATTAGTGTGTCCTCGTACATTGCTACTCCAAGGAACAACTTGTTTTCAGAAATTATAATTACACTTGTACAAACATGAAATATGCAGCAACTGAAACTGGAAGTTCAAGAGGAATTTACTAACCTTCTAACAAGACCGCAAATAAACACTAAACAAACGTATGAGAACTAGAAAGAAAACCCTGCAGAATGCAACAGTTAATTCCACAAGTTAGCAGGGGAGCCAACTCGTTAGGCAAAGGTAGAAAGGTGCGCTGTCACACACATCGCCTCTCTTGGCTTTCCTGGTGAAAGCAAACCTCCACATGTCAGCGTGCTGCCTGCAGGTACACCTGGGCGGCAAAAATTTTGTTTTTTAAAACCCAAATCAACATACTGCCACAGCAAAACTGAAGAGACAATACCGAGTCAGAAAGGGCTAGCAATGAAAAAGAAATGGTGCACCACAACTTAGTGCTATCTAACCACATGCACAAAACACCAATCTGTAGCTTCCTTTGGGAAAAAAAAAAAAAAAATAAAAATCAATGCGTTCTTCACACTTTGAAGACAAACTTTTGTCAGAATGCAGCACAAGAATTCACAGGATGAGGGGAAACACTGCTGCTCGGACAGGTCTGCCTTCAGCTTAAGGAAGTCAAGTCCAGAGCATCTTCATCTCGGCACCTGCAGTTGCAATGACTGTGCACCAAGCCAAGTATTTTTAATCCTCTTAGGCGTCTACATGTGCCTACAGTCATCTCCATGTGATGACTGCTACAAGCATGTTCCCCAGAGGTGAGATCTACTCAGATGTCCACAGTGCAGACAGCTAAGTCCGAGCTAATCGCCCAGACTTTATTTATAAGTAAAGAGAAAGAGGACATCTGGGGGCATGATTCATCTGACCTATTTTAGTTGTTTACATTAGCGTGAAGTGTCTGTTCCTCTTTGTGGACAATAAAGCAGAGCCTAGACACTCACACAGCAGGTTGTCAGCACACGGTCACATCATTCCCACCTTACGTGCCTGAGGGGAGTGAGAACTGAGATGCCAACTTCTCTGTCAGTAAGGTTCCTTGTTATTTGAAATGAATTTTCCTCAAAAGGCATCTTCAGTATAGAAGTCCCATGGTATGACTAATAATGCCACCTTGTGCAGAGAACCAGGGTTAAAGGAAAGGTAAAAGAAACAGAATTAAATGCAGCAAAAAACGACTTAAAATAATGGCCAAGGACAGGTTACCAGGTGCCTCAAATTTGGTATTATAGCTCCTGACATGGGTTTAGCATGGTGCATTGATTTAAATTCATCTAAAGCAGCTGGTGGGATTTTCAAACACAAAAAGAGATAATTGTCAACCTTGTTCATAGCAATTAAATCTGTATTGACTAAAATAGAATCTATTGTTCCCCCAAAACCCTGGGATTGGAGCCAGAAGGAATTTCAGTGGAGCAGACAGTTGGTAGTCTGCAAAGGGGCAGAAAACTGTGCTACTCTCTAGCATTTAAAAAATAAAAATAAAAATAAAAAAAAATTAAAAGGCCAGAAAACAAAGATAAGTTCAGAGATTTTATAGAAGAATACTTTCCTCTAGCAAAACTAACAGGGAGACATCAGAAATTGGTACTGAACCAGATGCCAACATCGACTTATCTCCACGTGTGCTCCACACAAACAGGAGCGTGCACAGTAATTTCTTCTACTGACTGAAATGAAGAAAGCTAGAGATTATTATTGCTATCTTTAGACACTTGCACAGTGCTCAGATATGTTTCCTTTGGAGTCATCTGAGCACATGATATTTAGACAGACACAAAGAAGCTGGATAACCATTATTAACAGGCAACCACTGCCACTAGAGAAACAATCATTAATCAGCTCTCAATTCAAAATGATCACGAAGAAGCAGCAAAAGATTTGGAAATCACATGCCAAGGCCAAAATACCTCCACAGCAGCATCAGGAGACAGCTGTCAGGCTGAGAAAAGCCACAAAGAGGTGGTGCCAGATTCTTAAAAGCAAT
This sequence comes from Alectoris magna, assembly GCA_030625065.1. Lineage (NCBI taxonomy): Eukaryota > Metazoa > Chordata > Aves > Galliformes > Phasianidae > Alectoris > Alectoris magna. Next base: position 165,180,489 of record CM060560.1, on the reverse strand, counting down.
GCACAGACTGTCACATGTCGATCCACGTGTCTCAAGACCAGTGTTTGTGTCAGCTGGGGTGGAGGGCAGGACAGAAATATTTTTTTCAAGATAGAAAAGAAAAAAACCAACAGAATACCTCTAAACCATCCGAAAATATGACTCTACTGACTGAAAACTTCAGACAGAGGTGGGCCAGAGCAAATGGGGTGCGACCAAAAGTCTTCTGCTTTCTAAGCCTGTGTGCACCTATCTGCTGCTCCTGTATAGAAGGCAAATATAAAAGTTGTGTTGATTTTAAGGGGTAAAATCCCATCTGCTAAGGACTCTGACAGTCTGGTCTGACAGAAGAAAAGCAAGTTTCCCATAACCATAGGCTAGAAGAGGTACTAAAGTTCCCTATGCTGTTTTGCATTCACCTCCAGGACCAGACAGGCTGCAAAAGGCTATAAGAGCAGCTTGCTGTTACGGCTGATGCTTTTGGTCCTGTTCTTACTTTTCCTCCATCTTCTGGTTTTGCCCCCTCCCGGCACCAGCTCTGGCCCTCCAACTTCATGCTAGCCCACCAATTCCTTTAAAAGAAATCTTTTTTTTTTCTTCCAGATCAATTTCCTGATGGTTTCACAAGTTCTGTCAGCCCAGCAGAAGGTGGGGGCCTCATGCCCAGCAAATCAGAAGCAGCAAACTCTTTACCAGCTTCACCGTGCAGGCCTGCTCCCTGGTTGCATCTGTATGGCTGCACTGAGCAAGTAATTCTCCAGCCTAGGGAGCAAGGGACATGGGTTGCTACCTTTATCCTCACCCAGAACTGACTGCAATCCAAGCTGCCCATAAGGAGCAGCTTCTGGTTTAGCACTGCCATGCTGCTCCTGGGCTACCATCTGGCTAAACACCAGATTGCACAGGCCACAATCATGCTGAGAAGACAAGAAACAATGTGCGCAAATGCGGGATGAGCACTTAAGCCAACGTTGGCTTCGGCACTGCTTCCTAGCACAAACATTGCCCTGGAAGCTAGAATAAGTCTTGCAGTGAAGGAAAGTTTACCCCACACCTGCAGACTCAGTAATTCCTTTAGGGTGTTCAGTGCTTGACAAAATGAGATATATAACCATGTCCTTCCAGTTGAGAAATTCTTGGGAACCTCACAGAAACAAATTCAGTTTTTCTACATACTTTCTCTTGAAGAAAAAAATTAAATGCACTCTTATTTTGCCGTATGATTCACCTGAAACATAATTCTGCAATAAAAGACGAGTACAGATAGATGCTATTATGCATCACAAACACTATAAATAAAAATCATTAATCTTCAAAAGATCTTTCTCCAAAGCATCAAATGTGTTGTATTATTCATTGAAAAGGCTTCCACAGCACTCAGGGAAAAATAAATATAACCATTCTTCCACAGCAACATTTCACACAGTGACTGTTGTAGTGCAGAAAAGCCCACGTAGCTTCTCCATTTTCTAACTGGGATGTTGTAAACGAGTCTCAGCAATGAGATGGATGGTGAGTCAGCAAGTCTCAACCTTGCATGGAGACAGCAGCACAGAATCACAGTGTCATGGTGATGGCAGGGTGAGAGCTGCTCCTTTCTGAACATCACTTTTTTGGACCAAAGACTTTGGTAGAGATGCTTGAAACACCATTTGGTCTTGGGCAACTCTAAGCCCTGCCTGCAATGCTGACCCAGTGCAGGCACTGTCCCAGCTGCTACTTGGTTCCTGGTGCAGTGCCCAGGCTGCCTCCTCAGGAAGTCACAGCACTGAGATGCCAACACAATTTGCATTCCAAAGGGTGGTCAGGCCCTGAAACAGGCTGCCCAGGGCAGTGGTTATGGCCCCAGGTTGCCAGAGTTCAAGAAGCATTTGAACAATACTCTCAAAAATATGGTTTAATTTTTGGGTGGTCCTGTATGGAGCTGGAGTTGGACTCAATGACCACTGCACATCCCTCCCAAATTGGAATATTCCATGATTCTGAGATACAGCTACAATGTTATGCTGAGTCTTTTCCTTTAAGCTTGCTCTGTCTTGTGTTCCTCTACTTCTGATGGCCAATCTCAGGATGGCATTAAGCTTTCTGACAGCTTTTCAACCTTCTCTAGTTGTTTCTTGTCCGCCACCAAAAAACGTTTCTCCCTTCTCATTGCTAGGAACTTTCTAATTCTGCATCTGCCTTCTTGAAAGAAAGCTAAAGGTGGTATTCCCTACTTTCAACCGACACTGTCTGAAGATACTACCAATAAAAGGGAAAGAAATAAAGAGAACATCCCAGTCATATGGTTTAATAACCAGCAGTAAGCAAACTTCATAGGAAACCAACATAAAACCACTACTTTTTGGCTGATCCTCAAAATTACTCTCCAGCTTTGCAAGACTGTCTCCTAATATAAGATATTACAGCAGCTTAAGATGTGTTACTTCTCTCCTTCAAATATCTTAACACATTATACAATATCTTAACAACCAACGGGTCTTACATACACAGCAAACAACATGGAAGCAACTGCAAAGTAAGAATAAAAAGAAAGAAACATTTTGAGCACAAGAGAAATCAGCTTAATAAAAAAATATTCTCTTTATAAAATATAGTATCTGCATATAATCAGTGCATTGTATTGTATCTTATACAAATGCACACAAAAATACTCTTTAAAATAACTAATGAAGCAGACAGAATCTCACTTCAAATTTGCAGGGATCATGACATTAATGTTATTTTACTCCCATTTACCCGTCAACCAGCTTAAAATGTCAACCTTTTCCTATTAAAGTGTGTGTGTGTAATATTCTATGATTCTATTATTTGTGTGAACGCAATATGCCATGGAGAAAAAGAAAATCATTTACTCCATAAACTCAAATAGACACAAAATACGATCATGCCACCTCCAGAAATGGGTTTTTGTAACCAGTTAAATTACCACACTCTAAGCCAAATCTTTGTACACACAGACACATATCTTAAGAAAAGATAAACCTATCTGGTTAGGACTGATTTCATTCACCACACAAAGAGTAAGAAAACCTGTCTCTGCAGAGCTCAGTGCTGAAATCAAACACCCCACAGAAGACGTGAGCAATCAGCAAAGTAATTAGAAAGAAAGATCTATAATACAGAGCAGTTATTCTCTACTGGGAAGAAGGGGGAAAAAAGAGAGAGAAAGAAAAGTTTCCATTCCACTGAAATATTGATTATATCAGTAAGTACAAAATTCAGTCTTAAAAAGAAAACATTTGTAAGATCCCATTGAGTCATTATCCTCCTTTATTGAATTGCCTCAGTACAACTCTGCTGCCCCTGATGTACCATTTTGGGTGGAGACAGCAGGGAGAAGGAAGAGTAATTATGTACTTTTACTAAAATTCCAGAGGAATTTTACCCTCTCACAGTAGCCCCAGGACCAGACACCTCAGAGAAAATGCCAAAGGAATTGCCCGCTTCCTTTTTGATATTCTTCTACTGTACGTTATGGCTGCTACAATCTCACTTAATCGCATTTTATCACTTGAGCTTAGATAAACACAGCCCCCACATATCTGGCTTCTTCCCTTCTTGTGAAAGTTTTGGCTGGCATTTCTTTCCTTTTATAAAGAAAAGAGGCTTTTCTTGGAGGCTGGATGCTAAAGGGAAATTGTCTTTTTTCTATTTTTGCAAGCAGTATTTCTGCTTAAGAAGGCATGGCTTTTCAATTATGGCAAAAAAAAAAAAAAAAAAGTTTAATCCTCTTACTTCCACATGCATGAGACTTTGCAGTCTTCTGGATTTACTGTACTTTTTAGACCATAACTAGCCACTGAATATAAATTGAATTTCTGTCATGAAGACATCAATGGATGGCCATGGGACTAGCATCCCATTTATCTGTATGTACAAAAATTTCACTGCATGCTATTTTTTAAACTCCATGACAACAGCTCTGTTTTCCCCTTCCCTAATTTCTCATCTGCCTACTAGCACAAACTAAACTACAATGAAGAAAAAAACCATCTAAATGTCAAATTAAAACCATCAAACGTTCCTGTTGGTAGTTGCATTACTGTACATCAGCATTTTTTGCATTTCCTTCATCAGATGACAGATCTTTCGTCCAATGTGCTGTGAAGTGTAGCAACTAATATCCTTCTAGAATCTTGCATATTCTCAGCATGACCCTAACATTTAGTAGACATTTTCTCCGGGGATTGAGTTTAGTGTCTGATTAACATTTCAAGTAGCCTCTAAGCAAAGAACACTAGAATGATAACTGTATCCATTAGACTTCTGTGCTTCAAGTTTATTTATCTGTCTTTGACTCCTCAGTGGCCTTCAACTGGGCTTTAAATATCATATTCAAAACACCAAACAAGAATACAGTTATAGTTGATGCTCAGTCAAGGATACATAGTCAAGGATATTTTTGAAATTCTAAGGGAAGAATGATGATTTTTGCTCTACACTGATACATAAATCCACTGTTTAGACATGGGAATAATACTCTCCAAATTGTTTAACTATCTCAGACATCATTCTTTGCAAACTCTCTTCAAAATATCAAGAGGTATATCTTCTGTAACAAGGTAATATCACTTTATTAACAGCACACAAAAGCAAGGAGACACAGATCACACTCAGCTTATCTGCTTAAGAATATTTCCTGAACCACCATTTCTCTGTAGGTGTTTAAGACTTACTGGACTGTAATACAGCCAAACAATGTTCATTTGAATGGGGGCTGTTTTGCATAACATTTGTAAGTACACATTGTAAGCTGAGCACTTCTCAATACATTCTATTTTGGGTCCCAAAAGCATCGAGACTCTAAGTTTATCTACCTGAAGAATCATTTGAAAAATTAGGAGCCCATCTTTATATTCATTTTATGACACCTGCATAACCAAAGAGAGGACTATTTCTGTTACTATGTGAGGAAGGAGACTTTATATCTTGCTAAGTCAAGTGAAAGGGTAGGCATGTTTCAAGAACCAACATTTTGGTTCAAATTTAATGGCAACGAGGAACAGCTCAAAGATGCGTACAGGGCTTGAGTCATCCATGTGCTGTGCTTATTACTCACTTTCAGACAGTCTGATAGTTGTGGATCTTAATGTCTTTAAAAACAAGTCAAAAACTGCACACCAGCCTGAAATGTCCTAATGGTATGTAAAAACAACAAAAAAAAACCAAGCACCTGGTACAGGCAATTATATACATGAACAAAAGGTATACAAAGTCAGAAATAAAAAAATAAAAGCCTTCTTTTATCCTACAGTAGCTTATCCCATCTATCTCCCAACTACGATCTCCGATGTATTTCACAATGCTTTGAGTAACACAGCTCACAGTGACATAGGCAGGACTGATACTCATTAGAATACACCATTTTTTCTAAATTCAGAATTTTTTCCAACAATTTCTCTCTCACATATGTAACTATACTGCAGCTTCATTTATCATTATCCTGGACTCCATCAGAAAAGGGCTGGCCAGCAGGGAGAGGGAGGTGATTGTCCCTCTCTATTCTGCCCTTGTGAGGCCCCATCTGGAGTACCGCATCCAGGCCTGGGGCCCCCAGCACAGTAAAGATGTGGAGCTGTTGGAGAGGGTCCAGAGTAGGGCCACTAAGATGATCAGAAGGCTGGAGCACCTCTCCTATGAAGACAGGCTGAGGGAACTGGGCTTGTTCAGCCTGGAGAAGAGAAGGTTGTAAGGAGACCTCATTGCAACCTTCCAGTATTTAAAAGGAGATTATAAAAAGGAGGGGAATCAACTTTTTACTTGAGTAGACAGTGAGAGAACAAGGGAGAACGGTTTTAAGCTCAAGGAGGGAAGGTTTAGATTAGATGTTAGAGGAAAGTTCTTCACAGAGAGAGTGGTGAGGTGCTGGCACAGGCTGCCCAGGCAGGTTGCGGATGCTCCATCCCTGGAGGTGTTTAAGACCAGGTTGGATGGGGCCCTGGGCAACCTGGTCCGAAGGTTGGTGGCCCTGCCTGTGGCAAGAGTGGCTGGAACTTGATGATCTTTGGGATCCCTTTCAACCTAAGCCATTCTGTGATTCATCTACTGTTGAGAAAAGTTGATGAGGTTGATACAGCCTGCAAATGCAAGATGAAAATAGCAAAAAAATAAAGATAAAAACCCTAAACTACTGTGTTCAGTTTTGGGCTCCACATTTAAGAAAGACAGGGAACCACTGGAGAGAGTCCAGTAGGGGACTGCAAAGATGATTGAGGCCTGGAGCACATCCCTCATGAGGAAAGGCTGTGACCTGGGACTGTTTAGCCTGGAGAGGAGAATGCAGAGAGCATCTTATTGATGCTTATAAATATCTAAAGGATGAGTGTCAAGAGGATGGGAACAGGCTCTTTTCAGCGATGCTCAAAGAAAGGACAAGGGAAAATGGGCAGAAGCTGAAAAACAGTAAGTTCCACGTAAACAAGGTAAAGAACTTCTTTACTGTGAGGGTGACAGAGCACTGAAACAAGTTGCCCAGAGAGGTTGTAGAGTCTCCTCTGGTGATACACAAAACCCATCTGGACACTTTCCTGTTCAATCCACTGACGGAAACCTGCGTTAGTAGCAGGACTGGACTAGATGATGATTGTGTAAAAAGGTACAAAGGCTCACTGAAAAAATAAACAGTGGCCTCAGGCTTCTGCAATTCACTTCACAGGCCCCACACCACAGATGGGCTCCACTGATGGCAGACACTGATGGGTGTTCGCACAGAACAGCAATGGTGAATCCCCGGAAGTAGCACACACAGTGGTAAAAAGCATCCCAGTCAGCTCAAGTTCTGCAGAATGCATGTAAACCCATTTTGCTGCAGTAAAATGAGCATCGAAATAGAGCTTTATAACATAAAGCCAGCAGAGTAAGGAGGATATAGTGAGGAATGCTAGCGTATATATTGCACTCTTGCAGCTAAAAACATGCTTTTTTTTTTTTTTTGTTACTTTTGAAATACATAGCATTAATCAGAAAAATTCATTCCTTCATATCTCTCAGATGAAAAAGAACTGTAGTAACACACATTTTTTTCAAGGTCTAAGACTAACAAAGTGCCTCCTTCACTTACAAGAAGGTCACCTTGATTCACTTATGAGAAAAATATTTCTGTATGCTGAACTCCCCTGCAGAACTAGGGAAACTGCTTTCCCCTGCCTGGAGTTTCCTTAGACTGTGGTGAGACTCTGGACAGGCAACTCAGCCAAATACATGCATGCGGGAAATACATCTTTTAAGGGTGTAGATCTCTGCTGGCTACTCCAAGCAATGCCAAGCCAGGAAAGGAACATGAGGGCAATTAGGATTTGCTCCCTGCTGGCTCAAGTATCCACTCATTTATTTTTTATCCACTCAAGTATTTTTTTTTTTTCAATAGCTGCCTATACTTGTATAGAAAATTTATTTTGTCTTAGGTATCATTAAAAATAATTACATGTATGAACATAATGTAAATGTCAGGTTGGACCACCAAATCATCTCCTTTTGTGGGGATAGTTTATCACCTCAGGAAGGTCCAATCCTGGGCAAAGGAACAACTCCCTGACCTCCAAAGGTCCCTCGTGCCCAAACCGGAATTTATTTCTATGACAAACTGGCATACCAACTTAGAGTAAACCTGAGAAAGCAGGTGCGTTTTTTCTAGATGCATTTCCACATCTCTGAAACACAAACAGTTAGCTGCTCCCTTCATTTCCTCTAGAGAGGGAGCTCCTCCTTCATCTGCTCCCTTGGAAGGAGGCATGGTTATCTGCACAACGCTGCTCTTCCAAATAGACTCCTCTGACACTTCTCACTTATTGCCTCCAGTTATAGTAATTAACTCTAGTGAAGAAAGAATTACAGGAAACATTTTCAATATCCAACTATATCTACCAGATGAACTCCTATGCAACAGAAAGTAATGCCATAGAATTCTTTTATGCATAAAAATTTGTACCCATTGACATTCATGAATGCTTGCTGAGCATTTCTGGAGACCAAACAGTGGATCTGAGAACAGCAAGGTGGTGTATCTCAGCACTGGTAACAGTGACTCCGGGTCACCTCCCCTGGTGTTGGTTTGTGCAGGCATTTGGTTATCACTGGCAAAAATGCATAGCTAGTGGTGGTCCCTATGTTGAAATATAGCGTTTCATAGCTGAGAACTTACTCTATCGAAAAGTGTTATTGTGCTCTTTGTTGTTGCAATTTCCATGGAAATAAATAGGAGGCACTACTTTTAGAGTGATCCGTGTATTTTTTTTAAAAAACAACAACAAAAAAATGGCTCCCTCTTAATATATCATTTATTAGCAGATCAAAAATGTTCTTAAGACATGCTGACAACACATGATAAATCCAGAAAAGCACATAAGCATCTGCAATCAATATTATATTGAAGAAAGCAACACAATTTATGTCATATCAGCCAAGCCCACAGAGGTTTACCAATCACAACCTGCAATCTGAATATATTGCACTGAATGTATATATGCACTGAATATATTGGCTGCCTTAGGCAACTGCCTGTTTTACCTCAGCAGAAGAGATAATCCAGGTATCGAATCAGATAAACTGTAGTTTTTGGTCAATAAGAGCCTGTGTATCAGGTTTTTATCCTCCCATCCAATCAAGAAATAGCTACGCTGAAGCAAAGGCTCTGGCTCAGCTCAAGCAGCAAGCCCTTAAGAAGTTGGTCTCAAGGAGCCAACTCACCTGCCCAAACCGGCTCTGGGTGCCTGACATCTTTCTGCCGCTGCAGGCCCATCTCCAGCTGAAGAACAAGCCAGCATGCCCAAGCCACAAACCCACATGCTATTCTGCTGGCTGTTACAAAAAGGTGGTGATTGTGGCACGCAGCATAGGCAGGCAGCTCAAAGAGAACAATATTCATGAGCTAAACACAGCAGTTTTCTGTTGGAACTGTTTGAAGGCCTTCACCTCACCCCCTGGGCACAGGAATCTGCACTGTGGCTCAGTGAGCATGGCACTGGACCAAATTCAAAGACCTGCTTGCACATCCACTGCTATTATATATTGGTTGTTAGGTTTCAAGCAAGTTGCTTCCACTCTAGATAAATTTCCAACTTACACTGTTTGGGCAAAAATCAGTATAGGTAGGCCAGAAGCACATCAGCCATGTTAACAGCCTCAACTCAGCAAAGGATTCTTAAGTGTCATCAGACCAAATACGAAATCTTCCTTTTCATCACCAAAACATTCACACTAAGATAATGTAGCAGTTTGACATTTTGTTGTCTTTGTGTTGCTGGATAGTTGTGTTTGCAGGTATGACAGGAAGAGGGAATCAAGGAAGAAGTGGTTTGAAACTGCTGTTCCTCCTTGAAGTTCCACCATAACACGGTTTCAGGAGGTGGAACTACAACTTCCATATATTGTCTCCACAGCTGCACTCAGGACAAGAAAGCACCTCTGCTGTTCTGAAGAGCCTCAAGATAATATTAACTCAGTGTCTGATTGAAGACTGTAGGAGTGGACAAAAGCCGTAAGGACAAGCCAAAGATGATACAAAATTAAAGGATGCCCCAGCTTTTGCCTTTCTCCCTTCCTTCATCCCACCTCTCTTTTTTGAAGGCAAAGCCTAAGGCTCTGGTTTGTTGCACCTTCATCCTGGAATCTATCCCACCTGCTCCTTCAGAGTCCACAAAAATTAAACATGTCAGTTCCTCAGCTACCTCTGTTCACATCCAGCTCAGAGTAGTTGGCTGATAAAGGTAAATCTATGCTAAGACATTTAAGCGTAAACTAAAGCAGCTGAGGCACAGCTCTTCCCAATTTGCCAGCAGCGCTTCAGGGAATTTCTTGAAGTAAACAGCCTTGTCCCAGCTCTGCAGGCAGGTTTTTCAGCTTGCACTAAGCTGCCTGCTGCCATGAGCACCATGTACTTACCCAGTTAGCCTTCCGGCAGCTATGCTCTGTGTGCAGTCTCTACATATCTTGGTATGATTTTTCCACTTAGCAAAAGGTAGGTTTAAGTTCAGAACGCCACTGCACAGGGGCTTTTTTGGTGCAACTGCAATACTAATCAAATTCCAAGACATATTAAAAAACTCTAATGCTTTGCAATACACCTAAAGAAAAACATGTTTGAGAGAGAAGATATAAAAGTGGTTAGAAGGCCTTCTTAGCTTCCTGCTCCTCCCTGTAAGCAGCAGCTTCTTTCAGAGGATACTTACCAATTTTTAGAGGAGGTGAATAAGGAGAGGTAACATAGTAAAAGACTTTGCCTTTTTCCAAGCTGAGGGTTTCAAACAGATCCTCTATGTAAATCTGCATCTGTTTGGCCAACTCTTTCAGCAGCAGAACCCAAGCAATAGTGTTTACTTCCCAAGAAGTACTTACTTACATTTAAGAAAAATGCAAGTCCCGTGTGAAGACCAGAGTTGAAAGACACGTGGCTTCTCCTGTGTCCGATATGCCCTCAGTTGTTAGACGAGTAACCTCTCCCTACCCAGTCAACATGTCTACACAACATGCAGGAACTTCATTATTTTTGAGAACTGTCAAACTTCAATGAAAACAGCCAACAGGTTTCAAATTTAATAGGAAGACAGAGTTCTCACATAGACCTCATTCCCATAGAAAACTTAGTAGCTGATAAGAACAATGGCAAAGATTAAGGTGTTGCTAACCTCAATAGGAATGGCAGGGTTCGGTGTTTTTCTTAGATAACATACAGAAACAGATAACTACACAAACAAGAATCAGACAAAGCTAAACTGTAACTCCAGCGCAGCATAATAGAACTACTGTCTGAAACACCAGGTTTCAATGCTTTGCTTTTAGCTTTCATGTGGGAAAAGGTTTTAATCAGAAATCCAATATCCACAAGCAGCTGGACACAACCAGTACTACAACAGAGGCAACATGAAGCAGGTTTGTGTACATCCCTGGTACCCGTTTGCACACCCTGAACAGGTACAGAGTACATATTTCATCTCTCCAAAGTAGGAACACCACCCAAATGAAAAGAAATCTGAGTAACTCATTTAAGAAAAGCAGCCTGAGAGTTCCACACTTTTCCCCCTCAACATAAAGTCTATCAATTTCAGAAAGTACTCTTAACAGTGTCATTTAAGAGCCCTCCTCATCTTTTTAAAACCAACTCTGCAAATAGTGGGAAGACGGGTTGCTTTTTCTAAATACTTGATCACCCTATCTGAAGTAGAATATTTATTTTTATAGGCATATTAAGCCGAATTTATTAAATTCAATCTTTCAATTTACTGCACTCTTTTACATTCTACATTGTTAAAATGTAATATATTGTGACAAATATAAAACGCACAATGTGCCTCCTAAGCATCTACAGTTCAGCATGGGAGATGCACTAGTTGAGATACAGCGACTGTAGTCAACAGATCTTAAGAGAGCAGGGAAATGATTTAATCTCTCACACCATGAGGTAACAGGCCAGCACCTAGTAGATGAGGATGGAAAAATCTGGACATTCCTTGCACATTAGGCAGGGAGGGGAAAATAACTCAGAGCAGCCATTCTGACTGGCTCTAGCAAGTGCCATACAAAAAACATATTACTTGGAAGAAGGATACAGAAGGAGGGATGCAGCTTTTGGGACTCTCTGGAGCATGCCTGCCCAGGTGCAGGCTCATTAGTGACCACTGCATGCCAGTCAAGATGCTAAAGCAGCTAAGAAAAAAATCTTATGTTAAGAAAAACTTGCACATTAGCATAAACCTATATATGTGTATGTATATGTGTGTGGGGGGGAGGGGTATATATACACACACAAATGTATATATTCACAGACATACATTTAGATGTAAACATGTAACTGCAAAAACACTTTTCCTGAAAAGAATCAAACAAATATACTTAAGTCTACCCTTTCACTTAAAACCAGTCTGACCTCCATTGGCACACCAGGCACCCCATCCTCAGGGATACAGACACATTTGGGGTGTTCGAGTCTCAGTTGGGTTCATGGAAAAACCGTGCTTACTCACTGGAGGAGCCACTTAGAACTGCACGTGTCATTGCAGGGATCTGGGTGAGGAACGTTTGTGTGATAGCTCTAGACAGCCAACCTCCTTGATGCTCTGCAAGTTGCTATAAAATGTCACTACACCTTCAGAGTCCTTAAGGAATTCTGCAAGGAACATGAAGCTGGCATATGAGTCATCAAAACACGAAGCAGGAGTAAGTTTTTAAATTGAACTATAGCTTCACTTGAACTAACAGGATGCAGGGATAGTCTGGTGACCAGAGCAAATTGTGCTACATTCCTGACAAATACCTAGATCAGTTTTACCTTGCTTTACATTTTCAATAGGTTGCTCTCATGGCCCAGAAATGATAGTCTAGAAAACATTAAAAAGGAGGAGGGGAAAAATTTATTTGCAAGATAATATTTGGCGTGTCACAAAAGTGATTCAGGGCCCTACTAAGAAATGTGAATGCACACCCTGTACACTGATGATAGGCACATGGATCTGTTTTCAGTCATATTTAAACCAGTTTAAAATTGCTGGTTGAGTGGAATGGCACAGCAACCACAACAGCAGGAAAACTTGAGAGAGAATTCTCCCACCCCCCCGAAAAGAGTTTTTACTGATGATTTTCCTCAACATTTGTCTTGAGTACCAACAAAGTTCACCCTTTTCTTGTCTGGGCAAAGCAGCATGTACTCTGGGAAAAGAGCACGATTTCTTCCTCTCCATAGCAGAATATAAAAATATTTTCTAGAGGAACTAACAGATGTTGGCATCAAATGTTCAAAGTACTTTGTGCAGATCAATTGAACTTAACATACTGTTTAATATACTAGATAATAAAATACTTGACAAGAAAATACCTGATTTCTTCTATTCCTAGGGTCCATATCACATGTTTGGCAATGAGCAAGCACATTAATGTTGACTAACCATGCTCACCACATATGAGCAGTCATGGATTAGTGACAGAAGATTAAAATCCCAGATGCTGGGGAGACAAGATACCTCCGAGAAGATTCCTTCAGTGCTAGTAAAAATATTCCTCTGGTGTTTGGACATTGATGTGCTAGAAGTCTTGTCACAACGGTCTTGAAAGCTATTACCAACAGGGATTATAAAATCCAAAGTTAGGGCAATGTGTGTTGGATAAAAGGTGAAGATGAAGAAGAAATTCATTGTTTATCAAGATAGCAGGGCGATAGTCGGTCATTTGTCACTCCTTAAAACACAAAACAAAGCAAAAGAGAGAGGCATGGGCTTGGGTTGAGATAAATTTTACTTGCAGAGGCTAGCATAATTCTGTGTTTTGTTTTTTGATAAAAACAATGTTGATAACACAATGATGTTTTAGTTGTTGCTGAGCAGTGCTTACTCAGAACCAAGGCCTTTTTAGCATTTCATTCTGCACTGCCAGGGAGGAGCTGGGGTGCCCAAGGAGCTGGGTGAGGACAGAATAGGACAGTTGATCCAGACTAACCAAAGGGATATCCCCATACCTTATGGCATCACACTCACAATAAAAGCTGGGGTAGAGAACAAGGAAGGGAGGATGTACAAAGATATGGTGTTTGTCTTTTCAGGAAACCATTACATGTGATGAGTATTGCTTTCTTGGAAGTGGCTGAACACCTGCCTGCTGATGGGAAGCGGGAGTGAATTCTTTGCTTTGCTCTGCTTGTGCACGTGGTTTTTGCTTTACCTAGAAAACTCTTTACCTCAGCCCATGAGATCTCACTCTTACCATTCTGATTTCTCCCCCAGTACCAACCAGGGAGAGTGAGTGGCTGTGTGGCACTGTGCTGCCCACTGGGGCTAAGCCACAAACAAGGGTCTGTGTTAAAGCAAGCCCCAGGATGAAGATAAAAGTAGTTTTTAAGATTTTTTGCAGTATATAGAGATGTGGGAAGAATCTAGACTCGTAACCATTACTAAGTAAAATATGACATACGATTTATAGCCATAAATTCCCATGAAGGTATGCCATCAAGAAGTGAGGCAATACTTGGCAAAGGCTTGCTCTACTGAGCCCTGCAAGCAACAATAAGACACATGAGAAAGGGCTGTCTACGTCCCATTAAATAGGAATAGGCACTAAAAAAAAAAAAAAAGTTCTTCAGAAAAAAAAACACCTCACCCACAACACAAGAAACCCAGGGAAGAAAAAGGGATAAACACATCTTGAAGCGCATTATATCCCAGTTTCTCTGCATTAGTAATTTTTCTTGTAACACAATAATACTCTGAAAACCTTTTATCAAAGTAAGAGTATAATCCATATTTATGGGCCTCACTGCCGTATTCAACAAAATTACACAAATTATGTGTGGTAAGATACGCAAATCCTTTGCAGGAGTAACATTCAAACTGAAATCATAAATGTTCACTTGTAAAGCAATATATGTTTCTTTTAAACCAAAGGTTTTGTTTGTACAAGAACAGAACTTGCTGTAGCAACCATGCCCTGGTCAAATTTGTGGTCTTAAGGAATATGAAAATTCCAGTTAGGAAATGTTTTATTCAGAGCCCAGAGAAGCTGTGGATGCCCCATCCCTGGAGGCGTTCAAGGCCAGGTTGGATGGGGCCCTGGGCAGCCTGAGCTGGTGGGTGGCAGCCCTGCCTATGGCAGCGGGTTGGAAGTAGATGGTCTTCAAGGTCTCTTCCAAGCCAAGTCATGCTACAATTCTATGAGAATGCTTCAGCAGCCTGTATCTGAAAACAGTCCTGTAAAAATAAAGTGCTTCAAATCATTAAGACACTGTATATTGCAGAATATCAACTGGAACAAATTTCACTTGCCAGAAGAAAAGCATTCACTCTTTATGCTTACTGTAATTCTGACATATTTATGTGGTTTTAAAATAGAGTTTATACATCTGGTACTGGAAAGGAAAAAAAAAAGTTTCGGCATTCAAATTCCTAAATTGTAGCTCTAATTTCTAAAAATACTGATGAGATCACATCAAAGCAAATACCACCACGACCACCACGAGACAAATAAGAAAACTATTAGCACTGTTAGATCAAGTCATAATGGATTCATCTGATGAGAAGCTAAAAACCACAGGATTTCTAAAGGCAACGCAGAACCCTGCAGCCACCAAATGATCAGAGCAACATTCTCCCAGGCAAGGATTTACAGCATCAAACAATATTGAAGCACATAGATATCCTGGATGTTACCTTTCCTCATCTACAGCAAGGGAAAACAAGGTAAAAACATCACTACAGTCCAAACACAAGAAAAACTTTCTGTAAATAGAACCCTTTTCTTCTGAGAGCTCTTGGGAACTCATTTAAACTACATCCAGATTCAGAAGGGATCCACTTTAATTAACAAGTGTTCCTCTACCTTCCTCCTCCCCACCCTTCCCTGGTTAAATCAAGCAAAGCAAAAACAGCCATGAGGTTGCGCAAAAACACCTGACTGGTAAGACCACTGACAGCAGCCTGCCTTCACAGCAGGTCCCACCTCAGACCCAACCTGATGGGATTTTGCATCACATCATCTCTTACCTCTCTTCTTCACTAGAAACTGTTTTAAAATAAATGTGTTAACTTTGAAAGCCACAGGTGCATGTGGTAAAGCCTAGTCAGTGCAGAGCTAGTCCTGCCAGCAGCAGGATGGCCCTTCCCTGAAGGGAGGTGGCAAAGCCACCTCCAGCCCCAGGGAGGCAGGAGCACAGAGCACATTTTATCACCAGTCACAACAAAACTTCAGCATTTCAGAAGGCACAACATAGTCCCCAAATGTGCAAGATAGATAAAACAAAAAGTAAATCAAACTACACAATTTATACTACACAATTTAAAGATTGGTAGTAATACTGGATGACACAGTCGAAAATAGTAGGTTTCTATCTAAAAGCAGTAAGTAAACTGTATCGATATTCAATGCTCCCAGAAAGCACAATCTACTCCTACAACATGCAGCAAAAATAACTTGACAAGCTTACATAAACTCTAGCAAAAGATGATGCATGAGGCTTAGACCAACAACGAAAAGGCTTTTTCATTGTAAAACTGAGAGCCAGACAAGAACAAATACAGCAAAACTGACACCCCACTCAAACCTGAAGACAATGGAAAACTTGCTTGGTTACTATGCAACAAGATCTGAAGTCTTGAGTTAAAAATGGAGGTGCAGAGAAAAAAAAAATAAAAAAAATCAGGAAATGCACTTCCGACGTAATTTTTTGGGGCTGATAGGGTAGACAGATGGTGTTAAAGCCCACTGCTTTAAGACATGAAGATGAAGAGTAATAAAAAAAGAAACAAAACAATAAGCCAACAGGTTTGCAAAAGCCATCTCAGAAGGTGTGGCTATGAAACAAGCAAACTGAATTCAAAAGATAGAGGTAAAATTTATTTATTAATCATTTACAGGCTGAGAAAGCTGGGGCTGTTCAGCCTGGAGAAGAAAAGGCTCCGAGGTGACCTTATAGCAGCCTTTCAGTATCTAATGGGGAGCTACAGGAAAAAAGGGGACAGACTCTTTAGCAGTCTGTGGTAACAGGACAAAGGGAAATGGTTTCAAGCTAAAAGAGGGGAGATTTAGGTTACATATAAGGAAATAGTCTTATACAGTGAGGGTGCTGAGGCATACTGGATCAGAGATGTGATGGATGCCCCGTTCCTGGAGACATTCAAGGCCAGGCTGGATCAGGCCCTGGGTGACATGATCGAGCTGTGCATGTCTCTATTCAATGCAGGGGAGTTGGACTAGTTGACCTTTAAAGGTCTCTTCCAGCTCTAAGGATTCTGTGAATTGCCATAGCAGAAAAGCAAAAGAAGTATCATCCTCCTCTTGGAGGTTACTTTACTTTTACACTGGGTTTCCGTTGCAAACAGTCAACCTAAATCTATGTTGAACTGAGGACAGGCTGCAATGGCAAGATACAAATTTAAGCTTTTCACATCTACACCAGCAGGAAGTCTCCACATCTGTTTATAACATTTCAGCAGGAGGAGGAACCTGCTCTGATCAGCTTCTCTTTAAATTATGTTTAAATAAAAAAAAAAATCCAGCTGGCATCACTTTCTGACCATGAGTTGTCAAAATCACAGGGCAGGTTAATTTCTCCGCACCATTAGATGAATATTATGGGGAATAAAAGAAAAAAAAAAATCAAGCAGTGCACATATTTAGCAATCATTTAACTTCAACAGTGATGTTCCTGCGTAATAACCATATTTCATTCTAAAGAATGAAACTTCTAGTCAAAGGACAGCAGGTTAAGAAATTAACTCATTTTGCTACAAAAAATCCTATGTTTCTCAAGGTAAATGACTCATCTCTACCAATACTCCTATGATCCAGCACTTTCCAAGGAATCATCTTTTTTTTTTTTTTTTTAAAACCTCTTGAGAATACAACCTTTAAAAAAGGACTCATGAGGCAAGTGATGACAGAGGCATATATGCCTGCAAAGGCTGAACATGCAGACAATTAAAGCAGATTTTCCAATTCCACACGATTACAGTCCTAAGAATGAAACAAGAATGCGAGCCTCAAGCTTTTCATGGGAGCTGCCTCTGGTGGCTTTCGAGAAGTTGTGAATTACTTCATTATTATTAGACTTGGTGGTTTCACTGGCTGTCATTTTTGCTTTCACTGTCTTATTATACAAATTTTATTTAAAAGATTCAAAATTAATTGATGCAAACATCTGAGAGGTTATGGAATTACGCCGCTACTAAATACCTTCTCCAATAATTAGAATTTTCATCCTCTTTACAATCCAGGAGTGAATAGAATTCAAGACAATGCCTTCTGCCTGATTGCTTAAATCTACATTTGTTGAAAGCGTGAGTAAAATCCTAACAATAACCAAAATTTTACACTGAGAAGTTGAGAGGTAAGAGGCTTCATCATGAGCTACAAACAAGAAAAAGGAAAAAATAAATAAAATCAAGCAAATACTTGACACGCTAAGAGGCCATTTAATAAATTTGGTAGGAATATCATTTCAGTACAACTGAATGTCAGACTATGCAACATGTGTTACCACTTGATTAATAGCTTAAGGATATCACCAAATATAAAGGACTCAGTAGAAAATGACACAACCTGGCAGTTCATCATCAGTGCTCGTGTCCAGGAATCATTATCCTTGCATCTGGTTCCCGTTCCTCTCACTGCTGCCCCCAGGGAATTTGGGATTCATAGTCCCAGCATCACTTCTGGACAGCCATCAGAGGACTAGAAAGCAATGTGGGCTGTGCCATCAAAGCCTCACTTAATAGGACAGATGTCTCACAAAGCTGCCAGATTAAGCAGCTTAATAAAAAAAAAAAAAAAAAAAAAGAACAAAAAAACCCAACTTTTTCTGAAGAAATGATATCCTTACCAAGCTATAAAGTGCAATCACCTCATTTCACTGCTGTTGGACCATATCTAGCATGATATAAAACATCTGTAAACAGATGTCTGATGATGAAGCTGTCCCAGGTTTACGCAGTGTGAGGGTGAAAACCACACCTACTAAAAACTAATTATATAAGGTCATAAAACATCACAAAACGTATTCTTTTGCAAGGTCCTGCAAGACTGCTGCTGCTTAAACCTGACAAATTTTTCCCACGTGAATTACTACTTTATGATTTGCCTTAAAAATCAAAGGCCTGGAAGGCATTTGGGCTGTTAAAAATTAATGAAGGTAGGCCTTTCAGCTCTTACTTTACACCCAAATATCAAGAGGTCCTCTGTCATGAATTTCATTAATTTGAGTTGAATTGATGGAAGCTGCCCACACAGCATCTCCTTGCCCATTATAAGCATACTATAATAACTGTACGAATATCCCCTCCCATTTGTGCCGCACAGAAATAATGCTTTCATATGTGACACAGAGAGAGAAGTGCTCAAATTTCTATGTATCTTCTTGCAGGTACAGTCAGCCTAAGTATCTACATCCTAGTATCTGAAGAAAAAAACCCAAAAACCAACATTCCCCTGTCCCCTCCAACACATATACACATCATGCATTTATATGTAAATGATTCTGCAATGAACTATGAATGAGGAACTGTATGAAAGATAAGGTTCCTTGTCTTAGTCAAATAACGAAGATAGGTGAGGTGTTTCAAGAAATAAATTATATGTGGTAAGCATAAATACCTAAGAGACCCATCCATGGCTAAAGGTAGATCCGTGTGGAGATACTCAAGCAAGAAAGCAAAAATCACTGCACACACACCTCCTCCCCATGCTCACCCCAGAAGAACCCAAACAATACACACAACTCTCAGTCAGGAAAACATCTACGGGCCATTCCTCATTGTTACTGCCCCCCTCCCAGGAATATCCACACAACAGTTACAAAGAGCAAAGCAAAAGCTTTTCTGAACTGTTCCCACCCATAAGGGCAGTTAGCAAAAACATGGGCCATAAACAAAAAGAACAGAACAAGTACAATAAAGATTACATAGAGCAACATTCCTTCTTTCCATCCAAGCTATGAACTTCAAGGCTTCAAGGTGAGATTTTAGGACTCCTTTCATTGTATCTGTCAGGGAAGATGATGAAAACAGCTGTGAGCTCCCTGGGCCACCTAGGCACTGTCCCCTCCAGCCCACACACGGACTTTGGCACAACGCAAGTCCAGAGCTGCCACCAGGTAAAACTGGCTGAAAAATACCCTTTACCAACATACTTACTGAAGTTTAACAACTTGCTTGGAACACAGGTGTATACTGGAACAGCTAGCAGCTGATATTAAATCACTTCAACAGTGGTCATCAACATTCCTGCAAAAAGCCGTGCTACAAGAACTCATTCCTAGCATAAAACCACAAACATCTTACAGACTCTCAGCTGCACAAGACCAGAAATCACTAGACCTTTTGGCATAGGCAAAGGCACTGGTCAGCATGAATGACTGCACCTGCAAGCTGTCTGGCGTTATAGGAAAAAAGAAGAAATTATTTAATGCTTTTTATATTTCCATTTCTTCTCCGCCTCTCCCCTTTTCCAAAATGGCATTTTCTTCTGGAAGAAGTTTCATATAAATAACATGGATTTTATTAAATTCCAGAAATTTCAACAAATGCTTTGAAGCTCTGTTCCTTCCAACAGCCAGAAGCACCACTTGCCTCACAGGGGTGTTTGAAGAGCCTTGAAGTGAGGAGCTGTGAGGATACAGAGAGCACCGCAGCAATAAACACCCTAAAGAAGAAATGTGAAATGAACTGAGTAAAACACCAACTCAGAACTGCTGAATTTCCAGATTTAGGTTAAAAATGCAACTCTGCTGCTACCTTGTCACAGAGGTGCGTGTCCTGACTTAATAGAGGTGAAAAAGGCTGTTCCACCTGAATCACTCCCATTCATTTCTCATCTCGGTTTCTTTATTTCTCAAAGAAACCCCTATTTGCCTCCCAGCACAGTATGCAGATGCACCCAGAGCTTGGGTTAATACTTCTTTCAGGCATAACAATGAACTAGTAAGCAAAAGTTCATAAAGCCTCCTAGCACTCTTTCATACTGGCAATCCCACTGCATCTCCTCTTGGACACCGATGCTGTCTCTGACCCCTGAAAAAGGAACAGTGAGAGTCTGTCTCCACCTCCAGTTAACATTATGTAGAGTATGTCAGTAATATCTATCATCTTCTTTTCTACTCATAGACAGATGAACTCCCAGCCTTAGTTTCCTCCACACAGTACTCAAGTCATAGAATCATAGAATTACTCAGGTTGGAAAAGACCTTAAAGATCATCTCCTAACCCAAAGCTCCACATATAGGTCTCTGCTAGAGGTTCCCAGGTCCTAACTATTCATTTCTGACTTCTGGTTTCTCCCAGGTTCTATCAATTTATTGTGAAACTAACCCATCCAATTTGGGCTATCACATGACATTTCCTGTGCCTGAACTAACTCCCCACAGATCCAAGAATTGCATACGTAATTCCCCACTTAATACCATTTTCTGGTTTGGGGCAGTATAGCCTCTTCTTAGAGCAGCTATCTGTAATCACTGGGAAAGGCAACACTTTATATGTCAATGTATTACCATAATCTCTGCAATCTACATGACAACGACCAGTGAGTTAGCCCTCAGCATCAGCCATGTAAAAATGCATATATGGAACTTGCTGCTTCAAGTTTGGGCTACAAAGAGCTTATCTGCTTCTCAGCACACAGCCCAACACTCAAATTCATAGCTTTTTCATTCACCACAGAAAACACCCAGTTACAAGACAACAGTCCAACTGGCAGAGCTAATGTACAGATGCAGGAAGACACATCTCTAGAGCTGGCATGATCCGAATATGCCTCTGAGACTTCAAAGGGCTGAACTTCACTTCAAAGATGGGAGCTTGCCAGTTGGCTCACACCAAACAGAGGAGATGGCCTTCATGCTTAGGATGGGTTCTGTACTGGGGAAGAGTTGTCCTGAAGAACGTATAAAGATTTATGACCGAAGACAAATACCGGGGGAAGAAGGGTTTTGTGGCTTTTTTTTTCCTGTGTTTTTGAAACTGTCTCTGTTCCAAAGGCAATGGTGTCAGGCTACAAAAAAAAAAAGATGTGCTCAGCTTCAGGGCTAAATTTGTATTACTGTACAAGTAGCATAAAGCAGATAGCAATAACAAAGACCACCAGACATCAGTTAGACAAGAAAAGTGCTAACAATGAAACAAGAACCAGCAGAAAAATTCTGGTTTCTGCAGAAATGCAAACCAGCAAGCTGAGATACAGGTGGCCCATATTCCAGCCTAGTTCAGCACGTTACAGCAGCCACGGACTCTTCACCCAAGGCTTTCCCATTCCTTCGATGGGTGTTTCGTAATGCAATTAAACAGGTTCAAGCCAGTTAAACATATAAGTGAAGAACTCATTCAAATTAAAAACAATACTGAGCTGCCAGTGCCAACCCATGAACTGCTACCACTGAGAGCTGTGCAGGTTGTAATAAATCTGTACCTCTACCGCATAATCCTTGATGCCACAATACCTTTTAATGCCACAATGCATAGCCACATGTGTGGTAAATGCTACAGGATAACTTCTGCGAGGTGACAGTTGCAACCAGAACTTACTGCTGTTTCTTCTCTCAGAGAACAGTTATTTAGACTTTACAACATTCAAGATAGAAGAGGGGAAATGCAATTAGCAAAGTCAGCAGATAATTGAGCTGCAGGGATATAACTTTCTAGAATTAAAGAAAACAAATACTTCAATTATCAGGTAAAACGTACAATACACTGCATACGTTATAAAAAAGGTCGTCAGATAATTATTGAGGTTTCCTCTCACTTTTTAAAAAGTTGTTTTTAAAAATAGCTGCTTAAAAACTACTGATATCGTTTGTACCATCCTCCCCCCAGCTTTCCTTCTTTCTTTCTTTTTTTTTTTTTTTTTAAATGAGAACTAGGAGATCTCAGGGCAGCAGCTTTCTCCCTAGGAAACGTTATGATTTATGAAATAACCATACATGGTGAAGAACTTTCTTGAAAGCATGGAAAAGAAAGGCCTACAGCCACGTTACTACAGCCAGACCTAATGTCTGCCAGCACGTAAACACCACATCATCATGCTTATCATTTCAGGAGCCCCAGATTAATATTTCCATTATCAGTGTCAAACACTAATTGAGTAAGTAGATCAGTCTCAAATACTAAGGTCTCTGTAGCATAAGGAAAAAGAAATACACAGTTTAGAGATCCAAAGACACAGTTTAATTAATCACTACTATCAAGCCCCCAGGGAAAATAGATCAAACATTGCATGACAAAGGAGGATATAATCTGAACCTCCTGAACAACACGCATGCCTCACAGGGTATCACCAGCCATGACTTCTTTCACTGGCAAAGAACATGCAAGCACGGAGGCTGGCCACAACCACTGGACACCCAAGGCTCCCACACAAAGAGAAAGGGAACAATATAAAAGAAAAAAAAAAAAAAAAAAAAGTGCATTAAATAAAGTAAATGGCTTTGTACAGAACGGGCTACATAAATGTATGTTTCCAATGCCTTTAAAAATGTTTTAAAGTTCAAATGCACACCTGTTTTGAAGCCAAGTCCTTTTCTGTGACGTATTCAATGTATTCAAATTCTCTGCCCAAGAATTAGGTCAGAAACTCTAAATACTGAAGGTACTTTGTTTGTATGGTTACCTCCTTTACAAAAGAAGTAAGAGCTGCAACTGTTTATCACAGACAAGCATTTCAGAAAACAGGGAGGTTTCCAATCGTAACAAGATTGCCATCTGTGATAAGAACACTCAGGGTTGCCTCAAATTGCAACGGGAGCTTTTGAGAAGAAAGGCCAATTTGACTCATTTGTCTGCCTTTCAAAAGGTTGATGGGCCAGTAAAATGATTTGATTAATCTAGGTCTCCTCCACTCTGTGTCTACTGTCCCAGACCACACAAAAGTCTGGGCTGGAACGAATAAGGAGGAAGAAAAGTTGCCCCAAAGCAAAGACAGCATTAGATAGCACTATACCTGGGATTAGGAAAATTCATCCTTGATGGAGAAGACAGCACTTCTTCCTTAACCAACTACTATGCCAAAACACAATATAAGGCTTTACTGAGTTCTTGGTTTGGAACATAAGTGTGTCTGGAGGTAAGAGCCATGTGATGCAGTTGAGACACTGTTCCTGTAAGAAGACTAAAAATGATAGCTGCGCAGCAGGAGATGCAGTGTCAAAGCAGGAATGGAAGAAGAGACTCTAACAGATCCAGTAAATAAATAAATAAATAAAAAGTTTATTGTTTCTTAAATCACCATCACTGACCCCCATGTAACCTTTCCAGTTTCTCTGGGTTTTTATTTGTAGAAGCCCATCCTCCCTGGGCACACTGAGCATATTACTCTGAAAGTTGACTAACTTATTTCCTTTGATCTCATCTCTCTGACATTTATCAGCCCAGGTTCGGGGCTGGGAAGACAGTGACCACACTCCTCATGAACATCTCAGCCCTGAGCTGTGGCAGGAGTGCAGCAGCACCTCCCCAGGGGACCACGGGATGCTCCATAGCCCTCCCTGCAAGGACTGTGCATCTACTGTAGCCAATGCTCACATGCTTTTGACCAAGGATGTGATATGATAGGACTGATGTTACTTAGCTGCACACTGCATGATCAGCCCTGAGAGAGGGAACTTAAGCAGGAATAAAAACAACATCATTAAAGCTTTTCCCTGAATTCCCCTCTTGTTGCTCACGATAAAGCTCTAATTCAGATTTTGCCAGTTGTAGGAAGAAGGAGATGGGAGATACTGCTGTAACACAAAGCCTGCTGTGTCAGTGGGCCATCACACTAATGGACAACATACAAACTCCCCGCAAGGAGGCGAGCCTCTGACAGGACCTCACTGCTTGGATTTCTGTGTGATCATTTCAAGCAACATGCTACATATAACAGAGGTCTCAACTTTCTGAATGCACATTACATGAGTTAAATAATAATAACTGACCCACTACTATATTTATGTTTATCTATCCAATTATATATATTCACTACTGAAGTTATTTTCTTCCTGCATTCCAAAGGATCATCTCATGCATATCATACTTTGAAGACCACTGGTCTAGAACAGGGAACTTTAGAAAAAGCCTTGCCTTCAGAGGACTTCAAAAGATGTAAAATATTTACTGTGCAAATGAACCTTAACATACTCATTTTCCAGAGGCATATCATTTTCTTCACAGCTTCTACAAAGAAACATTGGTTTTTCCACAGATTTTCATTAGGTCTCACCAATAGGCAAATACAGTATTTCTAAAGTCACTAAAACCAGAGAACATTTATCTCTTCTGCAGTATTCCCCAGATAGCTAGAAAATGAGTTCCCAGGCCTTATGCCCAAGCTCACCGTCCTGCCTTTGGCTGGGATAATGCTAATTTTCTTCACAGCAGCTGTCATGGTGCTGTGTTTTGGATTTAAGATGAAAACAATGTTGACAACACACTGACGTTTCAGTAGTTGCTGAGCAGTGCTACACAGAGCCAAGGACGTTTTAGATTCTCACACTGCCCTGACAGCAAGGAGCTGGGGGCCTCAAGGCGCTGGTAGGGGACAGAACCAGGACAGCTGGCCCAGAATGATCAAAAAGCTATCCCATACCATATGGCATCATGTTCAGCAATAAAAATGGGAAAAGAAGAAGGAAGGAGGTGGTGGCAGTGTTCAGAGTGACGGCATTTGTCTTCCCAAGAAACTATTATGCATGAGCACTGCTTCCCTGGAAGTGGCTGAACACCTGCCTGCCAATGGGAAGCGAGAATAAATTCCTTGCTTTGCTTTCCTAGCATGCACAGCCTTTGCTTCACTGAGTGAACTGCCTTTATCTCAACCCATGAGTTCTTGCACTTTTATCTCTCCAGTTGTCTCCTCCATCCCACTGAGAGGGATAAGCGAGTAGCTCTGTGGGGCTCAGCTGCTTGCCTGGTTTAATCCACAACATAAACTAGCCACTGCTGTCTAGAAAAAAAAAAACAAAAACCTAACAAAACAAACGTGTGCAGAGACCACTTTTAAAGTGCTGTATCATTGTATTTATACTTTTTACACTCCCCCCTGCCCTCCCCTCTGGGTTTACCGATAATGATTTTCTTTTCAAATTGCATGTTCCCTTCACATGGGATTTCACTAGCTACTACTGCACTACACAATTTCTCACTTAACCATGTAATTAGGCTACTTTTTTAGCTGACTACATAAATTGACCTTCAGATCTAACAACTGCATGTGCAGACTGACATTTTGGACACACACAGCTCATCTCAGCTGTACCCTGCTTCCATTGAAGCAAATGGCAAAGTGTGCTTTTACTCAACAGACAACTGACAAACTTCATCCAGAAGAAAACACAGAAACTGTAGCAACAGGACAACAAACTAACAATGCTAGTTAAACACATTCAAAATGCACACAAATAAACAAGAAACCCAAACAGCAAACCAAAAATACAGAAACAAATACAGTGAAAACTACTGATTGACACCAATTGATGACCTTGGGCCAAGTGCTGACCATCACAGAGAATGGTCTGCACAGTTAACGTGCACAGGCATTAATGCCAGGCTCAGAAGCTCTGCATGACATGTAGCCATTATCAGTTTTGAAGAAACTTGAAAAATGATTGACCCCTCCTGACCTATATTGCCAACTTACGCTTGCTCCCTCAACATCTTGTTAACAACTATTCTGAAGTTAACGCACTTGAAGCTGAGATATTCTCCCTTATAGTGTAGGATGTTCTTTTGTTTGCTTTTATTAAGAGCATGCTCTTGACTTTCGAGGCTTTCTGTCAAGCGGGAAACATCATTCTTGTCTTCATAGCTAGGTCAGGGTTGAGTCTTCTGTCTTCATCCTTCACAGGCTGTATAGCATACCCTTTATCTTTAGTCCATGTTATGACTGCTCTATATTTCTCTCCTCTTTTGGTTTTTACAACCTGAGTAATTTATCTACCTTTATCTACCTGAGCGAACACGATGGCACAGAGCCTCCCCTCACAAACAGCACAAGCAGAGCTCAACGGTACATTTAAAACAATTCACTCCATTATACCAAACCTCAGGATGGCCTTACCCATACTACCTACCAGGGACAAGTACTGCCTAGGAATTACCAAATGCCGGTAAACTCAGGCAGTCCAAACAACCACAACACTGAGCCTGGAGCCCATGCCATGGCTATACTCCACTCAGCAGCACAAAGAGACAGAACAAGAGTCTTGTGCCTGTAAGGCATCATTTTGGCCTTGGCTGTGCCAGCCTTCAGGCTGCCTTCCCAGTTGCATGCAACACTTTCAAGTTACTTTAACAGGCCCCTGTATGGCCACCAGGCCATCCTCAACAACGAGCAGCCAAAACGATACACCTGTCATCTGAGACTTCACAAATGCTTCACAACAGAAATTCCCTTATTCCATCCCTTCCAAGCCTGTCGTGGCTCTCTCAATATCTTATATCTACAGAACTTGTCCTGGTAGCAACTCAGCAATTCCCAAGTACCTGATGATCGACATTGCCACATCCTACCCACAAACCTCTTTGAATGCTATACCAGCTGATCTTACCACAATAACTTTCCAACAAGCAGACATATATCAATGCTGAAGGGACTCTTCCTACCGCTTTCACTGAAACAAGAGAGATCCAAGGACAAAACAAAGACATTATGCTTTTGGTTTGTTAAAGAGAACCATGACTATTGCAACATGGCACATTATGTTCAGACACCAAATGGTATGCTGTGCTACATGGCTCTAATGTAGCACGTACAGCAAACTGATTTCAAGTCCATGCCACAAGGTATATCATCCAAGCAACAAGAAAGGTCCCTAAAGAAACACAAAAGCATCACATGAACCAGGCCAATGACACAGGACAGAGAAACATTTTCAGAACAATTAACATTACACTGCCATATATCTTTGAGAAATTAAGCTTTGACCCGATACATCCTTTTCCAATTTCATCATTAATCTCTCACTTTATAATAGCATCCCATTAGGATAAATAAATAAATAAAGGAAACACTGAGAATTAAAGTACAGTAGTTAAGATGGCTGCTTCTATATGTGCAGAACATTTTTTAAAATTTAATCTGCACTGATTTTTCAGGTAACACAGGAATAAAATATTTATGTCCAGGTTTCCCATTCTTGACAAAGTCATTATTGCCATGAATCAAGGTGATAAACACAGCTCCATATCTAGAGAATTATTTTCTTCTGTTTGAAAGCAAACTACTGATATATGCACAGGAAAGGTTTGTTATATCAGACCAACACTCTACCAGACTTGCATGTATTCCAAATGATTTCACTTTCTCAAACAGCTTAATCTAAAGGGAAGCCATTTCAACAGACATAGAATTAAACCCTAAGGTAACAACTCAAATGAACAATCAACATTTCACCTGGATCGAAAGCCAACACAGCTCAGTAGCTTATGACAAAAGAAGGCTACTGTCATCCTACAGAAGATCCAGGATAGGACTTCCATGTGGAGGCTAGGGATAGTAAGACAACATAGAAAAGCACACCAACAGCTTTGCCTTAGATCCTACATCAACTCAAGTTCAGTGGTGTAAGTGAATTTTTTAAAGATAACTTCAAGCTTGTAGCTTCTCTGAAATTTGGAGATGCCATGAATGACAGATTCTGCTGGAGGAGATCAGATTTAACCTCACGCCCCAGATCTTGACTTCAGAAGAAGTCAAGCAACATTAAACTTTCAAATCTATTCCACTACGTTACATCAGATGATGGCTGTTACAGCCTTTGATAAGTCTTTATATTAAGGCTAGCATGAACAGTATTTATTTTTCTTGCATATTTTGTTAGCTTACACCTCTTTCTAAAATTTGAAGGTGCTGGGCGCAGCATGGAACATTTGCTTCTGATGCTGACTGAAGCAACAGTCTTCAAAATCACCTGCATGTTCCACGGGAAGTACTACAGCTGGAAAACAAAAGCAGAAAACAACAACAACAACAACAAAAATGAGTTTAGGTTTGCAGTTAGGTGATAGCTGAGGTCAGAAGTAAGAGCTCCAAACAACATCTGGGAGCATAAAGTATTTCAACAGAAGAGAGTATAAGCAATTATTGCTAGTTGTCCTACGATTTTTATTGTTAATAACTTCATTTCTAAATTTTTGATCAGGAAGAAAAGGGAAATCACAATCTCTGCATTTTATTAATACCATAAAACAAACTGGAACTCAAAATAGGTATTTCTATTTTCTCCTCATCTTGTAGCATATAAAATATCTTTTCACTTGGAACCACTGAAGTCCTGTAATCAATATTTTTAAATGCACGGTCTAGCAAGTTATAAAAAGAATTACATTAAGAGTAGATTACACTTCAATAGAGTGCTAAAAACGCTTATTTCTGATATGTTTTATTTCTGCTCTGTGATACAAACCAGCCTGTACTTTAACACATCAATACATAGTAATAAGTGGCACTGATGCTTCCTTGAAGGTCAGTAAGTGGCTTCACTGTCTCCTCTGCATTTCAAAAGACTGAAAGGAAAACACCAAAGTTCCCCTATTGCTAACACTGAGATACAGTAACTCTTAACAAGAAACCAAATATTCGCATAGTTCTAAATGGCAGAATATTAAAACATCCCGTTCACAGTATAACATTTTTTTACTTCCTTCAGACAGATCCAACAGTGTAGGAAACTGAGTCCCGGCAACAGGCCAGCCGAGCTGACTGCAGAAGTGCCAGGAGCCTTCTCTTCTGGAATGCTGATCTTCTGCTCTCTTATGAAACAATACTTGATCTTCTAAGGTTACTTCTACCTCCTTCTGCACATCCTTCCTTGCAGAGGCAGAGTCCACCTGTGTCGTACGTGACTCCCAGCTAAGCCTGTGCTGACTCACTGGCCAACGTGCCCATCCAGACCAACAATCAGGCCTGACTAAGGAGAATGTATAAATTAATTTATTGCTACAGCTTCCACCAGAACAGGAAAATCTGATTTGGATCTCTCTCAGCAGCCAGTTTTTCAAGCAACTTGTGAGTATTCAAACCAGAGACCTGCTGCTCCTTGGACAAGATTGGCTGAAACTACCTTCAGCAAAACTTCAAGCCGTGGATTATGTGTGGGAGAAAAAGATAATCAAGTATGATTCTGTCCTTCACAGAAGTGGGACTTCATCTAACCCATACAGTCTTAAAACAAAACAACCCAGCTGAACTTTAAAACTGATTTTCAAATAAGCAAAGGATCCCACACTTGGATCTTCCCACTCCACTTGGGAGATAGTGGGAGTATCTCCAAGTCCCATTATCTATAGTAAGATAATGGGAATAAAGGCAGGCGATAAAAATCTTAGTCCTTACAATGACAGCAAGAAGGAGAGACTAAGCAGCAGGTGAGTTAAAACAGCAGCCCTGCCTGTAGGCAGCTGCCCTTAAGGGCTTCTCCTCTGCTCCCAGCACATGTGATACAAACGTGAGATCTCCAGTTCTCTTGATGTGTCACATCTTGATGGAAACTTAGCCTAAAATATGTGCATCTATACATGCATAAATGTATCTGTATGAATATGCATGTGTATCTATATGTATTTACTCTTACGTATCTGGAAAGGGCAACAGACATCGTCTACTAGCCAGACATGGTTTCTCACCAGGGATCATTGCTTTTTTTTTTTTTTTTTTTTTTTTTTTTTTAAACGCAAGACAGTAAGCAGACTTCCCTTTTTGTTGCTCGTGTTACCAAATGCCATGTACAAATTAAGCTAAAGTAAGGAACATGAAATTCTATTAATACAGTCACCTCACAATTAAGTATTTATATGGATACCACAGAAAGCTGGTGGATATTTTATAACCCCTTGGGGCTGAATAAAAAGGAAATCAAAGGGAGAAGGAAATGGGGTGACGCAAAAGCTTGCCTTTAATTAATGAGAATTAATGATAATACAAGTGAATGTTCTTCTAGCAGTCAAAGCAGGACTGGGGTAAACGTGAAAATGTAGTAAATAACCCAATAGAAATATAAATGCTCCAAGTACAGGCACCCTCATTAAAACATTTTTGAAACCATAAAGTGCCAGAAATACACTTTTGAAGAACCCTTTCAGGCGGGTATTTTTCCGGCCAATTTTGAGAAACAGTCTTCAAGAACCACATTCAAATTTCAGCCTTAGCCTCAGACTGTGGGCTGCCGCTCCACTGAAGTGGAACAGCCGCCACTTTGCAAGTGGTAAAACTGCAAGCATCACTGCCAGCGCATCACTCCACAACTGCTTCTCCAGGGCTTCTGCAAACAGCTGGTGGCATGGGGCATGGCAATTCAGCCTGCTGCAGGTCTGTCACCAGGTGCAAGGACAGCCTTGCACTTCAATTTTGTATGCGTATAGACACAGCATTTGGAGCTTTGGTCTCTGCTCAACTAATTGCCTACCTGCTTAATTACAATCCCAGCAGAGATAGTACTTTCCAAATGAGTGAAAGTGCAAAGCAACTCCACAGTTACTAATACAATCAGAGTGGTATAAACAACACTGAGTAGTCATGTGTAAAACACCCATTTTGGCCAAATGCTATAACTGGAATAGCCAATTGCTATGAAAATAGTTTCATCTATTAAAACAGGTATTCTAAATATATATATTTACAAAAGGTTTTGAAGCCAGAAGGGAGAAGCTCATTGTCCATACAGATCTCTAATCTACCACAGATCTTTATATAGGATTGAAATATCTCAAGATCAACATCAGTAAGTTACGTTTGCAGAAACATTGGTTTCTGGGGAGTATTCACTCCTTGGGTTAGGATGAAGACAAGAGCTTTATCAGCTTCCCCAGTAGAGCCTTGATTTACCTGCCAACCCACAGAAGAGTTGTGCTTCATACAAATTAATTGTTTTAGCTTCCAGGCCTTCGCTCTTCTTCCGTCTTTCTTTGCTAGATCAAAAGAGTCCCTTAATAATGCATTTTTCCCATAAATATTTTCATAACTCTAATCAGATCATTTCTCACTCTTCTTTTGCCCAGTGAGATAGTAGGAGACTATGTAATCTATAAGGCACTTTCTCCATCTTTTGAATAACCTCATCTGTCCCCTTCTTCAATCTGTGGTTTTCTCAAAATCCTTTAAAGAATGCTAACACCAGAACATCACCCACTACCCCAGCAGCAACATACAGAGGCAAAAATCTTGTCTACCCAATACTTCTGGGGTACACTGTGAACACAACAGAGATATGGAAGGGCTGTCCAGAGAATGAGAGATGTCTTTTCACAGACATTTGAAATCCATAAGCAAGGCCCAAATCAATAAAATCTCTAAACCCTCAGTGTTGCCTACTTACGCTGAGCACCAATTCATCTCTGAAACTTTTTGCATTGTCTCCTCCTCTGCTCCCTCTGCCCTGGGAGGGCAGCAGCAGGATATCGCCCTGTTCTTCTGATGAACTCCCCAACAGTTCTGCCCATTGAAGAGAACTGAGGAGTCATCAATGGAAGTGATTCATTCTGTCCTGCAAACATTCCTGTTAGGTACGTCCCTGTAGCTTTCATAATGGCTACCTCTGATTTTGTGAAGGTGGTTTAAAAATAGTCTCTGTATTCAGAACACAGTATTCAGCAGTAAGCACAGTGTCTGTACTCTGCAATCTGGAAATTTCAAAAAGTGAAAGAAACCCTTTCTGTACTATTTTAATAGACTTCTCTTGCAAACTGCAGTCTCTGCAGATTTATAGACCAATCTGGCAGTAGCTCCAGTGACAGCACTGCTGTACAACAATAATTACAACAGCAGGAAACACCCAATAATACAGAAATATCTCACTGTCATTGAAGATATGTATCTTGCACACAAAGATGGAGACATTTCTTTTCACCTCTCTTCACATACCCAACAGAAAAACAAGAAACCTTCACGAGACAGAAACTCAGCACAGAACCCCAGCCCAGGCACCTTCAGCATGCCCTATGTACCCACCAGCCTGGTCTGGGTATTCAGCCCCTGGAAAAAAAGGCTCTTGTGAAAAGCAGACACTTTGTCCCTAGGGACAAAAGAGAGACAAGAGCCAAAATCAGCCCTGTAACAAAGCAACAGCAACACTCTTGCATTAGGAAAAGCAATGTTCTCTCAGCACTGTAGATTTGTTATAAGTATTTCTTAAAGTATTTGGTACGTTGCAACCTTCATATAAGATTATCACATAAGCACTCAATTATCACAAGCACTTCAGGGAATTGTCTAGTTTATACACCATTTTTAATTACGCGGTATAAAAAAGCCCAGATTTGAACTAAGTAGTAACAGTTCAACAAAAGCTCCTAAGAAGCAAGGCACAGCAATCACTTAATCTCTGTCAAAACTTTCTCATCTGCAAGAACAGCACAGAAATGAAAATACACAACGAGGAGCTTTAAGCAGCAACCCAAACCAAGGAGGTCCCAGAAGATGATACAGTATGTGCTTGCAGCAGGAAAACCGTAATGCATCTCTATTTAGAATATGCATGTGCGCCTGTTTGCTCTAGATGCATGTATAATCAGTCTTACTATAAATTAGAAAACATTAAGGATTAAACATCAATTGCCTGTCCTCCTACACTTCCCGTCTCTCTGCCAGGTCCTGAGAAAAAACAGAAGGCATGGTGGCAATGGTTGGAAACAGACTCTGAAATCTTCAGAATAGGAGAGGAAAATAGGCATTTACCTCCTGTAGCATAAAGAGAATGTGTAAGAACCATTTATGTTTCACTCCCAACAAATATCACCATATTCTGGAGCTACAGAATCCTTATGGTTTTAACAAGAATCTAAAAACACAGCATAAAGAAGAACCACTAGAATTCAGAGTTGTAATTAACATCGTGATGGATGCTCCACTAATATGCAAAGAGTTGTTTCAATACTACAGAAGCATCTCATATTCTAACTATTTCTGGGTGACTAGGAGAGTTTTACACAAGCATAACCTTTCGCTAACTACACCATCTGGGAGTGCACAGGCAGCACTTCATTCCACTGGCTTTTTTCCAGGAGACTTACAGCAAGTCTATGGTATGCTTCTCTTTTAACAATCAATTAGGGGTTTATTTTATTTTTGATTGCAGCTTAATATAGCCCACTATCAAAATAATATTTAGGCAGATCACATCTCCAGACAGCGATAGCATTTTTTATGAGACCGACTGATAAGAGTTGAAACTTTGATCAGTATTTCCACTCCGGTGTGTGCATATTTCTTCAAAAATAAACAAATGCAGAAAACCTCAAACTAAATATAGATAAAGATTAAAAATCAGAAGGAAACAGCTTGCTGGTAGAACACGCGAGTCAACAGTCTCAATAGCTTGTGAGATAATGACAGAAAGGATACGCTAGAAAAGAAGGGAGAAAAGCAGGAGAGAGGTATAATTACAAGCCACATCATTAATCTATTTTGCTTACCAAGGGATATCCCTACTATTATGTATGCAAGTGTATCTACCATTGCCTATTATGCATGGAGTTGCAAGAGAACTGCAAGTTTGACTTCTCAGGTTCTTATTTGTAGTTGTTTTTTTTTTATTTTATTTTGTTTTCTTCTTTCTGTTGTTTGCATAAACAAACAGAAATGGACAGGAAGACTCTAGAAATATACTAAAGATGAATTCCCACTGAAAAGAGTGTGTTCCAGATACAAGAAAGTATCTGGGTGTCAACAGCTCTTTAGAGTCACCCACACAATTCCCATGATGGCTCCTACTGTTCTAGATGTAGTCTACTGTATTCAGAGCATAGTAGGTTTCAGAGATTCCTACAGCTCCGAACACCAAACACTTAATGTGAACATGTGCTATTCTGACACAGTTTGGCTTCACATTTATTGTTTTTGTTCACTGGAAGTCTGTGCCTTGTGAAGGCTTCAGTAAGGCTGATGGCTGTTTTGAGCGCTCGAGGAGCAATGGCAGAAAAGAAGTATGGGTTGGGGGTAATGGAAACCTTCTTCAAAGTTTGCTTTTCTGATTATGGCTGAAAAATACTCACTGATCTATCACGGTTAACAAAGAGGCGCTCTCCTCGGGAACATGAGTTGGACATAACCATCTTACTCTGTGTCTGATTGCCTGCAGGTTTGTGAAAGAAGTTTTCTTGGTCTGCAGGTTAGATGTCAGAAGCTTGGCAAGGTCAAAGGAATCAGTGTGATAACGTATTTCTTGTCCCCTAACACTTCACTCTGCGAGTCAAATGGACAACACAGTCATGCTGGACATCTTAGACTGAAAGTTGACAAATAATAATAGTAAATAACAAACTCTCTTCTAACATAATTCTGCTCTTTTATGCTCTGATTTGCCACACAATCAAAAAGATGAAAGGTCATAAAGAAAAGTAATTCCCAAAGTACACCTACCACATTAGGTGATCAGTCCAGCTGGGATGCAGAGCACTCTGGCTTTTCTACTTACACAGTACTTAAAGAGAGGCAGTACTTGTAGATAAGGATATAATTAGAAGTTTTCTGTTTGCTGAAAACAAACAGTGGGGAATTTCAAGTGAGCAATTTATGGGAAGGGACAAAGGAGAGAAACAGGCAAAAGAAAACAAAGCAATCTCCACGACCTGTTGGATGCATTCTGAATGGGGAAAGCATTTCATTTACAAGACTGTGAGATTGTTGTCTTTAAGAACCTGACTAAAATGGCCTAAAGACAACATAATAATTTCACCCTCAAAATATCACTTAAGAGGTCATAGCCAACACATACTGATCAAATCTGTCCTCTAAGCTGTGGAACACATTTCCCAACTGCTACCAACAGGTAAGGTAGACGCTCAGACACACAGTATGCATCTGTGATGAAGCAACACTAATAACAGCCCTGGACTGCAATGAGTTGTCAGTTTTTTATTTTCAGATTTCTAAACCAAATTTCTATTGGTGGACACATTTCATTCTTCAATAAGAATCACAAAGAAAGTGATACAAGTCAGCTTTGCAGTCACATCACCCCTCTGTGTGGGAAGGAGATCAACAGACCTCCTACAAGATGCATGGAGAGACTGGGAAAAGCAAATGCTTTCTACAGTGTATCCCCTCTTCTCCTCAGCTGAAGAGCATAGATCCAGCTTCTCGCTCCACAGCCGTGTTACCACCAGCTCCTTTGTCCACACAAAACTCAACAGCACTGCCACAAAATAACAGCTTTCGCAACTCTCCACGGCAGTAAGTAAACAGATATAGGAAAAAGAGAGGGCGTTTCCTACAAGCACATCAGGTCCTGGTAGAAGAGTAATCACAACTTACACAGCAACATTGGAAGTATGTTAGGCATTTCTTATATCTCAGGTATTTGTTCAGATTTCACAGTTTCAGTTAAAGCAAGATGAAACTCTTTCACTCCCAAGTTTGCAATCACACTTCCTCCCATATCCCCGAAGGTTTACTTTCTACAAAGCTCAGCTCACACAGCTTCCCAGGTTTATTTGCAGTTTAATTTACAACTGACTTTGCTGAAGAATATCATGCGAGCAATTACCTGTACATATAATGTGTTTCACTATTTCAGATGTAGGAGAGTAATAGCTCATGAAGACATTCTAGCAGCAGCGTTCCCAAACAAGCTTACTGCACGCCTGCTGTATGAAAACCCCACCATGTTTTTCCACTCCCTGAAATAACACTGCCCCCATCCCTGCCTGCACAAGCATCCTTTTAATTCCGGGTGAGATGAGCTCTCCTGCAAAACGCGCTGTTGCTCCACATACGACTTACACCCCTCGTTCTCTGCCACGCCAGGTGCTCTGTGCTGCAAGTGTCTCTGCCTAGAGAGCAAATTCTGCCTGCTCCGTGCTGCTTGCCAGCATAACTGCTTCTCTGGAGGTAGCTTGGTTCCTTCAGGCCTTGTTAAAACACTCACATGGGAAACAATTTTCAAACTCCAGTTTCATTTTAAAAGTCAAGCCGATCTTGCTGTTCCTCCAAACAGAGCTATTTGCTGAATGCTTCTGACTCACCCATTTGCTACTCACACACCTTTGTGCTACCAGCCTTGTAACCTGCCTGTAACAATGCTCGACTGTTTACTGGAGCCGTGTGTTTATTTTTGCCAAGTCTTTTCCCTGAGGCACTCCCACAAGGTTGGGGAGGGCAGTGTGGAAGTGCACAGCTCCACCATGCTGCCGGAGGGCTGGGATCACAACGACAGATCCAGACAGAGAACTGAAAAAGGACAGCTGTTTGCATATATATTTCCTCTGCTTTTTTGTTTCAGGAATGCTGGCTAAAACATTGTACAAGAACAAAAAGATGAAGAATTAGATGGTAGAGAGGTTGGAAAAAAGCTCTTATTTCAGGATTCCATAAAATAAGCACATCCATCCTCAAACAAAAAAAGTTACTTTCTGAGGTACCATGGACATAATGACTTCCAAGCCCAACCTTACAAAAGGGCTTCTGTTTAAGAAGGAATTTCCTCCCGTCGCAGAAAATCTACATACTGCTTTTCAGTACAGTTTGTGCTGCTTTTTCCAATTTCTCTTGCAGTCTCCATGGAAGAGCTTTCTCCCACACCTTGGACTGATTGTCATTCCTAACAGAAACACACCAGGGAGAGTTCACATGGCACCCTGCTTTCAAATGCAGACTTGCAGTTCCCAGTGCAAGTTTGAGAAATGCCATGTTAATGAAGGAATGAATCCAGCCATAGCAGAGCAATTTCTGGCAATGAATGCCTAATAGAGTCATCTGCCAAGCGGCAGAGTATCAAAGGTTATATCTTTCTTAACATAAAGGAAAAAGAAGCCCCTGAGTTTTCATGACACCTACCTCTAACATGAGTTTCACTGACCCATCCAAGACCTCTGGGCAGTGAGAAACAAAAGGCCCCAACCTATCAAAGTGGCCTTTCACCACTGTATGTCCTCACACAATGACTTCTACCCATATACTCCAACTTGGAGAGAAGAGTCATCTCTTATTACTGCTTATGGCCTGTGATAAATGTTTCTATTCCTGTTAAAACTTCCCCCGATACAAAAATACTTAAGCTGCCTTCAAAGTGCCTTCTCCAGCTTTCATACGCTTGATTTCTGTTCCCGTTTCCCAATTCCTCTCAATTTACTAATTGTTTGTCCATAGTCATTATTTCTCCTTCTTAGTTTTGCCCATAATTAAGTGTGAACTCTATTCTCAACTGTGTTTTAAATGCAACGCATTGCACCCCACTTCCTTTGCATTCTAACATTTTCTTTGGCTTTTGGACTATAGCCTGAGCAATTATTTTGGGTAGTTCTTTTAAAGGATGCTAGAGGGGCTATAGTAGTTTCAAACTACATACCTACATAACTACATAACAGTTGTTCACATTGTCCTAACTGACCATCCCTATGTTTGTCCATGATTAAATCCATCTAGTTAACTCACCTAGTCTTTCCAACTTCATTCTTTCCAATGAAGTTTCAAGAGGGAAGAAGAACAAAACCTTTCCCTTCAACTAATTGATAGTTCTGTTTTTTTGTGGTGTATTTTATTTTTTTTTATTTTTTATTTTTATTAAGGTCATTTGTACACATGACAGCCTCAGGAGGTTTGCTAGCAATAGAGGAAACAATGAGGGAACGCATACACAGAACTTCAGGTCTGCAAGCAACTGTGAGCAAGGCAGCATGCCTTACACTGTAATTAAACTATATCATAATTTTTACTTATAAAGAAGGCAGTCTGACACAACCTCTCCATATACCAATTTGACTACATGTAGCTGGTGACTGGATGTGCATTACAGCATTTTGTTGCAGCATAAAGTCTCCCGTGCCTCCTACCTTCTCCAAGCCACATTCATTTTCAATCTGTCCAGCCAATGAACAAGATGTGTACAAGGCATTTTTCTGCCTGCTCCCACAGCTACCTCATACCTCATCCATCACGTCCCCTGCAAACAAGGACAAGCCCCAGTAATGGCAGTGCTGGGAGCCCCCCGCTCCCAAAGGCCACCAGCTGACAGCACCCAACCTTCAAATGATGCGGCCTTGGAAGACCTTGATCTTAGGTTGCACTCTGCATTTTGCACAGCAAAAAGATGATATTTGCCTCCAGAGCAGCTCATTATTTGTGCTGGGGCCGACGGTACACACGCCAAGGCATTTTCCATTATTTTCATGAAGAGTCCCACCTCTCCCTCTCCAGCAGCATTTCTAACACCTCGTACCAACTCTCAACAGAGGTCAGCATACTCGCTCCCTTAATGCTAAAAGGAAAAACACATGCCCCAGTGGGAAAAAATTCCCCAGGCCATTCACTCACTTCAACACGAAGTTGCAGCTTTTATTACCAGACAGCCCTGTCCCTTGTCCGCATTAAATAAACCAGAATACCGATTCCGTCAGCAGCAATAACATATTAGCAAATAACAGGATCCTAATGTAAACCTTGGGGCCTACAAAACTCTAAAGAGCAATGTGTAGTTTACCTGTAAATTGTTTCTTGCCCATATTTATATATATATATACATAGGTAGCTGAAAGGATTATGCTCATTTTGTGTTTCCACTTGCATCCTCTCAGTTTCAGATTTCTAAACAAAGACTAGAATCTAAGTGCTGGCTATGACAGTTCCTTTCTCTCCTGCTGCTAAGTTTTTTTGTTGTTGTTATTTTTTCCCCAAAGACAACCAGCTGAGCAGCAAAATCTCAGTCCCTCCACAGAAACCCTATGGGTGGCTCCACAAAGCTAGCTGGTGATGTAGGCACCAGGCATTTCTCTCAAACCAACCAAGAATGGGATTACAGTTAATCACATTAGCCTATAACTTTTTTTTCCTCTAAAAGCAGGATTACAGCCTGAGATAGGGAACTTCCCACATTCCTGCACGCCAGCTGCATTCTTCCTGACTTCATTTGATTAACAGCTAATAGAATTACAATCCACAGACCTGGGGTTTTAGTGGATTATGCGGGACGGGTTGCAGAAGGCACTTACTCGGCTGTAATTCCCAGCTTTGCACTACTGGAGTGGGACAGAAAGACCTTAAAATGACATTGAGAAGTACACTGAGGGAGCCCCAGCCTAAAGAAGTGGTCTACATTTTCTTGTCTGTCTTATTTCCTGAAAATAGTGGCCTAGAGCACATGTGCTTGGTTTAAATTTTCGTCTTCAAAAGATACATGAAAATGGTTGAAAAATCTCACTTCTTTTTGAGAGAAGGGTGGAAAGATGAAGGAAAATTTTGATTTATACTCTGCAGAACGGAAATTGCTCACTTCAGACCAATAACTCACGACATCATGATATATGCGATGATTTAAGCAACAATATTGATTGAAGTTAGCCTTCTTATCACTATTTTTCACTTCTGAACACCTACCCAAACACCTGAATCAAAAGGCATACTCCATTCCCAGCAATGCCACACACGCAGCACAGGCCCCACTCTATGGGCTTTTAGAACTTCTGAAGGGAAAACATTACAAGTTTGAACTAAGATCCAGTGTATAAGCCCTTGGAAAGAAATGGGTGGAAAAAAAAAAAAAGAAGACTTATTTCCTTTTTCAGTCAAGACATCTACAGCAAAGAGAAACAAGAACTAGTTTGAACTGAGTTTTAGAGTCAACCTCAGCAGCAGATTTTAGTATTCACTCCTGAAACAAACACCATTAAAAACAGACTTGGAAGAAAAGGCACTTTCTCTAAAATGCTGTTCTGAAAAACCACATTTATAAGCAGTAATTCAAGGAACCCAGTCTTAATGCACAAGCTTCTGCAAAGCATCACATACTGCTGAACAAATAAACAAAAAACTACAATCAAAGAGTCAGAATGCCAAGACACTTGTACTGAAGCAGAGCCAGGGGGTTAACGGGTTCTCAGGGGCACTAAACCCCCTGCACAGCCACCAAAACCAACAGAGGTGCAGGGAAGTGGACTTTTGAGCACATCTGCACTGCTCAATGAGCCCTATGCATGCAGGATGTGATATGTTGAACACAACAGATCTCACCTCAAAATGGATCAGGAACTGCAACTGTTGGGCAGGACTTGGCTCTCAGTGGCTACCCTGGGGACTGCAGTCATTCCAGGAGTCCTCTTCCCAACCTGATACTACAGAAAGGCTTGCTTACCACTCTTCCAGCTTCTTGTTTTCTCCTCCACATGACCCATCAAAAAAGAAAGAAGCCCAAAACCAAGGATAAACAACAACTTCACTCAATTAAGGGGAA
The DNA here is from genome assembly GCA_030625065.1 of Alectoris magna. Taxonomy (NCBI): domain Eukaryota; kingdom Metazoa; phylum Chordata; class Aves; order Galliformes; family Phasianidae; genus Alectoris; species Alectoris magna. Next base: position 165,139,916 of record CM060560.1, on the reverse strand, counting down.
TGAGGGGGGATAAGAAAATAAAATAAAAATCAGTGGTACTTTGAGAAACTCACTGACCTTCACTAAAAATGACTATTCCAAAATCTAACAAACCTCCAAACTCAAAGAAGCAATGTCTATAGCGCTACACTTCTAAATATTACACCTACACAAGACAAAAGCTTAGGCCCAATCATGGTGATGATTAGGCCAAACATGGTGATCTGCTGCAGCTGAAGACGCTGAGATCACAGAGGAACCAAGGGGTAATTTCTTCTTTTTCTTCCTTAGACTAACCCACAAGACAGAGCACTGTCCAAGCCAAGAGCTGAAGAGCTATTCTCAGTCCCAGTTCTAACACGAGACTCCACCAGAGACCAGATCAGTAATTGTTTGGTAGATATTTTACAACATTACAACAATGCACTGTGAATCACCTGCTTCCAAGGAGGCCTCTAACACATACTTAAAGACAAACAATACTTAACCTCAGTGAATGAGGTTACTTAACCTCAGCCAAGATGATTAAAAAAAGATCTGCTTGGCTGGAACTGGATTTCTTTCACCTCTCTGCAGGGAACTTGGAGAGCAGAAATTATCATAACAGGCCATAAAGGACACAGAACAAACTGGGAAATTTCAAAGGGCTCACTGCAGGAGCAAAGACAAATTGAGATACTGCCTGTTGGTGCTTTTGAGTTAGAGGGGTAGGGACACAGGCAGGACAATACAAAGGCCACCAAACTGTGGGACCTGCGGTTTAACAGAATTTAACTGAAAAGACTCTGGAAGGAGAGCTGTGACTACAGCAGGATCCAAAGACAATCTTGGAGACCTCTAATGGTAGTCCAAGGACACTTTGCTGCAGTAGTCCTGAAGCAACAGCATGCAGAGTGCCAGAGTGTGGTCTGCAAACCACCATAGACTGAACACACAAAGGGCTGTGAAAACACACGGATGCTACCCCCCTCCCCAAAGCCACTGTTTATGGCATAAAACAAGCATTTATTTTATTATAGCAGGGACCCACTTTTCCCCCAATCCTCCCTCCCTGAAGAGTGAAGATGGTCTGACTGTACCAAGTCATGGTATCAGGGTGTTATCACAAATAAAAGTTATGATGGAGGACATATTCAATCCCTGCCTTTCCTGGTGAAGCTCTGGGAAGATGACTGTGGTAATGCTCAAGTCTGTGGCCACACAGCATTTGTGCATTGCAAACGCAACCTTTGATACTAAATGAAAGATAGAGAAGGGAATGAAATGAACGCAAATGTTCAAATACAGACCCCAAACGAGGAGAACAGACACCCTGCACCAGTTGGGTTTGGGCTGCAAGGGTAGAACGCAAGCTGGGATTTCTCTTGCAGCTCTTAACAGCTTCATAGGCTGAGCACTCAAAACCATGACCTCTTGTACTCCACCTAATGAAGCGGCAGGGAAACCACAGGGGTCACTGCCATCCATTCCAGGCAGCCATCCTGAACATAAACACCACTTAGTGAGTGCAACTGACCAAGTGTGAACCAAGTCTTACAAGCCGCCTTCCTCCTCCTGCTTCACTTTCTCCTTAGTTAAGAAACAATAAACAGCACAATTAGCATGGAGCTGGAGTTGCCCAGTAAGACTTCCTGGATTTTAGAGCAAGAAGTTCAACGAAGAGTCTTACTAGGGGATGTAGCACAACACAGAATTGACTGACCAGTCCTTAGACTCATAAAACATATTTCTTCCTCATATAATTCACAGGACCCATCACAGGGATAACTGTGCTTTGCAGCTCTGCTTCCTTTCAAGGTCGATATGAGCATGTTTCATCTGATCACACTGATGCACTGGAAGAAGCCCACCCTCAGGGGCAAAGCCCTGTCACATTTCTTTACGGCATGCACCTTCCTGAGCAATGCAGCTGTATCCCAGACAAAGGAGCCAAGATGGAGTGTCCTCCGAATGCTGACAGTGCACCCTCTATATTTGGGAACTTGGACCAAGTGAGCTCCTCAGACAGCACTGCTCCTCAGCCACAGGCCAATGGCACAAGGCAGCACAGAGAACGGATTGCCTACTTGCCTCTTTGGGAATCATGTGCATGCAATTCAGACAACATTAGAAACACCAGAGCACATGATTTAGCCTTTCTCCCCCCCTCTCCCCATTAGTTCTAAGAAATCAGAGACCACATAGGAAAAGCCAAGCACACAAAAGCAGGAAAAATCGTGTCGTCCAAGCACACAGCTTTGAACTCAGGACATATTTTCCACATGCATATCACACCCCCTCACCAACACTCATTCTCACTGCCTCACTTTCTTTATCTGAGGATGCAGAACATTTGCACAAGTACATTTTTCTCTGAGGTAATTCTGAAATTATTATTTGCGAGGCAGTCGGCGAATTAGAGGCATTACATAAATATTAAATGTTATGGTATAAGCTCTTACACAGGGAGAAGGATTTCTGAAGCTCTTACAACTACCATGAGGTTCCTGGAGGCTGTTTTTTATTGGACCAGGTTTAAATAAGTTTGGCAATGTATATTAAAGTTAAGATTACATTATGCATAAAAGAATAATTCATTCACAGGAAGAGCATTCAGCCTACTTTAGGTACACAGATGGGATTTGAATTTTTAGCTCATCCATCAGGTCCTACCCAGCCGTGTGTTCTGAACTACAGAAAGAATAAAGGAACATAATTTTTTATCCAGACATGGAGAAGAGCAAACAAAATTTTAAAAAGTTTAAAGGAAAGTAATTCATTATTTCTGTGTGTTTAACCTGAAGAAAAAAGACAAACAGAACAAGACAAAAAAAAAAGCATTCCTCTTTCTGGGCATGTTATGCCTCTGATATTTGTACCAGAGCACAGACAAAAACCTGTTTACATGCAGGGATGAGTCATGCTCCCAGCTGACGTTTCCAAAGCAGACTCCCAGAAAGGAGAACCTAACCTGCAACTCACAAATGCCAACCACAGAGCTCTCGCCTGTTAACACCAGGCAATGGGATCAGGATAAGAGATGAGAAGCAGTGAGACCTGTGCTGACCTCCAGCACTGATATACTGTCCAACTCAGGACAAGCAATTCCTCTGCTTTGGCTTATCCCACCTCCCAGCTGTGGGAAGCTTTCACCCACCTCAAACTTCAGGTGAAAAACTACCTCCTTGTTTTCCTAACCCTGACACTGAACAAGTTTTGTTTGGCTTGATTGTGTCAACCTAAAATTTAGGATGACCGAAAGACCCCTCAAACAATTTCAACAAAAAGCCTTCACACAGCCCTCACATACGCTCATTTCCTATAAGCTAAGTAACACAGCATGAGAAAACATGATGCAACATCACCAGCCTTACAAAACCACCCGTACTTAGAGTGGAAAAAAATCCATAAGCTTCCTTTCTCTCTTCTTCATTTTCAACTTAAGGTATTTCTGTAACAATGCGCCTTGGTTTTAATGCTGCAGAAGGACACAGCCATAATATCTCACCTACAACTCTGTATCCATTATGGGTCAGCAGTCACTACACCACAGAGAAAATGTAATTGCTGCTGCATGCCTGCAGAGCAGGGAAACCACAGCGTTGCAAGACTTCTGAAATGTAACATTATGGAAAAAAGAGCCTGGACTTTGTGGCTCATCAAGCAAAAGGCACTGCTGGGGTAATAAATTGATTTCATAAAGCCAAGACACATACACACCACAAAAGCCTACTTTCTGCTTACTTATTATAACTTGGAGCTGTGCAGATATCTAGAGTATAATTCAGAGATTTAAGAAGAAAAGCTAAACAAGCCTTTGCATAAAAAGGCACGGACAACATGACTGAGCCTCCTTCCATGTTTCACTTAATCCTGTGTTTAAGTGCATTTAACGATGTCCTTTGATATTAGCCTCCAAATGGACCTTAGGAAGGTAAGAATAGGGAACAGAGAGGAAAGCATGTGATACAGAAAAAGCAAGTTAGAGTCCACCAAAGGACTCTCAGTATTTAGAACAGCAATTGCAGTACTGAGTTCTGGACAACCAGACATGAACATTCACACTCAAAACAGATTTAAAAAAAATGGCTCAAGTTTTGCTTTCCTTACACAAAATGTCATTCAGTTACAGTTGCTCTGTAACTTCACCAGAACAAGGCAGAGTATTTCTTTGTCAGCTGCCAATTTGGGATCAATCATTTTGTATGCCATATGTAATCAGGCAGGAGGGGAAGGCTCTGCTCCACCCCATTCGTGATCTGCTTCCAAGGTAGGAGCAAGACAGACAGAAAGGTGAAAAGCAACGCTATGGGAAAAGCTCAGACATAGGTGAATGCTATCTAAGCTGTCTAATGCTATACACTCTATCCTTACTGCTGCCTTTACGCTTTCAGAGTCCAGCACTGAGGCTGATGGCAGCTTAGCAGAAGCTATGCAAGGTTGTAACATTAAGAATCAGCACAGAAAGCAGCTACAGAAGAAGTATTCCTCGTGGCAGCAGGGCATTCCAAGCAGCAGCTCAGCAAGCAGCTCATGGTGCAGCCTCACAGCCCTGGAGCACAGCTGCCTGCAGAGGGCAGGGGGCAAGGAGCAAACGTAGTGTCAGACAGGATCCCCCCTCCTCAAATGAAATAAATCACTTCTCAGCGAGCAGCAAGCCTCCTTACCCCCTGGATTAAAGGCAGACTTAAAGGAATGTTTGCTAACAGACTGCTCTCTCCCTCGGCCATTCCTAATACGTATCAGCTAACCACATTCTGCAGTTATGCTAGGGATGCTCTCAATTCAAAAAGTATTTCTAAGTGAAATGATACCTGTAAAGACAATCAAAAGGCTTACTAGATGTAGGATACAATGTTCATTTTGTTTCTACCCAGTTTGCTGACCACTAGAAGAGTGCCTGTGGCATAAGAGCATCTTTCTTTGAAATACGTACCAGCAGCTTTTTGCCACTCTGTAGTATGGGATGAACTGGACTTCAGTGTCTCAGGTCTTCCATGCAATAACAGGAGGCAGGACAGATGTTCCAACAGACAGCTTTCAGTCTGCTCACTAAGCAAAGCCAAATCCCTGTGGGATCCCTACTGAAATTTCAGGAAGTAGTGATGTTTTATCCCAGCACCGAGTATGTTTTTGAAGATTTAATTTGCCTGCCTACATGCTTTGCATGATGATTATACCACTAAAATAGCGGAAGCTAATAATAAAAATTAAATGCTAATTTACATTTCACTGCATAATACCACAAAGATAACTTATTTTTAAAATTACTTACTTAAAATATGACACGGATGAGCAATATTGCAAAAATATCTATTACAAAGAAGTTCAGTACGAGCAGAGCAAGAAAACAGGAAGGAGGAGAAGGAGCAGGGCTCGCTCTGGTGGGACAGGGCTGGAGAATAGGCACGTGCCACAGATGCTAAAGAGGAGAAGTAAACAACAGGGTGAGCTTTTCTACATAAGATGGGAAGGAACCCCTGTCCTTAGGAACCAAAAGTACAAAAGAAAGTCCCTGAAAAAAATGACCTATTTTGTAGATCCAGACTGCTTTAGTTGCAGCACGGGAACCAGTTCTCACCCTGAAGCGCCTGTTCTCTGGACAGAGCCTCCTTCTAAAGTCAGCAGGACAAGCACCAGCACTGGGCATAGAGCATAAATCCTCCACCTCCAACCCTGCTGTGTGCATGGCCCACCACAGCTGGCAAACACAAAACAAAGGCAGAACATACTCTCCTCAGGATTTCTCCATCTTTTAAGCCTACAACCAACCTCTCTTTAACTTCAAGGAGCCAGGAACTCACCGCTCAGAGCTCCTGTTGCCAACAGCCTGATGCAACACAGCAAACCACTGCCCCAGGCCCATGCCATAAGCCACTGGTGAGGACATCAAGCCCCTAGTACTCCTACAAGTGCTCATTTGTGCTGCACCAAGAGGGAAATTGCTCTGCTAGTTTCCTTAATACAGGTGCTAACACAATGCTAAGTAATGGTATACAAGTACTTCCTCCCCCACTTTCCGCTAGCAAACAAACTTAAAAAAATATATAAAAGAATAATTTGATCTTCCTGCTATTTTCCCTTTTCTCTAATTCAGAGGCATTCCAAAATGAAAACAGATACTTTGAAAATATACCTCCAAGTAACTCCTGCAATTATTTTCAGACAGCCTGGGAACAGCTCAATAGGAGGGGAGAAAAAAAAATGTCAGACTTGGCAAAACCCAATTTTGCCCTTATCTCCTTCTTATTCTTCGCATGTTACGTCTGTGGCACTGCTTTGCCCTTGGCTGACAACAAAATTTTGGCAGTACTGCTTTCTTTTTTACTCCAGAACAGCAAGCATTTTGACATCATCTGGTTGCAACCAAAACCCATGTTGGGGTGCAGACAGGTGTGCCTGGGAACAACCTGACAGCACTTTTGAGAGCGCTGAAGTCAGTTACTGCAACCAGGGCTGTACAGGAGGGGATGAGGCAAGAAAAGGGAAACAACCAGGTGATAAAGGCAAAGGCTGATCTCTTTTCACACAGATAGCAATTGGAATGGAGGCCAGTAACTTAGTTACGCCTCCCAATTCACTCAACTGCTCAAAGCTCAGCAGAACACCTATATGAGAACAATCCTGGCACTCTCACGGACTGCCCAGGCTGCGAGCAGTGGAGCTGCACACACCTGGGCCCTCAGCCTGCCCTCAGCCCGTAGCCACAGCCACCCACTAAGAGCCAACACTCTGTGCATAAGCTAAGAATAGCAGTACTTATTGCTTTGGTAAAGAACGGCTTTTGAGGGACTATTACAGCAGCAGAACAATTAGAGCTTACTTTTAAACATTTAAACTTAGAGTTCCTAGGGAATTTGCTCAGTAACATACTAGTTCTAATGATCTGAGGAGAACAATCCTATTTGAACTCCTATAAGTCTCCCCTCTTATTTGGGTGTCCCCAGTGATGCAGCAACTCATATGAACCTTTTAAATAAAGCTAGCAATCACTCACCAGCACCTCGCTACAGTTTTTGCAGTAGCTTTGTTATGAATTCACATATGCCCAAAGAGACGGTGCCCACACAAACCAGCTTGGACAAGCTCAGCCAGCAGAACTTCGGTATGATGCCAGCTGAAGCGACACGGAGGGCCAGGAATGGTCAAGACTTGAAGACAGTAGCAGAGAGAAGCCGCATCCTCAACCCTGCTCCCATCATCGGGGGGCGGGTGGGGGAAAGCACCGGGTGCTGATACAAAGTCAGGTGCAAGGACATGTGCTGCCCTGCAGCTGCTCCGCTGCCAAGGGGGCGAGGAGCCGCGGACAAACGCTGCCCTGCGCCCGAAGCCGTGCGTGCTCAGGGCTACACCTGGTCCCGACCAGCGCGGCCGAGGCTACGCGAAGGTGCCCCCAGCCCGCCCGCGTTCACGGGCAGGGGGGACTAGTTACGCACACACCGAGACGAGCTTCGCCACCAACGGATTTCTGTCCCCGCGCCACGACCGAGCGCAGCCGTTCCCGGCGGTTCCCCACCACCGCCGCAGCCCCGGTACCAAAGGTCGCCATCCCCAGCTCTCCCGCCGCCCTCCCGCGGCCGCCGCTCCCCCATCCCCTCCGCGCCTCCCACACGCCCAGGTACGGAGCCGCGGCCGAGACCGCCGCACGGCACCGCAGGCGCTCCCTCCCCCCCGCAGGCCCGGGACGGCTCCGCCAGGGTACGGCCGGGAGGCGCCGAGCGGGACGCCGAGAAGCGGGGCTGCGGGAGGCGGAGAAAGGGCCGAAGGGAAGGGCTCCACCTGCCCGCGGCCGTAACTCACTCCGCGTAGCCCGTGGTCCAGGGCAGGCGCCGCGTCTCCTTGCTGAGGATGAGGATGGGGCGGGCGATGTGGTCGGCGGAGCACTCGACCTCGTCCGGGGACAGTCCCAGGAACTCGGGTCTCCCGTAGGGGAAGCGCAGCGGCAGGTCCGCGCCGCCGCCGTGCTCGGCGCCCGCGCTGCCAGCCATGATGCCGCCCATGAAATTGGCCACGGCGGACTTCACCCGTGTGAGCATAGTACCGCCGCCGCGCAGCGCGGGGAGCGGCGAACCGGCAGCGGCCCCGCCGCGCTTCCGCAACGGGGGCCGGGCCGGGCCGGGCCGGGCCGGGGCGCGCGGGCTCAGCGGGCGCGGGGCCGCGGGCTCATTGCGGCAGCGGCAGGTCCCCCCCTCCCGGCACGGCGCCGGCTGAACTCAGCCCGGCGGCGGCTGCTGAGTCATGTGACAGCGCGGCGGGATGCGCCCGAGCGCTTCCTGCTCCTCCTGCGGCGCCCGCGGGCTCCGGGCGCACGCCGGGCACGGGCCGCCCCCGCCCTCCTCCCGCCCGCCTCCCGCGGCGGGGGCGGCCCGCGGCAGGTGCGCGGCGGGCGGGGCCACTCCGCTGCCGGCGGCGGCGCGCAGGAGCCAGGGGCGGGGGGACTGTTACCTGCGGGCTGCGCGCTTCCGTCCCTTCCCTAGACGCGCCGAGGGGATTTTTCCGGCAAAAGGCTTGGTTATGAAAAAGAGGTGTGGGGGTGGAACAAGGCCTAAAGCGCGCCCTGCAGCCGCCTGCCGGGGGGGGCCACATCCCGTCCCTGGGGTTCGCACCTCCAAGGGTGCTGTGCAGCCCACAGGACTATCTCGTTCATAGCCAGGTGCTCGGGATGCTGTCGCAAAGCAAGAGGATGCTCACGGAAGGGGCGAGCTTGGACGTTTTCAACTGTGAGAGGACACAAAAGTTGTAAGCCTTCCTTGCTTAGCTGTGACCTATTGACCACATAGTGTTTCTTCACCAAAGCCCTGGCAGACCTGCTGCCGGGGGAGGCCACCCAAATGCATGGAAAGGTTGCGAGTTTGGGTGTGCCAAGCTTTGGGAAATCAGGACAAAAAGAAGGCAGCAAGAGCACTCGGGAGGTCTGTCCCCTGCAGCGTGGCTGCGTATGTGCCCCATTACATCGCAGTGCTCTTGAGAGCTGTAAGTGGCCCCAAGACACTGTGTGTGACCTGCAAGCAGAGATGGGGTAGGCACAGCCAGCTGTGAGGGTGGCACTGCAGTGGTGCTGAGCAGAGAGACGCAGGTTCATCACAGCGGGGCTGGTGGGAGGATCAGCTGCTGCCACGTTGGCTCCTGCCAGAACCAGCCAGTACATGCCAAGTGCAGGCACAGGGTGGGGGCTGAGCTCTGTGGCTTCCTTCTATCTCTGGTTATTAATCAGTGTGCCGATAGCTGGGTTCCAGTGGGGTCCCTGTGCTTTTTATACAGACATGAGGAAAGCAAGGCTGCGCAACAGTTCCCACCTCTAAAACAGAGCTGTCTGTGAATGAATTTAAAGAACCAGCAGGAGATCGGGCATGACCAATATGTTCCATGCTACTGAAAAGAGAGTTGGACAAATACTCACTCCAAACTAATCATCGAAGATACACATGTTGGTTTGGGAGGCTGGAGGTTATGGTTCAGATCTCTGCTTTAACAGTTTCCAAGACTGGGAGATATTCTGAGGAACAGTAGATTAAAAAAAATGCTTGACATTAATAACTCACCGGTTAGTAAAAGCACAATGGACATTGTGTAGTTCTTCCTTTCTGTTTGTTTTGTTTTGTTTCCTGGTGATATTGCAGCAGTCATTACTTTAAAGAAAAAGAAAAGAAATAAGAAAAAACAGAAGTTTTGTTACAACGTGGTTGGGATCCTTTCTCTGGGGGCTGTAACAGGCAGCTATTTATCCTCATCCATATGTTACAGAGGAAGGGAACTCTGAGGTGACTCAGAGCTCTCTTCACTGGCCAGTGTTCAGTCCAGCTCACTGCCAGCCCCTGATGCCTGAGGATAACCTCTTTCCTGCCTGCTGGATGCTGGATGGTTTTCTCTAGTGCCATCCGGGCTGCTGTCTGAGGGAGGCAGAGGAATGACAAGAGGAACATGAGCAGAACTGGACATATGCCCTGAGAAGGCTCCTAATTTCTGTGTAAAAGTAGAATTCCTCTCAGCTTATTACACATACTCCTGGATAAGCTGTGCCAGCTGACTGAATTATGCAGTATGTTAACACATGACCTCAACAAATACTACTGACAAGAGCTTCGGGAGAATGAGGGTTTGTCTTCCTGCCTCACCTGTGGTCGCCGTTTTGTGCAAAATGGGAGGCAGAAATGCAAGGAAATATGTATAGGCTTGTTAGAGTTTAACTGATTATCTCTGCAAGACGACAAGGAAAAGCTCAGGTGAGACATATGGGGAGACAGCTTAACAGCTCACCGCTCAAAACAGATCTGTATGCTGCTTGAAATTCTGTGGCTGTTTACCTCTGACACAAGAACGCCGTACGGATGAAGCAGGTACAGCGTGACCTTTTCATCCTGAGCATGTGAAGATGCTTGGATTTCATTTCTCTTTGAGGAAAGAAGATGCCGTTGCTCACTTCTGAGCCCAAGGTGAAGCCCTGCTGCTGGCAGGAAGTGGGCCTAGCAGCCGGCCTGGCTGGGCCCTGCCGTGCCTCGGGAGCTTTCAGTATCCATGGATGCAGATAGCACAGCCCTTCTGGGCATTTTTTGAAGGACTGCGACAAACTTCACTTTAAAAGCCAAAAACATTTGCAATATGAAATTTCCACATGGGCTTTGGTTCTGGCTTTGAGTATATGGAGTGCTTGAGAAGGAGGTATAAGGCTAATGAAGGTGAGTTGAGTCAATGCGTTTGCGTGTTTCCTGATGATACAGAACATGTTTCTTTTACAGAACATGCAATGCTTGGGGCACTGTTTTGTGAACAGCGCCAGACTATGCAAGCCATTGAATATAGAATCATAGAATCGCTCAGGTTGGAAAAGACCTTAAAGATCATTGAGTCCAACCACAACCCAATCATACTACCCTGAGTTACAACCCTCTGCTAAATCATGTCCCTGAGCACCACATCCAAATGGTTTTTAAACACATCCAGGGATGGTGACTGAACCACCTCCCTGGGGAGCCTATTCCAATGCTTAACAATCCTTTCTGTAAAGAAGTTTTTCCTGATATCCAGCCTAAACTTACCCTGGCACAACTTGAGGCCATTTGTTTGTGTTTCTTGTGCAGAAAGGACTATGGAATTTATTCCAGCAGTGTGATTCTTCATTGCTTGTACATTGTTTATGCCTAATGTTGCTTGCTTGCTTTAGTTTTTGTTTACTGTGCTTTTCATGCTGTGATTAAAAACAATGGGAAAACTCCCAAGGACTTCCTAAATACTCTGAAAGCAGAAGTAGGTCTGATGTGAGATAAAGCGTTTCTGCTGGCAAGAACTTCTGTATTGTTGGTATTATTGCCTGTGTACAGAGTGTCCACAGGTGTAAACTATTCTGCTGGCTTAATTCTGAGCATGTGTCAGAATAGGTGTCTGACATTTAGCAGGAAAAAAAACAGTTTCAAAGGGTGAGTTGTTTGTTTGGTGATTTTTTTTTTTTTTTTCCAGGTAATCCACCAAATGAAAAGCACTTGAAGCTTTATTTTTGCACGTGACTCTGCTTAGGAAGATCACTGTGTCATGTATTGATAAATGAAACTATTCTTACCTCTTCAAAAGTATCGTGCAACCCTTAATCATCCTGAGGAAGCTCTTTACCCCTGGAGAACGGCCCTGCAGAACCACAGTGCCTGAGGCATCACTGGTGTGGAGGGGAAAATGCCTCTTAAGGCTCTTATTAAGACATCAGTCCTACTCTTGGCAGGTCACAAGCAAGAGCACCAAGTAAATTTAAAAATAAATAGCAGTACTTGGAGTGATGTATTTCCTCTGCCATAGCTGATTTCTACTCCATCATCCTCTAGTCAATATTTATGTCACACTTGATATTTCCATTTGAGAGATGTCTGGGGCTGAAGGTCAGAGAGTCTCTCCATCAGAGCACGGTCAGTGTGATGGTCCCACAGCTTTGAGACCCAACTCAGTCCCCAGAGAGCATGATGTGGGAAGTCCTGCTGAAGGCTGAACAAATCCTCAAAATGGCATCAGGGCCAAAACTGCAAGTATCTCATTCTTAAGCACAAAGCATAGGACAAACTCTTCATTTTCCATTGCATTTAATTTTCCATTGCATTTCCATTCCATTTAACTGCAGTGTGACCAAAACCAGTATGTATTTCTGCTTGCCAAGCTGCAGCAGCTGTAGCTGGGCTCACCTTTCACAGCATGGTGTATTTCGCCTGCAGGTCCATCTCTGAGCGCCACACATCCCAAGGGACTTGCCAGGGGTCAGAGTGAGTTGTGGGGGTGAAGAGGATAAGAAAACATCCAAAGGTTATTTTAGATTAGGGACAAAGTAGGGATAAAGCTGTTAAATGCATGACTTTTCTGCTGGTAGGCAACATGGTTGTGCCAGTGGCCCTAGCACGTAGGAATTTGAGCCAGGCAGTGTGGACCTCTGTCATTGCCCTTCCCTTACTCAAAAATATGCAGTGTTGTTGTGTGGTGAAAGCATTCATGCCAGAAAGCTGCCTTCATGTCTCCTCTCATGATGGAGAACTAATAAATGCAAACTTCTGGGCTATGTGAAAGCAGCCCTGGTTTAGATATCTGGGAAGGAAAAAGGCCCTGAGGAGGGGTCTTAATTGACAGATGATCACAGTAAATCACAGACCTTCTCAGGGCTTACAATCTTTATAAATATAAATACATGCTTCAATATGATGTGTAAGAATTTCATGTTTGCCAAAAACTAGAGAATGACTTTTTCTGCAAGAATCTGTGTGTAAGTATCCTGAACAATAATAATCTAATTTCACAATAAACATCATCATCAACATTTTGCTCCTACAGCCTCCCCTTACGTTCCATTACCTGGTCCTTTTTAATGTCTGTAGCTAAATCTGCTAATAATGGGATGCACTGGGGATTAGCTTGTTTATGTGCTCCTGTTGCCGGTTTTTCATAGCAGAGATGGAACAAAATGATTATATCCTCTCTTGTTCTCCTTTGCCCTGATTCCTACAAAAGCACATCTTGCCCTGATGATTCCATGAGATGCTTCAAAATGTTGGTGATGGCAATGCTTTTGTTGACAGTCTCAGCAAAAATTTAAAAAACCCTGAAAGTAACCAAATAGGTGGCAATGAACAGGCAACTGGAAAACTGCACCCCACATCAGCTCAGCTTCAGCCAGGACCTGGTGTGCGGTGCAGCTGAGCACCAGCCATCCCACCCTGCTTAGATTTTGGCAGTACTTCTTTATTTTCCTTTCGCACCCCCCTCCCCCCCCGGCAGTTTTTTTTTCCTTAATACAAATTAATTGAACAATTTTGGCAAACTTTCAGGTTTTGTTTTCAGTCTGGGCGTATGAAATCACCGGTAAAGTTCCTATGGGGCACTCGTTCTCAGGCAACATGTCCAAGGAAGGAAGCGGGATTTCTGAGCAGTTTGTCAAAACCTTGGTCTCCTAGACTTGAGAGTGAAAGTTTACCAGATGTTTTATACTGTCAGAAATCACAGTCCTGGCTATACTGAATCATGGCAGAGACGGTTATAGAAATTATGCTGTTGGATTTCTTCTCATCTTCTGTAAGCAGGAGTATGGAAGCTGTTTTCCCCCTTCCTTTTCATCTTTCCAGCACTGCTCATGTGGTGCCTGTAGCACCCAGCTATCTGGTGTCCCAGATATGTGACATTCTGATATTAACGTGCTATCATTCAAACTGCTATAATACTCTGAATCTCATCAATACCTAAGGAAACAGGAGCAAAGAAGGCAAAAGGACTTAGGATTTACTGACACCTCCAGAAGTTTTGTGAAGAGGTAGAAGTGTGTATATCAATATTTATTAAGTTGAGCTGATGTAAGAAAAGACTTTAATGTGAAAGTTCAAGTCTTCAGAGCTCTCCTGTTTCACTTACGTAATAAGATACTATAAATTTTGTCCTTTCCTCTGCAGCATCAAAGGTCTCTTGTTATAGTATCTGCTGCTTTGTCTGCAAAGATCTGTGTCAGTAGTGGGGGCCCTGAGCCATTTTTAACTTCAGCAAGCACATTTATTTCTTTCCTCCACACCTGTTTTATAGTTAACCATTCTCTTTTATTAATGCTCATGACAAGTTTGTTTAAATGGAACCTTTATCATCTTATTTGTGGTGGTTTTTTAGTTGTTGGTTTTTGTTTTCTTTTGTATTTCATTTGACTTCTGTAGACGAAGTATTGAAATAGTAGTAATAGAAAAGGAGTTTGTTTGTTTTTGTTTTTTCCCCAAATGTCTTCCTATAATAGAAAGGTACGGAAATTTCTCTTGGGTTGCACTACACTCGTAGCGACAAGGCAAAGGCTGCTCTGGGACCATACAAGCTGTGACTTTTTCAGACGTCCTCAATAAATAAATAATAAACTGGAGGCCAAAATCAGACTGATAGTGCTGTGTCAGGGAGGAGACAGTCCAGCACTGGGGCTGGCTAACTAGGGACAAGTGCAAACAGGATTGTCTGAACATCTCTGCTTCCACGCAGACACAGCAGCAGGAAAGCCCTAAGCAAACATGCTGCCACAACAATAGACAATCTGCACGGCCTTCTGCATCTCCAGCTGATGAGCCTACAAATCAAATTCACCTTTGACTTCTGTGGGTCGTGGACTGTGAACCATTGCATGGAACAACCTAGGAAACTGATAGAAGAGATGCTTTCTAACAGATTTCAAGCAATAATGGAAGCTTTATAATCTTCCACCAAGTAGCTGACATAGAAGAAAGACACTGACCTTCTGGAAATAGAATTATTTGTGACTGAATGCCTATGTTTGCAATTTTTCCAATATGCAGTGTTTTTAAATAATCTTCAACAGTTTCTATGGAGATGTAGCCCATAGGAAGTGATACGTGCACATCAAATACATTTAAGTAATGTGGGCAAATAATTAGCACTCCACAACTTACTGCTGGTCATTGCCAATTGCTTCTCTTTTTACCACTGATAATAATCCTCACTGTAGTGCACGGGCTGATGTTGCCATTTCCAAAGCTTGCCACCAAGTAGAACCCATTTTTGTCTCCCTGAAAGTGAGTATGGGACAATGCCACGTGTGCTCACTGCCTTCCTGTCCGGGCACAGCATGGGGCTGACAGTCAGGGTTCTGGGCAGCTTCCAGGGCTGCTCAGCCCCATCCCAGCACCTCCTGCCCTTGGACAACCTGCCCCAAGAGCCAGGATACTTGTTTCCAGCTGCATCCCTTGTCCTTTGTACTTTGTACCCATGCTTTACAATCCCAGACCACAAAGTAGTTCTCTCCACAGATTCCACTGTCACATAGGTTGGGATGTCTCCATTTGCACTTTAGTGACAGGACTTTCTGAGCTATGGGAGCCTGCAGACCCATAAAAAGGTTCATCATTAAAAAAAAAAAAAAAAAAAAAAAGGAAATGTACCGTTTGTATTTCTGCATTATTTAATATTAAAAGATTGTGGGATGCATGGAGAAGAAGTTGTGACAGATAGCATGATTCAGAAGCCAGCCTGCTGCGGGCAGCACCAGTACCCTGACCCAGCAGCAACCAGCAAGAGAGGCAGGTCTGATGAGCAGGGTTACAAGTTGCTTGGGGTGAGTGCAGGGAGAGACTCTGCAGCGCGAGTGGAGCCTAAAGGAAAGTGTTGACACCACAAAGATAGCAGTGGTGTTCCATTAAATCTGATGAAGCCTGAAATTCAAAGCTGGTAGGAAAGGCTTGTATAAACTGCATAGGAAGCATTTAAAAATGCTGATAAACAGGTATCTTTTTGCCCCTGTTGGCAGATTTTCAAGGATGAAGTTCTTGCAGAGAAGTTTCTCGGGAACGTTTGACCTGCTCTTGCTTTCAGCCAGAATCAGTCCCTCCCAGAACTTTATGCGAACATGTTTGAGAAGAACACTGCAACCACTGAACCATGCTGCTCCCTGGTTTGTTTCCACATGCTCCTCATGGGGATTTTGTGATGTGGGATTATAGCTCACATACACAATTATCTTTTTATTTAAGATGGCCTTTTAATTCTAGCTGCCATTCAGTCACTCTTTGCACACATTTTTTTAAGGGAGAACTGAAGCTGCCCTTTGGCAATGCAGCATGCCTGGACCGCCACACTTCTCTGGGAACACATCAGTGTGCCCCAGGTTCCTCACGTGGTTCCTCTGCCCAAGGTGCATCCTCCCTGAGCACACGCTTGCAAACAACCAGAAGTCCTCCTAGTGATGGATCAGTGCCCCTACAGGGTTACGGGTCTCCACTCTTCCTGCAAAAGGATTGAGTTGCTCAAGACCAGGTGAGAAGCATTTTGGGGGGGGGGGGTACCAGCTGCCCCACAGGGAAAAAGGTTGAGATTTGTAAGGTGGGGCAGTGGAGGGCTTGAAGCAAGGTAGGATTGAGAGGTGCCTGGGAAGTGGAAAAAGGCATCCAAAAAGTGTAATGATATATCAGTTCAATGGTGTGGATTAGAACAATTACAGGCTATTATTGTAGTAATTCCATTATTACTTCCATAAAAATATTTCAGCAAAGACTTCATACCTTGATGAAAATGAAATTTAGGAACTATTGATTTAGTGAATAATGAGTAATTTAGTCAATCACAACAAATGCTATTGTCTGTAATTTTGTAGCCTTCTATTAAACATTGTAATTGAGACCTCGCTGTGGGAAATTTATGGCCATATAAAGTCACCTTGATGTTGCTGTTCTCTATGAAACAGCCATGAGAGCTTCACGGAAACTCTGGGGGTAGACCTAGTTTCCAACTGCTTCTGAGGCTGCCAAGGAAAGCAAACCTGAGATTTAGAAAGTTATGCCACTTGGCTACTCCTGCAGCGATTATTTGTCTTCAGCAGAAGTTGTGTGTCCATAGCAGCTCTGAGAAACAGCATGCTTCTGTCAGGTGCCCAAAGGTGTGTCTGGGAGCTAGAGTTCGGCACTTGGCTTTGACAGTCTGACTAAAGAGTAACTTTTAATAAAAATCCTCGTCATTGTAATTCATCACAAATAGAATCTTAGAATCATTAAGGCTGGAAAAGGCCACGAAGTCTGACCATCAACCCACCCCCGTTGTGCCCACTAACCATGTGCCTCAGTGCCATAATGACACAGTTCTTGAACACCTCCAGGGACCCCACCACCTTCCTGGGCAGCCCGTGCCAATACCTCACCACTCTTTCTGAGAAGAAATTTTTTCTACTATCCAACCTGAAACAGACAATGGGGGCAGATACTGCTGCCTTCAATGCTTTCTTTTTCCTGTTGTTTACTAATATGCACATCACTAACTGTCTTGAACACTAATTTTGAAAAATAAATTTGCTGTATCATAATAACAATACTACAAGGATGCATAAACCTAACAGCATTTTTATATCACAGTTTGCCAGAGTTGCTCACCCATGTAAAAGTACTGACATGTGCTAACATTGTCAGGATTAGAGCATAGTCATATCTTCCATTTGATGATGTTTGTTAGAGCAAAGACAGCAGTAAGGGAGAGCTGCGGTGCATGTAGTTTTAGTTTTGATAGCTTAGGTAACAGCAAATGGTCACAGGAAAATTAAATAATGCAGGTGTTGGAATGAGAGATATTGGAGGAAGAATCCATCATCCTTGATAATCTTCCGTGCAGAAATGCAGGGCTCTACTTCTCTGCGGTGAGACCAAAGCTGGGTAGGGCCAGCCCTGTCGGAACCCCACTGCCCATACTACAGCACAGTCTCTCTGTAGCAGAGGACACCAGATCTCAGAAGCTGGCGCTCCTCAGGTTTGTGGGCTGTTAAGTTTTGTGGAAACAATGCTCGATGCATTTCTGTTTGAATCCTATATGTTTTTCAGTTTCTTCCAAAGAATTCACTGTCTCGCATACCATCGCAAGCTGGTCACTATCAGGATAGTTGCACATTTTTTATAATTTCAAGTGCGTATGAACTGATAATGCTCTTAATAAAATACAGATTAATTCCATAATTCCGTATCAACAGCAACAAAATCTATGCAGAAAATTGTTGCCTTTAAGACACAGAGAAACTTCATGTGAAAATCTCCTTCAGGCAGTGATACGATCTTCTGATATTTTTCATGTAAATCTCTGCAGACTGTTTTTCCTTTTCCATCCGCAGAAGAAAATAAAAATTTTAAAATATCCAAAAGGCAAAATATTACCATATTTTAAATTTGAACATGTTCTTCTGGTTTCTTTCATAAATACCATTAATACCAAATGGGAATTCTGCACTTACATTCTAATGCATTAATGCAACCACGTGATTCACAAAATTCAATCTAAACAGCAATGTTTTCCTTTGGTATTACAAAAAAAATACAGACCCAATCTGGCAGCTTCTTCTTTACAGTATGGAGAAAGAAATCTCTCTGCAGGACATCGAATAAAGCTGTGCTGTACTTGTGCTCATGTACCTGCACACACAGGTCATGCAAGACACCTTATACTTTCATTGCTTGCATGGGGCACTGTAACACAGCCACAAAAAGCCGTGGACCGAGTGATGCTCTGCTCTCCCTGGCACTTCATTCTGTGCAGTCCTGCAGGTTGCATGTGTTTGGGCCCTTTGCTGTCAAAGAGCACTTGTGTGTATGTAACTGGACCAGCTCATTTGCTGCTCCTTGCACACGTCATTTTGCAGCCTTGCTCTTTACACCTTGCTCTTGTGTAATGACCCTATTCTGCTCCAGGAGGATGTGTTTTGCATGCAGCAATACAAGGGCATTGATGCATGGGTGCACAAGTACGGAGCAGGTCAGAATCAGGCGTAATTTCTCTTTTTCCTCAGTGTTGTTGCCAGTGAGGTGGCATGATGTGCAGAGGAAGTTACTGGCAAGTGTAGGCTATCACAGAAATGACACCTTGCTCTCAGGAACTGATCGAGGCCACTTACAGCTCCTTGTAGTCCCCATCCATCTTCTTCCTTTGTGATTCAAGGTTACAAGTACAACAGCATCCCCCATAGCAGCAAGGAAACAACTCTGCTGTAATTATGAAGGAGACTTTTGAGATCAAAAGATGTAAACAGCTTCTTATCACTGTTGTCCCACAAATTCCCCAGCTGACTGTATGCTAACCCATGCCCTGCTGGGCTGCAAGCAACTTGAAAGGCAAAGAGCCGAGATCAGAGCAACCTCTCTGGCTGAGCCCTCAGTGTGCAGTGAGCTGCATCTGCTTACGATGTAGCACAAGTCTCAATGCAAGTGTTGCTCACATATCTCTCTGGACCCAGAGGCACCTGTCACACCATCCTCAAGGACAAATCCTGATGCCACCAATTGCCTGGCAGCAGAGCATGCTAAAGAAGGGATCTCTGCCAGGATAGGGCAACAGGTCTGCTGCATTCCACCCTGCCAAGCAGAGCCACGGCCCTGTCCTTGCAGGGCTCACTCAAAGGGCCCACACATGTGCAAGCACTGGTACCAATTTCACAAGATGCTTGCATCGATGTGCATGCTCAGACCTTACTATTCTAAAAATGTGCCTCAGCCGTCTGCTGAGGCTTTAAAGAGCATTGTTAACTCCATATGCGTCTTTTGGCTCCCTGCTTTTTATTTCTATGTTTTATCTGCTGGCATCCCTAGAGTGTTAAAAGTTGCATTTAACCTTGTCAAAGGAGGACTGCTTCTATTTTAAATTGAAGCATTTTATGCACCAGTCATATTTTGCTTGCAACATTTACTTATGGCTAAATATTTGCGTTGGAATTCCCAAATGATAATGTAAAATCCAGTGAACTGAGGAAGAGTGAGTTCTGCTGTGGAACGGAGCTTAATGGTATTCTTGGTATCTTTAGCTGAAACTATTTTATATCCAAGACAGTAGATGAAATAGCAGTGATTCATATATACTCATTAGATTTAGCCTTTTTTTCTATCTGAATTTCTATGAGCATATCATGATTCCCTAAAATGTGTATGATTAAATCAGTTTTATTGTGCAGATTGCTTTATTACACGGAGCAAATGACAAAGGTCCCCACACTGAAGCTTCACATTCTCATCTGCTGCATAGCTGGTGCTGCAGGAGCAAGATGCACACCACAGGTACTGTTCTCTGCCTGGGCCACTGTGTACTTAAACTTCTTGAGTTTATTTATTACTTAATATTCCTTGAATGTGTCAGTGTGCATCTCTAAGATCTACTTTAATGTGGACTCAGCTGGGGGTCTTCAAAAGAAAACGTTAAATTTGCAAACTTATTGCACTGAGAGACCTAAAGTAGAATAGTTTGGTTTGGATTTCTTAATCTAATTGACAAACTCAGTGCTTCTGGTCCTTAGAATTAGTTTCCTTGTTGCCGTGCACCAGGGCATCCCTTCTACAGAGACTCACAACAAATCCTGTCCAGTACATGACCACACAGCCAGCAAACAGCTCTGCTTTTCTCAAATGCAATTCTTTGGGTGTTTTCTTCCCGTAAAATTGGCTTCAATTTGATTTGAGATATAACATGAAAATATTTGAATCCTCCCAGAATCAAAATGTTGTTTGCTCAGCTCTCCTTCCTGCAAATATCTGTGCAATAACGCTTGAAATAAAATTAGTGGAAAGAGAAATAGCAGAGGGACAAGCATGACTAAGCAGATTGAAGAGAACATTCGTGTCTGCCTATGGTATTTGTCAACATTTGTCCCTAACTCTGTTTCAGTGTCTGTTGGGAATTGCTGCATCCATACAGAAGGATGAAGAAGGTGGCTTGCAGCGATCTGTGCCCTCAGACTTTGCACTGAGTGCAGCCTGGCTTGGTGAAACCTGGCCATCACCTCCCAGTGTCTGTTAGGAAACAAATACATTTTTTAGGGTGCTTCAAATATACTCTTCTTTCTCTTCAGGGTATATTAGGAAATGCTACCGTCAAATGAGTATTTCAAACCACAATAGAAGCCTTTGCAATATTATAGAATGGAATCATAGAATCATTGAATGACTTGAGTTGGAAGGGACCTCAAGGATCATCAAGTTCCAACCCCCCTGCCACATTATCTGTAAAAACTCATCGAAGCTATCATCTCTGCTGAAATATAGTGGTAGCAAAGGAAACTACTGCAAACCATTTCTTTATTCCTTTGAAATAAACAACTGCTTAACAGGATAGCTGCTCTTTTATACATCTCCCTTCTGAATAGAGATACTGAATCTATCCTCATTATCTGCTCTTCCCATATTTATTCTCAGAGGAAAATTCACAACAGGTGGGTACAATGCAAGGAAAATGTATTGCTGCACAGCCGTGATCCAGTCCACTAAGGTCATTGCTTCATTTGGGATGTAACTTGATCATGGAGAAACAATTAAAAAAAAAGAAAAGAACTGTGCCTTTCCTCGAACATTTTAGTGAAAAAAAAAATACTGGATATTGCTACAGAGATAGCAATAAAATTACTTTTTTTTTTTTTTTTCCCTGGAGAAGAAGTCTCAGTAAACAGCAGCCATTAATAAAACAGACCAATTTCTCTTAGGCTGAAAAAATATGACGAGGCTGAGATTGTTCAGCTGATGAACCCGCTTCTGTAATCTCTTTTGGATAACGATATTATAACAGTACCGAAAGCACACCTATATGAAAGATATTAACAATTTCTCCTGAAGCAGAATATGAAGTAAAAGAACAACTGTCTGGAAAGGATGTAATTGGTCTTGTGTTACAGGGAATTAAAGGCAGCGGTGGGGGTGTTATGAACTTTTCATTACATGAAAATGAAAACTGGACATTATGGGGTTAGTGGACCGTACTTTGTACTGAAGACATCACACATTTTTCTACTCATTGAAACTGTGCTTCTCAAATGCCTCCGTTCTTTGTTAGGACCGTCAGAACCTATTACCTCTTCTTTGAGAAATTTCAACTGATTCAGCCATACCTTTGGCTTGATCTCTATCTCATCCTGAATTTCAACGGTAAATGTGATTTTTAGAAGTTCAGATGTAATTGAAAGAAATGCTAGGAACAGGAGGCAGATTTGTCTCTCAGTGCCTTATATATTCTCTACTATAAAATACTTGCAGCTAGCCTCCAGCTTGGCAGAGGGGCATGAGATTTCTCAGGGGGCTTGGTTCCAGATTCTTCTGTTGTTTCCTCTGGGGAAACCTAACCTGGATCAGAAACCCCAGAAGGTCACAAGCTGTACAGGTTTTCCTCCACTTTTTCAATGCAGATGAAAAGTTACAGCAGCCTTAGAGCTACCCGGCATTTGTGATGAAGGACTGGCCTGTTCATGGACATCCCACAATCCAGAAAACGCAAAGCTGAGCACTGCTGTTTTGCAGAAGAATGGCTCTGTGTGCTATTCCCAGTGCTCTCTGTTCCACATCGTGCATTTAGGTACGTCCTTCTTGGCTACAGCATGCGTTGCCCCAACACAGTCCTGCACAAGGACTGTGTGACAAATTGGCTGTTCATTTGTTATGGCAATGGAGGTCATTCTCCACCGAAGGGATAAATCTTTCACTCCAAATGTAAGAACACCACACTTGCTGCCAGAAGAATAAGAGTATATTAAAAAAACAGCTTGATAAGCATATTGATTAATGAATACTTGGACGCTGCAGTTAAGGACTTATTTCAAATTTGTTGTAATTCTGATTGCTATGCACTCATACATGCTATCACAATCCACAGCAATAACCAGACTATTAGAAGCACTGAGAATGCGCATAGGTCACAAAGACAGAATGCATTTTTCATATTTTTCATACATTTTTCTCCAGCTTAAGACAATGATAATTATAGGATTAAATGGGTCAAAATGATTAAGGCTTTGAAAGAATTTATATTCTCTTATGTCACACCAAATGGCTGACTTACAGAGTGTCCTATTTAACCAGCTTGTCTCTCTTGCCAGGTTTTAATCAGTTTCTAAACAGTTCTGCAAAAGTTTGGGATTGAACCTTCCAAAAAGTTATGGGTCTTATGACCTGTTTTTCTCAACATTATCTCCAAACAGTATCTCAGCTGGAAGTCCAGATGCCTGAGATACCTACCTAGGATGGATGAAGAGTGCTTCCGGATACAGCGAAGTGTTTGATCCAACACTGTGGGTTGGGACATGCTTTCAGAGCCTGGAAGCTGGCAGACTGTGGGCCAAAGCTCTGCCACCGTGTCATCCACACGTCACTCTGAGTCCTGCTCATGGGACTGACCTCAGGAAAGTACAGGTGCTAAAAAGATCCCACCAGTTGCTCATAGTCAGCAATATGCTGAACTCAGCACATGGGGTCAAAGCTGGCATGACTTTCTGTGTAATTCTGTTAATTCCTTGGAGATTTGCAAAGCTTTGTGAAAAACACTGTGTTTTGACAGTGGCCATCTGTTGTGAGCACATAAGACTGCTTGTGCTGGTGATTAGCAGGTCAGCTGCTGGGTGGTGTTTCTCATCTTATCCCTCCAGAGATGTGATTGATTTCTACAAGGAGTTCATAGTGTAGCATAGCACAGCACAGCATAGCATAGCATAGAACAGAACAGAGCAGTTCATTTGAAAGGGACCTTCAAAGATCATCAGGTCCAACTGCCTGACCATTTCAGGGCCAAATAAAATTTAAAGCATGTTAATGACAGTGTAACCCAAATGCCTCTTGAGCACTGACAGGCACGAGACATCGACCATCTCACTGGGAAGCCTGTCTCAGTGCCTGACCACTCTCACTGCACTGGAATATTTCCTACTGCTCAGCCTGCTCCTCCCCTGGCAGCATTGTGCCATTCCCATTCTGCCATTGGGTCCCAGGAGCAGAGCCCGGCACATCCCTCTTCTCCCCCTCCACAGGAGCTGCAGAGAGAGGTAATGGTTGCCTTTTGGCCTCCTCTCCCCCAGGCTGGGCAGCCCAGTGCCCTCAGCCTCTTCTCATAAGAAGCAAAAGTTCCTCTCAGATCGCATCCAGATGTTCATTGCAGACAAGGAAATACAGACCACATGCTGCTGACTCTTCCAACTGTTACACTTGCCCAGACTTTGTTCAAGTGTTGTATGAGAAGATTTTGAAAATGGGAAGCAGTGGCCACAGCTTCTCCCAGCATACCGTGTGGGGGCTTTTCAGGAGACATGGCACATGCACCTGCATCTGCTGGCAGAAATGTACAAACAGAGCTCAGAGCTGCTGTTACTCACACACACTGCTTTGAAGCCTGCCTTTGTGCCTCTGGTTCAGGACGTGACACAGACCAACTTAGGGTAAGGAGGGAAGGATGGCTAGGGGACATGCAGCTTGCCTTACATGGGTGAGAAGGTGGGGTTGGGGGCCAGTTGATGGAAATGCAGGCAAAGGAGGAGGAATGAAAGAATACAGAGTTCAGAGAAGGGCACTCAGGTGAAGGAGATGTGAAAGAGTGGAGAAGTAGGTAGAGATGTGTCTGGGGCCCTGACAAGACTAATTAGATTGTTATGTAAGCAATTAGGGAAACTGACACTGACAGATTTAGTTTACAGAATCACAGAATCACAGAATTGTAGGGGTTGGAAGGGACCTCCAGAGATCAAGTCCAACCCCCCTGCCAAAGCAGGTCCCCAGTTTAGGAAGCTTGCAGGCACTTAGAAGGTTGCCTTGCTATTGTGCACACCTGGAAGACACATTGCAGAAAACTCAGGCTACTTAAGTGTCTGGTCAGTGATGCACCTGAACAAAAATACATGCCTATGGCAATATGGAGTATGCCAGTTTTAAATCACTTGATAACCAGAGATTACATTTCTCTGGAAGGAGAAATATTTGCCAAGAACAGAGAAAACCAGCATGCTAGAAGTTTTCATATGAACAAAGCAGAGCAGAAAAACAGAGATCAGTCCTGTCTTATTTCGTCTCCCATGCCAGCCCACAGAGCACTTCAGGCATGACCAGCTCCAGGGATCAGCTTTTAATAAAATACCTGAGCTCTGGAATTTGGGATGCCTTTTTCCAAACCAGGATGATCTGGTCTACCATCACATGTTTCAGAAGGAAGAGACTGTCCAGAAGGGCTTCTCTACCTCCTCTGTGCTGCTGACCTTGTAAGACAGAACATGGCCAGAAAGCTTAATGCGATGACCCAATCACATTTAATTTCTTGCAGGAAGGAAAGCTGTGGAGAAGGGACAGCCTCTTTATTCCTATGGTCTCAGGCATCCTGGATCACTGGCCTCTTGGGGCTATCATAAGATGAATCATGCAAGCAACAAAAAGTGCTAGTGCCTTCTGTTAACCTGGAGTTCTTCTTGAGTACCTGGTTGGAGACTTACATCCAGGCACTAGAAAGTTATTAATATGCCATTCAGTGTTACATCATACAGAGCTACAGCATTCCCATCTGGATAGTATCAGAGTTAATGATAAAAGGAAATTAGAAGCCTCTGGTGGGCCTTTGTAGTTGCTGTTATCCCCTGGAGACAGGACTTCATCCATGCAAGAACCACATGGGTGAGACTGCAAAGAAAGGATATTTTGCTGCAGCAGAAACGCTTCTGTAAGTTATTTTTTCAATAATTACTAGACAACCCTTTTCCTCGTGTTTTGTCTGAGTCTTCTGTATCTACGGAAAAGGTTTTGCTAGGTGTCAAATGACTATTTCTAGAGCCTTAAGGATCTGCTGTATTTGGAATAAACCTGAGAACCACTTAACTGTTTTCTTTTCATACCCTAAGGGCTCAAAGCTGCTGAAGGCATGGTGTTAAAATTCCTTGCCAAGAGGGTGTACATGCGGGGGAACCATGGAAGGAGACAAGGCTCCTGGTGGCATTGTGGGGAAAAGCATACGTGCTTCATCTTTTCAGCAGCATCTATTGGAAGGCACTGCTGGATTGGTTCCCAGCATTAATTTGCAATTATCACAATAATTTACATTCAAGCCTTAATTAATGATGATCTGGATGCATATGGGTGGGATGATGTGAGAAGGACAGGCAAAATCTATTTCTGCCCCTTTTCATTCTGGTAACTCTGTGCATGACTCACTGCTCCTTGCTGTCTCCTGACAATGTATGAAGAGAGAGATGTACAGCAGAACAAAATGTTTCTTACTCTGATTATTTGCTTCTCAGCAGTTCAGCACCTCCCTTACCACAGCCTGGTAAATGGCTTCCGAATAATTTTAAATCCTCAGAACATTTATGTAAAGAAACATTTGAACATATGAGTACCTCAATGTTATTTGTATATCAAGCTATCATTTCCACACTGAATGGTTGTTGGAGGGGCAGGGGGTAGAAAATCCTTTCCTGTGGGATGTGCTGCGGGGGCACCTACAACCTGCTGGTGACAGGCACTGAAGGAAGTTGCTAACAGAAAGAACGCTATGAGGTTAAGAGGCTTCATTTTATATACAGTAAGGTAATTAACCTACTAACCAGCGCCCACTTGAAAGCAGCACTGCATTTTCGGAGTGCTCAGGTGCTGTCTGCTTCAAGTCACATCCCAGCCTAGTTGCTGTTTAAAATCTCCGTTTTGCTGGCTTCTGAAGTACACCTCTATCTGTGAGTGGTCTCGTATGGCTTCTGCTTCTACATGCAGGGGAAGCACATAGCTGCACTCCTGCTGCACAGGGCTGTCCTCAGGTTCATGTATGGGGAACACCCAGCCTGTGTGCAGCAACCCCTCTGCACCCAGTGATTGCTTTGGGACAGAAATCTTGTTATACCAGTGAGGAGAACGCCATGCTGGATGGCATTAAGTCCTCTGGTCTGCACAGTGTAGACACAGCTGTTGAGAATAACGACCACTGAGCTCTGAGTACAGTTTTACTTCAGTCAATGGCATAGCTCTCACAGCTTGCTTCCTTTGGAAGAATCAACCATTTCTCTCATGTCCATGAAAAATTTTGTTAAAGGACTTGACTTACTGCTGATACTTGATGGGATCTTTCTTGGTTTTTATGCATTTGATACTGTTGTGGAGAAAATATTTCAGGTGAAATCATATTTATCAGGGTAAAGTCCACTGCCAAATGGTGTCTTATGTTTGGGGAACGAAATGTAGATGTTAGCATACCTTTTTTTTCCCCCACAGAATTGGAAGCAGAAGTGGGTCCTCAGAATCAATTTTTGTTCTATTTTGTGGTCCAGTTGAACAGCACAGGGTTCTGAAGGCATCTCAGGAGCATGGGCACAGCAGAGGAAAGATGACCTGAACATGGGCCACGCCTTTCCAAGATAAGAAGCACTGGTGGGCCTATGGATACACCTCAGCTGCAGGATGAGCTGGATTAGAGGCAAAAGCATTTGGGAGAAGGGTTTGATACCACCAAAGAGATGGAAGGAGTGTGGGCAGGAGCTAACCCACTGCCTGTTCACCTTGTTCCACACCACTCTGGCAGTGGAAACCAGATGTTTCATCAGTTTCATCAGTCTGTGAAGTGAGCAGAAAGATCCTTGGCCACCCCCATGACTTTGCTTCCTGCTGGGAAGATCTACTTATCAGCATAAAACCCCTGCTGGATGGATGGCTGGATATGCGTGAAAAATACGTCTGGAATCAGGTCTGAACTGTAGAAACACGTTGAAATGATCCCAGGGAGTAAGATTATTGAGTCACCCATTTACAGCCTGCACACATTTCATATCTGATAGTAGGAAAAAGCACTGTAAAAATACCCTTAAGAATGTGAATCTCTGCTCTGATTTGCACTTAAAAGGCAAAATCTGATTAATGTCTGTGTTTTATTAGCAGAAGACTGAGACGATGAAAGCGTCTCAGATATTACCTCCGTTGCATCAGATACTTTTGATAGCATATTGTGGAAGAAAATGTCACATTTCATTAAAAAGGATCATCATACCACAAAGGATTTGGCAGCGGTTTATAAACCCGGTGGTAATTTTCAGAGTTACCTATTTTTCAGTCTCAGAAGATTATTTAAAAAAATGCTTCTGATGACCTCCGACTGCATCTGCCAGTGCTCACCGGTCTGTGCATGGCTGCATGCTGTTGTGCACCAGCAGTGGAGCTGCTTTTGCTATAAGCAGCACAGCTGCTGTGTCAGCAGTTAGCACAGCTCAATTTTAATAGACTTGGTTGCACAGCGTATTCTCAGACCTTCCAGCTGTGCCTAATGAAAATGCATACTGACACTCATTCCAGTCTCAGTGTATCCCTTTGTGCCGGTGTTAACTTATTATTTTTTTATTATTCTGCGTACAAGCAGTCTCAGCGCTCCAGATAGATGAAATGTCATATATGTTGAGGATAATCTCCCATCACTGCAAGGTTTCTCCTCTATTAGTTGTCTCTGTGTGATTCATTTAATCTGTTTGCTACCCGTTAGAAAGGCTGCCAAAGCATTTGGTTCTTGAAGAGCTGAGTGCTTCATTTTATCTGACGTAACTGCATCAGCACAGCAACAATTTACAAAGAATAACTTGTTTGGCAGTCTTAGGCTTTTTTTTTCATGGATTGTCTTTGAACAAATCGTAATTTTCTTGGATTTATTAATTATTCAAAATGTTAAAGACTTTGAGGATTTGATTACAAGCAATTTTACGTGAGTATTTGGTATTCGGTACTCAGCTTCTAAGGCCATTACTTTGTTGTGTAGACAGATGAAGGCACATCTTGTCTTCTCTTTCCTGTTGACAGAAGATGCTGAAAAATGTCATGAGAATTTTGCTCAGAGGGTAAGAGCTTAGACAGAGACAAGAAGAAAGATCCAAATTTTCCCCCAAAACTACAGGTTAGATAAATAGTTTTCTAAATATAATTTCTGAAGTAAACATTATTGCCAAATTTATTTTGCATACATGTAGAATGTTTGTTTCTCATAACTCCCACATAGGGGAATTGGGTGTGTGCCCATGACAGCACCAGAGCTCAGGTCACGGCTGCCTTATGCTTTGCTGAAGAGTATGTTTCTTCACACAAAATACTCTGAAAGTGCAGTCATCATCAGTCTGCAGATTTCTCTCAGGATTATTGTGAAGGTAAAGGGATGCAGTTTCCAGTTCTGGAGAGCGCTGCCAGATGATTGTGCAGTTTGCTGGTCTCTGAACATTTGCTTTCTAATTCTACTGAAGCACAAAAGGTTTTAATTTACAGTTAATGAGCTTTTTGTGGGATAACAACCTGAGCTCTTGAGCAGCAAGTGGCTTAAATACATTTGAATACTTGATTAGGCAATATTTTGTAATGAGTCCTTTGGTCTGCTCATGCCTACTTTTGCTGCAAGGAGGAGGGGAGAAAGGGAAGGCTTTTGCTGTGAGGTAGAGGTACATACTGCTTCTGTCACTTATGTATGTATAGATCTGAGTGATGAGCACGACAATGCTGAAAATTCATATTTCAATTACTATATTTATTTGCTATATATTTAATTGCCACACACAATCTGGGAAATGGGTGTGTGACTGGCTGCTGCTGGCTGAAGCCTTCCTCCCATCTCTAATCTCTATACCTCCTCAGCATAACTTTTTCATTGCTTTGATGAACACATCTACTTCTGGAGTTCTCTGAAAAGCAGTCTGTCACCCAGACCTCAGAGTTGCACACTGTGCTGAGGCCTTCTGTAGCTGTTTTGGTGAAGAAAGAGCACTTTCATTCCTTCATATAGCTCTGCACGAGCTATATGAAGGGTGGCAAGTGAAGGGTGCAAGAACTACTGAGGACTGCCAGACCAGCACAGGAGTGGATCACAGCACAGCCTGTCTGAGCACTTGAGAGGACCCACCTGCAGTTCTTTCCCAGTCATGTTCAAGATACTTTTTCAGTGAATGTCCAGTTGTTGCCTTATTTCTTTTCCCACAACCTTCCACCATCTGGCTTGTGTTTAAAAGACACAGTTTAGTTCAACACATTAAATTTCAGCAATGTGGGCTGCAGCCAGCTCCTGCTCACCAGAAACTGGTAGTGAATTTTGTGTCAGCACTCAGAGAAAGATAAGAGTTAGCCGGTTAGAAAGTGAGCAGAAAAGCAAAAGCTATATACCTTAAGGTTCCCACAAGCAATATAAATTAATCTATTTTAAACTCCTTACATAATTTAAGCGTCTTGGAGCAGGGATTTGTCTTTAAGTCCCTGTAAAATATCATGGTATATCCCTTATGCTCTATAAAATGAGTAAAACCCGTAAGACTCAGCAGACATGCCAGAAATGTATGGAGTACCTGCATTTTATCTGCGCAGAAACATCACCAAGCCACTCTCAATGACATCTGAAAAGTCGTGGCAGTCAGGTGCAGTCCCTGGTGACTGGAAAAAAGGCAACATAGCACTCATTTTTAAGAAGGATAGTAAGGATGACCCAGTGAACTACTGACCTGTCAGCCTCCCCTCAGTGACAGTGACGATCAGGGAGCAGATCCTCCTGGAAGCTGTGCTGAGGCACATGGAAGTCAGGGAGGTGACATGGAATAAGCAGCGTGGTTTCACCAAGGGCAGGTCCTGCCTGTACAACCCTGTTGCTTTTTATGATGGCGTAACTGTGTCAGTAGACAAGGGAAGAGCCACTGATGTCATCTATCTGGAATTTAGTCAGACCTTTGACACAGTCCCCCACAAGATCCTTCTGTTCAAACTAGAAAGACATGGATTTGGTGGGTGGACTGCTCGATGGATGAGGAACTGATTGGGAGACTGTACCCAGAGAATGGTGGTCAATGACTCAATGTCCAGGTGGAGATGAGTGGCAAGCAGCTTCCCTCAGGGGTCACTACTGGGACTGATGCTCTTTAACATCTTCATCAATGACATCAACAGTGGGATTGAGTGCACCTTCAGCAAGTTTGCAGATGACACTAAGATGTGTGGTGCAGCTGACATGCCCAAGGGATGGGATGCCATTCAGAGAGACCTAGACAGGCTCCAGCAGTGGATCCAGATTAACCTCACGAAGTTGAGTAAATCCAAGTCTTTCACCTGGATTGTGGCAACCTCCACTGTCAGTACAAGATGGGAGATATGAGGATGGAGCACAGCCCTGCCAAAAAGGACTTGGGAGTACTTGTGGATGGCAAGCTGGACATGAGCCAACAATGTACCCTCACAGCCCAGAAGACCAACTGTATCCTGAGCTGCATCAAAAGAAGCATAGCCAGCAGGTCAAGAGAAGTGATGCTGCCCCTCTGCTCTGCACTGTTGAGGCTTCACATGGAATACCGTGTCCAGATGTGGAGTCCTCAGTGCAGGAGCAATGTGGATCTGTTAGAGCATGTCCAGAGGAATGCCACAAAAATGATCCAGGGGATGGAACACCTGCCCTGTGAGGACAGGCTGAGAGAACCAGGGCTGTTCAGCTTGGATCAGAGGAGGCTCAGGGAGACCTGAGAGAGGTCTTTCAGTACCTAAAGAAGGGCTATGAGAAGGAAATGGACACTCTTTAGCAGAGTCTGTTGTGACAGGACAAGGGGAAATGGTTTCAAACTAAAAGGGGAGATTTAGATTGGATACAAGGAATAAGATTTTCACAATAAGGACAGTGAGGCACTGGCACAAGTTGCCCAGCGATGTGGTGGATGCCCCATCCCTGGAGACACTCAAGGTCAGGCTGGACAGGACTCTGAGCAACCTGGTCAAGCTGTAGGTGTTGTTCACTGCAAGGGAGTGGGCAAGATGACCTTTAAGGATCGCTTCCAACTCCAACATTTCTGTGATTCTGTGATCAGTAAATCCAATCCAGCTCTGCACAGTATGCACTGAAATGAAAACTCATCTTCAGTTAACAGTGCTTTCGCATTTCTCTGGCTGTACTTCAGAAACAGACTGAGTTGGATACATTTTATTGCAAAAAAAAAACAAAACAAAACAGAATTAATCAGATTCTGTTCAAGATTATGACTGCCAAATTCAGGCATTTGTATGTGAGCTAAAGGCATGATGCAGGTCTTGATTACAGGTTTTTTGCAGTATAAAGAGTTGCTCAGTGGCTCAGCTGGGGTTATCTGTGAGCCTTTGGACACCCAAGTCCCCATGGTGGCATAGGAAAAACAGATGGAGTGACTGAAATGCCTATGCTTAGGCAAATTAATCAACAATTAGGTATATAATTCCCTTTATAGTCAGTGGACATTTTTTTCAGTGCAGTTGGGAGCAATTTGATCACACTGATGAGGGCATCTTGGGCCATTTTTACTCACCACATCTTAAAAGCTCTCCAGAACCACTCGTTCATATATCAGAGCTGGGCTGCAACTGGAAAGTTGTCCCGAGTCAGCCTGGGAGCGGCAGGGTGTATCTTTGCATCTTCCTGTCCCCCATGTCCGTTACACTCACCTTTTGTTTTGACCTCCTGGTCGGCAGCTCTCTAACTACATGCCGCAGAGGGTTACTAGATCTCAAATACTGCTTTTTCAAATGTTGCTATTGCAACACACAGTTTTTCTGTGTGTGGTCTTTCTGTACAAAGAACAAGGTAAGAGAGCAAGAATGTTAAGTATACAAGCATAAGCACGTACATGTGACTACAGCATACAAAGACTATAAGGAAAACAGAAGTTTCTGCTGTCATTAAAGCTGTCTATTAATTTCCATTTCTTTTTACAGATGCCTCTGGATATGAAGTTTATATGAGTTAAATCTTTGTTTGCTAATTCTGAAACAGACTCTCTATTGATTTGACTTCCTGTACTGTAAAACCCTGCTGCTTCTATGCACATGCTTCTGGGCCAACTGGGGATCAACAGATACTTCCTAAGAAAGAACTTGATGGCTTTTCTTTTCTTCACTTGAAATGCAAAGTCCTTTCTCTTTGAACGTTATAGAAAAGTGCAGTAATGGCAGAGTTACAGGGGAAATGGATCCATAAATTTAAAGGTAACAGTCAGGAGTAATCTCTCTCTGTTCTGGTATGGGGCACACACAGCTGGCCAACCTCTGGGTCTTTCTGGAATGCACTGAAATACTAGCAGAGGCTTGTTCTTTGTCTCCCAGTTTTAACTTGACAAGATCCTCAACCGTATTTTTATAGTTTCCTTCCTGACATGCTTCTAGAGATAAGTACTTTCTTGAAGTAAATGGCAGGCCAGTACTGGCTGGGAGAAAGTTTCTCTTTGCATCATCTAACAGAAGCTACAGAATTTGCTCCTGATTCCTCTTCTAAGCCACCACAGCCAAAGGACAATGAATTTCTAGCTGATGCACTCTTGTTTACCCTGAAAGTGGTATAAAGAAATTTTAAAACTCCTATGCAGTGTAATATTTGATCATGTACTTTTTCATGGACTTTGATGAAGAGAGGTGGACTACAAACTGTGACAGGGTTCTTCTTTGCTTCACATAGGACAGCATTTTCTGTTTCAATTCATTACGCTGAGGCTTCCTGCATAGATATTCCTAATACAAGTCTGCTGTGTTCCTGGGTTCTCTTTCACATTCACATCACTGAAGATGGACATTTTTTGGATCCCAACTATTCTGATACATTTAAAAATTATTCCTTCAACAGAAATACTTTAAAAAGTAGAGTAGGAGTATCCACTTGGGAAAACTCAATATACTAAAAATGTAGTTTGCTGTTTTATTTATCTTGGGCAATGGGGAATGATAAATAACAGTTGCTGTTTTAGAAACAGCAGAAAGCAGTAGATTCTGCAAACTCACAATGCATCTACAGCTGCACGCGGGGCTCATACACCCTTTGGAGTAGGTCTGCTTCTCTTTCTGCTCCTGACCTGCTATCCTGGTCTTGAATCAATACACTATGAAGTGCACGAATGACACCAATGGTCAGTAGCTGAATTTGAGGTTCTGATGGGGCAGATGTCTATTAATAAGGCAAGATGCAATACTTACAAATAGGTGATAAAGTAGCTTGCTCACAGTGTCCTAATATTTGCCCTGAACAGGGTAAATAGGTGGTGGAGCAGCTGCTCCTTCAGGAGCTCTGGGAGAGGGCAGTGGCGAGGGGCCACTCTGTTGCTGTGCAGACAGATGGACTGCAGCAGCCCTGGGAGGCCGCCTGGGCCCTCCATGTCTTTGACACTTTAAGAAGCAAAGAGTAGATCAAACTTGCGTGTACAAACTCACTGGTTTCAGGAAGTTATAAGTGCTAAATGATCCAAGTCATTAGCCAAAGGAGACAAGGGCCACTGAAATCAATGGGAAGACTCACTGATCTCAGAAGCCTTTGGATAAGAAGAGGTACCCAAGTAGCTGAATTTAAAACAAAAAACAACAAAAAAAAACACACACACACACAAAAAAAAGAAAAAAGAAAAAAGAAAAAAAGAACAGAATTAGAGGAAGATAAATGAAGCAAGTCCCTGCAAGTGAGAAAGTTTCCAATATCCTAGTTATACAGAGAGTGAAAAACAGCCAACTTCACAATTGTCAGGAGAGGCATTTGGAAATGCTTGCACAGAACAACCTTCATTAAGAAGCAGGTGAGCTCTACCACTGTTTTCAGTCAAAGCAGAACTATTTTACCTTTTCCAGTGTAACCTCCAATGTCAATGTAGTACAGAAATATAACATGCAAATGAAGTTGTTGTTATGGACAATAGCCTGTTGTTTCTGATAATTGTTGGTGAATAAACCAGAAGTTTGATATTTACATCTAGTTGATGAATGAAATACTCTTTGGAAGAGTTAAGGGACCTCAAGGATGAGCAGATCCCT
This sequence comes from Alectoris magna, assembly GCA_030625065.1. Lineage (NCBI taxonomy): Eukaryota > Metazoa > Chordata > Aves > Galliformes > Phasianidae > Alectoris > Alectoris magna. The sequence goes on along the minus strand of CM060560.1, from coordinate 165,105,480 downwards.
GCTGTTTAAATTGTCAAGTGGGCAGCTGTGGAGTAAGTTACCAGGGAGAAAAGCATCAGAGATCAATTTGTGTAAATGCCAACGAGGTATTAAGAACTTCCTGAAATCTGTAGCAGTGCTTTAAAAAAGAGATCTTTGAATAGTTTTAACAATTTCAACATAGGAAGTGAGTATCTTAATGTATCAGGGCACTTACAGTATTGGCGTTTAAGAGCAGAAAAGAGTTGGTTTCTATTCTTGGACCTTACTTGTACTTTGCAATGACCAAAAATATATATATGTGTATGTATGTATGTGTATATATATATATACATATATAAAACAGGCAGAACCTAAATCAGTTCCGTGGTTATGGCTGGGGTAGAGTTAATTTTCTTCACAGCAGCTGTCATGATACTGTGTTTTGGATTTAGGATGAAAATTGTGTTGATAACACACCGATGTTTTAGAAGTTGCTGAGCAGTGCTGCACAGAGCCAAGGACGTTCCAGTTTCCCACACTGCCCTGACAGTGAGGATCTGGGAAGCACAAGGAGATGGGAGGGTACAGAACCAGGGCAGCTGGCCCAGGTTGACCAAAGGAATATCCCATACCATATGGCATCATGCAGAGCATCAAAACTGGGGGGAACTTTGGGGCTGCCATTGCTTGGGGATGGGCTGGATATTGGTCAGTGGGTGGTGAGCAATTGTGCTTTGCACTACTTGTTTTCTGATTTTTTTTTGTTTGTTTATTTTGTTTTGTTTTGTTTTGTTTTTTTTCCTGTTAAATTGTCTGTATCTCAACCCATAATATTTCTTTTTTTTTTCCCCCCACCAATTTTCTTCCCTTTCTATTGGGAGTGGGAGTGGGCAAATGGCTGCGTGATGCTGAGCTCTCTGCCAGGCTAAACCACAGCAATCAGTCAGTGAAAGCCAAAAGGGCATGTCTGGGATCTTTGCACCTCTGAAGTGCTCCTACAGTGTTATTCAGAAGGTATGAATAAATATCAAGCAGTACATAAGCCTTACATTACAGCCTTGAAGATGAAGATGAAGTTAGTCCTGAAGTCGTATTGCCGGGCAGAAGTCCCTGTAAGAAGCCTCATTTCTGTAGAAGAATGTCATTATAGCAGGAAGAGATGAGATTCATCTCTACACACTTCTGTGATCTCAAAGCTGGGCACTGGGAATAAAGGCAGGAGGCAGCAGTCTCTCCAATCAAAGCAGGAAGATGTCAGCTCCCGTGACTGAGTGATTCACCCCAGTCTAAAGAAGGCAGCTGAGACAAATCAGATGAGCTGCTCTCTAGAGACTTCTGTCTCTGCACTGACAATAGGGAGAACCTAGACTACAAGAACAGACACAGTGCTAAACTCTAAGCAGCAATAATAAGGTGACAGAAATCCTATCTTTCATAAGCACAGACAGTGTTTTAGTGTAAATCATTTAAGACATAATAAAAACATTTAGACGAGTAGAAATCAAGCATCTTTATGGACAGAAGCAAATACTAGGAGGAAATACACTTAGATGTCTGAAAATTGTATGCTTATAGCTCATTGCTTAAATAAAGAATAAAGCATGCAAGTAAGGAGTAAAGAGTACCTTCGGGTATGTTCTCTATCTCCGCTATTTTTCAGTATGACAGCAACAAATCTTACTTCCAGTGGATGCTGCTGTTTGCCTGGTCGCTGGCTGGAGGCCTCCATCCTGTGGATGCTTTGCTGTGGAGGTGTTCACGGACCCAACACCTGCCTGCATTCCTGAGGCTGGCAGCATGGGGAGCAGGGTGCAGTTTTATGTAAAATTGCAAACAAAGCTACAGCTACTGTATTAGCATTTCATTAAAATTCTTTTTACCACCTGAGTGGGCAAACTCGTTACAAAAAGGGGAAGAACGCTGACATGCTAATTTTCAAGGGAACATTTTCAGACACTACATAGGTGATTAGATGTTGAACACTTGTTATTCTTAATATGAACGGTTGCTTTAATCCCCTTGCTATCATGCTACAAAATTACCCTTGACATGATCTTCTGCAATGTGCTGAGCATTATTTCAAAGGCTGTGCTCCTAACGAACTTGCTCTGATGAGAAAAATGCCAGTGAAACTGAAAAAGTCTGCACCTCTTTCTCATGTCTGATTCCTTTTCATTTCTTCTTGAGGTAATGTCTGGATTGTGATCCCTTTGTTGCTAGAGCAGTACATTAAAGATCAGCTAATGTAGCATTAACTAAATACTAATAGGCCATTAAAGATGGACTTTCATGCTCGAGAAAACTAGAATGTTTCAAATGTAAGTATGAGGCAATTTCATATGCACAAAGTTTTGCTGTCTGATGCCATTTGTATTAATAATTTATACATGAGTACTATCAGCTGCAGTACATATCCCAACTTTCTTGGCTCAGCGCTGCTTCTTGTCCTCACAAAAGGTGCAGGGGGCCCAGAGAGGGCTGGCCACTGCTCCACACTCCCCTGCTGGCTGCCTGGCTGGAGGATGGGCCCAGCTGGGTGCGATGCTGGCAGCACTGCAGTGATCCAGGAGCAAGTAATCCTTGGGAAGAATCCTGCTGTTGTAAGCCCCTACAATTTGCATGATGATCAGCAAATGTTTTCTTGTATTTTAGGGCACAGTTATATTTCCACTAAATTTATTCAGAGTGCAGATACATACACAGCCACCCTGGGAAGCCGATAACCTTGTTAGGCACACACACACGCTTCTGCAAGTGCGAAGGAAATTTCCATTGCGGATCTGGTTGAAGCCCTTCCTGCTGTGGTGTTTATCTCCATAACACAGACCCGCGAGCCAGAAGGCCTGCTGTCATGCAGCTCCCACACGAGGCAGGGCTCCCAGCTCATACATTTGGCAGCCTGTGGCCTGCCCATCTCTCACAGAACATGGACCTTGGAGTCAGCAGCTGGCCCCATGCTGCACTACCCACCCTGTGCACCTTGAGCCCCCAAGGCCTCCCAGGAGGCTGCCAGCATCTTGTCACGGCTGAGAAATTAAATTGTTGTACACTGCCCACTGAAATCAGTGGGAATGTTTGTTCTGCATAACCTCACAAGCTATGCTTTTTATAAGACCTGGACTTGTGGCAGATATAGTTCAAGAGATACCTTTGAAGCTATCCAGCTACACAGCTGACATGAGGAAACAGAGAATGAGAATGGATGATGAAGTTGGTGGCTTTCACCTCCTAGAGCTACTCTCCAGACGATTTCTTAATGAGAAGTTCTGTTTGAGTCATTGTGACTAAATAAGCTATTGTGTTTTTCTTTGGTATAATCATGATCATAAAACTTGTCTGTAGCAAAATGCTGTTGTGAGGCAAGGACATGATTTTCATCTTTCTCAGCTTGTTTTAACCTTAGCAAAAAAATTCATTTTTCGAACAGAAGTTGCTTACACACAAACTAAAGTCCAAGACACATTTTCAGCCTCAGTCTGCTGGTAGTGATCATTCAGTCCCTTGCCTTCCCTCCACTTGAGTGGTTCTTTATTAGACAGAGGAATCAAAAAATTACTGTTAGCATTTAAGTGGCAATACGTACATATGTACTACTTCACCAGAAAGAGGCAGAGGGGATTTCTTTTTTATTTCACATGACAACTAAATAAAATATCAGGAAAAAAAATAATCTTGCTCTGATAGAGCCAAATATAATTTTAGTCTAAACCAAAGTATAAAAAAATCAACCAGCTCATTTCTGGTGCTTGCCCATCCCAGCTGGTCCAAGGTTGGACAGGCATGGCTCAACATTTGGACTTTCTTAGGCTTTTCCACGGGTTTGCTTGATGTGGCAGAATTAGGGTACCCACTCACTAGATTTAAAAGCCTCATCAAGCAGATGCCTTGATAGATTGTTGTCTTTTCTAATTATTGCCTGCAGTTAATTGAAATGAACACTGGTGAGCCAATACTTTCAGTTTAAAAGCATGTACAGATAAATGGTTTCTGGTCTTTGAAATATCAGAGTAATAGATGCATTGTTTGTGTCTGAAATAGGCCAGTTTTACAAGTGTCCCTTTTGCAGAAAAGATCTGTTCCTATGCCGCTCAAGGTGGCATTAGATGATGTTAAGTGCTCTCATTTTTCTGCTTCTTAAGATATTTTTATCAGGATGAGTCATTAGGTATTTTGGTCACTCCTCTTACAGATGCAGTTATGAATTTAATGGGAAAAATGTCAGTTCTGTGACACCTCTCTGCTACAACCTCTCTCTATTCAGGGAGGATTTAAGCTGTCATGGAAGTACAGAATGTGACCCAGAGGACATCTTGCCCCCTGCCCCAGGGCAGGCTCAGCATGCCTTCCCAGTGCTGCTCAACCTGCCTCCAAGGGCAGACAGCCTCTGGCATTCCCACAGCTCAAGACTGGTGTTATTTAACCTAAATATGCTGTTCAGGCACTTTTTAGGACAATTTATTTTCCTGGCCTGCAGAACAATTTTATATCTTGCTGCTTCTGCTCTGCAAACTGACCCTGTGTTTCTTCAAGCAGAGCTGAGATGTTGCCAGCAACAAACAGGGCAGGAGGATTACTTAACACATCTTCCACACAAACCCTCTGTTTTAGCATCCTGCTGCAAATCTGAGTGCTCTCAGTAGCTCAACATCACTGACATAGGTCATGAGCCTCCTGCGTACCCCGCAGTCTCTACTAATACGCAGGTGCTTTGTTCAGCTTTTCTCATTTTGTGTTGGTGCAGTAAGTTTAACTACCCACTTACTGTGCTACTTATTTCAGATCATTTCAGTTTGTCAATATCTTTCTGAAGTCCAGCCCTGTACCGCCATGTATGTCCTGTGCAAGACTTCCATTGCCTCATGTTCAAGCCCTTAAATATTGTATAATACCAGACTCTTGAGAAATCCTAGCATGAATTTACTTGTCATTTTCTGTAAAAATATGGATTTCCAGCCAGTTTTACAATATCATGGGAGTTTCAATAAGAGCGCTTCCTTAATTCAGTTATGAGACTCCCCTGGTAAGTAAAGTTAGAAGCTGGAGCCAATATCATAACATCTACCAAATTATTCCCTGATCAGAAGTCTTTGTTTCCTCTCTACATGAAATATTAACCCTCTCTTCCCTTAGAAGTGAGCCTCTTTCTTCCTTGCCTGCACATTTTAGCAAATGTCCTTTCAGGATATTTTTCCTACTGCTTTTTCTTGTTTCATTCTGTGTTAATTCTGTTTTATTTTTCTATGCGTTGTCCTTTCTGATTTTGCCATAGCTTTGTGCTAGACTTACACATACCTTCTTAGTAACTTGACCTACTTCCCACACTGAATAGTTTTCAGGCCACTGAAGAACTCCTGACTTAGCACGAGTGGTTTCTCGTGACACTTCCGGTATCTCTTTCTATGAGAATAAAATGTGCTTCTATCTTGGAGACAGTGTTTTATGGAACTTTCTTCTGAACCCCCTTTCTCCTTCAGCCTAGCTTACCTCTCATTTCTCCAAGTAATGACTTTTGTTTCCTTGAAATCCTATATTTTTATTTGTTTTCCTGATTGCTAGATATCAGGAATTCCATTCCTTATGCTCACTTGCACCAGTTTGTCTTCTTCACATTCTGGGCCAACTCATCCTTTGCTCTATAGAATCAAGACCCAAGGCAGCCTTTCCCTCTCAAAGAACCAGATGGCACACCCAACGCTGCAGGGCTGCTTCCCAGCCTCTTGTCATGCTAAGAGTCTCTCTGCATCTTTGTCTGTCTTAGGGGCTCTTGTAGCACAGGTTTTCAGTAGTTGCTTGCATCCAGGCTCTCAGGCACCAGGCCTTCTGGGATGTCAGGTTAAATCTGGAAATGTGTATCTCTGTCACTCTTATCCTTCTCCTCAGCAGACTGCTGGTTTCATACATCTTACAGTGATGAATGACTGTCCTCAAACCTTACCAGTGATGAGTCCTCATCAGCTACCAAGGCAGTGTGGATAACTACGCATGTCACCCAGAAAAGAGTTATTAAAACACAATAAAATAATAACCACACTGTATACTCCCAGTTTTCATCAGCATGAGAGTGGTCTACTGAAAATGTCATCTCACTTCAGTATTTTTATTACAGGCGATACTTTTATGTGTGTAACTCCAAACACAGATCAACCCAATGGAGCTATCAACACCAACAATCAACATCTAAACGATGAACAGATGCCTGCTGTTCATCTGAGTCTAGTCTAATGGCAGTATGCAGGCTTACTTCTCTACAAAAATAATCTGTGCTACTCAATACCCTGAAAGTCAAAGGTGTGAACAAAACTGCTTTCATTACCAAGTCTGAATTTGATTCCAACTAGCAACGTGTCGAATCGTTTCTTTTTGACTCTGTTTCAGAAATTCTAGGATTATGTGAGGCTCCAAGATTTTATTAAAAGCTGAGCAATGCTTTATGATTGCAGAGAGAAACTTGAAAATGTGCACCTTTTCAGTTCAGCAGTAAAACAGCACATTTAAGAGGATGTGATTTGTTGTTTGCTTCATTTATTTGAATCCTACTATTTTAATGAGTACTCTGTGCCTAATGATTTTGAAATGTTTGGGCTTGCTGCAGTGCCAGATAAGTGTGGCAAATGTTTTCCGGATTGAGACCATTAGCTGAAGTGTTCTAGTTTGACATATTTTCCTACCTGCCTTCCTGATAAAAAATAGTAGTAGAGGCATAAAATAATAACCTGACCAAATATTAATACTATGGAGCCAAATTTATCTTGGTGGATGAATTTGACCACTCATTGTACTTAGGATGATTTTTCTTTTGTGTGCTATATTGCTTAGCTTTGTGGACTCTTTGTCCAGTGACAAATTAGTCTCCCTTGGTTTGTCACTGACAACAAAGCCACTCACACAATAGGAAATCAAGTTTATTTCTTCAAGGCTTAAACAAGCAACATTTTCCGTGGCTTATTTCCATAGTGAAGAAACCTGCAGATAACATGGAAAATTGGCTTTCCTATTTTCCTTAATGGGAGCATGAGAAATTCCCTGTTGTGCCAGTTCCTACTTGCAAAACATAATGGCCGGGAGGGAAAAAGTCAGCTTGCTGATATTTAGTGGGATGTCATTCCTAAGTGCAATGCTAGCACATATATCATATTTCTACTTTTTGTGAGAAAATCATGCTTTACACGGATTATGAAGCCACCCTGGTGTGGATCACTTCTTTGGGCAATTTACCTTTAGATCAGCATGCACATATTTGGGCAGAATCGCTCAGTGGGCATTTAAGGTAATGGTATGAGCAGCAGTAATTCAGATTAGGCATGTTGTTGGGCTAGGGCCATCATTAAGCTGTACACGGTGCAGAAAAGCACTTCTTGTCATTACTCATTGTCATCCCCACCTGGAAAGTATTAAGCTGTTATATCAAGTTATTTAGAAAGTTAGTCAAATAAAAAGGAGACTCTTTTATTGGCCACTGGTATTTTATCAGCCAGCAGCAGTCTCGTATCTTAATCAAAGCAGAGGCCTTGCCCAGGGGAGATCCACTGTGTTGAAGTGCAAGCAAATGACTGCTACACTCCTAAATTTTCCCGAGTCCTAGAAACTTCCAAGGGGAAGGGCTACTACACTGAATTATCACTCTGGTTTTTCAAAATGAGGATGATCTAATCAGAATTAGAAAATGAGTGTTAATTTTGTTTTGTTTTGTTTTGTTCCTTGCTTCACTATAATTAAATAACTGGTGCCGTTCACTTGCTTTTTCCTCTGCATGGGGGAAGATTTTGGGGCAATACATTGGTGTACAACAGTTTAAATAAGATTTCGTTCACTGAGGAGAGAAGGCAAAAGGAATTGGTTAGCAGACAGAGGCATTTCTTTTTCTTTCTGTGTTAACGAACACGAACCTCACAAACATATTTGCAACCAAGAAACTAGATATGGGGCTCTGAGACCTGGATGCCAGCAATATAAACACCACCACCACCTATTAAATGCAGAGGGAGAGCTGTGAATGGACATAAACACATAAGTTCATACTTGCACAAGAAGAAAAGAGCAAAACAAATCAATATATACTGTCTCATCTTTTCTGCCTCCCTCTGCTTGGCTGGACAAGGAGGGGATATGGCACAAGGAGCAGCCTGGTCCCTCAGCCTCGTCCCTCCTAATAACCAGAGCAGATTGCAGATTTCTGTAGTACTTGCAGAAAAGTTGCAGCTTTTCCTGTGCCTTATCTCAACACAAGGAGAAGCACCAGCCCAGAGTGTTGGCCAACCCATGTGAAGATCACCGCTCTAGGTTGGTTTCCACAGCAAGAACTGCACCGGTTTTCCTCCCCTGCCTCTCACCATGCCTTAGCTTGTTGGTATCTAACATGAGACGAAGGAACACCTTTAAAGCTCTTCAATTTCTGCCCACATTGCCTATTGCTCCCAGTGCTGGGAATTCACTCAAATCTGGGATTTGACATGTACTCCTAATTCCTCATCTACCACACTCTACACAGCCAAAGCAGCATGCAGGCTTGTATAAGGCACTGAAGTGACACAGCCACTTGTGTCCCCGATAAAACCAGACTGGCTGCCACAAACTGGCAAAACAAAAAATGATAGAATTGCCAAATGCATACACATAGGATGGAACTGTTTTATATATATATAATAATTATTACTGGGTTGGTTTTTTTGGTTGTTTGTTTGTTTGTTTGTTTGCAAGGTTACTGGGGCAAAATACTGGAAGACAAAATTGTTCCAACCCAGGAAGTTTTTTTCAAGCCCCTCAACAGCTGCACAGGCTGCTGAGCACTAGGTAATAGTTAAAATCGGCTCAGATTTTGATCCTTGCTTTAAAAGACTGTTAGCACAAAGCACTCAGAAATACTGGATTATTTAGTGCAGTGACTAGCAAATTCCTGCTGGGTTGGAGTTTGGTATTTCATCTTCCAAATAGTTTCACTGAGCATAGAAAAGCAGCTGGCGAGACTTTCCTACAGTGGGAAAGATGCTTTTTCCATACATTGATGAGAAAATAAGATTCTCACCATGGTATTACATTTGCCTAAGTATGCCATAGTTGAACTCCAGTACCTAGTACTGGAGGAGTTAAAAGGTCTCCTTCGTTCGCTTTTAAATTAAAGCTGAGACATCTTTCTCCATCCTGATTTACAGGACAGTAGACGTATCAGAGCTACCATGGCTGGACTAGATGCTGTCTGTAGGCACACCAGACAGTGAGACAGTATGGCTGGCCTCCTTGCCCAGTCTCCTTGCCTGGACTCCTGAAGCAGTACTGGCGTGGGCAGAGGAGGTACTGCTACAGCTGAATACACACACACACAGAAAGCTATGGGGAAAGATGAAGATCCTTGCTAGATCCTAAATTTAGTGTTTCTAAATAAAAAGGATTTATTCCGCGGTGCCTCCTTTCTCTGCTAAGATGCAGTTCTCAACAGATGGTGAGGAGCAGCCTGGAATTAAATGTATCCTGCTGCATTGCTAGATGCCTTTTTACAGTGCTACACCCTGGGTCACGTCCTCACCTCTCACAGCTATGGGGTGTAGATTTAGCTGCTTACACTCTTTTCACCAAAATGCTATTTCTGCTGGAGACCCTGTTTTTTCAGAACGGCCAGATGCACGCATTTACACAAGGCTGCCCATTGGCAAGGAGCGAGGGGTACAGCTCAGCAGTGTCACAGCAGGCTCAGGTCTGTGACTTACCCACAGAGGAAGTAGCAGTGCTTCAGGAGTGTTGCGTCTGACAAACATTTCATTAGTAGAATGGATAAAACACTTGAAAACTAATTGCAGGGAGTAAACTGCCTACTCAAAGGTAACCACTCCTCAGGCTGCATGTGGTAAGTGACATAGGTAAGTGACATTGTGACATAGGAAACTAATACCCGTCACAGAATCGCAGAATTGTAGGGGTTGGGAAGGACCTCTGGAGACCACCTAGTCCAACCCTCTGCTAAAGCAGGCTCCCTACAGCAGGTTGATTAGAAAAGCATCCAGGTGAGTTTTGAATATCTCCAAAGTGGGGGACTCCACAACCTCTCTGGGTTCCATTGTCACCAGAAAGTCTGGAATACCTTCTCAGTGACCCTTTGAATAGCACCTTGAATTCTGATGCTATTTAGTTTTAGATTTAGATTTTAGAGCTCCTCCTTGGGTGCAAGGATGCTTTCCTTTTCCATTTAGGATAACATGACCAAACTCTTCAGTGATTCCCAGTCAATTAATGCAGTGTTATAGACAGCTGGTTTGCCACAGTCATCTGCTGCCCTCAGCTTTGCGGAATTTTGTTCCTTGAGCTGCCCTGATGCTGGTTGATGTACATGGTCCTCACTCCACCTTGGGCATCCTGAAAACCAAAACTTCATCTTCAAAGCTTCACACTGAAAACACTATTCTTTACCTGATAGATAGTCTTCTAGTTGAGGAAAAAGAACTCAGGCATCTATTCTGCCCAACTAGCAGAACCTGCTTGTGGCAAGACTGGAAGTAGCAGTCCTGGAGAGTAGCCCTGAAGAGAAGGACCTGGAGGTCCTGGTGGATGGAAAACTTAACATGAGCCAGCAGTGTGCTCTTGCAGCTCTAAAAGCAAATGGTATCCTGGGCTCCATCAGAGGAGGGCTGGCCAGCAGGGACAGGGAGGTGACTGTCCCTCTCTACTCTGCCTTTGTGAGACCCCATCTGGAGTACTCTGTCCAGATCTGGGGCCCTCAATACAAGAAAGACAGGGAGCTGTTGGAGAGGGTCCAGAGGAGGGCTACAAAGATGATCAGAGGGCTGAAGCACCTCCCCTGTGAAGACAGGCTGAGGGAGCTGGGCTTGTTCAGCCTAGAGAAGAGAAGGCTGCAGAGTGACCTCATTGCAGCCTTTCAGTGCCTAAAGGAAGTCTATATACAGGAGTGGAGACAACTCTTTACAAGGGTAGATAACAGCACAACAAGGGGAAATGGTTTTAAGCTGAAGGATGGAAGATTCAGGTTGGATGTCAGGGGGAAGTTCTTCACCATGAGAGTGGTGAGATGCTGGCACAGGCTGCCCAGAGAGGCTGCGGATGCCCCATCCCTGGAGGTGTTCAAGGCCGGCTTGGATGGGGCCCTGGGCAGCCTGGTCTAGTATTAAATGTGGAGGTTGGTGGCCCTGCCTGTAGCGGGGAGTTGGAGATTCATGATGCTTCAGGTCCCTTCCAACCCAGGGCATTCTGTGATTCTGTGAATTGATAGACTTGGCTTAGCAGAATGAAGGAGAGATTCTTTTCATGATTCTGTATGTTAAGTTAAGTGAAACAAATCAAGGAGGTTTGGGCCAGATTTGGGAAGCTCTCCTATGGGAGAGAAGAGCAGCCAGAAGTACCCAACTGAGGGAAGAGAAGAAATAGCATGCAGAAAAGCACACTCACTCCTCCATCAATAAGCCCTGGGAGTCAAAGAAAGAAGTCCTGCCAGATACATATAAAGTGATCTGGGCAATGCTGTAATGTGGAGGTTCTTTACAAAAAATATTTCTCTCTCATGTCTTCATTTATAAGCAGCCCCAGATGTATCAAAAGATTTATTATGTTTAGCATTTGTTTTTTTTTTTAATTGCTTGATGATAATGACTAGTTGATAATGAGGAAGTTTACTGTGGACCAACAATTAAATCAGTGCAAGTAAGTAGTAGTTAAATAAAAAGAAAGAGAAGGACTAAGCCAACTGGAGTACTCCAGGAAAAAAAAACAAAGGAGCAAATGAGTGATAGCCCCTACTAATTACCACCGGAGTTGCATCAGGGAAAACCTAAAGATCCAAGGCGGTACTATTTATAAGGAAGACACACATCTTATTGGGATGGATCAGTAACTTCAAAATGATCAGTTAGTATTTTAAATTTCAGGTTATAAAATTTTGACAGTTAAAGCTGTATTTTCCCTGCTGGGATGTCAAATGCTCTCCTTGGAGGCCTGACTCGTTAGATAATTATTTGAACTAGTCAGCCTCAGGGAAATCACAATCTTGAAACAAGCTCAGCAGAGACCTTAGCTGGTATTGGAGCAGGACTTTCTGTGTCATTTCTCACTAACTCACTAAATGCAATAAGAGGCTGGTGGCCTCCTCCACTGCAGCTTTTATTATGCTCCCAGTAATCAGTGACTGTGTGTGTACCCTCTGATCAATTCAGATTCCTTTTATTGTTTATAAGCATTCTAGGAGTGTGTCTGAGGGCATCCCAAGCCAGCAGCAAGGAATCTGAGCAATGACACTCGCAGCTCTAGTGCTCTGCTTGCTGATAGTATTTTCAGGTCATTATCATTTGGTTACATTGAATTAAGATAACATAGGTGGTGAGGGGCTACAAAAGGGAAAACATTTTTTGTGATGAAAAGATGCACCATTTTCCTTCTGAACTGCTTTGCCAGCTCTTGCTTCATCAGAGCTGGTTAAGCAGTTTCCCTCTACAGCAGGCCAAGAGACCTTTCTCCCTCAGAAGCCAGACTGGGCTTGCTACTGACATTGTGGTCTCACAGGAACCTGCGCTGTTAGAGAAAAACACTCTAGAATGTCTCCAACAAATAGTCCAAGTCCACACATTTGGAGGATACAGGCTTCCACACTTAGGACATTTCTATGAAAGCAGGTTCCTTAGTTTCTGAATGCCTACGATTCCTATGTGTGTGTTTAGGTCTGAGTGGTATGGGCTGCCTAGGTTACAAATTCAGCCCAGATACGTCCTGACCTTTGGGGCTCTGAGCTTGCAAATATTTAAAGGCAAATCCAACTTCTATTTGAGCAATGAGGTACCTGCAAACACAATGACTGCAGAGACAACACTGGAAACCCTTCGGCTATGAGATTGTCCCCTCCACTTGGACTATCTGAAAAAAATAGTTTGCACAGGTCTCTCTGTCTCAGCTTTGTGGGTAGCACGTGATGCTCTTGTAAAACCATGGGGGCAAACTGTGCTGTCTGATGGCTGAGTTCACAGATATCCCCATCCCAGCAGAAAGGTGTGCTATCTGCATCTTGCTGCACCCTTGTCTTCCTTCAGGTCAACTCAGTATATAGGAAAATGTGTCCCCGTGTGAAAATGAATAAGCCCTGAGATGTCTGAACAGCTTCTGGCTTTGAGAAAACACTGTAGTTTTCTGTAACTTTGAAAAAGTGTTCTTCCTCTTCTGCCTGGCCTGCAGGAATTTACTGAGCTGCTCTAAAAACAAGACCTAACTATGGATGTTTATTCTGCTGCCTCTTCCCCCCCTTCCTGGAAAGCACAGTGAAAGAAGGACATTCAAAAAGGAGAGCTGAAGGGAATTTTTAAAAAGTTGTCCGAGATAAACAGCTCTGTGTTCCATTTAAGAAACTGGAAAGAGCAAAAAGTGATCAACCACACACCCCTACACATGAAGTCCCTTTCTCAGTGTTTTTCTACAGGATGTGGAAAACAACGTGATTTTATCACAGTCTAGATGCTGAAGAGCAGGCAGATTGTATTCCTCCCCGTGCCAGTTGCAGCCGCTGTGCAAGTGGGCTTTCTGTAATCCTACATCAAGATAATGCACTTCTAATCTTACCCTTCAAATATGACTCCTGAAAAAGGACACTGCATCCCCTCTCTGCCACTTCTGCCACTGCATTTTCTGTGAGTTCTTTCCTTCATGCTTCAAAATTACCATGCTGTCCTGAAAGATCTTTGCATTCATGTGATATTAATTTTCTAATAAAAACTATCATTATTTCACAGCTGCAGAGTCAAACGCACAATTGCTTCACACATATAATAGATTTGTTGAAGCATAAGAATATCCCTCCAATCTGAAAATAAATTATAACTTCTTCTGCATTCTCAAACACTGGCCCTCATAACCAGGCACTAGGATCATGCTACTCTTGTTAAATTGGGATTGCCTCCAAAGAGATTAAGTGCCAAACCTGGCCTGCAGTTCTTAATCACAGGATTAGTCACAGTGATTTCACGAATTTCTTACCTGTGTAATGACAGTGAGATCAAGCCATTGGTTTGTTTTTTTAACCTGGAGAGACAACAGTCACATTTTAGGTATTCCAAAATCCCTTTTGCCATCATATCTCTGCAGCTGGCCACGCCTGCAATCCTTAAATCTGTTTTGGATGTGCTTATACTTTTGGTGAATTGTCAGCAGAGAGAATAGTCACAGTTCAGATCCATGGTTGCTGCTTGTAGCCTCAAAAGCATGATGGGTCTGGCAGGCCCTGGCTCCCTGAGTTGCTCTTGTCCTGCTTAATCCCTATTAACAACCAGCATCACCCTGATATCTCTGATGGTCCAAGACCCTGAGTGAAACACAGGTGGGCAAGAGAGCTGAAGGGAAGTATTTTCAGAAAGTTCTCCTAATCCCTTGTGAGACGAGCACCAGAACAGCCTTGCTTCAGTTTTGCAAATGAAGAAAATGTGATCAGGGATCTTTATTAAAATTTGCAGAAGTGACATCAGATTTGGAAGTCAAAGTTCCTCCTTTCATTCTTGTGATGGATCCTGTCTGAAATACTATATTCCTTTGCCAAAACCTGAAGTTGAGTTAAACTAAGAAAGAGTGTGTGATGTGCAAGTATTGTTTTTAGAACTCCAGCAGTGAATACTGCAGAAACCAAACAGGCTTAGGACTGAATTTCCTCAACACCTTCTGTTGTCAAAACAGGCAGACAAGGTGGGTGTTTGCACAGGGGTCTGGGCCCAGTGTCCTGGCAGCACTGCTACCTTCAGCTGCTTTTGTATGTTGGGGACTTCCCAAAGCACCTTTTAAAATGTATGGTAATGTTGATTCTGGAGGCCAGCAGTGTGGCAGAGCCCAGACACTAGGCCACCAGCAGTGGTGCTGATGGAAAATGCAGCTGAAGTTCTCCCATGTAAACTTTTGTCTAGAGAGGCTGAAAGCAGCATTTTTTTTAAGGCTACACATTTCTGACACACAACCAAGTGCAAAGGGACACCTATGAAGCAAAATATTCCCCAGTGAGTGGATAGGGGTGGCTGAAACCACAGGTCCCAGAAATGGTATTTCCCAGCCTGCAGAGGGCTTTTCCTGCACAGAGGTTCATGGGGAGCACAGAGGCTGTGCTGCCACAAGAGAAGCAGGCCAGAGCCTTGCTGAGCTGCCATTACTCAGAAATCCAACTTAATTCCTTGAACCGCCTTGTTGACATGACCTCCAGATGAGTACACACAACATTGCCTTTGGAAGCAGGCCAGCTCCTCGCTGGGAGCTGAAGAAGTGCAAGCCTCCTCTTGGAGGCCACTGCCTCCTGTGAGTGTGCTGCCAGATGTGCAGCCAGTGCCAGGATGATGGCAGGGCAGGCCGATCAAGCATGGTACCCAGCATGGTACCTGCTGGGTGCTGACCAGGTGCCTGTGCCTGAAATGGAGCAGCCCTACGTGATTTCTGTGTGGCTTTTAGGTCTATCAGGCTGTGAACTGGCCGCTCAGTATTGTGCTGTCCTTCCTCCTGAACTGCTGAGATAACATGGAAGAATGCTGGAGACTCCAGGAAGCCCTGATCAGATACATGGGAACTGGATGACCATTCCGGGCAGCAAAGAACTGGAAATTTAGCAATAAAAGGGATGCAGAAGCCTGTACAGCCAGCCAGGACTGCTGCTTGTCAGTTATGGACATGTGTGTGCACACAGGCAAGTGCGCATGTCCCTGGGTTTTCCCTGGGGGATGCTTCATCCAACAACAAGCACTGTGAGTGAGCCTGAAGCTGAACTGGTGTGGAACGGGGCCAAAAATAATAAACAGAACGCAGTGGGGACCCTGCTGAACAGACCTGGGACACTGGGGCTTTTTACAGGCTCTTTGCGGGGGATGTAACTGCAGGCACCATCCTTCTGGGCTGTGAGTAAATTCAGAAATGCCAAGGTAGCCAAAGGAATTAAAGGAAAAAGTACATGGAAAGAGGAGAACCTTTCTGGGTGCTTGTGGAGGCGAGAGCATGCAGGTGGAGAGAGGTTTGAGGTAGGGCAGAGCAGAAATGCAGCAACTGAGAAAGTAAGCAAAGGTAAAGCTTTATAAAGGAGACAGGAAGGAAGGAGACATTTCTATTCCATTAGAAATGGAATAAAAAGGAACAGGAGAGCAACACAGGGGTTCCTGAGCAAAGTGATCTCCAACCTTTTTGTGTAGGGATGTTTAGCACTGCAGTGAGTCCAGGGCCATCTGTAAAGTCTAAACCCAGGGGTTGAAAATATGTCCCTCCTTCTTTACATAGAACAGGTCTAGAGAAGGTAGGAAACAAGAAATAAAGTGAAAGAAAAGCTGTATTGACAGAACAAAGAGCCTCAATAAAGGTAGATATTTTGAAAGTTGATTGAAGTGATTGTATTTGCAAGTCGTTGCTGATACAAAGGGAAGGGACAAAACGAATGGATTTAGTGGGCTGGCGGGAGAAAAAGGAGAGTATTTCAAAGTTAGCACATTGTGTTACTTAAACATATAATGGAGAATCCTTCCTAAACTGTGCTGTATTTCCAAGGCAGAAATAGGACAGAGCAGCTGCAGACATGGAAGAGCAGAAGCACTTGTGAGTCAGCTGTAACACATACATATCTGGAAAAAATGCATCATGGTTTCCACTCCAGTGTGAATCTTAGGGAGGGAATAAGAGGTCCAGAAAAAGATAAAATAAATAGTGGATGGATGATTAAAATTTGCAGTGTGTGAGCCAGATTTTAGGTACTGAGCCCTAGTATGAGGCACATCATAAATAATGAGATAACAGTATCAAGTGTGCTACCAGGGCCACCTAGGCTTCCTGAGTCAGCCATACACATGGACTTCTTTAGTCTTCCCGGACAACATTTTCAGTACCCTAGGGGAATAAAATAGTTACTGATAGCTGTTCCCTCAGAAAGCTAAAGTGTGGTCCACAAAGAGAGTGAGGTTCTCTGTAGTCCTGCACATGTTGGCTCTCTTCTGCCCCTGGGAGTTTGGATCATTGCAGCAAAGACCAGGCACAAGATGTCTCTTTCACAAGAGCATAGTGGGGCTGATCTACCAGTTGAATACAAGACTCGGAGAGCCAATAGCAGAATGCAGTGCTGCAAAATCACTGTCACAGCAGGAAAAAATGCACTGCAAGGATAGAAGGTATAAAATGAACTGCCTACACATTGGCTTCTTTAGTCAAGAGGTTTTCCATTGCTAGGACGGACAGCATTTGGCTTCATAAGGTTGGGAATTTCTTCAACAAAGTGGAATGAGAGGGAGCACCAACCACTGCTAGAAAACTTTCCTGATAAAGTTGTTAAATTTTTGCTAAATTTTTCTTTGACTTTGTGGAAGACAAAACTGACTTTAAGTTGTAAGGATGCAGAATTTTTATTTGAGGAGATTTTTAAGAACAGATGAGACCAATGCCTATCAGCATCTATTTAACAGAGCTAGTTTTAATTTGAGTTGGTCTTGCTAGAAAACAACTCAAAGTCCTTCCTAAATTTAAGATATCACATTCTATATTTGATTTTTGCTTAATGTCAAGGACTACATTTTTTTTCTTGCCCAACAATTCAAGTAGAGTACAATAGCTTTATCTTTACAGGTTAATTGCTTTTTTTAAATGACCATCAGCAATTAATCCGTGAGAATATCTAGTGTTTTCCTTTCATCATCCACAAACATTTTATCTCCTCTCATTTCATGCTTAGCAAAATCCCAAGCATTCTTAATGAAATAATAAGCACAGATATTGCTAATGAAAAGAGTTTATAATGGACTTCTCAAGTGCAGATTTTGTCATCTTTTTTTCTGCTGTTCTACTACTACCAAGGCCATTTCTTCTATCTATCTTCTATCACCATTTGTGTTAGCACCTCAGTTTCAGCAGCTGGAGGAAAGGTGCAGGAGGAACACTTGACAAACACCTTTCTCCTTATGACCCAGGACACCTATCCTGCAGAATTTTCCACCATGCTCTTTGAGAACCAATGTTGTTTCAAAACAAATGGCAGAGCTCAAGCAGTGTTTATTCATCAGCTTTCAGTACTAGTTGGTTGATAAACAGTAGCTGAGAAGACTTTCATTACTGACTGAACATACCAACAGTATTTTAAATGCTGATGACACTCAGAAGACTAAGAAAGAAAAAAAAAACAAACAGGAAACATAAGAATATTGATTCATGATTTGAGGAAACAGACCTCTGAATAGAAATTGAAAGAAAGTAAATCGGATCATGGTTAGCTCATGCCATCTTTGAGCTAAGAAACTCTTAAGATTCAGGAAACATTAGTCAATGTGTGTGAAGCAAGAGATTAATTTTAGTGATCTATTAAAATTAATTTTAGTAATTAATTTTAATTAGACTGAGGACAAAGCAAATACAAAGAGGAAATTTACCTGTAGTCATAGGTGAGATAATAGCTGTATCACTCCAATTACCAAGGTCTGTCAGCACTATCACTCAAGACTTTAAGGTAAAAAACAGGCAAGTTATGAGTGATGGTCAGCAGTTACATCACTTTACAGCTCCAGAGACTATCACAGTGCACCTTGGAGCAGATCTTAGCACCGCAGTATTACACACAAGCGAGAGTGAAAAAGATTAAATGGTTGACCAAAGGTTAGATACCAAACCAGCAGCTGAATAGGATTAATTTTTCTTGCCTGCGTAATCTTAGTCTACTGAATCCCTCAGTCTCTCCACAGCTGTAGAGTTTCAGCAATCAGACACTGGAAATTTCCTCCTAAGGCTTTCTCTCCTAGGCCAAAGAGTCTATATTGTTTGGAGTAAAATGTTTACTGCTGCCCTTTCCACGCTCGGCAGTAAGGGATGAACAAACCAATGGCCAGCTGCAGTCCAGATGCTGTGCAGTCAGGTTGAGATGTCTTCAGAACTGAGTTGGATGTACCTCAGGCATATCCGTTTGAGAAGGTTGCTGTGATTACAGCCAGTTCTTGGGCTGTCTGTTTATCTCCCTTGGTGTATCCAGGCTGCTTCTTTCTCCTCTACCTCGACAGCAGAAATGGAGAATCCTGCCAGTCTGTAAGCCTATCCCAGCACTCTGGTAAAGAGCTGGTCCAGTGGAGGACTGCTTTTGAGCTGAACAAATGGCTCTCCTCTCCTCGGTCCTTTCCAAGTCCAAACAGGATCTGGGGGGCCATGTTGAGGTCTGGCTAGCAGCAAAGACTTTTGCCAATGTTGTATGCCAAATTTATTCATGTTCCAGATCTTTCTAAAACACAGCAAGAAATGTTGTGGCCATGAAGAATAACTTCAAAACAGGGTGACACAAAGGACTCGGTTAAAGACTCAGTACCTCAAGCCTTTCATTAATGTAGAGTGAAAGGGTGACAACATGCATATCCAGGACTGACAGGAGCTTTCAGAAACCCCTAAGTATGACTATGTGGCTCCTTTCTCAGATAAGCAGATCTTACTCAAGCACATAGTGGTTTTTAAATCCATAGGAAGGTTGGGATTGTCATGGTTTTGTAATTTTTGTGGTTTTCACAAAATAGTGAATAGTGGTTTTCAGGTCTTTCTGCTAGGATCTGTGTGTATCACTTTGCACCAAATGATGGAACTTCACAGAATCACAGAATCACAGAATTATCAAGGTTGGAAAAGACCTAGAAGATCATCTAGTCCAACCATTACCAATACTTCCCAGCTAAATCATATCCCTCAACGCAACATCCAAACGTTTCTTGAACACTCCCATGGTCGGTGACTCCACCACCTCCCTGGGCAGTGCATTCCAATGCCTGACTACCCTTTCCGAGTAGTAATACTTCCTAATGTCCAGCCTGAACCTCCCCTGGCGCAGCTTGAAACCATTCCCTCTAGTTCTATCACTGATTACACAAGAGAAGAGGCCGACCCCCAGCTCACTACAACCTCCCTTCAGGAAGTTATAGAGAGCTATAAGGTCTCCCCTGAGCCTCCTCTTCTCCAGGCTGAACAATCCCAGCTCCCTCAGCCGCTCCTCATAAGGCCTGTGCTCCAGACCCCTCACCAGCTTCATAGCCCTCCTCTGAACACGTTCCAGGGCCTCAATGTCTTTCTTGCAGTGAGGTGCCCAAAACTGAACACAGTACTCGAGGTGCGGCTGCACCAATGCCGAGTACAGGGGGACAATTACCTCCCTGTTCCTGCTAGTAACACTGTTTTTGATGCAAGCCAGGATGCCGTTGGCCTTCTTGGCCACCCGGGCACACTGTCGGCTCATGTTCAGCCGAGCATCAATCAGTACCCCCAGGTCTGTTTCCTCAACACAGTCCTCCAGCCACTCTGCCCCAAGCCTATAGCGCTGCCTGGGGTTGTTGTGGCCAAAGTGCAGGACCCGGCATTTGGTCTTGTTGAACCTCATCCCCTTGGCTTCGGCCCAGCTCACCAGCCTATCCAGATCCCTCTGCAGGGCCTCGCTACCCTCAGGCAGATCAACACTCCCTGCCAATTTGGTGTCATCCTCGAACTTACTGAGGGCGCACTCAATGCCCTCATCCAAGTCATCAATAAAGATGTTGAAGAGGACAGGCCCCAGCACCGGCCCCTGGGGAACACCACTCATGACTGGTCTCCAACTGGATTTGACTCCATTTACTGCCACTCTCAGGGCCCGGCCCTCCAGCCAGCTCCCTACCCAGCCCAGAGCGTACCCATCCAAGCCACGGGCTGCCAGCTTCTGCAGGAGAATAGCTTCTTATGTTCTGGTTCAGTAAGAACTGGGCACAAGCAATGTTTGGGAAGCACTGTCTCCTATACATTCTCTGCTGTGAATCTATTCCTGCAGGGCTGCCAGCGTGCCTCAATTCACAGTGCTGGGAGAAGGGCAAGGCAGTCTACGCAGAAATGTTAGAAGTGGTTTGCATTGTGCCATACCTACAGCCTCAGTGTGCAAGAGCATGGTGCAGGGACCAGGTCATTATTCTGCATTTACACTCTCTCCTATACAGGCTCAAATCAATATGCGTTGTTTCAGTTATGACCTTCACAGTGGTTACTGCAGCATGAAGAACACATGACAGCTCTTACATCAATTAATTAAAAAAAAAAAAAAAAGCTTAAATAGCAGCTTTTAGCTGTAGTCATCATTTTATATCATGGGGTTTTTCCAGAGGCTGTTTATGTTATCTCATACGATCTTCCTTGTTAGCCACTGAGCAACTTCCTGTACCTAGTTGATGAAGTTTCTAGTCTAAGTGGTGAAAACAGAACTGATTATATGTTGACCTTTTAGGCTTTAAATGTGATGTGCAATGCTCTGAACTGAAACAGAAGTTTTTGCTTCTGCCTGTGGTCCCTTTCCTCTTTCTCATTCTAGCCTCTGTTCTTTCCATGATTCTTTTTTTTTGTTCCACAGTTTGCCCCAGATAACACTTAGCTCAAAAGTAATATCTGATTTGAGTTCCGAATCTGTATTATTCAAGTGACTTTATATTTCCCAGGAAGTAAAATGATTTAGTTCCAGAGATATTGTTTAGAGAAATGAAAGATCAAATCATTTGTCATTGAATTAAGGTGATGATATAGGCCATGATACTTACAAATGAGAATTACCAAAACACTACATACACTAAGCTGTTTATTGTTTTGACAGTCTTGCAACACTCTTCTCTATTAACACAGAATGATGTGTTATTTACATAAAAACCTACTGAAATTAACATTATTGACTTGCAAAAATCAGACTGTTTCTGAGAACGATATTCATCTTCTACTTTTGAAGAACAAAATCTGTTCACATGCCATCCTTGAAGAATAGGGAGTGCATGCGGGATCATCAACCCCATTTTCTATTCCTCATGTCATATCCCATTGCAGGACTGTGGAAGTCCCTAACATTCCTTTGGCTTTTCTGAGGGTGATCGCAAAGCTTGTTCTTGTTGCATTAATGCCACAGCTGACAACATGGTGGGGTAGCCCAAACTCTACCCAGAAGGAAGGACTCCTTGCTGACACATTTTCTTTCTGAAGCAAAAGACTATTTCTGGATGCCACAAGACTGACTCACCAGCCTGAGTTCAAATCCCTGACCACAGGATTCAGTTCCTTTTATTTTACTGCTTCCATTTTCTTTCTTCAGAATAAAAGAAGAAGCTTCTGTATACATGCTTGAACATATCCTCAGCGTCTTTCCCTTCTGTGCTGAGCATAGGCTCAGTAAAAATAAGCTCTTGCAGTTTAGAGAAGACAGAATCACAGCTCCCTTTTCCCGTTTGTCCCAGGACTGCATTTTTCAAGCAAATACCCAAGAGTCTTAAAAAAAGGGGTTCTTCACCCATCCAAGGTATGTTTTTTGTTGGCATAAAGAATGCACATGATCTGCAAGCTAACCCCTCATTTTGTCTAGTATGTAGGCTTTGGCGATCACTCACAGGCTGGAAACTGGAAGCCTTACTTTCATCACCATGAGGGATTCCCACGAAATGCTGCGCAAGCACTGTAAAACTGGACTCTACTGAGCCATCCTCTGAAGAACTATTTTCAAACTACTTTTGAAAGAGGTCTGGCAACAAATGATCCTACAGGCCTGCTGGATTGCCATTGCCAGAACCCTGCTGTCATGGGCAATCATTTCTTGTCATTTCCTTGGCTAACAAAAGCTCTACATTAAACCAAATCATTTGTTGCCTATGAGAAATGGGGGCATTTGGGAGGCCTGGAAATCCTTTTCTGAGTTCTGGCCTAAATATTTACAGGCAATTTATACCCGTCTGCTTTTATGCCTTGAATATCCTTCACCCTGAATAGTTTGTCTCCCTCCTGTATGTTCACTCCTCAGTGTATTTATAGTCAGCTGTCAAAACTGTTTCCAACCTTTATTTTCCTAGTACAGATAAGCTGTGCTGTTTGAGCTTCTTTGCTTTTCTATTGATCACCACTGTGGCCTAGTCTGTATCCATTTGTCTTTTGGGTAGTCTTCCTTGGTTGTTTGACTGCAGGACTTCCAGAGGAATTCTCATTTGTTGACATCACATTATCGGCTCAATAGCCATCTTGTAACTGATTAACGGACTTGAGTCTGCCACCTTTCCTGATACATTCCCATAAAGAAAGTGAGTGTACACAATGGGATGGACTTTATCAGGCTGGTACCTGCATTTCCTCCCTTTCAAACACAAGGTAGGCTTGCAGGTTAAGGTACACACTAGGTAACACAGCAGGAGGCACAGCAAGACATATGGCAATAAGAGATGCAGCAAGGGATGCTCCTGCATCGTGCAGGACACGGAGCCTCCAGACTCAAGGCTCTGACCCTCTGTGAGGCTGGTGAGGTAATAGCTCAGAGCACCTGGGAATGATAAAATATGAAGAGAAGTTCAGCAAATCTGAACAATTGTTGGAAGTAACATATATCAAGTTAATTTCAGATAGGCCAACAGAAAATTAGAAAAATATTGGAGGAAGGAAGTTCAGGGGATAAAGAAATCGAAGACTTTCTCTTGCAGAGGCCACAAAGTAAGCTTATTTTCAGCTGGTCAATGCATTCTACATTTAAGGTGCATCAATTTGGATCAGACATCACTAAATCACGTACAGTTACCTTACATAGACTCAGATAACTTCCTGTTAGTGGCTGTAGTATGAGAGAAATAATATAACTCTTTTGTCTCCTAGCACAGGTGTAGAAGTCAGCATTTTCTTCTACCCTACTTGCTCTAGCATGGCTGCTGGGGAGTTGGATGACAAAATTCTCAGACCAAGAAGGTATCAGTGTACAGGAAAATGCCTCTGCAGGACAGTGTAGTAGGTATGCACACAGGTATCAGAAAAGCATCTTCCAGCTCCAGTCCGCGCTCCATGGATTGTTTCAGCTGCTTGTGTTAGGCAGTCATCTGTCAAATTGTGATTGAAATAAGGCTTACAAAGAGAAGACTGATAAACTCTGAAGGATGCGTACTAATTTTCAGCTATGCTCATTTCCAGCCTAACACTACAATTTGCTCTTTACAAATCTATTCCTGGACTCCATTTCAACCAGCATTTGACCCAAAATCTTCAGAAATTCTGGAACTGTTTTTGTCTTTCCCTTGTTTCTATTTTTTTCCCCTCAGTAATTGAATGCAACGAAACAATGAATAACCTGGGATTTACTGACCTCTAACGGCTAAATTAAAAACTTCCACCTTTTGTGTAACCGTGCCACTAAAATGAAAAAAGGTATTCAGGATCTGCTGTCTTAGTTAATTTATTTAACTATTCAATCAAGGCACTCCAGGTTAGAAAGCATGTCTCCTCTTTCTGGTGCAAGAATCACTTATTGTTTCATCTGGGTAGAATAGCATAAATTTTTGGAGATGTGAGTAAATTACCAGTCATTTTTTCATTCTCTGTAATTAGCATGACAAGAGGAAGACAAGGAGCTGGGGTGCCCGGCTTGGAGGGTTTTAATCAGTTTTGCATATGCTGCTAATGGGAAAGCAGCAGCTTCCCTTGGCAATTTTATACTCTATCTGTAGACATAGTAGGTTTACCATGTAAGCACAGCACCTGGTTGATTTCACAGTATACTCATAGGGGAAATTGGGTTGGGAAGAGGTGAGTTGTGCATTGTGAGCAGCATTTGCCTCTGGCTTACTCTGACCTCTGGAGACCAAATATGCAAACCCAAATCCCAGGCAGCTCTGTGCTGTCAGTCCCTGCGTCCCACAGCTTTGTGCAAAGGAGGAGGCTAGTGGGGGAAAGCAGGCAATTTAGATTAAAATACATTAAAAACAAGGCATGCTGTTGTTATAGGATCTAATTAGCTGCTCATATTTTGAGCGTGAGCTGCATTTTCCCCATAACTGGTAGGTCAACCCTTCCACCTCTGCTGAAGAAGAGCCACCATGGGAACAGTGCCTTCTGATGTCCCTCAGCCCAAAGAACCTCCAATTGCCATTTGTGTTTGTGGGGATGGCAGATGAGATGCTAGCTTGTGCTAAGGAAGCTGGCGGAGAAGATTGTAGAATAGATGGATAAATTTTGCTAAAAAAAAAGATAACAATTTTTGCACCATATTTAGATGCTTCCTCATATGCACCATCAGTTTTTGAAGAAAAACCTTTTGTTTCCTCTTGAATGTTTTGCTGCATGGTCAGAATGAACAAATCATTTGTAGATTACTCTCAACTATAGACATGTTTTTATTGTTTTTATGACAAAGCCCTTCAAAATATTAACAGCAATGGCTTATTTCCTTTTTTTCCGTTTTGTCTGTGTAACATAGGAGTTACATCGGTATAATAATGAGTTTGAATAGGAAACTCTGTGACAAAAAACAGTTTAGCATAAGGATTTAAAATCTCTTACTTCTACCAAAATATCATTTACCATAGATCCAAGTTAGCAGTTATTTTAAGCCAATATTTTTCCAGAGTTGGCAGTATGTTTGTGACCTTGTAGTTTCAAAGCTCCTTTATCATCCTCATGGAGAGAAAGGAAACAAAAATCACAGTTCTTTGTATTTTACCCACCTCTGAGCATCAGGATTTCACAGACTAGCGGTTTCACAGGGTTGCGCTTACCCAGGTCAGGTCCCACATGTAAACTGATACCTTCTTGTTAGCAAGGGCCCTCGAGGCTGTTCACTGAACTGTAATTTCCTTGTGAACATATGGTGACGGCCCTACAGAGGTTAGAGAAACCTGTAGTGCAGACCATTGCAACTGAGTGTGAACTTAAACCTTTTTGCAGTCAGCAAAGTTGTTTTTAGGGTGCAGCAAACACCTGTGGTGATATCACTCAACGTCAAACACTAGATTCATCACACCAGTCAAAATATAATTTCAGGTCAGGCTGTCCCTTTTTCTTGTTGCTCAGCCATGCTTCATCAACTACATCAATGAGAAGAAAATGTTTCCTTATTTTGTCATGATTCTCACGTTTTTGATGCTTATTACCTTAGGCCAATTTCAAAAATGTCCTTTTTTTTTTTTTTTTTTTAAACAGCCTACAAAGCCAACCAGTACTGAATTAATTTATTGGGAAAAAGAGATACGTTCCTAACAAGAGCTTCTTTGGAGGTTTGTTGCATGTGGCTTTAATGTTTACTCACCAAAAATTCTGCTTAGCCCTGTGTCTAAGATGCACCTTCTTTCAAACTAGAACAGCTCTTCTACCAGATGTATACCATTAGCCCTGTTGTTCTTTCACCAGTTTACATACTGAGTTACAGACAGCCTCCTTGACTCAAATTCAGCATGCTGAGCTTGGGCTGCAAAGCCACCTCCAGCTAAAGTCTGCAGCTGCAGTGTCCTTGTTATTAACCCAGGTCAGATGGAGACAAGGTACATGTCAGCTCTGAACTCTGAATTAAATTATGAGTTTCACTGCTCAGTTGATAACTTGTCACTTAACGTGAGGCTAAAGAAATACTGGTTCCCTGAAGGGTAAGTGCCAATAATTTTGTTTTGTAGTTATCAATTCAGCACTCTGAGGCCCAGCTGTGGAAGATACTACTTAAATGTAAACAGCTGGAGCGCTTCCTTCAAGCACCGTCTGGTCTAATTTAAAATACTTTAAATTTACATTGCTTCCTTTGGGAGGCTCAATCACAATCCAAAAATCTCTGCTCCAGGCTGCTCCTGATATAGCCAGGCACACTTTTATGCATGCTGCTCTCTGTGTAGCTCCAGCAATTTGTCACTCACCTTGATGTTTATGCCCTACAAATATTATATGCTACAGAGACAGAGATAACTTAAAAAAAAAAAAAAAAAAAGTTGATGAAAACCTAATGACAGGATCACCTACAGGTTACAGGAAATGGTGAGAGAAGGGGTTTTTCCTGGCTGACTGCAGTGGCGGTGGCTTTGTAAAGCACTTCTACCCAGGATGAAATCGGCTGCCTATGAAGTGCAACGCTTCAAAAATAGTTCTTTGTAAATGAATCCCCGAAACCCCTTAATCTGTTGCTCTTTCCATTACTTTCAGGATACTTACATCTTTCTTCTACTTAAGTGGTTAGGGCTATAAGCAGCTTTTAAGGGCAATCTCAAGAGGGAAGAGCGGAAGGAGCTGATTCCCTGCTGACTGACGCAGTTATTCCAGACCATAATCCGAGATCAATTCTGCTCTATTTTAGGTAGCAACAATTTTTTTGACAGGAGGATTGCCTATGTAAGGAAGAAAGGGAAATTTATACAAATAAAAGCACTAACTAATTTTATGCCAAATATTAATGATCCTCTAGTTAGCAGGAAATGGTGAGGAGAGTCTAAAAGCTCCTTTTTTCCTGTTGGCAGGTCAGGCATGTGCCCTCCGTTATTTTACTCATGAGGTGGTTACTAAGCCAGGACCCTGCCAAACTTACATTACGTCAACCACATTTACCTTTATTGGCTATTACCATTTTATGAGTAAAAAGGAACAGAAGCGAGCAGTAAAGAACTGCTGATTCTGACGGTTTCTTTTTGGGACCGCTCTTCTGGATTTAGGTGTAGCATCTCCCGCATCAACTGTGAGTATTACGTCTGTGTGAGTCACAGGCAAATGTAGCAGTTTGTAGATTAACTGAGAAATATCACCTAAAATTTGATTTATCCTGTTAGGGTTTGTATAAATATTTTACACGTAGATAGAAATAAAAGGTTACTACTAAGTTGTATAATCAACAAAATAGAGTAGTGTGGTTAGAAAGGGACAACTGGAAATAGACAAAAAATGTTCACCTGGGTAGGCTCACAGAGAAATCACCAAGAGGAGCAATCTCCAGAAAGAGACCCTTCCCCGGTGGCAGTCAGCCCTTAAATGGGGTCTAGGAGAGGTGTAGCCAGGTTCCACTCCTTCTGGTAACACAGGTGAATTGCCTTCACCTGTGCTCCCATGGCTGACTCATTGCTCGCCTCAGGTGATCAATCAGCGATTCAGGCCATGATTCAACAGTTCCCATACATTAGTGAAATGAAAAAACTCACAGTATTTAATTGCAAAGAAGGAATCTGTTGAGTAGTCTGGAGACAGGAAAATGGTAATTTTTAAGCTGAATACCACAATTTATTTCTGCTTATCATACTTTGCATATAATTGTTCCCTGTAGCCCCCTTCAAAATGTCTTTAGCGCTTTGCTTCATCAATAACAACTGAACAGTTTGGAAGTAGAACAAGAACATGAGAATGAATCAGCCCATGTTTTTCCTATACTTCACTGTAACTAACAGATTATTTCAGGAATGGGATTTTGGTGGAGCAGCTTTCCACCAAAACTACTGCAATCAGCTTTAACATTTAAGTACTGTTTCAAGGGCTCTGATGGAAAAATTATGAGCTGAGAGGTTTAGCTCATTATGTTGTGAGGATCCAGGATAGCACTGCAGGGCATCTCTACATGTTTGTCTGCTCTTCTGGTTTATCCTAGTCATCTAAAGCTGCTGTTGCCCAGAACTGGGTGCTGGAGTGGATGGGTCCTATGCATGTCTGCTTTCATGATTCTACAATGGGAGCAAGCAATGGAGCACTGAGGAGGATGGCACGTTTTATTTATTTTTGTTTAAAACTCCTTCTAAACCCACTTATTTTCATCATAGTTGGCTTTCATTTTCAAAGATGTACAGATAATTTCAATATTTCATAAATTGATAAAAAGTAGTTATTTGACAACGCTGATACATTTATCAACATACGTTGAGATATCTTATAGTACTTCCATCTCTCCACTTGTGAAAGGTAGAAAGAGATACCAGATTGACTGGCAAATCAGACATTACCAACTGGGGAGCAATGTTGTACTTAGAATGCATTATTTAAATCAATATTTGGATAATATGAAGAGTAAATGGGAACTACGGGAACTGAGGTATCTTGGCCGTGTGGAACATACATCAATCATTAAATCATTCCACCAGAAAGCAGTATAGCACAGATGAATAGTAAGTGTTTGGCATACCTGCAATTTCACAGAGAGGCTCCTGCAGCAACTGGTAAGATCAGCCACTAAAAAACCATATATATATATATATTTAACATTATGAATCATCATTAGTTGCAATATGTGATCTGGAACAGACAGTTACCATTTTTCTAAACTACAAGCAGCCAGCTGGTGTTTACTTACTTACAGTAGATTGATACTCCTAAAACTGTTGTGAGTTTCAGCAAAGAGTAACTTGCTTTAATAAATTTAGTGGAAAAAGAAAAGGCGTTAATCTTGAAAGAGAATCAAGACACGACATTTAGGAGCCTATTAATATTCTTGTTGAGATAATGCCAATATCAGAAATCTGAGGATGATGAGTTTGAGACTGGAACAGAAAGGAAATTAACAGCCAACTCTCACTTGACAGATTTCTTGTTCAGTGGCAGTGTGCTGAGTGACATCCAGGCAATATTTACATGTGCTATTTGTGAGATATATAAAGACTATGGGGGGTTAACTGTTACTGTATAAACAGTTAAATCCACGGTCCACTGCAGGCATGTGTATGGTGGTGGGTGAGCACATCCTGATCCTCTCATTGTCCTCTGCCACTGCTGCTGAGCTGCCTGTCACCTGCCAGCCCCAGGTGCCATTGGTCCGCCACTGCTTTGGGAGCAGGCCTCTCCTATTTTTCTTTCATCTTATCTCAAGCCATGGTCAAAAATGTTCTACTGCGATTTATACTGAAAGATGTACGAAAAAGTCTGCGGAGCCCTGCAGTGTTCCCTCAGGCCGCGGCGTGGAGCCAGCGCCACGCGAGCCGGGTCGCTGCTGGGGGCAGCCCCGCCTGCCTCGGCTTACGAAACGCTGACAAGTCCTCCTCTTCGGGATGGCTAAATACGGGCACAGCTCAAAGCGTGGATCTCCCAGAGCTGCTCGTGTCCATTACTTCATTACATTGCGTTATCTCTTCACCCGCGGGTGGTCGGGCCCTGCAACAGGCTCACCACGGCGGTGGTCGTGGCCCGAGCTGCAGGAGTTCAAGGAGCATTCGGACAATGCTCTGACTGCGTGCTTCTAAACAGATTTGGTCCAACCACCTCAGCAGGCTACCAGGTCCTGCAGCAGGGTCAGCACCGCTGGAAGGCTGAGTCAAAGACCTGTGCACGATGAAGGCCACACGTGTGTCCCCCTGCACCACTACCACCCCGCGGGTTGTGTGGTGTGGGCTCCCACCAGTGACTCCCACAGACCTGAGGGAGAACAGAGGGGTGTGTGCCACCCTTCTGGTGGCAGGACAGATTTCTGTGTACTTTCACCCAAGTTTTGGCTATGTGTGGAAAACTGTGATTTTGTCTGAAAGCAAAGTCTGTTTGTACTTATCGGTATGGATGCCACGAGGGGGACAGGGTTATCCAAACCCTCCTGTGCTTTGAAGAGCATCCTGCCAGTGACAGACCTTTACCTAGTGACGCTTAGGCCTCAGGTCAAAGGGGGAAAGCAGGTGGTAATGAGTCCTGGAGCCACATGTCCTCTTCGTTTTTTTGCTGAAGGAAAGTTATACTTATCAGTGCAGAAAACCCTCTGCAGAGCAGGAAGCATGTTGATCAACACTGAGTACACTTACACAACCTGATGAAGTATCTCTTGTAAGGCACAAACACCTACAATGAGGACTAGAACAAGCTGTAAGTAAATGACTGATTGGCATTTCTCATTCAGGATCTCTTCACATCTGAAGGATTTTTGCTATAGGCTCTTTAACAGTGGTTTGACAGAGCTTAACAGACAGAGGAAAGAGGCCGAGTTTGTTCTTCTTGAGCTGATGTAACACTCTACAGATTATATCTTAATCAATGCTAATTTATGCTAATTGTCCTTAGGAGATTCTTGCCTATGCAATTAGAAGGACTGACTTGCACTTCTGCCTTGCAGACCTTCAGTCAATGCTGTTCATCATTGCCTACAAGACAGCTTTCAAGAGACTGTAACAACTGTAGGGCGGATGCCCCTGCCCCAGGGTTATGTAGCATAAACCATCATGTTCCTCACCTCATGCACTGGTGTATACTGGGAAAGGTCCTTTGTTATTCCTACAGCTGTCAGTTACACAATATATGTGTACTTGGCTCCTGAACATATAGAGCATTGCATTTCATTGCTAAATGTAAGCATCTGAAAAAAGCTCATGATTTTAAATGAGTATAACTCAGAAGACTGATAACCCCTCAGTACAGTGTGAAAAATGAAAGGCTTCATGACATAGATATGTTGCAAATTCAAGAGCTGTTTATAAAAATCAAACTAAAAAGTGATAGTTGATGAGAAATTTATGCAGTCTGTAACATAATAAAAAGTGTTCGCATCATACATCACCACTTGTAGACATCTTCTGGATGGTGATTCCTATTTCTGTAACTGGGGCAGCTACACAAGAGTTTTCTGTAGCAACAATGGAAATTTGAGCATCAAGTCATGCTGCATTTAAATTCTGGCAGAAATGAGTCTATATGATTCACAGGTTAGCTCTGACAATGCACTTTTGATGAAGACCTTTACATATATGAAGAATATAGGTAGAATATATCCACATTTTGTAAACTGGGAAAGTGTATGCTGCAAACACAGAAATATGGATGCAGCTCCAACAGAAGCTGGGTGTGGATGTTGGCTGCAGGAAAAGGTAAAGAAGGACTGTCCAACAGTAAAGTGGTGTAAATAATATGAAGGAATTTCAGCACAGAAAGGGCTGTGCAGAAGTCAGGACTGAATTGTTTGTAGAACTCTGAAAGAAATGTTAAGTTCTGTGTTTGGGAGTAAGACACTGAAAGCAGATAGCCTTAAGTTTATGAGACACAGGGGACTCACATTAATGCTTGTGGTGATGCTAAGAGATCTTATCAATCCCCAATCTACTGTGTCATTTGTCTTTGTCTTACAAAGCCTTGAATCCTCTTCCAGGGCTTGTGGGGAAATGTCTTGTGTCTGCCGTGGAAGCCAAGCAGGGATTTTTCCCAGTGCCTCTTTTGCTGACTGGAAATGCAAAACCAGATGCCACAGGCACTGGCAATGCATGACATATTAGGATGCTCAGGCAAGCTTTGTGGCATGGTCCCAAAGCACAAATCTACCCCCAGCAGCTGCAGGACTACCAGCTGCCTCTACTTCACCACTAACATTTTGATATCAAGAGTGTTACTGATGTCAGCGTCTGTTTTCCTTCACCAGATGTTCGGTACACTTATGACTTTAAACACCTCAATTTTCCTTTCTTCAGAAAGGAAAATGTGACAGTGAAAACTTGGTCTCATATTATCTGGACAAATTATGAGGTTCATTTCCAAAAGCTATGCCTTCATGCTTGCTCTTAGAAGTTCTAAGAAAGAAGGCTTACGGTTTAAAAACAAAAATGAGAAAATGTTCAGCTGCGTACTGCTGGAAGAGGGACATTATCATGTTGCAAAATGATACCTTTTCGTCTTGCATACAGTGATCTGTTTAAGTTAAGTGCAATAAAATGTTGCAGTACTTGCAAGCATGATAATTTAAGTAGGTTTTGTTTTTTTTTTTAATCTAAGCAGCCCATGGCTTCCTGATCTAAGTATCAGCTATAGGCATAAAGTAGATAGCAATTGTTTTAATGCTCTAATAGAGCATGCCCACATTTTTCTGTTTCAGCCATATGTCTTTTAATAACTAGGGTCTGTGTCTTGCTTACAGAAATGTCAGTGTAGTGATGAAAGCCAGTAATCTTTTGTAGGTCATCTAGGACAGATAAATCTCCCCGTAACAGACTTTGCAAGGAACACTTCTTTGCAATTACGTTTTTAAACCATTATGCATTTTGATTCTACTTGAAAAATGACAGTAAGTTAGGC
This sequence comes from Alectoris magna, assembly GCA_030625065.1. Lineage (NCBI taxonomy): Eukaryota > Metazoa > Chordata > Aves > Galliformes > Phasianidae > Alectoris > Alectoris magna. The sequence goes on along the minus strand of CM060560.1, from coordinate 165,072,858 downwards.
TGATATGTATAACATTTCATCAGTTTATTAACAAAAAAGACCTAAAGAAAGAAACTGAAAGTATGGCAAGATCTAAGCCTTCAGTAAGAGTTAAAATGCATGAAACTTGTGGGGCTTCACTAGAAGAGAAAACAAGACCATGCATGTTTTTCTGTGAAGATGTAAATGCTGGTGATACATTTTGTTTAATTTTTTTTTACATTCCCAATTATGTTGAGGAGTGAATGATAAATAATGTGAGGGGTTGCAAAGGTTATCTTTCAGGCTGGAAAGTACTCTATTTTTTATCTTGTGTTATTTGCAAGCTACTTACAATAAGTAAGATAATCACTGCAATTCTGTCAACGCTGGAGTCCTTGGAGCTCCACTATGTTCGTATGTTTTATGTACATACACATAGACTCCCACACCCTACATTCACACACACATACACAGGAATACCTCAGAGAAAGAAAACTGACTGCTAGACTTTTAATTCTGCTGTTCTAAAACGTCTGGCAGTTCTACTGGACATCTCCCCAGAAAATCCAGCCTCCAGTACTGCCATGGGCAACGGGTTCAGAAAGGGAGCCAGCTATGAAAGCCTCCACTGCTTGATTTCAGAGTCTGTGAACAAGAAACAGAGCCATGGCAACTCATAAACCATAGGAAAGGATTGTATATACTCTGTGTCAGAAGGTGCAGAGATGCCTTGCTGTGGTTTTTGCAAAATGTAAAAACGAAGAGCCAGAGTAACCGAATGTTGTCTTCGATGTGTGAACTCTTCTACACCTCACCCCCAGTTGTGGGTACTCAGCCCAGCTGACTGCAGAGGGTGCCTTAGGACAATGTATATCATCCTTTCTCCCTCTGTCCTGTTTCCTCTGAAAGCTGAGGAGTGACATCTGACTTCATAAGAAATTGAGATGATGTGTCTTAAAGAAGATACTGACAATTTATTGTACCAGTGCTTATAGGTTACTACTCAGGTAGACTTGAGAATCTTATTTTCATGTATCCAAACCCTTTTAATTCTCCACACAGTGAAAATTACTGTAGTTCTAGATATGAAAATGTTACTTGGAGAGGCAAGTTATTTTGTATTTATCCAGGCAGGACACAGTCATGCTCTGGTTACAAATTCAAGCACCATCTCTGTTAGAGACAAGATGGACGAGCTTGAACTGCTGAAGAGGTGTCCAATTTGTACACTGTATTATTAATCCTCAGGTATGTTTACATACATGCAACTCAGGCTGCTGATGGGTAGGTTGAACTTCCTGAGTGAAAAAACACTTCAGTGGTCAACAATTACAAGTATGAGGGAAACTGCTGTAAATAGTGTTATATGTAATTTTGTGACCCACCACCCTCTTTTTATGTCCCAAATTAATGAATATGAGCCTAAAATACATAAAGAAAAAAAAATCAAGTTAAAAACAGTAAAACTAGGAATTGAATTACTTTGTTTTTTATTAAGACAATTAGGGACGGAATTCTGGAGTAGAATAACAGAATTTTAGATACTGTTGGCTGTTGTGTATTGGCCAGCTCTAAATTGGGTCAGGGCAATCCCAAGCACAGATAAAGATTGGGCGGAGAATGGCTTGAGAGCAGCCCTGAGGAGAAGGATTTGGGGGTGCTGGTTGATGACTCAACATGAGCCAGCAATGTGTTCCTGCAGCCCAGAAGGCCAACTGTACCCTGGACTGCATCATGAGAATTGCGACCAGTGGGTCAAGGGAGCTGATTCTGTCCCTCTATTCTTCTCTCAGGAGAACCCACCTGTAGGACCTTATCCAGTTCTGGAGCTCCCAACACAAGAAGGATGTGGAGCTGTTGGAGCAGGTCCATGAGGAGGAGGGCCACAAGGATGATCAGAGGACTGGAGCACCTACCCTATGAGGACAGAATGAGAGAGATGGGGCTCTGAGGAAACCTTATATTGGCCTTCCAGTACCTGAAGGGACCTACAGGAAAGCTGGAAAGGAACATTTTATAAGGGCAGGTAGTGACAGGCTGAGAGGAAATGGCTTTAAACTGGAACAGAGTAGATTGAGGCTACATATTAGGGAGAAATTCTTTACTGTGAGGATGGTGAGACACTGAACAGGTTGCCCAGAGAGGCTGTGGATGCCCCCTCCCCGGAAGCACTCAAGGCCAGGCTGGATGGGGCTTTGAGCAACCTGGTCTAGAGGGAGGTGTCCCTGCCTATAGCAGGGGGTTGGAACTAGATGGTCTTAAAGGCCCCTTCCAATCCAAACCATTCTATGATTCTGTGATTCTAAATTGAAAAGGCAGGTGAGGAATTTACTGTTTCTTAGAAAAATTATAAACACAAAAAGTGATATATTTTTTCCCATCTTTGCAATGTTCCTTTGGTTAGTGCTAGCTTTGTATTAAAAACTTAAACATAGTGAAGAAATTGTTATTATGATTTTACACAGCCATATATTTTGTAAACAAACCAGAGCATACCATTTTGGACACTTAGAAACTTGCTCTTCTTCCAGTCATATTAGAACTTTCTGACCAAAACTGTGCTTATACTGGGGCTGCTTTTTTCCACACTATTGGCAGTTTGAATAGAAACCTATTTTCCCATTTCACCATGGCATGGAAAATTAAGTCAAGAGTAGACAAGTAACAGCCCAAGAGAAAAGCAATCTGGGAACTTGGATTCACACAGTTTATTGTGAAGGAAACTCACATTATTTAAAATCTACAACAACTGGCATTTTAAGAGGAATATAAATGTACATTTTTCAGGGAACAAAATAATCAATACTGGATACATGAATCTTGAAGATAGCTTTTTTGGTTCCCAAAGAAAAAGAATATTAGGACTGCCTACCTGGAGAAAAGTACCTTCAGGTGGCTCTGAGAAGAGGGTAGATCCACAGAGGAACTTTCATATTCATAAAATGTTTTCAAATTCTTTGAATTCATGGTAAGCTACGTTAAACCAAGGCACCACCTTTATTAATACAAATATTGAGAGGAACTTTGAACAACAGTTCACAAGCTCATTTCCCCCAAATTGTGAGGTTTCAGTATGTGAATTTACTGATGGTAACAGACTGTGTGTCTTGAAAGCCTGCCAAAGAGTATTATTTGGCATTACAAAAATTTGAATAGCCTGTTTCACCATTGCTAAGGCTCTCTTGTCATTTGGCTGTTGCACAGACTTGCCTAGGCAGGACATCTCAGCAAGCCCTGTCTTCTCTAGGGTTTGTATCAGCAGACCTCAGAGCAGCCCCCACAGCCCGCTGCATGGGAATGCTCAAAGGCATGACTGAAATTGCAGATTGAGAGGGGTCGTAGCGCAAAACCAGGTGTACAGATTCCTTCAGTGTGAAGGACAAAACTGGCTAGTTCCTCAGGCTCTGATTAGTACAACAAGAGAGCACCCCTAATGCCCTAATATCCTACTGCCCCTAAAACTCTGGAAAATAAACAGAGGTAGGAATTGCACTTTTCTCTATTTCTCAGTGTCTAGCAAGAGCAACTTAATTTAAAAAAGAAAACCAAAAGAAAACCAAAAGGAGTATGTTGTAATGCTGAACAACTGAAAAAATAATGATACTGCAGTTGTTGGCAACCTCTGCATAAAGAATTTATTAGTAAATTCCAGTTTCGTGGAACATTTTTTTATTGCTTATTGTTTCTCGGAGATAAGATAAATCATGCTTTTCTAACAGTTATGACTGGATTCTGCTTTTGAAGGGATAAATACTAGTAGCATTCTGCTTTTGATAGGGGTTGCTACGACAGTGTATTATGCGTTCACAGAGTAGGACTGAAATGCTCCATAGCAGATGCTTCGCAATTAAGCACAGAGCTTTCTTCTCCAAGTTGGGCTGTAGTACATATTTAGTACAAAACAAAACAAATAACAAAACAACAATTGCAAAGCGAGAGCATGTAGCAGAAGACTTTTTAAAAGACTTTAAAAGAAAACATGAGCAGCTAAAGTGAAGAAGAAAACGGCTTCTCAATATGCAATTGGAGAAAGCTGTACTGTGTTCTGCTTCTCGTGATCACAGAACCATAGAATCATGGGACTGTTTGAATTGGAAGGGACCCTAAGGGCCATCTAGTCCAACTCCCTTACAATGAACAGGATCACCTACAACTAGATCAGGTGCTCACATCCCCCTCAACCTGACAGTGGATGTCTCCAAGGATGGGGTATCCACCACCTCTCTGGGTGACCTGTTCCACTGCCTCACCATCCTCACTGTAAAAAATATTTCCCTTATATCCAATCTAAATCTCCCTTCTTTTAGATTAAAACCATTTTCCCTTGTCTTATCACAACAGACCCTGCTAAAGAGCCTGTCCCTTTCCTTCTTACAGTCCACTTCCCTTTAGATACTGAAAGGCTTCTATCAGGTCTCCTCAGATCTTTATTTTTGCTAGGATGAACAGCCCCTGCTGTTCTCATAGAGGAGGTATCTCATCCCTTGGATCATTTTTGTGGCACTCCTCTGGACGTGCTCCAACATGTCCACATCACTTCTGTACCGATGACTCCACATCTGGTTGCAGTATTCCAGGTGAGGTCTCATCAGTGCAGAGTAGAGAGGCAGGGTCATCTCCCTCGCCCTGCTGGCTGTGCTGCTTTTGATGCAGCCCAGGATACAGTTGGCTTTCTGGGCTGCAAGGGCACAAAGCCTAGATTTAGCAGCAGACATTTCAGACATGATTTAGCAGCAGACATTGCAGAAATAACCTCAGTACCTTATAAGGAAGTATCCTTTAGACTAATTGCAAGTTGGGCTCCTGAAGAAATGACGTAACTCATAAAAAGCTTTAACAAAATATGAATGCTTTCAAAAGAGAGAAACAGCTGATGAAAAGTCTGAAGCGAATTACCGGACCAGTTAAATGTTCCTCTGAACTCTGGGTTTTGGCTAAATACTAAATGAATACAAACTTTTTTAAAAAACATCCTGGTGCTGAATCATCAAATGGAGCATACAAGTCCCTGCTGTATAGGAGGAAAGTGCTAGAACTACAGAGACTTTCCTGTTTGTTGAGGCATAGGATGCTCTGCAAGAACCAAGTGAAAGAATCATGACAGGTAAATTTTATTCCCCATGCATCAAAAGGTTCTATGATGTATGAAGAAGAGTAATAAAGGAAAGTGAACTGTTTCTTTCAAAAGAAAAGGTCCTTTCCAAGGGCCATAGCTTTGTTTTGCTTTGCTGTTTGTGAATTCTGACTGCTGTAGCAGTTATTCAGTAAGATGCATCAGCATAGATGTATTTCTTCTCAGGATGACCACAATAATCTCCTTCTATAAAGGAGGTCCTGAATGGTTTTTTTTTCATTCCAATAGAGAAGGGCATTTTGCAGATGTCAGCTTTTCTCAAGACCACACTGAATCAGCATAATTGAAATCTGAATGAGATTTCATGTTTCCTCTTAGATTAGAAGCCCCATGTTGATTAGAGTATGTCCTTTTTATTAGACATTCTGTCTTTCCCCTTGGCTCCTCTTGAACTTTCACATACAGAGAATCCAATGTTTCGTGACCTTTTTTTTTTTTTTTTTTCTCCTACAGCAGTATATATCTATAGACAGAGTTTTTGGGAACTACTTACAGAGGTCTGGATGTCAGTGTCCCATTGCTAGCTCCTATCAACCTACATCTCTCACTATGGAACAAAACCTTTCACCATGCAAGGGATTTTTTTTTTTTCTCTGCCTAGCTGTGCACCTGGTAGCTCAAAATGTACAGCAGTTTCTCCAGATGCTCAGAATTAGCTTTTCCTGCAATAGACCAAATGTGGGTTGGGCATCGTCTTTCTTGGCCTGCAGACCCGTTTCTGTAAACTGAGCAATGGAACTTGCAGACTGACTCATCCCTAAGAGTGACCCACAACATGTCCCTAAGCTGTACTTTTGCAGACATAATCTTTTATTTGGAGGGTATCCTAGAAAGTGAACGTCACCTAGGTCCTCAGTAGAATGGTGCAGAAATCTGCTACCCTCTGTGTTACACACACCTCAGCAGTAAACCACAAGTGCCTGGGATTTTCTGGAGTGGTGTTGACACCTGAGCAACAATAAAGCCATTTTCTGTTGAAAATATATGTCACAATCAAAGTAAATCCCAAGGATTGTCGTTGTTAGTAAGAATGACTGAAAATGGTTCTGAGAGGAGGCACTTTGCATGCCAGTGCCTTTGAGCCTTCCCAGGCAGTGTGCAGAACCTATATCCTTGATAGCCATGTGACTGGTGGAGCTCTGTGGGTGACCGGATGGGGATCTTATGGCACACCTCCCCTACAAAGAGCTCCACTGAATCCCAGTTCGTTATACATTGGCAGGTGGAACAAAGTAAGGGTGAATTCTGGGTCCCAGGGCAAAATTGGGTCTACAAGTTCTGGTTCTTATTACAGAATTGAGGTCAGGAGACTTTGGTTGCTGTGGTCAGTGATATAGTAATTATGCTATTATTCTTCCTATGTAGGACTAAATTATGGCTTTTATCTATGTGAAAAATTCCACTCATGCATTTTTTCTTGCTCCTTTCTAACTTTCCCACTGACTAGAACAGATGTAAATGCAGATCTCAGATAAGTTGTAGCTCTCCTGAATTCTCAAACAGCAAATGTGACACATCTATTTTCCTTCATGAGGAAAAAATATAATACATAACCTTTCATTGAAACAAATGATGATTTTCAGAGATGTCAAGAGGGCATGAAAGTAAAGAAAATCAATCCAGATTCCAAGTGTTACTTCATAGAGTGTGTGTCTATTTCTATCTTTTTTTTTTTTTTTCCCAAGGGAATAGAAATCAGATTGTTTATACAACAGATCAGCTATCTGCTGAGAATAGTACTCATAAGTCAGAGATGACTTGTCCCTAGGGTGAAGAGTAAAGAGAGAGCATACGTGGAGAGATTATAAAGTTCATGCCTGTGTCCTAGCGTGCTTTCTATTAACCAGTCATGACCCAAGAAATTAGGAAGAATCAGTTATTTTAATAATTACCGTAAAAGCCAAACCCACTGAAAACAAAAAATAAATATAGCAGTCTGAGCTAAGAAGAACTGGGCTTTTAGGCTTGCTTCTGTCTCCAGCTTCAGAAACAGTTGAAATATGGGTAGACTTATTCCCTTAAGGCTCTTCGCTCATCTGGGAACCATGAAACAATCCTTGTCTCATATCCCAAAGGCTGCTTCTCTTAACCAGGAGCCACATAACTTTCATTTACCTCTGAAGTGAGCCACTGGACACTGCTTGGGTACATGTGGTGCATGCATTTCCCCCTGTTAACCAAAACAGCATGTGAACATAGATGGCACCAAATTCAACATTTTACAGTGTTTTTGGCACTGTCAGTTGAGTCTCACACAACCCATTCACAACTCACATCCCTCCCAGGCAGACAACTTCAGTACTGACTGATTTTAACTAAGGAGTATCGATTCTTAATAACAAAACTCCCTAAAAATTCACACACATTCCTTTCCTGTTTTTGACAAGTTCCACAAGAGCACTTGCCTAATTTTTCATTTTTCCTTACCTTGATCAAGTCTGGAAGTGGACATGGTGTTCTTTTGAAAAATAGGAAGTTGTTTGGGGTCATCTTAAAATTTCTACTGACTTTCAATTCCTGAGTACTTGTTTACAATCTACCATCTATATCTTCTTTCCTATGCATGTGATTTTTTATTTCTAGCTATAAATATACTTATGGCAGGGAGGATAGGAGAGCTCCCTAGTGGATTATGGCTTGCATTTGTGACACTTGTAATTTGTCAAACGCTGCTGGTTCAACTGAGACTACTGGATTGCTATCTCTAAAAAACAATTGTAAGGGAAGAAAATGCAGCCTCAGATTTGTGCTTGGAAAAAGAAACAAGCAAACAAAAATCCTGACAGAATTTATTAATTTCTAATCCAACTTTCACAACTTAAACTGAAGAGAAAGAGGAGGGAAAGAGCACTGTCCTTATTGAAACTGAAAATATACAATGGAACTGGGAGCCAGAGTTTGGACCAGAAATTGAAGTATTGAGATTTTCTATGAAAGCGATGCTCAAAATAGTCTATTTTTCTCTATCCTCATTGGATATAGGGAGCCACTGCCAGAGGAGAATAGGTATGGCACCCCCTATGGCTTTTATTAACAGACCCTTTTAACAGTCCTAAAGGCTGTGGAAGCATGCTCCTCATCAGAGGGACTGAAAAACTCATCCATAACACTTGTATATATGATATTTATTGCAGTGAGTGCTAAGAATAAAAAATCCAAAAGGCTACATACTCTGAAAGGCTTGTTGTCTTCTCCTATGATCTTTCAGGTAAGAAGCATGCTGTTTCAATCTCTCTTGTTGTGACATGTACAGGAGCAGGTGTGCAAAACCCTGCCTCTTCACCTGCCATCAGCAGCTGCAATCTCATGAAATGAAAAAGTGATTTTATTTTGCTGTATCTCCGAGTTGTTTTTTAGCCATTCATGAGCTCACACACACATGCTCAAAAGCACTGACACGTACACCCAGGGTTAGCAATGAGAAACGGATGCAGGGTTCCCTTTCCCACCCTTTAGAAGTGGATGCTGTTTGGGATCTTTTGCCCAGTATGTCATCTCAGCCATCCTGTCTTGTTTCCTTATCTGGTTTCAGTCCTGTTCTTCATCTTCTTGTCGCCTTATCTTAAGATCAGATTGTTCATCCTCTTCCTTTGAATAAAATCACGCACATAGAGATATTAATCTTACCTCTCCTTTTAAGCCTTCTGCTGTTTCATCTGCTGCTTTCGCCCAAGCATTTCCATTCATAATTAGCTCATAGCAATCTTAATATTTTTGGTACAAATTTAAACAAAATCACACAACTGCAGTACCAAAGCTGCTGTGCCTTGAGCAGGGCTGCAGCCAGCTGTGGGAATGCAGCATGTCCCCCCTTGTCCCCTGCTCATATGCCCTGGTGGGTCCTGGCTGATGGAGGGACTCCTCAGTACAACTCTGTGAGGCCAGTTTCACTCCAAGGGAGATATCACTAGGAAACTTTCAGACAGTCATCAGTAGAAGCTAGGAGCCTTTTTGTGACCCTGGCATGTCTTGTGTTACTGCTTTCATTTAGTCCCTAATTGTTTTTAGTATAGAAGACTGCATGAGACTCTTTTTTGCTCTTTTTGGAAAAGCCTTCGGGAAGACACGCAAAGGATATAGACAGACATATAGAATTTGTGTAGGCAAATGACCCACAATTAAATGTAAGGTAAACAGAAGGTCATATAGAACTATACTTGGATTCAGATGGCTGAGAAAAGCTCTGAAGTCAATTCACAGCTGCAACAGAGAAAAAGCTCATAAAAATATGTCTTGTTTGAACCAGTGGGTGAAATGTCGCATCTGACCATGCACTCTCCTTCAGTTCTTAAGCAAAGCCTGACTATAAGAGGAAGCACAATAAAAACTAACATTTTTTTTCAGAAGAACATCCTTTAAAAGATTCTTTCATGTCTTTAAAAGTCAAAACCAAGGCAATAAAATCAGAAACTGGTAAGTCCCAGTAAGAAATGCTGTGCTTTTTACCACTGCCATGTATTAATCAGGAACATCGGGGGCAGTGGGTGAGCATGAATTTTCATGCTGTTCTCACTGTATGCACACAACATACTGGAAAGCCCTTTGGCCTTTAGTTATATATTTACCTACTGCATCACCTCAAATGACACTCATTTGAGAACAGCTCTGAGGACAAATGAAAACAACACACTTATCACTTCCCTGGAAGTCCTTCTCTGGATTTTCAAAGCTGAGGTTGTACTTAAGCCTGAGATTATACATCACAAAAGAAACATATTTATGTCCTCAAAGTGCCAGTGTTTTATAAATAAAAAATATAATTACCACTCCCTGTGAAAAAAAAATCCATCAAGAAAAACCTCATTCATATCTTCCCAGATGTTTTCTCTCCCAAATATAGGTTAGCTCTCCAGAGAGGAGATCACCTTACAGCTAAAGAAGCATATTGGGAATGGGTTGATTTGGTCCGGTTTCTAGCACTGACAGATTTCCAGCCCTCCTTGGCAAGGGATTTACCTTCCCTCTGGGTGCTGCAGTCCTCCCCTTTGTGCCCCAGATGTCCACATTTGCTCACCTAGCAGGGCAGGGGTGAGGAGATGGCTGATGCCAGACTGCCCCCATCGGCTCCCCCGTGAACCCTGCCTGTGGATGGACATCAGCAGGCCCCACCTCGGGACAGCTGCATCACTCTTCTGCCTTCACAGAGGGTAGGAGATGAGTAGATCTGGCAGTTTACCTGGGCTGTGATGGCATGGACCTTGTCACAAATGTGATCTGTGACAATCCCAAAAATAGCTGAAGGATTAGCAAGAGACAGGGACTGGAGATGTGTTGGATTCTTTGGAAAGAAACTGAATTTATGTGCATGAACTTCACTGTGTTTCAAGGCTGAGAGCTGGAGAGAGATGTCTGATCTGTGTGGGGTTTGTTATTGTTGTTTATTTTTAGTTTTGATTTTTTTAACAGAAAAAGAAGAAGAAAGAAATACATATCAGCTGCTCGCAAAATCTCTGGGCTTTCCTACCCGAATATCAGTTTTAGCCCCAGCTAACTTGTTATTATATCCTGCCCTGCAAATGCTCTAAGTGGAAAGTAGCAGAGCTGAGCAGCAACGGTGAAATGGGCACCTCCACGGTGAACACCTGCATGAGATGACCTGGGCTAGCATTGCCCTCCAGAGGTACACAAGCTGCCTAAGGCAAAAGCAACGTAGGTTGAGATGCCAGGAGAACTAAGGCTGGCTCCTTGGCTCCTTGGCTTCTGCCTGCTGCAGGGAAGAGCTCCATGCTGGTCTTCCCTATACCTTGGTTTCATGTGGAAGTGTCTGAGCTGGTTCTGTTTGTCTCATGTTTCCTTTCCCACTGTTCAGGCAAGAGAATTGCAGCCATTTCCTTACATGAGAGAGGCACTTTGTGCTTTCTAATCACTGCAGTTTTCACACTGAAGTCACATTGAGGCACATGGTGAAGGCATACAAGGGAGGCTAAGAAAGATCAGTAAAGACAGGTCTGGCTCAGAAGAACTTCCTTCATTGTGCAGACATCTTCACTGGAAAGCACTGAAGACATCACTCTCGGCTGATGTTAATCATGTTTACACACACACACACACACACACACACACACACAAACAACAAAACAAAGGTAAATAGACCAAGAGTGTAAATTAACCTAGCTTGCACAGCTAAGTACTTCTAACTGATGTTTGCAATATGTGGAATTTTGCAATCTGCAGGACGGATGAGCATAAAGAGAATGCTCTTGGAAATTGTTTCTGTAATATGATGGAACTATTCTCTCTAGCTTAGTACGTGATTTCCAGACAGAAAAGTACTTCAAAGTTAAGAAGATTAATGAAAAGACAAAGCATGAATGGTTTTAAATTTTCTTCATTTCAGATTAATTCAATTTTGAAAAATAGGTACCCTCTTTATGTCATGTAGTGCCTATAAATCACATAGTATGAAGAAAGCACATTATGAAATATTTATGTTTTATAACTAATGAATCCAAATATTTGGCATATGTTATCACAGCATTTCTGCTAATTAGCAATATGTTGGTTTGTTTTGACTCTTTCACTGATATAAGAGCTGGCATCTGAGCTTGAGGACTCGTATAATCAAAAATGCCAACTATTTTATCTCCGTATTGTGTTAGGGCAGCATTTCCAGTCTTGCTTGAAATTATGTGCCCAGATCAATTCAAAGAGATCTAAATGAAAGAGAGAGCAACTGGACCACTAAGATGTGGTTCATCATAGGTCACTAACATTGGAGGAGAATATCAGTAAATAAAGGGTTTATATTCTTTTTCTAACAAATTATTCTTTGGAAAACCATGAGCTTCCATCATCAGAAAATGATGCTTTAAAATGTTACATTTAAAGTTTCATGATTAAAGCTGGTTAAAAATAGAAGATCAAAGACAAAATGTGTGTAGATATATTGAATCATTCTTAGTCAGCTCTTAATATGAGAAATTGCTGGTAGTATCATAATGCTAGGTCAAGCATGGAGCTCAGCAAGACTGAGATGTGCTAGTGCTTTGTTTTGAACTTTTTTTTTCTCCTATAAAGTTCCAGACATAAAGAGATGTGCTACAAAAAAGAAAGGAAAGCAAGGAAGAAAGGGAGAGGGAGAGAGGGAAAGAAAGAAAAAAGAAAAAAAGAAAAAAGAAAAAAAAAAAAGAAAAGGAAGGAAGGAAGGAAGGAAGGAAGGAAGGAAGGAAGGAAGGAAGGAAGGAAGGAAGGAAGGAAGGAAGGAAGGAAGGAAGGAAGGAAGGAAGGAAGGAAGGAAGGAAGGAAGGAAGGAAGGAAGGAAGGAAGGAAGGAAGGAAGGAAGGAAGGAAGGAAGGACATCCAACATCTTCTGTGGGGAAAAAAAAAAGGGTATTTTTCATCATAGGTCATATCTGTTTTTTTTCCACTAACTCATTAAATCATTTTCATTTTTCACTTAAACACTCAGGATGGGAATTCATTGACCAGAACTTTCACTTCCTCTTTCATTACCACTGCTTCTGCTCATGCTGAAATCAGTTGCTGAGGGCATCCGGTGCAAATTATTTTACACTGATTATCTTCCTAAAGTTTCTACAATTGTGCTGTTTCTTAGGAAACCAGGACATCACGTGCTATGTATGGCAGATGTACCTAACATGCTCCTCTCACTTTCCTCATTGTTGTTTTTCTCTCCACACAGCATTACGAAGAATTTTAGGCACTATACTGAAGTTTTATCCCCAGTCTTAATTCTCTGTGTAATAAGATATATCTTTCTATATTGCTCATTGACCCATAAGTACTGTATTATCTGGACATCTCGGAGAGGTCTGCCTAATTAATGATTTTCTCTGAAATCCACCTTTAAGAACAAAGGAGATGAAACCTGAAAAGGTTCAGCATGCTCAGATGGGACACATGGAGAAATTAGATGGGGAGATCATTCCTTCTTTGTAAAGCCACAAATGCCACGTGGGTGTGAGGAGATAAACTGATCTTTAGGCTCAGTTTTGTTCTGATATTTCTTCTGACATTACTAACAAAGGCACCCACCTGGCAGTACCTTTGCAATATGAACCACCCTTTCTCACCTATTGGCATAGCATTGTCAACTCTACTTAAATTACTATTAGTTGGTAATATTTTGTAGTTGCCCTGAAATAAAGCAAAACCTTGAATTAGTAACACTGAGGTCTCTGCTAAGATCTGGCAAAACAAAACAAACAAACAAACAAAAATACAATGAACAACAACATCAATAAAAAACTATATCCAATATAGGTGTACTGCTCTCAGCTATTTGTCTACCTACCTCTACAATCAATGAGTAGTCTTTTGGTCATCACATCAATAGAGATAATTTGTCCGATCAGATGTTGACATCTCCGTATGATCCCTGGGATCCAAAAACTAGTTTTTCCTTGTCTACTAAGTGATCATTTCTGCTTAAATGGAAACGCTTGCATTGTTGGTGCACTCAGGCAGATGGATTACACTTTTGTGTCCTCCAGCTTTGGTTTCCTACATTGAGCTTCTTGGGTCATAAATTTATAAAGGAATGAGAATCTGTCATCTAGTTACACTAAGCTTCTCTCAGTGGTCTCTGTGAGGCAGAGGAATGAGTGCTAATGACAAATCTTATCATGCTGAAAGAGTGAGGCAAGCTGGGATTCTTCATGGTGCTTTGGATTGCCTCATCTCCAGTATGATGCATTTAAAATACACCTTTTCTGCAGAACTGCCGTCGTAATGGATGTAAAAAAAAAAAAAAAAAAAAAAAGTGAACAAAGTCAGAGCTCTGTGTTCATTTTCTCAACTTCTATTTAATTTATTAATGTTATTAACTGATAAGCTTCAAATCTATCAATTAAGAATATCTATAACAATATATTGGAACTCAGGGTTCTTGAGGCCCTGAACTCCAGCATCATGGTGAACAAGGCTGTAAGAGATACATAACTATCTCCCCGCTTGTATCTTTAGAAAAAGAAAAGCACAGTCTTGTTTGGGAGCTAGGAGTATATATAGAAACACAAATGAATCCCTTCGTTTTGTTTATTATTAATTGTATATAATTCTTTATTGCCCTGACCTCCCTCACGGTATTTGGAATATGGAGACAGTGGGACTCCAGAAGGACTGAAATCCACATGAATCTCCAAGCATTTTACTGAGCTCAATCCTAGGCATTTTCTTGCCAATATCATTAATTATCTTTTTATTACTTTAGTGGCTTGTGTTACACTTGGAAGCCTTCCTTTGCTCCCATGGAAACACCGTCACATTCCACATTTAGGAAATACTATGGCGGACATTTAATAATGCCTGATCCTTTTCTGGAGAGAATTACATGTACTAAGTGCATAGCAAATTGGTCCGATGATTGGATTACTGCCTTTTTCTGATCTCAGCTATTGATAGAGTAGTTTCCTATAACTGGCACTTTCAGTATTTCAGAGGATGCATTTGTCCATGGCAACTCCAGTCTGCTTAAGTTTACTTCATAACACAGCCCACTTTACAGTGTGCCAAGAGAAAGCACTTGCAATCCAGTTAATTACTACTTGCCACTACCTTATACAATTGGTATTCTTGTTAGAAAATCATTTGAGCTACCAGTAGGACAGATTCTCCTTTTCGTAAAGAACATTACAAAGTTAAATACCTCCTAATCCTTTGGATTCTTCATTTGCTGCTCCTCACTTCCACAATATCTCCAACAAAAAGTTTTCTAAAATAGTGGAAAGTCTGTTGTCTTTTAGATTGGAGACTTAGACAGCTCCTAGAATATTTAGTCTGTCTTTATCACCTCTTTCACCTCCCTGAAAACTCTATGGCTGCCCACATTTCCCATAGGGCATCCCCATACTGTTGGGGCCAAGACCCTGCAAGTCATGTGTTGAATACTTAACTTGAAGAACTCTTTGGACAGTATTTTGTATGTATTTTTTGTACACAACCTGGTAGCTAGCACCTCAGCGGAGAGATATTAGAGTAGAAATGAACTTCATGTAGTTACAGTTCCTGGAGATAAGGGGCTCCTTTACCAAATACATTACAAATATCCCACAGTTTCACAATGAAAAGCATCTTGATGCTTTCAAGTGATCTTTATGCTGAAGTATTTTGGTTTGCTCACGCATCAGTTTCTCACAATATTCACAGTATCCACAATATCCACTTTCCTTCCTCCGAAGAGAGTTTAAAATGAACATGGAATAGAAAGCCTGTTCTGCTGCTATTCCTGAGCTTCCTGTCCCCGCTCCTTCTGCTGCTATCATTACCAGGGACAGGAGAGGCTGTGGCAGCATCAATCACAGCAGCAGTGGTGGAAGAGGCCAGGGCAGCCTCTGTACCAGCCTCTGGTTACCTCTTCTGCACCTTCCAGAATGGGCCTCATGCTCTGGAGAACTAACTGGTTTGTAACACCAGTTTTGTCATGTTTTGCTCCAGATGTGTAAAAGCCAATGGGCCACGTACTGTCTGTATTTCCAGAACTTCCTGAAAAAGTATACTGAGTTTGTGTGTAGTACTTCTTATCCATTACCCTCAACCATAGGTGGATAACTCAGTCACCAGTAAATTACTTTGATCAGTACTGGGTGAGATGCCACCATCATGTGTAGGTACAGCCCAGTGTCCTGCCAGTGCTTGCACCTTTGTAAAGGGAATAGACAGCAGTAAGCAATCATCAGCTACTCTCTTCCTGCCAGCTCTCCCAGAGAGGAGGAAGAGAGGCTGACACAAAGTGGACCAGCAATGGCAAGGTGACTTCATCAGTACAATTGTCCACATGATGTCATTGTTCAGGTTACTTATGCCCTAGGCTTGTTCTATAGCTGTTCAGGTTTTTTTGTTTGTTTATTTGTTAGGTTTTTTCTTCTCAAACTTTGACTGAAAATTCCTTGGTTCAAAGGCCACAGCTCAATGTATTTGTGTAGCACTGTGCATATAATAAATAATAATAAAAATCTATAACTAAGAGCATGAGTTGTGCCTACAGCGGTATAAATCTCAGCTATTATACAGCAGAGGGCAAATAAATAAAAAAAAATCTTGGTCTTGAAATGATGCTTACGTCAAATGGGACAACACAGAAGAAACACAGTCTAGTAGGTCATTAAGAAGCCAAAATGGAATTTGATTTAATGTATGAGTCCTCTTTCTTCAGTTTTGGCTTGATCCACAGCACAAGTAAACCTCATTAATCTGGTTAAGATTCATGGGCCTACCATACTTGTCCCGGAACATAAGATGTTAGAGTCCTAAATGTATAAAATACTGCCATGAAAGGAGGAGTGTGATGTCAATAGCACTTAATCCTACTGGAACACAATCAATTCAACAATGAACAGTCATGAAATGGTAGTCCTTGTTTCTGATATCAGAAAGTATTACATCCTAATTCCTGCTTATGCAATTGTTAATAGTGTTAATACTTTACAGAATAATACTTTTTGTTAATACTTTACAGAAGCCCACAATGAAACACAGCTGTTCAAAACTGGTCCTGGGAATCACTTGATTTGTCATGAAATGAAAGGGAAGGTATTCTTGCATTTAGTTTGTCAGTAAAAAGAAAATCCTAAACTTATGAAGAGGCAAGAAATTTGTAGATGACCTTCCGCTGATCCTGACAAATTTTCTTGAAATTCTTGAAAGCTTGGAGCTTGACAGCTCCAATGACAGAATGTTCTTCCTTCCCTTCTCAAAAAAAAAAAAGAAAGAAAAGAAAAAGAAAAAAAGAAAAAAAAAAGAAAAGACTCCTCTCTGTACAGGTGAGAAGAGAGTTTTGTGCTCCAGGTGTCTCCTCACAGCCTTCAGAAGTGGAGAAACCCAATGGACTGTGTCAGGAATTCAGCTAAAAATGTCCATATGAAAACCTAACGCTAATTAGCATGTAAACTGTCACTCCAAGCAAGTTTATACTAAGACACAACAAGCAAAGCAGCAGTACAGTGTTAATGCATCGGTTCAGTACCATTCCAGTGCTTTTTGCAGGACCAGTCCTGGGAGAGACAGACCCACGCTGGCTGGCTCTGACGATGCTCGGTGGAGACCAGACATTGTTGCTGTTCCCTGGCTTCCTACATACCTGCACATACCATTCTGCATGATTTACATTACTTTTGGTAATTTCCTGCCTTTTTCAAGACTAGCTGGACCTGCTCTTGTGTGAGGGTTGGTTATCTGAGCCAGCCAGGACTGTTCCCTGTGGAGCAGTGCAATCTGTTCCTGGACCTTGAAACCCATTCATTTATGCCCTGTAATTCCTCTATTTGAATAGTGAGTGCACTCCTAAAGAAAAAAACCAAGACACCACATAGTAACAACAACTAAAGTTCCAAACAAGTGCTGTAGCAAGCTAGCTTCTTTCTGCCCCCCGGTCTTCTAACATCTTGCACAGCAGAGACTGTATGGCTGAAGCTCACACCAGCACTCTTTAGAAGAGGACAATAAATTTGATTAGTCCTTTCTGTAGAGGAGGAACTCAGGCTGGGACAACTCTGTAGGAGTTTACCTATGCAGTAACTCCATAGCTCAGCTTTAAGATCTAGATTCACTTCCCAATGCTGCATCACCAGTACCTGCCCTGGGATGACAGCCAGTGTGCAGCTCGTGTTCTCCTTGTACCCTGGTTTCCTCACACACTAGCTGGAAAAGAGCACATGTGCACTTCAATGAGGTCTTTCAATAGGAATAATTAGGAACTGCCCATGAGGTTTGCTGAAGACAAAACCTTTGCAGGACTGGACCCACATGAACTCATGTCTTTCTGAAGACTTTGTCTTTATGTGGTAAAAACCAAAACAAAATAAAACAAATGACAACGACAACAACGAACCAAAAAACAAAAACAAAACCAAAACAAAAAACAAAACAAAACAGAACAAAAAAACCAACCCAAAACTTTTCCATTTGCCTACAGTTTTTAAAAGAAATGAATTTTAAAAGATCTTTTTTGGGAACTTACCTTTCTTGTTTAGAAGAATAACATCTTTTCTGTCTTTTCTATCATCACGCATGCCCCACTTTTGACATCCAACTACTGAAATTCAGCATCTCCAGGAACACCAGAGTGTAAGCTCACCTGTTCAATATAGGTTTTCATAAGAGCTTAATGTTCTGTTCCCTGAAATTATAACAAAAACATCAAAATTACATCCCCAGAACATGAAAGAGTGATATTTTGTGCATTAACCATACTAATGGACTGCACATTCCTTCTTTGGATGTGTCCTTCCTGCCTGATGTGTAACAGAAAAAGCATTTTAGATTTGCCTCCTTCTTAAAATCATGGAAATAACATATCAAAATTAATGACTAAATGTTACATTTTGTAAGATACGTAGAGTATCACCAAATATGTTTCAGGTCATGCAAATCTGGTCAAGTGAAGAAAGCAAAATACTTGTCATCAAACATACATGAGTTTATTAGAGCACAGTGCCATATTTTAAACATGTCGTGGTTTCACAGCTTCTTGTACCCTTCTGTTCTCATCAGTGTGCCCTCATGAGAACCCAAAGCAGCTGTTAAAAAAAAAAAGCATCCGTACAGATGAACAATGGAAAAAAAATGGACTGTACCTTCCAAGCTTACAAGTCTGTGAAAGCAAACAAACAAACAAAACAACAAACCAACGAAAATTGATATTTACAAAAATGCCTGGAATTCAAACCATCCAAATTTGTTTTATTGATTTAATTACAGGAACTGTAGAACACTCACAGAGTACGCTTACACTGACATGCCCCAGGTATAAGCCCGGGCTTTGGAACTTACTCGGAAGAAGCTGAAAATTATCATTTTGAGTCAGTTTACTCTTTTGATCTACTAGTCATTACCCAGCCTAGCTTAATAATCAATATTATTGTTTATTTGTTTTCTCAGTCTTTGCTTGAATAAAAAGTGTAATACAAAAACATCTCAAATCAGCAAACATGAAAATCTTGTTACAGCTAATTGTGTTTTATATTTTATGTACAGTCCATGTGTAACACAAATATAAAACCAGGCAAAGAATATTATACTTAACTTGAGACTTCTGTAATTCCAGTAACTGTGAATTACCCACTTGTGAAGTATAGGCAGTATATATAATGTGCACAAATACACACACGGCACCATTGCATGCATTTTTTGGACTGAAATGGAGCTTCTTTGTCATATACCCTCACCCAATGGTGAGAGTTGCAGTCATATCTGTGTCTTAATGGTGACCAAAAAGGCAGCCCACCAAATATGAGCTATTCCATCATGTTGTCCTTTGGGTTCTAGTGTTTTAGACACCACCAAGAACAAACCAGAACAGACTGTCCCCTGGAGTGCAGAAAATACCAAGAAAAATATAGAGAAAATAGCTACAATTTTCTTTGGTGACAACAAAACCTCACTTTTTTGTTCTTTAATTTCTTATTTTTGAGAAATACTCTTCCTTTTTCACTGCCCAGTGATACAACTGGGAGCTTGTAGAGTGGATGATGGGTTGAATATGATCTTATCTGTCATCCAGTTCTACTGATTTCTGCTACCAATACTGAGAGATGCATGGGACCAGCATCATCCTCTCTGAAAGCTACCATTGTGGCCCCGTTTTTTTTTTTCTCCTCAAGCAATTAGGAAAACAATCTTGGTTGTCTGGGTTTAGTGGGGAAAAAAGGAACATGTTTTTAGGTTCCTCCCTGCCAACAGATGTGCAGACAGATGGAACCATGTCAGGAGCCCCATGTGGTGCCAGGGGAACAACTGGATGTCGGAATCCACACAACTGAGGAAAGTGGAGCAGATGAGAGGAGCAGAGCATCACACAGATGCTGTCTGAACACCACCGGGTCTCTTTTTTGTTTCACTACTGTAAATGCAGGACATATAAAAGAGGTCTTCAGGATTTTGAAAACAGCAAAAACTACTCAGGGATCTTCAAACCAGGTACAGCACACTCTCCACAGAAAGACAAAACAGGATTATTTAGAAGCAGTAGGAACTACTTTTGGCTTGGCATGCACAGTAGTGGAAACAAGCTCATCTTGAGTGCCTGAAATTAGTTAATGTAGTGTGGTGTCTTCATTGTACTTTACTGCCATTTTCACAGCCCACGTTGCCATCATCTGCACAAATAAATAACACTGACAATTTTTACATATATTCCCAGAAAGTTTAATTCCCACAACCGTGTCTTGGTATGTACTGATTCTGCCTTCATTACCAAATAGTAACATTCCCCCCAAATTGATGGGGCTATTTACTCAGAAACCAGGTGTGGCTTGATACTAAGTGACTTTGTGAAGACAAAAAAAAGAGATACAACTATTTCCAACAATGCAAGTGGTTCTGGGAGTCGTGATGAGTTCCCTTCACGTGTCTGTTTGCAACACTGCTGAGCTAACCAGTACGTACCGTACCAACTCTCTATCCCTCAGACTCGGATGCCATTGCCTGCCTTACATGAGCTTGGCTGCTAAATGGTGCTCTGGATCTCATTTTAATTTTGAGAGACGACAGTGCCAAGCAACAGGGATTGCATCCTTTTGTCTACAACATCCTCCATGTTAACTTTTAAGGGAAAGTGTTGGGAACTGAATTCACTGTGGTATCATGGTGGTCATGCGTTGACAGTTGGACTTAAAGGTCTCTTCCAACCTCAATGATTCTATGATTCTATTATACTGATATATCACAGGATTTCTTTAAATTAGTTACAAAAATTAAACGTGTGCAACAAAACAAACAAAAATGCTGTGTAACCTCCATCAACATGAAGAGGAGATGTCACCCTAAAATTCAAACACCTCAGTCCACACACATACATGGACAGCAGTGAGGATTTGCCTTCTCAAGGCCTGTTACGTTTTGTCATTAAACCGTCCTAGTCTGGACTTTCTTCCAACTCCTACCTGTTGGTGTTTCAGACCAAACTGTGATCCTGCTTTCACATCCTCTTTCCGTGTGTGAGAAGTTTTAGGCATTAAATGCTAGAGAGCAAGGTTACCCCAGTGTAGGCCAAATGTGCCGTTTGTACTGCTTGGCATGAGCAAGTAGTGCACGTATTACTTCAGAAACGAAAAATAAAATGAAGATTAAATTCTATTTAGAAAAATAATTGCTTTATTATCGTCACACCTTCCTGATCAGTTGCCCAAGCCCTAAATACCTTTCACACAACAACCTACAGGCTGCAGAATAGCTCACCGAGCAAGGCAACACGTGTCAGCCTGTGGCCATCCTAGTCCCTCCTTGCTGCCATGGCTGGTGCCCATGCCTAGCCCCAAGTGCTCAGACCCACCAGCCCAGGGCCTCAGGTGGGCACGGGAATGAAATTGGTGGACTTGGAATGGGGAGACTCCCGCCAGGTGTTCAGGCTGTGCGTCGGGCTCCGGTTGTTGGTGAAAGAAGTCTGTCGCCTGCTGTTGCTGTTTGAATCCTCCTTGCTCAGCGTCTGCTTTATCTTTTGGCAGCATGGGAAGCTCTGCACGCAGTCCTGTAGGAGATGCCCGCTGAAGAACATGTAGATCCAGGGGTTGCAGCAGCTGTTCAGGCTGGCCAGGAGGGCGGTGACGGTGGTTGCAGTGTTTTCGGAGTCTGTGGGGGGAAAGAAAGAGGTTTGGCCATCACTGGAACATTCTCAGCCTTCAGTCAATTGCTTTCTTAACTCTTTGATTTTTTTTTAATTTGCTGAATAATCCCTCTCCTACAAGCTATTGACCTGAGCAGCAGCACTTGAAACTAATAATGAGGGCGTAATAAGGAAAAGTTCTTACGTACAGCCCCTGCTGAAGTCTATAAGGAATCTGTCTGAACAGGCTGCAGGAACCTGACAGAAGTACAGAGCAATCCAGTACAGCCTGCGGGCACAGGATAATGCTTCAGCCCACTTCACTCATGATTAGTCACGTGTTGATAAGTCTGGGCTTAATACCGAACAGTTTTTACTCTGATTTTGGTTTCAAAAATTGGCTACCTCGGGCATCAATGGCACAGTCCCCACTGATTTCCCACTGCTTTCAATTATACCAGATTTTCCTGTGCGCTTTTGCATGCTGGAAATTGTTAAGTGTTCAGTAACTGGCAGCTTCCGAATCAAATTCCTGTTTCAGAGATTGAACACATTTTACTGAAGGAACAAATGGAAGTGAGCACTGTGTCACCAGTTATGGCCTTCTGCGTCCACTCATCAGTTAAACTACCAAGCACTGTACATACATGGTCTAATCAGTTCCTCCCTTTGTAAAGACTTCTTTATGTGACTTTGGAAGTTAAAAAACAAAACAAAACAACAAAAAACAACAAAACCAACACAAGCCTCTATTTCACCACATGACCCCGCATCCCTGGCATGACTTCAGTCCCACTTTAGTGGCAATTGATGCCCCCACTACAGCAAGTGACAATTTGGGGATACTATATAAAAAGAAATTATGACTTCCAACATTTTGATTTGCATCTTTCTCATCGTGAGGAAACAGGCTTTGCGCTCCTGTGCTGTCTGTCACTCCCCACCTAACAGTTTAAACTCAGCAATTATTTCCAGCTGGAATTAACAGACGGATGTGCAGCTCCAGACCTTGGAATTCCACGTTTCTCAGGCACTGGGGGATGGCTGGCAGAGATGCTCATTGCTGAGCACCCTGAGGAAGGGCTCAGGATGTGCTCAGCCACATTATTAGACAGCAGAGAATGCACACGCGAGGCAGCTGCCTGGGAGCGGGCGCAGCGTGCTCCCCGCTCACACTGGCACTCGCGATGGTGCGCACACTGCAACACCGACAGCACACCCTCCTGCAGCCTCCACTCGGCTGTGCAGTGCCCTCCGGGAGCCCCTCGGGCCCCGAACGCCCCTGCAGAGCGGAGCCCCGGCCCCGACGTGCTCCGGAGGAGAGGCCGCGATCCTTCCCGAACCCCGACGGCGGCCGCGCCGCGGTCCCCGGCGGCACCTACCGACCCAGGGGAAGTGCTGGTCCCAGACGGACCACATCTGGATGGTGAAGAAGGGCGCCCAGCAGACGACGTAGGCCGAGACGATGACGAAGGTCATCTTGACGGTGCGGATCTTGGCGCGGGAGATGGTTTTGACGCCGCTGACGCAGGGGGCGAGGAGCAGCCCCCGTCGTGGGCCGCCGCCCGCCGCCTCCCCGGGGCGCGCCCTGCCGCGGGCGCTGCGCCAGATGCGGAAGCAGATGAAGCCGTAGCAGGTGGCGAGGATGAGCACGGGCGCCACGAAGATGCCGCCGGTAATCCAGGTGACGTAGGCGCGGGGCCCCCAGGGCATGATGAAGTGCGCCCAGCAGTCGTAGACCCGCGAGCCGCGCTCCACCTCGCTGAGGCTGAAGATGAAGTACTGCGGGGTGCTGAGCAGCAGGCTGAGCGCCCAGGCGGCCGCGATCATCGCGTAGGAGCGCTTGGTGGGCTGCTGCAGCGTCTTCAGCGGGTGACACACGGCGATGTAGCGGTCGGCCGTCATGGCCACCAGCATGTACGCCGAGGCGAACATGCCGAACACCTGCAGGTGCTTGACGACGCGGCAGAGCCCGTCGGGGCCGTGGAAGCGGTGCGTGACCTCCCAGCAGAGCTGAGGCAACACCTGGAAGAAGGCGACCACCAGGTCGGCCAAGCTGAGGTGCCGGATGAAGAGGTGCATGCGGGACGCCTTGCGCGGGGTGCGCCGCAGCGCCAGCAGCACGCTGCCGTTCCCCAGCACCGCCACCGCGAAGGTGACGGCCAGCACGGCGATCTCCAGCTTGGCCAGCTCTTCGTCTCGCCCGAACGGGTCCCAGTCGCCCGCGCTGCCGTTGGGCGCCCGCGACCAAGTCTCGGGGCTTGGGCTGCTGCCGCCCTCCGCGGCCCCCCGCCACCGGCTGCCGTTCCCGGGGGGCCCCGCCGCCCGCGGGCTCCCGCCGCCGCCTCCGAGCCGCATGGACGGGGCTGCGCGGCGGGGCTCTGCTCGCCCGCTGCCCGCCGCGCTCCGCCGGCTCCGCGCCCGCCGCCTTTATCCCCGCGGCGGGGGGCGAGGCGGGGGGGAGCTCCCGTGCCAGTGGCTGCCCGCCGCCTGACGCAGCCCTCCGCCACGCCTCGCCTCGTCCCGTCCCCGGGGCCGGCAAAGGGTTGTCGTCTCGGACATCCGGACGGGACGGCAGCCCTCCGCCGCCCTACGATGTTACTTCGGACGATGCGAAGTTATCCTCTGGAATTAAGGAACCTGCCGTAGTAGATAGGTCTGCAGGAGTAGCCCACGGGATTCGGTTTTCAGTTGCCTAATTCATTGTCTGGAAGTATAGAAAAGTGGTCAGGAAACTCGGAATCTTAAGCTTATCAGTCATTTTTTTCTTCTTCCCTTCCCTTCCCTTCCCTTCCCTTCCCTTCCCTTCCCTTCCCTTCCCTTCCCTTCCCTTCCCTTCCCTTCCTTTCCCTTCCCTTCCCTTCCCTTCCCCTCCCTTCCTTAGCTTTTTAGCTGAAACCACATCCAGATCCAAACTCTAATACTTGTTGCACTCACAACACCGTATATGCCCATTCCTGCTGGCCTCTCTTCACAGTGAGGGCTGTTTGCGATGCCTGATGCAGCCCTGCAGAGCAGCACGCCCGGCTCAGAGCCACACAGAAGCAGCGCATTGCCTTCCTCGCTCTCTTTGCTTCCTCTTTTCGGTCTTCCTGACCCGGCTGATGGCAATCAGCATCCCTGGGAGCAGAGAGTTCAGCGGTTTGCACAGCAGCTCCCTGTCCCGTCTGGATTTCGGGGCAGAGAAGGAAACGGGCATTTAGGAGCCCAATGGGCCCTCACGTGTTTGTAACCACACGCTGGAAAATCGCAGTGCAAACACTCCCCGTTCTCCACTGCGTCAGGCTCAGCCCTTCAGCACATCCAAGGGACAATAAAAGCCATCTGAGGCAGTTTAACGAGACCCTCAGCCCTCTATCTCCCCAGTAATCTGGGGGATTGTATTCACAGGGGCATAAATCCACTGAGTCATTCAATGCTGCCATTGGCAGAAAAAGAGAATTTAAAACGGGGTTTTCTCATGTTGCCTGAGTATCCTATCCACCTTGTGAAACCGCACAACCTCAGCCTTTCAGAGCTGAGGGAGAATTAACAGACGTACTTTCACAGGTGCTGCATCAGTGTTTGTGCTTTCAGTGCATAATCCAAGCTTTTATCTCCTAGTTCTCTTATTTCAGAGAAGTTAAAGCTCTCACCGATGATCGCTCACGAACCTGCAGCCAGATTTTAAGTTACTGGTCTTAATTAAGTTAATGCTCAGGTCTAGCCGATCTGATAAATGCTTCCACATGTAACCTGCTGTATAAATCTGTGTTAACACCTACCTGGTGCCTTTTTTATGTCTTTGACAAATTTTGGTAACCCTTGTGGCAGTTTAGTAATGATTTTTGTGTTAGGAAGCACCCAGCCAAACTAATGGAAAATAGGCTATAAAGTTTGGTGGCAAGACTAATCAGTAAAAGTGAAGTGAATGCTCAGGGGTATTGGTCTGGTTTCTTCTTAGGAAACGGTCCATGTACCCTCCCATGAAAACATTTAATTCTAGTAAAAATCATCCTCAGGCATTTAAAGTAGCGGGAAGGAATACAGACAACTTTGCATGACACTGCTTCTGAGGGATGTAACTGCACTGACAATGACATGATCTGATTCTTAGAAGGAGCCCAAAATATTTGTGTAGAAGCGTTGTACAGAATTGCCTTATTTATCCCAAAACCATGCCAAGAGCTTACTGTACCTGAAGGCAGGCAGGCAGGGTGAGTCTGAGCAGGTGGGTTGGCTGCTGCTTTGTAATCTCAATTGTAAGATGGAGATGCTCAACATGGATGGGATAAATGGAATTACACTTCTGCTTGTGCCAATGGATATTTTAGTAGCTCTCCTTAAACATACTATGGAACATTTTAAATTGACTGGTTTTGCAATGGTGTACATCAGTAGTCTTGTGGTGATCATTCTGAAGAGGTTGCTGATATGGGATATTGTTGGTTGATGCAAAATATTAATGCAACCGTTAATGTAAAGACAGTACCACTCCAATTTTCTGTACTGCAAATATTGCAGCAGCCACATCCTCAGAGGCTCAGAAGTCCAAGGAGATCTGAGTTCCTCCTAGTTTTATGGATGCTTATGGGACATCCACTTTTCCAGTTTGTGCCCGACTATCCTTTATGCATTGGTCATCTCAGCAGGAAGCACAGTCCTCTCTGGAGCAGAGCTAGCTAACAGGTCAGGAACTGGCTCCCCAGGGCAGTGGGGTTGGCCCCAAGCTGCCACACATTCAAGAAGCATTCGGACAATGCTCTCAGTCATAGGGTTGAATTTTTGGGTTGTCCTGTGTGGACCTGGAGTTGGACTCGATTATCTGTGTGGGTCCCTTCTGGTTGAGGTTATTCTGTGATTCTATGATTCTAGAAAGAAACATTAGGGAACAGGAGGAGCTAGCAAACCAGCTAGCACGGTAAGAGAGGAAATACACCCCCATGAGATACAGCCAAGCTATAAGCCAAAGTGCTTAGTTTTGTGTCCAGTGGATAAACATTTTCATTGGTTTCTTAGTGTGCTTTGTGATTACATTGCCAACAGCAGGTCTGGTAGTCCATGTGAAATGGTTTGTTTGGACCGCTTAAGATAGGTTGTACAGGGAGAAACAGGTAGGTGTGTGTAGCAGAATAGCCAGAGCAAAATCACGTACAGAGAGGGTAGAGAAGTGCAGGAAGTTTAAACCAATTCTAGAAATAGAGGCAGTACATATAGGCATTTCTTGAAATTTTCTTAAGCTTCTGGCAGGATTTATGTACAAAGGCAAAAAAAGATTTTAGTTGCATTTGCCAGAACCATAAATGAAGTCTTCCTGTTTCTTACTGCTTGGGATTTGCTCTGAATCCCTTCCAATGTGTATGAAAATCACTGTGTTCAACACTTCATCGAGGGAAGTCCTGGGAATTAACAACAGAGAACGAATAATGAAGAGTACAAATACGTGAATGAGTAGAAATGTCATCCAGAAGCAGCCTTCAAACATTGCACAAGTTAATGGGATCTAATCTGATCTCTTTGTTCTCACGTTCATGCTGAGGTCAGAGCCTGAATAGATTGGATAATCCAAATGAGAAAAAATGAACCTTATGGACCTATTGTTTAAATTGGCTGCTGTTGCTTTATTTTGGTTCTTCCTGTTCTCTGCCTATAATGTTGCAATAGAGCTGTAGATTTTATTTTTTAACATCTATGCCTTCACATGTTAGAATCTTGATTTTCTCTCCTTCCAACCTGAATAATATGGGTCACCTCTATCTTTCTTATCTTAAGTAAGCTCAAGGAAATGCTTGTTCCTGTTTTGAACAAGTCAGCATCCTTCATCCCTTTCTGTTGTCACGGCTGCTGCCACCACCATCACCATTATGAGAGGAGATCTGGTGAAAGAGAGATGAACTGATCTTCCCCAGGAGGCTGAGTCTGCTTTTCTGGGGCTGCTGGAGTTCCCTTCCACAGAACACTTCTGTTCTCCAGACTACTGCCAGTAGAGCAATTAAACTGCCTATTACAGTAATAGTTTCAATTAGAATTATAATCTATTTCTTCTTAATATTCACACTGGTTTGTATGATGTTACTTAGTTATTAATTCCCTGAGCTGATTAGGACGAATAGGCTGCCACTTTCAGTTCTTGGATGCGGTACAATATCCTTAGCTCTTGTAAGCTTCTCCTACATGTGGCTCAGTGCAGTGCCCATTTACCAGAGCCTTTCCTTCTGGTGCTTCATTATTGCCTTGTGCCTAACAACAATGCCAGAGCTACAGAACCAGGAGACACCATGGCAGCAGAACTCAGCAGCTTCGTAAAGAAGTCTGTTTTGTCTCACTCCCTGGGGAAGCTGGAAACTCTTAGATAGCTATATAAGATAACAAAAATCAGCAAGCAGAAAAGTTGCTTAAAACAGGTTTTCAAGAAATCTAGAAATGCCAAGCTGCCACCTTACGGACTGAAGCAATAAGATAACCTTGATCCAAATTAATTTGGGGTTTGTGTAGCTAAATAACCTAGCCCAACAAGTGATTAAATGATTTAAATTCATACCCTGTTGCATTAAAGATTAGCGAAGGGCTTTAGAAGAATTATTATTTTTTGAGTGGGAATTTTGAGAGCTTTGCTCTCGAAAGGAAGCCTTGGAGAGCTTTCTGAAATTAGCTAACTGAGGAACCAACAGCTGATAAAGCAAGAGGTACAGATGAATTTACCAAGTAATTGTATAAAAAAGGTTTGGCCACGCAACTCACACGTTATTAGGTACATGCAACAGGTTCAGGAAGAATAAAAGCTTAGAGAAGCATAGTTCCAAGTTCAGGAACGCTTCCATGGTTTATAAGAGAGTCTAATGTTGTCTTGGTCATTAATGTGGCCCTAAATTAGTAGCTGAAGTCCTTGGAAAATGTCTCAATGAGACTGTAATGCATAATGTCTACTTACCCATCAGGTAAGGTTCATCTATCATAGGGAGGGGCATTTCCATTTGACAGTTGTTGTTATTTATATTTGATATTTATTATTATATTTTGGTCATTGCATAAAATATGATTTTTTTTTATTATTATTTGAAATAATTTAATGCTTGTCATTGCTACATTGGTAGATGGTGATGTAGGTAGATACGTGCAGTGCTAAAGATTGTTGCTGAAGCTCTGAATGGGAATATATGCTAAGTTCACATGTACAATTTGAGAAAAATTCTCTTTAGGAAGGATCTGGGACCTATTCATTCAAATATTCTGTGGTTTGATATCAGACAATGGGCCATTTACTGGGGAATGTAAGCTCCTTATGTGCATCTAACTATATCCTTCCATAAAGTGTTCAAATGCTTGAACATTATAACTTGCACTTCATGGTTCTTGATAGCTTACTTAATGACAAGTAATTCCAAAAACTTTCAGCTTTGTATTACACAAGGATGAGCTAAGTATCAGGAAGGTAACATTTCCTTTTCCCATAAAACTCATTGACGTACACACACTTTAAAATCAGCTTTTATGAGACATTTTGATGTTACTTTCCATATCATACTCTTTTATGGTATGTTTAGAAAAATATATTGGTAGAGAACATTGGTTTCATAAAACTAAGGGACATCTTTATTTGCAAATGGAATCAACCTGCAAGTAGGCAGTAAATCAGTTAAGTTTGGTTGTATCCAAGAGGTTTTCTCTGTCTTTTTTCTTAATTTAATATAAAATGTGTTAGGAAATGGACAAATGCTTTAGAAAAGCCTTTTGATTCTAGAAGATTATGGGAAGAAAGGGTTTTTTTTTTCTCCAAACTGAGAGAGATGACAGCCAGAGCTGCGTGTTCAAAGGCTTTACAAACTTGGAGGAACTACTCAAGTTTAAAATTCTGAGGTCCAGATTCCTACTGAGAGATTATTTTGAAGATGCTGTACTTTCTGAAGAAAGTAGAACTTATTTAAAACTCAATTTTATGTTTTAATAATTCCAGCAGGTATGTAAAAGACTGGAATAGGAAAAATGATTTGCTTGAAGTGTCCTGAGTTCCCTGTTGCGTGGAGAAAGAAATATATCCATTAAGCTGAGGAAAAATTAAAAGTCATGTGAATATACAGTAAAAGACTGCATATTCATGAGCTGAAACTATTCATGGCTTCAGTATTATATTATGTCATTTTTTGAAGCCAGATACAGTACTGACTTAATTGGAATACATTTTTCAATGTGTCTGGGAATAAAAGGTCAAGGAGAAATGGATTTCCCTAACTGAAATGAGGTGTGGTTAGAAGGAGAAATGGGATGGAACAGATATGCCTACAAAGAGAAGGATTTATAATTGTTTTGCTGTCTCTCAGGACAGCGTTCTCAATTTTTTCAGTTGTGATTTTAGACTATTTGACACGATCCGTCCCTTTAGTAAAACTATTTTAATAATAATTAGGCAAGTTTGAGTTTTGTTCTGCAAGTAATCTCAAATTTAATTTACATTTTGTTTTGCTTTGCTGTTGGACAATTCGAGTTCTATTATCCAATAATAATCCAATTATTCAGATTAATGCAGCCAGACTGCCCGTGGAGACACTGACCTACTGAAAGAAGGACAAAGGGGAATTTTTTAAAAAATCTAAGGTAGGTGATAAGATCAATAGAAGCTTCCAATTCCCAAAACACTGTGAGAAGAAATACAGAAACTCCAGAGCTAAAAAGTGCTAAAAAGAAGTGCTAAAAAGAGCTCCAAAGTGACTCTTCGATACGCTTCCTCTCCACTCAGCATGCCTCTACAAGGAAGTCAGGAGAAGCAAGGATAGCTACAAAGCATCAACTACTTAGGCTGCCTCTACTTCTCTGCTCAGCTTTCAGTTAGACCACTGCTTCTCAGATGAATATGCTGAAACAAAGCACAGCGATCACGTTAAAGATCTCCCTTTAATAACTGTAGAATGATATATAACTCTATTACTTAAGCATGACTGGGAGTGTCCATTAACATAATTCTCTTTTGAAATCTGACGTGAACTAACCTCAGCAGAAATTAAATTCCTAACAACCATTAATTTGTTGAATAAGCTTTTTGAAAGTCTCCTTCTGAATGACTGACTTAAAACAGTTCCATTGATGCTTTGGAGAGCGCTGCTTACAACTAGCAGAGTGACAGACACATCCCTGAATAGACATTCAGGGAGATCATTAAGATTTGGTCTGCTCTGCTGTACTTCTCCGACTGCTGAAGCTGCTGCCTGTGCTGTGAATAGGATTACTCTCACTGCATTAACACCTCCCTCCAGTCTGGCAGCCCTAATGCAATTCCTAGTGCAATCAGCT
Organism: Alectoris magna; assembly: GCA_030625065.1. NCBI lineage: Eukaryota > Metazoa > Chordata > Aves > Galliformes > Phasianidae > Alectoris > Alectoris magna. The sequence continues at coordinate 165,042,001 of CM060560.1, read as the reverse complement.
CCAGATAAACTCAGAATGTGCCATAAGGACTGGTTTAGGCTTTGTAATTTTAGCTTCTTTGATTTTACTGTAGATGTTCTTTTAAGATGACAGATCGCCAAATTAGTATTGTCTTGTAGATTAATTAAACAATGTGGCATTATTATGCACTTTCACTTTATGCAGTTCAGCTCATCAGTATGCAAAAGGTTTGATTCTGAAGTGTATTGTGCAAAAACATGGTCTCATTGCTTTGCGTGAAGAGGAAAATTCTCTCTCAGGTATGAGGTTTGTTCAGTAATAAAAGCATTTTTCTGAAATGATTTGGTTTATCTGCAGAATGGGGTTATTTATTAAGTAGTAAGAATAAAAATATATAAATATATGGTCGAACATACAGATATCTTTAAACTTTCTGGAACCAAATGATAAAACAATCCTCAAAGAACTGTCATCCAGCTTGCACACTGTAGCGAAGCAAGCCGATACACAAGAACAGAAAGAAACAGAATGCTTTTTAATATGAGTTAAAGACTTGGTGATTTTGTTCCACTTTCTGGAAAGAAAATTAATTTTGGGGGGATCTTTGGATGGTACAAAATACAGTGCTAAGCAGACTGAGTCATCCCATGTATGTGCCATCCATATTTTCTAAGGAATGTTGCAGATTTTCTTGTGATACTCTGACAACACTGATAGTTTTGCATGGAAGCTCTTGAGGATATTTACTTCCTCAAGCAAAACTTATAAATGCATCCAATCTTCCCAATATGTCAGGCAGTGTTTTCCCTTCTCCACCAATTTCCTACCTTCCTAGTTTTGTCAAATGACATACTTGGAGCAATTGTTGCCACCAGAGCAGCTTCCCTGTGTGCTGCAATTTGCAGAATCAACCAAGATTTAGGAATTGTTTTCTCTTGTTTATCATTTGTCTCCTGAGAAGGCAGTGGGACAGCTACTTAAATACTCCTGTTGTTGCTTTCCCAAGTTAGGGACAATGACAAGAAACTCTTACATATAGGTTGTTAATTTCTAAACTGACACTGTGCAGCAAATCAGAAGCATTGCAGAGATAAGAGAAATCACTTACAGATATGTGAACATTTTGCCAGAATGACACACGTCTAGCATGTTGGGGACTGAACCAAATTTAGAAATATAATGTCCTAATTCCTTTCTTCTGCCTAATACATCAGTTCAAATGCGAATTATATAAGCAAATGAAATCTGGCCCATTTGTAAAATACACCCTGCAGAGTTCAAGTTTGATTTGCAAACAAAGATTTCATAGATTATGTAGGGTGGAGAATGTATTCTATTGGGGTATGGAAGTTACCTAATAAAATGATTCCGAAGACAATATGTGGCACTGGATTTGAGACAAAAGAACCTCTACTTAAAGACTCCAAATCTAAAGCCCAATTATGACATCAAGAGACAGCAAGCAAGTATTTCACTACTGATCATTTTAATAAGGGATAACAAGCTGCTTTTGATGAAGTCCATTTTAGGAAGGGAAAGAAGAGTGCTGCAGCAAAGGAAATGCAGGAGTGACAGGAGAGGAGACAAGAAGAAGGCAAGAGGGAGGCAAAGAGAATAAGGAAAAAGATGGAAGATCAAACACCAACAGAGCATATTACCCATAATGATGAAATAGTTGTGCTTTTGTAGCTATAATGATCAGAGGATACAAGAGGCAAGATTTGCAGATGATATCATTACTAATGATTTATATCAGTTGCTTTAATGAAATGTATTAGTTTTGTCTACAAACATGGCTGGCCTCTAACAGCCATCAGAGGTAGCTAAAAGTTCTCTGTAAGAAAGTTTGGCTGGTTTGGGATTCTTGTCTGTTTTATTGGGTTGGTTTTTTTGTTGTTGTGTTGGGTTTTTTTTTTCTGGGTTTCTTTTTTTTTTTTTTTTCCTGTTATTGAAAGTGTATTCAGGAAATATTTGTTTCCTTCCCTCCCCCCAAAGGTTTTGCGGCAAATATGTAAACCTAGACCCCTCAGATTTTACATTTGTTCTATGAAAAGCAGTGCTAGCAACAAAAAAAAAACATCATGGAAAATTAACATTCTATTTGGCTGAGTAATACCTGCAGCTTCCCAGTGAGTGTCATTGAACATGGTAAAATTTATTAAGCAAAAAGTTGAGAAAATCAGCAACTAACTGCATTGAATCAATGGAGATAATTTTCTGCGCAAAAGCCTGCCCTGGCTCACATTACCTCCTCCTTCTCCTCTTATTGCCTAATTGCTGTAATAATCTGTGACTATTTTCTACCACCTCACCTGAAGACAAAGAGAATGGCACAGTCAAAGAGGAACCACTTTAAACAGACCCTTATAGCCCAGAGTGGGATCTCACTGGCAGGGGCTACATTGCAGCTTTTCGGTCTCTTTTTGAAACTACACAGCAGCAGTTGCTGGAGAGTATCTCAAACAGCAGCCGTATGCCATTAATATGCTGTCCCGAGTCCACGCAAGGAACAAATACAGATGGGTGCAGGCATCTGCCAAAGACAGCTGATTCCTTTGGGAACCTCTGCTTTGCTCAGGGTTACTCCAATGGCAGGAGGTTTCTTAACTCCTCCATTCATGGCCATGAATCTTCTAAGCCTCACATGCATTCTAATAATATCCAGGGTCAGTTTTATCTAGCTTCATCCTGGATGAAGATGTAGCCCCTGTGGATGATGTGGCAGGCTCAGGAGCCAGGGAAGACAAGGCTCAGAAATGGGCTTCCCTGAACCACTGTATTTCACTGAGACGCTTTGTCCCCTGAAGTACTGTTGCAAGCTTCTGCCTTGAGATATTAAAATCAAATAAAGGTTCTGCATGGTACCAAATGTGCCTCCACTCTTCCTTGATACGTATCCTCACAAGAGTTCTCTGAAGAGGAGACCTTGTGTGGAAAGCCACAGCCCATCTAGATGGTTTCCTGGTGCCAGAAGGCAAGAATATGACAGGTCCTCAGCTGGTGCTTAGAGCTCAGCCTCCATCCTTCTTCCAAGAAGAGTTCTTTGGACTGTGTCTGAGGCACATGGCAGCCCTACGGTGGGACAGGGAGCACAGCTTAGAAAGAAGGTAGGTAGATCCTTCTTAGGAAGCTCTTTGGATGAGCAGTTTAGAGAGGAATCACAAGCAGTGCAGGAATTGAGCAAATAATGATTGGGAAGGGATTGCTCAAATCAATTTAAAGCAAAGAGTTTATGGGCAACTAGAGACTATGGCTGCCAGCCGGAAGCCAGCTGTCAGTGTGCAATACAGTAGGGTGATGAGAGGATGAGGGGGCTGATAAAGGCAGTGCATATCAGGGATATGGACCACTATTGACAAGTGTTGTTAAGATATGGCCTAAGGGACATCTTAGCTTGCTGTTGCAGTGTCTGCTATGACTATGACAGTCACAGATGGTTTCATGTACTTCTCAGTGGTGTCTGTTGCTGAGGCAAGGGAAGAAAACAAGGCCAGAGTAGGCACGCTAGGCCTGGAAAGCATTAGTGATGCTTCTACTGAGAGGTGCACAGGTTGTACTGGCACTAGAGGCAACCTGTCTGTCTCTATTGTCTGAGTCCAGCTGCCCAAATCTCCATTCCACTGAGACCCTGCAGGATACAAGGTCCAATTCCAATATGCACGTGGCTTGGGCTCAGAAGTCTATAGGAATTTTCCTGAGTTGCTTACAACTAGCTTAGATGCAGCCACCTTCATTTGGAAGCAGCAACTTTTATTATATGGACACAGGTCGAGCTGTGTCTCTTGGCCATATGGTCAAAAGTCACTGTCAGCTCCCTCTGGTTACTGGTATTGTGCCCTTGCAGTGAAAGAATTACTCTTCTCTCCACCACCTGGATGATTTTAGCTTTCTTTGGCAGACCCCTACATTGCTCTAGCTCTCCACACATAGGCCTCCAAGCTCATTTCTGTCATCTCCCATGAAAAAAAAAAAAGTGTTGTCTTGAACTTCTCATCACCTTTGGTCCTTCTTCAGAAGTTGCAAGGAGTTAAATATATTTTAGCTTTTTCAGTGACTGCAGACTCTGTTCCATATCCCATTTGTGTCAGTGTAGAGCTTGGAGAAATAGTGACAGCAATGTATCTACAAAGAGCATTAAACTATTACAGCAGCCATCAAACCAGAAAGTATTGCCTTATACCAGATCTCCTTTCAGATCCTAGAAAAAGAAAGGAAAAACAGGGAGAGAAAGGAAATACTTTGTGACCAGCAGGTGAGGGTCAGCTGTACAAGCACTCAACGTGTGCCCACATACTTTCTTTCAAGTTCTTGTCTCTTCTGCTTGACACACTGATCATGGAAATGTGTGTAGGGCTCAGCTCACAGAGAGCCACTGTGCCAGTTCAGAGGGAAAATACTTACACCAAGAACATGACATTTCATCTCCTTTCTTTGCTGTTCAAGTAGGATTATGATAGCTTCTCAACTAGCATTAAAATAAGCTGAAATACTTCAAGTCAGTGCTATTTAAATTAAATTTAATGTTATCCTCCTGCACTGTGGAATAAAATAAGTATTTGTCAGCGCTCTAGGTAGAGAAGAGCTAAGATTAAATATGCCCTTTGGGTGTAGAAACTCCTTTCCACATCAATAAACACAGCAAATTCAATAATTGTAATGCACCAAATTCTTACGCCGATTCCCTCTCTTCTAGTCATTTTCAACAGATTCACTGGTCCCCAAATGCCTTGTTATGAAGATTGATAACTGACAGAGTAATGTGAGGCACATCCATCCATCACCCAAATAACTCAGCAGACAAGCACTAAGTAATATTTTAATTCTCTTATCTGTATTCCACATCATCTTCATGTTCTGCATGAGCATCCCCAGTCCAAGTGAGACACACCTGCAGTTTCTGGAGCATTAACACTTATATGCAAGACTTGCAAGATTTGAAGTGAAATTTTGTTTTAATAATACCAGAAACCTCCTGGTTTGCTACTGAAAGACATTATTTTGTGTATAAAAACTGTTATATTTTCCTCCACTAAATTAGTAGTCTTCCTTGGTCCTATGATAATCATTTTTCTGAACTGTTTGCTGAGATCTTTGAAAAAAATGATAAACTGAAGCTTAAATCCAACACTTGTGCTTTTGGAAATAGCATTCATAAGAGCTGGCTCTCATACTGGTCCCAAAGAAAAAGAGGAGCTCAAGCTGTGCCTAGCACCATTACCAGAAGGTATCTCCATGTGTCAGATGTTAAGCACAAAATATGGTTAAATCACGGAGCCCAGAGAATCTGCTGGAGGCAGAAAACATCTGGACTCCCATATACTTGGAGATTTTTGCACAGTGTACTTCAGACAGCCCAAATCTCAGGAGCTCCCAAAAGCCCTGTGTTGTGCTATGGGGGGACAGCCAAGAGAAGCTCTTCTCCAGACAATGTGCAGCATCAGAAGATCTGTTGAAAAAACTGCTCATAGGGTGCAAGAGCAACAAAGAAGAATAAAAGGAGCATAAATCCAAGTGTTCTTTCAAATGCTCCTAACTTCCTTCTCTTCCAGCTGGGGCCTGTACATAATGACCTTCTTTGATGTAACCTGGGGCTACTCCTGTGGCCAGCCAAGTGTTTGGCAAATGTGTTTCCTGTTTGTGATCAAGAGTATCATGGGAGAAATCTTTTCAGCTGATTTGGTGGGACTTACTCACTTTCTTTGGTGAGATTGAGGCTTCAGAAGATGATTTATCACCTTCTTCTCCAGAACCAGCTTTGTCCAATGGGTCTGTGTTCTGCCCTTGCAGTGAAGTTTCTCTATGAGATCAGAGACAACAGATTTAAGTTGAACAAAATTTAAGAAAAGGTCTAGAAATGCTAAACCATTCCCCTCCTTACCACTTTTCCTTCATCCGGAAATTTATTAAAATACTCAGTTCACATCATGTTCAGTGCCGTTGCCTGTCAGACCTGAAGATTCTGCTTATATACCCAGATATCAAAAGGAAAAAGTAGAACACTGAGCACTTGTAGTACAGTGCTGCCTCTCTGTATTTTCAGTTTCCTTTCACTTTTGTGGGAAAACCGATTTTCTTTGTACCCTTTCCAATTGATGACACCACAAATAGTCAAAGGTCTGTCAAACCCTTCAAAAACTTGTACCGTTATTTCAAAGCCTGAGGTAAATGACAATTAATTTTCATATTTTCATCAGAGCATTTGAGAACAAGGTCCTTTCAGCTTCTGAGAAATGAATGGAACACCAACTCCACTCTGATTCCATGTGATATTCAAACTGAAGGGCAATACATATTCTCAACACTTTTTCTGCAGACAATACTACACTTCTGGCACAAAGGACAATTTTTGTGTTTAAGGTAAAATATAGCAGAATGCTCTAAGTTTCGCCTGTACAAAACAACTCAAGAGAAAAGCACGTTGTTATTCCTAGGCTGAGAGAGTTTTTGTGGGAGTTCAGGGAAGAGACTTAGAAGATAAGACCTGGTCACTGGAAGAAACAATTATGTCTCACTTCTGTGTGACTTTACTGCTTGAATTTGACCTGACATTACAGAGGAATGAATCTACCCATACACCTCTGTGTACTGAGCTGGCAGTGGCAGAAACAAAAGCAGCACACCACAGCTGAATTTCTGAGGCTGTGTTTCAGAGTGGTTTAAAATGCCTGTTTCACAAGGAAGCACTTTTATATCAGTGTGAATGTTCACAGCAAACCATAAATGGCAGCAGGTTTCTACCCTCAGGGCAAAATAAGAATACTTTGCCATGAAATGATGTAATGTGAGCCTAAGCAAGAAGTTAAACCACTATGCCAAGTAGTACTGCCTTGACTGTGCTGTCAGTGCAATTATCACTTTGACTTTTGTTATCAATGCAAGGAATCTAAGACAGTAGAGTATATCATTAGTAATTTCTGCTACAGTCATCACTTTTCTGTGCATTATTTTCAGCAGTGAAGGAAACCAAAACCAAATATGACTTCATAAAATGAAAATAATCTGAGAGAAAGAAAATAAATTTGCTAATGTTCATGAGAATCTTGGGAGGTCCCTCCTGACTGGGAACTAGCCATTATACCCATTTACAAAAAGGGCATGAGAGAAGACCCAAGAAACTATGGAACTATATGTCTAACCTCGGTACCTAGAAAAGTTATGAAGAAGATTATCCTGGGGTTATTGAGAGTCAATTAAAGGACAAAGCTACTGTCAGGCATAGTCAACATGGGCTCATCAAGGGAAAGGCCTGTCTTAGTAATTTAATCTCCTTCTCTGCTAAGGTTAACTACTAGGGGATGAAGGGAAGGCAGTAGAAATAACCTTTCTGGATTTCAGTGAGGCCTTTGACAATGTCCTTCGTGGCATTCTTCTGGACAAACTGCCCAACTGTAAGATGAAGAGGTTCACACAATCCTCGCTGATGAAGAGGCTCAGAAATACAACTCAGAGGGTACGTGAGTACATCTGGCTGGTGGATAACCACAGTTCTAGGACTGCTTCTGTTTAACATTTTAATTAGTGATCTGGATGAAGGAGTGGGATGCATCCTTAGCAGGTTCACTGATGTCACTAAACTGGGAAGTATTGCTGACTTTCTGAAGTGTCAAGAGGCCTTGCAGAAGGGTCTAGATAGATTGGAGGACTGTGTGATCATCAATGATATGAACTTCAATAAAGGAAAATGCCAGGTTCTTCACCTGGGGTAGAATAATGCCAAACACATGTACAGACTGGGAGATGAGTGGCTGGAGAGCATCTCAGCGGAAAGGGACCTGGAGGTGTGGATTGACAGCAGGCTTGTCATGAACCAGCCAACAGGACAATGCATTTTGGAGTCTGTTAAACACAGCACAGTCAGTTGGTCAAAAGAGGCAATACTCCAACTGTATTTAGCACTGGTACAGCCTCATCTTGAATATTGTGTGCAGTTCTGGTCTCCATTACGTAAGAAGTGTGATAAAGTCTCTGAAAGCATCCAGAACAAGGCAACAGAGCAGGTAAGAGGGCTAGAAGACATGTTCTGTGGGGAGTGGTGGAGGGCTTTTGGGTTGCCTAGTCTGGAGAAGAGGAGGTCAAGAGGTGACTTCACTACCCTCTGCATCTCATGAAGAGGGGATGCAGAGAGAGGAGCCAGGCTCTGCTCCTGAAAACGGATGGCAAGATGCGGAAATGACACAAACTCAAGAGGTCAGTTAGATTGGGCATTAGGAAAAATTTCCGTGAGGGTGGCCAAACTGTGAGTGTGGTCAAATGCTGGAGCAGGCTTTCTAGCAAGGCGGTTGAAGCCCCGTGCCTGTCAATATTCAAGTGGCATTTGGTTAATGTCCTCATTAATACGCTTTAACATTTGGTTAGCCCTGAAGTGGTTAGGCAGTTGGACTTGATGGTCTTTGTAGGTGTCTTCCAAGTGAACTATTCTACTCTATTCCATTCTATTATTTTTTTTTCTACCTAGAATACCATGTATATGTCAATCTCCAAAAAAAAAAAAAAAAAAAAAAGATATAAGAGAAGGTTGGAAATAAGGTGGTAGCCTATCCACCTGGCATAAAAACACCAACAGCTTTTTCTCCAGTCTGACTACTTCCTGAGCAGTTGCTCACCTACTGCTGGAAGAAGCATGCAAGAGCTAAATATAGTTCAGTCAAAGTGGTCGTATTTGAAACACCTGCACAACTGGTTATATATTTAAAGCAAATGTTCCCAGGGGACAGACACAAAACATACAGACACTCATGACCAGAAGCTACTGTTGGGGGGTATTCTGAACACAACAAAGTTTTATTTTTACTGTGAGTGTGGTCATACAGAGAGGTTGTGACGTTGCCTTTGTTGTAGTTCGAAACCTAAACAAACACAATCCCAAGCAACCTGCTCTGAGTGCCCTTTCTTAAGCAGGCAGGTTGGGTGAGATCATCTCAAAAGTCCCTTTTAACATGAGTGTTTCTGATTAATTTGTATAACTGCTAACACCTGCAGTTCTTTTAGAAGACTAGTAGGCTCACAGTTCACGCCAAGTCTGCTCACAGATACCTTCTTCTCTCCTTCAAGAAAGTGTAAAAAAGGTCATGCAGATCAATAGTAGATAAGTAGATAAGTCCTGGGTAACTCACACATTCTCTGGCATATTGTGAAAAGAGAACAAAATAACTTAGCCTTCTGCCTTTGTTTGTCTATTTTTGTTATTAATTTTTCTCCTAATTTCCTGAACTGACTGAAAAAAAAATCCTGAATATTAAAGGTAACACTTTGCAGTAATTATCATTACTGATAATGCTTCATGTGGGGAGTGTGTGCAGCTGCAGTACAGTGTGGCATGGTGGGGAAAGGCATGCTCACTAATGCTCTCAGTCAGGAAGAAGGCACAGGCAATCCACAGTTTGTTAAATCTCACAGTTGCTGTTAATACTTCGGGCCTTTTGCAATTTCTTTTTACTTACAAGGAATGCATCGTGTTTTCTTACCTGCTCACACCAGGTTATTTACAGAAATAATATACAGATGAAGGCTGGATGAAGCATTCCTGATTTCAGACTATTCCAAAAATCTGAAGGACCCAACTCTAACTCTGACAAGAGATTTTCTGATAGTGGCAAAGGGATTGACTCTTATTTTTCAAGTTTGTTGGCTATGATTCCTGCTGGTAGGCTCCCTTCGCTATTTGCAAGGCTGGGTAGTTACAGCTAGGAGCACATTCTATAATGCTCTTTCCCCAGTAACTATTTGTCATTTCCGTTGTATGTGACTCAGACCTCAAACAATTTTAGGCAAATCTTACAAGGACCTTAAACAGTAGCTATAAAATAAATCGTGCTTCTGAAAATACATGACATTCTGAACATTTATTGGTACCCATAATTCCATTCTTCCACTTCAGAACATTGAAAGTCTTAGTTTTTAATTCCTCTTCATGGCACTTCTAATGATAAATGGCCTGGTATTCACAAAACACCCTGTCATGCATAAAAACAGCTTATGAAGTGGAGATTTCTCTCATGGTAAAAAAAAAAAAAAAAACACCAACAAAAAACAGATTGCTGTCATCACTGAAATACTGAAATACAGGATCGTTCATGCAAAGAGCTCAGAAAGATAACAAAGCCATTATTGTTAAAGGAGATATTTCATGCCAACTTGCTGTGTTTTCTTTATTTATATGTAATTACTGCATAGAGAGATGGGAGATATTTTCCCAATTTCCAGGCAGATTCACCTCTCCTGCAATGGATGTACAAAGAACATCCACTGATTTCTCTTGAAGGATCTATTTCTCCAGGCGAGATAGCCACTTTCCTTTTTGGTAGCTTATCCTTCACCCTTACAGACCAAGACACCAGAATAACCTTAGGCTTTCCAAGCAGCCTCTAAAGTCCTGCTTGCTTTGTACTTTCCTTCTTGCCCTTCCTCTGCTTCTCCTCTCACAGACACTCTTTGCAAACAGGCTCTTGTCAAGATGCCTCTACTGCTCTGTCACTGTTAATTACCAAGATCCAAGGAATACCAAAAGTGTGTAACTTACTTTCCAAACATTTTGCCATCCTGCAGCTGTTTGAGGAATAAGGACTTGCTGACTCAGAAGTGATGAACACATTTAATAGCTCTTCCTCCATGGATTTAGTCTGGCTGCCTTTTGAACTCTGCAAACACCTGGAGTGTCCATGTGAGTGTGCCTGCCACTTGCCTACATGGGAATAACCAAAATATGGGACTCGATTTTCAATGGAATAGTTTCTTTAAGTGCCTTTCATTTTCGTAAGACAGATACTGATCAACTGTATCTCCAACACTACTCATGATTTCAGAAACTCCTATGGCATCTCATTCCCCTGGATTGCCCTCTTCAGGTCAATTTGGTCATTCCTTGTACAAATTGCATTCCATATTTTTTTACTAATCTTGTAGCCTGACTCTGGAGCTTTTCCATGTATCTCACACATTCTGAAATAGAAAAATAAAAATACAATGTTTCAGATAAGAGCACGCCATTAATTTACATGGTTGAGTAACAATTTTACTGTTTCTTTTCTAATCACCTCTAACATTCAAGCGTTTTCTGACTTTTCCTGACTGTTATGCTAATCGTTTTCTGGAATCATTGTAACTCCCAAACCTTGTTCCAGTTCATAGCCCACCACAGTGTATGCAAATTCATTACTATTTTTCCTGTGTGCATCTGTATTGAATTCCGTCTGCCATTTTGTCATTCACTCACTCAGTCTCACAATGTTCTTCTGGAATTCCTTGCACAAAGTCCGTCTCACAAAGTTCATCTCACTATTTACACTCTTTTCCTGGTTGAGTGTGAATATCTGGGACAATAAAGGTATCAATGGGACTGCAATAAAAGGTAATAAATAAAGGTAACTTCCTTTGAGATGACCACTTATTCCAACCCTCTGTTTCTCATTTTTAACCAAGTACTTATCCATGTCAAAACCTCCCCTTTTATCCATCAGAAACTTAGTTTTAAGTCCTTTTGGATGCACAAATTTTAATTCAGTTTCTGACATCCCCAGAAGGCAATGGGGTCATTCAACAACAAAGGATATTTTCCCCCTGAATTTGCTTCTAGCCCCATCAATTGTATGCTGATTACATGTGTGTTCATGAATGTTAATGATACTGAGTGCTTCCCTGTGCTGCCTTGAAATCATTTAAGACCCATAAGCATTTAACCTGGTAACAGTGACATTTGATAATCTATGTATGAATTTGTGACTACCAAGGGAACAAGTTTATCAACAGACAGATGTCGTTCCTGAACTGACACTGCTTGGGGCAGTGCTGCAGTGGGTGTGCAGGGAAATGGAAAGAACAGAAGCATTTCTTCTGAATATTCTTATATCATCTGCTTGGTCTTCTGTCCAGTTATTGTACCATTTACCATCTCAGTGACATTGCTGTCATTTTTACATTTATTTTTCTGTTCACAACAGCTTTCCCTCCCACCTCCACTCACTAGGTAAGGATGCTAGATGTACCGACAACATTTAATGTAAGGTAGTGACATATTCTACCTAAAACCATTCTAGAGAGAAAGTCTATTTTTTTGTGGTATGAAGAGGACATTTGTAATAGAAAATAATGGAGGTGGGAGCTACAGACACATAATGCTTCCCAATGAAGTGCTTCAATTATTTCAATTAGTAAAAAGAAAGTTCAGAAGATCAGCCTAAAATGTGAATGTGTTGGGGAGGGCAGGGGAGAAAGCTTTCAGTGGCTTCTGAGGGAAAGGCAGTGAATGTTAAAAGCAACAATCACACATAAATATCTCAAAATAGATTGAAAGAAGCATAGCATTGAAAAAAAATGTTTGGCTAAAATCTGTCATTTGATTTATTTGTTTTTTACTCTAATGATGGCTTGGTTTCTCATTCATAATTCATAATTGATCTCATTCATAAAATCATAGAATCATACATAGAATTATAGAATAGCTTGGGTTGGATGGGACCAAAAAGATCATCTAGTTCCAACCTCTTGCCTCAGGAAGGGTTGCCAAACAGTCCCAAAAGGTTATCAAAATAAAGCATTTAAATCAAACTTCATTCACCAAAATAAAGCATCAGGAAAAACGGGCAATTCTATGACCAGTTATTAAACTCATATGCCTTCCTTAGCCATACTTAGAATTGTTGTCTGCCTGCTGACCTTGAACAACCCGACATATTACGCCACTTTACTCTCTGCCTGTCCTGTAATTTTTTCCTTTTGCATCAGCATTTTGTCACATCAAGCATACAGCAATAGCATGAGTATTTATCTTCTTGAGATCCAGCCAAGCCACGAAGCACTGCAGAAGTTCTCCAGTGCTATACGTAAGTAACATCTTTCACTGGCAGGTGAGCTTTTCTTTGTCTGGAGTTTTGCTTTCAACAGTCAGGCTCACTACAGTGGCTTTGGCCCAGCTTATGCATTCTGTAAAAATGCTGGTATCAAGATAAGCATTTGCTTTCTCTGCCCAATTGTAGGGGATCTGTTACATAAAGGCCAGAACTGATGATTGATTGAGCACCTGGCGAAGAGGGTGGCCGGCCCAGGAAGCACCAGTGCAAGTAATTCATCTGTGCTTCCCAGGTGATGAGAAGGGGTGGACCCTGGGCTCATTTAAGGGCTAGCCTCTCAAGGGAAAATATTTTCTAGATGAAGGCTATTTCTTGAGATGGAATGTTATATAGTTAGAGGCTCTCTTCACCAGCTGGGTGAGTCAGCTTTTTCCTTTATATTAGTATCAATGAAACTTTGCCTGGTATTGCAAGGAATTTATCAGAAGAAGTTTCATTGCTTCTAAGGATCAACACCAACAGAAGTAGAAGCAGGTGAAACATCTGCAGTGATACCACTGCGCTTCAGGTAACCCTGTGCTGGCTGAATCAGAAAATTCATCTTTACCCAGGTGGTGTGTGTTTAGCTTAAGTTCCAGGCTCAGACTCTAATACATCATAAAAAAGATCATCAAGATATGTATTAATGGCAAAAGGGCGACTATTCAGGAGGAACCCAGTGAAACCTCAAAGAGAAGGGGGGGGGGGGGGGGAAGCAGGTTCTCAAAAAGTGTACCAGTGTTTTCCTTGCTGTTCAGGAAGCAACATGTGCGAGGCTCTGTTTGGCCTCATCTGCCAAGGCAGGAGTGAGGATGCTTGCTTCTTAACTTGTTTCCCTCCCTGTTCTGGAGAAAGTATGATGCCAGAACAGATCAGGTTACTGTGACAAGGGCTGTCCATGGAGCCTCACTGTAGGAGGGGGATAATCCTGAAATCTGTTGGTGGGTTCATGGAGATGGTTTCCAAGGGCTGCTGCAGCAGAAAGAATAGGCCTACATGTATAGGACAGTTGTATTGCAGAAGGGTGCTGTCGGTACAAGGTATTTTCACTTTCCCATTTTACCAGAAGCAACTGGTCTCCATAGCAATTCAGGATGGAGTGGTTTTGGATAAGCTCAGAAACAAAGAACTAGGAGGATGCCGCTATATTCCCTACAGACGTCTCAACTGAGACTGTTGCAGAAACTGCTCAAAATTCAAATAGCAGCAGAGGCTGAAAAACACTCCAGTGTTTTTTTTTTTTTTTTTTTTTTTAAAGAGCAGAGTAGAGGTTGCTGATGTGTAAGGCTCCTTGCTAGAGCCATTTGGAGGTATTGCTGTGTTTCAGTGCTTTCACAAAGTAAAAAGGACGTAACTGGATCACTCAGCTGTGTCAAGGGAATGGGTATGGGTTACAGAAAGAAAACTGATTGGTGAGTAGAAAGATAAATGTAACCAAGGATAGGTAAGAATCTGACAAGGCATGTTTAAAAGCAGTAAATTTCATAATTTTGTGCATCAGTTGGGCTAGAAAGTCACAGAACAAGCAATCAATTAGATACATCTGGAAGACCTTGCTCTTCCTTTGGAGAGCAAACAGTCCTATGGTTTCAAGTGAAAAGGGTCTTCCAATTTTTTAGTTTAATACATTTCCTAACTAAAGCAAACCAAGAAGTTTTCATAACACTGTAATTCTTAGTTATGTGAATACACACACTCACCAGCTATGTTGCTAGAAATACATTGCTGTGAATTAAAGATGACATCTGCCATTTAGGCCAACTGCTCTAGTGTCTACTACCTTTCATGTGGGATTCATCATTGGTTTGAAGTTGGCTGTCTGTTGGATAAACATTCTCTCAATCAGAAACTTAAATTCCTAGAAGAGTATTCTGTTTCTTCTCAGTGCTGCTGCATTTTTCCATCCATATATAGATGGTTGTTTACTAGTGAACCATTCAATTAATTCCTTCAATACTCCTTCAGAAAGGAATTCAAGCCTAAATAATCCTTGTTGTACCCGGTGCCAATGTCTTTGCAGTACTGAAGTTCTGTAATGTATTTTAAAGTATGCACATCCAACTGTGTCAAGTCATTTACAGGTTTTGCTTAAGAGGTCCCTATTTCGTGAAGCCAAAATTCAAACAGACGTAAAATGTTTATGATGTGCGTGTACTGTCAACCATAAATACTACTGGTAATAAAAAGTAATGGTGTGTCAGGTTACATGTCATAGAAGCAGGCATACCATGGATAATATGTACGTATTTATTATGTGAGAGAAAGAAGACAAGTAGGATGAATAAATCAGACAACTCATCATCCTGTTGCCTGTAATGCTGGTGAAGTGCAGAGTGCCAGGAGATACAAGGTCCTGTCCTGATAACTCTCATCTTGGCATACATTTGAACAGCTACAGTCTCAGCATCCTATTCATATAACAGTCAGTTTACAAACTAGAGTGACTATCACAAGGTGCACAAATGCCTTATTTATTTACTTATTTATTGAGGATAAGGGTTGTGCCTGGTAGTGGACGGATCTAATTTGGTGTCACTTAGGCTGCCTTTTGATCTGAGCACTCAGGGCGGACCCTCTGGTTCAGGTTCTCCATTCCCCAGGGCACGCCCCTGTGTCCAGAATATAATTTGCAACCATTGGCAAGGCACTTAAGTACATAAAATCAACAGCCAAGGGCTTCAAAACTTGAAGGAGCACTGATCCCAGCATTTACAACTTCCAGGAGGTACAGCAATCTGTGGAAGGTTGGAAACTGATAACAGCTGAGGTCCCTTCCAATCCAAGTCATTCTATGATGATTCTATGAAACAAGCTTTATCAACAGTGATACAATTTCTAGATTAAACCACTACTTGGAAATAAAGTACCAGCATTCTACATTTTCGTCATTACTTGGATTACTACAGGTAAGCAGATGTGTAGATTGAGAAATACGATGTGCAGAAAACACTCAGTACTACATTTGCAAGAAAATGATAAATTAGTAGGAAAATATTTCTCACCTAGAGGGGTCTTCCAGTTTTATAATGTATTACCTCTATGAGTACGTTTTTCTTAGTCTTGTTCACTAACAACATGGGAGCCAACAACTTCTCTTGGTGCACGTTTTATTGCATTTCTGGAATGTCAGTTAGCAGGACCTCAGTGAAAAAAAGACTCACTAATACTTCCCAACCCTGCCAAACCTAACTTCTTACTGAAGCAGGGAATTTACAGTTGGACTGTGCCATTGCAACAAGGCTTTAGCTTCAGGCTGGGACAAAGCAGTGAAATCAGCCCCCATTTAATGCAGAGGGTGTTCTGCTGCAGTGTGACAGGATGCCTCCATATGACCTCTATTGCATTTCTTGGAGATGCTGTTTCATCTTGCAAGGAGGAAGTCAGAAAGCATTCAGTCAGACTTCACATCAGACTGGTTTAAAAGATTCAGGCCGAAAATGAATCACGTTTTATTTAATCATACCTTATAAAACATAAAAGAACTTTTCCTCTTCAAGTTTTTTGATAGCTAACATATAACTTTACTCTCCTCTTAAAAGCCATAGCTTTAGCCAGCTCCTCACAAAAAACAGTGGGAATTCAGCACAGTTTTGGGGAAAGTTATGGAGTATACAAAGTATACAAAATACAATAATGCCTTTTATAAGAATAGCATTCATAAGAAGATAAAACAAAGTCAAAAATATAAGCCTTCAACTGTTAGCCACACAGGCTTGCATTAAGTGCTTTTGCCTCTGCTAACCAAAAAATAGTTATTTACAAATGGCAGATTTTATCTACCCTGCTTTGCACTTCAGCTACAGATCCAGCATTTTAGATTCTGAAGTATTGATCTTTTTCTTAAAGAAAAATCAGTTTTAATTCTATTTGGCACATACAATGTAAAAAATAAAAAATAAAAAATCGCATGATCGCTCATTCTGTCTCCATCATATAGCCATAATAGTTGGCAAAGGATATTTCAGATACAACATGAAAGTAAAAGCTGCGCTCAGAGGCAAAATAGACAATGTTAAGAATCTCTTAAGGGACATCACTAATGCATCTAATTAAACAGGAATTCCATCTGTGATAAATGGCACATAGATAAAAGAGTGCTTGCCTCATGCAGAATTTTGATCAGACAAGAACCTCTGGGACAAAGACCAATGTAGCAAAATATCAAATATTATATCAAGTGCACTTACTATATAATAGCTTTCTACCTGAAAGCTTGGAAAAGAAACAGAACAGAAAAAGTACACATTATTTCTATGTCTGTAGAACACAATGTCAGTGAAGTCTTCTTGTGCTTTGACTGTGAAGGATGGTGTAAACAAAGCCAAACAAAGCAAATCTGTTCTTCCCAGTAGAGCACAGAGAAGTGATGAAGCTACCCTGTCTTGAGTCATACTGCCATAAATGAAGGCAGTTTTCCCCTTCTCAGTTCTTCTAGTCATGGGCCTCCCACCTGTGGTAGAAGAGAAGTCTTAAACTAATTTAGGCCAGTTCTAAAACTGCATCCTCAAGAGTGATTTCTAAAATGTTTTCCTCTTGAGCAAATTGAGTAACTTGGTAAACTGTGTATAAATTACCTTGGTAACACAGGAGCCGCTGCAGCTAGCCAAAATGTTTCTGAACGTGGTGGATGGCTGCAGAACTTTGCTGATCTACAAAATGTGTGATAAATGCAGTGTAAAACTGGATGTTACAGCAATCACACATACAGAAGTTCACACAATCACTGACCACTCCCCTAAATCTTTCATGAAGTACTGAAGTTGATTCAGTGAGGAAGGAAGGGAGTGTTCTCATAAAGCTGCCACTGGTGAAATCAGGGCATGAAGTTATACTGAGATATTTATGAGTTCAGTGTTGTAATACAGAGTAGAAGCTCCCATATTGAAGGCGGCTCATATTTAGTCCGGTGTAGCTCATACCAAACCAGACACTGAATGTCCTCTCTGCTCTTTTACTCAACCTCCCTGTTAGTCTGTGCATGTATTCTTCCCTGAATGCTGCTATCCTTTTTCATGCGTAATTCTAGGCTTCGTGTGCACTCTTACCTGTGTGCACCATACTTTCTGATTACCTGGCCCAATCATCCTAGCATCAGTTTTAACAGTTTATCTTAATCAAATCCAATAGCTAGCATGGCACTGTCAATTAGGTGAATGATTGCTGGAGATTATCTTTCTCAGACAGCATCACTTGAAGTCCCAAATGGACCTACTCAGAGTGCATAGTAAGCATCTTTCCACCAAGTTTTCCTTTGTGATTAAGACTCTACCACTTCGGTGCCACCTCCACCTTGTGGATGTCTATGGGGTCTGAAACTAGATAGGATTGTGGTTAGTGCCCTAAGGGCATGACCAAGAACAGCAATGTGTCCTGTGACTGCCACAGAAAAAGCTCGGTCAAATCCTCAGGCAAGACGTAGGAATGCAACAAACAAAAGTTTGTCTCTGTGGAGCATCTGCGACATCCCTCTGCCCATGGACAAGGCCAAGGGACAGAAGTAAAATTAGAATGGAGATCACTGTAGGAGAAGTGGGATCCTGAAATATAAGCTATCTAAAATGGGACAAAGAACAAAGATGATATCCAGGGTCGGGAAGGCAAGAAGGCTGCCACCATCCAAGGGAAAAGGCTCACCTTCCTGCTTTCAATTTTATAGCAGCAGCTGTAAGATGGCAAGTGCAGATGCAGGCAGCAAACAAATTATATTTTTTTTCTGAAGAGAATTTAACTTAGTGAATGGGAGCTAGACAAGTGCTGTGTCTTTTATTTCAACTATTCACATCTTCAGAATCACACAGCAAAAGCTGTAATGCTGAACAGCAGTTTGAGATAGTGAAGAAATATATCCTAAGCGTTTTCTGGGGCTGAACTCCATGGATACAGTCTAGGCTGCCTGTCCTCTCCAAGACCATCCACTCCCTGTTTTCTTCTCTAGAGGGAATACCTTTGGTTTTAGTGAAGATTTTACATGTGTATGTCCCATTGGATTTCTCCCTGGTGTGACAGCACTAGCCAAGCCTGAGTGGAGTTGCAGTTAGCTTAAAACACTCACCAAGATATTTGTTTCTACTCAGTTCCCACTACAAGATATAGCAACAAGCTCAACTGTTGGACTTGTCCAGACTACCCTGCTTGCACTGCATTTGTGTTTTGGCTGTGGAGGCAAGTGCACAGTACATATGCTCCTCCAGGGCTGCCGCAACACACAGAAACATGAAGTAAAGTCAGCTCCCATATAGCATAAGCTGCATTCGCAAGCTAGAGATAAAATATTTTTTCTCCTGTCTCCCTTGCACAGCAAGCTGCCATCTGGATTTTGGCAAGTGAGAGAGAATCATAGAAATTTTTGAGTTGGAAGGAACCCTTAAAGGCCATCTAGTCCAACTCCCCTGCAATGAACAGGGACACCCAAGGATAGATCAGGTGCCCAGAGCCCCCCTCCAGCCTGAACTTGAATGTCTCCAGGGATGGGGCATCCACCACCTCTTTGGGCAACCTGTTCCACTGCCTCACCATCCTCACTGTAAAAAATATTTCCCTTATATCCAATCTAAATCTCCTCTCTTTTAGTTTAAAACCATTTCCCCTTGTCCTATCACAACACACCCTGATAAAGAGTCTGTCCTCTTCCTTTTTATAGCACCTTTTTAGATACTGAAAGGCTGCTCCCAGGTCTCCCAGAGCCTTCTCTTCTCCAAGCTGAACAGCCTCAGCCCTCTCAGCCTGTCCTCAGAGGGGAGGTGTTTACTCCCTTCGGTTATTTTTGTGGCCCTCATCTGGATGTGCTCCAACAAGTCTATGTCTCTTCTGTGCTGAGGACTCCACACCTGGATGCAGTACTCCAGGTGAGGTCTCATCAGCTCAGAATAGAAGGGCAGGATCATATCCCTCAACCTGCTGGCCACACTTCTTTTGATGCAGCCCAGGATACAGTTGACTTTCTGGGCTGTATGAGCACATTGCTGACTCATGTCCGGATTATCACCCACCAGTACCCCCCAGGTCCTTTTCAGCAGGTATGTACTCCATTCTTACATCCCCAGCTTGTTGTACCGACAGTGGGGACTGCCACAACCCACATGCAAGACTTGCACTTGGATTTGTTGAACCTCATGAGGTTCACCTGGGCCCACTAGTTGAGTCTATCTCAGTCTCTCTGAATGGCAATCTGTCCCTCATGTGTGTTGACCACAGCACACAGTTTGGTGTAGTCCGCAAAGCTGCTGAGGGTGCACTCGATTCCACTGTTGATGTCATTGATAAAGATGTTAAAGAGCATCAGCCCCAGTACTGACCCCTGAAGGACACCACTTATCACATCAGTCTCTTGCCTTCCTTTCCTGTCTTCCTACACCTGGGTATGGAGAGCTCTTTTGCCCTAGGGAAAGCTTCCTTAAAGATCTGCTCCTCTCTCTTTTCCTTAAGGACAGATTCCTGGGGGGTTTTGTTGACTAACTTTCTGAATAGCTGGAAATCAGCTTTCCTAAAATTAAGATCTCTGATTTTACTTTTGCTTGTCCTGTATCCCTCAAAAGTGTGAACTCTACTATTGCATGGTCAGTACAGCCTAGAGCCGCCATGTGTGTGCTCCATACTCACAGAAGTCCCTCAAAGAACACTGAAATATGAAATGCTGATGAGGGCTCAAAGGAAGAAACACAGAATATTTAATTGTCTCTGCTCACACTCTCCCCATCCTTTACAGTCCTGCAAGAACTGCACTGCACCAGTTATCATACTGTTACACCACGCATGGCGGTAAGCTGGTCCTGTGTTCTCTCCTGGGAAGGCTGTACCTGAGGTCCCCCTTTACCTGCTCTTCAGCTGCACTCCAATTCCAACATTCTCACAGTAGCCTCCCAGGTACCTTTCTCTCCCCAGCCAAAACCAAAAACATCTTACAGAACCATAAAATTTGAAAAATAAAGGCTTTACTAGAATCAATAAAAAATTATACCATTTACCTTATAGGAAGCTACAAAGTAAACAAATACAAATTGAATTATGATAGGCCACAATTAGTTTGAAATCAATTCAGTACGAGCATCAAATTCCAGTCACTGCACGAAAAAAGCTAACAAGGACATAAAGATTGTCTAGACATTATCAGATGTCAGGCTATGAAGATACAAATCTTTCTTTTAGCATCGCAGAATATATTAATACTGAATCAGAGTCCTTTATTAAACCACAAACCACATCAAAACCGAAAAAGCTTCACTTCAGTTAATAGGTAAAACCTGTCTCTCACCTCTATGGGACTCTGCATTACAGACTTAGAAAGGTTTTTAAAAATCTCTTCTGTGGGGCAAGTGAAATTGTTACAGCTTTGTACTGAATGTACAGACATCATTTGTCCTGCACAGCACTGGCGTGCTTCAGGATGCCACAATATACTCAATTTATAGAAGAACAAGGAAGAAATCCTCCCCTTCTTTCCCTATATCTTCATGCCCCAAATACCTTTCTCATTCCTCATTACAGCAGATTTGTGATGTTGTTATCTTTGTAATTAAAGATTAAGATAAAACAGCACCAGCAAGAATATATCGGATCATCAGCTGTTGTGGGGAAATGGAAAGAAGCAACATTTATGAGTTTTAGTGAATTTTGCAGAGAATCACACA
This sequence comes from Alectoris magna, assembly GCA_030625065.1. Classification (NCBI taxonomy): domain Eukaryota; kingdom Metazoa; phylum Chordata; class Aves; order Galliformes; family Phasianidae; genus Alectoris; species Alectoris magna. The sequence continues at coordinate 165,020,589 of CM060560.1, read as the reverse complement.
GCATAAAAAGCTCTGTCTCAAATGCAACCACAAGGAAGATTTTTTATCTGCTATGGCATTAACAGTGAACAATGCCTTTCTACACCACTTCTCACATCTTTCAAGGCGCAACCACTTCATCCAGATAATTCTCAGTGTCTTGTATGGATTTGTAAAGAGCAGGTTAGTTTGAGATACACAGATAACTTGTGGGTAATTAGTTACAATTAAGGTATTAAAGTGTATTATTTTCTACTGGTGTTGATATCCAAGTTCCTTTGGTTTTCAGAAACATTTAAACTGCCTACTAGTAATCCTTCTGCCATATTAAAAGCATTTTTCTATGTTCAATGAGAATCATTAATTTTTCATTCCTAGGGGAGGGTTGTGGTTTTCTGCAGTATTGAAAGTGTTCTGACTGAGTCTCTTAGTGGACTATTTTGTCATTTGCTTAGCCAGAGTGGGCCACTTTTTTTCTATATTACTTGCTTATACATGCTCACTAGACTTAAGTAAGGAGGAATGGGAGATTAGGGAGGCAAGGGAGAGGAGAATCAAGGGAAAGGCTCAGAGAAGAGGCAGCACTCCTTAGATACAAAACCTGTGGGCAAAACACATGGACATGTCACACATCTCTACTCATTCTCATCACAAGACTCAGCACCGCCACTATAAAAGACAGCCTCTGATCAGGCATTCACACGCTTTCTGAACTTTGCTCTCTGTCACGTCTGGAAACACAGACCTGAGAGTTTCTTATGATGGCGCTCACCCAGCAGTCCCATCTAAACCTAACAGCCCCATTCAAACACAACAGCAATGACTAGTATGATGTTATCCACAAAATTGCAAACCATCCTCTCTTGACAGAGGAATACAAAAGGGCTTTCAGCCAACCATCCAAACATGGAGAGGGGGGAAGCCAAAGGAGGTCCCGATTGGCAGCTGGGGTTCATCATCTCCTTAGCAGGATGCAGTGTGGGGTAGGAGGATAGTGGGACAGGGAGAAGAAGAGTAGAATTGGCCACCTATATGAAGATAGCCATACATTCAATAAGAAATAGTCAGATTCAGATATGCGAGCCAACCTTAGCAGTCCTTCATGACCTATCTGATATATGTCTGTACAAAGCTATTCTAACGATACGTGCTTTGGGCTTATCCCATCTAAAAATCTTGGAAAAAATCAATTTCTTCCTCTTTTCACTCCATTAGAATTCACATTCAAAAATCCACTCTTCCTCAGACCCACACATTTCTATGGAAAATAGGTACATTTCTTAAGTAAAATTTGTGTGAGTATTTCCAGTAATTCCTGCATTTTCAACTAAAGAAGCTACGATCATGACTTTTAACAAAAAAATGTTGTCTGCAAAGGTCTTCTGCATTGCAAGGGTCTTATGAAGCAGTTGCTGTGGCTTAACCCAGAGGGCAGCTCGGCACCACACAGCTGTTTGCTTACCCCTCCTCTAAAGGGACTGGGGAGAGAATTGGAAAAAGGTAAAACTAGACAGTTTAATAGGACAGAAAAGGAAAGGGAAAAAATATTAATAATAAAGATTATATACATGTATATATGTACAACACAAGTGATGAGCAATGCAATTGCTCACAACCAGCTGATTGATGCCCAGCCAGTCCCTTAGCAGTGGCATCTCCTCCAGACAGCTCCCCCGATTTTCCTGTTCAGCATGATGCCATGTGGTTTAGGACATCCCTTTGGTCAGCCTGGGCCAGCTGCCCTGGTTCTGTCCCCTCCCAGCTCCTTGTGCCCCCCAGCTCCTCACTATCAGGGCAGAGTGGAAAGCTGGAACATCCTTGGCTCTGTGCAGCACTGCTCAGCAACTACTAAAACATCAGTGTGTTATCAACACTGTTTTTCTCCTAAATCCATACCACAGCATCATACCAAACACTATGAATAAAATTACCTCAGCTTTTCGTACATACCCAGTGTTCCTTTGCAAGAACCAGCAATTCACCTGTTTTTGTTAAAAACATTATGAAACGTACTACAGTTGAACAGAATACTTACAGATGTGAAGGACTAAGAAATCTTTTATTTGTTCACTACTTGACTTTTCTGTGCACTGAAGTAGATCAAGTATTTAAAAGCAGTAGAGCTGTTTCTCCTGCAAGCTGCAAGACATCCAAACTAAAATAATTTCCTTACTTACATGCAGGTGAGGACTTGTGAAATGGTACATGCAACAAAGAGAATGACTGCAGTATCCATTTGAGCACAACTGAGATGTGCATGAGTCACACCTTTCATGTGCTTAGCTTGTATTCCTGTTACTAGCAGATCAACTGTAGCAAAACCTGGTAAGTACAGTCAAACGCATAATGACCATGATAAAAAAACTGCTGTCTATGATGTCAGTTGTTAGTGCTTGGGACAGAGTGGGATACAGTAATAGCTATCAACAAAATTTGTGTAGATAAAACTTGCCTCCAAAGTGATAGGATTTTTGAGAATACATCCCTCTCATGTGCCACCATAAAACAGTCATTTCTGTACTGCTCTCATCCTGCAGCTGCAGTCATAGAAACATTAGAAACTCTAGAAGAATTTGTTGGTACAGTTGTAGCAGCTCTTCACAGAATAGCAGTGATTCCTTTGGTATCAAGAACAGGCTCAGTGCAGCTTGAGAACAGCTTTTAAAATACGATGAATCATAGGTAGCATGTTCTTCAGTGGAAGAACTGTGAGTTACCCCATTTACATCTGATGGCATCAGTACTCCTGTCCACATCCAAAACTTTCCTGTGGGGGCACCTGTAAGAGCAGCAGCCATCATCAGCACAGAGTCCTTCAGATAACCAGTGTTCATCCCGCTCACCTGCCGCCTCACCCCAGCAGCCTCCAGCACACAGCAGCCAGGTGCCCTAGCCCAGCTGGAGGGCATTTGTGTCAGACGGTTGGACAGAGTTTCAAACCAGAGACCTCCTGCCGAGCTGGCCTGCAGGACACGCAGGTTAGTACCACAAAATGAATACACAGCACATCTCATGGCCCACAAACAGAGTCAGTCAGTGGTTGTAACTGTGCAGAAGGAAATGGTAGGCAAGTAAAATACAGGAGTAAGAGCCTGCAAGATGACATTGACAACCAAAATGCTACGAGTTCACTCCACAGCAATAAAAAGTGAAGGATCTGTGGAAAAACAGAAATCCCAGATCAAAAAATGGTTATGTTGAACCTTGCCTTCTTGAAGAAAACCAGAGATGGTTCCTGAAATGTAATTAAACCAATGTGATTTTTCCGTTAGGAAACCAATTAAAACAACATAAAATATGCATGCTGGGGGAAGTGGAGTAAATTATTTTAACATATTGTGCTTCAGTTCGCACAGAAGAGAATTTTAAATTGTTTTGAATTTTGTGCATTGAATTGTACGATGTGCCTCGGTAGACTTCTCTAACAAAGTCATATTTATGGAGACGAATCCCAGCACTATGGGGATATTGGATTTAGTAGCTTTCTATACATTATTGTAGGCAGCTTGGCACTTTGACGTGAAATTAATTTATAAATGTATTTCAAGTACATACCTTGTGATTGAAATACATTAATAATAAGCTTTGCAAGTTGATGGAGAAGACACTTATTACCAGACTAATTGTTGCAAGTGGCAAGTTAAAGTAGAGAAAGAAATTGGCCTAAGATCAAGGCTTAGGGATAACACTTAGTGCTTTTACACTGCATGAATGTTTCATCATATTGAATGTTGTCAGAATTTTAAAATGTTTTGAAAGAACTGTGATCTTTCATTTTTTACCCAATAGCTTTCCAAATGTAATGCTTTGAATTGACATTTTCTGTTGTTCTGAAAGGATGCAATTTATCTGCAGAGGTGAAGTTTGAACACCCATTTTAAAGATGCAGTTGAGGTCAACCACAATGTATCCTTTTACAGTGACCAAAACATAGCCTATACATCCTGAACAGAAGCTGACTTTAATCACATTTAAAATCTGATTTAAGGTAATGTCTTAATTTTAGCTGGGAAGAAATTGTTTTCTTCAGAGTGCCTGGTATGATGTTGTGTTTTGGTTCTAGGAGAAAAGCAGAATTGATAGCACACCACCGTTTATAGTTGTTGGTCAGCAGTTTTGTACAGAGCCCAGGTCATTCTCATCAAAGGGCCCAAGGAGCTGGGAGGGAACATAATTAGGACAGCTGACTGGCCAAAGGGATATTCCATACCATATGACATCAATGAGTTTTGAATGGAGTGGGAGTTCATCTGGCTCTCTTCCACTGCTTGGGGGCCTAACTGGGCATTGATCAGGGGCTGGTGAGCATTTGCTTGTGCATCACTTGTTATATACATACATACACACATACATACATATGCAGTCATAACAATTTTCCTTCATCTTAGTGAATAGTTTTATCTCACCCACAAGTTCTACGTTGTTTTTTTCCTGATTCTCTCCCCCATCCCACTGGGAAGACTGTGTGCTGCTCAGCCACAAGCCAGGTTAAACCACAACAGTCATTTTGTCACTCAGTGTGGGGCACAAAGGGCTGAGATAATAGCAGACCTGACCAGAGTGTGTTAACACAGGGTATTGTGCTGGTTTGTTAATTGCTGGTCACTATATTGATTTTTTCCCTATTTATGGAGCTCTTCGAGAGTCTTATCACGGAATTGTGTTGTGTAGCACCTTGCTTGCTGTTTATTTTCCCTGCTATAGTTTTTGTCACCTCTGGGAGTTGGATTAAGGTTTTTATTTTGCTACGCTGTGTGGCCTTGGTTTATATCATGATAAAATTGGCAGCCTAGAAACAATGTTTTGTGTATATTTAGCACTGCAGTCATCTTTGGGCTATGGGAGCCATATTGTTGCTGCCTGCTTCATCTCCTCAGGGAGCCTGGCTGTGGAGGAGGTAGGGAAGGACACTTACCAGCAGTTCCTCATCTTCCCTGTCACTTTTCCTTCTTTCCCTAGGGCTCAATAGCTAGTTATCATAGCTTTTGAGAATTTTGAATATCTGTGGAATATTCAAACCAGTGTGCTCCTATTTCTCTGTGTCATGAACGTGTTTCAGGTTATCTTTAAGATTAAATGATAATTTAAGAATATCACCCTGAGATCTGCCCCGATATCTCTGAGCGGCAGGGAATATGAGCAGGTGCCTAGAGTGGTGGGCACACTCAGTGGTTTGGAACTTCACCACTGAACAACTGCAGAATCCTGAAAATCTAGTAGAATATTTGGAAAAGGTCTGCTGTTGCCTTGTCAGTCTTAAAGAGACACAAATCACTGCAGCATGCTGCAGCCTGGCCTACGCCTACCAAGCTCTGTTCAATGTTATTCATCTTCCTCAAAGGGAACAGGATACCTCCAGACCTGATGACAATGCAGCAGACCCTCCAGCTTTTGTGACAGACACTGTGGCAGCTCCAATTCCTGCAACAGATCCTGCAGCAACTCCAAGCACTGCGACAGACACACACACAAAAAAAGCCATGGTGACATCATGTCCAGATGGGGTCCCAGGGCCATTTTCTCTTCCTTGTTCCAGCTGAAACTAAGACAGGTAGATGGCCATTAATATTATTAAATCTATATGCTATTAGGGGAACCAGCAGCAACACAGGAACAGTGGTGAGATTATTTATTAGTTGTGCTCAAAATGAAAACATTACAGAAATGTCTCTATTCCCTTGTCTCCCATTATGCTTAACAGGGCACCATAAAAGTCCAGGAATAAATTTCTGAGTAGAAGTCAGTTCCTGTCTATTTGCCCCAGCAATGCGCTCAAGAAAAAGCAGGACAGATCCTGGAAAGTTGACCTTACCTGCTCTCCAGTGTGAACAAATGATTCTCCAAAAAACACCACTGTAAAGCAGATGATACTTTGCTGGCAAGTCCCCTGCAGAAGTGAAGTGAAATGATCAGCATGTTCACTTGCCCCCAGGAGCAGTCTCCTGGCTCAACTCGGGAACTCCCAGTTGTGCCATACCAGCACACGGCTGGCCTCTCATCCAGTGTTTCCACCTCCACCATCCGCTGGTACTTTTATCCAGGTTTGGTGCCAGCCTTCACTGTGAGCATCACATTAACTCCCTCTGAGGCAAAACCCAGACAGGCAGCCATTTTGATTTAAGCTCCCTATGTTGCATTTCTGACCAGAGTCCTATAACTATTTTTTCCAGAAAGTGTGATCTTAAATAGTCATCAGAGGCTGAGGAAGTCAAATCAGACTAACCCAAGTGCACCCATGAAGTCATCCTGTCTTCCACCTTCTTTTAGTGAAGATGAGGAATGATTTAGGGGTTGCATGCTGACTAACAAGATGGAGTGGCAGAGCAGAGTGTGTGGGCAATTCCTTGAGCAGGAAGTTCCTGAGGGACTCTGTGGTCCGCCTAATCCAGTCGTCTTCGAAGTTGTGTAATGGCTTGAATGCTTTTCCTGTGCATTAAGAATGTGTGGTTCTTGGTCCCTGATCATCTTCAAGCTGCTTGTAGTTACTTGGAGCTGCCACTATTTGAAGAGGCAATGCCACAAGGATTAGGCCAGACAGAGGACTTTAGCCTGTTTCCTATCATATACTGTCTATACTAACAGAAAGAAAAGCTGATTGAGATTATACAACTGGGGCTTTTTATCTGCCTCTGCTAATAAGATACCCTACTAAACAGGAAAATGTTAAAAATCAAGCTTCTCATGTTAATTGAGTCTAATCGAGGTTTTCAATCATTAGTTTTATGTCTATTACATGATCCTCAGAAGAGAAATATGAGAGGCATTTTACAAATGGCAGTCAAATGGCAAACAAATTACACCCAGAAGGGTTGATTTGGTAATCAACTCCTTTTTAAGGTCTAGTCTGGGGCTACATTTATGTAAATGTTTGCATCTGATGTTTGTTAACATGGAGACAGCTAATAAATAACAGAAGGCATAGAGACTAGACATTAAATGCTGCACTTTTTGTTAATATTAGGGCAGGCAAGAGGAAGTTTTGTCTCATAAAGTCAAACCACAATTTATAAGCTGATTGAACATGACTGATATTTGGTCTAGCAAAGCAACATTCTCACCCACTAGTAAACGATACTTTATCTAAGTTGGTTTTGCCAGTCAGTACTTCAGAAGCGTAGCACAAGTGTTGCATTCACTCAGGCATCCCAAGGGAGTAATGGCTGCAACCTGAGATCTGTCAGCTGAAAAAAAGATGGAATCCATGTCAGGATATGATCCTACAAAGTGATCATCACCAGAGAGCAGACTTTGGATCTGAAGAATTGTTTCCACTAGTTGCTCCTGGGTCTCATCAGAGCAAAACAATTAGCTGTCAGAAACATCAAATTTAGGGATCTATCAGGAACTTGTATCTTTGAACAACACAGTCAAGATAACAGAAGTTTGGCCACTTCCATGAAATGCAGAGTTCCAAAACTTTCCCAAGGGACTCTGCATGTTCACATGCTCCATGTGCCCTCAAGATGTATATGTGACATGTCCAAATCACACATACTCTTTGCTATCGTGTAGTATGAGCACTACTCCTAGGGCTGGTTCAATCTGGCATGCAGACACCCACCCTCAAGTAGGAACCCACCGTAGTCAAAAACATCTCTACAGTCCTAGCAGTGTTGTCAAATGCAGATCTTCTACAGTGGCCGCTGATGGTTGCCTCAGTCCTCCAACGACAGCAATGACTTTTTTTTAGGGAGAGATGGCTGTGCCTCAGGGACAGCAGGCAGACTGATCCATCACTTGGTGGCTGTCAGTCATGGACACTTCATGTCATGGACAACTAGTACCTAGAGAGTGGTGAGATAGATAGGTAAACCTTTTAGCACCAATACTGTGGCAGCACACCTTGTACTAGCACAGAAGCTCAGCAACAGGCTTGAAAAGTTGGTAAGATTTCTTGGGCAGAATGGCTAAGAAGGATTTCTATCTGATGCAGTCAAAGGAGAAGCCTGAGCAAAGCAGATTCTCCTCTCTGTGTCTCCAGGAGTAAGAGTTGCTCCTCAGAGAAGCTAACAGATCCACTGTTCTGATATTTGTTGTGTAAGCAAAATACCAAAGAACTAACCTCCTCTGAAGAAGATGATCAAGTTATGTCCATCCAACTGATTCAAGTTTTGGAAGCCAGCAGAAGACTTTGTATCATTTCCTAACCCCTGGTGGGAACAGTCAGTTCAGGATCTGCGCATTCACATACAAAAGAATACATTTCTAGAAACCATAGCTCAGTAGAAAAGCAGTAAACCATGAAAACTAAACATCAAAGGGAGAATTAAAGAGAATGATGCCTACAGCAAGCATCAGGGCTCATACCGTAGGCTCTTCAGAGTTCTGCAGGGGACTCTAGCCATACCCTACATCTTCAATACGCTGACTGCTTTAAAGGGATAAAAGGCTGCTCTTTGCCTAGGCATCAAAGCCAAAGCGTATACAAAGAATGTTAGCTGGGTTGAACTGATGTTGATACAATTTACAAAGAATTGAATCTTATTCCCAAATCCTGCTAAGAAATGTGTAGCAATTTCTCTCAATAAATTAGAATTTTTTGGGTAACCTGAACACAAGAAAATGGGAAAGATAACTTCAGAAAAATGATCATGGATGACAGACAGTAAAAGCAGTGAACCTCGATATCTAGAAATATCTCACCTCAATATCTCACCTCAATACCTAGAAATGATCTCAAAAGATCACACAGGATTAGCTACTGAAAGTCAGGCTACAGGTAAGTTCTAGTCTGTTCAGAGCAGGAAGATACATCAAATGTTATACATCTTTCCTTCCTAGTAATTAAATTATCATAAGTAATCAAATTTGAATAGAAGGGCTCCACACTGATGTTGAACTCCTCTCTGTACTCAGCTGTCTGTGCTCAGGTCTTTGCCTATTCATGCAGGAAAACCTTTTCTTCTTTGCAGCTTGTCACCTGAAGTTTGGATTTCACATTTTCACATTTTTGGATTTCAAAGTTTCACATTTATAATTACTTTACTAGTTATGTATCACTTTCATGCAATCTTCACACTAAATTAAAACTGATTAGATTGAGCTCATTATTAACATTTTCAGCAAACTGGTTTTGCAAACCAATTCTTCCCAGCACATGGTTTCTCTGGAGTCAGGTACTTGAATACTTATATTTTCAAATTCACATCAGGGGTTCAGCAAAATATTATAGGGAAATACATTTTGTGAGAAGGAATCACTATAAACTCCAAGTTTTCCCAAAGCCTTCTGATTTCAGAAACATGGGACAGGTCAGAGCAACATTTCTTCCTTGATTAACACTTAAGTGCTTAGAGTAGAGGTCATGAACTGTTAGATGACTGACTGCAGGAAACATCTTTTCTGTCTGACTCAATTTTCCCTCATTGCTTAGAGCATTGCAGGGTGTCTGATGTTTGAATGTAGTTATGGTTGCCACTTTAGAGATAGCATTCAAAACTCTTAAACTGAAATAAAAGCATTTTCCTGTGCAAGACTACTCCATGCATTCTCAAGTGGGAGCAAATAAGAGGAGAAAGAGGATTTCAGAGGGAGAGATTCTTGGCCTATCAAAATGCATTCATGTGTGCTATGACAAGCAGGATATTTCCAGATAATAATGGAGAACAAACCAGGACAAGTTTTACAAGACAGAAACATACACCGATGCCTACTTGTCTAACCTCAGGGAAAATCTCTGCCCATATCCCAAACCTGCCAATTAATTTAAACTGAAAGCTTGTGGCTAAGACAAACGAAAAAGCATTTTTGAGGCTCCAGGATCTCTTGTGCCCGCATTTCTTGTTGTAGTTTCTGAGAAACTTTTGCTTTCTCCAAAGAAGAAATAATAATTCCTAGCTTCTAAGCTGTGAAACTGTCCTTTACCAGCTGAATTTTCTCCCAGTTTCTGCTTCCATCTGCACAAGAACTAAACGTTCCCAGCTATTCTATTGTTCCCTCCTCCACAAATTCATTCTTATCTCTACCTGAAGCTCTTCATACATTTGGTCAGACATAATTCCAGGAGAACTCTTCCTCAGAGATCTCTCATCAGAAGTGAAGCTCAGGGAACAGATATCCCCAGATCTTCCTGAGATCACCTGGAGGAGCCTGGAAACAAGTTTGCTGTTAAAGACTGCCTATGAAATCAATATGATTCTCTGTCTTGGTTTGATTTGCAGCAGTAAAAACTGGTCATGCCATTGGCTCCAGTGCATAAAATTCAAAGGTATTATTTAGCCCTTGTTAAGAGTTCATGTATCAGTTCTCTACCTGATATTAAACGATAATAAATCAGTGATGAAGGAACTTTTGTGCTAGCTGCTGTATGAAAATAAGAATGTACAGTGCTTTTTAACCTGACCAAACTCTTTCACACCTACTTCTAAACTCAAAAACAAGATTGCAGCTTGAATCTTCTTAAACTGCTAAGTCGTATTATGAAGACCCATGTATGTTCATGAAAAGATTCCAGAAGTATCATCAGTCAGGAGCATTTTAATTATATACTAAAGTCATCATAACTGTCCTACTGGAAAGATTTAGTGTCTCACAAAAAAAAAAGAGCTGGATGAGTTTAAATGATGAAGTTCTGCAGTGCGTATGCTGCATTGCTCATTCTGCAGCTGTAGCAGTTTTGGATAATTCTGGGCCATTGAGATTGAACTCATCAGGCTTCATTCTCCAGCATTTTCCAGCATAAAATTCTGAGTCCTTTTGAATGTGAAGCCTGTGCAGTTATGTTCTTAAATTTCCCTTTCTCCTGACTTGCCTCCAGGTCTCTGGTCTCTAAATACTTTGCCAAACAGTGAGGGGCAGAGAGATGCTGGTTGTAAAATGACAAGCTGTTCTTACAGCAGTCACTGCACAAACTAGGAGATATTCCCAGTAGCTCATTTGAGAGGAGCAAGAGCTCTTCTGAGCTCTGACCAACATTCCTCCCTCAATCCTCAGACAAACATCCTTATTGTACCATTTCTGCTTACTTAGATGCCCTACTGTCTGGTCCTTTCATTCACTGCTTTTTCTCCTCCTTTGCCTACTCATAGCTCAGCTGTGAAGAAATGTGGCTATCCCTGAGGGATCCTTGTTTCCTTTTTGCCTTTATGGAAAAGCCATTTCCAGTATATGACAAAAGGCTGCAATCTTCTACACAAAGAGCAGTTTTCGAAATGGGAAAAATAGGGTATATGAGGTGGAAGTATCAGTGCTGTACCTAATTAGAGCCCTTGGTCTCCATCACACATCAGTTTTAACCTGGTTTGAGTGACACACACGGAGGCTGCTAAAAAAGCCTGGGCCTTCTGAGTCAGAGGGTACCTGCAGTGGGTACTGAGGCTATTGCCACACTACAGCACAAAACAGATGCACAACACAGCTGTTTGAAAGCTCTATGGCCAGCTCAGAACATGAATGGCTATTTTGGGATAATGATGTTCAATCCAATTCATTTCCCCACCAGTTTACATAGCCAGATTAAAAGAAATAATTCAAATATTAACGAAAGTGTCTTACAGTAATGAACTACACTAGTAGTCCAAGCTAGCACATACATAATCAAAAACCTATTTGTATCACCATAAAAATCACCTCTGAAAAGGATGTTGTGATTATGAAGAACACTTGCTTGTTTAGCTGCTATAATCCTGCTAAGGTGATATCATGTTCCAGAGGTTCACCCTAAGTGTTTTGGGACAAGGTCAACCAGGGGATGGGCCTGAGTAAGGAACTGCTAAGATAACAGCCCGAAGCAGCTGAAGCGGAACCATGGATCAGGGATATGAAGAAACACTTTGCCTGATGCCCCGCGATGACATGATTTATGCAAGAGAGGACTCTGGGAGTGGGAAGGGTTGTGCGTGGGTTTGCGTAGCGGGTGTATGGGACACGCATGCGTGGAGGCCATGCTGGTATATAAGCCATGTGATGCAGCATGAAATTGAGAGAAGACTTCATGGCATCCATGACTATGTCTCTCTCCCCTGGGCGGTCGAGACCCCGGGATAAGTCGGGCTAATTGACGGCTATGTCACTAAGCATTCTTTATTTTCTCCACAAGGCCCCAGCCAACTTCTCCCTCCTTTATGACCATCATCAGCTCCCCAGTACTCTGCACACCTGATTCACAGTATAAACAGTAGTTTCTTATTAGGCTCTTTACCTCCAACCCAAAAGATGTGTACTTCCTTTCTTGCTGCCTTACAAGACTGAAATGCCCACCCAACATCTGTTCCAGTTGTATGACTCTTCTAATCTTCTGCTCTTTTCTTAAATTAAATTATCAAGCTGGTTTCTACACAATCAAAAGTTAATAAAAATTTTATCATATAACAGTCATCCTTTCCTCTGGTTGTCCAGACACTGTGACACAAATCAGTCCAGAAATCTTTATATTTAATACTACTATGGATCTTTAAGCTGACCCAAAATTTTCAACTTGCCAGCAAGGCATGTAGGGTAAACAGAAGTGGTATCTTTCATTCATTTCATCATTTAAACCCCTTTTCTTGCTGCCTCTTGTTTGAAAGAGAAGAAATAAGTGTCTGAAATAGGACTATATATATAGTATATATAGTCTATTAAATATAATGTTGATAAATTTAAAGATGAAAAATAGGAAATGACTGTCATATTAATGAAATTCTTTTGGAATTATTAATAATTTCATTTTATCTGAAACCTTGCCCAACAATTATGTTGACAATAAATAAAGCAAAACAAAAAACAAACCAAGATATAGAGGAGGCTAGTCTGCCAAATAGATCTGATATAGGCATTGTCCCGACCCCTAGCAGTTCAGGCAATTCTCAGTGTTGCTGTGAACAAATGCATTTCATTTCCTCTCAGCTTCCATAGTGACCTGCTTTTAAGACTCCCTTCAGCAGCTTACCCCCATCCATATTTCTTCCTGCATCATTTGGAAGCTGGAGGATGCTAGGTTAAATGCTGCATCATCCTTCTAGTAGCAAGATTCTTCAGTGTTAGCTCCATATCTAGGACTTTACCACTGAACACCAAAAGTTTTGATGCTCCTACATGGTTAGATGATGAACCTTCATAAAAAAGAAAAATGTTTCAATGCCACCTTGTCTCAGTGAGAGCAGTCAGAGATTTTGCTGAGTTTCACAAAGCACTTCAGAAATTCCAAAAACAGCTCCAAAAATTTCAAATTTTTGTGAAAAAGTATATCTAAAGGGAAGGCAAATAGAGACCATGTTTGTCTCCACCCTCTAGGGCTGAACATGATAGAGTTACATATAATTCAAATAGTTTGAAATTAATTATTACAATCATCTACTTCTTTATTGCTCCCTTTCATTCATTCCTTTGTCTCCCCATTGAGCAACGTTACATTAACAATACACAACATCATTTTAGAAAAATCTGTAATTATCTTGCCCTGTTGGGCTAATTATTGAGGAGACTTGAATTATGGCTTTCAGGAAAGGACTTGAAAAATTAATCTCTGCTGCATTTTCAGACAAGTTCTCCCAAGTGAACCCCAACTGGCACTGTTGAAAAGCCAGTCCACACAAAAGAAAAGCTTCCACACAAAAAATGTGGGCCGAACCATACTTTTCCATGTAATAAATGGGGGCCAAAGAGCAATATCAGCATTCCCAACAGACCCCAAACTGTCTCCCGCACGTTGATAATTGCTTGTATTCACCAACATAGAACTAACCCTTGGTGGCTAACAGAAATAAAGTACATGCAGAAAGCAGAAAGCTTGGTAAACACCAGTGCAGTGAGTCAGCCAACATACATTTATTTCTATAAATGTTAAAGGACCAAGGAATCTTGTCAGAAAGTAGGATGATTTAAAAATAATTGTATCATAAATAAAAGCAAACATAAATATAGCAGTAACCCATAACAGTAAACTGATTTGCAGTCCAGTGATGGAAAATACCTTAAACCACAGGCACAGCCCTTACTGTTAGTAGGACTGTTAGTAGGAGAGGGGCAAAATTTCTGTTATTCTGTCATTCGTACTTTCTTATAGAAAACAAACTTTAAAATAATGAAAGCTCTATGAGTGCTGCTCCAAAAGTACTGTTTTTTATTGTATATTATTATTACATTGCCCCACAACATCAGAGATGGATGTTGGTGGTACAGCAGTAGAGGTTGAATCTTCCTACCAATATTCCATTCCATTTTGTTGCCACGTGACAGATGGCAGCAGAGGGGCACTCGGATACAATGGTGTCTGACATGGAAGTGTGCAAAAGCAAAGATGTGTCACTGAATTCCTCCATGCAGAAAAAAATGGCACCCACTGACATTCATGGATGCCTGCTGAACGTTTCTGGAGACCAAACAGTAGATGTGAGCACAGTGAGGTTTTGAGTGCTGAGTTTCAGCAGTGGCAACAGGGACACTGGGATCTCTTCACTGGTGCAGATTTTGATGAGCACGGCACGCAGGCTCTTCCTCATTTCTGGGGAAAATGCAGATCTAATGGTGGTCACTGTGTTGAAAAACAGTGTTTTGTAGATGAGAATTTGCTCTATCAAGTGGAGTTGTGTCCATGAAAATAAACAGGAGGCATTACTTTTGGAGCAACTTACATATTCATATCAAAGGTACTATGAAGGAAATGTTAACAGTAACCTCTGTATTCATTCTTACCCACATAATATTCTCTAAATATTTCTATCCACAGTAAGTTTTGGAAAAAGAGAAGGAAAAGGAAGAAATTATCAGTGGGGCCATAAAGGTGCACTTTGATAACCAGAAGCTTGTTAGGACGGAATCTGACTGCTGTACAGAGGATGAAGGATTTTGAACACAGGCACTGCATTTGCCACGTTACAACTATATGACAAATATTCTGGGGCTGATACACCCAAACTTCTTCAACACTTTTAAGAATGATTTAACTGTTCAAGAGAATGAGCTGATGTAACTTTCCATCGCTGTATCTGGCCTTATTCTGCTGGGAGCTAACAGGTTAGTTAAGTACACTTAGTAACTTCTTAGGCCAATTAAGATATCTGCAGAAATTTTAAAATGGCCACAAGAAAATTTCAAGATCACCCATGAAACTGAGCCAATGTGAAGAGGATAGTTGAGAACTTGAGCATACAACAAACGAAGAAGTCTCACAGGATGACGCTTCCATAGGGATAAGGGAGAGCTGACAATTTGCGCAGAGAAGGAAGAGAATGGTTTTGGAGAACTCTATAAAAACATGGATATCAAGCAGTAATATTCAAACCAATAATAGGAAAACAAAGAAAATTACTACCTCAAAGCCCTCTCCTTTCTTTATTTAGAAACAGAAAATAGATAATGCTTGGCAGTCTCACATTGCAGAAAATTAAAGGAAGGCTTTTACAGGATTTTTAATGTGTGCATTCACTTTTTTTTTTTTTTTTTCCGCAAAATCAAACAGTGAGAAATAGTGTAAGTCCTCCTAAATAGCAGCATGTATGGTTCAGATGCCAAAGAGGGGAGAATCTGCTCTCAGCATGAGCCGATTTTATTAATAAATGTTGACACAGGGATTCTTGCCAATATGTTTGGCAAATAAAGAAAAGTGAGTATATCAGGGTTATGTGCAGCCAGATAAAACAGGATCTGTAGTTCTCTGACTTTCTGCAGAGTGCAGTAAGAAGACCCTTGAGTGATACTTAATGTTCGGAAAAAAAAAAAACCTCTCGGTATTTTAGACTCTGTATAACATGGCTACCTCCTCTGTTGTTATGCACTGCGAAGAGAGTGATAAGCTGACTTTGTGATTTAGATCCTAGATACTCAAATCGTATTGGCATATGCAGAGTAAACACCATTCTTGCCTAAAGCAGATAAAAAATCTTTTGACCGGGACAGCTGGCACTGAAGTACATGGACTGCAGAAAAAATATTTCTCTGAAGTTATGGTGAAGATTTGTATTTCTGCCTTAACAGTTACAGAATTTCTGATTTAGAGAGTGAGAATATTTTAAACAGATTTAAGCATATAGAAAGTACCTGGCAGGTTGTTCTCTGTCCCCCTTTGGGACGTATATCTAGAATCATAGAATCATTAAGGTTGGAAAAGACCTTTAAGATCATCTAGTCCAACTGTCCACCTACCATCAATATTGCCCACTAAACCTTATCCCTAAATACTACATCTCCACAGTTTGTGAACATGAATCTGAATCACAGACTCTTGCCCCAGAAATATCCTCATCGTTCTTACACAAGGAACAAATGTCAAGTCAGACCCAGATCATCGCCTCATGCAGACAATTGCTACTTTTTGTACAACACCCTGTTTTCATTACAAGCAATACCACCCTTGATAGATCTTAGCTTTAATTCAGTTCCTATTTTCATTGCAGATCCAGTGCCCAAGGAGGTTATGGATGCTCCATCCCTGGAGGCATTCAAGGCCAGGCTGGATATGGCTCTGGGCAGCCTGGTCTAGTGGTTGGCAACCTTGCCCATAGCAGGGGGGTTGAAATTCAATGATCATTGTGGTCGTTTTCAACCCAGGCCATTCTATGATTCCATGATCCCCCAGTCATCCACTCTACCCAGATTCTCTCAGATCTGGGGTTAACCAGGCAGTCTCTGGTAGGGAAATATGGTGTTTGAGGGTAAATATGGACAAGTTTTACTCCTACCACTTGAGGTTGTCCTCTGGCATCATCCCAGGAAGTCCTCCAGTTCACAGGTCTCCTGCCATTGGCCAGGGTATAGTAAGCATTTCTGAATTTTTTGGAAGCGAAACAGGAAAAATAAATATGTTTTATCAGTCAAAACATCACATCACATTTTGCACCTGCAAAATGTTCTTTTACATTCATAAAAGATAGATAGCAATCCAAAGAATGCCTGTTCCTTCTGTGTCACCATATAAGTATTGTGCCTGACATTTTGAGAACGAGTAACTAACCCCCCACAATGGAAAAAAACAACTGTTCTAACATCAGTCAAGCATACTGATTCTACCCTAACTTGTCCATGCACGGGAAACAGGCACAGCTATTCTGTTGCTTTACTATTCTCGAGTAATAGTCCGTGCCCCTACCACCAAGGCAGCAAATGTGCAATTGATTAACTTACTGAACTGTTAGTCAAATTTATTCCGTTGATTTCATTTTTTGTAATCATTTATTCCATGGCACAGATGCTCATTAAATCCTTCTCCTGACAAGTGACGGCTACAAGCACAAGATTTTATTTAATGATCCAATCTTCCCCTGTGAGTATCCCTACCGTTACCATTCCAGCCAGAGCTAGCAAGTACTTCTGACAAATTCAGTGTATTCACAAAGAGCTTATTGAATTCTGTTAAAATGACATTTGACATTACCAAAATGTGTTGCTTTTCTTTAAACAAATGTGCAGGCCAAGTTCGGTGAGAACAGAGCTCTGATACTGCATCTATCACTCAAACATCACCCTGCATGAGCCTGGGGATATTGTGCTCTGCGCTCAGTGCACGAAAGTCCCCATCAAGGACAGAGGAAGATGATCTAAGGTGTCAGGAGCACTATACTGGAATGCCATGTCCAGGGGTGGCTCTCAGCATCTCTGTGCTCACGTGAGTGAGACAGACAAGAAGCACAGTGTGTCAGCTTAAAGCCAGTACTTTATGAGCACCAGGGACTTGCTAGCTCAAGTGAGCATGATGACATTGCCTGATGTGCATGCATGCAATGTAGAGGTTGTAGTTCGCTTAAATCCACATTAGAGATGGATCACAAAGCTGAATCAGATAGCCTTTGGAAAAGCTTAACCCACCAGCCACCAGCTCATACTTCTTTCAAAGCAGAATCATAACTTAGTGGGTCGTAAACTATCGTGAAGGTTAGTGAGTAGAGCAGGACCTTGCAAAGGCACTATTGTCTCTTTGGGACTGGTCTGTTGAAAGCAAGGACATCGTGTCATTCTGTGACACAACTCAGCAACAGTAGGAATCAGAATAGACCAACGCTGAGCATTTAGAGAAATTTAAACTGAGATTTTTAGAGCAAAGCTTAATATCAGTTCATTCACAATCAAAGATGCTTAGGAAAAAAAAAATACAGTAATCTATACAGTGATATCTCTTCTGTCACAGACTGACTTAAGCCTCCTGGACCACGGTTTTGCCTCTTTGCATTTTTGCAAATGTTATTTCATCAAAAGTTTCTATTTGCTTCTACCATCGTTTCAAGTTAAGCTTTAATGTTAACTGAAAGTGGAAATAACAGATTTGACAAAAAAACTGATCAGGTCATTGTACTTAGTGAAGCCAGTGAAGATTCCTCTCAGGTATTTTTTAAAATTCCGGACTCTGCTGTCTGCTATCAGTATCAGCACAGAAATTTCACCACCTAGTCTGGAGAACATTTAGTTCTTTTATGAGCTTCTGCTCTTCCATATAGCTTGCCCAGCTCCATCTCCCCCTTTTACTGCTGCATTCTGAGGCATTCCGAATGACTGGGAAGATGGGACTAGCAGAAGTAGTATCACATTTAGCAATTGAATAACAGATAAAAAATTCAGTAATTTTTCAGTAATTTTTTTTTTCAGTGAGCGAATGTGCAGTCCTTTGCTTTTCAGTGAAGATTTCTTTTATCTGCCACTTCAGAAACGTTCCACTTATTTCTTTTAAAATCGTATTTGGGCTGTGTAAAATACAGCCCTGAAAGCTTCACATAAAATAGTCGTGCTCATCTGAAGCATTTTCTTTAATCATGACCGATGGCAATAATGACATTTGGAAAAATTCTTTAGAAATTGACAGTGAATAAAATCATGACGCCTACAAAACCAGTGCAGAGCAGCAGACCCCCTTCCCAGCAGTATTACATCTCAGGTAGGAGATATGAAGCATTTTTAAACTATTCGTCACAATTACATTAAGAGAAGGTAATAAAAACACAAAAGGCACTTTCACGATTTTGTTATTCATGCTTCACATTCCAAGAAAGAAACCTAGAAAATTCTTCAGCCCAGGCTACATACAAATAAATAATATACATAAGATATACCAGACGCGCCAGAAGCAAGCCAGAGCTGCTTTGTGTCAGAACATTTTTATTAACCTGATGTACAAACATTTCTCTTTCCCATCATGATCTCACATCATTCCAGTACTATAAAGCAACACATAAAAATGACTGTCAGAAAGATGCACTGGGGGAAATAAAACCTTTTTGGGATGACATCCTACCTACTGCACCAACCTCATTTCTCTGAGTTTGGGGAGGTATGTGTGGCATGTGTGCAGAGGAATCTCTTTTCCTTGGTGCAAGCCGGGGAGGGGTGTCAGGCAGTGATAAATCTGCTCAGAGTCAGAGCAGGAGGCCCATCTCTGGCACATACCAAGGGGGAAAGTGTGCATCTGGGCCCAAGAATCACCAGGGTCTGCTGGTTCAGAAGCACAAGGATGCATCTGCTCCTCTCTGGCTCCTGCTGACTGGAGCAGATCAAGGAGAAGAGCAGCCAACCCCTAAGCAGTGGCTGTGTCCCTGGCCATCTCCCCCAGTTTCGTTGTTCCGCATGATGCTATGGGATATTTCTGCAGCCAGTTTGGTTCAGCTGTCCTGGTTCTGTCCCCTCCCAGCTCCTTGTGCATTCCCAGCTCCTCACTGGCAAGACAGCATGAGAAGACAAAAAGTCAAAGTATGCACTGCTCAGTAACAACTAAAACTTCAGGGATATCAACATTACTTTTATCCTAAATCCAAAACAACGCACCATAGCATCTGCTATGAAGAAAGTCAACTCTATTCCAGCTGACACTAGGAAGTATGGCTATTTGGTTTTGTACTCTGTTCTACAGCTTCTAGTTTTGCAAATTTATGTATACAAGCCCACCTGTCTGCTGACTGCTATGCTACAGTTGTTCCAAACTGATCCTGTAGTTAAATCTGAAATAAACACTTTGGTTTATATGTGCAATAAATGTAGAAGCAGATCCACAGTCAGTTCTGTATTTGTAAGAGGCACAGATACGTGAAGATTTTGAGAAACTGGAGGTAGCATTAGAAAAGTGCAGAAAAACATTAAGGTAGAACAGTAACAAAGATTTTGGTGCAGAAGAAGGCCATAAACAGGAGCTTAGTTGTGTGGACTTAAGTGGTGTTATGAAAGTGCTTAAATTTAGGCATATTCTTTGACATATTTCTCAGTGTGCCAGAATGGAGACTTCTATACGAACATTAAATTTCAGACACTTATATAAAAATATTATCGCCCCTAAGCTGCTGGGAATTGCAGCTTAATGCTTTCTCTTCTCTTTGAAATACAGCTAATGTGCTTCATGTCTAGACACTCTGTGGAGAACCCAACCATCCGATGAGGACCCTGTACTGAATTTCACATCCCCAGCCCCAGCTCGCTGCTGCTGCAGCAGTCAGATGTACTTGCTGGAATCTCTGTGCAAAGGCACAGCTGAAATGCAGATGTTCTTTTCAAAATTTAATTTTATACCTCTGTTTTGTAACAAAGTAGTTCCTTCTACAATCAAAACAACATTCAGGAGTTGGTACAGACACCATTCTCCTTTACCCATGGTTCTGCTTGGATTTTTCATAGAACAATTTCAGGATCTCAGGATCAACCCTGAAAGGTTTTTTGTGACTGCCCCTGCTTTCATACACAAAAATATCACATAGGACTATGTTGACCACCCACCTGAAGAAGCTTCCCAATGGAAAAGAGCAACAGGGTCTCAATATAGTTAACAGAATGGACCAGAAGGCCCACTATAATTTACTAAGCCTTGCAATCAGCAGAGAAAAGATGGGGGGGGGAGGGAGGAGGGAAGCACAAAATCAAGTGCAATATGCTAAAATATATTCTCTTTGTTTTTTTTTTGACAAGTGTTTTTATTAATCAAAATATAGCAGACTGATTCGGCTAATACATTATACACCATGAAAATATAAAGACAGTGCTGGAAGAACAAAGAACTGCACTAAAAAGGAGCTTTTTTTCTTCTTTTTTTCTATTTAAATGTGTATTTAAATGTGAATCTAAAAAGTAATAACCTACAGCAACAGATTGCATTGGAAACCCCATGGGAACTGTGAGAAGATGTCTCAACCCAGGCTGCTGCTGACAGGCAGCTCTGCAGGTCTGCCATCCTTCCTGCCCATCACCAGAGATCCCCAAGGGTGGTGGAGACTGGGAGAGAAATGCTGATACTATTGGGTTGCCACAGCCTCTCCCCAGCCACCCACCTAGTGGGTCCAACCAGCGTGAAAGAAAACCATGCTGCAAAACCAGCTCTTCTCTGTTAGCCTCTGTCCTGCTTCACCAGCACCTCCAGAGAGCTTCTCTACTGGACTTTCATGAGCTCTGTTTTAACAGAGAGAAACATCCCTTGCTTCACAGTCATGCTTTATTCATGTCATCACTTTTTGTCAATATGTATATTTGTGAGCAACTGTTTTGAAGGATGAAGCACAGGAAAAATGAAATTTCATCAAAAAACACCTTGAGACTTCACGAAGAATTGCAGCCACTGCCACTGAACCAGCCCAATGGGTTAGTATCACAAAAACAAGATCAAATATCCCAGTAGCTTTATGGTTCTGTTGCTCTCTTTTTTATGTTTTAATAAAAATACTAAAAATGAAAATGTTTTGTTATGTAAGTACATTAACTATATTAAATGTTTTATGAGGGCAGCTCTGAAAAGTAATGCCTCCTATTTTATTATGTCAGTCCACAATGGCAGATGTTGGTGGTACAGCAGTAGATGTTGAACCCTCCCACCAATATCCTGTTCCATGTTGCTGCTGTGCAGCAGACAGCAGCAGAGGGGCACTCTAACAGAATGACATCTGACATGGAAGTGTGTAGGAAGCAAAGGTGTGCCACTGAATTCCTCCATGCGGAAAAAATTGCACCCATTGGCATTCATTGCTGCTTGCTCTATGGTTTTGGAGACCATGGATGGGAGCACAGTGAGGTGGTACTGACGTGGTGCGTTTCACCACTGTTAACTACAACAGTTGCATGGCAATGGCGTGCAGGCTTTTGTTCATTGCTGGTGGAAGTGCAGAGCCACTGTGGATGATCAGCTCTGGGAGGTTCCAGAAAGTTGTTGTATTGCACTATCTCTGCAACAAAATACTAATAAATATTATACTGCCAATTACAAATATACTACCAATTACAAAGTTCAAAGCACTTCTAAAGAAGGGTGGAGATATTTTGCCAGCGATATCACTTATGTCTGTGGCTGTTTTTAGCAACAGACATTTGACATCTCCCTCAATGCTATTTCATTCAGACCTCAAATACAGATTTGCTGTGTCTAAATATAAATATTTGTCATTCTGCTCTATATTTCATTAAAGTAATGGTAGCAAAGACCTCCAGTGTTTAACGTGAGCTGTCTCATGCAAAGCATATTCCTGTCTGGTCACTTCTGTTTGTGATAAATAAGCATCTGTTTCAAATTCAAATGACTGGTTTGTTTTGCCTAAGTGAAGTACTTGTGGGATGTTCCAGTAATTAATACCAAAGCCATAAAACTTTCCATGTCCCCTTCTTAATTTCTGTATCATCAGCCTAGTTTCACAACATGATTTCTATCAGAGTGCCTTCAATTCATCCATTCACCAGACTCGTAACTAACTTGAACCTCTGGCTCAGTCTCCTACAAAATGTCATGCAGTGTTAATCTTTGCTTCACAGACATGCACAAATAAACCTTCTGACACTTCCTGCAAAAACTTTTTGCATTAAAACACACTAAATAGAAAAATATCAAAAGTTTTTGGAACAGTCATTCGGATCAATTGTGCCACAGTGTGATACCCAGTGAAATGAAACACTGATTACTTTTAAACAAGTCATTAAGGTTTGTTCATCCAGAAGTCGTTAAAGAAAAACAGCGTATGGACTGTCATAACCTTTTTTTGTCCATCAAATTCTGCATTGCTGAATGATCAATACATTTGATTACTACATTCTGATTGCTCCTGAGTTTGAACAGGATCAATGAGGAACAGCTATTAACCTGCCGCCAATGAGGACAAAAAAATAACAGAGAAGAACTTGGAGAGCTCAGCAGCAGCCAAGGAAATTATATTTCTTACTGGATATAATCTTTCTGAATCTGCCAGGGGTCACAGCTTGTAGAATAGCTTTATATCTGAGGTTGCACATGAGAGTGCAGCATCAGTGCCTTACATGGGGTGCTGCATTCAGCCCCTTTAGGGGTTACTTGGCCCCTGCATCGTGGGGACCAGAGCCCACGGCCCAGCAAAGCTGCAGCACAGGGACAAGTGCTGATGGCACCAGAGCAGAGCTTTATGGATGAAGGTTACCATACACCAACAAAAAAAAAAGGAGCAGTTCTGGTGAAAACCCTTTCAAAGAAACTCAGTGGAGTCATGTAGGTCATGCTGCTTTGGTAAGAGGGTAGAACCCAAACTGTGCTGCAGCAGTGACAGTTTGTTCCCTAGCCAGCATGAAGGAGAACTTCCCTTGCATTCTTCCTCAGTTGGTTTGCTTTAGTCCCTCTGATATCTCAGTTGAGTCAAGTGGCACAGAGCTCAACCATTTCCATTCTGTCAAGAGTAATTACCGACAAGGTGTTGCCTTCTTCATGCAAGGCAGAACTACAGGGCTACATAATGCATGTGTCCCAACAAGAGTGAAAATATTTGGGAAAATTGTTTGAAAAATTAAACTCCAGTTATTTACTCAGTATTACCAGGCTTCTCTGCTGCAAAGCTACAGCTTGTATTTTGGTAACAAAAGTGCACAATGGAGATCATTTGTTGTTGAACCAAGGAGTGTATGCTGAGCTGAGACATGGTGTTCAAGCATGTTCCTGAGCCACGCCACTACAGACTGAGCCTGCTGCATGCCCAGACTGCTGCTGTGAGTTGCTGCTACCCCAGCAGTCCAAAACAAGTTGACAAGATATGCCTGATAACAGAAATCCCTTAAACTTTGTTATTCTCCTCCTCAGTCTTCTGCTAAAATAAAATGTGTTGAACTGTTCCTTTGTTAACATAAATGTTATCTTCCATTACTGGGTAAGGCAAAGTGGTTGACATGGTCATGCCTCTAATGACCATTAAAATATGTGTGTTTTGAAGGATTAAAAACTGGGGCACGTGTCTCTGGTATAAAGTGATATGAGACATCTGCATCTTGGCCCAAATTTTTTGGAATCTGAAATCAGGTAAAAGATTAGTATACAAATGTTTCTCCCAATACAACATTTCCTGGTTAAAAAAAAAAAACAACAAAAAACTAAGTCTGAAATTGAGATTTTTAATCTGATCAGTGGACTTTGCTGTAGTATCCATAACTATAAAAGATGAGTTCTCTTTTTCAGTAGGTTTTTTTTAATAAGTAGATTATTTAGAAAACTAATAACTTCAGTATAATGCTGTTAATCTTGAAGTTTGATGACTGTAGTGGCCTCAGCTCCAGTTCTAGAACAAAAATAGCTGTGAGTTCCTAGCTATAAGTCCTTTTCCTTTATTTTCAAATTCTGTTAAAAACAAGAAAAGGTTACTGTGTTTAGTTTGGAAATATTGCACCCAAAGGAGAAGCTCTAGCAGCAAGAACAAAACCAGCAGGGTGCAAGCTAAACACAGTTATTCTTTAAAGCAGGTGACAGATTATTTTACTGTGACCAAAATGTTATGCAATACTAATTTGTCTTTACAAGTAAGTTCATAGGGCAAAAATATCAATCAGGCTGTGAGTCATCAATTGAACACTGAGCACACAATGACTACAAGGATTTCATGTGAATTAACTTGGATAAGTAGTTCACAGGAAACTTTCAGTTACTCTCAAAAAAAACAGCAAAAAAAGTATAATAAACAATTGTTTTCTTTTGTCAATCCTAGAACATGTGCAGAGGGCTAAAGCAAATACTTTCATCGATGAGATACAGGAGAATTGCACAGCTTCTTGGGCTCACTGACCCACAGAACAACACCTCCATGGCCAAATGACTTGCCCTCCTGTTGGGGCCATGCAAGCCAAAAGTAGATTGAGCTTGCCAAGTCATCCCAAGGAACTGTCACAGACACAGTGACATACAAAGCAACTTCGGAAGATACTTAAAGAAATCTCAGAGGAAATGAAAAAAAGAAAAAATTATTCTTGCTTCTGTGAAGACAGCTTCCCTGAACAGATCAACTACAAATGGACTTACTGACAGGTAATTTTGTTTTCATTTTCTCACTGGGAGCTTTTTTTTGTTCTTTTTTTTTTTTTTTTTTTTCCTATCTGAAAACATGTCGCCGTGTTTGCTCTTCTCCAGACAGAGATTGGACACTCTTACCATGGCCCAAAGATCCTTCTCCCCTCAGGGAACAAATGAAAAATCAGTTTCATTGCACAGAGTCATGCAAAGTGCAGTGAGATTCTTAGTGGCATGACTGCACTGTAGATTTTGTTTGTACACCAAGGTTCTTTGGCATTCAGTCATGAAGACAGTGTTGGTTAAAACTCTGTGGAGGTTAGTCACTGGACTGTTCCAACATTTAACAACTAATATATTCCCATATCCAATATTATACTGAATAAAGACTTACTATTTTTAATTACTTATATAGATTTAATTACTGAATTCAATTTATTTTATATATTCTTACAGTCTTATGTAGCTACTCATTAAGATGAAGGGGCTGTTTCACATAGAGATATTCCAGAAAATTGATCTGAATTTGGGAATGGGCTTATAAAATTGCACCAAATCCTCTTGAGAGGCTGCGCTTTTACTGGAAAATAAGGTGAACAGAATTAATTTGCTTTTTACTTTGGAAATAGAATATAGCTATTTCATTTCTGTATGACAGGATGCACAAGATATAATGTAATTTAAATGATCCTCTGTAAATTTGTTATTACTTAATGCAGGGAAAGTTTTATAAGTTTCCATCCAATGTGTAGGCCCAAAGTAGCTATTGCCTATGCCACTAATCACCAAAAGCTGTGTAGTACTAAAGCCAGCACACGGGCACTTTGTTAATATATCACCTTTTATTTTAAGAAAGGCATTAAGTAGTACTAAAATACTAACATTTTCTTTTCTCTCATTGATTTGTCTAAAAATAATCACAATAATGTATGTAATTTCTTGAACCCTTCAGAACCCAGCGTTATTTTTCTGCTAGCTGTAACTGGAGTAGCTTGGTTTCTCAGGAAATATATAAGCCACCAAATACTGGCTGCACATAGTTATTCCATAAGATAAATCTACACTTGAACCTCAGTGCTTTTTATAATCACTAATACATTAATCCCATTCAGTCTAGTTACTTATCTGTAAACATTTTTGAAGACACTATTTTCTAATTATTTTGTGAATAGACAGTCTGTACCTGAGTGGCCCCCGACGTGTATTGGTTCCTGGGCTTGTTCCTCCCCATGCACAGGATTCCACTCTTCATGTTGAACTTCACAAGATTCTTGTTAGTCCACCCCTCCAGCCTGTCAAGGTCTCTCTGAATGGCAGCAGGGCCCTCTGGCAACTCAACTACTCCCCCCAGTTCTGCATCATCTGTGAATTTACTGAGGGTGCACTCTACTCCATCATCCCAACCATTAATGAAGATGTTAAAGCATAGTACCTTGTCACGGCTTGAGCCGTGAAACCACGACATATCTATTCCTACCTATACTGGTGTGTCAGCCATTATGGTCATTCTCTTATCTAATTACAGAAAAAAAAACCCAAAACCGTACCATATCTCACAGAGTACTTAGGAATTGTAAATATCAACATTCAGGAAATTGATACTGTATACCTAACCGACAGGTTTCTTAGACTGGGCTGAGCCATTTTTACAGTAAATACAAATAATAAGGTTGGCACTTCCCCTTCTTATATTGATTTAACCTATTAGTAGGTCCTTGTGGGAAGTTAAGCTGTCACCCTCTGAATGTCAGAAATAAATGCAGCAAATAACCAAATGACATACTGTCACTTCTCATCAATACTCTGACTCACTTACTCCCAAGTTTAGATCAAATCAAATTGCAATTCGTATTCTTAATTTTGTATCCAGTGGGACTATGCTCACAGGACAGCCACTTGACCTTTCCATTATGAATGTCAGAATGAATTATATCTCTCAGAGGTAAATAGCCAGGGAGCTCCTGTAAACTGCTGAACATTCATGGGAGTCCTCACAAACCTAAGGCTATATCTTCCTGTGAACGTTTCTAAGAATGTTTCTGCATACTTCATAGTTCCTGATGTAAAATTCCATTACAGTAACAAAACATTACAAATTTTAGAAGTCTCCTATGACTGCATGGAAGTCATGCCTTAATGTCCTTACCTAAAAAACATATTTTTTTTCATTGAGTAAGTAGTCCTAGATTAATGACCTTTCTTGTAGGTGGGGAGACTGAACAACATCAGTGAGGCAGCCCAGGAGTTCTCCTCTGGAGAAAAGGTGCTCAGGGACATGATTTAGCGGAGGGTTGTTAGTTAGGGTAGTATGGTTGGGTTGTGGTTGGACTCAATGATCTTTAAGGTCTTTTCCAACCTGAGTGATTCTATGATTCTACACCCACAGGCAGAGACATCCAGAGCCTTCACCAGATGGAGGCAACAATGAAAATAGTAGAAAGGTGCTTGTTCCCATAGGGCACAGCTTAAGAAGTTCTGCATCACAACAATGTGCACCGATCTTCTCTCATCAGCCTCCACCCTGTGCTTCTCTCCAGAAAAACCAGAAACAGCAATATGCTCATGATGGGAGCAAGGTATTAGCATTCATTTTGCGATTTTAATTGGAAGTTTCTCTAAATCCCTCAGTACAGCCCACATAAAGGGCTTTAAGGAAGCTTTTAACTGATTTGTTATATAAAGTAACAAGCCTTTTCTTGAATGTTCAGATACAATTTATTCCATACGTCCTTAGTTTTCTGTAGCTGGTGAAAGGCTATGGAGCAAGTTGTAAAGCCCCAGCAGCAAATGAGCCATTAGATGATTTTGCAGATTTTGTGGCATTTGCTGAAATTTCCAGAACTACTGCTAGCAGTATTATTTGACAAGCCCAGGAATGATCAGTGAAGTCTTTATTAAAAAATGCAGTTGGCTTTTCTAGTACTTGTTTGACAGTTCCTGGCACGGTGCATTTAGAGGTAGTTGGGAGATTTGCTATTAGATCGGTGGCAATAGAGAACAAATATTAATGGTACTACAAGAGGCATTTACTACCTTTCAGAGTATGGATTTCTCTAAATTGTCATCTGCCCTATGTTACATGCTATAGTGTCTGGCAGAAGCCAAGAAGGGTCACTGACAAATTGAACTTTCCAGAGTTTCCTCTGCTCCATTAAAGCAGCTTACAGCTAGTTTTTGTCCTCATAACTGCATCCAAAATAAATGTTCTTCTTTTTCTTTATCCTTTTTTCTCTAGGAAAAAAAAAATAAATAAATAATGGGTCATGACTTTACTTCTGAGAAGGATAAAACTTGCAGTCCTACCTACTCATATTTATTCTACCCATGAAAAATGCAAGGAAATTGAGCTTAAAAATAAGAAGACTCCATTTCCTTATGACTTTTTCCCCTTTTCAGGAGGGAGATTATAAATGGATACATAAGAAAAGCCCCTATAGGTAGGAGAAAAATCCTCCCCTTAAAAACAGCAAGCCTCGAGCACAGTGAAGATGGGTACTTTGTGATTTCAAGATATGTTTTTGCTAATTCATACTGAAAAAACTCTTGGTCTCATAAAACAAGGGCCTAGAGAGGGTCAAAAAAAAGAGAAATGGTCCCACTATCCTTTACTGAGAATTATTTTATTTATGCCTGGCCAGTTTCTAAGATGGGAATATTAAGTACATAGCAATCTGTTGCAGGTAGTAGGACAATGGCAGAAAACTTTATATCTTGAGAAAATGAAGCATAGAAAACCCATTTCTTCTCAAGCAATTTCTCAGTATGGAGGAATCAAGCTGCCACTGCAGATTTTCTAAGCAGGAATTTTCAACCACCAGACTGGTTTGAAATAGCATATTCCATCTTTGCTTTTGCCTTCCTGCTCTTGTTTTATTTATCTTGAACATCTAAAGCTTTGTGTCTCCGATTCTGATTTGCTGAGAAACTTGTTGTGAGGAGAAAAGTAAACGGTATTTCCCCAGATGTTTTATGACTGTGTAACAGCAGGGAAGCCTCTGAGACAGCAATGGCTATGATATAGGTGATAGCAGGAGGATGGGACATGATCCTAGTTCTATTCCGCATCACAGGCAGGGCCTTGCAGGGCCTCAAGCTTTCCTTCAGTTGCCACCCAGATGTTTATCACTCAGCTGGTAAGATGTGGCCATTGCACCTGGCCTCAAGCTTGACTTTACCAACCCTCTGCTTCTAGCTTTTCCCTTAGAGAAACAGAACTGCCTGTCCCAGAGCTATTCGGGTAGATGGACACCAAACCAACTGGTCGCATCCTTGCTCACTGAAAAAAAGTCCTTTGCCAGATTTGCTGAAGAAGGGAAGCCTGTCTAGACAGCATCTAGAGCAGCTGAACACCTCAAACATTAATTTCTGTTGCATCTTACTTATCTTGTTGGGTTTTTTCCTCATTCAGAAATCAGCAGTTCTCCCCAGGCCTCAGGTAGCTCCTGGAATATTCAGATAGTTGCCTTGCTGTAACATCCTTTGTTGTACTAGGATGATACCCCAGTGTTGGGCACTCTGTCATGATGAAGATCTTTAGACACAGCAGCATTTTAAGGCATTGGAAACACCTGGGTACTGCCTTTTCATGTGCCTCTCTATTCTGAGTTTCCTTTGTTCTTTGGTACTGTAGTACAAATGTGTCTGTATCCAAAACTACTATGTAAGACCTAAGGAAGTAAGGAGCATAGTAGTTTCCAGTTGTCCTTGGAAGCAAGGACTGAGCAGACATTCTGGATTTCACACCTGTATTGACTATCTGAAGAAACTCATCTTTGGATGTGGAAATTTCTGCTTTCTGGTACTCTCTGCTTCCATTTTCCTAGTTTATCCCCGTCTTGTGCTGGCAATTGACAGTCTATCTGAATCTGCATCCTATTTCATCTGCTGTATAAAGAGGGCAATGAGTGAAGAAAAAGTTATGTATGTATTTCTAGCATGTAGCAAGAGTAGTTTACGTGCTCATCAAGGAAGAAATGCTGTCTCATCATGTTATGTTTTCATACTTTATAACTAACCCTGCTAACCAGACTGGATGGACTTCAAAGAGGTACGAAATAGTCCATTAAAAATGCAAAGTATTGTCTTTAGACACTACATTTGAGCTGTCAAAAAACTTCAAATTCATCCAAACAGAAATGTTCTGAAGACTGGTTTTTTTTCCTACGTTCCTTTTTCTTGTAAATTGTTTTCCATTTAAAAAGCAAAACAAGCAAACAGAAGAAAATGGTGGAGAAAAAGGATGCCAGAATGGAGGCTAAAGGATCTATTATTTTGAAGTTCAGTGCCTTTGAAGTGGCACTAAATAACACTACTTCATGCCAGTCACTTAAAATTACAGTTATTTAACTGCTTATGTGGAATTTTACTTTCACTAGCAACAATAAGTATACAGTTTGAACCAAGAAACACTCTTGTCAATCTGTGTTGCTAAATATGGTTATATATATGTTTTCTCCCATCTCCATTTTCCCTAATTTCTCTTTTAAAATATGAATTATTCTTGCTTTTCCTAGCAGCTTTAATCATTTCATGTGGCAAACATGTACTTTTGTTTCACTTCAAAAGAAATCCACAGAGTTCTTGTTTGCTTATTTCCTGGTTTTCTCATCAATATTTTGAAGACACTGTATTCTTTACAAACAGAATTTTCAAAGTAAACTGATATGTGTTGAGTTCTTATGAAAGTCTTTATGAACTGCTTAGAATCCTAATCTTGTACCAGAGCAGACCAAATACTACTTATCAGATTTTTGTGGCAAAAGAGCAAATACAATTTCATAATACACTGAACTTTTAATCACCATAAAAAACAAAGTGGGTTTTAATTTTTATTTCTAAGGACTTGTTGCTGCAAGTAGCATCTTTACTCTTTCAATAACTCCACATGGTCTTCACAAAGCCTCAGCTGCTAAAAGACTCTTTGAGAAAACTACTATGCCCAGAAAAGAATATAATACCAATTTTACTTTGTGAAGACCATATTATTTGGACAAAATAATTTGCAAATACTAGTATGTTGTACCCTATCTTCTCAGAAACCCGAGGAAACAAATCCATCCTTTTTTTGCTACTCTACACCTCAGTATATTAGTCCAGTCTCAATCCATCACCAAGGAGATAGATTATATTTGTACTAGAACATGGATCTTTTATTTGCGTCTTTTGAACCTGGTAATATACTGTATTTAGTTCTGCATTAAACAAAGCATGTAGAGCTATTTCAGCTTCTTGATTTGATTAAAGTACCAGTGATGGGGAAATTTCCAGCGTTGCCCAACCCCTACATATCCATCTGACCACAGATGTTTCTTCACCTTTCTTATCAGATCTTTTCCTTGGAGGCCACATCCCTGGCACGGAGCCCAGAATTCTGCATTTTTCATCTCTCTTCTCCTTGCTCTTCTCTGTTATCCAGTTACCAGGGAGCCTCTCTGGTTTTCAGCTACAGACTGGAAATGAAATCCAGGTTTACAAAAAAAAAAAAAAAAAACCTGAGCAAGTTTAGTAAACAAAAGGAATTATTTATACTAACTGCACCTTAAATGCCATTTTGAATGTCCCAGGAAAGGTCACCTAAAACTCACAGCCCAGTGCCAGCGCTATAGCTACTTTGGACTTTAATGCATTTAATCATGGGATGTATAAAAGTTGTATCATCCTACTTTATATGTGCAAGACATTTGTCGTTGATATTTTCCAGACCACTCAGCATGAGACTTTCACTACTTTAAAGTCAAATTAATTTTATCATTGACCTGTAGAATAAGTGCTAATCAGTGGTTCCCCAGGGCCACTGTGTTTCCTTATCAACATTTTGCCTATCTTAGCTCTGAAAAAAGTATAACTCATATGTGAATCCAAGTATGTTATATGATCTCTTTAGGAAAGGCCATTTTAAAAACACACTGTAACATGGGACAGAGATTTACTGTTCAAATAAATCTATATTACACATATATATAAACCCAGAAAGATTAATAAGCACTTGGTTTCTGCAGTTTGTCCCTGCAAAATGTTTCCTACAAACCTTCTGTAAGAGTCACAGAAAAATGTATAAAGTTGAAGAAACAGACTTCATGTTTCATTACTCAGGTACGTCTTCAGATGTATGGAATGCAATTTTTTTCTGCATAGTACTTTCTGGGCTAGCACTGGAATATGTATGTGTAGTCCCTTCTTTATGAAGAACATACCTCAAGTCTACACACTGTCTAGTGCCTCATTAATCCATGACATCTGATGGGAAAAATGGTGGAAACAAAAAAAAAAAAAAAAAGTATTTTGAAATCTTATGTTTACATTTTCACATGCAGTGAATACTTCTCACATAGCCTCATTGATCATAAGATGATACAAAGAGGAATCCAAATCCAACCAAAAGAAGATGAAATAGGATCTTCAAATGGAAATGAGAAACATAATTTTAATTTGTGAAACATACTAGTAGCATATTTTATTGGGCAATAATATGATCAGACTTTTTCAGCCTCAGGCTGTTAAGGTTACGTCATTTATTTTCTAAACACAACAAAGTGATTTCAACTATTGCACTTGCTTCCGTTGGACCCTTTTTTTATCCTGTAACCCCTACACTTGCTGAATGACAGTGTGATCTTTTGAAATAAATGCATGTAAACAACTCACTGCCATCCTAACAGTCAATGAGACCTTTAGGTATTACCTTAATAGAATAAAAATATTTATAGAATATATACAGAAATATATCATTGTAAGAAAAATTATCTCAACAAAATATCCAAGAGGAACTGGAGGAAATAATCCCAGATATGAGATCTCAGATCTAATAGTTACTGAACTCAACAAAAAATTGGGAAAATAAAATGCACATGAAAGGTGATAAACTACCATAATCTCTACATATGGTATTGTGTCTATAATTCTTCATTAGATTTTTGAAGGCACAACTGGCAGAGTTTGTTATTTATGTTTCTCTCAAACCCAGAAGGTTAACATTACAGCATATGACAAGCAAAGGGAGAGGAGAGATTTTTTTCCTCTATTCTTAACAAAAAAATTTGCTAGATTTTCAGTCCTAAGCACATATCACAACTTTGCACATTTCTCTTCATAACACAGTTGGTGCCTGAGCAATGCTAAGAAATCAAATGAAAGTAAGGAAATCAACTTAAGTACAGCCAGTAGTATATCAACACAATTACTGATAAGAATGACACCAGATATACCACAGTGGTTATCATCAAAAAACACTGTTCCAAACCACACCAACTAAAACACAGTAAATGAATTGTTATTTTATTCTTATAATTAGAAGGAAAAAAAAAAGAAAGAAAGAAAGAAAAAGAAAAAAGAAAAACAGAAAATAACATTTCCACTAAGTTAGAAGTATTCCAAAACAATGTGCGTTATTCTTCAACCTACATACTTCAGCGAGAGTTGCAGAATGTCCCATCCTCCACACAGTATCAGGACACCAAATATACATGCCCTTGAGTTGTCAATTCTATGTTTTCCAGCCTGAGACACCTGCCAGATGGAAGGATCAACTTTCATCTTGGTTGTTCCCCAACAGTCCTTTCTACCCCACGCAGTTAAAAACAGTATCTAAAAAAAGTAGAGCCAAAAAAAAGGAAGAGTGCTAGGGTATTAATGTGGAATGTGAGGGAATAACACCCTGGAAGACCTGCTCTCAGAGCTTTAGCACACACATGCACAAGCACAGATATGTTGGCAGGAGAAATCAGTGAGAGAACAGTAGCGATGTCTCACAAGCTGCAAGGGAAATGACTGCCCTGATTGCTTTTCTCAGAGCTGCCCAGGCAGCCCATCTAATACAGTCTCAGCTGCAACTTCACTCAGCACAGAGAATTATCCCTGGGATGAGCCCCTCAGCCACCCCTGAGACAAGCAGCAGCAGCTCCAGGCAGGGGCAACCAGGAATGGGGTGGGGCTGAGGGAAGAGGAAGCAAAGAGGATGGAGAAAATTGAACAAATCTTTTTTTGTAAATGTCTTCTGCCCAAATTTGTAAAAAATGAAACATTACACAGACCATTGCTGTGAATGGAATAATAAAAGAGACTTTTGAAAATAAATATTACTGATTGCCATCAGCCTTAGATAATCTTCCACAGAACATCAAGTAAATGCTCTTGTCCTTTCGTACTGGGATAATGTATGGTAACCCAAGACCTTATCTATGATCACTCATTCTTCATCCTACCTTCTCCCTCCTTCCTTCAACTCCCAGCAGCGTCTGCCTTTGTTTAATCAATTATGTGGTGCGGAATTAATATTGACAAGAGTATTCCTTCCTACTTCTCTCAGGGGAAAGAAAAAAAAAGAAGAAAAAAAAAAAAAGTGGTGTAATAACAAGCCCCCAAGCTGAAAATCTCATGCTGTTCAATATTACCTTCTCTCACCTCAAACCTAGCTGGAGGCCTGAGTTCAAGTTGGCAAAGTACTCTGAAAATTCATGGAGTTTTGGTGTTAGCATCACATACTTCATTGTATGCTAACATACATACGCATATTTCATTGGTTTGCCTTCTGTTTCCTAGCAAGATTCAGAAATACTATGTAGAATCATAGAATCACTCAGGTTGGAAAAGACCTTAAAGATCATCAAGTCCAACCACAACCCAACCATACTACCCTAACTAACAACCCTCCGCTAAATCATGTCCCTGAGCACCACATCCAAATGGTTTTTAAACACATCCAGGGATGGTGACTGAACCACCTCCCTGGGGAGCCTATTCCAGTGCTTAACAACCCTTTCTGCAGAGAAGTTTTTCCTGATATCCAACCTAAACTTACCCTGGCTCAACTTAAGGCCATTTCCCCTCGTCGTGTCACCAGTGAGGAGAGACCAGCCCCGCTCTCGCTGTAAGCACCTTTCAGATACTGGAAGAGAGCAATAAGGTCTCCCCTCTGCCTCCTTTTCCCCAGACTAAACAGCCACACTTCCTTCAGTCTCTCCTCATAGGGCATATTCTCCAAGCCCTTCACAAGCCTTGTTGCCCTTCTCTGGACCTGCTCCAGCACCTTAATGTCCTGTCTGTACTATGATGCCCAACACTGAACACAGTACTCGAGGTGAGGCCTCACCAATGCCGAGTACAGGGGCAGGATGACTTCCCTAATCCTGCTCACCACACCATTCCTGATACAAGCCAGGATGCCATCGGCCTTCTTGGCCACCTGGGCACCCTGCTGGCTCATATTCAGCGAACTGTCCATCAGTACACCAATGTCCCTCTCCATCAGGCAGCTTTCCAGCCACTCTTCCCCAAGCCTGTAGGGTTGCCTGGGTTATTGTGACCAAAATGCAGGACCCAACACATGGCCCTATTGGAACTCATACAGTTTACCTTGGCCCATCGATCCAGTCTATCCAGGTCCCTCTGCAGTGCCTTTCTCCCCTCATACAGACAAACATGCCCTCCCAGCTTGGTGTCGTCTGCCCTGTAAAAGCACTTATCTCGGGTTTTACGTTCAATAATGGATGTAAATAAAGGTATTAGTAACTCAGAACAAGGTGTGCAGGAATTTAGCCAATAAAGTTCCAAATGATGAGAACATTTACTGCCCAGTACTGGAAATGTACCCTCTACATCATAAAATGTGCCAGTCTTCAGCACGATCATGAGAAGAAAATCATTTTGGGGACTGGTATTTTTATGAATTTCAAATAAAGGTGGTGAAGAACTCCTCTCAGCTCATTCTAGAAATGAGCAGAAAGGCTGTTAATTGATGTCCAGGGACGATCTCGCGTAAGGAAAGGTTTGTTCTCAGTAAATCTAGGGTAATCCAGAACACCTTATGGCTTCATATCATTACCTGAATGTGTTCATTTGGAAAGAGTTCATTGCACCTAACTATATTAAATCCACAAATTTCAGCCCAAAGCCGTTCATTTAAATTTAATGTGTGCTTACTGCAAGGTAGGCACATGCTGGAGGTTTGTGTCTGTTTGGAAGTTGTCAGGATTGCAAGGGAGTTGGCAGGTTTTCTTTTTATCCTCCCTAATAACAATCAAACGAGGGTTAGAGGCGCTTTATAAATAGCAGCAGAAAAGCATTTGATCATGGCATCTATCAGCTGAAACATTGGTTTGTTTGTCTTGGGCAATGACAACATCATCCTTTCCAAAGCACAAGCTTTAATTATTCAGTCACAAAATAGTCTTTTTTACTGAATTTTCTCCTTACATTCTCCAAAGAAAGGTATATTCTCTGAAACTGCATATGTGGACCAAGCCTTTCTAATTGCAATACCTCACATTTCACAAGCCTGCTTTAAATTATCTGACGCAAATCCAGCAAACCAATGGAGAAAGTATCTCCTCACTTCTAACGCTCCCATGATATACGCCCAGAGGCTATTTTCTTCAAAGACACTGAAGTACTAATGTATGTGATATTTCAAACATGTAATATTTGCATTTGTATTGCTACATATTCAATATTTCATACACTATACATCTATCTTTAGAAGACATTTTCTTCCTTAGGGTCGCACCAAAACTCAGGAGCAAGTTACTGGCAGTAATTTTGCAGGGGAAGTGCACTTTATAGGCTGCAAAGTTAAGCAAAATCATCAGATTCAAATGATTGAAGTCTTTCTCTGCCACAGAAGTGGCAACAACTCAATCCTAAAACGCTTTTCAGTGGGATAGACATGCCTGAGAAGAAATGGACACATTAATTAATAATGGTGAGTGATACATTGAGATGGATGTCACAGGAGCTGGAAACCTTCATGCAATTAGGACAGTGACACGCATTTGTTGTGTTGAAAAAGCTTCAGAAAGTGCTCATTGCCATCACTCTCAGGAGGTCACGCTTTGTGGGTCTTGCAAGTGTGCCTGACAGCATTGTAAAGCAAGCTTCCCTTTTTTTGTTTACTTTTCTATCCATATCACAGTGGAAGCTGCCATGCAGGGAATTAGTGTGATTGAGGGACAGATTAATTTAACACCAAAGGCAGTATAACCGTCAAAGTGTACATCTGCACCCTTGTAGAGTTACCCAAACAGAACAAATCTCTTGATGGAACCTGCCAGGTCTGACATGGGATCTGTCCTTTGCCTCCTCTGCCCTGAGCTCAGCTACAGGATCAGCTGATGCCACCATCACAGCAGGGCTGCTCTGTGCTGCCCTGGCAGCCCTGAGCCCGTCTGAACCGGCATGAGAGCCGGCCAGCACCCAGCTCTTCATGTTGATAAAATAAACCCAAACAAATGAACTATTTTCCTTAGCTTGTATTTTATTTATAAACCGTGGAGCAAGCAGTTTTCCTGAGGTTGTTTTTTTGTTGTTGTTTTTGTTGGGTTTTTTTGTTGGTTTTTTTTGTTGTTGTTGTTTTTTGGGGGTTTTTTGCTCACACATATTCTGTGCAGTTAATAGTTCTCCTGGATTCATTGTGTGTGTGTGTGTATATATACACAGAAATATACCGCTTCCGAGACAGCAGGCTGCCACCAAGGAGTGTAACCATGTAACTCCTGCTGAAATCAAGCAACGCAGCAACCTGCAGTTCTCTTGCACAGCACTGCAGGACCATCTCAGCCCCAGCTGCTCAATTAAGTTGCTAAGCACTGTCCTTGTTAATAACTGACCGGTAACGCAAAGGGAGAAGCAGCACATTTCGACAAACTTTGACATGCTGGGTAAAGCAGGTGCTGAGTACACAAAGAGCTTTTAGGCTGGGCAGTGTGCTTGCTGCCAGGTTTTCCCTAGCCCTGTTGTCTTGCTAATGGATTATACTGTCAGTGTGTGGCTAAATATAAATTCTGCGTGAGCAGCAGCAGCTTAAGTAGCCAAGGTCCAGAGACCGAGGCATGGGGAGGGGGACAAGGAGGCCACCTGGCCTGGCTGCACCCCCCAGCTGTGGCCTTTGTGCTAGGCCACATCCCCTGCTCCCCTCTCGCACCACCTGTCAGACACACAGCTCCATCAGCCCTGTTAGCCTAACACATAGCATTCATTAGCACTGTAAGGAGCCACCTGTATAAAACTAAATGGGGTGTGCCACCATCACCTGAGAGCAGGTGCCCATCAGTGCTGTTCCTCACTGAGCAGTCACAGTTCGCTGAGGGACAGCATAGATAAAATCTCATCCCGTGGAAGCAGAACCTATGGGTGTTTTTCTCAAATGCAATTGAAGCAGAGCACTACTTCTGATGTAGAAAGTGAAACTGATCATTGCCTTTGGCAGCATGGCTCCATCTCCTGGCTTTCGGAAGACATTTACAGCAAAATGAAATTTCTTATCTTCTAAGAATGTAAGAAATGAGGAAATTATTGCTATCCTGTAGAGATACCAATTCACTGGGTTAAAAAAAACACACGTTACTCTGTCTTTCTGAAGTAGTGCAAACACTGTCAAACTTTCAACATAATGTATGTTGCCACCCTTTGTATCCTTAGTTTTGTTTCTTTGAGATGAAATGAAAATCTTTGACCACACGGTTTATTCCTGTTGACAGTCATGCAATGTGTCAAGACTGGAAGGGACTGCTCATCAGCTGTAGCCATTGACTAGTTGTTGTAGATCCCTGACTCCCTGTGCATTGAATACAATATGCCTAGTTGGTTTTATTTCAGCCCCATCATCCTCAAAGAATATAATGAGAGAAGAACATGTCAATATATCCCAAAGAGTAGTTTCACTGTGTTTTTCCTTTGATAGGAAATGGTTGCTGGGGACATCACTCTCACCCAGTGGTGAGGGGTGGAACGGTACCTTGAGGCCATGCAACTTTCCAGATCTTCATCACCTTCCCCTAGGCTCCATCTAGATGGTACTCCCAGCTATGCCCAGATGTGCTGGAAATACTGGCCTTCAGCATGCCAAGTGTCCTTACTAGCATTCACTTATCAAACAATTTTGAAATGCACCCTCTTTGAGGATTTATTTTTATCAAATGGAAAGAATGGGATAATCCTTTTACGCATTTATCATCCGTGTGCTACTCAGAGGCACATTAAACATCAACACATTCAGTTCACAGACCTGACGCACAGGGACTTGCCTTTGTACAAAGGCTGAGCAAGATCCAGCTTTAGTCCCCAGTACCATAGTTCAAAAGCAGTTTTACAGATCCATAAAACATATCTGAATGTCAGAATGAAGGGCAAACCTTGAAGTGGTCTGCAAAAGCACTGTCAGTGGAGGAACTGTAGCATTAGCAGTGAAATGAATAAGACAACCTGGTATATAAGAAAAAAATAAGCTTCAAGGAGATCATTCGAGGTAAAATTCCTGCCTATTATTTTTAATAATTGATGAGAAAGATTTTTTTATTTCAGGTTCTGTATTATTAATGATAACTCAGAGTGCAGCATCAGAGGGGGGCACTAAGGAAAGTCAGTGCTCATCGCAGTCGTTATTTGCAGATGATATTTGTTCATCAGCCCAAAAGGCAAAGCATGTCAAACAAACACCAGACCCCTATACCACAAACCTTGCAGTCTCACTTTCTTTCTTTTCATCTGTCATTCACGCAGCTTTCAGTTCTTCCTAGACAATATTCTAAGGGGCCTCTCCTTATCTTCCCACTCTCTCTGAAGTCACTGGAAATTTTCTGCTT
The DNA here is from genome assembly GCA_030625065.1 of Alectoris magna. Lineage (NCBI taxonomy): Eukaryota > Metazoa > Chordata > Aves > Galliformes > Phasianidae > Alectoris > Alectoris magna. Next base: position 164,980,941 of record CM060560.1, on the reverse strand, counting down.
TTCAGCAACTATGCATCTAGTTCCATCTCTTTAAAAATATCACTACCAAAAGGAACAATGACCACTCTCACAATAGAATACTCTCCACATGGATCTGACATTTTCAAAGACCGGGGAGGTAGTTTCATAGGACTTGAAAACATCTGATGCAAATTTCATTTTGCACTCTCCTTCTCACAGTCTTATTGAACACCACACATTTTTCATACTGCCATGGATGCAAGAAAAAAATTAATTTTCTATTGTGAGGTACTGTTTGTACTATGCTGCCAGGCATCTGTTTTCCCCAAACAATACTTTGTATGTCAATGGATGACATGAACGTAACTGATGGTGTGATACTGAAAGGCAATTTCAATGCAAATGAGCTACACGAGAACGAGATTTCAAATGTTCCTGCATCTATAATGCAAGACAAGTTGCTCTGCCTGGTGTTGTTACTATGTGTTGAGGAATGTTGTGGCAGTTCAATATGCCCAGATTTCAGGCATGCTGCAATGTAGTGAAGGGACCATTAACAAATATTCAACAAGCCCTTTGGACCAGACTCTGGTGATTTGATCAGGCTATATGGTGTTCTCTTCTGCATCATTCCCATTGAAGTATTAAAAAGCATTGGAATGAGTCACCGTATTGTACCTTTTAACTTTTCTCTTTTTTTGGAGGATAGCACTTACACACAGCCCAAGTTACAAATGCTATTTCACATCACCAATATCTGAAAAAGTATTTTAATAAAACCATCATTGTGTTAGGAACTTAGATGTAAAGACAAATGGAGACAAGAATTTTATTGAAATCTGACTAGTCTTAGATTTGCCTGCATTTAAAATGGCAAATGAGCTGTAGGAACTGAACCTTCCCACCTTTACAACGGCAAAATTTTCATTAACTTCATCCCCTACACAGCTTTCACATATTACCCTTCGTATATTGCTGGCAACTACTGTGCTCCTCTAATTCACACCTTTAAATGTTGCCCAAGGCTCTGTTTTCCCATGTCTTTCTGGAAATTACATCAAGGCTAGCTTCAGTGAGCATATGGCTGAGGGCAAGGGAACAGGGCACTGCACTGCAGGCCAGCTGTGCCCTTGCCCACTCTCCAGGCTGTGTCCTGTACAGGCGATGCTAATAGTAAAGCGAGTAGAGTCAGCCTCTACCAGCAGTCCTTTCATCATGAATGTTAGCCAAGACTAGATCTGTGATAATTAAAATCTTACGAAATTTGGTGTCAACTTTTGGTCAGGGTTCCTTGTGAACTACAACTGTTGGTGTATCAAAATGAAGCCAGTATTATGAACTGTGCAGCACCATACATGAACGAGGAAAAAGGGAACTGCTGCCAAGGAGAGGACTGGAGACCGAATTCTGAATTGTATGAGAGCAGGTGGTCCATGCTTCAAGCAAGAAGTCAAATGCATTGCATGACAGGAGTTCTCCCACTTCATTCCCTAATTAAACTCCTGACTCACATAAAGATGAATTGTGGAAGGGATGGCAGCGGTGTACAATACTTAATATTTCTGTATTCTACATCAGATTCTACACTGTTTCTTTCAGAACGTTTTTCTTTGTTTACTTTTCCTTCCTTTTTTTTTTTTCTTTTTTTTTCCTTCTGGTACACAATTTTGTATGCATTGTTTTTCTTTGAACAGTTTGGAACCGCATAATGAGATGCCAAAGTGCAACTAGATCACAGAATTATAGCCTCAACTTTCCTGCTTTTATTTACTATTGAATTTCAGAATGCACATTTCCTACAGCCCTGGGAATAATGAAACTCAACAGAACTATTTAAAAAAGATGAGAAAATCTATACAGTGTTCTGGTTTGTTCTTAAGGAAAGCAGCATCTGTGAATCACTACATTTCCACTATGTCCCCAGATCAACATTACTCTACTGCGTATTATTCTCTGACCTCTTGACTATACCATAAGGATTAGTATTTGTTTCCTGAAGGTAGGTATGACTTTTTTTTTTTTTTTAATTGAAAGGGACAGTGCGTCATTCATGTCTGCATTATCTATTTCTCCAACAGCTGAGAGGGCCTGATACCAGGATGCAGATAGCAGTTTGTGGTAGTAGAAGCCTTTGAGTAAGTCACCAAGTATTTCAAGACAAACACCAGGCTGCTTTCCCAGGCAGAATCCCCAAAGCGTCAGGTTTTGTAAATAAAGTTTGAATCAAACTCTTTACTTTTGTTCCTTGTCTCAAGAGCAGTGTCATGCAGAGAAGGAAGGGGAAAATACTGTGTAGGTCACATCCTGTTTGTGTTTTGTCCTGGCTAATATAACAGTTCAACTGTCTACAAGCAGCTAATTGTGCATCTAATACGGTGACATACAGAACTCAGTGGCAAGTTTCATGCAGCCAATTTTCCTTGATTATCATATTCTCAAATTATCATATTTCCTTCATTATGGAGCAGCTGTTTGCAGGCCACTCCACTTCTCAGAGCAGCCAGGGAGCACAGGGCACAGGGGTGCCACAGGCTTATTTCAAAGGTAGTGAGCAAGCATTAATTTCATAGCTAACTTCTGCCATAATGCAGTTAAAATAAGCCATGTATTTTAGTTTCATTAGCCCCAAAACTTACCGCTTTAAATACAGACGATTTGGCTGTTTCATAATACCACCAAAATTTACATAATGTTTTTTGAAACCGAATGACTCACATGGAGATCTTAGGCATGCAGGTATGCTTTCATAGCCCTTCCAGCAAAGAAAGAAATGATCACCCCAGAGTGAAGTGCAATTCTGCTCAGCGCACTGCCAGATCTGTTCAGGTGTAAAGTTGCAAATAAGAAAATCAGCAAATCACTATATCTTTTTCCAATTCTGTGCCACTCTTGAAGCTTCCCAGAGCTTCCATTACTTTGCTCAGGTAATTTTGTCTCTGGGAGAAAAGGATGCAAGGCAGCAGACAGTGGAGACACTGCAAGGACTTTTATGAGGTGAGGTGGCATCCCCTAAATGCCACAGTAGCTTTGATGAAAGGCAGAGCATAGCAAACACAAATATAATTGAGTTCCAGTCTTACCACAGTGCATTTTTTATTCATACAGTATACTAAGTTGCTTGCTTTTTTAATTGCTTCTCATCATTTAAGCAGGTTTTGCAGAGAGAGACATTATATTTCTTTCACAAACAGCTGAGGTACTTGGAAAAAACTGGACAAACTTACTCCAAGTTCCTTCATTAGCCATGACAGGCTGCAAATCCCTGCTACTGCTTGTTCAAATTGCTTTCCTTAACAGTGAGGGGAGGAGAGAAGAAAGTGGAGAAAGAGAAAGAAGGGTCATGGAAAGACAGCACACAGAAATACATGTCTATTTCCATTGTGCAACCTCTTCAGTTCTTTGCTATCTATCCACGAGAAACTGCCTTTTCCATTTTTTCTATGTATATATGACAATTTCAGAAGCCTCAGCAAAATATTCTCATTTGATTAGAGCTGCAGTTAGAGGAGTTACAGTAAAGTGTACAAGGGGAGTTTTTAAAAAGTATACACAGAATGCGTATGATCTCCTGGTACTCACTACTAGTTCACCTCTAACCTCAGATTTCCAGGAACATGCAGAAAATGCTGCATTTCGTTAAACACAGTGTGCATCTGGTTCCTCACTGCTTCTCAGACTTCAGAGAAATACACTGCATCATTGCTGTCAGTCATTTTAGGGCTATAACGTAGGTCTGAATTCATGCTCTTCCATTTAGTTTAGTTTAAATCCCTAGATTAACTCCTGCTGACTTCAGTGGGATCATGATCCAGCCATTGCAATGCACATACACTCACTGCTCCCAGCACAGAGTTGTATATGGTTCTCCAGCCATAGTTACAATACAAGGCAGTATTTTGGAGAAATGGGGGACAGTCTTGTTGCTCCCAGGCATATTTTCCAGCAGAATCACTATGATAATGAATAATAACTTAATAATGACTGGCAGCTCCCTCCAATTTGGGCTTAAATTGAAGTAGAGCAATCTAAGTAGAAGAGAAAATGTGGACTATTGTGAAACTGACTTCACTGAGGTTTCTTCTTATTTATTTTGATCACACTGTGGGTACTCAGAGGAATGATTTGCCTCCAATTATGGCATATACAAGTAAATGTAAACTTCCAGTTGTCTAAACAGCCTGTATTCCCCTGAAGGAAGTCGCAGCAGCCCGAGGGTGATTCAGCCCTGGGCCTGCCTCTGCTGTTAAGAAGAAGATACCTTTGTGTTTCTTTGAGATGCCCATTGCAAGGGGCTGAGATGTGTCTAGGCCTAGCAAGCCTAAGGCCCAACCTACGCAAGATCTATGATGCCAAGAGCAACTGCTGGTGGACAGCCAGGCACACTCATGCTTTGCTAGGGACACTAAATGCCCACTTTGTGGACTGGCTGACCACCAGCTACTGACTGCTGACTGGGAGCTGTGGCACTTCCTATGCTGAGGGGTATGAATCTCAAACCAAACATTGCTTTGGTAGATTTTATGGAATGTTTTCTATGTCTCCCTTTACTTGATTGCAACTCCATTCAAAGAGAGATTTTCAGTTTTAATTAATTTGTTAATTATTTTTTGTTCATGGGAATTTCTGAGGTAGATCAGGCATCACTGTTAGCTGCGTCTTTTTATGATGGAAAATTACTAGAAAATATTCCTACTGTAGGACTTTCTCATACTGACTTGTTAATGTTTAATCCAGTGTCATCTTTAGATTACAAAATGAGCTAAAAATATGTTGTTGTAGGAACACAAAGGAGATGGCACAGTCAGAACTAAGCTGGTAACAGGAAATACAGATACGGAGTGTGTTCTGTCATGTGGCAAAAAGCAGCACATCAGCTGCATTTCCAAAGCTCCTAATTATAGACATACATTAATAGCTTCATCTGCATTTTCTGCTCCCCTGCCATCCTGCTCACAGGACTGAGAAAGGAAGGGAAGTCTGCTCAGAGCGCTTTCTTGTGTCACCTGCAAGCACAGCTACAACACGATGCTCAAAGTGTTAGTGCTGTCTTGTAGAACAAAGTAGCTGATGCAGTACAACAGGGCTTTGCACTATTAATCTCTGCAGCTCATAGGCCATAGAAAGCTAACTCACGGAAAGGCTGCTGTGCAGAAACAGTGGTCTTGAATTGGTTGCCCAACTTCAGTAGAATATCTGTAGATTCATTCATGGCCAAAAGAGCACCTGGAGATTTTCAAAAGAAGAGATGAGTGTTTGGGTGAGCAATGCCCTTTTATAACACTGTAATTGAGGTAAGGACTTCTACTTTTTGACAGCTGGTGACACGTAAGATCAAATCCTCATTTATGTTATAAATTTTCTTGGTTGAGCAATACTTTAAAATGAAAGGAATGTTCATAAAATACATTTATTTCTGTCCTTGATAGCTTTTAAGGCATTAGAAAAGATATTTATTACATAATTCTGGGTGCCACAAAAATTCCTGTTAGATTAAAATAGCACACTGTTTTATTAAAAAGTGACTAGCTCTGGTTTAATAGAATGAAAAGCACCTAAATTCTTCAAAAGTAAATAAAACTGAAAACTCCAACACCATCATAGTGCTTGCAATTTGCAGAAGCTGAATAAAAACATAAATAACGTACACTGTAATGCTCAAAATAACCCTGTTTCAGCTATCAACACTGTCAGCGCTTCCCATTTCACAAAACAACTACTGTTTTTCTTGAAGATATTTGAGTCACTTTCTTCTTTACTGTATCAACAGTGGCTAGACGTGGATTAGTTAAAATGTAAATAAACTTTCCTCACAGGCTTATTAACCTCTGTAGGAAAACATTGATGAGATCAATGCATCTCTGCACTGAAGTATTACACATGGTAGACTTGTGTGATGCTGTGATGGAAAGATTATCTTCAGTAGGACATGAGAACATTTCAGAATTAATGAGAAGCTCCATTTTGTCTGTATCCAAATTTTCTACGCATCAGAAGTTTGCATGCAAGATTTTGGTTCCTCCAGAGAAAAGGCATGCCAAGGTATATACCTTTGCTGCATGAGTATTCAGGAGTGATGAGATTCACCTTTTGACCTCAGTCCAAGTTCATTTCACCCCTGGCTGCCAGATCTTTTTTTACCAGATCAGGCATTAGAAGAGTCCAAAAGGTCATGGAGAAGCTACTCGTTTCAGTGAAGGTACGTCGTCATCGACATGGAGCATGTAGAGATAAAGGTGTTTCTGTCTTGACCTTATTCATGATTTTATCTCTTTCTTCTGAAGCCTGTTGAGAGAATTTCCAAGTTGCAAGCTTGGGGAGTATTCTGATGTTATATCGCACTTAGCACTCTGCACATCTTTGGGCAAGCTGCTGTAACGATTCTAGCATAAGCAAAACATCAAGCTTAAATTAGAATCAAATGATGGTTGTATCAAACATTTAATGTAACTCCTCAGCATTTCTTGTCAAAGCTTGAAAATTATAACTTAGTTTCTCTTTGTATTTAAAAGCTTGTAGAAAGCAAGTACCCTTATTCCTACTGACTGCCTTATCTAAACAAAGGAATGGACAAGTCTGAGATCTGTTCACAGACCTCACCATCAAAAACTTTGTTATCTTCTTCACGCCATTTATAGACTAATTAGAAGACTGTTAGTTCAAAGCATGTGTAAAGTGGCAGCAGTTGAGATGAAGAACCTGTCATATTCGAATTGAAAGAGAAAAAAATCCATAAAGTTCAAAAAGTTTTAGATGAAGTTCTAAAAGTTCTTTTCAACACTATTTTCATTTACAAATCTAAATGTATTAACTTCTTTTAACATTAGTCTTCAGACATGTGAGAGAAGTGAGCTTTAATCAGTTTCTATGGCGTACTATCCAGCATTTATAAGCAAATGTTGTCATTTGGATCACTTCATCAAATGAGCTATTGTTCCTTAATCAAGCTACTGAAAACAGGAACCCTGCTTAGAAAATAGAAAATATCCCCCCAATAAGACAGAGAGATTTTCAAATTCCTTTCTCTCTCTATTTTTTTAAAAATTTTTTTTAAATTTCAACAAAGAATTTGCATGAGCTGTCATAACGAGTTATTTTTAGAAGATATCATATGGCCTTTGGAACTTGTTCCTAAGGTTTCTTTTAACCTGATCATTCTTTTCTTTGGCCAACATTTCTGAATGATCAAATGGAGTTCTCCCACTACTACTCCCCAAGTGACCTATGCCAAGGAAGTTAACAGAAACAACCTTATCTTGTGGGCAAATTTTATCATGACTAATTAGCTAATCAAGTTGTTAAAGAAAGCAACTGGTGGATCAACAAATAAAGTGCTGTTCAGTGAAGCAAAACAATCAGAATTCTTATTTAGTTCCCATAAAACTGAATTTATTCTCTAGACTTATCAAAACAGAAAACCGAAAATAAGAATGGAAGTCCATGAGATTTCTTCGGGATTCATCTCGTCTTACCTTGGCTATCTCACAACATGAGTTTGTGGTGCAGTCTCTCTCTAGCAAGTAGCAAGAAATATGCCTTTAGGGAATGCAATATACGCAGTCTATTTTATACATTTGCATTCAGATGAATGAGCGATATCCCAGAAATGCTTGTTTTCATCTAACAGGTAAAGTTGCAGGCTGCTTGACTAGCTCAGCTGTAAATATTTTGAGCTAGTGAGATGACTCCCCATGGTTTTTGAGTATAGCAACATATGCACGCACATGCACACAGACATAAAGAAGTCCCTTATATTATCCAGCACCCAAAAATTTAGATATGTGTGGATCATGATGGCTTAAGCATCTTTAATTTGCTCATCTTACATATACAAATGGTGATATAACCTTTAATTAAAGCACCACTTCCTTTTTTTCCCCCAAAAGATGTATCCTTCACTCCGTGCACAATTAATGGGCACTTGTTCAGTGACTGAGAGAGGGAAGAGGGATTATATAGAATTGTCACAATCTTTTAAACTTGGCCCAATCCAACATTCTGGTGATTAAAACAAAAGCAATGCGGTACACAGAGAATGAATTTTAAAAAGGTGTTGACAGGTCTCAAAATAAATGTGTAAACAGTGAGGCCTCATTAAGGGCATGTACTCATAAAGGCCACATTCAGGTCAGTTTTTGGCCTTTATATTTTGATTAATGATCTGGAAGAAATCAGAGAATCCTTACAGATTAAAGTTAACTGGAACACACAGAGGGTGCACTGAAACAAATGAATTTATAAGCAGCTGCAAATAAATTATATGTGAATCAATAGGGATAATTGTAATTCAAAAAAAAAAAAAAAAAGTAGGAATTATGCACATAAGGAGATTCTATCTTGGGAACAGTAACTGAAATTATTGGGCCATCATGTCAGTCAGCTGGAGACAAATTCCTTGTGCAAGAAGGAAAAAAACAGCAAAATAAAAAATCGGTCCTGGGACAAATGAGCAAAATAACATTGAAAAGGGTTATAAAGGTTATGTAACTTGGTAAGTTTTCGAATGAGATGCTGAGTGCAGTCCTAGCCCACAGCTCAAGGAGGAATAAATTGGATCTCTTGGTTCAGAGATGAACCAGGAGAAAGATTAAAAAAGACAGAAAAGCATGTCTTAGTGGAAGAGTGAAGTTCAGCCTGTTACCCTTCATATAAAGGCTGAAGTGTGCCTTGATCACAGTTTCTAGCTTTCTTTACGGGGGACAGAAATTCAATAATTGTGGGCTCTTCAGCCTGAAAAGCACAAAACATAACAAGATGAAGCATTTACAAGTTGAAAGTAGAGACATTCAGAAATAGAAAGCATATGCATTAGTATTATGAAAATTAACCACTTCAGTAATTTCACAAAAATAATGATTGCCTGTCCAAATTGTAAATATTTGAACTGAGATTTTCCATCTTTTTAAAAGAGGTGCTCTAGTTAAAAAATAATTCAAGGAAAAATCAGCACTGGAGGTCAGAGTGAACTCTCATCTCTGGACTTAGCACCTATGACTTTGTCATTTCATTTCATTGCAGAGTGGGGGACCCATGTCTTATTTACTGTACATCGTTTAAAACCTGATACAATTATAAAAATATTCCTTTTTTTTTTTTTTTCATGGAATTTCTTTTACCACGTTGTCAATGTGCTGCACTGACATTAATCTGCAATACAGGCCAGCTAGAGATCATAGGATCATAGAATGGCCTGGGTTGAAAAGGACCATAATGATCATGTAGTTTCAACCCCCCTGCTACATGCAGGGTCACTAACCACCAGACCAGGCTGCCCAGAGCCACATCCAGCCTGGCCTTGAATGTCTCCAGGGATGGAATTACCGGCAATTTAAGGAAGGAGCATGAAAACAAGATAAAGTTTGGAAGTTTCTGTTGACTGGGTGCAGCTTGAAAGGCTTGTACCTGATCTTTCAAAATACTTTGCATTAATGATCACTTTACACATTCCATCACAGCCCTGCGGATGCGGCTGCCGGACTGATTGGCAGCACTGTGACATGGCTGGGGACACCAGGCAGCTCTGCTACCATAGCCTGACCCACCAGATATGTTCTCTTAACTTAGCTGTTTTGTTCATAGCATACTATTTCAACAGAGTCGTGGTGCCTGGGAGGAAGAGACTTTCCCTTACATGCAGGGAGTATACTCTGCCCTGCCTAATTTTATGGGTCCCTATCGACAAAAGACTTTATCTTTGCTTTCTATTTCAGCTATAAATCTCAGGATTTCTAAGATTTGACTCTTGGGGACCCATATAATTTAGTTTGATGAATGACTTTGTGTTTTATGATGAAATCGTTTGGTAAGATGTAGTATTTCATTTCCTAGTAATTAATGGGTGGCAGACAACACAACACAGAAATTACATATTGGATAAAACAAATGCAGAAATCAAGGTGAGTCAAAGCCTGTACAAGCTGCCAGTTAAGAAATAGAAAATGCCTTTGCAACAGGGCAAAATTCAACACAAGGTGTAAAACAGAATCATAAACAAATATTGCAGCAGCCTTGGTCCCAAAGACCTACTGTCTGCATCATCCCCCTGAGACCGCTTCCCTTCCTTCTGTGCACAGTGTGGTACCACATACAGTCTGCATGCACCCACTTCACTTTTCCCAACCACAGTAACTTCATCTTACTACCATACAAAAATCCTCTCAAACCCCCAAATATTGGAATATTATAATAATGCACTCTCTTCCAAAAAAAAAAAAAAAATTAACTTCCAAGAGAAGGCAGAGAAGTTGAATAATAGAAACATTACCAGACGGTATCAATTTACAGGCATTTCAAGTCTTTTAAAAGCTAAAGAAAAAAAAAAAAAAAAGATTCAATAAAGAAGCAGGGTACATGTGAGACTAAGGATGCATTTATGCTTTTTCTATACAATCACAGAATCACAGAATCATAGGGGTTGAAGGGACCTCCAGAGACCACAGAGTCCAACCCCCCCCCCCTGCCAAAGCAGGTTCCCTACAGCAGTTTGCACAGGTAGGCGTCCAGGCGGGTCTTGAATATCTCCAGAGAAGGAGACTCCACAACCCCCCTGGGCAGCCTGTTCCAGTGCTCCGTCACCCTCACCGTAAAGAAGTTCTTGCGCACATTCATGCTGAACTTCCTATGCTCCAGTTTCTGGCCGTTTCCCCTTGTCCTGTCTCCATGCACTGCTGAAAAGAGTCTGGCCTCGCCACTTTGCCCCCCACACCTTAGATATTTACAGACCTGGATCAGGTCCCCTCTCAGTCATCTTTTCTCAAGGCTAAACAGACCCAGTTCACTTAGCCTTTCTTCATAGCGGAGATGCCCCAGGCCCTTCACCATCTTTGTGGCCTCCACTGGACTCTTTCCAAGAGATCCCTGTCTTTTTTGTACTGGGGAGCCCAGAACTGGACACAGTACTCCAGATGAGGCCTCACCAGGGCAGAGTAGAGGGGGAGGATCACTTCCCTCAATCAATAAAAACAAAATAAAATAAAATAATAAAAATATAATAAACAATTTAAAAATAATAATTAAAAAAAAAAAGTCTTAAGGAAAAACATGTTAAAATCCGAGAGATCTGTTGCCAGTAGTGCAGCCCTGGTCAACAGTGACCCAGACAAGCATGGCCACGGTGCAGAGGTGTGTAGGGATGTAGGGATGTGCTGTAGTGCTAACTATTGGTCATTCTGTGTGCAGTTCTTCAGGTTACTTTCCTGACAGTACTGTATGTCTGTGCCATGAAGTATAAGGTTAAATACTCTACCCCAGAAACATTTCTGTGACTTTATCTGTCTAATTAATATGCCATTTGACTCCTTAAGTATTCAGTATTTCTAGAAACTTGTATTTCAGTTGCCAGTTAATGAATGAATACTCTCTCAGTTTATTATCAAGAGATTTTTACTTTCTACATAGAGGCTAAATGAACAACTGCATGCAAGAATGAAAAAAAAGGGTAAAAATGTTTATTTCCATTAAAGCACCCTAATTTGACTAGCTATGAGAACTACAAGATCAATGAAATATATAGGCTAGTAATCTCCTTCTGAAGTTACATGGCAGTAGCCAGACCAAATGACCTGCTGGTCTGAAATCAGACAGCCAGGCTCCTACAGCAAATGTAGCCAATTTCCATTCTGCTTCTGTGTCTCTACAGAACTCCTTTTCTTTTGCAGAATGGTGGAGGTTCATATAGCACTCCAAATGCATGTTGACTCTGCTGGTCATATTAGCAGTTTCTGTGGTTGTGCCAGGTGAGCGTCTCTAAACAAGCATCTGAAAATGGTGTGAATATAAAGGTGAGGAGATGCCCAGAGAGGAATCATGGTAGGCTCCTAGTGCCAGATTTTTTATCATTAATGATTGAACCGCACGGACTATTCCTATGAATGTATAATTTATTTATTCAGTGGCATAATGATGGTTTTGTTTTGTTTTCTATCTCTTCCCTAAAAATCTGATGTGAGGTCTTTCTGACCTTTTCAGATCATTACATTGCTTTTTTGTTTTGTTGTTGTTGTTGTTGTTTTTTGGACTACTAGCCCTGGTAACTCCAGATCTCTTTTCCTTGAATCATAACAAATTATTCAGATAATCACTATGTATCCTTACAAAAATTCTATCTTTTTCAAACCAAAAACATTAACTGCACTCATTGGCACTGAAATTCAGCTGCCATATTGCTGGGCAGATATTCAGATGAAGTCTTCTCTATCTTAAGTGCAGCATATTGCAACACATACAGCAAGCAAACCAATACTATGAAACTTCATCATACAGACAAGTAAAACACAGCAGAGCCAAAGCTATGACATTGCAGTCCCAGTTCACATTACAGCCACTCAGAGGACTGAACTGAAATGTAGTGAAACCCAAAGAAAAAATCTCTCTTATTAACTTGTGGATTTCTCTTTCACAGAATAGTCCAGAAGAGCATCTGATATCCAAGAACCTCGCTGAATTGCATTCAGCATCACCAAAGGGAGGTCTCACGTTTAACATGTGCTATATTTTTTCATTTACTTTATATAAAAATAAAACTGAAGCCTCCTCTACTCATTTTATAGTTAGAACAAGTATAGATAGCATTCATTCTATACCATATTTATTAATAATTCTCAACAGAGTTCTCAGAAAGCTGTGTCTTATTCAAGACTAAGATAAATAGTGTTAATCACAATGGAAACGTTCAGAACATTATTTTCTTGGTTGCGCAAGTTTTTGTGAAGAATTGCTGGCCTGAAAACAGATGTTTTTCTCAACATAACCAGAAAATAAGGGAACAAGCATTTAAAATAATCACAGCAGTGACAGAAGGACACTGTCAGCTGACCTTATTACACTTTTCTGTCATATTCAGGCTGAAACTTCTGATTATGGGCTACACTGTTTTCAGGCCTAGTAAGTCAATATGCATCCAATGCATCATTTCAGCTATCATGCAAAACAAGAAGAGAAACAAAGCAAAACATACCAGAAATTATTTTCTAGGATATTGTAAGTAAAAGTCAATTCTTGCAGCAATGCTTAATTGCTAATTAATCCCTGGCCTTGGGGCCCTAGCAGGTAGATCAGACTTGCAGTCATGGTGTAGGGGAACTGTTAGGTCACAGCTTGAACTGGTGATTGAGCACCTGCTGAAGGGATGTGGCTGGCCCAGGGAGCACAGGCACACTGTTTGCACCTGTGCTCTTGAGACGAACAGCAGAGGTAGGCCCAGGGTGGAGCCACCTTGAGCTCATATAAAGGCCAGCCACAGAAATGTGAGCATTCTTTCAACCTAGGTTGCTTCTTGGAAAGGAGTGCTGTGTATCTAGAGAGCCCCTCACCAGCAAGTGGATTTTATGTATGTATTTGTTTGTTTGTTTGTTTGTTTGTTTGTTTGTTTTTCCTCTTTATGGCTATTGGCCTACCTGTGAGTACATTACTAGGTACCGCCAAGAACATGTCAGAAGCAACTCTGTTTCTTTGTGAGCAGAATACCTGGGCATAAGGATAGCGACTATGATAAGGGTTTTCTGCTCTTCTGAACTCTGTATTTGAATATCATTCGCTCTCCTGGGGACCTGCTGTAGTGCAAACTTCTCCTTAAAATGCGAAGTATGTCATTACCTCGGGGTAACACAAAAGATGTAGTATTCAAAATAAATAAATAAAAATCAGTGCCTTCGTTGTGAAAGGATACCAAGCAGCTTGAATGAGAGGACAGATCCAGCCTACAGCTGGAGCATGCCCCACCTGATGGACAGGAAAAGGCTCACTTCAGTTGCATTCACTTAATTGGTTCTGTTTCACTGACTTTTATAATGCCCCTTTGAAAGCTATTTTTCCCATCTGCCATGTTAAAAGAGAAACATTCTGTTCTGATCTAAATAGTTTAACTTCCCCCCGTAACTTAATCATTAGGGAACTGTGAGATTACACAAATAGATGCCATTCAGAATATAAACATTGGAGTAGCTTTGATTTGTCCCCTTTGGGCAGAGTATATCTGAAAGGATGATAAGCAGAGATAGCGTATCTTGAAATTCCATCCCAACAAACAATAAATCATCTTGCCAAAAGCAGACTTTGAAAGTACTGTTCATGCTATTTTTCAGCTCAGCACACAGACAGATGCCTTCAGGCCAAGACTCTTTAGAAGTGACAGTAAATGACAGGTCAAGTAAATGGACGGTATCACATGAATGTCTGAAAATTCATATTCATTTCATTACAGATTAATATTCAAAGTTTCAGAAAAATAGAAGCTCTGAAGCTAAATACTAGTATTAATAGTCTTCCTTTTACTATCTATCCAAGGACTCTGGAAGAGTTCACCATGTAATTAAAACCTTTCAGTGGGATGAAAGCTTTGAAGAGGAAAAAAATAGATGCTCAAAAATAAAGTGGCATCTATGTATGCTGCTCCAAAAGTAATGCCTCCTGTTTATTTCCAGGGAAACGACAACTGCTATGAAAGAGCATAATAACACTGTTTCATAGAGCAAATTCTGAGCTACAAAACAACATTTTTCAGCATAGCCACCACTCACTAATTATGCATTTTCACAAGTGATGAACAAGAACCTGTGTGCTGCACTTGTCAAAATCTGTACCAGAGTAGATGCCCCACTGTTGCCACTGCTTAAACGCAGCACCCACTGCCTCACTGTGCTCACATCCACTGTTTTTTCTCCAGAAACGTTCAGCATGCATTGATGAATGTCAATGCATGCAAGTTTTCCCACGTGGAGGAATTCAATAACACACCTTTGCTTTGGGCATGCTTCCACGTCAGACAACGTTGTGTCAAACTGCCCTTCTGCTGCCATCTGTTGCATGGCAATAACATGCAACAGGGTATTGGTGGGAAGGTTCAGCGCTTCTGCCATACCACCAACATCTGCCTCTGATGTTGTGGGCCAATGTAATAAAATAAGAAGCATTACTTTTGGAACAGCCCTCATATAAAATAATAGTTTGTGACAGCCTTCACAATTATCTTCTTTTTTAGCTCTATTAACTCATTTCTTTCTGGGATTTGTTCAGAAAGCCTAGGGCTTCCACTGTTTTCTTATCCAGCAGGAAAAAATACAAAAAAAAGTAGGAAGATAAAATAGACACAAAAGATTTGATTTAAGCTGCATGCATAAAGAAGGACACAGCTGCAATTCCTTAGGTAATTCTGGAATAAATAACTGAGAGCGATGCTCACAATCACTTGATGCATTAGTGTTTCCAAAATCAATCTTTCCTCTCTTGATAACGGCTGCTTCTCAGCTTAGAATAGGAAGGGTTTGCTTTGCTTTGTCTCAAACATTCTTCTCTGTTTTATTACTTTAAAAAAAAAAAACAACAAGAAAAAAACAAAAAAAAAACCACTAAAACCACCACCAACAACAACCTTCTATAACTCCTCTTCAAAATGATTTTCTTATTGAGCCCAGAATGAAGTAATCTCATTCCCAATGGTAATTAAATTTATTTGCACTGTTGTTTTGAAATGATAAAATCAAACTTTTCATTTAAAACACATCAAACTGTTCACAGTATTTTACCTTTTTAAAAACTGTTCAAGTATTGGTAGGCAGGCATTGACTCAGCTTCATGTACAGTTTTAAGTCAGACAGACAGTTCTTAACTAATATTTGAGCAAAAGATCATCCATGTGTAACACCTTGACTGTTCAAAAGACATGAAAGAGGGCTTGAGCAGAAAATGCAAAACAGTAATTCGTGCCATGGTAAGCTGCAGAAAATGAAAGCGGGGATGAAAGTTCATAAGCAGTCATTGTATGGAACCATTCAAAGGCATGACAAACAGGAAAGCACAGTTCTTGCTGCTCTACAAAAAAAAGGCTATGGGCTGGAAAGGAATGTGTTTCTTATTTTCTTCCCTGATTGAAATCATCATTCTGAGAAAGATGTCAGGGACTGAAGAGAGGTTCACAAGTGTGAAGAACAGCCTCCTAGGGTTTAAAGAGGAGCGGGAGCCTTTGTACCCTGAAAAGGGAGAGATCGTGAACCAGTGCTGGCAGAAAAGGGAACAGCAGGACATCTGTGATCACAGGCATCACATTTAGTGAGCCTTTTGACAAACTGTATTAGGTGAAGTTTTATCCTTTTGAATTACAGTATCTAGATCAATCCTTTGCTATCCTTTTATGTGTTTTGGCTCCTTACTAACCCTTGTTCATTCATCTATGAAAGTCTTAAGTATCTGTAACTTCTATATTCTGATCTTATGGTTAGGTCATCTTCTGTTATATTTCTAACTGATTGTTATATTATCATTTTCTTTGGAATTGTTCTCTGTGTAAAGATTTCTTTATACTTGTCACGGAATTCACTTATCAATACATATATTATCATTAATATAACATTTTAAAAACAAGATTACAACTAACTGCTCTCACCCAAAAAGGAGAAAGGCCTTATTTCAGTAAATGCACTAGCTGAGTAAGCTGAAGGCTTAAACTTCCAGAGTCAGGCCAGAGAAGGAGACAACCTTTCTCTTGCAGCACGGATAATGCCAGGAACCATCCCAGTATGTGGAGCACACTGCTAATCCTGGTTGGACTGTCCCACCATGCCCACCATGTAAACTGGGTTTGGAACCTTCTGACTTCTGTTTCATCAGGCTGATGGAAGATGGACTGCATGACCAACATTCTCCTAGCAACAGTGCTTGCCCTCCAAAAACCATTTTCAAAGAAACTGCAGTTTCCAGTGATTTTTAAATGGCACCACAACTACCTCAATTAATGCTGAAGACTTTATATGATCCCTTCATTCTTATATAGATCATGTGATGGAAAAACTCAACATGACACCACAGTCTGCTATGCCCATATGGCTTTATTTTAAAATGTGGTCAAAATTCCCATGAGTATATAATCTTCTACACTTCTTCCTACAAGAATAAATTATTGCATTAGAAATTTGTTAGATGGATGTGAAATACAAATATGTTTCTTGATGCTATTAAAACAAGACTGGGGGGTTTATAATCCCTTCTCTCCACAAAGCAGTAATTTATACTATTGAAAAAATGTAGAGATTTATGCAAATGGAAAATGTATTAGTGATAGTTTTATAAATATTTCCAAAATATTTATGTCTTAGATTTGTACTTAAAATAGCAAGAGACTGTACAAACCATGTTTTTTGGAAGAGTTTATTTAGCTTATTGTGACAGCAAATCGGGTATAAAGCTCATTGCAAACATCAAATAAATCTGAAAGGAGCAGGGAACTGACTTTAATGCCTGTTTTTGTTATGCATTAACAAAATGGTGGCAGTGCAAGAGTTGTAGAACAAGGAAGACCATATTTGAAAGCAGGCTTTCATTGCCAGATCCATCAGTGTTGTTGGAAAGGTCTACCATGACAGTCTTGGAAGCAGCAGCCATCAGCTCTTTCTTTGTGTTACTGGTAGAAACACGTTTCAGACAGATTTGTACTCTGGCAGTCTATATAGACAACAGCCTGGAGATACTCCAACATAGTGCATGCAATGCAGGAGGACAAACCATATTATATCTAAAAAAATCTCCAGATACTTATGTTTTGTACCTGAGAGAAACATAGATTGACAGTTAGGTTTGGCTTTTTATTAGAATTAAAAAAAACCAAAACCTCTTTTGACATACCTGCAGCACATCATTTTCTCAAGAGGGAGTTGTTCTCATTTTAACTAAGAGGCTTTGAGGCCACATATGGACTCCCTCCTATTGATCTCGCTGTAATAAAAAAAAAAAAAAAGAAAGAAAAAAAAAAGAAAAAAAAAAAAGAAGAAAAGAAGTCACTGCCATTAATTCCTCACCACTATCGGCAGTTACTTACCACCTCTCTGCCAGAGGGAATCATCCCATCAAGGGAACAGTACAGCCAGGTAAAAAAGGCCCCAGTCTGCCTTTGCCTGAAGGATGATATTAGGGTGTTCTCACACGAAGCACAGACAGCAGTGTTTCCATTAATGAGCAACAGGGCCTCTCACTTCTCTCTCCACAAGAGTCCTATCCAGAGGAGAATCTGTGAAAAGCTTCGGAACAGGCGCAGTGATCTGCAGCTAGAATGAAGATTTCTTCCAATCCATGTTTCTTTAATTGCCCCCTGCAAACTTTTCCCTTTCTTTCAGCCTTGTACAGAACAGCTTAGCAGATTTGGGCCCCTGCAGAAAAAAATCTGCAATAGCAGCTGCCTCCTACGTTCTGCAGATGGCACTGGGACACCCTACAGGCTTCTTAATTGATGGAAACAGGACTAGAGCAGTAATTATACCCAAAAAGCTTTGTAGAAAGATACTGACAACAAATGTCTTCGTTCCATATTACTCATTTCATATTACTTGAGTATATAGTGATAGGACAAGGCAGAATGGTTTCAAGCTCAAAGAGGGAAGGTTTAGTTTGGATGTCAGGGGGAAGTTTTTCACAGAGGGAGTGTTGAGGTGCTGGCACAGGCTGCCCAAAGAGGTTGTGGATGCTCTGTCCCTGGAGGTGTTCAAGGGCAGGTTGGATGGGGCCCTGGGCAGCCTGGTCTGGTACCAGATCTGGAGGTTGGTGGCCCTGCCTGTGGCAGGGGGGCTGGAACTTGGTGATCCTTGGGGTCCCTTCCAACCCAAGCCATTTTGATTCCCTGTTCTAATGAGGTCAGTTAGACCCTTTATTTCATTCCCGGCTACACCCAGAACCTTGCTCAGCTCTGCCTACATTACATATTGACCAATACAGTTTTCTACAACTTCCCAATGATATCAAGGGTGGAGGGTGTAAAGGAGACTACAATTTATTGTAGGAGTCATGAGCAGTAAAAAGCAAACAGCAGAAAGAATCTTTTATCGCAGTTCATACAGAAAGAAAATTATTTTACACAGAAGCAAAAAGCTTGCTTCTACAGCTGGTGTACCAGAATGTTTTGACTTCCAGCCACATTCATAATAATAATTTTAAAACTCCAGGCTAACTTTCACTGGTTGAAATGAATTCTTGAACAGAAAGGACATTTGCTGAATGTACTTTGCATTTCTTCTAAGAACGCAATTTACTCTTTTTGTGTTGGCTTAGGATTTTTCCATGTCTCATTAGCTGTAGTCAGGCCTTAGGTCCTGCTGTGTAGAAGAGGTGAGTCTACTTCTTAGCATCATCTAGTAGATTCAAATATTTGGTTTGTGCAAAGGTCTAGGATGTTTGTGGTGTTCTCCCCCTCTCTTCTCAGCTTTTGGTGGGCTTTAGGTCTTCAACAACATATCTAGTTTGTTATAGAGTACTAGGAAGTTAGTAGGCCTTTGTAGGCTGCCACAGAACACTGTGTAGGAAGTACAGGCATCCCCTGACTTTGGCATTTGCTGCATGGTTTCCCATGGTTTCAAGGAATCCCCATGGTTAAGGTGGCTTCTTCCAGTTTTACCTTCCTGTTAGTCTTACCACTGTATAGTCCCTAGACAAAGCTCCTGCTCTAAGACCCTTGCTTATTAGACATTCTGTTAATTCTATCCCTCTCTTCATGTATTCTTAACATAAATATGTTTTTAAATATGTTTTCTTAGATTAGTTCTTCTTGACTTTTTTTTTTAAGTCTCTCCCTTTTTATAGGAAGTTAACTGCATCTGTGTGAGAAAAAGAATTTTCTAACTACTTTTTACAGTTTATATTACTGTATTGTTTTTAATTAAATAGTAAACTCTTTGCACATTGATTTCCTATATTTTTTTTGCAGCTCAGCATGTGAACCCAGTTACTGATACAGTTTAGAAAACAGGCCGCAGTTAGAGCTGAAAATGGCTTAGTATCAGTCTCTATAGATATCATGTCTCTGTTCTCAAAGTTTGGGACTATACCACTGTGCATTCACACAGCAATAAGCTAGAAAGCCAAGAATAACAGCCAGTCATCATTCTGAAAGTTTTTATGTGTTTCCAGTTCTGGGAGCATGTGTAGGTCACTAAGTTAGACCTGGGATTCAGCATCTCCCAAGGCCAGCTAAGGCAACCAGGTACTGTTTGGTTTGGAGCAAGCAGAGGCCCCTTCTGTACATTTTCGGTCAGTCAAAGAGCAAATTTTAGTGCTCAAAGGGGTAATGTTTGTTTGTTTGTTTGTTTGTTTTAAAAAAAAAAGGATCAAGCAAATAGACCCACAACAGGTTGTGGGGTTGTGTGTTGTGTTACAAACTGTACTGTTGCAAACCCTCTCTGTGCTCAGGGTGGGTGAAGGTCACTGGGCTTCGACTATCATTCGGGTCGTGGCATTAGAAAACAGGCTCCTGGTTGCTTCCCAGGAATTGCAAGCTTTTTTTTTTTCTAGCTTTAGTAAAGATTGATGGCTCAACTTCCTACGTAAAACGATTCAACTGAGTCAGCCTACACCTTTCGGTGCGATAAAACCCTCAGCACTGCCCTTTGTCGCGCCCAGCGCTGTCACTAACCCCGGCACGCCGGGACGCACGCAGCGCCGGGCCGCGGTTGCAGCCCCTCCCGCCGCCGCCTCACGGCGCTCTCCCCGCCGGGCGGCATGCGGGGTGCTCGCAAGCGGCTGTGCTCCGCCCTGCTCGTCGCTTACGGCCTCTTCTCCCTGTACGCGGCGTACACCGTCTTCCTCCGACCCCGCCGCCCGGCCGCCTCCCGCCCGCCGCACAGGGACCGCCGCGGCCCGCGAGGTGAGAGCGGCGGCAGACCGCGCCGGGGAACGGCGGCCCGCGCCGGAGAGGCCTCGGCGTGAGCCAGCGGCAGCGCCCGCCCCGCATCGTCCCCGTTGCGGGATCACGGGTAGGGGTGCGGGGGCGGCCCCTGAGGGGAGAGCGGGGCCGAGGAGCCCCCCCATGCCCACACCCCGCCGCTTCCCGCCTGCGCTGGCGGCCGCCATCTTTCCGCCGCCGTTATTCCTGGGAGTCCGTTGGGCCAGGGCGGGGCATGATGAGGTGCGGGCTGCAGTCGTGTCTGGGGTTACGTACCCACCGGAATCCGTGTACGCTTCATAAATGTCTGAGGCGGGGGGGGTTATGTAAGTTTTGTGTTTGGGTATCCTAGGTATCGATCATGTTCCTTTGGGAAATGAAGAGTGGAACCCGTGGGAAGCTGATGAGAAAAGTGAACAGGTTGCTGCTCAGCAGAGATACGAAAATATTCTTAAGCTGGTACAAAACGCAAGGTCTCAGCTAGAACAAACCAGTCTCAGAGTACAGATCTGGGGAAAAGCAGCGATTGGTAAGCAGATATAATGAGAACTTATTAATCACAGCTGCTCTGGTAGAGTACTTTGCTTTTCTTTAAATGAATGTTACATACATGCAAATATTATATGTATGGTGGAAATATGTGTATACCTGCAAATGAGAAGCATTAAGGAAGTGGTAGGTATCAGAATTACATTAATATCAGTATAAGAGTAGTTACATGTATCGGCTCTTTTCAGGGCTGCTTTTCACATATGTCAAAGAAGAGTTGCACAAATGGCCAAGAGACAGAATCAGGAATCATATTTTGAATCCCACATAACTTACAGTGCAACAGAAGATAGGCATCTTATTTGATTAAAACAGGATTTTTGTCATGTTTATGCTTTATGAACTAAAGCATTGTGCAGTGAGAAACAGAGCATTTTGGGTACTGCTGCTTCCATTGATGAATTGGGAAATTGTTCTATTGTAGAAGTCATTCAGTTGCCTCTCTGTAATTGGACTTTGGCTATTGTTTAAGACATTTCATTGTTCTTATAGAATCACAGAACTCTCAGAATTGGAAGGGATCTTTAAAAGTCATCTAGTCCAACTTCCCTGCAGTGAACAGGGACACCCACAATTAGATCAGGTTGCTCAGAGCCGTATCCAGCCTGACCTTGAATGTTTCTAGGGACAGGGCATCCACCACCTCCCTGGACAACCCATTCCAGTGCCTCACCACCCTCACGGTAGAAGACTTTTTCCTTATATCCAACCTAGAACTCCCCTCTGTAAGTTTGAAACCATTTCCCATTGTCCTGTTACCAAAGACCTTGCTAAAGAGTCTGTCCCTTTTTTTTCCTGTAACTCTCCTTTAGACACCAAAAAGCCACTATCAGGTCACCTCGGAGCCTTCTATTCTCCAGGCTGAACAGCTCCAGCTCTCTCAGCCTGTCCCTGTAGGACGTGTTCCATGTAGGATGTGATAGTTTTTGTGGCCCTCTGTTATTTTTAAAGTTTCTTTAGAAATGTCAAATTTCCAGCTTTAAAATTAGCACAGAACGCACGGTGTATTATATGGTGATATATTCTGTCATAAAATTCGGGTATTTCACAAAAGCTTAAGAGAAATATGCTTGTGCTTGAAATGCTGATTAATACATGTTAATTTTTATGTGTTAGGGGTGCCAGAAAGTGATGCTAACAGAAGTGCTAGTGTGGTGTATCTTCATTTAGTGATGTTTTGTCAGCAGAAGAATCTTTTCAAATGCCCTGATGTGTGAAAAAGTTATCTTAACTAATTGCAAGTCTTACAGAATTTGGGGGTGCAGTGTCCATAGAAATTTTGATATTTCTTTTCTGAGTACTTACTTATATTCTTTTTCATTTTCTATAACTACTTTTTTTCTTCTTGCTGGTAATGTAAAGAGTTGCATTAAAATTTGCCATCATACCTTCATCTTTTATGTAGGTCTTTACCTATGGCAGCATATTTTTGGAGGGCATCTTGATCCAGCTGATGTAACTGCACAGTGGAGAGAAGGAAGCCAAAAAGCAGGAAAAACGCATTTCAGGTACTAGCTGCCTAAACTAACAAGCCTCCAGCTCGTTAATTTTTGCTTTCTAATGCAGAATTTGTTAAAGAGCATGGCAAGATGCAGAGGTACATAATTTTGTCTATCAAAGTTAGAATTATCTTAATATGAGTTGGAAGTACTCTTATTTTGTGGTGTATGAATAACTGAGGAATATGCACACAATCTCTCTTTTAATACTATCACAAGAAACAGTTACATTTAGAAAAACGTACTTGATAAAAACAGCAAATTCTAGCCCAAACACATCACTATAAAACATTAAAAAGCTATGGAGCAATTCCATCAACAGTTTTGTGAAGTATGAAAAGACTCACAATGCTGAGAAAGATGGCAGCCAAGAGACCTCACCAGTAAGTGGCACCAGCCCTGAGAAATGTGTAAAAACTGAGGTTTGAGTCTGAGAGTTGAGGGTGTGAGGCAAGAAAATGTCTCATGTTGTTTGGTTTCCGTTGCATTTAGGGAAAATGGGTATCACTTGCTTATTCATTAATAGGATTGCACCAAAACCATAATTTCTTTCTATTTATAACAAAAACAATCTGCCAGACTTAGCATTTTGGTTAGCCACTTGATAAGCAAAGTGAAATGTTATTTGTAAAGGAATTGGACTCTTGAAGCACTGCTTGTTTTGAAAATGAATTTTGATCTGTGACCATGCACATTTTAAGACTGTAGTCAAGCATATTTTGTATTATTTAGCATGTTAAAGTTTTATATCATTCAATTTTAATATAATTTTTGAAGGCTTTCAGTAAAGGTATAATAAATGAATAGTAGAATCCTAGACTGGCTTGGTTTGGAAGGAACCTTACAGATCACACACTTCCAACCCCCTGCAATGGGCAGGGCTGCCATTCACCAGTTCAGGCTGCCCAGGGCTCCACCCAACCTGGCCTTGAACACCTTCAGGGATGGAGCACCCACAGCTTTTCTGGGCAGCCTGTGCCAGTGCCTTACCACCCAGTCTTATATGGACATGAGGCTATTTTACAAGACAGTGCTTTTCATGTCTGTATGGAATAATTTTCTGCATGTAACCGAGTCCATTGATTAAATGATTAAGGTTTTTTTCTCTCTGGTCTACCTGTTTCAGATGAATAATAACCTCATGTGGTTCCTCTGGTTGCATGCATCTTTCAAAGAAGGACTTGTGTGTTAGCATTTTAATGTCTTCTTCTTATGTTTAGAGGAGTTGGGAATAGTAGAATCTTCAATTTGAACATTAGATTGTATGAAAATGTGAAGTTTAATTCAGGTACCAATATAGTAGAGGTTAAAATTTGGCAAACTGGCAAGAACTTTTGGTGGAAAGTATAGAAAAAAATAACTCATTTTAATGATTGGGATCCTGAAATGAGGTAGGTTAAGTTCTACTTCTTAGTCAAATTGGAAATGTTATTTTGTAGCTTTTTGTGAGGAAAGTGAGTAGTGTATGATCTTAGCTGCTCACTGGTGAAAATATTTTCTGGAACTGCTGACTTCTTTATTGTTTGGCTGAGGTAAATTATTTCCATTTAATTAGTAGATGAGGGAGCTAGATGTTCACCTAAACATTTTGAAAGAGTCTCAAATCTGAAGACAGAAATGCCAAGTTATCACTTGAACATGCTTGCATAACTATGCCCAATGCATATCTTTGTGATGGAGAATATTCATTTGTGGTACGGATTTAATGGCTTTGAGTTTTTAGTCAAGAGTTTGCTTAAAGGATGCTAGAAGTATTGAATTCTACCTGAAATTCAGGAACGTTTCCTTTAAAAACAGTAGAAGGAGCTGCTAAGGTACATGTTGGCACTTTCTAGAGTAAGTAGGAGAACAGAGTTTATCAGCTTTCATGGCCAGAAGCAGTTCACATCCTTTTCTTGTTGTTCAGAAGGATGTTGTAGAGAAGGGAATGTCAAATTTTCTATCATTAAATACAAGCATTCCTAAATTGCTGTTCCACCGGGAGTCCCGCTGTCTATTTTAACATTCAGAGATGCTTTCCCACAGTCCCAGTCCCTGATAGTCCCTGCTGTTTTCTTCTGTCTGCTCTTCTGCCCTCTTTGTGCAGACTGCACACATCTTGATTCATTGCAGATAGCTGAATGAAAGCATACTCAACAAAATTAACAAGCAAAGATTTCTTTTCCTGACAGATGGTTTCACAAAGGATCACTTGTGGCAGTGTAGTTTCTTTAATAGCCTTTGGTGAAGCTTTTTGAAAAGCCAGATACACTGGTACTATGGGATCCTTTTTATCTGTATTCTTTCTAACACTCTCATAGGTCCAGCTCACGTTAGTGAGACAGCATTTCTTTGTAGGAGCCATGTTTGCAGCAGTGTTTATCCATCTGTGTGACCTTACCAGATCCGGTGATGTTACTTTTCATTGCAGGTTCTTCCAGAGAGGGAAGTCGTACTGCTCTGTAGTTCTCAGAGTCCCCTCAAGTTGTTTTTGTAGACAGGAAAGATGCTGGCAGACAAGCTTTTTGTTAGGTGCGGTATCTCTTCATAATGGCAGCCACACAGACCTTTGCCAGCAGTTCTGCAGTTTCCATTTTTGAGTTCCGTCAGAACTCACAAGTGAAAGCCATCCAGCTCCAGTTTCTTCACTTGATGTAATACTTAATGTGTTTTGATTTGTATTTCCTGCTTCAGAGAATGAGGTAGATGTGGAAATGTTCTCTGCTGTAATCACTAATCCTTTGAAATCAGTCAACACTCTGTTAACACAGCAGGTGATGGAAGAGCAGGAGCTGGCAAACACTGGTTTGCTTCATGGCAGTTCAGAATTGACTGTTTATGTACCTGCGCTTCCCATGCTTGTTAATGATTGGTGATGTAATGATTTTGCTACATGGCTGCAATTCCAATATTCAATATATTGCGATAGATCTAAAAATGCAGTTTCATACCTAAAATGTCTGTGCGACCTGACCTGTATCAAAGCCTGTGGTTTGACCAGAGTCACACAAGCAGCATGAGTTTCTCTTCAGATACCTATCTCTTGCCTTGTAGATTCTACTCAGTATCAGATGATGCAGTCTGGTTATTGGTCTTACTTTAACATAACCAAAATTTCAGGGAAAAACAAACACCAGACCAGCCAGCTGTCCCTTAATAAGACATGTATTTTAGTAAGCTTTTACAAGTTTTTCTCTCCCTGTTCTGATGCATTATTCATTGGTTATTACTGGGATTAATAAAAAGCTTGACCTTTAGTGATCATCAAAGCTCGTGTCGTGTCCTTTTTGTCTGTGTGTGTGTTTGTTTTTTTTAAGTTTATTTGCCTACATTTTGTTCAAACATGATAGCACTTCTGGTTTATTGGCAAAATACCTTATTTCCATTTAAGTCTAATTTTTTTTTTTTTTTCCTTAAAATAAAGCTGAAAGTGGTTATATTCCTGTGTTACAGCTATAGGTATTAACAACAGAAGTGGCTGCACTCACATAGGTATACCACGTTTACTTAACTGAAGAAAAAAGTCTCTGGTGTGTAGTGAGGATGCTTAGAAGATCAAGGTCAATAATTTGCCTTAAGGGTATTTACTGTCTGTATTTTGGTTTTCACAGCTTCATCACTGGTCCATCTGTAGTTCCTGGCTACTTCTCAGTTGAAGCTGAGAATGTTGTGCTAGTTCTGAATGGAAGAGAAAAAGCAAAGATTGCTTACGCCACTCAGTGGTTGCATTATGCACAAACGTTGCTTCAGACTCACAAGATACAGCATGTAGCAGTTGTGCTGCTTGGAAATGAGCAATGCAACAACGAATGGATTCAGCCGTACCTGAAAAGACACGGAGGATTTGTAAATCTGCTCTTTGTAACGTACGACTATGCATTGGTAAATGAAGAAGATATTTTCCAGTGGCCTTTAGGAGTAGCTACGTAAGTGCTATAGGCACAGATTTACATTTGAAACCTAATTGTTCTGTATGAGGGCTGGGAATAGAATTGGAATATTACTGCTAATATCCAAAATGAGTATAGTAGAACATGGTCCTATTAATGATTTTCTACATGATGAGTTGGAATCTTTCAAAATTACATCTATCAATTAAAATAATAACATAGAAAAAGAAGAGTAGGATTTTGGCAGCTTCTAAAAAAATCAGCTTGTGTCTAGTGGAGTTTTCTGTTTATTTTTCTCCAGTAGGTTTTCTCTTGAAATTTATCATAACTGCTGATGTAATGTGTACATGAGGATTTAAAAGGTCTGTTTAGAACAGGATTGAGGTACTATTGGTGATACTTTTTTTTAACCCCTATTTTGGCTCTCAAAAATAAATTACACGCCTCTCATTTGGAATTAGTATATTCCAGTATCACAATAGAATAAGCTGGCTTAACTGCCTATTCACAAAATCGTTTTGTTCTGCATAGTGCTCAGGCTGTTTATGTGAAGCAGATATGTGTTTGGTTCAGTTAAGTGTATTTTTTTCCAGTTTAATCCTTATTAACAAAGTTAATAGTGTTTTAGCTGTGTATCATGGTAATACAAGAACAAAAGAATTCAGGATTGTTTTCATAGCTTGTGTTGCACTTGAATTTAGCATCCTGTATTGAGCCAGTCTGCAAATGATATGTAGCTTTATACACAGTGCCATTGAAGTATTGGATTCTTGGTAGTGTCAGAGAATTGATGATATTGGGAGCTCATGAGCAAAAAGAAGTTGAGTTTTGAGATGTCAAGATTAAGGTGACAAAACAGACAGAAACAACAGAGTTTTGGTTTGTGCGTGAAGTGTGCTGTGAAGCTGAATGTAGTAAGAGAGATCAGGTGTCAGGATAGAGCTTTGCAGCCAGTTCGAAGACTTGTTGTTAAAGACATGTAGATGGGCCAGATTTTCCAAGGGAAGAAGGAGAAGAAAGATAAATAGAATATTGTAATACTATTTGGCGTGGGAAAAAAAAATGGTTCTGTGTGAGTTGATGAATTAATGCTTATCAGGCTGGAGAAGAACTTGGAAAGGGCTGCTTCATCCAAATCCGGGAAGGTGAGGAAAGTGAGCATAGATATTCCAAATTATGAGGGCTGCTCTAAAAGTTATGTCTCCTGTTTTATTATGTTGGCCCAGGCTGTCAGAGGTGGATGTTGGTGGTACGGCAGTAGAGGCTGAACCTTCCCACCAGTATCCCATTCCACGTTGTTGCTGTGTGACAGATGGCAGCAGAGGGGTGCTCTGACATGGCAGTGCATATAGAGCAAAGGTGTGGCCTTGAATTCCTCCATGTAGAAATAATAGCACCCACTGACATTCACTGATGTTTGCTGAATGTTTCTGGAGACCAGCCAGTGGATGTAAGCATGCTGAGGCAGTGGGTGGTGCATTTCAGACATGAAAGATGAGCCACTGTATGGATGGCCATGCAGATTTTTATGTGGTGGCATTCAGGCTTTAGTTCATCGCTGGTGAAAATGCACAGCCAATGGTGATGGCTATATTGAGAAGTACTGTTTTCTAGCTGAGAATTCGTTCCATCAAAGAATGTTATTTTGCTCGTTGTTATAGTTTCCATTGGACTAAATAGGAGGCATTACTTTCGGAGCAACTGATGTATTAATGAAAATTAAATCATTGCAAAGTAAAATAGAGAGCTGTTTTTGGAAAAGTGTCTTTCTAAAGGGTATTTGTAGCATGCATGCGCAGTTTCTCTGGTGTCAAAACAGGACAGATGTCTGTGGAGACATTCCAGAAGGGAGTGGTCAGGACAAAGGGAATAAAGACCAACGTTTAAGAGAAAACTTGTAGTGCTTTGCTTAGAGTTACAGATGTAGATTGGTTTAAAAAAAAAAAAAAGTGGTTTTAATCTTAGAACACGCTACGCTAAACATGAAATGGTGCAAAATGTATTTTCTTTTGGCATAAAGCATCTGATTGTCTAATGTGTACATTAATGTGTACATTCTCTTTACAGCTACAGAAATTTTCCGGTTGTAGAGCCCAGCTGGTCAATGCTACACGATCCAAGGTCGTATCTCTGTAATTTCTTAGGAACAGTTTACAAGAACTCTTCTAGAGAAACCCTGATGGAAATTCTGAAGCAGGATGGGCTTGATAAGCTTTGCTGGATTGCAGCCAGAGAACAGTAAGACACTGATTTGCTTCTTGAAAATACCCTGAACTTTTACCTGCTCTATTATTATCAGTTCTTTCTTGAATATTAAAAAATAGAACAAATAAAGGTAAAAGTCATGATTAAAGAGAACATTGCTAGAATTTTTTGTGTAAGGCTTAGTAACATTTTAAATACCTAGAAAAATCTTGTATGTATCCCGCATGTAAAGGCATCATTTTTTTCTTACATACATTTGATTATAATGTAACAAGAAATACTTGTCTTAAATCTTGTGTCTTAATCTTTCCAGAAGAAAAAGGCAGCAGTATTTTGTTGTGTTCCATACAAGGATGGGTTTAATCTGAACAACATAACTTTTTTTTCTCCTAATAAATAGATCGGATCTTTTGGCTAACAGAAACAGGGTTCTGATTGCTTTTCTTAATTTTGCCAAGTATCACCTGTGAAATGATTGATAGTGGCATAACTCTTATCTCACAGACGTTCTGAGACACTCCAGGCATACTAACAGGGTTAACGGATTGCTGTACGTGCTAGAGCAGAGGGATGTAAAGAGTGAGCCTTCACCAATTTGTAGGATTTCAAGCAAAAAAAAGGTCATTGGGAAGTCCATCAAGTGTTTTCCTGTCTCTTTCTGAACTCAGTTGTGAAATAAATTGACATAAGCATCACCAAAGTCGTGCAAAAGGTTTAAAATGGAGTTTCAGTTAGCCCCTTACACTTCTGTATGCTACTAAAAGGACTGTATCTAAAAAGCGTTGTAATCTGGTTTTAACAGTGGTATTTTCAATAAAGTTTAAGAATAGTTAAGATTAAAAGTAAAAGCTTTTTTTTTTACATTCACATTTTCAGGTCTATAAGCAGTTGATATTAAAGCATTTCTCTGCTTTTCATTGTAATGCATGTGGGGAAGTTGTTAATTTTCAACCTCTTTACATTCCTAGGTGGCAGCCTCGGGAAACAAATGAAAGTTTCAAAAACTATCAAGATGCCTTGCTGCAGAGTGATCTGACATTGTGCCCAGTGGGAATAAATACCGAATGTTACAGAATTTATGAAGCTTGTTCGTATGGATCTGTGCCTGTTATAGAAGATGTAATGACACTTGGTGATTGCAGAAATTCATCAATGTACCACAGTGCTCCATTACAATTATTAAAAACCATGGGGGCTCCGTTTATCTTTATTAAAAACTGGAAAGAGCTTCCTGCTATTTTAGAGAAAGAAAAAAAAATGAGCTTACAAGAAAAAATTCAAAGAAGAAAAAAGCTTATAGAATGGTATCAAAACTTCAAAGCATGGATGAGACAGAAATTCATTAATACTTTGGAAAATTCATTTCTGCCCAGTGATAAAGGATAAATGTTCCCTTTTGAAAATCTAGAATAGATTGAAAGCTTAATTTCATTAACCTTCTGAGGAAGCTTTTATACAAAGAAAAATCCCCAAAGGTGGGTGTGTTCTGTTTGAAGTCAACAGGGGCTACGTTTGGCCTTCCATCCGTGACAATTTTCAGAGAGGATGTTGATTTAGAGGGATGGTAGCCTGTAAGGATAACAACAATATTATGACTGTTTTTGTAAGTTCCATGTTGATATGTGACGTGGTAAATTTTTTTAAGGAAACCATCTTTGAGCACGTGAGCTTGTTAAAATCCAGCATGAGAACAACAGTTGTTTCTGAAGAAAAGGAAGGGAAAAAAGCTGTATTGTACAGAATAATGTATTATGAGAACTAAAAAAAAGTATTGCTGTAGCAAAATGGCCAGGTTTAGCAGTCAGTAATGCATCTCCTGGTAAGTACGGAATTGGACGGTGTGAACTGTTTACTTGATTGATGTGTTTCATTTCCATGGAAGTGGTCATAAAGCTGATAATACACTGTGGAATAAAAACATGTATTTCCAGGTGAAAGTAGAGAACTATTTCTTAGAAATATTTCATAGCAATCTTATTTCCCACCTAATTCCAGATACCAAAATATCTTTCATTTCCCGTTAGTTTTAGGACATAACCTTTCTGAAGCTCTGCTGAGAGAGCATTTGTTACCTGCAGTTACAGCTGCACATCCTGAACATTTGGCCTTAAATATGAACCTGCATGTCATTTATCTGGTTACTAAAAGTCTGCTGGAACTTGGAACTCCAGACAATGGCAGGAATACAGCTCTGCATGTTTATGACACTGCGTATACAACAAACAGATTTCATTAAATATAGCAAGAGGGATCTGTTATTCTTCTTGTGCATGAGAAATGAGTATTTGCTTTTATCTTCTGTGTGTTTGGCTGCACTGTTTTTTTGCATCACAGCATTGGCAGATGTAGGGTAGTGTAGTTTTGTGTCTTTGAGCGTTGGTATGCCATATCAGTTCGTTCTCAAGTAGCAGTTCAAAGGCCTGTACTGGTGAATAATATTTATTAGTGTAATGATACTATTTAGTTCTGGAGTGTGTCATATGAGAGCATTTCTGTTTCTTTTTGGGTTTTCTTGCATGCTTTCTATTTATAAAAAGAAAACCATATAAAATTGCTGGCTTCATTGACAGCAGGCGATACTCACAGTGGCTGTTCTAGATCCGCAGTTATGCATGTTTCAGAGCACCTGGATTTTGGGGAGCTTGCATTCCAAGTGCAGTCAGTAGAGAAGCAGATGTTCTCACAAGACAAGTAAACTAAAAGATGATCTGAGCTGTATGCCTAAAATAGATTTCCTGTGACTGTCACCTCCTGTTCTATCTGAAGCACTGTGCAATTGCAGTACAATGCAAATGTACTCCTTTCAGCTGAGACTGGAAATACAGCAATTACCATTCAGCATAGAGTTGATGAGCCCTGCTTAGAGGAAGAGCTGGATGAAATTTTCAATACATTTCCATCCTGAGGATCTAAGGTAGCCATCTGCACAGTAGTATGCAGCAGTAAGAAGGTCAGAAAATGGTGCTCACTGCAGTAGTAAAGTGTCATTGCTGTAGTTTCCCTCTACTAGAACCTTACTCTACAAGCTGTAGTACTGGGGAGTAGTGATCTAGAGCAACATTTTTCAGACTGTAATCAACAGTTCCTTAGGCACTCCTAGACAATTTAAATAGACTACAAAAAAAAAACAGAGTCAGCCCAGATTCATATCTAAGGTTGGCAACTCCTAGAAAATGTTAGTGGTGTGCAAGTTGAGGTTTCAGAAACAGTTCAGTATGTGATCGCCTGTAGTGCTGTTCACGTGTTTCTAAGTAAATATGCAAGCTTATTTCTGAACTTGTGGCAATTACACCTTAAGGGAGGGCAGTAGGTGCATCAAAGTTGAATTTTGCATCTCACTTGTGTGTTCTTGAAGCATAAAGAGAAGTAATTTTCATTTCATCTATGTTTAGCCAAGTCATGAAGAACTTGAGAGTAGCCCTGCTGAGAATGACTTAGGGGTTCTGGTTGATGACAAACTGAACATGAGCCAGCAGTGTGTGCTTGCAGCCTGCAAAGCCAAAGGTATTCTGAATCCCATGAGAAGAGGGGTGACCAGCAGGGACAGGAAAGTGATTGTCCCCAACTGCTCTGCATTCATGAGGCCCCATCTGGAATACCGTGTCCAGGTCTGGGGCCCCCAACATGGGGAAGATGCAGAGCTGTTGAGGAGGGTCCAAAGGAGGGCTACAAACATGATCAGAGGGCTGGAGCACCTCTGCTGTGAAGATAGACTGAAGGACCTAGGCCTTTTCAGCCTGGAAAAGAGAAGGCTGCAGGGACCTCATAGCAGGCTTCCAATATTGAAAAAGAAATCTGGTTTTTTGTTTGTTTGTTTGTTTTTACAAGGGTAGATGGTGATTGGACAAGAGGGAATGGTTTTAAAGTAAAGAAATGGAGATTTAGATTAGATGTCAGGGGGAAATGTTTTACTGAAAGTGGTAAAGTGCTGGCACAGGCTGCTCAGAGAGGTTGTGGATGTCCCATCCCTGAGGTGTTTAAGGCCAGGTTGGGTAGGGCCCTGGGCAACCTGATTTACTACCTGGTCTAGTGGCTGGCAACCCTGCCTGTGGCAGGGAGGCTGGAACTTGATGATCTTGAGGACCCTTCCAACCCAAGCCATTCTGTGATTCAAATTCACTTCCTTCTGTCCAAAAGGAATTAATGCTAGAAGTTTTTTCCTTTTTTTTTTCTAATGTTAATGAAGCAAAGAGAGCAAACCCTGGTCAAGCCAAGAGAGGCTTCTTACACTGCCAAACTTGTGAGAGAGATGCATGTTCTGTTTTAGGAGTTAGCCCTCTGGTTTGAGGAGGAGGTGAAGTAAGACTGCAGAGCACAGCCAAACATCCCATTGCTATCAGATAGTGAGTGTGGAGCACTCTCGAGCCTTTCTTAAATCAAAGATGCTGACTGTAACATCAGATACTGTATAGATGACCAAGTTGGCAGTAATTTGCATAGTGCCTTGATTTGTGTGCTGAGTACTAGTAGCTCTAGCAGTTTCATTATCAGAGATATTCCCTGTTGATGAAGACTTTACAAACTAAGCTGGATTGCCTTGCTATAAGAGGAAACAGCTAGCTTCTCACGATTTACTGTACTTATGTCTCTCTTACATAATTCTGAACCCATTAGGAATAGCTGTGAATGTACAGTGTAAGCTGTTTAAAAGGTCAGCTCCAGACCAATGTGTTTCCAGAGAAATGTTACCAGTCCTTGTAGCTGTTGATAATGCTGCAGATAAGGCGGTAGTTGCAAAGAGTCAGGCTCCTGATTATTTACCGTTCTTGGACATTAAAGTTGCATATGTTTCAATATTTAGGTATTTAGGTATTTTTAGATGCTGTCTTTCAATGACTGAAGATTATATGAGTGGTGCAACTAGAAGTTTTGTAGAAGGCTTCCCCGTAGGAGTTACTAAGTGTGAATGTACTGGTATCACCACGTTCTCTCTTGGCCGTACCAATACACTTGCAAAAGCACAGAAATAAAATCCTGTTACTTCCTGGCAAACTTTCCAAGTTTGTAAGAACCTCCAGAGCTGAGCAAACTCAGCAGCTGTGGGAGCAGCTTCCATTCTGCGGAGTCCTAAAATATTTCCAGGCAATTCTTCCTACAACGATGGGAAATAAAAGACAGCAGAAAAAGATTATGCTGATTTTGGCATGTTTGTGAAGACTAACAATGGGAGAAACTAATCTACTTCAAATCCAAATCCAACTGTGCACTGCAGAATTTGCTTCCAGGAAAACTGCTACCATAAAGCATGCTGGGACTGCCATTTTCCAATAGCTAAGAAGGAATCCAAAGTTTATGTAGTGATATGAATCGTACACAAAGGATTTGATGAATCAGCCAGAGAAATAAAGCTGATCTGATGAAAATGTGCCTGAAGGGATGACATACGGTTGACGCAGGATCCCAGGACTTTGTGTTGGTTTTGCTTTCTGAGTCCACAAAGTTAAATAGTTCGTTTGAACAATGAGCTATCCTGGGATTGGTCCAAGTGTGATGCTATAAAAGCCATGCTGTGCAGCAAAAACAACAGTAGTTCCACATTCTTATTCTTTCTTCTCCATCCAGAAACTTAAGCAGTCACAGGGAATTGCATAGATTTCTTGTTAATCACCAGCCCATAAACCACGACTGCTAATCCTGATAAGGAAACAGCTTGCAAGAGGTTATACTACTGATTGACACCTAAATTCATTGGGTGGGTAAAATTTTGGGATTTCTTCAGGGCCTCCCAAACAATAACAACCAGTAAAAGGACATGTACTTTTATCTCGCCAGTATAAATAGTTCTTCCATCTTTACTACAGGTTGGAAGACCACTTGAATGTTAAAGATCTCTCCATGTGACTCTAGTTCTAAAGAACGTAAAAGCTGAAAAGGCAGTAGAAGTGCAATCCAAGAGCTGAAAGAAATGCTCATCAGCAATAGATGAATACCTATATGCATTTCTGATGCATTTCATTCAAACTGCAAAAGAAAACGTATCTGAGCACTGGAACTACACTTCAACAAAGTGGTGGGGCAAAGATTCTCTCAGCCAGCCCCTTATCAGCTTAATGGCAGGATAGGTTTAAAATGCCTCCCATTAGATATTTTCCGCAGTTCAATCTGATGATCCGTAACTCCTGGGGTTTTTTAGGTGACATTCCTATGATCTTCATTTTTTTTAATCTTCAGGAATATATTTTTAGCTTGGGCTGCATTCTGAAAACAAACCAAACCAAAGTATTATGCACAGCTTCCATGAAATGTGTGTTTTCAAAATATGAGATGCAAAATAAATGCTTCAAAGAGAAACGAGTCGTTCACTGAGATCCAGATGAGGACACGGCCCATAGAAAAATGCTGCGCAGGTGGCCACATACAAAGGAAAACAAGTATCTGAATGGCTGAAATTAGCCCAATTCTTCCAAAGGAAGTTATTCAAACAGTATAAAGCTGTTAAATGTTGTATGTTGAAGTCTGCTATATCTAAGGAGCTTTGCTCATGGCCCAAAATGCAAAGTTTGTGTGTGAAATCTTTTTTTTTTTTTTTTTCTCCAACTGATACTTTTGCTGGGAGACACTGAAGCGTTTTCTTCCATGGCTGCTTATTTAGATTCAAAGAATCATCTAGGTTGGAAAAGACCTTCAAGACCATCAAGTCCAACCATCATCCTGACATACCGAGTTCCGTTTAGAATATTAAAGTATTTGTGTGATCATGGCACCTGACAACCCTCATCAGCAGTTAGGCTGCTGCAGTGCTAAGGCACAGAATACTCTTAGAGGTGAGGAGCCCAGGTTCAAGCCTTGGGGCTGGGCTGGGCAGAACAGGAATGCCCTTCATGGCAACTGGTGCAAGGATTGACCAATTGGACTCGTGCAAGGCCTTTGACATGGTCCTGCATCACATCCTTATCTCTAAATTGGAGAGATGGAATTGAAGGGTAGACTATCTGGTGGATAAAGAATTGTTTGGATGGTCATAGCCAGAGGGTTATTGTCAATGACTGAGTGTCCAGGTGGAGGCCAGTCATGAGTGGTGTCCTCCAGGAGTCCATCTTGGGACCGGCGCTCTTCAGCATCTTTGTCAGTGATGTAGAGGATGGGATCGAGTGCACCCTCAGCAAGTTTGTGATGACACCAAGCTGAGTGGTGCGGTTGACACAATAGAAAGAAGGGATGCCATCCAAAGGGACCTGGACAGCCTTGAAAAATGGGCACATGAGAGTTTTAACAAGGCTAAGTGCAAGATGTTGGACTCGGGTCAAGGCAATCCCAGATATGAAAACAGACTGGGAGAAGAACTCCTTGAGAGCAGCCCTGCTGAGAAGGACTTGGCGGTCCTGATGAACAAAGAGCTGGACATGAGCCAGCAGTGTGCACTTACAGCCTGGAAGGCCAACTGTGTCCTGGGCTGCATCAAAAGAGGGGTGGCCAGCAGGGCCAGGGAGGGGATTGTCCCCATCTGCACTGCACTCTTGAGGTCACATCTGGAGTACTGCATCCACATCCGGGGTCCCAAGCACAAGAAGAATGTGGAGCTGTTGGATTGGCTCCAGAAGAGGGCCACAAAGATGATCAGAGGGCTGAAGCACCTCTCCTTTGAAGAAAGGCTGAGCAAAATGGCCTTGGACAAAGCTCTGGGGAGACGACGTTGCAGCCTTCCAGTACTTGAAGGGAGCTTACAAGCAGGAGGGGCAACGAGTGTGGTGGAAAGCTGGGAGTAAGATATAAATCTTGACATTTTGTAGGAGATATACAAAAAGATTTCTATGCTATAGAAAAAAATAAATAAATAAACCATCTCTGCTCCAAGAAACTCAAAAAACCCAAAGAGTTCAGACAACCTGGCTGGGACTTTAGCAACAAAAGAGATCATTTTTCTCCTTTCATTCATTTTTGTTTTCTCTTTCTCTCCATTTTCTGTCAACTAGCATTTCATCTAAACCACGCTGTGCTGGGGTCAGCTAAATTATCTGAACACTAAAGTCTGCAGTGTGAAAGTGTGAACTGATAGCAATGGTGGAATGTAGCAGCTACGTAAGGACCTTGGTTTGATGGGGGGATTTTACAGGAGAAGCAACACTGTTATTTATAAGAGTATGCCCCGTACTCAAGACAGGATCGTATCTCTATTTAGAAACTTCTATTCATCAAGAAGTATGAAAGCATGCGTACGTTACAAAAGATGCCTTTTGTAATTTCCTCTTAATTTCCCCACACTCCAGTGGCCTTCTGCTCACAGATTCACTTTTTTAGTCCCGTGGGGGAAAGAGAGAGTCAAGGACAGCTGTGTTTCCCTTACGAGAGGTGGAAACGTACTGATTAATTTCTGTAGAGATTTAAATAGTGCTTTGCTCTTCTTTCAAGTGCCAGCAGAGATTTAAGACAGCCAGTGAGATGTCCTCTCTGGCATGCAGCCTTTAATTGTATATTCCTGTTGCTGGAGGGTTCACTTTATCCATTTAATAGCAATTTATCAATCGCGATAGACTTGCTTTGCTGATGACTGTACAGTGCATCGTGGTTGTTTTACCATAAAACCCGAGCAGCCTGACTCATGCTACAACTGAAGACAGCAGACCAGCTGGGGAATGCACACATGGGAATTTGCAAATTACACCAAGTTGTACCAATTTTCTTCCACTGTCTAATCAGACACTGATTGTTTCTTCATGTACGTCTCTTTTTCCTTTCTCTCTCTGTGCCCTACAAAATGAGCTGAACTGATTTTACCCAGATGACCCTCTTTTCCCGTGGTTATTTTAAGGTTATAGCAAACTGCCTTCTATTTAGTAGAAATAACATTTTCTTGTCCCTGTGGAGGTTCTCTAGCAGGCACCCAATCCCAGCGTAGACGTAATTAGGCTTTTACTGAATTTCTGCCTCAGCAAAGCTCTCGCTGTCACACAGTGTGCTGTCCAAATACCTCTCTGTAGGATATTACATCACCTGAGTGCCTGTGTCTTAAACCTTTATAGTCTTTTGTTCAAGATTTTTGACTCTCACTGTATTAAAGGTTGAGTGAAAAGGATTGTGCTTCCAGGAGCAAAAGAGAGAAGTGAACTTCAAATGTCTCCTTGCTTTCCATTTTAGAGCAGGAAATGCTCTTTGTTCCGAATGAAACTTCACATCCAGCTACACATACCTGCACAGTTTATGGTGTTTGACACCACCTTTGACACTGGCTCATGACTTTTGAGGTCTGACTTCCACTCCCCACAACATAAACTGCCTGGGGCCAAATCCACCAGAGGATTTTCACATCCAGTTTAAGACTTCGGGCAGTTGAACACAGCTTAGATTGGTTGTTGAAAGGATTGATCCTTTGAACTACTCTGAGGCAGCCTGTGGTGCTCACCCACCTGGTGAGCTGAGAAACACCACAAAGGGTGCATGAAATGATTCCTTCTTTTGGCCCTCAGCTGCCACGCACATTCCCTACACACAGTTCCCGCTGCCGCCAGTATTTGTGGTGGAAAATAAAGTATTTACAAACACGAAATACAGAGAGGCCTAGATAATGTTTTCGATGTGATGAGCATTTTAGTACTATTATTTCCTCTATCATCAAAGCATGCTGTGAGGTGACATGGAGGACAGTCTCTTCCCCATTCCCAGCACTGTATGCTCCCTGAGCCAAAAGCTTGCTATATGTTCTGGAGCACGCACACTTCATCAAAGGAAACCTCTCCCTCTCTGCTCCTCCAGCTCTGCTAGAGTCCCTGGTCAGGTCAGGGATGAATGACTTCAAGCTTATCTCCAGCCAAACATCTCAGACTATGTGTTCTGCTGTGTTTTTCCCTCGGGCCCATTACATGTCTGCAGCATGCCTGATGTGCACCTTTTAGGCTGGACCCTTCAAAAAGAAAAGGCAAACTGTTCTGTTCAGAGAGCAGTGTGTAAGCAGGAGTGGATCGTGCCTGTTGTTTCATGCCATGCGGGGGGAGAGCGCCTCCCTAGCACATGTAAGAATTGGGCTTGGTTCCCTTCTCCGCTTGTGAGAACTTGAACCTGTGTACTCTCCCAGATGAGTAAGTGCCAGAGGTGTCAGTGTGGAGCCGGCCCACCTCCATTTTGAGTCATCTCAGCACAAAACCTTCCAGTATTCACAGGGATAGAAGGTCAGCGGTTCAGAGATGGTGATACTATCTTATCGCATTATACCATGTGCAAATGCCTCTGCACCCGAGGTCCAGCAGTAAGTCCACAACAGCTCCTACATCCCTGACAGCACAGGAACAACAAGGGAAGAGTGATAACAGCCACTGTATGGCATAAGATATTTTAGACCACTCCAGATTATCAGTACACCAAGCAGGTGGACCGTTTGTCACCTGGACAGCACTGTAGACACCACGTGCTTGTATGCCCATCACTGCAAGGAGATGAGGAAGTAATATGGGCTCAAGCATGACACCAGCTGGGCAGCTGCATCCCTTTCCTGTTGTCATCTCAGCTTGCCATTACTGTTGTACTTCCGGCTGCTAATTCTGATTCACGCTTTTCCTTCTGAGAGCTGAATCGGGAATGAGGAAAAAATCCTCCAAGTTTGCTTTTTCATTCCTTTTGTTGGAAGTAGATGAGTTCCTGCTTGCTGTTTGTTGTTGTTGTTGTTTTCTTTTTTCTCCTCCCCCAAATTTTTCATAGCAACTACTGGTTTGCTGGAGAAACTGAACAGACACGGGCTGCTGAGAGAAGAGCCATAGCAAGCTTTTGTAGCAGTATGAAAACAATACTGCAATTCTTAATTAAAGGAAAAACGAGGCAATGATGGGTTTTAATGATTTGGTAGAGGCTTTTTACTTAGATGAAGTGCCACATTTTGCAGTAATGTAAGAATCAGGGAAATACATCTAGATTGTTTCACAGTAGAACCAGTATCACCTCCTGAAGCAGCAAAGGATTCTCCATTTTAGGAAGCGTGTTTTGAGATAACTTTGCAGTGAGTGGGGTTATTTACACAGGAATAGTTTCAGGACACTCAGAGATAGCATCATCTGGTGTGTGGCATGTACTCCCATTCCTCACCCAGTTCCAGCATCTCAGCCATGCCAAGTAATGAACTGCAGCACTGTAGAAGAGCTCTGCATAAAGTATCTGGCAGTTTGGGACTACTGATCTGCATAGTTACTGTTATTTCTCAAACTTGCCTTTAGTCAGCTCTGTGCAACTCCTCAGGTCACCCAGAGAAGCATGAGCTTCTATCTAGCAATATATCCTCTGTCTCAACGCTGGCAATACATTTATTCTCTCTCCCACATCTGGTATTTTACACTGACAGTAACTTGTCTGTAAACAGCAGTGGGAAGGGACATGCACAAAGCACTTGTATCCTATTTTGTCTTTCAGATTTTCCCTGGACTGCTTTGAGCAGCTATGACTGGCCATACCATTATGCTTCAGTGAGATCATGCAGACACTTAAAAAAGGACTGAATTTGCACCTTAGTTTTTGATGAGCACAATGCCTTCCTCAAAGCAGCAGGTTACCACTTACACAAGTTTAGTCCAGTAATTTTCCTCTGATAGTTGCGTTTACTGATATTCAACCCCTGAAAAGCTAACAAGGCACAGGCCCACAGCATTGAGAGCACTCTGCAAAATGTTGGGAGAGCTGTTCTCTGCTTTCCGAGTTCTAAAGAGGGCAAGCCCTCTTAGCTGGCCCTATTAGTTCTTAGCTCAGATAAGGGGCCTGCTGCTGAACCACACAACTACATGAAGGGTATTTTCAGAACTGTTTTATGAGTAGGATTAATAATGATAATTTTATCTATCTATCTATCTATCTATCTATCTATCTATCTATCTATATTATTATTTTTTAATGAAAGGGCTCGCAGTGTTGTACTATCCTTTTCTGGGGGTATCCCTCCAACTACTAGGGTACTGGTTTACAGGTTTTTCCAATTGGTATGAAAAGAAAGAAGACGTATTTTTCAGTGGCTACAGGCTGATAGCAATTAGGAATAATGAAGTGCAGATGGTTTGAGTTTCTTTTTCCCCTAAAATCTGCAAACAGGGCATTTCCACGATGATTATTTAAAAGGATGGAGTGGGAGTGTAGCCTGGCCAGTTTTCATAAAGCACTTTCTTTTTTCTTTTTTTCTTTTTTTTCTTTCCTTTCTACAGAAATCCTCTTTCAGTACATATTTGGATGCAATCCTTATTTCTCTAATGCCTATTTACACAATTAATTCAAGCCGCTTATTGCTGAAAGCTCTCACAGATAACAGCTTGTATATACAGTGGGGTAACCTGATGAGACTAAATGGAGCAGACCTACTGGGTGGCTCAGTAATGCTCAAGATTAATCTCTGTCTCTGACAATTAAGGAGTTAGATTAAACAACACAGAAGCTGAGCACTGGGCTGTTCAGGGTAGTACGGTTAGGTCATGGTTGGACTCTGTGATCTTTAAGGTCTTTTCCAGCCTGAGTGATTCTATGATTCTATGTCACTTACTCTATCTTGACCAACCCTGTTAGCAATCCCCAGCTCTGGTCCATATATCAGCAGGATCAGCAGGATCCTGCTGATCAGCAGGAGAAACTACAAGCTTCCTTTAAGAACATAAATTCTACCTTGCTTGGTGATTCAGTCAATGCTTAAGAAATACAGAGACAGCAAGAAGGAAAATGGGATAGGTCTCTGTGTCAAACAGATCACCAGCTCTCTGAGTCACTAACAGCTTGAAAATAGATTGCCATGGTTACATCTGGATGAGTGCTCTGTACAGACACTCACAAGTTGATATTTGCCACAGAGTATCAAATCACTTTAGTAAACACAACAACCAGCACATAAACAGCTGTCTGTAACATGCAGGGGGAAAAAGGAATAGCATTACTGTAAGAGATTTCAATATGAGTGATTTAAGAATGAGACTCATAAAGCCAGAATGAAATGTTCATGAAACTACTATTACGGATGATGATGTGCTAACTAGCAAAATACTGCATCCAATATTGGGGCCTTCCAGTCTTGGAAAAAAAATCTTGGAAAGGAGAAAAGAATGAACTGTGTGACCAAATAAGCCATCCTTGTTTACATTATGCTGATCATGTTTCAGTGCTTGCTACAGAGCAGAACCTCAGCCAGTGCTGCAGACTTGGTAATTATCCACAGAAACAACTCAGTCAAGGTTTTCACTTTTGTTTTTGATATTTTTTGAGGGTGGGGAGGAATACGGTCCAGTACTGGAAATACCTAAATAAAGAGTGGACTTTGTTCTCAAAGAAAATATTCTTTTTCTGTGTGAGGACCCAAAGCCGCCATTAATTCCTGAAATCTGACGCTCTGCATAATACAGGAGATCAGCCTAGGAGATGATAGTGGCTTTTTCTAGCCTTAATAAGTACAAGCATTAATATAGGCTAGAGGCGTAATTTACTGCTGATGCCAGTTGCCCAAGCACTTGGTATTCTCAGTGTAACAACAGTAATCTAATAGTTAAAAGTAAATGTGTTGTAATGTCTAAGTTTCTGTATAAAATTTTGTCTTCAGTAGGAAGCACTCAGTTTGCATTTTGCTATATATGCTACATATTGCTTAGAGATCAGCAGTATTTCCTAGCATCTAGATGATGTAGAATGTAATGGTGAATATGAGAACTGTTTTCACGTAACTAAGTTTCATAAAGGGAATTACCGTCCAGAGAGCCAACACTACACCAACACATATGCCCTAAGGACCAGAAGTCAGGATATTCACAGAATCATAGAATCATAGGATCACTCAGGTTGGAAAAGACCTTAAATATCATCAAGTCCAACCACAACCCAACCATACTACCCTAACTCTAACAACCGTCCACTAAATCATGTCCCTGAGCACCACATGGTGTTGAGCGGCTCTAGAAACTGTGCTCCTTTGTAATTTGATTTTTGTTGTTTTCTTTCACCAGCTTCACTTTCCTGCTCCTGGTCAAGACAGAATGCCAGGCCCCCAGAGCTGCAACTAAATCATAGAGTCATTAAGGTTGGAAAAGACCTTTAAGATCATCTAGCCCAACCATTCATCCACCACCAATATTTCCCCACTAAACCACATCCCTTAGTACAACATCTACACGTTTCTTAAACACCTCCAGGGACGGTGACCCAGCCACTCTGAGCAGCCTGTTCCACTCTTTCAGAGAATAAATTTTTCCTAAAATCCAGTCTGAACCTCCCGTGGCGCAACTTGAGACAATTTCCTTTCATCATATCATTGTTTCACGGGAGAAGAAGCCGACCCCCACCGCACCACAACCTCCTCTGTATTGTCTGAGCTGTAATGTCTCCCCTGAGCCTCCAGCTCTCCAGACTGAATAATTCCAGTTCCCTCAGCCACTCCTCATAAGAATGTTTAGTAACTATGTATTCTGTTACCACAGTGAATAGTAATAGGTAATTATTATTAATAATGATGGTTATGACAATAATAATACCAATTGCACTAAAATAAAATGTTGGAAATGACATCTTTCCCCTAAAAAAAAATAATAAATAGAAATGAGTATCTTGTAGGTTCAGCATGGTGAGGATGAACTTGTTTTCATTCTGGTTTGGCACTGAGATTCCCAGATTTTATACAACCTCATGAAATCAGTGGTATGTGAGATTAACCGTTGCACATGAAATATCAAAAGGAACTTGAAAGGTTAGCAGAGTAATCGTTCTTGTTTTGCAGGCAAAACATGGCTCCTGTATCTATCAGCCAACCAGATCAGTTAATCAAAGTGCCAAATGGTTTTAATTTGCATGTAACTTTTGAACGTTTCTTTAAAAGAAAAATACAATTACACTGCTTGTTGTATCCCTTAGTCTATTTGCCAGAGGAAATTGTGCCTTGACTCTTCTAAAAATACCCTGTCCTATCCTAGATTTCTCATCAACTGTATGTCCTCAGGCATTCTTATTTTAATCCTGTCACAGGAAAAAAAAGTAAAGCAAAGATTTCTACAAAACACCAGAGTTGAGCTGCTTTAGAATAAGCAGGAGTATGTTGATAAAAGAATAAAGGAAGGGAGATTTAAGATAGGACCAAAGTGCATTCAGACTTGATTCGTGCTCTGCAGGGCTTCTGAAATGACATTCGTGGGAGGGAAAGTAAACTCACGCTGAAGTGGAAGAAAAAGGATTTCATCTTTTCTGATAGAAACAATGCTCAGAAGCTTTTCTTGAATCCTAGTGATAGTATACTTAACAATGCTTTTGTTTGTGTTTTTATTTTAAACCATCTTCAGTAATTGGTGGTTATGGGCTTCAGCTGATGAGACTGAGTTGAACTGACTTATCTGTTAGTTTTCCTCACCTTAGAAATATTCCTCATCGAGAGTCTTCTTCAGAGATTAATGCTCCTCTTTAAACCATGACAGGATATAACGTCATCTCACCATGACACACCTCGGTGCATTTGCCCTGCAGCCCAGGCCCATGGATGGCAGCACCCCAGGCCGTGCCCCTGGCTCACCCACAGCACAGGGCTGGCAGGCCCATATCCACAGCACAGCCATGCAAGCCAAAGCTCCAGCCTTCGTGGTGTTTGTAGAAGGGGCTTACACTGTGGAGATGTATTCATACCTCATTTCATGAGCACAGGGTTCAAGTAAGCAGGAGTCCAGCAGCGGTTTGGAAGGATGAGGAAGGCTGGGCTAGAGGAC
The DNA here is from genome assembly GCA_030625065.1 of Alectoris magna. Classification (NCBI taxonomy): domain Eukaryota; kingdom Metazoa; phylum Chordata; class Aves; order Galliformes; family Phasianidae; genus Alectoris; species Alectoris magna. The sequence goes on along the minus strand of CM060560.1, from coordinate 164,936,603 downwards.
ACAGTTAACATGGTGGCGCTGCTACTCCGTGCCTGGGCTGATGTGCTTAAGTGATTTGACTGCACCAGCTCTCTCTCTGCTTCTATTTACAAGGCAGCTAAATCTGCATTCGCACTGTAGACGTTGTTTCACAGCCCAACTTTCCACATGGCAGGTGGTTTTCTAGTGAGATGACATTTTGTTCTAGTGAGATGACATTTTGTTCCTAATTAACGTATGCAGTTCTTTGCTAAGGGTAGGTGATCAAAACAAGCCCTGCCAAGAAGAAAGGAAAAAAATCACCCACAGCTCGAATGCTGAGCTGCCTTTCTTAACTGCTTCAAACAATTAATTCAGAAGACTACATAAAAGATCTCCTTCCTTCCTATTCCTTTTATGCCTGTTAGACTGTGTTTATACTATAAGATGATAGACAAGGTGAGACCGTTGGTCAGCACACTGCTCTGAGAGATTTAGAAGGGCAGCACACCTTTGTCTTCCCTGTTCTTCCTCAACATTCCTCCTTAGTGAAAATTAATCCTGAGTTGTTGTTTATCATCAGAAAATTTACAAATCTGTCCACAGAAATAAGATTTGGAAGAGGATAACCCCTACATGCTCTTGTTTCCCTCTAGAGAACAGAAACCAGAAGACAGCAGGTGGCAATAGATGTAGGCTGAATTAGCAGAGCTCTGTAAAACCACTGCACTGCAAACAAGGTAGGGAGACTGGGTCATTTACAGGAAGAAGAGGTGGAATCATTTGTTCACCAAATCCTGGCTTCCAGCCCTGGCTTTTACAAGGATGCTGCATGGTCAGGAGATGCTCCTGCTCAGCACTTGCATTCTCACCCCAACAGTACAGTGCAGGATGTTCATCAGGAGCAATGCTTTAATTATCTTGCCAGAAGCTCAACTTCCAGAAAGCTGGCTATGAACTGCTATATGCAGACACAAGACATGCTGTTTTTAAGTTGAAGTACAGGTCAGTCTGCGCATGTGGAGACTGCTAATTTTCACCCGCAAGCATACAGAAGCTTTGGTGCAGGCCTGTCTATAAGCTCTCCATGAATGGACCATGTAAGTACTGCAGATACTTAAGCTGTTGAAAGCTTACACTGAACTATTTCTCAAATGTGAAGTTTGCTTCAGTTGCCTGCTTTGTGCCATTGTCTCTCAGCAAATACAGTGGGCTGTGTGTACCCTGACATCCTGTAGACTGAACAAAAGGCCACAGATCATATTAGGAAAGCCTGTGCTGCTGCATCCGAAAGTCTGTGACTTTAGCCAGACGTTTGGGGATGCTTTGGGTACATCTGCATTGTCACGTTAGCTCAGAGCTCCCTGATGCTTCATGCTGTGTTATGCCTCACTCTTGTGCCCTATTCTGAAAAGAGCCACCTGCTTTTACCTTCCATAAAACTTATGTAGCCCAGAAGAGGATGGGACTGGTTCACACATGTTCAATACTCCCAACAGTATGGGTGCAGCAGATTCTGAAGGTTTGTACATGGCAGAGCCACTTTAGTTTCTGTGCACCAAACCAGCTGGACAGGTAAAGCAACACAGTCGCTGCTCTGTTCACCATTCCTGTACCTGGGAAACAAGAATGGTGGCTGCTGCTACGATAGATGCAACTCCCAGCGCAAGCAGCTGGAGAGCTTCTGTATCCCTAACATGGCCCCTCCCCTCCTCCCACTACAGTCCTTTGTGACACCTAGCAAGAGAGATGTGTGGTGGGCCAGACACAGTTTGCTCCAGGAATGGTCAGAAGAACAGAATTTCCAGTCCTGGAATAAACAGATCTGGAGAGTAAGAACAGCGGGTATGTGCTCACAGAGGTGCAGCCACCTGTCAGAATGGAAAATCCACAGTGTAACCTGCTCTTGGGACAAACAGGAACTTTTCTTCGTTTAACTCATGAGACTCAACTCAAAGGGTTTTTTTATCTTCTTTCAGTCCACTACAGGGGGAAGTTACCAAAATACGAAAAGATGAGGGGATAAAGGATATTACTGTGTGCTCCGCTGGGAAATCCACATTAATATCCTAATGAACTTTTAGCTAAGACACAGCAGTCTCTTTTTCTTACCCGATACTGTGAGGAAAATTATCTTATTTGTCCCCACGGTATGAGTCAAGAAAAAGGAGCTTACTGCATGCATTTGCAATAATTAATGATACACACATAAAATGAGACTTTTACCCCTTCTGTGAGCAAAAGCTTAACTTGCAGAAGGATCCTTTTGAACACACTGGCACTAAACTTATCAATAGCTCAGCACAAAGCCATTTCGTATTGCTTTGAAGTTGTTTATGAAGGTCTTGCAGCAGCAGAGAATAAAGTCACCTTTCTCCTCTCCGTGTTCCTGCATTACAAGTTCCCCAAGGACCACAGAGAAGCAAAGAAGATATTAAACACTCATTTCAAAAGGTTAATATTTGTGCATGGAGACTTCCAGTGGGTTTTTGCAGAAATGTATTGGAGACTTTGCTGTGTTTCTGCACATAAATTTTGGAATATCACCCACTCAGAAACAGTCCATGGCTGTTCTCTTTCTCCAAATTTTAATTCAAAATGTATTCCCCCTCTACTTCATCATTTTATCATCAGACAGCTTTAAATAACTCTTCGTTTTGAGAAAATTACAGGGTACAGCGGTCTAAATATGATATGCAGTAATCCTTAACAGCACTGTCATAGAACTATGGGTAAAGCTGCCTCTTTCTAATTATCTTTATACCTTGAGGAGTTCCTTCTTTAAAGCATATGTGTTGTCTTCTTCATTAAAGTTAGCAACTATGCTGAATCACATTTCTTTTCTTGGCATGTATTATGCAAAATGGATTTTTCAAAATGTTATCTTGCCTCACTTAATATGCTTTATTTCTCTGGGTTCTGTCGCGATCTGGAACATTATAACTACCTACTCATTCTTTGCTTTCTTCCCAAAGTCATTTCTAGTTTCTTCCTTTTGAGGGATTAAAAAAATAAAAAAATAAATAAGAGAGTTCAGTTTTAATCATCTAAGCTGCTTTTCTTGCTTTCTAAAAAGCATGCGGAGAGGTATTTTGACCTGGACATGCTTAACCCCATCATCATAATTCCCCCTACTAATCTTCCTCAGAAGACTCCTGATATCCCCAGCTGGAATCCAGTTTGGAACTCAGCCCCCCATTCCTCCCAAGCACAGAGGAGCCCTGTCCCTGACTCATGGTCACAGGATAAGAATGACTGCTACCCCAGGCTCTGTGAGCTGGAAGAAGCAGGGGTCTGCAGATACAGCAAGTCTGAAAGACAAGTTTGGAAGGCAGGAATCCAGGGGGATAGTGAGATCCACTCTGGCTTGGCAATGGGTTTGGGCCACAGTGTCACAGGAAGATCTAAGGGAAGCAGGACTCTGTGTCTATGGAATAGAGTACCACTGCCAGCAGCGCTGGCAATCCCACACATAGGCTCTGCTTCTCAGCTGGTTGGTGTCAGGAGGAAAGAGGAGTGAGAGAACAGACCTACAAAAGCTATCTTATGCCTTCTCCTTCAGGATGCCAAGGGACCTACACAGTTTTACCTCCATATAGCAACAAGGAAGTGTAGTGCTAGATAGATAGGATCCTGTGTCTCACTTCTCATCTGCTCTCTACTCATCCACCAGGAATCCATCTTGAAAGACAAGAATTAAAATGGAAAACAACTTAGTGTGACAACTTAGGTACTCTTTGGCACATGCATGAGAGTCAGACTTCGAAAATATCTGAACAACTCCAAAGAGCAACATGAAAATTGTATTGTTGTGGCAGGGCACAAGAAAGGAGAATGAGATGAGGTATCAGGTAACTATGAAGCTAGGTGAAACCAGAGCCCTGATGCAACAGAATCACCTCACACGAGTGCTGCAGTCCTGCGTTCTGGTCTGATGGTAAGGTTCAGCTGGGATGTTACGGTTACCATTTCATGTCTGGTTTGATATCTTACTGAACAAGCTACTGACAACAGAGGTGAGGGGTGAAAATCTGTTCTTCCCAGCAAAGAGGATACAGAATATTGACTGTTTTCATCAGAATGTAATTTTCTCCTCACCTCTGAGTCTGCTTTCTGTAAAAGGCATTTTCTTCATTTTCCCTTGGCAAAGGAAACCACAGCAAACACCTACAGCTTGAGCTGCCCAACGTATGAACTTTCAAATATTCATTTCCAGAATAAAAATTCCACAATCACACAAAAATTTTAGCTGCCATACTAACAATGGTTAATAAAAATGAGGTTTCTGGCAGTGAGAGAAATACTTCAGGTAAAATGCTTTCTAAACACTGCATATAGATTTATTGAATTCCTTTCTAGAAAGGGACATCAGATCAGAATACCTTCCCTTTCTTCCCACTTCAGAGTAAGTTTTAGTCGCTCTTTCAGAGTGTTTGTAGATCGACTAATCACAAAGTAACATAAGAACTCCTATAAAGAAAAGTGACAGGGGGCTTTTTGATTATCTCTATCTTTTTTGAAGAGCTAATGGAAGGTAAACTAGTTGAAATTCTGCTAGCCCAAGGCAAACAAATTTTTTGATGTGTGAGTAAGGTATTATTAGTTCTTTTCATTATAGAAAACATAGGACAAGTAGGACTGTGTGCCTAGACTTGTAAATTTTCATGACAGGTTTGCACACTGGAATGATTCATGTAATGAAATAATGCTGGAAGTTAATAAAAGAAATGCAGCTTCTCACATTATTCAGATACTCACAAAGATACAGAGATCTATTTCTTCCTCAAGCCAGCAAAAAGGTGCCAAATGACTTCAGAAGCTTTGGAATATGTACGTGGAGATCAATTCGAAATTTCCTTCCACATTATTGCCTGCTTTGAGTGGTGATTTATCCAGGGCATTTTCTAGAAGAAGGTAGGCAAAATACTTAACACAAATGTCAAAAGAATCATTCTTGTGTTTCAATAGCAAAGTAACGTAAATTGGGAAAAAAAGAGTCTTGCCCTTAACAACAGTCTGGGCACAATGCTGTTCTTACAAGAGGATCCAAGTAGACAACAGATGCCTGTCTCTATAGTGCAATATAAACATCACTAAGATGTTTATATTACACTATATATAGACACCTATCTTGCTCTGTACACACTTGTCTGCTTTGCACAGCAGTCCCCTCAGTTCCCACTTTCGGGCACGCGGAGGATCAGACACATTGGAGCAGCCACACGGCCGCTCTGGCATTATAATTAAACAGAGACTGCTTAGCCAGAAAGAGAAGAAAAGGAAAGAAAGGGTTTAATGTCTACAATTAATTCAATGAACTTAACCTTAAGCACGGCAGGGCTTAGTTTTTTTTGCCTAGGCCCCAGAATGATGTCTCAGCTGTCACTCTGTGAGTCGACAGGAGAAGCTGAACACAGAAGTAAGTGCCTGTGAAAAGCTGATCGTCTTGGTACCAAAGTACCACCTTCCAGGCAGGACCCAGCCACTCCTGGGAGCTCAGCCAGGGGTTGACAGTGAGCCATGGGTTCAGCTTCCATTGCTCCTTGTGGATTTTACCATAAATAAAACTCAGTGATCAGCCATGACCTGCCTTTGGGAAGAAAAGATGTAGGAATAGGAGGGGATTTCATCTTGCATCCAAAACAACTGACATTCATGCCAAAATTCTCATGGTAGCAGCTCACCCACCCTTCCTATCTCCTGCTAGCTCCTACAGCATTGGCCGTGTTGGCCTGCATACATATCAGTTTCGTAGCTCTCCATTCTGATATTATTATTTCTCCCCAGGGGCTGCATAGCCTCATACCTGACTTTGTATGAACTTGGGAGATGCCTGACGCAAGCTCTGAGACTCTGCTTTGCATGCCAGATCCCTAAGGGCCATTACATCATCTGACTCACGGGCACTCGAGTCCTCTGTTGGGTTTAGCCAAAGGAAGTAGCAGCTTAAATCCATTAAAGAGAAAATTGGATATGAGATGAAAAAGTTTGATCGCATGGATAAATGTCAATATGCTGTGGGGCGTTTTGAGAAGGTACAGCTGCTGATGCTCTTGAGAAGTCAGCCAAAGCTGCAGCTCTGCAGAGTGAACCTGATCTGACTTGCTCCCTGCAGCTCCCAGGGCTGAGTCATACTGATCAGCGTGTGCAGTTTGGGTACAAAACCTGTTCATTACATCACCTCCAGATCAGCTATGCAAGTAGGATGGACCTGGCAGTCATTTTTAACTGGCAATGATTGTCTTTACCAAGTTTTCCTAATTAGTGCAGATTCTCTCCATGACCTATTTTCAAGAGCTGAGCAGTGCAGTCAGGATTGGCTAATGAGAGCCTGCACTTCTGCTTTTGTAAAATAATGAAAAGCTTGTCTGTAACTTCAAATTTCCCTTTAGATACAGCAAAAAGGTTACAGGTATAAAGCAGGCTGCATTCTTTCAATGTTAAACAAGCCATCCTTAACACTGAAGTCCTTTTAAATCAAAAAATCATTTCATTTCCACATTATCCTGCAATCTACATTGAGCAGATGGAACCTCACTTCCTCATCAGACTACAGAGTAAGACTCGCACTCATCTTCTTTCTGCTATGATCTTGTCTGTCTGTCTTTCAGTGAATCTTACCAACTTCTCTGCCCAGCCACGGAGTTTAGTGAGCAGAGCAGAGACTGCTTCCCCAGCCAGCACTGCCTTCAGTCTAGTGGGCTGGACACTTTCTTGGGCAGTGAGACACAGGGGTGAATTCCTCTGGCTATGGCAGGTATGCTTTCTGATAGAGTTCTCTATACCAGCAGGATTCTACACAGTGGAAAAGGTTCAGTTATGGTCTGTTCTCTAAAAGAGTAAAAAGTGTAGGCATCAGGAGCTCTCTGCCCCACATGGCCAGGATACCCAATTCCATGCCAGAAAGCTGAAGAGGGATCCCAAGCTTACCCCCCCCACACACCCAAGTCTTGTGCCCTGCGTGAGGCAGCTCCTGGACAGCACATAGGATTTTCTGGTCTGTTGCTTCTCCACACACTCTATAAAAGAGAAGTAAATAGCTAAGACTGCATTTAGTGTTAGCCATTGTAGTGTTTGATCTACTGGAAGTAAATCTTAAGCTGGGCCAATATGATGTACCTAATAGGCATTCTCTGAAGTGCACCCTTCACTGCTAACCCTGAATCAATCCTTCACGACTCTTTTTATGAAAACAGATACAAGTTTAACACAATTTTGCACCGAAGCAAGAAATCATTCAACAACAACAACAACAAAACAACTTGTCCTAGTTTGCTCTGTCCTGCTCTGCCCTGACTGCTCAGATGGAAGGCAACAGCTGCCAGACCACCCCCCCCCCCCCGGCTGCAGCTGCTTAGGAGCTACCCACAAGGCTGAAGGAACCGGCGCTTCACTCTGCTCCAAAGGCAGAACTTTCCAACTGCTGAGTCATGCCCAATTGCCACGGTTTTGGAATTTCTTCTTTATTTGGCCTTATAGGTTTCCTGTTAGGTAAGAAGGTTTGAGGGAAGGGACAAAGGACAGACACATTAACTGTGTTTTCTAATAATGTTCCCTTTACTGTATCTTTAATAACATATATGCACAGTAAGTAAGTTTAACACATTTCTTAAACTTTACAAAATTAGCTGAGGAATCCAAACACAGTAGGAAAAAAACGTGTGACAGAAATTGACTGTTCAAAATTCTCAGTATTAAGGAATTGTGCCCCAGAGAATCTGGCTTTTGTTCTCATGTCACCATACAGGAAAAACAAAAAAGCTGTAGAGAGCTGAGTATGATGTGAAGGGATACTACTAATGCTATCCTCTCTTAGATCATCTTTCAGAGCTATTTTCTTAGGAGCAATCTAGCGCTCAGTTACTTCCTGATGCTTCCCTAATGGGCAATTAGGTGTACACCAAAAGAGCACGATGGCTGATTTTTGATAAAATAAAGAAATAAGGTAGAACTGCATTGAATACCTGCCTGCATGGTTTCAACTCAAGGAAAACTGCACCAGGTGGTTAGTAACGTTGGAGGCCCCCGCTTCACTAGAAACTTGCCCATGCAACTTGACAGTACTTGATTGATACAGCTGAATTACCACATCTGTCTGGGAGTTCTTACCTTTGAGCAAGTCAGCATTACCTTTTGCCTAAAACCAATCAGGATCCAGAGAAAAAATAAGTCAATACCTAAGTTCCTGAAGAGGTCTAGTCCAAGAGTTTAAGATGCTCGAACAGGCAGAAGTCCACAAAACAGATATGTGGTAAAATCACAACAGCCTTTCCATCACCCACCGGGTCCAGAGGGGGGCCCCTAAGATGATCAGAGGACTGGAGCACCTCTGCTATGAGGAAAGGTTGAGGGAACTGGGCTTGTTTAACTTAGAGAAGGGAAGGCTCCGAGGAGACCTCATTGTGGCCTTCCAATACTTGAAGGGAGCATATAAACAGGAGGGGAAATGGCTGTTTACAAGGCTGGATAGTGATAGGACAAGGCGGAATGGTTTTAAACTGAGACAGGAGAGGTTTACTTTAGATACTGGGAGGAAGTTTTTCACACAGAGGATGATGACTCACTGGAACAGTTTGCCCAAGGAGGTTGTGGATGCCCCATCCCTGGAGGTATTCAAGGCCAGGCTGGATGTGGCTCTGGGCAGCCTGGTCTGGTGGTTGGCAGCCCTACACATAGCAGGGGGGTTGAAACTAGATGATCACTGTGGGCCTTTTCAACCCAGGCCATTCTGTGATTCTGTGATTCTATGAATAAGAGAGCTACTTCTAATTCACCCCATCAACGTGGGCTGGAACAGCAGGGTGCCTCCCACACTGCTGGGTGTCCTGCCAGCGTGGTACAGGCAATTGGTGACAATGCAGTGTCACCCCTTCCTGCTGAAGCTGTGTCTTCATGAGATTTGCAATTCCTTCTCTGAGTGTGTTCTCCAACAGAGGCCAGCGTACTGAAGACCACAGATGAGTATGCATCAGGTCTGTGATTTTTAAAAGTGTTTTACTAACATGTCCTATTCTTAGCCTTTCTAAGTAATAGTGCAGTAGCTGGTTACAGTTTACAGAAACCTGGCAACATAGTATATATCGGATCTAATTTTCAGAGTGTATTTAGTTTACCTAATCCATATGAAGCATGTTGTAAATGACTGATGTGACAAGACAGCCTGAGTATTTGTAGCTTCCCTTATGCAGAGTGAAGATCCAAGAAACAGGAGAACAAAATGCCTCAATTTCTTGTCTCTGTGGGCGCAGAGATGAATGAACAAACTGCCAGAGAAAAAAAGCATCCTTTTATTCCGTGAAGGATGTTTTATAAATCCTATAAATCCTGAAAACTCAAGGGGAAGAAAACTGCTTCTGTATAATTATAATTGAACTGCAATACTGTAGTGTATGCTTAGGAACATCAGAAGCACGAGATGCTTGATTAAGACAAGGCACACTGATGACTGGGGAAAGGAACTTTATTTTTAATTAAATGCCATTTTAAAAGTGATCATGCAGAGCCAGTTTTCTAAATTCCATGATCATGCAGTATCAGAGAAATAATTGTAATCACTTACTTTGCAGAGCAAGGACACACACAGTTGCCAGGCAACATCTTACGTACCTTGAGAACGTATAACAATGCACATGATTTATGTAGTGCTGTTGTTGTATCTGATACCATTGCTTCTGATGCAGATTCTCATAGGCTGAGCCACCATCAAACTACAGCCACCGTGCTGACTCTTCTCCTTGGCTTACCAGCACTACTCATCTGCTGCCAGCACATTTTCAAATCTACAACTTGAATCGCTACTTAATATTGTCAACTATGTAAGCATAAGTTGGTTAGAAAGGAACATTAAATTCCATTAATTGATTTTCTTCTCGTATGAATTTATCAACGTAATAGTATTAATGCATCGGTCTAATGATTATTAATACACGTGACAGCTGTAACCATATTCAGGAGAAATAATTTAAGATATTTATAAAGTGCATGTCACAATGTATCATTTCCCCAGAAACAACAAAGATTTCTGGGATATGAAAGCCACTGAAAGAATTACAACCAGAATTAGAAATACTGGAAACCTCCCGAATAATTGTGCTGAATAACTGTGAATGTGATACTTAGCCTGGGTTAGACTCTGTTACCCGTGTGGGCATGTCTTCATTCACTGTCACACTTGAAAGCCTGTAAGAGGAGGCAGCAGCTCCTGTAGATATACAAAGATACTGCTAATCTGTGTTACGACATCAAACCTGCACCAATTCACAGACATTCAAACAAATGGCTTGGATCTTGTGTTATATTTGCTGCAGCTATTCGATCTCAGAGAATGACATTGACAGGATGTTAATATAACAGATCTTCGTCGTGGTTGCATAAATCCACGCCGCCCAACTCAACATGAACAAATGTCTGCTGTAAATGTTTTCGAGTTTTAGAAGCTTTGGTCGGCGTGCAGAAAACCTCCTCCTCGCATCAGTTTGCTTTCCTCGTCTTTCCACTTGAGGGAGCTCTGACATCTGGAATAGTTTAAAATTCTAAGTTGGAAACTGCACTGGGGGCCCTCAGGAAACCTATTCCATACATCTTGGTCTTCTGCACTTCTGAAAACTGGGGATTATATTAAACAGAGATTGTCTTTAGTAAAAATAATTTTTTTGAAGCAGTTATGGTCAACAGAAAGCTTTCGGTTATATGTGTGTGTGTGTGAGAAACAGGTGACAGAGTAATACATAAACACTCAGTTGTACATGTGTATGTAACGTCTTTATACATTACTCGCTAAGAAAAAAAAAGTGGGTTTTGTAATATTTGTGCACCCTGCTATTGTGACATTGTGCTACTGACCATAAATAACAAAACGAAACTAAAGCTAAGAAAATTGCAAAGAAATGCACCCCTCACGAAAGAAAAAAGGAAGGAAAAAAGAAACAGTAACTCAAACTCCCTGAATTCCCTGCCGATTCTCTTTGGCAGAGACAATAGGAGGAGAACTTGAAAGCTTTAGTCTGAAGCCACAGTTGTGAAGCTGAGGTCATCATTTTTACTTTCAAACCTCTGTGTATCTCTCTGGCTGGTGAGAACTGGTGGCCCAAACGTGCTGGGAGGGTCAGCTGCAACCTGAGGATATGACATGATATCAGGTCCAATAAGAGACATGCATACCCACGGCACCTCCAGCGTGCCCAGCCCCTGGTGTATCCATGCCTCCGCTGCAGGGAAGCGGGCACAGCCTTAGGAAAACAAGCAACTCTAAATTCATGCCAAACCTTGCATGTTACATGAAGAGAGCCTCTTACAGCCAGGCAATAAGAACAGCTAAGGACAGAGAAATGTCTGAAGTCCCCTCCTAGCCCAGGGCTATGTCTTCCATATTTTGAAGGGGACACTGCAGCAAGGACCACCTTCCCTTTCGAGGACCACACAAGCATAAGGTGTTTGAAAAAGAGTTATTGGGTTACCCATGTCTTTTAAAACCCGATGTTAGGAGAATGACTTCACATTGCTTTTTAATTCAGTGAACAGCTGTCCACAAAGTAGGAGGTCTCGATTCAGTTCATTCTGCAGCCTGAAGCCTTTCCAGCTGCCACCACCCAGCTCACACTAACAGCTGGGTGTAAAATGTAGAAATACCAGGTCTCAAATGCATGTCAGGGCCTGTATCCCTTCCTACTTCCACTTGCCTGGAGATCTGGCCATCTGACACCCCCCTCCATGATCCCGGTTCATATTTTTGCAACAGAAAAGCTAGAAGTACCTGGGGGAAAAAATAAATTAAGCACACTGCTACTCCTCATAATTAGAGAAAATATTACAGAAATGGCCTTTCTTTTTCCACTCTTGTTCCTCTTCACATATGCCTTGCTCTTGGAGAAGGGCACAGCCAGAGGGTGGGCCAAGGGGCTGAATCAGGGCAACAGCAGCATCCTCGGTAGACCATTAATAGCAGTGCACTTTTTAGCCTGATAGGCTGCAGCTGTTCCCACCCTTCTGGCCCACACTAATAAATATGCACACTAGACGGATGTTTCTGCCAAAATGAACAGGGCTGACATTTGAAGTGTCATTGCTGGGTTTCAAAATTAATGCCCTTACGAGACAAATAAGGGCAGTTCACAACCTTTAAGCTACTGGCACCGACAGAAGCAGCCCCAAAAGCTGAGATCCTAAAAGATCTAGCTGGCCTATCTAGGCCACATGAGGATAGCAAGACTAGGAGTTACATACCCCAACTAAATGCTAGGGGTGCAATCCAGCAGCCTTATCCATGTAAGCATTCTCACTGAAGTCAGACAGCAACATCATGATGAAGTACATAGAACTAATTTTTAAAAATACAGCGTTGTCAATTCTTTGCTGTTCCTTCAAGCAGTCTCTTCTTTTCAATTTACTCCAACTTTTAATGTTCTCCATTCAGAGCCATTAGCATGAGAAGGTCAGGAGTAATGAAGTGGCAGAAGTACTTCATTTTTAGCTGAGAACTGATTGAACAAACATAAACAATGCAAACGGAAAATTTAGAACCAAAAGCTAATTATCAGAGTTGCAATTATCTGCTCATCAGAGACTTGAATTGGCCCCTCAGGCTCACTTGGAAGAGCTCTCTCAAACACACCGGTCTTCTCCCACCAGGCTTGGAAAGAAAAGCTAAACCATAAAAGTTCCTCACACTATTCTGCACAATACAGCGGGTAAGTTTAAGGGGTAAGATAAAGATCCGGAATAATGCTGGTGTTTGTAAGCTGGCAGGTGTAAGGCACATGCAGCTGCCTAAATTTAGGTGTGCGATGCTTATAGATTGGACGTTCGGATCATTATTCTGAGAAGAACTGGAATATGGGGGCTTCAAAGGCTACCAACAGGATGAAAGTAGCCCTACAGATAATGCAACGCCTGCACTGGGAATGCAATTACTCGGATGTCTTCTCCTTCAAACCAGCAAAGCTGCCTCAGTCTCTTCTCATTAAGTGAGAAAGTTACTACCCCAAACTCATTCCTCTTTGTAATTGCTAGTTGGGAAGTGAATAGCAACACCAGGGGGAAAAGGATAATGTTCCCAATAACAGTAAAAGGCACAAATTAGCCTCATAACTTTCCATATATCACTTATGTTATTAGTCCTATTAGCAGCGCTCAAAATGAAGAAATTAACGAGGAAACATTAAACTGCATTTCATGATGCTAAAGCCAGAGGATTTATAAATAAATATTGACATACCAATTACTGCTTTAAGTCTCATGAATTTCTTCAAACAAAAGTAGCAACTAAACTAATGTCAGGAGCTTTGGCTTTGGTACTTTTCTTTTTGTTTTACAAGAAATAAAACGATTTTTCACATACCAGACACTACCAGTCCTCCGGGGCTGGAATCTTACCTTACCTTATTCAGACAGAGGGCTCTCTTTTATTTCAAGCCAGTGACTTTACCTGGAAGATATTTTTTCTGTGATACCAACAATTCCCCACTGGATTCAGAAGATCTATGTATTCCGTGCTGACAAAGCTGTCACATGCATTTGAACACGGCCAGTTTGGCTGAACACAACACATATATAGAAAGTTACCTAATTATATTTTTCCTGAACTCTCTTTCAAACAACAGGCCAAGAGGATTCCTTTCCAACATGACGACAAATAGTAAACAAACAAACAATCTGCAGATGATTATCCGTGCATTTTGATTGGGAGCGAGGCATTAAAATTAATACCTATATTTCTAAGAGACTGTTGTTAACATTCAGCGTGTTACATTCAGGTTTTCAAAAGAGGCTGTCCCTCCTGTCTGGTATGACTCCTGGTTAGGACAGTAAGGAAAAGTGGAACAAAATCCATCCTAAAATAAGTATCTAAAATAAGTGAAGTGCAGTAATCACCACCAAGGACATGCCCACATCTCCTGGCTGACTTCTGAAGGAGGTTAACTGACATGTCTAGAATAGGCACGTGCCTTTAGTTGCCTAAATTTAGGTGTGTAAAGCTAACAAAATGGGCACATGGATCATTGTGTCTGAAAGAAACCCAGCAATTTGTCAACGGACAAAAACAGTAATCCAAGGAGGTACACATTAAACCCCTAGGGCTTCTCTTGAGGAAGAGATGGTGTGCACAGGACCTCACAAGCAATGCTCCTACGCCAGAGCTCAGAGTACTGTTCCTGGAAATGGAAGATTAGTCACAGCTTAGCCTCACATAGAAGCTTACGTGAAAGAAATGCCTTTCCTGGACTACTGAAGTTCAGACAGCACGCAGAGCCCCATTTCATAGCTGCAGAGATCCAGCCGAATGCTTTAAAGCCACTCACTTTCAGGTCAGACAGGGTGAATTCCCAGCTCTTCTACAGCCAGTGACAAACCCCATTATCCCAGATTTTGTCTCCATGTCTCAGGAGTTTATGAGCACAGAGCAGCATTAAGTGCTGCACTGATTGGGAGGGAGAAAAAAGCTTCACTGGTTTTATACCTTAGATAAGCAACTATATTTACTAAAATAATCTCATTCCCGAGGAAATAGATTTGATTCTATAGAAATGTGCATCTTATCAGCGACAAACATTTGAACAAGCTCATTGAATGCAGCTTCTTATTGTTTTTTTCAATAACAATCAAATGTTTCATTGTTTCAATTAATGCTTGGCCTTTCATTTAGAGACTTACTGCCCAACAGTTAAATGACTGATTGACTACAATTGTAAAGCATGATGAATTATTTCAGTCTTCTTTTCAGCCTGAAGAAAATTAGTGTAGGTTTTTGTTGTTTAAGGCTGCATTTCATTATGCGCTCACAGAGCTCGGTGATATTCCACGCCACCAGTTACATACAGTCTATTTTTATTAGCAGCACAAGAAATGAAATACCGCACAGCTCATCAGGCTGTGTAAATGAAATGCAATAACGAAGTCCTCAAGCAAGCTGAATCCAGCTTGCTCATGTTATTCCTTTTTTTGCACTGAGCGCATCAAGTATTGCAGGAACTGCTCTCTGTATAAACACATCTCTTCTTTATCATACATAATTCAGGATTTCCAGTTCCCTGATGGAGTACATTATCTAACTGTACACTGAGGTATGGTTCACAAACCCTGCTCCCATATTGTACAGCTGCAGTACCCAACTGCATTGCATTTTTTATACAACTCTGCCTCTTCCAACAACATATGTGCTCTCAGTCAGCCTTATTCTAATACATTTTAAATGTCCATAGCGTCCCCCTGACAAGACCTGAATATGCTCTACGTGCACTAATTTAGAGTTCACAGAATTACATCATGGATAACCAAGCATTTTGAAGCACCATCTACGGATACACATATAACAGGACTGTTCCACACCTCTAGTGCTTACTGCTCTTGAAATTGATGGGAAGTCTGCAGGGACCCTTTTGAGACAGAAGACAGGAATTTCTGTAATAATCTCCTCTGTCCTGTAAGTCACCTCAAATGTGGTGTTGCAGAGCCAGGCAGGCTCTGTTCCTGTGCAATCACCCTCCTTGCCATGGGATTGCAGGCTGTGTAAATTAGTGCGGAATTGAGTCCGGAGACTTGAGCTGCCACGAACATCTTCAAAGAAGATTACCACCATGTAATAACGCACAATCCTTTGGCAATCCCTAAAGAAGAGCAGGGGGTGTGGGAGGGTGGAAATCAGATTTCTCAACCAGCTCAATCCTGGTTGTCCTGGAGGCCAACCCTAACTCAGGGATCCAGAGTATGCACAGTTCTGAGTCAGCCATGCTCAAGCCAGCTGCAAACACGAGTCCATCCCTAGCCGGTGATCCTGCCATGGACAGGCAGCCCTGAGCTGAGCAGGCTGAATGCACCAACAGGGGAGAGCAATCTCCAGAGGCAAACCATGGTTTCTGTACCTTCACGGGCAATTGCAGAGAAACAGGAATTCTCCCCCTGCTGCTCCACAGATAGCCACATCCTCTGACTGCAGCATCTAGCAGAGAAGGAAAAGGATGGTACAGACATAGAAATCCAGTCCCCATCTTGCACTGAGCAGTATTTTCCATCCTAGGCTCAGTGGCAAGAGGGGTCTTTGTTGTTCAGCCTCAACAGAGGAGAAAGCAAGTAACTTCATGTTCTTAATCCCTGCCACATTCTGGGCATGATTTACACGCCAGCTCTCAGACCAGAGAGATGGGGACTGGCCTGACCTGCAGAGCCTCACTTGGGGCATGAGGGAACTTGACCACACTCTCCACCCTCACCAGCTGCAGAAATACTGCGTTCTGCACAACTAGGCAAGGTCCACAGCCGATCTCCTGCTAGTGTCCTGCGTCCCACGGGAAAGCGGCCCACTGTCTTGCAAATCAGCCAGTCCCGGAGCTAACAGATGGACCAGAACAGCCAGGAAAAAAGATGTAAGCATCAAAAGCTGAGATGAAAATCAGAGCCAGGTGGGATTACGAAGATGACTGCTCTTCTGTGTCAGGGCATCTTATTCAAAGGATGTAATTTAACCATCCAGCTTGGAGTTAAATTGGCTTTCAGATTATTTTTCTCCTGTTTCAGGTGATTTGGATCAGGATCGGCTCTGAGGAGAGGCTGTACTGGCAGGGCAAGAGGAAGAGACATAATAAAATTATACAGAACACATGAAAATAGCAAGGAGAACAAGGAATCCTGCTGCCCTTGGTCCAGTAGCAGGGGAGATAATGGCGCTTAGTGATCTGAAAAGGGTATGTACACTTATTACTAACATGTTGAAGACATGGTACAGGTGTGGAAGTGATTAGCTGCAATGCTAAGGCAATGTTTTATTAAGATTTAAATATAAGCACCGGCAAAAATGTCAGCATTAACACAATAAGTGTGCCACTTCCCTCTGAAGGCCAGATCCCCTTAGCACTAGAGCTCAAATCAAGCCAAATTATTGTGTAGCTGGTTTAAGCCACTCCAGAGCTGATGATCCCACTGCTCACTCCAGTTTGTCCTGAAGGGTCAGGCTTGGCCACATCAGGACTGCCTGTCCATGACAGGATCTACAGGTATTTTATTTCTCTGGGTACTACCACCACACAGGAGCCACCTTTGGAAGCTTCTTGTCTGCAATTTTGCCTAAATGCTTCTGGACATACCTGAAGTCAGCAGAGCACTCCATAACTCCACTGCCTGCTTTTAAACTCCTCAAGGCTGATCTCCCTGCAGCCCAAAGTCTGCCTCTCTAACCCTGGAATTTCACTTTGACTCCAGGAATGACAGTCGCACTCTTCACCCATCAAATGGTAGCAATATCCATCATCCTTTGCTTTCTCCTTCCCCACCCTCCCCAACTCCTTTCAGGCAAAGGCTGAATTTCAGGGCAGTCAAGGGACAGGGAAAAGGGTTTTACAACCTGAGCCACGTCTGACTCCTTCGGTGAGTGACACCAAGCTTGGAGTATGGGACCTCTAAGCAGCATGGCTACTGGCTCTGCTAACTGCTGTGCTCAGCTCCTGGCACATACACCATCATCTCAGCCTGCAGCACTGGCAGCTCGCTCATCCTCCACAACCCCATAGGGCTGAGCCTGGTGCCAGCTCCGCAGGCAGAGATGGAGGCTGACCCCACACTGCTGGAGTCACCCCAGAGCAAGGGTGTGGGGGCTGCACTCCCACCTGCAACTCTTTCTGCCCTTCCGGACTGCCTTCTGCTCACTGCAGCTCTTGGCTCACAAGGTTTGCAGGTGGGGCATGCACCGCTGCCCACTGGCTTGGCGTTCATCCCCCCAGCAGGGCCTTGGTCCCCGTGTGCCACGCACAGCGCTTCAAGGGAGCAAGATTTCAGGCGGCCTCCAACCCTGCTTTGTTTCCTTCCCAAGAGAACTGCCAGGACGGGCGGTGACAGCCCTCGGGACGGAGCTGCACTCCGAGGGGAGCCGCAGCCTTTCCACAATGCCGCCACGCCCCATCACTGTGCTGCGGCCACGGGGCAGCCGCAAAGAAAAGCGCTGCTGTTACAGGGAATGCGGGGTCCCCAGCGGTCACCTCTCCCCCCCCCTCCCCGGCGCCGTGCAGCTCTGCGGAGGCGGCCGTGAGAAGCTTTAACTTTCCCCGGCGGATCAAGGCCCCTCCGTCACCTCGCGGCCGCCTAGCACGCCGCTCCCCAGACGGCACCCGGCCGCCATCTGCTCGCCAGGGCCGGGGGCGGCCCCTTCCCTCCCTCCGCCCGCCTGGCCTCCCGCCTCGGGGCAGAGGAGCACCGCCGGGCCCGAAGGCCCAGCTGCCAGCAGGAGGGAGACTGAGCGGGCGCCACCGGGAACAGAGCGAACGACCGAGGAGGCGGGAAGGGAGGAGAGAGCGGCGGGGGGGGGGCGGGGAGAAGTTTATTCTCGGAGACACCTCTCCGGGGCGCGGCAGGGTGCCGCCCCGCGCCGGGGTTGGGCCATGCACTGGGCGCCGCTGCGTGGGGATAGCGGCGGCGGGGCGAGCGCTGGCCCCGAGTCCCCACCCAAGCGAGCACGGCGGCAGTAAGCAGTGCTTCTGGCGTACGGACCGAGCGCGGCCGCCAGCCAGCCAGCTAGCTCTCCTCCCCGCTCCCTCCCTCCCACCGCCCGCTCTTTCCTTTCCTTCCCCTCCTTTTTCCTGGGTGCGCGAGGAGCGATAACAATGGTGGGGCGCAGCCTCCGGGCCCCCGCCCTCGCCTAGTGGAAGCGGTGCCCCCCGGCAGCCCCTCCGCCGCCTCCGCCCCGCCCTGCGGCGGCCCCGGGCTGCGGAGCGCCTTGCTGCTGCCGGCGGCGCTGCCGGAGGCGATGGTGCCCGCGCCGGGCTTGGTCTGAGCGCCGCCTCCCCGCTTCACTGCCGCTCCGCCGGCGGCGCTCCCGCGGGGCAGCGCCCTCCGCCGCGCTCGCTCGGGCTCGAGTCGAGCCGGGGCAGCTGGCGAGCCCGTCCGGAAAATAATAACAATTAATAATTAATAATAATCAAAGCAGAGGAGAAGAGGGAGAAGCGGAAGAAGCAAGTGGATAATGTCAACCCCGAGCAGATTCAAAAAGGACAAAGAGATTATAGCGGAGTATGAAAGTCAAGTGAAAGGTAAGCGGCGCGGCTCCCGGCCTCGGGGCTCGGCCTGCGGAGGTTGGCCCGGCCCGGTGCCTGTTGCCCGAACTTCGTGGGGCGGGGGACCGGCGGTGGTGCACCTTCCGCCGGTACCGTCGGGGGGAACGATACCGAGGCGAGAGACAATGGTGAGCCGTGCCCCTTCCCCAGGCTGCCCCCACCCAGCCCTGGGGATTGTGGTTCTGCGCCGGGTGGCTCGGGAAGAATGATCGCCGGGTATTGAATGAGCTTTTCCAGCCATCCCAGGAAGTGTTTCAGCCTCGCACCGCCGGGCTGCGCCGCATCCAGGCGTTGTGCCGGAGTAGTGCCGGCTGAGCCCCGGGTCTCCTTTTCTTTGCGCGGTGTTTCCCCGCTGCAGAGCCCTCCGTGGAGCGGAGGACGAGAAAGTGGCGGGTGGCAGCTGCTCGGGGCTTTTCTTCCCGGTACTGTCGGCGGATGGCTTACGTAAGGCACAAACAGCAGTAAATTCGTACTTCGGGGATGGGTGTGAGCCTGAGACGCGGCACCCAAAAGGCTGCATTCCACCTGGGCTCCGGTTGTACAGCGATGGGGGTCTTCTGCCTGTACTCCCTGTCCCGGGGTGGGCCCCGCTGCATCTGCTCCTGGTGTGCGATGTGCGGGGACGGAGCGCGCCCCACGCAGCGCCCGGGGCTGCTGGCCTTCATTGGGCGAGAGGAGCCCGTCCGCCGCTCGGAGGTCTGTGGGTTTCCTGTAACACCGCGGTCGTCTTTCTCCTCTTATCTCGAAGAACCGATCTTGCAGGATCAAATGATTCCTGCGGTTTTGTTGTTTTACCTGAAAGTGGTAGTTTTTTCGTTCTTCTTTACAAGCTTAACTTTTTGTGTGCGTGAATACCTGTCAGCTATGAAAGGCTTTTTGGATTCGGGGTGAGATTTAGGCTTAAAATAAACAGGAGAGCTGCCAGGCAGAGGGGCGGTGGGCAGCGAGGGGTTTCTGAGCTGGCTGGCAATCCGTGGCTTGGGTGCCTGCTGGGAAGGGCTGAGGCAGATGAGCCTCTGGAGATGGATCGGGCTTGTCCTCCTCTCTGAGCAGGAAAAACGCTCATGATCCGAACCCCTCTGCGGGGTGTGCAGTCTCCTCTTTGCCCTCCTTCTAACACGATTGTCATGGGCTCACAGTGTTTATTATTATAGCTAGTTGCTCTATAAGCCATTCTTTTTCTTACAAATAAAAAAGAAGTACTCTTCAGCTAAGTGCATTGGCTCATTTCATGAACAACAAAGACTCAGGCAGCAAGCACCTCTGATAACCATTCCCTCCTTCGGTGTTATGGTCCCCCATCCTAACTGCAAAGGGAAGTGGCATTTGTAGACATAGCTTGGTAGGAATTCTGACTTGCTTTGCTCTTCTGTGGGGGTCCGTACAGTCTGGTCCTGACCATCCCACTTAGGTTGTTGGTGAGCAGCTGTTCGGTAAGATGTGCTGGGCTGGAAATTGTAGCCAGAGCTGCTCTGTCTTCAAGCGGTATCACTACAATGCTCTTTCATGTCACAAGAACTCTTTGTATTAAGGGATAATTCTGCTTGATGTTAGCACAGTGATAACACATCAAAGTTGTGATGCCATTGTGTGATACTTTGAGAATCTTTTTGATATTGGGAAGCCAGGGGCTAAGGAATCAGTCCTAATTAGCCAGCTAGGTAACCTGAAGAGACTGTAAATGCAGGAAACCCAGGTCCCTGCATGCTGCCAGGCTTTCATGCATGAGGATAGGAGAAAGGGTGTGGCCAGAAAGCTTCTGCTGTTTGTGGTTTCTGGGGTTCACCTTGGCTAGTGGTTTGCTTGCCGCTGACACATTTGGCTGCCTTAGGGACGTGGTGATTTGGCAGCTAACTGGCCATTGGATGTCCTTTAAAGAAGTGCATGTGAGGGAGCATAGCACCAATACATCCCTTACCACTTTACCTGTTTGCACGCGGCTCGGCACACAGTGCACCACTGTTGGTGGTTCAGAAACCATATCCCCTATGTGTGCACTTGTAAATCTTGTTCTGAGGTATCTGAGTATTGATACTGAAGGAAAATGGGCCTCTTTTGTACACGGCTAGTGGAGCATGTATGTGGTGCTGGATTTGGAAATGAGGATTTAACAGTACTGTTCTTCACATAGCTTATTTGCTCCTAATTCCTCGAGTAGGAAGGAGTAACAGGTGTTAATTGTTCCGTCTAGTCCCTGGGTGGTGTAAACTGGCCTCCTCGGGTTGCCTGGGTACTCCCCTAGCAGTACCAGTAGGTTTGCTGTTGGTTTAATGGATGATATCCGTCCTAAGGTTCTGAAAGAGATGGCTGATGTGGTTGCTGAGCTGCTCTCCATCATATTTGAAAAATGATGGCTATCTGGTGAAGGCCCCGGTGACTGGAAAAAGGGAAGCATTACTCCCATTTTTAAGAAGGGGAGAAAGGAAGACCCAGGGAACAACAGGCTGGTGAGCCTCACCTCTGTGCCTGGGAAGATCATGGAGCAGATCCTCCTAAAAGCTTTGTTAGGGCAAATATGAGACAGAGGTGATTCGAGACAGCCAGCATGGCTTCACCAAGGGCAGATCTTGCCTGACTGATCTGGTGGCCTTCTATGATGGAGTGATGTCTTCAGTGGATGGGGGAAGGGCGATGGATGTCATGTACCTGGACTTCTGCAAAGCCTTTGACAAAGTCACTCACCGCATCCTTCTTTCTAAATTAGAGAGGTGTGGATTTGAAGGATGGACTGTTCGGTGGATTAGAAATTGGCTGGCTGGACGCAGCCAAAGAGTTGTGATTAACGGTTCTGTATAAGGGTGGAGGCCGGTCACAAGTGGTGTCCCTCAGGGCTTGGTCTTGGGCCTGATACTCTTCAGCATCTTCATCAATGACATAGACGTTGGCGTCGAGTGCACCCTCAGCAAATTTGCAGATGATACCAAGTTGAGCTGGGCCGTTGATACATTGGAAGGAAGGGAAGCCATCCAGAGGGACCTGGACACTCTGGAGAAGTGGGCCCATGAAAACCTAATGACGTTCACTAAGGCCAAGTGCAGGGTGCTGCACTTAGGTCAGTGCAATCCCAGGTATTTATACAAACTGGGAGAAGATCTCCTTTGAGAGCAGCCCTGTGGTGAAGGACTTGGGGGTCCAGATGGGCGAGCAGCTAGACGTGAGGCAGCAGTGTGTGCTTGCAGCCTGGAAGGCCAACTGTGTTCTGGGCTGCATTAAAAAAGGGGTGGCCAGCAGGGAGAGGGAGGTGATTGTCCCCCTCTACTCAGCTCTTGTGAGGCCCCATCTGGAGTACTGCATCCAGGCCTGGGGCCCCCAGCACAGGAAGGATGTGAAGCGCTTAGAGCAGGTCCAGAGGAGGGCCACTAAGATGATCAGAGGGCTGGAGCACCTCTCCTGTGAGGAAAGGTTGGGGGAACTGGGCTTCTTTAGCTTGGAGAAGAGAAGGCTCCGGGGAGACCTCGTTGCAGCCTTCCAGAACTTGAAGGGAGCATATAAGCAGGAGGGGAAACAGCTGTTTACAAGGTTGGATAGTGATAGGACAAGGGGGAGTGGTTTTAAACTGAGACAGGGGAGGTTTAGTTTAGATATGGGAGAAAGTTTTTCACACAGAGGGTAGTGATGCACTGGAACAGGTTGCCCAAGTAGTTGTGGATGCCCCATCCCTGGAGGTATTCAGGGCCAGGCTGGATGTGGCTCTGGGCAGCCTGGTCTGGTGGTTGGCCGCCCTGCACATAGCAGGGGGGTTGAAACTGGGTGATCACTGTGGGCCTTTTCAACCCAGGCCATTCCATGGTTCTTTGATTCTATGTTGTACAGGAGCTGCATACCTGTGTGTCAAGCGGAAGCGGACAGGATGCTTCTGACTCATGGGCTGAACATCTTACTGCACTTTTTTCTTTTTTTTTTTTTTTCCCCGTTCTTAAGGCTAACTTCAGTTAAGAACTAGAGCAACTGTAGAAAGAAGGGAATTGCGTTCCTTTCCTTGCACATTGTATAGAAGACAGAAGGATATTTCTTTAGGATGTTATAATGCTAAAGCTATATCTGTATAGATGGATACCTATAGCCTTTGTTTTGGAGGATATCAGCTTAATTATGACAACGTGGGTATCTTAATTTGTAAAGACAGAGAGGCAGATGGGAAGTACTGCTTGGTTCTGAAACTCCTTACTATGTGAAAGTGAGCTGTCTTGAGATGTTTCTCTTTCAGTATGACCTTGTTGCTTCATAATGTTGTTGAAGCACCTACTTCTCAGTAGTGTTCTACTTTTTAAGCAAAAGCTTTAGAAGAAGCATCAAGAGCTTTTTTTTTTTTTTTTTTTAAAGAATATTTTGACAGTTTGGAGGAATGACTTAAATTATTTCTAAAGTGGCTTGGGCAGTGTGCAGGCTGTATTGGATTACTGAGTAAAATAGCTTCTTATAAGATCTCTGATCATCTAGACTGTCAGTTGCAAGTGATTTTTTTTTTTTTTCTAAGGCAAGTGGTAATTTTATAGGGCTTCTGAAGTTGTTGGAAGCGCATTTCTTCCCAGCCATGAAGCTGAATGGAGGTAGGGAGAGGTGGTGGGTCTAGAGCTGGGGAGGAAAGGGTCCTATTTAAATAAGCAGCAGACTGGTGGTATGGTTTGAAGTATTACCTTTCTGATACATGACCCTTCTTAGATTTATACACAGCATATCTTAGTTCAGAGCTACTCCTTGACTCAATTGTCTGCATTAGCCTTCTGTTATACTATATTATGCTCTTTCATATTCTGTGGGCCAACGTGGTGCGGCTAATAATGTCAAGTATTGTATATTAGTAAACTTAACAAGCAATCCGTGGCAGTGAAGAAATACAAGAGTGTCTTCTAAGGTCTTTGTGACTTTATGAGTATCTCAGGTGTGGAAAGTGGTGAGCTAGTGAGATCTTGAATACCCAGTTCACTACAGAAATGTATTCTTCCAGAGAAGAAATATATGGTAGTAGCAGAGGATTGGGGCTGCTCCTCAGTAGCTTACAGGTGATTCAAATGTTAAATTGACATGTTTACTTTTTTAAGACTTAGAACTCTAATAGGTAAGCATCATGCAATTTGGGACTGTCTATTTGATGAGGTCCTCTGTATTGTTTGAACTGCTGAAAACAAATAGAATTCATCTTTTGTCCTTCCTACCTAACCACATCTTCAACAGCAAAGACTTAAACAGCAAAGTCTTAGTCTTAGTCCTGAAAAGGACTAAGAGAAGAGCTACTTAGACATTTCCTTTTTCCAACCTTTGTTTTACAGTTGGAAGTGACTGAATAGAAATACGCTGCTTTTAGAAGGCAAATCCCAAAGCAACTTTGTGAAAGGAAACACTTCCCTAAGATTGACGTGTACATGGACTTCTCCTGAACAAAACACTTATTTTCCACCAAAACCAATTTGTTGCAACTCTGTATTAAATGGTCCAATTCATTTTTAATGAAAACAGAAGTTAAGACTTGTGAAAGCAAATTTCAGTTTGTTCTGGATTAAAGAAATCTAGAATTAAAACAGCATCAGAAATCTTTTGGAGGAAGGCTGAGTTGTAAAACAGAAGCTGGGTTGAGGTTTTAGTAAAGGTGTCTTAATCACTACTTTGAAAAATGTGGTGGGAAAAAAAAAAAAAGGTATTGATAATGCTGTGATGGTTCCTAAGTTTTATTTGAAGGTTCCAGTTCCCAAAGTTTAGGCTTGTCAAGTATCATTGTTCAGTAGAAATTTTTCTTGTCAAGTAACTTGGCTACAGTAACTGGTGTCTTGTTTGGAATGGATGTTGGTTTCTATGTTGCTTATGAATTGGAGTTATATGTTGTTGAGAGAGAGTAAGGAAGGGTAGTTCCTTACATTGTTTATTCCCCCCACTACTTTCTACTGGTCTCTTATCCTCTAGAGGATAGAAATTTTGAGTTCTCTGGGTAAACATCAGTGAGTCTATAGTTGGATATGCAGCTGAAAGAGGTACCTGCAGGTTTAAGAAGTTCAGTCACAAACTGAACAGACTTTATCTGTGTATTTGGTACTTTTGGCTTTCTCATAGATGTTTTGGTATACAATCCAAGGAACTTGTTTTCTTTCAGTGCTGTGCAGCAAATTGTTTGGGTGGTGGGTGACCCTGAATAGAGCCTCCTTCCCAAAGGTCATGAAGGAATAACTTCAGATATTTAGATCCCTTAGTCTTTCTAGTAGTTAAGGAACAAATTCTTTGTTGTTGTTGTACCTTTTTTGAAAACATGACCAATGATCAGAAAGATAGATTTTTTTTTTTTTTCCTGGTTTGATTATATGCTGCAGCTGCTGTTCCCCAGTCCTGCAGTGAAACTACATTTACTATTTCAGTTGAATTTAAGGGTGAATGAAATCCTAATTGCTGTAGCACACATGAAAGGACAAGCAATGAGTGGGTTGTCTGACCAGAATTTCTTTCTGGAAAAATGTTGATCATAAGGTATACTTAATGTGTAAGATTTGTTTGTACCTGCACTTCATTTTCCATTATTCTCTCTAAGAAAGGTTTAACTTGTTTCTGCATCTGTAGCAGTTTGGATGCATTCATGATTGTTTCTTCAGGGCTTTTTTCCTTTGCAAATCTACTTTCTGTGCAGTTGCACCATTGCAGAATAAGGCTCTAAATCATGCTAAGGTTCATTTAATTTCCTGCCATTATCTTTTATTGGTCACTTTTT
This sequence comes from Alectoris magna, assembly GCA_030625065.1. Lineage (NCBI taxonomy): Eukaryota > Metazoa > Chordata > Aves > Galliformes > Phasianidae > Alectoris > Alectoris magna. The sequence goes on along the minus strand of CM060560.1, from coordinate 164,910,920 downwards.
TATGAACTGAAGTACCGGTTGATAATAAAATTAAACTTATAGCTTTGAATTGGCTGTGGTAAGACGCAATGGGGTCCAGATTTCATCTTATTCTCTGCCTAAAACTTCTTTTGGGCTGGCTTTTGCCTTTTATTAAAATTGTTTTCCCTGTCAGTCAGAGCTGATGGATGGTAGTATTGGAAGGAAGCAGGTCAGTGCTGCTGAGGCTCCAGAAGTCGTCCCCTGCTGACCATTATACAGCCTATTGGAAATCACTGACCGTGGCCTGACAGTGTGTCATGTCTGATCCCTGCTTTGGACAGGGCTGGACATCAGGGAGAGCATAAATGGATCTGGACAGGTCGTCAGTGGGTGCGTGTGCTCCTGTGGTGGTACTTTTCAGATCCTCTTCAAGCTGCTGTGGCATCCTGCTGGTGCAGTACTCCACACATAACCTTTCTGATCTCTGTAGTGGAAATTAGTGCCACCTTAGCTTGTATTAATCCTTATTAAAGTCTAATCTGCTCTTACTGCTTGGCTTTCATGGGGCAAAAAGGGCTTAGGAGTTGTGTTTGGGGTTGCTTTCATTCACAGGAAATTAATATCGCTCTCTTTGCTCCCCATGTGCTGCCCCCTCGGCTTTTTGGAGGTTTCATTCTTGTGGCAGCATTTTTCCTTTGATTTGCTTCTCCTGCTCTGCAAGCTACTGAGCTGATGACCTTTCTGAGACTTTTCTGGGACCTGCTGTGAGCCTCCCATGCAAGGCCACCGGGCCTGGCTCCTTGCCATGCAGTCCATGAGCTGAAGGTGGCCCATGGCCTGGCATTGCTTCATACCTTTCACTGTCCCACTGCCTGTTTCTCAGGTACCCTGAAGGGAGAGAGGTGGTGGGGTTGCGTGTGCATCAGGAGGAGCAAAAATGCCAATACCAGCGGCAGTGGTTGGAGGCATGAGGGCTGACAGAACTACTTCTTTGTGCTAGTGGGAATCGGCAGGGCTGTGCAGGGTGAAGCAGTGAGGGGGGAGAGTGTTGTGAGCATGGGGCTGTGTTCTTGGCAAGAGGCTGAGCTGTCTGCCAAGGAAGGCTGCTTGCTGTGTGTCTTTTACATTACCAAGGCTATGTTGGGGACCAAAACCAGAGGAGTTGGTTATCACTGCTCTTTTTCCTTTGTTTCTGTAGGAAACTGTAGGCTGTTGTATCAGTTTGTGTGATGGTTTGCTCCTGTGGGAGTACTCCAAGGCAAACAATTCACTTTGATCTGTTGAAATGGGAACAGTAATCCTGAGATACCGTTTCCTCAGGAATCTGCTGTGTTCTGCTGCCTGTGGAAATTACCTTCTGGTAGACATGCAAGTATGTCAGAATTCAGCTGTGGCCAGCAGGCAGGGTAAAGGTGATCTGTTACATTTTACCTATACTCTGCCCAGTGATTCATCTCTTCCAGAGAGAAATGCTCATACCCCAGAGCTGTTTGCTGTTGCCTACAGTTCAGTAACCAAAAAAGGAAAATTTCTTCAGTACTCCCTTCCCTCTCCTCTCTCTGTTCATGTGACTTTCTCAAGTGTACACTGTATGAATTTCAGGGTGCAGTATTCAATCTCACATCATACAACCCATTGAAAACCTTATGAGAAGAATAAGGTGTCCAATAAATATTGAGATTGCAGTGCTCTCTTTTTGTGGAAAGCATGAGAATGTTGTGCAGACAACGCCAACCAAATCTAATGCTCTATTTTGTGTATGGACCTGGCCTTGGCTTAGTGTTGCACTCTGCTTGTCAGTGTGAACAGACATTGTAACCAACAGTTTGTCTTCTTTAGAATTGGGGAAAAAAAACACCACTTCATTTAGTTCATGGTTGGCATAATCGAATCATGCCAGCTCTAGGTGTGCGTTAATGACACAGGTATTGCAGGTAGGAAAAGAAAGTGCCCTTTGTGGTCTTTCACTTGAAACGTTTGGGCAGGGAAAGGACCCAGCCTCCTGTGTCAGACAGGAATCTCAAGGAAATAAGCATTAGCAGAGTAAAAATGCTCTCAGAAGGTGCTGTGGAGGAGATGTGTGCTTTATGACCTGACTGTAACACTCATGTCTGTGAAATGGGTTCTGGATGACCTGTGTCATTAATTTCTAACTCTGTACAGTGTAGGACAGTGCAGCTGACCTGATTTTAATGAAGACGCTGTGCAGGTGTATGGATCTATGTTTCCCTTGATCATAGGGTTCATGGTTAGCTGGGACTGAAGGTTGCTTTTAAATCAGAGTGCTGAAAAGGGGAAAAAAATTTTGCCTGTCCTTTTTTTTTTTTAGGAAAAGTTCCAGTAGAATTTGTTTAGAAGTACAATCATGCATTCATCAATTAAACTATACCTGTTAACTTTGGTGTGTTACTTATTACTGAGTGATAAAACCTGTTTGAATTGCAAATGGAGTCTCCTGAGCCTTCTTATTATGGGTGTAAATGAAGGGGTTTCTTAGATTGTAAAATAGAAGTAAATTACAAAAATTATACAGAAATACAAAATTATATAATGAATACTGCCAAAGTTATAGAGGAATACTGCGTTTATGGTGTACTGTTTCTTGTTAACCATACTGAAAATAAGAAGCAAGTACAGCCGACTTACTGAATTATGACTTCCAGGAAGTAATGATTGCAACCTTTCACATAATTGGCTGCTGTGGGAAACAGGAATGACTCCTGCACATTCATGTAAACGGACTGTCCAGACTGCTTAACTGACTCAGGACTTACTCATCTGAGCTGCTCCATGTGTAGGATCTACCAGGCAGTTCACTGGTGCTGTGTTCTGTCAGAAGTCTTCAGGGTGCTGCTTGGACTCATCGCAAGTAGATTAGTTCACGCTTTTTGCTTTGCTCTATCTGTGTGTTAAACTAAATAAGGAGATGTGCTGAACCCTTTTCACTTTCCACTGTCCGTACTTTCATATGGTAAAAGATCAGTCTCTTGTGTGCTAGCCAGTTCCAAAGTATCTGCTTCCTGAAAAGCAGAGGAGTCTGCTCATGTTTACGGAGTACAACAGAAGTCTAATAACATTCAGTGATAGCTCTTGTATGGCTCTGTTCTTTCAACAACCTGTCTTCTTTCAAGCCTTGCTGCTCTCAGCTTTTCCCCTCTGCTTCTTTTTAAGTGTAGAGAGGATAAACAATCTTAAGTGCTAGGTCAGAGACGAGATTTAAAAGGAAAAAAAAAAAAGGTGTTCATTCAGTACCAAGATAAGCAGGCATCTGAACTGAAACTAACTCAGCAATTAAATTACTGTTTGGAAAGTAGTAGAGTAAATGAACAGTTATCACTATTATATTCTATTTATTATTATTATAGAACAAGGAGACCTATCATTGTTTTCTTCCAGATTCCAAACACCTTTAGACTTGCACTGTTAACTTTAGCTGTGTGGTGCATCCAGTCATTGTTGTCCGTGCTTCCTAGATGCACTGCAGTACAAACCTCTGGACCAAAACATGCTGTGATTAAGCTGATAGGCAGAAAATAACTCTTCATCCTTTGACAGTATTTATGGAGACATTCAAAATGTATACTAAAGAGAAGAAAAGTTTGTACCTTAACACAGGGTAGTTGACACACTGAGATTGTAGCATTGCTGTTTGTGTTTAGATGGCACAGCATGCTCTTCTCTTGTAAATTCCTAAGTTGTTGGTTAGTAGAAATGAAAATGCATAAGCTCTTCTTAATGGTGCTTTGTGCATGTGGCAAATCGGTGTCTCTGTGTTCTTGGCATGAATGGCATCAGGTCCATGAAGATCTGGCTATGTCACAGAAAGCTGGCTTGTTTGCTCTGTGTTATGAGCAGGTAGTGTTATGTTTAAGAAGTTTATTTTTTTTTCTTAACCTATGATGGCATTACTTCCCAACAGACTACTTGAGGTTAAGAACCAGTGTAATAGGATTGTATGTATTATGTGCCTTCTTAAGGCTGCTGTTGTGTATTGGTGCCTTCCTAATTTCCAAATAACAGTGGATAAAATTAGTGAGATTTGTAATATCATGGCAGCAAATAGAACAAAAGTGGTGATCTCAGGTTCTCTCTCCTCAAAGTCACAGTGAAACGTGGAATGGGAGCAGATGCACCGTGCAAATCTATGGGGAGCCTGGTGTGGATGGCGAGGCCACACCTGTTCAGGGCTGCTCCCCCAGAGCTGTTCTGGGGAGCCTTCAGCCACCACGCACCCTGCCTCTGTTTTTCCCCAGGCAGCCTGCTGAGAGTAGTCCATCCGCATCAGCAGCTCAGCTCATCGGATTACAGTGACTCTGTTGTAATCCTTTAATTGCCAGCCACTTCTGGTGCCATGATGTTGAGGTATGGGTCAGATACTGTGCTGCTTGTACGATGCTACTGTTGCTCTCTTTACCTGGAGAAAGGTGGAATCCCCATGCAGACTTGATCGTATGGCTTAATTGAGAAACAGCCAAGAGTACCTTGAACCACACTGTTCCATATACCTGACTGAAGTTACTGAGTGGTCATTTAAGTGAAATCCAAATGGTCAGCTATCAACAGACTGTTGTTAAAACCTAAACCCGTGTATCACAGAATGGTTTGGGTTGGAAGGAACCTTAAAGCTCACCCAGTTCCAACCCTCTGCTGTGGACATGGAAGGACATCTCCTGCTTTGCCAGGTTGCCCAAAGCCCTGCCCAACCTGGCCTTGATCTCCTCCAGCGATGGGGCTTCCACAGCTTCTGTGGGCAGTCTGCGCCAGTCCCTCACTGTCCTCTGAGTAAAGAATTTCTACCTTTGGTCTGATCTAAACCAACTGTCTCAGTGTAAAGCCATTACCCCTTGTCCTATCACTTCGCTCTCTAACAAAAAGTCCATCTCTAGATTTATTGCAGGTCTCCTTTGGATACTGGAGGGCTGCTTGAGGTCTCCCTAGAACTAATAAAATGCGACTATGAAAATGTTACCTTTTCAGGTTCTGTTGAGCCTGGGAGGTTAGGAGATCTGAGAGTTGGGGGACTTAATGGTTTTATTCCAGCCCTCCTTTGAGTCTTCTTTCTGCTTCAGGTGTCTGAAGGAATGGGAGGGAGGGAGGATTGAAAATAAGAACCGAAGGGTAATTCCTCCAGCCTGTCCCACCGTGGCTGGCAATGCAGCAGATTACTGAGGAGAATGGAAGGTAAGGCAATGGGATAGGTCAAGGAGATGCAGGCAGGCAGCCGGCCAGCTCAGTGGAGCTCTGTGCTGCTTCCTGATGGCTGCAGGATGGCTGCTGTGTAGTGAGGGAGGTCTTGGCTCAGGTTGGAGGGAGCAGACTTCCAGGCTACCACAGCAGTTTTCACACTCTTCCATATGGGCTTTGAGAGGCATAGGGTGGAAAGTATCCTGTGGGATTAAATCCGTAAAAGAATTTTAGATCTTGTGTTTGCGCTTTAGATGTCATGGTTAGTTTTCCCCTTTAGCTGGTGTCTCACTACAGAGGTGTCTGTGGGTATGTTTACGTGACTGTGTATACAGGCCTATGTTTGTTCTGCACACTGTTTTAATTTGAGGCACAGCACCTCTCTAGGGTAGTTCCCCTTATTTATAGACCAGAAGCTGCTTTGCCTCCAGCTGGCAGAGGGAAGGGATAATGCTGGCCCCATCCTGATGTAATCCGAGTTGCCACCAGCGATGACCTGAAACGTTAAAGTTTCTTTTGCTGAGCCATGTGGAAATCCATATGATACTGTGATGTTAGGAGCCTGATCAGTGCATCCTTCCTGGTGATCAGACCGTTCACATGCAGAGCTGCCTTCATATCTCACTGCCATTATCTTAGTCAGTGTTGAGCCTTGAGTCTCAGATCTCCCATCTTGCAAGTGACTGCTCCAAGAATGAGGTAATGGAGTATTTAGGGACAAATCTCCCCCTCTTTTCTTGTTTGGTGAAGCTGTTCTGCTTTTCCCCAGACTTAATGAATATTTAATTATTTACAGGGTGAACATGAATCCATTGCCTGGTGGTTAAAGCACTCACCGAAGAGATGGGTTTCACTGTGTATTCCAGCAAGTGTGCGTTTCTCTTCTAATTTTTTAAAGGAATGAAAAAGGTGAAAGGGGGAACAGCTACAAAAAAGATGTTCACCACCTCTCTGAAGTGAGAATACTCATATTATTAATCTGGAAGGAGGAAGTATTCAGAGGATACTTTTCCTTTGTATTGATTTTTATTTTAATGCCTTACAGGTGTGTAAAGCAATCTCTGGGAGATTACCTCTGTGAACAAGTATTTATTCAGAGTTGTTGGAAAACTGCATGAATGAATGTTTGTTTGCATGAGCCTTTGCTCCGGTTATTCTTTCTGCAGTTCTCGATTAATGCAGCATATTTGATGATCCATCACATGGTGATTCTACTTTCTGGTTGCCTGAGTTGCAGATTTACAGTCAGCTTTCATTGCAGCCACCGGAACGTATCCCAGAAATATTCCCTTATTTTATGTCTGTGCTGTGAAGAGTAGTATTTCTTTCCTTGGTGATTTTTTGTTGGCTTTTTTTTTTTTTTTTTTTTTTTGAGGGTGGAAAATTTGTCTCAACTTATGTTTAAGGAGAAGAGAAGGGAAGTGGGTTTGCAGATATCGCTGAGGCAAATCTGCAGTTGTTAATTGAACAACGGTGAACGTGTTGGGGGTTAGTGACAAGCTGAATGGTTATAGAGCCATTAATACAGCTGTAAGAAATGCAGTCAAATAGCTGTAAGAGGAAGAAAACTGAACACCTCTTCATTGGTCATGATGTTTGATCAGATTATTTCCATTGCAGAACTGTTTTGTAGGACAGCAGGCAGCACCTCAGGCAGCCAGAGCACCTGAAGATATTGGGCTTTACATGGGTATATTAAAATGCCCATTCTTTACTTGTGCTACTTCAGCTGCCTGTGATGAAGTCAGGTTGTTTGAACAGCTGTGTGCAAAGTACTGTAACTCAAAATCAGCCAAGGAGATGGAAATGTCCACATTCTTTTCTACTTGATTTGGAAAGGGAGTTTAAGACAACCCTTTGGGTATGTTTCTGAATTTGTGCACTGGCATATATTGTGTTGGAAAGAATGATTTGTATTTAGTTCTGTCCTGCATGCCGCCAAGTTTTCAAGTAATTTATAGAGTTACTCATTTGATTACTACTTCTTTTTTTTTTTTTCCTCCAGTTGTAATTGAATGTTGTATTAAATGAGGAGGTAATGCATCCTGAATCAGTAGCAGTTCCTACTGGATAAGAATTTTGCTTACAAGCATATTAAAAAGATAATAAGAAGATAAATCTATATGAAGGCCTACTAGGAAGTTTAGTTCCTGAACTTCATGTAATGTGTTAATCTCTGAGTTGTAACATCAGACTTGAAGCAAATGTGCTTTTTACATTATGTGGCTTTTTTTTTTTCTTAGCATTGCTTGTGTTAGGGGATTTGAAAACAAATTTAACTCCAATTGCTTTTTTTTTTTTTTAGATGCCATCTCTGAAATTACCTTTTCCTCAACAAGATATCGATAGCATATGAGAGCACAAGATTAACTTCTTTTTTGGGGGGGAGCCTTTGCCTTGTGTATATCCCTATCTGAGAGATGCTTTGAAGGAGAGATTTTTTTTATAAGTTACAACTTGCACCTTATGTAGCGCAGTGGGGATTCAGATCACTTACTGGGACCATAAGGGTCCTTATTCATATTGCAGTGTGTTTATAACATTGGAATTATCCTTTTGAACTTCATCTCAAGAATCTGAGATTTTGGGTAGGCATACCTTCTGTATTATTGTGCAAATAGACCTGACAGTGGAAAAGACTTTGAGTCTTTCCTTTTCCAAGACTGGGACAAAACTATTCATTAACTTGGTCAAGTGCATTTAATTTGAAGTAAAGAGGGATCTTTGTTTCAGGTGACAGAATGCACTGATGAGAGTCGCTAAGTCTGCAGGAGTTTAGAAGGTGGCTGAAGATAGTCTTGGATTTTGATGCGGGCTTAACAAAGTTGAATGAGTATTGATGAAACTAGTGTTTTCCTTTTGTCCTGGTTTCAGCTGGGACAGAATTGATTTTTCTCTCATAATGTCTGGTATGATGCTATGTTTTGGCTTCAGGAGAAAAACAATGTTGATGACATGCTGATGCTTTAGTTGCTGCGCAGTGCTGCACAGAACCAAGGACCTTTCAGTTTCTCAGCATCTTATGCTGTCCTGCTATTGAGAGGGCAGTGGGGCACACAAGGAGCTGAGAACAGAATTGGGACAGCTGATCCAAACTGGTCAGAAGGATATTCAGTACCATATGATATCGTGCAAAAAAACTTGAAAATGGTGGAGAGTCAGCTGGGGGAGCGGCCACTGATCTGTAGCTGGGCATCGGTCAGTGGGTGATGTACAATTGTTTGCGCATCACTTGTTTCCTGTGTGTGTGTGTGTGTGTGTGTATATATATCATTATCATTACTATTATCTTAGTAATGGTTTTTATTTCAACCTATGAGTTCTTCTTTGTTTTTCCGACTCTTCCCCCATCCCGCTGGTGGGGGCCATGCGAGCAAACGAATGTATGGTGCTTAGCTATCTACTGGGATAAACCACAACACCTTAATGAGTTTCATTTTCCAGTCATAGCTGGAAATGGCAGTCATGGCCAACATCTGGTAAAGAGTCAGGCCCTGTTAACTTGAGCTGGGAGTTTTCTAGCTGGTGGCCTGGGCACTGCTGGAGCTGTGCCCCAACTTATGGGGTGTATAGATGTGTATAGACATCTCAACTCTGTAATGAGCCTTGGTTACAGGATAAGCTTGAGACCTGCTTCTGTAGAATTTCAGTCAGTTAAAGCATTAGGCTTTGTAGTTCATTCAGTGCTGTGAATAGTTGCTAACAAATGCAGGGCTAGAGGAGTGAATGAAGTGGTATTGCTTTTCTAAGCAGTATAGTAGCAGCCGTGTGTGTCCTGTTATGCGCAGCCTTGTTTACTTTACATGCATGAATTTGTTGACCTCACCAGGGCTCTTAACCTTCCCAGGGCCACTAATCTCCATAAATGTCTACAGGATTGGGCTTAATTTTGGCATGGAAATATGCAAAACAAATGAATCAAACTGTGAGTCATCACTTCATACAGCCAAACGTTCTGACCTAGTCCTGCGCCCATGTGCCAGCCTGGTGCTTGCGTGAGAGCTGGTGGGCTCTGTCCATGCTTTGGGAATCCTGGTTTCATGGGAGTAACAGTGGGCTGCAACAAGGAAGTGTAACGGAATAAGTATGCTGAAGCAAAGCAAGAACTGAAGGTATGGCTCACAAAACAGAATTATTAGGCTGCTGGAAGGATTATACACATGCTACAGAATGTTTCAATAGCATTCAGGATGCCTTCTGAAAACAGCAGCAGGGATTTCTTAAATTTGTGGAATGTTGTTCTCCTTTCTGTACATCTTGCTCAACCAAAATATGGTGTAATAAGGTCACTTTTAAAACTTACTGCAGGTAATGAATTGTCGAGCTCATGCAGATAAGCGATGTGAATGTTGCCTTAGTTCCTGTGTGTAAAATGCAAAAGCACAAATGTGGTAACTACAAGGTACTTTTTGATATTTTAATCTTTTAAATGTTTGAAATGTTGGTGTGCTTGAAAGGACTTCTGAATCCTTTGGATATTCTGTGCTGCCTCATATTGTGTTCAAAATCATAGCAGATAAAGGAAGAGTGATCAGAAAGCTTAGTGTAGCCAAAGTGTCACGACCTGTTATGTAAAACAACATTTGGCAGGGCCTTCCCAGCTGCTGTAAATGAACGCTAACAGCATTTTATTGGCTGCTTCCACTGCCTTTATTACATAATCTGAATATTTATGACCCTATTAATATGTTTAGCTGTGAAATTGCAATATTGATGGAATAAAGGTTCCGTGGAAGAGTGAATGAGCAGAATGATATTTGCATCATGAACAGCAGATGTGTAAATATTAAAAAGCTTTGTGCTCATATTTGAAAAAAGGTTGCTGAATTGCTGTACAGATGTTGCATGCTATTTCCCTAAATATTGTCACAGGGAGAGCACTTTGATGGGATAGTGTTGCTGAATATTGTGTGAAACAGAGATTGCTAACTGGGAAGTGGTAATTATTTTATTTTTAACACAAGTCACTGAATCTGTAGGCAAGAAGCTCTGTTGCCTTGAACAGATGCTGCCTGCTGGGTTAAACCCACAATGCCTTTGAGTTTCATTTTCCAGTCATAGTTGGAAATGGCAGTCACGGCCAACATCTGGTGAAGTGTCAGGCCCCGTTTACTTGAGCTTGGGAACCACAGACCAGAAAGAGTTTATCAGAATTGCCTCTATTCGGAGAGTTGGTTTGTGTAGGATGTGGGGCAAGCTGTGGGCCAAGTTGTTCTTCTAATGATTTTTTTTTTTTTCTTTTTTTTAAGACCTTCCTTTCTGCCTTTTGCCCCTCTTCATCACAGCCCAGTGCAACTCCTTGCCATGACCAGATGGTGTTGTATGGCTGGACTCTGTTTGCTTGTGCCATCCTGTTACTGCTTGCACACTTGTTTGTGTTCCAGCTGTGCTTGGAATGTGTGGGAAGGTAATATGCTTGGTCAGGAGATGCACAAGGAGCTGTGTTCCCCTTTGGAGCATCACTAGTTCCATAGATATCTGCACGTTTCTAATAAGCAGGTGTGTGGAGGCCTTACGCTTGCAGTCAGTGGCTCCAGAGCCTATGCATTTTACAAATGTCACTGATTCTGAGCTTCTTTGTCATTCTGCAGGATAAATAGCTTGGTTAGCTATAGGCTTCTGGAAGGCTGAGCTGGAAAAGGAACTTACAATTTTATTGTGAATGAGTTGGGGTTGCTGGTCATTTTTATATTGCATGCAGATATGGAGATATGATTTAGCAGAGGGTTGTTAGAGTTAGGGTACTGTGGTTAGGCTGCGGTTGGACTTGCTGATCTTTGAGGTCCCTTCCAACCTGAGTGATTCTATGATTCTATGATGTCAGATCCACATCCTGTAGCCTGTCTAAAAGCTGTTGTCCTATCTGTCTTGTCCTCTTATCTCTGAGTATCACTGCTGAAGTTTCTGAGAAATGAAGCTCTTGGTGGAGGACCATTCTGTTTACAACAGCGTTGTGGGTACAACAGCACCAGTTGTGTTGTGTGCTTTTACACTACACCTATTTCCGAATGAATATTTCTTACCGCTTCTACCCTCACCACAACCTCATGAGCTGGTACCAGGGGCAGCTGCATGCAAACATAAGTGTACAAAACATTGGGAAAGTAAAGATAAATGGGTGCAGGGTGTGTGGAGAGAGTTTAGATTCAAGAAGAAAGTGTAGATTAACATATTTTTAAACAATATTTTGCCCCTAGGCCAGTTTGTTTTATCCGCTTCGAAGCTCCAAATGGGCTCTCTCGCTTGTGTGCGTTAGAGGTTTAAATGTGTATTGTACTGGTTAATGGTATTGTGCAGTGAAGTAAGGTTCACAATAGAACAAAGAAACCTTGATTTGGATAGGAGTTTCAATTGCTTTTTTTGCTTTGTGTAAGAGAAATTTGCATTAAATAAGATAAATAAATAAAACAATGGATAGGGTGGAGGAAACTTGGAAGAAGCACATCTGTTTACAAAGTTAAGTGCCAAGTTTACAATAAACCAGTAATTTTTACTCTGGAAACTCTTAAAATAGGATTCTCCTTCTCCGCATGCCCAAGTAAGAAAAGATATTTTAAGAAAATATTTTTCAGCTTTTTCAGTGATTCAGCTTGAAGTTTTTCTTGCTTACTTCAGTTTTTCATACAGCAAATGCACGTATTGCTATGTAAAATTAATAACAGTCTGTTTATGCTTTTTTTTTTTTTTAGATCAGTACGTGCATTGTAATTGCATTCCTCCTTATTCATCTTTGTGCATAGTTTATATGGTCAAATACAATGCAATATTTTTTTTTTTTTAAACATTGAAGAATGATAGTAAATCTTTTCTGGTCTTTTCAGGGGTGTACGTTGCTCTCTGTTGCAGAGATCTTGAAGGCTGTTTACACAGTCTCAGCAAACTGTGAGTGTGCAATAAGTTTTAAGACTGGGACTGAAGGAATAATATTCAGTAGGTTCAGAGGTTTCTTGTCACTGAAATGACCTTCTGCAAACATGCAAACTGCAGTCGCCTCTTCATTTCAGTCACCGGTGAGAGAAAGCCTGTGTGGTAGATTTGAAACAGTATTTCTTTTGCATTTATGTCTTATTTACTGGCTTATTGTGTGCAATTAGACAGCACATTAATTTCCTGTCTTCAAAGAATTTTTTAAAGGAGCACCTTAAAAAGATGGCTGTGATGAAGCTTTGGCCTTCTGTGCTATGCCTGCCCTCTGCAGTTTGGATGCCAAATCCAGCAGTGACAAAAGACAGCTGCTTGCTGGGATAGTTTTCTGTTGATTCTGTTCCTTGTTTGGGCAAAAGAACTCTCCAACATGGGTTAAAATGCTCTATTTTCCTAATTACCCATCTCTTTGGAATTGTACAGCCTTCTGCTCATTTCCATCTAGACAGCGCTTTCCAGAGCAAAATCCATAGTGTTTCTGTGAAGCACCTAATTAAAAACTCAGTAAATTCAGGAGAAAGCTGGCACTGATTTCAGTGGACTTTTGGCGGGGTTTCTGCAGAGGGAAGGCATAGCCTTTTGTGTTAAGTAACTGATGTGAACTTCATTGGTCTAAACTTTATTCTGTGGGCTATTTTAAAAATATTAGCATTCCAGTTTTATGGAATAAACAGAAAATTCTGTTTCAAGTACAGGATGCAGTACATCTTACTTGTGGATATGCAAAGGATATATGACAATAAACTGGGAACTTTTAAAAATCAAGTGCCCTGACCTTCATCTTGCTTTCCTTTTGCTGGATCTTATACAAGCAATTCATTAGCAGAAATAAGGCTGTTGTCTTTCTTCCCCTTGGAACAACCTCAGCTGGCACACGGGAGCCTTTACTTCTAAGAAGAGGCAGAGACATTTTGTTGCATTCATAGAATGTGCAGCTAAATTACTCTTGCTGTTGCCTGGCTTGACCATGACTTGTTTGTCAAAAGGAGGCTGGGTAAGGTAACCTCTGTGAGGTTGATGCTAGTAACTTGAGAGGGTAAGTCTAGAGTGTTTTGTTGTTGTTGTTGTTGTTTTCTCTTCTGAATATCAGTTAGTGGCCATTGCCTCTTGTCCTTTCCCTGAGCATTAATGAGTCGAGTCTGGTTTAGTCATCTGTGCTTCCCTCGCCCCCAGCTTCCATCACATGTTTTATAGAAATAATTTAGATACCTTTGAGACTTTTCTTTCTCAGGATAAACATCCCATCTCTGTCAGCCTTCCCATTATGTCAGATGTTCCTGTGCTTTAGTTGTCGTTGTGTCCCCTTTGGTGGAGACTTTTGCTCTAGTATGCTGGTTGTACTGGGGAGTCCAGAACTGGACGCAGTGCTCCAGATGTGGCTTAACATTGCTTAGTAGAGATGAAGGATCAACTTATGCTACCTGCTGGCATTGCATTCGTTCCTAGTGCAGGCCAGGAGGCTGTTGACTTTCTTTGCCATAAGGTCACACTGTGGCCTTATGGTCAGCTTAGTGTTCACCAGAACCCTCAAGACATTTTTTCTCTGAGCTTTATTCTAGCTGGTATGTGTACTGGTGCCTGGGGTTATTCCCTGGTGTAGGATTTTGCATTTGTCTTTGTAATACTTTGCAAAGTTCCTGTCCATTTTTCCAGCCTTTCAGAGTCCCTCAGAATGACAGTACAGTCATGGTGTATCAAGTGTTCTTCCCAGTTTTGTGTCATCTGCAGACTTGCTGAGGGAGCATTCTGATTAAATATCCAGGCTATTAAGATATTAAACAGTACTGGATACAGAATTACTCCTTGGGTTGTGTGACTGCCCTCCAGCAGGACTTCATCCTGGTGATGGCAAGCCTTTGAGATCAATAATTCAACCAGTTTTCAGTTCGCTGTCCGTTCATCTAACCCAGACTTTTATCAGTCTTTCCATGAGGATATTGTAGGAGACGGTACTGAAAGTATTACTGAAGTCAAGATAATGTTCAGTGTTCTTCTTTCATCTGCCAAGCCATTCATCTCATTTTAGAAGACTGTCAGATTGGTCAGGTCTGATTTTCTTTTTTTTTTGTGAATACATACTGACTGTTTGTAACTACCTTTTTTTCTTTACTATGTTTAGAAGTAACTTCCAGAATTATTTGTTGCTTCTCCTTCCCTGGGATCAAGGTGAAATTGGATGAGCTGTTGTTTCCTGGATCATCACCCTTTTTCTGCTTGAAGACTCTCCTGTTGTTTCAAATTCAAAGCATTCGTTGCTAGGCTGGCAGGAGATAATTTAGCCTCCCAGTGCTCTTGCCACCAGCTTAAATGAAATTGAGATACAGGATCCCCACATTGGGAGTCTTTAAGCCTGTCTGGGCAACCTGTTACGTTTTTCAGTCATCCACACAGTAAAGAAGCATTTTTAAGAACCTTTTTGTTTGTTGGCGGTTTTTTTTCTTTCTTGAAGATGAAGTGCAAATATATTTCCACAACCTTAGCTGATTAAAGATTTCCCAAGTCTTTTACCAGCTGTCTTGAAGCTTGCCTTCAACCTGGGAGATGTTTCTGTACCAAGTGACACCACTTACTTACTCTCCCTACTGGCAAACATGGAAGACTGAGGAAGCTCTGCTGATGTCCTTTTGTATCCACTTTTGATTCATGGTCTGCCAATTTTTCCACTGCTCACCCATCCAAACACCAGTGGTACAACCTCAGAACTGATGGCTGGCATGTCTTGATGAGTGTCTGTTGCTCTTCTGGAGGCATTTTGTCAAACCCGGAAGCTTAAACACAAGCTGGCTGTGCTGCTGTTGGATCTTTCTGGAAAGATCTGAGAAGGATTAATGTTGCTTATAAAACTCCGAGTGTCTGCTCTTCAAGTCATCTGTCTAGATTAGGAGATTTGGTTTGTTTGGTTTTCCCTAGCTTTCCAGTTTAAAATCAATTTCTCTCCTGGATCCAAATGGAACAGAATATGTGATGCAGATATACCAGCAAAGAACATGTGCTTAGGATGGATGGATATATAGAGCTAATTAACTAAATATAATACAACCTAGATTAAATATTGAAGCAATCAAGTAAATGCTGGTACATAGCTATTGAAATCTGAACTGATACTAAAAATGTGTCAATGAACCTCTTTAGCTAAGCAGTAATATTCCTCTGTAAGCTTTTAAAACTGATCTTGTACTGAATAATTCTGGAATAAGTTCTACAAGGTGGATGAAAGACAAGAGCGTCCCAGTGACATGCACTGACTATTATCTTGGCAAGAATTTTCTCTGGAAGCAACAAGAAAATCTGAAAATCTGTGCATCTTCCATGTTAATTGAGCCCTAGAAATTCATGCCTACAAACCAAATGGAAATGGAAACTTTATACATCTTGTCAGCAAATAGCAAGCTATCAGTCACAGCTACAGATGAAAGCTAGCACGACCTACATCTGTCATGTTGTTACAATGGTGCCAGCATTACAGTTCCATTGTTTAGATCTAGGGTCAAGCCTGCTGAGACCTCTTTTTATTCAGCTTTGAATGTATCCATTTTCATTAAGTTTTTCAAAGCTGTATGAAAGACTCAGTGGGGTAAGATGTGGCGATGTTGAGCCTAGGTTAGTACTGCAGCTATCAAACTATCTCATGGTCACAGATGGTCACTGCAATTGTCCACACCAGTCTACCACCGGAGCTGCTATTGAAAGGGCACAAAACTGGTGGTACAAAGGGATGCCTTTTTTTCCCTTCAATAAATGAGTCTACTGTTGCTCCAAACTGGCATTATTGAAGGTTTTGTGCAGGAGAAGAATAGATGTTGACAAACCAGTTTCCATGCTAAAAAATGCTACTCTTATTCCTAAACTTAGAGATCTTTCCTTGGGTGAATAACGCTGTCTGACTAATACCAGAGTGGCATTTGCAAACTATTTTCATTGATTATGTGGATGATGGCAGTACTGGGAGTCCTAACTCTGACAGCAGTAAATGCAAGCTTGTTAACGTGCTAAACAAGGCATGCTTCTGTTCTGTAATTCCATTAGAGGAAAGTCTCTTTCACTGTACACTGTTAAAAACATCAGGGGCATTAATTGCTCAGTTTCTGTGTTTAATCCTCGAATGTTAAAGGTGTTTTTACATAGATTGAAGGAGTTCAACTGTTTGTCTCACTGACTTACCTAATGCGACTGATGGGGTACCACAGGCCTTACTCTTCATGCTGAAGCACAGTCTAGACCTAGTAAATCTTCCAAGCCATTCTTACTGATGATGTGAATGTGCATTCTGTTTTGTCCTTAAACAGAACTGCTTCTTCAAAGCATTAACTACCATTTTCCTCTTTTTCTGGTATGATGAGCTGAAAGCCTCCATACAAACAGTCTGCGTTTGTTGGCAGCGTGTGAAGGTTCTGGTAAGATTAAAATAGTTCTTGCCTGAAAGAACAATGAAAAGCAATAAAGCCGATTTCTCTTGTATAGGATCCTTTGTGGCCTGTGACAGATCAGTTTACCGCTGGCGAGGGAACCCTTAAAATTCAAGTGACTACTGTGATGAAATGGATGCTTGTTCCTGGACAGGAAATATCAGGCCTCTGTGGAGACTAGCTCAGTGATTCACTCCCAGGCATTTAGAATTTGTACTTTAATATTAGGATGTAAGATTAGGGTGGGTTTTATGTTGCTTTTTTGTTGTTGTTGTTGTCCTCCTTATCCTACCAAAAGCTGTCCGTTGGTAAGTCTCGTGTGCTGTAGTGGAATTTTTCAGCCCCCGGAGGCCCTCCATGACTTCTGAATGGCCTGTTGCCCCAGGAATTTCATAGCTCTCTGGGTACATGAATGTTTGTTTGTTCGTTTTGTCCTTTCATCTGGCCCTGGAGTCTGCTGCTACATGAAATGTCTCAGCCAGGCTGGTTTAAGTTACAAAGAGTATATTTCTGCATGTGAGAGGTATTGAACCTGGTAATGTACTTTGGCTTGCAGTTACTAGAATTAAATACTCCTGTGCCAAAGATGGAACTGCAAAGGAGAAATATTTTTCCCATAAGATGAAAATCATTTGCACAGGGGTGGGTCTGGCTGTTCCAGAAAGAAGCTTCCGACTTTCTTCTGCTTCGATTATTCAGTTAACAGGGGAATCTAAAGAATGAGACTTCTTGCCTGGAGAGAGATGGATGTTGATGATTTTCATGATTCTGAAAGAACGGAAAGGAATTTGACACTGACCTGAAGCAGGGTCACTTAAGCAACCAGTTGTTCTTAATGACTTCAGTCAATGTCCCTTTGCTTCAGTAGTCATGGCTTTCTGCTGCCTTGTTAGTGCTGTCTCTCCTTTCTTACAGTGTACTGCATGCAAATGATCCCTAGGCAAACCCTATAAATCATTTAAATTTGTCAGTAGCGACTTCCTGGAAGCTGCGTCCTGATGAGGGTTGGGGTGGGGGCAGCTTCTAGACTGGTGGTTTCCTTTCTCATAGCTGGTCGGCATTTAGCATGATGTCAGTGTACTTCATGCTGTATATGACTCAGGCAGAAGCTTTTCCCTATTGTTCCTTTCATAACAGGTGCTGCTAGACTAAGCAGTAAATGTTCTTGAGCCAAGCAATACATATTGCACAAATTTAAAACCCAGCACAGAAATCATCAGCCTCTGTAGCCTGTGGACTGCAGAGCTGTGAGGCCTGAAAGCAGGGAGCTGGGGCTGATGCTCAAGTGACTTGAATTAAGACCTTGCTGCTCCACTGAGGAGTGGAATCAGCTTTTGTAAGCACTGGGAATAGCTGTAGCTGCTTCAGTAGCCCTTGTTGCAGGCAGTCCTGCTGTGGGTCACATTACTTATCTGCAGCACTCAGACCTATCAGACCCCTTGTATAGATGGACTGTTCTGACTCATTTCAGTATCCTGGGGCTGCCACTACCTACTGGAAATTAGGCCATCAGTGAACTGGGTAGGCACTGGTCATGTTTAATTTCTAGTTTAGGTAATGCTGAAAGAGAATTGCTTTGGATTTTTCGTAGTCATTCATGGAACAGAAGTACCAGCTACAGTTCAGCTTCCCAGGTGGAAAGGAGTTGAGGTATCTCCCTGCCAAATGCGTTGGAGTGAGGGAAAGGTTCTTACACGTGTCCATTAGTAACTACAAGTTTCATTATAAGGTGCTATTTTATCACTTGCTTTGCACATGTCAGATTTCTAAAGATAACTGTAGAGCTGATTCTGGAGTACGGTAAGCTCTGCTGAGGGAGTAGTTCCTGGTGCACTTAGACCTGTAGGACGTTTGGACTAGTGGTGGTACTTCCTGCCTGGTCTCGGATATGGCTGCAGTCAGATGTAACAACAAACTCAGAACGCTGTTAAAAGATCTAAGGGGTTGAGTGTATCTTGTGTTGGTGTTTCCTTCTGTTTTTCAGCTTTACATTACAAATAAAGGAAAAGTCTATCCAAACAGATTTCCACAGGAAAGAAAGCATTAAATAAAATGTGCTTACTTCATAAATCTTATTGAGGCTTAAGGTAACAGCAGCCTTCCGAAAAAAACAAACTGGATGAAGAGTTGGATGCCTGAAGAGAAACCTTCCTACTTTGAAAGGAAGGACATGAGCTGAAAAGCTACTACTGTCCATATTAGGGCAAAGCCAGTGTGTTGCTGTTTATGCTGCAGAATGAACCTCATTTTCATTGCCCCAGTTTCATAGGAATGCTTAGCTACTTAGATGTCTAATGTGATCCTGCATGCATATCTTTACTATTTTAGTGCCTTAAAATGTTACTTATCTAAATGTTACTAACAATGCAACTCCATTTTTAGAATGTGCTTTTAAAACTGAGTTTGCAATTTGATACGCGGGTAGACTTTTTGTTGGTTGTAAAATGATGTCTGAATATTTACCAAAAGCTGATCAGAATGGAGTAATAGCTGAAAGCATCCCTAGTCTTTAGAGAGATACTACAGTCTATGGCTGACTTTAAACGTCTGACAGCATCTCTGTGTGCTGATTATGGCCATCGTAATTTCCTTCAAGACACTTCTTTCTAGCAACCTATCCTGCATTATGGCTTTTCTTTGGAAGAAATGGAGAGATTCTGCCCAAGATAATTGTGTTCGTCCAGACCGTTTCTATATTATCTAGGAGCCTGAGGGATGCTTTGGCATTCCAACTTGGCATGAGGAATGGAGGATCCTGGAATTCATCAGCTTGGGGCTGTCACTACATGAGAGCTTTCTGAGGGCTCCTGGGACTTTGTGAAAAGCTGCTAAGAGGGTGTGCAGCCAGAAAACTGGGACGACAAACCTGTTGACAATGGACTTATATTTGCTGTTTGTACCTCTTCTGGAAAATGTTTGCAGAATTGCTCAGCTCACAGAATTGAAGTGCAGTGCAGTCAGGGTGCTGTGTGTCTCAGCCTACTATTTATTTTAACTGCTGGGACCATTTTTCACTGCTCTGTGATGTTTCCATTCTTTTATGTTCACTCGCTTTGAATCCTGTGTCTCAAAGATAGCTGTTGCTATCCTCTTGCCTGAGGAATGCTGGCAGAGCCTCACCTCGGAGCTCTTCCACCTAAATTCTTAATCAGATAGTCTGCATTGCGAGACCAAATGTGCTGCCTCTACATCTTTCCCTGCCAAGAGCAGTGAGCTGCTCTGTTTGTCTTTCTGCGGTGCTGCTGAGCTTTGCCTGCTGCCTGTGCCTGGTGGCAGTGGAGGGAGAGGTGTTAAGCATTTTAGTTTTAAAGGCCTTCCTGTGTTTTAGGGGTGTTTGGTATGTGTCACCAGTTAGATAGTTGTGAGTAACAAACTGCTTCTGCTTTTAAAGCTCACTTCTCCTTGCTTCACTTCCTTTCAGAAACGTGGGAAAAAGAAATGCAAGTACTTCAGGTACTGTGGTTATTATAAATGCAAACCTTTTTAAGGCATTCTGAAGGAAATTAGCAACACCTTATTCATCAGAGTACTTGAGAGTATTCTCACGAGGTTGGAGTGTCGCTGTCATTTGGGTGCTTTGCATGCTAGTACAAAGAATGCAGAAGATCAGCCTTACAGTTTCTAAGGTGAATGTTCTGTATGAGGAAGAACTGGAGTTTACTTTTACACTGCAAGCGCACAAGTCCTTCATAAATTGTATATGAAGTTCAAGACTAATTACTGTCGGACATTTACATAAAACTGAGGCGTAGCTAACAGCTGAGATTTCCACTAATACCTTGAAAGCAATACGTTGCAGTGCGGCTGGAATTGGGCCCCTGCTTCCTGAAGTGATGGCCAAACCTCTGTGCTTGTAAGTTTGTCTTTCATCACCTTGACTCCAGAGGGACCTCATTTCTTTCTCCACCTTGCTGCATGGCACTGGCTGGCTGTTTTCAAACTAGCTTAAGGTTGATTTTTATTTTTTTGTTTCGGTGGAGATTAACCTTAATGGTAACAGTGCATTTTTAAATAAATATTTTTGGAAAGCGTGTGTTATAAAGCTCTCAGAACAAAAACGCACAAAGGATCTTCTAACTGCTGGAGCTGAATATGCTTAAAGTTTATGAAAAGAGGGATTCAGGGACAGGGTGCAGTGTTGTGTCTTGCATCCTCAACACAGCTGCTTAGCAGCGATAAGAAAGCAATGCTCTATTCATGCTGACCTTGTTTCCAAAGAAGCCTTGTCCTATCAACTACTGAAAATAAGGAAGAATTTCCTGTGACATGCTGCTAATGTTGGCTTTTAAAGGGGAGCAGAATGAAACCTCTGAGCACGACACATACTGTATCTAACCACACAGGATTTCCTGTGCTGGAATGGGAGCTTAGTGGAAGCCACGTTTTTCTCTTCCTCTTAATTCATTCAGAAAAATAGAGGTCAGCGTCATGAATTGATATTGCTGTAGTCCCTGCTAAAAGCTTAAATCAGCAATTGCTAATGGATATATTGTGATGCCAAGAGGACTGCAAGACAAAATTGTTTCCCTTTAGTACAATAAAGCCTACATGCCCCAATGACGTTTTTAAACCCTCATAAGAGAATAGTTGTACAGGGGAGAACTCTCAAAGGCTTAAGTGTAAATATGTTACAGTAACTAAAAATTCCACCTCATTGCAGTAATAAAGAAAATTAATACAAACATTGCATTAGTCTTCACTGGTTTTGGTATTACGCTTTTTTTCTCTAATCAGAATGAATTAAGCAATTGATATGAACTGTGTGGAAGACACAGAAGAACTCTTGAATTATAACTCAGACACTGCTGAAACTGTAGAGGATTTAAAATAATGTTTCCGTAAATTAAATTTCATTTTTTAATATGTCAGCTAAGTAAACTTCTCTTTCTTTTTCCCCCCCATTATTGATTCGTAACATTGTCTTCCTGGTAGTGTTTCCCTGGCTTTGAGTAGTAAAACCAGAGCCATAACAGTTGTGCAGTTTGGGGTTAGGCATCTGATTTTAATAGGATAAAGTGCCCGTATTTTTCTTCCTATTTAAAAGATAATCACCCAGTTTGTAGTAAATCTTCAGAGCGTGGGCTAACAGTACATGCCTTTTATTCAAGTCCTACCATATAGGATAGGATATACTGAGTTGGAAGGGACACACAGGGGTTATCAAGTTCAATTTCTGACTCCACACAGTAGCACCAAAAATCAAACCCTGTGTCTGAGAGCATTGTCCAAATGCCCCTTGAACTCTGTCACTTGGGGCTCTGCCTACTGCCCCGGGCAGCCCGTTCCATGCCCACCACCCTCTGGTGCAGACCCTTTCCCTAACCCCCACCAGACCCTCCCCTGACACAGCTCCATGCTGTTCCCTTGAGTCCTGTTGCCATCACCAGAGAGAAGACAGCAGGCTGCCATAGCACACTGATTATTCGTATTCGTCTTGCATTCAACTAGGACCCATAGATCCCTTTCCACAAGGCTGCTCTCCAGCCTCTTTTCCCCAGTCTGATGGCAGATGATCCACATGAGCTGTGTTATGTACTGAGAACATACAGCTTTATTTTTGCCCTAGACCACGCTGACAAAATAGACTCCTGATTATACTGTCATGGTGGTCAAGATGATGCTAAAATTCCACAGCCCACCTAGTACTACTTGTCTTGGACTCAGTGCTTTTAAGTTAACCTATTTTTATTCTTCTTTAGCTCAAATTGTAGTCGGATGTCATCCTAGAACACAGGTAAGAGTGTGCTTACCGTCTCTGGTCAGCTGTGCAAACTCTGTACAGGTCTTCTTCCCAGACATGGTATTCATATGGGGAGAGATTTGCTCACGTATAGTTTTCACTTCTACTCAAATGATATGATCTTTATTACTTCTATGCCTTCTGGATTTGATTTGGCTGATGAAATTGGTTTTGGTCTAAGAAGTAGAAATTTTGTTACACCTGGACTGTTTTCACTTCTCTAGTAATTCTGAGATGTCTGTTTTAAGAGTTTTTTCTCAAAGAGAAATAAGTCATCTCATGGCACACTTGAAGTGCTTCTACTTGGTAGTCTCTATACTTCATTTTGTTCCAGAGTATTCATAGCCTGGTCCTGCAGTCCTTCAGTGTCATGAAAGCTAATAAATAATATATTTAAAGGCCTGTATGGATAGGCTCCACCTGCTTTTTAACACAGTCCCACTTGACATGTTTTCATGTTATGCATGCCAGCCTAGCACATCAGCTGTTCCTACATTATGTCTGCAGTTCAATTTGTACTTAAGTCAGGATTTCCAGTTGTAGGTTACTGAGGTCTGGCTTGGATCTTGTGTGTCTCACCAATTTAATCAATTAAACGCTTTAATCTCAAAGCAAAATCATAAGGGACAACCTATTAAGGAATTCTTTTGTACACTTTACATGAGGACTTCCTTCTGTGCCACTTTACATATATTTTGGTTGTGTATTTATCTTGAAAGAGCTGAACAGTACCCTGGAGCCACTACACACAGATGGGTATGTAAACAGTTTGCAAAAGCAAATAGAACTTGTACATCAGAACATTTGCACTCAGTTGGATGATCTGTTAAGTAAGGAGGAATTTAAAGGCACTTCCAAACAATGCATAGGTTTGTTTTCTCTCTTTCCTCAGTTCCTTCCTGAATAAATGTTTTAGCAAAAATTTTGCCTATTACTGGGATTTGATCGGTTACGATGGATTTTGATTGATTGATTGATTGATTGATTGATTAATCTTGAATTCATTGTAAAACATTTTGAGTTGTATCAGGGAATAAGTAGCATAGCTTTAACAAATATGCACATTACTTAGAACTCAATGTGCCGCAGGTTTTTTAGGTGGTAACAAGTTGAAAATACTGTATATCCTGCAGTGTGTTTGAAAACTGAGGTAGTACCTCATCTTTTTACCTAAAAGGAAGCACTGCTTTCCCATGATTTTGCTATCTTACTGCATGTTACTCCCTGTGTGGTGGTGGTAGCATAGACTGCTCAATCTCAGTAAGGCTGTGGGCACTATTGGTCCAACAGGAACTGTTTGGTAATTCATGGTACATCCTACAAGTATTTAAGTGAGAGAAATAAACTTTTCTCGAATCTTCCAAGGGTCTCGCTAGTTTTGGCATGATTTCCAAGCTCCCTGTTTCCTTGGGCCCCTGACATCTCACATTAGTGTTTATTAATTTCCTCTTCTGAACAGTATCTCTGGATTTACACAGCATAACCAGAACTAAATTCCAGCGTATATAGGTCTGCAGTGTGCTGCGTATCTCACTCTAAATCTGTTTTATTTTTGATTTACCTATTATGACACAGATGAGTTCTAGTAACAGGTTTTGCTTAGTCTGTAGGAAAATGCCTATAGCATTTATGGTACATTTTTTGAACATTCACATTGAGCAGGAGCTTAGCTGTACTAAGAGGTCACGTAGCCCACTTTTAAATTTATAGCTTCTGGTCTTCTGCTTGACAATTCCTGCACAATTCTACAGGCAACAGGAGGCAACACTTGGCATGCTCTTATCTGTATGATAATTTGACTTTAGTGAAGTTTTACAGCTATGTACCAAGATAATGTGGTAATTATGCTCTGTGCATGTCTCTGAGGAAGTACAATTTGCTGTTACCAACAATCAGATAAGGTACAAGAGAAGATAAAAGAAGTTATCCGAAACTGCAGAGTGTACAAGAATGTGTGTGCCCTGTTGGCTTAGAGGCAATTTCTACAATATATTTCCTACCACGTGCAATAAATTTGTGTAAAACATCACTGCTCATTACTCTGCTTGTGGGCCATTCTGTCAAAGCTTCTTAATGAGTGAGTTGTGAAGAGCAGCTCTGCATCTGTGGGTTATGAATGAAACAGTGGATTACATATTAACATGATGGCCTTCCTGTGTGGCATTTTGATTGCTCAGAGATACTGACCACACTTCCTTTTGACACCTACTTTAAATGCATGCATACTTACACATATAGGATGCAAATGGCATTTTAAATGCATATGGTTGTCTCTTGCTAAGTTTGTGGTAAGAATGAAAAACAGTCTTTAAAAAGTATACTGCACTTGAGAGCCATATTCTGACCTTGCTGTATCAGCCCCTTCTCAAAGAGCGTGTTCTGAAGGTTGAGTGCCTATAGGTTGTGAAGGGGAAGATGGGATGTCATTGGGATATCAGAGTGTTACAGAGCAGTAACATTTAATGCCTGCTGCAAAGACACTGAAGGAGACGCAGTGATAGCAATTCCAGCTTATCTTTCTTTGTATTTTTATTTTTCCCTCACTTGTTGGAAGACAAATTTCAGTGGGAGCCCAAGAAGCCAGTCTGTCAGTGACTGTTCCACTTGCTGCTAAGCAGTTAATCGCTCTTGCCCATCTCTGAGATAGCACAATTATTTGCAAGGGAAATAATTGCTCATCGATAATATAGACACAGTAGGAAGAAGGCAGTAAATATTTTAAATTTAATTTTAAGCCTTTTTAGTTGGAAAATATAAAATCATTACTTTTACTTTGTAGCAGCAATGATTGTTTCATGCTGCCTGTAAACAGATTCATCAGTAGACATCAGCTGGTCTGCTGAGATAAGAGAACATCCCCGAACTAGCTTATAGGGATTAATAAGGAGATGGTGCCAGAACTAAAACTGATTGGTTGGTTTTCTTTAGAGAGAATAGATGAGTTGAGGAAGAGGGAATCTTCTTCTGCATGCACCATCATCTCTGTGTTGAACACATCCAGAATAGGAAAAACTACACTAACAAACAAGGAATTTTTGTTTCGGAAGCACTGGATAGGGGTTTTAGGACTTCTCTGGATTAATACTTGCATTTTCTTTGCATGTCCACTGAGTCTTTATTGCTGCTCTCAACAACAGCAAGAACAAAAAAAAGCTCATCTACCTCTGCAGTCACTACTTTTGGTTTAAGTGGACGTGTTCATTTCCTTTTACTAATTTCCAATTTTGCCATTAGACGCCCAGCAAATTCTGCCTTGGAAAGCGTAGGGTCCTCCTCCCCTCACACACTTTGGTAAATAACAAGCAGCAGGTGCATCTGGTCACAGATGTTTCTGGATTTGGCAGTCTGGTCAGATGGATTATGTTATTCCTCAGCCACGACAAGAAGAGTAGTGTTCCCTGTGCCTCTTCAGAGACTTGGTGCCTGTCAGATGCCAAAACTTCTTTGGCAAGCTGGAGTCACAAGGCACATATGGGCTCCTGAAAGAAAATAAAGTTACCGTATGCATTCAGGGAGAATTTTATCTTCCAGTAGTTTGCTTATTAAAAAGAGATGCTAAACTTTCTTCTAGAAACTCTCTGAACTAGGAATGTTCAGTTTACCAAAATAGTTTCCAGAGTCCATGGCATGCATCTTTCACCTTCTCTTTTGGATCAGGCAGAGAGTGGGCTGCAGACCACAATTAGTCATCACAGATCTCAGTGAAGTTCCTTCTGTCCCAAGAGACTTCTGCCAACAAAATGCCAAGGCTCCACCATCATGTGATAGACAGCGTCGTATTAAAAGACTAGATGTATGTGAAAGAGACCCTAATTTGGATATACAGTAATGACAAGTAACTTTCAACTATCTTCTTTAAACAGAGCACATAAAAATAGATAATCAAACCAAGACCAAATCTGTGTGTCTATACAAACATCAGGCGTTAGCTAGTACAGATATATAGGTGTGTGTGAATATTACTTAGGATACTTTTATTTAATTAGGATATTTCAGTGTGAAATATTAGTCTGTATTGCAAAATAAGAATAGGTTACACTATTAGGAGAATAGCTTTGTTCTTTGAGGAAAGTGACAGTGCACTGCATTAATAAACCAAATGCATCAACAAGTGACTCAGTCCTTATGGACAGAAATTCAGTGTATGCATAGAAATGATCCCGGGAGAAGAGAATTTAGAGGGAACCTTACCAACACTTACAAATACCTAATGCGTTGATGTTAAGAGGATGGGACCATGCTTTTTGGCGGTGCTCAGCAGCAGAATAAGGGGCAGTGGGCACAAACTGCAACTTGGGAAGTTCCATATCACAGAATCATAGAATCATGATATGAACATGATATGAACATGAGCAAGACCTTACTTACTGTGAGGGTGACAGAGCACTGAAACAGGCTGCCCGGAGAGGTTATGGAGATATTCAAAACCTGTGCAGCCTACCGTAGGGAACCTGCTTTAGCAGGGCATTGGACTCAGTGATCTTTAGAGGTCCCTTCCGACCCCTGTGGCTCTGTGATTCCATAAATACACTGTCAGTTTCACAGAGTAATTTTAATGATGTAGAATACGAAAAGAAATTAGGATTGGTGCCAGATAGAGAACGATAATGACGAGAGACTCTAGTTGCTTTTGCAACACAAAGAAGTTACAAAATGTGGAAGTAGTGTAGTGGTCAAATACAAATGACCTTCTTGGAGAACCCACAGGAGAAAATCTGATTTTGTCCTGGGTCTTTGTTCACAGTTGATCCACTGAAGAATTGTCAATGTAATGTATTTGAATTCAATTTTCTCATTAAAAATGAAAAAGCCTCCAGAAAAACACTTTCCACTATAATGTTTCAGAAAGGAAGTAGATAAAAATGAGGAAACAATCAAAGGCTTATTAAAAGGAGCAGCTCAAAGGGTAAAATACATAATAGACTATGGATTAAGCTATGGATCAAACCATTAAACCATAGCTGTGGTTTAATTGGTATCTGTAAGTGTTCTGTAAGTTAACAGTATGGTACATATCAAAGAGCCTGCTGTATAAATCCATGATGCAGAACATCTTGAACACTGCAAGTGTTGCAGTCACTTTAACTCAGAATTAAGGAAGTATAACTAAAGGAGTGTGGAAGATTATTAGAAGCATGCAACCACTTTGGTGCAAAGATGATTCCGGATAGCCTGGAAAGAAATCACTGGAGAGGGAAAGGGGAACTTGTTTGCAGCTGTAAGTCAGCAAAATAATATGGAGAAGATGAGTGGGAGTGACTGAAGTAGTGAAGCACTGGGGCATGTTTTTCCTTAAGATAGTGAGGGCAGAGTATGTATGGGATTAGGAAGGGATTAGACCAGTGATTAGCCTTTGCTGAAAGTGTTCTGCATGAAACATGGTGGTGTCCAGCTTGGGAGAGATATCGTGGGTAGCAGCACGATTGAGTGACTTTTGACCTTGTCATATTAAAAATCTTTCACAGAGCTTTTAATCTAGCCTAACACATATCAAATAAAGATAGTTAACGATCATCATCTTTATCAAACTCGTGATATTCTCTGGGGGAAATGTCTTCATGATCCAGGAAGATTGTAGGCACAGCAATATCAAGTATTTTTGAGAATATTTTTTCTTGTTTCAAAGTGAGTTTAGCATATGATTTTTGCTCATTTGAGCAGTTCTTACTCATCTTGTGAACTGACTTAAAGGAAGAGTTCAATCCGGTTAAGTTTTCTTTAGCCATTACAGTGTAGCAAAAATGTTTATTGAAAGTGAGTGTGGGTGAATGTACGTTCACTTTGCTGGTGGACATGCAGATTGTCTTTCCGGTACCTGTACAGATTCATGATATGATTTAGGTTGGGGAGGCCGTAAAGTCCAACCTGTTCGAAGTAGCCCATATAGTCAGGTTGCCCAAGGCTCCTTCCACATAAATTTTGCATATTTTCAAGGTTGAAAATAATACACTCGTCCCAGGCAACCTATTCTTGGGTTTGACCACCATCAAAGAGAAGAGTTTTTCCATACAGCTTCTCAGAACTTCCTGTATTGCTATTTGTTTCTGCTACCTCTCATTTTGTCACAGTACGCCTCTGGGAACAGTGTCATCTGTCTTCTGTATTCCTTCTCACTGGGTTGAGCACAGCATTAATACCTCCCTTTGTATTTTAGACAGTTGTTAAAAGCAGAAAAAAAATCAAGTTACTGTTTTATTTTCATGTGGGAATTGTGATACAAATGTCTTTTGCCTCAGAACTCATCTATCAGCTGAATTTTCTAATTATAGGAATTTTTCCCTTCCTTTTTAAAGGAGTGTAGTTCAGTTGAACTTGTCTATTAAATAGCAATGGAAAGCATAGAAAGAACACTTGCATTACATCTCTCTGAGCATTCCATTTTGAATGCAGATACATTCAACTTGAAGTGTTTTGTTCTTTCAGGCTTTCTTCCAACAAAATATGAAAATCGTATGTGTGTAAAGAAATCTTGTAGGAAAATTCTGAGCTTTGCCTTTTGATATAAAATTTGGTTTTGACTTAATTTTGTCAGAAAGCCTTTGAGCAGATGTTTAACATATTTTGTACATCTGGATGCATTTTGCTGCTGCCGGAGGAATTGTATCTGAGTGTCTTCTGAAAATGGTGGCCTCAACTGTGTTTCCCAAGCCTTCTGAAAGTTCATTTTTGTTATATTTGAAGTTGTGGCAATTTCTGATGTTGTAGGATGTGATCAAGATGTAAAACTTAAAACTCAATGTTTTTTTCTCATTGCATCCTAATAAACTATGATAGTATTCTCTACTATCTTTTCATTGAGTATCTAATCATCTCCATAAGTTGGTTCTTACACATTTTCAGAGCTCTGTGTTTACTGTGTCTTCAGGAGTAGCTGATTGTTTCACTTTGTTTATTTAATTCACTTAAGCTCCTGATAGGACTCTCTCAGGAAAAGCAAAGCCAGGGAAGGACCCCAGTTTGATTTGGTTGGAATAGCTTCCTTGTTGTAATAACTAATTTTTCTTTCCTGAGAAGCAGAAAATTAGTACAAAGTTAAAAGCTGATTTTACTTGTTGCTCTTTCAGATGTTAAATTTGAATTTCCCTTGGAATAGCCAGAAAACAGAACAAAAGAAAAAGACAGGAGGAGTTGCTATATTTTACTGTGGTGTTTGGCTCTTGACATCCATTCTGATGGTTTTAACTGTTCAAAACATACCCTGCACAAGCAGGCATTCTACAGCGCTTTGACCCAAGCAGCTACTGCATTGATGATATGGAGCACACATTAAATGAGATGACCGTACCTGCTAAGATTTATTAAGAAGCATTGTGGCTAGGAGGTTTATAAGATTTAAAACATGCGAAGTGTTAGTATTTTCAAATCAGTAGAAAGGGAAGAGAATCAAATATGAAGGATTAGTGTTTGTTACCTTTTATACAGTGAAACTCAATTTGTTCAGTTGCATAAAACAATAAAATTCTTAGGGCTTGATTTTAGAAGCTGATGAACATAGATAACCCCATAACTTTAATGTAGTTGGCATCACACCTGCTGAGCTTTTTAAAAAAACCTTTGCCTGGAGCCAGTTGAAGCACCAGCTGCTTCTTAAGCTCACTCCTTGGAAGGCAAGTTTTGGAAAAGTCTTTTTGTCTTGGAAGGTCCAGGTGGCTGGCAAAGACAAGCCTTTGTCTATTGCTCAGCCTTGGGCTCCCAAGGGTATTAAAATTAGTTATAAAAATTTTACAGCTTGTTTTATGGAGGCTACAACACTGATAAAAGTTAATACAGCTCTGATTAGAAGGACTCTGTGAGGGCACTGAAAATGTCTTTTTCAGTGTTTCTCATGACACACACTGAAAGTGCTCATAGCAACTATCACCAGGGAGACCAGTGAAATCCTGAAAAATCCCAAGGTCAGATGAGAGCACCAAGGGACATTCCATCTCGATTAACAGGTTTTTGGACCTCACAGTTCCTTTCTCCC
This sequence comes from Alectoris magna, assembly GCA_030625065.1. Classification (NCBI taxonomy): domain Eukaryota; kingdom Metazoa; phylum Chordata; class Aves; order Galliformes; family Phasianidae; genus Alectoris; species Alectoris magna. The sequence continues at coordinate 164,880,739 of CM060560.1, read as the reverse complement.
TGCATTTCAACTTTTTAATGGCTAAAGTGGCTGAAGTACACCGTCAACTTTGAAGGGCTGTGTGGAGAGCAAGGAAGAAGGAATTAATTCAGAATAAATTAATTCCTTATTGCACAAAAAAGTTAGACACAATATTGTGTAAGGCTAGAATGAGGCTAGTATTATAATGATATCAAACCTCAGAATGTGCTGTCTGGATACTAGATGGCTGTGAGAAATATTTGTGATGGACATGTGCTGCATCATAGGCATCAATCCGCAGTCTTAAAACCTTGCAGCTTCTTACTTTTTTAATGTATGAAAGGTCACCTGCTGCAGGTACTGACTTTGTTTTTGTTGTTTGCAACTGAACATGAAATTTTTAGGTACTGTCTACATCTTGGGTACCATGAAACGTAGTTCTTAGATGCAAAGCTTGATGTTATGCCAGAGGATGTGTTGTGGTTGTTTTATTCTTAGCTTGCAAATTGGGATGAAGTATTTCTCAGTTCTCCTACTAATATTAAGCGAAAGGGATGCTGGAAATTCGGAATGTCTAGTTGGCAAATTCTGGAGTAATTTTTCCATCATTTGCCAGAGTATGACAGCTGGATGCAAATGTCCCGTTTCTCTTAGAAACACTTAAATAGTGGATATGACATACGTAGTTATAGAGATTTTCTTGTCGTTTTTATTTTCTTACAGTGCTTTCTTGAAATAGAGTGCCTTTGCATCTGCTTCTTCATACCTCTTGGTCGTCTGCTTTCTTCCAAGTTTATTTTGCTGTGCTCAGGACTTCATTCTGTCGCATTACAATGGGTCTTAATGTATGTTATTGGCTTGAGATGCATCCGTAACTTTTGCCAATTTTATATTTGGGTTATTGGAAATACGACAGCAGTCATAATCTGGCTTCCTCTCACACCAGTCGCTGTTCTCCAGTTATCTGACATCTGGTTTGTGGCCTTTTTATTGTTGTTTTTTAAATGGAGAGCAATAAATAGGCCATGTGGGATAAGAAGTAGGGATAGTTGTTTTCTGCTATTGATTACCTTATGCATGACCACACTTTTTAATTTGCGTGGCTAAACAAAAAGGCAACGGCACAGCCAGCAGCTCATTCTTATGTAACATTTGCAAAGAGTGCTCTTGGGGCTGTGGCCTTGATGAGTAGGTCGGGCTGGTATTGATGGAACCAGCCGCTGGTTAATAATAAATAATAAAGGCACGGTGGCTGAGTTGTAGCTGGCTTTACTGGTCTGATGCTGGTGAGCTCTGTGTAATACAAGCAGGCAGAGACTGTTGGGGTTCGTTCTGGGGCAGGGAGCTCTTTAAATTCTGCAATAAATCAGATGCTACTATAGTGACTGCTATTTTTAAGTGTCTTCAAGGTGACCTGTTCGTTGAGAGCAGCCCTGAGGAGAAGGACTTGCGGGTGTTGGTTGATGAGAAGCTCAATGTGAACTGGCAGTGTGTGCTTGCAGCCCAGAGGGCCAACCTGGGTTGCATCAGAAGATGGGTGGCCAGAAGGGAGAGTATGAGCCCCATCTGCACTGCCCTTGTGAGGCCCCATCTGGAGTACTGTGTCTAGGCCTGGGGCCCCCAGCGCAAGGAAGATGTGGAGCTATTGGAGCAGGTCCAGAGGAGGGCTGGAGCACCTCTCCTAACAGAGAAAGCCTGAGGGAGCTAGTCTAGTTCAGCCTAGAAAAGAGAAGGCTGGAGAGGAACATCATTGTGGCCTTCCAGTACCTGAAGGAGGATTGTAAGAATGATGGGGAGAGACTTTATTTACTAGAGTGTGTAGTGCTAGGACAAGGGATAGTGGTTTCACACTGAAAGAATTGGGTTAGGAAAAATTCTTCACTGTGAGAATGGTGAGGCACTGGCACAGGCTGCCCAGAGAAGCTGTGGGTGGCCCATCCCTGGAGGTGCTCAGCGCCAGGCTTGGTGGGGCCCAGGGAAACCTGGGCTGGTGGCTCGTGTTCCTGCCCAAGGCGGTGGTGTGGAGCTAGATGATCTTTCAAGTCTTCTCCAACCCAAGCCATTCTATGATTGATTCTCTGATTGCGTCTGTCTGTTAGCAGATAAGTTGTGAGGTTGTAGGCTGTGCTGCTTGAATCCTGACTCATGCCTGTCCCTGCCTTTCCAGTACCCCTTCTATGCCCCAAAGAGCTGGCACACGATGCATGGAGGAAGGCTTAAGCAGGAGCAGGTAACTGCCCACACTGTGCTCCTGCAGGGGTGGAGTAGATATGCTTTGCTTGGGATAGCCGTTGTCAGGAGAGTAAAACAACAAAGGAAAGCCTTAAAAAGTGACCTAGATCAGGTGTATCATTTGCCCAGCATCAGGATTGGGTGTAACACTAGGGAAAAGTAAGTACCTGTTCAAGAGCAATGACCAGCAGTGTCTACAAGGAAAAAAGGATGGTGTCTTTATGGCATTTTCCACTGCACTGCATGTTTATAATGATATCGCTTTCATTTTTGTTAGTATACAGAAAATTCAAGATAGTTCAGAGATGTCATTGTTTACAGGGTTTGTCTTCATTCTGACTTTGCGAGCTATCTATCTCTGATGTTTTAAGTTTTCCCTTAAAACTCATAATTAATTGGTTTTAAGGTGCTACTAGAACTGTGCTCATTGGGTTGCATGGCAAACCTACCTGCCTGTGTGCTAATCTAAGTTTCAGGTTAGAACATGTCTGCTGTTACACTGAAACTTTTCACATTAAATCAAGCTTAATATAAGATTGAAAGTTTTTGGAGAAGGAATTGATTTGGATCTGGAAATAAAAGTTCTTTTAATACTGAACTTTCATGCTGCACAAAAGAAGAAAACGGTTTGAACTTAATTTTTTATTTATGTTAAAAAAAAAAAAAAAAACACCTGTGTTTTCAAAACTCATAACATGATTTGGAGAGCTTTGGAGTTTGTATGGGGGAGATTGTTTGGCTTGGCTTGGCTTGGCTTGGGTATTCATAGTAGAGCTGCAAAACACAAAGAGTAGGAAATATCTTTTTATGCAGTGTCCATAAATAGGTTTAGTATGTCTTTATTTAATGGTATCTCTACCCATTCTAAGCAAATAAATATCATTGCATATGCTGGGGAATACATCCTGTAACATTTCATATTTTAGCTCCATAACAAAATGCTCATAAAATGCATGCAGAATTGCATAAGAATATGTTCTTTGCACAGAATAGGAGGAAATGCCTGTGACTTAAGAGACATTTTTATTTTTCTAATCGTGGCAGTGAAATTATGTTCTCAGAGACAAAAACCTTCTCATAGAACACAGGAAAATAAATCTTTCATTCCACTAATATGCTTGTAAACCATCAGTTTGCCAGGATTATAGGATTCAGGGAGTTTCAAGATCGAAGGAATTGGGTTGGCTTGTTAACTTCGCCTTTTAAGCATTTGTTTCTTTACTGCTTTCTTTCTTAGTAAACAGTTTAAAAAAAGAAGTGGACTGGCATTGTCACCTTACTGAGTCATTTGTAAACATTATAAATTAATTTATTACATAGACAGTTTCTGTGCTCCAAATTCTGATGACATCAGGGATGGTACTGAATATGGAAGATTGCTTTTGTTGGAACTTACAGACTGTGCTTCAGGTGCTTTTCTTCACATGGGCCTACACTGAGGGCTTCTAGTCAGTTCACTTCCACACACATTTATAGCAGACTTCAGGTTTGTGCTGATTTTACTTGTCTTGGATGATACTGCAGGATGCGGTGACTGCCACAGAATGAGCATCCCTGAAAGCCTTGCCATAGTCTGTGCCATGGTGACCAGGCATCCGGGCATTGCTGGGACCTCCAGTTGTGCACTGTCCCAACCACAGGCCTTGAGCAGTCCTGTCTGTGAGGCAGCTTGTAGCTCTCCCACTCTTAGGCGGTGCCCTGAGTTTCAGTCCTCCAAATATAGATTGTGGTTTACTCACCAGGCCTAATTTATTTCCTAGACTGTGTAATTTTGTACTTTTTGAAGCAGCTCTCTGGATTTGGAACAAAATCCATGCAAAAGTAAGCTCTAGCTTTGAAAAACAGAATGGTTTAAATGCATTTAGTGTTTATAGAATGCTTATCCAGCATTGAATGAGCTGAGGTCCTTCTCTCAAGCTCCCCGCCCCGCAGCTGCCTTGTTTCTCTTGGTGCTGACTTTTGGGAACCCATGGCAGTTCATCCTGCCTTTGCAGCAAAGCTGCTGTTCAGCCTGTCTGGAAAGTCAGTGGTCTGGTTGTGCTGCCTCCTGCAAAGCGAGATCTGCACCTAACTGGAGAGAAAGGAAATAAATTCCTTGATGCTAAACAGCCTGCCCCATTGTATTTAAGGTCTTTGCCCCATTGTGTTTAAGGTGTATACTTTCACGTTCTTATCCAGGTACTCATTCTGTTACTTCCACATTTGCTCTTCACACAGCCCTGTTGAGTTTCATCATTAAGACATAGAATAACTGGTCTGTTAGATAGTGGTATGTAATGGAGTGTCAACAGCTTGCTTATTCTTGCAGTGTTATGAATATTTTTTTTTCATAGCAGCTTTCGTTATATTTATTGTTATATTGTGTATGTATGTTATATTGCTTCTGTCACAGCTTACACTGTCCATCTTCTGGACAGTGTGTCCATGCATCTCGGGAGGCATTACTCCCGAGGCAGAATATGATCCTGTCGTGGCATTGCTAATAAGTGTGATGGAGCAGTCAAATAACACAGTGTGCTTTAACTTTGCAAAACAGGTGGTACTTTTGTCTTCAAAAAAGAGAATAACAATCTCTGTGCATTTTCTAATGCCCTACCAACCTCTATGGGTAGACTGCTTCCATCAGCTCCAATGAACAGGACATCAGTAACCACTAAAATAAGCCACTCAGAACAGAAAATAAAGCACTTGCAGCTGGAACAGAGCATGGCAAAATCTCAGTGAAATGTATTATATATTAATGGTAGCTTTGAGTGAACTACTGGTGACTCCAAAAGGACAAATACTGAGTGAGGTAGTGACCCCCCCCCAAAAAAGGTAGGTTAATATAGAGGCATGAAAAGGATGAAGAAGATCATACTTAATGAGCATTACTAGAGGGTAGGCCTCAGTTAGGTCCTTCTGGAGGAAGACATCGTGTTGTGGCCAAGTCCATTGTCTCTGATCTCTGCAGATCTGGTTTGCTTTCTCAGCTTTCCTGCTTGTCTTGAAAAAGTCTCTTCATTTCCTTTAGGTCTTCTTCCACAGGGCAAAGCAGGGATGGCTCTTTCTTTTTCATCCTCCTGATGGTAAACTGTGGGAGAACGTTGTCTGTTACTCTGTATTTACACATGATTTAGCACAGCGGGGTTCCTTCTCAGCTGGGTTTTCTGGAACCTTTTCTGCTTAAGGAATAGACTAATTTTATCTACCTCAATTATTACGCCATGCAGAAGTTCAGAAAAATGAAGATGACAGCAATCTTTTTTTGGGCTATGGAAATAATACACTTAGCTTTCTTACTCATCTAAATATACACTTGAAACTGAAGAGTATTAACCTTGAACAGAAATATCCCATCAAATTCTTCACACTCAAAACCTCCTTTGAAAGAAGAACAGTCCTCTGATGTAGCAAGAGTTAGATTATTAAGAGATACTCAGAAATCTCGTTTAAAAGGAAAATAGTGTCAGAATGCTGTCAGTATCAGTAAACACCTCAAGTTTTCCCATCAGAGACATTCTTTAGAGGGGGCACTGATAATTCAGGTGAGCTATCAGTTTTTTTCAGTTGACAGAACTAGGCAAAAACCTCCATCCAGTTACAAAATATTAGAAGTCTTCCAGGGGCTGCTAGTGAAATCAAGCTTCTTGGTTAACATCCTCCAGAAAAATCTCTTGCTGATTTGCACCAAGACAACTCATTTCTCCTTGTGTGTAATTTAGTCAATGAGATATCAGTCTGGAGCGTGGTACTGTGTAACAGAAGTCCCGTACCAGCTTCAAGTCACCATGGTACAATCTATCTGCTTTCTCAGCGTAAAGCCAAGAGCAGTTTGGATTAACTGTTATGATGAAAGCAACCAGCTCGTCTTCCATCATGTACTGGGCAGGTTGCTGAGTCTCAGCCTTATCCCAGTCACAGGCTTGAGCTTGTGTTCAGCTCTAAGTGCCAGCTGTCCTGCAGGTTCAGATGTGATTGCTTGAGTTACTCATGTTGGAAATGCATGCCTTCACGGAGCTGTGGCAGTGTAAGACGTTTTTATGTTATACGTGAAACTTCTTGGTGTGGTAGCTGCCTGGAGGTTTGGTGATACTGCTGCTATAAGCATGAGAAAGAAATTATGATTTAGAAAATGTGCATCATTTCAGAGTTTAATTTCATGCTTGCTTTTCTGACTTCCTCTACACTTTAGGACCTTACTAACACAGTTGGTATTTTGAGAAGCTGTCTTAAAATTGTGAGTTCATAAATAGGCACGTTTGTTTCCATTCTTGTTTACCTCTCTTTTCCATCCAGCTTCCACTTCCCTCTTAAAAGCCTCAGAAGATAATTTGTTTTCTGTCGGAGCAAGAGGAACATGCTTGTTTGTTTTTCTCTACCCTTCAGACTTGTAACCTAAGGAACCAATGCTGCAAGCTTCTGCCCATCATCACTGTTCTCTTCTCTGGCACATTCTGAGGCCCCGGGCAGGTTTGGAGCCATATTGGTCAGAGGGTCAGCAGTCTGCAAGGCAGGGCACTCAGTCTGTAAAATCTGCTGAGCTGTTCTGTAGGCGAGAGGTGTCGTGGCTTTTCCTGCTGAGGGCTGTGCTAATTAGCTCATCTTTCATTTGCTATCAGAAGCCTCTGAAGGCAGGAGACAGAAGCAAACAGGTTTCATCACTTCCGCTCTTATTTTTTCCTTTCCTCTGTCCTTGTCTCTACTTTTTCCCGTTTGCTTCCCCTCTCTGAACAATGCTGCTCTCTGGGGAGGGCCTGCTGTTTGTCATCCTGTTATTTTGACCACTGCTCTCGTCTTTGCTCTGCAGCTGCTTATCTTTTTAACCTTGCTTGCCTAGAAGTTGTTAGAGATGCTGTCGGGAGGCCAGCTGGGAGGAACAGAACAAAAGGAATCAGGGCTGAGAGGTCTGTCAGGAAACAGGAAACTGGAGTTTTTTTGGGGGGATGTTTGCTCGCCTCAGGGCTGCTCTCACTGTAAAGTCTGATCTTGCCATCCTCTGCTCATTGAATGATCCTCATGGGTGTACTCAGGCTCTGGGAAGTGGCAGAGTCTGTCCTTGTGTGTAAGGAGCTGGATTGAGTCCTTATTTTGAGAGCCAGCTGAATTGTTTCTTGCCTTTGAAATTCACGCCAGCAGCAGCCTGCGCGCGCTGAAAACCCAATGTACTCCAGTGAGTTAATCACCCGAACATTCAACAAATGGCTAAGTGGCAAACTTTGGGCAGATTATGTTTCGCTGAATTGTTTTCCCTGTTTGTTTTTTTTAAATGTCAAATATATCACAGTGTAATTTATGAAGGCATGCCTTTGAGCAGAACCACGAACACTTATAGGGACACTTCTTTCAGACAGCATATGGCACAACCTATGAATTATGCACAGCCAACATACGGAGAATGGAGACAGCCTAAGGAAACGATTAGACCTGTTATCGCAGCAGTAACTGTACATTATTTTCACTTGACTGGAAAAAATGCAGTTTTACTTTAGATTGGGGCTGTGATTGTTGCTTCCAGGTGCCATATATTAGCAACACATACGAATACTTAGTGGTTGCTAGGAAATGCAGCGTTTTAGTTTTGGCTGCCGCTTTGGTTCATTGAAAGGCTGGTCCTCCCCTGTGCTTGGTCTCAGGATGCCAAAGGAGTTAGTCTCTCTGCAAGCGAAGTGGCATAAAAATAGATTTAATTTTTGTAACTGTATTATTGTAAAATGTAAGTTATACTCCAACAAATATCACACTCCAGATGGGCAGCTTTCAGCTTTTATTGCTTCCTGCTTTTCTTGGTCTGAAAAGTAAATTTTATGTTTCTAAACACAGGTTAATCGCGCCGTTCCACCAGCGAGATCAGCTCACCCTTCATCAGGCTCGCCATTAGCAAAATGCTGATAAGTGGAGTTTGGACTCTTCTGGGGTGAAAGGCCCAAAGGCTTGTAATTAAAATCCTGGCTCTGCTTCTCACTGTTGTCAGATGCCTTCCATAGTGTTCACTTCCCTGAAAAAGATCTAAAACCGGTGTGGTTCTGCTGAAGCCTAACCCACAGCATTTCCTTGCAACCATGTTATTGTGTGTGGGTCACTGGATGTGCACAACTGTACCAGTCAGTGCTGGTTGGCCTTGCTGCTCCACAATTTCTGCTGTGGTTAAAGAAGTCGGGACATGACATGCTTTAAATGCTTCAAACTCATGTTACAGAAGAGAAAAGCTGCTGGAACTTCATCGATGTGAATTGGGTATTGTAAAACCAAAGAAAAGATGTCATGGAAGAAATGAACTTCTTTGCATTTTAGGATTTATAGCCAAGCCCACCATATGTGAGGAGCCCTACTGGAGCTTAAGCACCAGCTTTCTGCTCTCAAGTGTATCTGTAAAGCACTTTACAGTCTGTTATCTCCCCTTTTCTGCTAGGGTTGACTGTTAACTCTTCCCAGCTGATCGATAGCTAAGTTGGTGTTCTCCAGCCTCTTCATTAGATATGTTTCTTCTAGCCAGCCTTCTGGGAAGGGCTACCTGCTGGTATTAGGTAAATCAGAATCCCTATTTCACGTTACCAGTCTCACTTCTGCCACTACCATTTGTAATACCACTAGTATTTTCTGGATTTCCCTTTCTTGAAGACATCTGTCACCATATAACAGCCTTCACCACAGAGAATTTACAGACACTTTAAAATATTTATATATAAAATGCAAATATGGGATAGCTTTTACCTTTTCCATGGAGGGATAAGGGAAAAGGGCAGGAAGAGTCTCAGTCAAATGATGAGCAATAATATTAGTTTTGGTAGAGGAAATGTATAGGTAAATCTCCTTGTCCTTGTGTCTAAGCTGTATATGGTGACAGGTATTTATCTGATTAATTCTCTTTCTGGAAATCCAGGACACCTTCCCTTAAGAGAATTAAGAGAATGAACATGACTTTTCTCCTTTAGAGATTCTCCAAATGTAGAGCAGCACTGCCTTGCTCTGCATAGCTGCAGGTTGAGCAAGTATGCCCATAATGATATACAAGCTTGATAGATTTGGATGTCACATTTGCAGCTGTAGATGATGTAACACCAAAAGATACTGAATTTTTTAAGCTTCAAGCCTCTAGAAATTGAGATATAAGCTTGATCCTAGTTCTATTGCAAAGGAGTCCAGAATCCTGAATGTTTTTCACTCATGTCTATCATGCCAGCATCTGTAGAAAGGATTATCCACACTGCAGGAAGGTCAGGCAATTCTACTTTGCTGTGTATTGAACAAGGTCCTTACACAGTTGGTCAAAATTTGCCATAAAATTCATAAGACTTAAAATCAGAGCATGGCATTTTGATAATATATTTTTAAAAGCTCCAACTGAGTCAGTCTGTGCCCGTGTTTTGTTTTGTGAGGTCAAGATTTTTGAGGGGGAGATGTAGTCCAAGGTCTTTTCAACCTTCTTGGCTTCTGTCTGTTGTGCAGACGCTTCTACTGAGCTGTGAGTGGCCTCCAGTTGGGGATCTCCCAAGAAATAACAGCTTCTAAGATGGGGGTGTGTTTGTGTGGTAATTCATCTTATTAGATAGTGTGCTAACTTGAAACGTGCAGATAAGTTTTAGGATGTAAAGATGCAGTGTGCTTGAGAATAAGCAGACAGGAAGCTTATTTGTCCAAAGGCACTTTTATTAAGAGGTACAGTGACCCAGGTACTAACTCTGCTGCTCTCCTGCCAACTTGCGCTGCCGTGCAAGTCACCAGCAGGCTTGTAACCAGAGGAAAATCCTTTTACTTTCAAAGCAGATATATTTTTCCTGTTTTGGATGCACTGAGAGCATCGCCCTACATTTTAGAGGTTCTTAGTTTGAGACTCACGAGGCTCATTTTCTTCCAAGTCTGAGGATTCAAAATTTAACGTAGGGATTTTCTGCAATGTTTCCACCACACTGCAAAATGCAGTCATTATGCTTTCTTCAAGAAAACTGAAAAGTTAAAGGGTAGTTGGGTAGTAAATTTTATTTGCAAATCAAAATCAGGTTTAACTGCTGTTTTTTATCTTACTAATGCACATGTCCACTACTTTCAGGATCAGATAGTGTTTTTCAGATAGGAAGTGAAAAGTTATAAAGCAACTTCTTATTCCTCAAAAGCACTTTTTAAATTCCTTCAATTAGAATCTTAGATTCTAATTCAGTTAAGATTTTACAGATTAGATAAAGCTTCATTTTGGAGCATTCAAAGGTGAGTAAAATCCTTCCATAAACTGTAGAGTGGTCGAAATATTGCCAAAAAATGTACAGCAGCTTTTCATACCTCAGATGTTTTACAAGACTACAGCCTAGCTGTGTCATTCCCTTCTACTTGTTTTTAAGCATTTTGCCTTCTGTACTGGAACCCCTTACACTCTCCTCAGAGCTAGCATTTACCTCCTCTTCCTGCAACTGCTGGGAGTAGATGGGAACAGCTGTAGTGCTCTCCTGCTTTACACTTGGACAATTAACTCCTTGTGACCACGCAGATGTTAGTTTTGCAGGCTGAAGGCAGCATTGCACAGTTTCCTCTCTTCATCCCAGATACAGATGTCTGCGTATTTGAATGCTCAAAAAGGGCTTCTTGACACCTAGAACAAAATGTTTTCCTTAGGAAGCAGGAGGAAGTTATTAGTATGCAGACCCACAACAGAACTCTCAAATGAGCTATTTCAGAAGTGCTAGAATGGGGGTAAATGCATCACATTTACTCTGTACCAGAATTGTCACTCTTCCTGGATTTCCTTTAACATCAATGACATGCCTGTGTCCATGGGTGTGCATACATGGAGGGTCCAAGCCTACAGCTGGTGGTGATCTGGGTGTCTGGAACCCGTTGTCACCCTTTCTCTGCTGCTCAGCCATTTCCCCAGAGCTGTGCTTTTGTGTCCTGCTGTGGGACCTCAGACACCTCCTTCTGCTTCTCTTAGCTTTCAGCTGCTGCACAGGTGTGGTGATAACTATCTCACTTTATTCAATGACTGTAAAGGCAGTAGAGAAACTCAATGCTGTTTTAGTTGTGTATTGTTTTAACAAGGGCTGCCTCTATGAGTTGTAGCAGACAAGTGCCTGTCACCTGGAAGCTCATGACTAGAAGAGAACTATGGTGCGGGGAGAAGCCGAGAAAGGAGAATGGATTGCCAGGTCTGAGAATGAGGTGTACAACAGTCACTGTAGCTCTTTGGTCCCCTGTGCCCAACTTCAAAGCCAGGAGAAGGAATGAGGATAGTCGGATCATCTCAGTCTCTCCTATTGCAATGGATGTGGAGTGGCAAAAACACTCTCTCCCCTCCTTAGCACGTGATGGCAGCAGGAGAAGAAAGCCCCTACAACTCCTTCTTTTTACTCCCTGGCAGTTCAAAGACAGGCAAATATAAGATGTGTAAGCCTTCTCCCACTCTCTCTCTGTCCCCTGTAGCCTGAGAAAGTCAAGTAGGAAGAAATGAAGGGAATGAATGAGGAAGCATAAGGGTCTGAAAACGAGGTTTTTGGAAAGAAAGACATCTGTGTCCTTGAAGCATAGATAGGATAGGACATGGGGATAGGAGGAGGTGGGAAGAGTTGTGCAACAACCTGTGGCACTCGTCTATATGGGACTGGGCTGCTTGGAGCTGAAGTCCCTGATGTACATGACTTCAAGTGCTAGCAGCTGGGAAGAGGTGTGGCAAACACCCAAGAGTGGCAGGCATGACTCCTTGAGGGATGTGCTTAGCTCAGGGGGCTGGAGGGGGACATGTTTTTTATCCCTGGAGGTGTCCAAGGCCAAGCTGGATAGGACCCTGGACAGCCTGTTCTAGTGGATGGCAACCTTGCCCATGGCAGGGGGTTAGAGCTGGATGATCTTTAAGGTCTCCTTCCAATGCAGGCAATTCTGTTTTTCAGAGACCTGTGCATCTTGCACTTAGTTTTTCTCCTTTTTCCTGTAAAATTGATTCTGATTTTTATTTGGGATTTGAGTGTAATGTTTTTAATGTGTCAGGAAAAAAAAATCATAGGGTTAAAATGACAGATCATAGCCTGTGTGACTCCTACCAATAGCTTAGAGAGTAGCTGAGTTGGTGGCATGCCTTTAGGATTACAGATGATAAAGGAAAAATGGAGAGGCCAGCTGAATGCTGCAGAGAGGCCATTTTGGGAAAATTTAACTCCTAGTTAGAGCTTCTCATTCTGCCATAGTTACGGGCTGGTCATTACTGTGGTTTTCTAGCTATCATCTTACACCTGGAAATAATTAACCCAAGATTGAGTTCCTTGTAGAATTCCTTCAAATGTATTTGTTTGTGGAACTTATCTGTTGCACTTGATGTGACGTTTATAGTAGATACAATTCCTTCCTCCTGAGACAGATCCTTGTTCTGTTCTTGTGAATGGCTTTTTGCCATAGCATTTCCTCCCTTGTGTATTTTCTTCAGTGTTTTAAGTCCCTTTGAACAAGGAGGTATTTGTTTTTGCTTCTTATTTAATTTCCATAACTACACTCTTTCCTGACTAGTATGTTTTTAGGAGCTCATAACTTCTTTTGTGTTAGCATTCCAAAATCTGGACTTGGATGTCCTTAGTAAGTGCTTCTGGTCCATACTATGTACTCAGTATCTTCTTCCATGGAGCACTCATGTCAGCAACCGCCTTGTGCCATCAGGTGTATTGCATCCTATCTTCCTAACACAGAAAGCATAGGGTTGGAAGGAGAGGTGGCAAGAAGGAAAATGCTGCTGTAGTTATAGAAGATCTCTCAGTGGTGAAGGAGTCAGCTTGCTGTGCGCAAAGCAAGAAGGCATGTTTCTGCTCCTTCAAAAAGGTCATCACATGTCCCCTATCTAGCATATCTGTATTAGCTGGCTGGTGACCTGCCCAAGCTCCTGCTTGGCAAATCTGTCTCTTTCATCCATGGCTGATGTGGTATCCAGCACTTTGCAAAAGGGTGAGTCCTGAACAGTGTCATAGTTTGGTGTGCTGTGTCTGGGACAGATGGTTTTGGAGTGCCAGCTCCTGTCATGGAAGTCTTTTCTTTCTCCACAATAAAAATAACCAATAAAAATAAGTAACAGTAAAAAAATAAAAATAACCTACAGAATAAGATACTTCCTTTTCCTCGTAAGTGAGTAACATCCTGACACCTCCATGCCTCAGGCTTAACGCACACATGAAGAAGCAATTACATGAAATAGCACTTCCTCCCTGGCTTCCTCTGCAATTCAATTGCTTCACGTTCCCATGCCCTTGGTGCCCTGGTGGATCTGTCCCCATCACAGGTGTCTGGCCCCCAACATGGGTAACCCTCACAGGGCTGGTGGCGGAGCAGCCTTTGGGCATCATACCCAGCGTGTAAAAGGACTCTGCTCTTATTTAACTGAATGAGGAATTAGGTTCCTGAACGTAGATACCATTGTATGTCTTAGCTAACATAGGTGCCTTCACCCTAGACATGGCTTCCTATGGATTGTTGCTCCATACCACTGAACATCCATTAGTGGAATGGACATGTTAAATGATGGTTTGGTCTGCAAAACTAAAAGGAAATTCTTCCACGAGAAACAAGGTGAAATACATGGTCGTGTGTGCTGCAGGCTTTAGGCAGCAGTGCCATTTATCAGGGAGAAAGCTATATCATCCTTCTTGTTAATGCTTTGCTCGTGCATTTTTACTCAAGTGCTTGACAATATCTGTTGTACTCTGTGGCTGACAGTAATAGAAATCGACCCTGTGCTGAAGGATTTAAGCTGGAAGACAGCGAGCCTTCGGCAGTAGTGCCATTGCTCTTGCCAAGGCATCAGAGTGTCGTTTTTTGGGAACTGTATCCTTGCAAGTACTTCACTGGGGTGTCTGATGCAGAATTGACAGACAAGACAGCGCCTTTGCCAGTCACTGCAGGAAATAATGGAGCCTGCAATCAGATGACAGCACGTCATGCAGGGCATAAAGAGCTTTTCTCACCCCTTTTTTTTTCTTAACACGAGACCACGCATCTGAAGTGTATTTTTGTCCTTATGCCGCTGCCCTGATGTGCTTCTGCTCTTTTCACCCCACTTGAAGGTGCTGCAGTGCCAGGCACAGCATCCCCGCAGCTGCTGCAAGTCTCTGTGCTAGTGCACAGCCAATAACTTCTTTCTCTTCAAAATTTGCGAGTACAAAAAGTTCTTCTAAAGAGTAAGTAGAGAATCTCTCTTTCCCAGGTGTTGTGTCCATAGCCTGTTTTCCCCATCATGCCACCCACCAGCTTGTCTAGCCTGCGTGTGTTCAGACTTGGACTCTAAATGCAGCACGAAAACCTCATTGTTCCTGTATGTGCAGCATTTGTCAAATGGTGGATTGAGATTTCTGTGTACGTGGCTGATGGAAAGGTCTCCGGTACCTAAAAGTCAAGAGTAAGCACAGCTGGGTGTGAATGCGTTTGATCAGCACAGCTGCTGCTGTGAGCTGGAAATGGCTTCCTTGGCTAATCTTAACAGTCTCATGCTGAAGGGGGTGCAGCATTCTGCCTTTGTGAGCAAGAAAGGTACAGCTTCATGAGGTGACCTGCCCTTTACTGTATTTTTTTTCTCAAGGAGTACACCCATATTCAGCTGTATGTCTGTAGGCTTTAATAAGGAATGCCCTTAATCTTTCAGAACCTTGTTCTGTATTTTTAACGAAGAGTTTTTGTATTTCAAGATTAAATATCTTCTCATGAATCCATCAGGTAGAATTCTCTGTCTTGCTCTGCTTTTCCAAATGCCTCTCATATAAGCTGCCTACAGTAGAGAAAATGACTCCAGTCCTCCAAAATTATTTTTAAAACCCCCTAAACATATGGGAATACAGAGGGAGCATATGTGTGCTGAGTAAAACATATTGGTAAATAGAGATGAGCATCCTGCAAATCAGTGCTTTACAATATCTCCATAGTGCATATGTGGAAAGATAATGAAAAGGCTTCCTTTTGCCCCCAAGCAGACACATTTGCCAGGCATCCCTCCACCAGGTGTAGCTTCTGCAGGGCTGCTGCTTCTCCTGCACCGATGGTGGTGATGGTACCCAAAGCTTTGATGTCTTCCCTTGAATTTTCTTTGGCAGAAGCTGTTTAATTCTTTCTATTGGAAGATTTAAATTCTAAAAATTCTTCCTAAATAACACTGGTTAATGACATTTTAGGAAAAAAAATCCATAGTGTTTCCCTTCTGCAGGAAGTAAGAATGTTTGAACTTTTGTTTTCATCTTAATTAGATGCTTTTAATAAATCAAAAGACAAAAACTTAGTGGAGGAGGGAAGTTTTAATTAAAATCATTAAGTTCTAAGAACTGACTTGGGTTTCTTGAATTAAAATGCTAGAGGGCTGTTCTGATTTATTGAGTTTTGTGGTCATTTTTTTTAGATGACCTCTACACACCCTGTCCGTGCTGCAGCTTGGGCAGCCATAGGCTCTGAATGTGTCTTTCCTTTTTGCCTGCACACCTTGGATGAGCCTGCCCACAGAGCCTGGGGGGGGGGGGGGTCAACCTCCAGGCAGTGTGAGGGGGCTTGGCTGGACACGGCTGTCCCACTGGCGGTCCCAACAGAGTCCTGGGATGTGAGTGGGCTGAGTTGATCAGCACTCCTCACTGCAGGGCAATTAGGAGGTTTTTTGGATAGAATAATCACTTCACAAAACTGTAAGTGCCCGACAATAAAAATGAAATCTGATGCATTTCTATCAAAATCCATTTTATATCTAGCCTTAAGGATGATGCAAGAAACAATTATTCAGAAGATTAAACTGTTGCAGATGTGCTTCTCTCTCAGAGGACACGAGATTTGCCTCCAGTCATTTCCTCATGTTGCTTCAGTCAGACTACTAACTCTGGGTGGCTTTTCCACCCACACTGAGGAGCTCAGCAGCTTGTTTGGCTTGAGTGAGATGTGCTTGTAGGTTTGCTAGAAAACTTTCTCCTAGCAAGCTGGCTTACAGCCAACTCTTTCTGCTTAAGCTACTGGCTTTTCTGAGCTGAAATTTGCTTATCTCCAGTGGGTAAAGAGGTTGAAAAGGGAGCAAGTCATAAAAGGAATTTTTGTGAATGGAATTTCGAAGGGGTTCAAAATCCAGGCATACTTGGGCACCAGCCTTGTTATAGTTTTGAGTACAGACTTGAATGATGCTAAAGCATTCACTTTCTAAGACCAGTTGGACCAGTGACAATGTCCGGCTTTCCAGCGCAGTAACTGGAATGCTTGTTTGGGAAAAGGCAGCTCAGTTTTAAGCTTTGTAATAATGTGTGTTCTATGATTTATCCAGAAGGAAAGAGCTTCAGCTGAAGAGGCTGCGAAAGGCCAAGTTTATCAAGTAGTGCCATGCACTTGCATTGTTAGGACTTGTTCTGGAAAGCACAGAGCTGGTTCTGCAGAGAAGATTGGGCTGAGCAGTCCAGCTGGTGCCACTCGCCATCATCTCTCATACCATATCGCGCCTTGCAGCAATTTTCTAAATCCAGCCTTAGGGGGAAAAGAAGAAAGTCTAGTGGCAACTTCTCAGTAAATTTCAGTTAGATTTGCAGGACCTTCTTGGTGAGGGTTGCTGGGCCCATCCGCAACAGTGTCTGGATGTTAAAGTCCCATCAAGTTGTCTGAGCAGCCTTTCTTCATGTATCAGGCCCATCTGTTTTCTGATGGGTTGAAATCATTGCTAATCAGGAATGAAACTGTGTTTTACAGACAAGGACAGAGCTGTTTAGCACATCAGAAAGGCCTGACTTGCAGGACTCTCCAATACCATCAGAGCTCTTTCTGTCATTGCTTTCCACTGTGGAAAAAAAAAGAAGATAATTTTTTTCTCCTATTAGCACTTCATTCTTTCAAAGTAGATAAAGGCAAATTATATTCAAAGCCCTTCTCCGCATCAGCCAACTGTCTTAGTCTTATTACACACAGCCTGAAAATCAGTGTGAAAAACAAGAAAAAATGTATCTTAAAAATTTTTGGTGATACTACTTTTTCTATAATTTTCTGGTTTAGAATTTGCTGCTTGCATTTGGACTGAAGATGTTAGGATCTTTGTTGTACCATCATATTTAGAAATGCCACAGTGAAAGATTAGGACCATACATACATTTTTGAGTAGTGCTAGCGCCCATGTGCACAGACAGACAGTGCTGCCTATGGATGTGTCTATCAGTGACCACCATGGCTTCACCACAAGTATTTAATGGGTGATGTGTTACTGTCTGCAGTCACATCCAGGCTTGGCACCGTGCTCAGCACTGTGGGGGCATTCAATAAGCTGGAAGTAGAAGCTGGGTTACTGATGGCTGACCTGAGGAGGGTATAGCCAGCTGTGGAGGGGCCTCTGCATCTCTCATTGCTTGCTGGCATATCTGGTTTGTCCTTTTGAGAACTTTTGCTTTTTGGTATCTGAATTTGGTACCTTTCTGGTATTTACTGCATTTATTCCTCAGAAATTTTCCCCCATTTTTTTTACCTAGGTCTGGAGGATAGATTTTTACAGTACAAGGTTTTCAGCAATGTAGGTATCACATCTTTGATTTCTTCACTTGTCTCACTGCTTTCTGTGAATTACCAAACTGTACTACTGCTGTGACCATTGACACGCTTTCTCATAGCTGGCCCTTTGTATGTATGAAAATTCAGTGGCTCGGATTGAGTTTCAGTTTTCCATGGGAAGGACTTGGTAGATACTGCTCCTGCTCTGCCTACTGCAGCAACTCTTCCCCTTTATTTACTCCAGCAAGGACTTTACTATCTGAATATCTGCTTCCAAGTTGCAACAGGCTAAAAATAGAGTCAATAATTGGATTTTAATGGTCTTTTAATGAGGGGATCCTGCACTAAGTAGCACATGAAGGATTCCTCCCTTGGCCTTTCACTGAAAGTGCCCAGAGTGGCACATCTGTTTCCTACAGCTGTTCTCAGTGCCTTTGCTTCTGCAGAGCAGTGATCAGAGCCCCACTGGAAGCCATAACCATCCATATGTCTCTTGGAAAGAGGCGATTTTCACAATGAATGTAGATTAGAGAATTGTTGCAGAAAGACAATGCAGACACTGAGTTCTGCAAATCATCAACTTTTTATTTTACTAGTTCTAATACTTAATCTCATTTAAAAAAAAAAAAAAAGTTATTTTAAAGATTTCTAACAGATTAAAAATTGTTTTCAGAGGATCTGGTAATATGGAAACGGTTCTAGCCCAAAGATCCCTTACTAGCAGATGATACTATTCCTCATCTTAGTGTTGAGTGGGTGAGCAGCAGTTACCTACAGTCTCAGTAGTAGATGTATTTTTTTCTATCCCCATTAGCATGAACCTTGGGGGAGCTTTCTTCTCCTCCAACTATAACAACTCAAGCTAAATTTAATTAAATGTGGTCCGCAATCCAATTTGTACTTCCCCACAGCAGAAAGATAGAAGAAAGAATCTGCTTTGTGACACTAAAGGATTTGTTTTTTCTCACTGCTGGTAGTAAGTGGAAGTTGGGGCTCTGATTAATTGAGTTCAAACTTGTCAGAAAACATTCCTTTGAGGTACACATTTTATTTTCTCACTTCGAAATTATGTCTTTTACCAGATCAGAGCAGTACATAGACAATGTACTTGAAGCTTGGTAGAATTTATATCATCTTATTAGTTCAGTGACACATAAAAATACCTGACTGCCATTACTGTTTTTTTGATAGTTACACTGAACCAACACTGCAATTATCATTTAATGGTTTTGTCGGATTCCAACAGACAGAAGTTGTTCTTCTATCATGATAGGGATTACTATTTCGTTTAAATTGTAAAAATTTTAACATTTTCTGCTCAAAGTCTGGCATATGAAACCTTCAATTCCCAGAATGTGATGTTGTCCTGCTTTATATCAGCCATTCATTCAAATTCAGTATTGCTATGTGAAGGTGAGCCCAGGCGCTGGAATGTATTTTCAAGTAATATAGTCATGCTCAGAGGGCCAGTAATTGCAGACTGGAAAGCACTTGTTTCAGACACTCAGCCTATGTCTCCACTACAAAAGGATGCAGATCAAGGCCTGTCTGCTTGCCACCCAGCAGGGCTTGTATCTGTACAGATATATCCCTACAAGGGGTATGAATCCTGGGGGGCATAAACCTTAGCTCCAAGGTTTCTTGGGTGGTAGATGCCAGCGTCCTCACAGTGTTGCATGGTTAGGTTGGAGCTCCAGGCCCCAACTGCCATGAAGACCCCTCACCCATGCAGGGTGTTGTGGACAGTCCCTGGGCCATACTGCCCCCGAGCTCTGACCAGGTGATGTCTGCAAGGAGGGGGCTTGTGGGCGGGGGCCAGTGCAGCAGTGACAGCAGGCTGTGCAGCTCCAGCATGCTGCTCACAGCTGGATCTCTGTCCTGTTTGGTTCACTGGAGTAGATAAGGCCTCGTGCAATGAGAAGGATGTACTCAGGTATATTATTAGCATGGGATTTGGGCAGAATGTTTTAAAATTAGCACTAAAGGCATCACAGCAGCATAGCTGTCAGTGAAGAAAGGGAGCGTCATGGACATGTCACAGCAAAAAAGCACAAAATTGCTGTTTTAGGTAAACAGTGCTCAGTGTGTTAAATTTACAATTCGTAGGAGTTTAATGTGTAAAAGATAAAGGAGCAGCGGTGAAAGTATTTTGCTATGTGTTAGACAGGTTGAACTGAAAAGGGATGTGGGTAGCAACTTGGCACAGGGAATATGAGTTGCGGTTTTCCTCTTGTCCTTAACTGGATGGTGACTTCACCTTGGGACTTAAAAAGCTGTCACTGAAAGTCATGGCTGGGTCGAATGTGTGGTCTGATTTACAGCATGCAGTGGGGCATATGTCATACTAAAAATGTTTTACTGACCTCTCAAAGATGTGCCATGCATGAGAAATCACTTCCAGAGGATGCAGAGAGGGCATTTTCTGTAGTTATTAATTCCTAAGCCTTATCACGGTGATAGTAATCAAAGTACAGGAGAGGCCATGCGCAGCACGCTGATGGATATGCAGATAGCAACGCTGGGTTTCATGGCTTTCCTGGTCATTTGCTGCTCAAGAATTCCTGCCTGTGCTGCTACCAGCATGATTCTCATTTTAAGAGCTATGTCACCTGCCAGAGGCTCAGGATAATTTTTTTGTTGTTGTTGTTCAAGAAAGACACATCTCTCAACATTTAATTTATAGAAAATACCAACAGAAGTTTTTCTTGTCAGCTATTCACCTGAGATACTAAGAAGGAGGGGTTCAATTGCTGTAGAGTTTAACAGAACAAAATGGTGGTTCATGTGGTGGGGAGGTTTCTGTTCTCCCTGCGGGTGAAGGACATGTCAGCTCCAAGGCTGCTGCCACTGCAGGAGCTGTCGGTGACGGATGGCACGGTGCTGTGGCGATGCAGACCTGTCTGCAGCCGTGCAGGAGCCAGGACAGAGCTTTCACCACCTGCCTGATAAAGGTCATACAGGTTTCATTACAACTTCTGCTCTTGACAGTCCAGTACAGATCTTTTTCTCTTCATATTTGCCTGCATACTGTATTCCGCATCCTGAAAACTTTGAGAGAACCTTTTGAAAGGAGATGCTGCTACATCTACTGAGTACCTTTTGTGTTTATTGTGTAGACTCCACAGCAAGAGCATACATACACTGCATGTTGAAGCGGAGTTGTCTTGAGTTATTTTCAGGGTAACTGAGAACTCGCTTTCACTACAAATCTCATTTTTTTCTTCTGCAATTGGATATTATTGTGAAAAGTCATAGTAATGATGACTTTAATCAATTCTAGTTTTTTTTCCCATCTAAATCTAATTAGAGGAGGAATTAGTGAACTGAAGCACTAAAATAACTTCTGAGCTCTGGAGAGGGGTGGAAAAAGGGAAAAAGAGGACCTAAATCTGTCAAGTTGAGATAATAAACCAGCATCAGACAGGATGCAAGGGTTCCCCAGTGCTTTGTCAGCTCCTGCCTGCTCACAGTGCTGTCTCTAAAGTGCAAATTAAAAAAAAAAAAAAAAGAGAGACTGCAGTGTCTTCTGTCTGCCTTACAATTTCCTCGTGTGGGAAAGAAAAGATGATACAGAAATCTTCCAGGGAAAGAACGAGACCGTTTAACAGAAGTGCTTGCCTGCATTTTAGTGAGAAGTTGATGATGGTGATCCCAAGGTGTGTAAAATCTGCATACAACCAGCGTTTGATTTTGTGTTGTACCATCAGTTATAAGACTACCAGCTGCTGCTCCGTTTGTTCTCCCTTTCTTGCCATTTGTGGCTCTTGCCTGACCAGTGCATTGCTTACCTCAGAGGTGCCCCTCAGATGGCAGCAGCCCCCAGTGCAGTGCCAAGAGCCTCCATGGCCATTTATTTGGTCACCTAGCCTGGTCAATCATAGGGCTGTAGGCTTGGAAATACCTGCAGAGGTGGGATGCCAAGCCTAGAAATTTAAGTGAAATGAGGCTAGTTTGGAAACTGCTTGTTAAGATTAATTTCTTGTCTTCTTTTCACTCCTGTGGTCATTTTACCTTGGCAGAGGATCAACAGTCGGTTTTTATATTTATTGCTTCATTGTGCAGGTAGTTGGCTCTATAAACAGTGTCATGTACGTTATGAAACTTCTTAATTATGTTCTCAAGATCATTTAGGCTCTGAAAGAAAGTGGCAAAACACAACCAAGGAGTAATTCTTACAGTACTTTTAAAAAAGTAAATATTATGCGTTCTTCTCTGAAATAGTCAGACAGTGATTTCATAAGCAGAGAATCCACAAAAGTAAGGAGGTCTTTCTTTGAAAGATCCAGGTGAACTGAAATACATAAATAGAGATACATGCTACGCATACAGAAAGGTAAAACCCACCAGTGGTTTGTCTGTAAGGAGCAGGAGAATTGACTGCCATCCAGAAAATATTGCCTTACAGTTTGTGAACCACACGCAGTGATTTAAGAGCAGTAAGATCACCCAGCCTGTACAGAATGGTATTTTTGTTCAGAAGTGTTTTCTGCTGATGCCTGAAGCAGGATCATCCACCTGTAAGGATGGGTTTTATCTCCAAGTCCCAGTCCTGTTGAATTGGTGTTGATGTGCCAAGATGACATTCTGGTGATTGTTATGAATCGT
Organism: Alectoris magna; assembly: GCA_030625065.1. Taxonomy (NCBI): domain Eukaryota; kingdom Metazoa; phylum Chordata; class Aves; order Galliformes; family Phasianidae; genus Alectoris; species Alectoris magna. Next base: position 164,858,518 of record CM060560.1, on the reverse strand, counting down.
TAATTGCTATGGATAGAGTTTCCCATTATCTGTGACAGGTTTAATGTAGGAATCAGTTCGGTTAATTCCTGCAAAATTCAGATCAGTTCTCCAAAAAGTTCTAGTCTGCTCCTGCCAAGCCTGGTGGGGAGCTTGGTATTCATTCTTCAGTGTAACTTCTGCTGGGATCAAAATTTGCTATAGGTACCCACTTCTTTTGGTATTGTTTTGAAAGAGAGAGGCAGTAAGTCACTGCCTGTAGTGGCAGCGACTTAAGTGGTCTGAGCTGCACCTTCCTTCCTTTTCCCTGGTCTGACAATACCTTTGGAGTACAGCTGAGAAAACCTTTCATTTCTCCCCATGGCTTATTTGTTCTGTGTGCAGAGGTGCCAGTACTAAGGCACAATGACCTGGAAGGTTTATGTAGCCAGGATGGAAGAGGGGAAGAAGGTACTGCCTCCTTTGACAGCAGTATGCCTGTTAGGTGAGCCTGAGCTTCAGCCTTGAGTTTAAGCAGAGTTAGGTAATAATCCCAGCATGAGTAAAGCTAGTGGCAAATCTCTACTGATTTCGGGGAGATCAAATTTATTTTAAAAGTCTCAATCTTTTGTTGACATTAATTTTCTGGGAGACATGAATTTCACCATCGGTCAATACTAAAACTGCTTGTAAAGGTCTAGGAATAGAGGGATTCTTTTGTCTGCTTTATGAAGTGGTAAATCTGAAATAACATTTCTCCAGGTGCTAGTTAAAATGTAGAATTTGCAATCTAATTTACAATCTAAATACAGAAGAAGTGTGTAACAAGAATACAGCATAATGTGTGTGATGAATGAATTCTGTTTGAATAGATAATAAATTAAATAGTAGACCTATAGAAATCTGTGGCCGGGAAGGGGTATGGTGGTATTTTTTTTTCTCTTGTAGAGTGCTCTTGTCAACCCAGCATTCCAGATATTGCTGCAAAGAATTATTCAAAGGAGAGTCACAAGTGATTTTTCTGTTCTGCTGACAGATACCTCATTGGTAAGAAAAGAAGAAAGATTTGGGAGTATTTAGTTTTCTTTTAATATTCTTCTGTGCCCAGAATTTAGGTCTGCAGGGAAAGGCTGATAGTATCTGTAACAAGCATTAAAAAACTTAACAGTGGAAACCCTTTGGAAGCATCAGAATGAGTTATCACACGGACCTTGACAGTTTAGATGCCCTAAGTGAGTTTTTAGACACCTACTGCGTGATACCCTGTCTCCTTGGCAGACAGAGATGCCCACAGACTCTTTGTCTGTCCCTCACTTACTTTCCGATTTTTTTCTTTTCCTTTGTAAGGCTGTAGGCCTTTGCCATGAATGCCCTGGTTGAGGCACCGTCTGGTTTGTTCAGTTAATCTGAAATGTGCTTTGTGACTTGTTTGATGTGGGTTCTTCCCTCTACTTTTGTGTGCCCGTGGTTTGCAGAGCTGATGCGTTTGTTCGGAGGTGGAGGGCACCCACTATCTGCATCACCATGCAGCCTGAGGGAGGCTGCTGCAGGGTCCTGCTGCAAATCTTTCAGGCCCAGAAGGTGTCCTGTGCTTTGCTGTTTCTTCTGTTTGGCAGCTTTCTGGGATGAGCTGGGCTTTTGCTGTTGAGCAAAAGAAAGTCCCCTCTGCCCTAAGTGGGATCACAGGTTTTTTCCTTAGTCCCAGCTCTGGCATAAGAAGGATGAGAAAGTTGACCTATGCTGTGCTCCAGTGTGGGTAGGATGCAGGGCCCATACCTTGCCGTGATGCACAGGAGCAGACAGTGCCAAAGCAGCGGCACTTGAGAGGTGGTGCAGGCAGCCTGCCTGCCCAAACCCACGGCCACTTGGCAGCAGCACCGTGGCAGAAGCACCCAGCCAAGTTGTGAGCTGGCGAGCTGCCCTCCATTCAGGCTTGGACTGCAGGCAGCCAAGTGACCAACAGCTGTGGCTGCGAATAGCAGGAGGGCGTTATTCCAAAAACAACACGATGAAAATCTTCTTCAGCTATGTCTAGAGGTTTTTGTGGCTCATCCAGAGATGTGTCTGAAGGTAAGTGGAAGGTGGAAGTTGCCTGGATGCAGCCACCCCTTTTGAACCCCGTCCACTGGGATTCCCCGGTTACATGATTCTGGCTGAGAGCACGTTGCTACTCCATCTGTGGCTGCAGTGAGCAGGACTAGGGCAGTATTTGCTTGAACGCATTGCTTAAAGTTTTCAGTTACAGCAAGGAGAGAATCTGTTACTTCTCTGTTCTTTGTTTCTACAGCAGCATTTCTGCTAATGACCAATCAATGACTGATTGTTAAAGCTGAGGTGCTCAAATGGATTAGTTGTACAAGAGTCAGGAACTCAGATGTCAACAGGTTCTTTAGATCCCTGACCCTTTGTGCAGCCCTCCAGATGCCAGTCATGGTTCTCACTCCCATTCCAGCTCCGCAGGCTCCTACAGCCTGGAAACGTGTGCTAGGAAGCAACCTCACCCGCATCCCCAAAATCCCCAAGCAAACAAAATACCTGAAATGGATTTTTCTGGGAAATGGCACTCAGCCAAACAATATATTTCTAATTGGGGTTTGCGTTGGAGAGGTTTCATTTTAAGTGCAAGCATGCGTAAGCCATATGCTGATTGTCCTAAGTGAAATCAGCTAGGGAGTAGAAAAGTCCACCAAAATTCTGCCTTCAGAAGCTCCAGGTTGTCACCATCAGTGCAGCCACATTTCTTATGTGCATGTCGAAGACAGGGAAGTGATTATCACTTATCTGTTGTAGAAAGTTAATGTTGTGGAATAGACTTATGATCTATTTAAAGACATTTCTTCAGCAACCTGTGAGATACAGATACAGATACAGAAAGAGTGGTTGAACATTGGAATAGGCTCCCCAGGGAGGTGGTTGAGTCACCGTCTCTGGATGTGTTTAAGAGCCGTTTGGATGTGGTGCTTGGAGATATGATTTAGCAGAGGGTTGTTAAGAGTTACTATGGTTAGGCTGCGGTTGGACTTGATGATCTTTGAGGTCTTTTCCAACCTGAGTGATTCTATGATTCTATGATTCTATCCTGACTCCAGCACCTCTCTCATCAGCTGTCAGGCAGTTGGGATTTCCTGGCTTTGGAAGTGCTTGTGGTCCTAGAAAATGGACCTGGAGCAGAGCCTGAGCCAAGCTCCCTGCTGACCACACTGCTTCTCCCATCATTTATCATAGAAACACTTCGACAGCTTTCTAGTTATGGCTCTGAGAAATAAAAGCTTGTCCAACGCTAGTACCTTTACACTTCATATCTTCTGGAGAAGTATCAGCAGTTGGGCCAGAAGAGGCACCATAGAGCTCGTACCTCTTAAAATCTTTATCTTCTTGTCTGCTGAGGGGCTGGATAACATCCCAGACAGGCTTGGGAGTGCTGATCCTAGGGGTGACTTAATCCTAACTGTGCACGGGGGAGCTTCCCTGGGCCTTTGGGTGGTTGCTGCTGCTCTTTCTCTGCTGACACTGTACCTGGCCAGCTGGAGCTAGCTACTTTCCTGAGAATATTTAAACATGGGAAAGACTGGCCCTGTAAACCAAGTTATCTGTGCTTTCACAGGGATAAGGAATGTCTGCACTGATGCAGCTGTTGGCCAGCTGTGTTCAGCTAAATCAAAGCTCTGCTCATCTCAATAAAGAAGCCAAAGGCAGATCCTCATAAAGACAGAAGATGAGGATGAACTGGGAAGTTAGATCCCTTGAGGAAGGAACTCAACTTTTTACACAGGTAGATAGTAGTAGGACAAGGGGGGATGGTTTTAAACTGAAGGAGGGGGGATTTAAATTAGATTTCGAGGAAGTTTTTCACAGAGGGAGTGATGAGGTGCTGGCACAGACAGCCCAGAGATGGATGCCCCATCCCTGGAGGTGTTCAAAGTCAGGTTGGGTGGGGTCCTAGGCAGACTGATCTAGTACTTGATATAGTGGCTGGCAACCCTGCCGGCAGGGACTTGGAGCTTTATGACCCTTCAGGTCCCTTCCAACCCAAACCATTCTCTGATTCTATGTAGTGTTCCAGCTTCAACCAACAATCTTGGACATGAGCCGGTCTTTTATGAAATAAATAACCGAGGCACAGTGAGAATCATGTAAGATTGTGTCTGTAGGAAGGAACTACAAAATGAGCAAGGCAGCAATATCTCATTAATTATAAACACATGCCAGTCATTAAATGGTATCTAGACTGAATTTAAGCTCTGAGTCTTTTCCTATGAAATACGGTCTGGATCGCATAAATGTAAGAATGAGGAATATATGTATCAGTAGCTCACTGGTGTAAAAAATGGGTAAGTTGTAGTGGATTGGAAATACAAAGTCTAAAACACTATCAAAAAGCACCCTAGTGCTTTTGATGAGACACTGAGTGTTTTAAAGCTAATATATACATATATATATATTTTTTTTTTTCTTTTTTTTGAGGGGGCTATTTGAAAAAGGTGGGTGGATGATACAGCTTTCTTTGAAGTTACCAAGAGGATGAAGATCTGCATGTAAACATGCCTTGTGAGAACGTATTTGTACTCTTAAATAATTTTGATGAGCTTCTTGCTTTTATCACCATTAGCAGGAAGGGGCCCTGGGGCTCTTTGCGTCATTGTCCAGTGATTCTGCAGGATGGATGAATCTGTATGTTGTAATCACAACTTCAGTATGTTAAGGCAGCAGGTGGGAGGCTTGCAGACCCAGGAAGCAAACCAGGATCCAGTTCATGCAGCATTTTACAGGGTTTTGAGCAAACAGCAAAAACCATGCCAGTGCTGTTCTGCAAGCACAGAAGTTACTTCCACCTAGATAGAGTAGAAGGGAGTTGAGGATGGCAGGCTGCAGCAGCTCATAGGGAGTTCTAGTGGAAAGGAGCCATATAACAGTGCTGCAAAGGGTTCATTAGAGTTGTTTGGGTTGAGAGTTTGGTAGCGAGGGTTCAAAGTGGTCTGGAAGGTCTCTGAGAGTGGTGTGTCTGGAGCCTGCCTGACCACATGCGCAGTGCAGCATTACCTGCGAGGAACATGGGTGTTCCAGTGGGTTGTGAGGCAATTGGGTAGTCTTCATAAAAAGTGCTAAAATAACACTGTTTTGATTTAGGATCCATGTTAAATTTTAAAGTTAGAGAATTGAGAATTAGAGAATGTTGTGTATCTATGAGATGTCCAGCTTCTTGCCTTCTGAGGTCAGGAGAGGGGTATCCACAGCTTTCCAGGATGCTTGATGGAACGTGGTAATGGGGTATTCATGGAGGTGAAAGTGATGAGTTGTGTTCCCTGCTGGTGAGTGGCCAGCATGGTCACCATGTGTCACATCACCATGTATTTCACTGTGGGTGCCTTCAGATGGGTCATGGGCCGCATGTTACTGCATTGCTGTGTAAGTCATTGTAAGGCTGCGCTGTGTACAAGAGGCAACTTGAGTGTATTTCTGATTATGATTTGGAAGGTATCAGTAGTTCAGTTCCATCTACTCCATACACCTCTTGAAACAGCTCTAATCTTGTCTGCTTTTGTTTTCTGTAGTGCACTGCTTTAACGTCTTGTCAGAAGAAAATATGCTAAAAGTTAAAGCGATATCTTAAAGGCTGCGACAAACAAAACCAATTCTTATCTTAATGCTTTAATTCTATGGACACTGTCAAGTGGGGCGTAAATTTGAAATGAGTTTTAATATGGAAATCTTCAGAACAAGCATTTACTCAGCGGTTATTGATTTAATTACGGTTGCATTAACCACTTCCTGGTTTTGGTCGTGTTCAAATCAAGTGGGTTTTTTCCACCTGATGTGAGTTCAGTCTGTTGAAGCTGCATTGTAAATGGATGGGATTCCCTTTGGTTGGCCAGAAAAGCAGTGATTATGGCTGAAAATCGCTGTGCAGAGAAGGCGAAGGTGTTAATTTGTCCACAGTTTGAACGTGTGTGTTCCTGGCACAGAACGCCCTGACAATCATTTTACATCAGCTACCCCACAGAGCAGAGTAGGACAATGTCATTGTCCCTTACAGCTGGCATCAGTTCGACTTTTAATTTAAATGTGCCTGCAATACTGAGCAAGGACAGGCAGTCTTCTGTTGCCTGCTGCACCTGTCTGTGCCTCTATAGAGTTTGGGCTTTCTGGTTTTTACTTGGCACCCTCTCAGCGTATTGGATAGTTATTTCTTTGAATATAGTGCAGCTCTTTGCAGCTCTAGGGAAGTCACACATGCGGGTTTCTTAAAGACGATAGCGTTGCCTTGGTGAATTTTCCCATAACAGGAGGAGATGGACAGGCTGCGCTGCTTAGTAGTACTTGGCCAGTTACTTGGGATTTTGTGATGTGCAGCTACTCAGACTGGCTGGCTGTTGTGCCAGTGTTTGTTAGGTTTTCTTTCCCTTTTCTTTTCTTTTTTTTTTTTTTTAATCCACAGTTGTCTCTTATCAGAAAGTGGAAATCACAATATTTGCTGATCTGATTTCTTATTCATTGCCATCTCCCCAGGCTAGCAGCATGACATTACACACGTTATTACTAAAAGTAGAATTAGAAGGAGCAGGAGCAGAAGGACACAAAGGGCTAGAAGGAGAATTGCTGTGCCACGGTCTCTTCTGAACAGATCCTGGTCTGCTGGCAGAAACAGAACATGCATCTCCCCTTTCTCTCCTTGCTGCAGAAGAGAGGCATAGCTGTGGGACTGGCAGTCTTTTTCCTTGCTGAGATCCAACCAGACAGGAATTGTGAGACATCCTTCATGGAGCTCCTGCCCCCCATCACTACCCTGCTGCCTTGCATAGATCTTGGAGCCCAGCAGGCACCATCAGTGTACAGTGGTCATGCTTCAGTTTTGGTTTTGAACATACAAGCTTGAAGGAAACCACTGCTGTCAAGCAGTTTTCTTACATGGAGTCTGTCATCCCATGTTCCTTGTTTCTTGCGTCTCTGTTCATGTATTCCTTTTTCTACAGTCTTTCTTGTTCTTGTTGCTATGGTAAAAGCTTGCCTAAAAAGGAAGAATTATAGCAGCAAGATCCACTGACCTACAAAATAGTGAGAAGGTAGTTGCTCCGTACAGGGCTCTGGTTTTAAAGTCACTAGTGGAAAATCTGTGGTGGGAATGGGGGATGACCAAAGTGCAGGGATAATGTACATGGATTTGGATTGTGTCAAAACTCCTGCTTCTGATCAGTGAATCTGTACAACTGGTTTCCTTTAAGTAGGAATTTTCTGTGATAATAATGTCCACAAAGTAGTGGACACTCAAGGAAAAAAAAATAATGCTTTTTTTTAATTATTATTATTTCTGTTAATAACCTTACAGCTTCAGTGTGCTTTTCTCCTCTGCGTACATGAATGTCATTGATAGGGTGTTGTATTACAGTGGCTCAGCCTTACTGGAGGCATGGTCCTTTTCTGATGAGCTGATTTTAAATGAAATGAAAACCAAAACATGAATTCTTTGGTTCACCTACCGGAGTATAAAAATGGATGGTCTTATTAATGATTAACACAGCAGATGGTAGCTCAAAGGAGGTTTGGAAGAAAACACTGCAGTATCTGTCTCCACCAGTAAATATATTGACTTAACAGCTTCCTGTGCTCGTCCTACCTTATTTCAGTATACACGTTTGAGTCCCAGCAGACTAGATCTCTGTTATTAGACCTGCTTTGAGATGAGTGAAGACACATTAGTTCCTAGTTGCCTCAGATAAGCTTTTGCAATTTCACTGTTGCTCACTGATTTGCAGTTCCCTGTGATGTTAGTGGTGGTTTTCAGGGAGATTTTTCTACTTCAGTCCAATGAAACTTCTAAGATTTCTGATGTCTTTTCTCCCACAGCATGGTTAAATCAGTAGAACATGAGGAGGCAGCCTCAGATTGAGTCAGGGCAGATTTAAGTTGGATATTAGGAAGAATTTCTATATGAAGGGAATGCTTACGCATTGGAAAAGGCTGCTCAGGAAAGTGGTAGAGTCACCATCCCTGGAGATATGCAAGAGGTGCAGATGTAGCACTAACGGATGTGGTTTGGCAGTGGGACACCGTATTGTTAGGTGGTGATTGGATCTGATTATCTTAAGGGTCTTTTCCAACCTCAGTGATTGTGTGATGAAATAAACATCCACAACTTCATGAACATCGCTTACGGCATATTGTTCTATTATCAATATATAATGCTAAACTGTGTGTATATATATAATGGTTGCAAAGTGTTTACTCCACAGTGTTGGATTCCAGTGTGCATGGGCAAATTCTAAAACTGTAATGAGCCAGCCTCTCAAAAGAGGTAGAGGGATATTTTTAGACTGCGTGTTTCCAGAATGTGATTATCAACTTAGCACTAAAGAAATAGAAATGTTTCTGTTTGTTTTTTTTTTAAAAAGGACCTAAATAAAGACACATAGTAACCGTACATATGGCAAACAGTGCAGAATACAGTGGTAAGAAATCTGGAGGCTTTTCCCTGTTACTCCAGATACTCTCTATAAGCATACATTCTCTTCTAAATTGACTAATTTTGTTTTATATTAATAAATGTACCACAATATCTGAAACTTTTTACGCATTTTCAGATAGCTGTTTCTAAATACAACTGCACTTCTTACTTTAAGCTCACTGTAGCGTATTGGTGAGTAATACCACCAGTTCTCCCTCTGGTGTAAATGGGCAGCTGTGGAGGCTCATCATCTATGCACAGTTATGGTAGATAATGCTTCCAAAATTTATTGCAGATTTATTTCCATGGTGTGCATGGTGATATGAGCTGGCATGCTCCACCTGGCAGTAAGCTGATTACAGCCCAAAGGGTGCATGCTTAGCCTGACATTTTTGGGGGTAGCAGAAGGAGATGCTGCTCAAACAGTTGAACACCACCCCCCCCACAAGCAGATAGCTCTGAGCCAGATGTCTTGCTAATGCCAGAGGCTGGGAGAGGAAATGGGAGGCAGATGTGCTCATATGAGCCCGTGGGAGGACACTGTGGTTCGATGATACATATGTCATGGCAGAAATGAGGGCTACCTTGGCTGCATCCCACCACAAGACCTGAAATTCAGGTCCAGTTGGTGTAGCTGCAGAGGCCGAAGTTCTCCACGGTGTTTGTAATTTTGATTCATAACGCTCAGTTCTCATTTACTTTCACTGACTTGAGTGGCATGTGCTTCTTTTATTAGAGATCCGAGCTCAACTCATAGAGCAGCAGAAATGCCTGGAGCAGCAGACTGAAATGAGAGTGCAGCTTCTTCAGGATCTGCAGGACTTCTTCCGCAAGAAGTCGGAAATAGAGATGGAGTATTCCAGAAACCTGGAAAAATTGGCAGAGAGGTTCATGGCAAAAACAAGAAGTACAAAAGACCATCAGCAGTACAAGTAAGATATTTCTCCCTCCTCACCTCCATGTCAGCCTCTGTGGGGTAATTGGAGAGCTACCCCGCTCCTTGCTTCTGCTGGTTTTGAGTACTGCTAGATAGGAGCCAGGTCCAAAGGCATATTAAAAATTCTCATCCTTGCATAGCAGTATAGCAGTTCTCATTTCAGTGGAAGGTAGCTGATTACCTGAATACTGTTGTGTTGGTTTGGACCATTGCAGTTATTCTTGTTAACTTCATAGAACATTTTTCACTTTCTTAAAAGGTATATTGCAGAAATATGATTCCTCACCTGCCACACTGAATTTAAACCATCTGAAATACAGCTGGTATCTGGAAGTGAAGCAGAGCCCCAAAAGTGCTTGAAAGTTGTGTGGTGATCTGTTGCAGTGTGATTGACAGATTTTAAAGCGTCTAAATAGGTCAATCAATATTATAAAAGCAACAACAACAACAAAAGGCCACAAATATTGACAAAAAGGCATGGAAAGAGAAAGCTGTTTTGATTTGCTGTTGCTTGTGAACTTCTGGTACCTCTTTGCCACTCTTATTCCTGGACAAGGATGTGAATATTATGTCTTGCTTGCAATTTAATATATCCCTCTGATGGCATAGTAACTTGGGGCAAAACAGAAGTGATCAGGTAGTACTTGTCAAAAAATGTTTACAGCGTTTTTTAGAAAGTGTTTCAAATGCATTATTTGCTGGCATGGTGCCATCGGCTTATTTTTCTGAGTTGAGCTGATTAATGAATGCATCTGCCCGGCTCCCTTTTGCTTAGGGATATAACCCAAAATTTTGTGCTTGGATTTTTTTCCACTATTCAGCTAGTACGGTCCTGTAGACTTTTTTGTTTGGGGACAAAAATCTTCTCCAAACACATTGAACATAGAGGAGGTTAATCTGAATACAGCACACAGAAGTCAAAGAACAGTGCTGTATATTTCTAAAAATTCTGTTAAGTGACTCAGTAGCTCTGTGAAATACCCAAGCTGTGCATGTCACTGCTTCAGAGGGAGCCCAGGCTGTTACATAGCTTGTGTCAAGATCCTTTTGCCTTGTACATACAAACATCTTTTCACGTTCTTAAACATATCTAAATCCAGAATAGCCAATGTGCATGAGTGTCATGACCGAAGTCCTGTCTTCAACTTCTTTTTGCAACTGGCTGGTTGTTTTGAGAAGTGAGCAGTCACTTAAGATGATGGTCTCCTTGCTTTTCCCACCATTCCCTCCCAGAACAGGCAGGAAGGTGGGAGTACTTTCCTGTGGGAAGGTGGGATTCTGTGGGATTACCTTTGGGACATGCAGAAGCAGCGCAGACCAAGTAATGTCAGCATGGCCCTTCAGGGATGCTTATGCTGGCTGAGATATGTGAGAAGACCCTGAAACTTGTTGCTGTGATTGGCTGTGTTAGGATGTCCCTCTCAGACAAAATGGGGAAGTTTCCTGAGCATGCTTCTGATTCATAGTAAATCAGTGCACACTGAATGATTAAGAAAAGGCTTTTGTCTGTTACTCATTCGTTGTTGCTTTGATTCTGGGCATAAAAGCTAAAGCTAGACAATCAGATGAGGAATTACAGACACATTGTTAACAGTGGCAGGTTAATTATTAGAATAATTTATCAAGAGCTGAAGGAGTTTCTCCCTCAATTCATTGCCACCCCTGACTATGTTATCTCCATGTGCTTGATCCTTTTTTATGATATGAGAATCCCTATGCAAGAAAAAAGAAAGAGCAGCAAGATTCTAGAGCACGTGGTTTGAATGCAAACTTAAAGCTTCAGTAAAATCATAAGGCAAATTTTACAAATAGGTTTTGGTTGTCTGTGAAACAGCTGTTGAATTACATACATTTCTATTCGTGTTAAAGAAATGAGAAGCTGTTCCTGATTTCACCATCTGCAACATTAATCGCTTGGGCCTATAGCACAAAATTCTGTAAAGAAATTTCAAAACTGGATCACTGGGGAAAATTTGTCTGTACTGCTCTTGGCCCTGTAGTTGAACTGTCTGTGACTGGCAGTAACAGTGTGTTCATAAATGCTTTGGATTTATGAATGCTGATTACAGAATATATTTATGCTTGTGACATTTCCTTGTGATTTTATAGCAGTTACACAAATCCGTTAGTGTGAAATAGCTACAACTTTTCTCATGAAGGATTTGGAATGCACCTACAGTCCTTATTTATTTCTAACATAAAAAATAATTACTGTTACTCTCAGCAGCAACCTTTATTAATTTTGCATATTTACATGTACACAGTCTGTAAGCTTTGTGGCAAGATTTTTCAACTGTTGGCTGTCTTGCAGTGTTCTAAATTCTTGCATTTTTTTGGTGTTTTTGTATCCAGGCCTCATGGGATTTGTGAAATTTGTCCTAAAAGAATCATCTGAAGCTTGCCTGATCTGAGTTACTCCAAGAATGGATAGGCTGAGTTTTCGGAAGTAGTCATTTTTACATAACAAGTTATGAGTGTAAATGTCAGGGGGGTGATTATGATAATAAGTAACTTTTCCATTTCTGCACATAACACATATGTATCTCTCCTCCTTAGGAAAGATCAGAACCTCTTATCACCAGTAAATTGCTGGTATTTACTCCTGAACCAAGTGAGAAGAGAAAGCAAAGACCATGCAACGTTGAGCGATATCTACCTGAACAACGTCATCATGCGCTTCATGCAGATAAGCGAAGACTCCACCAGAATGTTCAAGAAGGTAAAGCCTCTTCTGCAGTGGGGGCCATCGGATGCATGAGGAAGGCAAATGTGTCTTAATCAATAGCATTTGAAGAGAAGGTTCAGCACGTGTAGCATAAAATCTGTTATAGCACACTTATAAATTCTTCATGACAGTTCTCATGGAGGAAGTCCTTAGCACTCAAGTGCCTGGAAACCTGCTGTATATGCTGCTGACCTTAAGAACTGAATTGCAAATATCTAAGAGGCAAGGAAAAAAGCCTGTTCTTTCAAAAACATGTTTGTCTACCCATGCAGAAAGGAAACAGTTTTCACTTAGGACTCCCAAAATAGCCACGCTGAATTAATGAATTATTTGTAAAAACGGTATTTCGTTGTAACTCTGTCATCAGAGAAACTGTGATTCAAGCCAGATTAAGGGTGTGCCTTGCAGATTTGCCTTGGCAAAATATTCTAGCATATACTGTGACTCCCCTGAAGGACTTTCCTTTCTTTCCCAATGTTGGGTATGAACATACATTTCTGATAACATAACTACTTCTGTTAGATCATTAAGCATTATATTTGTACATTTGTCATTGTACATGCCCATTGCATGTTTTTCATAGCCATATAATGTATGAGGGCCGCTCCAAAAGTAATGCCTCCTATTTTATTTAGTTGGCCTGTGGCATCAAAAGCAGATGGTGGTGGTACAGCAGTGGAGGTTGAATCTTCCCAACAGTATCCCATTACATGTTGTTGCCATGCGACAGAGGGTAGTAGAAGGGCAGTCTGGCAAAATGGTAACTGACATGGAAGTGTACACAAAGCAAAGGTGTTTCCACATTTCCTCCATGTGGAAAAAATGGCACCTGTTGACATTCACCAAAGCTTGGTGAACGTTTCTGGAGACCAAACAGTGGATACGAACACAGTGAGGCAGTGGGTGGTGCATTTCAGCAGTGGCGTCAGTCAAAGTGGATCGCCCCCTCTGGTGCAGATTTTTACAAGCGCAGCGTGCAGACTCCTGTTCATCACTGGCAAAAATGCACAGCTAGTGGTGGTGACTATATCAAAAAACAGTGTTTTGCAGCTGAGAATTTGCTCTATCAAATAGTGTTGTGTTCTTCGTATCTGTTGTAGTTTCCGTGGAAATAAATAGGAGACATTACTTTTGGAGTGACCTACGTATATATCTCTCTTTGCCTAAGCACTCTAAGGCGTCTTTGCTTGAGATCTATATAATGTGTTTTCAGTCGTCATTGTTACTAGGTTCTGAAATAAAAATAGAATGTAAATGCATATCCATCAGTGGCAGTTGTGATGTTTGTAGGTAAAGGTCATATGTAGTACAAGAAAGAGTTCCAAGAATTGTACAGAATATAAAGTACATGACTAAACAATAGTATGTCTAGCAAGGGGTAATCATCATAGAATCATAGAATAGCTTGGATTGGAAGGGACCTCAAGGATCATAAAGCTCCAACCGTCCTGCTGAAGTCAGGGCTGCCAGCCTCCACTTTTAATACTAGACCAGGCTGCCAAGGGCCCCATCCATCCTGGCCTTGAACACCTCCAGGGACGGGGCGTCCACAGCCTCTCTGGGTAGCCTGTGCCAGCACCTCATCACTCTCTCTGTGAAGGACTTCCCCCCAGTATCCAACCTAATCTTCCCTCCTTCAACTTAAAACCATTTCCCCTAGTCCTGCTGGTATCTACCCCTTCAAAGAGTTGAGACAGATTAGCAGGTAATAGGTTAATACATTCAAAACAGGAGACTGTTTTCACATATGCCTGAATACAATCTAGACAGATAACAGTAAAGTGGGAAGAATGATTTGGAGAATGCATAGGTTGTAGTTGATAGAAAAGAACTAAAAACATTACTCAGTTTTGTTAGTGTGCGTTAAAATCTGTAGCAGTAATAGGATCAAAATTTCTAGTTCTTCAGTCTCTAATGGTTTGTGTTAACTTGTGTCTATGTAAAGCTGTAGTTCACAAACCAGTAAGTTTACTAATAAGGGAGATCATTGTGGAATTTGAAAAGATGATGGAAAAGCAATGTGGAAATATTTCAGTACAATCTGTGTGGAGATGTCCCAGACTTGCTTGAAACAGTAGAAATTTTTCAGTAATGAGTTTGGCATGAGTGGTTTTTCAGTTGCTTGTGTTGCTCGGAAATATCTGTTTTGTTATATGTGCGTTACTAGGCTCGCCCATAGCTGAGGGTCTCTAGTGCTAGAAGTCTTGCTTTTGCTTTCCCTGTCTCCAGATGTGTTGTATAAAAATATCTAAAGTTTTCCATACAGAAGCGTGTCTCCTTTATTCACTCATAATTCATAAATAGGGATTGCTACAGCTTACCATTCAGAAGGGGTTTCTGGACCTCTTGTGGTCCTATATAAAATGTGGACCTTTATTCAATGCATTACCATTGACACAATGTGCCATTTACGTCTTCCTGACAGATTTCTGTCTTTCCTCCAGATCATGCCCAAGAACACGTAACACTTCAGGTTTCCTCATTCTAGCATAGCTTCTTGGAGAAGACCAAGTGGCTTTTCTTGCATCTTTATTCCTAATGTGAATTTTCTGCAAGGGGAGGAAGAGAAAAGAAATCAAATGTGCATACCCTGAAGCAAGCATTATTGGAGCCCATATCCTAACCAACCCTATCCTACCTTTCAGCAGGGTTTTCTAGTTAACACACAGAGTGATACTGTTACATCAAAAAGCTATTAGATATTTTGGAGCACAGGCAGGGTGAGCTCCCCAAGGGATGCATGAAGGGATGTGAGCAAGGCTCTGTTATGTGAGGGAAATGGTGGCAGGAAGACACATAACACTTTGGCGTGATGTAAATGAGTTTTACAAGCATTTATCCTCTATGTGGCAATGATTGTTCAACAATTAATTTTGAGCACTTATTTTTAGGACTGTTCTCTGTCAGGAATTAGTACTTGTTGGAGAAACTGGTATTTCCTCTGAGTGCCAGTGTAGACAATTCGTGCTGTAGTGCTTGCTGCAGAGTGCTAGTGAGGTGATTAATTTGCCTTTAGTTCCCAGGTGCAGAACTGATTAAAACTCTAACGATAGTGAAGTTCTAGTTCTGAGTAAAAGTGAAAGCAAGTATGAAATGAGGTGAACCGTGTTGAACAGAGAGAAAAACAAGACCAGTGCGGGAAGTGAAGCTATTAGCAAATTGTCTTGTTTTATTCATGAAGAACATAAGCTGTCTACACTTAGATTTAGTTCAAATGGACAGCTTCAACCATAATTTCTGCCTGATGGGAATGAGCTATCTGACTTAAGGTACCTCACATCTCAGGACTGCTTAGTAGACATCCACCAGGAACCAGACAGAGATTAGTTGCAAAATGCACATATTCACCTGGCAGGCAGAGGTTGCCGGAGCAAATAGAAGATGCACTTAGAATGAGAAATGTGACATCCAATGCATTTTCTCATTAAAATAATGTAATGAAAAAATCAAACAATATCTTCTTTTCCTGGCCGTGCCTACCAGTATTGTTTTGTTCTCTTTCCTGCTCATGTCTGTTACATGTAGCAACCCCTTGCTCTAGCCCTTATGAAAAAGATGTGCGTAGTACCCACTGTTGTTCCGTATGAAATGCAGTCATGACTGATGTCTCTACCCCTTGACCTTTGTGCCTTGCCCTTGGCTTATTCTCTTTTCTTCCTGATCTGTACAGTATTGCTTCTCATTGTCATCTTTTTTAACATTTGAGCTGTTCTGGTGAAAAGACCCTTATAGGTTCTAACATACATGTTCCAGTGGGCCCAAAATAAATTGTTTTCCTGCACCTGATTGTACATGGCTTTCCACTTAATGTTTGGACACTTGTTATTTTTGTTCTCCTGGAAGCAATTTGTCATTCTGTTCTACAGAGGACAGGAACCAGTTTCTGTTTAAATCTACTAAATGCAGGACAAAGATAGGATCTAGTTCAGGGATACTAAGGCATCTACCTGATGATATTATGTCGGGCTTCTTACTACCAGGGAGGCACTTAAGCTCTTCTATTTTTCAGTTGCTGCCATATAAAAGCAGTGCAGATTGCTGTTCATGCCTGCCTTCTTGTTGCACATAAGATTGCAGACATAAAGCAGCAGAGTTCAGATCTTGCATGCTTGCACATCTCTTCAGGCAGATGGGGTAGATGGCCTCATGGGGACAATTAAAGAATAAAGCAATAAGGAAAAATGTCAAGCAGAAGGGAAAAGTATTATGCAGAACATTTCATGCAGCGATTCTGGTTACCCCAATCAACTGTATAAACACACAGCCACAAAATCCTTAAGCAGATTTGTATATTTATAATTTATAAAAATGTATTTTCTTTGGACAGAAACCATAACTAGGCAAGATGAACATATCTTCCAGTGTTTACAGTAAAAGATGCTGGAGAAGCCAAGTACAATAAATATTTTAGTTCCATAATCTGACTATTAGCAGGGAATATGACTACCTGCCAGATCTGTTTGGAAGTTATGAAAACTGTGGCATACGTAGAGACTTTTCACATCACTTTCTTAAACTTTTAAAGGTTTAGAAGGATAGCAAAGCAGTTTGTTGCTATAAACATGCAAATCTGGGACAGAATGTTACTGTGACACAATAGCTGTGTCAGTGTCACAGCAGCTTACAGAAGCTTCTTTTAAACAAGGGTTTGCATATCACTTCCCCCAGGGACCAGCAGCAGACTCATTTAAAAGAAATAGTCACAGAATATTTTCCCTAAATGATGTAACTGATAGTAGTACTGTGTGTGCTAAACAGAGACAATAAAGAGTTCCAAGAACAATTCCACTGCCTAAAGTTTCAGTAAAAAAAACCAGATGAGTAAAGATTGGGTTCCCAATGGACGGAATGGACAGAAATTCCTTGCAGACTCCAGAGAAAGGGTATTAATGTGGACTAAAATTCTAAGCGTATCGGTTGTTATTCAATAAATACTAATCTTGAGAACATCAGGAGGACCACTAATAGAGTGAAAATTGAGCATATGCTGAAAGGCTGATTTAAGTACACTCACTTGCGTCTGTTGCACAGGCATGATCCAGTAATTGGATATTAAAAAAAAAACAAAACAAAACAAAAAAAACCCTGAACTTTCATATTAGGACAGTTTCTTCAAAACGTGTCTTCATGCTTTGAACCAGATTGGTTGCCAGTATATTTTTAACAACAGTTAGTACGGACTCTAACATTTTTATTACCGTCTATGTTCTTTCGGTTAATAGATGCTAATACATTTCCCTAGGACACAGTGAATAAAGAAGCATCTCAGTGATTGTTCCTCGGGTTTTAATGGCCTGATTAGAGCTATCAGCTTAACTCCAGAATGCAATGTGTGTTGCATCTTATGTTCTGTTTGGCTGTCCTGAGGAGAAGCTCCTAGACATACTGAACTGCTGCGGGGAATTGGCAGCATCAAGGAGAAACAGGAGAGCTATTAACCACTGAAAATAAATGCACTTCTTATCTGGTGCTCTAACGCTCTGTGTATCACACACTAAAAGCCTTGCACTTGAGTCAGTATTTCTTGATTATGAATGTTAATGTAAAATGTGTTGGTTCTTGAAAATTAATCCTTTTTATGCTGATAATGCTAACCAAATTTCCTGATTTTTATTGGACTATTCCAGCAAAATCTTTCATCAGAAAAAGACAGAAACTGACATAATATACACCAGCACTGAGGGCTGAGTCCCCAGATGAGTTGCTGGGAGGATGACTCATTTGTGATCACGTGGCATTGCTGGTCTGTGTCTCCCTGATTTTTGCTGGGTTTTATGTTTGCTTGGTTTTTGTTTGTGGTTTGTTTTTTTTTTTACAACAGAGTCTGCAAAAAAAAAAAAAAAAAAAAAAAAACCAACCAAAGAAAATCTGCTTTTTGTCTCATTTTCAAATGAAAGCTTTTGCACTGCCCAGTTAAATCATGAAGAATACTTAGAATCAACCTTGCTGTATTTAGGGCTTGAGCTGTCAGCAGCTTTGAGACGGTAGTGGCTGACCAACAGTTGGAAGGGATAAATCGCTCAGAGCTGGAGTTCATTCCTACTGGTTTTTTCCCTTGTGAATATGTTTACATCTAACAGTCTTAATGTCTGTCATCTTGTACATTTTGTTCTTCTTTCTCCTAAAGTAATTTTAAAGATAGGCTGCTCGTATTCAACGCTATAGGAACAGCTTTCCAAGAATAAACAGGTGGCCTCCGCTTCTTGGATCTTTGAGGAGATGTGTAAGCTGTGTCAGAGCTGCACTGCTGACTTTTGAAAGCAGGGTGCCAGTGTAAAGCAATGAAAAACGATTCAGAATTTTTGTTAAAGCTTTGATTGCGTTTCCCTACAGCAGCTTGAAAATCTGCAGTCTTTCTCCAATCCTTTACAACTCTCCACATGCAGTCCTAGGTACTGTTATGTGTGTGAATTTTTGTCCTTAATATTTGATGAAAATAACCTGATGTTTGCAAAGAAATTTAAGTAATAAGCTTTTTTTATTTTTCAAGTTCTTACAATAGAAAAACATACATCTTGAAAAATACCAAACTTTTAGAAGTATAAATAATAGGTGGAGTTTCACACCAGACCTGTATAACTCAGTTTCAGAGCATTATCTTAGTGGGCCTTGGTTACTACAGCTGATGCTGTTGGAAATAGAAGAATCTCTCAGGAGTGTTTTTTAATTCTCAACATGAACCAGCAACATGCGTTTGCAGCCCAGAAAGCCAACTGTATCCTGGGCTGCTGTCATATCCTGCCCATCAAGGGTGGGAGGGGTGGCCAGATTCACAAATCCCCCCAGTGAGATTAAGGTAAAACAATACTCAAGGTCCGAACACAATCATCAGTTTTGATGTGAATCTCTGTAGTACAATTATCTTAAAATTATTGACACTCTTACAGTTATATCTGTCTAAACTGTGAAGCTGCATCAAAATAGGGAGGGCCAGCATGGTGAGGGGGATGATTGTCCCTCTCTTCTCTGCCCTTGTGAGGCCTCAAAGCACTGTGTTCAGCTTTTGACCTCCTATCAAAAGAAGGGTACAGATCTTTTTGGAATGGGCCAAGAGGAGGGCCGTGGGGACAATCAAAGGGCTGGATCACTTCTCCTGCAAAGACAGGCTGAGAGAATTGGGGTTATTCAGCCTGCAGAAGAGAAGGCTCTGGGGAGATATCCTTGCAGCCTTCTAGTGCCTAAATAGAGCCTACAGGAAAGCTGAAGAGGGATTCTTTATCTCAGGGGCTATAGTGATAGGACAAGGGGTAGTGGTTTTAAACTGAAAGAAGGTAGATTTAGATTAGACATTAGGAGGAAATTCTTCTCTGTGAGGGTGGTGAGGCACAGGCACAGGCTGCCCAGAGAAGGTGTGGGATGCCCCATCCTTGGAGGTGTTCAGAGCTAGTTTGGATGGGGCTTTGGACAGCCTGATCCAGTGGGAGGTGTCCCTGCACATGGCAGGGAGTTGGAACTGGTTGATGTTCAATGTCCCTTCTAGCACAGATCGTTATATAATTCTGCAATTCCGTGATTGTATTTCTAGTTTCTTGTCAGTTAAAAATCACGTTGCATGTAAGGATTGGGATGAATATTGATGTGGTAAGGTGAATTCCTTAACATACTGCCCAGAGTTGGGTATGTCAATAGGAGTGGAATCATAGAATCATCAAGGTTGGAAAAGACATTTAAGGTCATCTAGTCCAACCATAAATAGGAGCAAAATGTGCTAAGTTTTCTGTTCCAGCTACTGTATGTATGTGTTGGTTGTCCTTTTGGAAGACGTAGTGGGATGGGATGTGTGCTGTGGCTCCTTTTCATATGTGGGTGTTGCACTGGAAATTGTCATTTAGAAGTTGTTATTCCTGCAGGTGTTTTAGTGATGGCCAAATATGTGTTAGCGGCTTTGGAGATTAGCTGTCTCAGAAGATTTTCCTTTGTCTTCTATCCAAATACAGAGTACTTCTCATAGCTAATGTCGTTATTTATTATGCAGTTGGGAGTTTTTAGAAGTTGGGCTAACCATCAATATATGCACTGAGGAGAAAAAAAGAAAAAAAAGAAAAGAAAAAAACAACCAAACATGTATGTTACAATTATATGTGTTGCAGAAAAAAATGTACCCAGGCTGTTTAACAAGTCCTGTAGTTCTGTTCTGCAGTTGTTTTCCAAAGGCTGTCGTACAAATGCCTTCAACTGTTGCATCTGATTGAACTGCTGTGGACAACTGACAAAGGAATATATTTGAATGAGACTCTAATTAAATACTCTTATTTTGACATACTTGATTTTGTTAATAACTGCTGCCAAGCATTTCTTTTTTTCTGGGTCAGAATGAAAGTAAAGCCAGAGTCCAGGAAAGCTAAACAAAGCTGTTTCAGCAGCCCACTCTGTGAAATATTATGCAGTTGAGTATCTGTTTCAAAGAGGAGCCGCAATTATTTCTTGCATAAATATTTAGATAATTGCATGTGCTGAGAAACAAAGACTATTCTAGATCTAGAACTGGGAGGGATGTCCCTCTGGAGTATCACATTCCATGTGGTTTAGTTTATGTATATAGCATAGCAGTTTTAAAACAGTACACAGTCTGTTCCATTAAAAAGGCTTATAACATTAATCCCGACCTTTACCCTTTCTGTTGGCACCTAATCTCCCGATGCTTCATGAGAATATCTCTCTTAAATTACTTCTGAGTTTCCCTCCAGAAGTTTTCTGTCCAGATGTTGTCTGTCTACCTCTGTCTCCCCGAATCTTTATTTTTAGTGCACTGTAACTGTCGGAATGGTGTCTTTGTGAGCTCCATTACATTCACTAGCATGAACGATGAATACTAACAGTAAGAGATAAGTTTATGTTGCAGTTTTTGCGTTCTTTTTTCTAATGATTTTCTTTTTAATTACAGAGCAAAGAGATTGCATTCCAGCTTCATGAAGACTTAATGAAAGTTCTTAATGAGCTTTACACAGTAAGTACAGTTTCTTATTTACTTTATCTTATTCATATTCTGTATCGAACTTCTTCTGTAAGTGCTAAGTATCCTTTTATCTAGCAAGTTACCCCCAGTGGAGGTGCTTATTTTTGTCTTCTTACATGAATCTGAATTATCTCTTGCAGAAAGACTACTCACTTGTTTAGAACACATATGCTAAGGCTTTCAGGATTAATTTTTATGCTCAGTCCCTTCTCCTCCTAGACTATGCTAATCCAGTTTATTATAAGTTTTGTTGATTATTAATGAGACATTTCTACTCAGAGCTTGCTAGAGCAAAGCTTCTCCCTTTTCTACCTTTTGGCAAGCAGCTGCTAGTGGAAAATCTGAAGAAGGTGTCCTTTTTGAAACTCACCTACACAACTCATAACTACAGAATGAGGTCTTGTCTACCTGAAAACCATTTCCCAAAATATTTTGAGGGTGGGTACCAATAACATTTTCTAAGGAAGAACGAAGCAAGGGTCTTTATTTTATTTTTTTTTAAACGTTGTTATACAGTGAAGAGGAAATGGTAATATCTACCTTTTACAAAAGTCTGTTGATTCCTGCTTGTCAGGGAAGTAGTATGTCTGAATTTTATCTTCAGCCTGAAAGAGCTGAAGCTTCTATGCTCCAGTACCTTACATAGCAGTCTCTAGATTGCTCCCTTCCCTATCCATGATATTTGGGAGATCAGGGGGAAAAAAAAAAAAAAAAAAAAACAACCCCAAAGCAAAACTACAACAACAAAAACATGTTATTTATATGTTATTTATATTAAGAAACAATTTGGGATTTTAATGACCTTTAGGAAAACATCAGAGACCAGCCCTCCTGAGGCAGTGATCAGTGAAACATTATTTGAGTGCTTCTGATCTCCTTTTCTTTCGACCTAGGAAAAATTGTGCACTACTTGTAGATGGGCTGACAAGCATTTGAACAACTTAGGTAGCAAAAAAAAAGACACTAATGAATGTGGACCTATACCACTGCCCTAGATTCTTTTGGACTGTGGTTCGAGATGCAAATTCCTAAAATATACCTAAAACTTCATCTTTTTAGAGGGCTTTTCTTTAGGTCTTTTTGTTCTTAAAATAACCACTGATTTTGTAGGGTGTGATACCGTAAAGCCTTGTTTCCTCAGGCCTGTCTGTATTCTGTTAAACATGCTAGGATCAGCTTCTGTAAAGTAGTGGTAGCCTTGGACAGTTCACACATCTGCAGGGAATCAGCAACCATAGGAGCCACTGCACAAGCAGGACCTTGGTGGTGAGTTAAGTCCTGAAGATACCGACTTGTTCCAATTAAACAGTTACATAACTCCAGTGCCTGGCGAGGCGCGGGATTAGTGCGTGTGCTCCCAGGATACGGAAACACTGATGCATGTTCTGAAATCCGTGGCTGAATTACCAGTGAAAATCTGCAGGACTGTGTTTTAGTAGTCTCACTCATGTTCATGCTATGTCTTCCCACCGAGAGCTGCAAAAATTTATTCAGGTACTAATTTCCATGTTGTGCCTTTCAGTGAACACCAGCTCCTTTCTCAGACTTAAAGATTTTTGTTAACTAACTAGTTAGTTTTTTGAAGTTGATAAAATACAGAGTGCACGCATCATTTAAATTACTGATATACAATGAATTTTTGGTGGGAGGGGTATGAAATTAACCACACCTAATTTTTACACAACTGCAGTGTAGATGCAAATATCTTAGCTTGCCATCTGTTTTCCACTTATAGTCCGTAAAATGTAATATGGGAAGATCAGAACCCTTCATCTAATCAGGTGTAAGAGTGTGCTTCAGATGAAATTTACTACACTATTAGCCCTGTTGTCCAGCTTTTTACTGATTGCAAAGGACTTGATCAGCTGTAGGTGCCTGTATTTAGCCAGATACGAGCCCTGAATAGTAAAGTGGCAAGATGGTGCTGAGTAGCATCTGTTCCACTATTTGCAGCAGTAGGATGATCGTTAGTTTATCTGTGTGATATATTTTTGTGTATGTAAAATTGGAAAGATACCTAGACAGATGGAAGCCTCATACATAGGATTTTAATTCTGTGTAAGGTTTACTGTTTAGAGAATAAGGCGATAGTGACCTTACCTAAGCAAATATCAACAGTTTTAAACTCTGGGAGGTATGTTTCTCAGTCATTTACAAACAGAGAAGTCATCTTTTTGATTTTCTTGTGGCTTAACAAAAAAAGTAAAATCAGTCTTACCGTTGTGACCTAAATCTTTCTGTCCAAAAGAAATCAAAAGAATTTCAAGTTATTAGAATGTACAGTAATATTGAAGTCTCTCTATATGAATATATTCTGGGTTTTTTTGGTTCTTTTTCTAAGGAATGGTGCGTTCATGAAATGCAACTGTTAAAATGTAAAACCTTACTGAAGTTTATATACCTCTAAAGCAACTATGTGAGGGGGCAAGTACCAGTTTATTGATGGTATTTTTAATGGTTGAATTCAAGCACAACCTACTGATGATCAGTATAATAAACTTTATTCTGGCAACAATACTGGATCAACTATGATAGTCACCTGTATTATAGAAGGTGCCAGGTATAAAAGATGATTTCATGACCCTTCTCTGAAATTATAGTCTACACTTACCCCTCCAAAGATCCTAATAATTATTAATATCTTTATGGGTCATATCTGAATACTGCTACAGTTAAGGAGTTCTGTCCATTGGCATCAGTGTTTTTTAGATCAGATTCTTCAAGTCAGTAAGTCCTGCTATAGAGTTTGCAAAGAAGAAACTGTTCCAAGGGAATTAAAAAATAAAGCACTGAGAAGTTGGAAGTACTTACCACCTTCTACTGAGTGATTCCACACAGTGATTTCCAATTAAAAAAAAAACTTCTTTCTGTTCAGAGATAAGTGAAAATATGAATCTCTGCCTTTCAAGAGGCTACAGAGTGATTTGGCTTCTTACTGAGTGTGGAAAGCTCAGAATGTCCAAAACAAAACCCAGATATTTTAGAACATTAAATAGCTGTTCTCTAGAAGTTCACTCCATTAGGAGATCTTTCTCCTTGCTTACACTTTATTAATTCCTCTTTTCCCATTTGCATCACTGTTATCTTGAAAGTGGGAGATATGTGTGATAGGTCTTGTATTTGTTCGCTGGGAGTATTCAGTGTGTCTTGTGCCATCCTAATTAAAATTATGCATCACGTACAGGACTGATGAAAAAATATAAACAGAAGATGAACCAGGGCTCCAGAGTGTGTTCTAAGAACCTGTGAGTGAAGTAGGTTTATTTTACTGGAGTAATCAGAATTTCATAAGGCAAACTTTCCTTTCTAATTTCCATCTCTCTTCCATAGAAAAGGTTTACTTGTATGTTACATTAAATATTTGTATGTTTTCTTGGTTACTCACATTACTAGTGAAAATACGTTTTAAAACTCTTTCATTTTTAATTCTCAGTATTTTATGTTCTGGTTCTAATGTTATTACTCAAAACGTCATGCTAAAAATAATAATTCAGTCTGTATCTTTGCAAGTTCAGTAAGTTGTAAGTGGCGAGTACTTTTAATTATGCATGGCTTTTCTCTGGCTGTGCCAGACAATCAGTATATTCAGGTCTGCAACATGCTAGCAACTGCATTCATCTCTCCTTCCTGTCTCTGTTACTCTTTCAGCCAGTGTTAATAGTCCTATATTTTACATAAGAAGCAAGACAATCCTTTGAGCAAGCAGGAATGAGAAAAGAGGAGCCCAGTTAGTTCTGGGTGATCAAAGAATGAATTCTTTTTCCTAGCAATTCCAGAAAAAAAAAAAAAAATGTTATGCAAACAGAGGAATGTAAGGGTTTGGGTTGTTTTTTTGTGAACTGAGAGATTTAGAAATCTTGTTACATGTTGAATGAAAGAGGAAGTAAATCATTCATTTTGCACTTGATCATCTTTGCTGCAGGGAAAGCTTCCCAAACTCTTCTTCCATTTCTCTTGGAAGCTACAATATCTTGTAGTATCTTCATGTCTCCTACTTGGTTTTCCAAATTACACATCCCAGCATTGCACTTTTTGCAAGCAGTACAAATGTAGGGCTTGCAGAAGAATGAAAGTGTCCAGGGGACAATCCAAAAGAAACAATTTAATATTAAATAAGACTAGGGCAGCTGTGCCACCATTTTCCATTGTTTTATCTCATTAAAATTTTGGCTGTTTCGTTTTTGAGAGTCACTGTTGCCAGATTTTCTTTTTTTCTTTACTCATTAACACAGAGTCTGGATTCTTTGTAGAAAAGTTACGTTCAATTTATTGTAGTACATCAGACATCTGAGAGCTGGTGAAATCGGTAATTCTGCATTGATAGTAATAAGTCAGTGGTTGTTCCTGCAGCCACATCAGAGGCTGTCTTGGAAGTTATAAGAATGCTGAAAACATTTAAATATCAAGCCTGCTTAACTGCTAGAGGCCAATGATGTAGTGGAATTGGCATAAGATTTTACTTGCTTCCTGGAGAAAGCACTAGCTAACCCAATGTAATGAATTCCTTGCAACTCCTCTTTCTAATAGAATTCACTACTTACCGGAGTCAATTTTGAAACTATTCAGACTCAGTAATTCCAACAGAGATGAACGTCTGCTGTATTAAATGCTTATTTCCTGAGAAATGCTATGAAAAAGCTATTAATTAGGCAATTTTATTACACAAATAAAGCATGTTACTTTGACAACTCATGATAAATATGAGTTGTTTTGACTTGGAAACATTCAGTCAGTAGTCTAGGTTAAGAAATTTTCTAGAAGAGAAGCTTGCATGCAGAAAATGAAGGCCACAGCGTTGCTACAGGAACATTCGTCTTGTAGCCCACGAAAGTAAGGTGCTAATTGCTGTCCTGTTGCTTCACTCGTCCCAGTAATTATTGGTTTAAATAAAATAATTTTCTAAAAGTGCTGACTCTAATGTTCCTTTCCCTGTTCTAAGGGCTATGTGCTGCCCTTTCTGAGTTCTTAGAAATGATGAAAGTTTATATCACTAAGTGTACAGTGTGTCACCTACAAGTAGGAGGATACATAGTTTGTGTAAATCGTCTTTTTTATCTACATGCAGTCTGACTTAGTTATCTATCAGAAATCTGTATTTTACATTTTCCGTCTGCAGTAGTAGACTTGCTAAACTAGTGAGAGATGAACTCACCATTTGATTTTAGAAAGGGACTAGCATACATTTAACAATGCTTGCTGAGTACAGCAGAAAGTGCGATGTGTCTGTATGGATGGCAGTTCCGCATCTGCAAAATTACAACCTTGTTCTCTTTTCAACGCGTACCTGGTAGCTGATCAATAAGCACTTTGGAGACTAATGAAAGTCAGTTCAGTGATAGATACTCCCACAGGATAGTCTATCAGTTCAACAGTTCGTTGGGCATTTGAGAAGCTATATCACTTATTTCATTAGTTAATTTGTCATTTGAATAACAGATCTGTGGATCTGTTACATATTTACAGTTCTGGGATCTGTGGATCTCAGAACTCTTCTTACAGTAAGTCTATTTTCAAGAATTAGACAAGCCTGTTACTGTCTTTTACAGAATTTAACAGTCTTTTAAATACTTCTGAGAGAAAAGATGGTGTGATGTTAAGGGAAAGATTAATGTATATGTAACTTACTGTGCAAATTCTAAGCTAATGATGGTGATGGGTTGATGGTTGGACTAAATGATCTTAGTGGTCTTTTCTAGCCTTAATGATTCTATGATTCTCACACAAAACTTGGCTATCAGTCAGGGTGTATGGGTACACTGGGTTTGGTGGCCTGTGCTGTAAGCAGGCAGTGAGTAGAAGAAGTGATCTTCAGTGATGCAAGGGTAGTGGAGTCAGTGCAGAGGCTTCTGAAACTTTTTGGTGAGATGTAGTGATGTATTTATGCTCCTTCACTCAACAGTAAGGCAGGCTGAAATGTCATGGCCACTGCAGAAAGTCACTTATGCCTAGTGTGGTGAGCTATGCGGCACTCAGAAAAACCACTTCAGAAACTTCAGCGTTTACTGCTGCCTTTATCAAGAAGTGACAGAGCAAGGATTTGTTCTAAGGTCAAGTGCTTTGAGATGTACTGTTAGGAAACTTAGAGATATTATTGTTTTTGTCTTTGCTGGCAAACAAACAAACACACAAAAAAACACAAGGAGTATAAAATAAAATAGCTTTTCTAGATGGTAAGACAAATAAACTAGCTTTGTCTCCCACCAACTGAAAAGTTCCCAGAGCTGACACTGAACAAAAAATCAAAACTAAACACCTGTAGAGTTCTGTAAATAAGCACTTAAAAATGGAATACAAATACCAAAAGAGAAAGGTGCAATCATTGTACTTGATTGTCTTTTCCTATTGTTTTTAATAGGGCCATATCACTTTCTGTGCCTTTTATTATTTATTTCATACATAATTTCTTTAAGAAGTGCATTCCTTTTCAGTAATTATTTCCTTCTGTCTATATGAGTTAAGTTCCCTGAGGAGGGATTATCAGCACCATTAAAAATGCCAATGAAAACTGAGCAGATATAGGAAGACAAGCATGGTATGTAGTTAACTGGAAAACAGGGCAAATCTCAGCTCTGCAGGCTTGCATCCTCTACCCAGCCCAGCTTGTTTTGTCTTCATGGTTGTGCCCCATCCGTTTAGACTATGGTCACCAGCTTTTCCCTTTGTGCACCCTTTTGGCAGAGAAGTGTGAATATGTGTAGAAGTCCTGTTGCACAGGACTTCAGTTATGCATCTCCTCACCACTCACATGATGTGGAGTTCAACTGGTTTGTGCTGATCCATGCTAAGCCACATGCAGGATAGCTTAAAGGTTGACAAAGGCTAATTATACCCTCTAGCTTTAGTGTTGCCAGTCTCTGGGTTCTCTGGGGCTGCCCTAACTTCTCAGTTAGAAAAGTTACATGTCTCATTTTCAAGGCAGTTCCCCAGACTAGTCTGTCTGTTCAGCAGCCATGCAAAACCCTGTTGAAGGAGGAACAGCCCCTTTGACTCCTCCAAGGCTGCATCCTTTGCAGGAGAGGCAACTGTTTGTATGGCCTGAGCCTGAAAGTGACATCTGCTGGAAAGAGAGCTCCAGCATGCTGTGAAGAAGAGAGGAAACCATTGTCCTCTTGGGGATCCCTTCCTGCCTTGTTCCTAGCTTATAGCTTGCGTGTATTTGAAGTCTGGCAGTCCAGACTTTCTTGGCTGCAGAGCAAGTGTGTGTGTGGGAAGGATGCTGCTATTAACTGGGGGCTATGGAGGGAGTATCTTCAAGGCTTGTCAATCAAACTGCTCTTTCTCCAGATCGTGTCTGGAGAGCTGGCCAGTTCTACATTATGCCTAATCTGTTGGCTGCATGGTTGAACACAGTTTCTTTCCAGGCCTTCAACAGCAATCCATCTGATTAGGGATGTATCTCCAAGCTGAAGCTTCCGATTATTTCTGATTCCTTGCCCTGTCCTCAGAGCTAGATGGACCCTCCCATTCTCAAACATTTGATGTCCCCAACTGGGCCATCATTAACTAAGTACTGAGGAGGTGAGATAGACTTGGCTCTGATATTTAGTTTTGTTGCTCATCATTTCTGATTTTTTACAAAGATAAAAGTCCTGAAGTATAATAACAAGGATTTAGTTCTTTCCTGACAGATAAATGAGAAAAAAAAAAACCTAGAAAATATTTTTTGCACAACTATTGACTGAAATACTTGATAGCTTTCTGCTCAGTCACCTACAAAAAAATTTCTGAGATACAGCGCCTTTCTCAGCAAAAGTGAGACAGAACACGAGACAGTCTCATACAGTTATATGATGACTAGTTCTCCATCATCTTCTTCTTTATTCACTGTGCCTCTTGAAGCACTCTGAACATTCTGAATTTTATATTTTTAAGTACCGATTACTTTAAAGTGAATAGTGGCAATTCTGGCATCATCTAAAGACATGACAGAAAGACTAAGGCCTATAGGTTCTTAGTATCCCTATTGGTTTACTATTGAATAAATTGGTGAAGATGAATGCAACTGGAAATCCTCAGTCTTTGTTGACCAAGAAAATTAATCAATCTCCATCTTTGTAAGAGAATATTTTACTTAATGACCTTGTATTTTTTCTATACGTACATTTTTACTTTCTCCTAACTCCCTTTTCATTCTTTTGCAGGTCATGAAAACATACCACATGTATCATGCAGAGAGTATCAGTGCGGAAAGCAAACTGAAGGAAGCAGAGAAGCAAGAAGAAAAACAGATTGGGAGGTCAGGTGACCCTGTTTTTCATATACGACTAGAAGACAGGCACCAAAGACGGAGCTCTGTGAAAAAAATTGAAAAAATGAAGGAAAAAGTAAATAGTCCTTTTATTTTGCTTCATTTGAAATAAATTCAATGCATGTTCTTTAGCATGACATTAGAAAGATCCAGCTGGGGAATAAAATTAAACAAGGTACACAAAGTAAACAAGAAGTGGGTTATCGACAATTTAATTGCAGTTCGGAGGGAATACTTTATTCCCAGTGCAATTCTTATATATATTACATTCTTTATACGTATAACAGTCTGAGAGTTAAGGTTCATTGTTGCTAATGGGAATGTGTGCTTGAATCATTACTGCTTTTTCTAGATGTCAACAATTAAGTCATTCAAAGACATTAATATACAATCTCTTTCCTAGCGTCAAGCAAAATATTCTGAAAACAAGCTGAAATCTATTAAGGCCCGTAATGAATACCTGCTCACCCTTGAAGCAACCAATGCTTCTGTTTTCAAGTATTATATTCATGACCTTTCAGATTTAATTGATGTAAGTATTTGCACATTTGTTTTTCATATCCTTTTTTTTTTAATTCATTTTCAAAGGTGATACATTAGTCATATGGATTGCCTACAATATGTTCATAATTTATAATATTGTATGGCATAATTTGCAGATTTTCCTGTTAGCTTTGTATTTCACAAAATAAAGAACCAATAAGATGCTGAACCTTCCTCTAAAGTTAGAACATTATGTTTCTTCCGCATGTAGCAAGAACAAATATGACAGGAATAACACAAAAAAAGCTGACTATTCCACTTTGTACTACAGAGGTATTTCTGGAGTATAAATATTTCTTAGGAGAGAAACTTCTAAAGTGGGCATATAATAACAGTATTCAACTCAGTAGGAAGTAATTTCTTTTGTGTCTTCAAAATCATTTAGATTCATTCACTTAGTAGTTGAATTGTATACACGCTAGGTTTTTTTCATATATTTGCAGAACACGCAGAATCAGTTCTCTGTTTACAACAGAACTTGTTATTGATTTTTAGTAGACCATGAGAACATCCTAGGAGTATGAGGTTAAACAATGATGCTGACCTATACCAGCATTTTGTCTGCAGAACCTGTATTAGTGACATTTCAGATGATACAGAGGGCAGAACCCATGCTCTGCCGTGTCCCTCTTTGTAAACTAGTCATATATATTTTAAAGCAAATGTGGCTACAGCACGTACAAGCTCAGGAAGCATCACGGTGTTGAATGAGTCAATGGCTTTACCACTGATACTTGAATGTGCTTTCTCCTGTAACAGTGACATTGGTTACTTGTAGTAGTAAACAGTATTCACCCATTGTCATTTCTGGTGGGAGATTCAGTGCAATAATAAGCCAGCTAGGTTCTGGTTTGTTGTACAGTATAAATTAATCTAGCATTTGACAAGAATTTTTTTATTTCTACTGTCTGGAGGAGCAAAGCTTGATAGAGAAAGGGAAAGATACCTTCTTGAGATGAATGGGCTAAAATAGTTGCATGCTTTTTGTTGTATTTGTGAGGGGACTGGAGCACAGTTCTTAAGAGGAACAGCTGAGGGAACTGGAAACAGTTGTTTATCCTGGAGGAGACTCAGAGGAGACCTTATTTCCCTCTACAACTACTGAAGGAAGGTTGTGGCGAGCCGGGAGCTGGCCTTTCCTCCTGCATAACAGTGATAAGACAAAAGGGAATGGCCTCAAGTTGTACCAGGGGAGGTTCTGGTTGGATTTTAGGAAAAATTTCTTCTCCTGAAGAGTAGTCAGGCACTGGAATGGGCTGCCTGAGGAAGTGATTGAGTCACCATCGTTGAATGTGTTCAAGAAATATGCAGATGTGGTACTAAGGAATGTGGTTTAGTGGGCTAGATTGGTGGTAGGTGGATGGTTGGACTGGGTGATCTTGGAGGTCCTTTCCAACTTTAATGAATCTGTGATTCAGTTGTTTCATATGTTTTAAAAATATTTATACATATATTTAGATTTTTGTATATGAATATGTGTATATTTGTACATTTCTATGGTTTTTAAATATGAGAGTCAATTTTCTTTGTCGTTTGCTTTCTTCAGTAACGTGAGGGCTTCTCCAAAAGTGGTGCCTCCTATTTTAGTATGTTGTTTACAATGTCAGAGGCAGATGTTGGTGATACGGCAGCAGTAAGCTGAACATTCCTGCCAGTATTCCATAATATTTTGTTGCCATGTGACAGATGGCAGCAGAGGGGCATTCTGACAAAATGACATCTGACATGGAAGTATTTACAAAACAGAGGTGGGTCATTGAATTCCTCCATTTGGAAAAAATGGCACCCGTTGACAGTCATCAATGCTTGTTGAACATTTTTGGAGACCGAACAACGGATGTGAGCACAGTGAGGTGGTAGGTAGTGTGTTTCAACAGTGGCAGCAGTCATGTGAAAGACTAGCCGCGTTCCAGATGGCCACACACAGCTGTCACACCATGAAATGAAGAGTGTCTCAATCAGTTCATCCACAGGAATCAGCGGATTGCAATCGGGGAACTATGTATGGAGCTGAATATTAGCTTCAACACATTGGAAACAGTGGTGACAACGTTGCATTATCACAAAGTTTATGCCATGTGGAACACAAGAAAGCTCACACAGGAACAGAAAGTACACTGTATGCAAGTTAGGACCTGTTGAACCACTGTGAGGCTGAAGGTGACAGTTTCCTGAATTGCATCATTACCAGTAACAGGATGGGATGTCACCGCTACAAGCCAGAGTCAAAATGGCAGTTCTTAGAGTGGTAGACCATGAATTCCCCATCAAAGAAAAAGTTCAAGACACAGCCCTCAGAGGGTAAAGTGGTATGCACTGTCTTTTGGGATAGGAAAGGAACAATCCATCTGAATTTCCTGGGACAGGGACAAACCATCAACTCTGACTGCTGCATTGTGACATTGACTCTAAATTCCAGAGTCAGGACAGAGAAGAAGACAACCCTTGTCTTGCAAAACAATAAGGCTCCATACCAGTTTAAAGACTGCGGAGCAATGGCCAGTCTTGGCTGGACTGTCCTACCACACTCACCATACAGTCTGGATTTGATGCCTTCTGACTGTGTGAGTAATGTTTTCCTAGTAACAGCACCATCATAACAGCTGTGAAACCGTGGGTCACCTCCACTGGTGCAGATTTTTACAAACACAGCATGCAGGCTCTAGCATGGCAGAAATGCATAGCTAATGATGCTGGCTATGTTGAAAATAGTGTTTGCAGTTGAGAATTTGCTCTGTCAAATAGTGTTATTGTGCTCTTTGTATCTATTTCAGTTTCCATGGAAACAAATAGGAGGCATTACTTTTGGAATGACCTATGTATATTAAAAACTTATCCAATTTTGTTGTAAATATATCCTTTTCCCTTTCAACTTTGTTCCCTCACAGTGATTTTGTTTTTTTTTGTTTTTTTCTTTCCTATAGAAGGTGATGGTGTGTCTTTTTATGTGTTTTGAGTGTTTTTATTTTTTCCTGTACACAATTGCATGTTTTGCCTCCTCTGATTTCTTCTATTTTATTTTGCCACGTGTCTTACAGCCATGCATCTGTACATCTTGCTCAACCCACATGTCCTGCCCAGACAATGAAAATATTTACCAAAATCCCAACAAAAAGTTAATGAAGGCAGAAAACTAAGGGCAAATGCCTTACCTGCTAGGATGCCACCCAAGTGAGAAGTTATCCTTACATAATGGATAATTTTCCTGATAATTGCTTAAAGGATAATGGATTTTTAACTTCTAGTTAGGGCATGTCTGGTAACTGTGAACTTTATTACTCTTTCCTGGTTGCTGGAAGGAAGGGAAACTCTTCATGGAATCATAAAATTGTCTGGATTGTAAATTACATTTAAAGGTCATCTAGTTCAATCCCCTAATGTGGTTAGAGACATCTTTCAGTAGATCACGGTGCTCAAAGCCCTGTCCAAGCTGGCCCTCAACACCACCATGTATGGGGCATCCGCAGCATCTCTGGGCAGTCCATTCTAGTATTTCACCAACCTCATAGTGAAGAATTTCTTTCTTATATCTAATCTGAATCTGCCATCTTTCCATTTAAAGCCACTACGCCTTGTCCTGTCACTACATACACAAGTAAACTCTCTCCTCATCTTTCTTCTATACCCCTTTAAGTACTGAAAGGATGTGAAAAGGTCTCTGGAGTCTTCTCTTGTTTAGGCTCTCAGCTTTTCTTTGTAGGAGAAATAGGAGAAGTACTCCAAAGCTCTGGGCATTTATGTGGCCTTCTTCTGGACATGCTCTAACAGCTCCACGTCTCTCTTATGCTGGAGGCCCTGGAGCTGCACATAGCACTCCAGATGGGTTCTTACAAAAGCAGAGTAGAGGAGGACAGTCAGTTTCCTTGACCTGCTGGTCACGCTGCTTTTTGCAGCCCAGGATACAGTTGGCTTTCTGGGCTGTAAGCCCACACTGCCCATTTCATTACTGTTTTGTAAGACTTGGCTAATAAACGTGTAACTAGAATTTCATTCTGAGCCAACCTAATCTGATTGTGATCTTGTTTAAATGAAGTGTCTTGCAGGCATTTGTATTTCATCAGAATATTCTGTGTAAGCACTGGTATGTAGACAGAATGTTTACTACTTCACAAAGGAAACACTTTCTGTAAATGAAAGAGTCTTGGCAAGATTTTTGTGTTATATCATTGGAATGTGAGACATGCTTCCCACTCACCATATGTTGCAACAGTCCAGACTATCTCATTCTGTAAATCTATTAGTGTCATTGAACAATTCTGAGTTTTCAGAGCAGTGGTGATTATTTTTTTTTACCTTTTCTGCTTTGTCTATCTGCCTTTCTTCTTTTCTGTGCTTCCATGAACTTCATCTGTGTAGAAGGGGATTACTTACCCACTATGACTGAATTCCAGCTAAGGTGGAAAAGATACAGATCTCTCTGAGCTGTTGGCACTGCCCATAAATGATATTGAATGCTTTCCAACTATCTACTGATAAATACATCTGATGAAAATTAGATAAAAATATGGAGAACCTCAATGAAGTATTCAGTATACTGTTTGCAACAAGATTGGGGAGGATTGTGGGATTTTTTATTTTTTTTTTTTTAGGTTGGTTTTTTTTTTTTCATTGGGTTTGTGAGGCTCGTATTGAAAATCCTAAATTGCAGCTCTTCGTCTGAGCTCGATGTGAACTGTTCAACTCATTCATTTCATTACGAAACTCAGGGCTTCTGATTTAAAATGATGTGTTCATCTTAAGCCCTTGTGATAAAAGCAAGATAAAAATATTACTGGAGTCTTAGCTGGATGTTTTAATGCAGTTAGTAAGCTGAGGGTTGTGACCATCATTTGCAAAGAAGTGGGGGGATGAGAAGGATTTGATATGTACAGTACATTTCTGCCCCGTCCATATTGTTTTAGGGGAAATATGTATTTTCTGTTGAACATTTCTTCTCTGTTGGATATGTAGTAGGTTCTAGTTCAGGTGAGGAATAGTATTAATTTTACTCTCTACGTGGATCATGCAGAAAACAGCAGAGTGCTTTTTAGCTCAATTAAATAAGCTTTATCTAACAAGTAGAATTTTTTTTAAATTCTGGATTTTGGATGAGCAGTAGTGTACACACCACTGCCAAACTGACGGTCGGTGCCAACATATGTCCATATGTCAGAAATTATTATTCATTTGTTTAAAGATGTTCATGTAATTGCATTTATTAGGCTTATGTGGGTATAGGAGGAGGGCAGGGACCTTTTTTTTCAGTCTGGCCGTGCACCTGTGTGGTCTGAAGTTGAGTACAAGAAAACAGTGGTCAAAACTAATTTGTCTGTAGTTCTGCTTCTAGGATAAATACAGTGTTTATGTTTTCATCTTCTTTAAAGTAGAATTTCCAATTCTCTAATTGCAGTCTGCATGCTTTGGATGGTTAGGAAGCTAGAGAATATTTCGCTGTCACAAACTTTGTTGGGTAAAGATTCTTTGTTAAATTGCTTCGATAGAAGCAATTTTAAAACTAGGCTAGAGTTTGTGCAGCTCAGTCTGTATTAAAAGTTCTCATAAATATGACATGTGCAGTCAGATCTCTTTGATTTGAGTGTTGATGTCTATGTAAGACGAATGATTAGAATGTGACTTACTCAGAGGTTAAGACATTTTTATGAATTTCTCTACCCATGGCATTAGTATTTTATTACTGTTACTGAAATGAAATGAAGATCATCTTGGATATTTAGTTGCAGCTCTGTGCTAAGCACTGCAGTCTGTTTTGTTCAAGCCTAAATATACTCTGGGGTGCAATAAAGACAGTAAATGCTCTTGAGATTGCTTCAGATTTAATTCCAAATAAGTATAAAATGCAAATTACAAAATTAATTTTTCACACATATCCCAAATGCATCACTCATCTCCCCCAACTTTTCCTCACCAAAAGTCTTTACGAATGCTGAAATGCAATAAAATTCATAGTCTGTAACTTCATTCTCTCATTTCTCATCTTCATTTCTTACTGCACCAACAGACACCTAATCTCTCTCTAGGCTGAAGATTGATAGCAGGTCTTACTAGCCATCCAGGCTGTCAGCTTGCTGTGCTGATCTTTTGATCAACAGTGTGGTGGCTTCTTTGAGCTTTTAAAGTCTTTTGGATCTATGTTTTTTTCCTGCAGATCGTGTATTCATGCATGAATGTGTGTGTATGTGCATGCATACTTTTTTGCAGCACCTGAAGGATTAGGTTTTTGTTGTTGGTTTTTTTTCCAGCGCTGTGGGGATGGCGGTTTAGTAGCAGTACTTTACATTATTAGTCTTAATAATGAGCATATGTATCAAGCTCTTTCACCATTGTAGCCACCTCTGTTTCTAAAAAATCACTAGTACTAGCAGGTTAGAAGAGTGCTCTCCTCTCTGAATAGCTGCGAGTTGATACTGTTACAGAGCTGTTCTCAGGTTAAGAATATCTTTGTCTCCCTAATTTAGAGAAAACGAACTACCTTCTGGAAGAAGTAAGACTTGTGATGTTTTGTGAGTGTTTTTTTTTTTTGCTTCTAAAAATATTTTACTCAGACAAATTCGACTTTTACTTAATTTTTTGAAGTCAAAATCCAAATCCAAGCATTTTAAGTTTGCCTCAAAGAGCCATTGGTGATACGGCATTAGTTCAGGTTCTAGGTTTTGTGACTGTTTGCTCCACTGGCATTAGTTCTGCAAAAAAATGCCTTAGTCTGCAAGATTGTTCTGCTTCACTTGAAGAATACATGTTCTTGGCTGAGAAGCTGTATTTGTTACCCTGTACAGCTGTCATTGCTTTCAAAAATAGCTGTGGCTTTCATTCATGAGCAGGTGATAGTCACTGAGTAGATTAAGGGTTAAATGGAGAAGGTTTTGCATAAAGCTGCAAGGCTGCAACCTTATATTCCAACTTGTAAAACAGCTGCATCAGAAACCCACACATCTATAATTGTAAATCAATGAGCTTTCTGTTAATCCTCCAAAATTCAGGCTCGAGATGCTTGTAGTTTTATAACACATGGGTAGTTGGCCATGCTAAAGCTAGCATTGCCCTTATTTCCTCTCAGTTAAATCTTCCACGAGGTCTCTCTGAAACTAATGCACATGAAATAAAACAGCTGGCCTGATCCACTTTCTTATCATCACTTTTAGTCTGTCTTTTTCATCCAAGGTAGTGAATTAAATATGAGATCTGAGTTGACACAGAACAAGAGAAAAACACCATGAGACTTTTTTCCTTTTAGAAACAGTATTTTATAGAACGAATGTCTTTGAAATATAGATGGCCTTTAGTATAAAAGCTGAGTGGCTCTTTTAGTAAATGTAATACACTTCTGTTGTGTAAGTGCAAAAGAAAGAGGATAAGCTGTGTGCATTTGATTGAACATGACATCTTTTTTTTTTCTGTTTTCTGTAAATAGCTCAAGAGCTAGTTTTTGGGTAGCCACTGTCCCATTGGCAGTAACTATCCAGAATACTTGCTAAGCCCAAAAGTTTGTCTGGAAGTTTTGGCATCCACATTGAGCACAACAGCCGTGACAGATTTCAGAGCAGTTTAATCACTCTAGTGGGTACATGAGTACATGAGGCAAGGTGTGAGTGGTTTGTTTCTCTTGTGCACACAGGTTTAGGGATGGTAAATAGCTTGAAAACTTTGCTGCTCTTGTTCGTGTGCATGTGTCTGTTTTCTGTCTCTCTTTATTTTAATAAAAAAGAGGAAGGGAAAATGGAAAGGATTCAGCGAGCCCTAAGGGTTTGTAATAGCTGGGAGGGAGGGCTGCATATAAAGAGTGGACTGAATTCAAATTGCTTCTTTACCCAAATGCATCCTGCAGGGAAGGATGATTTTAGGCTGTGGGGGATCACCTGGGAAAGAAGGAGGGAGCAGAGGCAGTGTGCTGTCTGACTGCCCCAGGGAGGCATTGTCCTCCGACTGGGACAAATCTCTCCTAAAACTGTAGTGATCTCCTGCATACGCTCTGTGAGATGGGAAACGCTGGATATTTTTGCCTGCTGCTGACTGTGTACCAACAGATGTTTGGTCAGTTTCACTCTGGGCTGAGCCAAGCGTAAATACACATTTCAGATTAACATTGCTTTGTATGCAACTGTTAGCATATTGATGTTCGAGTATAGGGGTGACACAGAGCTTTGCATTACTTCTGCCATTACCTGGAAGCTCACTGAGTAGAAGCTGAATATACTGTTTACTGTGTAATGTGCGAGGGAGTTAAGAAAACAGCTACTTGATACACTCCTGCTGTGACGTTTTAAAAATATATTAAGCTGTTCCTCTAAAATATTAACTAATCATGAATAATGCAAACCTAGGGTACTTAAAATTCAGGAACAAACAGAACTTCACATTTTACCAATTGGATTTCAATTACATTCCAGTGTTATTCTCACCCCTAGAAAAAAAAGACATAAATTATAAGTTTCTGTATTTAGTAATGATGTGCATTGCTGCCTCTGTCTGAGCATGGGAAATAAGGTAAATATGCCTGTACTGCCAGGGGAAGGGATGTTAAATCATTGTCACTGCATCAAAAAGCATCTTAAATGGGTCGCTAATGTGGGAGGCAGCTATGGGGCTTTGTGGTTGGGCTCGGCTGCCATTAGCAGGAAATGGTTAATGTTTGGTTAGGTGGCTAGCATTGACTTTGATGGCAGAGAATATTAAAATGCATTTGAATGGATGACCTGACAGTTATACTGAAAAGCCCACTTCGTTGTGGAGTCCCAAACATTTTCTGTATAATGTGATCATAGCACATCTGAATCCAGAAGACAATTGCCATACTTGTACACCTGATCTCTTTTCTACTACAGTCCTTTAGTCTTTGCAGTTGGATGAGGATACAAAATACTTACTCTCTTAACCCTAATACTGAAACTGCAAGGTATTTCATAAAGTATTTTGAAGACAGAAAAGTTCCCAGACATAAAATTTTAGTGATAACTTGTGATCTGGGGTATTGGAATGGTGTTCCTGCTTTTTAACTGGCTTTTATCTCCCCTTATTGTGTTTCTGATATTGCAGTTGTGGATATAGTGTTCCTGCTTTTTAATTTCTTTTCTTCTCCCTTTATTATGTTATTAGTGTTGTGATCTTGGATACCACGCAAGTCTGAACAGAGCCCTAAGAACGTATCTTTCTGCAGAGTATAACCTTGAAACTTCCAGGCACGAGGGCCTTGACATCATAGAAAATGCAGTTGACAGCTTGGAGCCACGAAGTGACAAGCAGAGATTCATGGAAATGTTCCCCACTGCTTTTTGTCCACCAATGAAATTTGAGTTCCAGTCTCATATGGGTGATGAGGTCTGTATAGTGACAAATATCCCCTCAGAGATTATTTCTGTTCCTGTAAAAAAAAAGAGATTTTATCACCTTGTACAAAGTCACAGCTTGGTAACAGCTGCTATTGCTGTCCAGAAGCAAATGGCCAGCAGTAAGCTTTTGCAAAACTTGCAGCACTGTTCTTCAGAGTTCTAAAGCAGATGCTGTTGTGTGTTATAATGTTCAGTATTACCCATTATGACATACCAGAAGATTTTCTGGCCAGGCTGTGCTCAGCCCAGCACTGACGTATGTAGTGACTTTGTCTTCAGTACCTGCCTCTCCTATAATGGCACTTGTGATTGTTGTTTGAGGGCAACTGCTGATCTCCAAGCTGTGTTCAGTGAAATGTAGCCCTTTCCCCTTATTCCTGTCTCATTTTGTCATTTGATTATTTCAAGAATACAGTGCTCCCCAGCTGCACCCTATCCTGCTGTTTCAAAGGCCAGTAGGAAAGCAGAATGCGGAACATATATCTTTAGGGGAAGGCAACTCCGGGGTTTGCACCGCTATGTGGCAGAGAATCAACAGCACAAGGCAGCCATACAAACAGGGCTGGTTTTGTATTCCTAGGATGTATATAGTTCCATACTACGTAGCATACAAATACTTTAAATTTAGATGAATACATTTGATTGTCTGTTTTACTACATTTAATGGCTTTGGTGGGAATTCCATAGCTTTAAGGAGAGCAACTGAAGAATTGACTTTATTTCTCTTCCTTACATCTCACAGCCCTTTCTGATTGCTTGTTAGGTTTGTCAAGTCACTGCCCAGCAACCTGTGCAAGCAGAGCTTATGCTTAGATATCAGCAACTGCAGTCACGATTGGCCACCCTCAAAATTGAAAATGAGGAGGTAAGGTCTGTGTGTGCATGGGCTATGCATTGGACGCCATTTTCAGGAAGGTGCTGTGTTTTCTACCTTGTCAGATCCACATAAGTAATGGTAAAATGACATCAATCTATATGAGCTGTCTTAGTTTTAAATGAAGGAAAGTTGGAGACATTTCAGGGGATGTAAAAGTGCTGTATTTGGCTTGCATTAAGTATGACTGCTTGCCTAAGCCTAGTAAACAGACCTGAACAAAATAGCAGTATGTGTTGGCCACATATGTGTTGTTCACTGTGTTCTTCAGGAAAGGTTTGAGGTAATTCAGTTTTGGCAGACTAGAACATACATATATTCACGTGCTTCTACACATCAGTCTCCAAAATAATTTTATTCTGCTTTCACATTTATATTTAGCAATTCATAAATTTGAAGAATTGTAAGAAAATATGAAAACAAACTTTCTAGACTGTGTAATGTCTTTCAGCGGAGATAAGTAGTTGTATTTTTCTAACACTTGTATTTACTTCACCCTGATATTTCAGAGTATAATTCTACTCCTTAAGGAAACTCTTGTATTCTACGTGGTGCTTTTTTTTTTTTTTTCTTTTAACCAAATGTTTGGCTGTGCACACTCAAATGTTAGCACTCTTTTGAACTACTGATATCACTGTTTTCCTGATAACTGCACAGTCCAGTTTTAGGGAACCACTGAACTGGAAAGAGTTGAAACATGCTGATTTCTCCTACATTCACATGCCTGTCATCCTGCTTTACTTCCTGAGACCCAGTTATTCTAGTGCAGAACTTAATTTTGACGGTCACTGGCAGAATGCTAAGTAGAACCTCCTTTTGTAGCCACCTTTGTGGATGTGTTAGGCATGGAAAACCACAAAATCTTCACCTAGCATTTTGGTTGTTCAACTCTTTGGAGATTAAATATGCATTCAGATACAAGACTACCACTTTTGATGTCTGCTACAAAATGTACGATGGTGTTGGATTTGGGGGCATTTCCAGAGGTGTTAAGAGAAGCACCATTTAGAAAGTGTCATTAAATGTCACCAAGGTCTACGTTTCTGGAAGTCTTCTGGTATCTGTGTGATACGTATAAAACTCTTTAACAACACTCCTGATGTATCTAGCTATGTAAAGGGATGTGTGTAAGTGCTTCACTTACTCAGAGTGCTACAGAATTTTTTTTTGTATCACTTCAGTGCAGCTAAATCCTTGCCTGCTTTATAGATATTTGTGAACTTTGTTCTTTTCCTGTCCGTGCAGTCACGGTAGTGAGTTCTGTGCTTCAGTGAAAACTTGTAGAACGTATTTTATTTTTGCATCTTTGTGGCGGAAAGCTACTGAGCACACTTGCTGTCTGTCCTCTGCGACCACCCTCTGTCCAGTCCCCAGATTGCTACTTCTGAAGGTCAAAGGAATTTAGACTGTCATTTGTGGTAGCTGAGTCAAAATCTGCTATGCTTTCAGCTGCGGCTATTTATAAACAGGAATACTGAATGCTTGTCACGGGAATAGCTCACCTAGTAAAATAAAAAACTTTTTTGGTCAAGTGCAAAAAACCAATGCTGTTCTATTTCCTCTGGTCTAGCAGTAGAAAGAGGCCCCACAGTGGGTAGAAATTGAACTTTTATCCAATTCGAAGCAGTGCTAAAGGCCTTCAATTTAAATGGGTATTTGTACCTAAATTGAATCATAGGGGCTATTTAATTTTTTGCTGGACTTTTTTTATAAACTTTTGAGATTCTAATCTTTCTGATTCTATGTTATGTCCTGAATGCCTAGAACAAAATATTGATGTCTGTGAGACCTGTACGGTACTCTTCAAAAAATAAACTTGAATTCAGTAAGTGTCTCAAAGTAGCGAAGACAAAAGGAGAGATTTTTTTCACCAGTAAGTACAAGGGCATAGAGGGAGAAATCATATTGTCAGGCACAAGGATATCTTCCTACACGATTAGCACGCATGATTCTTTTGACTCTGCTAGAGAGTGGAGCAGAACTGAGAGGTAAATGACATCCTTGGCAGTCTTGCCAGTTTTTGCTTTGTGGGTACACTGCATCCTCTGTTCCGTGGCATCCATCCCCTCGTTTCTGCTATGACTGTTCTTTGCAACTCATAGAAGTGCTGTGAGTTTTCATTCTCCAGCCTTCTTTTCCAGCTGTGTATGTTTGCACTTCTGCAGTGCAAACATAATTAATTATGCTTCACACCCCAGCATTCTACATAACAGTGCCGCAGATTTTTATCATGGAAAAACATGTTCTTACAGCCAGATCCTCTAATGTACATGTTCAGCCTAGCAGATTAGCCATATGCTGGAGAGTTGACCCTCCAGAACTCCTATCATATTTATTGTCTGTTGTCCCAAATTAAGCATCATAATCAAATCATTTCACATTTTTAATTTCAGGAAACAAATGTTTGAGAATGCTATGCAGTCGTCAGAAGAGTACATCAATGTCTGTGGATTGTACCATGGCAAAGCAGGGAGCTAGATGTAAAGTCTAACTATGTCATTCTTCTGTTATGTATCTGTTATAGAACATCTTATTTTTCACACTCACATGACACAGTTTGTTTGGAAGAGTGTGCCAGAGGAGTGTGCCAGAGAATTAGTACGATTAGTGAACTTCCAGTTCTGGTGTGCATTTATCTTCCCATTTTGTAAGTTGTGCTTTTTAATACCAGGTTAAGAAAACAACAGAGGCTACTTTGCAGACAATACAAGATATGGTCACCATTGAAGACTATGATGTATCAGAATGTTTTCAGCACAGTCGTTCAACAGAATCTGTGAAGTCAACAGTCTCTGAGACATACTTAAGTAAACCTAGCATTGCAAAAAGAAGGGCTAACCAGCAGGAAACCGAGCAATTCTATTTCATGGTATGTTGGGTGCTTCCTCATTCGTGTGATAACAGATCAAACACCTAAAGTAAACATTGTGCAGAAATTCATGGAATTTGTGTCACATGCATAGTAATAGATTGATCTTCACCTCTACAGAAATTCAGAGAATATCTGGAAGGTAGTAATCTAATCACTAAACTTCAAGCAAAACATGACTTGCTGCAAAGGGCACTTGGAGAAGGTAAATATTATATAATATATGTAAATGTGATTCTAGACTATACAGTGAACCCGCTGAAATGCAGGAGATATTTAGGAGAGAATGAAGAAACTCAAAGCTTAATTGTCAACTAAGCGTAGATTTTTAACCAGTCATAGTTTTGATACAGTGGTAAGAATATAGAGAATAAATCAATTTTATTTCTTCAACAGATATTTATTTCCACTTTACAGTTATTTAGACAGGTGACTATTTGTGAAGATGGAACTGTTGAATGAAAAATCTCATGCATGAAAGGAGAGCTGATAGAATCAATGCAGCGTGATTTAAGAGCTATAACGAATGCACCGTTTCTGTGTCTCAGTGATTTCTGTCAAGTTTTTGGTTATTTCAAGAGTCAGAGGAAAGTGAAAAATAAGCATGCAAAATTATCCAGCGTGCATAATTTACAGTGGAGCCAGTAGTGCAACATGTCTGACAAATGGGCATGAATTTCCTTCTTGCAGCCTTATAACTCTGTGGAACATTTATGAGAGGTAATAGGTGAAATCCAGACCTCGCTGTCATTCCTGCGACACTGTAGCTCCTCACCTACTTTCAGTAATTAGACTCTTGTAGGCATAATTGGTGTGGGATTCTACATAATATTTTCTCTTTGTGAAGTGAAATGAATGAATTAATGAATAGCTCTATACCTGTTGATTATCATTATTGCACATAAAATTATTTGATTTTATACAAATTGTGGTGGCAGAGAATTATCCTTTCTCCTGAACTTACTGCACAATTATTAAAAATACATCCTCATAAAATATAAACCAAATCAGCAGATGCTGATGATCAAATGAAGTAAAGCTGAATTAGGACAGTACTGAATTGGGCACTATGTGTAGTTTGAGCCCACCTCTTACCAGCCCTCCCAGCAGGCACTTCCTCATGGATCAAATGGGAAAAGGAGAGTCATCCCACATGCCTTGAGGACTAGCCACACAGGGCGTTACATACTTGAGAGGAAGTCTATTACACCACAAAGCACAAAAGCCCTCTCCTGAAGGTTAAAGACTGTAATTCAAAGTTCAGGCACAAGAAAGGAAGCTTTTTCTCTGAAGAGTAACAGGATATGTCAATTTATTTTCTTTTTACTGCCAAAAATGTGTTGTTAATCAGATCTCTTCGTGCCTATAATATAAAACTCCAGCTCCACAAATCCAGTTGTGAAGGTTCCTAGAGAGCTTTTAGCATTTCTATGGCTATGACTCAAAAAAAGCCCCTGTTCAGGGAGTGACTGAGCATGAAATAAGCAAGATTTTCTTTCAGACCTACTATCAGAAGATAGTAACTGTTTTCAGACAACTAATTATATTCTTTTTCATGGAAGTTTTTCCTTAGTGGGATTTTGTTGCATGTGTTAAGCAGTTTATTCCCACAAAACAGTATGCATCTATGTTGGTCAAAAATTAGGAATATTTACCTCCAAATGGTCACAGAAAATGTATTCGGAAAAATGAAGTCAATATTTGTTATTTAGAAGCCCAGCAAAATACATGAAGAAGGGAGAAAGATAAAAGACTGTGGAACCCCTTGCCTAATACATGCTGGAAAGATATGAGGACAGAACTGTATCAAAGGAAGCCCAAAGGAAAATTGCTCAGCAGCATGACTTAAGTGATAAATTTCCATCAGACTCAGGGATGTTTAGCCATACTCAGACATGCTTGGACCACGAAGAGTTCCCTTTGACCCAACAGCTGTAACCCCAAGTTGTTTATCTTTGTTGCCCACAGTGTATTTCCATGTAGTTGTTTTTCTGTCATCATGCTGTAGCACATACAAGTAGTATCTGCAATGTGTACATGCTCATTCAAAGCTGGTATTTGGAGCAAAAGCCATT
This sequence comes from Alectoris magna, assembly GCA_030625065.1. Taxonomy (NCBI): domain Eukaryota; kingdom Metazoa; phylum Chordata; class Aves; order Galliformes; family Phasianidae; genus Alectoris; species Alectoris magna. The sequence goes on along the minus strand of CM060560.1, from coordinate 164,813,570 downwards.
GTAGGCAAAAAAAACTTCAGTGCCCCGTTTTTTGAGACATGTCAGCTTACGTGCCTGGGAAGGAAGACCTGTATTCTGAATGTGCCTGGAATGAGGAGATTGAAAGAGTAGAATTACTGTGAAACTAAGAACATGGTTACTGTAGCTACTATAGAAATTATTTTTTTTTTAGGAAGTGAGCTCTCCTTCTCTACTCAAACTGCCTTTTCTGGAAACTTCTGTGTCAGCAAGACAGCTGACAAATAACACGGTGCCAAATTACACAATGCAGGGGAGAACAGTTGTGAAAGGAAGAGGAGGGAAGAAGGATAAAAGGAGGGGGAGTGGATGGTCTGAACTGGAAGTTTTTCTTGCTTTGATTCAAACCTGTACAGTGTAAAGATGCAGGCAGAATAAATCCAGATTCACGTGTGATCCACAGCACTGACAGCATTTGGATTCTATTCCAGCCAGTTACCTGGCTGCTACAATCTGTTGCTGTTCATGGCCATTGTAGGTGCATATTCATGATCTGCACAAGGAAGACAGATGAAATTCTCTGTGCTAAGTGTGCAGCTGCAAATTTGAAAGAATAAATGAGAAGTATTCAGACAGTATTAGTACTAAACATAGGAAGCACGCTTACCCATGTTCATTCAGACTCAAGGCTTACCTGTTAAACAAAGCAAAGAAAAAGGCAAGAAAGAGAATAAGCATTTGTAAAAGAAATTGACTGTGTGTCCCACGTAGTTTTTGTCATAATCTGTTAAACACCAGAAATAGTTTTAAATCCTCCAGTCTTACAACTTTTAACATCTTTTGTTTTACTATTAATTTATATATTGAAATGAATTTCCTGTGGTTATGTGAGTAAGGAGTAGTTTCTGACTTACCCTTTCCACATGATCAATTATCTACCATACTCTTATTTTATTCCTCTTTTTCACCTCTGTAAAGTAATTGTCAGCAATCTTTACACATCTTATTAATAACAGAGATTTTTTTTCCCCAGAACTTATTCTTTGTGGCACCTTCAGTGGATCTCCAGCCTTTTGGTATTGCACAATAAGTATTTTCAGTGGAAAATTGTGCTGTGCAATACGTGAGTTGCACCAGGACATTGCCACATTTTTTGTATATCACTAATTTTCGTTCCTCGTGCAGTTTGGGGAGCTTTTGTGGTGTCACTTTCAAACTGAGCAGTGATTTTAGATCTATAGTCCAAGTGATGCTCAGAGTGATTTTCAGAGTCAGTGTAGTTATCCGTAGTTCTACTAGCTCCATAGGTGTTTAATTCTTTCTTCTCTGGTATCTGTTATTTGAACCTGTCAATATTGACTTCAGTTCGTCATTGTGTGTCTTCTTTCACATCATTAAACCCCTCTGAAGAACTTCACAGTTTGGTCAGGACTTGATACAAAAGTATTTTAGTTACCTGCACAATCTTTTGCCTCCTTTGCTGCTGTGATCTCTCTGAGACACTAGTAAATGCATTCTGTTACTGGCCATGATGAGTAAATGGCAGTTACACCTCTGTCGTGATAAAAATAGACCATTTAGTTAAATCCCATTTCCTTTTTCTTCACTAGTTCCTTGATGAGCCATATTATTTTGCCTTTCAATCCATGGCTGTGTAGTTACTTCAGTAGCTTCTCCTGAAGAAATTGATGAGAGAACTTACAAATAAATTAATTCCAGTGATTCTCCTTTGTCTGATATTAAACTGATGTGTTCAAAAAATTCCAGTAAATTAATAGAGCACAATCTCCCTTGGGGAAGACTAGACTGGTGGAACATACTTTATCTTGACCTTCCTTCTGTTTCATTATTTTGCTTGTCATTATCTTACATTTACATGGGGCACATGCCTAACTTACTGATCTGTTGTTCTACAAAGGTTAAACCTTTCTGGAGTACAGTATTTGCTTTTGTACTATTCTGTGCAGTTGTCACTGTTCTTATGTCCATATCGCACGTCCTGGTGGTAGCGCTGTAGTTTTTTCCTACAGTATGCAAATGAAAGAGAGTGAAGGCTTTCAGCAGCAAGCCACTGAGATACAGAGCTCTTTATTTTCAACACTGAACAGGTTTAGGCACAAAGCATAGCAGGAGGTATAATCTAATACTGGCACGGCTCTATCTCCGTACTGATTTAGCCACAAAAGTACAGGAACGTAAGCAACATGTGTTGTTTGGAGTTTTGCTTCAAATTATTTACAGTATCAAATGATCCTTTAATCTGTGGGCAGGCTTCTTACTTGTTGGTAACGTGGGTTGTGTTTGTATTCTAAATGTAACTCTGGAGATGGTAGATGATTGCATTGCCTGTTAATTGTATAATTGTTTATCTTTAGCTGGTAATATGAAAGTTGAGGTTAAAAACTATTTGTCAAGCATGATTAAGATGCAAAAAGCTAAAAATCTACCTAAAACATGCAAATAATTGTTTCCTGCTTATTGAACTTTTCTAGGTCACAGGGCTGAATATATGACAACAAGGTAAGACATTTTTATTTAACTGGATTTACAGAGCTACAAACGGAAAACAAAAAAGAAATTACAAATTTTAGAGCGACTTCCTACTGATGTTTAATGTTATTGTTACCTAAATTGTGTGCAGGTACTGTGTGTTTTAACATGCAGCATTTTCCACATGCTGGTGGATGAAAGGCTGCCTGTTCACCTTCCCTGCTCTTGTGAGCTGCTTAGGCCAGTGTCAAGGATGGAAGAAGCAGGGAAATCACTGAAAATATTTGTGTATTGGGGAACACGTCAAATTTGTGAGTTGGAGGAGGATTTTTGGTGCTAGGAAAAAGCGTTGATTAAGATGCTCAGCTCAGAAGAAACTGATACAGACATGAATTTAGGGGATAGGCCACATCTTTGGTAACTTACCTCTGGACAGGAATACCCAATTCCCTCAGTATCTATGTATATGATGCTTAAAAGGGCCTGTATATTCCCAGAAGAGAAGGGAGACCATGTTAGGTCTCCCTTCTTCTTTGTGCAGCACATACTTTTTCCATTGTGTAATGCCACACCTGTGAGGCTGCCTCCAGACATAAACACAGACAGGCACATTACAGCCCCCAGGGCTATCAGGCTGTGGGGAGCAATGGCAACTGTTAGGGTTTGCAGCTGCCACTTGCCTGTATCACTGCTGCACGCACCATCTTTCCCATCCTCGTGATTGTAGGAACTTGAAGCCCAGCCCTCCTGATCGCATTCTTCCTTGCCCTTCTCAGTTATTCCATCCCTGGTCAGTGCCTCCTCTTTCTGCTTTTGCTTCCCAAACAGGAATGGCATTGCCACCTCCCCTTATCTTGAATTTAAAAAAAAAAAACACCAACAACAGAAGTTTTGCTCTCTATGCTGAAAAGTTTGATTACAACTCTAGCTCTGTATTTGCCTAGATCATTTGGTTTTATATAGTTTCTTCTGCCTGGTCCCCAGTATTACTGGAGACATTTCTACAGTCTTCAGAGCTCCTTTCTTCCCGCTGATCTGTGGCCGTTGTAGCTCCATCAGCTGGATTCACCTTTCTTCCATACATGACTCTAGTTAAAAAGCAGTGACAAATTGGAGCACTCTCCAAAGATGTTGGTGGTTGAATGTCAAAGGCTAAAGCTGTTTAATCTTACTGACTGTAGTTGAAGATGCAGACAGTTTGGTTTTGAAGCATCATAGGATTGTGCTCAGCAGCTTGAAGTTGAATGTGAAGCTTCTCCAGCACGAAGCAACTTTCCTGCTTGAGGTGCTTGGAGTACCTTCTACTCTGCCATGGCTGGCAGGATGAATTCCAATGGTGCTGCAGATGTCATAGATGACAGCTACAAGAAATGGCTGTTCCACTTGTACAGTGTTTGGAATAAATGTATGTGGTGCAACTGCAAAGCGAGGATTGATAAAGAATGTCAATATTTATGCATAAATAATTCCTTGTTAATGGAGGTGTTCTTCACATGTTACAGTTAAATTTGTTGGAAAATCTGTACTTGATAATTACTTTGTTTACTTCTCCCTTTGCAATACTCTGTTGTTTTGCTGAGTTTACAGACATTTAGTTTTATTGTTTGACTTAATTCTACCTTGAACAGTAATCATATTCCCTTCCCTTAGGCCTCCAAATCTTCCCCCTAAGCCCCAGAAACACAGGAGGTCCAGACCCCGATCACAGTATAGTGCTAAGTTGTTTAATGGTGATTTGGAGTCATTCATTAAGGTACTGGCACCAGCCACTGGAGTGGCTGATCTCAATACTTCTTACTATAATGGTCACAGCCTCATGTGAGCTGAGGCAGATCATTATGTGTAAATCTGTACTGGGGCTCTTGTCTTTCCCAGTTGATCAATATAATACTTCCTGAAGTCAGAGGGAAAGAGAAGGATTCATTACTCAACCTTAGTCTTCCTATGATTTTGTTAATTAAGTAGGGTAGTATTGACAGCTTGGTTTTATTAGGAAACATAGTGTCATTTAGAAGGTAGAATATAATGGTGTAACCCACACTTAGCACAGTTTCTGGCTTGCCATTTTAGTTAGATTCAGTCTTCAAAGTCTGCAAAGAAGCAGTATTAGCCTGGGTTTCATATCCAGCTTTTGATTTCCTGTGACTTTGGGAATTTATTATATTGTGTGAAATTGTGATCACCACTATTCTGGATCTTGTACCTTTGCTGTAATTACTATCTTCTTCTTTTTCATACTTTTATTTCTAATAATGCTTCTAGCCGAGGCCGAAGGAACTCTCACGCAAGACATCAGGTATAGTTCTGGTGGAAAGAGAACCGTCTCTGCCTCACTGTTGGGCTTCATTCACCCCTGGCTCAAAATTAGTTCTTTCACTAAGCTGAAGGGAAAAGTTTGCATTAAGAAATGCTATTAAAGTACAGCAGGCAGAACTGAACCATGGCTTAACTGCAAAGTGATTGTAGCCTTAAATTAGTATATTCCCTCTTCATTAACAAGCACCTACCCCTCCCAGTCAGTTTGTGGTTTTGGACAATAGCTGACATTGCTAAAAGAAAGCAAGCTTATAAAAAGTATGTAGCAATACATTCATAAACACAGTGAAAAGAATTCCTGACTGCAGGCTCTGTGAACTGAGTTAGAATGTTACATGATTTTTTTCATCCTCTGCAACTCAGTTAGCAGAATATTTTGCAGAACTAATTCTGTGCTGGTGGCACTGTAACTGTTTAGCAGCAGGTCTCAGTGCCACTATGTGGAAAAATTGTTATTGTTATATGAGTGGTGGCAGAAATTTTCAGGAAATCATCACGTGATGCAAAAGATGAATATCACAGAACTGTTTCTTGCTCAAGAAAGTAAGCAAAGAAACAGAAACTCCCGCAGCAGAAAGCCACTGGATTAGAGAAGAACAGAGGAAATTAGGAGAAATGCCATCCTGTCATTTTCCCTCACACTGAAGAGGGTTATGCTACATGCAGTGTCGGTGACAGAGCTTACTTGCAAGTGGAGGGAGTTCTACGGTTAGTCTTTCAAAAGGAAAAAGAAAGTAGGTAGCCTGAGGACACATTTGGCAGTGTGAGAGTTAGCCCAATTGTTTTGTGTTACTTTTTGTATCATAAGAAACGATAATTAGTCTCAAACATATATTCACTGACTGCACACATCAGGTCAAACAGCCGCAGTAGGGTCACACTGTTCTTGACATTTTGCCAACCCAGACTGCTGTTTCATATCTTTTCCCTGTCATTGGATCCAAAACCCGAAGCTTTTGGTTTGATACTTAAAGGAATTCCTTCACTACAAAGTTGTGTGTGGTTCTGTACCAGATTCTCCAGAAATGAGCATGAGATTAATTTTTTGTTTGTAATTTCTTACTGCAAACATTATCTTTTCAGAGGCTTTACATTCATTGCATGAACCAGTGTACTAATGGGAGATACGGGTGCATGTTGTGCATGTTTTCTAATACTCTGCTTTTTTGGAGGACTAGAGTGCTCGATATTTGTGAAGATCACAGTATTTCTGGTTTAGCAATTGACTTGTTCCATGTCTTTTTTATTCAACTCTTACTGAGTCATGAGACCACTCAAAAAGAAAGTGCTCATCCAGACATTATTGGTTCTTGGCTAGCCAGTTTTGCTAGGTTTTGATTTAAAAGACAAACAAGCCACAACTTAAATTGTGAAATTACTGTTACACTCTTTGTGGAGGCCCACTAGAACAATATGTAGGACACAGAAAAACAGGACTTAGGCTGTCTCAGGAAGTGCTTGTTTCGTTGCTTCAGTGTGTGTTATTTTTCAGTCATGTTTTTCTAGCGCTTTTTGTCTACTTGAGCTCAATTCATAACCTTCCCTTTAGCATAATGTAGTATGAAAATGTGAAGGACTAGTTTGTAAGAGGAAATGTGTATTCTGAGTTACAGGTTTTGAATTCATGGTTTTGTCATACGGACTGCTTTTATGCTAAACTTACAAATGAATTAGTCAATTCCCAGAGTGCTTGCGTATTTGAGATTCATTTGGAAAGAAAAATTATAGCTTTTAAGACAAGAATTTTGAAGGTGCTTATTATTTATGAAATAGTAATTTTTCCAGCATAAGCGCTAACTTTTCTAAATAATTTGTAATCATATGATTCATAACACTAATAGATATCTGGTGACTTGTAGTCATTAATGTGCATCGGGTAAGACATCCATGTTTTAAGGTGCCAAAACACACAACTGAAGGACTGTGACAGTTCTTTTGGAAAACAAGCAGTCTAAAGGAAAAAGACGGTTCACTGAAAGTTGGTATATCATCATCTTCTTCTCCCCCTAGCACCACAAGCATTTCTTCTCCTTTTTTTAAATCATCTCTGTTCAGGTGAAGATGTGCGTATAAACTGGCTGTTCTATGACGGCTGAGACCAATAGCTCTGATCCATGAGCTCTGCCTGCTAAAGGTGGTGAGAGATGTAGGCTGTGACCTCCCTTTCCCATGCCCTCATTGTGCTGAAGAGGCAGCTGGGCACTGTGCTTGGCTGAAAGTGGCTTCAGTTCACCACCCTGTGTATTACCAAGTAGTTCGTGCAGCCTGAAGTAACGTGCAGAACCATCATCCGCTGTGTTTTAGGGTACACGAATCAGGAGGGAGTCAGGAGGGAGACAGCCCCTACCCCATGCAGGGTCATTGGGTGACTCTTCTCCAAGAACTTCTCCAATAGTTCAGCAGGTCCAGAAAAGGCTTTGTCAAGGCTTTGTTCACGGTCATAACTTTTAGCCAAAGAAAAAGCACCTCCAGAAATTAGGCCCTGTGTAATTAGACCTATGTAAAACTTTCTCCATCAGATAAAAAAAGGTAGGTTAAATGAGTGCAGAATCTTCATCATGAAGTATTCTTGTTAATGATAAACTTCTAAAATGGCAAATTCACTGCTTTAGCTCATTTTGCTTCAAAAATCTAAACCAGATGTGTGAGCTTAGATGTCACTGTAGTGTTAGGCAGATACAATGGCAGAAGCAGAGAATGAAATCTATGATTTTCCCGATTCAGTGATTTTCGTGAAGAACCATAATCCTTTCTTTTCACCTACTCCTTTCCATCCCTCCCTGAATGATATTTTTTGTATGTATTTTTTTGGCAGCACTGTGTGTCCATTTGGATTGAGAAAAAATCTCTTTCTTGTATTTAGTCCAGAGAAGGGAATTTTCCTTTTTCAAACCTGCAGTGTATTCTTTCTGCTCTTATTTTTATCAGGATTCAGGACAAGTCATTCCTCTCATCGTGGAAAGCTGTATCAGATTTATCAACTTATATGGTAAGCACCGAAATATGTTATGTTCTTGACTTATTGAACCTTTGAATGTATCTTTCCCGTAAAACATTTACCACTACGGATTTGTTTTAAAAATAGAGATGAAAAATGTTTAAAAAGTGAATTCATTTCTCACCACTGTCTCCTGTCTTTGCTGCAGGTCTTCAGCATCAGGGAATTTTTAGAGTGTCTGGTTCCCAGGTGGAGGTGAATGATATTAAAAATTCATTTGAGAGAGGTAATTGCATTTTCGTTTATTCAGGCACTCTAATGTCTGACACATAAAGATCTTTTAAATTCTAATTACTTTCTTGACCATTTAGGCAGTTTGTATGCACTTTGTGCACTGCACCTAAAACTTTGCACCGTCGTGTGCATAAAGGTGAAGTGTAGTGATGACATGAACGTGATTTTCCTCCAGTTATGTCCCAGGATCTTGAGGTTGGTTTTGTTGCAGTAAAATGCAAGGAATAGTTAGTCTTTATTTTAAAGGTTCTTAGAAAGGAAATATTATGTTTTTAATTAGATTCAAGAGACTACTTAAAGCAATTTGAGAATGATGTTACTTGGTCTTCTGGAATATGAGTGCTTAACTTTCTAGCCCATGTGCCAAAGTGACATCACAGTCAAGGCACATACAGGTCAATGCAAACACAGGCTGTGAATGAGTCATTCCATTTTCAGTTTTTGTTCCTGAAGGAATCTTCAGCCCCAGAGGAAGAATTATGAGAAATACAACAGGAAGTAAAAATAGGTTTTTGCACATAGATGGCTTGCAACAGCAAGCTTAGGATTCATAGGAGATAGAGTCCAACAGTCCCCTAACTGTGTTAACACTAGTTACAGTTTTATCTTTTTTTCGTCATATATTCTCTCTTCTTGGGTTTTGGAAGCTACTTTTTTTTTTTTTTTTCATTTTCCAGAATAACCTTTTACAGATCATGTGCTAATAAGAAAGCCCTTGGGGCAGTCAATCTTGTGACTAGAAGCATGAAAAAATACACACAATATTTTTCTCCCTGGTGTTAGTTGCATATCTTGTTACACTTGATCTGGTCCTTGAAAAGATACGCAAATAAGCTGTTTTTATGTGTGGAGTGGAGGCATATTCTCCTATTTGCCAACTCCTGCATATGCCTTATTTTTCACTGTTTCTCCTAGGTAGCGTTATTCTGGAAAGCATTTACGTTCTACAGTGTTTCAAAATAAAGACTGAGTCTTTGGAATTAAACATAGTTCAGTCACAGGCCTTAAAAAGTTTCAGTTTCCATGCAGTGCTTTCAGCAAATGGTTGCATAAATTCCTGAACATTTTAATTTTTCAGAATTAAGACAAATTTGCAATTCAAAGAGTTATCTAATTCCACTTCTTTACGTGAGCTCTCAAAAAATAGTCTGAGAAACCTTATTCAGTTAAGCACATGCAGCGTTTTTATTTTACTATCTGTAAATAATAACATGTCCATAAATGCGTAGTAGGAAGTTCAGGACCTAAGAGATTGCTGGGTTATGTAATGTAAAGGAAGTTTTATTTAAGCTGACGTTTTCAGTTTAATCATAGCCTGGGATTTCTAAACCAGTGTTTATTATCTTGCATGCTTGCATTGCCACCTCCCACGTAGTAAAAACAACAAGAAAAAACGTCATTCATTTATTAAAATGCTTCATGAAAGATTGCTCCCGCACGTGTGTTTTAATTCACTTTATTTACTTTTTAAGGTGAAAATCCTTTGGCAGATGACCAAAGTAACCATGACATTAACTCAGTTGCTGGAGTACTGAAGCTCTATTTCCGAGGGCTGGAAAATCCTGTCTTTCCTAAGGAAAGATTTAATGATCTTATTTCTTGTATCAGTAAGTAGAAATCTGTTTATTTCTCAATAGAGTTTTACTTTCATATATACAACAGCAGAATGAAAAAAGACCTAACTTCACAATTTTTTTCTCAGACAATTTGTTTGCCGTCTGTAGCGGTCTGGGTCAGCTATTAGTCATACTTGCAGCTGTGGTTGTTCCATTTTTCCAGAAGGATTAATGTACAGTACAACTCTTTGTTTAATAGGGCAGGAAGAAAATCTTCTGGTGTACAGGAGATAGTTAATTTATAAGTATTATTATTATTTTCTTCTGTGCACTGAGGCAGATGGAAGGAGATGAAGTCATGAATGTACAAACAGAATATGTTACTTTTCACAAAGGTTTTCATGCCCTGCAGCTTGGGGTCAGTGCTGGTGAATAAGTAACAAACCGCTCAGCATTGTGTGGTTCTGCTCAGCCTTAAAGCCCAGATCCAACTGTCTGGAAAACCATTCAGTGCAAGAACAGGGGGAAGCAGCTGAATGTTGTCTGCAGAAGAGCCCAGTCTGCCTTCCAACTCACAAGAGTTGTTTGGCTGTAATGGGATGGCCAAGAAGAGGAGCGTGTTAGTCTGTGTGCTGCTGGTGTTCGTAGCTGGATGCTGAAAGCTTGTAGTAATTTAGGAATTAGTGGATGACTGAGTTGCTTTGGCATGCACAAAGCCTTTTCCAGTTCACAGATCCCCGCAGATATTCAAGAGGTGTGAGGCCCAGCCAACCATCAGTAGGCTTACTGTTCCCCGCGGGTCCATTAGAAGTAGTCGGAGCAGTCCCCACTGTGTGGAAGAACTTCCTTGGCTGAACCCTTTCTTTGTAAACTGCTTCAGCCAAATGGAGCCAATGAACAATTCCGCAGGTAATGAGGGCTAGTCCTTAGGGATATTAATTAGGACAGGCTCTCTCAACTGTGTTATTTTGGCAAAGGAGACAGTCAGCAGTCAGGACAGCACTGATGAGTGCACAGTGCCCTGGACTGGCCAGCAGATGGGTTGTTCTGCTCTGTGCCAGAGGGAACCCTGCTTGTGCAGTTTCTTTCCCATGTAGGGAGGATTGCAGTAATTCAGCCTGGAGGTTATGAAATACGTGGATTGCTGGGATCGGGTCTGTGTGCAATGTTTTAGTTTTTGTCAAACAGACCTGCACAATTTTCAGCAGTTTAACAGTCTGATTCCCCACTAAGGAGGATGCTGAGAAAGCCACCATCTCTTTAGGAAGCATAATCTTTGTCCTGCCTGAGCTTAGCCTTATCTGACTGCAGTGCTACAGCCCAGAAAATGTCAGTAAGTCATAGAAGCTGAAATTTAAAGTGGGATCATTTTGACTGAGTGATTTTCTGCATGACAGGGATGATGGAACTTCACCTACTAATGCTGTGCAGATTTCCATAACTTCTGGATGAATTAAAGCATGTCTGCTGGAAAAATGTATTGGTTTAACAGCTTCAGTTGACAGAAAATCTACCACATTCATGGATAAGCTGTTCAGATGGTTAATCACTTTCATCGTTAAACATTTGCACAAGATCTCCTTTTCAAAATTTCTGCTTTCAGATTCTGTCCATTGGATCTCCTTATGACTAAATTATTTTTACTAAGCATTAAGAAAAATAGGGATGGCAGTTCTTATTTGTGAAGATACTTATATGCATTATTATATGGAGTAAAGTAAGTGGAACTGCACTCCACTGTGTTGGAGAGCTTTTAATAGAAACTTAAAATTCCAAGTATCGTTCAGCTTGCAAAGATTACAGAAGTGAAGTATTTAGAAGATGGAAAAATATTTGCCAGAATCAATTGTTTAAATTAATTCTAAGAAGAGGATGAAACCTGGATGGTTTCAGAGTAATTTCATTCACCATTGATGCTTCTGAAGACAGGATAGGATACGCAGAAGGAGATCAGAAGTTCAGCAGACTGAGTATGTGTACATGGCATCTCTGCAGTTGGGGGTGATTCCCCTACCTCTTACACAACTGCTGAGAGTGGTCAAGTTCAGTTATCTTAAAGTGGTCTTCTGTTATCAAGAATTTTGAGAAAAGTAACAATGAATACAGTCTTTAGCGTTAGGCCTTGGTTTCCTTGGAGGAGGTCAAACTATTGTGTGTTTAAGGAATTGGATTGTTTTCAACCAAGAATTAAGAACGTTTTTATTTAACTGGTAGTAATCATCCAGCAGAGCTTAGTTTTGATTAGTTTTGAACAAAGTCACTGCTTTTCCCATTTGTGGGATCATTACTGGGGAAGAGATGTTGCCATCTGATCCCAGCTTAGACCAGCCTGTTCTCTGAGACTGTCCTACATCTGGATTATCAGCTCCATGGCATCTTATCAGAACAAGGTGTAATGATGTTGTGGTTTAACCCAGCCAGTCCCTGAGCAGTGGCGGACCCCAGCCATCTCCCTACAGTTCTTAAAGTTTTTTTTCACACAAGGCCGTGTGGTATGGAACATCCCTTTGGCCAGTCTGGGTCAGCTGTCCTGGTTCTGTCCCCTCCCAGCTCCTTGTGCTCATTCAGCCCCCCTCACTGGCAGAGTAGTACAAGTTGAAATGTTCTTGGTTCTGTACAGCACTGTTCGGCAACAGCTTAAACATTGCTGTTTTATCAACACTGTTTTTCTCCCAAAGCCAAAACATAACATCGTACTGGATACTATGAAGGACAAAAAAAAACACCAAAATGTCCCAGCTGAAACCAGGACAGTGACTGAATAGTTCTGCTGGATTTGACTTGTACTATTGCTCTTGCAGAAGATAGAAATTTTCTTTATGATAATGTTTGCTAAGTGTTCTTGGCAGCTTCTCAAGTAAGACAGATATCTACAAAGGCAAGATTTTGTTGTTGTTTGATTTGGTTTCCTCAGGGTTATCTTTAGGGGCACTCTGAAATAACACGTCATTGCCTCCCTTCAGCAAAGGGAGAAGACTTAACTTTGGAATTTGGCTGAAAGAAAGGGGTTTTGTTTTTGAACACTGTGGGGTGGTTTTATTTGTGTTGTCACAGCGGGAGTCTTGAATGTGATGAGAGAAAAAAGCAACTCTTGTGCCTTATATCCACAACCAGCCCAGGGTCACACACTGGGAATAGCAAGCTGTGTGTCTGCATCTTCTCATTATCTGAGAGAAGCCCAGGGTGGAGAGTTTTTACGGCTGTGTACCTGGTCTGTGTGCCTTGTTAAGTGGTGCACTACTTCCAGGGAAAAGATGCTTTTCATTTGGAAAAAAAAGAAGCATTTCAGGATACACTAACCTGTCACCATTTAGTTTAAATGGAACCTATGTGGCACATCATATTAGAAACTGTCTAAGACCCTTTCTATTGCTGTCTTTCAGCACTGATACTTCATATGTCTTGCAGTAAGGAAGACAGTCTAGGCAAGATTTTTCTCCTACTTCAGACTCAGAACCTGTTGTAGTTGCATTAGTTTCTTTTTCTGTACTCATGTGGCCCTAGTACACCCAACAGTTCCTTCACATACTAAGTGTCTTATCCTTCATGTTGGTGGGAGCAGGGCCAGACTCTGTTTCTTCCGAACAGAAGTTTCTGTAACTTCTTTAGATCACAGTTGAGTATGTAAAGTCCAGAAAGCTTTCGCATTTTTATTTAAGAAGTAGGTACTCTTAGTACTTACTGCATTTGATTTCTGATGAATGGTGAGAAAAGGATTAAACATTAGCTTGTTTTCAAATAATTTTTTGAAGCAGATGCCAGCGTGTTTTTGTTAATTAATGGCAGAATTTGTTAGAAGAGTTCGGACGGAGAAAAACAAATCAATGAAGTTAATGTTCATGTAAAATTTTAGAAGGGCAGAGTGCCACGCATTCTATATGGAAATGTGATGTTGCCAGTGAAAAAACCCTTGAATCTGAGGTACTTACTTATGGATGTCAAGCATAATTGAGGTTACAGCTGCAAAATGAACCTTTCCTCAGTACAGCCACTGAGGAATTCCTTTGCATCTATGCATACATTTTCAAATGAAATAGAGCATTGTGATTTAATGCTTTCCCTTTTGGAAATACATTGAAAGCAGAGCAAAATGTCTGGCTTTTAGGGCAATTTGTATTAATTAGAGTCATGAGAATGGTGTTTTTCTGTTTGGGTTTATGGACCATTCAAGTAAAATTGCATCCAAACTCTAACTTCTCCAAAGCAAGCAAGAAAGGTAGAACATAATGATTCCTTTTCATTATGGGCCGTAATTCTGCATTCTTATCAAAAGTAGTGGCTACAATTACTCAGAGCAGCACTCAACAATCCAGCAAGTAAAATGCAGTGGTGGGAAAGGGAGAAGAGTTGTGCTGTACTTCTCTGCTGCCCCTTTCTGAAAATAGATTGGGCCAGACAAGCAAAGTTTTTGTAAAAGGAGTTACGCGTAGGCAGAGGGTACTGAAGCTGTGTGGAAGGCTGGTCATAATTCAGTACTTAAGGACTACAGTCCCTCTGCTGGAGTGAGTTTTTATACGTGTGAATTATAGCTGACATCTACATACATAGCTGCGCAGCGTGATGGCAGGTTCATTTCATCTGCCCAGACAGTGTAGCTTCTACTCAGGTCATTATAGTTCTTGATTTCATCTCCCATGTCCTAAGTTTGGTATATTGCAATGCCAGAATGGATGAAAACTTTTTCCTTCTAATGTTTATCATTTTGATCCTTTGAAGCCAGCAAGGTGCATTTAGCTCCAGACATGATCGTTATGTATGCATATTATTCACCGCTTTTCCAGTGTATCACTTCAAAAGTAAAAAACTATGCTATGAATTGTCAGCTCTTTCTGAATAATTTTCAACCAAATGACAACAGCAGTTTTCTTCACCAAGTGACAGGGATGCCATTGTGTTTGTTTTCCTGTAATGCCTCCTGAAAGAGATTTGAAAGAGCTGTAAATGGCATTGCTGAGTTAATGTATCCATACCTTTGAATTGGGTTGGACTCATCTGCTGAAGTGGAAATGCGCACGGATTGTGAAGTTCAGCACTAATGCATATTCATGTAGATTACTTGTCAGCTGCAAATTGACCATAAAAACTACATCTGCAAGTGTAACTCAGTCCCATTTGGTGTGCAGTGGACGTGTAAAATAAGCATTAGCATTCATTCTGTTAATACTAGGTGCCACTCTAAGTAGTGGGAGACCCCCACTCAGAGCTACTGCAGTGGGTTTTGTCCTTCAAACCAGTGGTCCTGAAGGTGAGAGATGTCTTACGTTACCACTGTTGCCTTTCTTCTTGTCCCTTTATAGTGACCTTGCCTGTGAAATATGCTGAGCTTGCACAGCAGTGACGATTAGGTTAGCACAATTCATTCATTGCTAACGCTGGTCTTTGCCTCCCATATGTTCTAATCAGTATCTTCCCTTTGCAAAATGTTTGCATTTCTTTTGTTGCTACTGAGATTGGCCAGGAAGTATTTCAACACAGGGTCACAGAAGAGCACAAACCAGAATCCATAGTTTTGGTTTCTGAGCTCTGACTGTTCCCAAGGCTAGAAGTTCTCTCTGTTGAATGTTTCACCACTAGTGAAGGAGAGCACATATGTAGGACCATGACCAGGAAATGAGTTGTGCTTTTGTAGCATCTTTAACTAAACTGGGATGATAAAGGCATGTGGCCAAATGGCCCGGGCGATTTGGGAAACACCAGCAATTGCTGTCTTGCAAAAGCCTTTTTGTTTTCCATCGCCAAAGCACTGAGTTTATATGTTTGAATACTTATTGCCTTTTACATGTTCCGCTACTTCAGGATTATTGCTTAATTAAACTTCAATTTGCCTTACATTTTCTTAATGTTACTTAGGAAGAATGTATCCCTGTCTTTATTTTTAAGTTACTATCGTTTTGTTTGCATTTGGGGGGCTTCTGTAAGCAATTGTATTTTCTTCTCTCTTATGCTTCTATTCACTTCTGGCCTGTTTAACTTTAATGTCTGCCTTTGCAAAAAATTCATTGTGAGTCGCCAGATGGTTAAAATGTGTTATTTCCTAAAAAAGAGAAAAGTGTATATTCACTGACTGTGCAGTAGGCAAAGGTGACGCCACCTCTCCAAAACAGGCACCAGTGTTTTATCTTTCTTGGAGGTCAAACATCACACCTTTTATGTAAGTCTTGGATTGCTAGGATTTGTGCCTATCTCATGCTACTGAGAAGTGCTCCTTTGCCTGTGGCTGACAAAGAGGCAGCTGGCTGATAATCTGTTTCATTTCTGCAGTGGCGTTGGTATGCTTGATTTATTCTCCTGGCTGTGGGTTTGATCCTCATGGCTTAGACAGGTCTAGGAGGCAGGTTTGTCCATCAAGAGCTCCAGAAGTTTTGTTCTGCTCTGAGGCACAGGAACTAGTAAATAAATAACTATCTGTATTTTTTGCTTTTACCTTATGGTAATCTTGATCTGAAGTTGATATTCATGTGTTGGTCACACAGATTTCTCTTTCCTGCCATAGTTAGAGAAATCTTGTTAGTTCTCGGTGTTTGGCCTTGCCGGAAGCTTATTCCGTTCTCTTTTTTGGAAATTAGAGTCTTACCCTATAATTAGAGTAACAAATCAGTTTTCACATTCTCTGATTCCATTTTCCATTGATGCAACTAGTTGCAGTATTTGAACAGGTTGTGTAGTATCAATATTTCAGTTTTCTTAGCTAAAAAATGGGCAATAGGTGGCTGAGTGTTGAGCTAAGAGTAATTACGGTTCTTTAAAATCAGAGTAATGAAGAAGGCCTCCAACAGAAGCACCATGGGAGTGAAAACACAGTGACATATACACTTTGGTATTGGGAAAATGGTGTTAATATGCTCTGGTATTGGCACTGCCAGTGGTTCCTTGCAGCTGCCAGCTTGTGGCCTGGATGACCATTTGGTCCTGAGGTTCTCTTTAGCAATGCGGCTAGTGGTGATAAGGCAATGCTTCCTCTTTCTCCTGCAGCAGAGCTGCAAATTCTTTCTTCCTGGATGCAGAAAGAGCTCTCTGTATTCAGTCCTTCTTTCTGACATATCCAAACACTCATGCAGTTTGGATGCAGGGGTAACTCTATAATTTGGTTCCTCGCTCAAAGGCAGCACGCAAGTATGTGATGTTACTAGATATCTCATTTATATCAAATCAGTGCTCAGAAGGACAAACAAACCTTTTGAAATCACATGGAAAGCACGCAAACTTACCACTTGGCAGTGGTTTGGATTTTCAATAAAGAGGCTTTCATGGAAGCTGGGGCTGGGTTACCGGGAAGGAATTAGAAATACTCACATTTCAGCCTCATGTGGATAGCTTTTAACAGCTTCATTGCAAAGGAGACCTCCAGGTACCAGTAATGCCCCTAGTAGGGCAACTGAGGTAGCTTAGTATATGACCACATATCCAAATTCTCTGTGCCTCCTCTGCCTTGTCTGTGCTGACTGTAGAGACCAGTTCCTGGCTCATATATCCTGTAAGCTACGTTTGGGAAGAGCTCGGAAGAGTTGCAGTTGACACAGACCGGGAGGTTTCTATGCAGTACCTGCATGCCAGCATTCAAGACCGTGCCCCATCTTGGTTTTAATTTCCTAGATTTAACAAAGCTATTGCGCACGCGTCGGCAGCACACTTCTGGAGGGAGCCACTGGACCCACCTGGGAGTCAGGCCAGTGCATTTCTCAGTTCAGTGCTGATTTGAATTCAGTGATAACTGAACTTGGTTCAGGGCAGGTCTCCAGAACTGGTTGGAAGAGGCAGGACCACAGCACAAAGCCTTACCAAGTAAGGCCTTTGATGCAGAAAACAGATCCTGGCTATGTTACAGCTTCCCTATAGCTTCCCATATCCAGAACGCGGGGTGGAAAGGCTCGGGAGAAGCTGTGCCGCAGCACTGTGCAGACATGTTGCTGAGACAGGAGTATTCCAGGAACTATCTGAAGCACTTCAGGACCTTCTGCCCTAAACCTCATTCCATTGAAAACCCACCTCATGCAGACACACAGGACCACCGAAACCTGTGACTCTGTACAAGGACTCACAGATAGGTTTGGCAGGGAGGTCAGGTGAGCTAGGGACTACAAGGCACCACTAGCAGTAAGAGCAGCAGCATTTGTTGGAAAGAGTAGGAACTGAAGATACAGTCAGGCTCCTTCCACCAAGTTTAGACAGGTGGAGAAAGGCCTTGGGCTTAAAGCACTGTACATGAGCAGTGGCAGAAGAGCAGTGTTGCGCTCCGGTGCAGAAGTGAAGGTACATAGCATTTGCATGTCTGAGATACGGTATGTACTGGAAAAGGAGAAAACTGCAATTGTTCTGCAGATCTCAGATGTGCAAACATCTCCAAGGCCCCTGCGGAGGACTCCTGTACTTGACCAGTAACACATCCCAGAATCTTCTGTTTTCCTAGCACATTAGTGGTGCTGAGCCAGTGGGATCTCCCATAAGTACAGACATAGGAACAGTTTTTGCCCTTTAGCTCACTACACTAGGTAATCCTAGTGATATACAGTGGAAGTCTCACTACAGATTCTCCTCTTAAGCTTAGATTTTGGTACCAAAATACTGATTATTAAACACCAGTTATTCTTCTAAGAAACATAAGTCATCACACATTTTGCCTCTGCAGATGAATTCTTATTGGTAGAACTGGCCATACCAAAGAGCACAAATAAATACTTGGAAATAAACACTTGGAACTCTGCTTACAGTTAACATTTTTTGAAAGTAATTACTTTAAATTTCTACTGTTGTTGGTGGGGAACTGCTATAAAATCAACCAGGAAAGTACATGGGATCTTTGTGTTCGTTGTTTACATCCCAAACAACTTGAGACCTTTGTTCTACTTTGGCATTAACAGAATTATAGCTGTTCATTAAGAAAACTGAACAGACAAGCTCACTGATTGGAATGTTACAGCTGATACATACACTTAAATAGAGAGAATGAGTCTGTTTTTGAAACTGGTGGCAAACACGTCTGCTTGATTCCTGCATATTATTTATGTTCTGTTATTTTGGTTTCATGAACTGCCTGGCTCAGCAAATGACCCGAGGATTGACTTTGGTGGATTTATCACTTTCTGTATTTAAAGATGCTATTTTTAAACCGTGTGATTGTAATGAGAGAAAAGAAGACTTTCAGGTCTTACTTTTCTAATAGCATAATATAAGAAGATATTGTTCACGGGCATGTGGTAACAAAGAGTCAAATTAAGTAGACTGACTGCATACTGTTTTAGGCCATAATATGGAATGTGATTTGAAGTGCTTTCTTCTGTTTACAGGAATAGACAATCTCTATGAGAGGGCTCTTCACATCCGCAAACTCCTCCTCACTTTGCCCAGGTCGGTCCTTATAGTGATGAGATACCTCTTTGCCTTCCTCAATCAGTAAGTGCTTTGTACTTCTTGGGGATACCATGTCTTTGTCTGCTTTCCTCTACTGGTATCAGTATTCTTTACTCGTATTCAATGTACAGATTACATTTAAGTTGCATTTAATGTGAAAGGTGATCTTTTAATTGACAACAAAAATAGGAGGAAAACACCAGTTTCTGTTTAAATTAAAATTGCGTTTGTCCTACAGTGAGCGAGGTCATAACAAGACAGATTAAAGTAATGTCCAGAATGGGGAGTGCAGTCTACAGCAGTAATGCAAGAAAAATAGCAAATATGAAATTTAGTTACATTTAAAATAATTTACATAATTTAAAAGTAGATTTTTTTTCCCTTGTCTCAATCTGATTTTGATCTCCTGATGGAAAAATAAACAGTATATTCAAACAACGCAGGCATTGCAAGCTACCTATTTGATGCTGGGCACTGCCAGAATGAGATGTGGATTGCCTCTTCTGCTTTCTATTAACGGGGCTACCAGTACATAAAACAAGTATCATCTGTGTGTGCTTTGATATAAACTGTTTGGATCCTAACAAAACACAGGCAGCTGATGCAGGGAAGGTTGTGTGAGGAAGGGGGAAAGGTCTTTATTGTATTAGAAAAGCTACTTCATTCTCAAAGGAAAAGTAAAGACAGTTCGGGCAATTGTTCTCCCTCCAGTCCTTCATGGCCCTCTCTAGTTTTGCTGAGTATTTTCACTGCAAACTTGTCTTGCTGTGCACTTAGCCCCGATTCTCTCTCTTCCTTCTGCTGTCATGTTGTCTGTTTCCTGTTATATCTGTTTTCGTATCGTCTTTTTCCTCTTTTTCTTCTAAATTTGCCCTCTGCTGATTCATTCTGTCTTTGCTACCTTCCCCATTTAATCCTTTCTGTTTGTTCCTATAGAAACAGGCTCTTTTCAGCCAGGTTGTGTGTGTGCTTGTATTAACAGCTGTTCCTGTTTCCTTTCTTCTAGTAACTCATGAACCATTTTCAGGTAATATTTAAAAGAGGGGCAGAGATCCAAAGTTTTGTGAAAGCAGCTATTCATTGAAGGCATGAATTCATCACTCAATAGTGACACGGTGTAAATATCTCAAATTCTTATGTTGCAGCTTCTCCTCTGAATAGACATACAGACTGACCAGAGTTATACAGGGTTGTACTTGGTACATGGTCATGTTAGCTAAATCTATGCTCCCTACACGGGAATGCAATTCAGAAAAAAGGGTAGATCTCTTACTGCCTCCAAACTGCTCTTGTTGCAGCTACGGAAAAAAAACATTCCCGTAGTTTGACTTTCTGCAAATCCAGTTCTGCTTTTTGCATGTGTTTGTATGGCCAAGAAGTCATCAGATCTCACAGCTGGAGGTCACCTTGTCTGGCCTCCTGCTCAAAGCTTCTAAAGGTAGATCAAGTTGCCCAAGGTCATATCCAGTCAGGTACTTCAGGGGAATCCACAGCCTCTCCAGGTAATCTGACCCAGTGTTTGGTCATCCTCACAATGAACAATTTTCTTCCTGCTCTCAACTGGGGTGTCTCTTGCCATGCCGTGTACCTGTTGCCTCTCATCCCTTTGGCGTGTAATTCCAAAAAGAGTACTCTCTCACACTTGTGATTTTGAAGGTACAGAAATGCAGCTGTGTTTCCCTTTAGTCTTCTCCTCTTAAGGCTAAACGAACCCTGTTCTCTCCACGTCACTTTGTGCTCATGCTCTCTAATCATCTCCTTGGACTAGCACCAGTTCATGGGTCTCTCAAAACTAGCCTTAGTACCTCATGCCCAGTATGGCATCGTGAGTGCTAAGTGGAGTAGAATAATGAATTCCCTTGACCTGCTGATTTTGCATGTCCTAATACAGCTGTGTATGCAACTGGCCTTCAGAGAACTCATTGCTGAACCACAACCAACTTCTTGTCCAGCAAGACCCTAGTGTTTTCCACTGAGAGCTGCTACACAGCAGTTAGCTCCAGACTATAATAGTGCATTCCAAGACAGAGGCAGGACCTTGCATTCATCCTTGCTTTAATTTGATAAAGTCCATGTTAATGCATCCCTCCATTTTGTCAAGGTCCTTCTAATAGCAACCCTACCCTTCAGTGTATCTCCTGCTCCCCGCAGTGTGGCATCATCTGCAAGTAAGTTGGTTGTGTGTGCACTCCATCCTATTGCCCGGGTCATGCATGAAGATGTTGAACAGTATCAGCTCCAGTATTGAATCCAGAAGAGTATGGAATGATACCAGTCACCAGCAGAACTTGCTGTATTTCACAACGATGACTGCTGTGTTTTTTACACAATCATCTTGTACACTTACAAAGGCTGAATCATCTCACGAATCAGTAGAACAAAGATAAGAAAACATCATGCCATAAATAGGGAGACCATGATTAATTTTACAAAGTAGTTATGAAGGCAGTCATTTTAAGGTTTGCCTCATCACTTTGTATTGTTTGTACATGGCAAACACT
Source organism: Alectoris magna (assembly GCA_030625065.1). NCBI lineage: Eukaryota > Metazoa > Chordata > Aves > Galliformes > Phasianidae > Alectoris > Alectoris magna. The sequence continues at coordinate 164,792,169 of CM060560.1, read as the reverse complement.
TGTAAAATTCCCTTCCTAAAAGGAATATACTCCTGTATTTAAATGCGACCAGACATACCAATGCATATGCTGCTTCAGAGTACAGAACAGCACTAAGGTAAAGGATGTCTCAGCACTTCCAATTCTTTTTAACTGATTCTGCACAGAACCACTCAAAAGCTAGAATGTCCACTAGAAATTCTGGTGCTTTTGAATAAGGGAATAAAGAGCAACTTGTCATTCAAAATAAAAATTGAAAACTAGCCATGTTTAATTTTCTATAGGAAAGAAGAGCCAGCAAAAGTTCATTAATAAGAGTAATCTAAGCCTTTTCTTTAGCTGCTTCCAAAATGAAACTTCTGTTGGAGTTTCTGAGCACAACGCAAGTGTTGTGTAGTAAAAACAGAAACTAGCAAAAGAGTCTTTGTAGAACATGGAATATAGTTACCTCCCTAAGACAATTTGGTCTGCTCAAGTTACATAGCAGGTTGATGGGAGACATGCATCAAGGTCAGTTGAGAAATGATATGCCTGTAATACCCACTTAGGATGCAGTCCACTTGGGCTTCCAGGGATAAACACCGATGAGATGGATGCGGCAGCAGTCAATGCATTTTACATTAGCCCATTAGGCCAGCGTATACTATATATAACAGTTCAAGAACACGTGCATAAATGTACATGTATGTGCTACATACTCACTCTGTAACGTATGTAAACTATTGAAGAAATTCCCTTTTTTGTTTTATTGTGTTACGTAGAATGGTGCCTGAGAGCAGGAAATCTCTGCATGGGGATGTAAAATTTTCTCCAGTTTCCCAAATTAGGTTAGTTACAGTGGAAAAGTCATTTTTTCTTGATTTTTCTTTTATTACAGCCTTTCACAGTACAGTGATGAAAACATGATGGATCCATATAACCTGGCCATTTGTTTTGGGCCAACCCTGATGCCTGTTCCAGACATACAAGATCAGGTGTCTTGTCAGGCACACGTGAATGAGATAATCAAAACTATCATCATCCATCATGAGGCTATTTTTCCAGATGCTAAGGAACTTGATGGCCCAGTGTATGAAAAATGCATGGCTGGAGATGACTACTGGTAAGTCAGAACACTATCCTTCTATCTCCTTAATAAAATCATTGGACTGGTTGTCTGGATGACTCCTGTGGTAAAGAATGTCTTTCGAAGAAGTATGGAGATAAATGAGAATATAATTTAGGTTCGTATAGGAAAGTTTTAGCTGTGAAACACATGAAGCAAAGACAGTTATGATGAGGTTTCCTACAAGGTTTCACGGAAGATGCTAGCCCTGTACTCAGCCAGACGATACCAGAATTCATAGAGTACTGGGCAGAGTCCGCAGCCAGATAGGATAATAGCTGACTGGCTGAGAAACACTAGTTCAGAAGGGAGGTGAACCACTTTGAACAAATTTTCTTTTATGATGCCTTCCCCCTGCTCCTTTCCTCTCTTAGTCACACACGCTTTTCATACATAAGAGGATTAACAGATTCGTAATAACTGAAGATGTTGTCTGAATGAGAGGTATGTAGACTTCTGTAATTATGTATTCGTAGCATGCCGTGCAATTTGTGTTGCACATTACTGTATAACATTATAATACTTTTTAAGTAATTGCACGGGAGTGGCAGATCGTTGATATGTGTGGAAGATGTCAGTTATCCGCAGTGGACTGAGGGGGAGAGGGACTGGAGTTGAATGCTCCCTGAAGCATCCTTTTCATGGTCTAGTTTCTCTCTCTGCTTGACCTTTCATTTCCTTTCAGTGACAGCCCGTACAGTGAACATGGTACATTAGAGGAAGTGGACCAGGATGCTAGTACAGAGCCCCATACCAGTGAAGACGGTACGCCCATTTTGTTACTGTTTCTTTGATAGGAGTAAGTTTTACAGGTGTTTCATGCAGGCAACCTTCTTCCTTTCCTGATTGTGTTTCATTTGAAAGAAGAGATTTTCGGTCCTGGTATGCTGTAGCAAAGCCAGCGTTTTTAATCTTTGTGTTCTTTTTCACTCGGATCTATCTGTGTTTGGCCAGCTGTTTCCTTGTCCTCTTATGGTTTGCCCAGCAGTCACAGGAAGGGCAAGAGAGAAACTATTTCAGTCAGCAAATATTATTATACTGTTTCTGATATAATGTAGCATTTTTTGTGTTTCTTTGTCTTCTGTCTGCAAAAGTTGAACTTAGCAAAAGTATGTCTTCAGATATTTTATCTAAGGGTTATTCGTCATTCAAAATACTTTATTTTGATGTAGATGTAAAAACTGCTGCCATCTAGGAGACTTCTAACTACTGAAAGACATTTATTTACTCCACTCCAAGTAAAACTTCTGAGCAAGTTATTCACAATATTGATCACAGGCACTATGAAAGTTTCAGATGTCATTGATATCCATGAAAAATGTGGTGCATCTTTGTTATATGAATTCTTTTTGACTAGATTCCATTAGTAACAAAGGCCAGTTTGACTGTGACACACTTCAGTCGAACCATCCCTCCCATAAACTTCTGCCTGGTTAATAAGCAATTGTAACAGATGGAAGGAGGGGTCAAAATTGTTAAGTAGCCAGTTAGAGGAGAAGGATTAAAATATTTCTTCCTGTAGAGAAGAGCTGCAGTGTGAATTCACTGCAGATCTGTCCTGTAGGCAACTCAGAGCAACAAGCACACCTGCACTTACAGCCAGTGCAAACAAAAGGTACCTCTTGACCACCTTAGAGGATGCATGGAAGGAGGAAGAGGAAGAGAGGGGAGAGGGAGAGGAGGAAGGGAGCTACAGCAGGAAAGGAAATTATTTCTTTTTTTTAAAAGCAGTTTATAAGGGACATTAGATAGGAGCTGGGAAGACTGCCATAGAGAAGGGAAACATTAAGAGTTTCCTATAGGAAGCTTAACTGCATTGGTCCTAATGCACACCAAACATGCAGGCAGTTGTTTAAGTAAGTGTAGCAGTGCCTGTCTGCTTTGTCATGCAGACAGGTTGCCTGTGACAGATTGCCTGTCTCTTCCCCTTTGCTGGGGTGAGGAGAGGAGGCAGAGTCTTATCAATGCTCCTGTTTGGAGAGGAAGCACATTTGAGTGGGTAAGCATCACATAGGGGTAAAAAAAAAAAAAAAACTGAAAGGGGAGTAGAAGTCACTTGTTATTTTTGTGCCTGGGTTTATACCCGTGCCTACCCCCACTGTAGGGAATATTGATGGTTTTATGAGAGAGCCTGTATGTGCGATCATCTTGACCAACTCTGTAGAGCTAAAAGCATCTTCCTTATGCAGTACAGCAGCATTAAATGATGTGAACAAACTCATAAATACATCTTATCTTTCCAGGACAGCATAGCCATACTTTAGGATGCATCCTTGTATTGGATGTATCAAGCCAGATCAGAAGCTGAAGAATTCCATCTGTCTCTCATCTAGAGCATAAATGAAGTAGGGAAATGCAGGCAACGCACCAGTGCAGTATGTAAGGGCCAACTGTGGGGGCCCATGGCCAAAATGACGGAGAGTGTTAAGTGGACAGGGAGGAGAAGCGCAATTTTTCATCAGCAGATGAATGTGGTTACCTCAAAACCACGCTTAGGAAAGATTAAAATATTAGAGGGGTAAGAATGTGCCTACTCAGGCTATGAAAATACATAGTGTTTCACCCGGGGCTCAGTACGTGTGGGCTCTACCCCACCATTTGTCGTAGAAACAATTTTACAATACTGTTCTGTTGCTACTTGTGTTACAACTGTGTCCTTGATGGAAACAGACCCTGAAGAAAAGAGCTGTCAACAGAACAGAGAGATTGAGCTGCTGGGTATGTGTGGTTTTTTGTTCACCAGATGGGCCAGCAATTAGTTGTCCCATCACACTTTTTTAATCCGTTCAGTACTGAAAGGAAGCAGACATTTGTGCTTACAGCATAATAGTTGTTAGCACAAAAATATTTCTAATCTAGCAAAATACTGTTGCGAAGACAAAGATTAGCAAGCCTCTGGGTTGCACACAAAACCCTGTTGGCCTTCAGTTCTCACTCAGCCTGCAAGCTTTAACTCCTTTGTTTCCATGGATAGGAGCTTTCAGTTATAATAGCTCATTTTTCTAATGTAGCCTACAGGCATTAAATTAAGTGCATTTGCCATCTCACATTTATTCCAACGTGCATATTTACATATTTCTTTGGACAAATCTTTTTATTAAATGTTCTTTGTACCAAATGTGAGAATAAGTGAGAATTGTGCAGTTTGCGTATCGAATCTCAGGATGGCCGCTGATGAACCTGTGGTGGACTTAAAGAGTCTGGAGTATTTGGGGGGATTGGGTGTGACTGGTTCATTGATTGCAGACTGGATTTGTCACTGCCACTGGTGTGTGGACAAGGGGAGTCATGGCGTAGTTGTATTGATCAGACACGTGGTACTCACCCTGTTGGGAGATGAAAGAAGCAAATCCTGTAAATTTCAATTAAGGCTGAAAAGCTGGTTAGGTTTATGCTGAAATGTTCTGTACATACCCAAGACCAAGGAGCTAACCTCATAGGAATTACAGGGTTATTGAAACGTAATCCAGAGGCTATGACCGAAAGCTAAAGGATTTCTTTCTGTGTTATTGTTGCTTTAAGAATTGCTTGCTATATAAACTTGAACTGCATGTGAAAGTTTCTGCTCTTAGTAGAACAAACCCATCTGTATTTGCTAGTTCAGCAGCGCTAGGAGTGTTTAATTACAATTTACAAAACAACCAGACTTTTTAAGAATTAAAAAAAACGTAATACATCTACAGAGGTAACATCTGGAGGCTTGGGGAAAAGATGGCTGCAACGTGTAATTGAGCGTATAAATACTTCATAACTGCTTAGTTTTAAACATATCAGTAGTCATTTTTCTTCCAAGGCCATTCATCTTTGTTTATTTCTGTTGATCAGTGGAAAGAGAAAAGAAAAGCTGAAAGTGATGCGTTTTACTGTAGTGTTTCTGGGTTTTTGTAAATGTGAGTAAAGTATCCCTATTAAGGAAAACACATACCTTTCTTTTTCCTCCTAAAGCCAGAAATGAAATCTAATTTGTGAAGTTTGGAATGTTTGGACTCACGTGTAGACACTGAAAAATCTATCTATCTGTAATTTTGCAGCAGAACATTTACCTGAAAGTGCCTCTGCAGTGAAGATTCAAACAATGAAGGATGTTGTTTATGTTTTTCTCAAGCAGTCTTTAGAATACTTCTTTTACCTTTAATTTGCTGGATTTTTTTTTTTATTCCTGTTGGGGCGTATGGAAAGGCATGACTAGATTTGTTTTCAAAGGAAGTAAATGAGAATTTCCTGAGGAAGTCAAACATATGGGTCATTTCTCTTGGGAAAACATGCATACAATTGATATCATGCTGTTCATAGATATCTCATAAACACAGGATAAGAACTGAGAGGGTAGTTCTGCTGGAGACAAAAATTAAAGGCATGTGGAAGGCTCTAAGTTATTGTTGTGTCCCCGACATGTGATGTTTGTATTACTTTTCAGTAGTTCATTATGCTAAAACCTGTCCTACCAACAGCAAGCAACATCTCTTGGCTTTTGTTGCTCTCCAGTCAGAGCACTGCTGTCCTGAGGACAAGACTCTGCAATTGCAAAGCTGCTTTTCTGTGATGGGGTGCAGAAGAGGTGGAACATATCAGGAGATAGGAGATGATAGCTTCTTCCCAGCGGATGTCAGGACACAGTGTATTCCCAACAGGCAGGGTGCCCCCGGGGTAACTGAGGATGTGTACAGCAACGGCAACCCTCCTGAAAAGTGCAAGGAGTCATCGTCCTTCTCAGCCTAAGCTCCTCGTGCCCCGAGGTGCAGAGGGCAGCCTGGTGCCATGGTAATGCTGTCACCACTGCAGGGAGGCCAATACTACATCTGGAACTGAGATTGCGAAGTTAAAATTAGCGCTTATGTTTCCTATGCCTCTTTTGCTCTCCCCTGGAGAGCTTCTGGTTTTCGACAGCTCTGCTTACTGTCCATCTGACCTTCACTTCTGAGCACACTACTACATAACGTGCCATCAAATGGTGGTAGTAATCATAACAGAACTCGGGATCATAAAGAAGTGAGAACAAAGCTGACTGTAATAAAGTCCCTAAAGCTTTTCCCATGGTACTTTGGTTTGTCCTAATTTTTCACTTCTTTATCTTTGCCTGAATCACTGGAGATGATTGCTGGTGAGATCATATATGTCACCAAATGCTCATTGCTGCTGTAGGCAAATGCCCCCAGGTATTGACAGAGCAGTACAATTACATTTCCCTCCAAGCTGTCAGTTTTACTGTGAGATGCTGCAGTTCAGTACCACGCAGAGTTTGAAATACAGATCCCAAATTCAGCTTGCATTGCCTTTGCTTTCTTTGAAAAATATTCGTCTGCCAGTTGGTAACTGTGGTATCAAATGGCTTAGCTTCTCAACGTGAATTTATTTGTAAGTTTAACTGTCACGGTACTTTGGTTTTAAAGATCAGAGTTTGACCTATATGAATTGCTAACATTAATTGCTGTTTAAAAAAATAAAACCTGAGTGCTGTTTGCTGCAGGAAAGTTCTATCCATGTAATAGGAATGTTAAAGCAAGGAAAACGCCCCTTTCAAAACAGTAAAACTCATCTGAACGTACTTTTTGCTCCGTTAATAACACTGGGATTTACTGGCCTTTCCTCCATGAAGAAGCAGCATTTGTTTCTGAAATCTATCAAACGTCTCAAAAGTCACATCTTTTTACCAGTACATTACCAGTTCATGCACCTGTTTCCAGTGAGGTGACTCTGCTGAGGCGCTGGTTGTCCAGAGAGGTGGGGGAATACCCCGTCACTGGAGACACTCAAGGTCAGGCTTGGGGGACACTGAGCAACCTGATAGAGCTGTAGGTGTCCCTGTTCACTGCAGGGAGTTGGTCTAGATGGCCCTCGAGGGTTTTTTCCAACTCAGAAGATTGTATGAACATATGTCTTGTCAGTAGTGAGGTGCAGGCAATGAAGATCCAGAAGACAGATTCCCATCGTGTGCTGCACTTACATTAGCGTAATTCCTCTAAGGGAGATATACCTTATTCTAGTTCAGTTCATCAATTGTAAATAAAAAGATATTTAGACCTGTACATTCAAGTGTGGGATACTGTACAATCTGTTGAAATTAGTAAAGAAACAGGAATTCCCGTAACGAGCCAACTTAGGGGTTTGTCAGTCCAGTATCTATGACCCTTGTCAGTTTGCTTCAGAGAATGTCAGAGAAAAATATGTCTGGGCAACTTGGGATCTTCTTATTTGCTGGAAAAGTTGGAGGCTTTTTTTCTGTTGTTGTTTAGGTTTGTTTTCGGGGGGTGTTGGCTTTCCTTTTTGTTGTTGTTTTGTTGTTTTTCTAGCATTTCAAAGTATTACCCATTAGTGAGCAAGTGACTCTCTGAAACCTGGGTGCTTTTGCTTCTGAGTTCTTCTTCCCCATTCTTCCATAGCTCCTAGCTTGCTTGTAGGCTGAGTCATGTCCATATGATCTTGTCCTTTTGAATTCTACCTGAGCTCAGTAATATCTTCATGTAATGAGTCGCACAAGAAACACACTTGACTTGTAAAAACTGCATTTCATAGAATCATAGAATCACAAGGTTGGAAAAGACCTACAAGATCATCTAGTCCAACCGTCCTCCCATTACTGTTGCTACCATATCATATCTACCATATCTAAACCATATCTTGTGGCTCCTCATCCAGACGCCTCTTGAACACCACCAGGGACGGCGACTCCACCACCTCCCTGGGCAGGCCTTTCCAGTGCCTGACCACTCTCTGAGAAAGTGCCTCCTTATGTCTGATCTAAACCTCTTTTGGTACAACTTGCAACCACTTCCTCAGGTCCTGTTTGTTGCCTGGGAGAAGAGGCCAAACCCCTCCTCATCACAGACTGCCTTCAGGAAGTTGTAGAGTGCAATGAGATCTTCCCTGAGCCTCCTCTTCTTCTGACTAAATAGTCCCAGCTCCCTCAGCCGCTCCTCATAAGACTTGTGCTCTGCACCTCACATCAGTTTCGTTGCTCTTCTCTGGACACGTTCCAGGGCCTCAATGTCTTTTTTCTTGTAGTGAGGGGCCCAAAACTGAACACAGTGCTCCAGGTGCAGCCTCACCATTGCTGACTACAGGGTGATGATTACCTCCCTGCTGCTGCGGTTTCCTTCTATCAGTGTTAGGTTATTGCAATTCAGTTTAATATTGCTTTCTTAAAACATGATGCAAGATAAACAGGCACATTTAACTTCCTTTCTCTTCCCACGGTAGTAATGCCTGTACCTGCTCTGTCACATCTGTACTTCATGTTAGAGAGATACTGTAGGTAGAATATCAAGAAATAAAAACACAATTGTATGTTAGAATACATCACTAATATACACATTGGCATTAAATTTTTCCAGGTTTCCCAGTTTGTTTCCATTTATGCCCCCTTTACTCTCTTAAAAACAGAAAAAAAAAAGAAACCTCTCACCACCCCTGGGGAATGCCTGTCAGCGAGCTATCCAGCAGTGGTGTGTTTTGAAGAATTAACCCTGTTATTGCCAAGTTCTTAGTTGCATTTATGTAATTGATTTATTCTAGCGTGCACTACTTTTGTGTTGTAGAAGTTATTTCCCCATGCCCCTCTATGCCACCTCAGGAAAATTTCTGGTGTTACAGCTCTGACCAAGCTGAGCACCCTGCAGTTTGCCACAGCACAGCCACGCAAACAGCAAGGCACCAGACAGCCTTCTGTGGGCTGGGCAAGTCATTAAAACGAATAGCTGCAAACTGTGGCCTCAATAAAGGTACAGTCATTATGTTTGCTTACTGCAGGATGAAGTTAATTTTAAGATGTACAAAATGTTGTCATAAAGGGACAGTGGCTTTTATTACATGCCTGGCTCTTTGGGGAATTACTGCCTCAGCGATTTTAATTTGCACCAGACAGAAAGTTGCTATGCTAGTCATTAGCCCAGATGTTAATTTCCACCTAAATATTGTTCTGGTTGTATAAAAAAGATAGTTATTTCAGTGGTCCTACTTTGAGTTATTCAAACCAACAGCGTATTAATTTTTAGAATGGTACTTTGCAGGATTTTCTTCAGGCATTCTCATTGTCTTTATCACACTGCTTCCTCAGATCTCCAATTATTCAGTTTGTTCATCTTACATTCAGAGGTCCTCATTGCCTCGTCTCCATCCCCCACCCGGCCATGAAAGAGCCGTTCCTCTGTAGGCTGAGCCCTCCCTGCCAGCAGCAGCTGTTGTTCCACTGGAGTCTGCTGTTACGTTTTCTGCAGCTTCCAAAGCAACCCAGATGTTTCATGCTTTGGGCACAGATTGTATTGTGTCCCATGTAAGGGACATGTTACAGTGACTGCTTGAAGTCCACCTTAGCTCAGCTGATCTCTATCAGCTCTGCTCAGTAAGAGTGAGCATGAAGAAAATGCAGTAAGTAGATTTGATGAAGCCAAAATGCACAGATAGGCCTCCATGGAATCTGATGACCACTCTTTTTCCCTCCCTACCCAGAGTGCGAGCCCATAGAAGCTATAGCCAAGTTTGACTACATTGGAAGATCTGCCCGAGAACTCTCTTTCAAAAAAGGAGCTTCCCTTCTCCTGTATCATCGAGCATCTGAAGACTGGTGGGAAGGAAGGCACAATGGAATCGATGGCCTTGTCCCTCACCAGTACATAGTGGTGCAAGATATGTAAGCAACATCTCATGCAACAGGGCTCTTGGTGGGGTGTAAAAGCATACCAAAGCAATTAACAAGTAATTTCCAAATGAGACAGTGCTTTGAAGGCTCAGATAGGTTAAACATTTGCCTTCTAAGCAGCATCCCTCTGTCTCTGTTACCTCAAATTGGTAGCTCTTAATCAAAAGCCACTGCTTGGCTAAGCAAGTTTGTGGATGTGCTCACAGTTCATTAAGAGATAGATAGATTCTACCGCACCTCTTTTAATCTGCCTATCTCTTTCTAGCAGTTGCTAATAGTTAACTTCAGAATAGCAAGGGGTGGAGAAGAGCAGCCCTGAGCTCCTGTTTTACAGTATTAAGCATGTGCATTGCCAAGGATGACAAAGTTGTTGTTTACGGAAAGGTTACATGCAAACAGAGAGAGCTCGGTAATCAGAAGGATTATAAGTGATTTTTGGAGACTCTGAGGGGCTGCAGTGCATTATAACATGCTTGGAATTCCTGTGAGGGGATTAACACGTGGGAGTGCCAAGATGTTCTCTGTCACACCTGATCCTCTGACCTTTAATCTCACTACGTGTGTTCTGCTCAGGGATGATACTTTCTCTGATACACTGAGCCAAAAAGCAGACAGTGAGGCCAGCAGTGGACCTATAACTGAGGACAAGTCATCATCAAAGGACATGAATTCTCCCACAGATCGTCATTCTGACGTCTATTTAGGAAGGTAAGTTTGAGCATAACAGGTTTTCGCTAGTACCCAGCTCAGGTAATACACCAATTCTTGGCATGTTTATGGTGGATCACTACAACTAATACTATGACTGCTTCTTCATTCATACAGACAAAGAAAGAGATCAGAACCACCACCTCCTCTAAGACGCCCCGGCAGAAGCAGTGATGGTCACTGCCCAGTACACCCCCCTCACCCTCTCTCCAATTCATCCGTGGAGCTGGGATCCCCCAACCTGGCAACTCACTGCAGTCCCAGAGCCCTCCTTCAGAACCGCAACCTCAATGCAGACAGCCCTGAAAGGAGACGTAGGCCTGGGCATGGCAGTCTCACCAACATCAGTAGGCACGATTCTCTGAAGAAGATTGATAGCCCTCCAATCAGAAGGTCTACATCGTCTGGTCAGTACACAGGTTTCAATGATCATAAGCCACTGGACCCAGAGTCAATAGCTCAGGTTTGTGCCTTTTCTTCCCCACTCACTCTGCTTTTAATAAGGGCAAATCTCAGTGAACAGCATAGCGAGGGGGGGAGGGGGGAAGGTGCAATAGTATGAGTGTGCAGGAGAGTATCCTACTTAGCTTACTAAACCAGTGCATGTGAAGGAAAACGCATTAAGAGATCCTGGATGGAGAAACACAAGGGGAATAGGTGTTGCAGAAGCGATAAAAAGGAATAATTTCCTGTTATACCATATATACAAATTGACTCTGCCACACATTCTGCTAGCATAATAAGTGATTGCAATGGTTACGTAAGTCTCTGTGCTCTGATGAAGGCAAGCCTAATCTAACATGCACGTAATTAGTGTTCAATTATTTCTGAGTATTATGGTATGCAAAGATAGTATTATATCTAGCTTTGACAGGCTAGTAGTGGCCTTTGTCATTCAAAGCACAGTTTTACATTCTGGAGTCTTGTGAAGTGTAAATCATATTTAGCTTTCATATAGATCATATGTGGTTCATACAGTACAATTATTTGTTGCTTGTAGATGTTCCTTAGAACATAAAATGCAAGAAGTTGCCCTGTTGTAAATCCTGGGCCACATGGCTCCCATGAGAGCCCCTCAACAGTCTCATTTCTATCAGTGAAGTGATAAGAAGGGTGGAACAGGGAGAACCCAATCATCACATTGGTCATTGTGGAAGTAGGAAGTAGTGCTTTATGTTGAGAATGGTGAGACACTGGGATAGGTTGTCCAGCGAGATTGTGGATGCCTCCCCCCAGGAGCATTCAGGGCCGGGCTGGATGGGGCTTTGAGCAACCTGGTTTAGAGGGAGGTGTCCCTGCGTATAGCAGGGGGTTGGAACTAGATGGTCTTAAAGGCCCCTTCCAACCCAAACCATTCTATGATTGTGCAAAACTGGTAACAGGGAGTGCTTGAATGAATTAATACTTCTGTCTTCAAAACTCAGGTTTTGTCTAGATAGTATAACTTGATTCCCGGGGGCACCCTGAGGGTACAGTATGATTGCAGAAGTATTTTCCAATAATACTGGCACTCATGATTTAAAATTTCATATACTGACAATGCTTGCTTTCAAACTCAGCTTCCAACAAAGGACACAAGGGACCATCGTGGTTGGGTCAGAAAGCTGAACCACTGCTAGAGAGTTAGAAAATCTAAATGTTGTTACTGTTTTGTTTTACCCTAAGTTGTTTATTTACTTTACTTGAGCCCCACATAGAGTTGTTTGGCTCGAGCCATCATTTTTCATGCCTAGACTAGTGATAATTTGGCTCTGAAAGAGCCTGAACTTTGCTTAACCTACATGAGAGTTCTTGTGAGTAAGCAAGGAACGTTAGATATTTAACCTCAGTTCTATCTCAGTATCACTGAGAAGTAATAAATCAGTGCTGGTTCTTTCTTTCAGTATTTGTGCTTGAAAACCTAATTGAAAAAAATAGTTTCTAAGGTAAGCTCGTGGAACAATGATATGTTGCAGTTTTTCTGCTTAAAATTTAACTCAGAGAAACAGGAGAGGAGAGCTGACAGACATGCAGGCACAACTTCCTTATAAAACGTGGTTTGTAACCCCTGTGAGGCAGTGCCCATCCTGAACACCTGAGGGGTGAGGGTTGAAGCCAACTAAGAGCCAACAAATGGGACAAAATCTAAAGAGCTGGCATTACCCCAGAGATGCCAGAAATCTTCCCAGTTAAATAAAAATGCCATGAAGCAAATGTTCATTGTCCTAACTGTCACCTAATAAAATTATTTCCAGGTTTTGGCTTAATTGATTTTTTTAACAACTGAGATGGATTTTGACTAATGTCGCGCAATCAGGTTAAATTTTGCAGTGTTCAGCCAGGCTGCAGTCTTGTCAGTTGTAACGTCTTTCAAATGGATCTGGTGCAAATTGGCTTTAGCACTCTAATATTCATGAAGGAGAGGATAGTGGGCAAGTTAATTCGTGCATTTTGCACCCCTCCATGGTCCTCCTGCTCTGTGTGTTCAGTAGCGGCTCCAATGACGTGCCACTCTCTCTGTGCTCTGACCCAGGACATTGAGGAGACGATGAACACAGCGCTGAATGAGCTCCGGGAGCTGGAGCGGCAGAGCTCCGCCAAGCACGCCCCGGACGTCGTGCTGGATACTTTGGAACAGATGAAGAACAGCCCCACCCCCGCCACCTCCACAGAGTCACTGAGCCCTCTCCATAGCGTGGTTTTACGGAGCTCTGAGCCTCAGATTCGCCGCAGCACTAGTTCTTCCAGTGACACCATGAGTACTTTCAAGCCCATGGTGGCCCCTAGAATGGGAGTGCAGCTGAAACCTCCCGCTCTTAGGCCAAAACCTATTGTTCTTCCAAAAACAAACCCTAGCATAGGGCCTTCCCCTCCTTCCCAGGGTCCAGCAGACAAATCTTGCACAATGTAGAAGCTCAGCCACCCACAGTGCCCGGCTGGAGTATGCTAGGGAAAGAAATGGATTAATGATAGAAGTCAGGGCTCCATAACATCATTTGTTCATGTTTATAACTGGAGAGGCTTTGTTTTTCAGTGTTTTTGAATGTATTGTCTGAAAGTAGCTACATTAACATGGGCATTTGTATTTTGTATGGTTTCAATTAAAAGAAAAACTGGACAATTGTGCATCATTTTAAAAGAAAACAAACGTAGACTTACTTGAAAACTTAATGCTGCACCGTTTGTAATAAAATCAACACGGATCACAAACAGCTTGCCACGTTGTACCGTATTTCACAGTCTTACTGTAACTATGTAATAATAGATCCTGCACAAAAGTAAGGGGCAGGGAGGGGGGTATCGGGGAGGTGGAACCTCTCGTTTCCGGGTCACCAAACCAATTCTGAAGCAAGTTAGGAAGAGCTGAAATACAGCGTGTGAGGGTTAAGTGTCTGTGTGAAGTGTCTAAGTCATCTCAGGCCACAGTTCCTATTTAAGACACACACGAAGAAAAATAGCCACCACCGCTCTCACAGTTGGCACCAGTTTTTTAGCTTTCTTGTTGTCAGTCTCACTTTGGGACGGGTGCTGAATAGATCTGGAGATCACACTGCTCTGCTCTCACTGATAAAAAGCAGCATCCCAGGTCACAGCTAACGCATCTCCAGGATAGTATCAAGAATCTCCTCTCACCACCACCCTAGACCTTCATTCCCTGATACTGCATTTTTCACAAAAGCTAACTTCATTTAAAGTTGCTAGCTGGGCGAGCCAGGCTCTGGGGAGCATGTGACTCTGTCGGTCCATTTGGCAGGCTGGGAGGCAGTTAAAAGAATCAGCTATGCAGTCATTCAGCAAAGTATCCCGTTGACATTATTGCTCAGTGGCCAATTAAAAATGTGATTTGAGCTGCAGCAGTCGGAGTTTGAGCTGCCCCAGTGCTGCTGGTTGTCTCACAGCGCTGTGCTGACTGCAGCCCCAAAGGGCGCTCTGCAGGCAGGCTGCCCCATGCAGGGCTGGGCTCACCCACAGGACAGGCAGCTGTTCTACCATCCAGATTCAACCTGACTCAGGTTTTCCATAACCACTTTTTCCCCTCTTGGTTTTTTGTTTTGTTTTGGTTTGTGTGTTTTTTACTACAGAAATCAGTACCTTTCTTATGCCTCTGTGTGAGTGAAGACTGTCAGCTTTGCTTAGCACTCTGTTGTTGAGCTTTGCTCTACGCGAACTAAATGTACAGCTGCTGAGCACATTGCAGCAGTAAGCCATCATATGATTTCTGTGAATAAGATTCCCAACATCCAACCCATAAAATAAGTTCTAGTGAAGAGGATGGGGAAAAAAAATCCATAGTAGTCCAGCTATGGGAGTAGAACAGGCTTTAAGTGAGATCTCTCTTTCCATGCATTATTTAAGACCTTGCCAATGGAGAGCTTTGAGTTGCCCCATTCACTACACGTAATTCAGTCTGAGAGAGGAAGAGTGGTGACAGCTTTTGATGCAGACAGTTACTGAGGTGGTGTAATTTAGAAGCAACTTACTTCTGCTGTGATTTGCACTCTGTAGAGAGATAACGCGAAGCCCCGGAGAAAAGCATCCCAATTAAATGCATTGGAAAGCCCACCTGTCTGGACTCTCCCACCACTCCCACTATGTGCAAACCCATCAGCAGCCCCACTGCAGGCTGTCCTCTGTCCCAGTGAGAAGCAAAGTCCGGATCCCCAGAGCACAGCACAGGCAGTGGCTCCCCATCCTGGTTAGTGCTGTTCTCCAGGGTCTGCACACTCCTTCAGGACCAGGAGATAAGTGCCAGTGGTTCCTCCTTTTACTAGAAACAGTGAAGCAAACTGGAATTCCAGCTGTCATTGACATGCAGTTGTAGTCTAGCGTTCTTAAAATAACCTACCTGGCATAATTGAGATGGATACCTGTATCTTTAAATTGCATAGGGAATTTTGTATGTTTAAATAACTGTACTGAACTCCATAATGCTTATATTAGAAATTGTTTAGCAAAAGAAAATATTAGAAACAGTGCATTTAGTGAATGCATCCACTTGGTGCATTCACACAGTTAAATGTGTAGTTCGATGGTAATTATAGATACTTAAAAGTATAGTAAGTGGATATGTAACAGGGAAGACTGCTACAACTACAGACGTACTAAAGGGTAACTCCTGCACACCTAATCGAGTCAGTATTGTCCTTTACTGTCAAGTTTGATGAATTGCAGTACTGGTAGCTTCCTGCTTGTTGACTGTTACCTACTTGTGTCAATGTACATCTGTAGTATGTACATGTGAAAGTGCCTTTAAATTTTAGAGGAGCTTTAGCCTTGCTCTTGTACTGTTGCATTTCCATTGCATCCTTCCCTGTTCGTGTATGGCTGCATTCCCATTGCATTCCTTCCATTCTCGAAGAACGAACAAAAACATGGATACTTCACGGTTCTGGAAGAGAAATGCACTGTTAATCTGTTGTGACAATGCACTTTTATGTATAGTACTGTACATTTTGGCATGTACCATTACAAGCTTCAGTATACATTCAGGTTTGTTCCTCATAGTGTATCTTTATAATAAAGAAGATAGTTCTGTCTGTGTGTGTAGTTTTGATGGGTTGACCTCCGTACTGTCTGGCGTGGATTTCTCATTTATCCTTACCTTCCCCATGAGAGAGTAACCAGCATTCCCTCGCCACCCCCACCTACCCAGCATCCGATCGCCATCCTGGCCTGAAGCAGTGTGTGTTTGCAGACAGGATGCTCCCTAATTAGCAAGCACCATCACTGTACGCCCACCAGAGTCCCTCCAACTTACAGTGGTTTGAAGGAAGAGAAAAGCCATTTGGAAAAAAAGCATTTTGAATGCTTGCTTAAACCCAAGTGAGTGAGGAGAGCCATCTTGGGCTGTGGGAGCCTTCTTGGGCTGTGGGCTTCTTGGGCCTGTGCCGCTGCCCACAGCGCCACTTTCCATACAGGTTCTGGAAACCTGCAGGAACATTCTTGGTGGGCCCATCCATCAGCCTGTGTTGCCAGCCTCTGTGTTCCGGCACCCAGTGACCTACTTTAGGTATTTCAGCTCGTCCTCTGCCACACAAAAGCCAGCTCAGAGCTGCAGGAAGGGCTGGCACAGGTCGTCCCTCACTCAGGGCCCTGCATAACCCAGAGGAAGCATAACCTAATTCCTGCAGTCAGCTGCCTTAGAGAGAGGCTTCTGTGGCAGCTTTCAACCTATTTTAAAACAAAAGGGAAATCACGAGTTGATGGGTACCCTTCCCTCATTTAACTTGTTGTTGAAGCCCTGGTGCTGCGTTGCTGTTTGCTCACGGGCCTTGCGGTGAGAACAGGCCTTGCCTTCATGGCACAGCCCGGAGCTTTGGAGAAGGAAGGGATCTGCTGACCCTACAGTGCTTAGCAAAGCAGTGGGAGTTGTTGAGCTGAGAAAAGTCAATTAGCAGGGCAGAAAATGAGCAGTGGTGGAGTTGGTACATTCAGCTCGCTGTTCACCTCTGAAAACAAGTTTTGAGTTGCAGGGAGCTCCAGGCACAGGTGTCCTGAGTGGCACAAACCTCTGCTCAGCCCCGGGGAACTTAGGAACAACCAGAAATTTGTTGCAGTGTTCTTGGTGTCCTTGGTAGGGTGTGGAGCTTGATGCCTTGTGGCCCTGTGTGGGAGAGCCATGAAGTCCCCATTGCTCAGAGGGATGAGCCTTTCTTTGGTCCACATGGTGTTGATCTGTGGGGATCAACTGAGACCAGACCAAGCACGAATCAGTGATGCTGCAGGCAAGTGTCATTCTTTTGTCAAAAAAGAAGAAGTCACCACTTCTATGAAATTGAAGAAACGTTAATTCTGTGTCAGAACAGGAGTACACGTGCACAGATCACAGCAGGCAGGCAGCTGCTGCATCCAGAGCTGATGTGGGCCCATGCCCCATAGCATCCCATGCCTGGTGCCCCGCTTCATATCTGCCATGTGTGTGTTCTGTAGTGCACGCTGACATCTATAAACACTGACCAAAGAACATGAAAAAGTGCTATGCATTTATTTAAATGCATTACTTTCCAAGTCAGCCAAATCACCAAGACAAGCTCCGCCCTGCAGGGAAATAAAATGGTCACTGAAGCAGTCATTTTTCTAACAATGGCTTTTTGATTGCAATGGAAGAGCGTTACTAAAGAGGTTGTTGTCAGTCATGGAGTGTACATTTCAAGTGTGCTATGGGTGGAATCTAAGATCCTTCACAATCTTGACCAAGGAATGCTGAGAACTGTGGGGCCATTCACCAACCAGTTCAACACATCAGATTTGTTCTTAATTGCTTTTTTTTTTGTTCTGACTACAGTGTTTGCAGAGCGGCCTGTTGTGATCATACACCAACTCCATGGCCAGCAGCCAGCAAAGTGCGCCTGGCAGCTGCCACCAATACTCACATCCCAGCAGAATTTCACCACAACAATTTTCTCAACTCTTCGGATGTTTTTTCCTACTATAACAGTGTGTCCAAAATTAATTTCTAATCTATCATCGAGACCTCTCTTCTAAATTTCATGTACATCACAAGGCTAATTTTGTGGTTAAGTCCCGTTTATCCTGAACCAAATCCACTTACACACAAGATAAAATAAGGAACCAAAACACAGCTGATCAGGGACTGGCAAATCACACGCAGTTAATTCTAAATTCTCTTCCATTCTCATTCCCACCTGCAGCCCCATCAGTGTGGATGCTGCCGGACCGACCATAGTGCTGCTCCTCCACTACTTCTGCAGCTGAATTGCAGCCTCTGAACTGCTGGAAGTCACCCCCTGTGCAGGGCAGAGGAGGAGGGTGAACCCATGGCATGAGAACACTTTTGGGGTTTTGTTTCTCTTCTGGGACTCCAGCGCCAATATCTCCAGTTCACCCGCAGTCATTCAGCCTGGAGAGGAGGGAGAAGAAGAACTCCAGGGAGACCTCCTTGCAGCCTATGAATACGTAACATAAGAAAGATGAAGACACTTTTACTAGGGCGTATGGCGACAGGACAAGGGGTAATGGGTTTAAAGTGAACAAGGGCAGGTTTAGATTAAACATTTGGAATAATTTTTTCATGCATGGTGTGGTGCTGGCACAGGCTGTACAGGGAAACTGTGGATGCCCCATCCCTGAAGGCAGTCACGGCCAGGCTGGAACTCATGGGCAGCCTGAGCTGGTGGGAGGTGTCCCTGTCCATGGCAGGGGGGTGGAACTCAGGGTGATCTTTAAGGTCTTTTCCAACCCAAGCCATTCTGTGATTGATTCCATGAAATCCCGTATCCAGCCTGAGAAAGGTAACCTGTATGGAAAGACAGGGCACTGGACTGTCCTCCAAAATATTCTGGCTTTTTACAAAACATTTTCTTGTTTGTTTTACAAACACTTGTTTGGTCATATCTAGCAGAGAGCTCTGGGGTGTCTTATAGAATCATGGAATTATTCAGCTTGGAAAAGACCTTCAAGAACATCAAATCCAATGGTCAACTCATACCGTGTCCCACCATCAAACCATACCTCTTAGATTCACATCCACACATCTCTTAAATATCACCAGGAACAGGACTGCTCTGGGCAACCCATTCCAGTGCTTCGCCACTTTAGAGTGGAGGAAGTCCTCCTAATCCCCAATCAAAACCTCCCCTGGCACAATATGAGATGATTTCCTCGCATCCCATCACTTGCCACCTGAGCAAAGAGACCACTTCTCCTTGCTGCAGCCTCCTTCCAGGTAGATGTACACAGCAGTTTTCACTGATAATATTCTTTTGATATTATTTATTTAAATGAATCTGTTAACATCAAGTTTCCTTTGGTAAGCTCCTAAGTGTTTTATAAAGAAATAACCCCTGTATTTTAGCAGCCACTTGTTTAAACCTTTACTGCCTCATTTTTCACTTTTCCCATTTACTGAGCGTTTTCATATCCCTTGAGGAGCAGCCATGTCAGGGCTCCCTGATGCAGACACACAAACACACACACACTCACACAAAGAGGTTTCAACCCTCTACCCCAAACCTGGAATGCAAAACTTCCCTGCTCTCAAAGTTCTGGAAAAATGCTCCTTACCATGCAGCCTTGGCAGCAGAAGGGGACTGCCATGACTTCCAGCAATATCCTTCCTCTTGGTGAGCTTTCCAGTTCTGCAGCAGCTCTGAACATTGTTAAATCCATCTCAGAATAGGCGACAGCTGCTGCCTTTCAGTGGGAGAGGGGAAAGAGCACCCAACAAGTCTGAGCATAAATCTATCATCTCCTCATCTATCTATATCAGAATGACTCCAACGTTATTTGTGATTTCAACAACCAGTTTTCTTTTATTATTTGAAAGACTGACAAGGTGGAGAAGAACTCTGTGCTGTGAGATTTCATGGGCAAGGTGACTTGCAAAAGAACCACTGACAGTAATACATCTGCAGAACAACTGTGCAGATGACCAACCTTTGCTCACTGGCATCACCCAGCCTGGAACCCAGGTGAATTCACATCTCAGTTTATGCCTGAATAAATCCAAACAAAGGTCCTGTAAAGCCTTTCATACTTCACTAGTTTCTGGTTAGCTGTGCCCTGCACACAAGCAGACGGAGTGGGAGCCAGCAAGGAGCAGATGGGAAGGTTTTGAGCAGCTCTCAGAGCTGAAACTACACCTGAAGAACAAGGTGGGCACTGCAGAGTGTCCCATCTATTTTGGCAAGACAGTCCAAGAAGGTTCTGCATGTAAGTCCAGCACTTGAAAGCACACAAGGAATATTTTCTATGAAAAGCAATGAACAGCAGGAGGACGAGGTGGCACAGGCAGATGTATCACACCTGCAAGATCTTTATTTTGATGGATCAGCATTTTCCCACTATTTCAGAGCTTCTTGTAAAGTGAATGGCCCTGAGAAGCCTGAGTTAGAAGTAAGCCAAGAAGGGCTGCAGTGTGTTTACCTGTAGGTGCTAGCAGGGACCTCTAGAGATACAGAGGGAAAGTTTGGAAAGACAGAGCCAGCACCTGGTGGCACCTTGCTGCTTCCCAGTTGTTTGCAGCTGAGAGTTGACCTCGCCCAGAGGCTGCAGTTCTGTATTTGAATGAGTACTTGTGTACCCCATGGCTCCATGACTTCCTGAAAACTTTGTTCCTTAGGTCAACGAGTTTGACAGAATTTATGGGGGTAATTACAAAGCTGTGGACAAAGAAGAGAAAGAAAACAGAACTATTATTTGTAGACGTCAAAGTGATGCTGTGAAAGCTGGACTTGGTTCTGAGGAACTACAACAAGCGCTCCAGCATGTGGTGGCAATGAGAACTCCTCACACGAGTTGTATGCTAAGGCACACAAGAATGAGTGGTTCATAAAGCAAAAAGGATGCTAAAAATATCACTGTGATGACAAAGATTTAGGAGTGCCAGGCACAACCCAGATTCCCACCCAGCACTGTTCAGGTCCAAATCCTAACACTTTCCTGAGCCAATATCCTTCCTATGCTTCCTGTCAATGAGTGTCAGTCTACTGGCACAAACACGACTTCCTGCTAAAAAGCATACAACAAAGCATTGAAGACATTTATGAAGTATCAGTGCTGTTAAGTTGTACACCTAATTTTCAAATTTTCCATCTTCCAGACTTCCTGGTGCCAACAAAAAACCCTTTATGAAAGCACGCTGTACTCGTTATCAAGAAACATTCCCAATGTCATTTTCAGGCTTCATTTAGAGGGGCCTGGCTTAGCGGGGACACTTCAGAGCAGTTAAGGGTTTAGGGGTACTTAGATTATGAGCAGAATGTTCTGTTTTCTTAGAAACAGCTGTAATCTTGAGTCAAGGTGAATGTTTCAGAGGAGGGCCACATTGATGATCAGGGGGCTGGAGCACCTCCCATGCAAAGACAGGCTGAGGGAGATGGGCTCATTCAGCCTGGGGAAGAGAAGGCTGTGGGGTGACCTCATTGCAGCTTTCAGTATTTAAAAGAGGATTAAACAAAGGAGGGGAATCAACTTTTTATAAAGGTAGACAGTGATAGAACAAGGGGGAGTGGTTTTAAGCGCAGGGAGGAAAGGTTTAGCTTGGACGTCAGGGGGAAGTTCTTCACAGAGAGAGTGGTGAGGTGCTGGCAGAGCTGCCCAGAGAGGTGGTGGATGCCCCGTCCCTGGAGGTGTTCAAGGCCAGGATGGATGGGGCCCTGGTCTGGTGCTAGATCTGGAGGTTGGAGGCCCTACCTGAGCCAGAGGGGCTGGAACTTTATGATCCTTGGGGTCCCTTCCAACCCAAGCCATTCCATGATTCTATGATTCTGTGATTGAGAGTTTTATCCTGACACGACCAATTGGTTGGGAATGCTCTGCAATCCAGGAATTTCATTTCTCATTCAGCCGAAAAAACACAGATGATTGATTGGTACACTCTGGCTCTCTAAGGGTAAAATAGGGCTTTATTAGCTCTCCTAGGGAAAGGACTACTGAAAGCAACATAATTTATGTCATACATACGGTGTACTTGTCCTGCTGGTGACCTATATAAAAAAAAAAATGAAGAAAAAAAAGCAACACAAGGAGATACTGGTGCAAAGCTCACATGTAAGAGAAAAAGATTGTGGATTGGTCATGGAGTCCAAAAAACAAGAGAAAACAGTCAATTTAAATAAGACTGCATCAAAAAGATGCATTTCCAAGACAAAAAAAACCCACAAACAAACAAAAAAAAAAACAAAAACAAAACAAAACAACAACAACAACAAAAAACCAACACTGTAATTTACCAAAAGGGAGAAACTGGAGAAAATTTGCCTCAGTGATCAGCTCAAAATGATTTTTTCTAATGGGTACCTAATATCCCATTGCATCGTGTGCAGGTACAGATGCGCATAGCAGGCACAAGATTAAAGCAGTGCCTGGAAACAGCCTCACTAGCAGAATTATATTGTATTAACACAACTTAGACAGTAGTGCACATAATTATATTAGGCTTAGCAACTTACAGTTTACCAGAGGTGTTCTTTTCTTCCCAAATGTGAAAGAAAAATGTATCATCAGGACGCAGAAAAGCAAGTAGTCATATGGGAACACACACAGTGGGTGTGAATATTTTTGTCCAGGAAAAAGACGTGAGGTGAACTATCATGCCCAGAGACCCCCCCAGATTACATCTATCACCCTTCAGTACAAAGATGACAAAAAAAATCTGTTCTATCACCATGACAACTCATGCTGCCTCATTGCCATAGTAACCAGATGAATACTGTTAGTTTTTAAGCAGACACGTGGTGAGCAGGTGGCCAAAGCACCAATGAGGAAGAGCCACTACTGCAGCCACCACGGCCACCACCACGGTGGGTGCTCAGCTCTGTGCTTCCGGCAGTCCCACCCAGCCCACCTCTGTGCTTCACGTCGATCTCTTTCTGTGTTTTCCAGCCACTGGCTGAGCTGCCCTCCAATGACAGTTCTCCAAAACCAAGCCCATCTTCCTGCTGGAGCGCCACAACTGTACATTTGACTCATTTAACTGCGTGTTTGTTTGCTTTGCCAGTGATTTATCAGGCTAAGATTAAACATGACTAGAAATTTTCTATCTTCACGCGGAGTCAATGAAGATCTGCTCTATTAAACCCGTGCACCACGGGGTGGCTGTACACACTGCATTTGCATCCCATGCACGCAGTCACATTGTCAGCTCAAAGGCACTGTGCTATCCCCTGAACAGTCATAATTTCAACACAGTCACACTGAAAGATGTGTTTACTGTGCACCGCCAAAACCCTCATTATTGTAATTTTAGTGCTGGTTCAGCCACAGTCACGGGCTCTCTGGTCGTCACGTGTGGTGACGTACAGCATCAGCAGGGGGAACAAAAACTGACACTCTTGAAATGACTTCAAAGTCCAATAATTTGCTGCTGGGTAATGTTTTTCATCCAACTATCTTCCAGCATGGAGAAAGGAGGAAAAAAATATAACTGCAAATGTGTTTTTACCCAGACTGGGCGTGGGCAGTGGAACATAGGTGGTAGAAGAGCGTGGTCGTTAGAGCAGATATCTGTAGTAGGTTCACGGCAGGGATTCACTTCCCACGGACCTGGCTCTGACCAGGTTACACTACCAAAACCCTCTAACACACTTTGGGCTTAAACCCCAGCCTGGTGTCACCTTTGTCTGCCAGCAAGGTTTCCTTGAATGCCTCTCCCTCCCAAAACAAATCCCCTATGGGGAAAGGTCAGTCAGTACAGACCGATGAAGATCAAAACCAGTTGCAAGAAGCCTCTTCAGGAACTTTGTATGGAACACTGGCTCATGCTCACCTTTGCCTGATGACTACTCACACTGAAGAGAAACAGAGAATAACCCCCACCAAATAAATAAATAAATAAATAAATAAATAAATCTTCCCAGGAGCATATTTCAAAAGATGATGCCTTGGATAGATACGCCCCACTGGGGAGTCATGTCTTGACCAGTCTCTGAGTAGAGTTTGGAGCAAGCTGACAGGGTGATATAAGCCAGCTCCCTCAATGGGCTGTAACAGTCATTAGATCATGTTGTGATGCCTCGGCAAAAATAATTTTGTTCCTCTACTGTTTAGGAAGAAAAAAATGGTAAGAATGAGGAAAATAAATCTATCAAATGCATTGCAATTTTCAATGAACTGGTAGTTTTCAACAGAAAAATAGTAAAAGCTTTTAAAGTGTTTTTTGTTGGTTTTTTTTTTCCAACTCAGTGAGAAGCCCCTCATGAAGAAGATGAATGAAACAAAACCATTTTAGTGCCCATGTACATATGAAGGTATGAAACAAGATACTTGTTATTGCTGTTTACAGCTAAAACAGAACTACATAAATCACTCAGTGGGGAAGAAAGCCAACAATACTAAAACAAATCTGTCTAGAGCATTAAAATCTATCACGTTTATAAATGTGTAGGAGAGCACAAATAATAACTCTATCCTGGATACAGACTGAGCTCAAAACCACTTACTTTTTATATTAACACCGCCCTCTAGTGGCAGTTTTTCCATTTTACCGAAGTAAAAAGGTAATAAATGAATCGCTCTTACGCATGGAAAAAATGGTACAAAAATTGCATACAGCTGTTTTCTTCCCTGAGCTGGACAGAACGCTTACACACGGCATTCTTGAAGGAGTGCCAGTTCTGGGGAAAGTTCTACCTAGTTTATTTCTAAATATAATTTCTGAAATCAGTGTCTAAGGAAATGCTATCATGAAATGCAAAAAAACAAGTCCCTATAAAACATGGTTGCAGAATAACCTTTCAGATGGATCCGTAAGTTCTTCCACGCTTGGTGAGCAGATTATAGTCTGAGGCATGAAAGCTATGCTTTTAACATATGATTATCGTATCAACTCTCTGAAGACATTCCAGCTGACGGCTTTGAAGATAAATATAGCAAGAACTTGAAATAGTTCTGTTTCTTGAAATTTCACCTCTTTCTTCAGTAGTTGGATGTACTACAAAACCATCAAACTACCAAACCATGTGTTTGGGGGTTTTTTCCTACTTTCTTCCCCAGGAGCTGGTTGGCCACGTCCTCTGGGAGTCTGCTCTAGAGAACGTAGGGGCCCATGGGAGATGGTCACTTTTCAAGAACCACCTTTTAAAAGCTCAGGAGCAGGCAATCTCACTGTGCCACAAGTTAAGCAAATGGGCTAGAAGACCAACTTGGCTGAACAGGGACCTCTGCCTGGAACTAGGCTTGAAAAAGGAAATATATGATCTCTGGAAGCAAGGTCTGTCTTCATAGGGCGAGTATGGAGCTTCGGTTTTCATCTACAGGGAGAAAATGAGAAAAGTCAAAGCCCAGCTTGAGTCGGCACTAGCCACTGTGGTGTCAGACAACAAAAAAGTCTTTTTCAAGTATATCAACTGCAATTGGACTAATACTTGGAGTGGAAGATCACCTAATGAAGAAGGAGGAGAAAAAAAAACAGAGAAATTTAATGCTTTCTCTTTTTTTTCCCCTCTCAGTATTTAACAGTACTGACAGATCTTGGGCCGCCTGGACTCAGAGTTAGGGGACTATGACTGGAGAAGCAATGACTTTCCACCTGTATATATGGAAGGACTATGTGAGCTCAATGTGCCATAGGTCCAGATGGGGTTCACCCTTGAGTACTGAAGGAATCAGCAGCTGCTATAGCTGGACAATTTCACAATTTACCAAAGGTCATGACTGGAGGTCCCTGCTGACTGGAAAATAGCCAATGTTACAACCATCTACAAAAATGGCATGAGTGAAGACCCAGGAAACTGCAGACCTGTTATCAGTCCCTGGAAGAGTTATGGAGAAAATCTCCCTGGGTGATTTTGAAAAGCACTTAAAGAACAAAGCTGCTATCAGGCAGAGTCAACTTGAGTTCATCAAGGAAAAGTCCTGCTAGGCAGTTCGATCTCCTGCTGTGATAGGGCCACCTGCTTGGTTGATGAAGGCAAGGAAGTGAACATAACCTTTCTGGATTTCAGTAAGGCCTTTAATAGTGTCCCCCAAAGCATACTTCCGGACAAATTCTCCAACTGTGAGATAATCAGCTTCATGCCATGCTGGGTGATGAGCTGGCTCGATGGTATAGCTTGGTGTTACACCTGGCTGGTGGTGTCCCTCAGCAGTGTTCCCCAGGGCTCACTGCTAGGTCCAGTTCTGTTCAACATTTTTGTCAGAGATTTGGATGCAGGAGTTGAAAACATCCTTTGCATGTTTGCTGATGGTACTAAACTGCGAGGTTCGGTTGACTCCTTGGAGAGATGGAGTGCCTGCAGAGGGATCTAGGCAGATCAGAACACTGGGCAGTCAGCAGTAGCATGAAGTTCATCAAAGATAAATGCCAGACACTCGTTATGGGTTAACCCTACAGGAAGCTAAGCACTGCACAGCTGTTCGCCCACTCTCCTACCCTGCCACAGTGGGATGGGGAAAGAACTGGAAAAAAAGTAAAACCTGCAGGTTGAGAAAAAAAGACAGTCTAGTAGGATAGAAAAGGAAGGAAAACTAAAATGATAAAAGAATACACAGAACAAGTGGTGCACAATGCAGTTGCTTGGCACCCACTGACAGATTCTCAGGCACTTCCTGAGCAGCGGTCCTTCTCTGTGGCCATCTCTCCCCAGTTTGGTCCAGAGTGATGCCATATGGTAGGGGATATCCCTTTGGCCAGTCTGGATCAATTCTCCTGGCTTTGTCCCTTCTCATGTATCTCCCCAGCCTCCTTGCTGGCAAGCTAATGTGGAAAGCTGGAAAGTTCTTAACTTAGAGTGAGCACTGCTGTGCAAAAACTAAAACACTGGGACATTGTCAACATCATCGTTGATGCCTCACGCCTGTCAGCTCTCAATAAATGATTGGATAATGCCCCCAATAATGTTTTAACTTCTGGTTAGCTCTGAAGTGATTGGGCAGCTGGACTAAATGATGTACAAAGATCCTTTCCAACTGTCCTGTCCTGTTCTGTTCTGTTCTACTCTACTGTTCCATTCTGTTCTATTCTGTTCTACTTCCCTCAGAAGCAAGTAGACTGATCCCTTATTAATCTAGCTGCCATCGTTTCAATAAGTCATCCCCAATTAGAGATGAGCCTGAGGCACCCAAATCACATTTAGGTACAGAAATCCTCACAAGTTCAGGCATGCGTGGATCTGAGGTATCACTTCAGTCTACCAGGATAGCAAAATAATGAGGGGATGGCACCACAACTAGCTTGGTCCAAGACTTATCTCCATCTATTTTTATATCTAACAGAGAGCGAGTAACACACAGCTTTAGAAATTCACCTACTGTTGTTTTTGTGTGTGAGTGTGAGTGTGTGTGTGTGTGTGTGTGTGTGTGTGTGTGCATGATGTGCAATCAGTAGTTCAGTTGGCTGAGACAACTGTTGTGAAAATTCAGCATGTGAAATTTTGGAGTTCTCCAGCTAAAGATATCCTGCATGCAGACTGCAACTTCAACACGGAAATGGTTGATCCACTATGCCCAAGCATATTGAATTTGCAGGCAAAACAGGGTAGATAAATTGCTTAGGAAGCTGGGGTGGGAACTCCATTTATCTCACTCATACCCCACGTAAGTAACAATAAAAAGGACAAGCTTTTCCCAAATGCCTATTATCCAATGACAGTTGAAAATAATTGCCTATTGCTCTCTCTAGATAGATACATACGAAGAGAAGAAGAAAATAACTTTTACTGTTTCTGAATCTTTCCTTCTGCATAGTTCCAGGCAGAGGTGAGCTCTACAAAATGATTTCCACACCTACAACGGGAGTTAAACAGTCAAATTTGTAAATCATGCAGACAGATTTGGAGCATCAGATTAAAAGCAGAAGACTGAACCTATTAGTGCTCATAACTCCTCACCCCATCCCTCTAATAAGAGCTGACATCTCCCAGAGTGGGGGTGCCTAATTTACTTAGGGGAATATTCACAAGCTGTATGAGGGCAAAACCAGCCTCAGATGCCCCACCACAAGTCTAAGTGAGCTTTCAGATGAGAAGTGGAGTTGTAAAACCTAACCTTTCACTCTTGGAGTGTTCCTAGAATTTTACCTAGAGTCTTACACAGACCCAGGAAGTTCTTGGAGAAGCACTGCTCTATTCCTGAAGAACCACACCTAGTAAATACCCAGAGAGGATGTATAACTCCAGCCTGCTGCAGTTGCCACCGGTGCTGGTGAAAGCAGTAGTCTTCTAACAACTGTCACAGTTGTTAAAAAGACCCAAAAACCAGACTATCTTCTTCTCTTTGCCAAACTTCAATTCTCATCCCCTCCCTTTAGCCAACAGAATAATCCTATATGTGTCTTGGAGTTTAATGCAAACACCTGCAGTCCAGCCGAGGCTGCAGCACCATCCAGCACAACTCCAAGGGCACAGGACCAGGGGAGTGAAGGCTGGCTCTCCCATGAGAAGTCAAGGGCTCACCTGGAGTCCCAGACCCAAGGAGCCAATGCCTTGTGAGCATTCAGAACAGAAAACCTTGGCTTGAGTCTTACATTTTATGAAGTAAAGTCCTAAGAGAAGAGTCAACTAGTTAGTAATAGGGGAGGCAATGTTTCCCCCACTTGTATTCCCAGAGAGGACTAACTCCAAAACAAACACTAGTTTTAATTCAACTTGTAGATCCCCAAGTGGGACCACAACAACTCGGCACGATTATGCTCTCCTTACAGCTCTAACCTGAGTTTTTGACGTACACACACCAAAAAAACCTCCCAGTACTTTTGTAGCAAATGATGCACATAACACATAGCCAAATATTTGGTGACACTAAATATTTTATGAATCAGTAGAGAGCTGCACAATTACAACCAGCATTGTACTGCTCTAAATAAGCTTCAAATATTAACTCTTAACAACATATTAGCACGTCCTAGTTAATAATGTAAAACAACTAAGTGTCTCATAATCATCTATCCGGAAAGAGCTGCTTTGCCAAGATGGTTGCTACCTAAAGATTGGAAACAGGTGGCTGTATCCATACGCTTTTCTCCTCCCAAAGCTACCTTCTTTCCCTTACCGTGGATAGCTCCTCTCACAAGAAAATACTGCAGGGGCAGAGAGAATTTGTGCAACACTTTATTACACTGCTGAAGACTGGGAATCAGTTCAGATGGCAGCTTCTTGTCTCTTACTCAAGGCTGAGGAAGTCAACAGCACAACAATATTACAAGGGCACCATCTGAAAGAGGGTAAGCACATAAGAGACAGTATTGGGAGAGTTTGGAACTTCACTTGGGCAAAAGGACAACAGGAGATGCAAAACGCAACATTGCTAGAACCAGGTGGTGGTCTCCTGCTGGTGTATTTACAACTCCTTTTCCAGTCTCTTCAAACTCTTAAGGGTGATACTGCAGCTAGACTAAGACTTAGGAAAAAGAAGTGCAGCTATTTACAACAGGCCACCATCTAATTATAGCAAAACATGGAAGACTCTCTGTGGCACAAAACGCAGAACTGGAGCTTACACTTTGAGATGAGAACGTGCTTATGTGACTGTGAAGAAATCAGTACTTGCATGAGAGGTGAGACAAGCTACCAAAACCCTTTGCAAGAGGGGAAGGTACTCAGTAAAAGCTTAATATCCAAGGGCATCTGTTTTGTTTCAAAGCTTCAACAGTGTTAGCTAAGGATCTAACTTGACTACAACAGCATACGCTGTATGTCAGAGCCACATCCTTCCCTCCTGAATTCCCCATACAAGGATCTGTAAAACTGCATAATGGTCAGAAGGAACACACAGCATGAGCCTGTAAGTTGCGTGCGATGGGGGGAAATATCAATTCTCAAAACAAACATAGCACTTTCAGGATAATCAGAAACCACACTTCTAGCCTTCGGATTTGGAGAAACTAAGCAGTGA
The DNA here is from genome assembly GCA_030625065.1 of Alectoris magna. Lineage (NCBI taxonomy): Eukaryota > Metazoa > Chordata > Aves > Galliformes > Phasianidae > Alectoris > Alectoris magna. Next base: position 164,762,473 of record CM060560.1, on the reverse strand, counting down.
AACAGACATTTCAGAATTAGAGAAACATACTGCAAACGAAAGGAAATCAAAATTCCAGGAGTTGAAATTCAGCTTAATTGTGAAAACATTTAGAACGGAACAGAATAAAAACAACAAACTTCCAAAAATTGGAAAGTATATCCAAGTTGGCCCTGGCAGCAACTTGTAAAATAACTCACAAAGGGGATTTCCTCCTGCACGCCTGTCTAAAATGTAGCTGAACAAAAGCACAATTTGAAAGAGCTTTGCTGCTTTTCCGTGGAGCCATTCCAATCTAAACCACCTGCTCAACCTCCTCCAGCTTCAGCTGGAGCCAGTGCTGGTACCACACACACACCGTCACGGCACCACAGGGAATGGTCTACTCCCAACACGCACTGCAGCTTTATTCGATTGAGCCTGCGTTCTGAAGCAGCCTTCACGCTTTAGAACTTGTTCAGAATAAACTGCTGCTTAACAGTAAGTATCAGTTCTCAACCATTTCAAAAGCGTTTTAATTAGTGAGTTCCTTTGTGATTCATGTATCTTATTTATTTAAAACGTGCTCTTGCAGATTCACACATTTTAATATTCCCTTCCATCAGTGTACAGTTCCCAGAAGTAATTCCTGTCAGACAGTTTGTTTTGGTTTTCTGAAAATACGCGTTTTCCACCCTCATCACATTTGCAGTGATCTCTATAGATCAGACTACAATAAAGTGCATACATTCCTCTGTTATACAGGCAACTAAGTTGTGGACTGAAAAAATAAATCATACTGCAAATTGAAAACCACGCGCACACACAAAAGCTCTCACTGCTGCCATTTAGCACCCCGCAGTTATCCCACTGAATACTGCCAAAAATACTTTTTTCCCCGAGAGCCAGTCAGTTGGTTTTTCTTTAACTGAACCTATGTCATTAAAAATAATGGTTCCTTCTAAATTAGACGACGATAATGGCGAGTTCATGTAATCCTTGAAGCTGCAGTTACCCCAAGGCTGGCAATCTGCCTTGACAACTTGTGTTACATATTTTACCCTTTGGATCCAGGCTTCAAACTTGCAAAAGCTTTGGAGTTCTTAAGGGAATGTGAAATTTCATTGAGAAAAGAAATAAAATGAGAATCCCTTTCTGACTTCTTGGACTCAAAAATAACTACAATGGTGAAATGAGGTTCAGGGCGAGTCAGAAAATACGTGCTTTGGACTTTGTCATCGTAGAAGTGAACAACCTTCTCCAAACTGTTGAGGTCAGAGGTTCTGTCAGTCATAATCATGATTACATTGGGCCAGTGCATAACCGGCCTGTCGCTGGGCAGAGACACCACTGCAGGATACTGATCCACTCCTTTGGGAGCTTCCCTGTAAGAGTGGGGATGATGATAACCATGTCCTTGAAAACTCTCCGATCCACGATTGTCAAAGATTAAGGAAACATTGACAGCATCGTATTTCCGAATAAAACTGGAAATTTTCCCAAAGTAATCAGGATTGGTTTTAGCAGTCAGAGTTTTCATTTCAGAAGCGGTCGTTTGTCGGCTAAGGGCCTCGTGAAAGTAAAAGCTAAACTTGGCAAGGAGAATGTTTTTGAGTTTCACCAGCCAGAGGAAGAGGTGAGGAGGTTGTACGGCTTTCTGAGACTGCCCCCCAAACAGATGCTTTTTGGTCTCTCGTTGTTTTTCAAATATCTGGCCCCACGTCTGCAGTTTCGTGTGAGCGCTGTGCAAGTTGACCAGGGATGGAAGGAATTTCCACTCTGAGATCTGAGCCTGAGCCTTTAAGAGATGCGCAAGCACATCTACTTCCAGCTGGAAACTGCTTTCAAGAGGACTGAGGATTGGATGATGAAATCTAGAAAACACAACGTTATTCAAGACATGAGAAACACTACACGCAACAGTGAGGTTATCAGCTAGTACTTATCAATTCACAGACAGAACACAACACACCAAGGCAGGCTGAAGTGTAAGCCAACAAGTTATCTTGTTAATCTAAGAACTCCTACCTAGCATAACTAGGACAAACATTTTAATGAAAATACAGCATACCTACATCAGCCTATATTGATCCACAAGCTACTAAAGCACCATTCCTCTTTAAGTTCAGTCAGCTTTGTTTCAGTTTTAAATCTCTTCTGGTGGCAATATGTCTTGATAGTTGTCAAATAGTATTAAGATACTGCGTTTAAATAAAGAAAGTTATCTTACGTTATAAATTCACTGCACATGTAGGGAAGCTATGAGGAAACCAACCTGAGCTTTTTTTCTTTCCTTTTTAATTTACATTAAAACAATGAAACTGTGATGGGAAATTAATCAATAGAACCACAATTAATTGCATTTACTGTTGAACCCAGTCTCAAATTTGGAATGTTGGTGCGCCAGGAGCAAAGAAGAGGAAAAACATTCAGCAGGATTTCATACTTTCACAGTAAAAAATTCTTTAACTATCAGCACACCTCCCTCTCTAAGAATTCAGGGCAAAACCAGCACTCAGTCTAACAGATGCTATGAAAATCTCATCCACAAGGTAGAAGTGCCAACGTACATCTTATTCACTAGAGTGACCGCACCATTAGAACAAGGCGCAGTGAAATGGAGTTTTAATAGATCCATTTTATAGCTTTCCCTTCTCCTCCCACCTTTTTTCTTATTTTATCTTAACTGCAAGGAGGGGGAAAAAAAAAACAAAAACAAAACCACCCCACCACAAAAATCCCCACTCAGATCCAGTCTACTTCCTTCCCCTTGTCACTCAAACTCATAGATTTGTAACACTGGAGATAAATACACTCCAATTCAAACTGTGCAGAACTGCTCCAGTTACAGTAGGTAAACACTCAACTTCAGAAAGACAGAACTTCAGCTAAGACAGAAGTAGCCTTTTTAAAACATGTTCGCATAATACGCATTTAGGTGATCTCTTAAAGAGATCTGCAACAAAGAACAACCAACTCTTCACAGACAAGACTTGACTGAAACCAAGACAGATGGATGCCCTCACTTCAGAAGAATATCCTGGGTCTGGATACTACTTTAAAGCAAACAAGTTCACACTGAATTCTTCACACCTTTAACAGGCGATCTACAGACAAGGTAAAAGCAACTCCACTCGTTATCTCCCTGAACTCCCCAGTCAGGACACATAGAAGCGATTTTGGAAATGCTTGGTTCAAAACCAAAACATTTCATTTTGTTGTACTCCAAAAGCAAGGACAAGAGTTTTAAGCTTTTCTCCCTCTCCCTCTTCACTACTTTTTCTTTGACTTTCTATCCAGCTTGCTGCCAAAACATTAATGCTTCAGCTTGTAAAAGTTGTCTGATAGCCTTATTACTATTTGTCAAGCGTCCCCTTTTTTCTTTACAGCCAGAATGCATATTTTTGAAAGGATTTGCTTTTAAGATGTTAAGTTCAAATTTATTAAAAAATAAATAAATTAAATGATGAATGTGGTAGATCAGTCCATTTCCCCCCCCAGTCACTCATGAGAGCACAGGGATGATAGTTTTGTTCTCCAGACTATAAAGAAGACATTTTTCTTCACCTTTTTAATTCCTTTCTGTAGATCACAGATGCACACGAAGCTACAAAATGCTGACTAGATTAAAAGCGTCTAATACAAAAATAATTACATCAAAACAGATTGCTTATTCGTTACATATTAAGCTTTTATAGATCTGAGGCTGTTTTAATTTCTCCAATTAAAATCATAAACTTTCTCCTCCCATTCTCTGCCTCCTCCACCCCACAGAAAAAAGCTCCAAAAGTTCAGGAAATGATGATTTTCCAGTCGTGTTTTACAGAAGAAAATGCCTTCTACTGGCTGCATACAAGCCAGGAATAAGCACTAACAAAACAGCTTCCAATTGTTCAGAGGTTGATGATTTTCACATGTAAAGGAAAGAAACCGGGGCCAGAACCCCCTGGAAAGGAGATGCCCCATTCGGGTTAGAAGTGTTGACTGACAAAATGGTGCACATCCTCACCTATAAGCGAGGATACATTCCCAGGGGCAACAGACAGTGTAAGGGTGAGTTTATCTGACCTTTCACTTGAGAGAGTCAACAGACTGACAGAGAAATGCTGTATGGGAAACACACATCAACATTAACAGCCCTCAGAAACCGCTCTGAGATGCAACCCAACTAAAGCAAGGAATAAAGGACGGACTTTGTTTCAGAAATATCCTGTACAATACTGGGGAGAACCAAGCTCACCGAACAGCTCTAGGAGCATCTTAGAATGTCTCCATCTTAGGGACTGCTTATTGTCCCAAAGCAAGATTGTCAGTATTTTACCCAGGGAGAAGACATGGTTTATTTCTTCAACGAGGTTGTAAGAGGGCACCAGAAGCACAGATGTGTCACTAAATCTTATTTAAATGGTATAGTAAAGCATTTCAAATATAAGTTTCCAGTCACTTTGTCGAAGCATTGGTTTTGATTTTCAGGTTTTTAACAGTGCTGTTGGCTCAGCATATGCTCAGAATAAACAATAATGCCTAATAAATCAACTCTGCCACAAACCTACTTTCCTTTACTATTTTTCTGCTGATCAAACCAAGGGAAAAAAAAGAAACAGTCAAGTTTTACGCTTCAATGGACTAACAACCCTGATATTGTAAGGGTTTACAAACCAAGAATTGCCAAAAATTACTAGTAAGATTATAGAAATTAGACTTCCAAATAACAAAATTACACAACACTTTCCTTAAAATAATTAATAATTAGCAAGGGGAGTCAGCTGCAGGGTTTAGGTTTGGAATTTTAGGAACACTATCAGCAGCGCTGCATTTTTTTTAACACACACTTTAAAAACCTTAACTATAAAAAAAACCTCCCATTATTTCACCCAGATGTCTTCTAAGATGCTATTTAACCAACAAAGAATAAAGAGAATCCAACTACACTTGAAAACTATCTTCCTAAAATAGCTACCTTGTTTGCCTTTTAAAATAAAAGCATTTTTACAGCCATTTTTGCCTGCTGTCAAGTCACTCAACATTTCTTTTTCAACTGCCACCATTTGCACAGATCACATTTTAGCTGTGAAATACGCAACCAAGAGTGACTTAGAGATCTTAATGTAAGAAACCACAAAGGCAAGCACCAAAGACTCGTGCTCCTCCTGCTAACTCCAGTAGCTCTCAAAAGAAGTGATAACACCATAAAACCTTACCAGGATGACCAAAAACAGCAATAGTCTATATTAAAAGCTAATAATACTGTGAAATTAATCTGAAATTTACCCAGACACAGGCACGTGCAGACTAACGCATGGCTTTAGAATGTGTCTGCTCAACTCTAAGTTTAAAATCAACACACAAAGATCTGTTCTATTCCTACCAATTTCACTCGAGTCCACATGAAATTAAGTCACTGTTTCCCCTACAAGCATAGCAGTGGGTGAAAGAACTGAATTCCGGCACCTTTCCCATAAAGAAAATTATTCTTTACTCTCTGCTAAATATGAATTAAGGAATAGGGAAGATAGCTCCTATAAAGTAATGAATAGAATTTTCTGGGTTTTTTTTGAGAAGTCTTACTTTGAGCCCTCAGCTCAAGGGTGGACATTGCTCACCAACATTCACTTCATGCATGAATTCATGCAAGGAGCCGTGCTCCTCAGGAATCAAAAGACAGCAAAATCTTTAGGCTTTCATCCTCAATATAATTTATTACAGACCCTACGCCAGAGTACTTACTGCCAGCAAATAAGCACTGACCTTGAGCTATATTTCTTTAAGATGGACTCCAAAATGTTTACCAGTTCCTCAGAGTTAATGAACTTTTGGGTGCTGAGCGTGTACATTTTTTCATAGAAGTCAGCAATTTCCATCCGAGCCTGAACAAAAAAACAGAGCTGTTCAGACAGGTGAGAAAGCAGCTCTTCCAAGTGAGGAGCTGTTCCTCCTAGTGCATTGCGACCCGTCGCCACCACCTTCTTCAGCTCATTATGCAGGGATGTGTAGATGGTTCGGATGGAGTCCTTTCGGCTGAAGAATGACTGACCACCTGTTCAGATAAATATGGAGGTATTACCAAATTCCAGGGAGAGCAAAGACAGACAGCAATATCGGAAAACAAAACCACGTTTGTTTTTCCCCAGGTGTTCCTAAGGGTTATTTATCACAGGATTTTTCATCAAGAAATACGTTTAAGCCTATTATTTCGCAAGCATGAATTGCACACACAAGCACTCTATCTAATTTGATGTAAGTCGTGCCTGCCCCAATTCATATTTCAGCAGCCAATGACTGGTGCAAAATTGCTTCAAATTCTTCACAGCTGCGTTAGCTACAGCATGGGCTTTTTAACAACAAGGGTTTACTTAACTTTGCTTCTCTGATACATGACTGGAAATACTGTTATCTGTGGAAGTCATGAGTCAACATGAGGTTTTAGTAGACTCCGCTGCTGTTAATAACTCTAAAACTTTTATGGTGAATTCCCTTAATAACATCTCCTCCAACACAGAACACTCAGACTTGCAAAGCAACCTTTACATGGGAAATGTGATATCTGCGTGTACAAACCTAAAGCTTCCAATCCCTACCATATCTTAACATCAACCAGAACTCAAAGGGAAAACAACCACAGTGGGACCACAGTGAAGGTTAATTCATAACTAAAACTGAGAAAAAAACAAAATCAATGCTTCCCTCTCTCCACATGCTTAACATTAATTTAAAATTTAAAAAATTAAAAAATAATTTAAAAAAAAAAGCCCTCATTGTGAAAAGGTTTGGGCTGGAATGGACCTTGAAGTTCAGCTAGTTCCAATCCCACCACCACCAGGGACATGGACAAAAGATATTCCACTTTGATGTTACCAAAAGACTGCACAAAAGTACTACTCTTATTTCATTGCTTCCATTTCCAGATGGCTGCTGTGGCACTCATGAGCTGCAGCAGAGCAAGGATCACAAAGAATGAACCTGCAGAACTTTTTTTCTGGGTTTGTTTTTTTAAAGAGACTTCAGGTTCCACTTTGAAGCTGCTTATAACTTCCATAGTGGTGTAGAGTCCATTTCACATCTATTTTACACACATAACATTCAAAAGTTTCATTAGCAATTTGTAGCAGAAAAGCACAGAATTGGATATCATGGAAAAATAGCTCCAAGGCAAGAGCTGTCCCTGGGTCATGGCAGGGGAACAGTCACCTATCGCTGCTGTTCACAAGGTATGCAAGCAAATAATACTATGTATGCCCCTTATATTGTCAATTTTGCTCTTTCTGCAAGAACCAAATGCGCTTTTGGAAGTCTGCTTTACAATAGGTTTTTTCCTCCTTAAAGTTCTTCCTATAAAATAGTTTAAAGTCACCACTTCAACGTAAACACCACAGCAGAACTTTCCTGTTGCTTTACTGCATTATACAGCAGACTGGCATCCCTTGATCCAATTTCCATGCCAGTCTGCAGTTCAAAGAGAGCAGCTCTGCCCAGAGGACAGCATGACGATGGCTTGTCCTGTATGAGTTACTCTTTTGTATTCACAGATCGTAGGACTGAGAAGCAGCTAAGATCACGGCCAAGGTTTCCTGAGATCTTGCAGCATCTACATGAACAACTTTCAAGAGGCAATCTCCAGCCCTGAGTGCTTACATATGTTCTGACATACATGCTGTTCTAGTTTTAGGGCCTGGAACCACAACGTGAAAGAAACTCTGGTGACCCTGCTGAGCTCACCTTTTTCAGAATCTCAGCCAGAGCATACCCACCCAGAAACAGAGCTGGCTACAGCTCGGGAACCGCAGCCAGGCTGCTTACTCCCCAGCACAGGGTCGGAAGGACTCGCTGTACCAGCCGGAAGACATCCTTCGGGGTAACGCGAACGTCAGAGCGCACGGAGGGCGCGGACCCAGCGCTCGCGTTCCACACACGCGTCGCGCTCCTGCGCTTCCTGGTGCGGCAGCACCTGCCGCAGGCCCGCCCGCTTCCCCCCCACAGCGGGACCCGGAGCAACGCGGCGGCCCGTTCGGACCGGTGCGGGGCCCGAGGGCGGCGGTACCTAGCTTCTGGCCCAGGAAGGTCATGCTGTGGTAGGCCTTCTCGGCGGCGGCCAGGTGCGCCAGCCCCGCCAGCAGGGCCAGCCAGCTGGCCCCCGCGGACTTGTTGGCCTCACGTTCTTTCTCCACGTTGTCCTTAGCCTTATCGTACGAGAAGATGCCCAGGTGGGAGAAGAAAGTCTCCAGCACCGCCTGCTCCACCGGCACGGGCGCACCCAGCGGGATCGACTCCCCCATCCCGCCACCGCTTCCGGGTTCCGCTCTCAGCCGAGCGAGGAGCCCCACTCGCGCCACAGCCCCCGGAAGACCCCGTCACGTGATGCGGGAGAGGCGGGCAGGAGCGTCGCGGTCACGTGAAATGTGACGGCCCTCTCCGTCACGTGGCGCGAGTGCACAGGTGGGCGCGGGGCATGCCGGGAGGGGCTGGTAGGGCGCGGGAGGGTCTGCTCGTGCGCTTGCGGCGCTGCCGATCCCCGCAAAAGCAAAACAGGAGCGCACGGAGACCAGGCTTTCCACTCCTGAACTGTTTTCTTTGAAACTTAAATCCGAAAGCCACTTTCATGCTGCATTGTTCTCTCCATTAATTGTCCCAACACTTAGGCTTCTAGGCAACGTTAGCTTGGATCCTTAAGCACCGCTGCTGCACAATCTCCCACCTTGGATAGGCATGTGGCATTTGCAGCTTCCTATCCCACCTGTCTGACACTTCTGCAGCCATTTTAGGGATCATGAATTGCTGAACCCACTGAAAAGAAGGACCAGTTTAAGCTTCGGACAGATCAACTCCTTGAACAGATTGGAAAGACGAGTACAGCACAAAGTAGAGCTGTGACACACACGCTTGTGGAAAGGGGGCTGCTCTGACAGCACTGCCTGTCCCAGCTCCTATGGAACATCAGAACTCTGTCCCGCCCACCTCCTTCTACTGAAATTAGCAGGCACTTCTCTCCACACTGAACTGCAGAGCTCCCTGCTGCTGACCCACAACAGCAACATGCCCAGTTTCCTCCGGCCAGTATTTTTCCTACATTCTTCAACTGGGCTGCAGATAACATACAGAAAACAGGATAGGAACAGGGGCTTCCCAGGAATTAGAGACAGAGTTCACAGAGAAACCTGGTAGTGAAAGGTTCAAACAGACCTTTATTACACTGAGTTGACAGCACATTTTTGTACTTAGAAGAAAGTATTTGGTCTCTTGGTGGTGAAACGTGGTTTGTGCTGACGACGCAGAACTCTGTGTGGCAGAGGGAACTTGATTTTAGAATCCTGCAAGGAAAGTATTTGTGTGAGATACTACATCACTACTGCTATACACTTCACAATACTGAAAAGATGCACAAGGTCTGTGATTCTTTTTGAACAAGATGTCTGTGAAAGGCACATTTCCTCTAATATAACACACATTATATTTTGACTTTAACTAAAGGAGTTTTACCACAAAGTACAATATCTGTGAAGCTATGAGTGCAAGTTTGATTCCCCCTCCACTTTTGCCTGCAAAGCAATCCCGTCCCAGCCACGGCTCCCTCCCTGCAGCCTTCTATCAGGTTGGGACCCAACAGGCATTGCAGTTTTACTTACATGGAACTGCTTGACTGCTGGCCTACGGCACTTGCTAGCAGCAATCTGCTCAACTTTCATTATCTGAATGGAGTGAGCACGGGCACGATGACGGGCTCCCATATCACGGTCTGCAACAAGAGAGCTCATAACTCAACGTCTCCGAAAAAATGCCATCTTATTCTTGCCTGATTTCAAGATATGCACTCACAGAAATAATCTAGATAGGATTTACCTTTTTAAAACAAGTGAGCTGATTGAGAATTATCACCAAAGTGTTAACAATGGAAAAACGTTCTTAAAATTCCTAAATGATACAGACAGGATACTTAGCTATCAGTCACCGCATTATGACAAACTTAACTTCTGAGGCCTCTTAAGCAGTCTTCCAGTACATTAATTAACAGGAAATATCCTATTATGTTCATGTAGAATCTCAAGTTTCACTTTCAAGAGCACTTCAGCTCTGGAAAGGCGACAAGATACATATAATATTTGCACACATGACAAGAACATCATTACGAAGAACGACATTCTTGGGGTTTTGGTGTGCATTTTGTACAGTTTCAAATACAACTATCAACAGAATCAGCTATAAAAATGGTCTACTCCTTGGGTATTTCACATAACAGAAATTAAGTTGATCTAATCTGAAATATTCCCTCAACAAGTCCATTCTGAAACGTTATATACAGTAAACGTCTACATCCAGAGCACCTCGAAGGCTAAGAACTCAGCCTATATAATTACTACAGCTACCCAAAGCTACATACTGATCAAGCGGGAATACATTCATCTAGAGAAAATGTACGATAAGTGTGAGATCACACCTACAGACCTCTCCAGCAGCTTCCTGAGTTTCCTAGAGCTTCATTTTTTTTTTTCCTCATGGTTTAAGACAGCACTCTTACCTAGACTCAGTTTAAGATTTAAGCTTATGTTTATATAGAGGTTCTACCTCAAACAGTTACACAAACTTACAGCACTGAGTGACAGCACCAGCAGTGGTCAAATCCCTGTACTCTCTGTACATGTTGTGAGTTCCACTACGAGAATCGTAGCGCAGCCAAATACCAAAATTTTTTACTCGCAGAGGGGTCTTCTCATACACCTGGAATTAGACAAGGGGGCAAAAAAAGATAAATACATCATCAGTATTTCAGTTTAACTACACTGAAGCTCTAAGGAAAGAACTGTGGAAAGTTTTACTGAAGTATTGTCTCTTCTCCCACACCAACATAGCTGCATTCAAACTGATAATTCTCTGTGAAATTCTTAAATTCAGCTTTACATCACTATGGAAATAAATGGAAAAGGACATTCTATAATCAGTAAGATACGTAAGCATATATTCTCCAAGAATTATGAATGCCCACATAACTCTTATGAGGTATAAGCCCAACAAAACGAGCGTTAGACCCAAAAAACAGCACAGAGTACAAAAATGACTTAAGTCATCATAGCTCCAGAAAGTTTATCTTGGGGTTTTTTGACCATTTGTTGTTTTCTAAGCTCCCTGGATATACACTGCCATTTTTAAAAGAGGAATGTGTTGATTAATTCAACAGCAATAGAAAGGTGAACTGAACTTCATGTAACTTTATCCTATATATACCAGTAGGAACTCCCTTCAAAATCACCCACATTATCGGACTTGCCATCCCCCACCTGACCACAGTACACAATCTCTCCAGAAGACTTTTTCATCTTCTTCAGCTGAGACACGAAGTACCAGAACCGGGACTTGGCGACAACGTGGTTTGGAGCGAAGATCCGCATCCGGTACAGTGGAGGAGTCCTGCATTTCGGCGTGGGCAGACAGCGCCCGACCACCTTGTACTCCCGCAGCTGCAGGGAGACGAAAGACAGCGGTGTGAGAGGCGGTGTAGCGAATGCAGAGCGACTCCCCGGCAGCCCAGCCTCAGGGAGGGTACCTCGGGGGGAGGGGGGCGCCCAGCGCAAGGCAGAGGCCCCCGGTCCCGGCGACAAGGAGCCGCATCGAGCCGAGTCTCCCAGCGCCTAAGGAGAAGCCGAGCTCTGGGAGGCTGGAAGCACCGCCCGCCCGCCCGCCAGCCAGGCCAATGGCGCACCCCCCCCCCCCCTTTCACGCGTCGTGCCGGAGCACCGCCGCCATATTGGCCGCTCGCCTCTGCGCGGGGCCGAACGGGACCGCCCAGGCGCGCGGAGACCGCTCTCGAGCTCCGCGAGCCCTCGCCGCCGCGCTCCCAACGCCCGGGGCCGGCCTCGGGCCCGCCGCGAGACACGGACGCAGTCCGAGCGCGCCGCGGCCCCCACTCACGGTGCCCGACGCCTTCATGCTGCCGCCGCCACCGCCCGCAGGAAAGGAAAGGCCGCACGCGCGGCCGCTTCACGTCACCCGCCCGCCGCGGCACCGCCCGCCGCCGTCCCGCCCTCCCATTGGCCCGCGGCGCAGCGCGGTTGGGCGAGGCGGCTGTCGGTCTCCGCCCGCGACGGCCGACGCTGGCTTCCGGGCGGCGGCATCCGCGTGGCCGTGCGATGAAGCCCCGCCCCCCCACTGAGCGGTAGTGCGCCTCCAGGCGGCCGACGGGTCCCCCTCGGCAGCGTGTCGGTGCCCTTCGAGGTGCGGCCCCGTCCCTGTCGCGTCGGTGCCGCCGGCCTTGCCGCTGCGTCCCGCATACGTGGCGGGGGGGAGGCGGCCCAGGGCCCTTTCTCACGTTATTCTCAGAACGGGGCAACCGCGGTAACGGCGTTCGTGAGGCAGACGCCGAGTGCGGCGGGTGTGCGGGCCGCAGGCTGCCTCCGCCCGTGGAGGGAGGGGGCACAGAACTACGCTCCCGGCCCCTACGAACAACACGCACGGGTGCGCTGCAACGCGTCGCTCGCCCTCCGCAGCGGGGGCGGGGCGGGACTACAGCTCCCAGGGGCCGTGGGGCGCTCAGACCGTTAGGGCTGTCCCGAGGTGCCGCGGGGCACGCTGGGAGCTGTAGTCCCGCTGTGCGGCGGAGGGGCGGGGGCACCTTCCCTTCCCGGACGCGCTTGGGCCGCGCCACCTCCCCCGGGCCGCCTCCTTCTCCTCCTCCCGCCGCCAGCCGAGGCGGCGCGGCCTGCGCGGCCCGGCCCGCTCCCTATGCTCGTGGCGACATCGGAGCTGTGGGGCGGGAGCCGGCACCGCCGCGATGGAGGAGTGACCGGGAAGGTAACGGTAGCCGGGCGGGAGCTGGGGCTCGCCGGCCGTTGGCGGGCGGGGGCCGCGGCGGCATGGTGGCCGCTGAGGTGGCGGCGGCCTCCGCCGGTTTGCCGGCCCGGCTGCGGGGAGCGCTCCGTCACCCCGCGGAGCTCTGCCCCGAGGCGGTCGGCGGAGGCCCCAGTCCCGCGGAGCTCTGCCCCTGTGCGGGAGGGGGCCCTGCGGCATCGGCGGGGTGAAGGGGAAAGCTGGGACATGGGGAACTGCCAGCCGGCTCTGAGTGCCCGCCGCCGCGGCCCGCGCCGTGCTCCCCGGAGAACTTTCTAGGCTATCGGAGAAGTTGTGGGAGCAGCCGTAATTGCGGCAGTGCTCGTACATATGTTAAGCCGACGTAAAGGCTTTGGGTCCTTAGCGTGCCCGAGGCTTGCGGCAGGCAGAACAGGCATCGGAAAGGAACACGTAGGGTTAGCGAGAAACCTCAGCGAGTTAAAGCAGCGTGGCTCTGGCTCTGCCTGCTGACACGACCTTGTAAATACCCTCAAATGAATGGTGTAAATGAGGCGCTTTAATCGCTAATCGTTCTGATGCTCATCACCTGTAGTGTGTGCTCTCAGCAAGTTTATGGCTGCGTACACCTCTGACCATTAATGTTGTTATATGTCCTCCTCCCCAACCCGAGCTGTGACCGCGTTTATTCCTTGTGTAACTGATTGTCTTCTGAGCGGGCAAGTCAAGCTGAAACTCTTAGAACAGGTTATATGATGGAAGTGTTAAATGTGCTTGTGTAGCGCGTGCAGGGGTAGCAGAGCTGGCTGGCTCTGCTGTGAACTGAACATGTGAAGGGAGCACATCTCTGTGCCACATTACTTTTAATAGCGAGGCTTGTCTCCAGCGTGCAGAAGATTACTACCTGGGGGACAGATTCTAGTGATAATCAGCGGGAAAAATAAGCCAAAAATAGGCTAGTGTATGTTAAAACGGTTTTACATGTGTAACTGTGGGCCAGACCCCAAGTGGAAGAAGCCATACAAAAAAGCACTTTATTCTTACAGTATTTTTCAGAGTTTGTTTTTGTCTGACTGCTCAGGATGTCAGTCATGGGGAAAACAAGCTGGGGGTACAGAGGGAGAAACATGGGGAGAGCAGCTTTAATCCCTGGAGGTTCTGACCCCAAGCAGGGTGGCTCAGTGTTGTCAGGCAGAGCGCAGAGATTGTTTTGCCACGACTCATCGCTTTGTTCCAGACTTTCTGGTTCTTGTACTGCCACAACCTGCAATTGTTTTTTCATGTTGCATGAACTTCTTAAAATTTTCCTTACTAAACCGTCCTTCGTGTTGCATTTAGTTACAATTATTCTGTGATGAATTTTACAGAAATGTCTGCCTGAAGTCGTGTTGATTGCTGAGCTGTCCCTTTCAGGCTTGCTTCCTCGGCTGTCACTGTGCCACCTTTCTTCCAGTGGGGGAGGGTGGAAGGCAGCGCACGCACCAGGCACGCAATGCTCAGAAATCGGAAATTCTACCTGTAGGCAGTTTGAAACAGCAGTTCCTTTGCGTTTTGTCTCTTCCTCTTGTGTGCCTTCTTTCCCCTACCTCCTACGTACTTATGTAACAAGTCCTTACTTCGGGCCTGAGCAACTCTGTTACCATGTGGGGGCATGCTTTGATGGCCTGGTGGATTTTCAGTCTCTCTTGCATTTTAACAGCATCCGTGCATTTAACAAAGACTTTTTTGATCCACTTTTTTTATCCAGTGTATTGCAGAATGGCCTATAGTAAAACCTGATCTTCAGAACACTTGTCCAGCTTCCTTGTTAGCTTTACGCTGATGTGTCTAAATAGAAATCATCACTAGTAAATTATCACCCATTAATAGGAACAGAAAACTTCGTTAACAGCTCAGTATGATTTATTTTGTGGTCATTGTCTGATACTTCTCTAATGTGTGCTTGCTTTAGAAGAAAGGCCTGGTAATGCTTTTGTTCCCACAGAGGAAATACTTTATAAATGATTTTATGAAGCATCTTAACGATATTTTAGAGCTGAGTAGCTGCTTATTTTTGCAGTTGCTAAGCTGCTGTCTATCATTTTAGTAGCTCATCTATGCTTATGTCATGTCTTACTGAAACGTCCTTGATGTGCTTGAAATTTAAGTCCAAACCTATCCATAGAACAGTATACATTATACTATTTTTCTGTTATTGAAAGTGGATGAAAAGATGTAGGACTCTGAGATCTGTAATCAGAACCATGGCTGCTTGTGTTTTGGTGCAGTGCATACAACGTGTTTGAGATTTGTGCACAAAATTCTGCGGTTCTTGCTGTCCTGCTTTTAGTTCTTATTGTTGTGCTGAGCAAATAAAATTTCTTTTTCTGTTTTCAGATGATCGTAGTTTCCACTCCAGAAGAAGTGGGCAAACCTGTTAGCAGGAATAGGAAACGGAGAGTATAGCAACAGAGATGGATGAGCAGGCCCTTTTGGGGCTGAACCCAAATGCTGATGCGGACTTCAGACAAAGAGTACGTAATCAACTTGCTTATTTCTCTAATAGACTGGGGCGCTGCTTCAGTGAAACACTCTAGTAATTGCTTTCTTGTCGCTTATGCACAAGAGGGTTTGTGGTGGTATGTGCCAACTCATATTGCAAGTGTGTATCTAAGCTGAAAGAGATGTTGCCAGTTCAGTGAAGCTGTGGTTAACTTGTATAGAATTTGTTTCTCTGCTCTGGCTTTTCCAGTCCTCTCAATTCTAGTCCTTGTTCAGCACCTGAAGTGCGTTCCTATGGGGTGGAAATCAGCCACTGGAAATGCCTAGTTGCTCATGATTTCCCTTTAACTTTTGGGGGGCAGTTTGGGGGTGGGGGGCAAGCTGTTGTTTGTTTTTTAATTTATTTTGATTTGTTGTTATTTTGAATGGATTACCTGCCTTGAGAGCTTTTTAATGAAACACGGGTTTTTAAACAGTGGTAAAGCTTAGAGTAACTTAAAGTTGTGGTTAGTAGGGACTTAAATGATATGAGAGATGCTCACTTGGAAAGGCATTTCTAGTTTTATAACTATTCAATGTGTAAATGCTTACTTATCAAATTGATTCAGCTGCATGTAAGATGACATTCAGTGAAACCTTTCAGAAATGAGAATACGTGCGTCTTCTTTGGGTGTTCATAAAAGAAGCCCTGGAATGCATACAGAAGTTAAAACTGTAATTTGACGCATCCTGGCGTTGCTAAGCAGCCTGTTAAATCTGTTTGTTGGGGGGTGCTTGTCCTTGAAAAGATGAGTATGGCTGAACTGTAATGTTTTGTCAAGAAAATATCACTGTACGTTTGAAGCTCACAGATTTATTGACCTTTTAACCGTGCAATCTGCATACTTCTAAAATACTTTATGGTGAAAGGTGAGTAATTTTTTACTCCTCACGCAGGAAGTGATATTGTATGACTCGACTTTATTAAGTATCAAACCTTAGCTAATTAAACTGTTCATTGTAAGGAAGTTAGTGCAAGCTACAGTGATTTCTTGTTTTAAGAACTCAGTTCAACTCTCCGAATAATTACTATGATGAATGTAAACAATCATGATAATTAGAAAAACCTCTTGAAATACGAGTCTTTATAGGCTTAAAATGATGTTGTCAATCTCATCTGAATTTCAGAAATTATTTTACTGTTTTGTGTAACGTGCCACACTAAATTTGAAGGCAGTTATGTCGAGGTAACTGTTTTCAGAAGAGTCTTAAAAGATCTGATAAGCAACTTTGGTATCTAAAATCTGGCTGAAGTATACATTTCTTAACAGTCTGCAATGGGTTCATTGACTATTGTCAGCTGGTCAATGAGAGATTGTGTTTGCATTTTGCTTGGAATGTAGAATACAAGCAAAGTGGTGCGACAGAAATGGGTTGTTTTCAGTGAAAAAGACTAAGTCTCTCACTATGTAGAATTTGTGAAGGGAATTTATAACTTGGGCTTCAACTCCTACCCTTGGAAGTTGTATTCAGCACCCAAGTGAACAAGGCTGAACAAATTGCCATAGCTGACCCTGCTTTGAGCAGGCAGTTTGGGCTATCAGCAGAAGTCATTTCCAACTCTGCCAGTTATGTGATTCTGACCTTTTAAAATTCAAGTAACAAAATGTTAAGTGGGAATTAGCAGCTGTGGTGTTTGGATTTGGAGGAACAGTTGCATTGTGTTAATGAGGGAGCCAAACAGAAACTTGGAAGTTTCCAAATACCGTGGTTTTTGAAGGAGAGGTGTGTCTAAGTGTGAGCAGGATGTTTTGCTGTGTGCTTTGGGTTTTGTTTCATTGGCATTTTCTGTGTTGGTTCTTTACCACATGAACCTTAATTGGATGCTTACAGGCGCTGGCCTACTTTGAGCAGCTGAAGATATCTCAGGATGCTTGGCAAGTCTGCGCAGAAGCATTAGCTCAGAGTATATACAGGTAATGTAAATAAGAATGGTTGCTTATTTCCATTGGTAATATAGATTTATATACAGTAAGCTCAGAAGTAGTTCTACTGAGTAAACAATCCCTTTGTTCCATATGCAAAGATTGTGCAGCCAGCACTATTTTTGCACCAAGTTGTGTATTCAGATCTCAAATAATAAGTTGTTGCTGTATTGTAGAATAGTGCAAGTTGGAAGCAAATTCAGGCGTGTGTATCTGTGCAATAATAATAGTGGTTTATGGTGAATGCTTCTTTTTTTTCTTTTTTTGCAGATGATTTATCAAAGCTTCTCTGATTCCACCACATACTATGCAGTCATTAACAAAACTGTGTGAAATTTGGAAAACAGCATTTTACCGAGATACACAATTTGTAGATTTTTTTTTTTTTTAAAGACATGGTAGAATAGGTATGGTAGTTTTGTACGCTTAGTACCAAACTCAGAGTATAATAAACTGGCAGATATGGATAAAAATATTTTAAGAGGGAATATCAATATTAGTTGCTCACTTTAATCAGATGAATTACTCGAGTATTTTCCATTTTTCCTTACCCTTTTTTTCTGGTGTGCCATAATTCTTGATTTGCTAAAGGCACTGCCCGGTTGTAATATTTGAGGATTTTTTTTCTTGACAGGGGAGTGTACCACACTGCTACCTCTAATAGAATTTTCTCTTCTTTTCTAGTGATGATCACATCAAGTTCTTTTGCTTTCAAGTTCTGGAACATCAAGTTAAATTCAAGTTAGTAATCTTTCTTGATACCAACCATGTAAATCTATTTTGTTTTTCCCTGTTTATTCCGCTTGCAAATAAAATGGCATGTCACTCCTACTATTCCTGAATAAAAGTTCTCAGAACCCTTATTTTGCAAACTTTTACCTCAGTGTTGTTGATGAGCTTTAACTGAGCCCACAAGGCTTTCTTTTATTCTTTCTGCTTTTCCTGGAAGAGAAGTAGCTGGTGTTTAAGCAGTGCACTTTACTCAGCTAGTTCTGACAGCTGTGTTTGGCCCAACACAGACCTGGTCACCAAGTATGGCATGAAACTTAGTGCTTACCTTCAAGCTTTGCTCTACGCTATCACTAATTTTCAGAGAAGAGTTTGTCCTGCACATAGCAGCCTTGCTCAGTACAGAATCCTGGACTTAGACAAAGCCCTGTTTGTGCAGTAACCATGGCAGAGATGTTGTGATAAAATCGTATTTTCACTGAGTTGTGTTTCTGTAGCATTGTAAATTAAAATAATGCAAGTTTCATTGTATGGAACTATATTTGCTCTACGCTTTGGACTCCTTTGATGTGAGCTTGAACATTATGGCGGAGGTGTCTGCCTCATGGAATATCATTACAACTGGTTGCATTACGCTGAATGTTTGAGCCAGGCTGTAGATAGGAATAAGATGTATTTTGCAGCTGTGGTTCACAGTTGCGTATCGGACCAAAAATTCAAGGCTTAGCTTTTTGAGATCTTACTTAGTTTTACATCACCGTTCTCCTTTGTGTCCACATTCCACTTCTGCCTGCTTCTTGCAGTAAATTTTCTGTTGTTCTCTTGCTTCTCATTTTTTTTCTCTGTTTTCAGTGGGATTGCTTTTTTTTCTTCTACTTATTTATTAAGTAACAGGAACGTTGAAATCTCATTCAGCAGTTGTTCCTGTCAGGGATTGTATCAGGGCTATGGCACCATGGAGAAGTAATTGCAGGGAGTTTCTTCTCAACTTTTCTAGTCCTCAGATGGAGTATGTGTGGGCAGTACTAGAGTTGAGCTGGTGATAACATAGAATTCTGCCAAGGGTTGTGTATGTACCACGTAAAGTAGAATTCCTTGTTTGTTTTGTTTTTCTTGTTTTGACATACGTTTGATAGTAAATGCACTGTAGGGTCAGATCAGTGAAACTCCTTGAGATCTTCAAAAAGTGTAGAACTCAGATTTTAGCATATACAAATGTCCATCCTTCTCCCCATAGTTTATGGTCAAATGTGTGTTGATGTGGTCTTAAGATCCTGTCCTTAAAGCAGGGCAGCCTTCCTGCAAAACTTCAGGCTGCTTAGTGGAGGCTCCAGTGCCTGGAAATGTAACTCATTAATACATCTTTTGTTCTTTTCTCTCTTTTTTTTTTTTTTTTTTTTTCCAGAATTTTAGCATGCAAACATGTACATTCCTTTTGCTAGGAACTTTTCATGGACAGTAATGCACAATGTTGCTATTAAATGAGTGTTTACTGAATGTTGCTCTTGTCAAGAAGCAGTCATATTTTGATTTCTTTATGCTTTGTTTCAGATACTCTGAGCTTACTGAAGTTCAGCAGCAGTTAATTAGGGAAACGCTCATAACATGGCTGCAAGCCCAGGTAAGTGTATTTACAGTGGTTTTGCACGGCAGGCTGACATAATGCATTGAGTGCAGGCTGAATGTTTAATCTGTCGTTTGAGTTTAAAGATGGTTTCCTGAAGATATACATTATCTAATGGTGAAAAACTTCTAATGTGCTAATCATTATTAGAAATCATTCAGATTGTTATTAGAAAGTCTGTGCTTGGAATTAATACTAAATATAAAACTCTTACATCAGATAATGATTGTGGTTTAATCAGTTGTGTACGAAGTAAGAAGCATTCACAGTATTCCTGTATTGAAGTATCATCTAGATTCCTGATGTTCGTGAGTGACTAGAATAGAAGTGGTAATTTTATTTTTAAGACCCTCCTGGCCTAAATCCATTTTATTTAGCGTACCAGCAGGTATTTGGGAATTAATGGAAAAGACTTTTTAAATAACCTCCCTGGTAAAGTTATGGTAGTGTATTGGCTACTCTTGCAGAGGTAGTTACTGTAGCTAAACTTGTAGCTGGACCCAAGAGTTTGCAATACGCAGAACCGTCAAGCGAACTGATGCAAATCTTTGCCTCTTCTGCCACAATCTAGTTATCATTCCAATCCTGTATTGGCAACTGAAATACCTGCTTTGTTTGTAGAAAATCGAAAATCAGTAGAATATATTACAACTTGAAAAAGAACAGATGGTTGTGAAATGGATTATATTGTTTTTTAATTTTTCCTGGTGTCCCATTTCAGAGAAATTTATGTAAAAGAGGAGGGAGGGAGAGAGAAGGATTGATAGCGACAGCTTCCATTTTTCCCTAAAGAGATGAGATCTAGAAGAACTTCATACCATTCTTACTAACATCTAACTTAGGTAAAACTAGCTACATGAGAGCTGTAACTTTTTTTCCTAGAAGTTCTTGTTTACTTCAAACAACGAATTAAGAAATTTTATTTTAATTTTTGAATAGCACAGTTAATATTTTTGTCTTGAATGAAAGATTTAGGACTTAAGATCCAGAAAGAATGCTTTCCCTGCTTTGTTACAATTCAGCTAAGTTTTCTTCAAAATCGTTACAGAAGTAAAGCTTCTTATTAGTCTCAGCCAGTAAGGGAGAAGAGAGGTACTACACATCACTCTGCAGAGATCAAGGAGCATGTATGATTTTCCTCTACTTAAGAATAAACAAATATAATATCTTGTTTCTACCAGATGCTGAATCCCCAGCCTGAGAAGACTTTCATTCGCAACAAAGCAGCGCAAGTCTTTGCATTGCTTTTTGTTACTGAATATCTCACAAAATGGCCCAAGTTCTTTTTTGATATTCTATCAGTAGTTGACCTTAATCCACGAGGCGTAGATATGTACCTCAGAATCCTGATGGCTGTTGATGCTGAGCTGGTAGACCGGGATGTTGTTCATACATCAGAGGCAAGTTATTATTTTGCATTGATATTTGTTTTAAAGTTCCAAAAATTTCTCTATTTCAATTACAGTAGAAGATTTGCAGAGAGGTTTTTGGTTTGTTTGGTTTTTTTTTCCTAAGGCAACTCTGCCTTGCAATCATTAGGAGATTTAGATCCAAAAGCTGTATGTTGTTTAATGCCTTTTATACTTTCACACTAATGAGGTGATGCTTTTTTTTTTTTTTTTTTTTTTTTTTTTGCATGAATTGCTAGCAAACAAAAACTAATGGGCTGAGTTAGCTGACTTAATGTTAGACCGACTCATTTTACAATGGTAATATCTTCTAGTGCATGTTTGAAGGAGTCCTAACATCAAAAATCCATTTAATTATATAGAGAACTTTTCTCCCTCGCCTGCCTTTCTTCAGTGTCTGGGCATCGTGGTAGGAAAAAAGAAGGAAAAGCTGTGGGTTTTTAATCTTTCCTGCAAGAAAAATAAAGGTGCTTTTTCTGGGTTTTTGATTTGAATTGTTTATCTTGGTAGAACAAGTAGTTTCTGGTAGTGGATATAAAAATGCTACTAGCTTGAAATAATGCTACTAGTGAATGACAAGATTCATTTATTGTTTTCATTGTGTTGATAGGAGGCTCGTAGGAACACTTTATTAAAAGACACCATGAGGGAACAGTGCATTCCAAGTTTGGTGGAATCATGGTACCAAATCTTACAAAACTATCAGTACAATAACTCGGAGTTGACATGCCAGTGCCTTGAAGTTGTTGGAGCTTACGTATCCTGGATAGATTTGAGCCTGATAGCCAATGAAAGGTATGGGTTTTTTGGTGGAGCATTTAGGTGGGAGAGGAGTCATCAACAGCAGTTGTTAGTATGCTGCCAGTATTTCTGTGAAATTACGTGAGAACTTTTCTAAGAATAGAGACTTTAATTATATATAAATAATTGAGACTTTTGTTTTAATAGAATAATTGAATTTGCAAGCAAGCTGATATAATGACCGAAACAGACGCTGTACCATTTGCTGTATTCCTTAAAATATATCAAATACTGGATTTAGTCAGTACCACAAACTCTATAATGATTTCATTTGTATGAGACATTTTTAATTTTGCGCTTGAATAGTACAAAGCTTTTGTGTGATGTTACTGTGGACTTTTAAGTATAAATTTCTTTTTTTTCCAAAGGTTTATAAATATGCTGCTAGGTCACATGTCTGTGGAAGTTCTCCGGGAAGAAGCCTGTGATTGTTTGTTTGAAATTGTAAATAAGGGAATGGACCCAATTGATAAAACAAAATTGGTGGAATCTTTATGTCAAGTATTACAGTCTGCTGGCCTCTTCAGTATTGATCAGGTTTGTAAATTGATTTACAGTAGCAACAAATCATAGGTTTCAAACAGTTCTTAAACAAGCAGATTACAGAAAACTATGAAAATAAGTCCGCAGGTGTAGGGAGAATCAGCTGTTCTTCATCACTGGTAAACACCTGCACTTTTCTCATACTGAAATTAGCAGGTGGTTATTAATATTCCTTATTCATTTAAATCATGATTTATTGCATTCTGTGTGTCCTTGGTATGAGGGTATTCTGAAACTCCTCTCCTAAAGTGTGTTTTGCATACCATTTATGCTGTTCTTATGTTTTGTTCCTTTGTGTCCTCCTTTAGGAATTACTCTGCAACAGGTATTGTAGACTAGGTATTCTAAGAAGGTAACCAAGACAGAGTTTTTTAGCATGAGACAGGAGACACGCTTTCTTAAGGCCATGTATGTTGTCATATGTGCCTGCACCAGCAAACACAAGTCTTTGAAATGCTGATCTGGGAACTGGAAAAATAGACCTACCAACTAAACGCATGTCCCCTGTGCAGTGGCAGTGCTTAAGGAAGAGCAGTTTGCTATGTGCTGTGAAGAAAGAGGAACCTAGTCCTGATTAAGCTGTAGTTCTTGGATTGTAAGGCAGTTATCTCTTCATGGTGAAGTCATCATCAAATGTGTGTTCCTACTGGAAGGCCAAACGTGTAGTCATCAACACGGGAGCTGTTTCTCTAAGAATCTTAACTCAGTCTCTAAGAGGCTTGTTATTCCTCTGCTTTCGTATAGTTCTGACAGGGAGCAAACCATTTGTTTTAGATGACTGGTCCTAGCAGTCTCTCTCTATTATAATCAATGTATTTCTGCAAATGCAAGCCATAAATATAGAATGGTTGCTCACTTGTACAGGCAGTACTGCCTGTTGCTTGCTATCAATATTTCTGAAGTGAGGTGCAGCTGCTCATTTTTTAAAGTTATCGCATAAAGTGCAAATGTGAAGAGATGGAGCTTGGAACAAGCTGCTGTTGCATAATGGAGAATGTATAATGCCAGCTCTCTAGTATTGCTTTGCTTTTTTTCTCTCTAATCTCTGGGGAGCAGCAACAACAGAAAAAGATAATTTCATTTGCCACTGAGGAGACAAATGTTGGTATTACTTCTATTGTATACTAAGCATGAGTAGCATCATCCTTAAGTTCATGCCATGTAGACCTGAGTTCTGCTAGTATTTTTAATCAGATATTTCTTTCTTACAGGAAGATGATGTGGATTTTCTGGCCAGATTTTCTAAGCTGGTCAATGGGATGGGACAAGCATTAATAGCTAGTTGGACTAAACTGATAAAAAGTGGTGATATGAAGAGTGCTCAAGATGCTCTGCAAGCGATTGAAGCAAAAGTGTCCCTAATGTTGCAACTGCTAATTCATGAAGATGATGACATCTCATCT
Organism: Alectoris magna; assembly: GCA_030625065.1. Lineage (NCBI taxonomy): Eukaryota > Metazoa > Chordata > Aves > Galliformes > Phasianidae > Alectoris > Alectoris magna. The sequence continues at coordinate 164,738,790 of CM060560.1, read as the reverse complement.
AATATCATTGGCTTTTGTTATGACTACCTTCACATCTTGAAACAGGTAGGTATGCCTGACTTCAGTTTAACATTTTTTGGTATATTATTTGCTTTGATTTTATGGGAATATATGAAGCTAATGCTTTGTGTAAGCTGTCTTGCAAAATAGTCTTTTGACTAATTGGCATTCAATATTTTCATGGGCTCTGGGTGTACCGTTCATAGTTTTGTTTAGAAATCTGTAGGAACTGTGTTAAATCCTTCATTAAGTGGAAAAGAGGCCTGCTTCATATGGTTGTTAAAAAGCAAACCTGTGTTTGGCTATTAGTAAGAAAGAAGTTACAATACAAGAAATAACACTTGAAATTTCTTTTATAGCTTTCTGCACTTTCAGACCAACAAAAAGCGAATGTAGAGGTAAGTATTAACTTTTTTTTTACTAAGGATTCTTATTGACATTTTATCAGAACTATTCATTTTGTTGCAACAAATTGTTTATTATTTATATGCTTTAAGATGTCCATGAGACAATCATTAAAATTAACTAGTAAACCTGTGTTGAATTGTATATGAAGATGAAAGCTATTTAAGTGCTTGGTCTTCCCAAGCAACCTCAGTGCCATAAGCCTATTTTGCTGTGCTCCTTGACAACTTCTTGATAGAACGTTCTTTAACCAAGACAGAAGATGTTTTCTCCTGAAAATTTGCATTTGTCTTAAAACCTTCCCTAATTCTAAAGATTTGGGAGGAATATGGGAAGGATTGTCATAAAGTAAACTCCTGCTTCATAAAGTAAACTTCCTGTTGTAATTATTTCTCAACTGTACTGAGCACATCTTGAAGGTCGTTGTTAGACTGAGAAACAGTCATACCAACCTTTCTTCTTTCATTCAATTCACAAAAAGAAAATCTTTGGAAACGTCTTTTGCTGAGCCAATTTATCTTGCTAACCTGGGAAAAAAGAAAAAATAAACCCAAACCTGTGACCACTTTTGAAGATGCTGAGCTACCAGAGAAATAATTTTATGGCTAAGCTGACCTACCTCTTTGAAATATAATTTCAGACAGCCTCTTTAGCTTCCTATGCCTGGTTCAGTCATCTCTAATTGTTGTTTTTAGTGTGAACTGAACTGCACGGGTTAGAAGCAGGAAATAAAGACAGATAATGCTGCTAGATGGAGGGCTCCAAGTCATTTATACTGTGTATCTAAAATTGCTCGTGTGTAGTTTGGATAGAATCTGTCTGTTTCAATATGCACTGTTAATTCTTCAAAACTTCTGAAAATAATAATTCAAATGGGATGTAAATGTTTAGAAATATATTAACATTTGCCACGATGTTTCCTTTTCTGTAGGATTTTGACTGTTGCTTCTTATTGCTTGTCTGCTTCTACACTTACAGTTCTGTTTATCTTAGGCAATCATGTTAGCTGTTATGAAGAAGTTGACATACGATGAAGAGTATAATTTTGAAAATGAGGTACTGTATGAATAAACAGACAAATGCAACTTGAATTGCGCATCGTAAAACTTTCTCATACTCTAGAAATTCATGTCTTCCTTAGGCTAAGGATTTGAATGTAGGAAGCTTAGGTCTGTAGACAAGTATTTCCTGTGGGAAAGCTTTTGTTTTATTTAAACCTAAGAGCGTTTCTTCGTAGGACAAAGCAACATAGCAAAAGGATATACAAGCAGTTTAGTTAAAAGAATAACTCTGTCTGCTTTTGCGCAGAGCTGTTCCTAGACAAATACGACTGTGCTGTTAGCTAAGCATAGCTGTTGAGCTGGCTTATTCAGTGTGAGTTTGCTCATTTCTGCTGTCATTTGAAGTCATTTGAGAACAATCATTTGAGAAACACTTAAGAAATACTGCTCGACCTATTTTAGATGGAAGAGGTCAAACTTCTGCAAAAATAAGCTAAAAGAGGAGGACAGTCTTGGATTTCTTTCTTCCCCTTGCATCTCTGCTAGCCAGCAGTAATGGTTGAATGTGTTAGGCAGTTCTGCTCTGGGCTATTCAGAGAGCTGTGGTCTTGGAGGTGAACTTGGACTATATGTAGTACGTGTTAAATGTTTCTGTCAGATTAATTTTAAAAATCAGCTCGATGCTGAGGGGCAACATCATCATGAGGAATGAGCCTGTTTTCAAGAACTGGGTCAAAAAGGCTTTTATGAGAACATTTTCTTTCTTGTTCACAGTTCACTCTGAAAGTAAAGCCTCCTATTTATTTCTATGGAAGCTACAGCAGATACAAAGAACACAATAATGCTATTTGATAGAGCAAATTCTCAGCTACAAAACTATTTTTAAACATAGTCACCACCATTAGGTCTGCATATTTGCCAGCAATGAACAAAAGCCTGCATGCCACTCTCATCAAAATCTTCCAGACCTGAAAGCTGACCAGAAAGTGGCTTGTCTTTATTTCACTATCAGCACTGCTGAAACACACCACCCACTGCCTCACTGTGCTCGCATCCACTTTTTGGTTTCCATAAACATTGAGCAAGTGTCAATGAGTGTCAATGGATGCCATCTTTTATGCATAGACGAGGAAGCAAACATGCCTTTGCTTTCTGTGCACTTCCATGTCAGATGCCATTGTGTCAGGGTGCCTCTCTGCTGCCATCTGTCACATGACAGTGTAGTGGGATATTGGTGGAAAGATTCAGCCTCTGCTGCCGTACCACCAACATCCACCTCTGATGTGCTTAGCTAACATAATAAAACAGGAGGCACTGTTTTTGAAGCCACACCTGTACTTTTGGTTAGTTTTCAGTTTGGAAAGCCTTTTTTATGTGTTTCTGGATTGAATGTGGTGGATTCCAATGTATTGCAACCAGACGATAAAGGAGCTAGCTGCTATGTTGCAAGGGTATTATTGAATTTTCCAAACATGAAGTATTGTTCTTGCATATACACATTTTTGTTTGGGGTGCGACTGTCTAAAATGGTTCTGGATGTATTTAAGGGTGAAAATGTTCTTCACTGATGTGAATGTTTTGCAGGGTGAAGATGAAGCAATGTTTGTGGAGTACAGAAAACAGTTGAAACTGTTGCTGGACAGACTTGCTCAGGTCTCACCAGAGTTACTGTTGGCATCTGTTCGCAGAGTTTTTAACACTACACTTCAGTAAGTTTGTTTGTTTTTTAAGCTTGTTTACATAAATACAATTCCTGTAGTTTTCTTGCCTTTCTTTCTGTCAGGCTTTGCACTAACAGTAAGCGTGAAGTAGCACAGCAATGCCTACTGATTAAATAAGCTAGTAACAACTTTGGTAGTAGGAGTTTTTATAGCTTTGTGATAAAAATCTTACCCAATTACTTAGGAAGAAGCAGCTTTCTTTTTGTAACCTTATTAGTAGCTGGGTTTGTTTGTTTGTTTGTTTTTCTTCTGGTGGTGTCTCTTCATCTTTGTCACTTGCCTGCTCGACACAAACTTGCCCAAATGGCTGCTTTACACCACCAGGAAACGTTAACAGGATGTGGAAAGTTATTTCATGTATTATTACTAGCAGAAAAAAAAAAAAAAAAGAAACTAAAAAAGCCAGGTTGGATACAGAAAAGAAACAGCAGTGAAGATTTTTTTTTTCTTCTTACAAAAAAGAACAGAACCAATCCTGAAAACCATGTAAATAAAGTAGGTGCCTGACTGGGAGGATGGCTGTGTTTATTCTAACAGAAAGCTAGCATTGTCGGTGCCTTCCTTGTGCCTTGCTTTTTACTGCGCCCTCTTTTTAAGTGACACTAAATGACTTGTCGACACATCAAAGAGGATGGTTTTGTGCCTAAATAAGCATTTGGAGAAATCTGCAGCTTTCAAGTTGAGATTGGTAAAAGGAAATTGGTAGCACACTGATGGAGAGGTGGTACATCTTTGGATGAGATCTTCAGAAGCATCCTAAATACAGCATTTATTTCCTTTGCTGAGTTCTACTCATTTGTACTATACATATGAATATTCACAAAAGAATACTAATACGGTAGGTCTGTGATTATTTCATAATCCACAGCGACTAACAGGATCTTCTCATTCTTTAGGAACTGGCAAACTACACGATTTATGGAAGTAGAAGTCGCAATAAGGTTGTTGTATATGTTGGCTGAGGCTCTTCCTGTATCTCATGGTGCTCACTTCTCTGGTGATGTTACAAAAGCTACGGCTTTGCAAGACATGATGAGAACGGTAAGCAGGTGTTACTTGAGAGCTATTTGAAAAGGCTAACATATACTGAACCATTTCAGTTCACATGGCTTATATTAATTACCAGTATTTCAAGTGCATTGTAGTTTGGTGTTATAAATGGCTGAAGTACAAATTTGCTAATGTTTTGTTGTTGTTGTTGTTTTTTTTGTAGCTAGTGACTTCTGGTGTTAGTGCCTATCAACATACGTCAGTGACCCTGGAATTCTTTGAAACAGTGGTTAGATATGAAAAATTCTTTGCTGTTGAACCTCAGCACATTCCAACTGTTCTAGTAAGTTTCATCTCCTTTACATATTCATTTAGATAGGTCTACATGTGTTGTTTAGGTTTAAGAACTTATTTTCTGAAGGTCACTAAAGAAATCAGCTATCTTAAATTGTTGGATGGTTAGCTTTCACTCCTTGGTTAAACTGAAATGCTTTCTGATTGCAGATGGCATTTTTAGATCACCGTGGTCTTCGCCATTCGAGTCCAAAAGTACGAAGTCGAACAGCTTACCTTTTTTCCAGATTTGTCAAGTCTCTCAAGTGAGTAAAACATGTGCAAATGTATTCATATGATGCAAAAAGCACATGTGCAGTAAATTCAGTGCATCTTTGAAACAGGCAGGGTTTTAAGTGGACTGTTGTGAAACAAACTAGTGTTCTTACAGAGTTGTCCCGAATAAAGAACTTGAATGCATATTCTTAGCTTATTTTGACAATATGTTAAAACTGATCAACTGTGTAAGTTGATCTGCCTTGCTTTTCCTCAGTAAGCACAGTTGATAGTGAGTGGATTTGAAGACTCCCTAGTGTAACTTCCCTGTATCTAACCAAATTCTGAGTATATACAAAATTATATTGATGGAGTTTAATTAGGCTGTTGTAGCCTTTCAGATAGTCCTGTCTCGTTGGTCTAATTTAACAGGCATGTTTGAATGTAGAGGCAGGAGGACCTCTGAGGTGGTACAGATTTCAGAAAGATCGTATTTCTTAATGAAAATACTTTGCTTAGAAAAAGTGATGCTATTCGTGCAATTTTAAACATAATTAGGTAGAGAAGTAAATGTGTATTTGCCACCCTGCCATGCATCTATTTTACCCACTGCAAGCACCATGTGCATAACTCAGACTTGTCTATAACAGTGTTCTGATACTTTAAGGGATGTTCTGTACTGAGCAGGTAGTTTAATGTCAAGATTTACAACCTAAGGAAAATGCCAGCAATTTTGCAAAAACAAGGGGGAAAAAAAGCCCAACCCAGTTCTGCATAGTGTTTTGTTCTTGTGTTTTACTTCAGTAAGCAAATGAATCCCTTTATTGAAGATGTTCTGAATAGGATACAGGATCTACTGGAACTCTCTCCTCCTGTGAGTATTAACAGCAGGTTTTTGTAATAAATAAGGCTTGTGCTTATTCACCAGTGTGCCCTAACAGTGACTGAATTGTGAGCATCATACACAAACATTTAAACACAAATAATTGGTTGTGGTTTTTTTGGTGTTTTTTTTTTTTTTGAGTGAGACCACCTGCTTGTGTTTGTGCCTAACTTTTAATAACTTTGCTTGTTTGGACTTCTGTGTGTGTAGGCTAAAGAGAGATATACAGAAGGCTTTTTGAATTGCGTAAAAATACTTGCTCCTTTAACAGTATTTTACCATTTACTTAGTTATGCTACTTGGGCAGAAAGAGAATAAAAGTATTTGTAACTGTATTATAAAGATAAAAGAAATGCACGATTAAAGAAAAAGTAATAATTTCAGCTTTTTTATCAGAAGATGATTTTGATGGAGGACACTCAGTGAATTATGCCTGTTGTCTTCCGTTTTAGGAAAATGGTTACCAAGCTCTGCTAAGCAGTGATGATCAACTTTTCATTTATGAAACAGCTGGAGTATTAATAGTTAACAGCGAATACTCTGCAGAAAGAAAACAAGCTCTAATGAGGAATTTGTTGACTCCACTGATGGAAAAGTTCAAGGTATTGTTAGAAAAACTGATGATGGCGCAAGATGAGGACAGACAGATGGCTCTGGCTGACTGCCTCAATCATGCTGTTGGGTTTGCGAGGTAGGTACTATGCAGTGTCTGTATGTGTGTTTCTGATTGGAGTAAAATGGAGTTTATTTTAAAGAGTTTAAATTGAAGAGTTTACTGGGAGGAGAGGCTGAGTATCTATCTGTAATTTATTGACCTTGAAATTCTACAACCGCTGGCATTTTCTAAGTCCCTTTAAAAATAAATAAATAAATGAATGAAAATGATAAGGATATAGATGTAGAGAATAGTGCATAATACAAACTTCCTCTAAGAATTGTCTGGGGCTGTTCTGATCATATGTTGTTTGTGGTACATTCAAATTTAGTTCTCCAAAAGTTGCCAAAGCATAACTACTTCTTATCGGATAATTGCTATTTCTGTTGTTTGGCTCCCGCTTCACAAAATATGATGTTCTAGTTAAGTGTCTGAGCTTTAAGTGTATGTTGTTCTCAGTTTTATTGCTTTTCCATTATAGTGAGCTTATATAAAACTTGATGCATTGCTTTTACAGCCGAACCAGCAAGGCTTTCAGCAATAAGCAAACTGTAAAACAATGTGGCTGCTCTGAGGTATATCTGGACTGCTTACAGACATTTTTGCCAGCTCTCAGTTGTCCATTACAAAAGGAAGTTCTGAGAAGTGGTGTCCGCACTTTCCTTCACCGTATGATTATTTGCCTAGAGGAAGAAGTTCTTCCATTCATACCTTCTGCCTCTGAACACATGCTCAAAGATTGTGAAGCAAAAGATCTTCAAGAATTCATTCCACTTATAAACCAAATAACAGCTAAATTTAAGGTATGATATTACTAGTAAACAGTCTTCAACCACAGGCACGCATTGCTGGACTCACGGTACTGAAAAAAGTATTCTTCCTTGACTGATCTCAGAATTTTGTTGTTTCTAAACTTTCAAGTTTAGTATTTGAAAATGAAATGCTACTTGCAGCGCAACAGTACTAAGTTTTTACGATTTACAAGATCTTGTTGGAGTGTTGTTGCACTAAAATGTATACTGAGGCATAATGCCATATTATTCAAAATACGTGGAAAACACTGAGGTTTTGAGAAAGAGACATGATGTAAGCATCAAGCAAAGGTTGTTGAACTGCTGCCTTTGAGAGTTACCCAGTCCTATTTTCAAACATTTCAAATGGAAAGTCAATAAAATATATTAAATAACTAACCTATTAATGGTAGTTGGTTTCTTAGCATTACCACAAGAAGATTGCGCAGTCACAAATATGTAGGTTGCTCTGAAAGTAATGCCTCCTATTTATTTTGGTGATACTCCAGATGCAAAGAACGCACTAGCATATTTGATTAAGCAAATTCTCAGCTACAAGATGCTGTTCTTCAGCATAGTCACCACTGTTAGCTGTGCATTTGTGCCAGCAAGGAGCCTACATGCTGCGCTTATCAAGATCTGTATGGCCATCCAGAACGTGGCTCCTTTTTCATGTTGCTGTTGCCACTGTTGAAACACACCATTCATCACCTCATTGTCACAGAAACACAGAATTGTAGGGACTGAAAGGGACCTCCAGAGATCATCTAGTCTAACTCTTCTGCCAAAGCAGGCTCTGTAGACCAGGCTACACAGGTAGGTGTCCAGGCAGGTCTTGAATGTCTCCAGAGAAGGAGAATCCACAACCTCCCTGGGCAGCCTGTTGCAGTGCTCCGTCACCCTCACTGTGAAGGTCTTATGCACATCTGTGCAGAACTTCCTATGCTTCAGTTTGTGGCTGTTTCCACTTGTCCTGTCACCATGCACCACTGAAAATGAGGAACACCACTGGAATGAGTCTGTCCTCATATCATTGCTTGGTCTCCATAAATGTTCAACAAGTGTCAGTGAATTTCAGTGGATGCCATTTTTTCCACATGGAGAAAATCAGTGACACGCTTTTGCTCCATAAGTACTTCTGTTTCAGACACGGTTCTGTTAGACTGCCCCTCTCTTGCTGTCTGCCACGTGGCAACAAGATGTAGTGGGATATTGGTGGGAAGGTTCAACCTCTACTGCCATATCCATCAACATCAGCCTCTGGCATTGTGGGCTGGCATAATAAAGTAGGAGGCATTACTTTTGGACCAGATCTTGTGGTATAGGAAATCATTGTTGTATGAGAAAATCAAAATAATATGGCTGTCAAACTGGTATGTGGACCTTTGGAATATACATCTACAGAGTGGGGGGAAAGGAATTCTTGAAAACAGTGAGGTATCTGAGAGATGAGAGGAAGACTTCTGTTACTGTAGTCCTTTCCACAGCTTGCACTACAAGCAATTCACAATAGTTAAAAAGAGTGTCAGGTGAAGGAAAAAAAAAAATATGCAGGAACGAGACTTGACTCGTTCAAGTTTAAGTTCAAGTTTAATGCTTAACTTCTTACGGCACTGTACTGGTTTTGTTACAACATGTTGAAATAAATAGCCTAGCTTCATTAGGCTCACCTTGAAAGGTAGGAATTGGAAATTAAAACTTCATAGCTTGTTACTAGTGTTCATTTTCTGTATCTGCTTGAGCTCATACCTTCTTCCAATCTCCACAGACACAGGTTTCACCTTTTCTGCAACAGATGTTTATGCCGCTACTTCATGCTATTTTTGAGGTGTTGCTTCTTCCAGCAGAAGACAACGACCAGTCTGCTGCTTTAGAAAAACAAATGTTACGGAGGAGTTACTTTGCTTTTCTGCAGACAGTAACCGGCAGTGGAATGAGTGAAGTCATAGCTAATCAAGGTGAGTAGTTCGGTTTCTCAAAGGGTGTCGCCATGGTTGCTCTCATTTAAGTTTTGTCTGCTAAAATCATTAACCTAATTCCTGCCACTTAATATTAATTATGTTAATATTAGTTTGTTCTATACAAATTTACATGGGACAAGCGATAAGACAAGGTGGAGTGGTTTTAAACTAAAAGAAAGGAGATTTAGATTAGATATTAGGAGGAATTTTTTTTACTCAGAGAGTGGTTGAGGGACTGGCACAGGCTGCCCAGAGAAGCTGTGGATGCCCCATCCCTGGAGGTGTTCAAAGTGGGACGGGGCCCTGGGCAGCCTGAGCTGGTGGGTGGCAGCCCTGCCCACATCGGGTGTTGGAACTGGTTGAGTTTCAAGGTCCCTTGTAACCCAAACCATTCTGTGATTCTTTGATTGGAATACAGTACTACACTTACCTGTTTAAGGAAGAATTTGGGTATGTAAAATCCTGATACAGTAGACATATTCTTTCTCTTGATTGCGCCTCATGCATCATCATGCACCACCGTATTTGACTGACGAATCAGAGGTCATATAATATTTTCAAGTAGAAAGGCATTTAAAAATAGGTGCCTGTATTTAAACTGCTGGGCAAGGCCATCTTCAGCTCCCAGTTTTCATTCTCTGTTGCTCATTTTTTAAGATAAACATCAGTGACTTCTGTGATCTACTTATTTATTTATTTACTCTCACCTTATCTTAACAACCATGCTAAAATGCATCATATAACTTATTACATTTGCCAGGCTTTGCCAAATACAAATCAACACTTTCTATAACAGGAATTAAAAAACAAAAAAAGACAAAAGTCTAGTTTTGTGGGTTTGTTTTTTTTTACTGAATATCTCTCCTAGCCAGTATTCCACAAATATGGCCAGGGATTTGAAAATCTTCAGGGTGACTTGTGTGGAAGATAGAGGTCAGACTTACTCTCAGCATCCTAAAATGCCGGTTTATACCTGTGGGAAAGGAAAGGATGACGTTAAGAAGTGCTAATAGATTCCTTAAAAGAGGCATCTTGGAAGTTGTAATAAGCCAAGAAATTTTAAGAAAATCAAGTAGAAATAAGCAAGCTTCTATGGTGCTTTTGTGAAGTGTGATAAAAATGTATTGTATTGTATTGGAAGTGAGCTACTTGGGTGCTGCTGAGTTTTTAACTAACTCTAGCAACAGTAGTGTAAAACTGCAGAAACTTTTATGTTGCAGGTTTGAATGACAAGTTCACTTTAATGTGTTTAAGGTGCGGAGAATGTGGAGCGTGTGTTGTTCACTGTCATCCAAGGAGCAGTGGATTACCCAGATCCTATTGCACAAAAGACTTGTTTTATTATTCTTTCTAAGTTGGTGGAGCTTTGGGGTAAGGCTGTCTTTCCATAATTCCCTTGCAGCTGCTACTAATTCTGAAGCACGGGTAGAACATGCCGTGTTATTTCTTTTTTCAGGAGGGAAAGATGGACCAGTAGGTTTTGCAGACTTTGTCTACAAGCACATTGTCCCTGCATGTTTCTTAGCACCTTTGAAGCAAACGTTTGACTTAGCAGATGCCCAGACAGTATTGGTATGTATTACCGTTGGGCTTTTTGTTGTCGGTGGTTATTGTTGTTGTTCTTCCTATCATTGCCATGTGGCAGGTTCAATAGAACAAAGGAAAAATGAAATGGCCACTTGGTTGTCTCTTCTTAGAATGAAAATATCTTACGGTTTTTTAATGGGGTACCTGAATAGCTTGTTCTTAGATGTTATGATGCTGTATTCTGTAATTCACCTATGCTCAAAATGGAGCTAGAGGATTGCAGGTTTGAGTATTTGATGCTGATCTGCGTTGCTTATGAACTAATATTCAGTGGAGGGAAACATGCACAGATAGCAGCTGTTCCTTGGTTTGTCACGGGTTTAGCTGTGACAGATGCTTCTTTGGTAAGGGGGGAACAAAAAATTGAAAGGAAATGTTGAGGCTGACTTAGCACGGCGTGAGGAAAAAGGAGGGAACAATTGCATGAACCAGCCCTTGTTTTGGGAATTATTTTAGGATCTTTGGATGGAAATACTTACCCAATGTACTGATTGAACAATCTAATGTTATGCGTTACATTACAGGCTTTATCAGAATGTGCAGTGACATTAAAGACAATTCATCTCAAAAGGGTAAGCTTCGTGATACTTTGCAGGGAGTAACTCTTGCAGGTTTCTTTCTAATGTTTTTATCTGTTTCTAGAAATCAGATATTTTCTAAGATTCATTCCTGTTCTGCTTTTATATATTTTAATAGGATGGCTATAGTGCTTTGTTAGGAACAGAATTCAGAAGTTCTACTTCTTGATAATTTACTGCAAAATATTGACTTCTTAATTAAGGGAGAAAAATCTGATCACTTTACTTTTTAATGTACTACTTCAGCTAACCTGAAGAAGCAATTAAAGATGTATGATAGAGCCCTTCTGAAAAAAATAAGCTAATTTTTCAGATTTTGAGACTAGATTGAGAAATATTTATGAAAAAAAATGAATTTTTCATTGGCTGCTGACTAAAGCACTACTACATATTTCAGTTTAAATGGAAAACCAAGTAGTTTCTATGTTCTGTGTTACTGCAACCTTTAACTTGCTGGCTAATTTCTCTCTCTCAAATGTGAGTTGAAGTCATATCTAAATGAAAGCATAGGAGAAGTAGAGATCTGTTTTAAAACTCTCGTGTACATACATACAGTACAGGGCTATGACTTGCCATACAGATGTACAAAACCGCACTTGAACAAATTGTGTGCTGCTTTTCTTTTAGGGTCCTGAGTGCATTCAGTATCTTCAGCAAGAGTATTTGCCTTCTTTGCAAGTAGCTCCTGAGATAATTCAGGTAGGAATTCCTAAATGAACATTTGGAAAACTGTTAAGATGCAGGAATCTTAAATGGGAACAAAATGCATACTGACAAAACTGTTCTACTGTCCCTCGGTAAAAATTGGTCTGATCTTGCATATTGGAATAGAATTAATTTAGCATAAGGAGTGAAGTTACTGCAAGAGTATCTTGCAAAAAAGAGAGTATCCAAGTGAGTCTTCATAACCGGTGCAATTAATTTTTAACTTGACTATCAGAAGCATCAGAGTATTAGAATACTTATAACAACTTAGAAGTAAAAGATGAAGAATGTGAATGTATAAGAACAGTGAAGATAAAGGCCATATTCATTGCTAAGCCAACTGTCAAAATAATGTACAACATCGAAACAAGTGGTGTTTATTTATGCTTATTTTGAAGTAGCTAACAGTATAAAGGGGCTCTCAGAAGTGAAGCTTTACACTTGACCACTGTCTCAACATTTATCGTTACTAACCACGTGATAACCATTGCCATGATGAGATTGTTAGCTCTACGCTGACAATTTAAAATTTTAATTGCAATTAATTTGGAGACAATAGTAATCGGGCTTGCTTTTTGTAATGATTACAAATGTCTCCTGAACTGTAGAACTTTCAGGTGGCATAAAATATATATAGGGATCAAATATTATCTCTTGCTTGCCCCAGTGCTGTTTTCTAGTCTAAGATTAATGTTTTTTGAAAGTGATGGAAGTGTCGTACTGTAACCCAGAGTCGCTCTGTGTATGTGTGATATTACTTAGGTTTGTCTGAAATATCCATGTGTTCATCCCAAAGACATCAAAAGTTAGTAGAAAAGTGAAAAGTTTAAAAGCTCCTTGACTGCACTCCTAGGTATTCTTGCTTCTGTCCACTCAGAAGTGACCTTGATGCCCTAGATTTGAAAGTACAGCTTTTCTCACCCCAAAATGTGCATTTTATTTTTTATTTTTTTTACTGTAACGTGCTTTTCTTGGGTTCTACGTTAAGGAAAATGCAAACTAAGATCAGTAGTTGTATATACAAAGTATACGTACATAATATATCTCAGGTTCTCTTGTGCTTCATGTAGTTATTCTTCCTTACAGGAATTCTGTCAAGCACTTCAGCAGCCCGATGCTAAAGTTTTTAAGAATTACTTAAAGGTAAAGATTTTGTTTCATTAAATCACTTTTAATTCTGTTTGAACATTGACACATAATTCAGTCAAGGTGGTGACCTGGAGTAAAACTGAAATATAGAATGCTCTAGCATCAGACCCAACTGATAGATAAGTTTTTAGCTATAGGGAATCCCCAAGTTGTACAAACAGTTACATGGAAAGAAGGAGCAGTAACAACAAAAGCCATACATCAGTAGAACTGCACATATGCTTTGCACCCTGCCATTTCTTCAGTAGCTCAGTATTGCTGTGGCCCGTGTTGCTTACTAGTTGAAATAACAAAAACAAATGTATTGTAGTTAAAGTCAGCGTGTAAGAAGACTTCATTTTAGGGGCTGTGAATTTAATCAAATAGCACAAGACACATCCTTGAAACTCTTGGTTCATTACGTTAAAGAAGAAAGTGAGCTCTGACAAACTATCTGACACCTCAACCATTCCATGTCTTAAGTTCATATTGTCTTTTTTTTTTTTTTTTTTTTTTTAATAATATATTTTAACAGGTGTTCTTCCAGAGAGCAAAACCCTAAGGAAAGGACTGGAATCTCATGTATCTGTTTCCATAATCAAGAACTCTGGTTGTTAATTTATAAAAAATGCTAACTCTTGTGCCATTCAAACTGGTTTTGTTCTTAAAAAACGTTGCTTTGTGCTCACATCAGAACATATTTCAGCCTTTGCATAGAAAAAAAGAAAAATGCGAATACCCCACTTCTGTGTCTCAAACATGAAGGTATGTGACAACATGTAAAATTGCCTGTATCCCTACACAACTCTTCTATTATGTATAAGATGATTTAAGCTTATGCTGTAACATGTATGGCAATAAAATGACACTTATTTTTTTGAAATTAAATATAGAATTCCCTTCAGACCATAGAAATGGTTATTAAAATATGTACATTTTTGATACTGAGTAAAATGTTTTCATAAGACATAAAATTCATCTGTTCATGTATGGTGACATGAAAATAAAACAATCAAAGTCATTTTTGTAGATAGTCATTTCATTGAAGTTGTCTTAATGATAAAATATATATATATATATACCTCCTATAAACAGATTGGTTTAATAAATGATTTCATTTAAAAATAGCATCTGGTTCTATCTTTTTTTTTTTTTTTTTTTTTTAAATAAAAATAAGATTTTATTCACTGAGATATTAAGTCTCTGAATCATTTTAGTTCAATCTTTAAAGCTACAGCATTTAGGTTTTTGGCTATTACATTTAAATAGAACTGGGCGATTTTACTGATGCTTGGATAGTAAGTTGTAACAGTCTTGCATGTGGAAGATGCTGGCAGAAAGAAAGAATTGCGTTCATGAAAATATGAGGGCTGCTGTGAAAGTACTGCCTCCTGTTTTATTACATTGGCCCGCAGTGCCAGAGGTGGATGTTGGTGGTACGGCAGTAGAGGCTGAACCGTCCGGCCAGTGTCCACTACGTGTTGTTGCTGTGTGACAGATGGCAGCACAGGGGCACTCTGACACAATGGTGTCTGACATGGAAGTGCATAGGAAGCAACAGTAGGTCATTGAATTCCTCTGTGTAGAAAAAATGGCACCCATTGGCATTCATTGACGCTTGTTGAACACTCGTGGAAACCAAACCATGGATGCGAGCGCAGTGAGGCAATGAGTGTTGCGTTTCAGCAGCAGGGACAGCAATGTAAGACAAGCCACATTCCAAGCAACCATGCTGATTTTGATGAGCACAGCAGGCAGGCTCTTGTTCATCGCAGGCAAAAATGCATAGCTAGTGGTGGTAACTGTGTTGAAGAACAGTGTTTTGTAGCTGAGAATTCACTTTATCAAACAGTTCTAGTTGTGCTCTTTGTATCTGTTGTAGTTTCCATGGAATAAATAGGAGGCACTATTTTCATAGCAACAGAGGGGTCAGTGGTCCGTGAAGAGATTTTAGTTGTGTCACGTTTTCAAAATGTATCTGTTTGTCAGTTTGTTTCTTTGCATTTCTGTTTTTTATTCTTTGACGTAACAGCATTCAAAGCTACTTTTCAAGGAGCAGAGTGAGGAGTGAGCTAGCATATTTGCACAGGATTTACTATTTTCCTTGAGCTGCAATGTAACTAAATTTGTAATTCTCTATGCTTTATGGTAGCAGGCTTTCTATCCAGTTGAAGTGGAAAGCAAATGAAGAGATGGATCACAAGCAGCAACCTTGAGTGGAGTGTGGTGGTGTTTTAGGGATGCTTTTTAAAGTACGATATACCATTGCTATGTACCTGCCTTGCCTAGACTAAAAATGCATAAGCATCATTGTGGTAATAACTTTTGTATGCAACAGTACGTCCCCCTGCAGAGTAAAATATTATTAAGTAAGGAGACACGGTTGCAAGTCTTTAAGATAAAAAGCACACTTTGGAGATAGAATATTTTATTAACAAGCTGGTGTTGTTATTAAAGGCAGTCAGCCTTTCAGGCTTGCAAGGCCTTTTCCAGGTGTGAAGTAACAGCAATGAATTCCATGCCAGGAGAGGCGAGAGACACTTCCTCTCACAGGGCGGCTCATCAGTTGAGGTAAGACGCTTCACCAACTGGTTGCTGCCCAGAGAGGCAATCTGCCCATATGCTCTCTCAGTTCAGCCTTGACTTGTCTGATGCTGTAACAAGACTATTCATGGTGGAAAGCTAATCTTACAAAATAAACAGAATTTTGTTTTGTGTCTGTATGTGCCCACAGACCGTCTTGGGAGATAATGTTTGGTATTAGTATTACATTCGATATTTCCTGTTTGCGACAAGGTGGGTTGCTGTAGATCAGACTGATGATGCATGTTACACAGGCATGTGGCAGGAGAGTGCCCTGGTACAGTTCTTGCAGTTATTACTCTAGTAAGAAGGCTTCTTCCTCCCACCTTCTTTTCCTCTGTTCTTGCTTAATATGTTCATTATTCACTATATGCCACGCAGCTCAGGAAAGTAGGAGATAGCAGGCTCCAGAACAATTCTGTATATTTTTTTTTTTGGCCTAGTGATGTCGCTGACTGTCAGCACTAGCCTCTGTACCACTGAAATCTCTTAGAGGCTTCTTAACAAGAGGAAGACTATAATTTGTAGACTACTTAACATAAATACTTTTGGACTAAAATTTGCCTGGGAGCATCAACTTGTACTTCTGATAAATCGATTTGAATGATTTCTGTGGTGGCATGTTGGAAAAAAGGCAGAGCTAATGAGAGCTGTCATACATCATGGAATTGTTTCCCTTCCTTCTGCAAAACTACAGAAGTGGCAATGGATTAAATGATGCGGAATGAAGAAAGGTAGTTCCAGGTGAAGCTGACTGCTTAATAGATGTGCTTACTCTGATTTAGTTGCCATGCCTCCTAAGTATTTAAATCAAATGCAGAAAACAATTTGACTATAACAATAAAATAGCTCAAAAGCTTCAAAGGAATATGCAGGGGAGGCAAGACAAAACACTTTGTGGGAGGTGAAGGCAGGCAGTAAAAGCTTTGTCTGCAAAACTAAGGATCTAACTTGCCCTTTCCTCAGCCAGAGCCACTTCCAAAGGGTATTTCAATTAGTCCTGCTTCCTTTCTTCCACTTCCCCACTTTAAAAACAGAAAAGTTATGTCACACACAGGGCACACAAATGGGATCCATGTGCAGAATGGGCAGGCAGCATTCTCCAGGAAGAAGTCCCAGGACATTTCTCTCTGTCAGCCAAGTTCCACAGGATGCCAGAGGACGGAATTCCTGCGAACATTATATCACTTCCAGTTTCACATCAAACAGGCCAACAGCCAGGGACAGGAACAGATGTCCACACAGAAGCAAATACCACCTTTGCCTGGGCCTTCCCAACTAAAAGGTCAAAAAGACATTGGAGAACAGCTTCAGCAGTTCCTTTGCCATTAGCAGGTCCTACTTGGGTATCCACGTCAGTGGAGGGCACAACTCCAGCCCTCGTGGGATCTCATCTCTAGTGACCAGCAGGCAGGTTATGGCAGAGCTATTTTTCCCAAGGGTCCTAAAGAATAGCAATACATGCTTGACTACAAGTGTGACTACTCCTCTCATGCTCAGCGTGGAGCGCACCCTGCTCTCATCACTTTAACAGCTGCAGACCTTCTAAACACCAGACAAAATTTTCCAATCAGTAATCCAGTCACACCAAGGATTAACAAGCACATCACTGGTGTATTCAATTCTGCTTGTAGGGCAAATGAGGGCAGTGATAGAGCCTTCATTTGAGAAATAGGTGCTATAGGAAAAGATATTAAAAGGAATTAACTCACCCCTCCCAGTAACAGCTTGGAGAAAGGGATGAGCTGAGGAATGTGTCCCTCCCCTGTTCGTACAGTTGCGCCGCAGGAAAGGGTGGTTGGAAGGCGGGAACCCGCACAGACTCAGATTGCATGGAAGTAGGGTGGCTCCAGACCCCCCTCACGTACTCCAGGCACTCACGTACTTTCCCAGGTCACCCACTGGTTCAGGCTGTGACCGTGGAATTCCACTACACTGCTGTACAGAGTCATGAAAGCCTTAGCAGAGAGCCTAGAGCTTTCTCAAGTTTCCTCAACATGTAGGTCAAATGCTGGTGCCTAGGACACAACCCTGCCTATGGAAAGATAGGAAGTTTTCTTTTCTTGTTCTGATCTCAACATTCAGCCAGTTCTTCACCTACTGAACTGTACAGCTGTTCAAGCCATAAGCAACCAGTTTATCTAGGAGAATGCCATGGGAAAGTAACAAACTACTAAAATCCAGGAATCCTAGCTGGTACAGACAAAGGAAAACTGTTTTGGAAGGCTTACCTATGCTCTCTTCCTATGCAGGCAGTTAGCGCTTCTCTGCCTACCCTAGCTCTGACTGACAATCAGTCACACATGGCTCCGAGATGGAGCGTGCACCTGAGGCCCTTTTCTCTGAGGACACTTGAAGCACAATTGCATTCATAGAATCATAGAATGGCCTGGGTTGAAAATGATCACAGTGATCATCCAGTTTCAACCCCACCCCTGCTATGTGCAGGGTCACCAACCACCAGACCAGGCTGCCCAGAGCCACATCCAGCCTGGCCTTGAATGCCTTCAGGGATGGGGCATCCACAACCTCCTTGGGCAACCTGTTCTGGTGCGTCACCACACTCTGAGTGAAAAACTTCTTCCTCCTAATATCATCTAACCTAAACCTCACCTGTCTTAGTTTAAATTCAGATCGGGGACTACTGTTGGGGTATTGCGTGTGCTTACCAGACTCTTCCTACCTTTTGGATCCATCTTGTGGCTGAGGCAGAAGGTGACTAACAGTGACTAACTGTGAACTTCCTACCCTCATCTTAACTCATGAACCTTTTTTCATGGCATTTTCTCCTTTGCAGGAGGAGAACACAGAGAGAAGAGCTTAGTGAGCCATCAGTGTGAAACCATCACGGTGGTTTACTCCCTCCGCTAGCTCCCAGGGGTATTCCAGGTTTCATTTATTTCCTGAGTTGTGCTTCATACTCTACCTGCCCTCTGGGCTCAGTGTAACTGGTGAGCTGGGAGTCATGTGGGAATCAAATAAAAGCAGGCTGGGTATTTGTGCATGAATTCTGGAGTGGCAAGAGGGCTGCACTTTTCAGATCCTTCCTTGGAGCCCTTCTGGTCCTCTTCTGGGGCCTTGGTTTTGAGGATGAAATGCTTCATGTGTCTGAGGCAACGTGTGCAGGAGCTGCCTCGTGTTTGCAGGGTCATGGAAGCTGACGGGCTTTGCAGAACAATGTACTGAAGGAAACCTGGCCAAGTGAACCAGCACATGAGAAACAAAAATCGGTGGCCAGTTTCCAAGAGGCAGCCCTTTCTTCTCTTCTGAAGAATGGAGGGGCAGGCGTGACTGAGTCCGAAGGGCCATCAGCTCTCCTCTTGTTTGGCTGAGGGAAAGCTGAGAGGAAGACCAGGGCTGACAGACTCTAATTCTTTAATGATACAAGAAAAACAATAATTAACTTTCTTAGAAATTTCCAGCATTACTGCTCTCAGATGATGCATTGGTGAAGTTAGTGGGCTTGCTTTCTGTAAGATTTCTCTGGGGTAATCTGAAATTCTTTACTTGAATTCTTAAAAGTCAAATAATCCAGTCTTTGTTGTTGTCTTCCAGGCATGCATCTACAGCAGTTGGTTTCCACTCTCCCCTGTTACTGTCTCATTGATGGGCTGTCCAGAGAATCTCAATGAGCTGAGTAGATGCTGAGGAGATTTTACTGCTCTCAGTTCTCACTGACTTGATCTGTCGGTTTCACTGAGCGGTATTTTGGAACATGCTTAGTGCCTGTAACAACAGAACTAGTGGAATTTCAGAATCATAACGCCCAAGTTAAGATAGTAACAGGAAACATAGCCTGTAAGCAGAAGGTAACTATCTCCTTTGAGCCAGTTGCTCAAGAAAATAAGGGCGGCAATGAATCTACGAAAAACATGAAGGCCTGTGATGCTCCTGAAGTGCGAGGCTGAACTTTCCGCAAGACGGGGACATATTTTACTCCGTCGAGGTGTTCCCGCGGCCCCTCCTCCTCAGGCCGCCCGGCGTGGACCGACCGTCCGGCGGCGGGGGCCGAGGCGGTGCCTCCGTCAATCACGCAGCGGCCCGCCCCGCCTCCCCAGCGCGGCTCCAGGAAGCCGGAAGCGGCCGGTGGGCAGGCTGGCGAGCGGTGCTG
The DNA here is from genome assembly GCA_030625065.1 of Alectoris magna. Taxonomy (NCBI): domain Eukaryota; kingdom Metazoa; phylum Chordata; class Aves; order Galliformes; family Phasianidae; genus Alectoris; species Alectoris magna. The sequence continues at coordinate 164,719,142 of CM060560.1, read as the reverse complement.
GGTGCGTGGGGCCGGGGCCGGTGGGCAGGGCGGGGCGGGGAGAGGAACGGTCAGGCTGCGCCGGTGGGCGGCCGCGGCCCGGAGGGAGCAGCAATCCCCGGGTCGCCGCTCCGGGGAGAACGCTTCTGCTCGCCGGGGCGGAGGCGGCGGCGGGGCCTTCCCGAAAGCTGTAGAGCCTCGAGGAGCGCAGCGGGCACGGCGGAGCGGGGCAACCGCGGAGCGGCCCTGTCTGGGGCGATGCTTGCGGCCTAGGCGGCTGCGGCCCCGGTGCCGCCCGTCCGAGTGGTTCGGGAACTAACGGTGTGCGCCTGGCGGCGGCTCCGACAGTCATCAGCTGTCAGTGCGGGAGGGCTGCCCCGCTGCGGAGGCTCTTCCTGAGGATGGGGCCGCCCAAGGATCCGCGCCGAGGCCGCTACCGCCTCCAGCCCCCGAGGCGCGCGCTGCTCCGCGCACTGAGCGCCGGGCCGCGCGGCTGGGGAACCCCGAGCGAGGGGCGGGAGGCGGCGAGGGGAAGCGGGAACTTGAGGGGAGGAAACTTCCTTCCTGAGAGATAACAGAAGGGGTACTGGGCCGAACGCTGACGTGTTTACAAGATGTGAGAAACCTCAGCGCCTTGCCTGGCAACCTTGGTGGCGTGTGGGACATTGCATGCCGCCTGCCCTTCCCGGCCCGCTCGTCTCCGTGCCCAGCTGCTGGAGCTGCTGCTCGCTCAGCCATCCCGCGGGCTGAGCGACGAACTCCACGTTAGTTCACGGCAGCAGTGCTCCTCCTGCTTCAGAGCACAGGGAGCTTTCAAAATCGTATCAGCAGCACAGCTTTTTCTGCTCCTGCCCCGCTGCTGGCAAGTAAAGAGGCAGTAGCCAGACACTGAAGTGTATTCAAGTCACTAAAAAGCAGCCCCTAACCTAGCAGCCTGCTAACAAGTCATGGGGAAAATAAGTCAGCACTTGATAGGAGACTTTAATGCCCATATGAGGAACTTCTGACTCATCTCATGCGAGGTTAAGTCACAGTGACCATGAGATTTGAAGAAACAGAACATTTGGTGTTGAATCTAGTAACAGGACTAGTTCTGCAGGTAGACATGCACGCTTTTTGTGAACATGAAGCTCTGTGACCTGGGAAGATAATGAGCGATGTAAAAAGGAAACTTGACTGTACTTTGTCTTTAGGGAATATCTGTGCTGAGTCAGTCTGAGAAATGAAAAGCATCAGATCAATGGAGATCTAGCATGTTGTATAAGTTTTTAAATCTGTTTTCTTGTAATTTGAAGAGGATGAGGCTTTATGCCCTTAAAGAGAAGGCTGTGCTAAGAGAGCATGGACTTCGTTTTATTTATAAACATATTGTTTTGACAAGAAGCATACTAGTGCAACACTGACACAGGTAGATACCTGGAGCTAACGCTGGTGTAATTATATCTTTAGTTCCATAAGTTAAAAAGACAGACACTGAGAACCTGTTAGACTTATGTTTTTTTCCTCTAAATCCACTGAATTATATTCCAGCTCACCTGTCACAGACTTGTTCTTTTGTTGTGTTTTCACTCAGTGACCTCAATACAAATTTATTTAGAAGGTAAGAGGGTAAATGGAGAGGCCCAACCTCATATGTAAGCTGCCTCATCTTTTACTTTGGGCACTGTGGTGACTCCATCTCTAATAGGCCACTAACATTTCTAGTATTGGAGTGGGTATCAGTGAAGAAACTCAAGTGTTGATCTGATTAATCTACATACTATCTGCTTAAAAAGGATTCGTCTGCAGGAGTTGCCTTTGGAAGAAGTTGGTACTCAGAACTAGATATTGTCTTAGCAGGATTAACAGAACTTTAAGGTTTTGTGTGTATGTGTATAGAGGTGGGTTTTTTAGTTTAAATTCAAGATATTTTTGTTAAGATTTGAGAGAAAACCTTTCTTTACTTCTCTGGGCATAAAGAACTAGGTTTAGAAATGCTGTTGCTGAATGATTCTGGACTTAGTGTGGAGTAATGGCATGTCTTTGTGTTGTACAGTTGTGCTCTGTGTGTTCCATGACATTAGTTCAATGTTTTGGGACAGCTTTATCAGGAGCTCCACACCTTACATGAGCCATTAGCTAAATAAAACCATGAAATCGGCAGTTTTGCATGGAGAGATGCGCCCAAAGCCAGAGAACTCTTCTGTCTCTCTGCACAGCAGGAGTGCGGCCTGAAGCAGGAGCAAGGTGGGCACCTCAGCATGCTGTTGCTTGCTGACTGGCTTCAGTCATTGCCATTGGGATGCTCTGATGCAGGCAGTGCAGAGAGGCTGCTACTGACGGACCTGCCCCTGCGCTGGTCTGTGTCCTGCTGCTAGGATTCTTTAGGTCTGGGAAGCTGCCTCTTTAATCTTCCATCTTTTAGCTCAATTTAATGGCAAAGGTAGCGCTTTGATTAAACCAGAAACATAAAGGTGCTCAACCGCAGCTCCTGCTGGTTTGGCGAAGAGGGGGAAGGCTTGTGCTTCTATTTTATTAATCATTTCTATTTAATTAGAGGTTTTTTTCTTTTGAATTTGTGAAGACTTATATGTTTGACATCTTGTAGTTGATGGAGGGTGGGGAAGCCTGGAAGTATTAAAAATGACATGGTGTACTAAATGTGAAATTTCACAAATGAGAAAAGTGTCCTCTGATTTCTTCCAGCAGTAAAAAGTGGTTCAGCAAAAAGCTGAAAGCACTTGCATTAACTGTGACTGTAACCTAGCTCATCTCAAAAGAGCTTGTTGTAAGTAGCTAGTGCAGTTTCTCTATAGCTGTACTCAAGTACAAGGCCCCATCTTCCATTATCTAGTTGTTCCTAGGACCAAGCTGATCTAAAATATGCCTTTATCTGCTTTCTTTTCTCATCTTGTTGCATTCTACGGTGTTATATACTGTAGCAATTGGACAGATCAATATGATGGGAGAAGCATTACAACAAAGGTGTGATGGTGAAAGGACTGGCATGATAGAAAGGTGCTATAACAGAAGAGAAAAAGATTACTCACCTGTATCAGAAGATTCCAGGTTCACAGGGGAAAGCTTCACCAAGAAGGGATCTCCAACCAGAGATCCTTCCTTCATGGCAGTCAGCCCTTAAAAGGGGTCTAAGAGAGGTGCACAGCTGAATTGCTTTCACCTGTGCTCCCAGGGCTGACCGGGTCTTTTCCCCAGGTGATCAATCAGTGGTTCAGGCTGTGACTCAGTAGTTCCCATACACAGACTGAACAATGGCTTGTCCTGCTGATTTTGGTGCATCATTTTGACTCTTTCCTGTAGTTTCCGTTACTGTGTCATTTAAAAACGTATTTACAGTAGAGCAAGGATTGTATGGTTTTTGCTTTTGCAGCTGATCTTTCAAACAGTAGTTGGGTAGGATTGCGTCATAAGCATTTGTTTTGATTTGTGATAGTGTTGAGCTTGGTTTTGGTTTTTTCACCTCTTATTTTTCTATCTGATTCTTTTAAATTGTCTTTGTATGTTTTTGGAGATGTGTGTGGGTTTATGGCTTTTGTTATTGAGTTGCTTTTGTTTTTTTTTCTTGTAATTATGAAGTCCCTATTACGCATTTTACTAAAATATTTTGGTATGTTTTACCTTCTTGTTTTTAAGATCAAAACCGAGGGTGTCTGATAGGAAAGCAAAGATGCAGAGCACCTCAAATTACCTCTGGCTGTTGTCTGACATTCTAGGACAAGGAGCTACTGCAAATGTTTTCCGGGGACGACATAAGGTTTGTGAAGAGTTACTAATGGTAATGAAATTGAAGTTTTTATCCTGTGTGGGTAGTGTTATGGAACCGATGAAAAGCTGGTAAACGTTTAGGCCCAGAGTAAATGCTTTTTTGTAGCTTGTTTGTATGTAGTTCTTAATTTTTTGGTCTGTTTCTCCACTGAATTTAGAGTTGTATACAGTTACTTCTGAGGATTTGTTTGTGGTATTATATGTATCTTAGTGTTACGTATTTGCATTCATATACCTTTGTAAAATACTCATGGTTAAAATTAATCCTTCCACTCTTCAAGTTTATGAATAAATTACTCCTATTTAAATTCTTAAGCAAGGAGTGTAAGTCTTGTCAGTTTCTGCTACGTGAGTTTGTTCGTCTTTTTGAAATTCTCTTTCCATATTTTTTTCTCTGATCTCGTACCATCAGTACAATATTTGTAATGTACTCCCTTCTGATTAAGCTGCTGTAATATTCATCCTTACGTCAATGCTGCCAACATATGTTGGACACTGTCTTTTGGGGTGACGTGCCTTGAGTAATCAGTACACTGCATCTTTGAGCAGTTTTGCCATATAAACGATGTACTGCTTTGTATGTTGTAACCCAAGGAGCTAAAATGACCTTCTTTCTGTCGGTCGTTCCATTCCAATGAATTCTGTGGTACGTCTCCCCAAATGAAGAAAAGCCTAGTTGTGAAAGTGGCATTTACTTACATAGTAATAACGCTGTCAAATGACTCTAAAATTATATATAAGCTACAGAATTTGCTACAGCCCCCATCTATGTGAAGCAACACTGAGCAGTATTTTAGCAGTTTATGTACTTTTCTGGGTGAGTGAATTTCAGCACAGTGGTTCCACTGTAAGGCTTATGGTTTCATGATTGCACCTCTCACTGTTCTGAGAACACGGAAAAAAGCTTGCAGCTTTGTGTCAATGGGAGAAAACCTTTACTGAGGCACCAGCAGCACATGTAAACGTGCTGTACAACTTACCTAGGTTAAGCGCAAGAAGGCTTTAATCTTGAACCCATCACACATGAGGTTGTCAGTGTAAGCTTGTTCTTAGAGTGTGTGCAGGGAGCTGCTTTGCCCCAAGAGCTGCGCAGTAAGCTGGTGCTGTGTGTTTATGAGCATGTCAGGGCTTAATTTCACCTGAGAACTTCAGTCTGTTATTGAGCCCCTGCCCATGCCCAAGACTTGCTTGCTGGGTGGGTTTGAATCTCTTCCGGGTTTTGCTTGAGTGGTATGTAGTGCTTGAGGTGGCCTTCTGTGTTAAAATACAATGTTACTTGGTCAATATAAGCAAAGCACTAAAGAAAAGGTTGTCTTCTAACTGTAGCAAATGAAGACTCTTAACTGTAGCGTGTGCTCACCACTTTCTGGTTTGTGCAGGTGGTTGACCTCTTGCTCACAAGTTATTTTTCAGTGGAGTTCATTGTTCGTTCTTCAGTGTGTAGCCTTTCTTATGCTAACTATTCTTTATTTGAAAGCACTTAGATTTGTGGGGTTCAATCTGGGTTTCCATTTTTCCAGTCTGTTTACTTCTAGCCTATGTTAAACTATATCAATACATAATCTATTTTATTTTTTTTAGGAGAATCTTAAATTTCAATTTAAAACGAAATACTATTTTGAGGTATTTCTAGTCTGTTTTAGCTCAAACAACAAAAGATCCCAGAATGCTCGGATAATGGATATGTGCATATTTACAGTCTTAGGCTACTGTTTGATTAATCATTGTTTTTTTCTCTTGTTTTTAAACAGAAAACTGGGGATTTATATGCTGTCAAAGTATTTAACAGTATAAGTTTCCTTCGCCCCGTGGATGTTCAGATGCGAGAGTTTGAAGTATTGAAGAAACTGAACCATAAAAACATCGTCAAGTTGTTTGCTATTGAGGAAGAGGTAATGAATTGTTGTAGTTGAGAACCAAGGTACATGGTAGTAACCAGAGTAACTTGTCTTTTTGTTTTATCTTCACTTGGAAACAATAAAGTTACATTTTTAAGAATAGTAACTTACGCAATAACATAAATACTCAGATCTGACTACCCTTCTTTTCTTTCTTTTTGTTATTGTTAAAAGAATACTCTTTGTTTCAGTGCTGAGATAAAGATTTTGTTTCTTCAAAGCCATCTGTATAGTTGTAATTATACAAGGCATAATAGATGGATAGCCAGAGGTTAAATAGGAATAACTCACCAATGCTGAGGCTCACAGTTAAGATGGATGCTCACCAACATTGAGGCTTGCTACAAGGAACTCCACACAGGAGTAATCTCCAAAAGAGAAGTTGCCTTAGTGGTGGTCAGTCCTTAAATGGGATCTAGGAGAGGTGGAATCAAGCTCCACCCCTTCCGGGAGCGCAGCTGAATTACCTTCACCTGTGCTCCCGCAGCTGACCCGTCACTTTCCTCAGATGGTTAATCAGAGGTTCAGGCTGTGATTAACAGTTTCCCATACACCATCTCAAGAAGATGCTGTCCTAAGGCTTACTGTGAATTGGCATTTTTAAGTTATCAATGTGTATTAATATGTAATAAGTGCTGATAAAATGTAGAAGCATTAAGCAAGGTGAATATAGATAAAAGACAGTAAACGTTCAAAAATTGGAGATGTTTCAGTAATTCTGGCAGGTTTATGATTTTGTTTTGTAACCAACTAAAACAATGACGTAGTACATGTAGAACTTCCTTTGAGTTTGAATTGCAGTGCTAAAACTTGAGACTGATTGATTGAAATGACCCAGATACTGAGACTGCTAAATAAGAAAGGAGGAGAATTCCTACTGTCTGCTCTTCTGTTCTTTAGTTCTTTGTTTGCCCACCTGCTAATACTGCTGTGTACCCTGTCAGGACCTAGAACTTGAGACTTTCTTCATCTCTGTGTTAGAATATGTGAAATGATATTAAAAATGATCTGCATTTATTTTCAAGATCTCTAGAATGATATTTGTGATTTTGCTACTGATTTTCTTCATTTTTGAAAGTAAGCTTCTGTTCCATGTGCGTTTTCTAACACTGTTTTCATAGTATTCACGAACTTGTCCTTTGTAATTGTTCTCCAGACAACAACTAGGCACAAAGTGCTGGTTATGGAATTTTGTCCATGTGGAAGTTTATATACAGTTCTAGAGGAACCATCCAATGCCTTTGGTTTACCAGAATCAGAGTTCTTAATTGTGTTGAGAGATGTAGGTATGTAACCTTTGCTCTTCAGCCTTACTGAATTAAACAGACTTGCACGTGTTTTTTTTATCTTCGATTAGCAAGAGATGAGAAGTTTAAATTATTTAAGTAATTCAGCAAATTAAGTTGGCCACGTGGAGTCATGGAGTGCATGTCATGTTTGTATATATAGCTGAATTAAGAAGCAAAGCTTTAAGCATTTTTATTTAGATAATTAACACTTTGTTTGGCAGTTTCAAGATTATTTGTCACTTAGTATTTGACTGATTTCTAGTGGTAATTAATCTCAGAAGAGGAAATTAGGAATAAAATGAGTTTTACCTGTGTCTGCCTGTCATTAGTAAAATGTCTGCCAGTATTTAATGGAAAGGATGCTACTGAGGGCATGAAATAATGTAATTTAGCTATTTAAAGAAAAAAGCAAAAATGCTAAGAAAATGTTCTGGTCTTTTTGTTAATTGTATTTCTCTTCTTGTTCTCATTTCCCAGTGAGAAAGCAAACACGCATGTATTCTTAGCTTCAGTTACAGGTCAGCATTTATGCAGTAAGTGCCAAGATACATGTCAAATTCTGCTTTTCTTTTCTTTTTTTAATTAAAGTGGCTGGAATGAATCATCTCCGGGAAAATGGAATAGTGCACCGTGACATCAAACCAGGCAACATAATGCGTGTTATAGGTGAAGATGGTCAGTCTGTTTACAAACTGACAGACTTCGGTGCTGCAAGGGAGCTTGAAGATGATGAACAGTTTGTTTCTCTCTATGGCACGGAGGAGTATTTAGTAAGCCTGTGTGATTTTACTTTCTGCTGAAAAACTGTTTAAAGCTCGGGACCCTTTGTGATAATAGTTGTATAGGTATAGTTGTATAGGTATAGGTATAGTTCAGACTTTTGGAAATTAATAGTGAAATCCTTGTATTATACTTGTGTTTAGAACTTTCCACTTTCTTCACTGAGTCACGCCAGTTCTGACATGGCAGCAGAAATTCAAATAATTTCCAGGTCTCATTTCTGTGGTTTCCTTAGGTGTAAGGAGTAACAACAGCGTTTTAGTTATGAATATCTTTGTCTTTATTCCCATAGATATTTTTCAGTTTGTATTTGAGCTAAGTGGATGATGGTGAGTGTAGTTAAAATTTATTACTTGACATCATGATTGAAGAGAGAGAGATGGGCAGGGAAGCATTAGTACAAGCATCTTAGATGCAGTTGTCTTCCTGTTGCCTGAAAATTTTCTCCCATTTGTATTATTGTAATTGATACTCTCCTTTGCTATGGACTTTTTTCCAATTTAGCTTTTGTTGCTTCAGCATCATCTGGATGAGTAGTGGTTTTCTTCTTTACTTTGAGGGTGAAAGAGCACTGGAACAAGTTGCCCTGAGAGGTTGTGGAGTTTCCTCTGGAGATATGCAAAACTCAGCTGGGTGCTTTCCTTTGCAACCTACTGTAGGGAACCTGCTTTAGTAGGGGGTTGGACTGGGTGATCTACAGATGTCTCTTCCAACCCTTACGATTCCAGGCTGGACGTGGCTCTGGGCAGCCTGGTCTGGTGGCTGGCAACCCTGCACGTAACAGGGGGGTTGAAATTCAATGATCATTGTGGTCCTTTTCAACCCAGGCCATTCTATGATTCTGTAATTCTCTTCTTTGGTGCTGTTTTATTTTAGTAGTCTAGTTGTGACTGAATTTTAACATACTATTGTCAAAGCTAGAAGCAGCTATCATATACTTAAGAGCACCTTGTGGTAATCTGTTGGAATAACTTAAGCAAATTCTATGATATGAGCTACCGTTGTTTTTTGATTACAGAATTTGCTGTGAAATTATTGTGGTTTTGTTCTTGACATTGTTCATAACATGACGCATGTTCTTTTTATCTATTTTTTTTTCCTTGTTAGCATCCTGATATGTATGAGCGAGCGGTTTTGAGGAAAGAGCATCAGAAAAAGTATGGAGCCACAGTTGATTTGTGGAGTATAGGGGTGACCTTTTACCATGCTGCAACGGGGAGCTTGCCTTTCCGACCCTTCGAAGGACCTCGTAGAAACAAGGAAGTGATGTAGGTAATTTAGAAGGTTAATTTTATCTGTTCATAAATAAAAAATCAGTACATTAAATGTTTTATTTTATATATATTTTTAAGAAATCCTATATATTTATTGTAAACAGTAAAATAGTGAAAATATTTAAGGCATAATGTTCTTTAAAATTCTCCTTCAGCAAGGATTTTAATGTGTGGAACCTTCGGACTTGAATTAAGCATCAGAGCTCCTTCAGAATACCGATGTTTTTCCACACCTTTCCTTCACCATTGCAGTAGGTTGATGTGTTGCAGTGTGTGTAACTTGAGTATTCAAATGAAGTTGAAGTATTCTGAATTTTTTTCAGTGTTTTCAGTGCTGCAAATGTTTGTTGTCTTTTTATATGATTGTCTATCCAGACAGCCTTGGAAGGCATACACTACGCATGAGGCTGACGATTTTTTTTTAAGTCGATGACTGTTTTGCTTATTTCATGCAACCAGGTACTATAGCTAAAGATAGCAGGTAGCTCCCAAATGCAAAGCAGAACTTGTGATAGCTACATGCTGGTTGGAGTGGATTCATTTTTCATTTTATTCTGGTGTTCTTCTGTATGTTATGTTTAAGATACAAATCAAGGTGCTAGCTGGAGACTCTGATACCTGTAAAGCTCCTCTGTACTGGTAGTGCTTGTTGAGGCTGATTCCAGTTTTCTTAGTTTAAGGAATTACCTGTGCTTTGGTTCTCCCACAGGCATTCTCATCTGTTTCGTGCTCATTGTTTGCTTCTCTCTCAAGCAGACAGGAGTACATTTTGTGTGTAGTTCATCCTCTGAGAAAAGAGAGCACAGCTGAAATTTTGCTTTGTAAAAATCTATTGCTTCTGGTTCATTTCATGAGAAGTCTGAGAGATACCAGCCTGCTAGGTACAAAGTTAGACAGTGCTGAATTGCATCCATATTGCCGAATATTTCCATGTTCCAGTAATTTTTCATAGCCCATCACCTCCTGTTTTGTTGTTTTTTTTTTTGATCCCCAGGTGACTTTGTTAGCTAAATGTCATCACTTGCCATGGAACGTGCTTCAAGTTAGTCAAGTAAATCCCAACATTAGAGGCTTGGCAATCTGATTTTGATTAATTACTACTTACAAACAAACTAAGGTTTCTTACAGTAGTACCTGAGATTTCTCCTATTTTTTTTCTCATAAAGGTAGAAAAAAAAACTGCTTTCTCAACATAGTTCAAAGTGTTTCCACTTCATTGTTTACTATTTTGACACCACTTGGTGTCAGCTTGTAAGTGAAGCTCCCTGAATATTGCACCACCTCAAAACAATGAGTTGGCCTAACGTTTACTCTTGCTTTAGAATTTATGTTATTGATTCTATTTTGAGGGTCAGTTTGTTAGACCTGTGTTTAAGAGGTAACAATTTGTTTATGTTGTATTGATGATGTGTTGCAGGTATAAAATAATCACTGGGAAGCCTTCTGGTGCTATATCTGGAATACAGAAAGCAGCAAATGGACCAATTGAGTGGAGCTGGGAGATGCCTATTTCTTGCAGTCTTTCAAAGTAAGTTTGAACTTCTCAGAGTGTTTCAGAGCAACTTAATTGTGCTTTTGCAGTTATTTCTCAGCACTGGTCCTCTAGAACAGAGGTCTGACTGTTGCAGTTGTTTTCTTTGAACTCTTCCATAGTTCTACATAGTGATTGGGTCATCAAGTGTTTTTTCTTCCCATCTTTCCATAATATTTCTACTATTGCTAATTTACAAACGAGCACATAAGAATTTGAAATGGTATGAGTAGAATAAAGATTATTACTATTTTTATCCTCCCTCAGAAAGGAGTATGAAGATTTAATGAACCTTGAATTGATGTGCTCCGTTCCTCCCTGTCTGAAAGAATGTGATGTAACACATCCCAAAGGTTAGACAGTAGAAATCGATAGGGAAAAACAGTTCCAAAATGTACATTTTTTACATCTTCTATTTTTTATCATTTATTGATATTTTTGTTGTTTATTTCAAAATACTCCATAGGAAGAGCAATGGAAGACTGATTTAGACAAAGAATAATTCTTGCTGACACTGACATACATAAAGGAAAGACATATGTTCACTGCAGCGTAACCATGCTTCAGTGTTTTACAGGTGATTAACAAATGTCTTTAGCGAACGTAATGTTTTGAGATCGTGTTGAGGTCAGATTTTCACATCCCATTTACCTATATTTCTTATCGAATCGTAGAGTCATAGGTTTCATAAGAACCCTGACCAACATGGATCGTTGAGTCCAACTCCCAGCTCCACATAAGACCACCCAAAAATAAAAACCTATGTCTGAGAGTGTTGTCCAAATTCTCCTTGAGCTCTGGCAGCTTGGGGCTGTGACTGCTGCCCTGGGGAGCCTGTTCTAGTGCCCAGCCACCCTCTGATGAAGAACCTTTTCTTAATATCTGTTCTGAACTTTTCTGAGTCTTCAGCAATGTAATATTGCAGGTGTTTCTAACTACCTTGCTGAACACTTATTCAAAGCTGTTTTTCATGGTGAAGGGCAAATGAAATTATTCTGTTAACAGACTATAGAAACAAACTTTCTGAAAAGCCAAATATGTTGATCCACAAGGAATGTAGAGTGGAAGTCTGTTTTTTATCAACTCATTAGTTCATAAAGATAAATTAATAAATTTACAGCATACAGAACTTACAATTTATATGCTTTATTCATGATATTGCTTAGTTGCTTTCTCTGCTTATTCCATTATAATTTATATGTTTTAAATAATAAAGGAAGCAATTTTTATTTCACTAAATGTCTGTTTAGAAGAATATTTTCAAGTAGCATTTAAACAGCATTTATTGTTACATGTTTAGACTGCAGTGAATCTGGAGCTCAGCATCCACTGCCTAGTGGAGGCATCGCTGAAGCTGGCTTCAAAATGTTACCATCCCTAATATTCCTTACAAATCAGATTTTCAAAGTAGAAATGCAAGAAGCTTGAACTGTCTTTTCATAGAATAGTAATGGCTGGAAGGCAGTAGTTTCCCACTTTCCTCTGCGGATGGTGAGCTGCATGTATCAAATGCTTGTTTGGCCCTATCCTCAATCAAGGTGTGTTTTTGTTAGCACTGGTAATTCGCAATTCAAATAATAAATCTTCTCTAACCAAGCTGATTCTGACTGAAAGCAATGCACAAAGCAGCTCGGTCAGCAAACTTAACTGGCAGTTACCTCCTCCTAAGTGGTAGACTACTCTAAGTGTTGGTGAGAGCTCATTAAAAGGTCATTCCCAGCAGCAGTAGAACATTAATTTAGCTCTAAGCTGTAGACTTCTTAAACTGCTTGTCATTTTTTTCCAGTGACTACGAAATTAGTTATGAACCAAGGAAAAATATGTGATAGTCAAGCCTCAAATGGTTGTTATAATTAAACAATGGGCATTGCCATTAAACATTTTGTTTTTAATCAGAGGAAATAAAAAAACAGTGGGAAATTCTTCAAGGCATAATGGACTGACTTATGTTCATGAAGCGAGTCAAAATGTGAAAAGATCCGAGTAAATACAAGTTGTTTTTATCTCTTCCTGGTGTCCTGTAGGGGTCTGCAAGTACTGCTCACTCCTGTCCTTGCAAATATTCTGGAAGCAGACCAGGAGAAATGCTGGGGCTTCGATCAGTTCTTTGCAGAGACAAGTGACATACTGCACCGAATCATAATCCACATCTTTTCACTCCAGCAGATGACCTTGCACAAAGTTTATATTCACAGCTATAATACGTAAGTGTTGTTCACTTCATTTATTTTCATTTATATTCGTTTCTCTGCTCTTACTCAGGCAAGCCAAATCCTGACCTGAGACCATCAGTGTTACGTATGTGATAGCCTTTCCTTGTCAGTGTGTCTGAGAAGTGTAATCTTGTAATTTTTCTGTGTATTCACAGTGCACAGAAATATGTTGATCATGAAATATTTCTAACAGAAATAAAATGGTTGAAGGTCAAATCAGCGGATTTTAGATTTGGTCTTAATCAGTGACATAACACAGACTTAATCTATGACTTTTTATAGTGTTTTTGTGTTTGTAGTGGATGCTAACTCAGCCCAGGTTTGTCTATGCTAAGTTTTTCATACATCCTGTTTACAAAATAGCTCTTCAGAAAACACGTTCAGCTCTCGCTGTGCTTATTTTGTCATCAAGAAAACAAAATGTGCATAGTCTCTGTGTCTGACATAAAACTCTTACAGGCTTCTAGAGATGTATTGCTACAATTTAGGATCCTGAGTGATACGGAGTTCACTTTATGACCATAAAGCACTGATATTAAATGCTATAAAGTCTGACTTATAGAATGATACAGTAATAAATGGTTTTTTACAGATAATGTGAAGAATGAGTTATTCTTTAATAAGAGAACAGATGCAATTATTTCATCAAATGTGTACATGAATTTCTGGCCTTTTCTGATTTTCTTTTCTATTCAGTACGTTGTATTGCCTGAGTGCTATTTTTGCAACGAAATCTTGCTTGGAAAAATCTCTCCTGTGCAGCACTGGAACAAACTGGTCCTTCCTATTTTGTATGGTTTTTTGTTGTTGTTGTTTTTTAAAGTTGTACATTCTTGTATTTGTATCCTTTGACTGCTGCATTTAAAACACCAGAGTATTCTTTGTTGTCTCAATCTCTGCTGCTTCAGGAGGTAAATCTGGCTATCTCTTAGCTTCAAGGCTGAATTTTGGGTGTATGCTTTTTGACATGTAAAATCACTAGATTTTTTCTCTTGGAGAGACCGTCCATATATTCTTAAGAAGTCAGTATACCTGAAGGGCTTCCTTTCCATTTTTACCAATATTCTGACTTCAGGGCAAAGCAGGTTTCGTTTACGCAGACATTCACAAAAGGTGGAAAGTCAGAGATAAATGCGGAAGTTTGATGTTTTGCAGGAAACAGCATCTATTTTTGTAAAAAAGCAAGCTGGAGCTTTGGGCAGTACTGCTCTTCTGTCTTCTGGGTCAGATGCTTTATGTATCAAACCAGCACTTAATTCAATAGAAGTAAAAGGATTTTTTTACTTAAGTAATACAAAATCTGAGTTGTTGAACTGTTGTATTGTAGTGGCTCCAACTACTACCGTATATATTTCTTGTCTTGTAGAGCTGCTATATTTCATGATTTGGTCTACAAACAGACAAAGATACCATCTCAGAATCAAGAACTTATATACGAAGGTCGGCGGTTGATACTAGAGCCTGGCAGACTGGCACAACACTTCCCCAGAACTACTGAGGAGAATCCTATCTTTGTAGTAAGCAGAGAGGCTGTGAATATTGTTGGGTTAGTCTACGAAGAAGGTATATAATGGCTATTTCGTCCTTCTTATAAGTACCCTGAATAGTTTTATTATCATTTTATGTCTGGCATGGCTAAGAGTGTTTCAGAGATTTATCTTTGAATATCTGAATTTCTAAGTAAGCAGTCCAATTAAAAATAAAGCTGAGTATCCAGCATGTTTTCACAGTAAGAGTAGCTGCTTGCAGTGTACCTAGTGCTGTGATCCTGAGTGTGTGTGTGGTAAGCTGCAGTGGTGCATATGGAGTTCTGAAACTTTTTGAAGATGACACTTGTAACAAGCTGAAAGGAAGCTTGCAGAATGTAATCCACAGCTGGTTCTATTGTTGCGCTTCTCACCAAGTGGAAATTCAAGTCCTGCTCTGTTTTATTCCTCATGAATGTGGTTAGTCTTTCTGTTAAGGTGGAGGTCTTAACAACTTAGATTTGCTTAGAAGATAATGCTGAAGAGGAAGAAAACAAAACTGAGTTTTTATGTTTGCATCTATCACTGAGGCTTACAGTGAGCCCTGTGCCAGAGCCCTTCTTTATGAGAGATGAGCTGGAGGGCATGCCTTCAGCTGAGAGATCAGTGCTGCTTTTGTCAGTATGTCCTACATACTGACTGCTGGGGCCAGCTGGTGTTCACACAGAGGTGCTGAAGAGTGTAGGTAGGAGTGCTGTCTGCAGAAGGGTCAGCAGGGCCTTTATATTGTGTCAGAACTCTCTGAAAGAGTCCATGAGCGTGAGAACAAAGGAGTTACAGCTGGTAGAGGCTACCCTGGGTTTCAAAAAGCTATTCAGTAAAGTCCAGCCCTTCAGACTCTCCATGAATGTAAGCAATCATGAGATAAGAAGGAAGAATCTCCCACAGGGCTAAACAAGGGACTGAAGAGCAGAAGTAAGTGGTTGGCTTTCACAGTGGAGAGAGATCATTAGTGGAGATCTGCGTGAAATCTGTGCTGTGCAGCCTGTTTAGAAGTAATCCGAAAAAGGTAGTGAAAGGGTATTTTGCTCAAAGTTCCACACTAAGGTGTATGAGACAAATCTGTTTGTTAAGGTGCGTGTGAGAACCATGCAATATTTAAAAGCTTGGTAGTAACAGTTTAGATGAATCTCCATGTAAATGTATATGAAAATAGGGGACAGGGTGGGGAGGGGAAACAGCTTGAGCTTAATGGAAGGACTCTGCTTTACTGTTTTCTACCTTTCTATTCAGGAAGATCTTAGAGTATTGATGGATAATTCAATGCAATCATTTGCTCAGTGCTTTGCAGTGGTCAAAACAGCAAGAGGAAAGCTGGGAATGCTCAGTGAGGCTTAAAAAAGTCATAATCCCTCAGCATCAACATACTATGTGCCATTACTTTTGACCTTTGAGTTTCTGGGCAGTTCTAGGCCCTCCTTCCTCCTCGTTCAGTGGTAGTACAGAAGCATTAAAACATATTCTGAGAAAAGAATAACTTAAAAACGGGTAAAAAGAATAACTTAAAAATGGGTAGAATTGATAAATTTTCAGCTAAGAGAGGGCGATGGGGGAGCAGAGGAAGAAAATGCCTGTGCAATTTGCAAATAGGTATCTGAGCAGCATATAGAATCTTTGTAAGCACTGCTTACTTTCTCTTCCAATAGAAGAACCATAAAATTCCAAATTCATTTGTCACAATGACTGTTTTGTACTTGTATGTGAGATGCATCAATTGCACAAAGCATACTTAGACTGCAGGTTTTTTGCTGTAGAATTTGAATGTGAAAGCTTTTAAAGGTTTCAGAAGGCTTCTGTTAAATTAATGGAAGAAAAAAAATATTGAGGGTTTCCTTAAACACAAATTTCATCACATCTCAGGAAGTCCTTGAAACATAGATAGTTTGAATTTGGGAGAATCTGAGGGGAGATTAGATGTTTGACCTGTTCTTACATACATCCTTAAGCTTCTGCTGTGAGAGAAAACACACTGAGCTGGATAATAGAGTAATGCCTTTTTGTATGGAGTTGCTTGATATAGGGGAACAAAATGGGATAATTCTGAAGTTCCTTGCTTCTGACTCAGTTGTGCTTTTGAGTTTTAGTAATAAATATTTCTTAAACGTATTAACATATCTGTTATTTTATTAAGGCTTTTGAAATCTATTATGGATGATAGGAAATACAGATGTTTGGTTTATGTTTCAGTTTTGCTTCCTAAAGTGCATCAACGTTATGACTTGGATGGGGATGCCAGTATGGCTAAAGTGAGTAACAGTGATTTTTTTTTAATGTATACAGCTGTCTCAGATAATGATTCTGAAATGAAAACTACTTTATTCTCAGATGAATAATGTTAATAAAACTATTTTTGTATGGTAGTGAGAATTCTTACTGACAGAAGTGTAGTTGCTAACAAGAGGCTCCAGAAGTATATTTTAATAAAGTCAGAGTTTGTATACAAAATAATTTTGTATTTGAAAAACAGAACAGAAACAGCCTTTTAAAGTTCAAGTTCTTTGCTACGGCATAGTTTAGTGATGTGAGGAAAGGAGCTTGCCAATTTCAAGTCTTCTAAAACTACTGAATGTATGCATTACCATGCCTTGATTTTTGTCATGAACACTTTTATGCTATGCCTATAAAATGTGGCTGCTGAGGAGCTTTTTTTTCCAGTTTGGTAATCCTAAAAGCACCTGTCTCTTTGAAAACCAAACATCTTTTAAATTAATAAACAGAAGGTCATCATTTCATGTTATTTAGAATGTTTTAAACTGTCTTTTATGAAGCTTTGTTCACAATTCTCAGTGATAAAGCAAACTTGTAAGGTGAAAGAGTCCCTAGCCTTAGAACTGTAAAATAAATCATTTTCACTAGTTTCTTTTAGTTTATTTCCTAAACTGCTGAGGAAATATACTTGTCCCTTTACAGAAGATAAAGTAGATCCCAAGAGTAAGCGGTGTGATTTTTGTTTATAAGAGGCTTATTGTCATTCCTAACAGATATTTTAGCATAACTGGAAAAACTCACTATTATGTTTACCTCTGCGTCCATAATGAGTATTCCATTATTTCCTGACTAAAGTTTGGGCAAAATTATTCATCTTCTACTACCAGCTTCATGTTGCTCTTTATTTTATTAATCTGTGTTGCTTTGTTGTGATTAATTGACCTGAAACAACTGTTAAGAGAATGTCGGGTTAGAACTAATGTTGTCTGTGTTTTCCATCAGGAAGTAACACGTATCGTATGTTATGCCTGTAGAGTTGCCAATTCTTTGCTACTTTACCAGGAGCTGATGCGAAAAGGAATACGATGGCTAATGTAAGCAATTGATTCAATTGCTATGAACATGATTTACTTTTTTAAAATTGAAATGTACCTTGGTCTTCAATACGTAATGTTGGGATCTGCTGCCCTGGGGGGTTTCTTTTTCTCCTTGCATCCTTCCGCTTCTTAGATCGTAAAGGAAACAAAGATAGATATATATATATATATATATATATATATATATATATATATTTTAAACAATAATATTGAAGTATTTGCAGTTTCACTTTCTCCTGTGAATAGTTAATTTTCAGCCTCTGATAAGATGCATGTACAAGATAGTTTTGTATGAGGATTATACTAATGTGTCTCTAAAGGAAAGCAGTTCTTAGTAGCAGTTAATTACAGTAGGTATATTACTATATAACTTGATTGCTGGTAAGGTGGCAGTTGAATGGCGTTTGTTATGGACTAATGCTTTGCTTTTTTAGTGAAATAATCAAGGATGATTACAATGAAATGGTTCATAAAAAGACCGAGGTTGTCATCAGGCTGGATTTCTGCAGCAGAAACATTGAAAAAGCAGAGAAAATGTGAGTAGAAGCAGTACACCAAATGCATTGATTTTCATCATCTTTAATGACAATGATATTTTAAGTTAGTACATTTACAGGGTTTTTGCATTTAAAATTAAATTTGATTAGTGCGGCTGTACTGATGCATTGCTTTCACTTCAGCAGATTTAGTACTCAAATTGGTATTACTTTTACTCCTTAATTTAGTGGGTGCAAGTAACTACTATTGAATAGCAGTTGCACACATCCTTTTTCTACTTTCTTCTTAGACGTAGCTTATTTACTGTTGTTGACTTTAGGAGCTGTACTAGAGCCTGAACAAAGAATCCAGTAGTTCTCCTTTCGTTAGTGCTTTAGTGCTTTTGTCATTGAGTTGGTTTTGTATGTGAAGGATGACTTTGAGCACTGCCACATTCACAGCTTTAAGACCTTTGCATTTTCTGCCCAGAAATAATTTTCATGTTGAAAATATATATTGCTGATATAAAAACCTACATAAAAGCTGCAGTATGATGTCATGAGATCAGAGCGTACACATAGGGATGCCAAAATAAATTGCACAGGAGTTACTACTTACATCTTTTTTTAATTGCCTTTCTATTGAGTCATGTTTGGTTTGGTTGATTCACATGACGGAGATGTGTATCAGAGTCTCATCATAGTCTACATGGACCTGTTTAGATCTGTATAGTAGAAAGTTTTCTTTAGAGCACTTTCCTTAAAACTGGCAAAGCTTCTGAAAAGGAGTGGCTAATATTGATGTCTTCTAGAATAAAAGGGATGGGAATTCCAAGTTTCAAAGATTGCAGTAGAATGTGACAGTTGCTTTTCTTGTCTTCCAAGTTCTAGAAGCAAATGTTTTCCAGAGGTTGAAGACTCTTCTGCCCTAATTCTTTCAAATACTATCTGCAGGAGATGGAATTGCAGCAGTTTTCTGTCCAGATTTTTGTTGCATCTCTGAATCTCACTCAGTGTGCAGTTCTATCCCTTTTCTTTCTGATACCTCTTAAAGGTGTTTTGTTCAGTCTTTCTACAACTAGCATTGGCTCCTTCAGTAGGATGTGTTGTTCTTTGGCAGTTTGATGCAAACTTTATACCGTGGCTCTTAGTAAGTTTGCCCAATGGCTAGTAATTTTCCCATCTACTGACAGTGTTTCCCGAATGCTGTCTTATCCACAAGATTCACTAAGCTTGCATCCCAGCTGGTCTGAAAATAGAAATACCCACAAGATAATTAATGCACACATGTACAGTCATATGTTGGAGCTGTTCTGCATTTGCAAATTGAATGGCTTGTATGTAGTAATTGTGGACACCAAAGGATTTGTCAGGGTTGATCTATGCATGCCTAACACTTCTGAGCTTTAAGGAACTTGCTTTGAAAAACAACAGCAAAGTTGATAAATGGTGAGGCCGTGGCATACCTTGGTAGCTGAGTTATAAATCATCAGGGCTGTACTGCAAACTCCCTTCAAGCCAGTTTATGGTAGCTAACAGCACTGGTTCCTGTTCACTCTGTTTGGCTCAGATGTTTTCCAGTATTTAGACGTGTCCTTCAGGTGAATGCCACTTGCTACTCAGAAGAAATCACTGTCATTTCTGATGTATGACTCTGGGGTATTCAGTCAAATCTCCGAGTAGCAGTTTGAACAAAAATTACATTCTTTTGCAGACCGGAGTAGTTCTCTTGTGAACAGAAATTTGCTGTGTGTTTGCACATGGTTTTTCAGCAGGCTTTCAGTTTATTTAACTTTAGAGGACTTTCAAAGAGTTAGCAAAGGACAAATCCTCTTGTTCTCCTTTCTGAAGACTCTGCCACAAAGCATGGCAATGCAGAGCTTTTATTTGAAAGGTAAACAGAGTATTCATCTTAAGCAAAGTATGCATTGTTCGAAAGTAGCTGAACTGGTTCTAATGGTGTTCTTAATAAAATGTACCTGAGACTCAGCAGGAAAAATAACCTCCTGAATGATTTATTAAACACTTGAACTATGGTCATATGGAAAGTATCAGCTGCTTGGCTTGGCCTTAACATTTGGTAACCCAGCCTTTCCAGATACATTTCTGCAGGAAAACATCTTGGTGCACTGATTTGTTGCACCATTGACTACCTTAAGAATCTTTAGTTTGGTAACTTTCTAGAAGTGATTTGATGAGAAAAATAGTTTTCTGCTGCCTGCTGAATGCAGGCGATGGGAGTATAATAAAGAATTTCTGAATAAAAGTTTCAAATTCATTTTTAACAATTGAAAGGTAGGAAAAAAATCAAGGAATTGTTTTTTTCTTAAGAAAAATGTTTTCGTTTCTAATGTCTGCTTTAGGTTGTCTGTCTTTCATGTTTGCTTGATAAATACTGCATTTCGTATAGAAGTGGTAGCTGTTGTTAATATTCAGTTTCTAAGAGTATTTTGAGTGCATTACTCATTTGATTATATTTTTTATAAACATGCTGTTTGTTACGGTCAGATATGAGAATTTGATGCAGATCAACTTGGAATCATCAGAAGTGGATGAAATTTCAGAGATAAACACGAAGTTGTTGCGGGTAAGTATTTTACAAAGCTCACATTATTCTCAAAATGGTGCTCTAGAATTACAAAGCAGTAACACAGGTTTTTCTGTATTTTCCAAGTAATTTCTAGACTGCTGAAGATTGTTATAAGATGCCTCTGCTGAGATATGGATACCTTTCTGCAAGCGCTAAATCCTGTCATTAGTTCACTGTAATGAAAATAGTGTCATCCCCGACAATACAATTCCATTTACTACGCTTTGCTTAAGTGAAAAATTATAACCACTAAATGTATTTCTCTGTTTCCTGAAGTAATTTTAGACTGCTGTTTGGCTTTCTGAAGTGATACATGCACAAGGACACTTCAGAGTGTTCTGTTTTGAAATTTGTATTAAGTTTCCAGACAAGTGAGGAAAAATTGAAAAGAACTTCATACCTTTTGCCAGGACAGCAGTCTATAAAGTTCACTATTCTAGAGAGCAAAAGGTGATTAGTGCATTTTCTTTTTATTTTTATCTTTCTGAACTGTGGGGAAGGAAATGTATGAATGACATGTGTAGTCATTATGTCAACTCTTAACAAACCAAAATAACTAGTGGAGAAGTAAATAGGGAATTTAGGAAAGGTAAATTCTTACTATTAAAGCCTCTGAATGAAACTAGATATTAACTAGTGGAAACACTAGCTTCAGTGAAGAAAGCTTCATAGTTCTTTAATGAAGGTCAGTTAAACAAATGGATATTGATGTGCTCAGTCTGTTTTCAGCCTAGATTAATTTTTCACTTGGCCCAGCAGTAAGATTGCTTGAACTTTCTTGCTCTTACATAGCTCTCCAGCTCTCAGGGCACAATAGAAACAAGTCTTCAAGATATCAAAGCCAAACTTTCTCCCGGCGGTTTACTGGCTGACGCCTGGGCGAATCAAGAAGGCACACATCCGAGAGATAGAAAGTGAGTAACTGTATTGACTATTTTAATGTAGGTTAATTCTACATTGAGTTGTAGTTCGTAAAGCTCATTAATGGCTATTTGAGTCTGTAGATAAAATATTTTATCATTTTTGTCATTCTAGTTCAGAAAGGCTGCAGACACTGCTGTCTTCAATCACAGATATTTATTATCAGTTTAAAAAAGACAAACAAGAACGAAGTAAGTAACTTATTTGATTCATTTTTAATGAAAGCTGTAATATAAATGGCAAGTCAGTCCTTGTTCTACTTGGATATTTGTGTTAGCAATGAGGAGTCAGTCAGCAACAGTGAATGTATGTGTAGGCCTTTCTTAATTATCTTCTTAACGCCTGTATGAATGAAACGCTGCTGATAATCTTAGAGATTTGAATTGCAACAAAGGAGGAGGAAAAAGAGTAAATTACTGCTTTTACTTATTAACACGGAAGAAAAACATACTGAAAATGGGTAAACTAAGTGAAGTTTTATGTAAACACGACTAACAGAATTAAACTAGTAATATTTCTTGTCTGCTCTGATCCTAGGGCTTCCCTATAATGAAGAACAAATTCACAAGTTTGACAAGTAAGTTTTGAAGTGAACTTTGGGAAACAATTGCTTTCAGGTGCTCTTGGTGTTAACCTCTCCTGTTGATTATTGCCGCAAATTATATCCTCTTTAGAATTTCTGCCTTAAAACAGATATGTTTTTAAAATATCTTAAATACATAGAGTGCCAGCATACTTTATTGTGATGCTTTCTGGCAGTGGAGTTCCTTCACATACATTCCTTTTAAATGCAAATGTTCTTCGTCTGAGCATAATTGCATTATGGAGAACTCCTTTTTGTCTTGTTTGCTATTAAGATGAAAATATCCCACTGGTTATCATGCAACAGTTAATGAAGCAATAGAAGCAGCTGTTAGACTGTACCCCTCAGTATTCCAATATGCCTTAGTTTTACTTCCTGGTGCAGTGCGTAGTACAGTATGGCAGTTCTGTGGAACTACTGTCTGCAGTGCTAACCAGAATTCAGGTTTGTTTTGTTTTCTTGGCTTTATATCTACGTGCTATTTTTCTTGTCATTACCTTAAGCTAAGACAGAACTCTGGCTTTTCTATTCCAAGGATATTACTCAGCACAAAGGATTATTTACATATGTTGGATGTCCCAAGTATCTATGGAAGGCAGCTAAATAATAACGGATTCTGTCCTTTCCATTCAGAGTCCTGTTCCTTTGAATATACCTGCTCAGATAAATGCTGACTGCAAAAACACATTTGATCAATTATTCATATGCAAATTCTTGCAATTTCTCCCTGCCAAGGAATGTTTTGAGATAACCTGTCAGTTCATGCAGTTTTTTGAGTTCTTGTACATTACAGTGGTATGAATAAAGTTGATCTGAAGGGGTTTTTAAGTCTGCATGCTTCTTGTTTGTTTGAAGGAGGTTCTGAAAGCAGTATGGCACTCTTAGTTGTTTCTGTGTTGCAGGCAGAAGCTCTATTTGCATGCTACCAAAGCCATAGCTCTGTTCAAAGATGAATGTGTCAGCAAGTACGATGCATTTCTGGACAAGGCTGAGGACTGGACAAGGCAAGCTTTTTGATTTCTTTAGTATTTGGTAATGTGTATCAGTTAAAAAATATATATATTTTTAAAAGAAAACTACTACTTTTTCTCATTTAGGAAAATGCTTCACACAAGGAAGCAGTTGCTGGCTCTCACCAACCAGTGTTTTGATATTGAAGAAGAAGTATCCAAATACCAGGATTATATAAATGAGGTAAAATTCTTCTAAATTGTGTAAAGGCTTTGCAAAAATAAATGCGGTTTATAGTGAGTTGTACTTACTGCGGTTGCATTAAAATATAGGCTTGCATGGATGTAAAGTTTGGTCTATAATTGCTTCATTGATGATGTAGGAATGACATAAAGGAAAGCCTCATTTACAAATGCTGACTTGGTGGAATTTTTGTGGGGTTTTTTTGTGTTTGTGTGTTTTGTTTGGTTGCATTTTTATTGTATTGCTGGCGCTCCCATATAAATCTATGCTGACAGATGTGGGTTCACTGAGAGGTTTTCTGTGCAATTACTATCATAATAGTATGTGAGCGCCTAGATGATTGTGTGAAAACTCTTGTGGAGCATAAAACACTACTCACAGTCAAAATCAGGGAATACACACTCAAGGATGCATGCTAATGTAATGCTGCTGGTGGCATGAAAGAAAAAGTTTCATTAAGATTTGGACAGTGACTCTGTTGGATGCAGACTTATCAGAACTACCTCAAAACAGAGAATGAGAAGAGCCTTTACTCTTTTCTGTGTAACCTTAATGAGATGTGAACATCATACTTAGTACAACGTCCCCACATCAAAACCTTATCTCAGTCTAACCTTAACTTAAAGAGCATCATCTTGCAATCAAGTTGTTGTTCGTTACGAAGGAAATATAAATGAAAGAAGATCACCTGACCTGAAGCAATTAAGAAATAGTGAAGAGCAATGTTTTACTTGTTATTTGTTTGTAATTTTAGTAGCACTGCGGAAGCCAATTATTCATTAGAATCCTCTTCACTTAGGATATCTAAGAACATAACAGATAATTCTTCCTTATGAGTTTATTACAAAAGCTTGAGGCACTGAAGAAGGTGGAACAAATCAGAAAACTGAAGGTCACGTCTGTAAAGATCTTGCCACGATGACCTCATACCTCACTACTGCAGTGATTTTTGTGAAGCATCTCAGCAAGAGAGAATTGAAAAATGGTGAACATCAAGAAGCATACCGCAACTTGTATTTTAACTTACACTTCCTTTTTATCTATTGCAGCTACAAGATGCTCTGCCTCAGAAAATGTTCGCAGCTTCCACTGGGATGAAACATACCATGAATACAGTTTATCCAAGTTCAAACACATTAGTAGAAATGACTCTTGGGTGAGAATTTATTAATTGAATTGATGTCATATTCCGTACCTATTAGATAGATGGATTGAAAAGAATGCTTACAGTTGGCTTTGTGTTTGCTCTGCTAAGGCTAAGAATGATACAATTATTGCAGGAAAAAAAAAAAACACCTTTGTATTGCTGAAGCAGCAGTATGGACTTGGAAGCGAGTAAAGGACAACATTAATAATCATCCATTACTTTTTAGTGAATAACCAACCTGATATGTGTCTCTTATTTTGTATGTAATGACAAGTTGCTGAAAGCTTTGTGATGGTGAGTGATTGTACTAAACAGCTGCCTCTAAAAATTGTAACCTTTCTTTGGCTTATTCTTACTACAGTATGAAGAAACTAAAGGAGGAAATGGAAGGGGTTGTTAAAGAGCTGGCTGAGAACAATCACATTTTGGAAAGGCAAGCAATTGTTTTTCATTTTGGGGCTGTTAGTAGGAGCAAGCTTTGTTTGGTACATTTTGTAGATCAAAAATGCAAACTAAGGGACAATTCTGTGATCTAACAGTAAATATATCTTGACCTGCTGATCTGAAGTGCAACAAAAAGCCTTTCTTCACAACTTTGAAACATAACTGTAACATCATTCTGACGTAGCAATCGTGACTTTTTTTAATGTCACATATGTTTAGCTAATAGAAATACCTGTTGCACAGCGAGGTTAATTCCAAATTTAAACGTAGTATTTTTGCAGCAGTTCGGTTTGCTCTTTTAACTTTTTACTTTTAGATACCGTTTTTAACAACTGTGGAATTCTACCAATGTGACCAACTTAGCAGTTTTCAGATTGCCTAAATATAATGAAGAGTTTTCATCATCACGTACAGAATGCTTGTGCTTTTTTCCTAACTGATGATAAGATACATGAAAATTATGATCTCTTAAAAGTTTCAGCTGAAACTGTTGGTAGAGCTGAGCTTAGCTTCAAGCTGAATTTTTTTGTTCCCTGCCCAAGTCCTGTACTTGGAGCATAGTATCCTTTCTTCTGTCTTGTTGTCAGGTACAAAAGTTGGATACAAATGCGTGTGTCAGCATGTGACGAGGGAGGGGAAAAGCCCACAAGTAAATTACAATGAAGTAAGGATTAATCGATTCTGTATTTGATGTGTTAAATCACCTAAGAACACACTGCTTTTTCCTTTTAGATTTGGTGCTTTGACTGCAGATGGTGGCCTGAGGAATGTGGACTGTATCTAACTTTCAAAGCGCCTGAAGAAGATTTGTACATTTTTCAAAGGGAAAAAATACTGATGGGACATTTAAAAGCAGATAATAAATCTGTATCCAGTTTTTTTTTTCTCTGCAACTGTAGTATTAAAAGAAAATGTAAATATGTATAATATGTAAATACAGAAGAAATATATATCTTTTTTTGTCAGCGTTTAGGGTAGAATTAATCCTGGCAGGGAATTTAATTCTTGGAGGATTTCTGACGTAGTCCTAAAAGGCAGAAGTGTTGTTGATGAAGTTGAAATTTGTTTGGTTTTAATATTGCCCCTTTTTCAGAATGCAATTTACTTGTTATTGCAAGAGTAACCTA
Organism: Alectoris magna; assembly: GCA_030625065.1. Lineage (NCBI taxonomy): Eukaryota > Metazoa > Chordata > Aves > Galliformes > Phasianidae > Alectoris > Alectoris magna. Next base: position 164,693,100 of record CM060560.1, on the reverse strand, counting down.
TAGCAGTCTAAAAACTATGATTAATCTTTAAAGGGTGTCATGGATCTCCTTTAACCACTCACAGTAAGAAAGACATTGAGGCTGGAGTGTGTCTGGAGAAGGGCAGTGAAGCTGTGAAGGGCCTGGAGCACAAGTCTTACAGGCAGATGCTGAGGGAACTGGGGTTCTTCAGTCTGGAGAAGAGGAGGCTCAGGGGAGACCTTATCGCTCTCTGTAACTACCTGAAGGGAGGTTGTGATGTAGTGGAGGTCAACCTCTTCTCTCATGTAACAGCAATAGGATGCCTCAAGTTGTGCCAGGGGAGGTTCAGGTTGGACATTAGGAAATACCTCTCAGAGAGCGGTGAGGCATTGGCACAGGCTGCCCAGGGAGGTGGTGGAGTCGCGGTCCCTGGAGGTGTTCAAGAAGCATTTAGATGTTGTACTGAGGGACATGGTCAGTGGGAAATACTGCTGATAAATGGACGGTTGGACTGGATGATCTTGGAGGTCTTTTCCAACCTTGGGGATTCTGTGATTCTGTGATTCGATGACTTTGGAGACTAGCTGAATGACTCTAGTCATCCCAAAACAGGAGAGCTGCTTTAAGTAAGCTCTTTAAGTAAGTGTGAATGGAGGCGAAAAGCACAGACAGGACAGAGTGGAAACACATTTGTCTTTTCTTCACGTGCATACTGTTAGTTCTCTTCTATAGGAAAATAAATTCACAGTATTTTTTTAAAGTCCTTGCCCATATTCGATGCCATGCTGTCTGCTCTGTATAGGGAAGTTTGACACTGCAGGTGTCAGACTGAATGTAGAAACTCCTTTTGTAGAGTACAGCGCTTTCAGAATGTTCCTGAAATCTCATTGCTTACTACAAGAGAAGTGGGTTCTTAAAATAAGATTGGGTTTTTTTTTTTCAGAATCCTCTTTGCAGGCATAATTTTTAAAGGTTAAAAACTGATCCTACAAAGATTTTTTGAGCAGTGAGCCGAATAGACAGCATTATGCCTCAGTGGCAACTGAGCGTTAGAAAAATGATGTAACCAGTCCAGATCTTGGAAAAGCAAACCACACCCAATGCTGACTTATATATTTCTCAACATTACGTTGATAACCCCTTGCTGTTTCAAAGGCTCTTAATTTTGAAAGAAACTGAGCGTTAGTTGGAATATATGATTTTCAACGTCCTTTATACCGAAGCAATCTGAATGGGAAAGCTCATTGTGATAAGAATATTGTGTGTATATTGAAATACGTGCGGCATTCTTTTTCATGGTTGAAATTGATTTATGTTCTGTCACGTTCATTTTAAACATTGCTGGTTTTAGTGTTGCTAAATACATCGGTGATCTTAATCTTGTTAAAATTACTTTCCCTAAAGTAATTTTAACTAAGCGCTATCTAAGGAAGTAATCAGTTCATGATCTACTGATTACCTTCTTATGAAGTCAGTATATTTTTCCTGTTGAGGTGTGGCATGTGATACCATGGAACTCTTGGCTCACGCTAAGTGTCCCAATGCTATCAGGCATGCTACTGATTTGCCAAAAGAAGTAATGGAAAGTAATATATGGTTCTTCCTCCTGAAGCTGGTTTTGCTGTTTTGGGGGGTTTAGCGTAGTATATTAATTATCTGTTACTCAAACAAATCTGTCGTCATATGAATTGTGAAAATGCATGAGTGAATGACTTAAATACATCACTGACCACTTACTGTGGGCTGTGTCCTTTCTTTTGTCTTTCCACAGTTTCGTTTTTTGTCCATTTCAGCACTACCTCCTGATGTTTGTTTCCCTGTACACTCATATGAAATAAGCTTCAGATCTGAAGTAGCAAAGCACAGCATATAGCTGGCGTTAGTCGGCTGTCCTGAAGTGGTGTCCCAGACGACAGAATGACTAGCATGGCTGCTAGTAGAGCCACTCATCCTTTCTACTTTATAACCACTCTGCTGATACCCCTTGTGATGAAAATGAGCTCTCTGTGAGAGCGCCGAAGTTCTTAGGCTGTGAAGAAGCCCTCTTGTCAGCGCCGATTGAATTAAAGTGCTGTAATAGTGGTAATCATAGAATAACATTGGATATAGTGCTATGATAAGGGTTAAAAAGGCCCAATGGAAGAGGTTTTTTTGCTCGTTTTCTTTCTTTTTAAATCCTGAAGAGGATTCTAAATCTAGAAGAGGGGAGGTGTGTCTGACTCTTCCTTCATGCTCGTTTGTTCCACTGACTGCAGAAATCAACGTTCCCCCGGTGGTCTTCGTTCCTTCGGCACCGGCTCGTAGGTGTCCGTGTGGGCCCCCCCGGGGCCTTCGCTTCCCCCCACCGGGCACAGCGGCAACAGCCGCGCGGCTCCGAGGAGCGCTGCGGCACTGCGGAGGACTTAGAGGTCGGGCCGCTCCCGGTTCGGCGCTCCCGACTCTCCGGAACCCTCCTAAGGGAACCTGAGCTCGAAAAACGCGGTCGCTAAAAGCAGCCTATTATGGGATGTTCATTATGCTCCGCAGCCACCCCCTGCGCGCCACGCGCGGTGTCACTTGTAACGGGCTGAGGAGCGCCGGGCGCGGCGCCGCGCCTCCCGCACGCAGCCGTGCCCCGGGAACGGCGGGCAGGGCCGCGCTGCCGGACCGCTCCGCACAACGGTTCTCCGGAGGAGCGCGCATGGCGGCGGCCCCGGAGGGACCCGACCCCGACCTCGGCTCCGACCCCGGCACGTCCTGCGGCCGCCCGGCGCCGCCGAGCGCCCCGCACCGCTTCGCGCCGACGGCGGCGGGAGCGTGGTGCGACCTCTGCTGCCGCTTCGTCGTCTCGCAGGGCCTGCGCTGCGCCGGTGAGCGGCCCCCGACCCCTCGCTCCCTTCTTTCCCGCCCCGTCCCGTCCCTGCGGTGCCGGGTGGGGGCTCGCGTGCTTCGTGGGCGGGAACGGAGCGGCGGTGGCCGAGTCCCTGCCCCGCGGGGAGGTGCCTCGGGGCACGCCTCGGCGGGATATTTTCTTCCGTTGGGATGCGCGGCGGGCGAAGGTGGGTTTTTCTTTCCCCTCTCAGAAGGCAACTTTCCTGTTTTGCAGCCATCTACCTGTCAGCCAAACGCACCTTGTTTTGATTTTGGTGCTTTTGTCAGGCATAAGGAAAAAGTCCAGCAGGAAGAGACCTTCCCACGTTGAGGGCTCTGTGAGACATACAGCTTCAGTCCCCCTCCCCAAAGCCCCAGAAGGACGTGTTGGAGGGTAACCGAGCGCTGCCCATAGCAGAGTGCCGTGTCAGGGTGTGGGCTTTGCCTTCTGTCCGTGTCCCTGAGCCTCAGTGTTAGAGGTGGGCGCTGACGCCCAGCCCAGGGCAGCAGGCTGCGTGCACTGCTCTGGCTTACGGAGATGTGGCAACCTCAGGTTGTCCTCTGCTAAGGCACATCATTTCTCTTACAAGGTTTCTATCATTACCTTCTGCAGCTCTATTCTTACAGTTAATATTCTAAAAGGAAACACTAGCGATTTGAAAATACAATTTTTTTGGTAATAATTTATTATTGTTCAAGTTCTTGCACCGTTGCGACAGGGTAAGTACACTTATGTGAAAGTAGACCTTAAGAATCCTATTATTTTCTTTTACGGTCGACTGTTCTGTGGCAAGAGCCCTCAAGTGTCATGTTGGATTATGCATCTTCCAGCAGTGTTTTCTCGGCACGATTACGGCTCGCACTGCTTTTCTTTCTCCTCTGTGACAAGCTCCATTTTTATCAGCTGTAGTCCTCGCGGCTGCTCTCTGGCGAAGTAGCACAGGGAGCATTCAACATTTATAGCCTGGCATGAATGTAACATTTAAAAGCCATAAAGTGGTATGGAGATGAGAGGGAGTGGGAGCGAAGTCACGCACAGACCACTGCTCGAGCCCAAGTGGTTGCTGGCACCCCACGATCTGAGTGGATGGACCCAAATGTCTGAAAAATTGGTGCAGGGCAGCAAACCGCCACCCGTACCAGCCCAGTCCACAGGCTCTTCATCTAGCCCGGCTGTGGGGGCGGCAGCAGGCTGCAGGGCTGCAGCAAGGCTGGTGACCTCTGCTGGAGAAGCCGTGGTACTCGTCAGCACCCCTTGAGAAGCAAAAGCTACAGCAGGAGTTACAGTGCTGATTCCTGGCAGAGGCTTTGAGCTGCCTGGCAGGTGCGGCAGTGCTGGGAGGTATCCAGGTAGTTCTGGGAAATGGTAGGGAGCTTTGCTGCCTCATCTATAAAGCAGAACGACAGCATCTTCCAGGCAGCCTGCAGCAGATAAAGAAGGAACTGCGCGCGGAATTGTCACGAGGATTCTGAGTCAGAGAGATGGAGGTATTACTTGCACTTAGGTCACCCTGTTTGAGTTGGCACTCAGTAGCCAGCTGCCCTCAGATGAGACCAGAGTCAGGGATGCTGACCTGGATGGTAAGCACTAAAAGCAGTGAGGAGTTCCCCTGGGATAGGGAGGCAGTCAGAGGGGACACCAGGGGGAGAATGTGGGAGTTGAGGTGAGCAGATTTCTGTGTCAGTGGAAAGAGCTGCTATGTCCCTATGGAGTGGTGGCAGGGTATTATGGCAGGGCTGGGCTTTGCCATCCTTGTTTCACAGAGGGGGACTGTGATCATCTCCAGGGTTCCATGTACTCCTTGGTACATGTGATAAAGTGAAGTGGGAGGATGGCTGCAGTGAATGAGGAACCACCAAGAAAAGGGTCCTTCTGCTTCTCTTGCTATTTTGATGCGGAATTCATCAGTTGGTTTTCCAGCCTCTGCTAATAATTGGAAAAATACTTTCATATAACTCAGGGAAGAATGATCAGAATGGAAAAAAAGAGTTCAAGGAGATCAATGACCATCTGTTAAATGCAGTGCACAAGGTGCACATTATTCAAGCAATATATCTCTTGGAAAAAATAAGGCAATACCAGAATTTCTGGACCTCAGCCCAGGAAGAAAGCCAAGTGTAATGAGATACCTCTGAAAAAGATACTTGGTAGTATCTGAGCTCTTGCTGTTATTCTGGATTACTTTTCAAGGGGACCATAATTGGTGTAGTGCTCCTGACTTACTTGGCCCTTCACCTTTTCACCTCTGTTTTTGGGGGAAAAACCATTCATTTGTGCAGGTGCAGGGTGTTGCTGCCCAGTCTGACTGCTCCTCACAGAGCAGTTGGGAGCAGAAGCAGCCCAGCTTATTCTGGCTTAAACCAGTGAGATGATGTGCAGGAAAGAGCAATTTTCTCTTCTAGTATTCTAATTTTCTTTCAATCTGAGAGTATTGTGTAGTGATAGTTGTCAGCGTCCTATATCACACTGACAGCTTGATGGTATGTGGCATTATGTAGCACAGCAGCCCTGAAGTAGTCGTGTTGTTTGCTTTATCATTTGGCATTTGGAAGATGAGGCATTTCTAGGAGTTTTAGATAAATGTTGACCTTTGTGCTGCCAGCCTTTGGAATCTGCTCCTCAACAGCTTTTCCTTCCAACCAGCCTGGTCAGTGGGCTGTGTTTGTACAAGTGGCAGGGGTGTGAAAGTGTTACCTTTGTGCACCGCCTGCCCTGTGCTTCCTAGCTCAATTCTGTAGCTTTTCTTTTCCCTTGGATGTTGACACTTCCATTTCAGATTCACTTTTTCATTGAGGCAGACAGAAACGCTGCTGTGCCTTTCCAGAGGTTTTGCTCTTCATTTAAGAGGATACAGAGAAATTATAATGCGTGCATGACTTCCGGTTCAAAATTTCTGAAGATATTTAATCAGATGAAATTTAGAGGCACCATGCAAAACAGGTCGTTTATTTTCAATTATAAGTGATGAGACAGGATGGGGAGTTCCTACTTAATGCTGAAAGTGTGAGATCAGTGCAGTGATACTTACTACCCTTAGCAGCTGTATGTCACCCAAGTAACACTATGCGTGCTGGTGTGTGGGTCAGCTTCATTTGGCAGGGCTGATGGTCACCTCTGTAGGGACCTTGGGAAGCACAGAGGCTCACAAGTATTTGTGAAGTTGCTAAAGGAAAGAAGATTTTTGATGGACAAAGTCCCTTCTAGAGGCAAAATGAGAATATGGGTAAGTGGGTGTCCTCTGGGTACCAGCCTGCAAAGTGAAGGATGGAGGCTTTATAGTCACATGTGATGTATCTCCCTTATTACAAGACTTCTAAACCATCTTTTAGAAAACCACAAAGCCCCTTAAAACAAATCATGATGCGTTATCTAAATGGCTCCTAATTAGCAGCACTGTTAAAGAAATAGATTCCTCCTTACAGAATGAGGGGTAAAATGCGGAGGAAAGAAGAAAGTGCAGGTATTAGTGATTTTTTTCCTTCAAAGGATATTTTTTTTGGCAAGCAATTTCTGGAACATACATTTTAATGCTTTTCAAAAGAGGATAGACCTTGTCAGCTACCCTGGCAGTAGGAGTTCATTTGTATTTATTCACATGTGATGAAGGGTTGTGTTGCTGGAGCTATGCCTAGAGTTACCGTTTGTATTACCAAATGTTCTGTGTTCCAGGGTCGTCTTCAACTTTTGTCTAATGAGTGAAAACTGTGGAGCAGATTGGAGGTAGAGCTCTTCTTTTCTTCCCCATTCTTTCTGTGGGTAGTTTTTTAATGACTTGCCATTCTCAGATTTTCCTTTATTTTGTTTGAAGTTCAAGATTACTGGAATTTCTCAGGCTCCTTATGGGCAGGAGAGGCAGCACACTGCAGCCCAGGGTTTGCGTTCCCATGGGCTTGCTGTTCTGAGCCCATTTTCCACTCATTTGCGGAGAGCAGTAACTCCTCCTCTGAAAGAAGCAGACCCTGCTCTGAAGTGCTGTGAGTGAACCAGATGCCGAGGAAAGCACCGAGAGATGAACTGGCTTTCTTTGTCACCCAAGAGGGCACTGGCCAAGCCTGAATCAGGGCTTAGCTCATGTCCAGCACTCACAGTCATCCCTTCCTTCTGCTGCTAAGCAGCATTTACCAGAACCCCCGGCATGACTGGATGGAGCTCTGTATTAACCAGACAGTTAAATGCAGGTCAGCAGTGTGCACAACGGAAGGACAGGAGTTATGCTGCTTTTAGCCGGATGGCTTTATGAGCTGCAAGGCATGTCTGTTGTCAGTACTCAGTGCAGCACAGAGACAAATGCCTTTTTGATTTTTCTCCATAGAGGAAGAGCACGTCTTGTGTAGTAGCTTGGGTGCAATGCCCTGACAGTGAGCACAGGAGCTTGGAAGAAAGTATAAAGGGATACTGTGAAAGTTGAGCTCTGCAACATCTCTTTTTCTATTGCACTCCAGTTTCTATGATCCAATAGCTGACACGGCTAAAATAAGAAATAGGGGATGAGAAACATTCTGCTCTTCTGAGAATATGCATATAAGGGACATCATCAATCTTAGGTGCAAATAGCATGTGATCACTTGTACAGTGTGCAGAGATCTAATGAAGGATTCTCAAAGTGTTACTGTAGCCTAAAAAGTAGTCAGGCTTTTGATGTAAACAGACCAGACTAAGATGAATAAATGTGTTCTTTTAGCAACATTTAATGCACATTTTTGTTTTCCTGCCCTGATTTCAGATTTCCCTTAGAGATGGTTCTGTGCAAACTCTCAATGAGAAGTCTACTAATTTTGGCACAGTCACCCGAAGCCCACAGGCATGTTTGTCTGTCATCCGCTGAGTCAACTCCAATGTGTCAAAGTGAGTTACAAGGCGACTCAGTATCTTCTCTTCAGTTCTAGCCAAGAGTTTAATTTTCTCTATATTCTGAAGTTAAACTGTATGTGTATAAAAACTCACTCGTGATACCGCGTCAGTCACATCGGTCGCTGTACATTTGCACCATCAGGAAAAGGACATAAAGAAATTACAACAAATGTTACAGGCTGAAGTATTCAAAATGAAACAGGGAACAACCGTTGCCCAGGACAATGGGCAGTGCTAAAAAGAATCTTGCAGAAATACTGCTGAAATATGCAAAAAAACACTTTTAAAATGTAATAGTGTATTATGGTATTTCACAGTAGTGTCATATATTTCCATAGAATTGTAGAATCATAGAACAGTTTGGGTTGGAAGGGACCTTAAAGCCCACCCAGTTCCTACCCCTTGCCAAGGGCTGGTTGCCCTCCATCAGCTCAGGCTGCCCAGGGCCCCATCCAACCTGGCCTTGAGCACCTCCAGGGATGGGGCATCCACAGCCTCTCTGGGCAGCTGTGCCAGCACCTCACCGCCCTCTGAGTAAAAAATTTCCTCCTAATATCTAATCTAAGTCTCTTTTTTCAGTTTTAAACAGTTTCCCTTTGTCCTATCACTATCACACCATGTAAAAAGTTGATGTCCCTCCCATTTACAAGCTCCCTTTAAGTACTGGAAGTCCACAATGAGATCTCTCTGCAGCCTTCTTTTCTCCAGACTGAACAAGCCCAGCTACCTCAACCTTTCTCGGTAGCAGAGGTGCTCCAGCCCTCTGATCACCCCTGTGGCCCTCCTCTGGACACGCTCCAACAGCTCCATGGCCTTCTTGCGTTGGGGGCCCCAGGCCTGGACACATTAATCCAGATGGGGCCTCATGAAGGCCCAGGATGTGGTTGGCCCTCCAGGCTGCAAGCGCACACTGCCAGTTCACACTGAGCTTCTCATCAACCAATACCCTCAAGTCCTTTTCCTCGGGGCTGCTCTCAGTGAGTTCTTCTCTCAGTCTGTACATGTCTGGAATTACCCTGATCCAAGTGCAGCACCTTGCATTTCATTTTAGAATGCAGGAAGGACTAACAGAAGTGAGTAAATGTGCTTTCACACCCCGATTTATGTCCTTAGATTTCTGGCCAGGATGTGCTCCACTGGAAGTATTTCTCTGAACTTCCTACTCCTCACTCCCTAAGGGCGGAAATCCAGTTGTTCTCCAGCAGAGCCTATAGAAGCAGACAGTTCTCAAGGTTTGTCAGTTCAGATGTTCTCAGTGTGCCACAGAAAAGGCAGGACGCTGCTTCTTGGCTTCTTTGAGCCAGCTCCGAGGAGGCTCTCACAGCCCCTCATGTGCTTTCCGCAGCGGTCTCCTGGCTTCTTCAGAAGCTGTGCAGACCACAGTCCATCTCATGGACTGTTTTATAACTTCACTGCAGGATGGGAGTGAGTATACCCAAGAGGCTCTGTTCTTTCTCTGCCAACAAGAGGGGAGCCATGACAACCATGCCAGCGGCAGACAGCTGGATTCAGTTAGACAAATCCCGTCTACCTGCTCATCCAGAGAGATTTCCATAGTGCTGGCAGAAAGGGTTGAAACTGCTCCTGCTTGTCTAATGCTCGTTTGCTTTGGAGAGGCTTAATCCCAATTCCGTGGTGTTTTACTTAAAAGTCATTCTTATCACAGGAATCTGTGTGGTCAATAAGCATTTTTTATTCTTCTGCAGAAAAAAACCTGCTGGATGGGAATGTCTAGTGGTATAGGTCTGGGAGTGATCCAGCTTGATGTGCAGTGACTGTCAGGTCAGGTTTTGGGTTTTGATTGCGTTATGTTTTTATTCTATTTTTGTGCCCTTCATGCATCTGTAGTGCGTTACGTAAGGTTTTCAATATCTTTTCTCTTTTGTTGTTTTTCTTTATTTCCATATCACGTTGATGTATATTACCTATTGGTGTATAAATGACGGGAAAAATTTCTAAGAAAGGATTGGATGCAAAATGCCTTTGACAACTAAAAGGCTGTAGAATCTATTTTAACTTTATTGATTTATTTGCAAAAGAATAGATCACGATATCTGAAAATGGATGTGTTTTCCCTCAGTTTGAGTGCTGCAGTTCTTCAATTCCCGTCTTTCAAACAGGGGCTTGGAAGCTGCAGATTGTCATTCACTGCCCATTTTTAATCCCTTCTTTTTGTGTATGCGCAGCTGCTGAGAATCAAAAGTTTTTTTAGAAAGCTCAAAATATAGCTCCTTATTTGGATTATGGATGGATGAGCAGCTGAGCTGGAAATAGGAAGTATTATGTTAGTTTTGCTGAACAAAGCTCAAATGCAGCAGATTTTTGTTTCTTTACTCATAGGAAATGCACTGTGCTCTTTATGAGCTTCCCAGCAACGGCACAGCGTTGCCACTCATGATGATGTTATGATTATGTTGTGGTATGAAATCTGTGACGCTGTGTCTTGGCATTGTCATGCAAATGCAGCAGTGCTGAAGCATGGGACTACAGAGCTCTGGAAGTCTTTGTCCTTTTCTGGAAGTTCAAGCTCAATTGGCATAGAAAATGCTATTGTGAAGACTGACTTATGAATACTTCTCCACTCTGCGCTCTGCTTGCTGGTGTTGTACATAGCATTGTGCCACATACCCACACTGCCATGCGTGGGAAAGCAGCCACCTTGTTTTCCAGGTGTATTATTCTAATTACAAAAAAAGGCAAAAACTTGCTTTGAGCTCAGCTACTTGGGGATATTTGCTAATGGAGACAAGCATATATTAATATCTTGTTAATATGTTTACCTTTTCTTACGCAATTCTCAGAAGGAGTGGTGAGGCAGTGGCACAGGCTGCCCAGGGAGGTGTTGGAGTCACCATCCCTGGAGGTGTTCAAGAAATGTTGGAGGTGTGGCACTGAGGGACGTGGTTAGTGGGCATGGTGGGGATGAGTTGGTGGTTGGACTGAATGATCTTAGAGGTCTTCCTACCTTAATAATTCTATGATTTTGTGATTCCCATACAGTCACCACTGGTTGTTTACATTTTCTTGTTTAGAAGTATGTTACATAATAGTGAGTTTTTTTTATGCCATTTGGTTCTTTTCTGTTCCAGTTTTGCAATTCCAGCATAAGCTTGGGAATGGCATTGGTGCAGCAGGCACTACACCCTGTGTAGCCCTGCTCAGAGCCAGCCTGCAGGGCTTTGTGTGTCAGTGTCAACAGTGACGTCTCATCTTCAGGGGGTTTTGCCAGAAGCCCTTAGAGCCTAGGGGACCTGCTGGGAGCTCACTAGGGCTGCTTTCTGTCCAGCAGGCACAGGTTTCCTTGTGCAGGGTGTGCTGTGGGGTGGGTGCTGTGGGGGACGAGGTGTCTGCCTGGCTCTGGTGCATGGCCTAGAGAGCACCTGTGGCTGTGGAGCCAGGTCTGCATGCCCAGAGGGCTTGAGGTGTGTGGGCCAAACATCAGTTTGCTGCAGGGAGATGCCTTGCAGGGGTTGGGGGTGAGACTGACCCACTGTTCAGCGAGCTGGTTTGTCACACAGTGTAATTGTCTGGTTTATTTAACTGGGGATTTTGCGTGCTAATCGAATTCTGTGTTGTTCCAGTAAGGCACGGAGCACTGCAAGGCATAATCCTCCATAGGTTTGTTGTGCCTACCAGCAAAGTCAGTTTGCCTCTTTATGTTTTTATACCCTGACGTGTTTTACCGAGTGCTCTTTTAAGCCTCGTAAAATACCATCGTAACAAAAATACAGTATCAGTATTTTTTGTTTGGATGACAAATATATTCCCCAGCCCTTCATATCCTGCTGAAGATAATACATACTTCTTCATCAATTTATAAATGTACTAGTCCTAACATATATTCGCTTCTAGTCTGAAATATCAAGTATTTTTATATAAGCCACTTTGGTTTTCATTCCATTTTGTGCAGATCCATTTCAGGAAAAAAGCCTTTATCATTCAACTCAGTGTTTGGCAGCTGTTCTTAAGCGCTCAGAACCATTCCAGCTCCCACAGCAGTGAGTTAGCTGTTGGGCCCTAGCTCTGCTGTTTGCTGAGCCGGGTGTCAGAGCTCTGACTTGTGCTGAAACCCTCACTTTGCTGCGAAATTCCTGCTAGCATGGTGGGATGGAGCTCAGAGAGAAGATGAGTCCGGCAGCTCCAACCCTGCCATCTGCTCTTCCGCTGACACTAGCTGAAGAATTGTGGCAGATCCAGCAGAAGTGGAAAAGTTTGTTTTTGGAGACATACTGAGCAGAGAAAATGCAATCTATCTAACTTGGACCCAAGAAGTTAGCAGTATGTTAAAAACGTCCAGTGTATAAAATGGGGTAAATACTTCACTTATTTCAGCATAGAGAAATACGTAGTGAATTCTAGAAAAGTTATTAACTGCATGCTGTGAGCGTAGCTCATGTAACAGAGCCCTTCCTTACTGTCATTTAAAGGTTGAGATAGAAGGATCTTTGTTTAGTAATGACATTAGTTTTGGTATTCAGTGTTTTCTGCTGTCCAGATTCAGCAGAAGAAAAAAAAAATCCAATTAAATGTGAGAAGCTGAAGAGAAGCTTGTGACACAGCTGAGATCGTACTGGGCTTGGGAAGCGATTGAATTGTCTTGCTGTTAGAATGCGTATGCCAGAATTATACAAATAAATGTATGTTTTATTTGTTTTAAAACAGTTAGGGGGGTATATTAATTCATTGCATCTCTGGGTTTACAATTCAGTATATGTCTTGCTTGAAGCATGCAGTCTGACTACTGACATGCTAGTAGTTTCTTTGGATAACTGAATGTTAATAGATGCTTGATCTGAACTGTGGCAGTGAATGATGTGACTGTTACATTTACCTTAGCATCCATTACGAGTAAAAGTTGCGTTTTAAAAACCTCTGTATTTATAGAAATCTGTTCAATGTGTTGCTAAGAACTTTCAAAGGAAGGTTTCTGTGATACTTAGATAAAATCTTGTCGGTTTAAATAAAGGGCATTTGAAAGGGGACTTAGGCTATTAATTTTGGAATTGATTTGCGTACAGACTAGAGGAGGTAGCTGGAGATGAACCTTCCAAAAACCCTCTGTGGAAAAGAAGTCCTCTTTTAACATCACTGAAAGCACAGCACCAGGTTAAGGCTCTGAAGCATTAGTCTTTCTTTAGCCAGAGCATCTATTAATATAGCTCTGCTTGTCGTAAAGAGGGAGGTCTAAAGGGCTCTAAACTGAGTGACTGGGAGGGAGGGGATTTAGGACTAACAGGTGGTCTCGAGACGCGCTGGCTGAGGCTGAGCTCAGAGCCGGCGTGCTGTGTGCGGGCATTCGTGGGCTTTCCTCTCGCAGTCTGGGTATGTGCTCCTGCTCTTCCTGATGTAGCCGTGGAGCCCTTTCAGACATGGCCATAAGAAGCGACTTCAGCAAAACCATCAGAAGGATAGCACGTTTCTTTTACCGGTTTCCCAAATCACTGGGCAGCTCGAGGAGGAGGACAGTCAAACTTCTTTGGAAGTCTACTGGTAAGTCTGCTGCTATACTTCTTAAGACATTTATTTTTTTCCCGCTAAAAAGAAATTAAAAGAGAAAACTAATTTACTCCCATTCAGCTGGTTAACTTTCCCAGTCCAGCATGGTTCTGCATTTTTCCATTCTCCAAGGCTCATTAGGTAAAACTGTAAAAATATTTTGCAGATGCAACAGAAGGTTCGTTAGGCTTGCTCAGATGGAGAAACCTCTTGCAGCCTTGTGATTTATTCATATTAGCAGTCATATTGGAGATATTTGGCATCCCACTTTTACACTTACTGTTTCTCACTTACACAGGAGCTCTGATATGCCTCAAATACTTGCCAGAAAATTATTTCAAAGTGCCTTAGCTGTTCATTTATCTAGAAGGCTTTGTGAAGGTAAACGTGACTAAATACCTTGGCTCATCGTGTCATTGTTCACAGAAAGCAATGAGGAATGGGGGGAGGGCTTGTGTTTGGCAGTGATGCTCTGTCCTTAATACCCCTTTTATCAGACAAAATGAAGTACCACTCAGCTCATCAGTTAGTAGAAGTTATTACTTGTAAAGACAATTCAGTCTTTGATCCTTGCTCACTCACACAAAAGAGTGTTTGCATCCTCTTTAATAGTCGTAAAGCCCAAAGATGGTTGCGTCCTTTCAGAATTGCCTGAAAGCTGGGGTTGAGGTGTGTTCTCAGGGAGTCTGGAGAAATGGGCACTTTTGCAGCTTAGGAAGCTGAATTTACTCTGTTATTTTTAAAGGTCTAATTACACAAGACAGAATGTCTTTCGACAAGGACTCTTTTGATTGAAGTGGTCAACTTGTCGATTCTGCAAGTATTAACACAACATTTTGGTTTGCGTGGGGTGGGATTCGGATCAGTTCTGCAGCTGAACTATTTGTAGTTGTAGTGTTGTGCTCCAGATCACAGATTTATGAACCTGAGACAGAAAGGACAAGTTGAACAATCTGAAATCTACCACAGAAATGCTGTTGGACTACATGCCTAAATGACATATCTAGTTGGCATGTGGCTTCTTTCCACTGAAGGAGTCCGTGGTTTTCAGACATCCAAGGGAGATCCCTCTTCACTGAAGTCGGTGGCAAAGTTTTCCTCAACTAGGGCTAGAATTATTGCCTCTGTTTCAATGTTGGTTATGTCAAGTCCTTCTAATACATCAGCATAATAACTGGAAGCTGAAGTCTTAGTGCCTCTGTCACAGAGGAGTGGATACCGATAGTGTTTACACTGATGATTCCTTTTTGGTCTTCACAAAGCCACTATGTGGTATGAAACTTTAGCTGCACCAAAAGGTCCGTGAACATTTCTGCCTTTATTTAGTGGCCAGAATTTTGGCTGGGTTCTTGAGTAATTACCAAAATTACTCACATGCTTTCTTAATTCTGAAATACCCCATTTTAAAAATTCTTTTAACCAGGCTGCTCTTCCATCCTGCTGAGAAAGTTCTCTAATATGTAAGTCCAAGCAGAATTACCATCTATTTACATTTGTATACACGGAAACTTACCCTCATAAATCACAGAATCACAGAGCAGCTGAGGTTGGTGGGGCCCTCTGGGTCCATCTGCTCCACCACCTGCCCAGCAGGACCACCGGAACAGGGTGCCCAGGACCACGTCCAGGCGGCTTCTGAAGATCCCCAAGGAGGAGATGCCGCAGCCTCTGGGCAGCCTGTGCCACGGCTCCATCACCTGCACAGAGAACAGAGTGCTTCGCTATGCATAATTCTAGATTTTTCAGCTTTATCTCCACCTCTGTGTTTTTCTGCCAGCGTTTGTTCCTGTGTTGGCACTAACAGGATTTTCTGGTTAGGTCAGCCAGGATGAGCCAGCAGAATAATTGTGCGCTGCTAGCCTTGTTCCACGGATGAAAAACCCAGCTAATAATTAAAGCCTGCTATAAGACTCACTGATAGTTTTCAGATGTGCTTTAACAAATAAATTAATGTTTTAACAACAAGAAAGAAACTTTCATGATTTGGATGTGTAATGAAGACTAGAGATGGCATTCTGTAGTATGCCTTGCCATAGACACAGTGATGTCAACTGTCATCTGAGTCGAGAGATGGGCGCTGTGCCTATGCACAGATTTGCTTTCATTCTACTTTGGTCACTCCGTGTCTCAGGGGTCCTTGTCCTCTCCTTTTCTTGTCCGGAAACAAAATCTGCTGAAGTACAAAAACAGATTTTAAGTATGAGAGTGAGTTTAGTACTGCTGTATACGATTGTTTTCAGAAAGCTGTATTTGGTACAATTTTTATCTGTGAAAGCATAACTAGATTTCTAATCCTAAAAGTCCTTTGTTTTCCAGCCTCTCTTTGGATGGATGCTTTGGCTATGGATTATTGCCCACAGCTAAGATACCCCTTTCTGCATCATTAAAGACGGAAGAAAATACTAGGATAATGCTCAGTAACTATTTTTGATTAATTTACTTACCAAAGGTTAAAATAATATCTTAGATGTAGTTCAGAGTATGCTACAAGGGATGCTGCGAGAGTAATGCCCCCCATTTTGTTATGTTGGCCCACATCAGGGGTGGATGCTGGTGGTGCAGCAGTAGAGGCTGAACCGTCCCACCAGTGTCCGCTACGTGTTGTTGCAGTGTGACAGGTGGCAGCACAGGGGCACTCTGACACAATGGTGTCTGACATGGAAGTACATAGGAAGCAACAGTAGGTCATTGAATTCCTCTGTGCGGAAAAAATGGCACCCATTGATATTTGTTGATGTGTGCTGAATGTTTCTGGAGACCAAGCAGTGGATGTGAGCACATTGAGGTGGTGGGTGATGCGTTTCAGCAGTGACAACAGTGACAGTGGGGCACCTCCGCTGGCGCAGGTTTTTACAAGTACTGCCTGCAGGCTCTTGTTCACCGCTGGTGAAAATGCATGGTTGATGTTGGTGACTGTTTTGAAAAACAGGTGTTTTTTTGTAGCTGAGAATCTTCTCTATGAAATAGTGTTACTGTGCTCTTTGTATCTGTTGTAGTTTTAATTTAGGGTTCTGCAGCATTTATTTCTTTGAAATGTGTTTGGATTTTTTCCTTAAACATCCTCATAGAATTTGTATTGAGAAGTCATATGATTAGAAAACTTCCAGTACATAATGAACAGTCATGGAGGAGTACTGAAATACAAAGAATTAGGAAAATGGGTCAGAGAGAGCCTAGATAAAACTATGGAAACGTATGGTCAATGAAGACACAATAGACAAGTGGCTTCTATTTTCCCTATCTTATAGCAGAGGATTAAAGTGATGGGTGACAAATTTAAAGTAGGTAAAAGGAAATTTCTTTACTTTTTTTTTTCTTTTTTTTCTAATTCAGAATGTAATTAAATTGTAGAGCTCATTACCAGGGGATGCTGCTGAGGTCAGGAATGTAACCAGATTTAAAGAGGATCTGGAAGAATAAGAATATTCAATCATATGACAATTGAAGCTGTAAGAAAAGCTTTGAAAGAGATGTAAATCATCTTGCTTCAGTGTTTAAGTAAATTATTACCAATTACAGATTAGTTTGACATAATTTCTGGCTCAGATCCCACAATTGTTTTTTGTAGTTTCTCTGGAAGCAACAGATGCCTACCCCTAGCAGAGACAACCTTATGATACGCATTGATTTAAACCCTTACAATCTTTTTCAGTCCTGTGCAGAAAAAAAGCAGATTTCAGGCCTGTTCAGAAGAAAAAAAAACCAAACTTCCCATAATATCCTCTGATAATGAACATGAAAAGATGAATAGCACAATGCTTCCTATCATTTCTTTAGGTAAAGTAGTCTGACATGGAAGACTTTGCTGGCCATTTCTTGCCAAAGCCAACTGACTCATGAAAATATCTTTATTCTCAGCTCTCGGATTGTGATGATTCTCTACAGTTTGAGCTACTGTCCCTCTAGGTAGGAAGGAAGGCTCTTTCAGGTGGCAGAAGGAGAGAACTTCTTGACAAAATGTTGAACTAACTCGATTTCCCATAGTTGGAAGTTGATTTTTACCCTTCACTATTGGTTGGGTTTGTTTGTTTGTGTTTTTGCATGATCTTTCTGCTCTAGTGTTTTAGCCTTTTAGTTCTTCTCTAACGTTAGTAGAGCTAGACTTCTTTTTTTCGCATTTAAAAGCTCATTATGGAGTAGGGTGTAGAAGATAATGGCTTGCTGCATGCAGGCAGTGAATATTTTAATGGATACAGTAACTTCTTTTTTGGATCCTGTTGTACATGTTGCAGGGGTGGCTACTGCTGATGGTGCTGGTGTGCTGCTTGGCTCTGGTTGTCCTGGCCAGTGTGTGCTGGTATCGGGGCAAACTCACTACCTGGTGCAGTCTGCACCACACTTATCCAACATGAGTGATCTGTCTGAAATTTTGGAGCTAATTGGGCAGTGCCTTCTCAGACAAAACCTCATAGGGGATGAAGGTGAGGTCCTAGAAATGTAGAAGCTGGGGCTCCTCTGGTCAGCCGTGGGTTGTGCTTTTACCAGCATACTCTGCCTGTGTCTTCTGGGAGTGGCTGAGACTGGCCAGCTCTGAGCCTTGCAGTGTCTGCTCCCAACCTCCCTGGCGGATACCTGCAGCTGACCTTTGAGCCGTACATCTCCTGTGCTTTTTGTAAGCAGGTTCACTCCTATGAGCTTTCCCCCGTAGTTCATCAAGACTCCTCTTAGGATCAGCTGCTCTGTGCTTGGGGGCAGTTCTTCATGATGTGGTGGATTCGTGAGGCCAAGTCAGGGCTTAGGGTGCTTGCAGAGTTTGAAGGGAGAGTCTCTTTCTCTGGGCTGGTGGAGAGCGTTTTGTCCCAGACATTGTGGATAATGAATGGGGTGTGGGAACATTTGGGAACATCTGGGAACTGCAGCTCTGAAGCATTCATGCTCAAATAGGTGCGCAAGATGTTTGTCCGCAGGTGAGTATTATTTGAAGGGTTAATTAACTGAATCTGGGAGAGTGGGCAGAAAGACACCGTCTCAGTGGACACCTACATGGTTGCAAATCAGTTATATTGAAACCTAACGGAGCAGCAGACAAGGTGAACTTCTGTAGCATGAATCCAGTAACTCAAGGCCATATCTCCTTAGGACCTACTAGGGTGGGTGATCAAAACTTTGGAACCAGCTTGTCTGGACTGCTGTGTGTGTTTGTTTCCTAAATACCTACTTCAAGGCTACTACTTACATAGTGCTAGGGATGGGTATGGCACTGTGGCAGGTTGGAAGCAGGTAGAATACATTAGCCTTCTACAGTCAGATCATGTAAACAGGTTTTCTGTCTGTGTTAGGACTGTATGCAGTTCTTTCAGTTCCTATTTGTTCACCTGCTTTGGACATTTCAGCTCATTTGATTTCAAGGTTCCCAATCATCATTTAATAGCCTGTGTTCACTTAAGTTCGTATAAGTATACATAGATTATTAATGGAAATATGCCATTTAAAAATCACTTGTGTTGTGAAAATGTGGTTTTAGTTTCTGGTCCTCTTTCCAAAAACATCTCTGTATGTACTTCTGCTACCTGTTTTTATTTTAAGTATATGTGTAATTTTTCTTGTACAAATTGCATAAAAGTGCACTTATCTGGCTCTAGAGGAAACTGTTCCAAGCTCTATTTTGTACAAAATATTTAATGCATATTAGCAAAGTGAAAAAGTGCATGGATGCTAGGTGTTGGTGTTTGCAGGTCATCAGGATACTTTAGAGATGGCTGCAAAAGGCTGTGGAAGAAACACATCGTACTGAGTGATGGGTCAATTAAACTTAATTCATTGTTGATAAATATGTACAAAAACATGAGGAAAACACTGTAACTGCATATACAGAACAGTGGCTTATAGTTTAGTATTCATCACTTGGAAAACTTGGTTGACACTCAGCTGAACATGAGCCAGCAATGTGCCCGGGTGGCCAAGAAGACCAATGGCATCCTGGCTTGTATCAGAAATAATTTTGCCAGCAGAAGCAGGGAAGTGGTCATCCCTTTGTACTCAGCCTTGGTGAGGCCACACCTCGAGTACTGTGTTCAGTTTTGGGCCTCTCACTGCAAGAAAGACATCGAGGCAATGGAACGTGTCCAGACAGGGGCAACGAAGCTGTGAGGGGTCTGGAGCACAAGTCTTATGGGGAGCGGCTGAGGGAACTGGGGTTGTTCAGTCTGGAGGAGGCTCAGGGGAGACCTTATCGCTCTCTACAGGTACCTGAAGGGAGGTTGTGGTGAGGTGGAGGTTGGCCTCTTCTCCAGTATAACTAGCAATAGGACAAGAGGAAATGGCCTCAAGTTGTGCCAGGGAAGATTCAGGTCAGATGTTAGGAAATATTTCTTCTCCAAAAGAGTAGTCGGGCACTGCAATAGGCTGCCCAGGGAGGTGATCGTAAGAAGGCGCTACTCCATCATGAACTGGCCACACGAGAGGCTTAGAACAAACTACTTTTTCACATACGTGCACACAGATGTAATTCAATTGGAGAGCTGACTAACAGGATGTTTGAGAGACTAAAGTGTAAGTGTATTCAAAAAGGGATTAGATAAATTCATGGAGGAAAGAGCAACAGAGGGATATTAAATAAACAGATGCAGATGCAGCCGTTGGCTCATTTAAGTTGCAGATTGCCAGAGGAAAGGAGGTCATAAGGGGGAAATATCATTCCAAATTCACTTTATTTCTCATGCGTGCTCCCTCTGCACCTACTCACAGGCTCTTCCTAAGACAGGATAGTGGCCTGGGTGGCTCCTTGCTCTAATCCAGCTGTTCTTGTGTTTTTCAACTGAAATACTAATACAAGCTGCAGAATAGGACAGCCTCTTTCACTATTCTTGATTTCTGGGTGTTCCTCCATCCATTAAATACTTGTTCAGTTTGCCTTGTATTTGTAAGTCTGCGTTTTTCCAGACAAGACCTGTTCTGTTAGGGTCCATACAGTAATGATACATTTTTGTCTATAATGGTCACTAGTCACAGCACGTACAAGTCACATGGCATTTACTAATTGCATCGCACATTGTTTTATCCCAATTATCAGATAATTAGATGAAGTGAATGTGGGGTCTCACTAAACTCTCTTTTCCTTAGCTCTACCAGTTTCAAATGGAACAAGAGAAACCTCTTTACATAGCTTATTTCCCTGCCAAAGGAAGGTCCTGATTGGTACCCTGAGATTTACTAAAGGCTTCGTAAGTCTGTTACAAATGCAAAGTAAAAAAAATAAATAAATCTCTTCAGGGACTGAACTTCATCTCACGGGCCTAACCTCCGTGTGGATCAGGACTACTGATGTGACTATCTGACACACGTGAGGGATGTTAAGGTCACCAGGAGCTACTGTTACAATCTGTGCCTGGTGTGGGCTTTGAGGTACTTCGGAAGATTTAATTTTACTTTCTTTTTTTCTTCTGCCATGTTTCTTTCCTTTGCCAGTGTCAAACAGTAGCAGTAGGAAGATGCCGTTACTCTTTGCTGCTTTTTTTTTTTTTTTTTTTGCTGCCCTGGTAGTTTGTAGGAAGGCAACCAGAAGAGAAGAGGATGCCAACTGTGTTGGCAACTCAGCACCTCCCCAAGATACGCGTCTCAAGGTCCATTATCAAGGTGGGAATGATGTCCCATAGCAACTGAAACAAAAGCTGTGAGTTGGTCATTTATGCAGAAGAACATTAATAAATTAGTAGTGCGGAATTAACTCTTTTAAAGAGAGAATGTAACACTATAGCCCAATACCTCAGCATCCAGAAGCATGCTTGGAGCTGGGCTGCACTCAGTGTTAAGAAATGACCGCTACAGAACCCTTTGCAGTTTTGCTGAACAAGCACAAAAATTGTTCAGTTACACTTCCTGTCGTTTGATGGGTTTGATTTCTCTTTTTCTCGATTTCACATTGCACCAACTGAACCAAGTAGAAGGAGTTAAGTAACTTGGATCTGGCTGTGAGCTCATAGCTCCTCGGCAGGGTGGGTAGCTACACCTAAGCCATACTTTTCATACCAATGCATATTTTTTGTCAGGTTTCTTCTAAAGAAAAGGAAAACAAACAACAACAAAAAATTTGTGAGTTAACTTTATACTGTGCATTTTGGGTGTTCAGCAATAGAGGGCACTAGAGTAAATGCCTTGTTTTCAGGTTGAGAACTGAGAGTTGCCATGTTTAAACATTTTTGGATGTTGAAGATTTTTTTCTCCCCATTATTTTTCTCTTTTAGTGTTGGAAAGAGACTAGCAATCACAGTAAATAGAAGTCCAGAAATTCTAGCATGACAGTAGTGGTACTGCATAAATACTTTGGACCAATTTTTTACCTTTTTAAAACAGAAATTCTTCAGTTACTTCCCATCACATTTTCTGTTCAGAAGCTCACACAATCAGGTACTCAATGAATGTAAAATCTCATGATTTTTGGTGTGTGTTCTGAGAGAGATGCAAGAGGAAATGTGGCTTTTGGGAGCTGGAGTGTCTCATCTGCCCATTTATCCAGGCTCCACTGAGTGAGGGACTTCAACATAGCCTTTGGTCTGTTGGGTTTTGGGAGCACAAACTTATAGATAAGTATGAACTTATTCACTCTGTCTGAGGAGGTTGGAACTAGATGTTCTTTGGGGTTCCTTTCAACCCAAGCAATTCTGTGATTCTGTGGTTCTATTCAAAGATGCTGTAGGCTGGTTTTAAACCATTGGTGCAACGTGTTGGAGGCAGTAGGTCAGACTGGTAGCTGGGCTCCAAATGCAGATGTGTGAGAGGAACAGGGCTGCAGCTTCTGTTCTGCCAAGGCTCCTCTCCAGCTGCCCAGCCTGGGGTGGGTAGGGAAGGGCAAGGAGGAGAAGATCCATAATGCTCTCCAGAAATATAGCAGCTCCATTGCTGTTTTCTTTCATATATGTGCATACAGTAGGCATACCTTTCTTTGCAGCATGTGCCAGCAGTACAAAAGCACCCTCTGAAGTCTGTCAGGGAAGGCTAGACAAGGTGGTATATCAAGATCTGTTGAGCTTTGTCCATAATCTCTTGTTTGAAGGTACTATGCAGAGAAATTTGGCCTCCCCACCCCTATCTGCTGTGGCAGAGTCAGAAATATGAGCTCTGTCTGCCAGCTGCAGCAAGCGGTCACCTCCAAGATCTGTTGGTGTTAGTAGGAGCACATTGCATTCCCTTCTTGTTCGCTGCAAAGCATGGGTATGTGACAATGTGAAGCATGCTCTTTGCATTGGTTAACAGGTTGAGACCTCACCAGGTCTTGCAGTTTTTGTGTGTGGAGTTTTGGACAACAGTAGACATCACCATGCTACAGAGTGGTTTAAAAAGCTGCTAAATGTTAAGGTTTATGTTAATGCCTCAGACTTTAATAGTAAGACTTGTTACTCCCTGGGAGCACAGCCCCCTGTGCTGGTAGATAGGGATGGGGAACAGAATAAGCCCTACATGATCCATGATGAGATGATTTTGGACCTGCTCCGAAAGCTGGGTGCTCACAAGTCTATGGGGCTGGATGGACTGCACCCTAGAGTGCTGAGGGAGTTGGCGGATGTGGTTGCCAAGCCACTCTCCATCATCCTTTGGCAGTCCTGGCTAAATAGGGATGTCTCAGCGGACTGGCAAATGTGACGCCCATCTTCAAAAAGGGCCGGAAAGATGATCCTGGTAGCTACAGACCTATCAGTCTCACCTTGGTGCTGGGGAAGTTTATGGAATAGATAATCTCAGGAGCCACCATGGATCCATTAAAAGGCAACCAGGGGATCAGGCCCAGACAGTATGGGTTTATGAATGGTAGATCCTATTTGACAGACTTGATTTCATTTTATGACAAGGTGACCTGCTTAGTGGATGAGGGTAAGGCTGTAGATGTGGTCTACCTGGACTTCAGTAAGGCCTTTGACGCTGTCCCCAGCATCCTCGTGGAGAAGCTGACTGCCCATGGTTTGGATGGGTGTACGCTCCGCTGGGTGAAGCACTGGCTGGATGGCTGGGCCCGAAGAGTTGTGGTCAATGGAGTTAAATCCAGTTGGCAGCCGGTCATGAATGGTGTCCCCCAGGGCTCAGTACTGAGGCCACTTCTATTTAACATCTTTATTAATGATCTTGATGAGGGGATTGAGTGCACCCTCACTAAGTTGACAGATGACAGCAGATGACACCAAGTTGGGAGGAAGTGTTGATCTGCCTGAGTGGAGAAAGGCACTACAGAGGGACCTGGATAGACTGGATTGATGGGCCAAGGTTAACTGTATGAGTTTCAATAGGGCCAAGTGTCGCGTCCTGCATTTTGGTCACAATAACCCCAGGCAACCCTACAGGCTTGGGGAGGAGTGGCTGGATAGTTGCCCCCTGTAAGGGACCTTGGTGTGCTGATGGACAGTCAGCTGAATATGAGCCAGCAGTGAGCCCAGGTGGCCAAGGCCAGTGGCATCCTGGCTTGTATCAGGAATGGGGTGGTGAGCAGGACTAGGGAAGTCATCCTGCCCCTGTACTTGCCATTGGTGAGGCCTTACCTCGAGTACTGTGTTCAGTTTTGGGCACCTCAGTACAGAAAGAAAATTGAGGTGCTGGAGCAAGTCCAAAGAAGGGCAGCAAGGCTTGTGAAGGGCTTGGAGAATATGTCCTATGAGGAGAGACTGAAGGAACTGGGGCTGTTTAGTCTGGGGAAAAGGAGGCTGAGGGGAGACCTTATTGCTCTCTTCCAGTATCTGAAAGGTGCTTACAGCGAGAGTGGGGCTGGTCTCTTCTCACTGGTGACAGGTGACAGGATGAGAGGAAATGGCCTCAAGTTGCACCAGGGTAAGTTTAGGTTGGATATCAGGAAAAACTTCTTTACAGAAAGGGTTGTTAAGCACTGGAATAGGCTCCCCAGGGAGGTGGTTGAGTCACCATCCCTGGATGTGTTTAAAAACCATTTGGATGTGGTGCTCAGGGACATGATTTAGTGGAGGGTTGTTAGTTAGGGTAGTATGGTTGGGTTGTGGTTGGACTTGATGATCTTTAAGGTATTTTCTAGCTTGAGCAGTTCTGTGATTCTGTGATTCTGTTTTTGGACAGTGTCCATAGAAGGGGACCTCAGAAAATCAGCCAGGTACGTGGGGCAGAGCAGTTCTGTGTTTGAAAACCCTCAGTCCCCACAGCATCATTTGGTGCTTGGTTTTCAGAGCTTACTGCAGGAGTGTTCTGAGCGCATAGATGTGTTTCTTAAGGTGATTAGCTGGGACCATTACAGCAGAAGGCTGAAACAAGAGGAGCAAGCTTAAAGCTGCAGCATGGAAGTTAAAGCCAGATTTCAAGTTGGCTGTGATGCTAAAATAGATCAGAGAGATTTTGAGTAGTAAATATAATCTAAGCTTGTATTTTCTTGTTTTGTATTTTTCTTTTAAAGTTCTTCTGCTATTCAGAATTTATGTTTTAAGCCTTCCTTGATTGAATGAAGTAAATGTATTTCGTTCTGTGTGGTCTGGCAAGCATTAGGAGTTCTGTTGCTGCTGGAGTGGTGTTTGCAAATAGGACTGCACACAGAGTGTTATCTGCTCAAAGCAGGCACAGGAGTTCTGAGGAGCACAGCTCTGTTTGTAGGCTGATAATATGGAATCCCAGCTTTGAGCAAGAGCTTCATATGGCAAATCTTAGCAGGAGACTTTTGGCAAGCACTGGGGAAAGAGGGAGGACCCAAGACTGAGGTAGCCACGTTGAGAAAAATACAATTGGTCTTTGCATATACATTAAATTGACTTAATTCTTTAATAGCTCTGGAGTAAATAATTAGGATATACGTTCCTGCATTGTTCAGGGCTCAATGCTGAAAGACATTTAAGCATTGAAGAGCCACTGTGGAGTTCAGTATCTCAAGATAGGCATTAACCCTACCTCACACGTAGTTTTTACATGCATGAAGGTGTGCAGTCCTCCCTCAGAGGTCAGAGGCTTTCCCTGTGGCTGCTGCCAACACTCTTACCTGGTAGCTGTGACCACCTGAAGATGCTTCATCCATGCAGAACTCCCCCATCCCAGTTCTGCAACGTGCAGCTAGATGGCAACGTCTGCTGCCAGTCCTTGGGTGAGCTGCCCTGCCGTGGCGGTCCTGCTCAGCCTGCTGCCAAGTTCCAGATGACCGTACCCACACAGCTCCTCTGTCTGGTGCTGACCACTCAAAGCAAAAGCACAAGCCAGGCTGAGATAAAATCACACACATACACACACACAAAAAGACATTTAAAACTCCAAAACAGACCACACAGTTGTTTATAGAGGTACCCATGGCAGAAACCGAAGAAACTCATGCTTAGCTCGTTTAGTTCAAAGCACCAGTCCCTCCTTCCTATTTTGCTGTTGAGAGGCTGAATTAATGTACTACCAGATTACTTGCTACCTGGTGCAGGTGATCAGGGATGTGCTCTGGGTGTTCGCAGATTGCAGGGCCATTGAACAAATCTAGGCTGTTGGATGTTGTTGGCCTCCATGGCTCATCTGTTCCTGGAGTTTTCAACCTGGAGTTTTCATAGTTTTCATGTCTTCTCTCCAAAAGGCCTATGATTCCTGCTCCACGGATGTAATGTCCTCTAGATGTGGCAAAGTCAGGTTGGTTACTGCCTGCCCAGGTGGTAAACAGTTGTCTGAAAACTCTGAATCTTCTTTTTTTCCTTTTTCTTTTTCCCCGCAGTAGCCAAGCTCTACTTTGATAAAACACTTTACAGACAAAAATCAGGTGAATTTTTAGAACTGTTTTGTTAGAGTTAAAGCACCCCTCTTCTGCTTAGGTCCAAATGTATGCAAATATATGACTGAGCAGGCCTGGCCTGTAGTCATTGTGGATACCATAGATAGCTGCAGAGAGAGCTGGTTACAGGAGTTTGTCCTGCTCACAGGCAGAGTTGCTGGCCCTGGACGGGGCTGTGACAGGTCCAGGTGGGGGCTGCAGGCTTGATAGATGACAACTATCTAGTGACAGCTGTTGGTAAAGAGACCTTGCAAAATTCATGTGAACGTTTCAAAAGAACTTCCAGAGTGCCCGTTTTGACTCGCTGAGAGCACAGGATAGGAACCAAACTTCAAGTATCTCCTAATAATTTCCTGTTTTGAAGAGGAGCCTTGAAATGCTGATTTACTGCTCAGGATCCAGAGTTCTGCAATCTAAAGTAGAAAAGATATAAATCAAATGATGGTATCAGATATGAATTTGCAGGAATGCCATTATGTTCAAATATTCATTAAAACATTGGAAGTAACTTTGGTGTCATACATAAACATGTAATTTTTTCTCTTCATAGAAAGCAATTAAACCGAGCATGTTTTAATGTATCATGTCTGTATTGGATTTGTGCCATAATATAAGACTTACTCCTAGATACTGATACATCCGGTGTCATCAAGAATTATGCTGGTATAGTCAGTAACTCATTTTAGTTTTTCAGTATGACTTAACTTGTTCAAAATGATCCCATTCTTTAAGTCAGTATTGAACACAAGGAGTAATGTGTCAGATGATGAGCTCTCACAGACTGGTATTGACACAGCTTCTTCAAAGTTACAAACAGATCCTGGTTTCACTCTTCAACTACCTACTTGCAGTCATATTCCTTTGATTTTTAGCTTCAGTTTTAGTGTTTTACAACAAGTAACACTTTAGAGATTTAACTAGTAAAATGTGTGAATATATTAGAAGTACCAATGAATGAGTGCGTGAGAGGCTCTTGTTTGTTTGTGTTTCTTTTATTCTTTGCCAATGGAAGATTGTAATCTAGATGGTTTTTGCCAGCTATGTGAAAGCGAAAGATGAGGATTCTGGAAAAGCTGGAAAAAGAATTATACAAATGGCTTAAATTCTGAATCTTGAAACCTAGTTTTAGCACCAGCACTTTGAAATCGCTGTATTGTTTGTATTTGTGCTTGCCACCTACTATTGCCAAGTGGGCTGCAACGGCTGCGTGAAGCAGGAATTGGATGAGAGAGAACATCTGCTTTCCAGTAGCACTGTCTGTCTGCTTGAAGGAGAATGCCCATCTGGTTATGTCTTCTGGTCTTCTTCAGCCCCCCGGTGCCACTCCAGCAACAAGATGGTTCCACTGTCTTCCTAGAGGTTCTTGTAGTAGCAGGCCTCTTGGTCCATTGCCCTAGGGAGTTAGTCAAGCCAGTTTTATGGTCTGTCAGTGCCTGGGAAAATTGCTGTCTATGGGATGTGCGTAGGGCCTGGTGGCCAGTGGCCATGGCTGTGGCCCATGTATCTGTTGAAAGCAGTCTGCAGAGAAACTGTAGATTAGAATAACTTCTGTGGAAAAGTAGTAATTGTGGATGGATACCACTTTAGAGGAGTTAGGAATGCGGGGCTTTTCTGTACCGCAGTGTGATCTGAGCCTTGTCTAGCTCCACAACTGGGAAACATGCACAGAGGTTGCTTGGGAAAGACCATGGCTTTAAGGAGGTCAGAAATTCCCTGTCTCATCTGTAATGGTTGTGGTGCCTTAAAAATCACCCATGCATCGTTCATTGGGAAAATGGTTAAAATGAACTTCATTCTAATCTCAGACTGATGGTTAGTGACGATAATAAATAAAGAAATAATCAGAAATAAAGAGAATTGTAGATGTATGAACAGTTATAACAGACCTGACCCTCCAAAAAGCTGGAGGGCACTCAACAATTTCAAAGGGCATCTGTGCAAATAATAGGTTTCTCATTCCACCACAGCATCTAGAGAAACTTGTATGGTGATGACTTTGGCACCTAACTAGAACGTAGACTTTTGAGCATCAGCAAAAAGAACACAACATAAATTGAATCCAAACCGAAGTGTGAGATATGGGTGTCGAAGTACTGTAGAAATATAACGAATTCTATCTTGCAGAAGAAATACTGATCCTCCTTCTCCTTCCTTATGTGACCTACTGGCTGCAAACGGATTAAGAAGTAAAGCCGTAAGCATCTTACATAGTTTGAATATTTTTCCAAGAAGCTTTACAAGCATAATTTCTGTAGGGCAATCACAGTAGTAATCTCTCCTCTGATAGCTGGGAACAAAGCCACAGGCTATCAATTAGAGATAATTTTACTGTCTAATTTCCCATCACATGCAGTAGCAAAACCAAGCTGTACACTCTCCTCAAGCTTTCTAGTAAAGACTTTTTCAATTTATTGCAGCTGATAAATAGTACAAACCTAAACATAAATTCAGCTTTGAACTTTTGATGTGTCACTCTGGCATGGCATACATTTGCATACCCATTTGAAAGTTAAATTTGTCTGGGCCGTCACAGAACTTATGTGCACATGCACAAGCTTCCTGGGCAAAGAAGACCATAGCAGGAGGGAGAGGCTTTGTTGCTGAACCTCTGCCTGACCCACTGACACTCAGTTACATGGGCTGATGCTGGAGCAGCCATTCAGCCGCCTGCCTCCCCACTGCTTGCTTCCTGCTGTGCAGCCTGGCACAGCCACTCATGCAAACAGCTGTTTACAAGTTATCAGGCCAAATCAAATGTCAGATGAAGAGAACCCAAAGATCAGGTAGGGACCAATCACATAAAATGGATGCATTCAGGTCTTACAGTTCACCCTTATGAAGGCAGGATATAAGCAGTCTTCCTTTCGTGTAATTTTAAAGTTTTCTAAGTTATTTTTTTCTACGACTCTGGTAGCAATGCAGTAATAAATAATGTGTTCCCTTATGACTCAGTAGTTGCCAATGCAATTTTAAAAATATTTGTATGCTTAATAAATACATGGTTTGCATTTATAAAGGATGCAGGATAATTACACATGTTCAATATGCAGTGATACGTCACTTTAATAAATAACTTAAGCATACAGGACAGCCTGAGCATTAGTAAAATAAACCTGTTAGCTTTTCTGCATGTCTGTGGGTGCTTTTATCAGCTGCACACAGTTAAAACCCCTGTATACTTTTCAGTTCAAAAGACTGCATTCGTTTCAGGCTGCGTCAGGAAGCAACACCTGGTTCCGATTGCTTTCTGAGCAGAAATAATATGGCAACTCAAAATCTGGTGATCAAAACAGTGTTTTCAGAATAGTAGCTGATCTTTGAACTGATGGTAATTTTGAGAATACTCCAATGAAGGATTACAAAAAAAGGAGGATGTTATTCTTAACTTGATGCTACCTGGAGCTTTGTGAAGTGTTGTATGCCATGAATGCAGTAAAATAATGTGTTTAAAGCTAAGATAAATAGTAAAAAAGGCTGTAAATATTACCATGTTATGATTTTTTTTTTCCTTGTCTTGCTCCTTGAATTTATAGTCAGTATATTAAAGTCAGGAGTTTCAGAGAAGAAGCTTTCACATTTTTTGCAATTATGCCTATAACAGCCAGCAGGAAATTATGGGCTTGTCTTACAAATGACATTATGGACTCACAAATTAAAATGAATATAAATGACAAACAAAATAGCATTGAGAGATAATGTTTCTTAACTTAATTAGTAATCCTGGTTTTGAACACTGTTTAGCTAGGAGATTTTTTCCTAATATTATTTGTGAAAATGAGCCTGCAGAATAGGCGCATGCTCAGTGTATTTGTTTGCATGACAGCAGAAAGCTGTTGGATTAACAAAGCCTGGTTTCATACAGATTTGTGCCCTGTTCCTTGTAGCCTCCTCCCTAGCCAAGAAGAGGCATGTAGGAGCTGATTGTCCAGTGTGTGACACCTGCATGATGGCTTATCTTTGCCTACCTTGTCCCGAGCTTGGATATTAGTTTGGTCTCCTTTAACCTGGTGATAATTTTCATGAAATTCGTATAACCATAGTGGTCTTTTAGACCGTATGTGGTTGAAACAGGTCAAATTCAGGGTACAGGTCAACTTCAGGGTAGAGCCTTTTCTCAGTATTTTGAGTAATGCTCCTACAGGGTCCTTCTTGCCCTGTAATTAGCTATAAACCATTTGCTGATGCCCTAAGAGTGTGACTCTTGTGTTAAAGATCCAGTCCATAGCCAAGAAGAGCAGCATTGCAGGAAACTCTGTTGACTTGCCCTGTAACACTGCTGCTGAGTATTGATTGTAACTGGCAACCTAGAAGGATTTATCCTTCAAGAGCTGTAATGGGAATCTATTTAAAAAAAAATAAAAAAAAAATGTGGGAAACATTTTTGAAAGGCTGACAAGGAAACAAAAAAAAAAAAAAAAAGAAGAATCCCACCCAGAATTCATCTTTTCCTATAAACAAGAATGGTATAAAGCTTTGTAAAAAAAAATATGTATTTGCATGAGTAGTTTATTTTGGGAAAATCAAAGCATTTCCTCCAACAGTCATTCTTGGAAATGGCTGAATTGTTTTAACCAAAATGTCCTAAACCAAACAGCATGATATTCCCCAGCATGGAAACTTTAAGGACAAGTGGTTCCTCTTTGGCAAAATTATAAACAATTTAAGACAGAGTCTAAATATAGAGAGCAACATTCAGTGCTAGACAAAGGTGGTATAACAAGCTTAGCCCAACTTATAATAACAGTAGATGCAACAAGGCTTCAGAACCAAATTCCACTGAAGTGATTCATCTCTTCGTGATGCTGAAGTAGTATGAATTGACTGCTTTCTTGGTAGAGATGGGGCCATTTGCCTCTGTTAGGGATTTACATTTCTAGTGTCCATCCTGGTTGGTTTTGGTAGCCAGCAAGTGACATTTTGGAATTGTTCCTGAAGGCAGCTTTCTGATTTAGCAGGTTAACTATGGCTTCGGATAAACTCCTCATTCCATGTTCAATATTCCTGTGTGCGTTCTCAAGAGAACCTTGTTTAAAATGCATAAAGCTATGTAATAGTGGTTGTAGAGTGGTTGTACTTAAGTAGAAACTTGCATCTGAAAATCAGAAATGTTGTGTCTTTTCTGAGGGCAAACCTTCATGCGCTTGCATTGTGATAGCTAATAAATAGTGTGTGGCACAGATTTCTTGCAATAATGCATGAGGGCAGCCCTGATCCAGCTAGAGACATGCATTGCTGGGACCATGTCTGGGCTCTTTCCTCTGCTCCAGTGATTTTCCATCTTCATGATACGTACCTATTTTTAAGGGGAGGTTCAGACGAGGCAGTGCGCCATTTCCGGGAGGTCACACAGCAAATCAGGATGTACCTCACTCCAGGCTTCTGCCTGCAGCAACTTCATTTCTAAACACTTCTGTTTTTCTTCTTTTTGTCTGCGTGCGTGTTGCAGATTGCAAATACACATGCCATGCTCACTGCCGAGATCTGGTGCACCTGGGCTGCCGGCGGAATGGGAAATTAATGGACTGCCTCACTGCACATGGCACCTTACATGGATCTGACAGCGATGGTCAGGTAATAGGTCTCATGTTTGTGTAATTACTGCTGTCTCTTGTCAGCCTGTAATGAAGCATGGTCTGCCTGCTTCACCCAGCTGCTTGGGAGCGATGTCACACTTAAGCATGGCCAGCAGCACTATGGTTTTGCAGTGTGAGTGCTGCCAGATCGGTCACCATGCTGTGTGCTGCTGAATGGAGTGCTGTGGGACTGTGAATGGAGCTAAGGGCTTGGCTGTTTGTGACCATTAAATGATGTTTCAGGTTTTGACTGGGTTTGGTGTAGTTTCGTCATGCCTCTCTGCCAGTAATTCCACATTTCCTGAAATTCCCCAGCATCTTCAGTTTGTTGTGATGTACCCCCCTCACTGAGACCACCACATTGCTTCTCACCTTGTATTTCACCCTCAGTGTCAGCACCTTCTCCCTGCCCCTCCTTCCTCAGTGAATGCATCAAAGCAGCACATGACTGCAGGGAGGTAGGGATCCTCCACGAAGGAGGTTCACACAGTGATAAACCCTGCAAATATTTAGTGCTCTGGTAAAAGTTGCGTTGTGCTAATTAGCTCTTCCCATCATCCATTTCCGGATAATTTACCTTTTGTCATCCACAAAAGTCCACCCACACTTAATAAGTTGTTAAGCCATTGGACTTTCACCAGTTGAAACTCCTGAGAGTTGGAACTTCAAAATGTCTCCATGCCCTTGCTAGGCTTGCTAAGCATGCTGCAGACCGGCACAGAACTTTCTCTGGGAAAAAAGTTTGAATTATTCTGCAAAATTATTCTGGCATTCTGTGGATGGAGTGTAGTCTGTAGGGTTTTAATTAGACTTGGAGCGTGCTTTGGAAGCAAGTCTTCCAGTTGTCCTCACTTAACTTTGTTTTGGTTTGTATCAGCAGGCAGTCGTAGAGTACACAAACTCAGTTCCCTTTCAGGTTGAAGTTAAACTGTTTGCTGAAGTCTCAGTGAAGGGGCACTCTGACGCGCTCCAGCCAATGATGACCATTCAGCCCGCAGGAGCAAAGCTGTGATTTCCATAAGTAAAACCTGTGAAGTCTTTGTATCAATGACTCTAGGTTCTCAGCACTGTACAAAATTGCTTTGCTTTACAGAGTTGCTCCTATTGCACCATGGGGTTTGTTCATGTAGGCGTAAGATGTTTGTCACAGAACAGTCCTCAGTGAGAAACACACTGATAAGCGCTCCAGTGAAGCCTGCTTTTGCTTTATCTACATTATGACTTTGAAAATCACATGGTATGCAAAACCAGTTGATTTTGCATCACGCTATCTTAGCAAAATGCATATCTGCAAAGAGCATGCATGTATGTGGGGGTATCTCAGCCATACAGTGAGTGTCCACTGAAAACATGATGGGATTACAGAGAACTGCTGGAACTCTGTGGTATTTATGGAGGGGAATGCCATACTAACAACCTGTGTTAGTCCCTTGCCAGGGACTGGTCAGATAGGTTCACGCTCTGGAATATAGACAAACTGCTTGACTTTGTTAATAAGCCCTTGGAGCTCAAAAACCTGAAGTTTGCTGTCCTTTCAGTATGTGGATACACACACACACACACACACACACGTATGTTTCATTATAAAAAAGTCTAGGGCATTTAATTACGTAGCTGTTTGGAGAGACTGGTAAAGCTGTGTGGTTAAATACTTGTAAATGAAGCTCACAGTTTCACACATACTGCAATTACCTGATGACAGAAATACATGACTCAGGTGAAAAGGGGATGGTGTCTAGCTAATTCTCTGGCCTTAAATGGTTCCCTGTCAAAGACATTCCGGGTAGAGATTAAAGCCGAAAAGAGGGATTAATGCCCTCTGTGATCTCACAATGGCACCCTTGGGAAGAGCAAGTGAGAGAGCTGCCAGTATCCTCCAGGAGCAAGCAGAGGGGATGGTCGTGGGTGAGGTTTGTACAAGACCACAAGTGCTTGGTAAGGTATAGAAAGGGATATAGGACGTCTGAAATGGCTTGGATAATAACATCCCTGGCTTCATATTGCATGGAACCTCTGTGGAGAAAAGGGAGAGTGCAAGAATGGAAAACTCTGGGTCTGGGTGGGCACCGGGGGCTACCACTAAACATAACCGGAGCTGAAAGTAGTTTCTGTTCTTTCTACTCAGAGAGGTGAGACACTTTGACATGTCTTTTCAAAGAAAATATCCCCTTTGGGGAGAAAAGAGACAGTACCGAGCAAAATATCACTGTGCAGATGTGTTCAGCTCTTGATTAATAACGAAAGCTACCATTGAGTTACTGATTGCTCTCCCATACTCACTGTTGGTAGTGGTTTGTATGCTGTACAGTGTGCATGTTTTTTATGGCTTGTATATTTAAGATCTCTATTAAACCTGATTATGCTTGGTAGTAGTTGAAAGGAAAAGAGAAAGACTAAATGTTTTGGCAGGCAGAGCATAGTTTCATTTTTGCCAGCGACTGGGATTGATTTCAAACCTGGAGCTGATTTCAGTTCCAGTTGTGTGCATTGCTCAGGCTGCTTTTAAAGAAATCCATTTCACATAAATAAAAGCCATGATAAAGTATATAAGCTAGGATTTGGCCCCAAACTTAAAAAGCAAAAAAAAATTTAAGAGATATCCACAGCAGTCCTCTGCAGCCTTCCTTCACAGTGTGAGTATTGCTAGTATGACTTAGTAGTGCTGACTTAAGATCTTTACATGATAGTGTATATGTGTATATAAAATATAAATGGAACATTTTAAGAAGTCTAATTTACTATATCGGATATTTGGACTTCTTTAGTAGTCTCTAAAGTAGATATCACAAGTATGCAGCAGGTATCCTCTGGAGCAGGTATCCACCAGGTGTGGATAAACTCTTGGATCAATGATAACTGAGGCAGTAGTTAAATACACCAAGTAGGACAAAGGCAACAGATGCATTTAAGCAGAGAGGTTTTTTGTAAATTGAAAGAGGATCTTGGACCTTAGGGTGGTTTTGTTTTTGTTTTTGTTTTTCTTCTTTTTTTAAAGTATCAATTCCCGCAGGAAATGTCCCATTTTTGCAGACGTTGTTGGCTTTATATCTTTTGGTGGCAGTTTTAATGCTGCGCATGGAAGTCATTAAAACCCAGCGAGTTCTCCTTCTCCCAACATCAGCGTTCTCCAGCAGGGGGCAGGGAGCAGAGTGCAGCACAGCCCTCTGCCCACAGCTGCTCCGAGCCCCGGGCTCTGCAGCTCTTTCTGCAGAGAAATGCTTTATGCTCCTTCTGCTGCCAGAACAGCTCTTACTACCCGCAGCTGCCTCCCTATCCATCTCCTGAAGAACTTCTCTGGAAAAAAGAAAAAAAAAAAGAAAGAAAAAAAGAAAGAAAGAAAACAAACAAACAAACAAACAAAAAAACGCAGCAGAAAGCGCGTTATTGTGTACAGACAAGTAATTCTGACCATCTCTTTCCAGCCTGTGGGTTGCAGGTTTTCCATCCCTTGCCAAAAAAGGATGTCTGCTGGAATTACCATGACTTCAGGTTTCTTGGAGATATCTTCCTCTCCCTGGTGGTATTTTTATTTTGGCAGAATTTGAGACTTTTTTGTGTAGTTGCCTGGGATTCCAGATGCCTGACAGCTCAGGCCCTCTGCTTTACCTAGCTCTCCAGGCAACCAGAAAGCTGGAAAGCTGGACCATCTATGCACAGTGTCAGCCCCACTTGGATTTGCTTGAAGCCCAACAGTAAAAGTTGGATGGGGTACACAGTGAGTGGACAGACCTGTGTCATCATAGCACCAAGTGATGTATTATGGGAATTCAGATGTCTAACAGGGCAGGATTCAGCCTGATGGCACTTTATGGGAATTTACAGCTCACAGAAGAAAATATTTCCCCCTCAAATTCCATTTAAAGACCTTGAATAATAATACACAGATCTGACCTTTCAGACAGAGAGGTAGCAAAAGTTCTCTGTTCAGTGGACACACAGCTGAAATCCAGAGATCAGTTCTTAATTGTTTAGCAGTCAGTTCCATTCAAACCACTCTGACTTTCTAGCTGCATAAAAAGAAGCAGACAAGGCTTCAAATTGCAGGCAAAAACTGCCTTAGACCAGAGGAACACTGCAGGTGAACTTCTGATTTTTGCAGTTTTGTGTTGTTATATTCAAGACATTCATATGAGCTCCTCGGGAAACAACAGACAATGCTTCCCCAGTAATGCCACCTTCAGCTTGAAATGTTGTCAGCTATTGTTATAAGATCAGTGCTATTCCTTCA
The DNA here is from genome assembly GCA_030625065.1 of Alectoris magna. Classification (NCBI taxonomy): domain Eukaryota; kingdom Metazoa; phylum Chordata; class Aves; order Galliformes; family Phasianidae; genus Alectoris; species Alectoris magna. The sequence goes on along the minus strand of CM060560.1, from coordinate 164,657,464 downwards.
GCATGTATTTCACATACGCATTGTTCTTACCACAGATATCTTCCACAATCATTTCCAGTTTCTGCTGTCAGTGTTGTGCCGCATATATGATGTAAAATACTAACTGCATGTCTTTATTACAGCAGTCTTCTTCCTCATCCAAAGCTATTAATATCTTCACAGGACCTCAGCAGGCTCCACAGAGTGCAGATGATCACGTTACAAATTTAACAGAAGTAATGTAGGCTTGCACGTCCCATGTGTTCGAGTGGTTTGCTGATATTCAATTCAAATGCCGTAGCCTAATCGTGCTGGAGGAAAAGCTGCAGGAGAACCAATCTTGTGAGACCCTGTTTTATGTATTGTATAGATGATACAAAGTGACATAGACACACATCAGCACCCGGGGTGGCCAGGTTCTGCCTGAGCAAGCAGGGGCAGCTGGTAGCAGGTGAGGGTGCTGTGGGTTGTGCCAATGATGGCTTGCAGCAAGGAAATCTGAGCACAGTCTCTTTGTTATCTTTTGAGTACTTATTCAACATGCAGATCGGGCCAGTGATCACCAGGAGGACTGTTTTTTTATGGGGCATGTGTAGGCAAGTGGGTTTTGGCTGCTTGTATTGAAATGTGCATGCTTGAAAAGAGGTGTTTCGCTGTTGTCACAGAATCACAAAATGACTGAGGCTGGGAGGGACCTCTGGAGGGCCTTCGCTCCAACCCCTGCCCAGCAGAGCCACCAGAGCAGGGTGCCCAGGCCCACGACCAGGCAGCTTCTGAAGATCTCTAAGGAGGAGACCCAACAGCCTCTGGGCAGCCTGTGTCAGTGCTCTGTCACAAGCACAGTAAAGAAATGCTTCCTGAGGTTCAGAGGGAACCTCCTGTGCTCCAAGTTGTGCCCATTGCCCTTTGTCTCGGTACTGTGCACCACTATCAAAAGCCTGGCTCCATCTTCTTTGCATAGAGACAGAGGCCAACAAGAATCTCATGGAGTGCAAAAAGAATTGCTAAGTTCTGCACCTGGGGAGGAACAACCCAAGGCACCAGTACACGCTGGGGACACCCAAATGGAAAGCAGGTCTGCAGGAAAGGACTTAATAGTCCTGGTGAATACCGAGTTGGACTTAAGCCAGCAACATGCTCTTGCCTTTAAGAAGGTTAATGGTGTTCTGGGCTGCATTAGGCAAGGTATAGCTAGCAGGTCAAGAGAGCTGATAATCTCTGTTCAGCAGTGATGAGGCTGTACTTGGAGTGCTGCATCCAGTTCTGGGCTCCCAGTATAAAAGAGACATGGATGTACTTGAGAGAGTTTGACAAAGGGCCACCACAATGATCCTCCTATGAGGAGGGGCTGAGAAAGCCTGGATTGTTCAGCCTGGACAAGAGCTGGCTCAAGTAGGGGTCTCATCAGTGAGTGTGGTGATATGTGTGAGATGCCCATTTGCTTGGTGATAAAGCACTATCTATGATAGCACCTTGTTCAGCCATCAAAACTTGAGGAATGAGAGAAAATGAATGCTGGATGGGGAAGTTGTGAATGTGGGAGCTGATGGCAGCTCCCATGAGTCTCTGCCCCTCTGCAGAGGCCTACATTGATTTTTTTCTTGAACATCCTTGTGAAGTAGATGACAGACAGCTAAACTTCTCCTGGAAATCAACTGGTAGATAGGGTGGCAGTCACCTTCACCCCTCCCTTCACAAGCTGCCCGATTATTTACTTCACATCCATAAAAATATATGGATATATACTCATATACCTCAACCAAAATGAAGTTACCAGTAGCACAGCAGCCATGTCAGGGCTGTCTTAATATATTAATCCATAGGGATGATAGTTTTCCAAACAGGGTTCTAAGAAATTTTTTGTATCACACACATTTTATTGTGCTTATTCACCAGGCTCTTTTTATTTCACATTTGAGAGTTCAGGAAGGAAGCTGGGCTGGAATAATGATCGCAGACTGCTTAATTCACCCCATGTGGATCGGCCCTAAGCAAACAACAAGGTGGCAGCAAGGCTGATTAAAAGAAAAAGTCAGAACTGTTTGGATCTTGGCGTAAATTGGCATAAATATTCTTGAAGCTTCATTCTCTCCCCTCCCTCCCCCCCCCCCCCTTTTTTTTTTTAACAGTATCAGGCTTCTTTTGTTGACTTATGGTGTTAGTTGCTGTTGGAAATTTACAGAGAAGAGATTACTGCTGCCTTTTGACTCAGTGCAGGAAAGGCATGATGCAAAACCTTCCCTGGTGGGGAAGGAAGGTGGGGAGCGGTTTTTGATTATTTTCAGTGATAACATTGCTGGATGAAGATATGAAAATATTTGTTCCCAGTCTTTGATCCAAGTAGTTTGCCAACCAGCAGCCCCACAGATAGCTGTCAGGAAAACAGGTAGAGAATAGAGCCTATGTTGTTCTGATGCAGTCCTGTTTATCTTAGAAGAATGTAAAGCTTTGCTTCCCCAGGAGGAGGGGATCAAACAAAAGCAGGTAGTGTTGTTCTGCACTGATCATGGCTTCCTCTTTGTGAGGACACTGCCTAAGAGCTGCCCTTGGGGCTCTTCCTTGGTGGCTGACTCTCAGCCTTTGGTCTGCCTGGAGTTCTTCTCTTGTGTCCTTCTCACCAAACTGTGAGCAGAGGAGCCCTCCTTCGTAAGCTCAGTTTCTCTCCAACTTGGCATATGTTATCAGTGGTGGTTTCTGTCCTTCCAAGAATCATGTTGTACAGTGAAGCTCCATTCTCATCTGTGCTGTCTCGCAGGAAATGTGGATAAGAACTTACATATTCCCTGTTAACTCTGCAAATAATGTGTATGAATGCACAAAAATTCAGTAACGTAGTAATGTTGTTGCTTCAGTGTATTTACTGGGAAGGAGGAAACTGTGACCAGTTACTACGTCATTTAAAGGCAAAGACAATGAAGTCATCATACTAAACTAGTGGGGAGCAGTCCTTCTGCTCCTACCCAAACCATAAAGGAGTGGCTGGCTTTCCCGGAGTCAAAACATACTGGGTTCTTGACATAACTGTGGGGGACCTCAAGGAGTAATCACTGTGTCATGTCTCCTTCTATGTTTTTATTAAACCTGCTCAATCTACTTAACCTAAGCCTCCAATCCTGCAGCATAGCTTTCAGTCTTGCACCTCTGGTCCCTGTGACCAGATCTTCTACTGCAGTGCAAAAGAAGTTGCCCAGATGAGAAAGACTGTTGTTCCATCTAAACACAGAGCTGGAGCTACAACATGGAGATTCCTACTAGCTTTTTAGATCTGATGTGTTCTGAAAAGAACACACTGGTTATCAGTTATCTGGTTTGTTATTTCCTCAAATATTTATTTCACAAAAAACAACACTTTTGAAAATGAGATAAAGTCTTATCATCACTTCATTCAAGATAAACATTTTATATTATGGCTGGGATATTCTGGATCAGATTTTTGTTCCAAGGGTCGCTTTGCATTGATTGCCTTTCAGCTGTGACCTTCAGATGTCTTCAGATTTGTGCTTCTTTTGTTTATATTCTTGTTTTGGCTTGTCAAGAAAAGAAATTCACATATTACTTGGAAGAAAAAAGGAAGAAAATGAGAGCTTTGACATACGTGGTGAATAAAATTGAGATCTCTTCTTCTGTGTATTGTCTCAGCAAACAGTTAGTGTATAATCTCCAGGCAGTCTTCAGCTGGTTTGACGCAGGGCAGCCTACAAGACTGTTCCATCTCTGCATGTCCAGACCGGGGGTTGCAGCTGCTTCCATTTCCCTACCCATCTTGATTCAGATTTGGACTACCTTCACAGTCAGGAGTCAATGGGGAGGTCAGAAACCCAAAGTCGTGGGGTAAGGAGGCTGCAAGGTATAGCGGTGTTGTTTTTCCTCAAAAAGGTACACAACACCCTGAATCTTCCAGCCACTCCCTTTCTCCATGACCCAGTTCTTAATCAGGAGGCCTCTGGGTGGGTTTCAGATCAGCACCTGGCCCGGGTGATGCTGCAGCCATACTGCTAGCGAGGCAGAGGTGCCCTGAGAAGATAAGCCCAGCAGGTTGCCTTCCTTGTGTGGATATTCCAGCAACAAAAAAGGACAAAATCGTATCTGCCCTTTACCTTTGTGACGAAAACTTTCATTGTGGGACCCCAAGAGGTCTTCCAGCATATACACTACAACCAGTTCCATGAGCCAACGGGGAGCAGCAAATCCCTACTTAAAGCATTTTGCCTACTTTATGCTGCAGTCAGCTGGATAGCCGGATAAAATTATTTGCTTTGCCTAAATCGTATCCTGTGCTTCTCTACCTCATTCTCTGCCACTGCTTACAAGTACTTGTGTAACCATGGTCAGTCCCTTTTCAGGTTTTGTCTTCTCTGACTGCAGTTTGTTTACAGCAAGATAAGTGCAGTCATTGATTATTTTGCTTTACAGTCCTGAATGAGAACAAAGCAGTGGTGATAGTTACCATGGGGCAGCAGGATGAGGTCAGCATCCTGTCTAGGCTGATCTCACCTAACTGACTTCAGGATAAAATTACGCTGTCTTGATTCCCCTGAATTTTTGTATCACTGCAACCTTATCAGACAATTTCACAACATTTTTCTTCAAGGAAGACTGGTCTGTAATAAAGCAGACCACTGCTGTTACATCTCCCATCGCTCCTGAATTTGCATTTAGAGGAATGTTGCTCTGAGTACACACTGTGCATTTTCCGTTTTCACAGTTCTCTCCCTGCAGCCTTCCTCTTGCCATCCTAACAAGTATTTTCCTTCAAATAACCTTGGAGAGATTTCTTTATCTGCATATATGACTAATCAGCAAGGTCTTATGATTATTATAAAGCAATTTGTTGGAGGTAGGAATTAGAGCATGAAACTGGGACTGAGGAAACCAGATTTGCAGTCCTTGCTCTACTAATGACTGATTAGATATGGCCTTCAGCAAGTCAATTTGGCCTCAGTTTTCAGATGTGTTGATTTAATTTTTAGTCTCTCGCCTCCAGCTTTCTTTTCTTCCTTATTCCAGGAGGAGGGAGGTGCTCATGGTATGCAAACCTGGTATTTCGCTCTACCTCAAAAATATCGCAGTATGGGAAGTCAGAAGTAGAAAATGTTTTTGGAAATGGTGGTGTTGTGATGAATGTTCCTTGCCTATCTGCTGCTCCTAACCACACTGAGAACGAACTCTTTGTTGCGAAATACTGTGGGCAAACAAGTGCAGTGTGTGGCACGCCTGTGTGTCAGCAGCAAGCACAGTTCTATCCTGACAGCTTGATTGTTTCTGAATTTGTTTCTGCTTTACCCGTACTTCTGAAATCAAGTACTGCTGAGTGATTCATCACAGCAGGTTCCTGAGTTTGTCCAAGAATCTGTAATCTGGAGAAGGAATGAAAGGATGAAGATACGATAAGCTGGAAGGTAATTTGGTACAAGAGAAGGAAAGGAGTAAGATCTCTAGCAGCTGCATTTGTGAATCATGATCTTACTGAGTTCTTTATATTTTCCCCCACAATTAGCAGATAAACCTAGGGACTGGAACAATTTCTTGGGCTGAACTTATGAGAAATAAGTTTTGGAAATACCTAGAACCCCTATTTCCAGCTGTAACCAGGTATCTACTGTCTGTCCGAGAAGTGTACCTAGCATTATTTGTTAGGTAGATCCTAACTTTGTGCTGATAGGTGCACACTTCTCTTTCCCTCTTCTGAAACAGGCTGGGCCTCTTCTTCCTGGTGCTCTTCGTCACAGCCTGCCTCAACCCCTGCACTCCAGCCTTCTTGAACTCTGGCAGAAAGAGCTGCCCTGGGTGCTGGGACAGGAGAGCAGAGAGATCTTTGCTTGAGGAGAAAGTAGGAGAGAAACAGAAAAGCAAAAGGGATGCATTCAAAAGCAGCCTGTACTTTTCCCTCTTCAGTGCATCTCCTATGACACAGACTGGATCTCCCACGGCAGCCCTGCTGTTGGGGGTGAGAATCATTGCATTGTAGGAGACAGTGAAAATGAGATGTGGGGTCCAACAGAGTTGACGAGAGCAGAGTTTAGCTACATCAGACTGAGTTTCAGTAACAGTTTGTAAATATTTATATACTGTCCTTTTTCTTCTTTTTTTTTTTTTCCCATCAGCTCACACTTTTGAGCCTTCTATAGACTGCAGTTGCCTGCTGGAGACTCAGCAACCAGAGCACTCCTGGCACTGGGAACACTGGGAACAGGAGCTGCCTTGCATCCTGAGCCAGGGTCAGCAGAGATGGGGCCTCTGAGGCAAGGGGAATGTGCCTGCCTTGATCCCACCCGTCCCCAGGCCACCCTAACTAACGTTAGTTGGCAATTGTCCCTAATACCGAGGGCTGAGGCAGCATTTCCTGGATGAGTCCTTTAGATTGTGCTAAAGCAAAGTGCTTATGCACTTGGAGCAGTATTTCCTGGTCATTCCACTCTCTTTCTCACACTTTTCATTTCTTTTAAGTCACCTGTGGGTTTTGGCTGCAATTAAGAAGGAAAAATGTTCTGGCAGTTCTGCTGCAGTCAGATTTGGCAGTTTCGCCCGTTACTTCCAGTAATTATCTTCATGTCACAGCTACGCCCTCAGTGCCAGCTTTAGGGAAACCTTCCACCTTTCTGGTGTTTTAATGAGGAAGTGGATTCTTTAGGAAATTGCTTGTCTGCAAGAACAACCCCTTCTTTGTAAGCACTCTTGCTGTGGTCTTTTGCAAAATATGCTGATGCGAAAGTCCTGTCCGTGGCCGACCTGCTGGCAGGATGCTGGGGGCAGCGGGCGCTCCGTTCCCTGCAGTGTCTGCAGGGCAGCTGTGGGCGCTGCCAGCTGGCTGAGCCACAGCAGGCAAACCTCTGCCAGCAGCAATGCACGGAGAGACAGGGCCTCCCAAAAAAGCAGATGCTGATGCAGATATTAGGGCTGCAATGACAAGAGCTGCTGCCCTGGGAGCAGTGTGGGCTCTGTGGCAGGAGATTGCTTCCAGGATGTGGATGTGACATTCCTGGGGAAGGCTCTCGGTGCTGGGGTGCCTCTGCATTTCAAACCCTTGCTGCCATAAGCCTCTTTTAAAAGGTTTCGCAGAGTTTTCCTGCGTTAATTTAAAAGCAGGTCTTTGAAACAGGTAGTTTTCAAGAAAACTCACAGACCCAAACAAGAAGGTGGACGCAGCACGCATGCAGCAAAGAGAGTGTGCTCTCTAGTGTTATTCTGTCATGGTGTTACATATAAGTGATGTTTCTGACTTATTTTGAAGTTTTTGAACAGACTGCTTGCTCACAGATCGCTTTCTGTTCCTTGTGGTACAATCCGTTTTTCAATTATCCCATGACTTGCTAAGTTGGCCACATCAAGTAAGAAGAGGAGCACCCTCAGTGTTAAGTTCCCTGTGCACATGGGCTGTGGACAAATCTGCAGTCCTGAGCTGCACAGGCGCAGCCTCTGTGTGGCTGGCCGTGTGTGGCTGGCTTCTCTCTGGACCGGGCACTGCAGGCACTGAGTGCAAGTGGAGGACATGGGGATTTTAACAGCTGGTGTTGGCAGTTTTGCCTTTACTGCCCAAGCAGATTTGCAGTCCAGGTCACACATGGCAGCAGGCAGTGATCCTGGCTCCCTTGGGCAGTACTTTGTGCTGCAGAGCACTTTGTGCTCCTCTCCTGCAGTGTGGTTTCCAGTTCCTGACTGGTACCTCCCTGCACTGGTGTCACTGAGCAGTGTCCATACCCCACAGCTTGCTCTCCTCCTGCGGAGCTCTGTTTCACCCCATGGGATGGCTCAGTGAATGAAGCAGCTGCTCTGCTGGGGCAGATTTCAGACTGGTGCTATGAAAAAAAAATAACAGCAAAATTGGTTCCAGTTTATCCTAGCAATCTATGCCCTAAATTGAGGCCATTCGGCAGCTGCTTCATCAACAGCTGAGCTGTCTTTGCAGGGGGACCAGTACCCCTTGGGAAGGGGCAGAGTGGATGGACAGCCAAGGGCAGGAATAGCTGCTGGTGCCCAACCCGCATCTCCCACTGGTGCAGCTGCTTGGCAGCTCTTGGTGTGGCAAAGAAAACCAGAGTTGTGAGTGAAGTCTCCATGAGCCTGTACAGAGCATTTCTATGTCAGTAGCAGAAAATAAGTAGAAACAAAATGTTCAAATGTTGGTGGAAAACAGCTATATTTAGCTGCTCTAAAAATTGCCCAGTACAAGGCATAGAGGAAATGTCTGTGGCAACATACACCCCTATGATTTCACCTGTTGCGGTGCTTCTTAAGCCTAGAAATGTCAGTAAAATAAGTAGCAAAGCAGCTAAAGCTTCCCCAGAAGAAGTGCCAGCAAACTAAGCTCACTTGTTGAAGCAGCCGTTGCTGAACTATGAATTGACCTTGAGCTGTGTTGATTTACTGTAATTCAAACCATCTGTACTCTGAAACAATTAAAGCCTTCAGATCTCTGAGGGGTTTCCTTCCTCTGATTATAACTTATGTGCTGTGGTAGGACACAGGGGTAAACAGCCAGTCAGCATGGAGCTCCATGCCTGCCTCTTTATGGCACTGTGCACAGTGCTGCTCCGTTCCAAGCTGGCTTTCAAGTGGAGAGCGCAGCATATGCTCTGCACTGTCTGCTGGAGTCAGAGGCTGCAAACAGTGTGGGATGGACACATCTGCTGCACCTCCATTGCCTCCTCCCCCAGCTCTGCCTTGAAGATAAGGCGGGGGGTTGGACTTGATGATCCCTAGAGGTCCCTTCCAACTGCTGTGATTCTGGGATCTGGTAGGGGTTTCTGTAAAATATGGGTCACTCTGCAGAGGTGGTGCTGAGCTCCGACCCACTCCCCAGCAAAGCCTTGGTTCATGTGTCTTACCTGTAGCCTCCTCACTTCTGACAGTGCTTGTCACAAACCTCTGACCATGCTTGAAGGAAAAGGATGGGATAACGGTTACAAGTTTGCTTCTGAGTTCGTCTCCTTTACCGCTGAGATTTTATATCACTTTCCAGGAGCTCAGAGCTTACAGCTCTCTACATCCTTGAAAAATCAATCTGTGGCCATGACCTCCATGTTTGGACATCGCTGCAGTGGGAAAATACCAGCCACTGGTTCTGTAGGATCGCTGTAGAGTTTGTCACAGCCCTCAGCTGGCAACATTTCACATTTAAAGCATTGCAGTGTAAATCCTGTTTTTACATGTTCATCCTCCATTGAAATGATAACAGCATTGAAATTTGGAAGCCTCCCTTTTCAAATCACAGTGAGAAATAGTTATCCACAATTCATGAATGATAAAAGATATTTGTTTTGTAAGAGTAATGTAGTTCTTTTCTGATTTTGGAAAGCAAGTTTTTACAATATAAACGTTCGCAATGACCGTAACATTTAATTAATTAGTTTGCTTTTTAAGCTAAGTAACCAGTAGTTGTAGCACAGCCTCTGAGCCAAGCACAGCCTCTGAGCCAGCTGTGAGTATGCTGAAGACCTCTGTCACAGGCAGTGACCCCCGGCCTCCAACCAGGAGGGGCACGGCAGCTCTGGTCCTCATTTCTCAGCACTGTCCCCCCCGAGGGCAGGCTGTGCCCCCCCCCCCACATGTCCCCATGGACACCAGATGTGATGGCTGTGGGCAGTGCTCCCAGGAGAGGTGTCCCACTGCCACCTCGGGGTGGTTTCTGGAGCTAATGACCCCTGATCACATCTGGTTTGTTTTGAAGGGAATGCATGGATTCACTGTAAAAGAGGGCCCAGCAATGAACTGAGGCATAAAACAGACTGTCAAAGCACCCAACCCTGGGACAGGATGGGGAAGCTGAATTACTGGATAATGTAGGTACAGCTCCTATAAATTCTATGTCATCTTATGCATGCTGTACATGAAATACTATCTATCAACAACTAGACAGAAGTGTATCAAATGCCAAATTTATGGCTTCCTTTGTGACCTTGGTACTGACCCGTGTCCGACCAGTGCTGGAGGCCAGAGGAGCAGTGAGGGCCTGGGCCAGGTCCTGCACATGGGGCTGCGGGGCCACAGGCAGTCATGAAGGAGGCATTGCCTAGCTGAGGAGTGCTTGTCTTTGAGGCCGAAATATGTCCCCTTAGTGTTCTATTTTTTACAGTGTCATTGTTTTCTGTTAATGGAAAAGATAACAGCAAGCAACCCCATGTATCCCACATCAGCACAGGGCCCAGGCCATGACCTCTTCACCCACAGCCCAACCAGATGCAGCAGCAGGCAAATGCATAAAGCGCTTCTTTCCCTTGGGCTGGGAAGCTGCTCCCGCAAATATGGTTTCTTTCTTCTGGTCTCATATATATATATTCTTTTCTCCCTGCAAGTGCTGCTGCTCCATCTTATGACGTGGGGAGAGGAGAGCAGGAGCTGTGCAAAGCCTCTCCCCAGTGCACAGGCTGGGCTTCTCGGGGTGTAGGACACCCATTTCCCCCACCCCCTTCCTTCCCACCATGTATGAAGACAGGAGGCTGACTTTACATTGGGTGAATTATGGATTCAAGATGCTGAGTACATCATTCCACAGTTATGAAAGAAAAAATGAAGCACCATATTTTCCTTTTTTCTAGTCTCCAACATGTTCTCAGCCCTGATGCATATGCTTTCTTTAGCTGCCCTTTCATCTACTATACTTTTCCCTCAAGTTTCCTTTAAACATTTTTCGGTATATTTTTTTTCTCTAAACCTTCCTTCAAAATTAGAAACATACATCCCATCTTTCCTTGGCATGTGCTCTTTTTGCACCCAGAAATCCATCTGACCCTCTGTTCTGAAAATTTCAGAAATTCTGGGTAGAAAAACATGACTCTTAGTTCCAAATGCTACCTTTGTTTGTTTGTCTGTTTTCTGCTTTGGCCAATTTGCCTCTTCGTCTAATCTGTTTTCTTTGGGCCCCTGCCCTCCTGTCTCCTGTACTGGGGGAGGAGGAGCATGACAGCAGTGGTGAGAACTGGGAAACTTGTAGGCTGGTGAATCACAGAATCACAGAATGTGATTGGGTTGGAAGGGACCTCAAGGATCATGAATCCCAACCCCCTTGCCACAGGCAGGGCCACCAACTTCCCAATTTAATACTAGACCAGGCTGCCCAGGGCCCCATCCAACCTGGCCTTGAATACCTCCAGGGACAGAGCATCAATGGGACATGGACTGAAAGTAAAAGACAAGATTTAGCTAAAGTTTTCAAAGGCAGTCACACTGGAAATGTAAAAAATGTTAATCAAGTATCATTGCAGAAGTAAGGGGGAAAAAAACATTAATTACTTTGCATTAGTAGCTTTTCTTCTAGGAGGTCCTCAGTTTGGAGGGGCAGTTTCTAGAGGGTTTCTACTACCTGTTGCAATCAAACTTGCTACCAAAAAGAGCAAAATGAAGTCTCTTAGAGGATGACAGGAGAACTTCTTTGTCTAGGGAATGAGAATGTGGACTTGATTCCCTGATCAGAAGGCCCCTTCCCCCACGGATTTACCCATTAGAGGACAGATGCTTGGAATCAGATTGCAGCTACAGTGCATTAGGGCTCACATTTTCGTGGTATTCACAAGCATGCTGGGCTTCCACAGTTGTGGTTTCTATACTTAAAACAGAAGTTCCTAGTTAATTTTACTGCCCCAAGTACTTTTACATACTGTTAGCAATTAGGATGGAAATTAAAAATTGGGGAATGTCTGTTTTCTGTATGCTTTATTACAGAATGTTTCCTCAGGATTATATTTTCTCATACAGCAGCTCTACTGCTTACCCTGGCAAGGCAGGGATGCTTACAGGGAATTAGATGACAGCACTTCCATGCCTCCAAGCTTCCTTTATGCCAACCTTCACTTATACTTGCATTTGACTGCTCTCACCAGTGGGACTTGGCCATTGAGGTTGAGTTCTTCACCGCTTTATTGAGCTGGGGCTATTGGACTACATCTAATGCTGCCAGACTTTTGACCTGACACTGTTGGGGTTGGCTATGGTGTGAGCTAGAAAGGCCATTCCACAGGGAACAGATTGCCAGATGCAATAACATGGCTGTCAGCTCTGAGCTTTCACTGGTACTGGCACATCTCCTGGTCTGTCTGTGCCACAGAAATATGGCCCTGGAAAGGGAAGGGAAGGGAAGAAAAAGGAAGGAGTATGGAGAGTCACTCCCTTGTATTTGCACAGCTCTTTGAAACCATCTGAGTAAACATATGACAGACATATGAAATACATTTTCATCATCTGTGGCGTAAAATCTACCTTTTTACATCTGTGACAAGAAAGTGCCTGTATAAGCATGCATTTTGTAGTCAACAAAGAGGAAGAAAGGAAAATTGCTAGCAAATGTATCTGTTCCAGAAAACATTTTTGCCTAATAGGAATATGAATGTCCTGGAAGAAAAGTGCATGCAGGAATGGCCAAGAATTGCATTATGAGCTCCATCCAAACCCGCTCAAAGGCACTGTAAGCCTTTCCATTGGTGCTAGTGGGTTTGGGACAAATGTGAGCTGTGTGAAGCATGGTGCTCCTGGCACGTGGTGAGGTCAAACCCTGTGACAGTGTCCTCAAAGAGCAGAAAAACCCCTTGGTGAGGGCTGTACTCATAGTATTGTATCAGACAACTCCATGCCATCCCACTCAGCTGCATCCATGACGTTCAGTCTCTTTGAGATAAAAGTTTCCCAGAAACTATTCAAGGAATGTTCAAGGAAGTCTAACCAGGACCAGGATCTAGTGTGTGAACTCAGGAGCGAGGAAGAAATTCCATGGGCCACCTTTAGTTTCCAAGTGTCCTTTTCATTTTGAGGACTTCAGATGATATAGCTGCACTGAGGGGAACTATGAGTCAGGTGGAATTATGAATTTGAGGAGCTGGGAAAGGACTCCAGGTAACACTGCTTCAAGTTGTATCTGTCACAGCAAGTACATGGCCCCATCCCATTTCTTCATGAGGCAGGGTGGGGAGGCTGCAGAACTGGCTCCTGCTTGTTTTCAGCCTGCACTCATGCGCCTGTGTGGCTGGAGTGCCCTTGTTTGAATTAGCAAGTCACCAAGTATGAATCAAAGCATAATTGTCAGTGCTGCCAGTGGCACTAAGCAGACCTGAGCTATTAATTCGAGACAAATGGGAGAAATGAGTAAACAGAAAGTTTACTGGTCTATGGCAACTATGGGCCTGAGTGGATGTTCTGTGTCAGTTTTATTTCAACTTTATTGCTTCACTTTGATCATTTGAAATTACCACTGTTCTCAGCTGGAATTTAGAAAAACTAAAACCACGTGATTTCTGAACTAATTATTTTGATTTTAAAGGGATATTCTGTTACAGACTGTTTTTCTTCCTCTGCAAGTTGTCTTTGTATCATTTTTTGCTACACAAATCATGACTTGCATAATGAACATTGTGGAATACTTGTATTTTACTGTAAAAATATTACAGATAAGCCAAATCCAAAGTGTTGGTAGGTAGGAACTCTTTTTTATTTCAGTCCTATGCATATTTGAAGCTTCAGTATGTCCTGCAGGGGCTAATCATGGGTGGAGCTATGTGTCTGGTCAGGGCTTTACAGGATCAGAGGCAGCACTTGCCAAGATGTGTGAAAGCAGAAAATGAGGGGGGGAGAGAACCTCAAGGCTTCAGAGCAACCGAAAGGGTTCCTGCTGCAGGCAGAGGCAAGGGGCATCTTGCAACTTCATAGTGGTTGTAATTATGAATACCGCTAGGGTCATTACTGGAATTCTTCTTGCAAAACACTGATGAAAGCAGGAAAGGAGGCAATCTGCAGACTCCTGTCTTAGCACCATGGCTGCACCCAGCCTGGCTGCGAGACCTGCCAAGCCATCAGCATTCTGGCTGAGACTGAGGTCACACGTTAGTACTTTACAGGCTAATAGGTTCTGAAAATACTTGAAATTGTGGCATATTCTTAATTCCCTGTTATCCTTCTGGCCAAAGAAAACCATGTAAGTTGCTCTTGAGGTCTCCACACTACTGTTTGTATTTTAATAGAAAAGCACTCAAAAATGTTACAGGACTCCCCAAGCCCAATCCCTATCTTGCTTTTAGCTTTCCTGATTCTTTGACACGGTGCTTTTTGAAACAGTCTAGCCAAAATCTGGAGGAAAGTGGCTTGTGTACAGAACAGTGCGTCTTGGGCACTGGCAGCCAAGCAGCCATAGTGGTGGAGCGAATGTCTGCTGAATTTCCCATTTTGTTGAGCTCTCCAAGTTGATATGTCAGAGGGCTGAGGGGATGTTTTAGAAACATGTAAACACCATGCAATCACTGATGGAGTTAATGTAAACGCTGTAGCATGTTTTATCTGTTGTCCTGTTGTTTAGTCTGGGGAAGAGGAGAAGGGGGGAATGATGAGAGACCTCAAATTCCCAAAAGGCTGCTGTAAAAACAGCAGTGGACTGCTCTCTCTCTCTCTCTCAATTTTGTTAAGGTTTTAAGTGAGATGTTAGGAGAATCTTTCTAACTCCAGTAGGTAGCTAAAAAGCTCTGGAACAGACGACCTGCAAGGGAGTTGTTACACTACCATTCCTTGCTCTGAGAATGGGTTGGCTAAAGGTCTGCAGGGATGCTGCACAGACCTTGATTCTTCCTCAGAGCAGGGGATGGATTTACTGAACTGCCCTCTGTAGTGCCCTTCAACCATATTTTCATCCGGAATTGTGATCTCTCCAATAAAGAGATTTCTTAATGCAAATAGACAAATGAAACTGCAAGGCCTTCAGATGAAGTCCACCTTTATGAAATGCAATATCTATCATTATTTCAGCTATGGTGGCTGGGAGTCCAATCCTTACCAAATTAATAAAATTCTCCACACCTGTTTTGCCATTCAGGAATCTTAGCTTTAATTTCCACTTTTCTAGAAGCTATACCTGATGTTTCATTTCCCTAAACTAACACAAAGTAAACCACAAAGTAATTTAAAGCTGAATTTTATCTTTGAATGTCATAATGATTTTAAATATTGTTGCTCCCCCTAAGCAACAAATGTCTACATATCACACAAGTTAAACTTCTCTGTGATCGCTCTGTATCAATATCTCATTCATTAAACTGGTTCTGGAACCCAGAGTGCCCGTTACTACTTTTGCTTGACTTACTTGAGCCACCACATTATAGTGGCTTGAATGGGCTGTAATTTAAAAACACCGTGAAATTCTATCTGTGTCATCAAACTTTGTTACATTAAAGAAACGTTATTCTTGTTTTCTTCATAGGTGCATCTGTGGCACTGCTAGCTACTTCATTGTTCATTAAAATAAAGAAAAAAGCATCTTCATTTTCTTGCCAGTTGCCCGTGTGATCACACAGTAGCTACTTCCAACTTCATTTCTCTTTGAACTAATTCTTGGGATGAGTGATTGAAAGCCTCATAGTGCTTGCCTATGTTTTAAATCTCTATCCCGCACCATATTTCTTGGCTTTTAACTTCATTGTTTTTACCTAATGCTTCACTAATGCTCCTCAAGAACAAGTATGCTTTCGCAAACTTTATTACTAAATTTATCTTGACGTATTGCCCTATTTACATCATGCAGTGTTATTTTGCTCATTGACTACTTAAGAGGACTATCAGAGGAGACTGAAAATAATCCAAGGCTGGTGGTAGTCTGGAGGTTTCAGTGTTCCAATTCCCAGCTAGAAAGCCTTGATGCTTAGCATCCACCTGGTCCATGTTGCAATACAGGACAGTAGTCATGGAGAGGAGATGTCTGAAGAGGACTTCTCCTTTTAAAGGTTCTGGAAGTCTTAGTGGATATATGACAGTGATGATCACGATGTAGGTGGTGTTTAGAGTTGACCAGACAGCGGTATCTCAAGTGACAACACATTGATTGCTGTGCTTTAGAAGGAAAATCTGTGCTTGTTGGTGCTGTTGTAAATAAAACGCAGGCCTGATAAATTAGCAGATTTTATCTGAACTTCATAAAGCACAATTAGTGTAATGCAATCTGTAAGGTTACATATGTCGAGTCTTTTAGTTCTGACTAGAATGAACGATACCAAAATGACTGATCTACAAGCTGAGATCACCTGGATTACTTTAAAATTCATTTTTAAAAACATACCTGTATATTAAGATAGGGAAACCAATTAATTTTTAAACATCAGCCTTGGATAATGCATAATAGGATTTGCATATATTATTGCAAGCACCATGTAAATCAAAATTAAAAGGCATCTCATCTGCTCGTACCTTCATGTGAATTCTTTGACTCACTGCCACATCTGAAAAAAAAACCAAGAAACACTGTCAAAATTAGTAGGTTAAAAACTGAGGTCTGCCTGAAGAATGAGTTCTTACTGGAATATATATTACAAAGGACTTAGATGGACTTTCTCCATCAGTTTTTGTTGCAGCAGGAGAAAACTATATCGGAAATCTTTCATTGTCATCTATAGAAATGATGCTTCATGGAAAGGTGAATATCATGCCTTGCTGTCATAAACTGGAGCCAGGGCTTGCAACAGATCCTGCACAGATGGACGGAAGCTCCCTCATGGCAGCTTATTGGCTTCACAGTGCTCTTTGTGAGCTTGATGGTCCACCCACACATGATCGGTTCTGAGGCTCCGGCTAAGCAAACAGGCTGTGTACACAATGCCTTTTGTTGCTGAGAGTCAGTCAAGTGTGCCAGTGGGTAACATTTAGAACACCTTTGTAGCTGGAAAAATGAAAATCCCATTTAGAGGTGCACTCAAGTCTCTAAAAACCTTTACCTTGATCATGATCGTAGTAGGGGCATTACACCCCAAAGCTCTGGAAGCTGGGTTTGGATAGTCCAGCACATCTCTAGTGGGACTTCTTTTTGGCATGGCTCTGGTCTTAGTAAGCCATATAACACAAAGCTCATTTGTCTAAAGCAAACATTTTAATACCTTTTAGTTGCATCCAAGTAACTTGGCATTTCACTTAAAACTATCTTGAATACTGGGGAGCTTTCCAGTTCCAACAAGTAGGCTAAAGAACTGACGCATTCACATCTACACTGTTAAACTCAATCAGTTGTTTTCAAAAGCTATGCTGACTTCTAATATGGCAGATGCCACGTTTTTAGGAAGACCTGGGAGAAGCCGAGCTGACAGGAAAGTGAAGAGATAGCACCTCCAGACTGACTGACTGCTGTCAGTGCTCAAACTGAGTTTTTTGTCTGGCAGGGGTGTGACTTCATTGATATGCAAGGTGGTGCAGGAAGAGCACCAAGCTGACTCCATCCCCATTGCAGCATGGGCACAGGATGAGCTACATGCACACAGCTGGTGAGAAATCATGGAATCATTAAGGCTGGAAAAGAATGCCAAGATCATCCAGTCCAACCACCAATCCATCCCCTCCATGGCCACTAACCACATCCCTCAGTGCCACATCTCCCTGTTTCTTGAAGACCTCCAGGGATGGTGACTGCACCACCTCCCTGGGCAGCCTGTGCCACTGCCTCACCACTCCTTCTGAGAAGTTTCTGACCAGACTGTGAAGGGCAAGTGAGGTGGGGACAGAGAGGAGAGAAAGAAGACATCAGCAATGGCAACTCAGACACATCTGTGGCTGAGCACGAAGACTACAATACACTGGATCAGAGCATGGCTTGGTAGGCACACAGCAACACATCCACTTAAACTAATTCAAGGCCATGCTGCTGCTGGAGATGCCTCCTGCTCTCACTCCCACCCCCTGCCCTGGCTGCAGGCCCTGCTCCGGACTCACTTTCCCCTCGGGATCAGTGGCATAAGATCAGCATCGTGGAGCCGAGGCCCTACAGGAAAGGCAGGTCTACTTTTTGGGCAGCTGTGCGGGCCGAGGAAGCCGTGCCTTAAAGCCAATATCCTGTCGCTGACAGCGACCAGCTCTAGATAAATTTATGGAATAGATGAGAAAACCCGAAGCGGGTAATTATGGAGCTAGCCGACCTTCAAGCATTGTCTGCCACTTCCCCCGTCAGTGGCCGAGAGTGATTTATGCCCTGCATCATCCCAGATCTGCTCTTTCTGAGCACGTTTTCCAGCCGCGGTTGTGGCGGTCCGTGCCTTCCCCGCGCCGCCCCATCCCCGCGCCCTCACGGCGCCGCTCCCGTGGCGGCCCGGGGCGATGGATTCCTCGCGCTTATCTCTGCGGGCCCACGGCGGGGCGAGGCAGCGCTGCAGTAGCGACCAGCTGCGAAGTTTAAATTCAAGTTCTCCTAGAAGAAACCGAGAAAGACTCGCAGCCGGTGGTTACTTTTTAATGCGTTATTAGGGCAAAGTCCCCCGGCGAGGTGCCCCCTCGGCCACCTCCTCGCTGAGAGGCCCAGGGGCGGGCAGCGCCCAGCCGGAGCTCCGGGGGCGGCCCGGCGACCTGCGGCCCACGCCCGGCCTTTCATCTCCGGCCGCGCGGTCCCAGCCCGCCCCGGCGGCCGTCAGCGGAGCTCCTCAGGGCCGGGTGGGGAAGCAGGAGGTGTCGGCGGGGCCCGGCGCGGTGCTGCCCCGCGGAAACTTGTGCGGCAGGAAGAGAGGGCGGGAGCCAGGGAGCGGTCGCCGCAGCGGCTCCTCCTCATTCTCCTCCTCCTCCCGCGCCCCAGGCCCGGCGGCGCTGGGAGAGGAGCGGCCGCGGCGGGGCCCCATGCGGCGGCCGGGACGGCGCTCTCCGCCGCCGGGCCCCTCCCGTACCAGCAGCAGCACTAGGAGCCGCCGATGACCTGGACCAGCAGCATGAGCAGCGGCTACAGCAGCCTGGAGGAGGAGGACTCCGAGGAGTACTTCTTCACCGCCCGCACCTCTTTCTTCAGGAGGCCGCCGGGAAAGACCCGCGCCGCCCCGCAAGTAAGTGCCGAGCGCCGGGTCGGGGCCCGGCCCGCGCTCCACGTGTCCGCCGATCGCGGAAGGGGCCCCTCGCCCCCGCGGGGCCGGCCGTACTCTCAGCGCTCCACCGCCAGCTCTGGGGTCCCGCGGACGGCGGGCTGCAGCCTCTGAAATCCCTGCTGAAGGGCTGAATGGGCAGGCTGGGGATGGGGTTAAACAGCGCGTGTGCCCGGTTGTTGAGTAACCGGCGGGGCTCTTCGCGTCGTGTCGCCGCTGAGTGCGGTGCGTGGCAGCCTGGCTGCCGCCCGGGCGGCGGGGAAGGGCCCTCGACCGCGGTGGAGTGGTTTAAGTGTTCGGCGGAGATCGGCTGTAAGAGGACTTTGAAGTGAAGAGCTGATTAAAAACGATAAAAATCCGAAGCCTTCGTAGTCAGCGCTGAAATGTCCACCTCTAAGGAGGATCTGCGGGCAGCGCAGGGCAAGACGCGCCGGAGCACTAAGGCAGCCAAGCAAAATTCCCTTCGGGAGAGCAGAATGCTCATGTTCCTGTCAGCGCAGCAGTGGGGCAAACGCTGTGCTCCTTTAGCTGAAGCAGCCCAGCCCCTCTCGTTTGTCTTTTCTGAAGCTCAACGTTTCTTTCTAAGCATGGCTTTATCCCTGAAAGCTGATGAGTCAGTTTTCCACATGCTGGCTCCCCTTCCCTTGCTCCCACTACTTGCTCAGACCTCTGATCAGTGTTTGTACAACTCCTGCTGTGTTTTTCCCGCTGCGTGAAGACTCAACTAGGAACTTGGCAGAGCCTGGCACCCTCTGATCAACCTGTGGGGCTTATCAAGAGTCGTGGTTGCCCACAGCCCTTCCCCTAGGTTATGTTGTGCTGCAGAAGCCAACCTTGGTTTCTGTTTCTCCAAGGTTCCACAACTTATTCCCCATTCGTGACTTACTTAAAATTTGAGCCCTGTAACCACCCCTCAGGAAACTCTTGCTCCTGTTTGAGGAAGTGCACAGAGTTTTCTTGAGCTTTGGTTTCCTTCACAGAGTTTGGCAGGGTGCCTGGGCACACCCTCTGCCTACACCTGAGCCTGGGTGCCTTGTGCAGATATCTTGGGACCAGCATTTCACCATGTTGTTGCTGCCTCCCCAGGGTGCTTCTTGCAGTTCCCTTCCTGAGAGGTCATCTCTTTCTTATCCATTTTGAGTTCCAGCTTCGTGCAAGTTCCACTGACTCTGAATTTTCAAGCTGGCAGGTCCTGCTGAGTGTCCTTGAACTTCATCTGCTGACCTGCTTGACTGGAGTCGGCTACCACCTGGCCCATACAGAGCAGAGAATGGCTTGGGTTGGAAAGGACCTCAAAGTCTACCCTGTTCCAACCCCCTGTCGTAGGCACAGACATCCTCCATTTTACCAGGTTGCTCAAAGCCCCACCCAACCTGGCCTTGGACATTTCTAGAGTTGGGGCATTCACATCTCCTTTGGGCAGCCTGTGCCAGAGCCTCACTGCCCTCTGAGTAAAGAATTTTTTCAAAGCCATTATCCTTTGTCCTATTGCTACGTGCGTTTGTAAAAAAAGTTTCTGTCTTTCTTATAACCCCCCTGTAAGTAGTGAAAGGCTGTGTTAAGGTCTCCCTCCTTGCAAAAGAAGATTGCAGTGTCACAGCACTGTGTGAACAGATACCTCGCTGCTGCCAGACTGTGGGTGGTTGCTGTATAATGGATGTGAGAGTCCCCAGGTCTTGATTCAGGTCCTAAAAACATGGTTGTTTCTTTGCTTTGTAATGCTGCTGCATGAGTTGTCTTAGCAAGTACTCGTTAAGTAAGTGGTGGATTGTGCAAACATGTAAATCACTGTTTGTGATGTTAATGTTCTCAGTCAAGGGGTGAAGGAAAAAAACAAAAATTTGATATTCTGGTCTGGTAGCGTTTCCCCTAAGAGTACTGTGGTGAGATGCTGCAGGGGTTGTGTTTAAGTACATATTGGGTAGCATGGAACAAATTCATCTGTATCGCTGACTCTACAGCGTCAGAAATACTCAGCTAAATGTTTCTAGTCATGAAGTCATTGCCAGTTGCACTGTGCCTAATGAGTTAGAGAGGAAAGAAAAAAATCCCCAAACAATGCTGAATGTAGATTTCAACAGTCATGTGGCCAGTAAGAGTGAGTTTCCCCTTCCAGCAATAACAATCATAATAAGACTCTTTGTATGTATGAGGATGTTACTTTTGGTTTGTATTTGAGGTTTAGTCAAAAAATGCATACTATGTCCCCTTGAGCAAAGAGGAAAGAGGGGAGCTATTAGTTATTGTTTCTGTGTCTTTCTCAACTATACAGACGCTAAGTTTTGCAGGGTATTTTTTATTCTTGCTGAAGACAAAGTGGTGGCAATTACTTTTATCCTTCTGTCTTAACTCCTTCTTTCTCCTGTTCTCACAGTGAAAAGACTGGTTACAACTTAGAGCTCACGGTGTGCTGTGCCTGTCGAAGTATACGCTGGTAGCTCTTGGACTTGTTTTGCATAGATCTCCAAAGAAAAGAAGGAAAAACGGAAATTATGTAGCACTGTGAAATTTTTGTCTTCCATTTAATGGAGAGGGGTGGTCTTACGTATCTTAGTTTCTGTGGCTGAGACCCGGTAAATGGATTAGATACCGATTCTGATGTAAGAGTTCTGTGGTAGTGTCTTAGGGCTTTGCCACATCTTCTGCCGCATGTTGAAAGATTTGTCTCTTCCTCTCTACCACTTCTAAAAACCTGGAGCATTGAGATCGTTGTGGAGTGTTGCAGGCAATGGGGTGTTTTGGGGCAGAGGTGTTCAGCTCATTTTCTAGTCTTGCTGAATTTTCCTGTGTAGGCAGTGCAGTGGGCTATCAACCTTCTTTTTTTTGCAGGAGAAATGAAGGCTGGCAATCCAGCATTTGTAGCTTCATTCAATTAAAGATGCAGACTTGAAGCTGAAAGATCTCAAACCTGAATGCAATATCTGTGTCACCCAAATACAAGCGACTTTTTTCGACTGCATTAAACTGAACGTGGCCCTTTTTTGTGCTCACAGTGACTCATTTACTAAATGAAAAAGGAGGAACTGTAAATATTTTTGTCGTGCCCGTGTGACTGCTCATGTGAGGTGAAGTTACCCATGCACAAAGGCTTTAGCAAGATCAGACCCGTGCTTCTGTATGATAAAGTCTTTGGAAGTCGTCCACTCCCTCCAGAGAAAATACCAAAAGAAGATGTTTTGCAAACTTTTGAAAGCTGACCCCTTTCTCTCCCTATTTCATCCTGCCCCCCACCCCCATCTTTTCAGGAAAAATGAAAACAGTCCTGCCTGCTCCTGCACGGCTGGCCATATATCCGAGGGAAGTGCATCTTCCTGCCTGCGTTCCTGCACTTCCACAGGCCACTTCCACACACTCTTCCACTCCTAGTAACATTGATGTAAATCCTCACGATGCCTCTCCTCCTTTCTCACACAGTTTGGGGGCTGGTGGCTTTTGAGTGCTGCCCTGGATTCGTTCCCAGCCACGCCTCCCACTGGGTGGCTGCAGGTACCCAGGGAATCCCCTGATGAGATATTTCTCTTACACAGGAGGCTGCTTCTGGGGAAGTGCTGCTCCAGGAACAGGCAGTGCTGTGCAGGTCATGGGCTCCTGGTTGTTAGGAGAGGGCAAATCTTGTGTTCATCATCCAAATACTGAGCGTTGTGCACACAGAATGGCTGAATTCTGCTGGAGTGCTGTGTAAAATATCGTGGAGGTACACAGCTTGACTTTTTAATACTGCTATTCTCTGTAAGAAGAAAATAAGAACTTTTGTTGTTTATGCTGTTCTTTACGGTTTCACCCAGGGTTCTCTAGAAATATTAGCAAGAAAATTGCAGTTGCTCCTCGTGGCAGTTTCCAGAAGTGCTCACCTTCCTGCTGCTCCTCAGTCCGTGCTGGCTTGTGCTCAGTGCTGTCCTTCCCCGTTTGAGGTCCAATCTCTGCCTCTTTTCCCATTGCTGCTCTCAGCCTTCACAGCTTTTGTACGTCCTGGGCATCCTGACCCCGCACCGTGCCAGGAGCCCAACTTCTTGGGGCTCAGCCTTTTGAGGTGCTACCCTGCCACACTGTTGTTGTTTCCTCTCTTCCCTCTGCATTTCTGTGGGATTTGCAGGTGTGGTAATGGGGGTGGGAGGGGAAGTTAGTATCAAGAAAGCTGGAAATGGAAGCCGGATGTGAAAGAGAAGTCATGCAGAGGAGAGGCAAAAGGCAGTGGGTGAAAGGCTCATCCCAGCAAGGTGTCCGTCTTGCTCCACTATCAGTGCAGAAGATTTGTGTCTTTGTTTTCAGTGGATGAGTTGGCATCCGTGTGAAAAATTAAACAGACTTCTGGGTGCAGAAACCATTTTTTATATCAGGAGTTTGCACAGTGTCTCCTGGCATTTCAGTAAAGAGGGAGACAAAAGCACTTTATCTTGGAAGAAAGCAGTTTCTTGGGGTAAAGTGCTGTTTGTAACTGTTCAAGCGTAGTTAGCATGGTTTTGTGCTAGCGATGTCCATTATTAAAAAGTTCCATGTTGTTCGGTTGTTACAGCTCTTCCCGGGTTTCCTTTCCACAGCATTCCCCAGAGAATACGGCTCTCCTGACGACCAGAACAAATGAGGTTTCTAATTATAGGCTCCATTTGGAACCAAAGAGGTTAGATTTGTGTTTGACGTGTAGTCATGAAGCTTATTTAAAAAATGCAACTAAAAATATCCAGTAATGTGTCTTATTTTTTTCTTTTTTTTTTTAAATCCATTTGACCGTTGGTGAATATTATGGGATAAACATTGTCTCAGCTAAAACACTTGAAAGTTAAGGCTTGAAGGAACCAGCAGCATAGAGACTGTGCCTGTTTTAAGGCCACATCAGTGTTAGAGTAAACTAGCAGTCCTTGTTTCACTCTCTTGTGCTTCATCCCACTCCTCTCTGAGCGCCCGATGCAGTGTTTGTGCCTTGGGAGCTCAGCAGAGCAGGGCTGTTCCCAGCGGAGCCCCAAGGCACTTACCAACGGCTGACAGCCTCTGGAGGTGAGAGGGGATTTATGTGCTTTGCGCCAAGGAGCACTGATGGCTGCGCATTGGTTTATCAGCACAGTTGGCTTGTTTAGTCATTAATTTCTGTTTCGAGGACTTACCTAAAACATACACCGTTTTTAGGTATGAAGTGGGGAACTGCTAATGCACAAAAATTAAGAAGCAAGATGTGGAGAGATGGGTTGATGTTCTGTCCCAGGAGGAGTTAAAGTCACTGAAACATCTCATGGGTTCGGCCATCTCAGTGTCCTCAGTGCAGCAGCACTGCAGGTACTGTTCAGACTGGATGTCTACGCTTTCTTTTTTCTTTTAGTCTGTTATATTCATACAGTATAAGATATATCTTGGGCAGTATTTCTCTGTTAGTGTAAGATTTTGGTTCACCAGCAGCATGCTGCTGGCTCAGTTGTTGAATACCACTGGATAAACACTAGATTTTTTAATTTTATTATTATTATTTTGGTCATTTCTTTGGGAAGATAAGCCTTTGGTTCACCTACTTGAGCTCTGAAGCACAGTAGCTCTATATAGATGTTTTGAGATTTGAGTTTTGGCAATGTAACTGAGTTTGGGATCAAACTGAGGCTTTGTTTGAGTGCAAAAAGACAGAACTGCTGCAGTTTAATGCTGCCAGATGTCAGAAAGCATCGGGACCGGTATACCTTGTGGATTGGAATGTTTAAATTGAGACTTGTTTAGATGTGTGAACAGATGTGGAAGATGCAAGGAATTCTGTTTAAGTCGAGGAGTCTGGTGAATACAGGAAGATATGCTGCAGAGCAACTGAGCTCAGCATCATCTGTGTACAGTAAGTAGATTTACAAAGCAACCAACCAACAATTATTTGAAAGGAAGGGAAAAGAGGCGCTGGTATCCTCTTTTCATCATTTCTTATTTCAACTATAGACCTGTGACAAGAATATGAGAAAATATCAGAATACCATTTTGGAAGAGGTTCTTGCTGACTAATATTTAGCCAAGGCAAAAGCAAAAATGTGAAGATAAATGAAGTAAAAATCAATACTGCATTTTGTCCCTTGTGTGAAATGCCAGTGGCAGCAGTGTTGGATTAACAGTTCTTACTAAACCGATTAACAGAGGATTTTAAATGAAGCAGTAGATCTGTAATGGAGTGTTTGCCAGTGACAATAACCTTGTGAACGAAGCCAAGCAATGTAAGTGTCAGGAAGGGATAAATCAGAGTGATAGATCCCTGTAGTTAAGCTCTCCTCTTACAGACAGGCAGCCGTCTCCGCTGACTTCAGCAGCATGTGCCCATCAGGCCAGAGCTGTGCAGTGTGTGCTGCACTCTACCTCCCAGATAGATACAGTGGTGGCTTGTGTGTATGTATGCATTTATCTGTACATGCAGTATTTATTATTTGGTGTATTTGTTGCAGCTTGTCACAGTTAGATGTATACTTTAGATCAAAAGCAGCCTTCCAGTCAGCCAGTGTGGATCTCCCAGTTGCTACTAGGGAAACCGGGAAAAAAAGAAAAGATGGATCAGGATATTAATACATGGTTTTAAATTAGGGCTACTAAGATGGAGAAGGGTCTGGAGAGCAAAGTATATGAGGAGTAGCTGAGGTCTCTGGGTGTGCTCAGAGCAGAGGAGCTGAGGGGGGGCCTCATGGTGGCTGCAGCTCCTCACAGGGAGTGGAGGGGCAGCGCTGAGCTCTGGTCTGTGTGACAGTGACAGGGCCCGAGGGAACGGCATGGAGCTGTGACAGGGGAGAGGCAGCTGGGGGTGAGGGAAGGGGTCTGCACCAGAGGGCGGTGGGCATGGAACGGGCTGCACAAGGCGGTGGGCACGGCCCTGAGTGCTGGAGCTCAAGGAGCGTTTGGACAGCGCTCTCAGATATGGGGTTTAGTTATAATGATGCTGCATGGAGCTGGAGTTGGACTCAGTGATCCATGTGGGTCCCTTCCAGCTGAGGTTATTCTATGACTATATATTGTTGAATATTATAGATTTATAGAATACATACACAATGTATATATTTTATATTTTTGCTCTCAGAAAGTGGGATTGTTCTGTACCTTTTGAGACCAACATTCAGGAAAGTCTTAAAACTGGTGCATCCCACAGACTTGAAGGGAACACCCTGGTGTGACTGAAGCTAGCTCAGCATGCTTTCATCCAGTGCAGTTTGAGCACTGCTGTACTGTCTTGGGTTTGTGTTTGTTTCGGTGCCTGCAATGAAGCACGCAGTCCTGTAGGCAGGTATGAATTGACTTGGGATGAGTAATTGCCCCTTTTGTTTTTTCAGTGGTTTTTGTTTTTTGTTGTACTTGCTCTTTTGCAAGGCTGGTGAAATACTGCAGTCAGTTTTGAGGAGAGTACTTCCTTTGTGGATGTATGTTTGGCTGTGTGAAGTAGCCACGTGAGATTTATGTAGCAATTAAGATCATTTTCTAGTTACTAATCTGTGTGTGTGCTGGAGTAGAATTTGTGCTCCCTTACACAGAGGTATGTGTGCTTTGCTGGAAATAACAGTAAGGGCAGCAGTGGTGCCTTGGCCTGGTTGAGGAAGCCTCAGGTGGCAGCACTCCTCACGTGGGAGCACCTACTGTGTGCTGCTGCTGGCTTCTCAGTCTTGCTCTTCATCTGGGAAATTCTGACGAATCCATGTGAAGTAATTGTGGAAAATGGTGTCTATGTTTCTTTTAGAAATGATATACAATAGTGGAGTAGAAAATCATTGGCTGTATGTGCAGGAGCAAATTACAAAGTGAGTTTATTGTCTGTAATCTTTTATAGTCATCCCTGTTGTCCCTAATTAGGATTGCATTTCTTGTTTTCTGTCTTGTACTTCATCCCCAGGTGTGTTCAGGTACGTGGATGTACAGTCTAGCTATGCTGTATGGTTCCCCACAGTACAGTTGCTGTGCTTTATATTTGTGGTATCTGATCCATGTGATCTTTTTAAAGCCAGATTAGTAATAACAAAAACTGAAGATCAAATTCTGCTCTGGCTGAAGATAGTATTTGTTTAATAGCTAAGTAAATGTTTAATCTTATTTCTAAAGAAGCAGAGGTGGTCGTGATTTGGCTTGTCCCTTTTGGGACAGGTTGTATTGGTTAATAGCGCAGAAGTATCTTAACACTTCTATTGATGGATTGTAAGCTTTCTTGTGGAGAGCTTCCTCTCGGTCACTTCCTATGCATAGTTGTGCCTCGGATCATGATAGCCTGCCAACATGGGAGAGTTTAGTTTAGAAGTTTTATTTAGATCATGATTTTTCTTGCTTGCTCTCTGATGAAGAATTCTGCTCACCGGGAACAATACGTGCAGATCTTGCTGTTTGGTCCACAGGTGGCTTGATTTAGTGTGTTCACTTACAGATATATCAGCTAAGAATTGCAAAATATCCTTGTAGTTCATTTGAGAAGCATCTGGGAAGGCTGTGTAAACTCTAGCAACTGCACCGGGGATTTCACTGTGACCCGCTGAGCTGATGTCTGCAGGAACTGGCATGTTCTTTGGCACTGCCAAGAAACTGTAAAGATTAAAAATATGATGATTGCATGTTGTGTATTGGGAGAATTGACCTGTGTTGTTTGTCCTGGTGTCTTCAGTGTACAGTGACACTGAGATCAGCATTAAGTCACTGCAGCTTCTTTTTTGTGTGTGAGACAGATGTAGTTTGCATTCAGTATTATGATTTTTAATAGGTTATTATTGTTGTCTGCAAAGATTCTGTAGTGTAGGCATAGATGGGTGTCTTATGTTACCCTTTATGAGATTGATTTTCATGCGTGGCTCTGGTTAGCTTGCTGATAGTTGCAAGATGTACACATGGTGGGTAACCTGGGCTGTGCCTGAAGAGCTCAGCAGTCTGTGCCGTGGCCAGCTTCGGGAACCGGTCCCCTGGCTGCACAGGCATAGTCAGTCCCTTGTTCTGTTACTCTGCATGCGTTCTTACCTTTGGAAAGCAGTGGGGACAGCATTTCTACAAAAGCATTAAAAAAAGTCTGTTCACGTTTGTGTACGTGGAAGCGATGTCTTGTGTCCTGGACAGAAACGGACTGTTCAATCAAAAGTTGATGCTTGGAGCAGTTGCTGCCTAATTGCCCATATGCAAAGGCTGGCATCAGAAGAACCCCAAACACACGTGGGAGCATCACTTGTGCAGGCGGCCTGGTATGAGCAGTAGTCAGAGTGCCGTGTAATCTGCAGAAAAGTACTCTGCTTTATGAAGGAGGACCTTTCATTATGTCATGATATTCCCAGCTTGCGCAGAGCCTGATTTAGGAAAGCATCACTTGACAGCGTCTACATAAAATGTGGCCTTGTAACTCTGAAATACTTAAAAATAAGTAAGGCTTTGTGAGCTGATTGTGGTGTGAAATCTAATAGAAAGGAGTTTCTAGTTTTTGCATCAGTTAACAGGCTGGGTTAAAATAGCCAAAATGCCTAATGTGATATTCAGGAGCCCTTAAATTCTTAAATTAAGAATATACCTTCTTTCCTTTCAAAGACTATGCCATGTGGGATGATGACTAATGACAGAAGTCCTAATCAACTCTTTCTGTAATGAAAACCATTTAATTGCTGCTAGAGAGCCTGTTAAGTGGGTCTCAGGACCTGAGTGGATGGGCTCACAGTAGCTGGAAAATATATTTTCATGTAGTTGCACCATTGCCGATTTCAGTCTGGAATTTGTTTTTCTATTTGCCAACATGATTTAGTTAATTTCCATGAGAAAGTGACTTATACAGTTGAATTGCTTTTGATTCACCAAAGTGGTAGGAGACTAATAATGTATGTACAGATGGTGGTCTGAGCTTCTGGTTATGGTCACATACACCTCTGAAATAGGCCATCATGTTATTTTCAGCTGCATTTTTCTATTCTCGTTGTATTAAGCGCATAAAGAAAGAATTACCTTCCCTAAGTTTATTTCTAAGGGCTTCATGACTGACAGTATAAAAAAAAATATTACTCCACATAATGCAGTGGTATCTTCTCTCATTCTTCAGGGTCCTGGCCATGTGATAAGCTGTCTTATTCTTTGGGGTACGCATTGCTTTCTCTTCTCCTTTTAGTCTGAGACTTGCTTGCCCTGCTGTGGTTTGTACCAGAGTTGCTGACAAATGTGAATACCTTCTCTCAGCATACCCATCTAAGCTGCAAAATATTGCTTTGGGGTCTGATTTGGCCTTCATGGGAACAAGTTTGTTTTCACAGAATTTGAAAAAAGGTATTAGTGTTCATCTGACCATGTGATCCGCTCTGCTGAACTCCTGTCAGGCCCTCATTTGTGTGGAAGGTATTTTACAGTGTTTTAAAATGAATAAAGAATAAAACGCAACTGATAAAGAACCACCGTCTTTTAATCAAAGTGGACTGAAGAATGTTTTCTGCAAGGTTTTAAATTCTCTACCACAATTACGATTTTTTTTTTTTCCCTGAGAAAACTACATAGACTGTATAAGTGAAGAAATTAAAAAAGGAAAAACAGGGGTGTGCCCTTACCACTACCTTAAGCCTATGTTCAGAGTGACTTCTCAAGATGGATTTGGCTGTGAGATCCGAAGTTTTTTGTCTCCCTGGTTCCAAATCCTCGATCTTCCGTAAAATGAAGCAGACAGCTGATGTGCTTAGCTTGGTGAGACTTTAAATTGTGGATTAGTCTGAGTGCTAATTAGCCAGCACACAGAATAGACAGTTCTTCTACCTTAAGCCCTAATGACAGCATGCACAACATTATCTTTGCTAAATGTCAGATATTTGGGTGAAGAGAAAAACCAGTGACACTTCATAGGTCAATGGATGTCAAATATGAAGTGGCTTGGATGCTCAGAGCACATTGCATCAGGATTTCCTCTTTTGTGTTTTAAATCATAGGGTGTTTGTCAGTGCCTTGACATTATGACAGTGCACTTGTTATAAAATATAGGGAAATTAAAGCCTGGTTGACACCTTTCTCAAGTTGTGAATGAGAATGAAGATGTCTGTTAAACAGCAACAGTAAGGAAATGCCCAGCTGTCAGAAAATCAAGCAAGTTCTTGCAAAACATAGCAGGTGGTGCAAATGCAAATCACTTTAACTTCTCTTTGATCACAGAATCACAGGAGGTTCCTTGGGAGGCTAATCCTGTGCTTTGTCACCAGATGCTTTGTGCTCACCTGTGCTCCTGAGCTGGGTTTTCAGTGGCTGAAGCTCTTGGCAACACACTGCTGTTTTGGCTTGCTCCCATCCCTTGGTTTATTTGTCAGCTGCCAGTGCTGAGTGTGCTAATGTCAGCAGCAGGCACAAAAGCCTCTGTGGAGCAGCGTTGGATCTTCTGAGTTGAGTTCTAGGGTAAACTTCATTTTTCTTCCCATAGTGGGCATCCTGGAAAGAGCGATTCCCCTTCAGCGGCTTCAGGGAATGTCCTGGCAAAGACCTTCAACATGGTGATCATAGGAAGAGTTTGAGCATTTTAGATATCCGTGTGTTCCGTTGCTTCTCCAAAACAGAGGTGTTAAGATCTGCTCTAGTAGGACTAGCAAAGAGTTTAAGTAAGTCACAAACATTTCCAATGGATCAGAAATTGCTAAATGCCTATAATGTCTTTCTAAATGTCTTCTACTTATGGCATGCATCTGCCTGGTCATGGAAATATATTTATTAGAGTATAATTAGGTATGGTTAATAATATCGCAAGTTATTTTGTTTTATGGATAGAATTGATGGGTTTGTCTAAGTTGGCAGCTGCTGTTGATTCAGTTGCATGTTCACATGATAGGAAGCTTATCTCAAGATGTGGGAACATGATTGTTTATGCTGTGCTATAAGGTTGGTATTATGTGAAGTGGTACATCAAAGCAGTTTCTGATTCTCTGAACTTTAAAACTCACAGCTGATTTAATTTAAAAAAAAAAAAATTAAAAGCAGCATCTTTCTCCACCCACTAAAACAGACCCCAAGCGTTCTTCAAAGCATATTTAGTTTTAATAACTTGGTGATTTCTTCCCTGAGGTGTTTTTGAAGTTCCTGTTACCACCGGAATATGAAGATGTAGCTTTGAATTGTGAAGATAATAGACCATTAAGAGGCGTTTGCCTCTTAAGAAGACAAAATGGCATGTTCTGTGAAAACAGAAATAGCCAATAAACCTGATGATGTTTCCTGTAACACTCAAAAGTTCATGGCAGATTTCTTTGTGATTCATAACTTGAAATTGCTCCTGGAGCAGCTTGGTGAAACACGTGCTTAAAGATGCTGGTATGCCACTCTTGCTTTCCCCCTTGCCTCAAAATTGAATCAAGGATGTATGTTAAAATGAGCTTGCTTAAAGCCTTTGTGGCTCATGTCAGAAAAATCTTGTGATGTATAACACAGCTTTTACAGCACTATACGTATAGTTGTGAGCACACTGTATGGAGAATTTGGGGTAGGTGCTCCATGATATGTGCCTGGATTTAATGTCTTACTTAACTAAGTAATAATCCATATGTTTTCATCTTGAGAGATAGATGTAGAAGATAGAGGAGGAAAAAAAACAAACAAACCAACAAACATCTTTGTGCAGGTGTTTCACATTTGGTGGTAACTGTGGCAGACACAAGAGGCAGCTGAGCAGCGTTAATTATTTGAAGAATTGTAACAGTAGTGTTGTTGGTACTACCACTGGCATTTTGTTATCTTGCAGGAATGAAGCATTACAATATAGTAAGTGTAATCAGTAGTACTACAGTGCTGTTCCATGGGTTTAGGAAGGAACTGCTTTTTCAGCTATTTCCAGAGAATCGTTCTCTCTCTTCCCCTACCCCTTCAATATATGCTGCCAAATGAACTTCAGTGCTGCCTTCCCAGAGGGATGCAGGCTTTGACCTGATTGTTCCCAATACTTGAAAGGTAAGCAAAAAATTTTGAAATATTGTGGTGATGCCCTACTGAAACTTTGAACTGGAATTAGCTTCCATTTTCTTTCAAACATGTACGAAGATGTACTTCCCTGAGTAGCACTTGCTCTGTTCCCTCTTTGTTCTTCACACCGTGGGGTTTTGTGACTCATTATGTATTCTTACAAAGTCTTCTAACTCTTATGCTGGTCAGCACAGGTAGTTCAGTATATAGCTTTTTCTTGCAAATTCTTCACCATCATCTCCACTTTTGATGAAGTGTATGTATACAAAATGTTCTGGTAAAAACTTGGTAAATTAGATGTAAGTTGGTTATCAAGACGTACCCGTGGTCAGAGCACAAGCCTGATGTGCAGCGCTTGGTACTCTTCTTGTTTGGACATTTTGTAGAGGGGGCTGAGCACTGCCAGTTATCCATTCTTTGAGACTCATTCCATGAACTAAGAACAAGTGATGACCCACATGGTAGAGGTGTTGTTATGGAGCAATTCATAGAATCATAGAATGGCCTGGGTTGAAACGGACCACGGTGATCGAGTTTCAACCCCCCTGCTACGTGCAGGGTCGCCAACCACCAGTCCAGGCTGCCCAGAGCCACATCCAGCCTGGCCTTGAATGCCTCCAGGGATGGGGCATCCACAACTCCTTGGGCAGCCTGTTCCATTGCGTCACCACCATCTGTGCTATAAACTTCCTCCTAATATCTAACCTAAACCTCCCCTGTCTCAGTTTAAAACCATTCCCCCTTGTCCTACCACTACCAACCCACGTAAACAGCAGTTCAGCCTCCTGTGTACACGCTCCCTTCAAGTACTGGAAAGAAATTCATCCTACTTCTGTTGATTATGTCCTGTAACATCTTGGCAACACACCCAAAATGCAGATGTGGCGTGTCTAGGGTTATTTTAGAGCATGGTTGCCATCACTTGAGCAGAAGGTGTGGTTTCACGGCAGCGTTAGTTTAATTAAGTTAGTTTTAAGTCAGACCCATTCCTTGAACCAGCTTGCTGTGTGGCTGCACGAAGAGCTGTACTGGTGCGAGAGCGGCTGGAGGAATGCACGGGTGGGGAGGGTGGGACCTCAGGAAGCCCCATCTGGGCTTGTCTTACCTGGCAGAGCTGTGCTTTGGGATAGCTCCGAGGAAGAGCCTCAGCAGAAGGTGCAGGGAGGATGTGTCTTGGAGTGCTGGGATGGATTTCTTAACTGCGTGCTCAATGGAAATGCTTTGGGTAAGCGGAAGGTGGAAAAGTTTGTTTGTTTTAAATGTATAGGAGATAGTGAAAAGAGATAAGCAAGAAGAAAGTAGTACAGTTTACTCAGTGGGAAAAATTGCTTGTGCTTTAGGCTGTGACAAAGTAGGAAACAGAAAAGGACTGCAATGTAAACTTGGATTTACTTGCAGGTTTCTGATGCTAAAAATGAATGTATTTGTGTGTTTTTAGTTCTTCGTGTTTTCTGTGGCTCTGGATTCCTCTCTTAATTATTATTAAATATTAATTGAATATTATTAATATTGTTCCCTATTACAGACTTTATGGGCTGGTTCATCTGTTTAGAGAATAAGGTTGAGGGCACTGTTTTAAATGCGTCAAAATACATTTTAAATGCCATGCCAGCCCAGAAAGTGGCTTTTTATTGTGTAGCGCTCTTTCCTGTGTTTTAAAAGCTGTAGGGAGGTTCCCTTGCTTGACAGTTCTGAAGTGGGTGAAGGTTGGCATGGCTTTATTAATCTGCTTGACGAATGTATCATCAGTATCATTTTCATGCTAGTGTGTAACAAGTCTTAGAACTGAAACTGTGTGCTTTTGGTAATTATCACAGAAATCAACTTTGTGCCACGATTTAACTGTGGTATTTTGGACTTTATTGATTATGGCAGGTCTCCTCTGAGACAGGAGATTTAGGCTAGATATTAGAATGAAGTTTTTCACACAGAGGGTGGTGACGCACTGGAACAGGTTGCCCAAGGAGGTTGTGGATGATTCCATGAATTAGGGGTATTTTCCAAAGTATAGGCAGCTTTTTAGACAGTACTACTGCTCCAGGAAAAAAAAACCATATATCTTCTCCTGAGTATAAGACATGAGAAAAATGCAGATGAAAAAGGAGCTACTGCTGTGGAAGTGCAGTAGGTGTTGGTCCACTGAAAGAAGAGAAGGCTGGCTATGTAAGCCTTCTACCTTTCTCTAACATTTGAGCCTGATGGCTCCTGACTGTTTAATCATTTATTTTTGCTCATTTCATAGAGGGAGAGCATCACTTGGTAAGCTTCTGATCAGACTGTAAGGCAACTGTACCACTCTTCCTTTTTTTTTTTTTTTTTTTTTGGTCCAGCAGGTCTGGAGATGAAAAATAGGACTAGTATAGTCAGGGTCATGGGAAATACTGTAGCTGCATATGCTATCAATGTAAGAAAATACCAAGTTTAAAAATACACACAAAGTGATACTTCATTATTTGATAGCTTGGATCTAGTCTCTTACTTTGGTTATGTTTATTGTTTTAGACATGAGATGTCTCCTCCATTTCTTGCTCTCTTAGGTCTTCCTTTGACAAATACGTGAATCTGCTTTGCTTAAAACGAGTAGGGAGCAAACAGACTGGGTGCTACCAGCAGGAACAGGAGGACCAAGCACTGGCTGACACTGCTGAGCCCTGAGAGCATTTCTGAGACTGTAAGAAAAGAGACAGCCTTCCAACTCAGCCTGTAGATGAGCGTAATGCAGAGGGTCGCAGAGGAAGGGTGTAGAAACTTAGACATAAATACAATGAATTTTGGTTCTGGCAATTAGTAGTAATCCCAAGCAGTTAATTGTGAAGGCCCTTGTGTTTTATTGAGTGCTGAGAAATGGAGCACTGACCATCAGTAGCCACTGAACTGGAGAATGTGTTTGTGTCAAGCCTTCTGGGGACGCAACGTGTCCTGGTCAGGGTGAGGAAACCTGGAAAAATCACCTGGCCCTGGCCTCTCCCTTATTCCCTGTCCTGGCTCTTCCCTGTCCCAGCTCTAAGCTTCACTCCATGCTTCACATGTCTGTGTGAAGAGTTAAACATCCTCTCTGGGCAAAGGGGACAACATGATGAGAGTAGATGCAGCCTGGAGCCCACTTATGTGGTTTTGGCTGCCTGGTGCGACCACTGCTCCCAGCCCTGTGTATCATGCCAACACCAACAAGGGGAGAGGCTGGCAGGGGATTTGCTGCCACAGCTGTACGGCACTGCAGAAGGCTCTGGCAGGTTGGTTAGGAAAACAAGGAATCTGTGAGAGCCTGAGCAGGTGGAGGAGGATGTCAGTACTGTAAGCCAAGTGTTGGCTGTGCTCTGGTTTGTGATGTGGAGGGCTGAGATGAAAAGTTATGGGACCCTGCCTCCCTGGTGAAGGGAGGCCAGGTAGCTGAAGAGCAAGGAGAAAGATGGCTCGGGTAGCACCTGCTTGGAACTGGAGCAGAGGCTTGCATGGAAACAGGAGGCTCTGGACAGCTGATCTCATCAAGGTTGGTATCTGGAGGAGGTGGTGTAGGGCAGTGTTGCAGGTGGGGGAGTTGGTGGGAGCTCTGAAGCAGTGCAGGAAGGCTGGATGGTGGGTAGGAGCCATGAGTCTTTGCTATACAAACAGCTGCACTTAAAAGAGAGCAGCTTGCATATGAGAAAATGTGTTTTGTTGTTGCTTGTATTTATTTGTGGTCATTTTTCCTCTACTGCCTGTTCTGTTTTCATTCATCTCAGGACTGACTGAGTTGGCTTTGAGCTCAAATCAATCAATCTTTATTATTTTATGTGTTCCTTTACATCTCTTTCTTTGTGGCAGTAATGACTGAAGAGATCACAAAAAAAATACCTGGTTGCACATCGTTTTTCAGATGATGATACTAATACCACTTAGCAGACATCTGTTAAGCAAGGCTATTCATAAACACTGACATGGTGGGTAATTATTAACTATAAATCCCTTGGTTTTGACTGCTCTTCTCTGGGGTTTTAAGACAGTTGCTGATAATGGATAGGTTATTAAAATATTTTTCCATGCTAAAGTCTGGCAACCCCACTCCAATGCCAATCCCTTGACTTCTCTGCAGGTTGCAGGGAGTATTCAGAGCTCAGGTGTCATTCCAGGCTGACCTTGAAGCTCCTTTTATCAAACTACAGCCAGGCTGGAACCCAGCTGCTTTTCTCCAGAAGGCTTCAGGGTGCTTTGGCTGTCCTTCAGAGAGCTTGTATGAAATTAAATGTAGAAAGAAATGTGGGATTTTTTGTTTAAACACACCAGAGTATGTTAAGTATAGTGGTATTTAAAGCTTGAATATTGGCATACAGCGGTATTCTATGAAACTGAGTAAAAGATAGAAATTTTGCTTGATTGCCAGTAAAAAAGTAGGAAAAAAAACCCCATCATTTTATTATTTTTATTATTATTATTATTATTATTTTTTTCACTAGACGGACAAATGCAGACCAGTTACATGAAAGTGTTTGCTCTGGCACCCTTCATTGCTTATGAGAGTCTTTGCTTATGACCTGAATTCTGGGACAGTGTCCAAGCATGTAGTCTGGAGCGCTTATCTCTTGCATTCTTTTTTATTATTCTGCACAGCAGAATACACAGACCTACTTAACAAATGCCCGTGTGATGGTAGCTTTGTGTCCTGTTTCAAATTCTCTCTCCCCTTCTACAAAGGATATGCAATTAAATCTCCCTTTTCAAGGAGGTCCTGCTCTTCAGTTCCTGTTTATTCTTACGCCTTGAGCCTTGATGGTGTCTTTTCTCTTCTGATTTGGAAGTCTTCTACGTTAGTGATACAACATGCTCATTTTCAAGGTGACCTATCATCTTGCATTTGTCTCTGGGAGGAAGATTAATTCACCGAGCAAAATAAATCGTTCATTGGTTTTATTTGAATACTTGCAGAGTTTGCAGAGGTGCATGTGAAACTTTACATTTGTGCTTTTGTGTCCACATTCCCGATATAACGATAGCCTTTTACAATAAACTTGTACATGAATGGTGCTTCTGACCCTCTGAAGCTAACTTCTCGTAGTGACAAGACAGTCATTTTATGTACCTGTGGTGTTTGTGCAGGGTTCTTGGTTAATGCCTGGAGAAGCTGAAAGCTGTTTGTGCATGGAACAAGTCAAGTGTAAGCACAGATGGCAGAATACAGTTGGTTTTGCACTGTCTTTAACTGTGACAGGCAGAGCTTTGGCTGTGGTGTGCAGATGTTTCAAAATCAATCATTGCTTGCGTGGAAGGATAACTGAGTATCACACAAACTGTCCTCATTTGCTACTGACAGTAGGATCTTCAAGTTCTCCTGGCTGCCTACTTTAGCTCTGTTTCCTAGAGCTGCAAGACTTCTGCAGCCCATCCCTGTCTTAAGCATGGGACATCTTTGCTTGTTCTCACAAAGGGATGGGGACGCACAAAGTTCCTGCAGATTTTCCATAAAGCCATGAGCAGGTTTTGCCCCTTTGTAGCCATCCATATGAAAGTCTTCCAGTGCTTAGTTTACATGAAACCATATTAAACTAGGCTTTGGTAGTTCATTTGCACACAAACCTCTTGCTTTTTTTTCTTCTTTCTTTTTTTTTTTCTGTCCTTGAGCAGCTACTGGAGGAGTTTCCATTACTAAACCGAGCTGATGCTGTCTCTGACCTTGGCTCATTTGAGTCAGAAGTGTTTTTAGAACAGCCTTGCTTTTTTAGAACAAAGCAGGACCTGAGAGTTTTTCAGAGTTCAGTAAATAACCCAGTGTTCCTGTGGTGAGCAGCAGCTTGGGCTGCTCATGCAGAGACTATGGCAGGAGCACTGTCTGCAGTTTCTATTCCCGCTTGCATCTCTAGGCCTCATCCCTCTGCTCCCCTCCAGTTCCCCTCCAGTGCTGGTGGCAGAAGGGGGGTGAATCCCTCAGCAGTGCTGTGCTGCTGCCAGTTGAGGGAGGAGTGAGCATCCTGTGTGTTGTTAGGTGCTCCCCTACGCAGGTTTGGCAGGCTTCTAGCTCTTGCCCCAAACACTGCAGCTCCTGCATAGCTATGGAGCACAGCCTGCCTTTGAACTCAGTCCTGGGGACCCGGGAATGCTCCTGGCGAATGGCACTTGTCAGTAATGTTTTACCAAACATATTTGTGTTTCATGGAGTACAGAGATTACCCCTTTCTTTCCCTTTCTCACTGGTCCTTGGTGTACTTCCTGGCCCCAGTTCTGCCTCGCAGTACTTCTTCTCTGAGCTGGAGTGCTGCTGGGCCCCACACAGGGCTGGGGAGAGGCTTCAGCTGGGAGCCTGTGGGGTGGCTGCCCTCAGCACTGGGCTGAATCTGGCAGGATTACAAGTGCCTGCTTTCCGCTAACCGTTCCAATCACAAGGCAGAGATAAAAATGGACAGATACATCTTTCATGAGTTTATAAACCTCAAAGGATTTGGCTTTCTTTTCATGCAGACAGCTGGCTTTTGATTCCATGCTTTGGCTTTTGTTCCCTGAGTGCTTTTCCCTGACTCTCATAGCACAGAACTTTTATGTGATATTGGAGATGATTTCCAATAAGGAGTGGGATTTAGGGATGGTTTCTGGAAGTGAGGTGTGTTCCCCAGTGTTAGGAACAACCCATGAGTACCTTGTGGGAGCGATCTACCTGCAGATCCTTTCCTCTCTGAATGGCAGAGACCAAAGGACTTCAACAGACCAGTTACATCCAGGTGAAGCAAACCTTGGAAAATCCTGTGTGAAAAAGAACAGATCAAATCCATCTTCATCCTAATCACAGCAGACTTTTAAAGCAAAGGGGATGAGTTGTCTTGGTGTTCGCAAGTATCTGACCTGAGTAAAACTTCATTCTTTTCTTTCCAGCAGTTGATGTAGGAGGGACAAGATTGAAAATGTGGTTTATCAGCAAACATACAAAATGTCTTCTTTAATGCAATCTTTTATATTTTAAACGGACCAAAAAAAAACTCAAAAAAACCCCAAACCCTTCGTTTTGCAGTTGATGTATAATGTAAGGTTTAGCTGCAAGCCGTAGCCTCTGTTTCAGAGTGAAGGATGCTGTTTTTTTCTCCACTGCTTTTGCCACTTCCATCTTTGGAAAACAGGATTCCTTTTGAGTTCTTTGTTATTGTAAGAGGGTGGTTACTTGTCTTAGCTGGATCGTGCAAATGACAGTGTTTGTTCTTAGCAGGGAGATGATAGGAAGCAAGTTAAATTCCTACTTTACTTTTCGTTGTTCTGTAGGGTGGCAGTAAACTGGGAGACTATTGAAGAAAGTGGCTGGATTTGTAGTATTGGTAAAAATACCGTAAAACATGAAAGCAGTTTAGAATACAGTAATAGAATATTCATGCTTGTCATTCAGCTGAATTTCAGTATCTTCTGCGTGCCTTCTTTTTGTAGCAGTGCTGCCTTCCACAGTGAGGATGTGTTGCATTATTGCCACGTCCAATCAGTTGCGTAAGATGACTTTGATTCTTTATAGCAATACAGTTTTTACTGCAGGTTGGCTTGTAAACAAGTGATTGTAGGTAAATGCATGAAGCATGGCAGGAAATTTTAAATGGTAAGTCTGGTGAGAAAGATTAGTGAAGGAAGTACTTCTGAATGTGGGAGCACAGCATGACACTTGTAGTTCTGCAGTTTTAAAATACTTTCTGGATTAAGCATCTCCCTTGTTTCCAGCAGCAGTTGTTTTTAATGTTAGTAGTCAGGGACTGGGATGTGAGATTGCATTTAAGTTCATTGAGTATATGCCTCTCTGAGTAAGCATATGAAAGTTTTGGAACCCATGGAACTGAGTGATTTTGTAATGTTGTAAAGGCATGTGGTCATTTGTATCTCCTCAAGTAGGTTTTTCCCATACTACTTCACTGGAGGCTCCAAGCCCAAATTTGAATGCTGCTAATCTAATAGAATTGTAGGTGTTGCTTGCAGGAGAGCTGGCATGTGTTAATGCTGGCTGCCTCTGGTTACAAAGATGTATCTTCAGACTGCGGGAGTGTTACAGATGGGAGAGTTGTCAAAACCACGGGAGCTTGGCTGTGCACTGGTGCAGAGGTCACCTGTGAGGTTGTCAGCTCTGGATGAAAAGAAAATGGTGATTGTCCAAGTTTTGGAGGTGTGCGTTATTGGGTTGCATCACACCTGGGAAAACATAGTGTTCTGGGTGATAAGGCTGCTCCATAATGCAAACAAGAGCCACGAAGAGCATGGTGTGATGTGAATCAGTGGTCATGTTGTCCAAAGTAATGCTGGCTACTTCAGCCCCTCGCTTGTGTTTTGGTGAGGTTGAAATATATAAGACAAAGGAACACCAGTAAGACAGTCCCTCAAGGAGAAATGAGGGAGTAGGGCCACTTTAGAGCTTCTGCCAGCAGAGAGGGGTATGTCCATTTGGAGCCTCGGGGTTGCTGGTGACAGTGCTTTTTGTTGGGGTGAGGCATGGTTTGGGTGCAGTTTAGCAAAGGTGCGGGCCAGTTCCTGCACCGTGGCTCTTTGTGGAGGCAGCATTGCAGGGTGCTTTGGTGTCTGCAGAGGAGCTGAGCTTGCTGGCAGCAGCTCGGTATCAGCCATTTCAGGTCATGGAGCCACTTCATGTGTTTTTTCTGCAGCAGGTTGTCCACTGCCCGTGCTTTCACTCTCTTGGAAACGGCTCCACTCTCCCCTCCCAACATCCCGTAGTAGAGGATTGACCATACAATGGTAAAAGAAAAAACAAACCCACAGAAACAGATTTATTTTTTAATGATAGTTTAAAGTGATGTGCTACACTGCACAGTGGTACCTGTGGCTCTTAAGTCTTGAGCAATAAAAAAATTCAATGCTACATTCAATTTTGAATGATATGCTGTTGAGAAGTTTTAAATCAGATGCACAGCTTCATGTCTGAAGGTGTTATCATTCCTGTGGAAAAATCTAATGGATTGTGTTTCCTTTCCAGAAGGGACTTCCATTGCAAGTCTGAATTGATATTCTGACACCTAACCGATCTGTCAAAGCATTTGTGATCTTACAGACAGCTCTTGTAAGTGCTGTCCATCCTCTCTCTCGGCTAGTCAAAGCATCAGACTGGAGAAGAATCTTCTTTTAGCAAAATCAAACTGACAGTTGGTAACATGCTGAAAATAGCAGGAAATTTCTCTTGCTTTAAAATGCAAGCAAGCACAAATCAAAGCATAGGTACTGTGCAGTGTTTTCCATGTGTTCATGTTCACTTTTGCCACTGCAAGTGCCAGCTAATCAGGCAGAAACAGTACTTAATTGTTGAAATCTAAGCATTCATTGCTCAGTAGTCAGGAAATGTGAATTGACGGGTAATCTTTGCTATGCAGAGGTCTACTGTAGACATACTGGATTTGTCTGCCAAGGCTGGTTTGAATATTTTCTGAAACACATGAAATATACACTAGCATTAAACTTGCAGCAATTAATGAAGGTTTGGTTTTCAACATTGTTTTGGGCACAGCATGTTATTCGATGTAACAGCCAGATTTTAGGAATTAAGTTTTAAATTCATTGTCCTTTTAGACTTCACTGTGCAAATACATTTTGTTGTTACAGGTTTGTCTTCTGTGGAAGGGATTAAAGGCTTTTGCTTTTCTTTAGTGTAACTGACAGCCCTCTGTTGTCTTACTCCTTCAGAAGAGGTTGATGACAACTGCAAACACTTGACACGTATGAAAATCAGCCCTCACGTTCTTTAAGTTCAGAAAAGCCTTTTTATATTCTACTCTGCTGTGTGTGGTATTGGAACAAAAGGTAATTTGGAAAAAGCATTTAAGGTTTGTAAGCCTCAAGTTCAGCACTCTGTTTACCTTATTCTTTTTTTAAAGCACTTCCTAAAATGGCTTAACTATGGTGCCAGGTACTTATAAACAAAATGGATTTGACTGCAGTGCTTTCTTTAAAGCCTCTCTTACACATAACAGTAGAAACAGCCGTGCTTTTTTGTCCTCTTTGAATTTGAAGTTCATCAGTGACACCTGACAGCTTTCTCTGAGACACACATGGGCACAGTATGTGCCATGTAGAAGTGCCTCCAGATATTTGAGGATATTGGGCGAGTTCAAGTCATCTTTGATTCGCTTCCTATAATGCACTTTAAATCACTTTAACTACAGAAAGGTGCTTCATTTTTTCTTTGGCTTTCACCAGTAAGGAGAGACAGACCCAGCTCTGTCTTTATTAACTAGCAGTAACCAGCTTTAGTGTTCTTGCTGGTACCCTTAGGTCACCAAGCTTCACTGCCTCTGGTTTTCTTTTTACTTAGACTGCTGTATGGAGGAGCAAGTACTGCTTGACCTGCCAGTCTGCCAGCTCGTTACAATCAGCTCTCCTTTATTTCCATTTCCTCTTTTGCTTGTTATGCAGTGTGAGTTTATCTTAAAAGAAAGGACGACTGAAGTTCTGTTTTTGTGGGCTGCTGTAGCTTACATCTGAGCTCTGGGTGTCCCAGGAAGGGGCAGGCAGACAGCAGCTGCTGGAGGGAGATCAAAGGATGTTCCGCTAAACCAGGCAGCAGGGTAAGCTGCAGGCACAGAGCTTTGCTGGGATGGGTTTGGATGCTGAAAAGCTGCAAGTCAGAGGCATCTGTTTCTTTGCCTTCACTCTACAGCAACTACTTAACCAGAGCTGAGGAGAAGTATGTGTATTTCCCAGACTACTGAGCATTTGCAGTGGGACGTAACAGAAGCGGCTGTGGCATCTTTGAGATGTTCCCTTGTCTGGGTGAGGAGGCTGTACTGGTGACAGATCAGTTTGGTACAGCAAGCCATTGGGGTTTCACAAGAGCACTGCAGCACTTGAAACTCCTGCAGGGTTGGGGTGCCCATGCTATAGAAACAGTGGCTGCGTTCACTTTCCTCTCACAGCAACAGCCCATATCTTCTCTTCACACTTCTTTCCCATCCCTTGGCTGTTTTTTGCTCCCTGGGATGATTTCCACTCACACGTGTCTCAGGTGCAGCAGCTGTCAGCTGTGGGACTCCTTGTTGCACCCAGGCTCCCCAGTTCTGCAGCAGTGACTAAGCCTGGGCTGGGTGCCTGTCTGCCCCTCAGCCCTTTCATCTCTTCCCTGCTCTACTTTCCTAATATCTATGATCTCCCAACTTCCCACAGCCACTCCTTTCCCTTGTCAGATAACAGTTACTCAGCACTGCTGTGCCACTCCTGCCTCCCAGGCAGGTGCTAGCTGCCCTGGGTGTTCCCTGTAGCTGCTGCCTTCCCCTACACGCCGTTGTTTCTGTCTCACTCCCTGTTGAGGTAGGTCAGACAATGATCTGTAGTTTGGGTCTAACCCACGGTATTTTGGGACAACCAGCCAATTTGCATGCATGGAGTCTGTCTTTCAGAAGTTCTGTATTAATAGGCTACTGTTTTCTGCAACCAGCTGAACTTGCAGGAGCCTTCACTCTTGTACCGTGTTGGTACAACCACGTCATAAATTGAGCCGCCTGCATTTGTGCTTCTCTAGTTCTGCTCCAAGGAGGTAGCTGGTAAGCTCCACGGGTGGCCATGAAGCATCCTTCACAGCTCTACTGACAAAGGAAAATGTGACAGGAGAAGCCTCCTGCCTAGAAGCCTGTAGGAGGAGGAGAGGTGTGGAAATTCACTATTAGTCTCTTTAGTTGCTGTCACCTGGGTGGTGTTTACATGTAATGCAGGTGGGATGCATTGCCTTTCTGACCTTCTGGCAGTTCCTTGGGGCAGCATTATCCAGATGCTAATAACATTTGGAAAAAATTAATGTTCCGTCATCTCCCCGTGCATTCCTCAGCCCAGGGATTGTGGGAAAGTAACAAAATCAGGGCAGTAGCAGAACTTGCAAAATGCTGAGAAACAGTCGCTGATTCTAGAAGATACAGGAAGATGTTTCTTCCACTTATCTAATGCCCTGGGATGTGGGTCTGTGTTCGTGCTACTCAAGGCAGAATTCTCTGAATCATACCAAGAGAGGTCAGTAAGAGGAGTAGTTGCATGCCTCGGGGGATTATATGGTTTAAAATACATCTTTGCTATGAATTGCAACAGATGGTGGTGGGATTCTTTAAGGTGG
Organism: Alectoris magna; assembly: GCA_030625065.1. Lineage (NCBI taxonomy): Eukaryota > Metazoa > Chordata > Aves > Galliformes > Phasianidae > Alectoris > Alectoris magna. The sequence goes on along the minus strand of CM060560.1, from coordinate 164,613,808 downwards.
ATTTTTTTTTTTTTTTCCAACAGTACAGTCAAAAAAAAACCAACCCACCAGAAACCTTTCTTTTCATTGTCCGTCCAGCTTTCTCATCAATGTAAATTTCTGGGGAAAAAAAGTAAGAATGAACTAAGAAAGGTTGACTTTTTGTTGTTGTTCTGCAGCTTTGAGTTTCACTTTTCTTTTTCGGGGGTGCCGGATGGAGCTCTTGCCTCTCCCGGTACTACTCTGCTTTATTACCCAGGCTAGGGAACGTGTAAACGGCAAGTGTGCATGTGGGCTTTTGCAGAGTCTGTATGTATTTTTAACACGTGCACTGTATACTGTAGGATCTCCATTCTCTTCTCTCATCAGCATTCACTTTGGTTAGGAAAAGTTCCATCTTGCAAGAAGGGGGTTAGCTCTGCTGATTAGCTGCAGGCTATATATTTGAAGAATTGACTGAGGGTTACCTCCCAAGCCAGGGTTTGGTCCTCCCAGTACCCAGGAACACAGAAGCTGCCCTGTTAGTTTCCAGCTGATCATTTTTCATTTGCTAAGGAAGGGTATCCAGTGCTGTTGGGTTCCACACAGTATCTGATTACCTCATGAAACTTGAATGTAGTCTTGAACTCTTGACCAGATACCTTATCTTCTCATACTTTTATCATCCTTTTAAGTGGTGGGTTTTAGGTTTTTGTTGTTGTTGTTTTAATATCTCTTGCAGCAGTTGGCTGCAAGATGGCTGGCAGTTCAACCCATTTTTCTTTTAGGTCACTCTCTAATCGGTATCTTTACTTAGATATGTATATACATATATGTAGATATATAGTCATATATGATATAGGCTTAACTTCCTACATTTCTCCTTGTTCCATTCTCTGTGTATGGGCGGGGAATTATGCCTTTATTTGTATTTTGTCCTGAAAGAAGGCTGTTGATGCTTGTTTCAGTTGAGTGTCAGGTCTTAGGAAGTACTGATCTCTTTTCCTTGAAGGTTGTGAACAGTGGTGGTAATTCTTGCTTTTTGTTTTGTCCTGGCCAGATAGATTCATTCTCATGCTCCATAAATGTGTAGCATTTGCAGATCCCTCTTGACCTGTCAAAATGAAAGCCAGCTGTAATAGTTTCTGCCACTTAGGTTGAAACAAGAGCTGGCTGCCATGGAGCTTGTCACGTTATTTGGAGTGCTAGGTTTTCCTTGAGACAGTCAAGTGTTTGTTTGTTTTCCCTTAAGCTGAGATCTCTGTACAGTTGTTTTCTAAAATGTCTTCAGTAACTACGGTGGGGTTACCTCACTGTCCTCAGACAGGCATGAGAGAATTTGTTCTGCTGCCTTCAGGTAAAGCTCTGAAACCAGCCAAGGGGCTCTTAGTAGTTAAACACTATGACTTCAGATTGAAGACTTGTACTTGAAAGTTGACAATGAAACTTGAACAGGAGACGGGCGAGTGTTGAGTCTAGCTAAGCTTGAGGAAGCTCCCAGCATGTCTGCTGGTTGGAGGATATGTGAATGCAATGCTGAGAGATTGAGGGAGGCATCAATAAAGGTAGGGAAACAATTGCTGTAAGTGTCTCATCATAAACAGTAGTGTAGGTAATAACTAAGAGTTCTGTAGCAAAGCAAGAAAATATATTAAAGACAATTTGTGAGAAAAAGCTAAATAAACTCCTTCTCCCAAGAGAGGCACTCTAGAAATAAATGGTTTAAAAGAGTTATGTCTGCTGCAGGCTATTTTAATAAGAGGCTGGGGGTGCAGTGAGAAAGCATGGTCGCTGTTTGCAATGTTTCTTCTGTTCTTGCTGTTAATTTTTCATTCAAGCCAAAGCTCCCATGTCTTTTAGTTTATCATAGATGTCTTAAAAAAAGTTGTTTAGAAGTATTTTTGGTCGGATGTGAAGTATGTACGTGCCAGGGCTTCATCATGTAAAGTCAAGTATGACTGTTCTCATCTGCAAACATCTCATTGTCCTTGAATGTACGGCTTCCTTGTAGTCTTCGCTGTTTGTTGACAAATCCTAGCTCAGTGGTACTCTTGTTCTGGGTTGGATGTTCTAGGTGTTAAAATAAATCTTATTATGGATTAACACATTAAAGTGTGTTTGTTTATTTCTGAAAACACTGGATAGCTAAGTTGTTACTAGTTGGAAGAGCCAGAGTTACTTCTGCTTGTCTCTTTCAGTTAGGTTATGGTTCTTAATTACCTTATTGTTTGCCAGCATGCCTCCCACAGACTGTTTTCCTCACCCAGTACACAGAATGTATGGTGCTAATCTTGACGAGTCTTTCCCCTTCTTGTGATTGTGGAATATGTGTCATATGGCCATAAATTTCCTGCAAAGTACTCAAAGCTCGCTTTAGAAGAAAAATTAATCCCTTCAGTATGGACTTTTTTTTTCCTATGGTATTTCACAATTTTTTGTGAATGCGCCTTCCAATAATAACATATTAACAGCATCTTCCCATCTACAAGTGCACTACTGCTCATGTTTCAGGCTGTCGGAGGCCCGTTCTGCATTACAGCTGAGTACATGAACGCCAGCTTCACATCCCAGGCTCTGTATAAGACAGTGTTTGGCTAGCCTGGCCTTGGTTCAGGGCCTGCTCTTTCTGATGCATCGGTATTATATCTTGGGTTATGATATATGATACCTTGGGAGCTGAAAAGTGAGGGCTGTTTACACTGGTATCCTGTTTGGCAGTTGCTTACAGTCAGTGCCAAAGGAGGAGTAGGATGGGGCATATACACTGTGGTGTTTTGCCAGAGTGTTTTCCCAGCCTCTGGTGATTTGCAGCTAGGTAATCTTCCGTGAATTATCTTAACTGTTTCTGAACTCGTGTAAACTTGTAACATCCGCAGCGTGCTCTGGCACAGGATTCCTCAAATTAACTATGTTGCACACAAAAGCACCCCATCTTTTTTGTTTTTTAACTCTGCCTCTTGCTAGCACCATTGGGTTTCAGCTCAGGACCAGAACATGTCCATGCAGGAATGGTGAGAGTGCAGATACCTTGGCAGCAGTGCTCGTAGCGGAGCTTGGAGAAATTCAGCTCAACACCAAGTCAGCCTGTGGGGTGGGATACATTGCCTAGGCCAGAGGTACCTGCTGCCATTTTGGGTACTATGGAATGGGTTTTCTGCCATGCCTTGGGTTGCCACTTCAAGATTTGAAGGTATCTTGGGTGCAGGGGGATTTGACAAATATGGCACTTGGGGTTGACTGATGGGAGATGTCTCACTATATTGGCTGGAATGAGAATGAAACAGTTGGGGTGTTCTGATGCAGCTCTGTGTGCTTCCCCATTTTGCTCTCCCATTTGTGAGAAACGGCTTCTACTTGTGATCTGCTTAGGTCTAGGATTTGACAGACCTCGCGTTGCTGGCAGCACGCAGATCCTGCCTGTGAGATCCAGCAAATCCTCACTGCTCTCAAGGCAGCTCCCCTAGAAGGGGAGAACCTGCCATTAGTGATCATCTGTGACTATTTTTGTGCTTAAAACTCCATTTCAGGACAGGGTTGGGATCGGTTTCTGCTGAGCAGTATTTATCCCAGAGGTTCCTGCCTCCTTCGCTGGACTGCTGCCAGCCTCTGCAGTCAGGGACCTTGCAGGCTGGGGCTTTTCCCAACCTCGCAGTCACAGTTGCTTAATGAAAATGCTGTCACAGAGCACTTAGAAATGTTCCTGTTTGCAAGTGCGTGAGGAGAGCAGCATTGTGTGGAGTGCAAGGCAAAGCAATACTTTGCTTCTCAATACTTAAAGTAAATGAGTTTTTTCTTAGCCTTTGTTAGTCTGTCGACGAAGACAAGTATCACAGTAAAATCTGTGCATTTACTTATTTAAACAGTAATTTGAAGGTGGTCCTTGAATTAAGCCTCCTTTATGAAACACTGCTGTATGATCTCCTTCAGCATATAGCCCTGCCTTCCTGTCCCTGCTTTGCTTTTCCCTTCTGGTTCCCTGTCGTCCTTACAGATACTGTAGCTGCTCCAGAGATACCCAGCCAAATTACTGCTGTGGACAAAATAGCCTTTTCCTGCACATCTCCCTCCACTGCAGCCATGGCTGCAGATTGAGAAAATATCTTCTTACTGTGTAGTACTGCGAACCCAGGCTCAGGCACTCAACACTGATTGAAATTAAAATCTACTAAAAAATGGCTGCCGCAGTTTCAGTTGATGCATCTTAGTGCACCCAGCTTCATTCATACAAACAGTGGTTTGTGTTTTTTTAAATGATGTTTTCAAATCATTGTTGCAAACTTGACGTGGATATGAGCTGAAACTACTGTTAATAGCTTTCCATAGCCCATATATATATATATATATATATGTATATATATATATATATACACACACACACACAATTATTTGTATTGAAAAGCATTTAAACCCATCTCTGAGTGGTCTTGTTCAAATCTGTGGTGAAGCTGATAGCCTACTCAGTGCTTCGCTCTCCAAGCATGTAATTAAAGGCTGCTGCATTAAACATTTCTCCTTAAAACTTCATGTGTGTTCATGACAATATTTGTAATACTCTTCATTCCTGATTTGAGTACAGGAGTGAAAAACAAGACTTTTCCTGTTATCCAGCTGCAGAGAAAGTAAATTAGAGGCCTCTGGAGGGGCCAGGTGTCCCTTGGCAGCGTTTTGATGGCTCCTATTTCTAATAAGCATACTGGAGTTTCTAAATCTATATGGATGTGGGGGAGAGCTGTGTTCTGCTGCTTATAAACCTAATCGAGGGTAGTTGTGCTCTCTCAGCTCCTCTTTCTTATGTTCTTAATCATCCTACGCTGGATTTGTTCAGTGATTTTTGTGCCGCTGGGCTACAAGGAGCACACAGTGATTTAAACTGCTTGGATCAGGACACAAATAGCAGTAAGGCATTAGGCGTACTCAGACAACATATTTTGCAGACAGCTGTTATGGTGGAAGGCAGCAGTAGCTCTTCCTGAAGGAGGACTTTTTCTGAACCAAAGCAGTCAGATCTGGAAGATCTGATGTTGTTAGGAGAGCTGATGTGAAGATCTAGTGCCTATTGCCAGCATTCCTCATCATTTGGTATTTCGAAATGTCCTCTTAGCAGATATATGGCTCTTACTGTAAACTGAAACACAAGAATGCTGAGATTATGGGTGCAGATATAATGCTTCTCTGTCATGTGTAATGCTTCAGAAAGAGCCTGCTAAGCCTTCAGTTTACAGCTGATATTCCCAGGAATCTCCAGTTGTGCTGACAAATTCTTCTCTTAACAGGCAGTAGTTTGCATGGAGGGCGCAGAGGGGTTGGAGCGCAGGTTGTGGGGAATCCTGATACACAGGAGTGCTTTTGGTGACAGTGGGTCCTGACCAAGGTACTGCAGGGGGCTGGTGCTCTGGCAGGTAACAGCAGCAGCTGCAGAGCACATCACCAGTTCCTCTCAGAGCGTTTTAAATCAGGTGGAATTTGGGCATCCTGCATTGGCAGGGAAGGCAAAGAGCTGTCGCTGGGTGCCCGAGATGTCCTGAGCAAGAGGAGTGCAGCCCTGCGGCTGGCACTGAGCAGGGTTAATCCTGTTGGAAAAAGTGAGCATCTGCCCAGACTCATCCTGCATGGCTCTGGGTGCACAGTATGCTTTGGGAAGCTGCTGGGTTCTGCTGGGCGCTATCACTGCCACCTGTACACCGTGAGTCTGTGGGAGGGTGTCTGGGAGCAGTTGTGCTTCATTTCCAGTAAAATTCTGTGGCTGTGCTTGGGACTGCAAGTCTCCTTGTATCACCGTCTTCATCAGGATAGTGTTGGTTTTGATCAACCTCTTTCCTTAGCTTAAGAGTAAGCTTCTTCTGGCTCACTAGAAACGTGGTATTTCCTAGTCTGGTGAAGCCTGTAATACGTCTGGGGCTTTTGTTAATTTTCCAATAACGCACATTAGTAAGAAGAACTGGGTTGAGAAGTTGCATACAAAATGTGTCTTGCTGAAGCAAAACTAGAAGGTGTGGTGGCGTTGCAAGTTGTACTCCCCACAGCATTATCTTTTCTTAGCATCACTTGCCTGCTTTGTAGTTTGCTTGTTTATATTACCCCTGCTCTTTTTCTGAAATGCTGATTTTATAATACTGTAGCCAGCTGCATCTGGCTTCTTCCCACTTTGCATCATAAGAAACATTTGATTAAAAGCATGTAGTAAACTCCCTTTAAGTCCCTGTGTTTCCATACTTTGATGTTGCCATGTTATTTTTTTTATTAAAAAAAAAAACAAAACAACAACAAAAAAAAACCACATGCCTTTCCTGTGTGCACATCTGCTTCTCTGTGTGTCACCTTGGTATGCTTACAGAGCCTTGTGTAAGTGACTCTGCTTATTTCATTAGGAATCGCTAACAAATAATCCTGATAAAGTATGATTGCATGAGTAACTCTACTCATTTAATTAGGACTTAATAATTGGTGGTCCTAGGAGTAAAGGACCAGGTTCGGTTCTCTTGAGAGAACTTTCCCAGAACCAACAATGCCTTGTAATTTATATGCAAACGTGCATATACATATCTTAATATACTGCTGTAACTCTTGGTGTTCCTAATACAGCTCACTGAGAAGGAAATCATTGTTTGGAGGATGCTAAATGAGTTTTAAAACAACACCAACAAATCCAAAAAGAAGAAACTCACCACCTGAGTACTTTGTGTTTGTTGTTCAGTTGTCTCCAGCTTGCAGGTCTGCTCCCAGTGTTGTGCCTTACAGTGCAATATTGCCTGGACAAGAAACTGGATAGGAAAATGGTGGTGCTCCTCCACTCCCCTGTGCAATGAGGCAGTACATAAGAGTTTGACATGAACCTACAACATCTGATAATTTGAACAGTTTCTGCAGCTAAGTTACACAAAGGAGCTGTTTGTAAAAGCTTGACTGAATTGTAGTCTTTTGGTCAATTTGTGCAAGTTGGGAACAGAAGAAAATGAGATTGTTACAGGTTTGGTTCGGTTGTTTAAAGCTGAGTGCCCTGGCATGTGATGGGTCTGTGGATAGGGGGGCCTTGTTGCTGGACTTGTTTTATATATTCTCAGTAGAAGAGTCAATACAAACTGACCAGTCTCTTTATGGAACTAATGCTTGTGTGTTGGTCAGGAGTTACAGGTACGTTCTCATTTTCTTCCAACTCTTCAAGTTGGAAGTTCCCCTTGACTGCACAATCTTTGGTGTATTGATTGATACAATTCTGTGGTCGCTTTGTGTATCATTTAGTAACATAACAAGTTTATAGGTAAACTTCACATTTCTTTACAATCGGGTCATTTATTGTTAGGATATTTAAATTTTGCTCCACTGATGAAATTGAGCTTCTGTCAGTTTGCTTGCTTTATTTTGCCCCCTAAAAACACAGGTGTCAAGATTCTTAGGACAATATTCTTCTGTTAAAGTACAGGAAATATTAAAAACAGTATTTCAAAGTCTTAATAAAAAGTAGTTCAGTTGTGGTTTTGCCTTATGGAATTTGTTGCTTATTTAAACGAGCTTTGATTCACTTGCACTCAGCTTGTCCTGTGCCTGTCTGCGAAGTGACCCGCGCTTTTCCATGTGCGCTGGCTTATGAGGGTGTTTGTTGGAGGGTGTGCTGGGTCCTCATTCTCCCTGTTCTCTTTAATGTTAACAAGTGTGAGTTTTCTGTGGGGGGGAAAAAAAAATCCAGAAGATTCTCTTCTCCCTCCCCCTGAAGTGTGTATCAGCTCTAACACATCCCGTGTCTACATGAGCTTCATGATACATTTCCTGAAACAGAAGTTGGGGCTAAGGAAAGGTGGAGTAACAGCAGCATTTCCTTGTGCCTGTAACATCCTGCCTGTAAAAGCAGGGAAATAGCTGTTTGGAAGGAAAAAAAGAACAACTTCTGAACTTTGTGGTAGAATCAACACATTCTCCCATTTGCTGCTTAAGAACAAAGCCTGTAAGTTTTTTCCCCTTCGCAGGTTTCCTGGTGGCCATGCTCCAGCATGGTAAAATAGCTTGAGTTTGGAGAGGGGCCATGCAATCAGGTTGTGAGCCAGCAAGCCCTTTTCTCCAGCGTGGGCTTAGGGCTGCTCTCCTGACTCTTCCTCAGAAGAAGAGCTGTGTTTATCCAGCTCTTCCACTGGGATACTCTGTAAACGCCTTTTAAAGTCTTCTGTTCATTGTGACCTCCTGCTCTGTTCTCCGTGATGTCCTACCAGCCTTGTTCTACAAGGCATTGCTATTGCCCCACTCTTTTATTGGTGGCATTAAAAATGAAATGGAGTCTGATGGTGGCAATTGCCTTCTTATTCTGCAGTGACTCACTGCATCAGCCTTGTCTGCCTGAGATATGACTTGGGAGCTGCCAAGGAGGAGCAGCATGCTCGTGGCAGACCAGGAGGCAATGTGAGCTGTGGTGCTTAGCACCAGTCTAGTGTGGTGATGGGTCAGCTGGGAACGTGTGCAGGAGTGTTTGTTACAATGGGATGCTCTAAAACTTGAGGCAACCAGTTGGTTTGAACTCTCACTTGTGAGAAATGAGCATGTAGGTATTATGGAGAAACGGACTCATGCTGAAAGTAGATAGCCAGCTACTATTCAGCAAGTGTATTTTTGCAAAAAGAGTTGAGCCAGATGAGGTTGTGGTAGTTTTCCTTTTTTGTAATGGTAGTAGTGATTACTGTCTTTCTCCTTAGAAAATGTAAGAGCTGTGAAGAAACTTGTCATTTTGTCAGTCCTCCTCTGCTAAAAACTGGGATACTGGGGAGCCTGTTCAAGTGTGCAGCTGAGTTTATGACTCAGTTCCCTAAACAGCGAAGGATCTTTCTTGGTTCATCTTTTCTGAATGGAAGAAGCCCTTCCCTACCACATGCTCCTCAAGAAACCCCACAAAACTGAGGAAACAGTTTGTTAAACGGAGGGTAGAAAAACAAGGGATTAAAAGCCCTCAGAAAGCAAGTTATCATTACCATACTGATGAGTTTATTCAAGGCATAAACATGCATAAATTGCTCTGTTTCCTCACAGTACAGTGATCTGAGGATCAAGTACACCTTACCTAAGTGAGTGTGAGGTCACTGGGACATGTCGGTGTGGTGAGGGGCTGAATGCAGGGGTCCAGAGACCCTCTCTTCCTGCCTTTACCTTCTTGTCAGCTGTGCTAATGATTGTGCTGGGATATGTGTTTTGGCTACTACCCTATTTTTAATAAAACAGAGGTTGTGCAGGAGGGTTCAGTCTATTAGCTGTTAACGAAGCGTGCCAGATGATCTAAATTTTCTGGAGTGTAAAAGGAGAAAAAGCCTTCATGCAGGTTAGTCTGCTGGGGCGTCTCCTTCTGTTTGCTTTTTGTGAAATACAGAATTTGGATGCCTCTTTGAAGAGACTGGGAGCTTCTTTGAAGGTGACTCCTGAGCACTTCAATGAAAGTTGTGTGGATTTACTCATACAAGGCACAGTGAGAGGTAGTGTTGGTGTAAAAATATTTCCCATGTTCTATTTCATTTTCTGCTGAAAAAGAGCTGTCACTGAAAACTTTGTTGTATATGGGGTTAGGTTTAGCTCTTACATCTGATGTGTGTATATAAAGCGGCAGTTATATAAGTTGGCAGTAAATACATATGAAGACTTTGTCACATTCAACATACTAAGAAGGTACTTCAGCTCTTTGGTGGCTTAGAGAACGTATATGTTTATAAAGATACCAGTGACTGCTTGCAGCTTTTTCTCCAAATTATGATGGGACTTTGAGGCCTTCAGAATGCAGATTTTATTTGAGAAATAGTTGTGCTTCCTCAGTTTTGTGGGGTTTCTTGAGAAGCGCTTGTGGTAGGGGAGGACTTCCCTTCGGAAGAGTTTCAGATATGAGGTCAGTGCCAGATGAACCGAGAGAGATCCAGTACTTCCTCCATGTAGGGAACGGTGTGTTCCTCAACAAGGAACTCACCCGCGTGGGCAGTGCTTGCTTGAGAAACTGCGCATCCATTTGAGCAGTGCTGTGTTCATTGCAGGGCCTGCTGGGGGAAAGCTGCCTGTCAGGCTTGTGCTGTTTCGGGAGAGGCAGTGTATTACATCATGGTTCCTCGGTCAGCATTACTGCTGTGCAGTTTTTAAGGGCTTGGTTGTTTGGTTTTTTTTTTCTTTTTTTTTTTTTTCTTTTTCCCAAATAGATCAAATCCAAACAAAATGGACTGACTTAGTGGGATTGTGGCCATGTGCAGATTTGCTATAGCATGAGCCCTGAAGCTGGGCCTAGGTAGGAAGCTGCTGCTTGCTTGATGCAGGCGGGTTTCATCGGATGGCTTAAAAAAGGGTTTGATGAGCCAGTCTGTGAACTACCCAGCCAGACCTGGGAGGGGAATGTTGCTCTGAAGATAAAATGGCACAGAAGTCCAGCCTGGTGCCCAGCCCCAGATGAGGCCATCAACTGAACCTGCCTCAGTATGACAGGCCTGATGATTGCCAGGGGGCAAAAGCAGCGTGACTCTGCCTGGCACGTGGCTGGGTCTTCCTCCACAGAGCTTCCCCAGGTTGGTTTCCAATGCCAGTTCTGATGTATGGTGTAGATAGTTGCATTTGAAAACCATGGGGTTGTCATTGCAAGCAGCTTCTTCCTGTGTCCTGGTAGATGGAACCTGCTGGATTCTTGCAATTCAGGTTTGCATGCAAATACTGTGGTATAATGACCCCAGGTCCTGATGTTACTTAATTGTCTGATTTGTTAGCTGGATGAATAGCTCAGCTTTCAGACAGTACTTCACCTTCTTTTCAAGATATACTGATTAGATTTCTATACTGTATCTTCCTTCTATAAGCTTGTTTCTAGATGTCTGTTGAAAGCTAGATTTTGTTGTGTAGGTCTCAAAGAGGCTGACTGTCCCTTTGTACTTCATTAAACCCCTTATCTCCATAAATAGCCAGCAATCAAAGCTCATGCACTTTATGAAGAGGAGACCTGAAGGAGAGAGGTTATTTATTGTTTATGTTGTTTCTTGCATCTCATTTTACTAGCTATAATGAGCAAATTGACACAGTTGTGAAATGTTGCTTGACTCATGTAATGTATCGCTTTTAAAATGCATCATAACATGAAAAAAAACAGAGTAGAAATCTGCATTAGATCTGCTGTATTGTGGTGGACAGACTAATGCCAGGCCTTAGAGGCTAGTCTTCGTATGGTTGGTTTTCACTCTACGCAAATGACTGCCTTTTAAAAACTGGGTTGTGTGCCAGTAGTTAAAGTACAGCCTTATAGGGTATGACAAGCTTTGTTACTAGGGGTTTTCAGAGGTGAAGTCATGATAAACTTAACTGAAACTTCAGCAACGTTAATGTTACCAACAAATAGATTTATTTTTCTAACCTTCCTTTCACAATGCCTGAATGTGAACTGCTTTTGTATTGCCCTTGTTTAAAGGAAAATAATTTGTTAGAATGAATAAAGGGAAGTTAGTTAAAGCCTGTGTTTTCCTTCTCTGCTGCTTGAAAGTATTCACCATGTAAACACAGAGTGTTTACATCAGAGGAGTTGGGCAAGAAAGATAATGCTTTCTGGTACCCTTTCATTAGCATGCCAGCCACCATTGTGTGGTGGTACTCTGGGGAAAAACTGAAAATAGTCTGCAACTAAAAAGCACCTATTGGCTGGAATGCCTGTACCTTGTAAAATCATGCCAAAATGATAAACTGTGGCTTTCTTTGACCGCAATGAAAGAAGCCTGGCAGAGAAACCAAACTATAACTTTCTTAGGGATTTTTCACAAATCTGTAGTGTTGAAGTTATTAACAATCACCTGCATTTTGGTGCACCTGTTGCGTGTTCTGCATGCATCCCAGCTCACCACATCTCAGGGCGCAGTGGAGCTACTTATTCTTCTCTAAAATGATGGAGAGGGTGGAGCAGCTGAGTTAGGAGGAAAGGCAGAAGAGTCCAGAGCGCCTCACTTTGTAGAGGCATGTGATTATGTTGTAAAAATCATGAGGGTGATGGGTAAGCAGACATGAAATTCAGGTTCACGAGGTCTTGCAGTATTAGGATTAAGGGGGCACCCGTTATGCCTAACAGAGGTTTCCTTTAGTCTCAACAGTAGATCATTTGAAAGCAGATGACAGTCCTTCACACTGCATTTGTGAATTTCCAGAACTCGCTTCTGCAGGAGGTGCAGGCACAGGGAGTATCGGCAGGTTCCAAGAGGCCTTGCGTGCATGCCTCCACAGCAGGGCCATAAATGGAGACTAAAAGCGCTCAGACGGGAGCTACCCTCTGCATTCCTGCTGAAACAGTTGCGGATGCCAGTGGAGAGGCTGCAGAAAAGCCTCACGTGCTCTCTCGAAATAGCCTTCTTTTCTGCTGCTGTCGCAGGCAGAATACCAGGCTGAATGGACTGTACACCTGGCCCAGGCGGGCATTTCTGTTGTTGTTGCCTTGAGAATGCAGGTTGTTCTTTCTTAGGTGCAGATTGTTCTTTCTTGCTCCGTTAGGATAATTAAGACTTGGGTGAGCCAAGCCTCCTCAGAAAAACAGTGTTTTGGACTGCTTCCTGCCCCGTGTGCCACTGATCTGGGAGTGGGAACTGGGTCACACTGAGCTCAGAAAGAAAGAGGCACTGAACAGGATACAGAGGTTACTCTGCCCACATCATCCATCCCATCAGAAAATGGCATTCCCTGACCCAGGGAACAGTGTGTGCCTGTTCACGAGGACGCAGACGTTTTGAGGTGTAGCTACATGAGAAGGTGCCAAGGAACTGCGCCTGTTTTTTTGTTGTTGTTTGTTTGCTTTTTAGGGTTTTCAGATTTGGTTGGGTTTTTGTTTAGTTGGTGGTGGTTGTTGTCTGTCTTCTCAGTACTTTTCTGGCTGATGATGTGTCCACCCACAAATGGTAAGACGACCCGCATCTCCACTCTGGTTCTTAGACTTTCTGTGGAAAGAAGAGTGCATCTTCTGAGCACAGGCTTGCTCTCGGACGGAGGAAGTTGCTCTTGCTGACAGTGTTGCTTTGACCTCGGGAGAGTTAAGATGAAGGAAAAGCAAGATGTTTGTTTGCAAGGTTTCAATTTCTTTCTTTCCTGTGGGAGTGCTGGCAGGTTGTAGGACATGTAGAGTTATTTCTTGTGAAAGTAACAACAACTGCGCTGAGATAAGAAGTCCCTTTCTGTGTTTTCTCTCTCATTCTCTACTACGTTATTTGTTGTATGTTACCACTGTTAGTCCTTTCTTTAATGCAAACATAAATAAGTTGCATTAGTTTCATTTTTTTATTAACTAAACAAGACTTAAATACTTTTTTTTTTTAAATGTAGAATAGGCTGTGTTTTTAATTTGTCAAAGCCTCAGTATTTTAACTCAAAAATAACTCCTGGTCACAATTCACAGCCAGATCAGCGCATCTCCAATCTTCTGGCTGTATCAGGATCCACTCTATGCATGGCATTAATGCGATATGTATGAGGGCAGGAGATAGGCACTGCAATTGCTTAAAAGTTGGCTTGAGGTCTCACGGGCCTTCTGTTTGGACTTCATAGAACAACATTACAATATTCCTGGGACAGATTTGCATTTTGTCCATTACGTTTTCTCTTGTCTATCAAGCCAGAAGGTTAAGAGGAGTTTGATGCCCATTCCTCAAAGGTGCCAAGTTCCTAGAAATTTTGTGAGAATGGTGGGTTAGAGGGGAGGCAGCTTGTTGTATTCCCCTGTAAATTAAAAACAGGTTGGGGGAGCTTAACATCCATCTTGAGGCAAGGATCCCGATGAAAAAGGCATCAGGGTCTTTGGCACTGGCTTTTTCCTAGCCTAATTCTGTAGCAGCTTGCTATCTGTTGAAGTTAGTGCTTTCTTACTGCAGGCAGGACTAGGCTTTGGCAGTAACCGTGGGACTTGAACTTTATGGAAGTCCCAGACGTGATGTGATTTTTCTTCCTTTGGGATTGCGACTTGATTTGCAGTTCATTTTAATTGTGATCGATGTACTTTTTGTCGTGTTCCTTGAGGATTCACGCAGAACTACCCTGTGGGGGCCCTTGTAGTACTGGGTATACGCGTTAGAAAGACAGGGATTCTTCTCTTAACATCTGCCATGCAATAAATAGGATGTATGTGGGGGTATGGAGGGGATAAAGAAAAAATTCATTTTCTGCCTTTTTTGTTGCGAGGAGGCTCAACTGTTATGAGACATTGCCTCATGAGTTTGAATGAAGGACCAACTATTCCCTGTGGGGAAACAAAAGCGCTTGCCTCATTTCCTTCTCACTGGCAGCTGTTCCTTAGGAATTTCATTCGAGAATGAGCTGCTTTAGTTGACCTGAGGAATGGTTTTAATATGAATGGCCATCGGTGGTGTGTGCTGTTAGTGTTGGGAAGTGCAGTGTGATTTTCACAGGAAGTTAATAGGTTGAACTTAAAGAAGTGTTTTGGACCCCAAGAAGTCCTCCATACAGATTCTGGTGCATTCAGCTATCTTGACATCAGTTTTTATCCTTCCCATCTGTGCTGGGCTGAGAAGCAGGGAACGGTAGGAGACACAAAACTCTGATGAGGAAAACACGCTTAGTTGGGCTGGGAGGAGGAAGTGGTGATGACATGGCTGCCATTGCTGAGATCATCATCTGGGTGGGTGATGGAAAGACACCTCACTCATGTTTCTGTGTTTCACCAAAATGACTCACTATAAGTCTATTGTTCTTTTTTTTTTTTTTTTTGAACTCTAGCACCCAGAAGTGTCTTGCTAGACCCTGCAGCACCTAAGCTGACAGAAGACACAGTATGAACTGTTGTGCTGGCTGTGCTTTTGCAGTGACACATGCAAGGATCTGTGGTTAGGAAAAGCATCGCCAGGACTGTCTTTGGAAGAGGGGCAGTTTTGCTATTCCCACCATGCAGATTGTGTTGGTCATGCATGCTGGGTGCCTCACCAGGAGCTGAATCAGCTGCATCCAAATAGGTACAGGGATGAGTTGTTGGGCTGCAGCATGCCACCCCTAGTGCTGCTCTGGGGAGCTGTGTCTGGGCTTGCAGTGCATGTGTTAGGGTTCTGAGGGCCACAACCTGAAAAGTGGCTTCTGTCCTGGGTTTGGTGAGCCACCAGGTGACACAGACGGGCTTCTCCTCTCACCAGGAGAGATGGAAATGTTGCAAGGACGGGTCACACATACTGAGCTGTGGCATCCAAATCTCACCTCTGAATGCCTTCGCTCCCTTCAGCTCCATTTAACCTTGGTGAGGTTGGAGTAACTGCTCTCCCAGCAATCTCACTCTGTGCAAGTGTGACTTCAGCTGCTCAGTGGACCTTCCTCAACAGTGCAATACAAGCATTTTGCAAGTCCCGGTAGAGATGTGTTTGTTACTGCAGTTACTCTGCTGCTGGTGGGTCACTCAAGATCTTTTACAGATGGTATCTGTGAGATAGCACAGTGGAATTTGATCTGCTGGACCTAAGCAGAGATATCAGAGGGATTTTCCTTGGGCGAGTCCTGTTACGATGTGACAAATACAGGAGGAAGTAAGTCATAGTTGCCAAGCCCTCTCCCAACTGCTGAGGCAGGTTGGTCAAAGATCTGTGTGCCTGAAGACATGGCTAGACAAAGCTTTATGGCAAAAGTCAAGTGCCAAACCATACTGAGAGCGGTTCAGCTTTGGGGAAAACTGTGTGCTGTCTTGTCAAGGAGTTACTCTTGCATATTGGTTATGTGCATTTAGGGAAAATGAAAGATGCAGGTGCCTCAAATCTGTGTATAGTATCTGATGTTAGTCACTGAGTGCAGCTGACCCGGTGGGCCAAGGCGTTTATGTCCATGGAGGACTCAGTGGGTGTTTGACACTCTTAGTAATGTAGATGGTTTGTTTACTCACTCTGAGCCATGTGAATTTGCCCTACACCATTAGTGACAATACATTCTTTTTATTATCTCCAGTTATTGAAAGTCCTTTCTGTCAGATTAAACCTCTTGAAGTGCACAGAAGTCAGTGTGATGTTACTGAAACAAAGGTCAAGGTTTAAATGTATGTAAGACCAGGGAGTGGTCTCTTCTGATTAGCGTTTTCTCTTGATGATGATGTGGATGATTTGGGTGATTACATAGGATCATAGTATGGTTTGGTTTGGAAGGGGCCTTTAAGACCATCCAGTTCCAACCCCCTGCTATAGGCAGGGACACCTCCCTCTAGACCAGGTTGCTTAAAGCTCCATCCAGCCTGGCCTTGAACACTTCTAGGGAGGGGGAATCCACAGCCTCTCTGGGCAACCTGTTCAGTGTCTCGCCACCCCCACAGTAAAGATTTTCTTCCTAATACGTTGTCTAAATCTACCCTGTTCCAGTTTAAAGCCATTTCCCTTTGTCCTGTAGGCCCCCTTCAGGTTACCGAAGGCTGCTGTAAGGTCCCCCCAGAGCCTTCTCTTCACCAGGCTGAAAAGCCCCAGATCCCTCAGCCCGTCCTCATCGGGGAGGTGTTCCAGCTCTCTGATTACCTTTGTGGCCCACCCCCATGGACCTGCTTTAACAGCTTCATGTCCTTTTTGTGTTGGTTGCCCCAGAACTTGGCACAGTACTCCAGACTCCAGGGGTCTCACAAGAGCAGAGCAGAGGGGCAGAATCACTTCCCTTGACCTGTTGGTTGCACTGCTCTTGATACAACCCAGGTCTATGGCCTTCTGGGCTGTAGGAGCACATTGCTGGTTCATGTTGAATCTTTCATCAACTGACACCCCCAGCTCCTCTTCAGGGCTGCTCTCAAGCTGTTCTCCACCCAGCCTATATTTGTACTTGGGATTGCTCCAGCCCAGGTGCAGGACCTTGCACTTGGCCTTGTTGAACTCTATGAGGTCGGCATGGGCCCATCTCTCAAACCTGTCCAGGTCTATCTGGATAGCAGATGTCAGCTGCGCCACTTAACAATGACAGTCAGCTCCAGCATAGTAGAGGAGAGGCACCTGCTTCATCTGTTGTCCATGAAATAACGGCAAACATTAAAGCTGAGGTGTACGCTATTAGAAATTCACTATCAGAAGTGCTATCAAATTGGAGAAGCGTGAACTCCCGCAATGTGCCCGTCTGTCAGAAAGGTGGGTCTGGGCTGGTATCTGTGCTGAGGGGCTTGTCTGCAGCTGCAGACATGGGAACCTTCTGACTTCAGCTTTGGGTCTGTGAAAGGTGGCATAGAGGCAGTACGTGTTCTCTCAGGTTTGTGTGGCCAGAGCCTAGGCCTGTTCTCACATGGTTTGAAGATGGCATTCATAATGCCCATAGTTCCAGACTTGCTCTGTGTCATTGCTTTTACTGCTTATTTTGAGCACTAAAGCAGCAAAACCTAGTATGATTTCAGAGGGGAAAAAAAAAGAAACCACTTAAGCAAAAGAAAGGAAAATACTGTTTTGTTTTCATCTATTCATTTGCTCTCAAAGTGAATGCTGCAGTGGCCTCTGAGGAGATAAAGCGAGAAGTTTAGATGAAGTTGTGACTCTGATGGCAGTTCGGGGGAAGATGACAAATAGAGGAGTAAGAAAGATTCATTTCTGTAGTGGGACTGCAGGCTTGGATTCTGAAGACGTTCAGTAATTTGGTGTTTTGTCATAATGAGGTGGGGTTTGGCAGCTGTGCCGGGTGCTCTGCGTGCTTACTAAGAGTTATGCTAAGGAGCTGGTGGGAGAGTTGTTTGGCTGGTGTTCGTTTTGCCTCAGTTTCCTTATCAGTGAAGAAAAGGTGTGTTCCCCACGTTGTGCAGGAAAGCAGTGTTTGAGTCCAGATTGGAGCCCGAGGTTTCTGGCTCCCAGTGCGTTCAGACCACGCCTTTCTTTATATAGCTATGGGAGAAAAGTCAGCTCCAGCATGTCATTTAGTAAAACACCGTATAGGAAAAGCAACGTTAAGCCCCAGAGAGCTAAAACTAGCCGCTTTTAAATTAGGAGACAGTAAAATGCTTTGCACATTCTTTCTGGGAAATGTCAGCTTTCAGTTCTGCATCAGCTGCGGCCATCCCGGCCAACCAAAGCGCTGTCCGGGTGTGTGCAGCGCGTTGTCCCAAGGGCCGCATGTGTGCAGGGAGCTCCTCTCCTCTGTGTGGCCCCCACGTGTGTTTGTGTTCAGATGGACCCCGAAAGCTTCAGACCTCCGCTTCCCCTTTCTAAGCGATGTCTTACATCGCTAAAAGCTGAGAGCTGCAACTCTTTCAGACTATATATGGCGTTGGTGCTCATGGTAGAGTGTATTTATAACGCTGTTTGCTGCAGTGATGTGGATTGGGAACAAATGTTTGTTTGGATAAAATCCAACTCCAGGGATTGGTTTTACTGCTGAGCGTAAAATCCGTAGCAAGCTCATAAAAGCAGCAGTTGAAAATCTAATAGGGCCTTCCCCGTGGAAAAACCATGGCTGTGGTGTGACGTTACGAAGCTGGCGTGACTCCTGATGGCACCTCACGTAGCAGTCAGAGCCCCAAGGCGTATCCAGGCTGGAACGTGGGGATGCTCCTGCCTTTGTGGCACACATTGGGACTGCTGGTGTTACTTGTTAGTACGGACTGCTGCTTTTGTTTGTCTTCTTTGTTTAGAAATACCCATTTGTGCCCTAAGTAATGTTTCAAAAATTCCAGCTGTATTCTTAACGGTATTGCATAGCACTGACATGAGCAAATTGAGCTGTTTTACATACCCGTAATAAATATTTGAGTGAAAACAATTGGCAAAAGAATGACACAAGTGTCTTTGGGTGTGTTGGTTTAACCATCTCTGCTCAGTTCAAGTGTCCCACTTGACTCACCTAACTTGCTCGGCCTTTCTTTTGCCATACAGATGGTCAATGTGCATTGAGCCCTGTGGAGTAATTGTCACCCAGACTGGGAAGGCTCAGATCCCGCGTTGTAAGAGAAATGTTCTTTATTTTTTGTTTTCTAAAACCACTCTCACTGCTGTTCTTGTTGAAGGATGTTCAGAAGGAGACCGAACCTCATGTTTATCTCAGTAAGGAAGAAGTTAAAGAGAAGATACAAAGCTATAACTCATCTGTCACTGATAAACTGAAGATGACCTTGGTAAGTTTTGCATAGGGTTTCTGTAACTTACAATAGGAGCAGTTGCATGGTAACTTTGTAGAGAATAATGAATCATTTTATCCTTAGTATCTTACATGCAAAACCATCTCTGGTTTAATGACTTCGTAGTAGGCTTTTTCTTAGATCTGGAAGTAAATCTTACATCTGGACTATTTTTATCCGTGTCGCTTTTTGATGTGAATGGAAGCAAACTGTAGAAGAAACAAATTTGAGTGTCATTTGAAATGCATTTAAGATATATTCTTCTTCAACACCAAGATGTCAGTTTGTCGGATGAAAACCCTTCAGCTGGTAAACATGAACATATTCATTCTGTTTGGGTTTATAAACGTTTTTCAAGCATCTCTTTAACAGACGCACAAACAACTGAGAGAAGTGAAAATGTGCAATATTTCTAACAGGGGACAATGCTCAGAGCAGCCCTGTAGGTTTTCAGCATGAGGAGACTTCTTACTGCTACCCTCTCCATGCACGGAATAGGGACAATAGAACCAGGTCTAAGGCTCAGCCTGACCTTCTCCAGACCATAATAACAACATTCACAAGTTCTCTAGCTCGGTAACGTGAACAATTTGCTGTTTTCCTTCAGAAGCAATTGGAAAAAATAATTGGCAATGCTAATTAGATTAACATTTATTCTGTTTGTTTTTGAATTGCAACAAGATTTGAGCATTTAAATGCCATAAAATAATTCGACAAGTGCAGCTGAAAAGTGGGGAGTTAATTTCTTTATTTGTTCCTCAGATACATAGTCAGAAATGCATGCTAACAGACTTCTACACTTTGTAGTCAGGATCTGATAGATGTAGAGCTCAGCTGTTATTGTTAAGGCAGGTATTAATTCTATTCCTGCTGGTATTTCTGCTCAGTAATATGAGTTATTGACAGGAAATCTGTCCTAGGAGATGTCATGGATTACGATGGCGTTTAAGATCTCTCACTCTTCAGTCTTCCTTCTCCACTAATATGTCATGACTGTTCAGGGCTGATTTTAAGCGTTTGCCATTTTTCTTCCTGTTGCAGAACTCAAATGGGATTTACACTGGCTTCATCAAAGTTCAGATGGAACTATGCAGACCGATCACTGTGCAGTCTTCTCCCGGCCAGGGAACGTGTGCTCACAGCAATAACGAAACTGCTTTTTACCTGCCGAACGACTGTGTGAATACACTTCACATCAGCAGCACCAATACTGTCCGTGAAGTTATTGAGGCCTTGCTCAAAAAGTTTTTTGTTGCTGACAACCCTGCAAAGTTTGCACTTTACAAACGCTGTCACAAGGAAGACCAAGGTTAGACTTGGGGCATTTGGGTGGCAAAGGGATTTGTGGGGATCTGTGTTATAGGAGCGCTTGGAATAAGCAGGGTGGAAGAAAGAAAGATAGAGGGAGGTAGCGGTCTTAGTCACTCTCATCTTTTTTCTTTGGGAAAGTAGCGTATGCGATAAGAGTAAGTGATATGGGGATATTTCACAAAAGTCAGGAGAACGCACTAAAACACCTGCATGGATCTCCCCTGCTGGAGAGGGGGTCTTTCAGGTCCTAAATTTCAGCACTGCAGATCTGTGAGATTGAATTACAGGACGATGTTTAAAAGAGAAACTGTCATGTCAGCAATGCCTGCAGTCCCTGCTTGGAAGGACAGCTGTTGAGCTGATGAGCATTGTGGACACGCGCGTTCTGTTTGCATGTGGTACTTGGTGCGTGTGATGTTCTCTGCACCATCTGATGAAAAAGTTAGGTGTATATCATGTTTGGAAATACCAGAAGGTGCAGAAGGTACCTTCAGTGAAAAACACTTTCTGCCGGCATTGTGTTAGTGCTTTAAGAATCTGCCTTCTTCTGTAGGCAGACACTGACAGCGGTTTCAGGAGCTCAGATGTTTCTGGCTGTCTGCGGAAAAAAAAGTTTCAGAATGATGATAGCACAGCTGTGATGTTTTAAATACTTATTTATAGCTACAGGGCCGTGTTGTATTTCCTCCTCCCACCCCCGCATATATTCAGATCCTGTGTTGACTAGAAGCTGCTTCATTCATATGTGAGTTTAGCCTCACAGTGCTGCCGTCCCTAAAGCTCATTTGTTCAAAAAGACGTTGGAGAATGTGTAAATTTGTGGCTACAGGTGCAGGTCTGTGAAAATCTCTAACGTTGGCCGGCACTAATCATTCAAAACATGTCAAACATCGTTATTAAAGATGGTTAATTTCTGTCACTCCTTCTCCTGCAGTTTATATATGCAAGCTGTCTGACCGAGAACATCCCCTCTACCTGCGTTTGGTGGCAGGCCCCAGGACAGAAATGCTCAGTTTTGTTCTACGTGAGCACGAGACTGGAGAGGTCATGGTATGTTGCACTCAGCTTTTTGGTCCTTTAACTTCACGGATGAGTGGGATCCTGTTTGATCTGCGCTGATGTGATGATCTGGGTTTTTTTTTGGGAAGCTTTCATTTTTTCTTCTCATGATTGATAGTTATTTTGTTCTTTTTGTGTTTAGTCTGTGCTTAGACTGGCCTGCTGTTACTCGCAAAACAGAAAGCAGCATAAAAGAGTTGAACGTTTTCAGATTGGTGAGATTTGCGAGTAGGGTGCCTGATGCTGTGTATACATAAATGCTTTGTGCATTTCCTGTTATCTCATCTGTCGTTTTCTTTTTCTGTCCTTACAGTGGGAAGCCTTCAGCCTTCCTGAACTGCAAAACTTCTTGCGTATACTGGACAAAGAGGAAAACGAGCAACTGCAGATCCTAAAGAAGCGTTACGCAGCTTACAGGGACAAACTTGAAGAAGCCCTTGGTGGGGTGTGGAAACCTGGTTAAAAGGGGGCCAAAGCACACTCAGGAAAAATGCACACAACCAAATGTCAGTATAGCATGCCAAACCCAAAGTACAAAAGAGCAGCAAAGAGTAGTTTTCTTTATTCAGAAGACTGTTTCGTGATGCTAGGGTACCTGAATTTTGCTATAGACTTAGTTCCATAAGCCGGGTCACTTAGCATCTCGCACCCACAAGTGTAAGGGATTCTGCATGTTTGTACATCAGTTTGCAACCCTCTGTGTGCCTAGAGAGTTTTCCAAGTAATCTTGGTGCAAGCTGTGAAACTGTAATCAATTTACTAAGATGCTATGAAATAAGATTATTTTTTTTCCTTCTTCTTTGCTTTAATGGTAGCTTTACAAGTAAGGAGGTGCAAATTGATTGGTTTAAAAAATGAATAAATCTATCTGGAAAATAATCAGTCGGAGCACTATCTTTGAGATGAAATTGATTTGCACTACCTTTCTGTTTTCAAATAGTTACTGTATAATTTGTGAGAGAACTGTTATAGATGGAAGGCATATGAGACCTTATGTTTTGTTCTGTGAAATTTGTGGAAGGCTTTCAGTTGGTCTTCCCAGAGAAGGTAAGGAGAAAGTTGAAGAGAGGGTTAGAGTTGGGGCAGGAAAAGTGTAATAACTGACGGAGAAGGACTGGTTTTAGATAGAAATAGTATTTATACAGAGGAAAGTTAAAATACTAATTCTACAAGAGTAAAGTTTTAGGATGTTGTAATATTGTGACTAAGTTTTAGGGCTTTTTAATTGCGTAAATCCACACTGGAAAAGAAATAAAGACGATTGAAATATTGGGAAGGAAAAAGAGGCAAAAGCTGAATAAGAATGGAAGTGGAGCTGCACATAAAGGTCACAGTTGGAGAAGCTAGTTCTGTAAATGTGTAGTGGGGGGGTTGGAAAGTGCAGCAAAGCTAACCAAGTGGCTGCTTACTTGAATTCTGAAATGTGGATGTTATCTAAGATAAAACTCTGTGAGAAGTGCCCATCTAGTGAGCGTTTAGGATCCAAGCTATAACTACGGATGCATTTGGTCTTTATTGGAAGTCAGATCTTTCCTCTGGCTCAGCAATCCATTTTTAGGCTGGATAATTTTGAATTGTGTTATCTGAAAGACAAAAAATAACTTCATCTGCTTCCTCATCTGTTAAAGGCTCGGTCAGGCAAAGGAAGTAATTTCTTATTCGTGTTTCCAGCATAACAGAAAATTAAATTATATTGACTGTGTTGGTGACCGAGCTTAGCAACTCTTGCTTTTAGTAATTCAAAGATCTTTCTCCCTCGTATTTTTAAATCCTTAATTGAACACCTGATTACCAAATTCTGTAGACTGCTGATTTACTTGATTTAAATGTAGGAGAAATGTAGCAAGAAAACGTTTTACTTTATTGTAAATAAAATTGTGGTTCTTTCAGAGTTATTTATCTAAAAAGCACGCTGGAAAGAAACCAAAGAAGTGGGAGTGCAATAGAGGCGTGAGGCAGGTCGGGTAACCCATACTTCAGTCATTACCACGCCAGAGAGGAAACGAGCTCTATAGAATGGAGGTGAGGCGGGGGAAATGCTTTAGGCTGAGGAACTGCTCAAGTTGGTGCTGTGTTTTGTTTCGTTTCGTTTGGGTGGGTTTTTTCCCCTCTGCTCCAAGGACGTTCATTTTGAATTCCCAAGGAATTGTTAGAACTTTGGCGACATCTAATGGATACTGTGTGAAACTCCACGATGCTTCTGGTCATCAATTTGACGTAACTGTGCCTTTGTTTCCTTTCCTTAGACTTCTTTTTAAAAACCCTTCACAGGTGTTTTTTGGTTAAAAAAAAAAAAAAAAAAAAGAATAAAAAAAAAGAATTTGACAATCGTAATGTTTTAAAGTGTTAAGAGAAATTAAAAGTAGGACTAACTATAAAGTATCTATAAGGCATATCTTGTTTGTTTAATTTCACATGTAACATTGTAGTGCATGTGCGAGTTAGTAACATTATCCTCAAGTGAGACACTTTATAATGGTTCAGGGAATGCTTTTCTGTTTTGTTACGGTTTGTGTTTTCTACGAAGCAGCAGCATGTCCGTGGGTATTCTGTTAACATCTACTTATTTATACGCCTGCCCGTAACGATGTAATCTTTACATAATCGCTGTTGATGTTGAACCATTTGTTGCTCAGATTTAAACACTGTTTGAGTCTAAAAGCGGAGCATAAAAATATGTGAATTTTGTTTTTACTTGAACTGAACTATCGGTCTTTTAAGTGGGCACATCGGCATTTACTTCAGCCAAAAACCTCAATCAGTGTTGTGATGCACTATGAGTTTTGAATTGGGGGAGAAGGGGCAAGAACCAAAACGGCTTACTATATTTTAATTCTGTCTTAGTCCGTGGTTAATTATTGTAAGATGTCGTGTGGGGGGTTAATTATTATTATTATTATTATTATTTTTTACACACTGGCAATTACAACAGCTTTAATTTAAAGAAAAGTAACGGTCATCCCTGGCCACCTTTTCTCTTCTTAATTTTAGCATCAAATTAAACTGTCAAAGCTTCTGTTGCAGAACTGTTTTCGTTTCTTTATGTGATGGTACCAGAATGATCAGATGATGGGGGAAGGGGGGGGGGGAGGGAGGGGAATGCAGGGAAACATTAAAATATATGTCTTTAAAAACAAACAAACATTAAACTATTTATAATTTTGACAAGCTTAGTTTTATTTTTATAGGGAAGTTTTTATTCCCCTAAAAGTTATTAATGAAATGGCAAGTGATGGTTCCATTATTAAAGTTGAAGTTGGCAATACTTTGCTACGTGGTATGTTTTTATTTTCCCATTATCTGGAGTTCGTGTCGTGATGGTTGGATACTGGATGAGGCTTCCTTGTGGCACTGGCTCATGGTTAGCAGATGTATCTTGCCTGAGACAACGGGTAAATTTAGTATCTGTGTGTGTGTGTGTGTGTGTGTTCCTAATTGTGCTTACACAACAGAAGTACGAGGTTTTACTTTCATTTGCTTCCTGTTTTTGGTAAAGAATAATACAAGAAAAATGAAATAAGTAGATAGATATCTTTCTTTCCTAATACCTCATCATGGGCTGTAACATGAGTGAAGTGGGAACTCCCTTCTTGCTTCTCCATGAGTAGTCAGGATGTTACCTGTGCCGTGGAAATGAGGACTGCCACACAAGTACGTAAGCCTGGCTGTATCTTTGTGGGGTGGTGATGTGCTGCGATGCTTTTCCGGTCCCTCCTGTGCTTTTATTAGGGGGCAAGCAAAATAACAGTTCTCCTTTGACCTTGGTGTGAATCCAAAAGGTGAAAATCCAGCTATGTTCCTGACTGCCCAAGAACCTCTGGCCTAGCATGTGGGAGAGGTGAGTTGGTTGCAGGGTGAGCTGGGCCTGCACTGGTGAACGGGCTCACAAGGACAGAGAGCTGGTGAAGCTGCTCGAGCTCCCCAAGTTGGCTGATATGAGTCAGGATGCATTAAAACAGTGTTGGAGGTGCAGTGGTGATCAGAAATAAAAGCAAATCACCATCTGACCAGCACTCATCTTTCTTCAGTAGTAGATTTCTGGAAGAGCCGCTGGATTTGCTGAGGAAGTCGGTGTTTTTGAGGCCAGATTCACCCATCAGTAGGCTCCCTCTGCTGTTCATGATGCCGTGGTGCTTCGGCACGAACACACAAGCACTGACCCAGCAGCACCAGTGTGGGAATGCCTCCCCATGGTCCGCACATGGCTCCAGCTGCCTTGTGCTGAACGTGGAGCTGACACCACAAAACTGCTGGACCTGGCAGGTTCAAGCCAACCTTCGCTCCTCAGAAATTGCAAAATGGTGAGAGGAGTGGCTGGGACAGGAACAAGTCCAGCAGCACACCTTCACACCAGTCTCACTGCTGTCTCCAAATAACCTGCTACCTAAAACCTCCCATCAGCTGAGGAGCAAGAAAACTTTCCAGGACTGTCAGCCACCTTCCCTCCTGCTGCTGTCGCCACTGACTGACCTTTGAGGCTGGTCACCAGCCCCAGTGCTCCCTCGAGGAACGGGTTGGCGCTGATGAAGATGACAGTGATGGAGGTGCTCTCCCTCAGCCCCTCCTTTTAGCTCTCAGTTGTGTCCGTGGCTTGGGCTGGTCCCTGTGCTGCTGGGGCAGAGCCTGTCTGGCAGTGTGGCAGAAATTGTTACAAGCATGCGAGTGTATGGGAAGACAATAGGTTCTTCAGTGATCATATTGTTGGGTGGTGTCTCCATCTGTAACACGAGCATTAGTCTGTTCAACTATTACTCTGAGGTTGATAGCGTAAGTGGAAACTCTACTGAAGACCTTTCCTGTAGAATTAATTTATAAAAATATGACACGTTCTCTGACCGCCTCTTTGTGGCTCTGGGTCCATTGCAAACCACCAGATGAATTCCGCTGTTGCCAGTCTGGATGCAGTGAGCAGGGTAGGTGTTACCTAAAACACTTATCGCTCCAACTCCAGACATAATTCTTCAGAGATACATGTTTTCTTCAGAGATCCACTATGCTCTATTTACCATGTACCTCGAAAGATTTTCCCATCCCTGAGGTGTGACAGGACAGTCTTTCATTACAAAATCCACAAGCGGTCACCAGCTGGGCTACTCGTTGCTTAGTAATTGACCAACCTCATCTTGCTGCATGCTGTTACAAGTCATGTTCACCAGTGCACCCCACTCATTCATTCACCTAACCTTTGCCTCTCCACAGCAACTTGTAGGGGAGATACTGAGCTACAGAGGGAAGACAACAAACCCACAATAGAATATCCCAAGTTGGAAGGACTTGTAAGGATCATACAGTCTCAAGGGAACACCTGTGTGCATCTGGAGCCACCTCCACCTCACCTGGCTGATGCCTGAGCAGTAGCATCGAGTCCAGGAACATTGTTAGACACCACAGCACTAAATACTACTGGACTTGGGCTTTGTGCTGAGCGTGCATTGTGCATCCTACCTGTGGGGTGAAAAGTCATCAGACGAACGTGTCCTTTGGGTGCTGCAGCTGCTCACTCAACTCTTGCTCTGGTTGTGGTGAACACATACTCGCACAGGGTAAGAGGCCACCCTCTGCATCACTTGCTTGCCATTGTGCAAGTTGAAAGTAGAAGTGTTTTCAGCTGTCGCAACGTAGGGCAACCCTTAGCGAGCTCCTCCTTAAAGCTGTTTTCTTCTCACTTTCCTAAACGATCTTTCTTATTGCGCTTTTGCTTTCCCGCTTCTTTCTCTTCAGCTTTCAGAAAGCGCAGTGATTGTGGTTGGGGTGTGCATTGTGGCTGTCCCCCTGTGGCAGTGCCGAAGGCCTGGCTCAATGGAGGGGACCTTCAGCAACCCGATCTGAAGGTCCCTTCCAATCCAAACCGTTCTGATTGCGTATTTTTAAATGTGAGGACTACTCCTGCAGACACACTGTTTCCAAATCCGACTTCTTTCTTGGTGCTGTATAAAAATTGGGTTTGGTTGTATTTTTCTTGAGTGTGTTAACTGTACCAAGGGCCTCTCCTGAATTTTGGAATGTTCCAGGATTCTATCAGGTGAAATGAATGAGTCTGTAGTGATGGTGCCTGCATTATGTAAATAAATGCTGCTTTCTGTATGAGTAAGAGGGGATATTATCGGTAACTGGAGTAGTTCTGTTCTGCCTTTACTCATGAGACAAGTCCAGTGCAAAACTCTCCTGCAGTAGCTATATAAACCTAAATATAGCATCATACACAGCATGATAGAAAATAAATAGCAGTACAAGGCTAAGATTTCCCTCTTTGAATACGGAATCTGGTATGTGAGCAGATTTCAGCTGTGGCCAACATGCTCAGGGAGGCACTGCGGTGCCAGTAGATTTGATGTTCAGCCCGTTTATTTCCCAGGCAAAATTACTGCACTGAACAGTGGCAACAGTGGCTGTGAAGTTCTCTGTTGGGATAAACAGGTGCTTTCTGTATGCCAGTAATCCCGGGCAATTCTTCATGTCTAGACCTGACAGCTGATACCTCGAGCATCTCTCTCTGCTCATAACATTCTTCCATGGCTGGGAGAGGGCAGATACCAGACATTTCCTATCATCTGTTTTTATGCTCTGGTGTAAGTAAGTGCCTGTTGGACAAAGTTAGCATCCATGTTTTTAATTAACAGCAGGACAGAAAGGTGGCACAACACCTATTGAGTATCTCCTAATGCCTGCTGCCAAATAACAGTGCATACATTTAAATGTGAGCAAGGCTCGGGTGAAAACGCAGGTCACACATATAGGACATAAGGCCTACAGCTCAGTCTGTGTGAGTTGGAGAGCAATCAATCATAGGAACACCCCCAGAGCTAACAGACCTCACACCGCTGCATGCGGTGGCCAGTTATGGACTGGGCACACACAGCACTGTCATCTGGACACAACAGAGCTTGGATTCTCACTTTGGCCTGTACAACATGAGGCCAGAGACAAGAGACAAAACACTCCTGCTACCAGCTACACACAGCAGGCACAGAGAGGGAGCCTGGTTTTGTCTGTGTGTTTGTACTTAAGAAGTTGGATGATCAAGGTGCCTAAACCAGTACCAGTGGTATGAGGGGGAGGGGAGGGACTGGGGCAAATGGAAATCCCATTGGTTTCCTGTTTTTAAGTGAGTAAGTCAAGTCTTATTTAGGAGAGAAAAGAAAGCAATATTCATCAGAAGCTTTTGGTTCAGCACTGCTATGTTGAGTTGAACCTAAACATCATCCCCTGGAAATGGAAGACACGCAAAGCTTGGAATTTAGCCTGAGACAAATTAAGGATGGCATTAACAATGAGACGAAAGCACTCGAGGTTACCATTTGGAAGTCCATGGCAGCTGGCTCATCTCTGCCACTTCTTCATTGCCTGAGTGCCAACAGTGGGGACAGTACACGCAGCAACCAGAAGGCTGCCTCTTCACAAGGCCAATGTGTATGCATGTAATTCAAAGCTGTCCCCCAGATCAGCAATAGAGTATCTATCTGCTGTTCTGTCAGCAGGTGACAGAAACAAACCATGGTGGCTGCCTCTTGGGCACCAGTTCTGTAACAGGACCAGGAGGAACGGTGCTCAATGGCACATATATGGGGAATGGGATTGTTTGAGCATTTTTTTCTTGCATTTCACCTCCTGTCCCTGGAGGTGTTCAAGAAATGGGCAGATGTGGCACTGTGGCATTAACATGTGGGTTAATGGTTGGACTGGATGATCTTAGAGGCTGACCTTAACGATTCCATGATTCTGTAACCGCTCATACCTCGAGCAAGCAAGTACTGACTATACTTAGACTGCACTTTGAAATCAATGTGCTGCAGGACTGTCAGCTTTAGACATCATCCAGTGAATACCATTGTAAGATTCAACAGCTGAATCTGATTAAAGCAGCATCTGAAAAACTGTGTATTAGCACTGCCAGTTCTTTCAAGTCACACATTTTTTTCCTTTAAGTATACAGTGGTTTTTTTTCCTAAAACAGGTGACTCCCCTATCATTCTACATTGTTCTTCATAAACATGGTTTATTCTTAATAATCAATGACAAAGGAAGCACCTTGGAAAGGTTCACAAGCCCAAGTGACCTTACCATGTGGGTACCACTGAAATCATTAAGCAGAATGGGAATCTGCATGTAGGTACTACACAGCTGCCTTCCTTGGGGTGTTACAGGGAGCTGTCAAGGCTTCATGAATAGAAACAACAAAAGAGACTGAAGTGTTCCTTCATGCAGCTGTTAAATATTTTCCCTTACTTAATGGAAGACTACTAAATCACTGAAGCAGTGATGAAGACACAGCAGAGAAGGACTTTATAGAAGCCTCTGAAGACTTGAAGAGGTGAGAAGTACTGAATCACCCTGCAGTACAGTCCAGAAAAGTTATGTAGGTACTTTTAAAAACAGTTGGACAGAATCACACAAGGACTCAAGCTCTGTAACAGGGACTTAGAAGTGATGGGAAGTAGCCCATCTTACTGTTGCTCACAGTTCCCATTTGGGGTTGGGGGGGAGAGCCTAACCCTTTATTCTTCCTCATCTCAAAAGGTAGAAGAACATACTGCCTTTAATTACAAAGAGCAGTTTCTCCACTATCCGTTCAAGTTTTCCCTGTACTCAACTACATCAGTTTCCAAGGTAATATGGGGAAGCACAGATTGCTTTTAGATGAGTTCACTCACTGCAACATTTCTTCCTTGCGCAAAGCAGGCAGGCGTTGTGTTGCTGGACACTGCACAAAGGATCCACTACCATCGAAGTTCACTGGCAGGCATCTTCATGTAATAAGGCAGTAGGCAGAGCACAGGCTTAGCAACAGGAAGTCAGTCTAGACACATGACACACTTTGATCCTTTGGAAAGGTTTAATTGAAATTCGGTAACAAAGGGAAGAAGTTTGATAGGCAGTTTATTTTTTCTCTCCCCAAAAGTGCAGCAGTGAACAGGGTCCTCTGGAAGGGCACTTTCTAAACAAACGTTCAAAACAGCAGAAATTAAGTATGCTCACAACACGCTACAGCAAAGTATGCTCACATACAGAGAAGAGTACTACCAAAAAAAACAAAAATCACTTTAACTGAATCACAGTAAAACCGAAAGTCGTTGAAATATTGTATAATCAGTCAATCTTGACTTGTTGGAACGGGTACTGTACCTACTGTGAGTACGTGACTGCAGGTCTGTCTGCATTACAGCTCTGCTCCCCACACAGAAGACCAGCATGCTGGGCCTACACTGGATGAACGTGCACTGGCCGTGCACACTTAGGCCAAAGTGATGACACAGAATGTGGTTTGTTTCAGGATAATGTAAAAGTTAACTGTATTTCTCCCCGCACAGTATCTGCTTTACCAGCTTAGATCATTAAAGTTCACAGCTCTGCTTTTGATAATAATGATTTATAAAAAATAAATAAATCACATTTTACCTAAACATAACTCTGCACCAATAAGGCCCCTTCATTTGACACAAATGCCTTCAGTACCAGGGTGTGGATACAGCTATGATCACATTGCATACGAAGTGGAACATCCAAGGAAGACAATTTGCCATAAAAACCATTTGGCTGGGAATCAGATCTGGCTGCAAGTTTAAAGTTCCTTCATCGTATTTTTATTTTTAGTCAAGAATTAATACTGTTCATTCAGGGCTCTTCAAAGACTCAGAATTATTCATGGAAATAGACACAGGACAAGTCACAACAAACTCCTCTAAGGCAACGGGAGCCAGCCAGCTGTTAATTCCTGTTCTGCCTTTAACTACGTGCTTCTGCTGAACAGCTCTTGAATCTTCATCCAAAGTGAGAAGTCATTTTCCTGAATAGCCCTTCTCCCTATTTTGGTTGAGCAAGGACTGACTCATTTCATTGTGAATTTCAACTGAACATGACATCTACTGCCTATGACAGCTTTCAGGTATGGTGTGATTCTCTGACACTGAGTGCAGAAGGAAAGTCTACTTAGATGGGCAATCGCTCACAGTGCATACAGAGAACACAAGTGCTGACCCGGGTACAACTGTCTCATCATGTGTTTAATATCTATACCAACTCTGTCACCTTCCAGGCTATTTATTAAGCAAAAAGTAAAATGTTCAAAAAGAAAGATTTAGAAAGATTTGCTTACTATGGCTTTAGATCACTTTGAGTGTTACATACCTGTACCCAAAAGATTTTTCTATTTTTTCCTCTACTGAGAAGCATAACATGCATTACTTGCACTGAAACTTAACAGAAGTAGGAAGTTGACATATGATCTCCTAGATGTAATAGGGCTATGGAGGGTTTAATGTATAGCAAACTTTTATACTAGCCTCCAGACAGCTACGAAAATGAAGTTGAAACAAAAACCAACCCTAAGCAAGACACTAAGTAAATGAACCTTAGGTTTAGATCAGTGTGCAAGAAAAGACTTGAGAGCACAAAGAACTTTGGTTTTGTTTTTAAAAGTCAAAGCAGAGTCTAAATGATATTATAGACAATACTGAGGCTTAAAAAACAAAGAGAAAAAACAAAGAGAAAAATAGTAAAGCTACAACTGTAACGGAGGAAAAGAAGTCCTGAGTATCTGAAAGCATGTAAGTAGTTTAAGAGTATCCAAAAGCCTCAGCACTGATACAGATACTCCAGCGAGAAGTAACCTTTCAAGCATTTTGTCTCCAAACATTTGGTCACTCAAGAGATTTGAAACACTGAGTGAGATTTGAAATAAAAGCTCCACAAAACCCAAGCTGTACGCCATCACAGAAGTTTGCAGCTAAGCTAAATGAAAGGCGACTTCTGTGCTTCAGAATTAAAAGGAAGTATCAGGTGATTTTTAGCATTATTTTTATCCAGTGTGCAGATCTGTGTATTGGGATATGTACCTCCACAGTTAGGATACAGTTGCACTTCTCTGCCTCGTTAGTTTGTTAGTTATTTTTTACCCCCTTTGGTAGAAGGCTTTAGGCAACGGAAATTGACAACATCCTCTTTAGAGAGGAGATCTGAAATAGCTGACTGAAAACTGGAGAGTTGTGTCGTGGTTTGTCTGAAAAGGGAAAGATTATCTTGCCTGCTAATACAGTTGATTTATGTATAAGCAACATGAATTTGTCTTGCAAAATATACACAATTTGGTGTTTCCAGAAGGTGTTTTGCCAATAATCTATAGAAAAGTTACATCTTAACTCAAATTCAGGTGTTTTTCAAGATTTAAGAAGATACTCAAGTTTGGGTACAAGTGACAGTTGCATTTCAGATGAGCCTTATCAGAAAGTTGAGAAGACAACATCACCTTTCCAAAGGGAAACCAAAAGATAACGTACCAGTCAGATGTCTGACATGCAGTCCTTTGGTGTGAAGGCCACTTACTGCAGATTCTGTATAGTTATGTCTCAACCAAAAAGAAACTATCAGGTACTTAAACTGCCTACAATTGTGCTCTAACTTCTACTGAACAGTGATTTTCTTATTTTAGTTTTCTCTCAAAACAGTTTACCTTCAAGAATCTAACTGATGTGTTAGACAATTCCAGGTAGACGGAGGTTAGAGATGGATCAACTCTATTGCTGTGCCCTGTGTGTTTTTGTCGGTTTTTAGTATTACCTCTTTCCACATATTGAAATAGATTTAAAGGTTAGCTCAGAACACAGGCACACTTATTTGAGTACTTGTTAGTCCCAACACTGTTTTGATTAACACAGCAGGAAGCCTATGTTAAACCTTAAGAGTTTTTTTCAGTAGTACACATTAACCCAATCCAGCATTTCAAACTAGGAGGCTGAAATTACATTCTCGTTTGCAAGCTACCAAAGCAGATCTACAAAATTCATTGGTCTCATTTAAAGTGGTCTCATTAAAAGAGAATACTTTGCATACTCAGTTTAGTTCCGCAAAAGACTCTCAGATCCTACAGTTTTGACTAATGCCTTCCCTACGCTGTTTTGGGCTAGTCTGCTATTGCCATTAAGAGCTTTGCGCTCAACATGGGAAATCTATCCATAAACACAGCCTTCAGGAAAGTGTGTGACACTGAATCTAGGTGAGCGTTACTGTGCAATAGCACCTGCCTATCTGACCCAATTCAACTATGTGTTTGCTGATTTTTTAGAACAAAATAAACTGTTCAGATTCACAGGCTATAGTACGCCTCTGTGCCTGGGGTCTGAAAAGATATTTGAAAGACAAAGGTGGTAATTATCTGAGTAAGAGAGATTTAGCTGTGTCTAATGATTTAGGTACAGTTCAGCTGTAAAATATACATATTGCACAAGGCAACCAGCTAAAGACAAGGGTTTTTCTTCCAAACAGGGTTTGAATAGCCCAATAAGTCTTCCAGCTGTGATCAACGAGAGTTTCAGAGACAGACCTGCTGCAGTCACTGGAGAAACTGGTCAGTGGGAGCTGATTGCAAGAGGCTTTAAACGCTCGATAAGGACCGTGTAGAAAACCTCCGAGCCCGAACGCCGTGATTGCTGAACATCAGCCGTGGGTCAAATCTGTACCTACAAAGAGGAACGCAGTCTGTGTGAGCTACAATTAGCCCACAGTAACAAGCACTTCTAGCAACAGCTGATCTCTAGAATAGCTCCGGTACAATGCTACGTGAATAGCAAACAGCAGTGGCACTCCACCTACCAGATGAATTATAACAACGTACAGCTAAGGAGTTGATAATCTCCAGAGAAATAAATACGAGCTATAGCATACCAACAGCACATTGGTATGTGTAACATTAAACATTCATGAGATGCCTTTTAATAGAAAGCATTAATTGAAATAATTGCTGCCTCTAATTACAGATCTATGCAGCCCATCTATAGGAACATTTTAAACAGTGCTTAAAGTTTCGGTCCAAAAGGCTGCTGACTGAATTTTGAAGCAGCCCAGTTTACTTACAACAGCTTTCTAACATGAACAGCTTATGTCCTGAGGTAAAAGTTCTTTGTTAACAGCACCCCCAGGAATAATCAGAGCAAATATTTGGAAAATTCCTGCCTACAGAAATATGCAGAGCTTTTTGTTGCTTGCAGGCAAAACTGAACTCACTTGTCTGACTACTCAAAATAGCTGCAAGACTCAGCTATGCTAAGTCAACAGTGGCTGACAAGATTAAAATAGTAGTATTAATGCCATCGAGTTACATTTGGTAGGTTCAATTAAAATAGAGATTAAGCATTCAAGATAGATCAGCATCAAACTATTTCTAGTAAATGGGAGAATACACGTCAGGGATATTCCGTCTCATCATAAACACCCTCTATGAAAGCTTAGTTTTTTAAAATACATGGTTATACTTAAAAGTACTATGAATTGACACAGTGTTTACCCAGGATCAAAGACTCCAGGTGTACGGCAAGTTGCTCCTGAACAGGACTGCAGCATCATTAATCGATAGTTCATCTTCTCTAGAATTTCTTGATCGATTGTTTTGGCAATGTTATTGATCTGGTGTGGATCCGCTGTCAGGTTATACACTTCCACAAACACCTGTTTAGCATAAAGTTACTGTACTGTATTAAAGTCCTAGATGCTCTAATTAACATTTAACCACATTATATACTATTAATCAAACGCTGCTCCCAAATAATCTCAAATGTGATTTTCAGTTACATTGTGGCACACTCATACAGAAGCAGCATGCAACCAAGTGGATAAACAGTCAAAGAGAGGGTCAGCATGAATGTTAAGCTAAACTTTTGCTATAGCGCAACACTGTTGGAAGAGTTTTGCTCTCTTCTAAAACATGCAGCTGCCTCAATATAGGTGGATCTTTCATATACATACGTGGACCCCACCTCTTAAGCCTACAACTCCAGAGGAAAAAGTCGCAGGGAAGTTGGCTGTTTTTTCATTAATGGATCTTAAAATACTACTTCATAACCATCACATCACCATTATATACATATATACATGCTCTTATGTACTTCCAGTTGCCAGAACTCAGGCACATCTTAACTACACGTAAAGAGCATTCTCAGTACAAATGTTTAGACCTAATAAAAGGAAAGCTTTTGTATATCTACATACTTAGAGAACTAGATCTGTCTAGGCAGCTTTAGGGCAGATTTGTTTTTTGGTACATCAAATCTCTGAACCATTCTGTGGGACAAACAGTAGCTGAACATATCTAAAGAGTGCAGCTGATGTTTTGTCTGTGCTCCAGTAAGTTGTGATTGCAGATGATGCTGATTAACATTGGCTCAGTTGTGTCTAACTGGGATAAAGATTCATCAGGACAGACCTCGGTTACAAGCTTTCTGGGAACGTTTACTGGAAGGTTTCAAAAGCTACATCCCTGCATCTTTCCAGTACTGCTGCCTTAATTTAGCTGACCCCAGGTAAGCTGAGTGACCCATAAATTCAACAACCAATGGAGTACAGGACCTGCTTTCTTGACTTCCTGTTGTCTTTTCTGCTGTCTCCCTACAAAAACTATCTTGTGATATTTACTTTCTCAATTTAAGTCATTTATTGCAGATTACTAGAACTTTGTGTGTGGCAGCGTGGTAACTGGGAATAGCTGATGCTTATACATTCACTACACACATGCTGACATTGCAGTTCATAGGATTTGTGACCCAAACACTTGCCTCAACCCCCAGTATGCTCTCTGGAGCAACAGCATGCAAATGGACTCAAAGATCAGACCTAAAAAACAGCAGGCTTTGTGCATACAGGTGATGCTCCACTAACAAGATTTGAATAGTTTCTGAACAGGGGACTGTATATCACATTCTCCCAAATAATATCAGGTACCTTTCTGAGAGTTGTAACTTACACTTGTTTGGCCAGAATAGGCAAACAAGCAGGCAACACAGAAGAAATGATTAGCCTGATGTTTCAGCTCTTCCCAAGGAACAGAGTTGCCCCTGAACTTAAGAACAGCAGAGGTGCAATGTAACAGAAGTGTCTATCAGTAGTACAGAGGAATCAGCCACATGGAATTAAGACTGAGAAACAAACTCAGCCCCAGCACAGCTCTCCAGAGGCTGTTAGGTGATACCAGAAGGCAATAACGATAGTTTAAACTATACCCCTTTCCCCACCCTTTTTTTCCTCCCCAGAACCTCACTACAAACTTTTGTTCAAAAATTCTCATTGGTTGTTAAATGCTTTACGCTGCAAGCAATGCTAGTCTGCTTTCCAGAATACTTTATGCAAACCATTGAGAGCAGACAAGACTGCAGATCATCACCTGCACAGTTGTGAACAGCTAATGCCTGTCGTGGACTCACCTCCCGGTCATCAAATTCACAGTACTGCAGATCCCAGGAAGTTGACATTGTCCTTACACAAGCGTATGTGTTGTTATAGGAATCTTCACAGACACAGTCTGGGAAGCAGTGCTGTGAAGTAAGCAGTTAAATATTTAAGATTAAGAAAGACGAACTAGCAATCCTTTCCCCAGAGTCTACCCCAGCTCAAGCCAGCTGCAGTTAATTAATGAACACCACGATCTTAGTCTAACACACTTAAGGCTCTGCTGGAAGTGTTAAGCAAAAATATTTCTTCTAAATTCAAGACAGTGTTATTAGTGTACTCACAATGATTAAACACATTTTGTCTGGGAAGCTAATGTATACACACTGAAGAGAACAGCACAAAACACATTAGACACAACACAAAAGGCACGCTTTACTTAGAGCAAACTCTGTTGCTAGCTGCTTTCTGATCAAACAGCTAGAAAGTAAGAACAGTGTGATGAGGCCACTGTACTAACTATAGAAGGAAGACTACGTCCCTGCCAGCCATTTGCTGAAGTCAACACCTTTCTGGATACTTCTGTAGCCCACAGGCTCCATAGATTC
Organism: Alectoris magna; assembly: GCA_030625065.1. Taxonomy (NCBI): domain Eukaryota; kingdom Metazoa; phylum Chordata; class Aves; order Galliformes; family Phasianidae; genus Alectoris; species Alectoris magna. The sequence goes on along the minus strand of CM060560.1, from coordinate 164,576,713 downwards.
CCACTGAAAGGGTGACTGTTCTGTATGGTCATATGGACGCATCAGTTCTGCATGGCTGCATGTCTCCTCCAGATTCTTTAACGCTGCACAGCACCTACAGAGCTAGTTCCTAATGGAAGCTTGCTGCTAGAACCATGTTAGTCCACAAAACAGATAAGTCAGCTGCCGTTTTCTAATATTAACATTCTTGTCCTACTTACTGTGACACCGGGTCCGAGGCCAGGACAGGTAGGATCACTGCCATTGTATCCTTCTCCCTGGTACTCCACCAGAAAGTCTGATCTCCATGTAACGTTTTTGTCTCCCCTCTAGGAGGAGAGAACACGACTTAGCATTCACTGTATTAAGAAACAGAAGATTTCCACGCCTTGCATAATACAGCAACACTATCCACTGCTTACAAGGCAATGTGAGTTGTGGTCCCTAGTTTATGTCAGTCTTAAAATAACATCCAGCCTTAGGTTAGAATTCCTTGGGTAGCTGAAAGACAAGGATCCAACAAAAGATACCCCACCTCAAACCTTCAAGAAAAAGCTCCTGAAGCAATATCTTCAGCTCATAAGTAACCATGCAGTAACACAAACAGTAAGCTGTATGGATACTACAGCGTTACAGACAAGAGCCCTGTAACAAGGCTGTTTGTCTTTGATTTGTATCAGATGACCGCAACAGGTGGAAAAAGATAGCCTTGGCATAAGGAAAGATAAACAGCTTTAAGAAGCAACTACACTTTAAGCTGCTCTATTTGTAGATGCATTTTATAAGAGAGAGGGGAAGTAGTTTAAAGTTAATACACCGCACTGTCACAGGTATACACAGCAAAATCACAAACTCCACATTTTTGATTGTCAGTTTAAACTGACACCTTTTACCTGCTTCCATCAGAAGAACAGCTTAAGGTTTGGATAGAAGGTTTTAATAGCAAAGCACTGTTTTAAATCTGGATGATCTCCTCCATTTCCAAGTAAGCTGCCTTCAATTTATAGACTAAATTTAATTAAAACTAAAAGGATAAACTACAAGCAGCTTTATTTAAGTAGGCTTCTGCTCACTTATTGGAAAGGTCAGGTTTACTTTATGAAACCACCTACAGTTTTGTAGAGTCTACTGAGAAATGCTTGCTTTTCTGAAATGTGAAGCAAAACACAGTAAGAACAATCTACCTTTCTTGTGTCTGTGCTGAGGAGTCCTAACGAAAAGGCAGGGAAGGTTGCAAAACGGAAATACACAACCTTCAAAACAGGAATCCTAACAAATGGCAGGATTAGCCAAAGCATGACAAATTTCAATTACAAAATGACCACAGGTTATTGTAATACACATGCATTTAAACTGCATACCCATGTTTCTCCCCACTAAACTGTCAATATCCTGTGTGAAAATGCCAACAAGGAAAGAATATGGAATGCAAGTCCACCCAGTCCATTGAAGGAAATAGTATTCCCTTTGAAGAATCACCCCTATTACTGGTTGCTATCCCTGGTTGTCTGCTTACCAACAGGGGCAATAGTGACATTCCATCCATCTGGGTCTTATTTAAGTCATATCCCGCAATATCCAGAATAGTGGGACCCAAATCAATGTTTGCAACAAGCATCTGCAAGGTGAGGAGAACTATTAGCTCAGAAGACCAGAACCTAACAAATACACTGATGAGATTTCTGCTTTAAGTATACCCAAACACTACTTAATTTCATCCTTATAGGCTAACAGAATCTGTAACCTTTACAAGCAATGATAGAATCTCCAGAGAGTGATCTCCACATCTTTTATGTCAGCAGCCTGCAATTGCTTAAATTTACTGCTTCAAGCAAGGTTGTACAGACTACAAGAATGGAGCATTTGCATTTCCTACCACCTCATATTTCGTTGATGAACTATTATCTGAAGTGGTTAACAGTGAAACAACAGAAGCAAAAGCTGTATTCTCTTTTCACTTACCTTGTTTGTCTGATTTGGTTTTATCCCTGGTCCTCGGACTAGCAATGGAACTTTGATATCAAACTCATACAGCTGCCGTTTGTCTATTGGCAAAGAAAACTGTCCTGTATTGGAGAAAAAAGAAAATTAGACAGCTTCTTCTTTAATGTTAAAAAGGCTTGTGTTACTTAATTTCCAGTAATGAATTTAAGAAGCCAGAAGAGGTCATGTGCTTCATTAAAGAAGCAGAAGGCATTTTGAAGTTGTCATCTCCTGTAAAACATAACATTTATCTGCTTGGATAACACCTTTTCACTTGTGCAACGTGTTCCAGACAGGTCTTCGAGACACACTTTTACTGGTTAACTTTACAGAACAGAGATCCTTCCTCTATTTCCGTCTCATTTTACAGTGACAGGCAACGCTGAGAACAAAAAGGCAAACAAAAATCCCTCAAACACCCTACACTACAACTGCAGGATGTTTTGCAATTCAGATCCGTACTTCTCATGTGTACAGCTTTCCACAGTTGCTGTTCCCATTTTCTGCAATGGTCTCAAGAGTGAGAAGCTATGCCATTTCTGGAGCTTCTACAAGCATTCAGTAAGCAGTGAAAACCTTACCAGTATGAAAGCCATTGTCTGATGTGTAAAAGATGTACGTGTTATCTAATTCTCCATGGACTTCCAATTTCTTCACTAGCTTCTCTACCAGGTCATCTACTGACAGCAAAGTTTGCCACCTACACAGAAACAAAACAATTCATACAAGAAAGTAAAAAATTAGAATTCTGATGAGTAGTGCATTCATAACATGCTTTAAATCAACAGTGAATGTACTGGAAGCAGATTATTTTGTTTGCAGTTTCTGAAAACAAACTTCATAGATCATCACACTGTACTTTTGGAGGCTGCAAGTTAAGATAGAAATGAACTGTTTGTCTTCAGTTCTTGTTGATTTTATTCTGAAGTGTCTGAGAAAGACGTCAAAGTGACGGTCACTTCTAATCTTATCTGGAGACAGCCAAGACCAACTTTGAAGCAACACAGGAGCAAAGAGTCAGAGTTCTTCTGCAAGGCCATGTTATTAGTTCTTTATATCTAATATTTAATACTAAAATACAAGTCTGCCAATAACTTAGTTCTCTATTTGGGATCCTTCCTGCCTGAAAAGCACATCAGTTGTTCCGTATCACTCGTGCATTATCAGGATCTACTACCGCAGTGTATCTAAAAGCCTTAAATTGACAAAAGTTGTCTCTTCCCTTTGCCTGGGGGTCTGCCATTGACACTGCTTCTGAGAATTCAATGATAAGACTCCACAGGCTAATGTTATTTTGAATTTAAACTGGACTTATTCAATTATGATATCTTCTTGTCTCCAGGCTTTATTTAGGATTTGGTTGCATATTTTTATCTTAGCATTTTGTTAAGCAGGAGTCTGGGGAAAAAGAAAATTCAAAAACCTTGGTCTTCCATCTCCAAAGCAACAGGCTAATACCTGATAACTGCTTAAAACTGAGTTTAACATTTAAAGTTAGTTAAGCTAGTGTTTGATTCAAAACTTCTAAAAGAAATCTTTAACATAAGCCTACATCTACAAGGGAAACAAATACACCTTTAAGAAAAAGGGAGCAAATGATACCTTCATATTCATCCCACCCCTTGTAGAAAGAAATCAAGCACTTGCCTTGGCCAGCCAGTTATTACAGACATTTGCATCTAAAGAGGTAGGACTAGAAGAGACTGAGAGCCAATGTTAATGACATTAGCTGGCCAATACATTGATAGTATTTCATATACATTCTGCACTGAAAGAAAGGCAGCTAAGACACTAAATTTGACTCATCTTTCTATGATTTACAAGCAAAATACTTCTGAAAGCAATTAAAAGTTTCTTTTCAAAAAGTAAACTGAAAGTCAGGCCTGTTGAGACAGATGCCAGAGAACTAGCACAGGTAACTCAGTATCTGCTGTCAGATGTATTACAACCCCTTAAAACTCCTTACCTTAAGAAACAAAATTCTTACCTCTTCCTGTAAGCATCATCAAGAAACTGTATTGAAGAGTTAGTCATTGGAGTCTTTGCTTGTCGAATTAACCAGTGCTTGTTCTAATGAAGAAATGAGGAAAAAAAGCAGTGCAGAAGTACAAGAAAAGTTGCGTCAGCTTTTATACCTCTGTTAGACTGATCACAAATCTTGTCAGGGCAAAATATCCACAATCGCTGTTAAACAGCTAGAAAATGCTATCAAAACAACCCAAGTCCAATTTCCTGCTCTTAGTGCCCGTAAGCCCCAAGCTGCAAGAGCAGACCACACTACAGCTCCATTATGCCTGCACTGGATGCTTTCAAAGCAGTCCAGGAAAGAAATTTGTGGAAACTGCTAGGGAAGGCCCTCCCAAACATAACATTTCAATAGCTACCGAAAAATCCAGGAAGATACGTGATATAGGTCTAAATGGGGGAAAAAAAAGCCTCGAGGATCGAGCACGTTATAAGATTGGACATGGCTGTCGAAGCACATTTCTTTGGGAATTCATAATTGTGAGCATACTAACATCAGTAGAGAGGTGAGGAGAAATTCAACAAAGGCAATTAAGACATGATTTATGGACAGGTGAGAAAAAAGACCTGCCACTAACAGATTCTTGGTAGCCTATGAACTCTAGGCTACAGACTGAGGTGGGTTCTACCCCCCTTACTTTTAGTTTGATTTTGTTTTTAAATTCCAGAAAAAGTGTGATTCCTCTGCTAAAGGGTTAAACATTTTTCTGGACTCATCTCCAGGTTTCAGAAACAGCTCTTCCCCTTCTCCCCTCACTGCTCACTTCCCCCACATAACAGAGATGATCTAGCTCCTACAAAAAGTTACTCTCACATCCTCAAACATCAGTCTGAACTGGGTCAGTCACTACACAAATACAAGCAGAAGTCTGTTGTGAATAAACTGGAAGTTAATATTAGTGGGGGAGCAGAATAAAGTTATGTCAGTGCAGCTTCATAATTTTTCATTTAGGAAGTTGGAGATGATCCACTTGCCACCTTCAGCTTGAGCCTATACTTAGCTGGTCACTCTTCTCTAGAGCCTCTAGTTATGCAACTTTCCTCTTGTGACAACTGAATGACTGGAAAGGGTTTGGGCTTCAAGGACTCAGAACAAAGTGACTCATACCCTCTGCAGTTACTCAATTCCCCATTTTCTGTTTTGCACACTGAAGAAAGGATTTTTGGCATGGAAAACTAATTTCACAACCAGTTTGTTTTAATTCACTTTATTCAGATCTTGCTTTTGCAGCAGCTGTAAAGGAGCACTAAAGTGAGGAAAGACAGAACACACACTATCCCCAGCTCAGAAGTTCTTCAGAAAATGAAGGAGCTGACACTGTCACCTGTACACCTGCCACCTTTTGCAGGAGGTGGGCTCTTGGGAAAGCTCTTTCCCAAGACAACTGTGCTGTGTAACTCAGACAGATAAGTCACTTGGTAAAACTGAAAACTCCTCTTTTCTGGAGTATTTTTCTCTTCCCGTGTTTCTCCTCAGTTTCAGAAGTTTCATACAACACCTAAACACGTTTGTTGATTTCAATAAACTCCATACTGATGCACCATCCTCAAATTTGCTTCTGTAAGCACCTGCAAAATTTCTCAGTATTACATACAAAGCTGTCCACCAAACCTGCTGCCTCCTGACGCCCCATTCCAAAAGAAAGCCTACAAGACCTTGAGACAGAACACGCTATCTTGTCAGTAGAATCCAGACAGCTGTGCTTTGACTTTGCAGGGAAAACAATCCATGCAAGAGAAACACCTGACACAAACCTTGGTCAACTTTTGTCAGAACAGCTTAGTTGGACACCTCATCTGGAATATCAGTAGCCTTGCTTGGGAAACCAGACAGCCACCTATTACCTGGTATAATCCATAGCTGAAGATCTTAAGCAGAAAGCACATTATTGGCCAACAGAAGAACTCAAATCTTACTGTTTATGCAGAGATTCTACCTACATGGCTTCTTTCAGTACCCCTTGCCCAAATAACTACATAAGGAAGCTAGGAAACATTGACTTAGGAATCAGGACTGCATAACACACGACTGCACAATGCAAGTTTGCTTAGCAAACATTACAACACCAATTACTTAAGTGTCTGAGCCTATGTGTATGTTTATTACTTTTGTAGGAACAGTGCTTGCCCTAGAAAATAGTGGAGCTCAAGGAAGAGTTAGGCTTTGAGACTATAACAGTACCAATTAGAAATGCACACCGCTAATGACTGTAGCTATTTTATGTCTAGGAAGGTGCTACTCTGTTCTTATTTTGAAACCTACTAAGACTGCTGCATTCACAGGTATTAGCTACCAACCATAACACAAAACAAAAAGACAGACTCATGGGTGTACACACAACTTTTGCCTTTGCTCCACATAAGAGAACTCCCATGTCATATTGTTTCAGCAGCTGACAACTTCACTGGTCAACTTATTCCTAGCTCACAATCTTGAAAGCTTCACTTATTACAACAACGGAACCTAAGACAAAATTAACAATCTTTTATGGAAAAAAAAGATTCCAATTCCCACTAAATCAAAACATAATGGGTTGGACTGCAGTATCTATTCTTTACCGCCTGCAGCCCTTTTCTCCCCTTTCATTCAGTTTTACATCATGCTGATAAGCACAGAGTCATTTTGTAAGCTATAGTTCTCAGCTAAAAAGCAAGTTCCGCCTGGGTCTGCATGAGCCACAGTGACCTCAAAAGTGGTTTTCACTGGGCTCCAGATAGGAGCAAATACTGAAGTGAACACTGAACAGTGGTGAAGCCTGTATTGAAAAATAAAATCTCATAAGATCAACTGTCTACAACTTCCACTTTCACTTACTGCTAGAGTGAGTAGCAGATTAGTCTGAGCTAGACCATCTATGGCTAAACTTACTGGCAGCAGGGAAGATACTGCATGTCCCAAACATCCCCAAGTGCATAATACCAGGCTGATAAATTCAGGTTACAAGTTATCTCAACAGATGAAAGCCAAATTACTAAAGTCTTAATGACTCTAGGCCCCGTGCTTCATGATTTCACAGTCTTCTAACCAGCCTCAAAAACTTGTCAAGTAGGAGCAGGCTTGCCAGCAGCTCAAGCAAAGGGCCCCACCCTCATGAGTGGACACGCGTGGAAACATTAGAGCTGTTCTCAAATCCCCTCTGAGCCTTTCTGTAGCACACTACTTATGTGCTCTCCTGAACACACCGAAGAACAATGGAAGAACAAAGTGTTTCAGAATAATCAAGAAAAATCTTGAAACCGGACAAAGAACAAGCATTTTCCACATTCATCAATCATTAGTCTATTATACCATATTATCTTTGCCACTGAATTTTTTTAATTTATAAGATAACAGTATGCAAAAATCTAAGTCTCAGTATACATACCTTACTCTTAAAGGCTATTTAACATAACCAAACAACCAGTAGTTGTGATGCTAGCCAATCATTCTGCTTAATCTTAATAAGCAAGTCAGAATCGCTGCTTAATGCCCTCTCCAACTAGGAGAGCAATCTCCGCAGACTCTTGCTAGACAGCTTACCTTCCCATGAATGTTAAAATTGCTGTTTCTTGGTGCACTGACATTCTGAAAGCTGTTTTTATACTGTGGAGCAGCTGTCCAAGGCGAATGTGGTGCTGGGGTTGAGATCATCATAAAGAAAGGTTCAAAATTAGATTTATACTCCAAGAAGTCCAATGACATGTTAGCCTGTGAATAGTTTTGTTAAAGAAAAAAAAGTCTTAATTCCAAAGGAAAACAGTACTCAAAAAGATCCAAACTACACACACACAACATTCAGAGCCTGGGAAAAATATAAGTTTCTGAAGCGGTTTACTACCATCTGCAAGAGTACAAAACTGCAGCTCCTGATAAAAATAATCCCAAGTGCTAAACAAATTATTTGTCCCACATCTCTGAACAGCATTCTACTTCAGACCTCTGCTTAGACTGGAAAGGTCATCAAAAGGATGTAAAGGATAACTCCAGCTTTTCATCCCACTGTGCTTATTTCAAGCATCAACAGAATCCACCCAAACCCTTCCCTCATCAAATGAAACTGTAAATTTAATACAGTCTGATGGTCTCAGATGCCACCTCCTGCCTGACAAATTACAGACTGTCAGATTCAGTTGCCTTCTGAAATAGACAAAGTTCCGAAAAAGTTTTTCAGCTCCACAGCTTATAGAGTATGCTCATTCCACAGCTAGCTCCTTAGTTTCTAAGAAGTGTCACATTTCTGCTGGTGAAGCCAGAAGCTTTAATGAAGCACAGCAGCAGATTCCAACCACTCATGTCACTTTCTTGCACTTTCATTTTCACTTCAGTCTACGTCCAACTTCAGGGAAACTCTTGAAGAGTTTCACTTCGCCTTCCCTTGTTCAGTCCTTGAAATTAAAGCTTCAAAGGTATTACTTGCTGGAGAGTTCTCCACTGTTTGGATTTTCCAACATTTTCTTTTCCTGTCTGATTAGTATGTCCCTCTTTGTATTCCCTCTTCACCTTCTAGAACTGGAGAAATGCTAGGAATTTCCCCTGCCAATACGACTTTGTCTTCCTCCTTCCCAACTCCCACATATAAGCAATAGGGGTTGGACTTTATATGATAACAGACTTAAGGGAGGATTAAAAACTGTTAAGTACAGAAACTTGGTTCACAAACCAGTATGAAGGAGGTCAACTCAGAACAGATTTTCTTAGAACATTTCAGTGTAGCATATCAGGACTGCAGCAAACTGCTACAGGTGTTCAAATTCTTAATACTAGATTCAATTTCTCATGTCCTCAGTCAGAACAAGGAGATTGTGCACTGGGTCAAGCAACACAGGAAATTTGCATAAGCTACTTATTGCTCTTCCTGGTGGTCTCTGTCACTGCACGTTTGGCAGAACACACAGTGTGCACTGCCCACCCACTGAATTAAACCGAAACACTAACCTGAAATGATAAATACATACTTGGTAGCTATAGGCAGAAAGTAGAATGCAACACACTGAAAATTCATTGTAACACACTGGTGTATCAACAGGCAACCCACCACAGGTACAATCCTGGTCAAAACACTTATGAGCTACTGAAGGACCAAAAAGACCAGTACAATACCAGTAACAGGATAGCCTCTCTTCTGGCTTACCAATTCCTATCTAGTTTTAGACACCGTAAATCTAAATTTAATCAGACAGCTGTTCCACCCCTTAAGAAACATCAATCAGTTCTGTTCCTAGTAAGCAGCTGTCTGGGTTAAAGAACTGGCAATGAACCTCACTAGTGTCAGCAGAAGATCACAAACTCGCTGCTTGAGGACACTTTTCAGAGGAAAGTTTTCCTGAGCATGTGAGCTCCCAGCAATGCCATGTAATACACTACAACAGTGTATTAACCTAAGATTCCAGCTCTGGGAGGGGGATGTGGAAGGTGAAAATACAATAGAAAAATCCACACAAAATCCAAGCTACTTGCTAAACAGGGCCTCAAGAAAACTACAAGGAAAGCTGTAATTATTACTTAAGTATTTTATGCATTTATTGCTTTTCTTATTTACTTTTTTTTCTTTAAGAGAACAAAGAAGCTAAAGATCAGGGTCAACTACACATTTCAACAGGGCACATTTACTGCCCTCCCAATCTAAGGTGCATGGATTAGGCTTTCATATATTCAAGTTACCAGTTTGATGTAGTTAAAGTTTACAAGATATTGAGATACAGACAACATCTACAAAACAAAACATGGTGTAAAGTTACTTTTACACGCTTAACTTCCTACTAAGATCTTGATGCAGTTAACCTGCTACTGAAGTTGTCTATTGTAATGAAATACAGCCTTCTATGAAGTAAATTAAGATACTGCCTGTATGGATCACATTCCTCACGTACCACAGCAGTCAGTGTTAACCTCTCAGTGAGGCTACTGTTAGTAAACAGGCACTTGGAACATATTTCCTTACACACAAACTTCCCATTTTTAAAATATACCCAGAATCTTGTTTTGCTGTTTGATGCCTGCCTTGTGCTATGACAGTGCAATCATTCGGTATGTATGAACTACCGCAGCCTAACAAATTGCCATCGCCACCCCTCCCCAACCCCCCAGCATGAGGCATTATTTGGTCACAAGCAGTTTTTGTAACACAGATGCAGCAGAATTTCCTACCAGTACATCCGTCAGATAATCGACACTGTAGTTCTCACCATGCCTTCGTGCTTTGCCATTTACTGAAAGAGTATAGTTGTAGTACTTGGAATTTTTCTCCTGTGAGAAATACAAGTTGCACACATGTTTATACAAAGCAACATACCCAATGATTACTCGGTCAAAACTCCCAACACCAGTCAAATAGGATGCAAGCATTTGTCATAAGGACACTCCAAGAATTCTCAGAACTAGTCCCAACAATATCACATACTGCAGTGTTATCTCACACCGCTTTGGCTTTACATTCCAAAGTTTTTCCCTAGGCAGTTCAGTAGGAGTAGCCCTTGTGAAAGCCAATGGACTGATACACAATAGAGGGGAAGAAATGGAAGATTTGCATTAAGTTGTTAGACGCCCCATGCTCTCTATTTCATGACCAGCAAAATTTAGAACACAAGCTGGATTACAAAACTATCAAAATTAAGTATTTTAACAACAGTCACATACCAGAGCATACCAAAAACTCCATCCCGGAGGGACGTGACTTACTCCCCCCGCATCCTCTGCTCCATACTGAAAAACAGATAGATTGTGACTCAGTTTCAGTTATCACAAACAAAAGCTAGAGATTATGCTTCATATTCATGCGCTTTATTCAACACCAGCCAGAAACACCATTAAGTCAAATTAAACTTCAGAACAGAAAAAAACAAATATATTTGTATGTAAAAGCATATTTACAGGCTGTTAGATAGACCAGGGTTAAAATAACTAAAAGATATTATAATGAATTCCAGATTTTCATTTACTATTTAAATCTTATTCCCTCTTCTACTCCACACATGAAATCACACAGAGATCCTGCAGAACATCCAGTACATCAGCATGCAAGAACATGCTATCAGAACACATGCAATAAGACAGCCTCGGGTTTTGTGCTAACAGCTAAGAGACTAAAGAAAACTGCAAGTAGGCCGATACAGCCTCCGTCACTCCGTACGAAGAGTTAGTGTGAACTTAAATCAGTGCTAGTAGCTGTCATCTTAGTGACAAATGATTAAGAACAATTAGGCCTTAAGACAGCAAAAAAGGAAACCGGCTGCTGAATCAGTGCCAAATCCAAAACAGAGGGTGCCTCAGAGCAACACAATGTATCTTCTCAAGGCTGCCCTCTCACATCTACACAGCTCCCCAAACTGGAGGGACAGGAGATGGTGCTGACTCAAGGAATGCTCAGAGGAAGCCAGATAAACTTCCCTTCCCCAGCTGCCTCACTGACTTCAGCAGAGACAGACTTGTGCCTGGCTAGAATACTCACTCATGTTCCATTATTCTATTATGTCACCAACATTTTCCACCAAGAGACACGAGGAAAATAATGCTGCTAAGAACTTTAAATTACCTACAAATACAACTCCATTATGTCAGAAGTAAAACAAATCTTAGTGCTTTCGGGGAAAAGTTTTAAAGCTTACTATAAGCTACCATGAAGCACAGCTTAGGGAAAAAAAACAAAAAAGCACACACAAATGATTTAATAATAAAATGCTGAGTAAGCTCTGCAAAGAGCTCTGGTACTAGCTGCTCTCCCAACAAACTTGCTTCAGTGAACATTTAATATTTAAAACAGCAATTAAGTGCTAAAAGGAAAATAGTAATGTTCAAGGGGATATATCAATTGGAAACGGTGAGAGAAATTTATCCTTTTCCTTTAAGTAGCATTATTCTAACATTTTCCCCAAGCTGGTGTAGGCCTGATGACATTCTTCATAGCTACCATGTGCCAATCATGTATTTCTCACAGTCATGAAAAATCAGCTGTCTATCAAGTGACACAGCCAAAGACACTGAAAGATGCCTATGGATCCTATCATCCTTTCAAAATTAACTTTAAAAAAAACCCTCAGACAATTAAGAATCTGATTTTAACTAAGCTAAGCTAAAGATCTCAACTTTGCACGTTATTTATCCCGCTTCAGCATGGAGCAATTGTTTATCCAAGTACTACCATTTAAAATATGGTGGGGATTCAACACCCATTACGAACATAAAGCCAGAGGCCATTTTAGAAAGGTGGATAAAGGCAAGCATGCTGTGTCACAGTAAAAACGTAAGTGCAAAATACCTCATTCATGTACTTTCCAGCAAAGAATGTTTGATAACCACACATTGATTTGAGCAGTGCTGGGAAGGTGTTTGGTTCTTGTATCTTCTGCCACGACTTGCTGCTGCAGTTACCTTCCAGAGTGTTGTTGACAACATGGTGGTTATGAGGGTATTTCCCTGTTAAAATGCTCGCACGACTGGGGCAGCAAAGTGCACTGGGAACATACTAGAAAGAACAACAAGAAAAGAGACAAGATTGATATTAAAAAACAATTCTCCTTAAAACTTAAAGTTTTAAAATATCAGATAACTGGTTGATTAAAGAGCTCACCAGCTTTAAAGACTCACAAAACATACGCTTTATGGGACACAAAGGACTATTTTCACAAGCAAAACGCATGAAACTGCCTTTTGGTTTCTCCAATCCCATACTTGCACAGCAGAAACAAACAGCAGCAAGCACCCATTCAAACACTGCTCACCAGTTGATTCATGCTGTTGTTTTAGTTATGACAATATATTAGAACACAAAAAGAATGAAGTGGGATTTCAACCTGCAGAGAGCAGCAAGTTTTACTTGGCTTCTTCTAATGCTTCTCAGCTCACAGTGAGAAACAGACCAGGCAGCTGTACTGCACTGAGGAAGTCAGCTCAAATGCTTTTAGGAAGTGAAAATCCCCCCTCAGACTCTGACCTTGAGTGCTACTTATTTATTTTGAGACCTAAAACTAGTTAGGCGTTCAATCAGGAATAAAACGACACACGAAGCGTGCACGTTCACAGGCTCTGAAACCGAAAACACAAACTACACACACACACCTCGGAGCCTCAAGGCGTTAAGGCAAACACTTACTGCGTTTAAAAAGGTGACTCCCATCTGCGCAATGAGGGCATTGGTCTTCTTCATGGGGGTCTGCGAGAGAGGCACCGAGCAGTCAGCTGCACACGCGAGAACAGCACGCGAGGCGGCAGAGTGGGGAGCAGCCCCATCCCGTCCCACAGCCGGCTACGCGTCACGGAGCGCGGGCACACGCTGCCCAGCTCCGGGCCCCGCCACGAGAAACTCCGCCAGGGGTTTTGCGGAAGCTGCCCACCGCTATGCGTCTCACTCCAGCGGCCGCAGAACACCCCCGGGCCCTCACAACACGGCTCCGCCCGACGCTGCCCACGGCCCCGCTTTCAGGGTGCGCGCCCGCCGGGGGCGAGGCCTCCCGCCCCGAGCCCCGCGCGGGCACCGCTTCCCCCGGCAGCGCCGCGGCGCACTCCCCACCCGCCGGCCGTACCATGCCGCCCAGGAAGACGTCCTGGTCGTCAGTGAGGATGAGCACTACGTTGGGCCTCTGCCGCGCCGCCCGCGCCGGGCTCAGCACCAGCAGCGCGGCCAGCGCCAGCCCACGGGCCACCGCCGCCAGCGCGGAGCGGGACATGGTGCTGCGACGGGGACGCGCGGGCGAAGGGACAGACGGACGGAAAGCGCCGACGTCGCTCAGCCCCCGGCGCCTCGGAACGGCCGAGAGCACAGCCCCGGCAGCAGCGCGCGGGCCCGCCCCGCCCCCGGCATATGACCAGGGCGAGCGGGGGGTGGGGGGGTCACGTGGGCGGGAGGTGCCGCCCAACGCCCCGCCCCACCGGGCAGATCGGGGGCGGTGCCGCGACTCTAAGCCTCGCCCACAGCGGCAGCGGCTGGTGTTCGGGGTGTGTCGTCTGAGCTGCTACGGACCCGCAAGGGTCATCGACTCCGATTGCAGCTCCGCCCAGCACCACCTGCAACCAAACCTTGTGTCTGAGAGCATTGTTCAAACCCACCTTGAACTCGGGGCCGTGCCCACCGCCCTCTGGTGCAGACCCTTTCCCTCACCCCCACCCGCCCCTCCCCTGACGCAGCTCCATGCCGTTCCCTCCGGCCCTGTCGCTGTCACACAGACCAGAGCTCAGCGCTGCCCCTCCGTTCCCTGTAAGGAGCTGCAGCCGCTGTGAGGCCTCCCCTCAGCTCCTCTGCTCTGCGCTGAGTTCACGCAGGGACCTCAGCCGCTCCTGGCAAGGACCCTTCTCCATCTTCGCACCCTCCTTTGGACCCTCTCCAATAGTTTTGTATCTTTACATAGCTTAACACTTGCCACAACCAATAGCGTAGCTTTTCATTCTGAATATCACTTGTACCAAACGCTGCATTTCGCCACCGAGCTCCTCACGCCCCCGCCCTGCCCGCGCCCTCCCCCGGCGGGAGGTGATGCCGCACGCAGGTGCAGCCCCGGCCGCGGGCTCTACCACGCCGCGAGGTGTGCGGGGAGGGCCTCGTGCCGCTCCTGCCCGCGGGGAACGCCCCGGAGCCCGGGCTCCCCCCGCCACCTCCGGCCGGCCGTGGAACGGGCCGAGCCCGGAACTCGGCGCTGCCGTGCGGCCGCGGAAGATGGAGGCGGGGGAGCGAGGCGCGGGCGGCCGGGCGGGCAGCAGTGCGGACAGCCTGGCCGAAGAGGAGGACGAGGAGGACGAGGTTCCCGGCAGCGGCCGCTCTAGCCGCACCTCGTCGCTTGTCAGCGGGCTGCTCACCGAGCTCTACAGCGCCGCCGAGGTGGCCGCCCCTCCCCGCGTCCTGAAGGAGCTGCAACAGCAGCGGCCGAGCCGCGCCGAGTACCTGCGGCTGAAAGGTACGGACCGCGCCGTGCCGGGATGGCGCCGCTCCCCTCCGCTCGGTGCAGCGCTCGGCACACGGTTCGCTGCGGCCGGGGCGCGGGGGCTGCTCCCCACGGGCGTGTGTGACGGGGCGGGCTCGCCTGCGGCAGGTGAAGCTGCTGTCATCGATTGTTGTTCTTCCCCTCCTTCCTCGGTGAAAGGTGGCCGTGTTTTCAGGCTCTTGTAATTCTCTTAAGACTTCAGCTTTGCAGTTTTCAAACTTACCGTGCAGGTAAACTTGTCTCCAAGGAAAGCAAAATGAATTCAAAATAAAAACTAACCAAAATGAAGCCATCAAAGGGCTCACGACACCCGTGCAACCGTGACAGTGAATACTTCCTGAAGGATGGGACTTGCAGCCCCAAGCCAGCCCGGTGAAGAGGGCCATACAAAGATCTCTCGTTTCCTGATGTCAGAATATCCTTGTTTCTGTCAAGGACAGAAAGCAGGAGGTGAATAGACATGCCAGTTTCTCAAGCTGTGCAAATAGCTTTCTGCTTCCTTGTTTGGTTCCTTAATGAGATGATGGTACTCAATCTGATGGTACAGGATATGTGTTCTTTGTGTCCCACGGTATCTGGGACTCGGCAAGAATTAATTTGTGTGGGAACGTATGTCCTAGAACTAAAACTCAGGAATTTTGCTGCAACAGTAATTAATGGTTTTTACAGGAACAGCTAACTGGGGTGAACAAGAAAGGATAAAATTCACCTCACTGCTTTGGTGATGACTGTCCATGTCAGTAGGAACACAGTTTAATTTTTTCCCTGGTACAACGTGGCATGAAATCACTTTGCCCAATCCCAGTGATGGGAGGTGCTGACTGAGCAGCAGGGACTGATCAAGATGGGATGCTTGCTGCAGAGCACAGAGTTGTTTTTGCCAGCAGCTGCTCTTGCTGCCATTCCTGGTTCCCTCCCATCCCACAATTGGTTAGCATTTCAACCTACTTTGTCCTATTTTTTTAAGCTCTGCAGATATGTGAGAAAGGTTTTGCTGTATGACCCGATCACCGTCCCACTAACGGTAGCTTCTCCCGAAGGCATCAACTGTTTGCTCACTGGATCAGATTTCTGCAGTATGGATTTTTTTTGATTGATTTTTCTTTCAGCTTTAAGAGGCGTGGTTGGACTGAAAGCGGTAGGGTTTGAGAACGGTCTTGGGAAGAAAGCTGTCAGGATAGCAATGGCAAACTTCACCAGGCTGTTCCATAGCAAAGAGCTGAAGAGTAGTAGCACGTGATAGTCAAGACCCAGACTTTCACTGGCGGGATGCGCACAGAGGAGAGAATCCAAAAACTCTCTCCCACATCTCCAAAACACGCTGCACAAGTGTCAGCAGGAACATCAGTAGTAAGCTGAGTCATTTTGGTGAGCTGAGAGCTCTGGTACCACCAAGACCAGTGGAAATAGTGAAGGCCGTAACTGAAGCTACATCATTTGCCTTTTAGTGGAGATAGTTTTCCATTTAGAGCTCATCCTGGAGTTTCATCCCTAGCTTTGCAGGCAGCTTCTTGAACATGTTCCTTTGTCTATTACCATTTACTTATTCCTTTTGCACATTTTCCCCGGGCAGTCTTTTATATATAAAATGTACCCCTTGATTTTGCTGCTCGAGGTATATTCTGCTGCATCTCACGAAGGTTCAAATTTATCACAGTATAATCTCTAAGTTTAATACGCTGCACAGTTAATTGAGGTACTTTAGTTTGAATGAACGTTGAAGACTTTGGCTCAGATCTTGAAAATGTCTGTAATTGGGGATCATCCCATTCAGTAGATCTTCCAATATATGGGAAATGTGTATATGTAAATACCTTGGGGGCAAGTCCCTTTACATGTCAACTACAATAGGCTTCTCTGGATTGAGGTTATTTTCTCTGCTTATTGGCAGATGTGGATGAATTGACAACTATAAAACGGGAACTGAATCACAGAATTTCTGTTCAATCTGCGAAGTTACTTCATCTTCTGAAGCTGAAAGACAGGCTTGTGCATAAAGTCCAGAAGAACTGCGACATTGTCACAGCTTGTTTACAGGCAGTTTCCCAGAAACGACGTAAGTGCCGTTCTGTGTGCATGTGTATTAGTATAAGTAGTGTATTTCATTAACATAGGCAGTATTTCAATTAAGCCCTCGCCCTTGATTTGAAATCATGAGGCCAGACTGTGCTGCTTCTTACATGACTGGCTTCCAGTGATGTCTGTGGCACCTGGCAAAGCACAGTTTGATTTAAGCTATTGACTAGATAAGCTGCTGTAGCTACAGCTTTGCGTAGCTACAGATGGAAAATGCAACTGTCTTCTCAGCGTTTTGTTACTAGTGCATGCAACTCCTTTCTATGGAGTTGATTCAAGATGAGGAGCATTATTATAAACAAACTTAGTTTCCCAGAACATCTTTATCAGCATGTGTGTGTTTGGAGGTTTCAAAGGGAGCAGGTGGGAAAGGGGAGAATTGCTGTTCTTTAGTCTTTTCTTCCAACACAGTGAAACCTTTTTATGAGTCTTGGCAAAATTGTTATCTAAAGGCATGCTAAGTGCTTTTATTAGTTCTGCTAAAATGATAAAAATGTAATGTTATGTGTCAAAATAAGTAGAAAATATGCCTTCAGAGTGGACATGTGAAAATAACCTGTTTCCTGTCTTATTTTTTTATTAACATGCAGCGTGACAGGTACAGAAATGTTCAGGTACAGTAAATAAAGCACGGTCACTTCACAAAAATGCCTGGTAGGAGCTTTGAGGTGCATGTAAAATATTATGAAAAGAATCTTACTGTAGTGGCTTGTGCTAACATAATTTAGTTATAGGTTGGTCTATTAATATTTAAGCATTTATAAATGTTCCTTTGGTTCGCTTAAAGCGTAGCATGTAAGATCTTGGCTGACATGTACTACTTTAGGTGTATTTCTTCTTCTCACCTATTATTTTTCTTAACATCAGCTTGATAGTTGAGTCTTCAATATTGAACATACACTATAGTGTACTTTTAAATAAGAGTATTTCTGTTTTGTGTGCATGTAAGTATTAAAGAGATTGACTGTAAATTCTGAAGGTGTGAATATCCTGATCTCATTTGTATGGTTAGAAACTTTTTTACTCAAAGGGATGTGGGATTTCATCCTAAATACGAATGTGTTTTTACAATTTTCAGAGACTTTTGTACTTGTTTTTTTAAACATAATGCCCCTTTCCATTAATTTGCCAGTGATACTTCAGATTACAGCTGAAATGTTAAGGTAACAGTTTATTGTCTAATATCAGTCCACGGGCATGCAGATTTTTGAGGATTCTGTAGGTTTGTATATTACATCTCTTCAGGTTAGATATTTTTATTACTAATACAATATAGTACCTAGTGTTAACTTTCAGCTTGTGGCTCAGAAAATCCAGACTTGTGTATCCCAGGACAGCCGAAACTTAGTTATTTCTTATGTTATGATCTGATCCAAAGCCACTGGAGTTTGTTCAATGACTTGCTATGGCAACATTTGCTTTGGAATAGGTGTACAAGTTTCCAGTAGTTGTACCTTTGAATTGTTAGGTGATCAACAGCTGTCCAAAGGCAGGCACAACTGATTTTCTTCCCCCCAGCCTTTTATTCTTGCCTCTGTACTATCCTCCTGCATTGTAATAGGTGGGAACCACTGTGTGGTATGTGGTGAACCAGTCTGGAAAGCTGATCCATTCGAAAGATAATTCCTTTTTTCTTTCCTGTAGCACTTCCCTATTTCCATTTTCTGCAGAGGGTGGCAGAAGCGAGAGCATAGGAGAAGGTAATACATAGACAAGTGCGACAAGTGCAGTTGCTGAGTATGTAAAGTACTAAAATCTCAGCAAAACTGTTATGCTAGGAGAGAAAAGATATACTTTTCTCCTGTTAACTTTGAAAGGAACAACTAATATGATGGAATATTAAAAAAAAAAAAATTGCACTTCCCTCCCACCCCAAAATGTATTTCTGTTGGCTAAAACCCTTTAAATCTTTCTTAAATAACTAAGGAGAGGTTGCTGAATATTTTTCTTCTTTAAATATTATTTTTAGCGACTGAGAAAAGAAGAATCTTTGAGCTGTGGTGTCATTAATGCGGACATTGCAATGTATGTAATAATACCACTTGCTTCAGTTGATTTATGTAGAGTTTGATGGTTTGTTAACACTGCTGTCACACACATTTTTTGTCCTGATGTAGTGAAATCTCTGTGTAGAGGCAGAACATCAGTCAAATTAACCTTAGGATCACATCCAGATGCTTAAATCTGGTTCAATACAAAACTGAAGTTATGTTAACACAAAGTTCATTAATGTTCTCTTGTGTTTTTGATGAAGAAATATTTTCAAAAGAACATTTCACAAAGAGTTTGTTTAGTGCTATGATACCTATAACAACTTTAGCTGTGTCTTGTATTGTCTTTAGAAAGGCTGTTAGTATACTCTGTTGTTGTACTTAGAAACTGAAGTTGAAGATTGTTATTATTCTGCTGTTCAATATGGGTTCTGATACAGAATTTTCTAGGATGACAGTAAATATTTGCTGTTTCTCCCTTCCCTCCGCTGGTTTGATTTAATGCAGAGCCAGCAGGGGGAGACAGCATATTTTATTTCATGCAGAGATTGACGTATATCTCTGGTTTTCATGGGTTGGTAGCTTTTGTATCATTTCCTTAAACATGAAAGTAAAGAGCTTCACAGATGGCAAATAAATGTTCTTTACAAGGAAAGTATTAGGTTTTGTATGGGAAGCAGTTGGAAAAATAGTGACAAATTATATCTTAATTAGAACTGAGATGGTTAATTCTGATGTGCATGTGGATGTTATTGAGAAGCTCCTGATAATGAGAGCTGAGTGTTTTGGAGTCTATAAATTCAGAGTTTTATGTATGTACTTAGTAGCAATGCTCTGATCTCTTTGAGTGCATCTTACCTTGATAGAAGCCTGTGCAAACTGTTATTACCTGGCCTCAGTGAGGTACCCTCTGCGTTCCCTGGGAGATGGCCAGGCTACGAACTCTTTGTGAGAGTGTGCTGTTGTCACTCTACAATGAACTCTTCTTACAGGGTAGGAATCTCACTTAGAGGATACTGAGAAAGCCTTGTCTGAGATGGTAGTAGTATGAGTTGATTAGTTGTGAGTTGTTCTCACTCTAGTCTCTAAAATATATATTAAAAAGGAGTATGTTCTGTATTAAAAATAAAAAATATTAATACTGCAATTTCCATTTGCAATTAAAAGATAGACTGTGTGCTTTCTGTGTTCATCTCCAATTCGTCTTTAGATTTCCTGTTGCAATTTGACTAATTTTAAATTTAATTCAGTAGTTCCGATATTTGAAGCCATATGGATTTCCTTTTTTTTATAGCAATAACCATTTAATTGACCTATCAAAAATACTTTCCTCCTTTGATACAATTAAAATAAGAGGTTTACTTCTTGTGGAGTCTCATTTCATGTGAATCATCCTCAAATGACTACCTCTACACCTCGATGATGTTTGTTTAGCTACTTACGAGTCTCAATCCTTCATGGATATTAATGAATTTGATACTTTAAGAAATGCTGTTGTTGCTTCTTGTTTTTCTTAATGAATTGTTTTTAATTTAATTCTACTTCATCCTTTGCCCTTGGGAAGCTTTTTGGTGGGGAAGGAGAAATGGGAAAGAAACAGAATAATGTGCCTAAAGATTTGATGTTTGTTTCCAGTTGTTTGTTAAATTCATAGAATCATAGAATTGCTCAGGTCAGAAAAGACCTTAAAGATCATGAAGTCCAACCACAATCCAACCATACTACCCTAACTCTAACAACCCTCTGCTAAATCATGTCCTTGTTGCTAAGAGTAGGCTGAATTTTCTTTACAGTCAGTTTGCCCTATTGGAGCAATACGTATTTGCTACAATAAATAAATTGAATATTTTAATTTATTTTTTAACTGTTGTGATTGTCAACAAACTGTTACCCGTGTGGTATAAAGACTCTGTCTGCTGCTTATGACTCAAGATGTGGAAGTAGGCTGAAGATTGATTAGCAAAGATCTCATAATCTGATCTGTGTCCTGTGCTGGTTTGTAGAAAATGAAGTAAGGGGACAGGAAAGGAGACAACGTGTATTTAAGGATGCTGCAACTTGGCCTGTTGAGGTTGGTAGCTGTGAGAATCCCTAGAAAGATCTAACTGTTGTGGCGAATACACAGCTACAAAAGTAAATGGCACTTGATTATTATATTTCATTCATCTTTAGCCAGCCAAGATTTTGTCAAATCTGAGAGCTTATTCCAGTGCAACAGAGGCCTGGTCTGAGAAGGATTACTTGTGAACAGCATCAGTATCACTATGCACCAGGTCATGGCAAAATGTTTCTGTAAGTAGTTGTGTGTCATATTTAGTATTTGCTAATGAACATTAGATTATGTATTCTTGACAACTGTTAGTGAGTCCATGAGACAGAGGAGTGAGTGTTTTCATACACAATACCAGCAGTGTGGAACACTGAACAGGGTGTTGATTGTTACAAGGACAGCAACTTTGATTTTTGAATGCTAGTGGGAGTTTGCTATCTAAGTATTTTATGCAGCTACTTGAACTATTAACACAAAAAAGTGCTAGCTCTGTGTTAAAGGGTGATAATTAATCAAAACCTGAATAATCCTGGGGACTTTTTAGGTAGTGCATTAAATGATTATTTCATTTTGATGAGAGTAGGATCTTGGAACTGGTATTTGGTGAACTGCACAGCCACAGTGCTGAAACTGAGGGAAGCAGTGCAAGAGGAAGCTGAGCTGCAAATAAAGAATACTATGATTCTGTGAATATTCTGGTTCAGTGCCGTGCTGCGCCATTGCTTATCGTGGTATGTTTTGTATTCTAGAGATCAACTAAGTTACCAGACTTACCGTGTATTTGTGTTGTTGATGGGATGTGCGTACATAGTGTGGATCTTTTGTAGAACTGAGGTAGGCAATGAATGTTGACATCTTTGATCATTTGGTAATCAGCAGTGTTGTTAAACACTGTGGGGAAAGACTATCCCACTTCATTGTCTCTGGCCAGTTCTTCAGGATCATCTGTGCTGGTGTGAGTCTGCAGAAGCCCTTGTCAGGCTAATTTGTAATAATTTGTAAAACGCTGACTCCTATCTTCTAATGCTGATATTCTCCACTGTAAAAACAAAGCTGTAATGTGAGTTCTAGATTGTAAGGAATCTGACTGGAATATTTGCCAGACTTAGCAAATTATGGCTATACAGACTTGGCATCTCTTAGAAGGCCACTTTGAGGTTAATTTCAGTTTACTGACTCCTGAGATGAAGAAAAAGTTCTTTCCTTTTCTACTGCTGAAAAGGAAATCATCTTGTTGTTTTTCTCTCAGAAGTGAGAGGATGGATTTACTCTTTGATTTGATCATATCCCAACTCAAAAGTTCCTGTGGTCTGTGCATTTGCAGAATATAAATTTCGAAAGATGACAAAAAATAATGCTTAGTGCAGTACAGAATCTGGAATCCTCACGTTAGGGGAAATTCCACTTTTAGAATGCAGTAACAAAAAGTATCTTGTTCCAACATGAAATAAAACACCCACTCACACAGTCAATTGCTTATGAAGCAAAATTCTGGAAGCTAACATTTTGAGCTGAAATGCTTCGTTGGGATTTTGACTCTCCTTGCCTTTGCTCATTTCATGTTATGTAAGAAGCCATTTTTTAGACATTACAGCATTTAATTTCAAAAAGAGTCAAAATGAAATTATGTTGTTAGCATTTAGAAATATGGTTGTTTTTTTTTTTTTTTTTCCAAATATATTATTTTGTCATGAAGGACTCTGCTCTTCACAAGCTGGCATTTTGTGGTAGTTTTCCATTAAAGTTTCCAACCAGGTTTGTTACTGGAGGTTTTCCTGGGAATATACATTCAGCCATCTCTGCAGTTCACTCTGGCTGCTCAGCACTGAGGTTGCCAAGTTGGTTTAGGAGCTGAACAGCTAACACTTAAGCCATATGTTTTCCTTCTGTCTCTGTGGAGATTATATAGATCCTTACTTCTTCTGTGTCTGATATTCCTCACTATGCCTCTTTGCCCCTAGCACTCAACACTGAAATATCTTGCCTGCATTGAAAATATGTCCCAGCGGACATATTACGATCATGTGTTCTGTCATTGGCTAAAATCTGCACGGTTCTCAGAAAGGGCTTTTATTGTGGGCTCCTTCAGAGTTTAGCTAAGAAAACAGTCCTGACTGCTGCTTTGGCTAGTGGCAGGATCCAGAAGGAGGATTGCTTTTGTTACAAACCTTGGGCATCCGGTCAAGATCTAGGCATACACACTTTCAGGCACTTTGGATTGATGGTATATTGCACAAGGCATGGTTTGGGAGTTACCAGCTCTCATGGTTTGGGAGATAACTAGCCTTCACCTGATGGAGTGCAGTGAGACCTGGTCAACCAACCATGACATCCCCCTTCTGTATAGACTGCGGGTCCTGCAAACTTTAGAGCCATACATCTGCATGCTTTCTTCTCCCCATTTTGAACGCTTGCCTTGGGAAATGACAGACATCTGGGGTGGGGGTAAAGTGATGTCACACTGATCTGTGTGTACAGTGTCACATAGGTACAGTCTTATAGTTGATCTCTGCTGCCATCACCCTGTAGTAGCCACCACCCAAGCAGTGGTTGATGCTTTCGCCATCTTACATAACTGTATTAAAATGGCTCTACACCATTTTTATGTCATGCAGAAACCTGATGGGTTGTTAACAGCTCAGTGTGGCTACAGTATATGTTACCAGAATAAATACTTCATTGCCTATTATAGATATGATGAGTGAAGTCAGCGCATCTTTCTGTAAACAATAATTTTGCTGCTGAATCTAGGCCCATTTTGCAATCAGAAGTGCAGGCTGCTCTGTGTGTGAACACATAGATTGCAGGATCACTGACACATTCTTGTCATACAATGTTTCATACAGGATGTGAATATTCTTTGTCATTGTGCTAGCAGCTGTGACAGCAAAGAAAAGCTTGAGTTAGTGCTACACCTGAGAACGTATTTATTTTGTATATGCATACAACTGAGGTTGACTGCTGCCTTTTCCGTATTTTTCTGTGTAGCTGTAGCCCTGTTCCTGTTGCAAAGCGATAGCAGACCTCCTGGGATTAGTTTTGTGATGCACATAGAATTTTGAGTGCACTGAACTATGTTTTTCACAACAGCTGTGCCGTGAGAAGTTGATGCATTGGATAGTACTTGTTACATAAAATGCTTGCTGAGTATTAGAAATGTGGACTAATCTGATAGATTATTGCAGCTGAATTTCTTTTTTTGGATTTCTTATCGAGTAATGTTCTACTAGTAGCTATATATGAATTTGTCTGAGCAAAGTGGTTCTCACATCAGTGACATCTTATTTCTTCAGTACTGCTGTAACTTTGAGAAGTGGTAGTGGATCAGCTCGAACTAAGGAGACTGTTCAGGCTGCCGAAGGAAGGATGCTGTTGTTTGCTTACAGCAAACAGTCAGAACTGCCTGTTCTCCATCTGCAGTCCCTAGTCAGTCAGTTGCGACATTAGTAACAACTCTGTCAGACAATGTTGTTCTCTCTGTGCGTTGAGATGGATACCTCATCTGCAGTGAAGTTTGATTGGCCCCACAGTTCCCTGAAGAACTGGAAAAGCAAGGTTTTTAATTCAAGTCACAGGGGAAACATTTGGTTAAGTGAGTTGAGATGCTGACTTCCTCACAGGATCAGTGTGAAGCTGAGCTCATCCTGTTCCAACCCAGAAGCCTGCCTGGGGCAGGGGAGTGCCAGGCAGGGCTGGGAGGAGTGGAGCGTGTGGCCAGGCCCAGCAAAGGGCTCAGCCCACAGCGCTGTGCAACACAGGCAACAGCAGAACTAAAAGTAGGCATGAGCTGTGCTGTGTCCAAGATATCTGGGATACTAGGAATTCACAGCTTTAAATGAGAATTTGAGAGGAAGCTGGCTGTACAAACAGTGCTGCAAAAGGCGATGTGAGAAGGAGTGACGCATGCTGAGAGCACGTGATGGAGATAGCCGGCATTCGTGTTTCATGCCTCCATTAGACTCTACATCTGCAAGTAGTGAAAACACATGGCATTTGTGGAAAACACTGAGCATTCAAGATGTATGGGTTTGTTTGTATGTGTGAGCTCACAGAATGGGTGGCTGTATCAGTAACCTGACTATAATACAAATGATACAGTCTTTAATCTTTTGTTGGAAATACCCTGAGAGAAAAATCCCTGCCTGGCAGGGGGGTTGGAGATTCATGATCCTTGAGGTCCCTTCCAACCCGGGCCATTCTGTGGTTCTGTGAAAAAGCTTTGCAGTTAGATTGTGTACATAGTCTTTCACACTTGTCTAGTTCAGCAGTACCTACTTTTTAATTCTTCTAGGGATTATACTTTAGTGCTATTAACCTTGCTGGCCTTCGTTCTTCTATTCCCTGATGAAATGCTATTTATTTATTTTGGAAATTGTTGTGAATTTTCAGGGACGTTAATGGAGCTTCATTGAAAATGTTCAACAGAGTGCATAGCGTTTAAGCAATATAGATTAATTTTATCTCTAAAAATCACACACACAATGTTCTTTGGTTGAGTCCATCTTTGAAGAAGAGATTTCCTGGATATTGGAGACCAAATGGAGGATAACAGCTGCTTGGGATAATTAGTGCTAGGCATAGACTGATTTTTGAAGCATCAGACAGTGCTAGCAGCTATGTTTCTGCAGTTCTGTGAGATAAGCTTGAATTTAAAAACAAGATGGGTTGTGAATTTAGTCCTTTTAGATCAATACTCCTGGTTATAATTCTATGTAGCTCTGGAGATTTCCTCAGATTTTAAAATGTTTTTCTCCTTGAAGTTAGTAATAAGCTGAATTTGACTTGCTGAGCAGTGAATGAGTGCTCTTCATGTGCACTTGAAATTTGCCAGAGAAGTAAAGTCTGTTATATCTCCTTGTTTCGTCGTGTTACTGTAGCATCTTTGTAAAAAAAGAAAGTATTATTAGCATAATTTGAAACCTTTTATTATGTTTTATTAGCAATTAAATTGCTTATAAGTTTGTATGCCTCTCTAAAATTGTAGCAACTTGGTACCAATCAATGTAATGCTTTCCTTGTCATCCATACAGTGCATATTGCCAAAATACAAAGCATGTACAGTTTGTGGTTCTTGGCTTGCATTAGGCATCATTGATAAGTAGCAGTTTGAGGGATCTATTTTCAGTATGTTATTGCTAGTTTCTTGCCTCAACCAGTCATCACCAACAGCAATAGTGGGCCTTAGATCCTGAAGGAGAGAGAGTTATCCAGTGAAACTGAAGGAAGTCAGAATGGGGAGGCAGTCGGTACATATAGCTGATTTTGGTGTGTTTTTATTTTTTAGAGAATACTAATTAGTTCTAATATTTGTGGTAATACCTAGAGAAGCCCAGTGAAGTCAGGAATTTAATGAGCTGGTCTCTGAATAAACAAATGGTGAGAGGCCACCTGGAAAACAAATTTGTAATAAGAGTGGGACGCTCAAAGGTGGTCATGTTTGGAGGAGCAAAGTGAATTGTCCCCAGCTACAACAGCAGAATATGGTCAATCAGAGCTTTGCTGTTACCAAAGTTCACACTTGTGCAGTGTTATACATGTTTAAAATCAATTTTAGTTGGTTCAGACTTCTGCTCTAAAAGCAGCTTTGATTAATCATAAACATATTCAGTTCAGGAAACTTTACCTTTGAGAGTGCATTATAAACTGAAACTTTAACTGAGTAAAAAAAGGCTTTCAATAGTAATGCAATTGTGACTGATATCTGTTTTCTTCTCGTGTCACTCGTGAGCTTCATCAAAAGCCTGTTGATCCATCCAACTTGTTTGAATGCTTGATGGACTTTTTGTTTCAGGAAGTGGGAGGGAAGTTTGAAGTTCCTTTGCTTTATGTTAGTCACTTCCTTTTTTGGCAGTTGCAGAAGTGCTCTGTGAAGCTATGGCCCATGTGATGAAGAAGGGAATTATGTGGTCTGGAGGCTTGCAGTAGTTTCATTTACAAACTAAATGTAATAGGAACATTTCAGTTTCTTGGAGAACTAGTGGCATCTGCAAGCAGCAACTGATATACATGCAGTCAAAGGTCTTGAGTGCTGGTGGATGACTTCCATGCTGACTGATCAAGATTTGCGGTCCTACAAAATCCATTAGGTTCAGTTGAAGTGAACAGCATTTTCCTCTGCAACCCCAGAAAGGGTTTTGTTTCCATTCCTCTGTAATGAAACTCCATCCATGGAGGCCATATGCTGTGAAAGGGAGGATCCTTTCTAGGAAATAGGACTATTATCTGTGGGCAGTCAGGGACAATGTGTCTTTTTGTTAAATACACAATACCTTGTGCATTTTGAGCTTGGTCTTCGATGGAAGTCCTTAGCATTACTACAGACAAGAAATTATATCTAAAACCTTTCATGTGTAAATATGGTCCAATTGCCACAGTGTTTCTCAGCCCAAAGCAAAGGCATTTTTTTGCTTGGTCTTTTTTCTAGCTTAGGTGGTCACTTTACAGTCCAAGATCTTTGAAATGTTCTTTTTCGTGGATAAATCTTTTCTTGGAGACATATTGGTTTTGCTTTCATTAGTTTTGTTTGGAAGATTAAAATCTTGCTGTTTCTGAAATAGCAGTTGAAATCAATCAATTGGCAATTCACACTGTGATATTCAGTTTCTATGTTAGATGTTAAGCAAATAATCAAATTCTAATAAGGCGTCTCTGAGACCTGAGAGCCTGCAATATACTGTGACCTCTGCTCTGTAAATATTTAAACATGATTACAAATAAAAACTGTCAAAATAATAGCTTTTTGTGTTCTTTTTACTGTACTACATTAATCTTTTCTGCTGATTTGGTGATTAGTTTTTTTAAATGATCATGTGACTTTTAAGTGCGATTCTGGTTTATACTGTATACTGTGTATACTATCCAAGACATGCATTTGCTTTCCATCATTTGGAAAGGTAAGGGAACATTTCTTAATTCTTACGTTTATCAGCAGTATTTTTAGGGAGGCCTCTTCAGTCATTTTTCTTAGTGTGTCCCTTATGAAAAGAGTATTATGTTTTAGTAGAGGCAGATGATTTCTCTGACAAAAAAGGTGTTTGCTGTGACATTCCAGTTTAAGTGTTCTCCATGTATAATTTATTGGGCATAAAGGCATTGCTGTGACTTTTATTCCACCGGCTAACATGAGACTTCGTGCTGTTTACTACAGCAGTTAAAATGCATTGTTACTATAGCAATGCCTGCGTGATGTGTCTTTTACCTTGCTCATGAAATGCAAATATCTGCTTAATGTAACTGCGTGTGATCTGCTTTACTGTTACAAGTGCATAAATGAGATGAGTGAAACAAATTGACTTTCACTTCTTGCCTCGCAACAGATTTGTTTATGTTCTTCGTCAGGACAATACTGGTCTTACTGATCTTACTGTCTCTATGTACTATGCTACTGTGTTTTATTTCTTTCTTTTAAAGCAGGCAGACAGTCTTTCTGTGATTGTACAGCATCTACTCTAATACACTGCTGCAGACCAGAATTAGAATTTATGGGTACTGTGGTGAGTAGAAATAGCTTTACAGAGTATCAGGCTTACTCAGTTGTGCAGGTTTGTTGCCCTCTATTACTGGCCTAATAAAAGGAATTAATTTATAACTGTCCTGTCAAGCAATCGAATATTTAAAACCCTTTTTGCTTCCTATAAGGACAGTTCTGATTTAAATCTCTGCCTTGTCCTTTCCGTGCAGCCACAACACACTGTGTTAAGGTAAAGGTTTCTAAATCACATCAAGTTTATAATGTTAAATTATCTTGTTTTTCCTTCTGAAAATTTTTGAAATGCCTGTGGTCTGTGGCATATGATGTTTAGAAAGCATAAGTTGGCTTCTGCTTTTCAGAAATTCTTTCAGATCTCTCATGTTAAACTCTGGGAACAGGCATTTCCCATTGATGGGCCTGGAATGAATTTGGTTATTCTCTGTGCCTAACCCATTGGTATGGGTTGCTGTCATTGTGTGCACAGTGTTGCCATGTTATCAGCAAATGTAATTTTTCCATTCTCAAAACTATTTTTTTTCTAGAAACTGCAGGTGCTGCAGAAAACGAACCTTTTTAATCGTGTGATGGTGAGAGCTGGTGACGTGAGAAAAGTTAATTCGTGACAGATAGTATTTGAATATTAACATAATTCCTAGCTTTCAGGGTGATTGCGTTGTAGGGACAGGTTTCCTAAAGGACTCAGGAAAGCGGGGTCTTTGTGTGGGTCTGGGAAGACATAAACATGTAGTTCTGTTATTGTTTGCCATAGTGAGTTCTGGTACTGTACAGCTGGCAGGTCTTTCTGCAGCTCTGTTGTTTGTAGAGACAACTACATCTTTACAAATGGGGAGAGGCTGTGGGGGAGTTCAGGAGGGTTACAAGTGTCTCTGTACTTTTGGTTTAGCAGCCTGTGATACCTTTCATTTTATGATTCTATGATTTTGAGGGGTTTCACATTCTCACTCACATAATCCAATTGCATAAGCATTGCTTGTGCTACTTTGAGAACGGTATGGGAAGTGAGGGGCCTGTAGCCAGCCTCACCTGCACTGATTGACTGCCTATGAGTGTAGTGCCTCTCTAGATAGGAAACTGGTCATCACAGCTCCATCCCATTCTGTTAGAAACTGCTTTCACAACTGATTTAGAGGTGTCTTCATGACAGATGGGTGATTTTGAGGTCTTTTCATTGATGATGCAGAAGTTTGGCATACCTCAATTACAACAGACATTTGTGGGTAGGTGATATAGGGAGAGCTGGCTGTGTTGAAGGGACCTTCTCTTTGTCTTTCCCTTTCATGCCCTAGTATACACATATAGTGTGGAAGGCCGGAGTGGAAAGTGTGGGTAGAGAGTAAGGGGGAGAATGACCAAGAAAAAATACTAAGTATCATAGTGAATAATCTTGGATCTGAAATTCTTTCCTGGCCCAGTCCTCAGTAAATACAGCTAAACAACATGCAGGCAATATTCTCTTTCAAACACCTTAGCTATAAACAAAGCCCTGTTGCCAGTGAGCAACTACTAAGAATTCCTGAGGTACCCTCTACTTTGCCTTAAATTCTCCAAGAACAAGAGGGCTGTGTTAAGGGCTTCCTTCAAAATAAGGCACTGTTAAAGAGTACTTACTCTTTAAGCTGTCAGTTTTTGAAGGGAAAAACAAGAAGGGTGTGTGCAGTCTAAAGGAAGAAGTAGCACTGGGCTAGAATTGAGCACGCTGGGACACATTTCTCAGTTCTGCGGTACGCTTCCTGAGGCTAATCATTTAAGTCTTGATTTTCCATTTCTGAAAATGATAGATATTATTTCCTGTCCGTTGAGTAGTTTGTATTTGCACTGAATACTTTTGTAACAAGGATTGGCTCTCACTCCTTTTTTTTTTTTCTTTTTCCTATGATATCTAATACAGGACAAAGCACGGTCCTGGCCTCTTTTGTCACATTTACGCACCAAGTACTAATGAATGGAAAAACTTAAAATATTAATGCTGTGTTGACAATGGTGTGTCAACACACTGAACCATTTTCCTGAGCTCAACCTAGGGAAAGTACATAAGGTGAACTTCTCTAGGCACAAAGACAATAGCAGAACTTCTATTTTTGTTCAGACTCTGGCAGTATCCCTTGTCTGGAGAAGACAACCCTAATTGACTTATGTAAGAACAGAGATCGGCTTAGTAACAGAACTGACTCTATTAGTCCAAAATCTTTTTTTTTTTTTTTTTCTGTTTACAACATGTTTCCTGTGATTGTAACATGAATCGGTCCTCCTTTACCCATAGACTCCCTTTTCTTATGCTTGCGCAACGACGGCCATGCAAAGCAGTCCTGCAGGTTCTGTTGTGCTTGGTTGTCCACACAGCAGTTGCAGCCAGTTGGTACATCAAAGCATCTGCTCGCCTGTGCTGTCTGAGGTAGGAAGTCCCAAACAGAGCCTGCAGAGCAGTACTGCCAATGGAGGACGTGATGCTGTGCAGGCAGGCTGAGGCAGGAGGAGTGCTGGGCCACCTGGCAGGTGCTTATGCTCAAGGACACGCACTGCAGCACTGCTGTAGCACCCATGCCCCTTCAGTGCTAGAGATCCAGCTAGCCAAAAGCCACTTCTCAAGTTGTCGGATGAGTTATGCTTGTTTTCCATCATAATGTGAAGCAAGCTGTCATGACATTTTTTAAGTATTAACTTGAGCTTGGTTCAAGAGCCTATATTAGATGAGAGTGGCTTTTAGGATAAAGCAAAAAGATACTGTTTTTGGCAGCATGGTTGTTTAATAATAGAACTCCTGTAGAATTGGATAGGATAGAAATTTTGTGCTCCAGTGGAGAAGATGGTTTAATGGAGTAAGTGTGTTTAAAATAGTTTTGCTTCCTGGGAGAACTCAAACTGTCTTATCCTGTCATCTTTCAAAAGTAGGCACATTTCATTCCACGTTTTTTCCTAGACACTACAATTTGAAAGTATTGTTTTTTTCTCTCTTGAAGCTCTTGATGAATTAGATTGCACATCATAATGTGTGTTGGTATGGATTTCAAATGTCTCGATTTACTGTTTGAGCTATTTGAAGCCAAATGGTAATGGGATTACATTTTACGGTTGCATTTTGTGGACTGTTACAGAATTCTGTGTAATATCTTTACCTTGGCAGGCAATTGGCTTATGATGAGGTTAATAAAATAGCTTTTACCTTGTGATTATGATGCATATTTTCCATTATGTTATTGATATGTACATGCCATCTAATAATTGTACCGGCAGCTAGTGCAGCGATGCTGCCTAAACACAGTTTCTAAAGTGTTTTGGGATGAAATGTAGTATAAAATTTTTTGAACTGCTTTTTTTTTTGTTTGTTTTTTTTTGTTTTGTTTTTTGTTTGTTTGTTTTTAACAGCAATAACTGAATAATGCATAAAATTGTTGAGAGAAAAAGTTTTAGCCTAAGTCACATTTGAGGCTTAATATTTAACTTAGTGGTAAATGTACTTCCATTTAGAAGCTAGGAAGGTGGTCCAGTACCTTCTGTTTGACGTTGTATACAAAGCAGGGCATTCTTAAACCCTCCTGCCTTTTGTTTTGATGGCTTAAACTGGAACTCTCCTAGAGCTCGCCTTTTCACTCGTGTTTATATGCAGTACAGTTCTACCAGCTCCTGCTTTTAAACATATCTATATTTAAACATATCTACCTACTTGCGTAGGTACTAAAAGGATTTTCGTCACATTTTAAAAAGCATGACATTCTGTAAAATTCTCCTATAAAAGTTGCTGGTTAAATATTTCGCTAACACAGGTATCCCAAAGCACGGCAAACAAGCTTTCTCCCCAGACTTTAACTGCTTAACCTTTTACAAAGATGTGATGCAAATGAGAATTATGGAAGGTCTGTATGCTTTCATATGAGATAAAGGGAAGGATATGAAACGTGTGAAATACAGTGACCCAGCTGGAAATGGTTTATGACTTTTAGTCTTTTGGTTACGTTTAGTCTTCTTTGTGCATGTTGTACAAGAGCCAGTGAAGTGTGCCTTCCAGGAGTTCTGGATTTGAGTAGCTAAAGCTTAGTGCAAAAAGATACATCCTTCTCTTTAATTGCAAGATTGCTCTGCAGCCCCATTCTGTCACTGCCATGTCTGCTGATGTTTATTCTCCCTTTCTAGCTGCATGTCTTGAACCTCATTATCTCAGTGCAGATAGAAGGGAAGTAGGATGGTGAATGGTGAGGAGTAAGGTAAATAGAGCAGAGTTGGTTTTTCAGTGTCAAAACCTTGTGGTGGTCATTGGAGAGTTCACCAGAAGGCAGATTGCGGGAACTGAGCAAGTTATACTTGTCATGGAGGATTTCTTATGAGGTATCCTCAGGCCTTATAAAGGCATGGTTAGCAGGTGGTGATGAGACTGCAAAGACATACCAAATGAAGAGGAAAGGTTTTTCAGAAATTGGCTGTGTTGTGTGGGAGGGAATAAATGAACTACCAAAAAAAACGAAGTAAAAGGGAAAAGGCTCAGATTGGCCTTTCAGATCTCTAAGCTTAGTGGAAGATGAACATCGATAATTATGAAGTATGTAGAGGTGAAGTAACTGGACCAGCCAAAGCTCTTCAATTTATTTATTCATTAATCATTTCTGAACACCTTCTTGTTTGCTGGTAATCATAGCTAAGGACTTGTTAATGTGGCCAGCCTTCTATGACTTTGTGAAGCAAAGTAGATTAATGGTGGCTGGTGACATCTTTGGTTTTAAATTGTTGCTTTTATCCCAGCTTGAAGCTGGTGGTTTGTCTGTGAGCTTTATTGTCTCTGCGCTTTGAAATTTCCTTGTTGTTGAAGACAATATACAACTTAATGGTGACTACGGTAAATTTGTACAAGCTGCTGACATGCAGTGTCATGATTAGAAGTTTGCAAGTCCAGGGAGTGGGACAGAGAATGCTTGCCGCTGGCAAGTCAGAGGCTTTGCCTGATCAGTGTTAAAAAAGATGCCATCTATTTTTCTAGAAGCTCCACTCATGTCCTTAAAATATGTGTATATATACATAATGGGAAGCTTAGCCGTATCTCTGAAATCCATTTGAGCTGATGATCCACTGAGTCATCAAACCCATTAGTATGCCTTGGCTTTTTCATTTTGTCTCTTAAAGTTCATTTTTGCATTTTTTTTTTTTTAAGACTAATGTTGCATTAATTGGCTGGCATGTAGGCAAGTGCCCTTAGTGGCGTGCTGGTCCTTGAAAGTGGCCATTCTGAGTCACAGAATGGTTGTCCTGTTTGCTTCTGGGTTTTCACACAGCAACAGGATGACAAGTAGGAGAAACAACACTAACAAGGACTCTGTACTCTTAATTTGGTTGTACCAAATCAGCTGGTTATCTTCATCGTTTAAGCATTGATGTCTTTCTTAGAGCTGACTTGCAGTTGTTTAACAATTGGAGGTATGATATTGTTACCATCAATTTGGTGAGATGACCAAGTGTGGATAAGAAGACCCTTAATCACGTCCTGAAACTTTGACTTTGGCCATTGATTCGTAGCATTAAATTAGCCAGTCTTGGAATGATCAAAGAAGGATGTGGTACTACTTGCATATGGTGCCAAAGGAAGAGGAGAAAAATACTAGATTATGTGGTTATTCTGTATTTAAGTACTTCTGTTACAGTCCCACTGGTACAATCTGTACACCTAGGGGGATTAATTCATTTCAAATTTTGTGCTTTAACCACTAAATCATCTCCAGCTGGCACTGAAATAAAGTGATTTGCATCATCTGCATCAGCAGGGAAGTGTCACCTTTGTTAAAAAAAGAACCACCGACACACAGACTTAATTATCTATTCAGAGTGCGAGCTGGCAGCTCAAATGTAGTGACTTCTCTGCAGAACCGAACCAGATATTTAAAGAGGCATGAACAAATTCACACTTCTCTGCAAAAATAACACTAGCTTCTGGATATAGCTGTAACTTCTAGATTAGAAGAAAATTTTTGTTTTGTTTTGTTGGTGTATCCCTTATGCAGTTGGTCTTACTGCTTATCTGTTGCCAGTTTCTGTATTGCGGCTGGCAAACATGGTTAATAAAAGGAGCGAATGGCTGTTCCAGAGCTGTAGTGATGGACAGGTGGGTTCAGACTTTGGGCAGCTCGGTCTTTGAGCCTGACTCATGTGACACAGTCATAGTCGTAGAATAACCTCAGTTGCAAGGGACCCACAGGGCACATCAAGTCCAACTCCATGATACATCTCTCCTTCGGCAGGAACACCAACTGCCTTAGGTGGTAAAAGCTGTCAGCATTTTGAATGCCTCCCCTTGCTTGTCGATCAAACCGAGAGCTTGACATTTTGTATCAAGTCATTTTAAGATGCTTTTGGGTCAAATGGAAGCTCTTGAAAATGCACCTAATCACGCTGTTGAATAGTTTCCTTTTTGAAGTCTGTAGCAGGACGTGAGGCTGTAATTTGGGGTCATACAAACGGCTGTTGTTTTACTTGGGGATGCTGAAAGCTTGTGTGCTGGACAGCGCGCCTTGGGACTCGGGAGCGCCCCCGGCATTCCTGCCCGGCCCCGTTCCGTCTGTCCGCTGGGTGTCAGTCAGTGTCTCCGCGCTGCTCCCCGTGGCAGAGCCGGAGCGCTCCGTGCCGGAGCGGAGCCGCCCTCGGGCCGCCCTTTATGTCTGTGAGGAGCTGCTGCATCCAGGTGGTGCTGGAGGAGGTTTTCAGGCGCTGATGCTAGGATTGTGGGCGGGAGCAACTCTCTTTTTTTCCCCACCTTCTTTTTTTCCCCTCTCCTCTCCTTGTCCTCCCTCTTTCTCCCCGCACCTCCGCTCCTCTGCCCGCACTGCAGACCCCCGCTAGCGCGGAGAGCAGCTGCCGCCCGCACCCCCGCGCCATGCCGCCGGCCCGCAGCCCCGGGGCAGCTCGCTGAGCCGCGGGCACCATGAGGCAGGAGCGGCTGACGGGCTCGCTGCGGCGCGGCGGGCGATGCCTCAAGCGCCAGAGCTCGGGCGGCGGCGTGGGCACCATCCTCAGCAACGTTCTCAAGAAGCGGAGCTGCATCTCCCGCACGGCGCCGCGCCTGCTTTGCACCTTGGAGCCAGGTACTGCAGCGGAGCGGCGGCCGTAATCCCGTAAGCCGCTTGGCGGGGGCGGGCAGGCGGCGGCCGGGTCCAGCCGGGCAGAGCCGAGCAGAGCCGGGCCGGGAGGACGCAGCCGGACGCGATGGGGGCCGCGGGTAGGCGCGGCGCGGGGAGGCGGCGGCACCGGACCGCGGCAAATGGCTGCCCGGGCCCGCGCGGGGGTGCGGGACGCGGCGACGGCGGGGTCGGGCCGGGCGCCTTCGGGATCCGCCTTCGGGATGCGCCTCGGGGCCCGGCCGGGCCTGCGAGGCTGTACGCGGGCTGACGCTCGCTCCGCGCCTCCTTCTCCTGCCCACAACTGCCCTCCGGCACTTGCCTTCTGTGTGTGACAAAGCCCAACCTCGCTCGCCGGCTGCCGGCCCCGCGAGCCCCCTCCCGCCGCCCGGCCTTTGTCTGCGGCGCGCTGCCGGCTTTGCTCACAGCCGAGGGACGCGCAGCTGCGGCTCTGCGGCTTACCTCAGAGCCGGCGTCCCGTCAGCACCCGTGGTCGGCCGGGCGTAGGGACGTGCTCCAGAGGGACGGGCTATTAGCAGAAACGCTAGGGGGTGATCGTTGCTGAAGGCTAGATTGTGGTTGCTCGTCTTCAGAATGGTGGATCACTGAGTTTCTATGAGGTATTGGAAATCTAGATTCAGTTTATAATGTCAAGCTGTTAAATGTAGTAAAAGCGTTGTTATCTCGTCTGATCTTAGGCCTACAGAAAATATTTGAGCCTGGAAAAACCTGTAGCAATATACAGCAATACGTAGGGGTCGTTTTCCCATTGTGTGTCGGGCACTCATGTGCAAGGCTGCTTTTGGAATCGTGTAGTGCTGACTGCTTCTGTGTTTGAGATTCGTTCTTGGAGCTGCTACTAATAAGGTCTTAAACACATTTTGGTAAAGATTTACGGCATTGCTGTTATTGAAGGGATTTCTTACCTGTAGTTCTCACAGACCCCTGCTCCTGCAGTAGTGTTCCAGGTGACAACATCAATATAATGACACTCTGTTACGTATGCTCCTATGGGGACCTGGAGACACAATCAGAAGCTCAACCACAAATGCTGTAGTCCTAAGGCTAATTCAGCGTACTGTTAAGTGTGGGTAAATACAGTGACGTCATTCAGGATGCACACTTTCCTACAGTGATGGAGACAGGGAGCCTAATGAGCCTTTAAAAAAATAAACTTAGTTAAATTTTGTTCAGGTTTTCTTGGTATCTATGTACACTGTATGTTTGTAGTGAGAAGTTTATGTGGTCTCCGGTTGTTGGATGTGCTTTGATAAATCCCAGTGAGCTCTAATGGCAGTTCTGGCTGCTATTTCTGGTTTTGCAGGTAAAAATATATGTTTAGAGAAAAATGACAGGGTAAGACTAAGAATCTTGCTATTTCTGAAACAGCAAGGAACAATAAGGTGGTAGTTTATGTTGCCATTTTTGTCCCCAGATTTGGTATCCCACTGCACAGAAAGCTGCTCAGAGCCCTTTTCCTCTTCTTTTTTTTTTTTTTTTGGGGGTGGGGTGGGGTGGGGTGGGGCTGGTTGGTAAAGCATTTATTTGTTTTCTGTTCGAGAAGTTTCAACATCTCCTTTTAAGTACAGGCAAAAACCTACAATTATGTGCTTTGTGAGTTTGAAGCTGTGGCTCTTTAGGCTGCATCAGAGCAGATCGTTTTTTTTTTTTCTGTTTTAATATTTCTGAAAAATTCTCAGGCTTTGGCTCTATCCTTTTATTTCATGGAGCTGAGGAGCAAGGATTTGATTCCTTCATCCAGGTACTTGGCTGGATGCTTTTTTTAGCTCCTGTGGCTTATTACATGGTCATATGCTCCACTTTGGTCATGCAGTAGGAGGCCTGAGGTTTGGGTATAAATCTTCCTTCTCTTAGCCTTTTGTTGTGGGGTTTCATAGCGTATTTTACAAGGGAAAGCTAATAGGCCTGATTTCTTGTTTTTCTTGTGTTTTGTGGGTGTTTTAAAAATGTGTATGTGTGGGGTTGTTTGTTTGTTTGTTTTTATTTTTATTTATTTATTTTTAAATTGCTCTCCAGATACAATTTTTGCAGTTGTTTCTGGTGACCAGGTTGCAAGGACATTGAACAGACCATGTCCTGGCATTCTACCCTTCAGAAATTTAATCGATGCCAAACAATCATACTTATGTATCTGCTTGTATTTGTGGAGAGTTTAATTTCTTTTTAGGTATGAAGTGTCATTTGCAGAGGTAATATGTAGTATGCCAAATGATACTATTAGGCTTTCTGGTTTGATTAAAAAGAAGGGTTAAGTTGTACTTACAGTGCTTACTGTCCCCAAAAGCTGCATGCAGGGTACATTTCAGCCAGGTTATCCATGTGGAGGATGTTATCCATGTGGAGGATCTGGTCAGAAAAGTTCCCATAAAGCTTCAAGGGATCAGGAGTCTTTCTTGCAGATGGTGTGCTTGTATTATACAAAATACAAAAAATGTGAAAAATGTAGCTCAGAGATAAAAGGTGGACAACAAGGAGCAAAACCAGTGAAAATGGGAGCAGGGGGTGGCAAGGTTGGATAGATGCAGGGAGCTGAGGAGGGAAGAAAGTATTGAGAAATTTAGGTTTGTGGGAAGAAAGAAACTGAATGCAGAGGCAAAGGTGGTCAATCGTAAGGTGTAGCATACAATGGACATTTATGGGAGAAAAGACTGGAGAAAGAGTTCTGGACATCTCTAGCCTTTTCCTAGGGCGAGAGTAGGCAGGATGAAAAGGATGGCAGGAGTGATGGCAAAAGGCAAAGTACATGCAAGGGTGGAAAACTTGTTAGAAGGGAAAGGATGGAGATAGGAAGGTTTGGGGAACCAAGAGGAGATGAAATAACAGTTCATCTCCTTGGGGAAGCTCTGAAGTCCAGGGACAAATTCATTGAAGAGTGTAGAAATTGCACATGCAGAGAAACATGTAACAGGCAGTGAGGTGCTGCTGCCACCTGGCTGGCTGCATGCCTGCAGGTACCCCAGGAAGCTCCTGGCTGGGTTGTTTTTCCAATCTCCTTTGCCCTTGAAATCTTTAGGAAAAAAGACTGTACTGTTCATATTGCAGCTTCTTTTATCTGTTTACTTGCTGATTTTTTTTGTTTTTTAATTGAACAAAAAGTATAATTTTCTGATTTTAGGAAATGCGAATTCTTTAAAATGAACAGGTGTGAGGGACCATCCCTGTATGTTCTATAGCTCACTCCCTGTTCTTCTTGCCTCTTCTCTGTCACAAAAACATCATATCATTTGATTTGGAGAATATCTCTGCCTGGCAACTGGGAACAAATAAAGGACCACAGACTTCATGGATTCATGAAGTAATATTATAGTTACAGTACATGGCCTGACCAAGAGGCTCCTTGTCATGCTGCAGAAAGGCCTAGCCACCATAGTCTAGTCTAGTTTTACCACATGATGTTAGTCTAATTTCTAGTAATTTCACACCTGTCCTAATTGTCAGCTTTGGTTTGGTAAACTTATGGATTCGAGGCACTTGCCTGTGTTTCTGGTTGCATTTTTCTTTACGAAGATTTTAAGACAAAGAGAGAAGTTGTTACTGAGATCTTTATCTTAGAAAACTGTGAAGAGACTATGATGTGGCTGTTGAGTTGGAAATGAGTACGTGATCATTTTGGAAGCCTATTGCTTCTTTGATACCAGACAATGTTAGATAACATGTCAGCTGTTACCTTAACAAAA
Organism: Alectoris magna; assembly: GCA_030625065.1. Classification (NCBI taxonomy): domain Eukaryota; kingdom Metazoa; phylum Chordata; class Aves; order Galliformes; family Phasianidae; genus Alectoris; species Alectoris magna. The sequence continues at coordinate 164,537,438 of CM060560.1, read as the reverse complement.
GGAGTTCTTGCTCACAATGTCTTTTTGTGTGTAGTAGGCTTCTCCGTTACTTAGCATGAAATTGCTGGGGAATGAGAATCCCTTTTTCACATCTACAGCAAATGTGATATGATTTCATCTTAGTAGCCTAGTAGCATTGTTGCACTGTTCTGAATTATTATGGAGAGATTTATGTGTTAGGAGTCCCTGCTGAGTGCCACGGGTTTATGGGGTAGAATACTAATAAACACTTGCTTCCAGGAGTATCTGTTAATACTTGAATATTTTTCAAGACATTTGTATTATGCTTTGAATCTTTTAATTTTCTAAATCTGACAAACGTGTCTTTTAAATCTAAAGCACAGAAACCAAAGCCTCAGTCCCCCGGTCTCAATAATGCAATATTGAATGATAATTTGTGTGCGTACGTGTGTGAATTTTCTTTTTTATCTGTGCCCTGCCAAAACTAAAATAAAATAAAATAATAAAAAAATGCAGCCTTCAGGGAGAAAGCTTTTTCTCTCTGTATATTGTCATTATATACAGGCATTAAGGATTTTTAAGTTGCTTATTGCCGCATTTTAATTTACTTATCTCTGTTTGCACATGTCAGTATGCAAATGCTGAAAGACGTTTAATATTCCGTAACTACCAGATGCCACGACAGTTTAGGCTTTTACAGACTCACAGACTTAGTCCTTCAAAGCACTGAGTATTACTGGTGAGTTGATTAGCGTGGATTTTATTTACATAAAACCTAGCAAATTAGTGGTGTTTTTTTTTCTTTTTTAGAGTATTTAAATGTGTATGTAAAAATGTTAGGATTGATATTCTAGGAAAACCGTGAGCTATATGTAACATTTAAGTTTGGAGCAGTGCATGGTATTAAGTTACGGAGGGAAAACAAAGGCTTCATTCTGTATGTCAGAAAGTTCAGTGGGTGGGGTACAGTGCGGTGCGGCGGGGCTCTGTTCAGCACCGGAGCTCTGGACAGCGGCGTTGGGAGGACCGAGGAATGGTAGAGCCGAACTGAGCAATGCAGAGCAGAGTGCAGGTGTGACTGTTCTTCATGTCATGGCACAGTAGGTGCCATACTCAGGGTCCAGTGCAGGCCAAATCTGAGATCCTAATATTTCGTGTAATATTGTACTTCAAGTCATATCTGCTAGTATTCTGTATAACAACTTTTATGATCTGTTCCTATGGACAATATAAAGGTTCATATGGTAGTTTGCAACGTCCTGGTATGGTTTTAAAAATAACGAACTACGTGACTCTTGGTGAAATGAATTGTGCTGAACTAAAACTTTTCAGTAGTGCGTGGGGACAGGACAAGGGGAAATGGGATGAAGCTAGGGCATAGGAAGTTCCGCACGAATGTGCGCAAGAACTTCTTTACGGTGAGGGTGACGGAGCACTGGAACAGGCTGCCCAGGGGGGTTGTGGAGTCTCCTTCTCTGGAGATATTCAAGACCCGCCTGGATGCCTACCTGTGCGACCTGGTGTAGGGAACCTGCTTTGGCAGGGGGGTTGGACTCGATGATCTCTGGAGGTCCCTTCCAACCCCAACGATTCTGTGATTCTGTGAAAACATTAACTTGAAGAGGATGTCATTTAAAAAACTTTTTGTCTGTGTGCTTTTTAACATATGCCTTGAATCCCCTGTGAAGACAATCACAGAAACAGGTTAAAATATGATTACTCAAACACAGGTAGTTGAAGTTCTGTGTTCTTATTTGAATTAGTTTTATTTCTGAGCTAAATGAAAATAAGGATCATAACTACTTTTCCTTCTTGTTTCTAGGAGTTGATACAAAATTGAAATTTACTCTTGAGCCATCTTTATGTCAAAATGGTTTTCAGCAGGTAACTTCGTTAATTATTATCTGGACTTATGGAATACTAGGCTCACCTCAGTTAAAGTACTCGCCCCAGTTCAAAAATGCATCTGTCATCATATCAGCATATTATTTGCTATTGCATGAAGAATTGTTCCATTAGTGTTTGGAAGGTGCAGTAGGTTCTCTTTCTTTTTCTTTTTCTTTTTTTTTAATTAAGAGATCTCTTACATCTTTGTGTCCTATAATATAATAGTGTTGTTATATCATTCAATAATTAAACTATTTTCTCTATAAACTGATTAAACAGTTGAACTCTGAAAAGCATACAGTAAAATAAAATGAATGTGTACGTCTGCAGTATTATAGATGTTGCCACATTTTTGCATTAAGCTAATGGTGATTTTTTACCTGGATTTTTATGTTTTGTTTTTATTTATTATTTTTGCTTTTAGTGGCATGATGCACTCAAAGCAGTGGCCAGGTTGCCAACAGGCATACCAAAAGAATGGCGGCGAAAGGTAAGTAGACCTGCATGCAGTGTTCAACACATCGCCTTTGAGTTTCACATGGAAGATGAACAAGATGAACAACATCACTATTACTAATGTTTTTCAACACTGGAAATTTTTAGTGTGAATTTTACTGAGATTTTACCGAGTTTACCTTCTTAAGTGGTAACTTCACATAGCATCTGGAAAGACTGAGGAAACAGGTAAAGATGGTATTTACACCAGTCAGGTTCTTTCTGCATGAAACTCAGGAAACTTCCTGCAGTGCAGATGATATTGTTTCGATTTGTCAGTCCCAAGGAACTGTATTGGTGAAGCTGCCTCAGCAGCTGAAGATCAACTAAAAGTAGAGCAAATCTACTCTGTAGGCTGTCATGCTTATCAAGGTGAAGTTCAATTGAAGTTATCAAGGTGATCGATGCTAATGCTGGAAAGAGTGTTCTTGGCTACATTTGATGGGGTAAAGGCAGGTCCCTTAAATAGGGAAGTTCAGAGTCAGGAGTGATATGGAATGGTAGAGTACACCATTGCAGGGAAATTACACTCGGTGGTGTAGAAAAGGGCACAGTGGGATTATGCTCAACTTGTTTATTGCTTTCTTCAGCAGAATTTGAGCTTCCCTAGCCTACAAATACGTGTGTTCATGTATTCACTTTCTTAAAAACTAAATGAAGCATACAATCTCAGCTTTAGAAATGTAGTTTTACTCAACAGACTATTTTTAAAGCTTTTTAAAATACCTGTCTGGTTCCATGTATTTTTGATGCATCAAGTAATTTTCTTTCCTGTTTTCTTCTTGCTGTGTTTCCAGATTATAAAATGGGAAAAAAAAAAACTTGAGACTGTAAGTTATTGTTATCCTAACACCACTGCCATTTTTAATCTACAGCTCCAGTGAATAATTATATCATCTTAGTAACCCTTTTGTTTCCTGAAAAGTTCTACTCCCACACTTCAGGAAGCCTTCTAGAACTGCCATTTCAGCTTTTTTTTTGTGTGTGTGTGTGTGTGTGTGTGTGTGTGTGTGTGTGGTGCACTGAATCACATAATGGCTGAGGTAGATAGGAACCTTTGGAGGTCATTTAGTCCAACCACCTTCTCAAGGGCTACCTAGAATAGATTGTCCAGGACCATGTCCTGACAGCTTTTGAATAGCTCCAGAGATGGAGACCTCTGTACAGCCTGTGCTTTTCACTGCTATTCCTTGGTTTTCCAGTGATATTGATACCAAAATTACGGAAACATTTGATGTTTTGGCAGCATGCTGATTGCTTCCTTTGCTGTCAGTGGAAGGGGCAGGGTGACATCTGCATTACTGCTATAGCATGTGACATCTGTTGTCCAGAGCTGGCAGAGGTAGACAATCCAGTCAAACAACATCAGTAAGAAATTAACAGTGCCAAATGCTGCTGGGAAGTGGAGAAACATTAATCCTCTACATGGGTGGCTTTTCAAAAGCGTGGGATGGCATGTTTAAATGCAGAAAATCTGAGATTCTGTGAGCTGTCTACAAATTCCTTTACCATGCAATTATCTAAGTGTTTATATCCGTGGGAAGTGTTTGAATTACTTTTGTCACTTGAGGGAGTTAACAGCTGGTATAAAACTTGACCCATTTGCTTTCATGATTTCTTTCAGTTTCCTGAAAATAAAAATCCTTTTATTGTTACTTGTTGCCATCGTATGATCTGTCATGTATATTTATGGTTCCAGAACTTCTCAGATGTTTAATGAAGGTCCATAATTTGTCTTAAGTACATATACATAATCTGTTTTGGTAATTAGCAGGTTTTTAAAAGTGGGCAATGTCTGTTTTCAGAACTCCCCGTTGTGCCAATAGTTTTGGAAGTCTCTTCTTTTTTTTTTTTTTAAGATTAATTTATACTATTCCAAGTAATACTTTTTCAGATTAGTCCCAAATGCTTCCTACTGGGAGCTGCTCCTTCTGGAAAGTTGAGACCTCCAGGAGTGGGAGCACTACTAGATTTCTCATGTGGCATTTCCAGGAGATGGATCCATGGTGGAGTTAGAGGAAAGCCTGCAGCTATTTTATCCTTTGTAGAACTCCTTGCTGGTCATGAGATTAGGAAAGCTGGTATGACCAGTAGGTGGGCTTCCACTTGGAAGGGCTGTTGGTTTCTGACAATGGACTTGCAACTTTGTAAACAGTTCATAGGCTTGGATACTTAATACCATTTTGCTCCTTTCTGCTTTAGGGAGCCAGGTATTACTTTAATTATGCAAAAAAATTGTTTTAAGTATCGTTTTCTCCTGTATACGTCAAATCTAACAGCAGATTGCAGATGGCTGAAGCCGGTCAGGTTAATCTCATGGTGCTTATAAAAAATGCTTGTATTTTGTCTGAGAAATAATGCATTTTGTTGACTTCCTAGGTTTGGCTGACCCTAGCTGATCAGTACTTGCATAGTATAGCCATTGACTGGGATAAAACAATGCGTTTCACTTTCAATGAAAGAAGTAATCCTGATGATGACTCTATGGGCATCCAGATAGTAAAGGTAGACAACTTATTGTTATTTTGTTTCACTTCTTTAATGAAAAGCGATTATATGCATTTAAGATAAAGTTTGGATTTATTTTGTTCTTTCCAGAACATGCAGGAAAAATCCCCTTTGATCCACAGGAATTATTTCTTCTGGTTCCTTGGTTCTTCTTTTGCATTGATGTGGTTAGCATTAACTGAAGGGATAAAAAAAAAAAGCTACTACTGAATCTGTGCTCCTCAATTTCTATTAAAACAATGATTATGAGACATGCTAGACTCATGGAGACAGTTGTAAGGTTTTGTTCCTACAATACAGATTTTGAAAATAAACGCAAATACTTTCTGGGGTTAAACAGTGTTATGTTTTATAGTAAAGCAATTGAGCTTCTTTCTATGTACATTTCTCAGCTGGTTGTTAATTTATATGTAAAACAAAGGGCATTTTTGAGGAAGAGTTTAACTGACTTATATTGCTGTGGTGATGTAGATGTTGGTCTGTTTACCTAGGAGATGTTGTTTATTTTCTATACTCATCTTAATTAAAGGACATGGAACAAAGTACCTTGTGTACCTGGTTATTACAGTTGTCATCTGTACTTGGTAATGTAAGGTTTTAGGTCTTACTCATGAAACACGAAAAAATTGTAGTGCATCTCGCCTTTCACAAATAATTTTAATTACATTTTCAAGGACACATCTCTATCTTTGTTTTGTTTTGAAAACTTAGTGGGCTGGAATTTATTTTACATTTTGATTCAAAGAAAAGCAGTTCCTCTTGTTTAGTTTGGTCATTTTAAGAATTGGATTTTGTCTGCATTCATTTCCTAGCACAAATTACCACTTCACAGATTTAATGGTAATGTCAGGCACATCCCAGTGAAAAATTTGAATGGATTCTAGAACAAACGTCTTGAAGTGGAAGTCCTTGGCAGATGCTTGCTAGAAATTCTGCATCTAGCTTCAAACCTTGAAATTGCTGCTGCTAGTGTCAGTTGCACACAAGCATCTACTCTAATCCTTTGTTCCATATTGTGCAATATTAACAAATCGTGACATTCTACTCAGCCAGTTCACGTGGTAGCGGGTGCCCCATACAATGAAAGTGATTTTGAGATGGGAAAAGTATATATATATTTTTTTCTATGTGCCTTTGTTTAATGTGTACAGAATACATTTTTCTGACATCTTTGAAAATCCTTAAAATCTAGAGAAAGCACCATTCTGTGGAGGAAGATTTAAAAAGGAATTACAGAGCTGATATATTTTGCCTCTTTGAAACGTAGATATCTTCTGATATTTTCTGTGACAACTTCCTGTGAGCATTTTCCAGATAAATCACTTACTTGTGACCCTACTGAAGAGAAATAGGTTCAGCAAGCGAAAGGTTTGCAGATTAAAAAAGGAACAAGCTCATCAACTTCAGGAGCAAGGGAGCAAGTGTTTGGAGGGTGGACGTGAAGGGAAAACTGGGACAGGCAGAAAAACTAATGGGAGGAGGGAAATAAACATCTTTTTTTTTTTTTTTTCCCTTTATATCCTTTACAGGACCTTCACCGAACCGGTTGCAGTTCTTACTGTGGCCAGGAGGCGGAGCAAGATCGAGTGGTATTAAAACGAGTTTTGCTGGCTTATGCCAGGTGGAATAAATCTGTTGGCTATTGTCAGGGCTTTAACATACTAGCTGCACTCATTCTGGAAGTGATGGAAGGCAATGAGGGAGATGCCTTGAAAGTGAGTGGAATCTTTTGTTGCAATGTTGAGGATTGCTTTTACTTAGTGAACTTAAGAATGAATGAATGTATGAACTTTATAGACAGCCAAAAAGAGCAAGACTTAAAGTAGATCGATTTTTATCTGTGGATTGTTTATTATCTGGTCTGAGCTAAACATGGACAGTTTGAATGTTATTACTGTTTAAAAAAATAACAAACTATTTTCAAGAAACAAACGAGAGCTTGACCATAAATAAATAAAAGATGACATTGCTACTGACCTTACACAAATCCTATGTTTAGCTAAAACTTCCAGTTTGTTAGCAACCTCGTACATGGTAGCTAAGAAATCTGCTGCATTTTAAAGCTAATTTTAGAAACACACAAAATAATAATGGAAAATGAAAATAAATAACCTAAACAGTAGGTTGAAAGCTACATTAACCATTACAGTGTTTTATTTATTAGACCTTTTCTATTCCATTCTAGACCATTCTAGAGAGCTACTTATAATAGTAAGAAAATACAATGTTTACTTTGTCAGAGTAGAATTTCCTCTGAATAATTTGTGCTAAAAATTTATTCAGTACTGTCAGCTATTCTTTTCCATTTATCTCATACAGTCCAGAAGCTTCCAGGACACGTTATAATAGTATAGGAAACGTGATAGCCCTATTTTTATGATTAGGATTTTCAAATAGATTATTTGGAACTCTGTGTTATTTTTGTGTCATCTCTTACCATGAGCTGTGTCAGGCTCCTTTTGCTGAAGAAATAATGGAATGGCACTAGAGGGCCCTGAAGAGGTAAATCACTGAAGTGTGCTAGCACTACAAAATAAGTCTTATCTGGCAAAAACGAGAATGGAAAACAAAGTTATTTCTTCTCCATGTTCAGTATGTGTGCTTTGTGAGGCTGGAATTTCCCAAGAAGGGGAAGGGGTTCAATGTGAAAGCTGCAGCTTTTGTCATTTTAAATTGTAGGATAAGCTACGGAGAAAAGATACCTGTTTGCAAGAAGACATGAGAGAGAAAGAGTGGCTCTGGGGTGGGTTTGGGAGTTAGCAAGGTTTGAGAACTCTCTGGTGAGGTTGTGAGTAATGGAGAGTTGAAGCAGATGGTGTGAGCACATATAGACTCTCTTGATACAGTTGGTAGAGCAGGCACTGAAATAGTGAAGGATCTTGAAGTTCAGAGTCTTCTGTTGGGGTGCTGATACACAGAAGGTGATTTATATTTCTTTGTTCCATTTGTTCATTCTCAGAAGCTTGACAGCATCCAGTTAATGCATTTTTACCCATGTTGTTCAGCTATCTTACTTGAAACATATGTCTCTTTAAACTGTCTCATGCTGCTTACTTTAGCACCTCTTAAAATGACAAGATGAAGTGCAGCATGCACTAACACATCACAGTGAGATGTGTGAGGAATGTTTTAAAAGAACATTATCTTGCATTTTGGAGAAGCAAAAGAAGATTCTTCAGAAGATGAGCATTCTAGCTGTGGCAGTTACCAACCAGAAAAGGGATAATGGAACTTTTCAGCAATTTGGAAAATCTCATAAACACCTCTAGCATCAGAAGTGTAAAAAGTTGCCTTTGTTTTGAGTAGTGCTTCCAATTTGGGCATAGCTTACCATGAAATTGATTTCAGTCATTAATAGTTGATAAAATCTGAGCAGCTTCAAGAGGCTGTCTTAGCCTTTGCATCTGGATTGCTTATGGTAACTTAGAGTACCTGTGAATGCTTAAAAAGATGTTTACTCCCCATTTTAATGGAGATGCCAGAGGCATGTATTGATAAACTACAGGCTCTAACCTGTAGTTTTGTGAACAGAATTTAGGATTTTATATCTCCTTTCTGTTATTGAGACTTGTTTTCTAGGAGTGAGTCCTGCGTGATTATATTTGTCTTCTTACAGATCATGATTTACCTAATTGATAAGGTGCTTCCTGACAGTTATTTTGTCAATAACCTCCGTGCTCTCTCTGTGGATATGGCTGTTTTCCGAGATCTTTTGCGAATGAACCTTCCTGAACTGTCCCAACACTTAGACACCCTGCAAAGAGCTGCTAACAGGGAAAGTGGAGGTAGGTTCAACAGAAAATGGTACTAATTTTCTTCACGCTATTGTTTCATTTGAGCGCAGGTCTGAAAATAGTCTTTGAAGTGTTTTCATGAATATATTGCTCAGAAAATATGCATTTTACGTTGTTAGAAGTAAAAGATGGTCATTTCCATTATTGCTATGCTTAAAATATATTGTCAGTTCTCTCAGGAAAGACAAGGGAAATCATTTGGTCCCACGGTTAACTGCAGACATAACATAAACATGTTGACAGGGATGTAAAATGTATGGAGCGCCACCACTGTAATGTATGGCTTAGTACAAAAAATACATGGAAAAAGTGTTTCTTTCCTTAACTCATGATGTGTGTCCAACCACTTGCTGCTTCCAGTTGCTAGAATTTACAGAGCTGTTCTGAGAAGAGTTGTAATGCAAGAGCAAATAGTAACTGGTTAATGTCTTCACCTGGATGCTTAGCAATATGCGGATACAAAACTGAGCTACTTCCTGGATTGCTACCTGAAAACTGGCTTTGCACTGTGAATTTTTGTTGTATAGCATGTCCTCCAGAGAACTTTTTTTTTTAATCAAAATACAGATGTTTCATTCATGATAGGTTCCCCCTCACCCCCATTCCCCATCTGGAAGCTAAGTGCGCTCAGGTTTCATCTTTTCTAAGATGTACGACCATGCTAGGTATAAATAAACTTGTGACAGCGCAGACTGTATGGACACTAAGACAGTGTATCAAGTAAGCATTTGCTGCTTGAAAGTATTTTCATAGACAGCAGCCTTTGTGCATCACGGACTTCAGTTGATACTAGAATGCACAAATTGTTCTCTGAGAATAATGAGAAAATAAAAGTACGGGTTTGCCAGGCTTCTAAGTCTTGTAGGAAGCTGTTAACAAGCCAGAAGGAAAACTGAATGTGTTAACAGTTTCTTCTTCTAAGCTGTCATTGCATCAGGGCTGAAGACTGCTTATGTCATTAGTTTCTGCAGAAATACAACTGCGTTTTTTTTAATAGAAGACTTTTAGCTTATGTTGTTATGAAGAAGGATAAGCTGTCTTTCTGATGTTAAGAAAAGGTGTTTGGTGGTATTTGTTTCAAAGTGGATGATGCTGCTTAGAGCTTTTGGCAATACAGCAGAATGAATGTGGTGACTGTATATGTCCTTTTTTTTTTTTTCCCTTTTTCTCAGCTTCTCTTTAGCTCCATGCTAAGAAACTTTTGCCCAGTAACAGGGGTTATTAGGATGACAGGTACGAATTGCAGTATGCAATTCATACATCATGTAAAACGATGGTAATTACGAAGGACTTAAAGCATTTATTTATTTATTTTTATTTCAGGAGGCTATGAACCCCCTCTTACAAATGTCTTCACAATGCAGTGGTTTCTGACCCTCTTTGCCACTTGCCTGCCTAACCATACAGTTCTGAAGATCTGGGATTCAGTATTCTTTGAAGGCTCTGAAATTATACTGAGAGTAGCTCTGGCTATCTGGGCGAAGTTAGGAGAGTAAGTGGTCATACTAGTCTGATTTCTCTTTTGCTTTGATCAATGTAAATAATTTATATGTTGTTCTGAAGAGTATGTTCTCAGTTCTAAGCAAGATGCAGTCTTCCAGGAGAATGTACATCTTTTTCAAAGCAGAAGCAACGTTCCTCTCTGACTACTCCAAGAAACTGTATACTAGAGAATATTGTCATGATGCCAAAAGAATGGGCACGATAATGAGCTGAATATTCTTGCAGCAAATGTCTCCTGCTGTTTCTATTGTGTACAAATAACGTCTTTATGGTATGCTGAAATATTATTTGGACTTTCCAGAGCATAGATGTCAGAGGGAGTTAGTAAACATTCTGGGAAAAGAAGTGCAGAGCAATTTGAGGATGACTAGCTGACTTAGTCCTACTTTGTCTGAAGCTGGTGATGCTAATCCTCATTTTTTTTTTTTCACTTAAGCCTGTTGGCTACATGTAAGAAAACAGCTGAGGGTTACTAAGAGAATCATTTTGTGTAACATGGTTCTTCTCTGTTAATGCCTGCAAACATATCTTCTTGAGATTCTCTGTTTGTAAGCGTGCTGTAGTGAAGCTGCCGTTGTTGTTAATATGTATTTCTATTATTATTAACTATTATTATCTGTTCATTTATATTGCCATTAATCCACTACATAGGATGAAATACAAAAGGCTAGTTCTAAACAGGAGCTGTTGTTATGGCAAATGTTTGCATTCCAAAGAGTGTACAGCGCTCCTGGAGAAATGAGAGTTTTGTCACCAACTTTGGCAGGAGGTGTGAACTCTTACAGGACAAGCAGATGGTAGTTCAACTGAAAACTTTTTCATCAATTGCATCATTTTTTCTTGTGATGCTTATCAACACTTGCTTTTTTTTTTTCCTTCAGACTGAACCACCACTGAGGTTTGTGTTCATCTCTGTACTTGGATGTTTGATTTGTTTTTTCTTCTTTTGGAATATATAAACTGCAGGCTACTAGCATTGCAGGGGAGTGCTTAATACAACTTATCTGTAATCGAAAGTGTAATTAGCATAATAATTACCCAAGACATTTCTTTTGATCTGTTCATAAAAGAAACATTTACAAATTATTTGCATTAGGATTAAGCTGTATGTAGTCCCGTTGTGCTTTATTACTTAGTACCATACCTCTAGATAAAAGGTGGGGTGGTTCTCTATGTACTTACAAGCCGTAGCTACAAATGTTCCAACTCATAACATGATAAAAAATAAAAGGAAGTCATTGCTTTGAAGATTTTCAGCATAAAATGTAATCAAAGAAAAAATTAAACACACTTTATAAAAAATGAAAGGAACGGGATGAGTAAACCACCTATAAGAATATGGCCAAAAGAAGAGCTAATCATTTTTTATACCTTAAACTGTTGTATGTGGGAAATAGGAGTGTGGTCCCAGGACAGTTTTTGGGGCACGTAACAGAAAAAGAGCAGTGGAGTGATAACGAGAGCTACAGAAGAAGGTGGGTCACAGAAGCTGAACAAGCCCTGACATTCAGTAAGTTTGTGATTAATCATATCAAATAAGATGAGCAGGTAAAGATGGGGCACTGTATTTTTTCTGGGAGAGGAACATGATTTTGTTCTTCTTTGCTAAAAGTGGAATGGGAAATTGAAAAAGTGGGACCAGTGACAATAGTCACAGTCTCATAGCCTTCATACTTTTCACAACTATTTTTCTAGACATGAAAATGGGGTGAGAAGTACTTCTCTTAAAAGGATCAGCCACACTTCTGTTTTGATGGAAAGAGACTTAAGAAATGGGCGGTTTAAAAATAAGGGCAGCAAAGCAGTCATGTGGAAGCCGCAAGAGGTTGAAATTGTTAGTAAAGACAAGCAGTAAGATTGTGGCAATTGCCTATGTACCCATTATTTCTATCATTTTTCACTTCTTAATAATTTTTTTAGCTAATATAAGTGAAGACTTTGGTAGCAGCTAAACTGTTCAATGATTGTTCCCTAACATAGACCCCCCCACCCCAGGATAGATCAAGGGAGGATTTTTCTTCTAATCCTTATGAAAAAAAGACAGTACTTTTTGTTTTTTATCATCCCAGCGGCTGTATTCTACATGGGAGGCTACAGTATGTTCAGTTCTTTGAGTGTTCCAAGTAAAAAATAGATAATACATATGATTTCTGAAAACTAGTGTGTTGTGCCTTTAGGATAGCTCTCATAATTGATATGAATACAAAAATAGGGTGAAAACAGTAAAGCTTCTTGTAATCAAAGCAGAAACTTGTACCATGAGTGTGTAAACAGAAATGACCTGGAGCTGCTTGTTGAGCAAACAGGAAGGAGAAAGCTTTACTGTTGTGAAAGATCAAATGAATTAATGCCTTTCAAAGGAGAAGGTATTCTGGGAAAACTGAACTGTTGGAGTGGCTGACTCAGGAGAGTGTCCATCACCTGGAATGGGAGATGAATTGGCAAATGCTCAATAGTCACATTATCCAGATGGAGATTTCCTCATTTTTGTCCATTTGGGGTCTAGGCACAACGGAAAAATCCCGCTCTGCCACAAGCAGCGATTCAACAAAAAAATATGACCCTATCTTTCCATAGTTAGGAGACAGGATCCTGAGGCCACCTGCTTTTCCCAGTCTACCATAGGAAAAACGCCAGTAGATGACTAGAAATGTCTAGTACTGGAAGCTTTCAGTCTGTACCTGTTTTTTTCATCTGTGTTTTCAGACACTTCCATTTCAGCAGATTTAAATTGATGACATGAACACATAAAATCCCAAACTTTGAAATGCAGTATGGAGAAGGCCATGAAAAAAAAGGGTATATCCTTGTCTAACTTTACACATTTTTGGATTTTGTTGTTGTTGTGAATTTGTTTTTCTGCATCACATCTACATGGAAACAACCACAGGTCTTTTAAACATCGAAGAGTGATTTTAGATAAAGCAGTCAGTTCTGTGTTCTTGTGATATCCAGAGAAGAAACAAAGTTTAGTTTTCCAGCATATATTTTAAAATCTCTTTTCAAATTCATGATGTAAGCTTGGATAAATAAATAGCACATTCAATATATTTCCTTGAAATAATGATCTTAGCAAAAGTCATTTTTAGACTATGATCTTTTTTTTCTTTTCCAACTAAAGATCCATTCTGTTTCTAAAGCTCTCAGAGCCAGTGATTTGATGCAGCAAATGACTGGTGATTTCTTTCCTCCCAGGATATTTTTAGGAAGGAAATATTAACTTGTGTTTAGCTCTTGGACACTCAACATAAAGAAAATCTGGGTTACTTTTATTTTCATCCAGACTTTGCAGGATTTCATGAGTCTTTCCTACCTATAAACTTCTCATTTACAAGATGAAGATAGCATTTATTTTCCCCTTGAAGGTGATGTGAAGTTAAACTATTTTTCCAAAACACTGATATCTTTGAATGGAAATTGTTGCAAGGGCAAAGGAATGATTAGGTTTATCTATCTAATCAGTGGTTCTTTATTCTGTTTTGCATCCATGTCTCTGTCTTTAATGGGTATGCTGTTTGGAGGTCAGACAGGGGTTCTTGGAAGGACTGGTGGGAATGAGATTAATTTTTAATTCTTAGAAGCCTGAAGAGGAGGCCTTGGAAGTTTAAAAGCATTTCTAATTGGATCAGGCCAGTCTAACCCTTATTCAAACTATTATATTATGGCTTTGTAATATAGTCGGTTAAACTGACCAGCATGTAGGCGTGTATGTACGTGATAATCATCCAGTCCTGTTTTCATGCAAGCAAGCAGAATGTTACAAGATTAATTTAGCAAGAGGCACTCTTATTTTTGATCTGGTAGATGAGGGCTCAGGATTTATTATTTCTCAAGTTTTAGAACTGAAAGAAGCAGAGTGAATAACCTGTCTGTGTGTGCATGAATGTGTATAGCATAGGCAGACACGATATAGTGATGTGCAGTTTTATTATTTGGAAGTGTAGGGGAGGATTACAACAAATGTAAGAATTAAGGTAACTAATGGAAGTGCATGTTTAATGATTACAGAAAGTTCAGTTTTGGTTTGGAGGCAAATAATCGTATGTGATAATAAAATGAGATAAAACAACATTTATTCTGACATAGGCAAATAGAGTGTTGTGAAACTGCAGATGAGTTTTACAGTACCATGGGCAAGCTGACCCAAGAGATGCTGGAAGACAGTCTGATCGACAGCAATGAACTCATGCAGGTGAGTGATTGTGGTATAATTTTTTGCGTTCGCCATTCATCTTTCAGGTGCTGATTTCTAAAGAACTACAGTTTCTGTTTAGATACTGCAGGAACATAAACTCTCTCAAGAATAAAAATTTAAGATAAATGCAGATGACCTGCAGTTAAAGCTGAAAATCTTACACATTAAAAACGGAAAAGCACTAGACTCCACTTGATAAAGAATATGTATATGTTGAGAGCTGAAAGTTTGGTGTGATACAGTGTGCCGTTGAATTTACGTAAGCAAAATATAGAATCTCTTTGTAGACATAATTTTTAGGATGTTCTTTTATTTTGTTTTTGTTTTGGCCAGTTATTTTTTACACTGTGTCCTTTTCATTCTGCAGACACAGTGGGAGACAAGGATTTACCAAGTGAGAAGGGGAAAAAGAGTCCTTCATGATTTAAAAAAACAATTGCCATGGAGAGTAGTCAGTGAACTATAAACAAAGACATTTGTAGATAACTACGCTCATTGAATTCTTACACTTATGTCACTGGATAAGAACAAATATCTACGTTGTTCTGGGAAAGGAAAGGGACTTGAGAATTGCAGATAAAAATTTTATCGATTTGTGCTTGCATAATTTCTATAATATACACGAGGTTTTGTCTACTGAAGTTTTTTATGGATGTGTCACACTACAGTTCTCATGTTTTGTTGACTGAAAAAGTAGTGATGGGTGACTGAAAAAGTAGAAATGGGTGCAGACACAGAGCACGTAATTAACCTAAATATTTTGACTTGGAAGGAGGAAGAGCAGTCTGAAGCATATAAAATTGAGTGGACTTATTAATGTAGTGGGCAGGTGACTTCTTTTATCCATTTCTGCAAGCAAAATTTTTTGATTGGGATTACACACTTCCATAGTCTGGTAAAGTACTGTCCTGAAGCAAAGAATTGCTTTCAGACTTTGTTGTTTTGTCTGATGAG
This sequence comes from Alectoris magna, assembly GCA_030625065.1. Taxonomy (NCBI): domain Eukaryota; kingdom Metazoa; phylum Chordata; class Aves; order Galliformes; family Phasianidae; genus Alectoris; species Alectoris magna. The sequence goes on along the minus strand of CM060560.1, from coordinate 164,522,141 downwards.
GGAGCTCTAGGAGTGGGAAAGGTAGCTACTGTGGCTTTGTTCTGCTTCAAAAATGGAAGTGCAACTGGTCAGAAGTATTTGTATGCTTTTTAAATAGGTGTGATGGTTCCTCATAGGGCAGTAGTAATAATGAAGACGTGAGGAGGGCAACATGCCTGTTTTGTCTGTGTCCTCTGAGTCGAAGAAACCATACAACAGTTTAGATAGCATTCACAGAGTCCAAGGCAGGCACTGACAGTGTAGCCTTTTTTGTTGGAGAAATTCACTCCAGGTCCTCTTTACCCTAAGAGGAGAGAAGTAGGCAGTGTAAGTATTTGCAGTTAGGGGATATGAGTCCTACCACATGCCTGGCTGCTGCGTTTGAACAGGGTTTTTTTTGTTTGTTTTGTTTTGGGTTTTTTTCCTACTTTGGAGAAGAACATTGAGAAATATTCAATAATGAACCAGTTCATTAATGAAAAAGAGATAGGCTGCTTGAAAACATTGCTTTTATAAATTGCTTTAAGATTTTCTAGACAAGTAAACCAGAGACGAGCATTTAGGCTGTTTTGTTTTCAAAACATTATTTTTTTCCTAATTAGAATCAGAGTGATGGTTTTACTTGCATCTGATACTTTTTACAAGGTGGCTGAGGAATTAATATCCTACCATGGGGAAGGATTAATATTCTACTCCATCTTTTCTATACATTTCAGTAGAGGTTGCTGGTGGTGATCATCTCACTTACAGAAGTAAGCTTGCATGATGCTTTCACTTGTATTTTAACTACTTGTCCAGGCTAGCTTAAGCCTCTGAAGAATAGCAGGCACTTCTAGACCACTAGGAAACAAGTTGTGCTCTATAGACCTATTGCCTTTTGAAGCTAGAAGAAGAAGGTATGGCTGATGCTTTAGGAGCAAGAGTTGACAGGGCAGATATCTAAATGAGATAGGCTTTTGCATATTTGGCCCTTGCGTAGAAAGAGTTCTTATAATGTTATGCTGAGGAGAGCTTGGAGTGATTGGAGGAGCAAGGAAGCCAACAGACTGAGCAGTTTAGGTGAATAAAGGGGAAGTGCTGCACACTCCAGATGCTCGGCTGCATGCGTATTTAGGACTAGCAGTTAAACAAGTACAGTATTCAGTAACATCATTTTATTGGCCTGTTATTAAACTTTAGCTCTCGCATGGAGATAAAAGGCTGTATGCCAGGTGTGTGCAGATTCTCTAAACCATGTGTGCTTATTTGGGTTGATGCTTTCATGCATTCCCATAAAATAAGCATTTTTACAAGCGGCTAAATTGATTCAGTTTGTAGGCTTAGGAACATTCCAGTGTATAGATGAGAAGAAAACAGAAGATGGAAAAATATCCCTGTGTGTTTACTGTGGTGGAGGGGAATAGGGGGTTAATCCCTCTCTGTTAGCCCAGCATTTGGGACTATCTCCTGCAGACAGTTACCTGCATTTGATGGTAATTCGCTTGTAATTCACTTTTTGCTGGAGCATCACTTAGTCTGTTTCTGAGTTTGTTTTCACTTTTTATTTTGTTTTCCTAGTGAAAGGGGAGAGAAACCTTAAATCGTTGTGGAGCAGCTCTTGAATCAAGAGTTTGAGAGCTATCTTGCAAAAGCGGAATTTCTTGCCCTCCTCTGGAAGCCACAGGCCTGTCACCTTTTGTATGGCATTCTGCTGAGAGCATAGCTGACTTTGCAGTTTTAGAGTAAGGTGTGAGGTTTGAGATGAGAAGGGAGGGTGTTTTTCTCACCTCTTTAAGTGCTCCCAGAATCTGTCCCTCATGGCCATAAATAAGATGGTGCAGCCAAACTCTTAATGCTTCTTATTGTAGGCTGTTTCCCACTGGCCCAGTTTCACCAGAATTAATGACACAGCATCCGAATCTGTGTGCAAACTAGAAACAAGATTCGTTGAGGCATTGCTTTGAGATCACAAGTGCTGACTGACAAAAATTTTTGAATGTGCACCAGCATAAAATCTGTTTGTGGATCTCTCAGCCAGATGGCAAGTGAAGCTCCTAGTTAGAATCTGACAGCAAGTAATTAAGCAAAAAATGTGTGCAAAAGAGAGAAATTACACAGGACCTGGAAAAGACACGTTGGAGACATGGAAAAGCTGGAAGCATAATCTAAAACAGTAGGTGTGAGGAGTAAATGGAGAGTTCAGGCTGACTATTCACATAAAGGGTAAATAGCATATGGAAGAAGTTACCTGAAAAGGCTGTTGACATAAAGAGTAGAAATAAATTCCAGACGCACCTCCTTCTCCATGAAGGGAGCGAGTTGAGACATATGGGGAAAAACACAGTGAAGTGTGATGGAGATCAAACAAACAGGCAGACATGTTGGGCCGGAGGTAGGTCTTTCTCCAGATCATAAAATTCCTCCGTCTGGTAGACTGCCGGCGTATCACTGTTCAGGCCCTGGAGGATATTTGTCTTTCACAGTAGTGTTGCAGTTTCACAGAGTGATGAAGCTTCAGTTCATGCTCTGTGTTTCTGAAGGCATTCTCCATGCCTTAGAATCTTTGCAGAGCTCAAAATAGAAAATTCCTTACACGCAGAGGCCCTGTGTCCGATCTAGCCAGGAATACCCTTCCTGCTCCTCAATGCTAACATTGTTGCCACTGGAGTTTTTTTCCCCCTTTTTTATCAGGAAAGGTTCAGAATTCATTTTTGCACTTTTCTTGATGTACTTAGCACAGACAGAGCACTGTTTGTGGATCAGTTATATAGAAATTGTTCACGATTTCCTTTCATCTTAATTGAGGCCATTTGCCTTTAAATGAAAATGTCAGTGACTTACTAGCGCAGGAGCAAGAAAAGGGAAGATTTCCTGCTGTGGCTAAGGAGAAATTTTTATGCTGCTGTCTGTCAGTAGGCATTGACTTATCAGAAAAACTTCATTTCTGAGCGTTTCTTTGAAAAAATTATGTTTCAGGTGTGTTTTTTGTTTTTTTTTTTTTTCCAATGCAAAAGTAAGGGGAAAAGGGCTACTAAATTAGATAGGGTCAAATCAGCAGTGATACTGCAATCAGTGTGATCTGTCTTCGTGCCGGGTTGGTTGTTGACACACATTGTCTTATTACAAAATGGCCTAAAGCAAAACTAATGCTGAAAGCAAGTTTATTTGCAGCTATTGATCATCTTTATCTCTGAGCATTGAAGTAAATAAAATTTATTAAGCGCTTTTTGTGGCCTTGTTTGAATGGTTACACACTGTGATTTCACATACAGAGAGTTGCGGTGGCATTTTTTTTTTAATGACAGGACAAATCTCTTTTTTTTTTAATGTTAGCTGGACAATATTGGGTCCTTTCTGTTAGTCTATAACTCAGGTGATGTAGAGGATCTGTTAACGCTCTCCATTAAGCGAGGGTCTGCTCATCCCTGTCTACAACAGTGTCCATGCCTTGTAGAATACTTAAGCAGAAGCAGAGTTCTTCTGGAAGATGCCTAATGCCTCAGTGATGCAGGTGTGCTGCCAAGGAGAGGACTGATAGTAATATTAAATAAGTACAGCAGATTTGTAAGAAGTCCGTTTATCTAATATTAATCTTAAATGCTTTTAAGACTCTAAACTGTGTGCTTTTCTAGTGAGTCTTATTTTTCTTACAGGAAATATTGACTAAATCATAAGACTAGACGTCTTACATTTTTTCATGGCACAGCGTTTAATTCTGCATGTCTATGGAAGTCTGTTCATGGACAAATCTTTTGTAGGACTGTTGATTAAAGAGATGATTGTAAAAGCTGCATATTTTGTCCCCCTAGACTGTTTATACCATGGCTCAGTTTCCCTTCCCACAACTGGCAGAATTAAGGGAGAAGTACACTTACAACATTACTCCTTTCCCTGCGACAGTAAAGTCAACTTCATTTTCAGGGTAAGTTTGAAATGCACTGCAGATCATTGTCAGATATTGAAATGACATCTTCCCTTATATACACCTAAAGAAAATAAAGATGTTTAGTAGTAGCCATGTTTAAGAACATCTCTTTCCTTTTTCCCTTATGTTCTCCTTTATCAGAAGGCTAGGCAGAACCAGAGACAGTGATGAAGAGAATGATCTAGATGATGAAGACTCCATTGCCAATGCAATTGGCTGTCTTGGACCATTAAGTGGCTTTTTGGCACCAGAGCTCCAGAAGTACCAGAAACAGATGAAAGGTAAAAATGTTCTAACTAATTTTAGAAAATGGAGTTAAATCTGCAAGACCTTGCAGAAATCACTTGTATATTCAACTGTGAAAGCTGCCGTGAAAATGGTGTTTTTAATTCACACAGGGATTACAGCAGATAACAAATCACTACCTCTGCAGTCCATGAAGATACGTTGAAAGTCAATTTCAAAGGCTGCATATATACAATAAATAATCCTACGGGGTAAGGATTTGGCTACAGTAATGTTTAAAAAACAGCAGTGAAGTGTTGCCCTCTCACAAAAAATAAAAGAAGCAAGCATATGAAAAAGAAGTCTAGCCTATGTCCATGCTAATTTCCAAGAGAGCTATTTGGTAATCAGCATCTTCTGAAGAGTATGTATTTGATAAATAATCTTGACCTTCATTAGCATATGTGCATATGGAACGTGTCGGTGAAGACTACCTCACCACCTCACCCCCTGACATCTAATCTGAATCTTTCCTTCTTTAGTTTAAAACCATTCCCTTTTGTCGTATCACAGTCTACCTGTGTGAGAGGTTGATTTCCCTCCTGCTTATAATCTCCGTTTAAATAGTGGAATGCTCTACATTGGTGAGCACCAGCTCCGGCAATGCTTCACCTCTTGTTGGTATGTCCAGTACCTGAATCAGAAGGTTATCGTTGATGGACTCCAAGAGTCTCCTGGATTGTTTGCAGCTTGCCATGTTGTTTTCCCAGCAAATATGTGGGTGGTTGAAATCTCCCATCAGAATGAGAGTCAGTGAGCGCAATGCTTCTTGCAGCTGAAGCAACAGACTCCCCTTGATCAGATTGCCTGTAGTAGACCCCAACCACCAGCTGTCCTTTATTGGTTCTGTGCCTAGTCTTATCCCACAGGTTCTCACCCTATTCCTGTTTCTCAGAGGGAGCACTTTTTAAACACAGAGAGTAACTCTTCCACTCCTCCTGCTTTGCCTATCCCTTCCAAAAAGCTTATAGCCCTCAATGGTGGTATTCTAGTTATGTGAATCATCTCACCATGTTTCCATGATAGCAATGAGATTGTAGTTTTCCAAGTGCATTGTGGTTTCCAGCTCCTCCTGCTTATTTCCCACTCTGCGTGCATTGGTATAGAAACACTTCAGATGTGCTTTTGGATACATTACCTTTCTAAAGGAGCCCTTCCACGAATCTCCTGGACAAATCTGAGGTTTTCCCCCACTGCTTCCTAAAGTGACAGTGTTCCCTGGCTCTTCTCTGTCACTCAGCAGTACTTCCTTCCCCCAGCATCTCTAGATTAAAGCTCTCATGATGAGCTGACAGCTTGCTGCCCAGTATATTCTTGGGTGTATTTTGGGTATGGTTTAGAGTGCTCTGACAAAATGCTACTATTTTTTCAAATCCTTCAATTGAAATAAAACTTTTGACAGGATTAAATGTTCCGATGTGCAAACATTCAAAGCAGAACAAAATTCTGATACAGGAGAAGAACGTGGTAAGAAGAACATAGTATTTCTTAACTTGCAGCAGCCTTTATGAAATGGTGATCGATGGTGACGTTGTGATGCCCTGGGAGGGGCTATAGCTTAAAAAAAACAAAAATGAATTTGAATGGGTAAAGAGGGAAGCAGCCTGATGTAGCAGACACAGTTATATGATGACACACCAGTGTTCTTGTGGATTGGTTTTGCTGAGACCTGACATTTTCACTCTTGATTTTTGTGGTGTCTTTTTTTTTTTTCCTTCTTGAGGGTGTGTGAGTCTTCACCTGCTGCTTCAAGCTAGCACTTAGTCAGAACATCACACTGCTATTGCAAACTAAACCCAAGACAAACAAACATCCCTTGAAAAAGGATTATCCCCTTGACCCCAGAGTTCCAGTTTGGTGGCGCATCAGAAACAGCTGTGAAAATAAATTGCGCTGCTTCTATTGCTCTTTGGTTGCATATCAGGGAGACTCTGAAGTTGCCTGACTCCTCAGCTGCTCTGCTTGCTACTGTCAGCTTATTCCCTGTGGTGCTATAACCATCTCTTGATGGTTCTTGCTACTGTCGCTTAGGCCATTTGTTTAACCTCATGCCTCTTCAACTGTAACACATTTTAAAACTTGCATTTTTAGCTTCATCTTTGACCAGCTGAGTATTTTTAAGAATCATATATGTTTTTTAATTACTTCAGTAATGTCTTGGTGTACTTTAGGGTAATTGGAAAGCTGTGATCGGAACCTTCCGCTGCTTTGTTAATCGATGTTGTATTCTTAAAACACGAACTCCTCCCCCTGTCTCCCACCAAATCCTTACTATTCTTAAGGAGTAGCTCTAGAAATATGTATTTGTTAAAAATACTGCAGCTTTATTAAATACGTCTATTATAACAACTTTGATTAAAGACTGCAGATAAAGAAGAGAATAGGAATCAGCTATAGGCTTGCCTTGCTGATAATCTGCAGAACTCTTCGGTATGCCAATTAACTCCTTGTTTCCACTTTATTCCCACCCCATGCAGATCAGAATGAAGAACAAAGTCTGGGCTCCAGTAACATTGCAGAACTTAGTCCTGGAGCAATAGACTCTTGTCGAAGCGAGTATCACGCTGCTTTTAACAGCATGATGATGGAGCGTATGACCACTGATATCAATGCACTGAAAAAGCAGTATTCCAGGATAAAGAAGAAACAGCAACAGCAGGTTCACCATGTGTATATCAGAGCAGGTAATACATCAAAACATACTCAGTTACTGATTTTTTTACAAGCCAATCTCGTAATAGGAGCCAAGGCCAATGATGCTCTTTTACTTTTAGCCAAATAGGGAAAATGAAAGATTGACTTGTAACATTAGCAGTAGAGTGGTTACAACTCAATATACACAAAACGTAAATGAGAAGGTGATGATGTTTTTTCTTTTGTCAGGATCTGAAGATGATGACCCTGGGATATTTTTAGGTCCCAGGGACCAGCTGAACAATGGTATTTAAAAGCGTCATTGCTATCTGGGTGCACTGTGTTGATCTCTCTGATTCAAAAGTTTAAATCCTTGGCATTCTTGGAGTTGACATACTGATGCACTGGAAAAAAATGATAAAAGGAGATGAGTACGCTTTGGGTCAAGCAGCGGGTAGATTCATAGCTGGCCCATAGCTTCCTACCACCCCTGAGATCATCAGGGCATGGCAGGTTCAAATGTTCCATTGTGGCTGACAGTTTATCTAGCCCTAATGATGTTGCTCTCAAATTCAGGCTAGACATTAGTTTGTTATTTAGCAATCTGTTACAGAATCTGTTTCTCCTGTTGGCATTCAGTGATTTGGAGATTAGCCTGAACAGAGCAACTGAAGGTTTCACTAGGTATGCAAGCTCCTTGTTGGAAGTCATCTTTCCAAGTCAGCATTGAAACATGCAGATGGATGACTGCAGAGAGTTTTATTCCTCTCCCAGCGGCTAAACTTTTTTGTAGGTGCTGCTAATTTTCATTCAAGTTAGTATCTTTTTTGAAGGAAATTCTTTTCAATAGCGGCAAGGTATCTGCTTTGAGCAAAGGCAGTAGCTGTGCCGAAACAGTGCAAACAGTAAGATGTTGATTCCCAAGGGCTGCCAAATAAATAAATAAATAAATCAAACCCAATACAGTAACACTTCTGATTTTTCTAATCATGCTGCAGAGCTGGGTTTGAGGTTTAATCAAACTGTCACCTGATTATCTAATTCTGAATTAACTGCTGTGATTGGATTGGAGGATATAAAAATAAGTTGGTGTGGTCTTATCTATTAAATATATATTGGTTCATTCTGTATCCACTCAAGCCTCACGGAGAGGCTTAGATGACTGACTTCATGTAGGGATTGAATTGCCCCTTACAGCTGGAAGAGGAATGGGGGGGGGGGGGGGGGGGGGGGTACAGAGATCAGAAGCCAGTTTCAGTTACAGCACAGTTTCACGAGTGGAGGAGCTGTATTTGTTGTGATTTATTTTCATGGTTTTCCTGGCTCAGGACTTAGCCATAAGTGAAAAGTGTGGAGGGAGAATGGAATTATAGCACATTTAGCTTTGTTTGTGACTCCAAATTGTAAGAGGAATTCAGTGATTTTACTTGAAGTCAGTCCTATGAACCTTTGTTGTACCTCAAGAAAAGTTACAAATTGTCTTTGCTGATAGATCCTTGGAGCATTTCGTTTCAACGTTAATTTAACAACACCGTGCTTCTTTCAAACACTTTCTTTCAGACAAAGGGCCAGTTACCAGCCTCCTTCCTTCTCAGGTAAACCATTCCCCAGTGATAAACCACCTCCTTTTAGGAAAGAAGCTGAAATCAAGTAACAAGTCTCTCAAGAATGCTGTTATCCACATTCCAAGTCATGCTACAGGGAAGATGTCTCCCATTCCCCAAGAAGATCTTAAATCCAAACTGAACTCTCCGTGGCGCACTCACATACGAGTTCACCGGAAGAATATTGCTAGGGCTAAAGGCCAGCTGGGCTATGGGGATACCATAGGACTTATAGATGAGCAGAGTGAGAGTTGTAAAACAAATTGTCCTGGTGCAAAGGAGGACACTTCCAAGCATTCTGATTTTGGAGAAGGAGGAGGTAGCTTGGATGACAGGACTACTCGAAAAGCTGACCAGCAGTCTGCTGATGCAGTCTCTATGGACAGCAATACAGACGTGACAGTGGTTCAGCTAAAACTGGAAACGCTGGAACTCACCTCAGATAACAAAACTGATGCTGAGTCAACATCCAGTCAGTCCTGCCAGCCACGTTTATCTGAGTCGTCTAATTCATCCAGTGACAACGGAAACCTGGCTAAATCTCCCCAGCCTGGTAATTCAAAGCCACAAGTCTTCAATCCTTTCCCCAGTGTCAAGCCTCTTCGCAAGTCAGCTACGGCCAGGAATTTAGGGCTGTATGGCCCCACTGAAAGAACGCCGACTGTACACTTTCCCCAGATGAGCAGAAGTTTCAGTAAGTCAGCCAGTGCAAACAGTGGGACCCGGAAACGATGATGTACCACCTGGCACTTTTTATTTGTGACAGCGACAAGATTTGTATTGCTTTTTTAAATTTTATTTTGTTTGTGTGTGTTTGTGTCCCAAAGAGTTTCTAATCTTTACCTAATGAGGACAAAAGTGGCTACCAGATGTACAATTTTGTGTCTTTGGAAATTGTGCTCCCGTGTTGCTATGGGATAGATTAGTGAAGATGCACTTTGGCACCCAGTCGCCAACTTCAATGTTTCTGTGGTAAAATAAACATTGATTTGGAGCGTGAAGCATACTAAAATCACCAGCTGCCTTTAACCCATAGGCCTCAATGGCTGCCTCTTGTTTCTTTCAAAGCTGTGAAGACAAACTGTCTGCCTGGTGCAGCAAAACCATAATGCAGTTTTTAAAACTGTTATGCAGCCTCCTGCATCACACTCATCACACTGAGTAGCTGGAGAAGCCTCAACTAACAAAAGCACAAGCAGCCCTCGCAATCAAAAGTATCACTTTTGTTGTTGAACATGGACATATGTTTATGCTGGACCATGTGGCTTCAACCATTCTCCAATTGCATGTCATGCTTCTCTTCCCATGGCAGTCCTCTGCTGATAATCTTTTTAATATAAATGTAAATCAGTGAGCGTGAGAATAACAGACACAAGTCCTTCCACAGCACTGGTTTGCTCCTTTTCTTTTGCGTATAATGGCTGGGGAGTTGCAGTGCTGCAAAATTAGGTATAAGGTACAACTATGTGTATAGTTGTGTTGAATGTTATGACACATCTTGGCTTTAGTGGATGTAAAACTATTACCTAGATTACAACCAGTTTTGTAATTAAATCATATTTGCCTGCTTAGCAGTAGGTAAAATACATGAATGCTCCAAAGTAGTTTAGAAGTTAAAAATCTATAAATAGAGTAGTAAGATACTTAGGGTGCCACTTGTCATTGAAACCCAACACATCAGCCACTATGTTAGTGGATTGGACCCTTTGGACTGCCAGGAGTTCCCCGCATGGCTCCGGCTTGTTGAGAAACACCCACGACTAAGCTGTAAGCTGGATGTTTACTTCTCAGTCAGTCCCCTTCTGCCTGTTGCTTAGAATGTTTTCTCAGAAGCCTGACTTTTGATACATGTCCCCAGCTAAAGTTTTGCAAAGCTGATAAATACCATGAGACAAACAACATTTATATGTGTATATATAAATATAAGCAGGTAGGCAGAGAAACTAAATGTGGATCATTCAGCTTTGGGGTTGCAAAATCAAACGCTCCAACTCCAGCAAATCAGGTTGTTCTTAAAAGATTACAGCTCTGCCACACTGTATGCACTGACTCTGATTTGTGACATCAGTACTTCCAGGTTCCTCATGATGTGGCACAGTCCTGACTTTAAGCTGATGTAAAGGCAGTAATGACAAATCAATCCCATTGTATCTATTTCCTCATCCTCATTCTTTGTTGAATTTGGAAATTAACATATGATTGTCTATTTATTAATGTATCCCATGACTTTTAGGATGTGATAACAATTTTAGCTGTACAATATACCCTGTTTATTGTTGTGGGGACAAATTTATTTCACTGTTGTATTTTATACAGGTGTATGCATATAGGATAGTATACAAGTATGAACATGATGCATTTTAAACAGTTATAGATCAGATCTTGCCCCTGCCTTATTTCGGGTTAAGTAGTATTGTCGCTAATGATTACCTGTAGCATTAAGTAAATCTAAAAGAATGTAGAATTTAGTCACTAATCGGTGGGCTGTATGAGAGCTGTTTCTGCCTTGATTTAAAAGAAATGCACTTCTTTTCAAAATTTTACTGTGGATCATTCTCCCCATTTTATTTGTAGCTTTAGCAGATCGTGCGGCTGTGTATGGAACCAGTGAAAATAAAAGGAATGTCATTCTGGAAAAGAAAAAAGCTAAAACGTCACAAGTATGTGCATGAATTTTTGACACATTAAGATGAGATTAAGTAATGGAAAATTAGCAAGCTTTGCATTGGTGTTTCTTTCCCCAGACCATCACCTATGAAAAACTACTTCTAGTGATTCAGACCTATCAACGATGAGTGTGCTTTGAGGGGCGTGGGCTTTATTTGGACTGTTAGGACTGAGGCAAAGGAATCGCAGCAACTGTGGTATTAATTGGGTGCTGTTTGCAGCAGGAAATTCTGTCTAAAATGACACTCAGTTTTCTCAGTTTCCAGAACTAGCAATACTGGGTTATTCGGTACCCCAAAGGATGTTTGACCTACCTGAAATCTGTCTGCTGAGCACACAGCAAAAGCATTTGGTGCTGAGGAGAAACATTAAGAAGAGGTCTAGAGAACCAGGAAACTCCTGAGAAGTTTCCAGTTGTTTTTCTCTAAAGATTCCTTTCATCAAGTAAGGTCTGTGGATGCAGCTGTCTTTGGAGGACTGGCAAAAATTCATCCTAATGGATCGCCGTCCTTGTTGTTGCTTTGTTTGCTCCCATTTTTCACATCTTTTTATTGGTGGAAGATTAAAGCAGGCAGTTGCTGCAGTGTCCATGAACGCTTTAAGAAGTGCAGAATTGCCCCATGAATGAGCACCTTCAGCCCAAGTGTTGTCAGCCAACAGGAGCTGGTGGGATGGCAGGTTGCTCGAGAAACTAGAGGCTGCTCTCAGACTTCTCAGTATCACCTTGTTTGTGATAGGCATCCTAGGAAGGTGTGGGAAGGGTGGATCCGGCCAGAACCCTGTAGGAAAAGCTGTGTATGAAGAGGATCTTCATGATTGATAGTCTTCTCCTGAAGACTTTATGGTTTGCACTGTCTGGAATTTGAGTGATCTTAAATGTGGCAAAGGAAAGCTACAGCACTGAAGTCTACGTGCTCAGTTCTGATGAGGGGTTCAATCACTTTTAACGTGATTTAGGGTGCAGAATTGGATGCCAGCTAGGGTTAATAGTGTTTCAGGCTGGTCAGTGGTCTGGCCCACATGCCCTCAGCTTATGTGATGCAGCTTCTGCTGTGCTTAATCCTGCACGCAGGGTGCAGCAGTTGCTGGCTCACCGCAGGTTTAACAAGAGCCACAAACTTTTTTCAAGTCTTCCTTTGATAAAACCATATTGAACCATGCTGGCTTACCACAAATAAGCAGGAAGGATTGGCAGTAGTAGCAGGGATGTGGGAGGTAATGCATGTCAATTGGGATAAGAGCATAAAAGTGTGTGATAAGAGCAAGGTGTGTGGCAAACTGGGTGCCTGCGCTTCTTTTTAAACTGTTAATTTACAGACAACACATGGAAGGATCAGGTCAGCTGTGTGCCCCTCTCCCACTCGGTGTGCTCACAGGGAGCTCTGGCCTGCCTGAGGTCTGCCAGGAGCTGATCTGTGATGACGGTACCAACCTACGTTGTAGCCCAGCCACTGTCCCCAGCCTGCCAGCTAAGGGGAGATGACAGCTGGGGAGCAGCTGATGCGGTTCGGTGAGGCTCCCTTGGCATGACAAGCTACTAAAGGAGGGAGTGGACATTTGAATCCCAGCCAGGGCAATACCTGAGCTGTTTCTGCAAGCACACTTGCCTCCTGGCCTGTGTCCCGAGCCAGCGGGATGTGAACCAGCTCTGTGTGGAGAGCATGGCTGGGATTACTGCAGATGGCTGTGCTGGGCTGCTGCTGGATGGCAGTGACTGTTTCACTGTGGGAAAAGCCTGATATGCTAACTGCAGCTCCATGGTGCGGAGCTGGCTTGCCCAATGTGCTGAGTACAACTTAGCTGCTAGGGCAGCTCCTCAGCCTGCAGCTGCCTGGACTGTGCACAGCATATCTAGTGGTGGTGGTTGGCCAGGCTGGGGCTGATGAGAAAATCTGCAGCAAATGAGCGCTGTGCTGTCCTGGGTAGCTGAATGCACAGTGAGGATCACAGACAGCGCTGCAGCAGCAAAACTTCCTCCTTCACACGAAACAATACAAATACAGAGGTCACGAATGAAAGGAATAATAAGCAGCACAAAGCTTGAGCCTGAAACAGTAACTGTCAACTCCTATGTGAGCTCTAAGATGCACCTGCTGCCTGGACCCCAGTTGCCCCATAAAAACCACTCACATGGGAGTCAAACAGCGCTCCTGAGAAAGGCTGCAGATACACCTCTGTCACTTTCCTATTTGCACCTGAAAAGTAAGTGAAACTCACTCAGTTGTTTCCAGACTGGGGTTTACAATTGCAGTTTTCCTTACCCTCCTAATGACACGATTTCTGGAAAATGCTGAGTGCTGATGTAACGCTGCTCTTCGTTGCCGGTCAGTTACACGACACAACGTGCCCTCTGAACTCCAGGTTACACTCTAGGATAGTTTTTTTGCACTGTTTTCCCTGCACTAGTAAGCTTCTCACCCAGCTACAACAACAGTGCCCGCTGCCTGGCCCCAGCGCTCTGGGAGAAGAGGCCTTTCTCCAGAGGGAACAGACGGGCCTTTGTCTGCTTGGCAGAGGGAAGAAGCCTCAGTGTTGGCCGACACGTTCTCCATCTCCGCCAGCCGGTGCTGAGTCACTGATTTCCTTCCCAGCCAGAAGGCCTTTGCTCCATTCATGCCCGTGAGCCGCTTCCGCTGTAGTGGGAGAGGCAAACTGTCCCACCCCCCCACCAGGCCTTGGGCCCAGTGTGACAGGCGGCTCCTGGGGGATTTTGCTTCTACACTTTGCAAAACATAATGGCATGTTCTTTAAAAATGCTACAATTGTGAAGATGCGATGTTGCCAGCTAGCAGAGGTTGGATCAGGTCTGTAGATACCACCTCCTGCAAGTCCGTGCTGGATCCTCCGGCCTGGGTCTTCCCCGGGTCTTCCTGAGTTAACATGAATGCACAGTGAGCTAGCTGCGGTCGCTAGATGCCACTGTTGCTCCGTACAAAACCCGTTCTGCTGCCTAGAAGCTGCAATTGGGAGGAAAGGAAATGAGAACACAGTTTGGTGTTCGGAAATTGTTCTCGTCTTCGACCCTGGAGCTGTTACCGAGTCACTCACCCTTGTTTTCCTACTGTATCCTCCCTGCTCTGTCTGACTTCTCAGTGAGTCTGCTAACCTGGAGCAGTGAGCCCAGCACACAGCCTGCCAGTGTATCTTTGGAAACGGCGTCCATAGCAATACAATAAAACACTTACACGCTCTTTCTCAGTTAGTGGCATAATAGAGATTAAAAAAAACCAAAAACAAACAAACAAAAAAACCCTTTCTGTTAAATTCCAGTAATAACAAAACACGGCTAAACTAAAAATATCCCTCCCTAGACGCTCAGTGCCATGCCTTGGAGACCTTTCTATTCCAACCCCAAACATTTTCGAAGCCTCTGCAGTTTGCAGACAACCTGTGTTTATGGATCCTGTGCCTTGAGAATTACTTCCCTCACTATCCTGCAGTCCACCTGCCTGTACTCAGCAATCAGTACTTTCTCTGGTCCATCTGCGCCCCAGGCAGCACCTCTGCCAGCATCCTAGCAAAATGAGAGGATCTTTTGATTTATAGTTCAATTTGTCATGAGCTTGCACTGCAAGTGTTAGTGAACAGAGGTGGGCAGAGACACATGGGCTTGGTACAGACTTACCACATGCACACTATCTAGTATACCACCAGGAAAAAATTCATCAGTGAAATGCAGGTCACCTGAAAGGCAAACATCCTCAATCCATTTAGGCTTTTAAAACAGGATAAGATATTATTAAGATGCTTAAAAAGAAACACGACCTTTGCTCAGCTACTGCACAGCAACATAGATGCAGACATTCTGCAGTTTCCCTCTTTGGCTTCAGCACTCCCAGAGCATCCGGACCTCTGCCTTCCCTTATGACATCTGTAGCCTCTGGCAAATCTATGTGTTAGCAAAAATGTAGTCAAGCTGAAAAACTAACTCTAACTCTGAGATGTGCCTGGGACACCTCAGGCTGCTACTTGTTGTCCAGTAATGAATCCCAAGACAGCGAATCTTGATGTGCCTGAACAAAGCCAGAAACTGCTGGATTTTGGTCATTAAATCAAAGTGTGTTAAAGAACATGGTCATTTCTGGATCCAACTGAGTGCAGCTGGTCCAAAAATGGCTGGGGAAATCCAGCTGTTCAAGGTTTTTAACCTCTGTTTTGAGATATGCTTCAAAGAAAGGAATCGCTTCCAAAATTTCTTTTATCCTCAGAAATCATTTTTTCTCTTATCCACCCAGTGATGTCCTTGATTGGTGTCTGCAAGCATGAGCAGTCCCTATCCTGATAAGCAGTGTCTTAACTGTTGAGCGTTGTTCATTCGAGGGCACACGGCTGCTTTCTGTGCCTCCTGTTGAGGCGGCGCTTCTGCAAACACTCAGCCAAGTTCCATGGTACTGGGACATGGCTGTGTGCCAACAGTGGGGTTCATGCAGGTGAAGGGGGAGGAAGGCACTGCCCTCTTCTAAAGAGGCAGACAATAGTCTTATTGTTTAAAAGAAAAACAGGGGTAGAGGGGCCTGTGCATCCACTGGAAGGGCTTAGGGCCAGAAGCAGTGGAAAGGCTCTCTCAGAGGAATTCGTCTGCTCAGGTGGCAGAGGGAGGGAGACCTGTGCCCCAACACCTGCATGCGTTTAGATGTTACAGTAAGTGGTGATTATACAAAAAGAGGACAGAACTCCTCTGCAAGGAATAACCTTCACGTGGGGCTTATTTCTTTAGATTAACAGAAAAAAAAGGATGAAAGTTGGCAATGACGGAATTTCAATATGCGTTTTGCGTTAAGGAGAACGCCCAGTAAATGTCCTGGATCACCGCCTGCCCTGGCCTTCTGGTGTAGGTTTGGGAGGAGGCCAGGTGGGCTCTTCCACTTAACGCTTACTGACAAGTAGGAAACTCAGAACATTTCCTTTCTGCTTTTTTCTCCTCCTTTCACACCCAAATGGGTCAACCTGTGCACAACATCTAGTGAGGAAGAGAGCCACTTCTGACACAGCTATGAACCACGTTCATTTCTGTTTTTCTGCCAGTCTGATTTGTTGGTCTTCCCCTCTACATTTCGTGCTTTCACAGTAAGATATTAGTCCATCAAAAACCCAGAACTTCCCTTCAGTTGGAAACTTGGCTGTTAGTATCACATATGCGTAGCTATATTTGCTAGATCAGAAAATAGAGTACCTCAATCTTCTTTACAAATTCATAACAGAAAGTTTGTTTGTGGCTGTCTTTCATCTCTCTCATTTATGAAGAATGGCCTGAGAAGTGTTTTGCCAAAAATTTGGACACCAGAAGGGAAAAATATTTCCCCAAATTCTTACCCCTACTTTTATCTGAATGTCTTTGGAAACTCAGTGCACAGTTCCTTACATTTTGATTTGAAAAAACCGTGCTCTCCTTGTAATGCAGAGGCCAGAGACTATTCAAACTCATGGCAGCAAAGAAGTGACCTGCCTTCTGAAGGTGGCTTTTCTATGATCAGAAAAACCAGGAACTGTGGGAGCAATGCTCCAGCATACGGGGTTTTGGAGGTGGACGTAGTGTTTCTCCTCTCTTCCGTACAATGACCTCTGCTCTGCCTCTCACTCAGAAGACAGGTGATGTACGTATCCAAGACTGCATTTCTGAACTCACTGGAATCACTCCAGTAAAATTAAAATCATCTGAGGGAATTACTACACACCTAACACTGCTGCAGAGCTAGGTGGAAGGTAAAATCACTGTACTGGTTTATTTCACTGCTACAAATGACAGGCCCAGAGAAGGGAGAGGCACTGGGACTTGGCTGCCATCAAAAGTGACCGTATGAACAGCGAGTAAGTGAAATACATGGATTTTTCTTTCAGAGGTGTGTTCTGCTCTGAGGTGCTGTTGGGGGATATGGAAAGCTTTGATGATGATGAAAAGAGCCACTACATATGTGTAGAAATAAAAAGGAATTCCTTCTTTTATCTTCTCTTTTTATAGCACAACAGATGGACTAATTGGAAATGGGATTGCTAAACTACATCATGATTATTCAGCACTTTTAAAACTCCATCCAGGATCACAGAATAGAGGGTAAATCCTGCTTGCTTTTCTGTCACACAGAACATGTACCTACATGATCTTTGAGCTCTGCACTTCGCATATGTAGACTGTTACAGATGAAATGTATGCTCGATGTTGTTTTCTCACTGCTCCCATACAGAGATGGACTATGGTGGAGAATGCCTTGTACCGTGTAGCCCTGAAGTCATTACTCTCAGGAGTGTTGCAACGTGAGTGTGTTGCCTGGGCTGTATATTTTAGTTTTGTTGTGTCACAGCTTCTTGTCTTAAGCTAAGGTCACCTCAGGGTGGGAAGAGGATGTCAGTTTAGGTCTTTACCACATCAAGTTTTAGGCTGTGACCAGAGTGCTAAACAATAGAAAGTTTAGAAGAAATGGGAATATTCCTTACTGCTGTTGAGAGCTAAATGGAAAAAAGACAACCAAAATCCCTTTATCTGCAAGTCACAGACCTCTGAGCAGGAAAGCTGAAGAACTACACAGAGAAAGTTCTCTGCAAGGCAGCAAAGAGCTTTAATACTTGTGGAAAACAGGAGTTGATAGAATGATTGTGAGCACTGCCTACTGGCCCATTAGTCGCTAATAGATTTTATGTGTATAAAAGTGTAGTGCTGAATGAAACTTGATCGATTTGACCCCAAAGACTGTAGAGATCTAACACAGAATCACAGAATCACAGAATGGCCCGCGTTGGAAGGGACCTCAAGGATCATGAAGCTCCACCCCCACCACCACAGGCAGGGCCACCAACCTTCATATTTAATATTAGACCAGGAAAGGTGGACTAGTATTTGATAGGGAATGTGGTTTGCAACATTCTGGGTGGATTTTGCTCTGTACAGTGAAATGGAAATAAAGGTTTAAAAAATATCCAACAGCTCTGACACTCACATTTCTTAATAAACACCGTGATGTTTAGTTTCTATTTGTACAATGTTTGTGTTACGCGGTCTAACTCAAATTATTTGTTACATATTAAAAAAACCAAACAAACTACCAGTTGACTTGGAACATCCCAATGTTTTGGCATTTTAATTTTCATAGAAGTGTTGGGGTTTTCTGCTCCCAGAACTTCATCGTTAAAGAAGGGAGGAGGAATTTGTCCTTCCCTCCACTTGGCAAGCAATGCGCATGTTCCTTTCTGTAAACAGCAGATTAATTTGAGCAGTAAGCAGCCCCCACTGGCTTCTGGCTTTTACTAACTGGAGGCTGAGGGCTCAGTGCAACGAAAACTTGAGCTGCCCACAGAATAGCTACTCTGATTCAGCTGGAAGCAGAGGAGGACTTTGGTCCTTCTTAGAAAATACTTGTGCTTTTTTGTTGATAGTTCTTGTTCCCAACAAAGACAGAAGTGAACTAATCTCCCAAGCTGGGATGCTCAGAGATGTGCAAAGTGAGATAGGACTGGCAAGAATACAATACACAGATTAATAAGGAAGTCATTAAGGGATAGAGAAGCTCTGATGTGATGGAGTGGCTTTTAGTTTGAAGAAAAATAGGTACATAAGCTCTCATTTTGCTTTAAATTTCACCCTTCTTTTCTGCAGTAAGCCATAAGTCAACTGCTTGCTGTGACTTCAGCAGAAAACAATCTCTCTCTTTGCTTTCCTTCTCATAGACATCTTGGGCTCAATAGAAAGCTTTCTGACTTGGATCCAACTGTTTGCTCAGTTTAGAGGAAATTTCTGATGCTATTCAGTATTTCACAATGGCACCAAAAGGAAATTTATCAGCACAGGAACTCTACTTAATTAACAAGCTGACAGAAACACGCCCCGAAACAGAAGAGAAGGGCTCTTGCAAGGCAAGGCAGGCATGCCACTGGGTAAAGTAAAGAAAGATTAAGCCAGAGAAGGAGGCATCCCGCAACATGGGAATAAGAAAAATGGAAAGGAAGGACAGTATCTGAAGATAACAGAACAAAGCAACACAACAAAGGCAAATTACTCAGTTTTTCCACCCTTTTCCTCTGTCTTCCTTGCCTGTTGTGTACTGAGCACCTAGACCCAGTGCAAACTAATCCAGAGATCCAGAGTGTCTTCATTACTTGAAAATGTTCTCTTTTATGCCCGGGGTTATTTGACACAGGCACATATATACCTAGATGCATACATAAATGAGGGATGCTCTGAAAGTACTTTCTCCAATTTTATTATGCTGGCCCAGTATGTCAGGGGCAGATGGTGGTGGTATGGCAGCAGAGACTGAACTTTCCCACCAATACTCCATTACATTTTGATGCCATGTGACAGATGGCAGCAGAAGGGTAGTCTAACAGAATGGTGTCTGATATGGAAGCGTGCATGAAGCGAAGCTGTATCACTGAATTCCTCAATGTGAAAAAAAATGGCACCTTGATATTCATCAACTCTTACTGAATATTTATGGACACCAATAGTGGATGTGAGCTCAGTGAAAGCTGGACTGCGTGGGCAGTGTTTTCCTAGCAACAGCACCGTCACAGCAGCTATGAAACAGCGGGGCATCTCTGCTGATACAGATTTTTACAAGAGCAGCACACAGGCACTCGTTCATTGCTGGCAAAAATGCATAGCTAATGGTGGTGACTACATCAAAAAGTAGTGTTTTGTAACTGAGAATTTGCTCTATCAAATGGTGCTATCTGATGTTGTTTCCATGGAAAAAGATATGTGACATTACTTTTGGAGCTAACTATGTATATCTAGGACAGACACGTATTTCTGAATGGTCCAAGGACAAATATCCTCCACTGCCATTTTCCAGGGCAGCAGTAGCTCCCCGTTACATGGCTTGAAGATGCTATGCTATTCCATCTGCCTTCTCTAAAATGTCTTGCTCCTGAGTACCCTGAAACAATAGATGATGATACCCGCTCCAGAAAGTAGACTTGGACCCCCAAGTTGTTTCATACTTAGGTCCTGGGAAATTAACTGCAAGGAACCACTGGAAGGTGCTAGACCTGAAGTTCCTACCTTGTGGTCCATGAAAAGCTGGCAGATCACACTGTAAACAGCAAGGCTTATTTTACACTGCTTTAAGCTGCCTCCAAGCCTTTGTATGGCATCACATCACATACATCTTCAGGTGTCAAGTAATGGCTGGAAGATAAATCAGTGCTTCTCTGCTTTCCACTCTTCCCTTTCTAAGCCCTAGTTCAGACAAGTAAGAAAGCCCTTGGTTTTCTTTTAAGTAGCTCCTACTGTAGTAGCTGCAGTGTCCTGGTCACACAGAACTAAACACAAAGGGTTTTTTTTGGAGGGATTTATAGATGGTCTCCTATTTCCTAAGAAGACATAATGCTTTTTGAATTTCACACAATACTGTGCCAAAGCTCTGAGAAGAAAGATTGTAGAACAATGCATCAAGGAGGCGGGGTTTAATTATCTGCATTCCCTTGGGACATTTCTTATCAATATGGGATTTGCAGTTGACTCTTCTGAGTATCAAGACAGCTTTCTACATCTCTCCCGAGAAGGATCAGCACACTAACCAGTGAGCATCACACATCTCACTCATATGTTTCCTGTTAGATTAATCTTCTAAGACACCAAAGGCTCCCTTAACTTTACATCAAAAGGTCTCACTTTTCATACAGTGAAGAAACTGATACAGAGCAGTAGATATAGCAGTTGGATTTTGTCAGTGCTCTGAGAACGAGTTCCCAATGTGTTCTGCACTGTCCACGTTGCACACGGGAGCTATGCAGGTGGACAGGTGCAGCCGGCTTGTAAGCTCAGGGAGCATCTTGTGGGGATCAACATAAAGAAATGTGATCCAGTAACAAGGGTGGCAAAAACACAGTTCCATCCAAAAAATGTCCTTCTGAATTTCATGCCCAATGTTCTCCTACCTCCTTCTGAATTGGAGTCCTCTCTTTGCTATTGCTTTGCCTGGATACTCTCCTCTATAACATCTGTCCCTGAAAGACATCTCTACCTCTTTCTCCTCCAGTGTTACTAAGGCACCAATATTCTCACAGTGAGGCAGACAGGAGTTCTTTTCCTGCATGGTTCTGTAGCAAAACAAGTGGTCATTCTGGGCACTGTGGCTCCTCAAGAAAACCACATAGGGTGGCACTGGATTTAGATTCCCATTCTAGTTCCCACCATGCATGTTTGCTTCAGAAATTCAGATAAAATCTTACTGCTTCTATCCCTTGCAAAACAGGTGTGTATTGGAAGTTTTATTTGTTTTGGAGTACAGTCATTAAAATCTCCATAGCAGAGTTTGTAGGTAGGTTGGAGATTTGTCTTGAAGTCTGTTGATCACCTGGACAATGTAGTGGGGAAATGTCACTGTGCGTGTCCCATTCTTAAACTCTTCCCTAGATACCTCTGGTTACTAACTGGCTAGCAGAACTCTTGAATTAATCCAATACATACATTACTATGAATTTATGTTCTGTCATTAAATCTCTTCCCTCTGACCCAAAATCATTAAAAAGGTAGCTCTTTTTTTCACTCCTTTTCTCCTTCTCTTACTTCTGTTGCTACTGGGAAAGGGTGCAGGTCTTGTTCTTAGCTGAACCTCTGCAAGTGGTTGCTGTTTTAAAGAATGGAGCACTTCATTTCACACTTTCTGCCCATGACCTTTCCTCCTGGTCCTCTGTTTCTCGCTGTACTCTTCGATTTGCTTCACCACGTGTCATTCCTTGGTATTATGATTAATCATAGCTTTGGGTAGAAATCATAGCTTTGGGTAGAAACCTATAATGAAATACTTAATTAAATAATGCCTACTACTGTATGATATAACAATAGATGTGATAGAAACAATGAAGGAAATAGCTCCAAAGAGGTGAAGAAGGTCACTCAATCTGTCAACGCTATTGATTAGTCAGTCTTCTCATTAACAAAGTGCTATTACTAGTCTCTACCAGAATGTTTGATAGGCTAACTTATTTTAGTCCTCCTGTGGAGACAGATATTTCTGGGGTGTTACCTGCTAGAAAAGCTGTTTCAGTTTTCTTTTTAATCACATGCAGTCACCACTGAGTTACTCATGACTGAGTTACTCATGGTTGTTAATATTACATCAGCTACTCTAAACGTAAAAGAAATTAAATTAAACAATCTTTTTGTTCACTTGTTTTGTTGCATTTTGCTTTGTTAAGGAAAGAACTGCACAGCTGGGGAGTGATTAGATCCCTGTATACCACGATCACTATTCTTATTGTTGGTGATACCAGTGTCACTAGGAAGATCAACAAAATTGGTATTTCACTATGTCAGGTCTGACAATGATAGTAAATGACAACCAAAGGATTTTTAGTACAGTCTGAGATTATAAAGAAAGAAATTACTTTTATCATTTGAGAGACATGGGCTCAGAGAAGTTAATTGACTTGTTCCGTATGCCACAGTGAGCCAAAGGCAACAAGAAGCTGAACCCAGCCGCTGTCATTTCAAGGCTCACATACTAGCATAAAAAATGTTGCTTTGCTTCAAAACCAACAAATTCAAACCAAAAAAGATTCCTCTTGGGTATGAGCTGGTAACCCCCAGTGTCCATAACTGGCACCGTCTTGGAGAGACCTTTACCATTTTGTAATAACTGTGGGATTTTGTTCCGTCCAGTGCTTGATTAATTGTGCATTTTTGTGCTCTGATGCTAAAGCTGGAACTATCAATTTTATAATATGTTTATTTACTTTCAAAAAGCACATAATTTAGTTTACAGTAAGATGTGCCCTGTCCCTGAGTTTTCTGCATTCAGTCACGCATCTGGCATTTCAGTAATAACCTTCTGCTTTTTCACAGTATCTGGATGGTCCTTCATATTATATGACTAAGCTTATTTCTCTTGAGTCTATCTTGACACGAGTCTGTTGTTCTAATCCTTGCCCTCTGAAATGTAAGTTGTACACAAACTGTTCTACTGTGTGCAGTCTTCTAAAAGCACAACGTTACAGGTTTATTACTTTTCTAGCTTCAACTGATTTCCTTAAGCTTAGCCTGTCTCTCAACCCAATGCAAAGTTTCTACTTTTTCTTTAAAATTCAGTCGAAAATCCTTTGTTGGAACAAAGAAAGGTCATTCTTCCTGATGAAAAAACTGTAGTCAAGAGAAGACCAAGATATCTGTGGACTTAAGAGTAAAATTTCCTCTGCTGACTTATCCAGTAGAGGATACAGATTTTGGCTTGAGATTTTGATTATACCTCTTTTGAGGCAGACACCCCCTGCTGATTTCAAGGGGAGTTTCAGGCATGGTGAGAAAGTACTTGAGTAGGGATCACCATCTGAAATTAATAAAATATTTTTTCTTCATGTTTCCTAAGTCCTCAAAACTGTGTAAATGATGCCAATGTCATAAATGAAGTATTCTTTACTCTTTGTTTAACATTAATGAAGGTTACGTAGCCATTACATTTTCCACTTTAGTAAGCCCATCTGTAAAGTGAAAAGAGAGAAGTCAGACTTAGCCGTGGGGCTTACTAACCAACTTCTGTTATGCTTCATCAATAAGATTGTCAAAAACCAGCCAGATTTTCCACTCTTTGAGGAGGGAGAACATATGTTGTATCAAGTGATAGTTGTGAAGGTGCCAGAAGTGCAGGATGCCATTATAAATCTTTTTGCCTATGAAAAAAATTACACATCAGTAACTATCAACTAAAAGTCCCTTTTCACACGACGGTCTTTCCTAGATCCCGGCTAGTATGAGCAGAGCTTCTTGTGCCTGTATATTTCTGAACTGATGCTTACCTTTTTCCCAGATCTTGCCATTAAGTCAGTGATACAGTGATACAGTTGATTTGGATTTTATCTATGGGCTGTGATTTCATGTGTTTAAAACAATGGCCAGTCTTTGTATTTAATCCAGATTAAATAAACCCCTTTGCTGACATGAAAGTGTAAATAATTAACTTATCTCAATAGTTCTCCTTCCACTTTTCCTTCCAGCATTTCAGAAATGCACACTTATTCATTCAGTCATTTACCAACCCAACACTGCAAACTGAACGACAGATGTGTTTTTTACCTTTTATGACACCCTGGGCCAGTCTCCTGTTCAATTTAATCTGAACTCAAGAATAATATTCCATTTGCTCCTTCCAAATTTCAAAGCTTTAACAACAGCAGGAACAAAATGGATCAAGGACACTGCCTTTTGCATGCCAGGTAAAGAAGCCAGAGGTGGAATGGAATGGAGGTTGGCTGGGAAATCTGAGAACAGACAGGAATATTTCTGAGTGCAAACTACAGAGGAATCTGATAATCTTCTGCAGTGTGATACAAAACGTTCCACTGTGGGGAGTTATTTCAATGACAAGGAAAGCTATGTGAGTAGTTTATTATTCTCCACCATAAATGATAAAACTAGGAAAGACCATGATGATAATCTTGTCTGAGGCCCTGTCTAATACATTCATAAGTCCACCCACTTTGAATTGCAACAGACCACACAAGAAAAATCCACCCACCAATGTTTTCATGTGAAGTCTGATTTCCAGGGGTGGACGACCCCTTCAGATGATGGCAGTTTCAATGACAAAGTGTCTTTCCTAATTGCATGGTGCAATAATTACTTTCTGAGTTTACTGGAACAGGTTGCCCAAGGAAGTTGTGGATGCCCCAGGCTGGACGTGGCTCTGGGCAGCCTGGTCTGGTGGCTGGCAACCCTGCACATGGCAGGGGGGTTGAAACTCAATGATCCTTGTGGTCCTTTTCAACTCAGGCCATTCTATGATTCTATGATTTTAAGATTCTGTGATTTATCTAAATGCATTTTTCTAAATGGAAATCCAGCAGTGGTTCAGAGAAGCTCTTTCCAATACCACATTTACTTATGCAAGTACATAGGTAAAATTGTAGCTTCCCATGCCTTTAACTGTCTATTTTCACAACTTAACTCTGAATTTCCATGCTTTCTACACTGGCCAAGCAAGTATGTAACGAATTTAGGCAAACAGAAATCCTTTCAACAATAGAGGCTGAGAGAAGCCCACATCAGAGCAGACTGTGCACCTGCTGTAGGGTGTAATATTGCAAGGTGGAAGAAACTGGGTTAAAGCCATGCTCTTCACCAAGGAAGCACAAGAAGTCCTGCAGCTGGGCTCTGCAGGAGGCCCAGTAAATGCCAAACAGGCATTATCTCCCTTCATCTGCCCTGTGAATTGTGCTGCGCCATGGAAATAAGGAATTTGGGGTTTAGGTGATTTAAAAGGCCGGTTTTCAGCAGGAAGAAATGTTATCCAATGTACTGACTGGAAGACGAGATAGGATCTGATGACTGCCCACAGGACTCAGATAATACCTCCTGGTGCCTGTGGTTGCTAAGGCTCTCAGCCTCATGTTCTCTTTCCTTTAGTCATCACTGAGAAACTGTTAACTGGAGCAGGGCTGCAGAACCTTACAGTACTAAAGTGAGATTCTCCCATCTTTGTTTATGTCTAATTGATCCAGTTTCTAATTCATTTATGCCATGCCATGGTCCTTTGGCACTGTTACCACACCTTAACTGGTTGTCAGTAAAGCAGAACAGTCCAGTGGTTTGCAGCCCTGGGATCTGCCTTCTGCTAGCCTATGTGGACCAGTATTAATTATACTACCTTCCCCAGAGGGATGGTCTCCTTCCCACATGGTCAGGGAAAGGACAATGGATCTGGAGGACCCTGTTATCCCTCTGGGTGTCTCATGGAGCTGGGCAAGAAATGGTGTCAGTGGACACTTGCCAAAGGCTTAGCTTTCCTTCGAAAGGATGCAGTTAACTGAGCTGAGTATTCTGAAGCTGTTTAAGGAAAGGCTTTGTGTTTTGCTTTCCTGTCCTCACTCACAGGTGAGGGGATTTGAGCTGTATTTGGCAGAGGTGGAGGTACAGCCACCATCACAGCACAGACACAAAGAATGGAGAGAGGTGAGTGCTCTGTGTCACCAACAGCTGCTCCTGAGAGGCTGGGAAAAAACTGTCTTCTTGCACCCTAAAACCACAATGCTCTCTGTGTTGCTCAGGTGTGAACCCACTGGGTGTTCTGTCAGACCTGGAGATGTGACCAGTTGGCAGCCTATGGCATGAGACTAAGACAGAAAGGGGTCAAGAACTGAGCGTGGCTGCTTAAGGGAAGAAAAGAGAAAACAGAGACAAGAAAAGATATGGGAGGATTAAAGACTAAATATGAGAGCTTTGAAATCTTCAAGGTCAAACATATTTTTAAAGGGGTTTGGAAACAGTTCCTCTCCACAGAGTTCTTCCCAAGTACAGGATAAAACATTGTCCTCTAAAGCAGCAATGCCATCATTTCTCTTCAACAATTAAACAGCTCCATAGGCTTCTTCTCTGTTTTGCTCTATTAAGGAAAGTCCTTTGTTGTTCTCAGACATGTCAGACATAGAATTCTACCTCCATGTTGTTGTTTTGTTGTTGTTCTTTTTTTTTTTCCCCTCTAGTTATTTTTTTACATTTCCTATTTCCTGATCCGTATTCATTGTTGTCAATTCATCCTTTCTCTTCCCTTAAAAGTGTTCTCGGCTTCTTTTGCTTTCCTTCCAAGTCAGGTTTTGTAACAAGCACAGCCTTTCTTCCCAGTTGTGGTATTGTGGCTTTCTTAGCATCCAGTGAAACATTCTTAAATATCTCCTAATTACCAGCTTTCTTTTTAGAGTCATCTCCCAGCTGACTTCAGTCAATTGTTTTCAGTTTAGTAGAAAGTTGGCCCTATTCAGGCCCTGAGAACATATATAGTTTACTGCTTTGGATTCTATTCTATTTACACAGAACAAAGGTAATCAAATCATAATCGTTGACCCCTAAGCTACCTCCACCTCTTACTTCTGTGAATGGCTTCTGTGTCAACAGAAGGGCTTAATGATTCCCATGCTGGATATAGTATTTGAACTTGTATGTTGTCTGTGATTCTCCTAGCTGAAGGAAAATCTCATATTTGCAGCATGAGATCTTTGAAACATATTATTTCTTCCTTCCTGAATATTGCAGATAGGTCCTGAAAGAGTCAATTGCCATTCAAACCCCTGACCTTATCAAAACATGAATTCTGTTGCCATGGCAACAATATAAAACTTTTCTAACCACCCACACCTTGTGAAAATCAGATATAATTTTTTTCAATATCCAGCACACCTTCATACACTTTTGTAGGTCTCTAGAGTTGCTTTTACAGAGCAAAGCTTCCCAGACAAAAAGAGACTGACCTTCAGGATCTCTAATTGTCATAAGTCCTCTGAAGTTACTTGAAGAAGAATTTCAGTGCTACTGGTAGGGTAGAATGCTCTATGGATACAGTGTATAGCCAAGAGCTGTAAGTCTGTTTCTAAATCCTTAACACAAATTATGAGAAAGCATTCATTTTTACACACAATCACCACCTTACCATAACCAGAAAGTCTCCAGTAAAGTAGCTGAGCTGTTTTTTTTTTCTCTTTTATTTGAAAATTATGAACTCTTTCATTCCTGTCAGGTAAACAACTGCAACTCTGTCTCTCCAGGTAAGCCTTCTTGGCATCAGTTTTGCAGATCCCAGGCATTGTTGCATATCAACTGGCTGGAAGCAGCTTTGTGGTAAAGGACTTGGGAGTCCTGGTGGCCACCAGGCTGAACATGAGCCAGCAATGTGCCCTTGCCACAAAGAAGGCTGATGGTGTCCTGGGCTGCATTAGAAGCGTGCCGTCAGCAGGTAGAGGGAGATGACCCTTCCTCTCTAATGAGAAGGGATGAAGCCACACCTGGCGTGCTGGTTGCAAGTCTGAGCTCCCAGACCAGGAGACAAATGGTCATACTGGGTAGATTGCAGTGAAGGGCCACGGAGAAGAACAGAGCATGTTTCCTATGAGAGCTGAGACCATTTAGCTGTATTGGATCTGGATGGGAAAGAGGGCATTTTTTCACAGCAGCCCGTGTGGAGAGGTGCTTTGGGTTTGTGACTGAAACACTGTTGATAACACAGCAGTGGTTTGACTTTTGCTGAGCAGTGCCTGCACAATGTTGTGGCTTTCTCTTTTTCTGGCTCAGCCCCCACAGCTGTAGATCGGCAAGAAGTTGGAGAGTACATTACCAGGACGGTTGACCAAGACTGGCCCAAGAAATCTTCCCTGTCATACATCACATTCAGCAGTAGGAGCTCAAGGAAAGGAGGAGAAAGTGAGGATGCTTGTGGCCACGGCATATGTCTTCCCAAGTTAACTGTCCTGCGAGATTGGCCCCTGCTAAAAAGGAGGAAACTAAATATTGGCCTGCTGATAGGAAGCAGTGAGTGAGTTCTTTATTTTGCTTTGCTTGTGAACATAGCTCTTGCTTCACTTATTGTTCTGTCTTGATCCATAAGTCTGGATGAAGACTGAGTCATGCGGTAGCGAAGTCTGAGCTGCAACCAATGGACTTTCTCTTCTCATGGAGAATAGCAGAGAACAGAAAAGCTATCTCTTTTATTTCTTTATATTTTTTATTTATTTTTTATTTCAAACTTTCTTAACGTTAAACACTGAAGTTAAAAATATTGAAGTCCCCAAAAAGAAAGAACTGTTATGCCTTGGTGATCAAGAGAGCACTGAAGTATCAGTGCAAGTCTGATACCAGTGTTTTGGTTCCACCTACTGTCCCGTGCTTTGAGTTTAATCACGTGTTTTATCTGTTGCTGTTTCCACACAGCTACAGCTGAGTGCTCCCTCTGCAAGCACTACTCTGCTTCATTGGCTCCTTGGTTATAGACCCAAATATTGTTCATTCTCCCTTTATGTCTGACTTTTTACTGTTTTATCTTATGCAAAATATTAGAGGATATGGACAATTCATTTTACAATTACTCGTACGTATCTGTGGTTTTTTTGCACTGCGAAGTAGAGAACCTACTGAAAGACTTGCTTTCTAGCTAGCTCTTTGTTTTTAGCACAACAGTTGCTGAAGCACCAGTTCAACACAGCTTGTGCATATAGCTTTTCTATTTAAAAGCCAAAATGAATGAATCACTTCAAGGCACTGAGTTGTGGTTGTTTTTCATTTTAATACTGTCTGCTGCTGAAGGATATGCTTGTGTGTTCCAGTGAAACTCTATCTGGATTTACAACATGTATTTTAAAGAGGAAGGTATTTGTTTTCTAGGCATGTGTGTGGTTGGTACAGTCTTCCTGGCTTTCTACAACTAAAGTTATTACTTCCTAGGCTATGAAACACTGCTCAGCACACACAGGTTGTTGTGAACTTCTGTTATGGTAGAAATGTGTATACTTAAGTGTCTGCCAGGGACATAAAAGGATATTTTTGCTTTGCTTTATGTGCTCTTCCAAAACATGGTCTCCAGTTCAGAGACACTTATAATGAAGTATTTTCTAATATCCCATGCAAATATCAGCCCTTATGCATGCATGGAAAAATAAACGTAGCCTAAAGACTGCACCATCCTTGGCAACATGTTAAAGCTGGATATTTTGGGACCCTGTTCTGCACATTCATGCTGTTGTGATGCCTCTGTGTGCTGTGCTGCCTTCTGGAGCACAGCATGGGAGTCACTGTTAGCCACATTCCAGTTACCCAGCACTATGGCAGGTCTTGTAGGCATTGGCAGAACAGATAGAGACTCAAGATTGGGTTTTCTCTAAGAGATCCATGTCTCTCCCCTGGAGGTAGAAGCCATGTGTGTCTTGCTGCCAGGCAGCATAAAAGAGAGGTAAATTTTAAGGAAAACATGGGATAATTCAGATATGGTTGAAATCAGCACAGAATTAGCTAAGGAGATTTATTTCAGATTTGGGGTGTCTCCGAATTTGGGAAAAATGACAAACAATCCCAATAACCCATTTGACCTTCTTTGGTAGTCCATCAGAAAAGTCAAATCCCACTTCTACATAAGACTTCTGCAAACTGTCCTGCTTCTTCCCTCAGACAAAAAATGCCCCAGTGGCTTCTATAAAGAAATGTCTCTTTTTCCCTGGGCTGTGTCCTTCGGGATGTAGCCTTCAAAATAAGTTCAATGTACAAAGCTCACCTATAGGATACAGATGAAGCCATTTCTGAATGTGTTGAACGTGCCACATTTAGAACCCCTTTGCCAACCCTGTCACAAAGGCCTGTGGAGACAAGGAGCACAGTGTCCTTTCTCGATATGTAAATATTGTTGGATGTTTGTCTGAAGTACTTGGTTCCCTCTAATTGCAGTTTTGACTTTAGGACTAAAGACTATTTGTTTACTTTAGATTTCTAATCCTGTTCATTCTGTTATGGAATTGTACACATTATTCCAGTTGTAGCGGGGCAGTCCATAGCTTCTTTACATACCATGTAGCCAGACCAGCCTTTTTGAAATCAAAGGCTTGGGGCTTATTTTGTTTATTTTGCTTCTTTTAAATAAAGAGACTTTCCAAACAAAATGCCAAACAAATTTTCCTGTGGTCTTCCTAGATTTGTTCTGCTTCAGTTAAAGAAAGATGTAGGACAAGCTAAAGTCTGTTAAGAAACAATGGGAAAAACAGAATAATCCAGTTTTTCTGAGTTTAAGAGCTTTCTAAACAAAAGAAGCAACCTATTAGGGTTTGAATCTGGACGTTCTTGAAGTCTGTCTGATCTCACCTCCTAGAACAATGAATCCCCTCACAAAGCAAGTGCCAACTGTTAGCTGAGTGTTCATTTGAACTTCCTCCAGCTTGAGAAGAAAGGGAAGCAAGAAATTGCTCTTAAGGTGCCAGCGGGTCTCCTATGTGTGACCAGCAGCTTTGAGGGATTCCAGATGGTTTAAGCCCTTCTTTTGAACATATCTTTGATCTCATTTAAATTTCCTTCTGATTTCACCTGCTCTGTGATTACTGACTGGAGAATATACAGGTGGACGTATTAATTCCACCACAGAGTACAAATGGACTAAAGGGAATTTATGTGCAGGATGGAGTGTGTGTAGTACAGCTAATAGAGCTCCAGCTCTACTCTGTGATTTATGATTCTGAAACCACAGTATAATTTTAACAGACAACACAAACAAATGAAAAACCTTCTCCACCCCCAGTGTGTTTTCTAAACGAAATTTACTCTTCAATCTGATGGTCACCTAGAAAGTCAAGCAAGTCCAAGAAACTTTTTTAGAATTAACTTTTGTGATCACATATTTTATCCCATTCTTTGTTTACATATTTGCAGTCCTCTTTATTCACAAATGCAGACAAAGCCATCCTTCGAGCTTTCAAACTATGTTTAGCTGTTGAACTTTTTACATAAGGAGTAGTAACAAAAAATAACACTTGTGCTAATGACAGTAATCTTATTACATTAACACTGCAGTTGAATTCATGCTTGGTGGAAGGAGGCAGTCAGGATCATGCCTGGCATGGCCTGGATGCCAGAAGACCTCAGAATCAAACAAATGGGCAATACCAATGACCTGGGTCCTCATGAAGGAGGAGCTCAGTCTGCAGAGACAAAGACCTTCATTGTCTGAGACAGCACGTACCTTCATCTGAGAATGGATACTCTTGTTCCATTTAAACTGGTGATTGTAGAGCGCTTCTTAACTTCAGTGTAGGTAGGCTCCCCATCTGCCTCTCACCTGTGTCAAGTGTGGTTTCTGTGGAGTACATAAGCCCAGAGAAAACTGTTTCACCCTGCTGCCACATTCACAGAGGTGCATTGCCATAGACCTCAGACATCAGTACTTGGAGTATGTGTTTGTACATCACTTAGCATAGTCTCAGTCCACAGAACTGCAGTTAAAATAGATATTTAAATATTAAAGCTACCGTGGACTCAGGTAACTGACTGTCAGGATTGTACAAGATACTGGCACAAGTTCAGTGATGCAAATGGGAATCGTAGAGTCAGAGAAAACCAACTTCATCCTAGCCCAAACCAGAACAAGTACATTTCGGGATAGTTTCACCTAATTGTCAGCAGTGTCCAGTCTTGCAGATGTACACAGCCCCTACCTTGTATTACTACTTCAGACTTTCACTGACTTCAGTGAGAACTGTGGTTAGAGAAAGAACAGCCACTCAAGGCTCAGGTCTTGGTCATAAAAAGAATGTGCAACCAAGAAGATAAGATTTGTAGTTTTTCTACTGAGAATAGGAAAACCTCAAGTTTTAGAATAATCAAAAACCTCTGGAAAGGAGTACAATGGATGACATTACTCATAGAAAATAGCTCTGAAAATCTACTGCACCCCTGTGCTCCAGCAGATTATCACATTAGAGCTAAAAGAAATTGAGTTCACCCAGCAACTACTCTGGATATGCCCTATTTTTGCCTTCTGTTTGGCTGTATTGTCCCGGAGCTTCTCTTTCCCCCTACTCATAGTCCCCTTCCACAATGCAGTGCTCCAGGACAACATCATCAAGCAGAACACTTAATCATCCGTGTCATTTTAAAATTTTTAAGTGGAACGAATAGCAGAGAAATGCACTTTGGGCAGTTGCTGGAGCAAGTGAAAGCCCCCTGCCCCTGTCTGAGTACATGCTGTTTCCTCAGCTAGTGTGCACTCCTGCAGCTCTATGTCTGCCTGTCCACCGACCTTCTTGCTCTAATTTCACATCTCCTCCACTGCTTGCATGCATCACTTGGTGTCTCCTTTAGAGGATGGGACTGTCAGGGCAAACGGCATGGCACACACTGATAATGCAGACTAGCCAGAGAATACACACTGCTTAACGACTCTTTTGTAAAACCCCATTTGCGTTGTGTTTCAGAAAGATGTGAGCCTTCTCCAGCCACATGATTCATACCTGCTGGAAAAATACTGTTAATTTTCTAACCAAATAACCCAAACACATTGAGATTGCCCAGTCTGACCATTTGCTTCAGAGGAGTCTCATTGGACCAGAGTAGATGTTTGTAGCTGAGAGTCTTCCTGACGCCAAATCTAATTAAAGGAGAGAAACAGGCGCTTCCACAGCCTGATTCTTCCCATCTTAAACAAACAAACAGAGCAGTCACCCCAGCAAAGGGCTCCACTGCCTGGAGAGGGAACATGTGGCAACCAGCATACATGTAACTCCCTGCCTAACATCAAGCGAGACGAGACCTACCATTTATTGATGGCAGCCACACTTGTTCCTTGTCCTGCCCCAGGGGGAAGTCAGTGAGGATGCCACTCTTTTCTTATTTTCACCCAGTGTGGTGCCCAAACTGGCTTGGTGTGAGGCAGCTGGCGGCAGAGAGCTGGGCCTGCAGCCATTCCTGTGGCTGGAGCTGGAAGGGCCTCCCCGGCTGCGGCATCCACTCACCCATTCACAGCACTGCTGAGTAAAGCCTGGCACCTCCTCTTGCTCCCTGGGGGGGCTGAACAAACTGCTTTTCCAGTTTCCCCAGCTCACACTGCTACAGCTGCTGAGGGTTTCTCCTCTGAAGAGAACAGTGTCTTTGTCCTAAAGCACCAACACAGTCTGAATATGTGAAATCCATAATGGTCAGTGAAGGGGACAAGCAATATACCCACAAAGTAATTCACCTGAAGTTTGTTTGTGCTTTTTCCTTTTTCCCTTTTCCGTTCAAAGCTGCGCTGACACCACAATTACACCAGCTAGACAGCTCCAGGTTCTCCTGACATTATTATGGGAAGGAAAAGCCCTGCTTGGGCTTTTCTCTATTTCCCAATTCCAGTGGAGCTTGTCAGAGTAATTAGGGCTTGAATGTACGGCCCACAGAAGATAAAGAAAGCATTTAATTATTGGACATCTTATCTCACATCTCTGGTCTTCAGATAGACAGCATGGTGACAACGTCATTCCTGCACATACCCTCAGTGGAGGCTTTGGTTGTACGCTGTCGGTTTTCAGCCTTGGAGAGTCAAGTCTAGCAGTGTTTCTCACCATTTCGTTATGGTTGAAAATATTCCAAATGTTACCGGCAACACGGAACAGTTTAAAGATCGGGAATTTTGAAACACAGACATGAAAATGAAGCGCTGTTAGCTACACTGTGTGGCAGACCTTTCTCCCAGCTCTGGAGCGTGTTGGTAGCAAAGCCACGTGAACTTTCATGCAGTGTTCCAGAAAAATGCTCACATTATGGGCTTGAACATTCTACATGGCATGGAACATCTTTCATTCCCCAGTATTCAAAATATTTTCTTAGAAGAAAAGTGGGAAAATAAATGTCTGAGAGGAATAAGCAGATGTCTGCCGTTAAAGATCAGTATGTTATACAATCAAGTTTACAATAGCTGCTTTTAAATATAAACTAACTTCTGACCAGTGTTTTCCAACATACTGTGAAATCTGCTTGTTGTTCCTTTTGTCATTTACAAGTAAACACCCACTGGAGAGTTTTATAGCTTGCGAAATATGGAAAAAGCTTTGTTCACGAGAGACCACTTTGATAAACCTGTCTGCCAGAAGCCTTTCATTTCTCTTGATCAGACTGAGCAAACTTTTCTGCAGCTTGACCACTCTTCAACACAGTACAGCTTTGCTCCTCTCTGGACAGGGCAGATGCTGGAGGCAGGCTTCAGCAGCAAGGAAAGGCCTCTTTACCTCCTGAGGCCTTCAGGTCTTAAATCCACTAGAACACACTCCCTCTCTTCTGTGACCCTATTTTTTCCATGGCTTAATCACAAAGCTGGAGCAGGACCTTGGTTCCACTGGCTTTGAAGTTTGAAAGATTTTTATAGAATTGTTTCCTCTCATAAAGAAATGTTTTTGTTTTTTTTTAAAGTTGACAAATGGTAGCGTTTATTGCTACGTTCTCCTCTGAGGATGGGATTAGTTTGGATGTAGCTCATTTCCATGAGAAGAAAAGAAGTTCTGCCAATTGCATGGTACTTCAGCAGTGCCACCTCTTCTGTCCATCTGTCTGTCCCCCCAGACATAGTTGCCTGGAGACTTCTGACTGCTTCCTGCTCTTGCAGCTCAGGGACAAGACCTCCTCAGCTGGGTGCACCAGCCCAAAATGGTCACAGGGAGCCAACATCAAGATTTCCTCATCTCAAACCCATGCAGGCAGAGAAGGGCAGAATCCGCCCTACAGCTTTTGTAGGAATTACTCATTTATTTTTGAATGGCCTTATTCTAAAACACTTCTGCTGTAGGAAAGTGGGCAACAGTAAACCCTGGGCACTGCTGGGTGTTACAGATGATAATAGTCAGGAATGAAGTCCTGATAAAGCTGCTGTAACTCTTCTGGTTGGTTCTTGGTTTTTAAATTGGCCCCAGCTGGCCCAGGTGGCCCTTTGGAAGGCAGCTGTCAGGAAATAGCTGACAGAACCTGAATCAATTGGGATGCCATAGCGACCAAGTAAAAGTCTCAGCATTTTCTCATTCTGTGAAATAATAGTAAGTGAATAATTGGGATAGACTGGGAGGGTGGGGAGGGATGGAAGAAAAACACTACATGCACGGCTTTCTTCTTCAGAGAGAAACTCTTTCCACCAAATTTTAGCAAAGATTTGTGTTATATCATGTCCCATTGGATTTTAGTTTTAAATGAGAGATAAAAGTAAACTTCTTTATGTTCTGAGAAAAGAACACTGAAAGAGTGATTTAAGAGGAAGGAAAGCTAAGCCCTTTTCCCCAACCATTGTTATGTTTATCGTATGCACATGTGAGTAGACAGGGACTTCTCACCCTGGGGAAGAAACTGAAAGACAGGAGAAATTCCCAGAAATTTGGAGAAAACTCGGAGCTTCTGATCCTTCTTTTCTACAAGCTCGATTCTCATGGATCCCCAGACAGTCACAAAAAGGGGTGGAAAAGACAAATTATGTGCTGGAACAACAGCTGAATTTTAAAAGGAGTGTATGTTTGGCTCAAAGGACTTCACGTTGGATCCCTCTCTGGGAGCCTGCTGGGACCTCCAGCCCAGCTCCAGGCACTTCTGGTTGTATGACTAAGTTCATGAACAAAGTGAAGCTTTGATCTAAACAGCTGGAAACGGGGTCATCCTCAGGTATTTGTGTATTAAACAGGAAACCCTCGGCACTAGCAGAATGATGCCAAATAGGCTACAGACAGATATGGCCCTTTGCTTTTGAAGATCAGTAACAAATCCTCTCCTCCTGCATTTACACTCATGGGTTCCAAAGAACGTTTACTGCTGTC
Source organism: Alectoris magna (assembly GCA_030625065.1). NCBI lineage: Eukaryota > Metazoa > Chordata > Aves > Galliformes > Phasianidae > Alectoris > Alectoris magna. Next base: position 164,486,078 of record CM060560.1, on the reverse strand, counting down.
TTTACTCATTACTATAAGACGTGATAGAGCATTCACCGAAGTGGTCAGAGATAAATATATGAAGCTGGATCATGATACAACATGAAATTCAAGAAACAACAATGTAGAAAAAGAGTCTAAAATCGTGGGAGGCTGGTAACTGGGGAGGACACAGTCTCTGAATTTGGTTTGCTTTCCAAATAAGAGTCCCATGCGTCATGTGAAATGTTCATTGCATAGGAACCCCTAGGATAGGGCTCTGTATTAGCTGCTGATCTGGAAACCTGCTCTCCATGGAGGCATGAACACTTTGGAAGCATCCTGATCTCCATAGTCTGAGAACAGCAAACCTCAGAACTGGGTGCTAATAGGAGAAACCCATACAAACAACCCAAGTGCTCTTTCAAGCATTTATGTCTCACCTGGGGATCATTAAAGCCTCTCCCCTCATCCTTCTGATACTCTGAGGTACTCTGAGGCTTAGATTTGGGAAGGACCTAAATGTTTTAGGGGATTTGTAACTGTAGGAATGTTACTGCATGTGAATCTGAAGCTGACAAAGGCTCTTGCAGGACCAGTGTGGTTATCCAAGGCCCGTTAAAGGTCTCCTCAAATAATTTGAGAGCTAAAAATGGATGTTTCTGAGTACTTTCATAGCCACAAAATATTTTTAGCATCTTGTTAATTGCATGTTTTGCAGTAACATTTACTTTTGGCTCAGGAAGAGACCACAAGATGCACTGTTTGTTACTGAAGTGATAGTACTTTTGCCCTGGGCACCTTACTTCAGAGGAAAGATGATTCTCAAAACAGTTTTCAGCCACAGATCTTTCAGCTCTATGGTACATAGGTGTGTTTACACCTACCCTTATGCAGGATGTCATAGGATTTAAAGCTTTGCTTGCTTAAGGACAAATGGACGAATCTAAGCATGTGACGGACAATTATTTATTTTCTATACAGTAAATATGAAGATTTACTAAGTTTACTAATTAAAATTTCAATGCATGGCTAAGTCAACACAAGTTACACAACATTGCTTGGCTGAGTTACAATGAACTTTGTTTAGTAAGATAACTTCCATGTTGCCTCTTCATTTAGGAGAAGTAAGCTAGAAACCTGTACTCCTCTTTTGAGGGGGAAGTTTTTTTAGAACAGAAAGGGAAGGAGGGGGATGGATTTTATTTTTAAGTTATCATACAGGTGGGACTCATCAGGTAATGTCTGATGCACACGCTTACCTCCTGCCTGTGACGGATACCTCACAACTGCAAGAAAAGAATGCTCTGAGTGGGGATTCAACTGGACAGAAACCCCAGTTAATGCTCTAAAGAACTGAAGGGGACCAGGTTACTGAGCAGTCAGACTCTGTCTGTGAGCTTGGCTTGCCTGGTTTGACTTGAAAACAATAATGCACACAAATAAGAACCTGAACTCCTTCCCCTAGGGTTTCCTGCCCAGACCTCTTGCTTGAAGAGACAATTCACATTTTTCATCTCTCTCAAAACAAATTAGGCCCACATGCCAACATGACTTAGTGATTATGTAGTAATTACCTTGAATATTTATGCAGGATTTCAGCAGATAAGCTCAGGGTGAGTCATAGGAAGGGCTTTATTCTCTTGCACAGTTTAGTCCCTGACTCCTTGAAAACATCATCTAGTTTCTACTGAAACGCCTTCTGCTTGGTTTGAATTTCATCAGGACTTCTGCATTATTGTTCTTATTGCAAGTGACAATTTTATGAGCAATTCAATGTCTGAATAGCTCTTCTACTTGCACTGGTGAAGACTATTTCAATTGAAAGCCACGGACTTTGTCTTGGTGTGTTTGAATGTGAACGTTAAATCAGAGATAATAAACAGAGATAAGATTTGAATTAGAAGAAAGAGTAAATCAGAGTTTAAAAGTAAAATGCTTGCTTTGCGTATCTCTCACGTTAAGGCAACCAGAATATATGTCAAATTATTTGCTCTTTTTCGATTAATGTAGAGTTTTTCTTATCTCAGTTCTATTCTGATCTTTAAAATAAGTGTCTGGGATGACTTAGTTTCCAATGCTGACAAAAAAAAGAACATTTTGTTACAACTTGCGGCATCCTTTTATAACTCTTAAGCATACAAAAAACCCCCCTGCTTTTATGCAGTGAAAAACTTCTGATTTTTTTTCCAGACTGTGATTGCTACATACCTGCAAATAAAGTGCATACATCTCCTTGCAGCTCCCTGGTGCCGTCACGATGGACTGCTCAATTTCTGACCCTGCATTTCTTTTTCCCAAATGATGCCTTTTTGTTTGTCAGATTTGGGTGGCAGGCTTGACACGAAGCATGTAGGACCAGGTGCCACGTGGCAACAGCTTTCTCTTCCAGCTGTACAGAGGAGCTCTCAGCTCCTGCACTCACACCTGTAAGTGTTTAATATGAGAAATGGGGATTTCATGTGCTTCATTGCAGCAGCAGAAGCCCGAACTGGCTGCTTGCAAATGCTGCAAGTACACGGTTCAGCTTGTGGCCCAGTGAGCTCAGTTGTGCAACAGTTCAAGGGAACTATCTTTGACTAGTATTTATATTATCTTTTTTTTTTTACCTATTCTGGTTTGCTTTTTTTCCCTCAGTACCTTTGTTGTCACACATCTGTTTTTCTCTTTTCTGTGCTTGCTTCCCATGTCCTTGCATACCTTTAATCTCTCTAATTTTCTCTTTTTTTTTCTTGCCCCATTCAACAATATTCTCTCTTCCTTTCTCTCCCTTTCTCTATCCCTCCTGAGTTGTTCATGCCATCACCCCAAACCTGCCCTGTTCTGGTTTTTGTACTTCCACACCTACTCCCTCCATCCTGCTCTGCTGCTGTAGCTGGCCATCAATTTCTGTCAGGCAGCCCAGCCAAAACTGCAGCTAAAGCTAAAGGTGGGCTTTTTTTTGCTTTTTTTTTCTTCCCTTTTTCTTTTTTCTTTCTTTCTTTTCTCTCTCTCTCTCTTTTTTTTATTTTTATTTATTTATTTATTTTTAACCAACTGGATTAGTAATAATTGCAGTTTGTCGCACATTCTCAATGGGAAAAGTTTTGTGACTAAATCTCAGTCAATCATCCTCTGGCATGGGAATAAGCACCTTGTTTAGTCTAGGGGCACTACATAAATTGGCCTTACATCTATGCTTTCAAGCTGTATTTGAGCTCTGTTTTGTAATTGCTATTTGCATACCAGAGGGATTGCGTAGGGGTGCTACCCGGATCAAAGTTGCATTCATCCCAGCTTGGGTGTATTAGCTGTAATTAGTAATGTAATTTTAGGAGACAATGCCACATTTAGAAGGCGAACTGAAACTGCAGCAGCACTTCAGCAGCAAAGCAGTCTTGGTGCAGCCTGTTCCTCTCCTGGCAGCACACACTAATTGCAGTGGGAGGTATTTATATTATATACCCCCCAAAACTGATGTATTATTTCCTAACATGAAATACTAACTGAATTGTAGGTGTTTCGGTTTTGTGGCTCTTACCAGATGGAAAGATAGCAATGCCAGCACTGGATATTATCTTTGCATTAACAGGGAAACGCGAAGTCAGTTGCCACCGGTCAGGGGAAAGCAGTAGGATTTGGGTGGTATTTCAAGTTGCTGTGATCCTTACGCCAGCTTGTTGCTGCTCTTCCCCTTCCAAAGACAGTCATGCTTAAACAGTTCTTTCTGTGCTCAGGGAAAAAATACCAAGCCAACACCCCTAGATTTTACTTGACACTTTAACCAACCAAACAACCAACCAAACAAACAAATTGAGTGTTGAACATTATAGCAGGCCTTTTTTCCCCCCCTACTATCTCACCTCTCACTCCTCTCCATCCACTTCCCTGCTCTGACCTCACGCCCAGTACAGAGGGAGGCAACAGACCCTGGGGAGACTCTGTAGGGTTATGGACATTGCAAAGCACAGCTGTGTGCAAAGTGGGTCACCAAGGACAGGTGGGATTGTGACCACTGCAGAGCATGACCAATCATGGTCAATTCGTGTCTTAATTCACAATGGGCCTTACAAATGCAAAGGTATCCAACAAAGTGTGTCTAAATTGTCTTCAATTCTAAGTGTCTCCAGGTACAGATGTGGAACAGAAGTTTGGATCTGAAGTTCTGTACAAACAGGCAGAAGAACATCTTTACTGTGAGGGTGACAAAGCATTGCAATAGACTGCCCAGAGAGGGTGTGGAGTCTCCTTCTGTGGAGATATTCAAGACCCAGCTGGATGCTTTCCTGAGTATCCTGCTGTAGGGCACCTGCTTTAGCAGGGTGTTGGACTAGATGGCCTCCAGAGATTCCTTCCAGCCCCTAAATTTCTGTGAATCTGGGATCTAAGCACCATAGGTGATGCTTGTGCATCCAAAGATTTGAACTGAACTGCTCTGTATTTTTAAAAATCAAAACAGGTCTGAGGGAATCACTCCAGTTGGACTTGTCTGACATGGGTAGTGCTTTATGTTGCCTCAAACCTACCTGCACACACTGAGCAGCAGATCTAGAGCACTGACAGTAGGTGCTGTTCATACCTGCCTATGCTTTATTACAGATCAGCCTGTCTGTGTCCTGTCGTTACAGGCCATTGCAGCAGCTCATGTGTGGAGGCACCTCTGGAGAACACCAGGTCCAAACCCCAGTCCAGAGCAGGGCCTCCTGGAGCTGCACAGTGAGTGAGCACCCCAGGGATGGGGAATCCCTGAACTTCTTCTTACTGTTCTTGCAGCAGACCAGTGTGAGAGATGGCAGAGGTGTTTGGTTCAACCAGATGTCACTGTGATCAGGCAGACAGAGGGAAGCTGCACAGGCTTCATGAAGAGTAGTTTTTAAAATGGGTTTGTTTAGTTAGTGCAAATGTTCTTGTGGATTGGGATTTTGCTCTCCCCTGACTGCAGTGAACATAACATAAAGAGGGAAATACATGGGGCTGATGTTCTTCCCTGAGTATGCAATAAAATGAAGGAAAAAAGAACTAAGAAAAATGACTGTTAGGTTCTCTAAGCAAAAAAGAGTTATGATTTATTACTTTTGTACATAGATGAATTACTACAAAAGCGTGAAACTAATTAGTTTAATTACAATAACATCTTAATGTAATTATTGTTTTGGAATTTGAATTGGCAGTTGTAATCTTTCAATTCAATAGTCCAACACTGGGCTTTTTTAATGCGCTGCATCACATGATTGTCACTCTGTAAGGTTTACTACTCAATTATAGATGTTTTCCTTTAGCAAAGGCTCACTGGTGGTGGAGGCATTTACGTAACCCAGGCAATTTGGAACTTATTTGGAGTCTGCAGTAAAATGCTCAGTCAAATGGTTCTGATAGTAAAAGGAACCTCTTTCATTTTATTTCTTTTTTTTCTTTGTTTGTTTTTAATGGGAGATCACAATGGTGGCTGAGAAATCTTTGTTGCTCCCTTTTCTCTCATCAACAACACTCATATCCAGGCTGAATAAATCCTTCAACAGCATTCTTTGCTCGTGGCTGTTTGATGTGGTTCCAGCAGCTTCAAACACGGGAGACATCCAAACTTCTCAGTGCCAAAAAGCCTGAAACTGCACTGCCATGGGAGCCTGAACGGCAGAGGGGCCACCTGGTAATGCCCTGTAGGACCCAAGGTGCTTACCCACCCACTAGGCAAGAAGCTCCTTGTGTCCCTCTGCTCTATGGTGGGCAGCACCTGCAGTGCCTTTCCTAGCTCAGATACTCTTCTGCTCCAAAGCAACAAGCCAAGCTCCCCACCAGCATCCAACCTCTGTGCCAAAAAGAAAATAACAAGAGTAAAAGCACTGTACAACAGAAACACATGGGACAGTGAAGAGGCTGGGATTGCTGGGGAGTCCATCATCGTCGTGTCAGGGTGTTCAGGTTGGTGCTACTGCAGCATTCATCCAGGCCAATGGAGGAGATAGGTGGTTGGTGGCTGTGAGCACCTCCCCTGGATGGAAAGTGACACCTCTGCTCAGCTCTGGACATTTCTGAATGCCACAGGAGGTTGGGGAGCCCAGCTCAGCCGGCAAGAGGGTAAACATGCTCCAGCATCAATGCCATAACCTCTGACAAGGTCCTGCCTGGCTGCAGCACGCTGATGTCCTCATAAACCAAGGCTTTCTCTCTGATGGCTGTGCAAATGAGAAGCTGGGCTTAACTGGAGTGCAGAGCTGTTGCTGGCTGTAACAAGAGATGAACTCTCCAATTCCCATTTTCCCAGGGCAGTCCAGTGCCAGGGTAAATCAGTGCATGTGTCCTGCCCTGCTGCCAGCTGGCTGCTCCTGCCTGCACCAGTGTCTGGTCACAGCTCTGGGGATGTGCCCTGCAAGTCTCCCCTTGGCAGCACCTCCTGCCTGCCACACTCACTTCCTTCAACCTTTGCCTTTCTCCCTGCTCTGGTCCTCTGACTTTAGAACATGGCTTTCTGTTTTAGTTCATTTCTGTATTTATGCTGGGCCAAACTGACTGGATACTTTTTGAACAGGATGACCTAGGAGTTTCGAACAAAACATCTTGACAAAAGTTCTGATATGTCAAAAATGACTTTTTATTTCCCATACCAATGTGGTTTGATTTGTTTTATTTTCTTTTTTTCTTGGTAAAACTGTAAACGGGAACCACTTCTTGAAAGTCAGAAGATGCAAAGCAGACCTTCTCCAAGGAGCAGAGAATTTGAGGATCATTGCAAAGGGCATCATTGTTCCTTGCTGTTCATCCCAAATTATCTTCATCTTCTATTCCTGAACAATGGGACTGAGGGAAGTGCATGAGATCTATTGCAGTACTGTGGTATGGATAGACTTTGTCTTCCTCAGCTAGCATTCTGTCACCTTTCAAGAGAGAAAAATTCACTTTAAAAACAAAAATCCCAAGTAAGAAACCTCAAATAGTTGCAGGAAACCACCACAGAGGTATACAATATCCAGCGGAAGACCTTGCTGAAAACTGAACAGATTACTCTTGTTATATGTGGTTAAACTGGGCCATTAATGCTAAAACAGTTCAAAGCACAAAATAAATTCTGATTTTCTTCTGTCAAAGTTTGTGGTTCGGTCTTCACACATTCTAGGCTCCAGTTAAATGATTTACTGTACAATTTAATGCCTTTCAGCTGTCACTCACATAAAAGGATCCCTTGAATGATCTGCCAGCAAATGAAGGCAGCACTTGTCCAGGGTGGAGTGTGGCCAGAGCTGCAGGACCCAACTTGCCAAGATACATAGAAATAATCACGTAAGCCACTGTGACCCACGTGTGGTACCCAGCAAAATGAAGGCCACCTTGCTGTGATCAAATCTGCAAAACCACTTCATTTAAAGCATAACGAGACGTTCACTCTGCTGTGGAGCTTTTGCAAACAACTGCCTTTACAACAGCTTGTACCATAGGCATGCTGCTATTCTTTGTCCTTCTTTTGAATTTTTCTCTGCTACTCGTCCTCCAGTGATGTGATTTCCTGAAGTTTTCCTTCACAATAGATTCTCAAAATCCCAGTTCTCGCATATCAACATACTGAGGAGAAACAGTTGCCATGGGACAGTGAAAAACATACTTCAGGAGCTCAGGAGCAAGGAAGGAAACAAAAAAGGCACAGGATTTCAGCAATTATGTGTTGTAGTGTTTGGCATAGCTCTGAGTTCTTTGCTTTGTCTCTAGCTGAAGTGGTGCTGTGCCTCTCATGCTCAGGGTGGGTGCACTCAGCAGCGGGCGCAGCTCTTAGCAGTGACCTCATTGGGGACACAGCAGTGCCCAGCACTGCAGCTGTGTTCTGTAGAACAGGGAGAATATTGGTGTCACCTGAAACTGTGGGGTACTCAAGCATATAACATCTGGCTTAGGATTTGGCCTTAGTTCAGGAGTTATTAGCCATGTTGTATGTTTACAACCAGAACAAGCAATTAGACAAAAGCTGAGTGGATGAGCAGTGTGGAATCAGCACCTTATCTGGTCTCTGCATCAAGACTCCAACTTTATTGTTAGCCAGTCGTGTACCTTCAGTCATGGTTTTAATACTCAAGTGACGCAGAGTCTGCCGCAGTCCAAGGTAAAACCTAATGGTTGCAGAGTTCATGATTAAAAACATGACCCTTGAATCCAGTCTGAAATTTCCCTAGATTCCATCTTTCAACCCCACTGGGCATTTTTCTAAAAGGGAGTTGATCCTGTGGGTGGCTGAAATGCCTTGTAAAGATCTCCTCCCTTCAGCTGATCTGCTGGAGGGCGCGCTGGGGGTAGCTGATCCAGCAGAAAACATGTTTTCCTTGCGAGGAAGGTGTGTGGGTGAGGGAGGGGCTTTTCTTCCAGCAGCAGGAGCTATGTGGCTGGCTCTGCCAGTCCTGCTGAGTTGTGTTCAAAGCCTCTCAGTCTGCCACACTTTTCCATGATTCTGAATAGTTCTTGCTTCTTTCTTCTCAATTCTCATAAATTTTTCAAGATCTCTTTTGAAATACGGATACTGGAAGCTGGCTCTTTTTTTTTTTTTCCTTTTCTTTTTTTTTTCTTTTCTTTTTTTTCTGGAACTAGTGCAACACCTCTTTAATAACAACATCTGGTTAGGATCTTTAATTCTGTCTGTCACAGAAGATTACATTAACATCACTGCAAGGTCCTCTCGTGTCCTTTCATGTGAGCACCGATATAGTACTGTATGGAAAGCCACTGTCAGACCTCCGCTGCTGCTGCCATCTGTGCTTTGATGGGTGACTCAGGTGGGAGAACTCAGTCGAACTGGGACAGCGGGCAGGATCACACAGCACAAGATGCCTGTGACTCTGGGAGGATCTCAAGAGCAGGAGCTAGCGGGTCAGACAAATGTTCATGAATTCAGCAGAAGTCACTTCTGGGCTCTGCACACATCCCATAAAAGAGCCAAGTCAGGTTTGTGCCCTGCAGCTATGTTGTCAGACTCAAAGCAAAGAGGAAACATTTCAACACAGCTTTGCAGGAAGATTGTTTGCCTCTAATAATAACTCCAGAGACATGAAATAACACTGTAGTATCATTGTCTGTTTGTAAGGGGAGGAAGTCTGAGTGCACTGTTACACGATGGATAGGATGGTAGCATTAGTAAAGACGAGGTTGTAAACAGCTTGCAAGCTTTTGTAAGATTCTTCTCATTTCTCTCCCCTTATTTCAAAAATACATTCATTGGTTGCCTTTTAGGGACCTCACTTGTTGAGCTGAGTGACACGGACAATGCACACCTCCCAGTTAGACACTTTTTTCTTGTAATTATTCTCTATTTTCTGGGATGCTGAAGGGAGACACATGCAAAAGAAATGCTTTTTGCTAGGAGAGGAAACAGAGTTCAACAGAAGTGTTGAGACTTTGCATACCTCTTTCCATCAAGATGTTGCATGCAGCAGACCTTTTTCTTTTATCTTAACCTCTTCCAGAACAACCTCTGCAATGTATATGAGAGCACTGCAGCATAGTCAGAGCTGTTGCATGAAGACATGCCAAATCCACTTAAAAATTGAGCAGGAACCTAAATATTTAACTACCTTCCTGGCTTTTTTCAGATACTTTCTGTACTTAACAGCTCAACCATTTGATTTAGGTGTTTGTGTTACTTATTTGCTTCAGAAAAAGAATGGTCTCTCTCAAGCAGAACAGACTCGTCTGAGTGATCAAAACCTATTTCAGTCAAAACACAAACCGGCTAACTACTTTCTTATTGTCCTCTAAATCCCCAAGGAAGCATTGCACTGAAGGCATTCTGCTGGCCACATGGCTGCTGCTCTTTGCTTGTGGGAGGTCCACAAGGTGTACGGAACAGTTGTGGTACTGTGGTACTGCAGGGGGAATTGCAATCCTGCCCAGTGTTACCGTGGCACTGAGTGGCTTCTGCAAACAGGCCAAGAGTGGGAGCTTCTGAACATAAGCAACTCTCATGGATTTTTTCGGTTACTTGGTGTCTCTCCAACTTTTGTCCTGGTTGTTTGTTCAAAGTTACTGAGTTTTAACTCAGCCAGGGGGAAAAAAAAAAAAGAGTGGTCGAGGGAGAAAACCTAAATTGAATGCCTTGGTATTACTAAATGGCACATTGTCAAGATGATCAGGCATAGTTGCAGAGGCCCACAGGGCTTATGGTGATCCCAGTTCCAGCTCCTTGCTGGTGACAAAGCCACATTAGCTTCCAGAGCACTAGCATACCCAACTGCCTGGGGCTGCTGCCCTTACCCAGCACTGTCTGCAGGACTCCATTGGGCTCTGGGAAGTTCTTGCTCCCACTGATCTCAAAAGAATCCAGAAGTGGTGAAAAAGCCCAAACACCGCTCCCTGGAAAGCTCTCAACCTCTTTGCCAAATGTATCAGTTTAACTGATGATGTCTGAAACACTGGTAGTTTTGGTGGGGAGAAAGTGTAAAATTAAGGCAGAATTTCCATGCATTTCCAACACAGTGAATGCCTTGAAGGAATATGCGCTGGAGCTGGAATAGACTCTAGTGAATCACTGTCTTACACGTGATAAAGAAAGTAAAGCAGTACAGAGGCAGTAGCAAGTTTCCAGTCCAGAGAATATCCCCTTTACTGTGGAGAAGGAAGAAAGCTGTATTCCTTCATGTCATGAAGTGGCTTAAAAAACTGAGTTGAGTTGTGCTAAGCTTAACTTTTTAATGGTGCCACCATCTGGGAGATGTATAGGTGGGGAACTCATCCTCCAGGTAGGGAAGGCGAGAGGTTGCACCCACAGCAACTCCCCTCTTGCTGGGCAGAGGAACTGTGCACACTGCAAACAGCCAGGGCTTTAATTGAGCTCTGACTTTCAGCTGGGCTAGCCAGATTGGATGCAAGCTGTGGGCCATCACACAAGGAGCTCATGTTGTAGCCAAGTTTGTCCAGAAAAGTCTGATAATCAGTAGTATGAGGAGTAGTATGAGGAGTAGGGAAAATGCCAGGACAGGGTGATGATCATCTGGGCAAGTTTCCTGGGCACTGCATAGCACAGAAATGCTGAAACATGGTGCAGTAGGTATAAATGATATGAAGTGGCCTTTCCCAGTGCTCCCTACTGTAAATGAGGTCCTGCTGGTCCTTGGCTATGATGTGTGAAGCTTGCTAGGGAAGTGACACAGACGCTCCAGGAGGGCAGGAAGCAGAAGGCTGCACACAGAGGGCTGTGGCGAGGCCTGAGGATCTGCGGTGAGGCCTGAGGAGCTGCATTGCCACCAGTGCATGGACAGAGGCTGAGGGCCTCAGGGGGGCCTCTGCTGTGGCCCACACCCGCTGCAGGGAGCTGCCACGGGCTGCAGAGCTGGCTGCGTTCGGATGCTTGAACTTAGAGCACAAATGCTGTTCTTTCAGTGCAAGATTTCACATGGAAGAAAAAGTGGTAGAAAATTCATCTGTAGGAATTTGACATAGTTTAAGGAAAAGAGAAGAACTCATTTATTTTTTCCTTTTGTAACCTTTCCGGCTATATTCTCTTCATGATTAATGATTTTTCCCAGAATTAGCGGTGAAACTCAAAAAACAATGAAGCAACGCTTTGCATCTCTGAACACTCTCAAATGGTTCTATTTGAAAGAACACACTTGTTTATTTTAAGGAAGCACTTTCTAAGAATTTGACAGAATCAGGAGAAGTTCAGCCAAAATTTCTAAGGAATCTTAATTCAGAAATGTCTCCATTATTTTCCTGCAGCACATTAACTGATCTCTTTGAGCAATCTTAGCCTCAGAAAGAGCAAAAAGCAGGCAAATGCAGCATCTGAGTTTAGAAATAGCTCCTCAGGGGAGGCATTGGGGGAGGTGTGACGCCAGGACTGGGATGGAGGTTTGGAGCCCAGCAGCCATGGCAGTTACACATCTAGGCCAAGAAGGCTCCTTCAGTCACAAACCTGAGCTGTGCTGCTGCCCTGCACCAGAAGGCCACACCGCCCTGCTCTTGTTAGTGCCCCAGGTGCGACAGGGCTGCTGTGGCCATACTCTCCATTCCTGAGACACATTTATCCCTGAATGGGACTCAGAGGGTAGAAAGGTGGTCTTCTATGGAACCAGGCTTGTGAGGTTGCATCTGCAGCCACACTGCAGGAAGCAGCGGGCCCTCAAGAGCTGTCCTCCCTCTCTGGCCACAGCATATACTTTTGATTGGCCTCTGGATCCCTTGCTCAAATAAGACTTGCAAGATCAAGCTACTAAAATACTCTTTTCACTCACTCAGATATGCTTTGTGCACCAAGCCCAGCGTATTTTCTTTATTTATTTAATAATAGGGGTCCCAGAAATGCAGTATAGCAGTCAGTATTTATTTGTTGAAATGAATATTGTTCTCCACCCCAGAAAGGAATCATCTCCATTGCTCTCTGTCTACATCTCATTATAAATGTGACTGTTGCAGGACGGAGTGCCAAGACTTCAAAGAGTCTGAACACACCACGAGATGAGAGCATCACGCTGGAACAGTATCAGTAAGAGTAGATGATTTCCTCTTCATCTGCCTTTCAAAGGCAGCACCAGAAAGGAAGGCTACAGAGCAAGTGAAAATAGAACCCCCACATCTGGGACTCTGGTTGGGAGTGGAAGGGCCTCAAAAGGGGACAAAGGCCAAAACCTGACACTTCTGGCTGTGCAGTGCCCAGTGCCGCCACCCAGTACTGTTACCACTGGGACTGGTGCAGCAGCAGGGAAGTGAGGACAAGAAAAGCAGTCCAACCCACCATCCAGGGAAGCCATTGTCCGACCCAGTGCTGGTGAGAGTGGAGCAGGCCACACAGAGCAGTACTCAAAAAACTAAAGCAGCATCTTTATTTTATACATAACCGTCAGTACAAAAAGTTTATTATATAAGAGCTGTTTTGTTTACAATATATTATATTGCTTCAAGCCAATGCAAAAAGTTCATACGTTACAGTTCTACATTGTTTAAAATATATTATATTGCTTAATTGGCACCACTGCAGTGTATTTTTACTACATGGAACCTTGCAACATTTTAAGGGCAAAAATAATGCTGAGTTGAGTAGTTCAGTTTTTAAATTAGGTAACATTTGTTTATTTTCCTTTGGGAAAAATCTAAATACATAACAAAACGGACACCTTTCCTTTGTCTTAGGCAAACTAAAATCTGCGATCACTGAAATGTTTCAGGTTAGCATCTAGGAAATTTTCTGCTCGAATATTGTTACTTAATTTTTGGAAAATGTTATATTGCAGATATGTAATAAAAACAAATGAAATTAAAACATAACTAGAGTATAGTACAAAACCATCCAAAGCACTGAAAGAAGCAGCCTATATAATCATGCTACAGAAGTATTTATAAAACTTAAAAGGAATAGTAAATATCAGCTCAGTGGTTTATAACGAAGCTAATAAAATTCCAGCCAGTAATCTAAACTGTAGTGAACAGCGTTTTAACATCCCATCCATGAAAGGTTAATGAAGGCTATGAACTTTGTGTAACACGAACCATTTCAGATGTTGGAGCTCACCAGATATAATTGGATTCGGGTGGAGCGTGCCTCTCCTCTGCCTTCTTGGGCGAAGGCGTGTACTGCCTGTGCTTGGTGCTGGCCGGCCTCAGGGCACTCGGACCGCTGGCTCCGTACCCTGGAAAATTACCCAGCTCAAGAGAACAGAAACCACAGTGGCAGCTTCACGATGTGCTGCTAATATTTCAAGTGGGGACAGTCCCCAGCTTGAACAAAAGCTTCTAATGCACCTCACATGCATGCGGTCCCTTCCCCATCCTCTCCCTGGTCTTGGAAGAGCAGGATGCTGATTGGGAGGCTTAGCCCAAAAAGATCAGGGTCATCAGGCAAGCTTAGCCCCAAAGGCTGGAACAGTCAGCCCACTTGGGCTGCCACCTGGTGCAGGCTCACATCTGCACAGCCCATGCCAGTGTGTACATCAGGTGTGAGCCCAGCAAGTGTTAAGAGTCGCTTTGAGCAGCCCTTTGGATGACCCAGAATTAGTGGGGTGAGCTGTGCTCTGCTGTACAGTGGGATGCAAACAGAAAGAGCAGCGACAGCAAGTAGTTTGAAAAAGGCTCAGCAGAGCTGCTTTGTTGTTGCAAATAAAAGTGAAACACAGAACTCAAAGTCTTGTTTTGACATTATTTATAGTATCATTTACCCATCTCACTCTGTAAATCCCATGGAAAAAACTTTGGAAAATTAAGTCCAAGGTTTAATTTTTTAACCACTTCTTTAAGAAAATAGCTTCCCTGAGGAGCCGTTCATTTGATGCAAATGTGAACTTTCTAACATAATCCTTCTAGTCTGTGATGTTGATGGCTATCAGCTGGAATTTTGTATGACTGCTGAACTCACAACTATGTGGTGTATGAAGCAAGTCTCTCAAATTAACTGCAGGTCTTCTATCAAGGCCAAGAGATACTCGGTTTTAGCTGAAAAATGAAATGTCATGCAATACAGACCTGAACGTGCAATTTAAGCCCTATGCAGGCTCTTAAAACGGGAGTGAATTTTACTCCAGCCACCTATATCACTTTCTTTGCTGAATACAAAGTCTTTTTCAGTGCTAGGTGCAGCAGGTCTTTGCCCAAACTCCACGTAATGAAGACAGCAAAACCGTGAAGCTGTCAATCACGTATAACAACTAAATTTTCATTACAGGGCAATGGTACTCTGCTTTTTTTCTTGTTGTTGTAGTACAGACAATTACTTTTTGTGGGCTGTTCATTCCAAATATATACATTTTCACTTGCTATTTAACAAAAATATTAACCTATTTTTTATCATTGCTACCGAAAACGTTAAGCATGAATAGTTTGCCAAGCGTTTAAGACAAATGTTAATCATTCATGAGAGTACATACAGAATGTCTTACAGAAACATCTTTATCACTGACCTGGATAGGAGGATTGAGAGCACCCTCAGCATATTTGCAGTTGACACTGAGTGGTGTAGTCATTGTATGCCATCCAAAGGGACATAGACAAGCTTGAAAGCTTGGACAATCCCAGACATGAGTACAGACTCATGGAGAAGAAATCCTTGAGAGAAGCCCTGTGGATAAGGGCTTGTGGATGTGAAAGCTGGACATGAACCAGCAGTGTGTGCTTGCAGTCCAGAAGGCCAACAGTGTCCTGGGCTGCATGAGAAGAGGGGTGGCCAGCAGGGAGAGGGAGAGGATTGTCTCCCTCTGCTCTGCCCTTGTGAGACCCCATCTGAAGTACTGTGTCCAGGTCTGGGGCCCCCAGCGCAGGAAAAATGTGGAGCTGTTGGAGGAGGGCCACTAAGATGATCAGAGGGCTGGAGCACCTCTCATATGAAGAAAGGTTGAGGAAACTGGACTTGTTTCGCTTGGAAAAGGCTTCATGCAAACATCATTATGGTCTTTCAATATTTAAAGGGAGCTTATAAATAGGAGAGAGACGAATTTTACATAGTCTGATAGTGATAGGATAAGGAGGAACTGTTTTAAAGTAAAAGGTGATCTTTGAGATCCCTTTCAACACAAGCCATCCTATGATTCTATGACCCTTTGACTATGATTCTGTGATTTGCTTACAAAGTCTTATCACACATGAAATGTAAAATAAAGTCTGAATTTGTTACTGGATATATCTAATTGTATTTCAAATAATTTTGCATTGCTTAAGTAGCACAAAAAAATTAAAGACTTCAACTTCGCTTTGAGACAATACAATTTGCATTCTGTGGAACATAGGTGAGGAAGAGTAGAAGAAAACGTGAAAATTGTTAGGGATAGATTCTGTATAAGCTTTCAAATTTTTCCCAAGCTTCTAAAGAGCAATTCAGTTTTTGTAAGCTTTAATCATCTTTGTAATCTCACAGAACTTTATGTGTAAAAACGCCAATCTGACATTCAAAGGCCAGCTGACTTTATTGGGGAGTGCTGTGGGACTTACAGTCCACTCCACACTGCAGGTGGAAAACACACAAGGTCACCCCAGAGGCCTGGCTGACCCCACCTCTAGACCAGATGATACAAAGAGAAAGGAAGTAAAAGAATTTTAAACAATTTGGAAGGTCTTTTTTGTTGTTTGTTTTTTTTTTTTTTTAAAGTAGTTAGCATTATGGAGAATGTAACACCTTTGTTTTATTGTTTAGATTAAAGAAGAGAAAGATGAGTATGGCATTAGTGATGATGGTGGAAAGGCTTCTGAAGCTGTCATGCTCATATAGCATCTATAAGTGGCCCTGACACACACCCAGGTGTTGTTTCTCACTTACTTTTATTGCAGTGCCTCCCGTGCCAGCCTTCTTTGCAGTGGCACTTGTTGGGCTCAGCACAGGTCCCATACAGTCCACAGCCAGGCTCACAGACAGCTGCAACAAAGTGGGCACACACATTGGACTTGGTGGCATTTCTCTAGGAACATCTGCAATTGCTACACTGACATGCTGACACTGACATAGGGAGCAAGGATGCAGGCCAGACTGGAGGGAGGCATTTGTGAAAAGATGTCTGGTCTTATAATTCCTTGCAGCCTGGTGTGTGTTGTATGCCCAGGAAATCAATCAACCTGAAGTACTCTGACAACAGGTAGCTAGTGCTATTAGTGTGTGAGAGGTCCCATATGAGCCCAGCGCTCATCCAAGGACTGACTGAGTGCACAGGTACTTACGCTTTGAACAGAGGTCTCCTTGGTAGCCTTTGGAGCACTTGCATTTATTCTTACCCATACATTTTCCTCCATTTCGACAGGGCTGATGGCATTTACCTAGAAATTAAAAGAACAGAAACAAGGGCCTTAGTCCCCAGCACCTACTCATGACAGCCGTCTGAGAAGCCTGCCCTGTGCCCAGAAATTCATTGAGCTGTGGGCTCAGAGTGTGCTCTGTGGATCTAGGGGAAGGCTGCTCTGCTAGCACCCAGTGAGCACAAGCAGAACACAACCTGGTGGCACAGGAGCGAGATTTTAAGTAAAGGGAAGCTCAGGAGCTGACAGGCAAGGCAGCCTCTTGCAGAAAAGAAGTAGATCATCCGGGCCTGGCAGCCCGTGACAAGAGGCTGTGAAGCACCATGGTGGTGTTGTGGGTTGTGCCATAAGGTCTGTTTCATGCCTTAGCTCAAAAACTAAGGGCACACTACAAAAACATGCCCTTCTTTCCCATTTGCACAGAAAAGAGCATCTTTGGTGACAGTAATTAGAACTGGCAGACATTTTTCAAGGCTTTTTGTCCAGAAATTACTTTTCCTCACATTCATGCGTTGCAAAAAGAAGAAGCTGGGTCTGAACACATATGATGGTTTGCTTGGCCCTGAGTTGCCAAGAGGCAGGAGATCCATACTGATGGGGCAGATCCACCTTTGAGTTCTGCTGGGCTTCCTCGCAGTTAGTGTGAAGTCCCTGAAGACCAGGTTGTCAGCCTCTTGTTAGATCTGTCTGCAGTCTTTACCTGACTAAATCTCCACTGTCTGTAGGAGCACAGCCCCCACAAGCACAGCCATCCCCAGTGCAGGTAAGCGTGCTCAGCAAGGCGGACCTTCTCTCCTGGCCTCCTCAGTGGTCACGGTTACTGCTGCAGCTTTCTCATTGTCCTCCAGCGCCTTTCTAATGATATTAACAGAGCTGCACGTGATAATATGAGTTCCTTTCCACTTTCCACTTTCCTTTCCACTGCTGGTGTGCTGTGCTGAAAACCCCTGGGAGTGCACTCCTCTCACAACCCCGTTGGGATCTACACATCCCCAGTAGTGCTGCCCGGCTCAACCCCACCAGACTTCAGTGATACATGTGTGCATTCAGTATAAAAGGAACATTTGTTCCCGATGTGCATAATTATTTTAATAGCCCTGAAGCAAGTTCATAACCAGCCAGAAGAGCAAGCTGTGCTAAGGAGAGTTCCTGAGGAAGCACAGTTTCCTCACAGAAGCCTCTGGAGAGGGAATCTGTGGATATTCTAATTTGCAGGCAATAGGATCTGAAGTAATTAATGAGTGAAAGGAGCAATGCTAAGATAATCCAGGACTTCATCTTGAAGCAAATCTGGAGAATGTGGGTCAAAGCAGGTGGTACAGACTTCACGGAGCTGTGTTCTGCAAACACTTGGCTCAGCACAGCTCAGTTCAGTCGAGACTCAAATGTTTCCATGGAATGGAGGAAACCTTCTGCTATTAACTGAGAAATGGAAAAAGCAACAAAAGAGTTGGTGACAAATGGAGGAGGAATCCAAAAGGAAAAAAAACTGTTATCAAACTGCAACACTAATTAGAGACAATGCATGACTGTATCTAGAAAAATATTCTAGAGGATTATGAATGCTTGCTAGTAAGGTAGGCTGGGTCCAGCAGTTTCCCTGGAGTCTTAGACAACAATTCAACTATCAGACAAACACTCCAAATCTTTAAACAAGAATAGAAAAAAAAAAAACCAACCCCACTGCTTGGTTTTTGGAAGATGGCTTTCTGCCTTTTGAAAGGTTTTCTCATTTTATTATTCCAAGACCCCATGACTGAATGTAGCTGGCCCGGGGTCTAAGAAAACAGAAGGAGTTTTGTTTCTCCTCTGGTATTCCTAAATCTCATCCAGCACTTCTTGCAGTCCTCCACTGCTGAGCTGGCACTGGGGCAGTGCCCAAGGTGGTAGCAGCCATCCATTCTTTACAAACAACTGCTGTCCAGCTTCAAAAAGGCCACAAGAAGAGCACAGCTTTTCTTGCTCTCATCAACAGATTCCTGGTTTAGCTCTCCATACTACGACCCTAAATATTCTTCTTTCTTTTGTACAGAAATTGGTTCAATATTTGCGTATTAGCTAATTTAATTTGATTTGCACAGGTAAGCCTTTGCAAGAAGCCAAAGTCATTTGCAGCTGTTTCAAGCAGCAGTAGACATTAATGACCCGCAGAGCCTCTGGGACAGACCAATTAAATGGAGTACCCTAAATTGTACATTCTGCAGTATCAGTTCTAAGAATTTGCCTAAAAAAAACAACAACACTGGCACAAAATAACCTAGCCTATGAGTTTGAACTTTATTTATTATCTAAGAAGTATCAAAAAAGTTGACTTTTGGGGGAAGAAAGAAGGAAATGAGATCCTGTCAGAAGGTTGAATTTGAACTTGGTAAAAACAAAGGAAAATTCAGTGGAAACCCACACTGTTGTTCTTTGTGACCCCTGATCTGAATTTATACCAGAGGCTATCCCAATCAAATAATTTCATAACAATACACCTTTACTGCCTCCATTTGGCTCAATTTTTGTTTAGTTGAAAAGGAGATGTAAAATTCCTTGTAATACACAGAGATATGGTAAAACATTCACCTTTTTCTACACTTAAATCCCCTGCAAAAAGCAGGCCCTGAGTTATCTGTGTCCTTTCCTTGCATAGTAATTCATTTATCATCTGATACTGGCTGACAGTATGTTAGAGTTTATTTCCATGTGTTTCCAAGGATTTGTTGCTATATGTTTCATCTCTGCGAGAAGAGCCTGTCCCTAGTGATGCATGCAAAGCAATCACCTTTTACACGTCCCAGGCCAAACGCTGCTGTCTGTGCTCCTGTGATGGCCTCTTGAAAGCCAGTGGGAATATTTACAGCAGAAAGGTGGGGAAGCTCCACTTACAGTGGGAGCTTTCATCCCAGAAAGCACGATGTGGATGTATGTTCCCCAAACCAGAAAGTTCATACACCATTCAAGTGTGAGGAACTATAGAATTAATCTAATTTATCAGAGCTGTGAGAAAGTTCTTCTTTCAGCAAGATCAAATGCCTGACAGCTGACCTCCCAAGTCTGCTCCAGCCTGGCCACATCTCCACCCCCAGCTTTACACAGCACAGTACGCTTAGATCAACCAGGAGCTAAAATATTTTCAATGGCTTTGATGCTAACCTTCTGAAAACAGCAAGTCTTTTGATGTTTGCGAGGTGGATTTTCAAGTTGCTGCGTGAACGCAACTTAATACATTAAGTGAAAGCTCCCAGCTCTTACAGTTCAGAACTCTCTTCAGCACAAACTCCTCTGCATCCAGCTTAGAGCAGCCCTTTTGGGAGTATGGGCTCAAACCTAACCTGCTGTGCACTACAGCGAATTGCAGCAACTTCAGAAAGTATCTGTTCCACACAGGCTGGGCACAGAGCAATGTTTGCATACTTTTGGCTTGAAGGCTGCTGCCAAGCTCAGTTACTAGTGACAACCAAACAAGGTCGGGGTGGGATGGTCCAGCAGTGACTCAGACTTATCAGTAAGGGTCTCACTGGAGGCATCTGGCCCTGTAAGCCTGCCAATCAGCAGAGCAAGATCACACTGAATCTCTTAGACACTAACACAGAATAAGTTGATGTAAAGGAAAGCAAGCACATGGAGATGCTACTCACTGATTTCACATTGGTCTCCTTCGAATCCCGAAGGACAAATGCATTTTCCCAGATAGAAACACGTTCCTCCATTGAAACAGGTTGTTGTACAGTTTGCTGAAACAAGTGAAGCAGAAATTAATAAAATTACTTACATCAACTCACTCTGGCTTGCCCTTAATATTTTCTGCTGCTCAACCCAAATAAACACGGCAGTTGCAGGGACTGCAGGGATCCCCAGGGCCTGGTTGTGTTTTGTCTTCATCTGTTCTCATGCATGTAGCTCACTCAAGGACCACATCATTCCTGCTATTGAAGCTAGCAACGCTCTCATAGCATCATTTTGTTTGGATGAGACCCTTAAATGCTGTCTAGTCCAACTCCCTGCAGTGAACAGGGACACCTACAGCTACATCAGGTGCTCAGAGCCCCCCCAGCCTGACCCTGAGTGCCTTCAGGGATGGGGCATCTACCACTTCTCTGGACAGCTTGTTCTAGTTCTTCACCACCCTTATCATAAAAAACTTTTTTCTTATATCCAATCTAAGTCTCCCCTCTTCTGATGTGAAACCATTTCCCCTTGTCCTGCCATGTTTTGCAATCTTCTCCTCCATGAGCAGGTCAGTGGTATTTGTGCAGCAAACCCTTCGGCTCTCCCTACATGGTGCTTACACTGTTCCATGTTACTCTTCTGAACAACTGCTTACTCCTTCTTATTCCTGAGCTACAGAGCAGCAACAGAAAAAAGATTGGACTTGTGTGTGTGTGTCCAGACACCGAAAATTATTGTACTAATTAGTAAAACTAATTCTACTCCAGGAAACCAGAGTTCAAAGAGAGATCGCTTATTTTCCTAAGTGAATCTTGTGGTGTGTCCCATGGCTTTCAGTGGGTCAGCTAAAGAGATCTGCCGAATTACTCTTTGCTCAGCTGGTGGCTGTGGCTGCTGCGTGTGGAGCTGTGACAGTGCTGTGTGCTACCTGCAGCTCCCAGCTTGTGCCAGAGCCTGGGCGGGAGGAATCACAACACTGTGTCCTGCAGACCTTCCTTCACCACTTGCTTGGCTTTTCTAGAGGGGAATTAACACACGCAAGTACAAGGTGGCCACAAGACCGGGGGTTTCACTGCCATTACCTTTGTCACAGTTGATGCCGTAGAAGCCGGGGGGGCAGATGCAGAGGCCAGGGGTGATGCATAGCCCTCCATTCATGCAGCGAGGAGCACACAGCGCTGAGCAGCAGGGAGGAAAGGAAAACTGTCACTGGCATGACAGCAGCTGGCTATTAAATGCTCAGCATGCTGTCTCCTTAAGCTGCTTTTCCTTCTGTTGAAGTCACCTTTGCAAAGGACTTTTGTTAGTGGTTACATCAAGACAGCTCTGCTATGTATCTGCCAATCTGTGTACAGCATAACTAAAATAGAAGACTGAGTCTGATTCCATATGTAATTGCTTCTTGTACACTGCAGTTCCAAGCTGGGGATGGCAAAGTGCCTACCTTTACCCTCTGGATACATGAGGCCCCCCTATACCAGTACTCCCTGTAACTGTGCTCTGGTGCTGAGCTGGTGCCTCAGCCCTGCACACAGGACTGTTTGTCCAGGGGATGTACTCAGAGGTGTTGGTAAATCAGTGGGGCTCTCAGGCAGACCTTATGATGAACCCTCCTTCTGCCATTGCATACTTGGCCATATGCACAGCTGCCTGATTTAGTGGAAGGGAGCCTCTAACATAGCCACAGTGTCCTGAACACTTCCCTGAACCCTTTCCTGAGCCCTTGTACTCTTCCAAGGCTCCTCTGCAGTTATGGCCAGCCCATGAGGCTGGCTATGTCAGGGAGCAATGGTTCAGTTGGTGGCTGCCCACAACTGGTACAAGCAGAAAGGCTGGGTCCATACTGATGGGTTCAACAGCATTTTGACAGAGCCAGGCAGGGGTACAGGATCACCAGTGCTGTGAAACTGTCATTCCTGGTGTGGCTTTGTCCCCAGACTGCCAGGGCACAGCCCTAAGACAAGCACCAGCCAGGGCTCCTCCAGCTGGGAATTTGGAGGGTTTGGCTTTAAAAGGCAGGAATGTTTATTAACACAAATACAAACTGTCTGGAATCCAGGGAAGAAAACAGTCCCTGATCTTCTGTATTTAATATTTTGGATGTAGTCAAAGTGCCTGGGAGCTGACTGAAGGGTCACGTTGAAGTAGGATGCCCACAGGGATGCTTTGCTCCATTCTGGTCTCAAGAAAGGCCTCTCACTAGGGAAGGAGGGAGAAAGAGATAGGAAGAAGAGGTGCCTCCTTACCCAGCCACACCAATTTCCTGCTCCCTCGCTCCTGGAAATGTTATTTGGAGGTATTAGTAATGAAAGGAAAAAGGAAACTCTTTCCTTCATCTTCCTATCTTCTTTTTCAGACTGCCTCCAAATTAAATCTTATCTCCATATAAACCAGTGCAGAACAAAAGTCCCTGCACTTGGTTTTCCAGCTAGTTCTCATTAGCAGAGGAACTTTATTTAATCTTTTTGCCAGATGGATGCTCTGTGATTAAGGACTCTCTACCTATTGTGTCAGTTTTAGTTAAAAGCAATCCCTTAGAGAGAAAACATCTTTCTTGTAAGCAGCTAAATTTTCCATTGGAATATGCACCATGACAGTAATTCACTTAGATGTGTAGACTCAAAACAAAATATATGCGACTTTAGAATAGGCCGTTCCTATTTTTATGAGAGGCTACAGTACAGCAGCTACAGTTTTGTTGAGATTATGGCAAAGAGAGTATAGAGGATTTTTTTAAAATTACCTTTCTCACAGTGAGGCCCATAGAATCCATCTGGACATTCACATACGTGTCTCTCGTTGCAAAATCCTCCATTTCTGCATCCTCCTGGACACTCCGCTTCATAAAACACAATGACAATCTTAATTGGCTATTTCATACTTCAGCTGTCACTTATCTTTCAGTAGGACCAATAGATTCCTTTGATAAAACAATGACAGATATGCAAATGCTGGTAGTAGTGAAGTTCAGCTAAGACTTTCTAAAGAGAAATTATCTTTGTGTTAATCTCCAAATACAGGTCTGAGCTCATGTGCAGGGCAATGTGTGATCTGCTGGATGCTAGGTCATGCACATCTTGTTGTTCTGCAGTTTTGCTCAGGAATGAGTGATGTGGATGCTCTGCACAATCCAATGCTGACTTCTCCACAAGGAATGAGCAGGAAGTTGGTGCAGGACCTGCATCACTGGTCAGACCTGCCCTTGGTCTGTGGGACCACTTTCAAATTTCACAGCCTTAAATTGACTGCATTGCAACTTGCGTTGCATTAATTACTACATCTGTTGCTACTGAGGTGACAAAGTGATGAAATCTCTCTTCAAATGAAAGAGTCAGCTTTGAGGCTAGATGAAAGAAGGCCAGAAAGGAAGATGAAAGCATTCCTGTGTAGTGATCCTGTATCATCATCCAACTCTTATTCACATCTCAACTATTGATCAAACACTGGTTAAAGTGTTTGGCAACACTGGTTGGATTACACAAGGATGAGAAATACATCTGTGTATGATCACCATCCTCAAAACACCGGAGCCCATCAAACAAGAGGCAAAACAAATTGAATCCAGTGGAATCCCATGAAAGCACTACTGCCAGGCAGCGATTCCTTAAAAATGCTTTCCCAGGTCTCTCACAGGCAAGAAGGGAAGCAGGAGAGGCTGAAATGTGACATCATTTGTGATCAGTAGTACCAGTGCCATGGGGCAGCTTTACAGAGTAGGTAACCTCCTCATATGGGTGCTATGCTGTGTGACACTCTGAATGATGAGGTTAAAAATACTCTGCGGTAGACCAACACTCAGACAGCAATCTTACTGCAACCTTCTCAACTCAAACTTGAAGGTCACCCATTAGACAGCAGTTGGCACCATGCTTTTTTTGCCTTAGGTCTAGCAGTGCTGTAAGTATATGAGGCTGATAGCACTTGCCAGAACTATCCTTAACTCTTCTCCATTGGCTTTTCACCTGCATCCACTAAGTGGAACACTATCCACAAGTGTTGGCACTTACCACTCACAAGCTGTATAGATGTACCATTGATTCATGCAATTTCCAAACTGAACAATACCTGAATTTAAATTCAAGCAGTTACAGCCTTTAAAATGCCCTCAATTAAAGTGACAAGAAGGATCAGAATGTCCATAAATTCAAGTGGTTCAGGTTGCCTAAGACATTTTCACAGCTTGCAAAGAATCTTCAGACTAACTCCTATAAGGGGAAACATAATCCTGGATTTAAATACATTTGAATGTTTTTTCCTCCTTTGTTAGGTGACATATCCTTTAGATCTATTCACAAACAAACTTCCTTCCTTGAAAATTTGTCTAACAGCTGATCAGAGCCACAGGAAGCTATGGCAGCTCAGGCTATGTGCAATACTGCTTTCCTACCACACTCATGGAATATTTCTCTACCAACTAAAATACAAAGGGTAACAACGAGACTAAGAAAGAGGTATGAAAATCTGAGGTACCAGGCAGGGGGCTGGATGTTGTGTGCAAACACAGGAAGGAGAGAGGAAGAAATCTGTGATTTTAAAATACTCTTCTACCTCAGACCATAGATACATGGGGGAAAAAAGTGCTACTTTAAAAATAAAGCTGTTTGCAGTGGTAGTAATAGCAGGAAGGGCACTTTTGTCTCATTTGTTCTAACAGTATAGTCTAGGACTTATTGGAAATGTTCCTCTTGTAGCCAAATGCAGAGCTGCTATTCATTACAGAAAATACATGCTTAAATGCATGCCATTTCAAACAGAAAAATAGGAAAACACAATTTTTCGTGTGGTCACCTCTTGGCCACAACAAAGCCTCTTCACTGCCACAAAATTGTTCCCTCATTCTGCTTGCTTCCTCTGGTGGGTGCCCCTCTGGCTGCCCACAAGAGACTGGAAACAGCAACCCGGGGCCCAGGCAGGAGGAATTCAAGCTGCTCGCCACAAGCAGCATCTCTCCGAGGAAGGAAACCCAGCCTACACTTAATACAAACCAGCGAGGACATCCTCATCCTTCCCAGTGCGTGTACCTCCAAGTGTCATGGAGTGCTCCCCACTGGACAGAGGGCAGCAGCGGGAGCCACCCTTATAGGGCCCAGGATGACATTCCAAATGCCAGGGCATCCACCTCTTCCCACGTCTGGCATATGGATGTCATCCTCCTGTCTCTCAGTTGCTTCAGGACTGGGCCACTCATTACCCTCAGCATTCCTGAGTTATATGCTGCAATACTTCTAAATTTTTAAGCATTTTTCACTTCAAAATAGTAATAACAATATTAACAAATGGTGTAGAATCCAAAGCTTGGACAAATGCAGCAAAGAAATTGAGCTTGGAGCCCTTCCAGGACAAGATGCATTTTTCCACAATCGAGATCCATAACTGCTGTCCCGATTAGTTGACTCCGATGTTATTTCCAAAGTTTATTAAGTTCAGCATCTTTGAACTGAATGGAAAGTGAAAAGGTATGAAATGTTCTGTGTTGTGTCAGATACAACTTTGTGCACAAAATCTAATCGATTTTACTTCCATTCAGCCTCCATTTTTCTTCCTATTTTTCTCCCCACATCTTCTCCCCCTCCTCCCCTTTTCCCAGGCTAACTGGAAGCAGCAAGGCTTCAAAGCAGGCAGAAAGTTGGCCATTTATTTAGGCGTCGTGAGGGTTCAAAGAACAAACAGCTCCTGCTCCTGCTGCTGCTCCTTGAAGCCACCCTACGGCCAGTGTGGAGAAGAAAGTGTGGGACTGGGAGCCTATTTTTAATAGGAGAAGAATAAAAATCTTGCTCTTTGTACATCACAGGTTGATTTGATACAATTGCACACGGCATGGGATAGCTGTCTGATCTTAGATACTTATTTTTTCAATTTCCACAGTTCAAAGTGATAATTACAGCTGTTCTTGGTGTATCAAAATAATCCAGAAAGTCTTATTACATAGTGTTTATAGTTCATAGATTGGCTGAGTAGACAGGTTCTCTGCTTTCCAAGTAAACATGGCAATAATTTCATAATGCCCTTCCTCTATCAGTGTATCTTGTGTGTGCTTCTTGCCTGGTGACGGCCAGGACTATATTCCACCGCCTGCCTTGAGTGCAGTTTTACTGTGTAAACAATTCTACCAAACTCAAACCAACAACATACATGCTGAAGTGTTAATAAAAGAAGAAGGAATGCTCTTGTTGGCTGTTATGTCTCATAAACTTTGTGAATGTCAGAGCGGTAACATGTGCTGCTGAGGCTGCTGAACAATGCTGCATCCAAACCCAAATGGCTGTCATCCTGATCTCCAGAGGAGGGAAGCTAACTATTGCAAAATGTTCTGATTTACACTTTTTGGATTAACTTGGGATGTGCAAGTTCAGACGTAAAGAACTGTTGAACTATGATGCCAAAAGGTGTTAAGTGAAGACCGTGTACACACCACAGATCACAGAACTCAGTTCTTTAAATTACGGGTCATTTCTGAAAACATGAGCCTCAGCATGTTAGACACTGTAGTGATTCTCCTCCAAATGCTTCAAATCATTTGTTCACATTTGCTTCTCGTATGATGTATTTCTATCAACATCCCTGAAATGATGAGATGTGAACAAAAGGAGTAATGCCTCCAACCCAGTCTGCTAAGGGAAGAAATAGCTTAGTAAACACATTGAAAACAAGCAGCAAATGTAAACGAGCAGCAAATCTACAGAGACTGAACATCCTGGAGTTCAAAGCCTTTGCTGCACATTGTGTGACCACAATATTCTGTAGCCATTATCCCTAAGGAAACAGAAGAAAGTTAGGTGACCCAGTCTGACAGTCTTGTCATCTCCTCATTGGCATTACCTTGCTGACAGGTTTTAAAGAAGATGGCGTTCTGAGGGGTCTGGAGGATGATATTGCCTTCTGCGTTCATTATGATGACGTTTACTTCGAATGCAGCCACTCCATCTTGTTTTCCAAGGCAAGGAAACCCAACCTGAACCACTTAAAGGGGAACAATAACAATAATATTTTGTGTTTACTTGCATATAGATAAAGGTACACAGAGGAATACTAAAAATAAAGATAATAACTATTTACGTTTAAGCCTTAGAGTAGCACCACTGATGAAGGGGTGCAGCACCGAGGTATGCAGGTCACCATATTCACAGACAACAGCTGCAGCACAGGAGGTGAGCCTGGGCTCCCTGACTGACCCAGCCCCAGTGTCGGCGGCACAGACAGGGATCTTAACAAACACACTTCTGCCTGCAGATGGCAATTACCCACATGGAGGCATATAAGGATACGGTTTTCAAAACCTCCAAAGGGAGCTGGTAGCCTACATTTAATTTTCTAGGCTGCCTTGATCCTTCCGGATCTCACTTTCATGGGCTCTCAGGTGACTTTTGCAAAAAGATCACACACATTTTGGAGAAATAGTTGCTTCAGGTATATTTTGTTGCTTGGGATCTTGCAGTTAATACTTAAATAAAAAACTGATTTAATCAAAATTTCCCCCATAAAGTGCCAGCGAGACAGTACAGCCAAATAAGATCATGGGCTCAAATATTTGCGAAAATTACAGAGTCCCATTGCTGTGACAGAACGTGTTGTGTGTGGTGATATTTGGAGATGGCCTTTCCAGGAAAAGTATTCAAACACTTCTGAACTACAAAGAGTCCAAGTAAATAATTAAGGCCAGTAAATCTGGAGTATTTTAATGAGGAAGTGGGCTGAGAGCTCAGAGTTCTGGAATGCTCCTCTGTGATGGTCTCATGTGATCTCACGTAATCTTCAGATGAAATGATTGTCTCTTTTCTTCAAAACTGGCTCTTCCTAGCTCCTTCATAAATTAGATCCAGTAAATAGTAATTGTTTATCCATCTCTTCTGAAGCTGGCCTGTGATTTTGGAACAAAATATTGACCTAACAGCCTTACATTTGGTTTGTTTTAAATTGCTTGTTATAAAAAGTGTTGCAAGTCATAATTGGGCAATTTTCATTATTTTCTGCCTTGGTACAATACAGAATAATTTACTGCTGAAACACATTCTGCTCCTGTTAAGTTCTGTTGCAGTTTTCATAATAAAACAATTGAATTGTTGAGGGACTTTTAAATCAGTTTTTTAAAAGACATTTACAAAAAAGCATGTAACCATGTGGTAGGAAGAAAACTCTTACAGCAAATAAAAAGCAGTTTAAATGATTCTTAAACTGTAGTAACCTTCTTACAACTCAAGTGCAGGAATTAATTTAGTGCATATATGAGGCTGTGTGTGACTTAGCTGAACAAATTGCTGTGGGGAGGAAGATGTGGCAGAAATTTAACGACGGCACTGTAGCAATTCCTAGACTTCACTGCATCATTAGCAGGCTTCATCACTGTTGAGTGAGCAGAGATGTTGCTGCACCCGAAGAAGGCATCAGATGTGCCAGCTCATGTGGAGCCACCTTGGCAGCAGCACGCACTGGGGTGGTGTTCACAGCTCATCAGTGTCACCATCCACAACTTTGGACTTGGGTCTGAACTTAGAATCATAGAATCCTTAGAGTTGGAAGGGACCTTTAAAAATCATCTAGTCCAGCTCCTCTGCAATGAACAAGGACATGCACAGCTAGACCAAGTTGCCCAGGGCCTGATCCAACCTCTCCCTGAAAGTCTCCAGGGACGGGGCATCCACCACATCTCTGGGCAATCTGTTCCAGTGCCTCACCACTCTCACTGTAATGAAAGACCTTTTCCCTACATCCAACCCAAATCTAAGCCTGAAGCCATTTCCCCTTGTTCTGTCACTACAGACTCTGCTGAAGAATCTGTCCCCTTCTTTCCTGTATCTCCCCTTAGATACTGAAAAGCCGCTGCCACAGAGACTTCTCCAGGCTGAGCAGCCCCAGCTCTCTCAGCCTGTCCTCATAGGAGAGGTGTTCCATCCCTTGGACCATTTTTGTGGTCCTCCTATGGATGCATTCCAACAGGTCTATGTCCCTCCCATACCTGTAGTACTCCAGATGCACTCCAGAGGGGCAGGATGACCTCCCTCGACCTGCTGGCCATGCTTCTTTTGATGCAGCCTAGGATACAGTTGCCCTTCTGGGCTGTGAGGGCACACTGTCATCTCACATCCAGCTTGCCATCCACCAGTACCCCCAGGTCTCTTTTGACAGGGCTGCGCTCAATCCTTTCATCCCCCAGTTTATATTGGTAGTGGGGGTTGCCTTGACCCAGCATTTGGATTTGTTGAACCTCATGAGGCTCACCTGGGCCCACTGCTTAAGCCTGTCTAGGTCCCTCAGGATGGCATCTCATTCCTCGAGTGTGTCAAGTGCACCACACAGCTTCCTTAAAGATCTGTCAGCTCTGCTCTGCACCCTTGCCCATGAGGACAGCTTCCCAGGGTGCTTTGTTTACAAACTCCCTGAAGAGCCGCAAGTTAGCTTTCCTAAAATTCAGCATCCTAATTTTACTCTTTGCCTCTCTCATATCCTTCCGGAGCATGAATTCAACCATAACATGGTCACCACAGCCCAGGCAGCTTCCCATCCCACTGTCACCAATCAGTTCATTTGCACTGGTGAGCAACAGTATTGCATCCTTCCTGGTGGGGCCATCTATTACTTGACTCAAGAAGTTATCCCCAATGCATTCCAGGAGCCTCCTGGACCACCTACAGTTCACCATGCTACTTTTCCAGCAGATGTCTGGGTGGCTGAGGTCCCCCAGCAGGATGAGCATTTGCGATCGCGATGCCACCCGTAGCTGGAGGTAGGCCATTAGATGAAGCTGTCACAGCCAAACTCAAAACAAGAGGGGGATCTTCACACAATGGGAGGCAATGGACTTCTTGCCAAAGGGACTGGAGGTACAAGAAGTCTGTATGGACTCAAAGAAGAGCCTATACAAGTACTGTTAAGAGAGATCTGTAACATATGTCTGAGTTTCAAAAAGACATCAGGAAGCCTCTGAGCAGAAGCTAGTCAGGGGTGAGGGTAAACAGAACTATCACATATACTTGCTTTCTTTTTGCTCTTCGAAAAATCTGCTCATAGCCCTGTTGGACATATAACAAAACATGGATTAGATAGTCCCTAGAGCACTAAAACCATCCTCACTGATGGTAGGAAAATATCCAAAAGAAACTTTGAGACACCACTGATTTTGACAGGAACACTTGGTTCAACTCCCTCTCAGTAAAATATCTACCTATTTTAACCCCTCATCTTGCTTCCCATTCCCATGTCTAATATAGCTGTCTTCCCTCTGTTATTTTCCTTCTGTTATCTTTACTGTATTCTCTCGGGCTGAGACAGGTTTGCAATAAATGCCTCGCTACTGTTGATTTGTTATTAAATACAAGAGGGAAGGGGAAAGGAGGGGAGAGGAGAGGGGAGGAGAGGGGAGAAGAGGGGAGGAGGGCTGATCAGCCTCTGATGTAGATCTGAAAGCTCCAGTGGATAGCTGAGAGTGCACAGCCAAGGGGAAAACGGTAAATGATAAGATTCTAAACCAGAGCTTCTGTTTTTGAGCCTGAATACCTGAGAACAGCAGCCGACACCAACTTAAAGTGCCTGCAAACTGAAGCCTCTGAGAAACAGAGTAATTGGATAACTATTCCTTACAGCAATCAAAGATTTTGTTCTCCAATAGTTGCACAACTTAACCAATAATAAAGCTTTACGTACGTCAATGTTATGCAACAATTTTTGCACAGTTTTCTGCTGATTTCTCTACAGATAAAAGCTTCATGTGACTTGGCTCTGACAAAATAGATTGCTCTAGTCGGGCGAGGCACTCACAAACCGTTCAGCGTCAAGCGCCATGCAAGCATTTCTTTAGCGATAAGGTTCAAAACTGCAGTTCAAGACATACAGACTTTGCTGGATGTGGGATGTTTTGTAAAGGAACTCAATTCATAACATTAACAGCACAAACCTGATGGTTTATGAGGAACCATTCCAAGCAGAGGTATATTTACAGTTGGATCAGCCATGATGCCTTTATCCAAAGAGCGCAAGGACAGGAATTCGTAGAAGTACTCAGCCTATGAC
Source organism: Alectoris magna (assembly GCA_030625065.1). Taxonomy (NCBI): domain Eukaryota; kingdom Metazoa; phylum Chordata; class Aves; order Galliformes; family Phasianidae; genus Alectoris; species Alectoris magna. The sequence goes on along the minus strand of CM060560.1, from coordinate 164,454,806 downwards.
AAAATACATCAGAAATCGCTATGTATTTTAATTGCATTCATGTAAGCAAACTATTCAGCATAAACTACAGCAAAAAATTACTGCTTTTTATTATGCCATTCACCGGATTTATTTCCATTACTTCCCTGATCACTTACCTAAGCATAATTTTGGGATAATTTCTTCTTGTTCCAGGAATCACAAGTGACCACACATTAAACAGCATACTTGTATGAGAGGAAGGAAAAAAAACCATGCATACAGTGAACTGCGGTTATATAGAGAATATGCTTTTTTACAGCCTGTGCTTTTTATCTGACCATGAAAAAAAGTTATGAACAGTGGGCTAATTCTTATAGCTGCTTTTCTGGGCAGAAATAACTTGTGAGCCTGGAAAATTTGCCTGCACCATGAACAGACCTTAAAGGACATGTCAATAAGCATGATGCAACTGTGGTGTGAGAATATCCAAACTTGCCTTTTGTGGATCTGCACAGCACAGTGCATTGCCCTGGGGGAATAGTCGGTGCCAAGCAACGAATGCGATGTTGCAGGAGTGCCGTGCTGGGACACATACATTGCTTACAGCTACAGCACTGCCTGGTTCAGTCTCGCCTCATTCAGTCGTTCCAAGGGTGGAGCTGAGAGCTCTCCTACAGAGCAGGCTGTGTGTCACTTGATATTAAACCTGACACACATGATTTCTTCTGGCTATCCCCAAAAGTTGTTGACACGATTGAAAGCTACTTCTCACAACCTTCATATTACTACTGCCTATATGAACCTGTGTGAGTGAACAAATTGTAGCCCTTGCTACTTCCTTCCATGGGAGCCCAGCCGCTCTGCTGAGTCACCTGCTCAGTATTTCTTCATATTCGATGCAAAGTGGGAATCCCCTTGTCTAATGTCATGCACCTGCAGCATACATAGATGCACACACCATGTGCGTCTGAGATACATGCACCTCAGCAAGCCACTGCTGTTAATGGACATGGGCACTCCTAAGGTACAGCTGCAGGTGCACTGAGCAAGTGGAAATGAGCCCTTTCCCTAAAGTATGGCTTCTCATTTACCCTGAAACTTGGAAAGGATTACAGGTAATTTTATCTGCTGCTCTCAGAAAAGCAGTTAAGGCCTTAGCATGGGCACAGGTAAAAATATATTTTCATACAGCAACTCATTGACAGCATATGGTATTGTTAAGCGTGCTTTTTAGTTAGGACTGTGAAGAGAGATTAAAGCTAAAGTTTTACGAGAACTTTTAGCCAATAAATGGCAGTTAGTTCATGTCTGCGAGATGGCAGTCAACATCCTTAGCTAGAAGACTGTAACTTTTCTCTCATAACCAGTTTTCCTGTCTTACTGGCATGAGACCAGTGAACAGCCACAAGGATGATTAAGAGACTAAAGCACCGGGCGTATGAAAGAGGCTGAGAGATCTGGGACCATTCAGCCTGGAGAGGAGAAAGATCAGGTGGATCAGGTGGACTTTCTCCATCCACAGTAGTACAGATGGAAGCAGGTTCTTTGCAGTGGTGCTCAGTGATGGGACAGGAGGCAATGGGCTCATCTGAACATCAGGAAGCACTCTGTGTTGCTACAGGGTAGTTGAACTCTGTCATGTGTTTCTCAGAGAGGCTGCAAAGACTGTCTGTGGAGATATCTGAAACCCAGCTGATATGGTCCTGGGCATCTAGGTGGCTTGAGCAGGAGGACAGGTTACTTGATCTCAAGATCTTCTCATTTCAGATCAGCCTCAGCCCTTATGTCATTCTGTACTAACTTGAGCAGAAGCTCTAACAGCATGTGAGAGACCAGAGCCCTATAGCTCCTGGTGCCACCAGCAAAGCTTTCCAAAAGTGCATAGAAAGGTTGTGGAATTCCTCATCAGCCCTGGCAGCACATCCACTTACTCAGTGGAGACAGCAAAATGACCCCGGTTTGTGGGGGCTGCGCTCTGCCCAAAGATTATTATGTAGGTATGGAGGCCTCAGAGGAGGCCTCACCAAACAACAGCAGGGAAGGAAGCCATGGAAGTTGTTGAGGGTGGCTTAAACACATGAAGCATATGTGGGAGGGAGACAGGACATGGAGAGAAGTAGTAAAATACGAGATGAAAATTGAAGTCTGGGGTAATATTCAAAAGGCTGCTTTTAATTAAAGATTTTTTTTTCCAATACAATACACCACGCCAAAATATGAAAACAAGCCATAAAGTCTTAGATTGTGAACATTTTTGTTTTCAAATAAAACTTTGGTTCAGAAAAATAATTATATGTCTCCACACATCTATAGAATACTACAGTGACTGAGTCAATCCTGCACTGTCTGTTTCTCATTGGTTAGCTTTGATGTTTGGTTGTATCTAAACCAGGTCATAATGGGCTAGGATATTAAAACATTATGTTCTTACTATTCTAGTAAACAACAACTGGTAACTAAACCAAATAGCTCCGTTCCCATATTTCCACTCTAGCCAGGCTGCTGTAGCAGGTCAGTTTGTGAGCCAAAGTCCTGATGTGTGGAGAATGGACTGGAATTTTATTTTCTGTAATTAAATGATGCCTAAGGACAAAGACAAAAAGAAAGTTAGGTGTGGGAAAGGCAACCAATTGTTCCATGAGTCACAACCATTACTGCCTTTCAAGGAAGGAATTCTTTTAACCAGGACAGAGGTGCAGCAGAGATTAACGCCCAAGGCAGGAGGTAAGTTCTGCTCACACATTAAAAAGATGGGAAGAGATGTTGCACAAGCAATAGGCTTCTCAGGAGGAAAACCAGTCTGAATTAGGGAAAGATACCTGCTCTCACCCTTTCTGTGCTTCTGCTTAGTTTACAAAAACTGACCTTCTTGACATGGTGTTACAAAAAAAATCATGGAACACTGCAAGTAGACCCAGCTAGCATGATTATGAAGTTATAAAACCATGTGCTACAGAATGCATTTGCAAATCACATGTGCTGGACTACATTGGTCTAATTTTAACTTAAAAAATACTACACAAAATCAGTCTAGAGAGGCTGCATAGTGAAGGAGAGTAGTTCAGCTCCTCAAACCTGTCAATCTAAGGATTGTCTGCCATAAATCCTACCAGTTTTGAAGCAATCTGTCTTGACACAATCTCCATATCCAGTCTCCAGTATTGTCCTGGTGTAATTTGAGTTGATTGCCAATTAACTTGCATTAATCAGCATGACTGAAAAGCAAACAACATGTCCTCAGTAAATATTTACCATGCTTCAGTCTAGCATGAAATTTAATCATGATGTTTAATTGAAGAGATAGGCCTGTGCAATTAAAATCTGGACATCTGGGTATTGTATAGTGGCTACCACAATTCATACTGTAAGTGGTCATTGTGAGTGACCTGGTAGTGCAAACAAAACTTCTTTGGATATTGCTGAGAGATAATGGGGAAAAAAACACAGTCTAGAATCCATTTTCCTTCATAGAAACATTCTCGTAACTTCATGTCTGAAGCCAGTCTATGTACTGTCTGGCATTTGAGGGACAAAATCTGGTAGTGAGGCTAAATCTTAAAGAAATGCTGTTATAAGAGATGATGGAGGAAAATTGGTTTTGCAATAAAGTGTTGATCTTTGACACGAGTGGGAAAGACTGGTTTTGACTTGACTTCAGCACACACCCGAGGAAGAATATTCCTTCCCTATGCATGAATGCTTTGTATGGGACCCTTAGAAAGGGTGGGAGATGCTCTGCAGACCCCACGTGCGCCGTCTGGTGACTTGTTGCCTCCAGAAGCAGGAGCCATATGCGGCCACCCCACAACCTCTCCCCATGTGGGCAAAACCCTCAGCAAAGGGAGGAAATTTCATTTTAGGCAAATAATTCCGAGGTCAGGATTAACTTTTATGGACTTTCAGTGGACGCTTCCTATAAATCAGAGGAATCTAAAAGGTTATAAAAATAACGAAGCCCTCTAACAAGCACTGTAGTGAACATCTGTCGGTAGTTTGGTTTTACACTTAAAATTCCTACAGAACTCATTTCTTCAGGGCAAGATCTACTGCATTATAATATTCTCATCACTTAAATGCCATGTTGTGCCTACTTTGTTTTTGTTTCATATTTAATCAAAGCATTTGCAGGAATGTGCTTTATGTTTTCTTCATTTTACATGAAAGTTGAAGGATTAAAAGAAATGGTTGTGCATTAAAGTGAAGCAGAGTAGCTTAAACTGCTGTATGTCACTGCTCAAGAGCCTAATGAAATCTGCAGCCTTTCTAACAAAGAAAATAAAAGGTGTGTTAGCTTTGCAAGTAGAGGTAAGAAATGAACCATATTTCCTTCTAATTATTTTAAAGAGATTGTTGCTGGCATTCCATTCTGCTGTCAGTTAAACTGCAAACATACCATAATGCCAGTTTTCTTCATTTAAGAGAAGAAACTCATCAAAAGAAGTTCCTTCTTATCCCAAATCCATAGATATGTCTGGCTGTGCACATCTTAGAAGATTCTAGCATGCATTATACATAGCAGATGCTCACAGCTGTGCATGCCATATATAAAATAGCAAAGCGAGGCAACGTATGTGTTTGCTAGGTGTTTACTGCATGGACCATTCCATCTCCAAGATAGTAACTGCATTAGGTCAGAGAAGTGCATCTTCTGTGTTCCAAAATGAAACATGAAGCAAATGAGATGAATTTCAGCAGAGGAGAGGCTCTAGCTGTACTGTGCATATGGGGCTATTGAAGGAATTTGGCCACAGTTATGAGTATGTCGTCAGCACGTTTTGTTATTGCAGTACAGTCTAGACGCTGCTGTAATGAACAACATAATGATCCTCCTTAGACAGTGAATAAACTATCTGCCTACGAGGGTTTGTTTTTCTTCCAGAGGAGGCAGCTTGGCCTTACCTGCTACGTTGTGCCCTCCTGGAATGTGGAACAGAAGCAGTAGGATTAACAAAAAGTGAGACGCACACAAAAAGGAAAAATAGAGATAATTTTGTTTTTCTAAAGAAGTACCCAAATTAGAATTCAACGAAATATCTCAAAGAAAAGTACAGTATGTTGCAGTGTTAATTACGCACTAATGTACTGAAATGTGCAGGTCTGCAGAGTCTATCTACATCTTCAATCATGTTAAGAAAACAGGAGAACTGATGGAAGTCCATGCATGAGGACAAAGACTTTTTTAACAGTGGAGCAAACCCCACATGCAACTTCCAACAATCATCACCTGTGGTTGTAATGGTTTTCATAAGAAGAATGGTAGAAAAGTGGTGGAGTCGCCATCCCTAAAGGTGTTTAAGGAAAGGGTAGATGTAGTACTTAGGGACATGGTTTAGTAGGCAATATTGGTGGTATGTAGATGGTTAGACTAGATGATCTTAGAGGTCTTTTCCAACCTCTGTCATACTATGATTCTAAAACCTCTCCAATTTTGTCCATGGAATATTTAACTGGTGCTTAATGTCTTCTGTGGCACATCATTGTGGATGGCAGATCAGACCCTTGATTTAGAAAGCTGGAAAATAAATGTTACCTGATCATTACCAAAAGGAGCTCCAAATTTTGGAAGATGATGTCATGGGGTTCCAAGAATACTCTGTACAGAAGAGATGGACAGAAATCTTTGCAGAACATATTAGCCGTTCCTCTAAAAAATGAGGCAAGAATTTATTCAAAGTGAAGTGATACGAAGCTTGGTGAGGCCACACAGTAACAGATTTAGATTATGTTTAGCAATTAGGCTTCTGGCAGTTGTCTAGTCTTTGGATGATATGGAAAACAGGAAAGTACTTGGTCATTTTGAGCTGATACTTCCTCTTGTTAAACTTTGAGCTCTGGAAGTTCTCTACCATGTGAAGAGCTCATTGAAAACCCACCTGAGACTGGAATTTGACTTGGCAGAAAGGGTGGGGTTCTAGAGGGACACTAGTGAAAAACAAAAATCCTCAGGAAGGCATTAACTTTGAAACTCATCTTCACACGCAGCAAAAGCAGGCTGCCTGAGACACGTTGCCGAAGAAACGCCAGTCGTCACAGAATCATAGAATAGGACATCCTGAGTTGAACAGCCCCACATGGATCGCCGAGTCCAACTCCAGGGCCACCCAACACTCAAATCATATTTCTGTCAGTTAATCCACTGCTAGTCTGCTAATGAAATACGGCACTGGTGCAGGTTGGAGTCAACCCACTGATGCAGGAACAACATGGGGCTGAGGCTTGGAGTGCAGAGTCATGCTCCCCAGGGCTGGCATCTCAGAAAGCAGCACACGGACAAACAGATTCAATTCTAAACAATTCCCAGGTAGGTACAAGTACACTGCTTCAAAGGCATGTAGAATGCAGTTCTTAAAAAACAAAGTCAGATTACACTGATAGCTATTCACTGCGGGAAGATCAGGTCTTTCTTACTCCTTCTCTATCTTGCTTTACTCTGAAGCAAATGAGAAAGGAAGAGAGTGCAACAGGTTTGATTCTCTCTTTTAACAGGTTTCCTGTAACACATTTTATTCCTGCTTCTCTAGTTACTTTCCAAACAATTAAAAGAGACAAAGTCATTGAGGTTTTGATAAATACGTACAGCTAACTACATCTTGAAAGTCTTTAGCAAGGGATGAACAGCATGAACCAGGCTGGAATGCGTACATATGCCCTTCAAATTGTTTTCTACCACATCTTATGGATGAAAATAAAATCTCTCTTCACTGGCGGAGATAAGCAAGCAGCACACAGAAAGAAGAATTAGTATTTCGAGCACAGATTTAAAAACCAGAAGATGCTAAACCCTACAATGCCTTCAAATATTTGAGGACACATGTTGCTCCAGGATCCAGAGAATTAGTAAAAATTCTTCTCATGAAAAGTTATTTCTTGCTTTGGCGTAACAAGGGCTAGTTCATTCTTTAGTCACCAGGCAAAAGATCAGTGCTGTCCCCAGAAGGGATTTTATGATCAGAGATGTTCAAAATGCCAATTTCCTAGTGCTAATGAAAAAGGGGGAAATTAGGAAATTATTACTGCTCCTTAGGGGGGCGGGGGGAAAAGTAAAGTATATGTATATACACACACACTATCTAATCACGTTAGATCTGAACAAAACAACGTTGTACAAGTCTGCTGTCTAAACCTGAGACACATCTGCACAGGTCTATCTACACTGAGAATAAACTGTGAGGTTATTTTCTTCCCCTCACAACTTGAAAGATAAATGAGAACCTGGGCTGGCTGGTCCTGGGGCTGCATTTCTACGTAGATTACAGATGGTTTGCAGTTTCTGGCTCTAGATAGATTTATTTGTAACTAATAGATTAGCCTCATTCCTTTCAGATAATGTAAAATAATTTCAATAAAACCTCCACAATTAGGGAAATGATTGCACTAACAAGTCTTTAGACTAGTTTTGATGGAGATCTGAGCAAATGCTACATTTATTTAAACAGAATCTTTTCTAAAAGCACAAATGTAAACCTTGGAGATGGTGGCTCACCCGATGTGATGAGAGAAAGTTCACAGTCAGAGAATAGGCTAATCCGCCCCTTGCACAGTGGTAAACATGGATAATGCACACAGATTCATTCTGGCCAGGCTTCAAACTCCCAACCCTTTGTTCTTAAGCCTTCCAGGACAGCTTTGAAGTGGAGGATAAAGCTCCTCTAGCACACCATTACCAAAGAACAATCTTCTGATTATGATCTCATGAAAGTGTAATCAATAACTTACACAAGTTAAAAGCGTGGCAAACAGCAAAGGTCACGTAATTGGACCTTTATTGAGTCCATGTGTTTCAGTCTTGGCTTTAACTGGCACTCCTGTATCATAAGTATCTCTCTCCAAAACATAAGCAATGATCCGTCTCAAAAATTATGAAACCTCACAGCAGCTTCTGTCAGACTGGAGTCCTTCCAGGGTCTCAAAGGGTGATGCTTCCACTTGCATGTGTCTGAGAGACACAAAGCTTGCAGCACCTCTGGAGGTGAGGCTTTGTTTGTTGACTGCTCAGTAGATAGTGGCTTTTGCTTGTATTCCAAGCAAGTGTGTAAAAGTTAGGGTGAATGGGTTTTGAAAAAAAACAGCTCTTTTCAGACTGATTGTTAGAAATACTTCCCTGACACTCCTTTTTTAATGTCTTCGGCATGGGTTTTAAATGCCCCTTTATGAATATTCATTTTGCTCTTATTTTATAAGCTGCCATTCACCAAAGGAAATTCTAGATACTACCATGAAAGAACTAAATTCATTATTTAAATGGAACCTTTGATCAATGTATGAAAAAGAAACAAATGAAATCCCACGTGTGTTTCATAGAATCACAGAATGGCTTGGGTTGGAAGGGACCCCAAGGAACATCAAGCTCCAATCCCCCCTGCCACAGGCAAGGCTGTCAACCTCCAGATCTGGTACCAGACCAGGCTGCCTAGGGCCCCATCCAACTTGGCCTTGTGTCTCCAGGGATGGGTATCTCCAGGGATGGAGGATCCACAGCCTCTCTGGGCAGCCTGTGCCAGCACCTCACCACTATCTCTGTGAATAACTTTCCCCTGGCATCCATTTGCTGTGTACTTGAGATGACACTGATTTGCTTACTGAGATAAGACCTCAGTCTGTGGATTAGTGTAATATTTCCATGTACCACACAGGCCCCCATATAGTTACAGCCTCTATAATTGCACTTGGAGTTCATCAATGAAAGATGAGCTTACCTTCACCATAAAGCAGGGAAGTATTACCTGACTCCAGTTTCTGGTCAGGAGCTGAACAGTTTCTGCACACTACTTTTCTGTCTTTACAACTATTGCATAGGCAGAGTCTGCACAACTCCTGGCTGAAGGCAGGGCTGCCATGATCAGGGCAGTCCTTCACTCGAGGAATGGGACAAAAACTGGGAGGAGTGATATCAGTCAGGATAAGTTGAGCTCCCAGACAAACCCTTCATATAAACTTGCAGGAACAAACCCTGCTCCAAAGCACCTGAAGTTCATTTTGTGAAAGCAACATCCTGCTAGGTGTTTTCACTCCGAATGATGTGACCTATAAAAGCAGAATAAATCCCAACCGTGAGGGCCAGCAGCTGGGAGCTCACTGGAAGAATGCTTTGCAGAGGCCCCAGCCCTGTTTTTTGTTAGAGAAAAAACCTAGTGGGACAGTTCAGCTGAAAAACCAAACGGAATTTGGTGACAGCAGAAATCTGTACTTTGCTTTGAGGTAACTCCCTGCATCTGGGATTAAAGAGTTTCCCTGAGATTGAGAGCTGTAGCTCATTCCTTGGCTATGGTGAATCTGGCCTGCTGCTGCAGGCTGAGGCAAACTGTCCTTTTTGTCACTCAGTAAGTCCCTGATATGCTGACAGTCCATCACCTCTGCCAGAGTCAGAGCTGCTGGAGGCTCTCCAAATACCCCCAGACAGCCTTTATTGACTGAATGAAGTGGGCAGCTCTTTGCTGAGTGTGGTCCAAGTGCTTTCAGGAACCAGCATGGAGCAATGTGCTGCAAACACTGTTGAGCTGTGAGATCAGCTTTCCAAATCTGTACTATGTTGCTGTGGCCCTGCCCTCCTCACATATGACCATGGGCTGAGCTGCTCAAGGTGGACAAGGTGACAATCAATCACTTCTTTTTGTAGGGTTAGTCTTTAGCCAGACCAATTTCCTGAGCTTTCACATCTGTGCTGGCATGAGAAGGGATGGGATAGGATGGGATGGGATGGGGTGGGATGAGATGGGATGAGATGAGATGGATGGGATAGGATAGGGTGGGATGGGATGGGATGGGAAAAAAACCAGATGGTTTCAGCTGATGGCCTGGCTAAAACCACAGTGGAACCATGCTGGAAGGGAGGCAAAGTGCTCCCTTATCAAACGTTCTTATTGTAAACTCAGATTTCATTATCCTAGAAAGGGGGAGAAACAGAGCTGAGAACCAACAGCTAGGAGGTTTCTCCAATCCAGTGCTAATATCAACAGAACATGCCCCCAGATAAGACATGCACATTCCCAGTGATACTGTAGGCACGATGAAAACATGAACAATCCATGCATATGATTCTGCCCTCAGAAATATGAACTTGTTGCTGTTCATTGAGGTTGTACACTGGGAACAGTTTGAGTTGACTCATGTTTGTCATACTTCTAACCTTACAGCAGTGCTTACTAACAGATTTCTTTGGAGCAGCAGCACTGGATTGCAAAGACGTTCCCAAAATGTGGTCTGGGAGCTGTATTCTGAGTGGAACACAGCATACCCCTCAGCAATGTGACAAACATTGACTGGGTAGTTGGAGAACAGAGCGGACAAGTACACCGGACCAGGTGATCACAAGGGTATGTCAGCTGCCAGGTGTGCTGAACCAGAAGGCTTTTGTGATGGTGCAGGCTGTGACCTCTCTCAGCCGAAGATGATGCTGCGTCGGCACAGAGCCTCGGGCGGTGCGCGCAGCATAGGGGCTCCCTCGTGCGGATCTGCCGGCAAAGGCTGAGCAGCCTTTGGAAATGTGTCTCATTCCGCCAGCCAGGGACATCAGGATGCTGATACACAGCAAGGCGTGCAGCTACAAACTGTACAATCCAGGACACGCAGAGGTCTGGGGGAAATATATTTGCCCATAAAAGCCTACTGCCATATTTTAAGAGCTTGTTGCTGTACCTTTCAGTTGTGCCTAGCGTATGAGTTATAGGTGGCAGAAAGGGGAATGCCACATCTCGCTGACCACAAGAGTCATTAGAAAGGTTTTTAGGGAACTGTATATAGAAGAAAACTCTTGAGCCCAAACCACACTGATCATATGCAAATACCCATCCTCATTTCCAAAGGCAGATTTTTAAATGAGTAGAAATCTGGTTATGGAAAAAGGATTATTTATTTGTAGGCTATTAATATACTTTAAAAGACAACACATGAACAGTGCACTTCAACAAGAAGGTGCATTTTCCACGTTACACTGAAAGACATGTTTAGTTAATAACTGGGTTTTCAATGGGTGGTTTGTACACTTTAATCCAAGGCTTTTTCCTTTTACAAAGGAATGTCTTCAAATATTTTCTATGCATTGAGTGTGTCAGTAGCTCATCTTGTGCTTACCAGAAACGTCACTTGGACTTTACCATAGGAACAAATGTAAGCACACCATTACTGGATCTTTCCAGCTTATCTTTGAGTCTGTAATCAGACATGAAAGCAAGCTTCACCTAAACACCCCTTTGCTGCTTGACTATTGTCACAGCAGTACTTGTGCATTTAAAGTAAAATGAGTCGTGAATGTGTCCTACCATTTTCACAGAAGGGTAATGGTTGTCCCTTTCTTTCTATCATTCACAGAACTCACTTTCTGCTTCCCACTGCTCATGAGCCTGCAGGGCTGGTGATGTGCCTGTAGGGTATGCCCTGTCCCCTGCTCTAAGACAAGACGGAAAGATAAACCTTTTTGCACTTACTGTGTCCTCGAGGACAGCAACAGGGAACAATTAAAAAACCAGAGACAGAATTTTCTCTTGGAGCTGATGGGGAGAGGTAGGGAAACAGATTTCATGAGAACTTGCAGAGCTTCACGCTCTATGCCTCCAGGTAACTGTGCGCTCAGCTGGCAAACTTTAGGAGTCCTTCATCTTGTTAAATATTTCCCCATTAACCTAACTGAATGAACTTATACTAATTAATTATGCTTTACAGGATGAGAAAACCTCACTTTTGGATGAATAAAGCTCTTATATAAACAAGTTAAATACTTAGAAACGTTTTAAACATCGCAACTCCACTGTGAGGTCTCAATTCCTCTACGAAGAAATCACAGGAACGGCAGCAGCATGGCACCAACTACACAAATGATGAAGCTCACCTGACTGCAAATGTTTGGCAGCACATTTTAAAAGGGTCCTTTAAGTAAGGAGGATATTCGCATTGGCATGACTCAAACCTGAGCTCTTACCAGTGGGCAGAATAATGTGCAGATTTTGTCCCACGAAAAGAAGGCTGTTGTTACATTGAGTAAAAGAGCAAAGCTGTGGTGGCTCCTCATGGGCCTCTGGTTTCTGCCTGGAGAGGGACAGTGTGAGCATCTCCACCCACACCCAGTGCCAGCACATCGCAGCTCTGACTGGATGGGAGCAATGTGCTGGGTCATAGCACTGCATTGGGCTGTATGCTTTCAGCTGTGCCAACTTGTCAATATAGAATTCTCTTTTGGTCTATTCAACCTGAATAGATTTTCCAGTGCAAAGACGAAAGGGAAGAGAAAAAAAGAACACACAAAATAAACAAATAAACAAATAAATGAAAACCAAGGTAATGATCAATATGTCCAGCTAAGTGAAGTATTTCCTAGCACTCAGTATGGCTGTGCATGTCATCTCTTGCTTGTGACTGCAGGCCCAGATATATGCATTTTGCCACTCTCTGCTCTGGGATAGATCCCAGAGGTCTGTTGTCCCTGAAGACAGAGGTCTCTGCCTTGATTGTCTCAAGCATGGAGCTGCTGGCAGCTATTCAATGTATGTGTGGCTTCATAAGGAAAAAATAAATTTGGTTCAACCTGCTCACTCCATGGACTCCATTTCGACAGTTTAATTTATTTCCCAGAACCTCTGCAAGAAAGAGAACTGGCTAAGGCTCAAACCTGGAAAAATGAAAGCAGTGTTTACTGAAGTTTAAAGGAACAGATTGAAGGTGGTACTTGTGCTGAAGCTGCTCAGTGGAGGTGATTATTTGCCTATGTGGTTTTTAGTCTCAAATTCCTATTGACTATATCAATATTCACAAATTTACAAGTTCAGAGTGAGTAAATAATATTTTGGTAGAGCCTATCTCCTCCTGCTCATCAAAAGGTTGTGATCTCACCATGCCTTCCTTATACTCTTAGGAAAAAAACCCACGTTCATAATGGCAGCACTGCAAGCCCTGAACTGGTTCTGATGGCCAGGATAGCCCAAGACCTGCTGCCTTTCCCCACAGCTGTTGCTGCAAGGGCTGCCTCTGCTGCTCTGCTACTGGGTTCTCTGCTTGGGCACCCGGAGCTGGTGACAGGTCTTCTCATTAGTGGGCTGCTGTTTGGGGAGTTTGTTTTCCCTGGTGCTGGGCCAAAACCTGTGGCTGAGAGATTGCCAGGTTTGATGTCAGGCATATTTATTTCCCTTAGCATCAGTTGGGTTTTGCTAGCTGTTTACCCAGGCTAAGGGGTAACTTCAGAGGATTTGTGGGACCAGTTCTGAAAGCAGTGTTTGGTCTCTAAGTTATTGATGGAAGTAGTTGGCAGTGATGGCAGCAAGTGCTTGAGCAGCTGGAAGGTAATTGCCCACTTCTCCTTGTACGGCCAAAGAAGCTGGATTCCATCAGCTGGTTAAAAAACAAAGCACACTTTCATACATAGATGGAAAAAAAAAAAATCAGGGTTTTTCTTGTTTGGTTGAAACAAATCCATTTCAAATCTCTGTAAGCCTTTACTAAGGCATTTTTATCCCACAAGTTTCTCTTCTACAAGTCAGACAGACTTGTCAGGCCAACTCTTCCTCAGCATTTCTGTTCAGCTGAAGAGAACCTATGGGTGGACTCTGAATGAGCAAATACTATGGTGGATTTCAGGTATCATAGATCTGTAAAGACTTCTCAGTGCCACCATACAACAGGATTACTGTCTTTGCTTCATTTATAATACTTCTTCTGAGGCAGCCTTTGGTTTGCTGCTTTGCTGTGATTGTACAAGCCAGTCTCGGATTTGTGATAGTGCCCAGCTTGTTTTGTGTTAACAATAAGCCTTTAGGAAGGCTTTCAACACAGTTTCTACCAAAGTCTCCACAGAAAAAGCGAGAAAGTGGAACTGATGTTAAATGGATGGTAAGGAATGCTGCTCCTTGCCTAGATTTTAATGGGCTGTGATCAACATCATGAAGTCCAACTGGAGAGAAGTCAGTAGTGGTGTACCTCAGAGATTCACACCAGGTCTCACACTGCTTAGCATCTTCATTAATAAGCGGGATGTTGTGACAGAGTACATCCTTGGCAAGTCTGCAGATGATACATAACCAGGAGGGTATGCTGGAGGGTTGTGTTCCATTCAGAGAGACTTCACCAGGCTGCAGAAGTGGGCTAGCAGGAACCTTGTGAAGTTCATCCAGGGAAAGTACAAATCCCTGCATGAGAGGAGGAACAACCCCATGCATCGTGAGCCAGCAGTGTGCCCAGGTGGCCAAGGCGGCCAATGGCATCCTGGCTTGTATCAGGAATGATGTGGTGAGCAGGACTAGGGAAGTCACCCTGCCCCTGTACTTGCCATTGGTGAGGCCTCACCTCGAGTACAGTGTTCAGTTTAGGGCACCTCAGCACAGAAGGGACATTGAGGTGCTGGAGCAGATCCAAAGAAGGGCAACAAGGCTTGTGAAGGGCTTGGAGAATATGCCCTACGAGGAGAGACTGAAGGAACTGGGGCTGTTTAGTCTGGGAAAAAGGAGGCTGAGGGGAGACCTTACTGCTCTCTTCCAATATCTGAAAGGTGCTTACAGCGAGAGCGGGGCTGGTCTCTTCTCACTGGTGGCAGGTGACGGGACGAGGGGAAATGGCCTCAAGTTGAGCCAGGGTAAGTTTAAGTTGGATATCAGGAAAAACTTCTTTACAGAAAGGGTTGTTAAGCACTGGAAGAGGCTCCCCAGGGAGGTGGTTGAGTCACCATCCCTGGATGTGTTTAAAAACTGTTTGGATGTGGTGGTCGAGACATGATTTAGCGGGGGGTTGTTAGTTAGGGTAGTATGGTTGGGTTGTGGTTGGACTCGATGATCTTTAAGGTCTTTCCCAACCTGAGTAATTCTACGATTCTATGATCAGTATGCACTAGGGGCTCCCCACTACAAAAGAGACGGTAGAAAAGAAGATGGGGGTGCTGATGGACACCAAGATGACCACAAGCCAGCAACATATCTGTGTGGCAAAGAAGGCCAACACCTCCTGGTCTGCATTAGGAAGAACACTACCAGTAAGTTGGGGGGTGATTTTTCTTCTCTGTTCAGTGTTGATGAAATGCTTCTGGAGCACTGGGTCCAGGTCTGGGCTATCCAGTAAAAGAGAGGCATGGATGTACTGGAGGGAGTCCAGCAAAGGGGCACGAAGGAATAGATGCCTGACAGAATTTTGAAGGCATGTCTGTTTTTGTCTATTTCATCTCTTTCTTCTATAAAGTAAGTGTAAAGAAAGAGGTTAATCTTCTGCAGGTTCTTCTATAATCTAATGGGTCTCATTAGAGATCTGTAGGGCCAGTGTCACAGCCAGAGGCCCCACAGGACTGCCAGCTCACGCAGACCAGCTGCCAGGATGCCACCCATGAGGAAAATGCCTCTGACCCCAATGCATGTATGCTCCCTGAACTGCTCTACACAATTGGCTCAACTCAAATTGTCACAGATAGACTGGATGCTTTTTGGGCATGGGTCTGAACAATATTTTATATGAGAAGAGCCAGTCTTTCATTACATTATTACATGTATTTTATTGCAATCAGTTTATTATAACCAAGATCTCAAAATGTCAGTCTCCATCAACCAAACAGCAGGGAAAAAATGTTAAGTTAACCACACATTCAGCAGCTTTTCCAAAATATGATTGATTTTGTGTTTCTTCAACTACCTTTCAATTAAAAAGAAAAAAAACCCCACCAATTACATAACAGAAAATACCAATAAAACTACTTTCTCATATCCCCAGACAGCTACTGAACTTTATACACACCATTCACTACAAAGAACACTGTATGTTTTGTTATGGAAAGAATAAGGATTTCAATGCAGCTGACACTGCTGTTATTCTTCACTGTGCATTTTGGGTGATTGCATTTTCCACTACGTTTGGGTTGCATTATGATGCAGTACGGAATTTGGCCACAAATAAACAGTTACAGTTCCCTGAACCTTAAAAAGGAAACAAACAAAGAACTGAACAGCAAACTGATATGGTTTAACAGCAAAATAAAAAATAAACAAAATAACATGTTTTAGAAAGTGGACGAAAATGAAAAAAAAAAAAGAGATAAAGAATGAACAAACCTTGATAAGCTAAATATAAAGCTGCAATAAGAAAAATCAAATAATTATTTGTGATAGATTTTCCTGAAAGCTGTCAAAATACTGGTTCATTTTTCATTAAATTCTTCAGAGCAGACAGCTGTCAAGTCAATGGGGCTAACGGATGAAGAAGGTGCAAAGGAAAAACCCATAGAAAGAGACAGGAAAGCACAAAAAAAAAGGTAAATACATGTTTTGCATATATATTTATGAATGAAAAGCATGGTAAAGTACTACACCAAAGCTTTGCTTTATGAAGCTTAAGGAGATGTTTCAAACTGAAGCTTCTTGGGGCTGGGGGAGAAGGAGGGGAATAGTAACCAAATGCATGAACCTGATGGTGTATCCCAAGAGTTTTGAGGTACTCAACACTATATGGCAGAGATCCCAGCTGTGGGGATAAAACTTACTCAACCAGCCTTGGTATCAGAGGAACATGACAAGAATCGCGCCAATTTTTGCATAATGCTCCAGTGAGGACTTGGAAAGCTGTCTGAAATCCCTCCTGAAGGAAAGCAAACACAGAGCTAAACACGACATCCAGGGAAGACGCAGCAAAGGGACCCATCAGAGCTCACCAAGTACAGAGTAATGACCTGGTTGGTACTGCCCAGCTGAGTTTCTAGAGTGCTCCTGACAGAGTCTCAGACCAAAGCCCCCAGAAGGAGGTCCTCTGGTAGGTTTGTAATGGGTGACAGCTGGCCAGTTCTAGAAACGGTCCATGAGTCATCAGCTCTTGTAGTGAAAAGAGTTGACCAAGGCATTTCCAAGAGAGCTGCACTGTTCAAAATACCGGTAACAATTGCAGAAGAGGGGATTTATAATGAGTTGGCAAAGTTTCCTAATATTAGGCAGCTCACAGCTAAAGCTGTCTGTGAAGAGGTTATGATGATACTCAATGGCAGGTTGGTAGGATCGTAGGTGAGAATCAGTGTTGAAAAACAAGAAGCAACACACAGAGGGAAAGAAAATGTGAAACATAATGAGGTACTTTAAATCACCTATTAGTATTACCCAGGAAGGAACACCCTGATGATTATGGCTGGTTCCTTGGCAAGATCAGCCTAGTGATCAATATGGTCAAAGGGGGAAATGGACTATGAGCATCTTTTAGGAATGCTCTAGAGAACAAAATGGAAAACGTTACTGTGCCTTTACAAGCCTAGTACAAGACTCCTTGGGTGGATCAGAGAACACAATTTCTGAAAAACTGTTAGCAATGCGGGGAGGCAAATCCGAACCTCTTCACAGCATAGAGCCTTGAAGCTTGGGGTGTCCTGTTAGTGCCACTGCCTTTCAACTGTTATGTTGTACGGTGCAACAACTACTGTAAAAGTAGTGAAAATATTTTACTTCTTAAGGTTTTGTTTTTTTTTTGGTTGTTAAAAATATATTAGAGTATTTATAGAAAGGACAAACAATGAAAATCTTGAAGAATGGTTTATTTAATGCAGCCTTAGACTGCTGTGTAAAGAGAATAATTGTGTAGTTTACACATATACCATGTAAATTACTATGGAAACCAGATGTCGCTTACACGACAAGGTGCCTTGTAACTCATCTCTGCTGAGCAATAAATTCCCCTTTTACTTCTTGGCAAAACTCTGAGAAACATTCCTGCTGTTTTCTATCAGTAGATACAACAGATGGCTGGCACATGCCTGCTTTGCTAAGTGAAGTGGGATCTCTACAGCATTACTTTGATCCCTGGTGGCATGTCTACAACACTGAGATGCAAAATACCACAGCTGAACAGAATCTAAATATTAAAGGTTTGGAGCAGCGCACTCGATACGTGAGCCCCCTGTCTGAAAATCATGCTCACAGTGTGTAAACATCTTCACATTCCACATTGGAATTCTGGTACAGAGGTCTGAAAACAAAGTATTTCCTCTGTTTGGTGACACGAAACCACAGTGAAGGTACTACTGTAAGTCTGGGGAGCGCAGGTTTATGCGATTGCCTTGACCCAATTTTCAGAACAGCCCTACTTTTATTAGGAAAATAAATGAATTGTGAGTATTACACATTTTCTAAGCTGAAAAGGAGCACTGGAATCAGTGGGTATGAATAAGATTTTTATGAAAAGTTTGGCAGTCACTCTGAAGAAAGATTCCTTTGAAGAAATGTATGTTTTGAAATCCACCATTCTTTGTTTTCTTTTTGTTTACCAAGTAAATAATAACGTTTGAAGGAAGCAAAGTTTTGTAACACTGCTGCCTTAAAATCTGTGGTTTATTAGCTTTCCTTAGGACAGGGAAAAAAAACTCCTGGCATCATTGGGGTTCCATTTGATCTTCACGGTCAAGCTGTGCCTCAGTAAAATCAGGTAATTTCAGAGATGTCATGATGCTATTTGGAGTTGATGATCACATTGCTGAGATCAGCCCTGGCCTTCAAGAGCTGGAATTACCTAACTTCCCCGAGGTCCACTTCAAAACAGAGAAATGCTGAAGAACGTACTCATAGACTCATAGAATGGCCATGGTTGAAAAGGCCCACAGTGTTCATCTAGTTTCAGACCCCCTGCTATATGCAGGGTCGCCAACCACCAGACCAGGCTTCCCAGAGCCACATCCAGCCTGGAACTGAATGCCTTTAGGGATGAGGCATCCACAATCTCCTTGGGCAACCTGTTCTGGTGCGTCACCACCCTCTGGGTGAAAAACTTCCTCCTAATATCTAACCTAAACCTCCCCTGTCTCAGTTTAAAACCATCCCCCCTTGTCCTATCACTATCCACCCTCGTAAACAGCCATTCCCCCTCCTGTTTATATGTTCCCTTCAAGTACTGGAAGGCCACAATGAGGTCTCCCCAGAGATACTGATGATATCTATCATCTCTCCCTAAGAGGTGGGCATCTTTTCACTTTGCTCATTGCTATCAATAACAGTTTTAACTCTTTATAATACACAGTCTTTCCACTTAAGTGTACAGAATACAGTGCTAATCCAGCCCTGAACATGTTACATTCAACATACATTTCTGAACTGGAATATGGACATATACAGCAGTGCAAGACAGATGAGTATTGTCACTCTCTGGGTTGGATTATTTACCAACCTACAATTTACCCTGCCATTTATCCCAGGAGCAGGAAGGTGCAACCTGCCCACGGGACATTTACACCTGCTTTGTACAGGTGCGGGCAGGGACACGAGGCAGGAGGGGCTCAGCCCCACACAGCTGGAGCAGCCACTGCTGGCTGCCGCCCACCTGCCCCTGAATTGTTAGTATCAGGGCTGGGAACTGGGTCATGGCAGAGATACAATTGCTTTTTTCTTCACTATGAGGGCAGTGAGGTGCTGGCACAGGCTGCACAGTGAAGCTGTGGATGCCCCATCCCTGGTGGTGTTCAAGGCCAGGTTGGATGGGGCTCTGAGCAGCCTGAGCTGGTGGGTGGCAACAACGACCATGGCAGGGGGTTGGAAATGGGTGGCCCTTAAGGTCCCTTCTGATCAAAGCCATTCTGTGATTCCCGTATGCACTCGGAACTCTGCTATCTGCAGACCCAAAAGGGTTCTGGCTATTGATAGAGGATGTAGCATACACAAGGGCTTCTCTGAAAGAAATGCCTCCTATTTTGCTATGTTGGCCCATTATGTTAGAGGCGGATGTTGGTGGTACAGCAGTAGAGGCTGAACCTTCCCACCAATATCCTGTTGCATGCTGTTGCTGTGTGACAGATGGCAGCAGAGGGGCACTCTGACACAATGGTATCTGATATGGAAATGTGGATGAAGCAAAGGTGTGGCACTGAATTCTTCCATGCAGAAAAAAAATGGCACCTGCTGACATTCACTGACACTTGCTGAACGTTCATGGAGACCAAACAGTGGATGTGAGCACAGTGAGGCAGTGGGTGATGTGTTTCAGCAGTGACTACAGCAACAGTGAAGCACATCTGCTCGTGCCAATTCTTATGAGCGTGGCATGCAGGCACTTGCTCGTTTCTGACAGAAATGCACAGCTAATGGTGGTGACTGTTGAAAAACAATGTTCTGAAGCTGAGAGTTTGCTCTATCAAATAGTGTTATTGTGCTCTTTGTACCTGCTGTATTTTCTGTGAAAATAAATAGGAGGCATTACTTTTGGAGTGAACTACTGTTGCCAGCCCCAAAAGCCTGGGAGCCCTACAGAGGCATCTTCAAATCTCCCATGGGATACAGCACTGAAAGGTCAGTAGGACACAAGCCACAGGACTCTCAGGAGAAAAGGTTTCAGTTTTATCAAATAGAGACAACTGCATGCCAGGAAATGGCTGCTTTGCAGGAAGCGGTGTAGCACTTCGGTACCTTACATGCCTTCATTCTGTCAAAGACTACTTCTGTTTCTGCTTTTTCTTTCCCTTCCTGCCCTCTCCTCATCTTGTCTTCTCCTTCTCCCATCCTTTCCCAGACTCCAGACAGAAGTGTTCTACCAGAATAAAGGTGGCACTTTCCTGAATGCTGGGGAACATCTAATTACCTTTATATTTAAAAACTAAACGACATTGAAATAAAACCTACTAGCACCTACAGTCTCATTTCTTCTCTTTACAAAATACTGGAAATTCTGGAGAAATTATATTCTTTTTGCCACAAGTAATTGCTATCCTGTTCTACTTGCAACACTGCTGTGGGCACTTTCCGACTAAGATGCATAGAACTGGTATGTTGATGAGTGCTTTTACCCTATGAGCTGCAAAAACACTCATGTTTTCTCTTGTCCCTTCTCATCAGGTACAGGTTCAGGTGGCATGGGAGCAAAGATGATCTGCTTTCCATGGAGGATAAGGAGAACTGCAGGTAACAGGCAACTCTACTTGAATGTCTCCAAAAGACTGCAAAATCCAACATGTTTTTGCTGCCAAAAAGTACATGTTTTGTCTGGGATGTGAAGTCCATCCCTTTCTAACCCAACTCTTCAAACACTCGCAGGCTGGAGCTCCTTCCCTAGCTCAGTCTGAAATCCTGCTCTTCACCTGCAGAGGTGTTTAAATATCCACGGCCATAGGACTGGAGTGCCAAAATTTGTAGTGGGTATACACAAGAATGGACTTGTAAAAATGGGATTGTAAACTCTGAAACACAAAGTGTCTCAATTTTAACACTTCTTAGATCCATAAATATCCACAAGACATCATGTTGTTGTAGGAATGGAGTTGTCAGTGATGTTACTTTAACCACGTACGCGTTTACTTGCTAACTATCTGTGGTCTCACATGAACGCCTTAATTCAGCAAAGAAGGAGGGCTGGTTCATCAGCTTCGCCACAGCTCAGAGAGGTTTCTCCCCATGGGCTGCAGAAGGAGAACACATCTCTGCACTGTCCCTCAGCCCATGACCCTTGGCAGTGAGGGCAGTGCCATACCTCTCCCTCCCAAGCTGCCTGCAGGCGGCCCAATGGGGAACAGAGTGTGGGGAGGGAGAGGAGGGATGGTGTCAGCCTCACATCTCAACCTCCTTCCCCAAAAGAAGTATTTTTTTCACGACTGATAGAGATACAGAAGCATAATCCTGAAACACACAGATTATTTCTGTGATGTAAATCTCAGACCCTGAGGTGCAAACTTGCTCTTTCTGCAGAAAGGTGGAGCTCCTACAACTCCAAGCAATTCCCTCGGCCTCAGTGATGCCACTCCGCGCTTCCCTCCCTTCCAGAACCCCCAGCCAAATCCCAAGGGCTTCACACAACACGGAAGAGCCAAGCAGGTCCGCCACCAGGAAGGCTGCGTTCACACAGCCAGAAACACAGCCATGGTGGTGAAGCTGCCGTAGGAGGAATCACACACTCAGGCATCACTGACTGTTTGAAGACACACATAGGTTCATCTTTACCCAGCTCTAATACATGGTATGTAATAAAATATAACATCAGCGTTCAGCCTTGTAAAAACGAATCATTTTATCCATGAGATTTTCTGTACCCATGCTAACCCAGGCTCACGTTCCAGCTTTATACGAAGGCTGCCGGCAGCCCAACTACCTGCGTGTGCTCATGCAAACACGTCGCGCGCTCCTCGCTTTTTCAACAAAAGAATCCGCACGGAGATGCGTGGCTCTAACCACACAATTTCGCGATGCAAACTGGCAGAGAGAGGGTTACCTCTACTTACCGGCACCCCCGGCTCGGCGCGCACCGTGAGCGAGCGGAGAGCGACGGACGGCCCGCGCTGAGCGCCCGCACGCCGACGGAAGGTGCCCCCACCCGCCCCGCCGGTAGAGCCGCTCCGGGGCCGTCCCCGGCTCTGAGCGCCCCGTCGGGCCGCACCGCCCGGCCCCGGTCTCTTCGCTGGAGATGCGTCCGCCCGCACCTACCCGTCCCGTAGCCTGCCAGCTGAAGTTCATGGCGTGGATGCTGACGGGGATGGCCGGCATCCTCTGCTGAGCTTTCCTGAAGTCGTGAGTGAACGGGGCCATCTTCCCCTCGGACACGATCAGGATGTCCTCCTCGAAGCCTGCGGAGGGCGGAGGGTGGGATGCGCGGTGCCGCACGGCTGCGGGAGCCCCACCGCCCTCCTTCCCTCCCGCCCGCTTACCGATGAGGACTCGGGCTTGCTGCGCGTCGATCCACAGGTACAGCGTGTCGGGCTGCCGCGCCGCGGCCCGCACCCCGCACAGGCTGAGCGCCCCGCACAGCAGCGCCGCGCACAGCCGCCCCGCCGTGGCCATGCTCCGCGCCCGCCGCTGCCGCCCCGCTCCAGGCCCCGGCCCGCGCCGCTCCGCCGCCCTCTGCCGCTGCGCGCCGCCACCCGCGGGCGAGCGGGGACGGGCGAGGCGGGGCGGGGACGGGCGAGGCGGGGCGGGGCGGGGACCTCGCCCGCGGGAGCGCTCCTTCTGTATTCTTTCCTAAGGAAGTTTTCTGTTTGTTCGTTTGTTTGCTTGTTTACTCAAAGCTGAAGCCAACCGGGATGGAGAAAGTCTGAATGAATCCCTGAGCGTCCCCGCGTGGCGCTCCGGCAGGAGCCGCGACCGATCGCACGCGCTGAAACGATGGTAGCCGAGTCCTTACATCAGTTCTATTTTATTTTATTTTAGTCGAGCTGCTAACAACGATTCCCTCCAGGACCCGCGGCTCAGCACACGAGAAACGCACACGTTTCCCTAAGGCGTGCACGCATCAGAGAATTACCGAATCACAGAATGGCCCGGGTTGGAAGGGACCTCAAGGGTCATGAATCTCCAACTCCCCGCCATAGGCAGGGCCACCAGCCTCCACGCTTAATACTAGACCAGGCCGCCCAGGGCCCCATCCAACCTGGCCTTGAACACCTCCAGGGACGGGGCACCCACAGCCTCTCTGGGCAGCCTGTGCCAGCACGCACACATACGTACACAAACGCGCACACAGGGCAATAGATCACCGCTCCCGACAGCAGCGCCACCCCCGTGCCCCCACCGCCCGTCTCTCCCCAGTGACGCCTCCGGCTCCCGGCGGCTCCCGGGACGAGGCTGCCCCCTGGCGGCCGCCATCCCCCGCCGGGCCGCTCCTTCGCGGCCCTCCAGACGGTCTCTCCGCGGCAGCCCATCCGAGCGGCGGCACAAGAACACTTCGATGAAGCGCTACATACGTTGCTTTTCAACGAAGTCGCTACCAGTTAGCTGTGCGTTTTCACCAGCTATGAACACCAGCCTGCATGCAGCGCTCGCAAACATCTGCCCCAAAAGACTGCACGCATCACTTTACCCACTGGGGTCTACATCTCAAACATTGGGAATTCACATGTGGCCACTCCATGGACTGTCGTTTTGACTCAGGCTCATAGTGGTGACACCACATCTTGTCACCGGTAATGATGTGATCCAGGAAACTCACCTTCAGCCTTGAATTGGTCAATAGTTCCTGACATACATGCATAACGGGTTCTTTATCATAGAATCATAGAATCATAGAATCATAGAATCATAGAATCATAGAATCATAGAATCATAGAATCATAGAATCATAGAATCATAGAATCATAGAATCATAGAATCATAGAGTGGCCTGGGTTGCAAAGGACCACAATGATCATCCAGTTTCAACCCCCCTGCTATGTGCAGGGTCACCAGCCATCAGACCAGGCTGCCCAGAGCCACATCCAGCCTGGTCTTGAATGCCTCCAGGGATGGGGCATCCACAACTCCTTGGGCAACCTGTTCCAGTGCGTCACCACCCTCTGTGTGAAATATTATGTTCCTATATGAGCATTAATGGGACCCATTTGCACCATCTGGTGCAAATTTTGCCACCATCATTTCCAGTGCATTGAAGCTGATATTCAGCTCCATACACCTGGCTGAGATGCTCTTCATTTCATGGTATGACAGCTGTACATGGCTGTCTGGAATATGGCATGTCTTTCACATCGCTGTCCTATTCCATACTGCTTACAGTACAGCATCCCATTTTCTGTTCCGCTTCTTTTCCTGCTGCATTTGTGGCACACCCATTACAGAGCACGGCACTGACAAAGCTTTCAGGTGGCCCCGTGGAGAGCCAGGAGTTGGACTTGGTGATCGTTATGGATCCCTTCCACCTTGTGGTATTGTATGGTTCTCTGATTCTAGACAGCTGAGGACCAGGCTGGCTACCAAAAGGACAGGTGTGTGTGGAGCCAGCGCCTCACCTACTGCTGAACTTAGAAACTGTATTGCAAATGAGACAGGAGCTTGAAGAAATAAAAGCGAGCATTTAATCTAGCAAACACACACTGATCTAATTGTAATTTTTTTTTTTTTACTGCAATTGTCATTATTTTTAATAGGTTGTAGTAAAGTTAGACTTCAACACCTTCATTTTTTAAAGGAACATGCTTTTATCAACTCGTGACCAAATGGACCATTGCTGTCAGCCCGAAGGCGTCAATTCCCCATCATCCTCCTGCTGACAACACTTCAGCCTCTGCCCTAGGCTGCAAATTCCATTTCCAGAGCCGATTTGGTGTTTTAGGGAAAGGTGTAAATCCTGGGTACAAAGCTGTCAGACTGAAGACATTGCCCACAAAGAAATGTGCATTTTTGGACTTCAGTTTGATTGCATTTTTATCTATCATTTCTATGCATGTGAGCTATTAATTGTTTCAGATTTCTCAAAACTCGATTGATCGGAAGTACATATTTATATGTAATGAGAATTGCACGCTCTGAAAACAATTGAAAAAACGTAGTGAAAGGAATAGTTCAAATTAGTTCTGCACTGGCATAATATTGTACCGTTCCTAGTTATAAAATCCACAATTAGACAGATCAGATGGATGTGTTCAAGTTGCATTGTAGCACTGAGCTGTGAGATATTCCTGGGACTAAAAGAAATTTCATATTGAAATATACACATAGAAAACCATTCCCACGAGTGTCCCAGAGCTTTGGCACATAAGGGGCTGTGCAGTGCCTCTCTGTGGGCACAGCAGATGCTGGATTTCCATGCATTTTGATGGAGAAGTGCAGGTCTCAGGGAGTGTCTTATGGCAAGCAGTTAGTGCAGTGGAAGAGACATCCTCTGTGCTGTCTGCGTCAGGAAGCGCAGTCTGTTCTCACACACTGTTACACATCAGAAGCATTACATGGAAAAGAGACCACAGAGAGATCCCCAAATGCAAGTGAAACTTCAAAGACCATGCTTCTCTAATGGAAATCAGAGTTCATCATGAGATGCAAACTTCAGCAGTCTGGTCTATGTTAGATTCAGGACCCTGTGAGGCTGCTAGTAATGTTAATTTTCCTATTTCTGCATCAATTCACTCTCTTCTAGCTCTTTTCTGACTGCCTCTGTTACTTCAGTTTGTCTGGGTTTAACAGCCTCCTTCAGTCCTGCAGAGGGTACTGGAGAGAAAGTCAGATAATCCTGGCAAAGTGAAAAATAAAAGGGGAGAAGGGGAGAAGAGCAGATATGAGGAAGTTTCTACCTTAGAAATGGCAAAGAACATGGAGTGCTGACAGCGATTCATAGAATCATAGAATGGCTTGGGTTGGAAGGGACCTTAAAGCCCACCCAGTTGCATCCCCACTGCCATGGGCTGGTTGCCAGCCACCAGCTCAGGCTGCCCAAGTCCCCATCCAATCTGGCCTTGAGTGCCTCCAGGGATGGGGCACTCACAGCTTCTCTGTGCGGCCTGCGCCACAGCTTCACCATCCTCTGAGTAAATAATTTCTTCCTAACATCTAACCAAATTCATCTTTTGCAAAATTATCATTGTATCGTACTACGGTGAAAGAAAAAGTCTGTTTTATGCAAGTTGCTTTACTTACGACATCAGATTCAGAGGGTTAAACATCTACATATACTGGAGGAGGTAATGGGCAGATACGATAACTATTGATCTCTGAAAAGGAGTGAAATGTGTGAAAGCTGTGTGATTTGTGGCTGAATGCAGCTGCCCAAAGGGCTCCAATGCTTGTATCATATACAAGAGAGTAAGAGCTCAGCTTCTGCAGCCCTGAGATCATGCAAGTTTCATTGGTCTGTGACTTGCTAAGCAAGAAGGCTTTATTTGCTTGCAAAGTCAAGGTTAAAACTAATCACACTGTTAACATTTCTCAGAGATAGAATCAAAAAGCATACTGAAAGCTTTTAGGAGCATTCTCAGAAAACTGTAGCCAACTGTCACCTTAGTATGGCCTTGGGAGCAGAATACAATTTACATTGTCCTCCCGTGATAAGGAAGGACAGACATGGGGAGGGTTACAGATGCCACAGCCTCAAATAATGCCTTGCATATGGTAAAGAATGTGTGAACAGCAAAGTAGGAAAAGATCACCTTAGGCCATATGTTTCCCTCTGGCATCAAACTGCATAAGTGAAGGAAATAATCCCCAAATCAGGTGGTTTTCAAACCACTTTGGGCAGTGCAAAGGGAAGGGCTGCACAACCCCATCCACCTCTCTGTCACACCTCCCACCTTGTGCCAGGCAGCAGGAAAGCCAGGCAGCAGGGCAGCCAGGGCAGCCAGGCAGCAGGGCCTTGGCACAGAGCTGCAGCAGCACACAGGCAAGGTGTGGGGATGCCATCCAGGCCTCGGTGAAGGCAGTGGTAAAGCCAGCATTGCCAGACGGGCAGCCCTGCCTCTCTTACTGCTCATCCTGTTGACACAGAATGCAGGTGCTGCTGAGACCACGTCCCAGGCACCTCCCAGCTAAACCAGAGAGTGACAGACATTGAATGCGGAGCAGGGCTGCCTGTGTCCTGGGTTTGTGTGGCTTTTGGGTGGTTCATATGGCAGTGGGAGAGTTGCTGATGTCTCTGCTCTTCCTTTCTCGACATGTTATTTTTTATTCTTTTTTTTTTCCTGTAATTCTGCAGTGCAAAGAATCCAGCTGCCTTTATCCCTGCAGCAAAACCTCTAAGGTTTCTTAGTTTTGATGCTTTCCTCACTGTGCAGCCAGAGTGATGAGAATGCATGACTGAGGTATCTTCAAGGTGTGGTTTTTAGGAGTTTCAGTCAAGATCCATGTGCTGAAGCTGATCTGGAGCCCACAGCACGAGAATAACATGGAGCTGTTGGAGAGGGTCCTGAGGAGGGCCACAAAGATGATCAGAGGGCTGCAGTACCTCTCCTATCAAGAAAGGCTGAAGGAGCTGGGCTTGCTTAGCTTGGAGAGAAGAAGGCTCTTGGGGAGACCTCGTTGAAGCTTTCCTGTAGCTGAAGGTAGCTTATGAACAGAAGGGGTACCAACTTTTTACATGGTCTGATAGGACAAGGGGGAAAGGATTTAAGCTAAAATAGAGGATGTTTAGGTTAGATGTTAGGTGGAAATTCTTTACTCAGATGGTGGTGAGGCACTGGCACAGGCTGCCCAGAGAAGCTGTGCCTGCCCCATCCCTGGAGGTGCTCAAGGCTAGTTTGAGTGGGATTCTGTGCAGCCTGAGCCAGTGGGTGGCAACCAGCCCACGGCAGAGGCATGGAACTGCCTTCCAACGTAAGCCATTCTGTGATTATGCAATACATTGAGCTACAGACAAAGCTAGATGGAGGAAAAAATTAACACAATGAAGTCATCTGAACCAGCAGAGAACTATGCCATGAAAATAAAAAACTCATAATTAGGGCCTGTTACATTCCTTAACTATGGAATATTCCTCCTCCAGCAAATTATTTTCTTCCACAGAAGTTTTCATTTCTGTTCCCTGAGCATCTAAGTATCCCTCTTCGTTTTCTATCTCATAGCATTTCTAGAACTTGCTAAGTTTAATTTCCCCCACAGGACAGAATGCGTCGCACAGTGACTTTCTGCTGCAGCATTACTTGGGGAGAAGCAGACCAAGAAGGGGTTTTCATGTGGGAGAAGGCACAGAGAACCAAAATATCTGCGCTGAGGGCAAAGGCTTTGCAGTCCTTTGGGGATGAGGAGATGGGCAAAGAGCTAGCGAACCAGCTGCCAAGGGCTTTGATCCTGACATTCAGGGAAGAAAGCCATGGGAAGAAATGCAGTGCCAGACACAGGAGGACAGGGTGTCAGCAAGTTCAAAACACACAAAAGGATCCAATCAGCAAGAGGAAAGGACATGCCTGGCACTGAACATAATAGCTGCAACACTTTTTAATCACATTAACCTTCTTCCACATTTATTCAATGACAAGTCTGAAAATTATCCAACCAAAATAGAGTATTCCGAGAAAAGAATAGACTACTGAATCTCTGCAGAGGTCTGGCACTGCTTCCTGCTGAAGTCAGTGGATATATCAGGGGAATCTGGGGCTGTAACTGCAGCAGGCAGTGAGAGCAGGTGCCTGAGTGATGCATAAAGGGACTTGCACCTCTCAGAGAGCTCAACTCTGGGATTTTTTCCTTGTTTTAATTCCTGGAGAAGGTTTGTGCAGTAGCCAAGATGCAGGAATCTTGTTTCACTGTGCAGAGAGCAAGCAAGACCCTTTTGGGGTCCAAACTATACAGGCAGAACCTGAAGAGAGCACAGCAATCTCTGAACATATTTATTGAAGTGTTGATGTTGTCCTTGCACAGCATGGTGCTGACTTGCAAAGTTCTTCTTGCATTCAGTACCCACAGTGAGGACTGTGGCTTTACCAAACAGACCGAGCAGAGTGGGGAGTCAGGTAACTGCAGTGAAGAAACCCAGAGAAGGGGATGAAGGGGATGATGGAAGATCTGGAATTTGTACGTGTTCTCAGCAACAGATATCAGATACAGTACTACAGCATTACCAGGTGTCAAAAGGGGAAGAAATAATGTCAAATTGTGGAGCAGCTGGAAGTTAAAACTGAATTTTGTGAGCAACAAATGAATAAAGAAAGTGTGAAATACATACGTGCCTGTAATGGTATTTAGTGACTTTTGTCTGGGATGGGTTTTTCAGAAAATCCTGACAACTGCGAATAGATGTAAAAGGGTCCGGACTTCCACAGTCGGCAGAAGGATGAGGGAACTCGTGGAGCCAACACAGTGTCAGTATGAATGATGTAAAATGATGCAGAAAGTGCTGAACAGTGCATAGTAAATCAGCTCCTAAGGGAAGGACTAAGGATTAATACGTCCTAAAGCATGGCTTTAATAAATGATAATTAAAATAGGAAATGCTCCAGAGAGTCAGTAAAATAAGCCACAGAAAGCAAAGATGTGTTATAAAAGAAACCCCAAATCGAATTACAAGACAATGATATGCATGTCAATGTTGTGCAAAATATATGGAAGCAATTGAAGTGCTTATGGTTTTCACAGAACAGTTCTGCTTCCTTTATATATTTATTTTCTTTCACAAGATCAAAGTAGATCCAGATGTATCTAAGAATGGACGTGTGGTTGTCCTTGAGCTGAGGATCCACAAAGGAGAATGGAAACTGTGCCTGTGTAAGAGATGAAATGGAGTGATGTTTCAGGCCTATTGGATATTGTTTTCACTGAGATTAGACAAAATTCTCAATGCCAGAGAGTTTTAAACATTTTATAAATAAGATTGGAGTGTCTTTTCTAAATTTTATTTGCTAATTTACACATGTAATATATAGATTTAACTTTCAATTCAAAGGTACCATTTTGATCAACGTAGCTGGCTAAGACGCAGCTGCCTAATTGAACATTTATGGATTGTCTGTCAAATGAATATAACAAATGACAGACGTACTGTTAGCTGAAAACATGCATGTAGGATATTGAAAATTTGCATTCAAGTAATTAATAATTATAATTGTTAGCTAAAATGGTTTCCATCCTGTACCTTTCTGGATGAATTTCCAATTAATTTCAGTTAGGTTTGTGATTAGAGTTTCTAGGAAGTGGTCTTCTATACATCTGAACTTCGATATTTAGAACATCATGAACACACTGCAAAAGGCTCATTGGAAAGCTTGGCTTGCACATCTTCTCTGTGTTACTATCTGAGCTTGTCACAGAGTTAATTCAGTTTTCCTGGCCACGAACCCACAATACAAGGCCTGTACTCTCATCTGTTCTCTTCTTGTCTCCTCATCTTACTTCAACTGTTACATATTTTTTGCTGCTAACAAGGCTATTCGCTCTAAAAATCTTCCTTTCATGATCTAACATAACACTTTCCCATTCAGCTCTTCCGTCTGCGCCTGTTTCAGCACATCTCTAAGGGTCTAATTATATCTACCCACTTTGTTTCTGATTATGTTATGACAACTTTTTAAATTACATGGTTACATACTGGGTTTTTTTTTTCTTCTGGATTGAGTAGTCAACCGGCATTTTATTTTTTGGCTGACTGACTGCGACGCGGAACATTTTCTTTTGGTACATCTTCTGTTTGTTTATAGCGTATAATAGCAGTTATCTTGCATTTAATTCCATATAATTTTCAACTTTATTGTGTCTAACAAAAATACCATTCACAGTAACCAAGGTATCATTCGCTAAAATATCCAGCAAGTGAAGGACCAAGAACGATCTGGGAAAGCACTGGAGTGGAATTGCTACTTTACTCTTCTATAACATTTTCCATCTTTGTTCTTAGAGGACTTTCACAAAGATGAATCATTATTTCTGTCTGCGTGTAGGAGAAACTGAGTCACCTGGAGAGGAAGTGATCTGCCACACAGCAAGGCACTGGAGTGCCAGGAGCGAAGTACAGGTCTCTTTGCTTTCCCTCTGGTGCCCTCATGGCATGAGCTCAGTTCACAGATCTGTTCACAGTTCACAGCTGTCTCTATGATCCCAGGTGAGTCATTTGGGTCCTTTACTCTACTAACACTGAAGTGTTTGCTCAATTTAAGCATTTTTTAAAGATTACTCATAGTACATAAGACAAAGAAGAAACAGAAATTTGTGAGAAGTTTGCATCTTACCCAGTGTCTTAGTTCTCTATCTGTAAAACTGTAGTATTAATTTGCCTCTTATCCCCATTGCCAGATTGATTTGACTATTTTGGGTTGAGAGGGCAGAAAGCTATTTTGTCCTCATTTCTCACGCTGCTCAGACCAGAACTCTCTGAATAGCCTCCACCTGTACCTTGGTCACATACAGGGGTGGTTAGTTTTTTTCTCACTGGTTCTTGGCAGGGGAGATTTGTTTGTTCTGAGCACTGTTACGTTAGACAACATTTTATTTTTTATACTGTAATCACTCTTCTTTTTCCTAGAATTTTTTCACAAATACTAATTTTAGCAAGAGAAGCCTTTGTCCACAGCTGAAGAACAGTGGTAAGTTAGAGGTGCTTCTATCCTGTTACTCACAGTGTGTGTTACCTGGTTTCCTACTGGTCCCCAGTTCTTCAGTTATGCAAGTGTTGTTTTCCGTAGACATCTGGAGCACAACTGTTTGCAGCATGGATGAAGTCATGAGAGGAGTGTTCACCCCTTCACCTACTGCTCCCGATGCAGTGGAGATGGAGAGCAGAATCACAGTTTTTTTTCCCCCGCCCCCTGTCTCACTCAGCTGCACAGGGAGCTTCTCGAACCATTTCCTCAGGATTTTCTTGAACAAACAGCTCTTCACTGTCCTACAGAGCCTTTTGTGTTACGCAGCAACCACATCACTATTTGCCTTCTAACTTATTGTGTATTTTGCTATTGCTATTCTGCTGCTCCCTCTGCTTTCTTCTAATCCTTATACCTTCTTTCTTTTTTACACAGTTTCCCATATTTCTACTGTTTTATCCTTTTTTTCTTTTCTATGTGGATTTTTTTTTTTTTTTTGTGTGTGTGTGTCTTGGACTTTTTTTCTTTTTTGTATGTCTTTGTGCTTTTTCTCTGCAAGAAGAGAGATCTGTTCCACTCTAGCCCAACTTCAGTCTCATGAAGGTGAGCTGGAGATGCAGCAGAAAGCATTGGCATTGCTCCTGTCTGGCTCTACACAGGGAGAGGACTATGGCTTTGCTGCTGTGCGGATTTCCCAGAAGTAATATTGGAGCTGGTCCAACAATTTACAGTAAAAGGACTTCAGTTCTAATGCAAGTTCAATAAGGTTTTCAGGTCATATACAATAAGCTAAATGGCTCATCAGATGTGTCTCTAGTCTGAAAAATTACATAAAATCAAAGTCTTTGGCCAGGATGTTGCATGGCACACAGTGGACTTGAACAATCTGGCCTTCATATGAAACCTAACATAAGGGGAAAAGGGAGATCTTTGGCCTGTAGTGACCATGCAGAGTTAAGAACAAAAGGGCCCGTAACTGGAGGATGTTCCTGTGGGGCCAAGCCTTCAGATGCTGGGCATCCTTAACTCCATTCTTTAACCAAGACACTCACTGGTCCTCTTTGCCACACAGCGCCCAAGCACTAGGCCAACAGAGCAGGCAAATAGAGTTCATCAGTGCAAAGGTGGAATGTGGCCTACACTTGGGCCAGCTGCCATGTCATACCCCAGAAGCTGAAGAGTAAGCAGCGACAAAGGAAAGCCTCCAATGTGCCATTCTCATAGATGGGAATCGAGTGCAGTGATGTTGTCTATACATGGAAGACAACTGGAATGTTCAGTGCGTGCTGGAGGCTCCCATGATGTGACACAGGAGCTTTGTTTCAGGTAGAACCAAGCTGCCTTTAGAGCAGAGATGAGGATATCTTACCTGTAGGCCACAATCAGCTGTTGTGAACACTCCCTAAATGTTCTTAATTTTTATGAGAGAAAACAAAGTCCTATAAATACAGCATGTGTTTGGAGTAGGAATGGTAGTCCTTAGAGCCAGTGGGACTTCACTCCCCTTGCCTGTGAGTCATTCTTAAGGAAGTTCCTTCTCCCTGCATGGGAGAAATTTTCTATGTGGAATTATAGACAGAGAAAATTGCACAGCTTAAGGAAATCTTCTAAATACGCAAGGCCCACGCCACAGAGCTAGCAACAAAAGAATTGATTCAGTACTCAATAAAAAGCTGAAAGCAGGAGAGACTGATATGTTTGTGGCAGTTTGTGCTGCTGAGATGAAAAGAGGTTCTGTAGAAATGTGGGTTTTGTTAAGGACTGCTGGCCTCCTGCCTGTATATCTTGCATGCAGTTCTGATGGGAGGTCATGGAGGCAAATGTGTATTCTAGAGATAGGGAATAACTTCTCCTGTGTTTATGGGTACAAGAGAGCAATTAAGCTGGCAGAAGCCTTCACCTACAGCAGTGCTAATAGTTATTTAGAACACACTGAATTTAGTGCTTTGCTTATTTATTGAATAAAGTGAAATCTGAGCCTTTTGGCACAAGAAATGCATTATACAATCAGCCTTAAAATGAAAATGTAAAAAGTAAAATTCATTCATTCTGTTCCATGAATGATGACTCTTCTTTTAAAGGTTATTAGATGAATGAAATAAACGTAAGTTTTCAAGACATTAGCATTGGATCAGAGATGGAACTGTAAACAGTGAGCTCTGTGGCTATGACTACTCCGCTCTTTACATCGCTGCCAAACACTATCAAAGTCCCAGGCTAAAGTGCCATTACTGCCCCTATATTAAAGGATGTTCAGGACATCATCAGAATATCTCCTCGGGTTTATTCAACATATCTGCATCCCACAAGGTTCTGAGAGAGCAAGAAAGATACAAGAGTGTAGGTAATGAGACATCTCTAAGCATTCAGTGTTCTGTCAATTTCAGGGTGATGGGATCCCTTCCCAGTATCCTCCAGTGGTTAAGGGTGCCTCTCTAGCTTTTATGTTTCACAGAATCACAGAATGGCCCATGTTGGAAGGAACCTCAAGGATCATGAATCTCCAACCCCCTTGCCACAGGCAGGGCTGCCAACCTCCCCATTTAATACTAGACCAGGCTGCCCAGGGCCCCGCCCAACTTGGCCTTGAGCACCTCCAGGACATCCACAGCCTCTCTGTGCAGATGTGCCAGCACCTCACCGCTCTCACAGTAAAGAACTCGAGAGTTTCCCCAGTCCTTGACAGCAAGCTTTTGCAAGAAGTACTCAATAGAAGGAAAGTAAATGCTCACATATATGTGAAAAAATAACTTTGCTGATTCCGGGGCACAAATATGTGTTTCACATTAGCAGATCTTCTATATGCTAAGAGAAGTCAAACAATATGAAAAATATGTCTGATCACCACAGCTTCATTTTTTCCTTTTCAAATTTAACTGGAATACTTGGGAGATTATCCATGCAACGATTCAAAGAATGAATGGCACAATCCATTAGTCATCCACTTTAAATGTATGTTACAGCATCCAGTAGTCTTCTAGCAACAATTACTTTGAGACATAAGACAACAGGGCAAGAAAGCTTTAGGCGCCAGCAGCTGACTGACATTTTTGTACTGCAAGAGATTTATTTTTCTTTGTGAATAGCTTTGAGGTATCTTATGATAGCTGGTGTTCTTTAAACTCAGTTCCTGGGGAGCTGGACAGTCTGAATGCTCAGACTTACGAATGAAGGTTGTTCCCTTTTAGAGATAAGAGGTGCACAGTCATAGCAAGTTATTGCAGACTTTGTGGGAGCTGAACTGCTATGAAAGTTGTAGGTGAGAGCTGCAATGTGGAGACAAGTGACCTCTTTCTAAGATGAAGATATCTAACACGCTGTGCTCACACAGAGCAAGCAGTCCAGCACCAAGTGGCAAGTAGGAGCATTAGATTCTTTGTGGGTGCCCACATCTTACCCACAAACCAGCAGCAATTCAAAGGCAAGAAATGGCACAGGTCTTTTGATCATTAGCAGGGTGCCCTCAGGAAACGAAAGCATATCAGCAAAAGATGTATCAGCAAAACACAAAGTTGCAGTAAAAGACAGGCTAATCCTGGAAAAGTAAATGGTCGTTCAGAGTCTGAATACTTACGAAAATTCATAGACATCACACAAACTTGAAATCAGGAAAGAGAGATAAAAGCAGTATTAAGACACTACTTCAAACCCCATGCCCAGTGAGGTTGGTAGGAACATGATTGCTGACTTGCACAAGAACACAATTTCACTAGATGGAAGAACCAGAGATTTCCTTAGAACACCAGTTCTTAAAGATGAGGGGAAAATTCAAAATGTCTCATTCAAAAACTGACAGCCATCTTTTCCCCAAAGAGCAAACTCCACAGTCCCTGCAGTCATTATCTTTAAAAGATTATCTTTGTTTGGCAGCTGCTGAAAAAAATTTGCAACCTGGAGATACTGATACAAATCTATAGTAATAAACAAACACGGAGATCTGGGATTGGTAGTATCCCTACTTCAGTATCAACCAGAAGACATATTTTTGAAACATTTCAAAATGTTCTGGCACGCATTTTAAAGCATGACTTGGAATATACAGTCTTTTCAGTCAGCTGCTCTGTGTATATGCACTACATAGTCCTGCAGGAGATGATTAATTTCTTGAAAATTTATAGTATTTACTGCCCTCCTGCTGCCAAGTAAACAGGTTTATAAACTAATTAATCACCTTGCTATTATAAAAGCTGGAACATCTGAGTAATAATAGTAAAATCAAGGGACCTACACTTCTAGGACAGCACACACTCATCTCATAAAAGGAGGGTGTCAGTGTGTAGCCAGGAGTGCACTTGTCCCACTGTTATCAGACCTGGGACTGATTGCAGGTGCTTTGGGCAGTGCCATAGGAGGTAAGCACTGAGTGTGGGGGCATATTCAGCAGTGTAGCTCAAAGGGCTGCTGGAAGGCTTGGGCTGCTCACACTGAAGAGAAGGAGTGGAATGCTGGAGGCATTTCTCATAGCATTTGGAATATCAGCTATTTTCAGGTGGGGAAAGAAGTCAGTGGGTGCATTTATGTTAGTGGTTTAATGTACAGTAGAGTTGATTTTGAGTGTAATTTTCAGTACACACAGAGCTCAGCGTGTTGCTCCAAAGCACATTGTTGCATATTAAATGGTTCCCCTGCACTTGGAATGCAGCAGCACCAACAGAGTAGCCCAGTAACAGACCCCGCAGCTTCAGAAAAGTTATGTTAAAGGAGGCTGAGATCAGATGGTTGGCGGTATGCTTCCAGGTGTGGTTGGTCAGAAATGAAGGGTGGAGTACAGCAGTTAATCATCAAAATTCATCATCATTATGAAGGATGGTTTCATGACACTCTTCTAGCTCTGCACATAGCTTTCAGCACATAGCTACAGCATAACCATCTGAACTCCTGCTCTGCAAATGTTCCTCCACAACTGAGGTTAGCAGCTTCAGTTCTGACATTAGCAGGCCACATCCCTGACTGCAGCAGACCCAGAGTGGAAAACGTACAACTGCTCTTACCACCAGATCCTGCTTCTGGACCATTGTGTGTGCATTGCTACAAGGGAAATTACAGTCTGACTGAAATGGAAATAGTGCTGCGTTTACGGTGTGTTCATTGGCAGATAGGCCAAGAGTTTGTCATTTGGGATGGACAGACAGAGGCACACGGGTCAGAAGGGGAGTTTGCAGTCTCCACATGATGCCTACGTGCAAAGGAGCAACTAGGAGGGCTGGCACATGCCCCAAGCTGAGAAACAACCTTTCTGACAAATACCCATCTGACAAACACATATTGATGTATGTTGTTAGTTTTCACGGTTCCATATTTGAGACAGTGTATTTTCCTAAAGAAAACAACATCTTCAGGCAATGGTATGTCTAGAGAGGGTGATGCTCAGGGCACATCTTCCAGGAGTGCTCACTGCCGAGCATATCTCAGCAACATCTCACGAGCGCTGCCTGTCCTTCTACGAGAGAAGAACTCAGAGAGGGGTGAGGAGCGGGTGGGTGGGAAGGAGCAGACGGCTCACACCAGGAGTGCAGGTGCGGTCTGGGTGTATTCAGGGTTGTGACTAGAAAGCGGCGTTAGCAAACGTTTAGCGCTCGACCTGAGTGAGATGCGCTGAAGCCTCGCCCGGCAGCGCCTTTCAGGGGTCCCTCCTGCAGTCCAACCAGTGCCCGCCCCCGACCTTCTCCCACATCGGCCGCTGACGGGAACCGGCCGCCCCATTCCCCTGCCCCGGGTGCGGCGCAGGTCGGGCAGGGCAAGCCACGGCGGCTCGCGGAGCGCCGGAGACGCAGCCGGGCCGGGGCCGGGCGGTGCCTGGGGGTGACGGGCGGGTCTAGGCCACAGCCGAGTGCGCACGCGTCAGTTCCGGCGGGGAGCGCGGCGCGGCGCGTGGGTAGGAAACGCCGCGGCGGCGGGGGAGCGGAAAATGGCGGCGGCCGCGCAGCTCACGGATGAGGAGCTCTTCTCGGAGCTGAGGCGCTTCGGCTTCTCTCCGGGGCCGGTCACCGAGAGCACCCGGCCCGTCTACCTGAAGAAGCTGAAGAAGCTGCGCGAGGAGGAGCGGGCCGGGGCCCGCGGCGGCGCCAACAAGACCCGGAACAGCAACAACAATAACACGGCGGCCGGAGGCGGCGGCGCCGGGAGAGCGGGCGCGGGCGGGCGGCTGGCGGGCGCCGAGCACCCCTACCTCCCCGGGGCCGCCGGCGGCGGGCGGAACCGCGCAGCACCCCCTGCCGGGGGCGGCAAAGTGCTATTGGGCTTCAGTTCGGACGAGTCAGATGCGGAAGCCGGCCCTCGCGGTCAGGCCGGCGGCAGGAGGGAGCGGGCTTCGCCCCTCTTCCGCGGCGCGAGGCCCAGCGGCGGCGGCGGCGGCCCGGCCCCCCCGGAGGAGGCGGCCCGGCGGAAGCCCGGCGCCTGGTGGGGGGCGGCGGCGGCCCGCAGAGCGGCTCCGGGCGCCTGGGAGCGCGGGGACGGCGACGAGGAGGACGACGACGACGCGGAGGAGGAGGAGGAGAAGGGCGAGCAGCGGCGGTGGAAGAACCGGACCGTGAACGGCAGCCGGCTGCTCGCCTGCGGCGGGAACAAGTACTCCGACTCGGAGGAAGAGGAGGCGGCGGCCCGGCAGCAGGTACCGAGGGAGGAGCCGGCGGCCCGCCGGCCCAGACGGAGCCTCGGCAAGTCCTCTCCGTTCATAGCGAGCAAATGCGCTGCGGCCGGCGCTGGCGCGATGGAGAGGGCCGGCGGGGGCTGCGGTGCCGGCGCGGCCGTCGCGACTGACGGGGCGGCGGGGGCGGCCGCTGCCGGGAGCCGAGACGGGGGCGGGAGCCGCGAGGAGACGGCGGCCGCGGCGGGCGGAAGATGCGAGAGTCCGGAGCCGGGTCCCGCCGGCCCCCGGTATCGCCTCGGCCTGGCCCGGAGGGCCCCCTCGGCGCCGCTCCCGGACGCGGACGGCGGTGACGGCGCCGAGCTCCCGGGCGCCGCCAGGAAGGCCACCAACAACCACGTCCTCGGCGGGGCCGCCGGCAGCTACGGCGCCGAGGCCAGGATCTATTCCGCTACCAACAGCCTCCCCCCGGGCGGGAGCGCCTCCCTCAGACTCAACCACTCCAATCATACGGGTTCAAATCACACCTACCTGAAAAACACCTACAAGAAGAATCTCTCCGAGCCCGAGGAGGAGCTTCTCCAACAGTTCAAAAGAGAGGAGGTATCCACCACTGGAGGCTTCAGTGCACATTACCTGTCCATGTTCCTCTTAACTGCTGCATGCTTGTTCTTTCTGATACTGGGATTCACATACCTGAGAATGAGAGGTTCTGGAGTAGCTGAGGATGTGGGAGCCAACAGTAAGTATTAGGTCAAGGGGAAGGGCAGTTAATTTCTGCAACGGGATGTACTGCTGCTAATCCAACTCTGCGTTCTCAGGCGGTCTGTGCTACACAGGGTTTGGGGTTCTGCTGTTCTATAAATTTCCCACTTACGATGAAGCA
The DNA here is from genome assembly GCA_030625065.1 of Alectoris magna. Classification (NCBI taxonomy): domain Eukaryota; kingdom Metazoa; phylum Chordata; class Aves; order Galliformes; family Phasianidae; genus Alectoris; species Alectoris magna. The sequence goes on along the minus strand of CM060560.1, from coordinate 164,415,770 downwards.
CACAGGAGCAGACTGGCCTTCCTAAAGTGATGTAGTGAAGCTTGCTAGACGTTTGGGGATAAACCCATATTCTTATTATTCTCTGCTGTAATCTATTGATACCTTGTTTTCTAGCATGTTTTCTTCACAAAGCAATTTCATGTTTTGTTCAGTCTAGAAGATGCATGGTTAATAGACAGTCGACAAGGTAAGGCTTTTACCCATTTCAGAGAAGATTCGTGTCTGGATACCTGGGATTCTTGCAGGGCAAAGGTTCGACTGTAGTTGTTAAGTAATTAAGCAGGTTGCCTTTGTGTATGTGTTTTGAGGCTGTGGAGGATGCTAGGCTGAGATGTTTTTTCAACACTACGACAAACTTTGTGCAGACATTTAACCTGTTATGTACTATTTTCTAATATGTGCTTTTCTTGTATATTTCGAATGAGAATGTGATTATGCGCTAAATGCTATTGTGTTATAGTTGGATTTTCACAGCTTTTTTTTTTTTTTTTTTAATCCTATACTATTTGGGTGCATCTTTAATACAAGGAGGCAACTTTTTTGGAATGGGTGTGGAAACTACTGTTTTCCATTCACAAAACATATGAAGATGGAAGTGTACCATTTCCACCTAAAGAGGCACTAATATCAGAATGAAAAATCATGACATTGCTCATTGGGAGCATTGAAAAATTGTTTGAAAAGCTAGTTTTGGGGTGTGAGACCATTAGAAGGTTCTTGGAGATTCGTAGAATCATAGAATGGCCTGGGTTGAAAAGGACCAAAATGATCATTGAATTTCAACCCCCCTGCTATGTGCTGGGCTGCCAGCCATCAGATCAGGCTGCCCAGAGCCACATCCAGCCTGGCTTTGAATGCCTCCAGGGATGGGGCATCCACAACTCCTTGGGTAACCTGTTCCAGTGATTGTATTGTTCTTGCAATCACTGAAGAAAAATATGTGGGGTGTATATATGTGTGTGAGGTATTTCTTAATATTTCTTTGTATGGATAGTAGTGCATGTGTATAGCCATGCGTGAACATGAATACAAGTGCCTTGCATGGAATGGTCCTGCTGCTAGTTTGGGATCTGCTAGAAGTTACAGGGCGGATGTAGCAGAGAATGTTCTGTTTACTTTTTGTTTTTAATTTTTTTTTCCCCTTCAGACCTTATTTATTACATTGCTTTAACTATAATAGCAGAATAGATTTTTATTTTTCATGCTTTTTGTGGGAGGAGCGGAGACCAAGAATTAAGTGTTTAGGAAAGTCAATAGCAGTAAAGGCTAGAGCATCTGCTGTAGTTTCTTTGACTGTCCACGTGGCTCTTAGTAACTGCTATTCAGTCCTGGTTTTGGGAAGGTGGTGAACACACATTTGTTATAGGGTGACTTGTTAGGGTGACTGTTGGGACCATACGTACTCCTGTTCTGTGGTTAACTTCTGACCATAACCTACATAAATGGTTTTGTACAGTTCCACAAACACGTTTGTTTATTTTTTCTGTCCTAGTCTTAAGTTCTTAAAATCTGATTATTTTAATAGAGAAGATCTTTCAGCCTCCTAGGGTGAACTTCCCAACTGTGACACTCAGCGGTTAAAACTTGCCCTGTCATGCTGATCGGTAAAGCTGGATGTCTCAACTGTGCAGGCCACTGAATACTGAGGAATACTGAGGAAATAAATCTACTCTGAGCTCCTTGTCTTGGAAAAAAAAACCCTTCTGTTTTAATGTGTGAACTTTCCTACGGAAATGTGGGATCACTTTTTTGAGTATATTGTTTTTGAAGTTGATAGGAATGGAGCTAGTAGGTAGGGAATGTTCTCCTTTGCTTTGTTTTGGCTGCCCAGCCAAAGGTCTGATGGTCCAGGGTTGCTCAGAAGTTCACTTAAACCAGTCCTTGGCCTGCTTCTGTTTGTTCTTTTTTCAGAGGAACTCTAGAAAGCAGATTTTCTGAGGAAGTGTTCTGGCTTTGGCATTCACATTTCTTCTGTCCTTCATTGCAGCCCTGGGCTGGAGAGATAGGGCCCATTGGAGGAAGCAAGCGTCAGTTTTTGTGGCTAGCTTCCTTGGTAGGAAGAGGAGCAGGACACAGGCTACTTTTTTTTTTTTTAATAATGTGGGAATGTGCAGGGAATTGCCTTGCATGTGTGCTCAGTGCACACTAATTGAATTCCTACTTCTGGAATGTATATGTGTGTGAAGAGAACGCAGTAGGCCCATAAGATGGACAAGACAGGCCCGAAAAACGCATCCCTCCTGGGAGGGGAAGGAAACCAGTCTTCTTTTGGGTGGTTCCCTAAGCTTAGTTGAACATTTTAGTTCTTGAGCTTATATGTATTGCGTTTTCTTCATAGAAGCAGAATTGATTCATGCATTTTTACTGAAAATAATAGCATAGCTCGTGAAACAACTTTTCAGCTAGATAATTAGGTACTGTTTTTCTTGTCTTTACTTGGCTTTAGCTAAGACTCCATGGGTTGTGAATAGTTTCATTATGAAAAAACCTGTTATTTTCAATGTTGAACTGTCAGTTAATGTGAGAATGCAAGAAGACAGGTGTTCCTACATTTGAGCTACCTTTTTTTTCCTCTTGCAGGGTGTGGTACATGACAAATTTGAGTTGGTTGTCTTGTTCCTTTTTTGACGTTAATTTCTGTCGAAATAAGGTGCTATTTTGTGTGACACATTGAAAAACATTCATCATCAGCTACAGCCAGTATTAGCATATACGTTTGTTGGGCTGTGATGTGAGCGCGGAGGTGATGCTTGTAATGGATGGAGGCTTGGAACAAAATGTTGGGGTTGGATTTTAGCCTATGCAAAACAGTATAGGTTAGAAATGGAAAACTTCGGAAGGAGGTTGTCACCATCGTGAGAAATGTTGAAATACTTTCTTATTCAGAGCTCTGAAGTAGCTGTAAAGTACTTCAGTTTTTCTGCAGATGTGGCAGACGGTGTTCAAAGATAAATTAGAATTGGCTTATTTTTCTGTGTCTAAGCTATGTACGGTCATTCGAGGTGAAGTTTTTCAGCATTTAGTTGTCTAAGATGCTGATAAAGCCCTACAGATATCCTATTTTCCTAAACTATTGAATAGTTTTAAGCTCACATAAAAGATAATGCGTAAGTAGATTGTGCTTGCTGTCTCTGACGGTCTTGTACATGAAAAGATCTGCTTGTGCTTGATGCTGGTAACTTAATTCATGTGCCTCTTGCTGTAAGTGTGTCTTGCTTGCACCTACCTTTAAATGTGATGGGATTGTATGAACATCTTGCAAAGCCAGCATAATAATTTGTTAGGAAAATGGTCAATTTGACTTGTCTTCTTCCTAGAGGTCTTTACATTCTAAAGAGTTTATCATCCCTTCCTATTTCATTTGTTTAGTTTTGTGATGTTACTTGGAGCATCTCAAGTGGCTGTTGGAACTTGTGGGAGTTAGTTACAAAGTTATTTTTTGAGGAAAATTGATGCTAAGATCAGTGGGTGTTACTTTGAGGCTTAGTTTGCTTTCTGAAAGATGAGGTTATTGCTATTAAGTGCTGTTTAAGGCAGTAATATCAAATGTATGGCATTTTATGTTTCTTTCACGCCCTCTGCTCCAATCCTTTACCTCGGGAGTGGTTGATGTAGCAGGAAAAATAAAGTCTTCCATTTGAAATGTTCAGGTAGTTATCCTCTGTTGTCCTAGGCTCTTGGAGGAGAGGCTTTTGAAAGTGGGGGGGTCTCATTAGTGATTTTGATCTTTCAATGTAATGTGTTATAAAATAACTGCTGGTAGCACAATCCTTAGTCTATTCACTCTAACTTGCATTTTTGAAATGTTAATGTAGGGAAATGTCTGGTAGTTTCCACTTGCAATTTAGGCAACTTAAGAAAATCGTAATTCAAAGAGTTTAATTCTGTTCCTGTTCCACTGACATTCCTTTTTTTTTTTTTTTTTTGACTTCCAAATGTCTCATGTATTGAAACTTCCATGGAATTTTGTGCAGAGAATTTCACTGATTAAAAAGCTAGAGTTGCTGTATGAAAAACAAGAGGTGGACTATTAAATGCACAGGTCTGCAAATTACTGCTGAAGTGCTGTGGCATTTCACAAATAACTTGAAACTGAGTTGCCTTCATAATGCCTGTATTTTAAGGAGATGGCTGTTCGGAACTTCCTTTGGAATATGTAGAACTAACTTGGTATGCATGCCTTAAGAATACTGTTGTTTGCAGACATGTGCAGGACTTTCCTCATGCCATGATTTCAGATATTCTTTAAATGTATTTTCAACATTACTGTCACAGGCTGTGGTTGTTTTTTTGTTTTTTTTTTGTGGAGTGATGAGAAATTAGAACTGAAACTACCTGCTTGGAGAGTGGGCATGCAGAAGAGCTCCAACAGGATCTGATTGCACAAGCTGTCAGAAACTAATTGAAAGTTTGCATTCAGTCTCGTAGCACGTGGTAGCTTTTGCAAAAGAATATTTGGTTTCTGTTGGTGAGAGAACTGAGGGCAATCTAGAATCTGAAAGATCTGCAGCTTTTCCATGTTTATGGAGTATTGCAGACCAGACAGAAGTGGGAAAGCAAACAGCAGTCTTGTGTTTCTTCTGTTACAGCAACAGTGGTTACAGTGGAAGTCTTTTAAGGAGGAGCCCATAATTAATACCCAAGGACATACATTTAGTGTAGCCTTGTTGGAACCTCACTTTGCGCTGTTTCTTAAAGTATACCAGCAGGAGTGGAGAATCATACCTGCAGTCTTTCTACTGATGGGGTCTGCTGATGTTTCTAAAAAAAATCATGTACGCTTAACAAATGTTGATTTGTATTTCATGTGGGAGTACTAGGTTGCAAAACTTTGGCTTAATGCTTACTCAGCTAAGCTGTCAGGAGTGCTGGGGTTGTACCAAGCTGATCCCTGTCAGGCTTCTTGCCTTGTGCTTCAGAAATAGTATGAACATGTTAATGACAGGGCAGAGCTGCTGTTTGACAACCTTGTTTGATCAGTTAACAAAAAAAGCTTAGCAAACAAGTAAATTAAGCAAGTACCCTAGTTTTTGTTAATGGAAGTGCTACTCCAGCGCTGCGGAGAAGGACAAAGTCCTTTGTAATCTTCAGATGTGTTCCTTACATGTTAAAAACTCTTGAATAATTGTGTTCCTTAGTAAAAGTACTCGTGCTTTGGGATTTGAGGTAGATCAAGGGGAATGAGCTGACCGGTTAAGGTACATTAAGAAGAAAAAGTAATTTTTAGGGGGTTTGTGTTTGCTAAGTAATTCCACAGCAGTGTCTTTGTCCTGACTGTTCACTTCTTGGCCCCTTCTATTATTGCTGGTGGTTTATAATTGCAAGAGAAAGTGACAAAGCCTTTACCATAATTATAATACATGAGGATAGGGTTAACTCTGCCTCTGATCAAAGTAACTATCATGTCTTGTATCATGGTTCTGCAGATGGGAGAGCCACTGAACAACTTGCAGCAGACCTAATGCAGATTCCTTCTCTGTAAAGAGTTTGCTCCAGTATATGTTTGCTGTGGAGCCCTATTATAAATGTAAACAAAAAATCTAGTTCTTGATTGAAAGTGGTGATGTAAAGGCTTTGCAGTTGATGTCAGAGCACAGTCTGTTCCTGGAAGATGAAGAAACAATAAAGCATACTGAATGCTTAGACTCCATGCTGGTATGGCCTCTTTGCACAGCTGATAAGACAGCACCTGCATGTCATCTCAGTATTTCTACAGTTTCTGTATTGGCGAATAAAGGCCTTGGGTTCACACAAACCTATTCTGAGATATTCTTCCCTAGAAACTTTGAGTATTCTTTAGAAACTTGTCAATTCAGTAAGCTCAGCCCAGGTGGGCGTGTTGAAGGTGTGTTGATAATGGAGATGGAAGGTTGAATCAAGTATTTTTAGATAACTTGAGCATACTGTATGGTAAGAAATTAACGTACCATTTGTAATAAGGAAATATGTTAGGGATGAGGAAACTAAGGCCCCAGCCTTCTGTATTTCACTTATGGTTGTTTTCTGTGACATTGTTACTGTTGTCCCCCTTTCCATGCTGCTGTGCATGCTTCCGCCCATATGTTTTAGTGTCATGTCTCATTTCTACTGTGTTTCCAGTGTACTGTGGAGAACGAAAGGATAAAGGAGTGAGTGTCATACATACTATACGTGTAGCTGGCAAACTCGATGTGATTTTTGGGCCTAGTTTGTTGGAGAATTGATGTAACATCTGATGTTTTGCAGAGAAAAATCAAGTTTTCTGCTCATCTTGTAATGCATGTACCTTAAAATCAAGTGTCTTTGGAGTCCTACATTCTATTAACTCCTTTAAGTGAACTGGGTTACACTCTGAATTGATATAGAAGGTTGTCTAATGTGGAGAGGGGGAGAGATGGCAGGGAGGTTAAAAGAAGTTTAACATTGAATTAAGTGGCATTAAAGCCTACTAAGTAGATCAGTTGGATTTCAGTAATGATGTGGTAGATAAGTAAGGCGCATGACTCTTCATAAATGAATGGTTGTATACTAATTCCTAAGCCCATTTTTCTCTACTGTAGAAATAGAGACCATTTACTTAAAGTCGGAAGACAGCATCTTAAATTGTATGTAAAGCAGTTGTTTTTGAAGACTGAATTTATTCTCTTAAGACTTAATACAGAGTTTATATGCAGGACACAACCTTTATTGGAAAGGTACAGAAGCCTTTGTATTCGGGTAGCATCTTGGTTAAAGCATCATGAGTCTACCCTTGTTAGTGCACTGAATAGGACTATCGCAAGAGGACTGTAGGGATGAATTGCATAAAACAGGCTGGTTTCTAAGGCAACATCTGGATCTTAATTTTCATTTTCTCCACACTGTTTCTATGAAGGTCAGTTGAGTATGTGAATTGCTTAGCAGAGAAGCCTTAGACTTTTCCATTACGCCTTTGCTAATGCTTATGTTGGCTTCTGGATGTTTTCAGCAGGCAGCGTATCAAAACCACTCACCTTAACCATCAGCCTCCTCAATACCCATCATATCATTTTGTAGCTATACCACAAAACATCCCTCAGCAGACTCGTCCTGTGGGCCCTCTTCAGTGTCATCAGGCTGCATGGCAAGGACATCTTGGGTCCAATGTTCCCAAATGTCACATCACATCTCTAACAAACTCAGCTTTATCTGAATGTGTTGGCTGAACAGTAATGTAGCTAAACCTGATGTGAAACCTGCTGGTAGAAATTGAGCAATGGAGAATTTAGTGCAAGTGAGGAGTTCCAAAGAACATAAGGCGTGTTTATTTGTTACTGCTGCCTTAAAATGCTCTTGGTTGTGATATGCTTTTTTTTTTTTTTTTTTTAAATATTCACAACATGTTTTCAGGGAAATGGTGTGAAACATTAATCATGATATTTTCTGATCATCTCTGACATTTGACCTATGTCTAAAAGTTTAGTGGGCTGTTTGTTCTTGTTCAAACAGTATTATTCAGACAACTACGGAGGGTATTTGTTAACTTTCCATTGACAGACTGAGTGGTGCATGTGTGATTAAACCCCTGAGAGGCCTCTTTCAGGCTTGGAAATCCTGTCGGAGTTACTGGGCAAGAGCCAGTCTGGCTGTCCTATTTGGGCTGTTCCTCACTCTTAGAAATTCCTTGGGAGGAGTTTAGTGTTATTTTGTAAATAAGAGAAAATGATTAATGAAATTCCTCTGTGTGGTATTGAAGAATAGAGTGTGATGTCAAATTCATCAGTCTGTTTCTGTATTGGTTTGGACCTGATGTGTGATTCAAGGAAGTTTCTGGATGTGGGAGGAACGGTGTGGTATTCTAGTTTTAAAGGAAGCTTATGCTGCACAGGGCAGAGTTTGCCCAGCTAAGAAAATGCAGACTTCCTTTTGGACAAGACACTGTTCTTAATTCTTATTTTTGAGTTTTTCTGTAAGCCTATGAAGTAATGCTTATCCAGGAGCAGCTCTAGATAAAGGTCTTTTTTCCTGAATAACTGTGGGAAATGGGTAGTCTGAGGTGTATCTAAGAGGGTATTTCATGTTTGCGTACTTCATATTTTCTAGAGAAGACAAACTTTTGTTCATTCTGATAAACCCTTAGAAAAATCTGAAATGCTGTTGAGAACATCTAGGAGAGCCCTAGCACTGTACTGTCTGTACAGTGGCTTTTGAGCTACTCCTTTCCCCCCCCCCCCCCCCACACACACAGTGAAAACCAGAAATACCAGCTGTACTGTTAAGTACTCTTGAGAGCTGAGCCATTCAGCATGGGCGGATGTGTATGTGCAGTCTGACTTAGTGGTCCTCAGTGTATTGTGACCAGTGTCTTTAAACGCCATGGACTTTTTTTTTTAGAGCTTGTTCACCTTGAGCAAAGATGTGCTTATGTACTGTGGAACTGGACAAAGCAGCTGCTAATGTTTTCTCATTTGTAACTTGAAATACTGTTTTTCCCTTGACCTTCAGCTTAAGATGCTGTTCATGAAGAAACAATAAAATTGTGCAGATTTAGTACACTTGAAATAGGAAAAAATGAGATGTTAAATTCAGATGTTTTATTCTGCTGTGTGTTGTGTTTGGCACTAACGTCACTGCTTTGTGGGAGGACCAAACTAGAAAAAAATAATTGCAAGAAAATGCCAGGACATCTCATTCCCAGGGCTGTTGATTTTTGAGGTCCAAAGGCCAGTAGGATCTGCTTGTCCCTCTTGTGAGGGTATGGATTGATGTTCTGTTCTTTACCATTCAAAAGATGGGACTGTGCAGAGCTTCTTACCCAAATCTTGGCATCATGCTAGTAGCTATTACCAGCATTCATATACCAGATTCAGCACCTCAATCTGCAAGCACCTCCTTAGGCATAGCCTTTTTAATTTAGGGAAGAAAACAACAACAACGAAACAACAACCACAAACCAATTATGATAACAAACTTGGAGGCCTTAGATCAAACAGACTCTTGGGCTGAGAGTAGGAGGTAAAGGTAAGCCTTAAGCATAAGGACCACTGTGGTGTGCGGCTGTGGTAGCCCATTTGTCCTCTTCAGATAATCAGTTCCATTTGAACCTGCCAGTTAAGCTATCAGCCAAGTGCAGGTGTTGGTGGAGGCAGAGCAGAAGGTTACCTTCAGTCAGTCAGTCTCGTTCCAACCGTTAAAAATGAAAGTTGATTACTGTCACTCAGTTCCTTTCATTTTCAGTCAAGTGTTGCTGAGCTCATCCTGGTTTCGAGCTGTGTAAACTTCTGTGCGTACTGGGCTGCTTCTCTGTAGCCAGTACGGATGCGTTGGTAACCCGCCTATTGCTTCTTATTGGAAAGCTCTTTGTGGGGAGAAGAAACCCACTAGCAGCTAAATCTGTATTACCTGCACAATGGAGAGAAAGCTCTTCTTTCTCACTCAGAGGCTTGCAGCCCTTTTCAGGCTTTGTATAGGGTATGGATCATTGTTAACCAGTTCTGCTTCTTCTCTTAGTGCAAGTACTGGTAGTAGACCAGTCCGAACAGTTAAAAGGACAAAGGCACAGTGGAACACCAGTTTTGAAAAGAAAAAGTCCCAGTGTGTTCTTTATCTTGAATTTGTTGATGGCATTGCTCTCATGATTGAAGGTCTTTTAAGGATTCATCTGTCAGTGCTCTCTGTTTGAATGTTGTCTTTGGATGCTGTAAGCTGCTCATAGTTCTGTAGCATGATACTAATTCTTTGTAACTGTGTGGAGGAAGAGGTTGACTGTATTTTTATGTTGGACTATCTTCAAGACAGAAATCTTTCCTTCCTGCTTGTGCAAGATGAGGAAGAGTGCTTCTATGCAGATTGGCCCCTCAGGGGAATGACAATGAATTTAATATTTAATTGCAACTTCCCAATAATTGTTAAACCTTCATTGTTTTAATAACACTTGCATTACCGGTTTGCTCTCCAGCTTGAACTTTGGAGCTTGAGGAAAGCCAGGCAGCTTCCTAATCTGGTGTTTGAACTGCCTCTGCTGCAGTGTTCTCAGGGAGGCATTTCTTAGCTTCTCAATACATTTTCCATTTCAGTGTTCATTTATTGAAGTCTTGGGTTTTTCTTGACCTTACAATGTACAAAGAGCTTAAATATTTGGGAGGGAGCAGAGAAGAAAGAAGAGTTAGTATAGAAGCCTGTAGTGGTTTTCTTGCAGGCGAAGGTATTCTTTACCTGCTGTAAAGTTCTGGGAGGTGTCTGAAATATAATGTTTTTCCTGATAATATTTTGCAGCTGCTAATAAAAGCAGCCTTAGCGTTTTTCCTTTTCTCCTGCATAAAACACTAGCCCATAATGGAGACCATTTGTTTATATGTATGCAAGGAATGTTATACTAACAAATTTTTACAGTGCATTGCAAATGCACTTTTGAGTTATTTTCTTTCTAATAGGACACGGGGAAGTGTTTGCTCATTGAAATATAGTGTGTTTTGTAATGCGATGTAAAAGAATGTGTGTGCAAATTCCTTTGCTATAAAGCATTTACGTTCACTGGTAGAAATAAAACTGGAAGATAATTCTGTTATGAGCGTTGTTTCGTTTAGCCTTCCTCCACAAATGCAGAAGGGGAAAATTATTTTGTAAACACTATAGCAGCTTCAATGCACTCTTGTTCAAGTTGCTCTTCTACTGAGTGTGCTCCACCGAGATTAATGTAAGCGTAGAAGAGATGGCATTAGGTGTGAAGACCAGTTTCTGGGTGGGTGTGATAACTGGAAATACTGAGGTAAGCATTCGGTGGCTGGCGCTTGGGGCTTCTGTTGTAGCTGTCCTGCAGTTGTGTACAAGGTGCAAAACTGTCTTTTCTGACTGAGTTTCTCATCTCTTGACAGAACTAGGGACTTGCATTGCAGTATTACCTTCTTGTGGATACAGTTACTCTCAAATTTGTTTCATAGTGTAGCTGCATTGATTCTGGTGTGGGTTCATTTACCTTTTTTTATCGTTATATTCCTATTTACGGTTATTTTCAATGTCTTCCACTCTGTCTTCATAGACACAGGTAGCTTGCTGGTGCTTCCATGCAGCAGGTTCTCACCAGTAGCACCGTTGATAGACTGGCAATACTGTTGTCAAAACTTGCTCTAAAGTCAACACTGGTGTTTCGGCAACTGTTTCAGTTTGGGGTTTATTTTATAATTTATTAGAAAAAATGACAAGTGAAGTTCTTAAGAACTGACAACCTGCTCTTCTGTTTCACTTTCCCAGTGCAGGAGTATTTATAGACATTACACAGACCAAAATGATGTATCTTTTAAGCATAAAATTTGGGATTTCTGGAGTTTTTATGAATAGTGAAGGCACTAAAAATGAAACTATTGTTGTTATTTAGGTAAAATTAAGTCATAGAATCATAGAATGGCTTGAGTTGGAAGGGACCTCAAAGATCATCTAGTTCCAACCCCCTGTGATGGGCAAGGTTGCCCATGAGTAGATCAGTCTGCCTGTAAACCCATCAAGCCTGGCCTTGAACAGTTCCAGAAATGGGCTATCCCCAGCTTCTCTGGGCGGCCTGTGCCAGTGCCTTACCACTCTCTGAGAGAAGAATTTCTTCCAAACATCTAACCTAAAAATCTCCTCTTTCGGTTTATATCCATTCCCCCTTGTCCTGTTACTGTCTACCCGTGTGAAAAGTCTGTCCTGCTTGTAACTTCCTTCAAGTTTTGGAAGATCGCAGTGAGAACTCTCCCCAGCCTTCTCTTCTCCAAGCTAAACAATCCCAACTCCCTCAGCCTTTCATTGTAGGAAAGGTGCTCCAGCCCTCAAATCTGATGAGAAGCTCTCCCAGAATGCTAGTCACCTTAAACATGGACTGAATTGCTGTGATTGTATTAATAGAATCTTAGTGTTCAGGTCTATGTTCACCAGTGTTTGAATAGGCAAGAGTGCATTTGAATGTCTCTAGATAGGGTGATATGACTGAAATATGGAGTGTTCCCTTTCGACCCCTCTTAAGAAGCAGCAAAGAACTGGAAAAAAAAAAAAAAGAAAAAAATATATTTTATATATCTATATCTATATATATATGTGTGTATATATATGTGTATGTATATATATATGTATGTATATATATATACAGGCTCTTTAACCTAAGATAATGAGGGCTTTGCTACTATGAGGGCAGAGAGAAAAATATCTGGAAGTCTGTCACGAAAAGATAACTTTGATTCTTTGAGAGGAGGCTTTTGTCAGAGAAGAAGTGATAAGGAAATAATTTGGTTGTTTCATCAACCCTTATCTTGCCTATTCACATGCAGGATTAATTCAGATGATGCTGGAGAAAGTTATTAATGGAAGCACTGACTGAGACAGCTCAAAAACTGACATGAGCTCTGTCTTTCCTTAACATCCTTTTGGAATTCTCCAATCCTTTTGGCAGATTGCACTACTGTTCAAAAAGAGCGTGGTCAAACTGCTGTGGTCCAGCTGGTTGTTTTCATCTTAGGTGTGTACTGATTTAGAAGTACAAAAACCTTTTCTGAAGCAAAGATTATCTGTAATGAAGGAATTGTTTGGCTTTACGTGTGACTCTGTGTCATCTTATAAAAGCACATATATTTAATCTACTCATTCAAAGTGGTTTTCATCTGATTTTAAACAATCTGGAGATGGAGATCATAGAAAGCTTTGAGTATTGAGTAATTGCAGAGAGGAAAGTAAAGGATTATTTTGTTTGAGCTGTCTGAAGGATGGAGCTCTGGATTCACAAAGGGACTGACATGTTTACTTTAAGTAGGAGGTACTTGTGGTAAAGCATCCTCTTGGGCTTTTAAAACAAGTGCCTTCCAAGCATGTTACAGAAAGTTTGTAGACATTGTGTTGTTATGTACATCCTAGGACCTGTAATAGCTTTTGTTCTCCCCCCAAACTTAAAGGTTAAGGAGCGTTGAGACAACATACAAGGAACTGTCTGACACATACATGATATATTGCTAGGTGGGATCGGTACTTGACCTGAGTTAACAAAAATAAAATGGTGGAGCCTTTGGTTGATGTTGAAAGTACTCAGACTACAAAATTAATGGCAGCTTGTTTCCAGGGCAGCACAGAGGTCTGTTTTGGATAGCAGTGCTTCCAGCATTGTTGCCTTTTCTGCTAGCAGTACATTATCTGTATTTTTATTTTATTCTTTTTCTGATGAAAACTAATGGAAAGCTGTGTGCTGTGATTGAAGGCACATGGCTGTCATAGCAAGGAGGAGTAGGACTCATCAATGTGGAAGAGTAAGGACTGGGGAATGAGGTAAGGGGGTGAGTGTTATGGAGGAGCTGAATGCAGTCTGATTACTCACTGCTTCCTGTAATGTTGAGGAGGAATTTCTCAAATTGGCAAGTGACAAGTTCAGAAAAAGCAAAGCAAATGGTTTTTCATGCATTCATGTTAACTTGTGGAACTCTGTCACCTTACGTTGCTGAAGCGAAGAACTTACTTGGCATTAATGTGGGACTAGAAAAATTGGTGGGGAAAAGTACACTGGTACTGATGCTTATAGGAAAAGAAAACTTCTGTCTGACTCAGGAAATTTGAGGTGAAAATTTGTTGAAGGCTAGGGGAATATTCTGTTGAAGTATCAATATTCCTATGCTCAGATGATTGCTTTTGCTTCTGATCTCTTGATTTCTCTGTCCACTTAAGAACAGAAGAGTAAAACCTTCCTGACATTGCTCACAAGTCCTTGGTTTGTCCCACTGTGACTGTTTCTTCACGTGTCAGTTTTGATATCATCTGTTGAAGTGTTGAATGCTGTGACAGCAAGAATGGTAACGCTGTTCAGGACAAGGTACTACAGCCTCTAGGAGATGCCTGTTGTGGAAGGATTGACTATTTTTTTTTTTTTTTAATCCAACTTCAGTGACCAGAAAATAAAGATAGCCCTTAGTTTTGTACTGCATTAGTGATATGTATCTATCTTAAAAAATACACTTGCTTAAGATGTTTGTGCGTATCTTCTTGCTAGGTGTGACAGCCTGTAAAGCTGTGTCAGTCTCTGGAACTTGGCCTGTTGGGGCTCTGTAAGAGCTGACTTGTGCGTTCACAAATGTCTGCAGCTAGGCTACAGCTTCGTGTCTGTTAAAGCATGCATTGACAAAGAGGAGAAATCCCACTTTGTGCTCTCTGTTTGTCCTTGTGGAAAAACTGAAGGATTCCTTTGTAAACACTGTCTGCAATTGTTACCAATGTATTAGGCAGGAAACTGGGGCCAGTGAGTGGTTTTGTTGTTGCTTTTAAGATGACAGCTGCTGTATTCCCTTGGAAATTAACCTTGTGTGTTGACACTGACCTCATTTGTATTCCTAAAATTGAGTATCTCTGTGATACTTGGTGTGTGTTTGTGCTGACAGCTTTGGCTGGAATGCTGTGGAGCTGTGATCCTTAAAGTGGTGACTTTTTGTTATTTGAGACCGAGCAGCTCTGCCACCATAAGTCATCATTTACAGCTTGACCCAACAAAGATACATAGGAAATAAATCCTTCTAAAAGTTATTGGTCATCTTTTCAGTTAAGCTAAGAAACATTTATGTGCCACTTATATTAATTTCACAGGTTTTTCAGTAATCTTCTTGTCTTGTTTTTAACTAGCATTTAAATAAGATCTGCTTCTTCAAAATGGAACTTAAATAGAATATCCCTTCCTGTTCTGATATCTTAATGTTCTTATTTTCTTCTGACTCGGATTAAATAATCCTGTTATCAGTCAAGGGGAAGCCTTGCTGGGAAAAAAGCTCTTCTTCCAGGATAGCAAAGCTCCATGCAGAACATTCAGCTAGTCCACTTGCTTTGGAGACGAAGCTCTTTGAAGCCTATAAAATATTGAGCTTGATAGATAAGCCACTTTGAAGTCTCTTAGTTGTTGCTGTATGGCTGAGATATTGAACCCTCCTTGAGAAGCCTTGGAAGGATATGTTCACATAAGAAAGCTTTCTATTAGTAATTAGTTATTAATATTTGTTTTGGTAGAACAAGAACTTATTACTGGTTAAGGTAAACTTGTATATTTTAAGGACTGTTAAAAAAATTTTTTTGAACCAGTCACATGGATGTAATGCATTGAAGCAACCGACGTGAGCAGCTGATAAAACTTTGCATTGGAGGCTGTGGCAAGTGAGATGGTTTGGTTAAGAGTTTTGACTGTGGACAGAACTGGAAAAAATAAAGAAAGGAAATTAGTTGAGGATGGTTTTTATTGGTTCTAGTTAATCGAGTTTAAGTGGTAAATAGATCCAGATTTTTTAACAACTGTCAATTGCACACATAGGTGATAAGTTGCTGCAGTGGCATGTTGCATACTTGCCTCTTATGGCATTGGGCATCCTAAGCTATGTCAACATCTTGCATGGAATGTTTCTCTTACTGGTTAACTGCCCATAAGATCACAAATTTAAGAAATCCTACTGTGTGAGTTGCAATGAGTTACAAGGATTGATTCAATTATGTGATATATTATTCTGAAGGGAAGTGTTTGTTTTTTTTAATCATATTGTGTTTGTGGAAGAGTGGAAACATTGAAACACTGACATATCTCATCTAGATGCTTCATAAAGGCAACCTTTTAATTTACCCAAATATGAAGTTGTTCACCTGTGAGACTGACTTCATGCTGAGATTGGGGAAGTTGTGAACACAGGAACACCACTGCCTTTGTTTAGTTGCAGTACATGAAACTGCAGCCAGCAGCTTTCAGTTTGCATCTTTGCAGCTGTCCTCATACTGTGTTTGTATTTGTTCCATGGCTTTCATCAGTGCTGTAATGTGTCTGTCAGATATATGGAAATCTACATGCTATTCTGTCTTGTGGGCCTTCCCTGCGTCTAAAACCATACAGTCAAGTTTTCATATATGCACAAAAAGGTTGATTTTGGGAAAAGCCCATTATTACCTTATCTGGATAAGTAATGATTAAATTGAGATGTTGGCAGTCGTTTAGAACCTTGACCGTCGTTTAAGTCCATTTCAGGCTATTGAGATTAAAAATGGAGTGTGCTGGAAACGTTCTGCAAAGTTAATGAATGAAATACATAGAAGGTTTGTGAAGTTGGTAGTTTGATAGCTCTGTAGGCAATCTTTGAGAATCTTCACCTAAGGAGTGAAGTCAAAGCACTTACAGGGCTTGATTTGAGCATCCTCTTCTTCTATTAGCATTTATTCATCTGATATCTGAATTAAGTGTTCATGTCTATAAAAACCAGACCCTGTGTTGGGCTGGTTTTTTTTTTTTTTCCCTTCTGCAGTGTCAGAGGAAGTGAACTTGTTTATTGCTTTGGGCAAGTGACACACTTCTGAGCCTAGGCACAAGAGCAGCCTCTTGTTTGCAGAGTTTCAAAGGGTCAGGCTCTTTTCTTTACTCAGAAAACGTTTTTGTTGCCCCACATGGTTTGTTGGCTCTAATTGTTCCTTATCACTGCTACGCATAGGAGCAATAAAACCGTAATCATTCTCATTTCTGCTTGTTTTTCAAAATTAAGGTGAAGTGGGTCAACATCTGTCTCCTGGTAGAAGTGCTGTGGAAGTTTTTGCAGGTAATGTAAGTTGCATTGTTTTATAGAAACTACGATTTGTTCAGTTACATATCCAAGTAACATTACATATGACAAAGGTCAGGGAACTGCTGTTTTATGAGCTGGTACTTCAATTCCTTTGTACCCTCTGTTCCCCCTGCATGAGAAATCCAGTTTCAAATTTAAAGAAATCTGGTGTCTCTACCTTTATTTCTCTTGTTTTTCCCATTTATAACTGAACTAATCGATCAGCTTAGTCATCCTGGTTATGGTTTGGGAGTCAAGATGCTGTCAGTCAGCTGGCTACCGAGGGGGCAGCTGGTGATGCATTGTGAAGACCTTCATGCATGGGAGGGCTGTGTGTAGGTCAGGTTTGTATCAGGCTGTTGCTGGTTGCCTACAGGTGCAACCAGGAATGCAGTGGAAACAGCTGTGATACCTTGGGAGTGGAGGCTTAACCATACTATGTAAATGGAGTTACTTATTTTGGACTCAGGTTAATACGGTGCTTGTATTTTACTGTGCTTCAGTTAAAAGGTTGAACTGTAGAAATACATTAAGCAGTGTGTCCCATGTGCACGCCTGTTTTTTTTTGTGTGCTTTCTCCATCAATATGGTGGCGCTTAATCCAGACCTTCGAGATTGTGACAGGTTCCCCAAGATGTTTTCTTTATCCCGATTGTGTTTGTGCTTAGCGAACGGAGGCCAGCGGAAGTTTCATTTCCCATTTGAATAGGACACAGAAGTGCTCACTGCTGTTTGAGCTCAGTCTGTGGGTAACAGTTTGTAGCTTAGAGAGGCAAGATACTGTGCTTTAATGGTGATTGCTTCCTGCCTTGGTAGTGTTTCAGTTACCAGGCAGTCATTCTCGAGTGTAAGCGTAGGACAAATGATTTGTCTAGCTTTGGTTTCTCTTGCTTGAGGAATTTATTGTTGTAGCCAAGAGGAATATAATAGATAAGCATATGCTTTGAGGAGGTGTGCAAACTTTTCTGTTTGGAATGAACTGGTCATTTAGGCATGTTGCGCTCCTCGCCTAAGCTCTCAATGTGTCATCTCTTATTTCCATTAGTACATTAAGTACTGTGTAGTTGTACAGCTCTGTTACATGGATTACTGCTTAGTAATAATAAAGTAGTTATACTTCTTTTAAATAGATATCTAAAGTATGTAAACCCTTCAAGTTATGATTTTAATGCGGTTGAGTCATTAAAGCAAGTGTTTGGAAAATGACAAGCACATTTTTGTTTGCACAAGAACAACTGTGAAATATGCAGGTAAACAGGATTAAACAGGATTCTAGTTTAACCTAAATGCTGCCGTAGCATGATGTAAAATGTGGAGCTTACGTCAAATGCTAATAGCTGCCTAATTGTTATTTCTCGTGTTATGGACTTGTTTGTTTTTATCTAAACAGTACAGCATTGTTATGAAATTGGAGTGATGATGTACTTTTTAAAAACTATTTTCAAACTATAGAATGAATTGTTTTTTCTTTTTTTTTTTTTTGATAGTCAAGAATCCCTTCAGTGGAGAACTACAAAACATAGAAGTAAGTAAAAACATTTAATGTTGAGATTTCACTCTTTCAAATAGTTCTCTGAAAGCCACAGTGATCTTATCAGAATGGTGTGGTTTCTGAATGTTTCGCATGAGATTAGTACATTTCTCATTACTTGAATATTTTAAGTTTTTGTGTTGAATATTGTTAAGTTTTTGGGGCAGTATAAATAGGATTACACAACTTGGCTACCTCATGCTTGTTGCTTTATATACTGAGAAAATGTTGTAGACGTATGAGGGGAAAAAATGTGTTCTAAGATTTTTTTGGTGCTAAATTGATCACTTTTCCTTTACTGCTACCATTTGTTTCTCAACTGTGAAAAGGCAACTGGCAAGAGACGATTGTCGTGAGACTTTATGGTCTTATGTCGTACTGCAGAAGAGCCAAGGGTTAGTTGCCTTCAGAAAATGGATTTGAAAATTTGTCTCTTTCACTTTGAATCTATGCTATTGCTAGTTGCTCTGTTCTCTCTTTCAACTGGAATATCACGATAACCTATTTTGAGACGTCATCCTGGAAGGTACCTGGGTTAGTCTCAGTAGTGCAACTCGCATTTTAGTAGTTCTCTGTGGGGGGCCTTCAGTCTTTTTGGCTGGCCTGCAAACAGTGATCTGCTTTTCATTGGTGTGTATGTGAAAGTTTCACAAGATAATTTTTTGGGGGTCTAGTGTTGTTGCATATTTTCAGTGGATAGCTCTGGCTAGTTTTTGTGGAGAAACTTCTACTGAACCTTCTGAACAAGTTAAATTTTGTGAAGTAGCTGCTGAAGTACCGACAGGCAAATAAGCTGAACTTAGAGCGCTGCTGTTTGTGTTAGAGGGCTGATATTTTCCATTCAGGAAATGGGTTAACGAGGTTGGTTAACTTCCTGGGTAATACCAACTGTAATGCTGATTTAATCTCAGTGGTGGATTTGTACAACCAGAATATGAGAGGCAGTTTTTGCTGTTTTCTGTGGGGAATTAATCTGTCAAATTTTTGATCAATGAAAAGTATTCTCCCTTTTGGTAGCAGTTTTCTTGTGGAAAATAATTGGAGCTATTCAGTCTTTAAAATGTTGTCAGACAGCACTCATGCAGCAGGGAATTATACTAAAAATACATATATTTTTTTCAGTGCAGGTAAAACCAGAAGATGAACAGATTGGAAAACTTGCTTTTGCATATTTTCTGAATAAAGGTTCTTGTCTTATCTCAGTTGTTTTACTCTGCCTGGGAATCAGAGCCAGCTTCAAAAAAGCACCCCACAACTTTTTGCAGTGGCCTTCAGTGTACTCAGTGTATAAAATTAACTTGTTCCTTGTCTTCATATTTTCAGTAACTTATTCTAGTACAAAAGGTTTCAGAATGAATTTCAATGAAATTGCTCTATATCTTGGTAAAGAAGTTTAAATCTTAAACCTTTGGTAAAGAAGTTTAAATTAAATAAAGTGACAGTTCTATGATGGTCATGTTCATATGTTGGTAAATAGGCCTAATACTAGTAGCCTGTGCAGGAAGCCTTAAGAAAGATGATTTAAACTGTAGCTTTTCTTAAAATAAATAAATAAATAAATAAATAAATAAATAAAAATTACTGTAGTTTGGGGACAGCAAAACTAGATCTTTGTTGTCTGAGTCTTACATGGGGAATATGGCCATCTGACACTCCACTATTGCCCATGTGTGGTGTCACCACCCACTTTTAAGAATAAAGCTCACTTTTATTTCTGCATAGTAGCTTTCAAGAAAACCCACCTGGCTTCTTTTGGGTCACAGAACTGTAGGGTTTGGAAGGGACTCTGGAGATCATCTCATCCAACTCCCTGCTAAAGCAGGTTTCCTGCAGTAGGTCATTGCACTTTTCTCTCAACAGTATTAAAATAATCTTCTGAGCTGTCTGTTTTAATTGGCTGAGCAAACAGATTCCAGGCTGCAATCTAGTTCAGTTTCAGGCAAGATCTGAAAAATTACTATTGTGGATACTTCTTTCAAAATCTCTAACTGTAGTTGTTGTGTGAGGCGTTATAGCCTTCTACCTGAATATGTGTTTACAAGCCATTTTTTCTTCTGATGTATAAAATCTTTGGATTGAGTGTAAGAAAACGTCTTGCTAGTAATGTTGTTCTAATATTAATGCAGTGTTTTTTTGTAATTCTAGGAAGACGAAATAAGCCTCATGATGAACAGCTTATATGCGCTTCATGATAAGTTGGCACAAGTAGCAGGTAACACTTTAAAAATATTGTGACTAAGAGTATTATGGTAACAGCTACTGAGATGTCTGTGCTCAGATAGTGATTTGCAGCAACTGGCATATTCTGAGGCCCTGTTTATCTTTAGATCTCTGCTTTGGGAAACTAGAAGTCCCATTTCTAGAGCACATACGCTGCCTTTTCCACCAGTGTAGCATCTTTCATTGCCACTTTTTTGAGTTAAAATGGAAGACTAAATATTTTGATCTCAAGATTTTTGATCTAATGTCGTAATGCTTCATTAATCTGATTTTATTAGAAGATTTAAATATGCTGTATGTGGTGAGGCAAAGGTGGTTATTTTACTCTAGTGGAAAAATGTTTGAAACTTTTATTTCACAACAAGCAAGAATGCTTAGTGGTTAAACGAGATGGCCTTGTTAGGCAAATTTAGTCTAAGTTTAAGCTAATTACATACTAATGGAAACTTCTATGTATAGTATTGTGCAAGAGGTGGTGTTTAGAATTAATTACTGAATATTCAAAATAAAATCACTGTGCTTTCACAATTAAGACAGCTTTGAATTATATAGATATTTACACATCTTAATTGGAAAATGGTAAAATTAAGACAGTTGTATAACTTTGTCATCTAGTGAATATGATTTACAGCAGAAACTGTTCTGTGATTACCAAGCTGTTGTTTGTTCAACATCTTTGCTTATTTTTTTAGTATTTGCAGGCAGTGGTTCATTTTTTTTCCTGTAACTGTTCTTTGTGACAACTGTTTGTTTTGCAACAGCAAGTACCACCAAGAAGGCTTCTCAGTGTATTCTCTTTCTCTGTATTTAGACTCACTATTGTCAGATACTGCAGGTATTTCTCAAAGGGTGAGAATGTGGCAACAGCTGCGAGGCTGACAGTTTATGTCCGGGACTGCATAGGAAATATGTGAGAAATCTGAGCAGCTCTATAATACCTTTAAATTGCAAGAGTGATCTTCCTGCAGAAGCTTTTGTTTTCAGAATATTTACAATATCTACGGTGAATAAAAGTAATGTTTGGACAAACTCCACAAAATTTTTCCTTGTTTACAGTATGCTTCAACCCAAGCTAGTGAAAGGATGTTTAACCTGTATGTGTTCAAGATATTTTTTTTCTTAGTTTTAAATTTATTGCATTCTGACTGTGAATGTCTTGTGGTGTTGAATTTGGTTCAAATACGTCTTGATATTTTTATCTGTTTCAGACTATTTCATACTTAATAGATGATAGTGGATAATTCCGTGCTATCAATCATTGAGACCAAAAGATTTATTTCTTGCAAGGTAGCTAACCTGTGGTGTGCAGGAGTGTCTTTTGAGTCCTGCAGCTGTGTGCAGCAAAGCA
The DNA here is from genome assembly GCA_030625065.1 of Alectoris magna. Classification (NCBI taxonomy): domain Eukaryota; kingdom Metazoa; phylum Chordata; class Aves; order Galliformes; family Phasianidae; genus Alectoris; species Alectoris magna. Next base: position 164,394,169 of record CM060560.1, on the reverse strand, counting down.
CCGAGTGATGTAAAATGGAAGTAATGAATTAAATTCTCTCTTCAAAGGAGGAAGAGAGTTAGTGTAACAGCTTGCCCTTTCCTCAGTGTTATCTGGCCCTCCAGTGGCTGTGTGGTAAATGATTTATTTGCATGGGTAAAAATGCTTGGTGCTTCATTTCTGCATCTGTGAAGGAAAGTGAATTTTCTTCATTAATTGCGGTTTGTTTATGCGATGAACACTTAGAAGAATACACTTTAGCAGTCTTCCTTACAAGAAGAAAATATATGCTCCAAGATAACCTACTGCTTTCTTCCTTAGATCTTAAAGATGTGTTAGTCTTTGTTAGTCTATTTCTGACCAGGAGAATCTTCAGTGCTTACTTTCAAAAAATATAACTATGCTTTCTGATTAGATGGTCCTCAAATTGAAACCGTATTGCAAGATTGCCTTGTTGCTCAGTGGAATAGCATTCATGCAGTCTGAAGAATTATTTATTTCATTGGTACTCAGAAGTTATCCTCAATGCCAACTGTCTTCAGGGTATGAAAGGTAGAGGTCTGTCATCCACTTTTTCAGTCCCGCAGTCATGTTGGCCTGGCACAACAGGTGGAAGCTGTTTAAAAGTTGTATTACGCAGGAGGTTGCTGGAGAGGTGTAGGATTTAAGAGCATTGATCTTATACATAGTGCAGCATCTCAAAAGAGAGAAGTAATGGAAGATAGTTTTAATAAAAATGGTTCTCTTCAGGCCTGTCGCATACTTGGAAAAGTTTCTGTCATTTCATGCTTGGCTATGAACCGTTTGTTCATGTTATTACTGTTAATATTAAAAAGGCAAGATGGAAACTTGCACTAGTGTCTTCTCTTCAGCTTTATTCAGTGTTTTAATTGCAGTGGAGATGCTCACTTCAGAATTCAGTTTCTAGCCTTCTGCTTAATTAAGCTTCTTGTATTTTTATTGAGCTAGTGTTTCCTGCTTTGTCAACTTTAATTGGAGAGCAAATGATGGGGCTTTAAAAATAAAAGATGATGCATTGAAAGTTGTTTTAAGTAACACAAAGAGTCACGGTAATGCTTCATTATTTTTATTTGACTTAATATACTATGTTCCAACCGTAGATGCCTATTCTATTCTGTGGTGCTCTGATATTATGTAAAATAATTTAATTACCCTCTGTAAAAATAGATTGCCTTTAATGCATCACTGTTCTCAGAATTATTAGTCTACTAAATCTGTGGTGAGTAATGCCTACCTCAGAAGAAACCGGAGTGAGAGGCAGAATCTACTTTTTCAGTTCTGGGTTGAATTTTATATTGTTTGTCTTTGCTGCTTTTAACAAAGGCAGAATGAAAGGTTTGTAGATATTGTATAGTTCATTGCTTAACATTTTATTCTAAAACAAAATCTGTTTTATTTAAATTAGGCTTCCTTCCAGCATGTGTGTATTAATTACTGGATGTTTGTCTTTTGTGGAGAGTCTTCAGTAGATGGATCCATTCTTAGGTTTACAAAATGGACAAGCCTAATCACTATCCTTCAAAGAAGCATCTCCTGATAGATATAATTATGTTTCCTTGTACACAAAGGATTTTTTACTCAGTAAGAGGTATCTTTGGATTGGCATTCTCCACAGAGGGGTTTGTGAGACTTGGATGGTTTCCTTGTGCGCTAAAGGACGGCATGGGTCCTTGAGACGTGAGGTGAATTGGACTTCCATATGGAACGAGACTCATTGGTAAATCCAAGGCTGGCAGTAAGGCCTGGCAGTAAGGCCTGGCAAAACACTGGCTGTTCCTTAACATTAATTTAAAAAATTAGCTACTGTATCTGGTAGCTCTCTGTTCTGTCACACTCCTTAACCTTTAGTTCTTCAGATAATTGATTTTTTCTTTTTTACACTGATTTTAAAACCCATTTAACAATTTCTGGTTTTCCACATTTGTTAGGCAGTTGAATTTGCCTATGGGAGATCAGTCATTTGTACTTGCTCTCACAACGTTTGTTCTACTCTTACTCTTCCTTGATTACTCACTTCTTTGAGCATCAGACTGAGTTCCCAAGCTAAGTGGTTAATAATTACAAAAGTAATTCAAATTAAGCCTTCGTTTGCAGAACCACTAGCTAAAAGAGTGGCTGAAATGGCGTATAGGAATACCTTGCTGCTTGCAGTAGAGTGGACGTTTACCTGACTTGCGAATTTTCTGATTTTCTGCAGGCTTTCAGATTCTCAACAACAGATGAGTAGGAATGAGTAGCTGCAGTTCTAGCAGCTTTTTGCACAGGGCTAAAAGTATGTGAGTGATTAGCTTACTGATTTCAGGAGTGGGAGGCAAGATGGAAGTGGTTTTTATTTATTCTCTTTTGGGATTGCATGAGAGTAATTTGTACTCATGGGCCTTAAATGTTGTCAGTGCCTGAGCATCAGAAGCATTTTTAAGAGGTAAATTTGCTCAGTTAGAAAAAAAACAAAACTGTCAGGAAAAGTGCAGTGCCTTCACAGACAATGGAAACTGTCTGCTGCTTTTTAAAAATGAGACAAGAAGCTGTGAAGTTGGCATGTTGGCTGCATACTGTGCAAATGTCGTTCCTGGAAGGAGGCAAATAATAATCTTATTTTACAATTGCTGAGTAGTCCAGTCTGCTTCTAAAGGAGCTTTTGTCCTCATGCAAGTTGTGATGCTGTGCTCTTCTAAGAGTAAAAATCTAAAATGAATCCTCTGGCTTGTTTTAGGAATGCCTTTTTCACTGTCTTGGCATCCGATTATTTTGTGGTGGTGTTTGTTTTTTCTGTGTTTAACTGCATCCTTTTTACCATTTCTTATTATTGAAAACAAAAGCCAAACCCTCAAGCCATTGAGCAGAAGAGTTTCATCCCCTTGCTCCCCTAAGCTGCTCTGTTCAAATGGTGACTGACATGCTTCAAAACTTCAGGTCTTACTCATTCAGTTTTTTTGTTGCTTTTTTTTGATGTGTAGTATCTATACGTCATGTTTAATACTAAGTAATCTATACCTGGCTGAGATTGTAAGTAGAGCTTCTAGCAGGATATGTTTGGGATTGATTTGACTAAAAATTCTAAGTTTAAACCAATATGCTTGTGCGTGAGACTGTATGAATAAGATATGTAGTTCTCCCAAGTCTGCCACTCTTGAAACATGAAATCAAGGGTGTCTGTAAATGTACATTGCAGGTAGTAGAGTTTATGCAGAACAAAAAGAATGTCTGCCTAAACTGTATATTAGAATAACTTACAGCTCCAGTTCTTGTGCAAACTTCTTTTTTTGGCAAGAATGCTTCATTTTTCACTGGTGACTTCTGCAGTTTTGCTATCATTTCAGACCTAATGAGCTTTGACTAAATCTCAGATGTGTGCTAGTTATCAAGTGAAGCAACTTTTAAACTACTATCTTTCATATTTGAAGTATATTAAACAGAACAGTCTGCAAAGGACTTGTTCTTCATAAAAAACATTTATTTCTTTGGAACTCCCTCCTGTGAGTTAGGAGTGAAAATGTTTCCCATAACTTGTGGTAGCGTTTGCTAATTTTGCCTTGAATCAAGATAGTTAATACTAGCAGTTGCTATCTTTAAAAGGTAGTCCAGTATTAGTTTCATCTTGAAATGATTGCTGAGACTGTAAACAGAAGTTTAAGAATCTCATATGTATATAAAATGTAAACTTCCCTAGCTGTGCTATTGTTTTGGGAATTATTGATGGGTATGGGTGCAGAAGGGTAAGGCCTTACCTTAAGTTAGTGATAGGCTGCATTTGTTTTTCCTTTTCTTGCTGTTGTGGTGCAGATATAGGTACCAAGGTGGTGTTCTTTAATTTTGATTCTTTTTAGACAGATCAAGAAATAAATGATCTGTTATTCTCTTCCAATTCTTCAGAAATAGTAGCCTAGCAGTGGAAAAAAACTGGTGTTGGATGTTTTGCTTTTGCATGAGATTTTTGTGTTGGCCTGACTGTTACTATATCTATTTTAGCATAAATCGGAATCCTTCAGTTTAGTAAAAGTAAATGAGGAAGAAGATGGGACGTGGCTGTGAACTGACTGTGCCTTAATTCCTGGTTGCTTCTGCATTATTTCCAAAAGAATTAGGAAGATGGTAAAAACAGCAGTTTGGGGGCAGATTGCTGTGTTGTGTGCCTGCAGGATGGGAAGGAAGTACTGCAGTATCTTGGGGCGAGCTATAATGTGGTAACCTCGTAGTGCCGGAAGTACTGCTGTGGGTATGATAGAACTAAGACTAACATGCTCCCTATAAAAGTTAACACCTGCTTCAGAGTAAATGGAAATTATTTGGAAGACATTGAGTCAGGGTACAGCAACTCTTTCATGGTAATGTTCTTCTGATTGATCTTTATACTGCCTTTTTTCCAATTTCAGTATAAATATTGAAGTATGCTTTCTGAACATCACAAGTTGTATTGATGTTGTTTGTACATATTATATTAGCTGTGACAGTCTTTTTTTTTTTTATATTTATATTTTGTCCCCATATTTTTATTTAAGAGAATTATTTGGCTACCCCTGCTTGCCTAGATTACATTAACCATAAGGTTGTGTTTAGGTGATTTTGTTTTACACAATGCAATAATACGTATGATCAAAATAAATTTAATTTTGCCAGGGAAACATGAATGTGGCAGCTCTGTTCAAAGAAACCTTACCGTCCAGGAGGCAGCTGCGTATTTGAAAGTAAGTAATTGTGGTACTTTCCATTGGTTCTAACTTGAGATCTGTGTAAACAAAAATTTTAAGGTCTTATTTTTGTTTTAGCGTGGTTTCATTTTAAGGTAGTGACTAATATTTGAATTAGAATCCAGTGTTAATTGGAAGTGTTTAGAATTAACATCTTTAACGTCTGCTGCTCATGATTTTTATTTGAGGAGGTAGGGAGATGTTGGGGGAGGGGAATGGCAAATAGAGAAAAGCAGTGGGGGAAAAGAACTGATATATCAATTTATATATTTATATCACTCTTGAAATACAAACACAAGATTATTTGTAGAATACCAACTAAGATGCTTGAGGAAAATGACTTAAAAAAAAAAACAACCAAAAAACAAGTAAACAAAAATACCTCAGCTGCTTTTTATAGGACCGATTTTCAGCTGGGTTTATAACTAGTTTTATTTCTGAAATAGGTTTTCAATGAGCGCCGCCTAGTGGCTGAATTTATTTTTACAGTATAGGTTAGGATTGTTGATAAAGGGTAATGGTGACGGGACTTTTTGTATAGTCCTTTATTTGAGAAATATTAGCAAGTCCCGTAGCTGCTCATAGCGTGTATGAAATCACTTTGCCAATGTGAGAAGCGGTGCGAAACCTGAAAATTCAAGATCAAAGTCATTTGACTACTGCTGCAGGTTGCCTAATCTTTGCAGTATCTGTATTTTACTGTGGCATGGTAACTTTCTTGTTCCTTAGAGAGTTTCTCATTCATATTTGTCTTTTGACAGAATATAGATCCAGAATATGAAAGTGTATTTAACACAGCACTACAGTGGATATTGAATAGTGGGGAAGATGTTGGCATAAAGTAAGTGAGATTTATTTTATAGCGATGTGTTCTGATGGAATGTATTCTTTTTTGTAAATGTGTTATATGTTTTAATAGGTGTCTTGGCAGTGACCCTAATGATGTGGATGTCACTAATGTGACGGATGTGAAGTACCTGGAATCCACTAGTCCAAAGATGTCTTTCAGATGTCGTTTTCGCCGTGCATTTATTAGCGTAACTCATAGATTATCAATACCGCTTTTAGGTAAGTTATCAAAAATGGATTTTTTACTTATAACTTTTACCCATGTACTTACACAAAAACAAGAAAGCAGCTCTTTTATTCAGCCATGCAACCTAGAATTTCAGTCAGTGTCCTGGTTACAACACAGTCTGCTTTACGCTTTTGAACCATACGGTATTTTTGCATTACTTGCTATCATCTGTTGCTGTAGTCGGCTAAACTGATCCCTTCTCTGCAAACTTTGGCTTTTTCTCTGCCAAAGCAACACTCTGTGTGTTTCAAAAAAAAATCCAAATTTGGATGTATTTGAGAAAACAGACATGGTGGTCTTTGAGTCTGTTTCACTGTTATTCTAGGAACTTGAGGCAGATCATCTTTTCTATAGTTACATTTCCATTTCTTGGAAAAGTTTAATTACTTGGTTGTCACCAAACATTCTTACTTGTAAGTCAGTGTTAGAAAATGTGTCCACTTTTTCAGGAAGACTTAATCTCTGATAGTTTTCTAGTAAAATTTCGTGTACTCTCAAGTTTCTCTAATTCTTATCCATACTGAAAATGGGGCAGAGTAATAATAAGGACCGAGTGTAGACATTTCAGTATTTCTAACCAGGCACATGGAAAGAACCGAAGATGTGCAGTTCATCTCGTGCACGTTTTAAATATTCAGGAGGTCATTTATTATGGAAACATATCATAGATTCTTAACTATTTCGTAGTTTTGTTTTTTTTTTAAAGTCCTTCACTAGCCTTCGGACAAACTAAAGTAATCCAAGGCGAGCTGTCCCAGATGGCTGTTTTTCTGATAACAGTGAATGCGAGGGTTGGATGGGAACTTGGGGGCAAAACTTGGTGTACAGGTCAACAACTGGTCTCATCAGTCATGTTGAGCAAATTGCTTAGTGTTAAAAGTCATTTATATTGGAGATTAATATGAAGCACCTTTTCAGAAATTAACCATCATGTAAAAGTTGGATATGTTGTCATTAATACTCATTTTGACCTAAAGTGATGGTGCCCTCAGTCCCTTTATCTGTCAGTTAACATTGCTTTGTGATCACTGATGCCTGAAGCTAACTTCGTGACTACAGTTTGTATGTGTGTTGTTCTTATTCATGTTAAGAGACCATGGGTGTAGTGGTGCCCTCAGTCTGAGATGGAAGAAACAAGACTTTTTCTGTTCTCTGCTTATATGGTTGGCTTTCTTAACTAAGTTGTTCTTTTGGGGAATAATCTAGAAGATAATATGAAAAGAACATCACAACAAGAAATACTAATCTGTAGCTGTTCGAGTTGATTAGTTTTCACCTATGTATCTAAACTGTGTGACTTATCCTTAAATTATTAAATATTGTGCATTTTTGACATCTTAATGTGTTCTGAATTGTGCGTTTAACTTCTATGATGATTTCAGATTTTTCCAAGATAATTCTTTTACTGTTTGTCCTCACAAATGAGTTAAATTTCAAATGCCAATAGTGGCAATTTGGTACCAGGCCATTATTGAGACACTAAAACATAGTCTTAAAAGCATCTACTCCTCAAAGCTTAAGAGTTAATGTTGCTATATTAATAAAATATAAAAATATTGGCAGCAAGTACAGTGTACTTCACTAGCTTTGAAATGTGAATATAAAATGTTAGGGCATTCAAGCAACTTCTTAAATATAACGAATTTTCTAATGCTGTTTAAAGAGTATTAAACATCTTGATGCAGGTGTAGCAATTGTTTGGGGAGTCTTGCACTACATGAAATACCGTTGGGCAAAAGAAGAGGAGGAAACAAGGCAGATGTATGATATGGTGGTAAAAATCATAGGTACGTTTTCTTGAGTCTCAGGTATACATGTATCACCTCTGCATAAGCTTTTGAACTACTGGCCTTAATTCAGTCAATTATGTTTTCTATCTGTTAGTTATTGTCATGCTGTTACAGTTTTCTGAAAAAAGCCTTTGTGGTTTGGGTTTTTCTTTGTTGTTTTTTTTTTTTTTTTGCCTGTATATATATATATTTTTAAAATTGCACTTTAAACTTTTAAGTTTTTGTTAAGGAGCTTTAAATTTATGTAGTGTATCATCATGGCTATAATAAATTCCCGTTGACAAGGCAGTATTTTGTCAACATTGGTAAACAGTTTAAATATGTTGTTCATTTACTAGATATATGGTGATATTGCTGTCTGCATCTTTGTTTTTCAGCTGTCTTTATCTGAAACACCTACATGTTAGCTACCATTTCTACCCTTATTGTTTTATAATAGAAAAAGACAACCTTTTAATTAGTTGATTTGAGCAAAATTGTGTTACCAAAATGGAATGCATGTTCATATTCTGCAATTCTGCCTTTCTACTTCAACATAGCTTTGTTTTGTTAGTCAGGTTTTGTTGGGGTAAGGGGGAAGCACTTTTATTTGCGAAAGTGGCCATCTTTGCTAACAATTAAAAGTAGCAGTCGAGTGAGAACTCTTTCTCCCTTCTTCCAGAGTTGTTTGGGGTACTTTTAGGCACTGTGCACAAAATTAGTTTTCTTGATTTGCCTTTCAGCGTGGTTAGGAGTAAAAATGCTCAAAACGTTTTTTTAGATTACTGAAATTGGAAGGGGATTTCAGAGTAGATGTTTGTAGACAGAATTGATTTTTTTTTCTTTATGTTTATACGAACTAGATGTTTACCCATATTTTAATTTTTTTTTTTAATTGTGTTCTAGATGTTCTAAGAAGTCACAGTGAGGCATGTTCTGAAAATAAAGACTTGCAGCCTTATATGCCTATTTTACATGTGCATGATTCTCTAATACCAGCTCAAGACAGGTATGTACCCACTGTATGTACTTCATTTTGTTACATGGAATAAAGCATATGACTCAGTAATTATAAATTCGTTCAGTAACTAATTAAATAGCAGTAGATTACATAGAATAATATTCTTGGAGATTCTTATCAATAAAGGTAGGGAAGAACACGAACAGGAGTTCCTCCTATGATTGATGTCAGCTACGCAGGTTATTATAATGCTAACCTTGAAATTCTTCATTTTTTTTAAGGAGGAAAATGAGGAAAGTCTGGAGTAGAGCAGTTGACTTCCTAGCAGCAAATGAATCTAGAGTTCGTACAGAGACACGAAGAATAGGTGGTGCTGAGTTCTTGGTTTGGAAATGGATGCAACCTTCTGCAGCATGTGACAAAGTTTTAGTAATACCATCAAAAGTGTGGCAAGGCCAAGGTATTGCAAATACTATTGTTTTAATTTCTGTTTCTAACTTCTAAGTGGTATTTTGTCCCTTGGGAATGGAAGACTTGCTTTCTCTCATCTCTTTAAGTATTTTTACAAAGTTGGCACCATTTTCATGTCATCTCATTCTGTAGATTTACTTATTTAAAGCATTCAAACCAAATAAGCTTTTCTATTTATACCTAAGGGCATACAGCCAAAATGGGTTACTTGTACCTTTCCACAAATTGAAACAAACAAACAAAGAATCATAGAGTCCTTAATGTTGGAAGGGACCTTTAAAGGTCATCTTGTCCAGCTGCCCTGCAGTCAGCAGGGACATGTGCAGCAATGTCAGGTTGCCCAGTGCCTGATCCAACTTGGCCTTGAAAGTTTCCAGTGGGGCATCCACCACATCTCTGGGCAGCCTGTTCCAGTGCCTCACCACTCTCACTGTTCCTTATATCCAAACTAAATTTATCCTCTTTAAGCTTGAAGCCATTTCCCCTTGTTCTGTCACCACAGGCTCTGCTGAAGAATCTGTCCCTTTCTTTCCTGTAGCTCCCCTTTAGATATTGAAATGCCGCTATCAGGTTGCCTCAAAGCCTTCTCTTCTCCAGGCTGAACAGCCCCAGCTCTCTGCCTGTTCTTATAGGAGAGGTGTTCCATCCCTTTGATCATTTTTGTGGCCTTCCTCTGGACGCACTCCAAGTCTGCGTCTCTCCTGTACTAAGGATTCCACATCTGGATACAGTACTCCAGGTGAGGCCTCACCAGTTCAGAGTAGAGGGGCAGGATCACCTCTCTTGGCACTTCTTTTGATGCAGCCCAGGATATGGTTGGGTTCCTGGGCTGTGAGGGCACATTGCTGGCTCATGTCCGGCCTGCCATCCACTAGTACCTTTGGGTTTTTTTTGGCAGGGGTGCACTCAGTCCTTTCATCCTGCAGCTTGTATTGGTAGTGAGGGTTGCCTCAACCCAGGAGAGAGACCTTGCACTTGGCTTTGTTGAACCTCATGAGGTTCACCTGCACCCAACTGCTCAAGTCAGTCTAGGTCCCTCTGGATGCATCTTGTCCCTTGGGTGTGTTGACTGCACCCCACAGCTTGGGGTCATCAGCAAACTTGCTGAGTGTGCACTCAACCTCACTGTCAGTATCACTGATGAAGATATTAAAGAGTATCAGTCCCAGCACTGATCCCAGGGGGACACCGCTTGTCACTGATCTCCATCCAGACATTGAGCCGTTGACCACCACTCTCTGGTCTCAATTCTGCAGCCAGTTCTTCCTCCATTGAACAGTCTACCCATCAAGTCTGTATCCTTCCAATTTGGAGAGAAGGGGATTATGTGGTACTGTGTCAAAGGCCTTACTGAAGTCCAGATAGATAATGTCAGTGGCTCTTCCCTTGTCTGTTGATGCAGTGACACCATCATAAATGGCCACTAGGTTAGTGAAGCAGGATTTGCCCTTGCTGAAGCCATGCTGGTTCTCCTGTATCACTCTCCTGTCATCCATGTACCTTAGTGTAGCTTCCAGGAGGATCTCTTCTACGATCTTTCCTGGCATAGAGGTGAGACTGACAGGTCATCTTTTTTACCGTTCTTAAAAGTGGGTGTGATGTTGCTTTTTCTCCGGTCACCAGAGACTTCACCTGATTGCCATGACTTCTCAAGTATCATTTGAGACTGACTTGGTGACTACATCAGCTAATTCCCTCAAAGATAAAGCACTCCTTTAATTGGTTGAATTCTCATATCCCTTATACTTGTTAGAATTAATGCAGTTGTTTCTATCTGACAGCCCATAAACTAGAGCTCTTAGATCTTGAATGTCTTGTTGTTATTAGTCACATACCTTAAATCAGAGTTCGGAAGAAGAGCTGCATGTTTATTTTGAAGGGGAGTCTGCTGGGATAGAAGTTTTCTCAATTGGCAGAGTGTGGATCTCTGCCAATCTAATCTCTCATTAGTGTTTCCTTTGTGTCGTAGAAGTTTTTCTTCACTGTGCTTTCATACTTCAAAGTTCTCCGGTGCGACAAAGTGTTTGCTTTAATAGAAGAGGCTGTCGTCATATGTGACTTCTGCAGCAGTCTGACATTTCAACTTTGTCTTGGAGCCAAGTGGCAGGAAATCCATTGAGTCTGCAGTGGTCATCATCTCATTGTTCTATTCTTGCTAACCTTCATTTTTTTTTTTTCAATTTTAGTCAAAGGAAAAGCCTTAAGTCTTAAATTTCGGGCTGCAATGCAAGAGATTGTTTTGGTCAAAATCAAAGTGACAAAGGTAAACATTTAATATGAAGTCTCCAGCTGTTTAAATCTTGAGACTCTTTAAAAGAGTGTCTTTCGTTATGTTCTTCTGGAATGCTGTGTTCTTTCATCACCGTGACTGATGTAAACTCTTCAGAATCCTAGTTTATCAGGTGGTAATACGGCTCATTTTGCTGGTGAGGTAAGAGGAAGCTGCTGCTTCTCCAGTTTTTAGTTCAGCTTGTTTTTGTTGACTGGTTGTTGCTGAGGTCGAGTCACGTGTCGAACTAGATGTTGAAAGCAGCTTTGTTAAAAACCAAACAGATTTTCTTCCCTTCTTGGTCCCACTTAAGCAAACAAAAACGATTCCTAATAACAAGCAGCTATACTCTAACATGTTCATCTGGAGTATGCTTATTTTGGTGTTAGTTTCACTAATGCAAATAGTAATTGGCTTATATCGGTAAAAGGAAATTGACATATGTTCTTACTTGTAAGAAACAATATTTTTATTATTCGTTATGCATAGAGGATATAGTTTTAAAGTGATTCTTCCACTGTGATTATTTTCTCTCCAGACAGAAAGGGCTTCTTTGTGGCCTGGCACGCTTAAAACTGTAGCAGACCTGTTTGCCTGAATAAAAGGAGTGCTAAAATCTTGATTTTATTTATCCCGGCTATTGCATATGTATGCCTTTAGCCCTTGAGTCCTAGGTTTTGCTTTTTTAAGTTCAAAGCAAAAGCAAGCAGTTCTCTCCCATCAGTAAAGCCAAGTATTTTGAGAGATTTGCATGTTACTCGATGAGGGTCTTTGTGGTCTTGGGATCCACTGCTTGCTTGCCTGTGTGATACGTTCTGTTGGGATATACTACACGAAGTTATGCCATTGGTTTTAGCATTATGCTTCTCATTTTTAATCGTTCATTGGAAATGAGGTATTGTTTCTTTTAATTTTGTCACTACTGCAGGCTTAAGGTTCTGCAGTCAGTGTCTTGAAATAGTGGTAATAAAATGTAACATAGTTGTCACAGAATATTACTTCAGTTTCTCAGCATTTTAGTAAGATGTGAATAGTAACTACATGAGAATTGCAGAGCTTCTCCCTGCACCCCCTTCCCCCCACAGTGACATCCTGCAGGTATGTGTGAGTGCTTCAGGTAAAGCTGCAGCAATGGTGAATGTTACAGCTGTCTGTTCCGTTCTCTGTAATACTGTCATGACTGAGTTTCAGATATTTAAATTGAATGTGGCTTCTGCAGGCTACGTACGTTACAGTGCTGAATCTATTGTTGTGTCTTCTTCAATACAAACTGTGAATCATGGCACTCAAGTTATGGTATTTCTTATTTACCATTCATTTATTCCCAGCTTTTCTTGTTAGATTTGACCTCAGTGTAAATAACTTGATAATATTCTGTCCTGTACCAGAGATCACTGTGGTTTTTCCTTCATATGAAAGACTTCATGGTTGAGATGGCTCAGGTGTTGTTTTGCTACATGAAATTTAAGTCTCCAACAGATTTGTAGCTTCTAAAACTTTTTAGGAAACTTCAGTAGAAGCTTCTGGTTGGTACCATGAAAATTTGAGCATCTGATATTGACTTCAGCGCGCTATGGATGTGTTCTGCTTCTAAGCTGTGGCTTTTAGCCTCATTCATGCTGAATAGAATATCTACTTGGTAGGGTTCCCTCTGTGTTTTTTATTACTGCATAGGATATATTAACAGCTATCCTGTTAACACTTCTTTCAGCAACTGTTTTCCTGGTTCTTAAGTTTGTAGTTCAGCAGAGAGATTTGAAAAATTGGAATGGTATATTTCAGCTGTAACAGAAGAGCTTGGGAGTTGTTGAAGTAACGAAGTTGTTTGGACTCTATGTCTTGGTACGTCCAGTTAGCAGGCTATTTTCACATTTGAAGGTTTGTTGCTGATATTGACAATTATGTATGTGTCACTGCCTTGGATTCTGAAATTACAAATAAATAGAATAAGTTTGTACTCGTGTTCTGAAGTTTGAAGATAGCTGTTCATAAATCAGACTGGAGACTATTTTAAATGCTCTTCAGGTTGGTAAATCCTCAGAAAACTCAATACATATTGAAGCAGAATGAATTCTGGATTGGAGTCTTGTAAATCATTTCAACACTACGTTTTATTTTTTATTTTTTTTTTTTAATTTTGAAATCTGGTACAGCTCTGTAGCAGAGCACAGTATTTAGAATATGTGCACTTGAAGTCCTTTTGACTCGTCAGTGCATAGTAGTAGGTTATTGGTGTATGACACCATGAATTTAAGTGTGGGACCTGTAGTGTGCATGAAAGTCTAGGTTCTATTGTACCTATGCAATCATCCACAGTTCAAGTGTTGTGGCATTGTGTTCAGTCCTGCTGGATGCAGCCTGTGCTTTCACAGGCAGTAGTTTGGGACTTTTTAATTGTGTCAGAATCAAATCTGGAGCACTTTGGGGTGTCATCTACTGGGTAAATGGTTGATGTAACTGTCAAAAGAGGAGCGGGTAGGTAAGCTCAATGAACATAGGGAGCAAGGTATTGTCAGTTCAAAGTATAATTTAATTAAAGGGGTGAAAGAATATTTTTTTTAGTGTTCAGTTTGCTTTTGAATGAAGAGATGCTATTGTCCTGTCATGTCTTCAGTACCTGATCGGTAACGAAAAATATGTACAATGAGCTCCAAAGAAGCTAAACTAATAGCAGTGGCTAAAGTTCCTTTAAAGCTCTGTAGATAAGAAGGTTCTCTGAAGTACCACGTCTAGGATGATATTTCATCCTGCAGCATGCAAGCTAATCTGTTGAGTGACTGATAGCCCTCCTCCCCCATTTCTAAGAATACAATCCTTTCTCCATGTTGAAAAGGCTCGCATAAGTACTGCAAGAAAACTGGAAAATATTTTTGTGGTAAAATGTAGTTTTGATCCCATGTAGATTTCCATCCCTTCTGTTGCTTACCTCTATTAAAACCCAAGTCAGCCTGAGTCTCCTTTCTTTATTAGCATTTAGTAGTATTTTTACTTCAGTGTATTTTCTGTTTGCTGACAAACCTTGTGTGTTGTATGACAGTGCTTAACTTTAGAATTTCAACAAAGCATTTTCTTTTTTCTCCTGCTTTGTTAAGAAAAGCTGGTACTTGATAAATTAGTTATCTATGGCTTCACATGAATTAATCTGCTTGTCAGAAATAGTCACCCGAGTCTTCAATTTCATCAAGTGCATCAAGTCCAAATCTAAAGATCTGTTGCGCTGTTTTGTAACTCATGGTAGAGATGGTGAGTAATCTCTTTTGCAGTAACATAGTAGTGGATCAAGAGGTATCGAAGCTGTGCTACAATTGGTGTTCATTTTGAAGCTTGTGCAGGAGCCACTTTTCCTTTGTAGACCCATTTCAGTCACAGTGGTGCAGGGGCTTTTGAAAACGCTCCCTTTTGACTGTTGATGTTTAAGTGTGGAATGATGCTGTCGTACTCAGTTTAAAGTAATAAAATGAAATGTGACTTAGGTGTAGTGTGACTGGATTTTCTTGAAAGTGCTCCTTAGTCCCGAAGAAGAATATATGAAAGTCCTAAAATAATTATCCGTGATTTACTGCACAGAGTTGTGCTTCCGCTTTCTCATTTCATATCCGTTTTTTTTTGCTCTCGTCTTGTAATCCTAACTGCTGAGACCTAGGAAAAGAAATGGCAGTTGAGATGCTTAGTTAAGTGTAGTTTACACTTGTCTTACAAGAACGCTTGCACGTGCCCATGTTCTGAGGAGCTCTGCTGCTGTGGAATTATTCAGTACGTTCCATATCAGTGTGAACTTTTAAGTATTCAGTACTGTAATTTGAATATCTTTGTTACCTATTAATTTAAACTTGCCCTTCTGTAGGGACGGGGTAAAATTAATTGTTATAGATGTGCAGTGAAGTTCAAGAGACATCTGTTTACTGCACTATTTTGAATTTTGTTGTCAAGACAGACTGTTTTCTTTTTCCTCGCCTGCTTCTTCGCAAGCCTCCCTTTTGGTTTGATTTCTGGTATTATATTTTAATCCTTATTACTGTGGTAGCAGTTATTTTGTACCTCAATGATTTCCGTAGCTCTGTTTTCCCCTTATGCATAGGGATCTACATCTGTGTTGGAGAAACTGTCTTTTAACTTAGGGTGACTTGGAAACATTTCTAGAAAAAGCAGAATTTGTCTTTATTTTCATGTACCACACTGCTCTGAGCACATCTGTTCTACTACTGTGAGCTTACATAAAGTTGGTAGCCAGTCAGTTTTGCACTAGTGCTGGTGTTCTGCTCTGACTGAAGTCATCTTTGCAAGTGCCTGATATCCTCTTGAGCTCTGGATTGGAAGATTATTAGGAATGGGAGCAGGCAGTGATTGTTGTTAGTGAAGATACATACAAAAGCACTTTATATTTTGTTACTTCGCACAGCTTAGTGGTGGAGCTGCCTGCTTAAATGACTGTATTTTATTTTTTTTTAGTTCCGAAATAGCTTTTTAGAAATGTTGATCCTGCGTGCCTTCAGTTTCTGCAAATGATCTCACCATTCTTTATCACTGGAATAAAAGAATGTGCTGAATAAACCTAGCTATTCACAATCAGCACATAATTTCCTCAACCCCACACCTTTTCAGGTCCGGGTCCATGACTAGGCCACCCCAGATCACCTTCTCCGGTATGGTCTGGTGCCCCAGTGTACAATATGCTGGTGACATTTCACCCTCCTTTGATCTGCTGGAGCCAACCTACATGAATAAGGTAAGTCCATTTATTTTTCAATGTTGCTTAGTTCTGTAAAGTTTTATTGTATACCCTCTGTATAATTTTTAACCTGGGGCAAAAAACTTTACAAAACCATGTGCTATTGAAAAAGGACTTGTCCTTAAACTGCAGGAGGCTCAGAGATGGATGCAGTGTCACCAGCATGGTAAGAAATCCATTCCCAAGGAAGACCGGACAATTGTTATAGTTCTTGGTGACTTGGTCAGCGTGCTTGTATGCTCTAATAAGAACAGTTGTAATTATTTGAGGAACTTGAGGTTCCTCAAATAATTTGAGGTAGATTTCATTTTAGATTCAGAGGCCACTTCTTGTAACTTATAATACGTAACTACATGCTTTTTTCCCCTCTTTTTAACTTCAAATTTCTCTAAATTTGTGCTGTGTCTGCAGGCTGCTTTCTCATGGTTAGCGCTTTTCTTTGACCTGCAGTATCTTCTGTATGACTGACTATAGGGTGTTTCTTTGATGAGTTACAGAAGAACAGTGATGTTGATGTGTCTTGGATGTACTTGCAAGATTTTTTTGTAAAAGGTCAGTAGTACCAAGCACTGCTGCCCCGAGCTTGGAATTGTAACATCAGGAGTGTAGCATCTTGAATATAAGAAGTAGGGTTTGAAAAGGAGAAGCAGTAGCTTCAGCTTGGAGCATCGTTTTGTCTTGTTGAGAGTTTTGATCCTTAAACTCTTGCATCTATTCCAGATCTTCAAAGTGAAACTTATTTCACACACTGGAAGTTGTTTTGCTGGGATACGCGCATCATTGGCCCCTTGTGGCGTGGGACTGCCTTAGCTGAATCTAAAGGGCTCTCTTATACCTTTTTTCGTGATGCATTCTTCTGTTGTGACTCCCAGATGGAGAATTTGGGAACTTTAGAAGGAAGATACTTGTTCTAGAAGTTCACATAAATATTTAATGGATCTGTTCATCTTTGAAAGAATTGCTTGTTATTTTTAATTTCCATTTTTTTCTTGTATCTGTTGTGTCTTTTGGCGCATTTCATTTTTTCCCCAAGCTTCTGATTACAGGTATAGAGCATCTGGGCTTACAAAAGCTCCAGTCTTGACAGTTGTTACTGCAACACAGATGTGTGTTGGACTCTCCCTGTTTCTTAGTCAAATGGACAGCAGACTACCCCCAAAGTGGGAAGGGACGTAAATTTATTAGGTATTTGAAACTGAGTGTTAACCTGCAGCTCCAAAAACTTGATCCAGATGCTAAGAATATCTATCTCTTCAGAAACACGATACCAACACTTTATTTTCAACTGTATTTTTAAATGCCCTTAATTCCTTTCATTTACTACGGACTGAACATGAGAGAACGCATTATCTGTTTACATCTAGAAGTTTTGTGTCAAGAAAAGTCAATTATTAGGTGTGATGCATTTTCCTTAATGCAGAAAAAGATTGGGGAAGCCCAATCTGGGAAATCGGGAAAGATTTGTGTGAAGCCTTTTCGTATGTGGGTGAAAGTATTCTGTTTTTAATGTTTAGAGTGGTTAACTAGATAATATTGTGCATGTCAATAAATAGTGTTAAATTTATTTTTTAGCATTTCATCTAGATAGAAGAAATTCACCACCAAACAGCTTGACGCCGTGTCTAAAGATTCGCAATATGTTTGACCCTGTTATGTAAGTAAGAACTGTTCTCTCTGAATTTCTGTATTCACGTGAAAGTGTCTGCTTTTGTCTTCTGAGTAGGGTTTAGAAGTGAGTAAACACGCATGCCTTGAAAGAAGCAAGTCAGTTGTACAAGATCTGTCGCTAGCATCTATGGGAAGATGTAATTTTACTGTCTGTCTTCTGTCCTTCATTGTCTTATTTCTTGCCTTTGGGTCATTTATTTAAGAGTGTGGAATTTAATCATGCTGTTTGGAGCAGTGACTTAATCTTCTCCGTTAATTGATTCTGTAAATGTTCAATCCTATCAACTGACAGGGAAGACTTTTGGGGCCCAATCCTAAGAGATTACAGATTTCTCAAGATTAAGCATTTTAAAGCACGTAGACTGTGATAGAAATCTTGTGGTTTGCATTTGAAATGCTAAACTAAAAGCATTCACTATCTAATGGCAGTGTGACTGCTTAACTAAGCAAATGTGTTTTTCAAAAGGTTTTGAAGCAAATTACTGCTGAGTGGTCTTCTGATGCTCGCATGTAATGTATATAAATAAGTTCCAAACTTAGTCACGAGTCAAGAGTTAAGGCAAGGTAATTAAATGTTGGTAGTCTTTTAAAGGTTCACCTGCTATCCTTGATATGGACTATATTGTGTTAGGGGTTGGGGATTTACCACAGGGATTAAGACTTCGGTTCTATTAAGTACACCTTTCCAATCTTTGTTCAGTAAAGTGCAAGGGCGGGTAACCTCTCTGAAGCAACTTTTACCCTGATGCAGCTACGTCAGGGAAAGATGAAGTTGCTGTGCTGCTTTTGAGAAATATTGTCATGCTAATTGAGATTGAAAAATGTGGAGAGGACAGTGGAGCATAGACATAAGTGGTTGCTAACTTCAGATATATATCTTCAATCTTGTTTCACTTTTAGCCATTCTTCATTATTTTAGTTTCTTACCTTATTATCTGGAAAGGTGTTAGCTGATGTAGCTGAGGACAGTGTTATTCCTAGCATAGAGAACTGCCCTAAAAACTGTTTCTTGTTGGCTATAAAGCTTGGTGATTGTCGTGGACAGAGACCCCCACTGTTGTTTCTTTCATAGCTTCAGCAAGACTGAACATCTGGGCGTTGTTCTTGAGGCAGATTGATAGATACTTTTAGATAGACTTTTATAGCAGGATGGAAGGTAAAACTTGCTGAGAATTTTGGGTGAGATCAGTGTCCTTACTGTCCTTGCTACAAAGGAGACTATGGTTGATTGGTTCCAGTAGCAGGGAAATCTGTTCCGGAAGCTTCAGTGTAACATTTAGTGTTATACTGTATTAGTTGCTATACTGTTAATGGAACTGGTAACTGGGATGTTACTTTGTTGAGAACAGTCTTCTCAGATGGGGATGGCTTTGTAGTAGACTTATTTCTAGTACTGACCCAGTCAACGAGTGTGTTTAAGCTATGTTTTACAAACTAGCATCTGAGTCCATTCAGTTATTTGGGTACTGCAACTTCTATCTAATGCATTCATTTTAAAACAATTTTTTTTAAGACCTTTTCTTTTGTCATTCATTTGAGTGTTGTCTTTCATTACTGAACTGATGGTTTATAGTCCTAGTGGAATACCTGGTCCAGTTTCATTTTGTGCCTTCCAGCCCACTCCTTTTCCATTAGCTGTCTTGCAGAGGACTGTTGCTTAAAGGAGTACATTTTTCACGCCCTTGGAGTGACTTAAAAAATAAACAACAAACCCTCTATGCAAAAAGAAATACTTTATTCAACTGCTCACATCAAAGGAGGAAGGACAGTGTTCTTATTCCAGTCTGGAAGAGCTGAATGCCTTCAGACTAGCTGAAACACAGAATATACCGATGTGTATGTGGTTAAGTTTGCAAATGATTTTTGATTCCAGATGAGATATTTGCAAAGGGTGCAAAATATGTTTAAGAGAATAAAAATATGTTTAAGAGAATAAGTTTTTAGCTGTTCTGTATGTCATGCTACTGTACGCTAACTATAAACAACTTGAGTATGCTTCAGCAGTCAGCCAGTGGCTGGTAGAAGGAGCTATCCATAATAGTGGTCTTCTGTACTGGTCAGAGAATTATCTGGAGAAAATGCTGGTTTATTTGTGTTTATCGGTGCTGATAGTCAGTAATTCTTTTCACTGTCTAAAGTCAGAGAACTTACCTGGGCATTGTGAACCCTCAGACCACAGCAGCTGACTTACAATTACGATTTGTTTTGACTGTATGTCCTGGGCATTTACTATGCCAGATGCAGAATTGTCCTTGGAAATAGCAGTCTAGGCATCATTGGAATAAACGATTCTTCTTTTTCTGCAACTGCCACTAAAGCAGTGATGAGAAGGGTTCATAAAACATATGTGGTGTTCCTGCAAGAATCACGAAAGCTGGTGGGCTGTACATGCAGGATCATGGAAGGGCAAGTCATTCCTTTTGTGAGGGGCCTGTTTCATTATGGCAACTCCAAGTTAGTTGACAGCTGTTAATGTTTCATGTCCCAGGTCTACAAAACACAGTAAGCACAGTATGTGAATAATATACTTACATTTCCAAACAGGAAATGAGAGCTTCAGAGTATTGTGGTACAGCACTGCAAAGTGACTTGCAGTGTTTAGGGAAAAAGAATGTTTGGTTTACAGCAAACCAGCAGGGAAAGATGATTGCCTGCGTGTAACAGTATCATCTCTCCTCGTGGTAGCTGGCTTTTTGCTGATAACAGCATGCTTCAGAAAAATCTGACCCCTTGAACGTGAGTCCTGAGCTGGGAGGGAATGCACCCAAGCCAAGATTTCCAGGCTTTTGTAACTTCAAATTACTTCATCTCCCTCACATTCTGAGCACGGCATGTTATTATTTAGAAAATAATGTTCAAACTGTTATCAAAGGGGAACGCAACTTGCATATTCCCTCCATTTTAAGCTAGTAAAAAGAAAACGTTTTGGCTTTCAGTCTGAGTAGGATGTATCATCTCCTAATTTTTGTAGGGTTTTACGTTGTACGTTTTCCAGTTTTTATCCTAAATAAGAAAAGGCAGATATTTCAAGAATTTTGGCCTTATTTAGGGCAAACTACTCAAAGCTTTTGATAGTACTACTGAAAAAGTAGATTCACTGTTTGTGCAGATGCCATTCAAGTAGGCTAAAGGGTGTATTAAGGTTGTTGAAATTGTTTTCCCTCTGCTTAGGTTTATTGTACTATGGCCAGATAGACTGCAGCACCTTCAGAAAAAATACATGTGTTTTGTGTTCTCTAGTGATATATGTAAGGGTTGGTTAATCTTAACAATAAAATGCTTTTTCATGAAAAGCCTGCCAGAATTTGAATCAAATTTTACCAACTTCTATTTCTGGAGCTCACTCGGCATGTTCTGTTGGTGCCTTTTTGGGACAAGTACAACTTGATGCTTTGTTCGGGAAAGGCAACCGCCATTTCAGTGATGAATAGTGTCTGAATAGCTAAGCAGCTCCTTCAGCTTGCTGAAGCCTGGCCATTTAATATTGCTTTGTGATTGCTGGTAGAGGTGACAAAGAAAGTGGCAGAGATCTGTATGCTGTTGTCTTCTCCTATCCTTCTTCTGCTGAGGTAGGAACAGCTGCAGAGTGTCCTTCGTGGAACAACAGCCAGCCTGTCTAGGTAGGTGTGGGACGATGACTTTGACTGCTTGCAGCGTCAGATAGGAAGGTGGTGATAGCAGGCTGGAGCACCCAAAGTGTGGATTGTTCCTTTTGGTTCATAGGATTGAATTTTCTGGAGCAGACCATGGGACCCAATTGACTCGACCGTTCGGTAGCTTAAAGTACTCAATCTGTCTCACATGCCAGAAGGTTGTGTTGAGTCCTGAAGAAACCACTCAGCTGGCGAGGATGAGATTATGGCGAGTATGACAGGAGGATGTTTACTCTCCGTGGACTAAATATGAGCAGACTTTACATTGGCCTTCAGATAAACAGTTATGTGCACGTAACTCTGAAGAGGTTGGGGAATGGTGGTTGGAAGTGACAGGAGATTCCTTTGAAGAGAAAAGCTTTGATTCTGTAGGAAGTGGGTTTGTCAGGCTTGATTCCACTTCTGAATGTTCTTAATTGCCTACCCATAGGTCCAAGTAGTTTCTTTAATCAGGAGCAATATAAAATGTTTTACTTCTGCCTTTCATCTTAAGGAGAAAGATGTATAACATAGCTTTACGTAACATAATTTTGTCTGGCTGTTGGTGCAGTAGATGCTCAGTAGCTCTCTGAATTTGGTGTTCCTTTCTAAAAAGATACAGTTACGTGCATGCGTGCGCATAGGAAACTCTGCCCTAAGGGATTTGAGCTTTAGTACCACGCACGTCACAACCAAAGGAAACTTCCTTTGTTTTCTGAAGGGTTTTTCAAATACCAGATTGAATTCCTGTATGTCATAAAACCAAAAATTGTCCCGTTACGAATGGAGAAAGCTGAGGTCTTCTATTTTTATTCCAAATTAGTTGCAAGCAGGTACATCTTAAAATACAGCTTTGTACTTTTTCCAAGTTCTTGATCTCAGCTCTAAGTAATCAATCAGAAATGTACAGAGTGTGTCTAAGTAGCATAGTGCAAGAGGAGAACATCTGTAGAGAAAAATAAAGGGTGCTAAAGACCTGGCATTATGCTGTATGCAACTTGAAATCTTACGCTTTGAACTACTGTAATCAGGTCCTGCGGACCAAATACCTGTTAGCTGCTGGAGTGCATTAAATGCCCTCTCGAGCACATCTTTCAGATAAGCCCCCAGATGTTTTACTTGGTATACCCTAGGATGTTTTGGTAGTGCAAACCAAAGCACAGAAACATGTGGGAGGGGGAAAACACGCATTTTTAATAAAACTCCTGAATCATAATCCGTATACTGGAGACTGGTGTTCTGTTGTGCTGCTAGAGCTGTTAACACTTTTGTTCCTCTGTCAGCTTTTGTGACTTCTTAAAAGTAGATGTGCTTAATTAAGCCTTCTGTTATTTGCTTAGGGAAATAGGTGATCACTGGCATTTAGCAATTCAAGAAGCAATCTTGGAGAAATGCAGTGATAACGATGGAATTGTTCATATTGCTGTGGACAAAAATTCACGTGAGGTGAGTGTCCTTCCAGTAACAGCTTAAGAATTTTATTTCTCCTTGTCAGCTGGGCTTTAACAAGAACTCTTTCTTGCTGCAGGGTTGTGTATATGTCAAGTGCCTGTCTCCGGAGTACGCGGGGAAGGCTTTTAAGGCATTACATGGCTCTTGGTTTGATGGTAAGAAATCGGGGTTTGTGGCAAAACGTGGGTAGAAATGGCAAAAGATGGTTGCGGTTGGAATCCTTTTAATTAAGCAGCCAAGTGTTTTATTACAGCTCAGTACTTCTGTTAGATGTGAAAGTTGTCTTTTTAGTAGCCCTTATCACCTGGTAAGCTAATTTCATTCTAACGAACGTGTTTGGGTTTGTTTGCCGCATCCCGAGGCAAAACGTAATAATGGTAAACTAGAGGACTTTTGTTTTTGTATTTCTTCGCCTTACAGGAAAGCTGGTAACAGTGAAATACCTGCGGCTAGATCGATACCACCATCGTTTTCCCCAGGCTCTCACCTGCAACACTCCACTAAAGCCATCAAACAAACACATGAACTCTATGTCACATCTCCGTCTCCGGACAGGCACAACTCACTCTCAGGGAAGTTCCTGAGGAGACTTTCTACAACCGCTAGGACTGTTACTTGCAACAGGGATATTCCTGTTTGGCTGCCGTCTTCCTTTTTTAGTGCTTTTTGTATGTAATACTTTAACGATTTAAATAAAAGATGGGGACGTTCCAGAAATCTTGTTTCCAAAGGGACTTAGCGGTGAGGCAGTAATACTGAGCTGACAGGAAAAAGAAATTGCTTCAGGAAGTTATCTGGGGCTGCGTTAAAGCAATGCATTTAAGTTTTGCATGTGGAATACCGAATCCATTAAACATTTTCAGATGTGGTGACTGTATTTTTGCACCAAGAGGTGTTTTTGATAATACAAAAGCATGGAGAAAAGAAGACTTCCTGTATTTCCATAGTTTCCTGTGAAATAATCTTGTGGGTATTTTGTAACAACCAACCTACAGTTCCTGATGGTGAATAAGTTTAAAAAAAAAAAAAAAAAAGAAAAAAAAAGGAAAAAAAAAAGGAAAAAAATATATTTTTTTCATTCAATATTAGTTGGTTTTTTTTGTTTCTTGCCGTAAAATAAGAATTTTCTGCAGCTGGGGTGTGGGGGAGTTAATCTGGCGTTAGTGGTCGCATATAAGCGTGAGGGAAAACGAGCTGAATGTGGATGTAATGGGTTTTGTACATAAATGTAAATGCTGGTGGTGGCAAAACTGGTTTTGTTCAGTGAGGGTGTCTGCGTCGAAGCAGTGGATAAGCTTCCTATTTTATTCAAAAGCTGAAGTTTTATATGGGTTTGGCTGCACCGTGACGAGAGGCCAAATACCTTAAAGCGTTAGATACAGGTTATAAATATCTTTTATAGGTTTTATATCAAAATACCTTATGATTTTGTGTGAGAGGTCTGATACCAATTGTAACGAATTCAAAATTTGTGAGCAATAAAGACACAATTGGCAGATACTGGAAAAGTATTTTGTGAAGAGCTGTATTTATTACTACGATTGCCAGGGCTGTGACAAAATACCACTTGGGATTAAGCGAAGAAGCGGTTTCCTTCTAAAACGTTACAAGGTGCTCGCTTCCCTGCCGCAATTTTGGCCGACTCAAGCTGGAAGTTACGGCTGACAGTAAATCTCGTGATTGCAAGTTTGTAAACTTGGCAGAAATCTGCCTAGAAGTGCAAAATATTGTTGCTGAGAAGCATAGGTGCAAATCCAAGACGATTGGCTCCTTTAATCCCCACTCCTACCCTGATGTTATCCGAGTAGCAAGGTGAATATCCCACAGGCAAGGGATATGCTGGGACTGGAAGCGCACCGGTCCAAAGAAACGACTGAAACTCACTTTACTTTGTAGATATGATGGATTTGCAGCATGGACTTGCACAAATAATGCACGTTTTTCTTATGGTTAAGTAAACATGATGCACACTGTTCTGCAACAGAAATCCTATTGTGCCTTACTTTCGTGCTTTTGTGGGCACCATGTTTATTATTGGAGAGTTTGTTAACCGAGAACTTTTAAATCCTCAGTTTTATGTCTCAGATGCTAATGAATGAGTATATATAATATATAATCAGCCACGCAGAATTCCGCTTACCGAGGACAAGTACATATTTTTGATGGGTAAGTGAATTGTGCCAGGTCTGGTAGATTTTGAGGAGTTTTACTATATACATATATGTATAATATACATGTATATGTACTATATATATGTATATAAACTAATGGCGTTGTATCGATGTGCGTCAGTGACTTGTTAACCTGACCTTAGTGACCCATCTTGTGACCCGTTGCAAGAGTGAATGTAAAAATAGTTGTGGCATTTTCACAGGTCGCCTCTTGATGCAGCCGCGTCCATCTTGCTTCTGAAATATATTTCCTGTAAACACTGTACATTATTATTGTAATATGTACTATTATGCAGCTTCTTTTACCTTAAACTGTTAAGTTGACCAGTGTCCCTTCCTGCACGAGGGAGGGGGACGTGTATCATACCGAACATTTGAGAGGAATCAGATGTTTGCTGTAATTTGTCACCCTGTCCTGTAAAAACCGACGCTACGCGAACCAGACTCGAATTAAAGGTTTATTAGGTTTTTTTTTTTTTCTACACGCGTCTGACGTCGTACATCTGTGGGCGCCTCTCTCCCGTGAGGGCTGCAGGGACAGACACTGGAGCTCGGCGCTGCGGGGCCGGGGCGCCCGCGCCGTGCTCTTATTTGGCGTTGGCCGCCGGTGCCCAGGAATTTCCCGTCATGCCTCCCTGGGCGGCGGGCCCGTCCCCGCTATCCCGGGGGGCGGAGGGGGGGGGGGGGGTTGGAGCCGCGGCCGCCGCTCCCTCGGGCCTCCCCTCATGCGCGCTGCGCCGCCGCCGCCGCTCCTCTCCGCACTCGTCCTGGCGCTGGCGGCCGCCGCAGGAGCCGCAGGTAGGAGCCCGGCGGGCAGCTCCCTCCGCCGCCTTGCCAGCACCGCACCGCCGCGGGGAGGGCGGGCCGGGGGCTGCGGCCGGGGGAGGGGCGGCGGGATCGCGGCCCGGGGCTGGGCCGCACCTGCTGGGGGAGGGGCGGGGCGGGGGCGCCTTCGGGGAGCGGGGCCCGGCGGGAGGGCCGCGTCGCGTCGCGCTCCGCTCCTCCACCCTCTGTGCCGTGCCGGTCCGGGTGCCGCCGCGGAGCGTCTGTCTGTCCGCAGAGCGGAGCGGTTGCGGGGCGAGGGCACGGCCTGCTCGCTGCTCTGCGGCCGTCCGCTGCATACGTGGAGCTTTACCGGCCCTGAGGGGAGCTCGGGCTTCGCGTGCGCTTTCGGGACTCTGCGGCTGTCCCCTGTGCGCGGGTTGCGTTACGCTGCTGACCAACGCAATGCATGCGGGAATCGGGTGTAGCTCGGTTCCTCCCGTCCCCGTTTAGCATTGTAGCTGTGCTCCCGGCACGGTGCCCCCGCACCCACTCGCGCTGGGGCGCAGCGCCGCGTTTGGAGCCCAGAGGCGATATGCCCGGTTGGTGCTCTTCCCCCGGCCGAACAGACACGGGTGCTCTCAGCGCTCTTAGCGGAGGATTCCCAGCCATTTGCTGCGCTGCTGCGTGCCTTTGCAGTTCGTCACGGTTCCCCCGCTGCCAAATTTGGTTGGTAGCAGCGCCCTTTGCGCCTCTCTGGGAGCAGTTTCCGTGCGCCCGTCATCCTCATCTGCCGCCCGCTCGGAGCTTCTCAGAGGATCGCGGCGTCGCAGGAGGCGCGGCTTCATTTAGAACAGCATTTCTTAATTGTCGAGTAGAGTTTGTGTCGGGAATTAAGTAAGGTGAACGGCGTAACCAGGGGTGCTGAATAACTGTGTAACTCTCAGGTGAAAGAAGGTTTGGTTTAGGATGGAGCTGTGCAGCGATTTCCCCGAACCGCTGAACCCGGTGGAGTTGGGCCACACGTAGCTCAGCTGTGGTTGGTTGGGCGTTTTCTGTCTGACGCTTCTCGGATCTCTATCGTACACGTTTGAGAAGAGCTTTTAGGAGGAAAAAAGAATTCAATGTTTTCCTCCAAAAGCGCTGTCCTTCAAAGTAGTGCCTTTGTGTACGGGGTAGCGTCGCTATGTTTGGCGACAAAGCCAAATAAAGCAGTTGATCCTCGACAAAAATAAAATCTTTTGACGGAACGGCCTTGTTGATTTTTCCAAGCAGGGCTGCTCTGCCCTCCCGCTGGGGTTGGGTTAAGGCGCTTTTTCCGCCTGCATGTACCCTGCGGATTCCTCACGGCTCTGTGGTAAGGGAAACTTGCGCGTGAGGAAAACGCTTGGTGTTTTGCCCTGATAATTCATGAAGGCATGGGAGGATTTTGTTTGCCTGCTTGCATTCAGGCGGCTTTGTAAGACGATACCTGTTTGCGGCACTGAAAGCCTAGCCTGTTTTGTGCATGAGCAATGCTAGAAAATCAAATTTCCCTTTTAGGTATATAGTTAAGGTTCCTCTGTTACGCTGCTGGCTGTATTGCACGGGAGAGGGGAGCAGGAGGGAGAAGGGGGAGAAGAGATCTCGCTGTTAAGGATTTAATCTTCTCAGCCAGAGGTTAAGAAGTCTGCTGTCTGCATCCATTGGCATGGCTACAAGTGCGGGACAGCCGTCCAATTGTCAGACAGCTCTGTTGGGCTGCGTCATTCAAGCGTCCTCGTTACAGATCAGCATTTAAGCAATGAGCGACTTCAGTCGTAGATAGGGAATAGGATCTTTTATTTTCCTTGTTTTGGAACAGGCTCCAAGGCTGGAGGGAAGTTGGGTATCTGTTGCTCTGGTGTACTTGTGTCCATACATGGATTTATATAGAGGCAACTTTCTCTACATGAGCTAGAGAGCTTTGGAACGTAACAACAAAACCTGAAAAACCTGCCAGCCTTTAGGGTGTTCATTCTGTAGTCTCGTAGAGCAAGAAGGGGCTGCAGGTGAGCTCTCCCTTCCCTCACTCTTACTGCTTCTGCAGGGCTGCATTATGATCTTCCAGATGCTTTGCTCACACTGGGGGGATGTTCGGTTCTCAGCAAACTGCTGGATGTAGGAGATTAAACAGAAGCACAAAACCGAACATTTAAGTCTTCCTCTGTGAAAGTCTCTGGACATGTAACAAACCAGCAGTGTTCTAAACTAACTTTCAGTCTTCCACTTAAGAAAAAGAAGGGAGCATGTATTACAGTGCCAGCTTCTGCCAGAGGGTGCAGAGTGGCATTCTGGGTTTTAGAGGGGACTTCTGTGTCTTTCCCTTGTGAGGATGCGATCCTTAGGGGTTGTCTGAAAATAGCCTGTGAGAATTCTTTGGGAACTCCATTCACGATGAGGCAATTGGAAATTATAATTTCTTTCCTTTGCTCCAGCCTTCTGGTTCTCGTGTAACAGCTCCATTCCAATGGCATTATCTGACAGCCACACAATCCAGCACTGTTCCTGGGCATAAATAGGCTTTTCTCAGTGAGGGCTTTAGGACCTGAAGAGCTCAAACAATGCTAGCCCAAACCTGACAAGGGCAGTGCTTAAACTTACACGGGGCTAACACACTTCTGCTGTTTCTACAGACTTATGTTTTGGCATAGCATGTTCTGTAAGATGATTAATGGCACAAGTACTTCTTTATTTATAGGGAGCACTGACAATAATGTTTCCAGTAAGTTTTGTATTGAAATGTGATTCAGCTTTTGAGTGTTGCATGAAGACTGAAGACGGAACTTCTGCTGAGCTCCCTGGTTTGCACTCTCTGTTCGGTGGCAGCTGAACATGGGGATTAATGATATCTTTGAAACACAGACAGCAGTGTAGCAAAGCGTACATAGTGTGCTCATGTATTGTATTGTAGGGAAGTGCTGTCATGTCCAAGAACTCCTAAGAATGACGCTGTGTGTGGCACTTGGAATTACGTCCCCAGGGAGCTTTGTAACTCCATGTTCCTCCAAACAGGGACAACGCCTTCGCCTTCCACCTGATGGAAAACAAAGCCCCGCTGCCAGGAAACAACAATAGCTCTGAGGAAGGGACTGCCAAATGCCATCAGTTTCACTTGGGCTGCACAATGTGAGTAGGAAAAAGAAATCAACCCAGGGCATCTCAGCAGCTTCCTGAGGAAGCGATCCGTGCCAGTCAATGCCAAAAGAAAGCAGTCCAGAACATGCCCTTCCCAGATAAGCATTGCCCTGTTCTTGCCAAGCTCCATTCCCTGTTCTTGCCAAGCTGTGTTCCCCGGCACCTTGATCTTGACTGTGCTGGGCGTCCAAATGCAGGCAGGCAAGGTGTGGGTGATTTGCACCACTGCTCTGCTGAAGGGCTCTGTGCAGCTGGTTGCCTGGGGTCGAGTTCACATGGGTGTTGTTCTTAGTCCACGTGATGGCATTTGACAGCGCAGTGAGCCTGGCTTTAGGATTCCTGTGTCTGCTTCCAGAGCATGGAGCCTATATAGAGCAAACATCGATCTGATGTGGAGTTGCTGGGCCTGCTCGAGTCCAGCCATGTGCTGAGCCAGTGGTGATCGTGAGAGCAGGGCTGGCAGAACAGCTGGTGAGGCTTGGCTCCTGTGGCTGTGGGGCTGTGGGGTGGGTGAGCTGGGGGCGAGGAGGGAGCGGGCTTGCTGCTGTTGGCTTGGGAAGGGCAGAAGGGCCAAGGAGAGCCAGGTAGCTCTGTGACGTTAGGGCCTGAAATGCATAGTAGAAACTTCCCAGATAAAGGGATTTGGTGTTTTTTTTGTTTGTTTTTGTTTTTTTTTTTGTAATTTAATCATCTTTGCTTTCTAAAGGCCGCAGGAAAAGAAAGTCAGCACTGTTGGGCAGAGAGCCTTAGTCTTTGACTGCTTGCTGTGGGAACTGTGCTTTTGGACTGTATCCTTAGTTCCTCCTATTTTTTACAGGATTAGAATCAGTGGAAGGATACTCCATGCTGATAGCATATCTTATTAAAACCCATTTCCATAAGAGAAATGTAGGGGACGTGCTTTGCCCTGGCTCCTGCAGGCAATTAGTGGCTGGCTCCAGGGGAAGCACTGGGTGCTGCTGGTTTCCAGTCTTGCACAGAGCTTGGCACTCCATGTGCAAAAGCTCAAGGCAGCTTTGCTGCTTGCCTCTGGAGAGAGGTGCTGAGCTGCACAGAGCTGCTGGAGCAATGGTGGAACCATGCTGGGTAGGGTTACTGCGGATACTGTGCAAGAGCCTCAGACTGCCCTCGCAGAGTTGTCAGAGGGAGGGAGGCTTTTTGTTGCTTTGCTGCACATGAGTGAGCATAATACATTTTTATCTACAGTATGACAATTAATAACTGTGGCAGCAGCACACACAGTGTAATAGCTTCTCAGTGTATTGCTGTTTAAGAAGAGACACAGGTTTTCAGAGCATTGTTGCACCACCATAGTCACTCTTGTAGATAAACAAAGTTCTTCCCAGGTCTCTGCAGAGGTTAGGTTTTCTGAACCACTTTCATTCCTTCTTCTGAACTCTCCCCAGTTTCTTCTGTCTTATGCCCCAAGCCAGCACGAGATTGCAGCTGGTACCTCATTGCTGCTGAGCAGAACTGGTTCCCTCCTCAGCTCCTGCTATTAGGTATCATGCTTCTCTTTTTGATAAACTCCAGATTGCCACTTGCCTTTTTTTGCAGCAGTTATCACAGTGTTGGCTCAGTTTATGGGCACTGTAACCTTGACATCCTTTCCTGCAGTACCGCTGCTCGTCTTGTAGTTTCCATTTTGGTTTAGTGCATTTGAGTGCTCTTGTGGTTGTTTTTTTTTTTTTAAAAAAAGACCAAATACATCTCTTTGTACTTGGCTGTACTGAATTCCATTTACTGATTTTTGACCCCTTTCCTCTTCATGAGGATCATGTTGAGTTCTGCTGGGCTCTTTGGGGTGCTGTACGCTCCTTCCAGGTTGGTGTCTGTGGTTCTCATAGGAGTGCTTGCAGGTCCCAGCAGCAGGAGATGTGCTGATCAGAGCTGGGCCCTTGGCAGCTCGTTGGGGTTTTCTTCCAGCCTGGCAGCCTGCTGCATTCCCAAGCCGTGGTGCCATGATCCAGAAGGAAGATGCTTCTCCAGTCTGTTTATGAAAATTCCACTAGGAGCTCTACCAAAAAGTATATTATATTCGAGATCTGTTGGATGTGCTGCTTTCCTCCTGCTTGTAGAAAAGAAAGGAAGTACATACTAATTTGATGGGGTTAGATCTTACAAACCCATCTTGGCTGCTTACTGCTTTGTTACTTTACAGTTGCCTATTTGTTTGTTTGTTTTTAATTTCTTTCAAAAGCTTTCTGGATGGTGAAGGTGCTCATAGACATGCAGTTCACCAGTCACTTTCTCGCTTTTTAAAAGTGGACATTGTCAGCTTACTCCTGAGCTTTGGGAAAGGCAAAAGCCTTTCAGAAATCCTCAGAGACGCTCACTCTTCTGAACGATCACCCCAAGTTATTTCCCAGATATTTTAGGGTGAGTTTTGTAACCTGTCAGAGGAGGAAGTGCAACCTCAGAGAAGGGCTGCAGGCATATGATAGTTTCATAGTCCAGGGATATAGTGATTCAACATCAGCGTGATTGATTTGGCACATGCAGTCTCCAAAGCTGTGGCAAGGAAGCAGAAGAGACACAAGAATGGGGGATAATGGACAATCAAGAATACACCTTCTGTTGGCAGAGAAGTAATGCTGGGAGGAACGTGCTGATCACCCCGAGCTTTTCATGAGATTTGTGTAATGGAGCAGGAGATGACGAATGGTAGTTTCGTGGGGTGTTTTGGGTGTTTTTTGAGGAGAAATGGGAAGTTATTACACAGCTTTTCAGAGAGAGTCATTTCTAGCACTAAGAATGTCCCTTGAAATCCTGACTGCAGAAAGGGAAGGTTTATAACCAGGCTGTCTTTTACCTTTGATCGAGACATGAAATTAATACAGGTGAAGTCCACTGTGCTGGTGGTTAACCAGCTCTGTGGCACTGCAATGGGAGAGGTACATGGGGTTTGGAATAGAGAGCAGTGCTCGTAGTTTTTGTGTTTCAAACTTCTACCCATCCTGTCTTGCTCAGCCCAAATAAGGGCTTGTTTGTGCCATGGGTTGAGATGCCCTTGAGCTGCCTCAGCAGAGCCAACCTCAGACCTGTGAATGCGCATGGCGGTGCTAGGAACGTTTGCAGTGGTCATAGCATGAAACCAAGTGCAACTGCTGTTCTGAGCATTGGGTCTTTGAGTTACCAGTAGTCAATGGGGTTGGAATTATGCACCTCCATCTGCTCCTCCTTCGTTCTTTCTGCTCGTATGATTTACTGCCTGGGGCTGGCATTTGTTCCTGCAGCATTCACCTCTGAGCAAACACACAATGTGAGATTCTCACAGGAAGCTCTGCAGCTCTTGAGCAAGATCGGGCTGTGCATATTCTAGCAGAAGACTTAATACAGGCCCTGCATAATTTTGGTTGCAATTGGTACTGCACAGTAAACAGTTGTGATTCTAGTATATCCTCCATTTCATTGGGTAGTTTTGTTCTGCGGCCACAAACAGAGTATCAGCATTTGTGCAGTGTTATGAAGCTGACAGAGAGTTGTGAGGGCTGCGCTTGGACCCCGTGTGTGCTGCATGGTGTGGGGACGGACCCCTCCCCTGTCCCTTCTGTGCAGCGGATGCGCAACTGAGACCTATTACTGCCTTCACAGTTTAAGCTTAAAAATGCCTAAGCTTGGCCTTTTCTATTTCTGGTATTTCTGCAGGCAGAAATGAGACCCTGCAGAAATTATCAAACTTTCTGCACGTTTACATAAGTGCTGTAAAAATAACACACTGAATAAATACCAGGGCCGCTCCTCCTATGTTGTTGTGTTGGCCCATGCCGTCAGAGGCGGATGTTGGTGGTACAGCAGTAGAGGCTGAACCTTCCTACCAATATCCCGTTCCATGCTGTTGCTGTGTGACAGGTGGCAGCAGAGGGGCACTCTGACACAGTGCCATCTGAACATGGAAGTGTGTATGAAGCAAAGGTATGGAATTGAATTCCTCCATGTGGAAAACGTCGCTTCCATTGACATACACTGATGCTTGCTGAATGTTTATGGAGACCAAGAAGTGGATGTGGAACCACAGTGAGGTGGTGGTTGTGCATTTCAGCAGTGGTGACAGTGACAGTGGGGCACCTCCACTGGTGCCGACTTTATGAGTGTGGCATGCAGGCTCTTGTTCATTGCTGGTGAAAATGCAGAGCTAATGGTGGTGACTGTGTTTTATTTTTGGAATAATATCAGACTTGTGACCAACAATCGTGTCTTTTTATAACCTCAAAGTGGACACAAACTTGGTACATCCATAGCCACTCATTTTGCTCATGGGTGTTGAAGACCTGTGTGCACAGGGCGGAGCTGTGCTACAGGGAGCTTCTGCAGCGGTAGGGAAGCATCCAGGCATGACAGCTTCACAGAGGGGTTTCCCATCTTGGTGTGAGATGCCAGGGCCAAGGGGAGAGAAAATGATGCATGGGGTTTTATGAAGTGGGGTTTTAACTGCAGTGCTTTTTTTGCAGAGCAGAACTTCAAGTAGGACAGCAGCAAGCAGCATTTTGGGGCAAGGCTTAATTAAGTCTGGGGCAGCAGGGAGGGAGCTGTGCACGTGTGCTAGGCCCGTGTCTCCGCTGAAGGATCTGGGGCAGATGTCACTTTTCAGAACGGCTTATGCAAGGAAAACACCCAAATTTCCATTGGATTATTGATCCTCATGGGGACTTGGAAGCCTTGAGCTTCAAGAAGGCTGAGGAAAGAAGCGAACACTGTGGGCAAACGCACCTCTGCCCCCCAAAGGAGCAGGGGACGGGGCACAGGCTGGCTGTCACAGAGCAGGCTGGCTGCCCAGGGGTGAGTGCCACTGGGCTGCTGCTGCTGCTAGCCCTGCAGCGGGCAGGGGATGTGCCCCGGCCCCAGGAGGCTCCAACCTGCGTGTAATGCCGTGCTGTGGGGCGGCCTGAGGCATCCGTGATCTCCAGGTGAGCGCATTTTGCTGGCAGCTGCGGGGCTGTTTGTAATTCAATCGGGGTTGCACTGCAAAACTGTAAGGCTTGCTAGATTTTGGAAAAGGCACCCTTGCCTTCTGGGCATCTGAGAGAAAATGAAAGGAGAAGAAACCAAAATAAGTATTCAAACTGTATATTCAGCTAGAATTACTATTTCTTTTGCTCATGAACTGAAGAGAAGCTTCAGGATGTCTAGAGGCAGCACATCCATGTAAATATATATATATATATATATATATATATAAAATGCTGTGTTTATCCATTCTTAAACTGCCACATGTTTAAAGAGGATTAACAGTGTAAAATAAATGCTCCTTTTGCCCTGTTTGTTGTCGTGTCTCCTCAGAGCTTTAGTGCTCCTTACAACTAGACAGACCTCTGTGACGGGGGGAGACTGAAGAATTCCTATTTTACTTAGAGGAACGTCTTTGTGGTATGGATTAGATGTGTTTTTAATTTTATTTTTTAACTGCTTAAAGGTTCCTTGTTTTTAGTATGGTTAACGTTACATTACAGTTTGTGAGCAATTCTTTCCTGTTTGTGTGGTATTCGAATTTCTTCATGCTAATTTTTATAACCTATTTTTTTGATAAAAGGCCGAGGTCTTCTTGTGTATTCATAAGGCTGTTCTAAATACCATGACGCGATGTCTGTGATCAAAGGTACATTTTTAAAGGCTGCTTCTATTCTGTTGACATCTGCATAGACTTCTGCGTGCCGAGGCTGTTCCTTGAAGTATGAGTTCCTGGCACTGTGCAAACTTAGGCAGGGCGACGGCTCCTCTCGGTGGTGAGCAGCGGTATCGGTTTCAGACGCGGCTCTGTAGAAAATTTCCATGTAAGGGAGGCTGCAGGGAGACTGGCAGTTCTGGTGGCTTTCACTCGAATCGCTGTTCCAGGAGCTGGGATGGCAAAAAAAGAAACAACTGACCTGAATCGGTGTGACGTGCAGTCACGCCACCTAACCCAGAGAGCAGGACATCTTTCTACAAAGCTTTCTAAATTCTTTCTCCTCTCCTCTCCTCTCCTCTCCTCTCCTCTCCTCTCCTCTCCTCTCCTCTCCTCTCCTCTCCTCTCCTCTCCTCTCCTCTCCTCTCCTCTCCTCTCCTCTCCTCTCCTCTCCTCTCCTCTCCTCTCCTCTCCTCTCCTCTCCTCTCCTCTCCTCTCCTCTCCTCTCCTCTCCTCTCCTCTCCTCTCCTCTCCTCTCCTCTCCTCTCCTCTCCTCTCCTCTCCTCTCCTCCCCATCCCCTCCCCTCCCTTCCTTTCCCCTCCACTCTTCTCCTCCCCTCCCCTCCCCTCTCTTCTCCTGCTGAGCAAAGATTCCTGAGCTAAGGAGCACTTCATAATGCTGTTTCAAATGATTCCAATTCAAAGTAGTCCATCTGTTTAATCTTGAATGTATCTTTTTTTAAATTATTATTCTTCTGTGAAGAATGATATCACAAGTTGTTTCAGGAAAGTAGAACAGAAAATCCTATTGAAGGGCTTCTGTTCACTGCTAAGAAAAGAAATTTGATTCACCTAATGGTAAATGATGCACAGGATTTGTCCTGAATTAAAAATAGAGGGATGAGAAAGCCTGTTAATTCTTCTGTGCTGGTAAGTTTGACATGGCAAGTACTGGTGGAGGGGGAGAGCGTGCCTCCCCAAAGCTGGCTGGCAGTAAAAGTAGGCACTGTGCCCCCCAGTGCTGGCTGCCTCTGGGGCAAAGCTCCATGCATGGCAGTAGCCCATGACTTGGGGGGGTTACAGCCTTTTTTCTTTTAGTACCGACAATGAATATTTCACTGGTGAGCAAAGCAAAAAGCTTTCAGGCTTAGCTGGTAGGAACTGTTAAATTAAAAGGTTATTTCCAGAACACTTGTATCTCATCCTGTAAGCACCAGAAGCAATTAATCCTTTACCAGTGCACTGGAAAGGACTGCCTGGAATGGAAAAGATTAGATATTTTTCAAGATGTTGAAAAGATGATGATGATTCTCAGAAAAGACCCATTTACAAATAGTTTATGACTGCCATGGCTATAAACTCACTGCCATACAAGGAATGTGCTGAGTGCTGGCAGGTGGCCAAGGCAGGGAAACCGAAAGTGCAGCAGAGCAGAGCGATGCTATTTTAGTGCATTGGATCTGGGAGGATGAGAAAGGGATGGGAGAAAATCCCGACCAATCTATGTTGGCTCTCCTTTGGGAAGTATTGGTAGCCGGAGCTGTTGGGAGGCAGTCTGGCAATGGAAGCTGTGGGAACGCATGCGGGGCTCGGGGGCTCCCAGCTCTGCCTTTATCAGAACAGGTCCTCTGCCCTCCTAGTTTTTGGGGTTCCCTCTCTTCCTCAGATTCGATGTGCTTTCAATCTCTTGTTTTTCTGCAAGTGTGCAGCATTCAAAAAAGCCTTTGCTACGATTATCCCCTCTTCTCTCCTGCCTTCTTGTTCTGGTCCTTGGACACACCTGTGGGGCTTCTGTTACCCTGGCACACCAGCACACTACTGCCCAGACTGCTTGGTTTTTCACAAGCCAGAGATGGGAGCTAGGATGTGTCCCAGTTCAGCCAACAAGCCACATTCCTGTAAGGGGCTGGGAGCTTCCCGTCTTTGGCAGCTGATACTAGAGAGAATGTCAGTTCCATTCAGGAATGAAATGAAAATTAAATATAGCTCTTCATTCTCTGCTCAGATGTTTTCCTCTTACAAATCGCTTTTCTGGATAACTGTTCTAATATGAATGCAAACTCACAGGCACACAGAGTAGTGCCTCCTTACTTGGCAAGTTTTCAGACCTTTTCAGGTGTTGAAATCAGTGAGATTACACTGAACTTTGAGCAGGGGTTTGAGAATCTGGATTACCTGGTTGAAAAGATGATCATTTTAGTCTGTACGAAGATCTAAAACTGGTTGTGGGAGTCTCGTCTCTTAAGTGTCACTGTTAAAGCAATGAATGTTGGCAGTATTGCTGGCATATGTAAATAATACGTCAACAACATTACTAGGTTGGGCCATATTTTCCCATTTCATGTGAGAGTGAGTTGGTCAGCAGTCACAGTGCTGGGAGCTGTGGGACTGGCAGGGAACCCCTGTGTGGTGCAAAGGCAGTGTTGCCTTAGGGGACACTACATGTTCCTCTGTGCCATCCACTTCTCTGCTTCCTCTGCTAAAGACCATTTGTGTTTGTAAGAGCCGCTGAAGCTGGGAGGTAGCATCTGTAGATGGGTCTGGCAGTATCCCAAAGCACGAGTTATCCAAACTGCTGTGAAAATTGCTTTTGTGTTAAGATCATAGGTTCTGTATTGTAGAAAGGTGTATAACTTTGGCTTAATTTCAGTTGTAAACACACTCAGTATTTCAGGATATAAAACAAAATCCAGTGTGAGAGAATGTGTAAAACTGAACAAAGGAAACAAGTTTTGAACTTCATTGCCTAGGCTCCTTTCTAGTAGTAGTAGTGGTAACTTCAAGTTTAAAGCTTGACATTTCCTGGTTTTCCACTCAGATATTATGGGATATGGCAGTAATGACCTCTTTTATCAGGGCGCAATGTAAACTTCCTAAAAGTAGACTGGATTGACATTTAGTTTGCACATTCCAGTGCAAACAGCTATGGAGAACATGCTTTAATGGAGAGTGTTAAAAGTGATGTGGGAATTCAGGCTGAATACTTCTGACTTGTGTGGCTTTAATTGAGAAGCTTGTATTTTATGAGGAGGAGGAAAAAGTAAAATGTACAAGCACACAAATTAAATGCTACAGTTCTTTTGCATTCCTGGAAAGCTAACACAATTAGTTTCTTCTCAAATGTTTTATGCCTCTTTAGTTAGCCTCTGAGAAGGTCATATTTGTAATGATCCTTCCGATGTTTTGCTGCATATTGTTAGCTGCTAATGACTGAAATATTTTACACTAATCAGCGAGCTTTTGCAACATGTATTAATAGCTATGCAGGAACTTGTGGAGGCAGTCTCAGTTTGCAATATCAGTTGTTCCTTTACAGTACATACATACATGTTACAATACATACAATACATGTTACAATATCAGTTGTTGCAGAAGTATATGAAAATGCAAATCCTAAAATCTCTCTTCAAGGATGAATTTTCAAATATATTTTCAACTGACTTTAAAGTTTCGGTCAGGACAGGAAGGTATCTTAGCCCAGGTTGGAAGTATACGTATGGAACCATAGTGCTTTCGGCATGGGGGAAGGCTAGCATCATCCCTTCAAAGCTGAGAGGTTTGGTGAAAGATCAGAGACCTTCTGGGATGTGCAGGGGAAACAGTACCTCTTCCCTTCCCCTTTCTCCAGTAAATCCTCATCCTGCTCCTGAGACATTTTCCTGTGCACTGGTCTCCTGCCATGGTTGGCAGCGCTGTGCTGGATATTGGATCAGCCCCCGATACGCATCTCCCTGTAAGCTGTTAAGCATTGCCTTTGCCCCCCCAGCCTTGGCACATACTGAGACATGTACTGCAAGTGGTAAAGACCCTAAAAACCATCAAGTGCAATGTAAGGAGCGGGAGAGACCATGGGCCTTCAGCTTTTGCAGTGAGTGTGTTAAAGGAAAATGGCGAGGGGCTACACAGCTGCTTCTCATGCAGAAATCCATGATATACTGAGTCGTTTGCTCATGTGGTTCTCTCAGGGCTGCACTTCCTGTTCTTGCAGAACCTGGTGATTGTGCACTGTCTGCTGAGTCTGCCTGGCAGCAGCTTTAGGTAACCAGAAGCCAAATTAGGAAAAAAGGTGCAAATGCTATGACTGGAATAAACGTATATATTCCATTACATTTTATCCATGAAACATTTGCTTATAGTTTGATGTATTTGACATATTGTCAAAGCCAAACAAAAAGAACAACAAACAAAACCTTTCCAAAGCAACTGCTCGACTGGAGAAACTTAGCAAAACAAATACTAATTAAAATTAACTTGTTACTATAACACTTGACTATAGAAAACTTGCAGGCCTTTGCTTCTGACTCCTAGTTGTTTGGGTTTCTCCAGTATGGCAGTGTTTTTGCTCCTTTGCTTTGTCCAGTGACTCTGAAATTCCTGACATAGGGGCCTGGCTCTGTGGCGAACATGTAGGGATCTGTAATTGTTTCCTGTCCTCAGAGTGGGGCCAGAGACTCCGGGCTGGGGAGGAGGGGGTGGAAATAGGGAAACAAGTCAAAGTCTCACACTATCGAGGTCTCATTATTGGTGCAAGAAAAAAAGATTGTTCCCTTAAGAATTGGTGCCCAGTTGCTTTACTGCTAATTTTTAATTTACTACTAAAGGGCTGCAGCTTCACATGTTTCTTGTGAGAGCTGGGGTTCTCATGTAATTTTAGGAATTCCGGACCTGAGTTTTCAGGAGAAACACTAAATATAGAGAAAGGTAGAACAAGAGTGTTATGGGTTCCTGAGACCCGTGGTGTTTCTCTGGCAGCTCTTAAAAGCAAGATGTGATCATACCAAAATTTTATCTCTCAACTTGCCCCTCTCACAGAGAAATTTCTCTATTTGCAGGCAGAGGCTGACAAAACACAACTCCCTACATTATTTTTTAACAGTTATGGTTATGTGTTGGTTTTTTTTTTATTTTATTTTGGGGCCTAATTTGCAGTTTTTTCCAACATTTCCAATTTGAGGGTATAGAAGTTTTTGAAAGCTGGCGGTACTTCACCATCTGTCAACATTAGGATGTCAGCATCCCAAAACAAAGGCTTTCCTGGGTTGCAGTCCCACCTAATGACATGGCTGCCACTAGACTGGTATGATTGTTACTTACAAGTTTTACAAGTTATCACTTGCCCCCATCACAAGAGCCAGGCAGATGTACACCCCCTGCTGCCCCGTTCTGTACTTCATTAAAGGAGGAAGTGCAGGGAAGGGGCTCCAGGAGGCTTGGTTACACTATGGAGGGACACCTGGGGACACCCGTGGAAGAGACACTGGTGTCCTGGTTTTTGGGGGCAGCCTCCATTCAGAGCTGGGACAGAACTGCGGGGATCTTGATACCTTTCCCCCAGAAAAAAACTTAAAAGCGAAGGGAATCCCCCACCAGTGACCAAAGGTGACTTCAAAGAAAGCAGCCTCCCCTTTCCTGGATTGTGTGTTTTGCACTGGGCCCTTCACAGAGCATTTATCCCAGCAGAAAAACGTGGTGGGGTGTGTAGATGAGGAGCCTGCTTGGTGGGAGCACAATACTGCAGCACAATACTTTGACTTAAACGCATGATGGCTGAGGCCACACAGCCCTAGTGTCCCCAGGGACATGTTGACAAGGCAGAATGCTGTGCCAGCACTGCTGGCTTCCCTAGGGCTGGGGTCGGTGCCTTCAGCAGTGGTGTAGGGCCCTTGTTGGGCCCTGCAGAGATCCAAGTGAGTGTAGCACCTGAGGTTAAACACCGGCAACAATACTTCAGGGTGGTGCTTCATTCCTATGTTTGTCGAGCTCTGTTGGTTTCTGTCTAATAGAGCTGAAATGCAAACCCAGTTCCTAAACCTGTTGGAGCATATAGCCAATTTTTGCTGAAAGAGCAGAGGAAAGGTCTTACCTGGTGAGACTACCTCACTGCTGTTCTCTATCAAACTGATCTTGGTACCCAGAGAATCAGCAGGCAGGGCTGTGAATGAATACTAAAGGGCACCTTCACACCAAATTTATCAGTAGTAATAGTTTTGCCTTTATTCTTCTCTTTCCCGATTCTTTACTATCAGTTTTTAATCTTGGACTGTAAGCACCCTGCAGCAGGGATTTTTGTTCTGTATATGCAGAACATAGCACCGGGAGGTCCCAATCCTACTTGAAACTACTGGGCACGGCTGTAGCTTACAGAGTAAGTAAAAATAGCAATCAAAATGTCAGCGATAAAAGAATAAAATATATTAACTGCAATAAAATACTTTTGTGAATGCTCAGTTATATTTTATTGGGCTTTCAGGACTTACGTATCCTCCAAGTCTTTACAAATAGTCGAGACTAAATAACAACATTTTGGTGAACGCTGAAATATTTGACATTTTCAAGAGGTCAAGATCTATTTTCTAATCCTTGGCAAATTCTTATAATTTCCTCTAAACTGCTTACACTTGAGGGAGTTATGATTCTGTTTACTTCTCACAAAAGGGTGGAGGAGACTAGTTTTGGATCGGAGAAGTAAACGCAGTGCCACAAAGAAGCAGGTTTGTAGGCTTGATGGAGCATGCAGAGGGACAGATGAAAAGCAGAGCCATGATGGTGCATTTGTGTTCTCCCTGTGCCCACAGGCGATGTCAAATGCCCACATCCAGCTGCACGGGGAGATGTTTCATAGACAGGTGCAAGGCTTCCCTGCGAGAAGCCGGTGGGAGAGCAGTAAGTCTGGCTATCTTTTGGCATTCTGGCCTCCAACACAGGAGAGAGTGCTCCTGGTTTGAAGCAACAGGCACAGAAGGTTTCTGTGCTGCCGGGTTTGGCTGTGCTGAGCTGTCAGGAAGCTGCATGGTGAGCTCTGCCGACACACAGTCCCTGCTGAAGCAGCTGGTGGTCTGTAGCCCAGCAGTGAGTGCAGGGCTGTGACGCGACGTGAACGTCAGCCTTGGGGACCAGATGTCCTTGCTGTGGTTGTAGTCAGGACTTTGCTCAGCACATGCCCGCACACAGGCAGGGCAGAGCATGACTTTCAGCACCCTGGGGCTGTTCCCCACAACACGCCTTCACCTCCACAGCCCAGGAGCTCTCACTGTGGTGCCGAATGGCCAGCACGTCTCCTTGGCCTGGGCTTCAGCACAGCCCTGTGGAGACGAGGAGCCTCGCTGGCCTGGCTCGGAGTTGGGCGAATGGTGGTCCACTGGCCATGCCTCCCTTCTCAAGTCCTCCTCTCGGTGCCGACCGCTAGATGGGGCCGGCCTATCTCAGTAGGAGCGGGATCGGCGCAGACATAAATCACCCCTCCGGCGGGCTGAGGGCCCCGCTGCTGGGGCACCCCAGCTTTTGAAGGGCAAAATGCGCCTTTGTTCCCCAGCTGACCCGCACGGTGACTTCAGCGCCGCGCTTCCCGCCGGCCTCGCCAGCACTGACACAAGCCAGATGGCCGCGGCCGGCAGGCCTGCGCTGCCGGGCAGGGTGGGAAGGTTTTATGGCCGGCTGCGGGAGCGCGGCGAGGCTGCAGCCCGGCCGGGTAATTACGCTTTCACTGCGCACTTTATTCCTGGCAGAGAAGGTCGCTGGGAAAAAAAAAAAGTCACGTTTTTATTTGTAGTGTTCGTTACGGACAGACCTTTGATCTTTTATTAGTCGGTAGTCTGCTCTGGAGGAATTTTTTTCCTT
This sequence comes from Alectoris magna, assembly GCA_030625065.1. Lineage (NCBI taxonomy): Eukaryota > Metazoa > Chordata > Aves > Galliformes > Phasianidae > Alectoris > Alectoris magna. The sequence continues at coordinate 164,352,144 of CM060560.1, read as the reverse complement.
TTTTTTTTTTTTTTTTTTTTTTTTATTTTCTATTTTTTTTAAACCAGTCCTGCAGTCACTCGTGAAAATGACATGTTTATTTATGTTTAATGGCTCTCTCAGGCTGTTCATTGTGCAGTACTTACCTTCCCCCTCCTCTTTGCCTCCATTTAGTAACACAAAAATGTTTTGGTTTTGCAGCGAGTTTAGTTTGGAGAAGTCAGAGTTCAGGCATGTTAATACAAGCAGTTTTCCCTCAGATATACTCCAGAGCGATGCAGTAACATACATCACCGTGCGCTACGCGTTTGCTTGCTCGGGGGTCGGAAGAGGCTGCGATCACCTTCCCCCTCCCTCAGGAAATGCCCGCCATGAAACCATGCCCAGTGTGGGCCGGGTGCTGGGGCCCACATGGAGGGGAGGCCCTCTTAGGGAGCCATGCTTGCATCTCACCGCCTGGCCTTGGCCTGCTCCTCCAGCATCGCTGAGTGCCATGCTGCTGCCTTGCGGGGCCGGCTCGCATCCCAGTGTTGTGTCCCTTGCTGCAGCCGTACTGCCAGGCAGCTGTGTGTCCTCCCTCCCATCGCGGGGAAATGAAACAATTAGTGTTAAATCCGTCCCAAAGAAAACCTTGCGAATGACGTCTCTCTCTGTTTTCCATATTTAAACTGGCCAGAAGATTGTTTAAATATATCTCACGGACGGTTTACAATGCAAATTATTTCCTGCCTTTACAACAAGAAGTTGTGGGTTTGAGATATCTGGCAAGTTTATTGCAGTAAGATGTCACGTTCCTCAGACAAGTCATCAAAAGAACAATTTTTAGCAGTGACTGATTTCTTGCGCTCACCATTCAGAAATGTGGAGCTTGGTTTTTTTAACAAAACAAAAAGGAAAATCCTGCCCATTGGCTCTGTCCCATGTTACCGGATGTTGAAAGCAGGAGTTCTGCCATCTAGCTTGGGCCACAAGCGCTGCCCCTTAGGGCCTCCCCACTTGTGACCGCACAGGTTGCTGCCCCACATTGCTCAGTGTTTGGGATCTTAAGCATCTGCTGTAAAGGCCTCCAATAAAGATGTCCCCTCCCTCACGTGTGGCACAGAAAGCTGCTCCGCAGAAGGCTGTGTAATACGTACTGAAACCTTAATGGGGGGGAGCAGAAGAAACCTACCAAGAAAGGTGCATTTAGAATGTGATGGTCTTGAATGACTTGTAAGCATTGTTTTATTCTATGAATGTATCTTAACATTTTTGATGTTTTAATTTGTTCTCATCTTTTTTTTTCTTTTTTTTTTTTTTTCTTTTTTTTTTCTTCCCTACTCAGCTCTTGCCCCTGTTCTTTGCCTCTGGTTTTGTTGGTGAGGATATCACAGTGATGTCTGCATTCAACCTGCTGCATTTGGTGACAAAGAGCCAGCCAGTGGCCCTGCGAGCCTGTGGGCTTCCCTCAGGTTGAATGGGTGCTGCTTGTCGTGTTATGCGTAACGAAGGCCCGTTAGCAATGGGTGTCTCTGCTGCAGGAAATGCTGTGCTATGGGTTGCTCTGCTTTGTTTAAATTTGCCTTGGAACCAGAAGTTTGTTTGCTTTTCCTTCAAAGTCACCGGCTTGGCTGAGGGTTTCCATAGCCTAGATTTTACTCTGCTTGGCAGTGCTGTCCAGCTTCCTTGTCCAACAAATTCTGAATTGCATTTTTTTTATTCTCTTCATTGTTGGAAAAGCAGTGGAATTAAACTGAAGATCAGTTGTGTTCAGTGCTGTCTGTAATTTTTTTTTTAAAGATACTTACTGAAATTCAGCATTGAATTGCAGCTGCATCCGATAACAGCCTTTCCAAAATCTTTAGAAGTGCACTGTGGTTGCATTGAATGTTTCCCTTTTTAAAGTTTCAATGTAATTTAAATACGTTACACTGAAAATTATGTACAGAAAGCGTTCAGAATTTAAAGTGTAATTCTTTTTTTTCCCTCTGACAGCATATTTAGTGGCTTGACACTTCTGCAAGTAAATAAGTAACTAAATGGAAACATACAACCGAATGTTCTAGTGCAACTGCACTTCTCAAGCAATGTCCAAGGCCTGCTGCTAGGTCTGCGAGGGCTGCCACAAGGCCCATCCTATGTGATTTGTACCTCAAACCCAACAGTACTTTGTATTTCACTGAAACAGCAGTATTTGTAATGTCTGCCTAATAATGCCAGTGTAACATGCTTATGGGAGAGAAAATAAAGGCTGCAGAGTTAATTTTGGCTGTTATTAGGAATTTTCATGACACTTACTTAGATAAAAAAGGATACGATCCTGGCCGATCAGCGTTCGAAACATGAAATAAGAACCAGTGTGGATGTCTGTATGACACAACTGTTTCATAAGGGTACAGAATGTTATAGGCACTTTTATTCTAGAGCTGTACTTAACAAGCATATGGAGGTGATGTTCTAAAGATTTTTTCAGTGATAAGACATCAGTTTTCAAGCTGATGGGTTCTCTAAAGCTGATTACATTCTATTTGAACTCAATCTGAGTCCAATTTTTGCAGCATTTGTGTTCTGTTTTCCCCCACATGTGCACAAAACTCCCATTAACCTAGATAGGAGCTACAAACGCATATTGAGGAAGAGAGAGAATAGCCCACATTGTGTCAGTCTGACCTTTGTTTCCTGTTCTATTTGCTGCCGAGCCAGATTTTAAATCCTAAAAATACAGGATAAGCAAATTTCCTTAGCCTTCTTTATGCACCTTTTGATGTGCGCTCACATGGCCAGTGCCTGCCCTAACACGGGGACAGTTGCTGTGCTGGCTATTTTGTCCCTGCTCTGCAAAGGGGATGTCACGTTGGCGAGCTGGGAACACTGTCTGCAGGAGGCTGTTCTACTGCATACCTCTTGGTGAAGCATTGTGCTGGCAGTTTTGTCCAATCCTTTTTCTGCCATAATCCACTAGTCAAATTTTGGAATAAAAAGTTGATAGCGCTACTATCTATTCCTGTCCATTTGCTCTGTAACTGTGCAAACATCAATAGATGGAGTTCCACTCACTGACTACTTACATATATATTTTAAACCAAAATTCATCTGCTAACAGTGGAATAATATACAGTCACGTATGTCACATATTTTAAGAGTAATCTAAATTCCCCAGATGCTTATGAATTAATGTAGACTTGCTTTGCCTTTGGTTTGTTTTTTTGTGTGTGGTGAACTGAGGGGGTTACAAGTAAATGGTGTAGCATGTACCAAATTAAACATGGGAATGAGATCTGGAGGCAACATCTGTTTAAATGCCACAATCCACTGTGACTTCATTTTTGAATATACAGAAAACGCCCCAAGTTCTCATGACTTTTTTCTACCATTACACTGTATTGGTGCTTTTCCCACCAGCCCTTTCTGTGTGAATCGCAGCTCAGCGATGGTATCACTTCAGGCCACGGATCCTGCGAATCTCAAATGGTGCAGAGCTTGTCCTGCTTCCAGCCGAATGGCAGATTTCATAGGAAGGAGACCATTTGTCTTCTGCAACTCCTGTCCGCTCAGTGCAAGGGAACGAACCTGTGCTGGCACATGTTTCAGCCTTGAGCTCTGCTACCAAGCCAAAGGCTCTGGCTGAGGCCAGTACTGCCTTAGGTATGAGCTGGGCTTCCCAGCACTGTTCTGAATTCCAGACAGTTAAACATTTGCAGGACGAGGACTTCACTGTGAAAGTATGATTTCATTTCTGTGCTCTGTCCATCCTTCGTGGAGCAAAATCGTGTCACGTAACGTGTACTTTGTCCTTAATACAAAGTCACAGGGGTAGATCAGAAGCAAGCTAAGTGAATAGCGTGATGCTCAGAAGTACCTTAGAACAGGCAGGACCTTTCTTTTCCCCGAGATGCTGTTCTGCAAGCACATTCAAGTTATGCTGGATTAGTGGTAAACCAAACTAATCCTAGTGCCAGAGAAGCCTTTATACGTTCTCTTTCTCCATTTGCATATTAGCACCTGTGGTGTGAGTGCACTCATCCGAATGGCCATTTAAAAATATTTATTTTCTGAAGCTAGGACTAAATGTTTCGAGGCGTGCAACCCATCGTGCTGCCCGCCCTCAGTGTGCTGCTTTCCGTGCACAGCACTGCAGCGCCAGGCCCTAGCCCAACAGCCCCAGTAGATGGCACCAAGTATATGCTGTTCCACACACCCCGAGCTATATGAAAAGCTTCCCGTTTAGCGGTCATTCATACATAAAGTACACCTCGAGACCTTAGGAATATTTAAAGGTATTTTAGTAAACGCATGGCCATTGGGAAAACCACATAAAACTGTGCTCATACCCAGACTGAATCATGTCGGTTCAAGATTTCATTTCCAGCAAAGTACAGCTCCATTGTATTTTTGTGTGATTTAGAGATGCTGTTCCTTGAGCCTGCCCTATTGAGATTGAATGCTCTAAATTTCCAAAGAAATGTGGGATGCACTCAGCACCTGCCAGGATTTAGCTCACAGAAATTAAATCCCCTCGTTTTTCAATTTATTTTTTTTTTGAAAACACGCACACAAAAAAACCCCCAAACTTTTAATGCAAAAGCTATTTCGGCTGCTGTAGTGCATACAGCACGTAACCGATAGAAATAATGATTATGCAGATTCCATGTACATGTTTTCTGTAGCAGACCACCGAGATACAAAGTAAAAAGATATCTTTCTTTGCTTTGCTGTGTCTTTTAATTAGTACGGGTTCTGATTTCTTAAAAAAATTCCTTTAACGAACACTCTGAATGCTGTGCTGCTTACATCACATTTGTTGCATGAGATAATTTGGCTTTTCCTCCCCTGTAGATCAAAGAAAATTGTAAAAATAAGCAAAAGTAATGATGAAGAAGTGGCAGGAGTAGAGTTGGTATTTCTTTCCAGGACACGTGTGAAATAATACAGTTCTAGATAACATTGAAATGTTGCGAAGTGTTTAATTACTAAAATAACTGCTAGTAGGAAACCATGCTTTTCTAGGCTTAGATTAAGATACAATACATCTGTATGAAGATGGTGCTGGGCATATGGTGTAAGTCTTTATTTAGCAAACGCCTATGGCTCGTTTCTCACTTGTTTTATTAAATGTTTGTTAACCTCAGTTTCAGTAAAACTGTCTTGCCATAAAATTGAAATGAATAGCTAGTGAACAGAAAGTTACTGGGTCTCCAAACTGAACTTTTAACAGAAAGGACTACTCTGAGGAGCAGATCTTGCAAACAGTTACATACAGGAGTTATTCCTGTGCGCTTGTCCCTGCGAGCGCTCCAACTGCTCGTGTCAGTGAAACGATCTGCGCACGCTGTGTTTGCCACATCTGCCCTCGACACTGAAGGCCTAGAAAAGACCTTGTCTCATGCATTCGAATTACGCTGGCTGCTTTTAGCCTTGGTGTTTATTGAGTAGATCTGAAAATGTTGCATACCGTATGTTTGGATGCTCAGAGGTGTAACTTCTATAATTCATGTTTTAACTTCCCCTTAGCTTTCCGTAGCGTGTATCACCAAAGATGTATGATTACAGGTGGCTCTTCACGTGGCCTGAAAGAGAATAAAAGTGAGACTGAGTTGCTGTATAATAATACCCGCTAGTACAGCTATGGTTAAATGCCTGTCAGTGTTTGCATTATAAATCCCTATTTTCTGGGGTTTACAACATGAATGTAAAAATTTGCTCTGGGCTTACATGTGTCATACAAGGTCTCAGCTGGATGTTCTTGTTCCTCAGAACTGGTTGGGGGGCAAAAGTTAAAACTTACTTCTATGAAGCTAAATTAAGTTAAAAAAACCAAGCAAACAACAACAAAAGAAAACCAAATATCAATTTGAAAAAAATATATACGTTTTGTTTTATGTTTCACTTCATTACAGTCCTACCAATTACCTAGTTCACTGCCTCCCAGTGATTAGGAGAACTGTCCATTTGACACATCCTTGAGCAGGCACTATGTGAGCACAGCGGCAAGCAGCATGTGAAGCTGTTCATGTGTGTCAGTAATATACAAATGTGTTTGTCTGTCTGTTTTGCTTCTTGGTGATAGTGATGGTAACAGAGTGCTGCATTGTCATAACAGAGCATAAAGTTGTTTTTTTTTCTTTGCATTGCTTGAGAATGGTTTAAAAAATTAATCTGTACAACTGTCTTAATGGAAGTATATTTAATGTTGTTTTTGCTTAAAATGTTATCCCGTGTTTATGATTGTTTGTTTAATACAACAGTATTCAGTCTAGAATGCCTTATTACTGCAGTTTAACATGACATTTATTTGTAGATATCTCACTGGGAGTGATACCCTTACGATGCCTGATGCTTGCAAAACTTGGGATGATACAGAAGACCAATAATCCTTTGTTAATGCACCTTATTTTGTACGCAGGCTGCGTACCTTTTTTACCCCTCTCCTTGTTCTCTCTGTACCAGGAGGCTGTGGGCAGAGGCTGCTCAGGGCTCTGTGTTGCTGAGGGCCGTGGGATGAGGAAATCCTTGTGCCCCCAGCACTGTGCACAGAGCCAGTTCCTCAACACAGCCCCTGAAGGATCCCTTTAAGGCATTTGCTTTCCCTTCCCACTCCCATAAAGGACCCACCACAAGCCATTTTTACCTTTCTCACACGAATTTTTTAATCTTGAGAGCTCATAAATTCCCTGCCTTCCATTGTTGTGCCCGGTGCAGCTTGGGCTTACTGCATTTCTGCTGAAACGTAATGCAAAAAACGGATGTAAATGGTGAAGTTTTGATGCTGTGTTTCTGTGCTTTAAAAGCTCCACTGCAAAGCTGTTCTTTTAGTTACGGGGACATCTGGGTGTGACTGGTGGTCTGAGGACACCTGTAAGGGCCACCTTCACTCTTTCCCCTTCAGTTAAAAGCAACTCCCAGCCTTGGCCTTTCTCTGAGGAGTACATAAGAAGAGAGGAATGTGATGGGAAGGAGAGATGACAGCACACAGAGGGGAAGGAGATGTTATCTGTTGCACAGCTGAGGGAGGGCAGGCAAGAAAAGGTGCAGTTCAGGAAGAAAGATAGGATGTTAACCCTCGAGTCAGTAGGAATGCATTTGCAAGCAATGGAGGACATGATCCAGCGGGTCCCTCATCCAGGGGATGCACACGTTGGAATCGGATGGCACACTGAGAGGGTCTGGAGGCACAGGAAGCACCAAGGCCCAGCTGCTGGGTTAACCACAGCTTGCTCACTGGAGGTCGTTGTCTTGAGAGAAAATGAGGAGTGGAGAGAAACTGCGATCCAGGAGGCCTGCAAGGGAGAGAAGCTGGCAACTGCCAACCTTTTAGTCCTGATTAGTGTTGAGAGGGGAGGGTGCTACCATGTTGATTTCCATGGTGGCCACTGCTGAGCGAGAGCCGCAGCACAGGAGCACGGCACCTTCCTGCTGGCCGTGCCCTCCTCCTGGGCTGGGAGCTGCGGGGTGGCAGGTCGGGGCAAGCAGGCTCCGTGCTGAGCCTCAGGGTTAGCTCTGGGTTGTTTGGAATCGGAGGGCAGCAGAGACCTCCCCCAGCTCCTTCCCTCCACCCCCAGCCCAGGCGCTCGCGGCACCTCGGCTCTTGAAACGCAGTGCTCATTTCGCAGGCCACACATCACTATTGTGGAGGAAGCAGCAGGAGGATTTAGCTACAGCCTGAATGCTACAATAAGCTACACAGCACTGCGGTAACCGCTGGCAAATGCTGGCTTTTTAATTGTTTCCGCTGCAGGGTTAGACCTTTATTAAAGCCGTGTGAATAAACTTATTTTGATGGCTCACTGAAATATTTTAAATGCAAAAGGTAGCATAAAGCACTTTTATTAAATTCAGCTTAATTCTGCTGTTAATAAAATGCCTTTCCATATGTTGTGCACCTTTTTATTGATCCTCACAGAAATCTACTGACCAGATACAGAGTGCTCTGGTCTTCCCTGAAGAGCCTCTGCCTTTCTTGCTTTTAATTTAAACAAATGCAGTGCCCATGAAAGCTGCTGGGATCATATCAGCAAAACAAAAGTCTCTTTTATCTATCAGGGGAGAGAGGAAGAGAAATCGATCATAATAAATGCTCCCTCCCTGCTGCTGTACCTGTGGATCTCAATCTTGCCTTGCTTGCTTTGCACCCAGGAGCAAAGGCAGGCAGGCTGGCTGCCCTGTGCACGTCCTTGGCTGTTGCGGGCTGCCAGAAGTGGCAGTGATAATGCAAGGAGTTTTGCTCCATGTTGCATGAGGTGCTTCTGCCCACCAGCCTCTATGAGGGGCTGTGTGCTGCCGTTGCCTCTGTCCTGGTGGGGCAGCCATGCTCACCCCCACCTGTGGTGCAGGCTGCTCTCAGAGTACTTAACCTCAGAAGGTTGTGGGAGTGAGGTTGTGGCTGGTAGTGACATTGATTTCATGAATATGAGATAAGGAAGTAGAGGAGACAAATAGAGCTGCTTTTCTTTCCCCCTTTCCCACTTTGCAAAACACTTCCAGCCCCTGCTGAATGGTTTTTACATTCGCAAGGAGGGCAGGCAACTTCGGATGCCTTTTGCAGGGAACAAAGTCTCCTTGGCTGGCGCATCACCGGCTGCCTTGGCCACGTAACCACAGCACAGGCACTCATAACGCAGGGCAAGCAGCAAGGCAGCTCCTGCCCCATAAGGTCTGCCCCAATTAACAGGATTATTTGGGTTTGAGAGCTCAGGAAGCTGGTATTCTTACATAGAAGGTCTCTGCTGATGACTCAATACATAGGTGTGTATAAAACAGGAGCCTTGCCGATGGCCGGGTGAAAAAAAGAAATGTGGCAGCTCTGTTATTTGGTTGCACGGGAAGCTTGTGAACTCTCGGAGAGCTGGCCTGCCCTTCCCATGTAGCTGTGCAACCTCCCTGACTACTAAGCAAGCCAATTTTTTTGAGATGCATGTCTTTTGGTGCTGTTCTTGAGCCCATATTGTGGCTGTTGTCCCAGTACCTGGCTCTTGGATTTTCAACGCACAATATAGTGGAAATGGGCTTCACCCCATTACTGCTAATGCTTGCATGAAACTGCAAATGGTATTTCAGCAGCAGATGGGAGTTAGCTACCTACAGCAAGAAAGCAAAGGAGCCATCCCTCGGAGAAGAACCACAAATCTGTTTTTCAATGTGTAAAACGTTTACAGGGTTTCCTTAATGTCAGAGTTTGAGTTTTACTTAAACTTGACCTCCCACTTTTCAGAGTTCTTTTGTAGGATCTCTCCCAGGCAGTCGCATGCTGAGGGGATTTAAAATGGCTTGTGATGGGATTATATAAAGATGTGTGACATCAAATACTGTGCTTTGTAAAACTTTTTTTATTCCCAAATTTACAAGCTAACAGAACTGTTTGCATTGATTTGTGTTTTCAAGAGTTGTTTCCTTTTAATTTTTGTTAACTAGATCAACAGTTCCACTCCCCACACCCCGTTTTTTTGTTTTTGTTTTTTTTCCTGGTAGGGTACAGACTAAAGGTGCATGGCGTGACAGAAACCGTGCAAACAAAATTTAAAGGAACAAAACCAAGAGATTCAAAGTAATAAACCTGAGTGTTGGTGATAACATACAAGGAGATTAGTTTAAAAACACGTACACAAATATTTTCTAACCTCACAGGATCCCTTTTAGCTTCAGTGTGAGATAATTCACTATGGATGAGTGAGGTAGGACTCACCTGTAAAGGGGCTTTGGGAAGGAGGAGACGCTTAGAGCCAGGCCCTCCGAGCTGCTCTGCCTTCACAGACACTTCTGCAGTTGCTGGAGCTGTGCACATCCTCAGGGGTCTGCCCACACGGGTCCCATTGCACGACTGGGGCTGTGGTTGTATATGTATAATAAAACGTGCTGGAAGGCCCCTCAGAATGCTTGGGTTTGTTAAAAGAAACAGTACTGAAAACTAGAAGCCCGATTTATTATATGGCTGTACTCTGCTGGAACGTTTGATCTTGCAGTATTTAATTCAGGAAGCCTTAATGGTATGCGTTCAGTGCATGACTGTAATGTCCATTAATGCTAGTGGAACATAAGCATACACAGAAGGAGGAAAACGTATGCTGTTTTCCATGAAGCTGAAATGCTGAGTTAATTTTGCAGTGATGGGAAGCAACAGCACATAAGAGAAAATCATTAGAACAGTTTAAAAGGGGATGTAAATGAGGAAAGGCATCAGGCACAGTGCCAGGGTATTCCAGGGCATGCCAGACACTGCTCGACACCCTCTGGCATGGTGGAGCAAGTGAAGGGCTGAGTGGTGAGGAGTAATGGTCTGCGAACTCATGTCAGTCTGTCTGGACGTATCTTGTTGCTGGTTTCCTTGTGATTGGTTATACTGAAAGAAATGGCACTTGTTCGCCTGTGTTATGAACCACAGGCTTGAAAAGGTCAATTGAAATTGGAATTTATATGTGAGGTGAGATGCTTAATGTCTTCATTATCAGGTCAACACCCAGAAAATACTTTCTGTTCACTTCATTTTTATACAGAAGGCCTCCAGACACCAGGGCTGAACTCTAAAATGAACACGGTCTGTGGGTGAACAGTGAATTGCAGCACACTTTGCATTTCTTTTCAGTAAAGCCATTCCTAACCACAGCGATGCCACAAAGGGTCCAGAAGTTTCCTGGTTTTGTTTGTTTCACCCTCTTGAGCTTTATTTTTTTATATTTGCACATTAAGATTTGTGGGCCTGGTGTTTCCTTCGAGGAGCTTCCCATCCTGTTCCAAGATCCCAGCAACTTCTAGCACTGATGGAACTACTGGAAAAGACAGAAGGCAGGTGGCCTGAAGTGTCATTGTCAGTATTGGGTATGGAATGGTGATGTGCACTGCTCCCCTGACGAGCACCAAGGAGAACAAAGGCACCGCGCTGCACTGACTGGAAAGCTTGCACTTGGTCTCAGACCCTGCAGCGGAATCTGTGCGTGTGTTGTAGAAGATGTCTGCCGAAGGAGAAGGTGAATTGTGCAGCCAGAGTAATGCACAAGCAGATCATAAATTGCATTCAGTCCACTCCTGGAGCCCTGTTCGGACTTGGTGGAACAGCTGGGTGAGGGAGCATCACCTCTGGATAACATCAGATCCCATTCAGAGTCCAAAGACAGAACGAACCCAACCTTGGTTATCTTCACCGTGTATTTAGTCTAGCCATGCTGGTAGAGTTATCACATGGATGCCATGTTATGTGTACAACTGATGGTATTGTTTCTCTCCTGCTAGGGCTGCGCCATTTGTGAGGGAACAGTCAGGCCTTACTTTGTGCCTGAGTTGCCCAGGAAGGTTTTGCAGTTTTGTTGCTGCTTAGGATCTCTTCCCATAGCCTGCAGGTGGTACCTCGGGAACCAGCGTGAGGAGGGCGGCCAGGGCACCTTTGTCTTCTTTAACAACCATAGCTTGGCAGTTTCCCTCGGATTGGCAGCCTGATCGTGTACTGCAGGCTGAGCATTTTTGTCCGCTTGCATAGTAGTTCCTTCCCAGCTGAAGGTCTCCACTCCTAGAATCCCTTCCTGCCATCTTCCTGAGGCTCGTAGATGGGGCAGTTCAGATAATGCATCCTCACACCCTCTGCCGCAACATGGGAATAGTGCAGTCAATTCCCTGAGCCTTTTGTTGCTGCTAGCAGTTAACTAGTGAGTGCAGCTACCTGAATAGGGCTGTTCCTTAGTGCTGAGGGCTGGACTGAGAGATCGCCTCTATGATTTGTAGTGCAGCCGCAGCTTTTTGCTGCTGTGAGCTCTATTAAACTGAAAACCTGGAAAGCCCTTTGTTGGGTCAGGTTGTAGTTTACCCCAGTGCAGATTAGCAAGATTCCCCCGCAGACATAAATACTTGTCCGTATTGTAAAACAGGCAGTTAATTATTAAAAGCAGTGGGGAAAAATCTTTTGTAACATGCTCCCTACTTCTGATCTATGTCATGGATCAAGTGGCATATAGAAATTTCCTAGTGAGTAACAGCGAGCCTGCTGGTTGAAGAACACTGCGTTTCTGAGAGAGAAGAGAAATTATTCAAGGAGAGCAAGGAGGGACTGCTGGCTATTCTGCAAAACGTTCAATATTTCCCATGACTTTTTGCAAAGCAAAGATACCCTTAGTTTGCTTGTTTGAAACAACTGAAGAGCAAATGGACTTTCTGGAAGAAACAACTGGGAGATAGTTTTAAAAGTGAGGTGTTGGTCTGTAGGATTCTTTGCTGCTGTCTAGACCAATTTTTTGATACTGCAATATCAGATGAAAGAGCAGCTCTCAGTCTCCTTCTAAGCAGCGTAGCGCAACGCAACAGCAGTTATTTATGTAATGCGTGTGCTTCCTTTCGCTGCTAGCTCTACTTTGAGGGGCTCACTAGTCCTAGAGCCCAGCACGTTGTGAGAATAAAAACCTCCAAAGTCTGACATCTTTAAATAAGCAACCAAACGTTATAAAGAACAAACCTCACTTACAGTTAGGAAACAATATTTACATTTAAGGTTGAAAAGCCAGGATGTAGGAAAATTTTGCTAATTTGGAAGGTGACCTTTAAGTGCACCAAAACCAAATAATTTGTAAGCTATGGCACAGGGCACATTCCTGCAAAATTTGTGTGAATACTGCTTTAGTGGTTCTTGAAAGACAAACAAAGAGACCTGGAATGAAATCTTTATCCCTCTCCCAAATAAGATTGGAGCTAACAAAGGCGTACAGCAGCGCTCTTTCAAAGCTTGCCATTAAAACGCGGGCTCTGCAGCACGGCTAATGAGAGGGCTCAGAGTGGAAAACAATCTGTTTTTAAGAATGTTTAGATCAAAAGTAATTTCTAATTTATGAAATAAAGTCGCTTTTCAATACCTTTCTTTCACTAGTAAAGCTTTTTATGTTTGCACTATTTACTTCAATCAGATGTTTTCAATTTTACTTTTTTCTTCCTGAAAATACTTCCTAGGGTTAGTCAGTAGTGACCAACAGCACTATTCTTTTTCTCTCTCCCCTGCTCACCCACCCCCACACATTAAAAAAAAAATGAGAAAAGAAGAGGGGGAGGAAGAAAGAAACATCTTTTCTTAAATGATTTGCAAGCATCTGTGCTTTAAGCTACTTTTTATGAACACTCCTTAGTAATGACTCAAGGTAAAAAAGCAGAAAAGCATCCAATGTTAGGAAATTGCAATCCAATACCATGTAATTTAAACCTGCCATTGCCTCTCCTGTACTAAATGACATACAGATGGGTAGCTCTGTTCCCTCTACTTTGGGAACACAATTGGTCTTTTTATGAGCGTATATACATTACTAGCAAAAAATATTTTTGTCGGGACTGTTTATTTCTAATTGTATCATATTTTAATTACTGTCATTAGAGCGCTTTTTTCCTGCCGTACTTTGGCAGCTCGTTTTTGCAAGTGATTATCCAAGTTACTTTAATATTTGGCAATTTCTCTTATTACTTTGGGAGTTTTCATTCAAAAGCAGCTTTATTGTTATTTTTCTTCCTTGACGCGACGTGCATTTTTGTACCATGGAAATGTTTTTTACAGTAATCCCTGTGTACTCCTTTTTGTGTGAATTAAGCAAAATACGAGATTCTCAGAGACGGGTCATTCCAATAGCAACCCTAATTTTTAGGGGAACTTTATCGTTGAACCTGATACCTTCTACTGCATCAAGAAATGACCTGCCGCTCAGGGCTCCTGTTAGTGCTTCAGCAGGGAAAAATATAGCTGCTACCGTTATAAAGTAAAAGGACTAAGACGCTACTGAACGTTAAATCAACCGGTTTAGAATTCTGAAGATTGATAATTATTTTAAGCTACCTTAAAGGGGTATGAAATTGTTGGACGCTGTGGCTGAACATCATATGCCCATTACCATAAGTCTCCGATATAGATGTCTTGTAAAGAACATTTCAGCTGTAGTTATATATGTAGATATATATTTATTTTGCAGCTTTTTTTCCTTTTTTTTTTTCTTTCTTTTTAAATGGCTGGAAAACGTAACTTTCTTGTGAATGATTTTGTGCGCAACAGTTTAGCGTATAACACACGGAAGGGCTTTGGCTGTAGCACATTGTCACTGCTCCAGTGGAATCACCTGGCTCTCGAGCAAAATTCTTTTTAAACTTGGATTTGAAAAAATAATCAGCTGCAGTTCAGCTGAGCCATTCTTCGTGCATTAGGGACCGGTCTGGTCATTGACAAGTGAATGCAGAAGCTATGCTGTGGCCGTCTGCCAAAGCAATTATTCAGGATTTAAGCTAAAAAGGCTCCTTCTCCCATATCCTCTCCCTTTGCAGGGTCATGTAGGGATAAAAAAGACTGTAAGGTGGTCTTTTCCCAGGAGGAGCTGAGGAAGCGGCTGACACCCTTGCAGTACCATGTCACTCAGGAGAAGGGGACGGAAAGGTAAGGCAGGGCGAGGGGAGCGCAGCCCTCGAAACGCAGGCAATCCTTCTTGTCTCCCTTTCCTCTCGCTGGCGCTTCCTCATCCTTCCCGGCAACTTTTTTTTTTTTTTCCAGGAATTCTGCACTTGTTTACTAACCCCTACAAATTAACACCACCAAAAGACAAGCATCTGCAGCATGGAGGCCACGGCCAGGGGTCTTGTGTGACTTATAATGAACACTGTATGTCTTATAAAGTCGCAGGGCTTATGTTTAGGGTCTGTTTTTAGTTTACTGCAAAATGTGTGGAAGTAATAGCGGTTTAGGTACACTTCTTGGAAGACATCACAGTAAGCAGAACCACGAGGGAAATGGCCCCGTGCCAGGATGCTGAAGTTTTGAAGGTGGTCATTGTAAGTATAGACATTTTGGCTGCAGAAAGAAGGTAGCATAATTTAGTTCTTTTCCACCCCGCTCCAATTTCTTTTTGAAGCACATGTGGAGAAGGTATTTATTGGCTCATTTGTGGTTGGAATGTCAAAAATTTTCAATAACTGCCCTCACATGGCTTTAGTCGCTGGAAGCCAGCCCTGAATCCTGCAGGAAAAAAAAAAGGACTTGCTTCCAAGACTGTTTTTAGTGAATAAAGTCTCTCTCAGCTGATTCCAACACGAAGGTAACCTGCCAAGGCCTAACCATTTTTGTTGTCTAATTTATACCATTGAGCTTGGCATAAGGCCCCGGCTTTACCTCCGATCCAAACGTACTAATGATGTAACCGCTTGTTTTCATTCATGACCTGAAAGGGCTCTTCACCACACACGGGGTCCTGCTTTATAGGCGGCACTCTTCCCGACAGCGTGCTGTTTGCTGGATGTGCCGAGCGGGCCGATCCGCTGCTCCCATCCCTTCAGCCCCCCAGCCGCCCAGGCTGGCCTAGGGATGGGGACGGCAGCCCCCACTGCGAGGCTTTCCTGCCCCGCGTCCCTCCCTCTTGTGTACGGGACCAGCAATGTGATTTAATGTGCACAAACAATTGGAGATAAGGTCATTCTTAAAAATCCTGTTTATAAAAAAAAAAAAAAAATTAAAAAAAAAATTGGACCTCATAAAAAGGGTGAAAGGATAATAAAAACAAGCTGCGGAGCACATAGGCTTTTTGTTGGACTAGCACAGCTGATTCGTATTAGATGAATGACCTCCTAGCCTTTTAGATTGTTAACTTAGAAAAATATTCCCTTAAAGCTGTAATATTGCTTTTCAGCTACAAATATAAGGCGCACGCAGCCTGAAATCATGGAGCAATTATTTCATTTTCAGCTACAATACTTCTGTTGCCCTGGCAGCCCATCTTGGGTGCACCAAGCACTGAGTCTTCATTATCATCTCAATGGCAGACACCCAAGAGCTTTGCACCTCTCGCTCAGCATCTGAACTCACTGCTAAAACATTTCCTAAAGGCATACCCTCTTGCATCGAAGTACGTAGGATGAAGCTAAATTTGAAGCCATCCATGTTTACAAAACATGCCTTTCACTTACCAAATGTAGGAAGATTCCAGTCTTTCGTTTTTGTTGTTCTGTCCTTTGAACTGTGTGACAATTTGCTTCCTCTTGCATGATACCTAACACCTGAAGCTAACTAATGAGGACATTCCCCTTTTCCTGTGCCTGCTTTGTTTGCTTCATTTAATAAAAAACAACTGCAAACTTTCAATTTTCTTTTTTTTTTTTTTCTGTAATATTTTTCTAAACTCCTACCTACTCTAATAATTTTATTTAAAAATCCTCTATTTATTTTTAAAATGTAGTGTTATTGTTTTCCCAGTGCCTTTGAGGGGGAGTACACACATCATAAAGCTCAAGGAATATACAAATGTGTTGTTTGTGGAACTTCTTTATTCAAGTGAGTATACTAACCGTAGTTTTGAGATTACTGTCTCTTAGTTTATGTGCTGTGTTCCAGTATAATCTTGCATATATTCCAGTACTGATGTAGTTGTGTAAGAGAATGTAAGTCGTTCAAATTGATAAGGAGTACCAGAGAAGCATTGTAATTAATAATGTTATAGTAGAATAATAAATACACAAAGATAGTAAATAAATAAGGTGGCAGATTTTATGGTAAGATAACACTGTATTAAAATAGGCATTTCAACTAAAATATATATGTATATATATATTTTTTTCCATGTGCACCCATGCCAACTTATAATACGGTATTTTGCTGCTCTGATAGCGCCAAGTTCTGGCCGTTAGCATTACTAGCAGGCAGCTTTAAGATTTGGGTCCTGTGTGGCAATGCTGCATCCGTGTTACAGCATTGTGTCCAAGAATAGAGAAATAAGTAGATGCTTTTTTAGAATTCAAGCAGTTAAGCAAACAAAACCCAGGAAAATGACATCACTTACTGGATTTTCATCCATCCCAATTAACACGCACAGAGAGCTGAGTTGGAAACTGAGGCAAGGATTAAGGAAGACATAATAAATTTTTGTCTTGCATGACAAACACTCTTTAGAAGTACTGTGGGAATTACAGCTCTAAATTTGATGGTAGAAGCAGCGCTGATTGAATTTTCTCAATCACTGCATTGTTCTGCCCCATTTCTGTTGTGTATTTTTTTTTCATATTTTTGGCTACTTGTCTGCATTCGGATGAAGAATTCCATTTCTTGCTTGTTTTTCTCTCAGTGCACATTGTCTCAGCCCTCTCACTTGGAGAGGCACCTTCACAGCAGCGTGAAGCAGGATGGTCAGGATAGCATACGGAAAACTGGGTCGGTAATAGGTTACGAAGGAAAATAAAATTGATGTAGCTCCAGAATCACAAGATGTGGCAGTGATAGTTTTTCTCAAGGGACTGTCTGTAAAGATGAGAAAAGCACTTCATCTCTGTTAACTTTGATTTCTCTGTTAGATGACCTGCAGAAACTTTAGTAACAATGTGAATCTTTTGAGTTGGAAAACTGATCATTATGAGCTCAGCCAAGGCAATATTCTCATGTCATGTGTCATTGTGGTGCTTGGCTTGGGGGTACACACTGGGATCTAAAGGCTCCAAAACCTGTTTTTCTACTCTGCCACTTAGACGTTCCCCTGCTTACCATGGCTAAATCTTTGTGGGGGAAATCCTGGCTCTGTTGAAGTCAATTCAAGTTTAGCAAATGAATACAAGGCAGCCAGGATTTCACCTTGTACCTTCAAGACTGGCTTCCTTTCTGTCGTCTGCTGGAGAAAGAATAATTTTTTTGTAAGGTGAGATTTGGACAGCAGTAGTTCGCATCAATGAATGTGAACTGCTTTCCAGTCACTTTCACAATCCATTTCATATGGGAAAAAAACTGCAACAGGAGACTTACTTGTGATTATCTAAAAGCCAGTATGCTTTGGCATAGTCGACTTTTGTAAGTTAAAGGTAATGAGTTGGATTTCCCTCTGTGAAAAGAGCTATATGGAAATGTCCCTGTTTTCAGATTCTCTTTGAGGCTCCCCATGGATTTTATGGGAGGAGAGAGGAGGGAAGAGGGAAGTTGTTTTTTATTTTTAATAACTCCCAGGCCAGTGGGCACCTGAAAAAGCCTTCCTCATTGTGTCCCAAGCTGCCCAAGCCTTTGTGTTGCTTTTCGGCACTGAGCTCTCACCACCTCTGATGCACACTGAGTCCTGCTGGTTCTGCTGACGTGACTGGCCAAGGTGAGAACAAATGGAGAGGGCTGTAGGGGCCCATCAGTTCTGTTTGTGGGGCCAGGTACAGCCGCAGAGTTGAGGTGTGATGGGCACTCTTTCAGTACTGGTGCAGTCATTGCAGTATCAGTAGGAACTCTCCTAATCTGTCCTTTTGCCTGCACGATCCATGGTGGGCATTACGCTCAGCACCAACAAAACTGGTTTTAGCACTGTGAAAACAATTTTTTTCAACTAGGGAAGTTACATTCCTGTATCCTGGCTCCTCCTTCAGCCCAGCCAACTAAAGAAGTGAGAAGGAAGCACAAATAAGAGAATGCAAAATGTATGTCGTTTAGTAATTTTTTTCCACAAAGTATAAATCACCAGAATATTTGCTTTAGAGTAAGGAGGTAGGGCAACACAAAGAAAGGCCATTGCCGTAGTTAAAGTGCATGCAAGTGGTTTTTAGTTTTATCTTTTTTTCTTTTCTTCTTTTTAATTTCCAGATAGTCATCTGAAACTTGGATTTCCATTTGGTTCTCATTGGGTGTCCATTAATTTTTTTCTTCATGTCGTTGTAATCTGTAAATATATATATTTGGACAATGGACCTGTCAGTTTAACCGGGAAAGGGACTGAAGCTTCAGCAGTAATATTAACAAACTTCAACTTTTAACATTTCTGATTTACGTTGTTTCATTACCATGTGACACACGAGGTCAGGGAACACATGAATTTTACACTCCAGATGAAAGACCTGGTTTTTGGTACGTCTTTAAAACAGAACTCTGTCTCTATCACAGGAAAGATAAAAGAAACAATTAGGAATTTAACATCTCTTCATCTACCTACTTGTACTAGTGTTATGAGAAACCTCCCAAGCTTTATGGAGAACATGCTTTAACTTTTTCCACAATCAAAGGTGGCTCACGCATAAAATCCATAATCTTGCCATTGAATCTAATTACTCCATTTCTGAACTTTCACGCCAGACAGTCTCCTACATCCCAGTACAGCTGCCCAAAGAAAGCAATAAATGAGAGAGACAATAAACTAATCTCAAGTATCTCCTTTTCTGCAAGCCAGCCCATGTGCGGTTTTATGTTACACTGTGTTACACCCCAGTCCAGCAGCAGGCTTACGCTAAAGGCAGCGGATCAGCCCCCCACCTTCCTCTAGGTGGTTCTTCATGGCTTCCCCTTCACTGCACATTGATCCAGCGGAAAACTGAGCTACCAAGAAAAAAACTCAGTGCCTGTGAGCTGTATTCTCCAGTGTTCATTCTTTGTGTGCCACGTTTATGGCTGGACAGCCTCCGCAGCAGTAGTGCTTGCTTCCATGTCAGTTTGCAGAGAGCCACCAATGGCATGAGTAAATTCAGTGTTTTCTAAAGCCTGATGATATTTAAGGATAGTACCTACTTCATTTTTTTCAAGGAATTGTCTTGTATTCTCTGCTAAAATATCATTCTGCCCACTGCCATGGCAAGCAGAGGTTAGAAGGGGCCTGCATGAAACCTGCAGCATGCACTATTACCATAGGAGAACAATATTCCATATTTAATAAGCTACAGTCATGTCCTTTACCATATGCAAGACTGTGTGAGAAAGGCGTGGAATATATGGGTTGAACTGGGAAGCTGAGGAGAATGACTTCCCTTTAAAAAAGAAATATTATTGTTGTGTCAGTTTCCAATTTTTAGGGCCAAAGGAAGAATTGCCAAGTCTTAATAAATCACCCACCACTGCCTTTATTGCTTCCTGGAAGGAACTCTCGGTAATGGTGTTGGCTATTCTGAACACGTGCTAGGAGAAACAGGAACACCCGTATTCATGTCATGTTTTCATTCGGTTTTCAATGAACTGTATCTGGTCTTCCCAACATCTCTCGGGCATCTAAAAGCAAATGAGGAGAAAAGCAAAGCCTAGTTGTGTGATGCTGCCATTAGAATGGTATCCCTTTTCTCCATAACGTAAGGGAGGATTTCAGTCATTAGGCTAGATCTATAGCTTTCTTTTCACTATTTGGGCAGACCAAATGACAAATCAGCACTGGCCATCTAGCCGGGAAAGCCCATATGAAATACTTGCTGTAGCATCTCTGACAAGATACAATAGGTCTAATAGACCTACTGAAGCAACTTCATCCATCCAGACTGACTCTCAGTTACCTTACAAAATTTCTAGTTTTGTGTGTCAAAACCAGAAATAAGTATCCTTTTAATAAAATTCATTTAGAATAAGTAAGCTTTTGATTGTGTAGGAATCAGCCAGCAGGAGTGATATCAAACAGTTCTTCCCCCGAACCCAAATCTTGGGGCTCAGAGGATCTTCAGGATCTGAAAACTTGTAAGAGGTGATGCACCTTTTTGTGACTCTCCCCTAGAAAAGGGTGATGTATTTATAAAAACCAGTGAAGTTGCTATCGTCAGGCATTGGTTTCCTCTTGCTCTATTAGTTTAGGGTAGAAACCGGCCTTGGTTTTGAGTCTGCTATGTCTTCGCTTTGAGTCTTCTGGGCAACAAATGGTTGTGCGCTCTTAATCACCTTGACTGAAGTTAAAATAGCACAGTGCTTGTCGTCCTCAGAGCTGTCTGGACAAGACTGCCTCCAGCAGGGCAAACAAGTGCAGCAAGATGGGGGATCTCATTGTTCACAGAGGACCTTTCAACAAGTATGATTTCCAAAAGGCAAAGGATTGATGTAGATTTTATAGGAGGTGGGAATTACAGAATAGAGGACTTCAAATTTACCATTATAGATATTTCGAAGTCTCATTGAGACAAGCCTGTGAAACTGTTTTCATTTACTTATTGCTGAGCACTGCTGAATCGCAAATGTCTGTAGAACATATTAAGAAATTCAAAGAAATAAATACAAAGATTTCTGTAATCAAAGAAATATGCATAGATAATTTCCACTGATTTTACTTTAAAATTTCCCTTTGTTGTCTGTCATTTTTAAAGTCTGGTATCTGATTTCCCCTATTTGAAAACACACTGCTTTGTACTGACTGCTTATCAGTCTCACAGCTTGGAGAAGCAAATTTCAGCTGGTCTTAATCTACCTTATGCCTTACTATGTGCATACGTACCTGAAATAAAAATCAAGTACAGTGGATTGTTATGGATTATGAATACAGAAGTGCAGACTTCTATATTTACCTCTTTTTAACTCTCATTTTAAAGCAAACTCTGGACAGAGCTCACCCACAGAGTACACACTGACTAACATGATGTTAAAGTGCTCTTTTCGAATCTTTTCATCAATGTGCAGAACAGAAATTCTCTCAGCTTGCATCAGCAGTGAATCAGTCTTTTTTTTTTTTTTTTTCTTTTTTTTTTTTTCTGTAGCCTAGGAAAGCAACATTAAAAATACATCAGTAACAAGGCTTCCTAGGGAAATGTGGCTCACAGGGTCGTGCTGTCTGCGTGTCAATCCTTTCTCAATAACAAAACCTTATTATTTAATCTACTTGCCAATTTCAGCCAAATTTGACAAGGGAGTAGATATTAAACCTCAATGATATTGAGTGCTTAAATCTTTTGTGAAATCGGGAGAGAGATCACATTCATGACCTCTCTGAGGAGAGGCCTGAGCGAGAGTTCAGCTACATTATTAGATTATTCCAGATAATATTATTATAAATAATATATATATTATTGTATTATACCAGAGAATTCACATGAGGGTGGAAGAGAGAGAGCCGTTATGCATGCCCAGAACTGGGAAGGGCCTATGAGGAGTTTCACCTTATTAGGCACTTTGGTACCTGTCCCCTGGCCATAACGGGGCTGAAGCCCAGCTTTGCTTCTGCTGCTGCCTACAGAATACCTTGGTCCTTAACACTCCTCAGATTCCCTGATGATGGGGGTCTTGTAAATTCCTAGGTAGTTACATCAGGCATTCATTCTTACGCTGGAATACTTCCGTGTTTTTCCTTCTGGAAGCTTGCCTTGCTACACGGGGCTTGGGCTCATGAGTAAGGTCAGTGAGCATATCCAATCGATAGTTTACTTTTTCAGGAGAGAAGAGCTATGTCCATACCTGTGAACAAAATGGGTGAAAGCCTCTTCTCTGGTCCTAAAGGCAGGTGTCAAGACATGGCTGGTGTCTGTTAGCCTAAATTCTTCTCTGCTTCACAGTGGAGCAGTGTCATCTTAACGCTGCTCAAGGAGATGGTGCCTGGCCTACGCAACCCTGTGCCTTGCCTTTGTCCTGCCCAGGAATGTGCTGGCTCTCATGGGCATGGTTTAGGCCAGCACAGTGTCCACCAATGTGCACACAACTGAGCACTTCTGTCCTGGCCTTCTTTAGCTTAGCAGCAATGCTGTAGCCAAGAAAGCAGATGCTCCAACTTACTATTTTCTGTATGATTGGGTGCAAACTGCCAAGAGAGGAATTATTTTATTCTGCTCAATGACCTGGGCCAGGACACTGGCTGGCTTGCATTATATCAGGAACCTGCTAGATCGTTGTCTCTTTAGCAAACAGCCAATGCCAGTGTGGAATAAAGTGCTTTGTGAAGGAAGTTGTACCAGAGGTGCCACTATCATTTTTACAGTTGCAGAAGATGTTTATTTGAAGCCCTTGTCAGAGGGGAGTAGTATTTTCAGTGTCTGACCCTTCCCATGCTGTGCTTAACAAACTTGAAGCGAAACTTAGCAAAATAAACAGTGTGGAATAAACTGCTAATGCAAAGGTGTAAGAAAGCCACGAAGATCCAATGACTCCCTCACTGTCACAAAGAAAGGAACTGTTACAAGGATCGGAACTACAGAGATTTCATTGAATGCTTTTTGAGAGGGCTGTGTTGCTTTCTAAGGCTGTTCTCAATGTTCACTGGTCTTCAACCAAACCCTAATAAACCTGATAAAAACTTCATCAAAAAGGGTGAAAGAAAATGCCAGTTTTAATGCAGCAGTAAGTCCTTTTCCCCCTCTCTTTGCCACAAGCCCACTCTCTTTCTTACTACTTAGCATCTAGAGGATCAGGTTTATGATGCCTTTTAAAAGACCTAGGTCCAAATCCTTCACCTTTTCACAGTACAGACAAATTCTCTGTCTTTATATTTTGTTGTTTGTGATGGATTTAACTATCTCTGAGGTACTTAAAAGTATTGTGGTACCTTGTCCTTAGCTAAAGCTTTCCAATAGCTTCCTATTTCCTTGTCAACTAAGTTAAGGTAATTGAGCTACTTCACAGTTGTATTTCCATGCGTTATATGTATGAGTCATATCACAGTTGGAAAAGGAAAGCACTTGGTAAATGTCCCCTTGTTCTTTTTGTGCACATACAGATTCCTTCCCAAAGATATTTCTGAATAATTCCTTGACTTTCAGAGTATTTCTCTGGGGCAAAAGCAGAGAAAATATGCACAAATACGGTGGTTTGTTTTTTTTTTTTCAAAATTCACCTTCCAGTGTAATAAGTGATAAAAAAACAGTTTGTAAAGTGCCCAGCTACATAGAGGGCATCCTATCTGGTGGGATGTTTAGGTTGGATATCGGAACATGTACGGCAATAACAAAAAACACATAGAATTTTTTTCTGTCTGTTGTGGTACTGAAAGTATAAGGGAATCACACTGATTTTTTTTTTTTTTTTTGGTAGTAGAACATGCCTTTGGAACTTACTTTGAGCATTTAACTGCGTTCTATTTATTGGCCTTTTTTTTAACTGCAGATTTTTAACACCTATGTGGAGTTAGTTTCTGATACATTTGCCTAGTGTGCTATAAAGAGAACGATCCAAAGTGCCAGAAGATCTAGGGGAGAAGCGCTGGTTCCACTGAAGCTGCAGGAAGCATTATCTTCTTCCCACTTTCCTCGCCTTTCTGACGTCTAACCATTTCTATAATACTGTGCCTTACATTTTGTGTTGTTTTCCCATGGGGATACGACGGCCATGACAAAGGTTAAGGCCATCAGTGGCTCCTAGTGCTACCTCCCATGTTGTATTTTCTCTCATAGCCATTCTGCTGTTGCCAGACAAAGTTCTATTCATTTATCTCCCCGTATCGGTTTCCTGATTTGCTGTCCAGTAATTTATGACTGCGTGGAGCTTTGGTGCTCATTACGCTGCTCGGTGACCCTTGTGACCCACCCCCCTCCCCACCAACTCTCTGCCATCGTAGCCCCTGGGCTAGTTGTTACTGCTGCAAGATGGAGGGCCTCTGTCCATGCCAAGGTGAATGAAAGGTCACCAGCCCCATCTTGCACAGCTTTCAGCATGTGACATCGTGGGTCAGTACTGTGGCTGTGCAGTGCTGTATCATGAAAGATACTTCAGCAGAAGAAAAAATATGCAGCAAAAGGCATGTACTACTAAAGACCGAGCAACCTGTCAGGATGGAATCATAGAATCGTTAAGGTTGGAAAAGACCTCTAGGATCATCAAGTCCAGCCGTCAACCCATCACAGTCATGCCCAGTCACTGTCCCCATGGGATGCTGGCCAGGAGGTTGCCACACTTTGCTGGTGGCCCCCAGCTCTGCTGCTCTCCTGGCCTTTTTTTGGCTTTGTTCTGGGCATCGTGTCTGTGGCCAAAAAAATTAAGAGATGAATAAAGAGAAACATGCAAGTAATTCACCCTTTATTGGTTTACTATGGAGGTAAATTACAGGTCGGTTATAAACCTGCGAGGGCCTGTTTGGGAGTAGAAAACTGGAAATGAACTGATCATCTGGTGGCTGACACTTCAATAGAGCTCTGTTGGAAACTCTTCTTGCCTGAAGAAAATTGAAATGTCAGTATTTCTTTTATTCTGCATTGATAGCTGTTGAAGGCTTTTGTGCTAGGCTGAGGCCTGCAGAGGTGTGAGGGGGTTGTGTGAAGCGTTGCCTACAACTTCATCAGCAGAGTGTTCAGGTACAAGGCACCACTTGCATGACACACCTTTTGTAGGGTGAGAACTTCATTCTGTGCATAAATACAAACTGAAATGTGTTACTGAATGAGAGCATGATCGGTGGCTGGGAAGTTGTTGCTGGTGGAATTTTGAAAGGCATTTCATCATCAGTGCTTTTGATGGTTCTCTGTCAATTAGAAAGTTAAACTATGTTTTTTCCCGTCCATCTTTTCACCACCTGAGCTATACTTAGAATATAACAGACTGCGTACTGGGGGAAGGCAGAGAATGAGCAGGAAGGGAGAAGGGAGTTGTTTCCTTTCTGATGGCTTTAACTGTTGACACCAACAGTGCAGATTGGTTCACTTTTTCATCAGGATTGATTTGATTGTAATTCTTTGCTGCAGTGTAGACCTTTAGTATGGGTATTGCGATGCCAGTTACTCAAAATATATAAAATGTGTGAAATACATAGGCAGGCATTTGCATGCACGAGCTTATAAACTGTTGGTTTGGCTGTTGTTTGTTTGTTTGTTTTTTAAAAAAGGACCGAAACTTCCAAAAATACATCCTCTCCCTGATGCAACATACCAAGATCCCCTAAGATAGTTCCCCCTTGGAACTCCTGGGGAAATGCATTTTCCTGCCAATGTAATGTCCTTTAACACGACTCCTGCAGGTTGGAGCTGGTGTCCCGCTGCGACAGCCACAACCATGTGTACTGCTGATTGTTAGGGGGCAATACGAACCCGATCGGAACATGCCCGCTAATTGGTTTGAGAGCGAGATATAGACAATGCTGTCTTATAGCAGATTGTGTAGATAGGCCTAGTCAGAGGGTTAATTCTGCTTGACAGCACATCAGCAGCATCTTGAGAGTAATTACCCAACTTAAGTTTTCCCACAGTTGAATTGAGATCTTCAAAGGCTTCTACATTTACAAGTATTATTAACCTATATCTGAAACATGGTGTTCCCACAAGGGCTAATTTTTTCTTCCTTTTATTAAATATACAGGTTATAGGGTTCATTTGCTAAGTGCTAAGCCCTTAGAAGAAAACAGTGCTTGTTAGAGAGAGAGAAATCTGTAGTGCACGACCAAAGCTAATGATGCATAATGTGCACATCATTGTCTTTTTGCAAAGACTTTAAAACAAGTTAAAATTTAGGTCTGGCTCCCTTCCTCTCTCCCTCTCTTCCACCCCCTGCTTTCCACTTTTAGGAAAATCAAACCACTTATTCCTATGTGCAGAGTGAGTAAATTGAAGACACGCAGAAACAAAACCCTCCTAGGATGTTGTTCAATTAAGTGCAGATCATTGGATACAATACATATGACATTGATGAAATGGTATCTGCTTCAAAAATAGATTGGAAACATTCATGAATAAATTAAATCCCGTTAATGACTTTTTAAAAATGAAAATGAATGAAAACAATATTTGTTAGGAACAACAGTATGTCATGAATAACAGCTTATAATTTAATCCTGTTTTAAATTTATGTTCTATTTTCTGCATTCATTTTGCGATTTGTCTTTTAAAATATCTTCTTTGTAACAGTTCATTATAAAAGCCCAAAACGTTAAGAATCTTATTTATCTTTTGGGTTCAAATGCTATTGAATGCATTCAATATTAACACAAACAGGCAGATCGCCTTGTAAAATACAGTTTTTGCTGGGAGGGTATCGGTCTGTTAAAAGGCTTTTATGGCACGAAGCAGATCTTGTAACTTGTGATCTTTTTATTTTCTTTTGCAGGTCAGAAACGAAGTTTGACTCCAATTCAGGTATGTTTAGATTTACAGTGTTTTGCTGAATGTACACTACTCAGGTTAATCTCAAAAGAGTAGTTTATCAGTTCAAGTTCAGTTTAGTTTTAAACAAACTGGGGTAGGTCAGTCTGAAAAAGGATCTTCATTTCTCACCCTCTGCAAACAGCGTCATTACTGTGAAACATTTGCTTTTCTTTCCTTTCATTATATCCTGTCTTCTAACGTTTTCCCAAAAGATGATCAGGAAGATGTATCTCCTGACGGACTTTAATTGATCCAGAAAAATTATGGAACAAAAAATGATAATGCAGAGTGAAGCAAATGGAGGACTGGAGTGAAGTTTTGAAAATGATCGCCGCTTTAAGGGGGAAATGTTTTTCTTCCTGGTGGACAAAGACATTTCATGGGAATTTGAAGTCAGTGCAGCCTATCTGTCAGGAAACAGATGATTTGTCATCAAATTTTCGTGACAGATGCGTGTACACAATGCATGCCAGACCAGTCTGTAGGGCTCTCTCTAGGAGGTTTACCAAAAGGCAATCTCTCTCAAGTTGTCTTTTTAAAGAATTTTAATGTGTTGTAGGGATTGAGAGGGAAGTGAAGGTCAGTCTAACAGGTTAATGTGTATCTAGCCAGACAAAAAACTCAGGACAGCAAACAGAAGAACAGTTGGGAGAAAAACAGAACTCCTAGTAGCAGACTGTTACTTACTTGGTTAACTATTCTTGGGCACTCCTTAACGTTAAACAACAGTAGATTAAGAATAGGCTGTTGTCCTGAAAACTGGCTGAAATGCCTGTCGCCTGAAACGATCGCTCGAAATTTATTTTTTGTTGGGGTGGAAAAGACTTTTCAAACCCAAAGCCTGACATTATAGTAATCTTGTGTTCAGGCCAACCTTGTGTTTAAGTTATCTTCCATATGATTTGCTTAATGCGGTGGTTGTAATTGCTTATAATGATATGAATTTTACAATATATATTACTCAGATTATTTATGAAATAGCACGTTCCCTTTTATCCCAGCTGCAGCATGATTTGGGTTTGAAATGTGAGGTATTACTTTGCTTTTTCTTTCCGCACTAGATTTTATCTTTGGAACTGTATGGGAGTGAAATCTACAGCAGGAAGCATTTATATAGCTAATTCCTACATCTTGTGTACTTGAGTCATCTTGCTTCTATTATGATTTTAGTCTGAGAGTTCAAGGTTACTTGAATGAACTACATGCTAAGATTGTTTCTTAGATCAGTTTTACAAGGGAGGATAGCTTCACACATTTTGTGCCGTCACCTCCTTTCCTTATTAATAAAGACACCAGGACCATGGTGCGGAGCAGGATGTCAAATGTCTCACTTTTCTCTTAAGGAGAAAATGCTGTCTGCGGAATGTTGATTTGTTCAGTGGGTTAGGATACAAACACTCTTCTGATGTTTTCTTTGAAGCAGCACTCCCACCATGTGCCGCTGCCCTTGGCCATGAAGGTGGGGCTGTGGGATCTCCTTGGGAGCACAGAGTATCCGTGCAACTTTCGGCACTATCACTGCGATGGCAAACGCCTGCTCAGTAGATATCACCTCTCTTTCTGGGCTCTGTAGGCTGAATGTGAGCTCTTAAATGTCTCTTCTTCATCTGTGTGGGCCCCCAGGCTTTCTTTCCTTGTGTATGGGCTCATATTCTGATCACAGGCTGTCTTCTACCATTGCATTCCCAGGGGTTCTGGAAAGCCTGGTTGCCCAAGGACTGGCTGGCAAGCACTGCTCTGTGTCGCTGCACTTCTGAGCAAGCATTGCTTGTACAAGGCCAGATGCTGCAGTAGGAAATTTGGAAGTCAAGACCATTTATTGTAGAACACACACACACACAAAAAGTAAATAGAAATGATCAGTAAAAGCCCCAAGATCTTCTCTGTCTCTACAATTTTTGCTGCTCCTAAATATTCTCTGGACTTGCACCAGAATTCTCTGCTGCAGGTGGTCAGCTAATTTTATTTTGCTGAGTGTTAACAGGTACCACGGATGTCACCAGGAGTTTAAGGCCTTGTGCTGTGTTGCTTTCCACTTTAGAGTGCTTTGTACGCATATCATCAGGGATGCAGTACAGGCACATCCAGTGCTGAGGAGCTTTTAAGATTTATTCCTCCTTTTTCTGCAGCACCTCACTTTCACATTCTGCTTGTGATTCTTTCCCCTGTGCCTGCGAGGAAGATGTTGGTCATAATAGTCCTACCATGCGGCGCCAGCCATCTGCCCAAGGTTTGAAGGCTCCTCTCCCAGTGCATGGCCATGTGGGTGGCTGACAGCCCAGGCTGGGCTCTGGCTCTCATTCTGTTCTTTGCCACAAATGTTATCCTTGGAATTGAGAACTACAGAGTTTTAATGACTTGGTCTTATCAGTGCTGCCTCTTTTGGTGTCACATCCAAGGATAGTTGTTAGAAGATAATAGAAAAAGCAGATTAAGCAAACAAAGTGGAATTTTAAGAAAAAAGAAATCACAGAAAGTTCATAACCTTAAAGTGCACTTCATAGCTGGAAACATCAAGGCTGAAAAAACCTTTATCTTTGCGAAAAGTACAGCATGCCTGCCTTTGCAGGGGTGGTGCTCAGTTCTTCCACAGAGCTGCTCTTGATGGTCAGATAGCATAAGCACTTAGAGTTTATCTTTTGTTGCCAGAAAGTGAGAGAAGCAGAGAAATGGAGACACTGAGGTCAAGTCAACATGTGTCACCCAAATAAAACATTACTGTTTTTGTTTCTCCACTAAACAGTTTGCCACCCCATTCCCCAAAGCAGACGTTAAGCTCAACCCTCCCGCTGCTCCTGGGCAATCAGGAGAGTTGAGGCAGAGAGAGGAGGGATGCACTGGTGGTGGCAGAGAAGCATCTTTGCAAAAAAATCTCTTTCTTGTATGAGGGGATGTGATGCCCTGTGTAGCACTATGTTCTGCATAATGCATGCCTTCGAGATGTGTAAATGTGACATTGCTTTTAAAAG
Organism: Alectoris magna; assembly: GCA_030625065.1. NCBI lineage: Eukaryota > Metazoa > Chordata > Aves > Galliformes > Phasianidae > Alectoris > Alectoris magna. Next base: position 164,322,550 of record CM060560.1, on the reverse strand, counting down.
GGTTACTGCCATTTGAAACCAGTGACTCTACATTTACATGACCTTGAGTCCCTTGGAGACACCTTAAGGTACTTCCATGTCCCTCATTTCGTTTCGAATTCGCCAGACTGTGATTCCTGAGTAAAGCAACAATCCTGCAAACGGACACAAACATGCTTTGTATGAGCGTATCTCATGTTACTCAAAACAGCTCGAGTGTTGAACCTGAGAATGAGATAATTTCATTCTAGAATGAGTATTTTCCTGCAGGGAGCTGTTCTACAACCTGTCGCATGCTCTAAATTAACCTTAATGTTAATTCCAGTTAACTTGCAGGTCTAGATGTGCCCCTGTTAAACATTTATCAATGCTTATTGTACTTCTCCTTCCTAGAAATATGTGCGAAGTATAAAAGAGCTGAAAGAAGTCTTTCTAAAGCAAGTACAAAGTCTGGGATACAGCTTTAAAAGTGCCCAGTAGGCTCACTGTAAATGAAACCTTGAAAATATTGTTCAACACTGAAATATTAGGCAAACATTGTCAAAAGAAGATGAATTTGAACTTGAGAATTAACTTAAAAGAAGGCTGTAAAATTCTTATAGTGGTGATTGGGATTTATCATATAAATAGCTATAACATCTGTAGGGGACGCACATTCTTCATATCAAGACTAACAGTTCCATCTGAGAAACTTTTTTCTCTGCTGACTTTATAAGTCTAGCTGGCAGAGTTTCTGTCTCAGAGGCCAGGGGATTAGCTTCATGCTGTTAGAAGATCTTATGAAATGAAACAATTTTGCTTTCCTGTCATAATATGATGGATTTCCCTGGTACTGAAAATAGATTTTTCTAAAAAAGTACTTAAAAGCAAGAAAGGTTGTAAAAAAAAAAAATAGTTTTTCTCAAAATTTGTGAAGGAACAAAGTAAACCACAAAAAGAGCAGCTGAATCAATTTTGTTCCAATTGTGAGTATTTTGGGAGTGTCTAAAATGCTTGTAGTGTTATGCGCTTGGCTGGCAAATTGTAAACGCTCACATTTGCTTTTGGTACAGAGCAATACGAGGCTGATAAGAGTGAATTTAAAAATAGAATAAACGTTTTGGGATAGTAAGTTAAGGAATTTATTTTTTAATTAAGATACAAACAGAGGAGTTTTTAACGGTGTTTGATAGCAGGGAGAACTTGTAGATCTCAAAAGTCGTCACTGAATGCTGTCAATCCTACTTTAGTAATAGAAAAATAAGCACAGACAATTCAGACAACTGTCCTGGCATGAATGGTAGCGGTGGGTTTCCTACTGCCTGCAGGGAGGGCTGGAGTTTTCTTGGGGCATCCCCTGAAACATTTGGTGTATCCTGCATGTCACCGTGGCTGCAAGCCATGTGATATTCAAGTGATAGTGTTGGCGGTGAAATTATGAAGGGGAAAAAATCTGAGTTCTGTGTTAAAAAGAAGGGACAAATCCCTGGACAATGCACTCGGACTCCAGTGGAGTCTCTATTGTGTGCGTGTCACTCAGATGGTTGAACGGAGGAAGTCAAGGCGAGCAGAGTGTGATGTGACAGTGATGAAAGCTCTGTGCTGTAGAGATGCCTCTGAGCACTGGCAGAAGAGGGAGATGTGCCCAGGGGTGCAGGCTGCCTTCAGCTGTGTTCTTCATTGCTTCCTGTGCCTGCTGGCACTCCTCTCAGAAGAGATGTGCATCCAGATGTACATCTCCAAATAACAGTTCTCTCTCCCTGCTTGACTGAACCACACATCTATACAGATTAAGCAAAATGTACAGATTATCTGTGTGATTTTGTATCTCCATTTGTGTAAATACCCTGGAAAACTGTCTGATTAGCATCAGGAATTAAGCTATAATAGCTGCCCATGTAGCTAGAGGCTGTCCTGAGGGACAGCCACACGCCAGCTTTTGTTGGATCCTTGCCACCCCAGCAATCAAATACAAAGCAAGCTGTAGAGACCCCGACAGTTTCTGGAATTTCCTTCACTTGTCTTGTCTGGAATCACAGTGTCTACTCATGACTCTGTAGTTTTTTCTTCTCTCTGTATGTTGTCTTTTCCACTAGAAGGAGTGTATCCCAGTATCTCAGCTCTGTACAGTGCTGTCATGCTTTTGTCCAGATAAAAGTCACCACTCTTTCCTCTCTCGCCTCTGTATTTACTGCTACAGTTCCCTTAATAAGGTCCTACAATGTACTGACTTGCTAGGCTACATGATTCAGCACAGGTGTTAGAAAACAGTCAAAGAAAATTATAAGGTTGAGGTGGTCAGATATTTTCCTCTCATAAATTCCTCTCAGCTATGCTTCCAGATGTTCAGCAGTAAACCTTCCAAACTCTATCAGCTCTGATTTCCCTTAGCCTCTTATCAGTCCCGCTGCATGAAAGCCATCAGTACAACTATTAAGAGTACAAGGACATCTTCTGAGTAAGAAATAAATGAAAACTGAGACATCTTGAAAGCGAGCATCCCTTTCTGATCCTTGCTACTAGGGAAACCTAAAAAACACTAAACTGGCATGAAACCTTAAGTCTCTGTAGCAGCAAGTAATGTCATCCATCTATCAACTGGAGGGTAGATCTAAGTACAGATAACAGTCTCAATTTCTAAAGTTTACTGATGTCAACTTCTTCATCCAAAAAATGCATCCAGATTGTTAGCGTTGCTCTTAATTTCTTCTTCACAAGGCTGAGGAGCTGGGGGAGAAAGACATTTGGTGTTCATAACAAAATCGTATCAAGTTCATTCAAGTCAACCTACGATCAAGGAATTTGATTTAAAAACATAAACAGATTACTGTCAGAGTCTGTAACAGGGAAAGTGGCAAAAATCAGCATGGATACTGAAGAGCAGGGGTGCTGTACAGCTTTCTGGGTGGGGCAAACCTCCTCTCCAGAGTGTCCTTAATTAAGAGTTATTTCCTTCTCTCTGGCCACCATGACCGTATGGATCCTCAAAAGGGTACGTGAACTGGCACAGTGAGGCAGTGGGAGACAGCAGCTGCCTAAACGGAACATCAGCTCAGATGATCTTACTTGTCATTAGTTGGTAGCACTGTTTTGCTCTTGGCATTGACAACTTTATGAGCAGTTCATTATGGATGCAGTGGCTGGAAAGCACGGTCTGTTATATTTGATCAGCATTGGGATGAGTCATTAGGTCCAGATGCAAACTGAGCCATCTGGTGAATACTTTCATGGCCACACTACAATGTGATCTGGAATTTGGATGGCTGGGACATGTAAGTGATACATCTCAGCGAGTTATGTGCTAGTAACAGTGCTGACCTGCGGTGAGTGATTGCCATCCTATTCTATCTCTTGTAAAGTACGGCAAAATACGGTCAAATTATTTCAACATACAGAACAGTGTTTTAATCAGTGAAGGTCTGATTAAAAATGTAAGCATGCAGGAAAGCTTGCTTGTCTAGGTTTTTGGAAGGAGGCTGCCAGCTGTGAGAGGATTCCAGATGTGCACCTTTACAAATTCTATTGCTGGGTTTCCAGTTGCAGTTGTTTTTTTTTTTTTCTCCCACTTTCTCAGTTCGTCTTTGCACCTGAGCTTGGCTATTACTTGCTGCCAGGGGCACGATTCTTCTCAGCTGCTGAAGAATTATCAATAGAAACACTGTTGATTTCGGGAAGCTAGATCTGTGAATCTAGCAATCGAAGGCCAGTGGCCTTGATCATACTCACAACAGCCTTCAATCCTTCTGAGTTAAAGGTCTGTGTAATTTCTGTTTTGTATTGTTTGAATGATGTATGCCTCCCTCCTGTAAGTCCTGTTTGTGTCTCATTGATAGGGCAGCTACGAAACCGTGCTTTGCCCTTGTAGGCTAGCACACATGCTCACTGTGCCACTCCCGCATGAAGCACTTTTTTGGCACGTGGTAAGAACTGTGCATTAAAAGGCCTTGCTCAAGGAGCCAGGAATATAATATCAACAAAGGCAAATGCAATTTTCTATTTTTGTCTTAGATACACTTCAATAGTCATTGCTGTTTCTTTCTTGCCTTGCTCTGAGAACCTTGCTGGGAAGCTTGCAATGTGTTTAAATTGGCCCTGTAATGAAAACATTTAGATTTGGTTTTCCATTTTAATATTGTTCACGTAAACAAATTCATCAGATCTATTTAGGAGGAATTTTTTACCCCCTTTTCTAGTTACTAAAGTTGATCTTTCTTTTTCTACTTTTTATTTCATTATAAATAGCTACTTTAAAAAAAGCCATCTTTTAGAAGCAATTTGGAAAAAATAGTCTTAGAAGATGTAAGTTATATCATAGTTTTATTACATGAAATTGAAACGACAGTGCTCTGTTCAATTATAATAGAAGCTATAATGTAGATTAAGCCTTTTTTATTTGTCATAGGTGTATACTTTCTTCACATAACTTTGATCTATAAAAGAATAATTCTGGTAGTTGGGGGATTTCTCTTTCAAGTTAGCAGCGTTCAGCAGTGTAACATCCTTACTGTCCTGGAGGGCTGGACTTCTTAAACACAGAAGTGTGATTCTTGCTGTTAACTGTTAATTTTTAACCCGTTAATTGTTGTGCAGCTTCCTACTGAGCAAGGCTACCTAATTACTTTTCAAGAGCTACTTGCACTGCTGCAGTCTTGTTCAGTGGACAAAGCAGAGGATTTTTGCTGATACTCTTGAATTATCCCATACTCTCAAACTTCACAAAGAGTATAAAGACTTTTTCTGTTCTTTATAGATGAAAATTCAGTCACATTAGCTCTGTTACAGAATAACTGTGATAATTAAACTTTACCATGGTCCCATTTAATTAGACAAAAATGGAGTGTGTACAAGAGAAGCCCTAAGAATGGACAAGCAGGGAGGTTTCTGGTCACAGCTGTGGCTCATTGAGATTGTTATATAGCTCAAATGCAATTTACCCACACCATGTACAGTTCGAGTCAGTTGTATTGTTTCACTGCCTTATTAGTACTCTATTCATTTAACCATGAAGAGGGGAAGGAAATTGCTTGTCTGCTTTGTGATTTGGAAGATGAACTGTAATTCATTTGTAAGTGGAGTATTATGGCACTGTGCATCACAAATATGCTTCTGAAGAGATTTTGAAGAATGGCAAAACAGGATACTATTTAGTTCACTGCGTGACCCCAGTAAACAGGAATTCTGTAGGAAACAAGAATTCTTCACATCTCTGCTCTCTTCTGGTGCAGAAACTATCAGCATCCATTTGGGTGTTTGTAGGTGGCTGGAGTGCGCAGGTTTGGATGTAATTTGGATGGCTCTTCATATTTTTAATGTTGTATGGGTATCGATAGATTCTGTACCCCGTTCCAGCATGGCTGACAGCTCAGTGACCTAGGGTAAAGTCCTTTTTTCCCTATGCCTTTTTCCTCCTGCCCATCATCTGTCGAGCTTGTTTACATTACAAGACTTTCAAGAGAGAGAGCCATCTCTTTCTGTTGAGCACGTCTGAGACCCAGTGCAGCAGAAAGGTTTTCTCACTTGAGATCACCTCCTAAGTCCACCATAAATCAATTAATTGGTGGCCTTTGCAAAGTATCCCGTTTTTGATTGAGCAAATGAAGTTTGAGCAAATGAGTCTCTGAAAAGTAGTGTAAGAAGCAGCATGGTAAACGTATTCAACTAAATTATAATCACTACCAGTACCACAATATTTGTGTCAGGGGGATCTCAGTTATGCAAAGAAGAAAGACAGTATAGTCTTCCCAGGCCCAGAATCCTTCACCCAATCGAAGTATATGATGTCTGCAGCAGAATGCATGACTGTGGACATAGATTAATAAAAAAATTAATGCCTTTAAGTCCAATATGTAATAATAGCGGAGTTTAAATTACATGTAGATATGATTAGGGCTAAGGTGTATAGAAGAGAGAATATAGATAAAATACAAACTTCCAAAAACTCTTGGGTCTAGAAAATCAGGTTTTTATGTGATTATCTTAGGATCATTCACATATACACATTAATTTCTGAAAACCACAACAACATGCAAACTAACCTCGTGTTTGGAAATGTAAACGATACATAACGTGATGGGGCCTGGAGGAAGTTAAACATCTTTGTCAATGCCAGCTCATGAAATGAGTTTTAATCTTGCAAGATGCTGGACAAGTTAAAGATGCTGGACACTCGTCATGGATCAGCCCACTAGCGTTTTCTACTATTGTGGAAATAACACAAATTTTGAATGGAAAAGGATGGGAAATCAGAAAGATGGTGCCTTGTTAACACTGAAGAGATCCTACTAAGGTGATTTTTAATATATATTGTATTTGGTACAATCTGATGGCATTCTCAAACGCAATGATTTGTCTTTCTTAAGTAGTCACTTTTTAAGCTGCAATCCCCTCCCAGCATGTTTGAATTTACATTGAACCAGTAAATTCATCAGTCTCCATTCCACCCTTCAGGAAAGGCAGAAAAAAATATCTTAAGTACTTCCATTCCCTTTCCATTCATTCCTGCTCACCTGAGAATTACTGTTACTCTCCTTCCTAGTGACTAACGGAAAGTTTCATCATTCATTTGGCTGGAGACCAAGCAGCTGAGAAGGTTGGGTTGGGGCCCTTCCTTGATTTAAAGAGTGACTATGGCTGTGCTGGGAAATCAAATGCTGACTCAGTAGTTCCTAGACCCTTCTTTAGGTAGACCACTGCATCAGTCATCCTATAAAAGGTTATCCCTTGTTCCTCATTGTGCTTTCAGTTATGTCTTTTTGAAAATAGATAAGGTCAAAGGAGAACAGAGAGCAAAGTGGCAAGATGACCTCTGAAATACAAAATTTCACTTGTTTCTCGTGGAGATATGATCCTCTTGCTGAAATCAGAGAAAAAATATGAAAAACCTGGCTCCTCAGCTGAGGAGTGTTCCCACCTTTTCATCCACAGAGCCTAGCAGCTGCTGCTTGTTGGCTGTTTGCTTTCACAGTAAAACCAACTCAACCCAGCCCCCTCATTTTGGCTGAGGGAGAAGGGGAGTTGCTTTGGGTGTTTTTTTTCAGTTGCCCTGGCTCTCCCTTCCCATTTTGGGAGGAATCCCTAGGTCAATAAGGGCAGCATCCTACTTCAGAACGCAAAGGAGTAATTTGAGCTGTGATCTTCTGGAAGTGCCTGGCCTGAGGTCAGCCTAGATGAGAGCTGGAGCCACGTATAAACAGCAGGATGAGCACCTTGCTACTGTCTTCATTGCAGTCTCTGGCACAGAGGAGAGAGTAAGACTGCGATATGCTGTGCGTGCACCTGTCCAGCTCCGTTCCCAGCATGTCAGATAGCTCCTTTGATTTCATGAGCTTGTCTTAGTGGATGAGCCAGCTGCAGCCAGACACTAGGCATAGAGGACCACTGAGGTGCTTTTTGCCTGTGTGTCCTGATCAATATAACAGCACAGGATGGTTACAGTCAATGTGTATACTATTTTTCGTTATTTTCTCTCCACCATAAAGTGTGGGCTTTTTTTGGTTTTAAGTAATGTCTCATTAAGCACAGTATCTAATGTGCCTGAGTGCATGTTGTCCAAAATTGTACATCTTGTGTTTTGAGTAACATGATTTATGAGGTCATGAATTTGAATAAGAAAAAAGAGAGAGCTATTTTTTTTTTTTCTTCCCTCTGGGTTTGTCAGAGAGAGGGGGGAAAAAAAACCTTAGCCTTAACATATTTCCTATGTAAGATGATGGGAATGGTTAGCATTAGTTGAAAGAGAAAAAGGTCTGTTATTTGAAGAAAAAAAAGTTTCATGTCATTAGATTCTATGAACTAGCCAAGTGATAATGATTAATGACAAAAGATTCAATGAGGATTAAAATGTTTCATGTTTTTCTTTCATTGATAGAGTGTTGTAAATTTGTGACCAATAAGAAACCATATGAAAGATCTGTCAGCTTTTATTATCTCACGTTTTGGTTTCTTATCGAAACTGATTTCAAATTTTATAGTACTAAAAGTAAGAGGAAAAACTCAAGCTGCTTTTAATCAAACTGGAATGCTCAGTGATCACCTTTAAAATCTTTACAGGGTTGATCTGAGTATGAAGTAAAGAACGTTAATTTGTCTTTTGTTGACTTAATTTAGTGGCAACCACAGTATTTAAGATGTAATGGTAGACAAGTTTGTGTCATACCACTGCAACTGCCACTGCACATGTGGACATCCATCTGCTTGGGATTAAGTGCTAAGTTAAAACACCAATGAAGCCTAATGCTGCCAGTTTAAGTCAGACACAATTTGCACCAAGTTTTATGCGAGTAAGGACAGCATGATCAGGACTTAAGCCAGATGACAGTGAATTAAATTACAAAGACTGAAAGTACGTCTGCAAGGAAAGAAATGCATCCCTGTGTGATCTGATAGGAGTCCTGGCAACCATGTCTCCTGTTAGAGGAGGCTGGATTACCATTTGGTATGCTGTTGTAATTCCCTCCCACTGCTCTTTACAGACCATGTAGTCCCAGCCTTTTCATCAGGCATGACCAAGGTGTCTAAACGGTCTTAGAACCCTTCTCCAAATACCATGTCTATGAGTGTCTCAAATTCCATATTTTAAGTGTTTGATTCTGAGGGGTTCTGTTGGAGAAGTCTGCCTAGGGTGCATTGCGTCACCCTTCTAAAGTACCCATCCCTTCTTATTGACTTCAGCTGGGCATGCAATTTGGATGGTTAATCTTAAAACAGATTATACCTGTCTACAGTGGATGTGCAGAGAGCTGAGGCTGAGTGCAGGAGGTCTTCAAGTTATTTCAGCTGCTGCTGTGGAGGAGTAGTAGAAAAAATTTGTAAGTATAAGAGATGAACAACCCAGTCACTCCTGAGTTGTGCTGGATGCTGTTGAACCACCTGTACACACAGCCTGGGAGTAGTGTGTTTACGGGAAGGTTCACAGAGTCATAGAAATACCAAGGTTGGAAAAGACCTCCAAGATCATCTAGTCCAACTGTCCATCTTCCACCAAGATTTGTTGTTTCAGGCAGCCCATTCCAGTGCCTGACCACTCTTTTGGAGAATAACTTTTTCTTAATATCCAACCTGAACTTCCCCTGGCAAAACTTGAGGTCATTCCCTTTTATCCTAGTGCTAGTTATGCAGGAGACGAGACCAGTCCCCACCTCACCACAACCTACTTTCAGGTAGTTGTAGGGAGCGATAAGGCCTCCCCTGAGCATCCTCCTCTCTAGACTGAACAATCCCAGGTCCTTCAGCTGCTCCTTGCAAGACCTGTGCTCCAGACCACTTGCAGCTTCATTGCCCTTCTCTGAACACACTCCAAGGCTTCGATGCCTTTCTAGTACTGAGGGGCCCCAAACTGAACGCAGTACTTCAGGTACAGCCTCGCCGGAGCTGTGTACAGGAGTATAATCACCTCCCTGCTCCTGCTGGCTATGCTATTTCTAATACAAGCCAGGATGCTATTGGCCTTCTTGGCCACCTGGGTACACTGCTGGCTCATGTTTAGTCAAGTGTTGACCAGCACTCCAGGTCCATTTCTTCTGTGCAATCTCCCAGCCACTCTGCCACAAGCCTGTAATGATGTTGCCTGGGGTTGATGTGGCTGAAGAGCAGGACCCAACACTTGGTCTTGTTGAACTTCATCCCATTCATCTCAGCCCAGAAATCCAGCCTGTCCAGAACCCTCTGAAGTGCCTTCCTACCTCAGGAAAATTGATGCTTCCTCCTAGCTTGGTGTCATCTGCAAACTTACTGAGGGTACACTCAATCCCCTCATCCCGGTCATCACTAAAGATATTAAACAGAGCAAGCCCCAGTACCAAACCCCGGAATACCACTCATGTTTGGTCTCAAGCTCATCTGGTCTTGGATGAGTCTATTTTAGTTGTTTCTCTTTGTTTTTCTTTTCATTTCCCTTTTCTTGAAAAAAAAAAAATCTATTTATCTGTCTCTAATTATAATTACCCCAATGAACTGCAGCACTTTTATTCTGTTTCTCTTGAGCAAGACTCATCAGATTTGTAAAAGCTGGCAAAGCGTGTTTTGTAAATGCATCGTTCACCACTGTTCATGCGTTCTTGGGCAAGAAGAGAAATATGTAATTGAAAGGAAGACAGATTGGGGGTAATGAGAATGAATCAAAAATGTTGGAAATATATTAAACTCAATTTCAGTCAGGACCCAAATATTACGGTGATCTTTGGTATTTTTTAGAAAGCAGTTAAAATTTTCCAGAAGTTTATTTGGCAGAAATTTTGCTGATTTTGTGCTGCTTCTTACGAACATTTAGGAAGTCAGAGTCTTGTAGTCTATGCTAACCGTTTCAACCAAGCTGAGGACACATGACACAGTAAATGCAGTTGTGAAAACTGAAAGGTGTCTTCTTAAAACATTAACGTTTAGAAACAGAGGTGTTCTGTTTCTGCATGTTGCATTTCAAAGCAGCGGTCAAAACAGAATTTCTGTGATTCTGTGAATTTGCCTGTTTGTATTCTCATTAAAGAAATGTTTAGCCACAGGATTTTTTTGAAAGTACACATAGGCTCCCTTCCATGCTATTATCTCACCTTGACTCAATGTTTTTTTTTTCCTGCCACACACTCCATATTTAAGGGATTTAAAAAGAGTCCAAGGAATATGGATTTGCAGTAGGGTGGGATTTGGAACATCAACTGCCAGCTCTGATAGATGGACTATCTGGAAACTGATGAAGACATATTTAGGCTGGAGAGTGATGGAAAAAATGTGCTAGTAAATAAAGTCTGCTGCGTAAATACTATATTGAGGGCTCTAGAAGCAAGTTTAAGAGACAAGAGGGGAAGATATAGCGTTTCCCTGAAATTTTACCCCTTCCTGCATTAAAGGGTAGGAGGAAATCCCTGACTGAAGGAGAACTGACAGAGCTGGATATTAGGTCAGGAGTTAGTGTCAGCGTCAGGCTATGGCAAACTGAAATTACGTTGACTATCGCTCACCCCGTTAACAGGTGTTGCTGGAGATGAGAAGTACAGGATCTCTCTTTACTTTGTTCTGTTTTCTTTGCTTTTTGCATGCCTGAGACTCTTCTGTCACTCCACAACAATGATGTACCTCATCCGTACCTGGACCTGTGCCGTTGCAGCATTATGGTTAGCAGGGCTGTGTCTCACTGGTGAGGAACGCTGCTGGAACCCACGCCAGCAGCTGCTTTTACTCCACTGGTTCCAGGCATCACAGCGTAGGCTGTATAAAAGGTCCCACTCCTGAAAACCTAGAGAAATGAACATAGCAGAGCTGTAATCTTAACTCCCTTGTTCTAGTCTCTGTAAAAGTAATTTCTTTAATGACACATTAACATAAATTTTCGTGTTCTCCTTTGCTTTCTCACACAAGGAAGATCAGTGCCCCAAGGACCTGCTCTGGGTTGGGAAGTGCAGCACACCAGGAGCTCCCTGTGGGACTGCTCCTCCTGGGCTGCTCTTTCAGAGGGAAGGGAGCACGGGGCTGTCTCCCACCTCCTGTAAAGTCCATGTCTGAGACCCATGGCAAGGCAATTTGTCTGCATCTGGGTGGGAGCAAGGACACAGATCTTCATCCAGCACTCTTGGCCCTGAGTGGATCTGACCTTCATCAGATCACAAAAGGGATGAATGGTGACAGAACTTTATCCATCCCCCTCCCTCCTTCCCACAGTGAGTAGGGTTATTGGGAAACTTCAGGAGCTGAAACTCATGAGATTTCCACTGGCAATTTGCCTCTGAGAATGTTTTTACTCATCCACAAACGATTGAGCTTTAATGAGTTTCTCATAATTTGTACAAGCAGAACAGTGTATTTCTTTCCTTCTTTTGCCAGTGGTTCTTGCATATGTTTTTTGAAATTTTCATAAAGCATTGGCCAGTGCCAGGCTTAAACCTTGCACAGATGGATGTAGAAAATAACATTAAAATGCATAAGCAATCAAATGTATTACAGCCTGTGGTTCTGCTTTACCTTTTGGATAGCAGTGTATTACTTTGTACTTTAAAAAAAAATGCAGTCTGTTGAAGAGCCTAAAAAATAAGGCAGAGCGTTCTTCAAATGTGTAAAGATTAATAAATGAAGAGCATTCGGTGTCATCTTCAGTGCAATTTAAAGAATAAACTTACCTAAGTTATGCAGTCTATCTTTAATTCAGACTCTATTTCCGGAAACTTCCTACTCATATCTCATTAGTTCAACATTATGCTTTATTTGTACAAGCCTGTTTTAAAACTGTTGAATGGTGGGGAATTAGAGAATTAAGAGCAATGATAGTATGTGTATTAGAAACAGTCAAAGCAATGGTGAAGACAGTAAAATCCCTCGTTCTCAGGAAGCCAACTGATACTTACTGTAGCCCATGCAAATGTTTCAATGATCTAATAAAGATCAAGGAAGAAAAAAAATAAGAAAAATGATAGTGTGATGAGATTAGGGAAGCAGATGGTTTAAGCAGAGGGATGACAGAAGGATACGCTGGTGTAAAACTGCAAATAAAATCATTGTTTGCCCCGATCGCTCATTTTATATATTTGGATGGATGTACTGTCGTTGCTACACACTTTTACTGTATGAAGAGACAAAATGTTCAAACAGAGGTGGCTGAAGATAGTCGCAGAGGCTGCGGTGGCCACAACTGGAGGCTGTGTGAACAGTTTGATGTTTGTTTTTTTTTTTTTAATCTGAGAATCAAACCTGTCCTTGGAAACAAGGCTGGGGACTCACATGTGCAGGATAGTTTGCTTTAAGCCGGCAAGGAGAAACAAAAGATTTGTTTCTTTTAATGCCTTGGACTATACTAGGGTATATATATCCCTCATATTTCCTTAATATAAGTTGATATTGGAAAGGGAATGTTTCAGACAAAGGCTTGAACTATGCACTTTAAAAATTGAAAGTGGAAAACAGTTGAGCTTACTGAATTTTCTCCAAATGCTCTGGTATTTCCAGCCAACATTTTCTACAAAATTAGAGAAATTTGCAGAAAATTTTCTAGAACTCCACAGAGTGCAGTTTGAGGAAATTTAACGATTTAGAAAGAAACTAAAACCAAGTTCCCAAACCTGCTGTCAACTCAAAATCAGGGCCCATTTAATTGGATTCTTAATTAGCAGCACCCACGGGCCGGTTTCTGGGATGGTGTGGCCGGCCAGCCGTGACGGCCTTTCTCCTCAGTGATGCCCAGGCACAATGCAACTGAACCGGCCTGTGACCCCTGGGAACACCAACAATGGGGGCAATCCATCCCTGCACACAGAGAGGTGACCCCCTCTGCTCAGGTCTTGCTAGAAGACAATTCCTAATTTTGCAAGGATTTTTGGCTTAACAATTTTTAGGGTGCAGATTAAAAATGCTTTTTTTACTTAAGAGTAATATCACAAAACAGGTATTGTAGCTCATGATAGCAGTATTGGACACTGAAGTAGAGATAGTGAGCATTGAAAATTTTGCTTTGACTACAATAGAGTAGGAATCCTTTCCCCGCTCCCACTCTCCCCCTGCCAAAAGTAAACCAAATCAATAGGACGGTGTACTGTGCAAGTGATGAACCCCCATGTTTCATGTCACAGTGTACACAATGTTTTAATCTGGTGGAAGGTGGGGCTCTGAAACTGACGTCAGATATGGCCAGCACTGAAACTTGGCAGATCATTAAGCTGCCTGCAGGGGAGGGAAGTGCACTGTAAGGTCCACTTTGGAATGTGGTCCCCAGGTCCTCCAGTCCTTGCTGTAAAGCCAGGAGCTGCGGGGCGTGTTTGGACTTTCTGTGAGATGCTTTATGGGCTGTTGCTCGTGGCATGGGAACTAAATCATTTTTCACAAACTGATTGTGCTATTGGCTCTGCTCTTTTCCTGCAGAGACCTGGACTGTGTTTTACCTCTTCAGTTGTTTTATAGGGAAGAATTCTATTGAGAACAACTGGAACGGTACAATTACAGCACAAACATTTAAAACCGTGGGTATGTCTCAGCTTTCTGGGAAGCTGGGAAGAAGGTAATGGAGGCACAGAGATTTTTGGTTTGACTACAAACCTTTCAGGGTAGTAGATGCTGTTTATATTTCAGCGGAGATTTAAGCTTGGAACAGCTCCTTTTTAGCCAGCTGCAGGCAGAGCTTTTCTGTTGTGCCTAATAGTGCTCAGCAGTCAGCATGCGTGCCATTTGGGTTGCAATCTGATGAACACATGAAGGGCAGGGGAGGGAAGGCCCAGCAGCTTCTTGCATTCCATTCCTTCCCCACCCCTGCAACTTCCATTGTTGCAATGCTGCTAAATCCGCTTTGCCCGCTCAGAACTTAAGCAAACAGACATTGTGCTTATGTGGAGTTATGCAGCATTTGAGAAAGGTCTGAGGTTGTTGAATAGAGCAGGATTGGCATTGGGATAGCTTGGTGTCAAAGGTTAGATTTGTTATATCCAAGACAAGGTTGGGAACTGGCATCCTATATTTTTTTTTGATCAACATATATATTTTATAGCTGTTCAGTCCCTTTCCTGGAAAATGCATCCTCTGCTCCCTGCTCTCTGAGGAAAGACTTATCCCAGATAGTAACTTGAGTAATTTATTTTAAATTCCAAATTTTCATATTTTGCCTTTTCTAATGCTGCGATAGAGGTGATCTTTGGCACAGGTATAGGGAGCCTTGAGGAAGAGACCTCCTGAGATCTGTTCCTATCATGCAATTTGGGCTGCAGCAAATAAGGAAGCATGACCCATGCGATCCAACCTAAGAACAATCTACTGAGGAGTCCTTTAAACAGGAAATAACTTGTTGATGACCCAGACAGTGAAGCAGGGGTTGGCTGTGTGATTCTGTGTGTGGTTTGTCCCAGGAATGATGTGCCATAACGCTGGGTTAGCTGAGTGCTGTGGGAAGGGAGTCTCAGGGGTCCTGCATTATGGTGAACTGAGAGTTTTGGAAAGGGAGAAAGGGAGGTGTTGTAGTGAGAGCTGTCACTGGGAGCAGAGACATCTCAGTTCCTGTGCGAGTCCTGGAACTGGGCACAAGGCACAAAGCAGCTCTGAGTTCTGCACCATAGAGCATTTGCCCTGCTTTAGCATCACTCCTCAAGGAGAGGTTTAATGAGGTGGCTGAGTCAATTTAACACCTTGCTGGCACAGGAACTCTGTTTCTGTTTTCCTTCCTCCCCTTGCCCCGTATTATTTTGCCTTGCCTTGCCTTGCCTCCAGCGGTTGGTTGACCTCTCAGTTAACTGATTCTGCTGGCTCAGAAAATACAGCTGAATAATCTTCTACTGGTTTTGAGTGTTAGACTTTCTCCCTTCAAACTGGTAAGCACCAGAGCCAGGAAATGGTCAGGGAGCAGGGACACAGGGTTGATGGTTGGACTAGATGACCGTAGGAGTCTTTTCCATCCTAAATGATTCTGAGATTTCTAACTGAGAGTTAGCTGCTGGTCTGGGCTCAGTGGGGCTTTGCAACCCAGACATCCCTTTGAAAATCTTTGTTTTCAGCAAGTAAGCATCTTACATTTCTTTTATTTAATAAAGTGTTTTTATGGAAAATTTCCTACTGAGCCCTTGTAAAGTTTTTTGTATTCTGCCTACTCTGGCAAAAGTCTCTGAAAGACTTTGCTTTTAAAATGAACCACAAACTTGTCTTTCAAATCCAAACATCTCTGTATGGCTCCTTCCAAAATCCAATCTAACCAAAGATGGTTCTTTGACTTCATTCTCCCAAGCGCAGACTGCCCAAGAGAAAGCTCAGAAACCCACACTGCTACCCTTTCGTGTAAAAAGGAAAAGGAATATTTCCTGTAATGTAAGGAAAAACTAATGAAACGGAGAAGAGTGGAAAGGCTGAGTATGAAAAGTTGGACACATCAGGTGTAAAACACATTAAATTAATTTCAAATTAAAATCCTGACTTGCTACTGCTTCCCAGCTGGGCCTACATTAGGCCTAGCCATGCTCCTGCAAGCCAAGTCCCCTCCTGCCCAGCCTTACTGCCCCAACCTGCCTGCTCCCTCCCAGAGCTCAGGGCTGAGCTTGGCGGTGAGCACCTAAACAGGCTGTGGGTGTGAGGGGTGGGAGTCAGCTGCTTTGCTGAGCTGGGAATAACCTGCAGGCTTGTGGGGCACTATTTATGTGAGGTTTCAGCAGAGTTTACTTTTGAAGTAAATATTAAAGTGAAGTGAGGGACAGCGCTGTCTCTGACCGCAGAGCATTATTTTATACCTCGTTAGGTCTATTTTTCCTACTAATGCACCCGTGGCAACTGGACAAGTAACAGACTGAAGGGATGAACAAAAGAGTTGCTCCTTTCCCGAGCGTGCCAAAGCCATTCTGTAAATGTGGCACTGAAACAAAAAAAGACCACAAACCCCAACGCAGAAGTGAGGCCTTCGTAGGCAACCTGCACTGCACTGCAGCAGTTTGCTTCCCTTTATTTCATGTTTCACACGCTTCTTTCCCCCGACTTTAGAAGAACCATGTCTGTGTGCAGCTGATGTGCTGTTATGCTCCCATTTCCTGAAGGAAATATACAAAATGGTTTAATGGTAGTTGGATTTTTTTTTTTTTTTCTGCTTTTGAAAGTGTGAAGTTTTTACAGATATTTAAAACAACTTGATCTTGTTACTTAGCAAGGCTTTCAGTAATATCTTGTCAGTAACAGCCCTCCTGTGCTGCTTTGGGCCTGCTGGCCCAGCAGGAGCCGTTTCCCTGAGATGCCCTGTGTGAGAGAAGTGCCAGGGAGTGGAAACCTCCCCTTACTGATAGCACCCACACACTGCTGACCCCCTGTCCAGGAGATTTAGGGGTGTTACCAGAACCAGTAGGATCAAGACTCCTTTATAGGGGTGCCATGCAGCAAATGGTTCAAGTGATACTTGCCATTGGTGCCTGCGCCACAACTCTGGCCAGGGCTAAGATGGGAGCCACAAGCATGAGCTGCTCTATACACAAATGTGCACAATGTTCACATATCCACCACTACTGTAGATTTAGTGATGCTCTATTTTGACCTAATGATGACAGTGCTGTTGTGTGCCTCTCTTATTTTTTCCATACAAGCAGCTTTGCTGTGCTACCCCTTTGCTATCCCTTTCCTTGGCTTTTCTTGCCTGCAAGAGGAAGATACAGCTGCTGATAGAGGATTCTAAAAAGCTTGAGGGTAATGGAGGGAATTAAACATTCTTCTTCCAGCTGCTGCTGTTCACAACACTTTTGACAGTTAAAATACATCACACATTCTCTTGTCTGTTTAATATAAACAATCAGTATTTTAAGTGGAGTCCAGAATCAACCCCAAATAGGAGGATCCAGACAGACCATTCAGATAGGAAACTAAGCAGTGCCCTAAATTTATGTAGAAGTGGTCTGCAGGCAGTTCGGCCTCTGCCTGATACGCTGCCTACTGCAGCACATTAGGCCATGGGAGTGGAGAGAGCAGTGTTTGTCTTTTTTGAAAGAAAGCTACATTTTTAATCTGAAAATTATTTTAGCATAATTTTTTTATCTGGAATTTTTAGCATGTAATATAAAATGAAGGGGAAACAAATATCAAAGTTAAAATATTTTGTTTCCAGTAAAACTATTTTTTTAGTTTATTTATTTATTCATTTTTGCATCATGAAATATTTTCATTAACTCAAGATGACTTTTGGAGGAAAGCTTGTTTAATAAGAATTTTTCGTTTTATTTCTTTCTTTCTTTTTTTTTTTTTTTTGTTCATTCTGGAATGAAGACATTCAAAATCATAAATATCACTGAAAGAAAGAAAAAAATTCTGGTTTCCCTGTAGGTTTATTTCCTTCAAGCTGAAGTAAAACTGAAATAACAGAAGGGCTTTAATGCAACCATCGTTTGATTTTGGAAGCAGCGTTGTGAGAACAGTAGCGATCTTCATAGTTTTAAGAATCCCTAGCGAGCTTAGTGCACAGTCCAAATTTCTAATCTTTATTTCCTAAATGAGTGAATGTGGAATAAAAAGGTTATAAACTGGAAGAATTTCTCCCTCCTTGAAAAAGACATTCAGGATGCAACACTAAGCATCAGTAAAAGCCTTCCTTTTTGAGTCTAGACTAGGGTAGCATTCAGTACAGTACTACTGCACACAGGTCGTCTTGAAATTCTCTGTGCCTAATGGCAAGGGCTTCATGGGTGTGGGCACCTCTCTGAAAACCAGGGAGAACTTTTCCATGCCAAAAGCAAACCCTGTGGCCAGGTACAAAGCTGGGCCCGATCTGGCTCTGTCACTGGGGATCAAACACTCTACGGGTGAAATACCAGAGAGAGTTTAGCCTCGCTTCTGCTTGACAGGAAAGAAGCTACATGTTAGATTATAAACTTTACATCAAAGACTTTTTTTATCCCTGTGTTCCTTCGCAGTGATTAGTGGGCTTGATTGCACTGGGGCCTGTGGGGTCTACAATAGTGCAAATAATGAATCATAAATAAACGACTTCCCAACCTTGCAAAAGGAAGCCAGGCAATTCGTTTATTTTAAATTGAGACTTCATCTCAGTGAAAAATGGTCCCCTCAGACTGGCTCGGCAGCTTCTGCAGCTGTCAGCTTGGTTTGCACCTTTAAAGAAAAAAAGGAGTGGGGCACAGGGAGTAAAAATGGAAACAGATTCAGGTTGTTCAATTTCCTGTTTGTTTAAATTTGTCCTTCATGACATGCAGATTCATCAAACTCCCTTCCCGGTGACTACTTCATTAGATTAGTTTAGTTAGGTATTCAGAGGGATTTTTATCTTCTGACTCATAAAATTCCTGTATTCCCCTAAGAATTTCCTGTGTCTGACTGGAATTTTATGTCTTTGTACTTTTAGTTGGACTCTTTGAAGGAGTTGCTTTCTAAACGACTGTGCTGTTGAGGTCTCCCAAAAGCGTCTGAGCAGCCAGTTCAGAGGCTGATTTCTGCTTTTCAAGAAAACTGATCTATGCCAGCACTTCACCTCTTAATGTTTTAATCAGCGATTTTCCTGGCTTCTTTAAACTCTTCCTTTCCTGACAGTATTTCCCCTGGCTGCCCATGCCCTTTCCAGGTGTCCACTTAAGAATATTTTTGTCCAATTCTGAAAATGCACCCCAGTGGCTCAGTGTTAGAGTGTAGCTTGCAAGCCTGTCCCATCAGGTTTTCATCACTCACTTGCTATAAAGCAGAGAGCTAAGGTTACGAGTATATTGGACCATTTAGCAGTTGATGAGAAATGCCTTTGTATATCCCTTCCCTGTCTTTTTTTAGTCCTTTCCGAAGAGGGTGAAAGCCAGGTTAGGCCAGAATTCCAGAGCCCTGGTGTGTTCTTTTCTGAAAGGCTCAGTGAGTTGAGGATGATGCTTTTTGACATGTGAGTTCCAGAAATTTATGGAGTGATTATAGCACAAACTGGCCTGCTTACACAAGAGCTTCGTTGGTGTTTGTTTCCGTCTGTGCGTAGCATGATGGTGCCTAGCTGCCATCTGGTATTGGGGTCAGGCGGCGCGTTTGGATGTCTTTGAGCAAGTGGAGCTGATTTGGGAACCTGATGGGGTTTCACTGCAAGCTCAGATTTGTTTGGCACGGTGAAAAACTGTGAGGAAGCCTCACCACTCTGTGCTTTGGGAGATGAGGTATAACAGCCCACGATTGGAAAAGACGGACAGGGAGGAGAAGGAAGGAATCTTCTGCTGCTTGAGCTCTTGTTGGAGCCTCCTGGTGTGCCCCAGCTGTTTTTGGTCTCGCCCTGTGCCCAGTGAGCCAAGCAGGCTCGCCGCTCACTGGCTGGTCTGCGGACCCGTACTGCAGTGCAGATCTGTGGCAGCAAGGCGGTGAGGGGCCTGCTCTCAGATTTTTAACAGTCAGTTTCTCAAAATTATAATTTTGGCATTTCTTAATGAGTGCAGGGGTCTGTGCTTCTGAAGGGAAAAGTTGATTATAGCGGGTTGCTGTATTCTTTATTTGGAGATCCAGACAGAAAGTTAATGATTTGATGTCAGGTTTTAAAGAGCTTTTAGCGGCAGGAAAGGGACAAACCCAGTATATTGTATATCATCAGCTGTACACTATGTAGGGGCATACTCAAATAGGAGTAACATGGAGGGGAGCCAGACAGTATCATAGCACTGTTCTTTCCCAAAATCTGGGGTGAAAAAGCAGAAAGAAATTGCTCACCAGTTCTGTTTTCGCCACCATTCCATCCACGCACCTCTCCCAAATGGCAGTTTGACTGGAAGCTGAGCTCACGGATCTCCTGAAAGCACGGCTGGAAACCAGCTGGCAAGTGCACCCGTGCCGCGGGTACACTCACTGCACAGGCAGCAGGTGGAGACACAAACAAAGCTAAAGCGCTCTGGGATCCTCTGACTGTGCGGCCTCACTTGGTGGCACCAGCAGGGAATGAGTGGGCCCCCCCCCACCCCCGCCCCGGGGCTGACACCCCCAAGCTGGAGTGGGGAAGCTGACTGGGGGCTGCTGGCAGCCATCCAGCCCCGGGAGGACACATCTCCCACTCAGAGTGGGGCTGCCCGCAGTTTGCTGCTCCAGAATCTGGAGTCGGCGGGATATTTTTACATGGTGTTTTCTGACCTCTGGCACAAACTGTGCTTTCTTGGACAGCTGGAAACGGGGAATGGCAGGAACATCTTCAGCAGCTGTTACATGTCAGCCTTTTCCTCGAGAAATGATGGTCTGCGTGCCTTTTCTTTGCTCTTCTTCCTTTTGCTCTTTCCAGCATGACAGTCTATCTCATTTCAGCTGAAATGAAGCTCTTTCACTTGTCATTTTTGGATGTGTGGGGCAGCTCTTTGGCGGAGCTGATCTGTGTGTTTGATGACTTTTGTGATGCCACCAGGAACAGAGGTTTCATTTTTTTTTTCTCCTTATTTCCCAGGAATCTGTTGAATGGGTGCACTGGGTCCAACTGTGTATAGTGGCATGAGGAAAACAGTTGCACTACAAACTACCTGAGTCTGATGGTATCTGGGAGGGTGTCTATGGAGCAAATCTGGATCAGCAAAGCATTAATAACTCATAGGAGGTAACTCACAGAAAGGGCTTTGGTGTTTTCACTTGGAAGACATACACTTGTGTTGTCCAGAGTGTCCCAGCATCAGACACATCTGACCTGTGTATCAAACTCGCTGTGTGAGGCCAGTGGCCTTAGTGTGGCCATATGCGGCATTCTAAGCATGGGCAGCTTGTGCTGGTCTGGGTGTGAGGCATGAACAGGTCTGAGTCCTGGGACATCTGAAAGGTTCAGAGGAGAGAGAAAGGAGAGCCCAAGGAAGCAGAAATTTGTAGCACCATTCTGTGTTATGGAAGAGATAATCCCAAAAGTGCCCAGGAGCTGTCAGTGTGCATTACAGTGTGGAATGTGCTGTATAATGGAGAAGCCTGGGAGAAATCCTCCCAATTGCAGGGCATTTTCTTTGAGGTATCTGAATGCGTCTCTTGAAAGACCACCTCCCCACTCCCGCATCTTGCCTCTTCCAATCTTCTCCTGCACATTGGCTCATTTCCTTTTTGCTGATTCTCTCTAAAACTTCTCTTATTTCTCCTCTTGCTTACTGCATCATATTTCTTTTCCAAGCCAATTATTCCTTTTTAAGTATATTTTAGGGTAGCATAAGAGAAAACAAGATCCTGAAGTGAGCGGGATGTTTATAAACCAATATTATTTGTTTGAAAAAACATTTAGGGAATATAATTGACTTCCACTGTGATGGTCTGTCCTTTATCTCATTACAAATGCTATTAGGTTAGGTTGAAAACGAATTCCATGTCTTCATCATTTATATACAGTTGTGTTTATTATGTTTTATTTTTATTTTTTTATTCAAGCCAAAAATATAGTAGAATCTGTTAAAAAATAAGATCAAGGGTGCAATCATATAAGGAATAGCATGGGCAAATACGAGAGGCCTGTGTGGAGCGTGGTCAGTGCCCAGGCGTGACTACAGGCGTGTTGGGCTTCCCCCAGCACAGCATTAAGGAGAAGCCCTTCTCATGAGGTATGTTTTAAGCAGTTTGCCAGGCTGCTTCTTTCCTTGATCTGTGTCACAGAGTAACAGACCAAGGACCAAACAGAGAAGTTTTCCTTTGAAATCCTTCCTGAAAGAAAATACCAGGTTTAGCACAAAGGGCATGCTTTGCTTCAGGAACCGTAACAGAAAGCAAAGCAGAAGGTGAACATTATAATCTGAAACATGAACTTTTCCATTGCAGTAATTTCAGTTTTCAGAAGTTTTCAAAGTACTGCTGAAGTTTTCCATAGAAAAAAGGAAAAGGGTGTGTGGGAGTGTTTGTACACATGTATATTGTTTTTGTCAGGCTTTTCCATGGAGAAAGGTCTTTATTTTCTAGTCAACATTATTACCTACCTCCTTTTGTTTGCACAAGAGGTTGTTAAAGAGATTTAAACCGCCCCCCAAGCCAACACTAACTCCGAACAAACTAACCCCACAAATCATTCCCTTTCTCTTCTTTTAGGACTTTGTGCACTGCCTGCTGCTGTTGCATCCTTTGGTGCAGCATGCAGGCATGAGCTGAACAGACCAGGCCTCAGCAGAGGGTACGGTCACGCTCCCTGGGCCTGGGTGCGAGGCGGCCCTTCGTGTAATCAGTCTGCATGTGGCTCCTGGGTGAAGCAAGGCCTCAGGGCTGGCTCATCATGGGGCCTGGCTGGCCTGAAGTTCCCTAGACATGTTCCCGTGCTGGAAATGCATCTGTTGTAAGGACTGAGTTGATAATCTGTAATACAGGGCAAAGAGGAGGGGGCTGTTCCTCAACACCTCACAGTGCCATTGGAAGGAGCCTACGCCACCTCTTGCTCCATGACCAAAGCCCTTTGCAGCAGAGCTGGCATTTGTGGCTCCACTTTCACCCTGCTGCTCCGTGCCCCCTGAGCAGATCTTGCCTGCTGCCAGCTGCCCCCCATCTTGGCCCAGACAAAGATTTCCTTGCTGGCTGAGAGTATGATGTCCTTCCTCAGTTATTTGTGACCAAGTTCCCTTACCAAGGCATCTCATTAAATATCTAAAGTAAACAGAAAGAAGGGGGCCTTTGTCTTTCTTTAGTTTTTCATCAGTGTAATAACTCTCTCCCTCGTTTCAGAACTTTAGAACTGCAGTGAGAGCCTGTTTGTCCTGCTGTAATGAGGGGGCCATGTCTGCTGCAGCACATGCTGATGTGTTCAGTGGAAGGAGTATCCCTCTAAAAGGAAGACAATGAAGGCTGCAGCTTTTTTTCTTTTTCTTTTTTTTTTTTCTTTTTCTTTTATTAAAACTGATTTTCTGTTAGAAATCAATTTCTGTAGATACAGCTTTTCTATGTAACTGAGCTCTGGCCGTTCTTCACAAACTTTATTTCTCAGATATGTGCAATAATGTGATAGAAAAATATTTCAGCGGGTCTAACAACAAATTGTGGATGTTCATTACTCGAAACACCCATGACTAATCTTTTAAATATGTACTTCATCTGCAACTGCTGCTCATTTCAGTGCCGGATGCTGAAATGCCGGTTGCATTTGCTGTTCTGTTTTGTTGTTTGTTTTCTTTTTTACTTTCTCTGTGAACATAGTCCATTAGGATTGTGATTTCTGTCAAATCATTTCTATTGGAAACCTTGCTTTCTACACTGTTATCCCGATTTACTCATCTTGCTTGAAAGCTTCTGTTATTTTAGTGAATTGTGCAGATAACTCGTAAGAGTAGAGATTACAAGATGCTTCGTGATACATACATTTGTTGGAGGGAAAATAAAAACATTTATTGGAAGTTGAATGTTTTGGACTGAGGTTACTAGGTCAACAGTAAATTTTAGAAACTATTTGAGACATTTCTTAGTGGCATTTTAAAATTATAGCTTAAGGTTATGCTGCCTTACATGATTCTGCTTGGCCCCTTTGATGCTGAAGATCTACAACTGACTTATGTGTAAGATATATTTTTAAAAACATTACCCATGATTTAAAGTAACAAGAGACACTGTTCAGATGAGGGGAGAAAGCCATCCTTTGGGAGGAAGTGAGTTAGGTTCAGTAGTTTTGTTGAACCTGAACCAAGAAACGATTAGTAACTCAATCTTTGCAGGAAGACATGAGGAAGATCCCAGCTTCTGCCTACCTGTTGATTTTAACAGCAGCCTAGATGCTGGAGATGTCCAAAGTGTTTTAGAGGAAGGCTCTAAAATGGCCTATTTGTATTTAGCAGTATTTTAGAATACAGGGAGAGGACTAAGGAAGCAGTTATGGCAGTAGCTGTATTGTGATACAGTTATTAATTGCTGAAGTGAGTCGGCCCCATGCTTTCATTGCTCAAGAAATGTCAGGGTCACTCTCATTCTGAAAAATTCAGATGTCAAATGAAATTTTGGATCTGAAGTTTCAGATCTCCCATAGCAATCACTTTAAACAAATATAACCTTCTCCCACTAACAAAGAAGTGGGTCTGGGTTGCATGTACTGTTTCACAGAAAGTGAAAAAGACCACATTTATTTATGATTCCCACCTCTTTATTTCCCACGTGAGAAACACAAACTAAAATAAAACAACAACAAAAACCTGCCCAGACCATGATAGTTTGGTAAAAGATGTTTTTAGGAATTCAACTGTTTTGTAAAATTCCCTTTGCCTATTGTTCTGTCAGAGTGATACTTACTTGTCATACTTACCTGTCATGCTAGCCCATCTTTCCTGGTAAGAGAGAGATGGTGTGCTAGAGATGAGCTTTATCTTTATTTTTCTTTCCAAAATTAAGAATCTTTTTGTCTTTGTCTCCCCCCAACCTAGCTATCACTCCAGTGCTCTGCATGTTCTGCTGCATGCTGTCCTCCTTAAGCCTGGATGGTGCTGGAAAGGACCCATGTTTTCTTTGCTATGAAATATGTATCCAATGTGTAGCCATTTGCTGGTGAATGTGAATGTTTCTGTGCTTGAGTCTGTTTCTACCTACACTTGGGTAAATTAAAGGGACCTCCACTGAAAGTAGTGTTACCTGACGGTAAAACATTTGTAAGTATGTGTATTTATTATGCATTCATCATCATGGAGATATTATGAAAAATAACCCAGCATATTATGAAAAATAACCCTGTATTTGCAGAGGCATTCTACATAATAGGAATATGTCACTTTGTAGTTCTACATTAAACTTGTATGTGAGAAGTTACAGCTGTGGATGCCTGCGTCTTTCAGATTCGGTTTCAATAAACCTGTGAGAAAGAAGAAAGTGAAGGCCCCTCAACTTTACAGCAATTTCAAAGCAGAAGCTTTATTACCTCTTTTTTTTTTTTTTTTTTTTTAAACTCCTATATGCTTCATGTTTTTACACAGACATAGCTTTCTCAGTGAAGATAAATGATGATACTCTTCCTTAAAAAGCCTTTGGGTTTTCATCAATCCGCATTAGGTTAAAAGGGAATCAGAATTCTAAAAATACAGCACATCAGAGAAACGAGGTATTTTTCAGGTCAAGGTCCCCTTTTCCATCTGGTGCCATTTGGTAGTTCTTACATCTTCCATCTCCCCCTACTTCTCCATCTGTAAATAACTCACTGAAGTAAA
The DNA here is from genome assembly GCA_030625065.1 of Alectoris magna. Taxonomy (NCBI): domain Eukaryota; kingdom Metazoa; phylum Chordata; class Aves; order Galliformes; family Phasianidae; genus Alectoris; species Alectoris magna. The sequence goes on along the minus strand of CM060560.1, from coordinate 164,297,102 downwards.
TGCTTGGAATAATTACAGAAAAGAATGATAAAATGCAGGTTGAACTTTGGGTCTCTTTGGGTTCTAAAATGAAAAACATAACTACTGACATCACAGTTATTAAAAGACTGCGGAGGTCTCCAGTCAGCAGGTGTATGAAATGGGAATAATGTCAGAGCGCTGGATGCTTTGAGATCACAATTGTACTGTTAAAAAAAAAAATGTCAAAAGGAATATTAGTTCACGAGAGGGGGAAAAATAGCCTATCAGGGCTGATTTTCAAAAGCAGCCTGCCGTTTTGCTTCTGCAAGTAATTATAGGCTCATATTTTAACAGTTAGATGTCTAAGTGCTTGCATTATTAGGAAGTTGGAGATCTAAGTACAGTAAAATGCGTGCAAACGTGCAAAATTGGAAGGATGATTGAGATGCTTCTAAAATTGATCAGTCAATCAACAGCTAGACTGTTCCAAATGTTTACAGGAACAAAATGTCTTTCTGAGGTCAGCATTGTCCTGGAGAAGCCAAGGAGACAAAGGTGCTGTAGAATTTCCTGTGTTAACGTGAATGAGACAGTCTGCTCTGGCTGGGGCTTCATTCCTCTGCCAGGAGTGCAGAGGAGAGGCTGGATGCTTGGCACACGGTATGCCTGTATTACTCAGGCATTGCTGTGACTTAGGCATGTCAGTTTAAGGAGATGATCTTCTCAGTATGTCTGCTATCTGGGACTGCCACATGCAGGCTGCCCATGTTGTCATGATACCCACCTTGTGCCAGCTGCCCATAACGTACCCACCTTAGGTGGCTCATTGGTAGTACTGATTCAGTGCGGTTCCTTGAATAAGTCTGACGGTGAGAAAGAAGATACCTCTTTCAAACAATCTGAAAACCTATCACCAGGGCTGCAAAAAGTGTCATTCGTCATAGGCTACCAGAACCGACGCTTCTCTTCCTTCTTGTTCCTCACTTCTGCTGCCCAAGGCAGTATCATACAGTTTCTGCTCTGAAGAAAATATTCTTTGACTATGAGGTAAGAATGGCTGTCTCCTCTTTGCCAGAACAAAACTCATTATGAAGAACAAAAGATTCAGTTTTGGTGAGGTGGTGTAGGGTGAATTTTAGGAATGCTGCTCAGCTTTTAAGAAACATTTGGGGAATCTACCAAAATGAGAAAGAATAGGACATGACTTTGTATGTGTGATGCTCTGCGGCATGATATCTCTTCTATTACTCATGCCGGATGGAGTGAAAAAGATCTGTCAATGATGTTCAGTTTCCACGTGATTTTCACTTAGGTACTTGACAGAATAAAACATCATTCCTTTATTTGGTGTATTTTAGATCCAATAAAGCATACCTGCTATGTATCTGAATAACCATTCATCTGCATGTCTGGCTTAATGTACCAGAAACTGACCCTTAGGACACAGCGGTCTAATTCTCATATAAAGGGTCACTAGACTGAACACAAACACAACAGACTCTTATTTTATATTGCCAGCATGATGTAAAATGGTTGTGAAAATAAGAATGATCCCATTCTAAATATCTATAATGTGACAAAAATTGCTGACCGTTCTAGTGCCATACATTCCATCAGACTAAGATTTACATTCAAGGATAAACGTATGCACAAAGCTGAGCTTCTCTTCGCAAGAGAAATTGTGCAAATGTCATTTGAAGTTGTTCACTCAGCTGGGAGATCCCCCCTCCGCCCCATCCTGTCTCCTGCAATTACCCTTTGCCCCTTTCCTCCTGCAGCTATTTCTTCCTGGCTGTCACGGTTTACCATCCTTCAAACGGCAGCACTCCTGCTCCTGCAGCCCATCAGATGTGCTGAGCCAGATCTGACAGACGGTCGTAACCTGTGGAGGCTTGGGACTAAGTACCACCATTTTTAAAGGGTCTTCTCCAGAGCTCTGTCTCGACAGCTCTAAGGATTACTGTTTCTCCCAGTAGAAGCAGAATAGATTCAGAATGATCTTCCAGCCCATTCCTGCTGATGGGTCTGATTGGTTTTCCAATGTCACTGGGTATTGCCTGATGTACTGGCAAGCAGACTGCTTCCACAGCTTGTTCCTGGCAGCTTTTAGAGTAGAAGAGTGGGCCAGAGAAGGCTTAGCAAACTATCAAATAGGTTTTCCACTTTAGCTCTGAAGAGGGGAAATGAGACAGCAGAGGGTGACTGATTTTCCTGATGAGATTGGCTCCCCATTGTGGTGAGCAGTTAGTTTGTCCTCTTATCAGGGTTGACTGGCAGTGTTTCACAATGCCCTCAAGAGCTCTTCTGTCCCAAGGTTTGCCCAGGTTTCAGTCAGCCCTCATGGAGTTACCAATTTGTTCTGTGCCTAGTGACCCTGGTGCCTCAGCCACAGTGGCACTCGGGAAGAAGCAGCATGACTGAGAATTGAAGGTTTGCACCATGGAGGCATGGGCTGCTTCCTAGTCCCTGCCTTGGGGAACACATGTGGCAATGGTAGAGTCTTTGGAACACGTGTCATGTGTAGAATGAAGCTGAAGTCACTCCACTTGGGTCCAAAGGCTTCTTTAGGAGGAGCTTGACGATTTATATGGGTTTCAGATGACTTCATTTTTTAAAAGTGCATGGAATGCATCCAAAGCAAATATAATTTTTTTTCTATGCTGAATGGGAAGACCAAAAGGAAAAGCTTGGAGAAAGGAGGATGGATGGTCTTTCTTTAATGTCAAAGCTGACATAAACACATCTCCTCCAAACCCTTCTCACAAGATAATTTTCTCAGCAAGACACAGATTGCTTCAATCTCTGTGTAGCAGCCTTTGAAGCTTCCCCCTTGTTGCCGTTATGGAGGAGGGAGGGTTGCCTTTGAGGATTTCTGCAGCACTGCAGTGTTCCTCCTCCAAACGCTTTCACACGATGAGATAGCCAGTTGCTCCAGGCAGTTCCGTCTTTGGAAATTCTCTGCCATCATACGAGGGCAAACTGAGAAGCAGCCAATGTCTGGTTTGCAAAATATTTAAATTTCAGTAACTGAAATGTTTCATTAAAAATATTCTGACCGGTTCTCTGTAAAACCTCAATTTTCATTAGACAGAGGCCCAGCTAAGGAGATGATGAATGATATTGGAGTGGTGCCACCAATTAGGAGGCATCAATTTTTCTGTCAACAGGATGAGCCCTTCTGCAAAACTTGTCATATGTTTGTTCCTTTTCTGTTTGTGAAGGTATTTGTTTGGCAGGGATATTTTGCATGAGGGAAAGAACTTATAAATTGTTTTTTTTATGGTTGTCATTGCTGCATTGAGTTCCTGTCTTGTGGGACATTTTCCCTGTTCAGAGTTCTTGCACTTCAGTCTGTCTGCTGTCTGCTACTCTCCCATCTGCAATACTTTTGGGGAAAAAAAATGACTCTACTTCTGCAGTGAGTTCTGGGAGGGGAAACACTTGTGATATTAGTAGGCCCCTGGGGAGCACAGGACTTGGGACCTGCAATACCTTCAGGCTGCAAGCTCAGGAATGCTGCTGTGTATGTACAGAGGTTCCCAAAAAGGAGAGAGAGAGAGAGAGAGAGAGAGAGAAATGCATTTCTGAGCATTTCTTTCTTAAAATTGTATGCCTACTTTGCTTGCATCCTAGTAAGCGTATTCTGTATTTAATGGCTTAAGATACAACTGAAGACATACAGTTTTCTTTTTCAGTTTGCACACTTTCCTTACCCACATTCAGATAGCTTCCACATCTTCTTTTACTGAATAGGAAATTTTACTTCTGTTACTCATGGAAAGCTGTATACATCCTTTACTCATCTGCATGCAGTGATTCACAACTGCTGCTATTTGTTAATAGCTTTTTGCAAGTCATTTTATGAAATCATCTGTAGCAAATACTTAGGAGATACTAGAAGAACAAACAAGGAAGTTCCCTCCGCATGGGCATATGTGTAATGCACAGAGGGCAAGAGTTATCTGTGTGTGTGGCAATATTTGGCAGGAGACTGAGTGAGAGGGATGCATATCTGGTGGGATTTCAGATGGGCCCTGGTGGATGTTGACATGACCTCAAGGCCTATCGGGTCCTTATGTGGGAACTCAGCTTCAGGAAATGGTGCATATGATGACATTTTCCGAGGTGGTCAGCACCACTGCAGCTGCATTCTGAACAGCAGCATCTCTCATCGTGTGAGAGGAAGTTCCAAAAGCTGAGAAGCCAGGGTGAGGAGACAGCTGTCTGGAGCCCCTGGTCCTCTCAAGAGCAGGGTGTGTGTGTGGTGGGGAGGTGGGGGGTGGGGAGGGGATTGGGGGCAGGAGCAGTGGCATAACATGCAGAGAAGATCATTAAAGAGGTTAAGACTGGAAGCAGTCTGGGCCATAGTGACCTCACCCTGTTTGAGTTTGTGATCTTGAGGAATATGGGCCTGGCAAAGAATAGAGTCAAGATCCTGAACATCAGAAGAGCAAAATTCTGGCTGTTTAAGGAGTTACTGGATGAGATCCCCTGGGAAACTGTCCTTAGGGACATCAGAACATATCAGGAGAGTTAGAACCAGATTAACTTTCAGGTTCCTTCCAACCCAAGCCATTCTATGATTCTGTGACCAGTTTTTGAGGGGTTGCTGAAAAGCTATACCTGATGTGCATCTACTGGTATAGAATTGCTTTTTACTCGTGTTTTTTGTTGATTTATGAGGCTGAATCTGGCTTACCTGAACCACCTTCCTGTCTGAGCTAAGTGACATGTGAGAGTCTCTATTGAGATACAGGATGGGCAGCTAGAGTCAGCTTAATAAAGATTTTGTATTCAGAGAAAAATTTTCCAAAATACTTACGTGGTTTGTGACCTAAAAACTCCATTTCAGTTATTTCTAGGCTCTGGAATGAAGTAAACATTTTTCGAAGTGTGATTATCTCTCTGCTTTGTAGAATGCCATCCTGTGCCACATACACACTGTCTTTTCTTACTTACCTTGTTCCTCTTTTCCAGGTTGGCCTTCCTTCTATGATGTGATCAGTCCTGATACAATTACTCTCACTGATGATTTTTCCTATGGGATGCATCGGATTGAAATATCCTGCAGTCAGGTTGGTTTATAGCACACAAAGACTGTTCTGATGGCAGAGGCTGCAAAAATCATTACAGCGTGCTGTATTTTCTCTAAGATTTGCAAACCTTTCAGTTCCATTAAATAGTAATCATTGTAAGAGAGCACAATGGACCGTAGGTATAACAGCTGGGTGGAATGAGCTGAAGGCACAAAGGGCTTGTTGGAATGCACGTTGTTGTCTGGTGTGAGATTTAACAGAGCAGATGTAAATGGCCAGGCTTGGTGCTGAGTCTACAGAAATTGTCTTCCTGAAGAGGATCCCTTCAAAGGAGCTCCTGTGCCTGGCCGACCTCCTCCACGTGTGAGCAGCCGGAATAGAAGTTGGAAACAGTGGAGCAACTGCCCGTGTGCTGATTCCATCACTGCACATTACCGTGCAGCAGTGCTAAGTCAGCCCCAGCACACATTCCCAGCACGGTCCTCATGGCTGCCTCAAACAATCCTGTCTGCCATAATAATGAAGTCAGTAGTCATTCACATCACGCCCAAATTTTCCGTTATCTGTCTTGTTCTGCTTGCTCTCACCCTTTGTGCTGCTCTGCAAAGGGAACGGCGCAGCCATTGCCTAGCATTGGCGCTCGGCAGATGCACCCAGCAGCTTGCAGCCCCTGCCCCACGCACCCACTTTCCTCCTAAGGGAAGCAGGGCTTCCTTTGGGCTGTGAGAACTTGCTGTGCTCCTTCCAGACAGCAGAGCTGGTAGGATAACTGATTTCAGCGCTGATGATACAAGTCTTTACATGTTGATCAGTTCTCATATATAAACGCTCAGAGCGAGTTAAGAAGCTTCCTGAAGAGAGGCAAGATCATCTTTATGTGGAGAATCCAGTAACTTCACTCTGAGTAGAGGGTCTGGCCCAATATATTTATGGCCCAATCAGCATACCTTGTGCACAGTGCTATAGTTTTTACATCAATGTTATTTTTTAGAAAATTGGTTTAACATTTTTGGAACATCCATTTCCCTAAATTCCCTAGCAAGGTAGCAACAGGACTACAGGCTGGAAGTCTCTCGCTTCATCAGTAATTACTGGAGTAATCAAAACTGTAACTTACTTTCTTCGCCTCTGCTTAGGGCTGAATGGTACTAAAATAAGCGTGCTACCAGCTTGCTGAACATGTGTCTGCTGACACCCTTCAAGAGATGGCCACAGCTCCTGGGTTCGCTGGAGGAAAGCCCAAAGCAGCCTGTGGTCAGGACGTGGAATCTGGGAATGTCATTTGACTGCTGCCAAACAAAACAGCGCTAGCAGACTTGAGACCAGCAGCATTAGCAGCAGGCACAAACAGACACCATAAACTTAGAGCAAAACCAAAAACTGAATGTATAGCATTAAGAAAAAAGTGCAACCAAAGTCGCTATATAATCCACTGGCAACATGTGATCAGTTCTGCCAGCTTCCTGGTGCAGTAACCCCACAGATGATCAAGTCACAGAGGAAAATAGCTTGAAGATTGGTGAACATCTTTGCAGCCACTGCTCAGCACAGTTAATACCACCACATTGTGTATCCATAACAAAACCATTTCCTCCCCTCCTCAGAGCCCTCGGAATGTGAATCACACGTGCAGCTGCAGCTTGGAAATGCACGGGATTGATATGGCAGGCCTTAGTGAAACGGGAGGGAAGTACCCTCTCCCACACCCGAGCCCTTATTAATCTTTTGCAGATGAAAAAGTAGTTGCTTTTTCTTTCAAAGTCCTTTCACCTCTCTGAGAGAGTAAGAAACATCTTTTAATCTTCTCCATAATAGAAAGCGTACAGTAGGGGAAAATGGCTGTAATATAAAGCAAAGACATCCGTAGGCTTATCCTAAAAATAGCTTTTTGGAAACACGTTGCCCTGGATGTATTTAAAAGGTCGATTTTTAGTGGCAGGTGGAAGTTAATTGCAAATGCATTTGAGGAATAATGAAAATCTGTTTGCAGCTCTCTCTTTTTTCTCTTTCCTGCTTGAGAGTTCCTTCCCCTGAGGTCTCCCTTGCTATTATTTGTACCTGTAAGAATCAATAAAGTTTTGTAGTTGCAGAAGAGTTGTTTGCACGTTGCTAGCTCAGAATGGGTTGCAACAGCTGACTGCAAGCTGCTCTCTGCAACTCCCGGCAGCATATTAGAACCAGGAGGCTGGAGATCCAAGCATACTGACAGCTAGCAGCAGCCCCCCCTTTCCTGCTCCTAAAAACATAGTTCAGATGCTTCACTCCAACCATGTCACAATCCCAGTGCATTCTGCCAGGGATATTTGTGCATAAGGCCGCAACAGATGATTGTTGCTTCTGGCGAGGCTTTGCAGGCATGCCTGTACACCCTAGAAAAATGGTCGGCACCTATTGTGCGTGGGGAGGACAGCAAAATCAATTCATCCTTTGTGTTCTCAGCTGAGGGCTAGAGTTCTTATGCTGCGATACAAAGGGTTGAATTACGTTTCTTTTCAGGGCAGATGAGTTATAGAGTCCTCTACAGAGAGAATCGCCACATAAATTTTTGGTGAGGGGTAATCTCAAAAGGTAACAAATTTTGCAGTAATCCAACCCTGGTGTGATTCTGCCAGCACAAGAAGGTGTAATGTGACTACCTTGAACTTGAGCACAGCTTTTCAGGTTTTGTGAGGAAAGCCTTTTTGATAGATAGTCTCCCTGGTCTATATGTTTGTGAGTATATTACTCCTGCAGACTGTTTCTCTCTATGGTTTCTCTTCTTCTGTTTCTGTCCAATGGAGATGGAATGATTTATCTTTGGGCAAACGTTAATCTGGAAAAGATCTGTTTAACACTTCTAGGCAGGAGGTTTTGAAGCATTCTTCCTCGAGATGATTTAATTAGGATGCTGAGCATTTAGAAAAATGCTCTCTCTGGGACACTAAGTTTCTTCAGACTTTTTTTCTGAGGTATGGAACAGCTTTAATCAGGTGAAGTGCCTCATTGTGAGAGACTGCTTGTAGAAAATCCTCAGGTTTTCTGTCCAAGCTGCCTTAAGAAGGGCCTCCAGCCTAAAGGAAAATGAAATAAGGGCTGGAGAATGGAAGAAAAGGTTGCAAGACAGCGATCTTCCAGGAAAACGAGCTTTGTCTTCTGTAATACCCCTGCAATTTTCCTTTGCCTTTTCCCGTTTGTCTTGTTTTTTTCTTCCATCACTGCAAAGTCCTGCTGGGCTGCGGTGTTCCCTCTGCTTGTCTGTGGGAGCTGGGAGCCTGCTCGGGGCTGCGGAAGTTGGGGCTGCAGATCCCGAGGATTTCTGTGGGCTGCCACTAACCAGAAGCATTTCTGTCCCTCCTAGCTGCCGTGAAAGCTTCAGTCTGCTGAAAGAGTATAATCTGAAGCCAAGACTCTACCTGCTTCTGCAGGCGTCCTTCTTACTGCTTTGATGAATTAAAAGCAGTAACAGCAGGAGCACATTAGCAGCACATTAACTGCAGGGTAGAAAGTTGCCATCACTAACTCATTCACCATTCAGAGTAATCAGTAGTGCCTCTCTGTATTTGGAATGCTGTGAATTAATTAAATGTTAAGAATAATTGGCACTCCTTAATTTTTGCTGTCTGACTGGGAGCCTGCTAACAGCTCTGTGATCTCAGTTACATCATTCCAGCTCTCACTGAGATCAGCCATTGACTTGAAAGGTGAAGGCTCTTTAGGAAATCAGCATGACTTTCCTGTTGAAGATAAATATTTCTCCAGTGCAACCTTTTATTTTTTTATTTTTTTTTTTAATTATTTCTTGTGGCAGACTGTAAAAACGAACTTGTGGAATTTAAGTGACTAATTATAAAAAGTTAATATTATCCTGATACATTGTCGGCAGCAATGTGCAGGGATAGTAATGCTGGTTTTGAATGAGGACCAAATGGATCAACTTCAAAATGTTGTATTCTTCTGAAAAGCCTGGGACTGTACCTTTCCCTCAGACAGGAGCTGTCATGTTTACCCTAAATAACACTGCATGTGTCTGAAGCCAGTTCATACAGCACTGAAGTGTCAACAGACCATTTGTGGTTTCATATTCCTTTCAGAAAACAAATTTAGCGTCACTCCTATTTATAAATTACCCCCAGCTAGAGAGTATTCATTGAGATATATTTTACATGTCTTCCCATGGGTCTCTTTCAGTCACCTGTCCCTGTGTCTCACGTGCTGCAGAAAGTAGTGTGGGATGAGTGGTGGTGGGTGAGCTCCATTTCCACCGTGGGAAGGGAGCAGAGGTGCGCTCAGAAGGACCCTGAGGCTCAGCAAAATGGCAGGCTGTAGAGATGATAAAAAGGACGAGTATCAGGGCATCCTGTGAGGAGCATCTTCACTGCTCCAGGTCCTTGCCAGGATCACCAGGGAGCTTAATGTTTCCTTATGAGGATTCAGCAGATTGTGGCTCAGCTGAACACGTGCAGCGACATGACATGAAACACGCAGGAAGGTTGGGCTTTAAATCTCAATCACTGGTGGTATCAGCAGATCATCTTCCTGGATGGCTCTCATCCATAAACATAGGCTGTGGATCCCGACCACAAGGGCCACGTAAGCACCAGCGTGCTTTCCTGGAAGCAGAGCTGCATAACACTGCTGTGACACTGTTGAGCTGTGCAGAATCCCAGTGATACTCTGTTGTGTTTTGTTTCAGTGCGGCGCGCACCTCGGGCACATTTTTGACGATGGACCTCGTCCAACTGGCAAGCGGTACTGCATAAACTCTGCCTCGTTATCATTCAAACCCGCAGAGAAGAACAGCACCGGGGAAGGCAGTGGTAGCACCCGTCCCGCCCAAACAGGCAAAGCTGAGCTGTAGGACATGGCAAGCCCGTAGAGAGCTGCTCTCATCCCACACAGCTCACAAGGCATGCTTTCTGAGTTGCCTGCTACCTTATATCCTAAGAATGTGTAAATGTATGAAAGCATTTTGCACCATCCTTTTTCTTCCACTCCTTTCTGGAGCTGAGGCCTTGCCTGCCAGTGCATTTTACTATATAATTGGATTGAAAAATGCGTTGACTGACTCCACGGGTTTTCTTCTTTTGTTTTCTTTTTCTTTTCTTTCTTTTTTTTTTTTTTTAGAGATTGCTTTGGGGAATCCTTAAATCAAGGGGCTTTGGCACTGTGAGTTAGTAGTTTCATACTGTAGGTCTGAATAATATTCCTTTTTGTGTGGGAGACGGGAATCGTGTTTATCTCCAGTTTATAGGAAATTTCTGGGCATAAGAAATCCTGAATTCCCAGCACCACTCTGCTTTGTTCTGACTTGCGAGGCACGCAGCCTTTGGTCATGTGCATTCAGCCATCTCCCAGTATCAGCCGCACCCTGCAAAGACTTGTATTTATGGCTGTTCCTTCCCAACTAGAAGAGATGGATAAGATGCAGAGCCCATCCTTTGGCTAACTTACTGCCAGAATTTCAAGGGTGTGGTTAGAAAGGGTGTAAACATTGTCTCAGCATCTGTTTTCCCCTCTGGTATTCAAATCAAGGTTCTAACTAGTAAGGTTCGCTTATGCAAGCTCCTAAATGAGGCTTGGTTGTTTTGTGAGGCCTGAAATCTGAAGTAAGGCTGAAATCTGCAGGGCGCCATTCCATGCAGTGCAGAGGTGAACAGGAGCACTGCTAGATAAGGGATGACACCAGGCTCTTTATCTGGTCAGCTGCTTGACAGCAGCATTCAGGAACAGGACAGTTTTTGCTAAAAGGGAGCTCAGGAACGCAGCAGGCAGGGGGACGCCTGAAGTGCCCTGCCTGATGGAGTAGCCTGGACACGTGCTGCCTGCAGGGCCGCGGCCCTTGTTTTGTGCAATTGAGATGTAGGACACGAGTGCAGAGTTGGTTTAAGAAATGAATTGGAAAAAAGCCTATCAAAGCTCCAGCAGTTTTCATGTAGCAAGATTTGCCGTCCCATAAGGCGTTTTTCACAGCTGCTTTTAGATTTTATTGAACAAGTTTGCCTAGAATTGTGCATAATACTGTTTCTTAAGCTATAACATACAGCATTTGCTGACACCGCTTTGCCTTTAAGTGTTGAGAGACTTGATGAATACAGTATTCACTTTTATTAGCAAACCGTGTGACTAACATATTTGGATCCAGTTTTATTTCCAGGAGGAGCAAAACAACCACTGATTTTTATGGAAGCAGGATTGAGGTTTTTATGTCGGTGATAATAAACACATTTCCTAGAGTACGAACATACTTCTGTTAAAATACAGCAACTGTTAAAGCATGCAGAATGGCCAGAATCGCCAGTACAAATAACAAATGCATGAAAAAAGCATACAGTACCTTAGCTTAGACTACATGCAAATCGGATGATAAATACTTAGGGCTGAAAGTGCAGTGAGCACCTACTCGCATGAGCATTCCCCCAGATGTCATACAAGGAATTGCTCCTAACAAGGCTGCTGCGGACTGACCTGTGCTGTTTCAAGGCAGTCAAGTTCCTCCTGGTTCCATCGGTTTTTAGCAGTTTCTTAGAGAAGGGCTGCTCTGATCTCTCACTTTTATTTAAAGAGAAGTGGGTTTTCTTGACCACATTTTCTGACATAAACGTAAAAAATGCAGCATCTATAAAAATGTGGTACATAAATGTGGTTTAATTCCAGATTGCTGTTGGATTTAAGTGTTATCAAATTTCAGTCTATTTCTGCCTTATGTTAAAGAAATATATTGCTTAAACTTCAGTATGCAGTAATGTGTGCTGTCCTACAGGAGATTTATTCTTGCAGGATATGGAGTGCAATGAAATGAGTCAATATGGTGAGGTGTATGTGATCTCTGGGAGTTAGACCATTTAACATAGGAAATGCATTGTTCTCTCTTGTGCGCAAACTACACCACAGCGCAGGGCAAGGTAAGACAGATTTCCTTTTATTGCTTTTAGAAGATGCTAGGAAGGGCTAGTGTTGAACCCTCCAAATTTGGTTTGGTCTGGTTATGATCATGCCAGAGGAAATTTGGGAATAGAGCACAATGTATAGAACAATAGGAGAATATTTCTGTATCTTTACCTTTTGCACTGTCTAGATGCTTATGAAAACTGAATGCAAATTCTGTAGAAATAGCAAACTATATTTTATAATATCTCTATTGTTACTCAGATGTTTAAACAGCATACCTTAAAATACCATGTCACACATTATTTATATATACTATATATATAAAAAATTGCACATGTTTTTTATATATATATATATATATATATATATACGTACACAAACATATATCTATCCAAGTATAATTTTAGCTTCAGTACCTTTTTAATAACTGAAACCTTTCCTTAAAAGAGTTCAATACTTTTAAGAAATCAAATATACGTTTTTCAAATTAAATTTGTTTTCATATATTTGTTGTACACGAATATAAAATAAATTCCTTTATAAATAATTCCACTCTCCTCCCTCGTTTGTCTGTTTTTGCAGCAGGTTTATGTGCCCCCAGCTGCAGCCCAGGAGCTGCTCTTTCTTGCTTTCTCTATACTGCAAATATTGTACGGTATCCCTTTGTCTCGTGTAGCCCACTGGTAGGGACTCAGGGACACAGTGTCCCAGATTTCCTTGCATTACCGTCTGCTGGGAAAATATCACAACCATCCAGACCCGGTAAATAGGGAAATGTTTAGAAAAGGGCTCAGCTTGCACCTTAGCAAGTTTTGGCTGCTTCCAGATGACTCGATGTGGGGCTGGCAAGTGGCATGCAAGCTGTAGGCATCCCACAATGCCTGGGCTCGATCAGCAGCCAAGAAATTTGGCTGGAAAGGGGTTTTGGCAAGGCTTTGTCTGTAAGGACAGAAGTTGGGAACGCGCAGTGGGCAGCAAGGTAGTGCCACTCAGTAAATAGGCTCAGCAGTGGGTCTGGAAAGATGGATGCAAGGGAGGGGAAGAACTTGCAGGCTGTTCTCAAACCTGCTTCCACACTTTTACTCACAGGAACCTGGAAGTTACTGCAAGATTAATTCACATGCTGGATGTCTTTGGACACAGTGAAGACTTATTATTTTATCACCTTAGTATAATGTTCATTAGTCCAACAATTACTTCCTTCTGACACTGCCTCTCAGCCTGTAGTTCCTTTTCAGACCCATGATGGTGCAATGCTCCCAGACTGATGGACTAACTGGTACCTAACGAAATGAAATGCAGGTCTGGGCTCCCCACCCTGCTTTGCTTTGCTACACTAAAAATATATACTTTGTGTATGTAAACTGGTTAACACTGGGACCTTACCACAGCAGCTACAGCACACGTGCCCATACGGACAGTGGTAGACATGCATCTGGGGTTATACAGCAGAGACATTGCTCTAGGAAGGAACTGGGAGCTTGTTGTGAAGAACTGCATCAACCAACCTCTCAGACTTACAGGTAAGTGGTGTCCAAAAGCTTTGTCCTCCCTTCTTAAAAAGCAAGGTACAGCTGAAACACCCAGCCACTGCCCAATGCAAGACAGAGATCTCAGTGGTGCATGGGATGAAGCCTGCCCAGCAGGCTGCCAGCTCAAGTGAGGCATGAGGTGTTACTGCCCCATTTAACAGTGACAAAGGTACTTTCTGTAGCACTGGTTGAGCCTCATTTTATTCCCTATCTTCTTTACCCCAAATAATGGCTTTTTTCCCTAGGCTCAGCATGCTAAGTCACTGCTTCTTATGAAGCGATGATGAAGAACTCATCCTCCCAAATGTGTTGCACAATGTGGATATTGGTGTTCTACTGGTTGTACTGAAACGTCTCAGTCTTGGTTCGCCTATCCTTGTTTTGCAGTCTTTCAGCCAACTGAATTGATTAAAGCAATGAGCTGGTCTTCTCTGAGTGTGTGACTTATATTCATTATTCTTATTGCTCAGTACATTACAAAATGCCTGTGGTTGATGTCCGTGCATTGTCAGGGGTTCTCTGCTCCTTCACCTGTGGTCTGCGATGGAATGCAAAGTAGTTGATACAGGTTGCTCTATTGGTCCCAACTCAGAGCTTCACAGTCTCTCTTTGCCGCCTTGAAAGATTGCAAGGATGCAGGCAAAACAGATGTCCACACTTCCAGCACTGAAGTCAGTGTGCACTGCACCCGCTTGCGTACCGAATGAAATGGCACTGTGAGTGGCTGTGAGCGGCACTGGAAGCAAACTCATCAGCATCCAGATTCAGTAGAGCAAGAAGAGAAAGTGTTGCTTAGTTCATTGATAAACTGAACTAATAGTTTTTGGTTTATTGACTATTAAAATGAGGCCACCTACAGGTCCCAAAATAAACCTGCAAAAATGTTTAATCTGGCATGTTTGAATGGTTGCATTTCAGCCTCGCTTCTTGCTCCCTTTTTGTTAACACAGAGAAATGATACCACAGCTCCTGACTACTCCTTTCAGATCAGATCCACAATAGCACTCAGCAGCTGAATTGCTTTTACTGTCTTTTAAAAAAAAAAAAAAAATTGTTAATAAAAGGCAAGATAAGATTAGTAAGCTTACCACAATTGGTGAAATCACTGAAATAGCCAAACTCTGTGCAGTTCAGGCATGTGACGTCCTGAAATCCTTATACAGGACACCAGTGTAATATCAAAGGCACTAAGAAGAAAGGTGTCTGTTATGTCCACATATTTTTGGGATCAGGGCCTGCTTGAGCAGCCCAAATTAAGCAGAAATAGTACACTCAGACACCTTCCCCAGAGACCCTCTAGGACTCTGAGCCAGCCTGCTCAGACCTTTCCCTTAGCCAGCACAGGCCAGTAGAAAAGGAGAAGCAGTTCCAGAAAATGAAAGAGAAAAGGCTTCCAGTTTCAAACTCCTGTTTTATTTGCTTCTTATTAGACAGCTTTCGAACACTGGAGAGGTTTCACTCTGCAGATGTCTGAAGCAGGGCATTCTCATTTGGTGCTCGTTGTGGTTTCAGTACAGGTGATAGCGGAGGTCTAACTTCTTCTGGCCAGGAAATTTTACTGCCCTCGTGTAGCATATCTGTTTCCACCACCTCGCTTTTCACTTGCTGCAGGGATTTTCTTCTCTTTTGTTTTTCCAATAGCTGGCACTCCAGAGAATTACATTTTCTTTTTTTTTTTTTCTTTTTTTTCACTGTAGTCTACAAGCTATTGCAATTGGGCTTCACATTGTCTCAGACTCCATCTGCCCACGTGCAAGGACTCTGCTCCCCAAAAACAAACAGTCTCCTGCTGGCAATAGGAGAAACTGGGCAAATCTTGTGTGCCCACTTGCAGAGAAAAGTGGTGGTTCTTCAGAAAGGCAAATAAAATACGTCTTTATCATCCCATTAAGGTGAACAAGTTGATTTTGTGTGTGGGCTGGTTAGTTTTCATGCTTTCCCAGGCTGCTCCTTCTTGCAGTCTGGGTATTGTCTTCTCTGGTTTACAACTTTACTATTGTATGTTTCATACAAACACAAACATCTGGAGAACATCCTCAGGTATAACTGCTGGGCAGGGCAGAAAATATCTGGCGTGATCTGAAACAGGTTTCGCTTCCCTTGAAAGCACACCCCTGGGACCGAGAAACTTGGAAGCTCTGCAATGATGTAGAGATCCTTTCACCTCCAGAACACCACTTCACATTTGGCTGGGATCCGTAGCAGCTGGCATCCCCGGTGGTTTCTTTGCTGTTCACTGTTCTTTTTTTGTGAAAGGAGTTGGTGCTGGGGCTGGTTTGCAGCAATCATTGTGGCAATATCCCTGTGAGCATCAGTGATGATGAGGGTGAGTTCCTCACTGTAAGAGCAGTCCATTTCTGCACAGATGATAGATGGCAATGGAAGGGTAGAAGAAGGGTGGGAAAGGCGGAGAGGAATTAGCGTTTTACCACCTGCTGTTTACCTCACCTGCTCAGCTTAAATTCTGAATTTCCACTGTGCGATTGTGAGATAGGCCTAAGTCGGGACAAATAAAATAACACAAGCTGCTGAAAGCCTGTAAAAATGGGTGCTAATTCTTAACTTTGCTCCAGTATCTGTTGAACACCACCGCCTTCATCAAAACAAAGCTACTGTAAGGTTAAGAGAATGGAACGGAGTAAGGCGTACTGGGAAAAGTTCCTCAAGGTACGTGCAAAGAAGTTATTTTCAAGATTCATTTAAAACCTTCTGTGGGAATAGGATGCCTTTGGGATATCCCGCTACTCCAGAGAAGTCGTACAGGGAACAAGAGTCCAGGAGACAGTGGGCTGAATTCTCAAAGGAAAAGTGCATACCAGCTGAAGCGGAGGCACTGCTGCGTTCTTCTCTAATGCCACACCATTATGTCTTCTCCTGCATCAGTATTGCTCCACACCCTCCTTAGCAAGCTTTCAAACACCTTTGCTGCTTCAGCCCCGAGGCACAGGATCTTGAGAAAGGTGATCATTTTACCTCGTTCCTAATTTGAAAAACTTCTAGGAAAAAGATGGGAGCAGCTTTTTCCTAACCTGAAAAATAATCCAAGCAGTCTCTAGAATTTGCTGCCTCCGTGTTGCCAACTTCAGCTTTGCAGGCTTGCACCAGTCACAAGCGGCCATGAATTCAGCATTCTCCGTTGATAAATTACAATTTTATCTTTGTTTGGCTAGGGCTTTTAGTGGCTGCCAGCTCAAAACCATTGCCTAATATATCATTAGAGGGCAAATATGTTCCTGTGTGTTTCTGTGGCATGTAAGCAGATCCTACCAGAGCCTGGACATTCCAGCATCCTGCTGAGGAAGGAAAGCAGTGCCCCAAATCATTTAGGCTGCAGATTTTCTTTGCAAATGAAATATTTTTTGTTTTTCAAGGTCAGACGCTTGGGGCTGTTCAGGTCACAAGACGCCAGAGGCTGTTTACTTTGGAAAACAAGGACAGCGGTGGTGGGAGGTGCTTTTAGCAACACCCAAATCTAATGTTTTAAACCAAACAGTGGTATGGCCAAAGGGCAGCCACGCTCATCCTCACTGACACCACGACATAGAGGGAGGGCGTCCAAGAGCCAACTGACGTACAGGAACTGAGCAATAGGAATAATATTTGGTATTCCCACTCATGAACTCAAATACCTCAAAGCATGTGGGGGATCCTCAGTTGAGAGGAATAAATATTTTGCATTGACTACAGTCAGTGTTTGCAGTGGAAAGTGGTTTCCTCAAAGGTTGAGACAGTGCCCAGGAATGGGTTGCGTCTAAAAGCGTTTTGGTCAGAGAAGATCAGCACTTTTCCAATGCCCAGGTGCCAAGCGGGATGGGAGGTTTTCCTCTGCCCTTTGAGCATTTTATTTCTTCTTTCATTTGAGTCAGCCATTCAGGCTATGGGGATCTCTCTAAGCTAGGTATCCCTCTAAATCATTAGTGGGGGAGAGAAACAAAAATAAAAAATGAATCATTGAGAAGGTAATGTAGGGGGGAAAGAATAAGAAGTGTGAGAGGTTCCAGCTATTGGTACAAATTGAGGCACTTGCATATATGATTTCGCTCACCTTTTGAGTTGCACTTCAGGGCTAGAACTGAGCAAGCAGATGCACAGCTGCGCTTCTCCTTGCTGGCTGCATAAGAGCCCAGGAATCGTCCCACCTGAGGGCAGCTCGGCTGCAGCAGCACACAACCCTGCAGGTTATCGAATCCGAGAAACCACTTGTCTCCAGCCACTTCCGTCCCTATCTGGGTGTCCACGCACAAGTTTATAATGTTGTTTTAAAATGTATGTGACTTTCTGTATGTGGATTTTTTTTTTCCATCCTTGCCTCTTCAACACAAACCAAAATTGTTGTAGACAACTGCTTTTACTCTGTGAAGACATTTGTTTCCTGCTGACATTTAAGTAGTAGATACATTCTGTGGGTCAAGTTAGAAGGCAAAAGTAAAAGTGAGTTTTAGATGATTCAGCCCATTCTTAACCAGCAAGACGGTGTTTAGCAGTGTTAAACTGTAATAAAAATCTACATCTATGTGGGCTCACCTGGAGTTTCACAACAGCAGTGAGGATAAGGCACAGAGCTTCCTATTTCAAATGTCTTCAAAACGTCCCTTCAAAGAATCTCTATTAGGTGTTAGGAGCATAGAGGCTGCGGCATCCAGTTACACAGCTCTGACCATTTAAGAGAGGTGAATAAAATAGGGTTGGTTTTAGAAGCAATACTGTGAATGGATTACTGTTTTTCCCCTGAAAATACACATTTCTTCCAGCAGTGTAAAAGTGAGAGGAGCATTTATACCACCAGTGTAGGAAACACACATCTCTTTTCTCCAATGACTAAACTAATGAGAGCTATCAAACTTCCTAATGGTTGAGGGAAAGCCTGTCAGTGCCTCGCACTAGTAAAATGTGTTTTCCATAGAGTTGCTTCCAACTGACACCGGTGGGAATGAGGGAAGCTCAGCATCAACACAGCCTGGTGACTCAGGTGCTCCTAATGACAGCGAGTGGCGATGGAGAAGCAAGCTGGCCAGCCCTGGTAGAGAACCACATAAACTGCCAAACACACCTCGCTGACCTTGAGCATTACCTGGAGGACACATCTCCAAATGAATCATAGAGCCATAGAATCATAGAATTGCTCAGGTTGGAAAAGACCTAAAGATCATTGAATCCAACCACAGCCCAACCATACTACCCTAACTAACAACCCTCCGCTAAATCATGTCCCTGAGCACCGCATCCAAATGGTTTTTAAACACATCCAGGGATGGTAACTCAACCACCTCCCTGGGGAGCCTATTCCAGTGCTTAACAACCCTTTCTGTAAAGAAGTTTTTCCTGATATCCAACCTAAACTTACCCTGGCACGACTTAAGGCCATTTCCCCTCATCCTGTCACCTGTCACCAGTGAGAAGAGACCAGCCCCGCTCTCGCTGTAAGCACCTTTCAGGTACTGGAAGAGAGCAATAAGGTCTCTCCTCAGCCTCCTTTTTCCCAGACTAAACAGCCCCAGTTCCTTCAGTCTCTCCTCATACGGCATAAACCGTATTTTAAGCCATTAATGTTCCAGGAAAAGGAATATGAACTCTGCTGCTTTCTAAAGGGAAGGGTAAAGGACCACATGGTAGAGCTAAACCACTGGTCTGGGTGACTGTCCTTTCTCTGTACCAGGTCAGACAGGGACAGTGTGTACAGGCATATCCCAAGGGTAGGTTGTCAACGTTGGCTTTCCAAATGCATGTGCTGCCCCGGGTGATGCACTATCTCCATGTGTTTGTCATTATGCAGTGGCAGATCTGAACTCTGCTGTGCTCTGTTCAGGAACTAAAGATGTTGTCCTCGCCACAGTTTGTGGGCTGGGCAGCCAGCTGTATGAGGGATATGAAAGAGTAAGCCTGGCTTTGATTACAAGGTGATACCTACTTAGAGATGCCTTCAAATCAGCTGAGGGAAATGCTGCTTTTCCAAGCCAGACATTAGCTAAAAGTATTGATATTTTGAGAGCAACAGGATAACTTGGGACAAAATGCTCACCTCTCGCTCACCAAGGGTTTTCATGCCCGGGATTGTATTACAGTTTAGAAAACGCACAGCAAAGTCTCCAGGTTTGTTTGAAGACATGCATGAAGACTTATACGGTGAAACGTTTCATTCTGGCTGTGAAAAAAAGTTAATTCAAAACAGCTAAAACGTCAGCCATAAAGATGTACAACATTTTTCAGGAAGCCTTGTCCACCCTGAACAAATGTTTTCATAAAAAACAGCCTGCCCGTAATAATCACTGTTATTGAAAAGACATCCCAAGGTTGCTGTATGGAAATATGTTAAATACGTTCTGAAATTCAATCTAATATAATTTCAACATTAGAGCTCATTCATAATCCGGTATTAAAAGGCTATGCAATTTTCGTGAAATATGTCTGTCTGTGTAATCATGAATGCTGAATATTGTCATGGCTTTCCAGGAATTTTCAGCCTCAGTGCAGAGGAAAGAAAATTCTTCCAACTGGACTTTTACACCACTGAGCAGAAATAACAATAACAGCTCTACATTTAAAATAAACATTTCTGGAAAAATACTATCTTTTAAAAGAGGCTGTAGTCTGAATTTCAAGCTACTGGTAATATGACACAGGCTTTGAGTGCGCCTGTGGCTGTGGCCCTTGGCTTTGTGTGGTGCTGAGGACAAACAGGAATCTTACCGACACCTAGATGTAGGAACCATCCCTTTGGATGAAGTTGGCCTCAACCTCAGATACATTTCTGTTTTCAGCCCCCAGGGTTGCATCTGGGTGCAGTCATTCAAGTTGTCAAGTCTTGCCAGTCCTTGCTAATTCTGCACTGCAGCACAGCTCTGCGAGTACACACAGCATTGTAGGGGTGGGAGGGTAAAAGAGAACATCTTCAGCCCCACCATACATCTGTGATGATCTGCAGTAGATGTTTGCCACGGTTTTCTTGTGTTTGTAGTTTTCTGAAAGAATCAAACCTTAATAAAGTAGGACTTGCACACGTGAAAAGGTGAGTGGGAAAATGCGCCTCTCTCGCCTTCTCGCTGATGGCTCTTTGATATTTCTCCTTTTTATGAGTAACCTTTTCTTTATTAGTGGAATATTTCTGGTTCTGTGGCACAAATTTAAAATGATAGGAAAAATTATACAACTGGGATCTCAATTATTCAGCACAGCCATTTTAATCTTTCATGTTATTCGATCCAGTACAAGTACATATGTCTTATTTCCAATTAGAATACGATTCTCACTATATTCATCATATATCGATGTCTGCTTTTCCATTTGCCAGACACATGAAAGGCTGTGATTCAAAAGGTGCCATTCAGACTGCCCTGCTTGTGGACCATTACACTGTGCCAGCAGGCTGCCTGTAGCTGTGAGTGCTGTGTCCCAGGGAGCTGATAGGCACCTTCTTCCTTGCAGAGCTCCTCAGCAGCTCACCGTGTGTTGCAGAAGTGGTTCTGAGGTGCCTCTGCAACCCTATGCCACGTGTATGTGCAATACTGCAGAGCACATTTGTTTGAGATTGCTCAAATGTGTGTGGCAACAAGATCCCCTCCCATGGACTGATGGCCCTCGTAGTGTCGGGTGCTCCATGACTCTGCCTCTCTTTCCTCATTTATATTAATAGAGAACAAAATATTTCTACCAGGGAAGTTGTGGAGTCACTGTACCTGGAGGCATTCAAGAAATGTGTAAATGTGGCACTGAGGGACATGGTTAGTGGGCATGGCGGTGGTGGGTTGATGATTGGACTGTATGATCTTAGTGGTCTTTTCCAGCCTTAATGATTCTATGATTCTATGTTACCTAATATTTGAGAAATATCTCAAAGTATATCATGAAAGCCTTCAATGACAATAAAGCTGATATTGACTGTCCCTTCTGTGATACAAAGAAAGAAACATGTATTCGAGATCTATGTTAGCTCTACACTCCAGGCAAGCAGGATGTGAAAACTCTTTAATATTCTTTTGGCTTCAGCCATTCATACCCATAAGGTGCCATCTAGAGAAGGCTGTGACACAAAACATCCCAAAAGCCGTAGCTGGGGAAAGAGTTGCTCTGTGAACTTAAGTATGCTATAGCAGTCTGAATCTCTTGAAAAGAAGACACAGCCCGAATCTCAGCAGCATGTTGCTCACTGCCACGTCCCAGGCTGCAAGAGGAAAGGCTCCCTACACAGCTGCGAGGTGAGGGCTGGGAGATAGGTGACATCAAGTGGCAGCAAGACTTCTCTGAAGTGACCCTAGAAGCAGAACCTGACCCACTTTTCTCTTTTTTTTCTCTTTTTTTCCCCCTAATGTGCAGGTATCTAACTGTGACTTATGCAAATAGGAGCTGAGAGCAAAACTCCAGGGCTGCAATGGACTGGTGTTCTCTAGGTCAGTGGGTTGACCTGAGCTAAGGAACCTTCCAGGAGGTGCAACAGTGGCAAACAGAACCCTTGGTGAGGGGCCAGGCCTAAAATGAGAAGTCACACAAGCACCTACCTTTCTGGGTACAGTGGGTTTCTTTCCCACACTTCTAGACTGCTCTCTGCAGATGCAGCTATCAAACTGTTTCCATCTCAAACTTTGTTTTTTTACGTAATTCCAGGCATCCTGGCAGGTCAGCCATTTGCTGTAAGATGATTTTGAGAAGATGAATGGAGAACAAACAGTTCTTATGGTATGAGAACTCAAAGGGAGACAGTGAAATTTGTGAACAGGAGGTTCAGTGGAAGCAAGAGGCAGCACCTTTCAGTACAATGCAGAGTTGCTCAATGTGGCTCATGGCAACAGGGTGCTATGGGGTGCACAAGCACACACAGTCCAAGGGGTTAGGCAAAATGATGGAAGTGCAGGTGTGTACTATTTAAAATCAGTGATAAAGGTGCAAGCGTGAGCTCAGGGATATCCTAATCCATTTACTGCTGGATGGTGCAAATCTACAGTGGAAAATTTGTCTTCATTTTTTACAACTTTTCATGAGGAAGCCAGCAGCAGCACAGGGAGAGAGAATACTAAGTGAGATCTTCTGAAGCAGGAGTTCTTCAAATGTAGGTACTTACTTTGTAGCCTGGCAACTTAACCAGACATTCCTGGGGTGGGAATAAATGCGATGGCAGGGAAGCCTCAGTGTGGGCAGCTCACCCCACTTGCCCCACAGGCCTCGTGCCCATGGCATAGGGCTGAACCCCTGATCTTTGGAAAGGTGATCTTTTCAGAGCTTAGTGAGGAGCACACGGGGCTTGGGGTGATGCTGCAAGGTGTCAAGCTTGTCAGGCACTTTGCAGCTCTGGCAGACATGCTTCATCCTTTTAAAACCACGTCTAGTCTGTGCTGCAGCTTGAAAGGACCAAAATGCATTGCACTGTGTTTGAACTGGTTTTTATCAATTAATGTTTTTACTGCAGGTGGCAGATGTTTGCTCTAATCCAGATAGGCAAATGCTTTGCAAAGGTGTGCGAGGGTGTGCTCCCACAGCACTGAGGTTTTGTGATGATTTTCCAGGGCCTCTTCAAAAACTATTCCCTTGCTAATCTTGATGATGAACTCTAAGAGTCATGCTAACACTGGAAAATGTTTTAATATCCTTGTAGACAACTTCTGGCAAGGGCTTTTACAAGAAGACCAAAAAGCAGATCTATATGATTTCACATAAATATTTGAAAAGTATTATGCTGAAAATACTATTTTTGAATCTTCTGTGAGGGAAAAGGCTTTAATAGCTGTAATATCACGTACAAGTGGCATCCTGAATGTGGTGATGAAGGGACAGAGAAAGTCCAGACTCTGGCACCATTAAGCTTTTCCAGATGTGGCTCCACATTTACACAGGGAACACCTGAGATTTAACTTATGGCAGCATGACAAGGAACAAGAAATTGATGAAGCCAAGCTACCTGTGCCCTTCTGACAGCTGTGGGAAGCAGCCCCATTGTTTCAAAGGTGGATGAGCACAGCCCTGAAAACGTGAATCCTTTAAAAACATTTGCCCAGCATAAAGGCTGTGGCAGGGATCTGTTGAGAAACTCACTGCCACTTCTGTGGAACGAGTGATCTCTGCTTCTATAGATATGCTTCAGAAAGGGTGCCCAAATATGCGTGGCTTTGGAGGGGACACTGGGGATAGCACTTGAGGGCAGAGGGGAGGGTTTGCGCTTTTTAAGGTGGGTACATCTATGGTGGGTGACTGGAATTACCAGAGAGTAATTGTTCCAGAGGGAGCCATCAAACGCTGCTGCCGCCACAGGCTGTGAGTGAGTAGCAGCAAGAGTCCCACCTGGTAGCATGAAGTATGTATTTAAAGGGTTAAAAAAAGAGCAATACCTTGACTTCTCCATGCAGGCCAACTCGGGCAGGTAAGAGCCTTTCCAGCTCCCTGTTTGTGGCCTTCTCCCCTGCTTGTTGGGTGCATTTGAACCCAATACTCTCGAGGGGCACTGGCCAGTCTGTGGGTCACTGGGACAGAGAAACACATGTGGTCGGATCCAGCGCTTTCATCACATGAGTATGTGTCAACATGTCACTTTAAAGTAGTTCAAGTAAGAGAGATGGGGGAGCAGATGAGGAGGAGGGAGGCAGGAAACATGTCGTAAATCCACAGTGAGAGGGGCTCTGAAGTAAGAGCATTAAAGACTCTGGAAAACACATAAAAATCTGCCATCAAGAGGGCACTGTCAATGCATTCTGTCAGTACAGTTTGCTTTTTATTTCCTAGTGTGCAATATGATATATAAAAAGTTCACCTTTACTACATGATCCATGAAAGCACGTATTTTGCATGAGATTTATTTTTCGTATGCACAGACCTGGCATTTCCAGACATGGGTAGATATCTGTCACCGTCCCATACAACAAAGCCATTCCTCTCCCAAGCTGGCATCAGGGTTGACCCTGCTGGGTGCCACCAGCACCTGCAGTCTCCTGAGGACTCTCCCATTTGTGTACTGTTCCCAATATGTGGCCCACCTCTTTTTGTTTCTACTTCTTTCTTAAGAAGAGCCTAACAGAGGAACATAAAGTTAAATAAAAAATAATGGAGAAAGATCAGACTGAAATAATTTTCCCCCAAAATCCCATTCGTGCAATCATCAGATATGTGAGGCTTTGCACTTTCTCATGTTGCTATTGTAAAAAGACAGAAAATTTGAATCCACTCAAATGTTATGGCAAGTCTCAAATATTACAAAGAGTTTCTGTAGGCATACATCCCACTGCAAAGATCTGAATTTCCCCCAACACCCAGAATATTAAGCAACTTGAGGCTTGGGCTTTTAGATAGAGATTTGAGAACTGGGAACATCCTGGCTTGCCTAAAAATGACTAGTGAAAGGAAAAATTGCCAATACAGCAACCACCAGCCTCTCTGGCAGCCAGCTGTATGTCATTCAGCTACAGGACTTCACATGTCCAAAGTGGGGAAAAGGCCTCCAGGCTCTGGCTGACAGACTCCGTGATGCAAGCAAACCATCCATATTGTGTAACCGACCCTATAAAAGATGAAAAGTAATCTCCCCACAAGTGCATGAAATAAGAGGTCCCATCCTTCAAGGGGCACATCCTTCTGACTCATCCTTCTCATCCTACTCCCTAGCTGTCTTGTAGCATACCAAGGACATGTACCTATAATTTTGGCAGCAGCTGACTGCACTAGGACTGAATCAGCATGTCTCCAAATACCACACATCATACCTGCAACATACTCTTGCACTGTGTGCATTATGCCATTGGGAGGTAGGGAAAGGAGAAGCCCATGGTACTCAGGTGTCCCTTCAGGGCCCAGCCCAGCACACTGCTCCCACCCTTGGCCACCCACCACATCTCAGTCTTCTCCTAGTACAGCTTGAATGCTTTTGAAGACCATATTTTCATTTCTTTAGTTTCATTGCCAGTCCATGCATGATCAGGTGCAGTGCATGTCACTGCTATAGGGCTGCCTGTTTGTGACCCCTTCCAGGCTTGTTCTGTATTATTTCCTTTCCCTTGGTACAGATACCTGTTTCCCTATCTTTCCATCATCTCTGAATTTGCAATGGCTGCAGAAATGCATCTGCTCAGCGTCCTCTGGAAAACTGTGCTCCCTCTGTGGGAGATACGCAGGAGCTCTCACATGCAGCTGGCCACTTCCCAGTGCCTTAAGAGCTGCTTAGCCTGAATTTTGCCTGGATTTTGTTTCTTCTAAGCGTAAATGTAGCAGCAGGTTGCTGCTGTACTTCAGGAGCACTTTAGTGGGCTCTCATGGATGGTTTTTGGAAGTAGGTATGGGGATCAGTCCTCATGGTTGGTTTTTTTTCTGGTCAAAATGTGTGCTAAACAGCATATGCATGAATGTCCTTGCACACGTGCCTGGTCCATGTCTCCAGCACAACTCAGGCTGTGGGAAGAAAGCAGGGTTTTTTCCCTTGTGGCTTGAGCACCCTGCATCCTCAGGCATGGGCTGATGGGGTGGGGACAGGAGGACTGGAGTCCATTCCCATGTGGGGCTGGGGCAGCTGTGGCCGTGGGTCCTGCTGAGAGTCCCATGGGGCTGGTGGTGTTTGCCAACTCCAGCCCCCAGCCCCTTGGCCCGCAGCCCGGTCCCACGAAATATAAACCAAAGAGGCATAAACAGATGATTACATGAAAAATATATCATGATTAGCCAGATAGATCCCAAATGTCTGTTCTGTAAACGGCAGCAGGCAGCACAAGTGTTCCCCGCAGCTGCAGTTTCTCATCTTATTTGTGTAAGTGTGCCATTAAGCTTAGACATGGGCAAAATAATCTTTCCTTGATTCTCATTTAGAAATCTGCTTAAAAATATATATTATACCAACGTTTGATTCAACCCTTTTGTGGCTGGTATTATACCGTAAACTGGTTCTCACTCAGTAGAAAAGCTGCGCTCGTTTTTCTGCCGGCTTCCTTTTCGATCTGAAGTTGGTGAAGTGGTTTGTTTTGTGAATGAAAGCTGGATGCTTTTAGCAAGATGGCAGTAACAGTGACCTCTGCCCATGCACTGCATTCCTGCCCAGTGGGAGGCGAGGTCAGAGGAAGGGGTTACTTCATTGATGGCCAGAACCTGCTGCGATTGGGGTGAGAACTTGCCTGGAAAGGGAACCACTCAGAGGGCTTCTTGGAGGAGCCCAATGGAGCCACGCTTCTCCCCCTTTAGTATATCCATCTGCTGAAAAGATGGGCCTGATTCATCACAGCTTGGCAGAGAAAATCTTTACTGTAGAAAATGGCAATAAACTGGGGAGGGAGAGGGAGGGTAAACTTTAATTTTCCTATTGCTACTGCCTATATCAGAGGAAACTATCTGAATTTCACAGCATGAAACACTTAGAAAGGACAATGCTAAAAATCAAAACCAAAGTCTTCCAGCCATTTCCCAAGATAGGCAGCAGGTTTTATACTGTTTGGATTCTATAAGCATTGTGGAAAGAGGGATAATCTGAAAAAGAAAAATTGTGTGAAGCTGATTGTTAACAGCATCTTCCAACATCTTGTGCCCAAAGGCTATTCAGATGGAGATGTGCCTGCCATTTAAGATGCTACCGGGCTCTGAAAAGATATCGTGTAAAAATAGCAACTTTTCGTTTGATCGTTTTATCTGCTGAGCAAGGCGACAAAACCCGTGTCTGTTTTTAGAGTTGGAGGGGACTCACAGTCCAAGAAGCCGGAAGGTTCACGGAGGCACAGTTAGAAAACATTCCAGAGGTTTATCTCCATTGTGTCTTCTCAGTCCTTCAGAACCAAGGCAATATTTGGAAAAACAGCTGTGCTTTGCTGCCATTTTCACACCATTTACAGATTCATTAACTAATCCTCTTCCTTATTTTTCTTCTCTCAGTTTGACAACCAATTTGCTTCACCTGCAGATGGAGGAGCAACCATATTGAAAGTGGAGCAAGACATCCCCAGTCTAAGCTAAACCACAGACAGAGCAATTGCAAACACAGCATTTTATTTTAGCTCTCACACCACGAAAGTCGGTGGAATGACACCAGCACAAAGTTGGTTTCGTTGAGATTAGGATCTAACTTTGGAGTATGTTTTATTTGTAAACTGAGCAGACAGAAGTCACTGGGAGATCATCAAATCGGAAAGCAGCAATTTTCATTTTCACTTTTCTTTTTTTTTTTAGTAAAACTGAACTTTGTTATCCTTACTAGAGCCTGCAAGGGCAAGTTGAACTACACTCACCAGCTAAGACAACACTTCTTCTCTATAATGTGAGCATGTTGAATACAGCTTATCAATGTGGTTGTTTCTTTTTCTTTTAATTCACCTCCTGACCTTTTAAAATTACTTTACTCAACAAAGGACAATAGGGCCAATCCAGCTCCTATTAAAGTCAGCAGGAGTCTTTTCATTGGCTTCAGCTGATGTTGGACTGGGCCCAATAAGACAAGCCTTAAGAATAAAAAATAGTAACTCATACAGACCTTTGTCTTGCCCCCTGTGGCTTGATAACTGACCTCCCATCACGTTCTCTGGGACAGGATCGGACCCGTAAGGCTGAGTTAATCTCATAACCCAAAGCTTATAAAGTATTTGCATTTCCTCTTTCGAATCACACAGGAATATGTGAGATGTACTCATGACTTTATGAATGGGGAAATGCTTCCAGCTGAACAGACTGAGTTCATCTTTGGGCTGCTTTGTGCCCCAGTTCCTTCCCTTTTTAAAACAGGAAGATGACAGGGGCAAGGGGCTCAAAGATGACCTCATGCATCTCCTTCACTTTTTTGTTTTCCTGCTCCTTTTTCTCATATAAGCACCACTGGGATCCTTTGCTAGCACCGAGCAAGGTCACCCCAGCTCCCACCCTCTGCTGTCCCATAGGAAAGTGCCATGGGTGTCCCCTGCTGCCCATCTGGCAGTGGGCAGAGCAGCTGTGGGTGAGCTCCATGCCAGCAGGTACTGCCAGCAGGGCTGGCCTGCAGCACAGCTTGGCGTGGTGCCTGTTGGCCAGACAGGAGGAGGCAGGCTGGATTTTGCTCTTTGTTACACCTTTGGCCAGGTAGACTAAGCATTTGTTCCCCAAATAACACTTAAAATATACCCTCACATGAGGAAATTCCCACCAGCTACACAAACCCTCAGTCTGTTTGCTGATGTGGATTTTCCAGCAGCCCTGGATATGACACAAAGCTGATATTATTTTCTCCTGGTTTTTCACGATGCTTTCCCCCCCCTTCTTTCTAATTAGATTAGAACAACTCTGTGTGGAAGACTCCATCCCTAGCGCACCGAATTGTTTCACCACCCAGAGAAGAAAGACCATTTGGCAGCTCTTTAAATTGCCGTTAAAATTACCACCTCCTGTAGGTGGTTGCGTGTTTTATTCAGGAGACCCTAGATCACAAATTTTCCTTAGGTTAAAAATAAATCCACTCACTGGCATCTGCGGAGAATATTTTCCAATGTCAGAAAACTACCCCGCAGTCAGAGTAATTTGTAGCAGCCACCCAGGGAAAGGTAGGCTTGATGCTGCAGACTCGCTGCTAGACAGGATGCAGCCCCGCTGCAGAGAGGCAGATGCTGTTCTGCACTCACCCTGGTGTCACGAACCCTTCTTTTTCAACAGAGTCTAAATTTACCCTCTCCTTAAATATAGATATACAACATCTCAGAGCTCTCAGATATCCTTGGCTTCTCCCCGCGCACAAAGGAAGAGCTCCCCTTGATGCCTGACACCATCAGCAGCGGTATTCTGAGCGCTCTCCCAAATGCACTGCAGCATCAACATCAGTCACTTCAAAGAACTCTTTCATGTACCACATATTTTTTTATCCAGAAAGCACAAGCAAAAGGCAGATCTGGCTGAAACTGGCTTTATTCGGCTCGCCACTTGTGTGGCCCTTTGGAAAGGTCGCTGAAGAGTGAACAAACTTTCCGTGCGAGCAGGTGTAAGATATAAAGCTTTTTCTGTCACCTGTTGTTAGCACTGCAGTGTAATTAATGGCTTTGTATTGCTCTCTGGGGTGTAGGTCCTACTGAGTGCAAGATTCCTCCCCCGCTTGCAGCACAGAGCAGTCCTGTTCCCGGCTGGGACACTTGCGGAGGTGGGCAGTTTCCATTCCTCACTGCTGAGGCTCCCACTCCCATTTCAGGAGAAAACCCACTGGCCATACCACAGCGGGGCCTGCCACAGTGGGACACAAAGCAAAACCAAGCTTCATAGCTAGCACCTTGACCCCTGCAGAAATGTGGGCTGCACCGTGGCACCCACCATTCTGAAAGTGGCCGGAGCCCTGTGTGACTTCACTCACGGTCAGCCCTCACAAGAGTGATGCTCTGAGGAGGAGAACAGCCACACACTGTTGCAGGAACTTGCATGCAGGAAGCCCAGGGAGATGTGCATACCTGTCCCACCAGCTCACCCTTCCCAGCCATGCAGTCCTCCCAGGGCGAGGGATGCCTCTCCCCATCCCTACCAACCTCCACTACAAAGGCAGAAGTGTACCCCTTTTTGAGGAACTTCTGATTCTGTGTGTGCCAGATACAAGGGATGGAGCAGACTCAAAGGAATCTGCCCACATGCATGGCGATGCCCTCAGGTTGGTCCATCAGATCCTTACTGCTGCCACATGTTCCACACTGTAAGTCTTTCTGCCTGATTCTCACTATCTTTAGGAAAGAGACATCTGATTTAGGTCCTTAACCAATGTAAGTGTCCCCTGCCATCCAGTTCTCTGTTTGAGGGAGCCCTTGCTCTCTGCTTAGCACACAGGAAGCCCACCAGAAAAAGGCATCTGATTTAGGCAGTAAGCTGCCTGAAATCAGTTGGGATAAACCCAGCCTACATCCTCAAAAAACACTAATTAAGCATATCCCCAGCTTCCTCAACTCCTGCAAACAAACATGATATCTGATTAAAAATAATAATTAACTTTTGCTCTGAAGCCGTAGTATTGAGTAAAATGTTACTGGGTATCTTCTGATGGAGTCACGAGACTGACAACACAGCTTACTGTTCAAGTGCCACCTAAAGCAACATTTGCTCCTTGTGATTTATGGGCATGCAAATATTCTGGCAAGTCCTCTGCTATTGGATCTCACTGGGGAGAGACAAGCCAGATACTGCACTCTCCTGCTTACCAGAAGCCAGAGGAGCAGGAAGACTCATACCAGATTTACTGCATATACCTTCATTGGCCAAACAAGGCAGGCAGCCAACAACCCTCTCCATGCATCGGCCATAGTTGTGTCTTGTTTCTGCAGCCAGATAGAGTGGCGTATGGTGGAAGGTTATATTCTGCACTTTTTTGATTCCTATTAGAAGATTCAGAGGTGGTTTTTTGTTTTGGTTTGGTTTGTTTTGTTTACAGCTGAAAGAACAGAGACCAAGTCTCTTCATGCTCTTAATTGTTTGGGTGCAACTAGCAAACAAGTTTGCTTTTCTCACCTGGAAGGCATTTATCTATAGCCAGTCACGTATGGGACATTTGTGATAGTTTTTTTGTTTTTTTTTTTTTTCCCATTTATCTGTTCTCTGAATATTAAGCAGCAAGTAGAAACTGATCCCCTAGAGGATATAATGTTTTCTGTTGCCATGGGCTGTCGTATTCTCACCAAAAACACTGATTTCCTTTGGGCCCACAGATATTGCCGTTTTTCTGATTGATTGAATGTGGCTACATATTTCCAAAATACACAAAGGTGGGACAACCACAAATGTATAATTAATAAATTGTACTGGCCCTATTTACTACAGAAGTCACCTGAGCCCTGACTGGAAAACATATCTATTCTGGTCTGGGCCAAATGCATGCCAACATGTAGTATATTTTTATTAGGTTATATGATATGAATGTTTTTAAGAATCACTTGCGTTCTCTTACCCGCCAGAAGTGCTGCCCGAATCCATTCTCTACTTAATCGTGAAGGAATGCTGTTCAAAAGATTTGGGGTCAGAAGTGCTCAATAAATCAATCCAGATACACTCCTAATGAGTGGTGAATTAAACAGCATTTGTTTTAAGATCAGAGGTCCTCTTGGGAGATTATTTTTTATTGCTCACTTGCAGGTATCAAGAAGCTGGGAGTTAAGACCTGTTAAGAAGGTCCACAAAAGAATCCGGATCTTCGTTACTGAGAGCATCTAATTATGTCCAGACAACTGTGATAAATACCTGAGATTCATCTTCTCCATTGGAATGCTCTATGTGCTGAATTAAGAACAAAGAAAAAAATTGGAGCTTTAGCTAGGAGGAAGCTATTCTTTATCTATAAACCCAAGTATTCGGATAATGTCTATAGATAAAGGCGTGGCCACTCACCTTCCGGTTGCTTGGAGCAGGAGCTGGATGCCCACAGAAGAAGCTGTCCTTGGTAGCACTGGGCTCCCTCCTCCCCCAGGGAAGGATGGGTGGAAGGAGAAGCTGGGACTCTCTGCTGCCTTGCGGGACAACATGTAAAATTTCAGCCCACATGTTCATGATGCTGCTTGCCTGCAGTTCTTTCTAGGCTTCTAAGCTTTTGATGAATTGTGTTGGTCTTTTTCAGAGCACTAGAAATTAATCATTTCCAGCTTTCTGACCGCTACCTAACTTCCCATCGGCCACCCATCTCTGAGCAGGGCAGAAGGCTCACTTTGGCAATGCCTGGCTCCTGAGGGCAGCAGGGAAATACGGAATATCCTTGTGCAATATAAGAAGCATCTTGTGGCTGCTTTGCACAGCAAGTGAAGTCTGAATTATTAGTTTTTATTATTTTTTAAAATAAAGTATTTCTAGGCTAGT
The DNA here is from genome assembly GCA_030625065.1 of Alectoris magna. Taxonomy (NCBI): domain Eukaryota; kingdom Metazoa; phylum Chordata; class Aves; order Galliformes; family Phasianidae; genus Alectoris; species Alectoris magna. The sequence continues at coordinate 164,264,989 of CM060560.1, read as the reverse complement.
ATTTGTCAAAACCGGGCATTTTTTTTCTGTAGGATATACTGTCATTTTCAGACAGTTTTGCTCCAGATAGATTCAAGCCTAAAACATCTTACCTTTCCTATGGAAATGAAATTCTGAAAATATTTTGTTCTGAGAAGCTCAAACCATTGCATTTCTCATTTTCCAAAAACAAACGCAACAACTGTGAGGGGGTTGTCTTTTCAGATGGCTGCCTGGTCTGAAGAGCTGAGGGCTATTCCACAGCATCTGTGGGACTGCTCCAGTGACACAGGGCATGTAGAAACCCCTTGGTCCCATCCTTTCTGGGACCTCCAGAGCTGCCACATGCTCAGTTGTGCAGCAGTGCCTGAGAGCCTTGGCTCTGACCCAGAGCTGAGCTGTCCATCTGCCACTGCCAGGAGACACCAAGCCTGCAATACTGCCTAGAAAGCTCCAGTTTGAGGGCCGATAAATGTTTCTAGATTCAGAAATAATTCCATGAAATATATTTGTTTTGATATACACCCATTAATCAACTATCAGTTCCTGATTAGTTAGGAACCACGTTCGTTTGGTGGGTAAAGAAGCATGTTGTGGGTCTGGGATGCTCATGGTGGTTTTCATATCAGTCACCAGCCTGAGAAAGGAGATGATATATCAAAGAGACTAATCTCTGCAGGAAGTAAGAATGAGCTTCAAAAGCTCTAAGGTGATCCTATGGATGTATTATTAACCCAGGGAATGTCACTGCTGGAAGTATAAAGGAATGAAGATCTAAAACATCATCTGGGACAACCACATTAGCATTAAAAACAAAGGTTATTTGTTTTGGTTAGTTACCTACATCTCTTCACTGGCCTCACCTCCTTTTGAAAACAGAATTCAGTCTCATATTTTGGCAATTTTTACTCATTTTAGCACAAATTAAAAACTCTCTTCCAGAAGTTACTTTGGCATATGTTCATTCCCTATTTTACAGGGACAGATATTTATCCCCACATTTGTCAGTTCACAAGGACAGGCCATACAGAAAAAGATGTGATTTAATATATAGCAGTGATAGATGGTATCTTTATAGAAGCCACTTGCACGTAAGAGAACAACTGTTGTGTATTAAATACATCACCCGTATTGAGCATGGAGTTCATACTTGTTGAAGTAAAAATTCAAAGAGAGAGGGAAAGAGCAAACAAGCTCATGAGATGACATGAGACAGCTGCAAAAATGCTGAGGAATCCACCATGATTTTTGTTCATTCGGTGAGCACCCATGGGAGTCATGTTGATGTGGTGCTTGAGAAACTTGGCAAATAGTTTTGTCAGCCCTCACCTGGTGTGCCTGGGACTCTTTGTTCCTGTACCGAAGGAGAGGGATGAAAATTCTGGGTATTGAGGAGTTAGTTACTCATAAAGCATTAACAGCTGGAGAGGCTCCAAATCATTATTTATTTTTCTGGAAAGGGTATTAGGCATTATTCAACAAGATAAGATTTTCTTTCCATGTGTCCATACCAGCTCAATATTGGAAGATGAAACGCATACCTAGAGGATTACGGGCCCAGAAAGCACCTTTTCCAGGAAAATGAGCCGAGTGAATCACTTCAAACAAAAATGTGTTGAAATGTTAAACAACAGCTCTCTTGATTTAATGTTGTTGTTAATTATAAAAAAAGCTCTATGAAAATTGAAACAAGTTAAGACTGACATTGTTACATAGAACTAGTATTTTTAAGGAAAACTTTGAAACTGGCCACATTTTTTTTTAAACCTCAAACTAATCTGAAAAAATGGGTAAAAAATGTATCGGGAAAGGAAAAATAAAGTCCTGTATTATTTTCCAGGGTACTCACAGTGTAAGTAAACTCACAGTGTGAGTTTAGACAACAACACTGGCCTTCACTTGGTCTTTAAAATTATCATTAGGGTCTGTTAGACTGAATCTAATAAAAGTGACAGGAAAGGTATCTCAGACCTTTCTGCCAAGCCATAAGGGTGTGATTACTTTGCCTGTAACACGCTGTATTCTTCCCTGAATCCACACGTTATTTTAGGCGCAGGAGAGCAACCTTCTCCACAAGTCTCCTCTGAGTCTGGGCATAGATTCACCAGATTTTCCAAGATAATCTTCATTGCATTTCCCTTCCTTGTTTCAACTATTCTAGTAAGTCCATTTTATTTTTGCCCTGATGACCACTTATAAACAGAGAGGTTAGTCCTTCCTGCTGCTTGACATTTAGTTTCCCAGGACTTTGGACAGTAGATTTACATTGCTGTTGCCTAACTCTGCCAGCAGGAAACCTAACCCAGCCCATTAGACTGCCAGGAAGTATTTCGCAAAAGAGTTGCCTGAGAATAGAAGTGTATATGGGCATCTTTAATATGCAATACTTCAATCCGGGGAAATAAGCCAACAATACCACAAGTATGCAACAGAAGTTTTGGTCTACATGTGCTATGTACAGGCTTGTATTTAGAGAGACAGAGAGAGAGAGAGGGTGATGGAGGGAACAAGAGCAGACTCATCTGGGGAAAACCGAAAAAGGCATGATAAGAAGTGCAAAAGCCATTTTTCACAGGCTTGCTTTGGTTAGTGGCACGACAGCTATATCTCAGGTGGCTTCAGCAGTAGAACAGGCCTGTTAACTTCCCAATGAAACCCCAAAATGGCACTGTGTGTACAACCACATTATGAAATCACTGCCACTAGCAAAGCTACCCTTCCCATGCCCAAGAATCAGGGCACCACTGTGGCCAGGACTCTTCCCAAGCATGGCATGTAATCTCACACAGGTAGCATCAGCCCTGGGCCCCACGTGGCTTTGATTCCCACTTCTGTGCAATCAGCAGCCACCAGCCCTGGAAGCCAATTAGAAAGTCTGTAAAATGCCTATGCAACCCAGCTTGGAAGCAGCAGGCTCCTGGGAAAGGACTCCGGAACCCACACTCAGTGAATACCACCTGCAGCCCTCAGAGGCATGCAGGCAAGGTGGGAAGCTCCCAGAGCTGCTGCTTCTCACCCAATGCAGGTGAGGGCAGTTTGGTCCATACAATGAAGAGCTAGCTTCCTGTCAGCAGGGTTTGGGCCCACGTTTCTGACCATCTAGTGGGAACCACCTCTATTTCTTGCCCCACACCTCCTCTTGAGGCAATGGATGGCAGGAGGGATGGCAGGAGCTACAAAGACCTAGGGTGCGTAAGCAAGTAGGCCTGTGGGGTGGCTGTGAGGTGAAAGGGGCTGGGAGCTTTTGTCTTCTCATCTTGCAGTCCTTCCTATTTACAGCTTTATATGTCAAGAGAGGGAAAGTCTGCCTTCTGCTGAAAACAGAGACTGAAGCAGAACAAGAAGCGTGACATGGCACAGCTTGGAAACAGCTCCTTCTCCTTTGCCCCAGGAGAATGTCACACAGGGAGGCAATGGTTCTGAATCCATTTGTTGTGTTTTATTAATGCCATCATTTCACTTCTCCAAGATAAAGCATGGGTAATGGCTATCATTTTGGCTGCCTCATCAGGCTTCAGCAGCCCTGTCTGGATGGGACTGGAGGGCTCCTCACTGGCACTTCTCATGAAGGAAGCAATGGGGCGAGCTCCAGGACAGGGCTTGTTGCTCCTTCTGCCCTCAGGACTGCCTCAAACAGTGCTGCAGGATGTGGTTATCGCATAGAGGCAGAGGATGAGCACTCTGTCTGCAGAAGCAATGCCACTCAACTTCGAGCCATACTTGGCAGCATTTGTCTGCTGGAGCTGCTCTACTAGAGCAGCTCAGCTTTGGCTTTCTTGAAAAGGTTTAATACGTATCCCTGGTTTAGCTGAGCACACAGTGCCTGCCTTAACTTTGATTTTTCTTGGTTTTGCTTGGTTTGTGCTATGCCTGTGATGTTGCCTGTGATGTTCTTTACAAAGCCTTTTTTCTTTTTGCGATGAGTGTGTACAGTAGCAATTTACCAGATCAGAAAGGATTTACTTTCTTCTTTCTTTAATATATTTTAAAAACAAAATGTATATCTTTTCTTTTCCAGGGTTAACATAAGAGACCCGATCTTGTAATAACCATGTTTCCTGATAATGATGCAGAACAATGGACAGTGGTATGGAATAATTCTTTCCATACAGGAGTTACAGACTGATTTTGCTGCTGGTAGAAAATACAGGACTGTAGCAATTATCATAGCTTTAACCACTTCTCCACGGTTTGTGAACTTCTCTCTGATCTGGGATAATACACGTGTAGCTGGGAAGTTGCAGCTAGCTGCAGGACCTGTCAGTTCAAATTCCAGCCAACAGGTCCTACCAGATTAGTGGTGGCCTGGCAGATTAGGGACCTGGATGTCCTTGTGGACGACAGGTTGGCCATAATCCAGCAGTGTGCCTTCATGGCCAAAAAGGCCAATGGCATTCTGGGGTGCATGAAAAAGAGCATGGCCAGCAGGTCGAGGGAGGTGATCCTCCCCCTCTACTCTGCCCTGGTGAGGCCTCATCTGGAGTACTGCGTCCAGTTCTGGGCTCCCCAGTACAAAAAAGACAGGGATCTCTTGGAAAGAGTCCAGAGGAGGGCCACAAAGATGGTGAAGGGCCTGGAGCATCTCTGGAAATGGCCAGAAACTGGAGCACAGGAAGTTCCACACGAATGTGCGCAGGAACTTCTTTACGGTGAGGGTGACGGAGCGCTGGAACAGGCTGCCCAGGGGGGTTGTGGAGTCTCCTTCTCTGGAGATATTCAAGACCCGGCTGGACGCCTACCTGTGCAAACTGCTGTAGGGAACCTGCTTTGGCAGGGGGGTTGGACTCGATGATCTCTGGAGGTCCCTTCCAACCCCTACAATTCTGTGATTACTCTTTAATGGAATATCTGTAATATTCTACTCTTAAATAGCTCTCAAAAGTCCAAATTTTCCCTCTTTTCTTATCCATAAGATAGAAGGAGAACAAGGAGGTGGTCAGTCATCCAAATGTTGGAGCTTTATTTCTTTAGCCTGCCCCTAATCTTATGAGATTTAGCCTCATGTACTGTGCATACTGAGACATTAAAAATTTGGATGAAACCATCAGAAGTACATCAAACTGACACCAAAGGGCTGGTAGCTGTCTGCAGCTCAGCTCTCAGCTGGCTCTTTAGGAAGGTGTGCACCTTTAAGGGGGTGACAGATCCTCCTATTGACATGCTGTGGAATCAGCCAGAGCCCCCAGCCATCACTGTGGTCCTGCGCTACCCCCGCAGGCTGAGGAGATCCTGCCCCACTGCAGGGGAGGAGACTGCTGGAAAACTGAGAGATCAGCTTACAACCAGGATGAGATGAGCCAGATTCCTCCAGCTAGTTGGCTGTGTAACTTGATTGAGGTCAATGCCAATTAAAATAGAAACAAAGCATCTTCAGAAATTGGAGCTTGAAGGTTTGGGCTCCTTCAGAAGCAGGTGGGCATTTTGGATCAGGCAAGTACAGCATTTCATTAAAACAGCTGCTGCCCCACTGCACACCTGGGCTCAAAGGGCCATTGGCAAAGGTGACACTGCCCAGGGATGGATGCAAGGGATGTGCTTTTGCTTTTGTTTCCTCTCCCATTGACCACACACAGCTGGTCAAGAAGCACATCCTCTTTCCTGTTTTGTTATGTTGTGACCAGTAAAGCAACAGCAAAAACAGCTGCGGTTAAAACAAATTTTATCTTACAGGCAGGGAGAGACAAAGCTTGTCATACTTCATTAATAAACAATTAATATTGATTAGAAGAGACTAGGTTCTCTGTCCCACTGCACTGTCTCCTGACGCTAAATATCTGCACGAGAAAAGAGTCCTCCATTGCAGCCAGGTGTACTCTTAGGGGTGTAGAAGACAGGTCCAGTACAGCCACAGGAGGAGCTGGGGATGAGCAATGAGTCCCCTCAGTGCCCACTGCAGGAGTGGTGCAGGCAGTGGCTGTGTGCAAGGAGTGTGAGAAGGGTTTAGTGATAGGACAAGAGGTAATGGCCTTAAGTTGTGTCAGGGGAGGCTCAGGTTGAATATGAAGAAAAATTTATTCTGAGGAAGAGTGGTGAGGCATTGGCACAGGCTGCCCAGGGAGGTGGTGGAGTCACTGTCCCTGCAGGTGTTCAAGAAATGTGGAGATGTGGCACTGATGGACACAGTTAGTGGGCATGGGGGGGTGGGCTGGCAGTTGGACTAGATGACCTTAGTGGTCTCTTCCAACTTAAATGATTCTATGATGTGTGAGGTGAGAGTGAGAGCTGGATGTGGTCATGGGCGTAACATCCTGTGGTATTCCGAGTGTGTGCCTGCAAGATGTGCAAGTGTGCAAGGTATGTGTACGTGTGTGAGATGGAAGAGAGCGAGGTGTCAGTCTGCAAAGGCAGGGCAAGCATGTCAGATGCATGTGCTCAGGGTGTGTGAGCGAGGGTGCAGGACATCCACATGAGTGTGCGAGCTGCATGAATGTGCAATGTGTGTGCTTGAAATGTGTGCATGCTGAGAAATCAGCTGCAGCTGAAGCTTTGTGTGAAGATATGGCCACAGAGACTAGCAAAATGAATTCTCAGTCAGTCTTCCAGAAATAAATTAGTCCGTTTTAGCCTAGGATATTTTAAAACAAATCCTTATTGGTTATTGGCTGGTTTTGGTGTTCTCCAGTCATCACCAATTGCTGGAATAAATAATAATTTAAAAAACCTTTAAAGATATGAGTCATGAGAAGATCTGGGATATATCACTAACACATAGTTGACAGTATTTCCTGCATCGGTTCACAAACCGGCGGGATGTCCCTGGTGAACTATGCACAGTCCATCGTGCTCACAGGGGGACTGATGTGTGCTGTCAGTCATTGGCAGCACAGCGGGGGAACCAACAGTGAAATAAAAGCCTCAGTGCACCCAGCGGAGGTTGCAGGATGCTTGAAAACTCCTCAAACAGCTGAAATGTTGCTGCTGAGCTGATAATCCAGATATTTCTGGATTACGGCACCGAATGAGGCACTGGAATACACACGGCTGCCTCATTTGTGTGAAATCCAGGGAAGACGCTTTGCATCCTATGGAAAGGGCTTGGTAAGAGGAGAAACTGTGGACTCTCATCAGCATTTGAGATCTATAAACAGAGATTTGAGAGAGAAAAATTCAAGCTAGAATGGATTTCTGGAGAGAGAAAGCCGTAAAGCTGAATTCTTTAGCAGAGCCATAGTAATTGTTTGTAGGGAACAGCTTGTCTCTGCGATCTGAAAAAGCAAGTTTATTTTTCTGCAGCGACACTCCGAGAACATACAGTATGACAGACGTTACCTGATAAACAATGAAAGCTATGTATCATTGGAAATAACAAGTTTTTACATTTGTTTTTAGATTTTATCGACTGAGAAAGCTGATCTTGTTCAGCTTGGAGAACAGAAGCCTCTGGGTAGTTCTCACCGTGGGCTTCCAGTACCTGAAGGAGGCCTACGGGAAAGCTGGGGAGGGACTCTTAGTCAGGGAGTTCAGTGATAGGACAAGGGGTATTAAACTAGAAGAGTGTGAGTTTAGATTAGATATAAGGAAGAAATTATTCACTATGAAGGTGGTGAGGCACTGGCACAGGCTGCCAAGAGAAGTCGTGGATGCCCAATCCCTGGAGGCATTCAAGGCCAGGTTGGATGGGTCTCTGGGCAATTTGGTCTAGTAGTCCCTGCCCTTAGCAGGGGGCTTGGAACTGGGTGGTCTTTAAGGTCCGTTCCAACCCAAACCATTCTGTGGTTCTACAATTCTGTAGCAGCTGAATAATTGTGACAAAGGAAGTTTGACTTGGTCTATGGCAAACCATTTTCTAGTCCAATAGCATCAGCCTCTGTGCACTCCTGAGGTACTGTGGTGCTTCTCAAGATCTTTTGTCCTTCGAATTATCAACAGTTGGCCTCCTTGGCCCAGCTGTCTTCCAGAATGCACTTGGGTCCCATTGTACAAATGATTGTGCCACACACTGGAAAGCAGAACCTTTCCTGTGCAGCCTTTCTATTCAAAAAAGCAGGACTTCATCTCATACTGGAGAAAAACTCCACCTTTTACTCCTAGCAGACATAATAAATCAAATAAATCAAATGAGTTAATGAGTTTAAAATATGTTTATAAAAGCTATCCCACATGGTTCCTTCGATCTCCATAGGTACTGCGCATTCACATCAATGCACACCACAGGTCTTGTTGGGAATATATTGTGCAGTTCCTCTCCATGGCTTTTGTCTTTCTCTTTAGTAAGGTACCTGCATAGGTCTTTGCTGATGGGGAGATTAAAGCACTTGATTCTCCACACAAATAGATGCCAAGACTTCGAAACTGAGAAAGCAATTATGGCCACATCAGTACCAACTGCACCCTGTGTGAAATACCCAATTGTCAGACTTTGCTGCAAACAGAATCTTATTCATGGAAATGTTCATGGGAAAGTTAACAGGAAAGTTCACTCAGTTCCACCTTTTAAATGAAGACAGATAGCAGATATGAAAATGGCTTTTGTTTTCAATTTCATTCCATATGGTTGTGGAGTGGCTGCAGGATCAAACTATTTGTATTCCAAAAGGGAACATTCTTCCTCTAGATATGAAACATCCAAGTGTTCGCAAAACTTAAATTTTAAGAGAAGTGAATAATTCTGCTTTTACTGCCTTTTCAGCTGCCCTGGAAATATAGACCATCCTGCACTAATGAATTCCATTGTAGGAGTCTTTTTTTGTTTTGAAAAGCAGATGCAGAAGTTCAACCGCTAGCATTTCCAGATAAGAGAAGGAAGCATGTATTTATGCACACAAATACAAGATTCTGTCAGTAATTTGCATTTGGAGACTTTGCTTGATGCCTGTGTCATCACTTGTGCATTTTGATGTTGGTTATTCAGTACCAACTTACTGCTCAAATCCATCTATCTTTGAGCTGTATTGTTATTTTTGTACTCATCCTAATTGGAATTCTATAAATACGATTGTTAAAATTGTGTTATATTGAAACAACTTCTGCACTGTAAACTACAAAGCAGTCAGTTCTAGGATGAAACACTCAGTTCTGTCGAGGTAATGAAAAAAATCCCATCTGAATTAAACTAGTTGAAGCTGAAGATACATCTGTAAATAGAATACAACATCCAAAACAGAAACTCTGAGAAGAAAATGTATGCAATTTTATTAAGTTTGCTATGTAATGGAAAAGAAAAGGAATTCTCAGTTTAGCGTGAAGGGGGAAGACCCTTTACCTCAGAGTCACCCCTGCCCAGACCGTGCTCCCAGCCTCCAGATTCTCCCACCCCTCACCTCTTTGACTTGCCCTGCTCACCTTTCCCTCTTCCCCCACTGCTTCTCCACCCAGGGCTGGGACGAGCTTTCCAAATTCTCATGCCTACTGTGGAAGCTAGTCTTGAGCCTCCTTGTGGCAGGGGTAGAAATGGGAAAAGCACAGGTGGTAAAGGGTGACAAAAGATGTTGGACATGACCGTGATGCTGAAGGTTCTGGGGTTTGTGGGAAGAGGAGAGCTGGATCAAGCACCATGTGATGCTGTGAAGCTGGGGACCTGTGTGGAGGCTGTGTGGGGTGCCTGGAGTGAGGCATGGGGATGGGAAGTTTGGGAAGCTCACAGGTTAACTCATGCCATAGTGCCTCACTTCCTGCACACAGAGGCAAAAAAGGAGTGAGCATGTAAGGTGATGATGAGCACCATGCGAAAAGAGTGATGTTTGGAGACATAGTACCACAAACACGAGCAGCTAGACCTGGAGGATATACCGGACATTGACTTTCATGGCAGAAGTGCTGGGCATTAGGACTCAGCTGCAACATGACACTGGTGAAGCCGGTGGTGACCGATACAGAAGGGAGGCGGAGGCAGTGCCAGAGGTCAGTGCCAGCTCCAGGAAGATCTTTCTGTTCTCACCCTTGGTCATCTCTAAATCAAGTGAAAATGTGGAAGAACCATGTCTCCTCATCTATCACACAGCCAGAGTCCAGCCCAGCCAGAAGGGTACAAGCATGAGGCCAGAGAGGTGTCAGCCCCCAGCAGTAGCAGGACCCATGAGGTGACATCCATGGCTGTACTGATTCTGGGGTCAGACCCGTGCCAGCTTTGCTCCCCTGGCTAACTGGAGCTCCAAGGAGTTCTGTGTGGCTTTCCCTGGAGAAGGTCCTTCAGCTGGTCCCAGTGCCTTGCTCAAACAGATAACAGTGTCTGGAAAGACAGCTGGTATCTCTCGTGCCGTCTGGAAGCTGGGGCTCCTTTCCTGTCTGGCCGGAGCACAGCCCTGCTCCTCTGAGCCACACTCGGTGCTGCCTGCTCTCAGCCACCGAGAGCCAGACAATGATTCTCATCCTGCAGGCTCCTCACAGAGAACTGCAGTCACCTTTACTTTCTTTGCTTTTATCTTTTCTTCTTCCCCCCCCCCCCCCCCCTTTTTTTTTTCTCTATATATTTTTAAAAAGAAGCAGCATAAATTCACTCTTGTAATATGCATCAAGTGAAGAACATCTGTGTTACAACATGCATTCTTTACATGAGAGATGGAAATACCTTTGACATGAGGTAAAAGAGAAGATCGATGTCCTCCTCCCATCCCCTTCTCCTCCTGCAGCAGTGCTGAGGGCTGGCCCATGTGTCCCTGTGCATTTGTCCTCCGAGAACAGCACGAGGACATTTTTAGAGCAATGTGGTACCCATATGCCATGTCCAGAAATGTCTCCAACCTGCTTGGTGTGTGCACCAAGTGAAAAGCCAGAGGCCTTTCTCTTTTTTGGAAGACCACCGTGTTTTGAGAAAAGACACCTTGGAAGTGTCTTACAAGAGCTGATGTTAGCTCAATCAGTTCCAGGTACTTCTAGTGGGCTCCTTATACAGTCTGCAGCTGCACAGGGAGCCTCCAACAAGCAACCCAAGCACAAAGGCTAAGGGCATTTTTCTTGTACAACCTTAAAATGTAGATGCCTGGCATTTGAGCTCTCTTTGTATGAGCACTTCAGAGAAAAAGGCCATTTTCAGAAGTGCCTTGACATGTTCTGGGAGATGGCGAAATCTTGGCTGTAGTTGGTAGGTTGGCTATGGGTTTCAGCAGGACCAGGATACCAGCAAAGCACTGAAAATGACTAATCTCAGCACGCATTTCTTGTGGCACATGGGGTACCAACAGCAAAGGACGGGAAGACAGAGTCATGAACACTGCTGAAATACTCACCATCAAATGCAAGTGTGGGCTCAGAGACATTGTCGTCTTCTCTGTCTGGCAGTGCTTGCAGCCACTGCCAGCACTCCTTCCTCTTTGTTTTCACTTGCTTTGGAACTTTATTCTTGCAGTAGTGCTCTGCACAGGAATCTCCCTAATCCGTTTCAGGCAGGCAATGGGTACCAGCACCCTTTCCCATCCCTCAGTTGTGTTAGTTGCTGAGGATTACAAATGAGGGACATCTGTAGCCCCTACTATTTGTGGAGACGAAAAGGAGCTTAACTTAATGTACTTTGGCAGAGTAATAGGGAAACATCAATCACAGGGTGACATGTTAGTTCATATGCACCAATAGGCTCGTGTTTGTAGCTGAACACATTAAGTGGATCTGTTCCTTTAAAGACGAGTCCATCACTTGCAGACAGGCATTCGGAGCTTGAGCATACAGGACACTTTTAAGAGATACTTGATAAAGAGCTTGAAAATGTGAGTAGTGACATGAAGCTAAACTCTGGCTCATTTTCTTCAGATTCCCTATTAATATGAGCCTCATAAAGTTGAAATTGGGGTCACTTGGACAGATATTTTAGCTAAAACAGATGGAGTTTTGGTGGCTGCTCCTAAAGAAGCAACTTTTACCATAAGTTACCACACACTGTCTCTGAGATAAATATATTTTCCTGTACTACATCATTTGGGATTGTGTGGTAATTGCTGGACCAAAGCTCCTTCTTAATGGCAACCATTCTAATAATTTCCATTAAAAACTATTCTGAGACAGTTCCTCATAGTAAATTCTTTACAGATGCCAGAATCAAAAAGTTTCTTAATTTATTACAAGAATATAAAAATTGAGCATCCTCTGAATGACTGTTTTCCCCATGTAACAAAATATTCTGCATGAGGAGGGATTATAAGACCACCTGAGCTTCCCTTGCATGTAGAGCACAGCTGTGCGAACAATTCATAATGAATAATTTATTGGATGAAGTTCAGCACTCTTTTGACTTGCAAACTGTTTAGGAGCGGTTCGGGACTTCCTTCTCATTGATTGTCATACAAAATGACTGAGAAAATTAGGCAGTAATTCCATCTTCAAATGGTTTGTGAAAAATCCATTCTCATTGCTCAAATTCAAAATTCACATTGTCTTAGGTCAGCGGCACATGCCAGGGGAGGTGACTTCTGTCCCTTGAATATGTAAGTATAAATTATAGATTTGCTCCTATTTTCTGATATTATATGATTTCTAAAGAATCAAAATACAGTTTTGGTGAGATTAGCCAAGGAGCCAAGTTGCCAGTTGTTATCGCTGCTTTTAGCTACGTTGGTTGGCCTGCAGACCAGGCAGCACCACGGCCTCTTTCCAGTAGATGCAAAGAGGAGGTGGTAGGAAGGCCATTTCCCAAAGAGCTCACAGCAGAAACCAAGACCACTGGTGAGGAGGTGAGGAGGGAATGATAGCAGGAAACATCATGTTAGGTCCACGCTATTGTGTTTTGAAAAGGTGGTAACATAAGAGGGGGATAAGTTATAAAGAGAGAAAAAGAAAGAAGAAAAGGTGCATTGGAGGTGGAAGCACAGAGCAAGAGGACCAGATGTGGAGTGGAGCAAAGGTAAAGATGTCATGACAAATAGGGAAGGGTGAATTCTCTATTTCTACCTAAGTGTCTGCTGTTACTTGCCAAATTTGAGCATGTCATGGGAACTGCCTCTTTAAAAGTTGTTTTCATCTGGAGATTGGGAAATGGAAAACCCAACAGCTCTGAGACTGCCAGGAGCAGCCCGGGCAGGTGCTGCGGAAAGTGCCCCACCGCTCCGCTAATGCATCTCAGGAAGCATCCAGAGAGCCCTGCTTCATTACTCCCACAGTTCCTTGAGTGAGGCATGCTATTTGTGCTGAGTAGTGCCAAGTTCTGCAATGAGAAAAAGATGGAGGTTAGCCCAGAGAACGTGGGCTCACTTTGGCTTAAAGCAGAAATGAAAAGTCTCGTTTGTGATTGAAACACAGTCAGCTCCCAGTCACCTGGGAGCAGCGCATCCAGGTCGTGGATTAGCTGTGCCCTAATAGAAACATTCCCAGCCATCCCTATTTTTTTTTCCCTCTCTGTTCATTCTTCATCCTAACTTCATTTTTCAAAGCTAAATATACTAAATATATTCTTACAGCCCAATTTACATATGTTCTGTATTAGTCTGTTGAGAATAACACTGAGAGTTGACTGGACATGTAAAAATGCTGATGACTTCAGTGGACAGTACCAGTGACATTTTCCTCGGTGCATATGGAGGCAAGGGCTAGCTATAAACCACAACTGATTTCTATTAGCTGGCTGAAAACCAGTATGAGCACTTATTAGCCTTCCACATGCACGACTGTCAGCTAAGAAATCACTGCTCGTGGAGGCGGGCTTACAGCGCTGCGACTTCTGAGCCCACCATAGGAGGATCATGGGATGCACTCACAGCTCATTTCTCTGTGGTTTCCTTCCCAAAGTCCTGTAGCAGTGGGCATGGAGTACAAAGGAGGCAATCGCAGACCTGCATCTGGTGGCCCCCAGGGAGGTGGTGGTGGTGCACTTTGAAGCTACTGAAGGCAAACAACGGCAGGGGAACCTTGCCAGCTGCTCGAGCAGCAGTGGTCGCAATCGTCACGTTGCTCTCCCCAGGACACTGAGTCAGGATGAGTGACACAGTGGGTATCAAAGGGGCGGTGCCAGGTCCCCCTCCTCACTTCTCAGCTCACATGTGGAGCCCTGGTAAGGGCCAAGGGTAGGCGGTGCGGTTGACTACAGCGGCTGGCCTAGCATTCAGCATTAGAAAGGAAGCCAAAAACAGCAGGCGGGGGGAAGAGTTTGGAAAAGGAGGCACATCTTTAGCTGACTGTCTGCTTGCAAGGCAAAACCAAACTGTTTTAAATTGACTTAATCACAGCATTTAAAAGAAAGTGAATGATCTTAGTACAACACCAAGAACAGATATTTTTTTTTTATCCTTTGTAGCCAGGATACATTTTCTAGGTGTAGTACTGCAAGGTCAATCAGAAATCTTATTAAAAAGTCAAGTCTGATAAAAGGTAGTAAAAATGTAGTGGTAGAACTTGTCTTTTAATGACCCATCAAAATATTAGCATTCCTGCCTTTTACAAAGGAACGTTCTGTTGTTTCTGGAAAAGATCTGGAAGCCCTCTCTGAGATTTAATAACTGAGGTAATGCTGCTTCTTAGGTCACAGTGTGGCCGCTGTTGGTTATAAAGGAGGAGGTCATCCGACTGCTGCATGAAGGTCTGACCACGCACTACACACTTTCTGACTAGTTTATTAATATCCCCCTCCCAGAGAATAGCCCCTGCTTTGTTCCGCCACCAGGCTTGCAGGGCTGTCCTTCATTAACATTGCAGTAATGAAGAGTATGATTGATATTACGTGGCCTCCCAAAAACACAGAGTAATGCCATGCTGCTCACTTTTCACTGCCTCCTTCTTCCTACTCATTTCTGTGCGTCTCAGCCCTTGGCCGGGGCTGGGCAGGATGCTGCGATGTGATGCCATGTCCCAGGGCTGCCCACTCTGCTTCCTGCTCCCGTGCTTTCCCCCTTCTCTGACCGTGAGAGCAGGTGTGCAGTACTGGGTTGACACCCACACCTTTTGCATTATGCCAGGCACTGCACTGGCCCCAGGGACTCAGTGGTAAGGTCACGGTTATTTTCAGAGTCTTTTAGTTAATTAATTCTTATCAGCTCTACAGTGAAGAAATCTACTAATACCAATTCACAGGAGGTGAGGTAGCTCTGGAGCAACACAACTGAATGACCATGACTATTGCCCTTGCATATCTCAAATACTAGTCTTAATCTTTTCTGCTGAGTTTTGAAATGATATGATTTACCCAGAGCATGCCACAACTTGTCCGTTGCCAGCAGCTTGACCAATGTATGGTATCTAAATCACATCCCTCATGATGTATCCAGCTTCTCAATGAGAGTCTTTCAGCCCAATGGAACGGTGCCTGCTCCAGCAACATTTTTTCTAGACAGTATTTCACAAGATAGGATTTTGAGATGATGAGAGCAAAAAGGAGACAGGAAGAAAAATGGTGAAAAGAGCAAGATGGTATAAGAAGGAAAGACGACCTGTGAGAAACTAGATATAAGTCGAACGAAAATCTTGGCACAAGGGCATATAGACATTAATGGGTCATGAAAAATATAGTCTGGAAATAGGAAGAAGGAAAATTAGAACAGCAGAGAGATGAGGTTCTGAATAGTCTTTTGTAGGAGTAACATGAGCAAATAACCTATCCAGATTTAGGAGGGAATTTATGAAAGGGATGACTTAATGTGATTGCCTGTGATACCGGGAGACCGGACTGGCGAGCCAGGAGTCCCTTTTTAGGCACCTGATGTTTTATGATATTTTATGAGCTTGATGGCAAGAAGGAAATAAGAGGAGAAAGAGTCAGAAGCAGCATATTGTTCTCTCAATCGTGAGGATTCCCAACAAGGTCCATGGGACTGCTTTTGCTGCAGGTTAGTGCATATCCCAGTGTTGGCTGTCTGTAGGATCATCACCCCACCTGTGGGAGGAACTGAACATAAATTTTATCCATGTATCTAAACCTCAGACCACTTCAGAAATGCTGGGTATGATTTATTTCCTGGCTTTCAAAATACAAAGCCCAGTTGCACACGCTTGTCGGTTATGTTGCGTCCCACCCTTGTCTTCTTATGTGTCCCCTTCTTGATGGCACTTAAGGATTCAAGGGAAGAAAGATTCAAGAAGGTGGGAGGCTGCTGGACATACTTGATATTTACTTCCCATCATTTTTTTTCTTAATGGAAACAAAAAGACAGCTTCCCTAGACACTGGGAAAAATCAGACTTGTCAGTTTGACTTCACTGCAAAGGGAAAAACTCTGAAACTCCTTTAAGGAATCAAATAGGGAACACTTGGAAAAGCAGAACTTGATTAAAGACAGGTAACATCAATTCAGGGAAAGGAGATCATGCCTAACTAATTTGTTGGAATTCTTTGAGGAAATTACTGCCCTGGTAAGGAAGGGGAAAGGATATTATAGACTCTGTTTTTCAGAAAGCATTTGACAACATTCTCCACTGTTGGTTAAAATGTCTAAGGTCTGAAGTCATGGAATAGAAGGACAATGAGCATATTGGACTGAAAACTGGCAAAAGAGGAGGAAAGAAAGGGTAACTATGAATGGGAGCCTTTCATTTTAAAGAGGGGGATGTAAGAAGGATCAGGGAAGAAACCACATTTGGAGTTTGAAAACAAGATTTCCCAAGGTTACTGAAGACACTCCAGAACTTTGGGAAATACAATTAATAATGAGGAGCTGTGCAGACAGATGGAGAAAGGAATGGTTTGTGTTACTGTGGTATCTTGGAGAGCAGATAGAAAGAGGAAGGCTTTCCCGAACGCTCTGCTAAAACATATCTGTCACAGGCTGAGTGATAATATGTGTTAAATTCCACAGACACAGGAAAAGACACAGAATTCCACAATGCGAAAAACTAAAGGTGGGCCACCTTTCTCTTCATCATGTTCATGATTACTCCCATGCACTTTCTTTCTTTCTTTCTTTTTTTTTTTTTTTAACAGTAAACACATGCAATTGCACACAACTGTAATTCCTTATATTCCTGTGATTTTGCTTAGGTTAGTTTTATCTCTTTAAATAGCACAGGAAGTAGAGCTCTGCTTTGAGTCTCTGCTTTGGAAAAAAAATGCTGCTGCTGCTGCTTCACACTAAGGGCTTGTCTATAATCATGTAAACTGAAGCTTGTTTTGAAATGTATTGTAACCAGTAGACTTGATAACCCTGTCCCATGTGGTGTGAGCTAAATCATAAAAAGCTGCTGTTCTCCTGAATCTGAGTACGAACCCATGCTGACTCTGTGGCACCAGCCAGGGACCAGGCTTCAGCCAGGGTGTTCATGCAGCTGGGAAAGAGTAGGCAACATCTTGTGGACTTCTACGTCTCAAGCCAGTGCAGCTCACTAGAAGACACCTGTTAGTTTTCATCCACCCTCTATTCCTGCCTTTCCAGAACGGGTCACTCCATCTGATCCCCTGCCTAAGAAAAAGCAGGCTGGTTCTTGCATCCGACCGTTGGGCTTGGTCCCCTGAACGTGTTTTCCCCAGGCCATTTGAAAGCTATTCTTTCATGCAACACCACTCTTGCTACTGGGATATTACGGGCAGGAGCACTTCACTCTCCTGATTACACTGTGCTTCAAAAGAAAGCAATAACCTAAGTGGTATGATTACAAGATAGGTTTAATGTACATGGCAGAAGGGGCATTCTACCAGGGAAAGTGTTAGCTGGGACACGTTGTCATGCACGGAGAATTTATTTTAGTGATTGAGACTCACGAGCATCCGTTTTTGTCCACAAGTTGATTTAGTGTGTGACCTTGGAACTGACATGTCTTTCTCTTTTCCTCTTTCCACTTTGAAATACAAAAGACATTAGTGATTTTTTTTATTATTATTTTTTTAAAGTAACCAAAGAGAAGGGAACAGGATATGGAGCAAGTGCCATCATATCAGGGAAACACATAATTTCGTCAGTGTGTCTTTCTGTCTGTCTTCTTGGGAAGGTCATCTTCCTGTTGACTGCTGCCCTTTCTTGACTGTCTGTCTGGGGATATTTATATACCTCTAGGATGGAATTTGCCACTGAAGGAAGTTTAATGTATTTCCCTGCTCTTCCCCTCCTTGCCCGGCTCCACTTCTTACATGCTCGAAGCATTAAGCATCCTCGACATCCAGTTCTCACTCTAGTTGCTGGTGGTGACTGCTGACAAATTTGTATTTTTTTGCATTTACTCATTTCCAGAAACACTCCTTCCTTTCTTCTCTCTGTTTTGAGGCATTATAGACTTCAACAAGCTTCTAGCTGGCTAAGCACCAAGCAATACAGTTTTCCTCAGTTACTCAGAGCAGAAATAGCAGAAGTCAGAGATGTGACCTTCATGCATCACAATACAGCTTTTTTTTACAGTGCTGTGGAGCTCATGGTGCTAGTTTGCTTATGAGCCAGAAAAGTACATAGTATAGGAAATAAATTACTATTTGCAATTTAATAATATCTGCAAGCAGAAATAACAGTAATACACATTTTAACTCAGCCTCTTTTGTAGATAGGACATAAGGCTGGACTGGAGACATTCTGAACATTAAGCCTGTAACCTTTGGATCACCATCTCGTCTCAGCCTTTCCTCTATATATTCATTTTCTTCCGATGCTTTTTGGCAGACTTTGCAGTATTTTTCCCTCAGATGATACTGCAGCTCAAAGAATTGTATGGGGTGGGGAGGGGGAAACCCTTTCAAAGACAATTCTAATCTACTCTAAGCAGATCTCCCAGTGCTAGTCTTTACTGATTTCTGGTTTGTCAAAAGGTCTTTTCCCCATGCCTTCGGGCTGATTATTAATAGACACAGTAACAAATTTATAATCCCACTCTGGTTATTTTTTCTTTCAGGCAAGGGAAGGGGAGAGGGCTGCGTGTTTCTGAGCATTAACTCTTGTCTCTCCTCTTATCAGGTTAATTGGGCTGTGGTAATGTCTGACTGGATATCCTGCCTGGAGGTGATTTGAAAAAGGCAAATGCCATGTGCTTTTTTTTTACTTAATGCTGGAATGTCAGCCTTCCCATATAAATTATGGAGGTTGCTCTTGTCTCAGTGACATAACTATTTCTTTAACATGTGTTCTAGGATAAATACCAACAGAGCTATCAAGAACAAGGACTGTGTGACTTCACAACAAAGAAAATAATCTATGAGCCTTATCACTTTGGCCCTGTAAAAGCCCATTGGTAGCCAGCCAGGTTTAAAGATGTCACCATCATGCTTGCTACTTCCACTTAGCTCTACAGAGCTCTGCCTGGCATCTTTTCAAAACAAATCTTGGAAAGCACACAGACAAATGTTTTCTTTCTGGAACCCTCTGAGTCCTCCTAACTACACAGTGGCTGCCAACTGCTGCTAACAGGGATCTTGCTCTTTTCTAAATTTCCTTTTTATTTAGCGCATTTTAAGAATAATTTTCCTCTCCCTGAAGGACCTTCCTCTGTCCATCCCAGCCCCAGCTTGCGGGAGGTGGCGCAGGGAAGGGACACAGGCAGCAAATGTCGTTCTCATGGCTCAGGGTGCTTGTTGAAGGATAGTGCCTAAGGTGCTGACAACCCATAAAACTCAAAGTCCTTGAGCTTAAGCAAGTTGATAAGCAGTGAACATGGCAAGACTGAATAAGCAAGGAGGAGCAGTGACTGAAGATGTGGAAAGGCTGCTTTTTGTAATGAGGGTGTCATGAGGAAGGGAAGAAGTTTCAGCCTGGGAGAAGTCCTTTCCCTGCTGCCAGGAAGGTAGACAGCCAAAGGACCATTTTCCCATGGGGCAGCAGCCCTGAGAAGAGTCCTATACAGGGAGAACCTGTTGGGCAGTGGGTCCATGGGCACCTCCGTGGACCTGAGGGGTGGTCAGCAACACTTTAGCTTTGTGGACCCAGGCACAGGGCAGAGCCCCACACTCATGGGTCTGGCAGCAGATGGACAGATGACGTTTAAACTAATAGGGGTGTTTCTCTCATTGGAGGCCACTGCAAAATGATTTGGCAACTTTAAATTTTATAGCAAGGGGAAGCATTTTGTATAGTGCTCAACTGAGCTTTTTGCAGTGACGCTCTGATGAACTATTTTGCATGAGCTGAGGGGACAGAAAGATGGCTGCACCTTCCTGATGCAAGGGCTGGGAGAATGGATGCAGCAACTGGGTTGTTGGGGCTGCCACAAAAGTCCCCTTGTTCTCCCATCTGTGGACTTTTGGTTGCGACCAGGCCTGGTAGTGGTCACCCTCCAGTGTGCCTGGGAGATGCCAAGCATACAGGAGAGCACTGGCTGAAGCCTGGAAAAGGATCCTGGGGAGAAACAGGGAAGACTAACAAAATGGCAGGAGCTACCGTGTTTTGTAAGTTTTAAATAAAGTGTTTTAAATAAAGGATCCATTTTAATCCTACTGGCCTCTTGCCTGCCTTCTTCATTCAAAATAAAACACACTCTCCAGAAAATGGTTTTACACAGCCCAGCCAAGTTTCTGGTAGAGCACAGACCCAGACATCCATAATTCATGAGCAAGGAAGGGTGTGGATATTTTGTGGGAACCGGACTCTCTGTGAACAAGATCATTTTCATTTGCTGATTATGCTGTATAAACAATATGCTTTTAGGATTCAGAGGAAGAGAACTGTGCATCTAGCAAAATCAAACTGTTGATTAGCAAGCTGGAAGGAAACTGTGTTAACATAAAGCCTTCAAGTTTACAATTAAATATTAAACGGAGGAGGATTTAGTCCTTCAGATTTTCCTTCACCAAGTTTTAATTTCTGTTATGTCTCTGTTACCTGCTGAAGAACCTAAATGCTGTCCAGGCTGCAAAATACTTGCACTTTCCATTGTCATGGGTTGGATCTGTAATGCTGTGGCAAAGTTGGAGTGTTTGAAACCATTCAGAATGTTTACATTTGGAAATGACATTAAGTAAATTGAAATGTTATGTCAATTTATGCTTGATGGAAAGACATATTGAAAAGGATAAAACTGATAGTCTTTTTTTCCCATTTTGCTTATGATACTAAAATCTTACCCTAAGATACTGACACCTAAAATGTGATAGATAAGTTACAGCCTGTTCTCAGCACTGTAACCAATTCCCATTTATATTTATCAATAGTTCTGCATTTACGTCTTCAGAGATCTAGCTGTTACACTTACAAAATCACTAGAACACAAAAATGTTTAAAACCATCATGCTCTTAAATCTCAAACCATCATTCTCAGAGCCCATTTCTCGCCTCTTAGCTACATCTAAAGATGTAATGCCTGTGACCATGGAAATTCTGCCCTTCCTTGTCTCTCCTGCTGTTCTCAGCAGTGTCTGTGATACACACAACTCAAGGAGGGGACATCTCCTCTCAGCCGTTTTCCCAGGAGGTGGGAGGCTGTATCACATCAAGTCTCTTGTCACCATCAAGTCTCAGAGCTCTCTTCGCAGGTCCTGCTCCAGGCCCCACAACACTCAGTCACCTCAGCAGTACTGATGCCATGCAGACGACTTCAGGATGTTAGGTGAATATCATGCCATGAATCATGAGGTCACAGCCATGAGGCAGCAAGCTCCTGTGGCATTTCAGAGGCAGAATATTTGCACATTGTGTTTCTTAGTATCCATATAATGACTGACAAGAAATAAATACAGGAACAGCTTCATTTTATATTTCAGGATATCACCCGTGCTTTTCCTAACAGAGTCAGATCTTTCTCCAGTGGTGATCTTACTGGCATTTGGGAACACCCTTAGGTCTCTCTAGCTATATACCAGTACATGGATTTAGACTGAGAAACGCTGATGTTTCACCTGAACTTGCCTGACTGAACAGGAAGTTCAGTATTTGGCTATAAACAAATAATCTGCTTCTTGTAGAAGAAACCTTGACAGACTTGACCGTCATCATTGCGTGTAAAGAGACAGCCAGAGTACCTCTCAGATCCCAGTATGGTTTCCTTATCACTTTCCTCCAGCCTCCAGAAAGACACCATGACAGACTACAAATGTTGTTGGACTTTTACATGTTCAGCTTCCCTGGTAGCCATCCACCCTTGGAGATACTGTGAAGAATTTTCTTTAAGTTTTAGCTACACTCATGAGTGTTCTCCTAAGGATCTTATCCCAACCAGATCAAGGCTCCCCATGTAGCACTGTCCTAGAGGGGACTGTGCATGGAGGGCCATCACAGACAGAAGTGGGAGCATGGCTGTGGAGGTGACATCTGCTGGGCTGCAGAGGACGTGGTGACACACATGGACTGCTTCAGGGACCCTGCCTTTTATGGCAAGAGATTTATGCTTTTTTACTGTGGTGTTGAAGGCTTCCCTCCCTCTCTGGTGGTAGGACATACGGCAAGCAATAAAAGCTACAGGAACAAAGGAAACCAGAGCACTCAGTGAAATACATTTACAGTGGGACCCTCCCAAGGCCAGAACTTTTAGAGACAGAAATGCAGAGAAGAATTAAATGAGGACAAACACAGGCATGTATGAGAGGTGGATTATTTATGCAGCAGGCATTAGGAGCTCTGCGGCTGGGAGTTAAGGAGATTACAACCACATGAGAAGGCTAACCTCCTCCTGCAGGAGCCAACTGCTTCTCATTCAGACAGAACAAGAAAATTAGCTTCGGCACTTTCCAGTCTGAAGCCATTGTGTTCACCAGCAAACTCTTAAGTGAGGGAGATAAATTGAAACAGAAAAGAGAGAAAGGGAAAAAAACCCTATACCTTACACAGACACGCACGTCGAGTGGAGGCCAAAGGGTTGACTCAAGTCAGGCTTGATGCCTGCAGCGCCTTATTACACTCCAGCTAATGGGAAAGTGAGGAGAGAGAGAAATAAGGTGCCCAGTTCGTTTTCCCAGCTGCAGGGAACAGGCTGCCTCACCTGAGGGAAAAGGACATTCAATTTTAAGGCTGCAGAGGGAATTGTTCTGCTGATTTTAACCCCACTTGTCTGGGCATTTAAACTGCTCCTGGGCTAGACATAAAACCTCATATGGAGAACACAAATCTCAAGTTTGCAGGCAGTAGACAAGAAGCGCCTGAATTTTCACAAGATAGGGATAGGGATTGTACCTAGAAATATGTGTGTGCTGGCAGCAGCACTAAAAATGCCCACATAAATGTCAGAATTGTATGGAGTGACCTATTCGGCACTAAAAGCGTGAAATTTCCTTCCTCGGTGAAGGTGTGTTTGTAAGTATATGGCAGAGGCCTGGGGCCCAGAGCCATGCATAGCATGGCGTACAGGGTCATCAGGAGGAAGCTGGCTCGCAGCCCTGGCACCTCGGCCTGGCCAGGAGCTGCCTTGGCCCTCATGGAGCTCAGGATGCCGTCAGCATCCCAGCCCCTTGGCTTCCCCAGCACTTACTGCATTGCAGGAGGGAGCGCAGAGGCAGGGGTTGGCCAGGGGGACGGGTTGGAGGCAGCAAGGATACCTGGATCCAACCACTCTAAAATCTTGTGTCAGTCCTGGCTTTTCCAGCTCTCGCTTTCAAATACCGAAAGTCTCTGCTCAATGATGTTAACTCTTTCCTTCACAAAACTGTGATCAAATTAATGGAAGTTTTGACCAAGGAAAAGTACATTTAAATGCTGGGCTTCAGCCACCTGAGGACATATATATGCTGGTGTTGGGAGGGGGAAAAGAGGACAAAAGTCTCACCTAGACCTAGGTGGTTTGGCCATGAGGATGGAGGTGCACTTAGTACCTGTCCAGCACAGATCCCCTCTGTCACCATGCAGGTGGGTGACTCTGGGGGCAGCCCCCACCCAAAGCCACTTGCTGACCTTCCCCTGCCCCATGGCACCCCCACATCTGGGGGTGATCCCAGCCTACAAACCCCACAGAGGCCTCGTGGTGCACTGGGCATGTCCTGCATCACCTGAAATGGAGGAGAAACAGAGAGGTCCTCCACTCTATGAGTTTAAGTGCAAACCGAGTTTCCTCAGGCCAAGTTTGGCTCTGCAGAAGCAAAGAGGAGCCATTTAAAAGCTGAAATGTTGTGTGCAATTAAAATCTTTGGGTTTTTTCTTTTCAGCCCCGGAACCAATGTTTTCTGAGAAGTGTGTGAAAAGTGATCAAGAAAAATGAGTTCATCTGCACCATGCAGCCGTCTCCATGTGTGATGTTTCTGAAGGGGTTTGCACCTCTGCTAGAAAATGCCTGGGGATTGGCAAACTGCAATGAGCAAAATGAAATCTCTGCCTTCATTAGTGTGAGGCTGTGCTGCTCGAGGCTGGGTACAAGAATTGCTTTGGGCACTGAGGCACGCTTAGGCCAGTTGACAGATCCCTGCATCTGCAGTATTGTGGCAACCAGTATATTGCTTGCATCAACCTGTATGGCACTCTGCTGAGTCCCAATACACAAACCTCACACAAATAGTTCAACATGTTTGGAGCCAAACTCTGGTCAATATATGAAGTCATTTCACCACAGCATTCAGCCTAATAGGAAAAAAAAAATCCTACAAACTTATTTTTGGAGGTTAAAAAATAGCATTTGTCTATGTGTGTGTGAGGTTAATAAAAACAGAAATGAGAAAGACAGAAGTGAGGGTATGTGACTTTTGCGTTGCAGAGCTGCCTTTTGGGGGTGGAACTCTCTTTTCTTGGGACAAACAGCCTTTGTTTGGAGGAACTGTATTGGGAATGGAGAGCACAGAGCTTGTCTCACTGGCCCGCCTCTGCATCTCTATTCTGTCTGTAGGCATGAAGCACAGGACCATGATCCCCTTTGCTGAGATGGGCCACTGTGTGAATGTACCAGAAGTCCCCGAGGAGAAGCCAAAGAGTGGAAGCAGTGCAGTGATGATAAGGCAATCTTCACATGCAGGCTCACTGGGACAGGAGGAAAAGCAGATGCTTCCACCTTGATCCTACCCACAGCACCTGGGGTGGCCAGGCCATCCTGTGGCTGCCCTGCCAGCAAATATCTTCATGTGGGAATAGCACAGAGACCTGCAGGACAAAAATTTCCAGAAGGAAGATCCCACTATTTGGCAGCCCACTTCTTTATGTTGCACCTCCCCTGCGGCACTCTGCGTTCACTCACTGCAAGCAGTGTGTGATGTGAATTTTCATCCAGTGCTGGTTCACTCAGTTTTGTAGCCGTGCAGGATCAGATGCTGCCTGTGGGCCCTCACATCTGGCAGAGGTATAGCAGTGAGGTCTGTGGGGGCTGCTCTCCCGCAGATGCATTCAAGCTCTTGCAGGGTGTGAAACCGCTTTTAAGGACAAGATCACCTTATGAGCCACCTCTTGATCCTATCTGTAATCCCCCAGCCCTCAGTATGACAATTGCTTTTCTCACTCATGGAGAAAATAATACGGGGTAATATTGCTGTTCTTATTCTTGCCTTTAATGTGATAGCTGTCTGTGTGTGTGATTGCATCCCCAAGAGTTTCTCTGATCTCGGGGGTCTGCAAATGTTTAAGTTAACAATGAAAATAAAATATTTTCCTTATCAAAAGCTTGCCTTTCTCATGAACTGCTCTGGTGTGTCAAAGGCAGACACAGAAATCCTTGCTTTCTCTGGTTTCTGTCTGGTTTTCACCCTACTCATTCTGCCAGCCCCCTTTCCCCTGCTCTCCCCCTCCCTGGCTGCCTGTCCTCGCTTCAGTCTCTTGCCTCTCCTCTGGCCTCAGATTTCTTTCTCAGGGAAGGTAGGAGGTTTGGGGAAAAGGTGACTCCTGCACCAAGCTGATCCATGGTCATGGATCCTCCATGTGCAGAACCTCTTATGCAAGTACCATGGGTTTTCTCCAACCCTGTGGACAGCAGAACAATCCAACCCCACATGCAGCTATGGGCTGGGGTCAAAGGGAAGGAGCAGTGTCCCTGTGACAACCTCTGTTATCACCACTCAGAACTGCAGTTCTGTCTCTGTAGCAAAAATCTTTCTCTCTGAGGAAGTAAAAGAAGGCTGGAACGGTACCTTTGTTAATGATAAACTGCGGCTTTTCATTTGTCACGTAGAGCCCATGTTTTGAATGCCAAATTATTGTGCTCCACAGAAAAACAGGAAGGTTCTGTGCCTTCATCCGGAAGAACTATTAGATATACTTAGATTTCTAGGCTCCAGCTAATGTAAGCAGCAGGTAAGTTACCAGTGCATAACCACAACATATTTCAGTGTGCAGAGTTACATTGCTGTATAAGCTGTAAGAGCATTCACTCATCCCACTGGATGAAAGGTGGAACTACAAGGCTGCTGTTGACTTTCACCTACAGTGGGTAAAAGTGCTGCTGAGATGCAGCTTGGCTAAGCACTAGTGGGAGGGCACGTGTAATCAATGGAAAGGGACTACAGTACAAAGGGTGGAAGGATTTGTGTCTCACCTAGAGAGCTATCAGATGTATGAATTTCAGTTTTGTGGTTTAAATGCAAGGGAAAGTCATCTACCCTAGCAGCAGGTAAGCATGACTTTCCAGGACTCTTCATCATCCCAAAGGTGCCCCATTTCCGTGCTTACATAGCATTCCTCTGTGAGGGCAAACCAAGGGGCCTCATGCTGGCTACGTATTGTCTCTCTTCCCCTAGCTCTTGGCTGACATACCACCTGCTGATGTACTAGCTTCCTTCCACTTTTCTCCCCAGTAGACGTTTTATGTGAAAGTTACTATCTTTTTCTAGTTGTGCACTGGGGCTCTCTTTCGCTGAGGAATTTCTGAGGAAATTTGAGGTAACATTGGTGAATTTCCTTAGCACCTCTCTTCCATGTAGAAACTATTGGTACCTCAGGTAGGTCAAAGATCCTGAGGTCTGCTTGCTTTTGATGATCTATTTCTGGTCTTGTCTGACAGCCTGAAGCTTCCTTCCCTTCCTTACAATGGCAAAGTGGGTAGACGATCTTTAGGGAAATACTCACCATACTTCTTTGTTTCCTTATGCTATTAAGTTGGTTTGGCATCTCTTACAACACAATCTTAGTCTCGTTGAGTCCATCTTGATTGCAAGCATAGTGCTGCTGTGCCAGTGTCTTTCTAATCTTCCTCAAGGATCTGCTTTTTGCTGCAGGATGTCAGCAACAGAGGACACCTTTGCTTCTGCTCAAAGTTCTTAGAAGTCCATGAAAAGGGTTGATCCATAAATGGACTGATTGATGTTGAACCTTGATGGGCTTTGAAGTTTGGTCTTTAATACCGGCTTATGTCTCCTGTTTATTGCAGGGAAATCCAGCTGACAGCAAGAATATGAAGGAAATGACTCTTCGATACCACAGAACAGTGAAGCTTCATCATCAGTGAAGCTTTCCTCAGGAAAACAGAATTGCTCAAAGGGTGGCTGCAAAATGCACGTGAGTGCATTGCTTTATGCTTTATGAGAACTGTCCATTTGCAAACAGAAGTCCTACGGGTAGGTAGAAAAAGCAGAGCCAGAGCTTCATTTGGTGGAAACTGTCATTACCCTCCTGATGCCAAGAAAGCTCTTTGGGTTTACATCACCTGGGAAAGATGAAGTAGGTCCTGGAGAAACCACAGACATGCCTTCTAAAGGGGGAGGACTGTGGGTTTAATTCATATCTCAAATTTCCTTAAATTCCACTCAGATGAAACAAGTAACTCAGAGCTCATTATTTCTTTAATCAGACACTAACGTCCCTGTTTATTTAAAGCTTTTCAGAGATAATCGGTACTAATCATCATATATAATACAAATAAAGGCATTCCTCCCTTAATAGTAGGAGATCTAAGCCAGTTGTTCTCCAACTGAACTCAGCTGGAGTAAGATGAGTTTTCTGTACTTGTAGCGATTGTTATTCTATCACTGAGGGCAATGGGAGGAGATTTTTTACAAGGCAGTAATTTGGTTTGCAAGGGAATAAACCATGAAGAAGTTTGAGTCGTTTATCTCAGCGAGGGGAGTGGATTGTTCCTGAGGAAGATGAAGCATTAATTCTGAGGAAACTATAACATTTATATTATCAATAGAAAATAAAGTCATTCTTTCCTATCATGTCATCCTGAGCCTGATGTCTCCTACTCTCATATACATCCCTCTGGGCTTAACCTGCACGCTTCCATTCATTATTAAAAATAGGAAGTCTCTCCATGGCTAGTTTAGCCAAAAATTATGCAAATATTCATAGCTTTTCCTTTATTTTCCCATTATGTGTGTATCTGTACAAAGCCAAGGTGAATTGCCAGCTTCAGTGCTGGATGGCTCAGAGCATCCATGCAACCTGGAAGATGAGTGAATTGCTCAAGAGTCCAGCTGACATTCAAACCTGGTGCAGAGCGTTATAACTATTGGAGGAGGAAAGGAGGTTATATTGAATGGAGCCAATATTTCAATAAACAAACGGGAGAAGCCTAACTGACTTGCTGCTTCAGAGATGTATAGAGGGAAATCTCTGTTTACTGAAGTAAAAGTAGAGAGAGAAATCAAATGCCAAGAGGGGATACTGTCCTTTTCACAAATACTGCATTGCTTACAATGATGCAGTATCATCGTGGAAGTGGTAGCATTTCAGGTGCACCGACAGAAAACTGAAATATGTGTTTCTTAGTAGGTGGGAAAGTTTCCAGGCTCAGATCAATGTCAAAGGTAGAAAAGGGCTTTGGTATATGGTTTTGCTGTTTGTGCTGATACCCTGGAGATCCTGACTCACCAGTGTTTCGTGAATGCATTGTGAGACTATCATCATCCTCATCAACAGAGCTAAAAGTTTATTTATTCTTTAGAATATAAAAGTAGCAAAAGACACTTGCATTAAAACTTCCAGGCCAGTATTTACCCATTTCTTTCCACTGACTGTAAAGTGGGCCTAAAGCTGTGTCTTCATCAGGTGCTCATGAGATACTCCTCTGGAGATCCTTTTCTGACTTAATTTTTGTCCAAAAGGAATCCACTCATTGTGCACACTCTGAGAGGACTTCACAATGCAAAGTGAGAAAAAACGGTGGCAATTAGGATATTTGCTTCAGAAGTACTATCCCAATTCAGTTTAAGACACTGACATAGTTTTACCCTAAAGTAACTTTATATTAGTCTGGCAATTAGTAATGAGGTCATTTACAATTAGGTGACATAGATTTCATCTTGCCTGTCTCTAACGCATTACAAAACATCTCAGTAGAAGAACTTTCCAGTAGCCTCTTTGTAGAGAAGAGCAGTGATCAACCAGCAAAAGAATTTAAGAGGTTCCAACAATGGGGACTTCTACTGTAGTTCTTCTGAAAAGCAGAACCTGACAAAACCTCTGAAAGTAAGTGTCCATGCACTTATTTGGTTCTGGAGAGAGAAAGTTCTGAAGAAAATAGGACTTGATCCGGAGCAGAGATTCACCAGCTCTCCTTCATTTCTAACAGGTCAATATGAAATCAGTCCAAACATCTGGATCCCAGCAGTGCAAAAAGAAATAGTGGCAATGTGTGCCTTTGTAAAGACCAGTAAATATATTTTGCACATCTAGAGGATTACTTAAAGCTCAGATTTCCATATGTAATTTGCAGTTCTGCACATAAATGGGGTTAACTTATCTTCCATGCTCAGCTTTCCCGACTAGACATGCACATTCTGAGATACTGGCAAGGCCAATACTGTACACAGAGCAAAAAATCTCTACTTACGACTAAGTTCCTCTGAAAAGTTTTGAATGTATGACTCCTTTTATGTCAAGCATCGGTTCTCCATCTATTTACATTTCCAGTTTAATGCTATTGCAGATCTGCCTCTGATATGCATGTGGAACAGCACAATGCACATAAGGCTGTACTTTTGTCCCTTCAATGGGACACAAGCAACAAGTAAGCTATGTCAGGTTGGTTGTGACATTTTACATTGCCTATGCTGTATATGTGCTTATAGAGTGTACCATCAGCTCACCACTCAGCAACAGTCTGGAACACAATTGCTGCTTGATTCTTACTGCCTCTTAATAGAAAGCCTTTCTGTAATGCTTCCCACTATGCACTGCTCATACTTTTGCAAAACTTGCCCTCAATATTTGATGCAGACATGCAGCTGTAGTCCTAAAACGACCATTTTGTTTTTGGCTGCTGCCTTTTCCCCTTCTTTTCTAGCCAGCTGGTTAGTACACATAATATATGCCGTTTCTCCTAGCTTTCCTGTTGCTGTTTCTCAGGAGTCATCATTTTTGCATAGAGGCAAATTGTCTGCATCCTTTCCATAGAGTATTAGTGGCTCAACATCTAAGGAATGTCCAAAGACAAGAAAGAAATCTGTGGAGATCATACTGAGAGACCATACTCCTCTTGCAGTTTTTTCCATTGCTGCAACACTACCCATCCAACTTTGCCACCCTCTGGGGAAATGTTGGGCACCTGCTTCTTCCACCAGCTTCCCAGGGAGCTGCAGGTACTCAACACCTCTCTGTGGTGACTCGTGGACATCAGTCAGTGTTGAAGGAACTTAGCACCTCACAGCTGGTGCTTAGGGGACCAGGCCCTGGGAGACCCTCTGGGAAAAGCTATGACAAACTGAAGGGCTCATGTGAAAGAAACTAAAATTGAGCTTTTCCAAACAATACACCTGCAACCGAGACTCCGGGGATGCTGAAGCATTAAGGAGCTCGTAGTACTTCTTGAAATTCACACCATTCTGTTGACATAAAAAAGGTCTCTTGCGTATGAATTTTAAGAGACCTGACTGCACTCTTTAGAAGCAGAAAAGACACAATGCCATAAGTAAACATATAAATCAGTTAGAGAACCTAGAGATTAAGGGTTAGGTTCATAAAGCTTTATGTCTCATATATGGAAAGTGCCAAAAGTTGCTCTTAATGACTTTGGAAAAGGTATATGCTGTTTCTGTAGCCCTAGCTCTCTTTCCTCTTGTTAGCAAATGGTTTCATTCCACACTCAAAAAGCTCACAAGCCGAAAAAAGAGGGGAAAAAAAGTGAATGGAATTTAACAAAAAAAATAATAAAAGTCATTTGTGGTTCAAGTACTCGGCCTCAGCTATATTTATTCAGTTGACATTTTTTCCAAAAAGACCAATGCATAAATTAATGTGCACATGGGCAGGTCTGAATTATACCCTGGCCATTTATAGTATGCAAGGTTTTATGTGACTTTTACTCTCTTGTTCAATAAAACAATAAGTAGTTATGCAGCAGCCAGAGGAGCCAGTGATTCATTTACTTCCACGGGATGCCAAGAACCTTCTTAAGGAAATACACTCAGCAATATGTAATGAAAACCTTTTGTACTTCTGTGATGCTTCAAGGATTAATAGAAATTCCAAAGACAAGAGATGAATGAGATACAGTAGCAAGCACAGTAGAGGCCAGGGTTGGCCCAGGGGTGACCACATGCAATTCAGCCTTCTCTGAAGCTTCACAGCAAGTGCTTTGCTCACACTGTGGTAAATACAATCAAATGCTACTTGCCGCCAGATGATTCATCCTGCACAGGCTGCTCGCTTCGGCTCAGTTGGTTTGTTTTGTTAATATTGTAGGAACCATAAAGTAGAAGACTGCAAATCAACTCTGATATGTTTAATAAAGAGTGCTCTGTGTGTGCTTGCTTTCTGACAGACATAAAGCATCCCTTTGGGTGGTGAGAATTGCTAGAGGACATCAGAACACAAGGAGCATCACGGTACCATTGGGTAAATCCGTGCTGAGTGTATTTGTCAAATCATGTATCCATCTCAAGGGGGTATGCCAGAAAAGGGAACATCACAACAACAAGCGGCTGTGGAACAGCAAGCACACCAAAAAGGTTAAATATACAGAGAATCCTCAACTAGAAAGCAATGCCGCTGAAGGAAGACATGGTAGACTGAAAAAAGGGAGGAGGGAAATTATTATTTGTTTCCCCCTACAAAATCCAGGAGGCCTTCAGAGAAATACCTGGATAGAACAAGATTTAAGTCAAGCAAATTTCTTCACGTAATGCATAATTACATTGTGGAGTGTGCTGCTACAAGGATGCTGTGGGGACTGAAAGTATACATGAGTTACTGACAAGATTAGGACAAGTTCGAGGAGGAAAGGTCTGCTGATGGCTACTGAGCAATGACTGCCCAGCTAAAACCCGCAGATCAAGATGTCTCTCACTCACTGCCTGAAACTGCAGAGGCTTAATTCATGTGGTGCCATGAATTTGCTGCCCATTGATAGAGAAGAGGTTCAGTGTTCCTCCTATGACTAGACAACAAACGCAGGGCAGGAGAGGAAGAATATTCACAGCTGAGTATTCTGAGGTTTTTTTTTAGTTTAAATAAGGGATGTAATAACTGATACCCAGTCAGACAATGAAATCTTCATAATTCAATAAAGAATTCATGAAAACCCCAAGCTGTTTGTCTGCATAGACATCAAAATAGGGTCTAGTAAAGTAATATGAGATTTTTGATGTTGCCAAAGTATTTTCTCTCACTAATCATGGATCTTTGTTGCAGCTGAGGATGCCAGGGGAAGGATATAGCATTATACCACCCAAAATCTGAAATGTCTTTGTTTTTAGAGACTAAAAGGGAAATGAGAACAGCTCAGCATGAAGAGCCAATCTGCACACCCTGAAGAGTGAGAAAAGCAAACACTGTTTCTCATAGTAAATGGGAGCCAGAAGAATCTCTATGTACTTACCACCTATGTGCATGTGTGGATGACACTCACTTGTACAAAAGTACTACCTGTACAAAAGTACCTGGGTGCAGGAGCTGGAGCTGAGGGATTCCTGGCCCCTAGCTCTGCATGCAGGACAGTTTGCCAGTCTCCTTGCGTTCAGAAATACTCATTCCTAGTGAAATGAACCCAGACTTTGGAATTTTTAATGTTTTTGGACTCCACATATTTCCAAATGGACCTGGAAAATAAACCAGCCCTCAGATGACAAATCAAAGATTAACTTAGGTAACAAAACCAAAAAAGTCACCTCTAATCATACATGCAAAAAGTAACATATTGTACATTACATACTAGATGTCAGAAAGTAAATGTCGCAGTCCAAGCATGCTGCGTTCCCCTTAGAGAGTGGAATGATAAATCTGTGTCTTTTGCAAGAGATGAAGAATTATCATGCCCCAGAGATTCACTGGCTCTGTTCTCATGAAAGTCAAACAGGGAGCCAGTGACCCTGGAAAAAGTCTTGTACTGGTCATTAACAAACAGACAGTAACATACCTGTAAGACTTGTTTAATGCTTACTGATAAATGCTAATATATATTGCTAGTGAATTCTCTGAAAGGAATCCAGACCTTGAATGGACTGTTTCCTGTAGAGACAGTCTGACTGGGATTTTCATTCATATACCTTTGAGGTTATTCCAATACGTCTGACAGTGCTATACACACCAGAGCTTCATTCTTCCCTCTCTTACACCATGTATATCAGAAGTAACTTCCAGACACAAAGAATTCTCACCAAGGAAGTGTTGATATGCTGGCATGAAAAAACCTTTTTTGTCAAAATTAAGTCTTTTTTGTTCAGAGTTTTCACCTGTTTCATATTATTTCCAATGGAAAATGCCTTTGTTTAAAAATGTTTCTGCTTTTCATGCTTGTGATAAAATATTTTGAAATCAGAATTTTGTCTACAGGTAAAAAAAAAAAAAATCTATTTAAGAAAGTAAGCACTGTTCAGATTTATTTCTCAAACTTTTGGCAAGGAATCTTGAAATGTCTGAAAATATTCAATCATTTTTGTGATGTTTCAACTGATTTTTCTAATTTGCTCTTCAAGTCTGCAAGCTTGAAGTGGTATCAGGCAAGCAATATGAAATAATTCAGATGAAATTCAGATTTATCACTCAAATTAAGGATTCTATAATTAAATATTGAATCATCTCAAACATGTTAACGTGAGAATTTATAACAGCTACAAGTAACGCTGTGGCTTCACCACAGTTACTTTTAGGTTTACACACAACTCACATTTCACCTCACAACATTGTAGAAGTCCCCATTGTCCCCACTGGTAATTGAGCAGCCTCACTAAGATGGGAGAGGTGAGTGGACTCATTTGTCAGAAGTTGCTGTCTTTCAGTAAAAGCAGTGTTTGACTGTTTTGTGAGTTTTAGTGGTTTGGGGTTTTTTGGGGTTTAGTAATGGGGGAGATCAAAACTGGCAGTTTTACAGGCCAAAGAATTGACAGATCCATTGGAGATATTTTCCTATGATCCCAGGAAGCTGTTAGCAATGGTGTTGGAGAGTCGTCCTTAAAGGGACTGGGGGTAGGACTCAATGATCTCTGGAGGTCCCTTCCAACCCCTACAGTTCTGTGACTCTGTGATTTTTATGTAACTTAGATTCCCTACACGATGACTGGCACCCTGTGAATTTAATGCAAGAGTTGTACTCATATTATTGCAGAAAGCATTTGTAGGGCTGTCCATCAGGCTTTGACCCATGGTATGGAGGCCATTGGTTTTGAGATCTTCACTGAAATACCACTTCATTGATGACATGGCAAGTATTCTTCCTTGCTCTTAATGCTGTTGTAGAGATCTTTCAGGACTACCTTTCAGCATAACAGATCCATCTTATTTTATTAACTTTTACATTAGGGCAAGTCACAGCACTGAATAATAATTCAGACCAAAAGGGATGTCAGCAGATCGCCCAGTCCAGTCTTCCACTCAAACCTGGATCAACACTGAAATCAGACCTGGTCACTCAGGGCTTTGTCCAGTTAGGGCTTGAAAACCTCCAACTGTAGAGATTTTGCATCTTCTTAGGTAGCCTCCTCCAGTGCTTGACTCTACTGACAAATGGATGTAGCTTACTCATCTAGCTAGGAAAGTTACTCATCAATAATCATAAGGGAATTTTTTTGACATGTGAATCCTGTTGCTACTGAATTTCAGGTAAGCCACTGGAGTTTAAGAAGGATGTGGAGCAGAAGCATTTGGATTACAGCCTGGAGAGGAAATTGCTGAAGAGGATCTTGGAATTTGATCATTTATTGGACCTTTTAGGTAACCAGAGGGAAAGTCATGTCTGAAGACAGGGAATACAAGCATCCTTAGCTCTATGTGCTGCAGCTTATCACCTCCTATACCCATCTTCTATAAAGTACTACAAATAATTTCTTATTACTCATTTTGGCAAAGGTGAATGGGATTTTTTTTTTTTTTTTTTTTTTTCTATAGACTAGGAACTTGGAGTTTTCATCAGCCATTGCTCTATGAGTGGGCTCAGGTCAGCTTCTGGTGGGGCCACCTCCAACTTTCTTATACCCCGAAAACAACCAAGCATAATTCTCTCTATCACAGGTACTTAAGGCAAGTGCAGAGGCACGGTTGTTATTAACACATTATCTATGGAAGATTAAACACTGGCTATTTTAAAACATACTGACATTTCACCCAGTCCTCAAGAAATCATCTCTTCTTTTGGAGTACCTTCCAGAGGCAACCCATCTTAAATCTCCTACTTTTTGAGAGAAGTAATGATTCTTCCATCTAGAGGATGTTGCTCAGATGTTGTTCCATCATTTGCTCTTTCCTGGGGGCCAATATCATGCATAAGAAGTTGTAAATTTTTTCCTGCTCATGCTGGACCTCTTGGCAGATAGTGATGTATCTGTTCATGGATAGATGCTTCAGTAGCCAGCAATACTGTTGTTTTACCTGAAGCTGCTCTCCAGTGGTTCCTGTCCTTTCAGAGTGCTGGAATTCAGTCCTAGTGATGGCTGCTTGGACTCATCTCTGAGGAGTGAAATATGGGTCAGCTTTTCTGTCTGTGTTTTTTAAAGTTTAGCCAGCTGGGGAGATCATTAGAAAATAGAAGGTAGAGCATATTGACAATACTCATCTTGTATTTCACATGGGCGCTATAAGTTCAGTCTAAGTTATGGAGGAATGTCTGAATGTCATTGCTATTTGGCTGCGTTTGGGGTGTCTCATCCTCAGCTTTGGAAAGACAGAAATATTGTTGCTAGATATACTGCCTTCTTGGCTAGAAGGGACTTATCTGGAGTCTGTGAATCAGGTTAATAATACTGGCATCATTTTTAATATCTCCTTGACTTGGAAAGCCTTGTGTTGGCTATAGAGTTAAATTGTGACTTCCAGCCATGTGCTTTGCATAAGTAGTTTCCCTATTTATCTCACAACAGCTTGGAGAATCCTGACCCTAAGACTGGATGTTTTGCCTTTTACTCTTGCTGGGTTGTAACTTATTTACTGTGGTCTTGAAGTCTTGTGACAATATTCTGTATAAAAATGTCTTATTTAGATTGAGTACCTTTCAAGACACGGTGAAGCATATGTGAGCCTTTATGCTGCACAAATCTCCAGACTGAAAGTAGCCTAGTTGTATTGAGGCTGGTGACCCAAGCTGTCTACCACCAAGTTGCTTTTGCAGTCACAAGCCATTTGGCATATCAGTAATGCCCCAAAAGCCCAACAGAATGGGATTTCCTCTTTCTGAGTTCTAGCTTGTTTTACCTTTGCCACACACCAAGAAAGGCTTAAAATGTTATTTATGTTAATTTCCCTGCCTTGATAAAAATAGGAATAATGTTGTTGTGGAAACAAATAGCAGAACTTCCTTGGTTTTGAAGGGGATGCATTTCCAGTGCTTTTTAATATTGTTCAATGCTGCATTTGTTGAACATTCACTCCTAAGTATTAAGTCTAGCTTTGTCTTACATCTATTCAGGGGGGCTGTATATGCCTCAGTGATTTCTCAGGATATACTTATTCTTGCCTGACTGAACACATCTTTAAAGATTTTTTCATACTGTTGCACTCTGGAGTTTTACAGAATTACAGTATTATTGCACCATCTTTTCTCCTTTTTATGGAACTTTTTTTTCTAGGGTGTTTTTTTTTTAATCATTCACTAACACCTGCATCATCTCCTGACAACAGGGATATGTCGATTGTCAGCTCTTCTCCAACCTGAGCAGTATCTACCTGCTTTTTCCCTGTAGGTCGTGGCCCATGACCTTTTTTATCAACTCTGTGGCTGGATCTGAGGCTGCCCTGGTTTATCACAGGCTCTTCTGAACCAAGGGGCCCAGAACAAAGCAGACTATGTGAGTTATGCTCTTGGAATTAGTAGGACTGCTGGTGTGACTAAGTGCTTACCAACATGAGCCAGGGTCTCATGCCTGAGTCCTGAGCTGTGAAAAGGAGAATGCTTTATGTCACTCATTTACTTGGGTTCCCTCAGAACATGTCCAAAAATAGCAATTGGTTTTCTTGCACAAAGCATCCTGTCTGATTAATTTGTATGCTGTCACTGCCTGGTCTCTTCATTATGTCTTCTAGCTGGGCTTCTCTCATTTGGTACACTTCTGTAGATATTGTTTTGCTCAGCTTCTTGTCAACTAGAGGCTACAACTAAGCAACATTGGCCATATTAGCAATCCTGAAAGAGAATTCAAGTTTTGGTTTTCCTCTTTTCCTCAGAAGATCTCTCTGCATGAGAAGGTCAGTTTTATGTACTCAGACAGAGATTCTGGGGAAGGCAGCGGAGAATAAGAAGTGGAGGCTGCGGGGGAATTGCCCTGGGTACTTGGGAAGTTGCATAATGTTCACAGCGGTTGGGAATTACCCCCTTCATCCCTAAGTGTTTCACTAGGGCCCTGCCATGGTGAACACACATTGTTACTATCTGCAAGAATCACCATTCATGTTGGGCCAACCCAGATCCTCCGGAAGGCAATCATCCTTATGTCAATGACTTCAGCATGAATGGAAGCAAGCCTTTCTCTGCCCAAGCTGTTTTCCCCTCCAAGTGCCAAGTTCTCCCTATGCTGTTTTGCTGTAAATGTAATAAAAAACTCGCCGTTGCTACTGGTAGCACTACTCTGAATGGGAAGTGCTGTTAGTCTTGTTTATTTTGGCTTATACTGTTGTGCTCCATTGTATTATTATTTTCCACAACTCATGTATGTGCATATCATTCCTTGACTGTTTCTGCCTAAACACCAGGGGAGGTGCAGAAGCCAAATGTGATCCACAGATGTCCACAAGTCAACCCAGAGGCTCCCCTCTGCTCCTCAGGTGACCCCCAGAGCCAGCAGAGCAGAGTCACCGCAGTCCCTTAGACTGCCACCATCTACCCCACTGCACCGCTGCATGTGGGTCAGATGTGACCATTAGACAGCTGGCAGGTGGCCAACACCCTGCTTGGTTGAGCAATATTTGGGAGCTCTTGTGTGTTGTTTATTGCAATTACCGCTGGGCAAGCCCTGAAGGGCTGGGTTTGTTTGAGTTGTTACAATCAAATCTGCAGGGTTCAGTTTTCAGAGGTTAGCGCTTGAGCAACTTCTATATATTTACTCGGAGGTTCAAGATCTATTAAAAGGAACCATTCTGCTCTTTTGTCTCATGTAAGCTGTATCACATTTGGCAGGAAAGGAAGTACAATGGTTTCTTTGTATGTAATATATTGCCTAAAAAAAAAAAAGGCATGTGATTGGAATGAGAGAGGTGCTGGCTGCAGTTACTGCACAACTGAAAAGGGATGTATTTTCTTTGATGCAGAACAATTGTGCAAGCTGAAGAAACGGTACAAATCAATAGACTCATTGCACATAAAACTAAAGTTTGTACTCACAGCTCCACTCATGTGACAGATAACATCCTGGTAAAAAGATAGCACTTTACAAATCCAATGCACTTGCCATTAACTGTTGTGGCTTTCTTTTTCACATTTCTTATTTTATCCTGGGAAGTGAAAATCAAAATCAGCCTCATTTTTTTTTCACAGATAACCTTGCGAGAGTTCTTAGCAACTGAGGCTCACACGACCATAAACAATTGTTTTCAGATTGGTTTTTTTTCCAATTCATCTGTGACATATAGAAACAGTTTAAAAGTATATATAAAAATATAAAATACCGTTTCTCTCAAAGTGTATGTTAAACAGCATGTCTCGGTAATTTTGACTAAGAAGATCTGAATGAAAGCCATACGGATGAGGAAACCTTACTTCTTTTCTTTAGTGTCATATCGCATTTCCACACATAAATATAGAACACAAGATACTGGGAATGGGGCAACAGATTTATTTTCTTCCTCAAAATTTAGGGATTCTGTTTATAAAAGGTGAGAGTAGGGAGCAGAACCTAGCTATTCTCACTTTGTTAAAAATGGACCATTTGTTCATGTTAAAAAAATCTACTGTTTCAGTATTAACAAAACATGAGTTCTAAATATGAAAAAGGTTCCAGCACATGTTGATTGTGTCTTTCTTGAAAACAATTTGTCTACAGCAGCTGTAAGCTATAGGTCACCATTTTTATTTCGGTAGACTTATAAAACCAAACAGCAGTTGAGTCAAGACCTAAATATAGGAATATATCAATATGAAACAAAGTTTTAATAAATATGGAGAAATATTAAAACTTCAAGTCAGAATCTCTTTGAAATAATGATATTGATGCAGAGATCTAATGTAATCTATGATTTAAGTTTTAACTCCTTGTTTTTCTTTCATTCAGCTTTGGTTTCCCTGAAACTTAGCTTCTAAAGGACACGAACTTCGAAGTGTATCTGCATTATCTTTGGTTTTCTTTTGGGATGTTTCTATTAAGTTTTAAGATGGGAAGTGGAAAAATCAATTGATTTTGATTGAAATAGGAACCACATCTCCTTGAATACTTATTTATTTTAGAGATGGAGTGTCCACATCATGGATTATATTTATTAAAATTTATTATTTCAGAGTTGATGAGTCCATACAATTTCTTTTCACTGTTTGGATGTTTGGATTCCTCTGTAGCTCTTGAAATCTTCCTGGAAGTTTTATTCACATTCAAAACTCCAGTCATTTCACCCTCAACTTTCTCCTGGGTTTGTACCTAGAATAATGTGCACCTTTGATCTGGTGCATAGACTGAAGTAAGTAGGTTTTTTTTCCCAATGCATTTTCTACTCAATATTTGAGACTTTCTAAATTCCAACATCATCACCAGTTCCTTCGCATTTTCCCATATGAGTTGCCATACGAGCTAGCTGAGCTCATTTCACAACATTATACTGCAGGCTTTAAAGTAGGCAAGGTCATAGATTGCCCATTAAAACAGGTATTCATGAGTAGTAGTTCTTCTTACTGATTTCAAATTGCTGAGAAAAGGCAGCATAGCATGATCCAGAATAGCTGTCAGCTTTCAGAACTGGAGGTTACCCTAGTTGTAGATATAATATCTCTGACAGTGCACAGGCTGTCTTGCAGCAAGCTCTTTGCAAGCATTCCTGTTACCTACATACTACATATACGACTACCTTCCATTGGAAAAGTTGGATTCTATTTATCATGGCATGCCACCTTGCTAGAAAATTCCTAGAAATACCTTTACTACTTCAGCAGCACAATAGAATCTTTGGATTTGATTTGTCTCTTTCTTAACCATTGAGAAAACCCATGATCACATTCTGACTTCAGAAAAAGTAGTTGAAAAAGTTGTGGTCATATTCTTCGTATTTCTACCTTGTTCTTAATAGTGGCTTTATGGGACAAGTTCTTGTTGGCAAGATAATATATTGTACTTAGCATTTTTATTAGAATCTTCCTGATTTTTTCCTTCTTCTGAGAGTTCTGAAAACGAAGTATGTCACCACCATTCCTTGTGGTCTTTTGAACAGTATCAGCTGCTCCATGATGACATGGGGAAACATAGTGCCGTTTAGATTTGCTTCTTTTTCCAATTAGCAAATCCAGACTGTGTGAAAGCTTCCTCAGTGTGCTTCGCTAAAAGTAGTTTGCAAAAGGGTAGCAATAAAGTACATAAACTCCATTAGCACTGGAAAAACAGGTCCGCTGAAAAACACAAAACCAAGATAAGCATAAAGAAAGGCTTGCTTTTTTGAAGTCATGCATAGGGAGAGCCCTAAGTCATGGCTGATAAGGTATTCAACAGTGTCAGGCAATTAGTGTTTGGTTCTTGTTGTAGATGACACTGGAGACATCTCAATTCTACAACTAGCTAAATTTGATCCACTTGTTGTTGAAGGTATAGCCACCTCCTTTTAATTAGGCATGGTTCAAGTTATTCTAATTTTGCGCTTTTAAAATAAATACTTTGGGATTTTTCATTTCAATCAGTCACTGATCACTTAGTAAGAATGGCATGGGATTAAAGAATTAGATCCACACAATACCGGACCAAGTAGCTGGCCCCTGGCTTTTGTATAGTCCCTTGTTCTGCCTAAAAGGGTCTACAATGCAGCAGATGGGAGAAAGGAAACAGCCTTCACCTGATCTGTTCATTGCCCGGAAAACAATTGCCTTTATGTTTTGCTTATAGAACCCCTCCTTTCCTGACTCAGCCAGGGATTCTAACAAGGAAAACAAGACAAATAAGATGCCAGTTGTCAGCCCCTTGACCCCCAGGACTAATTATGCTGGGGTCAGAGATTCCATGATGTCTCCTTTTGTGCAAGGAGCTCATGGAAAACCCACAGGAAGGGAAGAAGAGCAGCACCACAGAGGAGGCTCTGCAAGCTATCCCAGCAGGTGGGCAGCTGGGATCAGAATTCATCACATGTGGCCAGTGAGGGCAATTGGCTTCTCTGTCACATGCAGGAGCATGTCCACAACATGTGGAGCAGTCCAAGCTCCTCCAAATAAGAGTCCCCTTGCCCAGCAATGCTGGAGCCATGCTAAGAAGGAGCTATGGGCCTGTAGTCTGCCTGACATCAGCCACACAATGGGAGGGATGTAGGTATGGCCAGGAAGCAGACAAGAGCAGGTTGGTTCTTTTCTTGTCTGTCCTTGCTCTCCCTCCTTCCCTACCAGAGACCAAAGCGCCTCTCCACAGCCGTACTCACACCCACAGAGAAAAGCGTGAGGAGTCTTCCAGTAGGAGGTAAAAAAAGTAGTTTTGGGGAGAAGTGGGAAGCATAAATATGCACATATGCATACATATGGATACATGAATGCATTGGTTAATTTCAAACTTCTCAATATCAACAACCAATAAAAGCTGAGTAATTTGCTGATTTGCTAGGAAATGTAAG
Organism: Alectoris magna; assembly: GCA_030625065.1. Taxonomy (NCBI): domain Eukaryota; kingdom Metazoa; phylum Chordata; class Aves; order Galliformes; family Phasianidae; genus Alectoris; species Alectoris magna. The sequence goes on along the minus strand of CM060560.1, from coordinate 164,223,333 downwards.
TACAGAAACATGAAATCCACAAAATAGTTTGAATAAAAGACGGTTCAGTTCTCCGTTAAAATTACATGCCTTCTTCTAAACTGGGAAGAATTCCAGTTTCAGTCTTAGATGAATACAATAACCAACTAAGGTGTTGTTTACATCCCCTAACTAGACTGAGCATTGCTATGGACCAGCTTGGTCATAGACCAGAAGGCATGCAGAAAGTAGCTGTACATGGTCTGTGAAACAACTGATAAAAACCCAGAGAAATTTGTGTTCCTTTTCACCAGAAAGGGAATGAAGATGCAGGAATAAAGCAGCAGAGAACAGTCATTCAGGATGAAGTCTGATTAGTCAGAGTAGATGAAAAGCTGAGGAGGATACGAGAGTATCATCTTGTATGCGGACCTCTTTTTTTAGAAATGGGAACTAAAGGGTGCATATCTTGTCACATAGCAAGAAATGCCAGAGGCAGCAGCTGCAGGTGGCTGTGACAGCTCATCCAGGACCACATCTCTCAAAAAGAGTATAGACTGTGAGTGTGATGGAGTTGTGGAATGATCTGGCTGTTCTGGTGGGCTGGATCTGGTCTGGGTGTCCCCAGCACCTTTGGAGGTCCGTGCAAGCTCTATAGTTGTCTGAATTCTCAGTTAATCGCCCAACATGAGTCAAGGTAGATCTAGCAGAATGTCTATGTGAAAGATTGGTGAGGACAAACAAAATAGTGTGAAGAGGACACAAAGTTTGTTATTGTTAAGTTATACATCAGAAGGAGAGGGGATGAACTCCCTCATATTCAAAAAGAGAGTATTAAGTATCTGTTTTCATGCATTAATGCTTGCATCACAGTTACAGTGGTATTAGTGTCTCAGAAACAGTGTAAAGGTAGGTGATTTCCTAGAACATACTAGGGAACCCAGGACTTCTGCAATTTCATTTTTCCTTTTATTAATGGCAGTAATCACGCAGTTTTACTTGTTAGAGCAGTTCTTAGATACACAATCTTAAACCAGAATTGTTTTCCAAAAGTTATTAGATATTCAATGTTAGCAATTACTAGATGTTTTTATTACACAGTGCAACAGTGAAACCTATTCTGTAAGTAAATGATAACAGACTACTTGTCTGAGCATAACATTAAAGGCTAGAAGTAAAAAATAGAAGCTTCCATAGACATTCGAGTCTTACTGAGGAGGGGTTGCCTTTATTTTTTTAACTATTCTTAAATAAATGGCTATTGTCACATTAGAAGCAACTAGCAGGTCACTTAATTTACTCCAAAGGGGATTTCTGTGATGTCTTAGAGTGCTTGCTTATCATATTTCCTTGTGCAAGATTAAGCATGAGATTGAAATATGGTGCTGTAAGTTACCTGACTGTAAACTGTTGTAAGTGGATATCTGTTGAGAGCAAGTGTCAAGTTCGTTGCAGGAAAAACTATTAACAAGAGGTTGTGAGGAGTACATGGCACGTACCTTTACATTTTTCACTCTGCTTCTTGACTTCCCCCTTGAAATCTGCTCTTTGGTCCTTGTGGCATGTCATCGACACCACCTTACGGTCCTGTACATTTTCCTTCCCTGTCAGCAAGGTAAGTCATATTATCCATGTGTAACTAATTCATGCTGCTTCTGAATCAGCTTCCTAGGAGGCCTGGCTGGTTATTTCAGAGTCACCAAGGAAGCACAACACTCAAAAATATATTTGAAGAAGCTGGAAAATATCCTCTCCGTCCCTAGCAGTATAGAACCCAAAATGATTTTGGTGGTCAAAAACTACAAAAAGCATTTATTACCCTTCCATGGGCTTGCTGTCTGCCGTGTAGAAATTATTAGCAATGTATGGACTTCCATGAGCTATAAATTATTATTATTATTGTTATATTATATAATATTATATATGTATTATATTATTATTGTTATTATTATATAATGTGTTAATGGTACATGTAAGTCTAGTGTACTTTTTTGCGACTAAGATTATATGAAACAGTCATGTTCAAACCTTAGAATGTTTCATTTTTTTTATTCATATCAAGGCAAAAATAAGATCTACATGCAAAAATGCTGTAATATGGAAAGAAATGCCTGATTCATATCTTTGGGAATGGAGATGCTAGTACAGAAGTAAAGCTTGGCTTTCACGGTATTTTATTTGCAGCTTGGTGGAAGCTGCATAGTAGGTCTCTTCACCTCTTTGTGCCCACAGCCTTTGGCTTGTCTGTTTAGCACAAGTTTTTCCCAGCAGAGGCTATGTACTCCCACTGTAATGTATGATACATGATAATTGTTTTGGTGTTTCATCACATACACGGAGTAATTTGATCCAAAGTAGCCCAGCAAGATATCTGTTCAAAAATGCCTGTTTAGTTCATGTACATAGAAGCTTGATGTACGAGAATAAAGCTTGGGATGAGATTACATTTTTGGTATGAAAATGAAATAAATACCCACTTCAATCTCTTCATACAAAAGGGTTACATTAAAAGTAAAGGAGATCTGAGTGGCTTGGTACAGAGTAGTTCCAGATCAAGAAACTCAATGGGAGCATCAGTGCCAAGGGCATGTTAGAGAGAGAGCAGATGACAGAGGAATGCAAAGAAAAGGGGTCACAGCTGCAAGGATTTCAGCAGCCTCCCAATTCCCTGCAGGCATCTTCTGCAGGACATGAGGCCGATGGTGCCACTGAATCATTCAAGTTTGACTCTGCAGTCCTGCAAAAGCAACGTTTCAAGAAGAGTTTTGTAGGCTGTGCATTGCACTGCTTGGAAAATGGATCTTAATATCTTCACTCAAAAAGTAACGTAAGAAAATTGGACATCAGAAAGCTTATGGTTTCACAAATGTACGATGTAGTTGTCTTTCATCTCTTCCTGGTTTGCTCCAGTGAAGCCCTTGGAGTATTCCCAAGCACACTTTGACACGGGTGGACAGAAAAATGGAACAAGACAATAAAAAGACAAAGCCACTACACAACTGAAAATGCCCCTGAAGTTACACTTGAAGCACACAAAACCATCTGCCTTCTCACTTGCATCACTGGGCTTGTGTAATGGAAAGACTTAGAAGTCCTGTGGAATCTGATCCTGAAATCCTGCACAGTTATCTCTCCTGCCCAGCCCTGTCTAATTCGGTATCTCCATGGGGAGGTACGTCTGGGAACCTCTCACAAAATGCTGGAGCATGCCTTGGTTCTTCCAGAGATAAATATATCATGCTAGCTTGTAGTTTCAGATACTCCCATCTCCATCTACATTAGGTATGAAGTTCAGCCTCATTTTAGAAGTGAAAAAAATAACACTTCTCAGTGAAAATAACACTTCTTTCTCCAGGAGCCATACTCCTTATTAGGTACTATTAAGTGAAGTGAGTTAAATCTCATTGAAATGCTGCCTTTCTTTTCAGATAGTTATGAGAAGTCATTTACCTCCTTTACCTACTGAGGAGCAGGAGCTGCTCCTCACACACAGGCATGTGCCCAGGCCTATAGATAGGCCATGGTCTGAGCCCTGTGATTCAGAAGCCATCCCCAGGCAGTGGGATAGCAAGCATGAGGTCTAAAGCTGCAGCTCACATCTGGGTCCTGATCATCCACACCAAGGCCTGGCTGCCACACTGGATCCAGCCATGGTGTTTAGAAGCCTTCACGTTCTGTATGGGTGAGGTTGTCTGCGTGGTATCTGACTCCATCCACAGATCCCCGTAGGGCCCACTTGGGCTGGCAGCTCACGTCACAGGGTCACATGCAGGCAGAGCCCCGTGGGGCACAGGAGAGGGGCCTGGAGCCTGTGCCACTCTCAGGTCTTGGGGTGACACGTCCATGCAGCACAACTCTGCAGCCACAGGAGGACAATTCCTTACATCCGTGCAACCCTCTGAAACGTATCGGAGCTTGCCTAGATGTAACTGAGGCACAATTTGGTCTTCATAATCTTTATTGCTGATGATGACGGTGATGATGATGTGTGAGAAGGAAATAGCACAAGCTTGACCTTCACATCCCAGGGGGAATTTGCAGAGCTGGCAGTTATAAAACCCCTCGGCTTTTCACTTGTGAACCGAGCAAATTTGTTCTGGGAATCATTAATACATAATGCCATTTTGAAGCTAGTTTTTGGAGTAGAATTGCACATTCAACTATCCAAATCCTTCTGTCATCCCCACACAATTTTGCAACAGCACTGGGGCTGAAAGAAGTCAATTGTACTTCAGAAATTATGGGCAGGCAGTTTAAATAAAGAGGAGTATCTGCTATTTGGTGCTTTCCATTTATAACGTGATTCTGTTCTGTTAAAATTCATTAGGTGACCTAGATCCTGAGAATTCATTCCTGCAAATTGCTGAATGCTTCCTGGGAAGTGTTGCAAGCTTTTGACTCTATGTAATGGGACATGAAAGAGTGCAGCACCGTCCAACAGCTATCCCTTATGTCTCTTCAAAATGCCTTGAGTCCGCTCCCTTTCCTCGAGGTGATATAGCGACAGCCCTAACAGTTCTGAAGGATGGAGAAAAAGGAAAATCAAAAATCCCAGTCTCAGAGTTAAAACTGAACAAATTCATGACCTCTTGCATAAACCCACAGTGAGCTCATGCTCCAAACAAGTGCTGGACATGAATTGGAAAAGCCAGGTGTAACAACTTAGAGACCAGTCTCAAAGCTTTTACTGATGTGCCTGATATTAGCACATCTTCACTGTCTAAGCTTTTTCCATCCACTTCCATCTTACTTTCCTTCCAGATGAAGACCTAATGTGAGATAGGAGAGGATCACAACTCGTCCAAATACATCACTGAAGTTGTAATTTCACAAGGGTTTGCATTTTTTGCACATTAGCTGTACAAGCACTGAAAGGCCTTGATGCACTTGGAGTGCAAGCTCTCCATTCCTGAGCTGACTCTCCCTCATTAGACCTATGCAGACACATCCATTCAGTCTGCAGAAAGGAAATTGTGTGACTTTTTAATTTAGTTATTGTATTCAGCCGATACCCAGTCTAAAATTAAATGGACTGATGCTTTGCTACAGACAAATGGTTAAAATTACAAGAATGTCTGGAGATGCAAAAGAGGAGTTTCCAACAGTAATCCTTAACTTAGCTGCTTGTCCTCTGTATTTTGGAATCTCCATTATTAAAAAACAAAAACAAACAAACAAAAAACCCACCAAAAAACAAAAACCCTAAATCATTACATATTTGACAATGTTGTTCCCCAAGGAAAAGAGGAACAAATAGCTGTCTGTCTGTTGCTGCAGTAACATTATTGAAATTTTAAAGCTGGCACAGGATGCATATGACCTTTGCCAGTGCCCCCTCGTGCCACTTCTGCTGTCACTTCCCTCACAACTGAGAGGCAAAGTTGCTGAAGTCCTGGTGTCCTCCATTACTATGTAGGGCACAGCACTTTACTATGTGCTTTTGAAATGGGAGCATGCATTGCTTTCTTTGCTTGGGAGCTGGATTTGCCCTTTAGCTACAGTCCATTTTAAGAAGGTATCACAGTGTGTCTCTCTCTTTCCAAGCACATCAACAGTTCTGCTGGGCTCTCCCGTTGCTGAGTCATAACTTTCCTGCAAGCCAGTAGCTCACATCTACCCACACATCTACCTGCATGCCTGGAGGCTGTAGCTTCTGCTGCTTGCACAGCTTGATATGTCTGAAGAAGAAACCAGTTACAGTCAGTCTATGGAAAGATGTCAGAATGGTCACTGAGCTTCAAGATGAGTATTTCAGATGTTTTTGTTATAGCTGTGTTCAGAAAACCACTTACCTCAGGAAAAGTGTTGCTTCTTTTTTTCCACTGTTACCACGAGGAAAAAAAAAGCCAGAGTGAACATTCCCCAGCTTTAGAAAGTAGTTGCTATCAGGCAGTGACCGAGAAAGGACAGTTTCAGGCCAAAAGAAGGTTATGATGGAGAATGTTTATGAATCTTAATTGAAGTAGTCACTGCTGTAACACTTTGTAACAGGCACTATGCCTTGAAAGATAAAAGAGCGATAAAGAGCTGAAAATCTGTTACTGTCTTTTAAAATGAGCTTGTAGGACATAAACCTTAACATTTAATGTTGGTTTCTGAGAAAAGAAAAGAAAAAGAAAAGAAAAGAAAAGAAAAGAAAAGAAAAGAAAAGAAAAGAAAAGAAAAGAAAAGAAAAGAAAAGAAAAGAAAAGAAAAGAAAAGAAAAGAAAAGAAAAGAAAAAAAAAGAAGAAAGAAAATAACACACAGAATATAATTAAGATAATAAATGGAAACCCTTTCTTTTCATCATTTCTGTAACTACCTTAAGTATCTGCTGGAATTGATTATATCAGCACGGGCTGGACTATATTAAAATAATGAAGAGTGAAGTTTTCACTGTGTTCCCATTTAATCATCACCTCACAACTTTACATTTTAATGTCTGACCTTAGGATATCCTCTTCCACTATCACATTAAGAATGTTGAAAGGAAACAGGAAGGGCCACAAGGGCTGTAGTTTCCTCAGAAGAACAGTGGCTATCAGCCTAATGGACTCAGAATTTCTCAGACAAAGAGCAGCAGCGGCTCAGCCCACAGTCAGTTATCAAATGTTCACACAATACAAGCCTTTCCTCTAATTAACAGAGTTGCCTCCAATGAGGACACTGCCTTTTTGGCATTATGTTACTGGAAAAAAAAAAAAATAATCAGCTGCATAATGTGACTTATTATAAAGGGCTAATGAAATGAAGAAGACAAATCAAGGTCCACCCCATTGCTTTAAACAAGTGAGAAAGAGTACCTGTCAAAACACTAGGAACTTCATTTGACCCACTGCATCTCCATGATGATTCAAAGCCCAGATTTGAAGTAAACTCCTGAAGTCATTAAGCATATGGCAGGTTCCTGAATATCTTTTCTGGGAGAAGCTTAACATTACTGACTAGCATACAAGTGAAAAGGTAGAGAGGAAGAGCCAGGGACAGGGGTAAAGGAATTGTAATGGATAGAAACAGATGGATTATTTAACAGGTTCCTTTCAGCAAATGGGTTGATGATAAAACTCCTTGTCCATTGTAAGGGGTGAACTGGGAGAAGAATATGGCTCTCCATAATTGTACACACCATGTAGGGCTGAATGGCTTGGTTATTGCCTGAAAGCAGTTCTAAATGTGAGAAGTGTGTTTTTTCCATACCAGCCTAGTTGAAACCTGGTATCTAATATTGCCCACAACAAAACAGTTTCATATGGTTTTCTCAATAAGAAATAGCTAAGGATCCATCCTGGAAGAAAAAAAAAATAATATATATATATATATATATACATATATATATAAGGAGCAATTTCACTTTCAACAGATCCTGAACTTGGCTGCCTATAAAACGTACAGTGTAAATGATACTGGATGGTCATGAACTTTTGCAGACAGGAGGAGCCATAGAGTGAACTATGGACCACAGTTCATGAGTCCCGTCATTTTTTTAAATTCACTTTTCTTTGGTAGCATCAGGATGTTTGTACTACATTCAAGGGACTCCCTCTGGTGTATAACTTAACACATGAAATTTCTTGCCTTATTCTTTACCAAAGAGTCTGTGTAGCCTGGTGCACAGATGAGCTGTTTATGTGACAGTACAGAAGGTGTGTGATACGTGTATTTCTACTACAAACTGAAAAAGAATGACCCTGCATTAGAACATGGCCATAGTGGGGATGGGAATCGGGGAAACAGCAGGTGTTTTCCTGTATGAAGTGTGTCCATTAGTCCAAAATGGCAGCAGTCGCTTCAGGAGTGCCTTTGTGGCCCCACAAACAAAGGTCCTGAACATCGCTAGCCTCTCTCTTTTAAAGGGGACCTTTCTCTGAAAGTGTTAACAAAATTTTAGCCCTGAAAACAGGACACAGAGGAGCTAACTGGTTCTTTCCTTATCACGTTTCTTCACTGTCCATCTCACATTCTGTTCCCACGGAAAAGAAAATGGGATACATCATAAAAATCTCAATCACAATCTTTCCCTTTTTTCCTCCCTTTCTTCTTTCCCTTCTTTCTTTCTCTTCCTTTCTTTCTTTCTTACTCTCTTTCTTTCTTTTTCTCTTTCTTTCCCTTTCTTTCTTTTTCTCTTTCTTTCCCTTTCTTTCTTTTCTTTATATTTCTTTCTTCCATTTTATTTTCATTCTCTTCCTTCTTTTCTTTCTCTCTCTCTGTCCCTCTTTCCCGTTCCTGCTCATTTTGCCTTCCTCTTTTCCTCTTTTCCACCTTTTTATTTTTGTTTTTTTCTGAAAGTGGGTGGTATGGAAGTTCTTAGATGTATCTAAAATTGTAAATAGAGCAAGGGATTCTCTTGTTTTCCAGACAGCAGTTCAGCACTCCTCCAGTCTGCAAAATTTTCATGCTCAGAAAGGCAAGGCTGCCATAAAAAAGTACTGAAAGCAGTGTACCAGAGAGTAGAAGATCTTCACTGGGCATTCTCTCATTTGACACAGCCTTTCATGAAGCGATGGGGTTTTTTTTTGCATATCCTACAGAATAAAGGGAGGTACAGTGTTATTTTAAAAGCATCCACCAAATAAAAGTGTAAGTCTTCTGCCTGCTTGCATCCTACTATAAATAATGTAACAGCAGAGCAGCTGCAGAATTGAAATTTCCCTTCAGTTAATATGCTGGCATAGAATATCAGAAAACTGCTATTATGTGTGCTTTGTATTATGCGCAAAGTTAACCTCCATTTTTCCTCCTTCCATATCACACACCTTAGATACCCATAACAAAGGATGTGCTGTAGGCAATACAGGGTGTGTGAAGAAATTAGGTTTCTTTATTTTTCTGACGAGGGTTTGATAATAAATGAGATTTTATATCAAACATTTCAGCTGATTAGAAGGTAGTTCTTTGTCAAGGACACTTCTAAGGAGCGATTCATCTCCTACTCGGAGGCACCACCTTATGTTAGTCAAAATTTCTTTTTGTGGTATTCTGTCTCTTACCAATGACCGCAGATGGTCTGAATTTATGGATTTTATTTTATTTTATTTTATTGGTGGCTAAAGTGAAATAAGTCTTAATCCTCTGTGTCTTTCCAAGTTTCATCACCTTACACCATAAAAAATCCTCGTTCCTGCATCAATAGCCCATTGTGTGACGAAATCTACTGTGCACCTGCAAACATACCAGTCTGAACTCTGTCCGTTCAGAACTAGTTTTCTCAAAGGAACTAAGCTACAATAGAAAGACCATGGCCTCAGGAGGAACCTGCGTACCTCACTTCTACAAAGGACATGTGATGCCGAGTTCTACCATTCATGGCAAGTTAGAAGCATTGAATGTTTCCTATGAAGCAACTGGTCTCAGTTTAAAAAAACGCAAGTAGTTTTTACAGTGCCCCTAACATAGTATTTCACTCCCCGTTTTCTCAAAAGGCCTATCCAATTTTGATTGAAGTGGCTCAGTCCAGAGCTGGAAACACGCATTCCAAAAAGCTGATGTTTTAACATAGTTCTAAGTATCTGAAAATGAGTTTTTGGGATGAAAGCACTTGTGTAATTTCATCTAGGGAAACCAGTGTGCAGCCTGGTAGAAAATGTAGAAAAATGAATGGCATAATATTATATGCTAGACTTCTAATGGCTTTGTATGCATTCCCACTTGTCCGATATAAATGCAGCACAAATACCATACACGTTACTTTTGGTTGTTAGAGATAACCATGAATGGAGAACTCATTCATAATTTCACATTATTTTAGTGCTTCCTAAGTTTGAAGTCATTCTTAGTTCATTAAAAGGAAAATATTCCCTTCAGATTTACGATCCCTGTGACCTTTCTCTCATTCACAGAAGAATTCACATTAAAATCACGCACACTCTGTTGTTGCATGACTGATGTTCCTTTAACAGGGTGGTAACGTCCCAGTGAGATTTGCTGCTGAACATAATGACATTTTCAAAAAAGGGAAGAGAATAACTCTGTTACAGACAGGTGGTGTTGCCTGGTGAGGACCAGTGCCTGTGGACTCAGCAAAGGAACTTTTAAGTCTTGGCTCGAACTCCCGTGACTGAATCCCTTCGTGACGGCCTTGGCCATTTTACTTCATTTCCCTTTTTGAGCAGTCTCTTGTGGCAGCGTGGGGTCTACCGATACATTCGCACTTGGAATTTGCACCACTGATTTTGATTTTCCATGATTTTTTTTTGGAACAGGGACCAACTGTTTTGTTACAGTGAGCAAGCCCTGGGCTCTGCCTTGCGCTGGGAGAGGCTGCTGCTACATAAAGAAGTACTATACAGTAATTGCAGCACTAGTGGGACTCCAGCAGCTCTTACGCTGACAGGACTGTAACTGTTTGCAATGGTAGGAAAATGTTGCAAATGTTTCCTACTGTAACCAGAGTAACTCCATTTTGCCACCTATAAAATAATGCTCTCTTCTTTCACAGGGGCATTTGGAGGATTATGACTTGGTGTCTCTCTGTTCATCACTTTGAAAATGTAAAGCACTATGTAAGTGTTATTATTGAAGGGCTGACATCTGTGAAATACAGCGTGTATTATGAATTCTAATTTTAAACTAAGGAAAAGCAAGTAAGCAAGAACTGACCATGTGTTAAAAACACTTGAAGCCCTCTTTCTTGTAACTGTTTATCTACATTTTAAAACCTATGTTTACACTGTAGTAACAGCTGTGTTTAAAGGGGACATGACAGAGCAGACCAATTTGTAAAACTAAACATGATTTTGAAGGGAAAAAAGCTAATGTTTGAAAAAACACTTCAAAAGAAGACAAAAATGATTAAAATAGACATAACCATTTGTTTAAACTATGACTTTCTCAAGAAAAACCGGCCTAATGTAAACTGGCCCATGCATAGTCCAAGCAGCTGTGCTGTGTAGCTCTTACACAAACCTAATTTCAGGGAGGGATAAAAATAAGACAAAACAGGTCGTTCTCGATGGAGGAGCCAAACTAAGGACTGGAATACAAATGAAATGTGCACTCATAGGTGAGATTTGCTCTATGTAACCCATCAGAAGAAGGCATGCCTACTTTTTTTGACCTTCTTTCCTGCAATGGGGTTTTAGCCATGTGTGTCATAAGAGTTCAGTCTATTTATTTTTGTCCTCACCTTCAGTGTACCCAGAGCCAGCACTGGCTGAGTTTAAATGAAATAATGAAATGGCTCTATGTCCTATCATAGGCAAGTATTTTTTTAGGGGTTCTATAGCTGTTGTGTGGTGGTGGGTTTGGGGCTTTTTTTGTGGTTTGTTTTTTTTGTGGGTTTTTTTTTTTTTTTTGGTTGGTTTTGATTGTTTCTTTTTTTCCTTTTTCTAAGACACCAAAATGCTACTGGGGTAGATTATATCTGTATATTTCATGGGAACTACCAAGAGATCCAAGGTCAAGGCAGGGGGAAATAGAGATTAATCATCTGTATCATCATCACATTATTTTTGAGAAAAAAATGCTTTGTTAAGGGGAAGATGTTGTCACATGCCCAAGCACTAGTCACACAGTATTAAATCTGTCTTTGAAATCTCATTTGAAACCTCTTTCATAAAAAATGTTCTCTGTTTATTTGATTCATCCGAGGCTTTGTAAGCTGTGTTCTCTTAGCAGAGGACAGCTGAACAGTGTGAATCAGGGTGGTGATATCATGGTGGTGATATGACTCAAGTGGGTCCTAAGTCAACCTCAGAATCTTTTGGAAATAAGAAGTGAAAGCTGGAAACAGAGAACAAAGTGTACAACAAACTGACACAGGGAGAGAGAGCAGAAAAGCGAGGGTTCGTGCTATCCTGTTACTCTGAGGAGCAGAGAATTTTTTGCATCTGGATCCTGACTCAGTTGAACAGGATGGACACAAACATCAAAGTACCCACAGCCTTACTCACTGTAAGGCTTTGGTCTTGCTCACGAGTTTTTGTCAGCTCCAATTAAAAGGATCTCAAGTCTCCAAAGTGAGGTTCTCCTGCAATAGGTTTGGTAGCCAGCATCTGCTCTGGATAGCAGTTGGCAGATCCTGTGCACATCTCTGACCTTCAGGTCTTCTGTCAGTGTGGGAGACAGGGTTGTATAATCACAGTGCAGGCCTCTGTGATCCTCCTGCTCAGGGTGCTTGTGGAAGGAAAAGCAGTTACATCAATCACTTCGGTGGAGTTTTCTCCCTTTAGGGGCACTGCCAAACAGATGTTGCTGTCTAATGCTACCTACCTGGAGGCACCCTCTCCCAGGATCCAATGGAAATTGTGAACCTTGTCTTTGCACATAAATCTCTCCAAGCACAAGGAAACGGACTCAGACACACACGGGCCACATGCTGAATCTCCTGTCTTTTTGTGCAAGATGCAGCTCAGGAGAAAACGGTAAACATACTGGATATGCTACTTTTTTTTTTTTTTTTCCTGAGCTTGCTTTTCCAGTGGGAAACCAGGGGATCTCTCTGGGAGCAGAGAGGAAATGTTTCTTTGCTGCCCCATCAGGCTCCACCCTCAGCTCTGAGGATGGCTGACAGTCATTTTTTGCCATTGTGTAGCTCTCCTTCAACAGACTCTGCTCTGTGCTGAGCAGTGATCCCAGGTAGAAAATGTCACCTCACCATCCACTTGGCAACTCCCACATCCCTAGTAGGAGCAAGGCCACTCTCTTGGTGAAGAGGTTTTCCAATGGCTTTGACAGTTCAGATTCAAAGGTAACTGGAATGAGAAGGAAGTTCTCAGGGGAGGGCAGGATGTAAAGGTCACAGTGGACATGAAATTGACATGGCCATGCTTCACTGGGACTCCTCAGGGGTATCTGCACCTGAGCGTTTGATTGCTTCCTTCCAACAGCCTTTTGTTATTTACCTAGGTTTGTACCACCACTCACTGGAACTCCACTTCCAGGGAGGTAAAAAGGAGGAGAGGAAAAGAGGACTGTGTTTTAAATGGTGTTGGCAGCCTGGTAAAGAGGTAAAATCATCGAGCAATCGTGAATCACTTAGAAGCATTTTTCAGCTATGTGAGTGTCCAGATATACTCATTTCCTGTGTTTTAATTTTAGTAACAAAAAAATCAACACTAAAGATATCAGTGCTTGCCTCAGACACATTTCCTCAGAGCTGCCTGCTCATGTCCCCAGCACGTTCAGCGGCTCCCGTTCTGCAAGAGAGCCCTTTTCTATCAAAGGGGCTCGGCTATATTAGGTTTTGTTTTTCTTGGTTGTTTTTTTTTTTTTACTTTTCATTGTGAATGGAATTGTAGGTCAGATCACCTGACCTGTTTAGCACTCCTGTAGACACAACTGTATGCAAAGGGCTGATCCTGCAGTATCGTCTATCCACTTGGATGCACAGACAAGGCTGGCTGACTGCTCCACTTCCCCATCTTTGGTGGTACATAGTGATAAAAAGCGATGTTATTGTTTTTCATGTACGCCGGAGCCAACTGTGGCATTGCAAATGTATGGGAAAAGGGCAGCTGGAAAAGATTTGCACTGTCAAAACAGTATAGAGGAGCACAGCGTAAGTGTAAAATTTCTACCTACAGACAGGTTCTATTTTTTCGTGACATGTTTCCACAGAGCTTAGTAGGATAAACTGTGCTCCTCTGTGTATCTCGGAAGTCCCACAGTGTAAATAATGCAAACAGTCTATGGGCATGCGGAAATGAGGAACATTTTCCCTATTCAGAGAGCCTGTTGTAGCTCAGTGTAATCTGCTTTTGAGGGAGATTGCGGCTATTTTTAAGACAAAATGGTGTTTTTCTTGGTCTTGTGTTCCAGCTAAAGACACTGTAATGGAAAGGTGATAGATTATATACTCAGTTAACAGACATCCCACTGCAAAGCCTCCAGCATGTTCATTCTTTGTATAGAATACCAAGGGAAATTATTTTTAAATTCCAGTTGTATTTACTTGTTGCTGGATCAAGAAGAAAAATGCATTGTATTATTAACTCATTCTCTGGATTCTTATTTTCCTATGGAATAAAATTGTCACATTTAACGTACATATTTCATTTTACATTTATAATTATTTATAAGGATGAATGAGCAATTGGAGGGTACCTATAACAGTTCTTCATTCCACCGCCATATTTGGGAGGGTAAATGCTGAAAAGAAAAACTTCTAAAAATACATATATAGCTGAATAGATAGTTGACTCTGGTGACAGTTTGATCTACAGTATCAAACTCTCCTTCTGGATGTAGTAACAAGTTTATATTTATTTCACCATCTACCCGAGTTTATACATACAAATGCAACGTATTTTTTCTGTGGGTTAGATGAACCCATATAAATACCTGGCTTACATTATTTCACATTTTCACATTAATTTTTAATACTGCAAAGAGTCTTCTCAGCATGAGAAGTGATCTCATTTGACTTTAGATCTGACCCCAAATAGGAAATGGAATACTTGTGGCCTGATTCTTAATGCAGTGTGTCTCATTTTCCAGGTGCATACATCTGGTCTTTAATGGCCATTTTATCAGGACTGCATCATTTCATACTGGCCCTTTCACCATAAATGTTTGATTGTAATGAGATCTGACCGTGGGATGTGTCATCTGTAGTACTGAATATATACAACTGCCTAGCTTTACTATTTCTATCTTCAAGGCATCCCATGTGCTGTTAGGGATGACAGTTTTTTCATGGCAAAACACTGCTGACAAGATATTGTGCAATGAGATTTGCATGACCAAATATCCTGTGAGTAGTCCAGTGGTTAGGATAGGAAACAGAGAGTCAGGATAGCCTGGCTCTGTTCCCACTTCACATACTGACTCACTGCGTGACCTTGGGGCAAATCGCTTAGGCTGGATTTTCCAAAGGGACTGAGATGTGTGGCTCCCAGGGACAGCCAGGCAGGGCTGGGTGCCTGGCTCCTTTCCAGCTCTTGGAAAGTCTCAGAGCCATTCACTCTGCAACTCAGTGCACCCATGTTAGTAGAGGGACAAGGTTTCTAAAACGATCTGGATTCCCAGGCAGAACTGTTTACTAAGGAAATTATGTTAATGATGGCATAAATACGCAGTCTTTATCAGCATGTGCAGTTGTCCAGGTACAAGCAGATGAACAAATGTTCTTCTTTGCTCCTTGAGAAACACAAGTATAGTTAGTACAGATCTCTTGTTAAGTGTAGTTAGTTTCTCTTAATTCCTCTTCGAGGAGGAGTTAAAAAGACTTAAAGAAGATTGTCCCTTTTCTTATTGAAGCTATGTTTTCAAATGTAGTTTGCTTACAACCCAGCAGCCATAGGGCATCCCTGGTGGCAGCAGTTTTTGATGCTGCGGTGGGACATGCTTTTGGGCCTGAAGAGCATGGCTTCTTCTTTATCCCATCACTTGATTCATTCTAGAATCATGTGCCTTTTGTTCTTCTCCACATCATTAAAACATGACCAAAAACATACTCAGACCCTTGCATCCTCTACTCTTCTTCCAATCCAAAGCAACAACCTCGTACCCTCACTGTTCTCCCAAGCATCTCAGACTGCAACTTTCTATCCCCTCCCACCTCTGCCCTCCTCTTCTATCACCCCGCCTTGCTTCATTGTCCTATCAGTAGATGCAGGTGCTGGCACTGGCAGTGCTTTCACAGCAGCCACTGAGGTAATAAGGTACTGCTGATCTGCTGCTGGATGCGCAACAACCAGAGTGTGAATACACTGATGCCAGAACTTACAAAATTATCTCCACCTACTCTGCTGGAAGCTGTCCGCAGAACTCGCTTCAAAGCAGCTTGCACGTCACCAGAGAGCCGTGATGTGTGGAGATCCCTGCTAAGCCAGTGGGTCTGAGTGATAGCACTGCTGCAGAACAGACTTTTTTGCTCCTAAAAAGCAAACAAAATGTCATAATATGGGACCAACCACTGTTTCAGCTTGAAGACAGAAAAAGATCTGCTTGAAGACAGCAGATCAAAGTGAAACTTTGTGTTTTAAAACTTTTATTCAAAAACAGCACTGGGTTTGAGGTGGCCACTTTTTGTTAGTGTTGATATTTCTAAATTTCCACTGAAAAACATGAAAATGTTCTCAAGAATGACCACTCTCTAATTAAACGCTGTGGTTGAGACGAAACGCTAACATAACTGGTCATCATCTTTGGTTGCAAACATATGATGGACTCAGCTGGTTCTGCACTGTGCTGAAGTCCTTTTTTTTTTTTTTTTTCCATTTGGAATAAGAATAATGAACAAAACTAACAGGGGCCCAGATCTTCTGTGGAAGCAGTGCAGTTACTCCTATTTACACCAGCATGAGCTTAAGTAGACAAGCTGGGATCTTGTCTATCTGTTGCATCTGGTGATGCATTAGATACCTGTGATGTCTCCCCTGGTCTCCAGCTGTGATTCTGGAAGGGCTCTGTCGTAGCTTGGCTGCCCCATACGGATGTGTGGGTATCTAGGTAGATCTGAGGCCACCAGACACCACATTCATGGCCACAGCCACTCACTCCCCTGGAGTAAGTTTGTTGTCTTGAAATCTTGCCTGGATAGATCAACAAGAATATGTATTGAGGTCTGCTCACCAGAAGGTGGAAGATGCAGTGCGTTTGCATGCACCATGTTGTTCAGCCTTTGTGAGAGGTGCAAAGGCAAAGGAAAGGAAAATGTTAAGGTGAACAGCAAAACAAATAAAAATGAGGAAGCTTGGCTCAGCACTGAATGCCCTTCAAACAAAGGAGTGCAGAAGAGGAAGGGAGGGGGGTGCAACAGGGAGGGAATTGTGCCTTGAAATAACTTAGCTCATGTACAGTGAATTTCCTTTTATCACTAGTAGCCCAGGTCATGGAGACCGAGAGGAAGTTATCCCATTCCAAACGCTTGATATTGCGTACACTTGCCTGGCTGCTACTTCCAGATGTGGGTGAATCCAGTTTGTATGTAGGCTGCTCCAAAAGTAATGCCTCCTGATTTGTTTCCATGGAAGCTACAACAAAGAGCACAATTACACTATTTGGTAAGAGCAAATTCTCAGCTACAAAGCACTATTTTTCAACATAGTCACCACCATTAGCTCTGCATTTCCACCTGTGATGAACAAGAGCCTGCATGCTGTGCTCATAAAAATCTGCACCAGTGGAGGTGCCCCACTGTCACTGTTGTGATGCCCTCTGCCTCACTGTGTTGACACCCAATGTTTGGTCTCCATACACATTCAGCAAGCATCAGTGGGTGATTTTTTTTCTGCATGGAGGAATTCAGTTCCTTGCTTCATACACACTTCCATCTCAGACGCCACTGTGACAGGGTGCCCCTCTGCTGACATCTGTCACACGGCAAGAAAATATAACAGGATATTGGTGGGATATTTAATCTCTACTGCCATACCACCAACATCCACCTCTGACATCGTGGACCAGCATAATAAAAGAGAAGACATTTCTTTTGGAGCACTCATCATATATTTATCTGATATCAGTTTGGCCCCAATCTTTGCTCTCTCTTACAAGCACAGAGTACTACTCCACCACTTCTCTTTTGCCCCGATTCCTGACACATATGCTGCTGAAGAGCCTTCTAGTGCAGGTCTGAGAAGCTTAGAGGCTGCTGTTGTTTGTGACAATGCTTGGTGCTCCTGATGGGTTGCTCTAGGACCTGGATCACAGAGATGCCTGACTGCCTTCAGATTCATCTGTGCCATCATGACTGATGGCAGCAGCATGAAGCATCATCTGCAACCCAGCACCGATAAGACAATCCTTCCACTGACTCCCCTGCAGCCAACTAGGTCTGCTTTAGTGCAAGCTTGCAGAAAAAGTGCAGCAAACTTGCCTTAGATCAAAGATGATGTGGTCTCATCTCAAAGGTTATTTATCTTTAATCTCTGCTTTCTCTGGTTACTCGGCCCAGCAGCTTTACAAGGCTCATGAACTCATGACCAAAGAGAAGGAGCAGCTCGCTCACCCCCCCTTGTTAGCGCTGCCTGCGTCGCATGCCGCCCTGCTGCTCACTCCAGCGGCTTTGAAGAAAACACAGCTCAGCTCATATGAGGGAGGTGACCAGGCAGATAAATTATGAGTGCAGCAGCTGTGAGGCAGAGAAGTTGAGAGAACAGTTGTGAGTACAAAGAAAGAAGTGGGAGACCGGGTATAGTCTCCAGATAAGATTCATCCAGAATTCTACAAATTCTACAAATCTCTCGATACAGAGAACTCAACTCCTCCAGTGAAGATTTGATGGAGAGGAAGGCATTCTTTCTACTGGAAGATACACATATATCTCCCCGCAGCTACTATATTTGCTTATTTGCAAAGCACTGTAAGCTTCTCCAGAAATCATTTTTGGTGTCTACAAATTAGAAGAAAATCGTTGTCACAAGTTGTGACAGTCTTTGGAAAGCAGCTCTAAGAGAGCATTTCTGCAACAGAGATAAAGCCAGGCACGTTAGGACTGGGGACATTTTATTGCATTCAAGGTCTTGCAAAGCTTTCAGTACACACGGGGAATGTGTTACACTGTTGACAACTTTTATGAATATTTTTGTTTTTTCCCCCCTCAAAATTTGATCTTGTATTTTACAGGCTTTCCAGTTTTCGTATTTGTTTAAATCTGTGTTTATTAAAGCGAAGATGAGGTTATGGCTGCTTTTTCATACTCGCGCTACAGTTCCAGGGAGAGAATTTCAGCATAGCAGGTTCTCTCCGTGCACTATTTTTGTCCACTGGTGCGTATTTATTTTATGTGTCTGTTTATATAGGCAAAATATAGGAAATCCATATGTCACAGCATGCCTTATTTGTGCACATATAAACATATGTAGGATCAAATATAACATCTCCCTTTCCTGATACATATGTACTCCCACACTTGGAAACAGACGGTTTCTCTCAGTTCATTTCTGCCTCGTGGCAGCTTTTCTTAAACAAAATCTGAACCCAAGTGGGTGGGACCTGCAGGTTCAGACCTGCAGAGAAAGGGGATTTAGCAATGGGGTTCTTGAAACAAAGTTCTTTGGTCACCGCTAAAGCATCCTGCCGTTCCCACACCACCCGTTCACCTCCATGGAGAGATAGACAGGCTGAAATGCTGACCCACGTCTCGGTGGTGGCAAAACGAGCGAGCACAATGTCTGCGTTTAGGCCCAAGGGGAGCTGTACAGCGCGAGGCCGGCGGTTCGCACGCCGCGTGTGCACATAGTGCTGACCACGGCCAGAGCCCGCAGTGCCAACAGCACGACGCACGGGCACTTCGGGCCAGCGAGGCACGCTGGGAGGCTGTGGGGAAGGCCCGTGGGGATCTCGCTGCGGTCCCACGCGCGGCCCTGCGGGGAGCAGCCACGGGGCACAGCGGCGGCCGCTAGGGGGGGGACCGGGCTCGGAGTGCGGCGCGGCGCGGGGTGCGGAGGGGCGGGGGAGCCCGGGCCCGGCTACTCGTGCGGCGCGGGCTGGTCGTGCCCGCCGTTTCCTCACAGCGCGCCGGCAGCCGTTCCGTCAGCTCGGGCTGCAGCGAGGGGTGCCGGCTGGACGGCCGCTGGGAGCCTCCAGCCCGGAGCTGACGCTTCGCCTCAGGCTGTGCTGGGCCCGGCGTTGCGGCGGCATCCCCCGCTGCGGTGGCTGCTGGTCAGCTGGGAGCGCCTCAGTGATTCCTCCAGCTAAAACGTGATGCTAGCTTGTTTGTTTGTTTGTTTGTTTTCTTTTTTTTTCCCCCTCTCTCTTTCTCTTAATCTTTTTTGTTGCTTTTTCTCCAAGAAAAAAAGTGTTCTTATTGAGCTCTGTCCCGTGTTAGCATTAAGACACTAACAGCATTGTAGAAAGAAGTCCCCGCGTATCACTCAGTCAAGCAGTCTAAACATCCATGTTGGAAGCTTTCCAGCGTTGCCCAGTCAATGACCACAGGACTTGTTTGGAGAGCAGTCATTAGCGGTGGCAGCCCTGTAATCCTGCTGTTCTGCCCTCCCGTTCCTCAGGAACTCTCACAGACACGCACACATCCTGGTGGCTTTGCAGTGTGCACTGCTAAGAGGTTAAGTGTGCATTTAACATGTGATTATCACACCCAGAGAGCCCATGACACAAGACAGAATGGGGTTTTATGGTTTCAAGGGGTTACAGCTATGTCACAGTGCTAGAAGACATCTACAGCTCTTAAGACACTACACACAGTCAATTAGTATTGAGTTTATAAGTAGGCAGTTATTCAGATTCTTTCATGCGTCTTTTTTTTTGGGGGGGAACCTGATGAAACAATTCAAGCACCCTCCAGAAACACAGCATTCCTAGAGGAGATGGCAGTGCTTCAGATATTTGATAAAAGAGAGGAATCTGATGCCCCATCCTTCCAGTAAAATCCAGTGACTGTTTATCATAACAACAAACCAGCTAACTCATTAAATATGTTGTTTAAAACAGTGCTGAGAGTAAATGTGTTTATTGCTCTACACACAGGACTTGGTTAGACTGCGAGAGAAGAATCACAACAGCAAAGATCTAAGCCTGGGTCTTAGTTTTCCTATCAGTACATGGGAGATAATCCTGCAGTGCTCATCTTCCTAACATTTGTTGTGCGACAGAATGTATCAATTTGAAAAATGCATTTGGCTTTTTTCAGAAAGTGGTATGCAAGCATGATGTAATATATTCTAAAAAAAAAAATCTCCTGTAAAACAATATACTTGATGTACCTAATTTGAGCTGACAAGTTTTACATAGGATGTCATATTTAATCAGTGTACGTAAAATACTCTGAAATGTAAAGTGGCATAAACATTAATTTACTCCTAACCGGTATCATGCAGACGTTGGAAGTAATAATATGTGCGGATTTCGTTGGCTTTACAGTACATTTAGTGGTGTTAAGAACACAGAAATGACTAAGTTGCAGGGAGAAACTTTAATGTGGCTGATGGATCTTTCATATCAACACTTTTATATTTTGCAAACCATTCTACATCTTTGTATTATTTTCAAGGTACGTTATTAACTTAATGATTATTCTTGCTCAGGTGTTTAGTCCTGAAAATTGCAGTAACATTCTGTTTAGTTCCTTTTGTCTGTGGGATAAATGGGGATTCATCCGAATGTGTGGACATGTACACGTGTGCTCATGTATATGAACAAGTAGCATAGACACGGACTCTGAAGCATGTGGTGAGAGGATAAACATGTTTGGTAGGTGAGTTTTACATTTCGCTGTGGTTGGCCTCTGATCTTTCTTAGGCAGGTTTTAAACTGAGACAGGGGAGGTTTAGGTTGGATATTAGGAGGAAGTTTTTCACACAGAGGGTGGTGTCGCACTGTAACAGGTTGCCCTAGGAGTTGTGGATGCCCCATCCCTGGAGACATTCAAGGCCAGGTTGGATGTGGCTCTGGGCAGCCTGGTCTGGTGGTTGGCGACCCTGCACATGGCAGGTGGGTTGAAACTCGATGATCATTGTGGTCCTTTTCAACCCAGGCCGTTCTGTGATTCTATGATTCTGTGAATTGGCTGAGGCCATGTCTAGTTTCCCAAAAATGAATCCCTTTATGCATGCCATCCTACTTCCACTCACACATTTTGGAATGAATTCTTACCCACATAAATGCTGAGAACCATATGAAGTATTGGAAAGATGGAGGCACCCCTCATTCAAAACAATTTGCAGCTGAAATCCTTGATTTCTTCACCCTTCCTATAAAATATGTATTTTTTATGTTACGTAGGTATGCTTCAGAATACAATCTACCATCATTCAACCATCTGAACTTGCAACAGACTCACTCCATCATGTATGAAGTAAAAATGCAGAGACCTCCCTGTTTCCTGCTGCAAATATCACATCTAGTATTTCCCTACCCCCGCTAGACCTTATGTCTAGACTTACACAGCAGAAAATTCCTTTTTGAATGTATTGTACACCGCTTGGTATGGCTGCTGCAAAATCAAATTTTCACAAAATTGCTTGCTGTAATCAATATCTCGACACTCCACTGCACATGCTATGGGATTGTCACAAAGTCTCTGATTTCATCAATCCACGATGAATGCGGTTGCTGCAAGTAATCTTAATACCCAATAAAATTATTTTACAGACATGAAAAAGCTTTCTTCCCCCCGGTATTGAGGAATTCGTGGGGCAGGGCTTTGCAGACTTGCAATATTTAAATGACGATTACAGACAAAACAACAAGATACGTTAAGTACTTTTAATAACACGGTCAGAAACCACATGGCTCCTCTTAAATGCAATCATGGAAGTTAAACAGCAAAATAAGGTGCCTGATTACATGCAGAGTCATGGTGGGATACCTTATTATATATAATTATTTGTAACACACCTGAATGCTTCTAACACAGAATCTCATAAGCTTAAACAGGTGCAATTTTTCCAAACAACAATGTAGATTAGCCAACAGATTAGTGCATTTACTCAGCTTTAAAACAAAGCTTTCTCTCAAGCCATCAGAGCGATGATTCCTTTTATACAATCCTTGTAGAGCTGTGATTGAGACTGGCATGATTTTTCCTTCAAAAAGAACATTGGTATTTGGGCCATTTGATTATGTAAATATTAACTGTGTTTCTCATGTTTGCCCTTTCTTTCTTTCTTTCTCAGCATCTTTTCCTGCACGCTCGGTAAAACAGTTTCTAAACAGTTAAATGAATTTAATGCAACTGATGGCCTGCGACAGAATAAGGATGTCCAGAAGAATTGAGTTCAGTTGTTCTGCTGTAGGAACCATTCCTAGCAAACTGATTACAGTCATGTCTTCGTGGTGACTTGAAGTAGTTGCTGCACACTGCTAGGATTCTCTCTCTGCATGGACAGTCAGCAGCCTGCCTGTGAACACTGCAGCAGAGCTGTGCCATTGACCTGCCTCTCCTTCATGAGGCCAAAGTCTGTCCTTCTGATGCCCTGCTGTGTAAATTGCATTTTAAAATTATTATGCTTGTTTCAAAAGAGTGGGAGTATCCTTGCAAAATCCATGAGAACGTGTATGTTAGAAATAAAATAAATTCTCTTTGGGAAAATAAGACATATTGTCATTACAGTGACTTTTCTGTTGGAGCTTTGCTGGTATGGTTCTACTGGGAAAGTCTCTGTATGGTATTGTAACTTCTTGTCAGGGTTTCCCATGACCAAGCACAGGTACCTATACTGTGGACCAGTCCCAACAGCCCCCTCCAGTCTTGGTGGGACTCTGCAAATACAAATGCTTCTTGGCTGTTCATCCTCCCAACACTCTTGGGACACACAGAAGTCAGCAGCCTTACTCATGCCACACCATTGGAGAGAAGGGAGAGGATCTGCCCAAGACCTGTAGTGAATGCATGGCAGAACGCGGAGCGGATCTGTTCAGTTTCTGCTTGCTCTTGCAGACCTTTCTTTTTTTTGGCACCCCCCCAAACTCATCCTGCGGTTCATGAACCTTAACAAACCTTTCAATGAAGCTTGTCTGGGTTTTGGATTGGTAAAGAAATTTGAAACCAGGCAAGGTTTTGTGTTGGTGTGTGCTGCGCTGTGAAAATTTCACATGCCTGTTTTTCACCCCACTTGTTCAGCCATAATACCACGGCACAGCAGGCCAGAAAAGTGCAGGTTTTACTGAACAGCACAGTTTATAAGTAGAAGGTGTTGAGAGTGGCGGGTATGGAAAATGGGTTTTCAAGAGTTTATGAATGTTACCACTTCCTTTGGGAATCCACATTCCTTGCAAAATCTATTCCTATTCCCACCCATACAATCCCTTTGTTTTTACTGCAGTGGTCCTGTGTATCTAAGAATTTGGCACTATGTATTTGTTAACAGACTCTTCATGCGTAGTTTGAATTACTCATAAAATCCTGTTTTCCGCAACCTTTACAAAGAAATGCAGAGTAGCTAGGTTAACTGAAATCAAAGGATAGCCATCTTAAATCTTTCATAAAACTCTAAACAAGAAAGGAAGAAGGGCTCAAACTATAGTGGTTTTAATATGTCTGTGCTAGTGCATTCTCAAAAGCAGTTTGCAAGTCAGCCATGAAAACGTGCAGCCTGAAATGTTTTCTGCTTGCACTGAGGCCACTAGACTGCTTATCTTCACCCCAAATGTAGACATGCACTGCAAAAAGAGTACAGCCCATGCAAGCTCTTGCTCAACTCAGTAGTCCTTATTTATCCCCTTGGGGCTTTTCATTGCCTCCCCTGCAGCCTGTGATTAGATTGACGGGAGCAGAGCGAGACCCTTACTCAAGATCAGGCTCTATGCTGTTAGTGCGCTGGGGAGCAGGGGGCTATAAGAAGCTCATTTACTTTCCTTTCATAGCCTGTTTGTGTTGTGTTTTAAGGGACAATGCCTCCCGTCAAACTGCTGTGTAAAATTTTATGTCTACCCGAACTGTGCTAAAATGGAAGGCAAGCAATCTGCCTCAGTGGACGTGATGCTGTATTTTTCATTCTCTCAGTAGAGCTAAGGTGGAAGGCAGACATCCGCTTTCGGATCCAATTGTGCTGACCAAGGAATCCTCATCTCTGCTGCTTCACACTTCTCCCCATCTGCTCCGCACTCCTGGATCTGCCAGCAGAAGGGCTTGCAGGAAACTTTAGGTAACACACTGCAGGCAGGGGCTAAATCCACTTTCAGCAGCTATCTGACACAGAGGAGACTCTTTATATCTAACTGATCATCTCCTTTTTTTTTTCTTTTTCTTTTTTTTTTTTCTCAGCCATACTGTATCTGAACACCCCAGACAGAGGCTGGGCACAGAAACCTCTATGTGTTAGAAGCTTGCCATTTTCTCCAGCTCTGCCTTTCAATTTACCGAAGAACTCATTTTCCTCTGCTTCTCTGAAGTATGATAAATGCAACAGAGAAATGTCTTCGCATGAAAGAGGGTCAAAGTAATTGCTGGAGATGCATGCAGTTTAGGTGTGCTGTGATGGTTCTGGCATGAAATTCCCTTGATCTGTCCACTTCTTCTGACCTCTTTTCATTCTTCATGACACATGTCCTGTATGGTTAGCACATTTTGTTTCAAGCTTCCTGTTCATTTGCCTTATTTCCTTCCTTGCACGAACACAATAGTTACGAGAAGACATTTACCATCCATACCTTGCACCTCCAATGAGAACACATCAGGTAATGCTTTGACTGACGTACAGCGTAGCATGATGGAGTTATGTTAGGAGTTTTACTGTACTAAATATTGTTTGATGATAATTCTACTCGTTCATGATCTCTCTTTGACAGACTGTTTTTGACAGGCAGTTCATTAACATCTGTAAAATGAAGAACACAATCAACTGGTACATCCCAACAGATCAAGTAATCTTTTTTCTTAAATCTTATCAATTTTCTGATTCCAAACTTTTCTGAGAGTATCTGTGATACTGATATCAATTTAGCTCCGAGCATTCAGTCAGCTCAAAAACGTCACGCTCGCCAGTGAAAAGGCATCTGAAGCAACATTTTCTGTAAAGGATAATGAATGGTAAGTTACCACAAAGCCTGTTCCGAAATGGTGGCATTAACCACAATAAATTTTAGACGTGGTTCTTTTTTTCTTGCAAAAATAAATGCCACGTGTAAGTTGACCCGTCACACAGAGATGATGATGTACAATCATGTACCTTTGTTTCAATTACAATTTTAAAGTGATTTTTATGAATCGCTATATCCCTGAAACTATCTATCTGCAATGGACGGGAACACAGAAGGTTGTATAAACCCCTACAAATGTGCTGAAAGTTTCTTTTGTCAAACATACCAGCTAACTTCTCGATTAGATAAAGAACTAAGAAAACTACTCTGGTGGATAAGATGGCAATCAAATGCGGAAATCTTCACTGTGTAGAGCACCCTGGGGTTTGTTAAATATCTACAGGTCTGTTTGTTGTAAGTGACAATGTTTATTCTTGCAAGTGAATTCCAAGATAGCCTGGCTTCCTTGAGGTTTAATCTCAGCCTTTTTTTTTTTTTTTTTTTTTTTTTGTTTCTCTGATTAGTTGAAAACTGTAGCAGGTCACCCAGGCTCTTTGAAGAATGAAGGGTCTCATTCCAGGGTGAGGCCCAGTGAATTTGTGAATGAATGAAAAGTTAATTGAGGAAAAGGGTAGAGCATACTTCAGTCATAGTTAATTTAAGCAAAGCTGATAAGTTAGTAAATAGAAGCACCAATGTATTCTTTCAAGCAGAATTTCTGTTCTTACAGATATCTTAGGTGCTGTTGCTCTGGCCATTCTAGAAACTGGTGCTTGCTGCAGATACTTTACTATCTAATCTTCTGCCCAAGGAGAGATTCTGTGGTGTTGAGTAATTACAAATAGATTGAGCTAGGCTGGAAAGTGCCTCAGCAAAAATATAAGAGAAGCTTACGCCCTATAAGCTCTGTGAATTTTTATTTTATCTTAAAGGAGAATTAGCAAACAAACAGTGTGGAAAATAACACGAATGCTGTATGTCGTCGTTTCTTAGGAAGGTGAATGAAACTGTTGAATCATGTTCTGGATTTTTGTTGCACTTGCGATGTCTTCTGCAAGCACTGCAGGATGGTGGTAGAATAAAAAAAGTAACAGCAGCTCGATAAAAAGCATCCATTCAATTCTAAACTGTTAACGCTAAATCTAAAAACAAAATGCAGAAAACTTGTATGCAAGCAAATGACAGGTACTCTTTTTTCATGTGTAGAGAAGTGGAAGAGAAAGCTGTGTTTTGACAGAGGAAAGCTGCCTAAGGAAAATATGTAACTGTCAGCTATGCAACGAAGGAAGCACAGTGCTAAAGGCAAGGGCCATGGGCAGCAACTTTTAAAGCCTCTGCAGCAATGTTTTGTAATGAGTTAAGAAAACCACAGCAAACAGCTGGAGAGATGGAATCAAACATTGCTTTAGTTTTAAATTGTCTATATCAAAATACACTTCGGCCTCGCATGGGACTTACTGCCACTCAGCTCAGAGCACTCTGCAAATATCTCCAATCCTCTGAGGTGAGTGTTATCCTCACTTAGAAGATAAGGAAAATGGAGCGGGAAGAGTTTAAAGAATTTGCCATACATAACTCCAGAAGATTTCAGAACAGTTAAGAATAAAAGATAGCCTGAAAAAAGACAGCATAATTTGGTGCTGGGGCGGGGGGGGGGCGATGACACAAAACAGCGGTTCCTGGGAAACTGCCCCCAGCACCCAGGGGTGCAGGCAATGGCTGCAAATTAATGTGTCCAGTCTACCTGGGTTAAAATTGCCCTGATGGAAAAAGAGAAAGGGAAGGGTCCAAGCTGGGACCCAGCAGGGCTGTATCCTGCTCCCAGGTGCTTCCATGGCCTTCAGGATGTTCAGTCAGGGAGGAGCAAGCATCTCCCCGTCCATCAGCATCTTGTCTATCTGTAGTGGGGACCTCATATTCCAGTGTGTATGTGCACAAATGCATCCGTAACAAACCTTTCTTTGGCAGTTCACCCAAGCTAAGTAACATTAGAGCTTCTACTGCAGTTAGTAAAAGGGGAGCCACCTCCACCATTACAAATCAGAACTTGAGAACATGACTGCATTAAAGGTGCCAAGTGCAAGTCTACTGCCTATCCACACACACCAGCTAGATGACATGTAATGAAAGACTAATAATCAGTTTAATTATTAAAGATTATTTAATTATTATTAAAGATCTGTAAACACAAATAATAACAACTGGAAAGTGATTTAAAATGTCTACACTGGCAGAATTGGTTCCAGGGATGAGGAAGAAGGCCTGAGGTCACTCAGGCCTGTGCCTTGGTCTCTGCTGGATTCTATCCTATGTCCAAGGCCATGTCTCCAGTTGCATATATTACAACAAATATAAATGCCTACAACCTTCCCATGCACCCTATTTCCTATGTCCACTAATTTATTTTTTGTGCTTGAACACTCTGGATGCTAAAATAAATGGAGGAGAAATTGTCTGTGTTGTCAGGGCTTGCAAACCCATCACCTTGCTGACCTGTAGCTCCTCTGAAGCAGAAATTTGCCTCACAACAATAGAAACAAGAGTTGTGCTCTTTCTGCCGATACCGAGACATCACAATCAGCAAAATAAGCAGCAAGTGATTAAATGAGAAGCTAAAGATTTAATTGCACAGGCGGCCTTAGGTCATGTTCAGTTTAGGTAATCATGATCAGCCCTACACGTAGCCAAAACACATACACATAACTAGCATGATTTTAATCATTTATTTATTTATTTAACCGTGGGTACAAAGTACAAAGGTTTGTTTACAAATATCTTGATTAAAACACAGGAGTGAGCCCACTTCAAAAGCTTTCTGAAAATTGCATACATAGGTCCAGATCCAGAAAAAAATATGTAATTAAAAAAACCCAACAGGCTGAGGTACTGTTTCTCCTTACTGCCATGGGGCTCACACCACGTCCTGCTAGCAAACTCCAGCCTTGCTAGGCCACCAGAGATGGACTTTGGTCTGCTCAAAGCTGGTGTGCAGCGTCCCAGCTTACCAAGCAGAACCAGATCTGTTGTCCATTTTCCACATAAATGCTCCTAGAGATGGGGACCAGCATGTGACCCTCTGCCTATATGGCAGGGACCTTCTGAGGAGCAGCTGCTGTGATTTACATTTTGTGTGTGCATCTGGGACTCTGCTCACTACCACAGAGATCGGTGTGGGGTGACGGCCACAGCCCAGATCCACAGCTCCCCTCCCAGTCCTCTCTCCAGACCCCAGCAGCTCCAAACAAGAAGCTCCAGAAAGCCAAGTCCTGGGAGCAAACTGCAAAGCACATGGAGAAAGATGCTATACTCGTGTCCGCCACTGCCTTCTGCTCTCCTCTTCAACGGAGGGCATCTCAGGGGCTTTATTGCTTTACTGTCTGCCTTTATCCTGATTTTAATGGTGTAATCCTTATTTCCATAGCTCTTCTGCTATCTAATGTGCTGGTGTTTTATTCCCTCTGTAAGCGTACAAAGTGTATTTTATTTATCGTAGCTTTTGACGCTCAGCTTTTAATTTGAAAGAACTCATTTCCCTCCAATTTTATTTCCCCTCCAAACTGCCTCTACCCACCCCATCCCCCAGCACCACATTTTTCCCTTGGCAAAGCCTCCCCCTGTGGCAGTGAGTGCTGCTGATCTGGGCCTGGGACCCTTGCCGGGATGCGGTGAGCGTGAAGCGCGGCGGCGGGGTTGTGGGGCACGCGAGGGAGGGAAGAATCGAGCCCTGTGTGCAGGGCTCAAGCTGGGACCCTGCAAGGCAGCGAGCTAAATTTAAACTCTGACCTTTTTCCTCTCTCTGCTGTGATACACAACAGGCACTTACCCAACCCAAGCTGGTGAAATAACAGCTTTTTTTTTCTTTCTTTCTTTTTTTTTTTTTCTCCAGTTTTACTTTTTTGGTTTTGTTTTGTTTTTCCTAACGGTGGAGCCATTTGCCAGATGAAAAGTCAATCTTTTTGATCTTACGAAAAGCCAGCAAATCCCTCCATGTTACTGGTTTAGCTATAGGTGAGAAAAATATTTACAGGCTTCTATTTAAAACGAAGGAAAATAAAAGCAAAGATCAGTCTCCTTCCACCCTCAGAAATAATAAACCCTGCCTTCCACTAACAATTCTCCAAAGGTTTTCTTCTTTTAGGTATGGAACGCGGTAATTCCCCCTGGGGAATACACTTTTAATTATAGCTACCACTTCTATTTTGGTTTTAATTATGGACTCGGTGCTTAACAAAATTATATTTTAAATGAGCTAAGTTCTCTAATTATTTTAATTTCTTCAGATTTTTTTGCTCTTTTAAAAGTCAGCGGGATAAGCCGTTTACATCTCCCAGTCAGTTAAGGCAAACAAATGCCATTCCTACTTGATGTTCTTTAAGCTTCAGTGATTTTGTTATTTTAACATCTCTTAAATGTACAGAACTTTTCAAGATGTCAATTCTCCCGCCAATAAACTTAATTAAAATGTACATTTAAATGAAAGAGATAATTAATTCACACCATTCCATTTGCTTATTGCTTGACAGTCAGGGTGTATTAAAAGCTCAGACCTGTGAAAAGAAAACACGCAGAAAGAGGCACAAATAAAACAATCGGCATCAAAATATCATTTTCTGTCACCATTTTCCTATGTTCCTATAATAAAACTGTCAACTGCGTGAAGTTATTTTCTGCTTTTTATGAGAGTGGATTATCCTCACTTTCCAGTGAATTAATTTCACTGACACTGTAAATTTTTGCTTGTGCTCATTTTTCTTTTTAATTTTAGGAGTCATTATGGCTATGGCTATTGCTATATTTAAACACCCCCACGTCCCTGCATGGCCGCCTGGACTATCAGTAACATTTTCCAGTTAATTCTGTATAACAAGTCAGTGTTTCCTTTGTTTGAAAGGTGACTTCTAGACCCAATCACTTCCAGCTAGGAATAATACCCGTTTAGGTTTTTTATTATTATTCTTTTCCTTACAAAAATCCAACCCCTTTGGGATTTTGAGTGGAATGTGTTTTGTCTCAAGGCAAACAAATAATGTTTGTAGAAAGTCTAATTATTAGCAAACCACTCTTTTCTTCTCAGGGGGCTGTATCGATTGGGGCGTGAGCTCCCTTTGGAAAAGCCAGGCTTTGCTGGCCTTTCTGTGCCCGCCTGATTAATTCCCCTACATCAAGACTGACCAGAAGAAAGGCACAAAGCAACAAAGTTGGTTTTGTCAGCAGACCTGGTTCTCCTTTGCTCTGCCCAGAGGCACCTCGCCGATGCGAGCGGGCAGGGCACTTGCAGGGCACACAAGCTGGTTTCCTCCCCAGCAATCTGAAGGAAACCTATAGCTTTCAAGTGGCTGGAGCCATGCCCCGCGTCTCTTCCAAAGCCTCCCCAGCCTTGCAGATGGGGGAAAAGCCTCACTTTTGTCCGGAGCACCGCAGAGAGGCAGGAGTTGTGGCTCTGCTGTTTGGTAGGCTGATTGTCTTGGGGAAACAGAGGTCTGAGCAGCCCTCCTGGGGAAGTAATGATGGGTGATACGGAATCTCAGCTGCTGGAGATCTCCTCCTTCAGTCCCAAAGGCAATGATAACCCCTCCCTGGTCCTGTTTCCAAGAAGGGTGGGTCACAGTACTGAAAAGTGTGGGCTTGGTCATGGCCAAAGCATTTACTACAGCCCTTGTTAGGAAGCTGTTCTTAGGATGTGGTGAGAAGAAACTAAGCTGAGGAGCCTCCGGTACAAGTTGTCTCTGGCAGTGGGAACACAGCTGATCTGTTCCTGAATGCATGACTGGCTAGGAAACTTTGACTGGGAAGACCTTGTGACTGTCAAGAAAGAAATGAGTGATGTACAAAGCATATTTTGGGTGTAAAAGCTAGTCATTCTGGATGCTAAGGAAATACCCGCAGAGCCACATGTCACAGACTGTTACATATACAGAGATGCTATGATAGAACATTCTGTCTCATTGTTTCCATTAAAAAGTTCTGTTTTCAGGGATTCTGTAATTCGCTCATAAACTCTGGGGCAAAACTAGATATACAGTACCCTTTGAGTGAGAGTTTTAAAAAACTTCATACCCGAACCCAGAAGGTTGATGAGAATGTAATTTGATTAATAAAACTTCTAATCAAAACTTGTTTGTAGCAGAATAACAGGATTGTTTTGTGCATCTGTACTTTCCATGACCACCAACATTTGTACTCTTGGTATCTCACCTCCAACGTGGGATTCTGAAACAGTTTGCAAGCATTAATTATTTCAGCGTTGCCATCGTGTAGAGCATAAATTGTTCCCATCTGACACATAAGGAAACCAAAGGGCAGAGAGGTTCAACTTGATAAAGATATTCATAACATAGGGTGAGATGAGTCCCAGTGTCACTGATTGCCTAACTCCTTTCTTCCAAATACAGCCTCTTCATTGGGCACATAAATGTTTCTTCTTGCGCTTGGTAAGGAAAAACAAAGATAAAGTCATTTGATTTTCACTGTGATTTACCAATGCACTTCAATAAATATGCACCATATCACCTCTGAGACTACTGAACTCCGGGTTTTTCCCTCCATAGTGAAGACTTTACTGAAACAAAACTAGATGTATCATCACTCTAGAACATTTGAGCCATAATCTTGAAAGAGGACAGAATAAAGTTATTAGAGGCACCAAAGCTGTGCAGGCTACAAGGTGTAAGGTGTTGTCTGTCCTGGGAGGAAATTTCCCACGTCCATGTAATTGGAAACACTTTCCACTTAGCATTGGTTTCCTAAGTAGTGAACGTATTAGGAAACACCAGTTCATTAAAAATAATAAAAAGAATTTTAAAAATGTAAACAATACAATCTTCCTGCCCTGAATGATTTCTTTTAAGTCCTTAGGACACATTTATCTCACTTTATCACGTGTTGGTTTTTTTTCCATAGCCTAGAAGGGGATCGTGTGCTCCCTGATAAAATAGAAAATCATTGGTCTCCAGGAGCTGGGGCTTCAGAAAAAAGATACACAAGTACAGGAGATGGGCAAATACTACGCATTACAGCTCCACTTCTGTTGGGCTTGCAACCCCAGATGCTACTATAAACAATTTAATTTCTGTCAAGCTCGTGACCCCACTTGTAACATCCATGACCCCACTTCTGGCCATGACTTTAGGCTGAACTGCTGCTGGAGATATCTGACTGTTTATTTCAGACACTGTGTTCGGAGACACTAGCTTCCCCCCAGCAGATGAAAACATCAGGAGTCAGACTCCAAAAAACTTGTGAGACAAAAGATTCTGAAATACGGTCATTTAAAGCCTCATCTTTAAGTCTATCTTTCCATTTTAACACCCCCTCCCCTTCTGCAGAACACATGCATGACCATGAGAGCCCTACAAAAGTGATCTCAGGAAAAGCTCTTGTGAAAAAAGAAAAAGGTGGTAGAAGTTGCCTGCTATCTGTTGAGATCTCGGCTTATCATGTAAAATCCCCTGGTGATTTATGCCAGCCCAACCCACGCCAGCCCTTCTCACTCTTGGGCAGTCTGGGGGCTGTTCTTGGTTGCCCTATTGCTCTGGGTGGCAGTGAGGAAGGCAGCAGCCCAGCTTGCCCCCACCTTGCAGAGGTGGTGATGGCGTAGGGCAGGAGCCAGCATACAGCTGGTGCAGTCACCCTGTGGGCAGTCTGATGCTCATTAGAACCAGAGCCCAACACTGTACCTTGCTTGAGTGGCGTGTAGCCCTCGGTGCTTCTTTATGAAGCGTAAAGAAATTCTGAAATGATATTTTCCTTTTAGTAGAAGAAATTCAGGTGTTGTCTGGCTTGGAAATCTCCGTGGCAACCGGGGAGCAAGGGGAAACAATGACATTATAAGAGCCAAGAGAGTGAAAGTTGAGCAACTGAGAACCATTAGAGGCGTTGCCAGCTCTAACAGTTTTCCTTACAGACTGCAGACCTTCTGAAGGTTTTGCAGGGATGAACTGTGTCTGTAGGAAGAGCTCCCCTGTCTGGTTGTTCCCACTCTCCATCCCGCCTCCTGGGAAAATCACCCAGAGGGGCTGCAGCTGCATCTGTCTAAAGGAACAGGCACCTGGGGCTTTGCTTCCTGCCTGCCCAGTTCCCTGCTCAGCACTTCACAAGAGATAGGTGTACTGACGGGATACACGCAACAAGCAGAATTAAAGAGAGAGCAGAAGCTGAGTGAGTGCAATGAATTAATACCGCTATGTCGAAGTGTATTTGTAGGAAGGATAGACGGGTACTCAGTTTTGGATGCTCCACAGATGAGGGATAGAAAATAATGCCTATTTATAGATGCACAACCATGTCTGTGTGTAGGGCTGGAGGAGTTCCTTAGGATGTAGTGTCTAGCTGTTTCGGTGCTCTGGGTTTGAAGTTAACTGTATGACAGCGAAAGTGTGACAGAAACAGATAATCCCCTCCCTACTGCCTGTGTACAGCAGCACTGACCTGGTGCTTGGGGTGGGTGAGAGTGGGAGAAAACCGATGAATGGTTTCTCTGTGGTAGAGCACACTTTGCTAATTACTTCTTACAATTGTGCTGTGAAGAACTCTGTTTAAGCACATAAACACAGTTCTGACCTATTATTTCAGGGACTCAATTTTGAGTCACCAGGTCTGATGGCTGCCTTGTCCTTGTACAATGGTAAGTTATTCTGACTTGCTTCACCTGCGCCGTTTCATAGCTGTCTCTTTGTTTTGCTGATTAAGGAAGTATTTATGGAATTGCAATGAATTAAAGGTGGACGAAAAGTCTGACAGTGGTAAGTCTGTGGCACAAACCACATAAATGGAGTTATAAGTTAATTCTGAAAAATCTCCCCTTGCTTTTCCCCAGGTATTTCACAGTTGCTCTGTGTGTTAACATGTTCCACACAGGGGTCAGCAGAAGTTAACCATAATGAGGTAATTACAAGGTACATTGAGTATGGATGTATGTTAAGGGACATACATTAAGGATGTAGACTAATGGTGCTACAGTGACAGCAAGTTCAAGACTAGTAATGCTCAGTATACTGAATGCCACTGTGTTTTCCCAATAGACTTCATCAGTTTTTGCTTTCCGTATGCATTAGCATGCATATATTCATCTCTCTCTGTGGAAAATAATGATAGGGGTCAGGGAGATCAATTAATAATGTGGGTCCTGCAGCACAGGTACACCTCACACCTCTGCAGCACAGCGGAGCTAAAGGCAAACTCTACATTTTCTGTTGACAAGAATGAGGAACCTCACTGGATGTCAGGTTTTAAGCAGACAAATGCGTTCGGTCTTTGGATGGTTCAGTATCAGAAGCCTGGGGATGCTTCACATTTACAGGAAGATGTGTTAATACAGGCAGTCACAGGCCTAAGAAAGGTAGAAAAGTTATTAAAGAGCTTACCAAAAATAACCTATGCATGAAAAGAAGATGCAGCAGGAAAAAAAACAAACACACAAAAACACACAACAGCATGTGAACATTGAATTAAAAGACAAGCATCCAGACTGAAGATGCATTTTAACTAAGCTGGCGTTCTTAATTTAGGTACATGCTTGACTTCACGGCTCAGTTATTGAAAACCGTGGTATTTTTTTCTTCAGTAAGCTGTGTATTTAACACACGTTGTGTACGACACCTCACTTTCAACTGAATCACCGCAGGAAGAACGCACCTACAGCTAACACCACACGCAGCACGGTTCTGCATCGGATACCCGTCCTGACCCACAGCCAGCCAGCAAGCGCGTGCATGCACAGCACGTACATAACCACCCTTACATAAACGCATGCACTTAAAGCTATGCGCCTTCCCGGTGTAATTATCAGTAAGGCACTACACTGTTTTTAGAAATACCGGGAGACGTCACCAAATAAAACCTGCCTTGACACTTCAGACGTCGAAACTGCCAGCAAAATACCAAACCCCAAAAGCGAACGCGGAAACGCCGCTCCTGTCTGACTCCCGGAGCCGGGCAGCAGCACGGCGAGCGGCAGCGCGGGGCTCAGCTCCCCCCCGGCCCGGCGCTGACTCAGTGCTTCCTGCGCCAGCCCCCGCGGAACGCCGCCCGCCTTAGTCAGCACCGCGCCGCCCGCAGCCGAGGTGCGGGGCGCTTCCGACCGAGGCCCCCGCTCCTTCCCCCCGGGCTGCGGCGCAGCGCCCCTCTCCGCCCTGCCCTCCCGGGGGGCGGAGGCTGCCCTTCGTGGGGCCGCGGCGCTGGAAAGTAATCGATCTTGTTTAGGAGCCGGTGCGCGGCTAACACTTCCTGCGGTAATTTGCGACCGCGGCTATTGCCCGCGCGCGGCCCGCTCGCTCGCCGCCCCGACGCCGCGCAGTCTGGCGGGGAGGAGCCCGCCCGCCGCCGAGCGAGGGGGCAGGGCCGGCGGCACCGCGGGGTGGGCAGGAGGGGATCCTCCTCACCGCCGCCTTCTTGGGGGTCTCCGCAGCCCGGCACCGAGCCGCCTTTTCCCTTTTTAAAATTGTTTTTTATTATTATGATTTTTAAAATGAATGGAGTGGATGCCCGGTGACAAATTAACCGCTTTTCTTTTTCTTGGAAAAGCCAGCCGACATGTGATGGGTTCAACCCGAGTTCCAACAACAAATCTCCCCATTCAGCGCGGGCCAGGAGGGGAAGAGCCGCCTCCTCTCGCCCTCAGCGCCGCCAAGTGCCGCCCGCGGCCGGGCCGAAGTGAGCAGCGGCCCCGAGGGGCTGCATTTATCTGTCTTCCCCCCCCCCCCGCCCCCCAGCACTCCGAGCTGCCTTTTCACCGTACCCCGCTCGTGGTCCCTTCCTTCTGAATCAACGCGATTCAGTTGGGCAGCCTTCCTTCCCACTCCCTCCCCCCCCCCCACGCCTCCAACTCTCCGGCGAAGCGGAGGGCTCGGGGCGGGGGCTGCGCTTTTTCTGAATGGTGGCAAAGGAGGGGCGGAGGGGAAGCGGTGATCGCTCGCTGCTGTCGAGCTGGCTGCCCGATCGTGGGAAAGTGGCTGCACGTACAGCAGCGGATTCTTTGTCCCTGTTGTTCTTCTGTAATCGATCTCACTTCAAGTCGAGGGGTGGAAAACTTCAAAGGCGGATCGGGCTGTTGGAGGTCGGGGCAAGAGCGCCGTCGGCTCGTAATGCAGCGCTCTGCCTCCTCCCCCTCTCCTCCTCCTTCAGGAGCAGGGGTGAAAGGGTGGGGGTGAGGGGAAGAGCCCTCCGATCTCCAAAGTGCACCCAATCGATAAATAAAATGCAGACTTTGTGGAAGGAGGGAGGGGGGATGGAAGGAGGGTTGGAGGCGTTAACGCACCGAAGTCGAGCGCGGTGCTCCTGAGCGCACTGTTAACGTCCGTCCTGCCTCGTCTGAAGAGCTGCACTCTGCCACAACCCCACCCCTTCCCCCCTTTTTTTCCCGGTCGTCCCCTAGGTCAGTTTTAGGACTGTACTGTTTACAGTGTAAGTTACTATAGAGAATTAAAACAAACAAACAAACAAACGAACCAACGCTGCTTGGCACCAGCCGAATGTTGTCCTTCGTAGTTCGTAGTACAAAGCAATCTACTACGGCATGCAGTTTTAGCAGCGAAGGGAGGGGGAGCGCGAGCTGTGCCAAGACAATACATAACCCTCTGTGGCCATCTGCCATAGAGCCAGCTGCGGCTGGGGCTGCCGTGGTGTCTGCCAGCGTGTGAAAGCGGCATCCAGGGGTGGGAGGGATGCCCGAAGACGTGGAGATCTCTCGTGCTTGTGCTGTGACAGACTGGGGTAGGAAAACCGGGTAACCGTGCCTGCTAACAGCGGTCCGTGGCGTTTTCTCTGTAAGGTATTCAGGATAAGATGCCAAAAAACTGCGTGCAGTCACAACTAGATCCACCTCCAGACCTGCGTGTCACAGCTGGTAGCCTCAGCTTTTTAGTACTGTGAGAAAGTTGGATTTAATGTTAAGTGATCGATGATGCTGTTACTTTATATGAATACTGGTGTACCTTGATTGAACATATAAATACGCTTTGATTGTATCATATTATTTTTTCTCTCTTAGCTAAATGTGCAAAATGGAAAATTATTGAGTTCAGCGAGTAACTGCCTAGCAGAGTTTAGGTGCCCCTCAACCCCAGTTTGTGCCCATCTGGCATTGGAGAAGTGCATAAACAAACCACTGCCCTGACCTATCTCTGAGCTGCTGGGGATTCTCATGCTGTGAAAATAAAAACTGGAGCCCATTAGCAGGCATGTAGCTGGAGCAAGCTTTTGTGAACGCTGCGTTGTGCCAGCAACTCTAATCTAGGGCAGGCATTTGGACAGTGGAGAGGTGAAAAATAACTGCAAGTCAGTTTGGCATCTCCAGTGCATTAACCATCAGCTGTGTCGTACTAGGGGCAGGGTTTTAGCCATTCCCAGAGTTTTTGTCTTTGTTGTTAAAAAAAGTAATAGCATTTTAGCATTCAACTCATACGTAAGAACTCGCCTTCAAAGAGCTTTCCACTTGTAAAGTCAGGAATAGTAAGCTTCACAACTTTACCATAGTGGAGCAGTTATTTAAAAGAGACACATAACAAAGATGGAGCTCAGGGCAACACACCGTTGTGTTGCAACATCGTAAAACTTATTTCCATTCAGTTGACTGTAGCCTTCCAGTTCACCTTTTATAATGTAACATTCTGTCTTCTTTCTTTTTCAGAATGGAATTTTTGGGAACAATTTCAGCTCTTAAATACTTAGTAAAAAATGGAAATGATAAAACTTTTGCCACTTGTTTTACATTGTAACTGTATTATCAAAAGAGGTTCTTGTGTGTGTGTGTGTGTGTGTGTGTGTGTGTGTGTTGGGGTAGAGACTTCAAAAAGTAGGCAGGAACGTCTGTCAGGGTTAAGACTTTTAGTGACGTACGTGGTGTGATCACTGGGACTGGATTTTTTATCAAATGAATGGGTTATTAAAAAAAAATATATCCTTACACCCAACCCTTTCTGGCTAGGAGAACTATCATTTCATTGTGCATTTGCACATGGAATAGGAATTGTATTATAGCAATAGGGCTGCCATACATCTGATGTTTTTCCCCTTTGATGACAGCTCTCCTTCCCCTCACCTGTCCTCTGGGTCCCATCTGGGTAACCTTTTCATAATTACACTCTGTGTTTTAAAATCTCTGCCAAAGTGGTAACTGGGGCTTTTTGTTTCGTACTCTCTCTTGCTCACTTGCTTTGTTTTGCTCCAGGGAGAAATAGGCTAGGGGCTGGTCTTGTTCCTGTGTCGTATCTAATGAGAGAATGGTAACAGAGCACAGGGGGAGAAGCAAAGCAGTGGCAGCGACATGGAGGCACTTGGTGGAACAGTTTGATGCAGACTCAAACTGTCTGCTGCAGTTTGAAGATTGATACTTACAAGAGAAGAGGCTCTGGGATGGGTTGGTAAGGAGCATAGTGTTAATTTGTGAGGGGCCTCTGGGTGCAGATGAAGGTTGGGGTAGTGACCTAAGCTGAGAAACATTTGGGGAAAGGCACAAGAGGTTTGAGTTTGAAAATGCCCTCAAACTTGGGATTTGATGATCTCTGAGTTAGGAGAATTTAGGATTCTCTTCCTGTGTGCTTCTGACAATGATCTCTGCTTGTTTTAAGGAACACATTCAGGGTTGCTGGACAACATAGAATCATAGAATGAGTTGGGTTGGAAGGGACCTTTAAGACCATCTAGTTCCACCCCCCCTGCTATAGGCAGGGACACTCCCTCTAGACCAGGTTGCTCAAAGCCCCATCCAGCCTGGCCTTGAGTGCCAGTGTCACAGTGCCAGAGATTCCAGTGTCTCACCACCCTCACAGCAAATACTTTCTTCCTAAAATCTACCTAAATCTACCCTCTATCATCTCCCACTGTGAAATAGGACAAGCAGTAGCAGTAGACGTGCTATGTGGATCTCCTACATAATCCCTACCACTACTGTGACAGTATTAAAACTTTTAGATACGGACTTAAGGTTTGGGGGACTGTAAATGAAAAATAAAAGCATTTCCATTCCTCCCTTCCTTCTTCCTTGCCTGGTGGAAGAGTAGGGTTTATCTCTGTGACATCTCACCCTATGGTAGAGTTGAGATAGGACAAGATATGTTGAAGACACAGAATTAACCTTTGCACTTCTCTTACCTCTAATCATATGCCTGAAAGTCTCACTCTGGTTCTTCTCAGAGGGTAAGGAGAACCACCTTGGCACAAATAGCAAAGAGAAAGAGTATTTCCTCTTCCCTGTCACTGAGGTGAAACAGGTATATGAGTAATATTGAAGGTTTGACTGAAGAAATGAAAAGGCAGAGGCGCAGCAGGGCTGGTTGGCACAAGGAGGTACATAGCGTGGCACAGCTGAAGTATCATGTAAGGTTCCAATAGGATCAACAACTTTTCAGGCTAAAAAAATGTTTTACTAATATTTTAGAATTTTGGTACATTTTTAGTTATGATGTAGTGACACTTGCCCTCTGTCTATTTATCAAGTCTTGCTTAAATCTGAGGCTGAGGTTCCATCATTTTGTCCCTCTTGTTGCCATTGAGTTTGGACATACCTCATCTTCTGAGCCAATATGTCCTTGTCACACTACTGTTAGGTAGGTAGCAGTATTCCCATTTTGCAGTTGAGAAACCAAAGCACAGAGAGACTCCAGAAAAATCTTGATAAACACAGACATTTTGAGGTGAAACATCAGAGTACTCCAGTTGTGTAAGCACTCCCTACTCCCTCTCCTGGCTACGCTGAATACAGACTTAAAGTGATACCTGAACCTTCCATGACTACAGTATGATACAGCATGACCTCTTACATCACATGATGGAGGAGAAACTACAGTGCTGAAATCTTTTCCTGAGCACCATGCATACAGCTTTTCACTAAAGCTGATACATTCGTGTGTCTTGTGGATCCTCTCAAGATAGCAGTGTTTTTCTTTTCCAACATTCAGTATACGTCATTATGGCTAAAGGCACTTCTGACCTCAGACTCTTTGACTGTGCTTATAGGCAAAATTGGTTAGTTCTCGGGGAATAAGTTAAAAATGATTAGCATAGATGCTCAAAGAAGATCAGTGGTAACTTTGAAAGTGACCCAAACAGACCAGTCTTGACACTAAAAAAAATCTCTGGTATGGCTGGGAAGCAAACCTGGAGCTCCTCAGTGTTCCTTCAGATTGCTAAACATGAGCTCTGCTTCACAGTTACCAATTCCACCCATCCTGTTTCCCTCTTTTTTTTTTTTTTTATTTTTAATAATCTTTCCCTTTAGCTCTTGCCTGCACTTCTTACTCTTCATATTCCGTTTTCTTTCACTTTTCAACTTCAACGCTCTATTTAAAAATCTAGGGGACAGATCCTCAGAGCCAGCCAAACCACACATGGTGCAGACCCAGTGTATAGGGAGGGGGAAGGTGGCTGTAAGCCATTTTTCTTCTCCCTGGATTCTAGGTTGACTTGATGCCAAAGTGGCCCCTGGCATAACTGAGAGCAGGAATGCTCTAAATTACTCTAGTTTGAACAGTTCCCAAGGGCCTATCCTATGCCACTTGCTCCTTTCCGCCTTGGCCACCTATGAAGGCCTCCTACACTGCCTTATTCTGTGCAGGGGTTTCCTACATCAGGGAATGCCCAGCTGCCCTATTACAGTACAAAGGTGATGGAGAATCATTCCCTAAGCATTTCTAGTATAAATAAAGAAATTCTGTTGAAGAAAATTGCAGAACTAACATAACATTAGCATTTTATCATCTTAATGACTTTGCTTGAACGTCATATTTTTCCTCCCTAACTTCCATGTGTGCTTTAGTATTTTGACAGCGAAAAAGCTTGCTTTTAATTAGGTTGTAAAGTCTTCAAGGCGTGAACTTTTTAAGTTTAGTAAAGAATGATCTGGAAAACAATACAGAAAATGTTTCATATCTTTGGTGAATTTGCGACTTTTTGTTTAGTTAGAATTACAGAATCACAGAATGATTGAGATTGGAAGGGACCTATGGGGGTACAGTGGGTCACACAGCAGGGTCACCTAGAGCAGGTTGCCCAGGATGATGTCCAGGCTGGTTTTGGCTGTCTTCAAGGAGGGAGACTCCACTGTCTTGCTGGGTAACCTTTTCAGTTGCTCAGTCATGATGAATATTACATGTGGTTCTAGTTAAGACATTTGCAAAAGGAAACAGACATTATGGAGATGCAACAGAGGGGCTGGAGCACGGGAAGACTGAAATGAGAATGAAAGGATTGGAACTGATTCACCCAGAAAGCCAATAAGAGAGATTATAATGAAAAAAAAAAAAAAGTAGCTACATAAAATCTTAGATTTGCCTGTTTTACAAGGGGCATTTCCAGGAAAAGGTGAGAAACTCAAAACCAGCCCAAGAAAATACTTCCTCATGTAAGACTGTGACACTGAAGACTTTACCAACAACTGATAGTGAAGAATATAGCAAAACGTTCAAAGTGAAGCAAACACAATAATATCTCATATTATAGTTAGTGCTTTAAAAGAGGAGTAGTTTGGATAGGGAATACAACCTGATGCTTAATAGTTCATTATGGGTTATGGTTTAAGACTATGTTTTAGGGGCCAGAATGCAGTTCAGTGTGGACAGTCTACCCCTAAGCTATCTACAAAGGCTGACTAGAAGCTAACTGAGGTGTCTGATTCCATCAGTTGAAACAATTTCCTGGACTAAGCAGGTATCAGGTATGGTTTTGTATTATTGTGTACATATACGTATGAACAGAGAGAGAGAGTGAGTCTTGCCATTGTATCCTGACATGATCCAAGTCCTTTTTTGAGACCACTGGGTGCTCCCAGATTATAAATAACCATAATTTTGATCACAAGGATAGTCAGAATACAACACTGAGTCATAATAAAGCAAAGAAGTCTTAAAGCTTATATTCAAAATGTGTAAGAGAGTTTGGTTTTTGAAATATTTGAGGGCCTGAAGTAACCTTTGAATATTAGTTACCGTCCAGTAACTGGACGGTAAATCTTGCCTTACTCCTGGAAACATTGTTCTTCATATCCACATCTTCCACTTACATGATGACAGTTTCCCTAAAGGATTATGATTTCGTCTAAATTAGACAGTCTGGGCAGAAAGATTTGTTACGTGCTATTGTCCACAGCAATCAGAACATTAGCTGAATTAACAAGCTCAAATTTGAATTGACTTCGGGAAGAATAATACATCTTCCTGACCTGCTTCAATTGTAACCAGTAAGTCCCTGTCTTGATAGCTGTCCTGCTATGTGTATCTTCTACCTATATTTGGAGTGCTAGGAATCAAATCTGGGGCTCTGGTGTGTATCATGGTATATCAGGGAGTCATAGAGCTTCCTCACAGGAAGCTTCCTCAAGGAGTTGAGAGAGGTTAGTGAAGTTTCCCTCTTTGTTTTCCCAGATCTGTTCCTTTTGGAGAGAGGGATGATTTAAGAGTGGAAATGTAAATTTTGAGTTCCCTTCCTACAAAGACAACCAATTATTAAGATTCACAGTGTGTGAGACTTGCTTGAGGAATCGTTTGTCTAGCTGCTAAACTGCAGGCAGCATCAGATAGCTAGTGTGCTGACTTCTCACAGGTCAGTCAGTGCTCAGTTTTAATTCAATTCAGTGAGATTTTATTGGCCTGACAAGCCACCCTAGCACATGCACATGCTGAATGTTTAGCAAAATCACACCTACTAAAATCGCCCTCTTTTATAGGGCAATTTGTGAAGCACTGGTAGCACTCAGGTGGCATGTTACAGTGTCAACAGAGGCTTTCTGAACTTACTGCTTCCACTGGCCAATGAAATCACTGTCAAAGACTTGCAGAGCTTCTATTTTTCACAAACAGCTTAAGTAATAACATGATGGCACTTTCAAGTACTGAAGTTATCCTGCTGTGCTTTGTGGAGATCTTACGAAAGTTGGTAAGAATTACATCTCTGCTAAGCTATCTGGATACAGTATGTCAAATCAGTGGTAAGATTTTGTATATTCTTATCTGAACCCAAGGAAGTCAGAGATCCCTACAGACTATTCTATATTGTAACTATATAGTTATAATATATCTGATAAAGAGATATAGTTCTATTGTTACGAGAACAGAAACTGAGTTCATAAGATTTGCTTAAAGTCTCGAGGTCTGTCTGTAGCAGGACCTAGAAAGAACCTAGATCTATTTTAACTACAGATTCAGAAACATTGTAGAAAATTA
Organism: Alectoris magna; assembly: GCA_030625065.1. Taxonomy (NCBI): domain Eukaryota; kingdom Metazoa; phylum Chordata; class Aves; order Galliformes; family Phasianidae; genus Alectoris; species Alectoris magna. Next base: position 164,179,881 of record CM060560.1, on the reverse strand, counting down.
GGTCTAACTGAATTCAGTCTTTTTTTCCTTGTAAAAGACAGATTTGGATGGAAACGTATCAAGGGATCTGAACGAGAATTCACTAATGTCAGTCTGATAGTATGTCTGCTTGGGCTGGGTGCCTCTTTGGATGAACAGCTCAACTGTGGATATGTAGACAAGACAATTTTGTCTGTTAGGTATGTGAAATAGGCTATGGGTATCATTAACTGACAGGAGCTGAGTTCTCTTTATGGTATCTGAGAAGCCCCAAAGAAACCATGAAGCTGGCTGCAACAGCATCCTCCCAAGATGGATTAATGTCTGGGTGGCCATCAGTGGCTGCACCAGCTAATGTCAGGGGGTCAGAATGCTGCAAGCCACATGTGTGAAGACCTGAGCCCAAATAAACATACCTGGCCGCTCCTGAAAACTCTAATCTTTGCAGCACTGTAGCACAATGTATGATTCCAATGCAGAGGAATATCTGATATGGTCTAGATGAGTACACACTGTGGCATATGAGAAAGATAACGCAAAGTACCAGGAAGGGCAGAACACAATGGTAGTAGTTAATGGCAATTGCTACTTTTTCCCTCTGAATTATCAGTATAAATTGCATTAACATTTGTTCAAAGTCCCAGTGATCTCCCACTGATGGCCTCATCATTGTGGTGAAGGCATAGACACTCAGTCAAGTGAGTATGTGTTTAGCAGAACTGACAGATTGAAACAGCTCAGGAAAGGAATGCTACACAAAAACCTTGGAGAATTACAGTTAAAATGAAATAAGTTGCCATTACTTAATTCTAAGTAACCATGCTTTTCACAGCTCTAATATGTTGAGATGTCTTGACTGTGACCCAGAGGCAAGAATATCTTCATTCTTCTGAAGGAAGGAATATTGTGAAGGAATACCTTTACAGTTCCATGCCTATGAGCAGCCTGACTAGACTGATAGACGGCAGACAGATCAGAACTACACTGAGGTGTTACCATTGCAAGGCTGAAGTGTTGTGGGCAATAGTTTGGATGCAGTGACAGCCAAATGTGAAAGTTTAAACAGTATCTGCCTGCAGTTGCTCCTGCCTAAGGCCAGTATGGTTTGTCCTTTGCTTTTATAAGCACCCACAACGTGTTTTCATATGAAAGTATTATACATGCTTACTAGCTCATTTTCGAGTATTAAACTTCTGAACTGCTATTATGAAAATACTTTAGAAAAGGCTAATAATCATTATGGACTGGTTTTATAAAACAGAAAGCAGATAGATAGTTTTCAGCTACAAAACTTCTCCCAAAGAACTTGTTTCCAGCTTTTAAAATGACCAAATCATGTTCTCAAAAAAGTGCTGGGATTAGTTTGTACTTATCTGGAAACCTGATATATAATCATTTGTAGTGTGACAGGCAGTTAGTTAAACCTCCATAAGGTGGGAGAAAATCCTGTATTTTTTAATGGAATTGCTCAGAACCATCCTATGCCACTGCTCTATTCAGTTTTAACACAGCCTTGCACTGCTTCTCCCTTTGTGGTTCCTCTGAACCCTTGTGCAGAGACTGCTTCCAGACATCTGCTCTCACATCTATCCTCCTAGTCTCAAGTGAAACTGCTGTTACGATTGCTCCACATACCTTTCTTCTTTTCTAATTCTCTTTCTAATCCTGCACTCAGCTTGTCTCCATTACACAGTTGCTCTCCCATACTTCATCCTCAGCAATTAGTCTCCCAGTTTCTCAATTTTTCAGCCTTGATACTCTCTGCTAGTCTGCGCTTCCCACTCTTCCTCCCATTGTTGTGTTGCTCCAGACACATCCAGTCTAATTTCCATCCCCGTTCAGATTCTGTCCCCGCTAATCTTTTGCCTATCTAAAGCAAATTCTCTGGGAAAAGTCTGAAATGAAGGTAAGAATTCTGTGACTGGAAAAGTGTCAGGGCGGCTTCCACGCTGTTGTCAGTTATTACAGATTTTAGAAATAAATTTTCCAGCACATAATTGTAAAGAAGGCCAACATCCATGTATCAGAGGTTCCTATTAATCCCATACTCTGGTCTATCGGTTGCAGGTGTTGCTGGGTAAAGCTGCTGTAACATGCACCTGTTATTCCCATTTTTCATGCTATGCGTTTTCACTAGAAATTCTAGTCCCCTTCTCAGGCCCTTGTGAAATCATACTCAAATGAAAGCCACAGATGGTGCAGTTTAACATTGCTCCACAGTCTTTGTTCAGCTGAATGCTCACAGTGCTTTACTTTTTTTTTTTTCTTTCCCCCCCCCCCACTGCACACAACTGTCCTTTTTGAAAGTTGCCTGTTCTTGCTTACTGCTGAACGAATGCTTGCAGAAGAAATGAGCAGGAAGTAAGAGTCAGCATACTCAGGTGAGTTCAGGTTGCCCTGATGGGTTTGGGGAGATGGCCATGAGAAGCTGGAAGAAGATGTGAAGAAGGAATGGCATTGGGAAAAGCTGTTGATTGTAGACTCTCCCCTGAATGCACCTGTGGATTCTCGAAAGAGTGCCATTCCTGTCAAGCTTTATGGAGGTTGTTCTACAAAATTTTTCATACAGAAAATGACTAAAAGATCTATTGCTGAGTGTAGAATAATGAGGGACCTCAGGAACTGTTTTCACTTGGTGGAACAGTCGTCCCTCCTTGTGCTTCAGAGACCCAAAAAGCAGAATATAGTTCTTACCTAGCTGGATTTAGTAACTCAAGTCTTACTGGCCGAATGGAACTTTCCCCCAGGTTTTCAGGAGTAGTTGGCTCTCTCCGTTGGAGCAGCTTTAGAAAGCAGAGTCATACGGAAATGCAGATGGCAGTTGGCAACCACTAACCTAATGATAGAGTGTATCTGTAATGCTAATAACTCATTATCCATGGAAATATAGCATTTTTTTTAAGTAAACATAAAGAAAGCTGAAACTAGATGACTAATGTAATGCGTTCTTTAAGAAGAAAGGACTAGACAACGTAACTTTTTCCTTTCTAATCCTTAGCTATTAGCTGCAGGCTGTTACTGAACAGGCCAGTGTTCCCCAGCGCATCTGTACGTATTTAGACATCTTGGTGTAATCCATGAGTAAAATCTTGCAAACACACTTGTTATTTGAGGTTCTGCCCTACCGCTAGGATGTTAACTAGTTAAAATGAAGCCACTAATTTAGGTTGTTCATGAAGAAATTTATTGTTGATGGCTTTTGTGGAATAAACTAAGTACATAGAGTAATTCAACTCATTACTTTTCTTCCTTCCTTCCTTCCTTCCTTCCTTCCTTCCTTCCTTCCTTCCTTCCTTCCTTCCTTCCTTCCTTCCTTCCTTCCTTCCTTCCTTCCTTCCTTCCTTCCTTTCTTTCTTTTTTAATTGTATTATGCTCTCAGGTGAAAGAGAGCTTCTTAAATGAGTATGATTTGTTTTTGTTGCCTCCAGAAAGTTTGCCTATCTGGTGTAACTGGACTTCTTGACACTGTGGCAAACTGGGATACTTTCAGTTTCCAGTTCTGCCAATTTAATTAGAGTGTGAAGAAGAATAAGCAAATAGATTACACTTCAATATGTAGATGACATATAAATACATTTATATTCAGATATATAATAAAATCCTAAAATGCAGTAAATCTGCAACATATAGAAATCAATATGTTTGTGTCTGGTTGCTGTCATTTTTGCAAATAGGTAGAAACAGAAAAGATTCTAGGCCTCTAATTTTAGGAAATCCACTAAATTTAGAAGCGTACAAGTTGGGACATCCACTTGAGGCAGCTAACACCTTGGTGGAGTAATGAAGCAGCAAAATTAGCAAATACTGTAAATGTGAATGGTGGCTCCTTTGCTGTGAGAAGAAGCATTTCCAGTGTTCCTATAAATCTTCCCAAGTGCTTCACATCTTGCTAAATATTTATGACTTTCATGGGTCTCCATGAAGATTTTTCAGACTCAATCTTGACTAATTTTTATCTTAAGGACAAATCCTATTGAGAGTAGGACTTTGGTTCTTGCCCTATAAAATCACTATAAAATGGGCCCTATAAAATCACTAATTTCATTAGTTAACCTGGAGCTCTAGAAGCTACTGAATTACCTTCCTTCCTGCTTTGTATTGATGGCCAATTACTCAGTAGTGCCACTCTTTACAAATTGCTAGAAGCGCATTTAGAGTCTTGGCAGAAATGGTCTGGCTGTCACATACATCTAATTCTTGATGGTTTTTTTAATCCAGAAGTGGAAAGGAATCAGGAACTGGTGATATTTTGTCATGTGTTTTGTGCTTGAATTGTATGAAAGAGATGGTAAGTGAGGAATTGATGGCAGTGATACACTGCAAGCTTGCTTACTGAGAAGGGTATGGTAATACTGTAAATACCTACCTTTGGTGATTATGCCAGAGAGCTGTGCCATGGTAGTTTAGAACATTAGAAAAGCTCAACCCATATCCATGTTTTATTGTATACTAATTCATGTTTTTATCTTTAACTCCTTTCCATTCCAAGTGGACTTTAAGACAGACTTCTCTAGTATGTATGTAAAAATGAGCTTGGTAACTTGATGTAGAGAAAATGAAAAAAGAATGAAACCTTTGAGCGCTGGTTTTGCTCTTTGCTGTATTGTTAGTACCATCTGTCCGGCCTTGTTGAACTGTATTAAATAACATTTGAGAGCTTTGGATAAACTGTAATTCCCAAATATTTGAAACCCTTACTACTCCACAAAAAAGGAGAGCTCTGTAAGGGAATTTCTGGAGTTATCGATAGTTTTACATTATTTTCCTCAACACATGGAGATTTACAAAGGGTACAACACTAACAGATAATCAAAAAACGGAACTAATCTGTTTATCCTTAGAACATGCACAACATAGGCAGCAGCTGTGGACATTACTTCACTATTAAGCTGCCAATACGTTCCCACCTTGCTCTGCAGAGAATGTGATTGTTTGCACTTTTCTGGGCCTGTGTCTTTGGCCTTGCTTCCAGAACCACCAGTGATGATCTCAGTGAGTTTGCCCATTAGAGGAAACAGAAAACTACCTGGTTATCTTGAGCTTTTAAACAGCTAATGTAAAATGAGAATTAAAACTATCTTTTTTGAATATGTAGCAATAGTACAGAAGAGATCATTGAATGTCATTCAAAAATGTAAATCTTTGAATTACCTTGTATGCCAATCAACGTTCCTATACTCCAGTACTTTTAATAAACAAAATATGCCTGCCTCCAAGAATAAAGCTTTTTAATATCTTCAGACATTTGCTTCCAGAAAGAAGACAAAATACAGTTTCTGCTTTTTAAAAAATGTTATGGCTCAAACTTACTCTAATATAGTGGTTACTGTAAAAATACCTTGATAAATCACAAGAATAGACATTCCATCTCAGACTGAAGATCCATCTGGCCTGGTATCCTGCCCCCAACAGCCATTGCATAGGGAAGAATGTAGGGGGAGAAACATGTCTCCTGGCCTCCAATAACTTGCCATTCACAGATTTCCTATGTCAGTGGTTATGTGTTTACACTCATAAGCTCTCATTAGATTCCCTTCCCTATTAATTTGTCTAATAAACTTTCACCAACAACAGTATCCTGTGGCATGTAATTCCCCACCATGACTGCATACTGATGCGAAGAATTTTGTTTCAATCTCTAAACAAATGGACTGCTCTAAATTTCCCTAATTCCCTCTTCTTTTTTTTTCTCCTCCTGATGATTTCTCACTTTGTACTGCACATAAGGCAGAAGTCAATCAGGCCAACATTTTCTCAGGCCAGTTTTCTTAAAACCTGGTCAGTTGTTGCCTTGCAAAAGTTATCCTCAGTTAGTTGCTCTCATGTTATGGAAGTTCCCTTTCCTTTCTATTTGTCCTGAGCTGGGTTTGCCAAAATATGCTTTTTTAGGAAGCCTTTTCTCTTGTCTCCATTTTGAGAGTGCTAGAAGATTCCTCCAGCTCACTCCAAGAGCTCAACACTGCTTATTCGTTTTGTTTGTTCACCATGGTGCAGGCACTGCCCTGAAACTGTTGAACTTTTATGAGGTGGATTTGTTTTCCATGTCTCTTATTCACACCGGAATTTGTTTCGTACCTGCTAATGAGAGATTGAAGTTTGGGTCTGATGCAGGGATTTAAATTTCCATGTCAGAGTCAAAAATTCCAGTAGACTCATTTTTAGTAATTCCATTAAATCCATGAACTAAAAAAGATGCTATTTAGACAAGAAAACTCACCAGCAGTATTTAGAGCCTTCCCTGTTGCTGTTTCCTGTGTCATCACTTGGCACTTGTGTTAAACCCAGAGTAGGGATTCATCTCACCTATTTTGGTCGGCTTGTAGTGGAGCCCTTTATAACAGAGAAAGTCACCCCAGGCTCCTTTTTAGGAGAGAAAAAGATTGCAATTACTCTACATTACATACCTTCTTTATTTCCACTGACTAATAAAGCAGTATCAACAATCAAATCTGTTACACTTTCGCATTGTAGACATCTATGCTTGGTTAGCTGAGTTGTGGTTTGACCCAGCAGGCAGCTAAGTACCACAAAGCTGCTTAATCCCCAGCCCAGTGGGATGAGAAAGAGAAATGAAAAAAGTAGCAGCATGGGAACGCTTTGGTTGAGATAAAGACAGTTTAATAAGAAGGAAATAAGATGAAGTGAAATAAAATAATAATAAAAATTATGCACAATGCAATTTCTCACCATCTGCCCATCCAGTCCCCAAAAAACAGTCGATGAAGTGGCCAACTCCCCCAAGCTTTTATTGCTGATCATGATGGAACACTTCCTTGGCTAGTTTGGGTCAGTTGCTCTGGTTCTATCTCCTCCTAGCTCACTGTGCACCCACAAGCTCCTTGCACACAGAACTGTGTGAGAAGCTGAAAATACCTTGGTTCTTTGTAAGCTCAGCAACTACTAAAACATCAGTGTGTTATCACCACTATTTTCATCCTAAATCCAAAACAAAGCACAATACCAGCCACTATGAAATTAACTTTATCACAGCCAAAACTAGGACAGTATATGCCCCTTATTCCATACCATTTACATCATGCTCAGATCAAAGCGCTCAAAGTGACTCACTGGGACAATGCCTGAAATCTTTTCGCATAGCTCACAGCTCATGCAGAGATAGGCGTCAGGTAGTTTATAACTCATTTATGACTTCTGTCTCTTCATCAGCCTGTTCTTGTGACAGCTGTAGAGCAGCCTGCCTCTTCTGATTTCTCCTCCTGCTCCTTCCTGGGAGAAGCTTCTTCTCGTCCTAAATGAGTTGACTGTTGCTGCCACTGATTCTCTTTGACCATAGCAGGGACAGATTCCATTAAGAGCTGGCTCTCTGGCTCAGATACAACGTTTGTAGTGAAAGTTGGATTAGCCCCAGTGCTGGTAGTGGGGTTGGTTTAGCTGAAGTGTCTGCTGTGGGGGGCATTTTAGCCACAGTATATGTAGTGGGGGTCAGGTTAGCTGCAGTGCCTGTCGTGGTGTCAGGTTAGCTGCAGTGCCTGCTGTGTTGTTCAGTTTAGCTGCAGTGTCTATTGTGGGATGGCATGTTGTGCTGCCTTTGGATCCAGAGGCCTTCTCTTCCCCATGAGGATGTTGAATAGTGTTGAACAGGGCTCACAAGGTATGAGCCAGGCCCCAGCATGTTGCAGTCATTTGTGTCTCTCTGGAACTGCCAAGGTGACAGCATGCCATATTTCAAACGTTTTGCCAGTTTTTCAGGATTCTGCACTTGTTCAGGGGTAAAGTTCCAAAACAGTGGGGGTGCCCATTGCTCTATGCCTGCCCATATCCTCCCACTCTCCCTGCCACTTATAATTATCTCATAATTATAAATACCTGACTTGAGGCAGGTCTCTGGGTGGTATTCTTAAATAGTTGTGTAACCTTAACAGGAAAAAAAAAAAAAACAAAACATGCACACACACAAAAAAAACCAGAAATACAGTCGGGAGATGTAGCAATAGGAAGATGCTAGTTACCCAAGGATATTCAAAACACTCAAGAGCTGTTGTAACTGGCCTAGAGGAGAAGGGAAATGTCTCCTCCACAGATTTGGTCTCAGATAGGAAAAGGAAAAAAGTATGATTGTTCCAAGAGGTGGTTCCTGAAGTATAAGGATGACAGCAGTGCAGAGCACAAACACCAGATTAGGCTCACCAACAGTGCTTCTTTCATAACAACAAAACACAGCAGTGACAAAACCAAAAGTAAATGAATCAACAGCCCAACCAGCAACTATTAAACAAATATAAAAATTACAACAATTTACATATACTGTTGTTCTCTCTAGTGCAGTGTTGTCATAAACGTTGTTATCTCAACCCTTTGAGCCCTGTGCTGGTTGTCAAAAGGGCTGTTGTAGCTTAGCCAAGTAGGCAGTCGTTCGCTCACTGCTCCCCAGTGATATGGGGGAAAGAATCAAAAAAGGTAAAAGTAGAACTCACCAACTGAGGAAAAAAACGAAACAAAACAAACAAAAAAACCCCAGAAAACATTTTAATAAGGAGGAAAGAAAATAATAAAAAACAGAGTGATGCACAAAGCAATTGCTCACCAGCTACTGACTGATGCCCAGCCAGTCCCCTAAGCAGTAGTTGCCTCCCTGGCCAGCTCCCACCAGCTTGCTTGTATTGCTGAGCATGATGCCATATGTTATGGAACAACTCTTTAGCCACTTTGAGTCAGCTATCCTGGTTCTGTCCCCTCCCAGCTCCTTGTGCCCCTACCAGTCTCCACTGCAGGAAGGACAATATGAAATGCTGGAACATCCTTGGATCTGTGCAGCACTGCTCAGCAGCAACAAAAACATCAGTGTGTTAGCAATACTGTTTTTCTCCTAAATCCAAAATACAGCATTATACCAAATATTATGATGAAAATCATCTCAGTCAAAACTGGAACAGTGAGTTGTGATGTTTTGGAAGAGTTCTTTTATTGTGGTTGTTAAAGAATCCTACAGCATCAGGAGGAGAATGTTAGTTCCCATCTTCCATGCTCTTTCAAAAAACAAGTGAAGAGAATCCTTAGAGCTCCAACTCACAGAGGAACATGCTATTACTGGAAACAGGTGAAAAATATATAAACTCCAGGAGACAAACCGTAGTCAAAACAAGCCCTTCATCACTGGACACCATAGATTTCATGCGCACTTACATGGATTTCTCCTTCAGTGTAGATGCAACGTAGAAATAATGGAGTAGAAATAATACTTCTCTCTTTGGCATTCCCAGCGGAGTTCATGAGCTAATGAAAAGTAACTGTTGTGCTGGGCTTCTTCCTTTACTTCAAAGCCAGTGGAGCTCTGATCCCATAGTCTGTTTGTGCAAAGACTTCACAGAGAGTGTTTGAGTCACCACACTTCATTTTCTTCTATCTTGGAGAATTTATGGTCCCTTAATAAAAAGATCCCAGTAATTCACATCTGTGGAATTCCAACCTCACTTTCAAAGGACGTGTCAAAAAATTGAGGCCTCTTTTTTTTTTTTTTTTTTCTTCCTATCCCTTTTTGTTTGTTTGTTTTGTTTCATTTACAATTGTCATTTCTAGCCAAAATGTTAGCATGTACCATGCCATCAGGCAGTAGTGCTTGCCTGAGTCAGCAAGTAACTCCTAATGGCAGCACTGAGATAAGTACACCACTATATTCAACTTGTCCACAGAGTCCTGCAGATGGTCTTGCAGCTGAAGAACATGTCATTTGCTTGGAACCCCATGGGATTCAATTTTTGACTGCAACCAGACAACCAAAATTTAGTTTTCTCTCTTACCAATCCTGAATTTCCCGTCCACCTTTAACTTTCTTTTAGCCTTTCTCACAATAATTTATTTTATCGTGTTTCAGATACTGCACTGTACAACAAGGGAGGTGGGAATCATGGAGCTGTCTTACGGGAGTTAGAACACCAGGCTGGAGAGCCAGACTGTGATGAGGTCGCAGGAAAATATAATGAACACAATAAAAAAGCCTATATTGGTGGTAGCTGTTGTTAAGATTGTGCTCGTAAGGGATCATCAAGACTCACTGGTACAATATTTTGTTCTGTTGTACTAGGCAGTATGCAAGACCCTGCTGGAGTTTGCTTTGCCCTCCTTTGCTCCTTCTGTTAAAGAACAGCATCTGGTCCAATGTTTTTAAAGGGAAGTCACTCTTTCATGTTTCTCTATCTGCTAGCACACTCCTCAGGCATTTGACTCTTTCAAACCTTCTAATCATGTAGTAAAACATTTTTTAAAAGGACATATCTAGCCAAATAGGCAACTGATTCAAAGGGAACCATTCTTTTCCAGCAATTGCTTCTAGTTAAAAAATCTCAGCCATCTGCTTTCCATCTTACATATATTGCTGCTAGTTTTTATTTAGTCAGCATTTTATGGGGCCATCATTATAAAGAGAAGTCTGGGTAATTAAAACGGTATCATGGCTTCATGATCATTAGTGGTAAACAGATCTGTTGACATAAATTTATCTCTGTTTTCCTTTTTTTCCCCTTCTCAGCTGCTCTGGAGATTCTGATACTTTTCTTATGTGATATCAGCTGTCTACTGTACCATCAGGGCTGGCTGCAGGCGCGCAAAGTACTTACAGAAAGCAACGGATAGGGACATCCTGAACCACAGACTGCTGTTTTCCCTGTTCCAGACCTTTTTCCTGGTATATGGAAAAATTTAACTTGAAAATATTTTTAGAGCATTTCAGCTACAGCACAAGAGCAACTGCGGGGCTGTAATTAGAAGTCATTACGACAATATTAAAATGGAATAATGCAGCATGCAATATTAAAAAGCAAACTTTCTCATATTAAATTGGCTAATAATGTTCATCGTCGACTGCTAGGTTTAGAAAGCAAGCTCTTATCCCTGTGGTCACTACCATTTTTTCTGTTGTTTCTAGACAAACATTTTTCTTTCATGTTATGCAAAACAAACCCATGCAGTGTTTTACAAGGTCTTACTGGTCAAATTTTGATTGTGCCTGTCCTTTTCACACAGGCTCAGCAAACGTAAAAAAATATCATTCAGAGTCAGGGAAGAAGTGCAAAGCAGAGACATGTAATAACGGATCTTCCGACAGCTTGACGGATTACTTGATCAATAATTTCAGGTGACAAACAGAAAATAGACAAATATGAAATGGTCCATTTTTCCGAATAGGATTTGGGATAGAATTGGAACTGATTAGTGCATTTCGTCCCGTACGTTCATTTTTAACTCACGCATGGCAATGCCCAAGCTGGTCACCCAAAGTAGCATGGAAATCATCCTCAGACTTCAGAAGAACTGGGTACAGAAACACAGCTGGATGAAACCCCATCAGTTACTTAGAGTTTTGAATACAAAGTTTTGCCTGTGTCTAATGTTTCTTATTGTGCTTAACACAGTGACAGTGGTTTGCCAGACACCTTTTTCCACGCTCATGAGATCACATACGTTTTGTTTCCTCTTGTTCCTCAACACAGGGTAAATTTCTGTGGACTTACTGCATACGTATTTTTAACGAGGATTTCACTATTTAACCTTTGTTCATATTCTGGTGCTTTATAGACAGCTATACCTTATATCTCTGGCTGTAACATAACGTGTATTGGGATTCTCAGAGGAAGAAATAAGCAGACAATACAGTTACTACTGTAACATTCCTTTATTAAGCTACAATGGCAATTCATGAAATCGTTGCAAAATAATAAAAAAAAGGTTGGAAGATAAATACCATAGATACAGTCCCTAGAAACCACTGCTCACTTTAATTGAGAGCAGCTGCAATATTGCAGAAGCCCAGGGAATGTTGCAGTTCATATTCTCCCTCCCTGGCTCTTTCTAGGGGAGCACAACACACTTCAACTAACATACATCCTGGCAAGTTTGTATGCAAATGTTTTTCTTCCATATAAAACAAAATGAACTTAAAAATTACTTGCACTCAGAAATGTTGATCCATTGGTTCCCTGCAACTTCAAAGTCAAACAGGCTGCTGCTTTCCTGCTTCCTTTGTTCTTGAAAACTTACCCATAATTTGGGCTGTGCCTTTGAGAATTCCAGTTGCATGGGCACTTGGGAACTCAAGGGAGCAATTTTGTACCATCAAAAATTTGCAAGCACAAATAGAAATGGATTGGAAAATATATATCTAAGTTATTTGGTTCATCTTTCAGTTCAGAGATTGGGTTTGGGTTGGTCTTTCATGTAACTTCTTTATCATTACTTCTGGAAAAAAGTGTATGAAGTCATGAGTGCTCCCACACTTCATATCTCTATTGAAACAGGCATTAGAGAAAAGAAATAGTGAGAACCTGGTATTTTTCAGTCCCACTTATATAACTGATGGGAGTTTGTAAACTATCCTTAGTCTGAAAATACTCCTGTGTGCATTTTCAAGATGGAAAACAGGTCTTAAGGAACACAGAGACAAATGTTGTAGTAGTCCAGGTGCACAACTTGCACTTTTAAGTTATTCTTCCCCCTACCCCTATATAAGACATTTGATTGTTCTGAAAGCCACGTCAAATGCACTACCCAATATTCCATTTCAACCGTATCAAAACTGCCTTTGTATACTTTTCCTCTTGCTAGCTTTAACAATTAACTAAAGAAATTTTGTTCTTTGAGGAAATACCAGGGTTTAGAAACCTTCAAAACAATTGCCAGCAAACACCATCAGTTCTGGCCAATGAATAGCTCAGTCAGCTGATCCAGGAAAGATTTTATCATGTTGAAGAAAACATGCAGACAGCAAGACAGTATCTGGGACCAGAACACTGCACATCATGCAGAATAAGTGTCAGAGTTACGCTTGTAAGCTAACCCTTACTCTGTGTATTGCGCTAGCCACGTGAAGTGTGTGCCACACTTACTTCATTTGTTAAAAAACCCACATGGTTCCTCCTTAAAATATGTTTCTAAACCTTAATAATCTCTCCACAGAGACATCAGTAGCATCAATCATTTTTTCTTTCCTGAGGAGAAAGTGAGGCACAGCAGCAATGTCTCTCACTCAAGATCTCCTACAATGCCTGAACAAGAGAAAACAAAAGAATCCAGATCTTTGTTACTCCAAGCCGCTCTTCCTTCCCCCTCCAGCATTCTGTCTTCCTCTTAAATACTTCCGATTAGCCATATAGTTCTGTAGGGAAAGGGTTCATAATGAGCTTTTCTTCTGTGGAATGTTTCCAGGGTTCCACCTAGACATGGCATTTTTATTTTTTATTTTCTCAGAAGGACTCTCCCTTCCTCAGGCCCCAGAAAGGTTTCTCTGATGGAGAGATGGGACAACTTGGGAGGTCTGTGTGAAGAACTGTATTTTGCTGGATACGCTCCTGCTGTTAGCAAATTGCTCCAATGGGAGGACCAGGCAACTAACTCCATCAACCTACTAAAATGGATTCTCTATTTTATAGAGATAGATCCTCTCAGTTAACTCATCTGTTAGACTGTAAAAAATGAGAGAAGGCAGAGCACACACTACATAGGGAGAGCAAACAGAGGCTAAGGTTTTGAGTAAGGTTTTGGTGGTATCAACAAAGGTTAGTGCCTCACTGCTTCACTCTACACTGATTTTCATGCTTTCCCTGTCTCTCTTCACTGATTCTGATTTTGATTTTGTAAACCCAAACCAGTCAAAAATTTCCATAGGGAACAAACAAAGAACTCCTTGCAGATTATCACCAGGACTGTCAAAGGAAATATAAATATATATATATATATATATATATATATACACACAAACCCCACAACGAATTCTCAGGAGACCCTCATCAATGTTTGGATTTAACCTGAGCTCTGTGAAATACAAACCCACTGCTCTTTACTGCTACCTGCACAAGTCGGAAACTGCCCAAGCAATTGGAAGACTGGTCCTAAGTTACAGGCTTTGACTGGATGTTTCCTTCCGTCAGCTTTGGCAGCCTATGAAAGAATGCTGGCTTTTGGAACAGCTACTTCATCACAGGAAAAACATGCTAGAGAATTGTATTATTTCTGCTGCTGTCTTCGAAGACAGGTCTCTGGTTCTCTTTCTGGTAGTTCATGAATGCTCTCAATTGACTCATTTTGCTCGTTAGTTTTCTGGCAGCGATACCATTACATCAGTGAGTTTCTCACACTGTTGGATAGCTTTTGAAGGCTGGTCACATTTTTAAAAAGAGCAATGGGTAATTACAGCTATGTGCCTTTTTTGCTTATCATAGCTACTCAAAGCAACAGATATGTCAATCAAAACTGAAGTCTGGGCTGTAAAAGCAAGCAAGCAGGCTATAGGTGGGTAATACACTGGAACGTATGTCAGATGAGAGATTCAGCCAAGAAGAACGGCAAGTTAGGAACTGTTTACGGTGTGTCTTTTTACAGGCTGTGTACTAGTGAACTAGGCAGGGAAGGCAAATAGGATGTTTTGCTTACTTTCTCAGAGAAACTGAAGGTCACTCACTCAACTGCAAAGGGAGCAAAACATGACTTCACACAGCAAACAGTTAGCTAAGGAACTGATTGCTCAAAGATCTCAGCAAGCACAAAGAAAGCGGATTGTTATAACCGTATACATTCAGCTTAAAAAAGTAAACAAAGAACGAGAGCTGTAGAGAGACAAACCCTTGGCTCAAGAGGCTGAACTCATTCTGAAGGAAGTTATTAGTGGCCGGCCTAAATACTTAATTGAGTACAGGCAGCATTATATGCCAGTAGAATGACCTATAGCTTCCTTCTGTTTGGTTTCATGATTCCTCATCGATTGCAGACATTCCTTGAGACAGGATATCAGACTAAACACAGCATTTGTCTGATCACTGTATTCCACACTGATATCAATACTCCTTAATTAGTTCCTGCATTTTTCAAAGCCACGGTGAGGCACTTTCTGTCAGTGATTCTGGCAGCATCGATGAACAAAGGCAGCCTAGATGCTAGTGTGCGCTGTTAGCTCTGTAATGAGCTCTGCTATCAAGGGCTGGAATGGGTGTAGGAGAAACACAGCAATATTTCTTCTCAGAAATAAACTAAGAAAAATGGGAAAAAATGTAGTTCCCAGGCTTTTTCTCACAACTCTGTGGAAATGTAAATTGCTGCACCTTTAAGTCATGGGGACATTTGTATTGTGCTATTATTTGCTGTTAGACAATCTCAACTGAATCCCTGTGTATAAAGTTTGCCAGACTGACAAGTTGACAGCTGTAAAACCACACCATACGTAACAAACAGATATTACCCGATATTATTTAAGTTGGTCTTGATTATTTCTTCACTCTCTGAAGACAGTAAGATCTGCTCTTGTAAATCTATGAGCAATGCTCTCTTACTGTCCTCTCCCAGTTTGATTTCTGGTCAAAAAGACTCACTCTGCTGTGCAGGAAAACACCTTTATCTCCTTGATTACCATGCATTAATGCTTTTTACAAGACATTACCATTCTGCTGTTCAAGAGGTGAGTTTTGTTGAGGAAAAGAAGGGTGATGCACAATTAGCATTACACAATAGAGTATTTAAAAACAAAAGGAAATCATAAACAACAACACACATCCGTATGAAGTTTGGATCAAAAGGTGAATAGTAATTATATGAACACATGACATTGATTTGTAACTCAGGAGAAAAATCCCCATTACCTACCTGTGTAATTTCAGATCTTGCATGGAAATACCCAAAGTGAATAAAAGTAAGTATCTGCCTATCTTTATGCCAAGTTCCTCAGATGGAATGGAAGAGGACTAGATTCCCCTGCAATCTTCCACTTGCAGGTGAAGGCAGCTAAGCCAGCACACCTTTGTAAGTGCAAGCTAAACAACCCAGACTTTCGGGTATGCAGGTGTTGCTCTGCCAAGCAAGACCTAAAGAGTTTGGACTATGGCTTTCATGTTTGACGTGGTTCACAGGTGCAGCAGATCAGTTCCAGTAAGGACTTAGGTGCCTAGAAGTTAATTCCTGCAACACTCAAGTTCTGACATCTGCTTCCCAGGGCAGATGCCTAGGCTCCTTCTGCAGCAGGGGAAGGGCTGCAATGTAAAGCAGCTGGTAAGTGCCTGGAATCGGCCAGCTGAGAAACCTGAAGAACAGAGATCAATATATAAACGTCCTCAGATCAGTGCTCACTCAGTGCTTTAGGAACTGTAACCACTCACGCTGCATCTACAGCTTGGCACTTCTCGAAGGAGATTTTCAGCATCTCTCCTTTCAGAAATTCAACACAGACAATTTTTCTTCAGAAATGAGACTCCAGTTCTGGCAGCCTTGCCATCTTGCCTTTGATGTAACAGTTGGAGCACATACCTCAGGCAAAAGAGACCAGGGTCAATCTCCAGTTCTGATGGTGGGTATTCACACTCAAGGATGTTGTTATCCAGCAAAGTGCTTTAACCACTAGATTAAGGGCTACCGGAAGGAGGGAGAACGTGGGCTGAGCAGAGTCTTCCAAGGCCACATCTCTGTATGGAGGGTTAGTGCCTGGATTAAATCTGTGTTCTTTTTCACACCTAATAGGCTAATATCATGGAACACTGGAAGGCATGAGGCTCCCCAGCCTGCTGAGTGCATGGCTCTGTGGCAGGCTGCAGGCTAGCTCTGGCACTGAAAAATGGCCAGGTCTGAAAGCAGATTGCACGTTGATCTGATCCATATGTGCATGGCTGTGTTTGTGTGTGTATATCCACATGTACCAAATATTAATCAACACAATTAGACAGTGGTCAGAGCTAGCATGTTAAGCAATAACAAGATTGTTGTCTGGTTTGTCATCTGCTGTAGTTTTCATGAATGTCAGATCAATGTCTTTTGTAATCACGTGTTTATCTAATTGTCCCAGTATTACTCCAAATGGACTAGAAAGAAGTAGAGTGTAAGGAGCCTACAGTTATCATAGTGTATTTACTTTACATCCCATCAGTGCGCATGGCTGACTTTGTCTAAGAAAGAAATTTCTAACAACCACGTCCTTTGAGACCAGGCACAGCTATTTCTATTAGAGACTTCTGTAGGGTGTTCTGTCCAGTGTTTCATGGTAGGATGTACAAACACTTCTCTCAGAGTTCAGATTTCTCAGACTTTCATTACTCTTCCATTACTCTTCAGATAATAAATGATGACATGCATCATCGTAATCAGAAGGACTGTACTGTTTTTCTGTTGTATGAGTGTAAATCTGTTGACATCAGAGATTTTAATCTAGATCTGGTTTTGTGTACATGAGAACAGAATTTGGACCATGAGCCTTATTTTTCTTTTGATATAATCCAGTGTATCCGGAAACAAGAAAGCCATATCAAGCTCCAAATCATAGAACTCAAGTTTTTAAACATATCAACTTTCTTTCATGATCTGGGTGGCCTTCACCATGTCTGGGAAAACATGAACCCAGTGGCCCTGGTAATGCATCACCTGCTTTTTTCCAGACTGCTGTGATCAATTTGTCTTTATCCACCACATCACCAAAAGACACTATTAAAATTCATATCTGTGTGTCCTCCCCAGAGGGCAAACCATCAGAGATCTCCAGGGTTTTGTGGAGATGCAGAAGGCTTTAATTACATTTAAAATGAGATCAAATTTCTTCCCTATAGTAATTTCAGATACTTCCACCAGATTCCTGTAGGGCTATGTTGTACTCTGAACACTCGATCAATCCTCAGCCCCACAAATTACAGCTTTTGTTTACATTTTTTTAGACATCAAAGTGGAAGAGTGTTGTCCTTAAACAGTGTTCTCAGTCTTAAATAATGATGTTTCAGTTTTTTACTTTATTATGATTTATGATGATCCCTCCTTTAGACCCTGGAATGGTTAATTGGGAAGCAGAAGAATACATCGGAGCCTGAAGGATCTTAGTTGCACTTATGATAATCTTTAAGATACTTGGTTACTTTTTAAGAACTAAATCCTGAGGTTATCCCTCACACAAATCTGTTGAAACAAATGGAGTACTGCCCAAGGTGCAAATGAGTAAGAACCACGTAAAAACATAAAACGTTGGCCCCAAGATATTCACTTCTTCTAAACTGTCAGGAGAGTTTCAGTATTGTTTGATCTAAGAGATTTGTTTCACCGGTTTACTAAAATCCTTGGCATTACAGTGAAGGAAGGAGACTAAATTCTTCCTCCAGATGCCTTCAAAGCATGACCCCAGAGACAAAGAACATCCAAAAGAACATGGCTTTGGGCTACCATTCCCCTATTAGTGTTTGAAGCATCTTCCTTCAAAAGAGCACCTCAGGAAAGCAAGCAGCATTCCAGGAAAAAATAAAAAAAAAAATTAAAAAATAGAAACACTGGAAAGGGGGAATATATGTTAGTAATCCCATAGTGAGAACTTTCATGGTAAACCTACTGGACTCTCAGAGCAGAGCTGCCAGTAACTGCACCTGCATATGGGGCTACTCATTTACTAAGTCCACCATGTCCCAGTGTGTTCTCCTGCAGAAATCCATGAGAACATTTGATTGCTTTGTGTGGGAGACAAATATTAGATTTCAAAAAACAAAACATTTCTTTAGAGGAAATGTTTGTGTAAATATGGTTTGACTTCTTTAATTTTCCATTCAAAAAACACTCAGCATCTCTTTTTTTTTTACTACTTTCTTCAACATCATACTTCCTGCATCAAATAAATGTCTCTTATGGATGTATTTTTCTATTGTTCCCAGTACGAACAAAAAATTTACTTTCTATATCCAGAGTTCCTGTCTACAAACATTAATGGTTTAAATCACTGTGAATCTTGACTCATTTACACTGTTTTCCACACTCTCCTATTCTAGCTGTGATTGTATTCTTTATCCATCTACTTGCTACCTGAAGCCTGAAATGATAGCTTAATCTGGAGCAACCATAGGCTTTGTTCAGCGAGCTAATGAAGTTAGTCTGGCTATCCCCTTCTTTTTGCTGTGAAAAATCCTGTATTTGAGTTTCCCTACCAAACAGGATTTTTACAAGCACGTGCTCTGAATGGCCAGTTGGTCATTTGAACTGTTTGGCTAAAGGGCTACTGTCAAATGTAACATATTACAACTAAATTCTGCTCAACTTTCCTCTGTTGGAGCAGTCATTGAGATCCCATTCATCTACTTGTATGAGCCTAATCATTTTTGAGACTTCACCTGCTCTTTCAAGTACGATTGAAATTGGTGGACTGCTTCTTTAGAACAGGCTTAACATAATTGCTGGTGGCGTGCCTTCCATTTTGCAGAACTTACTCGGGGTTTCTTTTAGAAGTATACAATTCTGAGAAGCTTGTCCTCCCCACAAAGCAAAATAAACAACCAAATCATTACATCAAAAGCATATATTCCCATATATAACCCACACAGTCTCAATACAGAGACATCTAAATCTAAATCCCCACAAAATTCGTGGAGCCTTGCAGCTTGCTGCATACGTTAACATAATTGGGGTGCTGATCGAATAGGAACACCTTTCCAACTAAGATGGCTTCAGCTGATCGTCTCTGCTGACAGCAGCAGCAGCAAAAACAGTCACTTGTAGATCAAACCCAAGACCAGTGCCAAGTATATTTTTCCCTAGTTTCATCAGTTTCCCTCTTGTGGCCAAGTTTTCAAATCCATGCAGCCCTATGCAACAAAATACAAAGTGCCTGCAGATGGGAATCTGGAAAGGTCTGGAGTACTCTGCATTCTGTCCAGCAAATCACATCATCTCATGCTTAATTTAGGCATGTGGCTAACACTACTGAAGAGAACTGAATTACCTACTCAGCTGACACCTGGCTGAAGTACTTAGCCTAAGAAGCATTGAATTCTGAGTGAAGATAAGCTGTCTTGGTTTGAGTGAGACGCACTTTCGGAAACAGGAGAGGATTATATTCCATGCACCTCTGTTATTCCATTAATTAGTTACGATAATAAGAATGCCAGAAAAATCAGTTCTGTTTTAAAGGACATGCGCACTTGAAATAAACCAGTGTTCAAACATCTGACAATTAGATAATGGGGATTTACTTACAAATTACACTCTACGGTTCTTAGTGCAGTCATCTGCACTGTTGTTGTTCCTGGGCAAACGTTACCTTATACTTTGTCAGAAATCAACACAGAGCTGCTACTTGCTCAGTTCTAGCATGTGTGTAGCACCTCTTTTAATCTTTAATGAATATGAGATAGTTTGTTATAAGATAATACTTCTCTGTGAAACTGCAATTTATATAGTTGCATTTAAAACGTTCAGTACTGGACTCACGTAATTTCAAACATTTAGCTTTAAGGACAAAGAAGAAAAACAGTGACTGTTTCTTAAGCTCAGTGTTCAGATCTTCATTGAAAGACATATCTGCATAGACTATACATTTAGAAATTAGAGACACAAGGGGTATGTTGTGTATATTTTACTGGTCCTTGTTTGGACTGGCTATTCTGTATGGAAAGTGAACCAAATTCAAGCAGTGAAATATACTCAAGGAAAATTCCTGTAAACACCATCTACCCACAATAAAACATTTCTCATTTTCCCATAAATACGGAATATCATCCTCTAATGGGCAGGAGAAACAATACACTGCCTGGATCTCTGTTAAATTTCCTGTATCCATTACTCTGCATTACCATTATTGGGTAATGCAGAATTTTATTCCACAAGACAGCTGAAAATCTCTAAGGCATTTGTTGTTATACATATTTGGTCACATGGAAATAGAGCCTAGAACAGCAGTTAAAGTGCCAGCAGTATCAAACTGCTACAAGGAAAAGCTATTTTGGATAACACTGAAAGGGTTCTGATGTGTTAAGAAGTGATTTTTCCTTCCATCAAGCCTGATAGTTACACCTTTGGTACTCACGTAGCCAGACTTTATAAGTGCAAGAAAAAAAGGTGCATGAAAAATACCATCAGTGGATCTCAAGTACATTTATAAGTGGGATAGATGATGGGATAGATACCTTTCTGTATGCTATGCTTGATTTGCCTTTTCAAGCACTGTAGTCCCTTTTCCCTTCAGTCTTCTGTTCTTTTTCCCCTTTCCCAGTATCCCCTATCACTCAGATGTACATGTGCTTAACCCAGCTCCCTCTGTGACCTCGACAATCAAATGGAGAAGATACACTATTGGCTGAGTCTGATTCCAAGCTCCCTGTACACTCACTGCCTGACCAACCTGAGAGCACTCAATGGGCTGGTGGCACATGGAGAGGGTTTCTGCAGTTTCTGCTGATGGAGGCATCTTTATCTCCTCTCTTGGCTATGAACATTCATGAAACTTGTAGGAACTTAATTATCTTTGGGATCTCTGTGCATCTGCCAAACTTTACTTAACTTGCCAGTTTGTTCAGAAGTCACTGTGGATAAGGGAGTGATGGAGACATGGACATGAAAAGGCAGATAAACAGCATGCCTTGTTTTGTTAGGAAGGTATCAAAGTTGTTACTATTAAAAGTAATAGTAGTAAAAAATCACTAAAGCATTTCCAAGATAGATTTTCTTATAAAATGTGCCGTGTGGGAAGATCATTTCAGCTATCTTTAAAGTGAAAATCAATTTAAATACAATAAAATGTTGCAAAAATGAAATGAATGGATAGGTGATAAAATGAAAGTGCCAATACATGACACAAAGGCTTTTATCAATACTTATTTGGGATGCTACAGATTTCTGCTAGTGAGTGGTCTCATCCTCCCAGGTTCATGCCAATAAAAGGAGAATTGAAACAGAATAGAAACAAAGAGCTTTATCTGTTCAGCACCTTCGTCGTGCTGCTTACAGTATCTAAGTATTGAAACAGAAATAACAACCTTGATTTCTCCAAGCAATTATTTATCCGTTATTGCTGGTGTGTGTGGCTGTAAGAGCATAACAGCACCCTTGATGGCTTAAACCAAGATCCATCCAGCCAAGCAACCTACCTGCAGTAGTGGTTGAAGTTTGGAGAAGAGGGTGAGAGCAGACTACACATTTTGTGGTATGTCTCCGCTTTTAGTGACTTGCAGCAGGGTGTTCCCAAGCCAAAGATGTGCTCTACCTCTACAGAGACCCCTTAGGGAGAGAGGGGAAGCAGTAATGTGTCACATAATAACAATCAATGCTGTGAAGCAGTGATAGACCACTGCTGTTGGACAGCCAGCCAGTTATGCACTATGTCTTCATTTTTAATCAAATGTCTCAGTGCACGGGATTTAGTTCTAAGCAACAACTGGCCCTGGAAATCTTGCACAGATGCGTAACCAAGGACTTAACCTCATAGGAAGGACCGAGATCTTTTGTTAAGCTCGGATAGCACTTCAACTTTGTCTTCAGTGATTTTGTAGTCTGAATTAAACTTCTAGATTAAGTTGAAAACCTGAGGAAAGAGACCTCCATGTTGGAGAATATTGCTGGTATGGAAGTAAAGTGCATCTCTCCTAGCAGAATCACATTGGAATGTCTCAAGTTCAGGTTTTGCCAGCTGCTTTATGTACAGGTCTCGATTATTGTGTGGTTTGAGGAATTTGGGAGATTCTGCTGCTGACGTTTGATGAGAAGCAAAGAGCTGGCTTGTGAATGGCTAACATTTCAGCTCTTTCCCTCGTGCTAAGTCTTGCAGACTGAATGATCAGGCAACAACTAAATTTGGAAAGACTCCTCAGAGAACGACTTTGGAGTTCCCTGGGTTTGGTCTGAAGGGATGGTCCTGACTCATCTGGGAGTCATTTGCTATGTTAGCTTTTTCGAAACCAACCAGGGCTGCCAGGTGATCCACACTGTGACATGCTACTGGAAGGTCTGGTAGGCCTTGTATGGAAGGCTAACTCCCTTTACCAGTGGGCTGAGTAACACCATCCACCACAACATCACAGCATTAAGTGTTTCTTGTGCAGATATATAACTTCAAGATACATGATATACTAAGTGTACGCTACCTTAGGCAACTGAGAGGATCTGAAAACTAGGAAATAGTGATAGAGACTGACTTTGGGTAGCCATCTTACAAAAAAAAGCTGGCTAGGAGGTGGCATTTTTCTTCATCAAAGCTCTTGCACCAAAGAAACTATACTTTCTTTTCCTCACTGGCCAGGAGAATTACTAAGGATCTGCTGGTAATAACCCGAATTCACGCAGAGGGACTTCCTTCCCTGCAGATCCTGGATGAGATGATTTTCTGCGAAAGCTTTTCTGTGAAAGATTTCTTCAAAGCCAGCCCTGGAGCTAGTCCAGGAGGGCAGTCTGCTCAGGAAAGCAAACTTAAAGAGAGAATTAAGCATGTAACTGGCTCACCATCTCTTGCCTTTCTGCCTCAGCATTTCAGTCAGTACAGAATCATTTCTGCTGTGAAGGAAAAAAAATAAGAAAATAATCACAAGGAAAGAAAATAACTGCTTTTCCTTTGGGAAGCTTTGGAGATTTTAGTGCCATTCTCTGTTGAAAGCAGGGGAGGGAGTGGTGCTCTAAGGAGGGACTACAAAGTTTGGTCTAATAAATGTGAATGGATATATAGGGCTTGATTGTTCTTTCACACCAGTGAAACTCCATGGGCTGAAATCATGCACACTAATTGCTCAAAGTACCTCTACATTTCTAACTCTGGAGTGGCTGTATTGTAATATAACCTAGGGCACAAATAGAATGTGCACCCCCTGTCCTCCAGGCATGTGTTAATAGTAACACAGCTTGTCATCTTGTGTTTTTAAATTTTTAAATCTAAATAAAATACAACATTGCATGTAGTACATACTTTAAATGGCAGATGTGTAATAAACATCTCTATTTATGACAGACTTAGGCAGCAAAACATAATGAGGTGTGGTTCTGGTACAAATTTTGCTTCAGGTTTACTTTGTACTTTTAACCACCCCAGTTAATTACACAGCTAAGATCATGCCCTGGAGAGTTTTAATTTTCTTGTGATTATATAATGGACTCTTACTAATATCATTATTCAAAAAATAAATATAAGGCTCCAAGTATTTTCAGACAGAACTTTAACTATGAAGATTTGTTTAAACCTCCTTCTACTAATTCCGAGTCACAACCCAAAACATTTAAAGATGTTTCTTTGCCTTAGGTAACCAAACAGCTTTTCCCCAGCCTTACTCTCTCTCACGCACGTGATTTTTGAATGGTTGCCATCATCCTTGTCTCTGTGGGCCAGAAATGCCTTCACCTCCGAAATGGCCCTGAAGATGAGTAATACTGACATCTGCCTTTTCCTGATATGGTGCAGGCTTTCCGTTTTGCCCAGCTCAGTGGGATGTAGGCACCCAGGCACCTCTAACGCTCTGGGTGTAGCTGCTGTGCCCAAGGTGTGCTCTCCGATAAGGGAGAGGAAGGAAATCTGCCTCCTGAGCTCCAAACCAGCACTGTAGAACTCAGAACATGCTGTGCTGTCTGTATATGCGCAAAGGGGAAGTGGACAAAAATCAATCCAGTTATCAGAGGAGCTGAATGGTTTGGGAACACAGTGATGGCATGCTGTAGGAAGCAGCTGCTCACCCCACGGACGGCAGGTGGAGGGGACAATGTGTCCATCCCACAGCTCGCTCCCAGCAGCTATCTTCCTGGGTACAGTGAGCAGGGAGTGCCTGAGAGGCACAGTTCTGGCAGCAGCAGCAGCTCCCACCCGGCCCCAGCCTGTCTCGATGACCGCTTGGCTGCTCTCCATCACACGGTGGTTACATGTCTGCGATGTGACAGGCAGATGACCCCTGGGCAAAATGGGAGCAGCTGCCATCGTCCAGCTTGCAGGCAGGTCAGCTATTGCTTCTGAGCCAGCAGGGTAAGGAGTGGCCAGGCAGCTCCTCTCGGTCTGTAGGAAGCTTCAGTGAGAAGGACTGCACATAGAGACAAATGTGCCATGCTGCTGGAAGGCTCTTGGGCAGTGAGCAGGCCTAAGTCTTCAGCTGTGCCTTGTCACTGCTTTACGGGGCAGCCAGCATCTCTCTGCTCCTCACTGGTTTCTTCTCTGTTCCCCCGAGTTTATTACATTGACAACTCTTTGTTCTATCTGTATTACAGTGGTTTTAAGGCTTCAGGAGACAACAAAACATCTTATGAGTCTTTTCTAACAGATCTTAACGATCTATTCGCTCTTAATGTACATTCACAAAATATCCATTAATTTGGGTGAGAACGCTGATTTTAACACCTTTTGGAATACGTACTAAGAATTTACTGTAATGTAAATAGTTTACTACATACTTTGTGAAAGTAAGTATAGTGGAAAATTATATTTAGCCACTAATTTCTGAACTGAAACAGCAATATACTTCTCTGGTGTAATATATTTTCCAGTCATGTGCTGAAGAGAAGCATTTTTTTCAGCTGAGCTCACTTAAAGTTCAAAAGATAAATATATCACAATGACAAATTGCAAAATGCTATTCATACATTTAGGTAAAAATCGTTCCCTCATTTGTTTGTATTTCACATAAACTGTATTACTGTTATTTCCAAAGAAAATATCATTCAAAATAATTCTGATTAAAAATACAAGTATTGTTAATGGACCAAAGCAAAAATTTATCTTAGCTTGTGGGGAAAAAAAATGATAGAAAGGCAGTATGCTTTCTGTGGGTGAAACTCATTCCAGCACAAAGCAACATCCACTAAACCGTCAGCGCAGGGCTTTTGTATCTTGTAAGTTCTGGCTGCCTGAGGACTTCTCCCTATGGAAAAGTGCTCAGGTGCTTCAGAGCACCTTAGGGCTCACCCACAAGAAGTCAAGAAAGTTGGGTGCCAATCTGCCGCACGCTCATGGCTCCACAGCCCCAAGCACAAAGACTTACTTTTAGTTAAAGCTTGTGATTTCTCAAATGAAACATCCAGTCCTATCCTGCTTTTCCCCAAGATCTCCAACTTACTCAACGTGTGTACATTCTCTGTGTGGTCTTCAGCAGGCAATGAGGTTTTTGTGTGACGAAGGAGGACTTTCAGCTGCTGCCCTGATCCATCCTCGGGCAGCTTACAGTTGACTAACACATTGTATGGCTCAGATCGAAGGATCTACATTTAGAACCTATGTAAAAACGAGGAAATGTAACAGCAATAAATCTGATCTTTAAAATAATATAGCAATGAAAGATGAATGAGTCATTTTATTGGTAGAATATATACAGTAGAGTAACATATTGGGATCAGAAGTATTATTTAGCACACGTGCTAGGTAAGGTACTGGAGGTCCGTAATTTCACTGCTCACTATTTTTATCACTTTTATGTTATCAGTTCAGAAATCACTCATGGAATTAATATACCCTGATTTCTCCTTCCAAACAATTATATGCACCCTGCCTCCCTTCCAACACATATGCATGTTCTCTCCCTCTCTCTCACACACACACACAAAGGATTCTGTAACAACAGGACCATTATAGAGCATGATCTAAAACATGTGGACTGCAGCCAATATTTAGATATGGTATAGTAAATTCTGGAAGGTATAAAAAGGAAATAACTGAACTCATTGCAGAGAAAAATGAGCCAGTCTTAAGCACTTTTAATCACAGGGTTTCATATAAAAACATATGCAAGATACTGAGCCTAATATTGAAGGGGAAAAGGTCTAAAGGAGAGTAGAAATCCACTTCCACCGGGATTTAAGATGGGAGTTTTTAACCATTTTTCTTAATAAGAGCCTTTCTAGGGATTAATGCAAACCATTTAAGCAAATATATGCTCACCAAGAGGCAGGTTCCTTGTGTGACAACTGTGACCTGAGAACTTTGCCATGCATCTCCACAGCTTGGTCTGAGCTGAAGGGTAGCAGGGATGTCACTCCTCCTTCCTCCCAGGGACTGCTGTGGCACCTGCTCTGCAGGTAGCTCCCACCCGTTGTCCAGACGGACCCCCAAGCAGAGGAAACAGCCAGTAGAAATATCAGGGGTGAGGGAAGAATGAGCTGGCTTCTTTCCCCTTTCTCAAAATTCCTGGTTATATCCGGGTTGTTGCCAAACCAGAGTTCGCCCCACACCCCGGCACCCTGGGCTGGGCACCTCCTCGGGCTGTTCCTGGGCAGGTGTGTTCAGCCTCCACAGATATTTATAGGCACGTGCAGTCTGCACAGAGCTATGTTCTGTATTTGCATAAAATGCCGAGCATGAAATGAAACCTGGCCATCATTAATCAAGGGCTGTAGTGAGCTAGAGATTTTCAGTGAGGTTTTTGCTGAGCCTGAGCTTCAACATTTTAACACATCCAAATTGCACTTATGAAAAAACCCTGACTGCAGGTATTGGTCATACAAATGGTTGGTCAAAGTTGAACAAATGCAGAGCAGCATTTTCCCTGCTTTGTGGTGGTGGACAAGGACAGAGAGTGGTTAGGCTTGCTGGGCATGGGGTGACACCCGTATCAGCAGTGTGCTGCTTCTGAAAGTGCGTGGACGCCACTGGGACTGATTTTGCCACTTCTACTCATTTGGGAGAGAACTTCATCACAGGACAACTTGAGTCTGCCTGCTGCTGCATAAATACAGTCTTGTAAGCATTAAAAACAAAGCTGCCAGTGAACAGCAATCTAGCAAAGGGCTAGATTTGCACTCAGAAATGAGAAACAAAAACCAACGACCAAAAGTGTTTATGACTGACAACACAGTTCTGAATGAATGAGCGTGTGGATCAACGAAAAGGCACTGCCAGTCTGCTGGGGTGACATCTGCTGGGGATTGCATACAGAAATTCAGAAAGTGCCCTTCCTTGGACTGTAGGACAGATCTCCTTTTGAGGGGAAGCAGCATAGGTGCACAGCTCCTGCAGTGCAGCCACAGCATGTCTTGGCCCACAGCGTGGCCATATTGCATTCTTAGGCTGTTTCAGGGTTGGGGAATTATTACCAAAATAATGCCACATGGGCTGCTTCCCCTCCAGCTGCACCGGGGCTCACAGCAATGGGAGCTCAGCATAGACGGCTCTCGGCTCCAGCAGCCGCTTGTGGCACTGGATCAGTTAACCTTGCTCTGAGGAGGGTTAATTGACACAGTGCTGCAAATGGCTGACGGGATGAAAACTCATATATTATGGCTCCCAACATCCCTAACAACTGTGCAGCTGCATTCATATTAGAAATTGTGGGAATTTGGAGGAGGGAGGAAAATTCCCTTGCGCAGAAAAGGCCTGAGAGTGAGCCTTAACGTTCTTTTCTGGGTCTTGGTTGTCAGTCGCAGTCATGCTTCCCTAAAGCATTATCCCAGCCATCTGCTGACTGAAGCAGCCGCTGTTCTGCACTGGGTGAGCAGGAGTAAGACAGAGCCTGGCAGCGCAGCAGGCCTGTCCGATTGCTGCCCCATAGCTCTTGCGCCCGCTCCCCTTGTCCTGTATCGGAGAGCAGTGCTTCTCACTGGCTGCTCTCCCATCTCTGCCCAGAGAACTCCTCCAAAGCCAAACAGTCGCTGTTCCCTCGGAGCAAGGCCTTAAACTTGCCTGATCCCTGCCTCTTTGGAGTAGCCTATGTGCCCCAGGGGAGCCAGGTGGAGAAGGCAGGCCTCCCTCAGGCAGGCAGGCCATGCAGCCTGACCTGCTGCCTGAGCACACTGGGGGTGTATTGCTGAAGGACGCTGTGCTGCAACCTGCAGTTTGCATTCTGATGCCAAAGAGCACTGCTGCCATGGAGCTGTGGGGCTAAAAGAGAGCCCCCCAGAGCAGAGCCATTGGGGCCAGGCCACCCGCCAGCCACCATGCTGACTACAGAGTAGCAAACAGCCTCTTAGGAAGTGCTGTGCCTGAGGCAGCAAGTCTCAATCTTGCAATGGAGTTCTTCCAGCTCCTCTGGAAATCGGAGATTTTAGGCTTGTGGAATCCAGGCCTTATTTCATGGAAATCAGGCCTTATCTTACCTGTCCTACACTGCTATGGATGCCTCTAGAGATACAACATCATCAAAACACTGACAATTAACACTCCAGATGACAAACCAAACCCCAAATCTCAGCCCAAAGCTGTGGAGAGTAGGCCATGTCCTCAGCAGTGACTGCTGTACTCTCAACGGTTACACCGCTCTGTTTGCCACCGTTCACTCCGTATCGAGCAGTGACCCTTTACAAGTAGGGAAGGAAGGAGCAGCAGAGGGAACAGTCACCAATCTCCTTGGGGAAGGAACCTCAAATGGAGGCACTGTGCTGGCTCCCATCTGCTCTGGGAGCCTGGCTCACTGAGTGCTGGTGCTGCGGTGCTTCTCTGTGTCAGGCAGTTGGGGTGCAGATGTCATTGGATTGCTGCAGACAAGGAAGCACTGCCGGGGCTGCCCCTGGGAGCTTCACCTGCTTTGTGAGATAAGGGCTTCTGGGTGGGGATGGAACGATGGCAGCTTCAAGTGGCTATCAGACCTGAGGCCGTCCTAATCCCAGTGTTGATCCCTGCTATGAGGGTGAGTTTGTGGGCAGCACCCAGCAGGACCAGGGTGTCCTTTATGTACTGGGACCTGCCATGTCCAAACAGCCTTCAGACAGCGAGTATAGGAACACTGCTCGCACCTGAAGGTGTTTGCTTATGGCTGCATACATAAACCTTTGGGCTGTGGCATTGTTACTGGAACTGCTCAAGGAAAGGCTGACAGAACCACTAATGGCCCATGTGGGATTAATCTGTCAGACAGCAGCCTCGGAGCTTCAGGTTTCGGTAATTGCGTGTGCCACTGTCTTCCACAGACATGAATACTCTTCAAAGAGATTAATGGATGCTATAAAAATTATGTGCTGCTATGCTTTAAACTGTGGACTTTACAATCTCCATTTGGATTCTTGGTCTAATACAGCAGCTGAAACTTCTGATGGCCAGGATGGGTGCGAAGCCCTCCAGATTCCCCTGTGGTGCGATGGGAACCCACACTCCGCAGTGCATAGCTGGGCCAGCAGGGCTTTCCCCAGAGCTGCGAGACCCAACAGGTGGAGCGTGTCCATCTCCCGGCAAGGGCTGCGTTTGGGGATGGGGGGAGCAGGGCTCCGGAGGGCCTGTGATTGGATTAAGCACACTTTGGGAATATCTGCGGCCTTAAGAAGTGCTCTAGGGTTACTCTTTCTTTAGCCCATCTGTCTGCAGTGTACTTTTCCTACTGCACAGAAAATAACTCAGCTGTCTCCCAGCACAGCCCTGCACACGTTTGACTGGAGTCACTTTGTGCTCAGTTACATTTCTCTTATCTATCTGTAGACAGAAAAGAACCTGTAAGGCATCGAGACACTTTGGCGCACCTAGGCAGCCAGAGCAAGAAGCGCTGCAGCACCATCTCTGCCCTCAACGGCATCATACAGGAAAGCGCAGCCCTCTCCGCTCCCTCCTGAAGGCTCTCGCCGTTCGCCCACACCGAAGCAGGAGGTCCGGGGGCAGCTCAGCCGCAGAACTCGATTGCCGGAGGCCGGGGAACGCCGCCCGCCGGCAGCCCCGGTGCCGCCGCCGTCCCGCCAGCTCCGCCCGGCGGCGCGGGCCCAGGCACACCGCAGCGCGGGGCAGAGCGCGGCGCCGCCCGAGCAGGTCCCCCCGCTGGCCGCGGGCGGGGCGCGGGTGGCGCCCGGCGGGCCCGGCCCAGGGGCGGCCCCGGCCCCGCAGCCTTTGTTCCGCGCGGCGGCGGCGCGCCCACGTGCAGCGGTCCGGGCGCGGGACCCGGCCTGGCCCTTTAAACCTGCCGCGGCGGCGGGGCCGGGCCGGGGCGGACACGTGAGGCGGCGCGGCCGCCGCGCTCCGCATGTTGTGCCTGGCCCGCCGCCAGCTCCGCGCGGGGCTCCTCGCTTTGCGCGCTGCCTCCTTCTCGCCCACCACCCCGTCCTTTTTTTTTCTTTTCTTTTTTTTTTTTTTTTTTCCATAGCCCCCCTCCCGCTTTTTCCACCCACGAGTAAAGGTGGTTTTCTTCCTTTTTTTTTTTTTTTTCTTTTTTCTTTCTTTTTTTTTAAAGCCCTCATCCCCGTTCAGTCCGTGGGCAGGACTCGCATAATAATATTTCCAGTCCCAGCAGCTCACATCACAGACACGAACCCAGGACCGCCTCTCCTTCCCCCACCCCCCTTTTTCCTCCCCGATCTCCCAAATCGCGTTATTATTAATTTTTAAATGAGCGCTCCCTCCGCCCGCTGCCGCCGCTGCTCCCGCGCCCCCCGTCCGCCCCGGGCGCGCTCCCGGCCCGGCCCCGCGCTGTGCGACCCCCGTT
The DNA here is from genome assembly GCA_030625065.1 of Alectoris magna. NCBI lineage: Eukaryota > Metazoa > Chordata > Aves > Galliformes > Phasianidae > Alectoris > Alectoris magna. Next base: position 164,148,889 of record CM060560.1, on the reverse strand, counting down.
CGGCGCGGCCCCTCTGAGCGCACGGCCGCCACTTGCCCTGTTCGGGGCTCTCCCCTCTCGGCTCGGAGCGTTCTCCTCTCCCAGCGCTGCGATCGCTCTTCTTTTTATTTTTTTTTTAATTTTTCTACTTTTTTTTTTTATTTTTTTTTTTAACCCTCCCGCTCTGGGACCGCTCCACGTTCCTAACCCCTTCCTAAATTGTCGGAGAGCTCCATTCCCCTCCTCTTCCAGCACCACCGCCGCCGCCGCCGCCACCATCACCTCCTCCTCCTCCTCCTCCCCTCTCCTCTCCTTTTTGGCAGCACCAGGACGTCCGGTGCGGCGGTGGCAGCGCGCAGCGAAAGCGGCGCGAGCGCTCCGTGTGCTTCCCCCCGTCGCGAGGTGCCGCGCAGAGCCGGGCGGAGGGCTGAGCTCTCGGCTCGCCATGAGCGCCCAAGGCGAGGGACCCGGCCAGCCTTCCACCGCCGCCCCGGAGCAACCTGCCGCCGCCGAGCCGCAGAAGCGAGGACGAGGCAGACCCAGGAAGCAGCCCCAAGTCAGTACCGCGCGGCGCCGCGGGTGCCGCGGACGGGGGCTGAGGGCTGCGCGCGGGGCTCCGCTATTGTGGCGGCCGCTTGCCGGGGCCGCGCCGTGTCAGTGGGGAACGCGGCTCCGACCAACCAGCGCCCGCGGGGGCACTGCGAGCTCAGTTTGAAATTGCGAAAGCGGGGAGCGGGGTCTCGCCGGGCGCGCTCCTCTCCCAACCCGGCAGGGTCGCGTTCGTGCGCTCCTGAGTGTGGCGGTCCCACGGGGGCCGAAGCCCGAGCGACCCGGCCCCAGCCTGCTCCCGGAGCCCGGCGCTGAGGGAGAGGAGGGGGTCTGAAGGGTCGCGTAGGGCTGCCTTTTTTCTTTCTTTTTTTCTTTTTTTTTTTCTTTTTTTTTTCTTTTTTTTTTTTTTTTTCTTCCTGACGCGTCCCCCCTTCCCCACCTCCTCCCCCTGCAGAGCGGTGCCCCCGTTCCGCTCACGGAGGTGGGGGCAGCCGGGGGGGGGGGGAGGGCTGCCCTTCCCTGCACCGCACTGCCCCGCACCGCACCGCACCACCTTCGCCCCCGCCGCCCGCCCCGGGCCCGCAGGGACCGACCCGCGCCGGGGTGGCCGCGCGCTCCTTACCTCCCAGCCCCCGCCCGTCCGTTCCCGCCTCCCCCGAGTGCCATTGTCGCAGCGCTCGGGTGGCCGCGGCCCGGTGCGGCGCGCCCGCAGCCCCTCGCAGGTCGCGGCTGCGAGCGCGGAGCTGCCGCCCGCTAAGCGGGCTCTCGGCTATCGCCCCATTCATTCAGCATCAGCGGCTCTGGGGGCTGTGGGAGCCGCGGGCCGGGCCCCTCGGTGCTGCCGGGGCTGAGGGCTTCGCTTTCTGGGAGCCGTATCCCCGGAGTCCCTCGGGTTCCCGCTTTGCCCAGCGCCGCTCTGAGCAGCTCCGGCCCGCTGCCCCCATCAGCGCCGTTCTGGGCCTTCCTTTATTTATTTATTTTTCTTTTCAATTCCCCCACTTCTCTTTTTTCCTTCCCCCCCCCCCTTCTTTCGTTTTTCTTCTTATTTTTTTCTTTTCTTCTTTATTTTCTTTCATTTATTTTAGTATTTGAATGCACGTAAGGGAAAGCACTCGGCATCTCCTCGCAGCGGCGCGATGCGGCGGGGCTCCCGCCGAGGCCCCGCGGGGAGGGGACCCCTCTGCAGCCTCCCCTGAGCCCTCGGCGGTCGGAGAGCTGCGGGCTTCGGGCCGCCTTAAGTTAACAAAGGGCATTTCATTGGTTGTGCCCCATCCTGCGGTCCGAGTGAAACGCGAAGTATTGGAAAGTGGGAGAGTTCGGTAGGGTTTGTGAGCCCGAACCCGTGTAACTTACCCCCATTGCCCAGCACTGGTTGGGCACTGTCAGACACAGGAGCTGCCTAAAACTGCCAAAGCAGTCATTGCTCCCGCCTCGGCGTTTTAGACTTTTTTGTTTGTTTATTTCAGATCCTTTATCTTCCGCAAGGCTCCACTGGAGGGAACTTTTGCGTTTGCATTTTGCTGCGAATCAATTCTGGTTGGAATAGGTGTGAACGTAATGCAGAACGGCACACACAAAAAAATCCCCCCAAAGTATTTGTGTCCCTGGGAGAGCGATTAGTCTCAAACCCCTCTTTCTGGTTTGCCAGTAGTAAGCTCGGTTAGTTGGTTTTGGGGTTTTTTTTTTTCTTTTTTTTTTTTTTTCTTTTCTTTTTTTTTTTTTCCCCCAAAAGTGTAAGTGCATGTGCTAATTGCATCTGGTTATAATGAAACGCGATTAAAATTAAACGGATAACTCTCTTAACTTCTGAATACTCATTCCTGCACGAGGGAAGCCATAGCCATCTTCTTTAAAAACTGCTTTCTGCTGCAGCGTGCTGGGGAGAGCACTGGAGCTTCTCAGGGCTTTCTGAGTAATTGCGAGGAAAGTTGAACTCCTTTAGTGTGCAGATGGTATTTTTCTCCTTACCTCGAGCTGTTTAGTTTTTCGTGTTGTACTTGAAAAATAGTCGCATTTCTTTAGGCTGTTAATTCCTATGCTTTCAGTAACCGCTCGCTAGTAGTCTGTCCTTCAGATCTCGGGTACTGTAGCTGCTTGCCACAACAGCGTGTTTTCCTGTGTTTAGGAACCAACTGGTGAACCATCTCCTAAAAGACCAAGAGGAAGACCCAAGGGAAGCAAAAACAAGAGTCCCTCTAAAGCAGCTCAGAAGGTGAGAGCATGAAAGAGAAAATTCCCAATGCTTTTATATATATATATATATATATATGTATATATATATATATATCAAGTGGTAGCAAAGGACGTGGTCATATAGGCTGTGAGCAGTGGGGCTGGAGAAAGGCTCCATGTAGTGTATGCACGTACAGCGTGTAGTTTGCATTTCAAGTTCAGAAACAGCAGGCTGCAGGACCCGGGGCACAGAACTCAGAAGGGCAGCTTGCTTCTTGAATAGTGAAATACCACCACGCATCTGATGCATTTTCTGAGATCTCTGCATCAAGCAGTGAAATCAGTGTTAGGGATACTGTATCTCAATGTAGATTTTTGGAAGAAGATATATTTCCTGCCTGCTTACAGGCTTTGCTATACAGACCAAACATGCCTATTAAAGCTCAGTGTTTTATCAAACACTGGTTAATTAGAAGAAAGTCCAATTAAGTGCTGATGGAAGTAGGCGCATGTATTGAAATTTACAGCTTTAAAATGTGCTGGTAAAGTAAACTGTGAGTTACAGTAAAAGCCCTCGATATCTCGTTTAGTAATCAGCTTCAAAGAGGCTTTCCCTTTAAGTGCCGTTTGTCTTCTGAGCCCCTGCCTGTGTCTGGGGATGGGAGCAGCCGTGCGTCCTGTGGTTCTGCCTGCACCCAGCTCTGGTGCAGCCTCCCTGGGCTCGTCCCACTTACTGCATGGGCTTCGATAGCAAATTCAGCGTGCCTTCATTATATCTGAATTTGGGAAAGCTCAGTGTCAGAAAACTGCTATCAAGGCAAATCATACCTTGCTATTGGAGTTATTTTAGTGAAGGCAAATAGTTGTGCAGAGGCTTGGAAATAAATGCTGAGTTGTGTTTATGGTGATGGTGGCACAGCAGTTAGCACCAATTCGCAGGTACTAAATTGGAAACAAAAGCTTACAAAATCTGGTAGGGAGCTGCGATGCTGAAGGCTATCAGTGTCTTTAAGCAGATCTGTGACAAAATCCGCGTGGAAGGTATTTGTAGCCTCATCTCATTATGGTTCATTTTTCATTGTGCCTGTGGTGCTGACCTTATTTAGTTTGATAGCTTTCAGTGTTATAAATTCCTAGAGCAACTGCTGATAAGTATTCAATTATTGGGGGGTGGTGGGGACTTCATGTCTGTTCTACTCGAAGCGTTCTCAGCATTTGTTTGAGGGATGTTTTCCAGCTCTCCTTAAATTTGAAATATAGGTGGGTTTTTTGTGTTTTTGTTTTTTAACTTTCTGAGCTGCAAAGAGTAGTATGTTCTGTCAAGAAGGTCATGAATTAGTAAAAGTGCTTTACAGGTTAAGCATTTAAAATGTATCAAGCCACTCTGCAACCTACTGAGCTTCAAAAGTTGTTTTTTTTCTTTGTATAATAAAAATGTTCTTCAGATGCACTTTATAAAAGCTAAAATTTCCCTCTTGAAAAGGGGAAGAGCATTTTTTTTATTAGCCCAGCAAGTCCAAGTGTGAGCTTTAGTATTTTAAATATTACTCTTCAGAGTGTTGGCTTTCCTAGGAGAAATATTTGTAATGAGATTAGGTTTGAAGTAATTCATAGAAACGTGTTTTCAAAAGATAGAAATTTCTGTGAGAAGTATTAATGTTATTTCATTCATATGAGTGATTTGAAAATTGGTATTAATGGAAAACAACGTGAAATCTCTCTTCCATCTGTGGGCATATCAATTCAAGAGCTTTCCAGATGATTCTGGTGCACACGGTTGTTTTTTTTTTAATCTAATTTATGATCTGAGCAATTTCACTGTAACATTTTGATTTTCAGAACGCATCAGGTTACCTCCCTAATTAAAGCAAACCTTTCTCAGGTTTTGGTATTATAAAAAAGTCACTGAAGTCCACATGTCTTTTTATCATTAAAAAAAAAAAAAGTCCTCGAGGGGTACGTAATTACTGGTTTTATTTGTTTCCAGGTTTATAGATTAAAATATGTAAATGTTTGATAAGTCTCCTAAAACACAAAAGGCTCATAAAGCCTTCTTAGAAAAAAAGCATCTGAGATCGCATTTCCACTAAATATTATAGCTCTTTTCCCAAATAGATAATTAACCCTCACTGAAATGATTCCGCTTCTCACCAGACATCTGAACCGACCTCTCTAGCTGATACTGATGTTGATAGTTTTTCTACCAGTGGTATGAATGGAAAGGCTTTGGCACTGTAAGAAAGCCCCGTCTGGTGATGGGGTTGTCACCTCTGAGAGCTGTGTGCTGCGTGTTGTGACAGACATATTTACACATACAAAGACATAAGACTTGCATTTAAGGCTTTCTATTCCCTGTCTCAGCTCTCAGAGTGAGCTCACGCTGCTCAGACCCGGTGCGTGTGAACATGGGTCCTATCCACAAGCTTGGAAGTAGACAGAATTTCTAAGGAGTGCTGTGTGGCCTTTGCTCCTCAAAGTGGGTGCACTGAGTTGTGCTGTAGTGTTCACAACACGCGAGATAAACTAAGCAGACGTGAGAACGCTCTCGTGATTAATTGATGGGGTGTTCTCTTGCAAACCATTACACATCACAATTAAAAATACATTGCACAAACCGGCAGTCAGTTATAAATGCTCGAGTGCTGGGGCTTTGTTTTATTATGCTTCCTAAAGTAAATGCGGTTGGCCGACAGTTAGCCCTAAAATCACGATTGTGTTGTGGATTTAAATATCTTGGTTCATAGGACTTTTTTGATTATTATTTTTTTTTCCTTTAGTTTTCAGAGCTTGTGTTTGGTCTTAGTAAACTGGCCTTGGGGCATCTGAAAACAAACTGTGCTTGTTAGGAAATTAGCAACGTGAAACTTGACAGTGCATACAGAATGTTTCAAGACCAATTGGATAGCTAATAATGCGGCAATTGCTCTAAGTTTTGGCAATACACAGTTAAAAAACCCATGTTTGCGTATCATACATACTTTGCTTGTTATGAAATGGGCACAAAAGGTAAGCAGCGTTTTCTAGAAGAACCATTTCTCACTTTAATTTTTGTGAACAGAACAAACACAACACATTAATACAGGAGGAGAGAGCCACCAACAGCCTCTGGTCACCTTGTGCTTGAGTCCCCACGACCCGGCTGTTACTCAAGACTGTGCCTTTAAACATGTCATTCTGTTACTGATTTAAAATATTGGTAAAAAATTAGCAAAAAAAAAAAAAAGAAAAAAGAAAAAAGAAAAGAAAGAGGGTTCATACTTTTTTCTAAAGAACAGCTTGGGTTTTGGGTTTTGCAGAAGGGTTTTGCATCCTTACTAGGATGTTCCTTTTTCAGTCTCTGGGTGCTGTGTGGTTGACTTCTATTTGTTAAACTGAGTTGTGTTCCCAGCCCGGTGTGTTTCCCTGTGGCATTCAGGGGCTTTTCTTTGTTTGGCTCCCACGGTTGGGCTTCACAAAAATACTGTACGGGCATAAATGCTCTCTTGTTGGGAAGGAAGAAAAACAATTATGGGGTCAAAACAAGGAAAAAGAGTGCTAACGTCTGTGTGTTTGCCTGAAAAGAAAATGTCAAAAAGGTATCCCAGGAATATCCGTAAATAAAAACTCTTCTAAAATTTGCCTTCAGTACAAGCATCTTGAGTAATGTTGCAGTTATTAATTTAGTAAACTTCACTAATGATACCAAGCCTTGAAATGTCATTCTCTGAACACCAGAACCTGTGATTCTGTGTGTGACGACACTCAGTACCGTCTCTCATTACATGGCCTGAGTTTGGTATGTGGAAAACCGTGTCCCTGAGCTAAGTGGTCCAAAGGTAAAAAAAATTAAATTAATTAAAAAAAAAAAATGGTGCATGTGTGCATGTGACCAGGACTCTGCCCTAAATTGGTCCATGAAAATCTATCTGGCTTTTCCCATGTTTCCTTCATTCTTACCGGTACCAATCATAGCAGGCTGAAAGGGAAACCAAGTTCAGGTTTATCAAGGGATAATAGTGTAGTTATTGTGCCTAAAAAAATCAGACCACAAATGCTCCGAGCAAGGTGGGTGAAGCAGGAGATGGCTCCTGTTTAGAGTTAAGACAGGTAAAACAGACACAGCAAGTGCAGTAGTTTTGTATCTAGACAATGCCTACATTTCTTCTAAGAAAGAAAAACAAATAGGAAAAATAACTTTTCTGTAAGTTCCCCATGCAAACTCTTTTGGCACGGTTTGACAGCAGCCCTCCTTGAGCTGGGACCTCGCCACTGGTTCACCTGCCTGTGGCTCTGGCACGTTTCAGCTGAGGTCTCCAGCAGATCATTTTGCAGAGTGGCTAGAGTTCCCAAAATTTGGATTCTGTTGCATTTGCCATCTTCCTTGACAATAGATAGTTGCCCAAAGAGCACTTTATAGCCACTCAATTATTTATACTTTTCTTATCTTGTTAATTACCTGCAGCAGCACCACACCAGCTGTTTGGACATGGCCATTGGTGCAGCTTGGAGATGCAGCGATGCAAGGCAGCTGGGTGCTGTGGGGCTGGTGGCTGCCATTTGGGTTGGGCTGGCCTTGTGGTGCGGGGCTTGTCTGGATTGTACACCTGCCTGGAGACACATTGACTATGTGGTGGTGGCTGGCGTGGCCATTGTTCTCATCCAGGACAAAAATAGCATTCCCCTATAGCTCATGCACTGAAGAGCACATAAATCCAGTTCCAGTTCTAAAATGCGACGCAGTAAAAATGAGATGTTGATATGATTGGTTATAAGAAATTTTTCACCAATTATCATAACCTTGGTTTGATTGCACACCCAGCCCTCCTTTGAGTTCGGTGGTTCTGTGCCTTAGCTGCACAGAACAAGAGGATGCCTCCTAGCATAGCGCCAAGTGCTGAGGAAATCCTGACCAAACACATCTCAATTTCAGAGAGTGCTTTAGAGGATTAGGGCAGCAGCTTCCTTTCTGCGTGAGCAATTATGGGCTGCTGCGGGTGGGGTGGCTGAGCAATGAGCTGTGCTGCCCAGATACGGACCCCTGTGATCTCTGGGTGGCTTTGGGCTCTCCCAGGATTTGTTCCCAGCTTCAGAGGCAACACTTCAATTAAAGCAAAGAGCCGATAGACCAGCATGGTTTAGATTATGTAAATACCTGTGGAATAGAAAAAGCAAAGCTGTAGCACTTATGTGTTCCCGTTCTTATTAATTACTTGAAAATTATAGAGGAACATTGAATTATTTGTCTGATCTACAATAAAACCTTTCTTCAAGCCCCTAAATTAAAAGGCAGTCTTATGTTGCTGGAGAAAATACTGGCTATGTTTGTGAAATGCAACCTTTAAAAAAATCCAGATGGAAAGAAGGGGAATATTTTCCTAAACTTCACGCCTTTTTATCACCACTGGACTGCCTCTACTCCTTCGTGGTAGTTCCAGGAGTGTTTTGTCTTCCTCTGCCCTCGGAATGGAGATAAACACATCCTCTCCGCAGGTTCCGGTCGCTCACTTACTGCAGTTTAGCCTGTGGAAACCCTCCTATTTACTTACAGAGTCAATCTGTACCAAAACATAGTAACTGGCATTCCTCGCTGTTTGCTCAGCTCACCTCTGGGGAAGATTTGGTTTTGATAAGGGCTCTTGGAAGTGTTTTTCCTCTAACAGGAGGCAGAACTCGCATGCAGCAGGAGCCTGGTGCTTGTCGGTGTGAGGGTTCCCCAAGCAATCTCGGCCCCTGGCACCCGGCTGTGGCCTTTCTGGGGTGATGGCTCAGTCCCCCTGGCCCTGGAGTGAAGCTTGCAGCTCCCACCATGCCTTTAGTAGCATTAAGTGGGAGACAAAAGAAGTTTCAGTTTCCAAAAAGTTACATTTTTTTTCATAAGAGTTTTTAAGCTTTCTCGCATCGTTCAGGTAATTAAGTAAGTATGAAAATATGGATCACTTTGAAAGGGCCCGAAACTCTGAAATAGACAGCTACAGCAAGTAGCAAATGCACTTTAACAAGTATTCTCATAAGAGGGTTTCACCTTACATGTAATGCTGGTATAAATGATTAAAGGACAGGTTTACTATTTTTACAAGTCTGAGTGATAATTTTGCCCTTTAGGAGTGTGAATTTTATTTTTCACAGCTTTTTTTTTCTTGGTGAGATATTCTTTTTAGAGTAATTGCATTTACCTTGTAGTGCTGTTTGTGTGGGGATTCCTCTGCAGCTCCTTTGGCTTAGGTTCTCTGGCAGAGGGATCTGCTGTGCCCAGTGTTAGGTGACGGTGTGTATTACAGAGATTGACCAGCAAGTGATCTGCTTAGTGAGGCAGCTGATTTCTAGGGACAAGTCAAACACACCTACAGTGAACTGGAAACTAAACAGTTCATGGAGACATGGAGGAACGTGTAGAATGTTTCTTAGATATGTTTCTGCTTAGCAATGTCTGAGGCAACAGAAGTTCTACTCTCATGGTGGCAAGATCTCTCTCTCACCCTCAGTGGGACAGGGCTGTTTTCCTGAGAGTGTGTGGATGGGCAGAGCCTATCTAGGGAAAACTCATGAAGAGTCTGTAGAAGAACCCAGATTTCCCTTAAGGTGAGCTACAGAACCAACTGCTGGGTTCATGTAAATGTCACAGTCACTTCTAGGGCACCTTCCATGCTGTTTCCTTAAACCTCGAGTAGGATGCATGTTTTGGAGCACTGAAAGGTTTACTTAGAGCTTGAGGTGCATATCTACCTAGAAAAACCCATGTGGAGTAAGGGAGTTACCTTTTGTGTGAATGAACACGTTCGTGGTGACAGACTGTCCAAATCCATTACATGCATGAACATCAGAAGCCTGAAAGGAAGAGTTGTAGCTGCTAGAAATTGCTTCGTTCAGGCTTGAAACAGGCTGCATATCAAATGCAGTACCTTGAGGTGATGGCTTATGGCTGCAACCCATGGAAGGTTAGATGTGATGGTGTTGTAGTTCAGCACATCCCAACCCTGCTTTGTGCCCCTGTTCACAGCACAGACCAAAGCAGGGTGAAGCGGGGTTTCCCCTGGCCATGTGGGCAGGGAAATGGCAGAAAAAAAACATCACAGGCACCTCCTGTCCCTGTGGGCTGAGGAGGAGGCTTGGTGCCACCCAAGAGAAGTACTTAGGGGTAGTGTTGCAGGAAAGGAGTTCCTTGTTACCAAGGTTGTTAAATAGTGCTGAGGTATAAAATACACTGTGTTTCTTTTTTCCTGTACAGAAAGCAGAAGCCACTGGTGAAAAGCGACCCCGAGGGCGGCCCAGAAAATGGGTAAATATTCCACTTCCAATCAGTTGATTTATTTTCATTTGATTTATTTTCTGTGTTATAAAACACGTTACAAGTCCATTCTCTAAGGAAACAATTATTTCTGCTTCGTTTGTGAAAAAGAGCATCCATCTTATGTGTCTGTTTGTTCTGGTGGATTGACTAAAGGGTTAAGAGAGCAGAAAAATTAACCACAGTTTCCTACCTTTAGACTCTGGTAGTTTGTTCAAGACACTTTACTATTGAATGTTTGCTGGGAGTGAATATTTATGTCTCTTATCAGCATGGAAAGAGGCACAATTCTTCCTTCAAAAAAGAGTAGCAAAGAGATAACTTGCTCAGTAATTGAGTAACAGAGGTTAAAGGGGTACTATCAGACATCCGAAGGTGATTGAGAGACGTGATAACATTCAGATGTAGTTTGTACAAGGCAACATACAACGTGCAACATTCCCTGGAATTATGGTATATTTTCCTTGATTTCAGTGAGAAAGAGCATAAATGAACAGCAGGATACTTACTTTTAGAATTAGGTTGTTCTGCTCGTCATGTAATTGTAGTCATGATGGTGTGTTTTGTTTGAAACTCGCTCTTTTCCTGGCCATTTACTCTCTAGATGTGGCCATCAGACAAATGTGTTTTGATTCTTTGGCCGTAGAAAAATCTGAGTTTCATATACCTGACACCTTATTTCTCACTGGTGTCAGCTGTCCATCTTGCATGCTTCTCTAGTTGTCTTTCCCTTTCCTGGTAAACCTTCTTCTCTAGCCTTCTTTTTCAAATCCCTGCCCAGCTCAGTTTTCCTGTCCTGCCATTTTTCCCCTTTGGTTCAGTTCTTTTGCAAGGGTGTTAACACTGCTGTCAACGTGTGTGCTTCTGAAGGCTCAGAGAGCTTCGGAAGGTCCTTAAAACTACTGCTGGTGTTCTCCAGATCATCAGCAGCTAAACACAGGAGAGGGCTTTAGCAATCACATTAAGATCTAGTTTTGTAGTTTTGTCCAGGGATGAAGCACTCTAGGACATTTCAGTAATTCTGAAGAGAAAACACTCATACATACTGTGTGTGTTGCTTATGCCTGGATGTTTTGGATGAGGAAGATTTCAGGTACAAGCGTCTCCTCGGCACTAGGAAATGGGGTGACAAACCTACCTGTGCTGGTGATGTTCCCAAAGGCAGCTTACAGCAGGCACAGTAAAAGATTGATTAGTTACCGCCTGCTTCCTCCCATTCGGTTCTGCGCTCACACATGTGCATGCTAAGTGTTGCTGGCTTGATCCTCACCTTGGGTGCAGTCCCACGGGAAGCAGCAGAAATAGCTGTTTTATGAGAGTAATTTATAACAGGCAAGCCATCTCCACTGATTGTGGAATGCATGGTGGTTGAACAGGGGTGGCTGAATAGCTTTATGAGAAGGGAAAATGTAGTGGTGTGAAATGTTCAAAGATCTTCTCTAAGTGCTTGTAGTCAGAAATGAAGTGAGTTTTCAGTGGAAGGAGATGAACAATTGTGGCTCTTTTAGGCTAGAATGTTTCCCTTTTACTTTTGTATCCTTATGGGGAAAAAAGAGTAGGCAGTATCAGTGGAAGGTTAGATTCAATATGGGCTGAATTGGATTGAAGAATCTGATTTACAGAAAAGGGAATTGTTGCTATTTAGCGTGCATATGCATTGCTTTATTATGGGACCCACAACAATTTCTTTTTTTTTTTTTTTTTTTTTAAAGTAAGTGAAAGTAAGGCATATTTTAAGACTTAGTATTACTCCCCTGTTAGGTCTGTAGGAAGCACGCTTTGTTTCCTTGCGTCTTCCAATTTGGTGTGATTTCTTGTGATTTTCAGAGAGAACACTCACATCTCTAGCTTGCACTGAGGTAATTCTGTAGGCTGTGAAAACCAAACATGCCTTTTTCCTCTTTCTTCTCTCTTTGCAGTTTAAGTTAGTTTCATGAGTTTTTCCTCTGTGCGTGGTAACATGGAGGGTGATACCATATTTGCTCCAGAAATAAATGCAGTTAAACTATTACAAACCATTATCGTGCCTACTATAAGTAAAATGTGTAAGTGAAATCGAAGACGGAGTCTGCCTAAAAGTAGCTGGCACAGTATCATTCTTTGCATTTTCATGTATTCAAGAGATGCAGTTTTTTACCAATTCTTACCAATTCAGTTCTTTACCAATTAAAGTAAGGAGTCTGGAGATTTTCTTTTCTGTGGAGAGGACAGAATTCTGCCTTACAGGTATTTTCCTAAGATTGTGACCCTTCTTTTTTTGCAAATCTGGAGGTTCAGTGTCATATGTTGTTCATCAAATTGTAAAGTATTATTTCTGCTGTTTCCTTCAGTATGCACACACGGAGACATATGAGCTAACAGACCACTGCAGAATTCCGGTAGCTGGTCTTTCTGCCGGTTCAAATTAAGTATTTAATGTTTGTGACTAGCAACATATTTATTTATTTATATAGCATTTTTTGGAAAAGAAATAAATCTTCTTGTCAAACAAAAAACTTGGAAGAGATGGTCCTAATGAAGAGGGCAGGGAACCCAGGTTATCACAAGCATGTGATACATCCAGTGATCTTTTCGGAGCAGTAATGTGGGCTTGGCAAGGCTGTCAAGGAAAGAGGACCGTTATAAGTAGAACAGACAGTAAAAAGTGACAAACTCTTCTGAAAATAAAACACTCAGATACATAGAAAAGCTTTCCAAATGTGGAAGGCTAATTGAATAAAAATCCTGACGGATCACACAGATGGGAAATGAAAATATGTGGAATCAGAAACACAGTGTCTGCTGCTGGAGAACTCATCTTCGCTGTAAGTTGCTGCACATGTGTGAAATGCATTGAAAGCTGTGAGACCTATTAATTGGAAGGGAGGTAAAACTCTTTGTGACCTTGGTACTCTGTAATTTTAGAGGTTTTAGTGCAGGAACACGTACTAAGCTCTTTGGCTGCGTCTGCATTAGCATCTTAGGTCAAATTAGGAGTGTGCTTTGGAATCGGATCTCCTAATTGTCCCTAGTTATTGTATGCATTGCAGAGTAGCCTCAGAGCTCATGAGCTGGATTCATTTTGAATGAAACAAAATTGGAAGACATGCTCCAGTAGTGCATCTAATGTAGTCCAGGAAGCATTCAACTCAGGCGAGAGCAAAGCGAAAAAAAAAACCTCTTGAAAGGTACGTTGTGTGGAGTTTGGTCCTCAGCATCAGCCTGTTTTCTTCTGCTGGCTTGCTAGTGGGGATGTAGTCTGTGCTGCTTGGAAAAGGGAGGTGAAGCAGCATGGCTTTTATTAGCGGAATTATGTGCCACAGATATAAAGTTAAATTCATAGGCATGCCCAGAAATCGTCAAAACGTTTGCCTTGATTTCATCAGGCATTCTCCACTGGGGCTTGATGCTGCTTCCTGTGGAATCAGCAAACAGTTTTGCCTGTGTAAAGAGCTTGAAATCAAAGATGCCATTTTATTTTATTTTATTTTATTTTATTTTATTTTATTTTATTTTATTTTATTTATTTTTGTATATCTAGAAGTTGACTGAAAGTAGTGGGATAAGAGTAGAACAGTAGACTGAATGATGAATTACACTGTTGTTTGTTTGAAACCCCTGGAAATTTCATACAGTTGTAGTGCTCTCTGGTATTGGTTTAATGGAGAAACCTGAAAGCCATTTCTGAAGCTGATGTTTTAAAGAATGTTCAGTTCTGGTTTCCACTGTTTCTGTTGTCTTCAGATATGTTTTTGGCATTGTCTGATTTCATCTCCACTTTGTTCATCCTGGACCACAAGTTGACCGTTGTGTGGCAGAATGCTTAAAAAAACCAAACAAGCAATAGCCCAGAGCTTTTGGTGGGACTTCGGTGGGAAGAAGAGGTGGCTGTTACTGTGTCATGAAATTGTTTTAAAGAATGGGAAGATGTGGTTCTGGAAGCTGCACAATCATAATGGGAGGACAGAACCAGATGATTTCCAAAGACAGTGTGTGTGAAGCACCCACGTGCCCACCCGGTCACTGATGCCCAATAGGAACTGTGACCTCTCTGTCTCTCAAGAATCTTGTTTTCTGCTAGACGCTCTAGGTAGCACTTTTCTGATTGCTAGAAGATAAAAGATAATCAGAAATGACCTTAATTTCCTTAGGCAGGAATTTCAATTGATCCAATCAGGATTAGTGAGCTGTTGGAGTATTTTTGAAACTCAGGTTTTCCCCTTTTTATGAGGGCAGAATTTCACTCCATACTGCAAGTCAGCTTAAGTGATGCCAAGCCACGTTTAAAACATCATTACAGAATTCTTTTTTTCTGAGAAGTGTTTCCTCCGATTACTTCCCAGTGCTGTTTTGACGTGGCTGACGGATCAAGTCTCGAGCACAGAACGTGGGGGACGTTTCTGTTCCAGCAGTTTCAGAAGGCCCGTGTCAGGGCAGGGGCCTACTCCTACTCCTCCTTCACCTGCATACTTTTGAAAATTGAGGTTGAAATCAAGAAATACTTATCTAGCCAACCCCCTGCCTCAGATCCTTTATAACCTAACCGGGATACCGGAAGACTGAGTCTTGAGGCTATTTCTTGCCTGTCACGAGTCTTTGTAAATCATTATCTGAGTGGAAGTTTCTGTCTGGTGTTGCCATGATAATTGTGCTTTTTAACCGATTTTGCTCATTTCTCTCTCTGTGCAGTAATTTTTACCTCATGTGAAGTCACAGCCTAGGAGGTGCTTAAAGGCACACAGGCTTCTTCACTGAGTGGAGAGAGAAAGCTGCTCTGAGATTACAGTGCTTTCTTCTGGGTGTGGTGAGTTCTCATCTGGAGATGGCGATCTTTTGTCTTTGGGAAAGACAGCCTAGGTGAGAAAATAAGGCATGATCCAGACTTCTAGGTAGCTAAAGCTATGTGAGGGAAATCCCACCCTTTGGCAGGGGGGTGCTCTCCAATCCATGCCTAAGCCAGGCCAGAGCTTCTGTTTTTATGATGACCTATTTTTGTTTAATTATTTCATGGTCCATTTGTAGCAAACCATGATTAAGGCAAAATATAAGTGTGGTAATAAATAAAATATCTTGTGCCATGAACATATTTTACAACTGTGCAGACAACAGTGTCATCCAGGAGAGCTCATCAGTTTGGTTGCCTAAAGAAGGGGCTTTTCTAATTATGAAAGCTAGAGCATTAACCTCTCCTTCCAGATTCCTAACCGTAAGGAGTAGGTAAAAACATTGAACTAAATGTCTTAAAAGCTTTATACCTATGTATTTACTTTCCAGCTCAGATGATCTGTAAATGAAATCATGTCTCAAAATGTAAAATTTTTGAGAAAAGTGGCTTTGTTGTTTGGGTTTTTTTAGTTTTCGTATTTAACATTTTGGGTAAGGTTAAAACATCATCCGTAGTTGTACCAAATGCATAAAAGTACACTAAGAATTTGTTATACTTTACCCATGTCGAGAGAAGTGTATGTCTTCATTGCAAGCTCAGCAGCAAGGATGGGATGCCGCTCTTGTCCTTCCTTGGGATCTCCCTGCAGGTGTAAGCAGATGTGACACCATCTGTTTCAGTTGCAGGTCATCCTGGAGATCAAAACAGAAAATTTGACCGTGATCTTTCTTTTTCTAAACTACATTTATATTCACAGAAGGATATTTCACTAATTCTCTAATCTGCTTCCGCTTCTGTTAAGAGCTATTACAGCATCTCCAGTTTAGCTAAAATTTGCTTTGATTTCAACTGTCACTTCAGAATTCTTAAAGGAAAATCTTCTGTTCTACTGCAGACCCAAAGAGGAAGTTTTAATGGGTAAAAATGGTGAAAGTGAAAGATACAGCATCTGTAGCAAACAGTAAACTGAAATTCAGAGTTCTTTTTATAATCTGAGATAACAGGTGTTCAAAAGCTTTAAAATTTTTCTTTTTGGCTATTTATTTTGATTTTCATAACCCTCATTGCCCATTTTACATAGGAGGAAACAGAGCACTGAGGCTGGTACCAACAGTTTTGCACCTGCGGTGCCTGAAATCTCAGTTTTGTTGCTGGCAGGGTTGTCAACAATCATACATCCAACTGCCTGACAGAGAAGGCGTATTAGCTAGTTCTTGCTCCTGCAATTCCATTTTTACTGCTGAAAATGCCATGAATGCAGAAAGAGAATCTGGGCCTCACCTCCATTGAAAATGTACTCCACAAGGTTAATTGCATTGCCCAAGGAAATCTGTAGAAGCGCCAGGAATAGCAGTCAGATTTCCTGGCGTGCTGCCTCTGCTTGCAGCTCAAGGCCATCCTTCCTCAGTGCAGCATGCTCTGAGCAGGTTGGGTGAGGAGGGGAAGCACGCTTTTACACTGTGTCTTTAACCAACAAGTGTTTTTTTTTTAACCTGTTTCTGTGAACTCAGACATGAGTATGCAGAATGCACAGTACCTCTGGCGTACATCTAGTTGGTGGGCAGTGATATGTAGGAGTAAGAAGCTGAAGAGATGTGTGTGTTCTTTATATACAGGATAGAGTGGAGAGATCTGGGACCAGCGGGGGCTTTGTACCCAAGGCAAACCTGAATGTAAGCCTGAAAAGTGTTTGAAAACAGCGTGCATATCAGTAGCATTTTCTCCACTTTGTAATTTAATTACATATAGAGGTCCAATACAGATCCAGTGAATGTCAGATGTGGTGATGACACCACAGCATCTGATTCTTTGAATGCTTTGGATAAGGTTGATCTGTTTTTCAGGACCGGCCAGTCTGAGCCCTACCTATGGGACAAGGTACTGTCAGTCTGCCCCATCCAGCAGTGGTGTCTGTTCCCTGTCCTTCTGCAGGGAGCGGTGCAGAGGGAGTGAAAACCCACGTAATAAAGTATGATATGGGGCAGAAGATTCAGTGTAAGGATTTCTAGGTTTCTTATAGTTTCTGGCTAATGATGCACCTTATTAAATGTATGTGTCCCAAGTTCTGTTTCATACTGCATGTGTCAATAATACAGTACCCTTGCAAGAAAACACTACATTTACTCTCTGCCACTAATAGAGATGGGCAGTTTTAGGAAGGACAGTCAACACCTGTGGGGATGAATTTACTCCTCTCGCATAAGAGCTATGATAATAATTACAGAGTAATAATGCTTCTGGTTTAATTCTGTATCCTTTACAGATCCAAGTAGGAGATGCGGACAGTAAAGGAATGTGGGGCTGATCCTCTCCTGGAAGGGCTAGGGCAGGCTAATATGAGGAAAGGGCTTTCAGGTGCTTGAATGAAAGTTATGGCATGCTCTAATTGCAAGTATTACTATTTTCTCTTTGTTAATCCTGGGAGTCTCACTTGAAATGGCAATTCAGTATTATATTTTTAGCACAGGGATGGATTTTCAGCAAGAAAGTGGTGTTTGTTTATTTTTTTTTTCAGTAAATAGCTGTAAAATATACTGACCAGGAGGTGGCTTCTAATTTTGCTGCACGCAACTTGAAGGAAGGAAATGCATTTTTTTGCATCAGTAGTGATGTACTTTATATACAACTTAGTTAGCATGCCACGTTCTCATTCTGCTGTCTTCAATTTATTTTGTGCTAGGTACCAATTTAAAATACAAAGGGACCATAGGTTGCAACAGTACTCACAAGTGCACCTGTTTTTCTGTCCTGAGACCTCAGATATTCATCAGACTAACAGGAAAAAAAACAACAACAAAATAGAGGGACAAGAATCTGTCTGTCAAAATTGAAAATTGTGGTTTCACAAAGACCAATGCAAATAGATTAGGGTACAGAGGTTAGTGATTGAAAGACGCAGAACCGAAACTGCAGGTAAAGGAGAAAGAGATCTTTTGAAGTCCCAGATTTTTCAGCCTTCAGAGGGAACCCTGAACCGGGACACCAAGGCTTGCGAAGCTGCAGGACTGAATGCGAGCCAAATGTGGAGGAACCTGTAATTATGGTGTTGCAGCTGATAATGTTCATAATGCACTGTTTGTTTTGCAGTCATCTATTATTGCCTGTTCTGAATAATTCTGATTTCCCAGAAAATGCTTATCAGCCCTGCTGTTATTGGAGGCTGTCCAGTATGATTTCCTTGTTTGCAACGTAGAGACCTTCTTTCTAGGAAGATAACCTTTTCTGCTGTGAGAGGGAGCCGCTGGCCACCTGGGCTGACAGGCAGGAGGAAGAGGTGGTTTTGTTTTCTGGACTCAGCCATCCCTGGGTTGCATTCCTCACCTTTTGTAGCCTGCCTTGATGAGAGACCCATTCCACCACAACGCTAGGATTTTAGGAGCCCATCCTGGAAGGAGACAGCTGCAGCAGTCTGTACAATGAAACCATTCTTATTTCATCTTTATACAGGCATTGGTGAAATAGGTGCACGGAGGGATCCACTCACCTCACTGATGTGCTGTGCTTCCTGCTCCTCACAAAGTGATCCACTGAGCTGTCACTGAATTCAGACATCTGTCCTTTTGCTCAGTGCATAGGAAACCAGAAATGTGGCACTTTCCCTCACGCTACTCAGGACCACTTTGCTCAGCCATCTCATAGGAGTGAACAGTTGATGGAGGGGGGCTGGAAGTCTGTCTTTGGTATAATAATTGAATTAGTGGTGCACAGAGAGACCCTGAGTCCAGGGTGCTTCTCTCCTGGATCTGACCCTGCTTGCCAAGGGAAGTGACATGCCACGAGCTGCTTTAAGAACTCTGCAAACTCAGGGTTGCTATTCAGTGAGACATGTAAAAGTAACAGGGCCAAAGGAGAACAGATGAAAACAAGCAGCAGTCTGGCCTGTTGCTTGAGGCACGCACATAAAGATCTGAAGTGACATTCCTAGAGCTGCTTTTTCTCTGTTCTGAAGTGCCCACTTTGAACCGGAACGTCACTTCTGCCTCAGTTTGAATAATAAATTAAGGCCCTTAACTAGTAACTAATAACTCAATAGCCTTTTTCTTCCTTGTTTTTCTTCTTGGGACTTTTCTCTGCACGGATCTTCAGTATCAAGGGAAAAGCTGAAGAATGTCCATCACTCAGGAAAGCACTATAATTGAGGACTGAGACATTTGTGCAGGAGGCGTGGGATTAGATCTTCCTCACCTTGATAAAAAGGCTGCCTTTGAGTGCTCCAGCTCTGAGACAGGGATGTACCAGTTAAGTTTGAGCACTGTGAAATGGAGCTGTGTTGTGTTCTCGACTGCAGGACAGCTTCTGCATGGAGTTGTGGCCTGGCCTGCATCTCTGAAGGTTTCTGCAGAGGGTGCAGCAGGACTGTGAGAGGCTGTCAGCTGAAACTTGGAGTTCAGCACAGTGCTAGCTGGATGTGAGCCTTACTACCTGAGTCTAACAGTTCTGAGCATGTTCAGCTAATTGAACTCCAGTGTGCAGAGAGCTGCAAGTTTAAGTAGGAAAATACTGGAGGCCTGAGGAACTTACAGAGTTACACAGATGAGAGGAACAGATGTCATGAATTCCATGCTAGAACATCCGACAAACAAATAAGACATTATGTGTGTATTTTGAAGTATGGCCGAAAAATGTTGCCGGCAACAGCTTATGGTAACCTATTTGCATGTGGTTTTGATTCTTTTTCTTACCAATTCTGATAGGATTGTGTGCTATTAGTGCATGTACTGTAAACTTTCAGGTCGTTGGTGATTCAGTTGTGTGTATGTGGGTGTGCTATTTGCATGTCAGTTTTAGGAAGCTAGCAATGCATAATGTATGTTTTTATTTTGACTTTTTTTCCCCTCTTTTTAAATAGACCTGCTGTCTTCAGTTTGTTTTACTCCAGTCTCTCACCCTTGAGAACTGTTGAACTGCAGAACTGCAGGGTCAGACTGCGGTGCTATTTATGATGAGTTAAATATCAGCGCTGATAAATTACATTTCAAGTAGTGTATTATTGTTGTATGTGCATCAGGGTCAATAAGAATGAAGTCTGGCCTGCAAAGGTTGATTGGCTTTGATTAGCAGTGATTTGCCAGTAGTGGCAGTCTCTGTTTTGAAGCCATTAAGATTGTCAGTGAATTGGCAAGATTTAGAAACTTTATGTCCTGTCTGCTTGGAGTAGCTGCTGGGAGCTTAAAAAGCATTCAGACTGCTTGTTTTGCCTGCAGAAAAATCATGACTTTACCCCATGCATTGTCTCGATTCATTTTGACTGTTACATCAGTTGTCCTGATACCAATCGGGGCCTTTTTGGAGACGCAATAGAAACACGAATGTGATCTTCCTTATTGTGATCTTATCAAAGTTGCACACTGTTAACGTATTCTTGAGGTTTCCTTAGAGTTCATGCTGCGTTTCCTGTTAATGATGGTACATGCCTCGAGAAATCTGCCCGGGGACTCTCATTCCACAGACAACTGTCTGTTTAAAAAAACAATTCACACAGCACATTGACAAAATACGGTACTTGGATCTTGGCTGTAAAAAGGCAAAGAGACAAAGGTAACTGTGCCATGGCATGCACTCTTGGATTCATTGACATTCAGGAGCTGTAGGAGGCAGGGGTGTGTGATGCGGTCACTTCAGCGAACTGTTTGAAGGCTGGAATGTGGGCACCACTGCACTTCTACTTTCCACATTGTTTTCAAAGATGTGTTTTTGAAAATGCCTGAGTGATCTTGATGCTTCCGTTTGTATAACCTTCCTTAAGAGTATGCTCAGGAAGTACACTCAAACAGAGTATGTCTGCTTAAAATAGTTGCACCCTTGAATAAAATTCTATAGAAGGACTGTTACTGACTTTGCTACGGTGAGGATTGTCTCTCCAAATACTTGTAAACGGTGATACATAAATTGGAAACCACTTCTTAGTTATGCTAACAGAAAGCTACTGATTATGGTTTTGAGTAAGAGAAAGAATTTGCTCCTTAATCTGCAGCATATCTTGAGGGAGAAGGTTTTGTTCATCATATTTTTGGTTTCAATTAGATCAAAATTCCTTAGGTAAAGCCAACACCCACTTCAGAGAACAAAAAAGAGATACTGGGTTGTAGATGTCTTTCACACACGCACACAAAAGCACTTCAAAATTGCATACTTAATAATAACGTTGCTCCCAGAAGAAGCTTCTTTGTCACTTCGATCACTCATTTCAGGAAGTCCAATAGCCACTACAGGCAAACAAGATACCCTTGCTTTCCACGAAAGAGATTATTAATCCTGTGCTTGCAAATCACTAAGAAAAGTATTTAAGGGAAAAGTTAGAGCTGTCGTGGTTTTTTCTGCACAATTATAAATCCTCCTGGTTTGCTTTTGTGATTATAATTTCAAATAATTAAATAAATGGTGTCCTAGAGGAGGCTTTGTATGCTGCATGGCTCTGTGTATCCTTCTGTACGCTCATTCTCTGGAGTGTGTAATAACTAAGGTGCAGAACTTTACTGGTTTATTTAGCTTCCTTATTTTTTTATTGACTCGCTAACTTTCATAAGAGCTTCTCATGGCTGTATCACAAAAAAGACAGAGAAGGGATTTTGTCCTTCTTTTACATTTCTGGGGTGTGAGCATACCAGACACCCTGCATAAGTACAGAAATTGAACTGAACTATGGCTGCATCCTTTCTCTGTGTCTCTATCTTCTCCTCCGCATTGACTTTTGAGTACTTACCTTGCCCACTCTCCTTACTCAGGGCTACATAAATGTCATGGGTAGAGGCTTTGAAAAAGTTCTTGTTTTGAGTAATTTGAGCATGATAAGATGGATGAAAAATTGAAAAGGACATTTATTTAATTAAAAAACGTCTGACTGGATTTATTTGGAAGCTCTCCACCAAAATAAACATCTGGCTAAGAATATTTCAGGTAACGTTTAAGAAGGTCTTACAGCAAGGAGAATTAGACAGACAGAAAAAAAATGTATGTAGAGCTTAAATAAAAATACAGAACTAGTCCTGCAGCATTTTGTATGTGATGTCTGTGCTCAGACCCTACCAGAAGCACTATTAGAGCAGGGAGTGGAACACTGTCACTCCTGGGTTCTTAAGTTGAACCTGATCTCACTGGCTATCAGTCATATAGCCCCTCTGCCTCTTTCTGCCTAGGAAATGGAAATGAAAAACAGTTTTTGCGTTTTTTAGGTACTGTCATCTGACCAACCTATCTCGGTGTTGCTGGAAGATTTTATGTTTGCAGCAATTCTGCTCCGCATCTCCTGGCTCAGGGCTGTTGGCTTGTGTACCAGGGTTAGCTGTGGAAAGATGCAGTTCAGGAGGTTGCATCCTGTCTTTCCTCTTTCTAGTTTTCCTCGTCACTTTCCTTTTTTGGATCATATTGCTCAGCCAGACACCTGGGCTTCTTCTAATAACTAGTTTATTAAGGTTGTCTTACTCTGTCGGGAAGGGAGTAGCCAGATCTCAGAGCCAAAACCATGTCAGCTTGAGGACAGAGGCAGAATTACGGGAGATTTGAAGGCAGTTAAAAATCACATCATTCACTTCATATCCTGTCTAAAGCTGTAGGCTTGATTTTGCACTTCTAGAAAGTGCAGCAAAGAACTGGACACGTAGCACATGATTTAGACTACTTCTGATATCAAGTTTGGCCCACGCATTTCAAGTACCTAGGCTGAGTTTTGATTGGAGCACATGAGAACCATGAGTGACTTACAAACGAAAGAGAAAATTTTAAGGGGCATTTTCTGTCTTGGTGTGAGTGGAAAGTAGAGAATATTATTTATGCAGTTAGGAATGTCCGTGTCCAGTGAGATGAGCGTTGCCTTTGCTAATCTCAGATATATTTATACATGAGTATGGATTTTCTCCTTCATACAGAGGTTCTTCTTCTAGTTGGTCTCTCATCATTGGCAGACCCCACGATTTACATCATATTCTATAACAATGGAAACCATTGTGATTTTACAAGTTCTCTTTTATAGCAGTCTCTGAACGATGGGAAAATAAGCAGTAAGAGAGGAATTTGCTGTTTAAACTCAAGTATCTTTGGTAATTATCAGAATCTTTGGTAATTATTCTGTAGCGCCAAATTGATTCTTGGTGCAGCACTGCTGAAGGCGCTTGAGTTACCCCGGGGAGGAACTTACCCCCTGTGTCTGGAATGACTTGATGGCAAACATGTGAAGAGGAAGTGAATTTATGCTCCAGTTTAATATATTGGAAAGTTTTCCTTCGTCTGAAAGTCTTTCTTTATCTCTGAATTTCCTGGATTTTGTGGATTTATATTAGATCCTTAATGTTATTTCAATGTATTTTTTCTGGTGTTTGATGTCTTTTGGGTTGTTTTTATTGGGGATATAATATATATATATTTAATGAAAATAAAAGCACTTTTCCATTGAGGAGGTCACAAAGCTTTCATGAACACCATGTAGCTACCAAGTGCAAGGCATCTCCTTATTTGAAACATATAGTTGTTGCTTGTGTAGGTAAAGCATTCATTTAAATGAGAAGAAAGATGCAAAAGTCTCCAAAAGAACATTATAGCACCTATTTTCCAAAGTTAAATATTATTGTCATTTTTAGTACGTTAGAAAAGAATTCATAACTTCATGTGCAGAATTCTTGTGATATCTTAAAATGAATGATCCACAGTATAATAGAATACCACACAATATGGTTGTTGAAATCTTGAAAAAGACTTGGTTTTATTTTTTAGATACATGGGAAGATGAATAAGCAGTTGCATGCTGAACTGATGTGCAAGTTGCTCATCCTCACTCTGTGTCTGAATTTAGCATTCTAAGCCCATTGGTAGCCCAAGCTGTGTAAAGACTACATACAAAGTCAGAACTTGAGAGTCAGAGGCATTTGAGGATGTGGGTAGTGGCGAGTGTCATTTCTGCACCATCAGAATTCTTAGTATAAGCAGAACTCCATTCTCCCTCACTTGCACAGGTCTACCGAATCCATGGCATTTCCTCGATTATTGAGTGGTATGAGGGGACAAGGAACAATGGCCACGGGTCATTGCGGGGGAAGTTCCCATGGAGCACAGTGATGAAGGGGGTTGAGCATAGGAAGAACTCTGGGGAGTCTCTCCTTGAAAGATCATCATGAAGTGAACTAGAGAAGACTTGGCCAACCTGTTGTAATGTTGAATTTAGAAGTTAGCCCTGCTCTGAGCAGGAGGCTGGATGAGATAGCAGCTAGGTGCCTTCTAATCAGATTTTATGCTGTACCCATCAACATACAGGAGCCCACTGTATTTTAAATCTTTTAATGGCTGAGAATGTCAGTGGGGTGATTGAGATTATGAAGGAATCCAACTGATGCACAAATTCTTGGTTGATCTGTTGGGGACGCTTTAGGTTTAAAGATCTTCTGTTATGTTTTTATATAAATATGTAAAGTAATTGACTTAGTCACTGTAAAGTCCTTCTGGTGCACAGAAGGCGTGGGAGTTGGCATGGTCAGACACCAAGCTGTGATGATCCAGCAGGCTCTGAGATGCAATCAAAGCGCAGTTGCCTCTGGGATTTCTGCTGGCCACAGCACACAAAGCCCTATGGGGTGCGTAGAGCCATAGTTGTTTGGTTCTGGTTAGTTTAATCTGATGTTCATCAAAAAGCTTAACTTTACCACTATGTCAGATGCATCATTTTCCAGGGACAAAGCTCTTATCTGTCAATCAGCCACAGGATACTACTTTTTCTGCTTTGGTGAGAAGCAAAAAGACGCACAAGGTTAACAGTAGCTTTAAGGCAAAGTCCTGTGTTCTAGAAGTATCTTTTCAAAATGCAGTAAATATATTCATGACCGGTACACTTTTCTGAATGCTTCTGGACCAAGGATAGTGAAAGAAAACCTTCTATCGCTGCTCCATGACAGCGTGTGTTAACATACATTACAGATCAGGTCTGGGAGAAGTTTTTGTTCCTTTTTATTTTATTTTTTTCTGTGATTAGTTGCAGGAGAGTAGCCTACTTCTATTTAATAGAGTTCATCTGCTCAACCCATTTATTCCTTACTTGCAGTTTTGCTAATCCTTTTTTTGTGACACCATAATCATTTCCACAGCAAATGGTTACGACGTTGCAAACAAAGGATTAGGACTTCAGGTGCAGCTTGAACAGATGAACTATTTAGAAACAGGTTTTCAGTTAAATGACTCTATTAATAAAGAATGAGAGTGGAGAGGAAAAAAAAAACCACATGATATGCTGTAGCAACAGAGCTGATTCAAGCTGAACACTTGTTAGGATTTCCTACAGAGTTACAGCATTATTTGAAGGTGATAACATGTAAGTCAGAAATGGCTTTTCCACATCTCTGCTAGGAATGCTGAAGTTGCTTTTTGAAGTTGCTGTGTTTGTCAGAAACAAGTTACATCCTGAAGTTTGTGTGGCTTCAGAGCAACACAAAACCCCTAGCTATAACTGTTATTGAAGGAGACAGTATTGATTCCTCAAGGGCTTTGCTGTGAGTGTGACTGCAGTGATAGGCTTTTGCAAAAGCTTCCTTAGACTCTCAGCAGCTCTGATGAACTTTCATGGCATTGCATTCACTGTTGGAGTGACCCAGGGAAAGAATTCTGCCAAGAATAATCCTACCTTTGATGCCAGAAGTTCCCAAATCTGTTTGTTAATGTTTCCTGCTTCCAGTTTCCCTTTAGGTTTTATGGCTTTTCTTTCACATCCGCTGCTTAGTTGTCGTCAGGCTCATAAACCCCACTTGAAGGAGTCAGGACACTCCTCAAAGCTGAGGAACGTCTGCCTTATGTCCATACCAAGAGGGTAGGTTTTTAATTCCTGCCCAATTCAATGGAGTCACAAGTGTGAACAAGGCAACAAATGCAGAAGTACATAACAATCAATAGTTTCTGTGGCTGTCTGTATCCCTCTAGTCCTCCTTTTTCTTTCTAGAGCACGTTGCTGGGAGGGCTTACAAACCACAGCAGCTCTGGGACCGTGCTCCTTGCATTTTTTCCTGGCTACTCACATTGATGGGACTCTGTCCTTGCCCATCCTTTGGCATCATTTTGAGGCTCTGTGCAGAGCTCATGCCACTTTCCTTGCCTGTGGCAGCAGCCTTTTCCATGGCTGCTCCCTGATGTCTTTATCCAAAAGTACCTCAAAAGGAGTAGTGAGCTTATGGAGACTTTATTAAAGGACCAGCATATCTCCTGGTGGAGCTTTCCTATTCCTGTTCATTCTTCAGCTTCTTGTTGTATGATACCTCAAGATGGTGCCCATAGTTATGGACATTTCAGTTAATGAAGTTGATGAGTTATAAGAGATTTTGCCTTATTTAATTGCATCTGTATTCTCAAGACATCTTTGTCTTGCTCTCATTTCCCCTTCTGATACAGGCAGGAGGGGTTTCTGTGTGGGCCAGTAGCTCTAAACCTAAACGACTTCTAAATTTCCTTTTCCCTTTAGTTTCCCGTGGGCACTATTTCTTAGTTTCTCAGAAATATTTCCCCTAGGATATGTCTCATTTTTCTGTAACTTTTCAAAGTTTGGACAGAGACTCTCTGTTTCCTGAAGTTTTAATAATTACATCCTCTGTGCCCAGTCATGGCCTGTTAATTGAGTCATACACGCCAGGCTTCATAAAGGAATTTTCTATTGCTGCTCCTGAGACAGAAGAAAGAGTTCTCACAAGTGGTACTGGAGGAACAACAACAACTGTGGAGGGCTTTTCCTGGGCAGCATGACTAGCTGGGAGGGGCTGGTGACTCTTTGTTTATCCATCCTGAGGAAACGTTCTGTGTGAGGTGCTCTTTGCTTTTATGAGCTGAGACAAGAAGAGGTAGAGCAGTCCGTTTGGCCAACAGTGTCATTTTGTGCCACTGTTTTGACCATATGTCTTGAGTAACTCTTGTAGTTGTTAAGATGGTAAAATTTTCCCTTTCTGAAAGTTGGCCATTTTTAGCAATTCTGGATAAAGTACAGATTTTTGAGGTGCTTAAAAGATAAAGTTGTACAATGGCAGAAAGCAGTTGGCAGAAATTTTTAGGATTGTCACAGTGGCACAGACATCACTGCAGGGATGTGGATTACTTTCCCATGTGTGATAATTCAGCCCCCTGTGGTAGATATATAATCGAGGTAATTAACCACCATTCCTCATTGACTCATGAGTCAAGGTCAGTGGTGACCATCCATCTTCTTTGTGGTCCATGAAGAAAGGAGTGGTTCTTGTATGGTCACCCTTCCTACTGTTGCCTGTCCTGTTTCTCCTTTCTCTACCCCATGACAAGTCTGCCAGCCTGCAGCGGGGTGCTGTATACGGCACCTATTTTTCATTTCCTTATTAGAATCATAATAGAATCCCCAAGGTTGGAAAAGATTTCCAGGATCATCCAGTCTGACTGTCTACCTATCACCAGTTATTTCCCACTAAACCATGTTCCTCAGTGCAAGCGTTTCTTGAATGCCTCTTGCCCAAGTCAGACTAACCTTTGGAAACAGTGTTCTCAGAAATATCTATCCAAGCAAGCAGTGCTTCCCCTGGGCCTTGTAGATAAAGAAGCAAGGCATTCAGGTTTGTGAGGGGACTCGCAGATATGTCTCTGTGCACACAGGGACCTTCTGGCTGTGTTGTGGGTGGTTACTTTAGTCTCAGTTTCGCAGTAACTGTACCTGGGATGATAACATGGGCAACAATGTGAAACACTTCAGTGCAAATGGAAGTGATGAGTGGCATTGGGTGGATGATGAGTGGCTGTGGTGAGCAGCCATGTAGAGATCCATCAGATCTGATTTGATGGCAATGAGGTTGTGTGTTCTTGAGACGTGACCAAGAGGCAGTATGTAAAATAGATGCCATATGCAAAAGAATAAATTGAAAAGCGTGTGGTTTGTGATTGCACTTGGAAGTGCAATCTGAGCAATTCTTCCATTTACGTAAATACACAGGCATGATATTTTTCAAATGAAAAACTTCCAAGGCAAAACAAAAACATAAACAAAAAACTAAATTGTAATTTACAGAATAAAATACCATCGCAGTTCAAAATTTTGAATTCTAATGTTCAAACACTTGACAGACTCAAAATGAAGGTCATAATCAGGGAAAAAAAGGTTTTAAAAGTATGTAAATGCTTACTTGAAGTCAGTCAGGTTTGTTTCCTGTGATGTTTTGTGCTAGTTTGCACCCAATAGTAGCAAAGCTTCCCAAACTTGGATTTCTCTGCCAAAAAAAAAGAGTACACCTTGCTCCAGAAGTCGTACACACCTCTTTCATGTCTTTAGTTACAAAAATGTTGTACCTATAAATAGAAAATTGTCATGCAAATCCTTAAGTTACTTATCTGAGGAATAAATAATACGGAATGGTATGTATGGTATATATAGGATGTATGGAATACCCTCAAAGCAACGTCAATGGTTTGGCAAGCAGTCTATCTCCGTGCAAGCAGCTGGGGCTGCATTTAATGTGACATGTTCTGCTTGTGGCATTCAGCTCACTGCCACTCTTCCACTAAGTTCACTGACACATGCACTGGTTTTTTTAACATGCTCAGGAAAAGGAAGCTTTGCAGCAACTAATCTCGTTTAGGAAAGTAATGATAATGTAGCAATAAATATGAGAGGTAAATATTCAGCGGTGTTAGTGAGAAAGGTTAAGGTTAGGTAGATGGCCATGACTGAACAGTCCTGTCCGTTTCCTGTTTGCAAGCTTGCAATACTAATTGCTGTTTCAATTTTTATTTTAAAAATTGTGCATTGATGAGCTGCTTTAAAAGACTTCAACTTATCTTACCAAGCACATGAGCCGTGATGCACTTTCAAGACTGCTTTTTAAAGAGTCATTTCCTAGTCCTACAAACCTGAGAAGCAATTTTAAATGAGTAACCAGTGGATTTAATAAGTCAGCTAATGTACTGCTTAAAGGAATGGGAATAATTTAATATCAAACCATAGTATTAGATAAAAAACCTGTTGTACCCTCATCTCGTAGGCTTGACTCAAGTTTTTAAAACATGTGGAAGTGTTTTCTGTGTCTTCAGTCTTGTCAGACTTTGACAAATGCATTAAACAGACCGGTTGATCCTTTACTGGATGGTTTTTACACGAAGTTATACAGATAGATGCTCATTCAGACCTTTAGTAACATTGCTGGTCAGTGGAGATCTGTGAATAGCAATGAGGTGCTTGTGTAACATTTTCAGTTTGCTGTTACTATGCAGGTTTCTGTGAAAGTAATGCCTCCTACTTATTTCCATGGAAACTACAACGGATACAAACAGCACAGTTACACCATTTGATAGAGCAAATTCTCAGCTACAGAACATTATTTTTCAACATAGGCACCACCATTAGCTGTGCAGTTTCACCAGAAGTGAACAAGAGCCTGCACGCTGCGCTCATAAAAATCAGAACCAGCGGAGATGACCCATGGTCATTGTCACCACTGCTGAAATGCACCACCCACTGGCTCTCTGTGCTCACATCCACTGCTTGGTCTCCAGAATGTTTGGCAAGCATCGATGAATGTCAATGGGTGCCACTTTTTCTGCATGGAGGAATTCAGTGCCACACCTTTGCTTCATACACACTTCCATGTTCGG
This sequence comes from Alectoris magna, assembly GCA_030625065.1. Taxonomy (NCBI): domain Eukaryota; kingdom Metazoa; phylum Chordata; class Aves; order Galliformes; family Phasianidae; genus Alectoris; species Alectoris magna. The sequence continues at coordinate 164,119,496 of CM060560.1, read as the reverse complement.
ATGGCATTGTATCAGAGTGCCCCTCTGCTGCCATCTGTCACACGACAACAACATGTAACAGGATATTGGTGGGAAGGTTCAGCCTCTCCTGCCGTACCACCAACGTCTGCCTCTGACAGCATGGGCCAATGTAGTAAAATGAGAAGCATTACTTTTGGAGCAGCCCTCATGCAAAATTGGCCCTTTAGTACTGGAAGGCAGTTAGCAGTGCTAAGCAATAAAAGCTGTTCGTTCAGAAAAAGTCCTGAATTTTTATTTCAATATGTTTGTTGCTTAGGTTGGGCTGCAAAATATTTTTGTGTTTAAAGTGAAATTAACAAGCTCTTTTACATGGACAACATTTTCCTTCACTTTGTCTTTAAAGTATTTCATTTATTTGTAAGTTGCATCTGCAGGTCAGATGTATTGCTGATTCATCTTAGTCTGTTGCTATTAAAATAATCTCCTTCATGTTGCAATAACATAACTTTATGGCTTAAAAAAATATTCTATGTACTAAAAATCAGCACAGCAACAGTACTGGATGCACTAGTGGGAACGAGTCATGGAATGATCACAGAAAAAACAAAATGTAATATATACATAGCTGTTCTACAGTGCTTTTTCAGTGACTTGGCACTCTTCCCCAGGTGGGCATTTTGCTGACATCAGATGAGGAAGGCTGAGAATTCTGTTTCACAGAAAAGTCGTTATTGATAGTCTATAGTATAAACTGATGTGGATATAGAGGTTGATTTGTTACCTTTAGCCATTTTTCTAAAAGAGGTAGAAAACAATAGAAAAATAATTTTAAAGTCCTGTGTAATGCAGTAGCAAAGATAATAATTTATAAAGTACACTGGGATTTTGTCTTTTATTATTGGTATTGGTAGTGCTTTTTTAACAGTAGTAAAATTCATGACTTTAGAGGTTTTTGTAATGCGTTTTGTTTGTTTTCGGTTAGAAGCTGGGAGAGTCAGTGTGCCAAGTAATATCTGAAATGCTTACAGCTTTGTAAATTTTTAGCAGAGGTTCAATACTATCAACAAAAACTAAAAGATAAAGTGGATATAATTAGAAAAACTGACCAAAGGAGAATTTAGACTGAGCATCAGGAATATTTCCAAAGAGTGCAATGTCTCGTGACCTGGCGCATACTTATGAGGGTCCTACTGGAACCTGCATGGCTCTGAGTCACTGCAGCAGAGCTACTGGAGAGCAGTGGGGCTGGAGCCCGGCCCCGCTTTGTCTGCTGGGACCTGCTCCTGAGCCACCATCAGCAGTGCTCTCCCTGGACTCCCTTCTGTTTGATGTCCCCACTGCCTGCTGCTGCTCTGGTGGGTTTTGCTCACCCAGAAGCCTGCCAGACTGCTGGGACAGTGTCCCAGGACAAGCATTCACAGGCCTTCTTGTTCTAGAAGGGGATACGCAGCCATATTTCGTGAGTTCTGCCTGGGTCTTTCCCAGTGTTATAACTGTTAGTTTCACAGATGTGAAGCCAGATGGCATCTTCAGCCACTGATTCTCCTGACTCTTTCTCAGGTTCCTGTCATCATCCCAAAGGGCCAGGCCTGAAAGCAGCAGGATGTGCTGCTTCAGGCTCAGAGACATATGTTTTTTGAAGGGAAATAGCCATTTAAGAGCTAAATGCAAGGCATCATAAGATGCTCTGGCTTACAGACATGCAGGCAAAATAGAGAATATCTACATGCATTTCCCTGCTTCACTTTCTTCTAAGGTTTACAGAGCAAGAGAAAAGCCATGTGAGAAACTGGTGATGTCCTTTCTTATGCTCTGTTGAAGTCCGTGGAGTTGCTTTCTATTTGGCAGTGAAATTCCACCTTCCTCAGCTAGTTCAGCAGTAGTTTCCACAGTGAACACTCACTTCTCTTCCCTGCTAAAGCTTTCTCTCTGTGTGAGTCCTGTTCCCAGCTGTTTTACCTTCACATTTTTAACAGGTTTTCCCAGCACCTAGTTTCTTTGTTCTGCTCCTTCTTTTGACTCTGGGTTTCTTGTGAGAAATTGGAACGGTCTGGTTGAGAATCATAGAATCATTAAGTTTGAAAAAGACCATTAAAATCATCTAGTCCAACAGACGACCCATCACTACCATGTTAATGAAACCATGCCCCTCAGTGTCACATCTTCACATTTCTTGAACACCTCCAAGGATGGTGACTCCACCACCTCCCTGGGCAGCCTGTTCCAACACCACAACATTCATTCTAAGAAGAAATTTTTACCTAACATCCAACCTGCATCTCTCGTGGTGCAACTTAAGGCCATTCCCTGTTGTTCTACTGCTGTTACTGGGGAGAAGAGGAGGCCAACCTCAACCTCATTTCAACCTCCTTTCAGGTCACTGTAGAGAGCAATAAGATCACCCTTGAGACACCTATTATCCAGAATAAATCCCAGTTCCCTCAGCCACTCCCTGTATGACTGGTGCTCCAGACCCCTCACCAGCTCTATTGCCCTGCTTCAGGGCCACAATGTCTTTCTTGTAGTGAAGAGTCAGAGTAAGAAAGCTGGAGAGGCCGGGATGAAAACAGAGAGTTTGGTGGCAGAGTTGTACTGTGAGAAAGGGTAGAAGAGAAAATGCAGGGGCTGTGCAGAGGCAGCATCACAGGAAAAAAAAAAGAGAAAAAATACAAGGTGGATGAAAAGGAAAGGAAGGAGGAAACAGACACAAATTGCAAAATGGAAAGAAAGATAGACCACAATCTGTTGTGCAACATAAAAGAAAGGAAAAGTGGAGCAAAGCCAGAGGGCAAGAAAAGGCAAGAGATTACATTGCATTATAAAAAATGTATTAGAAAATAAGTAAGTGCGTTTGCTTGCTTGCAATCAGTGGACTAGATGCTGTGAAAGGTCTTCGACTGTTCAGAATTTTTGGCTCTGTGACATTGAAGAAGCAGAGTGAGAGAGGGAACTCAAAGGGATGGAGTAAAGAAGAGTGTGAATGGAATTAAGAGGACAAAACTCCAGAGGAGACCTTAAGAGTGTCTGAAACTGTGAGTTAATAGATATTTAAATGGAGAGCCAGTGGAACTCTCTGCTGTTTAAGATGTTATTCATTTGGGAAGCCGTATGGAGCAGTGCTGAGCACAAAGCTCAGTCTGACCATGAGCTCGATGTGGGCAGTACAAGTGTCCCACTCTGCTCTGCTGGTCGTGACTTGCTGCCAAAGCTCCAAACCACTCCAACTGAAAGGCAAATGCAGAACACTTGCCTCTGCAATTTGGCAAGTGTTTCTTCAGCAAAGGAAATAGTAACGAACATATTCTGCCCACTGACCTGCCCTGTGACTAAAACGGTGGTGTAGGAGGATTCTTATATAACAGCAATGAAACAGAATATTTCTGCTATTAGTGTTCATCGTTGAGGGGAAAAGGAAATAACACAGAACTGGTTCAAGTGTCATCACCTAGCAAACTCTGCACACCAGTATCACTCAAGGAAGATTTAGATCACATTCTGGTCTTCCTTACTCAATGCTTCAGCATGCTTCTGTTCCTTCATAGTGCCAATGAGAACATCAGTTATCTACATGAACCAAATGAACTCAAGGGTCCCAGTCCTGTTTTCCAGTTTCTTTTTGTTCCCTTGTCCTTTTGGTATAGGCAGAGTGATTCTTCATACTGTTTAACTGTAATGGGTACCAGATAACCAGCAATTGTAAGCAAGCTTAGGTCTCTGTAACTAATCAGCAGCTCCTGAAAATCTGACATTCTTTGACCATATCTGGTGTTCTGTGAGTTTCCGACTTCATCTGATTAGTAACTTGCTCTTCGTAGTCTTTCTGGAAAGAGAACTGTATCTGTATTTTCACATCCAGGCTCTCCGCTTGCTCGTGCCATATGTTCCATTTAAAGTTCCAGGACAGGAAGCGTAGTAGAGATACCTTTCACTTTTACATCTAATGACAATTAAGTGCTTTATGTTGAGTCAGTTTTTCAGTGTCCCAGTTCCAGCATTCCACAGCTGAGACTTTCAGTTAAAGAAATGGGAATTAAAGAAGGCTTTGCATCTGTGCTAAGAGTGTTGATTTTGTAATTTTCCTTCATTACTATCCAAGGCAAAAACAGGCAAAATACCTCTCGTCTGTTGTGGATTTTTATTCCCATGGAAAGATTTTATAGACGTAGGCTAAAGTTTCATAAAAATCTGGAAGTCTGTGTTGTGGAAACCCACTCTTAAACAAGGGGGCTGAGCTTTTTAGTTAGAAGCTAGGTTGAAAGTGAGTGGAGTTAGAGAAGGGTTTGCACAAGATTTCTTAGTTGTTGCAAGCTGCAGTAGGTTCACTGAGTTACCATGTTCTGTGCTAATGGAGGATTGCAGCATGCTGCTATACTCTCCAGTGAGTGGACTAAACCAAAAGAAAACTGATGGCAGTGATGCTGAAAACTACCAGAGTTGTTGTAGGTTCTGCCATCAGGATCTCTGGTCAGTTCCCTTAACCACACTTAGGTTTTTATTACAGATGGCTGAAATTTTATATGTTTGTCTTGCATGCTATTTGCCTTTTATTCTTTTCATCAGTGGAAGATAAAGGCCTGAGGGTGATGCCATAGGAATTGCCAGAAATTGGAAGATTATCTCAGAGTAGTATCTGTACCAGATGCCTTCATGCCTTATGTAGTTAGAAGAAAGAAAGGAAGAAGGAAGGTCTTCATTTAATTTTATTGCACGTGAACACAGGTATATACTTAAGAGACACTGTGCAATAAGGTATGCATAGGCAAACAGATCTTAGCTTTCTTTGCCCAACTCTTTTTCATATCTGACAATCAGTTCATAATAATTGAGCAAAGGTTTGAAAAATCCAAGCATGATGTAGTATTTGTCACCACGTGACATTTGCAGCTTCACTAAATATAGCCAATATCTTATGAACGCAGCCTTTGCTACTCGGCCATGACACCTCTAGCTGTATTTTAGTGCTGCTGGGGATGCTTTTATCTACAATTAAAAACATGTTTCTGGTCTGTTTTTTGAAAAATGTCCTACATTTTTATGCCTGCAAATTTGCTTCAGGAAATAATTGTGGGTGCCATTTATAGTACTTAGAACGTTAACTACCTGATCACATCTACAAATTAGGCAATTAAACATCTAAGAACAAGAAAATGAACCTATGAAATAATCCTCACAGGTATTTCTGGAAGCAAAATTCCAACCAAAGAATTAATGAGGTCAGGCCCTCTCAATAACAGCAAAAAGCCCAATGACTCTAAATTGTTTTTTTTTTTTTGTACAAAATGGTTATTGCCACCTGTTCTGTTAGGTGGATGATGATACAAATATTTGGTTAATCTGGAAAAGCATTGACCTAACCCAGTGATTAGAAGTGCTGACAAAAGCAATGTGTGCAAAATATTAATAGCTTCATGAAACAAAGAATTAAATAAAGGTGCTGGATAAATGGCCTCTGAAAATAGTATCCTGCATGCAAACAAAAATTTTGCCACAGCCAGAAGAGTTGCAGGTTGGCCCCATTGTTCCACCAGTTTGCCTAAAGCTCTTAGAGGGGAGTTTTAAATACAGACTCCAGCATCTTTTCTCTGAAATTCTCAAAAATATGTACTTAACTCAGGAATAATATTCATGAGGAGCTGAAGTTGATATCGTAAACTTGGTTGACTTAAGTTAGTCAACCAGCATTTAAAACTTGGCAAATATTCAGTTCTTAGTCTTCAGGTCTGTACTTGAACACATGATTCCAAAACCAAGAGAGCTTTAGTGGCCTCTGGGGAACCTTGTATTATGTTGTATAAAAATACATAGTGCTTACCTACTAATTCTGTATGGTAACTGTCATACCGTGCATCCCTCTGAGTCATCTCTGTTCTACTTCATTATAATTCCTCCACAATTGTACCTCATAACGGGGAACGGTATATCACTGTGAATATTGGTTAAAAGCAAATTAAGAGTCAACAGAGTGAGGAGACAGAGTCAGGAGAAAGACTGCCTACAGGCATCTTCTTAAGTACATATAGTACATATACACTAGTTACCAGGAAGACTTTTCAATGATTACAAAAAAAGTCCATAATTAAAGAGAGGAGTAGAGAGACAATTTTATATAGTCTTCAAAAAGTCAAAGTCATGTCCAAATGAAAGAGGAAGGAAAATAACCCACAGCATATTGAATGTAAAGCACTGATGATGCAGGCCTGAAAAAGTTTTGAGCAACAGCCTTTTGCTTTCAAACATACTGGAATTGCTAAGCCATTGGAGAACCTGTAGAAGTGTTGAATTTTGAACAAGTGGAGGCAGAGTTCATATAAAATAAGGCTACAATAGTAGAAATATACAAATTCTGGGTACTTACCATCTACAGTAGCATGTCTGCATCTCTCCTTCAATTACTTTATGTATATATACCCATCCCTATATATTTATGAAAGAGAATAGCCCTTAGTATGTTGCAGGTAAGATCTGAAAATAAAAATCTTTTCATATTAATATCCAAACATTTGTAAACATTTACAGTTAGTGATACATAACAAAGTGCATTTGTTAGATGGGAAGTACTGCGGTCATACTGAGTTTCAGGTAGAATTGTGGCAGAGGTTACATTTGGGTTCACTGAAATTCATCCTAATATCATGAGGCGAGACATAATAAATATAGCAGAGCAAGAAAATAATATGCTCACCACACTGCTCTTCTCTTTTAAAAAGAAAAAAAAAAAAGTCTTTGGCGCAATCAGGAACAGCATTGAGATCTGCCCATCTGATTCCCTACAGAATTGTTCACCCTCCTACATTAGATATGGTGTCAGAAGCACAAAGCCTTTAAAAAGCAATGGCTAAAATTGTGCACATGTTAAAATGCAGTAGATTTACATTTTATAGAGCTTCCAACTGAAGACGGAAGACCAGTTACATATTTGTAAAAATCTGCTATGGTCAGGTTAATTCAAGCCTTAAAGTGTTGGCAAATAATGCTGTGCCTGACACTGTCATGCTAGGTCAGTGGTGGTATAATTTCCCATTTGTTTTTTTAACTATGTGGAGAACAAGAGGTGTTAAAGTGGTTGTGAGAATCTACTTCATGTATAAATCTATCCAGGGCTCTATGCAGGGGTTATGCAACCACAGTGCTTCTCTTTTCAGCAGGAAACTGTATTCCCACTTTAGATACTGTTAGGAGAGAAACCAGCTCCTTTGAGCTCTGTCTCCATGGCTAGAGGAGACAACTGAGCAGGAGGAAGGCCATGTTTGCCTTTTGATGGGCCCGGGGTTTCTGAAAACAACAGAAATGTTGTCACTCAGGGCAAAGGCAGGTTGCTGCAAAGCCAGTAGAGCTGTGCCTGCAGAGGCAGCACATGATTCCTTAATGGGAACTTAAGCAGCTTAGTTCAAAAAACAAACAAACTGTAAACAAAAATAAATCCTGAAGAATATGTACTTTGTATGCTTAGCAGGAGTCTTGGAAGCACGGGTAGCTTGGTGAAACAGCCACAGGCTATATTTTTGTTTCTAGTTAATCTCTGTAGATCTGTTAAGAGGTCTCTCCTGAGGAGAGATCAAGTTGATGCTTCGCTTGTGAGGACAGAGATCCAGGCATGGCACTGCTATTGCAGGTATTCCCAATGTGTGCTCTGTGCTTTACAGTTGCAGGAGAGGCTGGTGGTCAGAAAATAGGGAAAGGAACAAAGGAGAAGAGCTATCATGGTATTCCTGGCCACTGCCTCATCATTCATCACCTGTCTTTGGGGCAAAGTGATGCTGGGAAGCTGAGATAGCCTTTTCCTAGAGGTGTTGGCTGAAGGGCACACAGGATTTTTGGGATGCCTGAGTTTGTGCTGTTATCAGGAAAGCATGGCCACTCTGCATTGAATTGCAGAGGACAAAGTCATTTGACTTTACAGGTTGCTTGACCCTCAGAGCAACAGGAATTGTTATTTACCCCAGCAACTAGGCCAGTCTTAGGCAGCTTTATGAGAGTAAGAAGCCTACATATGAATTATTAGACTTGAGAGTGTTTGCAGGCTCCTTGCTCCAGATGTGCGCATCATCCATGCTCCAGATCCACATCCAAGCAAGACTCGGGAGCATACCAGTTTCCTACTTTTCCTTCCCCAAATCACACACCCCTGTCTGTGAAAAGTAAAGCAGAAGGTGCAGCACAGAAGGGAGCTGTGTCATGCCCAGGCCATACCTCTGACCTGAAAACCGTGTACACCACACTTAGTCACCATGCAGTCTAAACACAGCCAGAGGAATCTTCTGTAGAATCCACTGAAGATTCCTTAGCCATCTTGGAGACTTGCTTCTGCTAGCCAAAAATGCGGTGAGCATGGGGAATTGCAAAGACAGTAGAACTGGAAAAGACGCATGGGAGAATAATATGGATGACTGAGGCTATTGCAGGAGTTTCAGGTAAAGAATCAAGCAGAACAGGGCTCTTCAGCCAGGAGGGAAGATGACTGGGTAGGGTGTGTTCACAGGGTCTTTAAAATCTGTAGGGTGCAGAAATGTTCACTGTCATACTTCAGATAGTGGAACTGGGAGTAATTTAATGAAATTAGTAGCTGGTAGGTCTCATGAAAACAGAAGATTCTTTTTCCCACAGTACATTTTGAAAACCGTTTTTACAGTGTTCTAAAGAAACTGAAAGTTTTTACATGAATTCAAAGATTGATTACGCAGATTCAAAGAAAGAGGGGAAAGTAGGGAGCTTTGGTACCAGTGCTTAGATGCAGGATGTCTCAGAGCCATAAATCATTGCACACTGAGGCAGTGTTCAGGGAAGTGTCATTATCTGCTTGTTGTATTCGTACTGTCTTCCATAAGTGTTCCTCATTGACAGCTGTCTCAGAAAGGCTGATGGGCTTCATGGTCTACCCAGAATACCTGTTCTGATGTTTCTGGAAAGAGGTAACTGAAAATGCAGTGTTTGCGATATGAATAGTGATGGCAGATATTTTGTTGATAACATGATATTAATAAATGAACAAACAAGTCACTATTGAAATGAAGAGTGGAGAATCAACTATATGGTATTGCCAGTCACTTGTTTTCTTTATGAAGATCTTTGTAGATCTGCCTCAGCTATTTGGGAACTCTGTGAGGTCTTAGAGCTCCCTGGGTCCGGGCACTGCCAATTCTCAGTGAGGTGCTGAGAGCAAGGTGAATTCAAATGGGCAGCAAGTTGTGGCAGGTCATTCTCTTGCTCTGCTGAAAGTGCTTATTTAGATCACATAAAAAATGAGTTTCTCCTTTTGCAGACATCACAAAATTAGTACATGATAAACTGCATACAGGAGTTCATTAAATGCTACTTTTGAGTTCCAGTTCTGTTAGGCGGATGACTTATTTTGACACTACTTCAGAAGTGGAAATCGGTTATTAATCATCCTGCATCATTTGTTTGTTGTTTAAGTCTACATTTGTGCAAATACATATTCATTTGAGCAAGGTACGGCACACAGGATAGCTTTGGTAGGCACAGGACAAGACGGAGTGCTCAATGTGGGAGGCTATTTACTATAACTCAGCCCCAGCTGGTGACATCTGCTCTTATGTCATTCGGGGCCTTTCTTGAGCTGAGAGGTTTGTGCCAAACTACGTGTTCACTTGTTTGTTTTATGAAGTGAGAATAAGAGGATGCCGAAGATCATTTCTGCTTATAATTTGTGCTAAGACCTTGTGCTGTTGAGGTGAAATGGATTAACATGCTGTCTGTGTTAGCAAAAATTCCCTAGATGTTCTTCAAGCTTGATATAAAAAAGTGATATAATAGAAGAATGGAGACAATGTAGAATTTTTTATGCCTTTTTGTCTTCACGGTGTGTATATCCATAATTTAGTATAGTACAACTAAAAGGTAAAAGTGAATTATGAGTACACTAAAATTGCGTGTTTTGTTTGAAAATGCTTTATAATTTCGTAATTTCTCTTTAGGTAGGTCAGCAGGCCATAGAGCAGATGGAGGAGGTCAGCACCTTATTAGTAACTTCAATTGCAAATGTGTAAAGCTAATGTGAAAGTAGTTCCTGTTCCTTGGAGTTAGTTGTCATTTCTTCTCTAACGTCAAAAGCTCTTTCATATAAAAACGGTGCATGTAAGTTTGAAAGTGCCTTGGTGCCTTCTGTATATAAATCTGTAACCACACAGAAGTTTTTCAAGGAGAACATGTTCACCAAGCTTCGTGACATTAGCCAAGAATCATGAGTGACTTGAAAGAGAAGTGGCTTTTACATTTGTACTCGGGGGTTTGAGCTTTTCCTTTAAAAATACTTTAATGGTGATGTATCTTAATGTCTTTATGTCTTCATTTGGCTTGAGATTTAAAGGAAGTCGCCAAGTATCACCAGACACGTTCTGGAGCTTAGCGCCTGCATCTTTCAAGGAAGTGGCTCCAGCTGTTTCCCTGCCCATCAGTTCTGCTGTCCCCTTTCTTCTCTGGTGTCCATCACTGCCCTGATGCTCCCAGGCACCCAGCTTCCCTTCCCCTCCCTCTCACTGCCTCTCCTCTATCCCACCGAGGTGACCCAGAGCTCAGCCCTGTTGCAATGTCTAAGTAAGAGCCTGGGCTCTGTGCCACGTCTCACCTCTGTTGTTGCCACACCTCACTCACCAGGAATGCTGCGTTTCGGTGTCAGAAATGAAGAAAGAGCTCTTTGGAAATGCAGTGTGCAGTCTGCAGCCATGCCTGCTGTCTCTGTGTGCTCGGTGCAGCCCCCAGCTGAGGAAGGCTGTGATCCTAACTGCTTGCTCCCTGCCAGGAATGGTCACTTTGGCTGATATAAGCAGGGCATTCACACACAGAAGTATTTCCAGGCACAGCTCTGTGCCTGCAAGGACTCCTCCAGGGAACAGGGGTGGCACGGTAAGTAATTGGAAGAGAGTCTTTCCTATTCATCTAGAGTAACCTTACACAGAAATCTCTCAGGACGGCTTTTGTGACCCATACTACATTCTCAGCAGGCTGCGCAACAGACCACAGCAATTCCAAATAGGCCATTTCAACTCAACATACAAATTACTTACCTGACTGCTTCGGTATGTTGTATAAAATATGTATTTAGGGCAGTATTTTTTTTTTTTTTTTAATGTATCTATGCATAGTTAAAGAAAACTGCTTCTTAGCTGTGCAAGACTGCCCTTTAGAGATAGAGCACTGAGCTCTGCTGCAGCTGAAGCTGTTCTGAAAGGTAGCCTGTAGGGTTAGGGGCATCACACAAACCCAGCTCTGTCTCTCCTCATTTATTAGAAAAAATGTATTAGAGAGTACAGTCACATTTCTCTTTACAGAGATGTTACTGCTTTTTTCAATACTCTGCAACACGTTTGCTGGTGCATTATTGGTTGCTAACACAAGCAGCAAAAAAGTGGTCTGAGAAACATCAAGCTCAATAGTCAGGTATGTTAATTCTTCCTTCTTACTGTCTTTCTTACTCACTGGCTTGAAAAATACGACATATGCAGTAATGCCTGATTGTCACAGGCTTAGAATCATAGAACAGAATCGTAGGATAGTTAAGGCTGGAAAAGACCTCTAAGATCACCTAGTCCAGCCATCCACCTACCACCAATATTGCCCACTAAACCTCTTCTCCAGTACCACATCAACACATTTCATGAACGCCTCCAGGAACAGTGGGTCACTTGTATTAATTTAGCATGAAGCGATCGTTCTTCTGCAGGTATCTACAGCATTAAGCATCGTATGAATTCTGCCTAGGAGGCATATTGTCCAAGCATAGGGTGAGACATGCGAATCCTTGCACGTGCGTAACATGTACTTTTATTTATATAGGCCATACTTATATATGACTTTTTGTGACTGAATATGTGGGTCATTACTCTTTTATTTTCCTAATCAGACTAGCTGAGCAGGAGATCAATTGCCTGCCAGTGTTTCTCTGTAGAAATGGAAGATATATACTAAACAGCATCCAGACATAGTTCCCTCATTTTTGTAAAAAACATTAGTATCATTTTAAAAGAGCCAAACCAATTATTTTTGAAATATGGTAAAAATCATTTACTCCCTGGCTGACGGCTGTGAGTGCCAAGTTCTGCTCAACGAACCAGTTTTACATCCAGTTGTAAACTCTCAAATTTGGGGGGTTTAAACTGCAACTGCCATCACCAAAGCTGTGCAGACACACCACTGTAATACTGATTTAATTACATACTGCACAGTTATTCCTGTTAACAAAAGCAAAGGGCATGCAACGTTTTAGCATCACACATAGTGATTTTATTCAGGATACTTGGCAGGTGAAAATCTGAAGGGCAGAACTAGAACAGGAGGCTCTAAGCTGTTTGAATTCGTTCCTTGCAGCACTGGTTTGTGAAGTGATTTATTCGAGCTGCAGCCTATAGACTATACATCACCTTCCTGGTTGGCTTTGTTGGCACCTTGTCACATTCTTGCGGGCCTGAGGAATTCATTGTTCTTGTTTGAACTGATAAGAACAAAAAGGGATTTTCTGCCTGAGACCTTGGGAAAGGCAGAGGGGGAGGAATGTTGACATGAAACAGCAGGGCTGCACTTTCCCAAGCCTTTCAGCAGCCCACATTCTTCAATAGCTGAGGAGCCTGGGCTGGAGGTGTGCTGGTTGCCACTTGCTTTGCTGATGCCTGCTGGTGGGCCCAAGGACGCGGTGGGAAGGGGGGAAACAGAATAGATGCTTCCAGGGACCAGGACAGGGTTGCTCTGAGAGAAATCTTTTGTAGTAGCTGGAGATGGCAATCACCCAGAGGGATGGGAGATGCCGTGTAGTTGGGTTTGAGCCAGTTCCCAGAAGGCCACCTTGTTCTGTGTGTGCCTTCTGGGAGAGATGCTTCTCCTGCCGTGTCCTTGGCTGCTGAAGGAAGGCAGCCCAAAGCTAAGCTGCTGCATGGACCACACTTTGAAGATGGATTGGAAAATGGGTATCACGAACATTGTCTTGCCTCTTACATACTTCCTAGCAAACATGGTATCTTTGCTACCCCGGGGATTGGAAGTCCAGCATTTGTTTTTTTTTTCCCCATACTTCATCTACATTGTGAAAGAAAAGTGTTTTTCTGTTCCTCCTTAAATCACAGAACACTACAGGTGCTGGAGGCTCACAAAGATGTGCCAGTTTGAGCCATCCTGGTACTGATGAACGGTAGACTACACAAAGTATTAGAATTTTTGCTGTGAGATTCTGAGAGGCGACCATCTACTCCATGGCTTTGCATCTGTGCATGGAGGAGCGTTTTGCTCTTTTTATGCCTTCCAGGTACCTGGGGAAAGGAGACTGTGACCTCCTCAGTTTCTCTAGTTGAGGGGATATCTGAAAGCATTAACAGAGGCTGTCTTTTGTATAAAATCTCACCTTCTTATAACTTCAGAAACAAAATAATAGGTAGATCTTTGCCTTTCTATGCAATGCCAGACTTAAATTTCAAGATGCCAGTGACATTGCTAAATTCAAACAGAAACAGGGAATGCTGGGTGTGAGGGTAGGGCATCGGGTGAGGGTATGATCTGAAAAAAAACCAACCAACCAAACAAACAAAAACACTCATTTTTTTGCTTTCATATTTATCTATCTATCTATCTATCTATCTATCTATCTATTTATTTATTTATTTATTTTACCATTTAGGCTACTGATCTAGCTACAGTCTGCATGATGTCTACAAGACCGTCTAGTATCATGATCCATAGATAGAACACACCACTGGCAGCACAGCTCAGGCTGATGAGAATGCAGTGGTTTCCTTCTCCTTGGTGTTGTTTCCCAGTGGTGGGGAAGACTGGAGACCACTGTACATAACCAGGCTCTGTGTCTTCATTCATGGTTTGTCCTGCAGGGTCATGCGCCCACAAGATGCAGAAAGAATATGTGGTTATTTGAGTAAAAAAGGAATTGTGCCCACATGCATACTTGAGACAAACAGGCATAGGACTGCATCAGGCAGGATATGGTGAAATGAGGGAGGAAAAGAGCGGAAGCTCATATTTACTGCTGTGAAATACTTTCTTGGTGGAATTCTTACACATTTCAGTTGCTTCAGCAGTTTTATAGAGAAGTTTTACAGTAGATGCTGCCCAGGAAATATCTTGGGGCTACCAAATAGGAGAGTAGGAAGAATAAAAACAAGCTTTCTTGTGTCTTATCCCTTCCATGGAGCCAGTGGCCAGCACCTGTCTGAGCGGAGGACACGAGCTACCTGAACTCCCTGGCCCTGCCAATGGCCAGACAGACTTCAGCAAAAAGGAGACCAGTTGGGGTCCTGACAGCTTCTTTGCATGGCTTGGGTACCTCTGTCCAGACAGTTCCCTTTCCGTGCTTCACTTTTCATTATGTGTAAAACAGGAATGATAATTCTGGTCTTCTACTTTGTGAAATATTTTGGTATCTTTAGATGGAAAATAAAACATCCAGATGGAAAAGCCTTCCCCTTGGGAATTCTTCCTTCTAGGGAACATCATTTCCTAGTGGCTGGGACAGATAAGGCCATTGACCATCTGTTGCTTACACATCAACCTTGAAATCTGTGATTTAGTACTCTGTAACTTTAATTGCTTAAGATGGGTTTCTGTTTTGGCTTTGTTACTACTAGGAGTGGCAATTGAGACTATATATAGGGATAAAATGCATATAAGATGTAAAAAGCTGAAGTGACCATTTGTGGATGTGCAGGCGGATATGTGTAAGCTTGTCTTTGTAGTATGTGAAGCATCTTAGATGCAGGGCAGAATTTGAGACAAGCTTGTCAGGTTTTCTCAGTCAGTATTGGTTGGTCTAATGAAAGATTCCTTCTGCTTTTAAATCTTGCCTTGCTCACAACTTGAATTAGTCAAATTTGCAGTGTCTGTGCCATCAAATACAGTTTATGAGGTAGACTGCGCTCTTGGCGGTGGGATGTCTTCTTCTTGGTATCATTTGAACAAGTGAAAGCATCTTTAACAAAAGCTGCCGGAGAGTATCAGAAGGTATTCTGGAGGCAGGGGGAGTTTATGGCATAAATGCCCCCTGTGCTACTTGGCTTATAGTGCAAAATGCTGCAAGGATCTGATGTCAGAGCTCTTACTCACATGAGTAATCCTCCTGAAGTGAGGGCTGCTGGCACAGGCACTGCTTTTACAGGCATTTTTAATGGCTTCCTTTTCAGGTGACCTTAGCTTATCATCTGTTTCACCAAGTCCAGCTCCAGACATTCACATTGACAAGCTTGCCAGCTTTGAGCTTCTCCTTTGCTCGTGCTTGGAAGCTGCTCTGCTTTCCAGGGCTGAGCTCACTGACAGTGTATCACTGCTCTCTGCTGGAGAAGCACTGAGCCGGGCCAGGCCTCTCTGGGTCTCCAGCTGTTTGTCAGGAGTACAGGTGTGATGGCCAAACTGATAACTTCTGAGCCTTCAAAAGCAAACTTCACATACAGCTTATTCCTCCATGCCATACAGCAGAGGTTAGTGTCTTTGTGTGTTTTTTTTTGTAAAGAAGATGAGAGTGATAAACACAGTGATGCTACCTTAGCACAAATACCTGCGGTCAAATAGATTTGTTCCCTTGCAATACGGGATGACAGACACCAAAACAGTTTTCACAGGTTTCTACACTAGTCTGAAGTACAGATTGCATTTGCAGCCATCTAATGTTCCATCTGAAAAATATTCCTTCTGATCAGACACAGTGCCCATTTACAAGTGTATTACTTTTCTGCACGGGCAGCATAGTAAACACGAGATCCTAAGAGTTCATACTGAAAAAGACTCATTCTGGTCATCTCAATTAGATTTTTGTAATTGCAGAAGTTAATCTGGCTGTTGCATTGAGTCATTTTTTCAGAGAAACAGGCAAATGATCAGATCTCCCCTGCAAAATGAAAATTATATAAAACAGTCTCTTCTACATGGGCTCACTCTGTATCATGTACAAGCTCACACGGTACATCTTCTGATTTTAAATACTTTTGTAGGTCTGGCATCTTTTTTGCTTGAAAACAACTCAAACATAAATTGTAAAAAGGCAGCTTTACAGCAATTTTAAAGTGCTGTTATATTGTGCAGCATTCCAAGTGAATTATTGCTGCACTGTCAAAGAAAACAAAAACATTTGGGAAGGACTGTTTATTTTACAGTGGTTGACCAAAAGTATGCAAGTGGTTATAAATGCAGACAGCTAACGATGGGAGGTGCCATTGCTCATTCTGTAACCCATTCACAAACCTTTGACACTGATTTTAGATCACTAGAGATAGTCAGTCTCATAGGAAAACACTTCCAAATCACTCAAGCTACAAACAAACAAAACACACCATTCTCCTCTCTCTCCCTATGCCCTGAGCCTTCTTCTCCAACCTATCCCCATAGCCAGCCAGACAAAAAGCATGGAGATTCTATGTGTAGTGAGATCTATTCAACCTTCTTTGAACTGTTTTCCACTATCTACAAGGGTACCTTGCAGAACTGTGTGTTTAAATTTGACTTGTCTTTCAGAGAAACATTTTTATTAATATAGTACCATTTTAGGTGCTATAGGGAACCATTTCATTTCATTAGATTCCCTTTATACTTATTTTCTCACCAAAATTGTTGCACAGAGGTTGAAGGCAAGGTAGAGCCCATATGAGAACGCATTTGTCAACACCTTGAATGCTATGTGCAATTCTGGTCTGCTCGTCCTACAGATATGAAGGTAGCAGAACAGAAGGTTAGAAGGATGATCATGGGGGCTGTCATATGAATGTCTACCCTCTGAAGAATGACTAAGCTGTGATTCTTCAGCCTGGGAAAGAGGTGATTTAGGAGAGCTTATAAAATCATGAGACATATGGAGAGGTGGCAGGAACTGTCTGTTGACCAGCTTTCCAAAGTCAAGAGTAAGTGGAATCAACTAAAATCAATAGTAGGCTAACAAAGAAAGATGGTCCTTAGCACTTCAGGTTGTAGGTCAGTGGAACTCCTTGCTACAGGACATTAGGTGCTAATACTTTATGTGGGGAATAGCCAAACGCTTGGAGAGTAGCAGGGGATTGCACACTGTATCCTTTCTCTGTATGCTCTCTCTTGTCTGCTTACAGAAAAAGAATGCAGGGATAGATCAGCATCTGTTCTGTCCTGGTATGGCTGTTCCTGTGTAATAGCATAAATCTATTTGCGAAGGGGAGGTATATGTGTGCTCAGCTTCTCCCTGCCTTCCCTCTTACATTTGTAATGCAGACAAGAATGGGTTCTTGAAAATGTTGAAAACCTTATGCTGAGCATAAGCCCTTGGTGTAACCTCCAATTTCTTAATGGGCTCCCAGCACGCTAACACCAAATTTACTACTTCAGAAGAGCACATCTTCCTAAATCTGTATCTGTTGTCATTGCCCAATGTAAAACATCTCACTCCATCCTTTCTGCTCAATCCCTTCTGCAGCAAAGCAACTGCCAATAGTACCAGTGCATTTAGAAAGAAATAGCAATTGTGATTTTTATCAAATGAGCTCATTTCTTGTGGAAAAGACACCTCTGATTAGGGAATGATCTTATATTTCCTTGCTCTGTAGAATCCCTGTATTAAATGTCATGCTTTGACTGAACACAGTGTGGATGTTGGTTAAGTGGGAGAGGAATCCTTAGCAGATTATGAAGCAGTCATTCAGTTAAGAAGCAAAATGATGACAACCATCATTGTTATAATTTATGAGAAAAGACCCCTGCAAGTCCTGATACTCATTGTAGAGTGGTAGAGAGATTAGTCTTGGTCTAGATCAGTCAAATGTTCTGAAGAGAAAGGAAGAAAACTGCTAAAGAATTCAGTCCACCCACTGCTGTACTCTGCATGCTGAAACACATACACATGCTTGCCTCAGTTGTTAATGAAGATCTGTTGATGAAGGAAGCATATTAATCCCAGTGAACCTGCCGTTCATGAGTGTGCTGGGATTACTGAGTCACCGCTGTTTACACATTTTCCTTCCCTGTAGGTGCACACCCTTTCCCATGCGTTCCCGCAGTGTATGTGAATTGGTCTGAGGTGTCCTCCAGCTAAGCCCATTTATGTGGAATTTAATTAGAAGCCAAGGAGGAGAGTATCCCTGACTCCTTAACAGCTGATCAGTTCTTCTGCCCTCTATTTACTACCCTCACACATCAACACTGCCAGAGACTGTACAGTATTACCTTGCATGGCTACATAATTAAAGCTATCAGAAGGAAATAAGCATGCAAAAGCCTGCTGCTGTTTGCCAAAAGTAACCTTAGTCAATGGGGGAGAGAGAGAGGGAGAGAGAGATTGTGTGCTTGGTCTTTTTGCTGCTTGTATTAGAATCACACACTGCTATTTCTACTGTTTCTGCCAGTTGGCATCCATCCATGCTTTCTGTTCATGCTCAAGCAGCCAGGAACGCTACGGCGGGAGAGGAAGCCCCTTCTCACTTGTTGCTGGCTGAGCTGCCAGTGCCTTTTATTTGTAGTGGATCCAGCAACAAAATAAAACAAAACAAAGGAACCTCATCAAATCAGCTGTGTTTGTTAATGAATAGGTCCGCTGCATGGTTTTGGAGCAGTGTCCTGGAGCTTCCCTTCCTCTTCTGTCTCAATAAAGGCATTAGATATATTTAATGTCAGGGGTGGACATATAATTTTTTTAAAGTTGAATTGCTATGTGATTAGACAGAAAACTTCAGAAGGAAAATCCTGAGTTCCTTATTACTCAAATGTAGATGGAAGTGAGTGAACTTGGCCTGAACTGATCAAGCTGATTAGATGACTAAATTGAGCTCTCATACAGCAAGGAAAGTAGAACTCTCTTCTGACTGAGAAGTGGTAAAAGCTGCATATAAAGGGCATGTAATGAGAGAATCTGTGCCATTAACTTATATGTGCAGACTGGGTATACGCTTACGTGTCTCATGCCCAAATTACAACCACAACAGAAATATTTTTATGGAGACCAAATAACAGTTGGAAGAGACATAGAGGGTAAGGAAGCAAGAAAAAAAACCAAGTAATCGAAAACATCCTCTGTAGAAGAAGCCTACAAATAGCATTTGAGATGCTGAATATGAACTGGCCATACAAATACAGTTCTTACTGAAAAGTTGTTTGTTGAGGTAATTATCAGTTCTGGACTGCTTAATCTGAAAGGATAAGGATGCTGACAGAAGCAGGCTTATCCCAGCCTTCCTGCATGGGAACAGTACCTACTGATGCTGAGGCTGGATCTCCTCTTGGCGTCTCATTGAAAACGGACCTTCCAGTTTTTCTTCCATACACTTCTTCTGAAACGCTTACTTAGGTGATCACCATTAGAGTCAAGTTAGACCCAAGGTGGTGTGTCCCATTTCAACCTTGGCAAACCACTTACTAGTTTTAGTTCAAAGGCTCAGATCAGTCTGTTTGCTAAAGCAGCTCGCTATCAAGAATGATGGAAGGGAATATTTCTAACATGAATAGCACAGTCTTTTTGTACTCAGACACTTTTATTTCCAGAATTTATGGGCACCTAGAACTGCCGCTTTCTCCCATTAAGATGGAGGTAAGAGTGATTTATTCAGCTTTATGAAAATTGTAAGGTAGGAAACTGTAGTGTAGTTAGGGCAAGTTAATCATTTATTTAAAATGGAGCTGCCTACATTCTAAATAGTTTCTTTTTCTTCTGAATTAACTGGTATTTTTGTACTCAGAGCGCTGGAACTCTGATTGGGGAAGTATTTTTTACAAGAGTGAAACGCTGTAAATTGAATATCTTATACGCATTTCACATTTCTGATGTGTAGACCTCTTGTGAATTGTGTAAAAGAAAATGCCATTCTCCCATTTAGGAAATGAGGCAGCAGAAAGTGAACCAGTAGTGTATTCGAAATCTTCACTCCCTGTCTGTTAGACTGTGGTTCTTTTATCTGCAAGTGTGTTCCGAGAGTTTAAATTATATTATAAATTACATAATATAATTTTCTGTCAGTTACAATAAAAATAAAGTTTTTTGAAATGTTTTATCTGTCAGTTGGGAGAAAAGAGTATTGTGAAGGTGTTTCAGAAACTTGACAATTTTTCTGAGACTGTCCCTTCTCTTAATGGAAACCTGCCAGCAGCATCCGCCTCTGCTCCTTACTAAGGAGTAGTCTGAAAATAGAAAGTCTAGTCAATGAGCTGTTCACGTTACAAAAAAGGAGCAAGGGTTGACCCTGGACATTTCATCTGTTCTTATTCATTGTCTCTTTCCTGCAAAGCAAATTAGCCATAGTGTGTTATTTTGTAGAGAAAGCTCATAAAAAGAGTGGGATCTAGATCACTGTTTCTTGTTGGCTGAACTGCAGCAGCCAGCCGTGTGTGTGTCGTCAGCCTGCTGCAAATGGCATCGCTTCAGCTGTGCCTGGTGGGTGAGCATGTGGTCAGCAACTTGACCGTGTACCTGCGATGTCTGTTTTGAACTGGCCCGGTGACAGCAGGTTGGTAGTAAAAATCTACATAAGAGATATTTTGTAGAGAAAGTTTAAGACATGACCGGTGTGGAACCTGGCCTAGTAAAAATTAGATTAATTCAGTGTAAACTGGGAGAAATCCGTCATTTCATTTCAGGATTAACCAGATCTTTAGCTTAGCTGTAACGTCTCAGGGAGCTGAACATTTGCTTCTGGGAAGTCTGCAAGTACTGGGTCCCCTGGCATGGGAGTGCTGCATGCACAGAACAAAGCACCAGGACTCAGAGATTCCAGAGTTTAGTATCCTTTGGGGTGCTTTTCCTTCCTTGTTTTTATGGACAATGAATAAACCTGGGAGAATAATGTAAGTGTAGATTTACTGTACATGTTTTAAGTCTCATATTCTTTATAGCACAAGGTAAGCTGTAAAAGTTCAAGGTCTCAGCTCTCTGTAAATCAGTGTGGAGCCATCAAAGAGACTGGGACAATGCTTACATACAAGAGTCAGGGCATAATTTGGAAAAAAAGAAAAAAGTAAGGCTGGCTCAGTATTATCTGGCTGTAACCTTTTCTCTACCTTAAAAACAAACATCCATGATTAGAAGAGCTTTTCCAGTGGCCAAACATTAATTTTTTTTCAGTCTTTTAAAGTAGGCTAGTAATCTAAAGCCAGTTAGAAATGCTTGCAGTTGTGCCTTAAAGAATGATCCTTTTACAATTTTCCAGACTGACTCTCCAGTCTTGCTTATCTGTCTGCTGTCCTGGGCTGTCACAGTAGTTCTTGTGAAAGTGTTTTCTTTAAGAGGGACAGTAATTTTTGTATGGTAAATAACACCAGCACGTTATTTGAAAAGCATCTGAAAGGCAGGATTCTTTTCTCTGAAGCCATTGCAGCGCTGCATTCGGGACGTCTATGGCTGCCTTCCTGTCCAACAGGAGAGCTGGCTGACGGGGTGCACTTGTTACATTTGGTATTCAAGACATGGATTTTCCTTTATTTTGTTTCGACGTGGGATACTCACAGTGTTCTTCATACTGTAGATACTCCATGGCAGCTAGCTGGTGGATTCAGGCGATGATGACTTGCAGCGCTGCACTCGAAACCCTATTTCAAGATCTTGTATTGCCATCCATCACTACAGTCTCTGAGTGCCCTCTGCATAAAATCAGTGCCAGGAGGACAGACTCTGTAGAAGAGCACAGAGCTTCTCATTTCTCCTCACTACTGAGGTAGCAAACTTTATGGGAGGTCCACATTTGTGGACTGCTCTGGCTCAGGACTGGTGGCCAGGCATCTCTTGTGCTGCTGTCCGCTTGTCCACCATGGACTGAGACCCCGGTGCTGCAGCCTTGGGAGAAAGCTCACAACTTTGTTGTTCAGGGGTCTTTGTCACCTAAGAAATACGTCTGGCTGAAAGCAACATTGTCCTGACCCATCTGTATAGGACAGAGTGATGAGGGTTGTTTTTTTTACGAATGGAAAGTAGGAGGGAGGATGGATGGGGCGGTCAGCTGCCTTGCAGCACTGTGCAGGCTGCAGCACCCAGCCAGCCCTACATGTGCCCTTTCCCCTCTCTCTGTCTTCATTTCAGCCTCCTACACACTCCTTTTCTGTGTCCCAACCAACACCACCACCCGCTTAGCTAGCCCTGTGGTCACTGCTTCCTAACCTCCTCCACCTCACAGAACAAGGAGGGAGCCAGCCCTGCTTCCTGCTGATGCTGGCCCCGGCGGCCTTGGCTGGGGGACAGATGCTGCTGGCAGAGGTCTGGGAGGAACTTGCAGTGGTAGCAGAAGAGAAGAATTTGGCAGGGAGGTGAGCCACATGATTGTGATTCATACTGTACTCTCGCAATGCGGCAGGAGGGCTAGGGAAGGCGTCGGGTGCCAGCCCCGAGAGCAGAGACACTCACGTTCAAGCATCACATTCTTTTTATAGTAAGGCATGCCTCATAGGAAAAATATTGAACTTGGCCTTCCAGGATGAAGAAAATATGCCTGACTGTGATTTTAATGCTTGAGTCACTCACTTAATCAGTTACTGGTTGCATGTAGGAAGCCTTCTATTAGGCTGACTTGGGAAAATTGTTTTTAATTAATTAATAGTGACACTGAGCTGCTTTTTAATTTGTTCAAAACTGCTTTCGTTTGTAGTTCCCTCTATGTAAAAACATTCTTAAGATACCATAATAATATATATATATAAATAATATATAATAATATAAATAATACCATAATAAGAGGAGTAATCACCTTATTTCAGTTACTTGATGCAGCTGCCTCCCAGATAGGGCACTTTATTCAGTCAGGGGTCGGAAGCTTGCTGGAAGGCAAAGTCATGCAGGACACATGGTGGCCTAGTTGGCCTGGTTCTTCTGCTTGTCCTGGTGCTGAGTGGTCTCTTAGCCCTGGGTCATGTGCATGTTCACGTAGGACATATGAGTGAATGGAGCAGCATATGCCATTGGCAGTGCAGGTAACAGTTCAGAGACGGTGTAACCAGCTTAGCTGGAAATTTTCTCCTCTGCTTTTGTCTTGAGTACCAGATGTAACAAGTGTACCCTGTCAGCCTCATTTTGACCCAGCTCTCCTGTTGGACAGGAAGGCAGCCATAGACATGTGGGTCAGCTGCAGAGCCGAGTCTGTATGTTGCAGCACACTTGCAAGGCCCAGAGACCTGTTGCTTCCTGTGTGCCGTAAATCTGTGTCGGAATCAGAAAACACAGAGGCATGGAAGTTCCTCTTCCTCACCGAGTGCGTTTGTGATGGATTTATATTGATGGCCACTGTGTTCTGCAGCCACAGACTTCTATTATCTTCAGGCTCCACCAGCTCAGTCCCTATTTCCCGTTGAAGGTGAGACAAGGTCCTATATGAATGTGGGGTGGAATTACAGCTGGACTTTCTAATTGCTGTTAGCACAGGAGAACCTTTAAGAAATATAGCAAGTCCTTTTGTGTTCAGAGCTGCCTCTGCCCCCTCTTCACTAGTTAACTTCATGCTAGATTCACTTCTGTTTTGCTGTGAAAAGGCAGTAAATCACTAACTTTACAGAGGGCATTTGAAAATAAGGTCATTAGTGCTTTAATTCTTGGGGGAAAAAAAGCAGCCAGTTTCAGCTACCTAGAACTTCCAAAGTGTATAGAAACATGAATGCTGGTAACAACTATTTTAGGCCTCAGTCTTAGACATGATAAAGTAACGCTCTCCAGATTTCATTTTGGGAGCAGGACCCACTCCTGCATAGACACGTTCATACGCCATGAGCCTTGGGGCAGGTCCGGAGCAGGGTATCTACCCCAGTATCCACCCCTCGGCTTCAGCAGTGCTGCCTGGGCAGTGTGGGGCCACCAAGCCTGGGCAGAAGCCAGGCCAAAGCCAGGCAGAGGTGGGGTTCAGCTCTGTCAGGCTGTCCTGCGAACAGATGCCCTTTCATCACCTCCTCCTGTTTCATGAGAACAACAGGAAGAACAATCTGATTCTTGGAGTAAGGGCTTCAAAAGTTCCAGGAGTGTTTTGGGAGGAGTGCCAGCATCTTCTGTGCTCTGAAGAGTCCCATCAGGAAGCTGCTCTGATAAACCGCAGTTCTCATTCTGCTCTTATACAGGTTTGGCACCACTAGATAGTAGTAATTTTAAGTCTGAACCAAGAACCAGAAGGCAGCAATACTAAGTGGTAACTAGAAGGAGGTAATTGCACATTGGCCCTTTCTTTGTCCTCTGTAAATGTTCCTACATCCTGTATCTATTGCACAAGCATCTCTTGTTTAGGCGGCTGGTTACTGAGAAGAAGCAGGTCTCCCATGTGTCTGAGGCTGTCATGGGGCTGTGGGCAGCCAGCATAAATCAGAGAACCCAAATCCAGATACCACGGGGTGCAGAAATGCCTCAGGGCTGCCTTTCTGCTTCTCTTCGTCTGTGCAGGACTCTTAATCTGGGGCAATCAGTTATCTTTCGTTTCCCTGTGGGATTTGATGGCTTAGCGCTTGGTGGTTGTTTGCAGTAGTAAATAACTGCCTTGGATTGAAAGGAGAGTTCAAAGTCAAAGAGAATCCCCTCTTTAAACAGCTAGCCTTTTTTTTTTTGTCCTCACAGGAGGAATCACGGGGAGTTGCTGGCTGTGATTCACCCTCTGCCATCTCACTTATGGAGGTTTCACGTCAGTGCTGCCCTGGGTGGCTGTGTCATGCCGGAGGCTGTGCTGCTGGCCTAGCTGGGTGTCTGAGCAGCCAAGGTGTCTATTTTGGGATTAGCACAGTTTTGGGTCTGACATGTTATTGCAAACAGCTGTCTGTGCATTCAGGTTCCTAAAATATCTTTAAATGCCTGGGTGTGTGTGTCTTCCTTAAGACACAGAGGAAGTCTGTGGTGGAGCAGGAACTTTTCCCTGGGGCAAGGCTGTGACGGTGCAGAGCTGTGAGTAAATCACTGTGTAGCTCACCGATGTTTTTGAAGGCAGCTCCAAACACAGCTGGTGAGAGAAGCACATGTGAGATGGTAGAACCTCTGCCTGGGAGGAGAGCCCAGGGCTTCACGTGGCTCCGTGACAGGCAGGGCTCCATGACAGGCATCTATCCTACTGTCCCATGTCAGTGAATTACATCTAGAGCAGCTATGGTCTATATGGTGAAAAACAAACAAACAGATCTATAGCTTTGAGATGTCAGCCATCTGCCAAGCAGAGGCTCGATAAATCAAGGTTATACGAAGAGGGTAATGCGCACACGTGTGTTTTGCAGGCTTTGCATATTTCTCCCATGACCAGTTTTTCTTAGTTGATACTTTGCAGAAGATGTTCCTAAGATTTATGCAGCTGATGGCAATTAAAGAATGGTGCCGGGAAGACGTGTACCCCTTTTGGAGGGAATTTAGTTACTATCACTCAGCACATTTACTTTCCTTTATTACAGCTTACCGTATTTGATTGTCTGATCTTGGAAAGTGATGGATATTTTCAGTTTTCACTGTTCTTAAGTGGAACTGTAGATGTTTTATGTTTTTGCTGGAGGAGTTTTAAAGGAATCTTTAAATCTGTTGCTTCACCTAGTGCCCCTGTTAAGGTGCTTTAAGGTAGGGTGCGAGTGGCATGGCCTTTGCAGCCTGTCTGCCCTAATGCCATTTTTTTCCTGGAGGCTCATTGTCAGAGCCGCTCACCTACTGGAGCAGCCTGCTATGCTGCTCTGGAAGGAATCCCATTGAAGAAAATCAGCTGGTATGAATGAATGGAGAGACTCCAGCTCTGCCTTTGCTGCCAGTGGAGATACTGGCTCGTCTTGCACTCAGAGGCAGAGCTCACACAGACACTGAGGGAGGCTAGAACAAACCCTACTAAACTAGTTAAGGAATATACTGAAGAAGGCAGAATCTGGCTATTAGTAGATGCCTTCAGTTGCTTTTGAACTGCGTTTTTGCTAACAATTCACCCCAATTTTGAAAAATGATGGAGTATCAGTCCCTAGACTTGCAAATAAGCATTTTATTAGCTTTCAGATGCACACGACGTATGTACTCCTGGACACTTGCAGAACCTAACTGGTACTATATGACAGTTGTTTCACTTCTTTATAATCTCTGTGAATTCTTTAGTGAAGAACATAAAATAAAAGTCAATAGCAATGCTTATGAGGAAATGTATTGTGTTTAAGTGCACATTGTGAAGAAAAAAGGCATTAGGATTGTTCAGACTGTAGGAAATGAGGAGAGGAGGAGGAAATAGTGTTTGCTGAATGTGTTTATGTGAGGATTACATGCAGTTTAGGCAATTCAAGATTTCAGAAGCAGATAAGGGCTTCTAAATCAGCCATAAAACCTGTATCTGATTTTTCACACCAACGAAATAACAAAAAAAGGTTTTGTTTTCTCTGGAGGAAAACAGACTGAGGGAGGCATAGGGCCAAATTCTGATCTCACTTTCGCTGGTGTTCAGTGAAATTGTTGGAAATACGCTGGATTTACACTGATGTAAGTAAGATTAGAGCCTTGCTTGTGACAGATAGAACATTGCCTCTGTGTGTTTGGTATCATTTGGGGCTATTTTAATATAAAAACTATTTAAAATACGTTGATATTGCTGTAATGTAGTTGGCAAATCGTAGTAAGCAAGTATGGACAAATATTACATAACAATGTGCAGCTTTCAAATAGTTTTGCTGCTATTTGGCTGAGTTCTTTGGGCCTCCATGTATCATTGCTAGTTTAAATATATTTCTTATGAATGGACTCTTTAACTTAGAAGGAGTAAAAGAACATCAACCGTGCAAGTCTGAAATGAGTCAACACTCACATGCCATGTCTCTTTCAGTTGCTAAGCGACAGCTTGTCTCGTCCAATCTTTAAATTGAATTTCTGGCTGGATGTGTTTATTCTCTGGACGTGAGTGTAGCCAGGCAAATCCTTCTTTCTGCAGTGCAGCCTCTGTTGCTGCTGCATAGCTTGTAGATGATACATAATCATTTTGCAGATACGTTAGCAAACTGGAGTGAATCAGAGTTGTGGCATCAGCTTAGACTCTTCACCAACTGTAGGTCCATTCCATTGTTTGTGTGTATTTCTTCTATTTTAAGTTCTAAATCTGAGGTCAAACTGTATGTTTCTGTAAGCCAGTGGATATCCTTTTATTTCAGCGGATCTGTTGCAATTTGCACTGGCTGAGAATTTGGCCGATAAAAGCTTAAGTCAACAGAAGTTTTAATTGGGGAAAAAACAGTAGAAAAATGGAGTAAAGCTGTTGCTGTAGAGAGACATTTCTATTATGTCATCCTAAAATAGTAGTGTTTTGAGTGTAGTCTGCCCGCTCATCTTAAACAGAATTAGTACAGTTAAGAAAGGGGGGAGGTGTATACGTTTCAAGGAGGTCTTTGAACGTTTTCTTGAAATATTCTTTGCATCTGAGATCCCATTTTTTGTGCGCCTTTATTTGCTCCAGAATACCGCTGCCTGCCAACAAAGGAGTGCCTGTCCTCCCAGGAATTTTCTGCATTCCTCTCTGGAGTAGGCATTTTTCTCAGCTACAAAGGCCCTTTGGCAAATTCCTTCTAATCATTGGATTTACCCTGGGCTCTGATAGGTGCCATTCATGAACTTGGTCTGCTGTTTGATGGGGCTGAAGCATTAATGGGATCTTTTCATGATAA
This sequence comes from Alectoris magna, assembly GCA_030625065.1. Classification (NCBI taxonomy): domain Eukaryota; kingdom Metazoa; phylum Chordata; class Aves; order Galliformes; family Phasianidae; genus Alectoris; species Alectoris magna. The sequence goes on along the minus strand of CM060560.1, from coordinate 164,092,031 downwards.
ACAAAACAGAGCAACGTTGCTTTAGGAATCACAAAGCCGCTCTCCTACGGCAGTGTGGTTCCTTCTCTCTCCTTCTCCTTTCCCTCCCTTCTTCATTTCCCCTTGGTTTATTCATCATGCTTTCCTTATTTTTATGAATGTATGTTCTCATTTTGTTTGATGACCATTTTTGGTCACAAGTCTTGTGCGCTCTGTGCCCATGCCCCAGGATATCGTATACACTCATACCAACTGCTGAGCTTTAACAGCTCTGTGGTTTCTCCAAGAGGTCTTACACACCATCAGAGCAGAGATGTCAACAGCTCCTGATTCCTGTTGTCCTCTCACATGGATGCAGGTTCTGGGATTCCTTCCCATCAGTCAGTAATTGGTATTCAAGGGAAGAGAGAAAGGAAAAGAAGTTAAGGGGGACTCACCTTGGCATCAGAATAAAAGACAAAGTTACCACTGCTTTTAAACTCTGTTGTTAATTGTGATTTTATAGTGTTTCGGACCACACAGTTGCAGGTTTTTTTCTCTCTAGTGACCTTGTAAGTACTGTGGATACGTTGTAAAGGGCAGTGTTGCAAGCTCACAGAGGTAATACACAGATAGTTTTACTTAAAAAAATAAGCTCGTCAGCTAAAGATAGGATAGAAGTGCATCTTTTCTTTGAAGTTGTTTCTATTTGTCTTTGTGCTTTGATGGGACCCAATAAAATAGAAACTCCATGATGCTCTAACAACTTTTGAGCTTGGTGTTGGTGAACATACAGAAGTGTTTCTTGGCCTGAGGGAAGGTTCAGGTGAGCTGTCTGAGACTTTGTGTAGGGAGAGTATGGCTGAGCTCCAAAGCAGCTTACCTAGCTCAAGTCCTAGGGAGCTGCAGCCATCCAGCAGGATCCCAAGGGAGCAGGCTGTTCCTTGCAGAAATCATCAACTGTGAGACCTGCCACTCCTTTCATCTAACATCTCACGGTTCTTCTGATGAAACATCACACAAACAGCTTGGGTGAGCAGTTTGCATCCTTCTGGAACACAAAACTTGCAAGATTTTACTTTAAAAAAAAAAAAAAAAAAAAAAAAAAAGCTTCCATTTTGAAATTCTGGGTTCCCAAACCACTGAATTTCCAACTGGCTGTTTCAAACCAATTCCTTTCCACATTCACTACTTAAACTATTGGTTCAGCTATTTTTGAAGCTGATAGTGAATCAGTTAGGTAAACAAAAACCAGACATTTTTGTTCCAGAATTCTCTAGGGCCAAGCAATCTTTTTCCATGGAAAGACTTTTTGCTGGAATTTTCCTCTCCAAAATTAAAAGAGGGAGGAAACACATAGAAGGGAAATGAACATGTCATCTCCCATCTGTTGCACATAACTTTTCACACTTCCAAACTGCTGAACAACATGAGGAGAAAAACTGGATGTACTGCAAGTATGTTAAGGAGATCTTAGACTCAAAAGCGGTACATCAGTAGGTGCAACACATGAAGCCATGACAGTCCACTACCTATATTTTTTTGGGTCTCTGGACAGCTCTCTGAGCTTTTCAAATAAGGGCTCGAGGTACCTTAAGTACCTGTTAGGATTGTTTAGCTTGGAGAAAACAAGAGATTTACTGTAACTAGTCCCAGTTGTAGATCTTCAGGGGCTTGGAAAGCACATAGTTTAGTCTTCCTTCCTTTGTCCATTTATCCATCTTGGTCTCATTGCAAAGCTTTCAGAGAAGGCAGGACCTTTCTGACATGGTTAACAGAAAATTGGCTGTCTGAGCTGACGTAAGCAGAAATGGAATCCTGATGGTCCTGAAATGGATCCTGATGATCCAATTGAAAAATAATTGAATGTGTAGAAATAACAGTAAGAAGCTGCATTTCCGATAAATTAAGGGAAGAACAAGAGGTGAAAGTGGCTATGGTGCAAAGTAAGTTAACCAGGCTGGCTGGCATGAACGGAATGGACAACCTGGTGGGACAGTTGTCTTGGTCATGCCACAGCCAGGACATCTCGAGCTTATTTCACTAGCTACAAAGTACTGTGCTTATGAAGGAACCACACCTGATAGCTCTTGTGGAAACAGGGTTGGGAGAATACAAAGAGGAGTTAAGGCACTGGCTGCTCTGCATCATTGCAGTTCAGTCCAGTCTCCTTAACTGTAAGCAGATATGAGATACGAATGACCTCAAGGCCCCAGAGCCCCTCAACTATTCCATATCAGCTTCCAAACCTGGAGTGCACAATGTTTTATTAGCAGTTGCTATAACTAAAAACACTTACTTGGCACCCATCAGTATGATATGCAGGGACCTTCATGCATTTTAGTGAATTAATTAAATGTATTACCGCGTTTAATGTCCACACTGGGAGATTCAGTCCTGGGCCATGTGGACTCAGAGATGCATGGTTTGAGTGGGACACATGATTAAAGGATGTGTAGTCATAATCCCAATCAGTGCACTGACAACTTTATTTTTTATTTGTTCTCTTTTTTTAATTCATTCTCCAAAATATTCACTGCCAAAAATACCGCAGGGATAATGAAATAATGTGAAAGCAGCTTTATGTTTGAAATTATATGTTTCATATCTCCTGAGGATATCTTGAATGGTGTAGAAAATTGAATTACATTTAAATAATGAAGTCTTTTTCTCAAAGAATATCAGTAAAAATGAGCTTTGCTGTCCTCAAAGAACTCACGCTATAAAATGCCAATCATGGCTTAATTGTGATTGAGCATGTTAATTGCAGATGACAGACTAAAGGTCTTTGAAGTCTAATTCTTGATTGGGTCTAATAATCTGTTTTTTCATAGCGCTGAACTTTAAAACTTAGGCCTGCAGCTAAACTAAAGGAGAGAAATGTAGCCGTGAGGTCACATCTAACAGTGATTGAAGGTGAAGCCCTTCTTGTGTTTACTTGGAGACCAGGGGAGAGTCCCAAAGGGGTCACCCTGGGGGTCACAGTCTCCAGCAACAAGCTCAGGTTTTGTACAGATCTGTTTCCCATACATTTAATGGAAAATGTGTCCGTATAACCATTTGAAAACTGTAGTTACCCAAAGAAAATGGTGCCCTTCCCATTAAATGTGGGAAATACTGACGTGAGCAAGGGGAAAGCTGTGCCTCTGTGTGCTCATCAGTCACTTCTCTGAAAGGAGACTTCTGCCTATCCTGGATGCAGAGAACTAGCAGATGAGGATCTGCTGAGGGTCTTGTCTGTACCCTTTAGGTGATCTGATCCCTCCAGTTGAAATAAACCTTAAAGTAGAACATGTATACTGTGGCGGAGATAAGACTGGCATTGGAGAAAGCCTTCTGGCATTTTGGCGTATGGAAAGAGCACGGTGATGATTGTCTCCCAAGTTCCTAGTAACGCTAGCAGGATGAAATTGCTAGTAGCACACCTTCATGTGATACAGGTGACAGCATACACAAGAGCATATTTTGGCCTTTAATCTAAGCTAACAGAGGACATGCAAGACTTACTTATCTAAAAATGGGATATCTCTTGCTGCTGGTTGCATCCCTCTTGCCTGTGGCTGCTGAATGGGCTGTGAGCAGCCATGTCCCACTGCTACCCTGAGTTCATTGCACCAGCTCCCATTTCCTATCCATTGCTAGGCTGGTGTTTAAGAGCAAAATGAACTGAGTGTGAGGAGATTCATTCTCTCTCTGTTACACCCAGGGCTGTGATTGCAACTGCAGCAAAATTTGAGATGCACCGGTGTGTGGTTGAGCACAGGTAAGAGCTTACTGGCAACGGTTTAGAATTTCTGGAGGATTGTTTTATTCATCCAGAAACACTAAGTTGTTTAATCAGAGATTCCCAGGAGGAAAGGTTCATTTCAGTGATTTTCCCATTTCAATTAAAACAAAACAAAAAAAAGGCTGCATGTCCTGTCCCAGCATTTTCTAAATGAAAAAGTCTGTTTTTCTGTTTGAGATATGAATCAATCTATGATTAAGACAAACATTAAAGGCCAGAAGGGAGCATCTGTATCTGCAATGAGAAATTTCAGTCAATTCTTTGTGGTTTCGTTTCATGAATCTTTGTTATACTTTTACTTTCAAAGGACTTCTAATCGTTTTTCCTCTTCTGTGCTCGGAATACCAGCTGTTAGGTCATGCAGCTTTCAGTTCCCTGCCCTTAGCATGGCATTTGTCAGATTACAAGGCAGACACTCCCATTGGGTTGTGTGATAGCAGTATGTCATCTGTCTTGGTTCAAATGGAGGAACCGGTGCTGTAGCTGGAAAGAAAAATGTGCTTTTTGATTGATAGCACCATTTTCTCTCTTAGCTTCAGGAGCCAAATTTTCAGCCCCAGCTGCTTGGCAAGCAAGTCTATGTGGGGGTCACTGAAGACCATCGTACCACTACCACTGTAGTGATCATACACCTTGTGCAACACTTCTTAGGAGACTTGTCAAGTCTGGTTTAGTCTTTGGATGGAAACAGTCTGCAAAGTTCTCACAAAATGGGGAAACTGCTTCTAATCAGTGCTAAATTCTGTATGAGATCTTTCAGAAAGATAGTATAGCCTCTTATATGGGATTATAATAACCTCGTAAACCTGATATGAGGTAGATTCTTCACTAATGCCAGAGCACAAGTGCAGAACTTGGCTTGCTCACCCTTTACATTTTCAGATCCCACATGCACATGAGGTATACATTTTGAAGAATTAAGGCAATTGATCATGGGAGCAGCTTGCTCAGGGGATGTGGTGAATTCTTCAAGACTTACAGTCTCTAAATCACAACTGGATGTTTTTCTGGAAGATATGCAGCACCTCAATTTTGATACTGATGCAAGAATTCCTGGGCAAAATGACTTGTGCTGTGCAGGAGGTTGGACTACGTGATGACAGTGGCACCTTCTGGTCTAATTGGTGTCCTCTAGGGACTTGGGGAGTTATTAGTGTGAACCCTATGTTGTGCCTCAGTCCAGTGTTTAACTCTGTTTTACCTTACATGGAGACTATTCACATTGCTGTAGCAGGAAAAATGATCTGAATGCAGAACTCCAACCCTTGAGAGCTGTATTCTGTTGAGATGGGAGCAATCCCCTGAGCAGCACAAAGAGGGTGAGGCTGGCATGGGAAGGAGAGCGAATCAGCCTGGATACCAGCTGCCATGGGAGGAGCCATGTTATAATATTACTATTAACATGATATTTGGCTGTAGGAAGCTGTCCCCTTCAAGGTCCAGCTGTGCTGGTGAAAGAGATCACTACTCTCAGCCAGAGGTTATCAACCTTGCCCTGCTCTGCTTCCTAATAGTGCTTCCTATTCTGTCTCAGGCAACATTGGCTGGATCAGTTCAGCTGGATTAAATGGTTGATCTGAGCCAGCCTGCCCAGTTTTGTCCTCAGGGGCTGGGAGGCTGTGCCACTGGGAACACCAGAGGCCAAGCCAGGCAGGCTCCAGATTCCCCTGAGGGGGGGATGCCAGTTGTAGACTGAGCAGAGTGTCAGGCCCCATTTAGCTAACTGTGCTGTGGCCTGAGAGATTTTGTTGCCCTATTTGTGGGTGTTGAATTCTACCATAGTAATCTTCACTGGACCTCTGCCATACCAAGTCCAGGTTACTGGCACATCCTTTGGAAGAGGATTTGTTTTATTTGCTTGTCTAGGAAATAGAAGTTCACATCCTGTTGAGTTGTACTGGCCTTGCTTTCCCTGCTCATTTCTGGCATTTCCCTGCCACCACACTGAAAATCCGTTTAACATGTCAGCTCCTGGTGAGCAATAATTGCATTATCAGCTCCATCAAGTTATCAGTGAGCCTATAAAGCGGCGTCTTTTCCTGGACCCCTATGCCTTGCAGCCTCGGTGCTTTCAAAGAAGCACACATGAAAGAGATTGCTGTGCCTGGCATCAGTACAGACTTGTGCTGAGACCACGCTCATTTACTGCGAGTTTTATTACCTGTGGAATGTAAAAAGGATGTTCAGTGTAGCATGTCTGATGGGCAGGAAGCAAACTAGGGCTTGATTTTTAACTCTAGTTAATATCCAAATATTTTGTTGTGCAAGAACTGCTAATTTTTATTTAATCTTCTTAACAGCTACTGAGCCAAAGTCAGCCATGGTCACATCTGTGTAACCTCAGAAAGGAGGCTGAGGACTTACATTCCAGCAAATTATTCTGGATTTAAATGAGGGTGACTGAAGCAGAATCTGGTCTAGGGTTGGTGATTTGTGTTGATTTGAGGAAGGTGCATCAGCGTGTAAAACCTGCTGCTCTGTGGGAAGGATTTGAGGATGGCAGTCTTCAAGAATGGGCAGAAGCCAGTCTGTGCTAGCTTGATTTACTTCTCAGCGTAATGTTGGTTGGCATGTGATGAAATCACAGTTTCTATTAGATGTTCACTGAATTTGTTACAGAGGTCCTTGCTGGTATCACTTCAGTGCAGGTCCTGTCAGTGCTTCCATTATAGTATTTGTTCATGAGTAATATTATAACATGGCCATAAAAGTTTTCTCCAGATTGAAAACTGGTGCACAGGTTCCCAGCTGAGATCCAGGAACATTTCTCTTATGCTTAAAATTTGAAGGAAATTGTCTTGGCCCTGGTTTAGTTAGAATAAGACAAAAATAGGATTTTGGCTGCATTGGAACATATTTTACATTTCTTTCACTAAAACAGAAAAATATTTTATGCACAGTAATTTTCTTTACTGTTTTTATATACAACAGAATTAGGGAACTGGGCAGTAAAAAGACACATGGCTGTCCACATGTGAAAATATATCTTATATATTACATATATTGTAATATATCTTAATTCCCTATCTCGTCAGCAAGGGGATTTTATTTTAAGATTTGGTCGAGGGGGAAAAGCAGTTGCTAGTGCTCTGAAAATATCATGTAGGCATCTCCTTTTAAAAATGTATATGTACAAAACAGCGTTAGATCATGGGTTTGCTAATCTAATGTTTTGTATATAGTAGCCAGCATGAGAAAAGGATAGAAGCAATCTCCTCATAGACGGCTATTAACAAAGAAAGGCCACAAGGGAAGGTTCTGTCTGGTTTATGGGCCTTTAATGGTTGTCAGATGCTCTCTAACACCAGAGTTTGGATGTAGATAGCTAATGGAGCTAACACACGTTTTCATTTCTGCCCATTCTCCTTTAGCACTTCTAGCTGCTCTTGATAAACTGATGTAAATCAATGACTCCCAGACAGATCCTGGCCCCACCGACCCCTTTACAGCCCTCACAGGGTTCTCTATGCCTTTGGGTGGTTTGGGGCTGTAGGAAACTTGGTGATGCAATAGTACCCAGACTCATTGTGTGATGGGATACATGACCCACCCTGATCCCTGCTAGTTCTTGCTGTCTGACTGCTTTGAGGGGATAGAATAAGGAGGAATGTTACTTTAAATGAAGGAGGGGAGATTTAGGTTAGATGTTAGGAAGAAATTCTTTATGCAGAGGGCATTGAGGTGCTGGTATAGGCTGCCCCAGAGAAGCTGTGGAAGCGCCATCCCTGGAGGAGATCAAGGCCAGTTGGATGGGTCTTTGGGCAACCTGGTAGAGTGGGTTGCAGCCCTGCCTGTGGCAAGGGGTTGGAACTGGATGATCTTGAAGGTCCCTTAGAACCTAAGCCATTCTATGACTTTGTGATTTCTTTGGGGGCTGGAGAGTGGAGGACTCTTAGGCAGTTTTAGCGGACATGTTTATTCTGTGACATCCACTAGATTCACTCAAGAACTCCATGGTTGTCTGAAGTTACAAACCCACTGTCAGTGTTTCCAGCCTGTTTTGCAGAAGCTGATACTACTCCTGGTCTTTCTTTTAAAAAAAATTTTGTCAGGTGAATTAGGTGCTTGTGAAAGGTGTTGGCCTCACAGTCCTAGAAATCAAAGTCATCTGTTAATCCCTCATCTGAATCATAGAATCATAGAATCACAAGGTTGGGAAGGACCTACAAGATCATCTAGTCCAACCATCCTCCCTTTACCATACCTACAGAAAACCACTAAACCATATCGCCTAGCTCATAATCTAGATTATATCACTGCCCTATTATCATTATTATCATAGCTGCCTGGAAAAGGCACTAGCCTCTAATTCTGGCAAGTCATATGCTGAATTCCTGCCGGGGGAACAAGAGAATTTTAAGTTTGGTTGCGTGCCCTTGGCCTGTGACTGCTAAAGGAGAGCTCCGACAAGCAGCATAGAGGGACTGGGGCGTCACCATCGTGGTTAGCACCAAAAAACTTGCTGCAGTTTGTTTTTCACATGCTATGTCTTTATTCGATTTTGAAACTTCTCTGTTAGGAACTTTGTAGCTGCTGTAACTCCATGCTCTGGTAACTCTAGGAACACGAAGTGACCAAAGGAGATTTCAGGAGATTAGGTGGCAGGGGTTGTTTTATGGTGCTTTGAGCATGGCTGCTCAAATGCACTGGAATGGGGCGCATATTCATGAGAATAGCTTTCATAGACATCTGATGACTTTAGATAAAGCCAAGGCAGTAATTAAGCTGTTACAAGAGAGAGTCATCATTTACATGCATTTTGAATTGTGTGGGAAATTTTCTGGTATTGTAACGATAGAAGTCTCATATGAACTCAGCATAATATTGAGAGCCGGGAAGAGATTCTAGTATTTTACTGCGGTGAGGGGCTTGGCTGGGCTCCACATGTGGGTTCCTCTTGGAACCCTCCATAACAAAGTGTGTCCCTTCATGTCACACAAGCCAGCATTTCTGGAGTGAAACCTACCTCATCCCCAGCTGCCAGGCATTGATTTTGTCCTGCGTGCACAACCCCAGATGGCTTCTGTTTGGCTCTGAAGCACATTGCTACTCATTACTTGTGTCCGTGGAGCAGACAAATCCAAAGGTTTAAAGTACTTCAGAAAATTTTGTCATTGTGGAAAACTCCAAAATGTACTCTGAGCTTCAAAGTAGCGTATCAGTAGTCAGCTCTCCTGTAAAGGCTGGCATTTGCTCTCCATCACTGTGTGCAAGCGGGGGGAGGTGGCAAAGGTGCATGTGCATTTCCTGGCTTGCTTTCACCTGACCTGAACCGAATCCAAACACTCAAAGCAGAGTCACAGCAGAGTTCAGCAGCACCCTGAGATCGCAGCATTAACCCATTCACAAGTTTGAGAATGAGGGAAAGGAGGGCATGCCTAGAGATCCCACACTCCTGTGAACCTCCCGGCCAACTGGTGAGCAGTGTAAATTGGTCTGGCTCCATTGACCTGCAGCTATGCTAAGTATGTGGGAAGGGGGCTGATGCATTCAGGCAGATCTTGCTTTGTTTGCATTCATTCAGAAATTGTGCTGTACCCAAAACATGGCATAAGCACATCATAGTTTAAAATTTAAAAATAGAAATCAGCATGATTTTCTATGTATGTGCTGTGTTTTATTTTTTTTCCTGTGTGTTAGTTATTCATGGAGCTGTTAACTACAAATTCACATGAATCCCAAGGAAGCGTTTGATCTAAAATAAGGAAAATACCTTTACAGGAGAAATGTATAAAAATCTGATTGATATTTATTTTATTAAGCATATATGGATTGTTTGAGTTTGTGTCCTGGCTATAATCCCTGTGTTTAGAGCTATGCTGATGGGAAAATGGTATCCAGCAATTTAGGAAAGGTGATACTGTGTCAACAGATAGGCAGTGGGTTAGGACATGTGACAGTAATCTTCCACGGCATTCAGAGCATTCAGACCATATGCTTTAAAACATCAGTAAAATACATGTCAGAGCCATTTCCTCCCCACAAACCCCCCCAAGGATCTTTGGGGGATGTGAGGAGGGAGCTGCAGCCCCTCTCTGGGCACTTGCTAAAGGGCACAGGGACAGAGGAGAGGACATGGCGCCTTGTTCTGGATGAGTGAACAAGGCTCAGCTGTGTGAGAAAGTGAATGAACAGAGCCAGCAGCTGTATGATGTGAGCAGAATGTGGCAGACTGGCAGGAGGTTTGCTCACAAATGCTTACTGGCAGCTTTTTGGAAGGTCTCGTTTCAACAAACTCATGTAAAGTAACAGTGGGCACTGCTGGCTGTTCTCTCTACTCTCGTTTTTCTGCACTGTCCTGATTTTTGTCTACAGGTTATAAAGGCCTTTTAGAAAAGGTTTTAGCATGCAGTGGAGTCTAGCATTGGTGGTTAATTTTTCAGTTCAGTCACCATCAAGGCATCTCATCTGTGCCAGCTATTCCTGGTCACTGAAGGCAAGGGTGGCTGTACACATGCAAGAGGGTAATCTGGGAGCCCCCTGGAGCATGCTTACAGCCTGGGATGGTGGGAAACCCCTTCAGCTGAACCTCTTCGGCTCAGCCTGGACAGCTGAAAGCTCAGACAGGAGGAAGCACCTCCAACCACAAATAAACAGTTTCTGTTCATTGGAAGGTAATGGACCGAAACCTGATGTTTTTACTCAGGCAGAACTCTCACTGAAGTCGTCCGGCAGTGTGTCTGCAGCAGGGCGGCGGGTCTTGCTCTGGGGTTATTTATTGAGACCATCATTTCTGAACCTCCCACTGGTAGCGCCTATCTTCCTCAAAAACAGGCTGCTTGGGAAAGGAGCACAGGGGAGTCCTGTGTGGAGGCAGTAAAATGGTTTACATTCTGTATTAATATTGATTTAACAATCATAAAAGAGCATAAATGTTTAAAAATTAAACATTTTTTTGTTTAAATATTAAACACTGGTATTTTTCCTCCTCCTGATCTTTAAACCAGCCTTGAATGTGGTTGAGGCTGTTTCAGAGTCATTCCTTGCCGTCTCTCTAAGGTAACTTTTCAGCACAAAAGCTTCCTGGCAGAAGGTACTCAGCGGCTGGCAGTAGCTGAAAGGGTTATTTCCAAATGTTCATCATTGTTTATTCCTGTCAAGAGGTGTTCCTCACCTTTTGAACTTTCTAACTGCCAGCTCAGGTTGTCCAAAGTGTCATGCAGACTGATCAGCATGGCGTAGAGGGGAATTACCTATTCAGGCCGCTTTGAAAGATCAGTAACAGCTTCCTTAATTGAATAAAGGGTAACTCAGTGTTTTATGAGCATCTCTCAACACAGTCATTGGTTTTATCAGTCTGCAGTTTTAAAAGACATCCCTTCTGCAAACAGTCCTGAGCCACTGCTAGCTCACAGTACTGCAACCTATGCCGGCTGCTGAGCCCATGGTCCAGCTTGGGGCTCACTCATGTTGCCTGATACTCTCAGGATGTCAGGACAGGCTGCGGGCACCTCTGCATTCCACACATGGCACACGCTTCCCAGTGCATATAATGGGATGTGATGCGTGGCCTCAAAGCAGGTTGCTGCTGTGCTTGCTCACGCCAGTGTGGGTGTGGGGAAGAGCTGGAAAAAAGGCAGCTGAGGTTGAATATCCTTCTTCTTGGGTAGAAAAAGCATTGCAAATGTGCAGGGCTGCAGGTTCCCTCTGATGGATCTTTCCCTTCCTGCCTGATCCTTCAAGGCTATGGTAAAAATGCTAAGGTAATACAGTTGCTGGGGTTTGTGTGGATGGTTGCTTAATTAACCCAAGGGGGAAAGATGCTTCAGGGCTGAGGTTTGTTTCTGGGGTGTTCATCGCAGCTGTTGCAGAGGTTGCAAGGCCTGTGAGCACCTAGCTGAGGGCAGCTTCCCTGCCCCTGCCCGTGGTGGCACACTGCTTTCACATCCAGTGAGTAAAATGCTGTAAGGATGCTGTTCAGCGCCCTGCAGAAGCTGTGCTCCAATCTCCTGTGTTCTTGCAAGAAAGTGAATCCTGCTGCTGTATCCACGCCTCATTCCTTGGCGCGGTCTGCAGATGATGCAGGAACATACTGAGGCAGTAACCCAGCGCAGAACAGGGGCTGGCCAGGCTGGGGAGCCCAGGAAGGGGCCTAATTGCTCCCATACTTGCGCTGAAGTGACAGCAAGAGCTGTGTGTAAAGCATGCCTATCTTTCAGCAGCAAGTTGTTTGTCTTCTCACTCTGATTGTTAATGATCATGAAATGCTAGCGGGAGGCCAGCCAAGACACTGATTCCTTTTCTTTCTCTCTCCTTATAGATTTCAGGGATCCTAACACTTTGGGATAATGAAATAATGTGGCTTGTCAGTCCAAAATAATAACACTTTACAAAGTGGAAATGCAAATTTCCTGTGATATCCCTGAATAGCAGGTGGTATTTCCTGATGTATTGTTCTGACCTTCAGGGAAATTGATATTATGAACTGACTGAAGAAAATTAGTATGCTATCAAGCTCCAGCAATTAAAGTAAAACAATGAGAAGATAGTAAATTGAATAAAGCAACAAGTAAGAGAAAGTTTGGATTTTGTATATTTGTTGTTGTTTTTAATAATGTTGTGGGCACTGCATGTTGTTAAGATACAGAAACTCTTTTTACAGAAACTTTGATGTTGCAAAGGGAATACAAGAAGATACTCAGCTATGAGCTCAATTGCTTCTAAGGGCACAAGCAAATAATATGGAATAATTAACCATTAAATTATTAAATAAGTAAAAATTGCCCATGTAACAAGGTAACTAATATTTGTATATGGCTGCGAAAATGGACAAATACACACTTGAGCTTCTAACAGGAAGACCAGGAGCAAACATATGTATACTTCTGTTAACTAGATTTTACTATGAAAACAGGGCAGTCTGTGCTTGCTTGGTTACAGACAGGCAAAAATCACAGAATTTTGGTCCTGATTTTGTAAAAAGGAGATGAACTATCAATTTTCTTAATCTTCCCTTCATGTAGATCATATAGCATAAACTCATACCTTGTATGAATGTAAACCACCTAGGGCTATGTTATGTCATGTTGTCTCCTATACCTACCTAAAGCAAGGACTGACAGCTGGTTTTACATTTCTTTTGAACAGACCGTGCTGCATGTTCCTGTATTACATATAACATTATGGCTGAAAGGCCTATATCATGCCTGTGGAATCTCCAGGATCCATTTTCTTCTAGTACAGCTGTCCTGTGCTCTCCCACGTGCAGTTCCTCCTAATCAGGCTATGAACCCAGTTGAGTTTGTTTCCTGAGGTTGTTCAAACAAACTTGAGATTTCTAGTTATGTGCAGCTGGTCTTAGTGGTTTTTACGTCAACTCCCTAACTTTCCTTGATGATAATTTATTATTTAATTTCTCTGCAGCACATGCATGTATGTTCCTGTAATGTAAGGAAGTGCTTGTGAAAAAGAAACCCTCTTGGCAGTCATTCTACAAGACAGACTAGCTCTTGCTTGTTATATTAGTGGCGGAAGTATCTGATCCTTGATTTGCAGATGCTAAACCAGATGGGACACTGTGGTTATCTAATGTGACCTCCTGTGCAGAATGGGCTGTTGGAAGTCCATCACAAGCAGAGATCTGCTACAGATTTTGTAGAAGTGTACTCGGTAGGGCATTCCTTTTTACAGGTGGCATTTGAATGGAGGTGACAAACTCTTATAATCTTTTCAGTCACGTTTAAAAGATGGGGAATGTGGTAGAAGTCAAGATCAGTTCCAAGAAACCTTCCTTCAGGTGTTTTTGACACCGACATGTTCTGTACTGGAGTGTTTCACCTGTTTGGACCTCTCTTCCTCACAGCCCATCTTGTGTCAGTACTTGGAGCATGCGTTCTTTGTGTGAGGGGATCAGCAGTGCAGCACCCAGTACAGGGACAGTAAATTTCCCTGATACTATAAATGCTGCAGGAAGACCTTGTTACTCCAGGGTCTTTCCACCTTGCTTGCTGGGTTTGTTGCTTGTAGCTTAAGAGCTGTACAGTGCCATGGGAAGACAGGAACAAGGTGAGAAGATGGATGAATGTTTACTGGTCAACTTGGAAATACCAGCTGTGGTATTTTTTTTTCAGTCTACAGCATAGCAGGATTTAATTCCTCCTAGTCTCGGGACTGACTGCAATATGTAGTCCAGTGACAGGCCAGCTCATGAGCTTCTGGAGAGATACATACAGGTGTGGAAGAACAGATATGGGCATAATTTCTAGTCTGAGATGTTTGATGTATGTCTGAGTTACAGTATCCTGGCTGAGCTTTGCTAAGTGTTAGTGTCTACCCATACACGAGCTGCTAGCCTGTCCTCTCTGCTAAGTACTGTTTGTTTCCTCATTAAAGCAGATGTAAAGTGATGCTTTTTATCCTCACAAGTGAGACTGGCAAGAACCTGCATCCGGTGATGACTTCTAAAATATTTTCTAAGTCAATGATGTCTTTGTGTCCTTCAGTCATGAAGAATGCAGTAGATCACCAACATTGCAATAGAAAGTTGTGTTTTTGGTTAGTAGCCATTCATAGATTAAAAGGTCATTGTGATCCACGTTGGAGACAACACAGTTCGTGTGATGGAATGGTCATGGGATGAGCGTTGCTGTTGTAAAAACAGTGGGGAAGTGATCTGAGTTGCTGATAAATAACTCCAACACAAACCGAGTTCTGTCTTGTAACACTGTCCAGTTCTGTTACAACACCAGTGTTGTAAAGGGGCATGTATATGTCCCCTGAGCTATCAGATTATATAGGCTTACTGGAAACAAAATGAATACCTCCGAGAATACTTAGCTGCTGCAGTAGGATGCACTTTTCTTTCTGATTCACTTTGAATGAATGCCTTTACATGGTACTCAAGAAAATCACATCATTAGAGGTGCTGTTTTTCAGATGAGATGTAAAACCAAGGCCCTGACTACTTGTGATCATTAGAGTTCCCATGGCTCTTTTCAAAAGAGTTGAGGTTTTGACCCCGGTGTCCTGGCCAAATTCCAATCTGTGTAATTACATCCTTCCTTCCCTGTACTTAAACTGGATATGGTGTTCTTTACCTCGTGTCCTAACTGTATGCAACATTGTCTTGCGCTGTTAAGACAGATCTCATTTCAGAAATGGCTGCATTTCAGTGCAAAGTGACACAGACCCTTTTTTCAGGTTCCCAAATCACTTCAATTTTGAAAATCACTGTGGGATCTGCAAAGAAAGGGATATTCAGAGATGAGATTATGATGTATTTCAATGTTATGTTGTTTTTTGATCATCTCATTTATTACATAATCTTTTTGTAAGAATGTCCATGTTGAGCTAAGGAATAATGCCTGTATGACCCCTTACACAGCATCACAGGTCTCTCACAGGACACCTGGTAATGTGTTAGATTTCCATTTCCAAAGAAGTGCTGATGATTAAAGCAAATGCATTTGGAAAAAAAAGGAATTCACCACAAGTAATACTGTCAAGGTGATAGGTGAATATGTTTGTCAGTGTGGTGTCCAGGCAATTCCCAAATGGTTTTGCACGGAGTTGAGTGTAGGTACCAAAAGGCTCAGATTGGAATTAGTCCTGTGGTCAGAGACTAAATGTACTTTCCTCTGTCTCTTACAGTGTGCCAATCAGACCCCTGTAATGGGGTGCAGCATAGCTGAGACAGCCAGGGGGAAGTGCACTTCTGGGTCTTACTGGGCAGCGTTATATGTGAAGGTTCAAAAATGTAAATGGGCCAACTATTTTATGTGGAAGGACTCATGAAAATAAAACTCGTAGGCTGGGTCCTTCCTAATAAAATTATCAACAGCACCAAGTAACCCTACGTCCTGTTTTATGAAGGCCCTTGTTTTTGGCAGAGAACTGCAACCTTCTTTCCTCTGTGCTCCGTTTTCAAGGACGCGTAGATCCTGTTCTTCCATCTGATCTCTTGCTAGTTGGTCTAAGCACAAACATCATCATCTTATCATGGGATGAGAGTGGACATGTCTTCATATGAGCATGTCTTCATGTGTTAAGTCATGGCTGGAGCTGGGTGTTGAGACCTTGAGTACCTCCACAAAGGATGGTTCAACCAACCCCAGCCCAAAAGTGTCATCAGGCTCCAGGACACTTAAGAGTAAGGAGTGGGAGAGCACCACCACAATGCTGAGCAGGGAGCCATATGGAGCGTGCGTGATATTGGGGGGTTCCTTCTGAGGTACAGAATGCTTATTAATAGTATCCTGATGTGGAGATCTCACTGAAGTCCTGGCTTTCTTGTCAGTCAGGAAGCTTTCTGGAACTGTGACGGTGCATCTGGAAGACTCATGAAATCATCAGTTTGAGGCTTGCAAACCAATTTACCCTTAGCAAAGCATTGTCTTTTTGAGAAAAAGAAGCAAAAAGGAAAAAGAAAACCAACAACAACAGTATTTGCTAAGCAAAATTGAGCTAGACTATATCACTTTCATGAGCTCTGTGTTTAACCATAAAATTAATATATTGATTCAGTAATAAAGGACAATTATACAATGCCAAATGAGCAAAACAGCCACAAATTGCCAAGGGCATGTGCCAGCAAGGGCAGACAGGAATTAAAGTTAAAAAACGTGGCTGAAAAGGCCACACATTTATTAAGGTAAATACATCTAAATTAGCCCTGAAGGCACACATTCCTGGGAGGTGATGAAAGACGAAGAGGCATGGGCAACTCCTTATCCCATCACTGTCCCCCACCCTTTTGAAGTGCTTGTATAACAAAGAGTGAATGTCCTGGCTGTGCGCTGGCAGCTCAGTCTAACCACAAAGCTGAAACAGACCTGTTTCTACACAGATTGCTATGCTGAGAGATCGTTTGAGCTCTTCCTCAGGAAGAGCACGAGCTCCTACGGATCCTGCTGCCATCAGCCCTGAGCAGCAGGTTGTTTTTCTGCTCACACGTGTCCAGGGGCCTTCCTATTCCTCCCTGCTTTTCATTTTCTGAGAAGATGAAGCCTGGTTCTGATTCTGAAGTCTAGAAAACCCCGGTAGTACCCAGCAATCCTTCTAACCAAACTTCCCAATTGCTCTCAGAAAAAAACGCACAAAACCAAACATGTCACTAATATGCATGCTTTTAAGAGCAGTAGAGAAGCCAAGATGTGACAGTACAGTTCATCCTGGCGCCCAAAAAGAAATACGAACAAAATATTTCTATGTTTCCTTTCTGTGCCTTGCACTTAATGGGCAGCATAGATACCTCATTCTTACCTGTATGCAAGTGGGAAAAATGTATGTTGGTCCTCTTCCTTCTGACCTCCTCTCCTTGTCCCTTTTTATCTCTCCCTCGATCCATTGCGATCTTTCCTTTTCCTCCTGTGCAACCCAACCAAAAAGAGCCCAGCACTGTTTCCTATCAGCCAAAGATTTCCAGAAACTGCTAGGTGTACACACACTGTCCCAAGCCGTACTCTGGTTTCCTCACTTCTCCTCTCAGTGCTGTCCCTCCTTCACCAGTGGCCTCCTTGCTGGCCATGGGGGTTTTCCAGAAAGAGCAGTGGACTCACAGCAACCTCTGGTGTTTATGGGGCTGATGCAGAGCTCTCCCAGAATGCACTCTAGGCTACCCAGCTTCATTCTCAGGATAAAGCCTTGCTTGAGATTGGGCTGGGGAGTCTCTGGCAGGGGTCGTGGGGACAGTGGGGTGCCTGGAGCATCCTGCTCCCTACTGTCAGAGCCTCGCTTCCCACCGTCTGTAGCTTCCATTCATGTTAAAATCTAGAGCATCAGGATGTTCTTGTCCACACTGCTGCCACTGTTAAAATGATCTTGCATCTGCCATTTAGTGGTCTGGTGCTGTTATAATACCTGATCTTGCAAAGGTGGATTATGTTCAGCTGCGAATCAAGCTTCTGTCTACCCAGGGCAAGTTAATGCCCAGAAAGCACGTGTCTCTCTGCTTACCACAGCATCATCTGGAGGCCTGCTATCCTTCTCCTTCATCCAGCAAGCTACCCTTACCTCTGCTGCCAGAACCACCTAGCCACAGATGCTACCAACTTGTACCTATTTGGCACCTCCCAAACCACACAGGATCCAATGAAAATAAACTGTGACTTGCCAGGAGATGGAAGCATTTACCTGTTTGAGTAGATTCAGCAACCGATTTTAAACAAGAACAGGATTTTTCTCTATTTTTTGAAGTACCACCCCTCCCCCCCCCCCCCAACAAACAAACAAACAAACAAATAAGTAAATAATCCAGCTTGTATTGTCACTTATAAACAATCAACAGCAACAACAAAGTATGGAAAGGTTATCAGAAATTGAGAGTGAGTATTGAGCAGTCTGCTTCTCTGGGATAAACAACCGTTGGTAAAATGTTCACAAGAGCTCCCTAGCAACAGTAACATTTAAAACCAGACTGCTTTCCAAGCTCATAAGGTGCTCTGTGAGCAAGGAAACCGCTGTGAGCAAGGAAACCGCTGTGAGCTGTGGCAGGGCTGTGTGGGGTGCTCCAGGCACTGCATTCTCGGTGTGGCATCGGGTTACAGCACAATAACGAAAAAAGCTGCAGGGGATTTGCATGCATAACTAACAAACATACCTTCGGTGTTCACATTGTTAGGTCCATGCAACTAATATGATCTTCAGGTCAGATGTAGCTTAGAAAAGACTTTTAAACATCTGTAGCTGAGCAGTCAGGTAATTGTCCTTTTAAAATTAGGGTCAAATCCTTCTCTCCTAGACTGGACTAAATTCAGTCTGTCCAGGACGTAAATAGCACAACTCCAAAATGATGCTGGGATTATCAGTAGTAGCATCTCTTCCACCCTCCCTCTTGTCCGCCTTTCTTTCAGAACAAGAGCAGTGTGCGTGCAGACTGTGCTCATATTTGTGCTGCCGTCAAGAGGCCAATGACATGATATTGTAGACTTTTGATTTTGCAGTCTTTTAGCAAGCAACTTCTAGCTGAATAACAGAGAAAACAGTTTTGCTTCCACCTTTTAAAATGCATCACTGCATCCCGCAGATTTCAGAATGATGCATATGGTGAAGTTGCTGTTATAGAGTGAACGGTGAAAGCACACCAGAAATGCAAACCAAGGGTTCTTTCTGCTTTGCAAGGAGTGCCTACAAATCATTGATTTGGACACAATGGATGTAATTTCTGTTAAAATAACAATATGAACTGAGTTCAGAATTTAATATACTGTGCACCAGAATGACCTCAAAATGCATCAAGCCAGGAAGTGGATTAATTACAACAACTTGCCACCAAGCCCCTGGTATATTTCAAGTACATGGAAAATGTATTTCTATTTCAGACACTGACTTCTTTATGAAACTGTGCCAGGATGTCAGCAGGCTATGTTCGGACTCTCTGACAGACACTCTCAGCAGCATCAGTTTCCTGGAGGCAGTAGTAATTATCAAATCTATTCGATAGACAGACAACCATCAGACATCTGTATATCCCAGACGTACAAAAATATCCCCCGCCAACCATGTGGCTACCAATGGATGTGCTCAGACAAAAAAAGTTCCAGAGAAGTGCCTCGGGCCAGATCCTCAGCTGCAGAAAATCAGCAACCAGCCTTCCTTGCACTGTGTGCCTCTTCTTCAGAGGAAACCCCTGCCCAGCCATCACAGGGCAATGGCAGGTCACAGGAGGAATGGGCTGGATGGGAGGAGGATTTTAGGGCCAGGCCTGGGATGAACACATAAGCTCCATTCAAGATGCTTTCTATCTCCAAATGGTCAGAAATGGAAAAGAAGCTGCCTACGTCCCTTGTATTCTTCAGCTTGTGCTGATGGGGGGACAGATAGCTCTTCCTAAGAGGATGTAGAGTGTCTGAACGGTGCCTGGTCATGGGCTTAGGCACCGTCTTGCAGTTGTCTGTGCTGGTGGCTGGGGCCTTCTCTCCAGCACTGCCTTGTCCTGTGCCAGTGCCCAGGAACAGCTCAGGAAAAGGCACTGGCCATGGGGCTCTGTCTGGGAGGAGAAGTTTTATGGATACAGCCCAAGTTTCAGGCCTTCAGTGGATTGTTTTCTCCTGTAAATGAAGCCTGCAGATTTCCCAGGTCCATTGGGCCTGGTTGACACAGCAGCCAAGAGCCTGGGCCTCCAAGGGCTTGAGTCTGGTCCTTCAGGAGAGCATGAGGTGGACATTCCTAGATCCAAAGTGGTTTTACAATGCAAGGAAATAGGAAGAAAAGTACAGCCCTTCCCATCAGCAGGAAGATGTATAGAATCGAGCACTCTGTTTCCTCTCAGTATCCAAGGGTGCTGTATGGCCATCGCAACAGCACATTGGTAGGGACACAGGCACAGGACAGAATCATTGCCTCTCACTGCCAGGACATGTCTGCAGTCCCCAGGCTGCCTAGCAGAGCAGAATTTACTCCTTGCTTGCCATCACTGCCACTTTAGTTCTTTTTCAATCCCTGTTGTTGGCAGAAACTTTCGGAGACATGAATGTGATTATTTGTACCTAAGCCTACATTGTGCACAGTCGGCTCTGCATGTTTTCCAGTCTGTACATGGCACAAGAATACTGTTATTGAATGAATTAAGGTCTCTGTGACCCTAAAATGAAGGATGAGAACCAGGGTACAAGACCAGAAAGAGAAATGTTACCTGGCAATAGTTATGTTTTGAAGTTAAAAGTTCACTTTCCAAATGGTTGCAGACTTTGCAGAAGGTCCAATTTGGGACTTTACTGCCCTGTTTGTTGTGTTACCTCACTGGAGACCATTGCAAAAATAAGGGAGACTGAGGAACTCCTGGCAGTCAGGGCCCGGGATGAGGCCACTGCTGAGTCCTGCAGCACTGATCAGCTCCAGGCAGATGGTACTGCTGGGAATGGTCTCTGAGGCAGAGCAGCCTCTGATTTAATGGTCTGTATGGCGAGAGGTGCCTGAACGAGCAGAGAGGGAAGACTACAAGAAAAGCTGGAACCGGACGGTAATGTGATCTGGTGCTTTTCACCTCTAGGTCATCAATTCAAATCTAGCCGGTTTAGAAGTAGCCAAAAATTATTTCCATATGGGTCAAGAGAGATGCATGTGAACATAAGGGTTGCTGTATCAAAACAGACAAGATAATCTGGAGGTAAACAGTTGCACGATAGTTACTTGTGTGGAGAAGTCTGCAAGTTATAAAGCTGAGTAGTTCCTGACCAGTTTGTATCCTTGGATCGTGAGGGCTAGATTTCTTTGCAAAAAACTTATAATTTATTTCTGTCTCCTAAAATGTGGTCTCTTTTCTTACACCATAACTAAGAATAAGGAACCTCCCATTTGGCATCCTCAATAGTCTGTTTGTGCAGGAGATTTTAAATAGGCATATATATATGACATTTGCTTAACAGGAACTAGTTTGTGTGCCATAGGTGCTTATCAACAAACCATCAGTGCTAAATTGTGTACTAGAATTCTTTTGAAAGCTGGAAATGTTGCTGCTTATTATTTTAGCAGAAAAATGCACAATGTGCTGGGTGAAACCTGAATAAAATGCATCAGGAAAGCTTATCAAATGCATGACAGATGATAATAAAGTAATGGGGGAACCAAAGAACAGAGGAGTCATTAATGAAGAGCAGTCAGCAGCAGATCCTTCTGCATCTGAGATGTGGGACTACTCAAATGTATTGATTTTAGCTAAGTGCACCAATGTAAACTTGTTTGTAGTATTTAACAACAGACACAAGGTCTATTAAATGGGCATTTAATAAGCTGCCCTGCCTTAAATATTTTATAGAAATGTAACTGGTACTGACTGAAAGAGCATAAAAATTAGTATCATCTATCAAGTGCACTGAACTAACAATTATTCTGTTCTGAATTTTGATTATGTCCTTGATAAACTCAGTGGGGTGTTATAGTGCTTGAATTATCAGCTCAGCTAGCAGATGAAGAAAAATGACACAGTTCCCCTTCCTGTTCTCGCCATTAGATTTGTATTTCTAAGATACTCAGTTGTGGTGGGAAATCTACACTGAGGAAGGTTGGGTCGAAGTAATTGAAAAAATAATGAAATATACTAGTGTAAAATAAGGCAGAATTGGATTTTAATACGTTTATTTCACAGTTTTTATCCTCCCCAGATGCAAAACCATTGCAAAAGTAGCAACCTACAAACTTTTTTGTAGTGAAAGTAGCTTTTGTAGGCAAAATGTATGAAATCCTATCCCCACTGAAGTCAGTCTGTTGGCTTCCATTGCATATATATGAACCTGACTGGATACATGTGCCAGTGCCTGAATTTTCAGGCTACCAAAAGAGTAATGTGAAACAGTGTGTTTTGGATTTGCCAATTAAAATATAAAATTTCAGTGCCAGTCAAATAATTATTAAAAGTCACTTTGTGTACCTGGAAAACTGTGATGCTTTCTGCTCTCCTGCACAAGTGGAATAGAAGCACTATTTACTTTGTCATCACCTAAAGTTATTGCTGTAGCTCCTGAGATGTTGCAGGGTTTTCCAGCAGCAGTCAGGGGAGGTCAGTTTAATAAGCTAATAAATATTTTTTGAATGACCTGACTTTGTATTTGGTATAAAGAACTCTGAGTAGTGCCAAGTAGGATAGAAAATAAAGAATAAAAGTTCCAGAGATTTTGCCAAAATTCTCCACAGATTACTATTAGCCTCATTTATGAGACTGCACAGAGGACTGTGAAATCTCCTTTGAACTCTTAGGGCCAGATGGTTTTGCTGTTAGATCCTAATGACCCACAGCAGTGTGCGTACACAGACGCCCCAGTTACCAGTTGGCTGCAAACATGGGGTGTAGGCAGGAGAATTCATGACCTGTGCTTCCAAAACACAAGCAGTTCCTGCTTGGGCAGAGGGGGAGCCTCCCCTTGCTAATGATGCTGTAAAAAGCTTTTCTGCTCACCTCTCTAAGGGGAGATAATTTCTAAAGCAAGTCATGAGCATTCCGGGCTTGGAGGAGTGAGTGACAGGCACAGTGCCACATGCAGTTCTTCTGATGGCCATGAAGCCATCGAAAGGCAAAGAGGTTCTCGTGGGTTTTGTGGACCTCCAGTCCCAGCATTGTATCTCCGTGCATTCTTGAAGAGTGAGGGAAAGGCTGGACTCGAACCAACTAAAGCTGTAGGGCAGAGCAGTAGTTATGGTGCTGTCACATGGAACTGCTTGGAAGACATGATTTATTTTGGACTGCATTGGTTTCAACTGGTATAATATGAACTTCCTGATTTTTCGATGATATGTAGACAAAAAGTCTAAATATGGTTTTACTCATCTTTTAATTTAGAACTACAAGTGTTTTGGTGACCTATGAAATTATTTTAACGATCTCTGCACAACACTGAGCTGTTAGCACTATAAATGTCATCCCAACTGGATATTAGTTTCCATCACGGTCATTTAGCCTCACCAGCAGAGCTACCTCCATGTGAATGTCTTCTCTATGTCAAGCTGTGGAAATAGTCACAGTTGCCAAGAAGCATCAGTCAAACATCTTCATAATACTCCATTTAAAGAGAGAGGTGCCAACACGACGTCTAGGAGCACCATGACTGCAGCTTACCCTTGGAGCTTCAGGCACAGCGGTCAGTGAATGGCTTGCATGCAGACCAGTGCTTTTATCTCTGATCATTAAAAATGTGTTCCAGCGTAGCTCATCTTAGCTGACATAGGCTTACCCTTAACTGTCCTTATTGTAGCACTAGGAAAAGTCACAGGGTAAGGGGAAGCACTCCAGAGAATGGGAAGTGTGACAAATTGAATTTGATACAACTTTTGACTGCCGGTACAAGATGAATGTGGACTCGTCACACGAGGCTGCTCTTTTGTTCTTATAAAGGAAGCAGTGAAGTTGTTTGACCAGTGTCTGTATTTACCAACAGAGAGAGAAGTTATCTGATGGTATCATTTTTGTCCGACAGGGAATGCCTGAGCCAGGTTTAGGCTGTAAGGATGCTTCTAAGATACTGACAAGGAGTAAAGTGACGGAATTTGAAAATCAAGTGAGGGGTGAGGTGACAGAGGAGGTGTGGAAGAAGTATGTTGTATAACAACGGGGCTTTGAACATTCAAATCTTAGAGTCAGTGTTAAAACTCCCCAAAGGTTTGTATACGTTGTTCTTTAGGTGGTTAATTTTTCTCTCTTCAGAGTTAGGGATCTTATCACAAAGTACTACATTTCTGCATTTGTCTTAGCCCACATTTACTTCATAGTTTAAACGTGGCAAAACACTCTGTTGCATTTTGGATTTATTCTTGCAAGACAGACAAGACATGGTCACAGGATTTTTCCAGCACTGTTGCTTGGTCTTTCTGCCTTATGCAGATTTGAGAAAGTTACTTAAGATTGCCTTGCACTTGCATTTGATGTAAATTTGATGTAAAATATGATTTTGTATATGTGGAATTTCAGCTGATATAGATTCAGTGTAAACTAGCCGGGTTTTTTCGACTGAGGATAAAAATAAGGTGTGGAAGCTGGGTGTTTCACAGAACACTGCTTGCATACCATCACTGCAATAAGTGAGGCAGCCCCTGGTGGTGCAGGAGAGCTGCCATCGTATTGTGTGGGCTCCTGGAGGGATATGTAATAGTTCAGAGCCCTCATGTCTCGTGTACAACTTCATTTTGCTCCAAAGCACCTCTTTAAAGCCTCTTGTCCTTGGCTTTTTGTGGTTCCAGTCTTTTCTGTACATAACCAAGACGGATTCCCTTTCTTCCCAGCTAGTTGAACATGCAGTTGCCACAGCCTTTTGAATCAGAGGTGTCTCCTTTGAAGCCCTGAAAAGATCTCTTAACTCAGTGAACACAGAGCTTAGCAAGTACAGGCGTTTGTATCCGTAGTGTGTCAAGAAGGTTCCAAAGGCATCACATCCACGACAGTTAATGAAATCAAAGAGACTGCTTAGGAAATATGTTCCATTCTTCCTGTGTGCCCTGGTTCTGCTGGTTTGGGTTGGCCCCAGAGAGGGTCTCTGAGGGAGCATGCACTGTGGTACCCAGTGGAACCCTGTATACCCAGTAGCCCTGTGTCCAGGGCTCATCCAGGGGATGAGCAGTGCCCCGTGTGCCATGATACAGCCATCACTGCCACTGCCCTGGGCTTGGCAGGAGGAGGCACGGCTCCCACGCACTGCGGTGCGTGCCACTAATCCTGGCGAGGGGCTGAGCCCAGCTCCTCGTCCTTCGGAGCTGTGTTTCTTCCATTTAAGGGAGAAAGCAGAACATGCGCTGTGCTCCGCTGGAAGCCTGGCTGGCAGTGAGCAAACGCTGTCAGGGAGCTCCTGACATGCAGCACTGAGATAGCAGAGGTCTCGAATGACTGGGATTCCTGCGAGCCTTGGTCAGTATCACAGACGGTTTCCAACTGGGCAAAGTACAATATTTTCCCTCTGCTTTTTATGAATGGCCGTATAGTATTGTGCTTGAGTCAGAGTCCTCCACGAAAGCCATTCATAAAAATAAAAACAAAACAAAACAAACACACACAAAAACTTTCTAGGTCCAATCTGGAGCCACTGGGTGCCAGAGGCTGGAAAAACACACTAGAAGCTCAAACCCCAGCCATCACTGAAAGTATTCAGGGGGCTTTCTGGTGGTCTGAAAAGTATGAAGTGCTGTGTGGAAGGGCAGCTGGTAGAATTATGGTGACACATACTAGGCAGAAAGCCAGGGCTGGCCTTGTTTCAGACATTGTCTTTCCTCTCATTGAAGTGTCAGGACCTAATTCATGGAAAATTTGGTGAGTTGGCAGCACTTTCAGAAGATTTCATTGAGCTACAGTGTGTGAGAGTCACATGAATGCGGTGCACACAGCCAAAAATATATGGGGATTTCTGAACAGGAGAAAGCAGTCAGCCGCTAAGAATGTCTGCAGATTTCATAGGGCTTGGGAGTAAACGTACACAGGTGTAATCAGCAGGCAAGGAAAAGAAAACAAAGCAGAAAAACCTTTCAGATTACTGAAGAGCTCCATTAAACGTGAAACAAATAATATCTTTGTCCAAGAGCAGCAAATGCCTGTAATCAGTTCAGGGCTTGCAGTCCACCTGGAAAAGGTGTCAGGAAAATGTGTGCCTTGCTAATCACTTCTCCACTGCAAGGGAACTTAATGGAAAAGAAAAAGATCCGCCTCAAAGTTTAAAGACAGACCCGGTCATTGCTTTCTTCTTTTCTTTTTTCTTGGTCAGTTACTTATGTGAGAGCAGAACTTAGCGCCTGAGGCAGAGGTACAAAAATAAAACAGCAATAAGATTCCACCGAATTAGAAAAATGACTGCAAATAAACAAAGCATCCCTTGTTAAAGTGGGATGCTGGTGGTGGGCAGCCTGAATTGAATCAGTTACATTTAATTTACATTTTCATTGATCCTTCCCACTGAAATACTGTTCTGAAAGGCCAGTTACACTAAACTGTTTATTCAGAAATATTCCAGTTATTTCCCACTACACTGTCATGAAAATTAGGTTTTTGGCTATCTGGAGGGACAGCGTGTTGGCTTCTGCCCAAGCGAGGCACTAAAATCACTGCTGGGATTAGGAACAGGCAGGAAGGAAGGGCAGGAAGAAAATCATTGGGTGCCATTCATACGCTTTGAAAACAGAAGATCCTGGGGGGTAGAGTGGGGGAAGGCTGCTTTGCCCCACTGAAATAAGAAAAGCCCTTTTGTGCTCACGGTGTCAGGATTTCTTCTCTTATCTGTGGTCGTATTGTTCCATACAGCTCCTTGCACCCACAGGGGTCACACCACCAGCGGTGGTGTATTTTAAGTATGTGGATGTCAGTTCCCTAGCTGGTACTCCTTCTCCTCCCTGTGGCTCCAGGGGATGAGGTGGGATGAAGGGCCCTGAGTGATCTTGCCAGCTCATCTGGGACCTTGCTTCCCACTCCCAGGTGGGAGCAGCCAACTCCTCAGCCCCTGGCTGTGCCAGCAGCTCTTGCATGGGCAGGTGGACGCAGCCCCCATATCTCCTGCTCATGTGTCCAGCCAACCCAGTGACAGGCATCCCAAAACCACCCCAAGAGGCTTGTGAGGTTCATCGCCTCTTTCATTGGCGCTCCCAAACCAGAGCTTCCTGGGACCAGAGGCACGGTTTGCCCTGGCTGCTAGCTGCAGCAGGGCTGTCTTTGGTCCATCAGGGAGCCCTGCCTTGGGAATTAGTCCCTCACCTCTGTCCAAGCTGGTCAGGAAGGAGGGCTTACTTGCAACTCATGACTGAAAGA
This sequence comes from Alectoris magna, assembly GCA_030625065.1. Taxonomy (NCBI): domain Eukaryota; kingdom Metazoa; phylum Chordata; class Aves; order Galliformes; family Phasianidae; genus Alectoris; species Alectoris magna. Next base: position 164,065,140 of record CM060560.1, on the reverse strand, counting down.
GTGTGGAAGAGGGTGCACGGTATAGCATCCATGGAGACAGCAAAATCTGGTTATAGAACTAGGCTGTATGAAGTCTGGTAAGTAATGCAGCGAAGTAAATCCAGCCTTGCCATAGAAGAGCTGGAAGTTATAAATTAGATGCTAAATCAGACCTCACCTTAATTTTACTTACACAAATTTAACATATTCTTCTACAGCCAGAATAATCAGAGCAACGTCTTGATAAGTGTAGGACTCTGAGTCTAAGAGCTGGGTACATTCATCACTCCAGTTCTGAATGTGGATTTTGCCTGTGTTTTATTTCCTATGCTGAATAGAAACTTCAGCGAATTTACTTCTCATCATGCTTTCTTTTTTTGACTTTTCAGCCTCAACAAGTGGTTCAAAAGAAGCCTGCTCAGGTAAGAAAAGCTGATTTAAATTCCTTGGACTATCTTAAATTGAATACTCCCTCAGTATTTAGACTGGTCTCATTTACTGTAAAGAGTGAAGGGAAATACATCAATAGTATGAAGCAGGGGATAGCTGCTGGCTTCTTAGGCAGAATCACTCGGGCATTTCATGCAGCAGCCCTCGGGAAGGAGAGGAGGCAGCAATAGAGCTACAGCCAGTGTGCCTGCTAAGACACGTCCTCATGCAGCTGCCAAGTGCTGATGGCAACACAACCACATGCCTTTGGTGCACGTCTGGCTGGTATCAGTGTGTGCCCTGAACCTGAGTAACAGTCTGCTTAAAGGAAGGAGGGACACAGGTGTGAAATCATTCTCCCCACTGGTCTGAATGAGTCCCTAAATACTGAGTAAAACAGGCTGAACTTGGTAATTAAACTGGATTCATCTTAAAATCTAACACATTTGAAGACCTTCTGTTGGATGGTATCGTTCTTTAGTACCTTAGACAAAGTGTAAGCTAAGGTATAAAGGAAACAAATACACTGCATTCATGGCCTCTTCCATTTTATTTCACCGGGACACTCGAGTGAAAAACAAACAAACAAACAGAAAACAAAATGATACAAACCCCACTAACTCCTATGTAACTTTGTTACATGAGCTCCAGCGGGAAAGACGTGTGGGCATGGGAGTAAGTCTGTCCATCCTTACTTGGCAGGCTCCGTGGGGCAGCGTTACCGTTCCTTGGTGAATATGAATGATTGCTGAGTCAGGAGCAGAACAGGCCATTGCTTTTCTAGAGAGGTCTGCTTTCAGAAGGGAATAATACTTTCCTTTTTCCACCTTATGGTTTTAATACATTATTGTACAGCATGCATTATAGTAACGTCTACTGCAATCTGAATTAAGAGCTGCTACATAAGAAACAGAAAACATCCTAGCTGTGAGTTGAAGGGGTGAAATGATGTAACTCTGTAAAGTATGTGTAGGAATCAAGTTTCTACAAAAGAAATCAATACGCTCACAGCAGTGGTGAATCAGTGGCACTGGCAACAATACTAATGCCTCCTAATAGCAGAGATAACATTCAAGATGAGTGTTGTAGTGTCTTCAAGTGAGGTAAGTTTTGCAAGGAGAGGTAATGTCTTTTATTAGGCCAGCTCACAGAAGAAATGCAGCACCAGTCCCTGAGGACCCGCCATCTACAGCCTTCTGACTACAACACACAATTCAAAACACACTGAGTTGTTCTAATAAAAGATACTTCCTCTCCCTGGTCTCACTTACATCCTTCAACTGCGAGGGCTGCAGTCATGCTGTTCCTTGGATAGCCTGGTAGTAAATCTGCTGGCAGGCACAGAGCCAGCTTTCTCCTCCATGGCACTGGGGGGCAGGAGGTTCAGACCGTGCTGTGCAAGGGAGGCCAAATCCGGGAGGCAGAGATGGAGGCTGTCTAAGTGGTAATGGAGTGTGAGCCCTGGCACAGGAAGGGAAGGAGTGCCTGGGACCAAGGCTGAGTTGGGGTGGTGGAGGATGACGCGGGGCCCTGGACTACCATATTCTGGTAGGAGAACAAAGTAATGGCAGCTTTAATGATATAGGAGTTTGAACTGAAGCACTGATTCCCAGGATGGATCTCCTCATCCTTCCTTTCCCAAAGCAGTGGCTGTGGTGGTCATGCCATGGGTGTTTCAGCCAGCCGGGTGCAGCCGCTGCTGCAACTCCTCAGAGAGTGAGAGTGGGAGAAGGAGCCCTTTGACAACCCCATTAGTAATGGAAATGTTTGCATAGAAAACTAGGAGGCACGAAAGAATGCATAAAAGGAGTGAGGGGGCTTTTTAGCAATCCCCAGTCATCACAACAGGACTAGTGGAATTATAATCTTTAAATTATTTGTGTGCCATGTCTTCAGTCAAAGAACATGTCTTTTTTTTAATCCTTGGCCTGAGGGATTTTCAGTGAAATCACTGACTCGTCTTTAACCCTTCCTGGTCTAGCTAGGCCCTAATCCCACACTCCTGCTTACACAGCACTGTGGTTTTGCTGGCTGTGGGTGCATGATGGGGAACAAACTGATGGCTGAGAGCAAGTACTCCTGACAGCATCTTCCTGTGGCTGGGAGAGGGAGGAGGTAAAGCAGTGTAATCCCTGGGACAGCCAGGAGCTTCATGCTGCTGGGCTCCGCCACAGTCCTGTAGCTTTTCTCCATTCCCTTTTACACTACTGATTTTCCCTTTAAAGGAGGGAGGTTCAGTCTCAGAATTAACAACACGAACATGAGCTCATGCAGGCTTCCTAATCTGACCTGTCTAAGGAAATAATGATAAATTATATAAACATGGGGACTACATGGAAGTTCATGGAGGATAATGTAAATCTTACTCTACATGCAGAGGAATCTCTTCCTTTTCCATCTGTTTCCTTCAAAATATCCTCCCAGATGGCTTTACCGTGTGGCAGTCTGGATTAAGTTAGAAATGTGTCCTTTCTTCATCAGTGGGGACTGAAGTGTCTGTGGTCAGGAACTGCTGTGTGGTGGTGAGTGTGTACCCCAGCCTGCCACAGCAGAAGTGCAGCACTCTGAATTTTTGGCCTTTTTTATTAAGACTTCTGTGAGTGCTAGTTTACATCACTGTTGCTGTCATTCCTGCTCCTACTGCATATGCCTCTTGGTTTTGTGTTATATATAGAAGTATAGAAGCCACAAAATTGGATCACATTCTCCTTCCATTGATGAGAGTTTCCTTCCCATCACCTTTTCCCAGGTTTTAAGCACTGCACAGGACTCCATCATGCTCTGAATTTCTTTATCCATATCTGTTGCTAGCTTAGGGCCGTACAGATGCCTTTGTAAACTTCTGCAATATTTTCAAACATCCCCAGAGCTCTGAAGAGTGACAGACATGCAGACAGCAAATGCAACCCTAAATTCAGCTGGAAAGCTTTAAATAATGTCTGTACGCACCTCTGTGATGTTCGCTGACACATACGCTCATACTTCCGTGGGGAAATGAAGAAAAGATAGTGAGCCTGACTGCATGCCATCAGGAAGTTTAGCACCTTCACATAAATATGTGCCTAAACCTCAAAAACAAGCAACTCTCTTTAAATCCACTGTTCCTGAAGAATGGGCAGCCAAACTTAGTACAAATGATGAAGTAATAACACTGAGGTGTGCAAAGAAACAGCCCAAACACAGATTTCTCACTTTCCTTGTTTTTAAGCTATTTGGAGCAGTTGGAGCCTCTGCCATATGGGAGAGTTACACTCTTAAGTAATACAAAGGAAATAGATATTTTTAGGAAAACATCATGAAGGCTATCAAAGTTTTCTGAAAACAGGACATGTTTTATTTTTATTGTTTCTGGAGAGGAGAAATCCAGTGAGTGTGGAACAGCCCTTTGAAAGTCTTTTTATAATCTCTTCAGGAGGTCTGTTAAAATCTGAATCCATGCCGTTTCTTGAGGTTGTGTCAGTCTGACAGGCATCATAGCGCTCCAAGCCCAAGTGTACTTTTCTATCTTACGCTAGGTGCATTAGTTGCTCTTAAAACAAAACAAACGAAGCCTAACAAGAATCAGAGCTAAAAACATTGTTTTGTATAGGAAAGGAAATGCACATTCATTGTGTTTATTTATCTTACTCAGTTCTTAGTCTTGATAGCAATTAAGTTATGCATGTTAATTAGTCATAATATATATACACCTCACAACTTCAAGTTATATGTGTTCCACAGCTGCACCCATCACATATGCACTCAGTGTAGGACAAACAGTAAATCCTACAAGTGTCAGACAGGCTCTGCAGCCCAGGAGCTGCACTGATGATTCACATATTCATGTGCAGCCCAGAAGCATCAGACCTCAGGAGTGCAGCTGAGAACAGGAGACATGATGCTTGTGGGGCAGCTCTGACATGCTGGGATGCCCTGGCTGGTGTCTGCTGTGCCCGCGTGCTGCATCACCTCTCTGTGCCCTGCAGCGCATCTGCTCTTCCACTGTGTACCTGTTACATGTCACACGGGATTTTTTTTCCCCCTTTGGGAAAAGTCAGAGAGAAATGTGGTAGAAAGACTCAAAAGTTCCAGTCTAGCAAGGATCCAGGGTTGAAAGAAACTGCTGGTGTCACAAAAAGGCTGGCAAATCACTCACCGCCACACAGGCGTGCCCAGTCTCTAAGGAAACACATGGTGCTGCTCAAGCCCAAACTACATCCTGCCCACTGGGGAGCAGTGCAGCTTTGCTCATTGTAGCAGTGGCTCTAGAAACACCTTTGCCCTAGAAGATGACCTGGTACCCTGGGTTTTCATCACTTCCCACTTCATCCAGCAAGTTGTGTGTACTATACATTTTCTGTGTTTACTGATACGGAGAATTGGGAAGTTGTCGGTTTCCAGAGGGAGAAAACTTTATTTTCTGTACGTACGTGGAATTTTACACTTCCAACATAGGGCGCGTGCGTGTTTTTCACACTACTCCCAAACATCCTCTGAACAATTGAGCTGCCTTTCTTTTGTCACTGTCACCGTTAAAGCAAACACTGAGTGTTTTCCCAAAACCAGCTGTAGGAACCACCTTACACATGCTGGTTTTTATATGCCATAACTTCTGAATAGAACCTGAATAGTATGATGGAATGAGGCTTCACCTAAATACCCAAATCACTGTATAATTCAGACTTCCAAAGTTTAACTGTTTGTGATTTTCATTTATTACATAGCCATGACTGAATAACACTTCTGAGAGTGCTGCTTCCAGAAATTTGATTTTACGTAAATTAAAGAGGCTGAAAAATTACGTAACCAGAAGAGAGCAAAGAAAGAAAAAATGATCTTCAGTACATGAGTATATTCAGGTATTTGGTAACTTTCAAAGAATCAAGAATCAGAAATACAGTGATCACAAGGTGTCCATTGCTGCTCTGTAAGATGATCTTTTTTATGTTTTTATCGTTTCTTTTATTGATGATGGCCTCTCAGTTCCAGGCTGGCAAGCACTGCCAGCAGTTACGACCCCACACACTAAATAGTGCAGCCACAGGGTCATCCGTTGCACATCAGTTTTATGAAAAGCACTTTTACAGAAATTGATTTTGCTCACAGTTCATTCGTATTATCTTCAATTGGGCTTCCTTCTACCAGCAACAAAAATATAAAATGAGCTCACTTAGCATTTCCAAAAGGAGCAGACAGATGTTTTACCAAGGTAGTTAAATGTTTAAGTGTGCACCATAAACTGCTGCTTCACTTAACAGCACATCTTTAGATACTCAAATAACCTTTTAATACAGCCCTTAATCTTTTTGGTCCAAATGTACCAAGAGATACACAGGCAGCCCTGTTCCCCCACAGGCAGAATCTGGGAGTCTGGCTGAGAAAAGCAGCAAATCCCCAGATCGTTAGTTGCCCAGTTTCTCTCTTGGGGCCAGTAGACAGCTTCCCTGCCGGGTCAAGGGACACCCAGCAGCTGTTCCTGCTCAGCAGCTGCACTGCTACAAATTTTGCAGGGGAGGAGGAGTAGTCTGCTTCTTGCAGCACCATGGTAGCTGCGGAAGTCACCGTGGAAGTAGGTCCCCTGGAGAGCAGCCCAGTGCATCTCACTCGAGGAGGCTTTCAGGCTGCACGTGGTGACAAGAGAGAAGCATTATCCATGCCGTTTGCCCAGCTTTGGACTGTGGTGCAGTCAGTGATTCAGAGGTTGAAGAGCCTCTGAACAAACAAACAGGAGGAAAGCGGTTTGGTTATGTCCCAGCTTCACACAGCACCTACCTCAGTGTTGAGTTCTGCATCACCTTGCTTGGCGTGCCCATGGTCTGAAAGCAAGCTGAAGTGCTTGTCCCCTTACACTAAGGAACAGAGGTGTCCCTGTCACCTGTGGTGGAAGAGCCTCCTATATTCTTTGTATTTTATCCGTGCTGAACACTTGTAGTGTGCAAATCCCTTTTTAGGGAAATCTTACTGTGACTCGAACATCATCTGCTGAAACTAAGATGTTGGTGCTCCCATCTTATAAGGGACTTATGAGCATGCAGACAGTCATGTTTTGATGTAACTAAAAAGGAATCAGATCTTCAAAGATACTTTTGCTTCTTAGCTTGTTAGGAATGAGCTGTGGGATTCAGAGTCAGGCGTGCTGTAACGTGCAGCTTGGAGGTGCCCTGGCTTTGTCAGTCATTTCTGAGTCAGTTGAAGAGCAGGAGTATCACTACATCGCTGAGCCTGGGAGGGGTCTTCCACTCTGAGCATCCAGAAAAAGATTATGTTAACTGTTTAAACATGGAACACATAATTTCCTTGACACGAGCCCTCGCACAGGAAGCCATCTGAATGCAGCTCTGGTCACACATTAGCCAATTCGTTACAGACATGCTATCAGGTTGCTGCTCTTTCCCAAGGTACGAGGCAAAGCCTGCTCCTAAAATTCTCCATGCTGAGCACACAGAAACATCCAGAAACCCCAACTGTTGGGCAGCTCCACACATGGCGCTCAGAGCAGGTGTTGCAGATGAGTACTTGGGGGCCAGCGGGGTAACTCACAACTTTCCCATAAGTGAGCAGTATCACATCCTTGCAATTTCTCCATCTCCAGCTTCTCTCCCCTTCCCACCTGTGGAAGAAGCCCACCATGGGCGGGGGATGGCCGTGAGCAGGAAGGCCTTGTGTTTGACTCCGTGGCTGTGACCACAGATGTAAAGGGAGTCACCACATTGAGTTCAAGAGTATCAAGAGCCTGTACAGCCGATACTTGGGTATCCAGCTTCACGAGCGTACAGGATTCTGGGAAGTATGGGCCACCCCCTGAAAATTTGGATTATATTAGGATGTTTCCAGAATGATATCCAGAAAGTTGAAACTACCAGAAATGATCAGCTGTTGGACTTCTAGCAACAAAAATAATCAAAATGTTAATTAGCAAAGATAAGGCGTGTCAGAAGGCTGTGCAGAGAAAGCACTCTTTTCACTGAGGGCATTGCTTACTGAGGCTCTCGTAAAGGCTCTACGTCTTTCACTATCAGCATCATTGTTCTCCACACCCAGCTGAAGTCACTGAAAGATGCTCTATTTCTTGGCATAAATATTAAGTGTCCCAGAGCTATAATCCAGTTCTTTCGCTCCACTGAAAAACATGGGACATGGGCCTTATGTAACTAAGACTGGCTTCAGGTTATGTGAGACAATCTTGAACAACATACTACAATCCACTTTTAGGAATTGATGCGTCTTTGCTTTGCCTGTTCAGGACCACATCAGTTTTGTTTCAAATTGCATGTTATGAGTGAAGTATGCTGTAATGGAGGTAAAATTAGAGAAACACAATGAGATTGAAGTTAAGACCAAAGAAAACACATTTGTTGTATGTTAAATAATTCGCTAGAATGGCCATTTACAGTATGTGCATACCAGCAGTATTAAAAAAGATTTGGCTAGGGAAAACAGCAGTATGCTCAGCCCTTATTAACTGATATACATCTTTAAACGCGTTCTGGAAGGAAACATTAAGAAGCCAGTATTTTATTTTATTCTAGAGTTTCCATGGCATTGGAGGAATTTTATAAGGTTCCTTTATTGCCTAAAACAACAGCCTTAGAATGGAAGAGTAAGAAGCTTTTCACAGTCACTCTGCCAGTCACCGTGGGGTATCTGTGGAATTCAGTGAATTTAGTTCCTTGAAGTCAGTGCTGCCATGCTATTCCGGAGAGAGATGCAGCCTCCCTGGGCAGCCTGTCAGTACATGACACCTGTGCCAAATGTTAGGGCTGGCATGGAGCAGTGGGACTTACGAGCATGCCTCCTCCTATGTGGCTCGCAGAGGAGAACTCAGGCAAAGGATTCATTAAAGTCAGTGCAAAATGAAATCAAAAAGGACATTCTAAAACCACTTATGCCAGTGGAACTTCCATCTTGTGCTCTTTTTGTGTTACCCCTTTGTGCTGTGACAGTGTGAAGCAACGCAGCCAGTGAGTGCTGGCTGTAACAGGCAGGCTGCTGTCTGGAGAGGAGCTCTGAACTCACTGTTGTTGATCGAGCATCTGATTTTGTTAGCATGGTGCTGCTGTACTTATGGACAGAGTAAAAAGTCAGGAAGCTTCTTAGTAGGCTATGCAGTGAGACATGCTCCTAATTCCTTCATGGTGAAGGCTGCAGGAGTGTGTAGGTATTGTTCAGACACTGACACATTGCAAATCAGTGCACAAAGGACCCACCCTATGTCTTTGGGCTGTCCAGTGTCTGTAAGCATCTCAGTTTCCTGTGTATAGGACCTAAATAAATAAATATGCTTTTCTCACAGAGGCTGGAAAAAAGCCATTCAAAATGACTGCCTATCTCTTGGGTATTTTAGCACTCACATCACCATAGCAAACTAACTCATGGATTCTGTTTCATTGGGGTCCCAGTGCCACAAATGTTAAATTCTTGATCAAGTCCACTCCTCCAGATGGTGAGCATCACCATGATGAAGTTCTGCTGCTGATCCCATTGGAAGGCATTTCTGGAAATGTCAGAATGTTTTCAAAAAAATGTTGGCCAAAATCTCTCTTTAGGAATGACTGTTTCTTATATCAAAAAGGGATATGGTACTGCCAGTATACTTTTTTATGTTGCTTCTGATCTGTTGATGCAGTCACATTGTTAAGGGCCAATCTCTGATCTCAGGTTTGGAGGGCTATTTGCCACAAAACATCCATGGGAAAAGAGAAGGAGAGGGAAAAGAAAAAAAAAAAAAAAAAAAAGACTCACCCACATTCTGCCCAAATTCAGATCTCAGATTTCCCACATCCTGGTATTTAATTTCTCACAGAGTTACCAATGATTGATCTCATGGCAGGATTAGCGGGAAGAAAAATGAGAGCTCCATTGAAACCAGACTTGAGTCTGGAAAGATGGGACATGTGAGCTCTAGGACCCAGGAGATATCAGATTCAGGGCAGCAAATGGCTTCCTCCCACCCTTTCCCCGATAATCATGCTTGTTTTGAGTCAAAATCTGGAAACTGAAATCAGAACAGCAGAGAGGCAGTTGTAATATGTTAGGTGGCTCCCCTCCATTTTTACAGTCTCCTGAGAACTGTGTTATATGGTGGGGCATTTATTGTAATTTATATTAGTATTTCTTTAAATTTACCAATAGGAAAATGGATTAACATTGAGGTATAAATTGCAGTAATCTGCCTCACTCCTAAAAGAAAATGTGTTTTGAACACACGTTTCTACCAGAAACCTTTTCTGATTTGATTAAAGAATGTGGATGTGTTCAACTGGAAAAGAAACTCCCATAAAAGGCTCTACAATCAAAAGGAAATTTTCAGTATCTATTCAGCTGGACAGGCCCACACTGTTTAAATCAAACTATCTTGTTTAGAAAAAGAAAAAGCTTCTCCCTATGGTCGCAGTGCAGATGGAACTTGAAAAGTTGAGTTCCTGCTCCATGCTGAAGAGGACCATACTTTATTGCCCTTCCCACCAGATGGTGTGGAGATATTCAAGAAGTTGAAAAATCTTTAAATGCATTGCTCTAAATCCTTTAGGAGTTGAACATGTTAAGATGACAAGAAGTGTATGTCATTAGACCGTAACTACCCTTTTTGGATTACCTGGTATTTGTAGATTTATTGGTAAGATGGCTTAAATTAGGGATATTTTTTTAGCCTGTAGCATTACATAATAAAATAGCAACAGAATTTTTTTTGCTGTAAAAAAGGGGAGGAGTGGGGGGGGGAGGAGTTTGTTCAAACCAACACGAAGTTCTCTGATTTTGCACCCTTTGCCTGCACAGAGAGGTGCTCCACAGTTACACAATCGGTAACATTTGCAAGGGAAACATTCCCGTTACCCCATTTTGCTCAGGAGTCATTGCCATGCCTTTCACTGCAGACCTGCTGTTTAGTCTGAAACCAAAAATCAAACCCAGAACTGCAGCACTCAAAGTTAAATACTCTGCATTGCTGCCAGCACAAAGCCTCACCAGTGTCTGTGTGGTGAGATCTATGATTAAACTCTTCAGACGTTTTACAGCTTTAGCGTTTTCTCTTTCTTTCTTTCTTTTTTTTTTCTTTTTTTCTTTTCTTTCTTTCTTTCTTTCTTTCTTTCTTTCTTTCTTTCTTTCTTTCTTTCTTTCTTTCTTTCTTTCTTTCTTTCTTTCTTTCTTTTTTTAAGAAAAAAATAATTTAGCTGAATTGTACCACAGAGTCTCACAGAACCAAACAAGCAGGCTCAGCTAGCTATCTTTGTGAAATATGTTTCTCATTTGTGGGGGCTTTTCAGAGCACAGCTTGGGGAAGGTTGAGCCGCCTGTGTTGAACTCTTTCTTTCACAAGTGGAAAAGAAGCAAAAGGAAAACCAGGGGAGCTTCGGAAGGAGCGGTGGCCACAGCCCCGCTTCCCACAGCCCCGCTTCCCACAGCCCCACTTCCCACCACCGTGCTCCCTGCAGGCCCAGCTCCCCACAGCCTCAGCGCTGGCTCTCAGAGTGGGTTACATGCCCAGCCGTGAGCTGCTTGTTCAGGAGACCAGTGCTCATAAAAATGTCACTGGAGCACTTCCCCTTTGAAAGGCCCTTTCATCTTACTCTCCTGCAGCCCCTCTCTGGTGGGCAGGCAGGCTTGACCGGGAAGCTGCCTCCTGGCTTTCCCACATAGCTGGGCCCTAATGAGGTGTGTGCGGCTCTTGGCTGCAGGTTTTCAATCTCTTTCTTATTACTTCAAAGCTGCTGCTCCAAGGCTCAGACAAGTTTGATCGCTTGGCAAAATCTCTCAGCTGGGTCTCAAAAGGAAGACGTTTTATTTTATTGTTTATCATTATGGATAGATAGCTGGTCCCAAACCACAGTTGCCAGTGGCTCCATAAATGGAGCCGTATTGCGTTTTTAAGTGATAAAGGATTGGAGGTGAATAACTTCTGACAGTTGCTTCCTGTCCGTAACAAGCAGTTGTTTTGGAGGAAAAAGAAATAGAATAGAAATCTAACAGGCCTTACTTTATTTCCCTTTTTGTGTTCTAAACTAAGAGTAGGGAGCAAAGGGTAAACAACACAGATCTGACCATTATTTCAAAACCAGGCCTGGTGTCCCTCTCCCCGGGTCTCCTCCTTGCCAGAAGGCAGAGCTTCACCATGGTTCTTCCTCTGCCACCGAACACAAAATATGCACAGGCATCAATGCCCCTTCCAGCACTGCAGGGCTCGGGAGGAAGGCAGGCCTGTTCAGGTTTAGCTTCGTGGACTCCATCATCCTTCTGGGCTTTGTGGTCTCCACTGCCAGCGAAATAAGAGCTTATGCAGTGGCCCGTAACGTTGCAGTGGACTCTACGAGCCTAGGGATTTTAAAGATTGGCATCCACACATGCATTAGTAATTAGAGACAATTATTACAGCCTCTTTTGCCTTTTGCTCCAGTGTGGATTTTGGCTCCGGGTGTGCGCACAGAGCAGTTTTCCACTGCTGTAGTTTACAGCCTCCACGAGAAGTTTGTAAGAGCAGCTAATTGGAGCTGAGGTTGGTCCAGCTCAGTTGTGTATGTTTCTAATGGCACTGCTGCCTTATTTTCTGTAACATTTTGTTTCCTTTCCATCAAAACTGTTTACAACTTGTGGGATTGAAGCTCTCTAGGATAAAATATGTCTCTGTCAGTGTTAGTACAGCACCCACGACTGTTTCAAGAACCGTTTTTCATTTTAATTCTGTTCTTTGCAGACTCTAAATGGTGCTTCCTTGTGAAATTGTTTGAACTAGTTCTGAGATTCTGCTGGAGATTTTCACTCTCCTTTTAATCACATGGGGAACAGATTTTTTCAAAGTGTTTTGACCTGCTTAGGTCAAAAAGGCACTTGCTCTACTCATATGCCAAGCTGCGTTTAAGAAATCTGGCCTGACATAATTTAGACAGACAAGTCTCAGTTTCAAAAGGGATCACCAGAGCTGGCTTCAGCACTGAGCAACGTGCTTGTCAGAAACCTCACTGCTGAGTTATGTCAGGGCTGCTCTAAAATCCGTGGCAAAGTTGGACATTGGAAACAGGTTTATTTAAGCCCATTTGTAGGAGACATTGAGAAGCAGATTCTAAGATAGGTACTTTTCAGAATATTTATACGTAGACCAGACTAATTTCTGTCTCTGGAAGTTCTTGTTGAGTCCTTCTGGATTTAAAAATCCCATGTCAGATAAATCTTTTATCTCAAAGTAACCAGAGTCATTATCACTCCGTTATATCAAACAGTACTCCTAGTGGCAGACAAGATAGGAGATATAGAAAAATGTTTTTGTATTCACTTAATCTAACAAGAAAAAGGACTTGAATCTATGTTTAAAGAAAACTGTTCTAATTTAGAGAGGAATGTCCTGTCCTATCTGGACGGGAAGGGATGTTCCTGAGCAACGTCCTGGTCCCCTTCATTTGCCTGAACCTGTGACTCAAAACCCAAAGCTTGGCCCAACCTTGAAAAACACTTCAGCCATTATAGGAAGACTATCTGTAGGAGTGGTTCATGGGTGTGCAAGGATGGTAACTTCCTCTGACTTCTACTGCTGTTGTTGCTCTCAGCCATGTTGTTGGCACTGGTTCTCAGCTTTCTAGCATCTGAGTCCCAGGGCAGCCCCAGCAACTTCACTCCAGCTGTCCCATTTAGTAAACTTCCTCCAGAGAGGACATTCTTCATTTGCTTTGTAAGTTTATGCATTTGAAAGGCCACAGGCTGATCACCTGCAGAACAGTATCAGTATTTTGCTTTGTTATCTCAGCTCACTTTCTATCTCTCAGAGAACATTTGATCATTCATCTAAAAATGGAATGACTTCAACAAAACAAAAAATGCATCCTCTGTATACAGATTCTGAGTGGTTTGGTGTGTTCATAGGGGGTAGAAAACGCAGCTTGAAGTATCTGCTTCAAATCAGAGAGCATGGGGATTTCGGAACAAGACTGCATATGGATTCCAAACTGGCACTTTGCATACATGCTTACTCACAGAGGACTTTTATTCTCACTGTTGTGCGTTGCTTTCCTCACTGTAGAAGCTTAGAGGACATCTCCAAGTTGAAATGAATTTTAAGGTGCTTAAACTTCTTGCTCCCAAGAGCATTAGGCAGCTCTGCACATGCCCACCAGCTGGCACACAGGCACTGGGGAGGTTAAGCAGCAGTTCAGTAAGACGACTCATTGGTATCTCAACACTGGATTCATGTTATAGTTAAGTCTGCAGCCTTTTGAAGACCAAGGTCCTTAGGTAGCAAGGAGGACCATTGGAGGCGAAGTTCATAGAAACATAGACATTTAAAGCAAGAATGTTGTTTTCCAGCCCTTAAATGTCAACCTCAAACTGTCCCATCTGTTGCCACCTCTCCATTCGTCTCTTTCTTTATCTCTAATGTCATTACAGTACCAAGAGTTTTGCTTCCTTGGAGGGAGCTGTCTGTTCGCTATCATCAGGGCTGTCCCATAGCTTAGTCAATGATTGTAGGGTGTCACGTGCAGGACCAGTGCAGGGAGAGGGCAGTGGGTTGCTGAACTGCTCTGTTGGTAGAGTTTTCAACTGTATTTTTAACCACCAGGCTGTAGAATTCGTGCTCCTCCTTACACGCTAATAGTGACAGTACATAAAAATTGCTTGCTTGCAGGCTGATTGACTCATCTGTATTAAGATACAGATTTTCAGTACTGAAATAATTTCTTTAGATGCCTATATAAAAATATACTTTAATCCAGCATTTAGAGTTGTGTGGCTTTCTGTGTGTGGTCATGGTGGTCTCTTCTGCCTTAATGAATCTTTTTTTTTTAATCTGTGCATTAAATGCCTATAATAATATGAGCTCTGAATCCAAAATCTCAAATTTAACTTTGCCTTACTGCTGAGTGACTGCTGTCGCAAACTCAGCAGGGCTGCATGCTGACTGACAGCCCCTTGGAACAGGAGTTTGAGCTCTTGCCAGTATGATTTGCAGAGGGCAAAGCAGCTTGAAGCAGAAGTTCCCACCCAAGAAATCTATGATGAGTGTCTGTCAGTGCTGTAAAAATTTCTAAAGCAGTTCAGTGTGCTGGCCATGGAGCAGTCAGGATGGCACTGTGTAACGTCTGGGCATAGCCTGGGTATCTGCAACTGCAGTAGGAGCCACTGGCTTCAGGGACTCCTGAAAATATTAGTTTGCGTGCCGGGGGATTTCAGACAAGTTAGCAGACAATGGTCCACAGTCTGCAAGTTGCTCTTGTCAGCAGTTCTTTTTGACGTATCTATTCAAGCATACCCTTTCGGGCTTAGAAGGCAGCCAGCAAAATCTGTGCCAGTAGCAAATACTTTGTTATAAAATAAAAGCTCTGACAAATTTGGAGGCTCTGCATGCACCATTGCTGTGTTCCTGTAGTTCATCTCACAAAATTGGTTCTATTTTTTTTTAATCTGCCGTTCATATTCATGAGCAGAAGGTGGAAAAAAAAAATGAGTTGCCAACTGAATTGCCAGTTTCTTGAGGCTGTTAACCTTGAAGTAGCTGTAAAGGAGCTTTGCTCAGGGAATTAAAACGTAATAAAAGTTTTTAGAAAACTGAGAAGCAGTTGTCCTTCTGTAGATGGGGGGATGCTTCTGTCAAACAGGAACAGTTGTCTCAGTGCTGTCCTGTGCCCTTTCAGGTGCCCTGGTGGATCACAGTCATCCATACAGAGTGTGACATGGGAGACCAGCAGCCTTCTGGCCTGGCTGCTGAATGCCAAACAAAATACCCAGGGCATCTAAAACAGGCCCGTTCTTCTATCTTCAGACATGTGGATCCCACCAAAGGTGCCATAACTTGAAACTGTGGTCGGTGAAAGCCCACTAGGCATGCTGACTGCAGAGAGAATTTCTAGCAGAAGCCTGCTGTGCTGCATCCTGGTTCTTTTTGTTGCCGTCAATGTTAAATCCAGGCTAACAGCAGCAGTGCCAGCCCCCTGCAGAGTAGCCCATCTGAGAACAGATCTCTGCTGTGGACCGCTGGGAGATGTGTCCTTGCTCAACAAATCAGCACCAGGGAAAGGCAAGGGGGCCATGCTGGTGGGTCCCAGTCCCCAAGGCACATATGCCAGCCTCTTGCTGGTGATGCCTCTCCGGAAGAAGAGACCATTAAACATCTGTGCGCATGGAGAAGGATTTCTCAGTGCTCTTTTCTGGGAGAGACAGCAGCTCCACGTCACTTCCTGCTTGTTAGGTCAGTTACAGCAATTAAGGATTGAAATAGCTCAGGATGCTGTTTGCAGTCTGTCCCTACAGTATCACACTGTGACCTGCAGCAACTCAGAGTAAACAATATGTTGTCCCATGCAGCACAGAACAACGAGGGACAGCATAGGCCAAGTAAAACTGCTTCTGCAATGCACCTTGTCAGACAGCTGCTGAGAGTGCATGGATGTGGGGCACACAGCAAAGGCTGGGTTGGGGATCACAGCTGCACCATCTTCTGATATTTGTAACCTTTGGTTTTTTTTTTTTTTATTTTTACGAATGTGTGTGATACATGGAGGGGACAAAGGCAAAAAAATCCTCTCTGTTGCTGTGACACATCTGCATTTTCTCTTTCAGAACCTCTACTTGCTTCTTCCTTTGGGTCCCTCCATGCATCTCTGTCTGATTTGTATTATCCTTTTGAATTGTAAGCGCTTCAGAGCAGCAATCACGTCTCCATCTGTGCCTTGACAAGGGACTTATGTGATTGGTTGGCTTAAAACCACCCGTCTGTATCTGAGCTATCTTAGGCTTTTGCAAGGCATGAACCTAATGAAGAAAAGTTTTCTTTCTGGTGCGTGACAATCTGATCTCTTTGCCGTCTTTTCTTCCTGAAAACAGTGATGTGGATTTGAAAAGTAGAGCTGCGAGTCTCAAGTGTTTTTAATAATCAGTTTATTATTTAAATATTGTTGGGTTTAGCTCGATTTTTGGTTTCTTGTTTTTTGTAGTACTACAGGTGCATGTTTGCATATACATAGCTGTAATTAAATTAATATCGATACATAGATAGATAGATAGATGAAAGATGAACTTCTCACTTGTTTTCCTGGTCACAGCAGCAGAGACCACAAGGAAAAAAATACTGTGAAATTCACAGTATAAATCAGGAAATTGGGCAGGTCTTTAGCTAAAAATAGCTCTTTATGGCTCCCCTGGCTGGGCTCAGAAATAGAAGTACATCCTGCCATGTATTTTCCCTGTCTCCCATCGATACTATGCTGTAATCAGAAGTCCACCATCACGGAGAATGGGTCAATTGGGTGACAAGGCAGGGGTAAAACAAAGTGAGTGCCCACGTGCGTAGTGCAGGCTTCCGGGACTCAGTGGCAAGAGTGCTCTAAGGGATTAAGCACGTGATTGCCATCAAATGCCGTTAACCAAAACATGTCTACCTGCGTTATGTTCCGAGCATGGAACCCACAGTCATAATTTTTAACTGAAATACTTGGCTTGCAGGCAAAGCCGTTGTTTTCAGTGGTCGTCACAAGTTCTGAATTACCAAGATTCAAGCCAGTGTGCTTGGTGCTGTCTCTCAACACGCAGCCCAAGTTAGCTTTTCGGTAGGTGTCTGTCGATACCACTTTTCTCCTCGCCTGAGATATTGTAGCAGTCACAATCCCATTCTGCGAGGAAGATAAGCGGGGAAAATGCATTACACGATAGCAGGATTAGATAGAGCGCGAGCACCCGTCTCCAAATGCTGCGGGGGATGGAGTGAAAGTTGCTTAGTCACATGGTGAGTTAGGGATCATTTTCACACACTGCTCTAAATATAACCGTGCTGCAAGTGGGAATCAGTTGTTGTGAGGAAGAAATTGTTTATCTGCGTGATAGATTGATGTCTCCTGGAATTTAAATATTAATTGAAAAGTCAAGGTCGGAGGGCGGCTGACACTTGACTTTCCTCTCTTTCCTCCATCCACAGCTTTGATCACGCTACATCTTTCTTTGTGCCTGGTGCTCCAGAGAGTACCCCAGGGTCATGACCCATTTCCTAGTCAAGAGGTATAAACCTGCTGGCTTAAATGGCTGAGGCCCGAGCTTTAGCAGAGGGCAGGGGTCTGGTGGCGGAGGGGGGAGCGTTTGCTTCATGCTTTTCACATTTCCCACATAACCCAAAGCAGACTAAACAAAACCAGTGTGAAATCTCATGGCTTGATGCTGCTATGGTTATATTTTTTAAGCTGTCATCCATTCATTTATACTTACGTTTATTCCCTGGATTTACAGCTTTTTTTTCAGTCTTTTCTTGGGGGGCTGCAAGGGTCTGAAACTTTTTGAAAGAGGATTGCAGAGAGTGGTGGCCTATGATTAAAGCTGTGTGTTTTTCCTTGATGCCGCTCTTCTGCAGCAGTGTCACACATGGTAGCATTTAGGAGCCCTTCACAGCTGAGGTGTTTCAAACACTAATGAATGGAAGTTTGGCCATATAATGCAGACAAGCTTGAAGGCATGCTTTGCTGAATGGTGTACTGTAGTGGCCTGGGAAAGGAAGAGAGTTATAAATTGTGTCAGTTAGCCACCGAGACAAAATGAAGCCATGTGGAAAATCAAATCTATTAAAGTATGAAGACTGTTATAAGCTGTTTTAAGCTGGTCATTCTTAAAAGGTCTCCGTTAGCTGAGGGGATAAATTCCTATTTTTCATAGATCTTTTTCACGTGCTGGCTTAGGCAATGATGTGCAGCATTTCACAAAAAAACAACCTTTCACTCTCGGCCCCTTTTATCAGAAATGTTTGTTGCTCCCAGTTTACTGTCTGTGTCCTGAAAAGCCCAGCACATTGGTTCAATAAGCAGCATGAGAGAGTTGCGTTCAGCCAGGTGTGCTGAAAGGAAAGACAAATTTGGCTTTGGGGCTGAGGAGAATGGCCAGCAAGGAGGCGAAGGCTTCTCACAGCACCCCCTTCACACTGGATATCTGCTCAAAATGCTTCTCACAGGAGACCCATGACAGAGCACGGCAGGGATTTCTCTTTCTTGGTACCCCATGGGGTAGGAGGGAAGAGCAGCAAACTAAAGTCGTGTGGTCTAAGAGTGGAGACCTTCCCCTGCTCTCCACAGTGGCTTCTTGAGGCATCACAGCAGCCGTACAGCACATTTTGTTACTGTGGGATGCAGTAGTCAGCTGCATGAGAGGAGGAGGCAGCCTTAGGCGCACGGTGACCACATACTTATTTTTTTTTTTCTTTTTGTACATTGTAGGAAGAGACTGAAGAAACATCCTCACAAGAATCTGCAGAGGAAGACTAGGAGACCGCACCATGCAATTTCTACCTCATCAGCAGTTGGGTCTTTTGAAGGGAGAAGACACTGCCTTGACCACTTATTTTCTATTGCCATGGTCTTTCCACTTTTGCCTGGGGGGAAAAAAAAATTGCATAACCTTAAAAAGGATTTGACTAATCAACTTCTTTATAATCCCTTCACAGTCCCAGGTTTAGTGAAAAACTGCTGTAACACAATGGGGGCACAGATTAACGATGCAACTTCAAATTACTGTTTTCAATTTTCTTAACCTACTAATAGTTTGTTTGAGCTGCTAAGTAAGGGTGACTGGGTCAAGAAGAACTCCAAATCAGGTTTAAGTCATTCACTGCACTGCATATAAGCAAGAAACTTGTAACATATTAATTATAATGGGCATTGAAATAGGAAAGGCTGGGTGTGTAACACCTAGCCTTGCAACACTTCCAGCAACCCACTCCCTACTTAGTGAAAACTCTGTTTTAGAACACCAAAGATAAGGGATAGATACTACTTTTTTTTTTTTTTTTTTTTTTTTTTTGTAACCTCCTTGTAGATTTGTACTTGATTTTATTTTATTTTTTTTAGTCTTACTGATATTTCAGGAAAAAAAAAAATTGAAAGCTGAACTCTCACTTCATTCAGCTGGTAATCGGAAGAAAGAGCAACATGAAAAAGGTACTTCCATTTTGCAAAAGGGAAGAAAGACAAAGATACGTTGTATAGTTTTACATACAAACATATCAGCAGAAGTAGTAGTAAACAAAATGAGCAGCTCACCTTCTGGACAGTAGAAAGCCCGAAGGAGTCGGCTTTCCGTAGAGCCAGGTGTTTTCTGTGGAAACAGAAATGATTGACACCAATCGCTAACGCCATTAATGACTAAAAGTCTTTATCAAGAAAAATGTTTCAAATCGTGTAGAAAGGTACCTCAAAGTTAATCGTGAGTTTATCTGAACAAAATAATCCAGACGTTTTGGTTATTTTCAAATAATTCCACTCACCCTGCACCAGATTTCAAACAGGATGGATCTCTCCTCATTACTCATCAGTCATGATGTAAGAACCAACACCATGTACCTCAGTTAAGCTTGTGTATTACTTTAAGCAATGTATTTTGACATAGGATGGTTCACTGAGCACCTCTGTGCCAGTTGCGTTGCTCCATCTTTTCATTCAAAGCAGCACTTTTAGCAACAGATGCAATATTACCCCACTACTCAAAGCTACCTCTGATTTTTACAGTTAACTCAACAGACTGATAAATACATGCTGCTATACACATTCAATGCAGGAAGTTTTTACTGGGTAGATAATCATGAGTATCTTCATTTTCCCCTTATTTCTACTTCAACACTTACTTGCAGTTAAGGAAGCAATATCTTTATTGTGTTTCAGCATGACTATGTATTTCTCTCTCTCTTTTTTTTTTTTGTTTAATGTACTTACCCTGTTCTCTGCTAAACTTCTGTGTAATGTACTGTTAACTTGAATATATTTTTGTACTGAATTGCTGATAGGTTTGTAAGGAGAATTTTCTTCAGTGACACTACATGACATAGAAAAAAATTTAGCTGTAATGTTTAAATATTACTGTCCAAGTTTGTACCTCAAATGAATTGTTTAAGGAAATGGACTAATTGATTGACAAAGACCTACCTCCAGACTTTAAATGGAATGAACTTCTTCCTTTCAGCATTAGTTTTGAGACGTTTGAAACAGTTAGGACTGCAACTAATCCCTAATTCAAAACTATTTTTGTAAAATAACTTGTGGAAAATGAACACGTTTTAAATTACTTTCGTATTTAAAAAAAAAAACAAAAAAACAAAAAAAAAAAAAAAAACCTTCAAAGGAAACTTGAAGCTTTGTAGGTGGGAAGCAACAAGCTCAGCTTTTGCATAATGCAATCACAAATATGTGTTTAAAAAAATAATTAGTAGATTGTAAGAAAATACTTGACAAGTATTTTCATGTATTTTACACAAATGTGATTTTGTAATATGTTTCAGCCAGATTTATTTTAAATGCTTCTTCTGTAGAGTTTCTTTATTCTCCTCCTCCCTCTCTCTTTTTTTCCCCTTTTCTCTCTCTCGTTTCATTTTCTCTCTGTTTAATTTCCTTTCCTCCTCTCTTTCTTAGTCAGTACTTTGTAACATTTTATTAATAACTGGGCCAGGGGTAGTTTCTCAGGAAGGCGTCTGTTGGCACGGCTCTCGTAGCGAGCCAAGTGCAGTTAAAGATAACTACTTACTGGCTTCTTCCAAGAGGCAGAGTCAAGAACTGCGGACCTCCTCAAAAGACTGCAGAGGGTTCATTGTCGGAGATCGCTGAGAAAGAGCTCCTCGGAGTGTTAAAACTAGACACGTTAATAGGAAGTGAACAAAAAATAACCCGAGCTATGCAGTAGCTCTAGCAGGCCAAATCCAGTGTCGCTTGAAGTCAATAGAAGGAATTCTGTTGGCTTCAAAGGGCCTCGAGTCAAGCCTTAGCAAATCCCTTCTGGTTGGTTTTGTTTACATTTCTTGAAACCACAGTATTCAGCAGATGGCACCAAAATAATCACTGGGTGTGTGTCACACTTCAACCTCCGAGAGACTGACCACTCTGATGAACGGAGTCTTGTATTTTCTGTATATTGTAGTACAATCAAAACACATTACTACCTCTTAGGGCCTACTATACCTCATTTTTTCAGACTGAAAAATTGCATGTGGCCAGTGAGCCAGTGAGAACATCATAAAATTTTTTATATATATAGTTTATTTTTGTGGGAGATAAATTTTATACGACTGTTCTTCGCTGTCATTGGTCACTGCTAACTAAGACTGGACATTTAACTCTTCTACCATTTCTGCAAGAGAGGTGTGTTTTTGCAGGAAAAAAAAAAACAACCACAACAAAAAACGCTTCAAGATGTTTAACTACAGTTTACTTTTTCTTTTGAGTGTCTTCTAACTTTTTGCTTTGTTCTTCATGTAGAGCTGCTGTCTACGATTGTACTTCGAATCGCTTGCTTGTTGAAAATGTTCCTTTAATGGATTATCACAGTCTGTTCAGCACAATAAACATCATAGCCTCTGTGATCCCCATGTTGTTTGATTCCTAGACTTTTGTCACAGTTCCATAAAATGGGTAATAAAGTTTGGTCACGGTGACCAAATTTGTAAAAGCTTTGCATACAAGTAGTCTTTTTTTGTCTCAGGACTGTAGGTGTGCACCTCAGAAGAAGAGCATTTGCTGTGAGGGGCACCAGAGTGTGCCCTCAGTAGAGGGACACGTTGTGAGTGCCCCCTCGGGTTGTGGAACGTGTTCCCAGCATGGCACTCACCGTGCAGAGACAAGGCCCAGGGGAGCAGAGTTGCTACCAGCCAGACAGAAGTGCCATAGCGCTGGTGAGGCTGAAGGGGTGTTTTGTTGACCGGCCTTGGATCTACCTGTGGGAAGTCAGTCAAATTTTGGAGCCTCCTCCTCTTTTTAGGCCAGATCACATTTTGCATCCAGGAGGTTTTATGGACTTTACATTATGCGGCCATTAGGTTAAACTAGAAATGGAGGAGCGCAAGCTGAGGTAAGACCCTCCTCTTGAAGACAGCATGTGGGCACAAACCCACCCTCCTTCCTTGGGGTGCTGGGCTGGGGTCTGCACTGTGCAGCCTCCTGGCTACTCAAGCTGCCATAGGGCCACTGTAAGGAGGTGGCACGGATTCCTGTCAACTCATCCTTTTGGCACTTTCTTAGGCTGAGAGTTGCAGACGTAAAGATGAGCCTAAGTCCCTAGCCCTCTTCAGTGGGTGCTGGAGGGAGGTACTTTACCATCCGAGCTGGCACAGTATCAGAGCAGCAGGCCTTCTGTGAATCTAGATGCCTGTTTTCCATATCCTGGATAGTTGAGGTAGGAAGGAGCTATTTGGGTACTTGGATTGGCTGAGAAAGGTACATGGCTGGGCATTGTCTGGGACTGCTTGAGGGGCTCAGGAAACTGCCTTGAAACTTTGACCCCGAAGTCATCACAGGCAGGTTATGCAGGTTTCTTTTGGCTTCCACACTACATTTGCTCTTACGTGGTCCTGTGGCCTTTTACAGGGAGATTTTAAGATTGTGATGCGTGTACACTCATTCACATTTGCAACCATGCCCTTCTCACCAAGGGTGATCATTCAGATAGTAATTTCTCCAATATTTGGTTTTTCAAATGTTTTTTTTTTACAAACTTGTATTCACTCATTTGTAAAATATCCACCTAATCTGTTTTGGCCTAATAACCTCCGCTTTCCCAAGGGCTTTATGGCATGTTCCCATTGAACTTGATTACTTGTAAAATAACCAAAATACAGTTACAAAATGTGTGTTGAATAGTAACACATACTCATCAGTCCTGAGTCAGAGATGTGAGTAATTGCACTCCTTGCATTATGTGTCCTCCTCTCCCTTCTCACTCAGTTTGGTGGTAGTAAAGGATAGTTCCACATCTCAGTCTTCCTGGTGGTCTTCTTCCCGTGCTTTCCATCACTAAGCTCTTCCTGTTGTTGTACCCGATGTGGTGTTTCAGCTGTAACCCACCCAACTGGTGGATCAGCCAAGTGGCTGAACTTCTGCTGCCCTGGGCCGAACTCCCAACTACTTCTCATTAGTCATTCCTCCAGCTCACTTCACACCCACTTCCCTTCCGGGGGCATCTTCCAATAAACTTCTGCACGCTTTGTACCACAGTGGGACTATTTGTATGTACAAAACCAATTGGCTTCTGCAGAAACAAGGCCTGTGTTCATCCAGCATCCAAGACTGCTCTATCCAAAATGCCTGTGGCAAGGGTCACATTAAGTTTCTACTTTAGCTTTCCACTCCCGTCACATTACAGTCATACAGAGACATGGAATTACTGAAAGCCAGTGCTGCCAGTGCCTTGCACGGCAATTTGATTGTCTGTAGCTTTGTTTTAAACTGAAACATCTGCTCTTCTTGTCATTAGAGACAGAACCCAACACAATGGCAACAACGTATTCCTCTGATCGCAAGACAGGAGTCAGATTTGTCACACCTCGGGCTTCACCTGGATATATTTTAGGTTTTTCAAAGGTTTCTATCACATTTGCTTCTGGTTTAATTTGCATTCAGCAAAGTGTTGTACGTCAAACAACAACACAGCCATGCCGCAGCACAGGGTAGGAGACCAGAATAAATGTCAGAAGCCCTGCATTATCCAGACCAATGAGTACAAGGGACATTCTTGCACTGAAACTTACCTTAAGGCATCTTTATTCACAGTCTTACAAGGGTAAGAGCGACAGTTTATTATTAAAATCTTTAGAACTCAATTGCTTCATCAGCACTGAATTACCTGTGCTGGAAATAGAAGCTGACAGTCTTCTGTCAGAATCTGACACAAAATACCTCGGTTTGATTATATTTATGTTTTAACATTAAAAACGCCCCCACCTTTCTTAGTCAATACGCAGAATTAAATGGTATGCCTCCTGATTTCGGTAGGAAATAGGTTCAAGAAATGAAAAATTGGGGAAAAGGAAGTTTTCATTTCCTATGGAACACAGGAAGCATTCATAATCTTCTGTCTATCCCCTGTCCCCTAACAACTTCAAGGCTGTTTCCATTCTCTTCAGTAATTAGCCTTGACCTGGAAAAGATGACCTCTTCTACTGCTTTTTTTTTTTTTTTCTCATGAAAGTCTCTCGACCCAATATCAGCTCATAGTGCACAGAATTTACCTTGGTACTTTCCTGAGCCCCACGTTACGGGGAACCTCAAAGTCTTAAATGCTCTCCTCAGACATGTGGATTTACCCATGATTGTGGACATGCAAAAGCTTTCCTGGTAACATCAAAAGCCATAAAATTATGAGGCAAAGTAGGCACAGATGGGAGTGCACACACAGGACAGAAGCAGTGACGAAAACAGTGCTAAGGAACTGGTTAACCCTTACTGAAATTGTTATGGCCGTGAGGGTTAGCAATCCTTAATCTCTTTCATGGAAGTAAGGATTAAGTAAAGTTGCAGCCTCCTCACGGAGCACAAAAATTAGTGGAATGCTTTTTATTGTTACTGTAATTTTTATGTGAAAAAAAAGAGAAAAAGAAGAAACAGAAGAAGGAGCAGCAGAATAACACAAATAGCACTGTTTAGCAAGAGCTCAATAGCACTGTTTAGCAAGAACTTTGGCTCAAGAGCGGGCTAGAAATCTGCCAGCAAAATGCTGTGTGCAGGTCCTTGGTCCACTCCTGCTCTCCTCTGGAGCCCAGACCCAGCACATTCCTCACAAAGAGGCAGGCTTAGGCCACTCAACACTTGACTCAATGTGTCTTTCCAAGTGAAACTACATCCAGAACTCCAAATTGTTGTTCATGGTTTGGCCTGGGAGGAGGAAAGTGCTCAAGTCAGACGTATATAGGAAAAGTGGAGCAGACAGCATCCCAGGACATCAGTACACCCGCAGGTTGGGACCACTGCCCCTGCTCCCAACCCCCCTCTGAGATTAAAGGCTGCTGTACAGCACTATTTACACACTTTGCGTCTCTACTGCTCAGATGCTTTGCAGAAATTCAGAATGCTGAAATGCACACTCAGTTCCAAATAAACTTAATGTTCTGCTGTTTGGCTAAGCATGATTGCAAGCTACTCTAGAAAATCAAAAGTTAGGAAGAAACCATCCAGAGGAAACAGCTCCTAACCCACTCCAGGTTATTACCACTCTATCAGTGCTCTGGAAGAAAGGCACTTCAAAATACCTTAATGACAAGATAAGGACTTCTTCTGAGAAGCATTTGAAAACTTGCCAGGCATCGTACTGGTACAGTCTAAGGGATTTCTTCTGGACTGTGCTGATCACCCTGGAACCAAGGGGCGTTGGCACTTGGCAGGAGATGGCTGTGAATCTGTTCTCACTTTAGTTCCCTCACTAAGGCTTCTGTGCTGCATACAGAGCATTAAAGCAGTTTACATGAGGTTTCCCCTTACCTCACCCATTGTTGTGGGTTTCAGTAAAACTGTCCAGCAGTGACTAAGCAAAGAAAGAGAAACCTTCCTCTGAGAAACATCCAAAACACTTTATATTTCCATAAGCTCCACATACCTGTGTCCACCCCACAGTTTTACAAGGGGTGGCTGATTTGTACAGGTGTGATTTTACACTGCTAGGAAGGTGATGCACAGAGATGCACTACTACAAATACCTTGGCCACGTAGTCCTCTTTGTTTCCCAATGGTGGCTGTCCCAAGGTTTCTCTGCTCTGAGTGGACTGAGTCTCTCAGTGACAGGCCACTGCTATAATGTCAGCAGGGCACGGCTTCAGGATAAACTCTTCTCCCCCACCGTGTGCATGAGGACTGTTAAAGACAGTTTGGCAGCATCAGTAAAATGAGCAGGTGCTCTCGCAGTCCATCAGAGGTGCAGGGAGTTGTACTACAGCAGCCACACTGTGGTGTCAGTGGAGGCAAACCCTCACAAGCTAAGGAGGGCTAAGCCCAGGAGGCAGTTGGATAGTCGTAAATAAAAAAGCATTTGGAGTCAATGACAAGTTAGTGTTGTTTCCAGTTAAATGTTAAAAGAGTAGTCAAATTAAGCTGTTTTTCTGCATTTAGAATGAGATCTGTGTCACCAAGCTTTAGTCATTAGGATTAGATGTCTCATCCTAGGTCTTCATCAGCCAGGGGCTAATTCAGTCCATTCAGTTCTTGCTTCAAATATGGACCCAAGGTGGGTGGGATGAATCACTGACCCCTCCCCACTGACTGTGCAGGAAGCTGAGACAGTGTTCTTAAACCAGCTTCAAAACAACACAGATTTGTCTTGTTTCCAATTACACTGCTGAGCTGAGAGCTCCTACTCACGAGCAATTGCTGCAATAATTACACTCTTCTTCCAGCTGTGTCTTCAAAGGAAGATAAACCATTTGTTTTCACCACGTGCACGGGGTAGGTGAACAACATCCAGAGGAGGGTGAAGGCTCTGAGTCCCAGTTTGACAGAAAGATCTGATTGCAGACTGGGAAGGGGTGGACTGAGTACAGACAGAGAAGTCCCTCTCCGAACAGCACAGCCTGCTGCCTGGAGCAGGCAGGCACTCCCTCACCAATCAAAGTGATTTCAAACTGAAAGCTTGGAGGCGTTTCTTCTCACGCATCATTCCCTCCTTTGGTGTATCAGGTGCACAAATATGTGCTTTGAAATCCTGCAGTCCAGCACTGTCACTTACCCACAAGGAAAGCTGCTACTAATGCAGGAGGTGTTCATTTGAACTCCAGGGAGTGCATTTGTATCAGAGATAGCAACAACAAACATTTCAAACAAGAGCCAGCAGTTTCTCTGAGACTTTGAAAATTCATCAGCACCACTCTTCCTGATTTGGAGCAGATAATGGAATCAGGACATGGGGGGACTGCAAGCCCAAACCTGATCAGATTCCCTCAGCTATGGATAACATCACAATTAAACATATTAAAACATGCCAGGCACTTCCTGCAGTTCTTATTGCTTTGTTGAAGCCAGCATTCATTTCCACAAACCCTGCCACTGAGTCGTGCTGCACCAGCCCTGCCCAGTTTTAGTTAAGATGACAGAATCAGAACTTTGTATGAGCCTAAACCTCCACATAGGCAGCCCAGTAAAAAGGCTCTAAAAGGAGGGTTTTGAATTCTCACTGTCCAGAGCTTGATGTCATAACAATAAAACAACATTAGGAAGTAATAGAAATACAATGCCTCTATCTATCTGTAAATCCTTGGTGTCATATTCCCAGATGGTGTGAATGTGTGTAGCTCTGGGAAACCAGTGAAGGTGCTCTGCCTTGTGCCACTGCAGAAGTTGTCCCATCAAACTCAGGCCTCAAAGCTTTTAGAACCTCCTTGACCAAAAAGGGAGGTAAGCAGGAGCTGCAGAAGTGATACCTACCAGCACCTCCCTGGGGCTGCGGGCAGGTGTACACAGGGTCCATTAAATGCCTGAACTGGATCCCGATGAGATTCAGTTAGAAGGTAAAGCTGTATTCTCATAGTGCAACTATAATGATAATATTTTGATGACATTTGAAAGGTCACGTTAGTCAGGCGAAATCCCCAGTGACAGGAAAAAAGACAACATAGCACTCATTTTTAAGAAGGGTAGAAAAGATGACCCAGGGAACTACTGTCCTGTCAGGCTCACCTCAGTGCCAGGGAAGATCATGGAGTAGATTCTCCTGGAAGTTGTGCTAAGGCACACAGAAGAAAGGAAGGTGATATGGAATAACTAGCATGGCTTCACCAAGGGCAGGTCCTGCCTGACCAATCTTGTTGCTTTTTATGATGGCATAACTGTATCAGCAGACAAGGGAATAGCCACTGATGTCATCTATCTGGACTTCATTAAGACCTTTGACACAGTCTCCCATAACACCCCACTCTCCAAATTGGAAAGATATGAATTTGGTGGGGGGACTGTTCAATGGATGAGGAACTGATTGTGAGATTGAACCCAGAGAGTGATGATCAGTAGTTCAACATCTGGTTAGAGATCAGTGGCAGATAATGTTTCTCAGGGGTCAGTACTGGGACTGATGCTCTTTAACATCTTCATCAATGACATCAACAGTGGGATGGACTGTACCCTCACCAAGTCTGCTGATGACATCAAGCTGTGAGCTGTGACTGACACACCCAGGAGACAGAATGCCATTCAAAGAGACCCAGACCGGCTCAACCAGTGGAGCCAGGTGAGCCTCAAGAGGTACAACAAATCCAAGTGCAAGGTCTTGCACCTGGATCGTGGCAACCCCCACTACCAGTACAAGCTGGAGAAGTAGTGGTGGATGGCAATCTGGACATGAACAAGCAATGTGCGCTCACAGCCCAGAAAGCCAACCATATCCTGGGCTGCATCAGAAGAAGCATGGCCAGCAGGTTGAGGGAGGTGATCCTGCCCATCTGCTCTGCGCTGGTGAGGCCTCACCTGGAGTACTGCCTCCACACGTGGAGTCCTCAGTACTGGAGAGGAGAGATGTGGACCTGCTGGAGCGTGTCCAAAGGAGGGCTACAAAAATGACTCAAGAGATGAAACACCTCCCCTGCGAGGACAGACTGGGAGAGCTGGGGCTGTTCAGCTTGGAGAAGAGAAGGCTCCAGGGAGATCTGAGTGCAGCCTGTCAGTATCTAAAAGGAGGGGGGCTGTAAGAAGGGAGGAGACAGATTCTTTAGCAGAGTCTGTTGAGATAGGGCAAGTGGAAATAGTTTCAAACCAAAAGAGGGGAGAGTTAGCTTGGATATAAGGAAAGAGGTTTTTTTACAATAATGGTGGTGAGGCACTGGAACAGGTTGCCCAGAGAGGTGGTAGAAGCCCCATCTTTGGAGACTGTCAAGGCGAGGCTGGATCAGGCCCTGAGCAACCTGATCTAGCTGTGGGTGCCCCTGTTCACAGCAGGGAGTTGGACTAGATGGCCTTCAAGGGTCTCTTCCAACTCAGACAATTCTGTGATAAATCCAGAATGACCCTACAGAAAGCACTGTAACACACGTTTGAGCACAATATGCATGAGAAAAGTTTCAAGCCTTCAAAAAGTTCAGAAAGTTTTCTCTTTTGCATCCATGGGTTATACAAAACACGTTCATGCTGCCATACATATCCCATGGGTTGTGGTATATTCAAACACCCCTGAAACATATGTTCTGCCTTCAAGCATTTTCACAGTCAGAGCCTGAACTCTGTAGTGTATTCCACACTGGGTTTTACTATGCAGAGACAATGCTTATTTCCCCATGTGGAACTGATTTCAATAGAGGCTATCAATTCTGTATGAATCAAAAGTGTCCTCCCCAGCCTTGGCACGATCTGGACAGGGAGGGTGGATGTCCCCAAAAGGAATAAACCATGGACAACGGGAGATTTCTTTCTATGCCCCTTTTGAAAACCTCCCCAGGCCTGCCCTTGTACAAACACCCTAGTCCCAAATCTATGTCCAGCCCAGGCTTCAGCAATCCCCAAGCTGCCGGCGCCACACGCCTGCACGGTACTGGTGGGGCCACACTTCCACCTCCAGTGCTTTGCTGAATCATAACTTCACAGCCCTGCAAGATCACAAGAACAAGCACATATGGGAAAGAAAAGAAAGAAAAGAAAAATATGAACAGGAACACTAAAAGTAATATCTAACAACCAGCTATCACTTTCCAAATATTTTTCTTCTATTAATTTTAAGGGGGAAATCATTTGGTGGTAAATGGGGAATAAACTAAAACCATCTGCACCATGCGAGGCAGCTGTCAGAAAGCCAAGCAAGCTCTTAGGGTATATAGGCCTGATGTTTAAATCCACTGAAGCTATTCCGGCAGTGTCAAGCACGCTGATGAGAGCACTTTCTGAGTGCTCTGTGAGAGGGACTCGCTCCATTGTTGTAGGAAGAGTATTGCTGAGATTAGAAAGATGCACAAGAAAACCACTAAGAAATGATGGAAGGTTTGTAAAAAAAGGAATTGTAGAGGGAAATTAGTCATATGGCACACATCTATCTGAGAATAAAAGGAAGCCAGGAGAGCAGAGACGAGATCTCATGGACAGATGGGAGAAGATGCCGAGCATAGTATGTAATTTAAAAACCAGAGGTTGGACTTGAGTAAAAAGGGAGGAGAGATGCCCATAAGCAATCTAAGAATGACTTCATCCAAGAAGTAGTGAGCAGACAGCCTGATTGCGAACAATTTGATCTTAGCGGTGAGCACCACCAGTCCTGGAGAAGGGAAAAGGAGTAAACTTCAGAGTTTGTCCCACTGACTAGATTTAGATAGAATAATTAAGGTTAATGAGAAATCGGTTGATTTGTACTTCCTGAGTTTAAAAGTGCAGATCTCCATGGATCATAATGTCCTGCCTGGCTGTTAATACTGGTGTGTTAAGATGAACACAACTTCTCTTCTGAATGTTAGGATAATGCAACAATACTTTTCCAGGGCAAATCTCAGCTCTATTTTTTATAGGACCAGAGATATCTGGGGAATTTTGATTTTTTATCCTCAGAGCTTGAGTGCTGCTAGGCGAACGCACCGGGCTGGGTTTCCCCAGCAAGGCCCGCAGGCCCTATGACCCTTCCTCTGCCCCTTTGGACACTGACAGAGCTCCTTTGGGACAGCCCAGGGAGTGCACACAGCTGTGCACACACCTGCTGTGTCACCACCAGCTGTGACATCCTGCAAGATTTCACAGTGACATCCCCTGACAGCCCCAGCCCTGCAGTGGTGCAAACACACCCCATGGTTTCCAGTTCTGTGAAGCAGGCCACAGCCCTCAGCAGGAGCTACAAATGTTTCTAGCAACTTCCACAGGAAGATTTCTAAACTCCAGACTCTTACAAAAAAAGGTCTTTTCCATGTCATCCTTTAGAGACAATACATGGGAAAGACGAAGCTTCATTTTAAATGTTTCATTCTTTTCTTCAGGCCCCTCTTTGACCAAGAGGTTGTCCCTGGGCTGAGAGCCCTCTTTCAGCACCCATCTTCCCTTGCCTCCATGAAGGACTGCCACTAAATGAGATACATCCAGTTTCTCTGGTCAAATATGAGCTGGCAGTGCTGTGATTTGGGACAGGCTTATGGCGAGGTGCCCCTGGACACGCTGTGCCTCAGCTCCCAGAGGCCTGTGGCAAACTTCTATGCAGAGTCTTTAAGACATAAAGGTGGGAAAGAAACCCCACCTGCGTTCTCCTTTGGCCTGGCAGGATGGCTGGGCTCTTTTTCTTCTGCATCTGCAAACAATATCTCTAGTGAAGCTTAAACATCAGAATGCAGACTCAGATGGTCCTTCAGATCTGCACTGCACATGCCAGGTTTACATTTACTACTTTTATTCTGTTTGCTTCTTGCAGAAGAAAGGGAAGTTACGAAAAATAAAGAGATTAAAATATAACAGTATAGATAAAGTGAACTTTTTTTTTTTTTTTCCTGGATTTTATTAGTAAACTACAGTAAGCACAGTTAGTAATATTTTTGGAGACTTCAGAATATGGCGAGCTTCAAATTCTCACCCTCGTGTTCCACGCTCGGTTCCTACCCTGTAATTACAGCAGGCAGGGGCCTGTTTGCAGCCAAAGGATTCGTGCTCTTCTGAACCAGGAAAGCATTCAGAAGGACTTGCACGGACTTGCAGTTGCATTCTTGAAAACTGTTTAAAAACTGAAGCGTGTGAGATCTCATTCATGCTTTAAAAGCCAAGCTTTGTAAAGTGTGGTGTAATCCATATCCAAAATCAGAACACCTTCTTCTATATTTGAAAGCATTCTTAGAAGTGGTGGGAAGTGAACCGCTTTTTCAAATGGTGAGCAAATAAATTACAGTTCTCGTAAGTGCTCCTAAAATGGTTTTGCTGCAGATCCATCATATCTCTTGAGTAAAGCTATAAGCAAAGAGAACCTCTCTGTGAAGGCTTATGAGCATTTTTCTGTGAAGCACAAGTCAAACAAAAGATCAAAGCCATACACTGAAAAAAAAGAAGATGTTTAAAAAAAAAAAAACCACACAAAATTGAACAGTGTGTTTTTGGTAGGAAACCATTATGGCACAATTTAGAAAAACAGTTTAATATCTTCTTAATAAAAAATTAATTACTCCATCCCAATAAACACAGCATATAAACATTAACATTTCAGCTTTGTCGTAAATGTTGCTCTTGTTGTACTTTATCAGTCTCATCACGGAGCAGTTTGAAAGGAGGTGCAGTGCTTCAGTTCTAACTGAAAACCCATCTGCTGAGTGCTGCTAGAGTAAAGCAAATGCCTCCCAGTTTTGCCTGTGAGTTCTCCGGAGCTGGGTGATGGGAGATGAAATGCATCATTAGCAGGGCTGCTTAAAACTGCCTGTGCACAGAGGGAGGTGAGGCTGTTGGGCTGCAGTGTGAGGGCAGTTCTAAGGCTGGTGCCAGCAGCACGATCCCCAGAGGTGGTGGAAGATGGGCAGAGCAGGGCTGAGTCAGCATTTCCTGGTTTATGTTTCCTATCATACAACAGTTGACCGCATCTTAACAGGTAGAGCCATATCTAAATGTGACCCTAGTACCCAAATTACAGCTGTTGTCTAGATGGGGTAGTTCTGTATTCAAGTCCTTAGATTATTTCTGCCTTTCTTCCCATGACTTGCTAATTTCTCAGCATCTCCTCTGGACACTTTGCAAATCCTAATCTTGTTCTGCCTGAGCACTCACACACCTTCCCAACATCATCTACTGGATGAGACCGGGAGACAATACTGAAGCAGTGGTGGTCTGACCCTCTCATACCATTGGAAAGCTTCCACTAAGCTGTTCATAAAGTGATTGTTCTTCACATACAAGTGTTCGATTGCCGAGAAGATCCAGGCTGAACACATATTGAAACAGCTAAACAGAGACCAAATATGGCCAAGAAATGCTTGATCATAAATACGTCAGTTGTGGAATAATCTCTTAACAGTGTGGAATCTTAAAGTTTTAGAGAGAGGGAGGTTATACATGGGGTGGTTATTATGTTGTAAAGGAATTTCATTTCGACTGTTAAAAGGAAAAATAAATCATGTTTCTGGTACTGCGGAAAAAAAAAAAAAAAGGATTTTAAAACAAAAAAAGGAGATCAGCATACTACGGGATGGGAAGAGAATGAGAACACTGAGCCACACCTGGTTTTCAAAAATTCCCAGCTGAAGTAGTCTCATACTTTTGCCTTAAGTTGGCAATATATACAGAGAATGGCTTCCAACAGGGCATAAAGGCTGGTTGCAGTCTGGCACCATGTGTGCTTGAAGGCTTATAATGAAGTTTATAACAGTTTGTCCCAAAAAAAGCATAGGTATACATCAAAACGTGCCCCATATGCCCCAGCTCATGCAGACCCCTATGCTGTGCCAACCTTTTGGGGCAGATAGCATGAGGGCAGATGCTCACTGAAACAAGATATTGCCTAAAGATTGGCATGTTACTGCTTCATCCCAGTCCACTGGGTCTCTATGGTGCTTGCTGCTGAGCTGGTGCGAGTGCCCAGTGCAGCCAATGCCTTTGTTGGGGGCCACCACTTTTTAATACCCTCATATATTGTAATACTTGTAAAGCACTTTGCAACAATAAATCTATTTATGATATTTCCCCCATCTTCTCTGCCGGTGTGATGATATACTTCAAACATTATCGGTTTATACCTTCATTAAATCTCTCTATATATCCCCAAGGCATTCACTGGAATCATAATTGTAAACAGCGTGTGATGTAAGAATCCCAGCCCATAACGCTTGTTCATAGATGCTTTGCAGCATACACCATTTATTAGGGCTTCTACTAAAGGTATTATGTTGCCATACTTAGCAACTATAAAAAAGTAAATAATTTCCAAGGATTACTTGATGGAAGACTTCTGTTTTAAATAGACCTCAGGAATATGAGGGAAATTGCTGACAAAAAATGTACCTAATTGACCCATTGCTGTGTATGTCTTTTCACTGCTATTTCAGCTCTGCAGCTTATAGTTTTTTGCATAGTTTCACTGCCCACGGCAACTTGTCTCACTTTTTGATCGTAATACTGTTCTAAACACTGCTGCATAAATGCTGAATGGGTTGAACGAAAGCAGAGATGACAGCCCTGGTTCCAGAATGTGTATTGATGGTGACCTGTCTGCAGTGCAGTGCTTTGCAGGGAACAAAGAATGACAGTGCAGAAACACCAGTAATTAACCACCAGCACTGCCGCCAGTGCTGCCCAATGTCAAAGTATGGATTGTAGGTCCCAGCCACCCCAGAGTCTTTAATGGGTTTTCCTGGGACTAAAGTCCCAGGGAAATAACCTGGTTCCACATCCAAAACAGATATGTAGAAATCAACAAGTATGACAGAAGATTAGTGACGGATTTGCTTGAAAAAATCTTAATTCCACTTTTTTATCTTAAAAACAGAACATATTTTCATAAACATTTCCATGAAAATAATTCCACCATTTTATTGCCTGAAAAAACTAACCCCTCAAAGTCCAATTTTACTTCTTACTGAGCTGTATAAAAATCTTGATGAAAGCTGCAAGTCCCGTTGTATCTAATTATCTTTAGAGATTATTCCATTAACAGTATTGTTATTCAGCCAGTTCTAGTCAGTTTTACTCTTCCTTATATCATTGTCAGAGATAAACAGACAGGTAGACTCGCATGTAAAACTCACATGCTTGCCCCTGGTCGAAATTAGAGCGCAGGATTTACAGTGACTTTGATGTCTTTGCTATTCTTGGGCTAAAGTAATTCTGAATATTATAAAACAGCAGTTTTATCTCAGCTTTCTGCTTCATACCAAACAAAGTCCCAGTATTGCAGGCACACAACTGAGTAACTGAATACACATGGATAATACCACTGAATTCAGTGGAATATATATGTCTGGAAAGTAACTTGTGTGTACAAATGCTTGCGAATGGAGGTTTATGCCTTACAGTTCACTTGGTTAACAGACTCGTCTTTCAACAAGATTTAATATTTAGTGTTGCTAATACTCTCACATAAACTTATATAATTTTATTCCCATTCCTACTTTGGGTGAAAGGATATGTAACAGAAACAGAACAGAAATGCAGTGCATCACTGTCACTATTTTGCCATAGTGCAGAATTGTTCACTGCAAGCCAGCTTTTCCCTCATTTGCCATTGTTACAAAGTGTAACAGATGAATTTTGTGGCACTAAATCATAACGGAAAACAAACAGCATTGAATTAGAAACCCGAGGCTTGCTGCTGGCACTGAAACCAGCATTTCAGCAGACAATTAGCACATCTGATGTGTGCAGACCCAGATACATTCTCATTAGAAACTAGTTCCAAAACAGCATGCTGCTCCAAGAAGGGAAAGTTAGATACCGAGAGGACCCAGTTCTGGTCCCACCGTAACCGCTGGCAAACTCCCACAGTTTTCAGTAATCAACTAGATTGGGTCCAAAATGCAGACGTTAGATATACCATGAAAGAATGACTGTCTGGAATTTATTATGCAGTAGATATGCCACCAAACTGGAAATTTCACATAGGAAAAAAAAAAAAAATCACATTGTGCTTTTAGCTTGGATAGGTTGGAAATGATGTAATAGAAGCATTATGATTTATAACAAATTTATGAGCTATGCAGGCATGCCGTTCTCCAGGGATATGTGTGGTAAATGGAGAATACCAGTGGCAAATAGAATTTTCTTCAAAGCAATCCTGCAAACCTCAAACACTTATTTCTCTATACATGACCTTTGTTAGTACACAGGAGTATAATGCAGCTTAACATGATGTTAACATCTACCTACAATGAAACATCTCTGTTTAAACGGTTACTGAAAATGGAATGAAAACTTTACGTAAGTTATACAACATATATTTTTTACATTATGCACTATTATTTGAAAGTGAGTGCCTTTAAAGACCACTTTAAGTTTATTGAATCAATACATGTACACGCAACAAGCTGCTTTCTTGATAAAATATCCATGGCACACCTCCGAAGGCATGGTGTGCATCTAGCTGAGGCCTACAAACAGTTGTGGGCCCAGACAGGGCTTTGGCCCTGCTTTTGTGGATCCTAGCCCACACAGCAGAGAACAGCACATAACTCACAGCAAACAGCAAACTCCTTCTGCAGAAACACAGATTTCTGTAGTGCTGGCTATGATACGAAGTTACTTCTTGCCGCTGAAAGACTGTGCTAGTGCACAGTGGGCAACAGCAGTCTGAGGCCAGTTTCCATGGTTTTTTCCTTCTATTTTGAAGTTGCATATTACCAGGCCTGGTCTGTGAAATACTGCTCATAAATAAATACTGGCAATACATGATGAAACCCTTTGTATTGCACCAGCACGCAAGGCACCAAAGTTTTTATCCAGACACATGGCAAGAGATGGATGTGAGGGGATAAGTAGGGTGAGAGAGCTAAAATGGCCTTCATAGGGCCATGTGATGGCCAGCTCTCAAAACGAGTGTCAATGGCAATAAACAAATGAACTGTGCTGCCAGCAGGTCAAGGGAGGTGATCTTTCCACTCTACGTGTCACGGAGTTATCTAGATCAATCTGTGTCCGTGACAGGGGGGGCAGTAGGCCTGTGGGCCCCAGCCCCTGACAAAGGGGAAGGGAAAAAGGGAAAGGGGTAGGGAGATGGGAGCTGGGCTCAAGGAAACAAACAGAGCAGCAGCTTGGAAGCACACCCACACTCGCTGCCAGGCAGAGAGAGAGAGAGAGAGCCAGCGTCGCTTCCGTGACGTATTTTCCTCTCTGACCGCGAGGTCCCCTGGGACGTACTTCTTCTCTGTGCTCCACATGATGTTATGATGTGGAATACCAATAGCAAAAATTAC
This sequence comes from Alectoris magna, assembly GCA_030625065.1. Lineage (NCBI taxonomy): Eukaryota > Metazoa > Chordata > Aves > Galliformes > Phasianidae > Alectoris > Alectoris magna. The sequence continues at coordinate 164,028,236 of CM060560.1, read as the reverse complement.
AAAACCATGACACTATGCAGCACAGGTGAGGCTGCACCTGGAGTGCAGTGTCCAGTTCTGGACAGGACAAGAGAGACCTGGACGTACTAGTTAAAGTCCAACAAAGGGCCATGAAGATGAAAATGGGACTGGAGCATCTCTCATGTCTGTTGGGCTTGTACTGTTCAGTCCGAAAAAGAAAAGGCTTAGAGGGGATCTTGTCAATGTCAATAAATACCTGAAGGGAAGGTGCAAAGAAGATGGAGTAGGCTCTTTTCAGTGTTAACCATTGCCAGGACAAGAGTCAATGGGCACAAACTGGAACATAGAAGGTTCCCTCTGAACATAAGGAGGCATTTATATACTGTGTAGGTAAGCACTGGCACAGGCCACACAAAGATGTTGTGGTGTCTTTCTCCTTGAAAATGTTGCAGTGTCTTTTTCCTTGAAGACATAAGAAAGATCTGGGTGGCAGTGCATGAGCAGGGAGATTAGACAAGATGATCGCCAGATGTCCCTTACAACCCCAACCATTCTGTGGCAACACTGACGCCATACTTCATTTATCTATCCCACCAGCATCTTAAAAGCCACTGCCTTCTCTAAAGCCCTTGGAGACTCACAAAGTTTTTAGAACACTGATTGTTTGGAAACTCATATCTATCTTAGAGACCATTTATCTTTGTATTCATACATCATACCTCTGTGAGCATCATAAGAAGCATTTTCCACTCCAAATTGAGAAGAGTGAAGAAGAGTTGTGCCAGGCAGTCCTAGACCTCTTAAATTTTGTTGGAGGTGAATGTGTTAGGAAGTTTGTCCATGAACTCAACTGTTTATAAGCAGCAGAGACACAGTAAAGGATGTCTGCCTGGATTACTGTAGCTATTTTACGTGGAATAAAACTAAATGAACCACTATTGCCTTTTACATGGAAATGGCAATATATGGTCAGAGAATTAGGTTTCCTGACTAAAAAATAAAAAATAAAAAAATAAAAAGAAAATGCATTTATTATTCTGAAACTTCCTTATGTTTCCCTGAAAACCAGAAAAAATGAATCACTGAGAAGTGCATCCTCTCATAAACATCCAAGTTACGTTTACCCCAAAACTTGAAGTACATTCTACAAGAAAGTTACTCACACATTTTTCAGTGGAACTTGTTTGATCAGATTTCATAAAAGACCTATGATGCTTCGTTTTGACCACACAAGCCAAATGAAACCAAGTCTAAGAAGTTTTACTCATCCTCAGATCCTGTAGACCTGTTTCAGACAGTAAATTCCCCCTCCTTAATGGAGTGGAGCAGCAGAAAGAGTCATACAGTCAGACACTGTCTCCAGGAGCTGCACGTGCCATTCTGGGGCATAGGAATTGCAAGAAACTGGACTGGGACATCAAAACTCAGATCCCTCCATCCAAAGAACAACTGTCTAAGTGGTTTATTCTAGCAAGATCACTCCCACCATTCTTTTAATATTCAGTCACCCAAAGGAGACTGAATAGTTTTTAAGTCTTCATGAAAACAATGGTATATTTATCTCAAATTTAATCAACAAAGGAAAAGAAGGATGCTACAAGGTTAAGCTATTCAAACATCAGTGTAATGTTGGATGTCAGACAATACCATATTGTAAGTAATACCAAAAAAGGTTTACTTCTATAGCAACATTTAGGGAAAACATATGATAACAATAAAAATGATTTCCACAACCTTTTCACCACTTGTTCCATGTGGGAACGATAAGTGATACTCTTGCTCTACATTTTTAAAGAAATATTCCTCACAAATAATACATTACAAGCTTTGTGCACTGAGCCTGTATTGTGCGTGTGTTCTCAGTTATTACTTTTCTGGAACATGAACTGCACTATGAACACCAGTGTGTAAACTCCACTTGGACTCATTTAAAGCCATTTCAAGGGGCCGCTTCTAGCCCTGAGTTCTATCAGAATTAAGGGAATGGTTTGGTTTTGAGTCATCTTCCCCTAGTTGCCATTTGAGCATAAATATTCCAATTTGTTGTTTTTTAAATCAACACCGGATGAGACCATTAAATAATATGCATTCGTTAAACAGATCGTGGTCGTGATCTGTATCAAGGCACTGCCAAGAACATATATATGTGTATTATTGCTTAGTTCTGTGCTCTGGCTTACATTCTTAAGCCTGCGTCAGTTCACAGCAATAGTCTTGCGGCCAGAAAAAAATGGGTGAACACTGGATTTTTTTCAGAGGATTCCTCCAGCAGCAAGACACATGCCCTGATCAGTAGGCTCAACAAATAGAAATATTACATAGAGTGTCTTGCATTTCCATGCTTTTCATCCCAAGACCACAAAAGCTTTTGCAAAATCTGATTACGTCAGTAATGCTACAACCCTTAAAAAAGGTAAAATTGTACGATGGCTTTAGTGCAGATGGCTAAACTGATGCAAAGAAAGCTTGGGGGCATGATTATATGAGCTGCATTCACACCTTTGATGGCAGTATGGACATAAAGACTTGCTCCAGATCACACAATCAAGCTGTGGTAAAGCTTGACACGAAATCAACAGCAACTCCTTTGTTCTAGTCTGGTCTCCTTGGGCTGGGTTTCATTACACTGCTTTCCTCATATCCCTTTCTCTTAAATACAGGACTAGATCAGACAATGAGATTTTATGAAATGTAAAGTCTTCTTCTGAACTCCCTAAATCATTTTTAAAAGAGGCATGATTCAGCGATCGTATCTTGTGTTACTAGCCTGCCCTCACATTTCAATTAACAAGGCTGTTGTTTCTTTCTGCTTGTCCTTGTATTTAATGTTGCCAAAAATAGCTTTTAAAAATGAGATTTTACCTTGAAAAAAGCAGAGATTCCAGCAGAGCAGAAAGACACAAAGGCAGAAAGGAGTAGTATTTTACTCCTCCGCTTTCCTTTCCTCTTCATGTCTCTCAGAGTTATACCCAGGTTAATTTGAGGATGAGGAATGTGAAGAAGCCCCGGATTTGTTGCTGTAACATTGTTTGTTGTTTTCACTTTTTATTTAAAATTTTGAGCTTCAAATCAAAACCACGCATTTTCAAGTGGCCAGATCTCAGTGCCCCTTAGCATCTCCCAGACTGTGGTGGCCTGACAAAAAGAATCTCCCTCACACTAGGCTAATTTTACTGGTTTATTTTTAAATTCTAAGTTGACAAAATGTCAATTTCTCTTCTACTGTAAATCAGTATATTCCAGTCATTGGAATTAACGCCAAATTGTTGATCTGGACATGAACTTCACAGTGAGTCCCTCCTCTATCCTGGCTGACATTTTCCCATTAATTTCTTTTTCCCTTTCATCCATTCATTGGCTGATGAGCCTATAAATACACTTCATCTGCTTTTACTTTGCTTTTTAAGCATAAACCAATACTGAACATGTTGACTTGATTATGTCCAGAGGCAAAAGCCTTGCATGTTTCTTAAGTCATGGCAAAAGCTTGAAACTTGACTTTCCATTCCTTCTGTCCGCTAAGATAATCAGTGGGTTACCTCCTCATACTCCCAGAGTAAATAGTGTCATACAGAAGAAATGCCGTCTCTGAAAAGTGATGAACACCATCACTTACAGCCAAACTGAGCAGGCAGAACTGCATAGGAAAGCAGCAAATAGTGACCAGGTGCTCTCCTGATCCCTGCACTGGTGCAGAAATTTCCTTCCTGGCCCCAGCAGGAGACCTCTGCCCTCCTCAATTTCTAATGCTATATAGCAGCCATTTCTTTCAGAGAGCAGGTGCTGTCAGTTTTACCCGCAGCCCATCCATGCCCTGGCATCCCTACCTAAATTAATGCTTCCTTCCTCTAACCTTCCAGACCTCTTTCTTTAATACAGCCATTTGCCTCAATCCCTGTGAGAATCTCAAGGAATGTTTTCACATCTAACTCTTCGCTGGTGTGTGGTTTCGATAGTTTAGTGATTTCTAAAAGGTGTATTTGTTGGTGGCTTTGATCTTTTGTATATTTGTGAGGTGAGACCACCATGGGCTCAGCTTGACCCATGGCCATCGTTGTAGCCTTACCTGTGGCCATCATGGCTGGAAGTGTTCTTGCAGCCAAGCCCTCTGGCTGATAACACTCCTCATTGACCGCCCCTGGCCAAGGATCTCACTGCTTCTTTGAAGGAGGGTAGTGACAAAGAGCTGGGGGTGGGCTGGAGGCATTGCCCTTTATCTGGCACAGATACCGCCATGCTGAATGGTACACGCTGAGACAAGCTGGCTGAATGTGACAGGCATCAGAAACCTAATGTTTACCCTGTGCTGCATTATCACCGGGTCTTCTTTTCATTGCCTTGCTCCTGAAGTATTTTTGAAGAAAGAATCATTAGGAAGTAGCTGCCCTAGAACAAGAAATGTCAGAGGTGTAGTACATTATTCATAGGAATTTCAGATAAAAATCTGATCGTAAAAAGTGGTTCACTTCTGACACAGATTAAAATTACATTTTGCATTACATCTTACATTATATTTACATACATTAAAATTACATTTTGCATTCTCTCTCCTTTCCCAGATGGTTTAGCAGATATAAATCCTTCAAAGAATTTAAGTCTCTTGCTAGCAAACACATTGCAACAAGCTTGATCAAATGATAGCTGTGATTCTTAATGCAAGTACTACAGCAAAAATAACATTCTTCCTATATCAGCAATTACAGGAAGAGAAATTGATCCAAGTCTCTGAGAAATCACAGCTAGTTTATCATTGATTACAAGGGACTTTGGATTAGGCTTTTATTGCGTACCACGTTCAAGCCCTGTGCAATATACACATCAGAAAGGGAAGATGAATACTTATAAACCATCACCAAATGAGTTTCCTCACTGAAATCAGCATTCCAGCCTACATGACAGCAGAAATGCCACATGGTGCTGGAATAACAGGATGCAAAACATCCTCTGGAAAGTGTGCAAGTGGTTCCTTCTCTGGTGTGAGCTTGGCAGTGTGTGTTTAAGCTGCTGCTGAGAGCTTTCCTGTAACTTTCATCAAAGCGGACACTGGGTCCTAGTTCAAGGAAATAATCTAAATCATGTCACCTTTCAGACTAGAAAGCTAGTTGGCTTTGTTTTGCTTTGTTTTGTTTAACCACATGGTTTGTTGTATTCTGATCATGAATGGCATAAAAATAATCTATCAGTAGTAAGTAAACAAATCCAAAGAGAGAAGAAAAAAAAAAGAGAAACTGGGCCAAACTACTAGAAATGATAAATAAATCCCTTGTTATTCTTACCGAGTTTTCACAGATTTCAACAGAAAAAGGCATATGGAGTTGGGTCTCTGACAGAGAGCTTGGCCTCTCTTCCCAGCGGCCTCCTCTGTGCTGGAAGTTTGTTCTCCCAGCTGCTTGCCAGTATCTGCAGCACAGTGGCTTCCTTAGAAGAAATTTTCCAAAAGAACTACTACACTTCTACTATTTATCTACATTTTGTTGTGTGAAAATAGCTTTGAAACTTCTATAGCTTCCGTTACACCTCCCATTCATGTGGTCAACACCAATTTTAGTCAAGTACAGCAGAGCGGAGGGGGCACTGATGTCTTTTGCAGATAACAAGAGGTCAGATTCTCTGTGGTACCAAATTTCCACCCCCAAATTTCCCTATTTCCTCCATTGGCACACTTTTCTGAGTGTGCTCATGCTGTCATAGCATTGCTAGAGTCTCCCATTTCCTTGCTTCTTACAACCACGCTGGTTGTCCCCTGGTGAGAGGTCCCAAATGAGAGTTTCAGTTATTCCTGCAACATTGCCTTCTTCTGCCAATTGTTTGATGCCTTCCTCCTTCCTCTTCTCCACTACACCTGCTCTCTTTTTTCCTATTCCCCATAGTGCTCTTTCATTTCCATTTAGCTACCTTCCTTTCCAAGTAGGCATCCCTAACCATGACAAGGAGAGAAACCAGTGTGGTGTTTGCCACCATCCTACCCAGCAGATGCTGCTCACGGAGCCTGTTAAGCCTTGCAAGCTTGAATGAGGTGTCAGTGCTGTGATGCACTGGTATGGGACTTTCTGTAATCTCCAATTCATTTTGGACACTGGCAGTGAGGTACCAGGCTGGCTAATAAAGAGGGATGTGGCCACATCCTGGTGCTACTTTCTTGCATTTCCCAAAATCGGAGTGGGACTGTGCATACAAATGAAGCTTAACTTTAATCCCAGAGTTCAGACAGCAGCACAGGCACAGCCACAGGGTCCTGGATGCAAGAGAGCATCCCTCTGGAGAGCTCAGCTTATGTGCTGAGAGAATATGCATCTCTCCGCCCATCCCCGTTGCTTATTGCTGTATCCTCATGTAGACAGCTTGGCTTTAATATCTGTGAAGCACTCTCTTGCCAATAGTTTGGTATAAGTGACAGCGCTGTTCTCCAGCCGTACAGTACCAGCTCATGAAATAGCATAAAAATCCCATGCGGTGAGCAAGAGCAAGTCGGTTCTCCCACAGACCAGACTCCCACCGGCCTCAGAAGGTGTGTGGATGCCAAGTCTGCGGGAAGATTAAATGCAGAAAGTGCACAGTATTGATATGTTCTTGCAATACACGCAGTGCAGTGGCATGTCACCCAGCCTGGCTGCGCCCCATTATTTATAACTGCCTACGTGGCTGATTCATGTCTCCTGAAAACTTATTGCCACGGCCTTGTTCTGAAAGGAATGCAGTGTCCCACTCCCCCAGCAGCTCCTGCCGGACCTCTCCTTGTCTCATTTATTAATTCATTCCCTGCCAAGAACAGTACGATGATGTCATAACTAAATGTGCTTTGAAATCAACATGATATAAAGGACTTCTGAAAGGCTTCAGGCTGGCAAAGCACTTAAACACACGCGTGACTTTAAGCATATGAGCGGTAGTCCCGTTGGTTTCAACAAAGCTACACATGTGCTTAAGTGCTTTGCTGGATCGGGGCCCACGCTTGACAGACAACTCAGGTTATGCTTTAAACAAAGGACCCCTTTGACACAGAATTTTCAAAGAAAAACACAAAGTTTCACATAATCCCTCTAACTGAGGGTAGAGCCAATGCTGAGCCCACAGAAGCTGATAGCAAGCCTCCCGTTGATTTGAGCATGGCCGGGCTTCTCCTCTTAGACCTGGATCCGGGCACATGTTGCAGCTGCTCTGTCATTCTGAGCAGGGGAAAAAAATGACACCGTTAGTTTTTCTCCAAGAATTGAAAATAGAAATAATGGCTTGCATTGGTTACAGGCCATGGTTGTGGTAGCTGGTGTCTGTGCAGGTTTTAGCTGTGTTTTTCTTGCCGGAAAACTTAAAGAAGTGATCCTCTTGTCTACAAATACAGACTTGTCAAGGTTGAACAGTTATGTTCAATGTCATCATAAGCAAAACTGACATTTTATTTACTCATTTGTTCCACTGGAGTGTCAGCTCAGCAATGATTAAAGCTGTCAGTAGAATCAACAAATAGTGTAAAAACACTGAGCTGCCAGTCCAAGTTTCTGTTTCATTGAACATGTTAGTTTGAGTGAAGCTTTGCCTGAATGTTTTGATGGTTATGTGGCTTATTTTCACTAATTAATTTGCTTGACAAACAATGTCAATGGAGGCAAACAATGTAATTGACAAATAAAATGGCTCTCATTCATTCATTCCTCCAAAGGAAATCCTGTGCAATTGGATGTGAGCTTACAGCTGATCTGCAATTTTGACCAGATCTCTTTCTGTGCTGTTCAAATTTCTCTCAAGGAGCTGAAAGTCATCCATCTAAAGGAGAGATTGATCCGGATCTAATCTCAGGACGATAATGTGCATGAAAGAATCAACCTGTACAGACAGACATAAGTTTCAGAGGCTGTTAGAACAGCAGCTGGCAGATTTTCCTCAGTCTGTACATTAAGAAAGAAGAGAAAGGGAAGCGAGGGAGAACAAGGGGAAAAACAGCCCTGGGTTTTCAAGCTTAATTGCAAACCTCATAGCTTAGATCAGGTTGGCCTGCAAATTTTATTGCTTTGTTCACACACAAAATTAAGTTCTGGAAGCCCTTAAAAGCCAGGTTCAGAAAAATAATTTGTTTTTGCTGCTGGTAAGAGAAAATATTTTTTTCCTAGATTACGTGGACAGAAGGCATAGTTCCAGTGAACACAAGATGTGTGAAAGGACAGATGTAGTGTAATTTCTCAAATTGGGATGCTGGCACAGTATTCCTAGACAAAGAAATAACATTGCAGTCTGTGTACTGTAATAAAATAGCTAAGACTTGCTGTGAGACTAGTTCTAAATCACTTCCTATTGACTTTCTTGACAGAGGATCCAGCCAACAGAACTAGAAACACACCAGGCTTTTTACGGAAGAAATGTACTTGCTGCCACACATTTGAGGAGACATCACTTACGCAGAGTCATAACAATTAACATAGCAATGAATCTGCAATTCAGGCAGGCCTGATACTGCAGGAGAGCACCCTTGCCCAGGGACACGGCTCTCCTGGCCGCTTCTGTAAGCAAACCTGGATGCTCGGCTCCCCCATGGCACCACTGGCATTTGCACTGAGCCTCCTTTGTGTGCCAACTCAACACAGGACCTGTCCATTTAGTATGAAGCTGACATGAGTCCTGTCAAAAATAGATCGTGTAAGTATTACCATGGACTGTCTGGTGTTCACAGGCTGGTTTCCACCGTAGTAACAGATAAGATTTCTATGATCCTAAAGAGTTGTAATGCATCATACTTGCAGCATTCAGAGTCAATCATGTGTCTAATGCTTTGAAAAACTCCAGAAGCCAAGGAGAATTTTATTTCGTTCTAAGAGTTATCTGAATGCTTTTTTTCCATATAAAATATCCTTGCAATTTCTTATAGAATCATAAAATCATAGAATCTTTTGAGATGGAAGAGACCCTTAAAGTCACCTAGTCCAACCCCCATGCGATGAAAAGGGACACCCACAGCAACATCAGGTTGCTCAGATCCTGGTCCAGCCTGGTTTTGAATGTCTCCAAAGACAGTTCATCCATCACCTCTCTGAGCAACCTGTTCCAGTGCCTCACCACCCTCACTCTAAAAGACTTTTTCCTTATAACCAACCTAAATCTCTATGATTCTATGATTCTACAATTCTAAATCTCCCCTCTGTTAGCTTGAATCAGTTTCCCTTTGTCCTATCACAAAAAACCTTGCTAAAGAATCTGTCCCCTTTCTTCTCACAGCTCCCCTTTAGATACTGACAGGTTGTCCTCAGATCTCCCCAGAGCCTTCTCTTCTCCAGGATGAACAGACCCATCTCTCTCAACTGGTCTATGCCTCTCCTGTACTGAGGACTCCACACCTGGACACAGTACTCCAGCTGAGGCCTCACCAGCACAGAGTAGAGGAGTAGGATCATCTCCCTCAGCCTGCTGGCCATGCTAGTAAGCCCATGCTTACAAAATCTAGAGGAACAAATAAAATCTATCCACATATTCTAAAACAGAAATCTCCCATTTTACTTACTGAAGTTTACATAACATTACTGAACGAAGTTATATGTAAAAATTCTTTCACATTTTCTAATTAAGGAGCACTGTTTTATTTGAATTTTTGTCCACAATCCTGCCTTGCATTCTTGATCGAGAAAAGTTTCAACAGCATTTAAGAGAGCTAAGTGGTATTTTTGTCTTTACAGCTGAGTGTGCAAATATACAATGGCAGTGTCACAGAATCACAGAATCACAGAATGGCCCGGGTTGGAAGGGACCCCAAGGGTCATGAATCTCCAACCCCCCTGCCACAGGCAGGGCCACCAACCTCCCCATTTAATACTAGACCAGGCTGCCCAGGGCCCCATCCAACCTGGCCTTGAACACCTCCAGGGATGGGGCATCCACAGCCTCTCTGGGCAGCTGTGCCAGCACCTCACCACTCTCATAGTAATTAACTTCCCCCTGACGTCCAACCTGAACCTTCCCTCCTTCAACTTAAAATCATTTCCCCTTGTCCTGCTGTTATCTACCCTTTCAAAGAGTTGACTCTCCTCCTGTTTGAAGGCACCCTTTAGGTACTGGAAGGCTGCAATTAGGTCACACTGCAGTATCCCCTGTCACCAAAGGTGTTTCCATAGTAACTTTAGGTGAAGGCTGACCACAATATTTTGTTCAAGTTCCTCCTTTTAATTCAAAGTTTCTTACTATTTTTTTTCTCTGAAATAATAACAATAATTCTTCATTTTGTAAAGTCAATAAAGCAGATAACTGCAGACCAGCTAAAACCATAGCAGTCTGGTCATAGCACCCAGTTGTGTCAGCTGTCTTCAAGCCAATGAAATGCCGTGGAGCAGCTACTGAAATGCTGAAATGCCTTATTCTCTCAATTAGGTGACACCTATTTGCTTCTAGGATGCCTCCATCTTTAACAAAAAACACTCTCCTAACCCCATTTAAAAGATATTCTGTGGTATTCTACATAAGATTCTTCTGCCCTCGTTGTTCCGTTTGAACCACGCTTTTGTGCTGTACAGAATGTGTCTATGACGGCACTGTTCAGCAGAAGCAAAGTCCTCAGCAGATTCCTTTCATCCTCTAAATCTTCTTTCAGTAAGAGATTGTGAGTGTGGGTCTGCATTCCTCTCAGAAAAGAACAGGATCTTATTCATATTAAAGAGCCATTTACTAGCATGTCCTTTTTATGTGTGTTGTTGTTGCCCTTTAAAGGAAAAAAAAAAAAAAAAAAAAAAAAAGCTGGAGAAATTATTTAGTCTAGCAAATGCTCTAACAGGACACACTCAGCTTTACCTTAGGTGACCACCTACTCAGTAGGTATGTAATGAAGCTGAGGTACTGGGGGAACAACATCTGGCAAAGGCTCGTGAATTACAATTTTCTTTTGCAAGTGGAAAACCATATCCTGCACCAGGTCTCAGTGGGGTTTAATGCTGTCAGAGCATACAAGGTTTGTTTTGATCTGTTATGGAGTAACACACATAGCTTTCAGTTCACACTAATAACATCCCCGTGCCTGGGGTATACACCAATCCAGAGGCTACTAATTAAAGGTTAGAATTAACCAAACACAGTTCCTCTAGCAAACATATGAAACTTATTAGAACATAAAAGTGACGGCTGGTTCTCAATATAAGCAAAGCAAAGAATGCGGGAGTATCGTGGAGGGTTATTTAAGCACATTTTATTTCAGCATATTAAAAATTTCCTGTGTCTGCCAGTTCAGCACATAACATTTTAACGTTTCATGTGAAAACACAGCAAACTTTTAAAGAATCAATTATCGGTCCTGCGTATCATAAAATAAATTCTGTTTTCAGTATCACCATAAAGCTTTTTATGTTATTTTCATCCAAAAGAGGCTTTATGAAAGTTCAGGTTTTTAAAAGCGGAGCAGCACAACAGGGTTGTGAGATATCTTTTATTTAAGTCATCAGCCCAGTGTTTTGGGACTCACCAGCAAATACGAGGGCTCAAACTGCAGGCGTGCACAGTAGCTATGACAGCCCATGCTACTCTTGCAGTGAGGAAGCACAACCAGGCACACCCGTGCTACATAACAGCGCTTGATCTACAAGCAGAAAACTTTAAAACAAAGGGAGCACTGTAACCTTGTAGCCTTTACTTCTTTGCTTCCCTAAGCCAGTAAAGAGGATATGAGTGCTATGCAATTTATGTGCCCACTACACACTCCTATTTACATCTTAAAAATACACCCTCATTAAGTCCTCCAGTGTTATCTGTGATCTTTGAAGCAAATGCTCTGGGTGCTGATACGCTATCTCTGCTGGCAGAGCCTCCTTTCCCCGGTTGTGAGTGTCTCCAACAAGTTGCAGCCTGTTTGCTCAGCCTGATAATGTCTTCGCATAGGACTTAATGAACTCATTACCCTTAATGCCATCGTAACAAGATAGCTTGTAAATGTACTTATTTTTAATTAGGTCTATTCAGCTGTGCGAATTGAGTTATATAAGACTAATTAATTAATGTAATTAAAGACCACATAAGGATGGGGTTTTCCAAACCAGCAAAATACATGTTTGCCAAATTGTTCTGTTCCCAGGATTAATTAAGGGAGACCTGGAAATGGCAACTTCAAAGCTGGTAGAAAAACTCAAAATCTGTTCAGGAATAACAGTTACTGTGAAGGCGTTCTCTTTAACAGTGATTTTCTCACTACTTTACTTCAGTACAAAGAAAATAAAAGGTAAGACTATAAAATCTGCGCTTGTAAGTTGTTTAAAAACGGGTTAGGGTCCTATAGCTTCTAATTAAAAGATAAGAGCTGAAATCACTGAACATAGATGTATGTTATTAAACTGTGCACATGTTGGTTTATAGCCAACACAAACCTTCCTCCCACAGGCTCCTTTTTTTTGATCAAGCTGAGACATTATAAAGATCCCACCGCGGCACATTTGTGCAGCTCTGAGCACAACTGGGCTGTGCTGCACAGCCAGGACTCCTGGGCACTACAGCTAAACTGAGAGTCCACAGGAACAAATGCTCTTAAACACACTCGTGTTTCCAGACCTGGCCCCTGAAGCCCATGGCTACAAAGCCCTGAGGCAGACCATGAATAATATATTGAGCTTTGGCATAACTGAAGTGGTATCGCATACATGCAGTAACATACACTGTGAGTTTATAACATACACTGTGAGGTTGGATATTAGGAAAAATTTCTTCTCAAAAAGAATGGTGAGGCATGGGAAGGGAGGTGCTGCCCAGGGAGGTGGCAGGGTCACCATTCCTGGAGGTGTTCAAGGAATGTGTAGATGTGACACTGAGGGACATGGTTAGTGGGCATGGTGATGATGGGACTAGGTGATCTTAGTGGTCTTTTCCAACCTTAATTATTCTATGATTCTGTGATTATTTGTTTGTTGCTTAATGATAATTATGCTCATTATTGCCTTTAAGAGTGTTTTTCAGAAAAAGGTCTGTTTGCTTGTTTGACAACACAAAACCAGTATGGGCAGTTTATGCCCTGGTGGGAAGTAGGAGAGGGAGAAGGAAGGTGAGGATCCTGTAGCCCTGTCCCTTCTCTTTCCTTCCCACTACCAGTTCAACACAGGGACACCTCATCACCTGTAGTGACATCACCTCATCCTTCAGATCAAGCCTCTGTCTCACCCTGGGAAATAAAATGTCAGACATTTATAGTCCATGGTCACTAGGGTCATTGTCTAAATTGGGTGTGCACTGCTAGCTGATTCCCTGGAGACTGCTGGTAGCCACCTCTTAGCTGGACTGTGGGCAAAGTGTTGTGTGACTGAGGAGCAAGTTTCATCATTTTAAAGCAAGTAGCAACGTGAAAAGCCATTTTGAAAGTGAGTTCTACCAGCATGAGCAGAGTTCTAAATAATTTCTAAGGTCTTCTGCTTCTGGCTTTCATAAGGACACAGATACTGTCCTTATTGTATACCTACTGTAAAGTAATATTCATATGATGTTGCAGATATGATGTTGTGCACATACATCTTAGTATCACATATAAAGTAGTGGGCTGGAAATGAATGCAGAGCTCTGATGAATGAATGCTCAGTTTCCTGAGCCCATCTCACTTTTGAGACCCATGCAGAACATGAGTTTCAGCTCTCTTAGCTAGAAGACGGTTAGATGGGTTAGAAAACATCAGGAATGCACAGCTATGGAAGCCTTGGGTACCACAGCAGAGAAAGCCTGGTTCCCAGGTGAGATGCTGCAGACAGCGCACATCTGGGGTGCTCTGGCCACAGCACAAAGTATTTGGCAGAGGGCTTCCCAGGGCACTGAGTTGTAATGATGGTTTGGGAGCTCTTCTGATCAAAGTGCCCAAAATAACAAGCATTAGCCTGCCAGACTTGTTTTTGCAGCAAGACATAAGGATGTGTCCAATTGCATCCCATGGCATCGTGGGAGAGTGCATGGAAATGTTCAAAGGTTCAGAGTTTCCTTTGATACCCTTATGTGAAGGAAGCAATTCTGGCAAAATAAACTCAGCGAGACTTGGATAGGTGAGACCTTGACGCAGTGACAAAATATTCACTAGTACTGGGCTCTGTATTAAGTTCCGCCATTTTTCCCACTTACGCCTTCTTGTATTCCAAAGTGTCTTAGTGGGGTTGCGTACAGAGTACAAGGTTTGTTTTCTTCTCTGTCCTCAGCAAAGAAAAGAGAGGTTTATATATGAAGTATTAGTTATTATATTGCCACATTTTTCAATGCAAGCAATTGATCTCCTGCAGGTTAAACTCTGTAATAGGTAATAGAAGCTGAGAACCCAGTCAAGGTCTTTCTAGCAACGGATCAATCATTTTTACCTGCAGTGAGTTTCATGAGGTTCCCTCCCAGGTGCTGTCAATTACGTGCTGGGAAAGTAGCAGGCGGCGTGTGTGGTGAAAAATATGTCCTTTCTGCACCAAAAAAATAAAAAAATAAAAAATAAAGAGAAGGAGAAGAATATTATGATAAAGCAAATGTCCTCTTAGCCTATATAAAATACAGTTAAAAATTGTTATGCAACAGCATTCTTAGCCACCATAACATGAAGCAAACTACAAGGTAAGGTAACGGTGCCTTGCTCCCTTTCAGTCAACACTCTCTCTCTGCCAAATATTTAAATGTCGCAGGAATGTAGTTCATGTGTTTCACAGATTATGAGCTACTTTTCCCACTGCTTTGACCACCAGACACAACAGCATCCAAATGCAACACAATGGTAATTCAAACAAGACTGCACTTCCTTTTACACTATAGGTGTAACACCAGAGTGGGAACAAAATAGATCTGTGACCCCTGTACTAGTCCAAAAACCACTGTAATGATTTTTACCATGGAGAGGAAAAAAAAAAAAAAGCTGGAGGAAATAAAGTAGCCAGATAAAAGAGAAAGACAATTAGCAGGGCTGAGCCTCAAATCCCCTCTGATGGATGTAGCTTATCTTCAGGACGGGCTGTAGATGCCCAGCTGAGTACACAGTCTGTAAGTCGTCTATCATTCTGATTACTTTGCAGACAAGGATGCCAAAACCTTGTAAAAATTTCATCTGTAGAAAGGACAATTCTAGCTGAAGCTACAGGCTACAGCATGAGCCTCATGGTATCTCCTCCGGAAAAGCAATGACGGAAGAAAACAGGCTACAGACATGGCTTTCCTGCAGACCTGCAGTGCCCTGCGATTACTCTGGCCACCCTCCAGGAAGAGCACATGTACAAATGCTTTCCTTATTATCACGGATAGTTACAAACATGCTTTTCAATCACTCCCGTAATACACAAAATACCTTCAGCTAGAATTATAGACACAAAATACCCTAATACGCGTAAATACATCAATACATTCTACCACGCAGACACCCAACTAATCATGGGAGAGAACACCCTTATGACACTAATAATAAAGATGGCAAAAATTATTTTCCCTTCCATATCTTTAACCTGATTGTGAGCTTTCCACTTCTAAATGTGAATTTCTTGCCTTTCTGTTTTCTATGAAGCGTGCTTCGAACCAGATCTTGAGCTGCAAACACATAAAACAGTTTTTGTCAGAAAGCGCTTACCCAAATGTCTCCGGATTTAATGTAAGCTTGCCTGCTTAACCTCCTAGAGGTCAAGATGTTATGTAATAGCTAGATTTCAGCAGAAAGAGGAGGTTGGGTGGTACAGTGAGGACCTCAGGATAAAATCTCAAATGTTGTGCAGTGCTCAAGGGATGGGGAGAGGGTAAGAAGGTGAGCTTGGGTACTTCCAGGATGAGCTCTAAATTTTATAGTGCTGTAACTCACACAGCTCTCTATTTGAAACAGCATTATAGTGGCTGCTACCAGGAAACACTGGAAAATATCCAAACATTTAAAGAAAGTGAAATGAAAGTTATGAAATGTAAAGCTGTGGTGGTCATTTTTTCATCACAGGAAATAGCAATCATTTCACTCCACTGAAGTTATGAAAGTAACTGATATCATTTAAAAAATGTACTTGCTGATACATAGATCAGGACACTGGGAGACAATGAGTTTGCGCTTGATTTCACTTTGTTTGGAGAATCCCATGGGTCTCCTCCAGAGGAGGAGCTCCACCAGGCTACTACACAAGGGCTATCCCAACAGTTACTTCTCCAGGTGGCCCAGAGTCCATCCCTGACTATCATCTTGGCACGCTTCATTCCTTTGCTATGGAGGTAAGAACTTACTCCCAGCTTTTAAAGAGTCTGGCACTGCAAGATTTCCTGAAGTGTCCAGGGTGGCACACAGCGGAGTGCACACATCTCAATTTCTCCTCACTAAGGCTGTTTGGACTCAAGGAGAAGAAGATGTGTTCTTTGTCTACTTTCCTGACTGGCCCTTTTTGCTGGTGTCCTCAGGCCAGTACTGGCACAGCTCAGTATATGCAGTGGGGAGTGGTGAAAGAAAGGAGTTAAGGTCCTTGGCTCTGCTCCCCATTTTGTTTTTAATTTTATCCACAGATTGAAATAAGTTTATAAACTTCCTTGGAAGCAGGGACCAGACCAGCAGGAACCCTCACTTCTAGTACAGACCCTTAACAGAAAGATTAAGGAAATAAGTTCTCTTCAACAGAATCTTCTTCCATATCCATGAGTTTTGCATATCTGTGCATCTTCAGCAGGGTTCTTTGCTCTATAACAGCCCAAAGCAAGTGCCCAAAGCACTTGCCAGCTGCAGAAGCTAAAGTTGCTCAAATGAAGGAGCACCTGGAGCACAAATGCTCCTTCCTAGGAAAGCCTCTGAGTCACACTGTCAAGAAGGACAAAGAGCACCAGTTTCCAAAGAAATCCATGATTATTTCAGGGCTTATGCCTAAAAGTTGATTACTTCTGCAAACACCTGTGAGCACATCCCCAAGACAGGTGCCAGTATACATGCAAGAGAAAAAGTTTCAAGCTCTCCTCCCTCTTTTGGCATTTTCCACTTCCTCAGTCAGCAGGTTCATTGACATAGCTCTGGTTCGGTCACCCACAGCTGCTTTCCTTTCCCTTTTCTGGGTAATTACTGTGCTGCCCCCCTCAGCATCCCCGTGGCTTTGCCTACATTACTGCACAGACATTTCAGCATGATGCCAAACTGACAGTGCCTGCATGAGTTCCCGAAATGGGACCATGCCAGAAAAAAATTGAGGCCTTAGATTCATTGGAGCTGGGGAGCAGGGAGAAGTTGTCACGGATGTAACCATCACATCAGCTCCTAGATTCATGCCTTCTAACTTCAGTACTTAACTGTGGTGCCTAAATTATGAGCCCAGTCTCTTGGACTGCAGGTGTTTTTCTCTGGTCAATGGCTGTGGGAGCCAGAGGGCTCCGCTTTCCACATTTGGGAGCCACCACACCCTTGTTCAAGGAAAACCATCTTGAAGGTGATACTTGGAACCCCTCTGAGCCCAGCATCCTTGCTCCCATGTTCCCCCAGCCCCCCCAATCTGAAGATCCGTACCCCACAAATAATCTTGCTTCCTTCAAAGGAGACTTTTCTTGGGATAACAGATGCTTCCACATAAGCAAAGTTGGTCAAATTCAATTCCAGTGAATAAGGGTATGCTCCCTTTGCGGGACGATCAGACTGTTCTTCTAGGGAAAGGTGCACAGACAGGCTTTCCACAACACTCTGCCTCTCTGCAAAAGTCTGGCTGAAGAGGACCCAAACTTCCACAACCCAAAACATTCAGATAATTATTCAGGGTTTCCACCAAGGCCCTACAGGGTGGCGGCCCACCACAATTTCATTTTTTACCCCTACACATTTCCTTCCCAGGAAGCCTCCACCCACCATTAACTTCATCTAAGATAATGCCAAAAGAAACAAAGTTGTCTTTTTTTTTATATATATAAAGCATTCAAGCTTCTACCACAGAAACCACCTGATGGCTCAATTTTCACTCTTCCTTAAAAATCCTGTGTATAACTCATGGTAAATACAGAGGCAAGAAATACTGACTACTACAATATAGAAGACATGGAACCTGCAGCTTTGTCTTGAACTGGCTTGTTGTCTGTCACTACTATTTTCTAAGGAAAACAGCACAAACAGTTTAAAACAAGGAACCTTTTGCTGGTGGTAGAAATTCTGAGTGGAAGATGAGCAAGTTCCAGATTTCCTACCAGCTACTGAAAATAAGCAGAGCTTTCTCAGCTCTGGCTTAGTGCAGGGAGTGGGTGTAGGTGGAGAGTCGGAGGGAAGTAGTGTAATAGCCGGTAGTGTATTAGTAATGTGTACTTAGAAATCATAATAAGGCTGAATCACAAGTTACTCAGCACTTTACCCATTTATAATCTTGAAAGCTTGTTATGACTAATGCAATAGGCACTGACCTGGCTCAGCATATAGCTCTTTAAACAAACACAGACATTTCGGGGCTAAGTCACTGCATGCCAGGGCTTGCACCACCTAATTTGAGATGCCTGTTGTGGATGTGAGAGTTAAGACCCTTTCCCTGGGTGCTGAGCTGCAGCATACAGGGGGAGCTGGAGATTTTTGGAGGTGCTCCAGAAAAAAAACACGGAACTGCTTTTTGAGAAGAGAGAGGGCTTAAGAGGTGTGTGCCATGGCTCCTTCACTTTTAACCTCAGAGGACAGACTCCCCTTCCAGACAGAGCAAGCCTGCTTTTTTATGCCCTTAAAAGCCAACTGGCAAGAGCAGATGTGCCTCTTTATAAAACATTACAGTGGCAAAGGCACTTGTCCAGCATATGGGAGACCTGATTTCCCAGGCTTATACCCCTCTGTACATGGAGAAGCCATTAGTTAGGCTGTATAATCAGACAGGATGGGGCAAAAGCCTGGATTCCTCCCTCCTGAGGAGCACTAGGATGTATCAGCTCCTTCTGCTGGACACAAATTTCTACTGTGATACAAAAGAGGGAGAAGAAACAGTGTTGCAAAGCAATTCCCACTGCTAAGCACATGCAGTTTTTAGAAATCCAGGGAACCAAATGCACTACAATTACAATTAATAATTAAAAGATAGACTCGTTTCATTTCAGTTGATGCACTTGCAGGAGAAAGGAATGAGTGCTGTAGTCTAAGCATGCTCTTCTCATGGAAAAATAAACAGGAATTTCTGTGCTTTGCCACACACGCATTTAGCAGTTCAGTGGACACAAGCCGAATCTATTTCCACCTCATCCGTTGCTAATACTTCATTAATACTTCATTGCTACTATGTGCTCGGTCTGTACTAGCGGAGCCACTGGCTCCAACAATAAGACCATAAGGAACCATTTGCAATGCACAACTTTAATGAGGAAGGAAAGATGCTAAAATTAATCTAGTTCTCTAGGAATGTGCATTGTCTACACCATCGTAGCACCTGAGCAACTCACAATCTGAATTTTTTTTTGTTCTCATAACATCCTCATGTGGTCAGGAAGTTCTATCATCCTCTTTTTTAACCCAGTTTCCTTAGGAAACCAGTTTAATGTGTCCACACTCTCTATCAGTCCCACTACAAGCAACTTTTGGCCAATTTCAACCAAATTCTACCATATAACCTGTAGGTAAACTTTGCTTCAATGAACTGACACCATGTCCAGGGATAAGCTGCATTTCTGGGAGTGACTGAGGCCCAGGAGACTAAGGGCTGTGGACAACAAGCATAATCTTTCTCCACAGCTTGACTAAAGCCTGCAGCTACGCATAGCCTTGCATCCACACGATGTAGATGTAAACGAGTTTGGTGTGTGCAGGCGAATGCAGGAATATCAGCACCCCAAGCAGTGAATGCCATGGAAGGGAAGATATTTGGAGCGGAATCAGGAACTGACACCACTTTTTAGCATTTCTGATCAGTGGCTGACCTGCAAGTTCAAGCTATTTCCACTTTTATACACTGAAAATTAAATAAAAAGTCAACGATAAAATTATTTTCTCTGGGGACATCTTTTTATGCTTCATTTGCTTAGCTATCATCATGTACTTGGTACCTGAAGTACCAAAAGGAGTAGAATGCCTACATGCAGCTAATTAGAAAATAAGAGCAAAAAGTATTCAACCTTCAAGATGTTCATTGCTTAAGTCCTCAAAACTTCCACACTGCGAAGTAGTGTATCTCCATTAGATCTCATTATTCCTCACAGTTAAAAAGCAGATAATGTACACGCACATAACTATGTGACGGATGCTACTTACGTCTGTTAAATAGTAGAACTCTTCTCATGAAATTGGAGTCACCAAAAAATATACAACAATGCACCTCCAGGATGTACTCAAAAATAAAGCCTTTCTTCCTACCTTATTCCATCATGATAGCATGGCTAACATGAACTACAAAAGTATTCTCCATCCTAGCGTATGGATATAAAGAAGTGAATGTTTTGGCTCCTTTTGAAGCTCCACCATGTTGTGGCTATGAATTTTCTGCTAACAATCGTCTGAAGATTAATTCCCCTCTTTTGTCACTTGAGTGCTAACTTGACCTGATGGAAGGGAGGGGAAAATCAGACCTCCTGAAGAAGGAAATTGGTGAGCCATAAACTAGGAAAAGGCTTAAGTGTGAGTCTAATTGGTACATATGTGGGAAGACACATAGATTCTAAAATTGCTAAGCGTTTGTTTATAGTAAATGAGTGCTTAAACATGCTGTGTTTATGGAAAAACAGCTTTCTTACATTTTCCTGTATCACATACTATAACTTTCGTCTAGTTTAAAGCAATTCACTCGTACTTACTCAGAAATCAATACACTTCTAGCTGGGGGTCTCAGGAAAAAAGAAAAAAAGTCATTTTTTAACTTTGTATTTTCTATTTTCTTAAGAGCTTAAATGTATTTAAACAGTCGAGAAAGGAAGTGGAGTCTGAACTTGTTAGAACATATTTCCACTTAATGCAAATAAATAATACTTTAAAATATTCCATTTGTTTTCCATTTGGAACTGACCCATTTGGTTTTATGGGATGATTCAGTTATAACTCACAAAACATACCAGTAAACTCCAATTTTATTTTTGAAGTGAGAATGACCTCTAAAATATGGTCCTTTCTACGGTTTGCTTGTAACTTTTTTCCTTCCTTTTCTTTTGTAAACCACTTAGAGTTTCTTAAAATATCTACTGAAAAGCTTCCCCCCCACATACAAAAAGGAAAAGCCCTGAAGAGTTGGTTATATCTTTAACATCAGGAAATGCATGTAGTAAGAGCATAATAAGTAATAAAATCAGTGTTGATAGAAAAATAAATATAGCACTTTTGCCTGGGTTAAATGTCAGATGTAAGGAAGTGCTGAGCATCTCTACTTCCTATAGAATCACTCATCCTTCCTCTACTGAGGCTGTTTCCAAAAAGGCTGTTATTAAGTCTGGGAAAGGATGTGGCAGAAAAAGATGGTAAAACACTTGAACACATGTGCACTGTATGTCTTCTTACTACGAGCAGCATTCATTCAACAAACAGAGCAAACACAATGCTCGATAAAGAAAAGTAACCCACAGATTTCCATAACTGTAGCAGGGCTTAGGTAATGCACTATGCGGTGTTTGATTTAAAATGTTAAAATATTAGAAGAAGTTTTCTATAGCATGGTGTTCCTATCAAAGTGAAATGACTCATAAGAATGCTAAATTCAAACCAGATGAGCATAAACACTCACTGAAAAAAAATCAGATATTTAGAGGTCAGCGTGGGTCTTCATAAAAATGAAGACCTTGCCTGAGTTACTGAAAAATGAACTGCAGTGATAAAAAAGAAAACAAGAGAAAATATTAGTGATTTTATTTTAATTATACAAGCCACTGTCAATTAGGAGAACTAACATTTACAAAACTTTACATTGCCATTTTAATTTGAAAAAGATGACTGCGGCAGTCTTCAGTCTTCAGATAAACAGCACTGCAGTGTCTTCCGAGCAGCAAGGGAGGACGGGATGCATGAGTTCTGAGTGCCACACCAATAGCCCATAACAGTCCCCTTGCTTCCCACTGAGGAGAAACCTCAGAGTACAGAGTTATATGGCACAGAAATCTTCCATCGCAGCTTGGCAGCTTCATGCCAGCCTTAGCTTCCCTGTGAACCAGACCACAGATAGGGGAAGTGTCTCATTCCTGCTATCATACCAAAAAAGTTCATACCACCCAATGTTGCCCCTGCTCTGTTGTTAAAAGTGAGTGTTGTTTGGGGTTTTTTTTCCCTCATTTTATTCATTGCTCCCTCCCATTTACAGATTGTCTGCAGCATTTACTTATTTTAAACTTCTATACCCTACTAGAAGAAAAATATGTAGGCTCAAAATTAATATTGTTTTTGACTTACGGTGAAATTCCAGTAATGTTTAACTTGGATCACTAGACCTCTGCATTTTATAGAGAGCAGAAAAGAATACTTCCTTAGCCAAAATGTGTAATGGGAGTTCCCTACTGTTTTGTTGCTGGGATCTTGGACAACAAGAAAAATGATGAGCAAATAACTTTTTCCTTTTGAAACACATAGACCAACTGAGTGGAGAAAACAAAGGTTCTACCATTGCCCTAAGATATAAAGGCATGTGTTTGTATCTCTGCTCCCTGATTAATTTGCTAACCTTTACCATTCAATCTCCTAATAGAAAATGATTGTTCAATATATATTACTGTCAACGATTTTACATTCCAAACCATAACCTCTTGGGGCACAAGTCAGCAAAAGACACGTGTGGCTTCCATCTTGTAGAAGCTCATACAATGTCATGGAAACCAATTTCCCTGGGCTTCTGGGGCCTCCTGTGAAAGGGCCATGATTTTACTCTGCAGAAAAATTGTCTGTCTATGTTTCACTACCATTAGAAGCATGCTATGACTGAAGGTAAAGGGTGAAACTTGGCCCCAGTAGCATCACCCAGAGCTTTGCTGGTGGCTTTTTAGAAGTCAGCATTTTCTACAACGTGCACAGTGAGGCTACACAGGGCAAGCTACAGGGAATCATAGAATCACAGAATGGATGGGGTTGAAAAGGACCACAACGATCACCTAGTTTCAACCCCCCTGCTATATGCAGGGTCACCAACCACTGGACCAGGCTGCCCAGAGTCACATCCAGGCTGGCCTTGAATGCATCCAGGGATGGGGCATCCACAACCTTCTTGGGCAACCTTGGGCTACCTCCTTGAGCTGTCCCTATGGCATTCTACAGGCTGCAAAACACGGACGTTGTGTGTTTTCTTCGGTGGTTCCTTATAATTTTATTTATATTTATCATATTTACAATATGATTCTTTATTTGACAGCGACTGAAAACACTGGAGATCGGACTTTATTAGGCTTTCCTGGACACACCTAATAAGGAAATTCACCTTTGAAATGCTTCAGGTTCCAGTAGGTCTCTCCAAAGCTGTGCTTTGCCAGTATTCACAAAAAAAGTAGTAAAAGGATGTACCTTCATACTGTGTGCTGAAATCCTGCAACAGTAAACTGTAAAGCTGGAGGAAAACTGTCATACTCTGAGCAGGCAAAGGAGTGTTCTCTGAGATCTTAGAGACTGTGCTCATCTTCTTCAGAAGTATTATTCTGCAAAGAGACCCATGTATGCAACTGTCATGGATGCAGTGCTTCCAGTATTTGGTCTTAGAAAAAGTTTTTGAATGTTTCCTTTTCTGTGACATTGGATACTGTTTGCATTTCTTGCTGCAAAATTAAGGGAGACAGTCCTCATTCCCCAGCATTCACCACTACCATTACCCATTTATTTCCTAAGGCTCAGCTCATCTACATGCTGCTTATAGTCCAAAACTATTAGCCACTTCCTATCAATATTATTATTATGGTTTAGAACAATTATTGGCAAATGTTCTTTTAGCATCCGTGTCCTTTCCCCACCACAGAGTATAGGCTATCAGAATGACAATAAAAGAGCCCCCAGCTCTGAGCAGCCTCACTGCCAAGAGAAACCACAGGGCTTTTGGCAGTGCCTAAAAACCAAACATTGTGTGTTCACTTCACTATGCCTCATTGCCGGTTTCTCAGCTAGTACACAAGCATATACGCCTATATGCATATGAATACATACACATGCACCCTGCTGTAATGAATATTCCTCCTTCAGCATCTGAGATGAAGAGGCAGGGATGCAGGGGCAATATCCAGGAAGAAAAGGCATCAGCACTGAGGGTCGTAGGGAGAAGTGCTGAGAACTCCAGTGCCAGAGGAGAAACTTGGGGTGGATCTGCTCATCAGGTGGGACAAAGCTTGCAGAATGCAGGGAGAAGTCTGCAGCATAAACAGATGTGGGAAACTCCACTGAAGCATGAAATCCCAGTCCAGCCCTGGGAAAATGCTAGAAGAGCACTCCCTGGTCACCAAAAATTATTTCCTCCATTTCTGGAAGAGGAGCTCCCTGGAGGGCATTCAGAAAAATATTGTGATATAGAAAGTCAAGGAAAAGTTTGTACAATTTAAATACCTGGACATCACCAAGCGTAGAACGTAACTGTTGTCCTGAATGAGAATAAGAGCATGCAAGGTATCTTCTTGGAGCTATGTGGAAAGCCACTAGAGTCGATCAAAGCAAAGTTGACCATGATGATGCTGAAAAGATTGAGAGAAGAGCATATTAGGGAAGAGCTGGTGAAGCTGGCCCACCACAGTCCTAGCAGGACCAGTAGGAGTCTCACATGGTCTTCAGTGCTCCAGAGAACAAAGGCACAATTTCCATGGAGATAGGCTTTAGTGGACCCATGGTGATGAGCACTTCTTGGCAACAGCTGGGAGGAGGCAAAACTCGGCAGCCAGATTCTGAGTACTGAGTACTGAGATGGCTGCACACTGTAGTAATTTGGGTACAACCACTTAAAAAACTCCATTAAAAACCTAAGCAACCTTACAAAACAGAGGCAGAGGAGCTGCAGGACACATAGCAAATGGGGCAGCAACAGATTTAGGACTGTACTGGAGACAAAACCAAAGACAAATGGAGAGTCTTGCTAGAAGATATGCAGCACATCTGAATACACAAAGAAAGGCAGATGTACAGATGGTCCCTGCCATCTCCCATCCTGATGCAGAAGAGATAGGAGATATGGGTGGCATGAAATTATGGCAGAGCCAAGCGGGAAGACAAAGTCAGAATGAACCTGCAGCACCAACATGGCACAGAAGAGGCAGGGACAAGCAGGGAGTGGCTGGTGGGGGACTGGTCCTGTCTGGTGCCAGAGAAGACACAACCAAGAGTGCTGGTATAAGAGAGGTGTAGTAACCTGGCAGAAAAATGCAGGTTGCAGGAGGGAGGAGATATCAGGAAATCAGCCTGTTTGCAGAAGACTAGCAAGTCAGCTGTGCTGGCAGTATCTTCATAAATATTTCTGTTAATGATGAAGAAGTTTAGTTTTATAAGCATGGGATCCTCTCATGTGGTTACTGAGTATGAATCAAAGACAGTTGTGGCTCGACACTGTCTTGTTTTTTATTGTGTTTTCCTGAACATCCTGGGGTTGCATAGCCCTGCAAGCACAGCACGGCTGTTGGCTGGGTCACTCTCCCTTCCTCCCAGTCCCTGATGCCCAGGGAACCAGAAATACCCCCAGAAAGGGGAATTTGAGGAAGAGGATGAGGACCTGAGAGGTATTCCTCCTGGGGATGCAGGTGGAGGAAAAGGCCTCAGCATTTGGGCTCAGCAAAGATAGGACATTGATGCTGTCTCTTCCTCAGCACCTTGCCTGCCCAGCCCCCTGGGGAGGACTAGTCCTTCACTTTGCACCAGTCATCCTCCTGCTTCTTGTCGTCATCCTCACATTCTGAAACACCAGGTTCATAGCTACAAGAAGGGAAGGCAGGCAGAGCATACCCAAAGGACCATGGGGACAATGCCTGAGTGAAGAACATCAGTTCTGGGACAAGCAGAAAAAAGAGAACGTCTGCTCTGTCTGATTTAGAAGGGTAAATAATGAAAGCAGACCATTCACTTCTACTTATGTATCTGTCTGGTTTAATTTTCTAGTGCTCCTGCCACAGTTTTTGAGCTACAACTAGTGGGGATTTTCCAATCCAAACAAAACAAGCGAAACAAACAAAACAGCCCTGCAAGATTACCACAATAGGCAAGGGAGGAGAGGCAGCCTTGTGAAAGGGGAAGAGCTGGTCTGCAAGTGCAATGCTTTTAACTGCTCTACTGCAAGATGATTTTAGCATAAACATGACTTGTTTTTTTCTCTTTCTTCTTTCTTTTTGGGGCGGCCAATGGAACACAAAGTAGATTTGAGGATGGGCTTATTTCTCAGTTCAGGTTGCCAACAAGTAGCAAAGAACTCTCCAAGTACTGTGACCAGTGTGGTAGAGCAGAATATAACCAGGGAAACACTGGGGTCCCCAAGCCCAACAATTAATCCATCACCACCAAACTACTAAATCATGTCCCTCAGTGCCACATCTACTCTTTTCTCGAAAACCTCCAAAGACAGTGACTCCCACCACCACCCTAGGCAGCCTCTGTACCCTTTCTGAGAAGAAATTTTTCCTGATATCCAACCTGAATCTCCCCTGGCATGAATTAAATCTATTGCCCCTTGTGACCTGTGACCTTGGAGAAGAGGCTGACCTCAACCTTGCCATAACCTCCTTTCAGGTAGTTGAGAGCAATGAGGTCTCCCCTGAGCCTCCTCTTCTCCAGACTGAACAATCCCAGTTCCCTCAGCTGCTCCCCAGTAAGACTTGTGCTCCAGACCTCTCACAGCTCCACTGCTGTCTTCTCTGGACACGTTCCAGAGCCTCAATGTCTTTCTTGTAGTGAAGGGCCCAAAACTCAACACAGTACTTGAGGTGTGTCTCTCCACAGCTGAGTACAGAGAGATGATCACCTCCCTGGCCCTGCTAACTACACTATTTCTGATACAAGCCAGGATGTCGTTAACATTCTTGGCCACCTGGGCACGCTGCTGGCTCATGTTCAGCCAGCTGTCACCCAGAACCTTTTCTTCCATGCAACTTTCCAGCCACTCTGCCCCAAGACTGTAGCAATGCATGTGATTGTTTTGGCCAAAGTGCGGGACCTGGCACCTGGTCTTGCTAAAGCTCACACAATTGGCCTCAGCCCATCGATCCAGCCTGTCCAGACCCTGCTGCAGGGCCTTCCTACTCTCGGGCAGATTGACACACCCTCCCATCTTGGTTGTCATCTGCAAACTTACTCAGGATGCATTCAATCCCCTCAAGCCTAGACACAACAGGGAGAAAAGATGGGCCAGGCCAGGCTGCATCACTTGAGCAGATGCTCTCGCGTATCTCCAGAGGGTGGGAGAGCCATGCTGGTGGGACAGACTGCCACCCTCACACATGCTTGTCATCGCCCTTCTGCCAGATGTTATCGCTGCCTCAGACCTGCAGCGAGGCCGCTCACGCGAATGCTCCCTAACCTCTGTCAGTCAGAGGGAGACAGTTAACATAAACAGTTTGAACAGGGGCTTCGTGCAAGACCAGCCCAGGGGACGGGGTCTGCCTGTCAGCAGAGCGCTTGCCTTGCCTTGCCCTCAGAGAAGATGCACCGGCACACCCTGCAGCAAGCATCTACCCCGCAAGTCCAACGAAGCCCCCGTGGTGCTCAGGCCTTCCCCACCGCTGTGTTGGCAGGGGGGAGAAGGACTTGCCTGGAAAGCTCCAGGCCACACAGCTTCTGCAATGAAGCCCTGGCCCTGGCAAAGCCTGCGTGTGGTGAGGCTCCATACGGCATCGGTGGTGACTGAGGTCCATCACTAACACCTTGGGGAGAAAAAGTGCTAGTTAAAGTTCAGTACATGTATTTGGATGATTCCAGATCATTTTTAATGTGTCTTATGAAAGTGAATTGCCTTCTAAAAACTGCATTTGTAAGTTTCACACCTTTGTGTCTGTGTGTGTGTATATGTGTCTTCTGTTATTTGTATACTCTACATGTATGGAAAAGCCCCATTAGGCTATCCCATGCTCCCTGCCAGCGCTATGTTGTTCTCCAGCAAGCATTTATTATGGCCTTGTTTAGACTAGCTTCGCACACTTCAAACAATGAGCTTTCTACCCCTTCCCGAGGGAGAGCAGTCAGCAAGTTAGTACTGCTTGCTCTTCTCTTGGTTTTCTTCTCCACTGAGCTCAGGGACTGCGCAAGCTGACAGCGCAGCCCCTGCATTCCCTCAGGCTACCTGGCCAAGCATCCTCCTCCCCACACTGACTTCCCCCTTCTGACTTTCTCTTCTCTGAACAGTCCTCCTGCTTGACCACAGCTTTCTGCTAATCCCTTGCCTGGAATACAAAAGCAATATTGCAGGTGCGGTCATACAAGGAAAGAATTACTTCCTCTGCTCATATGTTCACTGCCTCTTTAAATAGAAACCGAAATTGCAAAGGGAGTTGTGCTGTCATAGCACACAATAGATTCACATCTCATTTGCTGCCAACTATCTCCACAAATAGTCCCTTGATGTTCCTGTTTTCTGTACTTCTACAGCCTATTGAATGTGCTTCAGATTATTTCTGAAGCCGTGTCATTACCTGGGTTTTTCTAACATAGTGAGGGTTGTAACTTCAAAATTTTAAAACTGAAAATCAAGTTGCCTTTAATTGTTTTATTTATTGACTGTAACAAGCAGTGAGCTGGGAAGCAAATGAGTCCTCTGTAGATAAAACAAGAGGTAAGAGTCTATACATGTGAGTGTAGGCCTAAGAGAGTAGTTTCTTCTTTATCACATTTGGGATCTCCCAGCAGTAGACAAATAAGAGAGACTCAATTAAAAAAAGTCATTCTGAGCGTCAAACTATGGAAGTTTGCATTCTTATTTACGTTACAGAAAGCAGTGCCTGCTATTCCGAGTGGAAAGGGGATGGAAAAAAGAGTGGCAGGAAAACTAAGCGCTTCTCCATCAAATTAAAATACAATTACTGAATCGGCACTGAATAACACACTGCTTTTCATGATACACATTGCACATGTTAGCACAAGAAAAAATAAACATAAGAAAAACATAAAGGAATCATTTTCTTTGACCGTTTCACAACAAATTACGCAGAGCTGCACCGCTCGGTAGTAATATTTATAAAGGAAAATAACACAAAGTCAAAGCTGGCAAATTAAGAATACAGGGAAATCAGGACAAAAGCTAGAGCAGTAACCACAAATGGAAGGGATCATCTCGTCAATCGAGAAGAAACATGAGCAATATGAATAACATTTCTTCCCCTAAATGCTGAATGCCGATGGCTCCATCGTGCTTTAATTCTCTACGCTTACACATGCCCTGCTCCGCAAACTTCTAGCATACTTTCACTTAATTTCAAAGTGCAGCCTCTCTCTGAAATGGCACTGTAAACATTTCATTGTGGGGTCCCATGTTTTACGTCTGTCAGTGATTTTCAAATGCAAAAACATCAGTTCAGGAGTTAAAAAACAGATTTATTTTTGTTTATTTCCTGTACACCACTCTGCAGTACGAGAAGAAAACCCAGCTCTTCCTCATTCACATAGCACCCAGGAGAAGGGCTGGTGTCTGTGGAAGTGCTCGTGGGTGAAGGAGGAGCTGGGTGAGGATCTGGCTGCTTTGCCTACCCACTGTAGTCACCACAGCTAACGGCTGCACTTCTGTGCCACCAACCTCCAGCTGCTGAGCTGTCCCTTGATGTGAGGTGATCATCTGTGGAGCTCTGCGGGCAAAGCAGTGGTTTCAGTACTCGCTAATCCACTTTCATGTAAAATCTACCAGGTTAGCTTAGTTGGCTTCAATAGAATTAGCCTTGCTGTTGTTGCCTAAAGTAGATTAGGAGAAGTTTATATCATTTCTCTAGCCAGAAAGAGCTAGTCGAGAGCTGTCAGAGTACAGTAGCCTTTTCGACAGGCATGGAGACATCCAGAAATCATCACCCTGCTTTCTTAGCTTTTAACATGTCAGACTGCAGCATCCAGCTGGATGGCCCTCCTCTACTTGTCTCCTCATTCCTATAAGATCACTGCCCCCATATCTCCTGTGAATATTCCAAACTTCAGTGACAGCAACAGATTTGGAGAAGAATCAAGAAACTAAATCCCAGAGAAAGAAGGACATGTGGACCATGGCCACCTACTTGACAGAGCTAAGCTGTCAAGGGCCAGTACTTCCCATCACAGCAATACTACTCACAAGTCTGCCCTGCTGTTAGATAGTTGGTGACCTGACTGTTCTCCAAGACAAACAGCTATTCCAAGTGGAGAAAGGCAAAAGAGAAATCACAGTGTGGAGGAAATAGTGGCTACCAGTAGAGAAAGAAGGTCAGAGAAAGCCTTTCTGTGATGGCACCATTCTGTATTTTTGATAAAGTTGTCTGCAAGGCAAACAGGCTAATGTTGGTCCTTATCCAGCCACTCAAATATTTGCTCCTATGAACTCAGTTTAAACGCATGCTTACAGATCTCACTGAATGAGGTCCCAACTCTGAAAGTACTTTGGATGCAACGCACTGCAGGACTTAAAACACATTCCCGAGCATTGCAGAGTCAGGGTCTGTGGTGGACTTGGGCTTGTGCTGAAGTTCTACGCACAGCACTGTATCCAGAAAATAACAGTATTACATGTCACAGTGTTTTATGATGAGAAACTGTGTAAGATGATGCAAAAATTAAAGATGAGGAAGGAACTGAAAAGCTTACCTCTCTTATAAGGAGCGATGTTGCTGGTATTAAGGTAGATGCTTCCACCTAGTGACTTATAGCAGTAGCTTATAGATTTTTTGCTGTAGGAGGCTGGATGGCAGCTGCAGCAGAAAATAAAGTATAGAAAATACCATTAATCATCTGTAGCCAAGAAGAGATGCAGAAACCTGCTTTACAGAGAGGTTCTATACATTCTGACACCAGCAACACTCAGAGCATCCTTCCTGCAGATGACACTAGCCCAGCACAAGCACTGTGGTTCACCTCTGGACAGATGGACACTCCACTACTCCTGGCTGCACCACTCATCTTCCTCCAAGCTGACATATGGCAGAGCAGGAAGGATGCCCCCGGTGTGAGGGGGTGTTGCTGATAGCCTAGCAGTATTGTGGTCATGACAGTTGCGACTCCATCAAAGGTATTGCCAAACTTTTCTTCCAGCTCTGAAACATGAGAGCTGCAGTTTCCCATATCCCTCAGCTGTGCAAGTGCACGTGTCCTAGGTCTGCCTGCTCTTGTATTAGCAGCAGCTTCAGAGCCCCTTGCTGCTATCTTTCTCCTCTGCACCTTCAAATTGCTGAGGCTTTATATGCACTTGCACATGCAAAAGTTACTGTCTTGAGCCCTTTCAGCAACAAAAGAACTCCAAAGAAAAGAATCACTCAGCATTAAGTTCCAGGACCTCATACTTCAGCAGCAATCATTTGGTTTGGAATGTCCGAAGACTCTATAAAGTAAATAAGTCAGAGTCTGCTGAATGGGAAGGTGTCTAAAACCAATCCCTTTCACATGAATCTTGTCCCTCCCTGGGACATCCAGAGATAACAGAAGACGTCTGCTCATCCAGAACTCACAGTCTGAGAAGCTCTCAAGAGCGTTGGCTGCTGCTTACATCCTGCCTCCCAAAAAATGTCACACTGTTGTATTTTTGGGCATGGATAAAGGAGCAGATCTCTTAATGCCATAGTTTTTGAGGCTGATGCTAAGGATAAACAAGTTCTGATTAAATTGTCTGATGTAAAAAGTCTGAAATTAGAGCAAGTGAATGCTGCTCTTGTTCCCACTTGTGCTTAAGGATGTGCTATCAGTCTGCACAAGAAACATGGGTATAGGCATTTATATTATACATATATATATCAATCACAGTTATAGCCTAGTTATAACACTAGTGCTCAAGAGAGAAACGTGGAGAAACATGGAGGAAGTTTTTGGGACAAATAGTGGGTATCTTTTCACTTCACCATTTTGAAGTTAGGGCTCCTGATTCATACAAAGAATCTCCTCTGTATTCCTGATTTCTATTGAATCTTATTTTTCTTTGGCTCTGGCTTTACTCCCCGTGGTAATTAAGGACTGACCTGCAAGGCAGTGGGCAATACATGCAGAGCAGATAAGTACAAACTTATCTCGCAACTTGTGGCTTACACCTTCGAGGTTAAGCGTGCATCCACATGTTTAGCTGACTCGAGACCTAAAATAGCCGATGCATGGCACTGACAGCAGAACAAAATGACCTCCACTCCCCTGGGCAAGAAATTGAGGGACAATGGCAAAAAGAACAGCTGAAAACTGCTCAAAAAAAATAAAAAAATTAAAGCACAAAGGTAGAAAGAAATATGGCAAGTTTTAAAAAGAAAACAGATTTACTTGTTTTGTAGGTGATGTGATATGGCTTCAGTTCTCACAAACTTCTGCAACAAAGATAATTCCCTCGTGAGAAGGTTCGGTACACTCCTACCATTTTAATGCATTCCTATTTGCTTATCCTATGGCCGTAGTAGACACAATGTTTATATTCTTGTTTGTATGTTCTCTCTCATTAATTCTGTACTGATCTGACGTGTATAATTCACTTCTGATTTGTTAACTAACTCTGATAGCTCAGTCGCTGCTCTAGATCTAGTGGCAGACGGAAATCAGGGAAAACACCTTATCAGCTGGCTATCCTAGCTATTTCATGGAAATGGGTTGTTAATCTCAAGAAGTAAAATAAAGCAAAACAAAGCAAACGCCAACCAAATAAATACACACTGCCATCAAGCACAGGGAGCTTAGCACAAGGGTACATCATTCAGATTCTTGTCATTAATTTCTAATACAGCTGGGAGACAGAGGAAAACCTTCTATCAACCATGTAGGTATGCAAGGGCTTTGGTCATCTCTTCTCCAATAGCTTTAAAAGACCCCACGTCTATGACCACAACCTTCTGAAGTACCCAGCAGCTGTGAAGCCAGCTGGGGCCATGCCACTGACCCCATCACCAGCAGGTTGTGCCATTCAAGTGACCCCTGAGGAAGAGGTGAAGCATTTTCCCAAAGTCCTCATTCTCGTGGAGTTATACTGTGCTATAATTTTAGCTATACTCAACGAAATCTCCAGATTTTATTAAAGCAAAACGTTTTAGTTGATACTACTATGCGGGTATACACACATGTGCACTCACACGTGCAAAGGCACACATGTGCTGTTGCAATTTTTAACACAAATCTCTAAAAACAACATTTAATTTATTGAAGGGCAGAAGCCCAATTTTCCCATCTCTGACTCTGACAGTTTCTCTCTCGCCCACATGGTTTATATGAATGATATTTATAACGGACTTGGTTTGATCTGATATAGCCTCAGTGAATTTACTGCTGCTTCTACCCCACTGTGACTGAAACTGACAAGAACCAGAAGAATCCGCAGTTTTATTTTGGGCTTTATAGGTTTTCCCTCACTCCCTTTTCTCATGCCTGGATGGGGTCAGTGGCTGAACGAGCCCCTCGCATTCTGCACTGACGGGTAGCAGCGAGGCTGCACGGTGAGATGAATTCTTCCTTTGATCAAAGAGTCAATCTCTGCCAGCTCGGAGTTGTCTTGTCAGGAAAAAAAAATAAAAAATGTGGAAGAACAGAATTTTTGTTTACAAAAGAAACATCATCTTTCCCTGTGTATACCTGATAGTTGAGTGTTCACATATACCATATGCAGCACATAATCACTAGCCTCGCTACACTGAATACACTGCTGTATTTTCCAAGAGTTTGTAGGGGTTTGAAGAGGGATGAGCATTTCCTCCTTGTTGAGACAAAAACGTGTGTTTCTGTTCCTGCTCAGATTTTCTCCCTAGCTTTACTAATGGAAACAAAAGGACTGCCCAAGAGCTCTGAATGGCTCAGAGGGAAGATAAACGGGATTTAGTTTTCATCCCACTGCAGAGGAAAGCCATTCAGGCACCCACCTGATAACTGAAGTTGTTATTTTAAGGTAAGCACTTGGTAGTTACAATCAAATAGAAAACTGCTTCTAATGGTTTTGCTTTTGATCTTCTCACAAGTATTTTTACCTGCTTAATACATATTTGCTGATTGCAATCAAACACAATCCTATTGCACAGAGAATTGCAGCAGGACCCCCCCCCCCCCCCACCAATAAAAAACCAAACCAACCCACCAATGGAAAGCTTATGCCATATGCATTCCTTTTTGTCAAGATTTAAGGTACTCCAAATTCAGTTTCACTGAAGTGCACGAATAAAACTGCAAGAAGCTGCACTCCCAGTAATTCATACTCAATCCAAATACAAGCTTTTTTTCAGAAAGCATCCACATTTATTAGCAGTCGCCAGATGGGATCCCACTGTAACCTCAGGGAAGAAAACTAATGGCTTTCCCATCGAGTCATATTTGGATGCGATCCAGTCACTGTTAACATATCCCAATTCATTAGTAGCCACTGAATCCCAACCCTGTCTAACGCAAAGAGATACTTGGGAAAGATCATTTTGGAAATTATTTAATTTCCTTCCACAGCAAATTCGCATTATGTCTGAAAGCAAATGAAAGCTGTGGGTCCTCTGTTTCTCATGAAACCACCTCCGAGGAGCTCCGGGCAGAGCGCAGGCTGCGTTCGTTGGTTGCTCTTTGTGTTAATGACTCCTCTGACAGAAACTAGATCCTGAAATGTAAAGATTGGAAATGAAAAGGGGACATAATCTAAAAAATTTTTGTTTCGAATATATGTCAAAATTGGATTTACATGTCGAAAATCCGTGCCAAAACTCTTCTGTACATTTTATTTTCATTTGTCCTTTAACGAAAGAGGGTTCCGTTGGGCTGTTGGGGGCTTTAAAGCTTGAATCGTTGTTTCCAGGCAAACCAAGAGCAGAATCCCCATTTGTTGAGATGCTCCATTTTAGATACAATATTAATTTAATTTATTTGTATTGATTTTTGCAAACCAAGTCTAAACGTACCCTATTTTTTCCAATGTGGATCTATTTCTCTAAATGAGGTGGCTTTTCTTACAACTTAACTTAAGAAATATTTTTCAGATTCGTATGTTCATCCATAGCTTTACATATGAATCCATCGATTAGTTCAACTGAATCCTTGTGTATTTGTCTGACGAATGACTGCTTGAATAAAATTCTTTCTCCAAGTTGCCATTAAAAAGCGGATCTCGTACTTTTAGAACATACATATCTCTGATATGATGTTAACTTGTCTACATCTTACTCCTGAAACCAGTAACACAATTCTGTTTTCCCTCAGCTTCCCCAGTAGCTGCAGGAAGAGCTGCATTTGTTGCAGCAGTGTTTGTTGGTGTAAGAACAAAAATCGATTTGTATGCTTCCCTAAAAACAAATGCACTTTGTGTGTGTGTGTGTGTGTGTGCGTGAACATATCCAAAACACCTTTCTGCAGTTCAAAAACTACTTCTGACCCACCACACACCGTTATCCTTTTTGGTGTTTCTCAGCTCAATTATAGAATAGTTTTTAAATCCAATTAATTTTTAAGCGTGGAAAACTGCTGTTTTTAATTACTGCACGTCGTTACGTTTGGGCAATGCAAACAACAGAGGCATTTTCCCTTGTCTCTGCTCAGCCTCACTGCTGGGCTCCCTGACACAGTGCCCCAGCTGGGACCTCCACATGGAGATGCTAAGCCCAAAGAAAGCAGCACACAGAAAACAATGCTCTTTCTCCGAGTTCCCGTATTTTGCATCAAGCATCTCGGTTGGTTGATAAGGGGCTTTACGAGAACCTACCTTGGAAAATTAAAAAAAAACAAAAAACACCACATCAAGAAGAAACTGGTTTCTTTATGCTCTTCCCTGGAAAATAATAATAATAATGGGAAAAAATATGGGAAAAGCAATAGCTTGGGGAAACATTCACATCGAGGGGTAATTTCAGTGTATTTTTCAAAGATAAGCGATTTTTTTGTCAACAGTGTTAAGCGAATTTACATATTTACGTGATGCTCTTTATTAGCACCAAATACCCGACGGCAGTTCCAGCAGGACTGAGCCTGAGAGCGCTGGGAATAACCGTGCAAAAACCCCACGGGACATTTCGCATTTTCTCTCAACCGACAAAAAAAACGCGCCCATGTACCTGTATTTCATTTTATTTCGTTTTATTTGAATGCAGCGGTATTGCACGGGACGTTCCATCGCCACTCCCAACAACGAAGCCTGAGCCGGGGGCGCTCCGAGGCGGCCCCGCTCCCTCCTCCCGCTGCTCGGGGCTGCCCCCCGCCCGGCACCCGCTGCCCGAACTGTCCCTCTGCCGGACGGCGGCCGCCACTGCAGGGAAAGAAGCCTCACAGCACCTCCCTCAGCCCGAAGTGATCGGGATGGGGATGGCGGGCTAGCAAAGGAAACAGAAGCATGAAGTATTGGACGCTTGAAGGCTTAGCAGTTAATATTCGTTTTAAATAGCGAGCAAAATCTAAAAAATAAAATAAAAAAAAAAAATCCACATGCAATTTCCTCCCTCGAGATGGAAAAAATGCTTCACATCATTATCTCTGTTACCTCTCTACTGTAACGTGTCTGCATGTATATGCTGTACCCTATATTGGAGTAACGGTTGCAAAAGATCTTGGATCAACAGATCTACGATCTTTCCCATGAGTTATCTCACACCACGGATTTACACTAAATGAATTCAAAGTTATTTTCTTTCCAACATGGTAAGCACTGATGCTGGGATGAGCAGCACAGGGAACTTACTTGCACACAGCCTACAGTTTGGCAGCACACTTGCTCTACAAAGAGCTTGTCTGATCATCCCACTTTTCACAAGAGCTCACTCAGCCCTCACAACTTTTAAGAGACAAAAAAGAACCAAAAAAGAAAGTGCCTGAGGGCACTGGGCTGGTGCTTGGGCAGTCAGCACTCAGCTCCGCCACCATGAAGTTCCCTCACCACCCAGCTCCACCAATGACCACCATGCAGCTCCACCACCACCACAAGGCTCTATCACCTCCACAACACAGCTCCATTGCCTGCTGTCCATATAACCTGGCACAACCCAGCCTCTGGCTTTGTCCTTCCTTCCAGCACTACCTTTGGTGGTGGCACAAGAAGCTTAGGAAAAGGAATGTATTGGGGTTAGCCTTATTTTTTTTTTTTTTTCGCCCTGTACAGTATCTACATCAGACAAACTAATTTTGTATTTGGGATAGGGATGTCCAGTAGCAGAAATAGTGATCATGATCCACAACTGAGTCTCTATGAGTGGGTAGCAAACACAGCTCTCCCTCTAATCTTTCATAGAAATGTTCTGTATCCAACTGTGAAGAAGGCTGTGGCTCTCATCCGCTCCACACTGAATTCTGTCTCATTTTGCAGAAGCAACACCAACCAAAATTAACTATAAGACAGCAGGCAGGAAGCACAGTCAATAGATCTAAACATTTCTTGCATTGTACATATGGTCTGATTTTTGGGTGGTCCTGTGTGGAGCCAGGAGTTGGACTCGATGATCCTAACTGGTCCCTTCCAACTATGATTCTATGAATGTGTACGCTTACCATCAAAGCTAAATTTACAGGATGTTTGCTATTAAACTAACGCAAAGACTCTAGGTAAGAAACCACAGCATGGAATATCTGTCGCGACTATTCATTACGAATTGGTCAGCTATCAACAAAGATGCATTATACTTGTTTCAAGCAACAACTACAGGTGTGCAGCAGAAGGGTCCGTTTCCCACAGTTGGGTGAACAGTACTGAAACAACAAATGTGCCTTTGCTTTCTGAAATACTGCCCACAAACCACATTTCAGGTAAAAGGGATAAGCCGCAACAAACAAACAACAAGCCAACAACGCTATCAAATCTACATCCAGACTTCAGAAGCCTCGCAGGAAAGTTTAAGTGCAAATGGAGAAAATATGGAAAATAATATTTTTTTGCAAACCAGAATACAGCTCATAGCCTTCCCAGCCTCCTGAACAAGACTGAAGTCGGAGGAAAAAAAGCCAGTCATCAAGTCTTGATACAACCCTCAGTCTCCATGCATTCTTGTGCACTCTTCTAACATTTCAGACCTTTTATATCAATATATGGGCACCAGAAGAACCGGGGTTCTGTGAGTGTGATGTTGAAGTGATTGGGAAGTACTCGGGAAGAAGGAAGGAGTACAGTGCAAAAGTCATCCCCTTCCACTCTGCCTTTTCATTCCCTTTGAATAGTGCAGCTGTTGACAAGTGAAAGTTGGAATCAGATTGTTGAAAGAGCACAAGGAGGAAAGCAGATGGTGGGAAGAAGGGGGTTGTCACAACTGCATACTGTTTATTAAATGGAAGAACGTTGTACATTCTCTCTCTGACTTTTAGCTCTGAATAAAAATAAATAAATAAATAAAAAGGAAAAAGGAAAATCCCAGTAACTATTTCCCCCAGAGCAGTAAATAATAAATTGGGTAGTGCAGCTGGAGAAGGGAGGTAGAAAAGTTGAAAAGAAGAGCAGACATGCCGCTTCCTGCAGCAGCGAGCTATCAGATGGCTCAGTCCTCCCCTGGAAACTCACCCTGAGATAAGTTAAAATTGATGGCAAAAACCTGGCCCCGAGAGAGCAATCCATGGCTGTTGTTCCAGGCTCTCACCATCCCCACAGCTGCCGCAGCTCCATTGGGATCGTGCCACCCAGAGGAGCAGGTTGCTTCTTATCCCTCAGATTTCTGCCACGCTAGGGCTGCTGTCGTCAATACCAGGTAAGTTCGTGCTACAGCTCCAATGCAAATCAGACATCCGGTTTCCATCAAATTTAGTAGAACCCATGTGAGTCTTCAAGCTGCGGGAGTGTAAGTTAGAATAGTAAAAACAGATACACAGTACAAGGATTTTGTATAGAAAGAGAACTGCTTTTATTTGAAAACAAACTACCACCCTGTTCCCAGTCTTGTGTTGCCTCCTACTGACAATGGTTTCTGTACAGTACAACTGTAGACTGTCCCAGATGGAAAAGAAATTCAGAATACTTTAGCTAGATTAGCTCCCCAACCCGTCTGACTACACAGTGTAGAAAAGAATTCCCAGAGCAGGAACGAGCGACCAGAAAAGCCCAGCAGCTGCACCACCACCACTCACAGTGCGAGGCATCTAAAATCATTTACTTCAAAACCACGCTGTGTGTGTTTGTGCACTGTGTCGAGAAGCGCAGACCTTGTCAGCTTGTCAGGAGACTGCCAATAACCTATGGGACATTCAGCGATTTGCTAATGGCATTTTTATACTGCACACACACATACTTTACTCAGAGCCATTTCAATAAAACATCTCTTGTTATTTTGGAGAAGAGGCTGACCCCTACCTCGTCACAACCTCCTTTCAGGTAGCTGCACAGAGCAATAAGGTCTTCCCTGAGCCTCCTCCAGACTGAATCCCAGCTCCCTCAGCCGCTCCCCATGACTTGTGCTCCAGACCCCTCACAGCCCCATTGCCCTCCTCTGGACACACTCCAGGGCCTCAATGTCTTTCTTGTAGGAGGGGGCCAGGTTGTGTGTCTGCTGCACTTTCGGCCAGGTTCCTACCATGTGCCTACAAGTGAGCCTTCAGCCCAGATGATGGATCCCACTCAGCCTGGCTCTCCAAATGCATCCGGCGCACAGAGAGGTCTGTTGCGCCACTGAGCTGTGCTGTCAGTAGACAGAAGTACACAGGTAGTAGTAGGCTTAATCCCTTCTTGTCACCTCCCTCCATTCAAAAATCAAACTGGATGTCTTAAAATATCTGGAGCTTAAGCAAGCCTGTTTGACCTTATCCTCAACACCATGAAGGAAACACCTCACACAAGCAGTATCGTTTCAGCTGGTAGGAAGCAAATGCTAAATAAAAGATGACCATGGGTTCTGCTGTCTCTCATGTGAAACTCAAATCCCCACGCTGGTCACAAAAATAGTAGACTAATACATTTCTGCAGCAAAATTCAGAGCTGGGTCATAAAAGCAGAAACGTAGGAAGCATTCAGTTACTCAGATCATTTTCTCTTAAGAGAGGAAAAGAGCAGAGGCAGAGAAACAACTCCAGAGAGAGGAGAGCATAAGGCAAGTACAGCAGAGGCAAACTTGATTAAGATGGAGTATGGTTGTGCACCTAGAAAAGCAAAATAAAGCAGCTCGGCCATGAACAAAGTCATACATTTAATAGAAGTACTTTGTCCACCCAGGAAAAGCAGTGGATGAAGCCACACAAATGGTCCTTCAACAGGCAATACCCTGCAGGACTGGTACTGTTCTTACTTCCAACCTCGAAATGAGACTTTTTAAAATCAGAACTAATTCTTTGATCTCTCATCAAGTTATTGCCAAGTAACACGCAACCAGCTGTAGCTAGTCATGTATAAATGGCATCTGCTACACAATCATGTAGTACGGTCTCCAATGCCCACACTGTAAGGCATGATAAATTACTGTCATTTTAAGAGAAATACAAAGCTACTGGCAATACATACAGAAAAGTAAACTCACATTTACTTAAAAAGGAACTTGGAAAAGATTTTAAATACAACTTTTTCCTCCATCTGTACATCTGCAAAAGCTCAGAGTAACAAAAGAACCAAATGCAGTTTTGAAGAACCGTTACGCTGTTCCTACACTATCAGGTGAATGAGGTAGCAAAAAACTTCAACAGCTTTCTCCTTGGTCACGCTGACACCTTTTGAGCTGT
Source organism: Alectoris magna (assembly GCA_030625065.1). Lineage (NCBI taxonomy): Eukaryota > Metazoa > Chordata > Aves > Galliformes > Phasianidae > Alectoris > Alectoris magna. The sequence goes on along the minus strand of CM060560.1, from coordinate 163,987,822 downwards.
ACTCACAGAAAATCTCATGAAGATGGGGAGTTGATTTCAGTGTGTAATCCCTTAAATTACACGTTATGTGCTCGTTTTCATTAATTACCAGATGTTAAAGACAACACAGATCAGCAAGACAAGCCATTGTACAAAAAAAGTTCAAGGATACACCGAGTTTACAGAATCCTCTGGTAAAATTTACTAATAGAAGAGTTACACTGACAAAGTACAGGATCACTTACCCAGCATCTACAGAATAAAAGATGAACAGCCCCCCTCCACTCTCCCTCCCCCAAAGACAACTGATGAGCAGACAGTTGGTCCATTCAAAGGCACTCAGCTTGCTTTTCTGCTGTTTGTTTGCTAAGTTTGGCAGACACCAACTCGCTATAGCTTTCATCATTTGCCGGCCAAGCAGTCTCTTCAAAGGCTCATGTAACACAATAAATCATACACACAGGCCAAGCACAACATGTAACTGGTACAGAATATTTATTTTAAAAAGTAAAATATTCACAATCTCACCAAATTTGAATCTACCAGGCTAGGCCTTTGGCTAACTTTGATTTTGTTTTTCCTTTTAAGCGCTGTGCCTTAAGCTTCTTTCTCTGCCTGGGATTCATCCAGATGGGGTACTGTCCATGTTGGTCTAGGAGAGTTTTTTTATTTCTTTTATTATCTACATCCATTTTGCAGTCATCTGAAAAAGAAAAGCATTTATAGTCAGTAAAACACATTAAAAGCTTTACAGAGGCTACTTTACTACTTTATTACAAGATTCACATACGTGACGAGATCTTTATAAACAACAGTATTTGTACAGGAAGAGCAGAAGGCTCCATACAGGGAAAGCCCTTTCCAAACCAATACAACTGCAACCCAGCAACTTCAACAGCTGACAGTAAATACGAAGAATTTCTCCTAAAGGCCCATGGCTGGGCAAAGCACCTTATTCTTCAGTCTGCCTTATGTTCTAATATTGCATCTAAAAGTACTGTGTGGTCTCCACCATAAGCTGCAAGCTTATAGGAAACCAGTGGCTTACCTACAACATAAGTACAACTAAACACTTTAGGGCATAATGTTTAAGATCCAAGAAAGTTCTACAAAATTAAACTGAGTGATAAAGACAGAAGAGGTAGGTATCTTGGTGAGACAACCAGGCTACAAGGGGAACATCTTGTTAAGTATGGATTTGAACAGCCCTATGCTATTTACTTTCAAACTTGGCTCCAAACCTTCTACGTACAACTCTAAAAGCTTTAACATGAGCTTAACTAAGTGGAAGAAGATTTTTTTTATGTTGTGTTTGTTTTATATTGGAAAATAAAGTTCAGGAGGTAAAGGCCAACACGCTGCTTCAGTAGTTGAAGAACGTTGACAGCCTACAGGGATCTGCACCAGAGGTGTGTTTAGGTGCGCTAAAGCAGGGATATGAATACATGTAGCCTGCAGAAAATCAGCACAGGGGGCTATTATCTGCAAAGGGTGGTCCCAGTTCCAAAGACTTCCTAAGACATCAAAGAAACACAAGGTCATCATAACAGCTTGGTTTTCCAAGTGTCATAGCTGGTCCGTCCCAGACCAAGGATCCAGACGTTATGAGCAACAGCTAGAACATGGAGGGGAGAAAAGTTTTGGTAGACCTGGAGAACGCAGAAACAGGCAATGAGAACTGCTACTGCTCACACTGCTTGGCAATTGAGAGCTAAAGCATCGCTTTCTTTTTTTCCTCTAGTTACAACAGGTAAAAGAAAGGATCCATAGCACCAAGCAGTACACAAGTAATGTCTTGCAAAATCCTGCTGCATGTAAGTCAAGAAAGAAACCACAGCTATTTGCTATCCAAGCTTTCCGAATAAAGTAACAATCACACCAAAAAAAACTACAAAATAGTTTGTTTACAATCTGCTTTGACTTTGCTGTCAAACAAGCAATCCCTAATTTTACACATAATTTGGTTAACTTTAAAAGAAGTTCTCAAATGCTATCTCTGAATATTATTTTTTTTTCTTTTACATAGCCTCTACTTCCAACTTTAAGATAGTTTATAGGCTCTGCTATTCAAATGTATAACCCTTCTCTGTCTTTCCTAAGCCCTGAAACCCGACAGAACTGCCTGTGTGGCTGACAGTCACTACCGGCAGCATTTCAGATCCTCACCGCGGTGTCTCAACAGACCACTGCGCCTGTGGCAACATTCAGTTTGTGCCACATAGGCTGTTAAGAAAAGGGGATACGATTTAGTTTGGATTGCAGCTTTGGAAAGATGCCTGACTACTTCCCAGCACGTAAAATCTTTGTTCCCGCTTCCTGTTACCGATCCCACCCGTGGAGCCGAGGGGCAGCCAGCATTCCCGCAGGCGGCTCACGCCACGAGGAAGGGCGGGCAGGGGGCGGGGAAGTAGGCCGGCCGGAGCCCCCAGGGCGGGCCGTGAGCAACCGGGGGCCGGCAGCACCTCTCAGGTCCGACTCACCCTGCTTTTCCAGGGCCTCCTTGGCGGGCAGCACGGTCGCCACCTCCTTGACCTCCTCCATAACGACATCCGCGCTGGTCCGCAGGAGGCTCTTCAGCCTCTCCAGCTCCTTGGGCGCGTTCTTCTTCCTCTTCTCCGCCCGCATCTTCCTCTTCCATTTGCTCCTCAGGCTCTTGGCCATGTCCTGAGGGAGGAAAGAAGCGGGGAGCGGTGAGGCTGACACCGCGAGGACGCCGCTAAAGCCCCCAGGCCCCCAACTCACCTCAGCGCCGCACGAATCCCACGCTCTACTCCTCGCGGTGCTGCTCTCACCGTCTGCGCAGGCGCGGAGGAGAGTCACGTGATACGGAAGTCCCGCCTCCCCGCGGTTCCTACCGTAAGTCTCCGAGTGCGTTGGCAGCAAGAAACCCACAGGTTCCAGTACAAGGAAAATAAGACAGGATTTTATTTGGGCTACTTGTATACATTTGTTAGTTTGTAAGGCAGAAAAATCATCACACTCGCTCGAACAAGTTATAGCTGTACTTAGCAATATTCTTAGCAAAGTACCAGCATAGAGAGCACCCATCGTTCTTGCTGCGGGTAGGAAACAGAACGCTGCTTAGGCATCTGAGAGCCTTTCTGCCAACACCCCACGGCCAGGATGCCCACAGGATAACAGTGCTTCGACACTGAGCAAGAAGTAAGAAAAAGCTTCAAAGTTGTTATGCTGCCAGTTGCTCCAGGATTCCAGCAGCAATGTATGCAGCCCATGTGCTGCTGCCTCATCCCACCTGGAAGAAGTGGCCGGGCAGCGGTGATTATGCCTTTTATCCATGCTCAGCCGCAAGAATTGACTGAAGATTTTCTAATTTTTTTATTGAGAGACCATTAATCTTAACATACACAAGAATCCACCTTCAAATGATTTTCCAAAACACTGAAAGACAGACAATAAATCATCCTTAATGAATGAAGAACGTTCCCATGAAGCGACCTCATAATCTCCCAGCTCACACAAGGGCTCTGTGTTAAGAGCAGAACCTCCCTTTCACAGAAAGCATTCCATTTTACCAAACTAAGATGAGACGAAATTTGAACTTAGTAAAACACTGCACAAACATTACTTCTGTCTGCTTTTACGCTGCCTTACACTGCCAATCACAGAGGAAACATTTCCAGCAGCTACAGAATTGCAGTCAGAGACCTTCTGAAAGCGTGCTTTGGAGCAATCAGAAATTGGCAAACATTTTAATCGTGAATTACATCAAGTGCAAATTAAGTAAACAAAAAAAATGGAGTGGAATTGGATACACCATGTCAACTAAACAAAATACATATTCTGGAGAAGAGCTTAGACCGAGAGCTTCCCCCTCACCTCAAAGGAGGGATGAGTACTCATGTAGTGAAAGAGAAATAAAGATTCAGTCCCTAAAAGATGAGAGCACACAGTTTGTAGATCATCCAAGCCAACACTATTCAGGTACTTCAACCACATCCCCATTTTTTCACTTTTTATTAAATGCCTCCAGTAAACGTAGCAGGTTGAGGAACAGATTGATGATGTCCAGGTAAAGATTGATTGCAGCCAGTATGTACTCTTCGGGGGATAGCTTGTGCATCAACAAGTGAGTGTCATAAATAATAAATCCACAGAAGAGAAGTGCTCCGGCAGCAGCAAATACCAGCTCCATTATTTCACTATGGAAAAACAGCTGGAGGCAAATGAAACGAAAAAAAGAAAATTTCATTTTCTTTTTAGTATTAAAATTTTGCATCGAGATACGCCACACTCGAAATGTGGATACATGCTGTCCTTTCACTGTTATGCACACACAACAAATAGAGTAGTAAAATGACATTTCAGTGTTCTTACGTCATATGGTTCCCAGTCATACAATCCTGTTAACTAAGTGAAAAGTGTCTTCTCATAAGAGAAAGCAAACTCTATTCGCCAGAACAACAAAAGACAAATTACAAAAAAATAATCCAATTAAGACTCAACTCTCCTTCCCCTTTCCTCAGAGAAGTAGTGCATCTCGACTGACAACACTGTCAATCAGCTCAACCACCACTTTTATATCAGCAAGACCAGCATCCACCAAAAATCTGAATTGGAAATGAATGGTTAAAAGATCACCAGCACAATCTACAACAGCAACGGGTCTGCCTGGGATATTTTAAAAATATTCTAGTTAGAGTAGAAGTCAGTGCAGGATTTAAGTGAAATAATATTTTTAACCCTGATCATAAGGTGTCTTACCATCAAGAAACATGAGAAGACTAAAATCCACAAGCAAGCAAAGAGCCTGAAAAAAAAAAATAAAAAAATCTGTGAGCAATAAAATACCTTTTGTTTTAAATGTTATTTAAAGTCTCTTCCAGTAATTAAAAGGAGCTTATAAGTAAGAGGAGAATCAACTTTTTACACAGGTAGGTAGCGATAGGGCAAGGGGGGGAGGGGGGGAGGGGGGGGGGCTTAAACTGAAAAAAGGGAGATTTAGATTAGTGGGAAATTTTTCACTTTAGAGAGTGGTGAGGCACTGGCACAGCTGCCCAGAGGAGCTGTGGCGTCCCATCCCTGGAGGGGTTCAAGGCCAGGCTGGATGGGGCCCTGGGCAGCCTGAGCTGGTGGGGAGCAGCCCTGCCCACTGCAGGAAGTTGGAACTGGGTGGGCTTTAAGGTCCCTTTCACTTTGAGTGCCATTCTATGATTCTCCTCTTTACAATACATTTCATAAGCAAATGTCCATAATTCTTAGATGCCGACTGTTCATTGGTATTAGCAGTAAAAGTCCATTTCACAGAGCTCTCAAAAATTATCTCCTAAATTTACTGTTAAATTTGAAACAGCTCCATTCTGTCTTGGTGAAAAATACAGCTAAACTGGTTTTCTAGCATAAATACTATGGTTACAAGAATCATAATCACAGTAAGTGTGCTACACTAAAAAAAAATAGTTCAAGAGAACAGAGCTGAACAAAACTAATAAATTAAGATGGTTAACACCCTCACCATTCTCTTTCACAGGTTAGCTTCTACGGACCTGTATTTTTTAATAAGCTGCAAACCTTGCTTTAAAAAGGAAAAAAGCCAAGCTTAATAAAAAAATTAAAATCTCATTGATAAGATAACATACCCTGCTCCAAATTTGCTGAAGTCTCTCTTTGACTGCAAGGTATACGCAGTCAGTCCAAGAAATACAGCAGTCGTAAGAATGAAGGCTTGCAAAACGACGGACACATCATAGAAACTCACTATAAACCAAAAAAAAGCAAACTGTCATTTAGAGAACACTACCCCGTGCATTTGCTAAGTTATCTGTTGAGGAACCACTTACTTTTTTTTTTTCCCTATCTGTGATTGTTTACATTTCTGTGAGCAAAAAGTGTAAATTATGCCTGAACTTGTCTTTGTGCTTCAAGATGGAGATCGCATGATTCACAGACCCTTGCACTAGTTATGGCATTTACAGCATAGCTGTAGCTTCTTACATGGAGATAAGAGATCTTCCGTACTCACAAAAGAAAGGATAATAAAATTAATTATTTTGTGCCTTGATAGGTGAGATCTTAAGTAAAAGGCCGGCTGAATTTTTCATTGTATTTAAACAAACAAACAAATTACAAAACAGTCCCCGGAAAAAACTCTTAAGCATTATGATAAGGGAGTAGGAGGGGAAAGGTAAGAAGTGGGCGGAGCCTTTTTCTTCCTGCCTTCCTTTTTTAAGTACATTTCCACAAATTGCCTTCTTTCTTTTTCCACTGGCAGATCAGCTCTGCTGAGATGCCTTATAGGAAAGAGCACTGCTAGCTGTTCCTAAAGAATGGATGGAAGTTTATTCAGCTTCATACAGCTTCAGTCCTGGGCCAGAACCCAGTTTCCTCTTCTGATACCCTGGTTTTCACTAGATTCATATCATCATCATTTGAAATTTTTAATCATCTTTATATCTCACTTAGGAATCTCACATGACAATTAGTATAACATAATGGATTCCTTTCCCAGTTCATTTAAGGAATCAGAGAATAGGACGGCTATCATTTACCTGTAATGGCAACTGTAAACGCTTCCAGGAGGGTCTACAAAAAGTAAAAACAAAAAAATCACAAGATTAATTTTTGGAGTGCACAGAGACTTCACGCGCAGTAAGATCTATTCTGCTACAAAATCCCAATATGTATAACACTAGATCTCCTGATAATTTTTATATATGATAACACGCTTCATTCTCAACAATAAAATGACAACTGTATCGTCCTACTATTCTGGAAGTTGTTATGATATATAACAAGAATGAAATATAAACTGAAAATGAACGTGTGACAGCAATTATAAGAAAACTGCCATACAGGTTTTCTATTCAGAGCACACAGCATTCTTACCACAATCTTTACAATCCGTTCAAGGGGGCCAGAAGATTTCTCAGTGCTGCTTTTAGAAATGAACTGTTGCCACCTTTCTGTATACTTTTCAATATTCAAAACACTTCCATCGAACACTCTCAATATCTTATTACACAGCCTAGTGTCAAGTTCTTCCCCTCCTCACTCATCAAGCTAACTTAAAATCAAACATATGACTGATGCCTGGACCTAAGACTAGTACAATTCCTGCATTTTCCTAAAAGGTAATTTAAATTTAAATTTCATTACAAGAATATAGGAGAAAACGTCTATGGCATGAACCAAGAGATCAGAAACAACAGCACATTTAACTCAATTTATCACTTGCAATCTTTAACCTTCCTACACAATGTCCTACTTCAACTGCCATGCCACAGCCACACCACATTTCCTGAAGCTATTACAACACTCCCTCTTAAAGTCGTAACCATTTAAAGTGTGGGGTTTTTTTTTTGGTTGGTTGTTCTTTTCTTGTAAATAATAAAATAATAATTAAAAAAAAATTACTCTCTGGAAAGAGTTCAGACCTCAGGAAGAACACAAATCTGTTATAACTAAATCCACCTATACATTTACACAGCAAATCTATCTTCCCGTTGTATGGCAGATAAAATTTAGGCAGCTTCTAAAGCATCAAATTCTGATGGTGCTGCTGTGACATCTTTTCAGCAGACTGATTTGCTACACAGTCCAAGACGTCCAGCAGCAACAGTTAACCTACATCTAACACCTGCAGGCAGGAGACTGAAATTTGAAGATAGCTTTGGCTTGCTTGTGTTGGCTAAGAATTTAGCATTAACACATATAGCTGACTGTATCTGGTCCCCTGCTGGAGGATGCCCATTAAGTAAATAAGGCAAGCTTTCTTCTTTACTACTGAGCAGTTTCTTAGAAACTGACATCAACAGAACAATGAGAGCAGCAAGATAAATACGGATATATAAACACATAAATGCACATAGACAAAAATAGATCTTGTTCATCTGATTTCAAACTCTAACTCTTCCTGAAAAAAGACACGGCAGCCTCCAATTCAGGTTTCTTCTACCCAAGAACAACCTTTGAATATAACCTCCAAAAAAATACCCTATATATTCATAAAGGTCTGAGTTGTATTTTAAGGAATACATGAAAAATAAAATAGCTAGCACTAGCTTGATACAAGGAGTTCATTTGGAAGGAAGATACTCTGTAGACTATTAACAACTGAATTTATACCAATACTTACAAATCCAAAAAGCAGGTATAAGTTAACAGGATGCTGGTGTCTGTAGAGGGCCAGTGCAAAGCTTATAGCCAAACATCCAAACACAGATAACAAAAGCAAGGCAGGCCTGTAAAGTGCCCATACGAAAAGGTCATCAAAATTAAAACACCCATTTGACTACAAAGCAGTTTATATAAAACCAACCTCTTACGTGAACACCTAGACAGAGACTGCTCTGTAGATTCAAAATATAGTGAATTTTAAAATAAAACTGCTCTAAAACATATCAACATAGAAAATCAGTTATAAATGGTACAACTACAAGTAAAGACAATCTTTTCATGCTGTAAATTGCCCAGGAACCCATTACCTATATGAAGAGAAAATCCATCTGAACTTGAGTGCTATTTTCCAAGTATACACAGTATTCTGTCACATCCAGAGGGAAATGTGCTATGTTTTAATTATTTTTTTTTTCATAAGCACCTGAACGCAACAAACACGGGCACTAACTGTACCAAAGAAAATCAGTACTGCTCAGTAAACATTGCCAGAATTCAATCATCCCAGAAGCCGTCCAAGCAAAAACTAGACTACAAGCAAACACAAAAGCACAATGGTTCTAAACGACCAGAACAATTTTGAAAGAGCAGATGGAATTACAAAACTAGTTTTGCAACATCTACTGCAAACAAGACAGCTCGTACAGAAACTCATCTAGTGTTTGATCCTCCTTTTATATTAGGGCTATGAAGTGAAAATAAATGCAAAGTTTGGAAGTGCACTTGGGAGAAAACTAATACTGGACTCAGTGGTCCCCTCCATTTCCCATCTGCTCTTCTCCCCTACTGTTCACCGCAGTTTGGTTTAGAGACTGTTTTTCACAGGGAAATGTGACAGGTAAAGAGAAACAAACCCACAGAATTTAGAGAAGGCCGATTTTCAGGGGAAAAAAACAAAACAAACAACAAAGAGAAGATGGGGAAAGAGGGAGAAGAAAAAGAAATGACCCAGCTCTCTGGAACAGACACATATGAACAACAGCATTCCAAACAAGAAATGTCAATAATTCAGATGTTCTGCAGCTCATACTGTAAATAGGTGATCATACTGTAAACATTAAAATAAAAACTATTACTAAAGTATGGATTAATATTTACTTTAATAACTATGATTATAATAAATTTTAATAGTAAACTATAGAGAAAAATATCAGAGAAGAAAAACTATTTCCTAAAATGATTTCCTATTCACTTACAAGGTTTCTATTACAGAATCAAAACACAGTGCATGATTAGGAATACAGAAGTGTTCGAGAGCAACTACACAAGCTATACTTAACACAGCAATAAACAGTGCCATTTCATTATAGTGCTTACCTTTCATGAACAAATGCCTGTACTCCGGTGGAGTACAGGAAAATTGCAGATGTGACTGTGGTCAAGAGAACCTGAATGGACAGAATGCTGTAGACTTTTCGTAGAAAAGCTAGAATAAAGAAAATAACAATCAAATCAATTTTCAGTTGCGCTTCGAAAGCCCAATATTAAATCAGACAGAAATTTTCTGTTTGAAATGAACCATTGGAAACTCTTCATTCGGTGAAAAAGCACAGAACAAAATGATAATAAGCCATTTCTCCTTAAGGCACTGATAGAGTAGTCCAGCAAAATTACACTTTTTTCTTGCACGCTGTTAAATAAACAATGATGACAAAACAAATAAACATGTTGGAGGAATTCACTTCAGACTGCTGCAAGAAGTGCATCCAACCTCACCAGGAAATTACTAAAAGTATGTACTCTTCATCACGTTATTGGTATCTAATGGACCCAAATGAGCTTGGAGGTTGTATGGAGACAGAAAGAGCTACATATTTTTTTTCAAGGCAATCTTTTTTTTTAAACAAGAAAATCTATTTCATCGACCTTTTGCTATGTTAGATATCATTTATCATCATTTGCAACTTGCACTGTACTGGGTGGATCTCTACAGGTACAAGCTGCTAAAAGGAATTCCTCAAGTAAACTAACAGGCTTCATAATTCTTGAGAGAGTTGTTCAGGACTCCACGATAGGGTACTTCATACAGATATCCCTGTTGTGAATGGAAGGAGATCAAATCCATCAGGTAAAAGACTCTGCTAGGAAGAATAAGCTTCCAGTGAGAAGCAGTCAGACTTTAATAACACAGTTTAAACAAGCGTAAGACCACATGCTAAGAGAAACTGAGTTAAGTCTGGCAGCGCTACCTGCCAGATGGAGCAGTTAAAGATCTTTGCGAGGCGTGAGGGAGGGGACCCCACTTTGTTGCAGCAGAACAAGCCCAGGAGCAGCCTGCTGGCCAGCACAGCCTTCTCCCCACATTACAAAATGCATCAGCAGCTTTGCTAATGGTGATAGTTCCTTCATATTTTTGCTTTCACTTCCAATCAAAACTGTGCTTTTACGGAAAGAGAATCTTCTGTTTGTCAGAAATGGCTAATAAAAAATCCACACCATGCAGCTGTTTTTGCTTGAAGGTGTATCCAAAAACAGATTTCAGCCAGAATTAACGATGAAGATACCTCCTGCGTGTTTAAGACGTGCATGCTAGCAGCAAAGCAGTATTCCACTGCTGCTGATACGACCTCACGGCACCCAAAGGCTTACGCTAAGGGACGACATTCTGATACCTCTCAGAAGACATTAAACCCCTCAAATCCCAATGGATAAACTATCGTCATCACGGGCACCGACGTTAACATTTATACACGCAAAAGCAATTCATTTGGGCTTCAAAAGGCCCAGCCTAGCAGGGGTTAACAGGAACGGGGGGGACCCAGGGGAGGAGGAGGCAGCAGTGCCTTCTCCAGCACTGGCTGCGGGCACCCGGGGGCCCTCACCCACCCCGGTCCTACCCATGCGGACGTGGACGCTGGCCGAGGCCACGTTGCTGCCGTAGTTGAAATCATCCTCGATAGAGCTCCGCGGGTAGAGCTGCTCCGCCGCCATCGCCGCCTTTTCGGAGCACTCACGCCGCTTCCGGGCTCCGCAGCGCCCCGCAGGGCTCCCAGCCGAGCGGCCGAGCGCCTCGATGGCGGCAGCCGCCTGTCCGCGGCCGCTGTGGGGCGGCGCTGCATCCATCAATCCCGGCTGGGGCGGGCGGTGGCCGTTGGCTGCCCTTCCGTGGGCCGCATCGCTCCGGCCCTTCCAGAACTGCCCGGTTCCACGGTACCTCACAGAAGAGTCTTCGGGCGCTTGCGTGCATTGGCCCTACCACCTGTAGCTTACGTAAATGCTTCACGCAAAGTAGAACTTTGTTAGGCTTTTCCTTAATTATACAATGTATCCATCAATATAAATTGACTTTATTTCAATAGAGTACAAAGGTGTTGGGCGTTTCTCACACATTACCGAGGATTTTGCACAGTCCACCTTTGTAAGCATGGAATCGCTCCAACAAACTTACCCGAGGTGGTAATTCTCATGTAGGAATCCACAAATGATATGAGCTTGGGCTGTGGGACAGAGAATGCAAAATGGTATTTTTTGACTTGTGAATGATATCAAAAGCGTTCCAGGTAACTGAAGAGACAGGCAGACACTTTAGAAATATATGTAATAGATTTGACTCAAAGTGCTTTTAAAAACTGGAACATTGCGGCCTCTACTGTGCTCAGATCCTCAAGGGACACGTAAATAAATTATACCATTCTGTGATGAAACTATTTGGAGCAAAGTTCTTCTGCTGAGTAGACCTCAGATACTGAGTTGTAGATACAAAGAATTATGAATGTTACTTTATATTCTGGGAAGAATTCATGGTTTTCATAATGTCCTTCTGCATTTTTAATTGCTGTAGAGTGGAATCTGCCAACTTTAATCCTGAATTTGGAGATTTATGCATTGTTTGCATTGCTGAATAGCGACTGTTTTGAAATAATTATGCTGTCTGCTCTCTTGTGTCTGCCTTTGTTCTTCCAGCATTTTCTCAGTGCTGGATATTAGAATCATAGAATCGTAGAATGGCCTGGGTTGAAAAGGCCAACAATGATCGTTGAATTTCAACCCCGCTGCTATGTGCAGGGTCGCCAACCACCAGACCAGGCTGCCCAGAGCCACATCCAGCCTGGCCTTGAATGCCTCCAGGGATGGGGCATCCATAACTCCTTGGATAACCTGTTCCAGTGCATCACTACCCTCCGTGTGAAAAACTTCCTCCAAATATCTAACCTAAACCTCTCCTGTCTCAGTTTAAAACCATTCCCCCTTGTACCACAATCCACCCTTGTAAACAGCCATTCCCTGTCCTGTTTATATGCTCTCTGGCCAGTGAAATCAGAGCTCTGTGGTGCAAACCCTCACAGGAGCCATCACCTACTGGAGGTCTGCCGGCTGGGCATTGGCTGTCACCTGCAGCTGCCTGGTCACTTCATGGGCAGTGGGAAAACTGTGAGGAACATGGTCTTGGATGTGTGCATGCAGCTAGATACTTTGGTGATGCAGGTCCAAACGCTTTGCAGAATGCCAGAGGTCATTAGTAGATCTATACCATGGAGGCTTTATTTGCTGTCTCAGGTTTTCACATTGATAAGGAAAATGGGATCATTATTAGTGTTGCTCCCAAGCCTAATTAAGCAGTAGTAAGCTAAAGTCAGCCGAGAATCACTAAGGTGCTAAGATATTGTGGAATGTTTTCTTCAGTGAAAAAATAAACTTTTGCTATCAAGACTATGATGAACTTCACTGGAGCAGCAATTCCCCCTTTTGATCTGAGAGGTTCTTTATTCCCTGCTTCTGTGAATTAAAAGGGCTTTTCCTTCTGTGTTTAGATAGCAAGGAAGATTTGCTTTTCAATGTCTTGAGTAACTACTACAGGCATCACGCTTTTGTAAGGCTGGAAAAAGGCGCCTCTTTATTATGAAGTTGGAAACTGCTGTGTGCTATCTAACTTAAAGATAATTACTATTTGGAAGTCTCGTGAAAATGATAGATGGTCTCAGTTCTGCACAAGGAACAGAAAAATTCAGAGTATCACAGGGGAAAGGGCTTGAGCAAATTTGCAATTAGTCTGAACCTAGCGGAGACTAAAGGAGAGACATAATAGTCTTTAAATACTTTATAAACGGCCATAAAAGGGTTGCAATTCTCCAGCTGTGGAGAAAGTATCAAATAGGAAGCAGTGTTGTTTAAACTGCAGTAAGGAAGATCCAGGATGAAAAGTTGAGAACTTTTTTTAAGAGTAATCAGAACAAGGCTGTTAAATAGCCTGGCATTTAGGCACAGGCCAGGAGAGAAGAGGTTGCAGGAAACTGACACGTGCACTTTTGCACACCAACTTTCTGTGTGGAAGATGTTAATCTGATGTAAGCCACCAAGAAGCAGCAATGGGCTCGTTCAGATAGGAAAGAGACAAAGCAGCAAATTATTCAGTGATGCTGCAGTCTGCCGGGGTTGTCGCGGATGGCAGGGGAAAATTACTTACATCTGCAATACTGATAAATGCTGCAATTTTCATCCCAAAGAGAGCATCGTACTTGTCTTAAGATCCTTCTTCTGCTTGCAGGGACATGCACAATGCGCTGGGCGTGAGCAGTGCTTTGGAGTGGAGTGGCTGTCCTGAACTCAGTTTAATAACGTTGAGCTTCTGCCTTCTGAATGCCTTCAACATCTTTGCAATTTTCTTTCCATCACTTGGGACAGCATACCTTATAAAATGCTAGATGTGCCTTATAAAAAGCAAAGTATGCTTTACATTGTCTTTCTTTTCTGTATTTGATGTTTCCATAAACATATCCATCACAGTACTTTTATTTGAAACTATGGCAGTCCCGGTGACTTGCTTAGGACTGGCTGGATACTTCCATTCTGCATGCATGCAGGAGTCAAAGAGCTTTCTATTCTCCAGGCTCTTGTGTGAACTCCTGTATGGGGAAAGGAAACTTTCTCACTAGAGCCCTGGTTAAGGACCATGGACTCCTCAGTGTCTTTTGCCTGTTTTACATAATCAGTGGCCCTGCTGGAAAAATTCCATCTGGTGCTCAGAGGTACTCGGGAAAGGTACTTGGAACATTGTCAGGATTATGCTTCTGTCCAGAGGTTTGGTTTTAAGTAATTGTGCCAGAGCCCCTTTGTTTGCTGCAGCTTCGAGCAGTGTTCCCAGAGTGACCCCTCTCAGCATCACTTTTATACATGTCTGTGTATTTTCACATAATCATGCCTGTTGTTAAGTGGGATGAATCGCAAAGTCCGTGACCCCTGCATGGCTCTGTACAGGCATGACTCCTATCCTATTGCTTGAAGGCAGGGTGTGAAGGCTCTGTGGTGCATGTTCACATGTGGGGCCCCATGGCTGCCTGCCAGCGTTCCAGCTAGGACATAGCATTCAGTTGGGTTGTACGCAGGACATCGCTGTGTGCAGTATGGTTGTGAAGCACTGTGGGACAACAAAGGAGAGATGTTTGGTCGGGTAGGTGCATCCGCCTACCTGTTAACCATTAATTTATCCGCAAACGAACCTTATTCTCTTAATTTCAAAATAGATGGCCTATCTCCGTAGGGTAGAAAAATAGTTTTATTCTATAAGAGGAAACTTAATTTGAAGAACTGTATGTTACTGTGAAATCATCCTTATGTTCAAGATATGAAATTCTCCTTGACCAGTAGAGATAACGTCACAGTTAGAAAGTTCTTCCAAATTACATTTCTAATTGTTCTAGTAGCTGTAAAATTGTCATGATGTTCTTACAAGGGAGGAAACTAACAAAGAAACTCAAGGATAGACATTCCATCTGTTGCTCTAAAATCCCTGTTGGTGGATTCTAAAATCCACAGATCAAGGAAAGATAGTTTATCTTCTTTAATACTTACAGTTTCTTGAAAAACGCTCCACTCTCTATCAAGCAGGTTACCAGGCTAAACTTTCATTATTCCATGATGAAAAACTTATCTGAATATCCCTGCAGTTTCCTAGAACCCTCATCTTTGCCATATGATCCATATTTTTTTCCTATGAAATCCCATCTGCATTCTTTTTTTTTTTTTTTTTTTTTTTTTTGGTTATACCTCACTGTATTGTAATTTGTCTCCTTTTTGTGCGTGTGCAATGTTGATAAGACACACCAGATTAGTTTTGGGTCTTGGAATCCCAAAACTCAGTTGCAATAAGAATTGGGTTGCGAGAAGGAACTGAGATTTTTTGTGGCACTCGTCCAGGGAGATCTGGGGAAGGAACACAGTGTGAAAGTCAACTGAGTGCACTGGCTGGACCTTTATTCTAAGGACTGTTAACAGCTCTTAAGCAGGCTTGTTCGTTTGAATCAAGCAATTTAGTGAGAGGTTTTGAGTAGTGTCAGAGGGAGAATGTTTCCTTTTGAGTACAAGACTTCAAGATCAACATATCTCTACAGTTATTAGATTAGTGCTGATAGTTAATAAATTAATCCTAGCATTGGGACTGCAAGGCTACTTGCAAACTCCTGTAATCCCCTGAACAAGGTCATGGAAAATAAACCAGAGATGTTCAGTGTCATTTAGCATCTTCAGACGAAAATGCTAAGATTAGCAAAGGGATTTGGGGCCATAAGGTGTTGTTGCCCATCAAGGAGCCTCCCTCCTTTTCTTCCCACTCTTCCATTCCAGGTCCAGAAAAGAGGGCAGGGATGGTGTGAGCAGATAAGCAGCAGGCTGAGGATGGGAGCATGGGTGGAGAAATGTGTATCACATAGTGGCTGAGAGGAAGGACTGCTCTGCTCAGATTTACCTGCCTCTTCAGATGGACATTTGAGACCTGCGGATGAGGGAGAGGGGCTCCAGGGCCTGTACACTGCATTAATTAATGGGAAATGGATGCAAACTGTCTCCCTTTGAGTCCAACTGCCAGCATGCATTCAATTTCCAGTGAAATACATGGCTTTCAGTCATATGCGGTTTGGCTTCACTCTTGTTGAACTTGAAAGGACTGTCCCAACTTGTCCTTTGCCCAAGGACAACCCTTAGTTTATCTGCTTTTGTTTTCCAAGCAGAATGGCTTTCAAGATACTTGCTGATACTTTACAGTATTGAAAAACATAGAGAGAACTGCAAAGGTGGTTTATTCTGGTGCTGTTGGAACAAAACTGTTGACAGCCTTATGCAGCTCTTTGGGAAGTGGGTCAGTGGCAAATCCTTTACTTATTCACAAGATTAATTATTTAGTTGTGTGAAGCAGATCAGCATTAAGTCTCAGGATACATATGCCAAATATACAGTTACTGCTTATTTTGTATGAGGCAGGAACAAAGCTTCAGATTCCAAATATAGCAAAGCAATTCCATGTCACATAAAGCCACTTCTCTGTAACAGCAGTTCAGAAAAGTATGCTACAGAGCCCTAAATACCACTCTTTGTCCAGGCTATTGCAGAGAAGGAAAGAACTGAAGGCAGGTCTCTCACCTAAGGGTTTTTTAGTGGCAATTAATATTTAAATACCATTTTTATTTTAAGATCATTAGTGAGTCTCATGTCGTCTTGACATTCTCCCAGACTAGCAGGAAGAACGGTGGTGGTTTATCAGTCAGCCAGAGATTCGGATGAACACTACTGAATTTTCAGCTGGGTATTCCTTTTAAAAATTGGTTTTGGAGACGTGCCTCAGAACTGCTTTTCATGCATATGTGGTACCTTTGCAGAGATTATGGGCTGGACAATGATCTCTGTTGACTCCAGCGTTTTTTCCAGCACTCTTGTCTGCATCATCCCCATTCATCCTGGTGAAGATGTTTGGACTCTGCTCCCTTTGAAGGGCAGATGTTTGGATCCAGTCCCCTTTGAAAAACTGCTCAGCTATTTCTTGAAGTGGAATTTCCAGTGCTTTTAGGTCTGAAATGTGTTAATATCAGTGTTAATATTGTGACTTGAAAATCAGAAGCGTCACTACACCTGCAGCAACAAAGCATCTCAGAAACCCCTGCTCAGTTAGGAAGAACGGATTATGTATTTTTCTCTGTGTCCAGCTTTTACCTATAAGGACTGCTTAGTATTATTAGTAGTAGCTTTACCTCTATAAACTATTTGTTGTTGATAACTGTCTGCAGTGCAGCCTACTTCAGAAGAATGTCTCCGCTAAGAGCTGAGCAGACTGGAGAGTGGATTTGCCGCAGATCTGTAATTTCTGTAGTGGCTGCCAGCCTGCTGCCAACAGGGAGCAACATGTCCATACATTTTGGTTTAAAACAGCCAATTTCAGGAGATGTGCTGGCTGAGTTGGCTACGGCATTTGGGCACAGGCTCAGTCCAGTCTGCACAGGCAATGCAAAAGGTCCTCTGCCATGACACTTGTGCCCTCTCTCTCCTAAACTTAGACATCTAAGTTACATAGCAAGGGGAAGGGGCAAGTCCATATTAAGACAGACCCTAAATGTCTTTTGCATGTCCTCAGGAGAGCACAACCGTGCTAAACTGCTAGATCAGGTAAATTTATTTAACGTATTTGAACATATCTTTTACAGCAGTGCTTACTTTTAAACCTGTTTTAGAGATGGGCAATACTGACTACGCAGAAAATCAGACAGAGTACTACAGTCCTTGCAGTTATGCTAAGAAATGGAGTGAAGCTGATAAATTTCCAGTTTAAATCCCTAAGCTTGTTCTATTGTCATCTTTGTGAGACCTTACTGATCGTGTTCGAAGCATAAATCATTGGGAGCACATCTGCATTATATTACATCCTAATACACTTATGCAATACTGATTTTTTACAGATCCTTGCCCAAGAAAAATATATTTTATAATGATTTTAAAAGATAGTTTCCTCTACATCTTAATGAGAAAGCCATTAAAGTGATTGCTTCATTAAATATAATACTTGGTATTAGACACCTAATGTAATTAGAAATCTAATCTCTCTGTTAAAATATTGAACACATTCATTAATACCTGCCAACAAAATCATTGTAATTATAAGTGAACCCTTTCAGTAGTGTCTTTTTGATTCCTGGCCAAAATAACACAACTGTTCTGCTGTTACTTTTGAGCACTATAGCAATATTTTAAATCCTACCACTTATTCTGAAAATCACTGCTGAAGTAGAGTTCTGCTTAATCATCTCTGTGAGATTTTGAAAGGAAAGGACAGATGTATCTGTTAAAGTATCGCTATAATTATAGTTATTTGTTAGTCTTCTTGTAACCTTAAGTTTGGGGAAGACTAGCCCTTTCTACTCAAGCCTTCATTTCTCCTCTTTCCAGGATAAGTTTAGCAAGGAGAGAGTGATCTGTCAGCTGGCTTCCAAAGCATCCATGCCAAGATTCCAAGGTATTTTCTAGGGACTGGAACTCAGTCTCGAGACTCCTGTGCTCTGGTACATAATCAGACTGAAATGTCTGCTTTTATGTGGCTGTGATACAAGTCATTCCAGGCAATAATTCCAAAAAAGGTGACAAACAAATTGTAAGCTCCCCAGCAAGTAAAATAAAAAGCTTCTATATAAAAAATATATATTAAATATCTTTTAAAAAAATGATACGATCACCAAAATTAAGTATTAATTTTAGAAGATTTGTATGGGCTTGGGACTGAATTATGATTTTGCTCTCTTCTAATCTGGTTCTCTTATTTGATTTCTATGGAATGATCTGTTTACAGCTGAATGTTAGCCTAGGTTAGCAGTAATGTGTGAATGGAAAGTGCAGCACATCATCCTGAAGAACTTTGTTAGGGGTTTTTTCCAAAGGTAGATTTTAACAAACAGACATACTTTGGTATAAATCCATACCAAATAACTTAATGTGTAGATCTTAAGTAGCATGAGCTGACCTACGTGGGAGCAGCTGTACGAGATCAGAAGAGGAGGACAATGGGAACACCGTGGCTGGTGGGAAGGAGAGGGTTCTGCTTCTTTAGGTGGCAGCCTGTGTTCCAGCAGCTTAAATTAATTGTGAAGTCACAGCTTTAGGTAGTATTTGACCTATTTTTATTGTAGATATTGCTTTAAAATGTTAATTGGAGCAAAAATTAATCTCATTAGATCCTTAGTGGCAGAACTGGAGCTCTGGTACATGCCAGGGTGTTTGTAATCAGTCAGGTCCTAGCGTAACAGTCTGTGGCTCAAGGTACAATGCAGGACCAGATGCTCCCAGCCGTGCTGTGCTGCCAACTGTTTGAATATTGCTTTTCCAGTCTCAGAACTAGTAAGTTGTAGTAATTTAGTAAATGTAGTAAAAGAATTAGTAAGTTGTAGCTGGTGTTTTGTATCGGCTTCTTGGTTTTGCTTAGAGATAAAAATTCAGATGCAACATCTGAATGCTTTGTCTACATTGAGCACAGAGGTTAGGATTGTGATTTCTCCCTTAACTTTCTCCAGAATTGCACTGCTTTGCTCCTTGTACTCAAATGTGCATAGACTTGGCGGGTTGCACTGCTGTTGTTGTGCTAGGTAAGCACTTAGGATGCAGCTGAACATCTCAGTTTAGTCTGAGAAAATTTTGGCGAAGAAATCCCAGTGCAGAGCTCCTCCATCTAAATACACATCTGGAATGTTTTCAAAAGGATATGATTTTACTGAAGAGCTAAAGGGAACAAAAATCTCTGACCTTATCATGTTTTTGTCTGTATGAAGAGTAAATTTTGCCGTCTGGAAAGTGCTACCTAAGCATTCTCTGTACTTTGTGTTCCAGAAAGCAGAGTGCACTATTGTTCTAATTTAAGATCATGGTAATGGCATGTTACAACAATTCAGTTCTTAGGGAATGTTCTTATAGTCTACAAGGCACTGTGGAGATACAGTATCTGCATGAGCTAGACCAGATATTCTGCCGTGTGTGTAGAGATCAGTAGAGACAGAGGTCAGGGCAATAGGAGTTCTGAGTGGGGTACCAGTCGTAGTGGAAGTTACAATGACCTGGCTGCTTGTAGACAAAAGCTTTCCAGAGGCCAATTTGTATCATACACTTTTTTTTTTTTTTTTAATCCATTTTTTAAAATTGGTTCTGCTGTGCTGAGTTTTGTAGAGGAATTAAAACACTGAGGTAGGCTATGAAGCTCTAATGATGTGCAGATAAACATACATGAAACTCAGTCATTCGTTTTCTCTTTTTCTTTAGGGAAACAATTAGTGCAGGATGCACCTCCGAATCTCATCATTAAGGTAAAAAACGTTCAAATATGCTTTGATTGATGGTATATAGCAGCACTGATGTGGGAAAAGATGCTTTTCTTCAGCCCCATGTATAATTATAATTCTCATTGAAATTCTTTCTGTAAATAGGCTGATGCTGGGAATATAGTTTGAGAAGCTCACATGCTTTCCTGAAATTTATGTTTCCCATGATGACAATAAATTACAAAACTCATGTTAAGTGCCTTCTGGTTCTCAGAATGCAAATGCAGAGTTTTCCTTCAGACACTTACTGTCATATTGCATCTGTGAAGTTTGCTACTTCTATGAAGAGCAGAAAACAAATATAAAACTGCTGCATTTTTGTAATTTTGTACATTTTAATTCATCAGTGATCTAGCAGTATGGAGATACCATTTATGGTAGCACTGCTGTTATTACTACATACAGCCTAAGTTTAGCACAGTTTTATTTTGGCTGTGAAGCTGGATTTTCATCTCTTAGGCTGTATCAGCCCAAGCAATAGATGTATACAACTCTGTTCTATCACACTGATATCTTGAAGTGACAAAGGATAAAACTTCTGCTTTAATTAGTAAATCTCTGTGACTGTGTTTTCCTGTGACATGAAAGTCTTTTGAGTGAGAAGTTCTTGATTAATAAAACCTCAGCCAGTTTTCTGGCAACGAAGTGGTTTTATGTATCAAAAACTACTGCTTTCAAATGCAAAATATTTTAAAATTAATATTGAAAAATCACATGGGTTTTAAATAGAAAAGAAAGATAGATTTTCCTTTCTTTGACAAGTTCATTGCCAACTCAGCAACATCACTTTTGAGACAAGGGGGGAAAACTGGCTGCTATAAATCTTTGGATCCACACCCAAGAGACAGAAAATCATCCACTGTACCTCTGGCAACATAAAAGATTAAACAGCAATAATGCTGTTTTGTTTACATTACCTTATTAGTTAACATTTAATTCTTTCTAAAAAATGCATTACCAATTCATCATTATGATTCAATTTTGTCTTAAATCTTGTTTCAGCCTTAGGAGAGACTGAAGAAGCATTTTTTGCTGCTAGAACTCCGCACTTTCTGGCAAATCATAGTTTGACACCATCATCACTGGAGGTATCTTGGGATGGTTAAAGAGATTAGAAATAAAGCAATACTCAAACTGACACATTAGGCTTCGCACCCTGATAGAGAGGGAGCTTTCCTTCATGCAGGAACAGTGCCAAGCTGTCAAGCCCCCAGAACCCATTGTTTTCTCATGGACAGACTGTGTAATGAGTGGGAAGAAAATGGAAAAGCAGAAGTGTAATTTAACTTCAGCTACTGTCTACTTCCTCCAACCCTCAATAGGCCATGAGAAAAGGGAATATCAGAGCATCTCTGAACCTGATCTTCTCAGGGCTAGAGGTTTCCAGAGAGTTCCAAAATGTGAAGAATACAAAAGAGGCTTAAAGATGTCTTCATCTTCTCATGTTCTCATCTGCCTTCAACTGTGTTCTTGTGGCTGCACTGCCAACTCTGGAGTACAGCATTGCTGTTCTGAGTGATGGTATCTGAAGAGTGGGAAGATCCCCACAAGAGTTTCATATTCGTCTCTGCTTCCTGGGTCCCAGAGACTAGATGTTATTATTCAGCATCCTTCTCCTATCCCTCAGTTTTCAATTCTTAGCTTTAATTCTGTGGACCCAGCAGTGTAGAGTGTGATAAAAATTCAGGAAAATCTTTGTAGTTAGAGAGGAAAAGTTCTCTGATGCCTACAAGAAGATACTTAGAATCAAACATATGTTTTGTTTTGTTTTGTTTTTGGAGAAGTTATAGTCTAAAAGTAATGCTGCTGTATGAAAGCAAGATAGTTGCTGTGCTAAGGTCTTACCCAATATTTCTTTATCTTCTCAGTTGAAAGAGTCTCAGCAGTTTTCAAAGATTTCACATGGAAATTTTGCATTACATGTAACACTGAGTTGTGACAACGCAGTCCAAAATGTGTAAAAAAATACAAATTTATATAACTGAAATTGTTGTAAACCTGATTTTTTATTTAATATTGACAGATACATATTTTAATAATGGGTATGTGCATATCACTGTTGAGTTTCTCCCCTCGATGTCCAAAACATTCTTTTTGTTTGTTTGGTTGGTTGGTTTAGTTTGGTTTGGTTTGGTTTGGGTTGGGTTTTTTTGCTGATTTCCATTCAGGAAGTACACGGGTGTTTTTTTTTTTTCTAGCTTTCTGTATTTGTCAGTGCTTAAGAGTACAGAAGCCTACAGACTGACCTTGCTTATAATTCAAAGTATGTTAAGGAGCAGCTTGAGCATCTTGGAAACAGTATATGTTTGAGTTATACTGTTTCAAACTTCCTGGTCATGTCGACATTTGATTTGAGAATGCTTTAAATAATAGTAGTTTTCCTTAGGGTCTGGCTGAAAGGAAACATCATGAGCAGGACAATATTAAATAATACAGCTTTCCTGAAATTTTGGGTAAATATATCTATCAGTAAATACAAATAAACAAAGAGACTTTGAACCTGACCTGTCCATACTGTGTGGAGACTGAGATCATTAAATAGGAATCAGTAGAAAGTTGCCCTCATATTCCACTGTGCATCTGCAATGTTTGGGTGAGGGTAGTGGCTATGCCTTTGAGCCAGCACACAATCAGAAAGCTGGGCATGTGGTGCTGTATGCAACCCAAGGCTTTTGAGTATTAATATATATATATATAATGTGTTTATTGACAGTAAAAATGATGTGTGATTTTAATAGGAGGAAAAATTTAACTATATGACTTGGAATTCCTCACACTAGGATAAAAGTTTATAGAATCACAGAAAAGTAGAATCATTAAGTCTGGAAAAGACCACTGAGTTCATCTAGCCCGCATGTCCACCTACAACCAATACTGCCCACTAAACTGTGTTTCTTAGTACCACATCTGAACCTTTCTTAAACATCTCCTGGAGCGGTGACTCAACCACCACCCTGAGCAGCCTGTTCCAGTGCCTGACCACTCTTTTGGAGAAGAATTTTTTCCTAATACCCAAACTAAACAAGCCCTGGCACAACTTGAGGCCATTCCCTCTCATCCCATCACTAGTTATGTGGGAGAAGAGGCCAACGCCCACCCCACCACAACCTCATTTCAGGTCATTGCAGAGGGCGATAAGGTCTCCCCTGAGCCTCCTCTTCTCCAGACTGAACAATCCCAGCTCCCTCAGCCACTCCCTGTAAGACTTTTTCTCCAGTTCCCTCACCTCGCCACCTTCATTGCCCTTCTCTGGACATACTCCGGGACTTGAATGTCTTTCTTGTAGTTAGAGGCCCAAATCCAAACACAGTACTCAATGTATGGCCTCACTGGTGCTGAATACATAGGGATGACCACTTCCCTGCTCCTTCTGACAACACTGTTTCTGATACAAGCCAGGATGCCATTGGCCTTCTTGGCCAGCTGGGCACATGGCTGGCTCATGTTCAGCTGGGCATTGACCAAAACCCCAGGTCCATTTTCTCCATGCAGTCTCCCAGCCGCTCTGCCCCAGGCCTGTGCGTTGCCTGGGGTTGTTGTGGCCAAAGTGCAGGACCTGGCACTTGCTCTTTTTGAGCCTCACCCCATTGGTCTCAGCCAAGAAATCCAACCTGCCCAGATCCCTCACTAGGGCCTTCCTACCACCAGGCAGATTGACACTTGAGAACAGAACAAAAGAAGAAAGGAAAATTAACTTGTGTTTTGCTGTCAAGGATGTTATGAATAATTAATTGGCTAGTGGTATTAAGACATCAGACATTATGGGAGGTATCTGCACATGGTTTTATTTAATTTATGCACATATGGTAATACTATTGTATTTTTTGTTCTGTTATGCAGTGTTATCTATTACAGTTTCACGGTCATGACTAGGAAGCTGAGCTTCCTGCTATTGAAGCTGAGGAGGCATAGACTGTGTGCTTGTTCATGGGTAGATTTTCTGTCAGTCTGACTTCTGTTGAAGACTGAGCTCTAATTAATATGTAACTGTGGAAGAAGTACTACTAATTATCATGTGTGCATTCCCATGGCATGTAGATTATTAGGACACCAAGCTGCAGAGCAGCACTCTCCCTTAAATTCAATTTCCCTTCATTATGGACAAGAGTGTGCACTGGATCTCTTACAGCAGTGCTGGAAACTCTCCGAATGCAAAAGCTCTCCTGGGACCTTGTGCTTGTCTACAAGAGAAGGGAAAGGAAAAGTCTTTGGTATCTTCTGTGGCATATGCTTATTCTTACCTTTTATTCTGACAGACACACCACTTCCTAAGCATTTCTTCCTGGCCTGAGTACTAGATGTAAGTGAAGTAAATGACTTTGCATTTTCCTTTTATGATAGAAGAGTTGCATCCTACATTATGAAGTTTTAAGAATATATGTGCACTGTTACTCACATATTGATTGTATATGTTTCCTGTCTAATATATAGGCAAAACATATGAAGAGACTGTGGAAACTCTTTCATTCAGATCTTGAAGCTTTGCAGTTGTGAGTTGATTTTATGTTTCAGCTTTTCCTTTTCACATTAAGTTCTTGCCAAGCTGCATGTAAACCTTCTTTGTCTAGAAAATGTAACCTTTTCAAGAGTAAAATATTCCAGGGGTTAGCTGAAACTGGTCTTAACAGTGCTGTTCTCCTGGCTTCGTGCCTATGAAAGTGGTTAATGGTTGGAATTTATGTCACAGAACACATAATAATTTGTTAGAAGAAACTGGATTCAGTCACAGCACAGGCATTTTTCTCTTCCTGTCATTATATTTTGTGAGGACTTACTTATTTCCTGCAATCCTAGCTCGTGTGAAGAAGAGAATGATAAAATTTCTGAATATATATATATATTTTTCTGAGAATACATTTATACTCCAGATGACCTTTGGAGTAAATTTGAACTATTAGATTTTCCCACATATTTATAGCTGTGGCTATGCATCTTTGCCAGCAAATCTTACAGATTTTATCCACCAAGTATTTATTTACGGTTAAAAGAAACAATTTGGATTTGGAACACTACAGAAAAAGATCAAAGCTGTTACATTTCAAGTTAAGCTTTCTTTTATAGACTTATTTTTCTGTACTCTCATGAGCCAATGTTGCATTTGTTTAATGCCTTTCTGTGCTACTATCATCTGTGAAAGTGATTTCTCTAAGACTATACTGGCATATGTAAAGTGCTGCACTATTTCTTTCTACTGAGCAATCACAAATTCAAAATATGTCTTATGCCTAAGTTTCTTCCTCCAAGCTTATTTGAACTGGATGTATATGTTTTGGAGATATGTTGCTCTGCTTGGTGTGGCTTTTTGTAACATGCCCTTTTTGAATGAACATCGATTTGTAAGTCACTGTACAATGATAATGACTCTGATAATGACTGCTGTATACTAAGAAAAAACAATGAGGAAATCTTATGTTACAAGTAAGTGCTGGAAATTCCATTTTGTATCAGACTTTATCAAAATGTTTTCTATCACTACGCAAGATATCCTATTCTTGACTACATTAAAATATCATAGTATCATAGAATTGCTCAGGTTGGAAAAAACCTTAAAGATCATCGAGTCCAACCACAACCCAACCATACTACCCTAACTAACAACCCTCCACTAAATTATGTCCCTGAGCACCGCATCCAAACAGTTTTTAAACACATCCAGGGATGGTGACTCAACCACCTCCCTGGGGAGCCTATTCCAGTGCTTAACAGCCCTTTCTGTAAAGAAGTTTTTCCTGATATCCAACCCTGGCACATTTTGGGGCCATTTCCCCTCCTCCTGTCACCTGTCACCAGCGAGAAGAGACCAGCCCCGCTCTCACTGTAAGCACATTTCAGATATTGGAAGAGAGCAGTAAGGTCTCCCCTCAGCCTCTTTTTCCCCAGACTAAACAGCCCCAGTTCCTTCAGTCTCTCCTCGTAGGGCATATTCTCCAAGCCCTTCACAAGCCTTGTTGCCCTTCTTTGGACCTGCTCCAGCACCACAATGTCCTTACAATGCTCAATGTGAGGCCTTACCAGTGCCAAGTACAGGGGCAGGATTACTCCTACTATATATTCCCAAATAGAAGTGTTTGTTGGTAAAATTTGATCAGAGAGTACTTTTGGCTTGAGAATTTTATCTGTATTTGTGCTTGAGGTTTTCTGTCATCACTAGGGGTTACGGACATACAGAGCTGAGTGCTCAGTACGTGTCGCTGTACCATGGGGCTCCAGGCCTATCCCATGCATCTTGCATGACTTTGACCATAGACAACATCTATGTAAGCCTGTTCTGGGCTGATATTACCACATTATGCCCCCAAGGAAAGCCAGAAGATGGAAGAAACAGGACCGCTTGTGTAAGTGCCTTCCTTGGGCAAAGTGTGGGCATCTGAAGAATTCAAGGGCACACTCAATACCACAGCTGTGTGCAGAATGCTCAGGCAGAGGAAGTGCTGCTTTCCAAAGGTCCACATGAACTTGGGGCTTCCCTGGGCAATGACCATGAAAGTGTACTAAGGTCCCAATTCACTAGTCCCATTAATAACTGTTTCTTTTTAAACACACCTTTAAATCTGGTCACAAAATATACATTTAAGTGCTTTGCTGAACTGGGGATTAAGTGTAACACCTGTGTTATCTTATACACTGGGTTTATACTCCACAAGCATTGAAGAGGATCAAATGGGAGATCGTTAATCCTAATTACTGTGATGTAAGAGGAGCAGAAGGCAGCAGAGAGGCAAAAAATCTTTAATCCTGCTATGTGCAGAACAAAAGCATATTTAATACCCTCTCAAAATGTGTGATGGTGTATAAATTCCCAGGTCTCTGTCAATTCTTTTTATAACCATGCTGAAAATGGATTTGCCCTGTCAACATTAGTTGAGAAACCCTTGTTGCCAATAATTGAAACATGCAATAGCAATAGATTTTTTTTCTAAGAATAAATAGGCTTTGAGTTCCTTCAGTATAACTCAATGTAAAATAGTCTCTATTATCTGCTGATGTTTTTACCAGCCCAATTGCCTCCATGTCTGTTTTAAGCATTTCTACTTTATAAAAATAAGGAAAAGAACACACTGAGAGTCTTGGTATTGCAAACATACTTAGAAAGTGACTGCTCTATAGACTGTAACCCTGCAACACTGTTAAAATATTTTCATTCTCAAACATTTGGGTAATAAGTAATTTCCTGAATATTGCCTATTTGCCTGCTTTTGTGAAGAGTTCCTAGCAATCTTAAAGGTGTTGAAGCGACCTGGGGCTGCAGCAGGGGACCCCAGTTCAGGTCAGTGGAAGTTGTGGTGTACCTGTGCATTATTCATAGGAAAAAAGAAAAAGTGAATTTTGTAGTTTCATCCGTGATTAAAAACTTCATGGCTATTTTGAATTATATGAATTTAAGAGTGGAGCTAGATTTCACAGTAATCACTTCTGTCTTCTTTTCATAATGTGAATCCAGGTGAATAGATTTTACAGGAAATAACGTATAAGGCAAACTCTTTGGAAATAAAGGCCTAAGAATGTTTTGATTTTGGAAGCTGCAATCAGATGAAGAGATAATTTGGAATGGAAGCAACTATTTAAGATACATTAGCAACACACTACTAGTAATAATTACCAAGTAGTGCAGTTTGGCTCTGACCCAGTGTGTATGCTTACTTTAGGCACCTGCCCATATTGAAAAAAAACTAAGAAATCTAACAGACAGTGATAGACTTTTTCAACTTGTTTTTCCAGCACATACATAAATGAGATTGCTTCACTAGAGCTACATGCATGGTAAAATATTTGTCTAATGAAAAGGAAGAATGTGATGCGTTTGAAAAATGTAAGCATTGAACTTCCTTTGTCCGAATTTCCACCCTCCTTTCCGCTCTTCTCAAGCCTTTTTTTTCCCCTGTATTTTCATATAGCTGTGTCCCTGCCTGACTGTCCTCATAGTGAAGAAGCTTTTCCATGTAGCCAGTGTGAACCTCTTCTTTCATCTTGTGCATGTTGTTCCCTGTCCTTTCACTGTGTACTGTAAGGAAAAGCCCTTCTCTGTTTTCTTGATACCCTTCTCTGAGGTACTTGCAAGTTGATATGATATCCCCTAAAGCCACCTCTTTCTCATGCTGGAGAGGCCCCATGTTCCTCAGCCTCTTCTCATGGGGTATGTGTTCCATTCCTGGCCGTTGTGGTGGCCCTGTACTAAACCCACTGCAGTTCCTTGATATCTCCCTGCACTGGGGGCCCCCAAAATAGGCATAGCATTCCAGAGGCAATCCAAAAAGCATTTGGTTTCAGCTTTTGTGGACTGCGTCAGCTGGAGAATGCAGAAGCAATTGGGCACCACTGGGCAGCACTGCCCCAGGAGGGCAGCAAGGAGGGCCAGGGTGTTCTTGTTGGCCGCAGCGTACCCGGAGTCCACCTTACATCAGTAGTGTTCAATAGCACAGCTTGAAAAGATGTCTGAGCTCTGTTTGTTCAAGGCTGTCCATGAGTTCAGTTTCTTCTTGCACTGGTTGCACTCTTCTGTAATTAATGAGCCTCAAGTTCCCTTTTCCACCTACACCCTAGTCTTTGTGCAACTCCTCCAACACTGGGGTTGTATTTCCATAAGAAAACCTCAGATGGCAGCAGCATCACAGGTTTTGTAACCATTCCTGATCTTCACACTGTTTACTTGTTCGGTCAGTTATTGTAACTTGCTAACTTGTGCTTTGTGCTTTAACAGCATTATGAGCAAATCATCAGCTTGTAGAAGAGCGAACATGTTCATTTCTGGCTGATTTAGTGATGTGCACATCTCATTTGG
This sequence comes from Alectoris magna, assembly GCA_030625065.1. Classification (NCBI taxonomy): domain Eukaryota; kingdom Metazoa; phylum Chordata; class Aves; order Galliformes; family Phasianidae; genus Alectoris; species Alectoris magna. Next base: position 163,958,872 of record CM060560.1, on the reverse strand, counting down.
AAGTCCTTCTATACTCTCATTCTATATATTCATGCAAATGATGCGTGTGCTCATGTATTCGTGTAAGATTAATTATTGGCTCTTGCTGGGAACAAGACATGATGGTAACTAATTATTTTGGGCTGATAATGTGGTTGAGCTGAGAAACCTATGAAAGACCTCTCTGAGATTTTGTGCCCCTCTTGGTCTCGATAATTGCACATTTGCTGTTACTGTGTATCACCAAAAAGGATGGAGGATAAGGATATTAAAAGGATCCCCAAAAAAGGGCAGTAGAGTAGGAGTAGTAGGGAACAAAAAAAAAAAAAAAAAAAAAAAAAAAGCAAAATTTAAAAGGAATCATCACAACAGATATCAAAAAACAGATAAAAGATGCAGAAGGGAGGAGAAAGCTTGAGTCTGAAGAAGGAGCTGCGAGCTGCTTTCCACAGCCCATTTCTGGCTCCTGAACACCTGCATCTTCCCTGCTGTGTTATAAGACACAGGGTACTTTGTCTCTCCAAGTTATCATTTTTTTAGGCACAGGACGCTGGAGTATTCTCTCTATCTCTTATGGTTTTATGATTTTTGGTTATACTTCAAGTTTCACTGCCAGTCAGCCAAGAGCTCTTTCACATTATTTCCTTCTTCAGCCCTCTGCACTGAAGTATACTGTAGAAAATGATACTTACTAAGACTTTCTCTTCTCTCGTCCAGAACACATAAGTGAACAAAGAACATTCCTCTTGAACACTGCGTGTTTGAATTCACATTTCAGCAGCAGGACAGAAAAAGGAAATAGCTTAAGGATCAGCAGAGCATGCAGGTTAGACAACTAAAGGACTGAGAAAGTGGCAGCCCTGCTACCTGCTGCTGTGTTGTGCCTCAGTACAGCTCTGGTGGGTGGAGTAGAAAACTCCAGCCCTGGCTGTATTCTCTGTGGTTAGTGGTAGGATGGGAAATAGGAGAATGGTTTGCATCCACATACACCAACTCCTGTTGTATGGGAATGGTTGTAGACTGCATGCTTTGGTGCTGCTGTTTTAGGGGCTGCAGCCAAGTGTGGGCAATGCTGCTGCTCGGCAGAATCCATCCAAGAAGCAGAGAAATTAAGATGATGTGATGCTGTGTGGTGTTAAAATGCTGATGGCACCTCAAGCCTGGCTCATTTTTCTGGGCGATGGCTAGTCTCCTAGGTCAGCATCTTGCAAACACCACATCTCTTCATGCAATAGGAGAGCAAGCGAGCAAAGTCAAATGCAAGGGATGACCTCGGAGCAAGGAGCATCTACACTGCGCTGTGACATCTAGATTGATGTCATTCCCAAGCAGCTTGGATCCTTGCTGCTTGGAGAGCCAGGCTCTCACCTGTGAGAGATCTCACAGACATCTGCCCCAGGGCACAACCCAACCTGTTCTGGGCCAGGGCTGCTGAACCTCAGTGCTGAGCAGAGCAAGAGCTTGGCTCCTGTGCCCACTGCTGAGGCTGTTCTCCCTGAGCACACCAGCATTACGGTCTCAGCTGTCTCACTAGAACTACCTGTGGAGGTATGTAATAAATATTGTCCTTGAGCAAGGTAAAAGGTGATTTCACATCGCTGGTGCAATATATAAGGCTCCAGTCATATCAACACTGGAAAGGATAGAATGAAGAGATAAAAACCTTCCACTAGAATTTCTTCCATAGTAACAGTTTTCTAAAAACTTCAGAGTTATTTCGAAGTAATATACATATAAAATAGCCCTTTTAAAATTAATTATTCACTGAGGATGATTTTATGTCATTTTTTGAATCCACAGCCTAATTAAAATAGAATTGCTGGTCTATTAAACATGTGATTTACCCGCATTTCTTTGTGTTTTATTACCACAAAGCACAGCATTTTAAACTGCGAGTTGACTTCAGCACAGGGTTTATATTAATGTATAATTGTTACTTTTACTTATGTTTGTGAGGAGCATTCTGATATTTCGCTGGACCGTCTAACAGGTATTTTGCATAAGCTGCTTGTCTGAAGTGTTCAGCGTGCATATCCTTTTCCAGTTTTGGAAGAAATAATTGCAAAGCTTCTGAAAATGTATGCGCTCATTAGATGTGAATTGGCACTTTTATTTAATTTGGGAGTCATGTGAGGCGGTCTGTGCTCCCACACCCTGTATCCTGTTCTTGCATATTTTAAAGGAATGTTTCTATAAAGCATTAAATGAGTCACTGTAAAATATGAGTCAGTCTACACAGGCTTGGGAGTTTCGGAAGCGGGGGAAGAACTTACCTTCCAACAAGAAAGCCAAACTGATTAGAATATTGAAAAGAGAAGAAATTGCTGGTTGAAGTGACTAAAATTGAGTTCTGGCAGGTTTTTTGTGTGGCAGTGGGAGGACTTCGGAGTCACAAATGAATGTAAAAATAGGAGCCTACAGCAAAAGTTGTTTCCTTGTGACAAGTAATGGGAAAGATGGGTGAGGAAGCTCAACACTTCAGGCTTTTCTTCAGCGAAAATTTCCACACCTCTTTAGCAATGTGAAAACCGCATTTGTGCTTAAAAGGGAGCAAGCATTGCTGAAGACAGACTTCAGGTGCTTTTACATTGCATCGTGGAAGTCTGCCTAAATCAAGTCCCCTTGTCCAGCAATCCAAATCTGCTCTGCTTCCGGGCTCCCATGAGTGGGGCTCCAGATTAAAGGAACTTCAAAGGGGAAAAAAACAGAAAATCCATGCTGCCTGATGCAGAAAGACTGTGAGACTGAGGGAACTGGCAGGAGCTGAGTGTGTGAGCAGCTTGAGTTTAGACACAGTGCGAATGCACCTTCAGGCCAGTATGACCCGAGAAACTACATGTTTCAGACACGTAATTTCTGACTTCAGCAAGACTTTGTATGAGCTTCATGTTCCAAATGTGTCCTAAGTGTATGTCAATGTCACAAAATTCTGCCAGCTTGACATCTCATGTGTGGCTAATTTGTGACAGAAGTGTTGGAATGGCCAAGTGGTTGAGTAGGCTTCACTTCTCCATTCTCCCTCTCTCGTGGGGAAAGGAGACATCTCTCTCCAAGCAGATGTGGGTGTATAGTCTGTATTTCAGTAGTCATTGAAATGAAGCAATAATCAATGCACACACATATGTACGCATTTTCCCCCCTGATTTCTAGGGTTTTCTTAATTTCTATAAACACGCAGAAAAACAGTGAAGTTGCAATAATACGGGACAGAAAAATAAATGTGTCAGACAAAAATTGAAGCAGTGTGAACCTGAGCGTACAGTAAAAAGTTGCTACCAGCACGGAATTTCACAAAGACTGCACATACATTCTTCGCAAACCAGGATTTTAAATAGGATGCAGTGGGAGGGGATCTGGTGGAAAGGAAGACATAAGGAAAAAGAACCACAGTAAAATAGCACAAAATTAGCACTGCACAGAGATCACTGTGTGGTAGAACAATCTATAAGAGAGAAAAGAGTCAGCATGTCAACATGTGACAGCTACAAAAGAACACTGGGGAAAAAATAGTCTTTCTAAAACCTGCAGATATTGGAAGTGGCCATGTGAAATCACAGTACTGCACACAACACAGTCAGCTGCTGTAACTATAACACTGGGTTACAGTTTTGAATATAAATGGACAAGAAACAGCACAGAAATATCCCAAGCCAAAAATTTGTCATTTAATACATGTCCTTGACAAATATAAAAACTATGTAAACTAATATGAGAATCTGGATTTATAATAGAGAAGCATTGGGTTAAAATGACCTTATCCTGGTGAGGGTTTCATTAGCTGTAAAAGCAAAGTGGACGTAATGGCAATAATAAATGCTGGCCAGGGCTTCATTGTACAAGACGTGTTGTGGACAAAGGCTCTCAAAGCGCAGTGCCTCAGAGAGTTTACAGCCTGAATAACATAAGCCAGATGTTAGAAATCAACCCACAAGTTGACCCACAAGTTAATACAAGTTTTGCACTGATTTCAGTGGGGCTGGATATCAACCAGGTTCTCCAAGCACTGAACTTAGTAGATCTGAAGCCCAGATGAATCCTGAAGGCCACTGTGTTATCTGTGTCTTCTTCATAGTGCAACATTTAGGAGTTCTCTAAACCCTTTTTTAAAACCCACTAGCTGCTATTGACATGATGTGTACTTTTGACAAGCGGCTGCTTTTAATACCTACTCTTCTAATGGTAAAAACTCACTGCATTTCTTAGGCCTGCTCAAAAGAACGTTCCCAGTTTCCATCTTGAAGTCAACAAGTGGATAGGCCATTTAATGCATGACACTGGCATCTCTTCAGCTGCCTAAGCAAAAATGTTATGGTAGGTTATGAGTCATACAGATATTTACATATATTACATTAATAATTACCAAAAAAAAAAAAAAAGGCACAATCTGTAAAAAAAAAAGAAAATTTAGAAAGTGTATTTTTTTTCCTTACATCCATTTTGGTTGTACTTACAATGATATCTTGCAAGTCAAGAGCCAAAAGTTCGTTCATTGCTATGAAAGGCCAAGCAACCTGCAGATCAACATTAGTTCTTGAGGTCTAACCTCATTTAACAATTGCGGTGTCTCCTGCCCGACACTGATAAAATGTACCAAAATCACAGAAAGTCCTTTTTGTTCCCAAGTGCCTAAGATGACTTTTGTCAAATTAGCAGGGTGCAGGAAGAAATCATCAGACCAGTTTTAACCCTACACGTGGAAAGGTTGTGGATCAGAAAGCTGTCAGGAAAATCAATCGCTCTGACTTTCAGAATGTCAGCATTAACATTGCAGCCCTGGAGGGTTTGCCGAGGACGTGACTTACAGATGTTGTTCCAGAGCAAGAGAGATGTGGAAAATAAATAAATAAATAAATAAATCAAAATCTCAGACTGGAAATCGTATGATGTCAAAGTGACTCAGTAAAAAAATAAAATCTATCTTGATAAAAGATAAAGAATAATAACATTTCAGAACTCAGAAGAAGCTTCAAATTAATTGTCTGATGTTTGATTCCATATGATATCAGATCCAGGTTCAGAAGATGAGCTGGCACTGCTGGATATGCCTAGACCATGCAATTAAACAGTGCAACTCTTTGAGGACTGTCTTTCAAGCTGAGAAATCCAGCTTAGATTCAATCCATAGTAGCTTCAATCTTTGTGTCTAGTGTGGGGAACTCACTAGCAAATCTGTAATAGACCTGGGTTTGTGCATTCCTGAATGTCTGTCTTATACTACGATGGAGATTTAATAGGATACATACAAACTACAAATATTATAGGTCATTTACTATTAAGATTAGATAAGTCTTCCCATCAAAGGTGTGAAAAAAAAGATTCAGCTCAGCTGAATGGTGGGACCAATGAAGAAAGAAGCCTAAATAATCCCTAGAGAAATGCTATGGCAGGGTTACAAAAGACTGAGAAATCATTCATTTGCAGTCCCAGTGCCCAAAGATCAAACAGAAATGGCACACTCCAGTGTAGGTAATGTGGATAACAAATGTAGCTGGCGAGCTCAGCCAAGCTCGCATGCTCTCCACGGATGGCTGGGGCTTGGCTCACGTGTGCTGCTAAGCCTAACAGTGAGGCAAAATGCTTCCATCTTATCCCCCTCACTATCCACCATCACACTCTGGAAGTACCAGGGCATAGGATCTTCTTGCTGTCCTTGTTTCTTGCCAGTCATGGTGCATCTCCACAGCTCAACTCAGGGGACTGCTGGAAGTCCTCAATCTACATCAAGTGCATCAGGAGTATGAAGAGTTCAACACAGTCTCCATGTCTTCATTTTGAATGAAATACTGGACCTTTATGCTACCGTACTACTCACAGATTCAGTTAATAGGTGTCTAATGCTTTCCAAAAGCTACTTTAGATGTTATTACACAGGTAAAAGAGCTCTGTAAGAGCACTCATTTCTGCCTCTTTTCCCTAAGACGGAAACTACCATATTAAAAGAAGACGATTTTGAAAATTGCAGTGATTTTCCCTTTGTGCTGCCTGTGGTGTACATTTGAATTTCAAAGCAACATTTTAGGCAGCTACTTATAAATTATCTTTCCTTTGCCAGCACCTTGGTCAAAATGAAGTCCATTTACATGTTAATATTTTCTTGTCATGAGCATTTTGCAGTTCTTTGATGAGATACTGTATCATAGATTAATATACTGTCATTACCTTGAAAAGCCCATAGCAGCTACAATGATGTACTAAAGAGCTGCAAACAACTAGTATCCAACTGGCCACAAAACCACCAGAACTATCACAGAAAATGAGCAGACAGAAGGCACTGCACCAGAGATCTGGATTCCTACCTAGATGATGCTATGGTTATATGATTATTGATGGTTATATGGTTATACTGATGGTACTATGGTTTTATAGTTATATGATGTGTTGGTGGCATGTTGGCTAATGATTAAGGACAGACATCTTCTAGTCACAGTTCGTGAGAGTAGCACCCAAATGTCACAAGTTGTTGTCTCTCCTTTTTGTAGCAAGTCACTAGATCACATCAGAAACAGTAGAAATGCACTTGCATACCGTGAATTTTGACTTTTCTTTGCAAGTTTTGGTGTGGAAACATGTGAGAAAACTATGGTCAGTGTTTATCTTTGCTCATCTAGGGGCACAAGGACATTCCAGAGCAAAAGACAAAGGATTTGGAAGGAAATAGTGAAGTGGCAGGACATTGGGAGCTGCCAGGGGTCATGGGCCTTGGTTTTGTGTGCAAGTTTTGTGGTAGAGAGGGCTTCAAATGGCAAACAACTGTGTGCAGTAGAAAGATGCCTCTTTGGTCCAGAGGTGTGGCTTTCTGCTGTTTTTGTTTGTTTGTTTGTTTGTTTTAACAGAGCATCCTTGTGGCACTGAAACAAGATCTTTCTTACCTGAAATTTCTATCACAGCAGATCACATGTGAGCCATTAGTAACACTGTAGTAATCCTATGGAGTTGATAACATGTTCAAGACCACATATCAGACCTCTGTGAATGTATATTCATTGCAAGAGTAATGATAAAGATAGGATTCTGAGCTGGGATATCAATGCTGGACTTTATATTACTGTGGACAGTAGTTAGGGCTGTAGAGATCAGGCAGATATCAGGATCTACTCTGTGAGATGCAGAATCTTTCCCCCTGAAGGAGCTCTCTACAATCACAGTGGTTGGCATCCATCCATCCTGACAGCCCCAAAGAAGGAACCTGAACCAGTCTCCTTCTTGTGAACCAGAAGATACAGAACAAAGAAATGCATGCATGCATCATTATGAGACTGGAAGGTAGACGCAATGTTTGTCACATTCCAGGGAGCCTGTAGATGCTTTGCACAGCTGAGAGGTGTTTCTATGAATGCTCGTTGTCCTAAATGTTGAGCGTGCTGAGAATCATTTTTAGTATCACATTGTTCTTATGTGTGTATAAATATTCTCTGGCTGTGGCCAGTTCACCACACAGGGTGACAAGCACAAAAGTGCTTCCCTTCCCCCACTTTCCCCTCTCTCCTCTCATCTCTACCAGCACAGCAGATTCCAATAATAAACCCATCACTGTGAGAGCCAGGTGTCAGCCAAGATCATTTGCTGCAGAGTTTGATCTATCAACTGGCTTAAGATACAGGTTTCAGAATATTTTATGAGAAGAGCTTCATAGCTTTGTATCATAAAAGGTATTCTGCAGCATTTTATGAGCTATATTTTATAAAATTTCATCCAATTTTATATCTTTATAAAATATTCTATATTTTAGCAGTAATCTCTTCTTTAGGGGTGCAATTCCACTACAAGCTTGCATACGTATGGAATTGCACAGAGAAAATGAGAGTGTCCTCAAAACACTGTTAACACTTAACCTTCCAGGGGGCCTTTACTGGGCTATTTATTTTGTGATGGAACCTCCATAGTCCACAGTAAAAATTTAAAGGGATTTATGGCAGAGTTTCCTATGGCTTTTTACCTTTACAAATCAGAGATGCCTCTACTTATTTAGTATCCTCCTCACTGCAGAGCATTTCAGGAAGGCCCACATGCTGAACAGTGTCACCTCCTCGTCTCTGGGCTCCCCTCTGCCTTCCTGAGCAAGCTTCTTCTCTGTTTCCAGGTCTCCTCAAGCAGTAGGCATCCCCCATTTGGCAGATTGACTGTATAGATACAGCTCCTGTTCTGCATTTGCAGATTTTTTTACTTCCAAAACAACACACTTGTTGTGCTAGACAAAGGACACTGCATACTACCAAGCCCCATGGACCTGCAATCCACAGTCCTCCCACAGTTTTCAGGCATCTTCAAAGTACCAAAGAGTTCTTTCTACCAAGGATCAGGGCATCAAACAGTTAACAATCCCCAAAGGGGGCAATAAATTAAGAAGAGGCACCTGAGAACTGTGGGAAACAATTTTTGCCATGGAAAAGGAAAAAGAAAAAAGTAATTTATCTCAGTTTGTATCTAAACCTGTGCACAAGTACAATGCTTAGCAGTTTCTCAAGGCCAAGGGAGAGGGAGTTGTGTTGTAAGGTCCCCTGCATTCACACAGAACAGGGCCAGGTGTTGAAGAGTAGAGCACCTCTCTGGTCTAAGAAGAAGCCAGTGTGACTGGGCCAGATGTGGAGAGACTCCCCTGCCAGGAGGCCCGCAGGTCAGTGAGAAGGCTATTACCACCTCTGTTCTCCTGTCTGTGTCTGCTTATCCATACAGAATCACAGCATCATAGAATCATTAAGGCTGGAAAAGACCACGAAGATCATCCAGTTCAACCACCAGCCCATCACTGTCTTGACCAATAATCATGTCCCTCAGTGCCACATCTACATGGTTCTTGAATGCTTCCAGGGGCAGTGACTCCACCGTCTCCCTGGGCAGCCTGTGCCACTGCCTCATCTTTCTCTCCCCACATGTGGGACCCAAAGTGTTGTGACTCCACAGCAAAGCTAATTGTATTCACTCAAGTTTATTCTAAACCAGGAACAAGGAGGCCCTGTGCAGCTGCAGGTGGGCATCTGGGACAACGCATCTCTGCCTGCCACTTGGGTCGTGTCCTGCACAGCTAAATGCAGGAGACTGCCCAGGTCCATTTTGCAAAGTCACTATGAAATATTAACTCCGTGTTTAATTTTTTAAGTCACTTGTCATTTGTTTAATGGAAGCTGAAACGCTGCCATGACTGTCAAGCCCAGGAGCAGCGATGCCTTTCCAGATCTTTTTGGGGTTACAGAGCATGGCAATTTTCATACTTGCATTAAAGGAGCAGAAAATAAAATTGAACATGGCATTTGTGTTTATGGGATGAAAATTCAGATCACTGAAGAAAACACAAAAGTTACTTAAGGCCCTAACAGTTTATACTTGTACATCCCTGGTGGTGTGCCATGCCAGCTGTTTTGAAGGATGTGAACTCTTAAGGAAAGGAAAAAATATCTGAAAAATGAAATCTATGTGCTCCAAAAGAAAGTTAACAAAAACAAAGTCACATTAGAAATACAAGAAACCGTTTCTTCTGTTAACCAAGGGAAAACAAAACAAATGAAACACCTCAGGCTATTTTTTTTTTTGATAATTCATTCCTAAATTGTTTCCTGTCTGTTATTTGTAGAGTTCCTGCTTTTTTCTTTTTTTTTACTCAGGCATCCATTCACTACTTAATTATGTCAATGAAACAGGGAGACCTCAAGTAATACATCCTCCTGTTGAAAGACAGTTACAAGCCTTCTTTTCTAATAGCAGAAAATCATAAACTGTATAACAGGAAACCAAAAATAGAAATTGCACTGCATTAAATGTACGGTTTAGGTAGTCGTCATCCTTCAAGAAGAGATCTACTCTGTGATCTGCTGTGCTTACAGAGATCTGATGAATTGTGAGTTTTGCCCGTCTTCACAGCCCTTGAAAATCTCAGGAGCAATTGTCACTGAGAGGGCAGAATCTGAGGAAAGAGTTTGAAAAAAACACATTTCTCATTTATTAATATATCAAAGTGAGCCTGATGGCTTAAACAAAAGAACAGCCCTGGCAGCTGCTGAGCTCTTATAACCACTATTTTAAATTAAAGAGGGAGTAAAACTACATATAAACTCAGCGACAAGTAGGAATCTGTGAAGTTGGGGGTGAGAACAGAGTAAAAGTGACACACATACTGGGAAGCAAGGCAAGAAGGAGTGAGTCACTGTTACACATGAAGATGAATGTGTGATATCGTGGTTTTCACAGTACATGAATGGAGAATTAATGCTGATTTAGGTAGGACAACAAGCCCATTACATTTAGGCTTCTGTTGCTTACACTATTCTCAATTTTATGTGAATATTTAATCTTCATTAGGCTTTTTGATTGCATACCAGTAATCACCAAAGAAAAGTAGGCAGTCAGCACATTCCAGGAGCATACCAGCTCTGGTAGGCCTGCTCATCAGCCAGAGGGTCCTGGAGAGGAGATTGTGCTGTGCCTCCAGGTGACACCGCAGCAGAGCTATAATGCCTGCTTTCTTTGTGTTACTGCAGAAGCTGTCCCAGTGCCATTAACACCATAGGTCTTTCCTTACTCCATCTGAAAAACAAACATAAGGGACAGTCAGCAAAACCATCCTGAGGAGACAGCCAGTGAGGACCATCCAACATGGCCACTCAAAGGTCATGACACCCACATACATCAGCTTGGAGCCCAGGAGAGAGACTTCAGGAACTGATCAGGCATTAAATAGCCCTTGGAGAAGGTGTCTATGGAGACCTTGGCACTAGACTGAGACCTCAAGACCTCACCTGGACCAATCAGCCTGCAGCACCAGGTTTTTGTCTTGCTCCTTGTTTGCTAGTCTTTAATTGTACTGGCATTTGGGAAGCAGATTTCATGCAGGATTTAGGTAACCCCTATCTCTGGATCCTCACTGGGCTTTGGGCTATTCAGATCAGGGCTGTGTGCAGAGACCTGGGAAGCTTTGCAGTAAATAAGTTAGCTACCCAGGGAGTTCCAATACTTATAGAATAAGGGAATTACAGGAGAGTTTTCAGTTGTAATTTTGGTTTTATGGGCCTGATCTCTGCTTAAATTCAGGTGCCTTCAAATTTTTGTAATCTAATTTGAAGCACACATCTGTGAGCCCTTTCCTCACTGTCAGCTGAAAACCAAGGGCTCTGGGAAGTTATCTGGGGAAAGGTAAATCTTTTCTATCACACTGAGCTACTGTAGATGCCAAATAGAATGAAGCAGCTTTAAAGGATTTTCCCAGGTCAGCTCAGAAAAAGTGATTATACAGGATTTATGAACCAGCTTCTCATAAATTTAATAATGACTCATGATTTCCTCCTCTTGCTAGATTGCTTAGCGCTGATTTTGATGCAGTGATAGAGCAGTATTAATAAGAAGCTGTGTGATTTACCTTGAGATGGTATTTCATCTTCTGGAGATAGTTCAGATCTCTGATGCCAGAATGAGAGAAAATAATGCTTGCATAAGAGAAGTTAGAAATATGGCATATTCAAGAAATACATTTAAACTGATGTTCTCAGATTTGTTTCAAATGAATCTGAGTTTCTCCCCTACCTCTCATGACTACCCAGAAGACAGGCAAAATGTTCTGAGTGTAGTCCCAAATCAGGTAGGTGATAAGGAGAGAGCATTTAGGAAGGTTTCGCCTTCAAACTGTTCTGTCTGCTCTCCTCATCGTTATTAGTGTGACTGCACTTCATCTGTGTCATTACAAAACTAGACAATTTAGCTTGATGGAGAAACACAAAGTTGATGAAGCTTGCTAAACAGATCTGTTTTGCTTTGCACAGGAGTAGAAGAGCGCCCTTGATTCACCTGGGTGGATACTGGCAGAGCAGGAGAAACAAATGGGCAGTGGTAACACCTGGCTACAGCCTGAATTCTCTGCTCCAACTTTTTTTCCAAATTTACTGTCACGGCAACTGGACAAATGCATGGCTCACCAAGATGCAGAATTGTGACACAGGCAGTATATCAGCGTACTGTATACTTCTTTCCTTCCTTTTTCTTTTGACTGCTTGCATCTTCCCCTATTCTTCTTAATACTCTATCTCCAAATATTCTTGGGCTTACAGTTCAAGTAAGCCCCTTGTTTGCATGTGTTGGCCTCCATTCCTCCAAATCTGTGTGCTGTCAGGGCTACCCTGGAGCACAGCATCACTGGAGCTGCTGGAAGGAGATTCCTGCGCAGTGCAGCCACCAGTGCAAAACTTCCATCACTTATGAGAGAAATCTTGGCTAAGATGCGTATAGCAGAGCTTCACAGCAGACTCAGCCTTCTGTTTCATCATAGTCTATTTACTATATGTCAGGTTACATTTTATGCTTCAGAATAAATAGAAATTTCATTGCAGAACTACAGCAAACAAAAATTGGGAAACAGCCCTACCAAAAAACAGAGACTGCGACTCACTATCTGTTCACACCACTATGTGTCTACAAAAGGGGCACAGCTGCGTTAGTAGAGAAAACAGGTTCTAGTTTCAGGGTCAGGAAGAAATTGTTACATTCAGTCAAGAGTGGAATAGATTTGAAGTTTTGAAAAACCATCTTATAATGTCACTTCTCACAGATGACAGAGTCCTGGCCTGCAGTCATCACAAAAGACCAAACACATTTCCAGAGGAAAAGGATATTAGCTGCAGCTCTATATCAATCCCAAAACACTTAGTGCATTTCTGCCAGTTCATAATGTCTCTGGCATTTTGGTCTGGAAAACTTAATTTTCACTCTATGTGAAGACCCCAAAGGGAGCTTTATTATTTTTCTCTCTCTTATTCTAAAATAAAAAGGGGGTCGAGAAGTCTGTCTGTCATACGTTCGTTTTCCAGGAGTATCTTCTGGCGCATACTGGAAACATGACCCAGCAGAGTGTTATATGAGCATTTGAACATTTTATGAAGTTCAGAGCAGCTATATCCCTCTTGCCAGAACTACTTCCATTCTCCAGGTGTTTGCTTGTTTGTTTGTTTTTTTTTGTTTGTTTTTGGGTTTTTTTTTTGCAGGTTTTATTTCTTTGTGTTTTTTTAATGATGAAAGCTTGTCATGGGGAAAAGTGCTTATTTTCATTCTATCCCAGTGGATTTTTAATCCTCCTGACCACTGTTTTCATTGCTGCTTGACAGCATCTATCAACAAGATCTTCACCACTTTTCTCATCTTATCTTTCATTCACAAAACCTTCATATCAGAATCCCTTACACAACAGCATAAGGGTTGTAGTCTGTCGTTATTTACCCAAAATTAAAAGCAGTTGCAAGACAAGTGAGAAAACTGTGAACTTCTATCCTGTAATGCTGGACTCTTAGTGTCTCTCCTCTGCTCCTGCCCTGTTCCTTCTCTGCAAATCCACCTTGGTACCCACGCTTTTCCAATAGGAATTACCTATTGGGAATGGCTGTTGGAGGAAATTAGAAGAAGGAAAATTAGTGATATCTAAAAAATAATCTCTGCATTCATTAGTTTTGTTTCTACGAGAGATGAACACTTGCATTTAAGCAATATTTAGCTGTAATCCTAGAGTTTCCATCTGGTCATTGTTCCTGTAGGACCACCTGAAGAATAGTGCATGAAATCCTTTACTAGGAAAGTACACAAAAGTTAGAGGAGCAGTAACGTAAAAGGTTTAGTGCACAATAGTGATTTACTTATGAAGGAAGATTAATAGCTAAACTCAGGAGCCCAGCTGAAGGAAAATAATTGGAAAAGCTCTCAAAGGACCCCGTGGAAACTGGCTCAGACCTCAGACTGTGAAAGTCCTTACTCATTTTTATTTAGTCCACCTCCAAGAAAAGTTCCAGTTGAAAACTGAACAGCAGGAAAGTGGCTACAAATATTTTCCAGATCTCAGTATCAAGCAAGGCTTTATTTAGTTTTGATGTGAACAGATGCCTTCGGTGGCATACAGCCGGAAAGCAGAACTGTGTGTAGGTAAATGGCTTGTCTTGGGAAGCTTTAGTCGTTACCTCTAAGCTAGAGAAGATAACATCTGGTCCTGAAGATAAACTGTGAGAAGGGAGGGGAACACACACAGGACCTGGGCATCTTCTGGAATGATGCTTGTTTGTACAGAGCTAAACATGCCAGAGTGCACACAGTTGAGTGGTGTGGGTGATGGCACAGCTCTGCTTCAGCTGCTGGTCTCACGCTGGTTAACTTGCACATACAGATGTAAACAGAGCCCAGTAGGACATCCCACCAGTCACACAGTCACAGTGCTGGCAGGAGGGTGTCTCTTCTGTTTAGGAAAATAGAAAAGAAAATACCTTTAAATGCTGAATATACAATGTCCTTAGTGAAATCCTGAAGGAAACATGCCCTCCATTCATTTTTCACTGTTATCAGACAAATAGTCTCAAAAAGCAAAAATGAACAAGTATATAAGTGCTGAAAAAAAATTACTATTTTTTTATATTTGCCTTTTATATTTACATTCTTTTGTATGATTTATTCAAAAGATGGAAAAGTTTCCATTTCTGAGGCCACCTCCTTTTTTTTTTTTTTTTTTTAATTTTATTAACTAGATTTTTGCTGTTTTGTTCACTAGAAGTGCAGAGATGATTATACCATTGCAGAACAACATAGCTCTGTATGCTACGAACGTGAATGAACAGTCTTGGATCCTCTTGCAAAAACAAACAAACAAACAAAACAAAACAACCCAGCTTTCTGCAGTTCACAGACTATTTCTACTCCAAACCATTCATTGTGACAGGACCCTCAAGAAAAAAAGCTAAACAAAATATTATCCCATGGTCATTATTATCACTGACTTTCATTACAAGTAGCACTGGGGGATTTCAGGAATTCTGTAGGAAAGCTGCTCTTTCATTTTCAGTGATGGGTGTTTTTTTTTTTTGCTTTTTCCTTTTCCTTCTGTTTTTCTTCAGCTTTCTCATTAATGGAGCACACTGGGATACTGTGGATTTTTTTAATAAGCTACCAAGATACAGCTGTTTGAGAAACAGAGCTGCAAAGTATTATCCACAACAAAACGCTGTTAAAGGAGGTTTTATCTGTTCCTGGAGAACTGTATAACAGTTTCAGAACTCTCTCATGAGAGATACTAACCTGTAAGCATGGCATGGAGTCTGTTGAATGAATGTAGCATATTCAAGCAAAACTCTTTGTAGAGACACATTTAATTATGAAAATAGTTAGACCTTTTTAAAAGTCTGCAGTAGCAACCATTCTATCCAGAAATTTTACTTGTCTGTTAAGGGGGTTTTTCTTCCCCATCAGACAGAAAAAAAGAAAACAATACCAGTTTTTAATGCTCTGAAACAGAGTGCACATAGGTTACAGGATAGATAATGGCAGGATGAGGGGAAATGGTTTTAAGTTGAAGGAGGGAAGATTTAGTTTGGATGTCAGGGGGAAGTTCTTTACTATGAGAGAAGTGAGGTGCTGGCACAGCTGCCCAGAGAGGCTGTGGATGCCCCATCCCTGGAGGTGTTCAAGGCCAGGTTGGATGGGGCCCTGGGCAGCCTGGTCTAGTATTAAATGGAGAGGTTGGTGGCCTTGCATGTGGCGTGGGGGTTGGAGATTCATGATCCTTGAGGTTGCTTCCAACCCGGGCCATTCTGTGATTCTGTGATTCTGTGATTCCGTGAAGAGGCCTTCTTTCTGTGCAGACACGCCAGGAGTGGCCAACATTTTGTGGCCTTAGGGAGAAAGAGGAAAGAGACCTCTCTTCCTGCTGCCAGATTTTTTGGGGGTGGCTAAACTTGCAAAAATAAATGAAGTTCTTTCTACTTGCTTTTAAAAATGAAACTAATACGCCCCTGAATAGCAAGCACATCCCTATGAAGAACACTATCTACAAAAGCTTAAGTAAAAATTTGTCTGAAGACACTTGATGTCTATATTTAGCAAGCTTGAAACAAGAAACTGACAGCTTTTCACAAGAAAGACTAGCATTCCTATAACAAGGGTCCAGGGGCCTATGCAGGAGATGGCAAAACCACACAAGAAGACTCTCAGCAATGTCCGTGACATTTGCCAGCACACACCTAGCAAAAGTAACATATTGATTAACAGCCACCAAGAATACCAGTCCCACTGAATACCCTCAGACCCTTGAGTCAAGTTCATCTCTAGTGCCTGATCAAGAGAAAATGCCATTGGTTGTCAAACATGCTGTACTTAGCATTTTGATGGAGCACCAGCATGTTGCTATGCCCTGCTGACAAAGCCCCATCCCTGGAGATACTCGAGGTCAGGCTGAGCAACCTTCTCTAGCTGTAGGTGTCCCTGTTCATTGCAGGGAGTTGGACTAGATGGCCTTTAAAGGCCCCTTCCAAATCAAACAACTTTGTGACCCTGTAGTTTAAGGAAATTTAGACTGGCTGCCTTGATATCAAGGAACAAGATACATGGCTTTACAATACACACATTAGGTTCTTAAAGTGTTACTGGCCTGAGCATTTGTAAAGCAGACATGTACACATTGAGAGTTTGGTTAAATACAACACGAGATAATTTTTTATTTGATATGGTGATTCTGGCTCTTATTTTAAATCTCACATGCCCCTGAGAAGATGCTGGGAGACAGCACAAGGCTATGAAAAGAAGCCAAAGCACAAAAATAGTCATTGCTGAACTTCTCAAAGGGATTTCTTTATGGAGCATTATGTGGAGGACTAAAAGACTGTAGACTTTATGACTTTACTAGCCATGTTTTCTTCTCCACTACTTTTTAGGAACAGGTCTTTTAAAGTAGGATTTTAAGGTATCTATTTCAAAGCATTTGCTCTGCACATGGCATCAAGGCTTTGTTCTGGACAATGAGCAGATTGTTTTCATTTTTAGATTTTTCTGAAGCCTTTAATAGGGAGTGGTCCTATCCCAGCACATTAAATTAAACGTAAAGAACTTGTTTTGCTTCCTAAAGCTCTGTCAAGTCAAGCACATTTTCCAAGCAAAGTTGAATACTACTATTAATGGTATGGCTTATGCTGGCATATTTTCAAGTCAAAACACTGTATCTGCCCTGTGCAACAGGATCCATCCTACAGTCATCAAGTTTTCCAAAAGCCTCTTTTCTATAGAATAATTAAGCATGCTGTAATACAAAATTATTTTAACAGTCCTATTTTTTCCCCTGATGTTACGTATGACTCAAGCCCTTTCTACCTCAATTCATAACAGCCTGTGAGACAAGTATGTCTCATTCATGGACTTTTTTGACATCTTCTGAATTTCCTTGTCTGTGAAAAAGAACAATGCCTGTGGCATTATCACTTTCCCTCTTTAACTATAGAAATATTATCCAGATGTGAAGAGAATTCACATGAGAAACTCTGTTAATTAGCAGCTTTAATTTATCTGCAGAAAGCTTACAGCCACTTCCCGCTAGCTACCGTCCTCCAGAAGCTCCTGTATGTTGGCATCTGTTTAAGGGAGCCCTGTGTCCCAAAATCACTACCCTACAGTTAGATCATGATAATAGTAGCTGACAATTTCTGGGACTGTGATGTCTTCCAGGGAGCTCATTACTAAAAGCATGGATGACTCAGCGTTGATTGAGCACTTGAATCAGCATCTCAAAAGGCAGCTGCTCCGCTGTCTGTAATTGCCCTTCCCCAAAAATATTGCTGTAAGGTTATTTCCTCTATGGCATTCTGAAAAAATCGTGGGGAAAAAATGAAGCCCTTCCATCCCACGAGGAATGAAAGCTCAAACCTCTCTGTGCCCCTCCCCTCCTACTTTTACACACCACATTCTTTCACGTGAAGTCTTGCAGATGCTACGGGAGGGAAAACACTTAGGAAGCCTTCTCACTTGATTCCAGACACTGGCATTAACAAAAACATTCAGTACACATTCCATCAGCTAAATAGAACCTTAGAAACCTAACTCAGAGTGGCAGAAAGACCTCCACAGACTATTAGTCAACACAGTCAGTAGCTTCTGGTGAGCGATTTACCTCATGCTGCATCAAGTGCCAGGGCTCAACTCAGTAGCCTGTAGTTAGGTGCCTAATCGTGTCTCAGAGCGTTTAGAGGGTTTCCAGATTGGGTTGGCAAACAAAATACAGAGTCTAAGGAAAGCCTTTTGGAATCAGCATCCAGATGTGAGCTGGGGTTCCCTGGGAACTTCAAGTAGTAGGAGGATTGACTTTTTACACAGCCTGACAGCGATAGGATACGGGGTATGGCTCCAAACTAAAAGAGGAGAGATTTAGGTTAGATGTCAGGAATACATTTTTTATTCAGAGGGTGGTGACGCAGCGGAACAGGATGCACAGAGAGGTTAACAGATGCCCCGTATCTGCAGGCATTCAAAGCCAGGTTGGATGGGGCCCTGGGCAGCCTGATCCAGCGACTGGCAACCCTGCCTATGGCAGGGGAGTTGTACTACCCTTCAACCTACACCATTCTATGATTCTATGTAAATGGTATAAATGACACCTGCCAGAATGTTCTGAAAATCATTTTCAGAGTGGAATTTCAAGTACCTATTTAAAGGATAAGGATTTATATGTGCATTCTTTTGATTAAGGGAGAACTTGCTACTGTGTGTCAAGACATGAAGTAAGAAGAGGCAGCACAGTGGTCTCTCCTTGTTCATTGCGGCTGTTTCCTTTTTGGGGCTTTGGATTTTTTCCTGCTGAATGCAGCAATATTGAGTTCAAATTTATAAATAGACCTTTCCCCATGGATGGAAGAGTAATAACCTCTTTAGTGTCATGTCAGATTATGCTCTGAGAGTCATGAATTATCATGGCAGTGATATTACAGTGCATTAGGAGGTAAAATCATAGGGCTGTCAAAGCGTGCTTTCCCTTTACTATACATTCTTGGCTTTTGGAGTAGAATTTAAAGTGAGACATGATGGAGGGAAAGCCAGACCCAAAGCTGATCTAAGATTTCAAAGTATTTTTCAAACTATGATTTAAAGCCTTCATGACAGAGTAATTTTTGACTGAATTTCCTGGTCTAAAGTTCACCTGTTTCTTATTGCCAAACGCACATACATGTTGTAAATGTCTACATCTATACAACTGCTTACCTATTTTTATATTTTTCAGTCTCATAATATGACTTTCCGGAGTGAAATCCTTCTTATACCATTGAGTTCATAAAATAAATGATTTACTTTAGTTTCTGTCTCTTACTGCTCGGGTAGCAGTATTGAGGAAGGGGAGGAACGAGAACCAAGCAGACGTGAACCTTCAGCTTGGCTTCACCATGTAGATGAACAAAATAATTTTGTCCCAGATTTTCCAAAAGATCCTTTAATTCTCAGTGCTTTACAAAATTGATCTTATTTCACCTAAGCAGCAACTAGTTACAGTTTCAAAAATCAAGGCTGACATATCCGAAGCTGGGTAATGGTATTTCCATTAGTCAGGGTACTCAGACACGCAGTTTCACTTTCACAAACACAGAGCTAAATGTTTTGTTTGGTGGTTTTTTTTTTTTCCACAGGAAAGAAGTATTTTAAACCAGCAGTAGCAATGTATCACTGCACAACACTGCTAATCGCTTCCCTGAGCTCATGCTTAGGATTGTCCAAATGAACTTGAATGTCACTGTCCCTTCTTCTGACCCCCTTCCATAGGTCACTTGTTTTCGACCTGCCATGTAATGGAGTTATTTCATTACCCGCGAATTCAGGTTGGAAAAAGAATGCTATTGTTTGAAGTTGACTTGGACAGGAATTGGAAAGGACTGTTTCAAGACAACTTTTGCACAACTTGCTGCTGGTTTTCAAAATCTTAAGTTGTATTTACAGATCTCATTCTTTTCTTAGATAGCACTTGGCACAGTAACATAGGCAGTGTTTCCAGAAATGGGGAAGAGGCAGAGAACCACAGAGGGATGGTGTGTGATGGAGCTGAAGGCCCCTCCATTTTGTACGGAGGAAGAAAGCAAAGAGTTTGTTGGCTGTTTGCGCTGGTTCCAAACTACTGTATTAAGCAAACACAATTTAACTCTTTGATGAAAACGCCTAGTCAGTGAAAGACGTGAGCAGGCAGAAGTGAGATGATGGGGGGCATGTTAAAGAAGGAGTGCTACATAATAACCTGGCACAAATAAACATATTAACTACTAACCAGCCACAATTTCAGTAGAACATCATACACCAGCTGCTTCCAGCAGGGAGTAGGAGGATTTCCTGCGGCTGTCAGCAGGATGCATACCTGTGTGACCTATTGTAGGGACCGTGCTGTAGCAGGGGGTTGGACTCAATGGTCTCTTGAGGTCCCTGTGACTCTGTGGTTCTGTTAGGACGATTGTGAACGTGTTATGGCTCGGGATTTTCCTCCGCAATATGCAACGAGCCATGGAGCTGCCCTTTGGCAAAGCTTCAGGAAACACAAAGATCCGCGTTAAAAATGAAAGCGAAGCCTGAGCCGCCATGTAACCTGGGCTGCACCACAGGGACGTGCAGGTGGCTTTAGGGTGGAAAACTCGCACATGGGTTATGCACAACATTACCCTGTGGGGGGAGAGGGTGCTGCGAGGTGAAATGTATCGGATACAGTGGAGATCCCAGGTGAAGACCCCGCGGTTCCGTGAGTCCCACAGCCGCAGGGAGGGGAGCGGGGCCGCGCGCCCCGCGCCGCCCGCCGTCCCCGCCCCGTTCCTCTCCGCGGAGCGACATGGCCGGCACGGGGCGCGGGGCAGCGGCGGAGCTGTGGGGGGTGCTGTTGCCGCCGCGGCGGGCGGCCGAGGGCTCGGAAGACGAGGAGGACGAAGAGGTCGAGGAGGAGCCGCACTTGGCAGAGGCCGCGCTGCTGGAGGCTTCCGGAAGGGAGCTGGCGGCCGCCCTGCCCCCGCGCCGAGCCGGTGAGGGGGAGGGGGAGCGGGAGCGGGGGCGCGGGGCTGCCGGGCCCGGTCCGCTGCGCTGCCCCGGGGCCCGGCCCGGAGTGCTGGGCGAGGGCGCGGCGGGCCCTGCTCTGCCATTGCGGCGGCGCGGAGCCAGAGCGGGCAGCCCCGCTGCTTGGGCCGGGTTTTGTCGTTATTGTTATCTATAATGTAGAATCTGAAGGAAATCCCATCCGGGCTCGCTCCCCTTCGTCAGTTTCTGGTTTCGTACTAAGGAAAATGAAAGCAATGCAAAGCAAGTGGTGGATCTTGCACAGGTAGAAGGGGACCTTCTCGTGTGGGCCTGTGCTGCACGTAACAGCTGATTAATTAATTACCGTAATGACATGGAAGAGTGATGATAGAATCGTTTGAGTCAGAAGGGACCCTTAAAGGCCACCAACCACCCTGCGGTGAGCAGGGATACCTGCATCCCGTGGCATGCCCAGAGCACCCTGAGCAACTCCTTCCAGTTAGGCATTTTTTTTACCCCTAAACTGTTTGAAATGTTGCTAAATTCTGAGTAGCAAGGGGGAAAGTAAATGGAAAAGTTGTTGTAGGGCTGAGATCTGATGCTGCAGCTGAGCGAAGAAGAGCTCCTGCTGAATGTCGGTGCTGGCTGTGTTCTGGTGACAGTGCTGGGTCCCCACACAAAGGCTGAGGGAGCGAGGGTGGAAGGAGGAGCACACCAAGCGGTGCAGAATGCCACAGTTGTTTTAAGCTGGTGGTTGAATGCGTTTTGGTTGGTTCACATGCAGGAAGTATTGGCTTACAAATGCATGCAAACAGCGTGCAGGCACCGTGATTCATAGAGTCATAGAATTACCAAGGCTGAAAAAGACCTGCAAAGTCACTCCGTCCAACCATCCACCTACCACCAATATTTCACACTAAACCATGTCCCTCAGTACGACGTCTAAAAGTTTCTTGAACACCTTCAGGGTCAGTGACTTCACCACCTCCCTGAGCAGCCCATTCCAGCACCTGACTACTCTTTTGGAGAAGCAGTATTTCGTAATGTCCAACCTGAATCTCCCTTGGAACAGCTTGAGGCTGTTCCCTTTAGTCCTGTTGCTTTACAGTGCTTTGTGACAAGCTTGTCCAGAATTTTAAACTATCTTGGCTTATATGGTATAAGGTAGATGTTAAATTAGAGGTTAACATCTGTAATTGATTCTTACATTGAGTTTTGTATTTCTCACGCCTAGAGAAGCCATTTTAGTACCTGTTTCCAAGGTTGGTTGTACTTTCATTTTTAAATACTACCAACAAGACTGACATTAGGATTTTTACGAAAACCTGTGCCTCTTTCCTTTTATTACTGTAGTTTACTGTACAAAAGGTAAAAATAATCTTCCTGGACAGCCTGATCTAGCGTCTGATTTAGTGGGTGGCAATGCTGCCTGCAGCAGGGGGTTGGAAGTAGATGTTCTTTGAGGTCCCTTCCAACCCAAGACGTTCAGTGATAACCAAAACTCTTCCAACTAAAGCGAACTTTTATTTTTTACAACTAGCAGTAACAGGGGATTTATTTCTCTTCTTAATGTTTCAGCTGTTATACAAGAGAGCTCCAAAAAGGAGTATGAAGTAGTTGGACGTTTTCCATTAGTTGGCCCCTGGTGGACAGTTAATGTTAAAGTTAAAAAAGGGGGCTCAAAGTATTTCGTGCAAGGATATCCATCCTATTTTCTTCGGACCAATATAGAAGACAACAACCGAGAAGTCTTCTCACTCTTTCTCAAGGAATGTGGAGTTCCAGAGCATTTTAAGAAGTTGTTTTTTGCTTGGCTTCCTGCAAAGTCCACACTAAGTTTTGGAAATCTTGAAGAAAAACTAAAACAATTCCAAGTTTCACACTTATCGACAGGAAAGAAACAAGGAGACACTAAGGATTTTGATATCTTATACTACGTTTGGAAATCAGGTAGGTATATCATGTGATATTTCGAGAGTTTTATAAGCTGATGGGTGAATTTGAACTTCTCCCATTAGCAGGCTGATGTGGCTGGGGAGCAAAGTGAGGAAACACTGGATTGTCTCCACATGGAGACATTTCAGGCCTACTGAGGATCCTGGTGGGAAAGGTGTTGTTGTGAGTGTGTGAGTGTCAGTGACTGAATCAGTAGCGTGCTTCTGAAGCAGGCACCCATTCTGTCCCCACTGTGATTCAACTTAAGTGTTCTGGCTGCACACATAAAATACTCAAACCACTAACAGACATTCAGCGTGTGGGACCAGGCTGTAAATGAAGTCTTCCACCACTTACTTGGTTACCGGGCCACAAGTTGGAGGTTACAGTTCTGGAGGTCAGGTCATGTCAGATAGGAGAGTCCATAGCTTTTGTTAGACTTGAGCTGACTTTCCTCCAAATCATGTATGTAAGGAGAGGAAAATTTTCACAATTCTATGGACTTTTTGTTCTGTTTTTGTGATGGTAGAGAAGTTGTTAGCACTGCTTACAGACTTCACATCTTTCCATGACCTCGAAGGGACCAGCCTGTGTACTGATTGGAGCTCTGATGTAGTTTCTGATGGTAGAACTCTGCACGAGTTGTCATGGGATATATGGATCACTTCTGATTGTTTAATATGTTGGTACTTACTCTGTGAAAAAGATTGCACAGTGAGCATAAGGATGCTGTTCTCTGTTTTTTGCAGTTGGCAGATTTTTCCCTAATATCCAACCTAAATTATTTTGCTACTAATTAAACTTTATTTTTTCTCTATATTTGGGCAATAGAAACAGCTACTGCCACACCCCATAGGTCGTGTTGCTACCATTGTTCATTCTTCAAGCTGTGAAGTGGTAACTTAAGTTTGGGGTCACTGAGAAAACTGTTCCCCACTGGCTTTCCTAAGTTTCTGTGCTGATCTGATGTTACAGCTATAGAAGCCTGCTTTCCTGTTCTGGCTTTTAAACATCCTTCTGTACACATGTATGAAAATTGCCCAATGAGTTCTGAACTGACTTTCTACAAGATGCCATTGAGCATGCATTTTAAACCAAATGTATGATGTGCATTTTCCAAATGAGTACACTGAGCTGCAGTTGTTATCTGTTCATTTTTTTTTCCAAAGGCAGTTCAGAGAGAGCAGGCTTCAAAAAGAATCTGAAAAGGCTTACAAGGAGTTGAGAACCTGCAAGAAATTAGAGATGCTTTGCATGTATGGGAGGCAGAAGAATAAAAGCCAGAGTCAGTTTAAATGATCTTTGCAAATATTTTTGCATATTGCTTCAAATTTATGGTTTATGGGTGCCTACAGTTGCAGGGAAGGCAGCGTTGGTAGCCCTGACTTACCCGATGATACTGGAATTCTTGCCTACTCTTCTGCCGCGCCATTTTTGCTCTCTTTTGGATATGGTGTGCTGGCAAAGAAGGACTGAGAATGGTGATACGGATGGTGAGACGGTACATTTTGAAGATGGGATACTAACAAAGTTGGATGAGATATTAAAAAACGAGCCGTGGAAACTTGGATTCAGCAGGGTAAGTAATGTCAAGAAAGGTAAAAAATGAGGTGTTTGTTACATTTCATCTTCCTTAGAATACAATACCCTTTTGCTGACGTTCAGTTTATTAGCTGGGCATTTCTGGGAGGTAAGCTTAGTTCATTTTGAACTGCATGATTTACTGTGCTCAGTTTGAGCCGTTTTTTTCCCAGTTGTTCTGTGGTTAATCAATCTGAAAAGATTTTAAAATTGGTTATGTTGCAATGTTTTGGCTAGTCTTTCCAATAAGAAATAGAAAATTAAATACTTGAGGTAATGAGGCCGAAAGCAAGAACTTTTGAAATAAGAACAATTTAAAATTCACAAATCTGCTTTCCAAGTTTATGCCAGCAAGTGGAGTTTTTCTATTCTTAATGCACAGAACAAGACCATGTCTTCATAGCAAGGTAGGTAAGTTACGCCGTAAGAGGTTATCTGGTCCAGTGGTATTCTTCTTTTTAATATTGTGGGACTTGTGGTCACCTCTTACCTTCTTGGTTTCCTTTGCTGACACCAACTACACTTGCTGTGCAACTTTGCTGCTGTACCTCTACTTCAGGTGTGAACTAAATAGTTAAGAAATGACTCATTAATCTCTGCTTCTGCCATCTGGCATCTGTTCTGACTTGTCTCTAGAAACCTCCAGTTTCAGAGACTCAGCTATCTATTCAGTCTATTTCAGTGTGTCGCATCCTTTCCACCAAAAGGTTTTACTGATGCCTACTTTAACTATTGTGCAAATTTCATATACTCAAAGGAATGTTAATCATCAAGAGTGAATATAGTATATCTGAAATAAATGTTTGCTTTGATTCTCTTGGGGGAGAAGATTACTTATAGGGAACTGAAACTTTCTTACTGTGAGGCAACGTGGGATGCCTTCCGTCAGTGTGAACACCTTCTCCAGAAGATTCCTGACTTGCAGAAGAATGCTTTGATTCTGTATAATAAACTCAAGAAACACTGCAGAGAAATGGGACACACTTACGAGGATCAGGATGAATTAACTCGTTTCGTATCTGAAGATATGTCCATTGAGGGTGCTTGGCAATCTCTGGAATTTCTGAAAGATGAGAATATAGTGATTAGGGAGAAGACGCTGGTGTTTCTGCCTCATCTTTACAAATCTGAAAAAGACATTGCGATGTGTATCGGTGATCTTCTGTCAAAATGCTCGTGGCAACTAGATGTTGATGTGAGAAAGATACTTAACGCTTCTGAGATGTCAAGGGAAGTTGTAGACAGTAAAACAAATGGTATCCAGGCTCATGAAGTGGAACATCTGAAGGAAGATAACCCAGACAATCATCACGGTGAAAATCAGCTCCCTGAAAGGGAAGTGGCATCTACCTCCGGTACCCAAAGTAAAGCAGAGGTAGACCTAGATCAGGTGACTGCTATTGAAAAGATTTGTTCTAATCCTGTCACAATCATAAGTGGGAAAGGAGGCTGTGGGAAGAGTACAATTGTTAGCTGCCTTTTTCGGCACTTAAAGCAGATAGAAAAAGAAGTGGAAGCTGCTTCCAAGGACTTTGAAGAAGACCTGGATGTGTCTGAGGAGTGGGATACTTTTGATCGTCATTGGGAGTCAGAGAACACTTGCACAAAAAATCCCTTGAATGTTCTATTTACTGCACCCACAGGGAGGGCAGCAAGCCTTCTGAGTGAGAAAACCAAGCTTCCTGCATACACTCTGCATCAGGTGAGGATCTTTTCCTCTTTTTTTAACGGTGCCACAAAAGATCTATTGACACTGTTGATTCTTGTTTTGGAAGAAAGCTTTTTACTGAAGTTTCCTTAAGAGTTTTTAGCTATTAACGATAATACTTAGGTATAGATGGTCAGCATCTGAAAATCAGTGTAACGTTTTGGGGAACCACAAAGGTGTTTGGAATACATTGTTTGCTGTAACTTTTTTCACTTTTACGTATATCAAATACGTGCCTTTCTAGGGTGTCTGGACTTTTTAGCTCCTTGTTTTTTCATATAGTTTGATAGTCTGTTTCAGACGTAAGAACAGAAATACCTTTATAAATACCTCCTTAGCTGGCAAAGCTGTTTCCCAGTTGCATAGCAATCCTACTAATACCTGCACATATGTGAGGAGATGAGGGCTGGATGACGAGATGAGTTTTATTTACACCGTTTTCCTACCTACAGATACGTACCGTAAGACTTTATTTTTATTTTTTAGAAAGCCAACTGCCTGTTAATAAATTTAAGTCTCCGTTGTCCAAGGTCACAACAGGTACCAAAAACTTCATTTCAGAACTCAAGATAACAGCTGTAAATACAAGATTAGAACATACCACACTACGGCTATCTTTAGAAGACAGTTCACAGCTGATTAGTGCCAGAGCATGATTTATTTCAATTTGTTTCTAGATCATCTATAGTTTTAAATCATGGAGGCAGACTGAAAAAGAAGTGCCATGGAAGTTTTCTACTGTGACAGTTCTGATTGTGGATGAAGGAAGCTTGGTGTCTGTACACATTCTTAGTTTAGTTTTAAAACTCTTATGTGAGCATGCTCAGCTTGCAAAACTTATTATTCTAGGTAAGTGGAAAAAATAAACAATTAGGAACAGACGGTATTTAATAACGTACAAAATATAGTATGAATGTCGGAGCTACAGCTAATCTCACTGACTCTTTAAAAGCCCAGAGGGTTACATTGTTCTCTCCTTGGCTATTTCTGCTCATGCATGAAGTCAAGTTAGAACAGTCAGACTCCAACAGTTTTCCGGCTCAACTGTCAGTATGAAAGGATCGGTGTCTCTGTTACCTGTTTAGCAGTGTTTTGTCTGATTCTGAAAGTACTGTGACTTCCATGTGGTGGCTTATCACACCTTGCAACGGGGTTCAAGAATTGTAAAGAATGTAAAAAATTTAAAGAAGGTAGTAGGAATCAGACATTAGGAGACAAATTCTATGGGGTCCTTAATGCTAGCATCGATTTGTTTTGATTTAGAAGGAAAACAAGTATAAAATGACAATTTTCTTCTTTCTTACGGTGATTTTTTTTGGTGGGGTTTTATTTTGGAATACGTGTCTGGTTGTTTCTTTCCAGTACCGTGTGGTTTTTGCCTGTTTGTTTCTGCTTGTTTGTTGGTTTTGTAGATGTTCTGTTGTTGCTCCTCACAGATTCTAATTCACGTTCTGTTTAGGTGATACTAGACAGCTACCAAGCATAGACCCTGGCAACATGCTGGCTGATGTCTTTAATAGCCTAAAATCAAGAGGCCTTTCTGTGGAACTGCGAACAAATCACAGAGCTGAATCGCAGCTCATTGTAGATAATGCAACAAGGTAGGATTTCCTTATGGGTGTGAGAAACTTTCTCGTAGTAGACCCGATCCTTTACCTGCACTCACTTGCCTCAAGAATCTGGAGCACTGCTTCCGTTGCAGTTTCTTATTCAAAATTAGCATGTATATCCATATGTGGCTCCTAATCCATGTATTAGGATTTATTGCATGTCAGTACGCATTGTATGGCATATGAGCAAAAATTTATAAATGATGAACTTCAGGCCAGTGGAATAGTTTAACCAGAAATAATATTTCTTTTCTGCTTTCCCTCCTTGCTGCGGTCCAGAATCTCTCTCCGGAAGCTTCCTGAATTTGATGAGGTGCTGAAATTTTCTGGTTGGAATAAAGAGCTGGGAATGCCAAGTCCTGAGAAGAAATTCATTTTTATTGCTTTGCCTTCTGATGGGGGTTCTGATAGTACGTGTGTACTTGTGATCTTGACTTTCCCCTTGGTAAAACATAGACTGTTAGGCTGGAATTAATGTTTTGGGGAGATTTTAGCCATGTTTAGCTTTGTGTATGGTGTAAATGCTAGATTCATACTTTGAATTTTGCCTTCTGTAAGTACACATGTCAAAACTCATAGGTGCAAAGGCTGTGCTGTGGAGCTCCAGCTCACCACTTGGGTTTCAAATTGGGTGTGATACAGCTTCCACCACCGACCCTTACTGGATAAGTGGGTTGAAGGCCCTCCACTTCATACACGTAAAAAATGTTCAGTTTGCAATTTGGAAAAAAAGAAAAAAAATAGTGAGAATCTTATCACCTCATCTTGCTCTGGTCACTGACTCAGCTAACAGAGTACTAAGCATAAATTTCTTCTGTGAAACTGAAATCTATAGTGCTCTGGTTTGAAGATGTTCCATCCACAGCTCTCTTACGCACTGTATAAAAACCTTATTTTGCATGAAATACCACCTATGCAGACACTTACTAGAGATGTAAGAGTTTATCTCTGGTGTCACTCCTGCCTCCCGTTTTCGTAGTGGGATAACTGCATGATGCTTTAACTGCATGATGCTTTTCGAGGAGAGGATATGTGTGTGTGTATGTGTTATGTAAACACAATTTAAACATCGTGCATTCAAACAAGTAGAAATGGTGCCGAAACAAGAAAAGAGCAAAGGCAATTTCATACTGAATGATGCTTTTCTTTCTTAAATTGTTTGTTCTTTATCTTTTATGTCTTCTAAATCAGATTTGCAAGCTGCCATAAAGGCTTTACTTAAAGAAGGACCAGGATTGCAGGATGCCACGCAGTCACAGTTCATTGCTTTCAGAAGGTAAAAGGGCACATAGGCAAACACTGAAAAATCCTCGCTAACAGCCACAGTCTGAAAATAGCTGAATGTGTTGAGCTGGAAAGACTGATGGGAACGTCATAGAAACTGTAAGAAAAACAGACCGGGTGTCTTTTCTTAAACTTTTCCACTTAAACCATTCTCTTCATGAAGAGCTGCTAGGTTTTCCTATACGCTTCATGTTGTTTTACACCACGCCTTTTGCTTTTATGTTTGTCACAAGGATGGATGTAAGCAGTGACGTTTTGATCCTATGACACCCTGGCTGTGTTGCTGGCAACAAGGCAGTGTTCTTTTGTTTTTATTCATGAAGGACCTTTTCTCAGCAATTAAAAATACCACTTGCAGGTTGCCTGTGTCCAAATCAACTGATTGGAGCATTTTAGCTAGTTCACCTGTTTGTTGTCAACATCAAATAACTCTGACATCAGTTTTATCTCTCCAGTCGGCATGCAAGTGGGAGACTATTAATAATGATTCTTCTGTAACATATTTTTAAGTACGTAATCTGCATTTAAAAGTTAAAATTCCAGGTCTCTAAAAAGCAATTGTAGAAAATGAGCAAATCTTCTGGCTAGTTATAATACACCCGTCACCAAAAATATTTTACCTAGGCTTTAGTTTTAGTTCAGTTGTATCTGAACTAGTTTCTTTTATGCATTAAAAGACATAACTTCCTATATTTGGAACAAACTGTACCGTTACTACTTGATCTTCAAACTCTGAATCCATGATTGTTTTCAGTTGATGGTGGAAGATCGTCACAGCTGAGATGGACTTTCTCCATTGCTTTTTAACTACAACGCTAATGTGGCATTGCATGTAATTGTTTCACGTTTCCTATCCTTTAAGTACATCGTGATTTTTCCTTGTTCTTGTTTTGCATGGTAGGCAAGATTGCGATCTAATAAATGAGCTTTGCTGCCAGCACTATTCGAACCATTTAACCAGGTAAGCCACCGCTTGACAATTTCCACCTTGCAGAATCTCACTTTGGTTTTGTGTCACAACAGGCCGCAACCTAAAAGAAAATTCTGAAGCATTTTAAACATTTTTGTTTGCATCTGGACCTGCTTATTTATGGTGGAGGTCATTTGATTTCTTTGATAGGTCTTTTAATTTTCATCCTGGACTTTGAAAAGGGAGAAGATAAATTGTTTGCCTTTCGTTTAAATTGTCAGTGAACTCCAAGATTTTGAGTTGCTGCTAAGTAGATAAAATTGACATGAAGAGAATTCTGAACAAAAGGTTAATTATTTTTCCCGTTGTGTTGTTTCTAACTCAATTCTGAAATGTGTTTGGGAGCAGCATTTTGGTGTTTGTTTGTTGGGAAGAAGTTCGAGAAACACCTTTTAGATGTGAGTGGTCTTCACTGTTTTAAATATAAGTAAGATCTTTATTCCGGCTCAGGTACAGAGAGGGGAACGAGTAGAAATACTGACCTGTGGGAAATGCACATGTAGTAAATACGCCCCACTTTTTCTTTCTCTGACCTAGAGACCACAAAAGACGACTTTTATTTCAAGTTGATGACAAGATTTCCTGCACGAGAAATACGTACCTCAAGGATCTCTTACCAGACCCTGGTATTGGACGGGATCCTCATCACCATAAATGCAGAAATGGAGAAACCGCCCTCAGTACAGAGAATACTGAGGAGGGCAAACGACTGTGCAACGGAGATATATTTTTCATAACACATGTAAGTTGTTGCTACAGGAATGTGTGCAAATAAATAATGGTAACCGATCCAGTCCTTTCTGAGTCCCTAGAACAGTGCAATTTTCACTTGAAAAGTTTAGTCTATAATAGATACCTGGTTGTTCTGATAAACTGTTGTGAAACGGTACCCTCTTACAAGAAAGAGGCAGACTTGCAATGGAATTGTAAATGTATCTCTGTCATTTGTGTAAAATGTTTTTCAGTTGGTTTCTCTTGTTCAGCACTGCGAGTTCATTTTTTGTCCTGAATTCTATAAATACACATTGTGAATGCATTGTAAATGAAATGCAGTCATTTTGATGTAGGTAGAAACAGTCTTAGGTAAAGAATAAGGCTAGTGTTGCTACTTGAGTTCTCCTCAGCAGAAAACTAAGCTGCCAAATAAACACACCAACCCATGTATTTTTCTCCTGGGTTGAGTGAGTTGAGTTGACTTAGCAAAAGATCCACTGAAAGCATCGGTATTTGTGCATGGGAAGCAAGGACTGTGCAGGATTGGTGGAATAGAGCAAGCTTGTCTGCATTTATGGTGGCAAATGGATAAGTGGCTTACTGGTAACATTTCATGTTGTCCTGGGATAATCTTAGTTTTCTGGGTATTAAAACTTCATTTGTTGGATTGCTTTTGCACTAAACAGGACTCGGGGTAGGCCCTGCACAGTGCAAGCATTTTCCTTGAATGTGGTCAGTGGAAGATAATGATCTCTTGGGCTTAGCGTCTTCTGAAACTATTTCATCTGGTTGACGTTGCAGCTACCTTAGTTTTGGAGAAATACAGACTGTAGACACCACACAGAGGTACAGAAGTTGATCAAGATGATCAGAGGGCTGGAGCACCTCTCCTATGAAGAAAGGTTGAGGGAACTGGGCTTGTTTAGCTTGGAGAAGAGAAGGCTTCAGGGAGACCTCACTGTGGGCTTCCAGTATTTAAAGGGAGTGTATAAACAGGAGGGGAAACAGCTGTTTATGTGGGTGCACAGTGATAGGACAAGGGGGAATGGTCTTAAACTGAAACAGGGGAGGTTTAGGTTAGATATTAGGAGGAAGCTTTTCATACAGAGGGTGGTGATGCACTGGAACAGGTTGCCCTAGGAGTTGTGGATGCCCCATCCCTGGAGGCATTCAAGGCCAGGCTGGATGTGGCTCTGGGCAGCCTGGTCTGGTGGTTGGCGGCCCTGCACATAGCAGAGGAGTTGAAACTTGATTATCATTGTGATCCTTTTCAACCCAGGCCATTCTGTGATTCTATAATTTTATGATATATATGATATATATATATATATATATGATGATATAATTTTATGATTCTATGATTCTGTGATCAAACTGATAATACAAGCTTACCAGTGAGTGTTCTTATGCTATTTCTTTAGGATGTAGAAATTAATAAGCAGCGCTTATTGACCATCAGCAGCACATATGGCTCCACCTACACTGTGAACTATAAGGCTCTGAAGAAGCTCTGTCATATAAAACACGCGTGGGCCAGAACTATTCACACATTTCAGGTAAAAAAAACAAAGCTACCAGGTGGTAAAGCTTCCTCATGCTTTTTTTCTTGACAAGGCACTTTATTTTCACTTGAAAGTCTCAAAGCAACTGCAATTCTTTCAATGCAGGATAAGTATCTCCAAGTTCCCCATTGTTGGAAGCTATCCTATTTATTTTTGTATTCCTTACTGGAGACGTTCATTTGCTAAGGCATTCTTAAATGTATTTCAGGGTTCTGAGGAAAAAACGGTTGTCTATGTGGTTGGCAATCCAGGCCGTCAGCACTGGCAGCACGTGTACACAGCTGTGACCAGAGGACGCTGCCGTGTGTACGTTATTGCTGAAGAGATGCACCTCAGGAGAGCAGTCACTAACAATAACTTTCCCAGAAAAACTCGCTTGCAGAGGTTTTTGAGAGAGGCAATTGCAAATGCAAACAACTGTCCGACACAGACATCATCTCCTCTGACAAAGAGCCGGCCAGGTCAAGAGCCTGGAACTCAGCCTGTTTCTTTAACTCGAGATATTCCTGAGCCACCCGAACCTGGAACTGACAGGATTCAGCAAGAAGGGCCAGCAGATCTCACCAAAGAGCACGTGGGTAGTTCGCAGCAGATAAGTCCATATAAAAGACAACAAAGTCATGCAGAGGATTCTGAGGATGTAAGTATCTCCTTACTTTTTAAAATATTTGAAGTTCAAATACTGGAAAGCTTAAAACAAACTCTTGTGTTCTCTTTCACTGCTCCAAGTAGCCTGGGTACTCTTATGATGGTTTTACTATTTATAATTTCCAACATGGGCAGAGTGATACGGGGCTAACGGGGAAAAAGAAGTTATCAATCATCTGATAGCAGTCAGTTAATAGATCGTGTTGCTGACTGCAATGATCTGTTGGGTAGCTTTATTCTTCTTGCACAGAAGTCAACTGTTAGGAGCTGACCTGCTGGGATACATTTATATACAGCGCCATTACTGAAGTAGGTACATTTCAAGTTATCAAATATTCCAATGGGTAAAATACATGCTTAGGTTTTTTAATCTTCCTGTATCTCATTTCTGGGAGCTGTCATGGGTGTAGACCTTTCGTTTTTTGAAGCTGTTTTTGGTTACTGTATTTTAGTTCTGGTTCAATCTCTGATAATCTGTTTCTTGCTTTGACAGCCATTAGGAAAAGACACCCCACTTGGGACTGGCAGACTGAGGAGCCTAACTTTGGAGCACGTAACTCCCAGGAAGCTTTTCAAAAGCTGACGTACAGTTAACTGTCCTCTTCAGGAGCACATCTGTTTTGTTTAAGGTTTTCTGGGAAGGAGAAGCTGGGTATGCAGATGACTTTCAAAAGCCATCCTGTAATTGCATTTTCCCTTAGGAGCAATGCATTTTAAAGCGAGCCTTTTATATTTTCAGTGATCTGTGTTTAGTAGAAGATTCCTTGGTGTTAGTCATCAAAAATCATTACAGGCTTTTATTTTCCTGAAGAAGGAACTCTCAGGATCCAGAAGTTGTTCACTTGCATAATACATGGGCATTCTTCTGTTCGAGCACTCCAGCCACAGCTATGGGTTTTATCTGTATCTCCTCAAGCTGCAGCGCTGATTAGAATCTATGGTTGTGCCAAAAGCTGCCATTTGCTTTTCAGCCAAAAAATAACAGTTTGCAAACAGGAATTCAGATTTCTCTAACGTGGCAGAACTGCGGGCATTAAGCTTGGATGGTTTATGAATTTTAATCTTGTTAATATGAGAAACAAAAGGTGCGATCGGTGACACAGCTACTTCTTCCCATTTGGGTACTTGAGAGCAACGCAAAACTCGCTGCTGTTGCTTTCCATCTGCTAACGGTCTTGGAAGCGGAAGTAACATTCCAAGTCAGAGCCCAACTAACATTGCCACTTCTTTTTCGTTGTTCTGCATGACCCAATCAATTGCAACTGATGCGATTAAATAAGCTGAACATTTACTCGAGCTTCAGACAAGCTGTACTAAAATTTGGAGGGTCTGCTTACTACTCTTGATATTTTTTTCTCGTGTCAGGAAAAGACAAAGTAGACCAATACTACCTTTCTTAACGCCCTTAAATCACAGTTTATTTCAATTTATACAGTTTTTTTTCCATACAAATATTTGCAACAGTTTGAATTTCAAAAAAACATACAGAGACGATAAATATCATGCTATTAAAGTATTAAATTTGTACAAAAATACTTTACAGTTTAATACTTATTTGTTACAAATAAAAATACGTATTTAAGTGACTTATGGACTTTTTGTTTTTACATGATTCAGCGTTGAATGTTCCTCTGACCTTTTGTGGCAGTGCTGCAATATAAATGAGACGGTTGTGTGTGCAGGGCAGGTGAGCTCGTTCATGGATTTGGAAACAGCAATAGGGATACAGACAACAGTTTTAAATGACCAGAAACAGCTCCGTGGGGTGATTGCTTGGATGTGGTGACTCTACAAATGTACAAACCCAGTATCTTTATATTCACCAAGAACAATAATTACCAATAACAACTTGAATACTGGAATAAACCAAAGCAGCTGCTGGTGGGCATATAAAGCAACTGGCAGTATTTTATTGCTCGAGGGGAGTGGAGAGAATCTGTGATGTTTGTAAAATGTATTTACAGTTTTAAATTCTAAAAACGTGTTGTAGGGGGATGTTTATCATAAAGAAGACTGAGAACAAAGCATTTTAAATGGGACACTGGTCCCCCCAAGAAATCGTTTGGCTTAAAAAGCTCACGTAGAACAGTAGAAGTTGACAGGTTTATGGATCATTAAGGAACTTCTGTATCAATCTTCCACTGCTATTGTTTTAAAAAATCGATTTTCTTTTAAAACCTTTCTAATTTGTCTGAACGCATTTCAGTTTTACTCTTGTCCGTAATCCTCCTTCAGAGGTTCTTAATCCCACTAAAAAAAGTCTCTACTTAAAAAGCCCTGCAGGCTGCAAGACCTGTCATTAAATATTTCATTGCATAGGGAATAATAACATATGATCTAATAAAATCTATCACAGTTGTTGGGGAGCGGTGTTCACCACATGCTGCAGCTTCCTACAAGCATTCTGTTCAAACATCCAACCCGTGCTTCATCTACAGAGCGTCCCCTGCTTGCCAGCAGAACGCAGGCCCCCAGAATGGCAGCGCTAGGCAGCTAACGAGAGCACGGGGTGCAGCACAGCATTCTTCCTCAGCCAGCTGACACTGACTTCCTGGTAAAATGCTTTTAAAAGACATATAACCTGGACACCACTGTTAGGAGTTGTTAATTCTGTGCTTTTCCCCTCACACAGCTGATGCTGTTGAAGGGAAAGGACCGTTTCTCTTATACCATGTATAAACATCTTCCTGTTTTGAGGAAAAAAAACAAAAAAAAAGGCCCTTACATACCGTTGCTAATGGTAGATTGTTTAGAATGGAATGACTTAACGAAGAATTAACCTTCTAAAAAAGTGATCATGAATTAATATAAGCCTTGAGACGGACAGACTGACCTCCTGTGCTTTTAGTGCTATGTTGTGTCTGAGCTTATCCTCAGAGAAATCCTAAAGGGATTTAGCACCATAATTGTCTTTCATTACCAAATGTCCCACTCAAGTGATTTTCTGCTATAATGTATTTGTGGGATCCCGTGTCTCTGTATTCATGTTACCATGCTCGGTCTGTTGAAGAAAGGCATTATTCTGGTCGCTCCACTCCCCGCTTGCTGAAGGCTGTTGGTCTGAGCTTCCTTTCTGAGATGCCAGCGGGTTTCTGCTGATGACCAGTTCCAGCTTATTGCCAGATTCTGCGATGAGTGGCACAACCAGACAGCAGTCAAAGTCCCTGGTACGAACGTGGTTCACCTGAGGTGATCAGAAGATTGATTTTAGGTAGGGGTTTAAGAAAAAGGAGATCACAAGAGAAACAGATTCATCCACGAGACTACGAAGGTTGACTGAAATACTCCCGGTAGAGAACAGCCCAGTACAGGACTACTTCACCACAGCATCTGATCTGGCGGCACAGGTGAAGTTTTCTACTCTTGCTTTAACAGAATGAGGCCGAAGCGGGCTTATTTGCCCTTGTGATAGTGGTTGTCAGTGCTTACAATGTCTGCTCCATAAATGATACTTAACAGCACATCATTTTTCTCACTTTCACGGCTTTCACAGTATTCATTGAATGAAATGCCATAGCCCACATCTAAAATGTCAATTCAGGTTTTCTCTGGCATTAATATAAAAACATTTTAATAGACTAGCTGACCAAAAAAATAAGTTTTTTCCTCCCAGTCCAACTTGGCAATGCATAGATGTGGTGCTCAGTGAGTGTTATGCTATTACAGCTCTGGCAATCAGCAACTTGGATTAAGCACAGAAACAATTTTAAAGTCTGTAACAAGAAGAGCAAAAATTACAGATCTGTCTGGAAATGCCTCAGGAAATTCTAACTTTCCAGTGGATATTTGCATGTTTCCCTTGAAGTTCTGAAACAAATAAATTGTTTCTATAAGTGCAACTTTTACAGAGAAAATCTGCCCTGAGTTCTACTGCATAAAAGCCCAAATCACCATGAGCTGCTGCATTTTCCTACCCATTGCTCGAAGGGATTTATTTGGCATGTGGCACAGAGAATTAAGATCTTTTTCCCCCTTTTTCTCATTTCCCCCGCATCCTTTCTCAGTAGATACACAAAATAACAGCACTGCTCCTCACTGAAAATACAATAAGCAACACAGAGCGTTTGCTCTGAAAGTAATGCCTCCTATTTATTTCCATGGAAACTACAGCAGATATGAAGAGCCCAGTAACACTATTTGATCGAGAGATTCTCAGCTACAAAACACTGTTTTTCAGTGTAGTCACCACCATTAGCTGTGCATTTTTGCCAGTGATGAACAAGAACCTGCATGCCACGCTTGTAAAAGTCTGTACCAGCGGAAGTGACTCAATGTTTCATAGCTGCTATGGCAGCATTGCTGCTGAGAAAAGGTTACCCATGCAATCCGTCTTTCTTCAGCCCAAACAGATGGAAGTCAGAAGGTACCAAATCTGGTGAGCGTGGTGGGACAGTCCAGCCAAGACTGGCAATGTGCTCTACAGTCTTCAAACTGGCATGGGGCCTGGTGTTGTTGAGTTGTAAGAGAAAGGCTCTTCTTCTCTGGCCTAACTGCAAGTTGGAGCCTTCAGCTGAGTCAGCATCATGATGTAGTGGTCGGAGTTGATGGTTTGTCTGGGATCCAGGAAATCCATAAGGATCACTCCTTTCCAATCCAAAAAGACCCATCACTTTACCCAATGACTCTTGAACGTTTTCTTCGATGGAGAATTCACGTTGCCACTCCATGGACTGCCATTTATGAGTCCAACTTGGAGCGATGTCATCACATTTTGTCCTCAGTAATGATGTGATCCAAGAAACTGTCACTTTCAGCTCTATATTGGTTCAATAGGCCCTGACAAACTTGCATACGGTGCTCTTGCTGTTCCTCTGTGAGCATTTATGGGACCCACCTGGCGCAAATTTTGCGATATTCCAACAATGCCACCATAGTTTCCAGTGCATTGAGCCAATACTCAGCTCTGTACACAGTTCTCTGGTCACAATCCACTGATTTGTGCAGATCAACTCAACAAGAAGCTGTTCATTTCATGGCACGACAGTTGTGCACAGCCATGCAGAATGTGGCTTGCCTTTCACATTGCTGTCACCACTGTTGAAACACACCACCCACTGCCTATCTACACTCACATCCACTGTTTGCTCTCTATAAACAATCAGCAAGTGTTGATGAATGTCAATGGGTGCCATTTTTTCCACACGGAGGAATTCAATTTCACACCTTTGTTCCATCTGCACTTCCATGTCAGACACCATTGTGTCAGACTGCCCCTCTGCTGCCATCTGTCGCACAGCAACAACACGTAGTGATACTGGCAGGAAGGTTCAGCCTCTACTGCCATACCACCAACATCTGTCTCTGATGCTGTGGACCAACATAATGAAACAGGAGGCATTACTTTCAGAGTAGCCTGCATAGATAACAAAGCTGTTCCAATTGAGTGCTAACAGTTTTATGCAGCTTTGTGCCCACATGTCTGTGTACGCAGATGATACCCAAACACCATGCAGTCTGGTTACAAAACTGTTTACAAAATGAACTTTTTATGCCACGTCTATTCACAATAAACCTGAGTGGTGACAAAAACATTACCTGTAGAAGTCTGTCATACGGTTTTAAACCACCCAGATCACCAGGGCCAGCTGGCCGAATGTTTTTAACATACACTCCTTTTTCCAATAAACCATCTGAGACACTGAACCCAAAGTCTTCTCCATCAGAGTCCTTGTACAAAGTTACCTGTGGAGGTAATTTAACATAATGATATGGTAGGGAAAAAAAGTTTGTCCTCACTTCTACAAGCACTAGGCAGATCTCCTTCCTAGGTTTATTTCACATTACAGCGATCACTTACTTACCTACCATTTGGTACTTCCAGTACTATATGAGAGTTGGCTCCCTTTTTACATCATCATAACGGTCTCAGCATGACGGGGAATAGATTAATTAACTAACTGCCACCAAAAATCTCAACTCAACTGCAAGGCTGTGAGAGCTGTTAACAAGACTTAGCATCTCTGTGGTGAAGGCCAATGCGCAGTAACAAAGGCTTGGCCTAAACTAAACCCGTGTCATATCTTCCAAAATACCACTGGCACCCTGAGCCCTGTCTTTTTCACCAGGCAACGGTCAACCCTGTAAGGTCCAGTCCCAACAGTGCTCAGTATAAGAGTTACAATGCAACCTTCTAAGAACGCACAAACACAGCTCCTACAGGAAGACGCTGCAGGAAGGGTATTCTGAAGACAAGCAATTGTGTGATGCCAGCATAGATATGTTAGTTAGACAGGCAGGAGACAGCCATTCAAAAGTAGGACATGGATGCTAAACTTGTTAGGAGAATGAGGTCCTTTATATGTTCAGAGAATTAGTACTGTGAAAATAGTTGAGTTCAGTTATTTGCTAGAAAAGGAT
This sequence comes from Alectoris magna, assembly GCA_030625065.1. Lineage (NCBI taxonomy): Eukaryota > Metazoa > Chordata > Aves > Galliformes > Phasianidae > Alectoris > Alectoris magna. Next base: position 163,919,779 of record CM060560.1, on the reverse strand, counting down.
TCAGGATCTTCTTTGTAGGTGTGTGCCACGTGCAGCTTTTTATTTCTTAGGGGTTTTTTTTTTAATTTTTCTTGCTTTGCTTCTCTCTTACATTGGGCAAGCAGACCTATGCAAGAAAATCGTGTAGGCCATTGGTGTGGCCTCTGATTGTCATGTCAATGCTGCCAGAAAGCGTGTGCTAGTACGGACACATAGCCAAAATCATGCTCTTACTGATATAGTTTATTTCACTTCGGGTTCAAAATACTGCTTCAAATCATATCTTGGCTGATGAAATGACAGCATGGAGTGCTCTCTAATTTTATAATGGCTTGATACAAGCAGTGCTCCAAGCGCAGCAACCACTCACGTGTGCCAGCCACTAATGCCATCCCTAGTGGGAAGCAGTTTCTGGCCTCTCTGACCACTCCTGGTCTGGAGCCATCTCCAGAGCACTGAATTCCTCTTTGGTGTCTCCAAATCACAGAAGCTTTCCAATTAGAGGGGACTTCTGGAGGCCTCCAGCCCGGTCTCCTGCTTAAGGCAGAGTCAGGACTGAGCTCAGAAGGGGCTCCAGCACTCAGTTGGTGTTTCACAGAGGAATGCCAAGGCACAGCAGGGCTGTGCACCATGCTGGTTGGTGCCGTTCCAGAAAACGTCTCAGACCCTGCCTTAACAACCATTGTGGAAAGATAAGCAAGGAAAAAGTTGCCTCAAAACAGAAGATTTGGTCAGATAAACAAATGGCACAGGTGGTTGTGTTTTTCTTTTCAAGCTCTCGGCACTTTTCTTGAATTTACTCTGCTTCAGTGTATATTAAAGGTTCTTTAACCAGGGTGAGAACAGACATTTGGTTGTCATATCACAGCATGTCTAACATAGGTTTGATCTGAGGTATCCCTGAAAGTGCCATAAGACTAACCATACAGCAAGATGAAAGCCAAAAGAAAAAACCAAAACCAACCAACACCAAACTCCCCAGGAAAACTAAAGCAGAGAGATGTATTTAATTTAATGATAGTTGTGTGTACTTCCTGGCAAGGCTAAAATCTAATTAGCACTGCACCAAGACACGAATCCTCTTTTAAATAACCTTTCCTCCACACCATCACAAAGATAGGAGGGCTTCTCTTAACTGCTTCTTAAAGAAGCCTTGAAAAGTAAATGTGGAAACATGATACAAAGCCTGAGGGGAGACGAGATGTAAAATACTGTGCTGTTCTGGAAGAGATGTTACATTTTTAAAAAGGAACTTCCCACTCATTCCTTTTCTTTTTCCCTTCTTTTTCCTTAAGGCACTGGCATTAAGTGGAGCAGGATTCAACCTCGGATGAACAACCTCCATACCGTATGAAACAGGGGCTCTCTGAAGTCATCTAGGCTGTGTTCTTGCCCTACGTTTGGATCAAATTGCATCTAACCCATTTCTGAGCGATGTGTCCTGCTTCTTGAAATCTCCAGTGAAGGAGACTCCACAGTCTATTAAAGTAATCGCTGCCAGTGCTTCGGCTATTTCCCCCATGCCTAAACTAAATCACCCTTGCTGAGACTTAAGTCTACTGCTATCCACAGAGAACAAGGAGAGTACTTTATTCTCTCTTTCTTTGCAGCTATGTGAAACAAGGATTGTTTTTCTATAGAGTATGTTCTGCAGGACAATGCCCTTCCTTACCTTTCAGACCCTGAACTGGGCAGCCTGTTACAGTCCAGACCTTTCCAAAGCCAGGGCAGAGCGGACAAGATGCGATTCTGGAAGGGTATGTATCAAAATACTACCTAATTTCTCTGCTTCTTCAGGTCTACAGATCATAAAAGAGGTTTTACAAATGGTTTCCCTCGTGGCTATATTTTTTGACTTTTGACTAACTTAACAGGAACTTGGAAATTAATGAAACTGATAGCTATTTATTCAAGGGATGGGGCTGCAATTGAGCACTGCTGTGTCTTTGACAGCTGTCACACTTTTTAGGTGCTACTCATCTGCAGAGAGCATATTACGGGTTATAATATTTGAGCCACTTCCTTATAGGGCAGCGTATATTTCTAAAAGAAAATCCTCGAGTAAAATCAGTGCCTGATTTTTATTTAATAACGGGTAAGGTAAAGCCTTCCCACAAGGGTTTCTCATCCTCATTTGCCACTGATGCAGCCTGTCTGAAGGGTGTGAGGCAATTCACACAACACCGAAATCAAGCCTTCTTATTTGTACTTCTCATTGCAGCTGTTTGGAAGTTTTGATCTCAATAGAAAAATCTCAGCTGCAGATGATTTGTTAGACTTTTAAATTTGCATCAGAAGCCTAAGGGAAAAAGAAAGCTGAAACAGAAATTTAATGCATATTTCATAAGCAATTAAATAGTTACAAATTTTGAACATAGGCTTACAGGTTTTGAGTTTGTTTCTGTGTCTCTCCTCCCTCTCAGATATATGGGAAAATGTTTCATTTAAATTCATACATCTTGCACAGATTAGCTATTGAGAGATTTTAACCACCGGCAGCGTTAGGTTAATACTGACATGCAGCAATACTGATGAAAAATTATATTATTTCTAGTGCGTATTTTTGTTCTCAGAGGAACACTTGCTCTGGGAAGCTTTTCAAATTAGTCTGCTATGATTTTAGGAAAAATATTAATCTATACACTTACCTAAGTAGACAAAATCAATTAAAGGCATAAATCAAATTTGTGTACCAATACAGCAACACAGTATCCAGCTAAATTAAATATCACTGATTAAACCATCTAGAACGAATATTGTGACAGATCTGCATGACACTTATCTCAATCCTTGCCTTCTCAGGACAAAGACTATTTAAATAAGTAATTGATTTGGTGAAATCAATGCAGTTAAGCAAGAAATAGTGGTGAGTCCAGGTTAACTTGCCGGAAAGTTTGCAGCATTAAGCAAAATAATTTTCAGGGCCGTGTCACCTTTCTGACAGGGGTGCATCTGAGAAGGACAAGCTGGTAATGTCATCTGCTCACCCTGCTGCTCCCTTACAGCTACTCCTTTGTGTTTTTAGCCCGAGGACTTACTTTTATCCAGCCTTTCTCTCTCTTACCCGACATAGTGTGACATTCGCCTGCAGAGGGCAGAGCACATTATTTGCCAGCAAGCCCTGCTACAAAAAATACTTGAGGAATTCCTTCGGCAGTGAATTCAGAGTCACTCCTATGGCACTGCTGCTGTTTTGGAAAACTCTAATTGAACAAGTCTTCCTGAGAAACAGAAACTGAACAGGTTATTTGCGTTAAACTAGAGGTCTAATATAAACATTAAAGAGGGGAGAGAAAGTAACAGACACATTGCTAGACAAGAACCAATAGGAACTTACTAAGATTGGGATGAATACAAAACCAGCCCATGATGCTTAGGTTAACTTGCATAGAAGCATAGAATCATAGAAACTTTAGAGTTGGAAGGGACCTTTAAAGGTCATCTAGTCCAACTCCCCTGCAATGAACAGGGTATAAGCATATTTTGGTGAGCTGGACCATAAGATCCAGGCACTGATAGCTATTTTTCTTAAAAGATGGCTTTTTTCACTGCCTGGCACTTAACAGCTACCAGCTGTAAAACAATACTGATTCATTAGTAGAAATCTGACTCCTCCCCTCCAGCAATGCATTTGTTTTATCAGTCATGTCAGACTGGTTTTATAAACCATAGAAGAAAACAGTATCTTTGCTAAGTGTGAGCCACTCAGGAAAATGGAACACAGCAACCAACCCAATTAATCTCTTCACATCAAGCTGGAAATACAAGTAGCTTTAAACTATCACAACACATCCTATTGACTGCTTACACAGGCCCTGTCCATATGTAAGATCCACTTTCCAATATCTTCTACAAGTATTCTCTTAGCACATACTCAGTGAGACCTTAGCTCACTACATGGAATGAATTATGAACTGAGCCCGGTCAGAGCCATAGTGAACAGAAAGCAAACCAACTCCCCTGAGAGTGACATGTGACCTCTTACAGAAATTTCGCCATGCTTTTGTCCCCTTTCTGTGAGAATCTCAGACCTTGAGGAGGAAGAATCACAGAATCACAGAATCACAGAATTGTAGGGGTTGGAAGGGACCTCCAGAGATCATCGAGTCCAACCCCCCTGCCAAAGCAGGTAAGAAGGAGTACAAGATGGGACACTCATTCCCATCAAGGAAAACACAGCATTGTAACGCTCCCCAGAGTTCTGGAAACTGGTTGCTGTTATGGCCTTTCTGGATTTGAGACTTCAGCCAGCACGGTGTTTCCTGTGCAGATCTGAAGATACTTTATCCATGACTGCCACGGGGTGTAAAGCCACCTTAATATTACCATGTGTTTTCAACAAGTCTTGAGCAGCGGAAAGTTGTGTAGACTGTAAAGTTTTTATCCTTTTTAGAACAAAGGAATTACAAAGAGAAGTGAAGCAATGGTTAATTTGAAGGATTCTGTACTGTGTACATCGAGTATCATATATTTGATTCCAAATTAGTGTTAATTTGAAAAAGGACCAATGGGAGCCCCAGTCCCTCCTGAATAATTTTCTAAAGAAATGTATTTTCTAGAAATTAAGCTTCGGTTTCTTAATGAACACATTTTGCAGAGATGAGTTATTGGTATTGTCGATTCAAATTACCAGCGGTTCCTCCTTGTGAAAGAGCAGTCCCTTTTGAGGATTTGTTGTACAAGAAAATAGTAGACAAGGATGCATCTTATTTGTTTGCTTTCCCCATAAGGATATATCATTAATGTCTTTGTAAGAACTAATATGCACGGCCCCAGAATTACATCTGTGGAGTCATTATAAAAAGTGCTTACTGTATTGCCATATAATTAGATTCCCTACGCTGAATATATTACTTCAAAACTGTCAGAAGAAAAATTACAGACCTTGTGTAACTCCACAGGAGTTGGTGACATGATTTCTTTCATTTCTTGCTTAATTTTTCTCATAACCATGGACTTTCTCCCCACATCTGATGGCAATGTGTTGCTACGAGAAGCTTGACTGTAATGTGGCCTTACAGTGCTTCTTTCTTGGAAGCTGGCTTGTCTTCCCAGCTGGCTACGAGGCTGTGGGTTTTCATGATTCAAACTCAGTGTACTTCCTGACATAATTGTGGCCTAGAGCATTAATGAACAGGTTAATTTTTAACACAGAACGTGGTTTAAGTAAGCGGTTAATTCACAGCAGTAGGAAAAACTTATCTATTCTTTGTTAAAACACAATCACTCAGGGCACAGCAAAAGGCAAGAGGACAAATGTTCAATCTGCTTGCAAGTCACTATAAAATAAAGGACCACAACAAAACACAACAAGAATAACAGAACCCCATAGGCAAACGTTTTCAGATGGCATTTTCAACTAAAATACTGAGCACTGGAATGGCTGCGCTGGTAAGCTAGTCCCCTGGCAGACTGGACTGAAGAGTGTACAGTATAACTGTTCGCTTTAAAAATATTTCACACGTTAATCAAATGACGTTTAAGTTGCAGCCTAATTACATTTGTTGGAATTGGATCTATAGGGAGGTATTTACAAAACAGACTGTGAGTGCGAGGTTTATTAAAAAAATAGTAAAGTCAGCAGAACGTGAAGGCAGCTCTAGAGCCAGCGCTGCCAGAGCCAGTACCTGGACACCATCCCAGCCTGGGGGAAACTCAGTGCAGGTGCTGCACACTGCTTGGAAGAAATTATGCATAACATGCGTATTGCAAGTGCTAGCTAAGGTGCTAGCGCTAGCACTTCAGAGATAGCAGCCCCTGTCTCACTGCTGGTTTTAGTCTCAGTAAAAGCTAGCCTCCATGTCTGATGAAAGAATGTGCAAAGCATGAAATCTCAGAATCGCAGAATAACTTGGGTTGGGAGGGACCTTAAAGCTCACTCAGTTCTATGCTCCTGCCACGGGCAGTGCTGCCACCCACTAGATCATATTGCCCAGGGCCCTGTCCAGCCTGGCCTTGAGAGCCTCCAGGGATGGGCTGCTGAAAGAAGACAACAGAAGTCACCTCATCCACTGGGTGGAATGTACTGACACCAAAAGTACCCCTTGTGAAAGAATTCCTTCTTCAGGGAATGGGAGGTAAACAGTGCTTTGGCACAGTTACCACACAGGGGTGCAGCCTGCTGCTGGGGTAGGATGCACTGAATTTCCTGTTTATTCTCCCTGGTACTGATAGACATGAAAAAAGGGAAACTATGAGTTCAGGCCACAAGCTGAAATCAGACTGGGACAGACTGCAGACAGCCTGCTTAAAAATGAGAAAAAAGGGGGGAAAAAAAAGGGAAAAAACGGCCAATAAGTTTGTTTCTGAGTCTAGTGACCATGCTTGTCACTCATCTTTCTCCCAACTCCAGCACTACTTTCACTATGAGATAATCTACCGTACTTTACAGTCTCTCTTGTGCTCACTAATGACTGATATTACTCTCTGATGGAGCAAAGCAGCTAGGGGACTTGGCAAACAACAGGTCTTTTGCTGTTTGGCTGAAGACCTTGGAATGAAAAATGAGAAGGAGTCCTTGACTATGTGATGGTACTTCATAAAAAAGAGGCATAGCCATTCTCGGCTCCCTGTCATGTTGAATGAGTCTTGCTTTCTTTTCAGATCTGTGAGCTGTGCAAGGAAGCGATGCTATAGATGTTACAGCATCTGAATTTCACTTTTGTAAAATGGAGGTGACTGCTTTTGTAGAAGGCTGAGGAAAACTCAGCGTGTTGAAGTAACTGAATTCTGAATGATCTATTTCCATTTCTGAATTACTTACTTCCGTCTCCTTTTATTGTGCTCTGAATATTGAAAACTGCATGAGAAGCCTGCAGTACGAAACCATATCTAACTATGGAATTAAACCCATATAACATTTTCTCCTACTTTTCTCTGGTTTGCAGTAACAAATACACGAGAATCACATTTTGCTGTCCGTACATGCAATACAGAAGCCGTAAATCTGAAGGAGTAAATTAATCTAGACTGAAAAACTTTCACTCAGTTATGCCATTCACATTCCTCCTGGCTGCTAAAGGACTTCAATGACATAAAAATGAAAATGAGATTCTGCCAGTTTTGCAGCTCCAGGAATTTAAAAGAACATAAAAGAAAATATTTTAGGACCTTTCGTTCCTCAGCTTTCAGTGCCAGCATAATTTTAACTGTTCCAATTAGAGAACTTAGAGTAAAGGTGATTAGCAAAATAGACTCAAAGTTACTCTGCCTCTGCCCCCTTGCTTCACCCCCACACACAACCTGCCATGAAGTTAGATTTGCAATTAGTTTCAGGATAAAATATGTTGCACAGTGAAGAAATTGCTGCATAACAAACATTAGTCGTGTTAGCGGGGCTTTTTCTTTTTTCACAGTGGTACGGCTGTATTGAATATCTTGATAACACTATTTTCTTTTATGTTCATCTTAATCAAATTAAGTTTCAATTTAAAAGACAACCTACAGCATGCTAAGAAAAGCTGCATCAAGCGGCTGCAAGAGAATGGGATGCGCTGCCGCGGGGAGGCTATGCCCACTGAGGAAGTTCTGCACCATTTGCTGCCTGTGCAAACAGCATCAATGGGACGCACAGCAGAAGCTACAAGTCAAAAGCTCTGGGGTGAACACGTTCATAGAATTTCAGTTGCATTGAGTAAAAGAAAATAGCTCTGGTTAGGGGTGGGGGAAGGCAGCTGCACAAGCGAAAAGATAAACGTAAAGGGTAGGTACCAAGAGAGTCATGTTTCTCAAACACAGACGCCTGTCAGCCTTGTCCTGTGGAGAGGGGTTAAAGCTTTTAAATGAATTGGTGCGATTAGTGCAAATTAAAAGAAAAAAAAAAAAAAAAAGGAGAAAATAAAATGAATGTAAACCGAACCAAAACCATTATATTTCACTATAATTGGAAAGAAAGGTTGAGATTGTTCTACCTCTAGTTCCCTCAGAATTCCTGACTGGCCACAGGTCTCTAAATCCTCCAGAGCCTGAGACCAGAAGTTTTCCTCCTGGTCAGCCTCGGTGTTATCATGGGTACCTGCGAAGCTAGATTTACAATGAGAGGTTAAAAAAGACGGATTGTTTCCCCTTGAAAATATATTATTTTACACACGTGCCTCGCCACAGATTGCAAGTTGAATCACAGAACGTTACAGTAGGTAGGCAGGAGTGGGGAGGTCTCTGGTCGGGAGAGGCCGGATGGGCATGCAGAGCAAATGGCAGCCAGGTCTTCCCATCACCTGGCAGTCACGAGCAGCTGGCAGGAATCTGAGCAGGGTGTTGTTCAGGAAGGAGACACACGGATTTCCAGAACAGTTGAATATACATTTCTACTGATCTGAAACTGGGTCCTCCCTATGCAAATTAACGAATCAACTGGGGCAGAGCTGCTCTGCGCAGCAAAATGTTTGTAATAAAACCTTTCAACCTCACAGACTTCTTTCAGGGAAAAGTGAAGAGCTCTCATTTTGACAAACAGCATTTTGCAACAGAGGGATAATGGTGTTTTCACTGATTCCTTCAGACTAAGCTGCACTTATTATCAATTTAACCCCACCTGAGTGCCATAATAGAAACTGCTCCAGTAATTTTATACACAAACACAGAGAAACCTCCAGAGATGCAACTGGCTCGCATGGAGACCTAGATCTCTGATGTTTCATAAAAACACTGAAGCATTATTACTAGCACTCCAGAGCAAGCTGTTAGGGACAGTGATGCTTAGGAAAGTTGCCCAGTAAGAAAGGTCAGACCAAAACGCCAACTCTGACTGCAGAAACACAGCCCAAAGCAACACTGCCACTGTGTGTGTGTGTGTGAGGGCAGGAAGCAGGAGTTTTTTGCTGCCTTAGCAAAGGAGGTCAGCTCAATGAAGGTTCACACAAGCATCAAAGCGGCTGCAAGGGAGGGGGCTGCTGAAAGGCTGAGGGGGAGGATGAGGGAAGGAAAGAATGAGAATTCAGCCTTTTGGTGGCAGCAAGCTGTTACTTTGGAGCAGCTACCCATGGACTGCAGCTAGTGGTGCTTAACATCACACAAACAGAGCAAACAGTATTATGGAAGCATCCGAGGCCTTGCTTGGCAAACAGTGTTACTGAGAACAGCATGAATGTAACACAGTTAACGTGATAGCTTTTAAATGGGGGAACTGCCCAGCACAACCGACGATAGCTTGAATGCTTCACACACAGGATACTCTGCCTCAGAGATGCTTTCTTACAGCTCCTATCAGTCAAGCAGACAATGGTCAGCCATTTCGAACTCCTATTGCAATGATTCTCCATCTAGCATCAGTGTCTCCTCTACGATATTGCAATAGATACAGCAATGGTGAGGGTACCTACTCAGATCACAGATGCAATTCCTCTCAGGCAAGATAAGAAAGTATTTAAAACATGATTTTAGAAAGATCCTTGACATCTGAAATTAGGTCTTTCAATCAACCTAAGTAGTTATTCTAACGGCTAATGTTGAACATCAACTACTTTATCCAATACCTTTCTTTATATTGGATAGTAATATTGTAATGTAAAACAGAACTTGAGTTAATGAACAGGTTTATATGTCTATCCAGCAAAGACTGGATTTCCTAGAACAGGAAGTCCATTCCTTCTCTAACTCCTATGAAATCTGAAATTATAATGCCTGTAAGTCTGGACATCTTTTTGGCTGGAACAATTCTTCTCTCTGCCCTCACCTCCTCTTTTGCTTTTTCTGAATCTTATCTCCTGGTATGTGAAATGCTCAACATTTTCACCTCCATTATAGTCACATTAATAAGCTGATTTGTAGTCGAGCAACTGCATCAGAAAGAAGAGCTTCCAAAAACATTTCTCATCTATCTTTTTTTCCTGAAACAAATCTGAGAGATTGGTTTTATGCCACATGAAATATTGTTTGAGCTGTAGCAAAGAAATCTGTCTTTCTGATACTCATTCAAAGAGCCACCAGGAATTCAGAAACACAAACATGACAAGGGTACTGGGAAAGATAGGAAGACACAAGTGCCTACGGTTTGGCTCTTGTTGCCATATAAGAGAGCAAATCCCCCTCCCTTTTTTTTTTTTTTCTCTATCCAGAAGTGATAGGATGTTCTAGGATCTGGCAGACTCATTTCTGTAGATAATGTTTTAATGTGCAAAAAACCTTCCTTGGAGTGGGAACTAAAACCGACCTATTCTGCCTGTCAGTGGTAGGTAGAAACAAGGCTACGGAGCAACTTGTGCTCTCTGGTTTCATTCACTTCCAGCTGCAATGCTATTATCACTCAGTGGCATGTTAGTGGCGTGCTTTCTGCTTTTACTCATTTTTCTCCTTTTTCTCATTTTAACTGTTTTTACTTTCTTTCCGCTCTCCCTCCCCCTCAGCCCCAGCCCAGTCAGGTCTCACTCCTGTGCACAGTTTTCCTACCTGGAAGTATTCCACTCTTCCAGCTGTACCCCACCTTTCCTCTGCCCACCAGAGGCACCCTTCCACAGCTTGCCCTCTTTCTTCATGCTCCTGATGTTCTCTCCCCCTGACCTTTCTACAGAAGTTTGCTTTAAATGGTTTTCTTGATTCTCTCCCAACGTCTCTGTTTCTTTCTGTTGCCACATGTTCTTGGAAGCTGTGCTACACAAAATAAAGGTAAGAAAAATTACTTTTTAGTGTTAGAGAAGAAGACAGTGCTTAGCTAGAAGTATAGGAGGGCTGTTTTGGTTCTGGAGGTACCTCTCACAGGCTGGAAGAACACATACATCCTTCTCAAATACTCCAGCACTTGGCAGAGGAGCACCAGCAGGTCTGGCATAATTCATTTTACAGATACAATATTAAAATAACCATTATTTTTATTTCTGCTGTATCTCTCGGGTGTAAGTAGAACAAGCCTCTTTAATGTGCATACTTTTTTTGAACTGTGCTTTAAAATGGTAGTGGAATACATGCTTTTAATTTAGAATATTCTGCATTTTACAGTCTGGCTTTCTGGTTCACTGCTCATCAACTTTTTCAACCTATTACTTATGTAACTGTAAAACAGCGGGTGATCTGGAATCTGTGGCTGCATCTCATCTGGGAAACAAAAGATGAGCTTTTAATGTGGATAAAAATACTGCTCTCAAATTAAAGACAGCACACTTACTAAAAATGGGAAGGAAATGATCATTTCCTTTATTAAATGCTTTCCATTAATAGCCTATGAAAACTTCTAGTGTACTTCTGGCCAGCAGGGACCAAAGGAGCTGGACAGAAGCTGAGTATTCACACTTGCATCATCCTGACAGACTTGTCCCCAGATAAAATGCCACTGGGCAACCTGCTGTATTGGAGGATTTATCATTCAGCTTCCAAAAAGTTGCACAGTCATCTAAACCCTGCCTTGATTTACATTTCAAAGCTATTTAATTTAAAATTTACGGATTTACTTATCCAGCAGGTTTATATAGGAGAGGTTTTCTGTAGTACTAAACTAAACTGAGACTTCAGGTTCATTGTGCTGCTACACAAAGAGCCTGTATTTCTAATGATGTGCACATCTGCAAGTCCTGACCAACAGGTACAACTAGTACTGAAATCTTTCTTATGTTCTGTTTCTGTTTGTTTGTTTTTAAGTAACTGAAAATAAATATATGTCTTGTTTTTGGCACCATAAACTTCCACAAACACCATTTATCTACTCTGATAAGTTTCATTGATTATAAATACTATAACTCATATTTAGAGAATGAGCTGCTACAGATGAGTTAGAAAAGAACAATTTCATTCTATGCAATGTGTCCATACTTGAGGCACTAATGCAGCTGCAGATAAGAAAACAGAAACTTGAACAAGAGCTTACCTGCTTGCTGTAGGTCGGTCCCATTCATCATCACTCAGTACTGTGTCATGAAATGGGTGGTTTCGTGGTCTGCTTGGAGGGGACAAACTGCCCCTCTGTTTAGGACTCCTCCATTCATAGGCATTGAAGTTGTATCCTGAAGCCTGATAGCTGGGTCCTAAAAAGATGAATTGTATATTCATGACACTGTATATATAGTAAGGACAAAAAAGTGGATCTTTAAAACTAGGTTCTCTACAACTTGAATGTGGACTGATAATTACTACTGTAGTAGCAGTAGTACTAGTAGTAGCCAGATATTTAGCATAATAAATGACTTCAATTATGCCCCAAATTAGCAGTGCTCTAAAAGCTTCTTCTGTGAAAGCTGGTCAAAAGCAAAATCTTAAATACATCCAACCCAGATTTCCTATCCTTTGCGTCTCATCTACTTCCAACACTTTGTGCAGGACATTTCCAAAACTTTATCAGTTTCTAATTTGACTTGACTTTGAACACTAGTGAATAAGTTATGAATGTTCACCACGTGTTAACTTGCTAATGTGTGAAATATCCAAAATTTAATCTATTAAGGAAAAAAATGCTTCAGATCTATTAAACCTAGTTTGAGAGGATTCATTAAAAGAAACACACAAACTCGACTTCTTAGATGACAAGTAAGGCAGTTTTTTCTTCTTAGTAGCTTCCTCAAATTTGGAAGCAACACAGCCAAAAATTAGTGACATATTGCAGTCAATTTTGCACACTACTGATCTGCATTATGGCTACTTAGATGCAAAAGTTGGAATGGTACAGAGGCTCTCAAGTGACCATCAACTGGATTAAGTGCCCCAACAGGAAGGAGGGTGACAGTTTTGTCACCAATGGGGCAAGGGATCAGTAACACAGGTGTAGGACTGTGCTGTCACAGCCATCACAGCTCCGTGTGGCTGCACTGTCTTGAGAAATGACTTAATGCATGACCTCCACAGCATGACCCTTTGGGCAGAGGGGACTTGCTCTTGTCAGGGCTGTTGCTTTTCACTAGGAAAGCTAAGGAAAGGCCTGTCTCAGGAGAAGCATGTGCACCTGGGAAGAATAAACACCCTTGGAAAGCTCAACTTGCAGAAAGAGACCTTTCTATCAGCTATTTCCAAATGTTTCAAGGCTGTGCAAGTGGCATCAGACAGCCTTGGTATCTGAAGAGATTTTTCTGCATGCTTTTATCTTAAAAGCAGCATTGGTAGTAGTTCAATAGCTTTTCTTTTACTGAATTAACTCTAATTTACATTCCAAGTAGGAAGCCAATGGAATTGAGCTTTTTAGCAATATATTAAAAAGAACATATGGATTAACTTGTCACAGTCTGATGCTGATCTGGTACACAAATTCCAGTACAGCAGAACTGCTGTATATATATATTTCACCTTGACAAATTCTTTTTTCAGTCTCTGTAGTTGGCATTTTCTGATGTGTGTAGTGTATTAGAAAATTCTGTTTTGTTGATGGCTAACCAATATCACCACTATCGCCTCTATAAAGAGGGCAATCCACTTCCATATATCAGTCCAGACCTGTCTCCCTTAAATCCCATGCAACCACAGAATTGTGTGCTTTTTTCTAGCTAACTAACTGACAAACATCAATGGACTCCTAGATTCTACTAAGGGTTTTGGATGTGAAAATGTGACTGTTGTGAGGGGAAGCCTCCAGATTTCTAAGGCACACATATCAGACAAAGGTACAAAACAGGGTGCCAATTCCAGGAGAGAAAGGATGTCTCACCAGCCCTGAATCAGTAACTAATAGGATAAAGCATTATCTGGTACTCCAGAAATATTCCCCAAACTCCTCATTTTGCTTTGCCTGTGCTTATGCCAAGAAAGGTTTGGAAAGAAGCCAAATGACAGGTCAAGACAGAATGAACTTTAATAGAAATGTGGGTCATATTAGTACCACAGCAAGGAATAAGGTACAACTCTGATTACACTCAGGCTGCTTAAGAGAAGTACCATGTGACTTACTTAAGGGAGACAGAAAAAACATACAAATTACACAGGAGGAGGTTAGCTCATTACATTGGGTATAAAATATAATGTTATGTGTAACAGTAAGTTAAAAGTAAAATGTAGAAAACAGAAGCTGTAATGAAGTGTATTGAGACCATGCGTGCAGTAAGGCTAAGGAATATTTAACAACTAAAGAACAACAACAAAATAGCCATTAGCAGTAACATCAGCTACTTCTTGACCTCATGTTTCAAACAAACCATTCTGCTTTCAAAAAAAATAATACTGAAAATCTTATTGAAACAAGTCAAACAGAAGTATAAAATTTAGTACAAAATCATGTCTTTCAACTGAAAAATAGTTTTTGAGGGCTGAAAGTTAACTGTCCATACTGCAGTAATGAAGGAGAAGCAAATTTTACAAATCGTGAGTAATGTTTAATGTTCTCCCTTCAGCATTTTATAATAAATCTGTTGTCTGTTAAAGATTACTGCCTATGGGCATCAAATTCATGAACACCTTCAGAGTGATCTGTGCTTTGCATTGATCTATATTTGAAGGATAAACTCATTTAGTTGTGTATGAGCTGTGGACTGGGCTATTCAGATGTCAGAAAAGCTAACAAAAGCCTGTTAATGTATTGATAAATGCTTCATACCATAGCACATCATCATAAAAGAATGAATTTGAGGCCAGCCACGCATAAGAAATCATGTTGCCTCTCAAGGTGTGTGGCCATAATGAGACACCAGCACATTACAAAGTAGAAGGTTTAAACTTAGTACAGACAAGGTTGTCTTTAGGGCAAAGGAGGGTCAACCATGAAGATGATAATTTCCACTTTAAACACTGATTATATTCTTGATAGTACCTTGATTTCCAAAGCTGGTATCAATACCAGAGCCATCCCATGACTCTACTGCGCTGTCAACACTGGGGACTGTAGCAGAATAGATGTCTGAGAGTTTGCCAGATTTCTGTGCAGCAGAGGTTTCATCTTCAGCATCGCTCAGTTCAGTTATATGACCCACAGGGACAGAAAATTTCTTGGGACTGGTAGCTGAACGGGATTATTAAAAAAGAGAGAAAAGAAAAAAGGGATGGTCATGGCTTTAATGCAGTTCTAAGATCATGCTTTTTTTGCTACTAACCTGACATTTTCTCCAGAGATGGCCTAAACGCTTCGTAATCTGTAAAAACACACTCATTTAAAGACCACTGATGCTACTTTGGCCATGCTTACCATCTGTCTGCTTCTTGATTTTCAAGGTGACAGTTTCTCCTGCCATCTGTAATAAATGAATGGCTTCACTCAAAGGCTTTCCTTTCAGGCTGCTACTATTTATTGCTAGGATTCTGTCTCCTATGTGGATTGCTCCAGTTCTACAGCAAGAGAGAAGTTCAACATTAGAAGAGCAGGGAAAAAGAAAAAAAAGAAAAAAAAGAAAAAAAAGAAAAAAAGCAAAAAGCAAAAAGCAAAAAAAAGACCATTGCTTTGCATCTTTGGAGGCATTAAACTCTCATCTTTTGTTTTGCATTCATAGCTGTGTTACAGAGTAATTCTACTGTTAGAAACGCTTATGGCAAGTCACCTTTGTTGTGGTGGCAATAGCAGAGCTGAAACATGGAGATTTGGATTTCAGTGTTACTGCAGTAGTTAATAAGCTGTGGATGATATTCATTGCAGCCCATCTGGTTAAGAATAATCTCAGTCAGTTCGATAGATTTTGAAATTAATGCAATGTTTCTAGAGCCACAGAACGGATAACAGCAGTGTGAGCAAGTAGCCTGCTATTTCACCAATGTGGCTTTCCAGATGGACTGTGTCATAAGAAGAAAATAAATTCTCTTTGTGTAAATGCCCTGTTGTTCTGGCTGAGCAAAACTATTGTGTTTTGTGTTCCCTAAATTTTCTCCTAAACTAACATGAAACTTACAAGTTGCAGTGGCTCTACCTATCATAATGGTGACGGGTGACTGAAAACTTTAGCATATCAATTATTCCCTATCCATTACTTACTATGAGGAGCATTTCTGCTCCTCGGATAGCTACGGTATAAGTGCATATACAGACACTGTGTGCATACTATGAGAAGAATATTTTCAGATAAAGTTAGTTAACATGACGTGCTTTCCTAACCTTTCTAACATGAAAGGCTGCCACTTTTAAAAGAATGTTCTTGTGACTGAGTAGGTTTTCCAATGATATTTAAAATACGGATCACAATTTGCTCTGATTTGTATAGTATATGCAAGAACATCCTGTTAAGATATTTCTCATGCTCCCAAACTCAGTAATCATCACAAAATGACAGTGAAAATGTTTTAAACTCAGATCCAAAGAACTGCTAAACCATGAAAATTAGCATGTTTGGGTCAATAAAATTAATCTCTATCTTGACAAAAAGAATACTTAAAAGTAATTTGCCTTCCAATATACCTTTCAGCTAATCCTCCTTTTGTAAGGCTGGAAATGATTATGGGATCAAAAGGCTCTTCTGTACCAGAGATTGTAATTCCAAGAGGTCCACCATAGCGCTTGAGCTCAACAGTATAAATAATTGCTCCTGAGCTCTCCTGTTCATCTGTAATAAATGCCAAACAGATGCAGTTGGTTTCTTATGAAAGAGGGAATGAAAAAAATAACACATTCAATCTAGTGACTGGTGATCAAACCACATTTTCAGGATCACATTTCAGATACACTTCTTCATCATAGTCTCCTGGATTATTTAGAAAAAAACCCACCTTGTGCAATTTCTTCTTTATTGCCAGAACATGCTTATATTGACGACAGTAAAACAACTCTCCCTACTGTAACAGGACTGAATTCTACTGTATCTTCTTCCTCTATTCTTACTGTATACAGTATTCTTACTGTATCTTAGTATCTTCTTCCTATTAAAATGTGACTTCAGGCTATTCAGTTAGAGAAGAAACGCTTTACTACTGGTGCAGTAAATACCAGAACAACTTTTCTGTTCCTTGAATTGAATGGAAGGTATTTACAACAAAGGAGAATTCAAAATTTTTAAAACTAACTTACTTCCTTAAAAAATTGTGGGAAAGGCCAAAAGTCATCATGAGATTAACATCTGAAGAAAACCTGTAATACATCCCCTCTTTTTAATGGAGAAATTTTAAACTTTCAGAATTGAATAAAAAGTATTAACTGAACTGAATAATAACTCCATTCAATTTTATTTATTTCACTATTTTCATGAAATCTGCATTATTTTGAAATTGTAGCCTCGCCAAATAATCATCATAAACGGAAAGAATTTACCTCTGGCTAAGCTAAGTACAGTGTGCTTTCTGCGAACGCTACCCAGTTGGTGCTGCATCAACAGGAAAGGTTGCTTTATTAATACAGTGCATGTCCTTCACATATTAACCAAAATGCACCACAGTAGGAGAGAAATCAACTGCAGTATCTTTTAGTTCTGAAGGAATATTTTAAAACTTTAAATGTCAAATTTCTCCTGTTTCTCCTCGGGTCAAATGCTCCCTTGCCCATCTTATGACATTGATATTCAGCCAAGGTGTCTGGCCTGGCAAGCAACATTTCCTAGATCTGCGGGGTAATGACATTTTGAATGGTTCAGCAAGTGTGGAAAATGTCTAAGATGCGCATTGAGTAAATGTGACTAGAACTAACCTGAGACAAGTCAGAAAATTCAAATGCTCACATTTTTGTACCAGCCAGTGAAAAATTTTAAGAGGAGAAAAAGAAAACTGCATCACTCCAAAGGTTCAAAGTATTGCTTCCTTCTAACGCTGCATGTGATACTTCAGCAGAGCTGGATAAACACTAATATCTTTGGAGTTACTTTGTTTCTTCCCAAATTGCAGAAAATTTAGGTCTAGTTTCCCCCCATCCCAAATCCCTCCTATTTCCCACTTGCTACTCATAACAGAATCATTCCACAGAAGAATCACAGTATGGCTGGGGTTAGAAGAGACCTCTGGAGATCGTCTAATCCAGCCCCCCTGTTAAAGCAGATTTTCCTATAGTAAATTGCTCTTGCTTGCCTGTTGGAGCGTTCATGGGGCAATGACAAATCCTCCGAGACTTAACACTGATGATGTTTACACAGGTGTGGCATTGACATGTTACAGGACTTCAACAGAAGGATGAAGAGTAATCCCCCAAGCTAATCGAAAATGCAATAGCCAGTATCTGCTAAGGGCTGACACAACGCTAATGTTTCCCTGTTACCCATGGCAAGTGAAAAAGAAGATGATAGTAATAATGCAGCAGTCTTGCCACATGAGAGTTGGAAGTTTATAGATCTTAGTGACTGACTAGAAAGGAGACTGGTCCATTATGTCTTTCTTCTGGAGAGCCCTAGTTAAGAAAATTAATGGTAGAATGCATCAAATGTCAAATTGCTTCACTACTCTCTTTGGTGCTCTTTCCAGGCAGTACAAATGAAAACTATTCAAAAACATGGCCTAAAAGTGGACTGAGCTCAAAATAAAGGCCAGTTCTCACACGAAAGCAAAGAATTCTTATACTCAAAAAAGGCTGGTAGCCATTAGATTATTCAGGAGATAAAATTATCCTCAGAATTGGAAGCTAGAAGGAAAAAAAAAAAAAAAAAGGAAAAATTGCTGAAAACATGCTTCCACCTCGGGGGAGGAAATGCAATCAAATGAAGATGTTTGGGAGGGTCTCGTGTTTTTGAGATTTTCCTTCTTTCTTTTCTTGTAGTGATGCAATTGTGGATAATTCTATGAATTTTTCTCGGAGGGACACAGCTCTGAGCTATATAAAATCATCTAGAGAAGGGAGGAGTATAGAGAGAACAAGGAAAACCAGAAGTAGGCAGAAGGAAGAGCTAGAAGCTACAAATACGTTAAATGAATACCAGAAGGTAATACCAGAAGGACAGAAGGGGAACAAGAACCTAGGGAGGAAGAACTCCTCCTCCCTGCTTTCCCCTCCTCAAAAAAGCATACATGGGAGGTTAACAAGGTGTTAAAGGAATCTGTTTTGTACTGATCATATTGGGATGATACTATCTGCTTTCAAAAGCAGCTGAAGGAAAAGAGCATTCTGTGACAGAGAGGCTGCCAGACCTTGTATGTCCCGCAGACTACTACTCTGTGTTGCTGTTTCACATAGGCATCAATGACACAGCTGTTAGTAACCAGAAGAACATCAAGAGGGACTACGAGGAACTGGAAGCAGCAGTGAAGAACGTGGGAGTACAGGTAGTCTTCTCATCAGTCCGCCAAGTTAGGGGAATGGGGAGAAAAAGGGCTGATAGAATTAAGAAAACCAATGGTTAAATGGTTAAGGGGGTGGTGCCATGAACAGGGCTTTGGCTACTTATGTCATAGAGCTAGTTTTGAGAAATCTGGTCTTCTGGGGAAGGATGGGGTTCATCTCTCGGAGAAGGAGAAGATCATCTTTGGCAACAAGCTTTCCAATTTAACCAGGAGGGCTCAAACCATCCCACTTTGAGGCTGGTGATGGTTATGGTTGCCCTGGACCTGGAGTTGGATCACAGGCCAGTAAGACAGCACCTAAGGCGTGGGATAAGGAAACTCCAGTTGGTAAATCAGCCTCAATGGGAGCCCAGCTCAAATGCCAGTACATTAATGCATGGAACATGGGAAACAAACAAAAAGAGTTGCAGGTGTGTGCATGCCTACAGGGCTGTGATGCCATTGGCAGCACTGAGATGGGATGGCTCTCATGACTGGAATGTAGGAATAGATGGGTATAAACTCTTTAGGAAAGACAGGCAGGGTAGAAGGAGAGAGGGTGTTTTCCTCTACATCAATGACCAACTGGAGTCCATAGAGCTCCACCCGGGGATAGATGATGAGCTGACAGAGAACTTACAGGTTAGGTTTAAAAGGAAGGCAGGGGAAAAAGACAGTGTAGTGCAAGACTGCTACAGGCTGCCTGATCAGGAAGACTTGTAAAAAGATAGGAGCGGCTTCATATTCACAAAACATGCTCCTCGTGGGAGATTCAACCACCCTGATATCTGTTGGAGGGACAACACAGCAGGGCACCAGAAATCAAAGAGGTTTTTGGAATGTCTTGATGATAACTTCCTCTTTCAAGTGGTATAGCAACCCACAAGAAAAGGTGCTATGCTGGACCTTGTCCTCACAAATGAGGAGGGACTAGTGAGTAATGTGAAGCTAAAGGGCAGCCTTGGCTGTGGTGACCATGAAATTTTGGAGCTGGAGATCCTTAGGGCATCTAAAAGGGTGTGCAACAAGCTTGCTACTCTGGACTTCAGGAGAGTGGACTTTGAACTTTTCAGGGAACTGCTTGGCAGGGGGATGTGATATTCCCCTGGAGGGAAGAGGAGCCCAAGAAAGTTGGTCAGTATTCAAGGACCATCTCCTGCCAGCCCAGAAGCAGTGCATCCCAAGAAAAAGGAAGGCAGGTAAGAATGCCAGGAGGCCTCCATGGATCAGTAAAGAGCTCCTGGACTTAAGTGCAAAAAAGTCTATAGGGAGTGGAAGCAGGAACAACAGGCCAGTCAGTCTCACCTCTGTGCCTGGCAAGATGATGGAAAAGATCCTCCTGAAGGCCCCACTAAGGCTCATGGAAAATAAAGACAGGGTGACTGGTGGAAACCAACATTGCCCCAACATTGTCCCAACCAAGGGCAAGTCATGTCTGATGAACTTGGTGGCCTTTTATGACGGAGTTACAGCACCAGTGGATAAAGGAAGAACAACTGACATCATCTACCTAAACTTGTGCAAGTGTTTGACACTGTTCCGCATGACATCCTGGTTGCCAAGTTGGAGAAAAATGGATTTGATGGATGGACCACTCCATTGGTAAGGAATTGGCTGGTGATTGCACTCAGAGAGTTGTGTTCAATGGCTCAATGTCCAAGTGGAGACTGGTGATGAGTGACCTTCCTTAGGGATCAGTGCTGGGCCCGGTGTTATTTAATAATTTTGTAGGCGATATGGGCAGTGGGATCAAGTACACCTTCAGCAAGTTTGCAGATGACACCAAGCTGAGTGGTGCAATTGACATGCTAGAGGGAAGGGATGCCATACAGAGAGACCTGGACCTGGGAGGTGAGCCCATGCCAACCTCATGGAGTTCAACAAGGCCAAGTGCAAGGTCCTGCACCTGGGTCAGGGCAGTCCCAAGCACAGATACAGTCTGGGCAGAGAGTGGCTTGAGGGCAGCCCTGAGAAGGATTTGGGAGTGTCAGCTGATGAAAGATTCAGCATGAGCGAGCAGTGTGTTCCTGCAGCCCAGAAGGCCAACTGTATCCTGGGTTGCACTAAAAGAAGCATGACCAACAGGTCAGTCTCAAAAGTAAAGAAAATTTCAATACACTGATAAGGGGAAGATCAACCTTGTATGTTCACCCCTGAAGGGAAATTGCCATTGCAGAAAACCAAAGATTTCTTTTTGCAGTATAGCTTCTGCAGGCAATATATCACTTAGATAATACAAAATTGTACATATATATATATTTTTTTTTTTTTTCACTTTGTCAATAGTAAAAATCTGCAGTGTTTAGCAAAACCATTTCACTAAAAATGCAAAAGAATAAACCTGCAAATACACAAGAATCTGAAATAGGCTCATTGCTAATACCAGAATTGTCCTCATCTTTGCGGATCTTTAACTTTACAAGGTCCTCACAGTGCTGAAGGATCTGAACAGCATCTTCCATTGAGCAATTGTCAAGTCGGATGTTATCTATTGCAAGCAACTTATCACCCAGTTCTAGTGTTCCAGTTCTGTGAACAAGTAAACAAGATTACATGAAATGCTAGTAACATTATTTTAGAAAGTATAAACACTAATACAGAAACACGACAATTTTTTTTAAACAATTATTTCTTTATATGTTGGACATTTCACATGTAACTGCTGTGCCCTAAATAAAAGCAGAAGGTTCTCACAAGTTTCCTCGGTTTAACTTGAGACTAGCTGGCTACACAGTGGATAGAGATTTTTACTGGATGTCTTACCTGTGAGCAACACTTCCTTTCTTGATATCAGAAATAACTAGAGGGTCCCCTGGTTTTCTACTGGATGGAGCTGTAATAAAGAATAGATATAAGCATCTGTTTGTATTTCTATATATGCACATAGGCTAAAATTATATCCAGAAATCAATATTTCCTACAAGTTATTTATCTGTATTGTATTTCTCCCCTTCCTCTATTCCATAGATAAATAAAAATGGCAGCAGCATATTACCAAGACTGCAAAGTCTACTTTTTAAAAACTAGAAAATTCCAGAACTAAGGTGACTATTGCAAAGAGAATTCAATCCAGTATGTCTGAATTCTGGATTAGGGCAGGACTCAACCATGTGAAGAAACCATGGCACAGCTACATGATACGTCATAAAATGCTGTGTAGCACCAACGCACAAGGGAAGATTGGTGTTGGCAGCTCCCAAACACACAGAGCCGTTCTGACAAAATTTATAGAGTGGGCTATACCACATTCTTTACATCTGCTCTCATCTCATTGAGTGTTTAAGGCAGAGGCATGAAGATAGTGCTTCCTGGTTGAGAAAGGAGCTGTCTACTTTTCAGTGAATCACATACTGTGGATAACTGCCACACTTAGGCTGGGCTGACACAGTCACCACATCCGCACAGATGTAGCTGACACCATGTGGATGCTTGCTTCAGGATGACTCATTGCTTCTTCTGAAATAAACGTGGCCCTTCTGTTGAGTAACGTCTCTCCTCTGTGCTGCTGCTGAGCCTTAAGCATTGCACACTTCTGCTCACTTTGGACAGTGAATAGAACCACTGCAACTCCAGTAACACTGAAGTTAGTAACTCATCTCTTCGTAGAGGAATCTGATGTTATCTTCTATTTATTTCCTGCCTGTCCATCATTATTAAAATGATGCTCTGCTGTACAATGCCAGTCACTGTCATTCTTTAACTACTTGTGCAAAAGCATTTGCCAGGTTTCCCTTGGCAAGTTCTGCAAGCCATTCACAGTGCAGCTTAGCAATTTAATTTGACTTTTGGATCTCTGGGTTAGCTACCCCAGAGGATGAAAAGAACAATGACTGACTGCAGTCCAGAGGACTGATTCTTGGCACAGCTTCAGTGAGTGCATTGTTTTCAAGAGTTGATGCATTTGCTGATAGAAGAGGACTGCATTGAATATCTGATAAGGCAAGCAGTGGGATCAGAAATTGAGGATGGCAAAAGGCATGTTCTTAGAGAACAGTGTGTCACCTATCAGGAAGCACACCACCCGGAACTGCTGGGGTGAGGAAACAGTCCAGAGACCAACTCACGGGACTGCTGCCGTAGAAGAGCATGCTGTGTGGTATAAAGCCCTTAGATCTCCTAAAAGCACTAATGGTTTTGTGCATCTAAGGCTCTTCAGCCACCTTACGCCATTTCTGGTTTGTACCTGCTGAGGCCTCTGCATTCACACACACAAGGTATTTCTCCATTAGGCACCAATGACTAACTGACAGTCATCAAACAAGCTGCTAGTATTGGTGGAGGATCACTACAAGATCCTGATGTCATCTTTTTAGCAGATCACAATTCCTCTCTTTGGTAGAAAATAACAGATTCACTCCTTCAGCAAACATGAGGTGTATTAATAAAGACATTTGCAACATAGTGCTCTAACAGATATTGTTAACTTTGGCTGCCCTCACTGAGAAAGCCTCTGAATGTCCACAAGAATTGTTTAAGTACTGGTGATGAAGCCATATTTCATATGTAGCGTCTTGAAAGTCCAGAAGACAGAAGTCTGAAGAATTTCAAGAACTTTTAGAAACTTAGAAACAGCAGGCTTTCAGGAAAGCGCATATGTCCCAATTTGAGAACAGCAGTTAACTTTCTGCAAGATATCTAATTTTCATAGCTTGTTTCTCACACTTGCATGCCACAGGTCAAATATATCTTATATGGCATTTCTATGATTTACTTGAATAGGTTGGGTTTAGTTCACCGATTGGTGTCTTGTTAAAATTCTGAAGTATCTCTTCAGTGAACGTTTTTTAATGCAGAGTTTACCTTCTGTGTTGCCTCATAAATCCCTGAGGTCACGTGCAAGTACAATGCTTGTTCTTTGAGATTTGTGTGTTGAGACACTTTTTGTTAAACTGATTTCAAAAATTATCAGAACTAGAGAAAACAGTCCATTATTGTTCCAAAAAGAAAACAGAAAAAAAAATCAAAAAAGGGCAGAGAGAATACTCAAAATGTGAATCCACAGAGTACGTATGGAGACAAAGGATAAAACATTGTACACAAACTTATTAAAGTTTCAAAATGAAGCAGCCTGAACCAGCTGCATTTTGTCATTTAGCCTGTGCTATTGTCTGGTGGATGAAAGTCCTTTTGCAGGACGAAAATACAGCTTGGTGTGAAATGAATTTCCCTACATTGACAAGCCCTTAATAAGCAGCCACATCACACTTTGTTGGTTTGTTCTGGTAGTTCAAAGTTCACGACAGACTTAGTACAAACTATTTAAGTTCTGTTGCACAGATAAGATCTTCAGTTGCCTCCCTAACTTTTGTATTGCACGTCACTGCTGCCTAAGATTGCTTCCCAAACACTAACAAATAGACTGTCCCTTGCAAGAAGATTGAGCACCGTTTTCCTCATTTTATAGAAAAGGAAAGGAAACACAACAAATTTTAAGTCAAAGTATGACCATTTTTCAGTGAGCAATTTGAGATATCCACGCCCTCATTTCTTACAATAGTTTGCATGTTGTAACAGTTTCAACTGCTGGCATTTTCAGAAACAGTTGCAAATGCTCAGCATTTTTTTCAAGAGTGGCTCCAGGTTCTCAAATGTTCCTCCAGAAAATCAAGCAGTCATCTGTGGAAAATGTCTTTTTTAATCTCTCTTTTTCTTTTTGCCTGTGAAATGACCAGCATCACAGCACAATTCTATCATCACAAGGAAAAGGAAAAAAATAATTTCTCAAGGGTAGCATGAAACTTTCTTGACCGTGAGATCACCTCCTTTTACTTTCTGCAGTCCCCTCCTCATTCATTATGCAGCCTTCATCCCCTTTGCTACGCAGCAGTTTCATTTCTCTCCAGAGAGTGAGAAGGAAGAATGAGAAAGTAACATTTGATCATTGAATTAAGAAAGATATCCTCATGAATTAACACAAGATGTTTGAAGTGACACTATATGGCCTTAAGCCTGTAGTTTTGTTTCATTTCAGAGTTATTTCTGATTTTAGAAAGCAATTAAAAACAATCTCTATCAAACATCAAACATTATCAAGCATGCGCTTGTAAGGACCACAAGCAGGCATAAAAAAAATTGAGATCCATGTGCAGAATCACATGTGGAAGAGGATAGGATGGAAGAAGAGAAACATGGTGTTACTAGAAAACACTGCAAATTAGGAACGCTGTGGTCTAGTCCTGGGAAGGGCTCCAGTCCCTTGCATAGTTAGTCAGTCTGCTCCCAGTCCATGTCAGATCCATTTTACACCGTTCTTTCTTTCCTTGCCTATGTCAGAGAATGAGCAGCCCCATGCATGAATATGCATCTATCTTCCTGACATTGCTTTCTTTCCCCTGCTAAACAAACAGCTCCTTGTCACATCTGCTTCTCTTCACTCACCTTACTGCTCACCCACATCCAGCCCTCTTGTTAAAATCCCAGCATCCCCATCCCATTATCACACCGCAATCTCTTCCCTCATCTCTTGTCTCCCTGCTATGGCTCTTCTCAGTTTCTTTCCTTGTCCACTGAAGATCTCACCTTTTCTCTGATCCACTTCTTAGTCTACTTACTGTTGAACTCCTGAGGAGATCTTACACAATTTGTGTGATGAACTACAAGAGGACTGAAGAGTGCATAAGTTGTAAATTTATCACTGCAGCTAGAATTTTGATCTTCATCAAGTTTTCTCTTTATAAATGACTCTATGGTCCTAGTTCTCGATCCCAGGCCTCTATCCTACTTGCGTTAGTAAAGACACATTTAACTCGCCTATTTGTAATTCCTACCTAGAAGCAAGTTCAGTGAAACATAATCAGCTTTGTAGATCAGCTGTTCTATTATGTTAAAAATTAAAACTTCTTTCTTCTTTCACTGCTAACTCAAAGAAAAGAACTTTGTGACTTAAACACAGACTTTGAGTGGATATTCACCCAGCCAAAATCCCCATAATAGGCTCAACCTGGCTTCAAGTTTAGCAGTTCTATTAAACTCCAAACAAATAACATCTTCTCTTGGTACAAAAAACATTTTTTAATACAAAGCCACTTATCCACAAGCCCGGTGAAGTGGAATGGAGTGGAGTAGAATGGGTTCGCATGGCATGGCATAGAATAGAATAAGTCAGCTGGAAGGGACTTTAAAAGATCATCAGGTCCGACTGCCTGATTACCTGAGGGCTAACCAAAAGTTATTATGGGCATTATCCAAATGGCTCTCAAACACTGACAGGCATGGGGCAGCAACCACTTCACTGGTTAGACTGTTCCAGTGTCTGACCACTGTCACTGTAAATAAATTTTCCCTACTATTCAGTCTGAATGTCCCCTGGTACAGTTCTGTGCCATTCTCTTCTGCATGTACCTAATTTATCTAATTCTACCAACATTTTTTATTTATTTTACTTCAATGAGAGTTAAATATTTGCTACAAATGAAGGAATAGGTTAAGCCTTAGGTCTAGCAAAGGTATGGCCTCTTTACATGTTGGAGAGGATACGGATCTGTTACAAGATAATACTTCATCTGAGACATAGAACTTCTAACCATCTCATTCTAGGAAAAGAAAAAAAATTTTTATCAAAACAAGCATGAGCTTATAGCTATCCATAAATCTGTAAGGATCTATTGTCTGCATGTTATTCTATCACTGAGGTCTTAAAGGCAAGCACTGTCACTTACAACTGATGGTGATGCCAAGTTCCACATTATGCTTCTTTGGTAGTTTTACGTGAAATGTTCCACTGCTTGGAATAACTGATTCTTTAAAAAAAAAAAAAGAAAAAGAAAGAAAAAAAACAACTTTAAATGTTAAATAATTTATAAGACATAGCAATTCTCATTTCATGGAATGACACATGTAAGTTAATGAAATCACATCAGCATTACGAGTCAGCAGGAAATATGGGTGCTGAAGTGAAAGAAGTAGGACATACAAAGTATGATTTATACCTCTATTGGTAATTTCACAGTAACTCAATTTATTTTCCTAAGGTTTAACTGAATTTATGGAGATTGCACAGACCAGCAGTCAGCTGAGACTGTGTGATTTTAGCTGGTATGCAATTTTTGTGAGTGCACATGAAAATTTTAGGACTGGCAGATAGATTTTAATTAGAAGGAAGGGAGATCAAGTCTTAAGAATTTCAGTTCTTTGTTTTTGTAGGTCTAATATATTTTTAACTGTTTGCTAAGGCAACTGCCATGGATTTTACATCCACTGGGAAGAAACAGATGAAAACATCACTAATGAAGAAGCGCCTGAAGCTGACAGAGCCAAAAAAAACCCCACAGGGCATTGCATTTGAACTCTGACTTTCTGCATCACTGCTTCTGAAAGTCTGAGCCTTGGCTTGAAAAGGAGGTAATCAAAATTACAGCTATGTAGGTATATAAACAAACATGTTGGAAGAGAGTCTAATCATAAATCTATTATGAAACAAATGGGAAGAACACAAGTCTGGAAACTGAAACACAAACCTTACCATCCCTGTGACTTCAGGTGTATGTAAATGTCAATTTTTTGTTTTGCTACTTACTTTTTAATATTCCATTTCTTCTATATACAGATGCACGTGTTATATTTGGCCTTTTTTTTTTTTTTTTAATAGTATACTAAATGAATACGTACTAAAAGATCATGAAGAATTGCAGTAAGAACATTTAGCCTGCTTTTGACATCATGATTTATAGTACTATTAACAATAACTATACTATGGAAAATACAGCACATCCAACACTGTCATGACTTCAAAGGAGCTACTGTCAGATGAGCACATAAGTCTTAAAAGTTTTTACTATTTACATAGTGGGGTAATGCACATACATTAAGTGTGCTTGCTTGATTTACACAATTTGTGGTTACATAGGCATATTCTGTATGCTTAAATACATTATAGAAGAAAGGAAAGACAGCAGTAATAATAAAGGTTCACCAGTAATATTAACGATGACTTTTCTAGCTTTCACTAATGCAATTTATACAGTTTTATTTAGATTGTTGATTTAAGATAGTGTTAACCGAAACTCTCCAGGATTTTCTGCTTACCTGTCCTATTATAATACTAGTAACACATTGTCTAGTAACACATTTCATTAGCTGGCCTGTAGAGGACTTGTCTTGGCAAAGCAGAATATTTCTATCATCTCAGGGCAGAAACATGTCTAGAAATAACTCAGAGAAGAGACTGTCACCAGATCTTTCTAAGGACTTGTCACTTCTATTTGTGTTCTGAAGCATGCTGCAGGGCTACGTGGAATGAGAAAGCTGCACAAAAAGACACATTTCATATAGGTCACTTGAAAACTCAGCGGTGTGTCTGAGAAGAAAGTCCCCATCTTTGATACCTAACACTTGCAATATACTTGGGATTTATTCCTGTGCTTTTCTTGCAAGACAGAATAACAGTACATTCATACCTGCAACATCAAATTCTATTTCCAAAGTGACCTTGTTGGTGATGGAGGAGTCTCTGAGCAGTTGATTGGCCTCATCAAAAGTGCTGTCTTCTGTTGGGATACCGTTTATTGCCACTATTCTGTCTCCAATTTGCAGGACCCCACATCTTGGTATACAATGACACAAAACAATCATCAGATGTGCGTGTTACCAGAACCAGAAACAGCAGACACACTCAACCTAACCTTAAAGAATATGTAGCAGAGCAGCACCACAGTCTGCCCAGGCACTGGGAGACGATATCAGCTGCCACTACCCCTATGCATCCTGACACTACAAGCACACACAGCATGGGCTGTGCTTTTCAAGTGTCAGGAACCAGGAGAATGGGCACAGCTTGGTGCCTCTACTCCACCCATGGGCATCACCTCTGGCTCTGCCCCCAGGCTGCAGGTGTTGCAGCTCTGCCATGGTGGCTCAGAGCTGCCTATGCAACTCCTATTGTTCTGCATGATCTCGTGGAATGATTAACAACATACATAAAAATGCAATTTAAATGTCGCAAGGGAATAATTACTAAGTCAAAATTCTGGTATTTTCTCAGATTTTGTTAGGTACCAAAACTTAACAGAATGGGATATGGCTTCCCATCATTGCACACTGAATTGTTTTTATTTGGCTTTTAATATCTTCTTAGCTTTTGAATGAATATAGCTTCCAGCTTCCTACTGGAGGACTCCTCTGGATGATAAAAGCACTGGTGCTTGTCATTCTTCTTATGGCTGATCAAGCATATGAAATATCATTGTCAGAACAGACAGTTTGTTACTTGCCGCTCTTCCATGGAGCAAGGCCTTGCAATTTCTCACAAATTGAAAGCAACAAGCCCAAACCACCCCAAGGAATGCTCACCAAAATGCACTTAGCAGTCATCTAAAAGAACCTCACCTTTCTGCTGGACTGTCAGACTCGATATAGGAAATGAGAGGTGGAGAAGACAAGGTCTCAGTAGCAAACACGCTACCCTGGAGCTGTATCCCAAACCCTACTATGGGGTCAGCTGTCAGCACTACTTCTGTGGTTTCAGTGTGGACGACCTGCCCAGCCAAACCAACAGTGCTAGAGGCTAAAGACACTACAAAACAGAGCAGACCAGGAGGAAAGACATTCAAACACAGCAGAAATTTCATTGCTCTTTGAAAAAAATTGATCTGTACAATAAACCTAGTCAACAAAATACCTCTTTTAAATTCAATTCAGGCTATGGTTTATAAATGACATATAAACAGGACTTAAAAAAGAATAGAAAACATCTGGTTATATGTTATAAAGCAAAAAGATAGTTTATGAACTGAGCAAAATACATTTGTTTGACATCCCCACCCAAAAACCACATAACATCCCTGAACTCTGGTTGCATTAAGTTTGAGGCATGGATAAGAGGAGTTTCCATAGTAGCAAAGGGATTTGATGGCACAACCCCAGCTGTTATTTAGGTTGGTTCCCATGAGCTCTTTTGAACATCTCACAGCAATGCAATGTTTTTAGCAAGAAGGCACACACTCCAGTCTTGCTTACAAGAAAGGATTCCTTTTTCTTGTACACTTTCTTGTACACATCAACTTGTACATGTTTACTACATGTCAGCAATATGCCAGGCTAACTAGGTAATGTAGGTTGAACCAGCCTCTCTGTTTTAGCAGCCCGTAACTCTAAACAGATTGTGAGAAAAAAAAAAAGAACTTCTATGGGATCTCTCAAAGGAACTGGGGAGCCCTTCTCTGAAAAACACAGGCAGCCACTTCTGTATTTTCAAGATTCCTGTACTCCTTATATAGTCCCTTTCTCTACTCTTATTCTGAATAGGAAGTATTACAGAATAAATCCAATAAAATTAACACTGAGATTCAGTGCAATTATCTATGAAATAAAATGGTCTTTGTTTGTTTGTTTTACATCTCCCTAAAAGTCTTTCAATTCCCCCAGTGACAGAACATTGTCTTTCACTACGCCATACACAAAAAGTTAGATTTTAATTGATTCCTGTTCAGACAGGAATGTTACAGTACTGTAATGATAATCATTAGTGCTGAAGATTTTTAATCTTCTGATGTTATGAATCTATGCTATCACCTCTCTAAACTTCCTCAAGATCCACCACTGCCTGCATCAGTTACCAAGAATTACATAAAAGCTCATGTTTCTGTTTGTTTTTCAAATGTTTTTTCTTTTTTTAGGTATGGAAGAAAAATGGTCCTTGTTTTTACATTATAGATAATAGTAGCAGAGTTATACAAAGATTACAGAGGTTCTGTGAGTATTTATGTGGGACTACAAGTATTAGACTTGCTCTGAAATAGTACCAAGTCTGAGTAACGTGGCACAGTCAGCAATGATTGTCAGACTCCAAAAGTTTCACTTGGCAAAATCTCATGAGTTTCAATTTTCTCCTAGCAAAGATACTTTCATTAATACAATTGACTCTGAAAGAAATTGTCTTTTCCTTACTAAATTACTGTGAATTCTCACATTTCTTGTATTATTTTTCCTTGGTAAGAATACTATATTATTTTTCTTATTCGGTAGCTTTCTTCTTACTGTTTCCTTCGTCTACACTGAGTAAGACATGCTCATATCCAAAAGAAAATAATAACCTATTCTTAGACATGGCCACGAGGTTTAGCATTCTCTGCATTTGAAAATTAGGTTTATCAAGCCCTCAGCACTGCAATGGCTAAAATATGACTAGAATAGATTAACTGAGACTTAATAACAATAGGTTCCCTAACCCATCTTCCAGAAATATCAAAATTTAGGGCATTTAAGCCCAGAAAAGTTCCATTCTCCATGTCTTTAAGATCATACAAGAATTCCTTGTTAGCTGAACCTTTGTTTCTTCTCATCTACGCATCCATTTCTCCTCTGCAACAGGCATAAAAGTAAAGCTAACTTGCTTGCTCTTTTTCTAATGCCCTACCAGGAACTTAAAGATCTCATAACCTCTATTGAAACTTTCAGGTCAGTTGTTTGAATTCAAATTGCAAAACTAAACTAATTCTTGTGGGATTTAAAATTCACCCCGACAAATATTTTGATGATGAGGACACTTGCAAGTGACCATTGGGAACTTCTTCCATTCCCAAAGTAACAAAATCAGCAGAGATGAAAATACTCTTTCCAAACCGCACAACAAAGAGCTATCTATCTATCTGCCAACTCTCTATAAAACATCACAGATGATACCCAAAACCATGGCTTAAAACTTGTCGGAATTTGTAATTCAACAATGACTGCAGCAAGAAACACTGACTTGTTTTTTTCATGCATGTGAAGCTCCAGTCACCAGGGAGCCAGGAATCCCAGTGCTTTAAAAATGGTGCATGAATGGGTAAGTGGCTACAATGAACCCTGCTTGCTAGTGATACAGGGTGCACTTCAGCATACTGTTTCTGTATCTATCTGATTCTTAGTGGCAATTTTAGGGGCTGGTTTATAGGCTATGCAGTATGTAAATAATATTATTGAATGTGAAGGTTATGTACTTGTTACTTTTATTCCTGCAGCTGCAAGAGAAGCAGAACAAGATGTTATCAAAGGTAAGTAACTATAGTGTCCCACTTTGAGCCTTGGAAAATAGAAATTGTTCCTCGTTCCTCCTGCTTGCGGCTGGCTTAGAAGTGCTGAGAAGTATACATTCCTAGTAACTATCAAGTAAGTTGGTATAAACTTATGTCTGACCTTCAAGTATTATTACAAATACCTCAGGATTTAAATTTTAACCAAATAATAGTCTATGCATTTTTACAATGAGTACCATTTAAAATCAAAAAAGCAGAGGAAGAATAAAGACAGGAAACAAGTGGCATAAATAAAGCACATGACAGCAGGGCATGCCTTCAATTTATACAGCCACGTAGTTGGAAAGATCTGCATAACTAATGCAATGACTGCAACTCCTGGTCATAAAAGTGCTGTAAGCCTTCTGTACCATCATGCTCCGTCATCATAAATTTTGGAATGATCACATTAATTTATGCAGCTTTTCCTAAATAACTGGCAATGTAAACTTTATAGCACTCTTCATCAATACATCCTTTTCTTCCCAAATGCCATCCAAAAAGATTTATTTTGTTACCTTAAAAAAAACCCTTGAATTATTAACAACAACAAAAGGATCACTAAAATTAAGAGAACGTGCTATTCCTTTTCTATGAAAAGGACAGCAGTCAGTGCTACCTGGCTTTCATGAGTCTCCCGCAAAGGGAGAGGAGTAAGGTTTGCCAAGTCTTGTTGATAGGTGGTGGAAAGGTACAGGACCAGTCTTTCTCTGTCATGGTCACTTGTAGCACATTTAGTCCAATGAGCATCTCTTAAGCTGGTTGTTACTGCAGTCACAAGTACAGGCAGAAGTCTAGCAATAGCAGTAAGGAATTCCGCGTGGGCTGAAAAGCAAGCTCACAGACAGGGCAAGCAAGCCTGGGTGGCCAGCCAGTTCCTCTAAAGTTCTCTCTGATTCACGGTTGCTGAGGGAATCACTGCTTATAGCGAAGCATAGTCAGACTCTGCCCATCCAGTGAGTGGGCTAGTTCCACGTATTTCTCAACGCTGCATATTCAGATCTCATGATCAGGCAGATACAGAATAAATCACTCCACAATAAAGCCTATTCTATAACGTCCTAGCTAGAGATTTGTTTAATCATTGCAGACTCTCATCTCCAGAGACTTCTGACTTTAGGAACATCTGAGGTGTGCTGTAGTGCTTATGTGACTGTCTCATTTTAATCTAATGTTATTGGGCTTGCTCTGAGCTTTTGCAGGACAACAAATTGCAGGGTATTGAATGAAAAATATCTGAAAAATCCAACGACATAAGTAACAGCCATTCCAAGATGCATGATATTAAAATTACAAAAGGATTAACAGTCCTTTGTTGAAGGCAATTGTTACAACAGAGCACAGGCTAAGAACCGTATTTTGCATCCAGCATTATTTATTTTATTATTCAAATTCGTTAGCATAAGTGTAAAACTACTACTGTTTCTCATGTGAGGACATGTAAGAGCTGGATTTCTACTGATTTCATAGAATGGATGGACATGCTATCTCTCCATGACATCAAAGGATGCATTAGAAGCTATCATGTCAACAAATGATTTGTCAGAATATAATAAAAAATGCATGTAAATGTAAGGTTATGCAAAAATATTTGCTTTACAAAAGAAATTAGAACAAGCAAACAACAACAACAAAAAAGCAAGAATGCAAAACCTCAGTTCCTCTCTCAAACTCTTCCTCTCATTTCCATAGTGCCTGGCCTTGGTTGGAGACTGCTGTTCTGCTCTGACCGTGGGAAATCTTTAGTACAGGGCAGAAGCAGTGTAATATGCAGAAGTTCAGTTTTTTCAGAGTGGATCTGTGAGCATTATTAGATGTATCAGATGGTTACGCAGCATTTTGCACTTCCTTGTTCTGAAGAAACTGAGCCGATGTTGATGCTGAAGGTCACAGGTTGACACATAAGCAAAAGGAGAGATGACTTTTACATGGAGCCTGGGAAACTGCATTTATACAGCCGTGCTCTTGGCCCAGTGTATACTTCCCAATACACCAAGTGGAACAGACTGAAATATATTCATTCTGGTTTGGGAAATTACTGACTCGTGGGAAATTCATGCTTTGAATTTCAGAGAGTGGCCAGAGACAATTATTTAGTTTTCACTGTTATTTGTCACTCTTTCTCACAAAAATGATTGTACTTGATGTGGTGTAGATGAGAACATCAGAACTACCAATAAGGTACAGTGGCAAGCTCTTCTCATTTTGTAATATGATAGCTGAACTTACCAGCAATCTCTTTTTGACTGTTCAGCTATGAATTTTATTCCCCAGTGAAAATGGGAAGATTTGAAAAAGGAATTTGAAAATTGCTTCAGTAACATCATGACAAACCATTGCAGGATTGACTGAAGGAAATATTGCTTTATGTATTCCAGATGAGATAGTTCAGCCATATGGCCTCTACTTATCACATTTTAGCTTTGGAAAAATATTTTTATGCTGACTTTTCCCCACATCTAAAAGAAACACCAATTGTTCTCTTTTCTGCCTAACATAAATTAATTAAAGTACTTTGTACCTTTCTTCTGCATCTTCCCCCTCCTCCACCCATTATTGCACATTTTGAGCAGTTGCTGTTACCACCTACAGGAGCTTTTGAAGTCCTTCTTTTTCATCCTCCGCCTCATCATTGTCCCACGTGGGCTGGTGGAGTAGAGGCTGCGAGGTAAGGTCCCCATGTTCAGGGAACTCAGGCTGTATGCACTCATGGAGGTAGGAGAGAAGGATGAAGACACCAAAGCTGCTGTAAGAAATCAAACACTTGGCAAACAGCACTCAGCTTTCACAGAAGAGTGCGGCACATGCCTGTAACTCATCAGTGAATCAAACAATGTGTATGATGCACAGGAATGGCTTGTGCATTTCTGATAACAAAACATTGAACTGCATAGGTGACCCTGGAGAGAAGTACAGCTAGCATACAACGAAAATACCTGCTGGAAGCTAACAAAGATACTGTAGATAGAGAAATTACATTCATAATACACACCTTTCTTCAGGACAAGTATGTTAAATCAAAATTTTCAACACACATCCATGAATTGATGCAGACTACTATATCTAGATATACTGATGTTAGAAATGTCTTTTTGTAGTAGGTAATTTCTGACGAAAGATTTGTAAGCTATGTTTTGCATGCAAATATTGCATTTTATATACACTACACAAATCTAATGATCTACTCATAGAGCA
The DNA here is from genome assembly GCA_030625065.1 of Alectoris magna. Classification (NCBI taxonomy): domain Eukaryota; kingdom Metazoa; phylum Chordata; class Aves; order Galliformes; family Phasianidae; genus Alectoris; species Alectoris magna. The sequence goes on along the minus strand of CM060560.1, from coordinate 163,884,617 downwards.
GAAGAATGAGTTCATCAAGAATTGCCAAGCCTTTTCCTGCCTACAAAGGATGTCTTGTTACAGAAAGAAAAAGGCATAAAATGTCAGAAATAACCTTAGCATGGCTATGAAAAAGTGTAGCATCCATAAAACTGAAAAGATTTTAGTGCCTGAAATGAGAAAACTATGAATAAAAGAAGAGGGAAAGGAGGAAGAAGAAGAGGAGAGACTACATCAGCAGGAAAAGGAGTGGAACATTACGAAGGCTTTTTTGAGGAGACGTTTTCTGGAATTTCAATGCTGGCATCCTGCAATGGTCAGGGTGGTAGGTGTTATAATGGTGGTAGGTGAGGAGACTGCTGTGGCTGTTGGCACACGAATCCCAGGTATGTTGCCTGTTGCTTCTTTGAACCTTCACTGCCCACATGAAGGGATGATGGAAAATCAGAAAACAAAAGGACCAGAGAAAAGGTAACTGAATTACATAAACAAACAAAAAAGTCCAAAAATGAAAATGAATTGAAAATAATATAAATGAAATAATAAATAACCTGGTCTTGTCTTCTTACCAGGAGGTGCTACCTTGGGGAACAAAAATAATGCATCTTCTCAGAATAAATACTTCTGATTGTTTGCTTGTATTCTTGTATTCATTTTTTAAAAGATTAGTATGGAATCTGTTTCTAATTTCCTTCTGGCTTTAGGAGCTAAGGTTGCAAATTTCTTTAGAGAATACTAAGGTATCATACATGATCACTAACTGGAGATTAGTAAGTCTCTACATTCAGATACCATACACACACTGTATGACAGTCATTTCAATTTACTGCACCGATATTTTAATTTTGACAGCATATACTGTTGGCATTAGACTACCCTATGCCACAAACATCTTCCTTAGCCCAGCAGCAAAAAACGCTATCCTGAAGCCTCATTAAAAAAGAAAACACAAATCTAGAGCTCTTATTTGGATATGTATTTTTTTCTTTTAACTTAGCCTTCAAAACTTTAAAATATGTTTTTCTGGATAAAATTTGAGACAGGGTTTGATTGCTGATTCCAGGTATGGAGAGTCCATATGCCAAAGATGAAGGCCAGTATTTACCAATGGGACAGGAAGTACTTCAGATGATGTGTCAAATATTAAAAGAAAATGACTGAAACTCCCCTTCATTAAATAGTCTGGTCATTATTCAACTCAATGTAGTTGTGTTCTTGCTGAACCACAGTGGAGCACTACGGAAACTGCTCACTGAATTTTTGTCTTAAAAAAAATAAATAAATAGAAAAGAGAGGTACACCCATATGCCTTTGGCCCATCAGCTGTATCACCTATAAGGCTGCAGGCACATAGCAACCCCATGCCAGACTTTAACAGTGGTTTGAAGTCTGTCAGTTTAGGTTGGAGCTACTTTGTGTTCATATCTTGCGCCATGACACAGACAGGGGAAAATGGAAGCTGCTGCAGCAAGCACCACACAGTGCCAGAAGCAAAGCTATAGTTTTGTTTCACTTCATACTACAGGAGCAATGATTCATTAATTATTAGAATATATTAACCATTTGGTGACTAAAAAGCCAAGCCTGACACAACACTGAAGAGTACATGAGGGAAAGGAGAGCACGGGGGCCCACTCCGTCCTCGTGGCCTCATGGCTGGGGCTCCATGGGCCCTGGCATGACGTGGCCTAGTCCCAGGTCAGGGTGCCCTGGGCCTGCATCCCCCCCTGAGGGCACCCCCTGCCCCCACCCTCCTGGAGCTGCTCTGATATGTGCTTGACCCAAATGAATTAATGTTTTAATATTTATTTTCCTCAACAGGTAACAAATGAGGTGAGGGTGTCCCTACAGGAAGGGATGCATGAGACGCCAGTGGCATACACTGGCTGGCCTGCCTCTCCGAGTGCCTCACCCTCAAAGACTTCAGAAAATCTCACATGTCAAACAAGAAAAAAATCCCAGAAACAGCAGCCTGATGAGGTGCTGTGTATCTTACAGGCTTATTGTATCTTCTCAAATGAAAATATCTCTCTGATTATGTACACAGGCATCAAGATTTTTGGATTTAACTATGGTATAAAAATTAAAATCTGATAAGAACAATGTGGCCAGGTGGATTTTCATTATTTTCAAGTTGCTGTGAGCCTTGTTTAATTAAAAAGACTGCTTCCAGCAGGAAGTCATCTGGTAGTCTTTGATTTTTTTCATGTTTTATTTTCATACTGAGAATAGAGATAAAAATGTCCTACAAAGCAGTCAGGTACACAAATTCAGTTTGCTCAGCTTGTAGAAGGATAATCCCAGCTCAACAAACGTTCTGTAAAAGGAAATCCTATCGTGTGTAACGGTAGTAATTTACTAGTAATTTGAGCCATTCTAACCCAGGGTTGTATGCAGCCAACATAAAACTAATGGGGCAGCAAGAGAAATGAATATTATCAGCACAGTGGAAAGGAAAAAAAAACACACAAGAAAATCTGATCTTTTATAGTGTTCTCCATTTTATTTTAGGGCTAGAATTTCGATTTATTTTATATACTGACTTCCCTGCCCATTTTAAATTCCTAACATGTTCCCAGAAGTCCAATAACTGAGCTCAACAGATAGAGCCTTAATGACTCAGCTTATCCCAGACATATAAAGGGAGCTTTTCAAATTCTGCAGCATCTAGGCCATACCACACCTTATGAAAGGTTGTTTCCAAAAGTATTCTTGCTTCCATAAAGCATATTACCTCCTGAATTTGTTGTGATATTGAAGCAGCACCACCTGGTTGGTGGTGGGCTGGAAAGGGCTGCAAAAATTCTAGTTATGTCAGCTTACTTAAGAAAACAGTTTTATTATTGTAGGGAGATTTTTCCCCAAAAGATGTCATTTTTGCAGATCCCCTTGATATAATTTTTTTAACAACCAGTTTACAAGCCTGGCATGGCAAGAGCATCGCTTTATCAAGCATCCTCATTAGATGAAGATTAACAACAACACTTCAAATTTTTGCTAAGAAGCAAAATGCTTCAGGAAATACAGTCATCTGAAGAAATCTTTGGCCCCAGAACTCATCTTCCCAGAAGAAACCCTATTAAAATGTTTTTTAACTAGCCCAAATTTGAATGTGTGGTGTCTTTGCTATAAAAAAGGGAGGATCTGTTTGTAGCATGCTGTCAAAAGTGAAAAGGAAATATATCACAAAATTCGTTCTCTGTATTCTGCAGTTTCACTCCCTGCTTCCGCACAGGAGCCTAACTGAAAAGGGGAAAGAGGTGCAGTTAACTAATGGAATAACATGGTATTTCAAGGGTTACTTTTTGGGAGGACCAGCTAGAATCTCCTCAACAATAACTCAATATCCACCACTCTGACTAACTGACTAAAGCATTGTTTTTCCGGGGACAGCCTGGATAGTAGATAGATGTCCAAAAACATTTATCAACTCTAAAATTTCTAGGCTTCAGAAATCTTGTGTTTGTCTAGAAGAGGCAGAGGCACAATATTACAAGCTCAGAAACTGCTACCACTTACTCATGCTCTAACACAGGTACCTATTCTCTGTGTATTTGATAACCTTTCTTACTTCTTTGACACCCATTATTCTGACATTTTACACTGAATACTGCTAATTATCCACTTTTTCAGGATTAGTTAGAAGACAAGACAGGTAGCCCCCATTTTCAAACTTCAAATGCTAAGATATTTTATACATATTTGATTTGAAAATGGAAAGCTGTTCTCTTTAAGTGTGTTGTTATGAAATAGGCAACATGGTGAAAAAGGGCTGGGGTCTCAGGAACTGTTCCCAAACAAACCTTTTTCATAAGAACTGCCAATGCACCCATGAAGCAATCTCAGAAGCATTTTTAAAAGATGATGGCAATAAATAACAGTCCAATAACAAGAGAAAATAATTATTTTTGAATCATTTTAAGGGAGAAAAAGTCTATCACTGAAGAGGTTAAAACAGATTATGAATTCAATATGCTGAAAAGAAGTCAGTGTCCCTCCCTTCCTTCTCTAATTTGAAGAATCAACTCAGAGAATCATCCACTGAATTGCCTAGTTATCCCCTCAGTGATTACAACAGTAGAGTCAACAGGTGTCTGTATGTACATTTACAAGTGTGCAGAACCATTTATCAGTAAAACATTTCCTTCTCTATCTGTAGGAACTCAGAGGATACGTTAAGACCGAGAAAACACAAAGCTGCTCAGAAACTGCAGAATCATAACCCGGAGAGCTGAAGCAACACCTATAGACACAACTGCCATCATAGCGCTTTCTTGGCCATACAGCAAGTGCAGGCAAAGTAAAAGACAGGAAAATAAAGAGGAATTTGGTGTTACAGATTCTCTTACCATGCTCTGGGCCTTTCAGTGCTAGCCGTGTCTGGTGGTGAGGAAGTATCTCAAGTTTCACATTATCCGCTGCATTAGCGAGAAACTGTGTTGCTTCTGCCAGCGTACAGTACTCCATGCTGGTACCATCAATGGACAGAATATGGTCTCCTACGTGTAATGCACCACATCTATACAAAAGGGGAAAAACTCAGTATGATCAGGTATGCTCTCTGCTGGGAAAATGAGTTTTACTGCCTTCAAACTGGTCATGACAACTATGAGCGTTTTCTTTCTTTTTCGAGAGAGATTTGTGTTTTGTAGGCATTGTCACTGGTGAGACTTTATATCTATTAGTACAAACCTTAAAAACAATTCAGTTAATACAGCATATGCCAAGACGTCACTCACAGAACTGCAATGGGGTAGCTGACTACTAAAATATATGCAAATGGCGGCAGAATAAATGAGAAGAACTTAAGGAGACTCAAATAACTTGGTCACATATCCCTCACACAAGCACCCAGTTCATCATTTTTTGAGTTATAGTTCAAACATTTATTAGTACAAAAGCTGTAAATGATGATGAAATTATGCAGTTGTCAAACAAATAATGAAACCAGGGCTAGCATGGTGACTTGAGGAGTTGGGTGGGGAAGGGGCTATCTGCTAAATCTCGCTGCACTCAAGAGACTGGCTACTGGATGAGTTGAGAAATGCAAACACAGCAGTCAGCATCCCGACGTACCAGTCAAGTGGACAGCTCCTTTAATTGGTTACCCCCTGTGAAATGGGAAAAAACAGAGGGAGAAAATTAAAGCATCCTGCACCATTGAGCTGGAGAACACCCCTGGATCAATGGCCGTCACTCTCAAAGTTTCTACTGTAGGGAAAAGCCCACAGAGGAGCTGTAGACTCACTGCTACAAGTGGGTGCTACCCAAAGCACCACTGTCAAAGAGGTGTTACAAGGTAGGGTGACTGGGAACATGCAGGAGGAATTTGCTGCTGAAACGTAATATTTAGGGAATTTTTAGATAGAGGTATGTATATAGAAACATACTGTATATGTAAAAACACACGCACACACACACACACACACAAAGATAAATATTCCACAGCTTGCTACAGTTTTAGATCACAAGGGAAAAATATTTGTATTTTTTCACCTCAATTTTACAGACAAGCTGAGCTAAACATAGTAGAATGGGGTTTAAATGAAGTTGAAAAATTACAGCAACATAACGCTGAAATACAGAAGCCAGTCTTCCTAATACCTCAATTGTATTCTAAAACGTTAATAAGAAAATCCAGACAGAAGTTCCATTTCACTGTAACACAAGAATAAATGGTATATTCTAAAATAACACTTCAAGGTTGCAAAGCCTCAAAATCTACTTCCCTTGACAGCTGTTCCATATTTTGAGCTTATTTTATGAATTCCAGTGGTGGTGGTTTTTTTGTTTGTTTGTTGCTGTTTTTTGTTTGTTTGTTTTTAAATATTAATTTCTGCTGCAGCATTACATTTAAGTCAGAACAGACCTCTAATCTCCTGTGTTGTACAGAGCAACCAGCGACCGTGTACTACATTGGGACTGGCTTATGTCATTGAAAACTATGTGAACTAGCTAACGTAAATGTTGCCCTGGAATTCTTAAACTCTGCAGTATGGAACAATGATCTGACAAAGTGCTAATTTTAAGACCTAGCAACCCTGATAGCATATGGCTCAGTCCAATTCATCTAAATAAGGACAAGTTTCTTCAAAACAAAAGCAATTAAAGCAAAAATAGGAAGGAAAAAAACCAAAAAGAATGCATGGATCTGCAATGTCAGCTCTATGTCACACTCACCTGTCTGCAATACTTGCAGATTTGATTTTGTCTATGACAATGACCTGTTTGTTGCAGCACATCGAAGTGGACAGTGCAACCCCAAGAGCAGCACCAGGAGTTTTGGCAACTTCAACAAGCAGTGGTCCAGATGCTGTTGAAACTGAATCTGTTAAAATTAGACAACAAAAATTCAGTACAATACCAATGTAGTCTTTATGCCATTTTCTTTCTTCCTTTTTTTTTTTTTTTTTAAATTCCCAAATAAAATTTCTGTCTATTCTATTTCTCTTATCAGACAATATGACGCATAAAAAAAATTCTGGAATGTCCCCGGTTTAAACATGAGGAACTGTCATGGGATAAAGCACTGCTTTCCAACAGGTTACAAATAAATAGATGACCAAACAGTGAAAAAAGAAAGCACAAAAAACAGAGATAGCAACAGTCAAGACTAATGACAGTGTTGAAGAACTATACCCAAGAGAGACAAGAGCTACACGGAACAAAGGAAGAAGACAGAAAGCTGCTTCGTAAATACCAAAATAAGGCAGTCAGTAATAGGGGTGAAGCACGTTCTGGAGACTGCCTGAGAATACTTACCAGTTGATACTCATCTACCAACAAATGATCTTAGTTGCAATACAGTAAGTGAAGGGGTCCTGTGAGGATGTAAAAGGACTGTGGCAAAGTAAGTGATATCAGAAGACTTCGGAGATACTTACCATCAGAATAAAAGAAAATGTGTAGGTAGAGACATGCTGGAGTAAAGCTACCAAATGACATACTATACAACAGTAGAGAGTCATGTACACGGGGTACTGGAGCTTGCTATAAGAATACAAGGAAAATGTACAGCTGTGACATCTCCCAAAAGCTGTAAAAAAGCTGCAGCTGGAGCATGGAAAATATAGGGATCAAGGTACTCCGTATAGTCTAGAACCTAAACAATGAGTCCAAAAATGTCATTCTGTCACAGAAGACTAAGACTGTCAAGCTGTATATTGCTGTACAAATGTAACAAGCTATGTATGATGATACAACAAACGGTATGAGAACTTCAACTAACAGTCATGCGTGGTGTTCTTCATAGCTGGAAAGTAACGTAGGTAAATTGGACATGGACATGAAGAGAAAATTTGCTTGGATGGAATAACGTACAATACCAATAAAGCATCAGTTAAGAATTATAAAACACACTTTTCCCCCACAAATTCAGACAATTTTTACAACCCTCTCATCTTTTTTTTTTTTTTCCAGTTAGAAACTTGAGAGCTAGAAAGAGAGGCTCAATATTTTTGAAAGTACCCATTAATTCTGAGCTATTTATTTTGAGCCCAAGTGGGGACTGACTTTTTAAAGGCTGAAATTCCACAGACACCACCAAAATAAGGTTCTCTATAAATCTGAACCAAATCTTAAACTATGATCCTGAAAGAGAGTCCACCCAGAAGCATTACTGTCTGGTGCTTCAGGTACTAATAGATTTAAAGCTGGGTGAACAGCCCTTAGCAGCTACCTGTCTTCCTCTGGTAATTAAAGGAGGAATCCTTACGGCAGAATCAAGACATCAGAATCAAACTGATGTCTTAGATGCTCTGGTTTAGTGCCTAAGCTGGGCATGGTGCACACAGCCAAATAAGCAGAGCAGAATTTAAGAATTCCCAATTCCTGTGCTGAGGAACAGGTTTGTTTTTTTTTCTTCTTGAAAATTTCAGTGTTTTCTGGAACTACAAACAAGCTTATATTTACAAATGTACAGGAAGAGGTCATGAAGGATGCTTGTCATGAGTACTGTGGCAAAGGTTTGAACACAGACGGATCCAGGAAATGATAAAACTCAAGTTGTTACTGCTCATCGCAGGTTCGTTCCATAGCAATCGCCTTGAGGAGAGGAAGAGAAGCTATATATTCAAATATAATCTGTCAAGAATGAATAAATCTTTCAAGATGGTGCTACAGAATTATTTGAGAAACGCACTATCAGCTTATGTCCCACTATTATTTCCCAGGTGCCTGTTAAAATGCACTGGGAAGGCAAACCAAGAACAACAGGATGAATAAATAGGATAACTACATTAGAGGAACCAGAAAAGAAGAAGTGGAGTGTGTCTAACTGTGGATAATAAACACAAGGAAGAGAAATCAGAGGGCAATAATCAAGCACACATTCCCTGACAGAGAGGGATTAGTTCATCATGTTGAAGTAAAGCATGGGTATGAAAAATGAATGATACAGGTATAAATTATTCATGTGTGAGGATGTTTCAGTCATTAAGATATTTACACCGTGACTGAAGCACTTACAGACTATGTTGATTTATTGGCAATGTAATTACATAAGATATACTGATGAATGTTTGCATGAAAAATGCTCCAGATTTTTGATTTTGTTAATAATTTTTCTCACCTTTGAACACTGCATCTCAATCAGTACACGAGGCGTGATTAAAACCTCCCATAGGTAGCAGCACTGCTTTCTGCATGCTAATACATTTCTTCTGTTAGCAAGCAGGACAGCTTTTTTATTTGCCACCTTTAATCACTGGCAGCAGGAGTTTCTTATGGGGTATAAACACGCTATACCACATATAAAAAGTTTTGTATAAAATAAGTGTGACAACCTTTTCTCACCTCAAACAATAATCACAAATTATTTTGAAGGTTAAAAGGAACCATTTTTTAGCCTGATTTCCAGTGGATGGGAAGCACACCTGGTCACTTTACATACCTCTGTTTATATACTCAGAAATGTATGCATCTACTAACACTTGCATATCCTCATGGCGTAATTGTTAAATCCACTTCAACAGCTGGGGGGTGCTGGGGAACAGAAAAACACTTTGGGACTCCCACAGCAGGGCAGGCCAAAAAGAGAGCTGCCTGTTTTAGGCAACAGAGAATATGCTTGGAAAACAGTGCTTACAAAATGCCCTTAAATAGGAAAAGGCTTCAGGGATAGCTTGCAATCAAAAATGACACAAAATCCTCAGGAAATCTAACTGTTATTCTATTATACCATTTATTTTTTTTTCCTCCTCCTACAAAGCCCTCTTGTACTTCAAGGTGGGAAGTACCGATGTACAGGAAGCGTGTTCCTGTAGGAACACTGAGTCCTGTTGCACGGAGTCTGTGTTATGCGTTTCTCTAACTGAAAGGTTTCTTATGTCGTCTTAAATTTTTCAGAAGTCATTCCAAAATAACAAATAATTTTTGGAGTGGTTTTAAAGAGACAGACAAGGAGGTAGTATGTCAAAACAGTCTCTGACCTTAAAGAGCTAAGCTGAACCAGTTGAACCACACATCTCCACAAGACTGCCACTGATCTTGCCCAGATGCTGCTATACGTTCTAGCAATAATGTGAGTGAGAAGAAGTGGATGCCTCACTATCACACACTAATTTCCCTCTTGCTGAGCTTCTTACTACTTCATTACTATGACATGTAAATGGGTTAACAATCTTTTCATCTTAAAGCTATATATACCAGGTCCATGTAGCTTTCTACTGTTGTGATTCTCTGACTGAAAGCAGTATTTATACGTCACATATATATGTGTATATAGCAAGTCTGTGCTGGTTTGTATCAGTAAATAAATGTATAGTTCCTCAAACATTACAACCCTCCCCTTGCAAAGTTTTCATGTTTTTGTAGTAACGCATTAAGAGATCTAAACTTATCTCACTTCTGTCACAAGATAAGCCAGTATTTCATGGAAATATTTTTTTCTTGATCAAAAAACTGTTCTCTCCCGTCCCTCACATCTTTTTTCATTACCTTCATACAGAACTTTTGCAACCCACAGAAAGCAAATGGAGCAATTTTTCCAGATATGGCTTAATATTTCAGGTGTCAGACATACCATAGGTTTACATCAGGAAGGGCTGAAGTATTTGCCATTCCTTTGGAAAGCTACAGAGCTGAAATGTGAAAATCAAAGTCGATACATTTTTCACAGGGCACTGTGTGAGGGCTAGTGGTACAGATTTAAGCTTGGGTAACCAGGCAGAATTTCTAGCAAGCTGGATGAGCTTTGTTTCTAAGACCTGTGGCTATAGCAGCGACACTTCCCATTGAGACTATTTTGCAATGCCCTTTATAGCACTTGTTAACTGAGGATGAAGCAGTGCAAAAAGCACTCAGGGATGCTACATGCATTCACATCCACTTTTCTTCATTAACCTACAAACTATTCATTACTGTCAAATAGCATCTTAAACACTTCATGAAACTTGTCATCTTCCATGTGGTTTCCTTTTTGTATTCTTAAGGACTGCTTTTTTAAAATGAACACCAGCTTAGAAAGAGCATTCTTTGTGTCCATTAAAATGTTCTCTCTGTAAGATTTAAAGCTGTCCAAACTCCTAACAGTCCAGTGGCACCATCATATCCTATCCATCATATCCTATCTGTGACAGCAACACTCATAATGGTCTGTCATACTACGACCCCACTAGTTCCCTTCTCATGCTTTCCCAGTGGGAGGTGGTTGACCTTCTCCAACTGTCTGCCTTTTCCATGGCCTCAAGCAAAATAGGAACCAAACCCACCAAGCTCAGAAGTGGCTAGTTCTTTGTAGTGCACAAGAGAAAGATTTGCTGAGAGTGGGGAAGCTTTTCTCCACCTCTGTCTTTCCTCCATATTTCTCTCCACTAATACCTTTTCTTTCCCCAAGTTTATCGTCCACGTGGTCATAAAAAGAGATTTTAAAAAGGCCAATTTTGGTACAGTTCTTCATTGCTTGTGTGATGTGCCAAGCAACACCAGACCAGTCACATGCTAAAATATGCCTTAGGCTATCTTGCCACCATTTTTACTTTCCTTCATTGCGGTATTTTCATTTGCTCAGGTTTAACACCAGCTAGATGATTACCTAAGACTCCCTTACACACATGCATCTGATTGATGTTTATTTAAATACTAACATTTTGGAGGTGGGAGGCTGCTTATTGATGTCACCCCCTTTCCTTTTACGTTAAAGATAATTTGATCACAACAAATTGTTAACACCCATTTTGCAAAAAGGGATATTGATTACATATTTTTTAAAATGGTAATAGACAGTGGGATCATGGGTCAATGGTTACAAAAGGGGAAGTGGAAGCAAGGAAGAGGGGTAGGAATAAAACTTCTGCAGCATCTGAAAGGCACAGGAGGAACTTTCAAGGTGCCCTACGACTGCGTAGGCCAATTATCGTTCATTCAGAGCAATATTGTAATATCGTAAGTAAACCACCTACAGTATTGAAGCATACACAAAGAGTATTGAAGCACAGTCCTGGCTTCAGAATTCTATTCTACGAATATTGCATAATATTTGCAGCCTGGCTTTGTTCATGCGGCATTCAGAGGAGTAACATTTTTTCATCTCAGATCTTATGGGAGAACTAGAATCAGTGCCAGTTAGCAAGCTCTGATAATGATGGCTGAAAAGCTCAAAGTCATTGACAGTGTTTGTAATTCTCCCTGGAGGGCTGGAATACAGAAAATATTAATAAGCTTAATGACATGTGAGACTTTACCCTAAAATATGTTTTGGAAGAGAGTAAGCCGGCATTATACACTGCCAGCAATATTCAGGGAGCGAGAGTGGTAGTTTCTTTAATAATAAAACAACTGTTTAAAAATTAAATAATGTTCTTGTTCAAAGGGTCAGTGACAGTCTCCAAGGCCTGACTTACTTACAGTAGACTACAACATATGTGGGCTCCTACTCTTCCATTGCCTATGGAGCACCTGCATGTTTCAGGCTGGCCATAGAGTGAGCAATAGTTGTTCCTATTTTATCTGGCTCAGCTGGAATTAGAGGGTTAGAGGGGCAAGAACAGTAATAAAATAATTTAAAAAAATATAGTAATGTCTTTTTCTTTATTGCCAATAACAGCATGACATTGGAAACGCTGGGCTACTAATTGGAAGAAAGCTCATAGAATTCACAGAGAAAGATGAAACTACTGTTAGAAAAAAAAAAAAAAGAAAAAAGCTTCCAATGGCATTTTACACACTTTTAGAATAATCAACTTTCAAAAGTAAGAAATAGGAATAATTTCAAGAGGATGCTAGCAGAATGAGTGACAATGAAATCAGAGGGACCTCTCAGCCTCCAAATGGAAAATGGAGACATTACAGTCTTCAAATGAATGCATCATCTGTCTCCTTTCTGATACACAAGTAATTTCATATTCTTGTCAACTGGCTGGCCCAATTTTTTCATTTTTCTCTTCCCACCTAATTCCTGCAGCTTATTTATCTGCCACTAATGCACTCATGCTCTGCAGATCAAAAGCTTAGGAGCTGCCTTTACCTAATTTCATACTTTGCAACCTTAACCCCATCAGCTTTCTCAGCTCAGAGCTGCCTATCAACCAGTGAGGAACCACCTCTGACTTCAAAGTACTCAAAACAGTGCGGGTGGGGATGTACTCATAATCCATGCGTGCACTCTTCTTCTTGGGTTTTCACTCATGTTCAGACCCAAAGGCCTGCCTAAACCTTTTCTGCTTAAAAGACTTTTCCTCAAAGCTTGAGGCACTCTTTCTTCTACTACTTCCACTCCTTCTACACCGTCTCAGGCTTAAACATCTTTCATGTTTTACTAAGCCTCTCCTCCTCTCAAAAGTTGTATTGAATCCCATTCTCCTCATTTATCTCCATCTTTCTTTTTACTTGCACTGTTAATCTAAAACCCGATTTACCTACCACTGAACTAAACCCAGTGAGGGGAAGTGGCTGATGGAGCTTGCGCAGGTGATCCTGGATCTGCCTCTTTGAGGTTAGCCTGAGTGCATTCCAATCAAGTCCGGGCTTTGCCATTTCTCTCCTTTGTTACTTGAAAAATGACTACTTCATAATAAATTCAAGTGGCACTGAAAAGAACTACTAAAACTCAAATCTCCATCCTCCGGTGGCAGCACAAGGATTCAGAGCTCAGGAGTATATAAATATATTTTGACAGCTAGTTTGGCAACTTGGGCCTCAGACATCCAATTTCCATGGAAAGATGGCTCCTGAAAACAGCCTCAAAACAGCATAACTGATTGTGAAATGTCTGCAGAAGTCAGCTCTAACAGACTTCCGCCCGCATTTCATTCCAGGGATGGAACACAGAACAGTAACTTTTTAAACTCATCTCCCAGGATAGGGAGATGATAGGGACTCCAAAACAGTGCAAATAATATGCTAACTCCTCCACAGAGATCCCGCAATACACCATTTTTCCCTTTACACAATACATAGATGCACAGATGCACACATACACATGTACAAAAGAGCTTCTTATGCTTAGTTGCTTGCAGGTAAGGCAGGAAACAAAAATAAAGACTTCTGATTTTTTCAAAACACTCCAGTTCTTGTACGAATACCAGACTAACGATAACAAGTAGAACAAATAAAGAAAACATAACTTGCATCTCTGCCTGCAAACTAAGACACAGCTGTCGTGTCAAACTTTACATCTGCTACCCATGCAAGTATGCTTGTAAGACACTACTACGAAGAGCTGCAGTACCCACAAATTACGTCTATTTGCCATAATGACCCTAAGTTTCCATCTATCGGTAAGAATTAGTAAAAATTAGAGAGAAGCTGGATTCTCTTCAAAGGCCTGCAGAGCATAAAGGCGCTTGCTGTCAGCACTTGACAGTTGGCAACAAATGCTGCAAACTCCCAAACTTGATGCCGAGCTGACAGAATTCCTATCCGCTCAGGAATGAAATGTGGTAATGATGTATCAGATAACCTTAGAAGCTCCTGAGCAAAGGTGTGCCCTGGAGAATTTGGATGTCTTGATAAAAGAGCTGATGTGCACATGAAGCAGATAAGGCAAACAAGGACATGCCAATATCATGCAAAGCAATGCTATAGTAGTGAGCTCCCTGTGCAGGCCCCAAATCCCTGCCCACATGAGCAACAGGCACGACTATGACAGCACCTTCTGGTTCTCAGCAGGTAGCTGAGCCATGTGCTGCTGTACAGCTGGGCTGCCTGGTGCACTTGTGGTGCATGACAAGACTTTGCTCAAGATCTTCTGTTCTGAGCCACACTGCCTCATACATCCGTCACTGCTTTGCACTTGTTAGCCACAGCTACACGTTTAATAAACACTGTCCTCTGACTTGCAGAACTAGCTTTGGGTGTACTTCTGCTAAACTTAAACTGCTCGGTTTAACAGGCAGGAGGTTTCAGACTTGTGTAAAGATCTGCAAGGTCTGTTCAGTGAGTAGAAGAATAAAAACCAAACCAAAACAAAACAAAAAACCACACCAATAAACAAAATGAAAACACCTAAAGTGATATTCTACATTGTTTTCCCAAAGAGAGAAGAATTTCTGGTGCTACAAACAAGCACCATCAATACAATTTTCCCCCAAAACTTTTGTTTTCAATAATCTGTACTTTAGTACAGCTCTCATAAATAATTGCTGCATTGGCACAACCACTGTATAAAATGCTGCCATGCAGAAGGATGGGGCTGAGATCTGACCTTGATATCAACTCACCAAGGAGCAGAGTGAGAGTTCTGCAGCTCTCTGGGGTTGCCAGAAAGGGCATTGAGTATTTTGTCATTTGATGCCAACCACTCATGAAATGAAAATTTGGCAGAATGAGACAGAAAATTTTATTAACTGCTCTCTTTCTACTTTAGTATTATCTGAGTATCTCCTCTCCTCTCCTCTCCTCTCCTCTCCTCTCCTCTCCTCTCCTCTCCTCTCCTCTCCTCTCCTCTCCTCTCCTCTCCTCTCCTCTCCTCTCCTCTCCTCTCCTCTCCTCTCCTCTCCTCTCCTCTCCTCTCCTCTCCTCTCCTCTCCTCCTGTTTTTTAATTGACCAGTGAAAATCCACCCTCATTTACCTCAGTTGTAAAGCCCTCAGGAAATGAGAGGCTGCAGTGCTCAGAGGAAGGTTATTCTGCTCAACACTGTTGAGCTGACCCTATCAGAAAGACTGTGTTTATGCAAATTGTAAAAAATAAAATAAAATCCAAAACTGACACAAACAATTTAGGAGCTGATTAAAATAAGTAAAACACATATAAATTATTATAGAAAAGAGTGCATATTAAAAGGTGAAAAAAAGGACAGAGCTATCTACTTACAAACAGAATAACATTAAAAGGAAAATATTACAATCACCATGTGGGCACAGAACGCTTCAAATTTAATGAACCCCAGAATGAATATTACCTGGATGAACTTGCTTTTACCTCTCTTCTTTAATTACATAATCACATAATTTTCTCTCTTTGAGAGCCTGATGGAGAAGGTAGACAGTACCTATTTCATTTGTAGCAACACTTTCCCCTTTTTTTTTTTCCAATGCTCATGCCTTGCTTACTGAATACTCTTCTCATCCTTGCCTGAACACTATAGGAAGGGGAAGCTATTGGATGGAGCAGCATTACAATACAAGTTTAATCGTGATTTTATCTCATAACCACCCTTCAATGCATAAACATTGTATGTCAATTGAGACCTAGACAGTTAGGTGGGGGAGGTTGGGAGGGGGCCAGAAGAAAAGCCTTGTCATGAACTGCTGAAGTTTTCATAGATCTTAAAAATCAGGAGGTTTAACTGTGAGATGGTTTCCAGAAGTCTCAGGTGAATGGTTCCTCCTGCTGGGGGTTTCATAAAGAAGCACAGAAAGAACACGTCCTTCCTCTTTTGCTTTTCTTTTGCAGCTGTTATCTAGTTTAAACACAGCAGATGATACTTCTCTCACATTCTCCATCCGACTAAAGAATAGCAGAACATGTTGAATGAGACAGGCCAGCAGCAACAGTGCCTTCCTGGGATTTATAACACTGACCAAAAACACATGGTGGTTGCTAATCCAAGTGTTCCTCTTGTAGGACGTGGGATGGAAAGTTTTGTTGTGATCTTATCACAAAACCAATAACACTGTGCATGCACACTCTGTTCCCATAATAATGCTGAAATACCAGAAGAGAAAGATCTTTGTCAAGAGGGAAAGAGAAAATGGGCCTGGCATGTTCTCTTTTCGTGGGCTGAATCACAGAATCATAGAATGGCCTGGGTTGAAAAGGACCACAATGATCACCTAGTTTCAAACCCCCCTGCTATGTGCAGTGTTGCCAACCACCAGACCAGGCTGCCCAGAGCCACATCCAGCCTGATCTTGAATGCCTCCAGGGATGGGGCATCCACAACCTCCTTGGGCAACCTGGTCCAGTGCATCACTACCCTCTGTGTGAAAAAATTCCTCCTAATATCTAACCTAAGCCTCCCCTGTCTAAGTTTAAAACCATTCCCCCTTGTCCTTTCACTATCTACCCTTGTAAACAGCCATTCCCCCTTCGTGTTTGTATGCTCCCTTCAAGTACTGGAAAACCACAATGAGGTCTCCCCAGAGCCCATCTTCTCCAGGCTAAACAAGCTCAGTTCCCCCAACCTCTACTCACAGCAGAGGTGCTCCAGCCCTTTGATCATCTTAGTGACCCTCCTCTGGACCCACTCCAAGAGCTCCAGCTGTACAGCTCCTTCCTGTACTGCTGGGAGAAGACTGAGTCATACTCGAGCGCAACTAAACAGTGTAAGCAGCACTGTTATTGAACAGTGTGCCTAGAGTTAGCTCCTTATAATACAGGCCTTGCCTACACTTCAGAGTTGAATTGGCTGTACAATTCCTAGAGCAGATACTCTCACGCTGGTAGTGAAATAAAACATAGATTTAGTGGTGCAAACTGTGCTGAAAGTAGAAGCCTTATGCTGTCAGGAGACATTTTTGTTGGTATCAGCTGGGTCTCTATTTGAGGAAAACGGGGGGGAGGGCAAAGAAGCATAGCTCTGCTGTTTATTTCCCTAATGGCAAAGCTCTTCAAATGTAGGACAAGAGGTAGATTTTTCTCTTCTGCGTTCTATTTTAAATCCAAGCTGAAGTCACTGAGAGACCTTCTATGAGCCAAATGGGCTCAGACCAGGCCTCAGTTAACCTCGCAGAAGGCAGCAGACGGCTCACCTATGGATCAGTATTGCTCTCATCTTGAGCGCCTCAGGGCAGCACTCTGCAGCACTGCAGTAGCTGGGGATTAGATTTAGCTTCATGTGCATGCAAAAGCTACTCAATTCAGTGGAGAGAATCAGCCAGCAGACTGCATTTAACAATCAAAATAAAATGCATTTTAAGGACATTAAATACCTGAATTAAGATTTTTTTTTCAAAAGAGTGTGTTAACTGTGATTAAGAACAGCAAGTTATTAAGCTGTTGGTGGACTCCCTGAGACAAAACATGGCAGGAGAAATCGCAGGGATAGTTTGCTTTAGATTTTCTTTGCAGCTATTGGGAATATTGTGCCAGAACCATATTAATGACAGTGGGGAAACCAAAGGTTCAGTGTGTTTGCAGCCCTGGTTCTTTTTCTTTCTTTCTTTCTTTCTTTTCTTTTCTTTTCTTTTTTTTCTGTCCTTCTAAGCTGCTTGAGGCCTTCAATTAAGAACTTGGGCAGGATAACCTCAATCAGCAATAGCTTTTGGATACAAAATTAAAGGATAAATTAAAACCCACCTAGGACTTTTTGAAGAAAGTGTGAAGGGATTTTCTAAGCCACATGAAGTAAGTCCCAATGTTCTTCCTCAAGGTGAACATACATCATCCTTTCATGCGTAAACCTTTCAGATTATATGCCAGAAATAAAAGTGAAATGAACACTGCAATTCAGAGGCAATATGGGTTATTCGTGCTCGTGTGTAATGCAAGAGGAAAACATGCCCCAAAAAGCTCTTTCTTCCTCATTATCATCCCTATCTTTGTTTCTCCACTGTCTGTCTCTTTTATCCTCAGAGATTCATTGCCTCTGATGGCCTATAGCCACTTCTGTCTATTAGCAAGCCCTGCTTTGCCTCCAGTTTCATGCAGGTAACCTGAGGATCTGGGTCAGCACCTGACTTGACTCATTTACAAGAAAGACTGCTTCTATACTGGTGGGGGCTCAGGATGTCAAAATACAACTTTGTCAGGGAAGAAATGTCTGGAGACACAAAAATGGGAAGAAGCAGCCTCCACTTGCCATAGCTTTACCTGCAGCCATGGGAAGCTGTCTTACCCTTGACTGCTCTCCTCAGGAGGGCTCAGCACTTTTTTTGGCTGCAGTGAGCCATGACTTTCCTGATGGCATCAGATCTGCGACTAAAGATGAAACTGGTGAATGGTTTAGTAAGTACTCTTTCTAAAACCACTACCAGCTCCTCCTGCCCTAAGAAGAAAAGGGGTCAGGTGCTTGCCTTTGGTTTATTTTGAATGCGTGTTCACAGAAACACCGTTTCATTAGAGTCCTCCAGCATCTACACTATAATAGCAACATGACCAGTCAATAACAGCTGTCAGAACACTCTGTCCAGTTTCCCTACAAATGAAAGCATGAGACTCACAGAAGCTCAAACACCACCAGTCACTAACAAATTGATTAAAAAAAAAAAAAATCCAATGATTTTTTTTTTTGTCTGAACACAGGCTAACATATGGAGTATATTTTATTAGCACTGCTTCCTCAAACTACTAAATATTGAGTTCACAGGCTGTGAAATGATCTCTTTAAATGAACTAAGCATGGTAAACATGTATTTAGAAAAAGATTCAAAACGAGGTTATTATGGGTTTTTAGAATTACTGTAGGGGAATGTGATTTGAATAGCAAATACACAGAGTGTAACATTTCACTCATCATACAGCTGAGTAACAGCTTTGGAAGACTAATCCAGTGCAACAAAATCACTTTGTAAGAAATACCACTGGCACAATTATCTTTGAGTATCTTTGCTGATTTCAAGATAAGCCATTCAGCTTAGACATCGATTTTTTTCTCTACCTACATTTCCAGCTCACAAGCCTCAGTACTATCTTTTCCGAGCAGCACACATCTCCCACTTGATGGTGCAGCCTCAAAGGATCTGCTTCAGATCTCGTTCATACCAGTTTTGCACCAGAATGCCATTAATTAAGACATTAAATATTTAGGCGAAACACCTAAAAACATTCATATTTTAAAATCTATCCTTTTTCAGAGTAAGAGTCCTGTAAAATAAAGAATAAACCATGAACGTTAGTACAAAGAGACAAAAATCTACCCTCTTGCATCCAAAGGTGCTCCAGGCAATGGATGAAGTGATTCTCAAGCTTTCTCCCCTTGACCTAACCCATCAGCACAGTCTGGATGCATCATGTTGATGACAAAACATCAAGAGGATGGACTAGATTATTTCTAGATTACTTAAACACCTCCCTCACGCAAATTCCTGGGAGACATGTAGTGCTTTCCTCTCCCTGAAACACAGACAGGATTGGTTCCTTTCCTTCTGATGCTGTTTCCTCATAGATGGGCTTTTTAAAATCCAGCTTCTAGGGTTACAGCCCAAGTTCTCTCTAACATACACAAAACAGAATCCGTCCTTTATTTCTCAGTCTCTTGGATGACTGCAATGCCACTAAGCCAAATCTAAGGTTGAATTTTTTAATTGGATTTTTTTTCTGATTACCGAGTTACTCTTGCATTGAATTGCATAGTACATCCAGAAGATCCTTTAATCTCCAGGAAGCTTAATTATCATCCTCTTTGTAAAACTTTCACACCTGCACTCTGAATTTAAGTACTTCAGCTACCTGCTCGATTCTTATTTTTAATAGCTGTACGAATCAGGTTACATCATTATTCTGGTTAGACTGCTGTTGACCAGCATACTAAGTAACAGAAAAGCCAACTTAATGAAAGACCTCTTAGCTTCCACCTGACCAGAGGCATGAGCCTGTAGCAGAGATGGCAATTCTTTCACGCATTTCATGGCACATCTGGATAGTCCTCATGCAGGGTGGAAGGATTTGATCAATCCTTTTCTCATCATTAACTAAATGTACAGTAAAAAGCTTTCTTAGCAGCAAACCAGCAAGAAAACCACATATGAAGTTTATCGGCTCCTTCCCTCCACTTGCAGCATGGATGGTGGATAAGACAGCTTGTTTTCCTATTGCTTGTTTTTAAATGCTTACTAAAAGAAGCAGAGGCTGCTTCCTTTTGAGTGTCTGTACCCTTGAATTAACATCTAGAGATTCAGACCACATGCTTTGTGGGGAAATAGCATGACAGATTAGAAAGGCTCTACTTTAATGAATGTCTGTCATGAAATACATTTAAGTATCTCAGACTGGTTTTCTGAATTGTACTTTGTTCAGACTAACTGTACACAAGTATAGGATTCATCCTCCTGACAAGTCTTTGAAGACGAATTTGTCCACTGTCAGTATTCCAGCATGAAAATACAGAATAATTTCATACAAGAAGTGGATTTTGGAAGAGAATGCTCCTTACACCCTTTCCTAGCTATTTACAACAATTAAATTGTATTTTCACTTTTCAGTTACAGAGACATCTCATTTCACCTTTCAAGTTTTTTCTCCTGTACGGAGCAATGTTTATTAAGCTGCTTTTAATGAGTCCATGGTTTCAAAAGCACTAGAGAGAAATGTTAATTGGCGCTGTTAGAGTCATTCGTAACTTATATAGTTCTACTAAACTCCATTTATTTCTCTTTAGGGATGATCAAGAAGTTTGTAAGGAAAGAAACATCTGTAAGATTTATGAAATACTTATAAAACACAATGACTCTCCCTTTATTTCTTTAATCATCTAATAGGAACATGGCTATCAAATTGCAACAACAAATCATAAGCAGTCACAGAAAAGAAAGTAAAATAAAATATAATAGGACAAACATACTTGGGAATTATAGCTCTTCTTAACGCTGTCCGACTGTTCTCATTAAATCATCTTGCTTTTAATTGCTTACAGCTTACAATCCAGCCATGGATTAAATGTTTGGTGTCATTTTTTTCTTACGATGGTTACCTGTCTCAGGCTGCATTTTCTTCCTCCCTAAGTTATTTCAGCTGCAACAGGTTGGCTGTGTCTGAAAGCATCATTAGGGGAAACTATATTTTGTATCCCACACAGAAAATTCTGTGGGCTTCATATTGAAAGTTCATGTTCCCCGTGTGTTTTCATTCCCTGACAGATCTGGCACTGAGAATCAAAGGGAAAGCCAAGAGGAGACTTGGCCTTCTTGGGCAAGGAGGAGAGGAACTTGGGAAAGGAACCGAGATGAGAAGTTAAACAATCTAAAAAGCAGCTATAGTATGAGGAACTTGGGAATGGATTGCTAAAATACATTATATACAAGGACATGAGAGAGTGCTAAAGTGGGATAAGCATGAAAACTGGAAAAGGATTTTATGGAGGGAAATCAGCAGTGTGAGAACGAGAAATATGTTGAGAAACTACTTAGGCCTTACTTGTTAAAAGACATGAGAAAACTGGGCTGTAACAAGAGAGTGTATCAGGGATTTGGGATTTTCTAGAAAAAAAAACCCTCAAATTAGGTTGGTAAGGAAAGGGAAATTCATGCAGCTATTGGGGAAAAAAAAAAAAAGAAAAAAAAAAGAAAAAAAAAAGACAATAACACAACTAAGAACGAGGATAAGAACAAAAAAAGACAAAAACTGTCACATTTGCATGAAGCGGACAGCAAAGAGAGATCCTGAACCTTCATGCTTCTTTGCTGGATATTTAAACTGAATTGGCCACTAATGGCAATGATTTTCATGTGTTACTATCTGTAGTGAATGGCAGAATCTCCCGATCACACTAAGCGCTGGAAAACAAAAACCTGAGGTTTGAAGTTGCAAGACCAAAATGACGGGTTTTTTTGTTTAAATCATAGTAACTATTTATCACAGGTTTCCATAGTATCCATTTATCTCAAGAGGTCTTAAAAATGGTAATATTTTTCTTTTAAACCATGTAAACAGAGTAGATTGAGGCATGTTAAGAAAGCAGGAACTGATGCCTGACTGGTTTGCTTATAGGCAAAGATGAGACTCAGGGAAGTCAGTACGTATTGTATTCGGTAGCAGCATGAGATGAAGGGTTTAAGGGGATAACCCACTTACTATTGTGAAAAAGCAATCTTTTAAGTCAGAAAACACAACAGCACTGACACTAGAGAGCACAAATAGTGCATTTGATAAACAAGGAACGTGCGCAGTAAGATGAGAGATCAACATGCCATAGCATGTAGATCTAAATATGTGCTTAGTTTGCACAACTCTCTCCAAGGGAGACAAAAAAAAACCAACATGGTTTTCCTAGTGATATGTCAGTGGATATTTCTGAGGGATTTTCTTGAGAGGGATGTCTATGTCATCTTCCATCTTAAGGAAGAGCCAAGAAATTTAAAATGACCTTGGGACACTGAGATTTTCTCCTTGAGATCTACACACCTAGCTGGACAAAGACTGAGCAGATAATCTGAGCCCTGATATTTCCAAACAAGCACTCAAATTTTTATCTTGAATCATTGTCTTCTGGCATAGTATATGTATGTTTTTGTGCAGCAGTATTTGAAGTACAGTAGTACTTCAGCTACATCTATTATGACCTTTGCTTTGCACACAAATTTTCTCTCAATCTGTCTCTAGTGCAACATGAGACAGGAACTGTTCTTTAAAGGTTTAGCTCATTTATATTTAGAATTTCAAGGGATGTAGGTTCATCGTTCTGTGACAGACAGGAGACCTTCAGTCACAGTGAAGTGCTAGAGTACAACAACTAAGTGTTCTGTCAAAGACTTGTAAGAGACAAAGGAAATGTTAATTTTAAGTTTATAAAAAATAAAAAGAAAAGGCGGAGTGGAAGACTACAGGCTTCCTGTCTTTTCTCTGGCTTTCAAGGTCTTGCAACATTTACAACGTTTATCAGGATCATGAGTCTGCCCTTGGAGTCTCTGGAGCTCCTGTTCTCTGGTCTTGTAAAACTCAATAACACTTAAAGGTCTCCACAGCTCTGGTTATGCTTGAGTTATATTGCTTTATGAAATGTAAGGGACAGCCCTTACAGTCTGTTTTTCTTCTACCTTTCTCATCACTCAAAGTCTACACTGGTTCACAGACTACATCATCTGATGCAAGCTTCCTTCCCCTACTACTCTACTTGTCAGGCATTGAATTTTTGTCAGAATTATTGGATGCTGAGACAGATTTCTGTAAATGCAGTCTCATAAAATTACTGCCCTTTTTTTTCTTTTCAAATGGCTAAAGTTAAAGATGCAAAAAGCTGGACTGTATCTGTCAAACTGCTGTCAGATTTACTACCCAATGACTGCATGAATAATGCCCATTCTGTAAAGTTGTATCAATGGTTAAGGGTAGAATTCAGAAAACCGAGGATGCTGTTCTAGCTAAAAATGAGCGGCTCTGTGTCAGTGTGATTCTGCTAACTTAGGACTGAAATGTCAACTGACCATCCTCGCACAGAACAATTACAGGGTGACACATTTCAGTAAATCTATTCTGGCTCAGACAAGTACAAGAGTTATTAAATAAACCAGATTAACATATGAAATTAGAATGAGCGATATGCTCCTTCATCCCTGAAGACTACAGGCACGTATGGCTTGAACAAAGAAACACCCAGTGAAAGGTGAAAAGATGGGACAGAAAGATCTTGCGTCCCTCAGATGCAAATAGTATACAACAACAAAAAGGCATATTGTTATGCCAAAGTTCTGGCAATAACTAATAGTGTTGATTAACTACAGGATCCTTAAATCAAAAATTACCCAAGCAAGAACATTCAAGATTTAAAAAGCAGATTGCTAAAAGGCTCAACAGCAGCAACTGATGAACTAGAGCAAAAATGTTATGGGCCAGACTTCAAACTCAAGGCAGCTGCTACAACATTCCTGAAGGCTCCCTTTCAGAGTATATATGGAAGATGAACCGAGCAGATGTCCAAGCAACCTCAATTACAGAGACTACAGACAACCCAGCTGCATCATGGCAGATTTTGGAAAACCTGAAGGTAAAATGCATTTTCTCCAGTTCCACATGAGTGTAGTGATAAGCTTTTGTTTCTCATTTTATAAGGGGACAATGTGAACCATTGCTTGCAGCTCATTATTACCATTGCAGTCGATAGACATTAGTCACTCACATTCACTTCCTTATTGGGAAGACCCAATTTCTTAGAGAAGCGTGATATAGAGCTTATCCCCTCTATGATATGAGACATTATGAAATTCACATGGCTAATTAAAGTGAAAGATGTCTAAGTTAGGGTCCAAGCTGATAGATGTCTAAGTCAGTGCTAGCAGTTGCTTCAAAATAAGATGGTAACTCTTAGTTTAGAAACAGTGGTTTTACCTAAGACCAAGTCTGTAACAGGTTTACAAATTTCAGAGAAACTAGATTCATTGTACACACCCCATGGAAAATTTCCTGCATCTGTTATTCCAAAAGCCATTTGACTTCATATTTTTCCATACTGAACATGAAGAAAAAATTCTTTACTGTGAAGGTGACAGCATTGGAACAGGCTGCCCAGAGAGGTTGTGGACTCTCCTTCTTGGAAGATACTCAAAACCCATCTAGATGCTTTCCTGTGCAACTTACTGTAGGGAACCTGCTTTAGCAGGAGGGTTTAGAGCAATTCATCACAGCCATCTCCTCTGCACACACTGAAGTATAGTATTATTAAAGCTTCACAGAATTAAAAAAATGCAAGTGGTCTCCTCTAATACCAAGAAGAAGTAACTATGCTGCTTATGATTGGAGGAGGTGTTTTGGAAGACAGAAACACATATGGAAGACTACCACAACTGCAAATGTAACTTTCAACTAGTTATAAAAGATTTCCTCAGAAATCCTGTTTTCCTCCTTTCTCCCAATTTGACAAGTACATTTCCTAGGACCCAGCTGAGCAAGATACTTCAGGATATATATAAGCAAGCACAACTGTAAACACAGAGAATTCAGCGGAACTAGCTGCACTTATATATCCTCCACAGAACTCTTTGATGCTTTTTGTTCCTCTCAAATTTGTCTCAGTTCCAGAACCAATAAAGTATACAAGCTTCCCAAGCGACTTCTTGAAGACTTCAAGAGAAGGAACAAAACTTAGAGAGATACAGCACCTTTGAAATGGCTTATGCTTACAGGAGTATAAATGTCAGCGACACACCACAGAGTTGTAGCTGAAAAATAGCTCAGGATTATTTTCTTCATCTTCTGTAACCTTTCCAAATTAAGTTCCAATTTCATGCTATCAGAATATATTTTATGGCTCTTTCCAGTTCTGGTCACATGAAATGTTACTTTATAGGATATAGCCATCTTCTAATAGAAGAGAAGATTTTAAAGCAAATAATGGTACAACTACATCTCTGGGAGTAAGTTATTCTACTGAAAGCTTATACTGGGAGGATCCTGTAGAATGAACCAAACTCCTACAGAACTTTTGAATTGTTGCTTTACTCTTAGCAGGCTAAATTATTAAATTTGTTTCTGCTAACGCTATTTGATTAGAATAGAATAGGATGAGTGATTTTCAGTCTCTGGGACATGGTTACCACTGTGGAAAACTACACACGGTGTACACACTGGAAAAAGTACTAAAAGTGCTGTGAGGTTGATAAAATCTAACAAAATCATAACTTATTAGAGAGAGAGCCTAACAGATCCCTCCTTATTTTTTCTCACTGACATTGCAGAACACTATCACATACATTTCCCAGTGTTTGGTTCCCTTCTCCTTTTTTCTTTCTGACTCCACAAGCCTCACGTTCTTCCACTGCCTTCAGTTTCCATAGGATAATGCATTTCTTACCAGCAAGGTAGGAAGAAAAGAGAAATTTAGATTAGATGCCAGGGGCAAATTTTTCATTGAGAGAGTGATAAGGAACTGGCACAGCTGCCCAGAGAAGCTGTGGATGCCCCATCCCTGGAAGCGCTAAAGGCCAGGTTGGATGGGGCCCTGGGTCGCCTGAGCTGGTGAGTGGCAACCCTGCCCATGGAAGGGGGTTGGAACTGGGTGATCTCTGACGTTCCTTCCAAACCAAGTCATTTTATGATTCTATGATTCTATGAAACAGCCTCAGATGAACAATAACTCAAGATTTGTTACTGAGAACAAAAGGAAGGCAGCAGAGTTCATTCAGAGAGAAAATAACGTTAAAGAGATGAATAGGAAGGTACTGCCTACACAGTTGTAAGCCCACGGTTCCCAGCTAAGATCCTCCTGCACTGAGCTCTATTTGAATATCACAGAAAACTTGAATATCAAGTTTCTGCCTTGCACAATGTACAATCTAGAGCATGACAGAGCTTTTCATCAAACAGTTTTCTCCTCATGCAAACCTGCAAAGATTTCTATAAGATACTAACTGAAATTGAGGCTGTCTCTCTGAGCTATACAAGAGAATGAGGATGGGAGTTTTTTCTGTAATAAAGGCCTAGCTGGGAACTTTGGCTGTCTAAAGCCAGGGATTCATTTCAGTGAAATCTCTCTTTTAGAGAAACTGGAGTACGAAGAATCTGTTTGAAGCTTTGATGATAGATAACATTTGGTCACTCACCATCTTCCAAAGAAAAAGAAGAAACAACTGAAAACACCTGAATTCTAGTCTTCTTCAGGTTACAAGATCGCCTGCATTTCATTTTCCACACAGGCATTTTCCTGCCCACGTGCAGAGCTCTTACTATGCTTCTGGACATGAATCTTGCCTGCTAGATATCATGCAGAATTGTCACTCCATTCTGGGTAGTTAAGTAAACAGTATATATATAATTATAATAAAAAAGACCCATGTCTTGGAAAGAACAAAGAAAGCTGTTCTAGAATAAACAAATATCTTATACCATTCTTCTAAGTACTAATGTTTCCCAAGGCTTTGAAGTTTCACAGTGCTTTTTCAGAAATTCCTATGAGGCCAATTTTCTGCCAGACTTGAAATCTGACTGTGGAACTGAGGAGGAAAAGAAGAGAAAGATCTCCAACCACAGAAGAAATGCTTTAGTCTGACTGGTGAGTATTTGTACTTCTTGCTGCCACCAATTTTCTGCCTTGCAGAAAAGGAAGGTACGATATGATGATATAATGCTTTCCAAAGTCATGTGGAAATAACTAATTCCCAAAACTGTTGCGAAAAATCATCTGCTCTCCTTCACTTTCCAAAAATCCTCCAATGTCACTGGTAAGTTTAACACTAGTTTGTATGAACTGCAAGTTCATTTATCAAGTCACAACTTGCTATCTCTACATTTCTTAACAACTCTTCCCCACTACATGGCACTTTTGTGACTTTTTATAATGGCTTGGCAGCTAACTTGCAATGGCAAAAGGTAAAAGAATTCCTGTAAGGGCAAGTAAACCCTCTTCCATGTGACATAGAAATCCTTACACTTCATTAACCTTTATTATAAGTTAGTCACTGGAAAAGTTACTTTGCTAGAATCCATACTACAGTTTCACTCTACAAACCATGTCAGAATGCTAAATTGCAGTAAAATACTGCTCACCTCTTTATGAACCCAAGATTAATGACACGGTGTAGAAGGGAATATCAGTGTTGCTAGGAGCATAATAAGTCACAATCAATTCTAACATAGCTCATCAAGAACAGGCAGCAAAACAGCACAGATGGTTCCCACTACTGAAGTCCCACTCTTCAACATACCCATTACTGAAACATCGTATTCCACCAGCAGAGTTGCCTCTTGTCCACATTGTTTGAGAATACTCATAGCTTCAGCATGTGTTGTTCCAAGCAGTCGGATCCCATCAACACTCAACAATCTGTCCCCAGGTTTGATTGTGCCCTCTCTGAAGGGAAATTAAAAATATATATCTTTATTAATGTAAGACAAATTGATTTGGAGATAATACCATTTATGAAAAGCAATTCTCTCACACCCTCTCTTGACATTCATCCCTCTTAACACTTAACATTTACTTTGACAGTGAGAACGTTCAGAGGGCACAGTGGAAAGGAAATTGCTTTAATTGGAAAGTCAGCGACTGGAAAACAGCTTAACACATAGCTAAATAATCAAGTCATGTTAAATAACAACCAAGTATAGCTCCTGCTTCAGCATATGCTTTGCTTCTGCCCTGTCCACACAACTCCTCTTTCATACACACATAGACACCTATTTCGATATTTTCAGATATATTCCCAGAAATATATACAAGGTATTAAAAACACGTGAGAAAAGCAGACTGCAAAATATGAATGTCCATTTTCTGATTTTCTTCAAAATACCTCCTACTTGGATAGTTTCTTTTTATCTTTTCCTCCTACCCAGAAGCAATTTGTCTATAAATGTTCACTGTCTCCTAGGCTTATCTCATAACATAATAGAAAGTGAAGTACTAACACTGCCAGCTTAAGAATGAGGGAGAAAAACAAGAAGGCAAGGGTAATAAAAGTGGGGAAGAAGGGGAGGGATAAAAGACAAAAGCTCTCTTGAAACGTTTACTTCTCAACTAATGTTTCCAAATGCAAAATTGTCAACATAAGCTACAGAACACCAGGCTGCTTTAAAACAACTGCCAATTTCTTTAATGAATTAAGAACACAAATACGATTTTTTGAAAATGTGAAGCTAACACAAACATAAAGTGAATATTCTTTCTTTATGTAAGTGATATTACACAAAAATACATTCTTTGGGCCAAACCACACATCTATACTCAGAAGTTTTCCAGGTGAAGTCACGTATGAACTCATATGAGGATATCAATAAAGGTCTTAAAACAACAGCACAACAACACCCACAGACATAAAAGTATTTTTCTGGAGTGCAAGAGAAGAAGATTGTGTTGCTCGCGTATAAAAAGCATAATTAAGATCTTCAGCACTTGTTTGAAGGCTGCAAAGATTGTGCTCTGACCTATTACAGAGATTTCTTCTAACAAAATTTTAGGTTAATTTTTGCAAGAGTTTAATGAATAGTCTTGGGACATGCAAGATGCTCTGTTAACTTAAGTTCACACCACACTGTGATGTGCTGAGCCACTGTGGTTTCCTATTACTGTTATTATGACTACAATTAAATGCATAAATTTCAAAGGAACAGATTTGAATACATCTACTTCACCTCACATGTTAACTTCTACCCCAAATAATTCACTTTTCTCTATTTCTCTTTCACTTGCGTTACAGGGAAAGATGAATTGTACCTGTCAGCAGGCCCTCCAGGTCTGACACATGTTATTACAACAGGACGAGATTTATTTCTGTCATCGTGTGCTCCACCTAGAAAAAGAAAAGTGAGAGAAAGCACCCCTTCATTTTATGCATTTTATGAAAGCTCACTTCCAAGTGATAAGGTTTGCAATTTGCACACTTACATATGGGCTAAAAAGAGCAAAAAGTGATGAAGCAATTAATATGAACCTCCCATGATTTTTATTGGGGAAAAAAAAAAATCAACCTATTGTATTGTACAGATGGTTCTTTATACAACGTTTCTACAGAGTGACTTTTCTTAAGAGTATATTACTTTCTTAGAAACTTTACTCTCTAAATTTGATCTCACTCTGAAGAATTACTCCTCTCTAATGTTTGCTGTGCTGAGAAAAAAATACCTGTACTTCACGCACGTGTATTGAACAACTTGCCGCTGATTTTGGTGGCAGCGGAATCTGGTGTGAAATGAAGTTGTTCATGTTCTCGTGGCATAGAGGATTAATTACTGTTGTTCCATAAACAAAAATTAGAGCAGTTCGTAAGAGCAGTACATTAATGTATGGAAGAAGTAATGCATGAATCACAGAGACTTTTTAACAAGCTATAAGTCATAAATCCTGAAATAATTTCTAAGTGCTATGGAATCTTATTGCTTCTTTTGCTGATTTCAAAAATAGTGCTCACACTCAGTAACTCACCTCTTATTACAAACCCAAAAGTGTTCCCCTCTTTATGTAAAGTAACTTCCACAGTTCTGAAGATGACACCCGTTCCTTGTACAGCTAAAAAAAGATAAAAATCCACACCACAGTTAATCATTATTATTATCATTATTATTATTCAGATAGATTTACACCTTTTCCAAACCAAGCTAGCTGTTTTATTTGTGGCCGTACAATTGGATTCTATTACAGAACAGTCAGACCAAAGATCTGTCATTAAAGCTCACGCTTTATTTTGAGATAGTTTTGTGCCGGATACTTTGCAGGTCAAGATTTTTAATGTGTTTGATACAATCACAGAATGGCTTGGGTTGGAAGGGACCTCAAAGATTATCTAATACCAAATTGCACAACACACAAAGATAAAAATAAACAACAACAAAACTGTATAAAATGAGTGCTCTGTGAGGTGCAGAATCAATAAAACTTATGTTGTGCAATGCCCGAGTTTCCCAGGTCCCTGTAACAATGCTCCGAGGTGCATGCCGACAGCCCATGTGTGGCCCCAAAGAGCAGCAGTGCCCCCCTGGCTCTTCCTGCCTCTCCCTTCGGGTGCTTCCTGCTCTGGGACCCTTCTGCCCAAGTGCCTACCTGCATGAAACATGCAGGAATGTACTTTTTGGGGGGGAGTCTTTCAATTCCCATTAAACTTGGTTAACCATAACCAGGAAATTTTAAAGTTACTGTAGGGAACCAGAAAAACAAGCCTGTGAAATCACATAAATCTCATTTCCTTAAGAAAACAAGCTAAAGATGACTCTTCAAAGCAATGCTTTGTCTTGCAGTAATTTCTGCTACAGCTCAAATGTTGGGATGGTGTTATCAACATCCACACAGTTCATTTTCAGCTAGAAACCCTACACTGATAGAAAAAGATGAAATTACAGAGAGAAGATGACAACTCTTGCCTTTATCCCTATCAATTGAAAGTAGCCCAGCGTACAGCACAAGCTGTACCTGCACTTGCTGTCTGGTTGGTGTGGCTTGTGGTCTCTGCTGGGGACAGGCAAGCCATGTAGCTCAGCAGTGAAGGGCACACAGCATCCTTCCACTTCAGCAATGACCACTCAGGCGGCTGTACTTCCACACCAAGCTCAGCCTGAGAGGTGAAAAAAGCCCTAGCTGTTAGCAACAAGAGGTAGATGCAAGGCAGAAAGCTCATGTTCCAGTCTGAAATGCTGAGGTAGCTTGTGCTGAAAATAGAAGCTGGATCCCCCTGCAGTGAGCAGTGCCAGCCAGGGAAGGAAGCACTAGGGAGAGTGGGATTACTAGTGCTCAGCCAGCTGTAATCCGTCATTATTAATGTACTGACATTTCCCCACTCAGAAACCAAAACAGTCCTCTTTCTGAGGGGGAGCTGTAACAACAGCAGTAGAACTTCATTATGGGGCAGGGAAGGAGGTGCCAGGTCTTCACTATATGACCTACCAAAAAACTTCTCTTTATAAGAAGTCACTTTTTCTAGCTTGTTCATCAGATTTAACAGGAACAACTAAACTGCTGATAATCTCCAACGTTATTAGCCATGCTGGTATGAAGGGATCAGAATTTCCAAGGACTTAACAAAGAGATTATGACTGCTACTGTAATTTGTCTGTTGCAAACTCCTGCTTCTTTAAATGAGAATGGCACATTAGCCAACAGCAGTGAAAATGAAGGAAGCCTACTTGAGTGCGCGCAAAACAAATTATTCTCATATGACAACACTGTCTCTAGCAAAATAATTCTCTAGCAAAATAATTCAGCTGACTCCACCATCTCAAACACTGTGTTTTTGAACAGGAAGTTCCCTTACCACAGGCACACACTGATCAACAGAAAACATTCCAAACATTAAGGTGATTGTCAGGGGATCGTAAAAGCAACCAAATATGTAATTAGACTAACTCTCCAGTTGCTACAAAACAGTGGGGAGTTCATTCTCTTCTGAGCACTGTCGAAAAGATTGATGGATTTTTTGGCTTCTATTGCAATCAAAGTCTTTATTTAAGGATATAAGAGCTTCCTAGTTGGCTTTGCAGTTTTCTTCTGGCCAAGCACCAGATAACTTCATCTCCTCCCCTCCAGTGAGCAGCATGAAAGAGCATGCGCACTTTTAAAGGTTTCTGGTTCAGCCCCCTGGTGCCACCTGTCATTTACTCCTTCATTTTAGGCCCCAGGTTTCCAGCTTACCATTACTCTGGCTTTCATTTAATACCTGAGAGCCTCAATTCCTACTGATTTTCTCCCACTGTGCCAGAGACATAAACATAAAAAGAAAGGGCAAACAGAAGAAGCAAGGAAGACATTCAATACTGCTCTTTCACTTTACTGTCAACTTGTATTTGCATTATGAAGACAATCCTGCTCAACAAGAACTCTTCATTTCACTAATAGAATTCTTGCAGTTCTACCTGTCCCTGTAGCCTACTCCACTGGGTCTTCTGCCCCAGAAATGACATGTTGCCTAACACAGATGTTAGAAGTGACTGGAAAAATCCCCAAATATGTTGTTTATCTGAGAAAGCAGAAGGTGTTGCAAGTGGAGGGAGGGAAGAAAAAGTCAGATATTCATTGGTCTAATCTCAGATCTTACTGTAATGGGAGGGACTGTCTTGCCCTGGAATCCATCTAATCTAATTCCCAGTATTAACAATTTGAGGAAAAAAACAGTGGAAGTTGACAAATTTCAGCTCTGCCATTGGCTAGATTTATGCTCCTAATGCTCAGAGCACCTCCGAGAGCATCACCCTGTACTGCCTACGCTTTTTGTATCACTTCCATGTTCTGCAATAATCCAGAGGAAAAAACTATAAGAAAATCACTAGCAAAAGAAGACCACCACCACATCCACCCGAGTGCTAACACATCTGTTATTCCGAGTAGGTTTCAGTTTGCTCCGCTTTTACTTACAGACTGGAGGGAGCTCATACTCCACTTCTAAAACAACCCTCTCGCCAACATTCTTCAGCAGACTGATGATCTCATCATGGCGAAATTTGGTCAGGTTGATGCCATTCACAGATTTGATGTAGTCACCTACATCCAG
Organism: Alectoris magna; assembly: GCA_030625065.1. NCBI lineage: Eukaryota > Metazoa > Chordata > Aves > Galliformes > Phasianidae > Alectoris > Alectoris magna. Next base: position 163,851,703 of record CM060560.1, on the reverse strand, counting down.
TTGGTCACTCCTAGGAAAAGGTGCATATTCTTTTCATTAAAGACAGATCTGGTGGACAAAACTGATTACCTTACTGTTTAGTAATGGCAAGAAACAGCTTTTTCTATTCATCTAGCCTAAAACAAGTTGATCTTTCAAACAGAAACTGTCCTTTAAGAGCTTAATCTAGTCTAGTTTGTTAAATATTAAAAGAACATTGTTGCATTATTAATTCCTGATGTAAAAAAAAAAAGCTGTACAGTATAGGAATTGGATGATTTGGCTGGTTTAGGCAAAGGATATGGGAAAACAACTCCCCATCTTTATCTCTTCCTCTTTGGGATACTTCCAGAACTATTTTTCAGACAGCAGTTGCCTTCATAGTTAACATCACAGCTACAGGAGACAGGCCACAGCCCAAAAGCATATGTTCTGCTCAGTTACTTGGAACAATTTAACTGGATCTTTGTCTCTTGACCTGTTTTGCTCATGTATAACAGCATTTCATCTTCCTCTATAGTATGCAAGGCAGCTATGACTTTAGGCTTCTTTATAACCTTAAAACAAGCTGATGAACTGCCTTGTTTATTATATTACAGTAGAAATATGGTTAGGTTTTCAGTTTTACTTTTATCCTCAAAATTTTATGTTGTTTCACTCAAGTTTACATTCAAGGACCAAAAAAAAAAAAAAGAAGTCAAATTTCTATAATTTAGGAGAAACTTAATTAGTTTCACGATAACTTTTAAATACCTCACTGGTAATTCTAGCTTTTGTGAAAGTAGCCTTGAGGGAAGAGGGGGACCAGCTGTTGCCAGTTCTCAGATTCTCTGGTCTGATGGCCTGCCACTACAGATGAATACAATCACATATTCGTTAGTGACCTTTCTGATGAAATACATATTCCTGAAGCATTCACATCTTATAATGTATTTTGTACCCTGAAATGTGGTTACCTAGCAGCGATTCCTCCTTGACGAAGGTTAGATACTCTTGGTTTCCCATCCTTGTCGATTCCACCTGATACTGTAAGCCCTAGGGTAGTGCCTTCTTTTTTCATTAATTCAACTATCGTTGAGCCCTTGAATTCCTCTGTTGAAAGAAAATTATTGGCACTATTAAAATTAAATGATGACACAGATGTTGCTTTTCTAAAATGTCATCTAATTCCCGAGAAAATAGTTGTGAATGTTCATAGGAAATAATATATACATCTGGAGATTCCTTATGTTACAATTCACAAGTTCTGACCACAAGGTTTTGTACATGGGTAAATCCAAGACACACATTCTGTAAAAGGTTATTAAAACTGCACTAGTGTGCTAGCATAGTATACAGAACCAATGAATACAAAGCCCATGAATACTTACAATGAATACTTTAAAGGTAGTTGTTTCACTTTTTAAAACATCTCTCATTTTGTTTCTTCTTCTTCTGAACTTCTATGCTTTAAAAAGTATTTCAGCTTATAACTAAATAGAAGGGTAAAAGACACAGTGCTGCAAGGGGACGGGAAAACTTCAGACTCAATTTGAGGCCACTTGCCGACATCGGTGAAAATCAGAAGAATTGAACATATAAGAATCCAAATGGAGATTAAATGCATCAGTTTCATTGCTTATTCTTACACAAACAGACTAACACTCTGAGCTGTTAGCTGATCAGGTATAAAGTATGTGAAGGTTTTCTATAGTCACGTTCTATCTGGGACACCCTCTCCTGCAGTTTGCCCACTTGGCATTCTTTGAAAATGCCAAGCTACTCTCACAGAGCTCAACAAATGCAGGCTCTCTGCAACAGACTGCGTGGAGTGCTCAAAAAGGGATGGCCTTATTTCAGGAGGCTGGATATGTCAATGTACGTAAGCACAGCTGCAGCCACGCTGGAGCCATGAGACAGTCATACCTCATGCCTGGTGTTTCTAGTGAAGATCTATTAAAACCATCAGCTTCCCAGATATTCTGGGAAACAATATATTAAGTCTTAAAGATCAATCCTGAAAATGATGACGTTCCAGAAGGATCATCCATCTCTCTGGTTCCTTTTCAGTGCAAATATGGAGCTTTTAGGTGGTCAGATACAAACAGCACCAAGCATACGCTGCAAACTACAGTATGTCAGCACTGCAATGAACGAGCAATCTTGCCATTGCAGCATGAGACAAAGACAAAGAGCTACTCAAGAAACAAGCAAGTTCATTGTATTCTTCGGTATGTTCACCCATAAGCATTAGGAGCACAGAATAAGCACTATACAAATGGCAGCAAGGGTTTTTCAGTATCTTTTCCATATGACTGAGAAGATAACCTCATATTGCATGACCTCAAGATGAAGAACAGCTGCCCTGAATGACAATTGCCAGGCCTGAGCAATATAGAAGTAACACCAGAGGGCAGAGGGATGCATTCAGAAGAGCTAAAGCCCTGGTATTCTGTCAACATCAGTATTGCTTTAACTGCTGAATCTGTTGCAGACATGGCATCACCCTATGGAGAGTTCCTGCTCCATCCTAGGCAGCTGACAGGCTCTTCTTTCCATTTTGCTGGTGATGACCTCACTTCAGTTATTCACACTTCTATCACTGTACAGTATGACTTAAACGCTTGGGTAAAATTTCTCCTAACCTTATAATGTTCCTATTAAGAAAAAAAATCTGCACTGTATTCAGTCAGTAGAAAGGGTTGGTCTAACTTTGAAGTAACTATTCAAAAAGTGGAAGATTTATTATAATAAGGTAGATTACAAGAGACTATGAGACTGTTCAAGACGTGTCCCTGCCCATTCAGACTCAGAGAGCAGCATAGCTACCTCATGCATATAACTTGGCTGGCATCAGAAGACTTTCAAGCACCAATTGGAAGCTACTGAGCTTCCACAATATTTGTCCACATCTGGCCATGCTGACAGTTCAGAAAGATCAGATGCGATTATCTGCATATGAATATATACACAAGTTGCACAGCAGTAAGAGACACCATGGAACAAAATACTATTTTCAGTTCTATATAATACCTGCAAGTATTCACAGTGGTTACAGCAGTCACTCATTGTACTTACTGCAACCAAAAATACTGTACAGTTACACCCACAATGCACATTACAACCTCACATGCTGGGTTAATGTGCTCTACTTGTTTATTCTGAGTTTACTTGATTGTGAGATCTGGATTCAGAAGGAGAATTTCCCTCCTCCCCTCCCTCCCAATCCAAATCCTCCCTTTAAGTTCTCAGTAGTACAATCTAATTCTCAGGACCATCTAAGAATTTTGTTCAGCAAACACTTTGCTAGAACATGTATAGAGAAAATCAACAATGCACTGAGCGTGCCTAATTTTTTGCCATACCATAATACTGCTGTGTTTTTCAATCTTTTAAATAGGTTCCGAGTTTGCAAACCAATGCTGGCAAATACTCTGCTGCCTGAAGCGACCTATGGAACAGATGATCCATGAAGTGGTTTAAACCAGCTAATGATTACACAGCTCCCTCCAAATGCTGGCATGGAAATTAATGACCAGGCTAGCTCCTTCTCACCATCTATTTTGACAAATATCCGATACCTCTGCCAACAGACAGTGACCTCTAGACACTCTCCCTAGATAGGCAGTAGAGATGTATTAGCACTGCAAAGGAAGATGGTGAGGAATGCTCACTGCTAACTAACAGATTAGGTCATCTAGGAGTATACAACAGTTTCAGAGGCTTGCCCCTCTGAAAGGTTTTGTCACTTTTTTTCTTTTTAACATAATCATAACAGGAACAAATTAATCTGCCTCATCTGTTTATGTTTATGACAGACTGCTGTCCTGCAAAAAGCTCTTAAACTTGATATCCCAGTCTCCATTTTTCATCTCTGCTTTTTTAAACTGCACATGATTACTCTCTTTCTAATGCTATATATCGTATGTTTACTCATCTGCACTCCTACATTATTACTACAGACTAATCCCACAGGAATATTATCAAAATGCCCAATATCAGAATAAGCCAGGGACTTTATCTCTACAACCTCCTCTCTAACAAGCAATGGCACCCGTATGCACTGTTCTTTAAACAACACAAGGTCAGTCTCTATTCTCTAGGTAACAAAAAGCTGCGTTACTTTTTGTGGGTTAAAACTATAATTCGTGTAACAGCTCACTCATAATTCATTCCTTGCCAACCAGAAAGCTCCTAATTAGTCAGAAGGCTCTGGGGTCCGCTCTTTCCCACATGCACTCCCACAGCATTAACAACATTAGCATAGTCAGCATCAGAAGGAAAGGCAAAGAAGCTATTTCCAGATTTCTTCTAATTTATGAGGAAAATAGGAGTTCAATTTACAAGCCTTTTGTTTAATGGCAAACTAAATAGAAAACATGAGCTTAGGCAACAGTATCTTCCTCTTCAGCAACCAGTTCATGAAGTATCAGATGTAGGAACACCATTCTTGCAACACATCTCTGTGATACCAACCACATGAATTATTCTAAAATGAAATTGCACTGAGAGAAAACAGTTCCAAGCCTATTAAAAAAAAAACAAAACAAAACAACCCGAATCAATACCATTTTACACTTCAGTCTGAGAAACACACTTGCAAGCTTCCTCCTCTCCTACCACTACCAACCACAGCAGCAGTCAGTGCAGCACAGCTCCCAGCAGGCTCTGAGCACGGGATGAGACCCTGGGGCTGCCCCAGGTCTGCCAGTGCTTCCTGTGTACCTATGTGCACACACCTGTCCCCACAGTTTTGAGGCTGTCCACCTACCTGTGGCATGGGGCTGGGGAATCCCACCGCGTCCTGGAGATGGGCTCATTATGAGGAGTGCAAACGTGCACGCACACTTGTGCACGCATGCAGATGTAACATGGAAATGAGTTTCCACTCCAAAGAGCTTAGCGTACATCTCCAGTCCTATAAGGTGGAGCGTACACAGCAGCTGAACTCGGAAGAAAACATTATGCTCTTGTTTTTCTTACTTTGTTCCTCATCTGAATGTTTCTCTTAGGTCCACTGCTGCAATAGTGTGATTGTGTGTGCCCTGTTACGTCAGCTGGTGCAACAAGACTATGAGCTGCGACCCGGGAGACTACAGGGATCCTCAGTGTGGGACAAGAATACTTCAAAGATAAGCAAGCGTTCAAATACAGGAATGGGTAAATCTCCCTGTAAGAAGATGAGTAAATAGAATAGCTTGCATGTAAGGAAAATCCAAGAAACGTTATGTCAAATTGTTTTTTCTTCAAGGAGAGTACTTTTACAATGAAACTCCAAGAATTTTAAATACGATCAGACATTCTGTAATTTCCTGCATTCTGATGTATGTAAATCTCATGTTTTAATGAATAAAAAGCGTGGAAAATAAGTTGACTCATGAGATTTCTGAATATGGAACACATTCACTTCTACAAAAAAAGAAGATTAAATACTAGGATTCAGAAAATAATTTCTCCCAGGACAACATCTGAAAGCCAAGAGAACACTTAATCAAAATTTTATCACCTATTTTATATATTCCTACAGTTTTATATCTTAATTTACATATTAAAGTAAAATTGAAAAGCTTTTCCCTTTATTCCAGATGCTGTCTTTTTGTTGTTGTTGCCGTTCCCTTCTGTGAAAATTTCATTTTTAGATCCAAGAAAATGCCTAAAATCTATGCAGTCAGGTCAAGCTCCTGCATCCTCCACCTACCCAATGAGTTTGCTCTGTGCAGCCAGGATGGAGCACAAACAAAACCTAACGTAAAAGTGAACGTAAAGCTTGCTGTTATTGACCATTTCCCACCAAAAGGCATACCTAATCAATAAGTAAGTAATTGGTAAGTCTGTTGAAAATACAGTCAGTGCTGTCCTTGTGTGGATTTTCCCTATATGTCAGCAGAAATTCCGCAGAGGAAACATTTTGCTTTACATTCCAGCAGGCATCTTACAGCTTAATAAGAAACTACATAAGATAAAGTCAATTCTTACGAAACAGACAGCAGTTTGTTATCCTGGGGACATCACGTCTGCTAAGTGTTTCACGTCCTGTGGGTAGGTGTATTTCTCTCAGTATGACAAGAGGTATGTCAGCAAGTGATGAACACTCTGCCCTCTGTTGCCCTTTTCCTGACTGGCTGTCAATAACTGCTAAAACACCTCAATTTTCATTAAAAAAATAAAATAAAATAAAAATAAAAGCAAGCAGACAAAAACATGATGATGAAGAGAATCTGAAAACATGAAGCTGACCTTAACCTACTCTGTGCTTTCTCTTCAAGCCCATGGACAGACAGTGCCCAAATGCTGTACAGCTTCCAGGGAGAGCAAGGGAGATGGGTAATGCTCACACACCAAAATTTGCCTAAGATAGATTCAGTCTATACTGACAGCTATTTTGGAGGCGCACAAGTCTACAAGACAACTTTGCCACTGTGGAAATATTACCTTAAAAACATATGCCTTCCATCAGCATTCATAAACTGGAAGAAGTCTGACTATTGCCTGGCCTAAGCATGATACAGAAAAGCAAACAATGATATTTTATGATCCACCACAGGCTGCAGTATATGGGATATGATGATACAACTCAGTGAAAATGCTAAGCCTACAGGACATGGCAGGGCAGCACAGTCTATATCTGGGCTGGTTTGTCTCCCAGCTAAAAAGAGCTTTATTCTTGTATTATTTGGTTCTGGGGATGTTTTTCATATTTTTAGGCATAAAAAAGCAGATACCTCGGCAGCCAGATCTCTCCAAATCAAAACACACGTAGACAACAGGGATGTTCTTCAATTTAGCATCAGACATAAGCACTAAATTTGAAGGCCTGTTTATACACTAAAAAACTCAACATGAACATAAACATCCTAAACTTGAAATCAAATAACTACTATTTGAAAGCCTCTTCATTTTCAGTGAGACACACCATATCGGTTTGTTAGCAGAACAGGAGTGAAACGTTTTAGCAGGACCATAAAAGTAAAATTCTTCCTACAAAAATTATTGTTTTTGGTGACAGTGACTGAGAAAAACCCACAATCAGCTGCTGTATTTCATTTGATTTTTGAGAGTGACAAGAGTTAAACCATTACTACATTACTAAGACATAAGATTTCCATCCTACAGCCCAGTGTACAGCTATGACAAACTGTCCCAGTGCATTTCTAGCAGCAGCACAGCCATCCGAGCAAAGGCACATGATAAAGATTCAACATTTCACTTCTACTTGAATCCAACTCTCTTATATAGGAGCGGTAAAAAACATCTGTCAGAAAATGCAAAAATGGCAAGGTATGGCATGGCACCACATAAAACCAGTTTTCACATCAATACACTGTGAATACAAAACCATTAACCTGAGTTATCTCGATATAAATGATGTCACCTGATTCTTCTAATAGCTGAAGCTACTAGATTAAAAATGTTTTAAACTGCCATTTGAAGGAGATCATATTTTTAAGGTGTCTTTTTGTCATTCTTTGCTCATGTGCTCCTTGCTTTCTGCATTTGTGCAATGTCTGCAAAAGTGGAATGTAATGCAGTCCAGAACATCTGCTTAGAAAGAAATTGGAAACATACAACATCAAAGTTTTATAATCCCCTATTATAGGTGAAGAATCAAATTACAAGCTTGAATTCTTGTAAGTATATAAAAGAACGATCAACGTATTTTAATTAAAAAGGACTTAGAATGCAAGATACGCTTAAATCTTAAGTGTAAAAATGACAGAATTACAATCTATAATCCCTGAGCAAATCTGGGCAGAAAAATTCAATTAGAGGAAAAACGATAAATTTATAAAACATTAGAACATCTGTCTCCAGAAAATATCAATACTTTCAAGCATTTCTCTAAGAAGACGAAGATTCGATGGAATCACAATATACAACTTTTTGTTGTTACCTGCAAGAAAGAGGAGCCTAGAGTACCACCTTGTACCGTGGTGGGAATAAAGACAGAGTACGAACTGCAAATTCGCTCAACAATGTATCCTAGTTGCAGCACATTTATCTTCTGAGTTAGCTGTGAATTTCTAACACTTTTGTTGACAGCATTCCTTGGGAGAGTGTGTATGTGTTTGTCGATTGCCACCTGCATTGCTTGAGCCTTTGCAATGACCTACTTCCTTATCTTTGGTAAGGATCTGTTCCACCTTGAGGCGCACCGCACTGTCAAGGCAGAGCTTTCTGAAGCAAGGACAATGGAGGTTTCAGCATAAAACGCACAGTGATGAATGACTTAATGGTCTCAACCTTAACAACCTCTTCAATACACATTTCAGGGCTTTACTAAGATCAAATCTTTCTGCTCTCACAATACGTCAGTTTTGGTTTGTTTTTTTTTTGCTTGGGAAGGAAGTGAGTAGAACCACAGAATCATTAGGGTTGGAAGAGACCTCTAAATCTAGCCATCAACCCACCACCACCATTCCCACTACTCATGTCACTCAGTGCTGCATCCGTATGTTTCTTGAATACCTCCAGAGACAGTGACTATACCACCTCCCTGGGATGCATGTTCCACTCTTTCTGAGAAGACAATTTTCCCTAATATCCAACCTGAACCTCCCCTGGTTCAAAAGCCATTACCTCTTGTCCCATCGCTGTTACCTGAGAGAAGAGGTCAATCCCCACCCCACCACAGCCTCCTTTTAGACAGCTGAAAGAGAGCAATAAGGTCTCCATTGAGGTATCTCAAGACTAAACAGTCCCTGTTTTCCTCAGCTGCTCCAGACCCTTCACAGCTCCATTCCCCTTCTCTAGACACGCTGCAGGGCCTCAGTATTATTCTTGTAGTGAGGGACCTAAAACTGAACACAGTACTCAAAGTGTGGCCTCACCAGAGCTGAGTACAGAGGGCGATCACCTCCCTAGTGCTGCTGACCACACTATTCTGAAACAAGTAGGAAATACTTTTGAGTTGGATCTAAAATCTATAGTTACCTAAAATCTCTGTCTCCCAAAGCAGATAAAACACCTGGCTCTTTTTGAAAACTTTGCTTTCTGCTATAAGCAACCCAATCTTAAAGCAAAGAATGGCCCATGTTTTGAAGTGCTTCCCCGAATACATTCGTGCATCACTGCTGGATGCAGTCGATGAAGAAAGGACAGACTGCACGGCAACAATTACTTTTCTCTACATTTCTGCCTGAGTTTGATGAGAGACTCAATAATTCTCCTCCTTTTCCTACTGGAAATGCTGCTGTATAGAACAGCGCAGACACCGACGTGACATTCTGATTTATTCACTTTCTTCCCATAATTCTGATGGATTCACTCCCAGCTTCCTATTTATTTCCTACATTGAAAAATTAGCACCGGGAGAACTCATGCTAATCAGTGTTCATTTCTAGTGAGACAGCATTGCCCACAAAAGCAGTCTGACTCTCCCAGTTCCTCTGCTTTCTACAGTTACCAAAATGGATCATGCAGAATTGCCTACAGGACCAATTGCATTTGCGTACCTCAAGGTAGGAAGGAGCCATTGAGAACAACTCGCTCACATTGTGTCACCTGAGTGACTCAAGCAGAGAAATAGAATATCACTGAATCACATGGTAATATGCGCAGCTACAGTGTATCTTTCAAAAAGATATCCAACACAACTTAGAAAGATGGAAAATTTGCTATGTGCACTGGTAATTTCTATTTGAATTTGAGTAGATAAATCTTCAATCCCAAAATCTCACTATATTCCCACCATTACATTCAGAATATCCCTGAAGATACATAACTGTAAACTCGGATCAAATCACTCTTTAATCTTCTTCCCATTTTAGATTAATAGCTGCCCAAATTGCTTAGGTTTTTGACATTTAAGACATGTTTTCCAGCTTCTTTCAACATTTCAAATCCTCTTGACCTCTGGCTACCAGGTAAGTTTTAGCAATAGTGTCATTACATCCCATTTTTCCATTTGAGTCACCGTTTATTTTTACTCAAAGTAATCTGAGTTGCCTGTAATGGCCTACAGTTGATACATAATTTAACATCATAGTTAATAAGTAATATCGGTTTTCCTTTTTTTTTTTTTTTTTTTTTTTTTTTTTTTTTACGTGGAGCTGAGCTCAGTTGTATCATGGTAAAATGGAAGCAGAAGGATCAGAAAAGAACATAGCAGCAGTGTCATTCCTTTCTGGATAAACGGTTGTGCAAGCACTCGGCGATACATCCTGAATTTTCAAGTGTATATTGAGACTGCAATTTCCCGTAGCAAAGGTGCCGTTTCGAGGAGTGGGCCAGTGCAACGTTTCCTAGTACTCGGACCAATGAGCAGACACTTCAAGTTTTTAGGGACCATGTGCCTGTTTGTAGGACAGTCAAAGCTGAACGACACGTGCACTCTACCTTCCCACTCTGCAGTGTGGAGGGAGATACAGTATAACAAAGTGCTTATCAAAGTGTCTGTGTGGAAGATTAGACAACTCTAGTGGACGCTTCCTACAGATTTTACCTGTTGTCCTTCATGCTCAGTGACCAAGGACATGTTGTTGATGGTCTGGTTACTCTCTACCCCTGTTAAAAGCACAGCTCAGAAACACTGATGTTTGGAAGGCAGTAGCTTAAAGATAGGCTGAAAAAAATACACAGCTATGAGTATTTTAAAAAGAGATCTGATAATGATTCATCTTTTCTCTATACTTCATTCTGATATAAAACTAAAGCTGTAAGAATGGCTAAGGGGTGAATTTAGTATGCAGCAACTACTGACAAATAGGATGCACTGAAACTTTTCATTTGGTGTTATATAGAAAGAAGTGCCTGTGACAAAAGGACCATTAACTCACTCGACATTCAGTATGAAGAAAACATACTGTCAAAGCCAAAGAACCAGAGTTAAAGAACTATAAAATAAGCTACTGGCTTATATTAAAATTTGCTGAATCACAGGAATACTGATAACTTGAGCTGCCAATAAGCATTTAAATCCACAAGGATGTGCTATTTATGTTAAAGACATTTGCCAATAGGAAAAAAAGCAAACAAACCAGGAATAATTCAGGCATTTCTTGGCTGCTAACCTATTCTCTGTAACTCTCTAATCAATCTCTGTAAGTTATTCCTCCAGGTTTAATGTATGCATAATGAACTCACGGCAAAGAGGAATGAAGACAGATGCATTCATTTGCATGAACTAACTTATTATATAGTCAAGGTTGCTGGGGAAATCACTGCAGTGAAACAGTAAAATGCACAGCTGCAAGAATATACCTAAGTGAATTCCTCCTTTGTTTAAATTGCCAGTGTATACCACAATTATCACAGAAAGTGAATGGGCACCATATGAGAACACATTAATATTGCATGTATTAGACCGTGATCAGGCACTGAGCAGCCACAATTGCCATTGTCTCACCTGAGAAGACTGGTGCTCAAAATCTTTTTCTTTGTATTACTGCACTGCTCAATTGCTTTGAAAAATTGTGGTAGGTTCAGTCATGTGACTGAAGCAATCATGACTGCATAAATCATACATTGCTTGCATGATCCAAATACAACATCAAATGCATTAACCTAAAATAGCTGGATTCCCTAACATCCATTTCCAGCTTCTTTATTGCAAAAAAGCACCACGATTTAGATTTTAGGGATAGAAAAAGAAAAAGGGGTCCCTTTTTAAGGAGGGAGTAGTTTTTTATGTGTCAGATTAACACCTGGACAGTAACAAATGATTTAATTTGCTTTCTTTTAAATCATTAGTTACTGTCAAATAAACTGACCAGAGGCCTAATTACAAACTCAAATTTTGCAGATATAAAAATCCTTGGGGATGTCACTCCAGCCCTAAACTTGCATCAGGTACTCAGATTTAAGAGTTTGTTTTATCCCTAACCGACAGCCTATGCTACAGTTTGGACATACATATGAAGGATACCATATGCCAAGCCTGCAGCCACATTTCATGTTTCTGCCATTTTGACAACATTATTTACCTTAGTACAGTTAATTAGAGTGCATCGTGCCAATTTCAATGCACCTTATGGGGCTTAGATTTATGCCAACAAAAACGTCTGCCATGCTAGAATCTGTTTTTAATCATAAGCATGCAATAATCAGTTCATTACAAGGGACAGAAAGATCAGCAATCATTTATGGGTATAATTTTGGATTTTCTACAATTACACTCACATCCTTCATAGGACAGCAGGAAGGTGCAACTGGTGGTGGCTAATATTCTCTAAGCTGGAGAAGCCTAAAGAATCAGTAAAGGCAAATGTTTCTAGAATGCTCTATTGTAATTCCCACAATTTAACTTATTCTGAAGGTCACCTCCTCCACAATTTTTGTGACTGAAAGTAAATGTTCCTGAACAGAATAATCCAGTAAACATATTTGTCCTCATTTTTTTCTTGGCATTTGTAAAACACATTCAACTATTGTACAAATTTTTCTTCTAAGCTTGCTCTGCATAAATGTCTTGCAGGTCCCACCCCCCAAAAGCCTTTTCTGCCAAGGGCAGATTTACATTAAAAATTACCCCGACATGTTTATGTGAGTGTGGGTATAACATCAGACACGAAGTCATAACTGGAAAAAGGAAGCCAATAAAATTTAGACCAACTTATCAAGTAAAAGAAGAGAGAGAGCACTTCCATGGTGATGTCACCACACCTACCCTGAAGCTTTGCTCATTTAGAAACACTGCAAAATTCATACCTCCAATCAGCCTGGCTTCACCAGCAACAGTTTCCAGGGAAAGTCCTAGCTTATACATCCACAGAACAACAGCAAGAAGAATGTCTGCTCTGGATGTTCTTTCCCTCCTTGTTTTAGCAAAGTGTAGAGCATGTGATCTTCAGACTATTACAGTTCAGTACAATCATTGTGTTCTTCCCAGTGAAGACCCACAATAGATGATAACTTATACATAAGAAGAAGCCTGCATGTTACTCCCCACTCCTTCTAGTTCACAATGGACTTAAGATACCCACCAATGTAACTGCCACCACGCGGTAACAATATCTGGTATCATTTTGATATTACAATGTTTTTAAAATATATATGCATTGGAAGAATACAAGATATGATATCTTCTGATCCCCAGGTCCCAATTATTGGTCAAAGTTATTTTTACAGTGTTGCAAATACATTGAAATTTGCACTGGATCAGCATGTAAAATGTTCTAGAATCAACTCCAACTTTCTCTGTACGGAAAACAGGTACAATAAAATACACTCACAGCTTGTCAAAAATATTCAGTCTCCAGGCACCCTTAGTACAGACCAGGAAAAATGCATCCTACTGTACATTACAATCATGTTCAGCTATTATCCCAGCTGGCTTACTTAAACAGTTTGCCTATTATTTTCGGTGGCATGGGGTTAAATAAGTCAAGCTCCATGATTTTTACTGCATTCCCATCCACTATCTGCTCTCTGCTGCATCATTACCTTTAGTTAGCGTTTAAGGAATAAAACTCCTGGATTTTAATGGACTCATTAGAGGTTCATACCGTCCTTAACATAAAGTTACAGGAATGACTTAGTGGGCATCTGGTTTTGTGGCTACAAGTTCCTAATGACTTGCAAATACACTTGCTACCTTTTTAAATTTTCAGTTCCGAAACTAATAATATATCATAACCCAATCTGAAAACTTTAGATAGATTTGGTCTACATTGCTACTGTCTTAGTTTCATGACAAGATTTCCTTATGTGACCTCTTATCAATTTTTACTTTTCACTTTTATTTACAAGAGCAATGTTCTTGGCATCCATATTCACAGTATGTAATTAAATATGATCACCCCTAGTTTACAGTGATACCTAAAATTCAGCTGCAGCACGTCCTACTCTTTTCTATAACAATGGGTTTTTACTACCACTGAGGTCAATGCTCATTTTCTGTATCATCTATCTGACAAGTATTTGGGGTCACAATGTCATTCTAAGATGGGAAGAAAGTCTTGACAGAATCCGTTCTCACAGTTAACTACTAAGCTGGCCTGGTTTGCTTCACTGATAAAATTAATCAGCGCTGAAAATCGGCACTTGTTCCTGCCTCGCTTGATATTCACTGTCCTTCCACCAACGTTTTCTGTGCATTAAAAGCACTCTCTATTTTGGCTTCATTCTTATTTTCTCCTATTAAAATACTCCTTTTGTTTTTCTTTCTGTACTCTTTCTGTACTCCTTTCAGCTTGTTAGTAAGTGTGACTCTTCTGAAAAGCCTGTGTGTGTTTCTTCACGCAACATCAGTAGATTCCCAAGAACATGCAGATATAAAGTGAGAATGGAATCTGGAATTTGGACAAGGATAATAAATAAAGAAGGTAAACATTTGCATTCTACTAGCTTGTATTTCACCCAGGAAGTTAATAAAGTCTGCCACTCCAGTAACATAAGAGATGTGAATAGATACATGCCAGTAAATTAATTATGAAATTAATGCAGACAAATAGGATTTGGGAATCCTGACAGGTGATCAAAACCCTCACTGGGCAAAATAATACAAACTATGACCATATAAACAAAGCAGTTTTATACAGATTCCTTAATACATCTTTGTATTTAGTGATTATCACTCAAATGCTTTATCTCATTCTTCTGAAAGGATGAGAATATTAATAAACCAAAGAGAGGGCAGAAGAACCAGAAAAGACTTTTTCAAATAGTTAAGGAAGCATGTCTGGGAGCAGAAGATAGTGGAGAAGCACGATCTGTTTACTTTAACAAGGGGAAGATTAAAAGGTGATTTCATAATGAAGTACCTATAAACAATGAACTGAATTGTGATGAAAGATGACTCTACCACAAAGGAGGGGAAGTGGAAACTGCACATATTCAACCTAGAAAGAAAAGCAGTGAGGTTAATTGATCACAAAAGGATAAGATGGATTGCAACCAACTTTAGTAGAATGAATGGCCCTCCAAAGTGTAATTCGAACACAAGATGAAATAGAAGTAAATTCATGGAGGTTATGTATTTTGTATAGATGGTCACCAAGGTCTCTTCTGGCCAACTGACTCCACCTAAATTCACAGCTAAGGATAAAGATAAGATATAAACTGAAAGGAAAAGTGCTTTGTCCTTACCACTGCACTTTTAAATACAGCAGAAACAAAACCTAGATTGTAACGATGCTATGGTTAACTTATGGTCTTACAAAAACAGGAAGTCCAACTCCCATATTCTGTGCTACGAGGCAAAAATGTGTATTGTTGTGATCAGGAAGATGTATAAGCATCAAAATGCATTCTCATCTTTTGATACCAAGTGGAGAAAAAGCATGAAAATGTTATTAAACACAAAAGGAAATTAGCAGTCGCTTCTCCATCTACATGAAACACATTAAACTACATACTAACCAAATGGACGCAGAATTTTGTGACAAAAACAAGCAAAAAGAGAAAACATTTCTTTCCAAGGAGAGCTTTGACCTACTGATACAGTCAAAAAGAAAAAACAAGTTATTATCCGGATCTGGGATAGTATATTTTGGTGTCACAGAGCTGTTATCTTGGTAGGTGATATATTATCCCCTTGCTATCTCCATTCCCTGAATTTATAATCACCACAGAAACTGAATGGGAGATTCAGAAAAAAAAACAACCACCAGATGAAAAGCACACATTAAATCAGGTAAAGAGGAATCAGAAAATAAACTAGGAATGTCGTTAACGAGACAAAATATCTACAATGTACAAATAAAATAATCTAACAACTGCAAATGATAAAAAATATTCTCAACCTATTTCTTCTGGATCAGAAAACACACCATCTTGTCTTTTTCTGTATTGGAAAGCAAGAAAAGGAGACTGAGAGCTTGGCTGTTCCGTACAGTCCTGTCAGTTCCCCAACACCTGGCACTGTGATAATGGAGGCTACACTGCTCCTCAGTCTTTGTAGTAATTATTTGTGAACCTTTTGCTGATTAATTTGTTTGATTCCTTTTGAAACTGGTGACTCCATCTGCATGCAGAGGTTTGCTGCTTACTCCCCCTGTCTGGTGGTGATCCAGATGGATCATCTCAAACCAAACGATGCAGAAATCAGTTTTTCCGTTAAACCCACATTTTTGCAGCATTGACAGGGTTGGTAATAATTTACAGGACAATATCTAAATAGATTTCTACTTAAGTGAAAATGATAATGTATGAAAAGTTTCTAACACATTTCCTAAACTTTGAATATGTTGAGGAAGCTGAGAATCCTCATGGACTTTTCTCCTCATTTAATACAACTTTTCTTAAGACAGCCCCCCTCCATTCCTGCTCCTCTCCAAAACCCCAACCTTGTTATCATGTGCAAACATAGCAGTCTTCAAGAAGTCAGCAGTAAGTTTTAGGCACTCAGTTACCTAAAACAAAGAAACTGGCATCTGCAAATGGCTGTTCCACAAGAGACTGCCAAAGTTTCACAGCTTCTTGGTGGACAACAGAAATAACTGGGATTGATGAGTCTTGTGTTCAGCCACTGACTGTGATCATGTGTACACGAGTGCACATCTGTGTGCCATCTGTGCACATGAGTGCATGGTTACAGATCTTACTGTACTTATCCCCTCTTACCATGACTTTTAAGGAGCGCATGGCTTTCTACCTGTTTGGCGTTTCCTGGTTCCTCCGTCCTCACAAGGCCTCTACAGCCTGCTCTCTCTTCCAACTGAAGCCTTTAAAGGAGAATAAATTTTTCAACAGACATTACTGATCCTCTTAGTAAAGTGAATGAAGTCAAGAATCACAAGGATGCTTTTCCTCTGTGGATTCATGAAGCAAGCTGAAGTCATGCAGGAAAACAATCAGGAGATGGCACTCCCAACCCCAGGAGATGCCCTGAAGCTCCCCAACATATTTTCAGTCAGAAACAGGTAATGGCCTCAAGTTACAGCAGGGGAGGTTCAGGCTGGATATTAGGAAAAAAATGTTCTTAGAAGGAGGGGTGAGGCATTGGCACAGGCTGCCCAGAATGGTGATGGAGTCAACAACCCTGGAGGTGTTCAAGTTACATAGAGATATGGCACTGAAGGACATGGTTTAGTGGGCACGGTGGCTTTCGGCTGAAGGTTGGACTAGATGAACTTACTGGTCTTTTGCAACCTTAATGACTCTATGATTCAACTAACAGTAGAGCACATGCAAAGGATGGTGCAGAAACACATTTGTTGAATATAGAACTACTCTCTCAAAATTGCCATCTCTATGGCATATGTGCATGTACAGTATATGTACAGAGGTAATTGTGGTGAGAGTTATTTACAGTGTTTTTAGAGACACTATATTGAGTTTTATCTTTATCATACTACAAATAGCTAAAAAAAACTGCTGAGAAAAACTGCTGCAGGAATAATTAAGTAAATTATATTTTGAAAGCATGAAGTTTGGTAAAATTACGTACAACTAAACCCAAATAATACGTATAAATGAAGGTGTTCAGTACCATCAGCTACAAAGCTGTTACTGACTGCACCCATAATCAAAATTTATAAAAAACCAATAATATTTTGAAGATATTTATCTTCTCAGACATCATCACAGTGGTCTCGTATCAGCTGGATATTTCAAAAAGTGCATTTTTCTCATTATTGCCACTAATGCACTTTCTCATTTATCATGAGATGAATGAAATTAGATCTCCCTTCTAATCCCTTTCAGTATTGAAAAGCATTAGTGTGGTAATGTAATTGTTGCTCAGTAAACAAATTTTATAAATAAATCAACAGAAATCTTGTTTAGGTAAGAACTCAGTGGGCTTTTTTCATTTTCTGTGTGAGATTTCTTTTGGATTTATCCGTGCATGAAACATTTACATGATCAACATATACGAAACCATTCCAACAAAGTTATTTTGGTGGAAGGAAGGAGGGGCAAGGAAGACATCTGCTCTTTTTCAATATTAAACGTAAAAGCAAATTCGGAAATTTCTGGTGGAGAGGAGAAGCAAAAGAGATGTAGTTCTGCAGCCCATTTGATAAACCTCCAGCAGGTTAAACAAACACTCAGTGAACGGGCAAGACTATAAATGATACAGCAACTGCAGTCTCTCATCAAACATGAAAATCAGCAAATGACTTTGCAGATATAATAAACACCTCAAGTGCAGAAAAGCTTACTAATCTGTGATCTGCATTTCACAGGTCAGAGCTCTTGCTCCTCCTAGGAAATGACCCACGGATACTAACCATAATATTTGTGACAACAGAGGTCATTGTTAATGGATTTCTAAATGTTAACAATATCTCCGGTGGCAAAGCTGAGCTTTCTGTGCCGATTTTAAAAAGCACACAGTAAAAGTGTCTATGAAACAAATGCAAATGGAGGAGAAAGCACTTTTGTAGATGCATACTTCAACTTCCTACCTCTGCATTTACTGATAAATAGATGCATATGTACATTATTTTCAGATTTTACTTCTGTAATGAGCTCTTTTTTTTCCTACAATGAGAACTACAAAAAAGTAAGGGGATGATTTTGTGGTGGTTTCCTCAGGCAAAATGTGCTTTTTATCTACACAACCAGTTAGCCAGAAGACTACTTAACATTCTGGTAAGGAACAAAGGATTAGGAAGATAACGCTGCATCTGTGAAACCTGAGTGCTTATGAAATCTGAAGTGAAAGGCAAGACAGGTTGCAATGAGGCTGAGGAAGGTGACGGGGGTAAGTTACACAATGTTGCTGGAAAAGGTGGCAGTCCCACGGCAAACCTCTCCAAGGGGCCTACTGAAGTAAGCAGAACTGCATCAGAAAGCAGACAGGATCACTTCCATCACTGTGGCTTCCCTGGCACTGGAGCCTGGAGGGCTCTTGCAGAAGGAATGGGATGGGGTAAACTGTAGGCATGATAACAGCTGATTTGGAGCACACTGTGTCTTGTCAATGCCATGGTAATCACAGGGGAAAACAAAGCTCCAGAGATGGGTCTGCATGTAGAAAAACCTCCACCAATGGAGATGGATCATCTGTCCATCTCCTTTGTTGGTCACTGTGCAACTGGCTCAGATTGCAACAGCTGGGCTACAGCTAGAAAAACCTGAGAGCTGTCTTCTGTCCTGAGCAGTGGCATTAATGAAACTTTTATCCTCATATCACATCACAGGTTTGAATTTTTTATTTAATCCACGTGGATTTCTTTTTCATTTCCTCCTATCTCCCTGTACTACTTTCTATATTTCTGTATTATTTCTAGGATTATCTTGTAAAAGAAAAATAATACACAATGTCTATTCTGCTATTACATTACACTGTACAGACCTTTTTCTCACTTAAATTGTAGCATATCACACACACACATTATATTCAGCTAGTGCAGTTTTATATGAGCAGCTCAAGCAAGTCATAAAGGGATCACATGTTCTGGCTCTGTCTAACCTAGACTGGATCCTGGAATTACATATAATTTAACACAATTATTTTTTTTCTCATAGCAAGGTATTCTTGTTTTCAGGGCTGAACTGATATTTCTGTGTGTTACCAAGGAACTAAAACCATACAGAGGAAAGTCCTGAGGTCTTTCAAATTCTTTGGTTTCCAGCTGACCTACATCTGAGCTAATGGGTTGAGGGCAGCAGACAAACCCCTCAGGAGAGCCACATTTGGTATAGCCCGAGACACGACGCGAGCATTTTGCTGCACAGCAGGCAGGGGTCAGGGACGAGGAACATGGCATTCTTCCATGTTTTTATCAACAGATGATGGGACCTGAATGTGTTCAGAGCCAATGGACAGAAGAAAACTGTGTTGCTCCTTTCATCTGCAATACATACTGTATATCTGAACATCACAGAGGCTAAAAATTCCCAGGGTGTTAATTACTGTTGTTACAACAATAATTTATTATGTCATTATTTCTCCTAGGAATATTTTGTATCCTAAGCCATTACAGAGGATGCTACATCATACAATAATTTTCTTTTCTTCCTTTCTTTCTTTCTTTCTTTCTTTCTTTCTTTCTTTTTTTTTTTTTGGTAGCAGCTCTGTAAGTATCATCCTTGCAGGGCATTTTTTGA
The DNA here is from genome assembly GCA_030625065.1 of Alectoris magna. Lineage (NCBI taxonomy): Eukaryota > Metazoa > Chordata > Aves > Galliformes > Phasianidae > Alectoris > Alectoris magna. The sequence goes on along the minus strand of CM060560.1, from coordinate 163,831,810 downwards.
TTTTTTTGCTTGCATGTGCTCCATTCCAGCTCAGTAGTTCACAATTCAGCATACAGTAAAATGAAGTTTGTTAACATTTCATATTTATATTCAAATTCTGTCACCAAGCTTCTAAAAAATGAGGCTGCAAGACTAACAATAACGGAGATAGCAGAGCTGGAGCTGTGGATGCACCCAGGGCTGTACATCCATTCTGTGTTTCCCCTTCAGCTGGATGGTGAGCTCTGTTTTTGAGATCAAACACAGCACCAAAATAGGAAAGATGTACTGTAGCATGCTTCAAAGAATCAGGTACACTGGCAAGAGGGTGCACTACTCATGTATGTACAAAGGAACTGAAAAATCTGGTCAGTTTAGTTTCAGGCTTCAAAGTCTTGACAATTTTCCTTCAGAGTAGAGTGACCTACTTTAACAACCGACCCGTTAATACAACTGTGCAACTGCGTACAAAACATGCAAATGATTAATAATAATCATCATATCTCAGAGAGGAACACAGGCTCCCATGGTAGAGAAAACGTCAGTGGAATACTTTATAACACCCAGTTGGACTTTCCTGCAGGGTTGGCATGTACTCTCACTATAAAAGCAATCTGCCTGTTCAGCAGAGCAGACATCGCTGTGGGGTAGGAGGATGCTGGGCGAGCTGCGGGTGGGTGCAGCAGCTCTGGGGGTCTCAAGGCTGACTGACTCGGAACATGAGGGCTTTGTGGGATCAAAGGCAGCGTGGTGAGGGCTGAGACATGAAGGAGCACTGGCTGGGGGTGTAAGCAGTGCAGGAGGCAGGCAGCTGTGCTGTTCTTCTGTTTCAGAAAAAAAGAAACTTCCTCTGCTTGAGAAATATTCCCACTGTGTCCGCTCGTTATTTGGTGCCAATTCATTGAACGGGAGTTTTGTATAGACAGAGAGAGCCCCAGGGCTGTGCTTTCCCAACTAGGCCCTAACTCTGGATTCACTGAGTTCCAATGGCCATCCCAGAGCACAGCGTGCACTAAAGGCTGTTCTGAGCCCCTGAACACTTCACACTCCTGGAAGTCCTCCATAGTGCAGATGTCTGCTTCGGTAGATGCAAGAAGTAAAAAATTATTATTTATTCAATTTAATGTCAAATAGATGGGGCAAAAATAAGCTCTTCCTTTCAAAATACTCTTTTGACCCAAGCAAAACTATTTGCAGAGTTTAACTGAAGGTTCTCATGCTTTCAGCCACCAGAAAAAAAAACAAACCACAGAGAAGCTGGAACAACATTTCAGCTCTTCAAAATTCATTTTATTTTTTCTAATAAAAACTCCTTAGGATCAATAAAAAGCGCTTACAGAATTGGGCTAAAACCAAAAATCCCCCTTGCTTCAGGTTTTACAAAATATTTTAATCAGTCTCAAATTTACGGTGTCCTTTTTTTTATTACACGTAATTATTTTCATGCCTGTGTGATTCTGCTCTAGGTTTCAGCCAGTGAACTGAAAAGAGACAAATAAATTAAGCAAGCAATTTACACGGCATTAGTGTCGACAGATTTCTCCATGTTGTTTCACCAGGTAAGAAGGCATTGGATTTCAGCCTGGAAAGCATGGGAACAGCTCCCTCCAGGCCTGTCCACATTCAGCACCCAGCACAGGCTGGTCTTCAGCTTACATTTCAAAATGTCTCTTTCACAGTGCCATCAACTTTTGAGATTGTATCACTACTGCTGGAATATTTATGCTCTCCGTAAAGCTTCACGGCGGTAGGCAACCACAGAAAAAAAAACATTTTTGATTCAAGTACTGTTGATCCTGAACATGCCCTGTGCCAAGCACACATTCGGTCCTTGGCACACCAAGGGAAGCTCAGGAATCCACAGGAACCCTCAGCCATCTAAACGCAGAGATCAGCCAATGAGAGCACTAGATACTTCATCTTTAAATGGCAGATGCTTCCTACCGCATCTGTGATACTGAGGGAAGGGCCTCACCCATGAGCTTAAAAACACATTCTTTGTATTCATGTGTCTAACACCAGTCTGGCAGCGATAGTTTCCTGGGTGAGGCACAGCATGCATCCCCACTACCTCCGTAGCCTACTGTATGGGCAGAGTAACAAGAGGGGTTCATTATATGATGGCTGCTCTGAAAGTAATGGTGATGACAACATTGAAAAATAGCATTTTGTGGCTGAGAATTTGCTCTATCAAATAGTGTTATCATGCTCTTCGTATCATTGTAGTTTCCATGGAAATAAATGGGAGGCATTGCTTTCAGACCACCCTATGCACACCAGTTAAGTCTAAATTTCAAGGTTCAAAGAAAAAAATACACTTGTTTCTTATTTTGCACAAGACTGCTTGTCATGTTGATGCTAACTTAAGCCTTCCTTTTACAATTAATTAAGAAATCCTGATGGTAAACCTAAAATGTTTTGAACAATCATTTATATATAATTACAACACCTACACATCTGCAAGACTAAGTCCAGGCCTCAAACTGCAACTATATGAATGCCCATAATTTAAATTAACTATAATTTCATCAATTCTGTAAGTCCCTTTGAATGGATCTGTTGCTTGTTGATTTTGTGCCATGTGAAAACATGATAAATATGACATGTACCCTCATCACATGAATAATGTATTCTGCATCTTAAGTGAGCCAGTTCTGCGCCAGAGAGAAGCTTAATCCATTCCCTGCTTCTGGGGATGAAAGGAATTAAACTCAGTGCACTGATTTCACAGTTTGTGCTCATTTGACTTTAATTATAAACTGATTATTTCAATCTTTTTTCCCCCTGTAAAATAAACCAAGTCTGAGATCCATGTAACCTCTACAGAATTACATTACTTCTTTGTGCATTCGGTCTTTGCTCATCAACATTGCTCTTTCAATACAGTTACACAGGAAAGGATAAAAACAACATATTGGGGTTTACAGTTGATACAGCAGTTTCACACCCCACAGTGATGAAAGGTCTTTTTTTTTTTTTTTTTTTTTCATATCTGGCCAAAGGAAGAAGCACTGGAATCCTCTTAAGTGAATGTAAATGTCACAAGAAGGAACCTTCACCAGGCACGGGAAGATGTCACAATCTTGTGCTACACTGGAAGACTGAGATCACATATCCTGGAAACATGTATTTACTTGCATCTTCTCACAGACTATTTAAACATGTGCAAACCAAAGGATAGGATAATTTACCTTTCTTAAAAAAAAAAAAAAAAAAAAAAAAAGAGAAAGAGAGAGAGAGAGAGAAGAAAATAAAAAAGATTTCTCTGGGCTGTAATGGCCAGAACATTCCTTGGGAGTAGGATAGGACATCTGCAGTCCACATCTCAGGAATGACAGAGCATCAAGTGGCTTGGACAGCTATGTTGTCAAAGGTACTGCCAGGCCTCAAGCCTGAAAAAAAGCACCTTGGGAATGTAATATTGTATCAGGCAGGTGTCTGGGGGAAATAGCACCGATTGCTTTCCATACAGCATATATCCTCCATGCAAGGATTACTGACATTAACTCCCGCTGACATCTCTCCATCCAAGTTTAGAAGAATTTACCAGAGTCATCGTATCACACCTTCCCTTTCCAAAGTTGTTTAGAGCTGACCTACATACTATCAGAAGTCAGATCCTGACCCCAAGCAAAACCAAAAGCAGCTACAATACTTTCTGTCTCAACCTAGCGTTACTAGGGAATACAACTGGTACAACTGCTAACAAAATGCTTTGGTGGGATGTGTCTGCATCTGTGGCAAGAGAACAAACAATGTGGATAAACTGCCCACAGACAAGTAAGATTAGATGCTATTTAGAAGGCCAAATTTCCTAAGTGTCAAAAGGGATATAAAAGTTCAGGGGATGTTTCAAAAAACTTCAGTTAAACTCCTAAATGCCGGTTACTTCACAAAATACTGCTTAGTTTTATGAAGGTATTCATGCATCTAAATTCACAATATTCCTTGTGCTAGAACAGCAATTTGTCAAGGCATGAAAACATTATTATTACTATTATTTACTATTGCATCAGCTCAATGTCATTTGCACTTTGGGCTCCTAAGACGTCTTCACAACATTGAAAAGTGAAGAACACACAGAAGAAGAACACGCAAAATGACAAACAGTATATCTCAGCAAACACTCGTCAGTGCTCTCTCTCTCAAGTAACTCTGACTCAAACACGCACACACAGAATCATAGAATAGTTTGGGTTGGAAGGGGCCTTTAAGATCCTCTAGTTCCAACCCCCCTGCTATAGGCAGGGACACCTCCCTCTAGACCGGGTTGCACAAAGCCCCATCCAGCCTGGCCTTGAATGCTTCCAGGGAGGGGGCATCCACAATCCCTCTGGGCAAGCTGTTCAGTGTCTCAGAACCCTCACAGTAAGGAATTTCTTCCTGATACCTAGTCTAAATCTACCCTCTTCCAATTTAAAGCCATTTCCCCTGTCCTGTTGCTACCTGCCCTTATAAAAAGTCCCATCCTGGCTTTCCTGTAGGCCCCCTTCAGGTACTAGAAGGCTGCTATGAAGTCTCCTCACAGCCTTCTCTTATACAAATAAACACTAAAATTCCAGAATATGCAGTCAATTTTTTAAGAACTTAAAATAAGTAGTCATAATGACTACTGAGCATTTGACATTCCAACTCTTACCAAATGACATAAGAAAAATTCAACCTGTTCAACTTTTATCAAACCATCCCTTTAAAGAATACCTTCAGTTCTCTGTTATCTAAAACCATGAATTTCAGTTTGTTTTCCAACCATAGCATAAGTAATCTATAAATACAGTAACTACGCCATAAATGCCAACTGTTATGTTTAAGGTGAAAAACTTCACAAGATTATTATTTTCTTTACAGAAGAGATTTAGTACGCTAAATATTAGTGACGCATGAGCAACAGAATTATCTGAAGAGGTATCCATATAGACAGCTTAATTCACTGAACAACAACGAATCTTCATTTGCGTTGACTTGGAGAAAGAAATCTGGTTCGTGTTTGTATAACCCTCATAACAATGAATGCATACTGAACACTGTAGTTGATTTTTCTCACAACAATTTTGATTTTCATGATTGGATTGTGAAAATAACAATCTTTAAATCACTAGGATATTTTAGGCAGTCAGAAATATTCATTTTGAGCAATAGTAAGTCATCCAACTCCCTAACTCTCTCACACACGTGCATGTACATACATTTGCACATAGGGCATCCATACAATTTGTACTTTGGCCCTTCAGAAACAATTCAGTTACTGTGATGAGATCTGAGCCTGGCAATGATAGAAGTCTGAGCTCCATCCCTTGTATCTATAACCTCTGAGAAGGATGTGTGACTTTGTTCAATTATAAGGCCACAGAGTGCACAGAATATGATGATTATTCATTAGAAGGTGGGTGACATGACCTTACAGTTTCTAATTTCTGTTGCCATATGACTTCCCTTCCATTCAGAGGTTACTGTTCTTGAGGTGAGAATGGCAACATCAGTTATTCCACCTGCGCACAACCTTTGTCAGTGTTCATTTGTTTTCATTAGCTGATCCCTAAATTTTTCTTGAGGTGAAAACTCCTTTACATTGCTGCACAGTATATGTAATATTGCTATTCATGAATGCATCGTGCAGACTCATTTGAAGTAATTAAAAGACACAGAGGTTTGAATATCCCATTGATCTGGTGGGTCCGGCTCTGTGTGAGTGGATGACAGAATCCACAAGGATGATGTATGTATGGCAGAAAACCACACACAGATGCGACTTCTGACAGCATTCAGGATTGGAAATATGAGCCAAACTCCCTACACCACTGAAGACAGATATAAAAGAACAGATTTCTCAGGGCCTTTGATGAAAGGGCTGTTGTGATCAACATGTGAAATCTGCTGCAAAAGGCAGATGCAGAGATGTTCCTCCTACTGCAAGCCCCAGGGAATCTAACCGTGTAAACTCCTTACAGTTTCAGTGGAAGCTTCCTTACAAATTACTTGTTGGCACCTATACTTTATTTGCTTTTTATAACGAGTTTAATTTTGATTAGTATTACCTTGCTGTTCACAAACCACATGTTATAAAAAGCAAAGCAAGTCTTACCTGGAATACTCTGTCTCCTCACAGACAGTGCTCCATCAGGTGTCCTTGTTTGGTTTGCAGACTTTGTGTAAGGACTCTCATCTAAACAGAAACAAGCAAAGTTGCAGTTACTGATAAATATAGTGTTAAAAACAACAGAATTCTTTTAACTCTAATTACTGTGAACTAGCAATGCAGAGTACAAGAGCTAGATGAGGATGGATATTCTGAATTCTGACTCAATGCTCAATGCCATGTCTAGCCTCAAAGATAATGGCTCTGAATAACAGAGCTGAAAAGGATGAGGTAAATCTCAGATCAGAAATAATGGTTTGTTGATGACAGGCTGGATATACAAAGCCCTTTTCAGTCTTGAAGTAAATATAGAAACTTTAATTTTCCTCACGTTAAGAAACTTCATGTGTCAAAGACTCCAGTGAGAGAGGGACAAGCAGATGAACTGTCTATTAGAGGCAGCACAAGGCAGAGGTGAGGAACTTGTGCATCCCTCCTCCAGAGTGACCATGAGGAAAACCATCAGCCACATAGTAGCTTTAAAAATGTCAAGCTATAAGCTCAGTAAAGAAACGTGCATGCAAGAGAAGAAATACTACTGTAGATTTCATTACTTCAGTCAAAGGAAAGGAATCACAAGAAATTAGGCTTCTGTCTTGCTTGTGCTTTAATCAAGCGCTCATACACTTTAAAGCACTATCGAATCCTTCTATTTATATATATTTTTCCTTCATAGACCAATCAGTTTATAGCACATGCATGAATGTGGATATAGAAACAAGAAAGCTGAATGAGGTTTTTATTTTATAGGCAAAACATTTTTGCAAGGCCACGTATGTTGACATAAATGCAGCAAGTAATGAAGATCATATACTGGTGAAATATCTCAACAGACAGATATCATTGTCTTCTCTACAGAAAATGAACTGCCATTGCTTTGGGACTATATTGTCACAAGGAGAGAGGTAACAGGTTTGGTTATACTGCATGTTAATACAAGCTTGAAGAAAATAAAGCTGTCAGCTACCTGATGTACAGAAGAATGAAAGAATATTAGCGCAGACACAGCTACAGAAGTTAAGAAAAAGGCAGATGTAAGTGGAAAATCTAATATTGTAGCATATGCAGTATATACATATCCTTATGGAAGTTAAAAAGAAAAAAGAAAAAACGAAAGAAGTGAACAAGAGCTTCTAAAGGAAGCACGATCATCTCTTTTCTGCCACAGAAGAGGCACAGCTGAGCTAGAACTCAAGCTAAAGGTCTCTGAATAGTGTTACTTGCTCCTATCAATACCAAAAATTGGGATCATCAATAACGTGACTGAGATGTCACACGTATTACTCTTTATTCACAGGCACTGAATGTGACAGAAGATATTGCGAGACACGCATTTTTCTGCTAAAAGTGGGCAGGAAACATAATACAATTTCTTCAGAGCTGATGGATGGTGATGATTTTTGGGCCCTATTTGCATGCGTGCCCTCCCTATGAAAAATCTATCAGCTCATGGAACAAACAGCTTTCTCCTAGTCAGATTTGTACATTTGCATTATTTTCATCAGATTGGAGAGAGGGTAAAAGGGAGAGATGAATGTCCACAACAAGACCTTTTTCACTGAATCTTTGTCAGGAGCAAATGAATAAATCAGCTGCAATCTTTTGCTGGAATAGAATTTTCCCCAAATTGTACTACACTGGGAGTATACGTGGTTATCCCAAGTTCACAAAAAAGGACGAGCCTGCAAATCTTTCTGGTTAATGGCACCAGGGAGGGAAGATGAGTGTGCATTCAAATTACTTGCAAGGCAGCAGGAACAAAAAGTCTAGTATTTTGCACGTAGTAGGTATGAAAGACAGCTGAGACTCCGTATTTGAGGTTTGGCACTGAAAACTTGTCAGGTATTTCTGTGGTTTATGTGCTGTTAGATACTGTAGGGATGTAATTATGTTACATTTTTTAACCTGTCTATAGATTTCCACAGCAAACAAAGTGGCATCAAAGTTTGCTTCATAAACTTTTGAACCCCATTAACACAAAATATGACCAATTATTACAGAGGAAAAACAACGAGTCATTGCCTCACTGGTGGATGGGGAAGTTTCAGTTTGCTGCAAGTCCCCAAGACAGGAAAGAATGATCTTTCAGTGCCCATTTAAGAGTAAAATCACACTGTTAAATAATGAGAAATCATTGAAAAGAAATCGCAGAAACAAAGGAAAACAAATACAACCAACTGAAGAAGGAATATAAGCAGTGCCATTATTTGAGACAAAAGAGTACTATAAAGATAGGTGCACAAGTAGATAACATCCTAAAGAAGAGAATACAGTAAAGAGACAAGAAAACCCTGGTAGCCCTGAAATGCCAGACACCATCATACTGTCAAAAAAGGAAGAAATCTGTTTGTCTACATTAGCAAAGTTGTTTGTATGGCAGCAAGAGTTTACAAATCAAATCATAATTTATGCCCCATCTGCTGGAGGGGACCATCCTTGGCAGGGAAGATTTTTGCAAGCATGCAAAAATGTCTCCTGGTATCATCACTTAGAGGGATTTCTTCAGTGCTTTGTGATTCCAGCTTCACCCTCTACAGCGCAGACTCCCTGGAGATGAAACTCAACCCAGTGAGCCAACACACTAAAAAGTGAAGGAGAAGAGTGTAAAGCATGCCCTAGGGGGAGACAGCAACTTGGAATTAGGTAAAGGCGAGATATATGTAAGAAGCCACCTATACAAAGCGGAGGGGGAAATAGGATACATTCAGAAGCATAAATCTTAGCTAGCTACACCGCTAGTAGTAAAATAATCTGATCACCAGTGGGGAGAGGGCTGCAGCCTGTGACAAACCTTCAGGCTGAGTAGCCTTTCTGCTGGATGCCAAAGCCTGGGCTGGGGCCAGCACATGGGGAGCTCCCCACCCCTTCCCGCTCCTACAGGGATTGCACTGCTGGGGTCTGTGCTTCCAACCTTGCAAACAGCATAGCTATGTGGATACAGTCTTGGAACTGCATTAATTACACAATTGACTTTTTTTTCTCCCAATTTCTTTTGGCTAAGGAATTAAACAGCCCAGAGTAACCAATTTCTAGTAGTCAGTCAGTCATACCAAGGTGACTGCTATGCCAGCAGATCTCTTTGCCTAGTGACTGAAGGAAACAAACACTCTTATGCTGCTAGCAGGTGAGCTCATTTTCCCCTAAAATTTCCAGTTCACGTATTTTCTGTTGTTGTAAGTAAGTGTGCAATAGTGAACAAGTTGCCTGCTGTGCTATTTCCCTCAGTTCCTGCTGCAATCCCTTCCAGTTACTGAGATCCTGAACCAGAAAAGTGAAATCGTCACCCTGGTTTCTCTTTACGCTCTTCCTCGTGAATGCAACAGCTCCATCTACAAGTAACAGTAGCTAACATATCATCCTTTCAAAGCTCTGCACACAGTTCTTCTAATTAAAGCCTGCAAAGATAATGATCAAGTGAATAGATAAGCAGTCCCACTGCTTGCAGTTACTTCTGTAGGCCTATTGCTTTTACCTATTGCCTGTGAGGCAGATAAACAACTCTTTGCACTTTCCTGCCTGTTTTTAACCAGCTGGCATCTCTCTCTGAAATTGAATGATTTGTTCTTTGAGTTAAGGACCGTGCTGTGACCTGTTTACATCATTCTGCATCGCTCCTACTACACAGGGGGACCTCTATCCAAGACTAGGGGCTCTATACACTCTAGCAAACCAACAACAATGTAATCCTATAAAGAGGATAAATGTGCCCACTGTCAAGTGTATAAGTGCTTGGGACTGTGCTAGTAAAATGACCATTTGTAAGCTTTAGATATTTGCTATATTCAGGTTAATATCCTTTGAACGATACCAACTGGGGACACATAAGAGGGAACCAGGAAAGTCTAAAGATATTTCCTCAGGAGCCAAGTCCAGGCATTCAGTGTATCAGGAGGTTTATGATCACTGGAACATTTGTGTGTCCCTCAAGAGGGCTGTGAAAGCTATTGACCCAAGAATGCTGTTTATAGTTGAGGTAAAGGCTACAAGCACTCTCCCTGTGCCAATCTCACAACTGGTTGGAGGATCAGAGGAGGCACGTTCAGCTGGTAACTACTGAACCCAGAAAACGTGCCCACATCCTGTGCTACATAATTCTCATTTTATAAAAACTTTCTTATTTATGTCTCATTATGGAATAAGCTGGACTTTGTCAAGGGAGAACTGTTTTTAGAGCTTAATCATTTGTTTCTTAAGCAGACTTCAGAACTCAAGCACGTAAAATGTGAGATGCTGCGTATATGCTCCTCATCGTTCCTTTCCAAAGCATCTCCGATTAATGTGAGTCCCAAGACTTGACAAGAAAGTACACTATACCTTCAGCTTGCTCAACGTATTGGCGTAGTAGGATTGCCTGCATGTGTTGTTGCTTGCACTCCTCATGATAGCACGCATCTACACTAGTAGAGCATCACATACCTACACAGAGAATGGCAAGATACCAAGTTGTAAAGACGATGATTATGGCTGAGAGAACATCCTTGAGAAGATTAGTTTATCAAAAATTAAAAGCACCAATGTCCCATGTACTGCTTCAGGCATTCCTAGATCTGCAATATCACATTCACACTCAAATCTTCCGTATAAAGAAATTACCATATCCACTTCTCAATAAAGAGGAATATTTTTCATTAAAAGCAATAGATTTACACGGACCCTGCTTGTACAGCACAAATTATCTTAGGCTCCCATACTTTATGTGTCTGAAACACAACCTAAATGTCACCTTTAAATGGTAGAAGATTAGCACTCTCTAAAAGCATTATTTCTGGCTTAATATCATACCTGTGATAGCTGGTACATTCTGAGCTACAGCATTCTTTGTTATTCCCACATTTTGCAGCTGGAAGCTTTCACAGATAAAAATAAACACGTACCTACTGATGCCTGTGGCTTACAGAAGTTTAAAATCTGAGAGGCATCCACGGAATCATTCTTCTAAACTCAGATGTTGGAACAGAGACTCAAGTCTCACATTTGCAGATGAATACCCAAATTCCCAGCTTCACTATCATTCCATCTCTCTCTCCCTGATGAGTGTTTTAAGTATGTCATATGAAGTAAATTTCAAGGTCTTCCACAATCAATTTGGAGACTTGTACTAGATGAGGCAGAAGAGAAAATCTGAACTCAAGATCCCCTCAGTAGCCCAATCACTAAAAAGGTATAGAAAGGAAAGGCACCAGGATCATTCTAAGAACACCTCTGATCTCACATAAGCTCATCTCTTCAATAGCAGTCCTTTGTTTCTGGCAAAAATACTTGAACATATTTTCTCTGTTCTGCTAAAAATTCTGAAAAATGTAATTTTCAGGTGAATCTACAGCAATGGGAAGGAATAAAATATATCATAAGGGAAGCTGGAACTTAGTTATCAAGTTCTACTATTCATATTGTCCTAAGGCTTCGAGTCACAGTCAGAAGATAAATATCAACACAAAATTCTTTGAAAAAGTCAACTGACGATACCTGAGAGCTGAATTATATAAAGAATAATACTACTCAGACTTTTTTTAATACTTCAAGCATATAAGATCACTAAGTGTCCTAAAACTCTGGTAAGTTTTACAGCAAATTGAGGTATAAGTGTGTTGTAAGTTGAACATGCTTGAGAGGATAAAGCGAACTAAATTTGCTGGGAAGGGGAGAGTACTGGGAATTTTCCTCTGGCTGTTGATGGGAGATTTGGCACAAATGTTTTTAGCTTGGTGTAACTTCATCCTAAGAAACTGCTATTGACAACAACTGAGAAAAAATATATTGGAGTGTGTCTTTTCCTGTAAATGAAGAGCGTTCTAAAAGATTTGCTTTTAAATAATGAAAGAGTCTAGAGAAAAATTAACATCCTGGATTGTTCATGGTTACCAGGATGTTCTTCCTGCTGCATCAAAGTGGAATGGACTACTAACTGTTGCAAGAAGAGAGAAAATTAGCTAAGTTCTTTCAGTAGATGTATAATGCACGGATTTTGAATGCATACGCTTCATGAAACATCAAAATGTCAACAATCTTCTTTGCCCGTATGCTAATCCTTTCAGACTTGTTACGGGAGCTCCGACCATGAAAGAAAGCATTAATTTCTTCTACTGGTGCAGAGGAATAACGATTTTTCAAGTTCCTTTTACAGCTATGGCTTCAGTCACTTCCAATGAGAATGGATATTTCAAATGGCAATGCCACTTTTCAAAGTAATGCTTAGAAATATTGAAAATTTCCTAAGAGCTGTATGTAACAGTCATTAACAAACTAGGCTCTAAGTAGGACAAATATGAATGTATTTAATCTTAATCCTTTCTAATCAAACTCTCTGCTCAGTGCACTCCAGCACTCTTTATTAAGAAAACATAGGGTTTCAAGTGATTCCATAAGTAGCATAGAATTATGAGAAGGATGAGTTATTATTGCTGCTCTGGTAATTTCTCTTCCTATATTTAACCGACTACCCCTTCATTTTCCCACAAACTTAATTTTAACAGTTATAGCAACCAATGAATGTGTTGTCTCTCTACAGTGAAAATTTATTCAATTTTATTATACTTTATGTAAATTTAATTATCTGTTTTCTGAATTATACGATTACTTATCATAGTAGCAGCTCAGTTTTAATCTAGAAGCAAGAGAAGTAGGGTACTGTAACTGTGCATAACTCTGAAACCATTTCCTAAAGATATTTACAACACCTCATCAAGCCTGATGGCTTGAAAAACGATCTAAATATCCTCTAAGTTTGCTTGTCTACAGTTAATTTCCTAAGCCTGTGCTTAGATACCTGAGTGGAAATCCTTGGTCTCCTAACTGGCATCCAAAACACACAGTATCTGCAGACTGCTGAAAATGTGTCCCTAGAGATATTAGCACATGGTGAGATTCACTTCAGTGGATTGTCAAATGAAGAATTCAATGTAAACAATACCTCAACCACAACCTACTTTAAATCTGACAAGTATGTCTTTTTGTTTATACAGCATCAAGTATTTGTTCAGGGACTAAATGGAATGCCATTAAGCGATCATTACTGAATCATTATGTGATTTTAGGATTCATTGCAAGTTTCATTCTGTTGTCTCGAGCTTCTGTTTTTTGTTTATGGAAATCATATCATCATTACACACTGGTGAAATATGGGTGGTTTAATCAGAGCTGCTAGAAACTGAAAAAGCTGGGGAATTTAAAAGGCTTGAAGAAAACAAGGAAACTATTTTAGCTCTGAGACAGTTCGGGATTTTTCTGTGCATATAACTTCTGTAGGTAATCTTATGCTACATGATGGGGCTGTAAGCCATTCCATTTAAAAGGAGCAGATCCTAAGTGATGCAGATCTTGCTGACAGGAAATGCTTCCAGATATTCAAGCTACACTTTCTGTTCTAAACATCTCATGGTTTGCTGAGAGTGGCATTTTGGTTCTAGAAAGGCTTTATGGTCCTTTTTGTTTGTGTGTTTGGGAGCATCAAATCTCACCACATGCTGGCATTGTGTGAAGCAGATCAACACACACCAACTTTCTGGAAAAACATATCTGAAAACTGTTTTCTTTATGATGCTCTGATTATTACGATATTTGATTACTTTGTTTCATAGTGATACATTCAATTATCTTGTTTAGAAATGCTAAATCAGCTTCCCTTATAAAACCTGCACCAAATCTCATAGAGAAGCACCAGTGCCAAGAAGACAATAAAAATTCCCACAGGTCTCCTTGAGAAGGGAGTTGAGTAAAGGAGCAAGACCTGGACCAAGGCCAAGGGCCAGAAAACCAGAATGCATTAAGGCGACACCTCACAGGAAACTTTTAGGAACACGTACTTTTGAAGCATAACAGTGACCTTAATGTTACCTTTTATTCTCTGCCCTTGGTTCAGCTACCCTTGCACATGCTGTCCCCATGCTTCCTTAGCCCAGGCTTGGTGGAGGTCTTCCCTGCAGACTGACTGTTTGAAACTTAAAAAATAGAAGGTATGTTTGGAACTGCTGCTAGATCCTTTTAAAGCTTTCTGATTTTTTTCCCTTGAGGGAAATAAAATTGTATATTCCTCCTTTGCATCAGTACATAAATGGATAATAATCTTCTAGGTGTACTCACAGGAAAGACACCTACCACATTCTACCTGTGCAGACCACCACGTAAAGCAGATGAGAAATAGCTGTGCAGGCTGCCAGCATTGCAGCAGTCTGAGATGGCTGGGAAATGAGGATATCAGCTAGGAACTTCTACACTGTGGATGCAGAAGCTATTTGTGCCTGTTTTAAGGGGAAGGCAATGACACAAGTAATAGCTGAGACAGCAGAGACTGTCACTCAAGCTGCATCAAAAGTACGTAAAATACATTACACTTCAGAGAAAACAGGAATTCAGTTTGCTTCTCAAAAAATAGGAATGAGTAAAGTCGCAACATTATGTTCAAAGAACAGCATGATATTCAAAGACAAAAGTTAGAAACGGTAATTTCTTTTCATGAGGTTACTTATTTTGCTTTCATTCCAGAGCTGTGCTAATGTTATTAGCAGTAAATTCTATCATGTTTTTCAGCCTTCTTGTGACTGTAAGTATCTCTAGCAATGAGATCTCCATTACTTTCTTCTTCTGACTGCTCCACAGGATCTATCAGCTCTCACAGCTGGAAAATATTTCCTTCTGTCAGTCTACAATTTTCTTCCCCTGCTTTAACTGCCATTATATTACTCCCAATTACACTCTTCTCCTCTTCAGAAGACCTCATATAAACCACTCTCAAGTACTGCTTATTCTCCCAGAGATCACACAGATTAGTGTGTTTACTGCTGCTGGCCAGGATCCTACCAGTTCTTGCCGGGCACAGCTTACCACAAAGATTGTCTGCACTTGTCACAGAAGGGTTGGTGCACACACTGGCTTTATACTGGGATATCCGTTTGGTGAAGAGTAACATTTGATGCATAAAATAACTCCAACACTGCCATTATGATTTTTATAAACACGACACCACTACCAACATATTCATACTGGCATGCTACTGGGATTGCCCCACTTTATTTGCAGTTCAAATGGCACATTTTAGTCCAAACTTGCATTGCTTGGGCTTTGTGGAAATCCGATCTTCCACAACACACTTCTTTAAGGAGCCAGGCTATAAATCTGTCACCATCCTTCTACTTCTTTGAAATAGCCACCAACTTTCAGCCCTGCCCTGGAAGAGTTGATTCTCAATTTTACAGTGATTTTGTAGTAACTTTGTCTAAGTTTAGTCATCAGCAAAACTCTGCTGGTTTTAGAAACCTGACAAGTCTGAACACAGAGTAGAAAAAGTCTTTTGATATAAAGCGCTGTGTACTTTTAGGAGTGGGAACAAAGCAGACTAACAAAAGGGATGTCAGCTTGACAAATCAATATATATATGCACATTTGTTTTGCTCATAGCTCATATTAAGCCTCAGCCACCTTCTGTGCTCTATCCAAGCACTCAGTTCCTGAAGACAAGTCTTTTAACCTGTCAGATAACACCTATTTGTCGGCATCTCCTGAGTCCTATTAAATGGCAAAGCTTATTTTGGGCACACAGCTGATTGTTTGCTGTATTCTTCAAATTCTGGAAAATGGTAATTATTAGAGCTGCTTGCCCACACTTTGCCTGCATGCAGCTCAGCTCTTGCCTGAGCTTTTTGTAATCCTATGGAAAATGCAGCAATCAAGAAACAGATACATATGGGTACACAATATTCATCATAGATTATATTCCCATAACCTTCAAGAAGTCAGGCAAGTAATTTTTAATCTTTCTATGCATCAATCTTCCAAACTATTTAACCAAGACTGTTTCTCCTTTAGGAATTCACAGCTGCACATTCCCTCCGGTTTTGGCTCCTAGAAACGAAGGCAGCATCAACCTATACACGCCACAAATGCAGAGAAATAAAAGGCATGGATTTCACTTATTCTTCATCTGTTCAAACGCTAAGGTAACACTGAGGAACTTTCTAAATCATTTTCTATACTACCAGTGTATTGCCAGCACTTCCAGATCCATCATAACATTGTGTGGGTGTGCAGGCCAGTGTGTTAGGCACGTGTTTAATTTTAATGACAGGCTTATTCTATTTGTAAAATAATTTCAAAACAAAGAGAAAAAAACCAATTAAAAATAATAGGAAACCTTACATATTAAAAATAGCTCAAACAAACAAGACAGCCTCAGGTAAAGGACTGTACAGAAGCATGGCATTTGAGGCAGATGCGCAAACAAACTGATTGGATCTGCCACTTTCTGAAGGTCAAATAAGCCTCCATTTTGGCAGACCAACAATGGGATGATTGCCAGAGTCTAGATCACTCCATCACAGACTGTCTGTGTCCTGTCCAGGTCATTATGATGAAGGAATGAGGGAATCCAAGCTGATTTTAGAAACCAGATTGGAATACAGGCAATTACTAGGATATGGTTTATGAGATGTCAGACCCAAGTAAGTAGTAAATATATTAATATTTGCAAACACCATGCAGGCAGTGAAACACATCTGTAGTACACTCCTGAAAAAAAATAAATAAATAAAGGTAAGCCAAAAGGCCTTGCTGTTATTCCACAGAGGTGGTATCTTCTTCATTACCTAAAATTTCTAAAAAGAGAATCAGGTGCAAAATACAGCACAAATTCAAGTAAACTGCCATTAGGAAGGAAGAAAGAAACATTCAAGGCAATAAATGACAGAAAATGTCACAGCTACAATTCCTAAGTGAGAACCGTGTGCGTTTTTTTCAGCTTCTTGCTGCAGCTTGGAGATCCAGAATAGTAACATCTCACTGACCCTGTTAGGATGCATCTGTATAGCAGCATCATCACCCTTATCAACCAGAAGATACATCTGCTGCCACAGCTGGAATTTAAATGTCCAGATCAATGAGGAAACACAGGTAAGCAGGGCAAGAAAGACATCTGATAGATGATGATAGTAAAAGCTTGACCTTTAAAGTATTTTAAAAAATTACTGGTATTTTTTTAAAGTCACAAATATTCTAAGCTACGATTTCTGTATTGCATGAAACAAGCAGCATGAAAGATTTGAGCCCACTCATGAAGACCACAAGAACAGCAAACCAAGCCACTGAGACCCGCAGGAATTGCTAGCTAAGACAGTGGCTTTTAACCTGCTGTCTATCAAGCCCTGAAAGATCAGGTTCCAAGCAGCGCCTCTTGGAAAGTCCCTAAGAAAAAAGACCACTTAGTGCAATCTAATTATGGAAAGTATCCATCCATGTGTACAATACCACTAATTATCTAAACAGAGAAGAATTAAGCCATTAAGATCAATAGGCACAGCCAGCTGTCCAGGGCTGCCCTGAGAGCCTAAAAGAAACGCACAGCTTCTGTGCTCCACAGCAAGCACATCTGGCCTCCAGGTCTGACGACGCCTGGACGATATGCAATGCTTTTGATTGGACAGAAATGTAAATATTTCCAAAAACATTTCATAAGAGGAGATAGATAGGACAAGGACTGTTAAGAGCAAGTATTGTCAACTCCTCTGATGGCAGTGAGAGGCAGCACTCATGCTGTGCTCCCAGCCTACCAACCTACAAGTGCACCCTGTGAAAGGAGTTGCTGCCATTTGATGGACAGAAGCATCGCTTCTGGTGCAGAAGGGTACATATAGGGCAGGAAACACCAATGGGGCAGGGTACAGTGCATGAAAGAGAGAAGAAAGCAAAGGCCAATGGTTGGAGTCAGCAGTGAACAAGTTGCACAGGCACAGAATAGAGAAAGAGCCTTCTGGGGACCAGAGAAGCCCTAGCACAGTTTGCTATCAACCCATCAATAAATAAAAACAACCTGTTTGGTCCAGAAATCTTGTTGGGG
This sequence comes from Alectoris magna, assembly GCA_030625065.1. Lineage (NCBI taxonomy): Eukaryota > Metazoa > Chordata > Aves > Galliformes > Phasianidae > Alectoris > Alectoris magna. The sequence continues at coordinate 163,813,871 of CM060560.1, read as the reverse complement.
GGGATCATTCACTAAAAGTTAAAGGCCTAGGCAGGTTTGTCTTAAAATACCCCAGGCTCCATCAGTCACTTCCAAAAATAACCCTGAGAAAAATATTCCAAAAGAAGTCTTTCGGCAGAAAAAAAAATTGTCTTTCAATATACATAATATAGGACTTGCCTAAATTTCTTTTGTGAGGCTTATAAAACATCTCACTAACAATTCCCTTGTCTCCTACACTCCACAAAAATTCCATTACTATTCCTATTTTCTTGTCTTAAGGAAATAAATAATAAGTTAACTGTCTGCAACGTCTATGAGTTTTCAAGGTTGCTGATCACCTGACATTTCCATGCAAAGTACAAGCCCCAGCAGAGTCGTTCCTGGGGAGCTGTAGGGCAGCTGAGCTGGTGGTACTGACCCTAGGCTATCTGCACCATACTGGGTCAGGGTTTATCCTAAAAATGGTGATCCTTTTCACCAAACAGCCCCAAATAAGCAGCGCCTGCACCTTGTACTCTTGCAGTCTCAGCCTGCAGGCAAGGGAGGGCTGCAACAAAGCTGCAGTAATCCTATTCTGCATCAGCAGAATAGAAAGAGCTAAAAGGAAGACAAGGCCTGGCAAAATGCACAGCAGGTAGTAAAGGCATCCAATGCATAGGATGCCATGCGCAACATGAGGAAAAGGTAGAGGAGAGGCAAACAAAATGAATCATGAAGGGAAGGGAATGGGAGGGGAGGGAAGGGGAGGGGAGGGGAGGGGAGGGGAGGGAAGGAAAGGGAAGGGAAGGGAAGGGAAGGGAAGGGAAGGGAAGGGAAGGGAAGGGAAGGGAAGGGAAGGGAAGGGAAGGGAAGGGAAGGGAAGGGAAGGGAAGGGAAGGGAAGGGAAGGGAAGGGAAGGCGAGGGGAGGCGAGGGGAGGCGAGGGGAGGCGAGGGGAGGCGAGGGGAGGCGAGGGGAGGCGAGGGGAGGCGAGGGGAGGCGAGGGCAGGGCAAACAGTGTGGCAGGATGAGTGGGAAGAGACCAATCCCACTTCCAATTCTCTGTCAATTCCCTCCTAAGCTCCTATAAGAAGCTGTATTTCCTTTGCTAACTACATAAGGCCATATCCTATGGTGCTATCTAGGCACAGTAGAGTTACTTATCCTGATCTGAAATCAGGTAGAAGCTGAAAGTCTTCATCTTTCCATTTCTACTCCTAATGGCAAAAATCCAAATTCAAAAGCATTGGAAAAAGTGATTTGACAAGAGACATCAATACATGGGTACCCCAGCAGGAATGAACACTCAGCCACTGTAGGCACTGCTCCCACCCCAGCAGCCTCCCTGCTCTCAGGCTAATGAACGAAGCACATGAGACGTTCAAGAACAGGGCAGGAAGGGAGAGCTGATGTGTTTTCTGCCAGAGTCACAAAACCCTGAAAGAAATCTCAAACTGAGGGATAACTGAAAAGGGGTATGAGCTCCAGGGAATAAGATTTTAAATACTTTTTCAAGGAGGCAAGAATTCTTGGCTCGGATATTTCTTTAGTGTTCTGCTTAGCAGAGGAGCACAGGTAACAGTGGCAGTGGTACACTCAGCATTACGTGGATGGAATAAAAATATAGAGGTGTCAATGACAACCTGAAGACAAAAGAAAGGTAACATAAAGCCTTGGTACAGAAACTATTGATTTAGCTACCACTATTCTGAGCATTTCTTCATTTGTAATGGAATTTTTTTAGGGATTACATTAGCCTCAGGATTGTTCCCATCACTTCCAGTGTAAAATAGAAATCAATTGAGACTTGCAAGTAAAAACTAATTAAAAGTTGAATAAAATGATTAAGAGATCAAACAATGTCCATTCCCTAACTTCATGCTAAGATCCATATGCATGTAATTTTTCATGTGAATAATATGTTACTTTATATTCTTTTCAATAAAAATGGTGCTGAAGAATCAGATGTTCCCATTACCCTTTTGTAACAGATTTATTCAAAGAGAATCAGAGCTTAAAACAACTTAAACACAAAAAGATTATTATGCCCATTGACATTGCCAGGATAATATCTCTGTTCAGTCAGATGAGCTATTATATCAATAGGTAAAGCCATACTTTTTGTTAAGCCCATGCTCTAAAATATATGTCAATTTAAGGGATCATTTTTGTGTAGTAAAGCCCAACAAAAAGCAGTGGAGTTTAAAATCAGTAGGATTCTTTAAGTTTCAGCATGGGCTGGGTTGCTTTCCTGAGGGGGGACTACAAGCCCAGGTTTTGCAGACATTCCAGCATATATTATTATTGTTTTGCCAAGTGCATTGCAAAAAACCAAGATATACTCATCATGAATACATTATTCTGCAATGCTGTATCACACTGTGATTTCTCAATGTAATAATAATAAAAATATGTGAAAATCCAACACAAATCATGCACCATCATTTCTGACCACATTTATAGAGCCTGGAACTAGATATTAAGTTCCTAAGTGCACCTATGGCTGACCAGGTCACCACTGTAATGAATTCCCACCGGCTGACTGCAAGTCTCGCAAGCTCCATGAAAGAATCCCAGAAAGAATACTGAAAGTTGTACATTCGTTATTTCAGTCTACTTCAGAAATAATGATGTACCATTTCTTCTCATAAAACTCATAAAAATAAACATTCCTAAAACAGAAAATTACGAGACAAGACAACATCCATCACAGAATAATAGCAGTTTGATACAGAAAGGCCATGGAAGATCATCCAGCATTTTGATAGAAAGATAAATCCTAGTTTGAAATTCCCAGATCTGTGGGCTACCATCCCTTTTTTGGAAGATATTACTTGGTGTGTGCTCATACAGACTTTAAAACAGATATATTAAAGTGCATCGAAGTCCTGAATTAAAAGAGGTTGCAATCCACACACAGAGGCACAGATACCAGTACCGGGGTGGCTTTCTTGGAAAAACTTCATTTAGAAAAACTTTACTTTCTTAACTTCATATTTTTGCCCAAATTTACAGTAACATTTAGACTTCCCAAAGATTTATGGATTCTTTGCAATTCACCTTCATTTTCACAGAATTTTAGTCTTTCCTAGTGTACTAAGAATTTGTGAATACACTAATTTGTGAACTGATAAATGGTAGGGTAGTTCACATTCATAGCAGTATAGGTATGGATTTGACCAACTGACTCTTCATGAAATTTCAGCTAAATGAACAGAAAAAAAAAGCCATCGAGGATTTTAATTACAGCTATAGTCGATAATCTTAGCCAATCCCATTTCTTTATATTGATAGTTTAGTTTGCAAAAAACCCACCCCACCCTGGCAGTTTCCTAGATCCCCATACGACTTATAATACCCTACTTCATTCTAATTTTTTTCTTCCCCTACCAATTCAAGTCAGTACTCTGAAAAACCTCAGGATACTCCACAAAGTGAAATGTTTTATACCTGACAAAATATCAAGGATGGAGAAGGAAATTTTAATTTAGTTGGTGGGTTCAGTACTCAGATTTTTGGCAAGTGTGACACATTGCCCGTATCTGCACTCCTATTGGTACCACCTCCAGTCTTCTAAACAATTAACTTGAGTGAACTGTTCAAGGCCATGAAATACCATGGAGTAAGATACAGTCAAGCAGTCAACCTACCCACAGGACTGTATGATTAGCACTTAGAATGCAACTCTGTGAACCTGTATCATTAATTTAATGACATTTTATGTGCTAACCTTAAATGTAACAGCTGCTTTTATCTAGTTCTAGCCACAGGATTTTGCTAAAGATAGCCCTTGACATTACAGTCTCAATTCAGTAAGATTATACAGAAACGGAAGCACTCATACTAGCTACATAGTAAAACAGAATGTGTTGGTTCTTCTTTGTCAGCTGGTGGATATCAAGAAAAAATGGTGGTATCAGTGTTGGCACAAAAGCCAAATAAACATGAAACCAAACTGTTCAAATAATAAAGCATCCTATGGAGCCATATTCACAGTTCAAATCCACATTTTTCCCTGAGAAAGGACTAGATAGGTAATTCCAGTTATGAGACACTGCACTTAAAATTGAAGCAATAAAGTCCCAGGGTGAAATACTTCATTGCTTTAGCTGGCCTCCAAAATGCTCCCAGAACAACACATCTCTTGACCTGTCACCAAGGTCTTATGAAACAACAATTTCCCTCTTCCTTTCTTTCTTCAATACCGTGCAAGGAAAGTAGTTTGATTTCTATAAAAGATACTTTTTAACTGGAGTTTATCAACAGTTTTTCAAGGAATTGATCATTAACTTAGCAAGGGAAAGCTGCCCATGATATGCTAACCCCTGGGTGGACATTACACAAAGTGCAGTCTCTGAGCACTTCCAACTTCCATTCATAATGTGATGGCCATCCCCATCTGCGGTCTGATCATCATTAAGCATTTTCTTGCTGTCAGGTAGGAGCAGCCGGTGAAGGAGAAATGATCCTGCAGCAACTACTGGTGTCATCCCAGAAGGGCTCTGAACAGGAGAGGGATCTTGAACTGCACTGAAAGAGGAGACCCCATGCAGAAGGAAACACGGCTTCACAGTAACCCACAGTGCAACTGGATTGCTGCATTTTGTGCCATTTGAATGTTTAATTTATTAATTTTAATACATACAACCACATAAGCCCAAGGTTTCTGGCTTACTGGAACTGGAAATGCAACTGGAATCCAGAAACACTGTGTTTCCTCCTATGACAAGTGATATTACCCTCCTCCATGGGCACATTTTCTGTCACAACTACCTGAAGTATTCAGTAAAAAGGGCAGAAATTCTCAAGGCTGCAGGGACGAACTGACACTCTGCAAATTTCTGTTGCTTGAGAATGTTTTTAGGAAAAAAAAAAGGTATTTTAAGTAAGTCTTCCCTTTTGCAGCTACCAGAGATTACTCTATCTCTGACTTCCCTCTAGTCTCTTCAAATATACTCATTAGTCTGCCTTCACTTCTGACATCTAGTTATCACCTCTCCCCAGGAACAAGAGCATGAAGGAGGAAAGGCGGCTGTCTCAGTTCCCTGGGCTGGCTTTTGAAGGCAGCTCCCCAGTTAATCACACTAACTACTATTCACACTAGACCAATATAGTCATAAAATCAAATTTTAGTAACTCGATGCGAGATAACTTAAAAAAAAAATATGATATTAATAGATTTGTATTATTAGACCTTTCTTAAACAGGACCAGCTAGGTCTGTTTTATTTCTCTGCTTTTCATCTCCAACAACTATCTCAGTAAGGAACACCCACGAGTATAGCCTGACTGCAGACACAGTGAGCTGTGTGTATGCCAGCCTACAAGCTGGCTGCAAATTTACACAGTTGGGGGTTAGCAACACACACCTTCGACAGCAAAATGGGGCCCTGCCCAGATAGGCTGTGCCAGCATCACAGTGAGCACTGTGCTAGGTGCTGCCTGAGCGCATGGGTCTGCATTCAGGGAAGACCTGAGCCCTGCTGTACTTCTTAGCAACTGGCACCAAAAGTTTGGGAGGTAGCAAGGGGAGGAGGAACAGGATTTCACTGTCATCAAATGAGAAGTGCTCACTCTTCAAATCATCCAAAGCAAGGCTCTGTCCTTGTCCTAGGGTACCATGCAGAAGGGAACCTGCTGGAAATTCACCTGTGGCATTAGAGTCAACCTGCTGATTTCTGTACCAGCATTTTACAAAGTCATTAAGTTTAAGCTTCCACTTGCTTTAACTGTGGGGTACAACTAAATGTTTCCATGGTTAATTGAGAAATCAGCCTGAAGTTTATTTGTAAAAATAATAATAAAAGGCACATAAAGCCTACAGCTATCCACTGAGTTGCTGCCTCTTCCTGCCTTTTACTGCTTCCCCTCCTCCTTTTCCTGCAGTTTCAGCAATTTAAACCCTACCCTCCCCCCTGCAATTTCTGTAACCACACATTCAGATTTTTCAGGTGTTTTAAGGTTTCAGACAGCACACTGCACAGATGTCAGTCACCTTCTCCATTCCCTAGCTACATTGTGTGGGGACATCGGATTTTATCCTCCACCAGAGAGGTGGCTGTGCTCTAGACTTGCTCCCAAGCCGTATGGATGGGTTGTAAACAGGCGTGTTCTCAAAGGCTGTGCCATTCCTTCAGCTTCAGATAGTGTTAGATCTTCAAATTAAAGCAAGGAAGGCACATTACAGAATAAAACAGGCAGGAAGTGATACAAAGAGATTATCACATTTTTATCGAAAAAATGTAGTCATTCAAGATTGCCTTCTCTGAAGCAAAAATAAATTCCCATAACGCTCCTATGAGCTGTAGGCTCCGGTCCATGCTTAAGTCACTGTTTCTGAGGGCACAGAAGTTGCTGAGCCAAGGTTAATGCAGCTCTAAGAGGAAACAGTGTGATCACTAAGATCTGCAGCTGCTTTTATTCCGAGCTTGTGCTCTACACTGAGGCCCTGGCCTGTGTTCCTGTGTGGAGCCCAAGACTCCTCGAGACAGGGTGTTGAACAGCCAGCAGCATCCTCAGCTAGAAACGTATGTTTTTGTGGTTCCTTCTTTGCTGTTTCTGGTTCCATTGCACCAGTGTGCCTATATGGGTGACCTCCAGCTCTCTGGACTGAGGGTTTTGCCTCTGCAGAGACCCGGGCCGTTATTCCTTTCATCCCTAGCCTGCTCTGCCCATAGACAGGAAGGTTCAGCATCACGTCTCCTTCAGTCAGTAAATGAAGATTTTCTTTGAATTGAAAACTCTGACGGAAATACATTACTTGCCTGAGAGGAAACTCCAGCAGACTTAAGACTTCTAAGGAGTAGAGAGAAGTTATCTGTAGGAAAGTAAAGGAACCACTCAAAAGCTCTGGTACAGCTGTAGGATTTGCAGCAATCGGGAGATTTTAATAAAAACTCCCTATAGCTGGAAATTGCCATCTGCTCACACACAATATAGACCTCCAGGGGACCTCTCACTGATGACATGCAAAACTTGGCACTACAGAAGCAAACACCGTGTGTCCAACCTGAACCCTAGGAAGCCGCAGCTGAGCTCTGACCTTCCCATTCTGGGTCCAACCAATACAAAATGCAGTGTCTGACCACCTCTAGACAATTTGATGCCTGTTTGGTTTTTTTTTGTTTTTTTTTTCATTCATGGGTGAGGAGGTCCCTTCACTTTGTTCCTGTGGCTAGGATGAAGTCATGGAGGCCACTAAGGGCAGCAGAGACAATGGGTCTGCATGGGCAGGGCTGGTAACATGGGTAGTACTGCAGCACTCCAAAGGCCACGAGGAAGCACGGCTCTCTTCTCATCTGGTCCCTTCCCTTCCAAGGCCCGACAGCCCCACAGACTTGTCAGTAATGGCCCAGGTCCCAGTCCTGGCTCTGGAGGGTACCTCATTCCCACCAGGCTTGGGCTGCCGTGCCTCTGGCATGACGAGATACATTGCCTTTTATCCATACTCAACACTTTTGTTTCCTACTCTGCCAAATGTCTGGCAGAGATGAGCACCCAGATAACAGCCAGCTGGAGTGAGCCCAGCTTGGATAAAATGGAAACGTTGGCCAGCACACGGAGGCGTTGGGAAGGATATCCAAACATCTGTTCCCTATTGCACATCCACCCAAATTGCCACAGATCTTGAAACATCATTAGGCCTCTGTTTGGTCCAAGATTACCCTGGCGAACAGATGTGTTAGTGACCTTCAAAGACAGAAGGGTTCAGTTGTGTGAGACTATTGACCATCTTCTCAAGGAAAGATGCTAATAACTCAGCAGAAGAGGAGCCAATCTTGCAAGAAATAGGTCAGTCGGGATGATGATAGGATGCTAAAAGTAGTAACAGAGAACTGCCAGAGAGAATAAGTGAATATATATGTAGCACCAAAATCAGATTTGGAAAACAAATTGAAATTCCTGAAGATGGGAAGAGGAGAAATTGTATCTGCATTGAAACTACAAATCTGAGTGATAGACAGTAGATGCCAGAACAAGAGGAAAAAAGAATCGGGATTGCCATATGCACCAGTAACTTCAGTGCAAAAAAATCCACACAGTATTTCTGTTCTGTCATTGAGAAAATACTGAATGACATACAGTATGTCATGAGGATGATGATAACAGCATGTTTCTATTCCAACAATAACTCAGAATGATGTTAAACAATGTTAGCAAGTGTAGTAGTTCCATATCGGCAGGCCTGGATGACTTTGATTCAACAGCTATCCAGACAGCTCCCTGGATCATTAATATTGACTTTCAGCAATATTTTTGTAAGAACGGCAGTTTTTCATTACTATACCTTTTTAAAACCAAGATCAATATTTATCTACAGACTGCTCAAGTTTAAATAGGATTAATTCTTTCATTTAGGGAAATGGGAGACTTGCATTACACAAGTCATGCTACAGGATCAAAGCAAATGATTTTTTTCTCGTGTTTGATTGGTTTATTAAAGGCAACCATACCAAACAGTGATAAACAGTAACTTTAACTGGAACCATATTGTTGGTTCCAGGGAGACGCAAGGGAAACAACCCATGAAAAAAACCTGAAAGGTGCACAGAGGTGCCCATGGCTGCTGAATGACAGAGTCACAGATGCACAACGGCACAGTACAGAAACCACCAGAGTGCCCAGAACAGACATTTAAGAGCTGAAAGAATTACCCAAAGGTGAGGCACAAGTCCCAGAGCACCACACAGCAGCTCAGCCATGCTGCAGGGTGCCAGGGAGCAGCATGGAGGTACAGCCACCCTGCTAAGAGGCAGATGGACAGGCAGACAGAAAGGAGAGATGGGCAGAAAGAGGCAATGATTGAGGCTTGAGGTGACTCACCATGCTGAGTCCTGCCCAGAGGAGCAGACAGGCACTGGTGTCCCCCCCTGCCCCAGTCCCAGGGCAGAGAGGCACCAAGCTGGCACTGTGGAGATGAACCATTAGATTCATGGCATGGAGAGAAGATGGGCTGAGTCTCTTATCAGGTACCAAAGGAGTAGATGAATTGTGGGTAAAAGGGATTTGGCCAGAGAGGTGCCGGAGTTATCACAACAGAGGTATCAAATATTGGCACACAAGGGACATATATCTCAGTGTAGGAAAACACAGACCGCTTGGTCAGCCAGGAACAGCCCAATGAGCAAAGATACTAATTAGCAGTAGAGGAAAAAAGAGAATCACTGGAGACTTTCCAAAAATCCCCAGAAGCCCATATAAAGTTCCAACTAATCATAGGAGAAAATTCATCCTAAAGATGTCCCCTTTTATGGTCAGGACCTTTATAATCACAAGTCATTCCTGCACTCTCACTGTAGGCAGATATGTGATATGAAACAGGTGCTGTATTTGCTACATGTGCCACACTTTTATAACAGACACAGGGTTATGCCAGCTGGCTATGAAATACAAATGGTTGTGCATGTGATTGTCATGCAGTACATGAGAATCATAGAATCACAGAAAGGCTTGTGTTGGAAGGGACCTTAAAGATCATACAGTCCCCACCCCCTGCCGTGGGGGGGAACATCTAGACCTAGGAACTCACCAGCTCAGGCTGCCCAGGGCCCCATCCAACCTGGTCTTGAACATCTCCAAGGATGGGGCACCCACAGCTTCTCTGGTCAGCCTGTGCCAGTGCCCAGATATCAATAAGGAATGAATTGTCAGAGTCTTTCCTTATGAACCTGCAAATAAGGGAAAGAGCCATGACAACAGCCAGAGACAGAGCCTGAAGGAGTGGATGGCTGCAGGAAGCTGGCTTCACCTCTGCAGCAAGGGGAGAAGCACTGGGAACATCAGCACCCAGGCAAGGAAGCTCAGTGTTAGCCAAGGGCAGACACAGATAAGGGAAATTCACTTTCCTTGTCTTTTGAGAACAGACCTGGCCTAAGCAGGGAGCAGGTGGATGCCTGATCCTGCTGCCTTCAGGGAAACACAAGGCATAGCAGAAGCTCCATGCTCCCCAGCGCTTGGAAATGACTGACTGTGCTAACAGGGTGGCAGAAATGGCAGCATGTGCAGCGTGTTCATCTTCTGCTGCTCAACTGAACAGCCACTCTTACATCTGTTTTGGGGCACAGCTTATTGAGAGGCCACAGCAGAGCATTTCTGTGTTTCCCCCTCGAGTTTCTCAGCCATTTCCATTTCTAATAGAATCAAGTCGTGTGACAGAGTCCGGCCCTGGGCACACACAGCAAAGTTGCACAGGACAGGCAAGTACAAAGCCTCACATTAAAGCTTGACATGCAACCATTTCTGTTTCAGGGAATTTATTTCTGTAGGTGGTAGGAGTTTTCTTGAGCTCGTCAGAATATCATGAAATATTTACTACACCTCTGCTTTTCTTAACTGCAAAAAATAAACAACCTGTGTCATCTCCTTGGTATGCACTACCTGCTTGTTGTGCCTGGGAGCTGAAAATGAAAACACGGAGTTTGAAACATAGGCATTACACCCTGGGATACGAGATGGCACCTGAAAGGTACAGAGGGGCAAGAACACAAACTGCATTGCTCACAATGTCGCTCACTGGCATTCCCCAAACATGTACAATTGGTCACTGGGCAGATAACTAATTGCTATGCTACAGTATATTTCTCCCTGCCCTTCTTATTCTCCCCCCTCCTCCACCTCCTATTTTTAGATTTTCTCATATTCTCTGTTGCAGAATTGAGATGCAAGTGCAAAAGATTGTGTGAGACAACAGGAAAACAGAATCAGCAGCAAAATTCATCTGAAATGTACCCAGTAACAGCTTCATTTGCCCATTCCCTTGAGAGATCTGAGCTATTTTGTGCACAGAGGCTGTTAAACTGGAAAATTATTTATTGGAAAGTTAACACAGTGTGGTTAGAAGAATTTTGCATGGGCTGGCTAGGTATGCAAGGACCTCTGTGTGTCAGAAGAAAATCTATGTCCAATGAATCAAACAGCTAGGAGAAATCCTGACAGCTTCGGTAGGTAACAGTGAAGAGGTTTAACCAAGGCACACCCGTTCCTGCCTTGCTCACAACAATTCTGAGGACGCTTTCAGATGCAAGAAGAGCTCACTGAGGGCAGGGAAGGAAGCATTCACCAAAGCACTCTCTGTAGTAGAGGCCGTCACGCAGACCTGTGTAAACCAACAGCCCCTTTTCCTCCAGAGGCTCTGATCAGAAGGGGTACAATTAAAGCTGAAAGTCAATGAGCTTATTTTAACCTTCAGAATTACCGCTCTATCAAACAAATGCTGATCTGTAGCAGATGAAAGCAATTATTTCAGCTTTCATTCAAGATGAACGTGGCCAATTCATTTTCCTTGAGACCAGAAAGGCCAAGAGACATCACTGGTCCCCACCTGGCTCAGCAGCACGATGCTGCATGGGAAGGGATTGGATACACCATAAGGCTGTGCTTACACCTTTTGTTCACCTATGCATCATCTTGCTGAAGAAAGATAAGGCTGGATTACTTAGAGTAAGGCGCATAAATAGTCACATATCTGCCTACACCAGCAGCAAATTTCCTTAAGTTTAACTCTTTCCAGTCAGCTTGATTTTAAAGAATTCTTTCCTCTTGTTTTGTGTGCAGTGCCCCTATTGTAATATGCTGTCCATTCTGAAGGGAACATAGCAAAATCACAGAGCACAGAAGTCTTCTCCTTTTCAAAACCCCCCAGCTACAAAGCTGCCTGCTGCCCACCTCTAGTGATGCTGACTTTGTCCTCCCTGCACTGGTCTGATAGCCATTCCTGCCCGGAGCTCAGCTCAACGTCACATTTACAGCACTGCTGCATTGCTGGCCCCATCCCTCAGCCTTGAGAAATGCAAGCCTGGATCACAAATCTGTGGTTTGCAGCTCTCACTGGGAAACTGTAGGAAGCGATGAATCTTCTCTCACATCTGACTTTTATAGAACGTGTTTATAAAGCTGCCAACACAAAACAGCTGTTTGGTAAAGTGTAATATTCCCATAACATATTCTGATGGGATTGTCTGTTTTATGTGGAGATATGGTACATACTCTGACACATAAATTACACACATTTTGTTGGAAACTTCCATGTGAAGCTTCATAGAAACTCTAGATTAGAGCTGGGTTAATGATGCATTTGAGCATTCAGAGTAAATAAAATAAGTTATAAGTTGGGGGAGGGACAGGATGTTGAATTTAAATAAAATAGATACTGCTGGGAGGTAGTGAAATAATAATACAAATAATAAATCTCAGTTTGTGTGAACCTGAAACACTATCTTCTTTCTCCAAGCAAAGAGTATTTCTTAAAGCAAAAGGCTCCCAAATATTTTGAAGAAAAAAAATAAAGATCTAATTTTGAAAATGCTGACACTGAGACATCTGGGGAAATCATCTTGCTTTTTTTCTGTCAAAATTATTGGTAATAATCAAGCTTGAAAATGCAAACACTTCTGATCCCCATCAAACTCTACTTCTCAGGAAATGTATGACTTGTCAAAAGAGTTTTCCCAGCTTTATTCACAACATTTGAGGTAATTATCCCTTTTTCGGCCAATATGAGAGTTGACTGTGTTGTTAATCATGCCAGCAGGAATTAAAGCAAGTACAAAGCAGCTTGTATAACTCTTACAGTTATCCCAGTGAATCATAAATAGTAGTAGAGCATCACTTTCCCTAGTAGCAATGTAATCCCTCCACGCAAATCTACATGAAACAAAGAAATCATGCCTGATACATGAACTACCAAAGAAGAAGGAACAAAATATCCTGTTTTCCACCAACAAACATAAGGTCATCTCTTGCAACCCCATTAATAATCTGACAGTCAGTACAATGTCCCAATCAATGACAATCTGGATGATGTGGCCAAGGGAGAGGCAGTTTTATTTTGTCATCTTCTGTCTGTTTTCAGGCAATCTGACCTCAATCACATAAATGCCATAGTTGGCTAACGTGGTATTTTCCAGATGGCTAATTTGAAAGGACTGCCACAAACACGTGCATCAGAGGAACTGTTTTCCATAAATGTTGAGCATCAGTGATGCCCAGTGAAATGAACAGCAAGTACTTAGCGCCTTTGCAAAGGTGTTGGAAGACGCTGATTAATACTTTCAGGGAGGGATTCTTTCGTACCCACCAAGAAAGACATCTGCTGACTCCAATAAGTGCAGAAGAAAACAATTTCACTTCTATTCTGTTCACATCATGCTGCAAAGGGAAACTAATAGCTACAATTTTTAAACTATAAGAAAACGCCATATTTAATAAATATAGTCATAAAACGTACACAGATTTCCTCCTCTTTTCATTTGGTTGGAGCTTATTACAGCTTTGACATAATTTCCATTCATCACTACAGACAGGGTTAGAAACACACACTCTCTATGCTCTGCAGTATCAGTGGCAAGTCAGATGACACCTTCATGTACTGGATTCTGTGACGCCTGTGTTGACTCACCTACAACAGGAGAAGATGTCCAGCTGCTGTACCAGTAATACCCATAAGACAGTTTGAATGGTGTTTGTATACTCCATCTGTTTGTGGATACTAAGAGGTAAAGCAGATACTTTTCCACCCAGGAACGCATGCATCAAAAAGTTCTGGTTGTTAGGATCCATTGTTTACTACTCTACTACTCTCTTTTTTTTTTTGTTCCTAACAGAGGTTTATCCTGTCTTGAGGATATTGTGTGTTAATAAAACATATTACGTTGAAAATGATAACTGTCTAATCACAACTTAAGCTTCCAGCACTCACATAAGTTAGAGAGTGATGAGGTCAGAAAAGCCTCTACAAAGCAAACTTCCCTTTTCCACTGCATATAGCTCAGAATCTAACAGAGCCATAAAATGGTAGCTACACAGGTATTATTTCCAAAGGAAGTAGTTGAGGAATTTCATAACTCAGCAAAGTCAGTGAGATGTATGCAAGCATAAACTTCAGTTCTGTGTTCCTAAATGATACCCTGAATCGGAGAGGAGGTCGAAATTCTGTTTATGAATACTAACTGTAAAACATTACACTAACATGATTTCAAAAAACATTATTTATAAACACTTCTATCTTCCATTATGCAAATATATACTCAGAAATGCCTTGCAAGAATTGTTGAACTGGCAAGGACGCAATTTCCATTATACCTTATCCTAGACAGCTGAATGTTAGTAGTTAAACATCCACACAACATTTACACAGACAAAAAACAATGAACTTCAAACCTTTGAGAGATGCAGTTTGCATCTGCCATGTTCTATAAAGACAAATGCCAACTGAAGCCACATTTGTTTTTATTGCACCACAGAATATAAAATACCACCAATAAGATTCAAAACAGCCTAAGGGCTGTTTTCAGATTCAACAACAAAGCCAGGTACCCACTTCAAGACCTCATAATGGCTTTTAGGTCCTAGATTCCCATAATATGCCCCTCACAATACTTGCTCTACTTGCACCTATCTCTGAAGGCACAGCATGCTCCATGGAGACAGCAAGCCATAACTTCTGTTTTAAGAGAGGTCCAATAATATCTGAAAGAGGTGCTAATTAAAAAACAGCAGTTTCCTAAAGCTTAAACGTGGCATGTTTTTATAACAGTGTATTTATTAGAGTGAATCAAAATAATTTTATAAGGAGGAGAGACGCTTCAAGTTAATCTGTCAAATGCAAACTTGGTTGGTGCTTTTGGATGAAAATCCAAAAGCTGTTAAAATGAACTTCTTGATTAAACATGATATGGAATATGGAAACAGCTTCATCATTGCCATTTCTTTATCACCAGAACTCCCAGAGGCTTACACTAGAAGAGACTCAAAGCCAGAGCACAGTCTCATGGTTTATAGTTTTTGCAAATAAATTTTCTCTCTGGACATAAATCTTTGGAGAAGTCTGAAACATTGAAAAATTATGAAGAATCTCATATAGCTCATACAAAAAAGAAATAAATAATGAAACCACTGCTTAAAAAGAGGATAGGTGACAGCTTGTGTTTGCATTCACAAAGCCATCATTCTCAAATAAGAGCCAAGAGGAAATCTTACAATACGCAGCATGTCCTACCCTCCTGAAGTTTTGCAGAGGAGAGAGATAAGTGTCAAACTCTTTCGAGTAGAAGGTTTTGAAAACCCGAGTTCACTAAAATCATAGTAAAATTCCTCCTGTTTCCTGCAAAAGAAGTTTGCTTCAAGAAAGCAGGAAAAACCAAAACCACGGAATATTAGCAAGTGAAAGTATGACTTGCAGAAACTACTAATAGCAACTTTATGAAATTTCAAACTATGAGTAAATACTTTTTGCTCTGATCTATAGAAACCAGTATTTTTTTCTACTGTACAACCCTGAAATGTAGCAGGGTCTGAGTGATTGTGGCCAGATTGGACGAGCACACCTAGATGACGAAGGGGGACTCCTGAGGGCTGATAAATACAACACTTGCCATATGCCAAACATTAGCCTGGTGCTCGATGCATGCTTCTGTAAAAGCCGCCCAAGGGTGTAACGAATGTCATAAAGAAAGTTTTTCATGTTCTTTCATTGTAGTTTGATTCACTTATGGCTGATTTGGCCCTTAACTAGTTCTGTCTCTCAGATGCTCAGATCACAGCATCTCTCAGGATGCTCAGAAACATGCTACAATTAGTACGTGTATGCATCCTAGTTTGCGTGTTCACGTCTATATCCATCCACATGTCTGAGCAACAGGTGCATGTTCACTGTTTTAATATCCACATAAATATGGGAAGACAGGTTTTCAGCAAATACAAAATACAGTCATAGTGGTGTGTAAGCATAATGCTGCAAAGCCATGGAAAAGACAAAGGCAGAATGCATAATGAAGAGCTGCTTTTTCCTGCCAGTAATTACATTTGCATGAGAACAATGTCAACCACTCTCATTAATCATTTCTGGCAATGGAGATCTACGGTTCTGTGGTTACATACTCTATCAAATTGAGAGCCCTACTACAGCATTAGAAATGTTTGTTTTAGCTTATTAGAATATCCTTGAGAAGTCTTCAAGAATTATTAAAACATACGGCTACATCTCTTGCAGTACTTCACAATTTACCAAGCACAGAAGACTGACAGGCAGTAAGGATGCAACTGGCTGCCAGCCTAATCTCCGTAATGACCTGCATTTCACAGTTGTTAACACAGTCATCAGATTCACACCACCAACATCACTCTGAAGAAGCCAAGTGGGAATGACAGCAAAATGCTTTTCTGAAAAAAGTCAAAATGTATCCTTTGATAATAACATTCTCAGTACCATTTTCATGCATTTTTTTTTCCCAACGAGTTCTACTATTTCTGTTAAATGCAAATATTTTAAAGGGGATACGTTTTCTCGAGTTCTTATGGAGCCACTTTCAGAGTCAAACCCTACGTGATTAACAAATGGCCACAAAATTCACATTATTCATCTCAAAATCAACTTTTGAAAGAATTAACATACGCGAACATAAAGGGTGGCTACATTTGTTCATGCTACTATGCAGAAGATAATTAAAACATAGGCATACGAAGTAAAACTTGTTAAAAATTAACCTTAACCAACTATGAAGCTAAATGTGACCTTGTTCCAAATCTTTCACCTAAACCTTTGAAACGTTGCTTCTTTGTAAGGCCAGGAAGTATTTAACTGCAGCTCAGATTGCACCCGGAAGCCCTACGCACAGCACTCCCTCACCTGATGCATAGCAGAAATTCCAGTGTCCGAAAAGTTTGGCAATCTTTACTGAAAAGTAAAACGTCGTAATTTAAAATTGTACAGTAATTTCCTTCAAAGTGTCTGCAGTATTCAGTTTGTGCCCAAGAACTACTAATGCGTGCGCAGAAACATTTTTTCAATTAGGTCCCAGTAAATCTCACAGAAGTAGAAATGTCTTCCAGCGCTGAGCCCTGCGCCAACCCCCAGCTGGCAGAGACTGACCCCCACGTAGTACTTCACCTACTGTGCCATGCACTCTGAAGTTAAATTCAAAGTTTAAAAGGAGGGCTGTGAAGTTATCAAGTGAATTTATCAAGGTTCTTTCTTCACTCTTGGAACCAATTTTGCCTTTAATAGTTGTTTTGTTTTGTTTTTTTTTATTTCTCACGATACTCAGAAACACACAATTCCTTTAATAGCAGTCTGAATTAAATTATAACCATACCCAGCTGAAGAATTCTCCTTTATTTTTGATACCTACACACAATGAAACTGGGAGGCTATGAAAAATCTTTCCAAGTCTGTGCTTTCTGGACAGCCCGATTTGCCAGCCATCTTTCAACTCAGATCGTTCTGTGACACTCTCCCCACCTCACCGCCTGTTTTTCAAGTAGCAGAAGAAAGGTCACTGTCACCTTGAAATAAAATACAAAAGCATGCATTAACTTGACATGCTTCCTGTCTTTCAGATATTACAGAAATATGGTTGATGTTTCCCACTCTTCACAGAAACCTATTTTTCAACACCGAGAAACAAAACTATTTCAGTGAATAACTGGTGATTAATCACGATCAACTGTCACACCTAATTTAACTCTGAATCTATGAAAAGGCTTTCTACACAATCCAAGGTGAGAATTTACATTTTAATGCGCAGATGAAGAAAGTTCAACAGCATAACCAGCTTCCAGCAGCTTTCCAATGAGAAAATAATTTTATAGGATTACAGCTATTAAACAATTGCTGCTCTTCATGAGCTAACTTACCAAACAACTACGCAAAATACAAACATAGTCAGCAGTATTTTTCAATTATCTTCATTTGTTTCTTTTTTTTTTTTAATAAATCCTAGCAATTTACAGTGTTATTTTTAGTGTCTTAATTAAGAGGATGCACCGTTGGGAAGAATTTATTAGATGCATTTCCACTCTGTGTGTAACAGATCAGATAGATGTATAAACAAAACTGAGTTTACCTCAAAATAAAGCAAAGAAAAAAAAAAAGAGAGAGAATTTGGCTCCATCCTCCTGTGAGAAGATACGATTAGAAATATCCTTCTCCTGAACAATATATGTTGGAATGGAACTTTGAAATTTATATATGAAAAATGAACTATTCCACCTATGTGAGAAAACTACATTATTTTATACTATGTCACATGCAGATATGGAACAACTATTCACAATTGCAACTATGTTTTAGCCCCTAAAACAATGAATGGATCTTCCACAAATAACCTATCAGGTGAAAAGAAACTACTTGGGGGAAGTCAAAACCAAACTCAATGGCAAAGTCCTGAAATGAAACCGTGGCATCCCAGGTCAGATGCAAACTACTAAGTATGGTAGCATTTCTTCCCTTAACAAGGCTCCAAGAAAAAAACTACAAGGAAGATAAGCACAAAAAGATTTTTGCAACCTTCTGTCCAATGGTTGTATCATATGTTTGTCTGTAATGCCTGTGGAGACCAGAAGAGAGGAGTCTGGAAAATAGCTCAGAATCTGTGGGAACTGATGAGAATGGAGTGGATGTGGCCTGACTACAACCATTCATTCTTTCTTTGGATTTTGTCCAATACACAAAGATTTACAGCACACATATCTAAATAGGACCTGCCCAAGGTTATCTTGAGAAGGGAGAAAATCTCCACAGAGAAGAAATGAGCATGTGATGTACAAGGAAGCTACCACCTTAACTTCTTTAATATATATTTGCCTCAAGGGACAAGTATCAACCAGTCTTATACTACAAAAATAGTATCTGTTAATCTGAGATCGTCTGCACAGCAATCAAGAAAAAAATATGCTGGCATCTACAAACACACACAAAAAAATCCCTGATATTTTCTATTTTAAATTACTACTATGACATTACATTAGGATTTGGGGAATCAGTTACAAGACGCATTTTACACTGAAGAGATTCCCTTGAGTAACAAAGGAGCATGTAATGCTAAAAAAATTATCTTGGAAAAAGTTAACAAAGAAGATCTCAGATACAGAAAGAAGAAACAGAATCACCAAGTGCTAAAACATCAAAAAACCCCAAGAGCTCTCTGCCAAAAAACTCAGTAACAAAATGTGCAGCAGTATGTCTCCAACCCCTACAATTCTGTGATTCTGTGATTCTGTGAAGTGATGTTAGGTAGTCTTGGTGTGACATGGTCACAAAAGTACTCCCAAGTAGATCAGAAGACTCTTGTCCATCCTCATACTGGTCATTGCCACAGTTCTCCTAACTGATCCTCCCTCAAAACAAAGTGTTACAGTTTGTTATTATGAGGAAAATGATAAATAAATACAAAGACCAAAAAAATCACCATGATTCTCTCACTATTCTCTGTCCTTACCCTTATTCTTTTTTTATTTTTCCCATAGATAAGAACAACATGAAGAATGTGTTAGAGGATGTAACACTGAGTAAAATTTATTTTTGTCAAGGGATCTGTAAAATTACGTCTGAAGAGAAAATACATTCAACTCAAAAGAACATGAAGAGTATGGCTGTGGATCCATCCCAAAAAATGAAGTTACCAATTTTCTGTAATGAAAGAGTTTCAGTCAAAAGGGTATGACGTCAGCCAAAAAACCCATCACAAAAGAATGATGAACTCTACGTAATAATTCCAGTACATAAAGTGATGAGCATCAGTTCTCACTGGTATCCCAAATTACTGCCTTGTAAAAACATTATCAGTCTGAAATACATCTACCTGGAAGTGCTGGAAGATGTTCCAAATAAAAATAGATGAAAAAACATAACCACTAACGTTTAAAGACTGACAGCTTAAGAGTTCAGTCAGAAAGGTACTTGATTTGTGCAAAATAAAAAAACAAACAAACAAAAAAACACAGTTGTATACATTCATATACATTTTATATATATATATATATATGTACATATAAATATTTTACAGCAGCCAGGTTGCAGAGGTAGGAATGGCATGAATTCTGTTTCACAGCATCTTTCACTCCTGAAAATAACATACTACAGCTGTACTGAAATGATCATTTGAGAAGTGGTTGAAGCAAGGAATCATTTGCTAGAACATAAACTCAAAAATTAGATTATCATAGAATCAGAAAATCCTGAGTTGGAAGGGACCCACAGGTATCACTGAGTTAAACTCCAGCTCCACACAGCACCACCTAACATCAAACCCTGTATCTGAGAGCATTGTCCGAACACCCCTTAAGCTCCAGCACTCCACCCTGTGCAGCCCATTCCATGCCCACCGCCCTCTGGTGCAGACCCTTTCCCTCACCCCCAGCTGCCTCTCCCCTGACACAGCTCCATGCCATTCCCTCAGGCCCTGTTGCTGTCATGGAGATCCCTGTGCAGAGCTGCAGCCTCCATCAGGCCTCCCCTCAGCTCCTCTGCTCTGAGCACACCCAGGGACCACAGCTGCTCCTCATACATCTTGCCCTCCAGCCCCTTCTCCATCTTTGCAGCCCTCCTCTGGATGCTCTCTAACATTTAAATGTCCTTCTCATGTTCTAATGCCTAAACCAGTACGCAGTGTTCAAGATGAGGCTGCACAGCTCAGAGCAGAGTGGGATGACCCCTCTGTTTGCCCAGGTGGCAGCGCTGGGCCTGGTGCACCCCAGGGTATGGTTGGCCCTTTTGGCTGCAGGGCATCCTTTTGACTCAAACTTGCCATCAACCAGATGCCTTTCTGCAGGGCTGCTCTCCAGCCATTTCTCCCTTAGTCTGCGCTTAAGTCTAGATTCTGCATTTGGGATGAAGAAAGCCCTCTAGGCTACCAAGATTTCTGTCCTGGGCCTCTCTACCCTCAAAGGAGTCAACAGCTCCTCCTAGCTTCGTATCATCTGTGAACTTAGTATACATTGAAGTCCTGCATTCAGATCATTTATAAAAACACTGAAGAAAACTGACGCTAAAATGGGGTACTCCACTAAAAAAAATAATAAAAAAAAAAACCAACAAAAATTGAAGTCAACATTAATTTTGTAGATGACATTTTAACTAAGTTTCTAAAACAGTCAAGTAATACAAATTTCCAATCAAAAGCTGCAGAATTCCACACAAAGAATGTCTTTCAAATAGGGCTTCAAGAAACCCCTGAAAGAGCAAAGGCTGGAGAGTCATACCTCATGCTATGGCACTGCTTATACCTACTTTCTAAGACTTACTTATTTGACAGACACCTGTCCCATCAGTAAAAAAAAATGCTTGAAAGCATTATAAAACATTGTTACAAATAAACTTGCTGACCCCAGATCAATGTAACCATGTATTAACAACTTGTTAAAATATCCACTAATAATTTATTAAACCTTAATAAATTACAGCCAGATATAGCAATGACCTTTCATAATGTGACATGTTAAAGAACAGAGGCATTAAAAGACAAAGGACAGCAGATCACTTAAAGAATTTAGACTACTGAATACTCGGTAAAACCCAGTGCATTTCTCCAGCTAAAGCTGTATGATGAATTACCATGTCTACTTTATACCGTTACCTGCAGCATTACAGCTGGAAATGACCTAGGTATCATCCAGAGAAAAAGTGAGTCAATTACCACCTCCCAAAAACCTAAGCTATTATTTTTGACCTATATTAAATGCAAAAGGTTCAACAGGAGCAGCTGAAATGTTCTCCCACCTTTAACCATCAGGCAGCTGCTCACTCCCCAGCCTGTCTCCATTGCAGATAACAATACTGCTCTCCAGCCAAACCATTATCAAGGGTCAGATCCATTTCAAATGGGAACCAGTGGCTCTAAATCCCTTCTGAGTCTCACCCAGCCCCTCTGTCCTCTAGAAAGGCTGCAGCTCTCTGTCAGGCCAGCTTACACCACCAAATCCAGATCATGACTTCCACTGTCGGATCCTGAAGGAACTGCTTCAGACAAATTTTGCCCACGTTTTTACCCACAGTTTAAACTTCATTTGAGAAAGTACACAGAGTGATTTCAAAATCAAGCTCTGAGCCAGTAAGATCAGAAACAGTGAAAGATTTGGATGCAGTCACTGGCACAGAAACTGTGAGAGAAGCAGTTGAAAAGGAGGCCAAGAACAAAACCTCAATGCGGTTCACAATTCAAGAAGGTGGCATTAGATGAGCAAATGCTCCAGTAATATGCTGAATCCATTAGTAACTCCAAATCAGACAGACACTCCCTGTGGATTCGAGTCACAAAACCTACATTTACAGGAAGACTATTCCCCTTTGCAGGAGAGGCTTACCAAGAACAAAAATCCCTGTAATGAAAACCAGCAGAGAGAATAAATTACCATAAATTCTTTGTATTTCAGCTGAACAGATAATAACATAGGCAGGAGCTTCACACTCTGCACAAAAATATTCTTGAATAATCCTGATGATATCCTCATCATAAAGGAGGACAAAGTAGCTTTAATCTGACCATGCTTTCCCTTTTGCTCTCACAAGCTATGTTAGCTATTCTTCCTATTTAAGACAAAGTTGATTTTGAAATAGTAGTTTTGATTTTGTTCATCTTCACACCTAAGTAAGGAGACAGAGCATTACCTATCACTGCCTTTAAGATGTTTACAGAGTGATTGCAACTTTATTCATCTTTTGCTATGTACTATGTAAACTACTTTACCTATTTCATATATACTATCTAAACTGGAACAATAGCATTTTTTTTCTTTACTCTTCAAACTTCAGGCCTTACATAAAAATCAGAAATTTGAGACTGACTATTTGAGTGTCCTGATACACTCTTCTCAATACTGAAGTATTTCTTTTTAAACTATGCATCAATCAGTGTATTAAAAATTCATCTTTCCTTATTCGGATATGCAACAATGCAAATGTGATTGGTTGCAGAAAACACTACAATAATACTGCAGTTCTAGATTGTAGATTTACCTCACTCTCTTAAGGAAATTAAAATTTAGAATTATTCCTGACTGTATTGTGCAAATCTCTTTCTGTAAAAAACAAAAATTGTTATTACTTGGGATTTGATCTACCGCACTGCTTTTAATCTTTGATTTCAGTAGTGCAAGTTTAATAGCTTTTGCATGCATATATCTACGTATGTCTGTGTTTATAAGCACACGCACACACATACATACATACACAAACACATACTTCCTCAATTTTTTATTTTAAATGATTTATGGAACTTTAATGTTTTCCACAGTAATGAAAATTAAATGCTGAATTTGAGCTTGCTTTTCTTGATTTCTTTCTGATTCCCTACGCTATTCAGAGTCCATGGGCCACATGTTGAGTAACATTAGTTCAGCCTGAAGCTTATATAAGCTCCTTTCATTCTAAGTATTTTAACTCAGTTAAACTATATAGATCTTTAAATCTAGATTTAGTTTCATTAGTCACTGCAGCTTTGCAAAGCTGACCTTTTTCATATCATTCAGCTTATACAAAGAATGTTTCCAATGTCACCAGTCATTACATCATTACGTTCTAGTAGAATCATATAGAGATTTTCCCTTTGAGTTTGTAAATTGCTCATGATAATTTTGCAAGAGTCAGTTGGTATTACATCCTCAGCTTTCTAGTTAACCTACATCTGTCAGTCCTAAAGTTTGTTTCTGAACAGCAACCATCTTTAGCCTATTCGTTTGTACCATCATCAAATATTCTTCTGCCCCAATCTGTTAAGGGATAAGCTCCAGATATCATAGCTGTACATGCCTCAAAAGACAAGTGGTGTAGACGCGCAGCAGATTAGATTAGAGAATATTTTGTTTGCAATTAAGCAACACAATTACCTTTGTTTAAATTACTGTTTTTTCCTTCTTTCTTCAGTCACTCACAGTGAACTACAAGACCTAACAGGCAGGCAGGAAAAGTAAATTCTAACATGATTCTCAAACTAGGGCCCATAGTTAAATCTCTGTCAACAACTGGGGGGAAAAAAAAAGGAAAAAAAAAAAGAAAAAAGCAACAACTGTTGATCAGCTGGGAAAAAAAAACAAACAAACAAAAAAAAAAAACAACAGAAAATTGTATTGATAAAGACAATCTGAAAACTCTTTCAGATAACCATAAATGGCTCAACTGTGTAGCAGACCAATGGAAAACACTTTATCTATCTGTGCACTGCTTAGACAGGTACAATTGTAAGAGTACAGAGATTCTCATTAAAATTGATGATTGCGTTTGGACCATGAGTATAATTTTACCTTAATCTGACTGAGGGGGGGACTTGCAAATCTGGTCACCCATCCCTCCCTTCATAGGTGGGATGTGACAGACTGAAAATATGTTTCAAACATTATCAAGCTCACCTTTCCTTCGGTATGCATACACAAAAAGTCACTGTGGGACAAACCAGAGAAATAAAGAGTGCAGGCTTCTCAACCATGTGTTCAGCCTCTAGTAATTTTTACTAGTATTTTACTGGTCACTGTGTGCTCTGATCACATCTTTCAATTGCTAAACTCTTCAGTGAGGGAAAATACAGAAAAAAATAAAAAGAAAAGCCACAATAAAACTAGAATTTTTATTTATAGCAGTTCAAACAAAAAGATGTTGACGGGCTGAAGAGTCCCAACTCTCTTCAGGGAGACCTTATAGCAGCCTTTCAGTACCTGAAGGGGGCCTACAGGAAAGCTGGAGAGGGACATTTTAGAAAGTCATGTAGTGACAGGATGAAGGGAAATGTCTTTAAATTGGAAGAGAGTAGATTTAGACTAGATATTAGGAAGAAATTTTTTACTGTGAGAGTGGTGAGACACTGGGACAGGTTGCCCAGCAAGGTTGTGGATGCCCTCTCCCTGGAAGCATTCAAGGCCAGGATGGATGGTGCTCTGAGTGAGAGGTGTCCTTGTCCATAGAAAGGAAGTTGGAACTAGATGATTTTAAAGGTCTCTTTCAACACAAACCATTCTACGTTCCTGAAGCATCAAGAAAATCTAGAATGTGATCATGAATACTACCGGCCTATGATAGCCTTTCCCATTCTAACTGCTAGCACTCAGGGCTATATTCCTCTTCTCTGCTGTCTACCTTGCCTTATTCTTTATTTTGAAACCAAAACAATGGAGTCTTTTTCCCAGTATCATCCCTCTGATATTTCCTTTTTATGCTGACACTGATAGCAGCATTTGCTGTGAAAAGGATTAGAGGAAACCGCATTAACTTCATTGCTCTAAGACTAATTATGATTAAATGTAAGTCGAGAGGGAGCTCGTTACAGTAATTTTTTGGCTCCAGAGTAATTCCTGAGCAATACTTGAAGCAGAAAAACTTCTCAAGCAGTGAATGAGCATGCGAATGGAAGCACGGCAGTGCTGGGTGGTAACTTCTGTGGGACAACTCAGTGGAAAATACCTGGCCCATTTCTTCCTAGGCAGCTATGCATCCTCTTTCAGCAGCAATGAGAGCAATTCTGACTAGACAAAAAAAGACTGGATTCTTTTATTCACAAAGGCATTTGTGAGTAAAAAGCTTTTGGGCTTTGAACTTTCCCTGAACACAGAATCATGTGAAGTAAAAAACACCATGTACTGGTATTTTTTTCCTCTTCATACACCTAACCTAAAAAAAACAAACAAACAAAAAAAAAACTTTCCTCTTGACATAACCAGCTATAAAATTCTGTATTTTAAAAGCAAATGCAGCAGAAAGACAAATCTGTCAATTTAACATCAAAGTTGCGTATATGAACTTGGTGTCCCATGGATGCATTTCAGTCATCTTTTTTGTTCCCCAAGGCTTCACTTGAACACTGACAAACTCAGCCATTGCTTCTGCACACTGACCTGGAGTTCTCAAGCTGACATATGCACAACAACACCATGCAAAACACTTCAAAATGCTACACAGCCCTTCTGGCTAATGCTAGAATCAAGAAGATCCAATCTCTTCTGCTGTCCAGTGACAGAAATCATTCAAAGATTCAAAGTTCCTAAACTGCAGGGGAACTGTGAAAAAGAAATAGCCTGGATTCACTTCTTATCACCTTTGTGGCTTCTTCTGTCTATCTGCTTATTCGCAAATGTACGGGTGTTTTGTTTGACAGCCAGAATAAAACACACCAAATATAACTAAAAGCAGCGTAGAACACAGGAGATCTGAAATGTGTACTTGAAGTTAAACTGATTGGCTACAACCATTAAATACCATTTGACTCATGGCTTAAATTGAGAAGCATATCAGATTTCTTTAAGACAGTAACAAAGCTCTGTACTGAGTATATTGCATCACAGCCCAACCAGTCCAAGCTCTCAGTTTGTGTAAATTGTGAGGGTGTAAACCCCATGAGGAATAAGGGCAAATAACTCATGTTCTTGTAGGGACTAAGTGAAAAGACACTGTAGATTATACTGGACAAAGAAAATCTCCACACAGAAATACTATGAAGAGAAGTCAGCCTTACTCCCTGGGGCTAACGCTACTATCTCAATGCAGCTGTCAGCCAACACAGAGCAGCTGTGATGCAACATTACATAGCATATGTGCCTAAGAGGTGAATCTCAGATTTGAATTTGCAGAATTTTCTGCTGCTGGTGGTTTGATGGCCTTACCCAAAATACCCTGACATAGATCACATCAGAAACATAGAAGAGGGAACTGTGTTCTTCTACAAAGAGAACTCCAAAGCTTCTCAAGGTGTAACTTAACTTCCACTTGCTTCTGCTGGCACTTGGAAGGGCTCCCTGCTGCCTTGAGAGTTCCATAATATCATGTAGAAGCGGCAGCCAGGCACTTCTTTCACTGTATTACACAGCTCTAGAGTAACAGTGGAGACAAGAAGCAGCTGGACAATCTCCTGGACTGCTAAACATCCCAGGGAACTCCTCACCAAGTTCCACCTTCCTCCCTCACCAAAATCAAACTTATCTGTGACACTCGAAAACTCATAAAATAAAACTTAACATAGAATTACTTTTTTCTCTATTGCTTCTCATTCTTTGAGAAAATAACAATTATTTTCAACATTTGTGTTTGTTCCTTTTCAAAGCATGCGATTTATTTGCAAGATTTTTTTTTGTTCTGTTTTACTCAGTGTAGGTCAGTAGAACAAGGACTGTGATAATCTGTTCATCAAAATGGACTCCTAACACACAGGTGCTGCAACAACATCAAAATACCTTTGGCCTACACAAATTTATGTACGTGTACACAAGCATGTTATTGAAGGACAAGAACATTCACTCTGTCTCGAAAAGACTTAAAATACTCAAAAGCTTCCCTCCTTTTGACTGCCAAGGAGAAGACAGTGATATATCAACTTAAGTCTCACAATGTGCTATGAAATTTCACCCTTGTTATTGATGACTGGCTGTGATATACATAACATCTTGCCCACAATATCTATGCAAAGCTTCACTGGTCTTCAACTCACAACACATGTTCGATGTAGAAAAAAAGAAATCCAGATATCAGAAATGTTTTCTATCAGGGTTTCAGAGCTGTTAATTCTAGCTCATTAAAGTGTGATTTTTTCCTTCAGAAATACTGGAGATTTAAGTTGTATTTTACTGGTAACACTGACCAACACACTATGGTAAGTCAGTCACTTGAATAGCTGGTATTTGTTTGCCAAACATCTTTCAATATTCAACGGAGAAGCTAAGGCAGAGTAAGCCTAGTAGATGATACCTTATTTCCAGAAACATCTTTTCCTGACAAAATTATACCTAGTCTTTTCAATCAACTTTTCTGCTACAATATACTTGTAGGAAACCTCTTTTTCAACAGAAGGCATGATTCCCAAAAGCATTAATAAAAACTAAGATAAGTAGTTCAAGGGATGGGAGGTAGGGGTTGCAATGGAGTCTTACATAACTGCCCCTCTCTCTAAAACCCAAATGTCTTCCCTTAGGCTGAAGCTTTCTTTCAGCCTTTGCCCTGGGCTGAATATGTTGAAGCTAAAGTCTTAAAAGGCTCCTAAATATTTGAGGAGAGATATGCTACAGCAGTCCAAAAGAAGAATGGAGGCTGGCATATTTAAAATAGCACTTCATACATTCACAAGAAAGAGGAAATTACATAGTGCCTGTAGTAACATGAGATGCATGAGGTCCCATCCACTAATATTCCTAATAATTCTGAAAGACTCTAATTTTTATACTTGTACTTTCTTCCAAAGTTAACGGAAAATAACACTAAAAATGTACATAAATCAACATTAAAAATTCTATTAAAGAACTTCATTTTGCTCAAAACTCACATGAACTTGACACTTCTGGACAACCTTGTGGTGGTGTAACTTCCAGAGCACAAGGAGGGAGAAGCCCACCCCCAGTCCCACCACTTTGCTTGTACTTTCACCTGTTTGGAGGGATGATACAAGCTGCACTGATGGAAAAAAACCTCACCCTCTGACATGAAGAGCCTACAACCAACCTTTCCAGCAGCAGAACCGTGTCAGCGCTGCCACAACAGTGGAGGGGAATCAAATGCCAACAGGGCACAGCTCCCTGGAGTCACGTGGGAGCTTATGAGTCTCTGCCCTCTGATATCTGCTGGAACTATTTGAAAAAGTGATGGCACTGAAGATGAAATCATGAAACATGTGCAGCACACTTCTAACTGGTTTCCTTACGGTCTCTCTAGAGCAGCGCTGCTGCTCTAAACAATATTTGTGGTGCCATTCATGAGCCAGCACAGGGTTCCACCATCTACACCTCAAATGTGTTGCCTGTGTTTATATTACAGCTGGATCCACTCATTAATAAACTACTTTTTGAATACCTTCAATTATTATTTGGAGTATTTGGAAAGCCTAGAAATTGCCACATATTAATATATATATTTTTTCATTTTCTTCAGAATATTTTTGTGAGAAGTTCATCATACAGGTGGGGCCAAGGCACAAAGCCAAGGACACCTGCCAAACTCCTCCTGAAGAAGTTCAGCAAGAAGCAGCCAAGAATTTGCGTGACTGACCCAATTCCTGCAAACCCAAACATGTTTGGAAAAATACTCAAACCATCTCTACTTCTTATATGTGCAACAGATGTCATAGCTGTCATATCGGATATCAGTTACAAATATCTGATACATATCAGATAGCTAACGGGCTCTTATCATCTCTTTATATAATTGGTTGGGGCTTTCTTTTCACATCTCACAGGCATCTACATGCAATTATGTCAGCTTATCTAAAAGAGAGAATTTCTCCCCAGAGCTCCTGCCACACATGTCCCCAGACCATCGGGACTGCAGCACTGCTACTACTGTAAGTAACACGTGCTTGGTTTGGGAAGTAATTTTATGGCTGTCTTCTCTGTCAGAGTTCCTCACAGATTGGTTAGTATGCTGCTGTACTTTAGATCATCCTGAATAATTAATAAACAGTTTGCCATTTCCTGAATATATTAGCAGTGAAGAAATATTGCTTGAACTTGTGAACCGCCATCAGCTTGCTGAAGAAGAGAAAACCTTTTTTTCTCCCTTCTCCTTGTAATTGCACGTTCAAAGAATTCTTTTGAACAAAAAGACAATATTGCAAACAACTAGCACTCATTAAATGTAATAAAATTGGTTCTTTTGTTCTACACATATACGGCACTGGAAAACCTCAACAGCAATTACAAAAGAAACATCTTAAAAATTAATCTCTTCCCCTTTCCTTCAGAGATCATAATGAAGAGACTTATCCTTTCAAAGCACCTTTAAAACAATCCTGGCTAACGGCACTCTCAAATGCAAATAAAAAAATAGGATGGGTGAAAAATCTAGAAGGGAAACAATCATGTAGCCTGCTCTGCTCTGTCATAGTCTCTACCCAACTTCTCTTCCCAACACATAGCTGTGCCGATGCAGGAAAAGGAGCCAGGAGGCCTGGCTTTTACCCAAACCCGCCACTGACCTGTGGGTCACATGGACACGCTTTGCCTACATTTTCTTATCTGAAAAAGTCTTCTCGATAGAAAAAAACTGAAGTCCAAGTGTTGTTGTTTTTGTTGTTTTCAACTTGACTCTAAACACTGAGAGAGACATCATCAACAAAACTTCTCTTACTGACAGACTTGGCTACGAGTCTCCCCTCTGGCACCTTCTCTTGCAGCATGTGCTGTTAGTGGCATTGCTGAGGATGGGCTGCGATGCTGGAGCTGGCCCTGAAGTTCCCACATGTAAGCAGACATGAAAGCTTCCAAATTTTGCTTTCACTCTTTATTCTTTCACCACAGCCTGCTGACTAAATCAGAACAAACACAGAAGGCACTTTTAGAATTATGATGGAAGAAAATCTGAAATGGAGACAACTTGGATAAGCATAAAAAAACACATTTCCAAAACCCCAAATGAATGAATGTACAAAGCTACCGAATCTACACTTAGTGCCGATTTATAGAACTTCTCGGCATATTTAAGTTTTCCAAATATTCAGAACTAATTCTAGAAAGATAGGGAACCAAACCATGTTCAAAAGTCCTCACAGATGTTGATACTTGTGATTCATTCAATGCAAGCTGTTGACAATGCTATTACTGTGAACTAGTATTTTTAAAAGTCACGCTATGACAAAAAGAGACCACATAGTTCAGATTGCTATTATGAACAATGTACAGGCTGGTAATTTGCTGTCAAAACTGAGGCATCTTTATTCTCTAGAACACTAAAAAGTTCGTAAAAAGGTACTATGCAACCACCTGTTCAAGACCCTAGCATCATTCTAATTCACGCTTTTAAAAAGAAGCTCTGAGTTTGTTCTCCTTGTAATTGCTTGTGCACAAAACATATTCTAACTGAAAACCAGTCTGTTACCTTCAGAGTTCATCCTTCAATGCCTTAGATCCCTAGCCAGTTTTTACATAACTGATCATCTTGTAAATCGGAGCGGGCCATCCTGCCTTTTGGGCTGCTTTATCTCACTGTATTGGAAACATATTGGGAGCATAAAAATCTATGTCTGCCGAAAGGATCTGTATGTGCAGTGGGTGATAATTCATCTTGAAGATGCACTATAAAGCTGTGCCAGCTGAAAGGCAGACTACTCAGCTCCTTACACTGCAAGCTATGTAACAGCAGCTGACATCTTTATCAGTGCTCTCATACAGTTTCCATTACAATAATATCCAGAATAACTTCACTGATCTGAGTACTTAAAAAAAATGCATTCCTTCCTCTAACAAGAGACACTTTTCCTTAAGCAACTTTAAGCAGTAGATAGATTGAGGATCAGGGCTTCCTAAATGACCTGCTCTTGGGCATAATATAGGAAAAACCAAACTTGTCCACACATAAATTAATGGCAGCCAAGACTTTGTAATGCACTGCTTGAAAGGCAATTTTAAAACTATAAAGTGGCTAATTTAGCTGTAAACCTGACTGGCTTACGTATTTCTGCAACTTTTCACTATTGTACTACACTGTTAATATAATTACTGTAAATCGTGCAATTTTGATTTACCACATATATTCAATGTAAGTGATTACCACACACTCTTCAGTGTGCACTGCATACTGCTCAGCATCCAAGGTACTACAGAAATAAATTTTTGGGGAAAAAAAACAGACCACAATTCCAGCAGCTATACTAAGAGCAGATGTGTGGCTGTGCTCATGACTTCAAATTGGCATTCCTTATATTTCACTGCTCCATAGATAAGCTACCATTCTCCCTCTGTCCAATATTTTTCATAGGGAAGTCTACTAAAATGGCTACTGCCTCATAATCTTAATATAGCTTTTGACTTACCTTGCCCTTTTGGGATGGGAAAGACAAAAAAAGAATGAAAGAACATATACAAATTGAAAAAAACCTCTTCTCACTGCAAACCTCGGTAGTATGACAGAGAAGATATCTTTTTTCTTCAGAACCACTTAACCACTTCTACTTCAATGTTGCTTAATATATACACATATATTATCTCCAAATAGTTAATCTCCATACAGAGATTATTCATAATCTCCATATTATTTCCATATAGATAACCACAACTAAAAAGAGACCAAGCCAACAGTAGTTCATCTCAAAGATAAAAGTATCACATATTTAGGCATGAAGGAGAATAGGTAACAGTAGCGCAAATTCCCATTCACCATTAACATTTTAACTACTAAAAAAAAATCTCATAACTGAAAAGTAGCATAGAAACATCACACTAGTGTAGAAAATGGATTGTTTGTTTGTTAAGCAGATAGACTAGATCTAAATTCAGTCACGTCTTAGCACATATCTGACAACTGTCTCACACAGTATACCTCTTGAAAATTGCATCAACAAATTAAACTTCTTTTCCACAAGTGCTTGTTAATAGATACAAATACGGAGCTTCACCTAACATATCATTTCATTACTGAAAATGTACTGAGCTTCAAAGTAATGGCTCACAAAACTGAGGTGCTGAAAAGAGTATACATTACAGGAACTAATCTCTCAGCGTTTTAAATTCTCTGGATAAAGCCCTACTGTTTACTCTTGCCACATATTTTTTTTTCCCTAAGAAGGGGGAGATGATGCAACGGAAATATGGGAAAATATCTGACTCACAGCAACCTCGGCAAAGACAGTAGTCCTTGTAACCAAACGGGCAACACAGCACAGGCTTGTGATGGCGGGGAAGAAGGATCAGGAAGGAAACCAGTGACGTTTATTCATTGGAAAATAGTGAGGAAAAAATGAAGCAGACTTTAAGTATGGCTGCAGACCAGCTGACTTTGAATGCAAGGAGTTGCCTGATGAGGGGAAATCGAGAGCAGGAGAGCGGTGGCATGGTCAGCCCTGGTCTCCGTCATGCTGTGTAAGGCTGGCCCATGGAGAGCAACGTGGGGCAGGAGCTGAAGTAGCAGCTCCCCAGGTTGAGGCTGCCACTGATGAAAGGAGGAGGTGAAGACAGGGCTGAAGTAAGAAACTGCTGCATTAAGGCTGTGCCATTGTGTCTATAGCATCACAGACTTCATGTAGGTTTGAGGGCAGAGGATGGAAGAGACGAAACATTCACATCAATGTGATCTTAAGACTGGGACAACGGAGGTCGGTGCTTTCACACTGAGGGGTCTGGCTCTCATGTCCATAGGAAGGAGAAGAAGCTGTGGGTCACAGGTCAGGTTTTACAAAGGGCTGCAGTGCTCACAGCTATGGGGTACGTCTGCTTTGGAATTCACTCAGCACACTTCAAGACACCACTTTCAGAGATCTTTAAATTAAAAATTAAGTATGTAGAACAATCCAAAGAGACGAAGCACTGCCTTTTCCTTTGAAAGGTTAAGATGAAGCACAGGAAGAGGGGAGTGTAAGTGTAATTGTTGTAAAACACAATATTGCCTGAACATCTCCCTGTTGGGAAGAATTGCTTTTGGAGAGTCTCCAGCTGCCCAGATGAGACATTTCAGTTTACATCCTTATCTTCTGAAAGAACAAGAAATGAAGTTGCAAGCTTACTTTGTCAAGACAGGCATGAAAAATGACATGCACAATAAATGAAAGCAAGTATTTCCACTTTTTGATGTACAATTAACTGCACACATAACTTTTGTTAACAGAAGACTTATCAAGTACCTTACTGCTCACCTATTTATTTTCCCTGTGGCAGGAACTAAGAGATGGAAAAGACTTGATCTGGGGCAACTGCACAAAAGTACAGGATTCACCCAAATGAAAAGACACCAGCAGAAATAAGCTGGAGGGAAAGTACTGAGGGAGAGCATTAAAGCAAGGAAAACTCCTTCAGAGCAAATCCCAAGATTTGGAGGCGGTTCTCCCAGTTGATAAGGAGATGGCAGGCTGTAGGCAAGAGCGTTTCCTCCACGCTAACAATGTGAAAGTCCAACACTGTCCATTGACATCCTGACTACATTGAACAGTGCCTGACTGGAGCCTGAGATGCAAAAGCTAAGGCCAAGGCATGCAGAGGAGTTCTCCAAAAGAACAAAGGTTTTACTCAAAATGGTGAAAATTCAGGCAGCTGTAAATTAGGACAATTTAGATCTGTCATGCTTTAAGCTTACAAAAGAATATATGAACACAGCCCCAGATTGTTTGGGGTTTGTATGGACTATCAGTAGTAAGGCGAACATAAGGCAAACCTCTAATGCAAAAAAATTCAGTGGTACCCTACCATCCTCCAGGAGTGGGAGGAGTGAGGAGTCTCAAAGGACTTTACGATCATTTCAAAGGGAAAAACCACCAGCCTGAATTCTGCTGAATGACGGAAGTGTGAAAGAATTAAGATGGATATGATGTAGAGGAATATTGATTATTCCAGGGAAACAGTATCTAAGTGAAGCAACAACCCTCATCAGTGAGAGGGTAAATTAGAGTCCACATCTGTCTTATATAGACATCAGATTCTTCTCCTCAAATCAGGAAAAGAAAAAATGCTTACTTGTAGCTTGATAAATGTATAATAAAGCCATCAGAATAGAAACATCCATAACATATGAGGAAAAAGAAACATTATCCAGTACACATTTGAAACAGGAGCAAATCTACAGAGGAAGGGATGATTAATAAATATTTTATTTCGTGTTTTCAACGATATGGTGGCTCCATACAGCAATCTAAAGAACGGGAAAATGCATTATACAAGTTTGATTAATATATTCTTCTCTTTTCCCATTACTGACCTCGCTGTTATTAGCATGCTACTCTTTCATGCTTCTGTAAAATAAAATACTAATCGATTCTGAGCTATATTGATTAATACTCACAGATTTCTGAATTTTCAAGCTAGGCTGACGCAAACAGTTTCTTTTACATATGGACGTGATTACAGCTGCACAGGAATGGGCACTAACTGTTTCACAGTACCAAAGCTAAAAACCAAAGGGTTCTGATTTGCAGACATAACGTTACTACAGTGTTGGAAGTTTATAAGCACATGGAGGAAAAAAAAAAGAAAAAAACAAAACCCCCAAACAAACAGTATAACCTTTTTACACAGAGGAGGAAAGGATTACTTACTAAACAGGTTTTAAAATAAATAAGTTATTTTAAAAAATTCTTTTATTTCTGAAGAGGTAAAGTGTCTTATCCAGACAGGTTTTTAGAGAGCTGCTCCAATAATCATTCGGGACTCATAGTGAGATTCAAGGAGTATTTTAAAGTTCTGAGTGATAAAACTGGAGACGACAAAGATCTACAGTAACAGCAAACACACACTACTAAACAGGCAAATTAACTTCCTAAGCGTGACCTGCTGGTGCAGCCCCGAAGAAACCACACACTGTGCTATTTGTACCCCATCTCATGCAACATTTTTTGGCTCCGCATGCAAAGAAATAGCTTAGGAAAGACATGAAATGACAGCAAGTCATCCTGGATATAGGTCCTGAATACCACTGCTAGCTGTTCAAGGTAAGACAGAGCATGCACCAAGGCACTAGAGACTCCTCTGAGAGGTTTGCAGAAATAGAGAACAACTACATCCCATAATAACTTTAGCACTTGACTTAGGGAAAAATTCTGCCATTAGCAATTGAAAAAAAGAGAGAAGAGAGAAAACATGAACCCATTCTGCTGACAGGAACGCAACATGGGACATTTGAGGATTTTAGCTGAAAGAGCCCCTACACCTCACCGTATCCAGAGTTCTTTGTTGCCTGCCAGTAAATTGTAAGGACGGTCATATTAAAAAGTACAAACATTAGGCTGTGTTGCTGGAAGGCTGCACCAGAGCCACCGAACGAATAACAAGGAAAGCACATTACCTTTAGTTAGTCTCCTCAGAATTTGACAGCGGCATTTGAAAGAGACAGCTATCATTCTTGCTCGCTGCCTTCCCTGGCACAGCGCACGCGGGGCTCTGCTCTGCTGAATGCAGCAGCAGCAGCGTATGAATTCCTCGCGCACATACCAGGAGAAAGGTAGCCCCAGTGGGGAGTGACAGAGCTTAATTCCTCCTGGCTGATGCAGAGATCAGACCCGTGGCATCCGGCACGGCTGTGCCGCTCGCTGCGACCACCACCACCACCTGCACGGCCAGCACTGCCTGACACAGCAGCATTGCTCTAAAAGCTACAGAACATCCCGCTGCACGCAACACTGGGATCACTGGGAGCTGATTCCCACGTTCCCCTCCATGTGCAGAGTTGTGGGGGTCTGTGTCAGGCAAACGGCCACACATTTCAGCAGACGTGGCAGATTTTCTATTTTCTCCTATCTGTCAGCTCACAGTTGCCTCTGAGTAAACAGGGCAAAATCCCTAGAAATCCTGGATCTGGGTGAGAAGGAGCCTATTTAACATGCAAAATATTCTGATCAAAGCACACTAAAGATACAGTCTTGCAGATAGGAAGAAGGAGAAAAAAAAAAAAAAAAAAGGGCCTTTTTATCACCAGAAAACCTTTTTGACGGTCATGGAGAAGTATATTAGAGCAGCTGAAGCACGGATCATGGGTGGGGGGGGGGGGGGTGGAGAGGGGAGAGAGAGCAGAGGGAAAATGATGAATTGGTGTGTGGGGGCAGGACCGTGAGGCACTTGATCGCACCAAAATAAATAAAATGCTGCTGCATGGAAAGCACACCGTGAATCAGGTCTTTCCCTGTTCCTAGAGAACACATCAGCTTTTAGTGTACCTTCAAATTTATTTCGTAATTAATTGCACCGAACATTGCACCATTTGTAACATGCTGAAAGACTTCTTCAGCCCACCTGGAGCTTTACATTCTCCAACGTCTACCCAGACAGCAAATTAACCTGCCTTCAACAATTCATCCCAAAAATAATGAAGTGGAACACACAGCTTAAGTGAGAGTTCCATTCCATCATTACTCGTGGACCAAAATACTCATTGATTCTAAAAACAAAGCAAACAAACCAAAAGAAACCATGTACAGTTTGCCAGCTCAGATTCATGCACAAAACCCAAGTGCCTTATCAGATAATTTCCTTTAAAACAACCCATAATTATTTCTTTGCCAAGACGTCTGTTTCATGTGAGCGATACACTTAACACTGTGTTCATACACATTCTGTCCCATTCAGTTGCCTCCGTTTCAAAACTGGTCAGTCTATTTCCTGACATCTTTTATCCCTTGCTCTATTTAATACCAGCACCCTGTGTTAGGGTGCACAGTTTCTGCTGTCAGCTGTCAATAGCCAGGAGCAGCACAGGGTTGCTCCATACTCAGAGCACCTCCATGCTCCCTGCCTGGGCTGCAGAGCACCAGCAGCTCTGCTCTCAGGGTTCTCCTACGACCAATTACAGTAATTGTTTTCCTTATTTTTGTTTTATTGGTTATAGCAGCAGCCATATTTCAAAGGTAAAGGTGAGATATTCCATCAGCACAATTGCAATTGCCTAGATAGGCCCAGTGAAAATAGATTTCATTTTGTTGTCATTAAAACCAGATAGAGGTAATCGAGTTACTTGTTCTCCAACCTCGTTAACACTTCTTGTGGTGTCCCTTGTGCCAAGCAGCTGTGAAATCCAACCAGCATGAAAATCAGATGCACCTGCAGCATGGGCTGGTGGCTCTGGCCCCATATTGCAGCCCTCATAATACAGGATGGACCGAGCAAGCAACAGCAGTGAGGACAGGGGAGGAGGTGGAGGTGCAAACCAGTACAATTCAGAAGGCCAAGAAGAAAATGGAAAAGCTTGGACTATCACACAGGGAGGGGAAGAGGAAATGTGTATTCTTATCTTCTCCAAAAGCATGAAACCAAGAAAAGAGCAAGTAGCTCAGTCTGCCTAAACCATCAATACACTTCTTGAAGAGAAACTCTGCCACCCTTACTTCTTGCTACTTCCTACTCAGGTACCAGAACTTGACACGATTAATACCACTAACACCCAGAACCTGTTTCCTTTATTTTTTTGCAGTGCTAAAGTTGATAGAATGACAAAGCTACGACCTCAGCACACAGCCTCTCTCACAGCTCTTTCAGGTTTGTGATGCAGGAGCAGCTCTGAACCCACCGCACCCCCTCTGCAGGCCAGCTTCTGTGTTACTGCCTTCTCACCCACCAGATGCCTGTCCTTGATGCCGTGAATCAACTCCTTTAAACAGCTCCTTTTAGCTAAGGAGTAACCAGAAGTTATTGAAAGATGGTACTGAGTTGCCCTAATATTTGTTGATTTTCTTCCCAGACTGCACAGATGAGGAAGACTGTGTGAAGTTGGACCTGTAGGGCCTACACCAGGCCCACAGGTCTTCACCTCTTTGGAAGCCAAGCCTGCAATCACCTGCCAGCACCTGCCAGGAGCCTGCAGAGCTCCTCCTGCCCTGAGGAAAAACGCATCTTCAGAGAGCAGCAATCAGCTTGAGAACCCATAGAACTCCAGAACATCCCAAGTTGGAGGGGACCTACAAGCATCAAGTTTAACTCCTGGTTCCACGCAGAACCACCCTAAATTCAAACCATATTTCTAAAAGCATCATCCAAATGCTTCTTGAATCTCCTCAAGAACCCCCAAAATAAGCTACTATTTTTTGTTCTTTCACCTAGAAAATTATTTAATGTGAGATCACAGCCTATTTCCACTTCGGTCTTTCCTCCTTCAGAGCGCAATTTTGAGATCCTTGAGGATTTCAGCTGAGAAGAGAAAGGCAAGAGGTTGCACCTACACTGTGAGAAAGAAATTGCTCACTGCTTGCCTTTGTGATGCCATGACCTGTGCTGCTTTCAGTCCTCTCAGCACAGGAGGCAAAAGAGGGCACATCCATAGAACTAGACAGTCACAAGAGACGCTTCATGCAGGAGAAATCTCAAGCTTCTGCATAAATACTGAGCTCAAATCTGATCACATAAATTTGTATAAAACTGTAGAAACAATACAGAAATTGTGACACGTACACCAAAACAGCTGCACACCTGGTCAGATAAGGTTTACTAACAGAGAAAAGATGTGGCCCTTGATCCAAAAAGCTTATTATATTGTTTAGCACTGCTTCTAGATCAGTGACGCATATGTTAAACAGCCTATAAAACACAGCAATAGCTACTTGCAACCAAGTCAATACGATTATTTCTGCTCATGCTTCTTTAGACAGTTTTTCTGCCCTTACCAAAGGAAGTCATGTGCAGATTTGAGTTCCCCAAGAAGATTTCATAATGCAAAGATTTTGTACTTCAAGTATAACGCTGAATGTAACAATATATTGTATTTACTACAGCTTTTGTCCTATCTTTTGTTAGCTCAAGAAAAGTAATCCAGTTATAGGAAAAAGCTCTTAAATATTCACTCATGGCTTTACCACTTGCTTGCAGATTGGATCATGAGGATTGCCAGAATTGTACATTCCCCAAGTCCCGATTCTGAAATTATTTTAAGTACATCTCATGTATTCATCATAGTCCAGGTTTGTTGTTGTTCTTATTGTTGTTTGGATGTTTTTTTTTTTTAACCAAATTAAGGATTTTGTTGAACTTTTCAAATGTCAGACAGTGTTTTCTGAGATATCAGTCATTCAGTTCTAGAGATGGACTCAACTGGCTGCTCAGGAGGAAAAAGGAAGGAGGAAGGTATGCTGGGGGGAAGGGTAGGCAACATAATAAGGAAATCAAAAACCTTCGGACATACTGAAAACTTACTTATATTCCTCACAGCACAGGTAAAAGTCTTTACTAATTACATCTCTTCCTTATTTATTACAGGGCTTCAAAATTTACTACCATTTTCTCAAGGCTTATTGCAAAAATCTCTTTTTTCATTTCAATCCTTTTGGACAGCAACATGTATTTGTATCACTTATACTGCTGCACTCATTCCTTTCTTTAGCAGACTGTAAGGTTATTTATAAGCTCTAGGATATATATTATACACAAATGTTTTCTCAACTGAATTTATATTCATAAGTACCCAGTAGAAGGTCACTAGATGAAAGAAGCTTATTTCTCTATGATAAGACAGGCAGTATAATATTCAGCTTCTATTTAACATCTTCTGGCTGAGATCTACCAGATCATGTTAGCTGTAAAGAATGATTCAAAGAGAAAAAGATCTATTGAGCTCTCCAGTAGGATACAAAAAGAAAAAAAAATCATTATGAAAGTTACCTGAATTAAATTAAAAAAATTCACCTTTACACAGCATGAGACTTAGATGCACTTACTATATGTCTCTGAAAATACAGCATTGAATCAAGAATATAAATTCTGCAGCATAGCAACTTCTGTTTTCAAACAAAAAAAAATTAAGTTTGCAAAAAATACAGGTCCAATAATTGCAGCTTTCCTATTCATTGGAATGCAAACCTAGGATATCTGCCTTGCTTAAATTCCACTACACACACCATCAAATATGTCTTTTCACACACTGACTAAGCAGCACCTTAAAAGCAGTGACATCCCTCCTTACACTTCTACTTTATAGGCAATTTGCTCCTGTGAGCTACCACCACTATTTTTAGAGTATGCACACTCATATTATTCCTTATGGGTCAAGCTTTTATGTCACCATCTTGCGGGCAATGCACAACACTGATGGAATACCTCTGATGGTCAAAGCCATGGATGTACACCAAAGACATGCTCCTTTGATAAAGCCAACATGGCGGGTTCAGTGAAGTCAAGCATGTACTCAGACTACACCCTCAATAAAACATTACAGCAACTGTGAGGATGTATGGGTATAAAGCATTTAATGTGTTGGGAAGAAACAAAATACTTTGAAATCTGAATTCACAATAGTTTTATACAACTGAATATCTTGCTGCATCATTTTGAAAGATACCACTGGCACCAACCACATCACTCAAATAAGAAGTTTGATTTTCATGCAAAAAGAGAATTAGTTTAGTTCTGAAAAAAACAAATGTCCAGATAGATGCTTTGTTTTGAAAACTGAAGTGTTTCCTCTAGTACATTTTATGCATTCTTCTATCAATCAAGAACTAGCAATAAAGAATTGCAATTTTAACAAAACAAAATTTGACCATTTTTCATCTCAAAGATGAGAAACGTATTCCCGCACAGCAGCAGACCCAGTCAATCAAGTGTTTTGCAGTGGGTGCTGTTTCATTACAAAGACTCCACTTTG
Source organism: Alectoris magna (assembly GCA_030625065.1). Lineage (NCBI taxonomy): Eukaryota > Metazoa > Chordata > Aves > Galliformes > Phasianidae > Alectoris > Alectoris magna. Next base: position 163,773,198 of record CM060560.1, on the reverse strand, counting down.
CTACAGAGTGAGGGAATAAAAAGGAAAGAGTGATAAATCATCCTGTGGTTTCCCAGTGCTCACATTATCAACAAAGACAATTTGTCACCCTTGCATAATTTGGAGAGTATCTCAAATTTACATTTTTATTAAATCAACTGCAGGTATTTGCAACAGTGTTGGACAATTTCCTACAGACGTTGCAGCAGAAGGTCTTACGGATCATTAAAAATAGTAAAATGTGTGCTGGCTTCAGAGGGTCACTGCTGGAGAACACTTCATGCAAAGCATGGAGATAAGTACACTGGAAGTGTTAACAGATGATGAGAAAAAAATCTGCTAAAGATCTGACTTAAGGCCTCAGCGCCATTGCTGTGGCATAATGTTAGCCTGATTGGCCATGATCATTAAAAAAAAAATAAAAAATCATTGTAGGTGTTTCTGGATAGAAAAGTCTTAGTTTCCAGCTGCAGGCACTGTTAGTCATTTTGGACCAGCAGGTACTAAAGAACTGGCGGTAGAATCAGTACTGCCACACTCCGGGATGGCTATTTACAATACAGTCAAATAAACACAATTTAATTATTTTAAAAAGTCTGATTTAATGACATTTTATAAAATGTATAATGTAGTGTTAAAGAAAACGAGATATATATTTTCTATATGAAAATAACTCTTCAGTACACACTACCCTCTAGCGTAGAAAAGACAGCACAAGGAACAGCATTCCCTATGCTCTCCTTCACAGCAACCACAAAAAATGCATTCAGTATTCACTAGTACATACGAATCACTGGCAAAAATAAATAAATAAATAAATAAAACTGTCCTTTTCGGTGAAACTGTGTTGATACTCGAAGGTCGAGAGGTGTCTCATAACAGAGACATTGTCCTCAAAGGACCTCTGAGATGAATAGCCCAACTCTGACTTTCTATTCCTAGCCTCGTTTCGGCTGCTGGGAAAGCAGGCTGTTGAGCTTTTCTCAGGATTTCCCAGCTGCAAATCTTTGTTTAAAAATAATTAGGGACTTAAGAGAATCGTAAAATACGAAGATACTGCATGTACTAGAAAAATGAGAAACTTTTAATAGCACAAGTACATTACAGTCTCTCAAAGGCAATTTCCAGCGTACCCGCAAAGTAGTTGAGATTTAATTCAGAAAGATGTCTTTTCAATAAGCCGATGGCTTGTGAGCCATTTCACATATAGCTCCCTTTTCTAGAGTGCATACAAGTCGCTGTACCCTTTTTTTGGTTTGATCTATGATGAAGGAGAACAGTTCTTTCTTTTGGAAACATTACTAAAAATTTGTCCCTGTACCTTCTGAACTGACAGTTAAGAATAATTTTGCAAAATATAACGAGATAAACCACCAAGGATGGTCCGTGCATCCTCCAAGTGGAAGAATTAGTGAAAGGAATAGGTATTAAAACTGCACTGCGTTTTCTTGGCTGCTTGCAGATCTCATGGAGAGAAACAACCAATAACGACCCCGTTCAATGAACACAATCAGCCCAGCATGGGCTCCTGCCAGCAACATGCATATAATTACAGTCTCTGGGATTTAATGTAATCTCAGAACTAAAGGATGACCGTCTTACAAGCAGTTTCCACATGCTGCAGTACATGGTTAAAGACTCTTGTAATTACAAATTCTAGAAGGCTTTGTACTTTGTAGAGGCTTTTTCAATTAGTCAAAACGATGACCTTCCTATTGCTACATCGGTCTTTAATGAAATGCAGTTAAGCATTTCCTCAAAATTACCATACTGGAAGCAGCGACAAGCTCCTACACTTAGTAGAAAACAACTGTTTTTACTCTCATTAAAAACCAAAAACATTATGAGTCCACTGAAAACACCTGAACAAAAGTGGAATGATTATACTGCTCTCTAGCTATACAGCTTTCTTTCCATGTTTTTATTGACTTATTTAGCAGCCATGAAATTGGAATATTGCACTAGGAAATACAATGTGTATGTATTTGGAGGGATGAGACCAGAATATAACAAAAGATCATTTAATCTGCTATAGAAGAATTTGGGTAATTAACTCAGGAAGTTATCATGGGCTAGACTTTTTATTCAAGATGCCATCAAAAAGGATGGCAGTGAAAGACTACAGCTCTACAGATGCTGCACAAAGAAGTACCAGCGCCAGCAGACACAATAACCTGCGGCCTCCAAATCATCCAGGCTTTGCAGTACGGAGGGAAATATCAATTCACTGGTGCAACTGCATTCCTACCTGCATGCAAGCTGCAAGAAGACATGGTAGCAGCTTCTTTTCCAAAAGAGAGTGGGTTTCTATACTGAAATTAGGCCACAAGTTGAATGTTTGCCTATGGTACAGGCAACAGCCAGCCAGTTGGTACTGATCACTGCACTTTCCCAAGCTACATCAAATGCCACCATATTTCATCCAAATACCAGCTTTGGTGTGCCTGAAAACAAAGATACTGAAAAATAAGGAAAAACTGATCAAGGACACAGGATAGGGAAAACAAACAGCAGGAAAAAAAAAAGGGGGGGGGGGGGGGGGGGGTGGCGGGGGGGGGAAGGATTTCCACTTTATAAAATGGTGCTGACTCTTCTGACCATAACAAGTTTGTTGGATACAGTTGTTAACTTGCTAGCATGCTCTCATTTTACTCTAGCTGTCAAACCACTGCTCTCTCCCCTGCCAAGCCAGGGTGCAAAATAACACCAGATACACAAGGAGGTACCTACCAAACTAGAAGCAGACAGGTAGATATGAGCATTCTTTGTATGAAGTTTGACAATTCCGTAAGAGGAACTGTGCGATGAGACCCCAGTGACAATGTAAGCTCATGATACAAACCTTGTATTTGTTGATGAATGCTACATTTCAATTTACTTAGCTGCAACATACTTGCATGCTACTACCTGTATCCTGGATTTCTGCTGCTTCCCAGCCAGCATTTTTTCACTACAGAGGGACCTAGATAGACTGGATCAATGGGCCAAGCTTAACAGTATGAGTTTCAATAGAGCCAAGTGTCGGGTCCTGCATTTTGGTCACAACAACCCAAGGCAATCCTACAGGCTTGGGGAGGAGTGGCTGGAAAGCTGCCTGATGGAAAGGGACCTTGGTGTGCTGATGGTCAGTTGGCTGATATGAGCTAGCAGCGTGCCCAGGTGGCCAAGAAGGCCAATGGTATCCTGGCTTGTATCAGGAATGGTGTGGTGAGCAGGACTAGGGAAGTCATCCTGCCCCTGTGCTTGGCACTGGTGAGGCCTCACCTTGAGTACTGTGTTCAGTTTTGGGCACCTCAGTACAGAAAGGACATTGAGGTGCTGGATCAGGTCCAAAGAAGGGCATCTAGGCTTGTGAAGGGCTTGGTGAATATGCCCTACGAGGAGAGACTGAAGGAACTGGGGCTGTTTAGTCTGGGGAAAAGGAGGCTGAGGGGAGACCTTACTGCTCTCTTCCAATATCTGAAAGGTGCTTACAGCGAGAGCGGGGCTGGTCTCTTCTCACTGGTGACAGGTGACAGGAGGAGGGAAATGGCCTCAAGCTGTGCAAGGGTAAGTTTAGGTTGGATATCAGGAAAAACTTCTTTACAGAAAGGGCTGTTAAGCACTGGAATAGGCTCCCCAGGGAGGTGGTTGAGTCACCATCCCTGGATGTGTTTAAAAACTGGATGTGATGCTCAGGGACATGATTTAGTGGAGGGTGGTTACTTAGGGTAGTATGGGTGGGTTGTTGTTGAACTCTCGATGATCTTTAAGGTCTTTTCCAACCTGAGTGATTCTATGATTCTATTACACAAAAACTAACTCCTTTGGAAATTTTGCCACCTTCTGAGAACCAACAATTGTCCACCATTGAGGGATAACAAAACACACAGCCATCTGTTCCTGTAGTCTGGTTTAACACACAAGGACCACAGCAGACTTAGGGTGAAGGACACTTTCCTGCCAAGTGAAAAGAAGGACTTTCTATACCTCCCTGGGCCCTGCTGTAGCATGAACACCCTGTGCTGCCCTAGGATTATCCCAGTGCTATGCTGTGCATTATGGAACTTTACAAGATTGGCGCCACATTCAGTAATGTCAGTAAGATACAGACAGCTCTAAACTCTGTTTTTATTAAATGTTGGCGTGTGATTCATTGACCGAGGTATCTCCACTGGCTTTGTGCTCTGATGCAAAATTTCTGATGAAAACGTGACTTTAGCTGACCTTAAACTGGAAACCTAAAACACAAACCAGGTCTTCTCTGGCATCTTCTAAAACTATGCACCAACTTGAGAAGGCACAGATTTGAGAAGGAGCGATTTATATTAGGCATCAGGAGGAAATTCTTTACTCAAGAGGGTGGTGAAGCACTGGCATAGGCTGCCAAGAGAAGCTGTGGATATCCCCTCCCTGGAGGAGTTCAAAGAGACACTGGGTGAGGCCCTGGGTAGCAACCTGGCCCACAGCAGGGGGTTGGAATTAGACGACTTTTGAGGTCCCTTCCAGCCCAAATCTTTCTATGATACCTCAGGTTTCCATGCAAACTTTTTAATGTTTGGAGTCTCAGGAAGAGTGCCATATTGTTGTACATCAGCATATCACAGAAGAGGGACGCTCTCACTGACACTCCTGCACAGCCTCTCGAGCCCAATCCTTTGTTTTAGGTGACTCTCGATTTTTACAACTGAACTAATGCGTAACTAAGACATCTTGAATCGCCATGTTAACTACAACCATTTAAAAGGTATTTAAACCTCTGATCTACAATAAGAAATAAATTGTCAGAACCGAGACCTATAGAGAGTGGTACTCTGTTTCACTGTAGACTTTCACATCATGCCAGGGACTGCTGCACCACACCACACAGCACACTCCGAATTCATTAGTCTAGCTTAAGGCTCTGAAATGAAGTGAGTATAAATGAATTCTGTGTTGCTGTGACCAGACTGTCTGGCAGCCAAACAAGAGCTGGTGTGGTTCCCTCTCAATATAGCCCACTGTAAAAGAACCAGTGTGTGTTACCACATACTTTCATCATAACTGTTCAGTGAAAAGTTACAGTTTAGCCTGTATGTCTGCTGGGACCTGGCTCATCCAAACCAACACAAGCATCCAAATACAATGTCTAAGAACAAAGAACACAGACCACGCCTGTAGTACCAAGGAGAGTATCCTGGAATACAATGACTCTAAAACTGACTGAGTAGATTATAAAAGATGAGTACACGAATGGCAACAGTGATGGCAACAGCAGGCTTAATGAGATCACTGTGTGTTGAATGACTGAGTGCCAATGCAGACAAGATTGTTACCTGCCTTGTGTAAGAAAGCATATACTAGAACTCAACATGCAACTCCAATGTCTATGCTGAACGCTTCTTTGGTTTGGATTTTTTGTGCATTTGTTTTTTAAAGGCTGAAAGATAGGAAGCATGCAGAGAAGAACATCAAGAGTGTTCTGAGCAATGCCTTGTGCAGTGAAAAGGTTAGCAAGTATAGCATCTTGTCCAAAGAATTTGGACTGTGACTTGATTACACAAAGCTGAGATAGAAGGCTGTGTTGAGTGATCAAAAGTTTTCTGTCAAGGGATGTGAATAAAATCCACACAGGAAAAGGGCACAGCTGGAACTCGAAACCAGTAAAACTCAAACTAATCACAACTTTCTCACAGGGAGATCGACTAACAGATAAAACGGTCACAATTGTTCCCCTAAGAGTCACTGTCTGCCTTTCTGGAATACACATTTTGCATCAGTTGTTGGACTTGATGGGGTAACCAAACATCCCACTTGCTTCTTCTTGCCTTAGGAAGTATATGAAGCAAAAGATGATAACACGAATGCATCCTGCTGTCCATAGCTACTTTACTGACTTTAAACTACTTTAAACAAAATACATGGACTTCGTTGAAAAACAGATGGAAGAGTCTTCAGGCTATTTTCATCCTTACAACACTTATCAGTTTTGCATGACTGTGAAAGCTATATAAATAAAATATTATTAAAATGTAGGATTAGCTATTTTACATTGTTGGTTTTTTTTTTTTTTTTTTCAAGTACGTTACTCACATACAAGTATTTTTATAATCAGAATTCCTAATTTGTTGGAAAAACCACCCCCAAACTTCCCTTTCTTCTCAAAATGCCAACATTCCAAGGGCACTCGGGCTGTTACATGTACCCAACTCCAGCCTCCCACATCCTGTCCCTTTTGCTGCGAAAGAAGAATTGGGACCCACAGTAGAAAGAAGATAAGTATATGTGCAAAGCAGCACAAAGCACATTATTTACATCAAAAAAAGAGAACATCTGTAATGGGCATGACTAAAAATAAATTATCACCACGTTTGGTTATCAGGAAACAGTCAACAAAATAAATGAAGGAAAGATTTCTAGACAAGAGGTTGAAGTATTTGTAACATAAGTCCTAAAAGTGAAAGGCAGATAACCTCAAGCTTGTTTTAGTGTCATTCCTCCATGGATGATCAGTGCTTTAGTGGTGTCACACTGCCATTTATCACTTTTTTAATAGCTCCTTCTAAATGAAATATTCTTCAAAAACTTTGAGGCCTTGCCAGATAAAGTTAACACTTAAAAGCACGTATACATACTTATCAGCTTTGGTCTTTTATTTATTTATTTATTATTATTATATACATATATTTGTCAGACAAAACCTACCATCTTCTAAGAGAGAGATTACATGCAGGTATTTTTTCAGATTGACTCTGTGATGAGCTGAGGGATGTTGCAGTCAGCTGTGGCCCAGGGGCAGCCAGCCTGCAGCTCGGAGGCCTGCAGAGCTGCGTGAGGGCTGCCACCTCTGTCCCTTAGTTACATGCAGCAGGCTTCACTTTCATATTTCAGTACATCTCAGCAAAAAAAAAATTAAAATGACTCAACCTATTCTCCCTCAATTTCCCACTCTTTTCCACAACGATTCTGGCCTGGCAAATTTTTCGTTAAAACTTGTTGGTTCCCTCTGCAGCTCTGGGAGCTGAAGAGAGAGGCTCTCCTACTAATTATCAGTTGGAAACAAATGTATACTGTGCACACATTTATCTTTTCTCATGACTCAGAGTCCTGAAATACATCTGCTGCTTTTTACTGAGCCTCTTCTGTTTTCTTGTATTTCAAGCAGAAAAGCAGCCACCCTTAATTTAATGGCCTCTAACAGGCCTCCAAGTGTAGGCTGTCACTTCCCTGTGCCTGTGACACGCTGCTTCTTAGTACAGCATCAGTAACTCCTTTGCGAGTGGCACTGCTATTACTGCAGAGCAAGATTAGCTGCTGTTTGCTCACACTTGCTGGTCTCTCTTTCAATGCTGCTTTTGCAGCTTTCCATTCATACAGTATCATCGTATTTCCAATTATTCCCCCCTAGATGTAGGAACACGCCAAGTCAAAAGGTGTTCTTCTGCATACTGTCTATTTCTGCCTGTTTTAAAGACTAAACACATCTCCACTCCTATCACTATACAGGTCTCTGTACCTAATTTTATCCGCTAATTTTATCAGCAGTTAGCAAGATCATTCAGTCACTGCTGCCTATATTATCCCTACAGGGATGTCTGGGGGTGTTTTCAACCAACCCCTTTTGAGATATTTTCTTTTGTTATATCACGAGTGTCTCAAATTAACCAAATTCCAAGAAGGACCCACAAACATCCCAAAGCATCACATCAACAACTAGTACTACTATTAACTCTGTATTACTTTCTACATGGTGGCAGAGCTTATTGTATACAAATCTATACTCCTTATTAACTCTGCCTGCATTATTGTCAAAAACCAAAATCCCTTTCTCTCTTTAATACTTGACTCAATATTTATTGCATTACTGAATTTTGACAGAGAGCAGCGCTAGGTTAAACTGAAGAGAGCAGCAAAATGTACTTTTCTCTTCTCCCCTCTTCTTAAATGTACCTATTAACAGATTGCATGGCACGTAAATAGCTTTCAGATCAAAAGTAAGGTCAGTCCCTACATGCATGAGCACAAATAGGCTGCACTCTTACTACCAGAGGACAAAAAGCACGTTCACAGCCAAAGTCAGAAAGCTGGCAATACTGTAAGGCTGAATTGCTTTGTATTTGTTCATGTGTCACCGCCTTTGTGAAAACCGGCTTGTGCAGAAATTGCTGTAAAGTACTTGCTTTTTTTTTTTTTTTTCCTAATGTACATTTAAGTCTGCATCATGACAGCTGCTGCATTTCAGCAGGAAAATAAACCCGGTGCCACAAAGAGAAGGCTGTGCACAGATTCTCTCTATGAACTTACTTGGAAAGAGCTACATAAACCTAATTGATCAAAAGGGAGTCACAAAAGGATGAAATATTTTGCAGAGGCATATGCTAATGGTACTGCACCAACCTCCAAGACCCGCTGTCTTACAGGAAGGGTCCATAAAACTGTTGAGGTGATGGAAACACTCCCAAGCTGCTGCTTGGAATGCAGAGATGGGATGGTAACGGTGCCATTTATTTATTTATTTTATAAATAAGGCAAGGAGAGAGGGGCCCTGGTGATTTAACAGGAAATTAGAAAGCTGGCCGATATAAATTCACCACCTATCATGGCTTTAACAGCCCAGGCTCCCTTCCCCCTTCCTCCCAGTCTAGATCTCTCAGCTTCATCTGAATGCTCACAGAGCTGCTAATGAATAAAAATGGAAACAAATGTATGCAACAAATCACAGCATGAGCCTCCGCCAGCTCCCCCCTCTGATTCATCGTACCCAGAACTTCATTCTGCTGCTACACATTAAAATCAATGTTCTGCCTCTTCATTATTGTCATTATTTCTCTTTCACTTCAGAAGTTTCCTTTCCTTGAGATTGCTGCCTGACCAGCTTGTCAGGACGTATTTAAATCAATATTTTGTGCATATGCGTGTGTGTGCCGTGCATCTGGATGCCATCTCATTACCATCTGAATCCCTATTATTTCTGTTGGGGCACAAAAACACAGGGGTGAAAATCATGTCAAATGACAGAAGATTACAGCCATCTATCTCTATCATTTAAAAAAATGAAGTAACTGCAGATTTTGCCATCAGCTCATTTCACACCTGATAAGAAAACCCAAATAAAGATTGAATGCAGCTCTTTCCACGACGCATGAAAACGCAATGCAGCTCAAGCAGAAGGCATTAAAGATTCATCCTATACTTGGCCAGAACTGGGGTTCAAGCTGCTCATGTCAACATCCCCTACTGCACCTTCAGCTCACGTCCCAGGTCACGGAGGAAAACCCCAGCGGTGCAGGCTGCTAATAGGTAATTCAGACATTTAAAGTCAGGTGTGGCAGAGCTGCTCCTTGGTAGGCAGAAGCCTTACTGCCAGCAAAAACGCTGGAGGCAGCCTGTGCTTACTGAGCAGCTGCTGTTGCTGGCCCAGCTCCAGGCCAAGCAGCAATGCTGGGTCAGCATCATGGGGCTGGCTCCCGCAGCACAGCCAAACCAGGCTGCAGGAAGATCGGGTTCATGACACTGACACAGTATGAGAAAATACAGTGTAAACATGTATAAATAGCAGATCTCTGCTTGCTTTCATCTGGATGCAAAAAACATTCACTAAAAGAAAATGCCTTCTTTAACTCGAGTCCTAATGCAGGTACCCACTGCAGGCGCTTCCAAAGCAAGAAGTCTTAATGTTTTCTTTTAATTATGCCAACTCATGCCTCACTGACATTACACTGAGCCTAGAGCTAGTGACATCATTTTCACACGAGCCTTCAGGAAGGACTGTAAACTTTCTCCAAAACAAGCGTAAAAACCAAAAATAGTAATAATCCACATGTCCCAACTTACCCCCACACAGGCAGAACATTCTCCACTGACATGCTCACTTTAGGCTGTGCACGTTAAGTCTGTGTATCAACAAAAGGATGATGACCCACACACACTTTGCTCAGGGGGATCTCTGAGCAGTGCACACACACAGCGCTACACTGCCCTGCTCTATTTTAAGGCAAGAGATTTGGGATGTGTCTGTGTCTGAGGTACAGACAGATCCTTTCCCTGCCTTTAGCAAAAGGTGAAGCAGACATTACGAGAGCTACTTGGAACCCTGAAACCCTGAATTTCCCACCACAAGATGCCACCACCAAAAGCAGAGAGGAAAACTAAGCAGTTTTCATAAAGTTTGGATCACTTTACTTACATTCATTTTATCTGTTCATTCATAGCCAGTTCTCGCTTATTGCGATAAACACAATTATAAATCTCAACAGTAAAATACAAAACCCTGTAAATAAGGCATCCGGGCTCCCATTGACACCAAACATATATATATATATATTTTCTTTTAAATAAACCCTAGGAACAAAACCTTACATTGACTCAGGATCTGACCAAAGGTAAATTCAAGTTCCATTTCCCACTTACCATTACTGGAACTAATAGCCCCGCTCTTTGACAGAGCATCTGGAAGTCTGTAAGAATAGACATATTCACTGATGTTTTCCCTTAAAGGCCTGAACTGAACAACTAAAGCTGTAATACAAAAAGTTTCAGCATGGAGATGATCAGAAACACATCAGATGTCTCACTCAGAATTCATGCTTAAGGCTTGCCATGTACCCAAGTTATAATGACTATAGAGACCTGGGGGGCATCTGGAGAATTGTCTTTAAAAGCAGAAGGAAACTCCTTCCCCTGCAACTCCCAGCCTACAGGGACAGAACAAGATTCAAAAGTGAATCTGTGTGCCTCTGAGAAAGAGGTGTTTAGGGCTGGACAGCATCTACCAGAGGGCCCTATGAATCCCACCCCAAGCACAGTGTGGCTCTACAGTGAGCTCCTGAGTGGGACTTCGGCACCTTGCTCAGACTGTCAGGGTGTAAGTCACACCCCTGCTCCTCCAAAAGCCATACAGATGCATCAGTCATCCTCATCCTGAGGCCATCCAGCCACGACATCAAGACCTCCTTGGCTGGATCCAGGACACAAAGGCCGCATTTGCTGCTGTGGTTCTGTTAGCTTAAGAGGAGCTGTAACAGGGGCAACTGTGCTCAACTGGAGCTCAACCCTGCGGAGAACTGCACACCCGAAGAAGAGTATCCAGACACTCTGAGCAAAAACAAAGGCAAAAGAGAAAAAGGCATAAATGATTATAAAGGTCTGTTTTCTCACCAGTATCATTAATATTCAGCTTATTCCATATGAAACATTTGTCTCAAGGGACCAAATGGCTCAGAAGATTGACTTTGATTTTTGGAGGCCTTCATTTGTGAGCTGTCAGTCTGGATCCAGCTGAGGGAAGTGCTGATGGATGGTTTCTAATATCTAAGAGTTGCTTAGCAGCACATGACAAATGACACAGCAGCCCACAAGTGAGTTGTGCAGTGAGTCAGCAGTCCCTTCCCAGGAGGTTCAATACTAATTAAGAGGTGATTTTACACCTTTGTGTAAAGCTGCTTGAAAACTTACGCCCAAGTATCAGAAACAAATTACAACCAAACACCTTCCGCGTGGAAATAAATAGCGGCTGTACAGTTACATCACAGTGCATCCTTCAATACACCTGTTACACGTAGTTACTGCAGCAGTACATTCAGCAGAGTTATATGATGCTTGGCTAACAAAAAGCCACTTTGTTAGCTCAGAAACAAGTTCGTCTTTCACTTAAAACAGCACTTTGGTGGACAGGCTCTCTTTCAAGCATATCAATCCCAGCCTGACAAGTGCAGCCATACGCAGAGCAGGAGCTCCCATGAGAAGGCCCTGAGGTGTGTTAGAGCCCTTTGCACCACCTCCCAGGATCCCAGCAGGGCTGTTGGGGCTGTGATGGAGCCTGACCTCTGGCTCCAGAGGAAAACTGTGCCATTTAATGTCATGCTGAGATGAACAAGCTCATTTCAATTACATTCAGCAGACAGACTGAAACTGCCAAGACAGAAAAAGGGGTTTTCTCTCCCTTTTCCTTCTGAATTACACCGGTTGCACGGTGGCCCCCACAGCTCACTCTCAGCCTCTCAAGGAGAGCCTTCTCCGCTTTTCAGCCCATGCCAGCTCTGCCCCAGCCCCAGCCTCTTTGCTTTTAGTGCTCAAAGCACTTCCAAATCCTGCCTTGGAGGATGTCAGCTTCTGATCCTTTTTTTTTACAGAATGTAAAAGTCCTGTGGAAGGACTTGTGTAACTCGTGCTGTGCATTTATCATCACAAAGAAAACTGTATTTCAGGGATGGGGCATACCTAATGACAAGGAAACGAGTTACAGCCAAATGGCAATAAAAACTCGGGTAATAAAAGACAGGTTCGATTAAAAGTGACAATAACAGTGCAAGGAAAGATACGATATGATGCACATTAATAGCCTGCTCAAAGCCTGAGCACTGAGCCATGTTAGACACAGGATGTCATCTCCTGAAAAAGCCACTGAATCACACTGTCAACAAGAAAAGCTTGTGCTGTTGATCAATGGGATCCAAGTATTAGAATTAAGCAGACCACCTGTATTACATACGTTCCACGAAAGGATAACATGGAAATAATATTGTTTTGAAACAATATGTGAAGAGTGTTTTGTTTTGACTGCTTTTTCCATTTTGACAATCGGTATTCCATTCTTCGCATAATATTCACAACTTCTTCCTGACATGGGTGACAAAATCCACAATTTATTTTTCTCTAGCTGATTTGAACCACATAACCACATCACATTTCATTCATCAGTGGGGAGAACAAATGAGTCAAGTCAATAATGAACCAGCTTAAGCAAAGAAGGGGGGGGGAAATGAGATAAAGGTAGCCACAAAGAAAACAATGAGAAACTCAAACACTAAAAAAAAAATAAAATCCAACTAGTGGGTGAATTAAAAGTAGCTCTTGCAAATTTTACCATACCAAAAAATAATCTCTTAAAACTTGGTCCCTCAAAAAAGCTTGCTTTTTCTTCCTAAAAATTATTAATGAAAGCATATATTTTTTTCTGGGTGTTTTAAACCATGTCACTATGGGAGAGTTCTAACAGTTTGCAACTTGGGAGAAAAAGCGATTCAGTGGATTGTTAAACTTGCCACCACATAAATCCTTTTCACAGCATTTTTTCCAAGCTGATTTTCAAGGTTAAGAGCCATTTCCCATATTCCTCTGCTACACCTGGTTATTAAACAAGCGCCATAAAAGAAGGCTTTGATTTTTTACAAGTTTCCCTTCCCTCAGCTCTCGCTATGCTACAGTACCCAAATCATCAACATCAGAGCAATGGCGAGCCGGCCACGCTGGCAATGCAAACACTTCCATAGGAGGTGCAGGAGGCGGCCTTCCAGAGAAGTCAGTCCTATTTCATTTAATTCATCACAACACCTTTGGAAGGGAGCATCTACTCATCTGAAGTCTGTTCAGCTTTTTCAAGTGGTTCATCCCAGGCGTCTTTCGGCTGTTGCTGAAATGAAGCTGCCCAGTAAGATCACAAATACTAGTGAGGAGACAGTTTGTTGGGACCGTTAGGAGTGTGACAACGCTTAGGAATTACGACAAGGTTGTTTCAAGGGCCAGGGCCTGCAGTTATTTTCTTAATAGAATTCTCTGGAGGTTTAGAAAGGGCTTTCTGTGAAGAGAAGCGAGAAAGGAAGAAAACAGACTGTATTGAGCTAAAACCCCAGATACTGCCAGAATTGGAGCAAAAACACAAGTTTTTTTTGTTTGTTTTGGTTTTTTTTGCCTGCTGTATCTGTAATGAGATACTTACTCAGCTCCTTTTTAACAAGGGGGGGGAAGTCACCAACTCTTTTAAAAAACGGGGGAAATACCGAGGGATTCTTTCCTCTTTTTTTTTTTTTCTTTTCTTTTTTTTTCCTTTCTAATTTATTCAGAAATACAGATCTCTGCGAGGATTTTCCGGAGAGAACAGACGTTTCCTCACAACGTGAGGGAGCTCGGAGGCTGAGGGCGCGGGGCGGGCAGGCACTGCTCGGAGCCGCCATTCCCGCGCAGCCCCACATCGCCGCTCGCCCACTCCCTCTACTGGCCAGAGCGGGCTCTTTCCTGTCCAAAAACAAGCCCTGACTGCTGACTAGAATTGCCCGAGCTTGGGAATTAGCCTGTCTTTTCAGTCCGTTTTGAAAGACGGGGGAGGGGGGGGGAACACGCAGAAAAACAGTAAATTCAATAAGACGCATCCAGCGACTCAGACTGATTGCTCTGCAGTGCAAATTTGCCACTGAGGTCACTCAGAATCTAAGAAGTTTCTTAACAAATTCCAGGTAAGCATAAAACGTGTATTCACAATTCATTTTAACTGTAGTTTGCACGCTGATGTTTGTGGAAGTGAAATTGGGCCGTAGCTGCTTTTTGTTCCATATGAACAGATTTCAGATTTTATTATTAAAGCCAGCCTTAAATAATGTAAGATTCACGACATAGTGCATTGAGTTTCATTTAAAATATTGATAGAGCCCTCTCCAAAGATAAATCAGCACTTGCATTTTCCTCAGAAATCTGGGAAAAGAGAGATACGCATGAGTGCGTGTGAGCCTGCTGGCCCCATCTCACCCACCTGCAGCAGGGCTGGAGGGGACCAACTGCTGCATTGCGCTGCATTGCGCTGCACTGCGCTGCACTGCGCTGTGGGCTGTTTGGATTGCAGGAACAGCTCCATTGCTTATCCCGACTGCATTGCCCAGCAAAGTGATTCTCTCACAGCCTGCCTCTCAATCAATTATTCACAGTCTGATATAAATTTGTAATTAGTAGTTTGACCAAATACAGTAAATCTGGTTCCTCTCCTCTATGGGGACAGGCTGAGGGAGCTGGGGCTCTTCAGCCTGGAGAAGAGAAGGCTCCGAGGAGGCCTTAAAAGCAGCCTTACAGTACTTGAAGGGGGCCTACAAGGAAGCTGTGGAGCGACTTTTTGGAAAGTCATGTAGCGACAGGACAAGGAGAAATGGTTTTAAACTGGAACAGGGTAGATTTAGACTAGATATAAGGAAGAAAATCTTTACTGTGGGGGTGGTGAGACACTGAACAGGTTGCCCAGAGAGGTTGTAGATGCCTCCTCCTTGGAAGTGCTCAAGGCCAGGCTGGATGGGGCTTTGAGCAACATGGTCTAGAGGGAGGTGCTTTTTTTGCTTTATTAAGTTAGTTTCAGAAATGCCTATTTAATGTTTTATAGAACACTGAGCGTTTCCTCATAAAGGCCTTTATCAGAAAAAAAAGAAAGAAAAAAAAAAAAAAAAAAAAGGAAGAAAAAAATGAAACAGAAAAGAACAGGACTTTATACAATTTCTAATACCCCAGAAGGTGTTATACAGAGAACCAAGTGTTGGTGTGCTGATTTTCAGGCAAATGTGGCACATGTGCAATCCATAACAGCTGCTACTAGCATGAACTGACTTCCTTGTAAAAGCATACTGGCTACAGTTGAGAAGACCTTCAAGTTGCTTTCCAAAAGTACAAAGGGCTCTCTAATTGCTATAGGGACAGATGCTACAGGTGAGTAAGAACTTTCATTTATCCTAGGGGTATTCCTCACAGAAAGAGTGACTGTAATACTTCATTACAGCCTGAGCAGTAGTGTAAAAACACAAATCATCTTAAAGGTAGGGTTTCAAAAACACGCTGCAAAGAGGCTTGTGAAACAGGATGGAAATCCTGAGCTATGCTGAGGCCACAACATGCCAGCTTTGCCCTGATTTTCCTGAAGTGCTGAAGACACAGAGGAGCAAAGCACATTTCTTGAATTCTGTAGGCAGAGGGCAGCATGCTCCAGTTATCAGCACCGTCTTAAAACGGCGTGCAGCTTTAATTAAAGTCTCACCGTCGCTAAGAGAACATCTCTGTGTAACGGTGACTCTTAGACCTGACAATACTTAGTCATTTAAGGAGGAAGCTGACTGCTTCCACGTTTCTGACTGCAAAAACAGTTTCTATTACAGACAGCATCACCGTGTAGCATAAAAGAAATTAGAACGTGGGCCCAGTAAATGCTAATCTTCTCAAGTCAATAAAAACTCTGCACCAAAATGTCACTGCAGCTTTGCAGAAGGTACACATAGGAATGATGAAAAGCAAGAGTGTGGGGAAAACAGAACATGCATTATAAATGACAACTTGTCTCATCTAGCTCAGTCATCTTGTAAATCCAATACATAGATTGCCAAAATGATTCATACTTATGGAACTGAAAAAGCCTGAAAAATTTAATCTTGAGCAGATAATATTTTTAATTGACTCTATAAGGCCGTGTGCACGACTCTGGCATTTACATAGAATGATAATGCCTATTAGGCAGTAATTACCATGGACTTTTCTTTAATTATAACTGATAATGCAAATAAATCCTATGTTCCTAATTGAAGAATGTAATTAAGTCAGAATAGTTCAGGGGGAAAGAGACGCAAACATTGATTTTAAAATCAGGAGAATGGAACCCTACACCAAAATTCCCTTCCTCTTTCTGCTCATGTCAAAGGGTGTAAGAAATCCATCGTCTCTAATGGAAATGAAATTATTAACCCTGCTTTGCCCTTTGAATAACAATGCAAAGTAATTTCTCACAGAGCTTTATCCAGGATTTGAAAAGTCCCTTGCTCACAAAGAATAGAAACCATCCTCATTTTAACGTGTCAGCACTGCAAAACCTCCAAAGACTTTGTGAACATCATCAAGCAAATGGAAGATTATTAATGAATAGGGAAAGGCAAATTAGGACTGGGATCAGAAGGGGGGGAATCTAAAGGTGCTGGTGAGATCATCTGAGATCCAACAAATCTCCCTAATTTAATTTTAGTTCAGGGAGATAACTTAGTAACTACTAACTTTGAGGCCTGCTCCAAAAGTAATACCTCCTGTTTTACTACCTTGGCCCCTGATGTCAGAGGTGGATGTTGGTGGTACAGCAGTAGAGGCTGAATCTTCCCACCAATATCCCATTCCTGTTGTTGCTGTGTGACAGATGGCAGCAGAGAGGCACTCTGACACAATGCCATCTGACATGGAAGTACATATGAAGCAAAGGCGTGGCACTGAATTCCTCCATGTGGAAAGCATCACTGCCACTGTCCTCCATTGACTCTTGCTGAATGTTTAGGGAGATCAAGCAGTGGATGTGACACAGAAAGGCAGTGGGTGGTGCATTTCAGCAGTGGCAACAGTGACAGCAGTGCAGATTTTGACCAGTGCAACATGCAGGTTTTTGTTCATTGCTGGTGAAAATGCAGAGCTAATGGTGGTAACTATGTTGAAAAACAGTGTTTTGTAGCTGAGAATTTGCTCTATCAAATAGTGTTATTGTGCTCTTTGTAGCTGTTGTAGTTTCCATGGAAATAAATAGGAAGCATAACTTTTGGAGTAACCTGTGCATTCTAGGTTACATTATTAAATGTTGATAATTTTTGAATGCACAGAGAGAAAGCTGTCACCTTTCACACAGAGGGAAAGACTAGCTCTGAAAGGAACATCACAAGGCTACATGAGGGAATCAAAGTCCAAGCATAAATTTATGAGACAGTGACATGAAGCACTGATTAAAAGCAAACCCAAAAAACACCACAAGGCAATGCAAGGGATGCAGCCAACTTAGCCACAAGGACTTGAAAGAAGTTGGCTCATCTTCTCAAACAGTCAGTTATATGCAGCAAGAAGCTCTACCACTAAGGGAAAAAAAAGTTCTGCATAGGCAGCATGGAGTGAACTTCCAACATTTCAGCCACGTCATTCCCAGCGGGCCTTCCTAAGGTGGTGGTCCATCAGTTTGACATTCCCAGCACAAGCACTCCAGAGAGGCTGCTCAGCTGGGCTGAGGCCTCAGACCCTCCCAGAGGAGGACACCAAGAAAGCCAAAGGTGATCCCACAGAAGGTACTCATCTTCAACATATACTAATGCAGCTCGGCAGAAGCACAGGGAAGCAGAACAAGGTACCATATAGAAGAAGGGGATTTCTAAGGGAAGAATTTTCATGGAAACCTCCACTTTGAGATTAAAAGCTCACAGCCCTACCTCAGGGAGCCTTCAGCAGGGCCTCTGTCTGACCTTTGCAATTCCTTCTGCATCAAAGTATCCGGAGAAGCCTTGCTACACAGTGCTCACACTGTACAGCAGACAACTCGCACTTACTGCCTGTGCTCTGATGCCAAGGGACAGACCCTTCTGAGTTAGACATTTGGGATGAAGACTCAGGAGCAGACTGCCTGAACCTAAGGGAACAGGACTGCAACTCTGCACATAGCAATCTGAAGAAATCTGATCTACCAGTGAAAAGAAAATTCTGTGCAGTGCTACGATTTTATTAGAAAAGCACCTGCATTGCCATTAGTTATAATAAACTACATTGGTAAACAGCAAGCATCCCAAGGGCAGCTTAAGCAGCACAAGACATTTGTCAAATGATACTAAATTCAAGCACGTATTGTGAAATGGACTACAAAGTTACTGCTTCTCCATTTCTGAGTCCAATATGATCATTTTCCCTCCCCCCCCTTCCCTCCTGTCCTATGCATTCAGCAGTGGGATTCTCCAGGCCCCACACAGTGCCACAGCCCCCACACATGAGCAGCAGTGCAGTGAACCATAACACATACAACTTTAGGAAGAATCAGTTTGTATCATATGAGTCTACCAACACAGTCTGCAGAAAGCTCTCTTCAAAAGAAAAGTCTCTCTTCTGGGTGAAGACAATGGGACCTACGCAGCTGTACAGGCAGCTTCGCAATGTAAAAAGCCTCAGAGATTGTTTTCATGCTGTGAACATCCCGCACAGGCTAGCTATCTGCACACTATGGCCCAGAGAGAAGCTGCTCGAAAATGCAGCTTGTCCTCACCTCAGCCAATGTGCTTTCAGAGGAAAAGGGCTGGCAGAGTGAACACACAAACCCTCCCTTGTGCTTTTCTGCACTTCTCGTGCGTGTAGCGCTCAGTAAGAGCTCTCTACATCCACGCCTCCCAGGATCAGGAGATTGCTGGTTCAGAAACACCTCTTTGGAATGCTGCAAACATATGAAACATTCAGGCTTGTGATCTGTCACAGAGTCTGTTACTATAGCATGCAACCAGACTGTAGCCATATCAGGACTACAAAATGTGCCACAGCTATTTCATACACAGAAAGGTATTGTTTGGAATGGAACTAGAAATTCTGCAAATAGTCAACTCTAAAGCTCCAAAGTGATAGATTTTACATGGAATACTAGGGAAAGATCTGCTTTGATCTTACACTGTACAGAGATGTTCATTTTGTCTTCTCAAATCACTAGCCATTCCGTTTATTTCCTGCTAGATCCACTTAGGGTTTCCACCATACACCATTGGTCCCTACATCAACAAAGGAGGTCGGGCAGTCTGACCAACAGAAAAGCTGACTGCTGACCTCACATCCACATGCTTGGCTCAGGCAGGTGATGCCCAAGTCTTCCAGAGCAAACAAGAGAATGGAAAAGAATCAGCACACATGTGCAAGTAAGCGTGTCAGGCAAAACCTTAAGAGCATCTGTGGTAGAAAACTACTCACTGACAAACTCATTTGGGGTCTTGCCTGCAAACAAGTGTAATCAGAGCACACAGGGGGTACAGTTCTTTGGGCAGAAGCAGCATGTCTGAGTCAGCAGGCACAGAAAGAAATGGATGCATTAACACAGCTTGGGGGCTCACACGGTGCATGGGATGAGAGCTGCCTGGTAAGAGGGACCTCTCCTGCAAAGCTTACTCAGTTCCAGGGCTTGGCTCACCTGTGCCTACTCATGGCTCCACGACTCACAATGCATGAGATCAGCTCCAAAGAATATCAACAAGATGGCAGCTTGGGAGAACATGAGGAGGATTTCTTCCTATGAGAAGCATTGAAAATACAAAATGTGGAGATGGAAAGAAGTAGGAGTCTGAAAGGAGTATAAAAGGCTGAGACTGGCTCCTCTACAAGAGGAAGAGAAGGCAGCACAGCATCAACTTATGGGAGAGCCTTGAAAGCAAACTCTGTCTGACATCATAATTAGGGGTTGTTTAAATAGCAAGGTTATGTGCAGTGCAATTAATTCCAGTGGGGGAGAAGTAGTAGGAGTAGCAGTGCTGGATTAAGAATTTAAATTCCCTTGCTAAGAGAACAGTCAAACCCCATAGCTCTTCAAAGTTTTTACATTAACTGTATAGCTCTTTGAAGTATTTGTTGTTTTGCTCAGCTTCATAGACTGTAATTTCAGATGGTACTAATTCTGCCTCTCCTTGGATCTGGTCCAGTGGCTCTGGAAATGCTGTATGATTTGATTTGAGCAATGGAATATTAGATGAATTGATGAGTTCAAAAATAAAAGAATTCCTAAACTCGGGTCAAAAAATAAAATCCCGTTGAACCTTCATCTCTGAAGCAATCCTTCCTGCTCCTGAATCAGTTTGCATACTTCTTTTCTAGTGTGGTGCCCAAATACTGCAGGCAGCATCCACAGTGTCCTCACCTGGGGCACAAAGTCCTTATAATGCACAGTAAGACTCACACTCCTCTCAGTGGCATCACACCGCTAAGCTGCTTAATTTGTCAGCCGCTAGAAATGAGCACCGACTCTGCAGTGCAGCTGCTTAGCTTATTATTTCCTGTTTTACATTTGTACACTTGATTTTTCCTTCCCAGCTGCGGCTTCCACACTTAACTGATCTTACTCATTTCAGACCCTTATCCTAATTGATCCAGAATATTTCTGCTCCTGTCCTACCTCCAAAAGATTCACAATCCCTTTCAGTTGAATTTCATCCATAATTTCTGTAAGTGTACTCAAATTCATCATCTGGATCATTAGAAGAAATACAGAAGAAAAGGAAACATGGTACATGACAGAGCCCTTCAGAACAGTGACTCTCATCATCGCATGGACTATCAAGTCATTGATAACCAAACCTCAACTGCATCCTTTCAACTACTTCAAAAGTCACTTCAGAAAGGTCTCATTTAGACTACTTCTCTGGTTTACAGAGTACCATGTCAAGTGCAATAGTGTCAAAAGCCTTACTGAAGTCAGATGGGATCACATCTAATTCTTCTTTCTTAGCATTTCCACTGGTTACTCTGTCAAAGTTGGAGATCAGACTAGTTTGACGCAATTCTTTCTTGACAAATCCATTTGGGTATTCCCTAGCTACCCTCTAGGTACTTGCAAATTATTTAATAATTTAGGCTGGTTTTTTTCACATCTGGTCTGTAACTCTCAAGATCCTCTTCCTCTGTCCCTAATAGAGACAACGTTCATCTCTGCCTCTCCCTAGCCCCCCACTCCCTCACCCCAGTAAAAACCAAAACATGAATGATTCAAGGAGTACTTCAAATTATTCCTTAAGTACTTTGAAGTGAATTTCAACAGACACCCCTGGCTTGAGAGCACCTGTGCCTTTAGCTTGTTCTTTTTCACTCTTATCTACACTTTTGGTTCCCTTCCTGATCCTCAGAAGTAGGTTCTGATAAGTCCAACTATCCTGAGGGAAGATGCACAGCAGAAAACATACCAACCAGAAAGTCTGGAACACTGACCCATGAGCTCCCCATGTTCCCATCTCCCTTTCTCTCTCCCCGTATCTCTCTTCCTCAATATAAACCTTTACAACAGTGATAGATCATGTCTCAGCATAAACTCTGGTTTTGGCTGATGCACTCTGCCTTGCTAAATTACAAAGACATTTTGTGATCATGACACAAAGTGGGAAGAAAGGCTGAAAACTGCTCCTTTTCCCTGCAGCTGAATGGAGCTGGAGGGGGAGGAATCCTTCCCTGGGGAAGGGCAGCAGTGAAAACCTTCCTGCGGGGAGTGAGTGGGTGTCCATAAACTCTGTATCAGCACATCACCCATGTCCCCAGCCAGGCAATTCTGCGGATGTTTGTGCTCTTCTGGAAGGGCCCAAGGGATGCAGCCAGCCCCTGGCAGTACAAACTTGGCACTGAGGTGGCAATAGAAACAACATTCACATTTTAGAAGCAATGTCACATATTGAGTACAGTACTATCTTCACCATTAAATCAGTTTCAAGATCACACGAAAACCAGTTTCCGTGGCCCTCTTATGGATGGAAATGAGAATCGGGAAAAACACAGTCAATGGAGCTACAGCTGTGTGCAATTGGTGTAAATGACTGAACAACTGAACCTGCAGCCTTGCATTCAAAGACCTTGGGCTGTCTGAGTTGCAAAACAGCAGTGAAGAAAAGCTAATTCTCAAAGTGCCTTTAGTATCAGCCTAATATCAGTGGCCCGTGGTTTTCTTAAAAGCTACTGAAAATAGGAAATTTTATATTGTTTCAGTTCATTCACTCACGTGCATGAGCCACACATTCAGTCTGTTGAATGAGGGTAAATGCATCCAGTTTTGCTCTCAAGTTAAAAAAAAAAAAAAAAGAGGCTGACATGAATGCGTATATTCAATCATACATGCCCTGGTTGAGCCGAGCTCTAGTCTCCAACAAAGCTCTTTCTTGTTTGAGTGAAGCAAAGACTTTAACTTCTAGCAGCTGTAGGGAGCTACTTCACCACTGTGCGCTTCTGAGGATACTTCCCAGCCGAGCGGGTCAGAGGAGCCATCTATTGCCTGAGCCAGGATTTATGAGGCACGAGCAAAGCTAATCACGTAAAAGCTTCACTTGCGTGAAATATTCCTCTAAGAGGGACCACCTGCTATTTATGCCTGGCAAGGAGCAAAAAGCCACGCTGCAGGTGCAGAAAGCCAACACTGACTTGTGACAAACCTTCTGCAGACATTTGAAAGCTCCAGTGCAGCAATGTACATTTTTCATCTCTTTGGAAAGAAGACAAAGGGAATGATTAGGTGATGACCTATATGCCAGCTCAAGAGCAATTAGCCTGGGAACCGCGGCACTTTCACCATTCCAGTAAGTGCGCTGGAGGACACTCTTATGAAAGAGAAGCCTGAAGCGCTGGTTAAGTCCTCTCAGGCTGGGAGGGCCAAAACAGGAAGAGAGGGAAGAAAAGAAGTGATATGAATGAGAAATTATCATTCAACGGGCTAGCATAATGCATATTAAGATCCTAAGATGGAGTGCAATAAAAACTCTTATCTTTGAGGCATGTTCTTATTACCGCACTTAAGGTCGCATCAGCATTTCCATTTTTATATCTCTATATAACCCAACTCTAAAAAACCTGTCCGTGGTGAAAGCTGGCACACAAGTCTCAGCCTGAAAGAATCTCTTTATTTTTGTCAATAAATTCATTTATCTGTCTGAACAAAAGAACAGTAATAAAAAAAATAAAACTCCAGGTACGTGTTCTTTTTCTTCCAGGCCTTATATATAACCAAAGTGCACTAAACTTACACACAACAGCAACTTATTTCATGTTTTCTTTTTGTAATGTAACTTTTCTTTCATTACTTTCATCTCCTGCACAGTGTGCTTCCTTTCTTTTCATCACATCCTTCCCTTTGTGAATCGAGCAAGCATTTCTCAGATTATTTCTTTCCAATTCTCTTCATCATGTTCACACTCTCTTTTTCCATCTTTTCTCCCCAAATCATCCCATCTCACATCATATCCTGGGGTCTTTCCCTAAATCTATGCCATGCCTCCCTCGTTCGTCATGAGATAGTCACCCGAAAGCCCATACCAATCTGAAAATAACTGAGCAGCTGTAAAAAAGGCAGGCAGACAGCAATATGACAAGGCAGAAGAGTTTTAAACTAAAAGAGGGGAGATTTCGATTAGATGTTATGAGGAAATTCTTTACTCAGTGGGTGATGAGGCTCTGGCACAGCTGCCCAGGGAAGCTGTGGGTGCCCCATCCCTGGAGGCACTCAAGGCCAGGTTGGACTGGGCTCTGGGCAGCCTGAGCTGGTGGCAGTGGGGTTGGAACTGGATCCCTTTTGACCTGAGCCATTCTGCAATTCTATGATTCTATAAATATTTAATTTTTCAGCATGAAGGACAGAAATGAAAAGAAATCTCCTAGTATAAAAAACAACAAACAAACAAAACAAAAACACAAGAAAATGTAATTCTTGAGATTAACATTCCAGAACACCTCCACTATTTTCATACTGCTGACACTGCAAGTATGGTCTATTTTACTTCCTTGAAAATGTGGATATACACTGTGAGCTAACCCAGTATCATCTGGATTGAAACTATCGCCACATATCATAAACAAAATCTTATCCTACACTGTGAGACCTTGGAAAAGACAGTATTTCATACATTTGCTGAAATATGTGAACTGTGGATATACTTTCACTTCTGAGACAATCTGTATTTATTGTCCTCATTCAGCTCTGAATCTGCTGCCTGGCAGCTTTCAGATGACTCTGGAGATGGTACGCTGCTATCCGAAATGAAGGATTCCTGTTCACAGCATAAATAAAATGCACACTTATTCTTCATTTACATGGGTTTTACTAATGCATTGCCCTCCATACAAAAAAAATGTGGAGCTCCTGAGGCAGAGTTCAGATGCCACTGACTGCTCCAGCTATCGTGGTCTATATGCCCAGCCATTTTGGGCCAACTCTAACTCCACGGTGCTGCCACATCCTCTTTTCTCGTGGAGTCTCCTTCTCTGGAGATATTCAAGACCCGCCTGGATGCCTGCCTGTGCAACCTGGTCTAGGGAGCCTGCTTTGGCTGGGGGGCTGGACTAGTTGATCTCCAAAGAACCTTTCCAGACCCTACCATTCTGTGATTCTCTCTCTAATGCATCTTTGACTTCATTTCTTGTTTTCTTCTCTCAGCCTAAATTTGGTTTGTGCTGATTCTTCCAGTTCCCGAAGTCTATTTGAATTTCCTCTCATTTCCGTACATCAAAGGCAAATGAGTAAGATTCTCCAGCTGATAGAGCTTTATTCCTGCACCCACAGCTGCGTGACCCCTAGCACATCACTTTGAAACAGCTAAAAGATATAATGATATATTCTGCTAGAAAAAAAATCGCATCAGCCCACTCATGACAGCTGCATTTCTAGTGGGTTCTTTGCCCATTGTCCCAGGATGTCCTCACAAAACAACTTGGGCAGCCCTGTTGGTGAGAGCCTGGTCAGACACATGCAGTCCAGAGGGCACTCTGAGTACTGCCAAGTCACTTCTCAGAAAGAGAGCTGGGATACATATTAAGGTCAGTTGTGGGAAGCCACACTTGAAGGCTGAGTGCACCTGACGAAATGACACTACCATTTAAAATCATTAATTATTGCTAACCATAGTACTTAAGAAGCCAAATTATGTTTCAGAACCTATTACACTGAAAATACAGAGAGTGTGTGTAGGTCTCAACAAGCCTACTGGGTAATGTGGGGTGGGAGACGGCAAATGGATAACCCAGGGATGGGTAGAAAGAGCAAAGAAGCCACCACCAGGCAATGCAGGGCCCAGTTCCTCTGCAGCCCAAGCACTTTGGAAAGCTCACCACCCTCTGAACCATCACACCAGGAACATCACGCTGCAGAACTAAACTAAACAAGGGTTTAAATCACGTTTCCACTTTTTTTTCTAACAAGACCTAGATAATAAATTAAGAGGGCAAATCAGCTGGCAAATGCCACTGAAAATCACTGCAGGGTTTTGAAAGTATGAAATAAATTTCTAGCTACAAACTTCCCCATCTTTCTACAAAACTGTAGCAGCACACCCATTGCTGTCTTCTCATATTTTCTCAAGTATTTAATTGCATATTGTGTATCCAACAGCAAATCTTTTTTTAAAAGGCATTTAATGTTTTCAAACTTCTGTTCCTGAGCATAACGAAGTTACCAAAGACCCATTTCCTTTAGATATGTGTTTTCTTAATGGCTTTCCCCCACCCTCCCCCCCATCTCTCTTTGGCTATTAATAAGGTGGTTTCTTTTATGGTTAAAATATAAAAATAAAGCATCTCACTTCTACAAAAAGATGAGATAAAAATTCAACCAGTGCTTCACTTCAAAGATAAGCACACCGAGGAACTGACTTAATTGCACAGTAAAATAAAGCACAGAGATGTGGATCTCCAGCAACGACTTTTAACACTGAATTGTAAAGAGTGTTGTGTTGACAACCACCATAATACACAGTTAGTTTTACTGCAATGACAGTGAATTGAAAACCAGTAATGCACTAATATTTTTGAGCTGATTGGCAGGGTGTTTTAAAAAAAATTAATTTAGTCATCTCATCAGGGTGACCTGTGTATATGAAAACAGGATGAGTTTTAAAGAAAGCAAGCACATCACAAACACACAATCTATATTATGCCACTCACAGTGAAGTGGTACCTGTTGAGACTAAACAAACCTTAGAAAAAAAGGGGGGAGAGAGGAAGATGAGAGAAGATGAAAACTTGCAGCTGACTGAATCAGGGAAAGGATTCGCCTGTTATAAAGAGAAAATAATTGTCACAAAATGTTTAAGCAGCTTTTGGCCTGATAAAGATTATTAATTGCTATGAATAAAAACTGTAACAGAACCTTTTAAATTAGCAAGCACGAGCAGTGCTACAGGAGAGATCTAGGAAAGTTTCTGTAGGTCTGAGGAATCAGAAACTGTAGAAGGCACAGCGAAAACTGAATGCATTAGACGAAATGTGCTACTTCGTGCGGTTTTGAAAGTTATTTTCTAAAATATGGAAGTTTCCATATATTTTTGCTTGTCAAAGGCAATTCAGGCAAAAACTGTTATCTGAACACACCAATGCCTCACGACAGCATCATCTATGAACAAGGCTGGCCAAGCTAATTGCTGTGGGGTGACCCAAAAACGGAGCAAATTCATTAAAATATAAAAGCACTTGCATACGAATAGTTAATTAACACAACAGCAAAAAATAATGGCAAATGCGTAATAGCATGATGAAATAACAAGCAGTAAAAAATGGACAAACAAAACCACTATGAGGCAAAGCAGAACACTGACCGACAAGCACAACACCCCTCATCATGATGGAAAGAAATGCATTTATTTCGCATCTGAATTGGGAGCCTACACAACTCAATGAAGCATGTTATTCATTTTTGCTCTCAGAGAAACAAATAACATGAACACTATATTAAGAGTTATGAGATACTCAAAATGAAAATCAAATGAACTGTTCTATCTATACGTAAGTGAGTAGGGAAAACAACAAAGAATAGGGAAAACCAAGCATAACCCATACACGGCATGACAGACTAGAAAGAGAAGAATAACAAAAGAAAAACCCCTGCCAACTTCTTCAGTATTTTCTGACCTTCTTCGCATTTTGGAAGTTTCAGTGAGAAAGCCTCTTAGCTGTGCATAACCAAAAATCCCAACTTACTATCAATTTTGTAAGCTAGATTTCTGCGGTGTTTCTCTGAAAGCTTTTTTTAATATCTTTAATTGTTATAGATGGTTATTCTCCGGTAAAATTAGGTTTTTAAAGACTTCGTCATTTGTCTAAACATGCTGCTAAGCCTAAAATGGTTTTCAATTGCTTAGATTAAATGACTTTCTACTGTGCTGAATAACAACAAACAAAAATGAAATGCCTTATCACTGTGAGCTTTTTGCAATTGCTTCGGGAAAATAAGCTTTGCATTTAAGTCATGTTAACTTTGCTTTATGCACAGCAGAGTTCTACGATGGCTCTTCTAAGCCCGAAGACTGGTTAGTCAAACCGAACGCTTTCCATGTTCAATATTTCTTTCTCAATCAACGACATCTTTCTTTTTAACTACTGCTCCCCACGTCATCACTAGTGAATTTTGTTCTAAAAATTAACAGTGCAGAAGGATATTTGTGCACTAAAAAAACCTACCAAAAGTCTGAATATACTATTAAATGCAACGAATAAATTTTGCTGCTTCTGCTTCAGCCAGTGTTTATCTTGCTCCTACTCATCCTTCCTACTCAACCTGCACCCTTGAACAAGAAGTCTGTAGGGGAATGTGGACAATGTGGAAAGCTTCCTGAGCCCAGGGGATCACCTCCCATGCCACAGCTCACACTAACCAAACACTGTATCAGTGGAACTAGATTCAGTTCACAAACCGACTTGCTATCTGTGGTTTGCACAACTGAATAGAATCATAGAATCATTAAGATTGGAAAAGACCACTAAGATCATTTAGTCCAACCGCCAACCCACCCCCACCATGCCCACTGCCCATGCCCCTCAGTGCCACATCCCCACAGCTCTTGAACACCTCCAGGGATGGCGACTCCCCCTCCCTGGGCAGCCTGGGCCACTGCCTCACCACTCTTTCTGAGAAGGCATTTTTCCTAATGTCCAAGCTGAACCTGCAGATGAGTTCCTATATAGGAACAGCTAATCACATAAAAGCAGTACATCTTGTCAACAGCAGCCCCTTTACTCTCTCCCAGGAGACAGCGAGGGAGCAGTGTGCCTTTTCCATGCCCTTCAGCAGAAGCAATCCATAAGGAGCGCACCAGAGCCAACGGCTTACTCAGCAAGGGCAGAGGAGGAGAGGAAGACCATCCATTTCAGACAGTGGGAAAAATAGGGCACAGGGGGAACATTGTGCCAAGGAGAGGTTTCATTTTATTATCAGTTTCCATTAAAATGTTGTTATTATTCAAAAGTATTTACTGGAAAGAAATTAAAAGAAGGACAAGTATTTCAATAAAGAAATACCATCTGAATTGTCAGTTTCAGTTTGGGGTGACTAGAATTGGGTGTTAAATCCAGCTGCCAAAGCCTAAGTGCCCTGGACTTCAAAGACACTGAGAATCTTCAGTCAGAGAAGATTCCCACAACATTCGGGGCAGGCTGGGCCACAGATTTTAGAGCAGTAATAGTGCTGATGCGTTAGGAGAAAATATTTATGAAAAACAAACCCTCACATATTTCCTACGGAAATCGGAAATTAGGAAGAGTTTGTTCATAAATGGTATCAGTTAAATTTCTGTCTCCAATCAGAGGCTTTATTGATGGGAATCCAAGGCTACCTAAGTGGCTGTACCGGAGTTTGCTCAGCAGTTTTGCTACAAAAATGAAAAGGTTCGATTAAGTTTGATTGAGGGTACAGTTATAATTAATGACAGTTAAGTTCACAGGCAGCCTTCACCAGCAGCTCTGCAACAACATTTGCAGAACTCAGTATCCTCATGAAAGCATGCAATCATGATCTGAACTACACCGTTCACCACAAGAGCAGCCACCCATGAACTGTACCAAAACTACAGCAGAAAACTTTACAGCTCCATCAGTGGTTCTTTGTTATCCTCCTTCCCTTTTGTTTTCTCTCCTCTCTGTGCCACAAACAATATTAAGGACCTCTTGTCTTTTAATTACATCTACAGAGCTTAATGCTGTGGAGCTCTTCCCTGGTTTGTGGGACATACATTCCCCTCTAACACATACAAGGAACAATAAAGACAGTAACGTCTGTCTGCATTTCTGACCAGGTTTTCTCACACAACTGCATATCTATCAACACACACCATAAAGGTGATGGGTTGAGCCCATCTAGAGCACTACACTGTGCAGTCATCCTGCAGGGGTGCACACCCACCAAGCTGTGCCCCTCAAGGGCACCCTGCCAAGTGCTGTACCAGTTGCACCGACCTTTCCTTCACGAACTTACGTGCTTTTCCTTCTTTTGCCTAAAAGGAGCTTTTTTTGACCTCTGTTTTACCTGTTGTGGTTTGGTGTCTTTTTGGGGTGTTTGTTACTCAAAACGATTGTTTTTGTGCAATGCATGTTGTATTTGCATTCATACGACAACATACTGGCATACGTTTCTATTTCTCAGGGGAAAGAACTTTCAATATGATCTCCTAATAATGTTTTCAGTACCTGTTTGTACACATTAAGAATGATGGCACATATTTACGGTCTGCTGTGATCTTTGATAACAGCAGCATTTTTCCTTCCGAAAGAGCAAAATAAAAGGACAGATGAATGATTCGTCTGGTTATTCAAGCATGTTGTTATATAGCCTGATAATGAAGAAAACATGCACAATGATCTTTCAGGCAATTGCTTAGAACAGTTTTCTAGATACAAAATACCAAGCACCAAATGTTTGTCTAAAAGACGTGAAAATATTTTCTTCACGTAGGTAGGATAGATATAATTCTCCCTCCAGCACAAAGCCTTACTACTCTTGTTTGCAGTTGGTTGTCGAGAGGCTTTTACATGGGATGGTTCTGATAAATCCATTCTATACAAAGGCAGTAGTACACTCCCACACACTCAGAAGTTATAGAGCAATTCCTTTTTTTTCTTTTCTTTTTTTTCCCAGAAACTACTGTTATTCCATTAAACATGAACTGCTTATGCCTCCAAGAAATCCAATTACCATTCCAGTAAAGCAAAACATTAGTGATAAAAGGTAAGTAAAGGTAGTAATGACTGTAATAAATGTTGCCAAGCAAAGACTCCAGTAATTGAGATTATGCAATAATAGGAGTTACTGCTCCTGGGGTGACAATACTGAAGTCAATAGGGTTTTGTCATAAATGGATATAATCCTGCTCCCAAACAGTCACAATACAAATAGGTGTTTATCACAATTTTAAAACAGCCATGTGAATTCAGAACCGCAGACACATTAAAGAGTACCGCGCAGTTTAACACATGGCTGAACAAGTGATTAGACTTATTTGTTTGCAGATTAAATGCCTGCAAAATAAAAGGCCTTTGTTCAGCCTAAGAAGAAAAAAAAACCGACAAACCACCACTCTAAACTGTTTTCTCAAATTTGCACTCAGTGCTGCAAAAAATGAAGAAGAATGAGATTAAGCTTCAACTTTTACAACAGCCCTGCCTGGAGGATTTGGGGAACCTTACAAGAGAATAAGAAAACACCAAATCACAAGAAAAAGCATACTGGATTGTATTTTCAGGAGCCACCTGAAGTCTGGGAAAACTTACACGTTATTTATAGTTAGGAGGAGGTTTGCCCTCTGTTTCTTCATTGAAAAAAGAATGTATGGCACATCACACTGTAACTGTGAAATCTTATTGCCAGTTCATGCGAAAATATTAATGAGCAGAGGGAGAGGTACCACTCCATGGCTTTTCTTGAAAAGAAAAATATGGTCTGAGACCACGCACAAGCTACAACACCCCTTGCTTAATCCCTATTGACAGAATAGCCATCAACACCAATGGAAAAATTTCAGCACTCGGTGACAGTTAAGAGACGCAACCTCTAAGCCCTCATTTTTTAAATTCCAGTAAGCAATGGGCAATGTTTCCAGCTACATCCCAAGGAAAGGGAGAAGTCCTTATTTTCTCCTGGGCTCCATGACTCGAATTCAGTCGTAAGTAAGGATGGATGGAGATTTCATGTGATGGAGAATATATTCCCAAGGACCACAAAGGAGGCAAGAACAGACTAGGGGAGAAGGAAGGATACTAAACAGGGGAGGAATAAGGAGAAAATAATTAATTTTAATATTTCAGGTTTTAATATTTATACATTCATTCAACAGGGCTACAGCGCATATATTGTAGTATCTGCCTCAAATAAAATATTTAATCAAATCAGGATGATAAAGAATATGAGCAGAGAAGTAGAAACACTGCAGGTGAAATCTCCATCATCCATTTATGTTCCACCTTGTGCGTTTTGCTATATTAGTATTTCAACCAGATGAGTAAGTTTAAATATTACTTATTCATAGAATTTCCCCAAATAGCATCTGACTGGAGACAGAGGAATGCTCTCGATGCACCAGATTTACGACATGGAAGAAGAAGCAAGTAACCCAGATGCCAACAGAGGAAAACACATACACACTGTGCTAGTGGGTCACATGTGCAGCGTACCCCAAGTTTCCCCAGTAGTCTGACACAATCAATTAGCATCTTGGAATACGGCAAACAGTATCGCAAGACTCCTGAAAAACACCATTTGGATGATTTCAGCTGAGTGAGTCATTTTATCAGCTCATATTCTGAAAGTAATGAAGCTATTTTAGCTCAGCTTCAAGTGAATAAATCCTTAACTACCCCCAAACAATCTTTTGCATTTCTAGAATAAACTGCGAAGATGATTTAAATGTTCCTATCAAAAGCATAAAGCTTCTACTGCTGCACTCTTTCCAGATAGGTTTAATAAACTAATTTTTGAATCACGCTACTTCAAAAAGAAGCATCTGCCTGCCTGCCGGCCCACCAGTAAGGAATGCACACGGCGATTTGGCAAGGAAGAGGTAGAGAAGACGAGGCTGGCTGTCTCGCCACACGCTAAATGGCACTCAGCTCACAATGGATCCCCATGCTATACTTTTCCTTTGTGTTATGAGGACAACTTCAGAAAGCACGACAACATAATAAAGCTAGGGAAAGACAACCCCATTATTACCGCTGCAGAAAATAAAACACAGATTAATGTCACTAACGCACATGTCAAAAGAGATAATAATGATGCGTACAAATGAATCTTCTCATCAGGAGCAAGGAACATAAGCGCCACCTAAAACTGAATAATAATTACATACAAATCAAAAACGACATCGCCATCTGCTAAGCACACATTATTCTCTCAGATTACCAAAGGGTTTGTTTTCCATTTTTCCCTAAAACTTGCTAAGTCTTCCTTTTCTATTCATGCGACATAAATTATAAAGTAGTACAGCAGGCACTTACATTCCCTAACAAGACAAATGCTGGCTCTGATGGGTAGCTTGCTACTTAGAGCTTTAACTACTCATTGTGCCAAGATGAAGTCTCTCTCAGATGTGCAATGGCGGCCGGTAACAGAAAATGGCTTTTCTGCTTTTTCAATTCAAACAACAGAAACCAGTTATATGTTAAAATAGATGCTCAGTTTCCATTTTTTTGAAGCACGTACACATTTTTTCCATGTCTGTCTCTCAAGGTTTGCATTTTTGGATATTCTAACCACTGCTGTTGCACCGAGATTCAAATGCAGGCGAGTCACATTCAACAACGAGATGTTAAGTCATACCCTCCTGACCTCAGGCAAGAAGAGCTTGGCATGTGAAATCCTGTTTTTTGTTGTGTTCTTCTGATTCTGTCTTCTAAAAACAGAATGTAAGACTACACTAATGTAATACTACAATCACACAATTTTTGAACAGATAATTCCTTTTTTACTCATTTTTATTTGATGTCTTGAGATATCAAAACGAAGAAAAGTACCAGGCAGCTTCCACAGTAAGCTATTTACCAAAGGAATATAATTAAAAATCTAACATGATAAAGACCTAACACGATGCAGAAACATAAAGCATCAAATGTTAACATGTTCTGATGTTATACTTCATACAGGAGTTGATCATCTGCCTCCAATCTGTCATCCAGAAGAGACAAGATTTTATTACTGAAGGGACATTATAAAAAAGAGTTTCTGTTAAGCAGCCAGGACACCAGAAGAAGACAGACCACTTTATGACCTGGACTAAAGAATTCTGAAGAATTGCTTTCTCCTCCACATCTTTGCTTAGAAATTGCTACAGTCATTTTTGTAGTCCGTAGGGATGGCGTTACATTAATCTTTCCTCTACACATTTTATTGCACAAGACCTAAGAATTATTTCCTCTGTCACAAAGTTTACAACCTTCCTATCTATATTATGACACGATCATAATTTTTGAAGTACATATATACTATTTAATAGAAAACCTTATGTTAAACAAAAATAATCAGCACAAATAAAACTTAAGTAATAATTAGAGCAACAGCTTATTAGAGCAACATACATATGTAATTTATAACAGCCAACTGAAAAATGACAGTTTGGGTCAGATTTCAGTACTCTTTCTGCTAGCAGCACACACAAGCACGATACCTTCATTTACTTCAGTCATAAGATTGCTGAATTGTATCTTCTTCCAGACAGTACTATGGATGTAATCATTCCCTTTTTTTTGACAAACACTGCTAAAATCATGATGGTAGAAATTGGCACAACAGCAAAATGGAAGGGAAAAAAGTCAACCCATTTTCTGCTGAGCATTTCTTTTCAGTTTAGTTTATAAAACCAAGATCAATTTGCTACTTACAATGATTAATAACTTCCTTGTCCTTGACAAAGCACTCTATAAATTGTTACAGGCACAATTGTACATAGCAATGCCATTAAGGTGTCTCCTTACTGTGTATGTTTTAATATTTTATTGTTGCAGTCTCTCACTGCATGCTTGAGGGACATTTTTCTTTCTTTTAAGTAGAGTTTTCTTATTTTGTTCCATTCCCACTGCTCTTGGTTACTGGGCATCACTGAGAAGAATCTGGCTTCAACTTCTTTATTTCCCTCTCATCGGGTATATGCACACATTAGTAAGATCCTCCTGATACTTCTCCAGGCTGAACAGTCCCAACTTTCTCAGCCTCTCCTCATAGGAGAGATTCTCCAACCCTTCATCATTTTTGTGGCCATTTGTTGGCCCTTCCTTAGTATGTCTACGTCTCTCTTGTACTGGGGAGCCCAGCACCAGGGCCAGCACTCCAGGCGCAGCTCACTAGTTCTGAGTAGAGAAAAAGGAGGATTGTCTCTTTCAGACTGCAGGCAGTAGTCTTACTAATGCAGCCCCAAAAATGTTGGCCTTCTTTGCCACAAGGCACATTGGTGGCTCATGTCCACTTCAGTGTCCAGCACGACCCTTTTCTACCAGGCTGCTAACCAGCTAGTCAGCTTCCCTGCATACCAGTGTCTGCGATTACTCCTCTCCAGGCACATGACTTTGCCCTTCCCCTTACCGAACTTCTTGAGATTCCTTTTTTTGCCAATTCCTCCAACCTGCTAAGGCCCCTCTGAAGGAAAGACAACCACATGGTGTACCCACCAATCCTCCCAGCCTTCTGTCATCAGCAGACTCGCTGGGCTCTGACCTGTCACTAAGCATGTTAAATAGTATTGGCCTCTATATCAATTCCACGGGTATATCATTTATGGCTGACCTCCATCTGGACTTGCTACTGATAACTACAACTCCTTGGGCTTGATTGTTCACCCAGTTTCCAGTGCACCTTGCAGGCCTTTTACCTAGCTCATACTTCAGCAGCATCTCTGTGAGATCCCCATTGACTTGTGCGCAACCAACTCATTTCAATGTTTATTCATTTGATTCTCTTCCATGAACAGCATCTCTTCCCTTGCTCCAGATTTTTCCACTGGTCTCAGCGGCCTGGAATTCCTGAAGGCAGGAACAATCCTGAACTCCACCATATCACGGTCACTGCAGCCCCTGGCCTTCACATCCCTGACAAGTTCTTCCTTCTTTGTAAGTAAGAGTTCCAAGAAATAGCCTGTCCTTGTCATCTCATCAACCACCTCAGCCAAGAAGTTATCATCAGCGCAGTCCAGAAACCTCCTGGATTGCTTGTGTACTGCCATGTTGCCTTTGCAGCAGATATCGAAGTAGCTCAAGTTCCCTAAGGACCATAACCTGCAAATGTAAGGCTTTTTCCAGCTGTTTAAAGAAGGCATCATCTACTAATTCTTGCTCAGGCAGTGTGTAGCAGACATCCATAACATCATCCATGTAAGTCTGAGCAATAATCGTCCCCCATAAGCTTTCAACTGACTGAACATCTCTCCGAAGACAGAGCTCCGTGCATCCCTGTTGCTTTCTCACATGAAGAGCAACAGCCTCTCCTCGCCTTTCCTGCCTGTATCCATTTGTAACTGCATAATCATTTATGCAGTGATAAATTAATCCCAAATGCATTTCATCTGGAGTACTTAATAAATTAGCAACCTTTAAGTGTTCTTGTGACACTGGTAGATACTTCAGCATTAGTCACTGAGTCGTAGCTAATACCTTTAATGGGCTGCAACAGTGCATGAGCACCAAGTGAGAACTGGGCTAACCTAACAAAAGATGGGAGTAGCTTGGCCTCCCTTCTCTGAAAGAAAAGCAAGTGCTAACTGGACAGAACATTTTAGGGAACTGACAGGTAGCCTGAGCAACTGAGATAATAGGTGTTCCAATTACTGCCTTGTCTCTTTCTGTCAATGTCAGAAGGGCAGGTTTTAATTTGTATCACAAATAAGACATATGGCCTATTCTGATGTTCCCAGTTTTCATCCCTCTTTGAGCAACATGGTACAAGTGACATCCTATATACAAAATCATACTTTGTTTTAGTGGGTATTTCCCTTTTCGTTACTGGTTTCCCCAACTTATTTTGGAGCCATGCTCCTGGTATGGTGTTTGTGAAAAGGGAGTGAGCTACTACTGAGGTGCCTGGCAGAGCACTGACAAGGGCCTCAGTCTAAAGCTTTTGACTAGAATGGTCCAAAAGGACACAGCAGTTAGTACCTGTACAGTCACATTCCCCATTTGTCATGAGGGCTTTCGGACAGAGATATTCAGAAACAGGTTTGGATCATTCCTCATCAAAAATATTCAAAACATGGATATTTCTCAACTGTTAGGCAGCATAGAAAACATCATAAACTTTTCATGATTTTAGGAGATGCTCTGATGTTCGTGAACATGTGAATTTCAGTGCAATTTGCCTGCCAGCTGCAAAATGCATCCCCTCCTGCATCCAGTGACTAGGAAGATCATGTATGTTGGACATCAGAGTAGAAGTTCACATCACACTCCACCTTTGTATGCACAGTTTCAAACACGTGAGGTAATTATTATTTTGGCTAAAAAGAGTTATGCTACAATTGGATAAAAACCCACAAGCTTCCACACTTCCAGCTCTCTCAGCCACAATAATAATTTTATGATGCTTTTGACAGACAACCTTAAGCGTCACATCACAAAAGCTACCTCCTGAACTTTAAACGAAACGTTACCTTTATTTGTTCTTGGATTTCACTAAGACAGTTCTACTGGGGATACCTGAAGGATTTTTTTTCTTCTGGATTCATTTAAAAGCTTAAGTCCCACTGGGTTGTAACAGCTTTGTCTTGAAATTTAATGCGTGGAGACAGCAAACCTGCAGGAGTTTCTTTTGACAACAGCAGCAGACCTATTACTCGCACTGCATTTTTTAACCTCAAAGAGAAAGATGATACAGTAAGCACAGGCTCACATACATCATCCTGGAAATACAGCATTCATCAGACTCCCATTTGGTATCATCTGCTTCAAAACCATCTAATTCCAGGCACAGACCAGTCCATCACTTGGCTAGCCTAAGAGAAATCCAAGTGCTTTTCAATGCATGAAAACAGCTTGAGTCCTGCAAGCATCTGAAGTACGAAGGTCATTTGAACAGCCTAAATGAGAGCTCTGTTTAAGAAGTTTGCCTGTTCTGACAAGCTCAGCAAACTGGGCAAAGCATCCAGTCCTGTTTCCAGGCCAACAAACCACAGTAGGAGGTGCATACAGGATAGCTTCTTTCAAAAACGTCTGGGAAATCCTTTGACATCTGTGCCTAGTTCATGGCACCGTTTATTGTGATTCTCCGTGTCAACTCAAAATGACAACATTTCCTTTGAGTCCACAGCTATGTGATTTTTTTTCTCCCAACACCTTGTCAAAGTGCAGGCTTGCATTGCTTCCTGAAAATAAAAGTTAGAAAGAATTCAGCTGATGCATTTCTCGCTCTTCCCCCTTATAAACAGCTTTACCATCTTCAGTATCAGCAGAACTGAGTGCATAGCTTGAGGAATAAGAAATAACTGCTACTCATGACAGACTTTTTCTTCTACATGGATGACTGACACATATCTTCTGCAATATTCAGCTATGGAGTCACACTTAAAAGCGAGTGGTCGTGGTCTTTTATCTGTTTTTCACAGGTTAGCAAGTTAGGGAGAAAGATACGGATGGGTAAAACAGTGAGGAGTAGGCCAAGTGCAACAGAAAGTCACTGGAGAGGAAGAAGAATGTTCAAGAGGGAATTCAGTTCTCCTAAACAAACAGTAATGGGCACTTTGCTAGCTGTGGTACCCAAAGACTCCAGGGAAGACTAATGGGAACCCAGCGTTACGCTGCCATACACAACTGATGGAGAATCTTCACAGCAAATGCAAACCATGGCCCCACGGAGCTGGGGCTGCTCCCATGTGCTGTGGGGTGAAACTCCTTCTAGACCACAGGTGAGTACTGCGCTCTGCTGCAGCTTACGCACCTCTGGCAACCTCTACCTGCAATTTGGGAAGCAGGGACAAAGGTGATTGAAAAGAAAATGGCTCAGAGGAAATGAAATTAATCCCAGAGGACTTCCTGACAGAAAAGTCTTTCTAGTCACTCTGACATGTTCTCAGGGCAAAGCCACCATCACACAAGGCAGCCAGGACCAGAGCGACGCCTTTCCGCTACTTCACGCTTCAGTGCAAGGCAGCGTTGTGCTTCTCAGGGGCCGCGCGTGCAGCATCCCCGCTTCAGCTCTCACTACTCTTAGCAGAGAGAAGAGGGAGAGACTGCCTTTTTATGTATTTATGCTATTTTACGTGTGTGTGTGTAGATAATAACTAGATATACAAAATGTATTTAATATATGCACCAGGAGGAAAAGTAACAAGAAGAATGGGTCAGATTTAAAGGGAAAGCCAGGCAACAGCTACACGAATGACAGCAGACAGCCCCAGGCTCTGGTCTGTCAGTGAATGCCTCTGCTGGAGTGGGTGGAAAGCAAAACTGGGGGGCAACGCCACACGTGCCGCTGAGAACCTGCTCGGGTTTGGTGGCCTCAAAGCATCTGTAAGCTGTGCTTCCTCCAGCAGATGTACCTAAACCATTCAAATAGACAGTAATTCAATGTTTCTAATCCACTTCTAGATTCCCTTCCAGGATTTCGAACACTCCAAATGCTTTTGAGTCTATTTTTAGAAATATTTTAATTCTCTCATAATTTTACAGCAAGGGCTGGCAAAAGCAAGGACAACCAATTAAATGGCTGTAAAAGAAAACTACAGGAAGTATTAGGGGTGAAAACAGAAGGGAACAAAGATCTCCAATATCTGAATCCTTGTTCTTATCACTCATAAAATCCTGTGCAAACATATAGTCTTAAATCCAGGTTTCAGCAAAGCAAAATGAAAAGATTTTGACCATCTTTGCCTTATGGGAAAAAAAAAGGAAGAAATAAATAGACTGCATTTTCCATTTTAGCTTTGTTAAACAGGAATGTGAAATATTTAATAGTTTTTTTAATGCTTTTTTTTTTTTTTTTTTTGCCTTTATTCCAAAGTTCAGACATTTCTTACCAAAAGAAAAACTACTTCCCCAGTCACAAACCATTTAGAAAGCCTCAAGTGACACCATAGTTTCAGTGATTGAACAACAACCTATCAACTCTTGCCCACTGCCACTACAATCACCCTCTGTGTTGTTTAGACTTTCATAAATCTCTCCAGAGACTGCTTTTAATTAGAGGAATATACACGCATAGCAAACTCCTAGCTCTTACTCTTTATAGGATAATTTCATTTAAATTAGTGTTCAGGAAACCCTGAAAACTCTTGCTCCATCTAGCAAGATATATCCTCATGACCACCACCAAAAGCTAGACTTTATATTAGACTTGATCACCAACTTTGTGAAGCCCTGGAAAATCAGCTTTATGAACGAAACTCATGGGGAGATGCAGGACATGCAGCTGTACACCCAAAAGAACTCTTTCATTGCTTTCGCACTGTCTAGCTGGATCTCTGACTGACTGTGATCATTTCAGAAATGAATGTAATAACTCTAACCAACTTCAAAGGCACCCTATTCTGGCACTATTTTCACCAAGTCTAATCAATGTTTATGCCTCAAAGAATTTTGCAGGATTGCCTTTAGTAACCACTTAGATATAAAAACTAACTTCCAATGTATTTAGTTCAATCCATTAGTATGTTCACATAAAAAAAGTACTTTTTTTCTTTTGCCCAAGGTTTTTTGTTAGTTTGCTTTTGGTGATTTATATAATGTCTTGCATGAGTTGGCTATTCGACTGCACTCACGTCTACACAAGTTACCATTTTCTTATGAAGTAAGCACTACTCACGTGAGGTTGTATACAACCTCTCACAAGCATTGTTTCTAAACCAGCAAAAAGCTTCAAAAAGGAGCTCAGGAAACAATCACAGCCACCACAGATCTCACTGCCTTATAATTTTATTTCAAAATAGAAAAAAAAAAAAAAAGCCATTGTCTCTTTTGATGCTGGACTTTCAATAATTTTGTCACTTAGAACTTCAGGTTTTCTTTTTAGGTTGTGTGGCTGCCACCTCTGACGTGAGAAGCCATGAGAAATAAACAAATACGACGTGGCAGCTTACCTTGAGTGACTCGAGTCCCCAAGGAAGCAACGCTCTCACCTGACAGAGAGGGCTGTTGGTGTTCTTTTACCTGTTACAACACAGATCCTCTCAACACAAGTATCCCTGCTGCCCACAGCATCTTCCCCTGAGCACCGGGATGGGCCGCAGGCATGTGGGATGTCCACTACTACATCTTATGCCCTGGTGCCCCTTCTCACACTTCTGCTATATGAGTATAAGCCAGCTTCATTACACAAACGTTCACTAATAATGCCTGCTTTATCGCAGTGCATCAAATAATTGCGGCTCTCAAAAACAAGGATTTTACAAAGAAGATGGAACACTCAGTGATTTAAAGTTGTTTTCTAGAGAGCCCTGCAAGCCACTCTATTCAGCACATTTGCCTGCATGTAAGTGGATCTTCAGAAGCTGGTTGTTTTTTTTTTTTTCCTTCCCAAAAGGCCAGAAGACTTTTCTTAAAATATCTCAAGCGTGCGCGTGTGTGTACGCCCACACATCTAGCAGTGTGCTGCAGCACAGAGCTACCACTAACAGGACACAACTACAGAGACACCTCTGCTACTGCAAAAGATCTGCCACTTTTCCATCACTTCAGTTGTGGAAAGACATGCTATAAATTCCAATTTCAGATTATTCTTTGTATCAGATGCTGCCATTGGGAATTTCTTGCACTACTACGCCTGACATTTCGGTCAACCAGCGCACATTTGTGCATGTGTACAAGCAATACATCACATCGTTTTTGTGCCCTTCCTCAGCACGTGTGACCCTGTAGTTCAGCACAAGGACAAGTGGGACAACTTCACAAATAGTTACAGATGCAACTAACACACAAATGTCCCTTTAGCAGCCAGAAACTACCAAGCCAAATTGTATCAGCCAACGTCTCAAAACGAATCTTCCTGCAGCCAAGGCATCTTCCTTGCAACACCCTCTGCTCCGTTACAGTGGCACAGTGGAGCAATGGGGACGTGATGGCAGGACTGAAGATCTGGCCCTGAATATTTGAGTTCAGCTCTGACAAGATAAAAAGCAATCTCCAATCAATATGTAGGCATGAGTTAATCAGTCTTAACCACTCCTTAAAGCCCAAGGACTTGCAGCAAGAACATTCAAGTGGATACCTTAACTTGCAGTGCACCAGCATTACTATTAGATTACGCATCTCCCTGCGTTACCATTAAGCGTCTGGAAACTCATGTTGAGAGAGAGGTATGATAGCAACGCATGGACATATTCACTGACATTTAATGCAGTCACTTTGATTAATTATTAAATTTCTGAAACATACTTGGTGCTTGAAATGGCTTTTCAAAGGGCCCAGTTTTCCCATTAGCAAATTAATTTTACTCTTGACGGTTGGCACGAGTTGTCTGTAAACAATTACATTATTTAAGACATGCTTCACTTAATCTACCCAGCCCTGAACTGCTTTCCCCAAAACTTAAAAAGTCATTCCCAGTCCAAAAGATTTACATATTCTTAGTATTCCCTATGTAGCCTGACATCGAATTTTCAAAAACAGCTTCCTTGTTTTATGCTATGACTGAATTTACACCTAATTTCACCCAGTATGCACACACATTTCCGTAGTTAAAATACAAAACCACAAGACTGCTCAAAAAGACAATTCAACTAAATATATAAATACAAAACCACGGACAAAATTTCGGCTTAGGCACAAACACATGCAGTCAGTTATAAATTATTCAGGCTACTCCATCAGTCAGTACAGTTCAGCCACGGGAAAGGTAGTGAATCAAAACACTGCATATATATCCCAGGTAAAAAATATAATAATTGCAAGGGTTTGGGCTTTTTTGTTTCCCTTAATTCAGTTTTTTATAAAAATATGTATTTATTAGACAATAAAAAGACTCACAGCTATGAACATTTTATGACCAGGATGGTCAGGACACAACCATCTGCCCTTGCTGCAAGAGCAGAGCCAGGACATTCCCCCTCCCTGCAACCAACTGAGCTGCCACAGCTACAGCATAACCCAATGTGCTTCATCCTCCATCACCAGCACACCATGCCCTCCAATGCCACCTTCAGATGTAGGTCATACAATGGCAGATGACCAAAATGTTCAGCAATTGCCACTGGTCAAACCTCCAACAGAGTAAGAGCTGTTGATCTTGAGCTTCAAGCAATAAGAAAAGCTAGAAAAAAAGAAAAGGAAAAAAAAACAACAACAAAACAGATGGAAATCTTAGCCTTACATAGGTCCTGGATAGACCAAGATGTGATGTAACTGAAGTATCAAAAGGAAACTCTGTCCTTCCGCCAGGCTATGCTTATGTCTGCCAGAGCAGTGCCATAAAACTGGGTTTAATTTCGTGCTATTCAACCATCTTCCCTAAGCACAGATGTAGGTCGGTTAGTTTAATTTTTGTAGAAACAAATCTCATTCCCTCACATTCTTCCACATCTTGGTTTCCAATTAAATAAAGCAAGGAAGTGAAATCAAGTCCTTATCATTCTCTAGAACAGTGGTTTAGTATAAACAAGACTTCTAGCAAAATAACAACAAAAAAGAACCATTAAGAGTATTTTTAGGCAGCTAAAAGTCTTAGAATACGTGAAAAGCAAGTAACAG
The DNA here is from genome assembly GCA_030625065.1 of Alectoris magna. Lineage (NCBI taxonomy): Eukaryota > Metazoa > Chordata > Aves > Galliformes > Phasianidae > Alectoris > Alectoris magna. Next base: position 163,730,613 of record CM060560.1, on the reverse strand, counting down.
AGAGACTGGAATGTTTTAATAGCTCTATAACTGCATCATTTGAATGGCTTCTAGAGTTCAGGGTTATCCAAAAGTCACAAACACTTTCTCCAGAGCAGACTGATAATCTTTGAGATCAAGACACTGTTCTGTACAGAAAACAATACACAGAGGGGAAGAAGCCAGTCTATTTGCATCCATTTGCATGGAAGTTCTGCACCTTAATCTACATCCCAGCTTCCTCTAGACAGAAAGCGCAAGAAGAAAGGGAAGAGTCATTACTTCCCTGCAGCAAAGAGACTTTCTGAAGAGGCATCCTCACTAGGAATGAAATATTCTCATTCTGTATTAATTAACGCTTCATAAAATCTAATGTAGACAAAACTCTTCCCAAGTCAAGATCAGCAAGCCAGGATAAACCAAAGCACACACACAAACCACGAAGTATTCTGTGTTCACTAGGACTATATTTGATGTACCTAATGAGAATGTGGCCCGATGCCAGATGTGGTGATAAGGCACATCCAGGAAAACATTAAGGGAACACCCAGGAAAAATTAAGCCTGCTAATGAGCGGAAATGAGCATAGGGCAAACATCCTGGAAAAGTCTCCTCCAAAATCCAGAGGAAACCCCAAGGAATTAGGGATGGCCCTAGTGGAGCTGAGGGCAGAAGTGATAGGCTCTGCTCAGCACAAACTGCCCTTTTCCTATCATCTTATCATGTGGTCTCCCTGCTTCTAATTGCCATTATAAGCAGGTAGGCTGTCAAGAAAGTAAATAATAACAACAATAATAATCCAAAAAGCTAAAGAGTTTAAAAATGAAGTGAAAAAACAAAGCCACCTTTCTCCTGCACTTGCAAGCAGAGGGGCAGGCACTGAGCTCTTCTATCTCTGCTCTCTGTGACAATGACACGGCCTGCGGGAATGGCATGGGGCTGTGTCAGGGGAGGGTCAGGTGGGGCTTTGGGAAAAGTTATGCACCAGAAAACAGTGGGTATGGAACAGGCTGCCCAGGGCAGTGGGCACTGCTGCTGGAGTTCAAGTCACTCTCGGGCATAGGGCTTGAATTTTGAGTGGTCCTGTATGGAGCTGGAATTGGAGTGATGATCCTTGTGGGTCCTTTCCAACTCAGGATATGAGTCTACAGTTTGCTTCACACTTTATCAGCTATTAGAAAATACCAGCAAAAGAAAATGCTGACATCCCCACATACCAGTTGCTGTCCATCAGATCACTGGAGGCACAGAAATACCTCCCTGAAGACAAAGAGCAAGGAGCCTGTTGGTGGACAGGCCTGCAAGGGAAACGTGGCCAACACGCAGTATGGCTTTCATGTCAATGAAACATTTGTTCTCTTGATCTCTATGGCAGAAGTACAGAGTTGGGGAAATAATTTCCAGATATAAGCCCGAGGACATTTGAAGTGACCATAATCCTTGAGGATACAGGAGCTATGCCTACTAGGGAAGTTGCTCATTTTTCCCCCTCAACAATTCAAATTGGCTTGCTGCTTGGAAATGAGGCTTATCTACACTTGGAGAGCTGCATAAGGGGATTTGGTACATTCTGTTCTCTAAGTAAGTTTCTGCTCAAGGGCAATGATTCTGAAATCATATGTATATATATGCATATATATATATACACATGTATGTAAGCACACACGCACATTTGACTCTGAATTTCAACATCAAGTGTTGAGCTTTGTATTTCTAATAACTGCACTTGCTGTATGAGCCTAGAGGAAGGCAAGGCAAAACCCACCTCCCAGGCGCTCCTGTTATATTTCCACAGCTAGAGCAGTAACTCAGGTCTGTGAATAACTACAGTCTGCAGACAAAGAGACCAGTGCTCTGCATCGCTCTCTGTTTTGCAACCCCAAGCTGCAGAACCACACCACAGGGACAGCAACTCAAAAGTCAATTTCATTGCACGACGTTTTAGTCTTTCTTTTCACACATCTGAGGAAACAATACAGAGCTGCTCTAGCAGAGATCAATATCAAAACAAAAATACAGCTTCTTTTGCCACTATCAATCTTTCACACCACTGGAAACCTCAAACTGCCACGTACCCACGCGTGCATTTTCTCCATACATGCAAAAACAAGCTTAGCTCCCACCCAAAGCCCAGAACTCGGTATCCCCATTGACATCCAAAAGCAAAGGAAGTTTTGACTTATCTAACAATGATTGGATGTCATAAAGTACAAAGTAGCACTCAGTCTCCTCTAAAGCTCCAGCCAAAACCATTTTCCTCCAAGTGAAAAAAATAATCAATATGCTTGACAGGCAATTTAATACATTTAATATTTATTACAACATATCTATCTACATCTCCTTTTGCCTCATTAGAGCAACATTATGAGGTTGGTGTTAAATAAGCCTCAATTTTCTCGCTCCCTCTCTTTTGTTCCTTTAAAACATTGTTATTACTCTTACAGGTTAAAAATTCAAATTCTAAGACAAGGCTTACGTTGAAAAGATACTGGCAAGAATAATTGCCTTTTTTCAAAGAAAAGAAATGAGCAGTAAACTGTATTAATCAATGATTATTGAATTCTGTGCTCCAGGCTAGTTGTTCCTGTCAACAGAAGTCCTTAAGACCCAGGTTTTCCACTTCAGCTTTAATGAACAAGGCTGAAATCAAGCACTGAAATGAATTAATGCAGAACTAATCAACTGGCTTTGTTTTTGAAGTCTGAACTACCTCACCTGTGAAACAAAATGCAAGGGAAAAAAAAAGAAAAAAAGAAAAAAGCACATGCTTACAAATTATCTTAGAGGAAATAATCCAAGGATGTCAATCTTGCAGTCAAAACATCCTCTTTGCCAGAAAGTGGGACAGAACACAAGAACACAACACAAATGACAAACATCTGGGAGGAACTACAAAGCTCTTAGAATCACTGTTTTATTTCAGCCTCATGGGTCGATTTCATCAGGGTTCACTGCTGCAGACCCTTATGAGCATAACTAACCTGTGCTCGCAGGACCGAGCCTTTAGCTAGCCTACAGCAAGGCAAAGCCAAGGCAATATAAAGCCTTGCAAACGCATGGCCAGCTCCACAAATCTTGATTAAATAAACACCAACATCCAGCAAAGCGCAAGCACTGCCGACGTATTTTTGAGAGAGTTTTGTTTCCCACACAGTGGTTACCAACAAATAAACAAATCTCGCCACCCATTTTAAGACATATGGAAAAAATCACATTCAAATCCAAGACCACAATCACTGAATAAAATCAGCCGAACTGGCAGATGTGAAGGCTATTTGAATTTCACTTCCTTGGCTTCCTCCCAGGACAGCTTCCTATTTACATCTTTTTCACTTAGCCCCTACCTTAAGGCATCCCTGGCTGCCTCGGGTCAAGCCTAAGGGCAGGCCAAACACATTGCAAACTCAAAACCTTCTGTCACAACAGCAGCCCACACAGCTGCCCGTCAGTCACATCTTCTTTCTCTTTTGCTGAGCAGCACACCAACTGCATTAAGATAAGTAAGTAAAAAGAGCAGGAGACAACAACAACACTTGTGTTTTTTAGAAGGAAAAGACATAATGCAGGCCACAAACAAGAGTGTCCCACTTTGTATTAATACAGGACACGCACAGCTTATGTATCCATTATTTTTAGTCAGAATGTGAAAATGTACGTCCCATACCACCTCAGTGTTCAAGTGATCCCAGATGGGACGTGTTACCTTCCTCCCCTTTGTGATATGACTGCTGAATTATTTTCTGACAGAAATGCAGGAAAAGTTCTTTCTTAAATTGCACATCCACAGGGCACCCTGCACGGTAACCGTACTTCTGGTGCTTTGAAGGACGTCAAAATGCAGAAGGGGCTCAAGGGTTTGCAGGGCTGCAATTCAGAAAATTCACAGCATTTCTGCTTTAGAAAAACAAATCAAGAGAAAAAATGAACAAGAAGAGGTATCACAGGTGCTGCAGAATGTAATACCAAATTGTGAGTTCTCTCACCTAACTTCTACCCTACACCATAATCCCTGTTACTGCATTAGCATAGACTTCAAAAATGGACACATTTCCCAAATTCCCATATGTCAAAAGCTAAATCTAGGGGCCTGGCAGACAAACAAGCAGGTCCCATTCTGTGAAGCACTGATCATTTCCAATCACTGCCACAATAATCAGAAGAAAGGAAAACTCGCTCAGCCATCACAGATCCCTCAGTATTGCCAGCTCCTTATATTCTTTGCTCAAAGTAGCTGTGCGTTTAAATCATATCAACTGCTAACAACAAAATATGAAGACTATTTATAGGAACAAATTTAACTGCTCTTAGAGAAGTGATCAGATTACCTTCTGTAGGTTGCTCTAAATCAGGTTTAATATTTCTTCTTATTTTTACATGTTTCCATTTCAGTTAGCAGTAGTTTGCATATATCTAAGGCCATAAAGCCACTGCTGCTTGTCATCCACTAATGAATCACATAAGACATACTTCATTTTATTACTGAAGAGAGGCCTCTCACCAAAACTACATTTTCCTTACCTGCAAATCCACTGACAATTTACCAGGGCATGGAATACCAACATATTGAAGCTTTCTAATAAGTGACTCCAAGCAATTACTTTCACTGATTTTTCAAATATCGTCTTTCCAATGAAATACTGTGAGAAAGACAGAGGGTTTGAGCATTTCCCATAGAGTAAATTTAAGTTATCATCACACAATGGAACAGCGTACTGTCTCTGCCTTCTTTTCTCCTCACTTTGTTGTAAGCCCCTGAACAACAGCGTAGTGCAGAACATCAGCACCGTATCTTCTTAAGACTGTTAAACCAGCAGCTAATAAAATTCATTATCGTGTCATTATTTCAGTATGTGATTTCATATATCCTTTCACTATTCAAATCCATTATCTATTATGAAGAAAATAACCTACTGTGAAAGTACATCTGGCAGCAGAAGCCCAATTACCTGTAAGACACAACAGACCATAGGCTGCCACTAGAACAACCTTGCACATCTTTGCTAAGCCTCCAGAAACAATTTGTGTGACATCATCTGTTCTGCAAAATTCACAGCCATTCAGATTCCTTATAGAAGTCCAAGAAAGAACCTAGAAAGCGGTATTGTTTTCTACCCACCCTAGAAACAAACGCAAACACTGAATGGCAACACAGAAATCAAGGAGTCAGGTACCAAATGGTAGCATCCTGTACTTCCTAAATTCTTCGTGTTACAGTTGGAGCAGTGGTGTTCTAACGGGGTGGTTGTACTCTTCTGAGTAGAGAAGCCCTCCCTGATTTCCTCCATTACCTGTAGTGCAATGCCAGTTACTTCCTGCCTGATCAAGGTACCTAAGATGTACACAATGACTGGGAGAGCAGAGAAGGGTTACAAAAAACCCACACATCTAAGTATAGCTATGTTTCTGTAGTTATGCTTTAGAGTATACCAGGAAAAACACATCATTAATGTCCTAAGCTGGAAAAGACTTATGTTTTTTTCCCCGCACAGGGTGTGGCAACATGTGAATGGTAACTGATGGAAAAGTGCTGAAAGTCTGGGAAGTTCAGGTGAAACATGGGTCAAGGTGTGGAGGGTGCATGTCAGAGACAACCAAACCGTCACTTGAAATCCCAGAGACTTCAGAGAGGCCAGTGGTTCTGTGGTCTTGCTGCATTCCCCTTCACTTAATTATCCACGGCCAGCCATAACCACTCACCCGAGCAGCTTTAGTTTCTCCGTTTCGGAATTTACCCCCTTTCCCCTTTTAGCAGTGAAATAAAATGTAACATTTTAATGACATGCCACATGAAATCCCACTACTACCCAACAGAAAATCCGTGTTCTTGCTTTCTGAATTGTAAATGCCACTGGACATACTTAGATTTACTGACAACTGACCTGAGTGCTGCTTCTACTGGAAGCTCTCTCATGGAGATCCAGGCTCTGTCCCAACTTTCCCTCACAGGCATCATCTCATTTTCCCTAAAACAGGCTTGTCAGATGTGACATCCCTATCAGACAGCGTGGCACACAACCGTTCTGAGTGTTGAGCATTCGCAGCTAACACAGCTGGCTCGGCAGTCCACAGCTTGGGTCATTACCCATATGCAAAAGGAATTGTGTTGACCACAAAGTTCCTACGGGGCTTCTACAAAGGCAGAGTATGGCTAGCTGGGTCATCAGGGCTTTAAATCACCTCCTACTCTAACCTGCAGGAAAAAAAGAAGGTTAAAAAAAAAAAGTTTATATCACAGTGCTCTTCAAACACAAGTTTGTGAATGCACTACTCATTCACTGCATTTATCTGTAAATTGTAAACATTTATTTTTTTAATAGCGTTGCTATCAGTTGACAGAACAACTGCATTGAGTGAGGAGTTTCCCACCCATCCGGTATCAAAATGGCACAGACCTGAGAAACCACAGAGCTTGTTAAACAGACCCAAAGGCACAGCACTTGCAAACAAATTGGAAAACACAAGTTACTGATCTGATACTTCATGCAGCATCTGTCTGCCTTTGGCTTCGCTTTCTTTTTTTGTGGTTTAATTCAAACAGCATTTTCCCCAGATCCGTATTTAATTTTCTTCTCCCTTCTGTCTTCTACTGTCCTGCTTTCTTCTCCAAAGTCCCTTTTTACAAAACCACAGAATAACTGAGGTGGGGAGGACTCTCTGGAAGTCCTCTAGCTCAAAATCCCTGCTCAGAGCAAGGCCAGCTTTGAATCTGGATCTAATTTCAAAGGCAGACTAGGTCGCTTGCAGCCTTATCCAGTTAGGTTTTGAGTACCTGCAGAGAGATTTCTTGCCATCCCAATAAATATCTTCATTCCCATCTTCTTTGTCCTCCTTAATTCCACAGCCAAGAATGTACACAAGGGTATTACATGCATCAGGATCACAGGCACAAGTTTGGCCCCTGAAATACAGTGCCTGATGCCCTATCTCCATGCCAGCTCTTTGCAGAATTGCTGGAGTCCCTGCGCTTCATGCGGGAGATTATTTTATATCAGGATTAACAAGTATGGAACAGACTGGGCAGAACTGAAGGGCTCCGTCTGCAGGGCTGGAGGAGTAGGCAGCCACATCCTCACACTCTGCAGTCAGGGGATCTCCTACCTCCTCTCGCACCCTGCCGCTCCCCTCCAGTTTGACTCTTGGCTGCCTTACATACACAGCTCTCCCCTGTGGCCTCTCACAGCTGTTCAGAGCATCCTAGGACAGAAGATTAATCAACCTGGTTCCTTCCCTTCACTAACTGCTGATGGTACCATACTATAAAATGCCTCAAAGCTCTATCGTCTGCAGTCAGATCCCGTGGCCAGTCACCAACACGTACATTCACCTTCGCAAAACAAAGGAGTCTTTGGTTTATTTGTGTCATGCCCGTGGCCCACTGTTGAGAAATTTCCACTCCAAAATCAATAAACAACTGCTCCATTTTTTCTACTACATGCGTGCACACACAAAAGAATAAAAAAAAACAAACAAATCCAAGTGCCGGATTTAGGAATTCCTGGTGAGCCTCAGTTTGACCTCCTTTTTATACATGCCTTACAACAGAACCATTACTCACCTGAGCTACTCTTTCACTTTGTCTCATTTAATGCCCCAAATAAATGACTTCACCTGAAAAATTATTCAAGACTTTCCCCCTCATTGCTCGAACTGGATCTCTGCGCTTTAGCTCCCACATAGTATTCAAGCCATTCTCTCAGGACAGACATTAATTTCTCCCTGAGCTTTTCTATGGTGCTCAACACCATAGCATCTGAGGGCTTAGCAAACACTAATTTACTTTCATGGTATACCAGTAAAGGAGAGGTGACATTAACCTCATTTCACAGGTGGAGAACTAGAGCACGGGGAGATTATCATCAAAGGTATGTGGTAACTTAAAAGTTCCAGCCTGAAGTGCCTTATGGCTGAAATTTCAGAGCAGTTAGGCTTATATAACTTTTACATATACAAACCATGCTTCTTTTGGCCTGCTACAGCCACCCATGCATCAAATTCAAGCTCTTAAGTCAGGTCTAAAGGAAGGAGGGAGGGATGTAGCCAGGCCCTGAGCTCTGCTTAGGCCACCTGTGAGTCCACCACAGCAGTGGTGAGATAAGCAGATTGCCCTTAATTAAGGAATCATTAAAGTAAGGCCAAATGAAGGTTCTGTAGGCAACCTTAGCTCTGATGCTTTTCAAATTCTACTTATTTGTCCTCAAAACTGGAACAGTCTTTTATGCTGGTTTGCATATAATCTGGTTTGAGGGGGAAAACAGAAAGCCTTCTGAGAAAACGTAGCAGTGTCCAGATGTATGATCCATTGCAAGAAGACGACTTCCTGAGTCAGGGATGCAGAGGCAAGGAAAAACCTGGAGCCAGGGGCAGAATGGGCTGCTGCACCCAGCTATACCCCTGCTGTGTCTGAACCTCTGAGCTCCTCCCAGGCCCGCTCTTCTCTGATGAGAAACATCTTCAAAAGTTGTCTAATGCTTTCTGTACACGCGAATACAAAATATGCTTTATATAAATAACAGGTGTTTATATACATTCTGATGATTGACTGTACCTTCTGGGGTGCCCTGCTGAAAAAACAGCAATAACTCAATAAATGTTTATGAAGCTCATCAACAAGTGTCTTGTATTGTTGTTTCCCTCTTTGTTTTACTAATTAAATTAAGCTCTCAGTTGGAGCTGATGGCCAGTATTAAAGCATCTCGGTAGTTGCTTTTACCTCTCATTTTCTTTAATCTTAGTTCATAAAACCCAATGTCTCGTTCACTTTGCAGTATCCGAGAGAATAGAATCTTATCACTAAATATTCACCATACAAATTGATGATTAAACACGTGAGCTTATACATCATTTCAGGAAGCGGGAAGATAAATGTTGCCCAAGTCTCTCAACATTTCATTGTTCGAACCCAAATGTCAGATATTCCAAACAGACTGAAGAGTAAAGAATGCTCAGTTCTCCAAATGACAAGAGATGCAGTCTCACCACTACAGCTACCAGATACCGCTGCAAGAGCAGGATGACCCATAATGAATACGCTGCTTAAGCAAGGACAATCGAGAGCATTAATAAATTGGTAAAGAACGGGACCCAAAAGCAAATAAAAGTAAAGTAGCACAGAAGTTCTACACTCGTAGCTGCTAGCAGGGAGAAGTGTTTATACTTCCTGCAAAGAATTAGGTAACTCAACTCATGTCTCATTTTTTCAGTGACTTGAAGGAAATAAGCTGGTTTCCCTCAACTAACTCAAAGCTTTACCATCTGTGCTCTGCACTGCCCCCAGAGCCTAAGGGCCACTTGCAGGAGAGCCACAAAGCGTAACTTTAAAAAGCAATCCTACTGCAAATAAACTTAAATTGGCTCTTGAACCACTGCTTTAGGGAAAAAAAAAAAAAAAGAAAAAAGAAAAACAAAAGTAGGATTTGTGTAGCATGTTTCATAGATAATGAAAATATTTCACCAGAACCAGGGCTTATGAGCAAGTGTGCCTGGCTGGAGCATTGCCCCGGTGCTGCAGGGAAGCAGAGGTGTGATGCCTTGCAGACACACCCTGAAGCTGGGGACAGCAGCGGTGAAATGGAGGAAAAGACTTCAATTATCTTTGAATTCATGTAAACAATATAATGCAGCTAAAGCTACTATCCAAACAAGCATCTACAAACATGAGCTCCATCCCAAGAGCTACAAGCTCATTTAACTAATATAAAACAGGAAATGAGTAAATTAGGATTTAATTTATGCACATTTCTTAAGGGCTTGAAAGATCTAGGTAATTTCATAGGATGCTCAAGAGCTGCTCACATTTTATAATGCATTGCTATTAGTTCCCTATCTATAAACTGAGAATAATACATAGTTCTTCATTTCTTGGGTTCTTCTGGTAAGGATGTATTCACTAATGACCATGACAAATGAGACAACAATTAGAAATAGTCACATGCAAAACACGATCACAGTTACTGAGAAGTAAAGTGGCCCTTTGCAAGAGCATGGCTGTCATGAAATACAACACTGTGCCTGATGCAATGACCACCTGCTTAACAACAGGATCTAACATGCAAGAAGATGAAAAAGCAGCAGAAACAGGAGGGCACAAAACCTTTATCTGAAGTGTTTGAATTTTATCCAGTGGAAGGTGTTACAACTGACACCTGCACACAGGAAGTTCTAGCCCACAAGTCAATGAAGATAACCTAATAACTTGCTACCACCGTTGTTTCACTGGCAGGTCTCTGAATGGGACTGCTGATACTGTCTGACCTAGCAGTAAAGTTTTAGTGGAGTTGCCTCATTTATTGCCATGCCCAGCTTGCAAGCTGGCAACTAGATCACAGGAGAAGTCTCTTTGGATATGGGTGTCCTTTCCCATCCCATCCAAACTGGTGGCACTGGGGCTATTGAGACCTCGAAAAGTGAGGTCTCAGTAAGTGACTTAGGGAAAACAGACATTAGTATTGATAAACTATGATCTATTAATGTCATTTTCCAGGGGTCAGCAATCCCAAAACAGTCATTAAATACAAGGAAATAAGAAGCTCTAATGAATTTGAGTTATTTTTAAGAGGATTGTTTTCATTGTGCTTTCCAGGCCTGCCATACTCCCCGCTTGGGTTCTTCTAGCTGGCAACAAATTGATTACCTTTAGTTTCAGTGAAAGCAGAGGTTTTACTGCTCTGACAAGACATGATTAGGGAAGGAAGAAGAAGCAGCCCCAACGCACACATCCAAACACACAGCAGACTAGCAGTATGCATTTCCTGGGAGATGAAAAGCTGTTTGTGAAATGAAAAGAAGTCGTCCTCCTCACCATTTCAGATCAATTACCGTCCATGCAACCTGAGCTAGAGATATTCAGTGCCCTTGTCACCACACTACTCATAAAACCATTAACTCTTCTAACAACCCCAATCAAATCAATGGGGTGAGAGCAAACAAGAACAATTTGTGCCAATTTACGAAATGGAGACAATTTGGAAAGTAAGAGTGATGCTGCTGCTTGCCACAGCACTAAAAGCCATAGGCATATCACTTCCCTCAGTGGCCTGCCTTAGTGCTATTTCAATAGTAGATCTCTTCCGTAAGTTTTTAACCTAGTTTTAAAGCAACTCCAGTTATGAAATACAAAGACATTTGTTCGGAAGATTTTGGCAGCTGTGGGAGTTCCTGCACCATAACACTGAGTCATGTTGGAGAATAATGCACATTCAGAGCAAGGGGAGTTTTTCTGCTGGCATAACACCAAGCAGTGCGTTATACATTCGATGTCCTTCTTATTCCCAATTTCAATCAACCAAGAGGATATCTTTAATTCTGAGTTACACAGAACACTCCGTTTTTCCTTTATGTCTTATTTGCTAGGCTTGGACATGAAGGATGTCAAATACCTTCCTTTCACGTTCCAGTGCAGACAAGGGACAGAGTTGTGACAATTAATGGAAAGGGAGAAAAAAATATCACAAGTACTTTGGAGGCAAATTGGAAGAGATTAATGTCCTGAACGTGAGGAAAGTGACGATTCTCACACAAGAATTGCGGACGAAATAATACAAGGCATCAAAGCGATGATAATAATTTTTAAAGGATTAAAAAAAAAAGTCTGGCATATAAGATATAGTCTCAAACAACTAGATGAAAGTAAGCATTTACTGATTAAAAAAAGAGAAAATCAGATACGAGGAAAAAGCTGCATTGGTCTAACCTTGGTACACTTCAAAACACACTTTGAAGGAAAAAAAATTAAAACTATTAATTCAAAGTAAAAAGGTGAGAGAGAAAATACTACATGACTTTATTGAAGATTAGCCTATGGCGAACTACTTTGTCTAAAATATCAGCGCTCTTGTCAAACAACGTGTAAGAGACCTTGACAAAGGATAGGAGAAAATTCTTTGTGTAACTCCGTGAGTGACTACATGGAACATTTTGAGGGACAGAGCTTAAAAACAAGAGAAAGACAGAGGGAAAAAAAGAACTTTTGGGTTAGTGGGAGTTTACTAGTAGAATGCTTTATGCATTGATTTTTGAGATGGTTCTTTCATATCTTCATGGCACTGACACCAAAACATTTACACCAAAGGAATATACTGCTGACTTCATGTTGGGAGGACAAACAGAGGAGAATGAGATGAAAATGGAGTGTCTTTCAGGAAGAAATGGATGGAAAACCTGAAGTAACATAAATGATACAGCACCTGTTCACAGTAAAGCAGCCTGGAACCTCCTGGGCAACGTTTTGCATCATCTGCAAGCTCCAAAATCTGTTTCCATTCCACTAGTACACAGTCCAACCCTTTTCAAATGTTTTGTGAAGACTTGAGGCTGCAATCAGACTGGGGCTTGTGTTTGTTTTGGTCAGAGGTGGCCAGGTTGGCTCCAAGTACATCCTCCCATTCAAGACCAGGCTGTAACTCAAAGGCCCTGGCAAAGCATCCCAACTCCTGTGGAAGGACATATGCCATTTTTGGAAATGGGCCAGGCAGCTATGCCACACAACAGTCCTGCCATTTGCTGTCAGTCCCGGTAATGGCATAACAAGAGCCTTGTTCATGCAAAGGCTCATTAAAAGGAGCAGGTTGAGAGGTAGTGCCATAACGTTGCACAAGACAAATACTTTTTAAAGCACTTTAAGCAATAAGCACCAACTTGTCCAAGCAGCTTGGGCAGAAATTTCATTGCCCATTATGTTTGCAGTGCAAAGCCTCACTGAAATGAGTATGACGCCTGTGCTACTAATGTCAATACGTGTTTGTGTATGAAGATTATTATTTTAGCTGTTCTCGCACTACACGGCACAGAAAGAGACTCTCAGGAAAGATAAGAGAGCTGATGTTGCGTGTCAAAGCAAGGATATCCACTGAACTGAGCCTGCATGAATGAAATGTCCAAGCTAACAGATGTCAGAGTGGAGTCTCTTTTTCACTCAGGGAGCTTTGGGTATTACTGCACCTTTCTCACCTCCTGCATCCCAATATTACAGCTCATTTGGTCCCCCATGGCCAAGTTTCAGAGAATTACATGCAGCGTACCTAATGAGGAGCTACAAAACCCAGGCGCAACTGGGCTGAGGACAAACTAAAGTCACCTTTTCCTCGTGATTCCCAGAGGCCCACTCTATTTATAACTTTGTTTTGTTTCTGTTTGATCTTTTGGCTATTCTAATGCACTTTCTCAGTTTTTTATTAATTCCGTCTCCCTGCAGTACCCTAAGCAGTACTATGTATGGGGGGAAGAGGGAACAGCAAGCCCACAGAGCGATCGGCTCAGACAGTCTCCAAATGCACTCGCTAATTGGTTACATAGCTCATAAAAGGAGACCCTTTGGGAGGGATGGGTGACAATGCAGGGAGAGGGAACAAAACCTGAACAAGCTCCTACTCTGTTCGGTTGAATGAACAACAGGTCTTTGATTTCATTAGCTCTGATACCTGGAGAATCATACCACTAAGTACAACCTTATTCTCAAGCACGCATCCCTCGAGCATGCAAGCACGGAAGGAATGGCTATTAAAAGCTCTGCGATTACTCTAAATTTGCACTGTAAACAGGATAATACCAGATCATAATTACATTCAATATAAACACTTCATTGTCTCCATTACATGAAATCCAATTTCACGAGAGCGTTCACAGTAGCACCAGCAGCATCCTTTCGCATGTACACACGGGTTTCAGCGGATGCCACACCTACCCAACCAAAGCAGCGCACGGAAAGAGCGGACAAAAGAAGCCCTGGAGGAGGAGGGGTTGTGTTTGCTGTACTGCCTGCACAGGCTCCCTGATGAACACGGCTTGAACCTCCCACAACACGCTCTGCGTTACTAACTGTGAGAAGTTGCAAATCCTCATGCACCCAACTCTATAGGACCGTGCACTGTGTTGCCTGCTCAGTGCGAGCGCTATGACCGCCAGTAAAAACAACACTTCAAAACCAGACATGTACTCATCCAGACTAAGATATTTCCAACCCCCACGGGCTGAGGGGTGTTACATCCTTTTATTTTCTAAGGAGAGTAAAATGAAAAACCTATTAGACGTTTGGCTTGATCTTAGTCCCTTACATTAAGTCAAGAGTAATAATTTATTAATCAACATGCAACAAATCCTTATGACATGTGACAGTGCTGGGAGGGGTTTTGCTTTCTTACTTAAAAAGACCTTCAGCACTAAGAATCAGTTAGGGGAAATACTTTGACAGCCTGCTCTGACACATTCCTTTGATTTGCATATTAAAGCAAAAAGTTATGTGCTTTCATTGACTTGTATTATTTTCGCATTTTTCAGTGCTAAGTAAATTTTTCAGTCCTTGTGTACTTTATGCCAATATGACAGACAGCTGCTATGATTGTAGTGCCCCTGAAAATAGGTCTTTCTCATAAAAACTCAGTCCTAACAACACAAAGGTTATCAGCACAGTACATTTGCTTTGAAATGGAAAAAAAAGATAAAGAACGTATAAGGGAGAACTGCAGTAAAAAAATCAATCACTCTGTATTAGTTTACTTTTGCAGATGGACAATTGTGGTGCATTTAAAGCCAAGAGGAAAACCTCTAGCTTCAATGTTTTCCAGAGAAAGAGCACTTTGTTGCTGTTAAGCAAAACCACGTTCACTATTTTGTCTGAAAAGAAATGGAAGGTTCTTATTTCAGCAAAATGGAAATGAAGCTGGACAGCACGAAAAGGATGTGACAGCCACTCCAGAAAAAATAAATAAAAAGGAAGAGAAAGCTCGTCAAACTTCAGCTGCTCAAAAATAGCTGCGCTGCAAAGCTCCCAGACTGCTGGTCGGAACAGCAGAAAGCTTTTACAAGGATCACCAAAGCCCGCCAGGTGCTGAGCACAAACCCAATGGACGCACGTTTTGCAAAGGGACTTCAGAGCTTACTTGGGTTCGGGGTGAGCTGCTGCAGCCACGTGACCGCCACCACCACACATCCCCACAGGTGCTCCTCAACAAAGGAGCCCACGGAGAGACTTTCTGCAGGCTCGCAGGGCTGACTCTCGCTCAGCAGCATGCATTAATCACCAACTTGAACCCACCAATGAGAGATTGCTGCCTCTACGCTGCTTTAAAAACACCCACAGTACAAAGGCATCCTACAAGGGCGACCACCAGCCGATCCATTTCCAAAACAAAGTGTCTCACAGTGGCTCTCCAGCACTCAGACTCAATTAACTGCACCTGAAATATTAACCAGGCTGACGGACCCTGCTCACTTTGGGAGCTTTGTGCCACTTCAGCTGTTTCACGCTGGTCATCAGCAGCCACAGACAGACAAATCTATAGCCGGAAGCTTTCATTCTTGCACAGGGCTCAGGTTCTAGAAAGTGGGGGACACCGTTTGGCCCTTAGGGTGGTTTTGTTTGTAAAGAATCTTACAAATGTAACATTTATCACAACTAAAGGAAAGCGAGGTTACGCAAAACACTTACTTCGAAAATGTTCAGAGGCGTAATAATAGACATCCTCATAGCCCTCGTGGTAATCCTCCTCTGGGCGGTACTTTTTGCCTTTTCTCCTCCTTGACCTCCGTATCTGCTTGACGAAGCCCAGGAAGCGCTCCATGGCCTCAGCGCCCGCCAGCAGCCCCCCACCTCACGCAGAGCTGCCTGGGCACGGGGCAGCAGCCAGCACCGCAGGAACGCCACGACCTTCCACCATCTGGTACCATTAAAAACCCTGATCTCAGCTAGGGCTGCAAAGCATTTTGTTTCCCCCTCCTTTAAAAAAAATATGAAGGTGAGGGGTGGACTTTATAAAATCTACGGACTGGAATATCTCAACATAAAAATAGATAAAGCGGAGAAACACTGAAGGGAGAGGAGATCTGAGGGTTGCGAGCAGTTGTTGAACAGAGCAAAGTTGGAGCGCGCTGCCTGCCAGGCAGAGGAGCCGGCACCGGGAGCTCGCTGCCCTCAGTCTCCATCATTTGAAGCAGGGCTGGGAGGCGGGGAGAGATGCGAGTCGGCGGACTGAACCATATCCACAGGCAAAGCAGGTTTCCCTCCGTTAGTTAAATCTGTCCTCGCATTTACGCAGGCATGGGCTGAGGGCTCTGTTTGATTTCGTTTTGTTCCACGGACAGGAAATGCATGGCTCCGTTCCTGACATCGCACGCACCGGGAGAACAACCAGCAGAGTGGTTTAACCCATACACACAGCCCACTCAGCGGCAAGCGTGTGCCCAGTGTGTTAATTGGAGCAGCAGGGAGAAGGCTCGGCAGCTGTTAAAAAATGACACATATACCCACTGGGCATTGGTGCATTCTAATCACTGCTAGATCTAACCATTAAAATGCGCTTCACAGATGGGTTTCTGATAGAGCTGGCCAGGCTACATGGCAATAGGCAAACAAAGGAAGCCACACCACGCGCACACCACGCCACGCTCATTTAAAATCCTAGCAGAGTTTTAAAACTTTAACGTGAAGGTACAGCAAACTGTGCTGGGCATAGGAAGAGATCAGCAAACAGCCCAGAAAGGCACTCGCTCTGTCCTCCCGCTGCATGCCCAATTCCTCAGCATTTCCACAGATAAGGCAGGAATTTCACAATGAAGTTTCTCTCCCATTCAAAATCAAAAGCAGTGTTTGCTCAAATCCCATTTCCTTCACATCTACCACAGATGGTAGATGCTCCCACAAGCCACGCGAGGTCCCCCGGTCCCACCAGACACCTCTTGGCTGCAGGCACCAGCCTGGATCCACCAGTCACCTCAGTCAAGCCATCATCACTCGTGCTTGCACTTGCAAGAGGTGCTGCCTGGCATCTATGAGCATGGGGATGTCAGGCAGCCCTCCCACGGAACCAGTGTTACAGGTCTTGGGCCCCCAGTTCTAGAAAGACATGGAGCTGCTGAAGAGGGTCCAGAGCAGGGCCACAAAGAAGATCTGAGGGCTGGAGCCTATGAAGAAAGGCTGAGGGAACTGGACTTGTTCAGCATGGGGAAAAAAAAGCTATGGGGACATCTTATTATTGCCTTCAAGTACCTGAGGAAGCTTACAAACAGGAGAGAGACTGACCGTTTATGTATCCTGTCAGTGGTAGGACGATGGGGAATGGTTTTAATCTAAAAGAGAGGGTGTTTAGGTTAGAGTTTAGAAGGAAATTTTTTATTCAGTGTGATGAGGTGCTGCCCAGAGAAGCTGTGGGTGCCCCATCCCTGGAGGCACTCAAGGCCAGGTTAGATGGGGCCCTGGGCAGCCTGAGCTGGTGGGTGGCAACCAGCCCACAGCAGAGGTTGGAACTGGGTGGGATTTAAGGTCCCGTCCGACCCAAGCCATTTTTAAATCCATTCTGTGATTCTGTAATCATCAGCTAGAAAATGAGCAGCACACAAAGATACAATTAGGCTCCGGTGACGAAAACACCTCAGTAAGAATTATCACTTTCCAAAAAGCAAGGAGAGAAATTTTTAAAAAGCATAAAAAAAAGTGAAGCAAAGGGTAGGACTGCAATTTATCATCGTTTCAACAGAAGCACGCACACTGCTCAGAATTTAGTTGGGATTTTCTGGATTTGGAACACAATAAAGTTCCCAGCAGTCCTGAAATGAATGCACACTGAAGGCAGGCACTGGGCATCTTTAGGGCATCTTCCAATTACCAAGTATTTTAAAACAATATAGTCACAAAAATATACATGTTTTCACCAGAAAAGCTGACAAAACCATGAAGGCGCCTACCGAGGTCCCCATGGGAGCCTGTGCTAATGCTCCCTGATCACACCAACCCTGTTTTTTTCCCTGTGAAAATGCCACCACTGTCACCAGCCAATAAACACCTCGAGGTCCAGAATTATTTTTAGTGCAGCTCCTGTAAGGAAGCAAGGCTTTATTACGTGCCTGAATTTATCACACAGCTATCCACTTTCCAAAGTTAAAGAAGTCGCAGGAATATTACCAAAAATAAAATAAAATTTAAAACTTTTCATATGGATCTTAAAGAGCACATCACTGTATACTCTGTATGTACTGTGTATTCTAAAGACTTCAAATCCTGTGTCTCCCTCTGGGCTCTGCCACCAAGCAGCAAAAACATTAATTTAGTATCAGGAAACATGAAAACCAAACAAAGACTTAGCCTACAGCAGAGAGCAGTCTCTCTGTGCAGAGATAGGAATGTTTTGATCCTGTATTTGCTTCCGTAGAGCACTCTCCCTGACAGCTGGACAAAAAGTTATATGTAGGTGTCAGAACCATTCAGCTTTGAGACAGACGACTCGCAGCCATCACCGTTTCCTATGGTTAAATTATAAATTCAATTCAAAGCAATACAGCTACTTATCACAGGGGAGAAAAACGTAGAAATTCCTGGCTTTTAAACTGTCCTCTAAACAAAAGCTGACAAAATCATGCAGACAGTTGGCTGTCAACAAGTAGATCTGCCATTCCCTGGTACCACAGCTGTTCAACAAACACGCAGTTTCTGCTGAGGGCATTGCTTAATTATAGAAAAGCTTAGGTTGGAAGGGACCTTAAAGCCCATACATTTCCAATTCTCCTATGACGGGCTGGTTGCCACCCACCAGCTCAGGCTGCCCAGGGCCCCATCCAGCCTGGCCTTGAACACCTCCAGGGATGGGGCATTCACAGCTCCTTTGGACAGCCTGGGCCACCGCCTCACCAACTTCTGTGTAAAAAAATTTCGTCCTAATATCTAATCTAAATTTCCCCTCCTTAGTTAAAACCGCTCCCCCCTGTCCTATCACTACCTGCCCAGGCTTACACGTGTTGCCCACGGCTGCTCACCCGCAAGTCATCTACCTATCTCATGGTTAACACACCTGCTCCCCATTGCCTGAATGAAACCAGCAGGGCCAAGCAATGCCAGCTTTTCACTTTTTAAACCCAGAATGGCATGAGCTTTTGATAGGATTTCCCCCCCTCTGAAATTGTTATTTATGGCAAATAAATATTCAGAGAAAGAAATATCTTCACTGAGTGCAATGGTATTATATAGTCAACATACTAAGTGTTTTACTACCAAGATTACCAAGAATTTACATTTCATACGCATTACATACATCCTCTACTGCTTTGTCGAAAACACCGGAGACATTCATTAGCTATTCCTCATGTCATACCTGTAAATATTTTATCATAGCCCTACATTCAGATGTATAAGCAGAGAATTCAGTTTCACAAACACAGCTTACTGCTTCTGTTTGCTCCAAAAAAAAAAGCTATCTACTGCTCTTTGCATTGATCAGGGCTCACTCTTGATGAACCGTTCATTCTGCACGGAAACCTTACAACCACCTACCAGAAAATGAATAAAAGAGCAGGAACACGTAACGTGCACACAACAGCTCCAGAAATATTTGTATGCGCCATTCTCATCACTATTTTGTTTACTTTGCATTATCAAGCTCTATTAAATTGGATCCACCTCAGTTCTCTGACTTATTGGAAAAGACTCTGTGGATGTAATAAAGCCAATATACTATTAAGACACTGTCCTTTTCACATATTTAAACTGAAGCATAAACTCTTCTGTAGCCATGGACAATGTCAGCATTTAAGTGAACATTTGCCTTTGTAGTCACAGCATAGTCTAGGTTCCTCAGCTTGTAAAACGTCTGCATTTACCTTTTTACTTGCATAAAATTAGTTATCTAGGTAAAATTTCACAAATGACACAAGTGTTTTCTACAGCACCTTTTTGAACATTTTGGTATTCGTGGACAAGCTGAGTAGAAAATGTTTAACAAGGATTTCCATTTGAGTGGCCTTGCAAACATGGTGCTTTGAAACCAGAGACCAAGTATGAGGCAACCCTCTCTAGCATTTTGTATCAGAACCAAATATGAACAGTTTTAAGCAGGTATTTTCCATCATCCATCACATTTTGATGTTTAAAAGAAACTAGTTCAGATGGAGGAGCCCTCCTGCACCTGCCTCTACATCTCCGGGCAGCCCCTGAGAGCTCCATGCAAAGGATGGAACACATCCATTGGGACATAACCACTCCCAGGAGCACACAGTGGCAGCAGCAGGAGACACCCACCTGCTTTTGATTCCTCTCTTGGAGAAAAAAACACTGAATTATACATGCCAGACACATAAATTAAGGCGAATACAACCAGTTTTTGGAGGTTGGCAGAATGCAGAAGACGATCCTTTTCCCCCCTCCCTCAAATCCCAAGCCATAAAGATTCTGCAAACCTCAAAAGGGAGGTAAGAGATCTAAACATCTCTTTCAACTGAGGGATGTCTTTGACAACCTTCTGCTGTTACTTCTGGAAACCAGTAAGAATAGACAAAGGAACTTCCATAAACTACTCATCTTATTGTATCATCTTGCCTGACCTTTTAGATTTTCAAGAGCAGATGTTTGTTTACATGCTATAATTGCTCATGTTAAGGCTGCAATCTTCCACTCAAAATTTGTCCTAAATATCTTGGTGTAAAACATGAGCTTATCAAGTCGAAAATTGTCAAATGCCTCAGGTCCGCAATCTATTAAGCGCACTAAGAACATAGGGTCTGTGTATGTGCAGTCAGTGCCATGTACAAATACAGCACTATATGTGAGGAGAACTGAGCAGCAACCTCGCCTGAGATCCCCTCCCATTGCCTGAAACCCTTGTATGAAGCATGCTTCGGAGCAGAAGTCTCGTGCTCTTTCTAAAGACACTTGCAGAGACCACCAAAACCAAGTGACACGCATCTCTCATTTGACAACAAAAAAATCAGAATAACCAGCGCAACACTGCTGGAACACTGCTGCATGAGAACTGGATGGTGGTAAAACACTGCTAATCCACTGCTGCGATTTTTAAGACCTTATATTTTTTAATCTGTTAAATAATCAGTTTCCTCTGATTTTAAAGCATTACACTCAGTTTCATGAAACATTCACACATTCTTCTTATCCACTGTTCACTTACAGTCATAACCCATTGTTTCTTTCAAGAATGTAAGACTTAAGAGCTGGAGTTCAGCTTTTCTGTCACCTAATTGAAAAATAACTGTCAATCTTTCTTTCATCCCCCCTCATTTTTTTTTCCTCCACACGAACACAGAAATCTTTAAGAGACTTGCACTTGCCAACAACACTTAGAGGAGCTCTTCATGGTGTTACACCACCCGTACATTTGACCATATTAACATTCCCAATCATTTTGCTCTTTGCAAACGTTCTCTCACATAAAAATGTGCACATAAAGCCATGAATGATGCAGAGAATGAGGATAAAGTAGAACACAAAGGATCGAGCAGGAGGCTACGTCCATTTGGAGCGAGTTGGGGGGCTGCTGCTGCATTTAATACAAGAACGCTGTCTCTTGTACGTTGAGAATGTTGAGAAATCTTTGTAGTGCTGTTTTAAAAGGGTCACTTGTCAAGCTGAATTTCATGCAGAATGTATGCTTCAGGGAAAAGAAGCTTTTCTCTTTTTTTTTTTTTTTCTTCTTCAATTCAGCTGTAACTGTTTGCATACATTCTATTTTCCTTCCTCTGTCTGGCTTCCTTAGCTTTAAAAGAGTGACTAATTGGAGTACGCAAACATGCAGAAACAAATGTTAACTTGACCACTCGGAAGGAAATACCTAGGTGACATTAAGTACAAAAAAAAAAAAGTGCAAGTTTGCTTAACATTTTGTCACACCAACAGTCACTTTCCAAAAAACGCTTAGCAGAGTACTACTCTAACCAGATTTAAAACCCCTCAAGGGCTCAAGCACTGATATTTTAAAATACTAAAACTAGAACATCATTCTCCGAGAAAGTCTGAATTAAAGGTGTTTTCATCCTTCTAAAGAAACGCAGCAAATGGCTAGGGGGAACACTACCAAGATTTTGCATACTGTACTTCTGTCTGCTTTATGCATAAAGTATATCTCAAACTAAATATGAAATGCATATGGAAAAAAAGAATCCTCCATACTGAGTAAAAACTATCATCTAGTCCTAATTTTCCAGTCTTAAGAAGCTGCACACTGCAGTTCTCACCACGATCATAACCTATGTAGAACATTGGAAGGAAATAATCAATTAATTAAATCGCTAAAGTAAAACACCTAGCAGGTGCGTGAAACAAAGTTCTTGCAGTAAAGCATGAAAATATTTTCTTAGGCTGCATATGTAGGCTGCAGGAAGCACAGGCCTTTGTAAGGCCCCATCTGGAGTACTGCGTCCAGGTCTGGGGCCCCCAGTACAAGAAAGCTGCACAGCTGTTGGAGAGGGTCCAGAGGAGGGCCACTAAGATGATCAGAGGGCTGGAGCACCTCTCTTTATGAAGACAGGCTGAGGGAGATGGGCTTGTTCAGCCTGGAGAAGATACAGCTGCAGGGTGACCTCATTGCAGCCTTCCAGTACCTAAAGGGAGCCTATAAACAGGAGGGGAGTCAACTCTTTGAAAGGGTAGATAGCAGCAGGACAAGGGGAAATGGTTTTAAGTTGGAGGAGGGAAGAGTTAGGTTGGATATCAGGGGGAAATTCTTTACAGAGAGAGTGGAGAGGTGCTGGCACAGGCTGCCCAGAGAGGCTGAGGATGCCCCATCCCTGGAGGTGTTCAAGGCCAGGTTGGATGGGGCCCTGGGCAGCCTGGTCTAGTATTAGATCTGGAGGTTGGCAGCTCTGCATGCAGCGCGGGGGTTGGAACTTGATGATCCTTGGGGTCCCTTCCAACCCAAGCAGTTCTGTGATTCTGTGATTCTATAAGGGGAGAATCAAACAAGGCTAAAGTAGGTGGAATTCAGTGATTCAACTGACAGTGGAAGACTCAAATCTGACACATGGGAATTAAAGTAGGTTACAGGAGAATCCCTTGCTGGGCATTTCTTTCCATGTAAAGCTTTATGCAAGAGACTTTCTATTGTGCAAAATTAGATAGGTTTAATATCTTTCACCTTATGAGATAAGAAAAAATGGTTGTGAAATATCCTCCACATCGTCACATAAATGCATCCTATGTGAGTGAGAGGCTGAGCCACAGCCTCACTGTGCAGTGAGTGCAAGTGCACGGTCCTATCCCACCTTACATCCTTGGGTGTAAAGATTCCATCTTAAAGCACAAAAGACCAGCACAATACGTAACACTAAAAAGAAACAACCTTCACAGGCCATCTGGTATAAATCCTCCTCTCTACCTACCTTATTTGACACCAGTTTTTTGTAACAGAGATAACATATGAAACTTAGATTTATGGACTATTTGGCACAGAGGAATGTCCGTATTCTCCCAGCAATACCACAGGGGGTGTTCTGCCTCTTTTCTTAATACTATTTAGTAACAATCATCATTTGGTAGCAACTAAAAACTTGTTAGATATCACTACTGAAAACACCCACCAGTGATGAGTTGTGCATTTCTTTGATCATAGCATCATTTATTGCAGTAAGAAACCGCTGTCATTTGTTTAATAAATGGAAGGAGGAGTAAGAAGGAATAAAGGATGGGCAACAGGAAAGAAATCCGATGGGGAAGACTATAAGCAGGAAACTGGAGCAAGGAGAAAGCCTCTCTGGGAAAAAAAAATAAATAAAGGAAGAAAAAAAAGCACCCAGAAGTGCTTTGTATTGTATTGTATCCTGAGCCACCTGTGTTTTATTGGGGTCAAGGTGCAGTGGATAAACAGAAAGATATTACTGCAGGTGAGTTCAGACAAGAATAAGATGCTGCTCAACAGTCAAAAAGCAAACAAACAGCTACAGGAAAATTCTCCATTATGATCATGTGAATTTACGACTGAATAGTATGTAAATATATATGCAAATTAAGCCATCCATCTGGAGTCCCCT
The DNA here is from genome assembly GCA_030625065.1 of Alectoris magna. Classification (NCBI taxonomy): domain Eukaryota; kingdom Metazoa; phylum Chordata; class Aves; order Galliformes; family Phasianidae; genus Alectoris; species Alectoris magna. The sequence goes on along the minus strand of CM060560.1, from coordinate 163,706,901 downwards.
GCCCTACAGGCACACACCAACATAACATGATGGCACTGAAGAACCCAGTTGATAAGAGAGATTAACCCTTTTCCTTCTCTCTAAATACCCTTCATATCCAACCATTTTCTTTCTTTCTAAATCCCAAATTTTAAGTAATTTCTATCACCATTGCCCAATCTGAAGCTGCAAGGCATATCAATTAAAAAGAACAAAGACTAGCAGAGAAACATGAAAGGCAAAAGGACAACTTCAGAGGTAACTTCCCATTAATGAGACCCTAGTATTACATGTCTGAAGAACTGAAGGATCACAGTTTCCATCCACAAGTCTCCTGCTCCAATAGCAAGGCCCATTGAACATTACTGTGGTGCTTCATCTGCCCGCTGCCAAACAGCAGTTTGGAAAATGAGAGCTACTGACACCTCGTTATGGATGAGCGTTGATTTCCCTTCTGTCCCCATTCCAAGGGCACAGAGCAGGTTCTACAGTTCAGTTTAGAATTTGTTTCCAATTGAAAGTTTCCCTTCTTCCATTTAAGAAAACAAAACAAAACAGAAAAAAAAATATCTTTACACGGTTGTTAAACAGCTAACAAAGAAAATACTGACAAAGCAAACCTTAGAGCTCCTAAACTGTATGTTCAATTCTCCTCCATAGCACCAGTATTCCTGGTGTTCAACGTTAAGAGGCAAACACCATAGGGAAAAAAGGCATTACATCTTGAGCAGGTGAAACTCATCCACTCCTGCCATAAGTTTTGACATTTTCTACTGAAAATTTACTAACATTACCAGCTTTGCCATATAAAATTGCAAGGCTAAATATAAAGTGATGGCTTATTCGGTGTTCTTAGGGTAATGGTACAAGATGTAAAAGACTGTGAGATCACTGACCTTAATGCACATTTGAGAAGTGATAGGGTAATTAAGGTTTCTTCTCTTTGAAAGCAGATGGTTCCCAAACAAAAGAGTACTTGAGAATTCACTTGGCAGTGAGAAAAAAGAATCCCCACACTTTTTTGAACACCCCTTTGATGCTGCTTCATACTTCAGGATTTATTTCATTTCCCTCTTGTGGCCTTCCTCTTCACTAGTAAATACAAATGCTTATCATGGTATTCTCAGGAAGTCACCCCTCAAACATCCACTTCATTTCTGTGCATAAAACACATTTTCATGCTTACTCTCTTTTCCCTGTTCTCTTCATTCAGATCTTCTTCACATTTTGTTTCTTTCCTGGCCTACAGGCTACCATTCCAACAATCTGCTACTTTAGCTGCTGGAGTTCAAGCTCTATAGAGCACATTTGGATGCTGGAGTCAAAACTGTGTATCAAGAAATACATTGCATTCTACTCTTGGTTAATTATGAAAGACAAAGAAGACAAATGCACTGCTCAAAAAGCAACTCCCTTATTTCATAACATACATACGAAGTGGCCAAGCTCATTCCACACAGAGTGTGGTGACGCACTGGAACAGGTTGCCCAAGGAGGTTGTGGATGCCCCATTCCTGGAGGCATTCAAGGCCAGGCTGGATGTGGCTATGGGCAGCCTGGTCTGGTGGTTGGTGACCCTGCACATAGCAGGGAGGTTGAAACTGGATGATCATTGCGGTCCTTTTCAACCCAGCCCATCCTATAATTCTATGATAAGAGTCGTCTCAACATGTAGGAGACCAAACTACTGCAAATTTCAGCCTTCACCAACACTAAGCTAGGGATTAACAAGAGGAGGGGGGAGGGTGGGGGAATTCTACACCACATGGAATAAGTTACTATCAATCAACGTACAAAACTGAAACAGCTAACTTGACTATCCTAAAGTTTTGTAATTTATTGTAGATATTCCAACTGAGAAGCATTTCATTATTTTAGATGCTCAGTATATATATCTGCAGACAGCACTTCTAAAGCACGACTGGATTCAGACTGGATGTGGATTTTACAAGACGACTTGTAAAATGTTTTCATTTTGTTTACTCAAGCACTAAAATTTTGCTGAGAACCACCGAAGCATCCGTGTAGAAATGCTCATAAATTCTCCCAAGTTTTATACCATCCGGTGCAGAGAGCATCACACAATACAGACTGACATATATGATTCTTTAATGCATTACTTTGGAATTTGCAATTCTTCTGTCTCCTTAAAAACAAAACCAAACAAAACAAAACCCTCAGGTCTCAGTTTATCCCCTTTAGACAAGGTTATTAATGATTACTGTCCTGCTCTCTACTCCTGGAACTGGGCTGCCCGTAAATTATCCTGTGCACTGCCAGGTGGAGTGAATGGAAGCTGCCTTTTTGTTCTTCTGCAGTTCAGCATCTCAATCCACAAATCTTCTAAGAGCTCAGTTTCACACACTGTGCACTGAGCTGAACACACTGCTTGTGGTAGTGTATACCATGATCACTAGCAGTTGCCACGTAAGATGTTCACATCTTTGCTGGTATTGCCCATATTAACTACTGAAGCAGTATTACCACAAGCTCTGTTGTGTCAGAAAAACACAGATGAAATGGAAATAACTTCACATTGGAGAGGGAAAAAAATCATAGAATAGTAGGATGGGCTGGGTTGAAAAGGACCACAACGATCATCGAGTTTCAACCCCCCTGCTATGTGCAGGGTCGCCAATCACCAGACCAGGCTGCCCAGAGCCACATCCAGCCTGGCCTTGAATGCCTCCAGGGATGGGGCATCCACAGCTCCTTGGGCAACCTGTTCCAGTGAAAAATAAAAGGCAAGAGAAAAAGAAGAAAAGTAAACGCATTCATTGGACCTAAGCAGCATTCCAGAAGCAGAGGCTGATAGCTTGACATTTCATTTTTTAAGAAGTCTAAACAACTACAATAAATTTACAAATGTAGACATGCCGCACTGTTAAATTTCATTTCACGCTCAGTAAGCAAACATTACCAAACTGTAAGTACTGTCATCCTCTGTCTTTTTAGTTAGAAATCTTGTAGCCAATGAAAGTTTGACCTTGAAATATTTCACAGATGGATGAATTTGTTTAATTTGCTAGTCACTTTGCTATGGATTTTGCAGAACTGCAGAGTTAGGTCACATTTACTCTAATTTCAGGGGAAATGACTGTTCACCCACTTTACAAGAACTTTATAAACTGCACCATCAGTAACAGTCACTCAGAGTTCATTAACCAACCATACATCTGAACTGCCATGAAAAATTCCGTTATCAAATGATAAATGCAAGGATTATACAGAAGCTGAAGACTATTTTCTTTGTGCTTAGTACTCCCAGGTTTATTTTTAGTGAGAATACTTGAAAAGTAAACTTGTACACTATTTTTTGAAGGTTCTAATAAAACCGCTGAACTACTGTAAGTTTTCTTCTACTGAGGCCAATGGAAATCTATGGCTTTTGGTGAAGGGGATGACTGTTGTCACATTACAGTATGCAAACATCAAATTCTGTTCATCTTTTTTTTTTTTTTTTTTAAAGCATGTTTGGAGTCTACAGATCATAAAAAGTCCAACCCTGCTTACTCAAGGGATAGCTTTTATTTTCTGACGCTGTCGCTGCATGCACACTACAGTCACAACGCAAAACAAATAACAATACAATACAAACACGTACCCAAATTAATGACTTCCCACAACGCATACAGTTGCGCTGGAGCCATCAAGACTCTTCAGACAATTAAACTGAAGTCTGCACTGCTCATGCTTGAAGCTGTGCCTCATTGACCCACACTGCCTTTTATTCCCACTATCAAGATTTTCACCTGTTTAGGTTGCACCTGGTTTTATATTAGAGATCAATTGCAAAATACTTGGACCAGACTCTCCATTGGTCAGGAATATAAATATTTTTTTCATTTTTTGTTGTTACTCTGACCTTTAAATTGACTTCTGCAAACATTATAGCCTACTGAGGCCAATGGGAAAAACTCTTGTTGACTTTTGAGGAGTTTTGGGTTGGATCAAGCTCCAAGAGATCCTTTATAACAACCCACAGGACAATGCATGTGCACAAGGTGCGGGAGGGATGGGGTAGAGGGACTCGCTCTGTCACTTCTTACATTCTTGATGTCATCAACTGTTACACATGAGCACAGCTAGCAAAAGCCGAGACTTGGCAGGTAAGGCAAAAATAAAGCATGCAAGAGTTGGAGGAGAAAAAGACCACTGTATTCTCTGTTTAAAGTGACAGCTCTGCAACCCGGTGTACAAGCATTACCAAACCAAATACCATTGCAGTGTCTTTGTTTTTGGACCAAGAAAGTAGGAATGGAAAATTTTCAGGCACTAATTCTGGAAAATGACTAACCATCTGTTTTAGGAAGAGTATTCTAGATTCTTTAATACTGTACACGCTAGTTGGGCTTAAATCAAGTCCTACATTCATGCACGCATTACTGATTTATGAGCAGTCGTGCCCTTTCTTTTACACAATGTATTTAATAACCTCTTGAGGGAAAGATAAAAAATTACGAGTTACATTTAAATTTATCAAATGAGGATTTAAATTAGATTTAATAAGATGTCTCCTGGATGCCAGCACAACTAATTCTGCAGAATCCCTTCCGATGCCACTTCCAAGAGGTTGAAGGGAAAATACGATACTGAGTATTAACTTGGAGGCATCGCTGCCAACAAGTACCTCGTTGGATGTATCGCATGCATAGTAATAGCTCAGCAGCTGCTCTAACAAAAGTTCCTGGACTAAAGTAAATGAGAATCTCAATTCATAGTTCAAACACAGGTTTACAGTGTATAAAATTTAGGAGAAAAGCTTGAAAATATAATTTAAAGACATTCTAGAAGTCAATAGAGAAAATACAGATAAAGCCAGACATTTCCTAGCAAATGCATTGCACTTACCACTCTCTCCTCATTTTCCCCACTTTTACAGTTTTCAAAACCCTTGTTAATAATTTGAAGCCCTACAACAGTGAGATTTTGCAGTTCATTAAGTAAACGTTTTGAATTCAGAGCCCTACAGTCTCTGTGCACTGAAAAGCAAACCTAGGGAGCGGGCTACCATTTAAAGTGATACTTACTTCTAAATGAGGGGGAAAAGAAAACACAAGAAAACCAAAAGTCACACCCATTCACAAAATACACAGTGAAAAAATCTTCCAGGAGAAACCAGCTCAGCACTGAAGTACTACAACTGGACTTCGGTTTTCACCTTGGGCCCAATCAGTGGCAAGGCAGCACTGCCCTGGAGCCAAGGGTCACAGCGACTCTTGGGGTGGCAAAGGGCAACAGCACCCCAAATCCATTAAATGATGCACACAGCTTAACCACTGCCTTACTGCGTCAGCTGCTTTCTGTTTCTTTTGAGCATGGACCGTCAATTAATTACCAAAGCAAAACAGTTCCAAGGGGGTTTTTAATTATTATTTATTTTGCATTTTCAGCAAGTTAGCATGCAGTGACTGTTCCAACAGACGAAGTCACAACATTTGAAACAATATTAAATTGGCAGCACAGAGTAGCCGGGGGTTGTCTAGAAACAGGTTTATGCTAATATCTGCGTATGTTTGTGTAAAAATTTACACAGAACAATGTTTAGATTATGCTAATGACCTGCCTGCAAGTGAAGAAATGCAATATTCAGACCACATGCAGGCCTTCTTCCAAACTCATGTATTTATTCTTAGAGGGCACATCAACTTCCATTAAGCAGAAAGAGAATTTATTTTGCCCAAGATCACAGTTATACTGTTAAGACTCAGACTTCTATATTAGTTTAAATCTGGACCTAAAACTAAAGTGCCAGTCATTTGTGGTCATTAAAAAAGACCATGATACCCTCATGTAAGACTAGCAGCTGAACAGGACAAAAAACTGAACCAGAACAGGACAAAACTTCAGCAACTGCTGCGGATTGAACTACGTCTGCAAAAGGCAGATTTTCCCCATTATCGCAGTGGAGAAGCTATGGCTTGGCCGGTGAAAATGTAACAGTCTCAAAGGCATTAGGAATCTTAGAGAACTCAGGGAGATTCAAGGCAACTAGAAAAGGTCAGCTACACTCTTAAAAGAAAAGGAGCAGGAGAAAGAGACAGGGAAGGAAGGAGAGGAAGAGGAGAATCTGTACACAGTTGGCATGAGACTTCTATTCAAGGAAAAACAAGAGTAAAGCAATGAAACAGAACAGTTTGAAGACATCCTGGGAGAAAGAAAAAAAGAAAAAAAACCAGCCAACCAGGATTTCTCGTGATTAAATTCTGTCAAATCAGCAGGACAGCAATCATGTAGACAAAGAGGACACAACAGACATCGTGAGTTAACTGTGATAAATATTTTCACAAGTAACAGATGTCACTCTTAAAGAAAGCTTAGCTGTCTCAGGGTGAACAGAAAACTGAAACTAGCATTTGCAAGTAGCAATCCAATGTTCAGACAGAAAAACAATTCATTTGGGTATTTTTGGATACACTGCTATCCAATATTTTACTTTCCGTACGTTGCATACTTCCAAACCTTTATGTGGAATTCCAGTATATGTGTCTATCACAACACATCACCATTCTTAAACCAACTGCAATCACCCTGGAGAAGCAGATCAGAATATAAAATAAACAAACTCAAGTAATCATCTGAAAGAAAACAGGATGTCAATCAATAGAGGGAAATGAAAGATATCCCAACAAGCATGAGCTTACATACACTGAGGATGAAGAACAAATGATTAAGTAGGTATTACCATGAAAAGCAACTGGAGACCATAGTCATTCAGAACGCCATAACCGCCATCCAATATTGACAAGCTAGGCAAACATACCAATATATTAAACGAGATTATAACAGACATAGGGCTGGTTCTGCTTTTCTCTATACTGCAAGGTCTCACTCAGTCGGATGTTTCTGTCCACAGTCAAGATGTTACAGTTGCAAAAAATAAAAATGTGCCTGGGCTAAAGGTCTGTGAAACACAATCTAGGGGGGTGGGGGGAAAGCAGAAAAGACTGTGGTAACAACAGAATAAACAGTGCACAAAAATGTTGCAGACCGAGAAAGAAAGAGAAAATATTACGAAAGTGAAAACATTATGAACAGAGCTCCCAGGAAGATTCAGGTGGAACGTAATGTAAAACATTCTGCACGTCAAGGGAGTGAAGTGTGGGACGGTGTGACGGAAACCTCAAGAAATTCAACAAATGCAAAGTTCTGCACCTGAGATGGAATAATTCCCCTCAACAGGACGGGCTGTTGAAAAGCACAGCAGAAAGGAAAAGAGCTCTGCAGAACCGGACCGCACGCCCCGATGGGTAACATCACCTACACCACTCTGCTGGGCAACAAATAGGGCTCCAGAAAGAGAAATTCCAACTATTACATTTAGATGCAAGAGAGACAAAATTCATAATAACGGTGATTAAACATTAGAGCAGGTTGCTCAGAGAAGACTTACCATCCTAGCTGTTACTCAAAATTCAACTGTCCCCGAGCAACCTGACCTGACTCTGCCCTGCCAAGTGGGCCAGACCAGGTGACCTCCAGAAGTTCCTGCTGCCAAAATTATTCTATAACCTTCTGTGATACATGGTCTGTAAGGAATGACAAAGGCATTGCCTTGGGCTAGGAGATGGACTACACCATCTCCAGAGGCTCACTCCAGCTTTTTTCCTGCACTTCTGAAGACTGAAAAGTACTGCAAAGTCTTCAGACAGAAAATGTATTTCCTTCTTTTCTGCATGAACAGTTTATTTTAACAGATTATAACCATTACATGCTTAGAAATTTAATATCCAAACTCAGAAACGTATTTAAGTACCTGACTGCATGAAAAATGGAGCAAAAACAGTGGAGAGAGTTACCACAGTCTGCATATAAAGTAACATTTTTAAATACCTCCTTATGCCCTACGTACTTCCCAGAGAGGCTCCCAGGTGCTCTGCTGACAGCTGAGTTGGAACCTCTGCTGAATACCAGCCTTATAGCGTACAGTGATAGAGGAGCGCACAGCACCCAACACTTGCAAGCAATTGTAAAATCCCTTCTTAACTTTCAAGGCCTTAGCAGCACAAAAGACAAACAAAATCTGGCTACAGCACATAGGGAATTTATCCGTGGATAGTACTAAGAGATTCCAGGTGAGAACAAAATGCCCTCCGGCTGGTCAGCTATACGCTTTCTAATTTCACATAGGAATTTTAATCACACAGCTTTAAGTACTGTATCTCACAGAGTCTAATGGCCACTGATGTATGCAAAAAACATTAAGCTGATATCTTCTTATAAAGGAAGGGAAGATATGCTCAAGTCCGAAAGTTCTGTAGCATCCTCTCTACTATCTGGAGATTGTTTCGATTTCTCAGAAGAAAAATAAAAGGGCCTCTTTAACCTTTGGACCAATTCCGATTCTCTTTAAGGTGAAGACATAAAGCTTTGTCCTCCAACTCCAAATATGCTGTTGGTAAACGTGACACGAAAAAGAAAAAAGAAAGAGCTTGGCACTGCTTACATTAATCCATTAGTTGCATGAAAGACCACAGTAATACCAATTACCCTATGTGACTGATTTTGTCAGCTTAAAGGGATAAATACTGCCTTCATGATCAAGGTCTGTAGTTTTTGTCACGTTTTGTGCAAGAAAAATACACGACTACCATGTGAAATATTGGCCAGCGGTGCCTTTTTATTTAAATACAGTTCTTTCATCAGTTATTTTAAAAGCCACTATTCTCCTTCATCCAGTTAAGCATGTAGAAGTCTTTCAGCTTTACAGCTCAATTTATATTGATTGCTCCAGAGCAATTCTCAAACTACAATGAAAGTTCTGTAGGCGCACATCATGTCACAGGGAGGAAGAAAATCTGAGTTACGTATATGCGGACAATAAGAAAAAGAATGTTCATTTTTGAGAGGCCCAAAATCTCAACCTGCACATAAACATCTATTACAAACGCATCTCCTTTTTAGGGCTATTCTATTCACTTTCGGTGATAGCAACTACATCACCAAAATATATATGAAATACATGCGTGCATATTACCGTCACAGAATAAAGGCATAAGCTGCTATGTTCTTTAACTTGGAAGTATATATGTATCTTGAAAGAAAATAACAATTCTGCTGCAATTGAAAATTAAGCTAATGTACACGTCTACAGAACCCATATACATGCGTCTAAGGACATGCACACAGAGACACTTGATTGAAATACGTAATCGAGACTTAAAAAGCTTAAGATTTAAAAAGATATGTTGATTATGTTATATAACATGACATATGTGTAACATTTGTTATAACATATGTTACATTGATTACTGCTTTTTCTGCAATTACTGCTGGAAGTTTTACTTTTGAAAACCAAGTGGCACCCTGGTACAGCAGCCTTCCCTCATTCAGCTCACCCGCTCCCAAATACACATGTTGCAAAAATGTTAAACTAATGGTACAGAGAACAACAGAACACTCACAAGCTCACAGAAAAAAAACCCAATAACTACATTATTCCAAACTTTACAAACGGCATGAAGTACCAAGACTTCTATCAAAGGCTCTTTCTAGCATAAATGGTTACCCAAAAGGAACTTCTGCTTAAACTTACAAGGGAAACCTGCTGTTTGCAGGCGCTAAGTCCAGAGCTATTTTATTTTGTATTGTAGTTTGCCCGCAAACATAAAAAAAGGTTGTGATTTTTTTGTAATGTTTGTATTTTGATCATGACATTTAGTTACCAACACAACACGCGGACAGCCAGACTGCCCTGTCACGTGAATAATGATGCTTATCACACAACTACTGTTCTTTGTCAGTGGTGGGTTTTGGTTTTTTTAATCAATGCATTTGTACATCTGACAAAAAGCAAAATGAGGTTGGATGGGGCCCTGGGCAGCCTGGTCTAGTTATTAAATGCGGAGGTTGGTGGCCCTGCCGGTGGCTGCAGGGTTGGACATCCATGATCCTTGAGGTCCCTTCCAACCCGGGCCATTCTGTGATTCTGTGAGACTTTTATACAGTGCTGTTCACTTTCCAGGACCTGGCAGATGGATGATACAAACTGCTTGCTTAATTTTAAGTATTTTCTTCAGCAAACACGAAAGTCAAGATAATTGCCGCTGGAAGAAATAACAGTGGAAGCTGTTTGCATAGGATACAATATTTAAGACATGTGCAAGAGAGGAATTCTAATGCATTGAATTAGAAAAGGGATTAAGCTAATATCACCTCCGAACACAGCATTTAACACACTTCACTTACATATCTTTGTTAATCTTTGAGTTCTTCCGTCTTGGCTAAACGTCCTACTAAACAAGGAGAGGTATGAACACGGTAGTGAGATTAAATTAACAACACTGGGACTTGGTGGAATGCTTACACATAGAAAATTCTGAGAAACTGCCCAGACTATTAAGTAGACAATTCTAAGTGTAAAAACAGAAGTGTCATCAGACAAAGGTACTTTGTGGCCAGCTCTGCATTGCAGAGGTATGAAAGAGATCAGAGGTTTGTTGTTGTTCTCATTTCCCAGACATGAGAACATTGATACATCAGTTTTTAAATCTGCAGTGCTTTTATAGTGACTTCAAACACTCGCAACTTCAAAATCATTGAATAGTATCTTTTAAATCAACCTGGAAAATATCAAATTATTTGCAAGGAAAATAATAAAAGGCTCCCAGTAACATCAAAATAAATGCCTACCCACTTGGTACATTCAAAAGGCAAGAAACTTAAAAGAAACGCAAGAAACTGGAAAGATAAAGTACTGAAAGTTAGCCCTAATACTTACAAACACACTCCAGTAAGAACAGTAAGTGCATGTGTTGGCAAATGTGCTTTACAATGTTCAGAAAAACATCACCTGAATTGTCATCGTCTCCTGTTGCCTTTCAATTCAACATTCCAATAATTTTGTTCAAATTTCATATATGAAATCAATTTCAGCTTCCCTGTGTTGCACATCTCACTTGTCTTTTGCTTGACTATAGATGACATCTTTTCTTTTATCCTTTCAATTCTCCAGACTTTCTCAGCCATCCTTCCCTTCTCCTTATTCTCCAGCAATCAATCTACCCTTCCAAACTCAGTTTTACTCTTGTAATTGGCCTCAGTATTTTCAGTGGAGGTATGGCATACTGCTTCCCCCACCCTGGAGGCTCAAACATGCCAGCAGAAACAAGTTAGGAACAGAGAAGAGCTGCTGAACATCTCCTGCTGGCCCTGAAGCAGAAGGTTCTTCTACAATAAATGGCATTCTAGGACTTTCCTTTAGCATCTGCAGTTTCCTCCCAGCTCACTTCTTCACTGCCACTTCCCCCATCCCCTCCTTCCTGTTTGGCTGCTATCTCTCTGCTCTTTACTGCCTCTGATAGCTGCTTTCCACTATGACCCATATACACATCTCTTCCTAATCCTGGTACCCAAATTTTATGTGTGTGTTTGCATTGACATACATCTTTTTATGAAGACGAAGCCTCTGCCTTTCCTTATTTCCTTAGCTTTATTTCTACATATATGAAAGACACACTGAAAGCAAAGCCTCCTGTTTATTTCCATGGAAACTACAATGAATACAAAGAGCACAATAACACTACTTGATAGAGCAAATTCTCAGCTGCAAAACACTGTTTCACCACCAACAGCTGTGCATTTACACCAGTGATGAACAAGAGGCTGCATGCTGCACTTGTAAAAATCTGCACCAGTGGAGGGGACCCACAGTTTCACAGCTGCTATGATGGTGTCGTTGCTAGGAAGACAGTGCCCATGCAATCCATCTTTCTTCAGTCCAAACAGATGGAAGTCAGAAGGCACCAAATCTGGTGAGGGTGGTAGAACAGTCCAGCCGAGACTGGCAATGTGCTCCACGGTCTCCAGACTGGCATGGGGCCTGGTGTTACTGTGTTGCAGGAAAAAGGCTGTCTTCTTCTCTGGCCTGACTGGAAGTTGGAGCCTCCAGCTTAGTCAGTGTCATGATGTAGGAGTCAGAGTTGATGGTTTGTCTGGGTTCCAGGAAAGAATCACTCCTTTCCTATTCCAAAACACAGTGTCCATCACATTCATCACTGAGAGCTGTGTCTCAAACTTTTTCTTCAGTGGAGAACTTGCATCACCACTCCGTGGACTGCTGTTTTGGCTCTGGCTCATAGTGGTGACACAACATCTCTTCACCGGTAACTGTGCGAGCCAGGAAACTTTCATCTTCAGCCTCTTTTGAGTTCAGCAGGTTCTGACACTCTTGCATATTTTATTCTTCTCCTGCGTGAGTATTCATGAGACCCAACAGGCACAAAACTTTGCAATATTCCAACACTGTCATCATCATTTCCAATGCACTGAAACTGAAATTCAGCTCCGTACACAGTTCCCTGGTTGCAATCCGCTGATTGGCACAGATGAGCTGATCACAATATTCTTTATCTCTGGTGTGACAGCTGTGCATGAGCATCCAGAACATGGCCTTTTTTTCACCGTTGCTGAAACACACCATCACCACTTCTCTGTGCTCACATACACTGTTTGTTCTCACAGACATTCAGCAAGAATCAGCAAATGTCAATGGGTGCCATTTTTTTTTGCACAGAGGAATTCGATGACACACTTTTGCTCCATACGCACTTCCATGTCAGACACCATTCCATCTCAGACTGCCCCTCTGCTGCCACCTGACACGTATAACGAGATATTGGTGGGAAGGTGCAATCTCTCCTGCCATATCACCAATATCCGCCACTGATGTCATGGGCCAACATAATAAAATAAGAGGTATTACTGTTTGTTTTTTCCTCAAGGAAATTCATAGTCATGAAGCACAAAGTTTACTTTTCTTATAAGCTATTTAAGTTTATGCAGCCAGTTTTTAAGTTCTGGGAAAATACTCCAGATACAGCAACAACTGTACTCATTAGAAGAGAATATTGCTTCTGAAAGAGTAATTACAACTGGTTTGAACCCAAGAAACCTGCATCTCCAACTCAAAGTTTTCTGATAGCGTAGAGGTTAGCAAAACTTCCAAACCCGAGAAGAGTGCAGTTGCACTTTTGTTTCTCAAGTTAAAGGGTCAACACACTGCCAAAAGCTCCACAGAAATCAGGAGATGCTGCTGAGCACCTCATTTGGCCTGGGTGTAGAGCAGCAGCTCCCAACTGCTGCTGAATCAGCTCCCTGCTGCTCCGCTCCCGTCCCACCATTGCAACACCATTCCCTTTACTGAGCTGGGAGATCCACCCAGGACATCGCAACACAAACCAGGCCAGGGATCAGACCCAGGTTAAAAATAACTGTTGTGTGAGAGTGCAACACCCACACTACATGCAGGGGGCCTCTCCCCGTGTGTGTCTTACAGAAATTCTGAGATGGCGACGCAGCTGTGGCTGTAATGTAGCCATCTGCCACTTGAAAAGACATTTGTTGTTATCAGACTGTACTCATGTTGGAAGGAGCATCCAAACCTACTACATTAATTTTCTCTTATTTTTCTCTGCATTGCCACTGCAGCTGACACATGTAATTCAAGCTGTTCTTTCCAAAAAGGACCTGAAATTCTCCATTATCAAATCTTCTCAAGTAGAATTGCATCTTTCTGAAGTCCCAATTCAGATCTCTCAAGCCTTTTTCAGCATGGACTTTGAACAAGGTTCATTTCCTTTTCTTCCCTGGCTCTTGCTCTGTATGAACAACTTTCGGTAACAGCAGGGAGTTCTCGTGTGTGAAGACAGAACTGAGAGGAGCAGCGATGACCACCAGGAGCAAACAGGGCAAGGGCTGGAATTTTACCAGTAAACAAAGCAACTGCTGCTAAAACTGTCTGTGCTTTCTCGGTGGAGAAGGGCTATTCAGCAACAATTTTCAGGCATCTGACACTTTTGGATGCAATCAGCAATTTATTGCTCAGAGAGATACACAATGTTTAACTTTCAGACTCAGCCCACTGCAAAGAGCAAATACTCAGAATTATTTTTCTTCACATGATTTGGTTTTTACAAGGATGTAAATGACCAACACTCAACATGAATCCGAAAGCTGGGGTCTGTATCACTTGACCATCTCCTACTTCCTTGCATTTTCGTCCCAGTACACCCCATGAGAACACAGATATTCCCTGCTATCTCACAAATAGCTCACAGTGCTTTGTGAGCTGTTACTGTGTCAGTACTGCAATCAGTCAAAGGAATTTTCAGAGGATGTCAGAGGAAGAGGTGCTGGGAAACTCACATGCCTGAAACGACAGTTTACAGGGAAAAAAAAGTACCATGCTTCTAGCAATGGGTAAAAAATACGTATTTTTTTCTTAAATTCCACCTTGCACAAATATTTTTCCTGTGCTTTTAGCTTTGCTGAATACCTTCCTAGATCAGAATATATTCCCCTTAATGTTCCTATGCAATGTTCCTATGCAAAAGACAAAACTGTGCACAGGTCAAGCAGGGACCTTAACTCTTCCCACTTACAACTTTCAATCCAAACCCACATTCTGTGAGGAAAGCTGCATAACAAAAAACAAACAAACAAACAAACAAAGAGTTGAAATAAATACCAAGCAAGTAAACATATAACAATTTACACTATTTTTATGATTAGCCATTTGAAATATTTAAAACATAGAGTCATAGAATCATTAAGGTTGGAAAAGATCTCTAACATCATTTATTCCAACCATCCCCACCATGCCCACTGCCCACGTCCCTCAGTGCCACATCCCCGCTGTTCTTGAACACCTCCAGAGACGGTGACTCCACCTCCTTGGGCAGCCTGTGCCAATGCATCATCACTGTTACACAGAAGAAATTTTTTCCTCACATCCTGAACCTCCCCAGGCACAACTTAAGGCCGCTGCCTTTCTTCCTATCACTGTTAGCTGGGAGAAGACGCCAACCCCACCTCACTATGCCCTTCTTTCAGGCAGTTGTAGAGAGCATTAAGGTCTCCCCTGAGCCTCCTCTTCTCCAGACTGAACAAACCCAGAGTATTCTAATTAAAAAAAAAAACAAAAACAAAACCATAAAATTGCAATGTTAAGGATCTGAGTTTGGGAATAGACTGTTACCTAACTACTTCTGAAATCAGAGACTTCCCTTCTAGGAAGCCTCCTTCCCACAAGTATTTATTGAAGGAAAATATGACAACAGTAACGATGGGAAAAACCCACATCTTGGTTTGGGCTTGGTAACAACATGATTTTACTCACAAAAATGTTAAAGCAAGGTGTGAATAAAGCTAAAAATACCATCGGAGCAGAGCAACAATATCAGAGAAACTGTAACATGAATTCATGAAGCAGCTTCAGCATCTGCCTTGGAGACACTAGCTCGCTTGCCAAGTCTGTCAGAAAGAATTAATTTGTCAGGAAGAAAAGGATACAGTACAGGAAAAAAATATTTGTTTGAAAGTTATATTGCCATTTTTTTCTTTTTCCTCTTTTTTTTTTTTTTTTTTTTTTGAGACTATTTCAAGCTTTCAGAAATGATTTGCTGTTTTTCATCTTTTTAAGTGTAATTCTATCACATGGGCACATCCATGCTGTCCTTGATGCTTACATAACAACACCTCCCAAAAGGGAAGAGATTAGAGAAAAAAAAATCATGCTTCCTAAGTTTTTTGACGGCTAAGAATGGGAAAAGGATTATATTAGAAGTATTTTCAACCTGGGGACAAGAGTTAACAGGCTAAGGATCTATTAAGAAATGCCTGAAGTAAAGCTGCTAATGTGATGATCCAAACTGCAGATTTTGGAGCCGGAGGCTATCACAGTCACCCTTCTTCAGCCAGCAAGCTTGGGAATGAAGTCAAAACATTTGAATGTAAGAGATCTGGGGAATAACCTAATTTAAGAAAAAGAATGTACAAATGCAAAGTGATGTGCTAGGTTTGAAGCGATCAGATTGGTTTGCACGGAGTGAATTAGCGGCAGAGTTACATGGACAGCTTTGCAACCAGCACATGAGTGGTGTCCCATGTGCCAGGACACAGAACAGAATGAGCACGACACATACTTGTCGATTCAGATAACCACAGAAAGGAGTCAATCTTAACTCTCTCAACCTCAGAAACAGGCACCGAGAAAAAGAAATGGAATAAAGTAGCACACGGCTTACTGCAGACACCATCAGCAAAAAAAAAAAGCTATTAAGCCTAACTAACTTGCAAAAGCATAATACACTGCAGTGCAATGGAAACAAAAGGTTTTTTCCCAGAAGTCAAATAGTTATGTTACCAAGAATTAAAATGTAAATCAGCCAGAACATGTATAAAATAGGCTTGCGTGTAACTTAGAGCTGGAAAACCTCCAGCCAATGCCTGTACTGGGAAGTGCAGCTTTTGAGCTGGCATGCACAAACCCAGGTGTTATCGGTAGGCTGAAACATTTTCTGCTTGAAGAGAAGGAATTTTTGAACACAGAATTTCACTCTAAACCAGCACTGCTGGTTGATAATCCTGTTCTGGACCCACCCACAAAAATCTGATGGATGTAACACAGAAGGAACCAGCCTTCCTTAAACGCGGTGTCTGAAAAATGCAGAGCCCACCATGAGCCTCTCCCTGTCCTACACTACAGAGGTGATGAACCTGCGATGGCAAATTTCTCTGCAGTGAGTGGAGGGAGGTAGACTTGTCTTAATTGGAGCAGACCAGGTGAATACTTGCCCTGAAGTTAGTTCCAAATAAAATCAAGTCTCTATTTCAGAGATTTCTTTGATGAAGAAGTTATGGAGTGCATCATTGCTGGAGAAACTGACTTCCCAAAGCTAATAAAAAAAACAAAACTTTTGCACAAATTTTAATTATAGTTTCTCTTGCAGAGCTACAGCTTCTAACCATCATCTCACCTAGGCAAAATCCATGAACATATTAGTAAAATCATTTTTACTAAATGGGCCTTGGCTCTTAAAAATATATCTAAAATTATCATTACAAATATGAAGCAGCAACATCCAAGAGCCAACTATTATAGTTCCATTCTGCAGAATGTTAGCTTAGAAAGGGAAAAAAATAGCAATAAAGTCCATCTGTTTGCAAAAGACTGTTGAACGAAAATTAGATCTGACAAAAAAAAGCACCAAAACCAGGAACTATATCCTATAGAAAAATGTATTATTAACATTTGAAATCAACACTTCATATCAATTTTTTTTTCAAAAAATCTGAGAGATTTTGGCAATATTCAGAAATAATTACTTTATTTAGCAGGAATAACTTCAGTTATTGACTGTTGCTGCGTTGACTACAAGAGTACACCTCCACTACTGGGCCTAACTTCAGGGAAGTATTCTCCTGGTCTGTTCCAAACTAAGACTGCTCTGCCACCCTCCACCAATTGCACAGAGAAATCTGCCATCCCGGGTTAATCAGTCTTCACTTCCTTCTCCAAGGTATCTTCCTTCGGTTTAATTCAACCGTCAACCACACAACATGACCACGTACAAACTGGGAGCTGGAGTTTAAATGCTTCACATCCACCTTTGTTGGCAGAGCAAGACAAGACAAGACCACAGCCACGGGTCTGACTGATACTGCACTGAGCATGAAACTACACAAAACAAAAGAGTGCAGCACTGTCAAGCCAAGAGATGAGCCCAGCCATAAAGAACCATAAAGAATTGTGTTAAAACAAACAAACAATTTTATGGAGAAAGAATTTAAAAAACGTTAAGAATATCTGTACTAGGAGACACTTTCAAATCGTTTTAGAAACTGTAAACATTTGAGCTTAGGCAAAATAGATACAAAATCTAGGAAAACTGTTCAAGAAAACAGGGAAAAAATATACACCTAATGGCATGAAAGAATCTTTTCTAGTAAGAAAATAGGAGCAGTGTCACAATGTCATTGTCTTGAAAGATGATAGCTAACCAGCCAACAATCACACAAGCTCCTAGTATGTTCTTAATGCCAACTTCATCAAAGCTACAAGTGATGATTAAGACCCCCAGAACCAAACAGAAAAAGAGAATCACAGCTCACACTGATCCAAGAAGCTTGCGGTTAAAAGCATAGAAGTGGATTTCTGGATAGAAATTTAGTTTTTAAATGACTGAGGAAGCGCAAACATGCTATCTTTTGAGAGACTTACGAACATGGGAAATTACAGGTTACACCTACCTTCCAAGTATTTAGTTACAATTCATTAAGCTGAAATTTACCACAATATCTGATGTTCATTCATTCTGGTATAAATACAACAGCTTTATACTCTGCGATTTCATTTGCAAACACATTTTCCTGTAATATACAGAAAAAAACTCAATGATGCATCGAAGTAGCACCAACACAGCTGAAGGAAGAACTTCTCCATTGCTGGCTTAATATCTCACTTCTTTCTGATACCTGCATGGCTGTTCCCTGAATGTGCTCTGCTTTGCTCACGGCTGTCTGCTCACCGCCTTGGCTTGGGCACTGGCTTGCTGGGTGTTCCTCAAATGTTTTGCCTGTTGGTTTGGCTGGGAGTCACTACTGGGATCACAGGGGTTTGTGGGGTAATGAGACATGAACTAAAACATGAGTAACAAGTCAGAGATGAAGTTTCTGCCAAAACTTACATCAGAGCCCAGTGGAGGTCTTCAAAAGAGTAGGCGGGATGGCATGCATGGATAGATCCATGAGCAGCACAGACTACAACTAAAATTACTGTCCTACCTTCATTATATTAATTGTGTTAGGTGCATTGCTCCACCTTTGTTTAACATAAGCACAACCACCTTATAACAAGTATTTTCTTCCTGTCCCTTTTTTATTCATTCACCCCCCGAGCTCTCGCTACACAGCCTGGTGGGCCTGCTCAGCATCAGTGCGGCCTGCAACAAACTCCGTGCAAACACCAGTGCCTGGCTGCCAAAATGCATCTCATCAGTGCTGGGAGCTCGCATGGCTGACAGCCCAAGGAGCAGCCGGAAGGCTGGCAATCGAGATGGGGCATGGCACGAGTCCCCTGTGCACAGCACTTTTCGTGAGCTTCCTCATGACAGCTGCTGTCCTTGTTCAGCACGTTCCTGGTGGGCTGCGCGTAACAGCACTCAGCATCTCATACGTTTTTTGCCTCAGGTTTGCGCTTAATGAATCAGCCAGGACTACGCAAAGGACTTCAAGCGCAGCATCGATGGAAGCCACAGATTCTGGCACAACAAAATATGTAAAAGCCCCGTCACTGCAGAAATCCTTAGCAAGCAGGCAGGAGCTCGTGCCTGACCCATCCCCAGTGCCCACTCTGGACTACAGTGCCACAGCTAGCCACCTATCAGATAAAGCCAAGTGTACACTGCTGCAAAGCTGTCATAGGAGAGGCTGAGTGAAACAACACCAGCATTTTCACCTTATATTTTTCTCTGAATTCTATTATATATATAATATATTCTCTCTGAATCTATCATTTCCACTAGACTTCATAGATGATTAATCAGTAATCTCTCACTGTTTTCAAGTATCCCAGGGAAAAAATACGTATTTATTGGTATTTGTTCAAGGTTTTAAGGAGAACGCTTTTTTTGTGGGAAAGAAAGAAAATACATTTTTTCCTTTGTTTTTCAAACAGTCTTGCTTGATTTGTAGAAATTTCCTTTACACAAGGCTGAAACGTGGACTTCTAAGGCTACAGCTTACAAGTAAGCAAGTAAACCAGGATGCAATTTTCAGAAGAAGCCAGAGGCTTCTAATTGTGAAATAGCAGGGCTAAAAACTTAAGACTTCAGCTTTTGTCCAGGAAATCTGAATACAAACTACATCCAAATGTTCTGAAAGACAATTCTGTTTCTTCAGAATTCCACCTGCACTGCGTGTTACAGACAAAACTAAGTTCCCTCCAAGAGACTCACCAACCTGGACAAGCCGCTTACTTCCCACATATTTCCAGGCCATCAAATCTGGAAAGCAATCAGTTGCTTCTGTTAACTCCAAGTTTGTAAAAGCACGCATACATTGTTCAATTCCGTTGAAACTAGTCCTGAAGCTACGATGGTCCACACAGACACAGTATTTGTTCCAACTGTAAAACACACAGGAGATTTGCTCGTAGCCTCCTTGATGACCAGGAACAGCAGCTAAGGCACAAAGAGTGAGCTGTTGAATTTTTTCAGAACGTTGGGAGCATCCCACTGTGGAAAATGCTCTGTGCTATCAGCTTTTGGCAAGCTAGGGAAAATACTGATATTAAAACAATTTATTCACACAGATTTTTACCCAGAAATCTTCTGGTTAAGACTCTGGGGAGAGTCAGATTGGTAGGTGAAATGAGGTGAAAATTACAGGAGAATGAGGCAAGCCTACCTCATGGCAAGGATACAACCTGCAGTCCTGAATTTCAACAAACACTTTGCAAGCAATTATGCAGAGGCAATTCTGAAGTGACAGCAGATACACCAGTGGCTCTTCACTAACACCAGAGAAAGCAGCAACAGAAACGAATCTCTAGGGCCTACTTCAGTCATCTTTGTATTATTAACACTGCAATCTTTATGCAGCTTTGTTGGCAGGATCCTCAGCATAGCTGCAGCATTTTCCTTTAAGACAGCAGGAGGTCTGCTGAAGTGTACTGGGACAATGCTTTTCCCCGTGCTACCCAAATAATGGGGGCAAAGTGTTACAGGCTGCCTCCTTCACAAACGCTTGCAACTCCTGGATAGGAATCCAAGGTGACGAATGTGACACAGAAGCAGCAGGACATTACCAGTTTGTAAAAATTTGATTTGAGGCATATGCCCATCCCTACAGGTCTCCTCAAAGATCCCTGAGGCAGGTTGCGTGCCCACGCTCCCCGAGGTGCTGCTTTCCTTTGTTTAGTGAGGGGACACAACAACTACCTAAAAGAGAAGGCATATTGGTCTCAGAAGTTGACAAATTGCTGCTCTGAGTGGTGATGTTATGAATTTTTAAAGGAACCTCATTACACCACTTCCCTCACACACTGCATGGCATAAAGGTCAAATGCTCACAAACTCATATTTCTCTTCACAGCGGCAGACGTTGTTTTGTTCACTTCTCCTCCCTCATGCAGAATTAAAGTGAGGAATCAAAGAGCTTTTCCTCTCTCCTTGTGGCAATAATATCACAACTGACTTCTTACCCACTGCCTTAAATATCTATTTAAAGGTTAGTTATAGTCATAAAACAAGTATCCAGAGCAAAGCCAATGTGACGATTTATGAAACAGTTTTTATGCTTTATGAGCCACCGTTTGAGCAAATGGCAACTCTCCAGCACCAAGATAAGGATTAGTGCAGAAGTAAGATCCCATCTTATGAAAGAAAACCATTAAATAGAAACTTCACTCTGATGAGCTCCTCCATTAGCTAGATATCACCCTAATCGGTAGTAAAGTCTCCCTCCACAAATCTGTCAGTGACATCTGTAGGCATTTCATGCTTTCAGCCAGCAGGGATTGATAAACACTAGTAATAAATGATGAAGATCTACTATTATGATGAAGAAAATATAGTTTTCTCTTTGTAAGGGAGATGGGTGACAACCCACTGATATTTGGCTGGAATTTGGCTGTTGTACGGCTACTGCACATGAGGGGCTTTGGAAGCTCAAGCCAGTCACCCTCTGAAAGGACAAACCTTGTCACACACAGCAAAAGTAAATTCAAAGCACCTTGTGTCTCTCCTGTGGTTGATCCATGCCAGTGATGCTGGCACCTGTACCTGGGATGCTCATTAAATGATTTCTGGAGGTTCATTTGAATTTGATTTTTATTTCAATTCCACTAACTCTGTGGAACACAAGGAAGTGTAACACTCACAAAGATTTCTAAATCCAGTTTATTTCTGAATGACCTGATCCTTGGTAACGAACAGAAACCCAAAGCCCTTAGCTTGCTTGGGAAGGTACTCAAACCCTTTAGCCCATCTAATGGAGGCAAGTGGAGACAAAGGACTCTGCTTGCAGACATAATTTGCAAAAGGAGCTCCCTACACCACACAGCTATGATGGCAGACAGATGCACTCCAGGAGCCCAGCTCACATTCAGGCATCTGCTCTACCTAGACTGCAAACCCTCCAGCTTCCTCAGCTCAACACCTGTGGCACACCACGGCCCTGTGCTCAAACTCAGCAGTACATCCCCATGTTACAAAGCCATGAGCACAAGAATCAAGGCCCACAGATAGCAGCTCGGCATATGGTGGATGCATATCATCACAGTCATACTGAATCCTATGGTAATGATGGACTCAAGTGATGTAGCTCTAAAAATACATACAGTATAGGAAATTAAAATGAGTTATTTTAGTGATTTTGCTCGGAGACATAAACAGCTGCTGCTGACTAGAGTCAATTGAAGCAAAATTGAGGTGTTCACTCTTGAAAGCTGCTTATTTCAGATCTATTTACAATGAATGGCTGATTATTTCCATTCTAGAAAGAACTACATCACTTGAAATACAATAATAAACAACAACTTTAATAAGAACACTCAGAAACACATGAGGAATGTCTGGATTCACAACAGGCAAACTGTTCAGCATGATCTTTAGGTCTGTTAGGCATCACAATGCAATGCTAAACAGAATGGCTTTTAGGGACTTAGATCTGTATCTTAACATTCTTGCCCCAAGCTATTTATAGATTCTGACAAAATTTACTTTGTTTACAAAAGAGAATATAATTTACTGTTTCACTCCCCGGTTTTATTTTGCCTTCACTGCTAACTGCAGAATTGACATAAGTACAAAGTCTGATTAATTAATATAATGATTATTCTATGGCCCAGTGCTCTTTTCAGAATAGTACTTTGATCTGCCTTTGTCCTGAGATGAAAAGCATTCTGAAGATGAGACTTTCTCTTCTTGATTTAACCTTTGTTCATCAGTAATTTTTCTCCTCCAATCCTTAGAAATCGTTTCTATATTTAGAATCAGCATCTACTCCCAAAATAATGAGCAAAAATTCACCTGACAGCTATAATTTACTAATGAAGTGGAAAAGAATATCAAAGATCTACTTATTAAAGGCAGTGCTCCGACTGACAAGTTTTGCCTCCACTCTGAACAGATCCTAAAATACATTTTTTATTTTACCAAATAATCTGAGCCTTTCTACACGCTGTCTCCCTTCTCCAAAATAATACCCTTTTGATTCTGATTTATTTCATTGAAGGAGAAAAATCTTGAAAACATTTTTTTCCTGACATGATCAATTATCCTGAAACCCTTCTGAAAGAGAAGTATGATTTGATAACCAGTTTCTGCAGCTGTCACCTAGATAAACAATTTCTTCAACTACAAGAGTGCCCAAATGAAAACCTTACATTTGTAGAGCACAGATGGTTGAAACTAGGCATAGCACTTTGAAAAACATAAAAGCAATTAATTTTCTAATTACATCTCCAAAATAATCCTTTTTATAATTTTAGGTCTGATTAGAAATAAATTCTGTCTTTTTTCCAATCATGCTTTCCAGGCAGAGTTACCCAGATGACAAAATCAGCGCCCCACTTCCCATATCCACCATACTGCAGGCCACAGAGCAAAACGAATCCTGGCTGTTCCCTGGATCTTGAAAGGTAAGCGGATACCACAAGAAGAGGCAACAAGATCAAACTACTAGGATAAGTAGAAGGATATCACAGAATCACAGAATTGCAGGGGTTGGAAGGAACCTCTATAGATCAAGTCCAACCCTCTGCTAAAGCAGGTACCCTACAATAGGTTGCACAGGTAGGCATCCAGCTGGGTCTTGAATATCTCCATAGAAGGGGACTCCACAACCTCTCTGGACAACCTGTTCCAGTGCTCTGACACCCTTACCATAAAGAAGCTGTTCTTCGTGTTAGTACGGAACTTCCTGTGTTCAAGTTTTATGCTGTTACTCCTTGTCTTGTCACTAAACACCTCTGAGAAGAGCCTCATGCATTTGCCTCCCATCTCCCTTTAGATATTTACAAACATTAATCAGATCCCCCTCTGAATCTTCTTTTCCTCATACTGAACAGACCCAGGTTCACAGAATCACAGAATTGTAGGGGTTGGAAGGGACCGCTAGAGATCATCGAGTCCAACCCCCCCTGCCAAAGCAGGTTCCCTACAGCCTTACACAGCCTTTCCTCATATAGGAGATGCTCCAGGCTATTCATCACTTTTGTGGCCCTCCACTGGACTCCTTATAGGAGATCTCTGTCTTTTTTGAACTTTTGAGGAGCCCAGAACTGGACACAGTGCTCCAGATGTGGCTTCACCAGGACAGAGTAGGGATGAAGAGGATCACTTCCCTCGACCTGCTGGCCACGCTCTTTATATGCTCCCCAGGATACCATTGGCCTTCTTGGCCACAAAGGCACATCGGTTACTCCTTTCCAGGTGCAAGACTCTACACTTGCTCTTGTTAAACCTCATCAGGTTCCTCCCTGACCAACTCTCCTGTTTGTCCATATCTTGCTGAATGGCAGCACAGCCTCCTGGTGCGTCAGTCACTCGTCCCAGCTTTGTATCATCAGAAAACTTCCATATCAGGCACTTAAGACACAGAAAAGTAGGCCATTCCAACTTCTGCTTAACCTCACAACCACGATTATTATCTCCACTTCAGATGCGACAGATTTAGATACAAACAGCACTTATTTCTTTTCTACCTCACAGTAAGCACGGCAGAACAAAACCAAAAAAAAAGATCACTGTTTCAAGTCTTCATTCTGATGAATGTTAGTCTCTGTAGGCATTCATTATTAATAGATTTTTATGACTGACGCTTTCTTTGTAATGACAAGAAGCAGTAAAATGCACAGGCTATGGATTCAGACTTAGAAACTCCCTGCTTGCCTGTTTTAGGATGCCCGTTGCTTATTATTCTTTCAAGACAAAACGAATGTTTTAAAGTGCTCCTAGATTTTTGGATATTGTCCAAAACAAAAGATGATTTCTTAAATACATAGAAAATAACCAGTTCAAGTAATGTATGCCCATTTGTGTCCTTAGGCATGTCTGAATGCAAGGTATACTTCCATGTAATGAACTGAAAAGTCTTTTGACCTACTTAATGAACCACGAATCATTCAAGGAGCTCCCTCAACCAACTATGAAACTGGTCTGATTCAGGGATCCAAAAGCTGTGGCAGAGCAAAAGCCCTCAACACATGGATGGAAATGGAGATGCTCTGTTCAGCCAGAGCCCACCTCCCTAACTCCGCGCGGGAGATTCAGTGGGATGGCAACGTGTGCACACAGCCTGCTACTCCACGTGTTCATGCCGATAGGATCACTGATTAGCAACAATCCAGCTCAAAGATGTGATCTGAATTCACCACACTTAGCTGGAAACTCCACCAACTGAACTACGAAAGTTTGTGCTGTACTGGGAAAAAGTTATGGAGGGGTGAGAGGAAAAAAAAAAAAAAAAAAAAGCCAAACAGCACACACTACACATGTGGAGAACTGCTAACACAGTGACCCTTTTAAGATGCTTCATACATTACCTCATGGAAAAACAGCTTACCCCAGGGACATATAAACATCTTTCAGAAGCTGTAGATTTTTGAACATCTGCGGGGACAGCTGGCACGATGGTTACAGCAGCTGTCGCACTTGAATTATGAAATTGTGCATTGCCCAAGGAAAGGATCAATGTCATGCAAATCTCACAAACCTGAATTCGAGTCACACAGAAAATGAAGGTGGGAGAGAGAAGTTATTTGAATACAACTTTTCCAATGTTGTAAGCCAGGCGTTTTTTGAATCACTCCGTAGATTTCAAATAAAACATTACGCGTTATGCCTCATAATATGTACAGCATCTGTATTGGCTTCCATCTGAACGCTTATTCTATTTTAATAGAATTCTAATAGACATTCAAAATCTTTGGGGGAAAAACACTGGAGAAGCAAAAAGCCTATGGAGTTTTTAAATCAAATTTCATTACAGCATTCTTTTTTTTTTCCCCTCAGAACACACAGGAGAAGTGTTCGGTATTTCTGCTTGAAAAAATCGTGCCTCCGTTCAAGGCTGATTAGTTATGTGACTGACCTGATTTATTGTGTAGCGCTGCTACTTCAAAAGAGGAAGAGCCCCGAACAAAGAAACTAAGTTACGAGGGTATAAATGACCTGTCCCCATCAGACAGATGGCAGAAATTATTACATTTACTATTTCTTAACTTGCTGTTCAAGAGACACTGCTCTGTGTGAGAAAAAAAAAACTCTACTCTTGAGGAAATTCAGTTAAAAACAGCTGATGCTCTCTGCTCCCACAAGACAAACAAGAGCAGAGCGCTTTTCGGAGACTCTTGGAGCTCAGCTTTGTTTCAGAGGGGTTCCCCCAAGCTCAGGGGAGCCCTTGGGATCCACAGGATGTTCTGGGCAGCTGCCCAAAGCTCTCTGGCACCCCACAGCTGGCTTGGCCTGTCAGCACTCCTCCATCACACTCCTGAGGAATACCAAAAGCACATCATCCAGCTTCTCAGGAAAAGGTGGTGGGAGGTACAGAAGTGAAACAGCATTATGCCCTCATTATATTCTCCCTGTCAGGAAGGTATCGGCTCTCTCCAGTCCAGGAAGGGCAGGATTTCTGGGTGCTAACTCAGCAGCAGTAGCAATGTTCATTGAAGGAAAAGAAAAAAAGAAAAGAAAAAAAAAAAGCTGAAAACCTTTTACTTTGTATGTTACCTACAAACAAAAGCATGCACTAAAGTTCACGAATCAATTTCAATAACGCGAGAGGACAGAAACTGCTTCCTAACGTTTACTCTGTACAGGTAATCGAAGCACTAATAACATAGACAATGTAACTAGAAGCCCACCGCAGGACAAAGAATTCATTTTCTTTGGTCAGAGCCTCCCTAAATCTCTTCTGGGGGGGGGGGGGGGGGGGGGGGTGAAGCCAATT
Source organism: Alectoris magna (assembly GCA_030625065.1). Lineage (NCBI taxonomy): Eukaryota > Metazoa > Chordata > Aves > Galliformes > Phasianidae > Alectoris > Alectoris magna. The sequence continues at coordinate 163,680,189 of CM060560.1, read as the reverse complement.
AAATTTCTTTTATCAGGAACTTCTACACAATTTCATGCCTTTTCCTCATGTTGTCTCCCCTCCCTTGTCTTTTTAAGACAGGAAAAAGTGCTGGAACAAATATTTCTTCAGATTTTTGGTGCTTCTGGCAAAATTCTTAGTACGACAACAAAAGTACACACCAAACAGTACAAATGAATACAAAACCCATCTGATTCTCATTTGTAATGGTTTGCTCAATCATTAGCAAGATGCAAAGCTTAGGTATGTAATATTTTTTGTTGTTAATTTAATTACTTCATTCCTTTATAAAAAAAAAAAAAAGTATATATATATATATATCAGAAGTAGTTGCCAGTGAAGACAAGTTCAGTATTAAAATAGTGCAGGCCATCAGTGCTATCAGTGTATTCCCTGCACTAGTGAATTATGCCCACTTTGTTAGAAGGAATTGTCTTCAGTTAATGCAACACACCCAAAGTGGAAAAGAATGCTGAGCCAGCAAATTGTAATTTAACTATTACCAAGACAAATTGGCAGCAGCTCTCAGAGGAGTACATTCAGAAGAGCCCCAATAATCAATGCAGCGAACAGTAAACCAATAAAGCATTTCAGTATCCTTTCCAAGGATCATAGTGTTGATTAATTTACTAATAGATTTACACATAAGAAGTTACCCATGTATATCACTGTCAATTTTTAATGGAGTGTTCTCAGGAGTGCTTCATGATTAACACTGCACACCATTTTAGTTAACAAGAAAGGCCATTAAACTCACTGTAAGTACAGCCTCATTCAATCTCTTGAGCAGCATTCTGAAGTACAGAGAAGGAAACATTCTTATGAAATACCTGTCATTCCTGTATCTGCACCACCCCATGATTATTGACAAACAGTTAATTCCTTGCATTCACCACATTCTTCGCCATATTTCCACTTCTGCTTCAGGTAACTGCATAAAAGCAATGCAAACAGATCTTTAAAGATCTTTTTAAACTTCTATATATTTAAATGTACAGGAATCAAACACATTCCACTGAATTGCTTAAAATTCTGCTTATAAAACTAAGCAAGGTTGCTAAGAAATATGAAGAGATTTGCACGTCAGTAAATTCAATAATTACTACTTTAAAGTGAACTTAAGAACTGCAACCACTTAGGACAGCACAAAATACGCTAAGAACTATAAATCTTCCAAATCAGATTATCCTGAACCTGAGATAGGACCATGAGGCACGTTCCTGATGAATCAAGAGGATGTGCATTGGTAAATTTAACAATATTCAAACCAGCTGACTGTTTCTCCTTGAGACCCTGAAGTTCTAAAGAGCCCTTTTCCCCCATTTCAGTGTCACCGGCTATGATTCAGACCAGTTCTGATCCCCAAGACCCCTCAGAAAGCAGCAGAATCAAGCAGCAGCAGCTGAACCACAGCACTAGAAGGCCTCACATAAAGTGGCTCACTGGTTGCAGCTCAGTTTTCGGAGTGATGCTGCTGATTTTTGGAGGAGACACTGACAAGGCATCACAGAAATGTGACCCAATTTTCCCAGTTTTGAAGTACAAATGACAAAGAAAGCTTGCACCCACTGAGCCTTTCAAAATCCTTCTCAGGTCTCCAAGCACCACCAATCACAAAATGTTTCCAACCCAACCTGACATACTGCATGACATAGGCAATGCTGTGGTTAAAGGGGCAAATCCCAGTGAGGTGACAGAATCAGGGCGGCACTGAGGAATTCCAAATTACCCTCAGTGAAATACTACCCAGGTTATCAAGTCTCTTCAGTATGAGATTTAGATTGGATATTAGGAGGAATTCCTCCACAGAGAAGGTGGTGGAACATTGCAACGGGCTGTCCAGGGAAGTACTGCAGTCCCTGTCCCTGGAAGCATTTAAGACATGCAGATATGGCCCAAAGGGCCATGGTGCGGTAGTGGGACATGGCAGGTCGTGTCAACCCCTGGACTCACTGATCGTTAAGGTCTTTTCCAACCTAGATGATTCTATGATTTTAAGTCGCTGAACTTATTTTTCTTAAAAATATAAGCAATGTTTACACCAAATCAGTCACTAAAATTGATAAAACAACAGTTTGCCTGCTATCAGGTCTCTCATCCCAAAACTAGGAAGTAGTTCACATATCATAGTTACCCAAAGTTTTAAAATTTTGGAAGGAGGGAACAGACAACTACCATTTACACATATGTAAACATGGAGTTGCTCAGTGATGCTACAGAGATACCTACGTGGTTTTTCTTTTTTTTTAATAGCTGAAGTAAAAGAAAAAGGGAAAATATCAGAACTGCACGCCCAAGGTCGTTTTAGTACAGTTTGTGGCCATTTGCAATGAATTCTCCACATCTCCTGGCAATTCCTGCTCAGCTGAAGAAGCTCATGAGGAAATTCACAGCACTGCAGTTTCTTTGCACTCTGATCTGATTCAATGTAGAGGAGGAAAGCCGTGTGCGTTCCTCAACTTTAGTTCTGCTGTTTTTCAGTAACACGTAAGCTTTCAGGCTTTTAGCACTGGAATTTGAATGAAAGCAAAAGGATCAATGGAAACACAATGCTGAACTTCACTGCTCCAGAACCACCAGCGCTTACTTGACATATACGCTACTCTAGTTTACATCAGTCTGCTTTAAAACATGTCAGTTGTCTAATCTTCTCTCACTGCTTATGAGAACACGTGAATTCAATCCAAATGTGCAAACTCTAAACGAATACATTTTCTCTACTCCTGAACTCTTTCTACAGTTACAGCATAGTGCCATCTGCTGTACATTTGCTTATGTACAATTGTTCCAACCACCAAAATAACTCCAAAAACATGACGGTTATTTAAAAAAAAAATGAAGCACAAGCAGTCTTACAGTGCACAACTTTGTCAATATTTTATATTTAAAAAAAAATGAAGCACTGCATATTCTATTCTGCAAGCATTCAAAAGGCTACGCAGATGTATGCTAACATATGGGTGGCTGCTGAATAAAGAAATCAAATGAGACCACAGGGAGCCACGGCTTTTATTTCCCTCAGAAAAAAAAAAGCTGATTTTTATGGTCACAGCTGGAGTTCACATGAATCGTCTTCAACTAAACATTAATACGCGCTTTTTATTGCATTCCCTAATTATCAACAAATGATGACACAGACTGAGAGAGATGCCAATTTTCAGAGTTCATCCTTCTTCAGCTCACAGTATCAGCCATAAACACCCTTTTTTTTTTTTTTTCTTTTTCTTTTTAAACAGGAAACAACAACAAAATAAAGCGTGTCCTTGTAGACAGTCAATTAAATGTTCACAGTCAATCTTTAGGATAACATATCTGAGCACAGCTACTTCATCAGAGCTGCACTGAAATGAATAATACAGTGAGAGGCACTTGTGTTGTTAGTAGATATTCCTCCCCTTATCAAATAACCTATCAGATTCTTGAAATGTCCCTTCTTTTTCCAATGAGGATATTAACTTTCCTTGCAGACCCTTAGCATGGGTGTTAGTCTTTCCAATGGTTAAGAAGTACCCTTTAGTCTAGAGTTACTTCTGACTTTGCCAGTACTGGGACTACTAAAGAATTGGCCAGCAAGAGCTACAAAGAGTATCCAGATACCACTTACTCATATAAGCACACATTAAAACTACCCGAGGCCTCACAGCACCTCCCTCCATGACTTACTAGATTGCAAGAGCCAAGTAAGCACAGCCAATGTTTTAATGCAGTGCCTCACTACAGCCCTGGAGAGTTCCTAAGGGTGCAGAGCAGCTCCACTGGGTGCTACAGCCCCTGTGCATAAAAATCCTCTGCACTAAAAAGGGCTTTGGGGGGGAATATTGGTCCATTCTTGTCTTCCAGTGTGTTCTCATCAGTGCAACTGGGTACTACAACGACATTCACGTTGTTTTGCATTTAAAATTACATGTATGAATCCACTCTTGGGAGCATTTAGTCTTCTGAAAACTAGTTCCTAGAAACATAATGTCTTCAACTAAATGGAGGGAGAATTCAACATACCGCATTATGTGTTCTCAGTCTCTTTCATTATTACATGTATTGAAATGTGGGTTATCCCAGGATAATCTGTCTTATTTTAGATAATTCTGGTAATTTCACTACAAGTCAATTTCTTACCAGATCAGATGACTCTGAAGTTTTAATTTATATGGTCATAAAAAAGGCTGAAGATCAATGTTTGCACTGAAAGTGGAAGACAAATTCCAAATATCAAATGAATTTTACAATACATTGCAATGCTCTGAATGCTCAGGCTTGCCAATATCACATGTGGTTAATAACAGTGCAACTGAACTCTCCCACCTCAGAAGCAACAACTGCATCTTGTCCCAGTTTTGCAAGGAATAGGAAGCTGGAATTCTCCAATCTACATAACAACAGCAGTAGACATCGAGGGGAAAAAAAATTAAGTGGTGAAAGATACTGCTGTCTTATTAAGAGCATCTGATGCACCTGCTGTGATATTTCATTGATTACAAAATGAACATGTGCAGAAATAACTATAGAAGGGTACAAATATTTCTCTGGAGTCACACCAGATCTGCCAACCATGAAATGTATGCTGCTAAATTACTGATGCTACTTGCAAATTAATGTTCTCTACAGAGAGAATTTTTGAGCAGCAAAATTTTGAACAGCTGATTTGTAAGTTAAACAAGGAAAAGGAATAAATCTGAAGTAGTCTACCGAAAATATCACAGCTAACCTTTACTTCTTGCAAGTCTTGATGTGCATTGCCTCAGCAAGAAACAAATGCTCCATGCCTCTTTCAAACCTCTGTCAACGAAAATCACACAGACAAACGTGGGTCATAACAGGCAACTCGATTCTGGTTTTGAAGAAATCCAGAAGCTAACAACATTCGAGAAAATGCAGAGTACCTGCTTCTCCCTACAAAATGCATACATGAGAGTGATAAACAGGAGTGCATTTGCCAAATTGTGCCCTGATAACCCCTTTGAGCATCAGAAGTGCAGTTTGAAAATTAAATTGATTTTTGTAAAAACAAGTCTATAAATTGACACATTGCATTTTGTTTCAGGAGACACCATTTTGGGTAGAGTGTTAAAAAGTAGTACTGCTGTTTCCATTCAGAAGATGTTTCTGTTAAAGCAAGCACTTTTTTGATTACAAAAGTAATAATAATAGAATCAAGAATCATCTAGGTTGGAAAAGACCTTTAAGAACAGCAAGTCCAATAATCAACTTGGCCTACCATGTCCCACCACCAAACCATATCCCTTAGTGCCATGCCCATATGTCTCTCAAATACCTCCAGAGAAAGAGACTACACTAATTCTCTGGACATCCCATTCCAGTATTTCACCACCCTTTCCATGAAGGACAACTTCTTGATATCTAGTCTAAACTTCCCTTGGTGCAACCTGAGACCATTTCCTTACATCCTATCAGTTGTCAACTGAGAAAAGGCAAAATAATAATATCCTATTTTCCAGCACTTTTATGTGCATAGTGTTGCCACGGAAGACTGTCCCAGACTACCATTTCATTAAATCCTACCTGTCTGCAAAGTCTACAGATGCAGCAGCATTCATAGGCACCAAACTGTGAGCACAAGACAAGCGCAAAACATGTTGCTCTGCTGTAACTCTGAACTACCCCAACTTTCAGTCATAGCCTGCTTATAAGTGCTTCAAAGGTGAATGTAATAAAAACTAATTTCTTACTAAACAGCTCACGTATGTTCTATATTTGCCATACTTTTATCTCTTCTGTCTTCCCACTCAGTTTTGCGAGAAAACATAACTGACTGCAGTTGGGCTTACAAGAGTATCTGACAACAAACAGAGCTTGAGAAGGAGCAATTCATCCTGACTTCCAGCCTCCTGGAAAAAGAAAGTTATTTAAATCAATAACACGGCATGATCTCCACTCTAAACTGTGAAAATCACACTTTTACTGATACAGAGCATTGCTGCATACACTATAACATGGACTCATCTAAAAGAAATACACTCATGCAGTAATGACTTGTCCCCCTTCCTGTCATGTATATAATAATAATTAACCACTGGTGCCAATAAATAACATTACTTCTTCAAGCAAGAGCGGAATCAACTGCTGAATTCTGTTGGCAGAGTATAAAGGTAATGCACTGGGTTCTTTGCACAGGTTAATCACAAATCTTCATCATTCAGCCACTGAACAGATAATGAAAAATGCAAAACTCAGTTTTGGATGGCGCCTTACTTAACAGCCACTTCAGTACAGAAAGAGTGCAGAAACGAATCATAGAATCATAGAATCACAAGGTTGGAAAGGACCTACAAGATCATCTAGTCCAACAGTCCTCCCAATACCATAGCTACTGAAAAACCACTAAACCCTATCTCTTAGCTCCTTATCCAGACGCCTCTTGAACACTGCCAGGGATGGCGACTCCACCACCTCCCTGGGCAGGCCATTCCAGTGCCTGACCACTCATGAAGCATGAAAAGCTTCGTGTTCATTCAGCCTCAGCTTGCACAGTATTAACAATGGCTGAATTACGATTTCCTGAGGTTCTCATGTGAAACTTCAGTACTTTTTAGGGGAGAAAAAAAAAAAAATCATAATCATGGAGTCTGCTTATTATTCCTTTTTCCTACACGACCTTTTTTTTTTCCTCTACAGACATTAAGAATCACAGAATGTGGCCAACTAATTCTGTTCAGATCACTAGCAACCAGGGCAGGAAAAGCACATTAAAAGGGAAATTGGTATCCTTGTACTGTAGGAAATAACTCTGGGGGCAAGGCAGCACTTTCAGGGACACTACACTGTCTTGGAGTTGGCTGAGCTGCTGCTTTGAGTCTTGACTCTTCAGCCTCGAGTGAGAGACTCAAGAGTAAAATAGTCAGAGCTGAAGATCCATGATTTTTCAGTGCACAAAATATTTACTAAAATCTATTAGCATGAAAGAGGACTGAGAGAAAAAAAAAATATTAAAAATATGTCATCACAACTAAAGGGATGAATTATGTTAACACACTACAGAACTGGATTTGAATTTCAGGGCTTATGTAGGATTTTTCTTTTTTGGCGGGAGGAGGGGCTTTAGGATTTTTTTGTTGTTTTTTTTTTAAGTGAGAAACTTCTATGTCTCAGCATTATCTCAGTTCATCACATTGATTATGTCTTTCTCTAAAGCTCTTGAACAACAACCTCGTGCCTTAAGTCCAAAATCAATACCAGCTTCTGGGCAGTTGCGTGGTCATACTCTTGAAGTTCCCACAAAAGCAACTCCTCAGAGTAGTATACGGAAACACAGCTGTGATGAATGAGCCAGTGGCATTCAGCCTTTCAAGCTCAGTGTTTGAAAACAGTGTCTCCTGAGGAGGCAGGCGCCCAGTGCCTTGGAAGCCCAGAGGAAGAGAGCTTTTTCCCAGGAGAGAACCCAAACTCACCAAGGACAACAGCATTGCAGCTCTACTGAAAAAGAGGCTGCATCAGCTCAGTCAAGCTCCCATGTTCAACTCATTCACTCGGCTTTCATTAAGAGGGAGCAAAATTCACTCTCAATAGCCATTCCTAGGCAAATTTGCTCTGTATGGGTGAAACTTGTTTTGAACAAAAATGCTGAAGTTTTTTTTTCCTTTCCATCATTTTTAATGAAAACTAAAACAAGGCTGTTTTCCCGTAGACTTGCTTAAATCAGGTCTGTCATCAATAATTCAGCAGTAAGAACAGTGAATATCAAGTAGTAACTTGAATTTATTAACAAGTATTTTTGTTATGGGGTGCCTGGGTTTAAATCTCATTGAGAGTATTTCTAACATGCAAAACAACTTCAACATTCAAAATGTTTTTATGCGTAATTTTGATGACTGGAGAGCTTCCACATGTGGCACTTAAATGCACTTTATTTACCCAAGGGTAATTTTAAAAAGTTGTTGTTTTAAAATAAAGGTGTTTCAGACAAATAAGTAAATGAGAACTGATAGTCTTTCTTCTTAATTTACATTTACACAGACATAGAAGAATTTTAAGGGTTTTATACTAGAGAAATCATTTCGTCACTATACAAAGTATCAGACAGCAAAAGCAGTTTCCCTTTCATACACTTAGTAGAAAAATATTCCTGCCTGGCAATTCACAGTTATTCTAAACAACAATAAACACCCTTCTCCCTATGTATATTAACATTAATTATCAGCCTCATAATTATTTCTCCATCTGTTGGAACCTGTAGACCACAGCCCCATAGGTTAACAACAGCAGCGCAGACTTGTGCCTCCCTAACAGAATGGGTCGTTTCTAACACATATTTTACAGAGACAGACCAGAGCTGATCCCAAACCAAAAATTCCTTCAGTGGAGGATACCCTAGGATGAGTCTTTTAGGTTTCATTTGAGCAACTGGCTGAAAATATTCCTGCACCGTAAACTGACTCATTTTACCAAAGATCTCTTGCTGTTTTTCTTAGTTTGAGAAGCATTTCATTGGTAAGGATTTTGATCAGCCTCCAAAATGACCATTGCAATCTGCAACAGCATCAAAAATATGAGTTACGTTTGAGAAATTATCAGCATTTTCTTGCTCAGCCTCCAAAACACTATGATCTAAAGCTGAAAGTGAATGCCTTCTCTTATAAAAATATCCTCCAGCAAAATGTATGCACATAAATAATTCTATCACACCTATTTTGTTTTGATTTAGCTGATGGTTTTACATAATCAGACAATCAGGGAGCTGACAGTTTCTATTTTCAATTCTGTCAGACACAAATGTGAATAAAAGGTATCTGAATAACTGGTAGCCCATTGGTGTTATTTGAATCAGAAGGCACAAGCTAAATCCCAGCTCCCCTCAGACCCTTCTTGATTTTCCCAGCCAGTTACTTGAGGAACATGCTTACTTTGAAATGTGACCGCAGTCCACCCTCTGCCACTGAGTTACCAGAAATTTGAATGCACGGAATAACCTATGTGAAACTGACACAAAATGATCCAAGTGGTGCTGGTTTTATCCTTAACGAAGCACTGTAAAATGAATTTGTGAAAAGTGGAGACAACTTTAAGAAGGAGAGACTCTCTGAGAGTGAAGAGAACTTTGCCCAGCACCCAGGCAGCCCAGGCTGGGTGGAGAGAGAGCTATTTGTTCATTAATTAAGAAAAAAATAAAAAATCTCTGCTTCCTCAGCTTTGCCTTTTGTGCAGTCAGCTATTACCTGCTGTATTCAGTACCCACTATGTTTTGACTCTGAATAGTTGAGCACTATTCTCAATTTGAGCCAAAACTGGACAGATTTTGCTGCGATAAACATTACCCACATAACCAATTTTGCTTGAAGACTAAATTCTACTATCTGCTATGAGCAGAACTAGTATTATTTCAGTGAAGACAGTTAAACATCACCAGTATCACCCACATGTGGAGTTGTGATGTAATATCCAGAACCAAAAAAACTGACTTCCAAATTCCACTTTGGATTTGCCAAGAGTCTCCCAATTCACAAAACTGGTCCTGGAATTCCTTCTAGATGAGGTGAAAAGGGGTCTAAAATGGTGAGGCACGAAGGATCCAAAAACATCTATTATTTGCTTGCTTAATCTAAAAGACCAGGGAAAAATAACGAATACGAAAAGCACTGCTTCACATATAATGAGGAATGGGTAAAGAAAGTCAATCAAACCACAGAAGTTACTCTGATTAGCAATATCCATTTGTCATCATTTTCTCAGAACAGCTGAGAACTACACAGAATTAAGCAGCCAACAGACTGAGTGCAACAGCATTACACTTGAATGCTGATTGCTTCTGTCCCCCAAGTTATGCAAATAGGATTGGCCCATGTTATATTGCATGGGTAGGTAAAATTTTCTCTCTGCTTTTCCATCAGTGCTAACCCCAATCTTAGTGCCTGCCTATTTGCCTACTGTTCTGCACTGAGGCCCAGCATCCGTGTAAGTTCTGATTTCTTGTCACATTGTGGAAACGTCACAATTAGACACTTCCTAACACTCTCCCTTTCCTGGGGACGCTTGCCAGCAGATGCAAATGTAGCAGACGTTAAAATGGGAGAAATCTTTCCAAAGCAATCAGTGTGTCGGAGTTCTCTGTTGTTAAGATAAAAATGAAAAATTGTGACAAATTTAATATAAAATTACGGATTACAAATAGCACATGAATTAATCAATTCGCTGTGTAACTTCGTGATAACTTGCTGGTTGGTTCTGCTAAAATGTTAAAGGCGATTGTCAATCACCTTAGCATCCTGGTTTACTGGAATAAAGGCAGAAAACAATTAATCCTAAAGGCAATTGCTTCACCCTTTAGAGCAACTCTGCAGAAATGTACCACTGCTGTGGTAAGGCTGCTTCTTGAGCAAATAATTCATTAACTATGATTCTCTCAGACTCATTTACAGACCTAATGGAAGAAATGGCACTACTTCCATTTAAAAATCGAGGAGCTTAACAGAGACCTGGACCAGATCCCCAGACATACTTGTAGCAGCTATGAAGGTCCATCTCCAAGAGAGGCAATCTGCAGCCCCACATCCTGTGACAAAGCTCCCTATGCAGCGCATGAGATAAGTGAGGGGCCCTGGCATGTAACTCCCAGGATGGAGTAAGTGAGGGGCAAGCTGGGCATTCTCTGATTCTATAAAGGTGGGCTAGAAGAAAGAAGGGGACAGATTCTCTAGCAGGATCTGTTGCGATGGAACAAGGAGAAATGGTTTCAAAGTAGAAGAGGGGAGATTTAGAGTAGATATAAGGCAAAAGTTTTTTACAATAAGGGTGGTAAGGCACTGGAATATGTTACCCAGAGACGTGGTGGATGCCTCATCCCTGGAGACATCCAAGGTCAGGCTGGATGGGCGGCTCTGAGCACCTGATCGGGCTGTAGGTGTCCCTGTTCATTGCAGGGGGGTTGGACGAGGTGACCTTGAAGGTCCCTTCCGACTCAAGCAATTCTATGACTCTCCATTTAGTTTTTAAAAAGTTACAGTGAGGTCATCAGTTGCTGCAGCTCTAAATCACTGAGCGCATCAAACGCTTGCTTAATTTGTTTTATACCAGTGGAGTTTAAAGCTCATTTTCTCTAGGTTATTTACTCACCACATTCATCAATAATATTTAGGGAACACTTTTTAATAGATCAGACATATTTCCTCTAGTTCTTCATCCTGGGATAGGTGGTTATTTCTTTATTAAATAAACTGTGTGTTGATGGGAAGGATTGCTGGGGTGTTTTTGTTACATTTTCACACTGTTCACCAAATGAAGCTCCAGAACATCACTTGTCAAGAGTCCTATTCAGTTTTCTGGTTGCATTAAGATCTGTAAAGATTTCCAGTTCTGAAATGAATCTGCTTTTCTTACTCTGTTGTTAGTAGCTGTATCTTGTCTGGACTGTTGTTAGACTCTATAAAATTCATTATTTTTTTTTTTTTTAACAATTAAGCTTAAAAACCATATTAAATATTGCTTAGTAAATGTTACTGTTCATAATCTATTCACAGGCTGAGATTTTATTCAGCATACTTCATGTCAACTATGTTTCTAACAGGTATGACAAAAAGAACACCAATGTATGTTTCTGCATAGACAGAAACGCACCCTTGGAGTCACGTCAAGAGTTCTATCTTGATATATTCTTTGGGATGGTGCTTTTCTAAGCTTGTTTGACAACTCCCATTAAAAGAGCCTGCAGATAATTGGAAAATACTTTTCAGTAATTCAGAATGCTCTTTAAATCACTTTCAGTCTTCAGAACTGACAACTGATGAATTTTTTTGCAAGTTACCCTCTTTCAATGTTCTCCGAAGACCCAAATTGTTCTCAGCCTTCAGCAGAATTCTGGTTATCTCCTTCCCTGGTTACCAACACCTTTCTGAAACACTGCAAAACTCAAAGTGAAGTTTAAAGCTCACGCAAGTCCCCCTAAAGTCTGTCATGCCGATGTAAAATGGAAAAGGTTATTCATGGTATTAAAACAAACAAACAAAAACAACGCACACAAGCAGATTCATCACTGACATTAAGAATACATAGCCCAAAGGCTTTCACTGAACCTTCCATAGTCAAAGCAGGTGACAAAAATCAAATGACTTTCTACAACATTTTCAGTGAATTTCGCAAGCCCTCAAAGAGTGAAACAAGGGAAATATCAAGCAGCCCATTGCTGCTCACATCCCTTTCCACTTCAGCCTTTAACTTCCTACTTCACAATTACCGGATTTACAAGGCTGAAATAAAATGCAAAGTATCTGTTCTAGAAATGATCATTAAAGAGTTGGAGAAAACATCAATTACGATAAATAAGTCATTCCCTTACCTTTACAGTTTCAGAAGCATGTAATTTCTGCTGATGTTTTGGAAAGCCTCTCAATCATGATCACCTATTTGCTGTCATGCATTAAAATACCAACTGTAAACTAAAAGTTAAACATGAGCCAGATGTCTGACATACATCAGTTTTACAGTTTGTTTCACTAATCATCTGACTAAATTAACGTGTTTCAGAAAAAAAAATCTCTGTGAATTTATTACAAAGAAAACATCTGTTCTGCCCTTAATTCTTACTTCCACTGACAATAGTAGTGGTGTCTGTATTTTCAGAGCAAATAGGCATCACTGCCCTTTTAAAACCAGACTGAGGCAGGTGGTCCCTCAAGACTTGACCGTAGACTGGTTTCACTGGTTGCAGTAAAATAACCACATCCAGTATACACAACATCTTCCCTTCCTCCTCCTTAACACCCAGGGAGGGGAAGCTACACTTACAATGTGTTTTATGGTAACAAAGCCAGAATCACATAATGTCTGAGGCTGGCAGGAACTCTGGATCCATCTGGCCCAACCCCGGCTCAAGCGGGGACACCCAGAGCAAGATGCCCAGCAAGAAGTGTAGGTGGATTCTGAAGATGTCCAAGGAAGAGAGACTCCACAGCCTCTCTGGACAGCTTGTACCACTGCTCCACCAAAGCCAAGTGCCATCAGAACAAGAGGAACAGTTATTGCATTGTCCTTAGGACAACGACAGCCAGGCAGGAGGCAAAAGCACAGCAGCTCAGCCACTGCACTGGCACCAACCCACCACATGGCACACGTGCAGCTCCTAGGCAGCTCCAAGACATTTCTCCCGTGGCTACAGGCAGGGGAGATATGGGAAAACATAGAGAAACTGAGAGGTAAGCAGGAAGGGATCTAGTACATGCAATGCATGTTATGTCAGTTAATTCTAAAACAAGCTTCTCTATTACTTTCTGTTATCCAAGAGTGACTGCTTGAACTAAAAAAAAAAAAAAAACCCAAAAAACCCTCTAGCTCTAACACACTGATTCTATCTGTACAAGAAGCTCAAGTTCTGCTAAAAAAAAAAAAAAACTGTTTTTAAGTTTTGGTGTTTCTTAACTAAGATGGAAACCAATTTTAAGTGCAGAACATCTGCAAAGAGCTTCAGGCTCTACTACTGTCTTTGCTCCCACACTTCACCTTTCTTCACAGCCTCTTGTGGCTGAAGCCCCAACAGAGCATAGCAGCTCAGGAAGCAGCCTCCCTCACTCTTCCCCATCAGCACTTCCTGATGCCATCATACCAAATTTACAGGCAGTTTTTCATCAGCAGGTGTTGCAGGGCTCAGTACCCTGCTTAAACAATAATGCCTATAGCAAACACAGGATATACAAATACATGAAATAATTCAGATTTCTTTGAGCTACCAAAAATAAATAAATAAATAAATAAATAAATAAATTGAAATGAGCAGATTTATCAAGCTGAAGTATTCTTATTTAAGATTTCATGAAAGATGAATCAGCAAATCCTACCTGTCAGGAGTGACCTTTATGCTGGTTTCAGCGTTACTCACCAGCAATGGTGCCAATGCAACACAATGACATCCTAACAGACCCTATACCAGTTGTACAAGAAGTAAACCAGCATGCATATTGTATTAGACAGCCATATGGTGTCCATCCGACAAAGAGGGGCTCAGAAACCTGCTAGGAGGCATCCCTGAGCCAGGGCCATGGCATGCAGCATGCAGGCAGCACAGCTGACGGACCCTGGCAAAGTGGAAGCAGAAGCCCAGGCACAGCTGCCATTGGCATCCTCCTCTCCCTAATGCAGAGGCAAGCAAAGGCAGTTAAAGTCATCAGAATTTAAATTTCCTCCCAAAGTCCAGAATTGATCCCCGGTTGTGCAGAAGAAACACCTTTAAAAAATAGAGATAAACTGATGTATATATGCTTCTTCCTAGACTTTTTTTTCCTGGTAGTTACACAGTTACCTTTGGTCCATTTGAAGTGAAGAGTGAAATAACCAAAAAGGAGAATGATTGGAGTTGAAGATTATAAGATACGTTTTTGGGTTGTTGTTTTTTTTTTTAAGAGATGGAAAAAAATAATTTACTATTTTAAAATATGGAATTATTTTTTTAAATTTTTTACCATGATCAACAGAGAATTACATTTTGTAGAACTACCACACGTTGTGGCTACCATCAGAAAAAAATGCGTGTCAGTTTTAATATGGAAGTCTTCCACCAGAAGAAATTCAGATGTTTCCTTTAAAAATTAGATGGCTTCAGGTCAAACATCAACTGGATAAGAAAAAAAAAAAACAAAACACCACACTGACACAATAGCACCTCTTTTCATAACAGAATCTCACCCAGATCTGAAGTGACCTTTGCAAAGACAGAGATAACTCCGGCTGCTCCTAAATACCTGCAAATGGATCACCTGATCCTGCAAATTGATTGCTGTTAAAAATTCTCTAAATAATTACTGGGAGAGAGGAGGAGAAGAAATGCTTGCAGGACTCTTACACAGTATGCACCCAGTCAACATTCAGGGGTGGATCTCCTAAATGCACAATATGATTTGCTTTCCAAGAAGCACAGATTGATTTGGAAATCGAGACGGCCACAGTTTGTTCTACATTATAGAACGTAATACATAAGTAAATTTAGTAATTACATGTTGTTCAAATGTTCAGAAAGTTAAGCTGTTTAAAGAAAGGAAGGAACACTGTTCCCTTAAGATACAGAAGAGCTTTTGTGGCGGTGTTTGATTTTTCTTTTGTATTAGAGGAAAAGTTGGACTGTTTTTAACTCCAGTAGAAAAGTTTAATTTTTACTATTTCAATCTTACTTTTATATATATTATATATTATATTTTATATATATATTTAATACAAGCATGCAAGTGGTTGTCGATCATTCACAGCTAAAATTATGTAAATATTTTTTGTAGCATATCATCAGAATAGTGTTAAGAATTCCTCACATGTACGAGGGCTGCTCTGAAAGTACCGCCTCCTATTTTATTACATTGGCCCACGATGTCAGAGGCAGATGTTGGTGGTACTGTAACAGAGGTTGAACCCCCCCCCCACCAATACCCCATTCCTTGTTGCTGTGTGACAGATGGCAGCAGAGCGGCACTCTGACACAATGGCATCTGACGTGAAAGTGCAGATAGATCTAATGTGTGGCATTTAATTCTTCTGTGCAGAAAAAGTGGCACCCACTGACATTATCAACACTTGCTGCACATTTATGGAGACCAAGCAGTGGATGTGAGCACAGTGAGGCAGTGGGTGGTGCGTTTCAGCAGCGGTGACAGCAACAGTGGGGTACCTCCGCTGGTGCACATGTTTACAAACGCAGCACGCAGGCTCCTGTTCAGCACTATTGGAAACTGCACCACTAATGGTGCCGACTATGTTGAAAAATAGCATCATGTAGATGAGAATTTGCTCTATCAAAGAGTGCTATTGTGCTCTTTGTATCTGTTGTAACTTCCATGGAAATAAATAGGAGGCATTACTTTCAGAGTGACCTACTTACAAAAGCCAAATACCAACAACGCTTTCACTGTAATTAGGGGATGATGTCAACCTTACCTGGTACAAAACCTCAGTTATTACCTCCCTCACCCCCCAACCACCCTTCTTGAATCATGTGGCCACCTCAGCCGTCTCTATTTGTTCTCCTTGGAAAAGGCTTTTACTTTCTCTTTTGAGGTAAGTCCCAATGGAATAAATCAACAAACTGCAGAATTTTTTTTTTTTATTAGGACAGTTTATTTTTTTGACTTAACATAATCTTCCCTGAAGTCAAACAGTTTGTACTGAATTTTAAGAAGGGTTCTTAAGAAACTCTCATAATTCCACGGCATTCTTTTTACAGAACTACTTCTGTTAATCTGATCGCTACAAAGCTGCGATATCCCCGGTGCCTATATAGAGTCAGTCACAAACACCTTTAATTTTGTATGCACATCATCTATGAAACAAGAATTCTGGTGCAGCGTTTAAAGTCCCGTTTGGATAAAATTACTTTTTTTCTGCCTGATCTATTATAAAGGTGCGTTGACATTTAATCAGAAATAAATTCTACAGGCACACAGGGAAAAGAAGAAAGGAACTCTGCTGTCGCTGGGGAGACAGTTGAAAATAGCACAGACAGAGAGGAAAGATTGAGGATGATTGATTAAAATCTTGGGAATTCGTTCAGGCTCCCCAGACGTGTATTATGATTACTGCATTTTAGCAAAGCCTCTCAAATACAAGGCACAGAGCATGTCACGCTGAGTACAACAGACATTTGAAGGAAGGAAACTCAATATGGTCGCTACTTGCTTCTGGCCAAATTCTATCCAGTCATCATTTAAGTATTCAATACCTTATTTCAATAAGGGAATTATTTTATGGAATTAGTGGTAGAAGAACATTATTTTCCGACAAACGTTAGCAAATAGCATCTTTCAGCACTCAATCAAAATATGCCTTCTGCTAAAGACATCTTAAAATGCACACAACTTAACAGCTGGCTCTTAAAAATCTGTTAACCTTTGCGATTCTGCATTACGATACAGCCACTTCCAGAACTTGCTGCTGTACATTATTGGTTTTGACAAAGTCATGAAAGCTTAGATTAGGCTTCCATTAAAACTTACAGCTTATGACAGATTTGTCAGTTTTAATTTATTTCTCGTTCAAGACTATCAAATTATACCAATTTGAGATTTTATGATATGATTTCCACCAAGGGAGAACAGATTATTAGGTAACATGATATCAACTAATGAAATTCAGTTCAGAGAAAGTCATTTACAGAATTTACTATCAGAGGCAAATAGGCATCTTTTATTCACTCAATGCCTTTCTTCACTTTAAAAATAAATCTCCATGTACTCTGCATATATTTTATGTATGCTTATAAAGTGGAGCATATTACTTTCCTTATGTATTCATAAATGCATGATATAGACTTCGGTCAGAGCTGGTATCCTGTCAATTTTCATGCTTTCTTTTCACCAACACTAATGAGAATTATGCCCAAAATGAAAAAAAACAAAACAAACAAAAAAAAAAAAACCACCACAAAAACAAGTAATTGGGCTAAAGGACTTTTTGTAGTTAACACCAGCTTTGCATAGTACTTTGGGGAGCCTCAACAGATGGATGCGCAGCTCCTAGGCCAAGCCACAAGGATGTCTGTGATGGAGAAGCAGCGGAAAAGCTTGCCTTCCAACCAGCCCACCTGGACTAGGGGCAGCAGAGCCTTTTACGTGGGATGGTCATGGCCCAGAAGCTCCTGCAGGCCGCAGTGCAGGCAGGTATGGTGTGGCCTGCAGAGAAGAGCCCTGGAGCTGCCCCTCCTCAGGAAAAAGCCTTCCAGCAAAGCACCACAAGCAGTGGGAGAGATATCTACCCAAGTTCTTGGGTACCTTCTCACTTCACAGAGAGCCAGAGTGGCACACGCCATTCACTGGCTCTGGTGCATCACCTGCAGGCCCCCAACCTGCTGTCAGTCACTCCCCTGCTAACACCAGGAACTAGTGGGCCAGCCACCAAAAAGACATGGGGTTTTTTTAATCAGTATCCCAATTTTTTTCCCCTCTAGACCCCAGAAAAGCCCTTCTAGTGCCTGCCGACCCAAGGCAGTGAGGCTTCACATGCTTATTTACTTCTTGCATCTCTGTATACTGCAGTAAACAACGATGTGCAAGGCTCGGTAGTACTGAAACTCTGATTTTCCCAAGTTAATTATATGCTTTTCTACCTACTCATTATTAACAGTTTACTTAACACACACTGCCTCTCATCGTGGTCATGAATTCAACCCACGCAAATAAAGCAAAAGTTAGATATGCAAAACCAGGAAATTGCACTTAGCTCAATACAAGAAAGACGAACCTCTTACCCCAACTAAGCTTTCCCAGTGTGCTACTTGAATCTACTTCCAGCATTTGCTCTATCAGTGGAGTTAAATCTTTGCTACTGTACTATAAAGAATAATGAACTATGGCAAGGCCGTCTGGTGATTTCTTACCATTAAGAGAAATACTGAACACAGTCTTCAGTAATGCAAAAATTAACAGGTCAGCACAGATCTGCCTCAACAACACTGCAGCACAGGCATTTTTCTGTAAAGTTTATGTGATAGCTACAACAGCGAAACCAAAAGTGCTGTACTACGCTAAAGGAGAAAGGGAAGAATAATGATGCTAGACACATCCATTATACGTGAAAATTTAACACATTAAATGGCAAAAGCTGCCCTGGTGCTCATGTGATTCTATGAATGGGCTTAAAGAGGATCCAAGCAGACAGGAAGGGAAGAGAGGCAAGGTTTTGAGGCAAAGGCTAGCAAAAGGCCAAAAATCAGAGGATTCTGGAAAACACTGACAGTGGTACAAATAGATATTTGGCCCTTCACAAGCTTCCCACTCCTTAGTTTATATGTACACCTTACAAGAGAGCACAGGTAACAGTAAAAAAAAAAAAAAAAAAAAGTCTGTGTTAGCTAGTCTTTAAGGGGGAACTAAAAAAAGAAGGAAAATCTAAGATATCAAACAGTCATCTGGCATTTGTCTGTTAGATAGAAAAGGTTGCTCAGCGCTGGTCCATGCAGGAATGCTGACACCCATTATGGTTTCCAATGCAGACTCAGGCAGGACAGCTATTTCTCCAGTATTTTTTCCCCAAACTTCTACAGGTTCAGTTATGAACATATAAAGACCTTCTTGGTGGGACCGAAGACAAATTTGGATGTTTTCTCCTTTATTTAAAGAAAGCTGCTGAGCTGCACTTCTGCAGTGCAACTGTAGGAGCTAGCCTGCATTCCCCAAGGGCGGCCAATGAACACCACAGCTGTCGGCGTGCTGACAACGTGTCATGGATGACTTTGCCACCCGCACCATGGGAAATGCCTGATTTCACCTGTGAGTCTGCACAAGTGACAGTAAAGCACAACAGAAAAGTAAGGAAGATGTGCTGTCCCAGGGTTTTTAAAGCAAGAACTGACCTTGTGAAGTAGCGGCTACTCTATTTTTGTCCCTTCTGAATTTATGGGAAAGTAGAGTTTATTTTAAGTAGAAATAATTTTGAACACACTTCAAGTTCTGCCTAATGGAAAATTAGATCATGCGATGGAAAAAAATGATTCTCGCTTAAAATGAAACAAAAATACTGAAGAAAATACTATGTCCCTGACGAAATAGCAAATGGAATCACTGCATTCTCATGCTTAAACAGAACCACAGGCATAAATACCTTTAATAAAATAGACTGCCATGTTGCAGTAGCTAATTAAGTTTTAAAAACCTTTCCATTCCTGTTCAGTTTTATTGCAAAAAGGGAACATCCAGATGAAATTCATAATATGAAAATCCTGAATGCTTTGTTTCATCGTTGTCTACACCATGTCTTACCTTTGATGCTACAGCAATATCCCCAGCTCCTAGATCTGAAACCAAATCAGCAAGATGCTAACAATACTGCCTTCTTTCTTTTTCTCCAAAGAGAACTTCAGACAGGATATTAAAAAACATTTCATCTCCAAATACGTAATTACCATACATTTAGTGTATGACATGCAAAAATAATACTAATAAAAAGTATCAAAGCAGAATTAAATGAAAATTCATACATTTTTTGCAACACATTCTGCAGCCTTCCCATGCTCCTTCACCCTCCTGTCTGGATGCATTACTCAGTGAGAAAACCAGATCTGCTCTTCACTTCCAGTGTGTTCCAAAGCACCATTAGCTCATCTGAATGCAACACACAGGAGCTTCGTATCTCCTTGAACTTGTGTCAGTTAGTAAAGGCTTTCCAAACATTGTTATGCTTCCAGACACTGAGAGCCACAGTCTGTATCTCCAAGCCAAGTGACTTGAAAGACAAGAAGAAATAGATGGGCTTTTGGCTCATCACTAACAGCCCTTGAACCGCATCACATTTTTGAACCCTAAACAAGTTGCTTTCTGCAACCCAAAGGGAAACAATAGTTTGCAGGCAGGTCAAACACCTCCAAAGAGCCTCAGCTGCAGACATGAGAAAGAGATGAAAACTGAGGTAAGTTGTTCACGAAGTCAAGCATCATTCAAAGCGATTGCTAAGAAAGAAACAAAAAAAAACCCCACACAATAAACACAGCCCAACACATTGACTCTAGTAAGATTAAGATTAATTATTCCTCCATGAAGTCACAGGAGGAGAGGAAAATCCGAGGAACACAGAGGGACAGTAAGAAAATAAGAGCTGAGAGCAGCTTAAACCCTTCCTAGCTATCTCAGATTTCTGCAGTGGTGACTCACCTGCTCCAGCAAGTCAGCTGGGTGGGAGCCCATGAGACACTGCCCACTCTGCACGGACTGCACACTGCAGAAGCCCCAGGGGTGCTGACCATCCAAGAACTATGCAAGCACACCCACTGCAGGCTGCCCATGTGGGTTAACCTGCCTAAGGGCAAAGCAGCTCCCTCCCTACCGAAACTGGACTGAGGATACTCACACAGAATAGACACAAGCAACTTAATTATTGCAGATCCAACTGCTTTAAAAAGCTGTGACCAAACAGACAGCTCCCAAGAGACGTAGGACACTGTCCTTGGGCAAACCAGGAAGTTCTCTCACAGCCTCTTTCAGGTGTCTTCCTTTCTATAGACAGCCTGTTTGCTGCGGAGGTTTAAAAGCTCATGGCCTAAATATTTGTTTGCAGCAGCCACAGTTCCAGCTGTTCCAGTTCTGTAGCTCAAGCTTTGTTGCCCTGTACAGGTAAGCATCCATAGCCTTAGCTCACAATAAAACATTGAGAAAAGCTCACATAGCTACCTAATGGCTGCCCCACACTCACCAGCGCTCTTACAGCTCAATGAGGGCCAACCTGGAGGCCCTAGAACTGCTAAGGTGTGTTTATCCAACCAGACCACAGGAACAATTTGAACTGAAGTGGGTTTTTTCTACCTTTATATCTGTTCTCTGTAGTTCATAAACACATTATTTTGTTCCACTTCAACTGTAGCTTGGATCTGGCTGTTAATGTAAGCTTTCAGAAGCTGACTTCATGTCCCAGGAGATGAAAACAGCTTTACCCTCAAGGAAAAAAGAAATAACAAGTGAGGTTAACTTGCCCACAAGCCATACAAGGTCAAATAGCGTGTCATATACTAACTGCAGACTCCATGCAAAAAGAGAGGCTTCACATCACAGCCTGTCCACACAGGCAGAGAGCCCACAGACCATAAGCATCTCCAGGCATGGATACTCCAGAATACACTGGCACTACAGCTAACAAGGCAAGCAAGTATGAATAAACTCAGGTGTGATTTGCAGTCTATGATATACAACATCAAGAAGCACAATAAAGTTACTCTTTTTCTTTTTTTTTTTTTTTTTTTAAATCCAGATGTGGCAAACCTATTCACGTAGGCTATTACCATATTGACAGCATGCCATACAGCTACAGCTAGCTTACAACACAGCAAGTTTCTTGTGCAGCCTTCTCCTGAAAGGAGTGAATCTACATTAACTTGGAAATGAAATCATCATCCAAAGCCCTTAAAGAAAAAAAAAAAAGAAAAAAAAAAAGTGAAGCAACTGATAAGAATGTCAATGCTGCAGCTCTAAAACTGTAGATAGATACTTACCACAAGGGCTCAGGGTGATGGGTGGGTTTGTTTGGGTTTTGGGCTGGGATGGGGGAGCGTATAAGCCTAGCATATGGGTAAGAAGACAGCTGTACGAAAACTAAGCAACTCCTAGTTGTAAAGTAAGGTGACCCTAGGCTATAAAGCAGCAAGAATAAGTCCTGACATTACTGAACTGAGCAAATCAGGACACTCAGGATATGGTAGAGAATAAACATACATGAAAGCAATTTTTTTTGTCAGTCTGTTTTCACAAAACAACCTCCACTAGGGAAACATTTTCATTGTGGCTGACTTCTTTGGATGATGAAAGGAAGGTTATGTCATTTTCGATCAGACAGTACAGAAATGTTACAGGAAGGCTTCCCTCTCCCTCTCAAGTTTTAGCTGTGCAGATCTTCAAAGTTTACACCCCAGCCTGATGCTGGAGCTTCCCGCAGCTCTGCTGATAAGATTTGCTGTCTGAAGCCAGCATTAAGATTTCTATCTACTGATGAGGTATAGGAAAAAACAAAAACAAATATACACTAGCTGCAGTGGTACGCTGCAAATTAGCAACACACACATCCTGATAGATAAGGTGTTTGGCTGGATGCAGATTTTTTATTATTTTTTTAAACAATACCTCAGCCCTTAGAGGTTACCTCACTTCCTACCCCACATAGAGGGCATTCCTATTTGTCACTGTCTATTCAAATTGGCAACAAAAACAGTGAGAGGGATAAAAAATGTTAACAGATCATACCCACATAGGTGGCAAAACCCCCATGTCAGGGAGGAATCATTCACTACACTCATGAATTAAGACTTTCAAGCACTATAAATGTTTGCTGTCATTGTAACTTGTGTCGATTTACACAATCTAAAAACTACAGACGAAAAAGAACACCACCTTTTTTAAATTACCCAGATGATTCCCTGAGGAAATTAAGCTTATTTTATCACATTATCTGCCCACTCATTCTTTAAGTCTGTTGGCTGATTCCAGCCAAATTTTAAAGGGAAAAATAATTATCCTCTTACAAATTTACTGCAAATCAACTGCTGAGAAATGTTGCTAGCTAATTTTGCACTGAGCACGAAGCCCTGCAGTCGCTCATAAAGCACCACTTGGCAGTGGACACTGCCAGGTGCTGTGCCCTCTGCAAGGGCCGCTGCTTCCTTCAGGGTGCTGGCAGAGGGGCATTTCAGGGCCAGCAGACAGCTAATGAAATCAGGCTTCATTAGCTGTGATGCTCAGACACCCAACTGTTACGTCTCATCATTGCTATTTACCTTTTCACTTTTTCACTAAGGAGCCCATTAGCCGTGACTAGGCAGGATCACTGAAAGAGGCAGTCAGTAAGTGCTATCAGATAGACTTTGACAGCTTAAAATCTCATCCTGTGCTATATAATGGTGAACACACTCTGAGACAAGGTTCTTCCCAATGTTTCTAGCAACTGGCAGAACAGCGGGCACTGGAAATTCCTGGGAAGACAAGCCAGGATTGATCAGTGGTGTTAAGATATACACGTATGAGAGATATGAGCAGAACAGATGAAACTTGAGCAGTGATAAAAAGAGATGCACAGTTAATGCAGGAATGCAACATTAAATGTGCAGGCAAAGTTTCTGGATGCGCACTGTAGTCTGAGTAAGAGATTTAAAGCTTGATACACAGAGAAACAGAATAAAAGCTGTAAAAGACACTTTGGCAATAAGTGTGTATATTCTCTACGCTGAAAAGGGTACATTTTTGCACAAAGTAAAGAACATACAGGTTCAGAAACAGTTTCAATGTGCCTACAGGTTTTACCCACCAGGTAATAAAGTCCAAGGACTCAGACATCTGAATCTTTTGAAAATTACACAAAGTGTGAAGGTCCGTCACTGTTCCTGGTAAGGGGCCTTATGGCACCCAGACCGCTCATCCTCCACCGTTGAGGAAACAACAGGGAGAGAGACTCTGTGTCCAGAGTAGCACCAAGAAAAAATTATTGTAGCTTAGTACAAACTAGAAGAACTCTTCTAGCCCAGGTTGCTGTCCTAATTCTCATCATAAATTGAATCTTCAGAGGATTGTGTTGTTCTGAAGCTCATGAGGTACACCTGCAGCGTGCAGCATTCAAACCAGCAATGGCAGACAGCACCAGCACAGCTCTCTTGGCCCTGCCACTTATCTTTGCTGTCAACAATGTACTCCCTTTCTGATACATTCAAGTCCTCCAAGCTCAGTTTATGAAACCACATATGCAACCTTAAACTGAAACAGAACCTTCTCTTGGCCTTCTCCAGTGGCATCTATCAGTATATAACATCCCTAACCAGTGCCTCACAGAGGAACACGCGTACATTTTTTACAAGCAGGATCGTTTAGTGACAGCATGCCTCACAGTTGGCAGCAATGGAAACAGCACTGATGTCTCAGAACACGGTTTAAGGAATCCTATATTCCCACTACTTCCAAGAACACTGAAAGACGAAGAACCCACAGGCTGTTTCTCTTTGTGGGAGCACCTGGACTACAAAGGAGGCAATCCACAGCTGGCAGGGCACTAGTGAGAGCACACAAAAAACCCAACACCATACTGCAAGCCACTCCTTAAAACTGAAGGATGCCTTATTCTTTGGTTTTGTTACTCGTATTTTCATTATCAAAGACTACAGCTCATCATATAATTCTTGGACAGGAAAGAGTAAAAAAAGAAAAAAACACTCCAAGAAGCTGCAGATGCTGCGTCCCTGGAGGTGTTCAAGGCCAGGTTGGATGGGGCCCTGGGCAGCCTGAGCTGGTGGGTGCCAACACACCCCGCCCATGGCAGGGGCTTAGAACTAGATGATCTTTGAGGTCTTCTGAGCCCAAACCATTCTGTGATTCCATGAAAAGGACAGTAGCCAGTGAGAAGAAAGTGGATGCCTGTAGAATTTAAAAATATATAAATAAATAAATGAAAATGCTGAAGGTTTTCTTTGGTTTAATACAACATCAGAGAAGGTGAAGGAAAAGTCTCATGCTTCTTTAAGCTTTGTCA
This sequence comes from Alectoris magna, assembly GCA_030625065.1. NCBI lineage: Eukaryota > Metazoa > Chordata > Aves > Galliformes > Phasianidae > Alectoris > Alectoris magna. The sequence continues at coordinate 163,655,283 of CM060560.1, read as the reverse complement.
CTCTCCAAAGACTGGCTGCCACAAAGCATACACTGCTTTGGGCTTCAAAACAATAAGACAGGTCAAACGTGTTTTTTTTCACATGTGCTATAAGCACTTCAATTCATTTTTACTTTTCCCAACTCCAAATAGTTATTCCAAAGGAACACCAGGTGAAGAAGGAGATAAAGGTACAGTCCAAACAACAGAGAGGATCTGCCAGGAAACAAAGGCATCCAGCATCTGAAGAACCGTCCTCGACTCTCCATGGAGATACAAACTGAGGACGGAAGGAAACACTGCCATCAAAAAGTCACTAGGCTTCATAGCAAAAATAGAGTGATTTTCAGAAGCTGAGAACCAGGGAACAAGGAATGAAAAGGTTAATAATTAGTTGATAAGAGAAGGAAAAAGAAATGACAGCAAGCACCATTTAAGGGCTAAAAATCAATGGCTACAGTTAGAGGAAAATCCTCAAGATTTAAAGAAAATATTGTTGTGCAGACTAGATTCAAGTCTGTTTTTTTCCTCATCCTATCATTTCTTTACTGTGCACAACACAAGCTCTGGATGCAAAAATTTCCTATTTTTATTTTTTAAATGAGAAGCTCTACAGGTTTGCCTAAATCTACCAGAGGGTTGATGACATAATTGGGTTTTCCACAGGAGAGTTTTCCACAGGGCTAGTGGAGAGGTACAGCAGCCCTTCCATGGCACACCTTCCCTTCAAGCACAGTGCTCATACTTCACCCATGATTGGAGAGGTTTGGGTAACAGCCCACACAAAATCGCCACTTCAATCTAATTGCACGCTCACAGAATTCCACGGGCTAGTGAAACTGAACTGCAGAATCACTGCTAGAAAAAAACCTTCTGAAAAATAGCTTTTCTTTCTTTTCCAAGTTGAGGCTTATGATCAAATGCACACTGGATCAGTAGCACATTCGCCAAATTACAAAGAAATAATACACACATTAGTACTGCAACTGGGAATACAACTGGGAGGTACTTCTAATAAATGTTTTTCCATCAAAAAGGAGGTGGGATGCACATCCACTAAGATGATCAGAGGGCTAGAACACCTCTCCTATAAAGAAAGGTTGAGGGAACTGGGCTTGTTTAGCTTAGAAAAGAGAAAGCCCCAAGGAGACCTCATTGTGGCCCTCCAGTACTTGAATCCGGAAGGGGAACAGTTGTTTACGAGGGTGGATAGTGATAGGACAAGGGGGAATGGTTTTAAACTGAGACAGGGGAGGTTTAGATCAGAGATTAGGAGGAAGTTTTTCCACACAGAGAGTGGTGACGCACTGGAATAGGTTGCCCAAGGAGGTTGTGGATGCCCCATCCCTGGAGGCATTCAAGGCCAGGCTGGATGTGGCTCTGGGCAGCCTGGTCTGGTGGTTGGCAACCCTGCATATAGCAGGGGGGTTGAAACTCGATGATCACCGTGGTCCTTTTCAACCCAGGCCATTCTGTGATTCTATGATCAGTAACAGGACACAAGTCTATTAAAAAAAAAAATAATAATAAACTGGCAAAATGCTGCTTCGTGTTGGTTCTTTTCATATTTCTTTACTGGGGTTTCATTCTACAGAAGGGCTTATATACACACACACTACTGTACCATTTTCTGAAGATGTAAATTTTACCAATGCAAATTTTATGGGTACCAGTAGGTGGCACTTAAAAAGAAAGAAAAAATAAGCCAAACCTGAAACACTAATTTATTCACAGGACAGAATTATATCTCAAGGATTTATTCTAGTAAAACACACTGAAATCTTTTATTTTTAAAGCACAACTCCAAATGAGATCATAGACTTCAAACAAACAAAAAAAACCCACAACTGAAAACAGGGTGATGCCGGTTCAAACTACCAGCAGTTCTCCTGGTAGAAGAAAGGCTGTGACATCTGCCTGCCTTCCAGTGATACGCACATTGCTTGCAAACCTTCTGTGAGTTTCCATAACAAATATTATAATCTTTTTAAAAAGAGACTGAGCCATTTTCCAGTCTGTAGATCTTTGGGCAAAAGCTTCTATCCGAATCTGGGATGGGAGGTGGAAGGGGGTGGTGTTAATACATGAAAAAATTGAGATGAAACACCTACAAATAAATGCATAGCATTTTAGCTTTCCAGTACTCTGCAAATAGCAGAAGCTATTTCACAATTAAATTGAATGTAAAGTCAACGTAGAGAGGGTCTACCACCAACAGTGAAATGGCATGTTAAATTAAATTTCATCTGGCTGTAGGATTTTTAACTGAACTATTTAAGAGACAGTAATATTTAGAAAGCTGTTTCCACCAGTAAAACCAGGTCTAGCAGCAGCGTAAGTTTCCAAATAACTTCTTCTCTCCCAAGGAATTCTCATTTAATCAATACCTCACTACACAGCAAATTAAAATCATCAGCTACTGTTTGTACAATGCGGCAGTATCAGCTAAAAAGTTTTAGCAATCTGATTATTGCCCACAGTCCATTCAAAACAGCATCACCATATGCATATATCACGTGACAAATGTGCTGGAAAAGCAAGGCCTTTAATTAAGCAGAAGACTAATTATTTATGAAAACCACTTACTCATTTACTAGATACAATCCAAACTTCATGGTCCATGAAGCATGATAGTATTCATTTGTATATGCAGCAGTAAAGTTTCAGCTGCTGTCTGAATTCCCCCTGACACAAGGCTACCATAGAACGAAAGAAAATGAGTATGTAAACAAATAATTCTAGTGCATAAGCAATATACGAATATTTGTCATTCAAAGCAAGAGAGAAATCAGAAGATGATCCAAGTAATGTTAATGTTAAATTAAATAAATTCACTGTCAACTCCTTCCTTCTTTGAGCACGACTAAAGACAGAACTCAAATGCTTGACACCATTTCCTCTTTAAAGGGCAGGTCTAGCCCACATCCATGCATTTGAAACTCTCTCAAAATTGAACAGTTTTCATGACTAGACTGTGAACACTTAAGCATAGTTTCAATCCATAACAAAGTCATAAGTCAAAAAAATAAACTGCTGATAAGCACAGTATTCAGCAGTTATAAGTACGGTGGCCTCCGCATACCAGTACGCTTAATGCATTATTTGCTCCCTGTACACTATGTCAAAAGCCACGGGTTTTTAACTCCTGTGGCCTTACCATAAGCAAGAAGGGAAGTGTAGGGAGGCAGAGAAACCTGGTAGCCCACGTTCATAAAAAAGCCACATGCCTCACAAGGGGAGTGGAGAGGCAGCGCTGACCTCTGCTCTCTGTGACAGCAACACGGCCCGAGGGAACGGCATGGAGCTGTGTCAGGGGAGGGGCAGCTGGGGTTAGGGAAAGGGTCTGCACCACCTCAAGTGCTGGAGTTCAAGGGACATCTGGATAGTGCCCTCAGATACAGGATTTCAATATTGGGTGGTCCTGTGTGCAGCCAGAAGCTGGATCTGACGATCTATGCAGGTCCCCTCCAACTCAGGATATTTTTGATTCTACAGATCCAATAAAACTATTGGCATTAGCCGATTAGTGCCATTCTGAGATGGTGGAATGGACTCCTCCATGTTTTATGAGTCTTTTTACAGGGGCCGAGAGTGCAATCATCACTGGAGAATGACATCAGGAAAGCACTGGCACTGCCACAGCTGGGTCAGTGTGGGTCTGTGGGCCTCAGCTGGTACGTCTGCCAGGCATCAGGCACCTCGTGCACCGCTTCACGCATCACTGCTCCATGTGCTGGGGTGACTGAGGCTGCCCCACGCCCATCGCCTCAATGCTGGAAGTGGAGCACCGGCAGCCCCAGCAACAAGGGGCAGCCATGGAAACAGAGCCAGCACTGCAGGAGCAGAGATCGAAGGCCACAGAGAAGAATGGGAAAGGAGGCGGATTATAAATACCATTCAGAAGGGTTTCCTCCTTCTGAGGCATTCCAATGCTTTCCCCCTAAATGCAAAAGAGAAGTTTTATTTTTCACTAAAAAGGAGGCAAACATTGATATCTGTGATCAGTGTTCAGAGTCAGAGTTCAGAGAAAGGCTGTATGAAGCCAGAGCAAAGCAGTTTCCCATCCCTTCGAGGGCACCTGACACCTCAGACCATATTCACAGAATTAACGGTCCCTCAGTCTTTCTATGCAAGAGAGAAGCAACGAGCTGCAACAGGTCTGTGAGGCTTACAGCAGATGCTCCCCAGCACAATCACATCAGAGTAAAGCTGGGAACACCAAAGGCACCATCACTTGCTACAAAAATACTACACAAGATAGCCACACATGGTCTTAGGATTTCACATTAATAACAAAACAAACAAAAAACAGTGAAAGCATCTAATTGTCCAAAACACAAAAAGCTTAAAGAGACACCTTCCCAAATTCAGTTAATCCTTACATTTCTGTGACTGCACAGACATTTTTTCAAGAGAAGACTCCCGCCTGCTTCTAAATTCAAGTTGTATTACTATGAATCCCCTGCCCCAATTAGAGTTTTAAAAAGGAAATCTCTTTATATTACTAACTACAAAGTCTTTTCTTTACAGTTCTGCCAAATGTAGGTCCCCCTAAAATCCTGCATTCGAGGCTGCCCCTTGTTAGAGATGAGCTTTTACCGCAGGAGGTACTACTGCCTGAGCACTGACCTCAAGCAGCGTCTCTGCTCAGTTGGCAGCTTTCTGGCAAAGGTGCCTTTGGAAGCTCTGCTTCTGCAGCACACCTTCACATACACTAACACTGCTGCAGCAAGTCACAGCCCTGCACGGCGAGGCACGGCTCTACCTCCAGGGTGCCACATGAAAGTCACTACGGAGTGCAACATGCTGAAGGAAAGAAGGATGAGGCTTCCCTTTTCAGAAGAATTACTGCACAAGACAAAATTACAAAAAGATTTCAAAGCCGTTAGCACTTATTTTCTAGCTAAACCATATCATCACACAGCCAGGCGCGGGGTATCCGGTGAGTTTCCACTTCCCGCTGGCAGTTGCAGAGGATGCTCTGGGCTGGGAAGCGGCTGCCGGCTGGTCGTGTGGTGTTGCCATGACTGCAGGAGGAGAAGAGCAGCAGGGGGACCATGCAGGGCTCTGTGTCTGGAAAGGCACACGGCAGGCTCGAGGCCCTGCTGCCCCACTCAACACAGTTTTGCCGCTGGACAGCAGCTCGGGAACAGAGACAAGGATGCCGGGACCCTCCAGCCCCAGTTCTCATCATTGCAGGCAGTGATGGGAAGGAACCACCACAGTGAGATGCGCACAGCCCACAGTGAAGATAATAGCTGCTACAGGCTACTTTTTCACGAATGCACATAATACAGAAGTTTTCAGCATCTAATGTCGCATAAAAATGCTGATTTCAAATTAGGAATTGTTCTATTTGACAGCGCAGTAAGTGCCACAAAGTGGGATTTAGTGCTCACAGTAAAATGTTCAGGTTTTATATAGACATACAGAAAGCAAGGGAAAATATCTCAAGGGAAATCTGCACCAAATCAAAAACCACAAGAGGACAGGGAAATTAAAATTCTGGGAGCATTGTGTATTAAACGAGCAGTATACTATTCAAGAAATCAATTGGAGCAAATTCAGTACTTCTACAATTATTATAGCACAATAAATGTCATTTTGAAGGATGAAGGCTGGCTATTTCAAAGGTTTCGATACGGCACTTCTCTGCTGCTTGAATTGTGGTATTTTTAAACTGCGGTATCAGCCAGCCAAATAAATGTATCAAACACCTTCGAGCAATGCACTTAAATGAGAGAATATTCATAAAGGGTTTAAAAAAGCATCTCAATTCACTGACCTAAATATTACAAAGCAAATCACCAGACTGCCTTCTACATACAACTATGCTGGAAAATTTCAATTACTTCTTATCTTATAATTAAACTACTGGCTTAATACTTTGCATTTCTATGGTACCTTTCACCCAAGGAGCTTAACGTGCTTTACAAACATTATCAGCTTTTACAGTTAGCTGGCTTTTGTGACGAGACACTATATTGTGTATTTCTAGTTTGAGGTTATGTTAATTACGTACAAGTGAAAAAGGATCTCAGGTCACACCAGGTAATGTGAAGTTCATCAGAATAAACTAAGTTTTCCTGAATTCATTAACAAGAAAGGGAATGCAGAGAAGCGAGCAGGAGGAAGGCTCTACAAATCCCACCGTACCTGGATGTTCTGCTGCTGCCATGTTTAAAAATGTACCCCTTAACAGCACAAACACAATAGGATGTTAAGCCCTTTTAAAAATCGGTGCTAAATAAAACAGGAAAATTTAACTTGCATTAGTTAGCATGTTTGAATATTTCATCGCTCCACAATGTAAGTTATGAAGAAGTGGATGGCATTAAACAACTGCTGCTCCTTCTTGGCAGGATGCGCTGACTCAGCTGTTTGCAGTTTTAACAGTGCTGTTGGAGCAATGACAACACAAGCCCTCTCAGATATAAATCACCCTGACTATTCCTAAAGCAGCTTCAAGCATCAGAAATCTTGCCAGCTGTGGAGGAACCAAGCAAGACACAGAGGTCAATGACAAGCCACCAAGTAAGTGCAAGTTCAATGCATTGAAAAGTCAATATACTTAAATACTTTGAAGTAATGGAGAATATAAACGTACCACTCACTGCTGAAGAATGCATCATCCTTAGAGGACAAAATGATTTTTTTTTTATTTCATAAAACTGTATAAAATTTCAGATTAAGAGAAAATGGAGAATGAATGCCTGAGTGCAGAAGTGCCAAGATAAACACTTCTGCAACAGCACAACCCCCGTGTTCACCAGAGTTATGCAGTGGGCCACATGTTCCACAGAGCCCACGTGCTTATCCTGAAAAACCACCTGAGCAACGCCTTGGAGAGCTTTCAGGATTTACTGGGACCATCTATTTTTCCTTTTCACCTGCAGCGCACAGAATGACACGCTTTGTCCCCATGGGTGAAGATTTCACAGGGCTTTAGAAACCAAGTGACAGCAAGCTATTTGGCACTAGCTGTCTCTCAGCATCACAGGCTCTGACAGGGACGGAGAGAGTGTGTGCTATCCTGGTTCTGCTCACCTGGTGGGACATGGGACACATGAGTGCTTGGGCCCAAGCCCTCTTCAGGCCGTGCCACGAGAGATGTGGCCACCAGCTTCAGCCATACAGAGGGCAGGGCAGGCAAGGGGAGGAGGCCAGGCAGGTCACTCACCAGCACATACACTGTCATTTAGAACTACTTCATGTCCGTTGGCTTGTATTTCATATTTTACTTTATCTGAAGGCCAGGTAAACTTTTTTGGTGGTGGTTTTTGGTGTTATGTTTTGTTGTTTTTTTTAATTTTATTTTATTATTATTTCTTTTTCACACAGAGGGTGGTGACGCACTGGAACAGGTTGCCCAAGGAGTTGTGGATGCCCCATCCCTGGAGGCATTCAAGGCCAGGCTGGATGTGTCTCTGGGCAGCCTGGTCTGGTGGTTGGCAACCCTGCACATAGCAGGGGGGTTTAAAACTTGATGATCATTGTGGTCCTTTTCAACCCAGGCCATTCTATGATTTTTTTTTTTTTCCAGCCCCCTACAGTTAGGTCAAACATATCATCAAACAGCTTCCAGTGGTTTACATTAAATCCATTAAATTGCACTGCTGCAAACGATGGGGTTATATATGGCCTGAAGCAATTACAAAAAAAAATTCTCTTTCAGGTCAAGTGGAAAGATACAACTCGTTAAGCCAGGGTAAAATCAGTTCTGGCCTGGAGACGAATCTTTCTTTCTGTCTGACTAAAACTGACATTTGTATTCCACACTACAGATTCAACAAACAAAAGTTAATTAATTTAGGACAGCAATTCTTTTAATGCTTTTGGCAACATCCTAAAGCAGAGAATGCAAAGTTAACTATTTATGATATTCCCAAATCCTAGAAGAGAGTGGCAGATGCACAATTCAGCAAACCTGAAAAATGATGCAAATAGCTGGGTCTAGTCCATCTCTGATTGCTGCTCTTCCACTCATCATTTCCCAAATGCTTTTTGCAACCAGATACTACTTCTTTTCTAACTAAGCGATTCACGTCGTTGCCTCCTACCTTAAATCCTTGCTGCGCAATGATCAGTTCCATGCTATAACCGATGCTCATTTATCATTTCTGAATTACACCGTTAGCTCACAGTATGTTTAAGAACACAAATCACCATACACATTTTATAGACAGACACACAGAGACAGAGAGACATAAAGAGAAGAACGGAGAGAATATATCAGAAAGACAGTAATGTGTCGTAACATTTACCAGTCACTTGCCAGAATCAATTCCTGATGAGATGAGCGGACTAATTTCCCCAGAGACAGATCACACTGTATCTCACGTAGCTGCAGCCTCACTGCCCTGAGAGTAAAGCGCAGCCCTTCCACCAAGCCTGGAGATGTAAGACAGCAAACACCTCAAGATCTAACTTGGGCCCCTAAAAGTGTTCATGTCTGGTAAACAGCACTGTATGCTCAGCACTGCTGCAACTAATTCTGCTCAAAATACTTCTTAAATGAGGGGTGTGGAATTTAGTACTATATTACCTTTCACATTCCAGTGACATCAGTACCTTTCATTTCAAGGTTATTTATTTACCATTTTGTAATTATTTACTCCCCCCTCACTAATGGAGTCATATATGGAGTCTGGGCTTATAACTAAGCCATGTTCTACAACTCTAAACACCTGGGCTTCCTCCTCTCTCTCCCAGTCTCAAGTTTCAGTGTTAAGTCCCCCCTTGCTTCAATCATCTATCTCTCAAAAGGCAATAGTGGAGCTTCTCCTTGCCTGTTCTTTGCCTGCTGCACAAAACACCACAAACAGGCTCATTTTGTATGCGTGTACTGCTTGGCACAGTGAAAGTTCGGTCTTGCTTAAAGCTTCCAAGCAACAGTTTCCACCTTTGCATGTTTTTCCTTAAATCCACAGGAAAACAGAAGACAGAAACCCTTCATCCACGCAATCATGGGCTCAGCACCACCCAAAGGAAGAGCCACCCAAAGCTGCAGGGTAACAAAAGCTGCCCAGATGCACCACGCTGCCCGCAGGCAGAGCCTTTCAGAGATCTACTTCCAGCTCCATACGAGCTCAACAAAATTATCCACTTTTGTAAAACATTTCGGCACACAAACATTCTGTTTGACTCCTAACCTCTTATGTATCCCTGCTCACAACAAACTTCCATGTCTCAGAACACAGCTGGTAACAACTTGGTACCCGAAAGAGGCAAAGGTGACATGCTGCAACTTCAGAAACTGATTAAGGAGGGATATGAAGTTTTTGTTAGTGTAACAAAGCAACAGATATTCAACCATCCTCATAGAACCACTGTGCTAAATTACATTAGCAATTATTGCCAGAGCCCTGGGCAGTTTTGTGTTTGTTTTTTTTTTTTTAGAGGATTCCTATACCAGAACGTGTTCATCCCCCAGTGCAATTCTGGCAGAGAGCAAGTATTTCCATTTCTGCCAATGACAGAAATTCCAGACAGAAGCTGATCACTAATAGCCTGGGGATAGGAAAAGTTCCCATATGCATGTTTATCTGCCCAAAGGACTTTAACCCTGAAGCCTTTGGTACCAGCCATCAGGGACAGCACATCAGCCCATGAGGTGACTCATCCTGCACTGCCACTGTCCGCACATAATGCACAACAATGGTCTGAGTTGCATCTCTTGTCGATACAGCAGGACAGTCTGCTCTGCCGGAACCCTGTGGGAAGTCTCCAGACCTGGAGAAGGGAGGGAAGCAGGGGATTTACAAAGGAAACTCTGAAAAGCTGAGTATATTCAATCTGCTTAGCAGAGGTATGTAGGAATCTCCTTACATTGAGGAAAAGACAGGAGTAATTCAGGAAATTACAAGGGCTGAGGAACTTATTACAAATAATGAAATAAAACTGTTGTGTACATAGATTCTGATTAAAAAAGGTATCAGAGTCTGAAGCAGTTTTCAAGAGAAAGTGACAGAAGCATCACTGACTATGACGAGCCTCAAATTGGTGCGCAGCTCTCAGAGGGAAGTCATCAGTAGAGCTCTGCAGATCTGCATTAAGATCTATGTGACTCAGCGTTTTCTGAATAACACTAAGGGAAAAATATCCCAGTGAAGTGCAAGCTTTGTAGACAAATACACTGATGAAAGTCCATGCACATGGAAAAAAAAAAAAATAATAAGCCTTAGTACAGGTTTTTTGGGCTGTCCAGTACGGAGCCAGGAGTTGGAATCAACGACTTTTGTGAGACCCTTCCCACTCAGGCTGTTCTACGATTTTAATGCCACGTGTGAAATAATGGGCTCTGATCTGACTATTACCACTGGGAACTATAATTTCAGGATTATAGTCATATTCGGTTATGTGATTAAAAACTTATTTGCACACCTAAAAAGGAACAGAAAGAGGCACAGGAAGGGGAGCTCAAATAATCCCCTGTTGGGCTGTTCATCACCAGGCTACCAGAGAGGCACAGTGGCAGGTGGAAACCCAAATGAAGGGCTCTTGCCACCAAACTCCTCTCCCACCCAGGCCCTCCCAGGACAGCCCCAGTGCCCATCCCAAGAACCTCCCCAGTCACATTTCAGACTACATGGGCGCTGCCTAGGGGTGTAGGGTTTGTGACAGGATGTGGATGGGAGCATTTCAGGATTGTGTAGGATTTATTATAAGACACTCAGAGAGATGTGCAGGGAGACAAACCTCCTTCCCTCCATGTAGCCCACTCAGTTTAGTCAAGCACACAAACCAAGCCTGTTCAGAGAAACACTTACAACCACAATCACGTACAAACATGTCACTAGCAAAGCAGAAAATGGAGAGATAGAACTTTTATTCAATTGATTTTTTTTTTAACAGTGCTCAGTAAGTAGGAAAACGGAGGGAAAAAGCAAGAGTATGAACTTCAAACAATTATCTAAAATGTTACAATTATACCTAACCAACCTCAGGCAAAACTTTGAGAAGCAGCAGAGCCTATTCTTTCCCATCCTCGAGAGAGCAGCCATACCCTCATGACAGGACTTATTACTTTTATTTAAAAGGACAGTCTACGCTAAAGACACAGAATCAGCAACTCCAAGCTCAAGTTCAGTGAAGCCAGACAATTCAAATGCCTGCAAGTAAATATGCAATAAAGAGTACTTGAAACAGGAAATAAGCATTCACAAAACTCACTGTCGATAATGACAGCATCTCAAAGAACACAACTACGCAACAACGGCTTCTGATTGACAACAGTTTTCAACAGGCAGACATCAAGTCTGGTGAACTAAGAGCCCTAACGCATATGAAGACAGTAAGCACACGCAATAAGAAACCTCAAACAAAGTAATCCATTCCCACTTCCAAAAATTAAAGGCAAGATAGCATTAATGCCTTGAGAGCAGCTCTGAGGTAGAAGGACTTGGGGGTGCCTGTTGATGAAAGACTCAATATGAGCCAGCAGTGTGCCCCTGCAGCCCAGAAGGCCAACCATGTCCTGGGTTGCATCAGTGACCAGCAGGTAGAGGGAGGTGATTCTGCCCCTCTATTCTGCTCTTGTAAGACCCCACCTGGAGTACTGCGTCCAGTTCCAGGGCCACCAACACAAAAAGGACATGGAGCTGTTGGAGGTCTACAGGACGGCCACAAAGATGATCAGAGGGTTGAGGCACCTCCCCTATGGGAACAGGCTGGGAGAGCTGGGGCTCTTCAGCCTGAAGAGGAGAAGGGTCTGAGAGACCTTACGGCGGCCTTCAGTACCTGAAGGGGGCCTACAGGGAAGCTGGGGAGGGACCTTTTAGGAAGTCATGTAGTGACAAAACGAGGGGAAATACCTTTAAACTGGAAGAGGGTAGGTTTAGACTAGGTATTACAAAGAAATTCTTTACTGTGAGGGTAGTGAGACACTGAACAGGTTGCCCAGAGAGGTTGTGAATACCCCCTCCCTGGAAGCATTCAAGGCCAGGCTGGATGTGGCTGTGAGCAACCTGGTTTAGAGGGAGGTGTCCCTGCCTATAGCAGGCAGCTGGAACTAGAGGATCTTAGAATGGTTTGGGTTGGGAGGGGCTTTTAAGATTAAGATACATTTAAAATACAAACAAGCATATTGCTCTATCCCCTCACCAAGCTTCATTAAAATAAATAAATAAAACACAAATACACAACAAAATGCTCTAAATCTCAACTAAAGAATGCCCTGATGCAATCAGAACTTCACCACGTATGAAATCTGATGAACAAGTAGGAGAAACTAATTTCCATGGCAGGCCCAGACATTCCAGAGCTTCATGTAAGTAAGCGCTTGAGCCTATCCCTGGGACAGGCTCAAAGCAGTGCACAGGAAGTCCTGGAAATGGTCAGTTAGCACTGAGACTCCACCAATAATCCCCACTGAATGCCTTGGCACAGCATCATTCCTATTAGACACAACATGGTCACGTCATCCTAAAAATACAGAGACAGCCTGCTGACACTGGATTTCCAGCTGAATTTTCTTTTAGTTATAAAACAGAAATGCAACTCAGAAGCACTTTTTATTTTTACAATAATTTTATATGCACATCGACATCTGTGTTTGTGCATGCACGCATTTGCATATATAGTCAGAATCCCATTTTGTGTTCTAGTTCTTGCATAAAAACTTTTTGATATCAAATTTATATAAATACACAGAACAAGCCCGATGAATGTGTAGCACTGTTTGGTACTTCAGACAGATTTTATTCTCAGATAACTCTCCCAAGAAAACCTATGTGAGAAGCAGGAGAGTGGCATCACTTCTAAATATCACCCAAACCTCTTCTTCCCACACCACCTGCAATGGTACATAGGGCTCGCCACTTACATAAAAAGAATTCAAGAGCAACGAAGTGACTTCTGCGGCCACAACAGAAACCAGCTTCACATAACCAACTATTACACAATAGAAGTAGGCATTAATTGATTAGATATGTTTCTGACACTCATTTCCACAAAATATTCCATATGAACTTCTGCCACATGCTAGCACCGAAGTCAGTCAAAAAGAAACACGACTGCAAATAAGCCCACCCTAGAATCGTTATGTTCAAAAGCTTGACATCTCTATTTTTCAAGTGACATACACCATTATTTTTAATTTCTTAAAACAAAGCTATCAGAAGAGCAACTTTATCCGTCCTCTCCTTACTGCAAGAGAAATACTAATTCTTTCCTGCTTTTGTAGTTAATTATTATTCTAGTTCTCACTCTGATAGTACGATAGAAACTACAAAAATGAAAGCTGATTGAAAACATGAATTTCAAAGCTATTTTTCCTGAAGGAAAAGAGAAGAATTAAAATTTGAATTGCTGAAGCAGATCCTAGCAGAATAACGATGGCAGGTGAAAGAAAGCCCAGCAGAAATCTAGGTAAGAGGATTTGGAGAACAACAAGACATCCTGCCCAAAGGAGAGATCTGTTAGAAGCAGGACCTGTCATTTAGCCACTACAAAAATTACAGCTAATACAAGCAAGTAACTTGCTCTGTAAGCAATGCACCAGCTCAACTGTTGGCTGCCAGTCCCAGAATACTGCAGTTCAGTTGCAGTCTGTAAGCGCAAACTCAAGTCGCGCTGAGTTCGCAGCTTTTCTAGCTCAAACCTCCGGCAGTAAGCAATGACAGCTGGAGCTAAAGCCAGCAGACAGCCCTCACAGAAGATACCTGTGTGTGGTCTGAATGAGCTGTGTTCCAGAGCAGCACCCTGCCCCAGGATCATAGCAGTGCTCAGTATCGGCCCATGCAATAAAGCACTTAAAATACTCAAGATTTCAGAAAAAGCTTTATGATGCTTGTTATTTAAGCAAACAGTATAGCTCACTTTAAAATTATTAGGAAATAAAGACTGATTTTAAACTGTTTCAAGCCCTTAACACAGTATATCTGTTAAATTAAGATGTTATTAAACACAGCACACTTGCTATGTCAAAAGCAGCCAGTTCTACCCCTGCACAAAGTGCTTGATTAGGGTTCTTCTCAGGGTTCACCAGGGTCCCTCCCTGGTGAGGTTAGATTGTCTGACTACCCTACAACAAAGCAGTATACATGTAAAGACCAGCCTGGAAAGTTCACCTTGCAATATACCAAAGAGCTTTTGTTTGCTCAAATAATTGCTAAGATGAAGCAAAAAAAGACACAAAAACAAAATAAGTGTCTTCATTATCATTAGCTCCCACACTGCTTTACTCTCCTTGTAGCAATATCATTTGACAGTGTTTCTACTGTCAAACTCTTCTCCACTTCTATACCCCTCAGTTGCTGGAGAACCTTGAAGGGTCATTTTCCAGAAACCACTATTTCGAGCAAATGCATCAGCGGAAGGTATACCAGCTTTGTGAGCAACTTGACACAAAACAGTGCCAAGCACACTACTGTGATTTATGCAGCCACCATTCCTTAAGCGCCATTAATGCTGCTGCAGGGAAATATCTTATTTGCTCCTTTATTTTCTGGCAAATACCACACTAGCCCTACCTCAGCACTCTTTCTATGAGCCCAGATGGATGCCATGGATATTAAAACTCCTCAAGTAGCAGGAAAAACCAATCCACTGTTAGACTCCAAAACCTTTGAATCCATAGCATTCATATATCTATTCTAGTTAATATCAGCGCCAATTATTAGATCTGACACTGCCTTTATGCATCTCTCACTTGCTGGATTTTAACTAGTTTAAGCTGAAACATCTCATGGTATCACGTTCAGATTTAAATGGCAAATTCTTTCTATTTTTATTTTTTAAATACGGAATAGACATTTTTAGGGAAACTGAGTGGTTTATATTATATTCTACTTCTTTTCTGGAAGCCTTTTCCTTTGAAAATTTCAGATATTCCATTTTCAGTTCAGGGATGTTAAAGCTCAGCAGAGAGGTAATCTCTTTATTAGAGATTGGTTTGACTTTCCAGACTTCAAAAACCCCATGTGGCAACATCTGACAGAACTTTCACAGATCTTCATTTGCACACATTCATTAAAGCTCTAATGGTGTTTAAAAACCAACATTTCTGAAGGATCCATCCATTCTGTCAGTGGTTCTGAGAACTCATGGCCAAACAATTCAGGTCAGAAGGAACAAAGAACAAAATACAGAGCCAGCAAGAAGCAGGCACTTGTCACACACAATGGAAAACACTGCTAGGGGAGCCAGTACACAGTGTCTGAATGGCTGAGAAGACAGAAGGCACAGGAGCAAATATGTACATTGTTCCTCCTGCCACCCTGCACCACAGCCTCAAGGTAGCCCCACTTCCCCGTGGAAAATCCAGCACTCCAACTTCAAGCAAGACTGATGCTACCCTACCTTTCTCTCTCTTTCTCAAAGCCGCATCTCCCTGCCCTCTCATACTGCCCAGCCTGTGGACAAAATCCTCTCGCACTTTGGGACCTCTCCTGGTAGTGTGGCTCCCACCTGCTGAGTTGTCCCACTGTGCTGTCACAAGTTGCTACTTCGCTCGAACCATTTTTTTTTTTTAATGCACCAGCATTTACACAGTTCTTATTTCATGTCTAATACAGCATGCCAAAGCCTGAAACTGAGGTCAACAGGAGCAGTGAATGCAACCTGTACCTAATGCTATGGTCTGATAAGCAGAGTGGAAGGGTGCCTCAATGACCACAAAAATTAGTAGATAAGCTGTCCGTTTCTCAGTTTGCCACTAACGTGACAGGGATGACTTCACAATTCAGCCTAGATGAACACGTGCTTCTACCTGGCCTTGTAAAGTGTTGTTAAGTAGTCTTAGAACATGGCAATGAGGGCTGCAGAATTCATGATAAAATGAGTAATTCTGAATAGAAAAAAAGAGCATCTGAATAGCCGTATAAATACTGTAAATGAGACCCTGGCCGTCTCCTAAATAATGAGAAGAAAAAAGGCATTAACTAACTGCTCAGGAAGTAACGACTACTGATCTTTGCACTGAACAGCAGAGGAGGGAGGATGCACAAAATAAACAAATAAATAATACACATGGTACAGCAGGATAGCAGCTACAGGATATAACGCCTCCAGACATCACGTACCACAAGCAGCAGTACCAGGAGAGTTTGCTTCCCCACTGATGAAGTCCCCTCCTCAAATCCCACACACTTCTTTCCACCCCTTTCCTCCCTACCAAATTACACTCAGAGCTGATCTCCATGTCAATTTTAACATCCCCGTGGGGCTAGGTGGTGTGTGCTATTACCAGAGACGGTGGAGTCCCAATCCCTGGTATGAAAGAAGTGAACATGGAGCTGGTTTAGCAATGGGACTTGGTAGGTCAGGCTGATGGTTGGACTTGATGATCTTTTCTAACCTAGATGATTCTCTGGCTCTACATACATGTTGACTGCTAGCCCATGCATGCTAGGTATTAGCCTGCCAAATAAAACATTATATTAATGACCACTTTACAAAGGCATTAATTTGAGCATCTCTGCTCTACTCAGCCTCCAGTACATATAAAATTTGTTCAGATTTCTTAGATTTCCACCTTTGTTCTAAGCACAGATGACTGCAGGCTGAGGGTTTTTCAAAATTTTACTTACGTTATGCTAATGCCAAGATTTAAGCACCTGTGGTGATGTGAGTTCACTGTAAGCGAACAATAACCCTTGGTGAGATCAAACAACTAAATCCTTTCCTGCCAGGCAGCACAACACTTTGACATGTCTGAGAGCATGAAATGAACCTCCGAGAGCATATATAAAGCCCTGATTTGTACCGCTAGTACTGCCAACCCACTTTCATTCGCATATGTTGTGGTAGCGATCTCCACATCCAGTCCTGAAAAAACATCCAGAATTTAACAAAGTCTAGAGAGTAGCTGATACCACACCATTTCTCCTGAGAACTTCTGCATGCTTCTATTTATCTCCTAGAACAAATTTCCCTGTTCATGCAGTTGGTATAGTGGCTTCTTTTGTAAGCAAAGCCTCTGCTCCATACACTATAGGGAAATGAATATGAAACAGATTTTTCGTCCTCAAACCTGTAAGGTTTCACACATTGCCTGTTTTATTCAGAAGCTCCCCTTTTACTTTAATTACATCTTCCCAAAGCAGAGCAGGGAGTAATGCCAGGTTCCTTTGTGGGTCCTAAGGGAAAAAATTTACTAAAAAGGCTCTTTATCAGCTCCTGTTCATACTGGATGTCAAGAATTTTAATTACATTTTTAGCCTTTATCAGAAAGGGTTTTGCTTGGTTGTTTTTTTCCTTTTTCATTAGATAGCTTTCTCCTTGAAAGCTAAAAGTAAGAATACCTTGATTTTTTTTTTTTTCCCCTCCATGGAAGTTTGCCTTCTAAACATTGTTGAATATTAAGAGGGGACTCTTCTTGGAAGAAGGGTCTTGACACCTTACCATGTAGGAAAAAAATCCACAGGCTGTAGAATCTTTATCAGTTTATCTCATTCTCTGTATTATTCCTCTAGCAGGGAAAAAAAAAAAAGCTTACAGCCACTTGGTAGGAACTACTTCCTAATGTAACTCTTCCATTATTAGTACTACCTAACACTGCAGCTGCTACTTGCAACTCACAGCATAGGATTTCAGCAGGCACCTGCTTCTTTGCCAGATCTTGACTGGACTGAAATCTGTACTAATTGTTTGCCTGTAGGCGATTGCTGTTCCTACCAGCTCTGTTTCAAGCAAACAGGTCAGTTTTTTGGGAGGATTTTATTATACTTGAAATGTAGGTGAATATACTTGCAGTCTTATTTTTCAGAATATCCAAAGCCTTTTCTTTAGAGTGTTCTCCTATTTCCTTACTTTAAGGTGAGCACTCCAAATTTTGCATCACAAATGTATTATGGAAGGTTACCCAAATTTAACTACAGTATCAGACCAATCACAGCGCAAGCAATTTGGATATATTCACTAAAAATAATTTAGCACGTTAGTTTCTCATAGATCTTACGCATGCCTATGAGCATCTCTTCAGCAAACCCTGTCCCCGACCCCCAGCTGCCCCTCCCCGACAGCCGTTCCCTCGGGCCCTGTCGCTGTCACAGAGAGCAGAGCTCAGCACTGCTCCTCCACTCCCTGCGAGGAGCTGCAGCTGCCATGAGGCCTCCCTCAGCTCCTCTGCTCTGAGCACACCCAGGGACCTCAGCCGCCCCTCATACATCTCACCCTCCAAACCCTTCACTATCTTTGTAGGGCACATTACACAACTTTTTGCGGAATATTATTAAAATAATGTAAAACTTTTTAATTCTTTACTGACCAACCTTGATAACCTCCTTTTAACATCCGAGTAATGACCTCCTCAGGAAAATGCCAGAAGACAGCCATGCCTGTGACAACCAGCAGCATGAGAGGCAGCAGCACAGCCCTGCCTGACTAGGCACCAGGTCCTGATGGGGACACCTCAAGCACACAAGCCTCCACACAGGACCTTTCTGAATGACTTCTGTCATTGCTTTCCAGGAGACTCAGCCCAACACAGGAAGCTATTTCACCACAACTCCTTGCCACCACGTGGAAAACCCCTTTCCACAAGGACTTACTGAAAATGGAAGCTAACTGCCACGCCAAGTAGTTGCCACTGGTCACAGTGGTAAGCACTGCAAATTCTAACTTCCTACTAGGAAAATTTATGGAACAGTCCAACACTTAAGGTACTTACACTTAAGGTACTTTAAGTCCACAGCTTACACAAAGAACTATGATAGAACTTTTTTTTTTTTTTTTTAATTGTGCTGTCAATGGTACAAAAGCTTGAAACAACAGCTCATTAATTTCATATCTTTATCAAGTCTAAACACTAACCCATGAACTACTGGCTTCTCTTATTTTGGGGTAAAAGGAGGGGAAGGCTTGGACTTTTAACTCCAGAATGCAAACAAAATGGTTTATCTGTGTTTAAGTTTCTGACAATGTTAAAAGCAACAATATCCTATGAAATATTTATGCATTCCAAAACTGATTCTCAAGCATCCCTAAGTCCTTAAGGTCCATATGTTCCCTTCCAATCACTAAAAATATTTTTCCCTTTCCAATCTTAAGAAAGGTACTTCAGCCTTTCTTTGCTATACATAGTTAGGAAAGCACAATTGCAAACACAGGGTGGCCTGAAAGAAGTTATTCATACTCAGTCATGCCAAGGAATACAGTTTTTAGAACGATGCATGTTTCTGGGACAAAACAACTCTACCCTAGAGACCTTCCCGGGTAAGAACCTTAAGGCAGTGTGCATATGTGGAAGGCTGCACAGTTGCAAGTATAAGGCAGACTACAGAGCTGTAAACGGTAGACCTGTAGCATTACACAGACTAAGGCACTGAGCAAGATGCCTACCAAAACTCAAACTTGCCTTTACGCATGCTAAAACAAAGCACTGTAAAGAGGGACGTTATTAGGATAAAACTTGGCACGTCTCAGGGCTCTCAAAAGCTTTATCAGCTGTGTAGTCCTTCTGTGGAGCACCAGCATAACTCAGACACTTTAAATAAAAAATAATAATACATACCTTTCTAGGTCTTGCCTAAATCCATAGTCATACACACATGAACTTCCAATGCACAAAAACTAATGTACTGGGGCATCATTCTACCCAGGCAATGGATACGAGTCAGCACCTCCCCTTTTGCCACTTACTTATGACATTAGCACCTGACAAAAACATATTAGTTACATTTTACTGAGTTGGCATCACTTAAAATTGAGACCAGAGATACCTAACATTTGGGTTAAACAACAGAACTTGGTTAAATTCTGGGCAGTCCAGCAATAAACATTTTAATGAGGCTTGGACAGCAGCTGAGAGCCAAGTGCTGACTACGCCTGCCCACACACCCTGACACAGTCCTGCTGAGTGTAGGAGTGTGTGCCTGGAGCATTCTTATAATTGTTTTGAGGACCATTTTGCAGTGATTTATGGCACAGTAGTGATTCATGTACCCCAGGTTGAATAACACTAGGCAAAATGACCTTTTCAGTCACTTTTTGGAATTTTTCCTCCTGATTTTATGTAGATACAGCAGTCTGCCCATACACTCACAAAATGCTGTACCTGTGGGGGAAAAAGTCGTAAGTTAGACATGCAACTTATTTTGCTTGTTTTGACTGTCAATACCATTTAAAATGCATGTTTAAATAGGTAACTCAGTAACACGGAAGACTCGAAAAAACAAGAAGAAAATGGAAAAATAAGCATAAGAGGGATAGAGAGAATAAAAAGAATAGGTGAGATAGAAAAGGCAGAAAGGTTCGGACAGCTTTTGCTATTCTGAAGCAGGAAGGAAAAACGATGGAAAATTCCCTGGATGAGAAATCTCATGCACAGAATCTCATCAGAAAAACAAACAAACAAACAAAAAAAGAACAAAAAAAACAGGAAATTTTGTGACATCTTAAATCAACAGCTCAAATTGTTCAGGAAGCCTTGTAGGTACTGCTGGAAATTCCTCCTTGCTGGGCGCTAGCTACAAGACAGGTGCTCCTTCCCTGCTACACTGATGAAACAGAGGTCTCTGCCCAGCGCTGCCAAGCACAATCCTTAGGGCTACAAGCCAGGCCAGATAGATTAAAATTAAACCAAAATGCACACAAGCCACTATATTGATTTATTAATTATTCCCATAAATAATTACTCTCACAAAAAAGAAGTTCAACTTTTAATACTGTGGTTGCTGCAGGGTTTCCACCCTGCTTCTTGAAGGCAGGGCAGGAACTTTCAAGGCAGGAAGCAGGACCACTGCCCGAGCAGCTCAGCTCTGTCCACCGCTGAACACAGTGTTTTGCATAGCAGTTAACTTCCAGCTAAGGCTAAAAAAAAAAGAGGCTAAAATGCCTCCAGGGTTTCTGAGCTCTCTGATACCTGGGAAGAAATCCTTCCCACTTTTCCTGCCTCCACCTCTCAACTCATCTTCTCAACAGACAAGTTAACTGACTATAATAAAATTAAGATATAGTAATAGTAAATCTACTTTTCATCCCACAGGAAGAAAAACAAAATTTTTAGCCTAAATGATAAGAAAAATATTTGGTGACCAAAATAAATTACAGCCTTCAATCTCAAGATAAAAGTTACAGAGTTCAAAATACAAGCAGGCATATGAAACACAGCAAGGGGAAAACAAAACAAAAAATATCGAGAGAGATGGTCAGCCTTATCAGTGATTTAACTGAATTCAAAGAAACACTTGTGGACAAAGTCAGGTTCAGTAACTCCAGTTTTCATTAGTTCATGTGAACCTAATAATGGTTTGAACTAGGAAAGAGTGCTCTTTAAGAGAATACAGAGAAGCATTAAGAATCAACATGAAAGAGGGATGACTGATGAGATTAAAATACTTCCTGATCATGTAAAAGTATTAAAGGATAACGAAGAGAAGAGCTACATGCTAAGGAGGGCAGTGAAGAGTTCTGCTCAAAGAAGAGCAGTGGTCCAAAAGCAAGACAGAGGACAGGCTTGTGAACAGTGGGATGGACAACTGCAGAAGTACAACAGAGGTGCACTGGGACCTGCAACCACGCCCTGGGTTCCAGTCCCACAGCTTCAGAAAATACATCAACTGTACAGGTGTGCAAAGGCTGAGCAGTGGGTCCAGAATGCCACTCCATAAAGCACACAGGACAGCAGTGACAAACAAAGGTGAGGACACACCGAACTGAATAACCTCTGGCTTGAGAATGGTCAACAGATCATTCATCAGAATTCCCAAGTAACAACCCGAATGCTTTCTTCACACAGTACAGAATTAGATACTGAATGTCATTCCCACACAAATCTGGACAGCAGAATACAGGCATTTATAGACATGACAAACACACTTCATAACAGCAGGTAATAAAATATTAGACGCTTCAAATGTAATACAGTTTCTGAAACTTCAGGGCAATATTACAGAGGTTATTGCCTTGAAGCACCAAAAACAGACATGATCACAGAGCGGATCAGAAGGACTTTTGCCTGAATGAACAGGGAAAGCAAATAGTTTCTGTAAATGTTATTCTCTTTCTCCTCTCTTAAAAAAAATAAAAAATAAAAATAAATGTGTTGCAATAGCTAAAGATTGTTAAAGGAAATAAACGACACGATATGAAGCTGTTTAAAAAAAAAAGACTAGAAATATATAAAGACATCAGGGTTAGTATAACACAGGGAAATATGAAATACTACAGATGAACAAAGGTTTCAGTTAGGATTACCTATATCACTGCAAAAAAAAAAAAAAATCATTTTCTTGTGTGGTTTTTGGGTTTTTTTTGAATACCTTTTGGTCACTCTGAAAGTAATGCCTCCCATGCAAACTACAACAGTTACAAAGAGCACTACTCGATAGAGCAAATTCTCAGCTACAAAATACTATTTTTCAACACAGTCACCAACATTAGCTCTGCAGTTTTTATCAGCGATGAACAGAAGCCCGCATGCTGTGCTTGTAAACATTGGCACTACCAGCAGAGGCGGCCCACTGTCACTGTCACCGTCACCACTGCTAAAATGCAGTACCCACTGCTCTGCTGTGCTCACATCCACCATTTGGTCTCCAGAAACGTTCAGCAAGCATCAATGAATGTCAATGGGTGCAATTTTTTCCACATGGAGAAAGTCAGTGCTACACCTTCGATTCATCCACACTTCCACATCAGACACCATTGTGTCAGAGTGCCCCTCTGCTGCCATCTGTCACAAGGAAACAAAATGGAAGAGGACATTGGCAGGAAGGTTCAGCTTCTACTGCTGTACCACCAACAGCCGCCACTGAGATCATGGGCCCACATAATAAAATTGGAGGCAGTACTTCTGGAGCAGCCCTTGTAATATAGCTAAAAATTATCAAATGTCAAAATATATATTGTGATAATGTTTATTCAAATGCTTCACAACAACAGCAGAAAAATGGTGGAACTGCAGGGGAAATAATTAAGGCTCTTTCAAACAACTTCACCCCATGCATTTTTGCTGATTCCCAGGTTTAAATAGCCTAATCTGAATTTTAGTGAATAAAAATTAGAAACACTTCTTCAAAACAAGTCATGTCCTGAATCTCAAACTGCATTTTTAAAGCCTATACTGTGTATACAGAAGCAGATGAAGAAAACGAGAGCTTTAAGTTGTGCTTTTCTCTCCTCAAAGTGACATTTTGTTGGTATTTCCTGGAATAGGCAAATATTATCTCATATCTTTGCATACTGTAGCACAATTGCTAATTACTGTATAACTTTTTGCAATTTTATTTTTTCCCCTTTTTTTTTCCTTCCCTTTTTTAATAAAACGTGCTATGAAGAAACATTATTCAATCTGGACTTCTTACTTCTGCCAATTTAATAAGGCTTCTGCCCGTTTGCCTATTTGTATTTTTCACTGCGCCTGCACTTTGCCTTGAAGATCCAAATTCTCCCCATAGCTTCCCTAACTCAGAGCAACCTTGAAATATCACAAAAAACAATTAATTATATAGAAGTACATTCCAAAGTCAGCTTTAGAAAGAAGCAGAACATAGCTGAATGTGGAGCCTCATGTAAAAAATTACTTGCTTTGCTTTGTTGTACCAGGTGATACACACAGCATAAGGAAAGCCGAAAGGTGGTCATGTGGAAAGAAGATAGAAGCTATCCAGGCCAGAGAGAAAACAAATGGCAAATGCTTTGCATTATTACACAGTACTGGGGAAGCAGCTGAGATAAGTACATCGACATTAATACAACAGCCCCAAAAGCTCAGTAAAGCAGAAGTCTTAGGGAAAATTCAACCCTGAGACTTAAAGGTGCTGAGACAAACATCAGAAAAAGTCTCCAGCATAGTTCCATTCAACGTACATGGCCAGCAGGAGGAAGGGTAAACATGACCAGGTCCATCCACCACTTGCAGACAGACTTGGTACTATTCTGCACTTGCTGATGTTCCTTGCCATACACATCTTAGTATAAACTCAAGAGATGTTGACACGAAGAAAGAAAAAAAGGCTCCTCCACCTCTTCTGTGCACCTGGACTCAAAGATGATCAGCAGCCACACTCTGCAATAGCAGATCATAAGCTTACTCTTGGAAGATCAAAAAAGCAAAAGTGTTTTTGTTCTTGTCTGCATTTTATGCAGCACCTCAGTTCAAGGGGAAAGATGACTTCATTATGAAAATAATAACTCACCCCCTCCTTGATTGGGCATTAATGTTCAAAAGATGTTCCTTGAGGAGTGTTGTCTTTTTTTTCCAGGGAATCTTTCAACAAACACACGGAGATGCGCCAGTAGAGCAGGGAACTAACACACACACAAACAAATCTGCATATGCTTTAATGACTTGCACACCAATAAGCCTTAACACTGCAATACTGAAGTCTGTTTAGAGACAAACGTACAAGAATGTTCTGGTATCGAGAATATTATTTGTCTAATTGACTTGAAAGTTACAGAACACTGGAAGAGGTTTAGTGTCATATTGCAAAGCAATGTTGTTTTTACTCAGCCTTTTTATTATTCAGCTTTCTTCACGTATGCTGCAGAAATGCACAGTTTCCATTTGATATTGGCTGTTGGTTCCTGAGGACTTGCAACCCTTGCGATGCATTTTATTCACACAAGCACATCTTTTAGCCCAGAACAAATGCCTCTTTTTTCTCGAGTCATATTTTCTTATCAACTATTAAAGAGTAATCTCGTAGTTATTTCTATACACAGAAACGCTACGACTTGTGTAGGGGCTCTACTGACTTAGGGAACAAGGCATGGGAGAATTCAAACTGCAAAGCAGACATCTGCTTATCTGCTGTGTTGTTATAACAACCATCCCTCTGACTCAATTTCCTTACAAAAAAACCAACACTCACCTGGTTGTAGCAGAGGAAGACTGAAGAATGGCCAACACTGAAACACACCAATGAACATAAAGTTGCCTCCCATGTGGACAGACCAGAGAATATTAAGATTTGTCTGGGAGTACTTTATGGCTTCCTTTGAAAATGTAATATTTCCATTATTACTTAGATTTCAGTAACACATCCCAGGTGGGAAAATAATTTCAAAGCAGTCAATATATCAAAAGTTCACAAAAACACTGGAATGCACAGACAAAGTAGCTAGGATTACCCAAAACCATATGTATTTTCCTACCTAAGAATTAAGGTACAAAGCACAAAATAGCATCGCTGCTATTCCTCCTCCAAACATCTTTCAAGGACAATTCACAGCAACAGCCCCACAGTATTTAGATCCTTTTTTCTCAAGATGTTATCCTCTCATTCCTTTGGATGCTTTTGGAGTCTCACATGGGATGAAATGACACAAAAATGGCAGCTGTCCCAAACACCAACAGCTCGGATAGCTGAATGACATCAACAGAAAGTTCTCACCTATTTCAACCACAATGCTACGCTATTCTGTAAACTGATTGCTTCTGCTTCAAGGGCTGTTTTACTTAAACAAGAAAAGGGGGGAAAAAACGTGTTTTTTTGAACCCACACACGGAAGATAAGCTTGGAAAAAAAACATTCTTCAGCATCTTCACCCTGCCAAAGATTTTTCCTCCTTTTCTGGTACGTAACAGCCTTTCTGTGATAATGAATCAGGCAACTCCAAAAAACACACTTGGATCTCAGAGCTGTTCTCACCAATAGCACAGGCCACTTTGGGTGGTAGAGCTGCTGGCTCTGAGCATACCTTTTTGCCTATTACTTGTATTCACAATGAGCCACCTTTCAAACATGTTTTCCCACCATAAAGAAAAGAAAGTATCTTATTGTTAAACACATTTAACTTTGCTTCCTACAAACATGAAAAATAAGCAAAGGAATACCACCAAAGAAATACATGTGCTACATATTCAACAGGAAAAAACACTTTGAATCAAAAAGAGAAAAATTATGACCTTTTATATCTCTTCTCTGGCTCTTTCTCCCACAAAACAGATACGGGCATTAGTATCGCAAGAATGATCTTTAATTAAACAAAATAAAGAGTTTCTTTTTATAATTAGCCTTTGATCCAGTTAAGCATATAACTTATGAGCCTAAATTTAAGCACTTTGACTTCAAAAGGATTATCCATTCTCAAGTATCATCCACTTAACCGGCAAAGGTTTCAGTGGCCTTGACTTAAAGATCTTTCTAAGATTGGCATCAAATGAATTGGTTCCATGTGCATCACCCATTCAAACAGTTAGAGCCTAGCAATTTCCCGAGCGTTGTGATCTGATCCAGAAAAACATGTATTTTTAAATTCTTTGCTGGATGAAGGAGTTTGTGCAGGACAGATTACTGACTCAATCCTTCTATGTGCCTACTCTGATGATAAACATCTCCCTGACAAATTACCAGTTCATGACAAATTTTTGTTTTTCTTCTAGTCCTTGGCGTGCTATTGAGGCAAAATACTATCACAAAACACAGCTGGAGAACTATTTCAGGAACAGAACTTCACCTACACTCCTTCGTCCATAGAGTGTGCCACAGAGGATGTCTTTTAAATGTAATCGAAACCCTGAAACGCGTGTAGCTTCACAACCTCACATATCATAACTGCACAGAAACAATCAACAAGGCAATATAAAAAATTCACATGGCTGCATTAAATCCAGAGTTTGCAATTAGAACATTCAAAAGTTTCACATAAACACGCTGAATGAAACCGTGTGAAACAACACAACAATAACAAAGAGTGATGGAAGAGGAAAGAAATGTCCAAACTCGCCTCATGTACATTATGAGCTGGGAAAAACAAAGCATTAAGAAAAGTTTTTTTTCAGGTGACCTGGAACTCCATAAAACAACTTTGAGGATGTTTCCTATATTTAAGCCACCTTCCCAAGGAGATCACCATAAGATACTAAGAGGTGCTTCTTTAAAATACCTCAAATTACGTAACGAAAAAGAAATGTGTATAGGAGTACAAGTCACAGCTTGCCTATCACTCTGCTCTTCGACAAAAGCAGAGAATATAATATAGGTCCAGCAGCTGAGCCTTCTTTTTACTTGTTTTGAAAAATTCATATTGAATGGCAGAGGGTAATTCATCTCAAAATTAAGGCTCTTTTCATATTTAAGTGTTCTAAAAAGCATGAATCAGTTCACACTAAATATTTAAACAAATAGCAGTGACCACATCTAAAATGCACCTAAGCAGAATGATGAGCCAATACAATATAGAGCATTCCCATTGAGATTTTTTGTTTGTTTTTAATGTTTTATTTCTTTGAACACATGCAGGTATGGGTGCATGCCTAAATTTGTGGACACACAGAACGTCCTCAGGCAGATGAGAAATTTCAAGTATCTTTAGGGTTACAACATTCAAATAAGGCATAGGAAATAAGAGAGACTATAAGAAAAGCCAGAATCAGCACATCATTTTTCTCAACGTTAGTAATAACAAGTAATGACAGAAAACCCTGAGAACACTAAAACTAAATAATATTCAAATAAATGGAGAATGAAAGTTAAGTTACAAAATGTATTAGTTCAATAAGGTCACACACAGGAAAACTCACCAGCCGTGTTTTAACACTGTGTGCTTGAAGCATGACAACGGGACTGGTTTGGGCTTTTTGCTACTAATAGTATCTCTGAGTCCAGTAAGTTATTGACTCACAAGAGCTACAACTATAAAGGTCCTGAATTAGCCCTGTGTCATCCATTTCATTCTTTCATGCCCACAGACTTCTCTCCCCTTCCCATACAGATGCACACACCCCAGCTCAAAGCTTTGCATCAACTGCTTCACTTATAACATGCAAATCCTGCAAGTTTATCAGGCTCCTTCACATTTTGCAAGCAGCCCTAGTAAGAGGTGAAGTTAAAAGCACTGCAAATTAGCATTTCAGAATATGTTTCTGTAAGAGAGGAGATTCCTTTTATTGGATCTACCAAATCTATGACAGACATAGAAACTCTACAATAAAACTCGGTTAAAGCCTATGTCTCATTTACTGTTCGTTTGGTTTGGAAAGGCTATAATCAGAAGAAAAATTATTGAATAACTTACAGGCATATTCCTCACAAAACAGGAAACTTTAACATCAGTTATTTTGGAAAGGTGCTATGCCCAAATCTCACCACATTCACAAACACACCAGAAACATAAAAATAAGAAAGAATAAAGCTGGCAGAAATATACACGAACAAGGCAACAGATTTTTGGGCAGTAGCTTTCCCTAACTTTTCAGACGAGACCTTGGACTAATAAACTGCCTCTACTAGCAAACACAAGGGCTCAGTACATTTGCTGGCACAAGTAAATTAACCTCCAGAATACATTCTCATCCGTTCTGTGGGCACTGAATCTCACTCCCCAAAGTATTCTCTGTACGACTACCACTGTAGTTTCTGCCCAGCAGTTGTATAAATAACCCACTCCTACCTCAAAAACAACACAAATACTTCATTGTTTGTCATTGAACTTAATTTTTTCTTTTTCCTGAGTAGCACACTGGTCTGTTAATTCCACTAGAGCCTTGTCTCAGAGTTAGGTGCCAATACTGGCATAATGATAAGGGCACAAATGAGAACAACATTCTGCCAGTTAGCAATGTTCTAGAGATCAGTTGAGATATTGCAAGGGGTAGCCGGGAGCTTGATGCAGTTCACTTATTGAAACCATCCTGGCCTAGATCAGATGCCAAAACACACCTCTGGCAGCTCTGATCTCATCACTGAGCTTTTGTGAATGGGAGCAGCCGTGAAAGACAAAAGCAGCGCTGTAAGCTCATCTTTCCAACAGTACAATGGACACTGTATTCAGATCACAGAGATGATAATCCAAATGGAAAAATATAATCTGAGAAGTCCACAGGTGTGTTACTCATGTGTTAATAAAGTTTTCCATGAGCCCTCCCGTTAGCAAACCCTGAAACACCGCTGCTCTGAAACACACAGTCACTGCCCACAGGGACGCAATGCACCTTCCTTCTTACTGCCCTCCTTCTTCTCCTCCTTCCTCCTTCTTATGTTACCCCACACGCATTGTCGACCACTGTAGATGGATTTGCACACAGGTAGTAGCTGTTGCTGGACTAACTACTGTTATCCATTTGTTTGCTTGAAAAAGAAAAGAAACAAAAAAAACACCTACCACACTCCTATGAGCATTCTCCTGCTGCAGAAGAGGCCAGACAAGCTTCAGAATATGGAATACCAGGACTTCATTGCAGGCAACCTCAAGAAACCTGATAGTATTTCTGTTTTGATTGCACAGAAACAAAAAAAGCTCATAAAGGGAAAACTTATCTCTGATTTCATATAATCACAGAATATCCTGAATTGGAAGGGACCCATAAGGATCATTCGGCTCACCTAAACACATGCTCCCATCACCATTATGTTCTTCCTCACTTTGTTAAACGTGCGTGTATTCGCTTTAATTCACACTTCAGAGTGTGGGGACAGAAAGATCCTACCTCGCTGTATGTTCACCGAGCATGAAGCTTCTTAAGGAAGAAAGCGCTGCACTGCATAGTGCAGCTCACTGACCCAATGTTAAGAGTTTTCTGCAGTCAATTATGCTATTTTAAGAGCCAAACTTCAGTAAGACAACTCTCTAATGTCTGTGGGATCCCAATAGGTAAGGAGGGAAGTAAAACTATTAAAATATTCTCTGCAGCTTTTCCTGCACAGTAGCAGAATCTTCACAATGGTGATTTTCAGTGATAATAAGAAATGAAAGAATGTTGCTGCCCTGCACAAAACAGATGGAGGTTGTGTCAGTCATAGAATCATAGAATGGCCTGGGTTGAAAAGGACCACAATGACCGTAGAG
Organism: Alectoris magna; assembly: GCA_030625065.1. NCBI lineage: Eukaryota > Metazoa > Chordata > Aves > Galliformes > Phasianidae > Alectoris > Alectoris magna. The sequence continues at coordinate 163,625,628 of CM060560.1, read as the reverse complement.
TTTCAACCCCCCGCCATATGCAGGGTCGCCAACCACCAGACCAGGCTGCCCAGAGCCACATCCAGCCTGGCCTTGAATGCCTCCAGGGATGGGGCATCCATAACTCCTTGGGCAACCTGTTCCAGTGTGTCACTACCCTGTGTGAAAAACTTCCTCCTAATATCCAACCTAAACCTGCCCTGTCTCAGTTTAAAACCATTCCCCCCTTGTCCTATCACTATCCACCCTCATAAACAGCCGTTTCCCTTCCTGTTTATATGCTCCCTTCAAGTACTGGAAGGCAACATGCCTGTCCTTCTCAATTCCTGCAGTAATTTCCAAAGTAAAAAAGGGAATAACATTCCATGTGAAATATCATCAGTCTCCTTCATTCTAATGTCCTCTTTAATATTATAAACAGTAAGCAAAGAATTTTGCACCACAGTGCGCCTAACTGGTAATGTAGAATTAGTGGAAAAGCAGAAATAGCACCAAAAATGACTTTTTAAAAAGCATTAGCTCATCAGCTTATTTCAGAGCCATAAAACCTGGCTGCCCGAGCTACAGGACAAGCCAGAACAGTTTGTGTTGCCCAGCTACTCAGTACGGCTTGTGCTAACAGAAAGGAAAAAAATCAGTAAGGTGACACAGTAATCAAGATTATTTGCATCCAACATAAATGGTACCAACATAATCCAACACAAGTGAATTTCATAGGGCAGCACACTCAACTTGCCAAACTTAAATACTGAGCAGGCAATCCCAACTGTCCCCACACAGTATGCTGGCACATCTCATTAGTCTGTTTTTGCGCAGTCAGGACAGATGGTGCTTTGACATTTCAATGGACATGAATACAAATGACTTAGGAAGAACATTCAAACAACACTGAATTTCACAGGCATGATCATAAGAACCTGTGCTGACTCAGTGCATTTTTTTTTTTTTTTTTAATTTTGTAGGCGCTAACAGGATTAAACAGGGATCAGATACGAGCAATTTGGGGAATGTGGACCATCAAGGCATGCCTACCGCAGCCACATGAGTAACAGAGTCTTGACCGTTCCTCATGGAGAACCATGAGTACTGGTAGTTCAGCCAGTTCTGAATGATATAGAAAACAAACAACAGTGGAGCTAAGTAGGTATGTGCTGAGATTCAAAGGAAGTTGTCTGCTTCTGAATTACTGAGGGAACGCAAACTGTGCTTTAGGTTATGCTTCCCTGTGAAGTATGAACGCACAGGAAATTCTTTCATCAAGAACTCGTGCTTAGAGCTGATGCTCTTTACAGCTCTCAGACACCTGAAAAAGCAACTGTGCCCATTATCGACAAATATTGTCAGTGCTTCCAATTGTACACGTTGCTGTTCTTTGAGAGAAGCTGGAGTGTTTGCTGCAACATCAATAAATCATTACTCATTGCTAGCAAATTCCCAGACCAAATCTAATTCTCCATTTTTAATGAACGTGAGCAAAAACTGTTTTGCTCTTGTAAAAAAAAAAAAAAAAAAAAAAAAAAAAACAGAAAAAAGAAAAAAGAAAATTAAAATGCAGCCAGTATATCACAGTTATGTCACATCTTTTTTTCTGTATGGGGAAAAACCTGCTTATGATCCAGACACAGTAGATGGTCATCTCCCAGCATTCAGGAAAGATTGCAGCTTCATGAAGATTCTGAAAGTTACTGAATTATTTTAACACTTCAGATCATAAAATGCTGTTAATGTGACTGCGCAGATCACCAGAGATATAAATGGTTTTTGCTTATTCTCCATTCCTTTCATGCTAAAAGGACGCAAGGGAGCAATCACTGCCTCTTTCTCATCCCTGTGTCTTGGTCCCAGCTGGTTGTGAGAAGGAATGAAGAAATCAACACAGCGCCTGAATCCTCTGTGTGCTGAGTGTCACCTTATCCTACTCAGCCAGAGCAGTAAGTGACCTTCCTCACTGTTCAGGCTATCAAGTGAAGAAAGACCAGCTGTGCAAGATTCATTTGACTTCTGACTTGACTTTTCGGGAGGCACGTGACACATTGTGGTGGTCTCACCCTCACGGGCAGATGAGCTCCGCCACGCTGCTCTGTCACTGCCCCTCCTCAAAGGAACGGGGTGAGAAAACACAATGGAAGAGGGCTCAAGGGTTGAGATAAGGACAGGAACACGGCTCACCAAGTATTGTCATGGACAAAACAGGCTCAGCACAAGGAGATTAATGCAATTTGTTTCCTGTTAACAACTCGATAGAGCACTGAGAACTAAAAGCAAGCTAAAAACTTTCCCTCATCTACCTCTACTTTGTCCTCCCCTCAAGCAGTACAGACGAACAGTAGGCACTGGCTGTAGTCAGCCCATAGCACTTCGTATTCACCACTCCTCCATGGTCCCTGCTCCTGCTCCACACGGGCCCCTCTCACGGTATGCCACCCTTCCCGAACCGACCCTGTGTGTGTTTCCCACCGCCTGCAGCTCTCCCCGCGCTGCTCCAGCACGGCTCTGTACCGCGGGGCCCGCCCTTCAGGCAATGCTCCACACGGGTCCACACGTGCGGCAGCCTCCCGGCCTTCCCGCCCCACCGCGGGCTCCTCCTCATGGGGCTGCAGCTCCTGCCCGGTATCCATGAGCTGCGGCCTTCAGGCTGCATCCGCTGCTGCCCCGCGGGCTCCTCCGCGGCCGCACGCGGGCTGCAGGGCACGGCCTGCTCCTCCGTGCTCCTCTCCTGGGCTGCAGGGAGCTGCCGCTCCGCGCCCGGAGCGCCTCCTGCCCTCACCTCGGTGCCTGCAGGGCTGTGTCTCACATGTGTTTCCTTTCCCCCAGCTGCTGTTGCACTGCAGTTATTCCGTTCCTTCAGCCTGCTCTCTCGGAGCCCACCTAGCGCCACTCAGAGCTCAGCTCCGGCCGCGGCGGGGCCGTGTTGGAGCGGCTGGAGCTGCTCTGATCTGATGCGGGGCAGTGCCGGGCGCTGCTCAGAGGGCACCCCTGCAGGCACCAGCTGCCAAAATCTTCCTGCGTAAACCCAGGGCACACATATGAGACAACAGATAAAGAAACGCAGAAAGCCTTTGAACAAGGTTTCCAGTGCCAATTTTCCCAACATCCCAAAGTTTACAAATCAGTCAACCGACTGCAAGCACCAGGTCTTCAGCTTGCTTTCTTCAGCTTCTGAAGTCTCACTTAGGCCCAAGAAGGATGAGATTCCTCTTACCTTATTAGGCCTCAGCTTACAATGAACAACTATCCTCATCCTTTTGTGTTGAAATATGAGCTAATATTTTTTAACTTGCATCCAGAAAGAGCATGAAGCATATCCCCCGCTAAAGCAGCCTCATTTGATCGGCTGTAAGTTGCTAAGCCACAATAACACAATTAAGTCTAATAACGGGACTGTATCTCTCACTTATCTGAGAAAATGATTCTCTCCCAGCTTAAAATAAGCAGACAAGCTCACACAGTAGCGAGCTCAGAGATGGACACGCGTTGTCACAACATCTTCCATGAGAGCACACCGGCTCTGCATTTGAGGCAAGATTCACAAAGTAACGCGTATTCTTTAATCCTTGAGCGCAGGGTTTTAAAATATTTCCTCTAAAATGTTTCCTCAATTTCAACTTATTTCCCCAGCCAAAAGAAATTAAGGGGGATAAATGGATGAGCAGGAAAATAAAAAATGTAGTCTTTCCTTCATCCTCAAAATACCCAGGCTACTGTGCTGAGAACAGAAGCAGAACATCTATGGAGGGCATACTAGATTTAAGTAACAATAACCCGGTTTTATCATCAAGATCAAAGTATATACTTAGATGCATTCTTATAATTAATAACCACGTACATTAAGGGATCCCAAGCAGCCCCTCAGTGAAAACACAAAGTATGCAAATCTTATTTTCTGTACTCCTGTCAAACTTGATCAGCTATAAGGTTGAATCAGGAGTTCCATAAAATACCTTCATTTAACTTGACTGGAAGGGATAATGAGCAAAATTAACTCCGGGAACATTTTTCTTCTCAAAGTATTTGCTCAGATGTCACCTCAAGGAGTGTTTTAGGTGGTTTATAACAGGATTAGATTGGCGTCAAATAAAAAAAAAATCATACTGTGCCATTTTTTGAGAGACGCAGAATACGGGGGTGGCACATGCCACGTTGTTCTCCTTCACTCAGGGTGTCGATTTTTGCCAAGGTGAATCAACAGCTTCTGTGTTACACCATTTCAGTACAACTGGCCAATTGCCATTAGCAAAATTCTTGTTTGGTCAAGCTTTTGGATAACCTCCATTTCAGCGCAGGGCTTGAAGGAACTACAACGAAGGGCTGAGCAAAGGACTTTTCGAGGCAGGCATTCAACGCAGAAGAGAAGCTCTGAAGCAAGGAAGGGGCAAACAAGGATAGTGATACGCTAAAATAACCCTGCTTAGGGCACACCCAGCACGCCCATGCAGTGGTATTGCTGTTTCCAATATCCTGACAGCTCTTCCCATAAAAATAATGAAGTTTCACAGACATTTTGTTGAGCAACATGCAGTTGCAGCAGCACCAGTGTCACATTTCTGATGCACTAGGTGACACAGTAGCCACATGAAATGTTCCCAAAGCAATGCTGTGTTGGTTTGGATGGAGACAAAACATCAGTACCAAGGGAGCTTTCCATTCCACAGTGCCATGGGGATACACCTGACTCTGAGGTCTCCACGCAGCCCCCACAGCCGCTCTAGCAAAGCCACCCACCTCCCAGTCCCACGTCTCAGCCCCCACCACTGTTCTCCTACCCACAGCCATGGACAGGGGCACAGGCAGCTCTATATGGACACATGTGCAGCAAGTGCAGCTCCCAGAACAGGGCTGAAAGGAGGACGGTGAATTCTGAAGTGTCTGGGGAAAGACAGCACAAATCAGTTGTGCCACCAGCCAACCTCTCCTTCCCCCTTCTCCCACCACTTCCAGGACCCTCTCCTTTACTGCTTTCAACATGCTGCTACAATATCTAGACCTGCACTTGAAATTAAGGGTGTACACTAACACTGTTACGACAGAGAAGATGTATGTGGACAGCAGATACAAAGAAGCTGAGACTGAAGAGAAGAGCCACGGAAGACACACGGATGAACCAGGATTATTAATCTACTCACTAGTTTACCGCTTTTTTTTCCCCTCCTCTTGATCACTGGCACTAAGCTGGCAGAGGGGTACTGGGCTGTCACATAGCTGAAGCACTGCAACTGTCCTACTGGCATTTACAGGGTACAGTGCAGATGAGCTCCTTGCACTGAAGGGAAACCCTGCTTAAACAGCCAGGCTGTACATACATCAATCCAAAAAATGCACGTGCATGAAGTAGTTCTTAAACATTATTGAATAAAAATATTCTATGTATGTATTATTATTCAATATCCACCAGAACCTAGGATGGATAAATGAATACTTCATATCTCATATACCACTGTGCTTCTATGTGACATTCTATAACATAAACTGTATGCGCTTTATATCCAGTGCTATTCCATTCGTTAATCACAGAATATTGAAAGACGGACGCGATGTTTGTTTAAAACAACAGCACTGACATTCACAAAAGTCTCTGATAGCACCACAAGTCAAGTGCTCTGCAGAGCACTGGAATGGAAATATTTTCCAGAAACAGCAGAGGGGGATGTTAGCACAACTGGCTCTGAACCAGAATTTAACCGTATCTGTAATTGCCTTTTAACTCCATGCCATGCTAAACTTCTACATTAGCTAAAGATACACCTTCAATTCATTACTGCACTGGCCATTTTTCTGGCTAGTTTGAAAGCTTTATTTCATCTATTCTTTATGCCTAAGGACAGTTAAATTCAGCGCTGATTAACAATTTGGACCATTTAATATATATATATTTTTTTCCAGTCTAAAGAAGAAGAGTTCCCGTAACTGCAACCCTGCTCAATTATTAGCTTAACTACAGCAACATGCAATGAAAAACACTTCAGGAAGTAATCATTTACTTCAGGCGTAGAAGAGCTCTTTTATTTGCACAGTGGAAACAGAACAACGAGAAGCATCACGGTGATAACGTTATTGTAATATAAACCTATCCATTTCCAAACTGAAAAGGAAAGATTAAGTAAACATATTAACAGACAGGAATGGTTAACAAATCAGTGTTCTAACCAGCATTAGACCTATCAAAACCTTGACCACTGCTTGCTTCCAGCAAAGATGAGCCTGCATGGCACAGCTCATGACACATCCTTTATGCAGAACGAAAGGAGAAAATCTTTCCCATTCTTGACGTACCCAGATTAGACCCTTTTTAAAGTTTCCCCATCTGTAAAAGCATCTGATACATTCTGACAACTGTCTTCTATCCTAATGCCGTGATTCCTCAGCTGCACAGACATTCCTGACGTGAAGACATTCAACCTCACATTTCAGTAGTGACCGCATTTTCTAAGGAGAGAGACAAAACACAGCTTCTCGCAGGCAAGATACCTGCTCCCACTTCACTTACTATTTTGATTACGTCATGTTTGCCAGCAGCCTCCCCTTAAGGCAGGAATTACAGCAAGGAGCAGGGCACAGCTCCGAGGCAGTCCACCTCCAGAACAGGAACACACCACTTTCACAGAGCAAACCAAACCTCCTTGTTTTTTAGTCAATTTCTGTTCCTAGCAGGACAGCTTCCTCTCCAATAAGGCAGCAGACAAAAAATGACTGTCCTACTTCACAGCTTCACACACTGCCATGGAACGTGAGGGTTTGAGGCAGGTGGAAGAGGATGGGCAGACCTGGAAGTTCCCAAACGTAGGTGCACCGGCCCTTTTCCCTCTGACTTACATAGACCCTAAGGCAGAGCCATGCTAACCTTCGGTGGCAGAAGCCTTCTTTGTGGGGAGGACCGAATCACCTTTTCGCTAGTGCAAACAGAACGCTTACTCCGAACAGTGCACAGAAACACGCAGCCAGGTCTGAGTGACCCGAGAATGTCCCTCGGCCGCCGCCTGTCCGGGGGCGGCTCAGCGGGACCCCCGGCAGTCCCTGGGGATGCACGGAAGGCACGGCCCCTTTCCCCGAAAGCAGAGGCGGGGAGCCCACAGCGCCCGGGCGCCGCTCCACGGGGGTGGGCAGGGGTCGCTGCCCCACTCCGGGAAGTTCCACGAAGTCGCGCGGCTCACCCAGAAGCCCGGCTCGGGGCCGGCGGCAGACAAAAGTTAGTTGCCATCAGCGGAACGGGGCGGCTCGGCGCGGCGCCCATGCCGCCCTGACCCCCCGCCGCCGCCACCGCCCCCGGCGCCGTTCTCCTTCCGCCGCCGCCGCCGAGCCCGCGGGAGCCGCGGGGCCGCCCATCCAGTGCCGGGAGCGGACACCGCCGGTACAGCAGCAGCAACCCCCCGCACGCCCTCCTCCCTTCCTCTCTTTCCCCGAGCGCTCACCTCGCTCCTGCTCGGCTTGCAGGCAGATGGGGATGTTCTTCTTCCAGCCCGGCATGGCTCCGCGCGTGCTGCTCAGTGCGGCGGGGCGCTCATGGCAGGGCGCGGCGGCGACCCGCGCTGGGCGGCGGGAGGCGGGGGGAAGCGGGGCTCGGGCGGGCAGCGCGGAGGGGCGGCGGCCTCGCGGGGGGAGGGGAGGCGGCGGAGCCTGAGGGACGCCGAGCGGGGCGGGCTCCCCCCGGTTCAGCCGGGGACAGGCGAGGGGCGAGCGGAGGAGGGATTGTGGGAGGGGGAGGCGCGGAGGGACGCCGGCCCCGGCGGCCGGCTGCGCAATGGAGGGCGCCGCGGGCGGGCCCGGCAGGTGGGGCGGGGCGGGCGCCGCCAGGTGCGGGCCGGGCCGTGGAGAGCCGTTCAGCGCTGTGCGGGCGGCTCCGCACCGCGGCCTCTGCCCCGCAGCCCCGCCCCGCTGGGCCGGGGGCGTCCGGCTGGGCCCCGCCGGGCGGGGTCGGAACAGCTACGCTGCTCCATCTTGTCACTTGTTGAAGGGACCGTGGGGCCGCGGCCCTGGGGGCTCCCAAAATGTCGGGTGCCCCGTGCCCTGCTTGGCCTCTCGCCTTGGCACTGTTAACGCCGTACAGAGGTGCTCACGCCGTGCCCTGCATCGTGGTTTGTCTCTTCACACGTGGAAACGAAGGGTGCGGGACCCCACTGAGCGGGACCGGCCCCAAAGAGAAGGGGGGTTCTGCCGTGCTCCAGTCCTTGCTGCAGCCCACTCCTCTCAGCCTCCTGACCTAAAGGCCTCAGATCTCACCACCGAAATTGTTCTTACACAGCCATGACCTAAGAGCAGACCAGTGCTGCAGCAATTAAATATTCCACTCCATTCCATACTTTATTTACCAAAAATAAAGTAATAATTATTAAAAGAAACCAACCCTATGAAGTGTGGGGTTTGACTTTTACTCTAAAATAATGATAGCAATGTAAGTGATGCCTAATTATTTTTTTTTCCAAGGCACTTCTGGGGGTGGATGGCTGTATCTGCTTCACTGTGCCTAGCAGTTATGTTGTGATTCTTTTTTGCAGTAATCTCCTCACATTTATAGAAATTACGCAATTTTACATTGTCTAACGTGAAGGGTTTCCCAGCTTTAACTTCTGCTGTGAACATAATGAGTTTCTTGTCACAGCATTTTTCCGCATTACTTGGTGCCCATGCCTCAAGCAGGATGTGCTCCTTGACACCACAAACACCCCTTGGAATCACAGAATCATAAAGGTTGGAAAAGACCACTAAGATCATCTGGTCCAACCGTCACCCCGCCACCACCATGCCCACTAACCACATCCCTCAAGGTCGCATTCCACACTTCTTGAACACCTCCAGGGACGGTGACTCCACCACCTCCCTGGGCAGCCTGTGCCACTGCCTCACCACTCCTGAGAAGACATTTTTCCTGATATCCAACCTGAACGTCCTCTGGCACAATTTAATGCCATTACCTCTCATTCTAACACTGTCGTAAGGGAGAAGAGGCCAACGCCCACCTCTGCACAACCTCCTTTTGGGTCATTGTAGAGAGCAGTGAGGTCTTCCCTGAGCCTCCTCTTCTCCAGACTGAACGATCCCAGCTCCCTCAGCTGCTCCCCATAAGACTTGTGCTCCAAGCCCTTCAAGGCTTTGCTCACCTTCTCCAGACACGGTCTAAGACTCCAGTGTCTTTCTTGCAGGGGCCCAAAGCTGAACAAGGTACTTGAGGTGCAGCTTCACCAGTGCCCTTGATTAAAGCCCTACCAGTGTGGCAGCAGCAGCTCACCCTCATTTGTGTGCAGCTCCCCACGAGCAGTGCTGTGCCTGCTCATGGCAGTCTGTGTCTGGGGTAAGGCACACGCTGCATTCCTACTGAATTCTGGAGAGTGCAGCAAGGAGCTGCTTTTTTGGCTGTAAGAGGGCCAGGTGGCACCCGGCCAAAAACAAAAATCAGTGGCATAATGTAGAGACATTCAGGTTGGATATTAGGAATAATGTTTTCTCAGGAGGAGTGATGATGCATTGGCACAGGCTGCCCCAGGGGGTGGTTGAGTCACTGTCCCTGGAGGTGTTCAAGAACCGTGGAGGTGTGGCGCTGAGGGGCATGGTTAGTGGGAGTGGTGGAGGTAGGTTGGTGGTTGGGCTAGATGATCTCAGTGGTCTTTTCCAGCCTATACGATTCCGTGATTCTATGGAAGTTAATAACGAAAAAATGTTTTAATGACTTAGCACCAGTAGGCTGGTTTTGCCCGATTTGCCACGTTAGTATTTTTGTTTCATTACTGCTGGTGCTAAATTTAGATTTACTGCATCCTTCAAACATAGTCTTGCATCCTTCCTCCAAGAAGAGACATGCTTACAGTAACATTCTCCTTTCTTTCATCTTAAATAACGTCATTTTTCTTGTCAGAAGGATGACTGTGCGCGTGAATGTACATGTGGATATCTCAGCTCTCTACAGCAGAGGTCCCCAGCCAGAGCCGTGCTCGCAGGACCACGCTCCCAGGAGATGCCCTGGGGCATGCAGGCACTGCAGCGCTGCCTGAGGCAGTGCGAAGGGAGCAGGGCCCAGGTTCAGCCCAGCACAGGCAGCACCTGCACAGGGACGTGCTGCTGAAAGTGGTCCCATGTGTTTCTGGAGTGCGCACAGCAAGGAGATGGTTTGCAGGGCACTGCCTTAGAAGCTGTATTGCTGATTTAAAAAATGTGCTCTGACACTTACTCTCCTAACCTATGCCATTTCTTGGGCTTTAAAGTGTTATGGAATGAAATAAAACTTGAGATGATTGTGTGTCATCCACGTCCTAAATCTTAACCCCTGCCTCTGATGCCCAGCTATTACTCCTCACCTTCCCATTAGGGATGAAAAAAACCACCAACACCGAGCCCTAACACTGCATTTCTGGCCCTCCAGTTGACTTCTGGCCAGCACTGGAGTTCTGCAAAATCGCAGGTCAGAGGAATAAAGTAATAGATGGCCCAACTCACCATGAAAATGGAGAGTAAGCCATTTTCTAGCTATTTTTTTTAATATCACCATCACTTTTAAAGTGAGCAAAAATCCTCCAGGACTGAATGTAGGATTCTCCAGGGTCTCGCGGGAGTCGTGAAATCACAGCTGCTGTTTTAGATTTGCTCCAGAAATGTGTATCAAAATGAGGGATAAACCCTATTTATTTATTTATTTATTTTTCTAACTACTGCTGGCTTTTCAGGAATAGGCACGCTGTGTATTTGCATCGCTGTGTGGAATATATATGCTACTCTCATGCAAGACCTTACTTAGAAATCCTTTTAAGCAATGACACTCTGTAATTCCCATTTCTGTGCTACAGGAAAAGCTGGCATGGGTGCCTGACTCCGGTTAATTTAATTGCATTCTGTTACTCACATGAGCTGTTTCACACTGAGCAACTGCTTCTGTGTATCCCGGTGCTAATAATGGAAGAAAGCGGTCACCTGATTTAGATGTGCATTTTATGGTGAACATCTCACACCCATAGCATATAAACTTCCTGCCAGGTCTCTTCTGCCCACAGCTTTTTCCCTCAGAGAATTTAAATGAATTGAATCTTGATTTTCGAGGAGATATCCTTCCTTCTTGCTTGGTACTTCAGCATGGAGGTCATCTGAAGCACATGTAATAGCACCCTGGAATTACACAGCAGAAGAAGTGTAATATTCCCAAGGAAATGTTTTATTCTGTGGAGCATTCTAAAGAGGAGATTCCAATTTATTTTACTTTACGCTATATTTTATTTTATTTTTTAATTTCCTGTTCTTATTTATTCCCTAAAAGCGAGGTAGGAGGAACATGCTGATGGGTGGAACTGATGGTTGGACAGTTTCTCAGCAACAGCAAATATGTAGCAATAATTACCTCTACTTTACAAGATCTGATAGAGCTTTTAGGTTGTTAAACATTGCTATTCCTTTTTATTGGTGACTGACACTCACCGTTGAAGTTCACATACACATTTGTGGTTAAAGAGAGCTTGAGAAGGTGTTAAGGAGAACATCTCCTGAAAACAAGAATCTGAATTGACCTCTTGAAATAATAGAATCAAAGAATCATTTGAGTTGGAAGGGACCCTTGGAGGCCATCTAGTCCAACTCCCTGCTGTGAACAGGGACAGCTGCAGCTTCATCAGGTGCTCAGAGCCCACCCAGCCTGACCTTGAGTGCCATCAAGGATGGGGCATCCACCACCTCTTAGGCAATCAGTGCCTCACCACTCTGATTATAAAAAACCTGTTCCTCAAATCCAATCTAAATCAACGTAAATCTGGATACAGTACTCCAGATGAGTACAAAATATCTGTGGTAACAGCAAGAGATTGCAGCTTTTGCAGGTTTTCTGGTCATCCAAGCCCAGAAACGTCCACATTATTCAGAACAGGTGAAAGATGTCTGAGCTCACTGCAGTATCCTTGGTGGTCCCGCAGCATCTCCTGTGCCACGTGGAAGGACAGCTGCTGAGTTCTGACCCTTTTAAGTCCCCCAGTGCACCTCTGAGATTGACACATTCCTGCCGAGGGTTGCATTAATGCATACAAGTCACATTAAATGTGATGTAGTTTCATTAAAATGTGATACTAATCTCTCCAGAGCCGAGCACTGGGCAGAATGGATCTGCACTCTGTACAGCATCCCCCCCCCCCCTCCCCCTTCACACTGTATTTCTCTTTATTTTCCATTTATGAAAAAGGTGCCTTATCTTGAAAGCTATTTGTCACATTACAGAGCATCAGTTCAAAAAGTTCAGAGATGAGACGGAGCATACCAACAATTGATTTTCCAGATGCATTTTAACACTTTTCATAGCAAATACTAACAAAACTCAGAAGGCACTCTGCTGCAGCCCTGCAGCCATTTGCTGCCAGCCTCCCTGGGGAGGGTCCTCTCCCCCTACATAGCGCAGAGGACATTTCCTTCTGCTCACTCCTTTTGCTGCCCCAGCACTCTGGCACACTGTCAGAGATCATCAGGAAAGGAGGAAGCCTGTGGAGATGGGCCTCTTGGGAGGCGCTGGTCACCTGTCTGTGCACCCCAGGCTGGGCGAGAAGGCAGGTAGGCACTCACACAGTTAGCTTAGGCAAGTTGACAGCAATTCTATCTATGCTCAGCATCAGAAATTTAGGTGCTCCAGTGATTGTAGGTAAATTTTGGTAGATGCAGCCTTCCAAGTGAATAGAAAGTTAGGATGTACTGTTAGAGTCATTAGAGTCTGTACTGGTGGTTTTAGAAATATATATTCTAACTGTTATGGGCCAGAGTGCCTCTGGATTTAGCCATCAGGCCACTTCATGTTTTGAGAAGGCAGGAAGATTTTCTCCATTTCCTTTGGAAGAGACACTTTAACAACATTTGTAAGGATCTCAGATCCTTGAACAAGCAGATCCAGCTTACAGTTAGCAGAAGATAATCTGTAGAGTCTTAGTCATGCCAACATCCTTGTGCCAAGCAGACACAAACCAGAGGGATGGCAGGCTTCCTGCTGCCGCTTTCCTTGTCCTGGTTCTGTGAGCTACCCCAAAATCAGAGACACCATTTCCCTGCATGCTTAGGCTTTAAACTTTGGACTGGTAGAGGTGCCTAAGTTCCAAATTTTGTTTGTCACGTGCTGCTAAAATAAAATACTCCAATTAGTCTTTATAACTGCATTGTTTGCATATAAATGAGTTTTGTAAATCTGTTGCAAAAGACTACAGAATTATCAATGTAATGAAAAAAGCAAATTACACAGACATGAACAATCTAAGTCACTGCTGCCCTTTCTTCCTGATCCTGAAGTCTAAATATAACCAGAGTATTTTCTAAAAAGAGATTTTTTTAAAAAATGGAATTATTTAAAACATTCTTGTCTGCAAAAGGCATCTCTGACAACTAAAACAGTTCGAAGGAAAAACATGCAGAAGTGTCTGAAAGTACCTAATGATCTGTGCTGTAACTTAAGGCCCTAACCAATACATCCATATTGCCAATGTGCTTAAATTACTGACAATACTAAAAATCCATAAATGACCTCATGTACAACATCTGCAGGCATTCCCATCTCTGGCAAAGAGGATATAATGTGTGTTATGTTGTAAGTTCCACCCTTTGCCAAACAGCTTTGCATCTCTTTTTTGCATATGTCCTGTTCCAGGAAACACGGTCACATGCAGACCTGGAGATCATCCAGTCCAAGCGCCCTGCTCAAACCCAGAGCAGGTTGCTCAGGACTGTGCCGGGTCAGGCTTTGAGTATCACATATCTGCAGAATTGCTGAGGGCGCACTCTGTCCCGTTGTCTGCATCATGAAAGACAAAAGTCGGTATTGGCCTCAGCATCGGTTCCTGGGATGTACCACTAGTGGCCAGTCTCCAGCTGGGCTTGGTGTCACAGCCCAGCCCTTGTGCCCACTCTCTGCCTAGCACTCATGCTCGTGTGGAGGAAGGCATTGGAATACCTCCTGTCAGCACAGGAACTTTCATTCTTCAGGCATGGTTTTTAACACTGTCACGTTGTTCTGCAGGGAGAAGAAAAAACATGCAGCAGAAAAGGAGTGCAGTTTTGGGAAGAACCTTACAGGTTGTGAAAAGCTTGGGATGAGTCCACATGGAACAATGGGCTGTGAGGCACCTCAGGATGTGGAAGGGTTTGGGAAAGGACTGAAGAAGATCTTGAGCTGTAGGCATCAAAGATGCACAGTCCAGACTGTGGTGACTACCATTCTTCACATTCAATGATGAAGGCATTACGGGGAGTAATTTCTGATTTTACTGTGGCCAATGAAAATGTTACTGTTACAGACACTACATGTAGTGGAATGAGATTTTGCTTCCATTTTAGGGACATATTTCCTCTCTCTCCCTTGGTCTTTCATGATCCAAAGCATATTCCATGGAGAGAAAAGGAAAATGAGAGAAAGAGAGCAGACGTAACTCACAATACTTCCGTGTGAAGATAAGAGCTACAGGTAACCTGAGCATGGCTTTTATGCAAGCACCGCTCTCTGTGGAAGCAGAGTCACATTGCTAGAATGATTTGGATTTATACCAAACATATCATCACTGTGCTGTCTCAGGTTGCACGGCCTGTAAGCCTCAGTGGCTATATAGAGAGATATAAAACACCACTTTGATTTTTCTTGAGGTGCTCCTGTTCTCCGAGTGCAGCCTGAGCAGAGGCAGAGAGCTTCCGAGAGGGTTGGCTGTGCTGCCAGCAGTTGTGTGCTCCATGTTTGCAGCCCATCGGCTGCCACTCCAGAAAGCAGCCCATGCAGAACAGACTTGGTTTGGCCCCTGAAATTCCCGAGGTGGATACAATTTCTTCACATACCTCTCCTGCATGCTTCATTTTGATGCTTGTCTGTGCTGAATTCTGATAAATGTATTTACTTACTTTTTCTGGCAAGCAACCTGCAGACATGAATACTACTAATGACACTCAGCACACTTTGGGAAGCCCATTATCGGAAAGCCAGCTGCTATTTCAGGCACATTAGTTGTACCCATTATCCACACACAAGCCACACGATTGATTGTCTTACACATCCCCCCTAGCTGAGAAAGAGCAACTTGCCAGTGCTGAACCAGCCATGAACTTACAGCAGTGAGGTGTAACCAGTTCTATGGTCCCACTCCTTGAAGGCTCAGTGCAAGCTCAGGAAATACATTCGCTTCCTGGAACAGAAGGTGTGGAGCAACAGACAGTCAACCCAGGTCTCCATCTTGATGTGATCCCCCCCTCCTAATACAACACTTGCACCACAAGCGTTTTCTGCAGGATACAGAGCAACCGAAGTGGGGGGAAATCCCATTGCTGTCAGAGTTACCATCCTGCCACCTTCCAAATTCAAAAACAAGCAGGGGTTTACAGCATCTGTCTGCCTGCTATGGGATTTGTTAGCTAGCACAGAGGGCAGCTGGAACAAACAGCACTGAGCACTGCTTCTGTGCAATGGCTCAGGCTGCCCAGAGGCCAATGGATGTCCTCCCTGGTGATCTTCCGAAGCTGCCTGGCTGTGGCCTTGGGTACCCTCCTCTTGTGGCCCTGTGAGGCAGGGGTTGGAGCAGATGGATCCAGAAGGTCCTGCAAAACCCAGCCACTCTGTGATTTTTTGGTGAATAGCTCTTGAAAGACATGAGCTGGCTCTGCACTGGGAACACGACAAACTTGATATTGTGCCAGCAGAAGCAGGTGAGCTGGAATGTGAAAACACATCTCAATGTAGAAATCCTCCAGGTGTATTTTGAGGATGGGACCTCGGCTGCCTTAGATGGGTTCATAGCTTTTTGCTTTTACTCCAAATCTTAAAGAACAAGTTTTTAATTTCTACATACAAACAGCCATAAAGCTGATGCTCAAGTAGGTTACCTATCAGAAGAAATGTTGGCCACACTGATTTTTTTTGAAATGTAGATTAAATTTAGTCTTTGATAGGAACTCGGTATTATTAATGCAAATTTATGTGAATTGTGCTATTCATTTCCTACAGTATACAGAACACTGAGCCGATCAGAAAGAAGCCTTTCTTAGCCTATTTGAGGTACTGTAATGATCTTAGAGAACGCGTTTGTAACCCTTGCACCGCACCAGGAAGAAAACCTACAATTCTACTTAAAAGAGCGTTCTCATACATAAATCACTGAAAACATTCAAAGAACATTAGGATTGGAGGGGCGTAATCAAATAAATATTTCGTCATGAGTCTCCTACAAAGAAGAAACACTATTTTAGTATTAATTATTACTATTAATCAATGCTAGCAGCCCTGATCCACAAGAGGATGTACAACAAACCATAACTGTAGAATTGGTGAAAAGTTCTTCCCAGGATTAGAAAATCCAGAAAGTTCTGTGCGAACAGTACTTATAGTGACATTCAAAGGTTCATACTCTTACTTTAAAAAAAGGAAAAGTATGGCAGAGAATGAAGTGATGTGAAATATCTGTCTGCATATATAAATATACATACATGCGTATGTACATATACGTGGACGTATATAGGGTAGTATGGTTGGGTTGAGGTTGGACTTGATGATCTTTAAGGTCTTTTCCAACCTGAGCAATTCTATGATTCTATGTGTGTGAAATCTATAGGTCTGTATATATTTTGTGCATTTCTCCTTTGGGCAGGTGTAGTTTCTGGTTAATAAACACCATTCATTTATTAAGTATTTTGTTCTTAAGCTAGATGCTAGAACTCGCCTTAGCCATCCTGCCATCCTGCATCAAGCAGTACCATTTCAGAGCTACCACTAGCAGCAGGTTTCAACTTTATTGCAGTTTCAACATTACTAGACAGTAATACTGTTTCTTTAGTCTTGTACACAACAGATCACACAAATATTCATTTCCTTTGTCAAATGAATCAATTGCAGAATTTTATATATGGATGTTGTTCTGGTTTCGTATAAATACAAGCAAGCTGAATCAGAACTTGAGTGGAGGAGCACCTTTCATGGACAAGGCGATGATCTTGTGTTTTGTTTATATAAGCAGAAGACTCGCTCGCACTCTTTTCCTTATGTCTGACTGACTGTGATTTACATGTTGATCAGACCATTCTGAAAAGAAACGTTGGATCTCTATGGCAGAATTGAGGCTTTTCTTATTTTGAGCACAGTATGTAGCCAACGAGTTACACTTGGGAATCATCTATTTTTGCATCCACTTTATTTCCAGCATTATTCAAATGCAACTATAATAGTAATATAAATAACATTTGTCAACATCTGTTAAGGGTTACATTTAAGGGTCACTTTCCTATTAGGATTGGCTTTGACAATAAAATATTCAGCTGTTAAAGATTTTGGCCATGCAGTTATTTAAACAGGCTTATACTCAGGCAAGCCTATTAAAGTTATCTGTAGAGAGAAAACTGCACCATTGATCCCCTCTGTTATCTAGTTACATTATGATTATTTCTAGCTTCTTGATTTTTAAAAAGATACTGGGAATGCTAGTTTTGATGCTGTCCCTCTTGTTGTCTTGAGCCTCTCCTTCATAATTAATGTGATTGCTATTGCAAATATCTTTTTTAACAATCTATATAATAATTTACCTTTGCATAGGAAATCCAAAGCAACTCACGAACTACTACTGACACAGATGTTTTAGTCACAGAAAGTTAAAAATCATGAGCTTAATGTTTGAAGGGAATAAATTTCAACGTTACCATTTTTAGGACGTAAAGAACAAGAAAACAAACTTAGAACTAAAAGTAGCTGTTACTATGACAGAGTCTAAATGTTTAGGGGAAAAAATACTACTACTGACATTAAAATAGCAGTATGTTTTTGAGGTAGTTGGAACAGTGGGGAGCTGCTTGGCAGAGGAGGCTGAGTCCTGCAGGGCGCCAGGTGCACCCAGTTCCCTTTGAGAAAGAGCAGGAAGAGGCTACCCAGGCTTCTTTAGCACTGGAAGCCTTCTCAAGGGTTGGCTGATGTCTTAGAATAAAGCCTAGAAAATGAAGAAATGCAGGATAATGATAATGGTGTAACATATGCCTGTCAGCAAAAATGGCACCTCAATGGCAGCGAATGCAAACACGTTGCTTTGAGCTTTCACTCATATAGTATAATGAGATTGATATCAAATCATATTTTAATAACACTCCCTAGCTAGTAATTTTCACTGTGATACAACTCAAGGGTAACATAATATTATGCTACCTGGGAAAGAGCTTTTTATTTTCCAGCCTATTCATTGCTTTCTCTCCTATGAGGCTCCTGTATAAAAAAAATATAAACTCTATCAAAGCCTTTGTAGCAACAAAGACTGACTCAAAAAAACCCAACCAACCAAACAAACAAAAAAAAAAGCCCTTTGTTGCACATTTGTGACCCACTGAACAGATTACAGACACCTAAATACTGTAATGGTAATGTCTAAACAACTCAGCAACAAAGAGAGAACTTCACAAACAAAGGGATCTGCAGCCTTATAATGCAATCAAGTATCTCATTAAATAAAGTCTAATCGGACCAGCTCAGAAATTGCAGCTAACCCTTTGTGGCTATGGGTAGATGAACCAGTTAGCTATTACACGATTCAAATGCAATGCTTCAGTCTACACCAGCAGCTCCCTGGCTGGTGTCTCACTGAGTATTCTGGGGGGGGAAAACACCCTACACCAGTCCAGATTTACCAGTGCAATTGTATTCGAGACCTCTGAAACTAATCTGATGCTACAGTTCACCACAAGGCCTCTGAGAAGGAGAACCTGACCAATGGTAATGATCTGCAGAACAGATTTCTTTATTTCACCCAGTATAAAAACTACAGGGAATAATAAGGGAATTGCTTGTGTCCACTGCCTTTTCCCCACAGACCTCTACCATTTGGACATCAGTTTTCAAATAGGATCAACTCAGTCCAACTCTCACACAGCAGCTACCATATCTCAACATTTATGGAGCATTTGGGGTCACTGAGTAAACAATCAGTGTCTGCATTAAATACAGAAAGGTTCCAGAGGAAACTGCTGCCTGTGTTTAAAAACAGAGCAAACAAGCTCACTATAAATTTTTGGAAGATCTGCAAAGCTGAGGTGTTTGGATCTGTTCTACCATGACTGAAACAACAAATCTTTAAGGTACTGCTCCAAAAGTCCTGGTTGCAATTGCTGATTCACGCAGGAACTGTTAACTGCGAGAGGAAAAAATAAACAATCCTCTGCGATGAAGCAAGTTGAGTATGGTGGGAGTTCAGAGTACATCTTATTCTACATTTTTCTATGCTGCACACGTCGTGTTTTCTTTGTGGTAGTTGTAAATTCTGCTTTTGGATAAAAGGCAGCTGGCAAAAAGTAATTGCCTGTGTAAAGCATGTGCAATTCTGATGACTCCCATGTCATGAGCATGTGACTGTGCTCATTTCAAGACGAGACGGATGACACCTGTTTTTCTTTGCTCACAGGAATGACGTCTCCCTTCAGCAGTTTCTGGGAGCAGAAACAGGTCCCTGGGGAATCCTGGGCTGGGAGGTTTGGATCCTTACCAAAAGAAAGTCTCCCTCCTAGGGACCAGGCAAGGCTTGATAGGATTTTTTACAACCCAGGAGGTTTCTGCTGGACCACGAGGAGGCCTGAAGGGAGAATCTCACATGGCAAAAATGCACCTGACAGGCAAAACAGGGAAACTGTTGGCAAACACCTACACCAACATTTTGTCGTAGTCAACAGCTTGCTACTTGATAAACCTTACAGCTGCAGTTTCTGCTCCAAGTCCTACATTTAAAAGCTGAATGCCATTTCAGTGTTTGGATGCTGTCCTTCAAGAGGAGATCAAGACTTGTTCACCTTAGGCTACAGGCCACAGTGGGTTCCTGTTATAAATGGAAAAGAAATCACAGATATCCAGAAATTCTCTAGAAAATGTTCCAACTCTTGGGATACATAACAAAACAAAATAAATTAGAAAATAGATATTTATGTAAAACAACTTCGAAAACTGTTGCTGCCGGCATTTTGGTTCTGGAGGTTTAATTTCCCTCCTGAGATACAATTTCTTTCAGACTGTTTTGTCGCTATTTATTTGCCAAACTTGCAAATCTTGTCTGGTTTCGGAAAAAAGCAAAACAAGAAGGCTGTTGTAATGAATGGTGAATTATAAGCCCAAAGTGATTACAATTTGTTTGTGGATCGGCATATACTGCTGTTGAACAGCTGGAAGCCAATACGAATGATAATTTTCCTAAGTCACTGCGTGAATACATAGGATGTTTCTCCATAGACTGCTGAAATAACAAGAGTGCATAATCACGCTGGGGAAAGGAAATCTTACTCACATGCTCTATGTGAGCCACTGATGGGCTTTTCTCCATGCCAGAAAATTTAAGAAAAGTAAAGCAAGGAAAGAGCACTTGATGGGAAATTATTCTGTGTTTTGCTGTGTCAACAAATGTGCTCCTCCTTGAACAACAAGAAACAACCACCGGCAAATCTTGAAGATGAATACTGACAGCGCACTTCATGTATTTCAGAACAAGCACATTCTACTTACTAAGCCTATTCTAGAAATACAGTTGAAATGTATGAAAGATGTATAAATAAATACATCTCCCATTACTGTAGGCACACATGAATTTTTCCCATTCTTTAAACTATGTTGAGCTTTTCCTTAATGAACAACAGGCTTGTGTCAGTAATGTAGAGTTTAGCTGTTTCAGAGCCTGCCGTATCCATGTGTGAGCACATCTTGCCATACTTAAACATATAAAGTGCTTTTATAGAGAAAACTGAAGTGATTCCATATGCAAAACAAGCGTCTAAAAATCAAGTTTAGCATTGTTTAGCTTCCCTGCAACTCTGTGGCTGCAGTCCACAAGCAATACAACCTGCCATAAATCCCTGTACATCCAAGCAGTTCTAGCACTGGGGCTCTGCATGGCTTTTCTTTGGAAAGAAATGTGACTACAAGTTCAGCATCACCCATATTTTTCAAAGTCCCAAATTCTGTTCCTTGCTTTTATGCGGATATTTACACCAATGTAAATTAAACCCGCTGTAAAATAAATACAATTGTGTTGAATTGCAGTTTGTAGGTAGAGAAATAAGCAATAAAGATTATGAAGAAAAATGAATTTATGAAGAAAAGAAGTATGGGATGTCTATTTTCTTTTAAATCAAGAAGGTTGACTGCTGTTTAATTATCCTTTAAATACGTATTGTTTCTATGGCAGATCCACTTCCAACCATCTTGATTAGCGATTCTTATGCATTCTGAAGAATAGGAGTGCTTTTGGATGAAGAGCTCCTTGAAGGCATCTGATTACCGTCTTCATTACCGATTTCAGTAGTCAGAGAAAATAGTGCTGAAAATGTTTAAGATATGACAATGCTTAATATATTAGCTGGATAAATCATTCACCGTTCATCACACCACATCATACTGGAAAATGGAATCCAAATGTTCTAAAGTTGTTTATAGTTTTTCTGTGCTTCTGACTTACAGTTTCCAACTTCAGATACAGTGATAACTTCGTAAGGAAGCAATGCCCTTAATTCACGTGTACAGTCAGAGGCCAGCTCTCTGAATAGCAACGTACAGGATTTGCCTCTGAGGTTGCTTCTTTCAGAAGCTGTATCACATCTGATACAGGCAACATGAATTGCCACTCCTAAGGCTGAAAATGAATGCTCAGAATATACTGATCCCTCTTGGCTAAGAGCCACGCTTTCAATTTATCAGGCATCCTTTTCACTAATGGGTTAACCCTTACAGACAGTTAATGTTCACTCTGCTTCTGCTGGAATACATTTAAGATAAAATATTTATACCACTCCATTGGAATGAGAAAAAAAAAAAGAAAAAAAAAAAGAGTAAGAATAGATTGTTCAAAATAAAAGAGGCAAAACAAACAGAACCAAAAATAGGCTAATAAAATCCTTCTCGAAAAAACAGACATTCAGGAGAAAAAAAAAATGAGGATTTTTGGATTTTTTTTAATCTCTGACACTGATACAGTGGAAGATTTGGTATCACTGGTCAACAACAAGGTAGAGCCTGCTGACAAGTACAAAGGGACTTGTGACAGTCTGCAGGGATTTAAAAGGGTAGATTATGGTTAGCAGCATGGATTTTGTAAGGAGAAGATAAAAGAAATTAATGTGTGTGCAGACAGTTTGGCTCTCACTGCCCTCCTCCTCAGCTCATATTTATGCACATGTACAAATCAAAAGATGAGGTGACTCCCAGCCTGTGTCATTCTGCTGGTGAAAGTATTCAGGGAAGCGCTTGGCATTTTCCTATGCAATCACCAGGATAAGCAGGGCACACCAGGCAGTGTGGCTGCACCCTCCAAGCTGAGCAGCAGGAAAGCCAGGACGTAGATCCCTTAGAACCAGCGGTCACTTTGCAGCAGGGCCCCTCCTGAAGGCCAGCAAAGGGAGCTGTCTGTGCAGCACCCCCTGCCCTCTGTGTTGATGCAGAGCTGGTCCATCAATGAATAAGGGGTAAGAATGGGAGTTCTCTCATATTGTCATGTTGATAAAAGCCTAAATATGACTTTCTACTGTCCATTCCCATACTCCAGCCATTATCCACCTTCACTTGCCAGTCAGCCCCAAGGCCTCAGTGGGAAAAGGAGGTGGTCTTGGGCCAGTCTGGGTCCTCCTGAGCAACTGAGCATGTGTAGAAAAGGGAACCATGCTCTCACAGGTGGGTGATCACGGCAGATGAAAGGAAAATACAAACCCAGAAACCTGTAGCAGTGGGTAGGCAGACACAAGAGACAGCCAGACAGCTGTAAGTGGCTCCTTTGCAAACTGTCGGTGACTTCTGCAAAACACATGGAAAGTTTTTCTAATTGAGTAGGTGCAATAACATGATATTATAAAATCTATACAGGCATTTGCAAATAAGCTGACAGAATAGGTAGTGCAACAGATGCACTAGCTGGAAACACTGGGAGAAGTTTTTCTGAGCCACTTTAGCATCATGATCAAAACAAAAGATTATTAGCTTAACACTGCTCATGTGTTAACCAATACTCCACTATCTCCTTCAGAAACAGAAATGTGAAAGGATAAGCAGGAGGGGTGATTTCATGGCTTCTCTTGGGTGCTGGATAGTTTTTGGATGGTTTTGTCTTCTAACTGGAAAGGTAAAATGAATACCCAGAGAGAGATGTGTGGAAAAGCAGTAGTGTGGTAAACATAAGGTGAAATAATTAAGCTGATAGCAATTATTGTGTAAGCCTCAAGCTGTGATTTAATCAGATATCACAACCTAAACAGGATTGGGCTGCCTTGGTACTTAAGGGGGAAAACCCATTTGCTACTGGAAACTCAGCTGATGATTCAATAGGTATAAGTCTCTCCTGTGACTAACAGATGACAGTGTGAGTTTAAGAGGGCTTGGATATATTTATTTACTGCAAATTAGCATAAAAGCGCCTTAACTTCAGAGAGGATACTTATATTCTTCTTCTCTACTACACCACTGCAGTTTTATAGGAATAAGCTATTTTCACAACTAATTTAAAATGTTCCATACTGTTTTTGAGTGTTAAATAGCAGTTGTATTTCATGTCAGAAGTGATTCCTATTTAGGGGCTGAGCAAAGTGACTCTCACATAAATGCCATAAGCTTTACACACTTAACAAACAAATAGAACAATTTAAAAATTGATGGGACCCTTCTGTGAGACAGCAGCTAGGTTTTACCCAGGGTTTATGCAAACCCGATGAAAATCTCCAAGGCAGACACTGAACAGCTGGGCCACGCATCAAGAAATCACACGTAAACGCTGCATTCTTTCAGCTGGCAAATGAGCTGCATGGGAGTGAGTTTCACCCTCAGATTGTAACGCCCTTTGGGGACTAGACCAATAAAGCTTTCGTGTAAGTACATAATTATTAATACTATTAGAACAACATGAATGACCAGTTAGTGAAGTAAGTACAATTAGAAACACTCAGACATCATGGAAGAACACTTTGTGGGAATGTAGGCTAAAAGTCTTGGGTCTTCTGTTGAGCATAATGTACTGTTGCAGTGGATAAGAGGCAATAATTCATTTTACATACAGGAGATAATATGCCGGAGGGGGAGTAAATGGACCACATCAGTTAAGACTGCTAAACAAAGTAAGGAATTTTAAAAACGTTTTCTCTGAGAGTTAGAGCCATCCTAGAGATCATGCTATATCAGTTAACAACACGTAGAAGAAAGTTGGATGTAGCAAGGAAAGGTTTTACTACTGACAGTGAATGTGATGTCTTCAGTCAGTTGTGTATCCAGACATTGGAGTGGTGGCAAATGTCTGTGTCTAAAAACGACTTACACAGACAGAGAATATGTTAAAGTTTGTACAGTTTGGCACAAGAGCAACAAAGTCTGTCTTGAATGTATGTATTATTAAACAGATTTTGACACAGATGAACTGAAGAAAAGAAGCTCACTTTTGAAATTCCTCTACAGGCTTACACTTAAGACACAAAGGCCAAATTCCTCCTATATAACAAAGCACCTGAGTTGCAGCAAACCTGAGCCAGCAAGTCCCCAGGCCAGAGCATAAGGCAGATGCAGGGGCTCAGGGCTCAGGGCAGTTCAAGTGTGTTTGCAGACTGCATTAGCTCAGGGCAGTGCCATGCTAATGCAGCTACACATTTCCAGATCTGAACAGCCTGTGTGTGTGTTCGCACATGATAAATTCTTGTATTTCCTCAGCAGGTTAACTCCAACAAAGCCCCCTTGGATGTTTAAGAGGGATGGTGTACATACAGCCAGAAATCTCAGTCTTGTCACAAGATGAGCCTTGATGCTAGTTCTTACCAATTTATTTGGCAGTAAGTTGTGTGAAAGGGGGAAGTAACTGCATCGCCAAATATCATTCAAGGTATTCAACATACACTTTCCAGGGCATTTCAGTTTCGGATACCTACTTTAAAATATGTTGGTTATTGAGCTTATTTTTGTATTTATGGCCTTCCTAACCATCAGACAAGTTAGGTAGTGGTGTGCCTTCCATCTCGCCAACAGTCTCTGATGAGCAATGGTCCCATCTTTGCGTGCCACAGTCTGGACTTGGTGTGGGCTCTGAGGAGTGAAGTAGGGAAAAAAAAATAACAGTCAAAAGTGGCTACTTAGTCCTGCCAAATATTTTGGGCCAACTTGTCTTAGAGATCCCTCTAACTTGCCTCAGCCAGACCACGTAGATTTGATCTCATTCAATTTATACTCCACTGACTTAAAGCCCAATTGTTTTCCAAAGCAATAGATGATGTGCTCAAGGTGCTCTAAACTTTCATGTTTCACAACCAAATTCCTTGACTGCATTTTTCTAGTTTTCCTATTGCATGTAGTGTCCTACTACAGCTATTTTGGAAGCACTGGTAGAAGGGCAGACCCAGTATGGTGCAAAATGATAAAACTGGAGCCCAGTGATAAGTTTCATAGATGAATTAAGCTTCAGATTTTCAAACCTAAAGGTAGATGGCTGCATGTAAGTATCCACTAGTGAGCCATGTGTTCCAGCTCTCCAGGCTCCAGCACTGCCTGCCTGCATAGACTTGACCTCCACGGTTCATAACAAGTACTTCAAACCCGCATGTAGACATCTGTGTAGAGACATGGATATTCAGGTATCTTAGTTCTGAAGTGAATAATATCCTTGGTGGATATTATTATGCACAAAAAGGATTAAGTGCACAAACCCTGAATTGCTTATCTGTGAGACACTTGGAGCCTCCAGTACAGAAAAGGTACTTGGTGTTTCTAAACAAAGTGAGTATGCCAACTACTTCCCCAGCAGATAACTGTAGGGTTTAGCTGCTGGTTCTTTCAAATCCAGAGCCATTAGAGGCATTATTTTGTTTCTCTCTCTTCACACAGAAGATGTGGTACAACCAGGACCTCCTTAAACAAGGAGCTGGAAAGAATTTGAGGCAGGAGAAACTGTGATATGATGGCTATAGAAGCCAATGCTTCAGAGCTGAAATCTGTATGAATTAAAGGTTACAATAAGTGAAACATTCACAGAAAGTACAGGCATTGTCAGCATGCTTCTTCTTCCTGCCCATCCTTTGAAGCCTGCCAATATTGTGGAAAGTAGCCAGAGAAACGGAAGCAGTCTGTATTTATAAGCCTAATAAGCAAGCATAAGACTTTGGACTAATTTAAGAGAATGGTGGGGAAAAAAAAGGTGCCAAAACCAGTTCTCAACCACTTCACAGCATCATTTTTTTTTAATTTTTTTTTTAGAAATTGGAGATTCATCTTTCTACTTGTGTAAATAAAGATGTCAGCAAAACGCAGACGGTTACAGGCACGTGGATATCATGGCCACTGTCATCCTTTCCCCACACTATTGGAAAGTAGCTACTTTATCCAGGAGCAGTATTGCTTTTTTTGTACATCAGTCTCTGAGCAGATAAGAGAGCTCCTTTCCATTTGGTACAGAGTCTTCCACAAAGGTTTAAAAATGATAAGAGTGGAGATATATATTTCCTTCCCAGTAGTAAAACTCATAGTACAAACTATCAATCTTGGGTTGATTTGTGTGAGGTTTTGCTGGAACATAATCACACTGGAAGACTGGATATAAGAACGGCAGTTTTTAAAGGTGGAATAATATGTTGTCCATTTCACTAGTACTACATCTCCTGGAACTAATGCTGCCATTTAAAGGCTCCCTTTAGACTAAGAGGAATTTCTTTATAAAGATGCATGCAAGAAAACCGGCCATCTATGTAAATGAAAACAAATGTGCATGAGATTGGCAGGAGTATTAATTGTTGTGACTTTGAGATGTGATGCAGAAAAGCTACTGGAAACAGTTCCAGCCTTGACAGATTTAAAACCACATAACATTCAGATTAGAATCATTCAGATTAGAAGCCACAGAGAATGAGGAAGCAATATCTACTAAAGAAGGAGCTCAGAGGTTTTTTGAGCGGTCAGCAGTCCAGGCACCTTTTCTTATTAAGAAATTCAGACTGAGTAATCACAGCTTTGATTTCCGAATATTCATTCCTGTATGAAAAGGCAAGCTGTTTTTTTCTCATTATTATTATTTGATGCCACATTTTAAGAAGGTTGGAGAAATGGAAATGAAAGAAGGTGATTACATCTAATTAATCTTCATTAGGATGCACACAACCAATTGATTGAATGCCATATTTAAGCTCTTCCATTTTCATTCAAAAGATTTAAAATTCAACATTTTCACATTAAGCATTTCACGTTAACTTCATGAAAGCAAAAGAACCTGCTAATTTTTTTGTTTTGTCAATTATTACAATTAACAAAATGCTCCAGCAAGTTTAAAATGATAACAACAACAACAACAACAAATTTTGGTTTTCAGATGGAACTTGGATCCACAATGGTCCAAGCGATTCCTGATATTTTTAATACAACGTGATCACTTATGTAAGGAGTGGAAAATGTCTGCATTTCTCAGACCTCTGCAAGCTTTTTTAAAGATAAAGAACTATGCAATCGCGATAAATAAATATTCCCCAAATTCCATATGGTGCATTTGATTAATTTAATGCATAATTTCAATAGCTTTTTCAGCAACTGATGGTGCATTCTATATTAAAGGAGAATAATGATAGCTTGATAGGGAAATCAAGGGTTTTCATTTGACTGCCATTCAGCTCCGATGAGTTGGAGAGAACTCTGAAAATGTCTCACACCCTTACTGTAAGAGACCAGATATGATCTTATCCAAAGTTATATCTGACATATTTGGCTATTTAGTTCCCCTTTTCCTTTTTCCTTTCCTCTCTTCTCCTTTGACACACCAGGGTCAATTCATATCTGCTGTGCACTTCATATTGCAATTTACACTACTATAAATTGAGTATAAATGCTGCTATTCTGATATGTATTTATTTTTCATGGATATTAATAGTTGATAAAAATCAAACTTCAGAGCTTAAACTACCTACTGAAATGGATGCTTGGTGATGCTGATTTTTTCCCTGGTTATCTTTAAGTGAGAAAATACTGTATTCAGCTTACATCACTTTATTGATCCATGGTGGAAAATCTGACTGAGTCAAGACTTACCTTATCAACAAAATGATCAGAGAGCAAGTTGAGCCAACAGCTTGATCAGTCATTCTGCAAGCTTAACAGATTGCATTTGAGAATAGGCTTTGTGTGCTGCATCTGTAAGTAACGCACAAACTAAGACTCTAGCTGAAAAGAGTTCTAGGTCTCTGGGAGAACCACTTTCAAAGATAAACACATTCCAATATCAAATAACATCAACAAGAACAGAGCTTAAAAACATACAGAATCTGTTCAAGGAGAAAAAATGAATACGGTACACCTGTTATCACATTTTGTCTTAGAAGATGACAGTAATCCTTTGTTGTTTCTGTAGGATTATAATCTCACAGGGAAAAAAAAATGAAGAAGACTTCTGCAAACAAATAATTACTTATTTGGGGGGAAAAAAAATGCATCATCAACAGAAACTAATGAAATATCCTTTGTTAATTTGGGGTCTCTATTTTTCTGTACCGTGGTCTGACAAAAGGTGGGGAGCCAAGAGCACAGGCAGCAGCCTATGGAGATCCTTCACCTTGAACCCTTCTGGTTCCAACAACAGCCACTGCTTGGTGGTGACCAACGACAGCTGGCCCTAAAAGCACCCCATGGCCTGTATGGGACAAACTGGATGGTCTCAGCCCAACATCCATTAAAAAATAAAGAAATCCCACACTCTTCTACCACAAATTAGATGCTTAACTGAAAATCCACTGGCGTTTTTGGTTGTGAAGGCAAGAATTAAGAATTTGCCAAGCTGTGACAGGGAATTTTCTCCTCGTTTCCGGATTAGCTTTGAGACAAGGCAGCATATGGAAGCAGACTTGGCTGCAGCAGCCTCTGCCTGCTCTGTGAACCCCTGCCAGCTGCCTGGGACTGCGCGTCTATCACCAGCTCTACAATTCACAGAACACCAAATGTACACTGTGCATTTTGCCTCCTCCAGAGCAGGAGCCTCTCACTTGTAGCAGCACAGATATCAGGCTGCCTTCTCCATTTGGAGTAAACATCCATTTCTGCTCATATGTAGCCCTCAAACGGCATGGCTGTATCTTGCTGGTGTGTTTCATTAAGATGCTGCCTATGATGTATTACTAATGCACCAATTCAATGAAATGTTAAGATTAAACAGTTGAGTGTTGGCCAGCAGAAACCAGTGGTAGTACAAGAATAGGAACTGAAAGTGCTCAGCTGCTCCATAGTGGCTTCTGGAGCTGTGAGGCAGCAGCTATGTACTTGAAAACCACACAGCCTCAATGATCATGATACAACAGTCTGAAGGTACTGCTCAAAGCAAGGACAAATATTGAGTAAGTGACAAAATGAGCATCTTTAAAGAAAAATTCAGTCTCTTACTCTTGAGTGATCTTTAACACAATAATTTGAGCTCTCCATCCTGTATGTCTGTGTTTAATAATTCATGCAAACAGTCTGAATTTCCCATCATTGCTTTGCTTAATGATGAGCAACAAGAGTCCTCTCAATGTGTGCTAACAACTTCCTTTCTTGTCCTCAGGAGATCCGACACGAGGTCAGGAGCTGCTGTGGTAAAAGGTGCTGCGTGCAGAATCAGTAGAACACCACTCCTGCTACAAATGTCTGCAACTGGGTCTGAGGGGGGTGGCACAAGAGGAAGAAACTCGGTAACTCCTCTCAGTTGAATTAGTATTTCCCAGCAACACAGATAGAGTATTTCTCCTATCTGTACCAATTTGTGGGTAATAAAGGAGAAAGAAAGTAGTTCTCAGTATCATTTCACCACTTCTTTGTGTACTGCCTTTTTGATCCAGGCATTAGCTCTGATTTGGGAAGAAAGCTTTCTTCAGGCTGGGTTTAAGGATCATAATTGCATGCCAAGTGCTGTCAGTAGAAAAGAAGAGATTTTGCTGTATGCACAGGGGCCTTCTTGAGCTGGGCCCTCAGGAGCTAGCGGTGTGACGGCAGAGCGGCACACAGGAGCATGGCCTTTGGCCTGCCATGGCAGTGGGAGATGGACAGAGCACAGGGGCTCACCAGCCCCTCGTTAACCCCGCTGTGGTCGTCTCTTATAGGAACAGAGGAAAATGGGAAAATACAACAGTGCTGAGAGAGAGAAGGGAGCCTAGGCTGCAGCACCATCTCCCACCCACAGTGCCCCACAGCCCGGCCTCTCACAACATGGCAAAGAAGCTCTGTGCAGGTAATGTGTACCTGCAGCAGGAAGATACTGAGTGTAGGGTTTGTGCTTTGAAGCAGTTGGAAAATCTGTGTTAAATCTCAGCAGAGGGTTGTTATTTTTTTCTTCTTGGCCTGCAGGCATTCCTAGTAGTGGAACATTACTTTCCTGCCAAGACAAATTCCAACTCTCACTTTTATTTTCTCATGCCACTTCCTGTGCCAATCTGCCTTTCAGTTCTCCTTCAGATCCTGCTATAAATGCACTTCTTAAGCTTTTCCTTCCATCACAGCTCTCTTCTCCAGCACTGCATCCTAACACACGTCAATTGCAACATTCACCTTAAATTTTAACTGCGTTCTCCTGTTGATAAACACACTACACACTTCTGGTGCTCCTAAATGCATGCAGATAAGCATCTCCCTAGAGTATTTCTCTTTGTATGCACTGATAGGCACCCCGTTACACATTATACTGTATTGCACTGTACTTTCCTTTTCGCTATTTTGTATTAAATGAGGACAGCAGTGGTTTAAGAACAAGCTTGAACAAGACCATTCACAAAAGGAGGAAGGTGGCTGTACCCGTGAAGGATTCAAAAATCAGGATCCAGTTGTGGCCCCTTTAATTCTGTGCCCATAAATGGTTCTTGCAATCAGCCAGGAGGCTTCAGTGAAGAGCAGCACACTGATATTTTCCACCAGGACTGAGTATACCACCACTATCCTGTTTCAATAGAACAGCTGGTGCTTAAAAGGCTGGTAATTACAATTTTATTCAAAAATCAGAACTGGTGGAGCTAAGAAGATCATTGATTCAGATGGTTGACCTTGAAAGGCAGATTGCAATGAACTTGTTGAACTTTGGAAAACATTAAAAAAAAAAAAAGTAAAAATAGATCTCTTTGCAACATCTCTGGTACTTTCTGGTAACAAGTGGCAATCTTCAATTTCCCCCCAAAATACTGTCATTATGAAAATTGACCGAAAAATATTCTGAAAAGCCTCATTATTTTACTATTCCTTCCAAGGGTGTGGATGACATTCTAAAAACTGCGCTTCCCTGTAATTAAAAGCTCTGCAAAATTTTAGGTTTGAAATAGTACATCATGCTGATGGCGTATTTTATAGAAGAAAGAATATAAAAAGAACTGGAATGGTTTGAGAGTTGGGCAGCCAGTCCATCTAGCCCAGTAACTCCTCTCTGACTGTGGCCACAAGCTGCTGTCTGATGAAGAATATGAAATTATAGCAAAACTTCTGTAATATTTTCTCCGAACATTTCCCAGCCTCCAAGTGATCAAAGATAGATTCTGTATAATCAGTAACTGTCAGATGTTTTCCTTTTGGTGATCCTGCCCAGCTTCTAAAACCTATGTTAACCTTCAGTGTCTACAGCATTCTGCAATGGAGTTGCAAAACTTAGATATGTATACACTGTGTAAAACAGGCTCACCAGGTAATTTGGCCTGAAAGGGACCTCAGAAGTGTCTAACCTCCTGCTCAAAGATGGGCCATCTACAAGGTCAGATGCTCAGGACTTTATCCATCTGAGTTCTGAAAACCTCCATGGAGAGAGACAGCATAGCCCCCTATTCTCAATATTTCATTACTGCCATTAAAATAAATGATTTTCTTTAGAGCCAGTCGACCTGCCTCTGTATCACTTCCAAGGCCAGTGCTGTTGTTCTCCTGGCACACATAACCAGGAAGAGTCTGGCTCCAGCTCCCAAACCTCGCTATAGGCACTGGTAGTGGTTAGTTGGTACTGCTGCTATGTCCACCAAAAGCTATTATGCTTCCAGGCTGAAGAAGGACTGTTCTCTCAGTCTCTCAGGGCAAGTACATAGCACGTACTACACAGCCCCAAACTGGACACAGTGTTCTAGCTGTGGCCTAATGAATGCTGAGTAATGGGATATAATCTCTTGGTCATGGTGTTTTTTGTGACAAAGATGAGCATTCTCTTGGCCTTCACCACTGCCATGGTGCAAAGCTGGCTCATGTTTAAGCCTACTGTTGGCCCTAGCCCTTTCCTGCAGAGCTGCTCACCAGCTGCTCAGTCTCCCTGTACTCATCCAGGCAACCTGGGTTCCTCTGCATTCATTATTTACACAGCAGCATTAGGCTACTCTCTGTTTTCTTTCCTATTAATGGAACTATAGAATGGCTTTGGATTGGGAGAGATTTTAAAGACCATTCAGTTCCAAACTGCTGCCATGGACAAGGACATCCTTCACTAGACCAAGTTGCCCAAAACGTCATCCAACCTGACATTCTAAGTAGCTACTTGTATTCTGTTAGCTAGTTTTCAGCATTTAGCTAATACTTGCTTAAAAATGAAGGTATTAATACCCCCCAATTCCTGAGTAGCAAGTAACAGTCAGACCAGAACCCACTGTTTCATTTGTGGAATTACTACTGGTTTTCCCCATGTATCTGGGCTTGTATTTACCCATACTACACTGTATCTGCTATTTTAATATCCAGTTACTGAAATTTGTAAAACCAGTCAGACAAGCAATAAATAAAAAAAATATCCAAGTGTATGTTGGATTCATGCTGTTTGTATTTTAGACATAGAGCACATAAACCTCTTTGTAAGGCTTTTTGATGTCCTGTGGTAACCACAGCCCTCGGTTCTGAACACATTCACAGAAATGACACACTGTTTTTTGTCATGGTGATCAGCTTCATAATGCTGATTGATTCATCTGCTGTTGACTCTGTAACATACCTGCTCATCTCTTGCTTTCTGCTTGGATTGTCAGGTACACACACAGCTAATATAGAAGGCACGATGCTTCTCCATGTGCCAGAATTTAAGTATTTGCGAAGTACCAAATGTTACTTGTCATATACTTGCTTAAAATGCAGTATTCTGAAAGGCTGCCAAAATATGTACAAATACTGCAAAAAAGAATTCCAGGAGAAACATTGTTTCAATTAAGGTATTTTTTTTTGTGTTTGTGCTCCAAATAACTAAAAAAAAAAAGGGAACTGAGAGTTGAAACTTAAAAAGAAATGAAACAAGAGGAGTCAGTCATGCATTGTAAAGTCTAACAAGTGTGAAATAGCCAATGGGCTACACCTCATCCCATCCATCACACTGTGTGGTCATAACCTCTTAAAACCATAACATACATCAGGTAGATACAAGACAGAAATAAGCTTCTGTCTGACATTTATTTTCCAAAAGGAAGGAATAAATATTTTAAGGGAGAATGGGACCTGCTCTCAGCATGGGCTCAGGCATCTCTATTAATTTTGATGGAGATCCAATCCTCTGCTGCAGCTGAAGATCTCATCTCAAAACATCTGATTTGGAAGACCATATTCATGGTGTCATGGCATTTTAGTTTCAGCCCGTGCTGTGCATACTGACACTACAGTATGGGTCTCAAGACACTGGGTTTTCTCCCATCTTTCCACTGTTCTCCATTTCCAAATATACCACCTCCAGTGATGCCTGGTGGACTGACTAGCGTGTGATGATGCTCTTCACGGTAAGATTAATTACTGAGCTTTGCTGCAATGCCACCTCCTGTCCCCTATTTAAATGCATTTGCAGAACCCAGGCAAATTGTAGCAAATAGGTGCAAATAGCCTGTGCATCAAGAAAACTCTGGTCTGAGGGCGATATCAATGAATGGACCTTCTTAGGCTTTATTGATACCTGAATTATGCCTGTACATACCATGTGAACACACACACATACACATTTAAACAGCTTGTATAACTTTTCATCCAAGCTGTTGGTGTTGGAAGGCTAGATAATCATTCCACGCTGGCCATCAAGCTACTACACGGTTATCATGCTAATCAAAGCCTGCTTTGCAATGTTGTTTAGTTTCATTACCATCACAAAGAAGCAGCTAAAGGACATCTAAGGCAGGCTGGGAGGGAACTGAATGCTCCGAGACACCATAATCTATTTGAACAGCCATGTTTATTGGAAACAGGAGGAGACATTGTTTAGCATAAGCTGGTATCAATCATTGAATGGATTCTTTTCCTTGTTATTAATGTGTAGGCAGCCGGGCAGGGAAGAATGAACTCGGGAAAGACAGACATCTCCTCGCTAAAAGGGGGAAGGATTGTCAGCCCCTCACATACCAGATGGACTCCTGCAATCTATCATAAAGACTATTTTTTTCCCATACTAGGACACAGAAGTGATAGCATTTCAACACCCAAATGACCCTTTGTTATTTTGTAAAGTTTTTCCCTTTTTCTTCTATGCACAGATAGAATTTTGGAGGGAGGAATAGGGATATCCTTTAGAAAGGACGCTCCTACCAGTAGGGCAGGAGGCTCTATTAAAATATAAATAAGATTGCCTTTCTAATTATGCTTTGCTAGCCTCTGTGTTGGTGTAAACGCTTCAACTGCGTTACTGGGTTTGTTGCTTTTTAAATGTTATTATTAAAGAAACACGCCCTTTCTCTTTAAAACAAACTTGCCTGCTTGGCTTTCTGGACTTTTTTGTTCTGGTTTACGGTTAGCAAATTAAAAGTGCACATCGATTTCAGAGGAATTAAATCAAATGCCCACAGTTACAGTTATGTAATGGATTATAGGGGTGAAAGCTACAACCTCCTTTGATGCTGTAAAACTACAGGTAAGAACAGCATAGGCAATGATCTATAGGACTTCAATGCAACAGGTACAGCCTTATAAAAGATTTCCCAGACTCCCTGATTTTGGCTTGAAAGCTCATTATGGAGCCATGGTTATATACATTCATGATAAATGCTAGAGGATGCTTTTCATCATATTTGAACCGTAAAGAAAACAAGTTTCCTGTTATGTCAGATCGAAAAATTACTTAAACATGCAAATAAATGTAAAAAATACCACAGCCTCAAAACAGATCCTCTTTTCTGTTTATAATGAATCATAATGCATATTCAGAACTGGATGCTTAAAATAAAAAGTGGATATATTTTTCTGCCGAGTTCTGAAGTATTACAAGCCATACCTGCCAGGCCGTAGTCATGTCAGGTCTAATAAGCTATGTGAGTTTTGATTAGGTCAATACTTAGTTGGAAAGACCCAGCAGGTGCATCCAAAAGGAAATGGTTCACCAGTAGACAGCAGAATCCCTTTCATACGAGCCTTAAACCAGTATTCCAAAGGGCATGGTGCCACTACAAGTCTTCACGTTGACATAGACAACTGAGATCTATGTGGTTTTTTACAGGAGCCAGGGCATTAAAACTGTCATTACTGTATTCTGTTCCCTGCCTGTCTTAGAGGGATCTCTGAACTTGGTTCCTTATCTGTATATATTTCCCAGTACTATAATACAAACGGGTACAAAATTTCTTTCATATGACTCTATCAATCATGCAGGCACTCCTTTTTCTACACCTTTTTTTGGTGGGATGGCTGACCCGCTGACAACTGATAGCAAGGTTTACACTAAAAAACTGGCATGGCATAACTGCAATGTAAACAAGGCAAAAAAACAACAGACAAAGAATCCAAATAGTATAAAGAAATCACGCCTTATGGACTGGGATGATGTCTTCTCTTTTCCAGACATTCTCCTTCTTCCTGGTTATCCAGCATCATTTTCAAATCTTTTCTCTGATGAACATCACAGGGGACAAGGGAACTTGATAGTAATTCTTCCAAAATTGGTAGTGCCTGTGCATATTTTTGTCCATACGCAAATGGATTGAAACATTTCAAACTGAAAAGACTGGCAAAAAAAGTGAGACATTCTGGTTCCTGGTGAGTCCATGATCAGAGAGATATTCAAACAATTTTCTTGAATGTCTCACTCAGAAAGAGCTCTCTGTATTACTCATCAAATCTTCTCCTTCTTTCAGATATGAGCTGATTGATTGGAATTCTGCATTTTCTGGTCTAGTGACTGTGTTTGAAATTGCAATATTGTTTTTGGAACAGAAAAACCACGTTCAGACAGATAATTAAAGTTTCTATTAAAACAATTATAGAAAACCTTTATAGATCTCAGCCACCACTGGGTTTCTTTGACTAAGAAACGTAATTTATGCTAACTCATGAAACTTGGACTATTTTATAGTAAGAACAGGAGGCAGCATGCAGACAGGTCACTCAGTACACATTGATGAGCAGTGACCTGTCCCTGGTTTGAATTTAGATTTTGAGTTTAGGCAACATCTGACAGACTGCATGCCATTTAGGTAACTATTCACTGCACAGGTATGATTTTATGTTTAGTACAAAGATAGGTTGGAGAAACAGCATATTAAAAATGGCCACTTCGTCTGGAAGCTTCACTATAACAATATCACTGAAATGAAGTTTCATTTGGTGCAGTTTTACTTCTATTTATAGGGCTCCATCACTCATACAGCTGAGAAGTCCAATGGGCTGGAAATAAGTTGTCATCACTTTCAGTCATCTCAGAATGGTAACCAAATTATAAATTCTTTGCCACTAAACTGTCTGCCACTAATTGCTCTTTTGCGTGTAATTATCAGTGCGCATTTAATAAGTATGGAAATACTACTCCCTGCCAAAAAGTAAAAATAAGACAAGAAAAAGCAGACTTCAAGAATGTCTGGCAGACAAACTCTTTAATTAATCCTGGAATGCCACTCTGGCTGACATCTCTCTCAGTGAGCATCTCTGGCAAAGAGATCCTTCAAGTAAAATGAGTAATACATTTGCTTCTATAGTTAGAAAGGTGTTGGACTTTGCCTCCAGGTTATGAATTTGAAAAAGAGCATCAACATAGGTGAGAGCAAGACTGAACAGGTCAATGGAAATGCAGAAAATCTTAACATACCTTAAGAATAGTCACTCCTAGTAAAGTACTGATTCAAAACCTAGAAGGGCATCTGAACTGCCGCCAGGCTCTTAGGCATAGCTGTCTTTCATGTTCTTTGCATGACCTGTCTCTTAACAGCCACATGGTTTATCCTGTAGCTAAAACAGGAGGTAGAGATGCAGAAAGCTGATTTTTCTCTTGTTTCTGATTAGCAACCAACCAACAAACAAACAAACAACACAAAACGGGCAAAACACCACAGTCGTACTTTCTGCTGAATGTTAAACGGCTATGGAAGTAAAAATATCCTTAAAACTTCCTACCTGTGGTCACAGTCATTAGATAACATCAGTCAGAATACAATCAGATAACAAGACTGTATGCTGATGTAGTAAGGGTCCTAAATCTGAATCTCGTGTAGTTAACAGCTAACCTGCCATTTACTACTCTGAGAGAAAAATCCTAATTCACGTATTCCCCTAAGTAACCAAAGAAAATGAAGCGGAAGGAAGATGTAGTATTTTGCCCACATTAATTTCACGACAGTTCTCTAATGGGAAAACATATACATTTATAGTTAAGCAGATTAATGACCTGTTCATAGAATCACAGAATCAAAGAATAACCAGTATTGGAAGGGACCCACAAGGCTCATCAAGTCCAACTCCTGGCTCCACAAAGAACCAACCAAAAATTAAACTCTGTGTCTGAGAGCACTGTCCAAATGCCTCTTGAACTCCAGCAGCTTGGGGCCTTCAAAGCCTGTCCCATAGCCCAAAGCAGAAGACTAAATTATTTCCAAGAATAAATGGAGAAGAATGCAAATCTGAAAGGTATTTTCCTGAGTGGAAAAAATAGATTTCCTGCTTTAATTTCCTTAGTTGCTGCTTTTCAGCTCTTATTCAGTGATTCCGTGTAGGACCCCAAAATGCCTTTCTAATGTTCCAAAAGAATACTGCAACAAAATTGACCAAGTTTGGCTAAGCAAAAAGCTGGTACTAAAAGCTGTAGGGAGGAAGAATTACAAGGGTTCTTTTTGCTCTTTTTCTAGGCCAAATTTCTTAATGTGAATCAGTCATCCAAAGGGGAAAAACTTAAAGAGCTAATGTGAATTTTGTTCTTCGCTCCTGCTCTGATCAATATGATGTCTTTCTCTGAGGATTCCAAGGGTTACAATTGCGGTGAGACATTTTGTATGTGATATAACACCTGTTTACCAGGAACTGTGAGACCATTTCTGCAACAGCAGAAACAAAATTCAATCACCGTTGTATTTACTTATTTTGGATCTGAATGACAAACCTTGATGTACAAGAGACCATACCCAATTGTGAACACACTGAACCTTATGGACATTCCGACATGGTTCTGTTACTACCATCAGACGCATCACAGTCTGAAATGAACTGTGAACTGAAATGAATGAAGGCATTCTGGTTCACTTTGCTTACGTCAGAAAGATTTTTTGGACATAGCTCTTTAGGCATACGTTTGTTTATGACCATTAGAGAGGAAGGTCTCAGTTTGGGAGCTGTTGTTGCAACCCATGTATAAAATCGTAGTGAAATTTCCATACCTCTCCCATTTTGCAGGTTTGTTATGAAGCCCTCTGAAATATTACCAAAGCTCTAAAATGAAGATAAAAACACCAGGGTAGATTCAATGCCTGTTTGCCCTGAAAGACTTCTGCATTCCATTTGTGACTGATTTGGTGATAAGGTAACTCTCTGGAGGGTACAGTTTTAGTTTGCAAATCTTTTTTTTTTTTTTTTTTTTGCTTTCTAAACTAGAAGAGGAAAAGAAAAGAATAAACCCCGGCTGATTGGGTCGTCTTAGCAGCACATTTCTTCAGGACTTCTGCATCAGAGTAAATTAGATCACTCTGCGCTGATGTGATATATAATTCCAGTATCTTCTGTGCCATCAGCTCCTTGGATTTTGTTTAAAGGGATGTGAATAAAGCTGCAGCATTTGAGTGAAAATGTTTTTATTATTGGAACCATAATATTTTTTTACAGGCAAAAGAAAAAACACCACGAGTGGCACACAGTATGATTCAACCTTACGTATTGGGAACTTTCACTCTGTCAGCATCAATTGGACATGAAACACACCCACGGCTTGGAATCTTTATTTTTAGGTGGCCCTGCTAGCAAAAAGAAACTATTTCTTGCTTGCAACTCAACGCACACACTGTTTATTATTTTCTTTAACTCTTTCTCATATTTAAATAATTGGTTATTAAATAATCATCCAGCATTTCCTTTCTAAGCTTGTCTTGGTGCATCACTTGAGCAGAGCTATGTTAAAGACTGGATGTGCTGTTTGAAAATATTCACTGATGGCAAATAATAAAATAGTGATGAAAGCTGAAACAATAACTGTCTATAACAACCTGATTTCAGCTGATGTTAAATTTTGTGATCTCCAAGGAAATAAGGAAAAACGAACTGTAATGGAATATTGCTCTCCCTGCATCTTCCATTCTCAAATTGTAGGTTATGATTGCTATGTTTTTCTTATACTGTAAAGAAATGATTCTTTGGAACCAAAGACCCAGGAAGGTCTGATTGCTCCATCAGTTCTTGATACCATTCAGCATTTTGGGTATCATTCATTTCTTTTGCACTTTGTCTGCATTCCCTAATCACTGGAAATACCCTGGAAATCCTTACTTTTGATCTTCTATCCAGAGAACAGATGCTTTTTTTGATGGTCTATTTTGCTCCTGTTTCTTGAAGTATAGCCTAATTCTTCAGGCATTTATATTCAGCAACAAATATCATGTCTTTTGAGATGACACGTGAACGATGGTACGTATATACATTGTAAACCTCTTGCTTTAGATTTTCCTGAGATGGGGACTGACATCTTACAGCAGTGAATTACTAGGTTCCATTTTGAATCTTCACCTGATTCTGTTTACACAGATATTTTACTCCCTGATGGGAAAATGAATCAGAAGCTGGGCCTTACTAGACTCTATATGCCACCAACTGTAAGTGCCAAAAGAAAGACAGCTTGAGAGAGTGATCTCGTCAAAACAGAATGTATCACTACAGAATCAACACTGAGGAACTGAATGATTCATATCAGTTCATCAAAAACAGTGATGTATATTCAGCCATTATTCCTTTGCTTTATTTTGTGAAAAGCTCCGATTAGTTAGCTTCACACTAAATAATTTCTAAGTACATATGCTGAGGAACAACTCTATATATGAACTTTATTTTTCAAAAGTAGCCACAGTTCTTACTTTCCTATTGTTCTTATCCTATGTTTTATACGCATCAAGAAAGATGCTGAGCTGATGCATGGCATAAGGATTGGTTTAACAACAGTTATGGTGTCAGGGAGTGAAGTACTTAATAGAGATGACCATGAAAGAATGAAGTATATAGTAATGACAGTCTATTCTTGTTGGAGTACCTAAGCGGTTTCTGAGTTAATATAGGATTACTTATATGGCTGAAGTATTAATAATACAGGTATATTATTGTAGAGAAATGTATGAGAAAATATGCTCTGTTTTTCCTTTTTCCTTCTATAAAGTTTAAAGCCTTGCTACTTTCAGTGGCTCCAGAAAATTATTATGGCTTGAGTTGGAGGGACCTTAAAGACCATCCAGTTCCAACCCCCTGCCGTGGGCTGGTTGCCACCCACCAGATCAGGCTGCCCAATGCCCCATCCAACCTAGACTTGAGTGCATCCAGGGATGGGACATCTACAACTTCTATGGTGAGGATCTACAGTAAAGCTCAAAATGAAGAGAGGGAATTTCTAATTCTACAGCTCTAGCATTACAGATAAACAAAAAATGGCATTTGATAACAAATGTTACCCCAAGTGGCAGCTTCTTTCATAGAATCATAGAATCACAAGGTTGGAAAGGACCTACAAGATCATCCAGTCCAACCGTCCTCCCATTACCATTGCTACCACAAGCCATTAAACCATATCTCGTAGCTCCTCATCCAGATGCCTCTTGAACACTGCCATGGATAGCGACTCCACCACCTCCCTAGGCAGGCAATTCCAGTGCCTGACCACTGAGAGAAAAAGTTTTTCCTTATGTCTAAACCTCCTCTG
Source organism: Alectoris magna (assembly GCA_030625065.1). Classification (NCBI taxonomy): domain Eukaryota; kingdom Metazoa; phylum Chordata; class Aves; order Galliformes; family Phasianidae; genus Alectoris; species Alectoris magna. Next base: position 163,584,712 of record CM060560.1, on the reverse strand, counting down.
ATACAACTTGTGACCATTTTCCAACAGATGTAGTTTAATCTTTGAGCAGCAGGTACAAAAGTTATCTTGAGGCAGAAACTACAAACAGAGCAATTTTACAGGAAACTTTTTATTTGGTAGGAAGTGTAGGAATAATTGCACCATGCAGCTGTTCTATCTTTTCTCTTCTAACAGTAGCCCCTAAATGACCCAGTGCTTTAACCCGAAAGACATGTACATTGAGTGACAATTTTTATTCTCCCCTCTCCACAAATTAGAATATAGTTCAGCACAATAGTTGCTTTTTTTGTTCTTTATTTAACAAATGATAAGAAAATGGATTTTCATACCAGTTCTATTAAAAACCAGTCACAGTAGCAAATTTATTATGAATTATCTAACTGGACACCTAGGTGGTCACAAATATATGAGCATCAAAGGGATGTAATGCTGCATTCACTCAGTTCTCATCAAGTACTTTGCTGTATTTAAGACAACCTTGAATCAACCACGATGGCTCTCAAAACCCAACCATGCTATACAATTCATCGATCTCCCAAAAGTATGAAAACCTATGGATCACTGCCAGTCTCTGTTGACTGCCCTGCAGGTACTGCACTACTGCACTCCTAGATGAGTCATCACACAGAAATGTAATTTTGGAGTTGACTTCTCGAAATAAAAACTCTCTGTATCAGTTTGTGGTCAAGCAGTTCTGAACAAAAAGAATTCCTCCCACAGGTATTCCTGCCCTTCTAGTAATGTCCTGGTTGTGAGTTTTGACTAAAATTGGACAGTTCCATTGCAATAAAATAACTATATTTACAGGCTGACCTTGAAGCATGTAGAAAGCATTCCTCCATGATGCTATCACAGGCTTGCAGCCAGATGCCTTACTGTAGGCTGTGAAGGGATAATGGAAATTCTCTTTCAGTCTCAGCAGCTGATGCTGTGTAAATTTAACATAATATAGAGATCATGCTGTTCTTGGCCTTTGCTGGATTCACAGTATGACCCTGTTAACACCATGTAGAAAGCAGTGCGAAAGGAAGCACAAGGAATGAAAGCAACACAAGAAGAGGGCTTGAGAGCAATGAGCCTCTATGGCTTAATCAAAACAGTAAAGTGGAAGTAAAAGTGTCCTGTATCTCAAAAGGACAACAGCACTCAGCCATAACTGAGGCTAGCAGATTTTTTCAGTCTGTTTCTCTGCTTCTTGGCACCGTAGGTTTAAAGAGAGAAGTGATTAGGAGATGTCATTTCCTCCTTGCAGTGACCCTGCCCTGCAGTCTCACACTGATGTCTGCAGCCAGGCTGCAAAACTGCATCTTCCTGAGCTCCATGTCATCACAGCTGCAGACAGTGACACTGCTCACATTGAGACGTTTGACTGCAAAATGCCATGAGATCAGTTTTTTCACACTGGGTCTGCATAGGCATATATGATGACATCAGGTACACAACAACAACAACAGCAAAACCAAATTTCCTTCTGTTGCCAAAAAATGCATTGCATCATCCAGAAATATTACAGGAACAGAGTTTGAGGATACTTTTAGAAATCATTGAGAGACAAAATCATCTTTATCTAGTGGAATGCGAGTAGACAATTGTCTCTCTGTATCATCCTTTCAAATGACATTGCTTTTACAATATATTAGTTCCAGGCTCTCTGAAGAACTGGCTCGTAACATAAAAAATTTCTAAAATAGTCTCATTTTGGCCTCTGCTGCACAATAAGACAACAAAGCCATAATCCAGTATCACTGTAGCTGAATACGGAGATGAAATGATGCCCTTAAATTGGTGATGCCACAAAAATGATTAAAAAGAAATTAGAATCAAGTGTGTAACCTTGACTGACAGGCAGCACTTATGTAATAGGACTCAACATTTCAACACACAAAAAGATTGAAAAGTTTTGTGGAACTGTTTTTGTTTTCTAAATTACATTCCTCTGGATTATTCTGTAGCAGCATGGGTTGACTTTTTGATAGAAGTTATTAAAAATATCTTCTGAGTGTAAAGTACTGGCACCATTAACTCCCAGAGAGATAACAAAACAACAGGAGGTATTTCTGAAGATTGTTTTGAAATTTAAACATACTCTTTTTGATATATATTTTTCTTACTGGCATCTAATTGTATCAAAACTATTATAACTAATTGCAGATGTTTTAGGAGCCTCTTCCTGCTTGAATGCTGCATGTGAGATACATGAGATTCTCAGCCAGCATTCTTGCTTCTTTTGATACTTTGTTTTGCATTTGCCATTCACACACACAAATTTACTCAGAAGCCACCAATACTTGGCAGTCCTACTCAATTATACACATATTCATTACAAATAGAATAGAAATTGCACATATCCAGAGGGTTTAACAATTCGAATGGTGGTTCCAACAAGTTCAAACATTTGCTCCTAAGTTTAGCCTATACCCAGTTATTACAACACATGGTTGCTACTCCTAGAATGTTATGAATATCTCAATAATATTTATTAGAATGTAGTTAATGCCTTATCAAAGAGGAAAATGATTTTGAAATAAACTAGGCCCTAAGATTCAATAGATTTTGGTCAGATTTGGAGACCCCAGCTCCTTCAGCATCCTTGCCTCCAGGCAGAGTTCTGGTGTTCTTGACTCAAACAAGCTAGGCTGAGTTAATCAACTTTAGACAGGAAAGAAGTGATGCAGCTCTCTCACAAGTGAGCAGATTGGTATGCTCTGGGATTTGGACCTTACACTCATCCTCTTAAAGGCTTGGATTCAAAGCATCATATGATTCAAGGTTATGAAGGAAGCAGTGGCAGTTCTGTAGGTGCAAGCAGCAAAAGTGATCTCCTGGTTTTTCAGCCTGTTACGGTGCTATTCCACTGTTCTCCTTGCAAAAATAAGTAATGATTGGAAACTACGAAGACAGGTCCTAATATTCACTTGATCTGGGGATTTTTGTACGACAGTGTGTAAGTCATTACCATTAATTTGAGTTCATCTCTCAAACAGCAAAATTAAAAGAAAACTTACATTAAGAGGCCACCCAGCTCCAGCATGCAAGCTGATGACTAACACAGCCCTTCAGTGAAACATCCACAGGGCATAAAAAGCCGCAAACATGAGTCAGTTTGTGGTAGCCAAGACAGATGCATCCTGAGTGGACTACGCTGGTTGCTCAAACGATGTAGGCTGGCAATTGGCATCCTCTGCTCCAAGAGGAGAGTGTCACTGAGTCACTTCACCTTAGACAATCCGGTGGATGAGTCAGTCTAGCTACACAAAATTAGATTCAGTCAAGTTATATTCAGCTCCATGAACTTATTCATTCCGATTTAGTTTTAGACCTCTCTAGTCACCTTGATTCATGGAGGAATATTTATATTTTTCCATCATTGTTCCTTTTTCTGCTAGTCTCATACATGAGGGAGGCAGCACATTCTACTAGCCTGAAATGATAAACTCCTAAGAAAGAATCAACACAATAACAGCAGTGTTTTAAAATACTACAAAATGGAAATTAGTCTTCATGTCCACTTTGACAAACTTTAGCTCATACTGTAATTAGCCAATGTAAAAACATACACATTTGTGAATTATTGATCTGGTCAGTCAAGGTGTTCCTGACGTGTGGGTTCCAGAACAAATAAAATTCACAACACAGCTATCTCTGGCTCTAATAAGCCTGAACAGTCAAAAAACTTCACATAATTCGTGCTTGTAGTATTCTGAAACACAAACAATGTTGTTCAACATCAGAAGCTCCAATTAAACAAGCGCTTATAAGTTTACTTGAGACAAGTGTCTTCAGGACAAGCATTGCTGAGATCATTATAAGAAGAAAGCTGGGTATGCTGATATAATCTGAAGGTATTACAAGTTTAGAGTTATAAGGAATGGAAATGCACACAGTCAATCAAAAAGAAAACCAACCTGGATTAATTTTCAGAAGAGGTAGTAATGATGAAAAAAAAACCATTTGTCCTCAAAGCTGAGTTCACTGGGCATGAAATAATACAAAGGTAAACATCTGGGAATCTATATTTCTGTCTCATATTTAAAGTTAGATTTTATTTGAAAGATTAATTTTATTCTTTACTTGTGGAGGTGTGGCAAATGTTTGAAAACTGCAGACCACAGACACTGCAAGTAGCTGTACAGTGTTTAGCAACCACAAGATAATTATCTTCCTCCTCACCTGTACAGACAAATATGTCAGCTCTTAAGGCAGTGCTTTCCTGCTCAAGAGAGAGAGCACCATAGATGTACAGCACATGGCACCCTGTGGTTTTACCTGAACAACCATGGGAAGGACCAGAGGCAGTGGGATGGCGAACTTACCTAGAAGCTCAGGTATGCAAACTGCAAGGAAAAATAGCAGCCAAGTGGCTCTAGAAAAACTACTGCCCTGGTTTCTGTTGGCTAGGCACCTAGGGGGAGCAGAAGGGCTGATGGTACTTCTGACCCTAATGAAAGAAATCCCGCTTCACATTTACAAAAAGGATATTCCAATCAGGACTAGAGGGGCCCTGCCTGTAGCCATGAAGGGGAAAAGGGCAACTGGATTTACGGGACTGTGTGGATTCGATGGCCTGGCACATCAGAACCACAGGAGTACAAGATCCTGCAGAGGATACTGGTGTACTGCATACCCTAATGCCATTAGGTTATAAAGAGGCAGAACCTGTCTGTATTTCCGGAGCGGTAAGGGGATCCCAACAGCTGACTATTGGAGGCCGAAGTGAGCCTAACTGAGAAGGAGTGCCAAAATTTTGCCGCATTGTGACCGGTCCAAAGGCTCTATGCATCCTAGGCATAGACTGCCTCAGGAGAGAGTATTTCAAGGACTGAAAAGAGTACCAGTGGGCTTTTGGCACAGCTACCTTAAATACAGAGAAAATTAAGAATCTGTCTACTTTGCCCAGTCTGTGGTGGACCCTTCTGTTGTGGGGTTGCTGAGGATCAAAGAACAGCAGGTGCTGACTGCAACTCCAACAGTGCACTGGCCACAGTATCACACCAAGACTCACTGATCCCCATCCATAAGCTGGTTCATTGACTGGAAAGCCAAGGAGTGATCAGCAAGACTCATACACCCTTCAGCCCTTTTGACAGTTACTTCAGTACATTACATAACCAGGTACATATGTTATTTTCAGCATGTTTCCTGGTATTTCTATAGCTGAGGAAAATAGACACACAAACAGTTTGCTTTGCTTTACTTAGATTTACTAAAGGGGATTATCTGGGTTAGAAACTAAAGACCAGGCAGTTTACAACTATACATATCTATATTACTGATAATTCTTGGCAGGTGTGTAGAAATTTCTCATAAATGACATCAGTAGAGTCTTCTATTGTCTCAAAATGAAACATTTTTAAGTGAGAATCACAGAATCACAGGGTTTGGAAGGGACCTCCAGAGATCATCGAGTCCAACACCCTCTGCTAAAGCAGGTTCCCTACAATAGGTTGCACAGGTAGGCGTCCAGCCATGTCTCGATTATCTCCATAAAAGGAGACTCTACAACTTCATTGGACAACCTGTTCCAGTGCTCTACCACCTTTAACATAAAGGAGTTTTTCCTTGTGTTAGTACAGAACTTCCTATGTTCAAGTTTTATGCCACTACTCCTTGTCCTATTACTACACACCACCAAGAAGAGCTTGGCCTCATTCATTTGCCTCCCAACTCTCTTTAGATATTTATAAACATTTATCAGTTCCCTTCTGTCTTCTTTTCCCCAGGCTGAACAGACTCAGGTTACACAGCCTTTCCTCATATGGGAGATGCTCCAGGCCTTTAATCATCTTCGTGGCCCTCCACTGGTCTCCTTCTAGGAAATCCTTGTCTTTTTTGAACTGGGGAGCCCAGAACTGGATGCAATAGTCTAAATGTGGCCCCATCAGGGCAGAGTAGAGGGGCAGGATCATCTCCCTCAACCTTCTTGCCATGCTCTTTTTAATGCTCCCCAGGATAACACTGGCCTTCCTAGCCACAAGGGCACCACCAGGACCCAGTTGGCCCAGACCTTGTTGAATGGTAACACACCATTCAAGTATGTCAGTCAATCTGCCCATCTTTGTACCATCAGCAAACTTGCTGAGGGTGGATGCTATCCCTTCATCCAGGTCACTGATGAACAAGACAAGAACCAGCACAAACCCGTAGGGAACACCGCTAGTTACAGGCCTCCAACCAGAATCTGTGCTGCTGATGACAACCCTCTGAGCTCTGACAGTCAGCCAGTTCTCAGTCCACCTCACCATCCACTCATCTAACCCACGTATTCTAAGTTGCATAACAAGGATGTTTTGGGATGCAGTGTCAAATGCCTTGCTGAAGTCAAGGTACACAGCATCCACTGCTCTCCCCCACCTACTCAGCCAGTGATGACGTCATAGAAGGCTATCAGCTTGGTCAAGCATGATTTCCCCTTGGTGAATCCATGATGACTACTCCTGAGAATCAACACAGTAGCATCAACGCTTTAAATTGCTTTTTATGTAGATACTTGGAGATTTTTACTTAAGTTTCATGCGAACAGTTTTTCAGTTGTAAGAAAAAAAAACCCACAACAACTAAAACTTTGGTCTTATAAGGTGAAAATAAGTGGATGATCTGTTTAGTTCCAAATGTGCCCTACTTCAGAAATTGCTATCATTTTCTATGGAATGTCATCTAAATTTAAAAGTAAGGAAAAGTGAAAACAGAGGAAATTTTAAAAAGTCTTAGCAGAGCAATGTCATGATTAAAATTCCAGAGCCAAGTTTTCAGTTCTGCAACTAATCCCTCTCCATCTCTTGGAACACAGTACTTTGTACAATGCATTACAGCATTTAAAACACACATTCAACCATGTGACTGGTCTAATATAATGAATATTGTTATTTCTATTTGTTTACTGTAAGTTAAATAGCCATATCGTTCTTCCTTCTGTTTCTTCCATATTTAAGTCTTTTTTGACTCCTTCTGTAGTAGCTACTATAATCATTCAACAAAACATTTAAAGTCTTTCTGCCAATCTTTGTCAAGATTCAAAGTTCAGATGTACAAAGTCAGTCACCTATCGAAGTGATAAACTAGGACTGTGAGGTTCTCTGGCTCAAAATATCCGCTTACAGCAGTGAGCAGCTTTTGACATGGAACAGCAATTTTCCTTTTATTTCCCCAAAACCAGCTGTAAAAACTGATAACCAGCTTTAAATTTGTCATCCTAAAGGATTCCCTTTAAGCCTAGTGAAGCTATAGCTCTTTGCATGCTGATATATCAACATGCAGCATATTCCCGGTTTCCTCTCCCAATCATGGGCTCACAACCCCCTTGTGAAGTGAAAGAGCAAATTGGTGAGGGTTCAAATTCTGGCGCTGTGAATGCATCTCTAAACGAATACTGCTCTTCTCTCATCTTCAGCATTTAGGGAATATATTTGCAAGTATAAAGCAAGATAAATCCTTTCAGGTTCCAGCATTTAATTAAGCTTTCAGCTATCTTTGTGAATGAACCAAGAACATCTAATATGCATGTCTACAGGGAACAGATCAGGAGTACCACTCCATCTGTGAAGCTGTTTGCTATCAGCTGGAAAAAATCTCTTCTCAATTAGCCTCTATCTGCGTCTAACTTCCTCTGGAACACTGCATCTACAATAACCGAATCCCAATTGTAATAAACGTACTTGAACAAAAAGATGCTTTGACTTCCTCCACGATGGCCTGAATGGTAGTAATTTGAAACCAGGTTTAAACAGCGGTACACTAAGCTGGCTGAGATAATGTTGAATGATTTTAAAATCTGTTTAAAAATGTACAAGATCTCAAAGCATCCTGGATGTGCTAGAGGCCGTCAATTATACTTACATCTTGTATTGCCATGGAAAGAAAAAGTTCCGACTTTTAATATCATTCTCGGATATACAAATATTTTCCCATCTATGATTGTCTTTGAGAAGAAGGGAGACGTGACTTTTATGCTACAAATTCATTTCTAGCTTCCTCCAGTCCTCGAAGAACCTTTAAGGAAGAGATTTGTGAACGAGGATGTGAACATGAACAATCAAGAAAAAAAAAGTTGAGAAAATAAAATAAGCAAGTTAAAATACTCCTGGAAATGAGAAAATTGACAGGATTAGAATCTCTGGGATGGAAACTAGGGAATATAACCTCACTATGGACAAAACATATATCAGTTGGAAATATGAACTGGAATAGAATTGTTCTATATACCTGACTTTTTTTTTTCCTCTGCACAAATGACTTCATCATAAGTGAATGTTTGTAGAATTCCCAAAGTGAGAAGTAGTTTGGTTTAGTGTCTAATTTGAAACAGTAAGAATTTACAAAGTTAACTCACAGCTTGAGTGGATCTGCTTCCAATGAACACGGGTTAATGCTTTATTCTACAGTAGCGACTGACATAAAGGACCTCTCCCATAACACAGCATTTTCTATCATTAGGTTTACTTCACATGCTTACCCAGCAAAATGCATCACGGTAACCATGTAGGCAGAATATTTTTTAATAGATAATCTTTCACTGTCCCATAACCACTTGATCCTTACATAGTACCGAAGTCATAAATACAAATGGTCAAATGAGTGAATGACCTATTTGAAAGAGCCGCCTTTCCTTCTGAGAGCTTCCCTTCATTGCAGTTCCTCCATTTCTCCTTGATACATCCTCTTCCTCCCTCTGACCACTGCCACTTCCCTTACCCCTCAGATCCTACCCCACTGCAATGCCATTGATCCATCACCACGCTGCCCACCTCATTCCTACCTGTCCCCCATTTTGCTGCATAGCACTGACCTGTCACCAAGCTGCATCTGGGGATGGAACCAATACATATTGAGCACTCTTTCCAGCACAGCAGTTAGCACCTGTATACTCCAAACCAGTTGTTTGTACATGGCGACTGGATGACGGGCCACAACAGAGCCACTTGTGATTTTTGTTCACAGAATCAGAGTTGCAGGGGTTGGAAGAGACCTCTGGAGATAACTGAGTCCAATCCCCTGCTAAAGGAGCTTCCCTGCAGTAGATTGCACAGGAAATCATCCAGCCAGGTCTTGAATATCTTCATAGAAGGAGAGTCCACAACCTCTCTGGGCAGACTGTTTCAGTGCTCCATCCATCACCCACACAGTAAAGAAGTTTGTCCTCATGTTTGTATTCTTGTGTTGCAGTTTTTGCCCATTACCCCTTGTTCTATCACTGCACACCAGTGAAAAGAGCCTGGCCCCATTCACTTGACTCTCATGCTTCAGCTATTTATTAACAGCGGTGAGATCCCGTCTCAGCCTTCTCTTCTCCAGGATGACCAGCCCCAGGTTTCTCAGTCTTTCCTCATAAGGGTTCCAGGTCCCAAACATCTTTGTGGCCTTTTGCTGGGCCCTCTCTAGACAATTCCTGTCCTTTTTTTGAATCGAGGAGCCCAGAACTGAACACAGTACTCCAGATGCAGCCTCACCAGGGCAGAGTAGAGGGGGAGGATCACCTCCCTTGACATGCCAGCCACACTCTTTTTAATGCTCCCCAAGATACCACTGGCCTTCTTGGCCACACTGGGCAAGGGCACACTGCTGGCTTACAGCCAGCTACTGTCCACCAGACCTGTAAAACTTTTTCCTTAGAGCTTTTGTTCACTTGCTAAGGAGCACAAGCCTTCCTTCAGCTGCTGTGAAAGGCTGCCCAGAAAAACAATAAGACTGCCATGTACAGCAACGAGGTAGGCCAAGCTGATTCTGAAGAAGAGCACTTCTATGTGGCTGCTGATACCAAAACTTCAGCTGCGCTGTGTGCCTGGAGGCTGCTGGGCACTGTGCTGGTCACACACCACGCAACCCTGACGCAGCTCTCAGGAAAGTGCATGTGCTCAGCCTGGCTGGCTGCTGCCTGCTGCCGCTGCCGGACCTATCGCTGTTTGTTGGGATGGGTTTTCAAGCTGTACCAACACTTGTAAAAAATCTCTTGGTTTGCCCCACATCTCTCAGGGCCTCTAGAAGCACTTGCGTTTTGGAGCTGCTTTATACAGCCGAGACAGGCAGAAACATGCCTTTCTTCACCAGGAAAGCTGCGTTTTCACATCCCCGCTGTTGGTTTCTGTCAGACCCCTTCAGACAGCCCAGCTCCGACAAACCACCACGGAAGCTGCAGTGCCACCAGAGCGGCGCTCTCGCGCCCTGTGAGTCCTTCCGGTGCGGTCAGCGCTCTGTCCCGCGTGCCGGACCGAGCGCGTTGCTGCTCACGGCCACGCCCAGCCCGCTACCGGACCGCCGGACACTCCGGCCACCGACCGAAGCTCCGCGTCCCAGCGGGTAGCGCGCCGGCTGGGGCCCCGTCGTCGCACTAAACCACAAATCCCGGCACGCACCGCCGACAGCGCCGACTGAGGCGGCGGGCGCGGTGCACGCCGGGACTCGTAGTCCTCGGCGACCGGACGGCCCGAACTTCCCGCGCACGCTCCGCGCCACGTACGCCGCGGCGCCACCCGCCCGCGCGCGGAGCCAATCGGAGGCGCCGGCGGCGCGAGGGGCCCCCGGCGACCTTTGACCCCGCGCCGAGCGCGAGCGGCTGCCGCCCCGCCCGTCCGCCCCCGTGCAGTCGCAGCGCAGGAGGCGGCGGAGCCCGCCCGCCTCTCCCCCGCCCAGGCCGCGGCTCCCCGCCGAGCGCCGTCCCCAGCAGCGGGCGAAGTGGAGCCGGCGAGGCCGGCAGGACGCCGCCCTCTCCTCCTTCTCTCCTTCTCCTCCCGCAGGCCGCCGGCGTCAACATGGCGAGCGCCTCGTACCACATCTCCAACCTGCTGGAGAAGATGACGTCCAGCGACAAGGACTTCAGGTGGGGCCCGCGCCGCCCACAGGCCTCGGTGATGGCGGGGCCCGAGCCCGGCCTGTGTCCGCCTCGATGCCTCCTGGGCCGGGAGCGGGGCCGGGCTCGCGGGCGGAGGTGGCGGCCCGCCGTGCGGAGCAAGGCCGTCTACCCCGTTCCGTGCTTGCGGCCGTGGGAGGCCCGGGGCCGGGCCGCGGGCGGCCTGTTTGGGGCGGAGGGCTGGGCCAGGTAAGCCGGGCCCGTCCCGGCCTCCAGGCGCGCGGCTCTTGCCGTTCCCCAGGCATCAGCCCGGCTAGGCCGGAGCTCGCCGTGCCCCGGGTGCCGCACCTGTGGGCAGCGGGACTCTGCGCTCCTCGCGTGCCTTGGTGCTGCCTCTGAGACTGTGTGCATTCAGAGGTAGAAGCCAGTGTAGTTGTGGGGACCGGCAGATGTGTTTTTGAGCTTAGGATCTGTCACAAGAGCGGTATTTCTTATTGAATGGCTTGGTTGCTTTGTAAAAACTGGAAAGAAAAAATGAAAGAAAAATCAGAAAATGAAATATTATAGTATTGCAGTCGTAGGGGCTGGAAGAGACCTCTGGGGATAATTTAGTAATAAGTTAAATATATGTATATCTATTTGCATGGTTCTAACAAAGCATTAGCTTAAAGATAATTAAGTTGCTTCATCTGTATTGTGATGAGTCGCCGGAAATTCACATTTGAAGCTTTTGGCTGTTCAAGAGAGTGCATCAGTACAGATAGGGATAAGGGATGGAACAGACCTGGGTTTTACACCACTGCTGCAGCTTTGCAGTGATAGGTTGGAGTTCAAGAGTTTGCTGACATCCAAACCAATCTCTTGTTAGCATATTAAAATCTAACTGAAAACAGGTGATAGTTAAATAGCCATAGAGATGGATTTGGAATCATCTTACTTGCTTTTGATGGAACTGTTGAAGCGCTGGGTACATTTGTGTATGTTTTTCAAGTCCACCTTTTTGGAATTTTATGGTAGAACACCTTCAGAATTTAGGTTACAAACTTGCAAAGTTTTAAAACTAAAGTTGGAGTTCAGAATTGCCTGTGTTGTTTCAATTACACTGAAAAACAGACTTTTTTTTCCTCTTCTGAGTGTTACCAAATATTTTTTAGCTTTATTAAACTGTCTCTTTGTGCGTGGTTAAATGAACTTTGCATTTTTCACTCTTGGTAAGGATATCTCAGGAGGCTCTGTGATGTATTTGCTTCTGATTTTCAGTGAGTTTAAAGTTTTTTGCATTTAAAAAAAAATGGATCATACCTGTTTGATGCAGCTGTAGCAAGCACTTCTTTCTGAGCAGTGCATTGCAACTACAGAACAAGTTTTAACTTCTGGGGATTACGTTTAGTAGATTTCCCGTTCCAGGATCTTTGAACAACTGTGGAATTCTGAAATATTTTAAAAAAAAAATGGTGACCTAGATTAGAATCTGAATTACAAACCATAAAAATGAGTGATGATAGAGCTTTACAAACTGGCTACGTTAGAGTTATGCCAAGTTTTTATGAAAACTGTGTCTAACATGTATTCGCATAATGGATATCGTAGTTCTGAGTACCAGTATTTGTAGATGTTTTTATTCTTAGATCATGCGTATTTGAAGAGAGATGGTAGAGCTGTTGATGTCACTGAGCTGGTGGCAAACAGTGCTTCAATAGCTATTTCACTGTAAATTTCAATCCTCTGGTTTTTGGGTAAACTAACTTCTCTGATGCAATTGTTGGTGGCATTTGTTGTCTGGAAACTGAAGTTCTAAATGGGCAGCAGTGGAAGGTGACAGTTTACTTTGAGGCTGTGGGAGGAGTGCTGTGCTCAGACTGCTCCATGCACAGGGGGTGAGGAGCTGCAGGGATGCTGCTGCTTTGCACTATGGGAGCTTTGATGCCTTCAAGGAGGAAGCAGTTGCGACCAAAGACCACATCTAAACTACTCAAAATCATGTTTTTGAGTAGCAGCTACTTCAATTTAAAGTTGCTATTCCTGCCCATACCACTGTGGGGTTTAGGTATTTTTATTATTTTATTGTCTGCCAGGAGGATCCCTGTTGTAGTTCAGTGCAGAAATACTGATGAACTCACAACGCGTGAGCGCTGCTGAGTCTAGGAAATTGTCACAAGTAGGGGGTGATAGTTAACAAGGCAAGGAAATGGGGGGGCTATTGACCAAGGACGTGATAGGAGGCTATGAAAGTTTAAGAATGTAATTAGAGCAGTAGGGTGGAGATGACTTTTAAAAGTTCTAGTTCTGCTTGACTTTGTGGATGGCCTTATTCCTGTTTGTCCATTACATTTACTTAAGTAGCCTTTTTCCTTGCTCTGCTTAAAGGTTGGTGCCGTTCACATCCATCATGCAAGCATCTGGTTCCTGTCAGATTGTAGGCTTGCTTCAGTGGGATTCTTGCAGTGAATGCGAAATGAGTGAGGCCTTCACTTATCTTAGTGAGAAACATCTTAAGACAACTAGCCGGGAATGGCTGTGTTAAAAGACAAGAAGTTGGGGTCTGTTATATGAAGTGAGGCATCTGGTGTTTGTGGTGCACATTAAGATTATGAAATCTTGGCTTTCATTTTCAGTAAAACGAGTATTGAGCAGGTCAGGCTGCAGAGATAACCTTCCAAGTATAACCTGAGCTGCAGTGATGTCTGCTTGAGTCTAATGTATCTCAAGCCCAAATGTCAGCCTTAACTGGATAATTGCAAACTGTTTTTTCTCTGGGTGTTTGGTTGGGGCTGGGATTGTTGGTGAAGCCCCTGGGAACTGTAATTGAGTAAGGCGTCTCTATTACTTTGCTTGAGAAGAAAGGACACGTATGAAAGAAGAACAGATTGGAAAACAGACTTCAGAAAGAAAAGAAACAAGAGGCATAAAAGCAGTATTTTTGGAAAGTAATTTCTCAGTATGTTCTTCTGTTGGTCAGTGTGACAGCGGAATTTAATACCAAATAAGTTGGTATGAAAGCTTTTTCTGTTTGATTGATCTCTCAAGAATTAATCTGAGACTTCAGTGTTGCACACTGGATAAATGTCATTGGCCATTGTCTGGATTATAAACAAACCAGTCTGGGCAGATGATGAAAAATGTGTAAATCATAGTTTCACTTCTGTTTCTCTGTTAATGCCTGGCTTCTTTCTGTGGGAGAATACTTGGAAGAATATATTGTTCTTTTTGCTTCAAAGTTCTTTTTAAATAACCTCAGAGAAGAGATGAGATTTTCTTACCAGCTTGGTGTAGCTTACAAAGTTGGTGTAGCTAATGGAAGAATGACTTCAAATGGGGGAAAGTGTCAGTTTTGCTGTGGAGATCATCTGAAGCGCTGTGTAAACAGTGGAGGTAAGATGTGTAGCTATCCTCATCAAGGAAAGGTGATGACCTAACTCAAAGTTAAATTGTGTTTTAAAATTGTATTTTCTTCCTGTTTATTGTGTGAGTAGAAGAAATGGTGCTTGTGTCAAAAAAGAGATAACGCTAATTCAACACCGTGTGGGCTTACTTGATAAGAAATGGCGGAAACTGAAAATCTTGAATTGTAGAGCACTGTGAGTAACCCATGTTCTTTCAGCAATAATTATCTGACTATCTTTTGTCAGGTTTATGGCTACTAATGACTTGATGACAGAACTACAGAAAGATTCTATCAAGCTGGATGATGACAGTGAAAGAAAGGTGGTGAAGATGATTTTGAAATTACTGGAAGATAAAAATGGTGAGGTGCAAAACTTAGCTGTCAAATGGTATGTATTCTTTTTCTATGGGGTAAACAATTGTCTGTTGACTGAAAAACAAAGAGTTTTTTTTAAAAGAAGAAAACCTGAAGGACTGCTGCTGTGCTGAATTGAATTTTTTTTTCCCCACAGAGGAGCCCTTTTAGGTTGTTTGCCGTAGTTTTAGCTTCTTTTGTTGACACCGCAATGTAACATTTTGGATTTAAGGTGATGAATGTGGTGTACAGTCACTGCTGATGGTATATGATTAACATGCTTGTTCTCTGGTGATGAATCTTGAATACTAAATAGTTTTATAAGATGATAGTTGATGGGGAGTTGCTGCAATGATATTTGACAGTGAGAAGGTAGATGATGGAATTGTTGTACTGGAGTGTTTTCAGGCAGAAATAAAAACATAAGGTAAATGCGGAGTCTTGGTTATCAAACATGGAACTTGCCTCTTCGCTAACATTCAAATGATCATGTGGTTTTACAGGCTTTACAGGAACTGCAAATACTTTATGGGATCATGGTGCAGTTGCTTGCTTTTCAGAGGCTTTTGCTGCTTTGGTACCATTTCTTCCTCCACTTAATTTGTGGTGTGGCTTTTCTGGCTGCTGTACCTCTTTGAAAAGTCACTACCTTTATTATAGCTTTTGACACCCAATCTTTCTGGCTTTTTGTGCCCTCTCAGGAGGGCATCTCTGTTGAGAAGCTCCTAGGTGCTCCTAAGATTGCCGCTTCTTCCCAAATAGGTGTGTTTTTTTTCTTTAAATATTCCAACTGAGTTACTGAAAGTTTTACATTTCATGAGGCATGCAGTGGAGTAAATTCACTGTGGAGGAGCTTGGGACTGATTTGAAGAGGAGTTTCACATCGTGACTAGCTCAGTTTGTTTCAGCTTTCTTTACAATTGATGCCATCAAGCTAACAGAGCAGAAGATTAAAGACTGTTCGTACATCTGCTTCTATACTTACAAGAAGCATTTGCATCACCTTCTGAAATATTTTACGTGATGATAACTAAAACCTTTCAGAGAGAAACTAACACAAAATAATATGTTGCTCTTGCATTTGAACGTAAATGTCAGAATCCCTTGTAGCGCAGCTTACGTTCTGTGGCTTTGAAACAGAGTGCCTGTACTCAGGAGATTGACATGCACAAAGGGTATTTAGTAATTATGGAACTTGACTAAGAATTGTCTTTTACTGAAGTAACATTTTGTGGTAAAACTTGTTGCAGCATTCATGCAGTACTCATCTAGAATGCACGCTTGAAGTTACCTGAAGTTCAGATTAATGCATGTAGCGTGTATGTAACAGTCTTTAATGACAAGGTTAGAACTTTGAAACTGAAGTCCAAAATGGTGTTTATTAAAACTTTAACAAAAGACTGCAAAGGAAAGAAAGTGGGAAGAATAGATGATTGTATGTGCGTGTAGGCGTGCCCTATACTTCTCTTATTAGGTGTCTTCCATTTGTTTTTTAGAGTTCACTTTAACACACTGAGAAAATACTTGGATTTAATTAAAAT
Organism: Alectoris magna; assembly: GCA_030625065.1. Classification (NCBI taxonomy): domain Eukaryota; kingdom Metazoa; phylum Chordata; class Aves; order Galliformes; family Phasianidae; genus Alectoris; species Alectoris magna. Next base: position 163,568,652 of record CM060560.1, on the reverse strand, counting down.
GAAAGAATTAATTTAACGTTTGGACTACTTTTAGTAAAAAAAAGAAAAATCCAGATCATTGCAAAGAACAGCATTTAACTTGTTGTGAGGGGATAAGAAATGCGATACAAGTTTTTGGGAAAATTGTGAGCCTTCATCTAGAATGTATACATTGAACATGTAAAGTTCTGTTTGGTCCTGTCCTGATCCCTTGCAGATATGCTTGGGGGACAAGGGACAGACACTGTAAAATGACCTTCTTTTCTTAAGGTAACATAGACTAGCAGTACTGTTCCACAACAGCTTTAAGCCAAATTAAGCTAATTTTGCTGTTGCTATGATGTTCTCACCCTCGTTCCTTTTCTTGCACTGTTGCATATCTGATTTTGTTATAGACTGGTTTGGGGAGTTAAATTTCTTCTGGCTTAGCTCTTTCCTCCTACAGTCGGATAAGCATTGGTAGCACAGTAGTTTAGGGGGGTAAAGGACAGAAGAGGTTGAGGTGCAGTTATGCTGTAGTTTTTCGAAGACAATTAAAGTTGATGCAGTGTCTTTCATCTGCTATAGTACTGGATGGAAACGTGATTATTGAAGTTAAATTTGACCAGCATATTTTTCCCAACTTTATATGCTGTGTTTCTGTTCTTTACTTGTTAGGTATTTTCTGTCCCTTTCAGCTGAGGAAAGCATAAATTGTTTAGATTACCTTATTAAATTAAATGCTCTGGTGCTCTTTAGAGACTATCAGCAGGAACTTTAATCAGGCTGATGCTTGATGACCCATTCAAGTATAGATTCCCTCTTAGAGGAGTGTCTTAAAGGTACATGGAAACCCTATAGTACCTCTAAATCTGTGTTTTAGACAGCCCTGTTCTTGAGTAAGAAAGATTTGCAATTTGTTAGGGGAGTTTCCTCTTCCAGCTGGGTCTGTGGAAACTCTGCATAGTAATGGTATCGATTACTTCTTAAACAGGAAAATCTCTTGAAGGAGAATTGTTCTTTCAAGGTTTGTTTACTGAGGTCACTGAAGAGAGCAGATTTAAAATTACTGAGGACAGCCTTAAAGCAATATTTGTTCTTAGGCAAGTGTAGTAACAAGTAAGTTTTGCCTTATCCACTAATCTCTTCTACATTTAGATAGAAAGTGCACTGTTTGTTAAAATGCTGACTAACTTGTTTCTCACAGTACATGCTGTTTTTATTCTTGACCCTTTCAGTTATATTGTACTACTTTTGGATAGGATAAAATGTTTGATTTTTGTTCACAGCTTGAGTTTATGGATGCTTGGATAGCTACCTTGCAAGACAGTTGAGCTGTTCTCTGAATAAAAATGAAAGTTAATCAACTGCGTTTAGTACTCTTGCAATAAAAGTCAACCAATTCTAAGCCTTGACCCAGTAGAAGTTGTATTCCTGTTCAAACTCCTGTTATTTCAGGGAATGGATGCAAACTAGGTCAGGTGCTTGGTTTTCTTGTTTCCCTTTTTTTTTTTTTTTTTTTTTTTAATTTTTATTTTTTACCTTGGCTGTCTTAAGAGCATTTAGAAGTTTTCTTGTCCATTTTACTCTGAAGGAGTTTTTTGCTCCATCTGGTACTCATAGGCTGCTTCACAGTCAACCAATATAGAAAACACTTTTGGACATTCTTGCAGCATTCACATTTAAAGACTGTTTGTGTAGTCCAGAATGGTATCCTGTGTACCATTCGGTGATGGTAGTTATTACTGCCTGTAGTTCTATCCAAGATTACATACATCTGAATTAGACAAGCAGAATGGTGTGCCTAAGCGTAAGATGGACTGTTTGTGCTTCGCTGTTAGTAATGTTCTGATGGCCCAAATTGGCACTGACAAGTTCATATGTTCAGTGCTTCAGTTTAAGGATGAACTGCTTCTCTTTCTGAGCAGTTGTTTATGATGTGATGCTCTGCTGTTGAAACCAGTTCTGACAAATTTGTATTATTTCATACTAAAACAGTTCATGAAACTTGAAATAAATAATCATTTGTATACATAGATATTTATATCTCAAAATACAAATAAAAACATGGCATTGAAATAATTATTTTCAGTGAGTCTTCCTCTTGCCTTCCTGTAGTTTGACTCTGTTTATCAGTGTGACTTCTCTGGGCAGTAGTTCAGTACAGGGAACTCTGCTTGAAGCTGTGAGTGTGAGTCATTAATGTGAACAGGATGATGCACATATGTTGTGTGGCTGATCTAGTTCAGCAGCTTTTTAAGTGTTTTGGATGTGCAGTAATACACTGTTGCACATCATGCTATGTTGGTAATTTGAATCAAATATATATTTTTCCATTTGTGATTTTTTTTTTTTCCGTCTTCCTTGTAAGTAAATGTGTTTATTTGACAACTGAAACATGCTGGTTTCAGGCTGTAGTTGGTTATGAGATGATGGCTGTATTTCTAATAAAAAGGATACTCTATGAACATCTGTATTCTCAAATGTATTCAACTTAAGGTGACACCATAACAGGGGCTGCTATTTACATGCGTTACTAGTAAATGGATTTATCTAGAGAAAAGGAAAAGATAAAAAGCACTTAAAAAACCCAAACAAGCTTGACAAAGGAAACTGCTTCCAAATATCTGAAGTACATAAGTACGAATGCTTTGTATTCAGAACTGATTTCATAAAAGAAGGGTGTAGTTTATTTTCTTTTTCTGATAAGCATAGTTGGCAATCTGGGGCTAATAATTTGGTGTGTTAGTAATATCTCCTGATTTGAAAAGCCAAAAAAGCTTAAGGTGGTATTTTTTTTGAAATGTGTTTCATAGTTGGGATGTCTGCTTCAGTGACTAACAAGCTGCATAAATAGGAATGAAGATGCTAACTCAAATAAAGTCTAACTTAACACTTCCTAGTAACTAATTCCAAACATTTGGGTGAATGACTTGTAATATCACATAAGTGGTTCATTGTCTTTAAACATTGGCAAATAAGCGTTTCTCATGCACAGAACCATGCAGAATGGTTGAGATTGGCAGGGCCCCCTGGAAGTCATCTGATTCAGCCTCTGCTTGAGCAGGGTCACCCAGAGCAGGCTGTCCAAGCCTGTGTCCAGGCAGTCTTTGATGATCTTCAAGGAAGAGACCCCACAGCCTCTCTGGGCAGCCTGTTCCATTACCTACAGAAGTGCTTCTGGTGTTCAGAGAGAACCTCCTGTGTTCCTGCCCATTGCCTCCCGTCTTAGCAGTGGGCACCACTCCCATAAGATACTTACATATGTTGATGTTTAGCCTGATCTTCTCCTGGCTCTCTTATCCTTTCTTCATAAGAGAGCTGTTCCAGTCCCCAAATAGCCCTCGTAGCCCTCTACTGGCCTCACTCCGGGAGCTTCCTTGTGTTTAGTACTAGGGAGCCCTGAGCTGGACACAGTATTCCACATGTGGACTTGCCAGGACGTAGTGAAGAGGGAGAATAACCTCCCTTCACTTGCTGACAACACTATTCCTAATGCATCCCAGGATATCATTGGCCTTCTTAGCTGTAAAGACACACTGCTGGCTCATAGTTAGTTTGCTGTCCGCAGGACCTCTAGGTCCTTGTCTGCAGACCTGCATGCCAGCAGGTCAGCCCCTATCCTGTCATGGTGCATGGACTTCTGCCTACCTAGGTGATGGACCCTGCATGTGCCTTTGAATTTCATGAGTTTCCTCCACACCCAGCAATCTTGACTGTGGAGATCTCTCTGAATGGCTGCTCAGCCTAGGTTGTCAGCCACTCCTCGCTGTTTTGTATCAGCAAACTTAGTGAGGCTGCACTCTTCCTCTTTGTCCAGGTTGTTGCTGAATAAATTGAGCAAAATCAGACCCAGTACTGACCCCTGGGGGACCCTGCTAAACAGAGGTCTCCAGCTGGTCTGTCAGTGATTACGACCCTCTGAGGTTTTCCAGTCAGGCTCTTCTCAAGTCTACCACGCTGCTCACTCGTATAGCCCATGCTTTCCACAAGGCAACAGTGTTGAAAGCCTTGCTGGAGTCAGCATGGATTTATCTGCTGACTGTGTTATTCCATCCTGGAAGGCTATCACATTGGTTCAGCATGATTCCTCATGGTGAATCTATGCTGACTACTCCTGGCAACTTTTTTTTTTTTTTTAAGAACTCATTAGGGATATACTGATCATGAGCTTGGTGGAAGTAATGCTTGAATACTGACTAGCTCTCTAAAACTCCTTTACCTTCCATAGCCTTCCCCCATGAGATTCCTTTGAGTCACATCCTAGGAGAGGCCAAACTTAGCCCTTCTCTAGAGTTGCAGTCCTGCTTCCTCATTTCCTCCATGCGAGATCCGGACCTCCACTGTCTCGTGGTCACTATGCTATACTTTAGTTAGCTGATGATCTAGTGGATCTAATTGACCAGTTTTTACTCTCATTATTTTATGGAGCAACTGTTTTTGGCAGAGGTGGTCTGACATAATCATTGACATGTAAAGGATGGTGCCAGCTGCAGAGGTTTAGGATGTTGTGGCTTAACCTGGCAACAGCTCAGCACCACACAGCCGTTCGCTATTCATGCTGCTGTGGGTTGGGGGTGAGAATTGGAAAAAGGTAAAACTTGTGGGTTGAGATGAAGACAAATTAATGGGACAGAAAAAGAGAAGAATATAGCAATAATAACAAATGAATATACAAAACAAATGGCACACAAAGCAATTGTTCACCACCTGTTCACTAATGCTTAGTCCTTGAGCTGTGGCTGCCCCTGTCCCAGCCAACTCTCTTCTACTGTTCAGCATGATGCCATATGGTATGGGGCAGCCCTTTGGTTCTCCTGATTCTGTCCTATCTCAGCCGCTTGTGCACCCCCAGCTTCTGTGCTGTCACCAGGAGAAGCTGAGGTGTCCTTGACTCTGTGTAAGCACTGCTCAGTAACAGCTAAAACATCAGTGTGCTATCAGTATTACTCTTTTCCTAAATCCAAAACACGGTGCTGTACCAAGTACAAGAAAATAATCCCAGCTGAAAACAGGACAGATGTAGAAGATGTGTTTCAAGAGAGCTGCACGAGTCATTGCAATAGCAGGAAGTAGGATCTTTCTAAGAGAGATGATGTTGCTACCTGGAATCTCACTAACCAGATTACTTTTATTAGAGAGTGAGTTTGCTGACTTCCAGGATTGCTACTCGGAAAGCTAGCTGTATGTTTGAAAGGTTGTTGTTGTTCACTTTTAACTGAATGTACTTCCATAATTGTACATCTGCTCATTTCTGCTTCCCAGTGCTTCTATTTACAGTACTTCTGTTGGAGCATGAAGCATTATGGATGTGAAATACTTTCTGCAGGTTCTGCAGGTTCTGCAGTAACACTTTTCTGGACTGTAGCATTTTGACTGAAATGGCAGAGTTCCCACTTTCCAGACTACTGTGGACAGTTGTCATACCTTGGAATTATGATTTTTTTGCTGTTTTAGATGATTTTTGCTTGGGCTGCCTGCAAAATGATTTACACTGCAGCAAGAGCAGGATAGGGGATTGATGCCATCAGAAGCTGCTGACTGACGGTGTATTTGAAGAGAAACCAGTGATGCCGGTTGAGGGGAAAACTTGGCTGAAGAGTAAGATCAGATTGTGAAGAAACTTGTGATCTTTCTGAGCAACTGGAGAAAATGTTTCAGCTTTTAGGAATGCAGTCGGGGATGGCTTGGTGTGTTTGCATGAGAGAAAATTCTTGGTGATAATCTGTGTATTGGCAGATAGTCATGTGCAAGCTTACCAGGAGCCCATCTGTTAGGGGAAAATGGCCATTACTGCTATCAGCGTCCAAAACTTATTTTAATAAATGTGTGTTGTTCAGTTAACTTGATTGAAATAGTAATGTGCTAAGATTAAGATTGTAGGTATAGTCTTCTAAATCCCTGCTGTCCGGGGTTTAGTAGCTGTGGAGATGGTTAGCTGGGATCTAAAGATGCTTATGCAGTCCCTTTGTCCTAAATTGAAGGGCGGTGCCAGGGAAGGGCCTGAGTTTAAGTTTTCAGCAAAGGGTTGAAACAGCAACAGTGTTGAAAGGTAGAGCTGTTCATTTCTGCAGGAGTTGGTGTACGTGCTGAAGCAGGTGAGAAACCATTCCGTTGCCTCTTTGTTTCTGTGCACATCATATGTTGTCTACATCATATGTCAGCATCTCAATTCACACTTCTCTTGATATTGTCTGTATGCATTATCTTCTGGAAATGCTGTACCAAGATATTTTGTTCTTTTAAATGTAGTTTTTCTTAAAATACCTATGTGTCTCTGTAAAACACTCTTCAAAACAAAGAGCAAGTTTCAGTCTTCATGAATTTATGGCATTGGGTTGATTGTTGTCTGTGGTCTGATCAGAGGAGTTGACCTCAATGTCAAATTTGTTTAAAGAGTTGTGCTGTAATAAAGCTGGAATTAGTTGAATGTAGTATTACAGTGCATGCTTTTGGTAAATATGTTTCGCCTTTTCTGCCTTTTTTTTTTTTTTTTTTTTTTTTTAAGTAATCCCCATATTGTCCCTATTTTGACACAAGTAATGTTGTTGGTGATGGAGAGAAAGAAACCATGCAGGTTACAGTTTGTGAAAGTGGACATGTAGAGGAGTGGGTGTGAGTATCTCTGGAACTGGGAATTGTGTGTTCCAGGCTTTTTAGTGTAGGTGCTGGGCCTCAAGCACAAATGCTTCATTGTGATCACAGGGGAGAGGCATTGTGAGCATAGCCACTGGAAGAGAAGCTCATAGGTTTGTCTGTGACTGGCCACTAGTGACAAAATGTTACTCTGTCATTACTGTTACATTGTCAGTTACACTTAGTGCTTCAGTGTAATGAAGTTTACTTGCTTTATGTAATAGATGTTTCTGTCTGCGCTTGCTTGCTGCCTTTGGCTTCTGTTGAGCATTTTTGATGGCAGTTAACTCTTGTTACTGTGATTTTTTTTTATTTTTTTATTTTTTTATTTTTTGGAAATGGGGAAGAAGGGAAGCAGCATTGGGGCACGTACGGCAGGTTGGGGGTAGAAAGGTTTTTGTTTTTGTCTTCGCATTCAGAGAGCCATGTCTTCTAGTTGTCCCAGAGTGAAAACTGTAGATCTCAGTCCTTTGAGTCCAGCTGGAATCACTGGCTTGCAGTCTTCTGAGTTTGAATTCTAGTCTAGCTCCCTCCAACTGCATGTAGCAGCTTAGCTTGAGCTGTTATAGCACTATCTTATTTTGGGATTGGACAAAATAGGTTATCAGATGTGGTTTTAGGGGTCTAGGTTGTCCCGTGGTTTGAGCTATATGGTGGAGAGAAGTGTGAAAGGTGTAGGGAACTTGGAATGCATTTGGAAGCCATTGCTGCAAAAGCAATGAAAACCAAGGTGTTCTGAGACAGGATACCAGAAGGTGGAATTTCAGAGTATCTTGAAGCACGTGAGTTTCTCTTTACCCTCTAAGTACTTCTAAGATGCTTGACCAGACCATTCTTTTTCCCCCATATAGAGTCAAAAGGACAGTAGCCGCACCCATCAGTAGGAGCCAGTAAAATATGCAGTTCCAAAATGAACAAATTCACTGTCCTGTTTTACTATATGTTCACAAGTGAATTCAGCATGGTGCCCAGTGGCATTTCAAAATGGTGAGAAAATCCAAAGTGCAAATAGGTCAGCAAGTAAAATTAATAGCAGGGAGCAGTTCCTTTTTGACAGCACTTAAGAATTAAGCTACACATCCTCATATCTCCTGTACTAAAAACCCACAGAAATAAGGGTTGTTTTTTTTGTTGTTGTTGTTGTTTTTTGGTTGTTTTTTTTTCCTCCGGCAGTACCAAAGAGGTAATGAAAGTTTGGGGTTGTCTTATTCTTAGCAAATACAGTCTTGAGCTCCTAAATTAACTTTATTTAGTGCCTGTATGGTAAATGCCATTGCCTCAAGCCTTTCCTTCTGAATGGTGATGAGTGACCCACAAGTTCCCCTACAACTGCCCTCCTGACAGTTTTATTAGCTAGTAGTGAACTCAGGATCCAGCTGTGTTCCTGGGGAGCTGGATTTGAACTCAGTGTTGTTTCCAGTAAAACAAGAAAGACTGCTTTGCTTGTCGGCGTGCACACTGTGTGCTTGTCTCTCAATACATATGAAGGAAGTAACTTTTTCCTTTAGATTGTGAAGACTCAGGGGTGATTCTTCTGTCTTAACATATGTGTGGGTTTTTGTAATGCAGTAATGTGGAAATTAGTTGATATAGGTACTAAGCTTAAAGTAAGCTTTTGCCTGAGTGGCAGAACTTGATTTAGGTTTTTGACTATCTGCTTTCAGAATAATAGCTTTTATTAAGAGATTAGTATCTTGCTAGCTTGGACAGAATTTCTGCTTGCCTGTTGATTTTTATTTCTTTTCTGGTTTAGTGCAGCTGACTTAGTGCCAGTGCTTTCTTTTTCTTTCTTTTTTTTTTTTTATATGTGAAACTTGCTCTTTTAATTCAGAATCACTCTCAGAAACTTAGGAAATAAAACCAAAGCATTTTTTTTTCCCTCCTGTAATTGCTGAAAGGAAATACTTTGCATCCAGATAGCTTCTTTTCAGTACTGTGGTACAATTAGATAGAATGTATCACATATCTTCATTTCGCTAGAACTGTATACTGCTGTTTGTTAATCGGTGTTTAGCTCTGCACCATCATCTAATAATTCCCATTTTGCATTGTGTGATTAATTTTATGAAGTTTGAAGTTATTCCACCTCTTTCCCACCTCTTTCGCAGTGTCTTGAGCTTGTTTCATTTTTTTTTCCAGTTTAACTTTTCAAAGCATTTTACAAAATCCAAACAAGAGATCTACCCTTGTTTATCAAACTGACTTGTGACTGAACTGTATTAAAAGTGTGATAATTGCTGTTTGTTTCCAAACATTGTATACTGAATTGCAAATTAATACACCTCGACTTTCTAAATATTAGTGTGTTTTTTTTAATAAACTTGGCAAGACAGTCCACCTTTCTGCAAGATGCTCCCTTTAGGGTTAACGAGGAATTAAACTCGACAAATACTTGTAGTGGAATGTTGTTCTGGTGTTAGATATTTTACTCTGTTTTACAAGTAGACAACAAAATTACGTGTAAAGCTTCTCCAAACTTCAAATATTTTAGTGATGTTATGGGCCTAAATCACTGCAGTCTCAAAGATCTCATGTACTTATAAATGGTGGCATAGATTTGAAGACTTAATCTATGCTTCCTTACACTTAATATTATTTTGATAACAAGTTCAGTTTTCTTGTACAGCTTTGGTTTAACTTCAGCTCTCCAAAACTGGAGTTTACTATAACCTGGCAGAGATCATGTTGGTGTCTGTTAGCTTTGCTAGAATAAACCTTAATGAAAAGCAGGTGTATGCAGTATTAAAGTTCAGCATAGAAGAAACTTAGCTCATGTGGTGACATCACATTCTAATGCTCTCCATTTGGTGAGACAAACTCAGTAATGGTAGCTTCATGTTGCATCTCACCTCTTGAGATTTGGAGTATAAACAGGAGGGGGTGCATCTGTTTATGAGGGTGGATAGTGATAGGACAAGGGGGGGATGGTTTTAAACTGAGACAGGGCAGGTTTAGGTTAGATACTAGGAGGAAGTTTTTCACTCAGAGGGTGGTGATGCACTGGAACAGGTTGCCCAAGGAGGCTGTGGATGCCCCACCCCTGGAGGCATTCAAGGCCAGGCTGGATGTGGCTCTGGGCAGCCCGGTCTGGTGGTTGGCGACCCTGCACATGGCAGGGGGGCTGAAACTCAATGATCACTCTGGTCCTTTTCAACCCAGGGCATTCTATGTTTCCTTTCTATGATTCTTGTGTTGACGTTACACCAGTAAGCATGATTTGATAGGGTAATGATGTTACAGATGTCACTGCAGAGAAAATAGCCGGCAAGATCAAAATGCAGGAGCTTATAAAATTAGGGAGGTATGTCTTTCAGAGCAGTTACTGTCTGTCTGGGTTAACTGCTGTGTTTTTGATGAACACGTAGTTTTTTTGAATGCGTAGCTTACAGTGCTAATTTTCCAGAATTTCTGGAATTTCCCTTTTCTGAGGTAGTTTGTCTGAAGGCAGATGTTGTAAAAAATAAATAAAATAAAAAATTAGAGAGAACCGAGTAAACAAATCTGGAGTGAAAAGGAGAGAGAGGTAGTGAGGAAAATTAAGTTCTCATTCTTTTTTTTCATTCTTTTCACAGGTGAGTGGAATTTTAAAGTAGCTTATTTTTGCAAGGCTGTGTTTCTTGTTTTGCTGGTGAAGCTTTGGCGATTGTGGGCTTGGCCTTACAGTACCGGTTTTGCAGTGTATGAAAAATCGTATTGTGGTTCTTGATTCTAGTTTTGGTTACTTTATGAAATATGCCGTCTACTAAAATAAAGTCTTTTTTTTTTTTTGAACTACCTTTCTTGCATCACAACAAACAGATTTAATCAAACCATGTAATGTCTAGTAGTCAAACCCAGTAAGAAAATGCGTTAGCACAGCAAAATCATGGGAATGTTTTCAATACTGGTACGAAATGAGGAAAAATGGATGGAGGCCTCCAAGCCACAGTGAGTCATGTACTCTGTGACATTTTATAGATCTCCTCTCCGTAACAGAACAGCATTGGGTTTGTGGGAGAGAGAAGGTGTGTGTACTTTTGTACACAGCTCAATAAAACCACAGTCCTGCTCTTGTATCTTTCCTAGAGCCTCAAGAAGGAAGTGGAAGACTTTGCTTGCTAGTGTTAGAATGAAATAGAGACAAAGTAAGGCACTGTGATTTTTGGCATAACTTCCTTTCTGGAACAGGGTGTTGACAGTGGAGAGGCAGTGAAGGTTGGCAGTAGGGTTAGGAAGATAGTGGAGGATACTGTATTTCTTAGCAGTGAAGTAGATTTCACTGCAGCTTTCTGCAGCTTCAGTGTTTTGAACAAAGGGAAGCGTATGATAAGGGCAACAAAATAGTCATCATCCTGGAAATATTTGAGATGGCTAAACATTAACCTTCCAGTGACATTTTCTCTCTTTCCCCCAAGCGCGGTGTTTATAAGGGTCTCTGTGAATGAAGACTTGCCGTGCATTTGTTTTATATTTCACTGCTGTATTCTATTAAGGCACTTTATGGCATAGAATGAACGTGTCAAAAAGAACCCAAGTGTTTTGTAGAATAAAGATGTAATAGTAAAGAGGTTTGCTTACTTGTCTGAACTTCATAGGCAGTGATAATCAAGTACATGAACTGATGTCTCCGGCTAGGTAATTTTGTAAAACTTGGCATTAAGTGTGATGAAGTAAGAGGGACTCAGGTTTTGGAACGGTGAAGCAGAGCAGTCATACAAAACTGTTTCCGTCACTAGATTTAAAAAAAAAAGAAAACAGATGCACTAAATCTGTATTTTGTTACTAGATCTAAGGAGATAGATTATCAGCCTAACCAGCTAAAGGCTGTCAGGTTTAAAACATTCACTTTATGTTGCTACTAATCTTAACCAATCTTAACTTTGTGACTTCAAACAAGATACGGAAATAAAAATTGAGGATATTGATGTTTTTATATATCATTGCAAATGTATTAACTTTCTTCTGTTTATACAGCCTTGGCCCTTTGGTGAGCAAAGTGAAGGAGTATCAAGTGGAGACCATTGTAGATACACTCTGTACAAACATGCTTTCAGATAAAGAACAGTTACGTGACATTTCAAGCATTGGCCTTAAAACTGTGATTGGAGAACTCCCCCCAGCTTCCAGTGGTAAGGTGTTTTGTCTTCAAGATGTTCTTCTAGTTTGTTCTGTGACTGTATTTTGGAATTTTGCATATTTCAAAAACTTGGTTTCCCACACCGATGTGACTATTGAGGGGAAAAAAAAAACTTGTGTGACAGGAACATTGCCGTAACAAATTGAGCATAAAATCTTCTATTTTAATAATCATCTGGTGGAAGATTTCTGGGCTGTACTCATAACGGAACCTCTTCTTGCTTTTTGGTTGATAGAATACTCTTAAATTAAAAATTGCATGTTTTTCTTTAACAATCAAATTTCTTGCCTCATTTTAGGTGAGTGTTTTGGAATGTACCTAATGTTTCTAACAAGTTGCTGTTAAGTTACTGAAATGCTTACTTTTAGTTTTAAATGAAGGTAGTCGGCTCTAGAAGAGATGCTGGTGAACAGCTCTTCAGTTAATAGTATTACTTTTTTTACTCAAGTGGATTTCAAATATTGTAAGTAGGGTATGAATGAGAAGAGAAAGCTGATGAAGAGGGCTTTTGAAATGCAGCTTTTAGAGACCGAAGTTACTTAAAAGCAAACAAACAAACAAGTACAAACACACTCTGATTTTGACATCCTTTACTGAAGGTCCACAAATAAATAATCATGTGTTAATCAGGTAGTAGTGAAATGCAAAAACTTAAAAATAAATATTTAAAATGTAGATTGCAATGGCATTAATTTCACATCTACATTCCAAAAGTGTGACTTAAAAGAAAACAACAAAAAACCCTTCATGCAGACAAAGATGAGTGCTAGCCAACGTGAAATGAGAGTTGGTTCGTAAAATTACTCTGAGCAACATTGAGTGGATCATGTATGTTGGGGAAAAGTATGCAGGTGTAGCAAAGACATTTTAACTTCAATTTTAAAACACATATAATGTTTATTTTAGCAGTCTTTCAAGTAGACTTAAATAGCTTCTTGTGTAAAGTGGTTTTATCTTGTGGTTGTTGTTTTTTTTCAGGTGGCTCTATCTACTTCTGTGCTTCTTTTAGTTACTTTATTTTTACCTGTAGTCCTTCCATTTAGTGCTCTGAGCTTATTTTGGCCTTTGCTTTCCATTGTTTGCCCTGCCAAAAGCAGTATCCTTTCTGTTATGTACAACTTAGGAAACTAAAGCCATCCTACTCAGTATGTTTTTGGGTAGAAAGGTATTCTTTCAGCTCTAATGCAGAGCATAATACTTTACATTAGCAAAGAAACTTGCTGTTCAAACTTGTTTTATTGGGTGGGAAAGCTGATTCATGTTAAATGCAAGTTGCTTCCCATAGTCACAGGCATGATCTCTGGTGTTAATAACTGTATTTTCTTATTATGGAAATGCTGAGGTTTTATTGTACTTTCAGGTTCTGCATTAGCAGCTAATGTTTGCAAAAAGATCACAGGGCGTCTCACTAGTGCTATAGCCAAGCAGGAAGATGTGTCTGTTCAATTGGAGGCACTAGATATCATGGCTGATATGCTGAGCAGGTAAACATCCTTTTTCCAAAATGCTGATGAATGCCAGTAAATACTCCTTTAACTTCCCGATTTTTAAAATATTAAATAAAAATTACTTTAAGTGAAGTAATATGGCAAGATATTAAGTGTAAATGAAACCTTAGTTAAAACCAAAAGATGGGATGTATTAAAGATAAGATCGAGAAGGCTGATAATTTGTTTCATTTTCTGATAACTGTAGTTTTAAGGTAATTTTCAATGTTTATTGCTTTTAAGGTGTATTTTAAACTTGTTTCTTGTTTTTTAAAGTTCCAAAACTTTAAAAACTTAATTGGAATTTCTGTGATGTTTTGGGAATATTTTAAGAAATTCTGGTAGAATATATGAACAAAGTTATCTAGATTCAATTGGTTTGAGTTTGTGTTTTGTCTGTTTTAAGGCAAGGAGGACTGCTTGTTAACTTCCATCCTTCAATTCTGACCTGTCTGCTCCCCCAGCTGACTAGCCCCAGACTTGCTGTGAGGAAAAGAACCATCATTGCTCTTGGTCACCTGGTTATGAGTTGTGGCAATATGGTTTTTGTTGACCTCATTGAACATCTGTTGACAGAGCTGTCTAAAAATGATTCCATGTCAACAACTAGGACCTATATACAGTGTATTGCTGCTATCAGTAGGCAAGCAGGTCATAGAATAGGTAAGAAAAATATATAAATTATCTGTAACTGAGAAGGTTCTTTAGATGAGAGTAATTACTTTGCTAATGTTCTCTTGTCAGGTGAATATCTTGAGAAAATAATTCCTTTGGTTGTAAAGTTTTGTAATGTAGATGATGATGAACTACGAGAGTATTGCATTCAAGCATTTGAATCCTTTGTTAGGAGGTAAGTAATTCTCAGGTACTTACTTTGAGTTTTATTAAGATATAGTAGTATGCTGTTTGATTGTAAGCTGTCAAGGTAGTCTCCTTGTTGTAAAGGTTTTTTGCAAGATTTGAACTGAAACTGTTTCTGTAACTCAATGTAATGCCTTAACTGTTAAGCAGTGGGCTTATGTTTGGATGTCATAAACTCTGCTGTGCCAGTGCTACTAATGCACACAGGAGGGAGGAAGTATTCTAATAATTCTTGTTGTCTCATAGTGATGAGGAAAATAAATTATATCCAAAGGCATGTCTTGCTCTTCTGAGATATTCCTGTCTAGTAAATTGGGTTGCATATTGGCATTGTCCTTTCTGAATTACAGATTCAAATGGATGCATTTGATGGTACTTGGCTTAGCTCTGATGTCTTCAGAGTACTGTATGTAGTATTAAGTCTTTTAGGCAGAAATGTTTTAATTGTCATAGGTAATCTGACTTTACTTTTGTTTTTGTACTGTGCAGATGTCCTAAAGAAGTTTATCCTCATGTATCTACTATTATAAATATTTGTCTTAAATATCTTACCTATGATCCAAATTACAATTATGATGATGAAGATGAAGATGAAAATGCTATGGATGCTGATGGTGGTGATGATGATGATCAAGGTATATTTGCATTTTGGTTTGGGAGCGAGAAAGGTCTTGAGAACCTGTAGTGGTTTGAGAAAATTGAAATGGTGGCAGTGCTGCTAAATACCAGTAGTTGAATGACTTGTATACTTCCAAACTCAATTTCTTTATTGGTTTGTAAATATGACTTATGCACTCATTTCTCAGAATAAAATTACTAGATGTTACTGCTGAAGATAAATAATTCCATGGGTGAACATAAAGTACAAGACAAATATTTTAAAATACATAAAAGATGGTAAAAGCTAACAGCATGTAGTATGATGGATCTAAAGTGAAAAATATGTCAGTTAATGAATTGAAAATACATATTTGACATGGGAAAGATTTCTCACTACTTCCCCTGTAAAACATTACTACTTAATGCATAAAATCAAATAGGTTAAAAATTGCAAAATACTCAATATTTTTCTTTAGGATAAAACTTTGATGCTTTGACTGTCTAGATTTGAACATCTGCATAATTTTATTTTTTCAAGGGAGCGATGATGAATACAGTGATGATGATGACATGAGCTGGAAAGTAAGGCGTGCAGCTGCTAAATGTCTGGATGCTGTTGTTAGCACACGACACGAAATGCTTCCAGAATTCTACAAAACTGTATCTCCCGCTTTAATAGCCAGATTCAAAGAACGTGAAGAAAATGTTAAAGCAGATGTTTTTCATGCTTATCTTTCTCTTTTAAAACAAACTCGACCGGTGCAAAGTTGGCTTTGTGATCCTGATGCAATGGAACAAGGAGAGACACCTTTGACAATGCTTCAGAGTCAGGTTATTCATCAAGATTTTTTTGTTTAACTTTGTGAAAACACATTGATGTTATGTCCTATTCATATTGATAGCTCTTGGAATATGCCATGCTGTGCTTTTGTCGTATATAGATTACAGGTTATAGTACTGTAGTACTGTGTTCTGAGATCGCAAGCCATTGAACCGGCCCAGAAAAGTGCAGCAGTTCATTTCCAGTCATGGAAATTAAAATGACTGGCTTGGGCAGATGTGCTTATGTGACTTCAGTTGTTTACCTCTAGAAGTTGCATGTCCCATATAATATAACCATGTTGCCAAAGCATAATAGTTATTTTGTATATCCCAGAACATAGGCAAAGCCTCTATTAATCATGATAAAACTTGATTTGCTATAACACGTTTTATTTGCAAAATAAAGAGGATAGTGCTTACAAATGGCATTTTCCTTTTCTTCAAGTGAATTATTTGACTGACTTCTCAATTGTTTCTTTGCATAGTTTTATTAATGCAAATGTAGCTTTCTTTTGTTTCATCTCACCTTTTGAAGTTATAGTACTATTTTTTTACTTTGTGATTCTTTTGAATCTTTATTTCTTTCTATTTATACAATAACTGATTCTGTGGAGAAATCGGAAATAGAGAAAGGTGTGTCTTAGCCTTCTCCCCAAGTAATGACAGATGAAAGAAATGTCAGCTATTGAATCAATTAACAGATGTGTGATGGTTACAGGTTCCCAACATAGTTAAAGCCTTGCACAAACAAATGAAGGAGAAAAGCGTGAAGACCCGTCAGTGTTGCTTTAATATGCTGACCGAGCTAGTAAATGTATTACCTGGAGCCCTAACACAACATGTTCCCGTACTTGTTCCAGGTATGAGAAACATACAATTAAACTAAAGATTTACTGGGAACTTCAATATGAAACTTCAGTACAAAAATCTTGACTGTATTCTGTTTATATTTGAAATTGGCAACGCAATCAGCTACTGTATGTATAGTATAAATTCATGTAAATATTTTAGTTACATTTCCATTAATCTTGAAAACAAGGGTTGGCTGTAAGATTGAGGTTTTTTTTCTTCTTTATTTTAATGAAAAGTTCATTTGCCTCTAGTTGATTATCTAAAAAAATATTGCATGTGTTTTGGCTTTTAATGCCTTAGATACTGAATTTTGAAGTAAACAAGGAAAAGTAATCTTGGAAAATGTAAAAGTACAGATTCCTTTTATAATTAAAAATGGCATCACAAACCTTCAAATGGCCCAGGTCCCCTGTGTAGAAAAAGTTTGAAAAGTAATTGTTTGAATAAAAGGGCGTGAAAGGGGCTTAGGAAGCATTTGGTGTTTTCCTGTACTCAACCTGATACAGTATAGGTGCCTTACTTCAGAAATGTGAAGTGTTCTAACAGAATATAAATATCCTAACCTGAAAATACATTTTTCATTTTTCTTCCAGGAATAATCTTTTCACTGAATGACAAATCAAGTTCTTCTAATCTGAAGATAGATGCTTTGTCCTGTTTGTATGTGATCCTCTGCAATCATTCTCCCCAAGTCTTTCATCCTCATGTTCAAGCCCTGGTGCCTCCAGTTGTAGCTTGTGTTGGAGATCCGTTTTACAAGATTACATCAGAGGCACTTTTGGTTACTCAACAACTAGTGAAAGTCATTCGTCCTTTAGACCAGCCTTCTTCCTTTGATGCTACTCCTTACATCAAAGATCTCTTTACTTGTACAATCAAGAGATTAAAGGCTGCTGACATTGATCAGGAGGTGAAAGAAAGGGCAATATCTTGCATGGGTCAAATCATTTGTAGCCTTGGTGACAGCTTGGGCACAGACCTGCCTAGTACACTTCAGATCTTCCTAGAGAGACTGAAGAATGAAATCACTCGGTTAACTACAGTGAAGGCCATGACACTGATTGCTGGTTCTCCTTTGAAGATAGATTTGAGACCAATCCTGGGGGAAGGAGTTCCTATTCTTGCTTCTTTTTTGAGAAAGAACCAACGGGCTTTGAAACTGGGCACTCTTTCTGCTCTAGATATTTTAATTAAGAATTACAGTGACAGCTTGACAGCTGCCATGATTGATGCTGTCCTGGATGAGCTTCCACCTCTTATTAGTGAAAGTGATATGCACGTATCACAGATGGCCATCAGTTTTCTGACAACACTTGCTAAAGTATATCCTTCCTCCTTGTCAAAGATTAGTGGGTCCATTCTCAATGAACTTATTGGGCTGGTGAGATCACCTCTACTTCAGGGCGGAGCACTTAGTGCCATGCTGGAATTTTTCCAAGCTTTGGTTGTGACTGGTACAAATAATTTAGGCTATATGGATTTACTGCGCATGTTAACGGGTCCAGTGTACTCTCAGAGCACAGCACTTACTCACAAGCAGTCTTATTATTCCATTGCCAAATGTGTGGCTGCCCTTACTCGAGCATGCCCTAAGGAGGGACCAGCTGTGGTAGGTCAGTTCATTCAAGATGTCAAGAACTCAAGGTCCACGGATTCCATTCGGCTTTTGGCTTTGCTTTCACTTGGGGAAGTTGGGCATCACATTGACTTAAGTGGACAAATTGAGCTGAAGTCTGTAATATTAGAAGCATTCTCTTCTCCTAGTGAAGAAGTCAAATCAGCAGCATCTTACGCATTAGGCAGTATTAGCGTTGGCAATCTTCCTGAGTATCTGCCTTTTGTCTTACAAGAAATAACCAGCCAGCCTAAGAGGCAATACCTTCTTCTTCATTCCTTGAAAGAAATAATTAGCTCCGCATCAGTGATTGGTCTCAAACCATATGTTGAGAACATCTGGGCCTTACTCCTGAAACACTGCGAATGTGCAGAAGAGGGCACAAGGAATGTTGTTGCTGAGTGCTTGGGCAAGCTTACTTTAATAGACCCAGAGACTCTGCTTCCACGACTCAAGGGATACTTGGCATCAGGTGAGTTGTATGCATAAATAGTAGAAAATGGCATTGTATTATCTTAATGAATTGTTGTGGGTTTTTTTAGTGATTTGTTTAAGTTCTGTAATATTCCTGAAGTTTGCTTGCCCCCCAAAACCCTCTGTCAAGAACAATATGAAGCTTAGTTCCATTTGGGCAGGAGGAAGTAAGTGATGCAGAGCATGAATTACTTTATGCTCTGCTTTCAGAGTATGATATTTAATTCAATAATGTTACATTTAACGAAACTATAAACTTAAAGGGAAGAGTGTGGGCAGCAAAGGACAGTACTGCTTGATAGATTTGTTGCAGAGCATTAACATTTTATATATTCCTAATTCTCAAATAAGAATTCTGAAGTTTGTAAGGTTGGGAAGGATGAAACTGATAATGACTTACAGTCATATCAAGAACTGCATCAGTGTGTTTTCTTTATGTTCTGCTTTAAAGAGGAGAATTGTTTAAAGTCTTGCATGAGATAAATTAAGAGAGTGTGCAAGTAGGCTCATTACTTCAGCTTTCTGGAGCAGAAAAGATTTATTACAAATACTGTGTCTCAGCGTTTAAAATGTAACACCAGTACATCTTCGGAGGCAACATTGCATTACTAGTAATAAGTAGCATTTGTTTTTCAGCTTTTGCAAGAATGTTAGAAGCTTATAAAGAATGGGTTTAAGTGTGGTTTAAATTCTGTAGTTGTGCTGTTTTAACTGTTACGTACTCAAGATTTTATTTCATGTTAGGATCCTCATATGCTCGAAGTTCTGTGGTGACTGCTGTTAAGTTCACTATTTCTGATCATCCACAACCCATAGACCCACTCTTGAAGAACTGCATAGGTAAGTTATTTACTTTTAGTGACAACTTCTAAGTTTTCAAGCGATGGAATTGCATTTAAAATGTATTCTGTTTGTCTTCAGAGAAAGATTATTTTGTAGGTGGAACCAGGAATATCTGCTTATGTTAACTGTTAAAACTGTTTTAAATGGTTTCCTTGGGAGCCAATTATTTTTGTTAACCCTAGCTTATTTGAATTCAGAGTGGCACAAGATGTGTGATAAAAGTAGCGTATTTTGAAGCTGCAATGGACAAAGAATGCAAGGAGCAAGGACTTTTAGAAAGATGGTACCTAAGAGATGATTTCTTCTTCCAGGATCTTTCTAAATTACGTCAGTTTGAATTAGTAAGGTTCTTTCTTTACCCAGAAAGGTGGTTTTGGACGTATTTGGTCTTAAAATATATATATATATGTGTGTGTTAATTCTGAGTATTATCAGATGGTGGATTGTAAATCTAGGTCCTTGTGATTCTGTAATGCTTTCTGGTCTGAAAGTTATTGGAAGCTATTGTTAGGGTAAGGTAATCAGAGCTTTTAGTATGATGGAGCTTTGCAATTCTGTGGCTTTCTGAGCTTTTCTCATTTGTATGACATTGTTGTAGATTTCTTTAATATGCTGTGGTGACTGTTAGCTTTATAGTGGATTGATTACCCTAAAATCTTTAGAAAGAAGTGTATGCTGCTAAATCTAATAAGGGGTAAAAAGATTCATCTTTAGAAACGGTTATGTGGGGAGCAAGTTGTTTGTTTGTGGGTGAGGCAATGTCAGCTCTTTCCTTATTTTCATTGCTGATCTTTAATATTTTTTAATAATACATTAATGAGTTGATTGATTATGCGTGTGGGCTTCTCCTTCTGCTGTCTTCCTCCCACTGAAACTGCTTTACCCTTTTGATTTCTGGAAATACTTATTGGGTATTGAATACAGTAAATGAGCAATCGGTATCTACTACTTCAAGATTCTCTAATTTTTAGTCGTTACCTTTTTTTCTTGTGGGTGTAGAAGCCGCTTGTTTACACCCTGTTTTTCTCCTCTTTAAAGGTTCAGCACTTTTGGAAGTTGCTAAATACTGTGGGGGCGGGGGGGGGGGGGGAGGGTTGGAATACTTGTTTCCTGCAGGCCTTTGTTTTACCAAAGCAGTGCTACGGAGCTCTAGGAACTAATGCGAAAATGTATGGAGACAGGCCTTGTCTACATACTGAGTAGGCTTATCTCCTGGTACATTAGGAATTTGATTTATTTCTGTATGCAATTGCAGGTGATTTTTTGAAAACATTGGAAGACCCGGATCTCAATGTCAGGAGGGTAGCCCTAGTGACATTTAACTCAGCTGCACACAACAAACCATCACTAATAAGGGACCTCTTAGATACTGTGCTTCCTCATCTTTACAATGAAACAAAAGTCAGAAAGGAATTAATCAGAGAGGTATGTTAACTGAGAAAAATGTGACTAGATTAACATAAGTAGACTTTGTTTGCCTAAATATATTACTTTTTAACTTTGTTTTTTATTTGCTGACAGGTGGAAATGGGACCATTTAAGCACACAGTTGATGATGGGTTGGACATTAGGAAAGCTGCCTTTGAGTGCATGTATACTCTTTTGGATAGCTGTTTGGATAGACTAGATATATTTGAATTCCTAAACCATGTTGAAGATGGCTTGAAGGATCACTATGACATTAAGGTTAGCTATCGTTTTGCTACGTAAGCAAGCAGTAAATATTTTGAATAGTGAATAGACTGAAATGGTAAGAATGCTACTTCACGTGTTTAAATATTTCATTATTTAAAATATCATTAGAGCGTTGCTGTTAACAGTTGCACAGTGCTCTAGGAAATAACCCTGTGTTGTGCATGACTGATTTTTGGTTTTCTCTCCAACTAGATGCTAACCTTTTTAATGCTGGTGAGACTGTCTACCCTTTGTCCAAGTGCAGTGCTGCAGAGATTGGATAGGCTTGTTGAACCTTTGCGCGCTACATGTACAACTAAGGTATTCTTTTAAATTTAAACTTCTGTTTGTTAATTAACTTGTGTTGCCTTACAGAATTATAAGTGAATTTATGTATGAAGAACGCTTCTTGTAATCTAAGTGTACTGCTGCAGCATTTCCTGAGTTACAGTTTGTAAATTGCAGTCAGCAGATGTATTACTTCTCCTTAAACTATAAATCGAAGAGTAAAATGGTCAGCTCATTTTTAAAAATCCTGTTTCCTTGCCATGTCTTTTGTTTCTCAAAAATCTAGCTGCTACTTCAGCAACTTGCATGTATTATAAACAGTGAAAGAATACTGAGGGTTTTTCTGACTTCTGATGATTATGTTGTTGCAGACAAACATTACAGTGATGAAGGATGGAGGTAGCGTGAAGTGGTGCTGGGTTTTGGTTTGTTTTATTGTGTTGCTTGCTTTGTTTTTCCTTCATCATTTATATAATCAGATTTTTGGGTTTTGGCACAGTTGGTCTTCTACTCCAACTCATCTTGATCCAGCTACGTGCTCTGATACTGATTTAATGCCTGATTTATCTTTCTTTTTCCCATTACTGTAATCTGTTATATTTAACTGTCAAGAATTTTTACTGTTCATAATAATAATTTGTCACTGAAATCAAGCAGAAGGCTAATCAATTATTTTTTTTTTTTAAAAGCAGCTTTTTTTGTTTAGTTTTTGTTCTCTGAAGTCTGAAAGTATTTGCGATAACACCATTTTGATGTTATTTACTGACTCCACTAGCTAGAGGTTAGCTGCTAGCATTTTTATTTGGCAGTTGACTTGGTAAGTCGCAGCATTTTTCTGCTTACTGTACAGTGTTCAAGTTTGGTCTAGTGAAAGGAAATAGGTCTTTATAAGATATGTGTGGGTTAAGGTGAGTGTAGAGGGAGAGTTGAGCTATGTTTTCAAACCGTTTCATGTTTTTCCCTAGGTAAAGGCAAATTCAGTGAAACAGGAGTTTGAAAAGCAAGATGAACTGAAACGATCTGCGATGAGGGCAGTAGCAGCACTTCTAACCATTCCAGAAGCAGAGAAGAGTCCGTTAATGAGTGAATTCCAGTCACAGATAAGCTCTAACACTGAGCTGGCAACCATCTTTGAAAGTATCCAAAAAGATTCATCATCCACTAACTTGGAATCTATGGACACTAGTTAAATGTTTGCCCAAAATGGGGACCATTATGTTGAACCGTAAGATGCACTGAATTGACAGGTTATGAGTAAGAAACAGAAAAAATATCTAATCTACACATTGTTCCACTTTATTTACCTTTATGGAGACAGTTGGCTTTTCCCATTGTTGCTTTTCTAGCATCTATTCCAGAAATGTATTTCCATAATTCAGAGTTTGTTAACCACTCTTGTTCTAGTGGATTTGGCCACATTTGGGAATTAAAAAGTTGACGCATGGTGTATGGAAGTAGGTTCCAACATCCATTTTCCCTGTAACATTTAGGATTAAAATGTTAAAATTTTGTGACCATGATTTTTTTTTCCTTTTGTTTACTCTTTCTATTTGTAGACAACAATGAAGAGGTGTGGGGGAGGTGGGAATCGAGCATCCGGATGCACCATGTTTTTGTATAACTTTTTATTCTTTTTGTTTCAGCTTCATAAATTGTTTTGGCTGGCAGATAAATCCCGTGTAAGATTTATTATATTAAAGAGGGGGTTTTGGCAAAGTTCAAAAAGAAGCAGACATAAATGTCATTTTTTAAGGTGTGGGGATTAGAAAACAAATATCCCAGTTGTTCACAATAATTTTGCATGAGCAAGTTTACAAATATATATTGTCTGTAAAACAGCATGTGCAGTTTATTCGTTATACAAGTTAAAATAAGTGCTACTGTATCAGTGCAGTTTTCAGGTATCTTAACATACAGAACATTCACAAAGGAAGGGTTGAATTGAAGGTTAGTTGTCTTAACCTGGCGTTTAAAAATGCCAATAGTATGACCCTGCGGCTGCACTCACAGCAAATATGACAGCTTCTGCAGTTTTCATGGCTTTTCAAACTCATAGACTGAATTCTCTGGAAATTAGGTGGACAAACAGAAGATCAGGGGGAAATATGATGAGCTGGAGGTAAAATGAGCAGAGAAGAACACTTAGCTGCTCAATGACCGCTCTGGATTCAACTCTGCTTTTGTTAACAAGTATGAAAGGAGGTCTCTTCAAATGCCTTCTACCTCCTATTCTTTATGCAACGGCTTTTATTGGGGCACTAATGTATGGTATTGTCTCGGCAAGCATTGCCAGAGCATCATTCTGAGCCCATCAGAATGTTTTCTGGCACATGGAACCACCAGTAGATCACAGTGCTGTTACTGTTACATGGTATTCTGGTGAGACGGGAAACTGAGTGTTCATAAGACTGGAGAGTGAGAGGAATGTTAGGAAACAAGCTGAAAGGGAAAAAACCCACGGTCACCATGTCTAGATGCTCTACAAAGGGACCAGAAGATGGTAGCTGGCAGTACTTTAATAAGCTGGATTTTGGAGTTCAATAGCAAAAGTTGGAGAGCCGCTGCCTCAGTTTGAGTCTTGTCATTGTTTAGTTAATACAGTTGGTTAGTTGTCTCTTTTAGTCAGGTCTGAGTTTGATTTTCCTCTAGTTAACTAATAGCTGAAATTTTTGGAAACCTGTTACTTGATCATGTAGCAGAAGCTGCTACAGGACTAAACAAGCCTATGACTTCAAAGAGAGTTTCCTGTGCGCATTGGGGTTCAGGAGCAAGTTCTTCACACACTTACAGCTTGAGGAAAGCAAAGGAGATATTGGTGCATTTTACTTTAGTTGTAAGACAGGAATGAAGAAATCTATGAACTTGTTCACTAATAACAATTCTAATGCTGTAGAAATTTTGAAATTGTAGCTTTCTCTGTCCCTGAAGTCTTCGTACTTATGTATCAATTGTCTTCTAGAAGTAGAAATAAATGAGATGAAACGTACCAGCATATCTAAATGTCATGAAAAAGTCTGGGATGACCCTAGAGAGAAACCATATGGTAGAAATGCACTGTGAATTAGGTACATTCTCCCCTGCTGTATAAATCATCTACTTCAATTACAGCAATATGCAGGCCTACTGATTAAGAATCTGTTGTGCTAATTAGTTGTCAAATTAATCTTATTTCCTTTGTGTTAAGTTTTTAGAGTGTATTAGGTTGTTTTTTTTTTTTTAGACCGAGAATTAAGTATGAGAATGATATGATAAACATGAAATGTGAGGCTAAATTATGTGAAAGGATTAGAGGCCTGGTAAGTAAATAGGGTACTTACACTCACAGCTGAGAGATGCATGTTTTTATGACTACCACAATGCCTCTGTTGTGGATTCAAATAATCTTCACTTAAGGACAGAAGGGAAGGTTGAGATGTATTGCATAGTAAATGCTTTCTTGCGGGAGAGTACTTTTTATTTTGACCACTGACAAAGCAGGTGGGAACGTAAGAATTTAAAACTGAATTTACAAAAGAATGAAGAAGATTTCTAAGTTTTCTGTAAATTATAGAAATTCCGAGATAGGATTCTCACTGGGTAGCTGTTGGGTATTTTAGCAAGGCAGGAAGACAGACCTAAGATGTAACTGTACCATAATTCTGATATTACGCGTGTGTTAGTTTCATAAAATCTGACTAAGTTACATGTTCAGATTGCATTGCCTTCAACTGGATTGCTTGATCTAAGTGCTTGGTTTTGGGAGAGGAGATATTTTTTTATTATTATTATTTGTTTTATTCCCCTACTGTATGTCAAGTACGTTTACTTAACTAAATCTGATGTATTTATGCTTTTAGTGCAGTTAGGTTGAGGCAGTTCTGTTAAGGATGATGTCAGAAATACCTCTAGCTGTTTTTTGAACAATAAATGTCTGAGGCTGAAGTACGAAACTGGAATTCTGAAAGGCGACTCTTAAAGATTCCTGGTGTGGTTACAATTTTCTCTAGTATTTTTCTTGGTTTTGCATAGAAGCAACTGAGAAAATCTAATAAGCTCGCACATAATACAGAAATGGTCGGCCATGGTTGCCATTAACAATTTTTGTATCTCAGAAGTAATTGAGGTTTTACTAGAAGAGGTTGTTCAGTGTGCTCACATTTTTCTGTGAAAGATCTTGCCACCCTTGCGAAGGACGTTTTCTTTAAAATAAAAATAAATCATTTTTATAATTATATTATACATGATACAAAGAAATACATACTTCTGTATATAATTTAGATATATATTTTGCTGCGTTTAAAGTTGATAATTTTCCTGCAGTGTTACCTCTAATATAGCAGTTGCCAGAGCTGAATTGCATTCAGATTGTATTTATGTCAACTAAACAAAACAAGTTCTAATAAAAGTCCTGTTTGCATGAGGTCTGTTCATATGCAGGTAAGCAGCACCGCTTCTCTCCAATGAAGGGTTATTTTAACATAACTCAAATTAGAGATGTGAGTTAACAGTTGATATGTGTAATGAGTATTGTATTTGGCATAATATAACTCAATAGTAACACCAGGAACGTGATCACCCTGCTCTGGTGCACTGATTGGTAGCAGTGATTTTAGCAGCTATGCACATATTTACTGGTATATGGTCTTCCTTTCTTCCCCTTGGGAGACTCAATCATCATAGGATGTCACTTGAGAAATGTTTCGGTTCTGTTGTTGTTTATCCTGATCATTCGGACTGACAGATTCACCTCACTGACAAATACCAAATATTTAAGTCTGCATCCTCTGGGTTTCATTTCCCATTTGACATAAGTTTCAGATAAAAAGTATTTATCATTTCTAAATTAAAACTACTCGTTGCTTCATTACTTCCTTTTTGTCCTTACTCTTTGGTATGAGGTAGATAGCTTTGCTTGTGCTATTGAGCACAAACAGGCAGGATTTGTGACTGCAAGCATTCCACCAGTGCTCTGCGGTATAGACTTAGAGCCAAAATATTCTATTACATGAAAACCATACCTTTTCATCAGTTATCAGTTTTTCATTTTTCACTGTTTGGGGAATTTAAGGGAGGAAATCAGATTTTTTTGACCACAGTGAAGTGAGTTCATCTTACATCATTAGTGTTGAAGCAGTGTTTTTCTGCACATGGTGATGTTGTGAGCATCGGGCAGTTTTGTCTCTGTAGGGTGGTAAGCTTCTTCAAAAGATCATCCATCCCCCAAAACAAACAGAAGGGTTTCTGTAGTCTATATTGTGTTTCAGAAATAATGTTTCTCTGAGAACCATGTGGACACCGATTGGAAGACAGATGTCAGCTGAAATAATAGCACTGAGAAAAAAGACTGAACATGCTGATATTTTTATTGAAAAACAAAGACAATACTTTCTTTTGTGTTCTGCCTTTGAGCTTATTTTGAAAAATTAGGAAATATAGAAGAAATAAGAATTAGCAAGATGTGATCTTCTGTGATCCTGGGACTTCAGGGTTCCATTTCTGTTGGCTTCTACTTTCACTACAACTAAAAATCCATCCAGCCTCCCAGAGGTATTTTGGCAAAAGTACCTAGCAATTCAAAAGAAAAGCCTTTTCAGAGGGTTTTAAGATCTTTGACTGTATTTTCATTACTTTATTTACTTCATGCAGAAGAAATTATTTCCCTTAACAATGTGAATTTCTCCCACAATTTGGAGGCAGTTCAGCACTGCTGCCACATTCTTTAGGTTATAAGCTGTGCCACATAGTTCAGTGCTGTGAAGATATTCACAAGTAGAACCAGCTCCCTCTGCTTCCCCTCCTCAGAAGCTGCAGAGAGCTGTCTTGAAGCTCTCTGCAGCATAGGTTGGATGTGAGGGGGAGGTTGTTTACTGTGAGAGTGTTGAGGCGCTGGCACAGCTGCCCAGAGAGGCTGTGGATGCCCCGTCCCTGGAGGTGTTCAAGGCCAGGTTGGATGGGGCCCTGGGCAGCCTGGTGTAGTATTAAATGTGGAGGTTGGCAGCCCTGCATGCAGCAGGGGATTTGTAGATTCGTGATCCTTGAGGTCCTTTCCAACCCAAGCTATTCTATGAGGCTTCCTTGGCTTCTTCTCCAGCCCAGTGCCCTCAGCCTCTCCTCACAGGGCATGCCAAGCTCAAGGAAATCAGACTGCTGCTTTCCCATTAGAACCTGAGAGTAATTCAACTATTAAAATGATAGGATATTTTTGTCTCTCGTGTCTGATGTGAAAGATGGCAGATATGTTTGATGTAGAAGATCATGCACTGTTGTTTTGTGATTTTTCAGTATTTACCTGAGTTGCACGTCAGTGTCTTAAGAACTTGACAACTTCTCACATCTTCTTCACTCTCAGCTGTTTAGAATAAGAGGAATAGCACAATTCTGTGCTTTTTGTAGTGCTGGTTTCTTTTGATTTCTGCAGGACTGTCTTTTTTTGTTGTTCTTTCCAGGAATAACAGGTAACAGAGATGTGGTTGAATGACTTTCAGCCTTGCGCAGTCATTGAACGTAGAGGTGTATAAGACAAATGAAGAGATGTTATATCTACACAGAGAAAATAATTCTTAAAGAATGATTTGAATAACTGTATTCATGTTTTAACATTGGGATATAATCAAGGGCTTTGTAAGGACAAAAATTGTCTGAAATTGTAAAATTTCTCCATGGATTATTTCTTTCAGATCTGTTTGGTGGCTGGAAACTACTGGTCCAAGAAGCTAAAAGGATGGTGAGGGCAGACTATCACACACAACACATCAATCTGTGTTGTATTGCTGCTTAGCAAGTGGTTAATATTTATTGTTTTTTTTTTTTCTTAACACTGGTATCATTAGGGATTATGTTGCTCTGAGGTTTTTTGTACTTTAGCTATCAAAAGCAGTTGTTCCACTGTATCCAAGTCACCTTTGGTTAAGGGAGAATGAGTTCAAGTGGTGGTTTGGAAAGCGTGCAGAAGCAGTTCGGCAATTGACCAGGTTTATTTTTTCCTATGCATTTCTTAACGTCTGGAAGAACAGGAGAGAAGAGGTCCAGTGACAGATTTGAGCACTTTTGTAGAAGGAGTTCAAGAACAACGCTATAGAATATCGTGGATTTTGTTTGATCAAAGTAATTTCCCTTTTCTGGGGTGCGCATCTGGGGAAAAAATTCAGTCCTTGTAAAATCCTGTATGTCTCTGCAAGATCAGACCTTGCAGTTGAGAGAAGAAATAAACGCCTCCTCAAAACCTGCAGGAATTACTCAAGAGAATCCAAGTTCTTGTCATGGGCCAGTTGGACACAACTCCAGTTTTAGCAGCAGATTAGGGCTCATTAATACCTGGTGGTAAATCAGAGGGTTAGCTTGTGTGATTCTTTAAGAACAACACAAAGGCTGACGCTGAAATACAAACGCTATTCGTATGCCTACCAACATCATATAAAGAGGGTATGTGTGCACTGCAGAAAGAAGTTGAGAGCTGTTTCTCTACATGCCCGTTCCATCTGCAGAGTGAGGGTGTACAGTGTATGGATGCTGGGTAACACACACCATTGAAAGATGGGAGCAATATAAAATAGTCTTGTCATGCCTCTTTGATCACTCAATTCATTTTGCAACAGGTATGTAGGTGTAAGGGAGCTTTGTTTCTTGGGATAGCAGACTTGTGCTAATCTGCAGGCCTATGCAGTAGCCTTTACTGTGGGTGTGTCTTCAACTACGCTTTTAGTTAAATACACAATAACATTTTTAGGGGAGGGTTAATTCTAAAAATCTGCTTACTTCGCTGATCACCTTTTGGAAATCTCACCCTGACTTCATAATACTTTTAATCATTCCAATAAGTGAAATTCATTTGCAGCAAAGGAAACTTGCTGCTGTACAGTGCAACTGGGACCTTCGTGTGATTCCAATATACAAACTAAACCATTCTGTAGAAATTGAGTCACGTTCCTCCTACCTCCTTTCCTCCTTTACCTCCTACCTTGCTTTCAGAAGTGATAGCAGCAAGTGGGATGGTATTTACTCTGTGTCCATCTCCTTTATTTGATAATTGAATAATACTTGAAATCAAAAACATATATGCTTTAAAAAAATTATTTCTTCACCGACTTTAGCATCCTATTTAAATGATGGAGAAAAGTTCTCTCTTAGAAAGTGACCTGCTGCTGTTGTGGACTACAGCTAATATTGGAACACATCGAGGAGGAAACTGGATAGGGCTTTGAAAAGGCGAAGAACATAGTTGGAGATTTAAGCATTTATTCACAAAGTTGGTCTTAAATGTCACAACAGTGTGTGCTGCTCCACTGTTTGTTTATGAGAGAAATGTTCAAACACATGCACTTCAGGCTTGTAAACCACCACTGACATCTTCTACCGCGAATGTTTGTTTGCTTTATGTCGCTGCAAACCCAGCCTTGCTCGCCTCTATTAAATCTTGCATACTCTCCTGTAGTTTTATCCAGAGTTCAGCCTATAGCAATGAAAACAGAATTCATTTCTGACAAAGCGAATGTTACAGCAACAGAGAAGCCCTAGGAAATGTCTGTGGACTGCACACGGAATAATGTTTGACTAAAAAGATGTCAGAGCTAACGTGCCCCGTTTTGAGGCCGGTTATTTCTTTGACAAAGCAGTGGAAATGGGGTTATTAAAAGCAGACTACTTGAGAAGAGTGTCAGGAGCACCTTTGATGAATCCGTTCTTACAGCTGGTTGACGGCATGGCTGAAGAACAGTCCGCTTGGTAAAGTCTGCCTTCATTGCTTGTTGCTCATCAGTGCCCTTTGTTAAAGAAAAATACAAATGTTTCTGCCAGGCTCCATTAGTAAATACGCTATTATATATTGGTAAATACAGCACAGTGCTGAAGGTTATTTTTCTGCTCAAAACCAAGATGCTGCATTGTGTACACAGTATTAGCCCCGTATGACTCATTTGACAGTTTTAGGGATAACATTTCCGTGTCTACAGAATCTGTCATTTCTCCTGAGGGAGACCTGAGGCTCCGGGACCATTATGTTGCATTGATTAGCTCATAAAAATAACAGTCGTTTTGCCTCTTTTTAAGGAACAGCCTTAAATATCACACCGTGAAACATTTTAATGAAAGCAATGTTTTTAGGTAACTGAAATATTTAACCCTGTAGTTATATAGAAAAATATAGTTGCTGGATGGAAATGCACGTGGTGATGTGTGGTACTGGGTACAGTCCCACTCAGCGGGATAGTTCGCAGAGTTAATACACCTGCAACAATGAGTGCAACCTCCCATAATAAAAATGCATGCCTTATGGCACTGAACAACATGTTCAGGAGGCACTGAGAATACAGCCGAGTAGCTAGGAGTACTGCTATGCTACACAGCTGTAGGGCTAAACTACCTGCTTGCCGGTAAATCTGGGCTCATGTATTTCATGTTCTTTCAAGCGGCTCTCCAATTCAACCCTCTACTGTGTGTATACGTGTGTGTGTGTGCGCAAATGGGTGAGGTTTTGTTTGACCCGTTTTAAAACGTTTCAATTTTTGAAGCAACCGATCCAGGAGATGGCGCCGCAGCCTCGTTAACGAGCGGCCGGCAAAGGGAAGGGAGAACCTGCAGGGTCCTTGCAAAGTGAGAAACTGCGGGTGTTCGAAGAGTGGGTTTGAAATGGATCTTGTAACAGAAATCACCCGCATCCTGTCAAGAAAATAAGATTATGGTTGACTTGCTTTGAAGGCCCCTTTAAATATATTACAAGTCTCTCCTGAGCTTTGCTTCTGGGCAGCAAAGCATGTCAAGGCCTGTGCCCAGCAGCACCTGTGCCCCATGCTGAGCCCTGTCCTGCACTGAGCTGTGGGTGGTGGCATGGTGGCAAGGCCTGGCCTGGCAGGTGCCGCCAGCTGTATTATGTGCCTCATCAAGCTGATTCCATGATGCACTTCCATTTTCTCCTTTGCTAATGCTTCCCCTTCTCCCACCTTTCAGTAGGCAGCTGCAGTGGGAATGGTGGCCCTGAGATGAGAGGCCTGGCTCAGCTAACAGCAGGTGAGCACACTGCTTTGCCAACGGAGTTTGTCTTCTTCAGAATAGGTATTGATTTAAAATATGACCATAATATAAACAAGAGCCTTCACAAACCTGCAACCCTATATCCTGTTATGCCATGCAGTGGGGGTCCCACTGCAGAAAAGCTTGACCCAAAGGAGGAAAACAGTACTGCTATTCAACAAAGGACACACAATGCTTATGAACCACAACCTGCAGTGTGATTGTAAGAACAACTGGGGCAGACGTTCCCTGGCAGCTGTCACTGAAAATGTGTTTGTGAACTCACAGCAGCTTCAGGAGCTCACTTTTTTTTTTTTTGGGGGGGGGGGGGGGGGGGAAGGAGGGGGGGTGGAATGTAATAAATTGTTATTACCCAGAGAGGCTGTGGATGCCCTGTTCCTGGAGGTGTTCAAGGCCAGGTTGGATGGCACCCTGGGCAGCCTGGTCTAGTATTAAATGTGGAGGTTGGTGGCCCTGCCCCCTGCCTGCGGAGGCGGGGTTGGAGCTTGAGGTCCCTTCCAACCTGAGCCATTCTATGATGTGTGGATTTTTACATAAATATTAAAATCTGACCCTTCTAGAGGGAGCAGAATGCTGTAGGTAGAGTTGAACGCTGAAGATCTGGTGTTTGAATGATCTGTTCATCTGTACTGCATTAGCTGAGCGGTGATGCCTGGAGCTGGAGGCTTGCTTTCCACTGCAGGCAACTGGAGGGGTGGGCACAGTCACATGCCACAGCTCCTTCTTGGAGACTGCTGTTCTTCCCAAAGACTGTTGTGTGAAGTGGCATCATTCAGATGTGATGGAAGCTTGTTTTATTTCTTGATGATGCTCTTGGTGCCAGGACTCATAGCAGCAATGGATCAAAAAGGGTTCCCATGCTCTCTTGATGGCCTTGATTATCTTCTTGACCATGGTTTGCCTGAGAATCCAACAGCGTATAGCATGCTGTACCAAAGTTTTAAAGGAAAGTTGTCTCAGAGTCTTTTTAATAAAAAAAAAAGTGGAACAGGTTATATAGTACCCGGATATGGAAAAGCTAAAGATGAGGCCTGGCTACCTGGCTGGTGCTGCAGCCATGCTGCTTGGTAGGCTTTGCCTCCTGTGCAGAGCTCCATCCTGAGCTTTCCAATGGCTTGAGGAGTTTGTTCCTTCTCAGTTGAGATCTCTATTTAGAAGTGAGACACATTCCAGAGGAATAGGTTTTAGGAATTGGTTTCTGATTTTCTAGCTCTCTTTGCTATTTTAGGCAGTTTCCTTAAGCTCAGCAGATATATTCTTCTAAATAGCTGCATCCATGATGATCAGAGCAGCTTTTATGCCCACTGCCGTGTGGTGGGGCTTCTTTGGAGACTTCTCAACACTGTTCGTACACGATCAGCTTTGCTCTTCACCTGTAGAGGAATCTTCTTGGTCTGTGCTCCTGTCATTATTGTCTGTGCTATGTTGTCATTTTTACTCTGGTTCAGACCCCGAGTCCAGGACTATTGCTATGCCCTCATACTCATTTATAGCACTCCCTGACAATATTGCTTCTACAGCAAAGGTATGTGGATCCAGGCTCTTGTGGCAGATATTCTGTTTTCTTGCCTGGTAGGATGTGTCTCTGATCCCCACCTTGTTTTACTGCAGTCCACCTTAAGTCAGGAGGTTCATTCTCTGGCCACGAATAATGCAGGAAATTTCTCAGGAAACATTAGACAGCTTGAGGAGTTTGACTTTTCCACACCTCTGGATGTTCACTAAGTTTGTTTCTGCCTCAGAGCTTAGTGTGTGCTATCTTGTACTTAAAGACTTCACACAAAACATACAAGCTTTTCAAAGTAGATATCTATGTTTTGAGCAACCAGAATGTGTTGAGCCAGGGTTCAGGCTGTGTTGTCAGCTCCACTTGGTCAAAAAGCTACAGATTAAATCACCAAAAGTTTAGAGTAGGCAGAACATGTGGGGTTGTTGCATTGCTCTCACTACAGCTGGTCACAGCTTCCCTCCCATTATGGGTGGGGTGTTGTGAGGCTGCATGTAAGAAAAATGTTTCTTATGATAAGGGTGGTGAGGCACTGGAGCAGGTTGCCCAGAGAGGTAGTGGATGCCTCGTTCCTGGAGATATTCAAGGTCAGGCTGGGGGGGCTCTGAGCAACCTGATTGAGCTGCAGATGTCCCTGTTCATTGTGGGGGGATTGGACCAGGTGACCTTTCAGGGTCCCTTCTAACTCAAATGATTCTATGATTCTAATCTTAGGTTGTCCACCCACTTGGATGTTCAAGTGTTCAGTTTGTTTAAGCTGCTATTAAAAATTGGTATTTTTGCCATAATGAGATTTCGGTTACAAGTTTTGCCTTGTAGAAACAAGCTGCATTTACAACACTAAAATTAAAATGAATTTAATGTGATGGTGACAATTGCTCGTACCAAAGTATGAACAGATTGTCAAGGATCACTTCTGTAGTGCTGAATAAAATGCCAGCTGAAATTTTGTTGAAACCTTATTGGTTAACAATGATAAGTTAGTTTGACAACAATACCTTTTCTTCATTCATAGTGACTCTGTATATTGTCCCTTTGTCACAGGATGACAGAGGCAACAGGTGCTACACACCTGAGTGGGAAAGAACCAGTTGGAACATCTTGAATTTCAAAAAGAGAAAAGATGCTTATTCTTAAATACACGCTAGCTAATTAATCTGTACTTAACACAGAGCAGTTCTGAATTTGTTAGCACGTTGGTGATGTTTCTACAAGAAGCAAAGTATACGAAGCTACAGGGGATGCCATAAAAATGACTTGCTTGAGGACTCCTGACTAGCAGAAATTGCAATTTTAGCTGTACAAACAG
The DNA here is from genome assembly GCA_030625065.1 of Alectoris magna. Lineage (NCBI taxonomy): Eukaryota > Metazoa > Chordata > Aves > Galliformes > Phasianidae > Alectoris > Alectoris magna. Next base: position 163,534,605 of record CM060560.1, on the reverse strand, counting down.
GCACTGAGGAGCTCTTCTGGGCTTTGAATGTATCCTCTTATTGTAGAGGTGGATGTCCTGTGTGATATGGCAAATACTAGAATACTCATAAATTGTGCATTTAAAAATAGTCTAGCTGGCAACACAAAAAGAAACCTCTCATAAAGTTCATGTAATGATAAAAGTAAATGGGAATTATATCTGTTTGAAGTTGTAGTTCTTTTCTAATAACTCCCATTCATTTTGAAACAGTGCCTGCTGGTAACCAGTGGCAACAATTGAACGCAATTCAGCTAGGAACTGAATGGAGCAAACATAACTGCTGCTCTGATGACATGTTTACAGGCTCTCTACTCCTTTCACTTGAGAACATTGGAATTGCTATAATGGATGAGAAAGACAGGCTATTTTGTGGTTATGCTCTCTGACACAGCCTGCATCGCAGCCTTTAGAAAGAAGTTTGCTTCTGTATCGGCAAAGAGGTTATGTTGCATCACTGTGCCCCAAATGAGCCTTTATTTGTGGTTTTTAAAGCTTTACTGCTTGAATTGTGGTTTCCTGGCTGTAAGTGAGGACTCGGCTTCAACTTTCAGAGTCTGTTCTTTGCTAATACATCTTCTAGGGAGCAACTGAGTCACTTCTCATTTCTGCTATACATAACTCTATTAGTTTCTCTGGGTAGGGAAAAATGCAAAATTTAAGTTCTTTTATTTCAGTTTATATTGACAGCTATTAATCAATACACCACTTTCAGTTTAACTTCAGTGTGTCTTTGAATTATGTCTCAGGGTGGCCACATAGGCCATTAATACACACGGTGTGTTTTAACAGGTGGCAAATGGCCCCTGCCGCTCCACGACTGTCAGGTTGGTCATTTCTGCAAATCTTATTATGTCACGCTTTATAAATCATTTGCCTTCACCTCATAACGGTTACAGAAATTGTACCAGGTAGAGGAAAAAAAGCTATGGTTCCCCTTGCTGTGTCTGCAGAGATTATCTGGCTCAGCTCTTACAGCCTGTGCCACTCTATCAGCTGTGCAGTGACCAGCTTGACAGTAAAGATTATCTTTTAAGAGGGAATCTGAAGCATCCTGAATTAGGGAGTGAGTTACTGTCAGAAGAGAGGAAGCTCTAGGAAGAACACTGAGGCTGCTGTGGAGCCACAGCTAGCTGCTTTCAGGGCCTTAATAAATTCATGTGCATGGCTGTGGGGAGCTCTGAGATAAGGTATTCCCTGACACGTCCAGGTTAATAGCCAGTCACAAGAAGTCATAAGGGTAGCTAACCTGCACCAGTGGTATAAAATCCTTTGGGAGTGGGACGTGCAGGATAATTCTCTGCAGAGCTGCTGGTATAGGCCACACAAGCTGGGATCAGACACAGTGGAGCATCAAGTCTTTTTAAGACACATCCCAAAATCTGCTCTGGCGTGCATTTTTGGATGTCAATGTAATCACTAGTGTTAACAAAAACTGTGTTTGTGTACTCCAAATAGGAGTGTTGATTATTAAGGTGAAAAGCTCACTTTTTTTTTTTAACTTTTTTTTTTCCCTCTTTTGCCTTTTTCTTTCTCTGATGCTGATTTCCTGATGCAAAGGAAGGCTTGTAGAAAGAATCCCTCTGCCTGGTGCAGGACAAGCTGGAGAACGTTGCCCTCCGCTGCATCCAGTTGAGTTTGTAGAATTAATCCATGGTGGTGGGACTACACAATTACTCTGGGCAACCTCTTCCAGTGCTTGACCACACTCACCATAAAATAAGTAAATAAATCTTTAAAAAAATTATTTCCATTTGTACCAATTGCCCCTTGTCCTGTCACTGGGAACCGCCGAGAAGAGGCTGGCTCTGCCTTTTTTGCTCCCCCCAGCAAGTGTTTATACACATAGATAAGATCCACCCCAAGATCTCTTGCCTCTGGGCTAAACTGCCCCAGCTCTCTCAGCCTCACCCGCTACATGTCCAAACCCATAATCGTCTTTGTGGTGCTTTGGGCTATCTCCACTATGTCCATATTTCTCATATACTGGGGAGCCTGGGGCTTGAACCAGCACTCCAGGTGCATCTCAGCAGTGTTGAGAAAACAGGAAGGATTATGCCCTTTGATCTGCAGGCAGTGCTCTCTGTAGCAGAGCCCAAGACAAGCTGGCCTTCTGTGGCACAAGGCCCACTGCTTACTCATGGTCAATTTGATGCCCAGCAGGAACACCACATCCTTTCTTGACATGCTTTGCTTTACGTATCTGGAAGTGAAAACTGACTATCCTGTCCAGAATTAAAATCACATGCAAGTAATGGCAAAACTGAAAGAATCATTTTCCACACAAAAGTCAGATAGCTCTTTATTCCTTAATGTAATGGAAATATTGATTAGCAGAGCTACTACTGCAATTTCCTTGCTTGGTTTCTCCCTGTAATATGGCAAAATCACTTCAGAATACCACTGTTTAAAATTCAGACAGCTGGTTGATAGGAATTTATCAAATTGCGCATTTAAGTGAATTATGAATGCAAGGCCAAGCCTCTCATTCAGATGTCTCTCATAAGAGATATTGCCGTACCTGCTAAGTCAGGAACCTGCTGCTGATTTAATGTCAACATTTACAGGAAAAGAAATGCTGGATTTTAGTGCTTCGTGAACAAAAATTCTGGTGGTAAAATATTGTTTTAAATTGTTAACCAAAATGGTAATGGCTACCAGGGAAAACTTGAGAATGACAAGCAAGGTGAGTGGCTACCAGCCAGATGTGGTTGTTGCTGAAAGAAAGGTTAATTGTGTCGCAGTATTGCTAATGGCTGAGAGACAGTTAACGTATTATCACATGTTTAATTGCACAAAGACACTTGGAATGCTAGAAGAGATGTGATATTTTTGTCTTACTGCTTCAGTTGGAAAACTGGAAATCCAGCATAATCTTTGAAAGCTCTTTGTAGTGAGGAGGAAGTAAAACAACATCTCTTAATTAGTACCTGTGGATAATACATTTTTCATATATTTTTATACATTACAACAAGGTTGGTATTTCCAGAGGACTTCACACTTAAGTTCCAGGAAAATAAGTTGCAGCTGGTGGTGAGAGAGCATCACCTTCATGCTGTGGAGCTTGAGTCTGTCTTTGCTCCTTGCCTGATTCAGACCAGGACACTCTAGCTTCAGGGGCCTAAGCAGGAGGTTGTAGATTATGCTGATGTGAGTCTCCCCCAGGGTGCCTTACAAGAGCTCTGTTTAAATGCTCTTATTTAAATGCTGAATACTGGATATACAGGAGCTGGGACTTGAACTTCTTCTCTGAATACCCCAGGGTGATCTCTCTCCTGTCAGGTGAGTAATAATTGCTTCTGAGAGGGTGGAACAGTTAAAAGCAAAGGGAAAGCTAAACATCAGATGTGTGTAGGAGGCTCTGTTTTGGGATGGAGTATGATCCAACCTTCCCATTGGAAACTAGGACCACTGGTGTTCAGCAAAGAGCCAGTTGGCTCAAAATCAAGTGCATTTCCTTTAAAAATTGGAACACGGGTTGACTCTAGAAGAAAAAGTATTTCAGGACAAATGGACCACAAAAAAATCGGTGACCCCTTACACTGAGCTTTTGCTTGGCCAGCCCACTTTTGAGAAGAACTGCAAACCTTGGAGGTAAATGATCATTCAGTGTGTGCCTGACAGCTGTAGAGTACAGCCCCACTGTCATCAACTCTGCAGTGTGCTCAATGTGTGTCTCACAAGTCCAGCAGAGCAGCTGACATCATATCCACTGCCCAGCTAAGTGCTTGCATGTGATGTAAATTACCAGAAAGCTTTAGAATTAGAGGTAAATGGCACAGAGAATTGAGTATTTGATTACAAAATAGAAAATAGTTACAAAGAGGTACAATGTAAAAACCCATTACTGGTATTTATCTCCTGCTCTCATTCAGCTCTTACCTTTGAGGATATAGATTAGCATTTGTTGCCAGGGTCTGTTATTTTGTTCCTGTCACTTTTTTATGATGAGTGTAAATAAACCTTCACAGCATAGACTCTGTCACCCTCAGCGTGTCTCTTTCTCCTAAATTTGAACGTAGCACTGTGCTGCAACCTGCTCATTTTTTCTGCCCTGCTGCTGAGCTCAGAGATGTTTCTGTGTGCTGCTCCTGTGTGTGCCTGCGGGGAGAACGAAGCATGCCCTCCTAGTAGGTGTTGCCTTGGCACAGCTGGCTCCTGAAACGGGAAGTGAGGGATGGCTTCCAGCCACTTCAACTTTGCTGCAGGACAGCACTTCAGCAGTTGTGCTTGAGGCTGGGATGCAGACTGTTACATGAGCACTGGAGCATTCACTGCCCTTTTTGCAGAGACAAAATGGAGCATCATTTCTGACACTGCTGTTTGTGCCTGTGTTTGGCCAGAAGGATGTTTTCCACAGCTGTGGGGACTCCATGGCATTTTGTCTGAAATAACCCCCAACTTTACCAGCCAGGCACAGAGGCCACGTAGGCATTGCACATTTTCACTTGCACATGGGTCTGACGACTGTCAGAAAAAGAGAAGTGCAGGCTGGTCCAAACTGGTATTGCTTGACTTCTTTCCAGATTGACCAAAGTCTTTGAATTGCAATGACTGTTATACCTTGCATTTTCCTCTGTAAAACAGCACAAGTTGTTACAACTGTCACTTTTCTAAATATCCTACTTCTAAATTTTCACTGGCACAAAATTTAGTCATGTTCCTCTAGCTGAGCTTGAGCCTGTTATGATTGCCTCTGTGCCATGAACGAGATGTGTGATTTATTGTCATGCATTTCTTCCTTAGTTCTTCATAATGAAACGATCATTTGTAGATGTGCATTTTGTAGAAAGAATGAAAATATTGTAGAAGTAGAGAATATGCCTTTTATCTGTCATGAAGGATGGTGACAAATATGCCTGAAGTGGGACCTGAACAAAACCCCTCTATCTGATCAGATGCTGAACAATTAAAAGCTTCCTGGGCTTTAGCACGAGCTTATTTGGCTGTAGACAAAACCACAATGATCCTGCACTGCAGCAGACATAACACAGCAGACTATACTTGAAGTTTTCAGTTGTGGGCATAAATAGCAGCAATAAAACACAAATGATAGTCTTCACTGGAATCCAGGCTTTCAGAGAAGCTGAGTTAATATTTCTTCTTGATGTTTTATTTTGAGATTTTGGTCAATAGCTTTGGTGCATTAGAAATATGGAGAAAATAGAACTTGTTCTATCACAAATGAAGAAAAAATCATTCAGATACGCTACTGTATCTGTGGACAGCTGCAGTGTGCTTTACATGAAAGTGTTGAGAGTTAGTTTTCTTTTTCCCAAAAGTGCAAATTCCTTATTTTATGAAAATTAGTTTGTTGGTTTTCATTGACCTCAGAGTGATGCAGTATTTCAATGTATGTCAAACTGAATTAGGGATTTGTTGGCTCATAGAACAAAAGTACCATTTGATTTAGAAAATCTGAATAGGCAAGACTTTACGTTGCCAAACCAACGTCTCCTTTTTGATCAACGCGGATGATAAATTCTTATATCACTTCTAAAATAATAACTTGAAATGTTCTGGCTGAAATGAAATTACTGAAGGAAAAAAATAGGAAAATCAGCCCTTCTATTTTTGTTGCACAAAAGAAATGGAGGATATATTTATGACGAGTCTGTGCTTCACCTGTCCAAGAAGTAAGTGTGTGGCTACTGCCTCCCTCGACCTGTTTGAGGACAGTCTGATGCAAGACAACAAATGCAGGATGAAGGCCTTCAAATGTGAGAGATGTCCAAATCAATCACCAGTGGGATGGGGATCAAGCTCTGAAAAGAGCACTCACTGTTAAACCCAAAGGCCCCATCAGTTCTGTCTTTCAGAGACAGGATGTAGAAAATAACAGGATGAACCCCATGACGCCATGTTTCGTAATCACCTCCTCTGACATCAACGGGTTAAATCATGCTCTTGGGTTATATCCTTGTGTCTATTTCATCTACTCAGTCTCTGCTGATACTTTTACTTATCAAAGTGCAGGTGTTCCTCATTCAAGGTACTAGTTAATTAAAGGGAGTGCAGTGTATAGATCGAGTGGGGTAAAATATTGCCTCTGCATTCTTGTCATTAAAAAGGAGCAATTCTTGTGGAGAGCAGTGCAGAATGAGTGAACCCTGTGAAATGACAACATACAAGAATATGAAGCTGGGAATTTCAGTGCTTCCTGTTTACAACTTGCCTTTACTGCTGTGCATGCACTGCGTTTTTCTTAGTGAGAGCCATACTGAATTGTTTTATCCTGTTATGTGTTTTTTCCTGGCTTCTTCAAGTTACTGGGCTTTTCCCATGCCTCTGATCCTTCTGCAAGTTTTCCTGTGGCCCTCCTAATTCGAGGGATGGTGGGTTGAAAGGCAGCAGCAGCAGTAGTTACGTGAGGGATACCAGCTAGCATTATGTATGTGCTTCCTGTTTCTGTGGTGTTTTGGTGCTGCATAATGTTGGAATTTTTCTGATGCTGCCTCTGCGTTTTAAAACAGTGCCTTGACTTGCGTCTTTACAGAACACAACACAACTGAAATATTTTGCAGTTACTTTATTTTACAAAAACTTTAAAGGGCTGTGAAGAGTCCTCCAGCCGTTCTGGAAAACCTGGGCTTTGTCATCAAGACCTGAGAAAGTTCCTTTGCATTCATTTTCTAGCACTCTTGCACCACATAATTGCTAATTCTCTCCTTTTTTTGACCTCTCTGAAGACAAAAAAATGGTCAAGAAAATATCTTAGAATTCACTGGGAATTTAGTAGTGAGGATCTCACTCCCTCAGCCTCCCCTGGTGGCCGTGAATGAATTTTCCATCTCCCTGTGCAGTCTGCTAATCTGCCATTATTTCTGGGCATTTTTTAACAGTTCGTTGGCTCATTAAGGATATTCGCCAGGGAGAATAAGCAAATAATGCAGTCCATGCGCTTTCAGGTCCTTGGGCACTGAGCATGCCTGGGAGTGCTTCCTGAGCAGTCAACAGGGATGAGCCATAAGCATCACCTGCACCTTCTCCTGGCCCAATAATGTCACCCCCAGCTTCTCCTGGCCCTAAAGCAACAACAGTAAGCAATGAACGCATTGCACGTGCCTGGGACTTCATGCCCCGGTTGAGCTCTGCTTCATTCCACATGGCCCCAAGCAAAGCTGGAGCAGCTGTGTCTGCCTGCTTGGGCTGGTAATTGCTGTGCTGCTCTCAATTTTACCAGAGCTGGGGAAGGGACTCTTTAAAAAGTAAGTAATAATACAACATAGAGCTTACCTATGGGGATCAGGTACTCTGATTGCTCTGGGGTGTTGTGGGTGACTAAAAGGACAGAAGTCTGCTCACTCATGCCTGCTTGCATTTCAGTCCATCCCCAGCATTAAAAGGTCAAGTCCTTTTGCCATGTTCCCTGAAAATGGGAACGTAATTTTGGTTTTGACTCAGGCATTTTTCTAGAATGGCTACCCAAAATTTTTCTCCCTTCTGAGCTACACTTAATCATTTGCAGCTCATATCTTAAAATGCTATTTATTATGAGTGAAAATATGCAAAATTTCCTTAAGAGCTGACTTGCAAATGTTAATACAGGAATAAATGAAGAGTTGATGAATAAATCCTTCAGAAGCAAGCTGCTTTAGAAACACTTCATAAATTTTCCCCATTACCACATTTAAAAAAACATTTAAAATAATTGTTGGAAGTCACTGAGTGCTGATAACTCTGCTTTATGAATGTGGACTAATGGAGTAACGTGATAATTATTTAGCTGCTGTTGCATTTTAATTCAATTGCTCTAAGGCTGTTACAGTACAGGGAGGGCTTTGCCTTTTAATTTCCTAAAGGCAAATAAAATCTGCTCAGTGGTTTCAGTCAATAGCCCTTGCAGCAGCTCATAGGATCGGGGGGAGGGAGGAAGAAATAGTGCTAAAGGCTGTAGATGTTTCTGAGGTATTGAAACATGACTTTCTGAGGTATTGAAACATGACTGCAGTGTTTGAATTTCAGGTCAGGGCATGGCTGTCACCAGAGCCACCCACGGCAGGGCTGGCTGTGCTGCTGGGCCTGTGGGAGTGGGAATGGGAGGAGGCTTCTGGACCTCTCGGGCCTCCTGCCAACCTTTGGAGGCCTGACAGCCCACCAGGATTGGCTGGGACACCTCTGGGCAACCCTCATCCTTTCCTGGCCCTGTGTGGGTGATGCTGTGAGCCAGTCAGTAATCCAAATCATTGCTAGTTTGTGAGATCAGTGTCTCAAAACCCACTTCCAGTAGGTTTCCCCACTGCAACACCTGGCTCTGTAGAAGGCTCAGCTTGTGGTTACTCTCCAGCACTTACTAGAGAATTGTATTGAGATGGCTGCATGCTAGTGAGGGGAACTTCAGTGAATTTAAGCTTTTTTTTTTTACCTTCGGTATCTTCTTCTCTCAAACCATTGAACTGTGGAGTGACAACATGTCCCGTTTAGAAGATGGGTGAAAGAGATTGTGCCCATCTCAGTGGTGACAGAGGGCAGAGCTAATACCAGTGCAGCCACTCTCCTACACCTTCCTTCTGCAAAGCATCTCTCCAGGGGCTGGTAACAGGGACACAAACAAAAAACAAAAACAAAAACAAAGAAATGAAATGTGCTGCTTGACAGCAGCCACGTTAAACCAGACATTTCTACCCAGCCATTCTGTGAGAGCTCAGCTGTTGTATTATTTGGTACATCATGACACAATGGACTCTTTGGCGGATTCATGGTCACTAGCTTGAAGTGATGCCACCAAGCAGTCCAAATGCCTACACCAGGGGGAGCAGAAACCTCTGTGGCAGTTACAGCACCAGTGCTCTCAGAGATAACGTATTCATCTGATTGCCACTCCTGTAATTTTCTTATTTCCATTAATTAAGCTGATACATGGCCAAGACACAGAAACCTCAAATGACCAAGACCTCAACTGAGGTGCCACTTGCTTTATACCACAGAGTGTGCTTCTTTCTCTGCGTATTCTTTGTATTCTTTGACTACCATAAATTGTTTATCTGCTTAACATGCTGAAATAATTCCGTTAATGTATGTGATCTGTGGAGCAATAACGAGAGGTATTAAAATGTCATTAAAATGTCAAAATCTCAGGAGTCAAATGCAATCTTCTCTGCAGGCAGTCTCATAATATCTCAAGTAACAACACAAAAATAAATGTAACTAAAGAGTCATTACGGGCTCCAGAAAACCTGAAGAAAGAGCTACAAGGACAGCCTAACTTAAAACATGTCAGCTTGTAAGCAGACTGGTCGCACAGCTGAGTCCTTACCATTGGACCTCAGATGACTGAATACACTTTGCAAGATCACTGTTAAACCAGTCATTATGAAAGACCTGCTGTAAAGACCACTATAATTCAATGCAATCACTGAGATGCTTAGCTAGCTCTGAATAACAATGTTTAAGAACTTCCACACCAGTGTAAAGCACAATTTTTCTACTTGTAGAGTTTTACTTTTTCTTGTCACATGCTGCAATGGTGTCTGGTGTACCCTGTGGTTTTGTTTGCAATTCTTATAGCAAACTGGGTCTAGAAATGAAGTTGTTGAAAGGCTGTTAACCTGTTTTTCATTTTGTACCAACAATCCTGAAAGATTTTTTTATGTGCTTTCATTAAAGGTTTTATACCAAGATAAGCATATTGAAAAACCCATGTCCTCCAGTGCAAAGCTGGTTGGCTAGCTAACTGTGCATTTGCCCAAAACAAGCTGTGCAAGGCTACTTAGCTAATCCCTGATACATCACCATCACACAATGCCAAGAGCTAGGATCTAGTGCCCCATCTCTTCAATGGAAAGTGTTTTATGAATCAATATCAAGCTGAATTTTAAGAGCACTTTGATACAGCAGTTAGATTTTTACTGTCAAACAGAATTTTGTTTGTGTTTACAAGCCTACATTTTTTTTGTAGCATGAAGTGGAAAATTTTAAGACAAAAAATGAGAGTTTTCAAAGTAAGATTGGTAACACTTAAAATGAGAAATGAGAGGTCAGGAAAAAAACCTAACACCTTCTAAAATCCTTGCAAGCGATTGTGTTGCAGTAATGTCTTGCTGCTCTACATGAACACAACTGAAGTATCTTGGCAGAGGCTTTCTCAGCATAATTCTGAGTGCCAAGTGAAACTATTACCTGCTGACAGTTTTGTGGACATTTTACTCATGCAGTGACCTGACCTCATCAGCACTGTCTGCTAGATACCCTTTGGGGAGCACCTCTTCATGCCATGTAGAGAAAACATAATTTGCCAGTGGCAATGTGAAGAGCCCTGCGGGTCCTTCCTCACCTCTTTATGTGCAAGTGGGGCCACTCGTGTCTGGAACACTTAGGAAGTTCCAGAAGTGCTAATGGCTGAGGTGTATTGCCTGCAGTGCCTTCATGAGCCTGGAGCTGACGTGTGGCTGGTCCACTGCCAGTTGGACTGCTCTGAGCCATTTTCCACCTGCCACCAGACCCAACTGGCACAGAACTGGTCTTTGAGCGTTCATCATTGTGATCATCCTTGCTTTGGAGTGGTTATGCTTTTTACTATTGACTTCAACCAGCTGGTAGTGAAGCTCTCTTCTGATTTGCATTTAATCAAGGGTATTTTTCTCCTTTCCTTTTTCAGCTTTGCTATGCAGCTTGTTTTTCTTTTTTTTTGTGGATATTAAAAATATGTAATAAAAGGGATCTGTTAGTGTTCCACACTCTAAAAATCAGGGCTTGTTTTTCCCTGGGAGCAATTTCTGAGCTTTGTTTTCCTGACAGTGTCAGTAGGTTTTGCAAAGCCAATAATCATGAAATGTCAGCATTGCTAAATGAGGACAATAAATTTTCAAGCAGTTTCATAACATGATTTTACCAGACATTAAAAAGGTCAGGCATGAACAGTAAATAAATTCCCATCTTGCAGCTATATGCCTCTTTAGTTAAAGAGTAAATTATCTTTGAGATAAGCAGTCAAGCAGTTATTCTCCTGTTTCATAATGGCCCTATATTTTGCTAGTTAGGTAGCTGGGCTCTCCTGTAAAGATAAGGAGGCCCTGTTAAATTATGAAAATTCCTTTGCTGTAGAAAGGACTGAGAAAAAGAAAATAAAATGTAGGAATAATTTTGTACTGAATGTATGTTACATAGTTAGGTACCCACTTAGAGGGATTTTCTGGTGCTCAGTGGGACATGAGGAGGTAGCAGAAGACAGGTCTAAGCAAAGGGGTGAAGAGCAAACCTTTCCTCCCCTTTCTCGTTGGTGCCATGGTGAACATGAACTCTGGTTTCCTCTCTGGAAACCTGCTAGATTTGCACCTGCATCCTTGTCAGGAGGAGGAAGCAGGAGGAGGAGTGACAGTACTGGAATAGGAGGAAGGGTGCACAACCTGCCTCAGTGTCCAGAGAGGGACATGGCAGAAAGATACCCACATCCACCTTCTCCTCCATGTCTCTCTGATAGACTGAAGAAGATAGAGGAGTCTCACCATGTCTGCAAGGCAACTGAAGTCCAGAATCTCCTTTTTGGCATCCAGAGGCACCACACATTCAATAGGAGTTTTAGAAACTTGGTAGGATTTCCCCCATGCAGATGTGATTTAAGCAGTTCTGCACTGTGCCCTCTCAGAGTAGGGACCAGTAAAATCTCACTTTGAATGTTGCCTGCAGCTTGCCATAGGAAGCTAGGGTTGCAGTGGCATTTTTTCTGGCCTTAGAGGAGATCTGAGCCTTTGCTTGACTTCTGTGAAGTACTTGTCCATCCTGTGGTGGCTGCTGGTCAGGTTTGCTTGATGGGAAACTGTCTGCAGTTCATATTTCTGCACAGTGAGAAGATGATTAAACTCCTGGCTCTTCTGCATGAACCTCAGCTCAAATTTCAATATGAAGAAAAAATACCCATTGAATAGATCATTTACACTTCTGTCTGAAAGTCAACTGTTAAACAAACGTGGGTTACAAGTTGTAAGTATTTCACCTTTTTATTTTTAAATATCGTTGGAAGCCTTGACAAACAGTTGGAGATGATAGGATGGAAGGAAATTAACACCAGAATGTTGCCTGACACCTGGATAACCTAGTGTATGGTAAATGCATGAGGACATTTGTGCATTTGACTTCATGCCAAAGGAGCAAGACGGGTGAAGTATTCAGACATGTCTATGTGGATGGGTTCAACTCACTGCAGACCTCTTCACACCCCACGTACTGTGGTACTTCTTAATAACACCCATACTCAAGCTTTTGCATACTGGAGCTGTGGGACTCTACTTTTCTGTTGTGCAATCTTTTGTCTTCTACTTGGGTAGCCCAGAAAAGATCGAGGTCTTCCTGCACTTCCTCCACATCCTTTCTGTACTGAGGTGCCCAGAACTGAACACAGTACTCGAGGTGAGGCCTCACCAATGCCGAGTACAGGGGCAGGATGACTTCCCTAGTCCTGCTCACCACACCATTCCTGATACAAGCCAGGATGCCATTGGCCTTCTTGGCTGCCAGGGCACACTGCTGGCTCATATTCAGCCGACTGTCCATCAGTACACCAAGGTCCCTTTCCATCAGGCAGCTTTCCAGCCACACCTCCCCAAGCGTGTAGGGTTGCCTGGGGTTGTTGTGGCCAAAATGCAGGACCCGAAACTTGGCCCTATTGAAACTCATGCCATTAACCTTGGCCCATCGATCCAGTCTATCCAGGTCCTTCTGCAGTGCCCTTCTCCCCTCTAGCAGATCAACTCCCCCTGCCAGCTTGGTGTCATCTGTGAACTTACTGAGGGTGCACTCAATCCCCTCGTCAAGGTCATCAATGAAGATGTTAAACAGAAGCGGCCCCAGTACTGAGCCTTGGGGGGCACCGCTCATGACCGGCCGCCAACTGGATTCAACTCCATTGACCACAACTCTTTGGGCCCGACCATCCAGCCAGTGCTTCACCCAGCGGAGCATACGCCCATCCAGACCATGGGCATCCAGCTTCTTCACGAGAATGTTATGGGGACCAGTGCCAAAGGCCTTACTGAAGTCCGGGTAGACTACATCGGCTTCCTGACCCTCATCCACCAAGCGGGTCACCTTGTCATAGAATGAAATCAGGTTTGTCAGACAGGATCTACCATTCATAAACCCATGCTGACTGGGCCTGATCCCCCTGGTTGACCTTTAATTGGTCCACGATGGTTCCCGAGATTATGCTTTCCATGACCTTCCCAGGCACCGAGGTGAGACTGATAGGTCTGTAGGTACCAGGATCATCTTTCTGGCCCTTTTTGCAGATGGGCGTCACATTCGCTAGTTTCCAATCCACCGGGACATCCCCTGTTAGCCAGGACTGCTGAAAAATGATGGACAGTGGCTTGGCAACCACATCTGCCAGCTCCCTCAGCACTCTAGGGTGCAATCCACCCGGCCCCATGGATCCAGCTTTCGCAGCAGGTCCAAAACTATCTCATCAGGGATCATGAGGGGAGACCTTATTACTCTCTTCCAGTACCTGAAAGGTGCTTACAGAGAGAGCAGGGCTGGTCTCTTCTCAGTGGTGACAAGTAACAGGACAAGGGGAAATGGCCTCAAGTTGTGCCAAGGTAGGTTTAGGTTGGACATTAGGAAACACTTCTTTACAGAAAGGGTGGTTAAACATTGGAATAGGCTCCCCAGGAAGGTGGTTGAATCACCGTCCCTGGATGTGTTTAAGAGCTGTTTGGATGTGGCGCTCAGAGATATGATTTAGCAGAGGGTCGTTAGAGTTAGGTTACTATGGTTAGGCTGCAGTTGGACTTGATGATCTTTGAGGTCCCTTCCAACCTGAGTGATTCTATGATTCTATGATTCAACAAAACCACTACGAAATGAAATCCTCTGTCTAATTTAGGGCACAGGGAAAAGAGATACTGTCATATTTTACATGCCATTCACGTGACTGTCATTTCCTGTTGGATTTAAATGACCTTCATGGGGAAGAGGAGTCAGAGGAGAGGAGGTCTTGGAGAAGCAAGATCATCCTAGCACCACCAGGCCCTCTCCTGGTGATCAGTACTGCATGGGGAAGAAGATTTTCTGGAGAATAAAGGAAGAAGTAAACAGAATGGGAATTTAAATGAGGAAAGGAATGAAAGAAAAATAGTCATGGAAAGACTTGGAAAAGCAAGAAGAGAAGCAGGAAGTTAGGAAAAGATGAGCTGATTTAAAAATGAAAGGATAGGATAGAGCAACTGAGAAAGACATCAGTAATAAAAGAGTTCCTTCCCAGAGCAGCAGTGCCATGTTCACCAGCTGTCCCTGCCTCTGTGCATGGCACTGTGGCACCTGGAAAGGTCTGAGTCAGGACAGCCCTTGGGGCTGCCAGAGCCGCCATGTCCCTCATGCAGCCTCTGGTGCTTGCTACCATAATTGAATTCCTGTTGTCTTTTAGCCGCTGGGATCAGCCTGGCTGCCTGTTTACATGAAGTTCACAGGAATTTAATATCTTCAAGGCCTCTCCTGTCAAAGATGGTTGAAACTACTAACAGCTTCAAAAGATGCTATAGTGCATGTGGAGAAAAATAGCAGAGTTACTCAAGGCCAATGATTGCTCAAGACCTGTCTCCCTAGAGAGCCAGGCTAAAAATAGAAAATAAAGCCATTTTGACAGAAAGCCCCCCAGCTTGCTTGCTGGAGAACAATGCCAGGAAATATGTGAAGTTTTACATCAGAAAGGCTTGGAGGGAAGTGCAAGCAGATCCTCAGTTACTACGAATCTTGGGAGCTGCAGGGAGACGTGGGGCTGAGGAGGTGCATCACTTGGGGGTATCCTGCATTCTGCTGAGGGGCAGGCTGAACCAGGGAGATGGCATTCTTACAACAAACACCTGCAGCTCTGGAGATATGCTGCCCACCATTTGAGCATTGTCAGCATCTTTGCTGTACTGTGCCAGGAGCTTGTGCTGAGGAACAGGGGAGCTGAGAATACCAGTGCTCTTGGAAGGACAAGTTTGTCATCATCAAGGCTTAGCCAGGAAACGTTCGGACTGTCGAGGTGAGCTGTTAGCTGTGTCTTGTGGAGCAGTGAGGAAAGGCCAGAGAAGGGCAATAATTTTTCATGCATTACAGTTTTGGTATGTCCTGCAGACACTCCTGCTGAGGCCACCTGAATGTGCACACTGTAGTTGTAACAGATTGGACTTTTCTGCATTCTTCTATATGCCGTAAGAAAATACAATTTGC
Source organism: Alectoris magna (assembly GCA_030625065.1). Taxonomy (NCBI): domain Eukaryota; kingdom Metazoa; phylum Chordata; class Aves; order Galliformes; family Phasianidae; genus Alectoris; species Alectoris magna. The sequence continues at coordinate 163,519,437 of CM060560.1, read as the reverse complement.
AGCATCTTAACAGATGATAAATCCATGGACATGCTGTATGTGCCCATTAAAACACACGGTGTTGATCCAATGACCCAGTTTTCATTGCGGAGAACATTTAATCACTGTGCAGCTTGACAAATGTTCCAAGGCTGGCTTCTCAAAAGGAAGAAGTCTTTTGAGGTTAACAAAATTGAGATGAAGGCTGAAAACTTAAGGAGCAATTTTTCCCTGCTGTAAATATATTAACTTTGGTGGATTAGTAAGTTGAGATATGGAAAACAAAGATTTCCAAATATCCATGTGGGACAGATACTTAAAAGGAGACAAGAAATTTGATAGAACAGAAATTTTCTAGGATCCAGAGAAAAACAAATATTTTTCCAACCTTTTCACTATCTGAAATAATTTGGCTATTTCATTAATTGATTAATAACCATGTTTTTATGGGATGAAATGATCTGTACTGATACTATTAGTACAAGGCGGGGGATGAAATGGTAGAGCACAACCCTGCTGAAAAGGACTTGGGGGTACTGGTGGAAGGCAAGCTGGACGTGAGCCAGCAGTGTGCCCTGGCAGCCCAGCAAGCCAACTGTATCCTGGGCTGCATCAAAGGAACCATGGCCATCAGGGCAAGGGAGGTAAACCTGCCTCCCTGTTCTGCCCTGGTGAGACCTCATGTGCAGTACTGTGTCCAGATGTGGAATACAGGAGAGATGTGGACTTGTTAGAGCATGTCCAGAGGAAGGCCACAAAAATTATCCAAGGGATGGAACACCTCCCCTGTGAGGACTGGCTGAGAGAGCTGGGGCTGCTCATCCTGGAGAAGAGAAGGCTCCAGGAAACATGAGAGCAGCGTTACAGTATCTAAAGGGAGGCTATGAGAAGGGGAGGGACAGATTCTTCAGCAGGGTCTCTTGTGATAGGACAAGGGGGAATGGTTTCAGAATAACAGAGGGAAGATTTAGATTGGATGTAAAGAAGAAATTTTTTTTACAATGAGAGTGATGGGGCACTGGAACAGGATAGCAAGAAAGGTGATAGATGCCCCATCCCTGGAGATATTCAAGGTCAGGCAAAATGAGGCTCTGAGTGACCTGATGTAGCTGTGGATGTCCTTGTTCACTGCAGGGGAATTGAACTACATGAACTTTAAAGGTCCCTTCCAACTCAAACAGTTCTGTAACCATTATTCTATGACACAGGATAGGAGGGTGACACTTCAGTGCTGTAGAAGCTCATTTTGTCCAGAAGCCCTAGGTGGGGATCCAGGGGAGGAGATTGGCAGGGACAGGGCCAGCCACCTTATGATTGGTTCAGCTGTAGGACCTTCTGCTTGGCTGGTGGCCACCAGGCCTGGGGAGCAGACCAGTAAGCCCAGATGTCTACAGAGCCAGGTGTTGCAGTGGGGAAGCCTACTGGAGGTGGGTTTTGAGACACTGATCTCACAAACTACCAATAATTTGGATTACTGATTTTTCTGGGTCTGGCCAAAGCACCTCTGTTACATCTCAGAGACCCAGGCCTTGCTAGAAACCTGTCTTAGGGAAATTATGCAGTGCCCTATTAACACTATAGCCAGGTGCATCTGGGTATGGGTACCCACCCTACTGTTTGGTGGGGACGGGAACTTGACTCACATCCTACACAAGTGCTGTAGCTGGAAAATCACTGTGTATCAATAGTTTTTCCAAAGACAACCACCTCCCTTAAATAAGTTTTATTTCTTGATAATGTTTCATAGTGTGATTATATAGCATCTGACATAAGTTGCCTGCACAGGGTAACTGGACAGTTGGATGATCAATTAAAGTTGGCTTCTTTTCATCCTATTGTTTCAGAGGTATCAGGTAATGGATGGTTCATATGCTCTATGCATTATATAAATAATTCAGTTTATGTCTAGGAAAATATGTCTTGTCTGTGAAGCAGAGAATTACTAGTTGTGTGGCTCAGAGATGGCTCTAAACCATTTCAGTCAAGAGTAATAAATTAGGATATGGTGGAAGGGTTTTTTTTCTTCACCGTTGCTGTTTGATTCAGCTACTGCAAAGCTCTGTGAGAAATCCTATTGCCTGTAAGACATTACAGCATAAATTTTAGAGTAGGATGCAAAGAAATTATGTAAGATCAGAAGCAGTGGAGGTAGTGTTGTAGGAAGGCCACATGGGATATTTATTTGCATCCTTTCAAAGAAAGAGAAGATTTTTAGCTACATTTGCTCAGATAACCAACACTTTATGTTTTTAAGCTATTGCTAATCGTGCAGAAGAATTTTTTTTCTAAAAAAAAGAAGGAAAAAATGAAGGACTGAAAACACCACTGAAATCCTGATTACATTTGAAGTCAGTGTTGAAATTCTGTTGAGTTAAAGAACAGCATGATTTTTCCCATGATGTTTCTGTTCCTTATGGAAGCATATGGCTACACTTCTGAAGGCAGCTGAATTACTTTTGCTTAAGAAGTTGCCACCCATTGGGATGCTTAGTTTGCCTGAACTGTGACTTTTTGGATGTATTTGAGTATGTGGCTGTAACAGGAGAGTCTTTAGAGTAACAGCTCGTCAAGAAAAGTCTACTTCCCTTGGAGTTTTCTACTGATCACTTTTCCTCTGATTAAAACCTTTACTGTGTGAGAACAGCAATTAAAAAAGCCTCTTCTTTTAATAAGAGGATCAAATTATTCATAGTTCTTTCCCAGTCTTCTTTGCTACAATACATAACCTTTACTTTTACAAGCAGTAGATTGGCAAGCCATGGCCATTTCTTATTCTAAAAGACCTTAACCATCCCCAAAGCTACACTATTTCATCCCTCTGTGTACCAGCGTTACAGAATAGAGGGGGCTGCTGTAACCATAAATGAATTGCTTTATCCATGGGGAACGTTATAAAGGTAATGAAAAGTTAATGTGGTATTTGCTTCTTTTTTTCTTACTCATTAAAATGATTTATAGCTGTGATGTTTATCTAGAAACACAACTAGAATATTAGATTAAGTATTTACTTTTGATGGGCTACGTGTAATATTGTAGGAAGCCAGAAAACAATTTCAATCCAGTGCATAGGGAATTGATAGAACAACTCCAATTGTTTCTCAGTTAATTACTGTTCTAATTTGCTTCACCTCCTCTATGAAAATGTCCGTTGATTAGAAGGGAAAGGTACAGTATTGCACTGGGACATGCCATCGTACAGAATCAAGTTGGTGTTGTTTCTGTAGGAAATAAAACCCATCGAGTGTTTGGAGTGTGGGCTGGTGGTTAGTAACAAGGCCAGGTGATTGCAAATCTGAGCTCCCAGGGGCTGCGTGTGGCCGGTGCAAAGCGCACTGCTCAGGTTCTCAGCATGGAGATGCTCATCCCACCAAAACTGAGCTTATGCAGTAATATAGGGAAAATTTCTCCTCAGGAAGAGTGGTGAGGCATTGGCACAGGCTGCCCGGGAAGATGGTGGAGTTACTGTTCGTGGAGGTGTTCAAGAAACGTGTAGATGTGGCACCGAGAGACATGGCTAGTGGTGGGAAGCCCGGGTGGGAGGCCCAGCCTCAGGCAGCGGAGCCATCCCGGGGGTGCAGGATCCCGCTGCGCCGGGCGACACCTAGCGGGGCTGCGGGGCCCAGAACGGCTCTGGGGGGTGGTGTAGATCCTGGCGAGGTCCTTACCCTGAACCCTGCCTTGGGTTCATAAACTGGATTGAAGAGGAGAGCCAAGCCCGTCTGTGGGTTGTTTAGAGGTGAGTTTGGGGGCTGCAGGCTGTGTTCTGACAGGCCTATCAAGGGTATATTTTACATTCATTGAAACCTGGGAGGTGTGGAGCGGGTTAGAAGGTGCTGAGGCAGCAGCTTCCCCAAAATGTGCCATCTCCCCCTGCCAGCGCAGCCCTTGAACTTAGGTGTGTTCCAAGGTTCTGAGACCCACACAAATATCTCCCAGCAATCTCCACACAGCCTTTATGAGTCTACCAACTCTGGCACTCTCCTCCCCCATGGCTCCTGCTCGGCACGTGGGGCCAACCAACACTGAAACCTTCCTGGACAGAAAGTGGGGAGAGCTCTCAGACAGGCAGCAGCATTGGTCTGTGTCTGGGTGGTTTTAAGGCCCCTCACTGAACTGTTCTGCCTTCTCTATCTGTGTGCAGACATGAAAAGAATCTGTGGCTTCTTCTTGTTTTTCCAGGAAAAACAAAATTGGAGGTGAAAAGAGAGTGTAATTTCCAGAACATCTTCTACCCATGCGGCCCAGGAATCGGTGACTACCTTTACTCAGTGTGGGAAGCTGTGCAACAAACAGGATCTTTGATGTGTGGGCTGGAGTTCCCATGTACTGCAAGAAAAATAATAAAAATAGCTGACTGTCCTGAACAACATTTCCAAAGGCACTAATCCAGCACCAGTACTGGTAAAAAGCCTATTATGTGCACTACAATGGGAGCAGCTGGGCTTGCACCCCATTGTAAAAGCAAAGTGCAGCAGACAGTTCCTGTCCCTTGCAATAACAAGCTATGTATAGGGGTGAGGAGATGCAGCCAAAAGAGGTGCATCATAACCAGCTAGTGCGGCACATGCACAATCCATTTAGGACCTGGCAAATCCCCCGTATCTGCACATCTTGCTCCTTCCTGCCCCAATGACCACTTCATTGTAGGTACAGCTTTGTCTTTCCTCTAGCAAACACTGATGCTGGGAGGAGACAAAAAGCAGCCTGGTACCCAATTGAACAGGACAGCAACTGCATCCGTATCTGATTAAGTAATATGTATTACTTTTGCAGCTTATGCGTTATGAAGCTGGTAACCAGTTGTCTGCAGGGAAAATTGTGAATGGGAAAATCAGAAAACATGCCCCAGTGATGACATTTTAGCTCAGAGTTCATAGAAGGCAGAGGGATTTATTCACCCGCTATGTTACTTGGCTTTCTTCTGCTGGTTTCTAAATGACTATTTGAGGTTTGTCAGGGGCACCACTGATGTTTAGAAATGCAATAAAGATATAAAACCACTTCTGAATTCTTGTTGGAAGTTTAGCCTTGGTGGCGATGAATCATAAGTAAGCCTCCATTCTTGCAAGCCTTTAACAGCGTGCTTCTCTTTCGCTTCTAACTCAGAACCAATCTAAGATCAAACATATTATCAGCACCAAAGCTGACAGTAGCACAGACAGCACCAACGTGCTTCACATGGGCGCAGGCAGTGAGCCTTCACTGGGATGCGTGCAGCCTCTGCGATAGCTCAGGATCCAGTCCCCTTTTGTAGGTATGTTCAGTAGCACTGCTAGTGTTTGAGTCAGCCTTTCCTTTACAAACTCCTTATTTTTATTGCTTGACTGCCAAAGTGTCGAATACATACCCTGTCACCTTGAAGCTGAACAGAAAGTTATGAAAAACATTGTTTTTCTGCTCCTGTTAACCAAAGAGAAGCATTGTTTGGATTTCAAGTAAGGCAGATCAGATCACAGAATCACAGAATTGCAGTGGTTGGAAGGGGCCTCAACAGATCATTGAGTCCAACCGCTCTGCTAAATCAGGCACCCTACAATAGGTTGCAGATAGGTGTCTAGATGGATCTTGAACATCTCCATAGAAGGAGACTCCACAACTTCTCTGGGCAACCTGTTCCAGTGCTTCATCACACTTACCATAATGCAGTATTTTATATCACTGGAGGTATTTCGGAGTCTCTGACCTTAAAGTCAACCCCTTTTTTCCAACTTTGCTGGAAAAAGCAAGCCTTGCTGTCTTGTCATACAGTCCTCAGTCCTTCCTTCTCTGACTGTCCCTTCCCAGCGAAGTAGCTACATGGGAAACTTTGCAAGTTCACTCACTGCTACTGTGCAGCATTCAAAATCTTAGAATCCTAGGATATCCTGAGTTGGAAGGGACCCTTGAGGATCACTGAGTCCAGCCCCAGCTCCGCAGAGCACCACCCAGATTTCAGACCCCGTGTCTGAGAGCATTGTCCAAACTCTTCTTGAACTCTGTCACCTTGGGGTCGTGCCCACTGCCCTGGGGAGCTTGAAACTGTAGCCAAGATCCTCAACTCTTCCTCTCTTGAAACTGAATTCCAAAGCGATGAGACCCAGGGGCATGAGCTGGGCCTTGCTGAAAACAGGACAGCCCTCAGTGCTGGTCAGAGTGACACTGTTTACAAGGTATGGGGGCTGGTTCTTCATTGCACTAATGTAATCTTGTGCTTCTCTAATTGTGTGAAGATGCACCCACACAGTCAGAAGCTGCTTCTCTTCCTCCTGCTCCTCACTGATGTTCTTCTCCCAGATACCCCCGGCACATACCAGCCTGAAACAAGGGCTTATCCCCTGGCACCTAGCAGGGCATGTTCTACAGCTGTTCTCTTCTCACTGCCACGTGGAGCAGGATGGACCAGGGTGCAAGGGTGGAAAACATGTTCTCTGATCTCCAGAGTGGGGTGTACCCACCTCACGTTGTTCCCACCTCACACTGTTCCCAGACTGGGCCTTGAGCTACATCTGCCTCCTGCCTGTGTCTCACTCAGCAGAGTGAATGTCACAGCACTGACAGGGTGTTCTCCTTCACAGACTTCATGGAGCTGTTGGAGCTGCCATCAAAATCCATTCTCTTTTGACCAAAAGTGTTTTTTGTTTCTGCTGACTGTTGTTACCATGTAACGTAACAGCAAGCAGCTGGGTGTGACTTGGATGGAAAGGACTCTGTTGCAATAGCTTTAATTGTGATAAAAAACATATGGTTAATGTTATTTTTAGACTAGCGTATGTTAAGAGGCCATAAAGTTTTAATCGAAATACAGTGTTGTATAAACACACAGTTCTCAGGCACCTTCATGGTGAGATCAGTACGTCTCCCCGGGTTCAAGCTTGCTTATGCAATGGAAAAATCAGAATTAAACACAGAAATGAAGAAGTCCTTTCAGACTTCCTTGCTGATTTTGTTTTTGTCTATGTAACACCTTTCTGGAGAGAAAATCATTTCAGTGACTGACGGGCCTGGTGGCTGGGAGCTGTGCTGCTGGAGGTGATGGTGGCTGCAGCTTGCAGCTGGCCTCATCCATCCTGGGATTGTTCCGTCCTGCTGCTCGTGTTCCACTTCTGAGAAATCCCCTTTAATTTCATCCCTCTGCCTTCTCTGCTGGAAGGAAGACTGTGAATAGACCATGTCCCTTCCCAGAGCCTTTGCTTCTATCCTCTTTTATGTGTGTGTGTGTGTAGTGTGCAAGCACACGCGCACATGAACCCTTTCACACTTGACCTTGTGGTTGACAGCTGTATGCCTCCAAGTCAAGCAGCTCTCTGGTGTTTCTCCAGCACTCAGCAATCTGCTCGACCTTCCTTGAAACTTTGGGCTTCAGCTCAGGTTTCACAGCCTGGGTGAGGCTTATGGGCAGGACTTCGCACTGGGAGTTGAGGGCAGGGAGCTGGCCAGCAGCCTCCGCCTGCTCCTTCTGCCCTTTTTTGGGGCTGACACTTCCAGGAATGACCCTGGGGGAATGAAAGTGTCATCCTGGTTTATTTTAAAAAAGCATCTGCCATCACCCATTAGCCTTTAAGCAGTGATATCATTGATAATTAAACAACCACGAGGCTTTTTGGTTTGGACTCATGATGGTTTCTAGCTGGCTTCTCTGCAAATCTGCTTCTTTCTCAGGGCCACTCTGCCCTCCTCTGTGAGCACAAAAAGCAGCCGCTCTTTTTATTCTGGGCCTTCTGTCACTCAGGGAGGAAAATTTTCCAGTGATCCTGTTGGAGGCAGCAAACAACAAAGAAATCACTAAAATGCAGTTAGGCCACATCCCAAAGGGAAGCTGGGGAACATCAGTCACTGCAAAGCTTCTACAGGATGCATGCAGGGGCTTGACGACACCCCTCAGGGTCTGTGCAGAAGGAAAGTAAGCTGGTATAGGGATCTGCCGCCTGGCCGGACTTACTGTATTCACTGCCCACAGCACATCTCCTGCCTACTGGCTTTTGTCACTCCCTGCTGTGTCTGCCTCAGCAAGCCCTTGGGGATTTTCTCTTAATGAAATCACTCCTGTTGTTGCGGAAGGAGCTGAGCTTTTCATAGTATCCCATACTGTTCGCATATGCCTGCAGGCAGGCATTTCAACTTGTCACTCACAGTGAAAGCAAAGAGACTGTGCCTATGGCACTAAGGGGACATGGCTTGAACTTAGTGCTGTGGATGCTTTTCTAGCATAGCTCAATTTCCTGAGCTGCTGGTGACCACAAAGTCATACCAGCAGGGATGTCGGACCCCTCCATTTCACATTGGTGTCTTTGGCACTTTAATGGCCTCTCAGGATCACACAGGGGAGTCTGTGGAAAAGAAAGGTGAATGAAAGCAGGATGTGAGCCATTGCTGATCTCTTTCCTTTTCCTGGCTGCCAGAGGGGAAACCTGTCTGTTTTTATTTCCTTCTCTTTCCTTGGTCTCGGTTGCTCACCAGGGACAGATCTGGACTGCTGCCTGTTTGCCACTAGCTCTTCTTGACCTGCAGATCTGAGCACCCAGCACTGCCAGCAACAACAAACGTGGGGCTCAGTGAAAAGGGGCTGCAGTCAGGTTTTTAATCTCCATTACAGCACTCAATATGAAATAGTTTCTTTTAAACTCATGTTTAAAGTATACTCATTCAAACAGACTCCATCCTGGTGGAATGGAACCTGGATGTGGTGTCCTTAATTCATTAACTGTACTTGAGTTACCAAAATTTGACTGAGATGTCCTGAGCAACCCACTCTCTCAGCTGTCCTTTCTCTGAGTAGGGACTTGGACCTGATAAACTCTGTGGGGTCCCTTCCAGCCTAATTTTTTCTGCGTGGCTGTGATCAGCCCTTGCACGAGTCAGTCCAATCAGCACCAGCAAACTTGCACAGACACTGAGCTGGGTTTTGGTGGCAAGTAGCAGCAGAAGACCTGGGAGGTGAACTCAAAATTGCCTTAGTGACAATTCGTCCAGTACCAACAAACTGTGAGATATTTGGTCCATCATTGGAATGGGTCCCCATCCCTGGAATTGTTTAATGGAATTGTGGATGTGGCACTGAAGGACATGGTTTAGTGATGGTTGGACTTGACCTTGAAGGTCCTTTCCCACCTAAATGGTTCTCTGATTCTCTGATTCTATACAATGCATGTTTTCCACAGCCATGTCTGTCAGAGATCTTTGTGACTAGAACTGCTACAGGCCTAAATCTAAGGCCCAGGTTCCTTCTCTGACTACTGTGTCTTCCTTCTTTTGGATTTTATAACATCATTACACAAGAACAATCTCTACAAACACCAAAGGTTTATTCTATTCTTAGCTGCTGTTAATTAGACAAAGAGAATTTCATGTTCAGCAGCATCAGCTGCTCGTACAGCATGGATCCTGATGGTCCTGGCTTGACAGTTACCAGTGTAGCTCCTTTACAACACAGTGCCATTTTCCATAGATCTACACAGAGACAACAGGGCAGCACACTCGGAGAATTGTCCTGACTCAATGCTCTGGCAGACTGAGCCAGGAATAAGGACAAATCTGCTGATTCAGGGTGCTACAAACATAGCTGATCTCATTGCAGTGAAAATAGGTCACTAATCACACATGGCTGGAATCCAAAGACTCGCCAGGAAAACTGAATATCTGCTGGCTGAAAACTTTGTTTTACTAGATCGCGCAGAAAGAAAGCAGTCTGCTTTAATTTGTTTAAAACAACCACTGGATTATGTGACCCAGAGATGAAGACAGCGATCTCCCTCCCCTGTTATTTTTTAAGCAAGCAGCTCATTTATTGTTCCAGCCCATCCCTTGCTTCCGTTCTCACATATTAAAATAACTTGTAGTTCACACTTTGCTTTCAACCTCAGTTACAGCAAGCGGGTCTGATTTCTAAAGAAAAAAATTAGCATTAGCCTATGTGTTAATGACACTGATTTCTTTTATAGGCTTCTGTTTGAGCTTGCATTGCCAGAATTAGATCTTTCTAAACAAAAATAGCATCAATGTTTCTTTCTTTCTTTCTTTCTTTCTTTCTTTCTTTCTTTCTTTCTTTCTTTCTTTCTTTTTTTCTTTCTTTCCTTCTTTCTTTCTTTCCTTCTTTCCTTCTTTCTCTCTTTCTGACAAACCTATTCATTTCTTTTTATATCAGTCTCCGTTGTTTTGTTTTTTAAGCTGGTTGCCTGTTCCAACATCCTGAATAATTAAATGGAAAAGAGCACTTAGATTGCAGCAGGGCTATGAGTTACTGGTGTGGAATAAGTGTACCCTGATGTTACACAATGTGTATGTTGGGAGGGAAAGGCCAATCAATGTAAATGAATCCCTTTTTTGGATAAGTGCTTTCTCTTGCCTTCAGTAACTGAGGATAATATGGGAGCTTTTTAGAGATAAGTTAAGACCTGCTCAGCTTTTAGTCTAGCTGATATCAGCTCAGGCAAGTTTTCTCTGTTGAGCCTCATCATTTAGCAAATAGAAACGTTCTTCAACTTCATTGTGGACCAAGTGGTGACATGCCCAAGAGAAGAGGCTTACAAAAATGGAAGTAATTCTTGTTAGTATAATCAGGTGAGCTGGTCAGAAATTATTACTTATGCACTTGAACAGAAGGCCCCAAAGAGGCTGCTTAAAAAATTTGTGCATGTATGTTTGTAGAAAATTACTTAGTATATGTGCTCTTGAACACTCTTATCTAGATTAGAAGAGCTTCTAAGCTATGTTAAAAGGCAGTACTCAAGGTCTGGGAATGCAATAGTTGATATCAGCTCCCAGCAGCACTGAAACTGCCCATGCATTATGCTGCACGTGTTGGCTGTGAGGTGATGTTTTGTTTTCCTGCTATCCCAGAGGTTCTTTTGCATGAGCTCTGCAGTGCCCATCCTTCCATTTCCATCCCACCCCTCCTGCTACCTGCCCCATCTCCCTCTGCTGCAGGGGCTCCAGGGCTAACCCAGCAGACAGCCACATGAGCGGTAACCTCATGGGAGTGCTTCCCAGCCCTGCCTCACCATACCGCATGAAAAAATCATTCACAGGGAAAAGAGAGAGAAAGGAGACACTGTCTATCCAATGATCCAGGGATGGGCAGCTGAAGTTTTGCCCTGTAGGCAGTGTTCTCTTGTTGCAAGGAGCAAGAAGGTTTTGTGTAGTACACATGGCCACACTGGATTATGAGATGTGGTCCCTTTGACCCGAGAGAATTTGCAGCAAGTGATGTGGTAAGGCCGGTCCTGGACATGCTGACTCCACTGGGAAAGCCACAAATTCACTGTTGTGCATCAAGGGCATTTTTTCACAGTGCTTATGTTGCAGCTAAGGCAGACACAGACTGTGTCATCGCCAGTGTTTAGTTTTTATTTAGAAAGGTTTTGTGATTCTGGGAGTCTCCCTGTTGGCAGAGGGTCCCTCCAGTCCCTCAAGGCTGATGTTGTTGATTCACTCAGAAGAGATCAAAGACATTTTTTGATGGATGTTGTGTGCCTGGCTGGCTCTTACTGGAACCTCATGCTAAGTGAGAACAACTGATGTCTTACACGCTACACAGTCGTAAATGTTACTTCATGAGAAACATTCATCAAACAGCAGATACTGAACTCAGTGATTTAATAACAAGCTGTAGATGGAAGTCATAAAATAATTCACACTGAGACAAAGGAGTGAAGAGTTCAGATGAAGAACTAAAATCAGATCTGAGACTAGATTCAAATGCCCTGTCCACTGGTCTATATTCTGGGGTCACATCCTTAGCTGGAACAAATTGAAATTTCTGCTTTACATCACCTGAAGCATATCTAGAGTAACATATAATACATAGAATATCTAGAATAGTTAGATCTAGAATAAAATGTCTAGAAGGAAATGTAATAGTTTATTAAAGTGAGGGAATGCAGTAGCTAGTATCCCAGAAACCCCAGACCTGCAAGGGGAGGAAGCAGGCATGACTCAAGGAGGTGCTGAGCCTGGCTCATTAGCTCTGAGACTGCTAACTTCCTTGTGCCTACTTTCCATTTTCAGCAGCACCTACTGCAACTCCTATTCTTGTGCTGAGCTGCTCCTGGGCTTCTGAGCTGCTTTCTCGTCCCCATCTGAAATGATGCCGCAACATTTTGAATTATCTCTGTGTTTGTAAGCACGATGTCCTAGATGTCCGACTCTCTGGCCCACTAACTAAACTCTGGTGGTTTAGTTAAGGTGTCTACATTATATCCTCTTCTTAAAGGTGACTTCATCCATACTGCCAGACTGGAAGGGAGTAGTCTCTGCCTATGTTAACCCTTTGAACCATTGGGCTTTCCAGATCAATACCAACTGAGATAGGTAAAACCCAGAGGGAGCTCCTCTTTTGATTTCTCCTCACCCAAAGTTTCCATCCGTAGAGCTGCAATCTACACCACGATCTCTGTTGGCCTCACACTATGACTGTGTGGAAGAACCTCCCTGTGTTCAGACCTGACCCCACCCTTCCTGAACATCCCATGGTAGCCACAGCCTCTTCTCCCAAGGCTGAACACACTGCAAAGGAAAGCTTGCTCAGAAGGGTCTGCAGCACAGTACAGCCTTTGCTATGCATACTCATAAGAATGTATTTATTTGCTTAGTCAGGCAAGGTTGAAGAGGGAGCAGTGAAGAGAAGAGCAGCAGAAATGCTGGAGCCTGATGTAAGGAAGGAATAAATTGCCTTTAGAAAATCTCTCTTCCCTGAGCACTTGAATAAAGTTAAAGGCAACTGGGAAGAGCAAGCCCCAAGCAAAGCAACCCTTGAGGGTATCCTGCAGGGTGTATCAGGGCAAACCTCAAATGACACTCTCTGGCAGTGAGAGTCAAGGCCTCTCATAGATTCACATAACACAGTCTCAGTGGAGTTTATCTTTTCCGCCCTCTTTTAACCCCAAGTAAAGTTATTGCAGTAGAGCACAAATCAGTTCCAGTGTACCCTGTGTGCTGGGTTGTTGGCCATGTGCTGGCAGCTCCCACTACATTTTCTTTCTCTGACTGATGCACTCTCATTTCTGCACACACACATCCAAACGTGTTTCCAATTCCAAATTCAACCCACAAATCCAAGGAAATTCTGATAAGGTTGTAGCCCAAAACAGTTGTCTTATCTCATACAGTCGTTGAAATGATCTGTCCCTTTATGATCCTGTGATAAAAGGACTTTTGTTAGAAGAGAAATGTGCTGCATTTCATGCTTTCAGACCATCTCAGCTGAGTTCTTAATGTTGCCATAAAACAGAATAACTCATTTTGTTATCCTAAAAAAAGAAACATTCTGCCTGATACTGTATCAGCATGTAGATTTGCAAATCCTATTCTCCAAGGGCCTTGAAATACTAATAAATCCTATTTTAACTCTTCCATCGTGATTGTGAGGTAGGCAGATATTATTATTCATGTGTTATAATGGGGGAAAGCCATTCCGATTCAAAATTGTAAGGGGAGAGTGAGTATGCAGGGAACAGGGCTGGGTCCTTCTCTGCTTGCAGGGTTAGAGGAAGTTCATATATGTCATATAGTAAATTGTCAGTAGAAACATTACTGTTTATCTTGTGACAGACATTTGGAGGACTCCAAAAAGTATTGGGGAGGATGGAGTCTGGTACCAGACTGCATCTCTAGGGGAGTTTTCAAAGGTTGCTTTCGTAGCCTTGAATAAGGTAGTTTGCTGCCTAAACACCATCAGTAAACATAAATATGTCTTAAATAATAAGTAATATTTCCAAATTGTGTGGGCCCCAATCCAGCAAATGTTGCCATAAGACAGAGTAACTCATTTTGTCATCCTAAAACAAATGTGGAGCTTTTACTGAAAAATTGCCCCTTGAACTTATTTGGATACAGTCATCGACCATTGGTTTGGGCATTTGTGGAAAATCAGTTTTAAAGGAATATATTTTTTTCATATTAAAAAAGAACAATGAAGAAAAAGGAGCTAGCAAACCTGTGATACAGGTGCTCTGAGCTGTTTTGAAGCTTTGTCCTTGAGGTATTTATTTACATTAATATTGCCAGGAATATGGGGATGTCATTACTGCTGGTGATCTCTAGCCCATGTGCAATGACTGACAAGTCTGAAGACAAGCCAGTAGGTTTTTTCCTCATCCTTCGCCCCAGAAGATAACTATGCTAGAAAGAAATGCTGGAGTGGCTGACGCTGCAGTGACAATTGACATGCCAGGGTATGCAGTGTCATGCACAGTGTGAGTGCAGCGCCTGGGGCTCTGCCTCTGTCTGCAGAACCATTATCCCATTGGCCATGAGCAGCGTTGGTCAGGCTGCTCTTCTAACTGAGGCTACCATGCTTTGATAACCTCTCGTTAAAGTTTATTTTTGCAAAGGGAATTGTGGTTGTGGTTAGTTTAGGGGCAGGAGGGGAGATGTGAAAGGACTCAAAATGACACCTGAGATGAATGATGCTGGCAGTCTCTAAGGGGATATCAGCTGGGGAACACTGAGCAGTTTCTGCCTCTGCACACTTCCCCCTCTCCTGCCTTTGTTGGGAAGCTGATTTGGGCTCTCCAGACTTTCAGCCTTCATTGACCAAGCAATGTGGATGCAACGACTGTATGAAGGTGTTCTGCTTTCCTGGAGGCACCATACAGAAGCTCTGGAAACAGCCTGACTGTGAGGAATGGTACACAGGAAGAGTATGGAACTTGAACTTGGAGCACCCATTTATTCTGTCCATATTATTCTCACTACTACTGGATGTGATGTACACCCCTGTCTCTTTATCTCTTGCCATGGCACTTGAGTGCTAGAGAGGGTTTATAACTGAAAATGGCCAATAGTGTGAATCATCTAGTTGCTGAGGAAGAACACAGCATTTCACACTGTTTGTTTTCAGGTGGCCAAGCGCTTCAAGAAGTGGGTGTTTTATGAGACACGCTGGCAATGATGGTGAAAACAGGTGTGCCCTCTGGAGCCCAACTGCAAAAACCATCTTTGAAGCTTTTCCTTAGGAACTATCTGAAAAGAATGCCAGGACACGTCTTCATTTCAGGCTTCATACACAGCCAGTATGTACTGATACAACTTTTACAGAAGCTTAGACTAACAGGGCCCTAAAGGTTAAAATCTGTTGCTAATGCTCAATAAAGAAGGAAAGATAGGGTCTCAGAAAGATGCATGGGAGAGAGTTTTGCTAACAAAACTGCTTTTGCAGTAACACTCCTGATCAATATGAAGATGCTGATGGTCACATTTGCAGGGATTATGGTGCTGAGCACTTGTGTGGAAGAAGAAGATTCTTTATCTCAGTGGTTGGACAGAGAGGTCCACTTCTTGGCTTTGGCTGCTGCCTGTCCATGTAGCTCCCTCCAGAGCTGAAGCTTGGGTGCCAGCCCAGCAGGTTGGGAGCAGGCACACGGGGGTCACAGGGAGAGGATTTTGGGGTCCTGCAAAAAGCCGGTGTGAGCAACCACAGACTCAGAAGTTGAAACTTCAAGGGTACTACGGCAGGATTTTTTTCTATGACTTTGCCCTTAGAAACCCTTATTTAGTCCTCATGTTTAAACAGCCACTGTGGAAGATGTCTACGTGGACATAAATGTTATTTGTACTCAGTCGTGGCAGTAAACATTTTCTTTCTGCATGTTTTAGTGTGACTGAGACATGCAGAGGAACTGACTGAGCAAATAACAGGTTAGTGTGTGACAAGAAAACTATGCTTTAGCAATAAGGCAGAAATGATCAATTGTGGCCCAAAATGTCATAGCAAATGCGCAGCAAAGGCAGAAGTATTGAAACAACAGTGCAGATTTGATAAATCTTTTGTATATTTTGAAATTTTCCTCTATAGTACCTGGAGGTGCATTGAAATACCACTGCAAGCTGGTTTTTTCTTTTTTCTTTCTTTATTTTTTTTCCCCTACGACTTTCGTGCTGTGTACGATCTATCAACACATCCAACAAGTGAACATTTTGTGGTCAAACTTGAGGCACTTTCCGACTTGCAGAAACATCTGCAATAGGTGGCTATTATTTATTTATTTATTGCTGTCTGCAGCCACTTCAGTCCAGGCTAATAAATGGGATGGTCTTTATTCTGTTGCCCTTCGTTTGCATGGTACTTTTGTCTGCCACCTGCATTTTCCCAGGTTTGCTTTGTGTCTTAACAGTAAGCATCGAAGTTCCCCTTAAAGCTTGAATCCTTTCAACCCATTTTTCATTCTGGGTTGCAGGCTGGAAGAACATCCACATTTCCCTACCTTTTGCCTTGCCTCTCCCACTCATTGAGCAGTGGGAAATGACACAGAAATGCCTGAATTTTGTCACTCTCTACAGCAGTAGACTAGACTCCCAGTAAGTATGTGACCCGTGTAACAGCATCCCTTCTGTGCTGTGGTCACATGCAGCCCTCATCAAATTTCAACACTCATTCATTGTGTAATTGAGTATTAGATTTGGCCAGAGATGCATTAACATGGAAGTTATGTTACAGTTGTTCATTTTTTCAGTGTTCATTCAATCATGTTTTCCCACTTATTCGTGTTATCAAATTCCATAGTTTTCTCCAGGTACTGGAAAACAAAGGTAAATCCCATGAGCAGGTGGTAATTCAGAGGCAATTTGACATTGCTATACTTCAAATGTGATGTCATGCTGTGTCCTTACCTCCTTTCTCACTAACAATCTATAAATATTCTAAGTAAGTAGAAAGAAAAACCCAAACTTGCTCTTGAGGAAAATTAGGTTTCTCCCATCGTGTCTTCAGCTAAAATTGCCATCATGTTTTCTTGAAAATACCTGCAATCAGGTATTGTAAATACTCTGACCTCTGTAAATAATGTTATTTAAGCATGGGAAATAAGAACCCTCTTCTCGCAATGGGAAAGCAGACAAAACAAAAGCAATAGAAGAGAAATGCAATCTTCTTTCTTTCTTTCTTTCTTTCTTTTTTTTTTTTTTCCAATGAAGTTACTGCCTGGCTGGATTCACAGATGGTTCCCAAGATTTTCAAGTTTAAAAGAAAATTCAAACCCACAATAAAACAAGTCATTCTGGAATTTCTGGTACATTACATTTGGATGCACATGCTTTTCTGCATCAGAAAACAACACCTGAAATGCAACGTTTACCTTATTTTGTATTCCCAGTTTCCAAGTATGTGAAAATGTCAGATTTATGACGTTTCCACAGCGATCTTACGGCAACACTGAAATTCCATTTGCCTTCCGGAAGAAATTTGTTCAGAATTGACAACTTTCAGACACTGTGGATATGACTAAGTGATATTTTCAGACATGAGAACCTTGTCAGAAAGTATCTGACCAGCTTTCTCCTACCTCTTTGTGCAATGCAGCTGTGATGTGGGAGCTGACGCGGGTGTGCCTTGCAGGCAGGTGCTGCTCTGTGCCCGACTCTTATCTCCTGTGGCTTTCCAGGCTCCCAGCTGCTTTACAGCACTGCGAGGAGAGCACAGAAGCTCAGGCTGTCAGTGTCATTAAAGGCAACATGAAAGTCACAGTGTCAGCCATCCACATATCTGAACTGCTGTTTGGTGACTTAGAGCTTGGTTTCTTATCAGAGGCCAGGAGGTACCTGGGTCATTCTCCAGCAAGCAGAGAGTCAGGCTAGGGGTGAAAAGAGAGATTCAGCACAGCTCCCCTGTTTCCATAGCAAAGAACCTTGGTTGTTTGAATTTTGGTGATAAATTTATCTTAAAAAGGAAAAAAAGAAAAATCAGATTTTTTTTTTTAAATTATTATTATTATTTTTTTAAGAGACAGATCAAGGTTCAAGGCTGTGTTTTTGAGAGAATAGGTGAAATTCAACTGAAACCCCTTCCCAGGAAAAAGGAAAAAAAAGTCCTGTCAGGTTTATGTTAGTGGTCAGTCACTCTCACGCAGTGGGTATAAAGCATGAGAAGTGAGCACAGCAGGCGAGGCTCAGCCTGAATACCTGCAGCTCTCAGAAAGTGGAGCAGGGGCTGGAAAGCTGCCAAGGGAGCATGTTGTCTGGCAGCCATACAAAGGGAAAGCAGGGCTGGTACAGACAGCCTTATTTCCAGGGCAAAAGTATTGCTAATATATCATTAAGTGATGACAATAAATGATGCTGTTGTAAACTGATTGGTGGAAAGCACCCTGGAAAAGGAGCCCCTCGATGCAAAAGCTTCTTTGGAATTGGAGTAATTTCACCAAAGCCAGATAAATCCACATGAGTTACACACAGGATGCAGCCAGAATGCAGCCTGTCTCCTGTAGCAGCTCTGTGTACCCTGGGCAAAACCAGGGATGCTGCAAAGGTGTGAAGCGCCACTGCTCTGCCAGACAGAGACAAAGAAGCTCCATGCCCCTCTCAGTCCTGCCCTTTGACCTGCTGGTGTTCCTGTACATAGGAGGATGTAGGATGTGTCTTCCTGCCCATCCTACCTGCTGCTGATATTTAGGTCCTCGTGTGCAGGAAGACAAACGCTGACTGACTCTTCCATTGTGGGTTTCAAACCAGGAGTGCCCAGCACAAGGCAGTTCTAGAGATCCCAAGGAGCAAACCATGTTTTTTTTTCAGAGAAGCAGTGATGCCAGCCCTTACTGAACCTCCTGGATGCACATTTCTGTGCAGGCTTACAGTGACAGCAGCTTGTATGGGTGCAGGTGTGCAGCACCTTCCTGCCCATGGTGACTCACTGTAACTTGTGACAGGCAGCAGGTCCTCACTGCAACACCTGGATGAGTTTTTTCTTTCCCTTCACTAATGCTTCACAGATTCCGAACCCTGTGGCTGCTGTTAGTGACTGCAGAAGGCTGCAGAGCACAGATAAGTGTTCAGCAATCCTCTGAGTGCTCTGCGAGCCCTCCAGAGCCATGCACTATGCTCTGTGGGTTCCTGCGTGTCAGAAACCAGCCAGTAGAGAGGAATACCAACCTAGTGGGGGATTAGTTAAGCGTTTGAACTTAGCTTATTCCTAACTTGCTTCAAATCCAACAGTGCTTTTTTCATATGACTTTTGTTGAGCAAAGAAGAAAAGTTGCCACAAATGCACAGCATCATGTCAGTTTGATTTGTCTTTTGGGAAGGGGACAGCAGACTTTCCAGGAAGTCTATGCATTGCTATTTACCTCTCCAGATGTCTGATACAGCTTTCTTTCATGTCCACAGCCAAGGGAAAAACAACAACAACAAAAAAAATGATGTTTGATATCAATTTTTTAATTACTGTAATTAAATGTAATTAATTAAATTAATGTAAATTTAACAGCTCAAATTGTCATGTACAAGCCTATGCTCTTATTTCCTGTTAAAGAAATGGGGAGATCTGGGTCACCATGCTGCTCTAGAGCAGGGATGGTACCATCCTCAGGCACTGGCCACATTTTCAAACTGAGCCCTCTCTAGGGCTCAGGACAGAGTGGTGCAGAGCTCTCTGAACCTGATCTGTTGGATTAGTATTTGGCGGATTAAGACTCTAAAATATAACGTGATACCCTCTGCTGAGCAAACAAATAAAACTTTGCAGATAAGAAGCCTACAGCCAACATGCTTGTGCAATACATGTGTCCTAAAACCACACCATGGAGGAGATATCAAGCTATCTGCTGCTGGGTGATTTTGTTATGAAATAACTTGAGGAAAAAATAAAAGATCAGTGCAATTCCAGAGGTAGTGACTAATGCATATGCATAATCCTGTGGCCTCATAGGAAATCTGCCTTTAGTTAGTCTAAGATCTGGCAGTAGGTAAAAAGCAAAATATTGAATCAGTAGAAATTATGCAGACTGTGAGCAAAGACTGTCTTCTGAGTGCTAGCAGGTCTGCAAATGATAACAGAATCTTTGCTTATGTGTTATATCCCTGGTGAGGCACATCTGATATTAGCACACTGCCATTTGTGAGGGTCCCCTTTTTTACTCAGGGCCAGGTCACCTAGTTTCACATTTCTTATTCTTCCAGCAGATGCATTTAGCTGAAGGCTTCAGAATTTTTCATAGCGCAATTTAAAATCCTCCTTTTATTTTTTTAGATACTCTTGCTGTGTGTTATGAACTTGCTTCAAGAATCCTTGTTTTATAGCAGCCTGCCCTGGACAGTATTTCATCCTCAGCTGAGGCACATAAGCAATAAGTAAATTAATACTCCATCCATCCTCCTTTCTAAACTCGGCAGCCTTTGCTTTCAACATCATCATCCAAGCCTGCTGTTATTAAAAAGACCCCACAGTGAACCCTCTGGTGCTTCACTAATATTTTCCTTCTAATCTGGAAAGGCTAATCTTGTTTCTTGTGCTGGGTCAAAGACAGCTTCTATTCTCAAATGTCAAGAAGCCAGCTTAGCACACCTTCGGCTTTGAATTGCCAGAAATGAATCTTTGGACTTTTACATTTATGGTTATAGAAAGCCCTGACAAATCATTGCCTACTTTTTGATCAGATGTATCACCAGAATTTGGAAGTAGTTTGCCCAATGTATATCTTATCCTGTTTCTCTCAGCTTGGTATTTACCAAATGGTTATGAAATGTTTGCTTCACCTGGAACTGTTCTGTTGATGAGACCTGTTGTGCTCAGCTCCACACGAGAAAGCAACAGAAAGCAGGTGTCTGCCCCAGCTAGCCCACCTCTGATATGTTTTTGATGAAAACCTATTCCTTTCTCATTCAGACCAGCTCTATGAAAACACACTCATTTCTAGCTATTTCTTACTGTATATAACTTACTTATAGGATATACTTGATAAGTAACATGCTTTAGCAGTGCAGTGGAAATAATATGGAAAAATGAATGAGGATACTTTAGCACAGGTGGGCAGGGTATTTTCTCTTGTGCTAGCAACTTATCAGCCCCATCAGGTGTGGTGAGAGAGGCCCATATTGGACCTCTTCAGACTTCTAGCCCTTGAGCTCAGGAGGAGCCCTGCACAGGGCCTCCACATCCAGCCCATGTCCAGCCCTGGCCCTGCATCCTTCCTGGTGCTGCTAGGCCCCAGCTGCAGGGGGCTGGCTGGTCTCTGCTGGCTGAGGGGAAGAATGGGGAGGTGTTTGAGGCAGACAGTACCTGCCTAGAATTCATTCTGTGCAGGCTTTCAGAGTAATGGATCTGTTAGCTTGATCACTGTGCCTAAAAGGCATGCTGGGAGAAGAGACACCTTGCTGTATTATAGAACATCATTAAAAAAGGAAAAATAAAGGTTTGCAAACAATGTCCTGCAATTTTACCTGTTACCAAATGATGCATTTTTGGGGGCTATGATTGCCATCTCTCTCAGTTGTCTCCCAAATCACCCATATCTGATCTGTACTTCCATCACATTGCACAGGTACACCCCGAGCACTCTACAGGCCTTGGCCATGCATGACATGCCACCGTCTCTTGGCAGAGTGTGGAAACCAGGATTAGCAAAGAGCACACATAAAGAAGCAGCATTTGTGGCTTGTTGATAGAGCAGGGTTGTCAGAAAGTTTGCACTTCTCAACGGGATGCACCAAAATCTGATTTCCTAAGTCAAAGCCAAAACCAACGTACTACACACTGTAATGGAACCACTGCAATGGGTATCACTGGTGTTCCTCAAAGCGCATCCCTGGGCACTTCAGACCCAACAGGGAGGCACATGGCCTCATCAGGGGCTGTCCCTGTCCTGATGGTGAGCACTGCAGGGGTTTCCCCACCATGTCAGCCAGTTGTCACTGCCAGGCTGCACCAACCAGCACATGTCCCAGCGAGTCAGCTGGCTGCTGCGGGGTGCGGCCCTCTGCAGAAATGGCACTAATTATCCTGCTTGCATTGTACAGAGCGGCATTACACACCAAGCACAGGGCAGAGCTCTGATTACACTTCAGGAATGATTATGGGAGCTGCCACCACCTCAGATACCCACCTACCCACACGTGTACTTGCCTGCTTCTGTCATGTATGCCTGTGGTGCATCAGTGATGCTGTGATGAGCTATTTATGGTGTGTGGGAGCCTCCCAAGGCTGCTGTCAGCAGGCAGAGGCCAAACAGAGACCTGCCTGCTCCCGTGGGACACCTCCTCTGTTTTATTCATCTAAGTGTCCTTATGGCTATATCTGAAATGCCCAGGTTTCCAGCCCTGTGATAGGTGCAAGGAGTGCTGTGAGTGAGATCCAACTGAAGGGGCGGATGCTTCATGCAGAGACCATAAGGAGAAGTACTGGCTACATCACGCTATGGGGCTTCCCATACCCTCTGCTCCTTGTCCCATCAGGAAAGCCTGCAAGCTGCCAGGCTGCCTGAGAAAGTTCTTGGTTTCCTCAGCTGTTTTTCTTCGGAGCAGAATTTCTCAGTGCTTTTTTTTTTTCCCCAAACCATAAATAGGAGGGCCATAAATGCAAAAAGGTTTATTCCACAAGCATTTCATTATTCTTGAGTGTTTGATTGAAGCAACACTAAAAAATATATCGCCAGTGCTAGGATTTCTTTGCTCTCTGTTGTCAGTAACATATTTTTTAAAGAAACATTCCAGTTTTTTGTTTTTTTTCTTGGTATGATTGCCTTGTTTTAGAGTTACTTAAGTAGGAAAATATTTCCCTTGGAGTTGATCCAAGCCCACAGAAGTCAGGCAGTGTCTCTCTATTGACTTTAAATGCATGATGGGCTAGGTTGCTGTAAACCACTAAAGCAAATACACTGGTAAAGACCAAGGCATGGCTGGGTTTAATGAGACAAATACATCAGGATCTGTGATGGTGTGCAGTGCTGACGTTGGTTACATTAGCGACGTTGAAGGAAGGCTCTCTGGACTGTGAATATTTACACAGTTAATGCATGGCTGGATATTTACAGCCTGGTCTTCTCAAGGCTGTAGACACCAGGCTTGGGTTTTCCTGTGGGAACTGGAGAGGGGAAGCGACCGGAGTGGTGCTGATAGTGGTGGTAGGGATGTGAGTTGGTGTTTCCCCTCTCTGGTAGCTTTGGTCTCCCTCTTTCCACCTCCACTCCATGCAGAAAGCCATCTCTGTGACTGCACAAATGTCTGTGCTGCATGTCCCAACTCTGTCAGCCCTCCTCCATACATCCCTTCATTTGAGTGCACCCTGTGGCTGGGGGGGATTCAGCCCCCAGACTTGTATGGACAGTTTGAAGCCTCATATCCTCCAGCTGCTGAAGTTAATTCAAAAAGCATTTCCAACTCTGTATGCTCAAACAATTTTGATGTAAAAGATGGCAACACACAGTTAACATTCAATAAGCATTTTGTAGTTGTATTTTCTTATAATGCTCTGTCACACTGGAAGTAATGAAGGATAAACAGTTATTCTGAAGCAGGAGCTCTGAAGAATGCTGTTGATTAAGACTGGCTTTGATCTGGCGCTGAAAACCCATCACGGTTAATATTTCTCCTCAAGAAAGGGTCACATAAAAATAAATAAATTGAATGTAGCCCCTGGAATTGTATCCAACGTATCTGCCTTGGAGTACACATTTACCTCCTGAGACTTTATACAGTAATTAGATGAATGTGCTTAATTAATCACATTTCCTGTGCTGAAGAGGTTTGATGGAAAACATTTGCTTCCATCGCTTTATTAAAGCATTATTGAGTGTTGTGCTTGTCATGTGTTCATCACAGCCTTTTCACCAATTAATCCTGACAAAATGAAATTTACCAACAGCAAAGTAAGGCAGTGCTCACATAGTTGCTTTGCTGTAGCTCCATGTGCATGCCTTCATGCCTGTAGGTAATTACTGGGTAATTGAGAGCAGAGTCTGTTTAACCTAAAATGAGATGTGCTAAATATAAACCATT
This sequence comes from Alectoris magna, assembly GCA_030625065.1. Classification (NCBI taxonomy): domain Eukaryota; kingdom Metazoa; phylum Chordata; class Aves; order Galliformes; family Phasianidae; genus Alectoris; species Alectoris magna. Next base: position 163,495,782 of record CM060560.1, on the reverse strand, counting down.
TCCAGTGTCTGATTGATATGATTTTAATAGTCTTGGTATCATCTACTGCTATGGACACGTAATGCATGATTAGCTTTGCTTACTCCATGTATTTACTATCAATTTTAAAGTCAAAATATGATTTGCCAGCATGGTTGTTATACTTATATAGAAATTATTGCTTATTTACTATCTTTTCCACTACACCAATCTTGAGTGAAAGCATAGGCATCCAAAATCAGAGGCTTGAAGACAGGATCTTAAACCATTCCAGAGGCACTTTAATGCCTGATCTTGGACTGCTGTCCACTGAGGCTCAGGACTGGACATGACATAATCCTTCCCACCACTAAGCAGGGCTGGGAAGGAGACAGGAGTCCCTTGACATGCCATCACTGCTATGCCATTACTGACATGCCATCACTGCTGGTGGCTTGAGCCTCCTCTGGGAACTGGGGAGCCGAGGTCTGGCCTCCGCCTTCTCCCTTTGCTTCACTGAGGCCACTGAGAACAGCTGGGTTGCTCCAGCGACTGCAGAGCGGTGGCCAAGCAGGATGGAGTCTACCCTGTGCCAGCACTGAGAGATGAGTGGCTCGCCAGGACTGCACGTCAGCTCCCCAGGGCAGAGCTAACGCTAAGAAGGAACTGCTAGCACTGAGTCAAAGAATAGGTCAGATCCCATTGTCTGCATCTTAGCCAGTCTGTTACTCCCAGGTCATCTTTCTACATTTTCTTCCCTTGTGACCATCTAAAATATTAGGCATACAGACAGGTATTAATTCATGCAAAGCGGTATCCTTATTCTACTGATTGTCCACTCCGGAGAAGTTTCTTATGGTAGAAGTAAGCTGGCTGTTGTCAGCACTTCTGCCTACTTAGTCATCAGGAATGGAAATGTTTATTTTCAGAGAAAGATAAAATGCTTACTTACTGGTAGGCAATCAGATTTTGCTCTTCTCCCTCTGCCTTGCTGTAAGAAATTTGTGTTACAATCCAGGCATTTTTATTGCTGACACATTCACAAAGTTACTTACAATATTTTGCATAGTCAGATATCTTTCATGTATAAGTATGCATTTTCAGCAATTACACAGAGCGACTGCAGTGATAATTTATAATCATGGGAACATGCAAAAAAATATATATTTTTTTGGACAAAACCTAAGCCTGGATTTGGCTGAAAAATATCTGTCAGCTTTACATTTTTGATAGAGTGCTTCTGTGTACACAATGCTGCTTCCAAAACCCCAGGTTGTCATTGGAGGGCAACCTGGTCTGAGTTTGTAGCCAGTTTCAACCGTGACTCCTTTACACATACCCTTGTTACCCTCCCTGCCAATCACAGCCTTATTCTCAAGCTTTATAGAGGAAACATAGTCCAAAAAGTGGTTGAGTCTCAGCAGAAATGAAGACGACCTGAAGAAGAAAAACTGTGCAGCTTTGCCATCAACTGTTCCCATCCCTTCTGTTGTATTGCTGGTGGTAGGATTGCAGAGCTGTTAAGTCTGTTTGGTTAATCATATAACTGGGCGTGCACTAAAACTTACAGAAGCCAATTCAGGTCTATCTGCTGGCACAGTGCTTCTTGCACTAGTATTGCTCAGCCAAAAGAAAACTCCCCTGGTCTGTTCTCAGTTGCTGCCTAGCTCTTGGAAATATCTTAAAATGCTCCAGAAATACCTCGGATAGACAAATTATCTGAGAAATTTTAAGCACTGGCAACTGAAAAGAATGGGAACACCATGAATCTACTCCTCTGGGTAATACAAGTAGTAAGGGAGCACAGCTTAAGCTGTATTATCCCTGTCAGCTTGCTGTTGTTTGTAAAAGAAGAAGAATAAATCACATCAGAAATCTTGTAATTTTCTTCCCTCTTCCTAAAACTCCTTGGCTTGTTCATTAAGTGACTGTGCTAGACATAACTCTGCAGCAGGCTGACATTTGATACTGAAGAGGTTCAGACAAGAAGCTGGTTTGGTCTCTGGCCAAGTGAAGAACGTGGGTGTTCCTAGTTGAAGATTCACTCAAAAACAAACAACAACAGCAACAACAACAACAAAAAAAACCCAACCAGTAATCATTATACCTCCACATGGAAAACTCCACGCTCCCTTAGGGACAAGTGAAGTAAATGCAGTGGCAAGCAGCAGAGAAGGGGGGAGGTTCACATGAAGTAAACGTGGAAAAACCCAGTGCAAAGGTTGGGTTGAGGAAACTGTGTGATCATCTGGGGTGCTATTGGTGGATGAGTGAGGGAGGAACTTGTCCACTCCTTGAGGCCCCCTTGGCTTAAAGAACTGGAGCATATGCTTAGAGCTATACAGGTATCTACACGCTTACTATATCAAAGGAGTAGGTGTCCCTGAGCATTACAGTTGCTGGCTACACTGATTCCTGGCACGATTCCCCCATCTGATACCAGCATGGCTGTGCATGCACTTGTTCTCTCCATATCTGAAAAATTCCTTTGCAGAAGTTCCAAGAGGTGCCAGGATCCTGGGCTGCTGCCTCCCACTGCCCCAGTGTCGCGGAGAGCTTTGGGACAGAGCTGTCCCTGCAGCCAGCAGGCCCCGTCCCTACATATAGAGCTGCCAGTGAGGGTGCCAATTAGTGCCAACCGATGCTTATTGAGCCCTGAGGTAGGCTTGCTGTTGTGCAATTCTGGGAAATGAAAACAGCCTGTTCTTGAATGGATTTTTTTTTCTCTTATTTTTTATTCAAACGTACAATAACTACAATGAAATCTTTCTTGGCACTGCATTTAATTTGAAAGCTCTTTCCCTGTACGACTGCTCTGCATCCCTGCGTGAACTTCTTGATATGTCATTAGACAAATAGGCTTCATTTGCAGAAATGATGCCCTGCTGGGAAAAATCAAATGCTTGAATTACAGGTATTCTGCAGGGGGGAATCTGTCCTCAGATAGCAAGATCAGAGTTGAGTCATGACCAGAGCAGTTACACTGAGAGAAGGATTTATTCTAAAAAGCGCATTTGAAGAAAAAAAGGCTTTTGAGTCAAAGGGGGAAGTGCTCCAACCATAGAAAAGCAAGGACATTGCTTCTGCTCTTAGCCAGTTGTAGGGAGACCTTGAATCATAGAATCATACAGGCTGGAAAAGGCTACTAAGATTATCTAGTCCAACCACTGACCCATCCCCACCATGCCCGCTAACCATGTGCCTCAGTGCCACGTTTCCATGTTTCTTGGACACCTCCAGTGACAGTGACTCTACCATCTCCCTGGGCAGCCTGTGCCAATGCCTCACCACTATTTCTGGGAATTTTTTCCTAATATTCAACCTGAACCTCCCCTGACACAATGTGAGGCCATTGCCTCTCATCCTATCTCTGGTTACCTGGAAGAAGAGGCTGACCTCCACCTTGCTTGAACAGCAGCCAATGGAGTAAGGGTGCGTTCATCCCCGAGCACCTCCTCAGGCTCATGCTCCAGCCTTCTGTCTGCGCTTACATGAGAAGGACCCAGACTGAGGGATCTGGGGCTCACAGAAACCCAGGCAGGGGCTTGATGGCATCTCCAGTTCTGCATACAACAGATAACACTTCTCCAGGACACTGCTGGCTTTTTATGTCTGACTCAAGCTGTGCTGGGCAAACTAACAGCAGGAGAGCTTGGATGAGTGCTACCGAGCTTCACCCTGTTTCCTTACCTTCCTTTCCTCTCCTGGTTTTGTTCTTTAAGGAATAAAATTATCTTTTAACCTGAGTAGAGTTGCCTTTCCCAAAGTCAGACATTTTCAGTGGGCTCTGTATCCCTGTGGGATGAACCCTCACAGCAGAGGGTTGGAACTAGATGATTTTTTAAGGTCCTTTCCAACTGAAGCCATTCTGTGATATTATGATTCATTCTACACTGCCTCTTCATTTGGAGGAGGTGCACAGACATGTGTGGGGCTCACATTACACCAAAGTAGGTCTGATGCAGCCAGATGAAGAGTGCTCTGTGTGCCTCTGAAGCTGCTGACTCAGGCGCTGCCTGCCATGCCCAGCTTTGAGTAAGAGGAATCCACAGGGAAATCCTCAGCCTTTGAATCTTATCAGAATATCTGTACTTGTTGCTGCTACCATATGCATATTTATGCCTGCATGGTGATCGTCCTTGGGATTTTGTGAATCTCAGGTAGCAGTGACATTGCATATCAAGGTCACAGCTTGCTTTATTGCATAAAAATATTAGTCAAGGAAGAAAACATAGTTAAACCACAGCCTTTTGATATTAAGCCCCAGCAAGTCCATAATCATCCTTTCCCGGTAGTAATGCGACATATTCTCGTTAATGCTTAATACATATAAATCTAGCCCATCAGCCCAAAGAGGCTGGTCATGCTGGCATATGGGGAGAGGTGAGGGGCAGAAATAGTCAAACTTGACCCTGCTGCATTCATTGGCCCTCTGATAAACACAAAAACCTTCAGGTCAATCCTGTCCCAATCAGCTGTGACTGGAAGCGGTTTCCAGGGGCTGAGTGCTTAGCAAACAGCCTGCTCACGGCATCTTGCTCTTGCAATGCCTCTCCTCGCTGAGGCATCCTTGGGCTTTTGCCTTCTGGGTTCTTCTTCTTCCATGTTGCATCCTGTGAGGTGGCTGTGTTTGTACTGGGGGCACAAGGCGAGCTCATACTCAGTCCCATGATCACGGAGCATCAGGTCAAGCAGCCAGTACCCAGCAAGGGCACGCAGCCAGGGCAGACTCTACAGGAAGCCTCTCCTGGCAGTGCTGATTAATTATGATTTCAGCCTGCTTTCCTAATGAAATCAGGCTTCTGTGTGGATCCTGGCTGTGTGGGTTTTCACCGTTGTGCTTCAGTCCCACCCCACAGTAAATTTTTAGCCTTCCCACTGGTTTAAATTGAATCTGAGAGAGGGCACAGGGGTGCTGCCCACCTGAATTACAGCCTATTGGTATCAGTCCTTCTGACCATCATCTCCCCTCATTCTACAGCCCCAGGATCTGTAGGAATGATCTCCAGGACTTAATTTTCCAACCATTCAGCAGCTTGAGAAAACAGTGCAGCCAAAGCTTCTGGATGTGGTCATCCCCATGGAAGCCCATAAGGACAGCACCCCCACAGTGACCCTTGCAGCCATGCCAAAACCACAAAATGCTGCCCTGAGATTGCAGTTAGATCCTCCTGCAGGTATGAGATGTTTGGTGCAGTACCCATGTACATCCACATTTTAGCTCTACAAGGACAAGAAGTTAATATATTCACTAGGCTCTATTAACATATTACATGTATAATTTATAAGATTTTAAGATTAGGCTAATTTCTGGTGATTTTTTTTTTTTCTTTTTTAAACCACCAGCACTTTGTGATTTAACACAATTTGTCTTTCCTTCATGTAATATCATAAAACCCCTTAGTGCAGTTTTAATCTTTTCCAAAATCCCTTGTCACCAGCTGAAACAGATGATATCAGAACGTGTTAATAATTTTCCAAATCCTGGAAGTCAATCAATAAGTTATCCTTGAAAACACCCCCTGGACACATAAACACACCAAGCAGTTCCCTGGGTATGAGGCCACAACAGGCCCTTGCAGACTGGATGCCCACTTTCAGCGGTGACTTAGGAGACCATTCCCGCGTTATGAGCCTCAGTGACTTTGCTGAGAGAAAAGCAGTTCAGTTGCCTGAAGCCAATCAGCTGGGGACACCTGAGGCAGAAACCTCCTCCTGCTGTGCTGCTTAGGCAGAGACAAACCAGTGTGAATGGATCAGGAACTGCCTTTGCAAATGAGTGAGTCCTGTTAGGCTGTAACTTCCACCACAGAGAGCTTCAATTTCTTAGGTTGAGAAGGATAAATGTTTTCTCATGGAACAGTCAGAGGAAGACACTTTTAGCTGTAGGCATGTCTGCTTTAGTGCACCATTTGTTGAACTGTCAATTGCTATCTAAACCTAATCCTAAGAAATAAGCCACATATTATGAATAAAGCTGGAAATAGCTGAGCATATGGGACCTAATAAGCACAATATACACAGGATTAGATATGAAATATTAAGATCTGATCCTACTGGCCTTTCCCATATCTACAATCTCACTGATATTTCTAACATTCACGTGCATGGGCCTATTTTAGAAAAGGATAATAACCGTGGGAATAAATTACAGGCAAAGCGGCATGGAACTGATCAAGTCTTTAAACGACGACCAGTGACTTTGAAGATCTGTTTTGGAATGCTTTTTTCCTAACCTCCCTTAAAAAAAAAAACGTCAGAATTCAAGACATCTCCAATTATGGCTCAAAAGAATTGCCTCTTGATCTTTGTGGAACAAACCTCGAAGTCTGCAATAGAGAACACAGACTATAATACCACATCGCTTCTACAAAGATCTTTACCACATCATCTTCACAAAGGCGCTTAGCTTTAAATAACACAAAAAGCAGAGGAGGGCAGCACCGAGCTCAGACATTGCTAGTACCTGTGATGATGTGAAAGGCCCTGAGGTATTTAGAACAAAGGCTGAAGGCTGAACATGGGTGTGATTGAAATGTATGCGTCTTGTTGAGGTGCATTTGACCTCCTTATAACAAAGCTGAGCAAGTACAGGATAGATGAATGGACAGTGAAGTGGATCAAGAACTGGCTGACTGGCAGAGTGCAAAGGTTGTTGGCGGTGCAGTGTCTGGCTGGAGGCTGGTAACTAGTGGCGTCCCCCAGGGGTCTGTGCTGGGTCCGGTCTTGTTCAACATCTTCATCAACAACCTTGATGTTGAGTGGCTACCCTCAGCAAGTTTGCTGATGATATGAAGTTGGGAGGATTGGCTGACACGCCTGAAGGCTGTGCTGCCATTCAGCAAGACCTGGACAGGCTGGAGAGCTGGGCAGTAAGAAACAGGATGAGGTTTAACAAAAGCAAGTGTAGAGTCTTGCACCTAAGGAGGAATAATTGCATGCACCAGTATAGGCTGGGGGAAGATCTGCTGGAGAGGAGCTCTGCAGAGAGGGACCTGGGCGTCCTGGTGGATGACAGGCTGGCCATGAGCCAGCAGTGTGCCCTCGTGGCCAAAAGGGCCAATGGCATACTGGGGTGTATAAAAAAGAGCGTTGCCAGCAGGTCAAGGGAGGTGATCCTCCCCCTCTACTCTGCCCTGGTAAGGCCTCATCTGGAGTACTGTGTCCAGTTCTGGGCTCCCCAGTACAAAAAAGACAGGGATCTCTTGGAGAGAGTCCAGCGGAGGGCCACAAAGATGATGGAAGGGCCTGGAGCATCTCCCCTGTGAGGAACGACTGAGTGAACTGGGTCTGTTTAGCCTTGAGAAAAGAAGGCTGAGAGGGGATTTGATCCAGGTTTATAAATACCTGAGGTGTGGGGGCCATAGTGGTGAGGCTGGACTCTTTTCAGTAGCGCGTGGGGACAGGACAAGGGGAAATGGGATGAAGCTGGAGCATAGGAAGTTCCGCACGAATGTGCGCAAGAACTTCTTTATGGTGAGGGTGACGGAGCACTGGAACAGGCTGCCCAGGGGGGTTGTGGAGTCTCCTTCTCTGGAGATATTCAAGACCCGCCTGGACGCCTACCTGTGCGACCTGCTGTAGGGAACCTGCTTTGGCAGGGGGATTGGACTCGATGATCTCTGGAGGTCCCTTCCAACCCCTACGATTCTGAGATTCTGTGATTCTGTGATTTAAGTCCCCAGTATTATCAGTGAGGAGGAAAATACAAACACCAGTCTGTTGGTCCTGACCTTCTGCAGCAGATGCAGTAAAAGCACCTATTATTTCAGCACCAGCCCCCTATGCAGGTCTGTGAGAAGTTCCAAGCGTGTTTGTGCCTCTCTTACCTGCCCCTCCGTGCTTCATGCATGCACTTCACTCTGCGTGTCTGGGCAGAAATACCCAGATTAGGCCTCTGCCACTGAACCGACGATAAAGACCATTAACTCGATCTGTCATCGCTGGATGCCCATTCCCAGCTGAGCTGATTGATTTCCCATGGATTAGCAGGATGTGTCAGATGCTGGAATAACCCAGTAACCTCCTACCAGGAGCGGCATGGAGAGGGGACACGTTACGTGCAGCCCTCCGTGCCTCTCTCTTGTCCTTCTTAAAACACCATATTGATCCCATACATGATAACAGCTGTGATCCAGACACAAAGATCCATTGTCTGCATCGCTGATGGCCAGCTATGAACAATAATCACACTTGCTGCACTGGGAAAATAACAGCCTTTGGGTCAGACCTTTGCTCTCAGGACCCCATGATGTTTGAGACATCTGTAAGGGACCATAATTCTGGCTTAATACAGGGAGATGCTGGGATCTCTGAGCAGCGTGAACCCTCCAGACCTGCCCCCAGAGCACCTGCTATAGAGACCCAGCAGGATTTTGACTAATACAGCTGGGCATCCCCATGCTTTGGTAGTGATGAGGAAGCAGAGCATCAGCCAGAGCAGCTGCAATGCTGCTTTGCCCCCACAAATAGCTTGAACTGACAGCATGGTTTTAAGCCCCCTAGCAGATGAAAGCTCTTTATTTATACATCAGCATCCTCTTAAGCTGTAGCAGGAGGTGTGTGTCCATACTTGCCATCTGCCTCTGGTCTCATGTATAGCACACAACCCTGGTGCAGGAGCAGCTCATTGCTGCCCAGGACAACACACAGCCTTGCAGGATTACTGGTTTTGCTCCTGCTACTCATGCTCCAGCCCAGCCTACACTACCCGCAGTCTTGGGTGCTGCTCTGGAGGCCACTGAGGACCTGTGATGGCCTCAGGGTCCCGCCAGGACAGGCAGCCGTGGTGTGCCAGGCACTTGGGTATGCTAGACACTGATTTCCTTAGGGATGCTAAATACATCACTGGGGATTTAGGGATGCTAAATACATCATTTCACTCAAAAGGTGGTGATGCACTGGAACAGGTTGCCCAAGGAGGTTGTGGATGCTGCATCCCTGGAGGCACTCAAGGCCAGGCTGGATGTGGTTCTGGGCAGCCTGGTCTAGTGGGTGGCAAACCTGCACATGGCAGGGGGGTTAAAACTAGGTGATCATTGTGGTCCTTTTCAACCCAGACCATTTTATGATTCTATGATTCTATGGTACAGGAGACAACTGCAGTGCTTTGGCCAGCCTTTGTCTCTAGTTGCACGTAGTTTGCTTGCATGGTTGCTGTAAGCCTGAAAGTGCATGGGTGAGCCAGAAAGCCTGTGTAATGACATGAAAAGAACCTTCCAAGATGGGAGTAACCTGTAACATGCAAGCTCAGCCCCACAAAAGCTTTCTTAGTGCAGTAACTACAGAGCAAGCACATTGCTGAAGGTGCTGGGGGCCTGAGAACACCACGATTGCGTCCAATGCCTGCAACTCGTGTGCACTGCTGCTATTCCCAGCAGTCAGCTGGTTCACTGAAGAGGAGCAACTGTGTAGGTGCCCTCTGTCACTTTGTTCATCCAGCATGTCAGGAAGAGGCTGCCCAGTCCCTTGTCACCCTGCAAGATGCCTCACGTTGTGTTGTCAGAGGGATCTGCTCTGGAGGTACTCCATCCCATGTAAAACTTATGTTAACATCCACGGACTTGAACCATTTTAACTAGTGTCCTGCTTGTTCTCACCTGTAATGTTTACCACACAGCTCTCCCTATTACTAAGATTTATCATGCACACTGAGGCCTTTGAGATAGATATAAAATCCACATGCTTGGCCAGTGCCCTGTGACACCTATCTTCTGTTGTTAACTCTGCACATGAGACTACTCCATGCTTGGCAGTGCAGCACTGGGTAGAATTCAGCAAGTGGGAGCTGCCTTCCAGTAGCCCTTCTGCAGCTCCGTGTGCTGCAGTTATTCAGGTGGAAGAACCAGCTCTTCATCTTCCACAGAGCATACATAAAGCTGGGTATACAGGAAGGGGGAATGCTGACAAGACCCAGAAGCTCTGTTCCTGAAGAGAAACCCACTTTCTAACTGCAGTGAGCTATTGATGAATGCTTTGGGTTCATCTCCAGAGTGTGCTCCAAGAGCACACTGATCTCCAGGATTTTCAATCAGAAATGCAGTACAGCTGGGACAATTTTCTTCTAAAGGTATGGGAAAGTGCCAGGACTGCATCCCATGAAAGATTTCAGGATAACTTTACAGGCTTAATTGAGCACAAAATAAAACAGCTATGACATCTCTTAAGAAGAAAGAAAATAAATATTTTACCATGAATTTTTAATGCAATTTGTGGTGGAAAAGAGATATATATCCAGATATTATTCATTTGCAGTACAGAAAGTTAGACTAATTACCAAAATACTGAACTGTTTCAGGTTCTGCCTGTCAGACTGTTTCCTAGGTGGGAAGATAGCAGGATGCATTCTTTTCCTGTTTATATTCCCTTCATAAATCTGAAGAGTAAAAAGCAACTGACTCTGAAAGGTATTTGATACCTTCTGCCCACAGATGTAGCAGCAGATCTTTGGCAGGAGAACCACTGACAGATTTCATTAGAGTCCAATTCAAAGAAACAAGTAGAATTGTCTACCACATTGTGGTGTTTGTACCCAGAGGCATTACTGCTACACTTGCTCTCAGGACCAAATAGCTTACTGGTGTTGCAGGGTGACCATGGCAGTGATTCTATTCCATCTTCACACACCACCTTGCTGCAAAGTTACACAACTTAGGAGAGTGCTTCCAGATACCTGTGTTCTGGTCAGGTGCGTGACTGCATCCTGCCCTCAGCTGTGCTATCCACCCTGACTCCTCACCTTGCTGGATCCTGGTTCTGCTCAGGTGCATTCTGAAGTGGGGAAAAAAAAAAAAAAAAGAGCCAAATAATTACTTCTACTCAGAGTGGCTTGAGCTGGAAAATGCAACCTTCCTTCACAGCTACCCTCTGGGCATACACAAGGAATGTATATGTCCTGTCTCCTTAGAAGCACTCATGTCTTCAGCAGTAAGTGTTACCTGCAGGGTTTGTTCTCACCGGCTTTGAGGGCTTTTTAAAGAATCTCCTTACCTGAAAGTTTCAACTCCTGTTTACGACTGGTTGCAGTGTGTGTCTGACAGCATCTGTCCATCAGATATAAGGGCACTGGCAGATTATTAATTTTCCATTCTGTAGGTCTCGAAGTCCACTGGTCTGCACATAAGATCAGACGTAGATTCAGATCTCCAGACTTCATTTTGGTTAGGTGGGGCAAAAGCATGAGGAAGAAGTGTCAATCTGTCTAGGGATAGGAAGACCTTTCAGAGGGATCTGGGCAGGTTGGATAGCTGGGCTGAGGCCAGTGGGATGAAGTTCATCAAGACCAAGTGCCAGGTCCCACATTTTGGCCACAACAACCCCAGGAAACACTACATGTTTGGTGCAGAGTGACTGGAAGGCTGTGTGGAGGGAATGGACCTTGGGGTGTTGGCTGATGCTTGGCTGAACATGAGCCAGCCCAGGTGGCCAAGAAGGCCAATGGCATCCTGGCTTGTATCAGAAATAGCATTGCCAGCAGGAGCAGGGAAGTCATCATCTCACTTTACTCAGTCCTGGTGAGGCCGCACCTCAAGTACTGTGTCCAGTTTTGGGCCCTTCACTACAAGAAAAACATTGAAGTCCTGAAATGTGTCCAGAGAAGGGCAGCAAAGCTGGTGAGGAGTCTGGAGCACAGGCTTTATGGGGAGTGGCTGAACAAGCTGAGATTGTTCAGTCTGGAGGAGGCTCGTGGGAGACCTTATTGCCCTCTACAATGACCAGAAAGGAGGCTGTGGCGAGGTGGGGTTGGCCTCTTTTCCTATTTAACTAGTGATAGGACTAGAGGGAATGGCCTCAAGTTGCACCAGGGGAGATTCAGGTTGGATATTAGGAAAATTTTTTTCTCCAAGAGTGCTCAGGCACTGGAACAGGCTGCCCAGGGAGGTGGTGGAATCACTTTCCCTGGAGATGTTCAAGAAACATTTAGATGTTGTACTGAGGGACATGGTTTAGTAGGGGAATACTGGTGGTAGGTGGATGGTTGGACCAGATGATCTTGGAGGTCTTTTCCAGTCTTAAAGATTCTATGATTCTATGATACTAAGATGGCCTGGCATCTGATGCTGACACATGAAGCCCTTACTCCCAAAAGTTTCGATGGAAGTTGTGCCCAGGCAAGGAAGGGATCTGTGACAGACACTGAAAGTACTGAATGGTCCCAATCTCAGCCACCCTTCCCAGCAAGCCTCTGGGCAGCCCTGGTGAGACCTAAAGATATGTCCTGAGCCAGATCTCCCTGGGTACAGTTCTGATGTTATGGCTGGCACTGGAGTGACAAAATCAGAAATGCAGAGAAAAAACAAAAACACTAAAGAATGCAAAAAGTCACCAAGAACACTAAAGAATGAAAAGAATCACCAAGAATGCAAAGGATCACCAAGAACAGTGTCCTAGCAAATCCCTACCCTGTGCAGCCTACTCTGGTGTAAACACTATCTTTAATGACTTGAGATCTCATCTAAGAAACAGTAAGAAAAAATTAACAATGGAAACCACAGTTATTTGATTATCTTCCTGGTAATACATGAGTGTGGACACACTACTGTATGGATATATGTAATATGAATACAGTGCACATGTGACTTACTATATGCTAACATGTAGCATACTATACTATATTATACACTTATTCAGAGCTAACAGTATGCACAACAGTATATGTAATGCACCTCAGAGCTCTTAGGTTCGTTCAGTTTTGCTTGACATTGTCTGCATGTGGCATGGTAGTCAAGACTCCCTTTCTAGTCAGTGAAGAGAAAGAGGCTTTTTTGGAGTCCATTTCATCTTGCCCTAAAGAAGACCCCCAAAAGTAGGCCAAGTAAACTGCACCCTAGATGTGCCTCTCTCTTCTTGGACTGTAAAGGGAACCGGGGGCGACTGCAGTAAAGAGGTCAACGTCTGAGTTACAGGTTTAAAAATAGAGTTGCTAAATTCCACCCATGCAGTTCAGATAAGGGAGGCAAAGTGAAGCAGGTCAGAAGACATTTGATGTGTTCAATCTGGTCGGTTATTCTTTAAAACCACTGCAATTTCAGTGCTGTCTGTCAGTAACAGGGTCCTAAATATGCAAAAACACTTTAATTAGCTATTGATACAGCAGAGCTTAGATCTGAGGAGATCAGAGCCCCTTTGTGCCAGACACTACACTAAGAAAGGGTGGGAGACAACACAGTTCCAGCAAGAGAGTAGGATCAAGAATAGGAGATGGAGGAAACGCAGAGAGAAGTAACTCAGCCATTAATGTTGCATGGGAAGTCAGCGCAGTAAAATGAGGTAAAGATCTGAAAGAAATCTATATTAACATTTTTCTGCCTGCACCTGACAAGTCACAGGAAGTATCTGGTCTCTGGGACGTGCACTTTTGAAGGCTTCCTGGGGCAGTAGCAAAGCAGGCACAAGTCTGCATTTGAAGCAGTGAGGACACATATGGCAGAAGGAATGAGACTGATCAGAGCAGGAGCTGTGACAGGGGAAGGGCATGGGGAGTGGGGTGATAGAAAATCCCTGGGGTGGTGTCGGGTAGGGTGCTGGGGCCCAGCTGATTCTGTGGGGATCAGGCACAGCAGCAGGGTGCAAACTGCCCTGAGCTTTACAGAAAACACATGGACTCCAAGAACCTGATGCTGTTGCTTTTGGAGCCTGAAGGGATTTGCAGGTGTGATGTGGTCAGAGCAATAGAAGTAATTTTGGTAACAGTGCTTTGAGCTAAGGAAGGGCAAAAGGAGGAAGTTGCAGAAGGAGGAGTGTGGCACAAGAATAAAACCACGGCCTTTGGCAGGGCAAGGTGGTTGACGGTGGACAGCAAACTCAGTGTGAATCAGCACTGTGTCCTTGCCTCTAAGAAGGTTCATGGTATTCTTTGCTGCATTAGGCAAAAGCATTGCCAGCAGCTCAAGAGGAGTGATCCTTCCCCTTGATTTGGCATTGATGAGGGCATACATGGAATGCTGTGTACAGTTTTGGGCCTCCAAGAGAGACATGGATATACTGGAGAGAGTCCAACTCATGATGATGAAGAGCCTGGAGAACCTCTGCTGTGAGGGGAGATGAGAGGGCTGGAACTGTTCCATCTGGAGAAGAGGAGGCTCGGGGGAACCCTGTCAATGTGTACAAATACCTGAAAGGAGGGTGCAAAGAGGATGGAGCCAGGCTCTTTGTAGTGGTGTTCAGCACAAGGACAAGAGGCAGTGGACACAAACTGGAGCTCAGGAGGTTATCTCTGAACAGCAGGCAGCACTTCTGTGCTGTGCAGGTGAAGGAGCACTGGCACAGGCTGCCCAGAGAGGTTTTGGAGTCTTCTCCCTGGAGATCTTCAGAAGCCACCTGGAATGGCCCTGGGCGCCCTGTGCTGGTGGCCCTGCTGGGCAGGGGGTGGAGCAGATGGACACAGAGGGCCTGGCCAGCCTCAACCATGCTGGGATTCTTCACTGAGCCAGAATCTGTTGTGAATATGTAATTATGTTTTTAGTCTTGTTTCAGTAAGGAAAAACGGTTGATAACCTGGAATTCAACCCAAGTTGTAATTTCTTAAGTGCGATTTTCCCATTCAGTTGCAAAAACAAAAAATTAAAAAAAAATCTGTTATTTACACAGCCCTAAATTTCACTTTCCATATGTTGCAGGAAAAGTATAGTTTAAGAGCAGCTTGTCTGATCACCCTCTGGTCCCCACCAAATGCTGGCTGCCTGGATTGGGGTCTTTCTATATGCAGGAGGTGACTAATCGCCCTTCATTCATTTTGCAAAGATGCTTTAATTGTTACATGGAATTGCCATCTGTCCACCTTGGAGAAGAGTCCCTGAGGATTTTAATCCTCGATGGTATCGCTTCAGGTGTGATCTCCAAAGGGAGAAGATTGGCCTACTTTCTTCCCTGCACAATGCAGAGATTTCTCCATTAGACGAGTTCTGAGTGAAAGACTTACCCTGAATGCTTCGATCACACTTTGCCTCCCCTGCAAAGGGGCTGTGTGAAAGAGGGATTCAGTCAGATGGCCACATTTAGATTTTCTGACAAATTTAGTTTTAGGTCAGCTTCTTCCTTTCTTTCTTTAGTTTCTTATTCCTTTTTTGGAAAGTGACATAGACTGATCACGCAGAACTCTTTCTTTTGAAATGATAATTTGACACTTCTTTTCAAAGATATCTAAGTAAGGTATTTAGACCTTACTGGAAATCTTCCTTCCCTCCTTCTTTTTCTTTTTCTTCTTTCCATGTATTTTTTTAATTAGTCAAGAGTAATTAGCTAAACTGGAAGCAAATTCCAGAACAATATCAATTCTATCAGAAAGAGTATTTTCCAGCCACTGTTGCATTTACATATGCACACATGAAGCCAAGTGGATCCCCAAAGCTGCTGCTTTGTGTAAGGCATATTTTCCTTCTGTCATTTCCGTGTGGATGACTACATGTGTGGGATTTTTTTTGTAACAGGGATAATGATTAAAAGTAGCCTTCATTTGCATGCTTTGTGACTTTTGCAGTCAGGACTGCAGGCGAGCAGAGCAGGGATGTGGCTCAGGATAACTGCCGAACACACCCCACTCTTTGTGATTTGCAGCATTGCACAGTGAAACCTGCAGGGCTGGTTAGCTCAGCCTGGCTCCCGACTGCCTGTAGCCAGCGCTGGCAGAATAAACTCCAAAGCAGAAAACAAAAAGAGAGCCATGGAGCGGTGACAAAATTCAAGGATGTGGATATGGCGCTGATTTGGGCTGGCAGTGGCCACGAGGCCACCACTGCCCATCTGCTGTCCTCAGTGCAGACGACAGGATGCTGGACCCAGTGGGGATGGGGCTGGACTCCAACTTCAGTTCAACTACAGCCCTTAAAAAGGACTTTGCTGAAACTGTCTGTCTTGTAAATCAGCATCCAGACTGCTTCTGCCACGGCAGAAGGACTGGTCACAGCACCAGTTGGAGCTGTGTGGCTTGGCTGCCTCACGGCCATGCAAGGCCACCTCAATATTCCAGCCTGTGCCACCTGCCATAGAGGCAGAGCTGTGCCCTGAGACCACCCTGTGCATCCTGCAGCTGCTGTGGTTGCCCCAGCACTCCCTGCAAGCTGCAGGAGCACAGGGCCAATGCATGGGGTGTTTGGGGCAGGCAGCTGGGAGAAGGCAGCCCAGCACTCTTCTGGCCTTGCACCCAAGGCCTCCCTTCTTTGTGCCCCAATTTACCTGGCTGGACATACGATTATTTAGCTCTCTCCGTGGGTTCCTAGCAGAAGAATTTAGTATTTACACTGCGTTGAGGAAAATGTTATGAAACGCTTTTGAATGAGCAGATGGAATGGCATCCACTCGAGGGCTGCTTATTTTCTATCTTGGCCTTTCGGAATGTTGGACGATAATTTAATGTTACCCATGACACCTGGCAGTGTTAAGCAGATTCTCATTTTATTCAGGTTTGATCACCGTGTTTTCAGGGGCCCGGGGAAGAGCAGAGCTCCAGGCTGCCAGGAGCAAGAGTTCAGCCAGGCCTGAACTCTTGCCAGGAGAACTCCAGCTCCAGTGCATGGAACACCAAACCAGTGCCGGGCTCTGAGCTCCTGCCAGAGTACGAGCCTTAATGCAGCTGCTTCTGTTACTTTTATTTCTAACCAGCCCTGCCCACTGCCATACAGATTGCTTGGAGGAACAACATCTGAGATGAGGGATCCTAAATAAACTCAACAGCATGTCTTCAAATTTAACAGTTGTGGGTACTGTACTATTCCTTGTGCTTTAGCAATACTCCTATTATAAATACATTTACTCAGTTCCCTGGGGAGAACATGATCAAGTTTTACTCTGAGATACTCAGCAAATGTGACAGTGCTAAATGGAAGGGTTTTCAGGCAAGAATAAAGCCAGCTTTAAGCGTGGCAGGAGGGAGAGAATGAAGAGGGGAGAGAAAGCAAATGTATTACTACAGCTGATCACATATGCTGTCTCAGAGGAGATGATATGAAAGACATGGAACATCATTTGCACTAATTAGAAGAACAGTGTCACCCTGATGTATAAATATTTTAGATTTCAACACATGTACTGTAGAGGTCATCGGCAGAAGGCCTGAAGAACAGAGCATACCATGAGTGGAAGCAGCTGTTTGCACTCTTGTATTCCTCATAGAGAACACACATAGCACCAATAGTGTGAGTACCCATCAGGGAAACCTTCCTAAGACATTTGAAAAGACACAAGGCAAGAAAAAGAGAAAGGTCTCCAAGCCAGTGAATGAGTTCAGAGGGGGAAACTCACTGTTACCTGGGAGTGTGTAAGGGCTAGAAGGGATTACTGAAGCTGCCCTTTAACAGGTACACTTAAAGCAATGGAAACTTAGTGTGCTTGCTGGCATCTCCCACCTCTCTACAAGTCATTACTTCTGTCTGCTGCTGATTACAGCTGCCTGTTTCAGGTTTCCCCTTTGGCACAGTCTGTTCTGTGTTTTCAATTTCCCTTCTGTAAAGCACTTCTATCCAGCTTACTTAGCATCATTTCTCACCTAAATGCTAGCCACTAACCTCTCTTTTCAAATGATCTGTTTGGTAATTGATAGGGTTGTACCTGTAAAATGAGCTTCTCCCTGCCAAAGACAGGGACTGCTAATTCAGGACAGTTGCCATCTCCTTAATGGAAATTCCAATAGGCTCCACCGGAACCTTTGCTGGTCTCTGTGGATTACAGTTGCTTTCACTATTTTCTGCTGGAAGACCAGTCTGCAAAGACTAATTTTAAATGGATTGCCTGTTTTACAATCTGATTTCCAGTTGAAATTAGTAGGAAAGAAGTTGAATGGCTCTCAGCTGGAATTTGCTGTGAGATGCTCAACTACTTCATCTCCAGAGGATGTTTCTAACTAATCCTGCAAGGTGGATTTGATTTCACAAAAAATCTACCCAACAAAATTAGAAGATAGATGCAATAGGTCAAGTTCTTGCTCTACCACACCTTTTTCTGTTAGGATTGCCCCAGAGAATCGGGTCATTCCCTCCCCGTGTTCCTGCCTCCAGCTGAGCCTGTTCCGCAGAAAACAATACACTCACCTTGGTGGAGAGGAGAGTAGTTCATAATAGGAGGGAAAATCAGTATCAGATTAAACAAATTGCTTTCTCAGTCTCTACAGCTGTCTTGGAAATATTCTTTACATGACAGGTTTTTCATTAGCTGTGTTGGCACAACATAATGCCTTGAAGAAGCTGATGCTGAAAGTGCATGGTGAGAACACAAGGCTCTCAGCCAGCAGCCCTGCCCTGCCAGCAGCACCCATACAGCAGGCAGGGACATCTTCCTAAGGCAAGTGTTTGCTGAATGGGCACAGAGTCTACCAGTGCATCCGGAGAGATTGGTGCTTATCTGGCATTGTGCTGCATCCCCCAGGCATTACACCATGCTGAATCTCTCTTCCTTCAGCCTTATTCAGGGCAACCCAAGCACCATAGAACAACCCTAAATGCCATGTGCTGCATGGCATGAGGCTGCTCAGGTTTAGACGTTGCTGAGGTGGAAGAAAAAGCCTGAGAAGCTGAACTGGCTGGGGCTAAGAGATGAACCTAGGAAGGAGGGACAGGAAATATTTCCTGTGAATCCTGTTTCAGTAATTAGATTTCCCTAAACTGCAGCTCAACTCAGTCCTCAGATGGAAAGTGTCCTGCTTGTTTCACCAGTGTTAGAAGAGGTCACAAACCTTTCTGAAATACAGAAAGGCATAGCAAAGAAGGGCAAAAGCATCAAGAATAAGCATGCGTCTCCTAGCAGGTGTTTGCCTCATCGTTTCTTTAAGATGGCGATTGCACAGTCCAACACGAGATTGCCTTTAAGATCAAATAGTTTTGTACCATGCAGCCTGACCTTTTTTGTTGCAGATTAAGAGTTTTGTCATGCCTATTCTTATCTTTTTAATACTACATGTGGAGATCACGTTATTCTTCTCTTTGCTGCAACGAATGGAAATATCCTGTTCTCTAAATTAAAAAGAAAAAATCCCCAAACAGCTGTTCTCTGAGTGCCTTTTACCTCCTACAAATTGTGAAAGAAAGTATATCAATGAATACCTTTCCTTGTAGAAATAGACTCGCGTTGCAAATGGGGTGGCTCAAGCATATGTCACTTGCCTTCAATGACAGCAACCTGAGAAACAGCAGTAATCTGACCACTTCTTGTCATGTGAAACGAGGCTGTTTGCACTGGATGAGATCAGATTTTCTCAAAGCCACCTCAGCTGTTACTCACTGCTTTGGGCTCTTTGAGATGGCCACAAATAGTCTGATTGTTCATTTTTCTGGGTTGATAATTCAGTGCCACACCGAGTAGGGGGCAGGCTCACCCTCTTTTAGCCACATGGAAGCTCACTCACTGCTCCACCACAATTCTTTCACAACAATCAAAAACAGCTTCGATGTCATCTTGGCCAGATTCCTCAGGATGCCAGCATGGATTTCCTCAGGAGCAGCCAATCAGAACACATCTAGTTCACACAGTTAACTATCTAACCTCTTTTTCTTTTTCCAACAAGAGTTTTTGTTTTTTGATGCAGGTGTTAATTGCATCAGTCACTTTAATGAGTGAACTCTTTTAATTTTACTTACATTTTACCCTTTTCAAAAGTACAGCTGAAATGTCAGCACTGTAACCCAGCAGTCTAATGCTCAGCCCCGCAGTGTGCACAGTGCCCCTCTTCCTGGTAGATCATCACTGAAGTACAACTATGTTATTTCAACTGCGAGCCTCAGATAGATGTCCTAAAACTACACTTTACAGCTGAGGCTCCTTGCCTTCTTGTGTGCCTATGTTGCACTTCAAGAGTCCACGGAGTGTGGAATAGCCATACAATGGGATCAGAAGAGGTCATGCTGGCAGCCTCTATTGGAAGCAGCCTGTCAAGTCCAACAATGAAGTCCATCTCAGGTTTTCTGTATTTAAGCCCTGAAAATATCCAAATATACAACCACCATAATTAATCCTTTTTTTTTTTTTTTTTTGTCACTGAAGGTCTGTGTACATTGCCCCTGCTTGACCTTCCCCATGGCAAGAATTTTCTGTGGAGAACATGAAGTGCTTTCCTGTTCACCACATTCCTGGCTACAGGCTGTCTTAGACCTTTGAGTTCTCCATTCCATAAACATTCCTGGAAAGATTGTTTCATTAGAGTTCTGTCATTTCCTTTCATGATTGTATATGATTACCTTGCAATTGTCTGGTACCTTCTGTTGTTCACGCTTGAGAGCAGAAGCACCCAGTTTCCATCCAGGTGTTATCGCTGTCTCACTCTGATACCATGTTCTTCATTACCAACGGTAGTTCTTTATCTGACTTATTGAACAGTACAGGCAAAAGCCTCGATCCTAACCGGGATCCCCCACTTCAGATGGTACACACACACAGGAAACTGAGCTGGTTTTCTCATCTTCTGGGGCTTTTAAATAACTGTGAAGAAGGGGAGTATGTGACAAAGGTGGAGCAGGCAGAGAAATGGCAAAGGATAACAGGTTGTGTACATTGATTATAGGCACATGGTGTGACTCCTAATGATTTCAAAACCTTTAAAAGCTTTGATAAAAAGGTGATCAGAACTATTGTTGATTTCTGTAAATGGATTCTCTTTTAATTATTTACAACAGTGAATTGGATATTAAATGAGAGCCATCTGTAACAAAAGGCACAGGGTCCTTTGTACGGACAGCCAGAAAAAAGGGCAGTCCTGGCTGGCAGCTCACTTAGAATAGAGATGCCAGCTGCAAAAGGAAAACTGTGCTGACAAACAAGAGCTGTGATCAAGGCCCACCATTCAGTGTATGGGCTTGTTTGGAAGTCAGGGATACAGCTGACTGTTGCCACGTTGAGAGAGCAAAACTGAGACCCAGGTGTCAAACATATAAACTGTCATTGCCAAAAGGGAGTGTCCTGTCTGATGGCAGGACACTCCCTATGGCTTTGGTGGTAACAGAAATGAATCAGTTTATTAACTGGTGCAGTCCAATTCATTTCATTTCTTCTTCTGGTTTTAATAGGTTCAAATAAGTTTTTTTTAGGCAAGTTTGAATCTGTCTTGGGATTCTGGATGGTGAAAGGTGATTGTGATATCAGCTGTTTCTACACAGAGAAGTTTGTATGGAAACCTTGATGCTTTTGGATTAAGATCCAATGGAGACAAGTCTCATGATTTTGTAGCCCAGGGAAAAACACAAAAGTGTTTCCTCGGTGCAGTCATCCCTTCACAGATCAGCCTTCTAACATTAAGTCATTTCTTGTTTCTGAAATAGTAGATTCTTTCTGGGCAGCATTCCTGCTATCCATTGAAAGTAAAGTGTTGTTGCCAGTATTCAGGCTGAGTTAAAATGGGATTGGCACAGAAGTTGGGTTGAAATGACCTATGCAGATAACTTGGTTTGGCAGAGACTGAGGTACTGTTTATAGTCGTATTAAGAACACGAGAATGGAGGGGTGGAGCTCCTCCATGGGCTTGTGAAAATGTGGGAGAGAGAACAGAGAAAGGCAAGAGGAGGAGACTCACCCCTTGGCAGCCTCAGGCAAAGAGTCAAGCTTGTGAAGGAGCAGCCTAAAGGCCAGGGCTGCTGAGAAACACCCAGCCTCCTGCACAAATAAATGCTCATCTGAGTTCCTCTGTCTTTCCCACAGCACAGCAGTGCCTGTGAAAAACTGCAGCAAGTTAGCCAAGGCATGACAATTTTAAAGCTGCCTTCAACACGCTTGTAATATATTCATCTGGGCTTTCTCCACCACATAGTGAGTGTTCTGAAAAGCCTGGGACCCCAGAAGCTATAAACATGGTTTTTGCTTGAAGTTTATATGTTTAGGAATGTTTTATTAGTAAAACATGTTTTGGCAGCACCGGTGGGGTTTGGAGCCTCTCTGGGCTGCCCACAGGTATGGAAAGCCAAACCTTGCCTCAGAACTGAGAGAGATGACGTGAAAAGTGCTTGGAAAAAAACAGCTGCAGCCAAGTCTGTACAATGCAAACATACATACTCACATGCAAAAGTGCAGTTTTCCTCCAGCAGAGATTTGGCACAGGCGGATTAAACTGGTGTGTCCTGCCAGCACTTCAAACAAGAATGCTCACATGCCTCATGGAGGCAAATGAGAGAAGCGTGACTTCAGCTGTTTCCATGCGAGACTGTGTACATATACACATGCACATGAACTCGAGGATGTAAAACACACACGTGTAAGTACATATATGCACATTTATACATGTGAATGTGTGTCTGTGTGCCTGAGCTGCCAGCTGCTCAGTGGGCACAGCCACCCAAGCTGGGTGCTGGCAGAGCAGCTGGCAGGGGGAAGCAGCAGGAGGGAGGCTGCAGCAGGAGCCCTGCATGTTCCTCACTCAGCGTTCCAGCACACGTGGGCATGTAGCTTATTCTGGCCCAGGGCAGAAGCTGGAGGGCATTGTTTCCTTGTTACTGTGCAAGGGGCAGAAGAGAGAAGGGGCACGTTGAAACATGTGGAGTTCTACCATACTGAAATGAGAGGGAAATCCCAAGCAGGGATCATCCTGAGGGCTGATGGGGTTTGGCAAGATGTGCAAGGAAGATGATATTAACACACGTAGTTTGTATGAGTCAGATGAGGATAATAAAAATATTACAGGGAGGAAAAAAAAAAAATGAGGCCAGTGCACTCCTGATAGTGGAGATTACAGCTGCTCACCCTTCTCTCCTCCCCGTTTTATTTATTTTTTTAAAGAACCAAGTGAACCCTGTGGGCAAAAGTGGATGATTGGGAAGCATTGTAGGTTTCTTTCCAGGGCCATAATGCAGCAGTGACTTGGATAGCTGTGGTGAAGAAGGAAAAAATGCATCGAGAAACAAATGTGATGAGAGATGAGGGAGTGAAGAAGGTGTGAAAAGAGCAGAGGGAATGTGGAAAGTCAACATAAGAGAGAGAGGACTCTTAACAGCAGCGAAGTTAGAGATTTCTGTGTCTGGATATCACAATATCTACAAGAAGAAAGACAGAAGCCCCAAAAGCTGGAGTAGGAGTGGTACTGAGGGCAGTTAGGTGAGTGTCACCTGTCTGGGATGAAGTGGCAAGTCAGAGGCCATAACATAAGCAGGTGGTTAATGAGTGGTGGGGATGCCTTGACAGATGCTGAAGTTTCGAGGTCAGAGATTGTGAAAGAAGTGACACCAGAGGAACAGGGGAATTGCTGGTAGGATTTCATAGATGTTATATTTTTGCTGTTTATTTCCAGATGCGATAAATCCATCCATAAAAATAAAACAGGTTTTAAACACTGATGAAGAAAAAAAAAGAAATTTATCTTAAGTCTCAATCTAGAATTGACATACCAAGAGCCTGAAAGCCAAACCACTAGTCCACAGCAGACCAAACTGCTAACTGTAAGCACTCAGGGATGAAAAAACAACCGCTCAAATGACTATTAAGCTTATGACTTATTGTGGTTACACCTGTAAACCCAAAGCAGTTTTTTTTTTTTTGTGTTTTTTTTTTTTTTTTAACATTTAAAAACACACGATTATGCTTATATTTGTACATTTAAAACAACTGTGCACAGAGCAAATAAATACATTCTTCAAGTCTGAGATCTTAAAATCTGGGCAATTGGATCGAAGTAAAATAGGTGTGAGTGAAAGGGTAATCAGTTATTGACGTCCACAGAGGATGGCTGTAAACAGGGTGTCAACACATCTCTTCCTAAAGCTGATACAAAGCCCTTGTTAACACAGTGTGATGACACTTGAATTGTCATGAAACCACGTTCCTCATTTTCAGCAGAGGACAGATACATCAAGATTGAAGACACGATGAAAGTAGAACTGTATCTGCTTATAATCATGCATGACCAGCTGCTCTGAAGCAGTAACAGCTCTGCGCATGGAAACAGTGCACAAAAGTGATGAATGTGTATAGCTGCCTACAATAGGAGCACATTTAAATATTGAGCTCAAGCTGAGCAGCCTGCAGAATTGTCTTTTTCAAATTTAATATTATAACAGGGAGATGGTTGATAGCTTTATCCTTATGCGCACAAAACTGTGACAAGTATTTACACAGTATCTCACTAAGACCAGAAGAGTAAGTGAAACAAAATGTCCCAGATAACTTGTCCCAGAAAATGTGCCTCAAACTTTAGATGCAATATGCCCAGCCTGAAAAACAAGGGTGAGAGATATAACAATCCTCGGAAACTTTGGCAGAGGCTTCATGTGCAAAAACAAGTTAAAGTTTGAACAGAGCACTGCTGACTCATGAATGCAGGGGTAATGAACAAACTGGCAGCTCCACTGAAATATGTATATATGTATCTCCAGCTAAATAGACACTGAAATCTAACTCCCAAGCTAGCTGATTGAAAATATGTCATTAATTTTAAAAAGTACAGTTTGATCAAGGTTGCACACTACGAACTGTTTTGTCCTAGGAAAAGGGCTGCTCAATTTGTTCTAATCTTGGAGAGTTAATCCTGCGAGGAACTTTTCAGCCAGCAGACGTTTCATTCTGTCATCCCGATGGTGCTGGAAGCCATGCCGTTGTCTAGTGTCACAAGCAACCTCTCAGCCAAGAGCAGAGCTATATTTGGAAATGTTTTTGATTTGCAGACAGTCTATTTTGTGTCATCCGTGGAGCACAAGGAGGAAGATATTCCTGTCAAAACAAAAATGTATCAGCCTTCTCCCTCAGACCGCTGTTAGAAATTTCCTGGTTCAGCATGTGCTGAGCTGACTCCTAGCCAGGGGCATGGTACAGTTAGATTGCTCAGAGGGAAGTTACCTGTCTGTAGCCTAGTGAAACTCTGGAGATATCTGTAAAGAACAGTCTTACCAGAGAATTATTTTACAGATGCCTATGTTTCTTTCTCAACCAAGGGAAGAAGAATAGAAGGCTGATTTCTGCTGAGACATGAACTTTAAGATAGCTAGTGTTAGCAGGGAGGACCACCACTTCCAGCTCCGCTGGTTATGTATCAGGAAGATACAGGATATTCTCCAGACTGAATTTTGCAGTGTTGTCCAGCAACCCAGAAACAATCAAAACAAAACCATTTCCTGCAGAAGAATTACAAGATGATATCCACCATAGCCTGTAACTGTGACCGTTCCTAGAAAGTGCCTGCATAAAATCACAAGGCTGAATTTTTAGCGGCTTACACCCTTCACACTTCATAAAGAGCAGTGCCAAATATTTTTGCATTATACAGCTGAGTTCACTTATGATCCAAATAGGTTCTTTCCACTGACAAATCTAGTATCACTCCTCAGTCAGTTTTGTTTGTGCCTGGAGATGTACCACTTCGTGCTGTTCAACTTGACAGACTTTGGCATGAGAAGATCCACGAGAAAGAAGTTCCATAGACCACACTTTTGAGAAGAAATCTGCCTTGAAATTTGACAGACATCACCTGAAACTCAACCATCATTTATGTATACATATCTACAATAGCTTTCTGAGACAGATTTTATTATTGGATTAGCTCATAGTTATTGAACAAATTTAATAATATACAAAATGGATGTGATTTCCTTGGTAGTCACTCCCACCGTTAGTGTGACGTCGAGATCCTCTGCATTTTGAAGAGCAATATTCTGATGTCTAACTTACCCATCTCTAATTTGGAGATTGTAAATTGTATCTACTGCTTCCAGTAGTTACCTGGTTTATTTGTGGGAGTGCTGGGCCAAAGCTCCTAGGACTGACCTTTCGCTAGGCAGAACTTCTGGCCTTCCTATCCAGCCCAAACAAGCAAAATGTCATAAGTGCAGAACATATTTTTACCTGAATACCAGCCATCAAAGCCCACTGCCATGCGCACTGGAGGAGAAACTGCTACACACCATTGAAGAAAGTAATAGCAGACAAGCAAATTCTTTGTGCCTATGGACAACAAGAATGGCTGCCTTGGTGAGCCCCTAGATTGAGGTTTCTGTTTGGAGGCAATCATATGGAAACTCTGGTGAATGCACTGTTATAAATGAAGGCCTTTCAAGCTGTGTAGCTCAAGGCTACAGTTCCCAGATATATTTTGGTCTGTGCCTCAGTAGCACATCCCCAGATATGCTGTGACCATCTGCCAGAGTGCTGCTGGAGCCCCATGATGACTGGGCCTCCCCTGGTCCTCCCCTGCCAAGCCTGGTCACTACTTGGCCTGGCTCAATTTGAAACACTCAGATCCTTTGAGAACATGGAAGCAATTCACTTGGAGACCTCTGGATCTTCCTCTTGAGTGACAAGAACCCTTTTTGGAGTGTTAGCATGCATCATTCTCTACTCCTGCTGTCACCTGTGCCTTAAGGTGAGACAAGCTCCAGCAGAGAGTCTCACAGCTGGTGGGACCTGTCTGCACCTGGGGCTCTGCTGATGCCTGTCCCATTGATGTATATGAAGAGAAAATCCTGAGCAAACAGGACATGCTGTTATATTCCCTTATTTCCCTGTTAGATCAGGATAACACAACTGGATAGCCAATATCATGTTATTAATTCGTAGCTACCTGCTGTGAAATGCATTTGTAATTTCTGTATTAGGCACATTAGATTCTCTTCTCCACATACCTTATTTCCATTCATGTTTCCCTAGTTTGCCTGTGGGCACTTGCAGCCTCATTCTCATTTATATTCATCTCTCTCCTGGCAGTGATGAGGGGTCTCAAAAAGGTCATAAATAATGATTATAGCCTTTCTAAGGTTCCTCCTCACCACCACACTCATGTGAAGTCCTGTGAAGTGGCCTCAGCATACCTTGTCTGGCAATGCTGGCAAGCAATGTTGGCATCAATCTCTTTTTACACATATATATACATACACATATGTATGTATAGTCCTATTGAAAAGTGTTTTGGCTTGTATTATGACAGGCTTTGCATTCAGAAAGGTTTTCTTTCCTCTGTCTGGAATTTTCTGAACATGCATTGGCCAATTATGTGCAGTTGCATCACCTGCATTACATATTTATAGGACTTCACTCCCAATAGCTTTGAAGTGTGGCTGTAATACATTAAATATCATACAAAACATATAATAAACTGATACTTGGTCTTGTGTAGACACATTTTATTTCACTGATCGGGTAAACAGTGACTTAAAGAGAAATTCATCTAACCTCCAACCTGAGCAAAATGAAACTTGTGTCTTTTCAAGTGTTCTGCCCTGAACATCAAACAAATGAACTTACTCACTTTTGAATTTACTGTTGTGCTGCCAGAAGTGCTTTGGAATAATCAAGAACAAAAGAAATTGATTCCATCCTATTAAGTATCATTTACCTGAGCATGACTCCTTTCATCCAAAAGAATACTAAGGCACTTGGACAGATACAGTTCCATTGACAGTCACGTGAATAATCTTACGGAACCTGGCTTTGCCCCACCTTCTAGGCTCTGTAGCTCTTTTGGTCTCTGAGGCAGCAAAGTGTTTCTCTTCTCAGCTGACAATGTTTTAATGTAGTGCCTAAAACCTCTGGTGCTGGTATCATTAGGAACTAGAGTATCTCTGATGGAGTAAGATGAAACAGGATCAGACCCCACACATGAGAAGCACTGAATGGAAACATTTGGTCCCATGTTTCAGGGGAGACACCGTGGTGTATATGCAGAATATTATCAGTTTTTACCATAACTTTACTGGAACAAAATAATCCTCTTCAGCTAAATCACGTTATGTATAAAGACAGTGTAGATTAGCTGCGAGATCAGGATGAAATTAGTTGCAATATCATACATTTCATTTGAAATCAAGGTAAGGGTTATAAAAATAAATCAGATTATGCTCAGAAATAAATGGCTAATAGCTCTGGGAGGCAAGATTTATGTATCTACTCTTAATTTCTGAGTTACATTTATATTTTCTACTATGGACAGTGAAAAATAAGCCAGCAGTCAGGCAGATTCAATAAGATGCCTTGGTTGGTGTTTTTTGCATAACATTTTTTGCATGTGTCATTTTTCTCAATAATCACCACAGCTTGATCTTTGCAATTGATGCAGAGGTTGTTCTACCCAGCAGCAATCACAATACAATTTGCAAGCAGCAGGCAAAATGTGACAAAGTGTTCTCCAGAAGCAAGAACAGTTAATGATCATTCTGAAAAACAAACAAAAATCAACCAACAGAAATAAACACGTCTTTTGTAATGTAGTACTAATTAATCTTGAAATATTTATTATTTTTATTGAATTTATACATTGTAAATCTTACTTTCTGTGTACTGACCACACGGAAATGATTTCCAGCAGGTATGCTGGGGAGCCCAAGGCCTTTGCTTATTTATGTGGGAAGCTGCAATTTGGTAACAGAGGGCACTCAAATCAGGCACAAGAACCTTCAGATGAGAACTAGTTGCTGGAAGCTGAAGCTAGACAAATTCAGACCAGAAATAATGTCATAGTGTGTAGCAATGGGGGAAGTCACTGACATACAATACACAGGGCTGATGATGAATACTTCCCATTGGAAATGAGGCTGGTTATTTTTCTTTAAGATGTGCTCCATTGCAATCGCTGGTTGGGGTTTAAAGAAACATTTATTTATTACTGAGTCCTAAGGCCTGTATTACACAAGACTTCAGCCAGTGTGATCACCATAGAACTGTCTGAACTTAATATCTATGAATCTGCGCATTGAAACAGCTTTGAAATCAGAGTGCCAATAGATAGGTGCTTGTCCCAGGTAGATGCTGAGAGCTCTGGGATAATTTACATTTTGACCCATTTCTGAGATTCTGAGCTTCTGCTGTAGAATACGCTCTTGACCCACTTCTGCAGTTGTCTCCTGTTCTGACAATAGCGGCAATTTCTCATATCCTTTTCTCTGGCTTGCAGTTGAGATGCGGCTTTGCAAGGTGAACATTGAAGAGGTGGCTAGATTTGGAAGCTGCTCTTCAACTGTCTAACAAGAAAAATGCCTGTGGGCTGAAAATAGGATGGGTAATCTAGATCCAGCTGATAGATTGGTTACACTGAGGATATCACAGCTGATCTTCAAACACTGTACAAGACTGAAAAAAGAGCACTGATTAGGTGAACTAGCAAGGTGAATGAAATGGTAACAGGAGATCAGAGGTCGTGCAGCCTTGACTAATCCTCATCTGCAGCTATATATGTTTCTCCTTTCCCATCTTGTTAGATATGTGTGAATTTGTGTCTTTTTGACAGATTGGATAGAAAAACAAAACCTACAGGGAGATCTGACTTACCAAGCAGAGCTGTCAACTTTGTGTGTCATTCGTGTGTGACTGGAGATTCCCAGAGATCCACATAGTTCATTCCCTTCACCTCAGAAGTGAGAATGAGTCTCCCAGGGCAGTTCTCACATTCTGTAGTATTTATGATATCACTCCATTCTTGTGCAGTCAAGGTCATCACTGCTTTTTGAAGAAGTTGTTTGTGCCTGGCAGATTCTTTGATATCGCATATGAAAAGGGTACTCCATATGTTCTGAAAAAGTCTGCAGGAGCTGACAAAGCTTCCTTGGTACTACTAAATTGAGTAGGAAACATTAACAGTAGTAAGCAGTCAGTTTACCCACAAAGAGCTCCCTGTTCCCAGGGCTCTATTCCACAAGCATGTCCATCTACCACATCAACCTTCAGTTCCCTGTCTACACTATGCCCTGACTTGCTGCTGACAGGCCATGGCAAACACCGAATTCCCTACTTTCCTTCTCAATCTCATCATATCCTTCTCTTTACCACATCCTTCCCCTGCTCCTGGCTTCCAGCACTGTTTGTAACAGCATCAAAGACTGCAAAGCCTCAAAAATGAAAAGACGGGGCAATCACAGCCTGAGGGGGCAAAGTCTCAGGCAGTTGAGGGCAGAAGGAAAGGTTAGGGCTTGTCATGGATGTGCGAAGATGCTCTCTGCACGGCACTGCAGAGATTGGAGCCCCATGGAGGCTCGCAGTGCTCATGTGATTCTTGCCCAGGGCACTGCAGAAATTAGTGTCAGTCTCAAAGGAAATGTACAACACTAAATTTTTTGCAAGAACAGGCTATATTTACTATGAACCAGTGACTAAGAAGTGGACATCACATCACTGATTTAAAGCAGACGTTAAAGAAGCGAATTTTAGAAGGTAATTCTGATCTTGCATTATATTGCTGGGAACAGCAAAACAACATTGAATTTCCTAATTAAAGCTGAATGAAGAGCCCATTTGTGGAAAAATCTACCAGGATTATGCTGATACTGAGTATTCCACTCAGGGTGTGAAGCATACTGGATTTACCATGTCTGGTACTTCCAAGGCACCCTTGTCTCAGGTCCTTCTTCTGCTATGAACAAAGCAGCATCAGGATGTTTCATCTACATCCCCAGGATCTGTATCAAAATGGAAATTACACTCAAAGTCTATCCAGGGGATGAAAATGGCAGTCTTGACATTTTGTGATCCATACGAGAAACAAGGGCTTAAGCATAGTGCTTCTGTTGCTTTCTCTCTACTGAAGATGACAGTAGTCTTGCCATTTTTCAGAGTTCTGCAAGGTTTGTTTATATCTAGGTAGAAAAAAGACAAAAACCAAGCAACCCTTGTATGACTTTTCTGGTCTAAGCTGACAAGCATACTGCATGGATGATTTATATTTAGAGCAAGGCCCAGAGGTGTTTAAAACAATCTACTTTTAGAAGCTGTCATATTCTAAATCTGCTCTTAAAGAAAGCTGGACCTCAGTGTTACCTGTCATTAAAATACACAATAATCAGAAGAGAGGGCAACGCGTGAAAACAAGCACATAATGTCCAGGTTAGTGAGGCACTTGTTTCCACTGCTTTATGCCTGTAGGTTAATGACTAATGCAGTTTTGTTCTAAGCATTCATCTGTACAAATGGTATTTCTGCAACTGATGGACATTCTTACACAAATCACTTCATTGACTGTAGATGGCTGGATTTTTGCAAATTATCCCTGTCTCCTTCCATGTGCTGCTCCCACAGAGGTGCTGCATTGGGTGCTGTTTTGTAAGCTGATGTCTTCCTCACAGCTGCTGGAACTACAGCGTGTCCCCAGGGTACGCTGTCTGCCCGGGCTGCTCTAACAATTCTTTATTACTTTGCTACCACTGTCATTTCAAAGAGTTCACATCATAGTGCTTGGGGAAGATGGGAAATGAAAAGGCCTCCTTGTGGGAGACTCAATTGCTTGAGGTGAAGGTTTTCATCTTTCTCAAGCAAACGTTTCTTCACAAGTGGAGGTGTGCTCACAGATGGCCATGCTTCATGGCTGAGATATTCTGTTACCTTCCAGTTACACTTTCATGTAGATTTTTGAGGATTTTTCTCCACAGTAGCAAAGAAAACGTTCAAATTTTCATGAGGATAGGTCAAAATAAATGAAGGAAGTTTATTTATCTCTCCACGCTACTCTGTGTAGCAAACTTGTAAGCATTTACAGCTTTCTCTATGAAAGACATGAAGCAGTCAGGTGCCATGTCTTTTTCCCCCCAAGCTTTACTCAACACCTACCAACATCACAACAACCACTGTGAATGGTTGTCTTGTCAAACAGGTTCCTCTCCACTGCTTTGAGCTCCCTAGCTCAGCTACTGCCCTTACAGCACACTTGACGCTATGATATCTGAACATTTGCTCCGAATACATCTTCTCAAGGAGTTGGTATATTTAATATGTTTGATACATAAGATCATTTATCTTCCCATTTAAAAATAAATACATTCACGTATGAAGAAATGATTTTCATCTGTACATACTTCTTTGCACCCCAACTTTCAGCTTGAAAAGAGAAAGCCCTTCTGAAATGAATGCCATGAGAAAACACTAGAGAATAGACCAAAGTATTTTGTGTTCTTCCAGGATCTGGGAAAACCTGGGGAGAAGCATGGACTTCCCACTCAAAGTCTTGGAAGCAGTAACTATGACTTTGGCTAGAAGCCAAAAGAGGAAAATGATATATGTAGAAAAGAAAAATAAATCAGCTATCCTTGGAAGAATTGTGCTCTGTACTTTTTCAGCTCCTGTGCCTCTGGCCCTCTAGTTTGCTTCCTATGGTTCTGGCGTTTTGCTAATAGAGATTTTTATTTCAGGAAGAAAAAAAGAGAGAGGGAGAGTAGCATATATTTATATTGAATTGCTTCACTAAAATGCCTGAGAGGAGCATTTGCTACGAAAAACAATTGTTCTAACTGTGTTTTTTGGCAACACATATTGTCTTTCTGTTATGTTCATTGGCACTTTTCCATTTACTGAAGGTTTCTTAGTTAGACCTGTGCTGTAACCTCCCATCACACATGCCCTGTGTTACCTCTGAGAAACAGACCATTTAGCACATATCCCTGAAACGGTATTTTA
Source organism: Alectoris magna (assembly GCA_030625065.1). Lineage (NCBI taxonomy): Eukaryota > Metazoa > Chordata > Aves > Galliformes > Phasianidae > Alectoris > Alectoris magna. Next base: position 163,463,562 of record CM060560.1, on the reverse strand, counting down.
GCTACAGTCACCAGTCTGGCACGCCATTAGAACTCCCTGAAGAAGAAAATATACATTTCTTTTCAGTACACACGACATCTTTTGGCTGCTTGGATGAATCTTTATGTGTCTGGTAGTTAAGGAATTCATTCTTTTGATCGTGCCATTTTGAGATGCCATTACATTCCCAAGCTCTGAATTTTTGTCAACATATAATGGAGCACTTCCTGCTATACAGGTTATCTCACAGTGACGCCTTTCTGAGCAATCACAAAAACCTGGCTGCCGGGGTGCAGCTGATTTTATAATCCTCCATGACAACAAAAGGCACAGCAGTGGGAGAGGAGGACCGAAGCATATAGGACAAGCTTGCCCCTGCAATTGCTGACTGCATAAGGCTATCAATTTGGGGTATGGGGAGAACCCAGAAATTGATGGAAGATAAGATAAAATAAAATATGGATTGAACAAAATTTGACAAAAAATGAGCTTTCAAGAAGTAAACTTATTAGAAAATTTATTTTTCTTCTTTAATTTACCTGTCAGGGTCCCATATCTCTCACCCAAATGCTGCCACTAGCAGGGTGCCCATTCCATGAGGTTCCCTTGTTTTGCAGCTGCTTTCATGAGGTAATGACCTCAGGCAAAAATTCTGCAGCTGCAGGGTTAAGAGCCCATGGGCAAGAAACTGAGGAATGGTGAGCTGTTTCCACTCTCAAAAGTACCCTGAAACCTTCCTCAGCACACTTAAGCCCACCAGTCATGCCCAGAACTCCTCTCATGCCTCCAGCTCTCCTTTCTCCAGCGGATGCCCCACAGACAGTAGGACTCCAACCTTCACCTACCCTGACTCCTGGACAGGAGCTGCCCCATGGGGGCATGATATGCTGAGGGAGGGACAGCCCCAGCCCAAGACGGGCTGCAGTTGACCCTTAGCCTCCTCATTAGCCAAAAGACAATGCTAAGAAAGCTAACAGACAATAAGAAGTCGTAAGCAAAATGTTGGCTTAGGACATGACAGCATAAGTGGAAACAGCAACGAGCAGGCAGAAAAAGACAAAGGTCACACTACCAGGAAGCTAATGCTAGAAAATAAAAAACGATAGCGCCTTTGCTTTCTAGCTTCATCCTCTTTATGTTGCTTTCCAGAATCTTTGTTTGTTTTGTCTGTATATTGACTTCCTTTCTCTGAGGTATTTACTGCCTGTTTTTCTGTGTGTTTTCTGTTTACACAAATAGATCATTAGCCTTTACAAACTGAGGCTAAAATCTATTTGAAAATACTCATTCTGGTTCCAAACCCTGACAAAAGCTACACACTGCCTGGCTGGAAAGATAGAATGTGATTGTGTTGTATGCAACGTTCCAAAAAAAAATCTTTAAAAACTTCCCCTCTGTAATGCACACTAATAGTCTTTTTCTTCTTCTTTAATTTCTGTCCTGTAACTCATTGTCTCTCTGGCCCAGTGAGTCCTGAATTCCTCTTTGCAGATGCAGTAGCTTGTAGCTTGTTGCACAACTTCAGGAGCTGAAGGACAGAGCGGCACTGACCTTTCCCAAATCAGTTCTTTCGCCATTAGTCTACTGTACAGAAGGGGAGTCTGTGATGACAGCAACATTTTTATTGAAAGAATATGCAGGTAACACCTCCAGGAGATATTCCTGAGCTGACTATCTCGTGTAGGTTAGAGGGTGACATCTCAGGGCTACTCCAGACATTTGTGGTTGGTATCTGTTTGCTTTAACATCTTACAGCATAGTTTTCCAAGTACTGGAATGAGCACGGGCACCTATCTTTCTGCCCCAATCACTCACTGTCTTACATGAGTTAGTCACATTTAGACGTACCCCCAAATATTTAGCATTACCCATTTTTGTACATAACTAAATCTCAGTTTTTAAGGACTTACCTATAATTAGCAACTCCTACCTTTCTGCAAATTAAAATCAGAGCTAAGAAAATAATTTGTTCCCTAATTTAAAGCCTGAATCCTCATCACAGGTGGAACTATTTGTGAGCGGTCCTTTTGAAGTCTCTGGGATTCATTTCATGAGTAAAGTAGCACACATACAGAAGATTTCCCTTGGGTCTCCTTCTTCTTTTTCTCTATTTGTAGAACATTTATGGGAATTCTCCTTTGTTTACTTTATTTTCCAAATTATGGAGTGTTTTTATATTGCAATTTTCTGAATTAATAGTGAACTGCTTGTGTGTTAATGTGTGTATTTATTCCTTTGGAAGGAGATTACAGATGATAATAGTGAGTTAAAGCTTCCATTTCATTCTCACATCACATATTTGCTGTTTTACTTCCCTCCATCTTCACACCTGAATATGCACACAGTCACCAAGCATTCACTCAGCAATCTAAATGAAGGACAAGGTGGCTTAGGGTATTTTCAGCCCAAAGGACCCACAGTACAGTGGGGATTATTAGGGGGTTTACTCTGAACTTCTCCCCCCCAGTGTAAATATGTGCTTGCACATCCCTTAATTTTGCTCAAATACCGCTCCAACCATGATCCCTTGAAATACTTCTCACATTTTTGAGATATGATTCTACGAGCAATTCTAAGGCTCATTATGAAAGTATTGTAACTATAGTGCATCCTATCCTTAGGAAGCATGGGTAGAGCTTCTCTTACTACACACATTCGACAGACATAGTCTGGCTTTCTCACAGTGAGTCAGTGTGGGGCTTGCACCCTGTGAAATGGGGAACTGAAGAACCCTTCACAGCTGTCTGATACCTGCAGCTCCCAGCCTGAGGAGAGCTTGGTTTAACTAAGTACATTAGGTCAGTTCTTTTCTTGTCGCCCTAACAAACCCAGATTATATTTTAACGAGAAAGTTCTTTCCTGGCATGTAGCCTTAAATTTGCTTTTCAGCAGGTGGCTCATGGTTTAATACACAAAAATCACCATGTAAATCCTGACAGTAGATTATATTAGTTAATAATATGACACTCAGGCCCTAGGACATCAACTTAATGATTCATTTTCCTTTTAATATTAATATATTCTGCCCAGTGAAAGCCCAGGTGAGGAAAAGTATTTAGCTGTTCTTTTTTTTCTTTTTTTTTTTTCTGATTCTGAGTTCCTCTGGCCCATTATCTTTTAATTATGTCTCATTTTTGTACTTTTATAGAGTGGTGATTTAATGCTATTAATAAGCTTTATCACAAGTGAGTGAGATATGTAATTTCTCAATTTCAGTGCACCCTATGAGATACTGGGCTCTCTGGCACCAGAGAGTTGAAATCTCTCAGCATCTGACGGAATTAAGTCTCAGTTTCAATAAAACGCTGCTGTGGAGAGTAACTGGCTGCCATAAAGCCTTTAATGGTAAGTCTCTTACAGTTTTACATATGGAATTGCATGAGCGAAGGTTACCAGAGTTTCAACAGCCAGGACTAAGCCTTTGTGTGAACAGATGCGTTTGAAACAGCCCACAATAAGCATTTGAAGGATTACACTGAGTTTCTCTATTGATCTTCAGGGTGGTTAGGAAAGGAAACCAAATTCAGAGAATGACACAGAGTTTAATAACCTTGTAGTTTATCTCCAAAATAGTTTGGTAGAAATCTTAATGATCAACGGCACAGTAATCTTGCAGTGACAGTTATTTTATAGGATTTCTTCATGAAAGACCAACACTTGAGAGAGAGCCAGTAGTTCTAAATGATATCTTTGCACTTTTCACATCTCCCTTCTTTGCATAGCGGGGGGAATGGAGGAGCTTCACAGGTGAGGTGGAAGGGTCCACACAGGAAGAGCCAACAGCACACGTATTTCCTTCCTTTCTTGTTCCAGAGGTTCACATTTTTCCTGAGTGCATACAGGAGTGTGTCAGTGACTAAAAAGAATCAGCCACCATCAGGCTTTTCCCTGAGATTGGTTTTGCATTAATGCCACTTCACTGACTCCAGCAAGATTGCTTTGGCTACACAAGAATAGAAAATGGGAACCTTTTCCTCCCATTATGCACACTCGGAGTTTACACAAAGGAATAAGTCTAATGTTCTAATGAATATTAATGTTAAAAGAATCCAGAAAGGATATAGAAAATAAATAATATACACACTTAGAAACCTTGGCATGGTCTGGGGAAAAGGGAAAACATTTTCCTTAATGTGTAATTTACCAGCAGTAAAATACAAATATATTGTGAGATAATCTCCTGCAAAATAGCTGTATTAGCGTAAGAATAAAAAATTACCATATGCTTGCAGACTCACACTGTATCTTCACTGACCAATAAAACACCATTTCTCCTTTTAGTGCTGCAGTAGATGTAGTGACTTATGTGTTTGTAAACAGCAGAAGAGCAAATCCCTGAGCACAGAATAAAGCTTAGCCATGACAGAACATACACCGAAATAAAGGCCAACACAAATCTGAATCCAGCATGACAGCTTAGCTTCATATATGCTCCTGTCAATATGAATATGTACTAACAAACTGACTTGTGGCAGGGATTCTCTGCACTCTTGCTCTGAATACGTAACAATTTTTTTATCATTGTATTGAAATACAATTGTATTTTAAGTCACAGGTGAGGCTGGGAATTTTTTTCTGCAGAGGGTAGAGAGAGGGAGGAGTTACAAACCTTACTGGTGTACCATGCAGTGAAGTACAAGTCTGAGTGCTAGCTGAGCCCCTACCTGTGTGCTTCCCATCTGCACTGCTTGCATTAGTAGATTGCAGTATTTTAGTTCTCAAGTGCCTACACAGTGCTCAGCTTGATTTGCTGAAAGACCACATTGTTGTATACTCAGCCCTGCTCACGCCCAAATTATCCACAACACATTAATGAGACCCTGGTGCTGATTGTGTTCAGGCCCTTCTGAGGCAGCCACTCACTAGGCTTAAGGGTTTTCTTTCAAAATACAGATTACTGGCTGAGAGAACACGCTTGGACCTATTTTTAATTGATGGTGAGACACATCCTAAGTGTTTGAATATTTCAAGCTCAGCATGCAAGGCCTACTTCACAAAAAACAATGGGAAAATAATATATCTTTAGATGGCGTAGATTTTCAAACGTTTTAAAAGAAGCTGAGAGTGCAGATTCTCCTTCTTATGTAAATTCTGCTTAGAATGAGAGTATGAGGAAAGTGGGGGGGAAAAAAAAAGAGGCAAGACTTTCTGTGTTGTACACCAGAATATTTTTTCCCCACTTCCTCCATGCCCATCATATTTTTGAGTACCCTTGCATTTGCTCAGTCTGCTTGTCATTTATCTACAACCGAAATAGTTAGCTGTGCCTGGTGAGAACAGTCAGAGCATACCAAGGTGCTGAGCACCTGCTGCACCCGTCACTGTGGGAGCCCCCAAAGTCATCATCTGAGCTTTGGATACACATGGCTGCCAGGAATTCCCTGGTGGCTGACCACACAAGTATTTGCTAATACCACAGCAGCAAAGATGCCAGGTGACTGACAGACCAAACTCTCCCACCCTACTACATACCAAAGCCCCATATAATTAAACTCTAACCAGCATCCACCTTAGAGAGGTAAAGAGATTGACACGGCTGGGGTGGGGGGGGGGGGGGGGGGGGGAAGATTCACTGTGATGCTTAGGAGGTTCAGGTTGCATATTAGGAAAAAATCATTCTCAGAAAGAGTGGTTAGGCATTGGAACAGAGATGTGTTCCAACAGGCTGCCCAGAGAAGTGATGGAGTCATTGTACCTGGAGGTAGATGTGGCACTGAAGGCCATGGTTTAGTGGGCATGGTGGTGACAGGCTGACAGCTGGACTAGATGCTCTTAGTGGTCTTTTCCGACTTTTATGATTCCCTGATTCTATGATACAGTGCAGTAATAGGACAGTTAGAGATGAGCTGTGTCCCAAGGCACTCTGGCAAAACAGACCTTGCTGACCCTTTAAAGTTTGCTTGGAATTAGTATCTCTTGGTCACAAGGCAGAGCCTTAATCAAGGCAGAGCACATGAAACACAGAATGCTCTGTACTTCTGACTGTACTGGTATATTATATTCAATAATGCATTTTAATGTAGTATGTGGGCAGGAATACTGTTGGATAAAATTTTACAGATATGATGTTTTGTTCTAGACTATTCTGGTTCTTTTCTTTCTTTTTTTTCTTTCTTTCTTTTTTTTTTTTTAACTGAATTTTAATTCTCTCATTCAATGGCTGTGATTTAGCCACTTTATTTTTACCGAGCGTTGCTAAGTTTTGTTCTAGAACTCTTTGTACAGCTTATCACAGGAAGGCGATACCTATAATAGCCCATCCTAAGCTTCATCAGGACAGACGCTTCCTTGCCTTTCCCTTGCAGTGAGCAGCCTTGTGATCCCACCTGCAGCCCAGCTCCTTCCCCCTCTTCTTTAGGTGGCCACTGCGGTGAACAACCTGCGTCCGGCTTAGGTAGCACGTTCCCATCTGCAGGGCTGCTTAGGTGTCTGTCTGGAAAAAAAACCATTTTCAAATTATTTTTCTTAAAAACAAGTGCTTTGACAACACTACTTTACAAGCCACTTGCACATAGTCTGACACTCATCTATACTCAGTACATTTATTTCCAAGAAAGAGAAGGCTAATGTTCTGTCATTAGGTATCAGTTCACACTCCTGGGTGATAAAAGCTGAGGTGGCAGGAAAATGGATCAAGAAAACCCTGATTCATTTTGCCCTCCGACTTCTCAGCACTGTGTACTTTCTCCTGCCAGGTGTCTAATAAATGTTTCTGCCCTGGGAACTAACGTCTGTTGAACTCATCGGCAAGTAGCAATGGTCTGGAAAGTGCTGATACGTTCAGTTGGTCAGTATCAAACAGGAAAAAGTTTTGCGGCCACTCAGCGAGACATACTTCAGATTCCTGAGCCTAACACTTGGAATGAAAAAAATTCATCTTTGCTTTGTCTTTGAGTATTTAGGCTTTCTTTTTCTTTTTCTTTTTTTTCTTTTTTGTTTGTTTGTTTGTTTGTTTCAGATCTGTGCCTATGATTTTGCAGAAGGCTGTTAAAGGCATTGGTATTTGCAGGCTAGGTATTTTAAAATTAAATTAGCATGTTCTTCCTCTTTATAAACCTAAATCCTGCATGAAAGAGGCTTTTTAACTGAAGCTTCTTGTATTACATCTGGGGGAATCAAGAGGGCTTTGCTGCCTCCTGAGTTTCTCTCCAGACTCCATCAGGTAGTACAATCCTTGATAGCAGATGCCAGGCAGATTGCAGATGGGAAAAGAGAGAGAAAGAGGGAGGCACCTAGGCAGGCCCAAAGCTTAAAGACTTGATGCTGAAAGCTTACCATGCACATAGCTTTAGAAAGAGAATAGCTGGACAGGTACTAATGCAGTGTGTTCCCACTGACTTAAGAGGTTGATTACTGCACGACTAACTCAGTTTTTCATGTATTTTTCATAGTAGTCGAAGGTTGCTCGAACGAACTGTGTAAGGCAAATTGTGAGTGGTGTACCTGACTGGAAGGGGTTTGAAACAGGATGAGGGCTTTCTCTTATCTTGATGTTTAGGTGTAACTAATCCCAGAACATGCACAAAGCTGTCTGTGACTTCATAGTCAGAGAACACACATCCTTTAAGATAGCAAAGTAAGAAGAGCCCTCTGAAGAGATTAACTGACATCAACTTTAGTTTTTATCTAGCTGGAACGTGACCAAGGCTATTCCCCTTCCCGTCCTTAGGACAGCCAGAAAAGTACCTTTTCCTCCACCATTCCTTGAATGTTGAAGGTATCTCCCAAAGAACACTGATGGCGCAAGTTATTTAGGTACTTCTGATGCGCACACGCCGTTTGCGAAAACAATGGGAAAATACCAAGACACACCAGAAAACAGCATTTATATCCCTGATGGTGAAGAGAAGGGAAATTTGTGGTGTCTCAACACATCTGGGGGTTACAGAGGGAAACAAAGCTTGTCTTCCGCTGCAGGGAAGGGAAAAGGTTGGGTGGGTGTGGGCGGGAAAAGGTAGGATTGTTTTCTCTCTGCGACAGGAGGGGTTGGGGAAAGTGTTTATTTCTTTGTACCAGCACAGGAAATGTCTTTGTTTACACATTTATCTGTGGCACTGGAAAAGGCAAAGTCTTCCTCTCTGGCTGCAGGTTCTCAGGCACAGGGAAAGGGAAGATTTATTTTTCTGCCTTTCTCTGTGGCAGGGGATGAAGGGAGCTCTGCCTGCAGACCCACCGGCTGCTTCAGAAGGGAAAATACACGCGATCCGTACAGATTTCCAAAAGGGTTGAGCGTAGGCAGGAGAGTTCATTTCGACGCCGTCCCGGGCTGAGCAAATGTTCAGCTATCTATTTTTGGCACTCGTGACGTTCAAGCTGACAAACCAGGAATTCAAAGCATTGTACTCCGCGAGGCACACTGCGCGGCGCGCAGAGCAGGGCCCCTAACTGCCCCCACCGCGCTCCCTCCCTCTGCATGGAGGCACGGGCCGCTCCGGCCCGAAGCTCTCCCAAGGCACCGCCATGTTTAAGTTTCGATCCCGTCGCACCGACCCTCCCACCGCTCGCGGTGCCACCTTTGTCCTCCCGCAGTCGCGGTGACCCCCTGAGGGCAGGCCCCAAGATGGCTGTGACCCTGGGGGTGACCAACGGCTCGGCCTCCCCCCCCTCCCCCCACCCCCGCGGGCGGCCGTTGGGCGGTTGCCGGGCGGCGGCGGGGCCGGGCGCGTCGCCACCCGGCGCCCGCGGGGAGCGGGCCGAGGCGAAGTGCGGGCAGACGCGGGGAGCGTACGGGGACGCGGAGGGGGGGCGCGGCGGCGGGGAGGAGCGGAGCGAGGGGAGGCGGCCAGCGGGGCGGGCACTGCCCCTCGGTGCGCTGTTTGTTCTCGTTCCGCCGCCCGAGGAGGAGGGCCCTGTCCGGCCGCCTTCTGCTGCCCCCCTCCTCCGCGCGAGGGGACCGGGGCGACCGGGGCGGGGGCGGGGGAGGTGATGAGCTTGGGCCGGGGGCTGCGGCGGCGGCGCGGCTGCTGCTGCTGCTGCGGCGGGAGGAGACGGCGGGCCGAGGGAGGCTGTGTCCGGCCGGCCCGGGGCCGGGGGGATGCGGCGGAGGACGCGTCGGGCGCTGGGTGTAGCTGATCGACGAGGAGAGGCAGCCGCCGCCCAGAGAGGCCGAGGAGAAGTGGAGGAGAGCCGCCCTGACATGCATTTTCCTCTCCCTCCTCTCCAGCGGCCATGTTAACCAAGAAACCCTCAGCGAGCGCCGCCGCCGGCGCTGCCTACCCGGCCGGTAAGGAGCGGGCCGGGCGCCGCGGGGCCGGAACAATGCTGCGGCCCCGGGGTGGGGGGGAGCGGCGGGGGGTTCCGGCGGTCGGTGAGGGCGCGGGGCCGCGGCGGCTATCGGCTTCCGATGGCTTCTGCCCGAACGCGGGACGGGGCGGCGAGGGGCCGCCGCTGCCCTCCGCGCTCACCCCTCTGCTCTCCGCAGGCAGGGCAGGGGACAGCGGTCGTCCGCCGCAGTCTTCCCCGGGCGCCGGAGCCGGGGTCTCCCGGGCAGGAGCTGGGACCGGCCCGCCGTCGCCCCTCGCATTGCCGCCGCTCAGGGCCAGCAACGCCTCCCACACGGTGAGCCCGGGCGCGGGGAGGGGGTCGGGGTGGTGACGGGGGTCCACGGAGCGCCGCCGCCTGTCCCGTCCCGCGGGGCGCTCGGGGCCGGTTCTGCAAACTCGGAGCGGAGTAGCGTGTGGGTTGCGGAGCTGGCAGTCTGTAACCGCGCTGCGGAGAGTCTCCCCCCCTCCTGCAGCCCCCCTTCGCTCCGCTTTACGTCTCGTTGTCGGTAACAAATTAGATCTTATACACAGGCACCGAGGACCTGTTCTGGTAAATGCCTTTTTGGGGGTGACATTATTTTGGCAATGAGGTTAGTCACTGTGTTTAAAGGGTCGCGTGAGCCGTGGCGAGAAATGAAGGCTGCTCTCCCCTGATGTCTCTGATTAGCTCAGGCCGATAGCCGTCTTCCCTGGAAACAGCTGTCGTTGTACTCAGGGGCGACGATTGGACGACTCTGACTTTATTGCTGCGGTAGTTTACCTAAAGAAATAAGCACCGATGCTATGAAAAGGATATTATTTTTCCGGTTCTGTGATATCTCACATTATCTCCCTCTTCCAGTTAATCTACTAGGAATGGAACTTCCGAAGTATGCCACTATATATGGATGAGAGAGGGTATCTCTGTCCTGAAGGCATGACGGGGTAGAGAGAGGGGGCTGTGTGCTGTCGTGTTAATGCAAAATATCTGAAATTTTTATTGCATACATTTCCTTTTAAATGATGAAAAAATTCATACTGACCCTGAAAGGCATTGATGGCATACTTGGCTTAGAATTAATGAGTTCTCCACGGATGCTCACGTACTATCTTCGTAAACATATGGCAGAGCTTTAAACGGTAATGTGATTATGGGCTAGTGGAAGGTGAAACTATGCATTTAGATATTAGTGTTTCAGTGACTTTCTGTATAGCTTCAGGGGTAAAAGCATCTTATTCAAATCCAGTTATAGAAAGAATTGGCTTAAATTAAAAAATAAATGCAAGTTTATGTAGGGTGTTTTCAAGAGGAATGATGAATAGTCTGCAAATTTAAGGTGGAGCTGCATACTTGAGGTCAACATCGCTGTGTCTCTGTAGCTAGGATGTGTATCTGAATCGTTCACTACTGCCAAAGGTAGGTTTTTGCACATTTGCACTCCAGTTAAGTGCTGGTTGATTTGAGAAGGGAGAAAGTGGTCTGCTTTTTCTTTTAAGGCAGAAAATAATCATTGTACCAATGGCCTGGGCATGGATTGTGAAAATGCACATTTGGATGGGCCCCACTTAATAGCAGGGGCTGATGTGTAACAGAGCCCAGACTTAATTTAGAATCTGTGAAAGCCCAGTGGTCCAGTCGTCTGTCTGGGACTGCTGACTAATTTTGGAAGAACGGAACCGTGGTATTTTTACAGATACGTTTGTGTATGTATGATACATCTATCTGCATACACTATATATATGTATGTGTATAAAGTCTTTATGAAAGCGTGCAAGGAGTATTTGAGTATTGCATTTCTGCTTCCAGTATATTTATAAATGTATCATCATGCATGTACATGTGTTATATATAGCATATATATGCCTGTAGATAGATTATATACATATAGACAGAATGCCTATGGAAGCATTGAAGGATGATCAAGCATTATACTGCTGTGTTTCACGTCTTTCTGGGTTCTGACTGCTGCAGACTCTGCTGTGCCTTTGTGACACAGATTCTACTCCTCGGTCTTTATTTTACCTTGAGTGCTATTACAGAAATACCTCCGACAGGCTCTGAATTTTTTGGGGTATTATTTTGTGGTTGCCTAACATAACTTTTTATGGTAAGGATCAGATGTGACATCAGGATGCTGGATTTTAACCTAAAACAATGGTTATGTATGGTATGGGAGTGTTCTATAAACTTCAGGCCTGCTGACCTCAGCTGACACTGACTGAAACTATTGGTTTCATCCACTACTTCCTCAAATGAAATGTATTTAAAAATAAACATTTCAGTTTTCTCAAACCATTTTCTTCCTCTGTATTCATTTACTTAATCTGTTTTCAACCCTGTTGTGCCTGTGCGACTTCTCCAGTAGCTAAAAAATGGAATGAACATTTCTCTTTGGTGTTGCAGACTTTCAGAAGGCGTAGTTTACTTAGGCAGTTAAGTTGCCCGTGGCTGCCTGCACACGTGTGCATTGTGTGTACACTAATTGTGAATGGACACTATGGTGGAAATTTTTGATTAAGCCAAAAAGTTGTTCTTCTAGTGCAGATGGAAGAGTCCACTACTTGTCATATTTCTTGCAGCAGCTGTATAATCCAGCTTCTAGCAAAACTATTGATTCCTGCTTTTTAGTGTAGCCGAGTTGTTTGGCAGAATGCAGGAGCATGGGAGAACATGGAGGCAGAAGCAGGGAGATGCTGTCTTACACAGGCTTCACGTAACAGGGCAGACGTTTTGGCTGCAGTCTTTGCAATCACAGCAACCTTTGTTGCTAAGCAGACTGTTGTGTATTGTACCAGGGAAAGGTTTTGTTTGTTTTCAAAAATCTGTGGCTTCATCCTAGGTTTTTTCTTGTCTGTTTCCATCTTTGACTTTATCTTTTTGGATACTTTAATGGAAAACGTGAACTCTTTTCCAACCTCTTCTCCTTCTTGTTTTCCTTTCCAAGTCATTGCTTTCTCTTTTGAAGCCTTAAGTTTTTGCTTTGATGACTGGAACCTTTTCCTGTTCGCTCTTTCTTGTTTCATTACGGTGTTCTTGCAGCCACTTGACATACTGCAGTAGAGATTTATCTTGCTTGCCTGCTGCTCTGCTTGTGTAAATCCCCACCCGTCTGTGAGTCTCTCTCTCAGACTTTTGTCTCCTGCCTACCTCCATCTCTGTTCTTTCTTATTTGGCACATATCCCTGCGTTCTGCACTCTTCCTGTTTCCCTTGCAATGAAGCCGTCTTAATCTTTTTCTCCTCCTGTCTAGGGCGGTAACAACAGCCCATTTACAGTGCCTGATTCAGTGCCCTCTTTCCTCAAGGCTTTTCCATGATTTTCTTGCAGCCAGGGCTGTTTTCTTTTGCCACCAAGGATGGGTGTCCACCCATATACTTTTGCATCATTTAGTCTTAATCTTAAAATGTAATAATAATAATAGAATTACTTGATAATGGAACAGGGATTCCCATACCCTGTTACCTGAAGATCTGCTCCAAGTTTTTATTGTATGCAGCTGCTTTACAGCACATAAGAAAGAAAATACCCGCCCACTGTGCTGTTCTCGTGTAAGAAGCTGCCACAGAAGTGCTGTCATGTTTGAGCGGAAGTAAGTATATAGTCCTGACCTGGACTTTGCTATATCTAGGTTTCTTTGTGTGTTTCTTCTTCTTCATAAAACTTTTATGGAGGGAGAGTATGCAACTAACTTTCCTAGGGTGACTGCAGTACATCTGGGCACATCTCTTATACCCATGAGTGTACCTGAAGGTTCGGTTTAACGTTTGCTGACTGTCCTTCTTGATCTCAGTGTGTGTGAAACACGGGAGTGTCCCAGAAGTATTTGGGCTCGCAGCACATGCCCAGCGTAACCCAGACAGGAGGAAAAGAATTTATCAATCAGTATCACTCGTCAAGCGTAGTTCTGTCTCTGAATATATTTGCAGTATAAAGCCAAGGTTAACACTTGAAAAATAAGCTTATATCGTCTGTGTGTGACAGCAGCAAAATATCTATCGCGTTTGTTTTTTCTGTAGCTCTTGTTGAGCACAAGCTCTTTAGGACAAGGGCTTAGTCTTCCTTGGTGTATAAAACCCAAACTCATAATAAAGCCATTATGATAATCCTTCATTATCGTTATTGTGCTAATTAGCAGCTATTTTTAGTTCTGAACAGAGGAATGCTGTTGAATTCATTTATCAAGGAAAAGGGCCTTTTGTTCACATTTGCTCGGGCTCTAGTCAACAGAATATGCAACGAAGCGTGCTACACCTGATACTGGTACTTCTAGCATGTCAGATGCAGCGGGGCTGAAACTGGCATATCTACAAGTACTGTAAAGACCACTGCTGTCATGGTGTTGGGTCCTATAGTGACTGTAGTTCTTGTAGAAGGCTTTGAGACAGACCATTGCATTACTGAGCGGTACCTCAGGGGAGTTGTCAGTTTACGTTCTGCGTTGGAAGGACGGAGTCAGTTTTATGCTACCACTATGTTGTAGCAACTTTGTAATCTTGACATGGTAATGTAGACTACTTCTGTTCTTAAGCCCATTTCTGGGGAGAAAAAAAAAAGGAAAAAGAAAAAATAAATACTTCTGGTTATGTTTTTGCTGGTGTCTATTTTAAAATTAGGTGAATATTTCTGGCAAACCATCTACTTCCATAAACTGAGCTGACTAAAGTTAAAGCAAAATCATATACCTCCAAAACCATTTATGAAACACTCCAGAGAGTGAAAAAGTAAAAAGCATTGTAATATCTCTGTTTTGCAGTTGATGTTGCCAGACGATTCAGGATTAGTTGTTTGAATTGAAGCTTACCTGGTATTTCACTACGTTCTATTTGGAAGTGTATATGCATCAATAGGTTTTTGAAAATGAGTGCTATAAAAATACGTAAATCTTAGAAGGCATAGACAGATCTGAGCACAAGCAATAAAATATGGTAGTAAGTACACTGCGTAAGTGCATGCGGGTTGCTGGTTCTGGAATTTACAGGCCCATGTGCATCAGCAGAAGGGAGATGCATCATAAACCTCTCAGGCTTCTGGTTTCGGATGAATGGCTGGTAGAGCTTCTGCGTACCGTAGGCAGTTCGGTATAGGACTAGGAAGGCAGTAGCCCTGTGTAGCCTTCCCAAGGCCATTAGCTGTGGTTCAGAGAACTTACAGCATCACTGGTAAAGCCTGTGGAGCTGTAACAGTGCAAGCCTGAACTTGACAGAAGTCATGGACAGCCGGTAGGCAGAAGTAGATCCGCAGAGCAAAGGTCTGGAGAGAATCCAACCCTCTGCTCATCCAGATAGGAAACAGAAGATAAGGTGGTGATTCCTCAGCTGCAGGAGCCTGAGATACGGTGGTCCACTTTTTCATGTTGACTTTGTTGCTGTGATGCATCTGAAACTCCTGTGAAGGTTATAAAAGAAAAGTGAGCTCTGATCTCCCCCGCAAGTTTTGGAATAGAGCCTGCACTGTTTTTTCATCTACAAAGAAAACCAGCGCTACTGTCTGCATCTGCATTTGCATTCCCAAGCAGCAGCTGACTGAAACTGGCCAAACCGGTCACTTTGAGGTGAAGCTGGGTAATGCTGGTGATTTCATTCTGCTGCTTGGGGAAAAAAAAAAATAAAAGGCATGAGTAGAAAGAGAAACTGCGGCTGCCTGAAGGTAGGGAAGCAGAGGCACACAGTTTACACTTGAGAAATGTGTTTGCACACATGCTTTTTGGAGAAGAACATCCGCAGACTTTTGCAGCAGTTAAGAGTGCACGCATTTGTTTTTTTTCAAAATCCTCCTACGAGGCAAATAATTGAAGTTTGAATCCTGCAGTACATCTATTGCAGTACATCTATTGAAACGTGCAGTGCTTAGGAAGGGCAGAAGATAGTTTACTGTGAAAACAGGTGACTCAAGTGAAAAAAAAAAAATAATAAAGTATGTGAAGTGTTGTCAATGAGCACTTGAGTTAAGAAATTCTTAAAAGCAGTTTTCTTCCTTCTGCTGTTTCTTCCTGCGCGTTAATATTGTCTACTCACAGTTTGTCTGCTTTGCTGGTCAACCAGTGCTGCAGAAGAAATGTTTGTACCTAGATTTTCCTGGTTTTGGTACATGTAGTCTGTAGTGTTACTCTGCTGCTTCACTGTGCATTTCTCACTTAGCACAGTTCTGCAGTCCTGCATGTGCCGAGCCTCTGTACGCATCTTACTAACTAGATGTGGTTCTTCCAAGGATCATTTTCTGGCAGTTCTTGGGGCTGAATTCTCTTGTGTTCAGTCGATGCTGCACATACAGGGTCAGGACAACCTTCAGGAGGCTGCTGCGGGAGCGTGCTTCAAGCTTGACCTGAAGGAATTCCCTGTAGGCCTGACAGACTCGTTAAGTCCCCCTGATGATTTAATTCCCGGTGCTTTGGGACATCAAACCAGGAAGGCAATTAATGTCATCATCCTCATAGACTTTCACTGTGCTTGAATGTTACAGGTGCCTTTGCTCTGAATTGTCGTCGTGTGGTAACGCTTTCTGTGAGATCAATCAAATTTGGGAGCGTGAGCAGAAATTGCTCTGCAAATAAACATACGCAGTCTGACTGCGGTGATGAAATAAAATGGACCAGTTATTCAACATGAGTCAAAATGGAAACAGAAGAACAGTGAGCTCAGCAGAAACAGTCCCTGGGAGCTCTTGTTGTTACACTGCGTGAGCTTCAAAGCTGCAGATTTCAAAATATTATTCAAAGGTGAAGCTGGTGTCTAGCTGGCTGTTCCTTGGGAGCGAGTTACTAGGTTTACAAAAGCACATTTTTGCCATGTCAGAGAGATAACTTAACAGAAGCAAAAAGCATGCTAGAGTCTGCACTGTATGTCCTGGCTTTTTTGCAGCATGGATTTCGTTGCCTCATCACATCATACAGCTGTCATTTTCTGATTTAATTTCAACAACTTTAAGTGAACAGGGAATGTGTTTTCCTTAGCCATGTAGAAAAAATAAGGTTCCGATTAAATGTGCTCTCAGCCCTGGCTTGATCATCTGTCTGAGAGTATTTGTGAACCTTGGGTTAGTAATTTGGCATAAATTTTAAGGCTGGTGAATCAGCTGGAGAGACAGCAGGGGAATTCTTCCCACGTTTGTATAAGACCAGGCGGAAAAGACAGACAAATTATTCTCTACTTGAGAGCAAATGAAGAATTTTAAGGACAGCTATTTTAGTGGCAAATATATGCTTGTAAATTTCTTGTTTCTCCTTAAAAGTAACGAGTTTC
Source organism: Alectoris magna (assembly GCA_030625065.1). Taxonomy (NCBI): domain Eukaryota; kingdom Metazoa; phylum Chordata; class Aves; order Galliformes; family Phasianidae; genus Alectoris; species Alectoris magna. The sequence goes on along the minus strand of CM060560.1, from coordinate 163,447,102 downwards.
ATGCAGTAGCTGTTTTCACACCCCAGTACTAACAGTGTTCCTTTGCTTGAACATGCTGAATGCTTTTTCTCCCTTGTGAAAACTGTCAAGAGCAGCTGTCAACTAATACTGTTTCTGTCCCTTTAAAATAAAGTTGCGTGCATGATCTTTGAGGCAAAGATTTTCTTTCCGTTCAAGTCTGTATCTGGTCCCCGATCTCATCCTGGTTAAAAGTCATTACAAGACTGGCTTGGCAAAGTGCTGGAGGATATACTTACGTTCCTCTGATTTGAATGCTTTGCCAAATAGTGACTGTCTCAATTGCTAGCGGTGAATGGCATCTCTTGAACTTCAGAGATGTCCAGGTTCTTTTCCTCCTCGTGTATTTCACAGCACATTCCTCGTTGCTTAAAATTTTATCTGGCCCTTCTGATATTCAGCAAATTTGGAACAAGTTAAAAATCTTGATTTCTGAGAACAGGTGACAAGGAGAGCCTTAGCTAAGTAAACCCTAGAAGATATTCTATATCCATCTCTGGCATAAATAAAAGTGATGCTGTGAAGGTCTGATTTAATATCCCCTGAGCATAGTGCTTGATGTAACAGGACTGTTGCTTTGAAGGTTCCTTGGGGGAAATGTTAGCTTAGCAGAGTAACACACCGTGGACTCTTCTTTGTTGCAAACATTTCAGAGGGTCAGGAAAGAGACATTTGAGAAACAAGGATCTGGAAAATGTAATGGCATCTAGCAGCATCGTAGTATAAAAGCTGCATTTTTAAATTGTGTAGACAGCTGACTTCTAATAATGCACTTTGTTTTTAGGTAGCTTAGGCAGGATGGTGGGTTGCATAATATATATGAAGCAAGATTCATGCCTTTATTGTTAACTGGGTGTGTATTTATTTTCAATTTTAGGTTGGAGGCAGTAAGCACACAATGAACGAGCACCTCCATGTTGGTAGCCATGGACAAATCCAGGTTCAACAACTGTTTGAAGATAATAGTAACAAGAGGACGGTTCTGACAACACAGCCGAATGGACTTACAACGCTAGGCAAATCTGGATTGCCAGTGGTTCAGGACAGACAGTCAGAGAGTGCTCACAGACGACAAGGGAGCTCCAGCTCTTTAAAATCTACAGATGGAACGGGGAAGGTGAAAGCCTCCGTTATGACACCAGAGCAGGCAATGAAGCAATACATGCAAAAACTAACAGCTTTTGAACATAATGAAATTTTTGGCTACACCGAAATATACTTTTTGGGTCCAAATGCAAAGAAGCGGCAAGGTGTGATTGGTGGTCCAAACAATTGTGGGTATGATGATGACCAGGGGTCGTACATACAAGTACCCCACGATCATATTGCATACAGATATGAAGTCCTGAAAGTTATAGGGAAAGGAAGCTTTGGGCAGGTGGTGAAAGCCTACGATCACAAGATGCATCAACATGTGGCACTAAAAATGGTGAGAAATGAAAAGCGTTTCCATCGCCAAGCTGCGGAAGAAATTAGGATTCTGGAGCATCTCCGGAAACAAGATAAGGATAACAACATGAATGTTATACACATGTTGGAAAACTTCACATTCCGCAGCCATATCTGCATGACATTTGAATTGCTGAGCATGAACCTGTATGAATTAATAAAGAAGAACAAGTTTCAGGGCTTTAGCCTGCCTTTGGTCCGCAAGTTTGCCCACTCCATTCTACAGTGCTTGGATGCTTTGCACAAAAACAGAATTATTCACTGTGACCTTAAACCTGAGAACATTCTGTTAAAGCAGCAGGGCCGAAGTGGTATCAAAGTGATTGATTTTGGCTCAAGTTGTTATGAGCATCAGCGTGTCTACACTTACATTCAGTCACGTTTTTATCGTGCGCCTGAAGTCATCCTTGGTGCTCGTTACGGGATGCCCATCGATATGTGGAGCTTGGGGTGTATTCTAGCGGAGCTTCTCACTGGCTATCCACTTTTACCTGGAGAAGATGAAGGAGACCAGCTGGCTTGTATGATTGAGCTGTTGGGCATGCCTTCCCCAAAACTTTTAGATTCATCCAAGCGAGCCAAAAACTTTGTGAGCTCTAAGGGTTATCCCCGCTACTGCACCATCACAACCTTGTCTGATGGTTCTATAATACTGAATGGTGGACGCTCTCGGAGGGGAAAGTTACGTGGCCCACCAGAGAGCAGAGAATGGGGTAACGCATTAAAGGGGTGTGACGATCCCCTGTTCCTTGACTTTTTAAAACAGTGTTTGGAATGGGATCCTGCTATCCGAATGACACCCAGCCAGGCTTTGCGGCATCCCTGGCTAAGGCGACGGTTGCCGAAGCCTCCGACTGGGGAGAAGGCCTCAGCAAAGAGAATTACAGAGAGCACTGGTGCTATAACGTCGATTTCCAAGTTACCTCCGACTTCAAGCTCAGCTTCAAAACTGAGGACTAATTTGGCACAGATGACAGATGCCAATGGGAATATTCAGCAAAGAACAGTGTTGCCAAAACTCGTTAGCTGAGTTTGAAAAACCCAATGCTGTTAATATGAGAGATACAATGTGGCTGAGCCTTATTTGTATGAAAAAAAAAGTAGCTCAGATATACGTTTTTATTTGCTCAATAACTTTATTCATTTGTATCTTTCAGCACTCATTTTAAATGTAAGAAATGTTGATTTTGTTTTTATAAAAACATGGGGACAATGCTTTAAGTTTTTATACTTATTTTTTAAAACGTTTGTCTTCTACAGTACAAATAGCCTTACTGTAACTAGTGCGACACAGTAATAAACATCAGTGGCTGGCCACTGGTTACAACGTGACTGTCATGCATTGCAGTGTGGTGTCAAAGGTATTACCTTTCTCTTCCATGGTTCACAGTAAGTTTCAACTGGGGTAAATTTCTAAGACTCTAACTTTACGGGTATGGGTCTTGATCCTGCAGACAATAACACTTAGGCCTGACTGGACTCCAGGGAGAATGCAGTTAAGCACCTGTAAACTGGTTATCTGAAGTGGAGCCCTAGCATGAAATACTGTCATTTTCTGTATGGTAGCCCAGAAAAAAAAGCAGTGGTATCACTTAGTAATGATGCAGTCACCTCCTGCAGAATGTTTTATCTAACACATAATAATGGTTTTGATTAAAGCGAGCATTTAAATATAATGCAAAAAACAAAACAAAAAAATGAACTTTTAGGGCTACAGTGACTTTTACCTTACATGCCATGTGCTCGAGTTTGAAGAACAGGCAGTCAGAATGGCGATGGAAGTACGACCGTTCCTCTAAATCTGAAAGTTGTTTCTTAAACCTGAAGTCAGGTGAAGCAAAACATTCGGGACTTCCTTTCAGGTATATAACGCTGAGCATTCACACTGGGTTTCTCTCAATTTTTTTCCTCTTCCGTTTTCTCTCTTAATACACAGCTCGGCTTCCCAAATCACATAGACAGAAGTGCTTATTTTTTTAGTTTTATACTGTAACTTCCAGACTGTTAATGCTACACGAATTTCACAGGTTCCTTGTGTTTCCTCTGACGATGCCTATCTGAGCAATTGTGACCTCTTTGGTATGCTTACACTTCAGTTCAAACCTGTATGTAGGGACAAACACTATGTTATTGTATGGTTTTCTGTAGAGAAGTACTTGTCATTAGCATAGCTGTAGACACAGATAGATATCCTCTTTGGAAAGATTTTTAATTGATGGACACCATCTTAGATATTTACTAATACAGGCAGAGTATCAAAGGAAAGTTCAATGATTGGAATTTGAATTGATCTTTGATATTTGTAGCTGAAAATGACTTTGAAGGAACAGTTAGAAATACGTGTAGATTTGTTCACGTGTGTATGTGTGTGCTGATGCTTGGCTTTTCATTTTTTACTTCGAACTGTATTCATGGAAGAAAGATGGTCTTTACTGAGGAATAGTGTCTAGACCTACCTGAGAAATATTCACACGTTGTAGCATGTTTTCAACAGGAACGGTTGGGAATCTAAGACCGATATTTCATCACATGCAATGGCTGTGGTCTACACTGGATGTCTAAAACAACCTGTGAAAAGGGAGTTTTAAAGAAAGCGGAATATAATCTGGGAGGGTTTGTGGATGTTAACAACGAGGGAGGCTAGAACGGATTGCATAAAACCTCAATAACTTTACTATAAGCAAACATTATATGCACAGATCTTAAGTTACCTGTACAAATGATTAAAAACACTTAAAGCATGGTCCCCTGAGAGGCCAAGAAAGTTTCCGGTTAAGTTCTCCTACACGTTCATTAAGATTTACCACTTACAGCCTGATTTTGTTTGTTTGTTTTAGTTTGTTTCTAATTTAATGTAAGACTGGGGGAAGGATCTAAACATGAAATGACAGAATTCTCAGGAAACATATCACTCAACTTCTTGCCAAAAACTCAACACCTAAAGAAGCTCCAAAAATAGTTTCTGAGTATTTGTTGATTGATAACTGTAAAAAGTAGAGCATCAATCAATCAACCATTTTTAGTACTTTTTTTTTTTAGATAAAAAAGAGTGTTTCCTGCCTCTAGTCAAATTAAATTATTTAGTGTTCAATGTTCACAACTTTATACAATGTGTGTAAGTGCAATATATAAACATGTATGAAATCATGTTAAAAATGAAATATAATAATACAACGAAGAAAAGTGGCTTTTGGAATATGAATATCCAATAAGTTATGGTCAGTAAATCCTAAGTCCGGAAAAGAGATGATATATTAATTTTCATAACTGACTCCCATGACTGGGAACACAATACTGTGTATTTTTCTACAGTAGCTTCCTCCACCAACTACTTGGCTTTACCAGTCCTTTCTACCTTAGCTCTTTCTGCAAAAGTTAAGAAGTAGGGTTACTAATGTTAGGGATGGAAAAAGAATCACCTTCCCCTTAACATATTTTAAAGAAAATCTTGATACATGTTCCTGCCTTTCATGACAATTGAAGGTGAAAGCATTCATAATGTTTGTGGGTCATTAACGGGCTAAAACCACTGAATTTTCTTTTCCACGTAACCAGTTCTTAATGCCAATAACGCATTTATGACCAACCTTCTTCATAAATGCTACCGGAAACTTCAAGGCCAAAATATAGTGTGCAGAGCTATTTTTTTAACCCAAATATAGTGGAATTTCCTCTATAATAAAGAAGGAGCTACATCAAGGTTTTTAAGTTATGTAGCTGCTTTTTATTGTAGCTTATTTATACCTGTATAAAAGGGACGGGGGGGGGGGGTGGGGGGGGAGGGGAGGGAAGGAATGTTGCCTCTTGCTTTGGTGTGATTTTATTATAAGGGCTCTGATAATTAGGCTGATAGAAGTTGGCTTGGAAACAGTGCTTAGTCTCACATGTTACCATTGTCTGGAGATGTCTGAGCTATTTTCAGATTTAGTAATAGCACAGTGTTGTCTTGTCTTCGGTTGCAGTCTCACTTGGCTCAGTTTCTTGCACCACTGGAGTGTTCATTACCGATGAAGTGTATTGGAACAACAGAGTGATGCAAGATGTGTAAATCAACAGCAGAAGATGGATTGTGCCCTTGGTGTTAACAATGTGCCTTTTGTTACAAATGCCATGTTGTAGGGCATGCATCTTGGCCTCTTTAACCCTTTGAACACTGGATAGTAGGGTTGAAATCTATTTTTAAATGCTATACCTGTCTTAAAACATCCTGTAGATTACTGAGGCCTTAATAGAAACAATAAGGCAATCGCATTGCTAGGGTGGAAAGGACACTCTGGTCTGGTAGTACGTCTCATTAAGGGGTTAAAGATGGCCCTTCCTCATTGGTTATACTTTAACATCAAATTGATTATTATTATTTTTAATTCATTTTTGTTATGGTGACATTAAACAGAAATCAACTGTATTTGTAAAAATTTACCTCAAACTCTTTAGTTTTATAGTGTGATTTAATCCCAGGGCATTTGGTATGAACCAAAGTGCATTCCTTTTATATGTGCCTGGCTCTTATAAAGGCGGCCAGGGATTTTTACAATTTGGGTGCAAGGCACTTAAGCCACTTTTAACTTGGTGGGTGGTTTGGAGTTATAAATGACTTCATGGGAACGTTGGAAACACTTTAGACATAAGTAGCATTGGGCAATATTAGAATCTTTAAGAAAGGGCGTGCATTATTGAACGCTCTCCATTTTTTAGTATTTTTTTCCATCGATAATATTTGTGATAAGTACAAAAAGAACTCTTTATTTTTTTTCCAGCCATTAAAGATTAGAATATTGCCCATTTTTATGCTATGGTAGCATTGAAATAAAACAAACAAACAAACAAAAAAAAAATTGTGAATTGTTGTTTCTAGGGGCTTGTACATCTGTGCTACAAATTGTAATTACTCGGTTGAACTGCTACAATTACGTCTAAGCAGTAGCTTGGGTTTTTATTGGGCAACGACTTAGACACGTGACTGTAATATGCTGCAACTGTGTGTACTGAAAACGTGAAAAGCGATTGAATGTGGACTGTGTATATATGTATGTATAATTTTCTGTGAGATGCTGCTGTTGCCACTTAACATTAAAGATGTTGTAGTGGGTTTTAATCCTAGTGGCCAGTTTTATGATACTGTATGTATTGTACAGCTGATGACAGGAGTTAAGACTGTTCTAGTGAATATTTGTTACATTTTATCGTTGTGGCCAGAGATCATTTCAGAATAAAATTTTATGTCTTACTTTACTTCTCTCCACTGTAGTTTGGATTATTATTATTATTTCTTCTGGTCGTAAAGATAATGATTGGGAGTGCTGGCATTTCATTAACGTAGGAAGGCCTTATCCCAGCCCACTGAAGCCATTGCCGGCAGCATCTTTGTTCCTCAGAATGCCTCCTGATACCTGCGCGTTGTTATTTACCTGTTGCTGGAGGATGGCATTTGTGCTGCCTTAGCTATCCTGACAGCCATGAAGATTGCCCACTGACTGCTTTTGACCTCATGGTTCTGAAGCTCTTCTCAGGACTTAGAAAGCAACACATTGCTTGTTTTTCTTTGCCCCATGCTGTAGAGAAAACCATCCAGGAACTTCAGTATTGAAATGTGGATTGTTTTTGTCTTTAAACTGCTTTAATTTCTTTTTAATTAAAAGTTATTATTTGTTCCTTTCAAAAATACTTCTTAAAAAAAACCCTCAACAAACCCAACAAAACAGATCCGGGGTAATATCACTACTTGGTGTGGAACTGTCTTCTAAGTAACATCCACGTTCTCTTCCTGGTAATGCCAATGAATGCCCAGAGCAGTTTTATCGAAAAGCTTTCTGATTCAAGCGAGCATAGGCCGAAATCAAGGGATTTTTGCAGCACTCCAGTGTCTGCTGTGTAACGCAGCTGGGAGATTTGATAGCAAGAAAAGCATTGAGATTAAATACAGATAAACACTGTTTACAGCCCTAAAAGTGCAGTGAGCTCAAAATTAAATCCTTGTGGATTAAAACTTCTTTGTTCCTCTGAGGGAAAAGGGCAGTTTTAAATTTTCATTTTATTTTTCTCTTTATAAATGTTTTTTTTCATTCCAATCTGCATGTCCCACACTCCCCTCTAGCTACCTGTCCCTTTTGCCAGCTCTTGCACGCTTCTGTTGTATCTATTTTGCCTTCTGAAGAAGGAAAGGAATTACCTCATTTGATTTCAGTTGTCTGGAAGTTGACTGTGGGTCTTTTCTCTAAGTCTTTTTAGGTCTAAAGGGTCTTTTCTCTAGGATTTTGTTTCAGAAGCATAATTTATAATGGGAATATACTGCTAGCATAGCCTTGTGCTTTTTATCCTAGAGTTTTAAGAGGAAGAAGATTCCTTGTTTTTGTCCTGTGTAGACAGCACTGGAAGTCTCCCAGCCCTGAAATATAGTGTAGGAGAATAAAAGTGGCATTTATAGCATCAGTTTCTGCTCCTTCACAGAAATCCTCTGTGACTCTTGGAACTGGGGTTTCTCTGTGTCATTTTCCCTATTTGGTTTTGTGTCTGTTTGTTTATGCGCTTGTTCATTTGTTTGTGTTTAAGAAGCACTTTCCAGCCTCTGACTGTGGTGAGCCTTGGATTTCTGCCTGCTGTCAAGCCCTTTGGAATCTATGATAGAGTACTGTAACTGTTAAAATTGTGTTTCTTCAGCTTTTTCCCAATGCTAAACAGAAAATCTACGTTAGTATCAAACAGAAAAGACAGGAGATGCACATTCATCTCCAGCTACCCGGCTCCAGTGTCCAAACCAGTCTTTAACCAGGTTCCTTAACCTCTGCACAAAGAACAAAAGAAATGCTAAGTAATTCAGAATCAAACAGCTTGTATCCACCGACTGACAGGGAGAAAAGAAAGTGACTTCTAAAGCAAGGTCATGACATCTTTGTGGAGGTTTGGGACATAGCTGGAGTCGAGGAGAGGTCCTGCTGGGAAGTTTTTGGGCTGGCAGCCCCGTACACTGCTGTAGGGGGTGGCAAACACAGCGTTCCTGCTAACAGGGCTGGAATTGTTTTTCCCTTTTCACAGATGGTATTTTCATTGCTTTGCTTTGCTTTGGTTATCTGCAAGCGGCACGTGACCATGTATAACTTAACATACCTAAAGATACAGTCTGGAGTAGCCGCAAATGTCGAAGTTTTACTTTATAGCTGATGTCAGCCCTGGGAAAACCAGAGGTTCTCATTCAGTGGCTGTCAGACCCGATGTGCCCTGTGCACAGCACCCATAGAGTACACGTAGGTATGCCTGTCTAACTGCAGTGCATTGCAAGAGAGAGGTGAAGTATTAAACCTTGATTAAACATAACGTGGGAGAGAAGCACTTATCATAAAATTAAAACAATTGACAATTGTATTCTGGAGTTTTTGAACCAAACTCAGCTTTCAAGTGTAGTAGTGATGTGTTTTGTAAGAGGTTAATAGTAAGATTTACTTCAATTTCAATGTGGCAGCAAAGTTTGTAAAGCCCACACCAAAAATAAAAATGGATTTCTAAAGATCCCAGTACTCATCATGCCCAACTGTGATACTTCCAAAGCAGAATAAAGATGTGGAAGACCTTTTCAAAGGTCTTTGCAAACCAGCTTTGCCCAGGACAGCCTGGCTGTAGCGAGGCAGGAGGCAGCTGGTGGCTCTGCCTGCAGCTGGTGGCCCTGCCTGCAGACTGCTTGCCAAAGGCTGCGAGTTCCTACAAAAGGGCTTTGAACATTGCTGTCATAGGGAGTGCCAGGAGACCTGCCAGCCTGCCGATGGGAGCTGTGAGGAACCGTGCACTCAATCAGTGTGACAATGGTTCTGCTCCCCTCAGGTGCTGTTGTTCCTGATGGGCATGGGGCAGGGATGCTTTGGTGAAGCCCAGGTGATGCAGTCACACGGGAGAAGGAAATGGTTCAAATGGGTAGGGGGTTGGAAGCATCAAGCAAAGCAGCTCAGAGCTTGTTGGGGGTGTGAGGAGGCTGTCACGTGTTGTGCTGCTGGAAAGAGGGTAATGTTTCCTCTCACGAGTGTTTGCAGATGGCCTGTCTTAATTAACTTTGACAAGTACCTAAGTTGCTGTAAGTTACGCCACAAATGGGATTCTGAAACTTCCATTTTTGTCACTTTTGACTAAAGCATTTTCCCTCCTCCCTGTACAACATTTCCATTTTTCTTTCCATGTAAGGCTCTGGAGATGAAATGAGAACTTTGCATAGCTGAGGAGCTGTATTTTGATTGACTAAATGATTTATAATTAGGAGGTAACTACTGCCAGTACTCCTCATATGCTGATTAAGAATTGCCTCCAGCAAATCAATGCAGGCAGGGCTGCCAGAAAGGCAGTGCTGGTGTGTTTGCACAGCAGACAACTTTCAGCCCCAAATTTCCTTCTTCCTCTGCTGCTGACTCAGACAAATTATGACCAACGGCTCTCTAGGTGTTACCAGGCTGCCCTCTGAGGGCCCATTCAGTGATTTATGACCCTCTTTGTGGAAGCAGAGGTGCTGGCAGGCTTTTCAGAGCCTTTGCACAGTGTGTGTGTGAAACCAAGTTGAGGGCACGTGGGTTTTTTGGAGGATGTGAAGAAGAAACCTTTCCCCACCTGGTAGAGGCCACTCAGCCTGCTCCCAACAAGCAGCTTCTCAGGTGGGCTCCCTTAGGCAAGGGTAGGAGAGAGCTGGGTGCTACTGGGCTTCAAGGAGTTGCAAGAGGATTCCCCCCGTCTGCCAAAACCACAGCAAAACAGGCAGCTGGGGTGTTCTGACCAGGCAGGAGCTGGGATCATGCTCAATCTGCACGTATAGCAGAGAAGCAACTTGAGGCTGCCCAGTCCTGCTTGGTCGGGTCCCTGTTGGCTGAGGTAGGCTGCCCTCTGGCCAAAGCTGAGGACATCCTTTGAGCTGTCTCCTTGGGAGAGGGCAGGTCAGGGAGCGCAGCGGGCCCAGGGAGAGGGCGGTCAGTGCTGAACAAGGGATTGCTTTCCTTCTGCCACTCATATCTGCTGAACAAGGGATTGCTTTCCTTCTGCCACTCATATCAGCAACCTGCTGTCGCACTGGGCTTGGATATCAGGGAGCTACCACCTGCCTGAGCCATAAGCACCTTGAAAAAACAATTCAGGTGACATAAACCCAGGGGATTAAAAGAAGCTACTATATTGCCTTAAGACATTTCAGCTTTCAGAGTTTATGTTTATCTGTTTTTTTTCCTTCCTTCCAACTGTGACAGACAGAACCTTTCCAGGATCATAAAGCCTACAGGACGCCCACTATTACTGCATGTCATAAATTCCCTTACATAAATTTACTACTTTTATGCTATAAAAGAAGTACTTAGCTTACAAGCTCCTACTGCTCCTGTTGGAAAGCTTTTACAAAACACCATTTCTCTGATGGTCAGAAACGTGCTTTTAGCTTAAAATAGTTGATGACATTTTTTTCACATTATCTGTTCTTGTGCCAACGTTGTCTTCTAGCTTCAATGATTCTTCAGCCCTCACGGTATTTGGGAACGTATTTATAAAGTGTAATTGTATCTCCCTCAGCCTGTATTTTGCTAGGCTAACCCCATTAAGCTATATTTGTCTCATCTATAAAACTGACTCCCCAGTCCCATCATCCCTGGTTGCTGCACCTGTTCCAGCTCGAGCTGAGGCCGGCCTTCATGTTGCACTCCCACTGGGGCTGCATGTAGCACACAGCGTGTCTCTCCCCACTGCTGCTGAAGTTCTTCCCCATGCACCCCAGGGATGTTCTGCCTTGTGTCGTGTGGGCAGCACACAGCTGTTCCTCAGTCACTTTGCTGCCCCCCTCCCTCTGTTGTTTGCCGATGAGAAACAAATTACAGCAAAAATTTCACTTGGCTGGTTTGCTCTGTTCAGTCTCCATTGTCTTACTCTAAGAAACTGAACCTCTCATGGGTACGTATCATTTGAGGAGCTGGGACTTTAGGAAAACATTAGAAACAATGTGATTGAGAAAAAGCAATCATAGTTGGCATTCTGTTTTCAAAGAGATGCTTAAGGATGTGATGCAGTTGGCTCTAATCAACACTGAAGGATCAATGTGTTGCCACTAAACCAAAAGTTTTGACTGCTATGCTGCCAGCTCTCATTTCAACTGATGTTTTTCCTCAGTTCCTCACTCCTTGAATTTTTGTGGCCTCATGAAAGAAGCCGGAAGAAATCACTTTACATCTAAAACTGAAAATGCTGCAAAAATGGTGCATAGAGTTTTCATATTCAGACACATAGAGAACACACTGAAACACACTGAAAAAAGATCTGTAAAAAAGTGAAACGGGTTTAGATTTGGGTGTTCTGTGCGCAGAAGCTTTGGCTGGCTAAAACTCCAGTCCTATGAAGATTTTAGTTCCTTTTTTAGGTTAATATACATAAGCATTTGTTGTTGCCAGGGTGGATTAGGAGTCGCATTCAAAGTGCTTTTGTGAAGCTTTTAAATCTGAAAGAGGTAATGTTCAGGACCCTAAGCCCCGAATAACTCACCTCTTTGGTGACCAGAAAATATGAGAATATTGAGTCTGGCACTGAGTGAATGGCCAAGGAGATAACAACCAGTGCCATAGCTGGATAGGTGCATGCTCATACCCAAGTTATAGCTTTCTTTTTTGAGGAGGGCTTAGGGATCTTGCAGTAAGTTTGCTGCCTTAAGAATGACATTTGAATTCAAAGTCAATTTAGGAGAATGCAGTTGTTTCTACCTGGCAATGAGCACAGTCAGGTATAGCTTTATTCTGAGTGGAGGCTGGGATAGATTTTTATTTTGGTATTAATTGCCCATCCAGACACAGCAGTATCCATCTGAGCTGAGGGCCAACACCAGCAGCCCTGCTCTGCCATAGAGCCATGCGGGGCTGCACTCCCCGCTGAGGGGCTTCGGCCTTACACAGTGAAGCCAGCAGCCTACAGAATGTCCTTGAAGGCCACTGTGTGAGAATGAGAAAAGACACTGACCTCCACAAGAGAACAATGAAGCTTAAACTCAGAAAATGTAAGGTTGGTGCTCCAAGACTCCTTGCAAAAATGCCCCTTGGTGAAGCAATGATGAGCTCACCCAACTCGTGGTGACTATTTTTCCACATACTGGACTGTAATCCTGCAGACATTTGTGTTTGGGTTTTGTTCACCTTAGTTCGTGAACTCTGGCTATTCAAATAGCAATATTCTGCCTGGAAGGGGGTAGTTTAAGTTAAGTAGTATAAGTAAGTGTTATAAGCCCATGAAAATGGCACGTTGCTTATGCACTGCACAAAACTTTCCACCCAGGCTCATATTTTCAAAAACTGCCTCTAATTTAGGGGATCCAAATTTAGACAGCCAGTAACTGGCTGCCTTGTGGAGATACTGCTGCCCACGAGTCCGGGCATGTACACTTCCCAGCCCCCAGAATAGCTCCTTCATGCAGCAGGACCAGCTCTCCCAGCTAAAACCTTTGCCATGGCTGTGAGCTTTGTGCTCCCTCACTCTAGGAAATTTTGTTTTGTTTTGTTTTGCTTTCCCCCAGAGTCTTGATATTACCCTAGATGGAAAGCGTCCTTCCCACTCGAATGGCACATGCCCATGTAACCACTTGCAGGTAACAGCTGTGAGGCCAAAAAGAGACACTGAAAGCACATCAAGTATTTCAAAGCAGAAAGGGCGATCCCTTATCACAAGAACCCATGTATGTTTGTTGTGCTGTGGCAGGAGCTGGCTGGTACCTCACCGTACACCATCTGCTCAGTGTTCACTTTGGTGCTTCTTCCTCCTGTGTCGCAGAGAAATCCAGAGGAATTCTCCTTCGAACATAATGGGGTGACAGGAACAGGGTGAAAAATACCATATTTAAAATGTTTAATGCTTTTGTTTGCTTGTTTTTGTGTTAACCTTGCAAAAGGCAGGGAGCTTATGGCTTTCTCACTGCATTTTCCCCTTGCCTGCTTGCACTTCTTCACAAGGAAGCTTTTCTCATCTTCTGATCTAACAAGTTAAAATGCAACATTCCCTCTTAAGTGCAGAGGTTTCACTGTGATTTAAGAAAAAAAGAAAAAAAAAGTTGGGTATGTGGCAATCCATCAGTTTCCAAAAATAAATGGAAGAATACCCTGGCAAGTTGTGGTGATCGCAGGATTAATGCTGTCTCATTACTGAATCCATGCAGGTAGCATTAAAGGGGGCTGAAAAACCACAGGGGACTCTGTAGGGTGTTTTTATGTTCTCAAGACAAAAAAAGAAAGCCTTTCAGTAACACTGCAATTTCCAGAGCCAGATGAGAAGCACTGGCATCGTAAGCGCCCTGTGACACAGGATAGAGCTGGCAGTGTCTGGATGCTGGTGCTTCTCCCAGCTGCTCCTACAAGTCAGAGAAACCAGACAGCCCCTTTTCCTCTGGGTGCTTCAAAATGCTCATAGAATATAAGGTTAAATGCTTATAATAATGGGTGGCGGTATGGCCCAGAAAATGACATGGGAAAAGCTGTGTACCTCTTTTCAGACTGAAAGAGGAGGTCAAGCCCTGTGCAAGGGACTGCCGCCACCACTGAGGAGGGCATGTTCTGGACCATGCATGCAGCAGAGTGAGGAGAAGAGCATTTCACAAGGCTGTACGCTGGGAACACACCAGCGAGCTCCTCTCACATCCTCTTGTGCAACAAACCTAGCATTGATTGACAATTTTGCAGATGTGCATGGGGAAAAAGAATGGAAACTTTCAGCTCTTGTACCATGAGGCACTGCAGCACCAACTTTTGCTCATCTCCTGTGATATTGCTGTCTACTGCTGTCTCCTTGCTCTCCCTTCAGAGAACAAGTGATGAGGTTGGAAAGGACTACATAGTCCTGCTGCGGTATGGGAAGGTGGTGTGACCCCACCGTGCATGGGGTGGGGGCCATTTCTTCTTTTACCTCTCTATTGTTGAACAATCTTTCCTGCCCTCATGGTGGGGACACACGAGGCTATTCTTTTGGGAATCAGGCATATGGATATACACTGGCACTTCCCAGCTGCAGGATGTGATCCATTTCTGTTTTTACGCAGGACTCCCATGCTGTCAGCTGTTCAACTCTTTGTGTTGGCACAGAGGTGGCAGCAGGCCCCACTGTCCCCATTGGGGCTGCCTGGTGTTACCCACACAAAATGTCTCTGATGTGAGGCACTTTGGAGTGTCCATGGGAGACTGCTTATCAAAAACATGGCAACCCTGCCAAAGAAACCTCCCCTGTGGCACCTGCTCTTGCTGCCAGGGGAGCTAAGCATTAGGGTGTCACAAGCCCTTTTCCTGTTTGTGGTTTATACCAGCTGTCCACCTGCTCTCAGGTAATGATGTCCCTATATCTACAGTAAGTGACTTGTTACATATGTGGGCAGATAGATAGTGACAAGACAAGGGGGAGTGGCCTTAAAGTAAAAGAAGGGAGACTGAGGTTAGATGTGAGGAGGAAATTCTTGATTCAGAGGGCGGTGAGGTACTGGCACAGCTGCCCAGAGAAGCTGTAGGTGCCCCATCCCTGGAGGCATTCAAGGCCAAACTTGATTTGGCCCTGGGCAGCCTGAGCTGGTAGGTGGCATCCCTGCCCTTAGCAGGGGTTGGAACTGGTTGGGCTTCAAGGTTCCTTCCAACCCAAACCATTCTACAATTCTATGGTCCTATGATAAGTAATTTTGCTTGTCTAATTCTCTGGAGAAGAAGCTTCTCTGATAATTTGCTTAATGAGTTAGTGCTGAGACTGTGATAGCCACTCTACAAATTGTTTAGTATTGCAGTAATTTTTATGAATGTTGCTCATGTGTGTGTATTTGTCAAGTTAGTTAGGTTAGTGTTTCCATGACTTTGTCTGAAACTGAGATTTAACCTGTAGCAAAGTGTTATATCCAGACTTCACTCCAAGACGGGGATATCTGATGGATTGAGCAGGAATGTGTTACCAGTGCAACACATTATTGATCGTGGGAGTGACAAGTTCCATCTGAGGAAGGCAGAGATTTGAGATATTAAAGGATAATTATGAATCCCTTTACTGGGATTCCAGAATTGATTTCCTTAAATGTTACATAGCATATCTGATGCAGATCCCCTGAGATTTGGAACAATATTGTAAAATACCATCAATTTCTAGTTCCCTTCGTAATCATTTAATGAAGCCAGGGCGTCCTTTGTTAAATGGTCCCTTTCATCCTCTGGGTGAATTAGGTGCAAATATAATTAAAGTTTAGTTTAGAATTTGAACTAAATTAAAATCACGTAAATAACTGAATCTTCAGGATTGCCTTTCCTAATTAATTTCCTCTTGCAGGAATAGTCTTTTTATGATGCGTTAATAACTCCCAATTCCTATTGCGTATTTATCTAAGGCAATAGATTATATTTCCAATGTTTAACAGAAGATTCCCACAAGGAAAGATCTAATAAAGTGCTCTATTAGATATCGAGTGGTTTTAACTGTACTGCAGATTCTCTCAGTGACTCCAGCTGCTTCTGAAAGAGGAGACAATAAATCCATACTGCAGCACGGTGCCACATTTTATCTGAAACTCTGTGAGTTTCTTGATGTGCCGTGCAGAATTCCGGCACTCTGGATTGGGTAACCTGAGTGCTCACCAACACCAACAAATAGCATCACTTTGTTACAGTTTTACCCCAGGACTAGTTTGATATGTCTTTTGGAAACTTTGAAAATAATTCTACAAAGCTGTAGAAGCCTAGCATTGAGGATTTGAATTGTGTTTAGAGTAGTGCAAGCGTTACCCTACTATGTGGACTCTTGCCAGCTACAGACCCCAGGCCTCTGGTCCTATGCATTGAATTATCTTGTTTTCAGAAGTTACTAAGTGGAGGTAAGCTATTAAGCATGATTCAAGATTATGAAGATCGTTGTGTTAAATGTTTTCACTTATCAAACTGATTTTAAATAGGTGAACTACGAATCTGCTTATTGGATTGGTATAATTTAAGGTGATACAGTTCAAAGATGTTAGTAGTGAATAATGGGTGGAATTGGAACAGTGTATGACAGTGGCACAGAGCAACTTTTGTCTCTAAGAGTCTTTAATTGCGGAGGAAAAAAAGACGTTCTCATCCATTAAGTACTGCAATAATTTTGGCAAATGAATTTAATCATTTGAGGGTGGTGAATGCAATAAAACTATTCTGTGGTTTGCTTTAACTGCTTAGATTAAGATCCTGGTTAGCTTTCTGGCACAGCCCTGCTAGAATGGATTTCATCATCTCGGAACTCTTCATGCTGTATTTCGTAATCAAGGCATTTAGTAACCGTAACTCTGTGAGTCCTATATATAATTTCATGTATGCTATTGTAATGCTTGCTTTGCTGATCCTTAACTTGGGTTGTGATAGGCACTGACTGCGAGGAATAGAGAGCAATGGAGAGTAGGGACAAAAAATCACGTGGTCAAAACTGCATGGCATTTTTCACTGCTTTCTGCATAGATGTCTATAAACTGTCATATTCGCACACAGAGGCTTGAATCACTTGCACCATTTCTTTCAATTGAAAGGGCACCTTCAAAAATAAATTCTAGTCTCTAATCACTAACTGTATGGAACAAACGAAGTCAGTAGGTTAGTCGCTTCGTGTAAAGATGTACAAAGACGTAACGAATTGCATTGTTTCCCTCTCATTTTGAGTAATTCCTTCTCCCTTCCCTCCTTTATTGTGAAAAATGGCAAATATCAGAGCCTGTTTCATATTCCCTAAGTTCTTATCCAAACTAAATACTTCAAGATGTTGATTCTCCAGAGGTGTCGAGTAACCACATTTTGGCAGAATTTGTGCTTGGTGAAATTTCTTGACAATCACTTTGGGGTGGGAGTAAGAGGTGCACACCTTGTGTTGGTGGGTGGCCTGTTAAATGTCCTCTTGTGCAGAATCCCATCTCAGCATTCCAAATACAACATCTGAAGTGATTTCCTCCTTTTATGAACCTCTCCTTTCTACCCTCTTTTGTAGTGAAAGGCATTTCACATGACAAATATAACACTGAAGATAGCATCCCGTCAGTGTTCAAACTCTATAACAGCATATTTTAACAAAATACTTGATTCTCTCAAGTGGCATAATTTTTATTTGTTTTACTACAATCATTTTACCACAGACCTTCTCATTGTATAACTGCCTTTGGGATGGATAAGCGTTTGCTAAGGCTGAACCTATTAAAAGGAGTCAAGGGATGCTCTTCTATCCCCAAGCAGTCAACTTCAAGCATAGGCAATTTTATCATGATTCTTTAAGAAATTCTAGAAGAATTACACAATAACAGAATCTTTTAGGTTGGATGGGATCTCTGGAGATCACCTGATCCGATCCTTGCCTGGAGCTGGGAAAACTTCCATCACATTGCTTAGGGCTGTGTTTAGTTGCATTTTGAATATCTCCAAGGAAGGAGACTCCCTGACCTCTCTGATCACTTGCTCCACTGTTTCTTCATGATGGTTGTTCATTGTCTTTTTTTTTCCCCCTAATACCTAATTGGAATTTCTTTTGTGGCAGCTCACGTACACTGCCTGGATAAATTTGCTGGATGAAAGATCTTCATGCAAAGTGATATCAGGGTCCATTTGCTGTATCTGTACCAGTGAAATTAGAGGCTTTATAACTATAAAGGCTTCTTGGACTGCTTGAAGTTAATGGTTGGTCTCAGTCCAGTGATGGCACCTGTATCCCAGAGCTGCCAAGGTCATTTGAACAGCTTGTCCAGCTTTCTAGCAGGCTGAACAAAGATGATAAGGGCTGCAAGGACCAGCAAAACCAGCCCCTTCTGGACCAGTAATGCTCCTTCCAGGCAGGCTCAAAGGATGCTGGCCAGTAGTCACCAGTGCTTTGCTGTGTCTGTCCTGAGTTTCACTTCTCGCTAAGGAGAGAGGAGGCCTTTGCCAGCACAGTTGTCACAGCACCTTCTGTGAGCACCAGAGACTGGCTCTTTGCACTCAACAAGCTGCAGCGACTGCTGCCAAACCGGTGTTCCAGGACACAGACCCTTCTCCCAGCCCATCTGTCTCGTCCATCAGGCCCAACACGAGCCCTAAGTCAGCATGGCACAGGCAATACGTTCCCTATCCCATCACGTACACCTCTGTGCAGCCAAAGGAACAGAACAGTTGCAGACCTGGTGTGAAACCCAACTACCCACTAGCCCACCTTCTGCAGAGCACAAGTATTCTCATTTCCTCTTTGGAGGAGTGCCAGCAGTAACACACCACCAAATTCTGGCCTGTTTTAATGATAGCACACACTTCATCTTGCAGGTTATTGGACCTGCCTTCTTGGACCAAACTTCACCACAATACTTTCACCTTAATCATGTGGACATGCAGGATCTTTAGAGACTCCCCCAGGGCAGATGCCAGTGCAGATTCTGCAGTCCAAGTGATTTTTCCCCTCATTTGGGGGGCACTTCTGTTGCCATAGACCTGTCTTTAAAGACTAGAGGGAGACTCGGCTGCTGGCTTGTCAACCTTCAATATAAAAAATAAGCAACCATCTTCAATCCAAAGAAAAGCATTTATTGTCTCTATAAGAAATACATTCCTCAAGTGGGGAGGGGGGAATTTTTCCCCTTACTGAGTGTAATTTTTTCTGACAGCAGGAAGGGCATATAATTGGGGTAGATCTTCTCAAGACTGTTCTTTGGGTGTGAAAAACCCGCTTTCTGTGACATAAATATATGGCTAATCTTGCTTGATAGATGCCTGATTTCTCTTCCTCCCTTTCCCATCACACCCTCTGTTTCTGGAGTCCCAGGGTCAAGTCCACGCATTCATCTGAAATATTAGTGGAGAATGAACCCTATGGGCTGATCAGCAGTGGAGATGGGTGTCCTCAGGAAAGCGGGGACAGGGGAAAGCCACAGTGCTCTTTTCACTGAAACGCTTCTTGTACTAGGGAGGGAATTAAAACATGGTGGTTGCCCAAGGCTTGGCTAGGATTTTCAGCCAAGGCCTTCTGCATGCTTCTGAAACACTGACGAGCATTCTGGACATCTTGGCCATGCTGCCCCAGTCCTTGGCTCCTGTGTAACTGCTCCGACTTCCAGCATACTTGGAATGTGCACCGACTTCAAGGGTGTTGGTAGGTTGACAATCCAGCTGCACTTCTGAAGCTTAACCACAGACTCAGGAATCCAACTTGAGCATTGATTTTTTTTGGAAAAGTATGCCTTCAGTCAGCAAAGCAGTAAAGGCCTCAGCCTGGCTTTCCTTAAAAGCTAGCAGCATATTATACATCTCGCACTGCCCGAGCTCTGCCTTCAGAAAGCTGTGGCTTTCTCAGATAAACAGAGCCTTATCTAATTAGTTATTTATATATCAGTAGTCACCACAGAGTGCTGAATGCTACAAAATTATATCAGAGGTGCGAGAAGGAAATTGAGCTTCATGCTTCAAAATGGAAACAGGCATTAACAATTTTGATGATAACTTCTTGCTCCTTGCAGCGTCCCTTCACGAGGCTCTTTCTGTGCTGCTGTTTGGCCCTGAGGCTGAGCTCAGGGAAATAAATGCCAAAGCTCCAGCTCTGCATTTCTGAGTGGTGCCTTCCAATTTCCAGCTCAGCCCTCCAGCACCCTGCAGTAGAGCTAGCCATGCAGCTTCAGCAATGCTCAGAGCAGTCCCTCCCCAAGAATGAACAAGCAAGAGGACAACTGCAGCCCTTCACAGCTCCTGCAAGGTGCCTGCTGCAATGCAGGCAGCTGTCTGCCACAGATCTGGCTGTTTTCACCAAGCCCTCTGCAAGCTGCTCATTTTAGATGGCAGTCCAAAAGGTAAAGGCCTCTGTCCTGTTTGCAATCCAGCCTTCCATTTAAGCGTTTCCCCCTTTCTTTAAAGATCAGAATTAAATTCCCACTTTACAGGCAAATGCTTTGATAAGTGAGTGCTCAAAAGCCCTGGGGATGAATACAGAGCATAGTAAATACCCTGATCGACAGATGAGATTTTTAAAATATAGGATTGTACTCGTTGTATGGAAGGGGAGGTGGAACTCTGATTGCTGGATTTGGCAGGAGTGGCTGTCTTCTCTACAAGTTATTATCCTCTGCACTGAGTGAGTGCTGACATTAGAGAGTCAAGCTGCTCAGCGTATGGAGCATTCATTAAACAGACATGCTTGCAGCTTCCAAGCCCTGGCATTCTGCAGTGAAAGCCTTCCCCTTGCCCCAAGCAGGCTGCAGCCGCAGTGCTGACATCCATAGCCAGAGGTGAGGTCAAGGCACAGCCTGAGGCCGGCCTGCTCCTAGGTGGGGGAGGCTTCCCAGGGTATATGAAGGTCTTTTTCCCTGTGTACCCACGGGCAGCCTCAATGGAAGAAGTAAGCTGGTCACCCAGAGCCACTCAGCAACATCACAGGACAACTGAAATGCTCTGCGGAGATGCAGGCTTCCTGTTGTTGGCTTCCTGCCGGACTGCCCCAGCCCTCCCAGAGTCCTGGATTTTGAAAGAAAGAGGAAAGAAAATTGAATTTAGAAACATAACTGACAAACCATTTTTGTAAATCTAATGAGACACTTTGGTGCATACGCTAATTGAGTAATGCAGCCGCAAGCACACCTGGGGCAGGCTGATAGCAGGATGTCTGTGAAGCTTGCTGGAACCAGCATCGCTTGTATGGCTTCTGGAGCCCTGCTCTCACAGAGCAGCTCGATGCCAAAGCCTTTGTCCTTCCTTTCCCTTGTAGCTTTTTGGAGACTGGGAAAATTCTGCAAGTTGCTTTTCTTTCATTCTGGAAAAGCCTCTTTTCATTCTGCATAGTCTGTAGGTCGGTCACCTTACTCAGTTTCTGCACTAAACCATATTTATTGCATTCTGCCGTATTGCAATTGACTGTACCCTCCCATTCCTCATCTTTATAACAACAATAAACCCTTAAAATTAAAGCATTTTCATTTTAGATAGAAGAAATGTAATAAGCCCTTGAGTGAACCTCTGAAAGGTCACAGTTCTTTTAAATTAATATTAAAATTGATGTGTAATCTTGGAGAATTCTCATGAGAAATCTTTATTAAAACCAGGTCTTTCTTATTTTTTAGTAAAAGAATCTGTGAGATTAAATATTGAGAGTCTAAATATGTGCATACAGGTGAACATACACACATGTGCCACTGATGTATCATAGCATTGGTTGTGACTCCAAATTCTGAAGTCTTTCACAGGCACTAGTTAAAGGAAATAAAAATTCTTGATAGGAATGAGATCAGGGTAGAAAGATGTTGTCAAAAGCGAGAAGTATTTTTTCTTAGCCTAAGCCTCTGTACTAGAAATATTCTACCAGCAACAGTTTCACTCAGCAGTGCTTACCTGCAAAGCTGGTCACGGTAGAGGTTTCATTGTGCAATGTGTAGAAAACCATATTCTCAGTCTTGAAGTATGTGCAACGTGTAGAACAGGAGGAAGCAGGAAGAAGGGCAGCACGAACACCTTCTTCCTCTCTTGGGAGTGGAAGAGCCTGCTCGCTGCATGACCATCCTTCCTCAGATTGTTTCTTCTGGACAGTTTGTGGTGACAGCACGTTCTGAGGCGGGTGGGGGAAAGCTGCCTCAGTGAGTGCTGGGTGCAGTTTTGCCCACTGAGAGGGGATAAGGAGGAAAAAGCAAATGAGAGCTTAGGGGAGGAATGGAGGCTTGGGTGACTGGGATGCTCCTGGTTATGGCGTGGCCATAACAATCCTATATGTGAGATAATGTGACAGGGGGTTAGGGAGAGAGGACAGAAAGCTGTGTCGGATGTGATGGAAGGTGAAACCAATGAGGTCATTTGCAGGAGTTAGGAAGGAAGTATGGAAAAAAAATGGTCCTAGTAGTGATATTTCTTATATATATTAGTGCTTTTATGTTTGCGGTGGTCATGATGTTGGAGGAAGAAACAGCAGTGTGCCAGGTTAGTGTTGTGCTGAGGTCATATTATTTCACTGTGCATTTCTAATCAGCAACCTCAAATATTTCCCATTAAAATAGCTCCTTGCATTCTTTTCTTTGCTCAGAACGTTGCTCAAATAAAACACAGCTCTGGTTATCGTCCCTTTCTGATAGACTTCCTGCTCCTGCAATAGTGTAAATTGTGCCACAATTTACACGATATAATGTGGGTTATCACTTGGGTAATTAAATCATCGTGTTCAACCACCCTGTTAGATCTTAATGCTATTGGAACAAACTGTGTGGCTGCTGACATTTTCACAATGGATAATGTGAAATTGCCTGGTCCTCCCGGGTTTCTGGTCTTCTAAACCTGTGAATTGTGGATTATGTGCTCAGAACGTGCATTTTGTTGCAGGCAGAATAAGGACATCGTTCCATTTCCCATAGGCTGAAGAGAACTTGCCCAGCAATGAGAAATGCAGTGCTGAGACTGGGACATGGAACAATCAGCTTGCATGCAATGGCACATGGAGTGCAGCATGCCCCATTACCTGCACCACATATTAAATTACAGAGCGGAAATTGATCTCATAATCAGTCTCTGATTAGGCTACTTGCTTTAGTTATGTGCAGGAGGAGGAGAGAATCTGCTGCTTCTTTTTTAAGCACTTGTTTATGGAGCAACTCTTCTTGCCAGGAACGTAAGTGAAGGACTAGTTGTGTCCCTGATGTAGGAGACAACTGACCTGAGGGATGTATCTGAAGTTCATGTGAGATGCGAGTTTATCCTAGAGATGAGGTGGGGAATATGGCTCCATGACCAGTCTGTTTTGGAAGGGGGTCCTACAAGCTAAGAGGGGCCTCCATTGCTTCTCAGCCCTTCTGTAGGGGCTTGCTGTTGTGGGGCAGCAAATGCTATTCATCTTCTACAGCTCTTGGTTCCCTTGCTGTTTTCCCTTACTAAGAAGCCTCTTCAAAATTGTTTTCTTTCTCTGCTTCTGCCTCCCGGGACAGCCCTCTGACTTGTTGGACTAATTTGCTGAGTCCCTAGGGTCTTGAAGCTGAAGGAGCAGAGCTGATGTTTCCTTCCTTGTGCTTTCCACCTCCACCCTCCCAACAGGGAGCCCAGGAACCTGTCAATAAGGAATGAACCATCTGCTTCAATGTTTATTTTTTTTTTATATACAAATGTTTTGTGTATATATAAAGCAAACTGCAAACTCTTTATTTCTCAATAAGTGGTACAAAATACAGTATAAAAGCATAGCCTCTGGTATGAGACTCACAGTTGCAGCAGCAGCAGCTTTTAGAACACAGCATCCAAGGCAAGCTCCTGCATGAAGCAGTATGAAAGTGAGGAGCAGTCCAGCCAAGCTAAGGGGCCATGAGGAAACAAGCCTGGGCAAGGCCATTGTGAGCTCTTCTCTGCAGTGTAACAGTCTCATTGTTTTTGTGTTCTTTGGGGAGATTTTTAAAGCAGTTCAGCCTCTCCTTGGAGCATTAATAATTGTTTGGGACATTGCTTTAAAATAATAATAATAATAATGGAAAAATGGCTAGCTTGAACATCTAAATAACTTCTAAATTGGAGTGATTGGTGCCAAGCATATCAGTATTAAGCCAAAAATGCAAGCCTTGGAAAACAGATCGCTCAGCTAGTTGATGTATATTCATTAATTTTTATGGGAGTAGGGAGACAACAATGCACAAATGGAAGTGAATTTTTGTTTTTGGTTTATGAATACAAATATTGAAATGGGGCTGGTTTTGTTTCATTGTTAAATTCCAGACTTTTTTTTTCAAAAACACGCTCTTAGTCCCAGCAAAGATTTGGAGAAACAATAGCTAGCTTGATTTATCATCTTTTGCGTGCACAGCTGTGGATGGGAAGGGAAGCTCTGTTTTGACATCGAAGACCTTGAGCTCTGTTAACTTTAAGCCATTTTAAGAATAACTCCTGGTTACTAATCTGTGTGTGAGTAAATTCAGAGCTCCTCGAAGGTTGGAAAGATTGAGTTCAGCCTGGAAGTCCGTTCCAACCTTGGGGCTGCTTCACTGTGTGTTGTCTTCCCGTTGCTTAGCGCTGCCTCTTTCACAGCACTTAATGGCAGGATTGCAGGACCACATGTAGAGCTGGCTGCAAATAGCAATTTGCAGAGAATAAGTCAGCCTCAGAAGGGTTTTCCCTGTTTTCTGAACGCCTTCACTGTGTAGTGACACACATGTTTTGTGTAGTGGCCGTACCTTCATCTCCTGTGAAGTGACTGTGAGAGCAGGAGGGAGGTTCCTAATCCAACTAGTGTGCAGGGAAGTGCAAAGAGGTGTGACCCAGCTCTCACAGGCCTAGAGGAGTGGGGGATGCTGCCTTCAGCACCCAGCACAGACTGCCTCCAGAGCATCTTCCCCAGCAGCAGCTGCGGGGACAGACAGACAGCAAGGATGGATGCAAGAAGTGAAGAGTGCTGCTCAGCTCTGCTAGCCTGCAACAGATCAGAAACAGCAGTGCAAAAAAAGAGCAGGGATGATTTTGGATGCTGAAGGTTGGTGGTAAGAGAAGCACAACCAAAAACTTCCTGCTGCTTTTTTGCTGATTTGAATTTTACTGAAATATTGTGCATGCCTGGTTGGCTTGGGGCTGTCACAGAAGGAGAGATTCAGTTTCTAGAGAGTGCAAGCCATCAGCCCAGCTGTGCTCAGCCTTTTACAGCTGTGTGCATTGGAAAGCAAACAGTGCATCCAGCTAGAAACTGCAGCTGGCAAAAGGCTGAATGAAAGAAACACTATAGTGTAGTGTACAGCCTAGAAATCCACATGGAGATCACTGCAGATATGATTTTGCTTTCTGGAGGTGGTTCCTCCTTTACTTTATAGCTTCTGTCCATTAGCCAGAATTACTGGGATATGGGCAGCAAGAGGTAGCTGTGTTATTTGGGACAAAGCTGACTAGAAATGATGAGTGGGAGAACTGCAGATTTTATTTCCAAGTGTTTTCATCGTAAGTAAGTAGAGATGTTTGGATAAAAAACAAAACACAAACACTTGACATTTTGGGCTGTTCTTTTTCAATAGCCTTCAAAATATTTCTGCTAAACAGATTCCCAGAGCTGTGTCCAGATCTCCTTCGGTTAAAGACTTTAAAGAAGAACAGAGCGGTTATTACTTAGTAGTGTTTTAATTGTGATCTCTTTTTAAAACTGTTTTAAAAGCTGATTTTTCTATGGTAAGGAGAGCCACTTGCTCTGTTTCCACTCAGTGAACAGCAGCGTAATGCAAGAAAGCACGAAAACAGAATATTGTATTCCAATACAAAGTATTCATTAGCAAGGCATGGGGGTTACTAGTTTTTCCTTCAGAAGCAAAAACAAATAAATCAATAGAACAGGGGTGTGAAACCAATCCCAGTGTACTGCGAGTGCCCCAGCATTTGCTGTCCAGGCTCTGTGATGCTGCCTCTTCACTGCCTGAGTCCATCTGCCCTTCTGTAGCTGGAGGCTGCTGGAAGGCTGTGAGTACAGCAAGCAGGTTTCCAGCCCACGTGAAAGAAGGGCTCCATTTCGATTGTCTTATCCAGTAGTGCAGGTAAAAAGTTTAGCTTTGCTGGCAATTTAGCTTTGTGTATGGAGAAAGCCAGGTGGGAGGAACACAGTCTCCAAGTGACTATATGACCTTAAGCTTCCTGCAGGTGTTCAGAACATTTTCCTCAAGGTTCTCCCTTTACGCTAGTGCAAAAGTATCCAAATAATTTCAAGGACTCTTTGCACAGGACTCTACATGTTAGGGCTCATTCTCCCAGAGAGGAAAATCCCGCTTGAAAATTCCTGGTGTTCAAATTGTCCTGTAAAGATATTCAGTTTCTTCCCCTTAGACCTTCCTACCCTTGTTCTGTTTTTCACTACTTACCAAACAGACTTCTGCCGCTTTCAGAAGGGAACCTTCAACCTGTGATTAAATGGCTGGCTTGGGGTGGGTAATGTATGTCTTTACTGCAAGCTGCTGTACCTGAGATTTTGTACCCCCCAAATCCTTCAACGAAATGACAACTCTGCAGTAGGGTAAGGAAAAAGGAAATGATGTTATTCCAGGGAAACCAAGCTCACAAGATCTTAAGGACTGGTCTGACACCACACTCAGTCATTTATGTAATGCGAACAATGAGGTCGTGACTTCATAGCATGGCATTTCTGTGCTTGCTAATCTCGGGAATGTTTACCAGCAGCTGGAATGCTATCCACCAAATCTGCAAGAGTATTTTGTCCATGGACGGACCAGCCCTCCTATATGCAAGTCTGTACCTTCCTTGCACAGGCATCTGTGTGCTGCTATAATCGAAGGGCCTCGGAGAGGAGTGAGGTCTGTGGGTAACGGTGGGGACCCTGTGCGCTGTTACTCTCCGCTGTCTGTATCTGTTTCAGCAATGAGCTCGTACTTAACCACCTCCCCAGTCAGTTGCTGCACTTTTGCCTTCAGATCCTCTTGGCCTGACTAAAATAATATGAACATGCTATACCAATAGTCTCCTTTTTCTGTTCCCTTTTGATCCTAGACTCTGATTTGCACTTAGCAAGTTCCTAATTTAAGGTTTATTCAGCTTCCATCTAGAAATTGCCTCCTGCCTGCAGTACAGTTTTTCTAATCTGCCTGTCACTTCCTGAGCCAATCTTCAACAAATTACTCATTTTTTATTCTTGTAGCTAGTGGATATAGTGCCAATTTAAGTTGCTTTTACCCATTTTTTGTGTGAAATGGACAGCTTGTGTAGTCTGTGAAAAAAAATTCAATAGGCTTGTGCCACACTTTTAAAAACATATCAAAATGTACTTTTAAAACTGAACCAAATGAAGATCAACCTTCTGGTTAAAGTAATAACTTACCTTTGCTGCAATGTAGTTACACTGAATCGTCTCTCGAAACAGACTAAAAATTGTAGTCTGGTCCTTAAGCCCCACTTGTGTTGAGATTTTTGCGTATGGCAAGAAGAAGCAGTTATTACATCCAATAAATGTAATGTCTGTGGCTTGGTACAAAAGAGCACTATATTTACAGAACTTCCCTAGAGAGCAGAACAAAAGAGGCAAAAATCTCGTATTACTTTCTTTTTCATTCAGTTACATCATTGGTATTTATACAAATGCCTTAAGCTTATCTCAAATTCTCTTTTATTAAAGACACTTTTGAGCTCACCCTAATAAATGTTTGTTTGCTCTTCTTTGGAAGCAAAAGTTAGCTGTGATGAGGAAAAAGGTTAGCTGGAAAGATAGATTACTTGTAAGTATGTAAGCACAAGCACAAGGTAGGCTGCTCTTCTATCAACAGCCATGCAAAGGTTGACTTCTGAATGGGGCTTAAAAAAGTTTGCAATGAGTACAAAACAAACACTTGCCCTTGCAAGATTTTCTGTTGAGATAATCCTTCCAGCCAGCCCTGGAACAATGATGTTGCCGCTGCCATACAGCAATACTCTGCAGATTGCAGGAGGTTTTCTCAAGGACAGCGTTGTTCCCTGGAATGAGCCCACAGGGTCACATTTCCAGGTTCTTCCCAGCACTCCTGATGGCAGGAAGGTTGCCTTGCTTTTCTAACACTTCCAACAGGAGCCTTGCTTCTCAGGGCGTTAGTGGGTGCCAAACAGGGAGTGCCGCCCTGTTTTACTGCCCTGAGCAGATGCCAAGCCTGTCCTTACACTCTCTTAGACCTTATTTGTGTCGTATCCACCTTAGAGAACCATTTGCATAAGGCTTTGCATGGCTTTGAGCAGCAGCACACAGTTTTCCAAAGGAAACAGGAGGGCCACTTGCATCACTCCTGTGCCTTGGCTGACATCAGCCCCACTGCCCTGGTGCCTTGGCTGAGACAAGCTCTCCTGATCTGCACCTGGCCTTGAGCTCTGCCTTCATAT
This sequence comes from Alectoris magna, assembly GCA_030625065.1. Lineage (NCBI taxonomy): Eukaryota > Metazoa > Chordata > Aves > Galliformes > Phasianidae > Alectoris > Alectoris magna. Next base: position 163,418,894 of record CM060560.1, on the reverse strand, counting down.
CTTGGTTACAAAGAGCAGCACATTAAGGCTGCCGAGAGGAGGGCATTGTTTGCTCAAGGGTCTGAGGTAAGCTTGTACACATGTGAAGTAGCAAGGCGTAGTTTTTAATTGGGTTTAAATTTAAATCCTGTATGGATACAAATTCAAAGTTTTGCAGCAAGTTACACTCTCATTTTTGATGTTAAAAATGATTGGTCTGACTGCATTAGGGGAGTAATTTTAAATAATCTTTTGTACCTACAAAGAGAAAGTACAGTTCTCTCAGCTCCTCATACAAACATATATGAACAGTTGCAGCTCATGTTACTCTGGTCCCACATCTGCCTGCGTGGAGCTGCACAGCCAGTTCTCTGAGGCAGCATTCAAACCATTTTGATCTGAAATCTTGGGCTCTAGCATGCACAGAAGTCATGCCAGGTTAACCATAACAGTCAGTTGGAGAGAGAGAGCCCAATCTGTCCTGCTGCTTTTTGCAGTATTACAGTATTACAGCATCACTTGTGGCTGGAAGGGTCCTAGGAAAGACACCTCACCCAAACGGACGCTGTGACTGGCTCTGTCACCAGCATGCGCTGAACTGATGGTGCTGGTCAGTGTGCGGAAGAGGACATGCTACCCCTGAATAATGCATATCTTAGACTACGGACTAGAGCCCAGAGGGTGAAAGCCCAAGTAAGTCAGGTTGGTGAATTCCTGGTCACTGTGGGTGGTTTTTCCATGACAAAAATGAATCACATTTGCACACACAGAAGGCAAATGTGCACTGCTTGATGCCATGCTTCACTGCCCTGTAACAAGAACTTGTTTACAAGATCTCTCCAAAGCATCTCCCGCAAACACCATGCTGCTCTAAAATGAGCACAAACAGAAAAAAGACAGCCTGATGAGTTTTACCAGTGATAGCATATGAGGGAGAGAACTGCTTCATCTTTTAACTATTCTTTGAGATGGGAAAGGAACAAAGAAAGACCAAACTAATCTCTTTAGACTGCTTTTTCTGTTGGGCTAATTGGAAATTGGCAGAGTAACTTCTGGAAGATTGTTAAACAGTTGTAACAGAACAGTGATATAGCACCGAACACACGCACATGTGCTCAGGTCTGTTTCTCTTACCGTATACTTTAAGACTCCTTGATTTATGCTGTTCATGACCCTAAAGACTGAAATTAGAGTGATCAGCTATAAGGTTAAGTGTCTGCCAGTCCCCTGTCTCCCAGCTGAGCCTCATCAGCAAATACACTGGATTTCTCTTCATTTATGAATCCCAGAAGTGAGACCGCCAGTTGCAGGCTGTGAGTGTATGAAACAACTTATCCCTAAGATGGTAACAAGACAAACTGGCACCTTTTCTTTTTCTAGGATTATCTACCTTCATCGGTCATATATCTTACTTGCAAAATAAATTAACAGTTTTCCATGTCAACTGACTTCTTGTTGCCCAAGCTCAGCTGTGATCGCAGAGAAACAATGGAAATATTTGCACGCATAAACACAAGGCACCTAGGCAACAAAATAGAGGAACCTGACCTACTTGTGCAGGATGTGAAACCAGCTATTATGGAGAAGACAGAAAACACGATGGAGCAGCTGAAGTCAATAGAAGACAAATATTAGAGAGTAGGAATTGCTGAAAATTGGTGGTATAAATGCAGAAGTAGTGTCTGTCAATGAATATCATGGATATGAGAGTAGAAGCATTAACTAGCAGAAAGTTGATTTGGTACAGATCTTTCAGGGGAAGGAAGTAAAACCTCTGTTGAGATGGTGCAGAGAACTTGCTAAAGCACTTCTCCTCTCACAACCATCACATCACCAAACCTGAAGGCTTTGCCATAATAGAACAGTAGAAATTTAGGAGAAATTATTGTTTAAAATACATACATAGGGTAAATCTGAGAAGGAAAAAAATGGGGCTAACAGCATGAACGGTGTACACTGGCCATGAATACACTCTGACTTGAAATTAGAAAACTGTCCCTTGTCATTAGAAGAAGTAAACTCTGGAAGTGCCTCCTATTGTCAATTCTTTCTCCATCTTCTCAGATGACAGGACATTTGAGTTGCTAGAGCTATGCCATGGACTGGCAGACAGCGATAGCGCAGTAAAGCTTCCTTAGCCACCATTCCTTCTCCTTCCCCCTCCTTTGCTGCCTCATAAATCTGTACCTGAACTCATCTGTCCATTTCTGTTACTGGGTTTCTCCTTGTCTTTCACTCCTCAGCCTGAGCAGCCTTTCATTACTCTTCAGGTTATAAATAATGCATCACAAATTTTTACTGTTAGTTTGCAAAATGTTGGAGCTGGCTGGCAGCACCTGCATTTCCTGTAGTCAGAGTAATTGCCCAGTTTATTAAAAAATGTGCCCAAACTTCACATTTCAGAAATGCAAATCTTGGGAAACACCTCTGGAGAGAATGGGAAGCCAAGTCTATCAGATAAAAAATGGCCCCTCATGCCAACATCCCTCTGGCCCGACACACACCCTCCCTTCTCCGTGGCACTTCAAGTGCTGGTATGGATTCTCAGTGTGCCAGCCCAGCTGTATGTCATATCCTGAAGGTGAGAATCAATCAAGGGCAGCTGCAAGAAGAGCTTGACACCCTCTTTGGGCAATCAGCATGGCCTTCCTAGCGCTCCATGATCCTCCTCACAGGAAAAATCTGAGCTGACAGGGCAGATTATCTAGACTCACAGGTGGGCTGAGGATTTTTATCCCAGTATTTACAAGATTTTTCACAGTAAAAGTCTCAGCTCATCTGAATGGGGCATAAGGAATAGTTGGTGATTAGAAATCTCCCATACTTAGAAGTGTTCTAGAATAACTGGGGGGCTAAGGCATCATAAACACATATTCCTGGGAGATTACGCAGATTGATAATGGTTAATCCTTCCTGTCTGGAACCAGATAGATGGCATTATACCTAATATGGCTCATTTGCTTGAACATCCTCGGGAAGTCCTTATGATACATAAAAGTTACCTGTCAGGCTCCACATACATTTGGCAGGACCATTTCCTACAGCTGAGGCTGGCAAAGGAGTGCTTTCTGTGTCACAGTGTAAGAAAGTCCATGAAAATCCCTTTCTTGATTTAGATTATATTTCTTCAATTGAAAATTCAAGATTTAGAAGAAAAGAGGGCCAAATATGTTATTCATCTAATATTAGAGAACATAACACTTCCAGGAGTTAAGAGAGGAGGCCTGTGAGAATGTAGGAGTGCTGTATGTTGCAAAGAATAATAGCGTGCTGGTGTTGTCTGTATGATGCAGGGTAAATGAGCAGTTTTTAAATATCTTAGTATAGATTGAATTGAGATGAATCGCCTTAATTTTGAAGGACAGCCTGTCTCTGGCATGGAAAAAGCCAGACTGTACATCCATCCAAATGCAAGAATGTGGGAGTTTGTGTACTCAGGCCTTCACCAAGGGCTCCTTCACACAGGGTGTCTTTTATGCTTCAGAGGTAAGGGTGGAATAGAATCAAGGTCAAAATGCTTGGCTGCTTCATGAATGAGGATTCAGTGCTCATGTTTCTTGCAGCAGCCCTGTGGGGTGCTGCCCCACTGAGCCTCCATCCAACAGGTTCTGTGCTGGGCAAGGTGTTCAGCTCATGCCCAGCTGAGCGTTTCTGCAGCCACACTGGTACCAGGATCTGCTTTGTGCTGGTTCAGCCTACAGTGCTGAAGATGCAGGGAGAATGAGGGGCTGTAGGTCGAGCACATTTTCCTTGTAAAAGGAGAGAGATAACTGTAAACGCCTTGGTCTGCTGTGGGTGGGAACTGTGAATGTTTGCAGAGGCACATTTAAACAAGCACTACTTAGGCCTGTGCTCAATATGTCTTGATCATCCTCAAATTACTGCCTCAGTGTCATCATTCCTTCTCAGGAGAGGCTACAGAGCCACAGCAGCACTACTCAGAATTGAGCTGCTAATTCTGTCCTCCTGCAGTCAAGTTTAGGACACAGAGGTGTCGGTGCTCTTTGAGCAAGGCTTCTTGCCACAGGTGATGGATTAAGTCAAAATAGCAAACAGCCGTGTTCTCAGCCAACAACTTTGGACAAAACTGACCACAGAGTTCCCCCTGCTTTCACTGACAGGATCTGGCAAGACTTGGTCATTAACTCAGTTTTTCTCTTGTCAGTAAACTGAGAGGTGCATCCCACCAGCCTCGCTCTGTCACGTCTCCTGCTGAGAGTGTGAGTGGCAGCTGTGGCTTGGCTGCTGTGCCATCAGTATGCCAGTGACATTCTGCTCCATGTCTTTTTTTCATCAGATCCAGATGGTGTAATTTCCTCTCCTCCTCTGAACCTGGCCAGGACAGAGTGCTGGATAAGAATCAGCTGGCAGGCCACCTGGCAGGGGGGTGTGAGGAGACAGGCGAGAGGAGCAACCTGAGGTGCAGCCACAGGCCGTGACTGTGCAGCCATGGCCTGACAGCACCTACCTTTGCCAATGAGGTTGGCTGTTTTCGAGAATTTCCAGAATCCATCAACTCAGTTCCCACATGATGAATTTTCCAGACAGTGTCTTCCAAAGCAGTGCCTTGAGCAAGACGCTGGACGCTGATGTTTCTCAGTCTTGTTCCAGGTTGGCCTAGTGCAAGGTTCATACCTGGTGCAGCCCCGGGGGCTGTGCGCAGGGCATGGCTGGCAGCTCGCTCACTACTATCTGCTTCTGGGAACCCTTCTGCCTAAACTTCTGTCTGCTGGGATCTGTGCTGCCTAATCTATCTCATCACCCTCATTCTAGGATTTGGGCAGCTCCCGGTAGCAATGTGAAGCACTCTGACCTGAGCGTGGGACCTGGAAAAAAACAGAGCAGGCTGACGTTCAAATCTGTCTTTTCTGTATAGCCCGGATTCAGCAACACCATCGTATTTCACCTTTTGTGTGTGTTTGTTTGTTTTAATTGCCTAAATTTTGAGGAAGAAAACAAGAATGAAATGAAGTATTCAGAAACTCAGAGTTTCTGCTTAAATGTTCTCAAAAGTACATTGAATTGATTTTTCATATTTATGGAGGTTTTATCTAAGGAAAATAAACACCCCAAATCCAGCAAAATACTATTTTTGATGTGTTATATAGATATCTGTGGTTTTTATAACTGTAAAATTAAACTTTTGTGACCTGCCAGGAATCTTGAGTACGGAGGCATTCAGATGAGAATGCAGTGATGGTGTACAGCACAATGAAGGCAAGGTGCTGAGACAGTGATCAGCAGAAAGGTCCTGCATGAGGGTATACTCGTGTTTTCTAGCTTACATATTCTGATTTGCCTAAATTCATATCTAAACTAGCCTGAAGCAGATGGGGTGATTATCTTCCATCAGTGCACATTTCCCAGAGATATGAGTACAGCATTTCATATCAGAGCAATACCTCCAATCTGCACCTTTTTTTCTGGTGGCTCGCTTCAGTTTACATTCTGAGGGCAGGTGTTCTAGATCACTCTTCTGATTTATTATTGATGAGTACTAGGTGGTTGATTGGATCAGTGTATGAAGAGGAGTTTGCTGCAGTGAGGCTTTACAAGGCAGTGCAGGGTAATGTATTTATTCGATTTACAGTGATGGAAACATGCACAGTAACTACAGGCTTATTCTGACTATAAATAACGTGCATTTGTCACTTGCAGTACTGAGGGAACCTGAGCAACAGGAAACCTGTGTTTATCAGCATTTTTAGCTTGCTTCATGCATCACTAATCATGGAAATGAAACACATCAAAAAAAGATGAGAGCTCTGCCATCAGATTCAGCGGAGCTCTAACACGCTGTGAGGTGTTCCTGTGGGAAGTTCCCATCCGCCTTTACCTCACAGAGATACAGGAGCATATCCACCCACAACAGCCACAAAGACAGAGCTGTTTTTGAGAAGTAAATTCTTTCCTGTATATCAGATCTTACTAGAGATGTCGTTGGTCCAAAGATTTTAGAATTTGGGACGTTCCATCTCCTCTACTGCAATCTGAATAAATGACTTTGGTTTTCTGTGCATTGTTGGTTCTTCCCCTACATCAATAGAAAGGAATGAGTGGTTACAATATGCTATAAATGACTCATTTCTAAACAGTATATGTTTTTGCCAAACAAGTTCTTTCTCCTTTTCCTCCCTACTTTTGTGCTAATAACAAGTTACACTTTGCTACTTCTTTAAATTTTCCTTCTCCGTGTTTTTTTCCATCATGAATTCTGCTTAGACTGGCCTTTGTGCACTACAGCCTTATAAAATATATTTCTCTGTGAAGCTCCAAAGAGCTGGAACTGTGTAAATGAGTGCTTCTGCATGCCCAAAGGGCTATTTCATGGTTTGAGTAACCGCTGCCCTGGGGCTGAAAGTCCAGCACACACATTGCAGAGCTCCTGGTGTCTGCAGGTTGATGTTGGAGCAGAGATGCATAAGGAGCTGGAGATGCTTGGCACTTTGGAGAGTAGGCTTTGGAGCAAAAATGCACAGTGAACGGGAGAGGGCTAGCAGAAGGACTGTGCCACATTTACAGCTTTTTGCAAGCAAACCCGCACAGAGGCCAGTTTCCTCCCTGCAGCTCTGTTGATGGAGTTCCAGGATTTGTCACATTGGGGACTCCTGCTAAACTAATACAGTCATGCAGGAAAGATTTTAAAATTAGTAATAAAAACATTGGCAAATAGTCACAGATGAAATCAACTGTTGCTCTCTGGAATAATCTCCCAGGCTCTGCCTCCATGGCCCCCACAGCTCAGCACCCTGAAGAGATATATGAGCCAGCACTGTGCTCAGGGTTTGTCCTGCTCATAAAACTGGGGTGGGAGGGTGACTGCCATGACCTCCATGTTGCTTTACATTTCCATTTATGAGCCTATAACGCATCCACAGCAAACACTGCCAGCTCTTTATCCCTTCTTGTCCCGAACCAGATGTTTCTGTGCGGTTTGCGGCTGTGAGAGACAGGGGACAAGTGGGAACATTTGACACAAGTGTCAACTGGACATCGGCGTCACTTGGTATCGCACACTTGCGCGCTTTCGTGAGAAGCCTGCTGGCTTCACTGACAGCTGATCCACAGCCAAGACACCAAGAGGTTACAGCACAGCCTCACTGCGGCTGCTACATTTCCCATGATGTTGTCAGGGATGTGGGGAAGAACCCCCCTCACCCACCCAGCTCCTCCCTGAGCGCACACCCAGCTGTGGTGCTCGGCCATATTAGGAGTGCACAGAGCGAGGAGCAGGAGCAGAAGCTCCGCCAGCCTGCTGCAGGCTGCTATATTTAGCAGTGGGCACATGGGAATAGCAGCTTCACTTGGGAGAGGGGTGCTGGAGCACAGAGACCTGTCTGAATCTACTTAGCCTTTATGGGAGCTCTGACTGCATGCCAGCTTTAGAGGGTCCTGTATGGAAATTAATTGCATTCTCCTATATTTGCGATAAAAAGAAAAGTAATTTAGCTGACATATACCTCCACCATAATAGTTCTGATGATCTGCAATCACAGCACAGAAAAGTACTGCTCTTGTTACGTGTTTATTTACCCTCTTGTTCAAGTTGAAGGCAAACTAATCAGCAAGACTGCATTGCATTTAAATGCAATTATGGCAGCCATTACAATACGAACAACAGCTGCACTGTTTTTTGTTTTGTTTTGTTTTTTATTTTCATGAAGTGTTATTTGAAGATGAGAGAAGGACTCACCTTGTGTTTTAAAAGCCCAAGTACAAAAGCGAACATGTACTGCTAGGAGCTGCTGGCCTTTCTCTTGCAATTAACACAGGTATTTTCCTGTCCATAAACCAACAATCCCCCTTACATTGAGTGACTATAAAACAAGAGAAAGCATCCTAAACGATTACATCAATAAAGTGTGTGGTAGCAGCCAAATTCATCTGGTCAGCACCGCTTATTTTAACAGAAATATACATCCATTCTTGATCCAGACGAGCAGGTTTTCTGTGCTCTGAACACCAATGTCCTGTGTTTTTCCTTCCCCATTTTCCACCTGGGTTGAGAGCTCTCCAAAGGTCAAGTGACTCCTGCAAGGCATAGTTCTGATTCAGGAGCTAAACTGGGACCTAGGATTCCCCTCGTTCCCCTCATCCGCCAGTCACTCAGTGGTACAATCTCTAGGAAGAGCACATGGGGCAGAATCACTGCAAGGATATCTGAGGAGAGAAATTTGGCTGAAATCCCCTTGTGGAGATTGATTGCCTCAGCACATCAAGGAGAGGCAGGCAGAAATTTAGCACTAATGACCTGCTGAAGAGGCGATGTTTATTTTTTTCCTGAACTAGGAAAAAGGAGGGTCTAGCCATTCCTGTGTTTCTTTTCTGGGTCTGGAATGCCCAATCCAGTTATTATGCCTATTAGCAGCAGCACATTATGGTGGTCTTGGCCATGGCTTCATTCTCCGGTCCCGTGTGCAATGTGCACAGCACTGGAAGGAGAACTTCATGCAGCTCAAGGCAAATGATCCTTGTTTTCCTTGCAGTGCTGGTCAGCTTCTCACTAGACATAGCTGGGGCACACATCATGATATATATACATGTATTCTGAAGATATATGCATGCACACATCTTTATATGTACTTGCTCTAGCGCAACTAGTGCCCATTAGCAAGTTGTTAATATTTGTTCAATCTTCAATAACAAAAATGCCTCTTAATAAGTGTACAGTTTAATAACAGTATTATCAGAGCAGTATTTCCTTCCTGTCCTTGTAATCCCAAGCCTGGACACCACTCCTGCTCAGCATGCTACAGGCAGGAGTGCACAGCTCAGGTTAGGTAATGTGTGAAAAGCCGCCTCGTCCTGAGGTACACGCAGTCACTGTCATTTGGAAATGACTGAAAATAATGGTAATTCCCACCCGCACCTGACGTGAAATAATGCCTGGGTACAGAACTGCCATAGGAGAAGTTCTTGCGTGTGAGGTTTTTTGTGTTTTTGTGTTGTTTTTTTTATCGGACTCTCTCTTCAGTTACAACAGACACTCCAGCACTATGAGGTAAAGCTGCTTTCTACTGTAAATTACTTTCTCTGCCTTCCACCACTATTTACTTAGCATTTTGTGAGCATGGTGCTATGTTGACATGGAATTTTCCTGAAAACAGCGAGGAGACATCAGAGCTTCTTCAGAAGGAGTGATCTCAACTGCCAGCCCTTGACTAGGCATAAATCATTCTCCAGGCAGTTTCACCCCCTTTCTTTCTCTCTAAGATGTTGCTGAGGAAAACAGCAAAGAAAATTAAATTCTGTACAAATATTAATTTTTATTTATTGATTTAATTTTTTTACAGAGTGTACCCAGTGCTCACCTTGGCATTCTTCTTGCCCTGTACCTGAAAACACAGAGTCATTCAATGATGAACACTTTGTAGCAGCCAGGTATGCTAAGCTGTCTTTAAAGAACAGTGTTTTGATCTACAAGGCTGAACAGAGACATCAACATTTCCTGAGCAGGAAAACCTTTAGTCTGGTGCATGGTGATTTATGGTTCAGAGGCCTTGATCAGTGAGATATGAATGAGAGATGAGGGAGGGATGTTTCAGGGAGGTTAGAGAAGTTCCTTCCTTTGTCACTGTTAACTCTCATTTCCCTTGGCGTATTGACTCAGAAGATCAGAAAATGCCCTGCTCAGAAGTGTTGGCTTGTGTCAGGTATCCAGCTGCTACTCTCTTTGATCTCTGTCTGTGTCTGTCTGGGTTTCCATGTCACTTGCATTGCTATTCTCCCTGCAGATAAGTGAGCAAATGCAATCACAACTTCCATTTCTCTACCAAGGAAATAAAATCTGAAATTTCTTCCCTTATCTGATAACTGCCACTGGAAGAGCTGTTAAAAGGGCCATACTGGGCAACACTTCTTGCCAGTTCAGGAAGGGATTTGAGAGGTTTCTCAGCTCTGGAAGAACACTGCATTACTGATCTGTTCTCCTCGGAGACCTTTGTCAATCAGTGTTAGCCTTGCTTTGCTCACAATGGCCTAGGGTGCCTAAAAACAGTCTTTGTTTAGCACACTGAATTGCATTTTTGTAATTGAGAGGAGGGATAATAGAAATACTTGCTGAGAAAATGTAGGTCTTTGAGATATTACTTTTGGCCACTTATCTTAGAAAGAAATCAAGAGAAAGACTGCATTATTTCCAGTGGCCTTCAATTATAGTTAAAAGCCTCACACTTGAAAATGTGTTTGTTTTTTTAATCCCACTATATCCAGAACTGATCTGGGGAGCAAGACAGAACAATCCAGTTCCCACACCCCCCGTAACCAGCTAAGAGGGCACTCTAGATTTATCATCCCTTGTTTTGCTGATAAATGATGCTTCAAACAATCAGTCATAAAAAGCGTGAAGCCAGTGAACCCATCTGCTCTTTACTCTGGTGGGCGTAAGAAGCCTATGTGTCTAGACAAAATACTAAACACACCTGTATGTGCTTTCCTACATAGATTCTATTTATTAATTTATTTATTTATTTTGCTTACAGTCCCCTTCCAGCTGTTCCAGGGAATCATTCCAGTGAGGCAGCCTCTGCCTAAGTTATTTTCATTTATACGGATCTCTCATGGAAAAAAAACAATGAATGTAAAGGTTTTCTCTAAGTGCTAGAAAGAAATGTCCTGGTCAGGGACCTGGTCAAGCTCTAGGTTGAAATTTAATGTGCTTCAGCCATCAGCTGCTTGTCTTGCTCTGAGCCCCAGGTGGAAAATCAAACGTACGGAAACGTCAAACCAGCAAATACTCAGGTGGGATCCGAACTCCTTGACAGAACTAAGGGCTTCCAGAAACTAACCAGCTGTAAAAAACATGTCGGTGGGGACAAGGGAGAGAGAAGCAGAGCTGACCAGAGAAAAGAGGTGATGTCATGTGGGTTTGAGTGGATGTGAACAGCTCAGTCTCAAAGGTGACAAATGAAGCTAAAGAAATCTGTTGTTTCCTGTGAAGCTGCTTTGGATTTCACCAGCAGTCATTAATTCCCTCTGTGTTGAGGAGGGAGAGTTTTGGGTTTCAGGTATAGACAGATGATTCAGGGAGGAAGGTCCTTGTTTGAGAGGCATGAGTGATAGCTGCAGTCCTGGGAGCCAGAGTCATCTGTTTGCAAAGAGCTTCCCCAGAGTGCACAAAGCTATATTTCTGCCTTCATAAATATTGTTCATTCAGGACACGTTTACTAAATCATGTCTAGTTCACAATCATTTGCCAGCCCCGTTTAACTTCATTAGCTCAAGTCCAGTTCATACTGTTTAAAACAGTGTTTCTTGGGAACAGCACATACAGAATTATGCGAACTGTTCAGAATAGCTTCACCCTGAGCACTTAGCATGGGTAAGTTAAAAGGAATTTGGAAGAACTGCATTGTACTGACATGTTTCATTAAGATCCTTAATTAAGTAATGTGTGCACATGAATACATGTGCTTGACAGCAAGAGAAGCACACTGGCTCCCAGCAGGGTGTAGCCATGCTGGGCCACACTCCTTGCTGTGCTGCTGCCTGGTATGGCAGAGGTACAGCAGGGCTCAATTTGCCTTTCTTTTTTGTTTTCTGTTGCAATGACAGACATATGCATGTACTGAGAACACAGCATTGGAAGGTCATCTACAATGTTGGTGAATTCAGCAGGCCTTTATCTATTGAGCTCTCATTTGATCTGACCAAATACTCAATAGTTGTTTCACATGAGCATTTGGGGGAGATTTATTCTTTGTTCCTCTCAAGGTGAGGATCACACCACCTCTTCTGTGAGGTGCAATCCTTTTGGAGTAAGAAGTTCCCACTGAACTTGCTTATTGTTAAATATTTTTTATTGCCTTCTAACCTTTCTCTCCTTCCTTTTCTCCTCCCTATTAGCTCATTCTTTAATACAATGCTACTAATCCAGGCACTTACCAGCGAGTGACTCAGTTTCTCCCAGATCAAGAGCCTCCCTGTAACTTGCATTGTATGGTGCAGAAGTGTAGGTGTTACAGAAACAGAGTGGATTCATCCTGAAAGGGTATGTTTTAGGTCAAAGGATAAGCATGTTGCTGTGAAGACTGCTGAATAATGATTAGTAGCTCTGGAAAATTAATTGTTTATCCAGTGCTGATGAAGCTGTGGGGCCGGGTGGCCTGCACCAGCCGGTGGGAGCTCACAGGTGGGAGTGCAGCACAACAGCACTTCCAGGGTGCTCTGCTATCCTGAGAGGCTTCCCCCCTTGGAAAGACATGGCAACACAGTGGGATCCCCTTGGCAAAGTACCACAAGCTGGTGTTGGAGGAGGAGACTTTCCTTTCTCAAGCCACTCTACAGACCAGGTGCAATATAAGCCTAAATAATGTTGTATTCCATCAACTGACGCTTCCCTTCCCATCTTTTCCTTTAAATGCTCCACTTCTGTGCATTTATTTCTAAGGAGGTGCTGGTGACTGGGATAAATCGCATGATTTACCACTTTTCTTATTCCATTGTCCTTAAGAAGACACTGATAGTTCCACACAAAATACCCCACTTACATTTCAGACATCTGCTGGCACATGAAATGTTTTGGATGCCTTCTTGTTGGTGATTTTTAAAGCAATAAATAGAATAAAAAATTTTAAAATGTGGAACTGTCACAGATGCCTATTCTACTCTCTTTCAGGCTGTCTCTCACAGCTTATTGGTATAATTATAGCTCGTCTCCTTGTGTTCCCTTAGCAACAGATGAGGAGGTGGCTGTCTGCCCATCCAAACTGTCGCCATGCCGAGAGGACGTGGACATGATCGGTGCCATTACCCCCTGATGGGACCAGTCCCAGCAGGAAGATCTATGGTTATAAGCAGGGCAAGGTGCTTGGAGACACTGCCTTGAAGTACCAGGTGAGACTCAGGCAAGTTTTTCTCAGGCAAGTTTTTCACACGATATACCAAAATTTTCTTGATATTGTTTTGTAAGAAAAATTGCTATCAAAAAATGGCAATCCCATTTCCATCTCCACAAACTGGAGGGATCTGGTGTGAGGATGTGGCTGCTTGCTTCTGTGGCCTGGCCAGGCTGCTAGCAGAGGGCTGCCTGCAATCACGAGAACAAAAGTGTCTCATTGCCTTTGTAGTACGGTCAAATGCCATATTCTTCATCTTATCATGTAGGAGTGCATTAGAAACCTCAACGGCAAAGTCCACCTGCATTTCTGAAAGTCCCATCTGTTGTGTTCTTCCCCAGAGGACCTGAATTGGTCTTTAGAGCAAGACCTGAATTGGCGTTTTATGTGCCTTGGTGCTGATAGCCAATGAATATTGTGAAGTAACAAACAAGCAGATTCAGTGCTCTCTGAGCAAAAGGGAGATAGAGCAGAGTAAGTGGATAACTGCCCCTTTGTCATCTCCTCAGCACGTGTCTCCCTTGACTTCTTGTCATCTCTGGGGGTAGGAGCTGGGTCACTGCACCAGTGCTGTCATAGCCACATCCAGTTTGAGATGTTTGGGTCAGAGAGAAAGTTTCTTGGTTCAGGAACATAAAGCAGATGTGAAACATGATGCCCCTTAACCTCCCACCCCATGCAATCTCTAGGTGACATTGTGTTGACCAAACAGAGAGTAAAAAATGGGAAGTGTTATTGTTGTCGGTGAAAAGGTTCCCACAGAACCAAAACTGCCTTTCGTAAAACACCTTACACTTGGTCATATCATGCCATGCATGCCAGTCCCTGAGGACAAAGCCCAGCATCTGCCAGTGGCTGAGACCTACAAGAGCAAGAGAGGAAGGACTAATCCTCACAGATAGCTCTAAGGTCTGCAGACAGAGCCCCATTGTGGCCGTGGTCTGTGTTTCCTGCAGCCCCGGTGTGATGGATGCTGCTGGCATGCAGAAAATTCCCAGCTGATGGTTGGAGCCAAAACCTGGCTCCTCCACGGCTCCATCAGACAGGGCTGAGCTCTGACTGCTCCCCAGCTGCTTGGCTCCTGTGTTTACTACGTTTCTGTTTGCAGAGCAAAGTTTCTTGTTGAGCAAGGAAGCGTTATCCAAATAAAGACCCAGATGTTCTCAGAAAACTGCAGTTCAAGGGAAATGCTTTGTCAGTCTCATTCTGTTAAGTTTAGCAAGATAAACCCACTTGCATTGGAAAGAGCCTTGTCAAATCAAATCAAACCTATTCTGCTCTAAACAGCCCTGTGTGGAAATGAATCATCCCAGTTTATGGTGGAACAGCCATGTCTGCTGTGTCTCATATTTCCCACAGAGATTTTAAGGCCTCCTTTCAGCCAAATCAGACTAGTTTTCTGCTCTGCAGTTCCATGCAAATTGTGGGCTAGGGCTTCAGTTCTGCACATGCAAGGGCTTACTAGGAATGCAAGAGACTGGGGACATGCAGAGCTAGAGGGAGGCTGTGCTTCAAATAGCAGAGTTTCCAGATTACCTCAGGAAGATGCTTTGTCTTCTTCAGACATGCCTGAGTCGTTCCTGGCTTTGTGAGACTGAGCACCAGCCCTGCTTCCCTGTTAGATGGCAGCATGTGGCTCAGCAGTAGGACATATGTCTTCTGTATGATGTATGCTTCCAGGTGTGCCAAACTGGAAAGTTTATTGTTCTTGACAAAGTAATCTAGGTGTGTGACTGAGATAGGCTAGGGAGGGGCTTCGAGTTTCTCTCACAGGCAAAGTAACCATAATAGGAAATCTCATTGTTTTATAATGCAGGGTGTGCTCCTGTGCTACTTCATTCACACTTCTTCTCTGAGTCTGCTCAGGGTCATTACTGCCAGCTAAAGTACACATGCAAATATAGGAAGAGAAGAACCTTTGCCCTCAGACCTGAGTGGAAAGGAAGGGGAAAGTTCAGTCAAAGGTTCGGTTGCTGTTTTAGTCAGTAGGGTGAAATTTAGAAGACTTCAGTTCAGTTGAACTTTGCAAGAATGAAGGGCCCAAAACCACAACTGGGCAGTGCTCCAAGATGGCTGACCCTTGGGAAGTACAAGGCAGTGGCTTTCTGTGGAGGTGACGTGCACACAAGGAAGCATATTCTGTTTGACTATATACTCCATTTCACAGGGGGTTTGGAAACAGGTTTCTCCTGACTCTACAGCTTGAGGGTAGAGCTGAGCTCCTGACTGCAAGTCCACCAGAATCAGACTGAGGAGCAAACACGGCCCCAAAATAGACCAGCTCTAGCAGACCGTTGGCTGTGAACTGAAGCCACCAGCTGTTGACAGTACAGAAACTATTCAAGAAATGTGCACTGCCTGGTGCAGCTTGGCTCCTTCCCTCTGCCTTGAATGACAGCTGTAGGGAAACCTTTGGGGAGACAGAGCATGCCTTTCCCCCCTTCCAGAAACAGAATCTGCCTTGGCTGATCCCAGCCAAGGGCTGCACTGATTGACATGCCAAATGCTGCATCCAGAATACTCATTTTGTCTCAGACAGTGCATAAAATGATACAAGATTAGCTATAGGCCCTGAATTCAGTTCCTGCACAGACACTGAGTGACATGGACACTACTGAGCCTGCTACCATTGGAATAACCTCTCCTTTCCTGGGAAAGCTGAGGCCCAGCGAAAGGCGCTGTGGGTTTTTTCCTTGACAGCCACACTGACAGAGGGTCAGGTTTGCAGTGCTTGGACTTGGAAATGGGTGAAAATCAAGCCATCTCCAAGAGAAATGGTCCATCTGCCCCCTTGATGTTAAGAAGCTTCATGGTCTACTCAAGCAAAGGCTCCAGGGCACCCGAAGACAGTCCTCATCCATTTCTAGGCTATGTATGTCAACACACTTGCACAAACTCTTTCCCTAAACTGTGGGAGATAACATTTCCTGGGTTCAACCATACTTCCCTCTTCCCACTCTCAAACCTTCTGAGAAACTAAGCACACAGATTTGGGAAGTATTTGAAAGTGCCTTTTTAATTACTCTGAGTGATACCATAATCTACTTCAGTGACTTAGTTTGGGAGTAGTGTAAAATAATATGGGAACCCCAATCCCTGAAGTGCAGCACAAAGCTGCAAGCTTTGCTTCGGCACTTTTACACTTCATATTGGTTCAACAAGTATCTGACTGCTTAGGATGGAGGACGGTGTGGGAAAATGTCACCGTGGCCAAGCATAATGTAAACTCTTTTCTAAGTATCCACTGACTACCAGTCCTAGATACAACATCTGAGTCTGATGGATTTTGTACTTTTCTGCTATTATCTTCTTGCACACATTTAGCCAAATCCCTAACCTGACTTATATTGTGTCAATGGGATTTTATACAGCATAAGGTGGACCTAATTTGACTAAATAAAGCACATCCTGACCCACAGTGATCCACATCATTATTGCCTGAAGCAAAAGCTATTCTCATTATGGCAGCTACTGAAGCATCCTGGCCTATCTTGAATCATGGGTCTAAATTACAGGCCATGGAGGGAGACAGGAGGAAACCTAAGTGTGGCACTCTTCAACATGAGGAGTCCTTAATAAACCTGGAGGTCTTTAATTTAGTCCCTTCCTGCAAACTATATGCCATTACAAAGTAAGTGGATCTGAAGTGGTCTCCTTTGACCTCTGCCAATACACGTACTTACACATTCTGCAGGCAACAAAAGAAATACATCCTATTTTCTAACCCCTATCTGTACGTGCCAATGTCTGCACATCTTCTAAAATCCATTTGGGTCCCAGCCTACTCCCGCATGAAGCAGTTGAAAAGCAGCCTTCCAGACTGCCTTCCTCCCTCCCTTGCTGTCTGATCAGGGGAAGCAGTAGCAGGAAAGGAGTCATCAGTGTTGTCTTTTAAAACTGTTTTCAGATGTCTCTGTGTTTCTGTGACAGGGCCTGGGGTGATGCTAGATGTGCCTCAAAAGTTTGCTTGAAATTAAAATGCATATTGCATGCATCATAGGTCATGAACGTGAATGACTGGCATTCACTGAAAAGGCCAGCTCTGTGGGTTCTTGTGTCTCTGAAAAAAAAAAGACTGATTACATTATCCAGTGTAGAGTAAAAGCTCTACTTTTTACCTTTGTGAATTGTTTATATTCAAGGGTCTGTTAATACTAAGGATATAGGATTTGTTGTGAGGTTTGTCACTTTTCAGCATATTCTCTGCTTCTCTGTGTAATGACTGTCCCTACCTTGCAGTTTCTGCTTAGGTGAAGGAAAACGAAGGTAGAAGTGTTACCCCTTGGCTGACTGTTAGTTTCTTTTGTTTAGATGCTCCCATTTCAGAGATAGATAGGCTGCAATCATACTTCTGTCAAAAAAGGTAGTATAGGAAAAAAAAAAAAAAAAGCCTTAAAATTACATGGATATTCTTAAAATTAGGGAGGAAATGTCACCTTGGTAAATTTCTGTCTCCTACAGGGCATGGGACTGCTTTGAAGAGGTCGTCATAATCTTTTTTCTCCTCTGCAATAAGCAAATATCCCCATTTTATCCGCCCCTCACTCAGAAGCAGACAAGCTGTTCTCAGCAGAGCTTACAAAACAAGTGGCCATGTAGTCTGATGCACACTGAACCCATATGGAAAACTTCAGCTAAAAGCTCAGACAAGCATCGTAAACCAGTAAAAGCAATTGCTTTGATACTACCGTAATGAGTTTTCAAGGGCAAGAACTGGTGAAACAGATAAGACCTTAACATATGAGTGGTTGGAGATTGTTGGCATTGGTGAAGGGTGTGGTATCCATGGCCAACTTCAATTGTTTTGCCTTTTGTGAGTAAAAGACTTCTTTTTTTATTTTCCTAAAATGATGGTATAATTACTATTCTGCTATTAGAATCTCTGTGCAATGAGAACTAAATAATCTGAAGAAATGCTGGTACTTGAGCAACATTTCTATGTATACTCCCACGTGCTATACCTGCTTGCTAGCAATAGTATGCTGTAATTACCCTCCCTGGGAATCTTAATTCCAGAAGCAAAGTCATTTATTTCAGTTAATCCTTTTTCCGGTGAATGTACACATACATAGGCAAACACGATGTGCAGCTGACAGAACCACATGTCTGAGTTCATGCACACAGCACTTGACAACTCTTTTGAGAGCATTTCGAGTTAAGGATACAATAACCATTACATTCAGGAACAAGAAAAGCTAATATTTCTGAACTGCTCTTCAGCCTCTCACGGTATAATCTATCTAGGCATTTTTAAATTGACCATAGCGTGTGCCTGTCTTGTTGAGGTTATGTGGGATTTCTCATGGATAGCAGCATATAAGCAGCAATTTGCCCTGATCAGTACAAATTTCTTCAGAGCAGCTATGGAATCCTCATGTACTGGACAAGTGCTGATGCACTGTGGCTAATGGATTTCTTCCTACCAATTTCATACCTTTTAAATTCAGGCTGCTTTTGATAAAGTCATGCTATATGTCCTCTTTTTGAGCTCAATTCCTACTTCAGCCTACTTCCTCAGTCTGTATTTGTGAGAGATCAATTTCCGTGCTGTCTTCTGGCAGATGAGAATTCTGTGTTTAATATGTAAATTATTTTTGTTCTTTTTATTAGCTTTATGTGAATTATGTTTAACCTACTGGCATTTTCCATATTTCCAAACATGTCATCCATTTCAAGGATGTAGGGTATTTGCTGACAGAATAATCAAATCTGTGTAATAAGACTAAGTGAAGGGAAGGATGTGATTATGTGACTGGGGTGAGTTATCATGGCTTCAGTCTCACAGAAATATTCTCTTAGATTTGGCTATGCAGTGCAAGACCTTCCTTAGCGCATCCCCAGCAGTCCTTTTCCACCATTGTCTTTGCAGCTGTTTCATGGATGGTTCCAGTTGTTCTATTGTTTATCCTATAATCTCTTCTCCAAAACTTGAGGCACTTGCACCTAGGGAGACAAACACAACAAGTCTGAATTTCTAGGGGAAGAAATAAGGAAACCACTAGCAACAGTTCTTCTCCACTGTTCCCCTCAGCCACCTTTCCCGTCTTTTTTTTTTCAGCTAATACTCCCAATCCAAATCATCAGCCAGCAGAAAATGACCAACCATCTTGCTTTTTGAGCTGTGTCTCTGTGATGAGCCCATCCCCAGGAGCCATCCAAAACACAGGAATGAACATTCTGCATCAGACCAAAGGGACCCCTACCCTGAACTGAGGCTTTTCACAGCTGCAGAGGCCTAGAGAAAGAAATTACCAAAATCAGAGTAGGTATCCTTATCTGCGTTAGTCATCAAGGTTCCCTTTGGAGAAAAATTTTCACACCATGCAGGTGGTTCAGTTCACCTACCCCAAAGCAAATGCTTAAAATAAAGCTAATGAATTGGCCCCTAAAGCGTGTCTATTTCTCTCCATTGAGCATGAAGGTTGCTGGGATGACTAGGTCAGCTGTCAACATCTTGATTATCAGTGTCTGAAGTTAGGAAACATAATCCCCCAACCATGTGGTGTTTTAATGGATGACCTTGGGATTTCTAGGGGTAAATTATGACTGAGGAAAGAAAGGGAGGAAAACCATGATTGTTATTTGAGTTAAAAAAATGCATGAAAAATTGTAATTAACATCTTTGTCATGACCATGCTGATTATTCTGTTTACACTCTCTCTCTATACACTGTCCCAAGGGTGTTTAAGGTGTAAGGTTTGGAGTCACGGGCTGCATACTGCTGTGTTTATACACTGACAGAACCAACAGCAGTTCATTTATATTGCTCTTCTTTTAGGGCTTATGAAATGTTTGTATTTTATTTCAGCAAGCTACTCTACAGAGAGGTTTGTTATCCAGTAAACAAACATAGCCTGGAAGAAATAAGGTTATAAAGTGATGTTTCTCTGCTGAATCTATTTTTAAGCATTCTGATCTATGCATAGAGAATATATAATGATCTGTCTCTGTTTAATATACTTGTCTTCACGATGAAAGGCAGGAGGGATGATTCAAGCCTGGTTTCTATTAATTGAGTTAAAATAATGAGCTGAAATACTGTTTTCTACCAGCTCTCCCTAAAGCATCAATCCACATGTGCATAGCTGCTGAAGTTCAAGAAATACATGTAAAGAAATCTCACAGGGGAAAAAAAATATAAGAAGAAGAAACCTATATTAAAAAAAAAAAAAAAAACCAACTACAAATCATTTTTTTATTTTTATTTTTAACAAAATCTCACAAGATCGTACATGAAATGAGATATTCAGGTCATTTTACTCTTAGGAGGGAAATTCTTAATTACCACCTTTGTGTTGCTGGCTTAAGTAGGAGACGAAAAGATGCTGCTGCCACCAGGAAGTAGGTGGCACGGTAAGTAAGTTGTACAGGGGAAAGCTTCTTCTTGTCCTAGTTTTAATACTTTGAGGCTACAAGACCTCTGTGAAAATGATGGGCAAAAAAAAATTGAACTTCTTTGTTCTTATAATTTATTTTTCTCGGAGAATAGAACAAGCTGAAAACCACAGGACACTGTAAGAGCCACTGTGACACTTGAATCACCATGCAACTGCAACTCATATTTATTTTTTAATGGAAAGGAATAAGTTAGTTTCATTGTGTTAAACTTAATAATGCATATTTTCAGCTCTTGTCAATTATATGAAAGGCATATTTCAGTTTTCCAGTTCTGGCAAAGATCTGGGAGAAGAGTGATGGAAATCAAAGGGATCAAGTACCACTTGGAAGACATAGTCTGTCTGACTTCCCTGCAGAAGTGCTTTGCAGCAGCAAAGGTGTGTTTGACATGTAGGATATAGCTGCTTTGTTCTAATTCCACAAAATAGACATAGGGAAAAATACTTGGCTACAAAATGTTACAAGCCGACCAATAAAAAGAAAGTGAGCCCTTGGAATGTGTTATGAGAAGACAGTCCTATGGCCAAAGATTTGGTTTTAACTTACTCCAAGACAGCGAAGCCAAGTATTTTCCCTTGAATCTAGTTTCCTAAATTAGAGATCCCCAGAGGCTTTTGAAGGAGCATGAGTCAGTGGTTTCACTTGAGGGCACCAGACACATTCAAAGTAGAAATGAAGGGAAACTGTCTTTTTAATATGCTTTGGGGATAAATACAAACTAAAAGAAAAATTCATGCTCATCCAGCCGTCATCTTCAAAATTAAATATAAATAAGAAATGTCAGCCTTTACATTCTTCAGCTTTATTCTTCAGCTTTGATATTAGCATGTGAATCATAGTTGTTTCTGTGTACGCACACCAACAGAAATAACAAATTGATAAAATACACACTCTGTGCGTGTATGTGTACATGCATGTGTGAAAATTGAGAGTATCCGCAAACTGCACTGATCACTTTTGTTACACTAACTTATAAATAACCATCACTCAGTCTACCGAGACTCCACCTAAAGAATTCAGTGCACTTCCTTTGAATCAGCATGAATATATAATGAGGCCTGGAAATCTAAATGAGGAAGTGATCACTTGGCAGTAAATGGTGGCTCTCTTGTGATCCGGGACAACTGGGTGAAGCTAACACAAGTCCAAAGAACCATTAATTCAGATGGAAATAAATAAATAAATAAAAGCTACATGGGGATTGCAAAGTGCTTAACTAGGGTGTTGCTCCTAAATTCTGTCTGCAGTTTTATAAAATAATCCTATTAGCACAGAACATCTGGAATATATCTTCCAGGGCTTTAAGCTATTGCTATCACACATAGAAACAGTATTTCACCCTGCTCAAATCTCTAAATCTGCTTGTCGTCTAGAAACGTATGGATGCCACGCAATATTTACAGTCTCTGCTACATGCAAGAGTTAGTTATAGTTAGTTATTGCTGAGTGGTGAACCTTTTCATTGTCATAAAATACTGACCAAGCTATTAAAAAGGAAATAATAGCTCCTAGTAATGTTATCTACTGTAACGCTTTGCAGTGCTCACCTATCCGTGAGCCTGGTGATTACTTAACAATAGCAACAGAAGTGCACATTTCTTCCTGAGAATGAATAAAAACTTGCAGAGACCTAATGATCTGCATCAACCTGTTAACTGCGGTCAATTGGTGGATCTTAAGCCACAGGGCTTGCTGAGGCCAATACGGTAGGTACAAAAAGGGAAACGGGAGAAAGAAGAATGCAGGAATGTGTGCCTCATAGACTGCAGTTGTTAAGCTCCAGACAATATTGAATCAAGGATATTTAGAACTCCGCTTGGCAAATGACTTAGACATATGCTTAACTTTAAGCAAACGCGTAACCTACTTCAGCCCAACCCTTGTTGTTACTGAAAAGCCCTCAAAACATTTTGGTATTCCCAGTCATCTTGGCAGATTTTTTTGTGTTTTCTGTATTTTCTTTATATATGTTTCCTTTACATAATCTTTAGCTCTTAAACAAGCAAAAAAGAGTTTTGATAAACCAGGACCTCTGCAGCTGGATTAATTATTGCTAATTTGACAGACTTGTGAATCTTACTATTGCCACTCAACACCAGTTCTAACGTGCAGTTCTGTTCTAGCTTTTAGGAGAGTCTGGGTAGTGTTCTTCCTTTCACTGTAACTCTCTCTCTCTCTCTCCCTCTACTTCCCCTTCCTCTCTCTTCCCCCTGCATAAATTCTTTTCCTTCATTTGTTTGGAAGAAATTTTCAAAACTGCAGATGTGAAGGCCCAGTGGACATTGCTCATTGACTATATTTTAGAATGTCTTTGAATATGCTGGTATTCTGCACTTGCAATGGTTTCTGGGCATCAGCATGAGTCACACTTTCAAGTCACTAATTATTTCATAAATTAATATGATACAAATAAATTCCCTATTACTGTCATCCACGAGTATCGCTTTTCCACATGACTGAATCTGAATGGGGAAAAAAAAGTCCATTGTGAAGTCACTACCACAAGAACCGTCCATTTATGTCTGTTTCTTTTTGTTCCTCTTACAGTCACTCTTGTGTGATACAGAATAGTCATGCTCCATTTTGAAAGAATAAGCCTCTTCTGAAATGTAAGAGTCAGAATGGCTGATGTTTTGGTATCCCAAGGGAACTTCCTTTTTTTTACATCATAGAGTTATGTTTCGTACAATCACATAATGGGTTGGGTTGGAAGGGACCTTAAAGACCACCCAGTTCCAACCTCATACCATGGGCAGGGTTGTCACCCACCGGATCAGGGTGCCCATGGCCCCATCGCACCTGGCCACAAATGTCTCCAGGGATGAATGTATAAGACTAAACCTACCCTTTGTCTCTTTTCTGTAGAACAAACTGGTGCACTCCAGTTCTTGAGGTTTTGGGGTGGCAGCACTCAAATCTCCTGCAGGAGCACAAGTGGAGTATGGCCCTTACCAGCTGCTTCTTCAGTCTGCATCCCAGCAGCTGCTCTGAGAAGGGCCACTGCAGGAGAATCAAAAATCAGAGAGGAGGGCAAAGCTTGGCCAAAAGGCTTGGTGACTTACTGCTGATGGGGTGGTCCATCACAATGCTGGGACGGCAAGGGCTTCCTTTCTTCTAACCCTAAGTGGTTGGTTGGGTGGGGAGAGTTTTTACTGCTGGTACTGGCTCTGGGCTCAAAGCTTGCATATTTCTACAACTTTGCAGTCTCACCAATCCTTCAGGAAAGATGTATGCTGTAGTAGTTTCCTAAAGCAGAAGAAGTTCCCTTCCAGGAGCAGCCAGGGCAGAGATCAGAGCCTCCTGCACAGGCAGTGCAGGCCAGGGAGGGAGCAGGCAGGGGCAGATAAACCACAGATATGGCTCAAGGAAGTTCAGAGTTCATTCACAGGTAATAAACCAGTAGGTTGGTCTACAATCAAATACCTTTCATTTACACAGAGAATACTTTTCCATGGCCTGTGATTGCCAGAAACTGGATGCACTGAAAGTAAAAGTTGAGGCTGAATAATGAAAGAAACCAAACCTGCTTTTCAGCTTGGCATTGCCTTAATTGCTTCAATTAACTAAGGATCAGATTACCTCCACTTTTTCAGTAAAGCTTCCTGAATTGGCTTAGGCCTTCAGCAGCTGTATGTGATGAGCTATGGGTCATTTTTCCTTCTCATCTCCTCAAGTGCATTCTCCCCAGTGCAGAGTGACTGCCAGGTGGAAAGTGGGCACTCTCCTCATAGAATCACAGAACCCTCATTTAATGTCTTCAATTGGCACGGTTGCCAGCTGCTAGACCAAGCACTACATAAGGCTGCCCAGGGCCCCATCCAACCTGGCCTTGAACACCTCCAGGGATGGGGCATCCACAGCCTCCCTGGGCAGCTGTGCCAGCACCTCACCGCTCTCATAGTAAAGAACTTCCCCCTGACATCCAACCTAAATCTTCCCTCCTCCAACTTAAAACCGTTTCCCCTTGTCCTTCTGTTATCTATCCTTTCAAAGAGTTGAAATCAACACATTCTCTATTGCATATAAATTTCATTTTGTCTTTTTTGAAAAGAAACTGGAAAAATCATAATATCTCTTTCATTTTTTTTCCTACAGCAAAGGAGTTCCTCTTTTTTCTCCCTCTTTCCATTGTAGGCAAAGCCTCTCTCCCCCGAGGATGTAAAAACAAAGATATCATCATGAATATGTAAAAATGCCACCTCAGGACATATAGAAAAGGACTTTATAATGAGAAGTGTTTCTTCAAGTAAAAGTGCACATCACCTCATTTTAGGGCTCCTCAGAGTATCGAACAGAGGTGTGACCCGGGACAGTGCTGAGCAATAAAGCATTGTGAAATCCCTTTCTGTGTGAACTGGTGTGGTGGGCATTTGTGGATAGCTGTGGATGTAAATGGAGGAACAGCCACCAGAAAACAGTGAGCTGAAGAGAGGAAAGGTGTGTCCTGAAGGGGTATGACAGCATCCTGTGAACTCCTTGGACACTGGTGTTCCTCCTGAACCTGTGAGAACAGAGAAACTCAGGGCACCCAGCCCAATGCCACCAGTGCATGCTGGGTGCATGGCTCAGAATCCCTCCATAAAAGTATTAATAAAACGTATTCTATGAATATTTGCTGTGATCTGACTTCCCTGACTCAGTCCCTACAAAAGACAACAAAAGGACAGTGTGTTCAGCACTAATATTCACAGCATCCTGATAAACTGCTCCACCATATCCATATCACAGACTCATAGAGACATTAAGGTTGGAAAAGAGCCCTAAGGACATTTAGTCCAACCATCAGCCCATCACCACCATGCCCACTAACCATGTCCCCCCCACGGCTACCAGGAAGAAGCCCTATGATCACATATGAAAGTTAATGGCAGCTCTAACAATAAAAGCAGCTTGGAGAAGCTTCAGTAATACGGCTGTTTTTCCTGCTGAAAGTAGAGGAATAGGCAGGGAGGAGAACTTCAAGATGAACATATTGTATCTCTTAATTTTGGCACCAAATTTATACCTTGATGCTAGGCTTTCACATGCAGAGATACCCTACTGAACTCAAGCAGAAGTATAGGTACTTACTGACCTGCTGTGTACTGCACTGTGTACATGAAAACGGCATAGAGAAGTCCAGATCCAGGGACTTAAAGTGTAAGTGCATAAGACAGAGCAACGTTGGCAAGGAAGCTATAGCAGGCAGGGACAGGTTTGCTCAAGATCACATCCATGGCAGGTCTTTTGCAGGGGAAATTATGAATGTATTTTCACGGGAGATCTGGTTACTTATTTTCAATACGTTTTCCTGAAAAAAGGCAGTGGTTTGGAAAGCCTCTGTGATGGTTTTCTTGAACAGCACAGCTGAGAAAACATATCATTCATAAGTCATCAAGTGCAGATGAAGTCTGTTTTATTCCCCCACCTTTTAGTTTCACTTACTTCTGTATATGGGAGTTAAAATCACAATTTCCTTGCACGTGGAAAGTATAATGCATACGAAAACTTAATCAAAAAGACAGCAAAGCCTAAAACTCTTGTTCTAGACAAAGCAACAAACTGTCAAATTGTAAAAATGAAGATATATGGTAGAAGCTGAAATATACGTTAGAAACACCCCGCGGTGGTAGATATGTCTGGGGTAACAATTGTTTGCATCTCAGTTCATCTGAGACTCAAGAACTTGCTTAATGCTCTACTCATCGCCATCTTGGTACATTCCCAGAACAAACAGGCATAATATATTTAGGTCTGAGAGCTACTTCGGGGCATCCATGGCTCTCATTCATGGGCAGAATCCTTACTCCATTCAGACTGTGGTTCTCAGGGAGCGCTCTCCCAGTGCATTCCAAGATTTTCCCTCTGTACACTTTGTCCCCCTTTCACGAGCGCATGCATCCCACTTACAGGCCTAGACTCCTCCAGAGTCTAAATGCCAAAACTTCTGGGTTTTGGTGGATAGGGAAGATGGAGAGAGGGACAACAAAAGACCAGCTGGCTGACAGCTGCCTTCCTTTTCCAGGTAGGTGCTGCCTGTCTTCAGAGATTTACTAGCGCAAGGGGCATAGATAGACACAGGCAAAAATGTGGCTTCTGCTATACATCTAAGAGACATGTTTCTTTGCACTTCTTTGGGACAGAAGTAATTTTTTTCTAGTGCTTATAACAAGATAGGATGTGACTGCCTCTGGTCTTTCCTTGTTTAGCTCCTGCTTTTGCATGGACTTGAGTGATACTGAGTGATCCAGACTCGATTTCTGAATGTTGACCTGTTCATCTGAGGAGTTTTAACTTCCTAATCAAGACAGAAAGCTTGAAAACAGATATCCCAGAGGGAAATGAGCTGAAATGTTGTAAACTACAAACTGTGCTACAAGAAAGCCACCTACAGAGAAATATATCAGCACTGAACATATGTTTAAAATTGACTTTTAAAACAGATACAATTGGGGATTAACTATTATCACTGTACTAGCAACTCAACACCACTGTTTGCAAAGAGACTGTGAGGATTCTAATCAATTCATTCCTTCATGTCAAATCTTTGTAGCTTATGGTAAAAAAAAAAAATTAAAAAAAAATAGACTCTGGTGAATGTCCCTAAATGCCCTGATGTGTGACTGTGATTTGATCAAGATACCTCTTCTTCGGAGTGCAACTTCCTCTTCCTTTGAAAATGAACGGTTTCAAAGCACCAGACCTACACTAATTTCCATTGCCTTTTTAAGAGAAAAGCTTAACTGAACTCATTAACTAAATTAGTTTCTGATTTTGTTTCTGCCTACTGAAATAAATCAATGCATATAATGAAATTAAAATGACGACATTAAAAATTGATATTCTTAAATATTGATGCTTTGGCTGAAGAGGATTTATGTTTATTTCTTTGTTACTTATTGGGCTCTCCGTAGGTGAGCAAAGCATTTATTAGAGACAGAACTCACATAATAAGCTGCTCAGGACATTTGACATTTGGTGGAAGGCACCCACAGAATCAGTGATCAGTTCTGTTACATGAGCTTTGACTATTCACAGGGACAGAAATGAGACAGATTTTATGGCAGAACAATATTCACTGTTAGTGAGATTTGCAGGGGAATGTAAAGGAATCCATCATCTAAGTCTCCCATAGGAGTCAATAGAGGTCTGACAAAATTTCATCTCTCTGGGGAAAGAAAAAGATTTGGAGGAAAAAAAAAAGATCAAGATTTGTAGGAAATAATGCCCATAGTTATTCGGATCTAGCCACCCGAATCATGAGGGCAGCTGATGAGCCCACTCTTGCAGATGCAGGAGTTTTGCCAGCTCAGCCAAGCATGGCAGGAATCATTCGGGTGAGAGAGTGGCATACTGCAGATGTGTCCCTCCAGCCTGCCCATACGGAGACCTCCCATGTGGTACACCACAGGCTAAGCCAGTGCTGTAAAGTAGGGCTCAGATTGAGCTGTGTAATATATTTTTTGAGAAGTCAGTCCCTTGGACGCTGTAGTAAGAAAACCACTGCTGTTTGCTCACTGTAGAGATGGGGGAGGAAGGTACATATGAACATATACATACTTCCAAACGTGTGTATATGGCTTGGCTATGTTCATCCAGAAGTAAGTGGAAAGCTCAGCTTGATTGTATTGCTTGTAACACTAAAAATTGCCCCAAAGTCTGTGTGACCAAGTGAGCCATACACAGACACGCCAAGCTTTGAGATACAGCACTTAGCTGGAAAGTGATCAGATTGCAAGGACATCAGGCTGTACAACATCTCTATCCCTGTGATGAATATCTTTTGCTGCAAGAAGTACAATATTTGGCCCCTAATGCATTCCTCTGCTTTCATTACGCTTGCCAACATTGGTAGTGACTCACGGGAAAACAAAGATAACACTTGACATCCTTCACAAACTCCCACTCATCAATTACAGACCATAAAGCTCCAATGTTTCGATGTGGAAATCAGTGATTTTCAGTGCCGGCTTATGAGGCTAATGCACATCCTTCAGCGCATAATCGGCTCAGTGCTAATAAGTTAAAAGGGCTCATGCGTGGCCAGTCATGCTCAGGCAGCAGCTTAGTCAAGAAAGCTTCTATTTTTGGAACAGCTGAAACACATGAAGACTGAACAGGTTACCTCCCAAATGACTCCCCCTTACTGCAATTGCCTGCGGACAGTGCTTGTGCAGT
Organism: Alectoris magna; assembly: GCA_030625065.1. Lineage (NCBI taxonomy): Eukaryota > Metazoa > Chordata > Aves > Galliformes > Phasianidae > Alectoris > Alectoris magna. Next base: position 163,390,524 of record CM060560.1, on the reverse strand, counting down.
GGGACAGTGAAAGGACTGCATCAAAGCTGACTGTAGTTGTCAAGGAAATCTCTGTCTACAGAAGTCCTGCACAGAGGCTGAGGCTGTGGAGCTGCAGTGGCTTGGTCAGAACGGCATACATCGATGTCCCAAGTCTTGCATCCAACAAGCTTGGCTGTGCTCAAAAGCTCTGATAGAGCAACCAACCCAGCCCTTGGTGCTGGCTACTACTGTGGGAATGGGGCTGACAAAGATGCCGTGCTTTGCCTGGCTCACAGTGAGCCAGGTCTCGCATGCTCAAGAGATGCTTTTTCTCCATGGCAGTTGGGAGCTGGGCGGAGAGTTTTTGTGCCGATGGAAAGCCATTCCTCGTGCCCTGAGCGCTGGCCCATGGACACCATGCCTTTGGGGTCATGAGCCATGCTGGCAGAGGGGCTGGGGTTAGAAGTCAGCATCTGTCTGCAGGAGATCTCAGATGGGGTGTGCAGGCTCACCATTGCACTCTTATTTGCTGGCTGTGACTGAGATAAAATGCATGTTTACTCCAGCAGCCATTGCCAAAATCGGGCATTCTCAGTGCGCGGCATTTGGGTTGTGCCTTTACCCCACCTGCAGAGCTGCAGTACTTTGCCCAACACCTGGCTTTTTGCACAGCCCAGCATGGTGCTGCCCAACTTCCTCTGACAGCCAGTGCTGTTGTAGAGCCATAAAAAGCATCTGGATTTCTGTGCCCATCCTCAGAGATTTCCTTGTGCCTTCTGCCTTCCCTGGAGGCTGCACAGGGGAGGGCTTGGCACAGCCCCATTGGAGCAGTGCTGGCTAGCAAGGCACAGATTTCCAAGTGAAATCATGCTTGGTGCGTGTGCATGAAGAAAAAGGTGCTGATCCCGCACCCTGTGAGCCAGAAAAGGGCTGATTTCCAGGGCAACGCCTTAATCCCGACAGCTGGCCAGCAGGCCCTGGGGTGCCACCCAGACAAACATCTGCAGCCAGGTGTGAGGCCGTGGAAAAGCAGTGCAGGGCCTGTGGTAGGCTCCAGGGCTCAGAAAAATACACACAGCAATGTGCTTTCTGTGGTGAAACTCCTCTTTATCCTCTTCCATCTCTGCAGCAGCTTCCCCCTGCCCTAGAGTTCTGTGCACTAGTGTGCAGGAGCACCTCCTATGGCTGCACAGTGTGCTCACCTCCTGCCCTCCGCTGCTTGCAGCCTGTCCCTTTCACTGCAGCAACATCTCATGCAAATAAGAGGTTTAGCACCCATGACGCAAGGCGAAGCAGTGAGCATGGCTGAGATGCACCGCCAGCTACATGTCTGCTGTTTATTCTGCTGCTGGTTTTCCTGCTGTTGAATGTGAGAGTCACTGATTTCACTGGCAGTGAGGGAAGAAAATCTTGCAGTTTGTCTTTTGCTCTTGATGAAGAATCTCTTGATGGAGACCGCTGTGGAGCACCAGCCAAGATTTTCGTCTTCCCTTTTATTCTCTGGGCGAACTCAGCCCTTCACCCTCAGCCCTGACTTCCCTTCATGCCCGTGCCAGCTCTACATCCCCTCCGCCGGCAGCTGATGGCTGCCTCTTCTCTGCAGCTGGACTGCATTAGCCTACTTGTCTGGAAACACGTAATGCCTGCTGAATTTCTGAAAAGATATTTTGAACACTAAAGCCCTAACAGCATTTCTTCATTTCACATATCCTTCACTTGGCAGAGGAGAAATGCGAAGTATAGAGCTGTGCTTTACAGAAGAGCTACAAGTAATTGGTGTTCTACAGGCAGTTGTGAATGCATCCCCACAAAAGCCACCTGGTTTCAAGTTCATATAGAAAACTGAATAATCTTGGGGTGAAACTCTGTTCCACTGTAAGCTAGAAGATTGATTTATGGCTTTTTGTTGTTTGGAGGGACCTGAGAAAGCTCAGTACTTTCACATGGTTTTGACCTGAGCCCTTTACAGTCAGTAGGCTCAGAGAGGTGACAGTGTGAGGTTTTGGAGCTGTACAAAAGCTGACAGCAGCTGGCAAGCAAAGTTAGGAGGTGTGAAGCAAGCAAACTGAAGCAAGATGCTGTGCTGCACCTGCATGCTGAGGTGCTTCTGCTCATTGCATGATGAGGGGAGGCTCTTCCCTTTCCTTGTTGCCTTCATCACTCCTGATGGTGAGCCTAAATGTCTTGCAGCAAGCCACGGGGTTGTCCTCTGCTTTCCTTGCCCACGGCACATGTCACAGCTGGCCTACTCTTCGGCTGTGTGCATGGAACCTGTGCTGCAGGTTCTGCTCTTCTTTGCCAAAAGCCTGCTCAAGCAAAGCAGAGGGATGCTGAAATTCTGAGCTGCTGTGAGGTACTAACCTAACCTCAGAGCACACATCTTGACCAGGAGGAGTGCATGGCCACTTGTGTTTATGCCAAAGGAAAAACATTTTTACCTGGAAATCCACCAGAAAACCACTCCTACTACACAGGTGGGAAGGAGGAGAAACACAAAATGGAGGGAAAAGGGAACAAAAATGCGAAGGAGAAGTAAGTAGAGGAAAAAAAAAAAAAAAAGGAAAGGCAAAGCAGAACAGAAAGTTGGCTGTTTGATAAGGAAAATCCCTATCTTTATTTTATCTGCTCTCACTCCAGTCCAAGTGTGGGAGTAGTTCTCTGAATATAATCTCCTGCACTTAGGTGCCTGCAAACTGCAATAGCAGAAAAATGTAGTATTAACCTCTGGCTGGAAGGGGAGGTGTGAAAGTTCAGCTGTGGGGCTGGGACACCTCTCCATCTATTGGCTGGTTCAAACAAGATGTGTCTGTTAGGTGCAGTGAGCAGAAGGGGTGACACGGCCTGATACAGTGCTCCTGCTGTGCAGTATGGAGGAGATATTTATCTGTTATGGTTTCAGGTGAAGTGCAAAGGATATGCTGTGATCCATGTTTCAATCCCAAGCAGGATTGCAAGTGGTATGTGGCCCCCAAATCCTCACTGGGGGGCACGGAAGTCCCGGCTCCAGCTTTGCCCACAACTAAATGGCAGCCTGAGGGGAAGCGGGCCTGGACTGGGTTCCTCAAAGTGATGTTCAAGTTTTGTACAACACATATTTTCAAAAAAGTGCCCTTAGGATCAGGGCCACCTTCCATTGAACGCCCTTGGAAACTTGCTTAGCTCTGCGGGGAAGCCCGCGTTGGATACCATCAGTGCATTACAATCCTCCTGATGTGGAGGCAAGAGAAGGGAACGCTCCTGGCACAGCTGCTAAGTGCTTCAGCTAAGGAACCTGGAAACTACACTGAACTTGAGAGACTGAATCAAGAGATTACATCTCTGAGAAGGGTTTGAGATGAGAATGTGAGGAGTTTCACCAGAAGAGAAACAAGGCCTATTTCCATGCAGAAATGCATTCAGCTTTACTGACACCAACGCCTGGGCTGCACGGCACACTGAAGCCCTGTCAGAGGAGATTAGTTGTTTCATACAGTAATCATAACTAGCATCCTAATGGATTAAAAATACTTCTCTCACCTCCATGATGGAATTTTTTGGATCGATGCGCCTGGCCCTGGAATAACTCAGCCCAAGGCCTCGCTGTCAGACATGCAGCACTGCCCCTGACTCTCACCTCCAGGAGTGATGAAACAGGAATAACACTGTTTTTTGAGAGGGAGGACTGAACCAAAGCAGCTTTTTGAAATAGCTGCCAACAATTCAGATGCTGGCTCTCCAAGACAAATGGCTACGAATGAGTGAGTGTGACTACATACTGTGATAGCTGGGCCAATTTCCATGAGTGATGCTCATCAGGAATATAATATTTTGAGAGTAGGCAGGGTGCTGATTTACTGGAGGCTGAGGTTAAAGAGATACCACCCCCACCCATCGCATAACTCCTCGGAGTCAGCAGTTCTTTGTGATAGATATATCTGATGTCGTGGTAATATGGGAGATTTAGCAAAAAAAAACCAAAACAACAAAAAAACCAACAACAACAACAAAAAAAACACCAACAACTTGAAATGGAAATTCAAGCCAGGCTAATAATGTAGTGATCCAGACCTTATCAGTAGCACTGCACTGCAGTTGTAACTGTGCTGCGCTGGATGGTCTATCAGCGCCACAAAGGAAAAAATTCTCCCTTTTTACCCAGGGAAGTTCTTACAAGACCTGAAAAGCTGTGCTGCTCTAGAAAGCAGTCCCATGTCTCCTCCAGGTTGCTGGTGGCACACTGGGTTCGCAAGTGCAGACCTCCAGAATCACAGCACTGACAATTGTGCTACAAAGGCCTTGTGGAGGGACCTGTGTGTCACTGTAGATTATATCTGGTTTATCAGCTCAGGTGCTGGCACAGACCAGACAGGCTTATTGGCTCAGCACGACTGTTGGAAGCCAGGATCCCACTGCAGGTAGCAACCAGAGCCCAGCCCTCCTGCCGGCCGTGTGCCAAGCTGCACTGATTGCTCTGATGGGGGCAGGGGAAATGTTCTGCACAAGGAAAGTGTGTAAGCATGTATTTCTAAATAGCATTCTGTTTTATTCATATTTCTGTCTCCACTTCTCCCTCATGCACCACTTGTTATGTTTTCCAGTGCACACTGATTGCTCTGAAAGTAATGCCGCCTATTTATTTCCATGGAAACTACAACAGATACAAAGAGCACAACAACACTATTTGGGAGAGAACATTTGCAGCTACTAAACAGTATTTCTCAGCATAGTCACCACCATTAGCTCTGCATTTTCACCAGCAATGAACAAGAGCCTGCACACCGTGCTTGTAAACATCTGCGCCAGTGGATGTGAGCCACTGTTGCTGTCGCCACTGCTGAAATGCACCACCTTCCACCTCACTGTGCTCACATCCACTGTTTGGTTTCCATAAACATTCAGCAAGTGTCAACGGATGTTAGTGGGGGCCATTTTTTCCTCATGGAGGAATTCAGTTTCACACCTATGCTCCATTTGCATGACCATGTCAGACACCATTCCATCAGACTGTCCCTCTGATGCCATCTGTCACATAGCAACAAAATGTAATGGGATATTGGTGGGAAGGTTCAGCCTCTACTGCTATGCCACCAACGTAATAGGATGCATCACTTTTGGAGCAGCCTTCATAGTGTACTGCATTCTCATGCCCGGTTTCCAAATGCATCCCATAGGTTTTGGAGCTCTGCACAGAGAGCTGCTTTCCAGGACAGAGCATCCTACAATAGATTTACTCCTCTGCAGGCTGCACTCCTTGGTGACTGGCCAGAGGGTTCTCCATCAGCTGCATGCCAACTTCTGGGAGGGACCTGGCAGGATTTGTGCTCAGAGCACGCTCAGGAAAGCAGAGCTCAGCTCAGGGGAGAAGTCACACACATCAGCTTCAGTGCCTCCAGGCTGGCTTGCTGAATAGGAATCTGCTTCATTTTTCAGTAGCTGATATCCTCAACAACTTTGTTTTCTGTGCAAAAATCCTCTCAGGCGTCTCTCTCTAAGAAGCAGATTGCTATATAATGTGTAAGGTTTTCAGAGGTAACACAAGAAGATGTTCCAGTTATCATTTCCTGCGCCTGGCTGCTCTTTGTCTCCTGTTAAACAAGGGCAGAAATGTGACATGGAGCTTAAAGATGGATCTTGAGTCACCAGAGAGAATGTGAAGGCTCTGGTGCAGATTTTTACAGAGTAGCTCCATCTTTGGGGTGGGTTTGTGCTTCTGTGGGTATTCAGAAGAATTCGTGGTTATACGTCTCATAATGTTTAAAACAAGCTCCTGGTACAACAATGTCCCAAACTTAAGGCCGACAGTCTGCAAATATGGATGAGCTCCGTGAATTAACATCATTCCCCACTCCGAGTGCACATGAGGAGCTGCTCTAGCAGCAAGTAGCATTCTTTAGGCCAGAAAATGGTCTTAGAGCTGCACAGTTTAGCTTCGCAAATGCAGATTTGTCATTAATATGTTCTACCATTTCACAGAATCACAGAATCACAGAATTATAGGGGTTGGAAGGGACCTCCAGAGATCATCGAGTCCAACCCCCCTGCCAAAGCAGGTTCCTTACAGCAGGTCGCACAGGTAGGCGTCCAGGTGGGTCTTTCTTACAACTATTTCTATCAGCATGCAAGTCCCCAGCATAAGCTGCCTTGAAATGCATCCCTGGCAGTCAGCTGGGTATTTATAATCAGGCCTGATTCTGGAGCTACTTCTACACCCCAATGGGATTACACCATTACAAATCGCCGGGTACCACTTCCAAACGGGATAACTGCTGCATAACATCTGAAGGAAGTCCCGCCTGCTTCTTCATTTATAAAGATTGAACAGTCATTTGTTTGGGTGAGAATTAGCTTTTTATCATCTGGAAATATACAAAGTAGTATATGGCAATCTAAATATGTCAGAGTAGCAGTGTGCTGATGTGAAGCAAGGCAGAAAATGCCAAGAATCTGGGAAGAGTTGTGTGCTGCTTTCAGCTTTGTACAGTTTCTCCTGGGGGTCCTGGAACAACTGGTTCGTTTTGCCATGTGTAAGATGCCTGTGATGTAGTTTTACCTCCATCTGAAACCTACTGGAAGGCTTTTACCCTTCAGTGTTTCCAAAATACTTTCAGATTCCCAATGGAATGTGTTCCATAAATGTAAAATATACATTATTCATTCCCTTTTTAAAATAGATTTCTGACTTAAGGATCAAAAGATCATCTTGCAGCAAAAAGCAATTGAAACAAACAAGCTAATCTTTATGCTTTTCACAAAACCAAACCTGAGGGACCTCATTCTCTTCAGAATTTGCTCATTTTTCACTTTATTTAAGGTCCAGTTAATGCAGATTTCTCAGAAATCAGCCTGCAATCAATTCCTGATGAGATAGCTACACCAGATATAGATGCACTCTTTGCCTGGTCAGTTTGCTATCTATCTGGCTTATATGGAAGCACATTAGTCCAGATTAGTGCCTTCAGCCACCTGCAAACAGCTCCTGGCAGGGCCAGACAGAGTGTCTGCGCAGTAATCCCAGTGTGCTCTGGCAACTGGCTTGGCAGGGCATCAGCCTGGGTCTGGAATGGCTGATTCACCATAGCTTGGCCTTGGCTCTGTGAGCTCCACACTAGCTGCAGCTCCTTCCTGTACATAGCCCAGGTGTGTGCAGCAGGAGCAAGGAATGTGGGTTTGTGCCTAAAGAAACAAGTCACCCCAGAGCTCACTTGGGCATGGGAATACACAGCTTCTTTGTCTTCTACAGACCTTTTTCTCCCAACACCTAATCCGGATTTCTGTCCAACAGGCAACCTGCTCCTTTCTGGACTACTTTCAGTAGATTCTTTGCTGGTAACTCCATTCAAAAATGCTTTTAGCTATAACTGCAGCTAGAGTTGCAAACTTGGATGCAGGTTCATTAGTAGTTTTGGACTCATTTCCAGTTCTCTAGTGAAGCACTGGAGCAGGTTACTCAGAGAGGTGGTGGAAGCCCTGTCCTTGAAGACATTCAAGGTAAGGCTGGGTGGGGGGCTCTGAGCAACCTGGTCTAGCTGTAGGTGTCCCTGTGCACTGAAGGGGAGTTGGTCTAGATGACCTTTAAATGTCCCTTCCAACTCAATGATTCAATGATTATATGATTCTAATACTCAGCAAGGAGCTGAAGTTTGCAACAGAGAGTACCAAGAATCATAGAATCACAGAATGATTAAGCTTGGAAGAGATAATCAGGTCCATCCATCAAGCCATCCTTACCATGCCCACTAAACTATGTCCATCAGTATAATCTCCACATTTCTTGAACACCTCCAGGGATGGTGACTTCACCACCTCCCTGGGCAACCTGTGCCAGTGCCTTGCCACTTATTCTGAGAAGAAATTTCTCCCAATATCCAACCTGAATGAAGCAAGCAATTAAAACATTCAAGTCTTCGCTAATTGTGTCCTGAGAACTGGTAGAGAACTTGAAAACCAAGGTCAGAGAAAAGAGTAAATATGCAGATCTAAACATTAAAGAACAATCTTAGCTAAATTAGCTGTTTTCAGATGGTATATGACTGGCAATATTCTCCTCTGAGCACCCGGGGGCTGGAGGAGGCTGGAGTGTTGAAGCTGCCCAGTGGCAGTATCTCTTAGCTGCTCATTTCTGCTTCATGAGACGGTTGATATACCTTGGGTTTAAATAATCCTTCACAAGTGAAAGGGCAGAGGGCTATTTTTTAACTGGCAGAATTGCACTGACTCAGTTTACAGGCTGGTCTCAGCAACAACTGTATGTACACAAATTGGAGGCTCCTAAGTGTGACTTGAGGGCAGGAAAAAGTGGGAAAGAAACAGTGTGGAGAGAGGGAGGCAGGAGATGCCATAGGATGGGGAGGCAGGAATTTTTTATGTCACTGCCAGCCCAAACCAATATAGTGAGGCTCAAGCTAGTTCAGAGCCAGTAACAGGTACAACTGAAAAGCTGAGGTGGACAGAATAGATTGTTGAAGCTGGAAAACAAAACACTTACTTTTTATACATTTTAAAAGAGGAAAGGAAAGCTGAGGAAGCCATAGATCTATCAGCCCAAATTTAATTTCTGGGGTAATCAGGGAAAGAAGCTATCTATAAACACCAAAAACCACAATCAGTATGGATTTCTCAAGAACAAGACATGTCAGACTGGCCTTTTTTTCCTCCCAGATCATGTCAGAAGCCTGATGGAAAAACAGAAAAGCAAAAGGTGAGAGATACCATCACGATAGTAGGGGTTTTGACCCCACATTTCGCCTGGTATTTTTAAAAGTAGACTACAGTAACATGTTCTTGGAGCCACTGTAAGGTTGGTTGCCCAACCTGCACTCAAGAAATAACTATTAGAGGTTTAGTATCCAGCCAGAAGAGTGTAACAAATGAGGATTCAGAGGTCTGTCCAAGGACCAGGGCATGTCGGTATTTTCTATAATGATTGAGATGCTACAAGCCTGAGAAGGTGTGCAAATGAGCAGCTGGTACGTGGCCAGGAGGGGCCACCCACTTTCCTCCAAAGCCCTAGCCTTCAGTGTAAGCATGGCAAATCAGAGAAACAGTGGGGAGGACGCAATTCTATAAGAAGTGCAAAGTCAGATGAGCATGTGCCAGCAATGGTTTGTGCAGAGGTGAGCTGCCTTGGGCTGCGGGGGTGGCCTCTGGTGATATGCATGGAGCCAGCATGGGGCCACAGGGCTCTGGAGCACCCACTCCTTCAGGCACTGACCTCCCTTGTAGACGTTGTCAGATTTCCTACATTTACTTAGCTTAATTCCTGCTTGGAGAATTAAACACCACGTAAAGAATTACATTGTCAAAGCGGGCTGAGAAGAAATGAATCTTTCCAGCCTCATTCAGTTAATCCAAAATAAATAATGTGATATTTTTCAGTCTGTTGCACAAGGAGCAGACTATGCCAGCTGATTTCTTCTCCCTAATTGAGAAGAAATAGCCAGTTAATGCAGCAGCAAGGGAAATGGAGAGGTCTGACACTGCTGGTGCTCCAGAGAAAAGTCTCTGAAAACTGTGTTCGTAGTGATGCGTCTGAAAGCACCCTCCTCCCTTTTAAGCATATCAAAAAGGGTGCGTTTCTAAGCAGACATTACAGATTTCATGTGTCACGCTGATTGACTGTGGTGAAGAAAAGCAGACTAGGTGTCAAAGTGAACCAGTTAATCATCGGGGTTAATTAGTGCCCCAAAGCTGTGAATGGCCACAGGTGGCACATTACTCTTCTCATTGCATTGAGAAACAAATTGCACACATCACCTGCAGAAAAATGTAACTGCTTTTTATTTTCCTTCACCACTGACTGCAATATAAAAGAAAAATACAGCCTGGTTACAAATGCCCATGGGGCTGGATGCGTTCGCTGCCTTGAGTGGCCCATTCTGCCTGCTAAATAACTGCTCATTTTCCGACTGCTGGTGGTGATCAGTACTTTCAAAATGGATTTATTTCTCAGAGTCCAGTTAGAGGAGCCATCTGTGCTTAGGTCAACTTACAGGAGCTGTCTGCACTGCCTCCTCTTCCTCTTAATGGCTGGAGACAGGCATCAGGAGAGCTGCCAGCACTGCTGCCACAGGGATGCAGTGCAGGATGGTGTCCCTCAAGCCACCATACAACATGGACTCCAGCAGAGGAGACAAGCAAGCTGAGGCACTGGCACATCCTTCTGGCATGGTCTGCAGCTGCCTGTCCTCATGGCACACACCCTGCACGGTTCCCAGTACTGAGCATGCTGTGATCTCAACAGGTTTCCCATTTCTAATGCAGGACCATTGCACAACCCGTCTATTTTCAAGGTGAGGACTATAGACTGTGTCTTCTCTGCAGTTGTTTTTGTCCTGTAGCTTGGTGCAGAGCAAACAAATGTTGCTTTCAGATTACAGGTGGAGCCTTTACAAGAGAAATGGCGTTGCCAGGCTGTTATTTTGCAGTTCTCCTGAATCGGAAATGGTTTTATGATAGAAATCAGATCTATGGCCTTCACTTTCCCAGTGTTTACCAGGTTAGAAATGCCATAAGCCCAGGATAATTGCTGTGTGGCCCTGTAATTTGAAGAAATAAAAGATGAAGAATAACGTGGCTGAAACATACACATTTTTAATGGACTGGACTACTGATGAAGATGAAAGTTGGTAGAACCCATGAAGAGCTTTTAGCTGCTGCTAGAGATAAACCTGTGTGGGAAGGAACTTTATAAACGTATGGTGTGGGTAAATTGGAGGCAGAAACAGAAGAGTGGAATAAATCCTGTGCTGATGTTTTGCTCATCAGCAATTTTAATATCCCAGCATGCTCAGTGCTGGTGCTTACACACCCAGCAAAAGCGCTCTGGAAGCCAGCAGTGATGAAGGAATGTACATCTGTAGGTATCAGTCATATGTGCTCTTGGTTGGTCCTGCTCTTGGGGTCTGGGTTTTGCTGAGCTATGGTTCACACTAGGCCAAAGAGAGAAGGAGGCTTTGGGACCCTCCACATCACCAGAATTTGGGTTGATCTCATCCTCACCTTAATAATAACCTACAGCCATCTCCTGTTGTTTCAAGGGCCTGCTCTGGAAGGAGGCTTATCAGGGCTAGGGATGAAGCTTTTCTCTCCCAAGACACATTTGCAACGTTCATCACAAGAGAAACACAGCAAATGTTAGCACTTTCATCAGCCAGTAATGCAAGCATGGACATCACAGTGAGATCAGTAAAAATAAAGAACACACAAAAAACAGCCCGTCACTCTCTTGGCTGCTCCACTCTTTGCGCACAGTCTGAAGGTGTACACTGAGTGATGTACAGCCTTTATGTAGGGCCTATGGTGCTTCAGCCATGTGGCTGCACGGTGCATCTGCCTGCCGAGCAGCAGACACTGAGCATCAGCAGGGCTGTGGTGTTCATGGTGTGGGATTGGCACCAGGCTCTGCCCATCCAAAATAAATTCCTTGACGTACAGCTCCAGTGAGTACACACTGATAAATGACTCAGGTTTGGTATCTCTGTCAGAAGAGGGAGACTGGTCCATATCACATTCTAATGCTACCAATGTTATGTCTTAGTTTTACTGAATCTGAGCCCATGAATCTTTATTCATTCTCTCCCCAGACCTGTGATGATCTTAGTGTTTTTTTCCAACCTTAACGATTCTATGATTTTTCTGTGCTGCGCATCCACTGCCTGTATCCATCTCCACAAAGCTTTGCCCTGCAGGGTGGGTACGGGCTCTGAGCACAGAGTAGCACCCGGCCAGGAAAATGGCCTTTTGACACAAGTGTTCTGTATTGTTTTATGTGCAACATCACCACAATCTTGAAAAGATTTCTGAAATCTTTGGAAATAAAAAAAATGATTCACTTAAATAAAGTAATATGTGTATATATTCAAAGCATTTGTATGTTGCTGTGGTATCTCACATTGCAGCCAAACACGCGGCTTTGCAAATTATTTTTGCTATTTCTTTACTACTTTGTGATTATTACTGGTGCATAATATAAAATTCTGTTGTGATATAATAGCTATAATAGTTACAATATAATAACAAAAAAATACCTGCTTAATTCCAGTCGACTTTTCTTGTTTAAAAATCGTTCTAATCAGCTGCTGCTTAGCATTAATTAAAATATTTTACTTTCCATAACATATTTTCCAATACATAGAGACACCTGGCTGGATGGCCGCTCTGGGCACATGCTTCAGCTTGGCACTGCTGTGAAGTTGCCAGAGCGCACCTGGCTTCTGGGTCCTTCCCAGTGCCCAACAGCATCACTCCCCTGTAGTTATTTACTCACATTTCAGGCTGAATGCTGCTACCAGCACTAGTTTAGAGAATGGGGAGGGCTCAGCAGGTGCATCCAAGGGAGGTGTGAAGTGCTTTCACAAAATTCAGCAAAGCTTTCAGGTCTATTTGAATAATAAACACAAACTGTAGATGAAGGCAGAAGAGAAAGTGAATTCTGGACACCTGTTCTTGGCAGGAAGAACAGATCCAGCAAAAAACATGAATGTAATTCATGCTTATCTTTGAAAGTCTGATATCTTAAAAAAAAAACACATCCGATCAAAGCCTCGTTATAAATCTCCACAGTTCTGCTCTCTCTCTTAGAAGTAAGCTGTGTATTTCAACAAATTACTATAAAAAAATAACTGTGGCCAACTTTGAGAATTTCTCTTGCAGTTGTAATTAAGAACTATATTGTTCTAACTCAACACTTGTCCATGTGCAAGCATGTATTTGTTTACATGGCTTCAAGACAAAGGGTTAAGGTAGAGGAATGGAACACAGCCCACAAGGTTTGTTATATTGTGTGCATCACCACCCATGAAAATGTAAATAGAAGCAAACTGGGTCATACCTAAATAATAAGCAAATAGGGAAGGGTTGAACAAAGTTGGTCATAAACCTGAGTTCAGAACACAGAACAGCAAAGGTCACTGAGAGAAAGGTTTGCAGTGATGCTAGGTCAGGGATTGTGCCTTTTGGCTCATCACTGAAATGCGGTCTAGGAAAAAGCAAGGAGATACAGATAAATTATTCAGCGATCTTTCTTGTTACACGAGAGAGAATGAAGAAAATTTTAGCTTTATTTGCAAGACATTACATTTTTAAGGTACAACTGTGAACCCCAGGAAAATGAAAGACACAGTCACACTTACCAAAGTATGTTTTCAGTTTCTGTAAAGCAACCAATCAGCCTGGGATTTTCTATGCAGCTCGAGGATCATTCCTGACATGGAAATAAAATATCTGAAGCTCACACTGGATGGCTGGAAGTAGGTTGAGCTCTCACATCTTTTTTACTATACAATTCAAACAAAATTTGTTGGGTACACAGCAGATCTGATCAAAAAGCCACTAATTCAGATGGTTTTTCCCCGTCAGGCAGGTGTCTGTCTGTCAATTCCACTGTTGTATAATCCTCACTATTCCTCAGTAATTGTTAGTAGTCCTGTGAAGAAGTGCATTGTGAAAAATCTAGAAACTCTGCCAAGGAACAAGAGGTGTAGGTTCACTTGTATGTGTTTCTGTGATGACAGTTTCTTTTTTCTGTTTGTTGTTTGCAGTAAGAAGAATGGATTCTGTCTGTGCAGAAGCTCTGAGGTGCGGGTGAAGATTCTGGAGCACAAGTCTTATGGGGAGCGACTGACAGAACTGGGATTGTTCAGTCTGGAGAAGAAGAGGCTCAGGGGAGACCTTATCACTCTCTACAATCACCTGAAGGAGGTTGTGGCAAGACGAGGGTCATCCTCTTCTCCCAAGTAACAGTGACAGGACGAGAGGGAATGGCCTCAAGTTGCAACAGGGGAGGTTCAGGTTAGTTAGGAAAAATGTCATCTCAGAAGGAGCACTGAAGCACTGGCACAGGCTGCCCAGGGAGGTGGTTGGAGTCACTGTCCCTGGAGGTGTTCAAGAAATGTGGATATGTGGCACTGAGGGACACAGTCTAGAGCAGTCACAGGAATGGGCTGATGGTTGGACTGGATGACCTTAGTGGCCTTTCAAACCTTGATACTTCCATGATTCTATGACCAGCAGCTCCCAATGACCCCAGTGCATGTAAGGAAGTATGTAAGAAATGGGAGAGGAGAGGGGCACAGCCTCCCCCATATATATTGCCATTCCCACTTAGTACCTCCAGCTATCCTTGCTGAGCTTGCTGTGGCCTTGATTTTTATTCTTTGGCTTAAGCCAAGAACCTCATGGCAATGAGCTCCTCTGCCCCATGCACAATATTAAACTCATTTTATTGAAATTTCTTCTTGGGGTAGTACATGGAATGTTTCTCAACTTCCACCATAATAAAATAAATGAAATACCAAGTTGTAGGATATTTTGTCCCAAATAGCTTTTCCAGACAGAGAGTACAAGTAAAGCTTTCCTCAAAGGTCCTTCGCAGCCATCCTTGCAATAGCAATATTATACTGAGTGCTCACTCTACCATAACTCAATGGATTTCTTCCAGTTTGAGCTCTTTGTTTTACCTCAGGTGAAACAGACTTTGTATGTCTTACCTCTTCAGCTGAGGTTCTTGGCACGCAGCAGCACAGCACAACCAATAGCAGAGCTTAACACTCATTAACTGGCTGACTGGGGGAAATGTTTTGTGTATTCCTGATGATTATAAATTACAGCAAAACTGAAAGCAGAAGAACTGAAGCGACTAATATGTGAAAGCTGTGCAAAATTGTGAAGGGTAAAAGGGTTTATGAGGTCTAATTTATTTTGAGAGGTCTATGCTGCTTTGGAAAAATCCTCTGTCAGTGATTCAGTGGGGTTATCTGAGGGAAATGCCCATCCTGAGGAGAGGTGTCATGTTCGGGGTGTTACAGCTCATCTCCTGCCTGTCTCTGCTCTTCACTTCAATCCAGGTAAACACATAGAAAAAGGACAGATGAAGACACTAAGCAAATGTTTTTTAAAGGACCCCGTTGTAGCCAGAAGACCAGAAGAGGTCTGACCATGTGAATGTTTCCTTGGCTTTCTTCCTGAGGTGGCGCGTGCATGCAGAAGGTTAATGTCCTTTCAGCGGGACTGAAATTCAAACTGGGATGTTTTATTTTTGCCTACATCCTAGCCCCATCCCTCAGGTACTATCCAATACGGAGAAAAGGCACCACTAGTGTCAGACAAAACACAACCAACCGTTTTCAAAATACTGCTTTTACCTTTGCCACCATTATCTCCCCTTTGGCTGCAGGCCTCAGTGTCTCATTGCCGTTGGGCACAGAGAAGTTCTCCACAGAGGAGCTCACTGCAGAGCTGACCTACAGGCAGCAGCACACCCTACTCACACCGTGTGTGGCCTGGCAGCAATACCAAACTATGCACTGGAGCCCTGGAGCTGCAGGTGTGACTGCCAAGTGAAGGGGTTTGGTGATGTTATAGAAGGGTTTGTAGAAAGTCTTCCCACCTCACACCTGGAACTTGAGACCAAAGATCTTGTGATGGATTTCATCTGTGAAATCTGGGATTTAAAGAGAAATGCCTAAAGATGTGCTGTAAGGAGGAACCATCTGTATCAGGTGCTAAATCACAGCAAAGAGGTAGAAAAGTTCAGCTGAACTGAAGAGAGCTGCCTCTCTCACACACGCTTTGACCAGACAGAATCACAGAATCATTAAGGTTGGGAAAGATGAGTTCAACCCTCAGCCCTTGTCCTACTTTTAGCTGGGATGGAATTGTTTTCTTCAGAGTGTCTGGTATGGTGCTCTGTTTTGGTTCTAGGAGAAAAACAATGGTGATGACACACCACTGCTTATAGTTGCTGCTATGCAGTGTTGTACAGAGCCAAGGCCATTCTCAGCAAAGGGCCAAAGGAGTTGGGAGGGAACAGAATTAGGACAGCTGACTTAAACTGGCTAACGGGATATTCCATACCATATGATATCAAGCGGAAGGAATTTTAAAGGGGGTGGGAGTTCATCTGCCTCTCTTCTGCTGCTCATGAGGGCTAGTCAGACTTTGGTGGGGGGGGTGGTGAGCAATCCCTTGTGCATCATTTTTTATCTACATTCATACATATATATATATATAGTCATAACCATTATCCTTTGTCTCAGTAAATAGTTTTATCTCAACCCATGAGTTCTACTTTTTTATTTTTTTTCTTTCCTGATTCTCTCCCCCATCCCACTGGGAAGTGGGGGGAGTGAGTGAATGACTGTGTGGTGCTCAGACACCTGCTGGGTTAAACTACAACAACCCATCACCACCATGCACACTAAACCATGTCAATCAGTGCCACATCTGCACATTTCTTGAACATGTCCAGGGACGGTGACTCCACCACCCCCCTGGGCAGCCTGTGCCAATGCCTCAGTGCTCTTTCTGAGAAGTTTTTCCTGATATCCAACCTGAACCTTCCCTGGCACAACTTAAGGCCATTGTCCTGTTGCTGTTACCTGGGAGAAGAGGTTGACCCTCACTTTGCCACAGCCTCCTTTCAGGTGGTTGAAGAGAGTAATAAAGTCTTCCTTAGGAAGTTGACTTTTGTGGATCACGTTCATTCAATGGGCGGTTACACAGAGGCAGGTAAGTTCTGGCATGCTTTATGGCAGGTATGGTCATAGTTCCAGGACAAAGACAATTCTATCAGTGTGAGCAGGCCATGGGACACCAGGGCCAAATGCTGTAACAAGATGGGGTGAGCAATCTGCAGGTGAGAGGTCAATGTCAGCTCTGTCTGTCCTTATAAGAGACTGGCTTTTAAAATCTGAGTGTACACACTTCTTAAGCTGCAGAAATCTGCCAGTCCTGCTGCCAAGTGGCTTTAGGTTGTAGGTACTGCAGTGCTGGTTCCTGAGTGCTCCCACAGGAAGATCTGCACCCATATACAGTTCCAAATCCCGGACAGCATCTTTATCTTCAAATTGCAGTCTGTGCCAAGCCATTCTCCCCCAGGAGGCTGACTGTATCCTCTTCCACACAAGGAAAAATGCGTGTGTGTTTCTATAGGCATATACAGTGGTGTATGTATGTGCACTCACATCCTTACAACTCTGCAGGACAATGTGATACTGTCTGAAAGTGCAGCTGAAGGTATTAACAAGCAAAGAACATAACGTATGGAGAGGAATGCAGTACCCTTCTAAAAATGTTATATGTCTGATCTGGGAATACTTATGGTTTAAGTGGGCTATAAATGAACACTTAACTGCTTTAGAGCTGTGAAGTGATGACCCTCAGGCGGCCTTGGGACATGCCACATGGTCTCCTCCGGCTGCCACTCTTTTGGACATAATGGGGCTGAGCACAGCAGCGGCAGCCTGGAGCACAGGGCTGCCTCCAGGAGCATCCAACCTGTCTTCTGCCTGGCTTAGTGCTCCGATGTTTCCAAAACATCATCATTCTGCTATTCTAAATGCTATTTATGGATGCCAAATCAAAAACACGTGGAGGCTGCGCCCCACATTTAAATACCTGAAATCACATGGTTGTTGTGCTACAAATCATAAACCATTCTCATGAGAAAGAGATAAGCATTGATCGATTAGTACTTAAGCCACTTGAGGATATTAAGGTTGCATGGCAGAAGAAATATTTAATACAGATTTTTAACAAAGAACAGGATTCAGCTTATTCCAATTCATGGTATTTCTTATGGGAAACTATTTGAACAATTGCTGCACATTCGTTATGTCCTTCTGAGTATTGCTAATTTTAGCATGAGTGATCATTCATCTAAGAATTCATGCCTGAGATGAAATGCTTCTCTGTTTATTATTCTCTTCTCATAAATGTTTGCTGCTCAGTCATGAGAGGGAAAGCATGGAGCGACAGCACACCTCCCACACAGCACAAATAGTGAGCTGTAGAAAGAAGCATTCGGCTGGTTTTGGAGGCCAACTGTGTCAGTCCAAGGTAATATTAGACATAGAGCCCTCTTCATTCCTTTCATGCTCCACCAGAGGAACAACGCCATCCCCAAACCAGCACCACTCTGCTCTTCCCAGACAGCCCTGCAGCTCTGCCACTGAGCACACGGGGCTGGTGGCTGGGGCAAGGTGGGGTGTCTCCCCATGGGCTGTGAAGCAGCAGAGCCTGGAAGGAGGGTGCCAGGGCGAACTGAAACAGAGCATCGTAGTCAGGTTTCTGTGCTCCATACTCATACAGCATCCATACTCACATGCACCTATGCTTCAGCATTATTTTCTGTCATAGTGCAGCCCTGGGAATAGCACCTGGAGTGACAGTTGTCTGCCTGTTATTTTCCCTTCAGCAAATCTGACACCAACTGCAGCCCTTTATCATGAGAAGATACAGAAATTTAGTTTCTCAGCAGAATGAATGATGCATTATATTGCTGAACAACTTCACCGCTACCAGAACAAGTGCAAAGTAGTGGCTGGTCTGCAGTCATCAAACAGGAGCAGTTGGAAAAAATGTTTTTTAATAAAAGGTACTCCATTGAACTCATAAGCATAAGTGTAACCAGCATATAATGCAACTAACTTCTATAGATGATCTTCAGAATGTCTGTGATTCCCCCCCCTATATTTCAAAACAATTTAATTCCACTTCCTAAAGCATCCTTTCCTCACCTTCTAGTATTTATTTTCAGTCCTTGTGGTGTCCTCTTTCACCTAATGGGGATTCTGTTATTAATGAAGCTGAAACAGTGCCTGCCCATAATCTTTTTGCTGCTGAGCTCAGAACTCTGATTCCTACAACGTTTGATATGAAGGACATTTTGTTTATCTGATAGATTGAGGTAACCTTTTTTTTACTCCAGCATAAAATAATCTGGCTGCATCTCGTTGAGCCAATTTTCTTGTGTATATCTAGACCATCACCTGGCTTAACATATTCATAAGAGGTCAAAGCAAAGGTCTTTGAAAAAAGGTCTTGCTTTCGGGGAAAAAAAGTCCTGCATTTCAAAGTCCCTGTTTTGAGAAAAGGCACATCCGTCTGCTGAATGAGAAATAAACAACTACAGGAATGAATGATTCAGGATTTAACTGCAGTCTTGGAATTATTGGTAATTCTACTACCCAAGAGATAAACCCGTAATTACAGGTGAATGCAAATCATTGCCATCATTTACCATGTCAAGCAACTGGGAAGGAAGGAAGGCAATTTCAGTGACGCGGTTGAAGTTGTGGAAGCCCAATCATCTGGTCTTGGCTGGAACCTCCCCTGCAATGTAAATAACAATATACTCGAGTGGGCTTTGCGAGTGGAGCTTTAAAGATGCCTGTGGTAACTGGGGTTATTTTCAAAATGGCTACTTCTGCTCCTCCACAGCAGTCATGGGAGTGACTGCTGACCTTCACGTTCCTCTGCTGCCATGCAATGCCATGTAAGTATTCCCTCATGGTGCTGCTGCCAAGCAGGGAAGTGATGCTCAGATTGCACACTCCTGATTCCTCTTGTTGCTGGTGCTCCATGTACCACTATGATGTTTTCCATCTCCCTCTCCATTACCTCCATGAAAAAAAAAAAAAGAGGCTAATAAACTAGCAGAAAAACAATCAGCAATCTGTTTCATATTAATGTGAAATAAATATCCCATCACTGGCCTTTAAAGCAGCTTGCAAAAGGCAGAAAGCACCCAAAGACTGCCAACCAAGTTCCAGTAGCTTTGGGCTTGCTTTGTTAGCGATTTCCTGGGCTTGTGAGTACATTTGAATCTCACAAACAGATTCGTTCTGCTCAGCCAATTTCTCTCCTTGGTACCTCCATCTCAGTTTATTGGTTCATGGTTGACTTACACCTGCTTTGATTCCTTCGTGGGTTCATCATTAGCCTTCCCTGGCAAAAGTGTATTTTTCCTAAATCCCGCTCACCTTCTCTTTTTAACACTGCACTTCCAATTTCATCTCCTGCCAAAGGTGGCATAGATCTGTGTGCCACACAGGACCGTTTTGGAGAGAACAGCTGATCGTGCAGTGGATAATCCTACGTGACATGCACAGCTTGATGTCTTAATCACTGCATTAGTTCTGTTACTTCGTATTTGTACATTTGAAAACAGTAAGATTTTCCTTCCAAAGTACCTTCCATAAACAGGCCTTCATGGGAACAACCTCATTCCAAAATAAAGACAGCAAGTAACAGGCTCAATCGTTTGGAAACAGCAATTTGTTAAGCAGAGCAGAGCACTCACATTGCTTTTGGTCCATCTTTATTGCTTCCAGAAGGCAGCGCTCTCAGGAAAGTCTGCGTGGCCAGATGTTCAGCTTTTACAGCTGCTGAAATATTTTTGGAAGGACCATCAGTCAAGATAAAATTACAGGTCATTGGGGACAGGCTCTGACCTCTGCAGGAAGATGGTGGTTTGGCTCCCAGACCGGACTTCCCGACCAGGAGTCTGCTGGGAGGTGGGTGCTGTGACACCTCTAATTGGGCACATTATTCAAGATAATGATGCCGCTCAAGTCAGGGAGTGCAGGACAGTAGGACTGGCCCAATAAGGCCTGGTGTTTTTAACCCTAGGAAAGAAGCAACTGATTTATGGGCTGACCACTACTGTGTGATTAGCATCACCTGCTTATCATAATTTCCTAATAAATGGGTTGAGGTGCACTGCCTTGCACCAGGAAGCATCTCACACCACAGATGCCATGGGAAGGGTCACTGAATACAGGCCATAATGACAAAGTGCAGCCCAGGATGCTGGTATTCTGTGAGCAAAGGGCATCCCAGCAAACACTTGGGAGTCTCAGGAGACTCTCCAATGGCACCAGGTACCCATGCATGGGTAGCTGAACCAAGCTCCTTGTGGCAAAAGCAAGTTTCTTCATCTGGAGACAAATCTCAGCCCTGGTTTTCCACAGGCAAGGTGCAGTTGGTGTTTCCCAGCAGTAATGGCTTTTATCTTCTTCTCAGATTGAGCCAAATTATCATGGGGCTTAATAAGTACTGCTAAGGACCTGTGACTTTAGATAGCTGCACATTTAGTTATCCATTGTTAAACATATCAGTACATGACAGAAAACTGCAACCCTATGGGGACAACGTACAAAATTCCACATGCCTGATTATAAAATCATTAACTATTTTATTGTTCTTTGCCATTTTTCCCTACTCAGGCATTTTTCCAGTCAGAAGAAATCACAGATTATATTTCTACCGAAATAGCGTATTTGGTAGTTGATTAAAACTGTCACTGTTCTTAGCAATTCTTTCATTCAGTTGTAATGCTCAGGTGAAGAAAGCATCCAGCACAGCGAGATTACGATCTCATTATCAGTGTAAACTGGCCTAAGTGGAGGCTCACCCCAAAAGACCTGATTCCAGCTGCTTGTTCCCTCTTGTTCCAGCAGCACTGTCACTGCAGCTGCAGGATGAGTCGAGTCAGGGAATTATCAGCTGAAAAGGAGTTTTGTGGGTCTTCATACCTGGCTGGTACTCAGCCAGATGCGGCTCAGCCAGGGACTGGTCATGTCCCTAACACTGGTACATGCAAGGCATGGGAACAAGGGAACGTTGGTCAGCTTAAGCCTCAGGAACCCTCAGTCTTGAAAAATATCCACCAAACTCTGAATTTATGGCTCGGGGTGAAAAATGCATTCTGCAACACTTGAACAACGCAAAAATTATTGATAGCTAAAATGCTAAAGCCTTTGTTTTTTCTGCAAAGGACCTTTGGAGCAGTCACCTTTCTGTGCTGATCTTGGTCTTTTCCCCACTGCCGAGTGAGCCGCAGATGGCTCACACACCTATTTCTCCTACATGCTCATAAGGAGCCGTATCTGGAGAGCAAAAAGATTTCCCAATCCGGCATAGTTCCTCTTGGTGCCCAGTGCAATGATATTCAGGCACATGCGTAACATTCTAATTTATATTTTTATATGTTTGGTGTTTTATTCTGGAGTTGATCCTGTGGAAAAGTCTTCACTGCCTAAAGAAAAGAGTAACTTTAATGCCGTGACCAGAACACTATGAGGACTGAGGTCATTTGCTGCTGCAGGGCCAGAAATGTTGCAGCTGAGATTGTCATAAACGCAGCACCTGCCCAATTATTGGCTGTTTATGTCGCAGCGTTAAACTCAACCATCTAAAAGGCAGGCTGCAGGCCTGATGACGGTCTGCAGGGCAGCGTGAGACCGCAGGAAAAGATTTGGCTTGAGCTGAGGTAAAAGGTAGCGCTTTTTATTCCGTACTTCATCCTCAAGCAGTGCTGCAGTCCCTCCAGGAGCGGCGGGCGGAGCCAGGGCTGTGCCCAGGGCTCACCCTGCGCCCCACACCGAACCCGCGGGCGCAGCGCCACCTGGCGGCCGCGCAGCGCCGCACCGCGCAGCCGCAGCTGCGGGCCGGGGCCGCCGTGGCCAGTGTGGGGGTACGCGGCCTGCAGAACTGCTGCAGGCTGGGGATGGCAGGGCCGGGGATGAGACAGTATCCCGCAGAAGAGTGGCTCGGATACATATGAAAACAGCTATTCAGCTTCCTGCTGCGACCGGCCCACACATCTGGCCTGGCTGGAGAGGGCTGCAGGTGCGTCTGCAACCAGCGCATCCATGGTCTGCCATATGTCGTATTGCTGTCCAGTGCGCATGCAGCGCCTGCGGCAAAGCAATAGCACAAAATGTAGTTATCAACCTCTGTGTAGGATAAATGAGCAAGGTGGCACTGCTGAAATATGGCTGCTTGCTGTGCTGCACTGCACCGGGCAGAGCCGTTCTCACCTTGGCACAGGGGAGCTCAGCTGTTGTTTGGAAATGCAGCACCACCGTTTTTCGCTGCCTGAATCACAGAAGCCCACACCACCCCATGCAGATGTTTAGAAGTAGGCACCGTGACCCCTCTGCGTGGCCATAACTCATGAGCACACCCGGTGTGGCCATAACGCATGGGCAAGAACATTGCAAGGAGAAGACATCTCCACAGCAGGTGCCACAGAGACTTCACAATGGGTTTTTCTGTGTCTTTTCGGAGCATTTCACTGTCTGCTGAACTTTATGCTGGCTCTCAGAGTACTGGCAGGCTTTCTAGCTTGGCATGCCTTTGGATTATACAGGAATTCTGAACTCCCTCTCAAATGCATTTAAACTTCCTATTAGCACAGTGCTTCTCCTTTGACCAGTTAATAAAAAAAAACAACACACAGAAACACAAAGGCAGCAATGAATGTTGAAAATTTGCTTTGCCGCAGACCCAGCAGCTACACAGTCACATGGCACCTGCCTTCATAAATCAGCTTACAGTCTAGCCCAGATGAGCTTCTGTAAAATACCCTTTTATTGCTTCACAGGGCATTAGCTTTTTGCCATTGCAGACTCAAAAAAGCCTGCGCTCCCTGGAACTGGTTGGATTGAATCCCCTCTTCTACGTCCAAAACAGAGACTTGTTTACAAAACCATCTGCTGGTTCAGACTGCGCCACTACCAGGTGTGGGCAGCTGATAGAGGAGAAAAGGCATGGAGCAGCTGAGTGAGAATAAAGGTGGCAAAGGTACTTACTCTAATTCCTAAGGAGGAAGAACAACAGCATGTCCACAGATCCTAGGCTAAAGGGAGGAAGTAGTCCTTCAGAGAATACCTTAACAGTTGCCAGTAATTGCTCATTTTGGTAAAAAAAAAAAAAAGAAAACAAAAAGAAAAAGGTGCTGCTACCACAGAAATTCCAGCAACATTGGTTGTGTTGGAGTGCCCAAAACATACATGGAACAAAATGTGCTTCTAGCAACAAGGTGCTGAGACAGTCCCAGACTGGCCATGCAGTCTGTCAGGTGCTTCCTTAGCATCAGCACCAGGGGTGGATTAAGAGCAGTACAGAGCCCCTCTGTAATACACTCAGATTGCTCGCCAGGCCTGGGCCCTGTTGGAAGAGAACTGCAGCCACTCAGAATGAATCTTTAACCCAGCTCCTCTTGCAGAGCTTGGTGCATACCAGCAAAAAAAGCTGGTTCAGCAAGTACTGTGGGATCTAGGTTAAGGAGACCACCCAAATGAAATATTTGTGGATGTCTTTTAAAGAATAAGTTATTTTTGCTGGATTTATTCCCTTGATTTGATTTAGTAAGAATCCGCCTATGGGAGACAACTGAGACAATAGCAGTTCTAGGGAACTTCAGGAAGCTTTTGGTCCTGCTGCCTTAGAAGCTGCTTCTGGCAGCAGCTTGACTCAAGCTGGCAGAGTACTTTTGGAACGCAGATATTTTGCTTTCTCACTTTTCTTGATTATGCAAGGGCTAGAAGGCTAAAATATCTACATTTAGGCATTTATATGTGAGGTGGGTGCTTCAGATCCCTGTAAATACAGCCGGCAGCTGTCTGCTCCATTAAGAGCCTACTTCCAAACAAACCAGATTATTTTCTAGACTCCATTGACTGTGTGGGGAAATTAAACACTCTTCATGTGCTACAATGGGAGGTCCTGTGCTGCATATGCCAGCTGCTTGTCAATGCCCTGTGTTCCCTGCAGCTTCTCAAGCAACATGAGAAGTCTTTGTGGAGGCAGTTGTATCACCCTCTGAGCTCATGTTTTAACATCTCTATGCCATCACTTCATTGTAGGTATTCCAGTGTAGAAATACTGGAAATAGAAACTTATCTAATGCAGCAGCTTGGCGTTCAACATCTCCCTGTACTTGTGTGTGACAGGACAGCCGCGATCAGCTTGCGGCTCTGGGTTTTCATCTACGTGTTCTTCCTGCTCAAGAGGAGTGTTCTCACTCTTTTGCTTTGTGCAAAGGACTTGTTCATGTACTTCTGAGCCTATCTAGATGATTGCTGATCATCTAGATAAGTGGATTCTGCTTTAGATTGTCCCAAACGAGCATTGTACATCAGGCTGATTTTGTCATTACAGGTGTTGGTGTCAGTGACACCATTAACTGTTGAGACCTCTGGTACAAAATGGAAAGTTTTCTTCCTGTAGTTGACAATGGTCTTGCTGCTGATATTGCAACTCTGTGTTGTGACTATTTTACCAAAAGTGCTCTGGGCCCCTACCGCATTCCCCCGAGTCCCTCCCTCCTTCCTGCAGCTCTGCAGGAGTGCTGACAGCGTTTTCAGAAAGTGTCTGCACCCAACATCCCTCCAAAAGGGGAATTTCCCAAGTCACAGAGGAAACCGCAGTGGGAGGATATGCCGAGGGCTTGTCAGAAGTCAGTAAATGTAATTCTTGGGATGTCCTCTTCCTAATCCTACTGATCGACACAATTGAGTGCTGTTTCGTGGAAATATTAGGAAAAATATGTCCCAATCATAATTTTTGATTAAAAAAACCAAACCAAACCAAAAACAAAAACAAAGAAACAAAGTGAGTAAGGGTACGAACCATTCTGAATAAGGAAGATGTTGAATGATAAAATTCCTGAAAGATTTCAGCTAAGCGTTAGATGGAACTTCAGCAGATACAAATGTGAATCTGATCCTGAATGTAATCGGTGACTTTGAGTCGAGCTACCATTTTTAGTCCATTTATAGAAGTGAGGAGCTAATGGACAGCCACTGCATCTCCAGGTTTTTGCCAGCAACCACAACAGCTTTTTTAATTTTTCTAGTTCAGAAGACATCGTTGCGAGTCATGTTTAAACATGTGTATTAGGCTTATGTGGCAAGGTTTTGGTAGCCTGCAGGAGTAGCCTCTGTGAGCAGAGCCCAGCACTGCCCCATGTCAGATCAGAGCAGCTCCAGCTGCTCCAGCATGGCCCCACCGAGGCCAGAGCTGAACCCTGAGCAATGCTGGGAGAGTAGATTTATGGAAGGGAAAAACTGCTGCACAACAGCAGCTGCGAGAGAGGTGTGGGAGATGGGAGAGAAACACCTGTGCGAGTCACATCACACTTATGCACTTGTACCCTCTGCATTAAGCAACATGGACAGAAGTGCAGGAATGTCTCCTCCACTGACACGCTCAAATGCTCCACATTAACAGCACCTCAGTCCGTTTCTTTTCCCCTGAGATTCTCAGAAAATTCTCTGTTTGGTTTTATTTCATCAGTATAAAATTCAAAGAGAGGAAAGCAAAGTAGATTTTTGTTTCACAACCTTTCAGATGAAGGGGGGGGGGGGGGGGGGGGGGAGAAAGATAATTAAAATAACCAAGCTATGGCTTGTTGTTCAAAATGATGCCAAACATATAAAATATGTAATTACTGTCACATGCAACTGTTTTTCTTAACTTCATTAAAATGAAAAAGGAAATAAAATGCTTGCTTCATTGTTTCTTTCTGATTCATTGCCTACAAACCTGCAGTGCTTGGAGAGGATGTCAAAACAAGAGCTTAATGGGAACTTTTCAATTAAATGTTTTTCACCAGAAAATGCAGTTCCATTGAAAGAAAAACGTTTCAAGGAAATCTATAACTGTAGTTGAAACTTTTGTTAGAAGGGCTTAGGGGTTCAGCATCGTATTTCTGATTAAAAGGACAGAAAGACAAACAGGCAGATGGTCCTAACGCACAAGACCAGGCATTGCCAAAGTTTGATTCCCTTCACCAGGTGAGTGAATGAATCACTGCCTTACCAAATGTGTCCTGTTTTCACCCATTTGTTTTTATGACAAACTTCAACAGCATTTTTGATCACCCATCTTGCTAAAATTGCTGCTGATACTCAAAAAATTCTGCAAGTTAGAACTCTCATTTCTAGGTAGTCCAACTAATAGCCATGTATACAAGTCTTCTTAGTACTGCTGTTCAACTTCGGGTCTGGAAGGCTTTAAACCTAAGAAAGATTAACAGAAAATAAAAAACAGAAATTTCCAAGAGTTCATCTGTTGTAAGTGCCGACAACAAGTCTGTGTGAACCGAAGAGTCATTCAGCACTTTTATCCTCCATATCCTTTGGAAATGTACAAAGCTAACCTTTGTCATTTAGTTACCCAGCACTGATTTATGGGCAGGTAACCTCTTCAAGGTGTTCAAGGATGAGGAATACCAGACTTTGGAACCAGAAAGTAGCTATTGTAGCAAACAAGTTGTTGGGAAGCAACCTATTTCTTCCAGAACCCAGGAAGAAAGCGTCACTGATGGGAGCCCAGTATTGCACGTCCCTAGCAGTGAAAACCATCCCACCACCACTGCATTCCTTTTATAAGTACTTGGGCTTGCACTTGTCTGTGCATCTTTCTTGATGAGTTTTGCAGATTGTGCTTCCTGTATTCTCTTTCCCAAAAATAAAGAACAGAGGACAAAGCCTTACACACAACAAAAGCAGGATTGTTTGAGGCACCAAAGACTTGTATAAGATTTAAGCCTGTTACCTGTAGTTTCATTATCTGACAAATCTATTTTCCCATACTGGGAACCCTAATTTAATAAATGCTGTGACTATAGCAGTACAGACATTGAAGAGCACTGGAGAACAAGTGTGAACTTTACATACACTGATATTTTCAGGAAATTCAGCAGCTTTGTCCATTATCAAAACTACAAGAGTTTTCTTAAGCTGTAGCTGAGTTTCTCCAATTGCATTTGTAAGGGAGTTGCGTTTTCCACAGTGAGAGTGATGAAACTTGACCCAACATGCCCACATTGCCTCACAGTCTTCCTTGCCTTTTGCCAGCTCGCACACAGGACAAGCAGAGTGATGTACCTCTGCAGGCCTCCACTGATGAAGGGTCTATTCCAGCAAATGAACAATTTAGTGCAAGCCAAGCCCTTTACCATTTTCCAGTGGCAGTGGGCAGGTAAATGGAATATCATAATCCATGGCTGCAAAGGCTGGTGATAGACTGGGGAGACCTAACATTGACATCTGACATGAGGCTGTTATCCATTATGGCTCCAGTGGCTGTCTTCTGCTCACAAGGGGTCTGAATTATTGAGCGGACCTAATTCATGGCAAGCTGCCACTTGTGTTTCTGGGAAGGACAAATGTAATAAGAAACAAATGCTGCTAGAATTTTGTATTATCTTCAAGTCTCTCCCATTGTGCTTCCCTGCTGGGTGAAAAAGATGAGGGGGAGAGGGTGGGGGAAGGTTTACAGTATGCTGAATAGCTTTGCTTGCGGTGAGAGGTATTCAGAGGCAGTTAGACTGTCTGTCTCCAAAAAGCCAGCTCCAAAAAATGTTAAGCCAGTGGGAATGCAGCACCTTTGAAAAGGAGAAAGCTCACTTAAAATTTTGGCAGGATCAAATTATTGATTAAAATCTTCTCTTTCCCCAAAATACCCTCAGACAAAGAGCATACATTTCTGAGACTGTAAGTGAATGTAAAATATTCACCAAAAGCGTGTTTGTGTTGCTTAGTTTATTTGGGTGCACTTCAGTTCTAGAAGCTGGTACTTGCCTTGTATATAATCACAGTCCAACTCCTTTGCCACAGAGGGTCAGTGTCTGTGATTTTCAGTCCAAGGGCATTTCTGACGTGTCAACATTTATTTTCACTGCGAAACGAAAAAGAGAAGTTCAGGTTTTCAAGGCTTCTCCCCTACAGGAGCACTGCATGATGGATACAAGGTGGACACTTTGGTACTGGCTCTGGGGGAGCTGCAGTGGGACTGCTCTGGGGGAGCCACCATTACCTCCAGCTGAAGGCGACACAGTGGGTGCTGCCACCATACTGGGGACCACGAAGCAGGAGTGACTGCAAATTCAGTGACAGGGAAGCATGTTCCAGGTCTGCACTGCCCTGCTGCACCCTCCCACAGCCAGGCCCTTCACCTTCTGGGGTCTTTTACAGTTCAATGGATTGAGTGTGACTAGGAGTAAATGTGTTCAAATAACTGTAGCGTAAATGTTCACAAGATCATTCAGAAAGGGTGAAGTCAAACTCTGTCCATCATATTCGTGTAAGCTAACCTCCAGTGAGGAAATACCATCTCTGAGGCAGCACCAAAAGAAATAATTATCTCCGTTATTCCTTCCTATAATAGACTACATTCTTGTTTCTCTTTATGAAAAGTGCCTATAAATTTGCTTAGAGTGAAAAAGAAAGCAGTAATAAAATCAACTGCACACTATCGAGCAATATTTTATATAATGATAGAAAAATTCCTAATGGAAAATCCTGTGTCCTTCTATTCAGAGATGTTTTCAATTATCTCCAAAAATGAGATCTCTGAATGGCACACAACTTTGCCCTCAGCGATGCTGATACAGTGCCATTAAAGTCAATGAGATTAGCTGTGTTTGAGTGATGGTAGAACACAGTCCTGCATGTTTATTGCTACTGCATTTATAAAATGTATTCCAAAGGATTAAAAGTGCATAAATAAATGCAGCCTCTACAAATATTCTTTTATGCATTTTAAAAAATAAACTCATGCAAACAGAAGTGGGTTTCTGGACCTTCAGGTCCAAGCGACCTTCAGTGCTTTGTGGATTTGCCTTATCTCCCAGTCCCGCTTCAACAAAATACGTGAAGGATACTCCTGCAAAATTTCAGTAATACCCACCGCCAAATTAAATGTGTATACATTTCTATTTTGAGAAGAAAAAGCTTTTTGTATGTTGATTAATTGTCTTTGACAGACTAATCTAGGAGCATGAATAGGTTGCATTATAGACTATTAACTCTCTGGCAGTCCCAGTGCTGGGATCGTTTCTGAGGAGGCAGGTCTCCATTTGATCCTTCCAGACCTTAATGATACTGTTCATATGCATATTAGCTGTGGCATTTTTAAAAATTCATTATTAATTGAATCCTGATTTCTTCATTATTTTCTACATATTGTGCTTTTCCATGAGAACCACGACTTATGCCAACAGATGCCTAGAGAAATATCTTCATCTTGTAAGCCGCAAAACACATTCTACCCTCCAGTTAATTTATGGCATCAATTTGGAATTTTGCTGAGCTGGACACAGCTGGCTGGCAACGAGTACATTGCTGTTAAATATGAGCAATATGTGATATTAATCTCAAATTAATTTTTGTAAGAAAATGAATGCAATTTGCCTTGCAATAACGTATAATAAAGAGGTAAAAGAAAATGGTGCAATGTGTTTTTGCAAAAGTTCTTTTCTTTTTATGCACATTAAGTGGTTGTTGAGGGAAAGAAAACAAAAAGACCTGTAGAGACCTGACTTTTGGATGTACTGGGGCTGAGGACTTGGCCTGTGAGGAGAGGGCACTTGGCCAACTGCGGAGCAGCGTTGGAGCTGAGGCAGTTTGTTGAAATTACAGGTGTCGTGTTATGAAACGGCTGCTCATGCAAAAACCACAGTCAGGTCTGCTCTACAGCTTTACCTTGAATCATCTCATGGAAAGACTGTGCCCCTGTGGAGCCTAGACTGGCATTCCCTAATGCTCTCTCCTGAGTGGGGGATACTGAGATCATGCTGGATTGGAAAGTGAGAGTTTCTGCAGAAGGTTTTGGCAGTAAAATGAATGTTGTTTTCGTTAGAATTTTCCATAGGAAACCTTGTCTTTTCATGAAAACTCCCTGCATTTAAAATGCCTACAAACTATTTGTTTTTCAGCAGCTGCTGAAAATCTGGGGAGTTTCTAGCTTTACTGTTTCAATGAAAAGCAACAATGTTCAGAGAACAGATGTATTTTTTTTGAAAGATTTCATTTAAATGGGGTTCCAATTTATCATCAAAATAAGAACACTCTGGGTGGAAATTGTTTGGGCTGTCCTTCTACAGAGAACAGATCTAACTGGAAGGTGGTAGAGGAAATGCTGCCAAGTCATTCATGTCTAAACCTACCAAGATACCTTTAGGAAATAGAAATATCGCTATAATCACTGCAAGACAGCATCTAAGTATTCGTAAGGTTCTCTGCGTGACATCTTTTTGCAAACCCTGACCAGCACACATCAACATTTTAAAGGAGGCACACACCTGACAGATCAAGCCTAAGCAGCCAGAAACGTGAAGATGCGCTTTAAAACTGGTCTGTATGAGAAGCCATGAGGATGGGCTGTAGGATTAACGCTGGCCTGTATAGGAAGCCATGGAGATGGGCTGTAGGATGAAGTTTCCTCAGATGCTGGCTGTAGAAGACTGAGTGGTCTGCAAGGGAGATGATGTTTTACTTACAGATATTCACAGTATATCTGAGTAGGAAAGGTTTCTGAAAGCGTGCTGAACAATCATGGATAAAGAAAAGGACAAGAAAACTTGCTTGCTCCATCTGGTTGGTTGAGAAAATGCTGTGGTTGCCTAAGATGTGCCAGTACATAGGTCCACAGAGAAGACTTTGCTTGTGGAATTAATAACAAAAAATTATTTATCATTACCAATACTTACTGACTAAATACAATGTGACCATCTCTGTAGGCTGGTCTTCAGCAATACATACCCCACTCTGATCAGAGGCATAGGTAAGTCACATTGCCTGAGTGTCACCTAAGTACATTTTGCCTATGAAGTTTCTCCCCGACTCCTCATTCCTGATCAGCCCTTACTTTGCCAGGAGCTAACTTCCTCCTGATCTGCATACAATAGCAAGTGATGACCTCTTCACACAAAGCCTGACTGCATCCACCCCTCCTCTGCCCCATACCTTGTTCTGATGAGATACCATCAAGAATAATTTAAGTCAGGAGAAATAAAGCACAGAACAAAATGCTGGTATGTCTCATTCCCAGTTGAGGAAATCTCAATTACGGAGTGCCGCATTTTTGTCACTCCTGTCATTTTAAGATTAAAAACTGTCTGCCATCATTACGTATGGCAGAAATGAAATAGTGAGGGCTTGGAAGGGAGGAGAAACCCAATCAGACCCACACCAAGACAGGACTTGCACTGCTCTGTGTTCAATAGCAGACAGAAGGAAGTTAGACACCAGGCTTTGTGAGTACCACTGCTGCTGGATAGCCCAGGGCATTTTCTGTCCAACATCCAGTTTGGCAGGCAGGTACCCATCCAGCATCTGAGCAGGGAGCTCCAGGCTTCTCCCAGTCCAGAACACATCACAGTGAGGCGGGAAGAAGTTTCTGTTTCATCTTCTTCAATAGATTCCTTTTGGTGGTGGTGGTGGTTGTAGATCAAAGCCAGCTCTGCAATATGCTATGGATAATGAATCATCCTTTGAAATACACTTGCTCAGGGTGAGTGTGGTTGGACACGTGGCTGTTTGATTCCTTTCAGATGCTTTAGAAATCTCTGTATTAATAACAGTGATGATGTTTTGCTAGACTTTACTATGGTTGCCTGCCATAATGACGGACTGGGGGGGGGGGGAAAGAGACGAGGCAGCCCACAGCACTCCAGCTGTGCCCTGAAACCACAGAGCAGTGTCTTTGCACACATCTTCTGCTCGCTATGGAGATGCCACAAGCCAGCAACTATTTGTTTTTTCCCAGTCCCTGGATGGTAAGTCTTTTGGAGGCTGTAGCACATAAATGCCAGAGCCAACAACACAGCAAGCAGGTGGTGTTTTTGCCCAGTTTATTCTATCTGTATGATTTTTTCTGTAATTCAGAAATCTTTCTTGCATGAACATAGGCACAGGGAGAATAAAATCCATATGGATAGGAGGACAAAGCTGTCTGAAAGAAAAAAACCTCTCAGCTCTAACCTGAGAGTTTGGCACTAAGAAGTGCTGGGCATCCATGACCTCTTAGCTACTGCAGCAACTGCCAGAGTTCAGCCCCAGTGCTGTATCACTGGTTCCTTTTCAGCACC
The DNA here is from genome assembly GCA_030625065.1 of Alectoris magna. NCBI lineage: Eukaryota > Metazoa > Chordata > Aves > Galliformes > Phasianidae > Alectoris > Alectoris magna. Next base: position 163,358,141 of record CM060560.1, on the reverse strand, counting down.
CACATTAAACCCAGCTGGCTATCAGGGCACTGCTTCTCCACATCTTGGGACACCCACCAGCCTCAGGATGAATCAAAGCACAGCTCTGAGCCTCTCCTACCTTCTGCTGTTCACCTTTTTGCCCCTCCTCCACCACACTTCTGATCTTTTTCAACCTTGCACTTTTCAATAGCAGTGATGCTTTCACTTGTTTGGTTTTATAAACTTTTTTATATATGCTTTAGTTAATACAAATAAAACCCACCTCTACATATCATTACTTGTTAATAGTAATTATTAGTATCAATTATTGTTGATAGTAATTATACTGTATATGATATACACGGCATATGTGATATATATGTTTAAATTTATCAATATGGTCTTCATTTACCATATTCTATACGTGCATATGCATATAAACACACGCACACACATATATACATCTTAAGGTCCACAACTTTACCACTTTTCCTTTCAAAGCCTAACAGAGCACTTTATATTTTCTGTTACTGGTTTAACTGGAATATATTACCAGTTATTACTGCCAGTAAATTAAACAAGAAATTGACTTAGCTTTACACTTGCATTTACTCTCCTGTTAAGCACTGCAGCTGCAGTTAAATCAATTGATACCATCTGTCCAGATGCCTGTTTTCAGTAGCCTGTCGGTACAACCTCATCTCAGTTAATGTTTCAGCTCCTACTTTCACTTCTTGGCCAGTAGCTGAAGACAACATTTCTATCTCCTTGCTGCAAAGGGAGCATAAAGGAAAATGTGAACAGAGGTCTCTAGGGCTGGTGTTTTTTTTCCCTGAAGGAAAGAGCAGCACCGAAGCACCCCTGTGTGGGTGCTCTCCCCTCCCTGAGGAACTGGACACAATAAGAGCTGTCCATGTGCTTCTTGAGACATTGAGCTCTTGCCTTGGAATACAGGGCACAGAGGGACAAAGAACAGGAGTGAAATGGTCCTCATGCAGAAGTAAAGGAATATTTAACATTACCGGTGAGGCAGTTGAAATTCTATGCTCATCTTGGTCTACCAGGGATACCAGGTGCTGAATCAGGGGATGTAACAGCACTGAGAACCTCAGCAAATGAGGCCCAGAGAGCATAATTACAGAAAAAGCATCTGTGCACACACTGAAAGGGAATATAAACTGCAGTGAGGTTATCACCATTGCGCAGTGCCAAACATCCTTCAGCCCCAAGATACCCAAGAAGGGATGCTTCCCATCCAGCCAGCACCAACCGCGTCCATGTGGCTCTTACAGACTTGACAATGCAGTGCTGCTCATGCCCACAGCCTCCCGTTTTCATTGCAGGCACCCATGGACAGAACAGGTGTACCAATATCATATTGAATCAGCAGAAGACCCCCATTTATGGTTAGCTTTTTGTTGTTGTTGTTGTTGGTTTTTTTGCATTCTTCTGTGTACAAGGGCACCTCTGCTTTACACTGTGCTGGAATAATGGCCACCTGCTGGAGAGAGATTGAGGCTGCTGCTGGGGCAGTGTGGAGACCTCTTGCCATACGGCACCTTTCCCTCACTCATCTCCTCTCCTACAGACCCCAGAGTAGAGCACAGCTGCTTCTGTCCTTACACAGCACTCAGCATGGGGGACCATTGCAGTCCTAGGACTCATCTGGCTGTTGCCATCACGCAAATAATGTTTGTAAAACATGCACTTATAATTTAACTGATTCAAGAAAACAAATTGGGCATAAATTATGATGCAACATCTTGCTGATCATCAGTGCCTCACTCAGTTGTGAGGATCTGGTGAGATGAGCAACTGCGGAGCAGCAGCTTGAAGGCATTTCCTGTTTTTTTATACAGGCTTCCCACCATGTTTTGCAGAGCAAGTCCGCTCTTCACAGAATGAGAGGCAAGCAGGTGTTACTAACTTAAAGTGCAAGTCTTCATTTTTATGTGGATCTTCCTCAGCAACAGGCCAGCACTCAATCAAAAAGAAGAAAAAAATTATAGCAAAACACTGAAACTTCTCCCTGTCTCTGAGAACAGGGAATAAAGATCACCAGTTCATGCCAAAAGGAAAGCAAAATTGATTCGCACCCAGAAGAAACCGCTTATCTGTGCACAAAAGGCCTGAACCTGCAGTGCTGACTCAGGCAAAGCTGCTGCTTCAACATTCAGCCTGGCACTTCAGATTAGTTATATTTCCAATGCTCAAGCTCTCTGTTCAAAAACAGAGCAACATCTCTGCATTTACCAGTGCACATGTGTGAACCTGTGCACATCTCCATGGCTGGAGCAAAAGTGGGCTTCTCCTGGCATCAGGCTGGCTGCATGTCATAGAATCATAGAATCACAGAACGGCTTAGGTTGGAGGGGACCTTAAAGATCGTCTCATCCCAGACCCCCTTCCATGGGCAGTGCTGCCAACCACCAGATCAGGTCACTCAGGGCCCCATCCAACCTGGCCTTGAATGCCTCCAGAGATGAGGCATCCACAACCTCTCAGGGCAACATCTTCCAGTACCTCAACACCTTCCGAGTACAGAATTTCTTCCTAACATCTAACCTAAATTTCCCCTCTTTTAGTTTAAAGTCATTCCTCCATGTTCTATCACTATCAGACCATGTGAAAATTCAGTCCCCATCCTGGTTCCCTCCAAATACTGGAAGGCTGCAACAAGGTCTCCCCAGATCCTTCTCTTTTCCAAGCTAAACAAGCCTAACTCCCTCAGCCTTCCTTCGTAGGAGAGGTGGTCCAGCCCTTTGATCACACTGTTTCTGAAATGCAGAATGATCTGGAAGTAGCGAGGGAACAGTGAGTGGCAAAAGTTGCAGGTAACACCAAATCACTCGGCCTGGAAGTTCATTCTGGAGACCTGCAAAAATATCACAGAATCACAGAATCATAAAATATCCTGAGTTGGAAGGGACCCATAAGGTTGAAGTCCAACTCATGGCTCCACACAACACCTCCCAAAAATCAGACTTCATGTCCTTGAGCACTGTTCAAACTGTCCTTGAACTCTGGCAGCTTGGAGCTGTGCCCACTGCCCTGTGCAGCCCGTTCCATGACCACCGCCCTCTGTTGCAGACCCTCACCCCCACCCGCCCCTCCCCTGACACAGCTCCATGCCGCTCCCTCGGGCCCTGTCGCTGTCACACAGAGCAGAGCTCAGCGCTGGCCCTCCACTCCCTGTGAGGAGCTGCAGCCGCCATGAGGCCTCCCCTCAGCTCCTCTGCTCTGGGCTGAGCACACCCAGGGACCTCAGCTGTTCCTCATACATCCCACCCTCCAGACTCTTCACCATCTTCATAGCCCTCCTTTGGACACTCTCTAGTAGTTTTATGTCCTTTCTGTACACTGGTGCCCAACGTATCTCGTGATGCTGAGTGACAGGGCAATAAGCAAAAGAGCTGATAAGCTGATAAGCAACAAGAAAAGCTGATAAGCACTGAGAAATGCACTTGTAGGACAAAAACCATATACAAGTTGACCTTAAACATTGCTGCTCATGAAAGCGGTTTTGACATCGTTGTGGAAAATTCTCTGAAAATTTCCGTTGACGCTGTTAAGAGATGTTAAGAATCAAACTGAATTCTGAGATTTCTTAAGAAAAGTGTGGGGCACAAAATGGCACACCCCAAATTGCCAGCATGTGAACACTCAGTGAGCGTGCATCTTGAATACTTCATGCAGCTCTGGTAATGCACCTCAAAATGAATTTAAACAAATGACAAGATGATGGCTGGAGGCATTGTACAGGGGTGCAGGGAGGCCTGTGTGGAAGCTACCAGGACGTCTTCAATCTGGAAAAGCAGCAGTCACAGCAAAGCTATGAACATGAGCCATGTGCAGCAAGGGATGGGGCTAAGTGCAGTTATTTTGCGTGTTCTCCATTTCTGTAACCTGGGACAGGTTTGTGCCAATGGCCACTTCCACAGGCCTAACACACACCAGGCAGACCCTTGAGGTGACCTCGGCTGCCTGTTCCTCTACTGTCCTTTCTTGTTCAAAATGCATTCAGACAGGGAAAGTTATCAAGATTTAAAGAGGTAACTTAATACGTTCTAAGCAAACTAAAACAAATCCTGCTTTTACTCTCTTAACCTAAATGTATCCACTGAAGATAATGCTGTTTCCTTAGGGATTCATCGCACGTCTCACAGATCTGTAGTGATTTATTGGTCATGGTTTATTCATGACCCAGGAAGTGCTTGATTTAGTCACTGTTTGCAAAACTATTACAGAAGCCTCACTCTGATAGCTTCTTTCTGGCCAAAATTCAAGTTAAAATTGAACATAAATTATTATATTGTGCTCCAAAGACTTTCTATTCTGTGTTTTTTTTTCTTTTTCCTTTCATGGTCTGCAGGGACTACAAGACTGCAGGACTGTGTGAGTGAGTGGTGCAGTCTTTGATGACTTACATGTGTAGTCTCAGCAGAACGCTTCCAACCATTTTCACTAAAGCTGTAGCTGTTACTACACTGCCTCTATTTTTGCCCCTCCAGCCTATAGCAGCAGGTGTCTTTATCGAGAACTGAAGCAGCATGGGACACTGACCCAACACTGGAGGTACATACACAGTACTACGAGTACTGTGTCCAGTTTTGGGCCCCTCACTGCAAGAAAGACATTGAGACCCTGGAGCATGTTCAAAGAAGGGCAACAAAGCTGGTGAGGGGTCTGGAGCACAGGCCTTATAAGGTGCAGCTGAGGGAGCTGGGATTGTTCAGCCTGGAGAAGAGGAGGCTCAGGGGAGACCTTATGGCTCTCTCTAACTTCCTGAAGGGAGGTTGTAGTGTGCTGGGTGTCGGCCTCTTCTCTCATGTAACTGGTGATAGGACTGGCGGGAATGGCTTCAAGCTGTGCCAGGGGAGGTTCAGGTTTGATGTTAGGAAATACTACTTCTCTGGAAGAGTGGTCAGGCACTGGAATGGGCTGCCCAGGGAGGTGGTGGAGTCACCGACCCTGGAGGTGTTCAAGGAATGTTTGGACGTTGTGTTGAAGGACATGGTTTAGTGAGAACTATTGGTGACTGGTGGATGGTTGGACTGGATGATCTTGTAGGTCTTTTCCAACCTTGGTGATTCTGTGATTCTGTGATACTTCACTCCAGCACATAGGGCAGATTTTGCCCCAATTCACAGCGATGCAAAAGCCAGGTTGTCAGCTTTAGCTGTTACCTGCCTACATTGTACATCTGTGGATTAGCTGTTTGTCCCTGGGAAATCTGTTGACAGGTAAAACTGCTGTCTACTTATTTAGCTAGCCTGTTGTTGGGTTTCCTTTTTTTCTTTCTTTCTTTCTTTCTTTCTTTCTTTCTTTCTTTCTTTCTTTCTTTCTTTCTTTCTTTCTTTCTTTCTTTCTTTCTTTCTTTCTTTCTTTCTTCCTTTCTTTCTTTCTTTCTTTTTCTTTCTTTCTTTTGTCTTTTTGTTTGAAATTTATTTAGCTTATCTGAAATAACTCCGTGGACACGTGTAAGATTGCTTCTCTTTTGTGTTTGAAAGGTACATCACTTTTTATTCTTCCCCTAATGCATCAGGGTAACATTTTTAATGCTGCAACTTTCAATAAAATGTAATCTAGATGACAACTAAACAGCTCTGTTTGTTCTGCTTTTTATTAACAGCGCCCATTTATCTCTATGGATAGAGGCAGAGCTGCTCATCATTCCTACACAACAGTATAGAGTGAAAAAAAAACGAGTCTAGGGAAACACCACTGTCCTCCATGCACAATCCCCGTAGCACCCACAAAGTCAGTGTCAGGGTTGATTTTACTCCCTAAGCATGTCTGCAGGGGAAAACATAATGGCCCTCTGTGTTTTAGCGCATACTCCTAGCTGCTGCAAGTACTGTCACCTCAACAGAAGAAAAAAATTAGCAATTTGTTTTTCAAGTTCTGCAGCCCATATCTCTCTGTCTCCCTTGGGTGGTGTTGCACTGAGTTGCATCAACAAAGCAAACAGCAGAGTTCAGCACAGTAGAAGCTCCCCCATGTGAAAATTGTGCTTTTGGGACAATACACTGTGTAAAAACCATGCCGCATTGGAAGTGGTTGATGGGTAGAAGAGTCAGAGGAATTGGGTAAGATCAACTCATAATTCGAGATGTGGGTTTATGCTAATAGAGCAGCAAGTGTGGGGTAGGACTCCTGCGAGCAGGCCAGGACTGAGGCTGCCAGAGGTTTCTCGCCTTAACCCCTTGCTTTGGATATACAGAGTACCTGCATGCTCAGCCACTGCAACTCTTAGAAACTCTCTCTCACACCTTCCCACCACCATACCCACTTGTTACCAAAAGCCTCAACGCCCCTTTCCTGCTCTAGTCCTAAACCTTGAGCAGAAAACGCATTGGGTCTGTGCGGTCACAGCTTAGTCATAGGAAAATGCTGACAAGCCCAGGAAACTCATGCAATGCTTAAAGAACAGAAAGGTGCCTGGAGAGACACGAACAAAGCCCCATGTCACTCCACCCCTTCTTTCCACGGGAGGAGGAAAATGCTGTGGAGGGGGTCATTGCTTCCAGATGTCTTGCTGCAAAGTGCAAAGAATGGGCTGCTCCAGAAAATCTCATTCACCTTCTGTGTAGTGGGGACAGCAGAGCAGGGCAGCCTGGGGAAATGCAGTGTCATGATGCTGATACCCCACGAGGCTGCCATGTGCGCTCAGTCCTTGCCCACAAATCCTGAGACAGGGGTCAGGCAGAAAATCCCCAGAGGCTGTGTTAAAATCATCATCCCCCCCAACCACACAAAACTTTTGCCAGAAACTCCAACTGTGACTCACCCTGCACACGCATATTGCCCTGGGGCACTTATCCGCATGCTGGTGGGTGTAAGGGAGCCCATGATGGTTGTACAGAAACACTTGCTCATCCTGACAGAGTGGAGGGCTGGGATGGCTGATGAAGATGGGAGCAAGTTTGGTAGAGGATCAACTTGTGCAGATGTTGGGATGAAGATGACCATCCACTCCTTGTGCATCTGAGCTGGCTTGTGCATCAGGGCTTGGTGCAGCTCATTGCCGGGACAGCAAAAGCGCCCAGTAGCTGCACGGAGCCACCAGCCCCACCAGCTCCTAGTGATTTCTCCCTAGGCTTGTTACAGCAGTGCTGCTGGAAACCAAAGGCCGAAACAGAATTGGAGCTAGGATGCTGTATTTTCACCCTCCCCTGACACAGCTCCATGCCACTCCCTCGGGCCCTGTCGCTGTCACAGAGAGCAGAGCTCAGAGCTGCCCCTCCGCTCCCTGTGAGGAGCTGCAGCTGCCATGAGGCCTCCCCTCAGCTCCTCTGCTCTGGGCTGAGCACACCCAGGGACCTCAGCTGTTCCTCATACATCTTCCCCTCCAGACCCTCCTCCATCTTCATAGATCTTCTTTGAACAAACCCAGATGATAGGATGCTAGGAGGGATGTGCTTTCATACCAAGCCATCAAGTATGGGTGGAAAGGAAATCTGTGTTTCCTAGCCAATAATATAGAAAGAAATGGAATTTTACCAATTTACATGGTCAGCTGTGCCATGGGCTGTAGGTTCACCCACTAACATATAACAAAAAATAATGCCACTGGTTGTCTGACAAACCCACAGTTGCAAGGGAAATGGCCAGAACTTTTTCATTCCCTGGATGGCTTTACATCAGCAGCAGCCTCTAATGGGGCTGGTCAGGAATTTTTTGTTGGAATGACTTCTCTCCAAACATGCAGCTTTGTTTTATAAGCTGTCAGACAAACTGAAACTGAAGCACTAGCTGCCTCTTCCTGTCGCTACACCAGAGCATGGATATGTGCAATGCCTACAAAATGCCGAGGCTGAAGTTGGGATTCTTTAGAGACTTACAAGCCATATTTTTCTCAGATTCTACTTTTTTTACTTTTTTTCCATCACTTACCCCAAACAAACAAAAAAACATTAATCTCTAATTTTATTGGCAGGGAAAGTCCAGAGTGCAAGTTAGAGTGGTACAGACTTCTTGAGTTCTGTATACATCTGTAACTTGCACAGGGTTTGTCTTGACAGCCAGTAATGGCTAACCCTATCTTATGCAATAGCATGCCCTCATCTTAACCTAGATCCATGCTCCCATTTACAAGAATATGTAGTCCCATAAAATCAGAGACTTGAGGGGCCAAACATGAGGCAGGTCTTCAAGGCTCATCCTAAATATGTTCCTCAGGAGAATGAGGATGTTCTGGTCCCGAATAATCTCTAAGTTAGCAGCTAGTAGGAAGGACAGAAAGATGTAGGCCAGGTATGTCCAACCCACAGCCCATGCATGGGCTGCACGCAGCCTGACATGGCTGGCAATGTGGCCTGCTCCCTTCTCCACACTATAAAGGCTGTGGCTCTTCACTGTAGAGTAATCCTTGGCACACTCAGCAACAACCAGTGTGCTATTAACACTGTCGACTGAAACCAGGCCATGGGGAGGGCAGTGCTGTGCAGGACTGACTCAAGTGATTACAAATAATTGATCTCCATTTTGATAAAGGAATATGCAGCCTTGCTTTCTGCTTTGATAAAGGAATGTGAGAATACATTTCAAGATTGCAAAAAAATAATCAATTTTCAAACGGAATGTGTAAAGTTGCAATCAGATATTCATCTCAAAAATCTGATTGTGTCTTTTTACCAGACTTTCATAATCCCTATCTTAGCAGAAGAAAAAAATATATATATATTCGCTTCATAGTCACACCTTATTTATGCTATTGCTTTTTGGCAGTATGCATATTCGTGAACAACTGTCAAGGATAGAGTACAGGAACAGTAACATTTCATATAAAAATCTCTGATGAACACCTTGAGACCTCACTAAGAACTTCAGCCACTGCCATTTAACAAGACCGATGCATTAGTTTCGAATGAACAGGGTCAAATATCCCATTAGTTTCAGAATTTTGTTGCCCTCTTTCTTTAAAACAAAAAATATAGAGGAATAAAATAAGTTTTGTTACTTATATACATTGACTATATTATATATTTTATGAGGGCTGCTCTGAAAGTAATGCCTCCTATTTTATTGTGTTGACCCACAACATCAGAGGTGAATGTTGATGGTACAGCAGGAGAGGCTGAATCATCCTATCAATATCCTATTACATGTTGTCGCTGTCTGACAGATGGCAGCAGAGGGGAAAGCTGACAGAATGATGTCTGACATGGAAGTGCATATGAAGGAAAGATGTGGCACTGAATTCCTCCATGAAGAAAAAATGGCACTCACTGACATGCATTGATGCTTGCTGAGTGTTTATGGAGACCAAATATTGAATGTGAGCAGTGGGTGGTACATTTCAGCAGTGACGATTGTGGGTCACCTCTGCTGGTGCAGATTTTGACAAATGCAGCATGGAGGCTCTTGCTCATTGCTGATGAAAATGCAGAGCCAGTACTGGTGACTATGTTGAGAAATAGTGTTCTGTAGCTGAGAATTTGCTCTATCAAATAGCATTGTTGTGCTCTTTGTGTCTGTTGTAGTTTCCATTGAAATAAATAGGAGGCATTACTTTCCGAGCAACTTCTGTGGCCCAGGACAATTTCTCTTCACTCATTGCAGCACAAGCAAGCCAAAACACTGGACACCCATGATGTAGGCTGTAGGTTTTGACATGCTCAAGTCCTGGCTGTGTAGGTCTTCTCCCTATTTTCCTTAGTTTTTTTGACCAGGAGCTTCCAAGTGCACGCACAAGTGACTCTTGTCAAGAGGCTCTTACCCTAGAAACAGCAAAGAGGAGGAAGGAGATATGTCTCAGTGAAAAGGAAACCTACTGAAGTACTCCACAAGCTGAAGAGTAGTTCAGTGCTGTGTATAGCCATTTTCGTAACAGTTCGTATCCCTGTGCCCAGTCCTGAGCCCAGCAGGATGATTGCAAGGGCGCATCTGGGACAGATGGCACCCAGGTGCAGTAGGTTTCTACCTCCTTTAATTTCTATGCTCCTTGGCACTGACTGTCTATTCTGAGCCATGAGACATCTAGAGGAATGAGTAACACAGTAACATTCATTTGGCTTTGTAGAGGCTGAGTTAAACTAAGCATTCAAATGGATCCCCTCTAAGCATGGCCACATGCAGGTTATCACTGAATGCTTTGCTTATTCTTCATGATAGACAGCTGGACCTCCATTTGTGACAGCCTGACACTTCCCCATGGAGAATCACAGCTTCAGTTTCTAACAATTTTGCCACGTGGGATGCTTGCTTTGGGAATCTATGTTTTTGGATGGTTTGGCTAATGCAATTTGTTCATATGAAAAATTAGGTCAGGAAAAATATTCCCTAATTTGCCATTAGAAAATAAACAATCAGATCTCCTCTGATGAGTTCTGTTGTTCTGTGATTTGGAATGGAGACAGAAAATCAGACTTGTGACTTAAGCTTTCAAAATCTCAACCCAGAGAAGTCAGTACAGTTTCTGTTTATTAGCTTTTCTTATATGTAGGGTGGCATTGCAATAAAATATCTCAACAAACAAGCAAATAAAAACAAAACCCAGAAAGGCTGTAAAATCCAACAGTCAGAAGATAGAGAAGACTGGGATCAGGTTTCTGTCAGCTTTATGGTTTTTTTTGGAATTCTCCTCTCCATTCAGCACATCAGGAATAGCGTGGCCTTTGATTACTAGCTCACATGCTATTTTTCATGGAAAAATTGAAGCAAATAATGCAAAAACCGTGATTCTGAAATTCTTAGCATCCAACTTTGTACCGTCAATTATAAAACTTCAGTTGATCTTTCCACGCAGAAAATTGTCCCCAGAGCTCAGAATCATGGTAGGCTGTTTAGAAGATGCTTGGTCCTTCAGTGGTGGCCACAGCATTAATCAGTTAAATATGAAAAACACAAAGAAATGGAAATACCAGAGCAAAGCAAACCAAACTCCTCCCTGGAGGATGATGTTTATAAGAGCCATCCATGTTAGGAAAGTGATCAGTTAGGCAACTGATTGCAGGAATTAAAATCCACAAATCCATTTCTGTCTGTGTGGCTTAGACAACACAGTCAGAAAGGAGAAATCGCTCATGTACTTTGTGCATTATTTCCATTCGGAGGACAAGCAGACTATGGTGAGATACATCTGATTCACATCGTCCAAAACACGGAATGAAGTGATCCTTTTCCAGACAGCACTCAAAGTAAAAGGTCCCTCTGTCTTTCCTCCATGTCCCCATCTCATCTGCTGGGGTGGTATGCCACCCTGCCTGGATTTCTCCTCTTCCTCTCCATTTCAGGCAGTGATGGCTTTGCACCCATCATGTTCCAGCAAGGAGTGGCTTTGCCTGGCTATGTCCAGCTTTTAGAGGTGACTTCTGCCTGTGTTTATCACAACAATAATAAGCAGCTTTCTATTGCAGTAGCCTGGAGATTTGGTCTTGTTCTCTGAGCTGTTTTGATGGTGATTATGCAGATAAGCACATTGCTGCATACCGGTCCTCCAAAGTGATATTTTTCCTCAAACAATGCCTTTTCAACAAGCCAGTAAGTATTGTTGGCTCAGTACTATCCTCACCCTTTAAAGTCCACATTTTATTCTAGAGTAATTGCTGTCTACATATCTGATTCCTATACATTTAGCAAAACAATCTGAGAAGCAGTTTAAAAGAGTGTAGCTGTGTAAAAGAGTGAAATATTCAATGAGAACATTTTGGTCATGCTTTTTTTCTGCCTTTCTTTCATCCTTTTAATTGTAAGAAGAACCTTTTCTGCCTTTTTTTTTTTTTTTTTTTTTTTTTTTTTTTTTTTTTTTCTGTAAGGAAAAAAGCCTTAACAAAAGGCAGGAGGTAGGCAGGTGAACCCAAACCAGGAACCCCAGGAAAATATAGAACAGAAGAACAGAAAGGGAACTTCTAGAGAGAACTGAAAACTCATTTTATCACAAGAGGGCAGTGCATATTAACAAGTCAAGCAATAAACCATGTTTCACAGAGAGTCTAATAACTTTCCTTTAAAAAGTTTCCAAGAGTTTTGCTTACAGAGATTAAAGAAAAATATAAGGAAGAAAAGCATTAGCCTATAACCCTGCAACATACAAGCTTCACAGGGACTGCAGAGTCTGTGACTTGTACCAGGTGTTGTGATTTTGTAAGAGAAGTGAGAAAGCTCCTGGTAGCACAGGGGCTGCTGGTTATCCTTGTTTTATTGTTTTGCTGACAGGCAGCAGTGCCACCTGGTGAATAGTCATTTTGCTTGTTCTGTGTAGTGGAGCTTATCCTACTGTATCATATCTCAGGCAGAACAACCCCTCTCAAGTTAGACATATTTATCCTGGCAGTGAAGAAGGAAATGTAATTCCCCTGTCAGAAAGAGGGATTTCAAGCGCAAGTATACAGCAGCAAGGTGCCTCTTTCTCAGGTGGCCAGGCTGTGTTTGAATTCCACACAGTTGTTTTCTGTAAGGGAAAATGAAGCTGTTTTTTTTCCCCTGAAAGATGACAAAACACCTGCCATAAAGGGTTATGACATTAGGAGGCTGGGACTTCTACTGCTAGCAAGTTTTTTCCAAGGCACTGCAGCCACCATGGACACAAGCCATTAACCCTGAAAACAGATAATTTGACTGAGAGAAGAAAGTGCCCAAATTTCTGCCCCACCTTGTATTTCCAGACATCTCCAGCATGGAATGAGGAGATTTAGGAATGATTTTTGGCCTCCAAGTCTTCAGGATGGATGCACCAAGAGTGATATAACGTAGGGCTATGCTACAGTGGGCCCCACAGGTCAGCAGGGAAAATAGCTGAAGCTATGTCCTTCCCTGATTGCTCCTATGGGTCTGCACTCATTCCAACACACAGACAGTCCCTAGAAGCCAGCAGCAGTCCATCCGTTACAGAGCCTGCATGAGTGTTTGCATCTCACCAGCCAAAGCCCTGCCTCCCTGATGGAGCATGCTTTGAGGAGAAAGTCATGCTCTCCACAGAGCTCATAATGGTAAGCCTCCCACAGTTGAACTGTTGGAGACAAACCAGAGGAGACATCCAAGTCTTACAGTCCCGACTGTAAGTTGAGACTCAGTGTTATGCCTGCCCAACACAGGTGGAGATGGTGTAATATAACTGTACTACAACTAGGGCTAGTTAAATTTGCATTTCAGTTTCTCAGAGCCCTCTTGTCACACAGTCAATATGTAATGCAAAGGATTATCTAGATCCTACTGGAGATATGGGGCCCCTTCTTTGCCAGACTGTCTCTCTGTTTTTTTAGAGGACAAGTTAAGCAAGACAGGTTGTTCCTGCTCTGAAGTCCTCTTTTTAAGTTTGAGAGAACTCATACACCATATGTGAGGAGAGAAGAACAAGTTTTAAGGAAATATAGAAAAGCTCACTTTGGTAACATCTCTGATGCTCCACAGATAGTTGCAGGAACAGCAAAATTTCATAGTGACAAAAGCAGTGCTTGGGAATGGGCTTACCACAAAAACTGTGATTTTTTCCCACCCGTGCAGGTGGCATCCATCATGCATAAACATGCACCCAGCACTGTGATCTGAGGGCCTCGAGCTGTGGGGAACACAAGATGCCCCACTAAAGCCCTTCCACTCTTGAATGTTGAATCTTATCTTTATTTGATCATGAAATGAGCTGGGTGTAATGTGTAGTGATATGCTTAGGCCGGTGTGAAACAGACACTGATTTGCCTCAAGCAACTTGATTTGTTTCCTGATCTGTTCCCTGACGAGAAAACAGATTTGAGACTAAAAAGGCTTCCTTAAGAGTAGTACAGTGTATCCATTAAAGAAAATTGTAAGTGAAATCTCAGATGCAAAAGAGTGTATACCCATACATTTGGAGGCTTGTGATGGTGTGTTCCCCTTCACTTCATCTTCTTCCTGCAGCCTGGCCATGGCACGCTGGGCCTTGCTCAGGCAGATAATGAGCATATTACAGGTTATACTAAAGGCCTTGCTAAGACGGGTAGTGACCACAAATCCATCTCAAACTGGGTGCTGAAAGAACTGATGGCAGACACCTGGTTCAGCAGCGGAGGGTGAATTGAGCACACACCTGAAAACAACCTATGACTATGAGTCAATCTTCTTACCCTGTGATTAGCGAGCAGCTCAAGGGCCCTTCAAGCTCTCCTGCATGGCAATGGGCTGCGTAACAGAACCTCCATGAGAAGGCTGTTCTCTTACTGGGATGTGATGGATTGCAGAACTAAGACTTTAAGATGTCTATGTATGTGACATGGGATTGTGCAGTGCTGCCAACCTCTGCCTGATGAGCAGTGTTTTCCTCTTCTGGGGAGCAAATGCATGCATCAGCTGCTTGCTGCCAGATGAAATGTCCTAATGGTTTCTGATTCACTTAAAGAGTTTTTACTGTTCTTTCATTGAAAAGTGACATTCATGAAAATGTCATTTATGTCAAAGTCATGCCTCAAAACCTTTTCAGATATTTATGGGTTTATTGTTGTAATGATGCACCTGTAAGGAGCATTTATACACACACACACACACATATATACATATATAAATATATATAGTTGCCAAGCAGGGAAAGGAAGGATGCCAGGCAGTAATCTGTACAGATGAAGGCCATTACAATTTGGAGAATAAGGAAGCAGGAAGTCTAACAGACTCCTAACAGCAAAAGATATAGTTATCAACATGAAAGCAAGCAATTTAATTGATGGAGATAGTAAAATGCTCAGGAATGGTGCAGAAAAATGCTTCTGTCGTGTTTCCATGGGGAGGGGGTGGTGCGCTTGTCTGCATGAGGATAATGAAGCATTTTCCAATCTATAAATATCTAAAAAAGCAAAAAGGAGTTGCCTGAACAAACCTTTGTGCCACTGATAGTTTTTGAGAAATAACATAATTCTCCTGTGAATTACAGTGGGATGCTGTCTGGTAAAGTGTTGATACTGAACTTATACAAAAAAGATTCAAAGAAGGACATCTGAGGTAACAAGAGGCTAACCCTGTTCCTGGCCCAAATGAAAAGTTCAGAAGAGAGTCGGGAACAAAGAATTTAAATACAAGAATGCAAATAATTCCAGTCAGTTTATGGAAAACGGAGCCTATTGAGCAAACCTGAGTGTTTGACTTTAATATAATTTGATATAATTTATATTTTATATATATATATAAAATATTATACTATATTATGTTATATTATGTTATGTTATATAATATTATATAACATACAACATATATTATATGTATAATATTTTAATATATTATATTATAATTATATTATAATTATATTATATTATATTATATTATTGATACAGATCTATAAAATGTTAATAGTTTGCACTGAATGGAAAGAGTACTGGCTTCAAGTACAACAGTCCACCAAGGGATTGTCTTCTAATGGAGATGCTGAAGTCATCCTATGCCCATACTCTAAATCAGGCTAAATAACCCAGATGATCACATATAAATCTGGCTTTAATAATGAAGGTATAGTTAAGTTAAATGCATTTTAATACAATCAGTGTAAATCTATAAGTGTAATCTAAGAAATTCAGACCTACAGAAAAATGACTGCATCTTGGAAAGTGATGACTAAGTCCAACTAAATTTGCAGAGTGAGTGTAAGTTTTCAGTGAGTTAATACGATGGTCCTCAGATTTTCTAAGTCAAAAATTATCAAGAGAAGGAAGGGAAGTGGTTTAACTTCCAGATTAAATGTTGATAAGAATGAATATTTTGCCCACGCTTCTTTAGGGTATTACTAAGCTGAAAATAACCATGACGGAGAATAACTTTGAGAATCAGTAAAAATCTTCTTAGTTTATCAAAATGAAATTGAGAAGTGACACTGTTAAGATAAGTAAGAACCTTATCTGGGGGAAGAATGGGCAATTAAGATTTTTCTCACATGGAACAATGTCAAAAGAGATCATCTGGTCCAATGGCGCATCTGGCTTTACTGGTTTTATAACATATAATTTTTCAAATTTGGTGAACCTATTTATGTTATGGTGTCTATTGTTCGTTGTTTAAGAGTTATGCATCTAGTTCAAGTTCTTTAAATTGCTGTACAATTAGTGGAAAGTGATAAATATCCCTTAAATAATACTAATTCATCCACTTAGACATCTGTTGTCTAAGTGAATCACCACTGTAGATTCCTGTACAGCATAGAAGACTGCACTCCTTGTAGATTCATTACAGATGAAGATTTTGATGTAGATTTATCTACACTGTGAATAGCAATACCACATGTAACTGTGAATCATGGTTTCATGCACCATTAGTGGCACTTCAGGACAGCCACTGCACAGAGCAGGACAGTTTCTTAAAGATGACACAGGTTTTGAAGTATTCACAGAATCACAGAATCACAGAATCATAGGGGTTGGAAGGGATCTCCAGAGATCATGGAGTCCAATCCCCCTGCCAAAGCAGGTTCCCTACACCAGGTCGCACAGGTAGGCGTCCAGGCGGGTCTTGAATATCTCCAGAGAAGGAGACTCCACAACCCCCCTGGGCAGCCTGTTCCAGTGCTCCGTCACCCTCACCGTAAAGAAGTTCTTGCGCACATTTGTGCAGAACTTCCTATGCTCCAGTTTCTGGCTGTTTCCCCTTGTCCTGTCTACACACACTGCTGAAAAGAGTCTGGCCTCGCCACTTTGCCCCCCACACCTTAGATATTTATAGACCTTGTCAGGTCTCCTCTCAGTCTTCTTTTCTCAAGGCTAAACAGACCCAGTTCACTTAGCCTTTCTTCATAGGGGAGATGCTCCAGGCCCTTCACCATCTTTGTGGCCCTCCACTGGACTCTTTCCAAGAGATCCCTGGCTTTTTTGTACTGGGGAGCCCAGAACTGGACACAGTACTCCAGATGAGGCCTTACCATGGCAGAGTAGAGGGGGAGGATCACCTCCCTTGACCTGCTGGCAACGCTCTTTTTTATACACCCCAATATGCCATTGGCCCTTTTGGCCACGAGGGCACACTGCTGGCTCATGGCCAACCTGTCATCCACCAGGACGCCCAGGTCCCTCTCTGCAAAGCTCCTCTCCAGCAGGTCATCCCCCAGCCTGTACCGGTGCATGCAATTATTCCTCCCTTGGTGCAAGACTCTACACTTGCTTTTGTTAAACCTCATCTGGTTTCTTACCACCCAGCTCTCCAGCCTGTCCAGGTCTCGCTGAATGGCAGCAGAGCCTTCAGGCGTGTCAGCCAATCCTCCCAACTTTGTATCATCAGCAAACTTGCTGAGGGTGGCCACTATCCTCTCATCAAGGTTGTTGACGAAGATGTTGAACAAGACCGGAACCAGCACAGACCCCTGGGACTCCACTAGTTACCAGCCTCCAGCCGGACACTGCACTGCCAACAACGACCCTCTGCACTCTGCCAGTCAGCCAGTTCTCAACCCACCTCACTGTCCACTCATCTATCCCACACTTCCTCAGCTTTGTTATAAGGATGTTGTGGGAAACAGTATCAAAAGCCTTACTGAAATCAAGGTAGACTGCATCCACTGCTCTCCCCCCATCCACCCAGCCAGTGACAATGTCCTAGAAGGCTACCAGGTTGGTCGAGCATGACCTCCCCTTGGTGAACCCATGCTGACTACTCCTGATAATCTCCTTTTCTTCCAATTGTCTGGAGATGGCATCCAGCACAAGCTGTTCCATCACCTTTCCAGGGACAGAGGTGAGGCTGACTGGCCTGTAATTACCCGGATCTTCCTTCTTGCCCTTTTTGAAGACTGGAGTGACGTTGTTCTATCCTCCAGTCTTCAGGCACCTCCCCCATTCTCCAAGACCTCTCAAAGACGATAGAGAGAAAGACCTCCGCCAGCTCCCTCAGCACCAGTGGATGCACCCCATCGGGTCCCATGGATTTATGAACATTGGTGTTGCCTAGTCGCTCACAGACCACCTCTTCCTTGACTGAAGGGAAGTCTTCCATTCCCCAGACGCTCTCACTAACCTCCAGGGTCTGGGATTCCTGAGGGAGAGCTTTTCCACTGAAGACAGAAACAAAGAAGGCATTCAGTATCTCTGCCTTCTCAGCATACCCCGTTACCAGAACACCCCCTTCATTTAGTAGGGGGCCTGTGTTCTCCCTAGTCTTCCTTTTACTGTTAACATACTTTAAAAAAGCCTTTTTTATTATCCTTTATCACTTTTGCCAAACTTTATTCCTCTAAAGAGTCTAAAGAGTCATAACCAAAGAGACCAACCATCCCCTAAAAGCAGAGCATTCGGATAATATCTGTGAACCACAGAAGCATTTTGGCCCCTCTGAGATGATTATCCACTGCCTGAGGACACCTGAGAGTTAAAGCAGGAAAGGCGTGATGAAAAGTGTGAAAAAAATATGGTGGGAACAAACCATTTATAAATCACAGGCAGCATCTCTGAAAATTGCTATGATTCCAGATGTCTTGGCCTTAAGGTCAAATGATAGAATCATAGAATGGTTTGGGTCGGAAGGGACCTTTAAGATCATCTAGTTCCAACCTCTCTGCTACCCTACTTACTTTGGGAACCAAAAAATATCTATTGATATTTGGTTCTGGTTCTTTTTCAACATTAATGCAAGTAAAGGAAGTACTGTTTTACTGATTATTGCCTTAATGATTAGATTATACCAGCATGCTATCTGGATTAGATAGATTGCTTATGCTTTAGGTGTCAATAATTTTAATCTTGGCACCAGCAAAAGTCTTCAGTCCACAAACTGTTCTATGCCGTATTTTCACGTACAACAAGTGTTTGTTTTAGAAAACCCTACTCTTCCTATGTGTGCATACTCAGTGCTCCCTCTAGCAATCTGTTGACAGGCAGAAAAAAAGCTCTTTCTGTACACTTTCTAGTATTGGTTGTAGACTTTTCAGGTACTAATTACTACAGAGGCTCTTTCCAAGGGAAGGGTGGAAGAGGAAACAGGCTTTCCACATCTCTCAGCATTAAAGGTTGCTGCATTTCTAATACTGAGCTTACTTAACTACTTATTCTCCTCAAAGATCTCAAAGGAATTACTAATAATTGTTTGATCACTTTACTCTGTGGGGAGAAACTATGATTTCTTTTTAAAATAAGATGAGAGGTACTTAACATTTACACAAGATCTAACATAAAGCAATTGGAAGAAATCTGAATAATATCACGGATTTTGAAACACACTCATCTGTTCAGATCATTGATTTTTATCTCCTGGGTAATCAGCGTGTATGTTTAGCTGATGAATCCTTTCTTTCTAGGAACATACTGCAAGTCCAAAACTGTTGCTCTTCGGTTCTTTTTCTGCCCAAGAAAACATCTCAAATTATATTACTAAGCATTCAGCCCTTGCAGACTGGCACCTGACTGGGATAAACATTGACAAAATGTTAAAAGGGTTTGTTGTTTATTTGAATTTCAAGACAGAGCACAAAAGTCCAGGGTTAAGTGCTCAAAAGCTGTGGAAGAAGCATTTTTTTAATCAGTACTTACAGAGATAATAGGATGAAATCCATCTCTACACATGTGAAAGAATGGTTTTGGCATCATTCATAAGCAAATTACTGGGGAAAACAAAACAAAACAAAACAAAACAAAACAAAACAAAACAAGCGCCCTAAAATGCTTGGGGTGTGGGAGGATGGGGCACTGCAAGTAAAAATTAAAATATGCAGATATCCTTTCATGCACACAAGCACACATACATGCATGCATATGCACACATATTTCCTAAACTGAACGTTTCCCTACAAGAAGCTGCAGAGCATCCAGGAGACCTCTTCATGCAGTGCTTGTCCAGGAGTTTGCTATTGCTGCTACACGGTTTTGCTCTGAAGGTGTTTAGATAGCATCATGATTGATTGAACGATAAAACCCTGAGAGATAAGAGAGATATTGCGCTTACACAGGACATGGTTTGCTGAAGCGGAGCGTGGTTATTTGCCACTCCATTTGTAGTCTGAAAAAAATGATACTTGACCCAGTTTAATTAACTGTGGGTTGTGGTTCAACATTTGAAAATGGTTACTAAGAAATAATATAGCTTTAAAAAACCACTATAAAACAATCCTTTTTGCGGTCTGTTCTCAAAGCAGCAGCATAGATTAAGCCACTCAAATGTGTGTACTGTATTTCCTTAAAGGTATCAGTGCTGAATATGCAGGTGGTTTGATTCTACAGTTTTAACTAGAAGGTGTTAAAAGTGTCACACCAATAATGTAAACATGTCTCTGAAGCGAGCAGCATTCGAGCAGTTTGTTTATTCTTTATGGGTAGACTCTCCTTTTATGTCTACATGAGTGCCTACTGTAGATGGTGAAAGAAAGTGATTACCCAGGCCTGTATTTTATGAATCTCAACTTCAAAGTTATGCTTAAATACAGCATTCATTAGCTGACAGCTTTAGATAGCAAAGTATTTATGAATGCATCCTTATAAATACAAATGACTCCACGATGAGGTCTGTGTGTGTCTGGTCACAGGACACAACTATGAAAAAGAAGCAAAAGCTTCTGATCATTACCAGTGTTGGTCAGATGTTACTGTTAACTAATGACAGCTTTACAGCTTTGAGCTACACTGGTGATGTTCAGAAACTGTAACCAGCAAACAATTGTTTAGGTGGCTTTTGTCAAGGACAATAAAGAGGGAATCACTTCAAATGTAACTTCAAAATGCTTTCCTGTAAGAGGTCACGGGAGCTGCCAGTTTAGCTCTGAGTGGATAGCTATGGAATGGGCCTTGAAACCAGCTCCTCTGTTTCTGTGACATTTATAGCCACACTTGTTGACTATAAGTTAGCTGGTTTTTTTTTTTCTTTGCACCAATTATCAGATAAAGGCTGTGTTTCATAGCATTGGCTCCATTTCTTAGTCTCTAAGTCACAGAGTCCTCATTTCACACACTCTTCATCACAGACTTGAGACCACACAATGCAGACAAGGAATCCGCTTGGGAAAAATAAACCAGGCTAACTGGGTAAGGCAGAGAAGAACAACTGTATCCAAAGCCTGACAGCAATGTTATCAGCACTGAGGTATATTTTGCCTGAGGGGATTTCTATTCCTAAATAACAAACAAGATGTGTTTGTACAATTAAGGCTGGCCCTGACAACTTCTGTATTAGTTTAATGCATTTTTAAAACGTCACAGCTCCCCACGTCCATTTACCTGTGGACTCTGACTCAAGAATTCATTATTCATGTGAAGGCAGCAATTTCTGCCCACATATCTATGGAGTTTAGAGCTTTGAATTCTTTTTGGAGCAATCTTGTATTGACAGTACTCCCTAAATACATCCTGTTCTGATTACCTGAATGGGTTGTCTGGATGGTAAATGAACTGATGTATAGTTGTAATTTCTACCACAACTAGGCACTGAGTTTTAAAATCAGAGTTGCTAAACAGGTGGGTTTTTTTTTCCAAAAGCTTGGAAAGTACTAAGTGGCAAATGTGTTTACAGAACCTTGTGTTGATGCTAAACACTCACATGAGAAAAGGGAGGTGGAAGGCAAATGGATGAGGCCAGGCTCTTCTCAGTGGTGTGCAGTGATAGGACAAAGAGTAAAGGCCTGTAAGTTGAACACAGGAAGTTCCATACAAACATGCAGAAGAACTTTTTACGGTGAGGGTGATGGAGCACTGGAACAGGTTTCCCAGAGAGGTTGTGGAGTCTCCTTCTCTGGAGATATTTTAGACCTTGCTGGACGCCTACCTGAGAGACCTATTGTGGGGTACCTGCTTTAGCAGGGGGGTTGGACTCCATGATCTGTTGAGGTCCCTTCCAACCCCTGCAATTCCGTGATTCTGTGAAAAGCATCTGAATCAGACTTGAAGAAAACAACACTTAACTCTGAACGTTTATGTTTAGAAGTGTCGGATAGTTGCTTCCATGGTGTCATTGTTTTAAAATCATAGATTAACCCTGTACCTTCTATGTAATCCACAAGTCTTCTTAGCTCCAGCTGTATTTTCTTTCTACAGCTACTATCATTATGAGCAAGAATGTCTCTTATCTACCACTGCAAATGCAATTTGAAAACCTACTTTAAATGTGGCTGGAATGAGTTATTTTGCAAGTCTGCAGTAGACTAATAAAGCTTAGGGAAAAAGCTTGTTTAAGATAAGATCCAAATGTGCTGCAAGATATGAATCTCCTAAGTGAGATAAGGCTGCAACCAAATACATACTGGCATTAGATCAAAAGTAATTGCTCACTCATTTCTAAAAGCTTGATTCTAATCAGAGATGCATAAGCCACTTTCCTATGTCTCTCAACTGAAACAACAAAGGTTGAGGTGTGTTTGTAATCAGCAGGTTTTGGAAGATGTAGAGTGGTATACATTGCTGAATCATCTGATGTGAATACTTATTTTTGGTCATGTTATATCCACTCTAATTCATAATGACTTGACCTCGTGGCAACACTTTATTTTAATGTCCTCTCCATTTTCATGGTATGTTAGCAAAGCTATGTTAGCATGAGGCTCTCTGCATTTGTATTTGTTTCTATATTTCTGTGCATGTTCTGTTTTTTAATTTTTATCTCTACTAGGTGTGTTTAACTATGATGCTATTTCGAAACTTTCATATGGTTTAGGATCCCAAAATAGAAATGATCTTTCTTATCGCATAAAAGCAATGCTTTGCAAAATGCAAACATGGTAACTCTGCAACTGTGGCTTTGTTGTGCAGGGTTTCTGGATATGTAATTCATCTTCAAATGGGACCAGTCTTAAGATGTTGAGAAGAGTTCTTATTACAGCTCTGGGAGCCCATCCAGAAAACGCAACACCTCAAGGTTCTTTCATGATAAGGGCTCAGAGGGATCGTTCACTGACCTTTTACTGGGAGACCCCACTGATATTCCTGCACAGGTTCATCTCTACTCCCCTTATCTCTGCCATGTCATTCCTCAGGTTCAGCCTCCTCTCAGACCAGCTTATCTATGCTACTCATAGGAGCAAAGCAGATGTCTTCCAGCCCTCAGTTTCCTTTTGTCTCTCACATGTGCTACAACCGCATAGTGGACACCAGTTGACTGTCTAGTGCCACCATGAATAGGAATTGTCAGTCAGATGCAAGCCCTGGTGACCAAAGGAGTAGATAGGATGAGGGTAAGAGGGAGACAAACCGGCCTTGCTAAGAAGCAGAGAAATAGAGGGACTATTGAGTTAAATAGATGGATTTCTTGTTAAATTTCTCTTAACAATATGCTTTGAATGCTGTGTGGTTCTTACTGCAGGTGTGTATGCATATGCATATATATGTATATCCATGTATACACACTCACGTGTCTATAACAACTTTACTGCCAAGTGTTCTAATTTGATTTTGTTAATAACATTGAGGTTTGCCTTTTTATAAAGGCTTCATCTTCTGGCAGCTGCTTGCAAAGACAAGGTGGGCACTGAGCAGGGGTTAGGCATAGTCCCTTCCAGCTGGTTGTAGGACTGTGAGAGGGCAAAAGTCTGAAATATTCCATATTGCCAAAGAATTTATGTCAAGAAGAAAAATAATTTCTCATCATCTTCTCGTGATCTGATATGAATTTAACTTGAAAAGTGTCAAGAGCAACACAGCGCATTTGTTTTTCACTATTTTTTTTTTCTCTCCTTTTCCCTAGGTGCTTTCACTCAGCCCACTTTTCTTTTGGTACCATACCTCCATAGCAATGGCATTTCACTTTTGACAGTCTTGGCCAGCGTTGTCACACTTTCATTTACCAATATAATCACAGCAAATAATTTAATGCTTCTGCTAGCTAATCCTAAAACCAAAACATCTGTGTGCCGTAAGTGGTTTAACCTGGACACTTTCCACCTGACTAACTGATTCTTTCATTGGGAGAAGAATTTTAACCATTTTACCCCCTTCTCCCTCCAAATACCTCTTGTGGGATCTTCTGCCCTCCCTCTCTCAGTGCACCCAAGAAGGCTGCAGATAGTTGATTCACTTTTGCCTGCCAAAATACCAGGTAATGAACATCTGGCTCTTTCACACTTCAGCTCTGTTTAGCTCAGGGGCCTCTCCTTTGGGGATGCCATAGTGCCAGAGGGACAGAAAGCCTTCCACACCCCACCAGAGCAATGATCAGTTTCATTTCTCACCAGCCAGATCCCGCAGCAGACTCCATGTCTGCATATCCTGCTGAACTTGTGCTTTGGTGCTCTTCATCAGGACAGTAGATGTCAGTCCCTGTGTAATGGGGCTGCAACACATGCTGGGTGGAACAGGGCTGACCCTCAGAGAAATAGGGATAAATCTGGTGGATGCACAGTGGCACAAATCAGTCAGGTAGCTCAACGCAGCATCAGGGTAGAGCAATTATTAGGGCTACTGGTTTGGGCACCACTGTGCTGGGCCTGGAAAGAGCCTAAGTTCTGAGGAAGAAACTTCCTTACAATAGAGGATGCATGTCCTTAGTCCCTAATACGATTTTCCTTGGCAGAAATGGCAAGAAACTCTTGAACTCTGAATGAATTCATAGTTTTTTTCATTAACTTTAATAATAATCATTTCTTATACTGCATTATAACAAATTCAAAGAATTTGTCCGAGTCAGTGTCTGAAAATCCCATACTCTATAGCTGAACAGAAAATCATTATTAAGATTTTAGTTAACTAAATCTTGGGAGCATTTGCTGTGACAAGAGGACACCTCTGAAAAATGTTTTATATCATAGACGGAAAAACCTCATCAGTTCCTTGAAAATAGAATTGTTGTAAAAAATTGGCTCTGTCCAACGCTTTGCTTTCCTACTTTGTTGTGATTTCTACATTTCATTCAGCAGCAATCACAGCTCTGACAAATATTTCAACCAGAGGGCAACAGCCACAAATTTTTAATCAGATGAAACTGCTCTAGAGTAGGCAGTATTGGGGTTTTATTGAGGCATTTTTATTTTGAAATTATTATACATTAAACCCCCCCCCCCCCCCTCCCCCAGCACTTTAGGTAACTGACTGCACATCTTGGCTCATCAAAGATTTTTGCAGTAGTGTTCTTGATGGCGAATATATCCTTTGACAAAGTGAAGTTCTGAAGAATATGCAAAACTAGTTTTAAAGCAAACTGTAAAGCACCGAACTTTAAATTTTGACCAAATAAATTTGATTATTTATATTCTGTTTAAAACAAGTTGAAATTTTGGGAAGAATGAGGTAGGATTAAAATTTGTAGCCACTTTCTGCATGTACCCTCTAGATATTTCATAGTGGCCAAGAAGATGATTGAAACACATGCTAAAAAGAAAGCTGTATTTACACCTTGTTGGAGTGTAGTAAACATCACTCAGTGTTTCTTAAAAGTTTTCACTGAAGCATGATAGAGTAAAATTTTTTAAGGCAGCTAATCTTTGGTTTTATTTGGGGCTGGAGTGTTTGGCTTGAAGAAACGTCTGTTTACAAACCATGTGGAGACATGTAGCCATGGTTCTTGCAGTAGACAGATCATCTTTCACACCACGCTTACCTCTAGACACTTGTTAGTAACAAACTTCTGGGTTGTTTTCCTCCTTTTATTTCAGTAACTCCAGCACTCTTCTGCCAGCTGCCCCACAAGATAAAAGCCATCACAAAACTTGTCATCAAGTTGCGAAGCCACATGGCTTGTATTTCTAGTCTGACATGGTTTTTTATTTTTATTGTAATATTCCTTCTAGGACTAGAGGGAATGGTTTCAAGCTGCGGCAGGGGAGATCAGGCTGGACATTAGGAAATATTACTTCTCAGAAAGGGTGGTCAGGCACTGGAATGGCCTGCCCAGGGAGGTGGTGGAGTCACCGACCCTGGGGGTGTTCAAGGAACGATTGGATGTTGTGTTGAGGGACGTGGTTTAGTGGGAGCTATTGGTGATAGGTGAACGGTTGGACTGGATGATCTCGTAGATCTTTTCCAACCTTGGTGATTCCATGATTCTATGATTCTATGATTTTTATCATTTGTTATTTTAGCCATCAACATTACTTCTCAGCCATGTTGCAATGGAGTTGAAGCATTTTAAACTACGAACTACTTCATCAACTACTTTAAACTTGAATTACTCTGCTAGTCTTGGGCAACCTGCCCTAGGTGTCCCTTTTCAAGCAGGGAGGTTGGAGCAAAAAACCTCAAGAGGTGCCCTCCAACCTGCACCATCTGTAATTACCTTTTCCTTTCTTATTTTCTTTCCTCTGGAAGTATTTCAGTGTGCTATTTATTATTCCTCTCATGTGAGTGGTTACAAAATGGTTAGATCATTGATATAAGTTTGGTTGCAGGGCATAAAAAAGTCTGGTTTCCGTTCCTTAGCCAAGGCAAAGCTGACTTCCTGTCATCAGTCCCATCATCAGGTTTTTGTGAAATGGTGTCCCCTGGAAACAATGAAGATAGATAGAATCATGTGGCAAATGTGTGTGTCATGGTCCAAAGACTGTAACTCTGCTTAGCCTCACTCTTCAGAGCTTTTGAGGCTTTGTAAGAACTGCTCTTGGCTTTGGGATTTCTTCAAATAAATTTCATTTCTTAAAAACAAAGAAAATTGGAAATATCAAACTAAAAAATAATGTTAACTTTTAGTAAAGCCAAGCTTCCACAAGTAGGAAATGCTACTGCTCAGGATAACCGCAAAGCAGTCATTTGTCTCTCTTCTGCCAATATATCTGTTCTGTGATAATCTTTAAATAGACCACAGCACACTTTAATCTTCTCACCTAGAGCTTTTCAGGTCATGTAAGGTGATGTGCAGAGGGAGGCTCTGAGTTGCGTAGTGGTGAGTTCTGCTTGTAAGAGTGCTCCTTCCCTTGTAACTGAGGCTGGAAAAAGTGAAATAAACAGAGAAAAAGGATTTCAGAAAGAGGAAGGGCCTCTTTTTGGCCGTCGTACACTTCTCTTAAGAACTACCTCCACCAGAGAGGTCCATTTAGATGGCAGGAAAGTAGCAGAGAGCTCAACAGATGGCAGTGAGCTCCAGGCTGTTCCTTTCTCAGATCTTTCTGTTTTACTGTCCATAAAGAGCATTCACAAACAACAATGTAGTGGAGGAGCAGTGATTTCACAGATTCATAGAAGATAAAGATTTGTAGGCTCCAAGCAACACAGAAACACCAAGAAAGCCACAAGTTACTATTAAAAAGATAGTAGGAGGTAAATTACAAATTATAGCTGTAACCACAGATATTAGATAATTACACTGAAACAAAGGTATTCTAGAATGTGTGTCAGATGTACCAAGTAAAATCAGTTTCATTTTCTGTCTTGATTGAAACATAATATGAATTAGAAAATCATGAATCAGTGGAGTTTTACGTTCCCAAATTATTTTTTTAGGTTGTAAAGCTCACAACAGCTTAAGAATTTTCCCTGTGATACTTTTAACTCATCTCCATACTCATTTACCATTAGCAGCATTAATAATAGTTGTTTGTTTTTTGTTTTTTGTTTTTTAGTATCTGCATGGATATAGGTTCATGCAGTATATAATCCACACAATCTGTACAAATCTGTGTGTAAACTGTATAGTTTAATCTGTATATTAATCTAAAAAAAATGAGGGCATTTTTCAAATTGAAGAAAAATCAGCACACTTCCTTCTCACAGTGTTCTCTGTTCAGTCAAATGATTGAGTTATTTCACTGTTTTGGGGAAAGGAAATCTTTCTTCCCAGAGGATAAGGTGTTTTCCATATAGTATACAGTTTATACCATAGGGAGGTGGTGGATTCACCACCCTTGGAGGATTTGTTAAAAAATACTAGCTAAGTTGGAAGGCCAGGCATCAAAAACCTAGGAAATTGGAAGAAATAAGCTCACCTGTGTAAACCAATCATGCTGGATAGCAAATATAGTGTAGTTAGTGATCATGGTTGTGAGCCACTTGCCCCATTTATGTCACTGGAGTCATGGTACTCATCTGAAAAGTACTCAATAGTCTCTCTGGTGTTTAAAATAGCCTTAAGCCACTTGTATGGCACAGTGCTCAACTCTTGCTCTGAAAACACTGTTCCTAACTTCTTTGTGGGATTTTACTTTCCCATCAGAAAAGGAGATTATATTAACCCTATATCAAAATGATGGTAATGAAATGAAGAGATTTTACCTCTAGCAGTAATGGACCGCTACCTTTGCACTGGGCACAAGGCAGACATATTGTTCACAGGTTTCACAACTGGATCAGTCAGTTCACTGAATGAAGTCTAACAAGATCTGAAAGACTACAAGCCAAAAAGTTTTATGGCAGGGTGTTGTGGGGTCATCCTTGTAATGTAAGCCTCATTCATTGTAGTGCATAATGTGCAAATACAATAATGATGGAATGGTGAAAAAGCTACAGTACCTAGAGGCCAGGCCTTTTATCTCTGCAAAGGATGCTGACTCTCGACGATATCTGCATGCCAGCTGCTTAACTCAGACCTGCTTCCAAAGTGTTTCTCCCATGGAAGCCAAGCTTTTGGAAGGAAGAAACAACTACAGGAACAGGGACTGGAGTTTAGCAGTGCTTTCTTGTGGCTGTAGTGGTCAGCATGATATTAGTATCTGACTAAGCGCATTATATGAAGATAGCTGCCTGATACCATATCTCATATTCGTAGAGCTAATATTTTTGAGGGAAACTGTTCCAGGAAATGTTTACTTTGGTTTTATCTTGCTGACTTTGAAAGCATATTAGTATTACGTCAAGGTTAGTTTGATTTCCTCGGAACACAGGAATGAGAGGAAGAAGTCATGGTTTTTCCATATCTCATATGATCACTGAGCGCTGTACTCCATAGCCTATGATGAGCAAGGAAGAAATGCAAGACCTTGACTTACACCTAGGTATGAAAGCCAGCACCTACCTCCTGGCCCCATCCAGTGGATGGAACTCAACATAGCCAGCAGAATTAGACAGCGCTGAAGAGTTCAAGATATTTAGGCAGATCACTTAGATGCTTTTCTCCAAGTGAGAGAGATATCATCTCATTGCAATCACAGAGATGTGGTGGGACAGCTCGCATGACTGGAATGTTGTCATGGAGGGCTATGTGCTTTTTAGGAAAGATCGACTGGCAAGGCATGGTGGTGGAGTTGCTCTTTATGTGAGAGAGCAGCTAGATTGTATTGAACTCCACCTGGGGGAGAGTGATGGAGCAGCAGAGAGCTTGTGGGTGAGAATCAAGGGGCAGGCTGGTAAGGGTGACACTGTTGTGGGTGTGTATTACAGGCCCCCTGATCAGGAGGAGGAGGTAGATGAAGCCTTCTGTAAGCAACTGGAAGTAGGATCACACTCCCAGTCGCTGGTACTTCTGGGGGACTTCAGTTATCCGGATATTTGCTGGACGACCAACATGGCCAGGCATGCACGGTCCAGACAATTCTTGCAGTGCATTGAAGACAACTTTCTGATGCAGGTGGTGGAGGAACCGATGCGGGGTGGGGCATTACTGGACCTCATTCTTACCAACAAGGAAGGACTTGTTAAGGAAGTAAAGGTCGGGGGCAGCTTGGGTTGTAGAGACCACGAGATGGTGGAGTTCAAGATCCTGAGTGGAGGAAGTAAAGCAAAAAGTAGGATTGCTACCCTGGACTTTAGGAGAGCAACCTTTGATCTCTTCCGGGATCTACTTGGGGCTATCCTGTGGGCCAGGGTATTAGAAAGTATGGGGGCCTGTGAGAGCTGGTTAGCATTTAAACAGCTCTTCTTCCAAGCTCAGGATCAGTGCATCCCTGTGACTAAGAAATCGGGAAAAGGTGGCAGGAGACCTGCATGGATGAGCAAGGAGCTCATGCGCAAGCTCCAAGGAAAGAAGAAAGTTCATGAAATGTGGAAAAAGAGTCTGACCACTTGGGAAGAATATAAGAATGTAGTCAGGGCCTGTAGGGATGCGACAAGGAAGGCCAAAGCCAACCTGGAGTTGAATCTAGCTAAAGGGATAAAGGATAATAAACAAGGCTATTTTAAGTACGTTAACAGCAAAAGGAAGGCCAGGGAGAATGTGGGCCCCATATTAAGTGAGGGGGGCGTTCTGGTAACGGGGGATGCTGAGAAGGCAGAAATACTGAACGCCTTCTTTGCTTCTGTATTTGGTGAAAAGTCTCTCCCTCAGGAATCCCAAACCTTGGAGGTTAATGAGCGAGTCTGGGGAATGGGAGACTTCCCTTCCATGAGTGCCTAGGAAACACTAAGGTCTATAAATCCATGGGACCTGATGGGGTGCATCCACGGGTGCTGAGAGAGCTGGCGGAGGTCATTGCTGAGCCGGTCTCTGTAATCTTTCAGAGGTCTTGGAGAACTGGGGAGGTGCCTGATGACTGGAGGACAGCCAGTGTCACTCCAGTCTTCAAAAAGGGCAAGAAGGAGGACCCGGGTAATTATAGGCCAGTCAGCCTCACCTCTGTCCCAGGGAAGGTGATGGAACAGCTTGTGCTGGATGCCATCTCCAGACAATTGGGAGAAAAGGAGGTTATCAGGAGTACCCAGCATGGGTTCACCAGGGGGAGGTCGTGCTTGACCAACCTGGTGGCCTTTTACCCACTGGCTGGGTGGATGGGGGGAGAGCGGTAGATATAGTCTACCTTGATTTCAGTAAGGCTTTTGATACTGTTTCCCACAACATCCTTATAACAAAGCTGAGGAAGTGTGGGATAGATGAGTGGACAGTGAGGTGGGTTGAGAACTGGCTGACTGGCAGAGTGCAGAGGGTCGTTGTTGGCAGTGCAGTGTCCGGCTGGAGGCTGGTAACTAGTGGAGTCCCAGGGGTCTGTGCTGGTTCCGGTCTTGTTCAACATCTTCGTCAACAACCTTGATGAGAGGATAGTGGCCACCCTCAGCAAGTTTGCTGATGATACAAAGTTGGGAGGATTGGCTGACACGCCTGAAGGCTCTGCTGCCATTCAGCGAGACCTGGACAGGCTGGAGAGCTGGGTGGTAAGAAACCAGATGAGGTTTAACAAAAGCAAGTGTAGAGTCTTGCACCAAGGGAGGAATAATTGCATGCACCGGTACAGGCTGGGGGATGACCTGCTGGAGAGGAGCTCTGCAGAGAGGGACCTGGGCGTCCTGGTGGATGACAGGTTGGCCATGAGCCAGCAGTGTGCCCTCGTGGCCAAAAGGGCCAATGGCATATTGGGGTGTATAAAAAAGAGCGTTGCCAGCAGGTCAAGGGAGGTGATCCTCCCCCTCTACTCTGCCCTGGTAAGGCCTCATCTGGAGTACTGTGTCCAGTTCTGGGCTCCCCAGTACAAAAAAGACAGGGATCTCTTGGAGAGAGTCCAGCGGAGGGCCACAAAGATGGTGAAGGGCCTGGAGCATCTCCCCTGTGAGGAATGACTAAGTGAACTGTTTAGCCTTGAGAAAAGAAGGCTGAGAGGGGATTTGATCCAGGTTTATAAATATCTAAGGTGTTGGTGCCATAGTGGTGAGGCCGGACTCTTTTCAGCAGTGTGTGTAGACAGGACAAGGGGAAACGGCCAGAAACTGGAGCATAGGAAGTTCCACACAAATGTGCGCAAGAACTTCTTTACGGTGAGGGTGACGGAGCACTGGAACAGGCTGCCCAGGGGGGTTGTGGAGTCTCCTTCTCTGGAGATATTCAAGACCCGCCTGGACGCCTACCTGTGCAACCTGGTATAGGGAACCTGCTTTGGCAGGGGGGTTGGACTCCATGATCTCTGGAGATCCCTTCCAACCCCTGCGATTCTGTGATTCTGTGATCTTTCCACTGAGAAAACAGCAGATGTGACTCACACTTCTAATGTCTCTTTTAGGCAGATTCAGCTTGTGGATGCAACCCCTGCAATGAGAGGCTGGGCAGGTGAGTGTGGTCCCAGCTCCTGCTGGTCTGGACCAAATTAAGAACTGACTCCAGGTAAGCCCAAGTCAGGTAACAGGAATGACCCTCCAGAGGAAATGTTTGGGAATGACCCTTATCAACAGACTGGAATCTGTTTGTTAGATCAGCAAAGTGATAGGTAATTTTGGCTCATTACATCTCCAGTTTGTTCCAGAAAAAAAGAGCCCTTCTTGCTGGTGATACAAGTTTTCCTGGTCTTTGAACGAACCTGAATCAGATAGCAATACCAGCCATCTCAACATAGGAAGGAACAGGCCATAGTCATTTTCTTCCTGGGGCTTCCATGAGTTGTGTATTGCTTATAAACCATTTGAACAGAAAATAAATAGAAGCTTCTTTTCAAGACATTGAGTGCAATACAAGTTGCCTGAGCAGTGTGATATTCATGATTTATTTCTTATTTGCGAAAGGGAAATATTTTTTCACTGTTCTGTTCAAAGAGTACTACAGTATTTTTGGAGATTTATGTGGTGTATAGCTGCAAACAATGTCTAGCACTTAGAAACACTTTGTAATTGGCCAACAAACTGCCAGGAAGAAAGACATCATAAAAGAGGAATGTACTGAAAATGACAGCACAGGGACAGACCATACACGCAAAATGGAAAATGAAAATGAGTGTTGGGAAATAGCATGCTATGCTTCGCAACAATTATCATCTCGGTATCATTTTCTTCCTAAGTACTGCCAAACCTGCAGAAATTATGTTTTAGAAGGCTTCAACAAGGCGTGTATCTACCAACTGACAAAGCTCAACTTGAACCTGGTATTTTTTAATCTGAGATAGTTTCGAATTTTTAAATGAAATTCACAACGTTTACATCAAGGTTGTTGTTTTTCACTTGTATACGGACAAATGCCGATAGCAACCTGAGTATTCAAAAATCCCCAGCTTTAAGAAGCTGCACACGAAGCAGAATATAGGCAAAGGCTGGAAATCTTCATTTCTTCAAAAATCAAGAACAGCTATTGCTATCTAGGCTTGTATTTCCTTTCTCACTTGTACATGTAAATATAATGATGATTATTTTTTATTTCAACAAAAAAAAAATAGTTTGTTGACAAGTAAGTTCATTGCTGTGAAGTTCTAATTCCCAGTGAAATAATATTAAATCCTTTTTACAATTTTCCATTTGAAAGTGCAGGAATCACTTGTGTGACAAAAGTGCTACACTTGGGGCAGAGTAGGTCATGTTATCTAACATCTACACTGCTGAACTCTTCCCTGTGGAGGAATTTTTTGATGGTTTATAGCCCTGTTAGACACAAAGAGCTGCTACAGAGTACTTTGTAACCCAGAAGACAAGGTCACTGTTAACTGGGCATAACAAATCATTGCATTATATTTTGACCTTGGATTCCGGTGTGTAAAAATGAGAAGGGAGGGGGGAGAAATCACATTTATCTACACTGCAGAGCAGCTGTGAGGATTATTAGCTTCTTACCGTGTATGATATGACCTCAGTGATGCAGCAGCAAACAATAATCAAAAGCAGTATGCTGGCTCCCTCTCTCCTTCTTAGGACCTTGCGTTTGCGGAGCACAGGATAATGCCTTACAAGCCAGTTTCTCCTAACCCGTGTATCCTCGTCTTGGCAACTTTAGAAATATTCTTTACAAATCATGGGTGGATAATTTGACTCACTCCATGAGTGAAAAAAACCTGCTGGGAGTAGCCTTGCCCCAGAGGCCGTTCTGTCTGACTGATCTTTATTACTGCCAGAGAGATATAGTCTGTGCAAAAACGTGCATAAAATAAGCCTTATGGGAACCGTGTCATGCCAAGGGAGCTCCCATTCATTCCTATCCAGTAAGAAGCCTGGCTTAAGCACATTTTACTGTGGGCTTCCTGCAAAGGAGAATTTCTCTGCAGGAAAACAGAGGCTCAGGGCACACCTGATAACCGAGCCTTAAGCAGCAGGCATTGCAGAACCAGCAGTGCCTCCTGCCCAATCCACTCTGCCCCAGCCCTGCCCTGAGATGTAGATGGAGCGGAGAGCCGTGCCTCTGGACCCATGCCTCAGCTAGGGGGTTTTGATGAAAAACTGAAAACCAGCAACTAAACACTCTCCTTTTCCTCTTATTCAGAAACAGATAATAATGATTTGAGTCATACGTTCCAGATATGGGAAAGCACATCTGTGTCTCACTTTTAGCAGCTCAAAGTTGAGTTTGCAATGGTTTTGCTATCTTCACCTTTAAAATAACTGGAGTGATGCTTGGGAGTTCATTTAAAAATCCAAAGTTGATCAGAAAGGCACTCTGCACTGAAAAGTGGCTTCTGTTTGCTAACATTAGCTTTTTTCCAAGATTATACATTAGTGCTGGAATGGATATCATCAATTTGCTGTCCTGAAGTCACTACCTAATCACTATCTGCTATCAGTCAGCATTTCTGTCTTTTACAGAATCATAGAATCACAGAATGGTTTGGGTTGGAAGGGGCCTCAGGCATCATCGACTTTCAATCCCTCAACAAAAGAGGGTTACCACCCACCAGTTCAGGGTCCCATCCAACCTGGTCTTGAACGCTTTCAGGGATGGGGCATCCATTACCTCTCCAGGCAGCCTGTGCCAGTGCCTCAACACTCTCTCAGTGAAAAATTTTCCCCAACATCTTATCTAAATCTCCCGTCTTTTAGTTTAAAAGTTATTCCCCCTTGTCCTACCACTATCTACCCATGTAAAAAGTTTATTTCCTTCTGCTCGTAAGCTCCCTTTGAGTATTGAAAGGCCACAATGTGGTCTCCCTGTAACCTTCTCCAAGCTAAACAAGCCCAGCTACCTCAGCCTGTCTTCATGGGAGAGGTGCTCCGACCCTCTGATCATCCTCGTGGCCCTGCTCAAGACCTCTTTCAACAGCTCTATGTGTTTATTGTGCTGGGGTCCCCAGGCCTGGACACAGTACTCCATGCAGGGCTTTACAAGAGCAGAGTAGAGGGGGACAATCACCTCCCTCTCCCTGTTGGCCACCCCTCTTCTGATGCAGCCCTGGATATGGTTGGCCTTCTGGGCTGCAAGTGCATACTGTTGGTTCATGTTAAGTTTTTTCATCTACCAGGACAGCTAAGTCTTCTCAGCAGGGCTGCTCTCAATCAGTTCTTCTCCTGGTCTGTAGATATTTCCAGGATTGCCCTGAACCAAGTGCAACACCTGTCCAGGTACCTTTGGATGGCATCCCTTTCTTCTGCCATATCAGTTATTTTCCATGGGTCTGGTTATACCTTATCCCGCCCAACACAGCAGTCCATTATTTCTTGAAGATGTAAGGAATAGTTAAGAAATATTTCTTGATCTGCATTTTTTGTAACAGATAACTTTAATGCCTCAAGTCATGTTGCTTCTAGATTAGGTCCAAACTAGAGACTTCCCTGAGCTGATACAGCAAGGAATTAGTGCAGTCTGCAGAATCAGCACTCCCACAGCTGTGGTCCCATTACCCTGAAATCCTTGTTATGGGAAAACAGAAAATACACTCTATGTATAAAGATGGGAAATTATTGTAAGTGTAATTGAAACCTTAAGAGTGCATTCAGGGAATGGATATTGGCACTTTCTAATTATAGAAAATGAGAAAAGTCAGTGAGGAGAAGAGTGCTGTTACAGAGGAAATATTTCATTAGTAACTATACATTTAAAATTAAACATATTTATTTAATATATATGAATATAAATATTTAAATATATATCAAATATATTTAAATATTAAATACATTTAAAATTAAATTAAATATATAGCAATTAAAATTGCTATATATGTATCTTCCAGCTTTACCCCTTTCTTTGGTGTTGACCCTTTGGGGTCCTGATGTTGATGGCTTCAGTCTGGGGCTGGGTGGCTATGTCAAGTCACCCACAGCCTAAGTCCTGCACAGGGAGAAATGCGGAATAGGTGTCAATGGCTTATTCTTCTATGGAGTCACATGAAACATGGGGTCATTTTCATATGCTGCATGTTGTTCTTTCTTCACTAATCCACAAGTCCACTTTAAATCTTATTTTACTACACGTGGTGTGTTTCACATGTGTTAGATGCTTCTGTTGGGTCCTTGCTCTCCTGGTTGTCTCTAATGCCAGTGCAGCCCATGTCCAGGTATGCACTTCTTTACCTGGCCATTGGTGGGTTCACTGCAACTGTAGGGTGTCCAGTGCTCAGCCTGTGTCCTGTCCTTTATTGCCCCATTCTGAATGCCTCAGCATCACATCCCATGTCTCCACTTTCCAGTACCTCTGCTATCATAACTGATAAATAATTACTCCTTTATCATGACATAATCACAACTAGTGGTGTTCTCCAGGGGTTTGTACTAGGTCCTGTCTTGTTCAACTTCTGAATCAGTGACCTGAGTGAAGGGACAGAGTGCAACTTGAACATGTTTTCTGATAATACAAAGCTAAGAAGAGTAGCTGACACACCAGTAAGCTATGCTGCCATTCACTGAGATTTGGACAAACTGGAAGGTTTGGGAGTAACCTGCTGGGAAGTAACTCTGCAGAGAAGGGCCTGGGTGTCCTGGTTTAACAACAGATTGGCCACAAGCCAGCAGTGTGCCCTTGTGCCCAAGAAGGCCAGTGGTATCCTGGGAAGTATTAAGAAGTGCATGGCCAGCAGGTTGAGGGAGTGATCCTCTCCCTCTACTCTGTCCTGGTGAGGCCACATCTGGAGTTATGTGTCCAGTTCTGGGCTCCTCAGTTCAAGAAAGACAGGGAACTTCTAGAGGGAGCCCAGCGGAGGGTGATAAAGATGATTGGAGCCTGGTGCATCTCCCTTATGAGGAAAGGCTGGGAGAGCTGGGACTATTCAGCGTGGAGAAGAGAAAGCTGAGAGGGGATCTCAGCACTGTTTATAAATATCTAAAGTGTGGGAATCAAGCAGATGGGGCCAGGCTCTTTTCAGTGATGTGCAGTGACAGAACAAGGAACAATAGGCAAAAACAGAAACACGGGAAGTTCCATTAAAACACAAGGAAGAACTTTCCTGTGAGGATGACAGGCTGCTCAGAGAGGCTGCAGCGTGTCCTTCTCTGGAAATATTCAAAAGCTGACTGGACACTTTCCTGTGCAGCTTACCATAGGGACCGTGTTTTAGCAGGGGATTGGACTTGGTGATCTCCAGAGATCCCTTCCAATCTCTGTGGTTCTATGATTCTGTGATTTTATATCAGACCTGTATTTCTCCACAAGTCATTATGGTAGAGTCACAAACACTCAGTGCCTGCCTAAAGCTATCATCGTATCATCAGAAGATGAGCAAATTCAAACCAATTTAGGTGTAGATACCTGGTCATTAGAAAAAAAATGTTGTTACGGCTAAAACAGGTGTAAACGAAGCTTCCAACATGTCACGGCATGTTTGGGCAAAGTCAGTCCTGAGGCTCTGCAGCAGCACAGAGCCTGTGGCCTGTCCCCGGCGGTGACAGTGCTGCACTGAGGTGGCTGCAGAGCTACTCTGAGATGACGGTCAGACCACAGTTCCCTGTGCAACCACAGATACCCAGAAAACCTTTTTCCTGTGGTTGCGTTGCCTGAGAAGATCCAATTCTCACCCGCTCACAAGGCCACTGAGCTCAGTAGGAAAACAGCCATTAATTTCAGCTGGCTGTGTACAGCGTTTGGTGCAGTAAAGCCAATGGAGTGAAAAGTAAACCTTTTGGGTATGAATGTACATCTGTGCTTCCCTGCATCTACAGATAAGAGGTTGTGCAAGAGGTTGGAAAGCTGTGTTGCTCATAGGGCCCATCCGTCTCCATTAAATGCAAAGCAGGAGAATTCAGATCCAGTCATTTAAACTTAACATCAATAATGGTGGTGGTGATGACAACAGCAAGTACCACAGTATTTTCATTTTGCAGTAAACTGCTGTCTTTCTGCAAAGATGAATTCTGCAGTTGCTAACCTGTGGGTTGCTTTAGTCCAAAGCCTTTGAATTTATGGTGAGTAATTTTATTATGATGATGAGGCAGGAACTCGTTTTCAGTGAAACAGATGATGAGTAAGCTGAAACAAGGCAATTTTCAAGGAAACACCTCAGTCATACATGACCTGGTACAGCCACGAAGGTATAAATGACTGCTGGGCTTCTCAACGAAGAGGAATGTGTAACCACAGGAAGTGAGCGCCCCATTTCATGTTAAGAGTTTATTCTTGCTGTACCTGAGTTCTTCTACAAATAAGGGACACAGGATTAAACAGAGGTTGCCTTCTTCACAGTGGGTCTTGTTTTACAGTAAAGAAGGAAAAGAAGAAGTCTCAGCCCAGCAGAATCCGTATGGAAAGCATAAACCCTGTGTGTGAATTCAGCTGCTGTTAAATTTACACCTCTTGCATATTCCTCAGCTGTTGCTTCAGCAGAAGTGAAAGCATTACAATACATGAAGTAGCAACATGGGAAAGTTGCAGAAGTAAATGATGTTTTCATCCCCTCATTTTTGCTACAAATGTTGGTTTTTAAGAAAAAGAAGAATTATGTCTATTCAAAGCCTGCAATACAGATTTCTATTTGCATGCTCATAGCACAGAGCTTCCAAAAGTAATTTTCTCAAATCAAGACATCTCGATTACCATATAAAATCTTTAGGTCCCTTTCTCATGGTGTGGGAACATAACGTACCAGAAGAGGCCATTTCAGAGGGGTTGCTCCACATTCTGCTCAAATCACCCATCTCCTCATCCTCACCTCTCAACCATCCATCAGTCCATCTGTCTGGAACAGCACTGGAACAGTGTGAGAAGCTGTGGTGCCATCTCTGGAGACAGTCAAAGCCAGGCTGGATGGGGCCCTGGGCATCTGATCTGGTGGGTGGCAATCCTGTCCACATCAGGAGGTTGGAAATGGGTGGGCTCTGAGGTCCCTTCCAACCTAAACAAAGCAAATAAATAAATAAAGTAATTCATTTAGAAACTTGTTTAATCAATATTCTCCTTTTCTAAGTAACCCTCTATAAAAAATCATAGAAGAATTCCCCCAAAAGTTTTCACAAATTCTGCAGAAGGAAATAAATTACAACTGGCATCTGGAAGACCTCTTTTCACTTGTTTTCATCCCAGAAAGCTTGAAATGAAATTAAATGCTGCAGATAGGATACATTTCCAGCTTTCTCTTTCTGTCCTAAAGAGGGAGCTAGAAAACTGTTTGGTTCAGTCTAATTGCTTTTTGGTGGTTTCCCTGCTGTTGTTTTCAGCTAACTTCATGACCTCTGCATTCCAGTCAATTAATTTTCTTCTATTACTTTAAAATTATGAGGGAGGAAATAATTTTACTTGCATTCATTGGCTCTGTTAATCGTGTTCTAGGCTGTTATAAAGAGGGCCGAGTGGCAAAGTGTTAATGTGAGAAAATACTAATAGATTCATTGCTAAGCTGGGATTAAATGTGGTGTCTGTGCCTTACTGAACCTATTTTTTTTGTGGCTTTTACATCTTAAAAATAGTAAGTATAAACAAGGGCCAGAATGGCCCAAGTGCCATGCCAAAATTTCCATACTGACATTGAGGTCCAGAAGTATTTTCTCCAGTAATTTCCCTGCTCCCCATTATCTCAGTAACTCCCAGTCTGTGGTGTCAATTTACTGCCAGAAGAATGAAAGTAGTGGTGCCTTGTTGTCTTGAACAGCATGCATGGTTCAGATCATGCAGTTTCAAGGGAGTTTCAAGCTCTACTCTGAATGTAATAGCCAGTGGTGGTTACTGTGTTGAAAAATAGTGTTTTGTATCTGATTATTTGCTCTACCAAATAGGTAGTATTACTGTGTATCTTTTCTAGTTTCCACAGAAATAAATAGGAAGCATTTCTTTCAGAGCAACCTACTTACTTGAAATTGGAATATGTTCAGAGAATAGCAGTCTGTATACACTGATCATTGTGTGTGAACACAGAGGAGGGAAGTATTATTTAAACCAAATAAACTCCTGGTAGAAGTGCTAATGGATATCAATTGTCTTTAGATGCGGTTACATTAAAGATGACTTTTAAACAGCAGTCAGATCTAGAATCTGAGCAGTCAGATTCTAGATCAGCCTTCAGGTGAACAGAAAAGAAGGAATGTCATCACTTACTAAATTAGAAAGATATGGATTTGATGGGTGGACTGTTTGATGGACAAGGAAGTGGTTGCAAGATCACACCCAGAGAATGGTGGTCAATGGCTCAATGTCTGGTTGGAGATCAGTGACAAGTGGTGTTCCTCACTGCACTGATGATCTTTTAATATCTTCATCGGTGACATTGACAGTGGGATCAAGTGCACTCAGCACATTTGTGGATGCCACCAAGCTGTGTGGTGCAGTCAACACTCTTGAGGGACAGAATGCCACTCAGAGAAACCTAAACAAGTTTGAGAAGTGGGCGCAAGTGACTTCATGAGGTTCACCAAATCCAAGTGCAAGGTCTTGCACCTGGGTCGTGGCAACCCTCACTATCAATACAAGCTGGGGGATATAAGGACAGAGCGCAGCCCTGCCCAAAAGGACCTAGGGGTACTGGTGGATGGCAAGCTGAACATGAGCTAGCAATGTGCCCTTGCTGCCCAGAAAGCCAACTGTATCCTGGGCTGCATCAAAAGAATCATGGCCAGCAGGTTGAGGGAGGTGATCCTGCCCCTCTGCTCTGCTCTGGTGAGACCTCACCTGGAGTACTGCATCCAGATGTGGAGTTCTTAGTACAGGAGAGATGTGGACCTGTTGGAGCATGTCCAGAGAAGGGTCACAAAAATGGTCCAAGGGATGGAACACCTCCCCTGTGAGGACAGGCTGAGAGAGCTGGGGCTGTTCAGCCTGGAGAGGAGAAGGCTTCAGGAGAACTGAAAGCAGCCTTACAGCATCTAAAGGGGGGCTGTAAGAAGGAAGGGGACAGATTCTTTAGCAGGGTCTGTTGTGATAGGACAAGGGGAAATGGTTTCAAACTAACAGAGGGGAAATTTATCTTGGACATAAGAAAAAAAAGGTTTTTGCAAAAAAAACTTGGTGGTGAGGCACTGGAACAGGTTGCTCAGGGAGGTGGTGGAAGTCCCATCTTTGGAGGCACTCAAGGTCAGGGTGGATGGGGCTCTGAGCAACCTGATGTAGCTGTAGATGTCCCTGTTCACTGTAGGGAGTTGGACTAGGTGACTTGTAAAGGTTCCTTCCAGTTCAAACAAATCTATGATTCTTATTCTATAAAATCAAACATCACCATATGTGAACATTTAGGAAGAAAGTGGGTGTAGTTTCCATTAAAACAAGCAGTAGATATTGTTACATCAGAAATTCTTTTTAACACTTATTCCTCAAAATAGAGATTTTTTTAAAAGAATAAGACTAACATTGGGACAAAAGAAAGTATCGTTTCCAGGAACTTTGACTATCGATATATTCAGATGTATTTTAACCCTTTATGCAGAAGTCTGATAATGACAGTACATGCCAAAGGTGAGCTCAACTTAACTTTTTGAGCTGGGCTATTATTTCTGCATGGGAACTACTTCTCTCAATTTGATACTAGCTTATTAGGAAAGAATATGAAATCACTTTGTTTCTCAGTTTTATATACCTATGAGACCAGGATATCCTGGGCAATTAAAGTAAGCTGAATTTTCTTCTAAGTCTTTTATCAATTGTTATATCCTTTTTTTATTTCCACTTTTCTTTCTAAAAACAGGTGTAATAATCCCTAACTTATCCTGTAAAATAATGTAAAACCTGGCAAAGAAAACTGCTGTGTCTGAACGTTTAGTTTCTGTTTCCTAAAGCATGTCTGCTTAAAGAAAATCCCATCTCTAAGGTGTTGTAGATTTAGCGTGTGATAAAGAATGGTCAAAAGTCTTTGGAATTTTAATGTGGTTCACCTTGAAGGAAATGAAGTATTTGCAAAACCAACCACATTTCTGGGTTTCTTGAATAAGAAAGTCAAACACTTCCTCTTTCAGGAATGCATTATGAACTACTACTTCTCTCAGTGAGAATCTTCACACCTTCATCTAAAGAAGGATATGTTAAATAAGTGTATCATGTTTATCTTTCTTGTTGAAATTGTCTGACTTATGCAAGCATTGATCCAGCCTAAAACCATCCACGATCACATGTGTATGATTTCTTATGGTCCGTGGTGGTTTTTGCAAGCTGATGAATCAGCTGGGGACCTTTAAAATAGCTTTGAAAGAAGGCTGAGGGTGTTGAATGCCCTAATGAATCACAGTGGGTTATGGATACTTTATGTGCTCCTCTGTAATTGAGGTATTATGGAGTATTACTGAAAAATGATTACAAAACACTGGGAATAATCTAAGAAAAATACCTGAAGTAAGTCTTCCTACACCTATTTTAGCTTCCATAGTGATATGTCTGACTGTCTTTGTTTACTGTAAAACCATGGCTTGTCCTGTTGAATTTTCTCTAAGAAAAGCAATATCCAAACATGAAAACAGCACACTGACCAAAAAGAAGTTGCTTCACTTGACTGGAGAGAATCAGTTCATAAGCCTAGGCATAGAGTTAATTAAACCCAATGCTTATGACTCAAATAAAGCACCTTTAAGTTTGAAAATAAGAAGACAAATTCTTTTCTGTGTTAATGTTTTGATGTTCCCGTTGCATCTTCATTCTGGGCCTGATTCAAAGTTTAGCAAAATAAATGGATTGCTTTCCAGTATAATCAGTTGATTTAACTGAGATACAAGGCTCTTCTTTAATAACATTCGGCAAACCCAAGTTGCTACCATGCGTGCCCTTTTGCGGTTAGTTGGTACACACTCATGCTGCCACAAAGGTTGCTTGAGACAGTCTTATTTTTCCTCTTTGAAATATGAGCTCTTATATTGTGAACTGAAACTCAGCTTGAAGATACTGGGTGAGAAGTTCCTGCTGCAGTTAACTTGTCCATCTAAATCAGCCAGAGAACATAGGAATCTTCTTCCTCTGGTTGAGAAATTATCCCAGACTTGAAAATGAACTTCCAATTAAGCACGAGTAT
This sequence comes from Alectoris magna, assembly GCA_030625065.1. Classification (NCBI taxonomy): domain Eukaryota; kingdom Metazoa; phylum Chordata; class Aves; order Galliformes; family Phasianidae; genus Alectoris; species Alectoris magna. Next base: position 163,315,516 of record CM060560.1, on the reverse strand, counting down.
TATTTATATATTACAAAGCACTACCTCTTGTTAATAAAGAGAGAGAGAATAAAAAGTGATTAATAGCCAGTACAGCTACTTGACTACTTGAAAATTAAAATTAATTTCATTTCAATTCTTTGTCTATGCGTTGTCCCTAAAGGATTTCCTTTTTTCGCAAATTTAGGAGGAAGTTGGATATTTACATTTAGATATCTTCATTTGTTGCAAGTGATGAGAAATTTGTGCATGCTGGAGGGAGATCCCCTAAAGCCATAACTGTTTTCAGTCATTCCTGGCATTTCTTATCCCATTTGGCTGGTGGAGCCTCTTCCTATGATCAGGTGGTATTTATCCGTGCTTATTCTGATGTTCTCCTATTGAATATCTTGGAGTTGATCAGTCTTATACAGACAGAAAAAATGCCACCAGCCTTTGCATGGTGTGCCCTTGCCTGGTGTGTTCTTATCTCCTTCAGGCCCGATACATCTCAGTCTGTCATGTGTGCCATATGTTGGCTCAGCTAATCATTCCTCAGGTCCTTACAAGCATCATGTCATTCATCTTGGTGTTTTGCTGAAGTCATGTCCGCTGTTGTTTTTCTGCTCATTAAGGCTATGCTGTTTCCACAGGGCGAGTGGAAGAACACCTTCAGAAATGATAGAAATCAGGTGAGCCGCACTCCACCTGGAAGGGCGGTGTTATGATTGTCAGAAAATCCTGCTTTCCACAGAGAGCAGTGTGATGGATTACCAGTACATTAGGAAAGACCAAAACAGGCTACTGTTGTTGGGATTTATTTCTGGAAGGATTAAATTCATACAGTCTGCAGTGATTTCATGAGGCAGCTGCCAGCATCCTGAGGCTGCCTTCAGATGAAGACCTCGTGGTTGTTTATCCCAAAATCTCCCAGTACCATGCTCAGTGGTGCCATACATTTTGGTGAGGAGTTCTGGCTGACCACAAGTCCAAGGTGAAATCTTCACAACTCTTCCCTCTGCTAGGAGTCGGAAGTCATTTGGTAGAGGTCATGTCCTGCACATCTGTCTCCAAATTCCTTGCTTTTCTCCTTTTGTTCATTGGTACTCAAATTCTTGCTTTGTCAAGGACTAAATTGGAAGGGGAGGGGTAGGCTGGTCCTTGAAGCAGGCTACCCACACTGGAAGGTGCTGGTAGGACACAGGTATTTCATGCACCCTAAATACCAGTGGAGCACATGCAGAGATCTGAATCTGCTACAACAGTGGAGTACAGTTAGAAGCAGCACCAGAATAGTGTGTAGAAGACAAAAGGAAATACTTCTTAGGTCTGTCTTTCAATATCTAATACAGCTTTTTTCTGGGAGTACCTTGAGATACATTTTTCCCTAGTGTTTTTAATAGTTAATAGACTTACTCTTTGTGTAACACAGGAAAAATCACATCAGAGCAGACACTACCAAAAGGAAAGTAGACTCACATGAACAACACACTGAGGAGCAATGGGGGTTACACAGGCTTTATCCTTGCTTGCATCTATGCATATAGAATGTATAGTGTTTGTGTTACACTAAAGGTCCTTTGACTTACCTGGGCTGATTTCCTATTAAAACAGTCTCACTGAGTTGCTTTCTTGTAACATCTACGAGGTCCCAACAAGCACCTGGATGAGTATGCTGATAGGTTTTACTCACTGTGGGCTTGCTACATGTGTAGGGGAGCAGACTAAACAAGTGAAACAAGTAATGGAAGGACAAGAAAGAGGTCAGGCATGGGTTAGGTAGAAGAGGAAGAAATGATCAGGCAGGAGGTGAACAGTAGTCATGGAGTGATTACTGACCAGCCTGTAATAAAATATTTATTTCACCATGGGGCTGGGAACAGTCATATCTGAAGAGAGGTTAATGATGAAAAACTAATGAATAAAATTGATCTGAAGATACTAAGTGCTTGGTACATATGGAGACAAACCACATTAGATGTAGCAGATGAAGTAAGAAGAAAGAGGCTGCACTAAACCCAGCAGAATGGCTAATTGTGGTATAAATAGGGCTGAAGCAGGGCTCTGTGCAAGAAGAGTCACAATAGCTTGGCAGCACTGTTTGCCCACTGCTTCTGGAGAGTGAGAAGGGGGTAGCATGGCTGCAGCATGGGCAGAGTACTTTCATGGCGAGACTGTGAACTAGGACTTCAATATGAAGGAAAAGCATCTGGGGGTGTTAGTTGACAGCTGGCTCAGCACGAGCTGCCAGTGTGCCCAGGTGGACAAGAGGGCCAATGGCATCCTGACTTGTATCAGAAGCAATGCAGTCAGCAGCACTACAGAGGTTATCGTCCCCCTGTACTTAGCACTGGTGAGGTGGCATCTCATGCACAGTGTTCAGTTTTGGGGCCCTCAGTACAAGAAAAACATTGAGGCCCTGGGGCTTTTCCAGAGAATGACAATGAAGGTGGTGTGGGGTCTGAAGCACAAGTCTTATGAGGAGTAGCTGAAGGAGCTGGGATTGTTCGGTCTGGAGAAGAGGAGGCTCAGGGAAGACCTTAGTGCTTCCTACAATTACCTGAAAGGAGGTTGTGGTGAGGTGGGGGGTTGGCCTCTTCTCCCTTATATCTGTGTTAGAATGAGAGGTAATGACATTAAGTTGTGCCAGGGGATGTTCAGGGTGGATATCAAGAAAAATGTACTCTCAGAAGAGGTGAGACATTGGCACAGGCTGCCCCGGAAGGTGGTGGAGTCACTGTCCCTGGAGGTGTTCAAGAAACATGGAGATGTTGCACTGAGGGACATGGTTAGTGGGCATGGTGGTGGTGGGTTGGACCAGATGATCTTAGTGGTCTTTTCCAACATTAATGATTCTATGATTCTGTGATTCAGGGACTGTCTGGGCTGTTCAAAGATTGCATCTTTTGCAGTGGTCAAGAGGAGCTCTGCATAATATGGGCTCCTAGTTGTAGGTTTATGCGTTGGTTCTGGGTCCATCTCCAGAGCACCACTTGTTGCTTTCCAATGGCACCATGTCTCTGGTGCTCCCAGGGCAGGGAAGAGAGCCTCCCCACCCTGACACGGGGGAATGAGTGTCCCAAATTCAACTTAAGAGGCTATCTCCTGTGAGACCTCAGAGAGGTACAGGAGAAGGTTACAAAACAAGCACACCACTTTCCCAAGCAGTTTTTCTTTCTCTATCATCATGCAACTTTTGCTTATGAGAATTTCATTAGAATGCATAGTGTTCTTTTGGAGTATAGTATTTGTTTTTTTCTGAGTCACAAGCTTAAAAAAACAGTGGTGGCATCAGGAAGGTTTGTTTCCTGTCATTTATTGCCCTGCTAGTATGAACGCTTATTTTTTCTAAAGCACTATCTTGTGGTCAGCTGCATCTGGTGCTAATACACGATTACGGTAAATTTACATTTTACCAGCTGAAATTTCCTGTAAACCTTCTGTGGGCTAGCAATACAAAATGAAACTAAGCAAGTCACTCACAGATGAGAAATATTGTTTGATTTGATTTATTTTTTGTTTTTTAATTGTTTTATTTTCATCACACCAGCTGGATTGGCTACTGTCTCAGTACAATTTGTACCAAGCGTGAAAAAAAGCACGTGGCAAACAATCATTTTTAAGACACGTTTTCCTCTGTTGCAAAAAGCATTGCTACTCTGCAGGGTGTTATGGGTGGGGATGTTTAGTGATCAGTCAGCTCCTAAGGAGTTTGCAAGAAGTTTGTTTCGCTCTGTGTATCCTTCTAAGCTGCGTACAAGAACAAGAACGTGATGGTGGCTTCCTACTCATTCTCTCATTATAATGTGTGCGGCTCCTAGAGGCATAGTCCCCAAGGCCAAAGGGAATTCCTCCACATGACTTACATAGAAGTGGCTGCAATGAGGTATAGATAGTATGAGATATGAATAAGTAATAGATACTATATGCATCTTGATCTTCATTCTGCAGGGCTTCAAGTGGGCCTGGAAATTCCCTACCATGATGCATATAATGAATAATGCTGGCACACAACACGCATTTTTTTCTCCTTTCCAAGGAAGGTGATCAGAATTAGCAGCATTTGTATCAAATGGTCATTCCTATGTAAAATGCTTCCATATGTCCCCGTATTCACCATCTACATGAAAGATTCAGCTTGCTCAGTCCTTTCCTATGGGTTGACTGAAGAAGTCAGGAAAGATGCAAAACCTTTTTTGTTTTTTTCTTCTCAGACAGCAATCTCTCCTCAAGATGCTTTTTTGTAGTCCAGCAGATAGAGACAAGCAGTAGTACTGAGCTCTGCTGCCTGGGACTAGCAGAATACCTCTCCTGCCTGAGGGTAGCATCCTTACAGCACTGCCCAGAGGCAGCTTGCACCCATGCTGGCTGGTATAAAGGACCCATTATGTCACCCTATGCAGTGCTTAATGTGTGATATGTGCTGGTTTAATAAGTACATTTGGGCTTCGCCTTGTTGTTGCACAGATGTTACACAGAAATAATCTGTATGGTGCTATCAGCTATCTCTGCTGATTTGGTTTTGCTCAGTTTTCACAATGCAAAAGCACCTGAAAAATGCACATTTATTTAATTGGTGGTGTTTTGTGGCCTAAAATAGCAGAGAGCCATGGTAGAGGCCCTGATGACCTTTCAAAGTGGTTTACATAATGCAGGGAGCAAGTAAAGTGTTCAAAGCCCATTTTCCCGGGTTCTGTTTTGTTGTGTTTCAGATATCTTTCCAACTCAACGTTTCAAAACCCATCTGTTTACACATCCCCCACACAGCTAGAAAAGCACTTCAATGCAGCAAGGGATGGAATGAGAAATACAGACCCTGACAGGGTATAACCACCCCCTGTGCACCATACAGGCCATGCTTGCCCCTACCCAATCTCCCCAGCTGGATGCCAGGGGCTACCCTGGGCCAAGGAGAGAACAGGGCTCCTGTTCCCACATGGGGCTAATAGAGAGGCTGTGGCTGCGTGGGACAGTAGTCCAGTATTCTTCATGTCCTGGAATTTCCCTGGAGCTATATAAAACTGCCCGAGAATGTGGGCTTCTTTATTGCAGTGACACAGAGAGCATATGCAGTCAAGAGATTTTGCTCGTGAGAGCATTCTGTAGCTTTTCTATGTAGCAAAAATCCCAAGACAAAGTCATTATATGGCATGTATACATGCATGGGTATGTATGAGCAGCCCAGACACGTCCCAGACCTTGCAGGCAGTGAGATTTTTGGATGCAATTTCCAGATTCCTGACTGTGTTTAGTTCCAATAATAGCAGTGGTCTAAAGCCATTTAAAACTGTAACCTGGTATGGATAAGGATGGGGTTACCTCCAATGCCTGCCTGAGCTACAGACCCTTTGCTTTTGTTGTCATGAGATGCAATCCGGCGAAGACTGGTGCATACAAGTGATTTGTACTGCATTTTATCAGAACTGAAAGGAACAAATCAATGCTTTCATACAACACCAGAAACCTCCACTAAACACAATTTGGTGGTTAGAGATAAAACAGAAAACACACCTCCATAGTTTGGATGCAGAGCTACCATTTAAAAGAATGTGATCTGAGATCTAGCAGTGTCCTCGTGCCACAGGCTAAATGTGTAATATAAGACTGACCCTCAATTGAAATGAACAAACAGTAAGTCTGATTTAATGAGTTTTGAATTTCAATGGCTTTATCCTTCCCTATTTAGCTTTCATTTTTACTCACCTCATTTGATAGTTATCAACCATTCTTAGATATCTTTATTTGATATGTGTTTAGTCATACTCTTCACATTGTTTCGTGCCACATCAGTTAAATTTCTTTGAGAACTAATACATCTGGCTAAAGATTTTTTCAAAATGACATTTGAAGAGATTATACAGTGTCTGTATATATATGTCTACTGGTTTCCTTTGAAAGTGTTTACCTTTTCAAATGATAGATCCATATTCTGCTTCCCACACTCCACTGGAGCAGCTATTCCCTGTTTTTCCTGACCTCTCTCCGACCAGACTTATAGCCATTATCCTAAATTCATTCAAAAGTTAGCTGCCATTTTTTGTCTTGACCTTTGTGTTGTTCCCCATTGCTACATGTAGCTGTATCTGTTTGTGTAAAACTGGCAATCTTCCCCATCATCTGCTCCATCCTTTTGCAGGGGGTTCTTAAGCCATGTTGTAGACTCCTGTTCTTTATTCCTTGGCTGTCTAGCTCTCTCACTTTTGTTTATTCTTGATCTCATTCACAGGTAGGTGTTCAACCACTATATCTTCTGAGGACTACCCACTCCACTCCTTGAACTCATCTGTTTCTACCCAAACTAAAATCTCTTCATCAATGGCCAGCACTTAGTGTGGTCAAATGGAATCATAATTTTCTACTTGTCGACAACCTTTAGATCCAGGCTAGCAACTTTTCCTCAGGCTTGCAAGTGACGTGTCTCCTTCAGATCAGCATTCTTTGGGTCTTCACATCCTCATTGCCTTGCAAGTTCTACAAAGTCTACAAATATAACATCACCAAGTACAGCACTTCTTTCATCCACATAGGTAAATTTAACAGCGAAGTTTTTGTTTTACCTTCATATTCCATCATACTCTACTCCAGCACCCTTTTCCTGGGCTGGAGCAATGCAGTCTTGCCTTGACTACACTGATTCATAATGCTTTAGTCTTACTTTTTGCACTGTGTCATATTAGCCGTGTGGCTAAAGCATCACCACTGTGTCCTTCAGCAAATTTCCCTTTTTCCTTCATGTCAAATCTACCTGTACGCACTCACTTGGCTTTTTATCCTTCCTCTCATTTCCTGTGCACTGCAGAGATGTCTTTTATCTGGAGACCGTTTTTTTCTAGTGTTTCACACATTGAACTATATCAGGTTTTATATCATTACTAAGAAAAGACTTGAGCGGTTTTAGAACCTGATGGCATCCAGTTTCCAATTATATGAGAATGTAGACAGTGGTTTCCTGTTGATTTGGTATAAATTATCAGCAAGTAGTGGCTTTACTTTTGGTATAAAGGTCTTACAGAGCCATGTGTCAGCTTCAAGTTGGTCTTTCAAACTCAGGGCTACCATGTTTCTGTCAAAAGATGCTCAGACAAATGTGTACACTCAAGCTGGTGAGACCTACCTGGATCCTACTAAAACTAACATTTTCCATTTGCTTTCTTGAAAATTTTGGTAGCTGTTCCCTTGATAAAGAGTGTGCTTTTTGAGGCAGTTGTGCTCATAATATGAAATCAGCACTGATCTCATGTATATGTCTTTGACTCCACAGCCTACTGTATGCTCAAGACTCAAGGAAAATCACAGAATCATGGGTTGGAAGACACCTTAAAAATCATTGAGCTCCAACGTATCTGCCCTGGGATGTAGCCTTTGCTATGGGGAAATTGGTAAGCCTTGTGTGACTTTCCTGATCACATTTCCCAACAGCACAAGGCTAAGGCAAAAAAAAAAAAAAAAAAAAAAAAAAAAGATTTAAGTGCTTTAAGCTGGAACATCATGTGTTGAAAAGCTGAATTTGTCTGTATAAGTGGAGAAGAGGAGGTCTGCCTGTTTCAGGAATTCAAAAAATACTACAAAAAAAGGTGAAATTTTCTTGCCAATTGAAATAACAGATTCAGTAAACCCATGATATTTTCTGTGACGTTTTTCATCAAGAGATGATTGGAGCATGAAATGCAAGCTTCCTAGGGTTCCTTTTGTAGCTATGTATTTCTCTTCTGGATACTAGCCTCGTTAACATTAAGATACCTACCTTGCTTTTTTGAGAGAAATATGAGTGTAATGTTAAACATTTAACCCTACTCTGTAAGCAACTTTTAACAAAGAAAAGTAGGAAAAAGCTCAGTTTTTATTTTTCTCCTCAAAAATGATATAATGAAATGCTGTTACCAAGGTCTCCATCTGGGAAACTTCACATTCTAACTTACAGGCAAATTAGTCTTGCAAGATAAGCTTTTGCACAAAGTTTAGGCTTTACACAATGTAAATTGACAAACCTCAGAATTCTGCAAAACTAATGAAATTATTCCCATGGCTTCTGCAACCCAGCTTGTCACCTCTAGGGAATCTTGTTTGCTCAGCAGACGGGTATACTCTGGATGGAAACCCAACCCTGTGGTGGTAACTGCTCAAGAACATGGAAATGAGTCATTTCCAGCTGAGGTCATGTGTATAACTGCCGCTCTAGCTTAAGTCCGCACAAATAATCCAGCCAAGAAAATACAAAATCAATTAAATCACAGGCATAAATTTCTTCATTACTATCAATTATTAAACATAGGTAAACCAACATAGATAGCTTTTCACTTACAAAAAAATAATATTATCTTCCTTGGAAAACAGGTTCTGGCAGGAAAGGAAGGGCAAGAGTAGCTAGATAGGAACATGCAATGAATTCAACCTCTTCCAAGGCAGCAGGAACTGAATGTATGTGCTGCAGAGCTCTGTGCACATGCACTCTGAGTGCCTCTGAAGCTGGGTTGGTTTGTGCTTCAGCTGTGGAGCTGATTACTCAGTTGCAGGAATAAAGGCAACATAGCAATCAGCCTGCATCAGTCTGCAACCCTGGAACTAACTTTGGGCTGCCCTCCCTAGTTCCCCAGGGAGGGCATCCAACATTGTTCCCCCCATGGATCCCTGTCCCTGGGTGCACTCACTCAAGATATGCTCCTCTGTTTGCTCACGGCTGCCAGGTGAATGGTCCCTTTGCAATTGGTTTGCACTTGCACCTCTGTGCAGTGCCTCCTCTTTGCCTTCCAGCAGTTGAACACATTTCTCTCCAGCCACATTTTCCTTATTCTTCAGGTGGGAGAGCCCACTCTGTAATTTCAATTTGCCTTGCCTTTCTTCGTCTGCAATGCAGATGTATCAGAGGTGTCTGAGTAATTTGTTATTACCACAGGAGACATCCATTTCAATACCATTTTTTGAAATGGGATTTTTAGAGATTGTGCACCTATACTTTTTTATCTTGTAAAGAATTATCAATTGACAGGAGAGACAGTCTTCAAATAATTTAGAATTCAAAATGAAACAATGAAATAATCTTCTGCCCCTTTGCTCTAATAATTATCCTTGCTTTGACATTAGCAATTCATTTTCACTGTTGCTCTTTAACATCTTGGAAAAGTAACCACAATCTGTTTTTTTTTGTGCCCACGTTCTTTAATTACTCTGTTGTCTCTTTACCTATATGAGTCAGCAAGGCAACTTGTTCAATAGCCCTCTGTCTAGTTTAGTGCCTTTTTTATACAAATAGCTACACCAAACAGCGCATAACTAGGAAGGTTTTAGTACCACTTAAATGTGTTGCATTTGAACTCTTTGCTCCTTTGCTGCAGACTGTGCTCACTGCTTAGCTTTGACCACATCTGAGCAAGACTAGAGTGGGATTCATTTCTCTTCTTGATAAAAATGCCTGCGCCTCAGAACAGTTGCATTTATCTCGATCACCTCTTCCCGCAAGTGGTCCAACAACAGCAGGTATGTAATGCTGTGCATTAGAGAGATGCAGGGAATCAGTGGCTCCTTTGAGACATACCTCTCTGTGAGCCATGGTAGTGGTTACCCTCCATCTCACAGTCTATATTTAGCCTTTCTGTTGCTTTGCTGCTTGTGCAAGCTGGGGGCAGGAGGGGGTCAGAGCTGCACTGCATGCAGTTCTCCTGGCGGGGCCTTCACTACTCAGTCCAGCAGTGAATTTCTATTCAGGCTGTTCAGCAGTTCTTAAAGTTCTGTATCTGATGGAAAGAAAATGTGGCTTGTTTCTGGCACTCTGAAGCAAAGAGGCAATACTAAACCTGGCTGAACATCAGGTGGGGTTTGATCTTGGACCTCTAGCTGTGAATTTTTTCACAGTTCTCCTCACCACAGCCTTCTCAAACACATGAAAGCTTGTATTTCCTTTGCAACAATTTTATTGATGGTTAAAACTCAAATGTGTTGTCCAGAAGCTGCACATAAGTGAATTAATTCTGCCACTGCAAAGACATTATTTGTGCAAGTTGTGTGAGTGTGTGCATCTCTCTGTAGGATAAAGCATTGTGTGGCAGTTATTTGGGGTGGCAACGCAGGACTGCAGCGAAATGGAAATTCATCTTTCTTCTTGGGCTGACATTTATAAACACCAATCCACCTCTCAGTCCTCATTGGAGGTGAAAAACTGGAACTGTGTCTAGCTGGTATCTCAGAAGACAAAAAGCTACTTAGATGTTGAATTTATTATCTATGCCTTTGCACATTCCTACAGGAGGGGAGGCATTGTATAGGAGAACTTGTCTAACTCAGAGACAAACTAAGAATAACAACCAGGGAGAAAAAAATAAGAGTAAAAAGCAGCAAAAACCACAGATTTTCCTATGAAGATAAAAACAATTAGTTACAAGGAAGACGTAGCCAGACAAGAAGTAGAACTCCCACACTTAATTTTTAGACTCATTATTTCTTATGTGGGTGAGTAAGAGTCTCTTCGATTAATGGATACCAGGAAAGATGGAAGGACCAAAGCAAAACAGTATCAATTCATTGAAATTGCCAGTATTATTTGTTAGGAGCTCACAACACCTTTGTCCCCACTAAAAGCTGTTATGCTATGTTGCATAAATCCAGAGGAGAGGTGAATGCAATAAAATAGTAAAGAATAGGGTGAAATGGGAGTGGTCATAATATCAAGTATTATTAAAAACTACTACTAATGGCTAGTACTACTAGTACTACTACTACTAGTACTACTACTAATGGCTAGTACTAATGGCTAGTACTACTAGTACTACTACTACTAGTACTACTAGTACTAGTACTAGCCACTATTAGTGGCTGAATCACGCACATTCTTCTTAAAGCATGGAGGTGGAGGGTTGAGAAAGAGTTGGCAGAGACTTTTCTAAAAACTAAGATGCATGTTACTAATATACACATGCAAACAGCTGTTCAGTAGTCATCTGTTGATAGAGATTTCCTGTATGCCCAGCCAGCATTAATGGAGTCAGATCTCAGGGAAAGAAGAACAAGAAACATGCAAATGTGTGGCTCTGAAGACAGTGTTTAGTGAGTGTGGTGATGAGGGGTTGATGGTTGTACTTGATGATCTTAGTGTTTTTTTCCAACTTTAATTATTCTATGATTATATAGGAAGGGGTGACTTTGGGCACTATTCATCCACTCCAGGAGGCCCAGCTCCAGAACTGACAAAGTGAGAACAACAATCAGAGAACTTGCCTGGGAGTGGGAGAGAAAGAGAACCAGATGATCAGAGGAAAAATGTCCCATTGCAAAGCCATCACAAGGCAGCTATGGAAATTTGAAAGAGAAACAAGGATTGAGGATGAAGGTTAAATCAGATCAAAACCTTGCTTGTTTTCCTATTTGAACCAATAAGCTCAGCTGTAGCTCATTCATCCAGAGCATGAGGCCAGAGGAGAGCAAAGACAGCAGCAGGAGCAGAGTTGTCCATGCAGTAAGAGGGTAGGGTGAATGCACAGTGTATTTCATACTGTCCAGAGATGAGCACTGATTCAGATGGAGATCCTGACTCGGAGCTTCCTAAGATCCCTGCCACTTTCAGAAATGCCCTGCAGAGAAATGCACACAAGCCCCTTGACCTGGAAAGAGTAGGTCATGCTGACAGAAAAGTCAGAAATATGCCTTTTCTGTAATGTCAGCCATTTGCTCACATGATTTCAGAAAGTTTATAAGAAAAGCCACTTCTTCTGAGCAGAAAGTGGCCTATCAAAATTGAAAATACATGAATTGATGTCATACATGGTCTAACAAATTTAAATGTATGTGAAGAGACTGCTATGTGGATAACAAGAGCGCCTAGAGCTATTGAGCAATGGTAGAGGGAGTGTAGATCTACTCCTCAGCACTAAGAGGTCAAATAGACCCTTCCACACTCTCCAAGAGCACCTCTGGTTTGAGACAGGGCTTTCAATAGATGTTACTTCTATAAAAAATGAAAATGACAGTGTATTTGGGCTTCCAAAGATTTTAAAGCTTTTTAATGACATGGTAAATATTTACTTGGATGCAGCCTTCATCACTGGATAGAAATACTTCTCTGAATTATCTTCTATGTATCCTTTCTGTGTATAACTTGTTTTAGGGACAGAGACACAAATGTCTGAGTCTTAATTCTCCTAGTTGTTCATGTAGAATTTGTGCGGTTGGTCTATACATCATTTTAGAATTCATAGGAACTCTCTGAAAACAAAGAGCTAGCTTGATAAGAAGATCAGTTAGAGGTTTTAAAATGAGTAATTATTTCCATTTATATCCATGTCATTAGCCACTTGTGAAAAATATCATCTCATAAATATACCAAGGTATTTTTCTGCAGTGTTCAAGAAGAAAATAATTTTTTGCAATGATTATGGAAAACAAAAAAAGAAAAAAACAACAGCTAGGTAGATACCAGAAACTTCACCAGATGGATAGTATGCATGTACCTTCAGCATTGTTTGCTTCAAATAAGAAACCACAGAAATCTGTTAGTTCACAGACCATTTGTCATAAAATAATTCCCTGCTAATCTACAAACTAAGACAACATTTATATGAACATCAAGCAGATGTATTTTATGTGTTTTCAACAAATCTCTGTAAACTACTGTCCACATTTTTAATTGTTTTCTGGTCCTTCATGTATTTTTGAGAATTCTGTTGCTTATCACTAAAAGAGAGCTCTTCCAGAAGTTCACAACCATTTTATTCCAAATGTGCATCCACTATTTTGAATGAGGGAAAGGAGTTTAATACATTCATCTGTAATCAAAACCAGAACAACTTAGCTTTACAATGAGTAAACAAACTTTTCCAGCATCAGGTAAAAAGTGTTCCCTGGGTATCTGGAGCGTCCATAAGAGAAACCTGACTGAGGAATCAAACTGAAAGCCTTGATCATCCAAATTAAATGCAGCCCATGACAAATAGTTGTTTTCTGATGATGTGAAGCAGCCCACTTTCTTCCTGTTTCTGAGGAGTTTATGCCAGGAGTAAATTTAGGGCATTTTGAGATTATTTAGTAAAAAGGGAATATTCTCCTTTGCATTAAGTTCTTTTCAGCTTGCTTTATGAAAGACTAACAGGAGTCTGGAAATACAAGCAACAAATGAAGAAAACACTGGTGGTCTGTTTGGTACAGTCATGAATGTGTAATATCTGTATTAAAGTCACAACCTCTTCCGTACTAGTTCCTTTATTTATTTATTCCATTGTTTGGGCCCACTTCTTGAAAAAAAATAAGAGCCTTATATAAAATGTCTAGAACACAATTTATATAACTTTTAAATAAATTTAAAAAAAAATCTTTCCATTGATTTTTGTGAACTTTGAAATCGACCAACCTATAACAGGAATCTCAAGCAACACCACCTGCATGAGGAACTATAGGTCAAGTGAACAGTGTCAGGTTGGATTTTCACTAGAGACACTGAAGAACTGTACATGGACATTGCAACAAATTGGTTCAGACTGAGTTCTCTAACATTTGTTTAGCCCTGTTGCCAAATTTTCAACTCTTGTTTGTATTTGTTATGTTAATTACACCACTCAACTTAGACTCAAGCTTTCTTGAGATAGTGTAGTCATCTGGCTGTAGACGAATAGGGAGGATGTTTTATAAAACATTGAAAGTAGATTATAACTTGCTGGAAAAGCACTATTGGCAGAGTATTTCTATTTAATGTGCCATCTAAAGATAAAAATAAAATGACGAGTCTCAACCTGCTCCTATAAGAACATTAATTGCCAACACCTGCATGCAGACTTTGAGACAAGAAATCTATGGAGGGCAGCTCAGGGTGGTATTACAGGATCAGAAGCTAATGCAGGGAGATGAGAAAGTGGACGGAGGAGAGAGTTGCACATAGTGTAGAGAAAGATGTCAGTGGGTAACATCTGTCTTTTAACCTTCAGGGGTCTATAAGAAGGGTGCATCTGGGGAATTTCCTTAGAGCCGGTGACATTAACAGCCTGAGGATAACATAAAATTGTGAGTTGTGGAATGCCTTTCCTTCCAAGTGCCATCGATTTGGGGCTCATGGCACACGAACCCACAGGAGGGAGACTATACATTTTTTCAGGAATATTTTCCTGTGGGAATAATTACGTAAAACCTCTCAAACAGCATGTTTATCTGTAGTGCAGCATGGAGAGGAGCTGGAATTACCTTGTGCAACAGGATACTGAAACCTTTTTTGTTTTGAGCTCCCTCAGGTATGGTATGGCCATGGTACAGCTGCAGCCATTTTTTTTGCCATGGATCAAGGAATTACCCAACTTACACCTGTAGTTAAATTTCCAGCACAAGCCTTCACTATGCCCTCCCAGGAAGAATATGCTCACTGTGAGAGAGCACCTCAGAAAGAATAGAAGAAAAGAGGAAGCTGGAAAACTGGGAGTCGTATTTCCCTTTGCTGCTTTAGAACAAGATGCACCCAGAAGTCATAGTTGCTGCTGTTGCTCAACCATTACACTGTTCCTCACCTTTCAGCAGCCTACATACATCCTATGCGTTGCAGAAGTTGCTGTTATCACTCCTCTGTCTCATGCAAGGTAGCAGAGATGTGAGAGTTTTTGTATGAGTAGCTATTTTAGGCTGAAAACCCCACAGCTCTCTGCCAGGTTTGGGTTGTTTTCAACCTGCAGCCCTTTTCTGGACATTTCATTTTCTCTACCTCCCACCGATCAAAACCAAAATAAAAGTATGGTCACTCCTGGAAGAGTCACTCAGGAGAAGCAGGTGAGTAGGACAGATCTGAAATGACAGCGCTGACCCAGGAGTCCTGCAGGATTCCGGAGTGAAACAGCTGAGCTACAAACTCACAAGGTTTGTACCTACACAAAGTGGTCCTATTGGCTATCAGTTATCTAAAATGTCTCAGGGGAATCCCAGTGATCTGCAAGCCAGTAAAGGTGACATCCATACCATGCAATTTCGAGACAGAGTGGGCTCATGGATAAATGTGGTGCACAAGAAATTAATAAATATGACGTTTATGAAAGGAAGTCACACCTCACTGTAAGCTAGAGTCAGAGCAGAGTCAAAACATCAACTCCTTGAATACGCTAGAGTCTCCGCTGACTCTCACAGTACAGCTGCCAGTGAAGCTGAGTTGTTCTGTAAAACCAAAGGCCTCACATGAGCGCATAACTGGTTAAAAGACAAGAAATAAAGCATAGGACTCAGCATACAGGTTTTGCAATTGAGTGAGTTTAATCATGAGAAGCCTATGCTTTTTAATTTGGCCACCTGAAATTTGGGGAATGAAATGGGGTGAACCGTGGAATAATACCGATTGCAAATGTACTGAGCTATTCAGGGTAGCGAAGAGGAGGTCCAGCTACAGAGAACTGTTAAAGGACTTTAAAATACTGAGTGACAAGGCAATAAATTGGCAGATTGAAATCAGTGCTGATGATTACAAAATTATACACTTGAGAAAAAGCAATCTTCATT
Organism: Alectoris magna; assembly: GCA_030625065.1. Taxonomy (NCBI): domain Eukaryota; kingdom Metazoa; phylum Chordata; class Aves; order Galliformes; family Phasianidae; genus Alectoris; species Alectoris magna. The sequence goes on along the minus strand of CM060560.1, from coordinate 163,300,111 downwards.
TTACACACAGTGGCAGGTGCTGAATAAGCTCGTGTCTTTAAGGAACAAGATCTTAGGATTTCAGCAGCCAGCTCTGTAAAAAAAATTGATTTGTCTGAGTAGTAGTAAAGATGTCAGATAGATAGAAAACTAGCAACCGTTAGAAAGGAATTGTCAGAAAACAGAAATCGTTATGGCACAGCATGACTGCAGCCTGGTATGTGGCCCTGGTTCTTTATCTCAAAGAGAATATGGGAAAACTTCCCAAAAACAATCAATGGAATCAATAGAAAGGAGCAAAGTGATGGCATGGCTGCTGTGTGGGAGATAACTGCATGCTGAGGACTGCTCAGCCTGCAACAGAGACAATTCAGTGGTAGAGTGAAATGTGGATGTCTAAACACAGGAGTCACTTGGAGGGAGTAGAGAGGCTCTCTTTGTCCCTCCCAGCCCCAAGGTGGGGTGAGGAGAGTGAATATTGGGCTCCAAGTGAGGAGTGTGAAAATCCATGTGGAGGAGTAGAGAGCAGGGACAGAATGAACGTACTGCAGAAGTGGTGCATCAAATACACAGGCTTTCTGAAACAATCCATTTTATCCATTTTTAAAAATCATTTATTTTCCTTTTCTAATTATAGCCACCACAGAGCAGATGATACAATTTCACTCCTCTGCACACACATCTGCTAGCTCTCCCAGGCTGCATTGCTGGATAAAATTGTACTGACCTTCACTAGAAATATCCAGCATTTCCACTGTTTTTCTCTTTGAAAAGATTTAGGGCAGCCATTAAAATCCGTTTTGCACTTAAATATAGCTTAGCTGGAAATGCTTTCCTTAGTTGGATATTATGAGGAACGATGCGGGAGATCCAGGACTCGCTTGGATATGAAAGAAGATCTGACAGGCTTTCATGTTAAATGCATTTCCCCTCATTTGTATGGTACACAACTGAGAGGAAAAACATGCTCTTGTGAAGTCATGTTTTTATGGTGTTCTCCTCTAGCACATTTATCACATTAATGGAGCAAAACTGGGAACATTTGGTTCAGCACATTATCTTAAGCACCCTGCAGAAGTAGTCTTACAGACTCGCACTGGGTAGGGAAGGCTCAGGGGAGATCCAACATGATGTGCCTGAGCAACAACCTGCCCCCAAAACTGCCAGCTATTTGAGCCAGATTTGATAGGGTAGCAGAAGGAATATATCTGATGGCACAGAGCAGGGAATGGCGTGTTGTATGGCCATGGGCAGCCGGGGCAGGATGGATGGGCAAATTCGTCTGTTGGATGTATAGGAGCTGACCTTAATTGTTTTTGGTGGAGCCCTTTGGAAAGGAGTGGTAAGAGGTAGAGATTTCAGTTTGTAGTCCAATAAAGCAGGGAATTTCCTTTTGAGATCCTAACCAGTTCTGGCTGTAAATTCCAAAAATTCATTTATGCAGGAGGGGCGGGGAGACTCATTGTCTCACTGTTAGTGCCTAATGAAACTTTGACTTGTTCCTTCTCCTCCCTTTGTGCAGAAGCTACTGCAGCTGGCTTTGCTTCCCTGGAGGACAGCTGTTTGTTCCCTTTTCAGTAACACGTCATGTAACAGTACATACACAGAAAGATGCACTGCCTATGTTAAATGCGTACTGAGGCTTCTCATGCATATTCCATGAACTGGAGAAATCCCACAGCACTACATCACTTGCATGTCGCAAGCACATGCATAGCTGTGATGAATACAAACAAGAACAGCTGTTTCCTTCAAAATCAGTTCAAGTCTCCAGGATTACTGAGTCACTTTGTTATGACTATAAAATGGGGGCATGGATGAGGCTGTCTTACACCAGGGGAGACACCTGGGCACGAGGAAGTAGAAAAGGCTGCAACAATTACAGCTAAACCCATTGGGTTTATTGCAACTAAACTTTGGGCACAGTGATGTGTTACTGCTTCAGCTTACAGATTCAGCTTGGGGTGGACTGGAAGTCTTAAGCTGGCAGGAATCCCAAAGAAAGCCTGCCCTGTTCCCAGTCAGCTCAGCCAGTCTGCCCCTAGATTATTTATTTGGTAGCACCCTTGGGACCTGAAAATTGGGAAGTCCCACAAACTCCCCTCCTCAAGCCCAAGCCTCTGGGACTATTCAAATCTATCCCCAGACCTTGGGCAGAGAGAAGAAACTGAAAGATGCCTTTATCTACCTGTGAAGGGCTGTCTTTTGTGACAACATCAAGCAAAATTGGAATTCTACTTTCCACAGAGATTCTGGTGAATAAATGCACAAGCACACTTAATTAATTTATTTTTTTTCTTTATTTAATATCCAAATTTTAAGAAACTTTCATTGTGAAATCTAAAGTTTTAAATAATATTCAAATACAAAAATACAGTCCTTAAGATAAAATCTTCCATACTGCTACTTCCAAATAAATAAACTGATGTCAGACACAGTTAGATGATTCAATACAAAAAAGTACAGAGACGTTCATAATAAGTGCATTGAAGTTAAGTCAGTGCAATAGAGCTTGTCACATTTCCTGGAGCTGCCAAGTAACCTGGCCTCTCAGTTTCTTCAGTGCATAATAATAATTATCAATAATAAATCACCCAGATCCCAGTTCAGAAAAGTGCTTCAGCATCTTCTCACCTTAAAGCAAGTCTATTTCCTTGATTTGGATTTAGATATGCTTAGAGCTGAGCAGATATGAATGGGCTTTCCTGAGTACAGTATCAACGTCAATTCAGTATTTCCACACAGAAACTTGGTAAACATCACCTCATTTGGTATTTTCAGGTCAACAAACATATAACAGATAGACAGGATTTTAAGACAAAATTGTTTCTTACATAGCAGTAGGAGGTATAAATACTTTCATTGTTTGTTTTTTCTTTTAATATAAATAATTGTTTAAAATACTTAAATATTAATAAATAAATGTATAAAAGTTCAGTAAAAAAAATCAAAAAACAAAAATTGTGCATTGTAAAATTTAAAATAGTTGAGCACAAAAGGTCATAAGATGCCATTAGCAGTTGCATCTCCTCTGAGACTGGCTCCTTTTCCTTTTGGAACTCGGAGGATCCACCAGCTTCTGTAAAACGCTGAACAGCTCATTCGCAGCTTTGCGCTGGATTCTCAAGTCGTTCATCTGTTTTGAGCAAGAAACAGACAGAACAAAGGTCACACTGAGAGCTGTATTTATTTACTGATTCCACCCTTCAGGCTTAACTGCTAATGACACAGAACAGAAACTGGAAGCTTTCGGTTATTCTACCGTCCGGTTCCTGAAACTAAGAACCGCTTTTTCACAGATTTCTGTTTTCTGCCTTCTCTGTTACTTTGCAGTGTAACAGACCAAGCACATGCTGTGCAATGGAGGTACTCTGTGATCATTGCTGGTTTGTGATGCTTCTTGCGATACCCACCAGGCGCCAGCTCCTCCAGAGCACAGGGATCAGCAGAAATTGGTGGCTTACACCGCAAGCGCTCATCCAACAAGCTGGGTGACTCAGAGCCCACAGAGATATGCTGTAGCCAGGCACAACTCACCAACCCAATTTCTAATCACCAGGAGCAGCTGCCAGTGCCAGTGCCAGGCACTGGCAAGGACCAGGGTGAGCAGCCTCATTGCGATTCTCCACACACAGTGGAAACATCACACTTTCCAGCCCAAGTGGAGCCAGCTGGGGGTTACCAGGTACATTACCAAACCAACGCTGCCCTGTGTCAGGACTCTAAACTGGAAAACACAAGGTCATGAGTGCCTTGGAGGCAGACAAAGAGCCTTACCTGAAGTTTCGACAGGTCCATGATATCTTTCACCTTCTTCACGCCATCAGGAAGGTTGTTTTTCAGAGTATAGAGCTCCTCAGATATGTGCTTGATGTGCGGCTTTGACTTGTCAGTGTTTTCAAACATTTCCAAGTACATTGAAACAATCTGGCTCAGTATGATCCTTTTTTCATTTCTCTGTTGAAGAATACGTTCAAAAAGAAAGGTCTGTGAGTGACCATCAAGAGGAAAATGAAGGAAACTAAAATCCAGGGTCCTCTCTTCCACTAGTGACAGCATGACAAGGAGGATGCTGTAAGTCATCTCCTAGGCTTGGCTGTACCTCAGGATCAGTTCATGGTGCAGCATAAAGCACACTGAACTTTAATAGATGCGTTTTAAAGGAGGCTGCTTTCTCATTTCCAAGCTACCGAAGCAGTCTCTGCTCGTGTTCTCTCTGCCCAGGCTGGTTACACTGGCCTTGGAGCTGCTTTTTACCAAAAGTGCCCTTCAGAGCACGTGAGATGTTTTGTTGCATCTGGTTCTGACTCACCTCTGTCCAGTTCTTCAGTTTCTCTACAATAATAGGTCCACCGTCAGCTACATCTGAATGGCTTGAGTTCTACAACAGGGAACATGAGCATCTGTTATACAAACACTATTTATTACAAGGCAAATAGTGTTCTCCAGTCAAACGAACAGTAAAAAGAACAGACGTGATTTTTGCACCACTAATGTGTAATTATTGCAATGCTTTGGCTTCTGAGCTACTTTGCAAAGAAATTGTCTAAGCACTAAACCACATTGGATGACTATATAGCAACAGAAACCCCATTAGTCTTCTCAGTGAAATCTTCTGATACAGCTTATGAGAACAGAGCCATTCACCACCTTATTTTACCGAATGTTCTCTGTTGGTTTTGTTATTGACAGCTGAGAATTAAAGTATTAAGCCCAGCAGCTGGCTAGGGATTGTCAGATCTGGTTGCACCTCTAGGTTCAAATTCACCCTGTCTCAGTAAAATCTCATGTGGAACAAAGAGAAATTAAGAGAAAAAAAAGAGAAATAAAACTGTACTATAAAACCAACATTTGTAAAACTGGAGAATAGCCCGGTAGCCCACAGTCAGATATGGGGATATGTAAGAGTTGTGGGCTACCAAGAGGCTTGCAGGGTCAGAATTTAACCATCAGGTGTTAGCCACACACTGTGGCAGGCTCTAGGAAACAAAGAACAATACAATTCTCCCACCAAGGAAGGGCAAACTTAATCATTTCCTTTTCTATGTTTTGTCTTTCTTTTTATATACAACAGCTGCTATTTCCTTTTTCGTCTGCTTGGTAATTTAAATACCGTGAGTGTAATGGGAAAGCTTGCAGGCTGACAGTAACCCCGCAAGCTGATAGGCTCCTGGTGCTGAGCACTTTGCCGAAGCCGACTCTGCAGCTTTGAAGGGAGGCAAGCATCTGCTGCCGACTGCAGTTTTTAATTTCTCTGCCAGAAGCTCACCACCGCTCAGGATCTCTCAGACTGAGTTCTATATGTTCTAGTATGAACGTCTCTTAGCTGCTCTAATGACAAATTTAGGATATAAGGCTGATTTTACAGCTGGCCTCCTAGAAATTCGGAACTATAAAGTATTACACCGTGTCTCTGAGGTGATTCTTTGACTATGAAATCTCAACCTTCACATGCACAAAATTCTGAAAAATCAGAGCTAGAAATAGGAGCACACTGTTGCTATGACTTTCATGTTATTAAAGAAAATAGAAACAAAACCAAAGGTATATTAAGATGAAAGATAAAGATGAAGTGCCGCTATTGTAGATCGCTTATCTCTATGACTAATCCCAGCTGAAATCAGCTGTGAACTTCTTCAATGCCTCCTAGTTGAAGACATATGAATTACTCTTGCAGTCATTAAGCTAACAAAATTCTGTCTGAAAAAAAGATACTATCGCTTAACATTTCCATACCAGACCATAGTCACAGACATGAAATCAGGATGCCTGGAGGTTGTTAAAGTGGCAGTAAATTGCCTCTGAATAGAACTGAGTCAAGATTCATTCATAATAAACTGCATTAAGATTTCTTGTACTGAAATATTTCATGAATTCAAAAGCGAATGGGGATGGGAGAAGATCTTGTGAAAGGTGGAATATCCCTGAAATAAATGCAAACTGCTGCATTAACAGTCACTGTATGAAAAACTGAAAGAAGAACTGAATCATACTTGTGAGAGACCAAAAGCTGACAAAACCAAAGAAACTGACCATATTATTGTGAAAGAAGAAAAAAAAAGATGTAACAGCAAAAATAATTCTATAATCACCCTATACTTTATATTGATATACACTGTGATCTAGGACAAGCAGTGCTCTACAGCACTACTGCATGCATATCTACAGCACAAGAAGCAGAAGAGAAATGCAGTAGAAGGCAATACTTACAAAGTCAGCTTTCAGTTTGTCTATATCATCTTGAAGTTGAACAAGATTTAGACTACTTGCAGTATGTCCATAATAAATCATGATGACAGACAGAACAAACAAGTTGTAAGTCTGGCAAGTCATCTTCTTGTTGATGGCTCAGTTCAAATGCTCTGATAACTTCTGGGAGATGTCAGATATAAGCTCAGTGAGCTTCAGCTTCTAATAGTTATATGTTCTATTAGAAGAAAGTAGACGAATGAACTTCATCTGCCTGTCAGTGGTATTTATACCTGGTCTTGAAATTTTTTATTTCGTCATCACAGGCTGTGTATATTTAGCCAAGATAGTGTTAGATAAGATTTTGCTATGGGCTGGTTGAGGGAATCCCTCGAAAGTGTCTTTCTTAAAGCATGGTCCTGGAAAATTTTTCAGTGGTTCATCAGAGGGTAAAATTTACGTGGCAATTTCTGAAGTTTCTTTTACCGTGGTGGGGAAAAAGAGGGAAATTATGATACTGATTGAGGAGTATCCCTTGTAGCTCAGGCACACTCTTACAAGCTATCTGAAAAATCGTCTCATGTGGTTAAAGGGTCAATATGACAGTCAACTCATTTCTGGTATTCTTTTAAAGTAACCACTGAGACTGCTGTGGCATCTATCAGAATCGTTTTAAATTTTAAATCTCCTTAGTGCTGTCCTTTCATGAAACACTAATTTCATTCTTTCCATTGTCTAAAGTCTATTCTAGCTCTTTCTCATTATTTACCCCTGGATTCAAACTAAACTTAGAGAAAAAGAGGTTCCAGCATCGATGCGATGATATATTAAATATCCCTATGATTCCCTACTATCTGCAAAAGCAGGATATTTTCTACTCAAGGCACTCATCTACATCTAACAATGATTGATATTCCCCACCTGTGTATTAGTTGCACTTACGTATGGGAAATATGAAAATATTATATGAAAATAGAAGGATGTTGTTCAAAAAAGCCCAGTGGAAGCAGATAAATAGGATAATCCCCAAGTGTATATAGACCCCTGCAACACATCTGTTGAAGGTTGTTGGAGATGGGGTTCTTGTGTAGGCACTGAACTCTGCTTTGAGGAATATCATTAGATAAAAAAAAAAAAAACTCACTGTGCAGAGCTTAATAATGAAGTCAGAGTAATTTCAGGCTGTAGTAAATGAATGCAGGGTGGGTACTAGACTCGTGAGGAGGAGAAGAAGAACCTCATAGGAAAAAAGTAAAAACAGAGGATCAGGAAGGGGGAAGATGTAGGCTCAGTTCACACAGTCCTCAGCAGAGGATATCTGCAGCCCATGAGAAACGGAAGGGACTCAAAGTGGCCATCAACAAGACTGATTTGAGCTCCCCAGCTCAGTCCTGGATGGATCTTCAAATGTTCCTTACAAGAATCATAGAATCATAGAATTACTCAGGTTGGAAAAGACCTCAAAGATCATCAAGTCCAACCGCAGCCTAACCATAGTAACCTAACCCTAACAACCCTCTGCTAAATCATATCTCTGAGCACCACATCCAAACGGCTCTTAAACACATCCAGGGACGGTGATTCAACCACCTCCCTGGGGAGCCTATTCCAGTGCTTAACTACCCTTTCTGTAAAGAAGTCTTTCCTAACGTCCAACCTAAACTTACCTTGGTGCAACTTGAGGCCATTTCCCCTCGTCCTGTCACCCATCACCAGTGAGAAGAGACCAACCCCGCTCTCTCTGTAAGCTCCTTTCAGATAACTGGAAGAGAGCAATAAGGTCTCCCCTCAGCCTCCCTTCATAGGGCTGAATTTTCAAGCCCTTCAAAAGCCTCGTTGCCCTTCTTTGGACCTACTCCAGTACCTCCATATTCTTTTTGTACTGAGGTGCCCAAAACTGAACACAGTACTCAAGGTGAGGCCTCACCAATGCCGAGTACAGGGGCAGGATGACTTCCCTAGTCCTGCTCACCACACCATTCCTGATACAAGCCAGGATACCATTGGCTTTCTTGGCCACCTTGGCACACTGCTGGCTCATATTCAACCGACTGTCCATCAGCACACCAAGGTCCCTTTCCATCAGGCAGCTTTCCAGCCACTCCTCCCCAAGCCTGTAGGGTGCCTGGGGTTGTTGTGACCAAAATGCAGAACCCAACAGTTGGCCCTACTGAAATTCATGCCGTTAACCTAGGCCCATCTATCCAGTCTATCCAGGTCCCTCTGTAGTGTCCTTCTCCCCTCTGGCAGATCAACACTCCCTCCCAATTTGGTGTCATCTGCAAATTTACTGAAGGTGCACTCAATCCCCTCATCAAGGTCATCAATGAAGATGTTAAACAGAAGTGGCCCCAGTACTGAGCCTTGGGGGACATTGCTCGTGACCGGCCGCCAACTGGATTCAACTCCATTGACCACAACTCTTTGGGCCCAGCCATCCAGCCAGTGCTTCACCCAACAGAGCATACACCCATCCAGACCATGGGCAGCCAGCTTCTCCATGAGAATGTTATGGGGGACAGTGTCAACGGCCTTACTGAAGTCCAGGTAGACCACATCGACCGCCTTACCCTCATCCACTAAGCAGGTCACTTTGTCATAGAAGGAAATCAGGTTTGTCAGACAGGATCTACCGTTCATAAACCCATGCTGACTAGCTCTGATCCCCTGGTTGACCTTTAATTGGTCCATGATGGTTCCCTAGATTATTCGTTGTCCCCTTAGATTAGAAGTTGTCCCCTTCCTCGACAGTACCTCCACCCACAAGAAATGGCCAGTAATCCTATTAATAGTTTTTTATCCACAGGTTGAAAGAAGATCTCCATCCTACAGGGTAAGTCCAGGCTGCTATGACCACTGCAAACAGAGAATTGCCATTTTGCCAACAGAAGCAGCAAATCCCATCAGTGGTGACAGGCCCAAATTCTAAATGCAGAACTCCCTGGGAACCGTAGCATACCAAGATAGCATGCATCTTACAATAGAAACAGTACTGCACTGATGTTATGGCTGTAAGTGCACTTGGAGTATCAAGGCTAGACAATATCCTGATTGGCTTTAACTTGGGAGATTAAAACGGTTTAAGAAATGACTGAATTATCAGAAGTGTTGCCATGGAGGTGAAGTGATAATGCTAATCATGGCTATTCAATGACTCCTCAAAGTGCAGCACAAAGATCAAAGTTATCATGCTAGAAATACAAAGTAAACTCACGTGCAACACAATAGCAACACCAGACTATCAAGGCCAGGCTGGATCAGGCCCTGGGCAACCCGATCTAGCTATGTATGTCTTTGTTCATAGCAGGCAAGTTGGACTAGATGATCTTAAAAGGTCTCTTCCAGCTCTAAGAGTTCTGTGATTCTATGATTCTTCGATTCTATTGGTGATGTGAAAATATCTGGATTGTTTTGCAAACCAAGCAAGGACAAAATGCATGTTGTGGCACACCTAAACATGGGTTTGTATGGGAAACATGGTATGTATGGGAAAATTAAGAAAATTTTACAAGACAAGAGACACGTGCTGAAGAGTATCAACTGGCCATGAGCCAATGGAGAGATTCCTTGGCAAAATGTTGGAAAATAAATGTCAGCGGCATATGGAAAGTGATTCCTCTTACATATGGTGCCCTTTAAACTGTTAGAAACATACAGCTGCAAGAGGGACTGGGTCATCAAGTCCAATTTTTTTGCCACATGTCTTAATTTGAATAATGGCTTTCTGTTGAATTACGTATGTGTAAAGAAGTGCTGCTAGGAGGGTAAACAGTTTGGAACCGTTTACTCAAACCAATTACAACGTAACTGAATGCAATTAATTGCTGTAATGAACCAATCAGGCAAAAGGTGTAATTCCAGGAGATGAAAGTTGAAGTCAGTGATGCTGCCTTCCTCTGCAGATAACTACTTACTGCATCAGGTTAGACTGCTATGTTAAGCATACCAAACGTGCATTTTTATCCACAGGAGAGTCACTTCCTTTTGATCTTCCATTACTGAACAGAATGTTAAGTTAAGCTTTTAAGAATAATAGGAGTAAGAAATACCAGAAAGAAAGGATTTTTCCAGTGCACCTTTTGTAGATGCTGTTGGAAGTTCTGGGGATTTATATAGATGATTTCATCACTAGATCTCATTGCATTTCAGAGAAGACCACGATCAAATAAACATCTAATTTTGCAGGTAAGAAAATGGAAGCAAAGAACAATGGGATGGTTCATGATCATTCGGCATTCAGGAAATGCAAATCTAGGAACACAAACAATATCTTATATCTTCCAGTTTCAGTCTGGTCCTTTGCCCACTAAGCATCACCACGAGTATTATATCATAAGCAAGAAATTGAGACAATAAATTGAAAAACAATAGCAAAGAAGAAGAAATCCATGGCATACAGTTTTGTCATGCTATCTTCTGAGTTCAGGTCTGACTTCCAGGTACCAGTCTTACGACTATCAAAGTTATATTCCTTTTTCAGTACTTCTATTCATCACCACGTTTCAGTGATCAGAGAAACATGTGAATAGTCTGTGGTAAATGCATAATCTGGTAACAGGACAGAAAATGTATTCTAACATAAAAATTCTTTACATTTGAATAAGTTGAGCCATGTTAACATTTACGTGCTTTTATCATAACTTTATTTTCTATTAGCACATGTCATCACCTCTCCAAATCACCTTGAAACTAAGCAACAGCCTGGATTAGGTGGTCAGAATGTGAGGGCCCTCAAGTCCCAGGTGTTTTGCTTTGCTTCCAGCTGGTTTGTTTCTTGTTACCGCACAGTGTATCCAAAAAGGTCTCCACGTCTCATACATGCCTTGTTGGCCAAGAACAGTGAGCAATATAGCTGGGAGGAAAGCTCAAGCTAGGACATTTCATCTACATTGCCTCTCCTGAGCTAACAGCATCATTACATACATAATGGAATATCCTGTAAATATCCCCCCTCTTGTAGACAGAGACAAGCGCATAAGACCATTTGTTCTTTAACTGTCTTCCTTGGTACGTATATACTGAGCGCATGCTGGATGGGAGTGAATGCTTGCTACTAATACCAAGATCTTTACCTGAGCACTAGCTGTTATCTAGGTAAAAGAGATGCCAGAACAGTACTGAAAAGTCTTGTGCCACATGTAATTGGAATGGTCCTTGTGTGTAGCTCAACAGTTACAGCTGGACTGTCATCTCTTCCAAAAGCAATAGGAAATGAAACCGAAGCATTTTTTCATTTTGCTGCCTGGAAATCTTCTGATTCTTCATGCAAAGTAGAGGTTTCATACCCTTTTGTTCAGGCAATGCCTTACATCGCTTACCCAATTATGTCCTTGCGCAGTCATGTCAGATTTCACTGTGACCACTGACTGAAGTTTTTCCCTTTCATTTTTTATTTTATGTGAACTCTTCAGTGTGCTGACTAAGTAGTTAGAAAGGAACTACACTTACTAGCCCAGATCTCTGACAGACTTTCATTTCTCTAAAACTCAGTATCTCTTTCTATTACCACTGCACAAGGAAAGCAGCCCAGGGCTGGAAAACCCATTCTGACCTGGCATCACACTTCATTCTTTTCTTTACTTTCCTATAAAGTAGAATTGTTTCCTTCTGTTCTTCCTCCACAATGTTGAGGGGCAGTAAGTGGTCTAAGTGACTGAAGTTTTACACACTTTATACCAGCACTACATAATTTCCAAATATTATTATTCATTTTACAGCTATCTATCTGCAAAGAGGATATCTTGGCAATCAGACTTCATGACCGTGTAACTAGCCCTTGCGAACACACTGAAAGACTAACACTTATCTCCACCACCAAAAGAAAGAAAGAAAGAGAAATAAAAAGAGAAAGGCTTCATAAGTTAATCTTTTTATTATTTTGGAGAGGGGAGTAAGTTCTGAAATTCTCAAAATTATCTGTTCTGGCATTTTCTAATCATGGTATTATATTCTGCACATTCCAATTGCTTTTTAGAAATGTTGTTAGAGAGTATAAGGAAACCTGATTGTACCATCCTGGAATACAGCACAAGGAGGATCCTTTGGCCTCATGCTCCTGCCTGCACACAGTTGACATTGAGAAAAAAATATATCATAGGTGTCTTATTTCTGTCACACATCATCAAAATTTCTCACACACATTAGCTGATGAGTCTTCTGAAGAAAGGGAAAGAGGAGGAAACTAATACCCAGCAGTGACAGATATCCAGAAAGAGAGATGTCCAGCTAGATAATTAACTTGTGGTTACTATTTTAAGTGATTAGAGTGTGAGGTAAAATAAATTAGAAACATGATACCTTGAATAACACAAGACTTTTGCTTCATATTTCCCCTCAGAATTTCAATTTGGTAACCCCATGTGGGATGAAAAAAGTTTGTGAGATGGGAAAGCCTTTCCCCACGAAACACCAATGATGACTTTCTGAATTAGTAAGAGGAAATAACTGTCCCCTTATGGTCTGAGTACTCATCCACCCTGAAAGAAGAGAAATTCAAGTTTCTGCCTTGCCTGGGTTTTGCCTTGAGAATATATCCTCTTTTCCCTGGGACCAGCAATAGCAAAATTCAGAAACTGAATTAAAGTATTTTTCTAGAGAAATACCGAGATGACAATAAATTTAAAACAAGCACAGTGCTGTCTCCCCTCCCTTCCTTTGAAAGAACTGAGGTGTGTAAGGAATTCTGAGGTTAGAAAGGGGGACTTATAACAAAAGTTGTGACATTGCTGATTGCTCAAGAACACTAATATATAATGGGCACTGAAGTGTCCTCCTTGTTCCTCGTGCTTTGGTAGAAGTTGATGCAAACTGCTTTCCAGCTCTCCAAAAAAAAAAAAAAACCAACTCAGTCTGCATGTATACATGATTAAAATTTTCTGAACTACCAGAAGGAAATAGCCATGAGAAAGGCAGATGCAGTTCTAAAATGTGTTTTTTCTTGTAATGAAGTATGGAAAATAATAATGCCAGCATAGAAGGCAACGACAGTGAAACGGTGCAGGTTTTACTTCATACTTCTACAGCTTGGAATATTTTCACATATCCACCTCCTAATTAAAATCTGTTCTCCATAAAAGAGAAGATGATAATTCCAAATCTTATTCGTTTTCACTTTAAGGCTGTATCAATGGAAAAGCAGCTTAGCTGTTGGCCGCTGTTACTTAAAATACTTCCTGTACTACAACCTCACAGTATCTATCGGTTTTGCTGCATAAAACCTTCCATTTTCACCAGCTCATCTTCATTCTTCCAAGAAGAATAAAACACTTAGCCCTGAAAGTTTTCTGTTTTCAGCACCACGCTATCTTTTAGAGATTCAGCCTGTTCTGAGCATTAGATGATGAATCTTAGAGTATTTTTTTCCTTTCTAAAGCCTTAGTGTCTTACGTGATGTGATTTTTTGAATCTCGGGGCTTTTGTTAGAGTTTTGGGGTTGGGATTTTTTTCTAAGCACTTTTTAATTGTCGAGGTTGCAGGAAAAATATTGAAAGCAAGAGTTTTTAAACAGTAGGAAGGCAAATAAAGAGAAAAAAAAACAACCTATTTTAATGTAATTGTTTTCAGACTCTTTCTAAAGACTTTAAAACATTTCCACCTAAGTTCTGTAAGCAGTAATGGCACCTACAACATTAATATTGATGATTTTTAATGTTAACCATGCAATGCTATCAACCCAATGCTATCAGTACAACATCCTGACTTGAGATAAGGCACTTTGTAACTTGCTGGATGCAAAGTTTTCTATAAAATAAAGATGCATTTTATAAATACAGTTCTTCTCAGAATGATCTTGCAAGGTTTCCTAGTCCTTCCCTGATAGACACATTCTCTGTAAGACCAGAAGTAGAGTATTTCCATTAGCTTTTTTCACAGATGTTTCTGCTTGTTTTAACATAACACCTTAATTAACTTGAAGAGAATTAATTGATTAAGAAACCAATTCCATTGTAAGTTAGCTTGACTATATTATCTAATTATGACTTTCTGTTGTTTGCTTTGAATACATATATAGATATGTCTTTGCTGTCCGTTAATATACACAGATATATAGAAGCTGATCTCAAAAACTGATCCAAATATCTGAACTTCAGCATCCAGTGATCTGCCATAGTACTTCACAATGCACAGTCAAGAGGACTATGTTGTTTTAAAGAGAGAAGTCTAAATGATGCTAGATTCTGATCAGCTGTCTGTTAGATGCTGTATGTGGTGGATAAATACCAGATGGGGTCTCAAGACCATCAATTTCATCAGGGTCCAGTTTGCAATACCTCCTGAAAATTCACTGTAGACTCATCCGGAGGCTATGATTTCCAGTTCCATTGTCAATCCAATATTGTCCACACATTCTCAATATAATCTGCCTAAGGTGCTTTTCAGACATTCCACATTTCAATGAGCCAGCTCCATTCATCTTCCCGCCATTTTAAGAGAAGAGGTAATGGCCTTAAGTTGCTCCAGGGGAGGTTCAGAACTTCTTCTCAGAAGGAGTGGTGAGGCATTGGCACAGGCTGCCCAGGGAGGTCATGCAGTCAGTGTCCCTGGAGGTGTTCAAGAAACAGGGAGATGTGGCACTGAGGGACATGGTTAGTGATTGTGGTGATGATACGTTGACAGTTGGACTAGATGATCTTAGTGCTCGTTTCCAACCTTTATGATTCTGTGATTGTATGATTACCAAATTCTCTTGACGTGTTGGTTTTTCTGATTTATTTTTCTTCCTTATGTAGGTTGTCTGAATTGTTGGCTTTTATTTGAGGTGGAGGCATTTGATTTAGTTTCCAACAAGAAATTCAAATGCCATTCAAGTTCTGGTTGTACTTTCACATTTGTTTTCCCAAGCTAAATATCTTTATCATACACACAGCCATGATTGAAAATTAACTTGCCGTATTTAAATTTGGAGGAAAATACTAGTGATAGCAATTATGCAATGCTTTTATTTCTTTCTGAAATATGTTGAAAAATGAGTATTTTGAGGGAAAATCTGGTCATTTTCACATTATTCCTTGCATTTTTAAAAATAATTAATGAACACGTGCATGTATAAGCACAAATGTACAGATGCAGGCGTACAGCGGAAGTTGACGATCTGTTTCCAGAATCAATAACAAAATATCCATGAAATATTTCGTATCTGCCTACAGTGCGGACACTTATTGTCATAACCTTTTGGAAAGGTCCACAGGATGTTTCTAGCAGAAACCTTCTGTATGATGTAATCCTTTCTTCTAAAACAATCCAGGAGACAGTTTAGTGGGGATTCCCCTTGCCCACTTTGCTCTCTAGTGCCATTCAAAATTGCATGACTAAGAAAACCAATCGCCTCTACTCACAGGAAAAAGAAAGCAAATCAATATGATGATTTGGTCCTACCTGTTTCTGTTCTGCCTCCAGAACAGTTATGAGCACACCAGAAATCCAAGCACACATGCAATCCATCCACAGATGACATATTACTTACAACTAAACTTCTTGAGAGAAATTTAGTTGCAAAGGTTTCCAGTTAGATTCAGAATTTAAATTGAAAGGAGAAATATGCAAGATCTCTGCTCCTTAGGAGCTAAAAAAAATAAACTAAAGAAATGTTTCACACCCTAAGTACACTTCCTCTTCATCTCCACAGGAAATAAGACTGCCTCGCAAAAGAGCCACTGTGGGTCGCGTGTATATGCACTTCAGTTTAAAGTCACATCATCTTAGACCTGAACTAGCAGCTATAAAGTGATCTGAATGGACACTCTCTAATCAGCCTTGGGAGGTGTGAAGATTTAATTAGAAAGTGCGCTAATAATAAGTATCAGAAATATAGAGAAATGAGAGAACTAAGTTTCTGTTGCTTTTTTGAAGTTTCTAGCAAGTCCCAGAAAAAAAAAAAAAAAAAAAAATTAAAGACATTAAAACAAAGAGATGCTGGAATAGAACAAAATGCAAATTAGTTTGCTAATCTTTCTTTTCTTGGGGAAATGAAACTCGTTTCTCTAGCAGCCAGTTCCTTCCTCCTCAGTAATTTTTGAACAGAATCAGCAATTTTATCCTACTTTGAGAAGGAGTCAGAAGATTCACAGCTTTCATTACAATTGACAGTTAAGCAACAGCAAAGTTTTCTGCTAATCACAGATCACAGATTGGTATTTTTAAATGTCTGTATGAGTTGAATATCAAAGGAGAGGAATCACTTTCCTTACACGGGTATTTGGTTGTTGTGAAATCATCTTCATTACATCATTTAAGGAAGGATTTGTTAATATATTGGGAAGCGTATATGATGTCTATGACAATCTTCCGAAACCCATGGAGAATTACAAAAGGAGACTTAGTCTCCCATCCAAACTAATCCTATTCTTCCATATTAATCTGTACAGGGCCCTGGACTCTTACTTCAACCTTCTTTGCCTTTGCCTCTCCCTCTGCTGTGCCACATCAGTCAATTCTATATCTACCACAGAATCATAGAATATCTTGAATTGGAAGGGACCCACAAGGATCACCAAGTTCAGGTCCCAGCTCCACACAAGACTACCAAAAAATTAAACCATATGTCTGTTTGTGAGGCAAAATTAAAGAGATTTTATCACATGGTACCTAGAGTTGTTTTATTTTAATCTATCTAGTACGGATATGAGTAGCAGAAGATCTATGGTACACCAGGCACTAGCTATGGTGTAGTATCACACCATGTACACAGGCATCGTTTCAAAGTTTTGCAGAAACAAACACATATTGAATTTCAATTTTGAGGGGCTCAAATTTCAAACACATAAACTCTCATTTTCATTAGCACACTTTAAAGATCTCTCCTTTCCGTGGGAGAATTTTCCTTCAGAAAATACTGTTTCTGATGAGATAGTTGCTCCAAAAACGTCCGAAGAATTTTCACATTAGCTACTACTATCTTTCAGATAGAATATACTGGGGAGTTGTTATCAGAAGCTCAGAATATTAATTGATAATTAATGGGAGTTCAGGCCATGGACTCAAACTAGAGCTGGATGAAAATAAACACAAAACAAATCAGTGTAGCAGTTGGGTTCTTAACATCAGGTTTCTGACTTGCAGAATGGAGGGCAATTCTAATCCTTTTGCTAATGCAGACAGAATTTCTCATGCAGCAATTTCTCAGGTCTTATTTGAATTTTTTAAGCACCAGCATTGAATGTTTCAAGCATTGGGAAGCAGGAAACTGAAATGTTGGTGTGATAGACCCTTAACAAGAATGATCAGTCTCAAGGAGACAAACAGGTGTACGGAAAGGAACATATGGGAAAAGTTATTAAATATTTGAAAGTAATCATCAATCTTCTCATACACGAACACACACAGGAACCTATTTTTAAAATTTCCTAGTCTCCATACTGAATTACACTCAAAAGAAACGGTGGTCGGATGTCACTGCTTCCAAGCAAATCTAGGCAGGAAAATTACGTCAAAGAGTCACTGATAATGAAGTATTGATTAGCTGAAGAAAGAATTGATTTATGTTGTTTTTCTAGTCCTTCTGAGTCACAGCATACGTTATATCTGGGTAGGATTCGCATTTAGAAAGTCCTAGTGTATGTCTTATGGTAACCCCAGAAATGCAGTAGAAATAATAAAAAATGGAATAGTGAAGTAGCAGTCATGCCAAGAGCACGGACAACAAAGTTTAGGAAAACCAGGAGTAAAAAAAATCGATGATGACAAACTGTTGTATGCTGCTGAAGGAACCAATAGTCAAAAAGTCTAAAAGAACATCAGAAACCTAAAACAGGTCTAGGTAAAAAATCATTGTAAAATGCATTCCTTTGGAGTCCTGTAGGATGTCCACTATCCAATATCATGGATAATAAAGATAAAATACAGTCAAATAGAATGTGAGTGAGAGGGTAAATAGTATGGGGAAATGCATCATTAAAGGAGATCCTAATTCTCTGGCAGGATGTTGTTACATGAGCTATAACTTCACAGTTACGTACTGTATTTTCATTTCGAAAAGACATGTTTTGAGAAGTTAATGAAACTAATCAGATGGTCTAAAGGGAAGGAGAATGTGAAGAAAAACTGGAATTTCTGCAAGTCAGGATTGTGCAATTACTTGGACTTTACCTCAAAACAAAAAAAGGAAAATTATGACTAATTGGAATATGGCTCTTCAAAGAGGACCTGGAAATTCTTGTGGACAGCTGAACATAAACTAACACTGCACCCTTGAACTACTTGTAGGCAAACTGTGCTCTGGGCAGTATCAGCAAAAGTATAGTTAGCAGCTCCTGCAATGTAGTGCCTCCTATCCTGCTTGGCACTTCTCAGGCCACATCCAGAACAACACATCTAGTTTGTCCCCATCTTAAGAGGTACACTGAAAAATAAGGGGATACAACTGAGGACCACCAATGCGATTAGGGGCTTTGAGGTCTTTACTTATGAAGAGTGACTGAAGGAACTGGGCTTATCCAGCCACAAGATGAGAAAGCTTGGGAGTGTGTAACCATAATCTAATAATAATAAGTAAGTGGTCAAATACCTCTTCAAACATTCAAAACTCTACTTAACAGGGCTCTATATAGCCTAATACATAGCCTTGCTATCTGCAGAAGACGTATCCGTGTGTCTCCAGTACTCCTTTCCTATCTGGGCTCTTTTATGATCCTATTTTTATGAGAGCAGGCAACCCAACCACCTGTTAAAGAACAGCAGTAACATAGAAGAGCCATGACAGACAGAAGAAAGTACTGATGCAACTTAGAACTTTCTAAATTCACAGCAAATCAGCTCATGCAAAGTCAGACATGGAAAAAAAGCACAACATGCAATATAAGCAAGAGGAGGATACAGAAAGAAGTTACATTGGAATAGGGTGAAATTAAAGCTGTGCTGCATGATTGTATATAGCATAGTCCAAAAATTAAATAGACAATTTATTTCAATTTTTAATACAAAACTAGTAGATGAGCAAGATCATTTGGAGAGCAGCAAACACAAGAGTATGGAAGCAAAGTCAGGATGCGTCAGTGACTGGAATTATACTATCTCTTCTAAAGCAAAAGCAGGAGCAAGAAGGTGGAGTTAAGGGTTCTTTCATCAGGGAAACAAATTGAATATATGGACGTGTAAAAGTGCAATTGCAGTAAGGAGAAAACTCAAACTATCAAATGAGTGATAGTAGCTGTCAGAATGGAGTACAGCAAATGTAACAACTGCCATTAAGAAAGGGAGAAATAATAAGCAAGGCAGATACATGCATGTCTCCTGACAACAATGGTGTGCGAGGCTTTAGAACAAATTATGAAATAATCAACCACTAAAGACAAGGAAGACTGAACTTAGAGGGACTAAATAAACTTGAGAGTGGGATTAATAAAATAGGGAGAAATGTGACTGTACAACTGCCATGCCAAGTGTGTGGATTCTAGTCCAGAGAATCTGAGATGGCGCCCTTTGGAGGAGGAGAACATCACAAGAACAATCAAGGGAATACTGTGATGGACATGGATGCTGCAAGAGTTGATTGTACAAAGTATGGTACAGGAGAAGGAAGAAGGGAATAATGCCAATGTACAGTTGTGGATTTTTTCCTACGCTGTAAGTCGAAATGGTCCAGAAAACAAGTAGTCATCCTCTGTATTATCCAAGTCTAGAAAACTTGCCTTGTTCAGATACAGAAAAGCAAATGTTGTGGGAAGACATAATTGTTATCTAACTATCTTAGAGTAGGAAAACAGTCAATTCACTAAGTCATACAATCTAAAAGAATAAATTGATACTAGAGAAAGTAATTATAAGCTGGCTGTGAGCAAATTTAGACCAAAAAAATGGAAGATTTCTGGCATTCCAAGCATGAAATTCTGGAACAGTCTTTCTAAAACAACAGGAAAGGATTCATAGCTACAAAACTTCTTGAGTGTCTTATCTGCATTCTTCAAAACAGCTTCTTCCAAGCTTGAGCTCAGTATCTCATGGATAAAGTTTGCTAAAAAGAGCTTCCTGTTACAGTCTTAAAGGTGACAATTTACACCAAGTTGTATGCAACTGTCTCATTGCCAGTTCCAGGCAAAGTGGATTTCCCAATTTTAGTGAGAAAAGTGAATCTTTCTTGTGTTTTCTTCTGTCTGACTGGAGAATTCTGTCATTTCTTATAAGGTCATTTATGTAGATGAACTGCAGTCTAGCCGATTTTTATTTTTCCTTTGGCAGACGAGACTGAATTTATGTCTTTAATGCTTTGTTTTTAATGGAGTGCATGTTTGCTTATAACTATTCTTCAGGTCCTTTGCAATATTTCAGTATTTCAAAGAAATGAAAATTTGTCTCAGACAGAAAAATCAACAGTGAAACCACATGCAGAATTTAGAACATCTTTCTGCATCCTCTTAGTTGTCCTCACTCATTGAGGGCACCTGAATGCACTTTTTGCCATTGTACCACATAGACAGCTTGTAACAGTTTTGAAGTATTTTTACTGTTACTGATCTGGAAAATAGTCTTTATCACATTGCAGGTCCCAGAAAATCAGTATGGCCTCTTCCCTTCCACCTATTAAACCTCCCTCAAAGATTCACTTTGTTTTCCGCTCTAGAAAGGGAGTTGCACCAGTGTCTTGTTTTTCATGGCCTGAAAGTAGATGATTGCGCTGAATGTATCTATTAGCTGAGCATGAGTCACATCACTGAGATATTCTCCTCAGTCATCTTCTAGTGTCAGCAGGGCTTTCTGAGAGTACAGGGAATGCAAATGCAGACTGTAGGTCTCAGAGAGGCCAAGCTGCTGACATGATTTGCAGCCCCCTCTTTGTAACCATTTACAATCCAATCTTTGAGCAACCTTGGCTTTGCTCATTCGAGTGAAACGAGAATTTTTTCTAAAATCCCCACGTATTTCATGGAACAAGAAACCCTATTCTATTTCAGTAGTTACAGAAAAGGAGCCCCAGAAAGTCAGAAACAGCTTAAAATTTAGAAATGGGGTAATGACCCATCATCTTCCATGCTGAAGTTCTCTCCTCACACTGGGAACCTCACAACAGCAGGGGCGAAGCCAGGTACCTGCCCAAGAAATTCTCGATTTAATGCTGACGTGGGCTGCTCTTCTCCAGCCACCACTGTGGTTGTCCGCTGGCTTGGAGTTCACATCTGCCAGCCATCGTGCTGAGTTTTACGTGAAGCGCTCTTTCCTCTGCTGTGGGTAGAAAAACAGGCCGCCTTTTCCACTGACAGTGTGTGGTTTCTCATTCACAATTTTTTTTCCTCACATATAGGAGGCTCGAGTGCAAATGCTTTATCAACTGACTAATTTACCACGCCTGTGGTTTATCTTGCTTCATCGCTTGGAAAGTGCTACAGTTATTCCCTGATTGCTGTACAGAAATGGAGAAAACATCTAAGGTGGCGTGACCAAGTTTATCTAGGAGACGTCAGTGGGTTCTTTGCTCATGGTTAGGGGCAACAGGCTGGGCTGGCACATACCATTTCTTCTTTCATGCAGAGAGGGAAAAAGCAGAAAGAATTGATGATGCTTGATTAGCAATCTGTGTGGGCTACTGAGCTTCACCAATGACGATCAAACCCTTGTAACAACCTACGACCAAACCATCTGCAGAAACAAGCAAACAAACAAAACTGCCCTGCACCTTTGCTTCCCCAAGGACATTGCTTCCTTGTGATCAATTCAATGGAAAGCATGACTGCACCAAAAGTACCAAAATGACTTAAAACAAGAAGCGTGGGGGGAAAGTGGAAGGAAAAGTATCAATCAGTAAATGATAACAAGAGATGCATACTAATAGGCCAAAACCGAGGTATTAAATCACGTGTCTGAAGGTCTCAGAGGCCTTAGAGATAAAAAATTGTGATAACTGACTAGAAGGCTGGTTGAAAAGCAAAGACCAATCTGCACAACCCTTGGAAGGAAATAAAGTGTTATGTATCCAGCCACCACTAACCTACCAGATCTCAGCTTGTTTGTTGCATAAGCTCCAGATGAAATTTCCATACCATTCAGGTTCAGGTAAACCAGAAGATGGGTAAAAAACTGTTTGGATGGTCATGCTCAGAGAGTGGTAGCGAATAGAGTTAAATCCAGCTGGTGACCAATCATAAGTGATGCTCCCCAGGGGTCAGTACTGGGTCCCATCCTGTTTAATATCTTTATTGATGAACTGGACAAGGAGATTAAGTGCACCCTCAGTTAGTTTGCAGATGACAACAAGCTGGAGGGAAGTGTCAATCTGCCCAAGGTTAGGAAGAGCCTACAGGGGGATCAGTACAGGTTGGATCAATGAGTAGTGCCAATCATATGAGCTTGAAGAAGATCAAGTGCCAGGTCCTGCACTTTGGTCACAACAATCCCATGCAGTGGTATAGGCTTTGGGCAAAATGGCTGGAAAGCTGCAAGAAGGAAAAGAATCTGTGACTATTAGACATTAGCCAGCTAAACACGAGCGAGCAATGTGCCAAGGTGGCCGAGAAGGTCAACAGCATCCTGGTTTGTATGAGAAACACTATAGTCAGCAGGACCAGGGAGGTGACTGTCCTCCTGTACTCAGTTATAGTGAGGCCGCACCTTGAACACTTGTTCAGTTTTGGGCTCCTCACTGCATGAAAGACATTGAGTCTCTGGAGTACAAGTCATATGGGGAGCAGCTGAGGGAACTGGAATTTTTCAGTCTGGAGAAGAGGAGGCTCAGGGGAGACCTTGTCACTCTCTACAATGACCTGAAAGGAGGTTGTGGCAAGATGAGAGTCAGCCTCTTCTTCCAGGTAACAGTGATCGGATGAGAGGCGGTGGCCTTAAGTTGTGCCAGGAGAGTTTCTGGTTGGATATTAGGAAAATCTCCTTCTCAGAAACAGTGGCGAGGCTGACCAGAGAGGTGGTGGAGTCACAGTCCCTGGAGGAGTTCAAGAAATGTGGAAATGTGGCACTGAGGGACATGGTTAGTAAGCATGGTGGTGATGGGTTGATGGTTGGACTAGATGATCTTAGTGGTCTTTTCCAACCTTAGTGATGCTATAATGGCACTCCAATGCCATCTTCCTCTGGTGGCCTCTCCCTCTGTATATCTTCTCCCAGTAAGACATGTTAAATCCAGATTTAAGGTTTAACAAAAGCAGTGAGCATTTGAGGTGCAACAAAAGCAAGCATAGAGTCTTGTGCCTGGGAAGGAATAACTGCAAGTATCAGTACAGGTTGGGACACGACCTGCTGGAGAGCTCTGCACAGAAGGACCTGGGGGTCCTGGTGGGCGACAGGATGTCTATGAGCCAGCACTGTGCCCTGGTGGCCAAGAAGACCCATGGGAATCCTGGGGTGCATTAAAAGGAGTGTGGCCAGCAGGTTAAAGGAGGTGATCCTCCCCCTCTACCCTGCCCTGGTCAGGCCTCAGCTGGAGTACTGTATCCAGTTCTGGGCTCACCAGAATAAAAGAATAAAGATGGGGATCTTCTGGAAA
Organism: Alectoris magna; assembly: GCA_030625065.1. Taxonomy (NCBI): domain Eukaryota; kingdom Metazoa; phylum Chordata; class Aves; order Galliformes; family Phasianidae; genus Alectoris; species Alectoris magna. The sequence goes on along the minus strand of CM060560.1, from coordinate 163,276,521 downwards.
GAGTCCAGTGGAGGGTCACAAAGATGAGAAAGAGCCTGGAGCACCTCTTATGAGGAAAAGCTGAGTGACCTGTTCAGCCTTAAAAGAAGAAGACTGAGAGGTGATCTTAATGATTTTTATATAAGCATCTTAAGTGTGGGATTCAAAGGGACATGGCCAACCTCTTTTCAGAGAGGGGACAGGACAAGGGGAAACAGCCATGAACCTTAGCATAGGAAGTTCCACACCAATACATGAAGGAATTTCTTCACAGTAAGGGTGACAGAGCACTGGAACAGGCTGCCCAAGGATGTTGTGGATTCTCCTTCTCTGGAGATATTCATGACCCACCTGGATGCCTACCTGTGCAGCCTGCTGTAGGGGGCCTGCTTTGCAGGGAGGTTGGACTAAATCTCTCTAGGTCCCTTCCAATCCCTACAATTCTGAGATTCTGTGATTTTGCACCTTAATGAGGCTCTGTATTCCTTAAAAGGTCACTAGGAGCTGGGGTGAGGAGGAGAGGCACAGCAGGGAGCAGGGCTGAAAGCAGACAGGAGTGGGCTGATGGTCACATCTGCATCAGTGACTATCAGCTCCAGTCAGAGGGGAGATTGAAGCACTTTCAGTGTCTAACCTGTGCTACAAGAATGGCCATCCCGGTTGAGGGGTCACCAGAAATGGCTCTTGTGTGACATGCATGGGTCAGTGACAGAAGAGCATCCCTGTGGCTGTGTAGCCTCACTGCTCATGCTCACACAGCATCCAGCTATGTAGCATTTTAGCCTGTCCAGAAACATCAGAAATATCAAAGTCAGATTTCTACAGCTTCTATTAGAGGTTTTTGAGGCTCAACTGTCTAATGCCCGGGGCAGCCTGATCCAAGATCCTGGCTGACCATGCTATAAGCAGGAGGTTGAACCAGGGGCCTCTGGGGGATCCAGCCAACCTGAATTACCCAATGGCCCTGTGGCATTATGTTAACTGAGGCCCCTTGGAGCTGCAACCCCATCCATAGGATTAAAAAATCATTATCCAGAACGTTTTGCAGCTTAGCATTCCATCTTACTCCCGACATACATTGCCAGAATTTTTATTCCACAATTGTCTCCAGCTTCAGTCAGTGGTTTTATATTTCCATTGCATTCCATTTTCATTCAACAATGCTTCTTATACACCTACTGCTTGCCTTTGCACTTCCTAATCTCTCTTCCAGTGGAGCCAGTATGGTAGAAATACTGAGCAAAATATTGATTTTAATGTGAACTCTGAACTAAAGTGAAATCTGAACTAAGGTGAGACTGTTCTCTGAACATATGCATGGAAACCCTCCAGCTCCTGTTGGTTTTCACAAGTGAATACCACAGTGGCAGTCGCTATTTACAATAAAAAGAAGCTTGGGTAGAGATTGGGGAACACTGTGAAGTGACCACAGATGTGCTGTGTGAGCACTGGCGTAACCTTTCCCTTCCAGTAACAGTTCTGCCTGTGCATAGATCCTCCCCCTTCTCAGCTCTCCTCCACCCAGTGCTGTGTAGGTGTTGGTGGGGAAGCTGACATGAGCTGCATCTGGGCTCAGGGTCTGCAGCAGGCTGTTTTGGGAAGCATCTTGCTAACCGCTAGAGCGCAACTGCATGTGTTTCTCTTCTGGCCACATCTTTGCCATGAGAAAGCTACTATGGATGTTGATGTATGTTGTGGGCCTAGAGAAACAGTGATCAAATGGCCAAATTTGACACAAGTTACATCGTTGTCCAAAGTCCATTCTTGTTCTGTGTTTCAGGAACAGTTACATTCCTTCCAATGCCCTCTGAAAGAAGTCATCACAATGTATGCTGAGGACTTCTTTGCAATACCACCCCAGGACTCCAGCCGGGATAAAAAACATGTTGTATATGGCTCCAGCTGCAGCAGAAATTACTCATTAAGAAATGGTCTTTGGTCTGAGATTTTGCACTTCAGAGAAGTAAACCTAGGAAAGTAGGGTAAATTTGTAACTGGTCTTACATGTGATAGAAATTGTTGTCTTTGCTGACCGTTGCTGTCTTTTGCATAACACCAAAAGCGCAGATACAGTTGCCACTTTCCACTAGATCCGTGTTTTCAAGAAGTTACAAGCTAGTGAAAATTTTAATGCACAGCCACACATTTTTCATTTTCATTTCATAGCAGTCACAAAATAACCATTTTTCCCAGTAGTAAGAGTAGCTACTCCCCAAAAAAACAAAACAGTGTTTTTGCACAAGCCATGCTACACAACCTTGACAATTAACACTATACATACATTAATTTCCCTCTGAGGATTTCCATACACAAAGCAAAGAAAAAGTAACTCATGCAATTAATTAATAGGTATTTTTTTTCCGTTTCCTACACAGGAATGGTGATGATGAAAGTGATGTAACACTTCACTTAATGAAGTGACGTGTGATGCTCTGTTAAGAAATCTGTAGGAAATTCATATCTGATTTACAAACCTAAATCTTTGATTAGATGCCCATCCTTCTTCCTCTGCATTTTTTATTTCAATTTTAAGATTGTGGCAATGGAATATTTTAAAAAATCTTCTATATATGTATCTCAGCTTTACATACAAGGAAACGACTTACGAAACATCATCTAACACTTTCTCCATTAACTGAAGAGTCAAATGTAAACTGGGACCAACATGAGTCTTGTTTTCTAAGAGTGACACCTAGAGTTTCATCCGAAAAACTAAAAAGGTTTTCTTTATTTGTCCAGGTTTAGAAGGCAATAAGCATTTATCCAAGCATATTACTTTGAATTTATAGTTATATGTACTTAATAGTAATACTTGTATATAAGTTTTTGTGCAGATACCGTACAAAACTGTAGTTAAGTGGCCCACGTATTTAATCTGTCCTTTACTGGAACAATTCTCTATGAAACAAAGGCCTTTATTTTGCAGGCCTCATATTTAAGTACTCATTGATGAGCATCAAATTGTTTTGGAAGTTGATTTGCATTCCTACATGAAGGCATGCACCCTGCCCAGAGGCAGTGGTGCTCTCATTTTATAGGCAAGGCTAATAAGAGTCTGCAAAGTGTCCTAAGCCATGCAGAAAATGAGGGTGAGAACCCCAAGTCCCAAGGCTTGTTGCCATAAGATGATAATCTGTTTTTTCCATCATATGGAGGGAGGAATTGGGGCTGACTTTTGCTCCAGCCTGATGCCAAAAGGTTCTGCTTTGGGAGGACTCCTGCCCGCACCCAGAGCTAACACACCAGCACAGTATGGAGGCTGCCTCTATCTCTCTTCACCCCACCTCTGTGAGGTACTGTCCTAATCACTGAGGAAGGGGGTGCTGCTTGTGGGTTGATACGTAATTAGACAAACAGCTTAAACTCAACCGAAACTTGTAAAAATCAGCTATCAGACCCATTTAGACCCAGGCCACATGTGGCCTGGCTCAGCACGTCCTGTGGCTGCTCGCTGCACATGGTGGGCACAGTGCAGTGCTAACTCAAAATGTGTCAAATAATAATGTTCTGCAATTTGACGCACTGGCTAAACACAGTCCTGTGAACAGCAAAAAATATGCAACCCTGCTTTTCATTCTGCTACAGAAATTTGAGAACTGGTGTCAAGATTGCAGAAAAAGTCATCAGTTGTTTGGTATATTTCCAACTCCATTTTCAGTCGATGTAAATACATCATCGTGAAATGGAATGTGTTGAGTTGAAATAAGATACTCAACTTAAAAATTCAATGATGTCTCTTTACCAGATTTTAAAAGCCCTATCTTGTCCCTCGCTTCACATTACCCCTTATTCACATCACTGCTTTTTAGGAGTACATACATTTGTGAACAATTATTTTCAAGAATGAATGAAGCACAGGAAGAGTAACATTTCATCAAAAATCTCTGACTAACACCTTGAGAACTCACAGAGAATTGAAACCACTGCCATCAAACCTGCCTGATGCATTAGTTTCATGAAAGCAAGGTAAAATATCCCACTAGTTTTACGGTTATGTTACTCCCTCTTTTTTAATGTTTTAATAAAAAGTCTAAAAAATAAAAGTAGTTTTATTAGGTATAGACATAAGCTATATCATACATTTTATATGTGGCCCAAGACAATTCCTCTTCACTCAGTGCTGTCCAGAAAAGCCAAAAGGTTGGACACCCATGATTTAGACTCCAAATGTTTCTATCTGTTTCCTTCTGTGTCACCTCTGTATGCCTTCAAAAAAACAAAGCATCAAAGCTCACTTTGAGAAATCATTACAAACCACTTAAAAAGTTTTAAAAAGTTGTTGTTACTTTGTTCTGGATACTCCTTTTTAACACCAGTGCTGAGCACAGAGCTTATGTCCATCGTCCCTTCCTATCACAGTGGAAAATACAGATAATGCACTTGCAAATCTAAGATGCAAAATTAAGGCTGCATTTTAGCCTGTGGATATCGTAGGTGTTATCATCCCCAAATGGCAAAGAAATAATAATTTAAAAAATTTAAAAAATCTGTAAGATTCGAGTAACTTGGAGGTGATTCCTCAGAGCCAGGAATGATTTTGTTCAGAGTTTGTTTGTCTTAGAATGAAATATTCTCAGATAAAATGCAGTGGCCTGGTATGTTACTGCAACAAATCCTGGTGTGTTGTATTCTGCAACCCCTTCTAGTATTAAAAAAATAAATCATGGAATAATATAGCATAATGTGACATAACATACTACTAATTATAAGGCAGAAGATTAAATCCCATTCTGATTGCTAAATACACAGGCATTCAGGTGGATCTGGTATTCCTCGGAGCACTGGAGAAAGTGCAGACCTGCATGGGGGATGGGAGGGGCAGAAGGCAGCATTCCTGGCCTCACCTGCCCATTCTACATAATCTCATTTATGTTCTGGATCAACAACCTGTCATGTCATGGTAAAATATAAGAAAATAATCAGTGAGCAGAAACAAGCTCGTATGAACATGTATTTACATAAAAATCATACTAGAGCATCTCCAGAGTTTATCCTAAAATGTTAACAGGTCAGCTATTCTGGTTGAAATGCAATGCCTGAAGTAAGTCTGTATTTCAACATGTAATGAATATATTTGCTTGAAGTCAATTGCTAGAACACAAAGCGAGAAAGCCAATGTTATGACAGTTCACTGCTTGTGCTGAAGGGCTCATGTCTTCATTGCACAGCTCTTAACATGAAACATAAGTACAAAGTAATTGCTTTGTGTTCTCATTGAAGATCAGCACTTGAACCTGTCTGAGATCATTTGTTATAATAAAAAAAACTGCTTTTAAAACTACTGTATTGCCATCAGAAGCCGTTCCTGCTGAGATTCGCTGGCAGTTTCCCAAAACAACGGTGTACTGTTTCTTTCTTAACTGATCTATAATGCGTCAATGAGTAACTTTGCACGTTGCAATTTAAAATTGCCACAAGCGATCAGCAAATATGCAGTGTGTTGCAAAGCTGTGGAAGGATCTGGAAGAGAAAGCCAGCCATAGTGCAAGACCCCAGGCCATAAGAAAGGCAAAGTCAGACAGGGTTTGTGAGCAGGGAGGGGTGAGGTGGAGTTGTAAGGAGCTGCTGGAGCATGGGCTAGCACAGAGCTCTGGGTACTAAAAAAAGCGTCCACTCATGGATTCACTCATGCTTTCTGTCAGGATGCTGGATGGTGACTCACAAGCGATTCTGCAGAATCTCACCCTTATGGCAGTTCAACCATACAGATGAGACACTCTTTCTTACCTAGACAATTTCTTCTCATAAGTCTTTAAAAATGTGGGAAAACTAGAACTCCATTTTCATCTTGTACTAAGTGAAAGATCTTTTGGAAACAGCCACCAATCAATTGAGTAATAACATCCCACAAATCTCACTCAAACCATTTTCAATCCCAGTTAAATGGCAATCAACTAATCACGTTTTCTGCACTGTGTGATCGCAAGTAGAGTGTGTGACATGAGAAGGTCATGCATGAGTCATAGACCAAAGTTTCGTCATTAACTGGAGTATGTTTATTAGGTATCAATTATTACCTTAAGTTAATAATAATGAATAGAAGCATGTACTTATTTTTTCCTCCTTAGATGTAGAATGGCTTGTGCATAGTTACATATTTATAAAATACATTTATATGTATTTATATATATTTTAGGGGAGGGGGTTCTGAAGTGTTCCACATTACTTTAAATCAAAATCACACAGAGGTGACACAAGGCATGGCTAGATCCTGATCCGTGTGGTAGTAGACTACAAGGTGGGCTCATGCAGTGTGTCCAGGGACTGCCTGCAAGGCAACAAGCTGGTGGGCAGGACAGGAAGCACATCATTCTGTAACTGTTCAAGGGGCTGCTCTTGTACTGAAGGTAGGCATAGCTGCCATGACAACTCTGAAAGATCTTGAAAGTCCCTCTTTCTGATCTTCTTTTACAAGAGCTCTCCTCCAGTGTGGCGGAGCTGCTGCCAGGCAAGTTGTACATCCAGCACACAGTTGTTTGTCAGGCCTTTTGGGTAAGGATCTGTTCTTAATATAGAGGTGATGTGTTGTCAGTCACCTCCTTGTTCCTCAAACTATGGTTTGGATGTAGGCCTGAATCCAGGGAAGGAGAATATCGAGCTCGTTGATGGCCTTGTAGATCCCCTTCTCCCCAAGCTGTCAAGAAGATATAGGTGTTAGAAGTGAAACCACCCACACCACCAAAGCAGGAGCCAACACCTCCTGCTCTTACCTTAAGAAATGTTTTCTTTATATTTTTGACAGCAGAAGTTAACCTTGTGGATGGAGCGCATGGAAGCTGAAGGGATGAGAAGAAACCAAAAGAGTGTGTTGCAACAAGGATGCTGATGGAAATACAAAAGCAGTGAGGAAGAGACAAACCCACAGTGTGGCACCATCGGACTACGTGTAAAACGTGTGAAATCAGCACCTCCTGCTATTACAGAAGTGTTGTTTTACTTGTGCGCTTTCTGGAAAATTGAGATCACACTACAAAAACTGTAATATAGGTATCACAAAGTCTTCATATTGCACATTTCCTACTTATCCCAGAGGTCTTTATATCAGTGGCAGGTACAGCTTTTGTATGGTGCAACCTAGCTGTAAGGCTCAGGTCCTTTCACTTGAATTTTCAGCCTGGCAGCACAGCTGCCAGGGGGTGCCCAAACTGGCACCCACAGCCTCAGGGTGCCCCAACAGCTGTGCCACCACTAGCTGCTCACTGTGCCTGATCTGCATGCTCACAGGTGTGCACCACAACTCTTTTAATTGTGTTTTTTTGTTTGATTTTTTTGGAGCACTCCAGATAAACTTTCTAAGCAACACCTTCAGCAGTGCTACCTGACTCCCCATCTCTCTGTGCTTTCCAAGGGAAAAATCCTTCTGTGGAAAAAGTGGACTTATCCAGTATTTTCCAGTTTACAGGCAAAGCCAATATTTTGGAAAAGTAAAGAGGTAAAAGTCCTGAATCCATTTGAAAAGAGGTGACCGCTTTAACAGACAGTAAGTCCATCTTTCCACCTAAAGCCTAAAAGGAGCACAAATTTTCTTTTCAAGTTACTTTCTGTGTATGTTAAAATCACCTTGCAAACTGAAAATGTAAATAGAAGTAACTTGCATTTTTAAGTCTTTAATAATTTTCTAACTAGAGCAGTTCTTCATGTTGTGGGTTTTTTTTTTGTTTGGTTTTGTTTATTTGTTTGTTTGTTTGTTTTGTTTTTGTTTGCTTTTTTTTTTTAAGGTCAGTTTGCATGATGCAGATTTCCACACAGATATTTCAGAGCAAAGTGAACAAACAAGCAAGAAAGCAAGCTTGCGTATTTCAAGCTACTCTGCAATCTCTACTAAAGACCAACAAGCTCCATTTGCAATGATAGAGCAATATTAAAAATCTACAGTCAATATATTGCCTTTTTGTACTCCATTCAAATACAAGAAAAAACTTCTTCAACCTCCTATTGATGTAGAAATATCTCCAGAAGCAGCTGCTGTTCTCACATAGTTGCCATCTAAGTAGGGCAAATGAGCAAGTAAACGGGCTTTTGCTGAGGACAGTGGAGCTGCAGATGGATGTTCCCAGGATCCAAGAAAAAGACGTACAATTCCTTTACAGTGCATTCATACTCTAAGTGAAAGAGCTTGATTTCACTGCAGAAAAGGGATTTAGAGATTTTGGAAGGTTAAAATCATGACAATAATGTAGTCTTTGGAAGTGGTTTGGAACCAAGTACTGTCAGGATTTTTAATTACTAGGCTTGCCAGTCTACTTGGCTGAATTAGAGCCAGAGTTCACAAAAGAATATAGGGTGGGTATGTACGTAAAGGTGTTACTGTTTCCCTCACTTGTATAAAGAACGTAACCCATGAAAGAAGATGAATTTCTTATGTAAGTATGTTGCCACGGTGGAAATCTCTTCTGACAAACATCTTACAATTCAACTATATAATAAACATTAAAGGATTAATCCATAAATTGATGACAGAATAATATGGTAGAGAAATCACAAACTATGTATCAGCAGAAGATTCATTACTTTCATTGTGGTAACAATTTCTGTTATTCTTCCATATGTTTTTTCTACTGTTTGAATTAGTAAAAATTCTTTTTAAAATGTTACCATTTCCAGAAATTAGGTGTCTCCTTGAAAATCGTGACAAGTCATAATTTTCAAGACAGTCATTGTTTTTCTACTGTTAAGTGGAAGTCCTTTCTTTCCTATCAATATATATATATTTAAGATTGGAAAATTTGAATTGTTTTGTTTACATTTGTGTTGGATAGAATACTGGTACTAACTATGAAAAGAATTCAGTGTCTTTGAGAAATGCACTATATTTTGTCTCCATAGAGCACAGAAACAGATGCTACTAAGTTATATAGTTAGCTCCAGTCACTGACGGCACGTCAGAATAACTAATGTGCTGAATTGAGTCAAAGTATATAGTCTGAACTCCTCTATGCATACTGACACTTGTATGAGGCACAATTTTCAGACAGTTTTCTAGACAAGACTGGAATCTCTTTCAATTATGTTGCATTGTTGTATTGTTCCAAACCTGGAGTTTTGACAGACACAGGTAATTATAAGAGTGCTGAATTCTTGTATGATTGTAAATTGCAATTATGTAGTATGGCTTAAATGTTGAACCTGAGAGCTGGAGGAGTTTTCTCCCATTGAGATGTGAACATTTTTACATCATACAGATATTTTGGTTGTGTTCTGAGATACAGCACTGCAAGGAGATGTCTGAAGTTGTTTATTTTTGAACTGCAAACATTTGTGTGCGCATAGAACCAATGTTCCTTTCTTACATGCTACCACACATTTCAGATTAGACAAAGTTATAATTCAATAACGTTTCATTGACTTTTCATTCTGCCTTCACTTTTTAAAATCAGCATAGGCATTTGCCTGGCTGTCCATGGTTGCATTAAAGCCTAAGACACATTTGATTTTTGTGACCCTGTGACTTGTAAAGAAAGAAATAGCCGTGGGTGATTAAGCTTTAAGGCACATCCTGTTTTATTCATCTACCCTTAAAAGAAGAGGCAGGAGGCCTCTCAGGACATTCTGCAGCCTAACATGTAAGTTACAAGAGGGGGAAGAGAACCATCCCACAAGCAATGGGGTCGTTTTAGTATCACCCTTTAATCTATGTGAATATTTGCATTGGCTAAAGTGTGTACTAACTCCTGTCCTGGTATCATTTGCAAGGTGGGACGATGCCATGGTATTAGTAGAAGCACCTCTTCTGTGAGACATCTGAATTCACTCTTGGGACATGTTGCCAGTGGGCAACAGCTTCAACTGTGGGCATAGCAAATGCATAAAAACTGCTCCTTTGTGTTTTATCCCATGTCGTAGAACCACAGAATCATAGAATCATGTTAGAAAAAGCCTCAAGAATCAAGTCCAACTCCCCACCTAACTCTACAAGTCTACTGCTAAACCATGTAGCTAAGAACCGTGTCCACACATCTCTTAAACACCTCCAAGGATGGCAACTCCACCATATCACTCAGTGATGCTTCCAATCGTACCTTTCAGTGAAGAAACTCTTCCTGATAACCAGTCTAAATCTCCCCTTGTGCAACATGAGGATGTTGCCTAACATTCTATAACTTGTTACCTGAGAAAAGAGACCAGTACCCTCCTTTGCTGCAATCTCATTTAAGGTAGCTGCAGAGAGTAACGCTGTCTCTCCTCGGCATCCTTTTCTCCAAACTAAGCAGCTCCAATTCCCTCCACTACTTCTCATATGTTTTGTTTTCCAATCCCTTCACCAGCTTCATTGCTCTTCTCTAGACATACTCAAGCAATTCAATGCCCTTCTTGTAGTGAAGGACCCAAATTTGAGGTGCAGTCTCACCAGTGCTGCGTACAAGGAGGCACTCACTCCCCTAGCCCTGCTTGTCACACTATTTCTGATGGAGGCCAGGTTGCCTTTGGCCTTCTTGGTCACCTGGGCACACTGCTGGCTCGTGTCCAGCCGGCTGTTGACCAGCATTCCCATGTCCCTTCTGCTTGGAAATTTACAGGTGCTCTTTCCCAAGTCTATATCACTGCATGCCACTGCTTGCTTATGAGAAACCATTGGCTCTTTCCAGATTCACTGTGGTGGAGTAGAGATAATATGTGAGTAAGAGTACCCATGTCATCTCCACCACCTCTCCTGCCCCTTGCAGACACAATCAGGGAGGAAACCAGTGGTGTGAAACCTTCCCAGGCTCAGGGGGAAGCCCTTGGGAAGCTGAGTCCTCTGCAACATAGGGCACATAATCATTCTGAATCACGCTCTTTACCTGTCAAAAAAGTCTGATCTAGCCCTTTCCTAGCCTCTCATCTGGACTGAGGTAGTTTAGCTCTCAGTAATATACTCACACAGGCATTCATGTTCTCTTGCAGGACCTGGAAAGCACTAATAACGTACAACTTTTCACTTTCCATTCCAAGATGACTGAAAACGTTTCTCATGTAGAATGAGAGAAGCTGATCTCGAACATTGCAATTTGTCTGAAAACAAAGCAGGTAAGGAGTTGACAAATGAACATCTCACAAGTCAAATTTTGTCTAAAATGTTACATTTGTAAAATGTGCTTAAACACGTGGTTAGAAAGCATGTAACCAATAGAAATATTTTCAAGAACTTCAGTATCCCATTAAATCGCATCCTTTTTTTAAAAACATCTCAGTATACCCCTGAGGTTTTTGAAGATAGATCAGGAGGATGTTGCACTGACACAGCAAGGAGTTTCAGTAAGATAAGCCGTGAGCAAAAGAGACAGCAACAAATCTATTTAATGCACAAGGAATAAACAGAAGATCAAAAGGGGAGTTAAGCCAGATAATCTTGGCCACATTGTAGGGGTGATTGGGGGTGTCACTGTCTGACTCCATTGTCTGACACCAGTGTCCCATGTCATACAAGATGCTCTAAGGAATACTACCCAGCCCCAGCTGCTGCTCCAGAAGAGACCACCTTATGTAATAACTTACTGATCTGTAGGATACCTTGGACACCTGCAGGTATTTCAAATGGCTATATGCTTATTTTTAAGAAACTGAACCAAATATTGGGTGCAAAATTCCCATCAGAAGAGGAAAACAGCTACAGCTGTCAAAATGCAGGTGTCTGCATGGGCAAAGTAAGGATCCTTCACTCCTGGATCCACTCAATGAGATCCCCAGAAGTTCAAAGGCTAATATGCCTCTACTGACTGACTCTACTGACTCAGTCTGCCCTACTGACTAAATCTCTGCATAAAAGATGCTAAAGCGTCTCACACACCTGTAGTCACCTATGAATAGAACCCATACATTCAATGTCTCACTTCCATGCCAAATTGTATTTGGGGAATCAAATCTCCCTCTTCTAGGGCACTTGCAGAGGTCTAAGCCCAAAGCAGCTATTGGCTGCTTGGATGTCCTGGCCACTCTTCAAAATCCCTGGACTATATGCAGTACTGTATAGCCTCACAGAAGGTGGCTCAACTGCCAGGATGGTGAATTTGGCCTTGGCCCTCATGTGAATGAGGTTGTACCTAAAAAGCATTGCTGAAGAGGGTCACACATGGTAAATCACACAAGGGAGGAGCAAAATCTATCACAAACATGCTCCTTTACAAAGCAGTAGACGCTGTCACCCCAGTGCTCCAAGGAGAGTACCACTGCAACCAGCTAGTGACAAATGCCTCCAACCAGGCTTTCGACGTCCACCTCTTTCTCCTCATACCACAATCACTTCTCCCCTCATGTCCCATAGGAAAGTCAGTTTCTGTGGGGCAGGTGTAACATTCTTCCTCTAAGCAGAGAATTCCATTAAAGTTACGGCTCTAATAAACAGTGTACTTCACAACTTAACACAACTAACTTTTGTGTCAGCTGTCATTCCTTCCTATCTCTACAGATGAAAGGAAAATCAAAGCAAAAAAGTGGAAAAGCAATAGTATGAATCTTACCATGAACAGCATTTTTGTTGTCTTTTTTAGAAGTCTTGTATTCTTGATGAGATCCTTCTGTAAAATACAATGTGCTAGTGTTAATTAATCTAAGAAGAGGAAGGGAGAAAGAGCTTTTAGTCTAATTTGTACAAAACTTAACTCTGTACAGTAGTGTTTCCTACCAGGGTGTGTTCTAGTCATGGTAATAATAACAATCTTATTCAGATGTAGAATGAGGACTCCATAAATCTGTGTTCCAGTCCCAGCCTGTCTGCTTATGGACTTCTTCCATGACCTTGGCAAACTCATTCCACCTCTCCATGCATCCTCTTTTTTTCTCCCCATCTTTACTAAAGGAGTAGAAGAAGCGTTATCCTTTCTCTCAAGACCATAAAGATCATTCAGCTTATTGAAGTGTCCAGGTGATCAATAACGAAGCTGCCAAAGAAGCATCCATAAATAAAATAAACTTCAGCTAGTGGGATCAACTTACAGGAACAGATGATTTTAAACTAGATGCCTTGGTATATAGGTTCTCTGTCACTTGGGAGAGTAGTCCTTTCCGGCAGGTATGCTTTCCTGTAGGTGACTTTTTGCCTTCTACAGTGAAAAGACAAAGCAGAACTAACAAATGCCCAGATCTGAAAATAGAATATACTTTCATCTTCGCTCCCAAATCTTCGTGCTCTACAGTCACAGCAGCGTATGTGATGCAGCAAGACTGGTTAGATGACAGAGGTTAACCTAATTTTGTTAACCCTCAACGCAGCTTCTGCACTGAGATGCTCATGTAGATAACCTAATGCTCGTGTGCTGGCTCATTAGTATTGTTGCTGTGCTTTTTTATACATGTTGCTCCACTTTCAACAAGTTTTACCACAATCATCTGTGACGTTTTCTGAACGATATCTCCATATTTACTGGCAGCAGGGTCAAGGTTTCCAAGAAAGTAGAACTTCCCTCTCATGTGAGAAGTCTTTCTGTTAAGTGGTGGTCATTTGAAGGAAAAGTACTTGAGCTGGTTAGTTTGTTTTCGTAACAAATTATCCCAAACATGAATTTTTAAAAATTATTTTTCCACAAAACATTCTGGCAGCAATTTTCTAACAGGTAGAGGCCCAGAGACAGAAAAATATTTGCTAATTTACACTAAAACATTTTAGAAAATCGGTTATGTATAAGGAAGCTGGACTACATTGTTTTTAATTCATCATTGTCCAGTCCATTTTGAAGTGTTTTTTTCAGGTATACAGCACATAGGAGCAAAGGATTTTGCTGCTTATTTTAATGTCTTTAATGAAACTTTTGCTGGGGCAAGATTTGAAATTGTAGTACCAGCAGGTTGTGTATCATGGAAGGCAGGGTTCCAGTCAGAGCTCTCCTCATGGACCAGGGCATGCCTGGCTACCAAGCTGCCTTAAGATCACACCAAGAACCAAAGGTCAGGAAATGGCATGAAAGGTTCCAACTCACCCACCAGGAAGGTTGTCAAATTAAAACCATAGAGACTGATGCTTGCTTTTCTACAGTCATGCCCAAACAGAGATTGGGCAGTCTGTATTTGTGTCCTGCTTTTGGCCTGCCAAGTGCTGAAAGCTGAAGAGCTGCCCATCCCGGTTGGATGGCTAGCATAAATTCACCTCAGGTACCACTCCATTCACACAAGGAACATCACATCAAGGACAGACTTGGAAATCCTGAAGTGATACCATCAGTGTGAGGCTATAAAGTCATGAGCTGGTGTAAGTCAGCCATCAAGACCCCAATGACGAGCTGTATTGTATGATAGAAATAGGAGAAAGCAGCTTTTGCTCCAGCATACCAGTTCTACCTACAGTGATAGTAGGTTTGGGAGAAAGAATGAGACAAGCTAGATAATAAATTTACCCCAGCATTGATACCATTGGCTTTTTACATAAACAAATGTACATGCGTTTTCCAGGTCAAGATGGACTCACATCCAGCTCCAGGGATCTCACCTGTAACATCTCCTGGAAAAGGGTTTTGCTACAAGACCAATCCACATATTCCAGTAGGTTCACTCTATTCTGAGGCTCAGGACCAAAGAGAATTGACAAGAGGAAGAGAGCTAAGACCTTTGGTAAGTGGAGATGATAGAGACCTGAGGCCCTGTGTGCATTTGAGTGTTCATTTGATCTCTGGTCTGTGTTTAAGCTCTTTAAATGCTGTCAGATTTGTTTGACGAGATACACTAAAGACCTGCATACAAGGCATGTTGACAGCAGATTAACCACTGTCTTTTAGCTTGCTTCTAGAGAAGGATCTCAGACAATGCCAGATGCAGAGTCAGAATGCAGGACTGCCTCACTTTCCCCAAGGTGCGGTACTCTCTGGTCAATAGTTTTACTCTAGATGGAATGAATGTGTCACGTAGCCAGTCTGTAATGGCTTTTCACAAGAAAGTCAATAATTTTAAATATCTCTGAAACTCCTGTTGTTGCTGGAAAACCCTTGAACCCACAAGTTTCATTTTGTCTGTTCTGCAAGCTCCTACCACTGCGCTATAGTAGTTACACCGATGCACTGGGCTTTAGAGAGCTTCCATGGTAACTCAGCACACGTCTTGCTGAATCCGGCTAACTTTTCCATAGAGTGGTGTAAATGGATACAGATGGATGTAAATGCATGGTGTCCATATTAAAAAATAATATCGGATATAGGGTTTCCTGGTCTTCCCTGTCATAGGATGGTGGGTACTGTTTAATATCAGACCCTGTAAAGGCAGTTAACTTTCTGTTACCTGTTCAGAACAAAGATTTTTTTTTTTAATTTTCTATTTTACTGGAGAGCCTCACTTAGTGCTCCATACACTGCATTTTAATGCCACTTTGGCACATTGTAGTAATGTTATAAATAATATAGAACACAAAAGAACTGATATTACTCAGTGTTCTAAAGTTGTGTGAAGTAGAGGAAGAAAGACACTCAGGGACACGGCTCTTCTAGAGATGAACACTGAAAAGTGCTGCAAAGCTTTGTGTGCATGGTAGAACTGATACGTCCTGAGCTATCTTGAGGACAGCAGCAAAACACACCACAAAGCATGCTGACTTCCAGATGTGAGTTGAGAACCGCAGGAATTTAAGGAGATCACCCCAGTGCAAGTGGTTTCTCACAGTACAGACAAATTCAGGTGCATATCATCACAAATACGGAACAACACAATACTGATAGAACATGAAACTTACTTTCATTCATTACTTTAATACAAATCATGTAAAGTTTAAAGTCATCTGAATAAAAGAGAAAGAAAACCACTAAGAATAAGAAAAAACTAACAGAGTAAACAACGTATTAGAGAAGAAAATCTTGCCCAATTTGCCCTGGCTAGGGACTAAGTTTCAAAGAGGGCTGTGTGTAATTTACAAATGCAGCAATCCACGTGAATGCAGGCTCAGTGCACAGGAGCATCACCGTGGAGAAAATCTTTTCTTCACCATCTTATTGTGAACCACGAAACTGGCTCAAACTATATGAGTTAACTAGACATTATTAATATTACATACTCGTGGTCTGTGTAAAGCAAACAGATGCATCTACCACTGCTACAAAGTTCACTGTCAATTTAAGTTAACAAACATATCTTCTCATTATTTTGCAGCTTAGTTGGCTTTTTGATCTGTATCCATAAAATACCCCGTCTAGTTTCTTACTTCTGAATCTTCTCATCTTTCACAATTTCTGTTCATTTTATTTCCTGTTAGTGTAACTAGAACTAGAACTAAATTAGCTGCATGCTTCCTATAAGCAATTCTTTTTCAGTTAAGTTTGGTCTTGTGAAAAATAGTAGGTCTACATGAAGAGCTGCAGTATTTATGCTCCAAAATGTCTTTTGATGAGTAATGATGAAGTCTGTTGAGATCTTCCCAAAACTGAGGGTTCCAATACCTATCCTACTGTAGAATACAAAAAAAATAAAATAAAAAAAAATTAAAAATAAAATTAAAAAAATATCCTAATACCTCCATCATAAACAGAAGTTTGGAGTGGAGCATCTCCTGCAGTGTTCAGAACACGGTTATAATGAATATAGGCATATAGATAGGCACAAAATATCCACCAGCACTTCAGCACTGCTCCTTTTAACCTTCTATTACCATCTGAAGTAATAAGAGACTTTGGAGCTGGTACAGATTTTTGACAATTACTAAACATTTATAAGCCGACTTTTCAGACATGAACACCTAGATTACCCATGCAAACTCAACACATGGGCACCCGATGATTCACTGCCACCATCTTCAACAGTCAGCAGAGCAGCTCCCATTTAAATATTGTACCACACTGCTATGGTTTGGGGAAAAAAAAAAAAAAAAAAGAAATCCACCTTGAAACCAGGATAGTCTAAGAGGATAGTCTAAGAACGGTTGCAAACATTTGATGCCTAACATGGGATGTCAGTGTGGTGCCTTTCCCATCCCTAACTATGACTATGATTGTTCCCATGGTGCACTCACACCATATGGTGCCTGCCTAGATAATCCTCAACTACCTTTGTTGAATATATCAAAGAATCACGGAATGGCTGTGGTTGGCCAGGCCCTCTGGGTCCATCTGCTCCAAACCCTGCCCAGCAGGGCCACCAGCACAGGGTGCCCAGGGCCATTCCAGGCAACTTTGAAGGATGTCCAGGGAGGAGACTCCAAAATCTCTCCAGGCAGCTTATGCCAGTGCTCTGTCACCCACACAGTACAGAAGTGCTGCTTGGCATTCAGAGGCAATCTCCTGTGTTGTACGATGTACCCATTTTCTCTCTCCATTCTCTTTACACTCTTCTTTCAGATATTTCTATACACTGATAAGATCCCCCTTGAGCCTTCTCCAAACTGAACAGTCTTAGCTCTCTCAGACTGCCCTTGGATGAAAGACACTCCAGGTTCTTAATCATCTTTTTGTCTCTGCACCAGCAGGACCATGTGTCCAGACAGAATTTATTCAATCTATGCCTTAGATGAACTTAATAAAAATTTTAAGATATTAAGTAAAGCAGAAATCATAGTCAAACCTAGGTGGAAAAGAAAAAACAAGCAAAAGAAAAAAAAAAAAATATATATATATAGAAACCCCAAACCCAATTACATTTCCTCTGGGCATTTGCATCTCTTTGCACAGTATGAGTAACATCTCATGAATAAGACTCAAATGTGAATTGCTATAAAACATACTGATAACGTCCTCTCATCTTCAGGAAAAGACACAAACTTGCTCACATGGTAGGTCTCTCTGGGCTACTGGTCTGGTTCTGTATTTCAATTTGGTGGCAGCCAGCAGTTGTCTGCCAAGCAATCCTTATTTCAACCACCTTTGGCATGCTCAGTATCCCCAGAGACTGTGCACAGAGGGTCCAGTTTGAAATCACCAAGGTACTAGAACTGATCTTTTCCCTCTACACACAGAAAATAAACAAGAGTATAAGACTTCATAGCAGTAGTGAACCATTGCACCCACTGGTTAGGTACCTTGGAAGAATGCTCAGCACTCCCTGAATATCTCAGGATGCTGTTCAGTATCTCCAGCTGTGCAACTAAAAATCAGTAATCATTTCATGGCTAGGTAAGGATCTGTATTTGACATAAAACCTTTGTATAGATAGCCTTTACTAGTCATGCTCTTGTAGTCTGATGGACAGATTGCTATTTGAGAGAAGCGACTACTGAATACGAGGAAATGTTCAGGCACATTCACATTGTTCCCATCAACCAGATAAGTGATCTTGCCTAATGACAGGGATTCAATCTCTAACCTCATTATAAAATGTTAGTCTGATGCCATCAAACTCTCATTAGGAAGTTTCTATACAGAGGAATTCTTGCTTGGTTTACAGACATACTGGGCAGTAACAGACATCTCAGCTTCCCAACTTCAGTAGATGTGTGTTCCAAACTCTTTGCTTGCTCTTGCACATAGAGGAATATTCACACATCTGCGACTTGCTTTCTCTTGCAATGTTATCGCAGCCTTATAAAAAGTTGTCCTAAACTTGTAAAAGGAAAAAACAAACCACATGGAAACCTGGGCGTGGTTTTAGGAGAGGAGGATGCCTACATCTGCTATGCTGGTGGAAATGGGTTGGTTTGTACAGTACCACATTCACATTGAAAATCTCTCTCCTTCTACCTTTGTACCTCTTTTTTCAGCTCCCTCTTCTCTTGCTGTTGCTGTTGCTTGTTTGTTATTTGCCCTTCTTGCTTTGTGTAATTTTTAACTTCTAAGATTTAGCTTTTAAAGCGGTTTCCCTCTGTTCTCTCCTCCCAGTCCATTCCTGATCACCTTGGCAATGCCAATAGATTGTGCTCAGGGGGCTCTCTGAGTCATGACAGCTGGGAGCTGGACTAGAAGATTGTGAAGACTGTGGAAAAGGAACGTTGTTTAAGCTGTGAACGCCAGCTGCTGTTGGACTGGCTGCCATGGTACTGCTGCAAACTTGGTTCCCCAACAGTAACAACAGAAAACAACAACAAGGGAAGCAACAGCACAGTGGGTAACAAAATGATTTTATAAAGCTTTTTTCCATTTGAGGTAGCATCCTCCCTCTGGTGAACTTAAACCTAATGGTAATAGAAGTGCTTCTTTCCACTACGTTTCCCTTGGGAGCCATCTTGGTAGTTCTGTGACCTAAAGTCAGAGGTTGTTGCCTTGTCACCCTTTCTCCAGCTTTCATCCAACAGCCCTTCAACGTCTCCAGATTTCTTCAGTTCCCACTGCATATCTGCTTTCTTTGTGAAATATAGCTTTGAATGAATCTCATCAGTAGGGGCCTTTTTTGAGGGAAATATATATTTTTAGATATGATTGCATCTGATGCTTTTTTCCAGCAGAAGATAAAGGGTCTGAATAATGAATTACTCACACTGAATTTATTTACCAAGGCATGTAAAATCCTGCAGGCACAGATCACATAGATAAGCATGGAGAAGTACCTGGGGGTGGAGTAAAATCTATATTTCTTGTTGGCAGTATTTAAATGAAAGAGAGTTTGTTGTAGAAATTCTGTAAGTTATAGAAAAAAATATCACAAAATATGAGTATCACATAGATGGATGTGCCAAATGTCAAAACATGCATTAAGATGTTGACTTTCAATATACTATTACGATAAGTATAACCAAATCTAAATCAGTAGCTATTAATTATGACAGCAATTAGATCTACAAAATCAGGAGATACTGAATTTCACATTTCCTACAACATTTAAAGTAATTTTAGAAACTTAACATAAAGAAAAACACGGATTATATCTAACTTTGCATAACTCTGTTCTCTGAACTTTTCTGTTTATTTCACTATTTGGTCTGAGGCCCAATATTTTAAATGGCAAAAGGGGTGATTAATTCATTTAAGAAATCAGAAATATTCCAACTTTTATTGTTTGTAGGTTTACTAAAGCTTTTAGGTAATCCTTATGCGCAAAATGACAACTACAGACCTGAGCCCTGGCTTTAAAAACCCCATATATTTCATTCACTTTGTATCCGTAACAGAAGTTTGAAGAATCTCAAGTGTTTGTAGGACTGAATTTGAAACTAGTTCAAAAAATGTTGAACTTTCATATGAAAATAATTTATTTTTAAAAGAATAAATATCCATCTTTTACTGTGAACCATCATTGAAAACAGGTTGGCTTTTTTTTTTTTTTTTTTTTTTTTTCCATTTTTGAAGAGCACTACGTGGCTTTCCAGGAGAAAATCAGTACTTAAGTAGAAAAGTAGCAAAAATATTCATTTCTTCACAAAACCCATCTTCTACCAGTGGAAGATGAAGTAAAATATTCCAATGGAAAAAAAAGTCCATTATTAATCAAGCATTTAAAGAAGGAAAGAAAAAAGAAGAAAAGAGTAATCCTTTATCATCATTCTCCTGTTTCATACCCAGATCATGCAAGACCTGAAAAGTATCCCAGGTCTGAAATATTTGACAAGAGCTCTGAGTTCTACTGAGGTTTGTTCTTACTATTCTGTCACTTCTGAAAGCAAACATTCAATTTATCCCAGCAAAGAACAGGAGATAATTTGTCAACTTGCAACCTCTCTCTTACCTCAGTTCTGATAATGAGGTTACAGCTAAACCCAGCCCTCTAGGCCAAAACTTCAAACTGCATTTCTGAGACATTCTCTGTTTTACTTTTCAGAAGCGTAGAAAAGATGAGTTGCTCTATTCTTCCTATTTTCAGAGAAACTTGCATGTTCTTCTAGTCTAAAACATATTCTTTATTATTAAGTATACATTTCCAGCATCGCTAGGTTACCAACGTAAACGAAATTTCATTACTGCAAGTAATGTTAAAAATGGCACTGGGAAATGGTTAAAAATTGAAAAACAAAATCTAAATTTAATGCCAAATGTTCCCAAAGTAAAATGGCAATACTACTTGTTGCTGGTTCTCTCACTTTTTGGCAGCTTAATCTGGTAGGAGCACAATACCCTGCAGTCTGACACTGGGATTTCTCATGGCTGGACACAGACTTTGGGGGTTTGGATCTCTGAGTGCATATTCATCACCAGGGGTTCCCTCTGTGGCTGACGGAAGGAAACAGGCCTTCAGAGGACACCCCACCTCATCTGCCTGGTATCCTTGCTGCCAAAGATTCTGGAGATAGTTGTCTACAGCACTGTCTCAGTGGGGGCCTGTGGGCACTGAGATTTTGTTGGCTAGTTTTCTGGCACCCAAGGTAGGGGACATGACTGATACAAGGTCACTATAAAAATGAGTAAGCCAATTGTACTGGCTTGCTGGATTGGAGGGCTGGTCACTGCTTAGTTTTTCATTCCCAGTCACTGACCAGAAGTTCTTGTCATGTAACAGTTGGATCGCTGACAAGTTGAAAATGAGAGCATGAAGCCATCATTGAGCAGATTCCTGTTTTGGAGGCTTCAACCTTATGTCAAGTTAAATCAGTCAGTTGGTGTTGTGGTTTAACCTGGCATGTGGCTGAGCACCACGCAGTCATTTGTTCACTTACCCCATTCCCAGTCTGATGGGGGAGAGAATCAAAAAACCAAGTAGAACTTGTGGGTTGAGATAAAGCTATTTACTAAGTTAGAGGAAAAGAAAAGGATAATAATTATGACAAATATATACACATATACATACATATATATGAACGTATATAACAAGAGATGAACAAGGAATTGCTCACTATCCCCCAACCAAAGCTCAGCAGAAGAGAGCCAGATGAACTCCCACCCCCTTTAAAACTCTTTCTGCATGATGTCATATGGTATGGAATATCCCTTTAGCCAGTTTAAGTAAGTTATCTGTCCTAATTCTGTTCCCTCCCATCTCCTTGGGCCCTTTGCTGAAATCGGCCTTGGCTCTGTACAATTCTGCTTAGCAGCAGCTACTAACATCAGTGTGTTACCATCGTTGTTTTTCTCCTAGAACCAAAACAGAGCACCATACCAGACACTCCGAAGAAAACAGTTCCACCCCAGCTTAAACTAAGATGGGTGTCTAAGTAACTGTCTTGCATTTTCTGAGAAAGGCATGGGTCCCACCAAACCAAAATGCTTTTCTGAATGTTAGATATCTTCTGTTAGGTGCAACAGCAATGACCACTGTGTTGTAGTTAACAAACTAATGCTTATAAATGAGACATGTATTTTTGCCAAATTCTGTGCATGACAAACAAGTGTTCTCCATTTTTGAGCTACCCGCAGAAGAATGAATATCAGATCTGATAACCTCTAAATCTGGGATTATCTATCTAAAATGTCAGTTATTCATTTTGGGGGGGATAGAGTACAAGAAAGAGAGAGAGAGAATCTGAATCTTCTTCTGCCATTCAGAACTGGCAGGAATTACATTTTAAAGAACTACAAACCAGAAATTTTGGAGACATATGTGATGAGAAATATTAACTTAAGACAAAGTCTAGATAGCTATATATATTTAATGTTGTGCCTTAATAAACTTTATAACCAAGAAAACATTTACATTTAGATTTCACGAGTCAGTTTGTTGAAGATAAGTTGATTCTTTTTTAATTTTCTCTTAGAGAAGGATAGATGCAATAGTACTTTCTAAATCTTTAATCGGTGTATTACAAATGTAATTACAAATTATAAAGACAGATATCAATATATTTGTGAATTTGATCAGACATTTGAAATTTAAAGGTTAAGCAGAGAACAACTCCCTAGACTTCAGAATAAAGCTTTTCACTTACACAGTAGTTTAGCACTTTTGCTAGTGGTGAAATTCACACAGTTCATCTGATAAGATCTGGCTATGTGTTGTTATCTCAGAAAAAGCTGCTACAAATAGATACAATTTTAGAGCCACATGTGGCCCCAGAAATATCATCAGCCTCAGCGCATTTTGTATTTAACCATTTATATCACCCAAATAAGTCTTGCTAACAAATTCTTGAACAACACGGAACTGTGGTCTGGATCTCATGAGAGGCTGCATTACTTTCTAACCCAAGTATCTTGGTTTATGTACCATGTCATTGGGTAGCTGCCTCCCAAATATTCCCAGAGTCCTACAGAAATGTGTTTAGGTTTTCCTTTACACAATCTTTATCTTCTTCATCAACAACAATAATCAGCAACATCAGTAATGAGCCTGAGACAGACTTCAATGTCTCTGCCAACCCTGCTTCACAGTATAGGCCAGTTCTGCTCCACATCACACTCATTTAACAAACACCTACTGGCTACTAATTATGGTTACAAATGAAAGGATTATCGGGCATTTATGGTTGTTGAATGCAGTCCATATGCAATCCATACCTTCTCCAAAGCAGAGTTTAGTTAGCTGTGCTTTAAAGCACAGGCTGCTGGATAACCATTGGGATAGCTTCAGCTCTTTGCATTCTCTAGAATACAATTCCAGCAGCAAATTGGAAATATTGACACTTTCTTATTCTAGGTCACTTGAAGAGTTTATATTCAGACACAGAATATGTAAATCTTGTAACTGAGTAATGCTCAATATGATGTATTTAAGAGAGGTTTCCTAACATGTCACCAATACTTACTGAGCAGGATGTGGAAACTTCTCTGCACTGGGTTCCCTTGTCTTCTCTACACGAAGTTTCAGAGTTAGATAAAGGTTTTATAGTCATCCTATTTAACAAAAAAACTGTCTGTTCCGGTCCCCAGGTGTAAGCACCAGGGAGGAAAAGTCAACCAAAAGCAAATTTGACAGGACGTAGTTCTATCCATCTTTTGCCCTGTGAGAAGTCCCCCGCCAACTACAACAGAGGTGTTCTCGGTGGGGGATGTGGAGCAGATGCCCTCCCTAAAAATGTTATGTCAAGGACCTCTTGGAATTGCAAACCGTCCATGACTCGTCTGGGGTAGGAGTGAGGAGAGGAAAATAGGGCAACGGAAATTAGAATTGTGTGAGCAACAGAGTTTCTGTTGGGTGACCCAACTGAAAAATCAAAAAAGAAAATTAATTTGGAGTCAGCCCAAAGCACTCATCCAACTCAAAATGAAACAACTAATTGTGCTTTCAAATCTCTTTTTATCATTTGAGAGAAAATGTAGGTAAAACTCTAAACCAAAGCACTATTTCCAAGTGCAAAACTATTTTCTTTAGAAAATGTCAGAATGAAATATTTCAATTCGATTACCCTTTTCTGAGCTGTAACTATCGACTGAAATGAAACCCAGCTTGCCTGACTGGAAGTACATCTTCATTTTCTTCTGGTCAGTAACTGCCCCAGACATTTCCCCTGCTGTAAGGGAAATCCTACCCACCATCCTTCACACATCCACAAGCCACAGGTGCCCTGCAAGAAAAACTAAGTAGGACATTCTGCCCATTCTGCTGTGTGACATTTTCAGGGCTCCAGCTCATTAGGTTTCCATTGTAGAATCTTTTAGCTGGTGGTTTTCAAGATTAGAGAAGTTAATAAATAGATGAATGACTGTCTTTTGCACTTGTGGACAAATGGTTCGTTTAGGTTTAGCCAGAACACAGGAAGCTCAAGAGATGCATCTGACATTTCTGGGTAGAGCAGCTCAAAAAAAGGACAATGTAGAAGGGGACTAGAAAAAGTAGAAAAAAAAGAAGTAAGTTAATCATCCATTGGTAAAGAGATTATATCAGTGAGCAATAGTGCAAGTAGTTCTTGGTCTAGTCTTTCTAAACAAGGAAGAAAACCAGAACTTATAGAACAAATCCATCCCACTCTGTTCAGAGGCATTATCTTTATAAACTTCTAATGGAGTTCAAACAAATCACACCTGGATAATTCTTTTTACTTTCCATCGCCCGTAAAGGGAGCCAGGTGTATCTTTGGGACAAGGTCATCGATAGTCAGTGAGATGAATGCCCTAATTTGTGTTTAGCTTCCCTCTCTTTGCTGTCAGCTGTTTCAGGTTTGAATGATAAGGGAAAGGATGCCAGCCAAGAACGCTTGGCAATATAACTTCTTATCCCACAAGTTAGAAAATAAATATCCTATTCAATATAATAAAAGGTTAAATCCCTAAAGCTGTCACATGGTAACAAAGCCTATCTGGCTATCACTGTTGGGTCACTTCTTTGCCTGTGAACAGGCATGTAATTCTTACGTTGTAAGATACAAAGGAGAGTGTGGAGCAAAGCAAACCATGTTGATTGCATCTAGTTTGGTGATGCATCTAGTTAGGTGATGGATGTTGTTACCCAGTAGAATGTGAGTTCCTACAAGTGTTATTTCAGCTCTCATAAAAAGTTTCCATATTTGATATGGATGGTTGCTTTTGTCTTGAAATCCCTCTGGATCACAATAAACAAGGCATAGTTTAACACTGCTCTTTAATGCTAATTCATTACGATAGCTCATGGAAGACATTGCAACTACATCTGGATTAGCTTTGATTTCTCTTTGAGTAATTGAGGAAGCTACACAGGCAGAAATATTTTCCTGCCAGTGTTTTTAGCACATTACAATACCCGCTCATGAGGAGTCTTTAAGATACCTCTTTAGCACACATTTTAGAATTTGGATTTCCCTAAGATGCTGTATTTGCAAAACTCCACCTGTACTGCCAGTTCAGCTGGGTCACTTATTTGAGGAAAACCGTGATGCCTTTTTCCCCCTTTTTTTCCTTTCTTTTTTTTCTTTTTTTTTTTTTTTTTTTCTTTTCTTCAAGATGTGGGCAAGATGCATGCTCCTCCCTCGCTCAAGAGGGCTTCACCAGTTGCTGGCAATCCACAATTACATATCTCCCCTGACTTTTTCACTATTTGGATGCTTTTTGACCTCTTTAACCTTCATGCAGCCAATAATGATCCTGGGTGTACCAGAGCAACTCGTCTGTCTTTGCCCAGGGGACACTGCTGAAGGAACGGATAATGACACCAAGCAATTCTCTTCTGACGTGCTCCCAAATCCATGGTGCTGCTGAACACTCTTTCATTTTAGCACTATGGGTCAGTGAGTTTTCATGTAGCTCCTACTACTTGTCTGTTCATCTCCATCTCATCTGACTCAGGGGTGAACAGTCTGAAACATTTTGCCACTGGCTGTTCAAGATAGGACCTTACCTAAGGAGAATTACTTAGGCAGAATCAGTGAACCACACCAAAGACTCTCAGGAGAAGTGCTATTTTTCAACATCATCTCCCCACGAGAAAGGCTCATCCACACAAAACCCTGGCCTGTAGTAAGTTGAAATTTCAGATTTGGTGAAGAATGCTGTCCCCAAACTGAGTTTGCATCCTTTCTGGATACAAGAACACAGCCAGTCAGCTCAGCAGCCCCCCAGGCATGATACGTCACCTCCCCTGCCTTTCAGTAAAACAGAAAAGCTCTATAAAATGGCAGTATTTGAAAACCAATCTATTTATTATAATAAATTAAAAAATAAGCATTTATAGAACAATCCATCTGCATATAAATATTACACAACAGTTTTAATTTTACAGTTCACTCTGAAGCCTCTGGTTTCCATAAATACATTCCTGTGGCTATCTTTTAATTAATCTGTATAAATACAAGTACTGTATAATTACTACAAAATTATTACTTTAAAATAAGTTACAATTAAATATGAGCAACAAAACTAATTTCTGAATGTCTAAAGTTCCAGCTTTTCAGGTAAAGGTCAGAAGAGGGCAACATACACAAGAGAGATTTTGAAGTCAAAGGCTGAAAACTTCCTGGCTACGGAGCACTGCCTACCTTGGCCAAAGCTGACTCAGAGGTGTCAAATCTCAGGCTACGAAATACAGAAAGAGTCGTCTTATTCCAGTGCGGATGAGCAGGATAGGAGCATGCCTTTGAAAATAACCAGTGTGCAACACTGAAGTGGAGCCAACAAACACTGCTCTGCAGTCTTCGTTTTCAAAGGAGGCAGCAATATGTATCCGCCTGTGCCCACCTGATTTGCTATTTCTGGTACAGACTGAAAAATGTACTGCAGCTACGGGCAGGATTTTTTGCACAGTAGTTAATCAATTTGGGCAATAGTAAGAGCTCTGGGAGACACTCTGTCAAGACTAATCTGATTTTTTTTTCAGTTTTTCTTCTTGTTCCCTCCCTTCTTTGGGGCATCAGTACAAGCATTTTCTATGTAGTCAAACAGTAAATCCAGTTCTCCGATGGCCTTGTTCTTTCCATTCTCCCCCAACTAGAAAAGAGCAGAACATAGGTCTTAATGTCTCTCCATTTCTCAGAAGATTTAAATTAGGCTTGTTGCAGAAACTGCATTGAGAACTTACTCTCCTCTTTCTCACAAGTAGTTCTATCAAAGTCAATATATCATAAAATATAAACTAGCTCATTCAAATCCAGTCTAGTATACACAGTAGCTTGCAGCTCAATTTCTAAGGGCTAATTATTATAAGATATGCAGAGAGTTAACAGCACAAAGGAAGGAACTCTGGAAGTGGAAACATCACTGGTCTCCTCTTTAACACCCCTGCAAACTTCACCTCTTATATAAATTCCAGAGCTCACTTCAAAACTTTGTCAGCTTTACTTTAGCTAAACAACTGGAGTTTTGAACGGCACTTTTTAAAAACAGGGAAGAAATATACCTCTTTCATTTTGCTCTTCATCTCTTCCAGGTTCTTTTCAATATGTTCTCTGTTTCCTGAGTATTTCTATAAAAGAGAAAATATCCAGAGGTAACATTGACAGCTGCATGTGACAATATGCTGCTTTTTTTTTTTTTTTCTTTTCTTTTTTTTCCCCTTTTTCACACGTTTCTATCAACCTCTAGTTTGATATCTTAGATCTGAGGTTTCCTTTCATATCACTGTCTCTTGCCACTGCTTGCAGCTTTCTGAGATTTGGGAGCAGTGACAAGAATCACAGCCAAGAGAAAGAAACCCAACACTACTTACACATCTGCTCAGCTCCAAGGTCAGGGATGCCAGGAACTGTGCCACATCCTCAGCATATGGGTACCGCTCCTTGGCCTCTGTGAGAAGGACGTCCTTCACTATAATCTCTGCAATCCTCTTCATCATGTAGCAGCGGTTGTTCTCCTATGCATGCAAGTAAGAGGTCACGTTAAATTGGTTAAATGGCCAATGAGTGCTGCAGAAGGACAGGGGATCCATCTCTAGCTGGAAGACTCACCCTGATGTTGACATAGATTTGCTGACCAATGAGTCTATTGTCAGTGTCCTGATCTGAGACCCTGGCCTGAGGAGAAAAAAAGGAAATGTCAGGTGAGGATGGGAGCCTTACCTAAAAATTAACCGTGAACCCTGAGGTTTCACTAATAACAGTTCCAGTGACAAAAAGAAATGGACACTGTAAGCGGGTAGATAAAGTACAGGAAGATAAGCTTGGAAATTTTGGCTGTTTCTTTCCATAATTGCATAAGAATCAAGGTCACAGGAAAGTAAATAAGCAGAAATCTGAATTCCTGTCCCCCTTGTAAACATCAGAGGTCGTAGTGGTTATGATGACTAAACCAGAACCTGCGGGTAGCCATCCTCAGCATCTCCCGCAGTGCTGCATCATCTCCCACAGTGCAGCCCTTGATGGTGTGTGTGGGGGGAGATCCACACATGGTAGAGATGGCCAAGAAACCTGTCCAGGCATAGAGCTGGAAAGCCAGACATGCCTAGCTCTGAGAACAAGAGTAATTTAAGATCATGTCTCACAATTATCCCTGTGTAGCAGCAACAGCTCCAGAGGAGCTGAGCAGCTTCCCTTGGCCACAGCACCAGTGGGCAATGGGACTATTCCACATCTCAACCTCTGTCCTACTGCAAATGTTTTTGGTTTGTTTTTTCTTCTGGATGAATGCAGAAGAAAGAGAGAGAAATGATGAAGGCAAGAAACCAGGGCGCTGGCAGAGAAGGAGGTCCTCACATCTTGCCCTGAAGGGAAAGTGGGTTGTCATACCATTTCAGCCAAGGTGTAGGTGCGATTCCTGATGTAGGGCTGCTGGAAGTTGATTTTCCTGAGCCTGCAGGCTTGATGGGCATTGGAAACCACCCCTGTCCCTTTTGGAGGCAGGGGGCTGGTGAGAAGAAGAGGGAGACAGCAACAGCAGCAGAAGACGACCCATCCTGAGAAATTCCTGGTCAGGGTGTGCAGGGTGGCCATGGCTCACGTCCGTCCCAGGGGCTGCAGTTACAGCACTCAGCACTGATGAGAGAGAGCAGTGTTAGCATCGGGGAGAGTGAGCAAGGGCAAAGGGAGAGAGGCAGAAAGGCTGCAAGCCTTACCTTTGCTGTGATTCTAGATGTGCTCTGAAGGAGTTGAGGTGTGCCTTATATAGGGACATCAACATCTCTCTCAGCTTTTTTGGGGGGGAGTATTGGTGGTGAATTAAAAATGACATCAGCAAGTCTCTTACTTTCCTGTATCTTCTTCTGAGAACTTCCTAACCACTACAAAACCCACAAATACAACTTCAAGGCAATTGTAACCTTCATGTTCTTATAAAGTAAACCAATTTTTAATGCACGGACAAAGCAGGGGCTTTTACTGGGACTGGGATCCTGAATCCTTTTCTCATAAAAACGTCTGAGAAGTTCACAGATTTGTGCCTTCTGTCCTGATTGTGCCATACTAACTGCATTGGCAATTTGATGGCAAATAACATCATATGTATCTACTTATATTCATCTCCTGCAGTATAAGACTAGTGACCCACTGGAGATGATGAGGGTACACAAATGGTCAGAGATCACTCCAGACATAGAGCACTCTGACCAGCTGTGGTTCTCACTGCAAAAAATCCCTTTCCACATTGGGCTGCACAGGAGCCATGGGCTATCTGCCCATCACTGTGCATTTCTCTCTGGGACATCAGAAACTGTATAGGACCAACATTGAATTTATCACATCCCTTATCCTCATGCTCCCATTTTCCAAAAAAAGATCCATATTTTAGGCTGTAACCAGGGGGTAATAGCCAGAGCTGAGGCCATGCACTTACACTTTATCTTCTTCTGACACATTCACATCCTTCAATTCTCCATGCCTCTGTCACCCCAGTTACCTCCCATCTCATCTCTGTGTGGCTCTGTGGCCTTTGGAGCTGCACCTACTCACCCTGAAGCTTCTTCCAGCAGAGCCACCATCACCATGACCCTTTTCATGACTCTCAAATGTATCCCACCCATTCTCATGCCTGCCTCCAACAGCAAGCCTGGATTCAGGATGCCGACCATATGGTTCATATCCCAAATGTACCAAAAGACTATTCAAGAACATGTTTATAAACTTTTTTGTGAATTTGTCATTTGCCAGGTGAATAAGCTCAATAAGAAGATGGGAGGGTGCATTATAGGTAGACAAAAGCAGGCAGTGAAGAATAAATATGAGAAGATTGTACGCTCTTTGTTGTACATAGGAGAAATATGGGCAGAGTGTGTTTCAAAGGGTTGGTCTTCCCTGAAGTGCACTCCCATGAACTCCTCTTCAAGGGCTAACAGTCTGATAACCACTGCCTGCTTTGAATTCTAAGCTAGGTTTCTCTCACTTCTCTACCAGCTCATCCAGCAGTTCAGATGTCCCAAGTCCAGAACAAAAGCCATGAACAGGAATTCTGATCCTTTCCAAGGGGAGCAATAGCCCCTGTCTTGCTCCAGATCCTGTCCTCCTGAACTTCTAGGTGCCACCTCACATCCCTCTGATCATTCACTCTCATCTGACACAGTTCCAGTTTTTCCTGACCTCTTCTGGTAGCTCTGATCTCATGGAAAGTGTTTGTGGCCTGTGCAAGCATGTGCTGTATTACACACATCCGTCCAAATTGCGGTGGGGAGACAACACGTTCTCAGGATTCCCACACTGACGCATATATAAATAACATCAGGCATATGGATAAGGAATTAGCGCTGAATCTGCCTTCTGCCCTCTTTTATGCAGTGATTACAGGATCTCTTCTATCTGACTTCTCTAGTATTTGCAAATCATAGACTGGGTTGTATATATTTTCATAGGAATCGTTAAGTCATACCTCATGAGCCTTTCTCCCTTTTATGCTGTCAGAAATCTCTCAGTCACACATCATTGTCTGTGCCATGCTGTCTTCCATCTGAGGCTTGCAAAATGTCCTTATTTCATTTGTTTGCTTTATCTCTGACACTCATACCTTAATTTTCCAGGCATCAAAAGGGCAATTTTAAGTTTTAATTAATTCATACTTCATGAATTTCCTTTTTACGACATTTGTAAAGCCTTTGCATTACTTAATCTTTTGCTTGCCGTTGTGAGTTATAACAACATCGCTTCCCTCTTTTAGCTTGCTGTGAATATAGCCAAGCCCAAAAATGAATGTTGAGTCTTTCTGGACACTAATTTTAGCAGTTCACTTGGTTCTTTTTGTGGACATCAGTCCACACTTGGCCATTTCCTGACTACTTTTCACCAGGTGACTGCTGTTTCTTGATGTACCTCTGAGTTATGGCATAACCATGGTCATGGCTGCAGTTATTTCCCTTAGCATGTCAAGATAAGTTGTTTGGGAAGGAGGACATGGCATCCCATGTCTCCAGGAGGGTCCATTTTCATTTTCAATTTGAGATTTTCTGTAGGCTTAATGTTATTTTTAATATTTGAGGCTACCAGTACCATTTAAAAAAATGAATATGAGAACATACCAGTTATGGTTCTGTTTCAACCAAAAAGAACAAAGACCTCTCCACTTCTATAAAATATATTTTGCATTGTATTTCTGAGTATAATCACTTCAAAAATAATTGTGAAATTGTTCACAGATTGCATTTTCTTCTCCATGACGTCCCAAGAAGCGAGCATCTATCCTACCACTGACCTCACTAATACAATTTTAAAGCGTAATTATGTGGAGTTTCCCTAATTCATCAAGAAACCATAGCGGTTGAATATTCTCGACAATGACTTCTTGACCCATATTGAACACAGAGGATTTTCTGAGGAGGACTGGAACTCTACATCACATCTACCTCAAAAGCCACAGTCACTTCCTTCTTGCTTTGAATGAGGCCACAGGTGAATAACCAATACTGTACTTCCATGTTGTACTTCAATCTGTGTATCACTAGCACATTGCCATGCAGGAGTTTCCTTCAGCTTTAATACATTTTCAATTAGATAGGTTTGTATTGTATTATTAGAAACATCCTCAGGATCAAGCATTGGACTAGAAACATTGTCAAGTGCAGATGTTGAAGACTCTCTGTGTTGCCCTCTTGGGTCTTTCACATGACAAATGTAATTCCCATAAGTATTTTTACGAATATACCATAGATGACAAAGTGCTCAAAACTGAATAGGCAAAACCCCTCAGCACAAGAAAGATGCAGAGCTCTTGGAACAGGTCCAGAGGAGGGCCACTAAGATGATCAGAGGGCTGGAGCACCTCTCCTGTGAAGAAAGGTTGAGGGGACTGGGCTTGTTTAGCTTGGAGAAGAGAAGGCTGCAAGGAGATCTCACTGTGGCCTTCTAGTACTTGAAGGGAGTGTACAAACAAGAGGGAGTATGACTGTTTATATGGGTAGATAGTGACAGGACAAGGGGGAATGGTTTTAAAAACTGAGACAGGGGAGGTTTAGGTTAGATATTAGGAGGAAGTTTTTCACTCAGAGTGTGGTCACGCACTGGAACAGGTTGCCCAAGGTGGTTGTGGATGCCCCATCCCTGGAGGCATTCAAGGCCAGGCTGGATGTGGCTCTGGGCAGCCTGGTCTGGTGCATATAGCAGGGGGGTTGAGACCCAATGATCGTTGTGGTCCTTCCCAACCCAGGCCATTCTATGATTCTATGATTCTATGATTCTATGAGTCTATCTGAAAATATCTCCAACTTTCAGGTCACTCTCATCCCCTTCACTTTGCTCCTTTATTTACTTAATCAATTTTGGATTATAATTTTGTTTTATTCTGATGAATATTTTTAAAATGCATTATCCCATAAATGAGCTAATTCATTGCACTTTATGTAAGCTCTTCTAAGCTAAGATTTTTCGTAGTCTTTCAAGCTTAAAAAAAAGTAAAGCAGACTGAAAATATTTCAGATCACAGCAACAGAGTGGCTGAGCTTGACCAGCCCCTCTGGGTCCATCTGCTCCACCCCTTCCCTGCCCAGCAGGGCCACCAGCACAGGGTGCCCGGGGCCATTTCAGGCAGCTTCTGAAGATCTCCAGGGAGGAGGCTCCAAAACCTCTCTGGGCAGCCTGTGCCAGTGCTCCTTCACTTGCACAGCACAGAAGTTCTGCCTGAGGTTCAGAGGAAACCTCCTGTACTTGCTCAGGTTTGTTCCCGTTGCCTCTTGTTCTTGCACTGGGCACCACTGCAAAGAGCCTGGCTCCATCCTCTTTGCACCCTCCCTTCAGATATTTGTACACATTGATCAGGTCCCCTCAATCCTCTTCTTCTCCAGACAGAACAGTTCCAGACCTCTCAGCATCTCCTCATAGCATAGGTGCACTGGACTCTCCCCAGCACATCCATGTCTCTAATGCACTGGAGGCACAGAACTGGGCATAGCACTCCATGTGTGGCTTCACCAGAACTGAACAGAGGTGAAGGAGGTGTGGTGATCCAGGTGATAAAGCTCCAGAGGAGCCTTATTTTAGTCAGCTCTCTGCCCAACAATGAAAACATCAGTAATGAAAATTGATCCTTCTTACAGAGTACATAGAATATTTGAAATTTATATTTTTGCCTGTCTTCATCAAAGGCCTAGTGATGAATTAGACAGAGAGAATTTGTTAGAAGAAGGATTATATTATTAAAATTGCTTTGGCTGGGAACATTAGTTGAATCTGGAAAAGACCTCTGTATGGAGACACGCCAGTTCTAAGAGCAGATACCACTGACTCAGGCATTTTCCAGAGGATGTGCGATTCACATAGCTCCCATGACTGTGACACTTCTATACAGTGGGTAACATATTTCCTCGCTCAGTAACACTTTTGCTTGTACATCTGATATTCCATCAAACACTTTTTCTGATCTTGACTCAGCTCTGTTACGTAATCTCTGGATCTATTAAGTGAAGGGTTTTACATAAGAAAAAATTGTAAAATTGGTATTTCATCTCATAGAAAATCTTTGTGGATGAGAACTAATAATTCATTGTGGTCTCAATTTTCAATTACATTCTACAACAGATAATCCTTCCTGGCATAAAAGCCTTTATTGTCACCTCAGAAATGTTGACCTAGTGGAGCTCCAAGATAAAGCCACAGTGAGACAACACTATGCAGCTGTTTCTGGTAGTACTATCGCTACCCTAGGATCACTGATGCTGTAACTTCCATTGCTCTATCGGGAAGATTCTGTGGTCACAAAAAACAGAAATTAACAGAGCCAGTGGAAGTGCAACAGATGTTAGCTCAGTGGCTCTGCTTCTGCACAACTGTTGTTGACATCAATAAAACATAAAGAAAACTTTAGTTGGACTTCATCATTTAGCCTACGTGGATGGGAGAAAAGAGAACTGAATTCGTCTCAGTGCACACAGCTTCATGCTTCCAGAGTCACCACTATTCACCCCTCCACCAAACAGCAGCTCTCCTAGTTCAGAGTGTAAAATCAAGCACATACTCTGTCACTTTGCATAGTGACCTACATATCCAACTGTGTCTCACAAAGAGTCAGATCAGGTGAACTGAAACTTCTGTTCTTCCTGTTAATGTGGTGTGCTTGCACAGCAGTGACTCAGTGGCATGGCAAAGTGGAATTACTGACATAGTGCGCATTGAAGAAAACCACTCTAACTGGGAACAGAATTATGCCAGCTGGTTTATAATCTGAAATTCACGCGGTACACGGTTACTTAGGTTAAGAAATAACCTCAGCATCATGCACCTTGATTTACCAAGTAAAGACTTATCACGTAACAATTCCACATCATTTTCAGTAGTTAAAGACATTCTGAAGGGAAGCAACAAATTCAAGATGAAGTAGTTCTACACAGACACTGCCCATACATCAGCACTTTCCACTGAGGCTCCTGGAGAAGTCCTCAGCTTCCTGTACAACAGGGTGCTGGAGAAAGTCACAGCTCCTATCTATCTCCTTAACAGTCGCCTTCTAGTTAGCATTTGTCTCTAGGAAGCCAAAAGCCCGTGCCCCAGCCCTTCTCCAGCCCGAAGTGATGCTACTGTCCATCCCCAGGAGAATAACACAGCCAGCAAGCTTCCTGTTGGAGTGAGGCTATTGTCAAGAACATAAGATTTATGGAGCCAAAAGGAGTCCCAAAGAAAACAACTGCTGCCTAGCACTTAGGATGCCGTTTTCCTGGGTTATCTGTTTTTAGCTGCATGTCGTGTAAGCTAAAACAGATAAACCAGCCAAAGCCAGCTTCCCCTGGAAGCATACTGCACACTGCTCATGAGAGCAGTCCTCAGGGAGCACACAGCCCTGTATGGCCTGGCAGGACAGAAGCAAGGACTGTCAGGACAGGAGCAGTCTGCTCATCCCCCATCCCCACTAGAGAGCTGGGCACACAACGCCCCAGGACGTGCGTGTGTGGCGAGCCCAGTGACTGGAAAGGGACCAGGGATAGGATTGTCCCAGAAGGATGGGTTTTCTGGATCCTGTCAGCCATTACCATTCGGCTTCAGAGATGATCAGGGTACTGGAGCACCTCCCCTACGAAGACAGGCTGAGGGAGCTGGGCTTGTACAGCCTGAAGAAGAGAAGGCTGTAGGGTGACCTCATTGCAGCCTTTAGTACCTAAAGGGAGCCTACAAACAGGAGGGGAGTCAACTCTTTGAAAGGGTAGATAGCGGCAGGACAAGGGGAAATGGTTTTAAGTTGAGGGAGGGAAGATTTAGGTTGGATATCAGGAGGAAGTTCTTTACTATGAGAGTGGAGAGGTGCTGGCACAGGCTGCCCAGACAGGCTGTGGATGCCCCATTCCTGGAGGTGTTCAAGGCCAGGTTGGATGGGGCCCTGGGCAGCCTGGTCTAGTATTAAATGGAGAGGTTGGTGGCCCTGCCTGTGGCAGGGGGGTTGGAGATTCATGATCCTTGAGGTCCCTTCCAACCCGGGTCATTCTGTGATTTTGTGATTCAAGTGGCTGGAGACACCCCAGAACACAAACACAAACCTTGAGCAAAAAGTGTTAATATATACATATGTACACACAGATAATATGTGTATACCTTAGACATAAATACAGTTAAAAGGAAAAGCTTTGAGGCCCATTCAAGAACTTGCATAGGCTATAAATTTAGTTACCTCAGGAAAGGTAAGCTGCAGAAACATAATCAGTCACATTTACAAAGCCAATGAGTGCTTTGTTTATTTTTATTCCAGCCCCACACCCTCTTCACAGTTTCTGCTCCCAGTGGGATCACTGCCACATGAGATAACACCTTCCTACTGGGTTTCAAAGCCAGACAGGATCTGCACCAAAGTGCTGGCTTTGCCCAGTGGGTTAACGGCAGATCCACAGCCCTCCCCGCTCCTCAGCAGATCTGTAAAGGTCTGAGCAACCGCTGGACTCGGGGCATTTATTTAGGTTGCTTCAAATGAAAGCTGCTGTTGGAAACAATTGTTGTCATGGTTTTCTTAATTGGTGAAACAACTTAAATACTAATTAGAACTTTTTGTCCTCTCTCATTTGTGTTTCTGTGCCTAAAGGAACTATTTTGCTTCAGGCTCTGCTAGAAGTCAGTTGACTAGTGCATAGCAGAGCTCCCACTTGCAACAGATGGCGACAGGGCTCTTTGCTGACAAAACGTACCATGTGTGAAGAGCTGCTCTGACAGCAGAGCATCAGCTGCCTGCCCAGCTTTGCAGAACAGGCAGCTGTAATGAAGCACTATGGCATTATGCAAATGAGAGTGCACTAGATTTTTCAAAGAAGCTGTGCTCCTTACTGCATCTTCAAATACTATTAAGTAGTTCACTGGCTATTATGGATAGCAGTAGGGGAAGAAAGAAGCTCCCAATGCTATCTGTCGACAACAATGCTGACTCAGATAAAGAGAATATCTTAGTACATGGACTTGAATTTGAATGAAGGATAAAGTGGATGACTGGTAGTTTCACGTCCCTTGACCCTTTCACAACATAGACATGTTCTCAACCTGTGGCCCTTAGGCCCAGGGAAAACATAGACTACTTCCAAGTATCAGCGAGAGCAAAACCATTTTCAGTGGGCTATTACCCACTGCATAAGGACCCAGGTAAGTGATACAGAAACACAAGTCTATTTAACTACTTACTGGCATGAGTCATACAATGGCTTGGGTTGGAAGAGACCTCAAAGATGACCTAGTTCCAACCTCTCTGCAGCAGGCAGAGCTGCCAACCACTAGATCAAGTGCTAGATCAGGTTGCCCAAGTAAGGGAATACCAGGTAACCGAAGGCCTTTTCCCTGCTAGCAGTGGTCTGTGAGAAGCTGGCTTATTCTGCAAACAGTGGAGAGCTGTGAACCCACAGCAGTCAGATAAAACACAGAAGCTGTAATTGTGCAATTCAACAGTTACTGACTGGGTCCATTGTTAGGGTGCTGTTATTTGTAGATCTTGTCCTTGGCAAGCTTGCAAAGCTGTTTATTCCTCAGATATATCGCCTATTAGCATCTGCCTTCCTCCTTATCTTTTTCGTCTCTCCACTTCAAGGCTTCTACAATTTCCTTGTCAGAAAACAATACACATCCACTGTATAGCACGCATTTATTAGTAATTACAAAGTGTGCACTTTTGAACTGGAAATCGTAACAGGAAGCATGTCTGAAGGTTGGACTGAGACGGTAAGGATAACAAAAAAAAAAACACAACTGAAAGAACTAGATAAACAATAGTAGAAAGCAGGCATTAACAATTTTGTGCTTGCCTCAAAAGCTTCAGAAGCTTTGCACTAGCACTATCTTAAAAGGGTGTTTTGCCTATATCTCCCCTAAACACTTCTGTCCAAAAGGAAATTCACTTAGAGTATTTGAAGCAAAGGCTAAAACCTGTTCAGATTTTGTGAGAAATGCCATGATGACACATAGCATGCCACAGGCTTCCATTTTCATCGCTAGTTTGTACACTCCTGCAACAAAAACGTCTTCTTCCTCTACCACTTCCACTGCCTTCTTGCTATCAATCACTGGACTCACAGTGCAATACTGTAAGCAAAATTGGCACATAAGTTGTTAAAACATTTTCTACTTCCAGGCTTCAATTGTATCTTATTTTTTAAAGAGAACAGTTAATAAAATTCAGATTACAGGTATCGTAGAGAAGTAATGGAATAGGGGAGTTCTTGGCTTTTACACAAATTGATCTGTAAGTAGAACATGGACAGAAGACTGCCAAATTAATCCTGCCATAATGTATTGCATCTGAACAAAAAGATTTCCAGTTTTAGACATTATGTTTTCCACTGCAGAACTATTATTTTACAGGAAAACTGGCAGCTTTCATAAAAGTTGCTTCACAAAGAAATAAGGTTTCATTTTCAGTAGAAACCTTCTGACCAATTATCACTTAAGTATTAAGTGTGTCCCAAATAATAATTTTGAGACAAAATAAAACACCCTGATTTGTTTCAAACCAACTCTGCTGGTATGAAGTTATTCCAGTACAGAACATCTGGAAAATGCGGACACTGATTTCTAACATAATCAAAGCTGAATATCATCCTTTTTGTAAGCCAACAGCTCATTTGCTGGGGGGCTGGCCCTTTGGGCACTGCAGCCCTTCAGCTTGCGCAGCACTCATCTGCTCCAAATACAAACATTTCTGGTTTAGTAAATTCTTCTTTCCAAAGAATAGTTATGAGGAAATCTCTTGTCTTTCAGAAGTTCACTGACATTCCAGCTGAACGGTTGTTCCACTAAATAGAGAAGTGCCAACATAACAGACTAACAATTTATCCGGTGTGACTCTAAAAGAACAAAGCCAACAAAACCAATTTGACCTTTTTTATTTTAAGTAATACATGGACATTAATTGCATAGAAAATCCAAATGTATACAAACTTGTACAAAACTCCAATCATTACTGTACAAAATTTTCAAATTCAATACTATTAAAAATCGAAGCCATGTAAGAAGAACCAAACCATTGAAAGAATCGGCCGCTAGCCGTCCATTTCTTCTATTTCATGTTAACTTGTCTGCAACACATACAAAGAAAAAATAGGCTATGAGTGTAAATCACAAATATTTTTTGCTCTGACAATCGTAACAGTATTCCTGTTTCCTAGAAACAGGTAACTGGAAAGAGAGGTAATTAAAACGTCAAAGTCAAAAAAACATTCTTCAGAGTTTACATGAAGGTATCGACTAAGC
The DNA here is from genome assembly GCA_030625065.1 of Alectoris magna. Taxonomy (NCBI): domain Eukaryota; kingdom Metazoa; phylum Chordata; class Aves; order Galliformes; family Phasianidae; genus Alectoris; species Alectoris magna. The sequence continues at coordinate 163,237,469 of CM060560.1, read as the reverse complement.
TCCTAAGTACCTGAGGTTGAAGCAATGCTGGGACAGACCCACAGTTCAAGTGGTTACGGTCGCTTTTTCTAGAGAAGCTGACATTAACACTAAATATGGATCTTGCCCACAAAACATCAGTACATCTGATAAGCTGCAGAACTGCATGCATTGACCTTTAATAGTCATCCTGGCAAAAAAAAAAACCACCAAAACGTGGACAATCAACAAAGCCTGAAGCTTAACGTCCTTTTCTCAAATTCTTTTATGTTCCATGTCAGCTATCTTAGGAAGTAATAAGGATTTTTTGGTAACAGGTTAAAAGTAGTAAGTAGCAAAAGCAACGGATTTTGTTCCAGCACTGTGTTGTACTCCAATTCATGAAGTAGCATAACGAAATATACCACAGTTGCCTTTAAGATACCTGGTTAAAAAAAGTCAAGCAACTGAGATGTTCTGTGAGTGATAATGCTGCCCCTGACTACTGCCCCAGGTCATACTGCCTCACTGCAGCAGAGTATCTTCATAATAAAGACACAGGTTACACAAAAATAATTGTCTCAGTTTCAAGAGATTGCATTAAAAAACAAACAAACAAAAAAACCCAAACATGTCTTCTGTAACGTAATTCTCAAACATAAAGGATCCGCATTTTCAACACTGGTTTAAATACTGAAGTTTTAAATTGTGATGGTAAGTTCTAAAGAGGAACTGTGTTAGTGACAGGTGAAAGGATGCTACATGATATCTACAATCACAACTTTTAAAAATATACAACCTATAAAAATAAATCATTTTACAGAACAATTTGTAGAAAACGGGTGAGAGAGATTAAGTCTTGCCCCAGAAATCCTCCTTCCTCTTCTGAGCTCGTTCCAGTATCTGAGATGCAAGTGAGCTAGAAGCTGCTGAGCGAGCAGAAATCTGAGACAGCCTGTCGTCTAGGGGGAAGAGCAACAAGGGAAAAAAATAAAGAAAAATTAAATATGCATTTCAAACACAGTTACGTTCATGGCAAGCTTGGAAAGTACAAACTCCAGAATGAGATCCGCAGCCTCGCCTGGGGAATTTTGACACCACTGCCCAATTCTCCAAGTCATCTTTACATATAGTCTCCTTTGTCAGGAGACCTCAGAATCGTCCCTCTGCCACTGACTTCTGTACAGACTAGACTCTAAAGAAAACACACTCATGAAAGCAACTCACCACTTCAAGCAAACAGGACAACCCTAGAATGCCACAACTGAAATAGCAGAACCTACATTGCCAAAATGTCCTTTTGTGCCAAAACCAGTTTGTGTGCAACAAGCTGTTGAAAGCAACGTGTCTTCTGAAGAAAACAGGAAGTTTAACACAACAGTAAGCAAGCTTTACAATGTACTTTTGAGAGGTCTTCTTTTTGAATCTAAGATTCATTTCACACCCAACAGAACTTCTAACATTAAGCGGCCTGGACCATGCTTCTGTGGCAAAGCACAATGTTATATTCCTATAACAACATTATAAAAAGGTTGCCACAGCTCTGTAAAGATGCTCTCTACAAAAAATGATCTCAATTACATTCATTCTACTGTAATGGATTAAAAAAAACCCAATAATGTAGCATTGCTTTTCAGCCCCCCATCACCAGAAAACAGCAAAGATTCCACAACTGAACCCTAATAGGATCTGCACTTCGCCAGTGTTTCAATTAATTTTTCAGTGGCATGTCTTAATCTTTGAACTCCAGTGAAAACAGCCCATAACAGGCTTACACGCTACGCATAACAACTGTATTCCCACGTATGAGAAAACTGCTGACTGCTCTTGTGCAACCAGGCACATCATTGGAATAACTCCTGGGTTTGTATGTACATGAAGAAATACCGGCATACGAAATATCTGTGAGCTGCCACACTGCAACGTTTCTGAAAGCTCAGACATCATCACTCAGATCATAGTAAAAAAGTTAAAAAAACAAAAGGTATTTACAGCACTTAAACTGTGAACAGAAAAGCTTGTGGGAAGCTGCAGAGTACTATAGGATTTTGCATGTTTTATGTAGACACACAGATGCTTGGCTGAACCATTTGCACAACCCACACATTTTCCAGCCAAATGCAATGACTAAAATAGAGAATCGGCCTGAACCTTGGTTAAAACCAAGGAGAGAAAAAACCTAAGGGGTACAAAAAAGAGCGCATGTTTACTCTGGGGTATACTTATAAATAGATTACTGTCAGATATAATCTCACTCTGCCCATACTCTGAATCAAAGGCAGGTGACTGCAAGCAGCACAGCACCAAACCAGGGTACACCAAACGCCCTGCTATGAAATGATGCAAAGCGGCCCCGACTATTGAAGCCACAGAGCCTTTGCCTGATTCATTCTACTACAAGAGTTTATGCAGGGCTGCTCACAAAAGGGCCAAGAAGATGTACTGGTGGCCCACACACATACCATCTGCTCCTCCAGAGTAACTTTACAGTAAATGGAAAAAAAAGGCCAAAACAGCAATCAGAGCAGCAGGACGCCATAAGTATCCCTAATGCATGGAGCAGAGGAATAGGTGTGAAAATTGAAGTCAGAGGAATCATTTTATGTATGCTACATATTTGCTGGTGAAGTTTCAAGCACATGTGGTACCTTTTAAGTTGCACCCATAATTACTGAAGCTGCAACCTGAGCTGTGATCATTCTGAAGTTTGCTTCTGTTGCTACCAACACAAAGATTTAAAAAAATGTGTGGGGAGGAAATGATTTAGGTATGGAGTTGAGCAAACTATATTAAGCATACCGAACCACAATGGTTTGTTTGATTTTCAACTGCGTTTACAGTGTTTGTTTATGCTGGAACATAACTTCGTGTTCTTACTTCACATTACCGGGATGAACATTTTTAATTTTCTTTCTATGAAGCCAAGAGGTATTTATGCATAACTACCAGTATACTAAACCAGTATTAGACCTCCCACATTAGCGCAAAAGTTAAAATCAAATCTAGATAACATGGTCATGATAGGCAGCGATATTTTGTGGTGATAAATACCTTCATTGTTGTAGTTCCTTTCCTGAAGAGGTAGCTGGAAAGATCTCATTTTTGGATTCCCAACATTTCCTAAGAGAAAAAAGTCATGTTGCTTTTTAGAATCATTTCTAAGTAGACAAAGGATTTTATTTCAGAACATTTTAAAATGCTACAATATTATTACTTTCATCGACATCGGCCTTCCAAATAACAAACATGCCAAAAACTCCATGACACTCCTTTACTCGAGGCTGAGGTAAAACTTACTCCATTGTGTTCTCCTCACCTGTCTTTCATAGACACTCTAACAGTTGCTTTGTGAACAACACCCCAGGTGCACAGATAGAACACAGCACCAGTTCTAACTCTTTGCAGGGAAATTTCTCTGGATTCCACCAATCCACTTAACCTGACCAGTACTTGCTCCAGTCTAGAATGGAAATATTACCTTAGTCTAACAAATCTTTATAACACAAGGACCGAGGATTGTGGGACTACTGTGGTCAGCTACTGTAAGGTGAAAACCTTACCACAACGGCAATGTAAGCAGATAAGCTTTATTCTGACTAAGGGGTAGAGGACTCTTCTTTATCAAATGTGCCCGCAACAGTTGTTAAAAATCACTAAAACACTCCAGCACAAATTCCTCCTAAGCAGAGAATATTCACTGAAGAGTCAAAAATACCCTTTATGTGACTTTCCTCGATATCCAATAATTTTTTAATGATTTTTTTTGTTTTGTTTCTAAGTTCTGCAGAAATAGTTAAGGAGCTTATTTCTCAGAAATTCACCACCTCTGCAATATAATGATATGCTCTAAAGGTCTTGTTACATATCTCTGTTGGTCACTCTAGCTGGATGGACTTACAGTTATAGCCTAACGATAAATATTACAACTGTTTGTGGTAAACCAAATAGTTCTCACAGTAAGTGGGTACTTACTGAAATTAATAGAACAGAATTAGACAACAAACCACAGAACAGAATTACATTAGTGGAATCTAAAACTAAGGTGGATAGTTATTGCACACCTTTCCTTCGGATCCTCAGCAAGACTAAACGTATAGTACAATCTTTTGTTTATAAACACTTCTTTGTAAAGTTCGTAAGACAGCAAGCTCAGCACTCCCTTGGCCTGAATACTGCAAGGTAGCTATTTCCATCTTGGGACAATCTTTAACACAGCCAATTAATCAACAATACGCACCATTATGCTGGAATTCAGGATCCTTGAGAGTCCCCTGAATACGAGGAGAGGGACTCCAGCAAGGCATAGGGCGGTTTCTGCTTGACTTCAGCACAGGAGGTGTAGAGGACTGCTCTCGATATGTTGAATTAATAGCAACTGTCTCACCAGAAGCACCATTGGGATGCCACTGATCCTGACGAAGTGGCAGAGGATCCACAGTTCCCAGTCCAGCGGGTGGAGAGGTAAGGAGTGAAACAGCTTTCACTTTTGCTTCAGGCTAAAAACACAATAGAGAAGGAATCATAGAATAGCTTGGGTTGGAAGGGACCTCAAGGATCTGTGATTCTGTGATCCTCAAGTCACAAAAGGAAGGAAAAAAAAAAAAAAAAAAAGCACTTCATATACACTAACAGCCTACAGTCCCTCACATACGCAGCTAATGTTTTTAAGGGGAAAATGAACAACTCCTGATTACAACTTTGCTTTTCCCCCCATACATTTAGTAGAAATGGCCCAAACGCAGCTCATCTCATCTCACTCCTTTGTTTGATTAAAAAAAAACATATTTTTTATTCAGACATCAGCCCTTCTAGTCACAGATGCTGAAAATTTTACAATAGCGAACGACAACTCAAGAGAAAGAATTATTAAGTTATTATTCAGAATTACTTTAAAAGCATATCCCTAAAAAGCACTACACTAAGTCCCTTTCCTCACTCACCCGGAAGGACCTTCTTTGTGAAGCTTCTCTTGCACCTTGCTTCACTGAGGAAGGATCTGTTCCTAAATTTCTCACTCTCTGCCGTGAGGATGACTTGAATTTAGGAGGAGACACTAGAACCGCACCTCCTATTGTAGAGGAGAAGATAAAAAAAAATGCAAACTTGCTGAACTAATTCATACATGTCTGTTTTTCTTTAGTTCTTGATTTTGTATTCAAAAGTCCCTATTACCAACAGCAGGGGTAGTGAGATCATGATGAGTCCTCTGAGCTCGGCCAAGTGCTCTCAGCTTTGGAGTAGGAAGTCTGCCACCGGGCTCCGAGGATACAGAAGAAGAATCTGACACAGCCGCAGGAGAATTCAGCAGGCAGGCATTCTCACTGCAAAAATGAGGAATGATTCCAGGATTATCTAAGGCGTTGGGCATCTTGCATTCAAATGTTTCGCTACTAATACATTCCTACGATGAAGGTAAGTCAGTCAGGGCCAGAAAACAGCAACATCCCGTAGCTAAAACATCTGTTTGCAATGGGGAATCCTGAATTCCAGCCTCTGAGCCTCAGTTTCTGTTGTGCTGTTGTTTTTTTTAAACGTAACTGGCTAAGATACATAAACAGACTCAAGCTTCAAATTCAGGCTCTTTGTTTTCTGATAAACCTTGAATGCTTTGCTGCACAGCAGCACAGGTGTCACCCAGAGCAACTCTGAACCTGACTGCTAACAAACACCTCAGAAGTTGTAATGCGGGTTTGACTTTTCAGTCAGCATTGTGAAACTGAAACCAAACACAATGGAGAATACAAAATGCTTAGGTAGGGCCAAAGTTACTCAGATTTAAATACATACCAAACTAACATGCTGTTCTACCAAAAATGCTTACAAAAGTTGCACAGTAAAAAGCCAGAGATGTCAGTAACTAGATATATTAAGGATCTTTCAACAGACAAATACAGTAATACACACTGTACTATGCACACAGAAATGACCTCTTTTTTTTCTAGATTCCCCTACATATCTCCCTCATTTGGGCTCACTGTTGATTTCTGGATGCTAGTAAATTCTTTTCTGCCAAGTCCTCTATCTTTGCCCACGAGTTTTCTTCAGAAAGGCAGACACATGAAGACAAGATTAGAATGGACTCTACCCTTTCAGCACTACATTGTCAACCTGAAGCAGATTGTGACCTTTGATTTTCACTACACTTTGCTATTGTGCAATGAACAGCTTCTTCTGATAGGCCCACACTGCAAATTTTAAAGCTTTTGGAAAAATTCATCACATTTTTTCACACTTCCATACAAATTACAACTTAAGTCTTGCAAGCTAGAAATCCAGTATTCCTAATGATGGATCCATTTCCATCATCCAACTCAAAGTTCTGAGGTTTCCTATTCATTATCAAACTATTAAAAACAAAACTAGAGTAACACCGAATTATACTTGCATAAGTAAGTCTGCTTTAAAAACAAAAGTAAATTAACCTACGCATTTCTGAGATGTTAGGGGAAAAGAATATATATGCCACAAGAATGTTCAGTTTTACCCTTCAATTTTGTTATCTTCATTTATACCCTTATTGTTTTTTTCTAAATTCTGTGTCACAACTGCAGCTTGCTCGTTTTCTTTTTCTTCTTCTTCTGCTGATTGCTGACACTCTTTTTCTTCAGTGCCTTCTTGTTCACCCCAAACTAAACGTCTTTTTACTGGAACAGTTGGTGCATCTGACAAGCCTTTCTTCTCAGTGTCATCCTGGTGAGACTGTTCTCTGGAGCCAGGTTGCTGCAGCATTTTTGGCCTTGGTGCAGTCTCCTTTTCAGAAACTCTGGGTAACAAAGAAAGCACTGTTTTATACCACTGAATTGCATAATACGTATGCATCTATACAGAGCACATTCATCTAGTTCAGTCCTTCGTAATAAATGCAGCTCAGATACTAAAAAGTAGTAGAGTTAACATAATGTATACATATTGAGACTTTAACTGATGATTAAGCAATCTATTTTCAAACTAGACTACGAAAACTCTGAACTGCTATTTCAAAAAGTGGACTGTAAAATTTGGGCTCTATTTCCAAACTGAAAAATAATAAAATTATCAGAATACACAAATGGATTTTCTTCCCTCTTCATTTGGGTAACAGCTGTCTGTACGTTTCAGTAAAATACTATTTCTGAAGTTTCCTAGCAAAATATTTATTAATCTACCTGGTATTCAAAGAAAGGACCATTCCAGTTTATAAGCCTATATCTCTGAAGTAAACTGTGTCTAAGATTCAATCACCAGCATATTAACTAATCCCAACAAGAACACTGACAAAATCCGAGCAGGCAAAACACACTTCACATCACTCCAATGGAAAGATGAATATTTCTTCAGTATGACTCAAGAGATAAATTTCTCCATACTTGACAAGACTACAGTTGCCACACTAAATACGCATTTGTGGTTAACCATAAGGGAGTAGCATTTCTCTTCTTTTGGAAGACTTGACCATTCTTCATTTTAAATTGGAGCACATATCAACCTATACATCTCTGAAACAGTCAACATTCACATCTGTTCCAGAAAATTTACGTATAGTCTAACTAGCAAGATCTCGAAGCTAAGCCAGTCTAAAGCATTTTGCTCAGTTTCAGAGCTGCAGAACAAAATGTAGGAATGACTACCTTACCCAGCAAGATCTAGTGCTTTGATGTCATTGCTGATGCTTTCTTCTGAACTGGAATCTGAGGACACATCCCACAGACTGTTATTATCAGATAGGAGCTGGTTGAGATGGTATCGAGAGAAGTGTGTTCCCTCTATTCGTTGCCTGTAAGCCTTTGCTCTTGCTCGAAGTTCTCTCACCTGCACACCAAGGCTACATAAGCTGCATGCCAATTTAAAGTTCACTTACATACTACTAGCAAGTACTCGCATTAGCTAATGGCAGCTAAAAGAGAAAGGCAAATTACTCATAACGCAGTCGCCCACAGCGCAAACACTGCATGCTGCAGTAAGTGCAACAAAAGGAAAGCAAAAACAACAGAAGTTTGTGTTTAGCAAGCATATTTGAGCCATTAAGCCAAAGCAAATTATCAATTACTCGTTCAATGAGCACAAAAAGTTATGCAGCGTCTATGAATAAGCTTAGTACTGGATTCTAGTTTTTCCATCAGTGTTCAGGCACAGCACAGTGCTCCAAACTTTAGAACAAGAACTTAGATGCAACACACCTCCATATACCACATGGAATTTAAGGGGTTTTGAGATGCCTAAAGAGAGGAATACAGAATTATTTCAGAATTTCTTAATTTTCTCTCAACACTACATTACCATTGTAAATTCATCAGAATCTAAGGAAGAAACTAAGTACACAGCTCTATGCTGCCTCCCTGAGATTCAGTAAAAAGATGTAAAACAGACATATCAACACTGCTATTACACCAGTTTTCACTGAGTTCAAGGAAACTGATTTACATTTCTAGGCCTTAACATGTAAAAATACATCTACTGTATATTAATTTGTATTTCAAGTCAACCTATACGCATATGTAATACTGAGTTCATAAACTGTGAACACTGCACCTGTCTCTTGCTACACTAATCTCAGTGAGGAGATGATGACTACATGAGATTTCTTGGTACTACTGTATGTAAGTCAAAACATCAAAATCATTCCTTCTAGGCTAGCACTAACAATACAAATGAGATGTTAAAATGTCAGCTTTGGTTTCAAAAGGTAAAAATGGCAAGCCCTCTCATTAGACACAATACAGTTGAAATTACACTGACATACTGGTTAAAACTGGTTTCAACACTCCCCGTCTTCAGTCTTTCAAACACAATTTAAAGAGCAGGAATACAAAGCAGCAATAAAAATTTACTTTTATTTTGAAATGATTCAAAACAAGTTCCCAATATTGTATGAATTTTGCCTCACTAAAAACGGTTCACAGGAACTATGCATTTTGTCAAAAAGAAGCTTCCTTTAGTACATTTTCTTCAATTTATTTATTTATGTTGATTTCACAATAAGCTTAACAAAGTTCTTCCTGCAAGGAAGGGTTATAAGTGAGCCAAATTCCACAAATCCCACTAAAAAGCAATTGGACACAGAAGATGGATATCCACTTAGCCTGCGCCAGCTAATATCCCAATAGTTGACCCATTAAACTTCCAAAGAATAGTCCATTAAAAATATATACTTGTCATTTTACAAAGAGAATTTAAAGGTGCAAGCGAGTTACTGGATTATTCACTTTAAATAGAAGAATGATAAATTAATTATGATAGTCACAACAGAAGGAATACAAAACCAGAGCAACAGGACACTGCAGGGGGAGGAAGAATACTATGTCTCCAGTGAATTGTGAAGAAGTACAAAGGACAACCAACTCCTTCAGCGACTCAGCAGGCAGCGTTATCTCAGCAGGACACTGGCCCCAGAGAGTCCTAATGTGATTATGAATTGTCCGCATTAATTTTTCAAAAGCATAATTCAAAGAGATCTTTTCATTCTACTGCTGAAAAGCAGCCCTTAATAATATATTATAGTGTAGCAGTTTAGCAATAATCACTACACTTAAGGTCACATCAGGACTCCATTACGGTCCTTGCTGTTTGAGCTCAAAACTTCAGTCTATTTTTCAGATCCAAAGTTATCCATGAAAGGTCTCAACTGGGAAAGCAGACCAGAGCAGCCAGAGCTCATCATCTAATCACACTACAGTGAAATGCTCCGTAGGCACCTTCAGCATGGATGAGCCTCGAAGAGCAATCAGAGATAATGGTTAAGATGGTGCTCCGAAGAACAGTCATGTCAGTGCATTATTATGGGAGTGTGTATGGAATCATTTAGAAACCAGAACAACTGCTAAGAAACTGATAGGGTAGCCTGTACTGCGAATAACCAGAGTACTTTTGCTGCTTCCAGTAGAAGTGGTTAGCTTGGCAGTTTTTCCAAGTTTTTTACATTCCTGGAACAACCTGCAGTAATATATCTCTCAAACAGCTAAATTCTTTTCTGTATCTCAACGTTGAAGGAAATATTTAATTCAGTTATACTAATTCAGACACGCTGGATTTCATCCTGTAATGAACTCATTCAAATGAATTAAAAAAGAAAAAAAAAAAAAAAAAAGCTGGCAAAGGATCTGCCAGGATTTTTATTCTTGTATTAACAGAGGTTTTAATAATTAATCTTGGTTTTCTCCCAGCCTATCTGTACAACCGGAAAATTCTGAGCTTTAAGCTTGTTGTTTGCTTCCACTACGCCCAAAAAAACCCCTTATTTTTGGGAGTGATAAACCCAGGAGATTTATATAGAAATGCTAACAAGGCAGTGACAAACAAAACAAAACAACAACAACAAAAAGATTACATAGAAAATCCCACCAAGTAACACATTTGCACAAGCTAAAGGGTGTTTGTCTCCCAGACAAACTACTGTGATATGCCCACACAAAGTGAATCAAAGTTAACGGGAGGAAAAATTCAAGTAATTCCAATTCTAAAACGCTCTCCTATATGAAGTCATACTTAGATGTAATGTAGGTATGTATATATAAAAAATGCGTACATTATATATACTCGTAATCAACAAAACATTTGTTATTATCGTCTTAAAATTTGGTTCTTCCAGCTACCCAGCGCAACTCCTTCGCTTAGAAGGTCCCAAAAATCCAACTGTTTTTTTGAATTCTCCATGAGGTGACTCTTCTCCTGTTTTTCTGCATTTCTTGTCAGCAAGAAAATCTCCATCAAAAAGTCAGATACATCCAAAACACATATCCTTAAATGGGTGAATTTCTTCATTTCCACCGCACTCTAATTAAATGTCATATATTTATATACAAAAAGGATCCTGCCTGGTAAAGCATAACACCTGAAGCTGATATCAGGTCCAGTTTCAAAAATTACTGATACAACACCCAGTCTCCAGACAAAAGACCTAAACGCCAGAAAAATTATATATTCTACAGAAACATTCTGCATGCTGCTTTACAGTCAGGCTGCATGCAGCAGCTTGGGTTATTCTACAGCCTTAGTGATGGTGTCCATCAAAATTAAAATATTTCTTGTTTTCAGTTCTCCAACATCCTTACATGGCAGTTTTTGCATAATGGATTATCTCATTACATGCATAATAACTGCTTCTCATTAAATATTCAATATATATACATTTTTGCCTAAGAAGAAAAGTAAAATGACTTGCATGTTCAAGTCTAGTAAGACAACACAGAACTGAAAGCTACCACACAATCACTTTTCCTAGAGAATTCTGCCTGCTAAAGCTCGAAGCCCAACACTCTAGAGTCATTCCCTCCAGTTCTGCCTTCCATGTCAGCTTGGTCCTTACTCATGAGACAATTCACATTTTACAAGTATTTGCCACATATTTAGCAGCACATCGCATCTTAAGAAGACTCCTTCTATCAGATGAGAAAAGCTGAAGTCAATTTAGTGACATTTGACAGTTGCAGAACTAGCTCTAACAGTTTCCTACGTACTGCTAAAGGGTTTTGTGAGGAGTTGCTGAGGGAACTGGGATTGTTCAGTCTGGAGAAGATCTGGGGAGACCCTATCACTCTCTACAACTGACTGAAAGGAGGCTGTGGTGAGGTGGGGGTTGGCGTCTTCTCCCAGGTAACAGTGATAGAATGAGAGGTAATGGCCTTAAATTGTGCCAGAAGAGGTTCAGGTTGCATATAAGGAAAAACTTATTCTCAGAAAGGGTAGTGAGGTACTGGCACGGGCTGCCCAGAGGTGGTGGAGTCACCATCCCCAGAGGTGTTCAAGATGGTGGCCCTGCTCTGACTGATTCTGATTCATAAGGGAAACAGTTTCTCCAGTATTTTCCATGTCATGTTAATTTATTTATTTTTTAAATCACACTGTTTCTTATTTTTTCTTACTTCTGCCTTGTCAGAATCAAACCTTCTTTGCAGTCACCTGCAAGAGCTTGAGTTGTTAGCATTACAATGTCAAATCACAGTTCAAATTATTTTACATATAAAAAGCATAATACAAACCATATTCAGGCCTCTCATTTAAAAAAAAAAACAAAAAACAAAAAAACAAAAACAAAAAACCACTCACCTGATTGGGAACTTTACTCCTAATACGAGACCAAGCTCCATCTTTGTAGAAATACTGGGCTGGAGACAAAAATTTTGACCTATATTCAGTGTTCATCTTCCTAAGAAATCAAAAATAAAGAGAAGAAAACACAAAGAATTATCCTTGATATCCAAAAGACTCCTGAAGAGCATTTTTTAAGTTACATCAAGAATAAAAAGTATTCTTGCACTTAAATCCCAGGGCTCAAGTGTGAAAACATAATCTTTTGAAACACAGCTCGCTCGTATCAACACAACTAGGAAAGACATGAAAAGCTCCTTCGGTTGGCAATTATTCCTGATTGTTTTTCCTACCAGCACTTCTGCCAGAAGCTTTTGCCCTCTCAGCAAATCAGAAGAACACAGTAACACACACAAGGCTTTATTACTTTGATATAAAATGAAATACCTTGGTTTAAATCATAGATGAAGGGGCATTTAAGTAAAATGCCTGGTTTGGCACCAACACAGCCAGGATACTTCCTTCTATGAATGCTACTATAAAGGCAATACACTCTGCTTATGAGTGGGGTGTGCTTTTGAGGTAGATCCATGTGACTACCAGAACCATGTTCAGTATTAATTCATCTATTTCCTCCTGTTTGGGATTTTCAGAAGCATTCAGGGTTCCTAAAGACATTTTCCCTTCTGTCACAAGCACAGAGAAAAATGAGCATTGTCTAACCTAAAGCAATAATACCAGTCCTTTAACCACTGAACTGCGGATCGATTAGCTCAAATCTCAAGTTTTTTTTCTTTTTCTTTCTAATTGTGCTTTAAAACATTGCTAACTTTATTTTCATATACCCAATATCAAGTGAATAAAAACTTTTCTCAGTCCTTCAGAAATAGATCACAGATCATCAGAGAATAAAATGCACCTTGTGAAAATAAAAGTATCAGAGGAAAAGAATATACTCAGAACTTCTTTCCATGTGTCCCTTTTTTGTAACTCACAGAATTTCTTGTTTTATTCAAAAAATAATTGATTAACTCAAAAACACATCAATGCTGCACCTTAGTCCCAGTAGTTCAGTATCACAGGCAGGTCATGCAACACAGGTTGCATACAAAGCGCAAGTCTTGCCTGCATACTGAGAACTTGCACATTTTCCACAATTGTTTGCCCAGTCATTGCTTTGGAAACTTTTGTTTTGTTCTACCAGACTGAAGGGGTAAGAGGCAGAAGTCTGTCTCTAAATGAGTAGCAAATGATCAAGAACTTTTCACAGAATTTTACACTAAAAAAATCAACTAGCTGATCTAAAACTTCAAGGAACTACAAAATCCTAAGAGTGTAAGATTTCAAGTGCATTACATCCACATGCTTTTTCACAAAGTGATACTACCTCACAGTATCTTATCATTTTGCCATTATCTCCCAAGACCCAGTTAAGCCTCATGTCCCACCTCCAACTGAATGCCTTGACACCACCAGAAAATTATATGAATTAAAGCAACCTGTAGGAGATGCATAACGCATGAACGCTGCAGAGATAGAATAGATTTCTGCATTTTTAAACTTGCATCCATTCTGGGTTTTTATTTCTCTGACAGATCTCAGACGCCTGGAAAATGGGAATAGGATTTCAGTTTTTACAGCGAGGGCATGTGGCAGAAGAAAAAGATGCTTAGATATCTCTCAGCAATATACAACACTGTTTTCTTTCAGTGCTTGTCCTATTACCCAGTACAGGACAAATTTCTTTACTGCCTTTTACTTCACATGTTTACTTGCACTCCTCTATGGGACAGATGGTGGTACGGAATAGAGAAAGAAGACATCAGGTACAATCAAAACAGTCTGAAGGCAGGTAGAGCAAGCACAAGAAAGCTGTATGCAAGGTGACTACAACTTCCAAAGCACTCACTGAAAGTGCAGTAGCAGCACTACAGCGATTTAATTTCACTCATGTTAAGTGTATTTATTTGCAATCATATTATTCTTGTATCAGGAGGTTTAACTGAAGCAGCGTGTTTAAAAGCTTCCACTTCCACTGCCTGGAGAAAAAGATGCAAATTCGCACCAGGTTTTTATGTACCACAGGAAGCTCAGTCCCAGAGCTGCAGGGGACAGACACCACATTTCCTTCAGTAACAACAGGACTACATAGTTATAGGTCATCATCCACAATTCTAAACAGGCTGTTGCACACCTATTCACGAGGCAGGTTTTCTCATTTTATACATACCCACGATTTGCATGTAAAGAAAGGGGCTTTTGACTGATACGCTGCTTATTTTTTCGTTTAGGATGTTTCTGCTCTGATTTCCCTTGTTTTGATGCATCTTCTGCTGGCTTTTGTAACAGTTCTTCCCTCTTAGTCTGAAGCAAAGATAATTTTAAAAATAGTGTATTAACTAACAAACTGAACACCCTCCTATTCCCTCTGACACCAAACTTTCGCAAACAGTTCATTGTTATTTTAAAATGTTAACTGTTTTACATATTTAATAGAAGCAAGCATATTACATTCCTCTGTTAATACAACAATAAATCACCAGAACGCCAAAGCTATAATTCTGAGTGCAACATTCTCTTAGTTAGATTATGTATTTTGCACACTTCACACGATGAATTTAGCATGAAACAGAAATAAAAGAGTAGCATACCCAAGCATTCTAACTGGAGTTAACGTGAATTTCCGGAATTTATAATTTAAATAAATAACTCAATGACGCTCTCAGTCTTACAGTGAGGCAATGGAAACTATTGTATAATAAACAAAAATGAGAACTTTTCATTTGCTGCCAGTCTGTTTTTGAAAGGGTCAGACTGATTTGTTCAGCTTTCACAGCAAAGACCTTTTTTTCCTGCTTATGTTATACCCTTGGAAATCTCAAGTATTATTTCTGATTCTACTGCAGATCTTTACAGAAATTCTTCAAATTCAAGAAAACCAGAATGAAAAGGGGAAAAAAAAAAAAAAAAAAAACCCAAAGCATCACAAAATCTTGTTTTTTTGTCCTTTAAAATGCTCAAAGAGAATACACAGGTATAAACCAAAAGTGTTTTGACCACTTCTGCCAAACATCATCTCCTCATGTCTTCTCTTCTTTTTCTGACACTTTCACTTTATCAGTTCTCTTGGGGAAACATAACCTAAATTTTCGATACTAGAAGCAAAGAAACACTTCCTGAAATCCTCCTGCCCTTCAGGCTGTCTTCACATCTGCTACAAGAGGCAAAAGAGCACATAATGCCTGTCCCTCTCAAATGAGATTTAAAGCACCAGAAAAGCCTGGGTTCTAAATGATAAAGCCTCCAAGCTGACAATCATTTTTAAGTACCTCAAGAGTACCAACAACTTAAACTGAGCCAACGCACTCTATTTGCTTGGCAACAGTCCCAACTGAACATCTTCCTTTACAAAGACTCTTTTATCAATACACAGATGTGTATTGAAGAGACTCACGGGTGGCCCTTCTACCTAATACACAATGTCCCATTACAGCCCTCTACTTGCCTTTCAACTCACAACCAAATAACCACTGAATCACAGAATGGCTTGGGTTGGAAGGGACCTCAAAGATCGAACTCCCCTCAAAGATCGAACTCACGCTTGAACTCCCCTGCCACAGGCAAGGCCACCAACCTCCAGATCTGGTACCACACCACGCTGCCCAGGGCCCCATCCAACCTGTCCTTGAACACCTCCAGGGATGGAGCATCCACAACCTCTCCGGGCAGCCTGTGCCAGCACCTCACCATTCTCTGTATATCTCTATAAAGAACTTCCCCGACATCCAAAAAAATGACAGCAAAGAGAAATGAATGATAACTCTTCCTCCATCTTCCTTTACACTACAACTGTCGTCTAAAAATCAGTTCCACCTGTGTTTACACATTATTTCTTTGTTTTTAATCCACACACTATCTGACTTACCCAAAAAGTTCCAGACCTCTGCCCACCCAGCCCTGCTGAAAACTAAGAGACTACAACGGTAGCAACAAGAGAATAAAGAGGAGAATTAGAAAGTTTCAATAAAAATAAATAAATCAATATATTGAAAACTCATAATCAAATTAAGGTGCCAGTTCAAGGGAAAAAAAATGACTTCATAAACAAAACAAATGCATTACAGAAACTGCTACTGCAAAGAGAGCAGTAACAGTGTTATTTCCAGTCCTTTACAGCAAAACCATTATTGACTGAGTCCAGTGACATTAATAACAGCTATAACATGTAACTTTAGAAAATGTTTTAAAACCCATTCCCACATTACTGAAAAGAACAATCAAATCTATTAAAGAATAGATATGCCTTTCTTTTAGGGAAATATTTACTTGCTCACAAACCAGAAATTCTTTCTCTTCTGAACATTTCTCTTGTGGAGCCTTCGCAGCAGGAGAACCTTCAAAATTTCTCACATTTTCAGTTTCAGAAGTAACTGCAGGAGGTTTAAATGGAGGTACAGGTTTACTCACATTGTAAAGAGCCTTTAGAAGAGAGGGGAAAAAAAAAACAGTAATAACAACATTGTGATTTGCTTTAATTTGAGCTAAATTTTCAAAATCAGTTAATCAATTCACACAAATGCGCTCACAAATCAGCAGAGAGGCAGCCATGCGTAAATACACAACATGTGCAGACTAAGTAACTTCTAGGGCAAACTGAAGAGAAACTTATTTTCAAAAAAAATACATTACAGGAGATGGAATCAGGTCAGGTTAGACCTGTACTCAAGTGCTATTGTTACTGAACTCCATTAACAGAGGTTATTTTTATTTGGGAAAGCAGTGGGGGAATGTTGCAGGTCAGACTTTTATACACGATCTTTTCTTTTTCAAATACATGCCAGAGAACTCCCTAGGAGTCCTCAGTACACGCCCCGTCCTAACAACTGTTCTCTGATTTAGAACAGAATGCTTAGGGCTTGGCGGTTTTATCTAAGTAGTTTTTCAACCACTACTGCATTTATTGTAAGCCAAAGTACAGAGTTGGCCTAATATGTCTTTTGGTGTCAACCCTTTACATGGCGCTGAGAGTTAAAAGATGATGCTGTATGTCACATGTGGCATACATTTTCCTCAGCTTTACTATGTGAGTTTGGGTCAGACTTCTAACCTAACTCAGATAACTTGGTCATTTTCCACAGAACTTTCTTTGAGAGAGAGTTACTGCCATTATTCAATATCCCAGTATGCTTTTCATCATCTCAGCAACAATCAGAAGAAAAACAGATTGTTAATATTTCAATTTTTAATCATGACATTGTAGCCTTAAGCTCAGAAGCTGCAGTTACAAATATTTAGATTTTCTCTAAGCTCTGTTTATCTAAGCATTTATAGTACTTACAGACTTATTCTTAGGGTTTCCTATTCTCTATAATCTGTGTTGAAAAAAGTTTGCTAATTTAGTTTCTACATTCTTTCCTCTGAAATAGCACAATATTCACAAGCGTCAAACTGACATTCTGGGACCAAACTCTTCCTCAACCAGTTTATTCTACCACCATGCTTGTCAGTGACTTTTCCTTGCATAAGGGACTGCTGGGAAAAAAGGTCTCTCAAAGCATGTCCACCTGCTTGGTACCGCAACAAGAAAAAGACAGGAACAGGTTTTGGAGGAATTATTCCTGGTCATCATTTATTGCATTCAAAAGCTGCTACTAAGCAAATCTGCAACCTGTTGATAAAACCAGAGGTAGCACTATCTGTAGTAATCCTATTAATGCATATGCTTCTTGTGAGGAAACAGAAAACAGAATAGAAATTGTCTTTTACAGCAAAGTTTAAAAATCCAAATTCTTCAGGACAGCCTATACTGTAAGAGGGCCAAAAGACAGACTGGGTCTCCTCACTTCTGACCTCAGCAACAATAAATTGAAAATGCAAAGCAGTCTCGCAGTCAGAATTATTCTTTATGGCCAGATTAGAAATAGCAGGATTTGCAATCCTACAAAGTCCAAAAAATGGATGAGATACATCGAAACACAAGAGTCTTTTAAAATCAGGAGATTCCACTTCTAAATATAAGCAGTTCTCCTGAAAGAAAACTATAGCCGAGTAACTACAGAGATGCCTTTTGGGGCCTACAAGCACATGTGCACAGAGATTAAGAAACTGTGGTAACCCATAAAAGATCATGAGAATAAATACTGAAACCTGCATGATTTCAGTGGCAAGACATTACAACACAGAACACCTGAACATTCCTATGCTGATCAGCTACATACTAAACACAAAAATTATGAAAATAAAGAGTAAGACTTAGAGCACCTGAAGTTAATTCATGAAAACTGAAGAAAATGGTCTTTGAAAGAGCTGAATACAAGCAGGAAGGAAATGATCAAGTAGTTATACCTGGCTACAGTGAAGAATCATGGGAAAACATATCTAACCATATTGCACTTCTGTATATGGTTAAGGGAGGTGAAAAAGACATACATAACAGCATGCCAGATTATGAAAGGAAAGAAGAAAAGAGGCAGGAAGAAAAAACGAAAGAGAGGGGGGAAAAAAGGGAAAGAGAGGGGGGGAAAAAAAAGGAAAGGGGGAAAAAAAAAGGAAAGGGAGGAAAATGAGCAACTTTCCTTGTAAAAGAAATCTACTTTTTGAAACTTTTTTGAGTTACCTCTTCAGCTGCAAGGATTGGTGACTTTTCATGAAGACTCTTCCAAACAAACTGACTTTGATATTCAGAATTTCTAGGGAAAGTACTTAAATGGGGAATATTCATGCCTGTTTTCCTCTGAAGGACTCTGTGAAGCTGAAAACATAAAAAAGCAGAGAATTTTACATCAATTGCTCCCTTTCCTACCACGTTTTGCAAGTCAGAAATCTTTTCAACGCACATCTTGAAGCCAATTTTTCTGTTGCTATTGTTACATGAATTACATGAATGCAAAGCACATTTTCTCATTTTGTTGCTGTTGTTATATGAATTACATGAATGCAAAGCACATTTTCTCATTTTAGTCAACAATCCCAAAAAGTCTATAAGCCATTGGCTAAATCCTTGTTTAACTGATATCAATCCAGACTGCATGTGAACGGAAGAAGCCCTATTGACCTACACAGAACCAAAATCTGATCTCAAAAGTACTGTTCTCCCAACAAAGAAGCTACAGTAGAAGAACATCAAAATACAGAACTAAGGAGAGTTAAACAACAGAGGCTAGTGTAAGTGTATTAAACTACTGTAAATATCAGAGGAGTAGTTTTTATATAAGTAAATTAAAAAAAGTCTTCCCTTACCCCATTGTTCACCTTTTCTGCTTCTTTTTTTTGAGATACAAACGCTTCCTTTTGATTAAGTGGAGCTACAGGTGGTGATTTCTTCATACTATTTTCTGCAAGGGCAAGAGCAGTTTCGACTCCAGAATCTGAAGAATGTGATCGAACTTTCGGGGGGAGCCTTGGTCCTTCTGGTGTTTCAGTGTTTTCCTGATTCACATCATTACTGTGGTCTATATGCGACTCTGTAGTCTTGAGAGCCTCTGTTTCAACTGGGTCATCCAAATCACAATCCCCTGTCCATTCAAAGGACTTTGAAATCTGTGGGTTATGGTAAGGTACTCTTCTCTTTGAAATGAAGTTTGGTTCTCTTGTGATTCCTAAAAAAAGGCGTTTCTAAGTTTAACATAAAACATAATCCTGAGTATATAGTATCACTGTATTACAAGAAGAAACTGGAAGTTTATCATCCAATAGATTATTAGAGAAAAACTATTTTTTTTTGAGCAATGAGAGCCTATGAATTATGAGCACAACTGTAAAATCACGGCTTCTATCACATCTGTAAATGCCTTTCCACTAAACAGGGACCGTAACATGGCACTCCAGGACCACACTGAATAAAACCCTATAAATAAAATACGGCCAATGAACAATCTTCTCCAAGTTGATTCTGAGAACAGAAAAACAGAGGTGGTGGTTAATGCAGACACAGAATAACCAGTCTGCAGCCATGAAGTACCTCACAAGCACTGTGTACCTGCTAGACAGGTTCTCACAGCGCAGGGACCATGACAGATCCTTAATACAACTGTAGATCATTAAAGAAGAGATGCTTGAATTCATTTCCATCTTTAAATATCTTGCAGGGTTGACTTAAAACTTTTTATCTCAGATCACGGGTAACTTTTCACAGCACAAACATAAAGTAGTTTTCAAAATTCTAAAAACATCACATAGAAAGACAAGGTATCCAGTTATTTTAAAGAGTTTCTGACTTTCACACACACAGATAAAAATGAAAATACCCTGCCATTTTAAGACAAGGATTGAATGGTTGAACTCATTTAAAGTAGGAAATGACAATCCAGCTGTGAAGTGTGGAACTATAATGGAAAAATAATTGAAGGATTGTAACTGGTTGAAAGAAACAGTTTCTAGGAGGGATTGAAACTCCTGTTTTGTGGGGTTAATAAATAAATAAATAAAAACCAGTGTCAACAGAGACAACAGCCTGCATTGAAAAGTATACAAAATGTCCAACAGGATACAAATATTCAACAGGACATTGGATCCAATTCTGTCCAACTTCCAACGACACACGGGTACTTGGAAATAACTTCAGTGGAGAAACACCGGAAAAGTTGCAGGAAAAAAAACTCAGAGCATCTGCACCTATTTTTCTGGTAGTGTTCCAAGTCATTCTTAAAACTGTCAACTATGCATTTCAACAAAAACAGCAAGTGAATTAACAACAGCAATCTGCACAGATGGTAAAGTCCTACAAGGTGTCAAGAGAGACATTCAAAGATACACACTGTTAAGTGGCCAGAAAAAAGGTGGGAGTAAAAATGAATCCAAAAATATAAGAAAACTAAACCAAGCACACAAAATCACAGCTACAGCGCAAGGAGGAGAGCTGTATTGCTAACTCATGACTTTATTGCAAGTCTTGCAATAGTTGCTGTATAAGCCTCACCATCCCACACAACTGGAGATGATTCACAACTTACAGTTTTCACCAGAGGTTAATATGTTTGCATGTTCTCATGTTTCAGGCTTTGTGGAAATTGCTCTCTTAAATACAGGTACCCACACATACAAACACACGTGTTAAGGAAACCAAGGCTAAAGAAATACATATTTTGCAGTAAGTGGAAAAAAGTAGTTGTATATATAAAATACAAGTTTTGGCAAAGTTAGATTAGTTACTGAAACGACTAATATCTCAGTCAAAAAGAAAACTGTACATCCAGCAGCTGGTTCTTAATTACTAGGTCATAATTTAGAGCACCTACCATAACAGAGAATGAATACACTGGACTCTAATTACACAGACTGCATAGCACAGTTGCACTTAATTGCACAACTTTGCTAATTTTGTTATTTTGCTGCTCCTTTCCAAAGCACTGCAGTTGTTGTCACTCTACAGACCACTCCTATTCCTCTACTGTCTATGGGTATTTCAACCCAGATGCAATCTCATTTGTTTGCTATGTTCCAATCCCACATTCTCCTGCCATAATAACGTCTGTGTATAAGGCTGAATCCTAGAATGCAGCATCACAAGCTTTGTCCTTCAACACCCATCTTTTTTTGATTCTCCCACTTAGCTGTCCTGGGAGTCTTCCTAACAGTTTTAATTTATATTAAACTTCGACCTAAGTTAGTCTCTTCTTTAATCAAAGTTTTACTTGTTTTTGCACACCACAGGTAACCCAATCCCTCCTTCTACACATCCTGTGTGGGCTGCATTTGTGCTTCACATTTGGGACCTAGATGATGATTTTGATATTTATAAGCACTGATAAGTCTCCCCTTCAGCATTCTCCTCTCCGGACTGAACAGCCCCAGGTCTCAGCCTTTTCTCCATAAGGAGACGGATGCTTCAGGCCTATTATCATCTCTGTGACCCTCCACTGGACTCTTTCAAGAAGTTCCCTGTCTTTCTTGGACTGGGGAGTTCAGAACTGGATACAGGACTCCACATAACAACGAGGTGGTAGTTTGGAGGTGCTTACCCAACTGATCTGACCGAAGGCCTGCCCACGGGGACTTCTGCTGTTGGGATGGGCTACACAGCTCTGGGGTTTTCCACCTGAAGTTTCTCTTATATTCGCTCAAGCCCTGCAGCAAAGAGAGATGCCTGTCAAGCAACTGACGGCTGTCCTGCTCCTCTGCACCTACAGGTAACTTACTGCCAAGGAGAAATACAGAAGGCCGCTGCAGAATTCACTTAAACTCAGAAGGTGCTCTTCATCCTTAAAACCAAACCCCATCCAAGTGCATAAACCAACGTTTATGAAGAAACGAAATTATGAAGAAAAAAAGAGCACACAAAATATTTAAACAGAGCTTTAAAAGACCTCTTCCATGAGCACGACTGAGCTCTATTTCTACGAGCTCCTTAGCGCAAGGGTCTCCCACCCCCGCAAAGCCACCAGCACCGGCGAGCGGCTGCGACCGCACACCCCGCCGGGCCGGGCCGGGCCGGGCCGAGCCGGAACCGCGGCCGCCGCCTCCGCCCGCCCAACGCGCCTCCGGCCCGGCCCGGTTCAGTTCGGCCCAGCCAACCCGCGCTCCCCGCCGGGCCTCACCCTGAAGCGCACGGGCATGGCGGCCCGCAGGGCACAGGCCCGCGGCCTTCAGCACCGCCGTTCCCTTGGCAAAGCCGCCGACCCGAGCGAGCCTGCGCGGCGCGGCGCTGCGCAGCGGGGCGGGCCCCACCACCTCTCTCACGGCGCTGCCGCGGGGACATGTTCACCGCGTTCTCAGCAGCTCTCTTTTAGCGGGGCTCCTCATCCGCCTCCTCGGACTAGTCCTCCCACAAGGACCCCCAGCCCCTGTTAGAGTGCATCAAGTTAAAAAGAACAGGGTGGGGTGTTTTTTTGTTGTTGTTGTTGTTTTGTTTTTTAAAAGTTACGATTTATTTATTGATTAAACTTGTGATTCATAGGTTCACCGAATAAACCAGTCGTTGTGTTACCGCAGCTGGCATGTGCCTTGTTCGACACACAGATTACAGGTTTGCCAGGAATCTCTCTTCTTTGATACGCAAGGAAACGTGGCCAAACGTAATTTCAGTGTGTTTTTGGAGTGTTTTGCAATTAGCCAAACGGTAATATTTATGGATGGTTTGGGGCTGTCTGCTTTCAGAGGTTGATTCTGTAATGCAAATACATAACATGACACCACACCATCCTGAAATAATGGGTATTATATTTCTTAACTATGTCCTCCCTATTTTCATAAGATAGAGCAAAATAAATTATCCTGAATCAGTGGAGTATGCACTGATTGCTTTAAATTGTATTTTAACTCTCCTCCTTTCAGCTAAGAACTGTCATTACCTGACGTGGAGGAAGCACCTCAGTAAATACACTGGGATCCTTACCTGATGCTCCTTACCACTGCTGATGCATACTGGCTACTTTGAGTTCAGTGCATATACATTAATGAATTCGCAGTTGTTCAAGGTAATATGATGTAAGAATGCTAAAATGCTTAAGCAGGTGAGAATATTTTTATGTGTGCTGAATAAATAATGCAAGCATAAAAATGAATGCATGTGTAGAAAAAGTCACTGCGTATTCACAAACTTATGACACAAAAAAGAAGGAAAATATTGTGTCCCAAAACCTGTGAAGAGGTTTCTGGAAAATAAATGAGCTGGGACTGATGTAAATGTACGTCCCTTGGTAACTGGTCTCTTATTTATTGGATCCCATTGTTTTGGGTTTTTTTGTTTTGTTTTTTTAAAGCATTTAAAATTAGTGTTTCTACATAACACATTCAAATAGTTTTAAGTGCAATTCAAGTCACTTCAGACTTCCTCAACACTTGGGAGGATGACCATCTTCCTCCTTTGTTTCCTATGAAGCAAATATCAGTATTTTACCTTGCCTTAACTGATGTTTATTCCAGATTTTGATGTTGTTGCTGTTCTTCAAATGAATTAACAGACATATTTTCTCTTTCTAAATCACACGATTCTCTTTTTGTTACATGTGTAATTTCAAATAGATAATTTGTGACTCATATATTTTTATTTTCAGATTGATTGTTTGCCCGTTTGCTTCACTACTGCTCACTGCATGTCATGATCTTTATCTTTGACCTTCTCTGTCTCTTGGCCTCAGCACTCTTGAGTTCTGACTTCAAGTGCATGATTAAATTAGATTTTCCCTGAGCACCTTTCACTTGAACATTAGCCTGTGAATAGCTGTCTACTCCATCTAAGTAAATGGAGACCTCCTTATGACCTGTTGCTCATGCTCCTTGCATACTTGTATACTATAAGCAATGCCTTAAAGAATCGGTAACCCAAAGTCTTTTCCCTTTCTTTTGCTTTAGCATTGATGGTCTGTCCTGCCAAAACACAACCCGCAATATGTCAGCAATCTTCCCTCCAGCCAAGGATGGCTAGACACAGCTTGCTGCGGAGCCTGTCAACTCTGTGTGTCAGCCCCAGGGAATCAAATGAGAGCACTGAAACGTGTTCTCTACCTCCAATGTCTGTAGCCTCTGGCATCTCCTGGTACATGAGTAAAGAAGGAAAGCACAGCTGGCCTGGCACAAGTCCCATGGTTTTACCCTTAATAGCAAATATTTCTAGTGCAAACTTGTTCCAGCTTATTTTACAACTCATTTAAAACTGCAGTGTCAAAACTACTTTAACTTTACTACTCATTTTAGTCCCATTTTCAACACACAGAGCTGATCCAGCTGTCATTAAAGGGCAGCGTTTTGTTGCTTACAGGGATCTGGATTCAAAGATATCCTGGCTTTGTGCCACAGTAATGGTTCTTGAGCTTGGCAAATATATCAGGTGTTACCTTAAACTGGTCTGTCAGTCTGATACAATTTCATTCTGAATTGCAGAAAAGCCTACATAGTCCGTCTATCTAGTAGAAAAAGAAGTCAAATATAAAATGTGGACAGGAGGTTCAACTCTTAGCCCACCATCCACTTTTTTGGTACACTGTGAGCTCTCTTAGGACAAAACACTGTCAAAAGTGACTGCTGCCTTTGAGAACTTCATTTTTTAGCCACTTGCAGCCAGGTCCGTGCTGCAGCACTTTTCCATAACCAAGAGCTACCAGCCTGCATGTCAGCCCTGGGTGATCCTGAAACTCTGAAGTGTCTCAGATCAAACTGCTTCTGAAATCAGCATCTTTAGGCTTTCTGAAATTCTCCCTTCTTGTAAGTGAGAACAGCATGAGATTTGTAGCCATGGTTTGATGTGGATGTGCTAATTGTGAGCTTATTTTGATTATAAAAGCACAAGATTTAAAAAAGGATAGAATTCAAGTTGAAAAGCAGAACAATCTCAAATGTGTGTTGCTGATGCTAGGGTGACAATGGTTAACTTCATTTCTTGCTTCAGAAGAAAGAGCAAAGTAGTAAAGCATGTGTCATTTTGATCTGATTTTGTTCTAACATTTGCCCTGAGAGCAGAATAAAATCACAGCTGCTCATCCTCTAGTGAAGAAGCGTATATTCAACTTGTAGCTGTAAACAAGTGATCTCTGTTTCTATAGGAAACACAAGGCATTACTTTGTCGTATTTGTGTGGCTGCACACACTCAATCATTCCCAGTCTACGTGACTGTTCATAATGCAGTAATAATCTCCTTTCTGTTTTTAAAGGCGCATAAGATTTAGACACCACAGTAGCAAAATTGTGCAATGCTGGCATGAATAATGTGTTATGACAACCCCTCAGGGAGTAACTCCTGTTGGCAGCGTGTGTGTAATCCCTGGATGGCCTGATGCACTGGTAAAGGCCCCATAACAATGGGAACACAAGCGTGGCCTCGGGTGTCTCAGGCCTGGGCTTGGTGGGCTCAGCTGTGTTGGCAAGGTAATGCAGTTCAACCTCAAAGGGGAGGGAGAAGTGGCTAACAGTCACTGCTGAGGGCCATCTGTTAGGTGACCAAAACTATCTGATATATTAAGAAAAAGTTTTATAGAAGACATGCTGAACTTCCTGCATTATAGAATTTTGTCCGTTCTCAGTTTGGCTCTGTACGCTTTCTGTAACAATAATCTGCTGTCACACTATTGGCACTATGTACAAATACTAATAACAAATCACTTGCATGGCACTGACTTCAACAGTCACATAACCATTTAAAAAGGAAAGCTCATTAGGGGAGTGAAAATTAACCAAACTGTACAGAGGACATTACCCTTTACATTTTGGAATCCAAATGTGTACAGCTCCGCCTCTGCCCAGACACCCCCAGTGATGTCCTTCAGGAAATGGAATGACAAGTCTATTCCAGCACCTCAGAGGACAGTGTGAAAATGTTCAAACTCTGATTTTGTATACCTAAATCAACACAGAGGCAGATATTTTTCATCTGGCAGTACCAGGACAAAGAAACTTGTATAAATTATACTTGCTTTGGTAGTAACCGTCTATCAGTGCAATTTGCGAGTGGCTCTCGTGTACTAAAGTCTGTATCTTATCTGTTATCTATAAAATTATGATGAATAGAGATAATGTTCTGAGTAAGATGTATGTAAAACTGTTTTTTTATAATGCAAATATTGAAAGAGATGGCACGAATAGCTTGAAATACACTGTGCCAGTAGCTTTAACGGTGTTCTTCCAGCCCAGGCTAAGAGCTGCTGTTGCTAGCTGTGGCCACCACCACTGCTGCTCATAGCTGTCTCTGCCACCAGTGTCCCTGCCCCTGGTAATACTTGGCTTTAAAAGTTTGTAAAAGTCAGATTTTTAAACTTATTTCCCCTCAAAGAGCAAAGAGAGTGAGTGGGGCATCTGAAAAAGCCCAGTTCTAGCTGCCTTCCAAACTCAACTCAAACTTGCAAGTAGTGACGATCTTGTAGTCCTGGGCTAGCACAAACCTGAACAGCTCTTTGTTTGCACCAGGTACATGCAGGAGGTCATGTAAAAGTCTCTGCTTTATTTAGCTATTGAAAGGAATCTGGTTTACTGTGTGCCTGTTGTTGATGGGTTGTTCACAAGGTCAAGAGCTTTTGAACTCCACATAAGCTTTTCATTTCTACAGCTCAGCATTTCAGCTGGGATTAAGTTAAGCAATACATAAGAATGTTTTAGGGCACTTAATACAGCAGGTACAAAGCACTGCAAGTGCAAAGTGCTGCGAGTGATTTGATGGTGCTAAAAAAAAAGCCTGTGCTTGTATTGGTTTGAGTATATCCTGCACATACCACTCCAGTTTTATGTCAGGCTAGGTATTGTCAGCTCCCTGCAAGCAATGTAAAGTTAGTATAAATGCCATGTTGTGTACACTGGATAATTCATCAGCAGCACAGTCATGTGCTCTTGCCCAGTCCTGGACTGCTAGGTGATAACAGTACCACACTAACCAAATCTTAATGGTCTTGTCAGCATGTTCTCCCTAAAACTGATATTTCTTAATTGGCTCAGCCTGGCACATGACAGCATAAAGAAATTGAATATTTACCAGCACAGGCGTATTCTACCTCCTTCCCTGCCAGTAGTCCCCTCAGGACACCATTCTAATAGAGATCTGTGTAAACAGCAGTTGGCAGAAATCCTGAAGTACCTTCAGAGGCAGATATGACATCACTGTGACACGTCATCTTGAATGTCTTAAGAAAATTAGTTCTTCAAGATAATGTCTTGATAATAATAATTCTCTAATAGTAGAGAAATTGAGCAAGTTGAGGGTGTTCCTGGATGGCTTCATCCATGACAGTATATCATCCCCAAGCCCTGTCAGCTAGGCCTCCTGGTGGGAGGATGTTCTCAGGGCCTTCACGAAATGAGCGCAGTGGGCTGTGCCATGCTGACAACTGGTTTGAACAAACAGAGTGCTTCATAGCATTTTCTTTGTAGCAAAATCTAAAGCTCCCATTTACTGCTGGAAAGTGCCACCCAACCAGCAATCTGGTCCTTATCACATCTACTCAGTCTTGATGCCCAAGAGTCCAGTTTCAATCAACTTAATCTTGCATGCCTTTTCAGTTTCAGACACACCGGAGCTTTCAGTACTTTTGAGAAAATATGTGCCACTAAATATGATACTTTGGATTCATTTCAAAATACTTGACTTGCAGAAGTACATGTCCGAAGATAATTTCATTAGAGTTTTTCTTTCCATAACAGTACCTGGAAACAAGTCCTGCAATTTCCTTCTCTCACATAGCTCCCAGTAAAATCAATGGAGCAAACTCAGAGGCACAGTCTGCTGAAGGTGTCTCTTCTTTCCACAGACCACATTAGCTGCTTTGCATTCCAGATCTAGCCATAGCGTCATCAATTCGTCATCTCCACTAAGAGGCCTAAAAAGAATTATGTATAATAACCTTTTATCCTCTAGTCATCTAGTGTTTGGGGCTGAACAGTAGTAAAATATTTAGCTATCTATCTGTCCAGTGTGGTATATAACCTCCCACATAGTCTGGTAGATACAATAGTGTGTGGAAATAGTTGGAAGTTAAATATTTCGTGTGTAGTCATCTGGTGAAAAAAAAATCATAATTTCTCAATGCTAAAGTTTCAGGTTTTTCAAAAGCCCTACTTTGTGTTGAGGAAGAAAAAAAGAAAAGAAAGAGGAAAGTCTTCATCTGCCCTGTTCTTATTAGAAATTGGACTTCGTAGAAATAATATCAGAAAAGTGTTTGAAAATCATTGGACATGTTAATTGAGCAATAGCAACAGGATCCAATAAGGCAATCCAGCTTGATTCCATTATCACAGCTGCTGTATTAGTCTCACATGAGAAAATGAGCATTTTTGGTCTTCTCAGCATTTTGGGTCTCTCCTTTAAGCACAGGTCTTGCTGGCAGTCTCTGTGAAATCGATGCCGTTTCAAGTTTAAAAAGCTATTTGAATGTCAATGTGTTTGATATCTTTTTTTTGCTCACAGCCTCATCTCCCTCCCAGACAGTCATCCTCACATAAACAATTTGCTCTTGGAGATGTTACATTAGTTCCTGTCGTAACATGCTGCATCTGTTCTTACTATGACTTTACAATACAACTGTAATGCAGCTGCCCTTCCAAGTGATTTTCCTCCTACTCTTTCCACATCTACTTACTCCACTCTTGACATATACTCAACACTGAAAGCGTGGTATTAAGACTGCTTAAAGAAGACATGTTTCTCACATTTCTTCTGTCTATACAATGCTTAATCCTCAATAAGCGACGCTTTTCTAATCCATTTTTTTTATATTCATTGAGAGCTGTGGCTCATCTCTCAGACGTACTTTTTGTTGTGTTTTGAATTGGATTATTTAAGAAGTACTGAGAAAATGCCTAAAAAACTTACTGGCATATTGTCAGACACAGAAGTAAGTGGTGTTTGTTTCCTGGGCACTTGGCTAATCCCTACAGCAGAAGCCCTGCTGAAAGAAGGAGGCCGGGGCCTGCACATCCCATAGGGAGCAGAAGCAACTGCTGACGCAATGGAGTGAGGGTTAGGTCCAGCAAGACCTTTTATCAGCAGTTTCTGTCAGAATAAATCATAGGGGATCTGGGTTTGAATTTAAAGCTCATCTCCAAATATCTCCCAGAACAGAGTGGAAACAACGCCATGTCCTCCTGTCCCCCCCCCCAGGACCTGGCTTCTGCAGCACGTGGGGTGTGGGATGGCTCCTGCCTGGCACCAGGCAGGGCAAATCTTCAGTCTCTGGATGGGGACAATGCAGATTTTGTGGCATGGCAGTTTCTGTGAAGACTTGAGTGCTGACTTTCTTTTCAGAATTGGCCTGAATCCATTAAACTCTGCATGAATGTACAATACGAGAAATTTTCCACTGCAGTCTATTCGTTAAAGCTGCAGTCTGTACTCTGGCTTGTTCAGTGCAGAAAGATTGAAGTCAACAATTTCTTCTGTTGTGTTTTGGTCGATAAATGTCCCGACATGGATTCTTTCCTGTTGTAACTCCAATGCCACAGTGGATAGACATTTTTTTCTCACTCTCTGGGTAAAATCACTCAACCAAAAAGATGACAAACCTTCAAAAGCACTCTGCTGCCAGCATCACTGAACAAAGATAGATGAAACAATTTAGAATTTGCTGAAGGTTTGCTGTCAGCCAGTTGTTAAGCAGACCTACCCAGAGCGAAGTTTAGACAATAATTATAAGTAGATGTAAAATACAAAATCAGTTAAATAACATTTCTCTTCAAGTGGTACCTTCCAGGGTTTCCAGGTAATGTATGGACCATTGACAGCTATATTACGACTTGGGAAAAGGGGGAGAGCTGCAGAAGTGGCACTGGAGGACTGCATGAGTCTGTATTCTGCTTTTTTACAAGCGTGTAGCCTCTGGCTGCAAGAGCCAGACAGGGGCTGCCTGCAGTGGGCAGGCAAAGCTGCAGATGTCAGCACTTGCCTCTGGCATTTGCTTTCAGCGGGGTATTATCTACAGTCTTCTGAGTGCTAACGTGCAGTTTGGAGGCAAACTTACGTGAGCGTACAGGGTACGGAACTGTAACGTAGCACACTGCGGCTCTGCAACTGCAAGCACGCTGGTCACTGCTGTTTCTTAGGAAGAGGTTGGCCAGGACGCGGCACGATGTCGCTGTCTCCACTAGGTGGCACGACCTGCTGCAGCAGGCAGCACTGCTCGGGCTCGGCTGAGCGGCTGGCATCCAGCGCGGGGAGGGGATCGCTGCCTCACCAGCCATCAGCGGGTAGAAAAAAAGCCTCTCTGTTCTGATTTGCAAAGCGGTTTTAAAGATGAAGGAGGGAGGCGTAGTACATTTGTAAGAGAACATAAAAACTCGTTGCTGTAATATTCCAGCAGCCGGGTATAGCATGCACTTTTTCCCTCTTGGAGCTGCAGTGACGGGCAAGGCTCAGGCTGCCCATACAACCAAGGCCAGTGCACTGGCACTGCTGTCCCACTGCCCGGCTGCAGCCATGCTGCTCACTGGGTACAGCCCTGCTTTCAGGCCTCAGGGCCTGAACTTAAAGCTCACAGCACTGCTTGGCTTCCCAGCCAGTGCTGCAAGCCTGAAAAGAGCTGCTCTCTGGGGCAGGTGTCCTCTGGCACAATGTCGGCCTGCAAGCCCTGGGGTGGTCATCCACCTCAGTAGGACAGATTTGCTTGCTCGAGTAAGTGGTCAGCAAGACTTCTTTAGAGATATGCACTCTCACATACAACTCATTTTTAATTCAGATTTGGTGATATCTGACCCATCTGGACATGTACACTCTTTGCTGGGTGAAGAACAGGCTGGAGAGCTGGGCCCACAGCGTGATGGTGAATGGAGTTAAATCCAGTCATGAGTGGTGTTCATTTCATAGAATCACAGAATGGCCTGGGTTGAAGAGGACCTCAATCATCATCTAATTTCAAACCCTTGCTGTTGGCAGGGTCACCAACCACTAGATCAGGCTGCCCAGAGCCACATCCAGCCTGGCTTTGAATGCCTCCAGGGATGGAGCATTCCAGAGGTCAGTACTGGGGCCTGTCCTGTTTAGTATCTTTATTGGTGACCTGGACAAGAGCACTGAGAGCACCCTCAGTAAGTTTGCAGATGACACCAAGTTGGGAGGAGATGTCAATCTGCCTGAGGGTAGGAAGGCCCTTCAGAGGGATCTGGGCAGGCTGGATCTCTGGGCTGAGGCCAAGAGGATGAGGTTCAGCAAGACCAGGTGCCAGGTCTTGCACTTTGGTCGCAACAATTCCAGGCAATGCTACAGGCTTGGGGCAGAGAGGCTGGAAAGCTGCAAGGAGGAAAAGGATCTGGGGTCATTACAATAGTCAGTCTCTCTGAAAATTCAGGAAATCTGGCCTCTCTGCTTATAACATAGGAAACTGAGAGTTACAGAAATATGTTCTCGTTAGGCTCACAACTGTTAATTAAGCTTCTGTAACAAAAATGTATGTCTTTACCATCACAGACATGGAAAGCACAGTAAAGAGAGACTACATGGCGGGCCCATTTTCTGAAATAATTCCTTTAAATGTGATATCACATATGCAGAAGACACTTGAAAGAAAGCAAATGGAAGGTCCTCACACTAAAGCACCTATACTTTTAAATGAGATTAAGTGCAGGATAAAACAATAAGCAGTGGGCTAGATGAAAGGCTGGCAATGGTGAACAGTCAGACTTAATAATAAGACCATATCTTATTTCCTCTAGATTTTTTTAATACAGTAAATTTATTGTAAGAGGATTTCTGG
Source organism: Alectoris magna (assembly GCA_030625065.1). Lineage (NCBI taxonomy): Eukaryota > Metazoa > Chordata > Aves > Galliformes > Phasianidae > Alectoris > Alectoris magna. The sequence goes on along the minus strand of CM060560.1, from coordinate 163,205,408 downwards.
ACAGCATCCACTTTGAAAGCCTGTGTAGAGGTTAGCAATGGAAGATTGGCTGAAAAAAAAAACCAAATCACAGCGAAGGATATTAAGGGAGTCTGGGGTTGCAGGGAGCAAAAGAACAGAGGCTGTTGCTTTGAAAACACTTTTAACAATTCCCATTTCTTATACGAAGAGCATGTTTTAGTACATTACTCTTATGTAAGTTCCTGAGTCACTGGTGTCAGATGTGAATTTCGTTTGGTTTCCTGGAAGTGTGATGCTGCATTCAGACACTGAAGTGATGAATGTTGTATACATAAAGGCAGTCCGAAATTGGACACACGGATAAGAAAGAGTTTCCTTACAGGAAACTTGATTGTTGGCAGAAAACTGGCAATGTTCTCAATTTTGGTTGAGGAGTTTAAAAGAGGGAGTGGGAAAGAAAATACTTTTGTGTGTGTGTGTGTGTGTGCGGGTATCACAGAGGAAACTAAGCTATTCCTTAGAAAAATTTCATTTTGCCCCAAACTGGACCTGCACAGTCTGAGGGGATCTCACCCCACTTCCTACTGGCACCACTGACAGCCCCACAGCCATTACGCATGCAGGGATACTGCAGGGGGTACAAGGCATAGAGTCACTGTGAGACTTGGTAGTTGCCGAAGTAAAAAAAAAAAAGTGTAAAAGCTCACATCAGGTACATGTAATCAAAACTCCACAAATTGAAAATATCTTCTACTCATGCTCTTCCTTTCTAAAGTGAGTCACTGGGCTGTTGCAGCCAGAGCCTGAAAAGTGCAGCCCTGAACTTCTTTGTAAATTCTGCTTTGCCCCTTTCCAGCCCAACTCTGCCCCCACTCAAAGTGCAAAAAGATGCAGCGTTTCTTTCCTGCACAAATTTACCAAGCTAAATGGCTTGCTTATTATCGATGGGCCGGTTAGATTCTGTGCTATAATAAAAGGAACTAATTTTGACCAATTCTTCTTAGGAGAATCTCCCTGCTTATTAGATCTTCTTCTCTAATTCCTCTTCCTTCTAAAAATAAATTCAGATCAGCAACTGAAAATCTACTGTCCTAGTAGCAATTCTTGTATTATTAGTACATTATTTTCCTGAAGGAAAGCGTTTTCTTATGTCAAAACATTGCATGGGAGTGCTGTCTGAGGTGCCACACGAAAGATTCCTGCTTGTTTCCATTAACCACTTGTATGCCAGATCAATACTCAAACAAGTGCCTGAAAACTCTCTGTAAAAACTGGGTGGTTAATGTGAGCCAGGCGTTTTTAAAATAGATCATCCAGCCCACCCATGATTATAAGCCTGAGCATAAGGGAGCGTGTTTTACAAGGTCAGTTCCATTTAAAGCTCCTCTCCCAACCCAAATATCTGTAATCTCCAAAGACTACTTGTATGCATCATTTCACTTATGTAAGTCTGTTTTGTGATTACTTCCAATTACTTCCCTGCCCACGTAGCTCTCTCACCCCCATCCACCACGGTTACAAATACAGAAAGATGAAGCCAGCCCCAGCTTACTACAGCTGCGTTCCCAGGGAGCTCTTTGTAGGGCAGTGCTCTCACAGTGATTTAATATTTTGCAACAAGCAGGCAAGTGGGGGAAGGGGGGGAACTGCTCAGATGATGATAAGACTTGGTAGCTCATGTACCAGCTAACTGCTACTAGCTTGGTTACTAGTTTGATTTTTTACTATGCAGTTTATATACAAGCATGATGCTGCAAAGATGCTGAAAAAGAGCACAGAGGAAGGTTTTTTAACAGACCTAGAGTGAACAATTAATTTGGAATCTATTGGAATCAAAACTTCTGGTCTAAACTGGAGGGAGGCTCAAATGTCAAGGGCAGATTTTGATCTTGTTTCTCTGAAGTGGTGCCACACTTTGTCAACTGTACCGTGTTGTTGGAAAGCTCGCTGAGAGCGCAGTTCCAGTCTAAGCGCGTGCATTCAGTCTTCGGCATTCTCATTCCATTATGTGACAGAGACCCACCTGTCATCTCCGGCACAATCCCAGACCAAGAATGGACATTTGTTCCAGCTCTTTTTAATTAAGAATGCATGTTAAAAAATGCTAACACCACAAAGCTTAATCGGAACACAGAACATTGCATTATTTGAACAGAGTAGAAAGATATCTTACTACTAATTCTACCATAACATTCTGATGTCTTTCTTACTTTTCAGTGGGCATAAAAAAACGATGGGTTTCTGCAATGCTTTAATCCTGGGAAGAAGAGTGACTCTCTTTCCTCCAGCAGAGCCCCATACCACCCCACTAGCACTAAGGGAGGAGGCAGACAGCCTCCTGGTCTGGCTGTGTATCCCATGGGGAAGGGAGAGGCAGCAGGGAGGTGATCACCTGTGGTCCTCAGCCTCAGCAGTATGGAACAGCCTCCAGTCTGCAACTGTCTTTTCTGGTACAGCTCAGCCCGTCCAGAAAATCAGTCCCATGGAGTCACACCAGCACACATGAGAGCAAATTAGGGCCCTGGCTCCTTAATTTCATTGTTTTCTGTCTTAATGATGCAGTATGACTAATTTGTTAGGAGTAGTAGTGCTGCACTCAGATATACCCCTTTTCAGAAAGTGCTTCCCCATTGCATCATTAAAAAAGTAACCTTTAAAAAAATAATAAATGTATGTGCCTCAGCTCCGGAGAGCAGAATGGCTGTTTCAATTTCATATACTCATATACACTCATTTCAAACTGCACCATCTTCCTGATGGATTAAACAAGTGAGTTAAGAGGTGCTGTGCTTTGTTTGGATGGTGTTTTAGGACAGATTCTCTTATGTTCACTCTGGTGCCAAGACTTAGCATTTGCTAGCTACGGAGTGCACAGTGTGCTTCTAGTGCCAAGACCTTTCATCTCAGGTAAAGAAAGCAGATATTTAACTGAAAGGAGACCTCAAAGATGCACAAAACATTTCTGACCAGTGCCCAGAAATACGACTGATGATGATAAGGGAATCCTGCCTTTGAACTCATTGTTCCTATTGGATTTGTTTTTAAGTGAGTTCAGAGAGTTGAGTTGTAAATAGTTTTTAGAAAGGAAGCAGTAGTGTGTAGAAAACATCAGTGTTTGTGCAGTTCCAGTTGGGAGCAGAGGGGAATTTTGATATTGTTTTTCTACTTCTCTTTCATTACAGTGTTAAGTATGGGAAATTCTAACGTATTTTTGTTTCTTTGGAGTAGGAAGACAAGAATATCTACACCAGTGGACCTCAGTTATCCTTACACGCTGGTGTCCTACAGGTTCACTCTCCTTGATTTCTACAGTTCTGGCAAATCTAACCATGGGTTTTAAGAGCGGGTTTCCTAGGAACACTGGTGATTCAATGAACATGAATAAAAATGGCATAAAATGGAAAGTGTTCTGGTACAGTATCAGCCTCAAGATAAAAGGAATTTCCTTTGAACACAGAAATATTTGGGGAACGCCTGAGGGATTTTCCATTGCCCTTACAGCTCTTCATCCATAATCTTTGCCTCATTGCTTCCCACTGTATTCCAATTTGAAGGACTTATAAGGTCACAGTAGAAAACGAGGTACAAGGAAAGTTGTCATATTAAATTAGTGCATTTCTTATACATACCTACACAATGAGTTTAGGTTAGGAGGAGAAAAAGAACAAACATATACTTTTAAACAAAGCAATATAGTGTACATTTATCAGCCAAGCTCACTGTATTGAGCATGTATTTTCTACTTATTATAAAAAATCTTCCTGACAGATCTGATCTTTTTTTTTAGAGCTTAGTACAATAAGTGTATTATATAGCAAACTGTACCTGAAACATTATTTGCAATAATCACATTTGATTAGAGAGTGCACTTGTGCTTACTTTCTGCAGGAGTTGGCCATGTTCTGAGAAGTCAGGAGTCATACCAGTTTTCACTAAGGTAGGCCTTGGGAGCAGATGTTGTATTGATCAGACTTCGAGGACACGCATCACTGTAGCATCCAAGTCACCTTAGGCAGCATATTTCAGAGCTATGTATAAGGAATATTGATTTTTGGCCACCTATTTCTAAATGCAGCAAATGCAACATCTGCATCTTTCTTCTCCCTGAATTTGCACCTGGTGTTTTAATTCTTTCTATGCAGAAAGGCTGTGAAATGCTGTCTTGTGTCATTCCCTCCGCACTTTTCTAATATCTAATCCCTCTGAAGTCAACAGCAGTTGTCTTCATGTGGACAAGGCCAAACCATGCTGATGTAGATTAAGATCGAGGTGAAGGAGAGAGATAACAAGCAACTTCTGCTTCGTAATTTCACACTGAATGTCTCTTTCCATTGGTATATTTTATATTAAAATGCTTTATCCAGGTAAAAATTCTTTGGAAGAAGACCTGCAAGCATCTGTATATCACTTTTTACCCCTACCAGCTCATTCTCAACTGATATCCAGGCTAAGAATTGGGACGTCATCATAGGAACAGAGAACATGATGAAACATAATAATGGTTGTGTGAGAAGAGAGGAGACACACATCCCAACCACTTAGATCCCAAGGCAGAAGAAAAGAGTTATGCTGTTATTGATACTCTCATGTCTTTAACCGCCAGTATTCAAGAAGGCCAGTCCGAAAATTTCTCTCTTCACACATTTTTGCAAGTACAGCTAGCAAGTGTAAGCCTTGTTCATAGTTGGGTATAGCACACCACGATCCAGTTCTCCGAGCAACATAGGTGTGGCCTTGTCTTAATGAGTAGACATGGGTCCAAAGAGTGGGCCTAGTTCACCTCTCAGAGATACGCAGCATATTTAATCTTACATATCAAATTTTAACCCAGTGTTTAGACCAATTGTTCTTGTAACTTATACTAATAGATATAGGAGTCTTGTCTAAAAGTGTTGACTCCATGGACAAATACAGGCTATTAAAAATGTCTGGCTTTAGTAGCACTGTAGTTAGATGATGTATGACCAAGTCAGGTGATTATGGAAAGACAGCCCTTATACTAATTGATTGGTTGTGTTCGCTATTAATGTAGAGAGCTCATCCACTATGTTTCAGCTAGACATATGGAAAGTTTTCAAAGTGCCTTTGGTATTAGGAGCTAATATGAAATATACTTCAGCATAAAATTTCTTCAGAAAATATAGCCCTGTTTACCATACTGGGGCTAGGAAATCAGTAGAGATTATTTTCCTGAGTAAAAGTGCAGAAGTTGGCCCAACTTTTGTTATACTGCCTGTATGGTTCTGTACGATTGCTTCTGCATTTGTTTTTATTCTTAACTAAAAGCAAGTTATTTTCTGTGGGAATTTGAATTATGCTTTGTGTTCCATTTACATGTGCTGAAAGAAGCAATGATGTATATGATAGGAGCCAGTATGACACTGTAGCAGATGAAAGCTATTAAAACATATACATGCTGAACTCATTAACTAAATTTATCTCATATTATTTTTAGTAAAAGTCCAGATGACTGTATATCCCCATTACATCTCCCTGAGCTTGTAAATGATCTATTTGTAAAAGAGAGAAAGAAGGAGAGAGAGGGAAGGCTTAATAGTAATCTATCAAATTATCTTTCTATCTATTCATCACAAAAGCTGCCCCTGTGGCTCAGGAATTGCAGCAATAGGCAGACCTACATTGCATCCCTCCCTCCCCAGCTGAATTAAGTGCCTTTAATGAAGACACAGTTATTCTGTGTAAAAGGGGTCTTCTGCAGTAAAATAAGCTGAAACCCGGCGCCTTGCTTTTCTCCAGCAGAGGAGGTGTGGAGCCAAGCATCCTCACGCCAGGGAAGACATTCACCTTGCTGTCACCACATCTTAGAAATGTTTCACTCCAGGAGAAGAAAAGGCAGCAGAAACAACTCAGCAAGCAACCCTGAGCAGAGATGCTTGCACCACAGAGTCCCTTAGGAGGACAGACTCCTCAGTCACACTGGTTTTTATCACTCTCTGGCTCTGTGCCATATTCTTTCTTAGCCCTGTGCAATGCCATGTTTCTAAGAGGTGACAGATGATAGTTTGCAGGGCATTTCATCCTGATTTTTCTGTACTGCAGTGAAAGTCTGAACTCAGTTGCAACAGAGAATACTGCTGCTTTCTACCCACACCTCCCACCTGAACAAAACCCTCTGCACCAGCGTTTGCTCTACTCCCACATCACCTCCACGCTCATCTTCACCACCGCTGGAGTGTGAAGCATCCTCAGGATGCCAGCAAGCCATCTTCTCGCACCCTTTCCTCTTCACCTCACATAAGCTGTTTGCTGTTCGTCATTCAAAACCACAAAAGCAGGCAGGGAGATCACCCTGGCTAATTGCGCTCTGCCCCACTGGCTCTTGACATCTTTACTCTTGGCAAACAATGAGATGCTGACTGTGGTGGGGGGACTGGGCCCTGCTGCGGGAGTTATACGGCAATTATATCTATGTCAGAATAATTCAGGCACACTTCATTACTTCTGGTGCACCATCGATTTTACTGCAATTAAATCCTCAAGCTTTCAGACTTGGTTGAAATGTCAAATATCAATTTAAAAAAAAAAAAAAAAAACAACCCTCTAACATTCACAAAATGAATAATTTCTGGAGATGTTTTAGCAACACTTCACTCCTCCCTCCCATTTTGATCATCAGCTCCAATAAACTTCAAGTATGAATCTTCATCTGATAGTGTTAAAATGTTGGCCAAAGTAGCTGGGAATCGTGAAAGCTTCTACCGTACTGGCTCAATTCCTGCATATCAGTCAACGAGAAATAAGTACCCAGTTGCCATTGCAGGCTCAAGGATAACATGGAAATGAGAAAAACATTGCTGTCATATGGGAGCCAACACACGGTAAAATTAAAATAAATAGTGGCAGGCAAATTTTGACATGGGACAATAAAACACAGTGGAGCTGATGCACTACTGTCCCTCCTAACCACATCTGGTGTCCTGTGAATGTCCCCATTCGAGCTCTGCCCCTGGTGGCAGGACCAGCTGTGTAAGGTGGAGTTTGTGACTCAGTGCGTAAAGCCATATTGATTTGTGCCAATGCCAAGCTCTGGGCCGGAGGTTCTTGAAGTCCTTCTTCTGCCATCCTGACTTCCCTGTGCTACGTGGCCACATCTTCCAGGCCCCTCACTGTGAACGGATCAGCTCATCTTGTTTACTTACCCAAGAAGAGCTGATTACACCAATACCCCTATCGTACTCATGCAGGAGTATTCATGTTTGTTTTCAGTGTACACATACTATAAATCCCCACTGTACCTTACCCTTACCTAGGAACAGCCCCCTGTCTTCCTCTGCTACTGCACCGGAAAAGGGGAGAGAGAAACTGCATTTTCATAAAGGAAGTGATAAACATCACTTGTTACACTTCAGAGATCTGGAGGATGAGCTTTTAAAATATGATGCTCATTTTGCTAGGCACATTTTGAAAATATTCTAGATGGGGATTAATGAAAACCAATGGCTTGCTAGTTGCGTTTGTTGTTTTCTCATTTGATTACAGACTTAGTTCCATGTTCCAGTGTCAACAGAGCTAGCAAATATTTAAATGAGGTTGGGATACTCATTCCTTCATTGCATTGCTTCAGAGGAGGGGGTCACTTTGTTCTGTAGTATTTTATTATGAAGGAACAGAGCTTTTTCCATCGTACACATTGTGTGTTGAAGATAGAGGTGAAGAACACAAGATGCCACTGTGTCAGGGGCTAAAACACCTTATACGGGAACGCAGCTGGGTTATGGCAGATTGCTGCCCTAGGCAAAATGTAGCATGGAGTTCCTGGTGCTTCCTCCACGCTCCCAAGGACACACTGTGTCTACCCCACAGGGGACTTTGCTTCCCTGGCAGGCAGAGGCCAGCACTTCCCTTCCAGCCACTCCTGCCAGAAGCCAGGGGACATCTGGTAGCATTTCCTTGAGCCTGTGGCTGGGTATGTCACACCTCTCCTATCGCACCTCCCAGCTGGGATGTGGTCACTCCTAGCTTGCAGGGTTTGATCTCATGCCTCAGGCCAGTCTCCAGGTGCTAGCAGGTTCAGGCATCACCGCACCATCAAACACTCCCTCAGGAGTTTTCCCCCTGACTATGAGATCTATAAACAGGTATAACCTTATGTTCAGATGCAGTCATGCAAATCCTGGGCAGCAGCACTGCTGCAAAGCCGAGATTTCTTCACTCACACCAGCGTTCCCCTGGCACACTGAAAGACTGGGAATGGAAGACGGCTTCAACTGAGAAAGCAGCATCCATTTGTATTTAATAGCTAGCATTGATTTCCAATTTCATATTTGCTGAACAGTAGCCACCAGCCACATTAAAATTCATCATCGTCTTCACTGCACCCTCCAGTTCAGACTCTACCATCACCTTTAATGAATCAATCCATGTCCACGTACCATGTGTGTTTTTGAACAGTTCTTGGTGACATTACACAATGAATTTGACTGGACTCTGAGCAGCCTGGTTTCAGTCCTCAGGGCTACAAGAATGGTTTAGATATAAAACACTCAAGCAGTTAGAGATGCATGGTCAGTCTTTATTGAAGAACTAGACATCATACTACTCTCCGTCCTTAACACACACATTTAACGCACTCATTTAACACACAATAACAGTGCTTATCCATCATCGTGAATCTTTACTGCTCTTTAAAGAAGCCAGAAAACACTGGATCAGCTGTGTTATCCTCTGCCAGCAATGAAACACAGCTCTCTTCATAACTTACCCCATGTGCACACCAGCGAAACCATTCTGGGGTTGAGTATTTTTCAGTGCAGGCCGCTTCTGTCTTTGTTGCACATGACCCGGAGCCACCCCAGTTTTTCACCTTATTACAGGGCAGCAATGAAGCACGTGTCAGTGCCTGGCCTCCTCAAAGGCCTGTGCAGCCTTCTGACAGGAAAAGGCCCATATATTTAGTGTAAAGGCCTGTGAAATGCTCTGACAGCTGACAGAATCAAGCTCATGTCATTGCTCGGTGCCACATACAAGTGGGGCTTTTGTTTGGGGAAGGGCAGCTCTGCTCGTATCTCATTCTCCTTCAAGAGATTAGCTCTCTCTAGACCTAATGTTAGCACAGTGAGTCCACACGTATTACTCATCAATTAAAAATTCAATAAAAATAAGCTGTCATTAACATAATCCTTCTTATTGGGGATGTGGAGGCGAGAGCTTTACCATCCTGGTCTGTGACAAAAGCCCCAAAGACGGCCGGCTGTGGTGTTAATTGATTGGTGTCATTTATAACTAATCTAACAGTGCTGAATAATTTATTTAGGAGTGACATGCAATGAAAATATACAGCTGCACGGACATGCGAGCAGCTTTGGAAGACATGGTGCTAAGCAGGGCATAAGGCAAAGATTAAGATGCAGTGATCTCCTTGGGAACACTTCCACATGTGCTCTGCTCGCCAGTGTTTTTATTACGGCAGAGGTGTATAGATCTGCCACCGGGAGAGTATAGATTGGGTGGCCAAGATACACGGCCTCAATATTCTCCTTTACAGCAGATTACCTGAAATGAATTTTAAAAGCACGCAACGTGGATGCCTACCAGGAAATGTACAGTGCTGAGTACAGCCCTGCTGAATGGCCATAAAAATTGACCACAGAGTTTCCACACTGAAGATGCTGCTGATGGGAAAAAAGTCCAGTGATTTAATCGCTGTCTGACCAAAATGGATTAAAAATTCTTGCCTTCCAGTGTCTGCAGAGTAGGCTTTCTAGGGGTCACCTAGTAGGGAGCGACTCTCATTAATCTGCATTGTTTTTACGGCTGCGTGGATAGTCTCAGTTCATATGCTTTGAGATCAAGAGAAATCACCCCAGAGAGCAAGCAACATTGGAGAGATCAGCAGTTGGAGCAAAAGCTCTGCCCTTGCAGATGTATGAGTGGAAAGTTTGTGTTCACCCCACATTCTGTGAGGCAAATCTACTTCTGAAGCCAATGGCTGAATGGCGGGACCCATATCCAGCCCAGGTCACAGAGGCAGATTGGGTGAGTTCCACACAAGGCATCCACCCCCACAGGCCAAACCATGTAGTTTTGGTTCTCTGGGATGTAGGATGATTTTCTGTAAATTCCACTTCACTGGAAAAATTAACTGCATTTCTGGGAGTTGCATTAAAAAATGTTCCTACACATAGTAACTGTGAATCTTGTCCCACTCAGGTTTGTAAAAGAGCATGGGGGTTAGCTCCAAAGGGAAGGATGGCGCCCTTGCTGCGTAATTTCTACATCGCTGAGTCAAATGTGAAAAAAGAGGTAATTACATACTTTAGACCTTATTCGTGTTGCTAGCTTAAAATTGCATGTTTACAAAATATTGGTATTTTAACAAGGGTTGCAGGGTGGGGAATTTCTTTCTGAGCGTCAGTTTTTGAAGTCAGATGATTATGTGGAAATCCTTACTTCCATTTCACAAAGTTTTTAGTTCTTCTATCTGCTCCTGGAAGCAAGCCTAAGAATATAACCAAATATAGCCAAATGCCTCAGAAATGAGAATGTTAGAAAAAAGCCTGCAAACCTCTATTTTAAAGCTCTTTTTCTTTTGTTTCTTTTTTGTTCTTTTTTCCCCCCTCCCCAGTTTGACTTTGCTTCTAAACACAAGCTTGACAATCACTGCATTCTCTGTGGGATTTTTCAGCCTTCCCAAAGCTGTGCTTGTCGGAGGGGAATGCTGTCTGTGGACAGCAGACCCAGCCTCACTCCAAAGGAGTCCTCAGCAGAGCTCTCACTGACTTCAGTCAATGTTGGATGCTGTCCAAAGAGAGCAAGGGCAGAAGGGAATATACTTGTTTTCATTACTCATGTTGGTTGTGTAAACAGCACTCACTTCTCACTGAGAAATATGTGACTTTATTTCCATCATTTTTAGTAAAAGCGTTTACTGAGAAAATAATCATTACTGCACACTGATTGCTCATTTTTTTCCATTGCTGAGCACGTCAGAGCATGCATTGGCACAAATACAACTGATCTGGTTAAGTGTTTTAATACACAGGCTAGTAAATTGTTTGGGATGAAAGAAATTCATTATCCACAGTTTGTAGGGCTGAAAGTCTGGCTGTTCTAATGTTACTGCAGAGCAAAAAATTTAAAAGTACATGCTGCGACAAGCTGAAGGCATCTTTAGACTCCATTATATTAGAGTAATCATATTAATTACATTATTGTTTGTTCTTTCAGTAAAGCTGAACCCCAACACAGCCAGTAGGAATACGAAAGGTAATCAGTGAAAGAATAGCCAGTTTCCCTAGACTCCTTCCTCATTAATTTCATTCACAATGGGAAAACTCCTGGTTCCCTCCTGAGATAGGGACAGGGAAAGCCTAACTGGTAAAGACAGAACATCTTGGAAGGCCACATGTGAACACAAAGATGATGCAGGGCAGGAGTGTGTGCTGGGCTGCAGAGTGCAGCAAGGTGTGTGCTCCTGCTCCTATGGCTCTGATCAGAGCCCTGCTGCCCTGCAAACAGAGGTCTCCACACACAGCAAACATGTCTGGGCCTTACACAGAGCTCTGCTGTTTGGAGAAGAGATTGTACAATAAAATTAAATGTTAAAGGGCCTCCTCAGCCAGGCTTTGCATCAGCTTTTTCCTGTAGGACCATTGCTTTTATCCCTACTATCTGCATGATAAAGGAGGGAGTAGACATATTTATTTCCTCATTTGTTTATATTTCACCCCTGCTCTGGCAGAGTTCTGTGGTCCATAAAACTCACCTTGTGTTCCCCAAAGCAATTTTTCTTTGTGTACACTGTAGCAGCAAAATGTTTCCCATTTGGGTTCTGCTATGGGGCTGCTGCCGGATCTCTCTGAGCCCCGAGGTCAAGACATTAAAGCAAAGTAATTTCCAATTCATTGTTGAGGGCAGGATGGACCAAGGTTCTGCACAGAGCGCTTTTGGTAGGGCTGGGTTTGCAAGCACTAGGCCAGCTGGCTTCAGAAAAAAACTACCCAGGATCATTTAAATATATGTATATATATAGTAAATGTAGCTAGATTATATGGCTATAAAGACACAGCATTGTTGTGCACAGTATGTACTTATAAATTTATATATTTGCTGAGAAAGTAGAACTGAAAGCTGTAGGCAATCCAGGAGGCTCCTGGAAGGTATCAAGGATGACTTCCTGAGCCAGGTTATAGACAGCCCCACTAGGGGGAATACGATGCTGGACCTGTTGCTCACCAACACAAGTGAACTGATTGGTGACATCAGGATTAGAGGCTGTCTGGGCTGTAGTGACCATGCTATGGTGGAATTCACACGCTTGAGGGACATTGGACAGACAAAGAGTAATATCAGGAAGCTTCATTTAGGAAAACCACATTCCAGCTCTTCAGGGAATTAGTCAATGAAATCCCCCCTGGGTATCTGTCCACAAGGACAAGGAAAAAAGCTGGAAGATCATTCAGGAAGCTTTCCTTAGGGCACTAGAGCTCTCTGTCCCCAAGTGTAGGAAGACAGGAAAGGAAGGCAAGAGACTGGAATGACTGAAACAGGACTTGCTGGTCAAACTGGAGAAGAAAAGGCACAGGCAGTGGAAGCAGGGACAGGTGACCTGGGAAGAGTATAGGGATGCTGCTAGGCTGCTTAGGGATGGGGTCAGGAAAGCCAAGGCCCAACTGGAACTGGGCTTGGCAAAGGGCAGAAAGAAGTATAAGAAGCCTTCTATAGGTACATCGATCGGAAAAGAGAAGTCCAGGAAGATGTACCCCCTGCTAGTGAGCAACAGAGGCAAGATAGTAATAACAGACAAGGAGAGGGCTGAGGTATTCAACAACTTTTTTGCCTCAGTCTTCACTATCAACCACTCTACACACAGCCCTTGAGCGGATAGTTCAGAAGATGTGAAATTGAGGATTGATGCCTCTCTCATATAAGCAAAGATCAGGTTTGTGACTGCCTTGTTGCTTTTTATGATGGCATAACTACATCAGTGGACAAGGCAAGGCACTGATGTCATCTATCCAGGCTTCAGTAAGGCTTTTGACACGATCCCCCATAACATCTTTCTCTCCAAATTGGAAAACTATGGATTTGATGGGTGGACTGTTTGATGGATGAGGAATTGGTTGCAAGATCATACCCAGCGAGTGGTGGTTAATGGCTCAATGTCTGTTTGGAGATTGGTGTCAAGTGATATTCCTCAGGGGTCTGTACTGGTACTGATGCTCTTTAACATCTTCATCAATGACATCGACAATGGGATCAAGTGCACTCTCAGCAAGTTGGCCAATAACACCAACCTGTGTGGTGCTGTTGCACCTGAGGGATGGGATACCATTCAGAGAAACCTAGACAGGCTTGAGCAGTGGGCCCAGGTGAACCACATGAGGTTCAACAAATCCAAGTCCAAGGTCTTGCACGTGGGTCATGGCAACCCCTGCTATCAGTACAAGCTGGGGATTGTATGGATGGAGCACAGCCCTGCTGAAAAGGATCTTACATAGAGGGTATGGCAACTGGACATGTGCCAGCAACATGCCCTCACAGCCCAGCAAGCCAACCTTATCCTGGGCTGCATCGAAAGAAGCATGGCCAGAAGGTCAAGGGAGGTGATCTGCCCCTCTGCTCTGCGCTGGTGAGACCTCACCTGGAGTACTGTGTCCAGATGTGGAATTCTTAGTACAGGAGAGACATGGACCAGTTGGAGTGTGTCCAGAGAAGGGCCACAAAAATGATCCAAGGGATGGAACACCTCCCTACGAGGAGAGGCTGAGAAAGCTGAAGCCGTTCAGCCTGAAGAAGAGAAGGCTCCGGTATACCCAAGAGCGGCCTTTCAGTATCTAAAGAGGGGCTTTAAGAAGAAAGGGGACAAACTTTTTAGTAGTATCTGTTGTGACAGAACAAGGGGAAATGGTTTCAAACTAATGGAGGGGAGATTTAGCTTGGATATAAGGAAGAAGTTTTTTACAATAAGGGTGGTGAGGCACTGCAATGGGCTGCCCAGAGAGGTCGTGGATGTCCCATTCCTGGAGACATTAAAGGTCAGGCTGGGGGCACTCTGAGCAATGTGATGTAGTGGTAGATGTTCCTGTTCATTGCAGGGGCGTTGGTCTAGGTGACCTTTAAGGATCCCTTCCAATTCAAAAGATTCTACAATTCTATGATTCTGTGAAACTGCAAAAGACCCATTTTTTGATTGTCTTAGCAAAAACACACCCTCCATCATAGTATCATAGAATCATAGAATCATGGAATCACCAAGGTTGGAAAAGATCTACGAGATCATCCAGTCCAACCGTTCACCTATCACCAATAGCTCCCACTAAACCATGTCCCTCAACACAACGTCCAATTGTTCCTTGAACACCCCCAGGGTCGGTGATTCCACCACCTCCCTGGGCAGCCCATTCCAGTGTCTGACCACCCTTTCTGAGAAGAAATATTTCCTAATGTCTAGCCTGAATCTCCCCTGCTGCAGCTTGAAACCATTGCCTCTAGTCCTATCACTAATGACACGAGAGAAGAGGCCGACTCCCAGCTCCCTTCAGAGAAGTCCCAGCCATAAGCACCCCTCTCTCTCCTCACCTTACCCCCTGCCAAAATCTGCCACTTCTCTGCAGCAGAGGCGGCCAGGAGCAGGCCGCAGCTGCAGGCTAGCGTGTAGCACACATAGCTGATGAAGATAAATTAGCTGCAAGGCATCCACAGAAGCTCCCACGGCACCAGCACGTTCCACTGCCTTGCTCATTGCTGCCCAAGCCAGCTCCTCTGGCAGGATTTGCTCCTTTATGAAGAAGGCAAGGTTGAAGTGTGGCATGTGGCTGCTCACGGGGCGCAGATCTCACCCCAAAGCTGCTCTGCACATCAGAGCCTTTGTCAGCCAGGAGTGCAGCAGTGCCCTTATCAGGAACCAATTATTGAGGGGAGGGGACAAAAGCGCGAGGAATTTTGTTTGCTCAAGTAATGACAGACCTTATTATAGAGCAACCATACCGTGCCACACATGTTTAATAATTAAGTGATGAGATATGACAAGTGGCAAACTCCAGCACAATTTTTACGTGCCTCAGATTGTGGTATAATGCCAAAAGGCCAAGGAATTTCTATCAGAAGATCAAACTGTTTTGCATTTGAATCCCCAGTTTTGTCTAATTTCTCTGCACACTCTAGCACAACTGTGTTATTGTGTCATAAATATTGTAAGCACAGAATTTCTCATGGCCTGAGACCTTGGAATCTGCCCTCCCCAGTAGTGCCAGCGTACCGCCAGCATGCAGGATGCTGTGGTACACCCCTCTGTCCCTGATTAAGTCTGGAATTGATTTTCAGACTTCAGCTAACAGGTCTGAAAAACAGGTTTGCTGATGGAATTGCTGACACATTAACTGCTTCGATGCAAGGGCCGTCACCTCAGTGCCGTGGTTGCTAACACTGAAGCATTTCTCCTTATTCCACGAAAAAAAATGAGAGAAGAACTTGAGATTTCAAGACAATGCATGCTCTTATCCACCAGAAGTTTAACATGAGTTCTGTTTGTTGCATACTTGTCTCTTTGCTTTGGAACTTGAATGCATTATTAAGAAATGTGGTATTTTCCACAGAAATTTCACACTAATGCAGCATCAACCCTGAGGCTTTACTCCGGAAAGAAAATAAGTAAAGCCAGAACGAAGATCCTCACACTAAATTTTTTAGCAAGCTCTTTGTTGCATGCTTTGCAAGGACTTTTCTTACGCAGAGAACACCAGTACCCAGCAATGTGTCGCGCTGTACAGCAAATATTTGTTTTTGAGATAAGCACAGAGGTTTGGAAGGCCCAATGAGCTAATTGAAATAAATAAGTCTCTGCTGGAATTCAGGGCCGGATGCTTGTGGCTGTGATGGGGAACAAGCCCAGCTGCTCTGCCACTCCCCTCAAGGCCTGTCATGTGAGTGCCCAACTGCTGATAGGCACGACTCTATGGCTTCAGGCTGCTCACCCCCCCCCCGCTCTGCTCTGTCCAATCCATACCTGCAGGACAAGAGCCATAGCACCTGGACCAGCGGCAGCCATGTGGAAGGGAGGTGGAGACAGGCAGGACGGGCAGGGAAATGCAGCGTAGGAACAGGGAGTCTGATTAGAGAATAGAGAGGCTAGGGAGAGGAAAGGAAGCACCAATTGAGATGTGATCATCTGGCTGCATGGTGAGGCATTTGCACATCTTCCGGCATGTTCAGCCAGCTGTGCGCACAACATCTGGAATTAGGAGGGGGAGCACAGCTGGGACACAGACCTTTCCTGATCCCTGCAGATAGTCAGCTTGTGTCCTGAGGCACTACACTTTGCTAACTATATTCCTCAAATCCAATTTGTAATGGACTGCAAGATCATACTGTAATACTGGCTGACCAGTACAGCCTATAAATGCATAAACTGAAGGTATGCACTGCACGTTACAAA
Organism: Alectoris magna; assembly: GCA_030625065.1. NCBI lineage: Eukaryota > Metazoa > Chordata > Aves > Galliformes > Phasianidae > Alectoris > Alectoris magna. The sequence goes on along the minus strand of CM060560.1, from coordinate 163,189,051 downwards.
GCACTTCAGGAACTGAGAAAGTGCAGAAGGAAATCTCTCACATTAAAAAAGACAGCACCATTCTTTCTATGTGACCATTCTTTTTATTAGATTAGATATCTAGATTTCTAACATTTTTCCTGAAGAAGTAAAGGCTGTTCAGCAGAAGCTTCAGGGAAATGGCTGCATTTTAATACAGACTAATTGACTTTTATGTTTATCTCTGAGGAGTCCCGGTCATAAAAGCTAATTAAATTATACTGATCTACATATTCAAGAACCATTCTGTCTCTCACCCTTGGAAATAAAGAAGGAAAGTTAAAAAACAAGAAAGAAAGAAAGAAAGAAAAAGCTGGAGGATCCACCTCATGATTAGGATACGTTACGATCTCTTGGCATCCCTCATTGTGCGGTTCAGTTTGCTCAGTGTTGCAGCATATATTTAACCTTCCTGAACAAGTGACTGTCCTTACCAGTTTTAAGAATGTTGGTGATGTGATTTCTGATCTCTCTTTCTGCAAGTGTGTAGAAAGATCTGTGTGCTCAATTTACGATTCTACATTCATCTAATAATTCTCTGGAGGAAAGATTAAAAAAAAAAAAAGCAAAAGCAAAAGTAAATCATCTAAATCTGCATGAAGAGGGGCTTATAAAGTAGACTTTCTGCATTTCTTCATTTTCTTTCTTTCTTCAGATGGCCATTATTCATTTCCGCTCTTCAGTTCCATGAACCGTCTGAGAGACTCTGACTTTGCTGTGATAACATTTTAATGGTGCGCCAATCCTGACGTGGTGGAAAACAGCCTCAATTTTTTTTTATTCTAACCTCCTGTTATTTTCACGTCTTTATTGCACACACGATGCTAGATTTCCAAGATATTTAAAAGCCAAACAATATGCCAGTGTGCCAAGAAGGATTTTATGAAGCAGGCAATGTTTCTGAAAACGTTGGTAGCAGTCTATCTCTATCTTTCTGCACCTCATACCTTTGCAAATCTAGCCTAAGGACGTAAAAACCATTCCCACCTGGAGTTATGGCCATTTGCCCTGAACAAAAATTGCAGAAATCAGTTCCTCTAGAGTTAATATCAATGTAATTTGACCATTTTTTAAAGCCTTCTGACACAACGTACCATACAAATCTCTGTCCAAATGCCTTAATCCAGCTAATACATTGCGCACTAAATAATTACTAAGACTTGCTCAGCAGCAGCTCGGAGTCCAGCAGGCTCCCTTATACATGCAGCCACCACATCAGGAGCTACGAAATGCTCTAGGCAACAGCAAAGTGGTATCATCCTCCTTTTGCTCCTGTATTACTGACTCACTGAGCAGCTCTGCCCCAGCCTTTCACCCTCTACCTGCCTATCTCTCAGCTTCTTTGGCTCCACGTATGTTGGGGACAGCTGTCAGTGGAGAACCTGCTGCTTCTGGTTTGCACCTTGGAATTACCTGGCAGTACAACAGACAAGCACTGCCATCTCCACTGCTTCTCCTTCCTGCTGACTCACTCTTTTCCCCAGATCCGAAGAGTTTTTGTAACATCCATACGGTGATTTGAAAGAAGTTCATTCACTAAACATGAAGTGGTGGGGGAAAATATCAAGGACCTAATACAATTGCAGCCATTGTTAGATGCACCAGCAAATCCCTCTGAGAAGACTCTAGGTCTTGTGGGAGATTGTAAGGAACATGAAAACCCAACTGGAAAAACAAAAAATGGGAGTTGATTTATCAAAAATAACCATTTTTTTCTACAGTTCAGTACATAAAATTACCGGATTTGGGCAAAATCATGAACCTCCATAGGAAAACATGCAATGGAAAACTGGACTTCCTGCTAATCAAACCAAACTGTGGAAGGAGGGGAGGGGGTGTAAGGTTGAGGGACCAACCTCAAGATTGGCCCTTGCCTGTGTTTCATACTTTCTAAGGCCATCCTGAGCCACAGGATCCACCTCGCTATGTCAGGAGCTGTTAATCAGCTATTAGCCTTGTCAGGCAGAGGACTGGGGGTCTCTGTTTCTTTGATGAAGGCAGACTAGCAACAAAGCTCCATTGTTCTGGTGCCTAGTCCTCCTGTGCTATGTGATGGGGAGGTCTGATGCCAAGCTACTAGCTAAGGATCAGATTGCAAAAGAGAAAATCCTGTTGGTGAGGGAGCCTGTACAAAACAAGGGCTTTGTGACGCAAAGAATAAGGGCTCCCATCGAAACAGGCACCTCTTGCATTCTTACTGACACAAACATTCTGCACCTCGGCAATATCAGTCATGTGCTCTGCATAATTTTCTCAAGCCTGGACTGGACAAAATTCAGGGTCTTGTGCATTGTCTTTTAGAAGGAGAAATTCCAGACAAAACCAGACATCTATAGATGCAAGAGCTCTCTGTTTCCAAGACTCTACGCAGCTTTGCTTCCTTGAGCATACAACGGCATACCAACAGAGGAGTCATGATCCCATGCTTCTGGCCAGATCCAAGGTCCAAGAAGTCAAGTCAAGGGCAGGATTGAGGGGCTCCGTGGCCAGGCACAGCTATGGCAGCTGGTTGCTTTTCTGTATTTATCCTGACTGGAAAGCAGCTGATATTCTCACAGAGTTTAACCTAATCCAGAAAAAAAAAAACCAAAAAAACCCACAACTAGCAAGAACCAGGCATTCTTTGGTACTGCCTTGTTTCTATTTGCTTTACACCAAGCCCCTTTCATACTAAGAAACAGCAACAGTTCAAGGGTCAGGTTTCAGTGAAGAACTTATGCACACGAAAAGAAAGGTTATTATCATTTTACAAGTACTCGAGTAATCTGGAACATGGGAAATCTGAGCCCCTATTTCATGTCAGGCAGGGCTTGGATGCAGGTGATGCTGACAGCCTAAAGCAATGTGTGCAGTGCCTCTGTGGCAGCTTTCAGTGACCTGATCAGGCAGGTTGATAAATACGGCTGGTGTACTTTAATTTAGTAGTTTCACGGATCAGTTACGCCCTTGTTTGTAGATGAATTGCTGGGGTAGAGATTCACAACTTTTCTTATTGAAGATGTCTGAAGCTCTTCCCTACCACGGCCGTAATTCAAAACAAAACTGCTCCAGCTAGGCCTTCCTTTTAGCAAAGCCACTCAATTATGTGTGTTTGATCTAAGGATGGTTATATTGTATTAACATGCAATATCTGATAAGCAGGGTGGATGCTAACAATATTAGAGCTGGTGATGTTGACAGAAACACTGTCCATCCACCAAACTCTGCTCTGCTTACATAGTGCTTAGTGGGGACTTAAAGTCTCCTTTCCCCAAATACTATATTGTGCTTCTGTCTCCTACCTACCCTCACTCACTTTAGTTTTGCTGTCATCTTCTTCCCGTGCAGCACAACACTTTATGTAGCTGTTTACTTCCTTGACTCAAATTCTCTTCTGAGTCCAAGCCCGGTGGCAGGAGGACTGATGAAGCAACCACCATCAATGGTTTGGCTTCTTCTAGAGGCATCTCCTCATGGTATCTTCTGAAGTTAGTAAGGAGTTATCTGCAGTTTGAGAGAAAAGTTGTACTCCTCCAATTTTGCTTTGGTTTGTTTGTACTTATTTTTATGGATCTTCCTTACCACACTGCTTGTATTTGCCAACATCCACTTCTTGCTTCAGCTGCACTTTTTTATATCAGTGTAACTGCTTTTCTCATGGTGTCTCGGTGCTTGTTTAGATTAAAAAGAAGGACTAGCACTTGAAATCCCACCAATTGCTACTTGAATATTTCTCAGTACCTACTTGTGAATTCCTGGAAGTTTTAGTGAGTTTTGCATAATTGTTCTGATGATTATCTCTATTGTCCTTTATAAAACAAAACTTGTGCCAGAGTCAGCACTGTTCTGCATTCTTCCAGCTCCAGAAGCAACCCTGAAGTCGGATGCGGCAGATGCGTGGATGTGACTCTGCTAGGCTGGCTATCAGGTTAGAGTACGACCCAGGCCATTAGATGCTCAGTTAGGAGGGAGCTAGAGTTACAAAGAAATGACAAAATTAGATTTTTTTTAACAGGACACCGTATTCAAGGAGTGCTTCCACCCCTTCCTCAGAAATAAAAGAAACTTTATATCTGGCATTGGCAAGGACTGTGATTGCTCTGAGCTGGTCCTCTGAATGAGGAAGGCGTGACGCGGGCAGGATCCTACCCTGGAAAGAGCTGTGTTGAAGTTCAGGCACAAACAGATCTAAAAATCTGACCGCTCTGCTGACTGCAGTGTTACTGCCTTACACATACAGATTGTGGACTCTTTTCTCTTTTCATTCTTCTGTTTATTATGTTCACCTACTAAACTTTTGAAAAGTGCAATTAAAATTTCCCACACTTTCATTAAACCTTGTTCCTTTGTGACCCTTTTGGACTAAATGATCCCTTCCATCTATGCAGCGTGTGGATGTTTTTAACTATTCTAAACTATAGCAGTGGCTTAGAAACATGCCATTTACTATTTTTAACCTGAAACCTGAAATTGTGCCATTTGGGTCATTCACTTGCAATATGAATATTCATGATAAGTCACCTACATCAATAGTGCATTTATCCTCTAGTAAAAAATCATATTGTGTCGATTAATGTTCTATGGCTCCCTTTTTAAATTATGTGTTCTGCAATGATGGTGACATGACCATCAGAAATGGTAGGTCAATACATGCAGTGTGGTAGGTCAGCAGGGAGAAAGGTTGGCAGCTGCAGCCTCTTTCCCATTAGTTCAGTGCACAGTGAGTTTTATGAACTGTCTGGAAAGTGTATATCCAATGGCTCATAAGGAAGTCTACTTCCACAGCTTTGCATCTCGATGCTCATTAGCTACCGTTGCTTTAATTACAGGATAGAGAACATTTCAAAGAGTAACATTTTAAAATGGTTTAGTCAGTTCATGTTTATTTGATTACCGATTATGTTTTATGTATAACCTACAAATATCTGGAGAGAGAAAACTCAAGCTTCAACAGTAGGTAGCATCAAGATCCTTCGCTGTATTTCAGGCTCTTTATGATGAATACAGTACTGACAGCACAGCAAAAGAGGTGTGCAAAACTGACAGCAGCAAATTTTCCTTTGAGTCAAGTGCTGCAGAAGACGGTAGAGAAACATGGACATCTACGCCAGCATCTGCCTGTGGGAAATGCTAGGAAGGTGACTGATAAAGAGGTGAAAAGCACCAGGAACAAGAATGACCTGGGTTATATTGTGGTCTGTAAAGGAATTGAGTTTAAGCTGCAATACTTTTCAAAAGTCCTATGTGCTATCCACTATACATCACTGATCACAGACAATCAGGAGTGTGTCCCCAGGCCTGTAGCATATATAATGCTTATACTGGAGATGCAGCACGGAATTTTACCTGCACGTTGTGGAAAACACTTCTGTGAGACTGACAAACAACTGAGTTACTCATTACGAAGGATGAAATCAACAACGGTCCAGATGGTATTAACATGAGACTGGGAGTCAGAACTGCTAGGTTATGGCTCTGTCTTTGAAACAGCTGTTTAAGAGGTTGTACTGTTCACTTAACACACATGCACATTGCCATGTCCATCTTTTAAACTATAATGCTTGTCTGCTGAGAGGCTTACACAGTTTCTAAGAAAGTCGTTTAAGCTACTTGGATGACAGGAGCTATGAGTATGCATTGCATTAATACAGTCCCAAGTGGTCTGAAGCTATCTTCACTGAAATATTAAGCAACAATCTGATTGATTAATCTCATGACTTTTTGAGTAGATCCATTACATGGCATTAGATGTCTTCTTTGCTGATTTGACAAGAAGTCTTGTGCAGGGCCCAGGTTTCTCTTGACTTGCAAACACCTTAAAAAGACCTGGTTTCATGCCTAGAGGTTTACCAACCAACTAGCAACCATTTTGCTGCCCATGGGTCAAAGAACAGACCTCTGTGCTAGGCTCTTCTCAGGGCTTGTTCAAACTGTGCCTTCTTTTTTTCCCCATCTCTGCACCTTTTTTTTTTTTTTCCTGTACTAGGAGAGGGCTATTGTTACTTCTCATCCAAAAGCATCAGCCAGTAGGCCTTACATCAGCTTCATGTGGGCCGTTCTTGTAGGTGCTGACCTGCTGACATTTTTATTTGTATAAACTACTATTTTCTATTTTCTCTGCTATGCCCTCCTCCTTTCCCAAGGTGCAGCCTTGCACACAACATTTGTTTAATAGAGTGAAAGGCCCATTTTTTCCCCTGCAGGGTTCCCACTGACTTCAGCAATAATCTCTCTGCAAACTGCGACCGAAATCTGTCCTGCATTTGGGAGTGCTTTGACTCAGCTGCCAGGAGCACCACTGTTTTGTAACTAAATATTTACGTTTGTGTTTTATTTGTAGTTGACAGTATGGGAAACAATTAAATGCGTTCCTTTCCCAACTAAATCTGAATGATTTGTATTTGGGACTAAAGAGTTCGCTGTGTAATTTTTACTTGCTTTGCTGTATTTTTATTGCTGAATTTGTTACGTTGAATAATCATGCGTGTTAGAAGCAGGCAGCAGGCAATTTAATTAGTCATTAGCATACGTTTCTGAATGTCACACAAATTGTCCAGAAGAAAGTGCAAACAGGCCAGCAACATCAGACAATGTTTCTCTGAACAACCTGGAACTTTAGGGACAAATAAAGGTTTTTCAAACTTAAAAATAACCTCCTAGATAATCATTCCGCCCATATGTTCAAGGGCTACTGCACTGTCATTTCCTTTGGCTTGTTTAGTTTATATGTTTGTGTATGCTGTTCGTAGATGGACGGTGGGCTGTTTCCTGACTTCACAACCCTGAAGTTTCAGCTAGAATTGAAAATGCATTTTAAAGATTCTTTAAATTGGAAAAAGATTCTGCTGATATTGAGCCAGTACTGGGTTTCGTGCTTCTGACTCCGAGCAAATACAAAAATCATTAGACAAGCCGCTCTTAATATGTTGGGTTTCCTGACACACACAGCGATCACAGGAAAGCATAAAAGTAAACTGCAGAATCCATTTATACAGTTTTATAGTTATCAAGAAAGGAGAGCTCAGGGAACACACACACAATCTAAACACCTCACCCACAGTCCTCATGCTGGAAACCTGCTGAGATAGTGGGAAATGTGCAGAAAAATCTAGTGGAGCTGCTCTTATCTTTGCACCTTCAGCTTGTGAATTCTGCTTTCCCAGGTGGAGATGCTTTCATCTCCCTGAATTTTACTGATTGATTAATATTTGTTGAAACATAGTCTGAAAGTGTAACATTTTGATCTTACATTTGTTCTATAGGATTCTTTATTCCTGATACAAGAAACAGAGTTCTAAATGGATATTCCATTGACCTGCTCAGCAATCAGGGCTGTAATTCTGCTTTCAGTGAGATTTTAGTTTTCAGCACATCTGCACTCATGGCTGCTTTTATACTTAAACCAAAAAGAGAGGAGCTGCCATTAATGCAATGCAGTTTTCCAAATTGGTACTGTGGCTTCTTCCCCCCGATCTGCTGAAATAGGATTTCAGAAATGCAGAGCACATCACAGGGTTGGGAGGGGAGACACAGAGCACCCAGCATTTCCTCATCGTCTGAGAAACTAAAATCTAAAGAGATGGACCTTAAAGAAGAAAAAGGCAAGGAGAATTGAGAGAGCTAAGCTATTTTATGTAGCGAAGGACATCAGCTTAAGCCACTGTTTTGCCTGTGATGGTTCCCCACAGGGGGAAGGTATTATCAATCTCCTCCTTGCTTCCTCATTATTTATTTTTGGCTACAGTCGGGTAGCCATCATTCCCCTTTACCACAAATGCTAGACTTCCGTCACTGTCAGAAGAACAGCAGCAGCAAAACAATGTGCCTGTCTGGGTGTGCTCAAAGGAACGAGGATCAAGTATAGAAACTGTTGTGACATTTTAGCAGAAAAAAAAAAAAGTGTGTTTCTAATTTAGCAACTTCATTTATGTCATAAAATGCTGTAGTGGCAAAGATGTAATGTATTTTGTAAATACATTTTCCAGACCTTCCCAAAGTCAGCTCATGCTACACGCAATTTGTTTTATTATGAGGGTATCTTGCAAAGTTCAAGAAGTAATGTGTTTCCAAAACAGTGAGGCCTGAAATTGCGAAGTACAGAGCCTTAGAGAAACCAGCAAGGGCTTGTATTCCGTCAGAGGACCAGGTGTCTAGCTGAAATGTGAATGTTTGAATTGTCAGTGACTCAGGCTAGGTGAGATGAGTCCTGCCCCATATGTCTTCATTTTACAGGCTCTCTTGGAAGCAGAGTCTAGAGTAGGCAGTGAAAACACTGAGACATTTTTGTTCTGTAAACCAGAAAATTTGGTGTTTCCCAGGGCAGGTCTACTCACCATATGTCTTTACATTTGTTCTGTATCACAAAATTGACTTCTTGTTGCCTGGTTATATACAACATTTTTAAGAAGCTAACATATGGTGGTATCATGCCACTTTTCAGAACCGGGATACTATGGAAAGCGATGGAGATTTCTGTTTAAAATTGCATCTTAAGATCTATCCTCAAACAATATGTACTAAATGGGGAAAGGGATAAGGGTTTTTTTACAAGAAGTCCCTCTTCTTAAGCTATTGATAAATTACTTAACATAGTATGAGTGAGCTGTATCCAAAGATGTTTGTGGTAGTTGCTGAAGTGTTGTAGGGAGAATTCAACTCTGCGCAACTGTGCGTGAAAATTCTTCACACACAGACAGATGTTTAAGATGCAAATCCGTTAGAGCTGAACCTGTCATTCTAAGAAAACCTTTGTTTGCAGTTTTCTTCATCTCTCAAGTAACATTCATTTCATTATTATTTTTATGTTTCAGGATAAGGAGTAAATAATGTAATGGCAACCAGCTGTCTCCCTGGCACCAGCCTCCCTGCCCTCTGAGGCCTCAGTCCTGTCACTAGTCCTGTCCCATGCTGTGAGAGACACCAAAAAGGGAGGAGGGAGAACCGGCAGGAAAAATGTGTCTGGTTCAGATTCAGCACACTTGGGGCCCAATTCTTGCCCTCAGGAGTAGAGAAGAGATCTGCAGAATTGTGGTGATACCCAAGGGCAATCCTTGGATATCCTTGGAGGGTAATGGCAATGGTGCCCCAGAATAACACAATTATTTTACGAGTGTTGCCATTTCTTTCTGGACCAGATCTCACATTTTTTGTGCTGAACATCATCTAGTGGTAATGCCGCGTGAAATAAAGACAAAGCCGCTTGCTCCCATCGCATACTATTCCCTACATCCTAACATTTCAGATGACGAGTGTGATCTTCAGAGCCATCCACCCACGGCCATAATCTCCCTGCATCTGAGCGGAGGAAGTTGTAGCGGCAGGGTTCTCTGTCTGCACCGCTCACACCAGACCTTGGGTTCAGAGTAACCCAGCTAGTTTCACACGAGCTCCCGAAGCTCTGCTGGCATGCCAGAACTGCCGCTGAATCACTGAAGTGTCTTAGTCAGCCAGCTTAAAATGGCACGGCTCTGAATTTTCTGATTGCCTCCTCCAAATTGCACCTGACCTTCTGCCAGTCCCTCTCACTAGTTTCTACCTGCAGGCCTCTTCTCTGAAAGTGCACCCCCACGCTCCTTGAGGCATCTCTGCTCCAAAGGCCATGCTGCTGCCTGCATCCCTTTCCTCTGAAGAGGTGCTGAGGCTTTCCTCCATTTGCACTATCAGACCATAATCCCTTCAGGGTAAAGGCTCATTATGTGTTAGGCACTGACCTCTTCCTGTACCACATCATGTACGTTTACAGCACTATCAATTATTTAAAGTAGCTCTGCCTTCAGTTCAGCCGCACGCTGAGTTAAGCTCCATAGCCTTTGGGTAGTTTGCAGCAATTTTGTTTTTCTTCTTCAGTGTTTCACAAATTGCTCCCTGCTTTGTAGCACTTGTTACTATTTGCTAGAGGAGATGATACGCTGTACTATCACTCAAGAGAAGTGTTTGTGTAGAAACAGTGTTAGCTGTCTTCCCAAAAAATCAGATATGCCTGCACAGGAATGTGAGCCCAGACCCTACCCCCAGAGGGACCTTGACTTCATTAGCACCTTCATTTGGCTCAGACAAGTAATTATTAATATCAACATCTGATTCTAGAAATCTGGCTGGATGTGCCGCAAAGTGACAAGACATAATAAACGTAAAACCATACAGACTTTGAAGAAGAAAAAATATATTTCCTTCACTTAGCAAGGGACAGACAAGATAGCAATGGCAACAGACGGGGACGCACATAAATAGGTTCATATTTTTTAACTTAATCTTGTACACTTAGGTAATTGTTTAATGCATTTTCCTTTGAAGTGTTGGGGACAATTTTAATTATTTACTCAGGTTAATGAAGTCATTAAGCTCTGCCTTCCGCAGTACAGATATCAGGATGTTAGCTCAGGAATAGCTGCAGACAAACGTGCAGGACACAGGTCAGTGCTCTGGCAGGCTGCTGCAGACATCTCCTGCCCCACATCCACTCAGTAGTCCCTGCACCCCCACGCAGACTGTCGGTGTATGGAGCAGCCCCAGCTCTCCCAGCAGCCCTTCAGCTTGATGACAGAAGCCTGGAGGTACTGCACAGCAGCATCCCTCTTGCTCTCCCACTCCCTCCTCCTGGACAGGAATGTCCGTGTACCTGGAAGGTGATGCTGCTCCTCCCTAAGGCCTGTGACAAGATGGCAAGGCCTGTGGGCTCCCCTCCCACTCTCCCATCTCACGTGTACTCAGGGCTAAAGCAAGAATTATGAGGCCAGAACACCTAAGGGCATGGCAAAAGCCAGACATGTTGGGAGACCTGTCCTGCACTTGCTTGTGTGTAGACATGATAATGAACAGGAAGAGGAATACGAGAGCAAGACTCTTACTAGGGGACAGTGTCATCAAATAACTCCCATGCTATAGACATGAAGACTCCAAAAACATTACAGTTCCTCTTTTTCTCTCTTCCCTCAGGCCTAGACCTCTGAATATTATTATTATTATTATTATTTTTCCACTGTGCTAACTGCACTGGACATTAAACTATCAAATTTCATCACAGAAGATACAACCAAACTCCCCTGGGTAAGGCAAATCTCCACATTAAAATGTTACTGCGACTACTCAGATAGCAGACATGGTCAGCATAACACACAGCAATCTACCTTTAAATGGGAAAGCTTGAGGGAAGAGGAACTATCATCCAAACCACTTCCTGTGGCCTTTATGCCTGTGCCCAGCCTCCAGCAGCGTCACAGCCATCAGACTGGGACGGTTAGGTAGCTGGCTTTAGAGCCAGCCCAAGCAGGTCTGCAGGGAGCTGGGCTGGGAGTTTCTAGTCTGAACATGGTCAACTACAAATGGTGCTATCCGCAAATTTATTGTTTATTTATCTGAGATGATAATGAAATCAATGCATAGTTCCAGACCCAGAGAGGCCACCGTCCAACCCTACTGCATACCTCTGTACAAGCTTTCGGTGAACTATCAATAACCACTTTTCAGGAATGGTTATACAGCAAACTTCACTAATGGTGTCACGTATCACACTCAGTGTCCCTGGTAACTTCATCAGTGGCCAGAGGAGGCGACCCCAGGAAACCATGAGGACCCATTTCCAACCTTCAGGGTCATTCGCCCTTCCTCCCAAACCCCTGGCACTTTTGCTGTTTACCACACTTCCTGCCACCCCACGCATCTTTGCTGGATGCATCATTGTGGAGGAGGATGGCTACAGCCAGTGCCTCTCTGAGGAGCAGCTCCCACTGGAGATAAACACAGAAGACCCTATGGCACTGGGCAGAGGACCTCAGGCACTTCTCATTCCTACATGTCCAGGAAAGAACATGCAGGTCCTGCAGAAGAGGCTAACAGTGGAGTAAGCTTTTACACTTTCACCCCAGGGATCTTACTCTGAGACTCTGTGGCGAAACACAGAAAAGAACTTAAGCAAAAACAGACCAGAGACTGCAGATTTTGAATGAGTAAGAAATAATTCTGAAATTTTTGCTTGTCTGCAGAGTGTACTAAAAAGCCACAGAAGCACAATGGAAACAAGGCCTCTAAAGGCAACACTATAAATCTGTACCCTTTGTTTGACCCATGGCTCAGAGTTTAAGCAGCCTGGGGCTAGAAGTCTACAATGTGCTTGTCCAAGTTTGAAATAATCATAATGGTGCATTTGCCATTTTTCCTATGGCTGACTAAAAGGATCCAATACAAATTGACCATGTATTTTAAAAATCGCTTTAAATTCTTTATCTGGTAAAAGCCAAGCTTTTACTCATCATCCCTCAGCTCAAAAAGGGAAGGAACAGAGAAAAAGCAAAGTCTAAGTTTGTGATTTGTGTCCTTTATGTATTCCCCAATCTCCTTTACTTGCATATTATGAATAGCCTTGCTTCTCACCAGCCTCCTAAAAGGCATAAGTTTCAATGAGGAATTTGAGCGAAGGGAAGAGTGGCCTTAGTGACTCCTTAAGGCAATAACTGCAACAGTCCTCTCAGAAGAGAAAGTATCCATACATTTAACTGGATTAATATTCTGGTGGATAATGTATTGCTTTTAAAATGACTTTTTTAGGTGAAGCGTTGATCATCTTCTAACGTTCAGTGTCTTTTTAGTGTTAAAAGCAGCATGTAAGGTAAATAGTATGACCTTGTAGAGCACACTCCAGTTACAGGATGTGTTGCTGTGAATGCATGCAGTATGAACTGTCACTTGAGCAAACTGCATGGGCAAAGCTGTATGCTGAAGGCATTTACCTGGGTGTAACCTCACAGCTGGAGCCGCTGTGGAAGTTGTTTTATAGCCTGCATTTCCAACAGAATTAATAAGCTTTCAAAAATTTATAAACAATGTGTATTTGCTATCAAGCTTGAGGAAACAAAGTATGCTTCTCTGGGCCATACTGTGCACATAATGGCACAGTGGTAATGCTTTCCTCAAGCTATAAATCATTCTCTCTCCTGATGAGGTGATCGCTCAGAATCAACCCTTTTTCAGTGACTCCAATAAACAGAAGGGCAGCCCTCATACCTGAGCACACTCTTCACGTGTTCTTCTGTGTGCTCCTCTTCCAGCAAAATAATTTTGTAATGGGTAAACACATCCAGATTAGCATTAAGCTAGTTAGCAAGCATAACAAGAAGTAGTGATATTTGCAGATGACTACTGTGTGTGCTCAGGCTGCTTGTATTCTAGTTGTTAGCCTGTGCTGTCATACCTTATTAAAATTAACACAGGTAGCTCATAGTCAATTCTGTCTTGAGCAAATGTTTATATTCTGTGTAGACATAACCAGTTCAAAAGCCAAAAAAAGAAGTGGAACAAGTGTCTATAAAGAAGCCCTTTTCCTACTCTTTTTTTCTTTTTGCATATTAGCAAAATAGGCTTCATTTGTGGAAGGTCTTATTATAGGCTTACTTAGAATAGACTGGCATGCTAGGGGCTGAGTCATATTGGGTCTGATCTCCCTTATAAGGCAGCAAACCAGGAGTAATTCTGCTGAAGTTCACTGGAATAAAACTAGGCTAAGTGAAATCAAAATCAGCCTCGTGAAGTTGTACAGCACTTCCTGCTCGTGATACATGAACTCCGGGGTTAGCCCTCACCTATTTCAGCATTATCACAGTGGCAATCACAGTTCTTGCAATTGGACAGGAGCCCAAATCCTCACAGAGCACACTGCAGTACAAACCACACAGCCTGGGAAACAGGTTTGCATGTATGATGCATGAGAGTCATTCAAACACTCTCAATAGTAGTACTCCATAATGTTAATGGGACTAAAAGCATAAGTAAGGGGTGCAAGATAATCCCTGACATAATTTTATTAATGTCTTACACTCGTTTTTTTCTGACCCTCCAGGCTGTCACCTAACTAAGTATTAAAAACTGCCAGGAGATTCTTTGTGATTTAGCTCTAAAAGCTGGTTCATGAATCTTGTAATCTGACTAGCTTAAAAGGCCAGTTGTTCCCCAACATGTAAGCAATGCTGTAACAACGTAGAGCAGCAAATCATCTCATCTTCAGACAACTCCTAAGAGTTTGTTATTGCTTAATTGCTGTCAGTTGTGTTGGCAAAGACTGTACCAACTTCTTTTAATGGTGTATTCATTTCCAATCATTTTTATTGTAGCCCCTGCTGTTCAACTTCATTATTTTTATCCTCCATGGACCACGAATCACTTTGCTGAATCCATTGTCTTTCCTTAAAAGCCAGTTTTCCTTGCTAAGTTGTTAAATTTTTTTTATTTTTTTATTTATTTTTTATTTTTTTGTTGGCTTTGATGTCTTCAGTTTCCCAGTGCATCCTCAGAACTCCATTTCAGGCTTTTATTTCTGTTGATGCCTGCTCTTTAATTTACTACTACATATGCCAGCAATTTACAACTCTCTGATTTCTTTAATTTGAATTTTTCACGCGGTAATGAGACATTAAGTCAATGTAGTGCTATCAACCTAAGGCACACACACACACACACACACACACACAAAATAGTGATTGTGCCAAACATCATAGAATCATAGAGTCAGTGGAGTTGGAAGGGACCCTTAAAGTTTATCTAGTCCAGCTCCCCCGCAATGAACAGGGACATCCACAGCTGGATCATCTTCAGTTACTTTATGAATCTAAAGGTAAGGGCAAAAGATACGCAAATTGCTAACAAAGATGAAAATAACTTTTAAGGAAAGTCCAGTGTATTTCAGAACAAATACACTCCCATGTGACTAGCAACAGGACTAGAGCGAACGGCCTCAAGTTGTGCCAAGGGAGATTCAGGCTGGACATTAGGAAAAATTTCCTCTGCAAAAGACTGCTCAGGCACTGGAATGGGCTGCCCAGAGGGGTGGTGGAATCACCGACCCTGAAGGTGTTCAAGAAACATTTAGATGTTGTGCTGAGGGATATGGTTTAGTGGGAAATATTGGTGGTTGGTGGATGGTTGAACTGGATGATCTTAGAGATCTTTTCCAACCTTGGAGATTATAAAATTCTATAATAATAAAGTTTAGCAATGAGGCTAAAACACTCACTTTTTCAAAACTACTCTCTGAATTTCAAGCCAAAATGCCCAAGGCCATTTGAAACTTGCTTTTGAGAACTATTTGAAGGTGAACTGCTCTATCAAGGTAAAAACCCCAGCACAACCACGTGCAGTACTTACACACAACAAAGCCTATCCTGAGCCAAAACCTTTGCCTCTGCTCATCTCCCATCACTGACTCAAAGCAAGCATTCCACCCTTTTGGGGGCTACAGAGTAGAGAAGAGCACAAGAGAGAAGGAGGAGAAAAGGGTAGAGGAAAGAGAAAGAAACAAAGAATTTTCCTGTGGCTTTTTATGTCCCCCTCAGAATAAGCATCCCATCATTCCCATTTATCTCACTATGGAGCACAAAAGCATGACTTCCCCACACTTTGCAGTTAACCTCTAAGATCTCACTCTACTGAAGCTAAACATCTGTTAAGCTCTGACATATAGCATTATTCTGCTTGGATCACAAGGAACAGGCTTATATTTTACGTAGCTGCAATCTATAAGTTTTCTGTATGTGCCTTAAGAAAAAAAAAAAAAAGAAAAAAAAAAAAAAAAAGGAGAATACAGCATGTCTAAATTCAAAATGAGAAAACCTGAACTTATTTCTAAAAGAAAAATTGTCGGATACCATTCTCTCTGTTCATGAAGTCATCATTTTCGCATGATTCTTTGTAAGTTCAAAGCACTATTTTTTTTAGTAAATGAGACAAGGGGGAAACGGTGAAAACAGTTTCCCTGAGGAAAACTATTCCCTAGTTCTTAAAAAAGTTTGAACATATTGAAACCTTAGGGAGATGAAAGCATTTTCCATTACATTTGTGCTTTTCTTCTTTTTTCTTTTTCTTTTTTTTTTTAATTATTTTTACAGAATGTAGCACAGAGAGAAAGTAGCAGACCATTCAGATTTGTAAAGCAGCTCTCGCTTTGGCTGATAGCAGTCCCTTCCTTCTTAATGTGCTTTGAAAGCTGTACCACCATTTTCTGCGGTGTGGCAAGGTACTTCTTGCTGCCTCTGCACTGGGCTCTCATTCAGCTGTTTCAGGGTTTTGTAAGTGTTTTGTGTCCAGTGGGACTAAGAAAAGAATTCAGCGCGTAAAAGAACTAAGAAGAGTAGTTTCTCTTATATCTCAGATCTTTAAATATATTTCCATCTGAAATACCTTGGAAATCTTTATATATAGTGTTGGACTCACGCACACAAGCAGGAAAGGACCTCAAGGAAGCCCTCTAGTCAGTCCCACTCCCCACAGTAGGATGGGCACAACCTCTGGCACTTCTCACAGATGCTTCTCCAGCTTCCTCTTAGAGATCTCCAGAACTTATAGAGCTGCTTCCCAGGACTATGCTACTGCTTCACTGTCCCTGCTGTTAGACTTCTCCTCTGATACCCAAAACGCGTGTTGTACTTGCATTATCCCCCTCAACAGTTTTCTTCTGGTCTTACTTGACATGAATACGGAGGTCAGACTATTTCCTGTCCTGTCTCTGGCAGGCCTTGATGTGTCTGACAAAAACACGTTTGAAGGCTGACAGCCTGTCACTCTTCTCTCCTCACTTCTGCACACAAAGTAACCTCAGTTCCTGCTGCCTTTCCTCAGAGCCTGTGCTCTCATGATTATTTCTTGAGCTCTGACCATACTTTTTGCTTTCCTTGTGAAATTTTGCCACTAGTCCTTCTGCACTTCTGAAGTGGGATATCCAGAAATTGAGGCTGTATGGATGAGAAAAAGAGGCCGCCCTCGTCAGACCCTTCCTCTGCAACTCAGTATGCAGTATCAATATGGAAAAGCTTCATTAGACATAGTAGAAACGAATAGTTCTTAAGAGTCTATGAAGCACAGCTTAAGGAAATTGCAATTTGGCCTCGTTGTGTCATTCACAAGCATTTATAGGCATTAAGGCTACCACCACATACAGCAGAATAAGTGGATATTCATCCAGAGGGAATGAAAGCTATAGGTTCTGTTGGATGCAGATCCCAGGTTTCCCTAACTGCCACGTAGAGACCTCCACCACAGCATCCCATCCCACTACGAAAGGTCATTTGCTTTCCACACAAGTGAAAAAAAGAGGTGCGCAAAAACTGAGATGAGAGGGAGAAAGTGCTGACCCGCTGTAACTTGATCAGCGCTGGTACAAAACGGTGCTTGGGCAGCAGGATCCTATCTTCATTCTTTCCTGCTTTTTCAAAGCACAATCCAGCTTACAGTCAATAAGTATACAGTTTGCTGGAGACTCACTTGCAGTTTATCTCCCGACAGACTGGTTAGTAGATTCAACAGTAAGAAAGCTTGCTAGTAGAGCTGCATGCCAGCCCAGGGCTTCTCCTGTGTAGTATTTAGGATTCCGTTCAAGATCAGTCCTCCCTTTGTCTGCTACCTTCATAAATAATTGATATCTCTTGCATAAGAGATTAGCAAAGATTGTTCGGCTTCCTTTTTTTATATTTTTTTTTCTTTTTTCTTTTTTTGTGTGTGAGATTTGGTAGCTTCTAAAATATTGATACAGTTATGCAAGCTGGTGCACCTATTATATTTTTAAACAAGAATTAAAAAGAAAGAAAGAGAGAGAGAGATTAAAGGAAAATGATAGTAGATCTAAAAAGCAGATCTCTGGCAGTCAGAAACATCAGAAAATGCGATCCTTCCATTTTCAAGTCAATGGGAAAACAGTTGCACTACTAATTTTTGTAATATTCTTTTCAGAAGACTCTACAGATATCGCTGTACTTTTCAAAGTAATTACAGTAGGTTATGAAAAGCCTTCAGGAACGGCTGCCAAGGTACTGCACCATCAGAAAGGAAGAACACAGTGCTGGAAACTGTTCAAATCTGATGGAAAGTAGACAAAGGAAGACAAATTTTCAGAGGTCTCTTTATTCATTTCACTGCCTTGACTTCTAGCGCAATACTTTACAATTGTACCTTCTATCTGAAAGCACTTTCAAGCTTAGTTTTGGTATTCATTCTTGGGGAAAAAAAGAAAAAAAAAACCCAAAACACTGATAATTCACCTCACGTTTTGGTAGCAACCAGTTCTACCAAAACCAGTGACTTCTGTCTGTTCTTTTGTGTGCACGCTACTGTTTCAACCGTCTAAGCAGTGACACTGTACTTGTTCTTGTGGTTCTTCATATGTAACAAAGTCCTATTTCCAGCTTTCTGGCCCATCCCTTCCACATATTCCACAGACAGGACTCTTAAGTGCCACTTATCACAGGGATGAGTTAACCAGTAATTTCACTGTGCACTGTGGCTAGGATCCCAAAGTGCAGGCTGCTCAGCTAAAAAAGAGTGGACAAAACTTGCAACACCTCATTAAATAACCATAAAAGTTACAGGGTCTGATAATACACACAGCTATGGCAAGATCACTGCTTTCAAGATGCAGCCGGCTTACCATTATACAGAGCTATGGGGATGAGGAGAGGAATAATGGCCTCGAAATTACCAAGCTAATGGAAAACTGCAGGCAATACAGCACCAAGCTGGTGCCAAGGCATTTGAATCGTTTGTTGTGAAGTCAGACAAGATGACTGGTGCCACATTAGTGCTAATGCTTCTAGAGCTCATCGATTCCTTCAGGACCACACAGGTGTGGCTTTTTGTCCATGCTGCACACTGCAGGGATGCTCAGGACTAGCTGAGGAGCACAGCACAGATGTAGAAAGGGCTCTGCAGAAGTCAGCTCAGGTTCATCTGGGCTTCATACCTCAAGGATAGTGCCAGACTTAATCAACTGAGGCTGGTTTTGTGCAAAGCCACCTTGAACCACCAGGTGCCTGTACAACCAAAGTCCATCTGTGCACAGCCAGCTTCAGTCTGGCATTAGACAGTTCAGTCTGTGGCATACAGAAGTGGCTGAGTTGCCACAGATACAAATTTGCTTTAGATATAGCAGAGCTGTCTATGCAACGCTGCCTAAACCACCAAGCCTTGCCAGATCCAAACTCTGTATTCATATTACAGTTAAGCTTGAAACCACACAATAGATGGCTTTGGAATAGATGGCTTTAAAGACAGAGAATCTGAGACACACAGAAGATAAAACATTCACTCAAATCTCATGCCAGTAAGAAGTCCACAGCTGCTAACTATCTGAACCATTTCCCAAACTTTAGGTCTTAGCCCACACTATTTCATGAAAACAAGGCTGGAGTCCATGTCCTTACATTCCACGCTCATGGGGAATGGCAGGGTGAAGGATTCCTAGCTTGCAAAATGGTAACTGCAAATCTGATCACTCTGCAGATGGAGAATGGAAATAACAGGACTGAGCTAAGGGGAAACTGAAAGATTCAGCATTCAAGACCATGGGGGGATACCATCAGACAAGTCAAGAAAACAAATCTATTTGGAAGTTGGAAAGAGCCAGGTACTCTGTAGCTGAATGGATTAGCTAAAGCATGACTGACTAGAATTACACGTGACTTTTTAAATTACACATTTGGCAACACTAGGGATGTGAAGAGAGCAGAGAAGAATGACCACATGTTTCTTTTCAACTCAGAGGCAGACTGTTTGGACTGGAAGTGGATCAGAACTAGTAACAAGCTCTTCACCCTTTAAAGACTCATCAGGCTACATACAATGCATCCAAAAAGTGACTTAGCCTCTCCTCAGATCATAAATATGCTATGGAAAGAAAGAAAGACAGCAAATACACAGAGAGAGAAATGGCAATATTTGGAACTTTCCTCTCTTTTAATTTTCCCTTGGTGACCTCTATTCCTGCTCCTCTATCAGCTGTCATTTGAATCCTCCCTTCCTCCAGCTTTTCCCATGACAAAATGTGAAATATCCCACAAGAAATCTTTAAAAACATGGAAACGAGGACACCAAGCCAGAAAATGTCAGCACATCCCAGCATCCCAGTACCCTGTCTCTAACAGCAGGCAGTAGTAAATCTCCAGAAAACAATTTAGGAAGAGGGCAAGTGCATGATGTTATTCCCAGAATATCTACTGAATACACAGCAATTTGTGGTTCAGAGAATTCCTAAACCAGACATGGCGATTTTGCATTTAATGGCCCCCAATGGATCCATCTTTCACTAAGTTGTCTAGTCACTTTGGAATCTATGGTAGTTTTAATCACCTACAGCATTTTGTGGTGACGAGTTCACATCTTCCATGCTATTGCTTAAGATTCTTCCTATTGATATCTGAAGGAGATATTTCAGGAAACGTTTTAGAGAACTGACAAACTAAGTTGGATCTTTGACCTTGAGATGAAGAGAGGAGATGTGATTCTCATTCAAAACATCACATAAATGTAACCTGACCTTTGGGGGGGGGGGGGGGGGGGGGGGAAGAGAGAGGGAAGGGGGAGGGGAAAAAAAAGAGAACAAAACAGTAATATATGACTTGATACAGTAGAAGTACTTGAGTCTGGTTTGAGCTACAAGCCTTCTGTTACTCATAGGTGAATCTATCAGAAAAGTTCTCAAGAACCAATCTAAAATTGGCTGCATAGTGGAACTGTGTATATGTATTGTTTTTTGGTTTCTGGTCTGTTTTTTGTTGTTTTTTTTAATGTAAGTATTGGGCTGGATTTATGCTGCAGTGTGGTTAGGCGGACTCACTCCCAGGTAGTTTCATGATCAGCATCTTTTGTTTTCCACCATTCCTTCTTACTGAACATCTGCAGGAGAGAATTCCCCGTACGACTCCTGGTACTGTTCAAATGAATTCACAAGAGAAGTGTTAAGTCTAGCACATACTGAGAAAAAACACATCCTTTGTGCCATGAGGTAATGGAGAATATCTAAAATAATACTGCATGAATATTAAGCTCAGCAAGACATATTCTATTCTGTTACTGGCAGCTTATTGACAGAAACAGAAACTGAAAAATTTGGCCAAGTGTACTTCTGTATTTTCTTCATGCCTGGCTGCTCTTCCCAAAGGCCTTCTGTTTTCCAGGCAATATAAATGTTTCTTATCTGACCCTAGAGCTCAGAACTTGCCATAGAGAGAGGTGCTGTCACATGTTGTGGCACAGGGGTGGAAGTTCTGGTTAGCCACTTGGTGATGTCATATGATTCTGTGGATGAGATTATGCTGGGCCCAAGGGGGGCAAGGAGAAGATGACACCAGGAAGAATGTCCTGCAAGACCTGTACAGCAAGCTGGAATAGGAATAGAAAAGGAAGAACTTCAACAGACCTGATGGAGGAGGAGTTGTGGCAAAGAATAAATTAGTGTGCCGGGAGACATTTGGTATGATATGACCCAGCATGGGACTAACTCAGCAGAAAGGGGGTTGGAAAGGAATCCCAACTCCAAAATACCTTCTCTGAAGATGTGGGTAAATGAGAGGCTCAGTGACTCATGCTTTGAAAGACATCTTCCCCTATATACAGTTTGCCTTCCCAGTGTATTGCTCTTGTAAATAAACTTACACAGTTCAGAGAAGGTGAGATCTGCTTTCTGCTTCCCTCTGAGGACGCCAAGGGCCAAGAAGCAGTGGGAAGGCTGGTGAATGATGGTGGTGTAAGCATCAACATGGCTCCAGCAAGGAGGACTTTGAAGAAGGGTGGGCAAGCAGGCTCCAGTCCAACTGATGACCGCATCTCAGCATGGCAGCACGAGGAGGGGCCTGCAAGCAGCCATGGGGCTTCAGCAGCAGGGATTGCTGGAACCTCTGTGTCGCTGCTACTGAGAAGCCCACACTGAGAGGGGACTGAGAGAAAATGCCTTCAGTTGCTGCACTCCTAAACACCCTACCGGCTCCTGCACCCTCAGATTGCCCGGCTAAAGATTTGGGCCTGAAGAACAGATGTGGGTTGTTGTTCAGCCAATACAAAGTTGTGCAGTGCTGTTTGTTATAAACTTGCATTCAAAACAGAGCGAGACTTTTGAACCAGAGGTCCTTGGGGAGGCAGAGCTATGTACCATTACTAAATTTAGAAGACTCTAAAGTGGAAAATGATAAAATGTTTTGCAAACAGCAAACCTTTCAGGATGTGGTGTGCAAGAGGAGCTCCGCACAGCCCGGCTGCTGCAAGCAGATGACTGGAAAGCGGGCAATCATTAATCTCTTTCTGGAAACTCATATAGATTTCTGAACAGTTCACAGATGGCTTCAGCTACATCCGGAGAGAAAGGCCTGATTTGTCTTCCTGGCCCAGTCATACAGTGCCTTTGCACTGGAACTTCTGCCTAGGAACCACTGCTCCCTGAGGAGGCATTGAATCCTCTGCAGAAACAGATGAGTCTATGTAAAGCTGCCGCATTTCCTGATAATGTTTGAGAAAGGTGTTTTTACCCTATTTTGGCTTTTTTTTTTTTTAATTATTATTAGAGGTTTTACAGTTGTTACCAAAACAGATTATCTGCTGTGTCAGATAATCATGGTATTTATAGCCTTCATCATCATCAGCTTAGTTCTTAGTATTAAATTATACTTCAGAAATAACTCACTTTTCTGTACAATTATCATAGTCGTTGTTCCAACAGCAGAGTCATCTCCTTTATTATTCCCTAACATTGGGATATGCAGTATTAATCAGGATAGCTTACTTCTTTGTGTCTAACTGTGGCATATTTACAAAGTTCTGTAAGAAAGTTGGCTTCAGATTTCCTGACCCTTCTGAGAAAGCTAAGCCGCTACATTGCTCTACAACATCTGCTTCATGTCATCTCCTTGGAGTTCACTGGGACGCAGCACAACAAGTAGATCCTAGGGGTTAGCTTGGTTGATGGGGGTAAATGAGGGGTCATCTGCAGGATCCTTCTGACAAGCACAGGGGTCACTGCAAGTAATCTGTGTATTTCCATGGATATTCAAAACCGTAAGTCCCAAGTGGTTCTGTAGTACAGGAACTGCAAACTGGAAGAGAGAAAAAGAAACAGAAAAAGCCCAGAGCCATACTTCCTCCTTATTTTTTATTGATTAACAATAGAGAAGCCAGATGTAGCAAAATAAAATTTGTGTACTTAGACAAGAATGCTTTACTGTTTAGTTAATAACATTTTTTAATAACAAGAGGTGTAATTCCATAAAAATTAATATTTTGCTTCTCTGATGTGGAAGATATGCTGCAGGCTGGTGGTCCAGAATACAAATAGGGTAATACAATTGTATGAATTATAGAAAACTCTTCTTTACACTACAAATTGAGGCAACAGAATTTAAGAGAGAATATTAATCTCTTTCAATACCATCTCTAGGTTTAAGTTGCCCAGCAGGACAAAGGTTTCCTAAGACAGATTAGATAACTGCCATGGAGGTTTTTTCTTTTTTTTAGTTGCCTAGTTACAGTTCGTAAAGCATGTACTACGAGGTTAGCCCATTTCTGAGGTATCCTAAATAAGTAAGGCCTGAAATTACAGCTTTGGCAACGTATCAGAAATCAAAGACTTCTTACAGGAGACTGATACGCATCAGTTTCCAACAAAGCCTCCAGATTAAAATCATTTTTGCCATGCAGAAAGTCCAGGTGAGACCTGGACCAACAGTGACCCTGTGTTTCTGTATGGGTTAGTCAGTCATCATGACACAGTCCACTTGGTATCTTTAATATGGAAAGTGGGGCTATTTCCTTCATTTCTACCTTATTTTATTTTTATTTTAAGACCTACAAATAAAAGCATTGTATAACAGAGCTAACTGCCATTCTACTTAGTAATTTTGTTGCTGCGTCCTAAATTGGTATGTCTGTATTCTATGAGTCATTGCTATCTTTTCTGTAGTAGTTTACGGATATCTTTTAATACATTTTTTTTCCCCCAATGTTTTCTGATTTCATGGTCTGGAGTTTGCAAGGATTCACTTTCTTTGGGACTCTGGTCTAGAACTTAAATTGTCACAGTGTCTGCTCCTCTCTCTCATGGTTGTGTGAAGGTAACCTTGAAACTGTGCCAGTGTCATCAACCAGTGCAGCAAGGTCTTCCTGAAGCTACAAACAACCCAAAATTAGCACAATAAATTGCCTGTTCATATTCCAGGTGACCACACATACACTGTGATCCTGTGACTAGGGTAGAAAATTTGCCTAAGAAGAAATAGGCAGTGCTGTTTTACATAAAACATTCGACCTCTTCTCTGCAGCACTTTCTTCTCCTGCCCTGCCATGACCTCTCTGAATCTGCCTTTATTCAGCCCTCTAGGAGCAAATTAATTGGATTAGGTGAAGCAACTCCCTCTTGCCCATTACCAAGGGGAGCTGGGTGCTACAGATCTGCTCTGCAGCTCTTCAAGCAGAAAGTCATGTGCTCAGGCTGCGAGACCTTAGGAGCAGAACCCAGCCAAATGAGAGGGGTAATGTCATAAGCTCTCCCTCTCAACCTTGGTTGAGAAAAATCCTCTGTTAGGTTCACTGTCAACTTCGGCAACAGTCAGCTGCCCATTAGCCTTCACTGATTGTCCACCCTGCTTCTGGTAGGTCCTGGGACAGCCCTGCATAAGCCCAGGTCGCGTCCAGAAGCAGTATGGGCCCTTTGTGGGGAGCTGCACCTGCCTGTGTAGGCACAGTGCTGGTTTACTGTTTTTTTCTTGTTGTATGTCATTGTAGCCTAATTTAGATACGTTTTGTACTACTCATTTTTTTATTTAAGTCAAGCATTCACCCCTGTCTTCCCTGCCTGCATTTTCTTAGATAATTAGAGCTGTGTGAACCATACTTATGGGATGAAGGTGGACATGGAGAGCTGAGAGCAAACACTGAGGTCCCATTCTTTCACCTTAGAAACAGCATTTCATTTCAAAAGAGCCCAAGAATGTTGCCATGGCACTTAGGGATTGCTTTTGTGCAATGGGTTCCACTGTGTGGTGACTTATGTAGAGCTTCTTTTAATTTCCTGACATTTTCAGTGTTGGAGCTAAAGTATAAATTCTCAGATCCCTGAACTTTGCTCCTATTTTGTGGTTTGAGCTCGTTTTATTGGCTGATAATGATTTTATAATAAGAGAATTGTTCACTCATTAGCGGTGCAGTTACTGTTGGAGGTCTGTGCCCAGTGTAGATTACTTCTTAATCCAAGCTGGCCAGGCATTTAAACCAACCATGCATTTTAGCTATTTCCAATAAAGTCTGTTTTCATTTAACTGGTTTCTATTAATTTTCACTGCCCTCTGACAGCTGCTGTATCAGAACTTCCTTTCTGTAATTAGTTGTTGCAAATTTTTCTATATGAACAGCTTTTAAATGCAAAAGGTAACTGACACGGGTGCTGTTTACACTGCCAAAGCGATTAGCCCAGCGGGAACGTGAGTAAAGCAGGGAGAATATGGGAAACATTACGGAAGTTCCTGCCATATGGGATGTCATTTCACGCAGTGAAACGTCTCGGAGCTGCTCGGCAATCACACAGCGTTTGACACCCCACACAGCCCACCACAAGCAGCACTCCTCCCAAGCGGCTTCCTCACTCTCCTGGGCTGCTGTGTCACAAAACTTAGTCTGCTGCCTTGCTTTTAGCAGCCTTAATGTGCCATTGGTCGTGATGAGTAGCTCACATGAAATGCTGGGCAGAAAGAGTGGGGTTTGTCTCACCCAGCGGTTGCTATGAAGATAAGAGGCTGCTGTCCTAGGCTCTCTGCCCCAGTGAGAACATCCAAAGAGCAAGGTACTCCTGGTCTCACAGCAAAGCAAACAGGTTTTTTTTCTCAGACAGAGACAGCTTAAGCAGGTCTCCCCCTTCTTTCAGCCACCCATTTTTACCCCCCTGAGTATCCCTGAATTAGGTCAGTGAAACTCCACATGGCCACTCTGTGAATTGAGAGATCAATGTGGGCTAACATGAGATCTCCTGGATTTCCTAGCACCTACACAGGAACTTCACCAGCACCATTCCTAGGACAGTGGAGAAGAACAACAAGGCAAGGAGGCAAAAAAAGCTGGAATTTAACTAAATTCACTGATAGCAAAGGAAACATCTGTGGAGCCACCACCTGGCCCTGACCACAGAACAGCTGAGTCTGCGCTGGTACACATCTCTCTGTTAACTATAAACAGAGCCTTGAAGAAGAACTGAACACCTAATTTTTTAGATAGCTAAAGTCAGAATAAAAAGCCCCACTCAAGACATGTCTAGGTCTATCATGTGGAAGCACCACTTTGTGATATCATGTCTTCTAACCATTTTTCTGGCTGCCAGGCACCTTGTTTGTGATTATGAATCAGTCTTGATGCTCCCTTGCTACCTACTCTTTTTTTTTCTCCCCATCCTTTCAAACTGTATTTTGACGTTTTTCTTTCTCTTGCTTCTGTTGCACTTCTTATTCTCTTTCTTTCGTGTTTTTTATTTGCTCTTTCTTTTCCCCCTCTAGTTTCAGCTTTACATTTCCGTGTTTTGTTTTCAGTGTGCCACTGCCTCTTGGGTTGTCACAGTAACACCTCGTACATAATTAGCTCATGTGTTCCTCAGCACACTGTCAGGTAGAGATCTAATTGGCCTTTGATTTTTCCCAGTGCAACTCTACAGCCAGGATAAAGACAGCCCTTTTTGTCCCTTCCACTTCATGCCAGCCATCACCATTGCCCTCCTGAGCCCTTCCTCACCCCCATCAACTATTTGCCTTTTGTGAGGAAGGCTGGGAAGCAGATGATGGAGCCCTAGAGGCAACCAGTCACTCACTTTGGTAGCACATCCAAAATCTGCATTTTTCAAAATCTAATTTGGAGCTAGCAGTTGGGTGAGCACAAGATTTCAGGCTGGCGTTAGGAACTTTGGGGAGATCTATGCACCAGTACTGCCCATGGTCCCTCGGCACTGAAATCTCTGGAGGATGGAAATAGAAATAATTCTGAGAATTAAAGCAAGAAGTAGCTGGGAAGGAGGGGGAGGAGCAGACATGCTCCTCAGTGTTTGCCAAGAGACAGCTTGCAGTTCAATCTGGTTTATAACCATTAGCTTATAAAGAGGTACTTCTCAGCTCTGCTGTGCAATAACACTGAAGAGTCAGCGCTCTGTGAGCTGTGAGGGCTGGTACACAGCTTGTAGTAACCAAACCGTGCAGCTGATATTTTTCCACCAGGTATTGCCACACATAAATACGTCCCAGATATTTTAGTTCCATTAAAGCAAGCAGTTACACTCTCCTCATTCAGCTGGACCAGCAGGCAGGCCAGTGTCACTGTACAGGAAATGCATCTCCAGGATCCGCAACGGCAGAGCTGGCTTCTCTGTACGATAAAGCTTACTGCAGCAGTGTTAGCTGCAGTACCTTTGGCTACATTCTGCTTACGCTGTGTAATATTGTGTAACTTGATATTTCTCTGAGTGACATTCAAATTTAAGCCAAGAAGAAAGCTGATAGTCATTTTCTGCAAAAACATTATGTGAGAATTTTAGACCCGTGTCATTTGATATAAATCAGCTCTGTACATAAAAAGCCACTAAACTACCTTCAGCCCCTGGAAAGGCTACAGTTTTCACATAATTTTGGTGTGATTATTATCCAGCCATTTGTGTGCGACTATGATAAACATACTCTCTTGGAATTAGTCCATTTAAAAGCATGGTTCCACGATCAGCCTGCCCTTCTCAGCCCTTCTTGACCCCCACTTAGTAATTTCTTCTAAGTCATTTTAATCGTGTTGTATCATTACAAGGTTTTTTAATAGAACAGTCCAGCCTTCCCTTCAGACTGCAGGAAACACTGCTGCTGGAGCTTGATTTGCATGACCTAAATGATTTCTGCAATCACTGCTCTCCAGTTGTTTGTCCTGAAGGGACAGTGAAGGATTATACTGTTTTAAAAGCATTTCTATTTAGCAAATACCTCATTTGCAATATGACATTAGCATTTACCACATTCATAAGGCAGCTGATCCTGCTAATAAATTTCGTTTCTGGTTCAATTTTCTTTCTTCATAGAAGACCAGAGACAAAGATTGCATAATTGAGATCCAGGAGCAGGTAATAATTCCTTACCCATTAGCCCTCCAACTGCAGAGCTGTACACTCGTTCAAAGCAGTTCTTCAGCAGCATGTACCATCCATCCCATCACAAGGACTCCACACAAGGACCTCTGCATAAGGCAGGAGGAAGAACGCTCTGCTGAAACCCTGAAGGGAGGGAGGGAGGAAGGGAAGAAGGGGAAAGCAGAAGCTTCTACTATCACAAATACTTTGAAATTAAAGATGTTATCTCTTCTATTTGAGGGACCAATTCAAACAATGGGATCTCATTATGGAGTTTAGTCAGCCCCAGTTCAAGGCCTTTTTGGAGACTGGGGAACAGAAGATCTTTGAGGTACAGTGATGGGCTGATGTTCAAGCCCCCTCCAGCTGCTCTCCCAGCTGGGCCTTCCTCAGTACCAGCAGCAAATTGAGGTAGCGCTCGTGAAGCTGGAAGTGATTCCATTTATTCAATTTATTTCCTGCCACACCAACCTGGTGAGGAGGAGTTTGGTGAGAGGAGGAAGGTCCTGAAGCTTCCCCATCACACAGCAACTGTGCAATACAAAAGGCGTGATTTCCTTTGCAACAATAAGCTATGAGTTGAGTAATGGCCATAACAGAGAAAGACAAATAGTGAAATCATTTACAAGCCACTATATACCTTCCAGTCCGGGAAAGGATTCCAAAACAACCTGATACACATAGCAGTTGCTGTTAAAAGGAGGTATTCCTGTTGTGTTATTGATTTTGTGTATTCATAGACACTGACATGATGTAAGAAGCATCAGTAATGGTTTTCCACATCTTCTTGAAACAGCCTGTATCTTAAAGCACTGTATGTCTCCGTGCCACGTTTCCATAATGCCTATGACATTGGTATTGGACCTATTAGAGCTTGTCTTAGTAGGAGTAATTATTGTCCACATGCTGGAAGAACAATATAACCCAATAAAAGATCTCCTTCTATCAGCTTCTATATTTACACAATACAACTGCACTCAGCTCCACCGTTCTTTTCATAAAACAGGCCTGTTTCTGGCAAAGGTTTAGGACCTCTTTTGGGAAACAATTTCCTTCAGTGTGTCCTTGAATGCCAGACCATGCTTTCTTCGGGACCACCAGCCACCCAGGGCATGGCTGTTGGAAGGGCAGAGTGCTTCCCTCCGCACTGCAGCCTGCCTTTGTGAGGGAGAAAAAGGAGCTGAGCCAGCGGACACTTGTTGAATTCTGAACATTCTCCATCACCCACCATGCGCAGCACAGACAGCTCAGCTGCTGTCTGCAGAACAAGCAATACAGAAGACTTATTAAAGGAATAGACTGTAAGGCATCTTATCGGGTTACACGGACCCTCACGTGCAAGTGCAGATGCACATGCGTGCCGAAATAATAATGGATGAAGACAGAGAAAAGCCATTTGTAAAGCTTCCACCTCACAGTGCTGCAGCGAGTTAAGAGACAGACAGCTCCCAAAAACGTGGCAAGTGGCCATCACTGGAAGTCTTGCTATTAGCAGTCTGGTTCTGAGCTAAATTTGAATTAAAGGAGGAATCACAAAATCTGTTGCTAAAAACAGCAGAGTCAGTAATGCTCTGAGCAGGTGAGGTGCACCATGAATTGATACAGCTCACACAACACCAGTCAGTATGAAGTGTCATTTACAAATAACAAATACTTGGCAGATGACTTTGGGTCTGTTGAAGCTGGTTGAAGCACAGAAAGCAATCGATATATGTTGGCAATATTTACCCACATTCAGTACTGCCAAATGTGAGTTTGCAAGAATGTGTTGGCTGTTTTCAACTGATCTTTGTCTCCTCACAGGCAAAAGTGGGCTGAAGCTACAATAATCCACATTACAGAGAAAGAGATATGGCAGGAATGCACAGGGTCACCCCTATTATTTGTTCCTGCTGTAAGAGTCACTGCTGAAAAAATTAGGTCAGATACAAATTTCCAGAGGGATTAAGTGAGGTAAATCAGATTGATAATGGAATTGGAGTCTGATAAAATTTGCTGTGTCAGACTTATTCACCCTTATATCTGGAATAAAAACAAAACTATTTCTTTTTAATCAGAATAGAAATTCTGGATCCAAAAAGAATAAGCCCACATCTGATCCATTACCCATTTCCAGCTCTCTTTCAGTCTTCATTCTTCTCTCCCTTCAAGCTTTTAAACGTACCCCTCAGAAACAGGTTGAGACAACAACAGACGCATGACCTACTGCAAGTAAGGAAGAATACATATGAGATAGAGAAGTGTCCCGTAGCAATAAAAACCAGGCCAGACGTAACTTCTGATTATTTAATTTAATTCACGATTGCTGTTGCAGTCCAAGTGCTATGAAAATTTCACTGAGGAACAATAGTAATTTCAAGTATCAGGTCCTAATTAAGAGCAGCAGAAATGTCCTACTAAGTCAAACTAATGGTCCACATCATCCAGTACTCTGTCTTCAATGCTGGCAGTAGAAGATGATGTCTACTGAGAGCATGTGTGTCTAGACACTGTTGTCCATACTGCCCAGTCTCCCAGAAAGCAAAACTGCTGCCTTCAGGATGCCGGGCAGTATGCTATTAGCACAATTACCGACCTTCTGTCTGCAAACCAGTCTCATCTCTTCTTGGTCCTGCTGACTCCATCTGCCCCCTTCACAGCTGCCACCACCACTGGGAAAACAAACCCTCCCATCCCGATCTGTGTCTTCTCAAGGAAGAGCCGGCTGGTTCAGAGGGACAGACCTTATGGCACAAACGCCAGCAGGTGGGTCTTTTCCCAGAACAGCGTTTTCCTTCTCATTCAACAGAGGCCATAAAACAGCTTGAAGCCTGAAGAACTCATTTCTGTGTGAGCACAAATGGAGAGGAAGGCTGGCCCTTTGTGACTTACCAACAGAAATGGGACTCTCCTATGGTGACACAGAGCTTTAAAGAATTGAGGCAACAAGCTTGAGACATGGAATAAATCAAAGGAGAAACTAACTAGAGTTCTAGGGCTTTTGATAGCATTTCCAATTGCGGAAGGAAATGAGAAAACTGTCAAGTGGAATCCCTTTGATACAACTGTATTAAAGAATAATTTCCATTCCCCAACTCCATGATCTAACTCCTGATGAAAGGTGTGTCCTGATTCGCCTTGTGCGAATCTAATGAACCCAACATCTTTAGCAGGCTCCTCAAGTACTCCTTTGTTCTGAGAAGTGCCTTACTCTACTGTTTTACATGAAAGAAGCTGTACAAAAAATGAGTCAGATGAAATGTTCTAGGGCCAGATTTCCCCTGACCTTCCAGTGATACCCAAGTAAAAAATTAAAGGGAGGTCTTGTGCAGAGAGTAGACACATACCTTTTTACTGTGTGAAACACTGGGTCTGCTCTGTCACTGAGGAGTAAACAAGGACTCAGGTCTAACTTGCTGCTGAACTGGAGAGTATACTGAAAAGGTGAGACAGTCAGCATATTTCTACCACGTAGCAAAACTGGAGCAGAACAGAGCCCAAAGTATAACCTTGCCTTTGAATAATGCCTAGTTTATAACAGGATTGTGGCTTTTCCTAAAACTGTCTGCAGGGCAGAGTTGCTTATAGATCATGGTTTTGAAAGGCATGTAAGGAAGGTTGATATAACCGTACAAAGTTGGAAAAAATAAAATAAAATAAAATGAATCTCTTTATCAACCACAAACCTACATTGCCCCAAGCAGGTGATGAATTTTGAAAAATTAAAAGCTTCATTTCTCTTACAGTGCAGATGTCTTCGTTTTTCTTGCAGTTGTACTGATACCACCTCACAGTCTGTCTACTCAATGACAAATCTACTGAGATCCCTGGAGGCTGAAGTCCAACAAGAACAGAATGGCAGGCACCAGACCTAGAAGGACATCTATTTCCACATGTAGCACTCTGGAAGCAATGCAGCTAGCTGCATGTGAGCTCTGTTCAACAAGAGTGCAAAACAGGTTGGGAGAATGATGCTGCAATAGATTCTGGAGGTGCCCTGGTACACCCTGGAGAGGTCTTGACGTGACCTCTAGTAGGACAGCACAAGTGCAGCTCTCATGAGCCCAATCCCACAGTGAGGACTGTTTGCCTAGGAGTGAGGAAGTGGACTTGTGGCTCTAGACCTTGGGACTGCTTAAAGCAGCAGGTCAGTCTTGGGCCCAGTCTGATTCCTCCTCACTTGGCCACCATGCCCTGATAGCATTTAGAAGTCCAAAAGAGACTACAGTGCTAGATGGGAGTCAATAGATTGCCTCCAACTTTTGGCCAAGTCTCTCCCCATAACTATCTTATGTGATGGCACTAGGCTGTGAGCTTTACAAGATGGATTTGTGGCATGAAAGGAAATATGAATTCAAGAACTAGAAAGAACAGAAAGAAAGTACTGAAAAAAGCAATATGCAAAAAGCATTCAGGAACTGAAAAGAAGGAAACGTATACAAAGAGTTAGACTGGAAGTCTTGCAGGGACCAAATAGCAGAAGATGACAAAATACTACCAATAAGAGACGGAGCCAAAGAACGAAAACAGAAAAGCTGTAGTCTGAGAGAGAAATTGGTTTGTCTTTTCCTACAATTTGTTTTCATGCTGATAAAAATGCAACTATCTAGTGCCTAGCACCATGCTTACTCTGGGCTTTCAGATATTCTCAGACATGTAGTCAGAGCCCAGCTGGAATAAAGCTGAGCAACTTCCAACACATTCACGGAGAAGGATCAGATACCCTCCAGCATCCTCAGTATAACAGTGCTTGATGGACCCCATCAAGCTTCAGGGCTCGCGTGCTGTTTTGCATGGACAGTGTCTCATGTGCATGTCAAAGGGAGAATAGTGGACAAATGGGTAGTTGATCTGATTCTATACGGTTTTTCTTAGATGCTCATGCTCTTTCCTTTCAGAAACGTTGCATTTGACAGTTCACCACCCATCCCTCTCTTTTGTAGTGTCCTATGATGTAATGTTCAGAGGGCTTTTATGAAAGCTTCTATCACACTAAGGCAGAACGTTTCCAGGATGGCCCCAATGGACCAAAGAATCACAGAATCACAGAATTGTAGGGGTTGGAAGGGACCTCTAGAGATCATCAAGTCCAACCCCCCTGCCAAAGCAGGTTCCCTACACCAGGTCGCACAGGTAGGCATCCAGGCGGGTCTTGAATATCTCCAGAGAAGGAGACTCCACAACCCCCCTGGGCAGCCTGTTCCAGTGCTCCGTCACATTCGTCACATTCGTGCAGAACTTCCTATGCCCTAGCTTCATCCCATTTCCCCTTGTCCTGTCCCCACGCACTACTGAAAAGAGTCCAGCCTCACCACTGTGGCCCCCACACCTCAGGTATTTATAAACCTGGATCAAATCCCCTCTCAGCCTTCTCTTCTCAAGGCTAAACAGACCCAGTTCACTTAGTCGTTCCTCATAGGGGAGATGCTCCAGGCCCTTCACCATCTTTGTGGCCCTCCGCTGGACTCTTTCCAAGAGATCCCTGTCTTTTTTATACTGGGGAGCCCAGAACTGGACACAGTACTCCAGATAGGACCATATTGTCAAGTGGTTTGCTGGTGTAGGGGAACCCTTCCAGCAGATCAACATTCAGGGCAGACTGTAGGGAAAACCTTGTGGGCACAAGAGCAGAGATATAGGCTTGAGGAATCCAGAAGGAACATTAAATTACTGTGATAGGATAGGATAAAACAACATAAAATTTTGTTTCTTGAAATCCAACAGCCAGGTTCTTACACCTCTTCCAGCACATCAAGATAAATTTGAAAACTCCTGCCCTGCTCAGAAGAGTTGCTAGTTAATAAATAGGCAGTTTGCACATAGGATTTTTTTTTCCTTAGAATTGCTGAATATCCTTGAGTCTCTTGTTAATACTGTATCCACTTTTATGAAAAGAACAGCACAGTCTCACACTTGGCCCACAGGATCCAGTGTAAGTAAAGAGTACTCATCAGCTCCTACCATTGTACCCAGTAATTATCTTTGCAATAATTAACATATGTCTCTTGGAGATCTCTATCAAGATTCTTCTTTCTGTTGTGGACTGTAACTATTAGGTTGGATCTCTGGCTGGTATGAACTGGTGTAGCACCCTTAATTAATATCTTTTCCTTTCCCTCAGAGCTGGGAGGAAGCCTTAGGAAAAGACGTTGTTAAGGGATATTCAAGGCAGCTGTGAACTGAAGATCTGAATCTCTTAAAATCTGATTATGCATTCCTTGTGCACGCAGAACTCTGAAAGTTTTAGCACAGTTGTAAATCCAAGATCAGACCCTCAATTTGTCTGTATGTAGGAATATGTGCTGTACTGAATGCAGGTATCGTTAAACTGATAAACTTTGTATTGATATAAGCATTTTTCTTTGAAGACTGTACAGATGACTTTCAGACTTTAAAACCTCACAGTCAGTATCTAAGATGCAAAAGTGCTTGGTCTGCCATCCTTCTCCTTTTAATTAGTATAATTATATTGGATTGCTTTGTATCATTTAAACAAGTTCACATATCGTCATCTTGCAACTGAAAAACTAGTGTCACTTCATGGATCTCAGCCCAAGAGCAGCAATCATTATTTTTCCTTTCTCTGCTGATGTCCTGGTCCTTGTTTGCTTCTGGAACAGAACTCAGCCTGCCATGGCAGCAGATCTGCTTACATCCTGGGGAGTCAGAGGTGGGAATGAGGCACTCGTCCCCACTTCCTTTCAGTGATAAAAGCCTCAGGATAAAATGTCAGCAAAGCTGAGTGCTTCTGGATGAGCTGCTCAGGCGCACGGAGCTGGGTTGAAGCCCAGCTGCTTACCTCTCCCTGCAGCAGAGCTGGGTGCGCTTGCTCTGGGAAGAGGAGAGGTGTCAGAAGCTGTCAATGCTGACAAGCCACAATGTTAAAGCAGAAGTGCTAATGTGTTTCTGCAGTCACATCTTACCCTCATAATGCAGCATCACTTCTGCCTACAGATGTTTCTAACACGCACCTCGGAACTTATGGAGAATCCATAACTAATAACAGCAGGGTTTCTGTACCTTGTAAAGTTTCTATGGATTAAAGACACATATTTTAATTAGAATGACAATTCCAGAAGAGTTACTTTTTCAGGTTCCCATAATCCACTAGTTATTTTGGTTTATTTTCTCTCTGCAAGAAGTGCTACCAGTAATAGCTAGCATTTCTTAGGATGCTGTTACAATTGTTCCCACCATGTACATTACATTTATAGATATAATTGCAACTATTATTGCTGCATAACCCTATATAATAACTATATATGATGTTGTTATGTGTATGTATTATGTTATGGAAATAATGCGTGCTGTGTACATAAAAGGTAAATACTAGCATACACATATGCACGAAGGAAAAATGGGTCATCAGACATAGGGTATTATATTTTGAGTCATATGAGTACAAATTTGAGGGGGAAAAAAAAGGAACTATGTTATTCTTACTAAATTCTCTGCAGACAATAGGGAAAGAAGGTCCAAACAAAAGCAGTATTTAAAACATAGCCTAGAAATAGGTGCTGCTGGGAAGTCAGCGCTGTAGATATTCTATCAATATCCAAATTGTTAGTGATAAAATATTTCTGAAGACAGATTAACATAACCCCCTCCAAAGAAAAAGAAAAAAAAAAAAAAAGTAATCAATAATTCAATTGTATTTTCTTTCCTTCATAAAACAGCTCTGAATTTTACCAGATTGAAATATATCCCAACACCCAGACACTTCCATCAGGCCACTTGTTATTCATGGGGAAATTTTAACAGAATTTGTCTTTTAGTAAATGAAATATGGACATCTGATATTGCCAGTATAATATCAATGCCTTCTACCTATTCCACTTGGAAGCAATTAACCTGGAAGTACAGGTCCCAGGAAACCAACATTTCCTCAGGATGATGCAGCAGAGATAGATGTCATTTACCAGAATAGTGGTCTCATCTGTGAGGGACAATCCTTTCAGTTGGTATTTCTGAGCCCTTTGGCGAGCTTCCTAGCAGGGGACACACTTTTTCTGTGCTGGCAGTTACATGAGCTATGACTTCTAGGTGTGGTGATACTGCACAGTCTCTGTATTTGACCAGGGGGAAAACTGCAGGATGCTTATAGCAAGATTTGTGTGATACATGTAGGAAGACAAAATGGGGGTGGAAGAGTAGACAATAAAAAATATGAGTCTGAGTGGCAAAAGGAGACATCTTCAAACCACTCTTTGGTGATCCTCTATCATGTCTTGCCAACAACATACACAGAGGACAGCTGCAGGGCCTGCTGCTCCAGCAGCGGTTGGATCTGCGTGGTGGCCCTGCAAGGCCTGGAGCTCCTCACTCCCGGGATGTGGTCTCCATCAGGGCTGCAGATGGGAGAATTGTGTCTTGTTTTCAAATTTTTCTTGATGAGGGGGTGAAGATACCTACTGGGGTGCCACTGATGAGCACTGTACCCTCTTACTGCTTTATCTCATCTGCTGGCAGCTGCTGCTGGCACTGTCCAATGCCTAGGTATCAGTGAATGCCATTTATCATCTCTGGGTGAGGTTTCCAAACACATATAGATAGGTAAGCCCCAGCCTATAAAACTTCTAAGGATATATTGAC
Organism: Alectoris magna; assembly: GCA_030625065.1. Classification (NCBI taxonomy): domain Eukaryota; kingdom Metazoa; phylum Chordata; class Aves; order Galliformes; family Phasianidae; genus Alectoris; species Alectoris magna. The sequence goes on along the minus strand of CM060560.1, from coordinate 163,152,609 downwards.
ATTTAACTAGTGTGACTTAATCGAGATTTGTAAATAGGTTAAAATGAGTAAGTGATACACTCAGTGTCAATTAAAAGAAGAGGATGACACAGCACTGAGTTGATGCTAGCCAAGTATATTTCTTGATGATCTGAAAACTGCACCTATCTACTGCTGGTGCTCGAGGCAAATTATTTCTGTAGGCTCAGACAATTAGAGATACCCTTCTGAATGATGTTTATCTAATGCAGCTTTCTTCACAGTAAAGACTGTTAATACAGCAGTTGAGCAACTCCAGGAAGGCACAGTTATCCTGAGATAATCAGAAGCCTGAGGGCCCAGAGGCAGTCATCTGCGTTCCATGCCCCAATTTCATCGGTGTATTAAATTAAAAAAAAATCTGTATGTTAATACATCATGAAGGTCAAACATTTCATTGTGAAGAAGTGTGGAAATTCAAAAATGGAATTACCAAAGCAGTTCCAACTGTATGTTTACATGTATATATGTACAGTGGATTTTCCCAAATATTATTGCTGCTGTCACTCTACTTGAAAAGTAGAGAAAATATTAGGTAACTGATGTCTGAAAAATAGCTTATTTGTTCATTTGCCTCCATGTATGTGTTTATGAAGTCTTTAGGTAAACAGACAACCAATTAGCCCAATTTCACATTGCATATACATTTATATATATTCCTTGATTATTTTTTATTTGTTTATATATTATATGGTTGTATATATAAGAGGGTGGAATTATTGTTGATCCATCCATCTTAAAAAGAAATGGTAAATATATGTAACTACATTAAATCTATTATATACGATAATGGTAGCAAACCACAGGACACCTCTAGGCAGAGGACAGAGCAGCCCTTCCAGTGCAAGAGCAGAGCAAGTTAGAGTCTGCCCCACGAGACTCACTGTGTGTGTCTATGGGGCCAGACAACTCCCCAGGGTCCTGAGGGAGCTGGCTGATGCACTTGCTGAGTTGCTCTCCATCATATTTGAAAAGCTGTGGCTGTCAGACAATGACCCCACTGACTGGAAAAACAAAATCATCACTCTCATTTTTAAGAAAGGGAGAAAGGAAGACCTGGGGAACTTCAGGCTCACCTCTGTGACTGGCAAGATCCTCTTGGAAGCTATGTTAAGGTATATGCAAGATGAGGCTATCTTAGATAGCCAGTATGGCTTCAGCAAGGGCAGGTCATGCCTGACCAATCTGCTGGCCTTCTAGGATGGATTGATGGCATTGGTGGCCAAAGGAAGGGCAACTGATGTCATCTACCTGGACTTGTGCGAGCTCTTTGACATGGTCCTGCTCCACATCCTTATTTCTGAATTTGAGGCTGGACTATTGGAGGCTGATCTGAAGGCTGGACTATTCAGTGGACAAAGAATTGGTTTGATGGTTGCAGCCAGAGGGTTGTGTTAAACAGACCTATGTCCAGGTGGAGGCCATTCACAAGTAGTGTCCCCCAGGAGTCAGGCTTGGGATCAATGCTCTTTTAACATCTTTATCAACAACACAGTGGGATTGAGTGCACTCTCTGCAAGTTTGTGGATGACACCTAGCTCAGTGGTGCAGTTGACACAGTAGAAGGGAGGGATGCCATATAAATGGACCTGGGCAAACTTGAAAAGTGTACCCACATGATTCTAATGAGGTTCAACAAGACCAAGTGCAGGGTGTTGCACTTGTGTCGGGGCAATCGCAGATATGTGTAGAGACTGGGAGAAGAATTCATTGAGAGAAGCCCTGTAGAGAAGGACTTGGGGATTCTGGTGGACAAAAACCTGGACATGAACCAACAGTATGCACTTGCAGCATAGAAGGCCAACAGTATCCTGGGCTGCATCAAAAGAGGGGTGGCCAGCAGTGCAATGGATGTGATTGTTCTCTCTTCTGCCATCATGAGGCCCCATCTGGATTACTGCATACAGGCCTGGGGCCCCCAGCACAAGAAAGACGTGGAGCTGTTGGACTGGGTCCAGAGGAGGGTCACGAGGATAAACAAAGGGCTGGGGCACCTCTCCTATGAAGAAAGGTTGGGAGGGAGCTGGGCCTGTTTAGTTTGAAGAAGAGAAGGCTCCAGAGAAACCTCACTGTGGCTTTCCAGTTCTAAAAGGGAGCTTATAAGACTGATTTTTCACATGTCCTGATAGTGATAGTACAAGTTTGTACATGTACAAGTGATAGTACAAATGGATTTAAACTAAAATAAGGGAGAGATTTAGGTTAGATATTAGGAAGGAATTCCTCACACGGAGAGCTGTGAAGTGCTAGAACAGTCTGCCCAGAGAGGTTGTGGATGCCCCATCCCTAGAGGTGTTTAAGGCCAGGTTGGATGAGGCCCTGGGCTGCCTGATATATGGTGGGTGACAGCCCTGCCCATGGCAGAGGGTCAGAACTAAATGATCTTTTCGTTCCCTTTCAACCTAAGGCATTTTATGATTCTATGATTCTATGACACTGAGTGTATAAGATAAACTGCCCTTTGGAGGAGTGATAGTTTCCATGTATGTTCTGCTGGCAAGCTCTTCACCGCTGATATTCTCTGAAAAATAAAAGTGTTGGGATTTATTAGTGGTGTTCAGGTTTCCTAATTGCGTGCCAATCCCCCTTGTATTGGTAAATACACTAACAAACCCCAAATTACCTAATAAGCATCCATACAACAGAACAGTTCATGACTCTGTGACAAATAGTAGGTAGCTTAGTACAGAACATTTAAAAATTATATCTCCAGAGTAACTTGGACAAGCACATGCACAGCTTTTCTACACCAGTGTTGTGAATGTGGGTGTGCAACAAAGACTCAAGAGCAAATGCTGGAGAGAGATTTTTGACTGCACCCTGGCTGGATGAGCTGAAATCCCTAGCATGGAAAACACTGGGAACTGCTGGTCCAGTGAATCGACGACGGGCAGCTCTCTCACTTTCTCAAGCACATGCCCATACACTGCAGTCCCCACATGCTGAAGCCATGGACAGAACGTTCCTGGAGCTGGAGGATGTTGCTGTGCCTGCAGTAGGGCAGACAGTGCAACCAGGATGTGAGCCAACCTGGGAGAGTCTGAGGTGCCTCAGGACTTATACTATAAAAGGAAGGATTCCATCCTGAGGGCTTTTCCTCCATTACTGGATGCCCATAGACATATAAATCAGTTAAGCAGTAAAAAGCTATTCCCAAGAACTGGGTATAAAACAACTCTTATCTCCAAAGCACTGCTCTTTCTCTGAACTCACTGTTACATACCAAAATTGCTAAATAACATGGTATTAATCTCAGACTGTTTTCAGGAAAAAAAGCTCTAGTCCTGTATTTGTGTGTCATTGAAGGAGCGTAGAGAAATATCATCATAGTAAATGCTCATCCTTGAGCATAAGTTTCAGCGTTGTAATGGCAGAAGGGAAATGTAAAGGCTATCTTGAAGTTGACTGTATCACACAGCCCCTCCCCAACACTAACTTGAAATCTTTAAACTGCTGTGTTCAAGCAAAAAAGCAGATGAGATAAAAGACACAGAGAAGATAAGGGGGATGGGGAAAGTTGCTGTCTTACAGAGCAGTGGAATTATATATTTAACAAAGCCTAGACTAAATTATATGAGTTAGAAAGACTGCATGAAATCCACTGCTGCAATTCATTGGGGCCTCACTGAAGTCTGAAGCTCCCATAATTTTCTCATTTTTTAAGGAAAAGGAAGATTAGAAGGAAAAGGGAGAATGCAGAAAACAGGCTGGGAGTGCAGGGAACAGAACTAACAATGCAGGTGGTGATACCATTTTAAAAACTGGACATTTTATTTTGTTTTGCATCATTAAAATCATGTCCCATTCACTTAAGCTGAATCCAAAATGGCCTGCTGTGCATACAAACCAGCTGCGCGACTGTGGAGTATCACCTTCACATATGAAACCCTGCACGAGGGCAACGTGGCATCACCTTCACCCAAGGACACCCAACACCGATGCAACGGCCTCTGCTCCATCCCTGCCTCTGGACGTGATTCAGGGCTCTCTCACACAGTCATCTCTGAACACCAGGACACTGTCTAGGGCTCAAATTAGAATAGATTTTATGCAGTTTGAGGTTGTAATAGAACATTTGGCTTAGTGCAGAGGCAGTTAAAAGGCTTGGGACCTCGAAGCAATTCTGAATTTGTTAGAAAGGTTTGGAAGAGACAGCATTTGTATTTCAAAGGAGTATTTCTATTGATAAAAATTGAAGGAATATAACAAAATAGACATCTCGTGGGAATGGGATATTAGCAAACCTTACGTTCAAAATTCAACAGAACCGCATAGTGTAGCAGCAGTAAAATGAAAGGATTCATAAAATAAATCTATTACACAAATTGCCTATTCAGAATATCAGGTAGGGGAAGAAGCAAGAAGGAATTTGACTCTGCATCCAAATGTAATATCAGAAAGTGCCAAATAGGCTATAGGCCTACAAGCTGGTAAGCTACCCCGAAACAAACCAAGAAAGCAGCCGAGTACAGAGAAGAGTACGTAGAAGTAGAGAGGGTCACCAGCACGTTCTGCACAGCTCTGATGCCTGTGATTATTATAGCACCCATGTGACATGAAAAAGTGTCAAAACTTTTCCTGACCAGGCTGTGAGCCTCAGCCTTTAGCAAATGTAGCAGCTTATTTCATAGAATTACTGATTAGAGTGGTTTGGGTTGGAAGGGGCCTTTAAGACCATTTAGTTCCAACCTCCCTGCTATAATAAAACCAGGGACACCTCTCTCTAGACCAGGTTGCTCAAAGCCCCATCCAGCCTGGCCTTGAATGCCTCCAGGGTGGGGGCATTCACAACCTCTCTGGGCAACCTGTGTATTTGGAGATGGTTTAAAGTTGGGATGGGATGGGATGGGATGGGATGGGATGGGATGGGATGGGATGGGATGGGATAGGGTAGGATAGGACAGGATAGGATAGGATAGGATAGGATAGGATAGGATAGGATAGGATAGGATAGGATAGGATAGGATAGGGTAGGGTAGGGTAGGGTAGAGTAGGGTAGAGTAGGGCAGGGCAGGGCAGGATGGAATGGATTGGAATGGAATGGAATGGAACACAATGCAATGAAATGCAATGGAGTGGTTCTGTTGGAAGGGACCTTCAGAGATCACCTAGTCCAGCTACGTAACTACTTCAGGGCTGACCAGAACTTAAAATGCATTACTGAGGGCAGTGTCCAAACGTGTCCAAATGCCTCTTGAGTGCTGACAGGCACAGGGCATCTACCACCTCACTAGAAAGGCTGTCCCAATGTCTGACCACCCTCACAGCATAGAATTATTTCCAACTGACCAACACTCCCCTGGCAGCGCTGTGCTGTTCCCATTCTGCCATTGGTTCCCAGGAGCAGAGCCCGGCACCTCCCTCTGCTTCCCCTCCTCAGGAGCTGCAGAGAGCAGTGAGGTCGCCTCTCGGCCTCCTCTCCTCCAGGCTGGGCAGCCCAGTGCCCTCAGCCTCTCCTCACAGGAGATGCCTTCCAGCCCTGTTACCTGCTTTGTTGCCCATCTCTGGAGGGTTTCAAGGACCTTAACATCCCTGTTATATTGTGGAGCCCAGAACTCCATGCAATACTCAAGGTGATGCCACACCAACACAAAATATAGCAGGAGAATCACTCCTGTTGATCGGCTGGCTATGCTGTGTTTAAGGCACCCCAAATAGACACAGTCCTCCAAAACCAGCAAGCTTGTCAAAACGTTTCTGTTTTTTTTTCCACTGTGAGAAAAAATTCAGCAAAATTCTATCATCCCACTAAAATAAGCATTGGATTAATGGTAAACATGTTGTAGCTGCTTGAGGGGTTAGTTACTTATGGTCTTGTTAAGAAAGATGTAAAAAAAAAAAATGAAAGTTCTGTCAGCTAAACAAAAAACATTCTTTTTGCAAAAACATTCATGAAAATAAAGGAGGAAAAGTACCTTGCTTTTTGGCTAGTGCTGAAAAGTAAGGAATACATATATTCCTTGATGCAGAGTCTCAGTCCTCGTTCAAGCCTCCCTCCTGGGCTGCAGCTTCAGCAACAGCTTCCATGGCCAGGGGAAAGATATGGCAGAACAAGGCCATGTCCACAGAGCAAGCTAAGGAGAAAATGATCTAATGAAGTTATGAAATACATTCTGCTTTCTATGCTGTACATTTTGTTCTTCCAGCCAAACTGAGTACCAAAAGTAATGAATTGCTAACGTAACTAATGACTTCAAGAGATTCCTCTGAATGCTTCTGGCCCACTGTGTTAATTAAGGCTTGATTCTGAAGTGAACAGAAATGAAAAGCAGCAAAGAAAAATCATATCTATATTTCAGTGTAAAATGTTATGTTAATTGGGACATAATTCTGCAGCTGGGGGAAGCAGGACAAAAAATATTGAGTATTTTTAGACCTGTCATTGTTAAATATACTTGCTCCTGTCTTAATATTGATGTAAACCAGAAGTGAATACACATTCTAAATGCAAGTATTGCTAAATGTTGCACATCCCGCAAGAGCTGGATTTAAGTCCTGGTATAAAGCTCATTAAAATCAACAGTAACTTTTCCTCTGTTTTCAGTAGAACCTGAATCTGGACACAAATGAGTATTCTAAAAAAGAGTAACAACAAGAAAGAAAAATCAGAGAACAAAAGAAAGGCCATTACAGTCAAAATGTGGCACTGACGTTCATAATAATTATAAGCGTAGCTTTCTCAGGTTAAAATTCTGCACTTTCATGTTCTGGTGAAAGAGGACCGAAAGGGCCCACTTCCCATTTACGAGGTTGGGACTTTCGCTGTGGCTCTAGTGGTGTCCTTGTTTGAGCTATTCAGATTTGCTGCTCTGTGCATTACTCTGAAAACTCTGCAGACAGGGTGAAGGAGGTCATTCTGAGCAAGAATATATACGTACAAACAGAGGAAACTGAGCATTAGTTCCAAACGTCATGCTGCCATGTTATCTGATGTGTGATTCAATCAGTCATCATCAGTTAATTGTCACTGCACCCAGCCCTTTTATGGCAGACTTTGAAGAACCATCCTGGTATCACAGGAGGCAGTGATTCAGCAGGCGGTAACCTCCTGTTTGCATCATGTGCCACTAAGTGTCCTCTGGAGAAGGAGGGAAGGAAAACTTCTGAAGCTTCGTAATAGTTAAAAAATGTGTGAATTTTTCTTCTTTTTTTTTTTTCTGTTTCTTTAAGAGAAGTTCTTGCCGTACCTTGGCCACTTTCTGCTCCAGGTAATTACTGACTAGTTCCAGCTGGAGGCATTATTCTTCATTTTCTCTTTTAAAACACTTCTGTTACTGTGATCATCTTGTTCCTTATCTGATCAGCTGGTTGTCCAATGCAATTTGAAAGATCTTTTTCAACACCGGATAAAGCAGGCTTTTCCTTTTACCAAATTAATTCTTATATTTAGGAGTTTAAATTCTAAAGCCCAGGGCATTTTCTACAGTCTCCCTGCAACTGTGAGCACTGTGCTTTCACAACATGAAAACCATGTTGTGAAACAGCCATTCTGTGCTTTATCTGGAGAAGCTGTGGTGATATAAAAAGCAGTCTCTCAAAGGCAGGAGAAAACAGATGTAAAAAATGATGCCCCAGAAGTAAATGTTGACACAATTTAGATTGCAGTCATGTCCATTGCTTTAGATTGCGTTAGTGTCCTCAGCTTAGAAAAACAAAGGCAGATTTTGGCCCACAAAACAGTTATCAAATGGAAAAGAAAAATAAAATAGAAGGACAGAAAGATAAAGCAAGGGCCACATTTCATAAACAAACGAAAGGATTTGGGCCAACAGCATGGAAGAAAGAGAGAGACCAGTAAGAGACTGTGGCAGATAAATGAGAAGAGAGTCAAAGAACATCCTTATATGATAGGAAACTGTCATAATTCAAAATAAGCTGGAGGAGGAAGAGGAGCAGAAAAATGATTTAGAGTTTTCCTCAATGATGAAGAAAACATGGAAAGTAAAAAAGGCTCGGGGGAACAAAGTCTGGAGTTAAGTTCCAGACAACTCTGTGATTAAAGCTCAGATGAAACAGCTTTGACTGGCAATGGCAATGGCAATAGAACAAGAAGGTGAAACAGAGAGAGGCTCAGATGCAGCACTGCAAGGAAGCTACGTCAGAAGTTAAGATGATGAACTGATAATTATCAGTGTAAAAATCTCGGGCTGAGTTGTTTGAATAGACGAGGAGATACAGAAATTGCACAGTTTGCAGGGGAAGAAACATTTATGCAATGTCTGAAGGAGCTATTCTGGCAGGCAAGGATTCCCACTCAACGTTACTACATCTCTGAGCGTGGAGAAATTCTAAGCAAAAATAACACTGAAGGGTAAAGAACGATAAAGATGTCTCACACAGCTATGTCTCAGAGATAACAGACTTTTTTTTTAGTGTCAGAGATGTTGTCTCCTTGCTGCTCTCACGATCCAAAGCACACTCTGACCCGGTAAACACTCCCTTGTTGGAACAATGGAGCCTTCAAGCTACGAACTGAACCCTTTCAGTCCATGCAGCAGAACAGCCAAGAACTTTGCTTCCTCTTAGAAAGCAAAGCACCCTCCTAGATTAAGCAGATGACATTTCTTTCCCTTTAGGACAAATTTCTAGAAAAGTTCACAGCTAATTGGCACACAGCCAGGGTAACATTCTCTGGCACCACATGCCCATTAAACCCCAGAGTTTGCTGGCACGAGTGTGCTCTGCATTCTGTCCCAGAGATGGCTGCATTTCAGCAGTAATGAAACTGCAGTACTAACAGAGCCACATTCTTTGCTCCAACACCCATGCAGCCCCAGCAAAAACAATGCAGGCAAAGTTAGAAGAACTACAGGGAGGTGACCAAAGGCCATTCTGCCCAACCTTTATTAAAGCATCACTTAAAAAATAGTCTTCCTTTTCACCCAAGTAATTTATGAACTCTCCCCCACAGTAATTCCACAGGACTTTTAACAAGATGCATTTTCATATTCTTCTTCCAGCAGATTCTCCTGTGCTCCCTTGCAGCCATTCCTCCCAGCAGCCATGACATTATCAGACAGCTCTCTGTGTTGGTGATGAGCAATATCGACATCCCGCAAGCTCCAGCTAAGCACCAGTCATTGACACAAGAGGTTTACGAAGTACAGGCAGGCCACTGGCAAACAGGGAGGCAAAGTTACAACCCAGAGGTCAAGTGGTACAGTGTGCCAAGGATCAACTTGTCACTAAGGTTTATGGGCATCAGCAGGTTCTCCACTGTTTTGTTGTTGTTTGGTGAGTAGGCAACCTAAGCATTTGCCATGCACTTTTGGAAAGCCACAGAATGATGCCAGGAACAAGTAGGCCAACCAAGAAGGAAAGCTGATGTGGCTGTGCCGCTGTTATTCAATCCAACAACATTTTAGCCCCGTCTCCCCCATCCCTCCCATGTTTCCAGTTCTCTGGGGATCTGCTGTGCCACACAGGCACCTCACACTGCTGCAGCCACTGGAGTAACACTTATGAGTAGCTCAGGCACACCTGAAGCACAATGAGCTGCACACCCAGTTTCTATACACCAGCCACATTGATATGAGTAAAGCTAGTTTAAGGGTTGTGCTGAGGATTAACCAAATTATTCACAGGAAAATCCTAACTTAAGAGCCCGATTTACATGCAAAATACATGGTCGAGAGAGTTGGGAAAAGGGAACTCTTGGTCTCTCTCACTCAGAATGGATCTTAACTGCGTATTTCTTCTAGTTACAGTGCTCAGTTTTCAAGTATGTCTGCACTAAGTAATCCATATGTGTATATATGTGTATGTACACTTCTTTTAACGTATTGAGTTTTAGATTCCCCTGTGAAACCCAGACACCAAGACCTGCTCACAGAAGACTCATCCAAACTCCCAGAGGCCCCTTCCTGTTTTCTTGTTGCACGGCAAAGAACAATACTCACCACACTGCCTGTAAGGCACAGGGCAATTAAAGGCACACTACAAAGTATTACTCTGGCAATGGCACTCATCTGCTCTCTGAACAGTGCTTGTTATTTGGGATTAATCTAGGTCACTGACAAAAGTTGGGAGGGCAGAGGATACGTCTTCCTGTTTGTTCTTTTTATCGGTGTCATGATTATTGTTGGGAGCTGATAATAACATCTACTGACAGAGAAGCCCGAAGAAAACGTTCTGTTTGGTGAGTACATAAACTTTCCAGCTAACAAAGGCAAGAGATGTTCTTCCGGTTCATACTTCAGACAGACACTGTCTATTTCAACATCTGCCCCACAACGGATGCCCTGCTGAAAACCGACTGCATTTCTGCACACTCGGCTTCCCACAGCATCAGCTCTTGTGCATTATCCATCACTTACGGGGATTCATTATCAAAGTAGTGCACAATGGTTTAAGCTGCACAACACAGAGATTTGCCTGGACTTTGGAAGAGATTTTATGACATCTAGGATTTAAAAGCAACGCTCAATTTTAAAACGTGTCACTTTCTTGGTGCTGTGAGCCTCGACAAAGCCGCTCCTACCAAGGCAGCACATCCCAGTGGCTGCTCCAGCTCCATTGGCTCTGACCTCCAGCTTCTCCCACACACCCACCCCACGCTGTGGGTCTCCCATTTTAGCCAGGCCCTCTCCATCGTGCAACGGGGGAAAATGTCACCGCTTTTTCCCTTTTCTATCTCTGTGCCACAAACAGAGCGGCCGTGCTTCCTCCACACCCACTCCCCTCGCCAGCAGCCTCGCTACAGCTTCCTGTCAGCCCCGCACACCACGCCGCTTCCTCTGGCAAAAGTTTTATCTGCGCACACCGCGTTAACTGTTTGCTTCCCACACACAGAAATGGGTATTTTTAACATTTGTCAGTTAAACCCTTTCTGACTAGAAAAATATAAGTGGTGTTCAGGGAGAGTAAAAAGCGCCTGATGTTATTTAATGGTGAAAGAAAAGAAGGGCCGAAGAGCGTATGTGCAGGCAACAGACGTCCCACGTTTTATGTGCGGGGCTGATGAGGGCACCAAGAGGTGTAACAGCCCATGGAGTAACAGCCTATAGCAGCGTGCCACATTTCCGAAGCACCCCCCGTCCACGGATCTCAAAAGCCTTTTGGAGGGGTCAGAAGCACTGCCTCAGCTTTCCTCCTTCCCCCGCGGCTCCCGGCTGACAAGGGACCGCTACACGCTGCCACGAGTGCGAAGCTTCGGAACCTCCCCCGACACGGTTGAGAGGCCCATGCTCCCCCCCCCCAAGGTTCATTCTGTCCCTCCGGGGCGCTCCATCCCCGGGTAGCAATATCCCCTCTCAGGGGATGCGAGCTCGCAGCCCGCCACACCCAGGCCGGCCTCCCCCGCCCCCTCCTTCCCTTCATGCCGCGGGGAGACGGCGCAGCCGCCCCAGAGCGGTTTCCAGTCAGCCTAGCGCCGCCCGAACCCTCCCCGCCCCGAGGCCGACACACGCCCGGCGCCCGGGGCCGGACCGCCCCTCAGGGCATCGCGCGGGGCCCAGCGGGCGGGGGCCGGCGGAAAAGGGGTGGGGGAGGGCCCCGCGCCTGCGCAGTGGCGGCGCGGCGACAGGGTCAGCCCACCCCTCCGCACCGCCCCCGCCCCCGCCGCGCCAGAGCGAGGCTGGGCGTGCGGCGTCACGGCGACGGCCTCAAGCCGCGCCCCGGCACAGCAGCGAGCGGCAGCGGGCGGAGCGCAGCGGGCTCGGCCGGCGAGGCGGTGGCGGCGGGGAGTGGAGGCGCTGTCCGGTAGGAACGAGTGCGCTGGCCGAGCCCATGGGGGGAGGGTGGTGGTGGTGGTGGTGGTGGTGGTGGTGGTGGTGGTGGTGGTCGAGGAGGTGGTCGAGGAGAAGGGGAGGATGGGGGGCGTGAGGCGGGGAGCGGCGCGCTGCGAGGGAGGGGGCAGGAGCCTGGAACATGGCGGAGGAGGAGCCGCCGCCACCGCCGCCCGGCCTGAGGCGCGGGGCAGTGCGGGGCCCGGCCCTGCTGCCGCTGCCCGCCGCAGAAGTTGGAGCGGAAGCGGAAAGTTGTAACCCCGCGGCTCGGGGCTGCCGGGGGGGGGGAGGGAGGAAGAGAGAGGAGGGAGGGGCGGGTGCCGCCCGGCCGGGGACGGGTCCTCGCTGCCGCCGCCGTTGTCAGCGGGAAGTCCGAGCCGGGCCCCACCTAGTCCGGCCGCCCGCCGCCGCTTCCGGCCGCTGTGCCTGGGGGGGGCCCGCCCGGCGTCGGGGGGTGCGGCTACAGCGCCCGGCCCTGCGCGGAGCGGCGCCGTCGGCGGTCAGCGGGTCCTGCCCCGCTGAACAACAGAAAGCCCGAAGGGTGGCGGGGATTCGCGGAGCCCGAGGCCGGAAGGGACAGCGGTGTTCCTCGTCACGTCTGAACTCCGGCGGCGAAGCAAATGGAAGAGCTCGAGGGATGCTTCCTGCACCAAGCCAGCGGAACGCACACCCCCTACCCCCACGCCCCCCTTCCCCCCCCCCCCCAAAAAAAAAAAAATATGTATAACCTCCGATTGAAATATATATCTAATAGAAGCGAAACCAAAGTTTTCAGAGGGGTTGAAATGGAATTGGAGTGTTTTGCTCTGCCTTCGGATAACAAAAAGAGGATATAGCGCAGCGAGGCTCCTGCAGAAGCCATCAGCATGCTCTTTGCTCTTACTGCCCTTCTGTCTGGAGGTTGTGCTGCTCGAAGGGGGAAAAAGTCATCCTTGGGGTGTGACAGTGAGGTGGTACAGTTCCAATAAAAAGGATATTTCAGAGATGCTCAGCTTGAAAATTGCGATTTCTGCGTGTGTTCCTGCATTTAGATGTTTTCATTAGTGGGACTTGTTATTTCCAGCACATAGCAGCTATATTTTATCCTAATATGAAGTATGTAGACGGAGAATGGCAACGACTTTTCAGTACTCTTTTGTGGCAAAATGTGCATTGAAATCACTGTTACAGAAAAGAAGGGATGAAGTGCACTTTTCTTTTCCTGATAAATTATAATTAAAAGGCAAAGAAGCAGTCACCTCATTTTATGTTAGTAATCATTCAAAGATAAATGTATTTCCCTTTTGAAAGTGCTGCTTTTCTCCTCTACAGAAGACTTGAAAAAGCAGTCCAGCGATCTGCTTTTGGCCTTTTATCTGTACTAAAATCTCAAGCTTTTGGAAAACAGAACTTAATTTCTGGAATGCTCAAGAGGTTTTGCTTTATTCATTACTTTTTTTTTTCTTTTCCTCCCATCTCACTCCAAGTCTGTGCTGCAGGCTTCACTCTAGCTAAAAATGGGCTGAGTGTGTAGTGAAGGATGCCTTAGTTGCTCACATCAAAGGCTTTGCAAATAAACTTCCTAAATAATAACGTGCAGTGTTCTTTTCCTGTTACCTGTGCATTTCAGAGACGTTCTGTGTACTGGTATGAGCTACTTAAAGTTTAGCTTGCAACTGTAGTGTAAGGCTTTGTGATGATCTGAGTTCCGAGTTGCTCTGTGTGCTATAGAGGTCACGTAATTTATTTTTTTTTTTGTGGGGTTTTTTTTCTTTTTAGCAAAGCTGATCGTGCTCGAAGCACCTGTCTGCCTGGGGGTGGTGTAATCTGCAAAACAGAGTTGAAAGACTATAAGCTTAAAAACAGAACTCATATATGAAAAAGACAAATGGTCTTTTGTACTGTTTGTAATTGGGCGTCTTGCTTCTGTTACTATATACCTTCCCCAGATTAATTTTCTGAGCAGTATTTAAATTTTGTGATTTTGTTCTCAAACTCTTGTGCAGGGCAGTTCATCAAAAATAAATCTCAGATGAGCCGTGACAGCTTTCTTTGTGCTGTGCTAGTTTTGCAGAGTGAAACTGACTGACTTTTTAATTGAGCGCCTTTCTGGAACAGAAGCAAGCAGATGGGAATCTAGGTGAGAGCCTACAAAAGGAGGAAGAAATTCCTGAGGAAGGAAGTGTGCTGAAGATGACTTAGCTTGTGATCTAGCATTCAGTAAGTGTGGGAGCTAAAATAAACGGCTGTCCACCTATCATCTGGAACATGAGAAGTGCAGGAGTCACAGAAGTACTTGGGTGCTCAGCACTTAACTGCTGTAGTGTGAACTCTGTTGTCATAGAGTGCTGCTAGCTGCTCAGAGAAGTGCTCCTGGGAGCAAGGACGTCATATAGGTAAGAGCACTTCTCCTGGGGCCCATGGTGAGAGGGGTGAGTGGGTGCTCTGTGAATTCCCCGTAATGCTGAGGTGACCTTCAGATACCTTGCTGGCTTCTGAGAGTTCTCTAATTCTTCAGGGCACATTCTGCAATTTCTCTCAAGCTTTTGTGAGTTTTAATCAAAATTACTTCTTCAGTAAACAGAACACTAAGTATACCCCATGCAAAAAAAGTTTATATTTAGCTTGTGGTTGGAAGCGGTGCCACTCTTCTGCCTCAGAACAAGTGCCAAAGCAGACTGAAGTAGTCCATGTAGTAGTGTCGGTGTGCTGAGTCCCTGCTGAGTTGGGGCAGGTTTCTGCTGTGCTTTGTTGCATCTAGGTCAGGTGGAGGGATTTTTCAGTCAGCCTCCTCCTTTGAAGAGATTGAGAGAGTATCTACAGAAACTACACAGTCCCATTTGAAGGCAGACTTTGTTTTCCTGCTCATACATGGTTGAGATGGTCTGTTTCCATTCTTTATATGTAAAGCAGGGAAAAGGGAAGGTCGTTTTTTGGTGGGTTGGTTTTTTTTGTTTTTTTTTTTAATAGGGGACCTGCTTAGTAGGTGACAGCCCTCAAAATTGTTCAGTGATTGAGTGCAGGAGAGCTTGAGTATCTCACTGGATGTGTCTAATGTATCAGTTTTGTCTCAGGGCCTGTCAAACATAAGAAAACTGAGTGGGATGGGGGTAGTAAAAATTATGTTCTTTTAAGAACTTTGCTTGTTGTAGGCAAGCAGAGTTTGGAGAAAGTCAGAGACTTTGGTGGTTCAGGTCATTTCTTGATGGAGGAGCTGAATGAGGCTGCCTTCAGTAGTGGCAGTGAGCACTGGCCTGGAGCCCACATCTCCCTTGCTTTAGAATACCCAAGGAACACTGGGTAACTCAAAGGCCTTTTTCTGTGTTTTTTTTTTCTTTTTTAAACTGTGTGCACCTCTTTGTGAATGCGGTTGTGAACTTCTGACATTCTGCATGGTCTTCTGGCGACAAGGAAGGGGAAGAAGGCTGTACGCACTAGGTTGGCAATCTGCCTCTCAGGCAACTTGTGAAATACAAAATGATTTGGGGGCCCTCTAGCTATTCAGAATGCTCTCTTTCCACAGGCAGTGTTTTTAGCAGTAGTCTTCATTGCTGAAGCAGCAGAGTGAAGGTACTGTAGAGCCTATGGAAAAGCGTGTAGTGGAGCTAAAGGAACTTTCTTAGAGTTGAACCAGGAAGAAGAAGAGGTGCTTGGCAGTATCTACTGTATTGTTCCATTCAGCTTTCTGGTTATTAATCTAAGGAGTTTATGTCATTTGAAGTAAGTCCCTGCTATGCAGCTATGAAAAGAGACTGCCAATTACGGTACACATGGTTAGTTCATTCTTGGCTGAGCGAAGGAGGCCAGAGCATAGTGCAGAAGTGGGAAAGCCCATCCTTTCTAATGGACACTTGCGTCCCGTGAAGAGAAAAAGCATCTCGTGTTTCTCTGCAGACTGATATTGTCTTTAGGGATCACTGGGTATCATTCCTGCAGCTGTTACAACACAGGAACGTGTTCCACACCTTAATTATTTGACCAGTCCTTCTGCAAAAAGGATATTGCATGCCAGCGTTGATAATTCATGAAATACCTTTCAGTGTAACCCTAATCTTAGAGCCATATGAAACTTTATATCATTAATTTTCTGGATAATATTGAGGAACTGGAACAGGGGGACAGTTTATTTTCATAACTAAGGAGAAACCTTCAAGCAAGCATCTGTAATTACAATTTCTGTTTCCTCATAGAAACTCTGAAGAAAATGTGTTCTTTGCATCAAAATCTGTACGTACTGTGAACATTAACTTTAATAAAAGCTTATGGTTAAAGCAAGTAATCTTTGTTTTCAGCAGGTAGTCTGGATTAAAGGTAGAGATGTAGTTGAACAACATTGTTTTCTTTAGTGTGGCTTTCCTCATAACTTTATACGAAATTAGTTGGTCATAACTTCTTCTTAAATGGAGGTGCTCTCTGTTGCCCAAATAAAGTATGTTGGCTAGCCTTCTCTTTGCTTAATCTATCCTAACTTCCAAATGCAGATAGTCTCTGCAGGTGTTCCTTTTTGTTCCTCTGTATTAATGTCTTAGCTTTTCAGGTTGATTGTTTTTTTTTCCACTCAGTCATCTTCTGCAACCCAGTTACTTGTGCTGTTTTATTTCCCATGCCTGCAATGAAGGGGAATTTCTTAAAGCAGTCTTCATATATCAAGAAGAAACAAAAGGGGTGTGACCACATCTGTCTGGAAGATGAGCAGCAGATGTGTTTGTTATTAGCATGGAGCTTGAGAGGGGGTGTACAGGAGAGAGGTGGACCAGAACGATACTAGGTGTGGTTCTTGAGCACTACTGAATTCAGTGTTCAGAAGTTGTAGGATCAGACCAGCTGCATCCTTTTTTTATTAAGACATCGCATGCTATTGTATTTTTACTTAAAATGAAGCTGATGTGCTGTCTGCTGCTTGGGCTGCTCAGAACCTGGATGATACTGGTAGCTACATTGTATGGTTGCGCTCTTCTTGCTTGCAGTTAAACTTCTGCAATGCCTGGTCTAATACTTTCCCCAAAAGTGATTCATGGGAAAGCTAGTGGAAAGTTGCAACATATCTTTTGTTGCTTTTTTTTTTTTTTTTTTTAATGTTCGGAAGGACAAACCTGAGTGTGGAATGGAAGTAATCCAGTAAGTGGAAGTTACTTAAGAATTTTACTTTCCACAGTACAGTATTTAGGACAGGATTTATTTGTTTACAGGGTGGCATAGTTGGGACTGGGCTGCGTGCCTGTGCGTCAGGGTTACATGGTTAAGTGCAAGGGCTGTCCAGTGGCATACTGGACAGGAATTTCTTGCTTATTAATCTTAGAACTGTTAAATAGGTAAGGTGAATCGTTAAGACATTTTAAGATGCAGTCAGTAACCCTCCTCTGATCTTTCATTATGAAACTGCTTACAACATAACGTTCTGAAAGCTTCGTGTCCTTAAAAAAGATGACCCATAAACACAGCCTGCCTAGTTTCTCGTGAGTGCTTATTGCATGCAGTATTGTTGAAGGATTTTGTTAGGGTTGGAGAAGTATGTAAATTAATATGGCTTGTGATATTGATTCTTATGCTTCTGCAATTGTATTTAAATAGTGTGTATCAACACCATTCTAGCTTTTTGTCACCCTTCTGACTTGTTTAAAATGGAGAATTTTGGTGAACATCATGTTCTTGTCAGTGCTGGGGGAATGGTCTATCTATTTATGCTTGTTATTCTATTGGTGCCAATGTATGGAAAGCACTGTGTGCTTTTGTGGATTTTATGGTGAACAGTATCAGGAACTTGAGTTCTTTGCTAATTTGGATTCATCTTGATAGTTCTTGCCCATATTATACCAGTCCATGGATGAATTTCCAAAATAGTTTAACATGAGCGGTATTTGTGGAATATAAGCACACAGTGTGAGCTGCCTTGTGTTCTTAATGTGCTGTGAAATGCTTTACGAGAAATCCAACTTCTGCTGACTTCAGTTACTTGAGAATACAACGTACGTCTAGAAATTGATGCCAAATTGTCATCTTAATGCTTGGTAGAATATGAGAAGCTGTGTTGATGTCCTGTGGCATCTAGCAGGAGCCCTGGAAGAGGCAAGAATAGCTGGCTAGTCATGCTGTAGAATCACTCTTCTGCCCTTCTTCTAGAGCTTTTTTGACTTACACTGCAGGTTAGGTGGTACCTCACCGGAGAGGCAAGGGGCATCCTCTTAGTTGACCTGCATCATTCGAGGTGTTGAAGTTTGCAGCTCAGCAGTGGGAAGCTTGCAATCCCCCAATAAATCCAGGCATTTATAACTTTATTTATTTTTTTTACTAGATCCTTGATCTTCAAATGCTCTTATTTTCTACTTGCTTTTTATATATCAAAACTTATACATAAATATGGGAAATCAAGCATTTCTAAATCTTTGTTTTCACTGAATCATGGAATGGCCTGGGTTGAAAAGGACCACAATGATCATCTGACTTCAACCCCCCTCTCATGGGCAGGGTCACCAACCACTAGACCAGGCTGCCCAGAGCCACATCCAGCCTGAAATTGTTGTTTTGGTTCATTGCATGCTCTTTCAGTTTATCTTTTCACCTTCCTTACATTTGAGCATGCCCATTGTTTTGTTTTTGTTGTTTTTTTTTATGATCCTCTTTCCTTTTCTCATCTCCCTAAGTGTTTTGTTTCAGGAAGTGACCTGAGCTGTATTGGGGTTCTGCCAGAGATCTTGTGTAGAAAACTTGTGTAAGAGCTGAAGTTCTGCAAAAAATTGAGTAACTGAAAGTAGTTTTAAAGTGAAGTGCTGTATGTGGTAGTGTTTGGCGTCTTTGCTTTTCATTAGTTTCTTAAGACTCAGGCAAGAAATGCTGTTTCTGTGAGAGTAGGAATTAAAGTGGATAAATAGAATACTACACGTGAAAAAGAATAAGTAGGTTGTACAATTTTATTCCCTACAAAGATATGAAACTCCTGAAGCTGCCTTTTCCTTTTCTGTTAGGAATGTGAGTTCTGTCCAGTGAGTTAACGTACATGTTGTGTCGATTCTTCAGTAATTTGCCCTTGTTGAGGTACAACAGCTAATACTTTGAACCAAGTACAGTCTTGCTCACTAGAAATACATCCTTCTCCTTGCCAGCGGCAAGATCGTGAGATGCAGTTTACAATTCTTTTCAAATTTGTCAAGTTTAAACTATTTGTAATTTCAGCTAATGTAATTCTGCCTTGGCTAGACTTGCTGTGAAATACTTTTTTAGAATTAAATTCTTTGTTGGACTTTTCATAAAGAAAAGCCAAAGCCTCTTTTCTGAGCTGAATGCCCAGTTGGCTGTGGTAGTAGGAATGAAGCTAAGGAACCATTCGCAGCCTTATCTCCAGACAGTTGAAGTCATAGATCCTGAGAACCAGAGAAGAGGATGCACTGGGTGTACTGGGAACACCCTGAGCGATGTGGAAATATGAGAGTGTGGTTTCATGGAGGATAAACTTGCTTCACTGGAACACTCAGCGTAGACTGAGAAGTTGTTCTTCCACTCAGGCTTTTCCCAAAAGATAGGTTGTTTTGTGATGCATATCTTTAATTTGCTGGATGTGAAACTCTTTCAATAAAAGGTTTAGAATGTAGCAGAAATACTTGCTCAAATGGCGCGGCGACTGTCCTAGTATGACTGGTAGATGATTCGTAGATGACCAGACATGCAGGTCTGTATCTAGAAATACCTTCCTACACAAACCTCCAGAGCAGATTTAAGTTTCCAGTATGCTTTGGACATCTTTTGCTACGCTGTGAAAATGTGGGTTTGATTTTAACTCAGCAGCAAGGCAAATCTTAAGGTACTGCAGGTTTCTCCAGTAAATGACAGGCTTTGAAGGTGTAGAGGAACTGTAACTGTGGTCTAAACAAGAGCTAGACTCCTCATAAGAAGATTCAAATAGACTCTTGTGGAGACTTGATTAAACAAATGCAACCCTTACTAATTTGGTAACTCACTAAAGATCTACTCCATGTAATAGTGGTGTGGGGATGAGTGATTCAAATTCATTTGGCTAACATTATTCAGCTTTGTGTGTAGGTGTCATTCTGTCTTGAAGCTCAGGCTTCCGAACATGAATTGCTTACCTTTGGGCTCCTGCTTGTAACTGCCTGATGTTTTTTTCCCTCTCTTGGAAATTTCTGATCCGTTAAATGAGATTTTTGGAGGACTGTCTTGAGATGCATCAGCTGCTCGCAGAGCAGGTGCAGAACTACAGCCTGGCATGTGAAGATAAGCTACCCTTTATTTCACTGATTTTTAAAATACTCTTGTATGAAGATTGCAACAACTTAGCAGTTGCCTCCAGAGCAACTCAAATTGTCTGTGCGTCTGTATATGAGCAAGGATGGTGGGGGTGAACTTAGGTGTAGTTGTCTTCTTCCAGTCAAGGTATGTTTGAGAGGTTGATACCTCCCTCTGTTTCCCCTCCTCAGGAGTTGCAGAGGGCAGCAGGGTTACCTCTCGGCCTCCTTTCCTCCATGCTGGGCAGCCGGTGCCCTCAGCCTCTCCTCACAGGAGGTGTCTTCTGCCCAAGTTTCAACCACTTCCTTTAGGAGTTTAATTCTTGCACAAACTCACCTTAATTTGCAGATTCAGCTTAAAAATTAACTGTGAAGATAGGCAGTTAGGACACACCTCCATTATTGCAGAAGTAGAACCACTATGTGGCAGGAGGTGGTAGCTATTGCTGGATGTTGCTATGTTTTTTTTTTCTTTTTTTTTTTTTTTTTTTCTTCCTAACCTTTCCCCTCACCCTCCAGCCTCAAGGCAGAAGTCTCAAGCTTCAAAAAAGGAACTGCTTAGGGAATTATGTGTAACTTGAGTAACTGTGAGTGATGCTTGCTCATATTCAAATACCATAGTTCTATTAAGGACGCACTGATGGAAAGTTCTAAATGGGCATGAGTTACAATTACTTGAGACTTTTTTGATATGGTTCATTTATCATAGAAGAACTAATTTTGTTCCTGTTAATGATTGCTAGTGCCCAATATTCTCAATTTGCATAGGATTAGTGTCCTTTCAATAGCTAAAAATTCTAACCATAATTAAAATGATGTACAAGAATTGGAAGACATCTTGAGCTACTAACCTGGTTTGTAATAGAGTGACTGTAAATCATACAGTAGAGATGGGGCACTGTAAATCATGCAACTTGTCATAAATTGTATTTTGAAATACATTGTTTTTCCAGGATCGTGTTCCATTGTTGGCTTCTCAAGGGATTATGACATTTTCAGGTGGTTATTGAAGATCTGTATGTAAAGGAACTACACCAGCCAGTCTTAAGAGGCTAGTAACAAAATGATGTAATTAGGAAGAAAATCTTTGTATAGAATCATAGAATGGTTTGGGTTGGAAGGGACCTTTAAGATCCTCTAGTTCCAGCCCTCTGCTATAGGCAGAGACACCTCCCTCTAGACTGGGTTGCACAAAGCCCCATCCAGCCTGGCCTTGAATACTTTCAGTGAGGGGGCATCCACAGCCTCGCTGGGCAACCTGTTCAGTGCCTCACCACCCTCACAGTAAAGAATTTCTTCCTATTATTTAGTCTAAACCTACCCTCTTCCAGTTTAAAGTCATTTCTTCTTGTCCTGTTGGTACATGCCCTTATTTAAAAGCTCCTCCCCAGCTTTCCTGTAGGCCCCCTTCAGATACTGGAAGGCCACTCTAAGGGTCCCCCTGGCGCCTTCTCCTCTACAGACTGAAGAGCCCCAGCTCTCAGTCTGTCGCTGTAGAGGAGGTGCTCAAGCCCCCTGATAATCTCTGTGGCCGTTCTCTGGACCAGCTCCAACAGTTCCATGTTGTTCTTGTGTTGGGGGCCCCAGATCTGGACACAGTACTCCAGGTGGGGTCTCATGAGATCTGTGTCTAGATAATGTAGCAGTAATGTAAACAAATCAGATTAAACCAAATGTCTAATATTGAAGATTATTGAAGTGCAAGTGGTCGTACCTTGGCATATGAGAATGCTAGCTCAGGCTTTGTCCAGCGTATGTTTGATGTGTAGATTATAGAGAAAAATCAACAGTGGGGACAAAGATTCAGGATGTATTGGAATTGCAGCTGTACTGCATTTCCTTATGTTTAAAGGTGAGAAGGCCTTAAAGGTTCAGCAGCCAGTGTCACAGAGTGGAGCTGGCATCGCCACATGTAACATGAGCACCATGCAGAACTGGAGGACAGGTCTGTTTCTGGGACAGAAGTGAAGCTGCCTTTTTCCAGAGCTGGGTCTCTTAAGCAACTGGCTTGGTGGTTGGTTTTTGTGTGTGTGTGGTTTTTTTTTTTTTGAAGTAACTTTCCAACTGCAGAGATGCTTTTTTTTTTAACAAGGGAAGTTATCTCAGCTCTGAAAGCTCACACACCTTACTTGTAGTCCTGCTATTTCAATCAGCTTTTGTAAGTCAAAAGGTAAAATTTCCTGTAACAGATGTAACAGTTACAAGGAGAAACAAATGCTTGTATCTGCTGTTAGTCAGAAGGATGCAGTGGGAGGTGCCTCAGGTATGCTGTGATTAAGTAATCCATTAATCAAGTTTTAGAGCCAAACACTGATTCTTCTCTGTAGTGACAGTAGAGCCAATTTATGGCTGCAGATTGCTGTCTTGAGTTCTCAAAACTTGCTGTGTAGTTGAATACTTAGCTTGTGCCTAGCAGAATGTTATAATGCGGTAATTATGCATTCTTTGAATTTAATGTTTGTAATATTTTTAAAAATCTGAGTATTCTTTTTCCTTACTGTCTGCCTGGGTTTTTCTTAGCAAGCGTCAAAAACATTTGCAATTCATCTTTTTTAGGAATTCTGAGATCATCACTGTAGCTGGAAGTCAGACTGGTAGAACATGCACAAGCAGCTTCTGTGGGGGATGGTGACTGCTTTACAGAAATTGGAAGAAAGCACATCACAGCAAATAGTTACCAAAAATAAGAGTAAATCTGACGTTACAAATTCTAACTAAGTCTTAAATAGATTTAATACAGATTTTAAAAGGGACTCGAAATTTAATTGACATACTTGAATTTTTGCACAAAGCTGCCAGTGTTGTTGGAACACAGTGTAATGTAGAATAGCTTGCAGTACGTTGCTTCACTCATTTTGAAAACAACAGCAACAAGCTTGCTTTTTGCTCTTTATATGAAAACACTGCAAGTTGCACACCCTTCTTCAAATCCAGCCATCAGTTTGCATCCTTAGAACATGCATCAAGTTTGTCTTTAAAGATCTAGCTGGGAGCTAACTTCTGACTTTGGGGGCCAAGGGGGACTATTCAGATGTTAGCATGCTAGCTCCTTTGTGGAAACTGTCCATGTGTGCTATATTGATCAAGGTAGTTGCTGTCAGTAATGGGAGGGAAATGCGGTTGAGCTTCCTCTGTAGGAGAAGCGTCCCCATGAATTGTTTAGGGAATAACTTAAACCTCCATACCCTGTTCATGCTGTAGTAACTTGTTCCTGTGCTTTCTTCTTAAGTAGTTAGAATGACTTCATGTTACCGGGTGCAGGCAGCTTCTTGAAAATCCTCTGAAGATACTCTGGCATCAGTTAAAATATTTGAATATAATTGAAGATATCTTTTTGTCCAAGGAAAATTGCTGCATTAGAGTCCGGAAGAACTAGCTGTCTGACAAATCCTTTTCCTTCTGAAATACTT
This sequence comes from Alectoris magna, assembly GCA_030625065.1. Classification (NCBI taxonomy): domain Eukaryota; kingdom Metazoa; phylum Chordata; class Aves; order Galliformes; family Phasianidae; genus Alectoris; species Alectoris magna. The sequence goes on along the minus strand of CM060560.1, from coordinate 163,129,239 downwards.
CTTGTTGTTGTTGAGACAAGAAGCCATCAAAATCAGATACAAACTGGAATTAAAGATTTCTGGGATTGTTTACTGAACAGTTGACTTGCTTCCAAAAAGTGCATGTAATAGAGTAGCTCTACTTCCCAGAGTCTTGGGTATAAACGTGTTTAATTAGAGCTTATCAACTTTTTTTTGTTGTATCTTGTCTTTAAAATTGATTTCAGAATAATGTTTTCTGTAAATAAGTGTGACAGCCAATTCTGGAGTATTTTAATTTAACTGTTGTAAGAGATATCACTTACCCTCTTGAGCAAGAAATTAAGTTGTTTTAATTCCTAAGACGTTTAAAAGTTAGAGGAAATGAATTAGTTTCCATTTTGGATTCTGTTGTCAGGGTGTTGCTTATGCACTGAAATAATTCTAAGAAATCTTTCCTTGACTTGGAGTTGAGGGCTAAGAATTCTATACTTTCTCTTCCACATAAGTATTTGGGGAATGTTAAGAACAGCACACATTCTTTCTAATTAGCTCTTTCCCTGGAGAAGGGGATCCAAACCAGGAGAAGACTCAAAACTTTGTGGAATCTGCACAGGCAATTAAGGTTAGGTTTAGCCGGTGCCAGAGGTGAGAAGCATCTTCCCTTGGAAGGTGGAATCCTCTGATTTTAGTCAGTGACCTGATCCTCTGAATGAGCTAGAGCTGTTCGTCCAAATGTGTGTCCACTAAGCTGTTCTGTCCCAGAACCAGTATCCCCTCTCTGAGAAGTAGGATCTCTTTTTCCTTGGTGAATTTCTCCATGGGTGACTGCAGGCAAGTAAACCAGTCAGTTAATTTGCTTGATCTGCCATTTTAGTGTTTGAAACTTTTTTCTCATGGAAACAATTAAGAGGAGTTTAAGAGTACTATCCATAAGGTGGTTCAAAATACTTATTTCAAAGAGATAAATATGCAAAGGCAAAAACATTATGAAAATTTTAGTGAATATACTGCAGCTTCACAGTGCAACCAGAATGTCAAGGTTTGAACGAGAGTTACGGTGTCTATAAAGCTCTCAGAATGGTAATGTTCTTGTGAAGGGCTATTTGCTTAATTCCATACTTGAACAACTAGTTCATATAAATCTGTCTCAGGGATATCTTCAAGGAGTGACTGCATTTAGATCCTTTTTTGGCCTGGAGCTGAGCTCCAGTTACAACTTCATATGGTTTAATATCACTCAGAGAGATTAAATGATTAGCTTTTCCATTCCTCAGACACATAACAAATCCTAAAAGAAAATCTGAAGTTGAAGGAGTTGAAAGAAGACCAGCAAACTAAATTCTACCCCTGTAGCCTCCCCTCCCCCCTTTAAAAAAAAAAAATCAAACCTACTTTTGTGACTATTCTGTCAAGCCAAATTCCTTTCAGATGCCTCAAATGGTATTTAATCTTGTCTAAATTCTTTAAGTTCTTTATTGTGTGGTTGCTTTCTAGGAAAGCTTTACAAACAGTAAGTGTACAACTTCTTGGTTCACCACTAGAGTAGCATTTTTTTATTCCTTGACTGTCTTAAAGACCATCACTTCGATTTGCTTTTGTTTGGAGACATGTCTGAGAAAATGTCCAAGACCTCTTTCTTCCCGCTTTATCTGATCAGGGCAGAAAGCTGAATGTGAGTTCCGTGTTGAAGATCCTTGAAACACGCAGACCCTTTAAAATGCTTCCTTTTCAGTGGATTGTTCTGCTTGGTCTTTCTTCCTTCTGTTTGAATGGTGGTTGTTTTTTTTCAAGTAGCTGTTCATTCTTCAGAGAGCATCTTTGTAGGGTGAAGTGTCCGTCCATGTGCATAAAAAGCTCTTACTTCTAGTTTATCTCAGATATTTTACTTCTGAATGGCACGCTTATTAGAGTGATGCAAGCAGCCTTCTTACTTTAGGAAGGATTCTCCTCTAAAGAAGTCTCTCTTTTACTCTCAGTTTTGTATGATGCTTTCTCATCTTTGAGTTAGTTATCACTTTCTAGTGTTCTCTGTTCAAACTGGGGTAGCAAAACCAAAATTAATCTCTGCTGTTATTCAAAAGATGATGAGGATGAGACTGCAACTAATTTCTCCAGCCCTGCCCCCCCCCCCCCCCAAAAAAAAATGGCAATGTAAGAGATGGCAGGGGAGAGAGAAAAATTGTTCTTATTAATGTATTAATGCATGTATTACATTAATGCATCAGCCTACTGTATGTAAATACATAGTGTAGTAACACTAGTGCATTAATGATATGCATTAGAGAAAGTAATACTGAGAAATGGAAGACTGCTCAGACTTGGGGCAGACTGGTAAAGCCACCGTTTCAGGAAGCGTGCAAGGCAGTTATTGAAGTCACATCACCTCCATTAACTGCAGTGCCAAAGTGAGCTCTTTATTTTGGAGAGACTGTGGATTCAAGATAGTGTTAGAGTCCAGTTTGTGTGAAAATGTTATTTCTTGAAAAAGAACAGACTTCCTAATTTTTCTTTCTAGCTAGAACTTGCACTAGACATCTGCAGAATTCAGTTATGCTGAGTGTCTGTGCAAATAAGTACTCAGTTATTCAAAGACGGTACTTTCTCCAGCTGAGGGTGGGAAATAGGCCTTTTTTTTGCATGCTTCCTGTTCTTTAGTACCTACGTAGAGACCAGAGGTGACAGCACTATCCTGCCTAAAGTTAGAAAAACAATAAAGCAAAGGATGTTGGTGTTGCTCCTGTCACTTTAAAGGTAGCCAGCCTTCAAAGCAGTGTAAATTTCTGTTAAAATACTCTCCTTAAAAGAAGTGGGAAGGTAGGGATTCAAATAAGTTATTTATTTGGTTTGAATACGTTTGTAGTAATTTGTATCTGCTTGTTGAGTAATTCCATGGGTCCTTCTTATCAGCCACCGTCCAATGAATCTAGTTTTTGCTTGCCTATGGCTCAGCTAGCTGCTATACCATCTTCCTTTCCATTGCACCCTTCTAAGTCCATCCATTTCTCAGTCCTCGTGATGCTGAGTGATCTGGGGAATGCAGGCAAATAAGCATGGTTGTTGAACTTCACCCTGTCGTATTGTAGGTAAGATTGCACTGCTGCAGTTGTGGCTTTAGAATAAGTTAGGAAACACAAACTGAACTGTCTTCTGACTAGAATGAGTGCGATCATGTCGTTAGATCACAGGATCTAATGATCCTGTTTCACTTTTCCTGTTAAGGAATACAATTACTTGCTGGTAGCTTTAGAATGAAGGAGTATTACCGAAATGTCAGGGTAGTGTATTCTGGCAACTATTCTTGAGGTGCTACTCTCAGCTTCTGTCTTGGTGGTGCAGGTGGCTTCTTAATTTACATGCTCTTCACCAGTAACTTCCTTTTTTTTTCTTTTTTCCTGCTGTGGTGGGAGGAGAAGGAACAAAACACATGAAATGCAAGGGGAAGACTGTATAAGGAAAAACTGTTTATCGTTCACATCTGTTTTAGAACAGCTAGAGGGGAAGAAAAATCAGGCATAGATGGCCATCAGTCCACCAGGAGCTTAAGCTTCTGTTTCAGGTTTTATAGTGTGCATAGCTTTTAATAGTTGAACATCTTACCCTTAGTGTCTTGCATGAGGCTTAATGGCGTATGTTATTCCAAATGCAATCAGAGTAACTGAATGATTGGGTTGTTTTATGGCTTAAATCTCCTCTTTTGTACTTCATCTTCCATCTTCTTCCTCTACTCCCATCATTTGTGATAAGCGATTCAATAGGAAATCACATCAGCACTAGATGGAGCTGAACGTAGTACTAATTCCAGACTAAAGTGTTGTTTCAATCTGAAAATGAAAGTAAAAGTAGGAACCAGGTCTCTAATGCAAGCAGTCAGTACAACATGAGGTACAGAAGGATGAGTTTGAGCTAGAGCACAGTCAGGTCAGGCTGGTCAGGAATCACTGGAAAATCAAGTTGAGGCGGCACTGGTGTCCTAGTTCAGGCATCTGGGCATGCTTGTAGCCAAGTGCGTGCTGACCACTGGAAAATGAAGTGCTAAGATTTTATTGCGTTGAATGGCATGGTGGACTGGCAGCTTCTTGCTCTGTAAGCTGGTAGTTTATTAGCTGAGGAGGCAAAGCTCTGTAACCAGAAGAAAATTCCTTTGTTATGAAAGCTCTTCTTTTATTAGCAGTTAATAGAAAGGTGAAGTAACATTAGGGCTGCTATTCAGAGCCCGTGAGGTGATAGAGCTAAGTGGAAGCGGGTGTTGCTGCTTCTGCTGCATGTGGTGCTCCAGAGGCATCCATGTTAATCTTAAAGTGTACTGGGGAGTAGGTTGTATTGTGTTTTGTTCCAAGAAGTTTTGGCTGGACTGACAGTAAAGCAGGGCAGAAATGCCCAGCTCCGTCTGCACTGTATAGGGGCTATGGGCACATATATTTGAAATGTTATTGTGTGCTTTTGGTAGTCAAGGAGTAGTTATGCAAGTGGCAGACAGGCTGTCATGGGGAAGGGGAAGTTAGCACTTTGGTTGCTCATTGCCTGAATTTGGAGAAAAGGTCAGAGAAACATTTGTTGAGCGCGCTGCAGTCATTGACACGTATACAGAGATGTTAAAGCTTTTTGCTTAAGTATTTTGTGGATGAAGAGGATTGGCTGACCAAGTTGTGATCATATATATGTGCTTCAATTACATACCACGCTAAAAGTAGTGAAACCAGCTCCTGGGTCTTGTAAAGCAATTGGATGCGTAGGACTGAGCTTCCAAACCTGGCTGCCAAAAGAAGCCCTGGCTTGCGTTAAACTCTGCTGGAAGTCACCAGTGACTCAAACCAGTTGGTAAAACAGATATTTGGTATGTGCTGGTTAAGTTCTATTACTTCTGAATTACTGTCAGCCTTTGTTACTGACATTTCTACATTTAGTTGCTAACTTCAGACTGAATACTGAGAAATTCTGCTCAAACCATTCTTTGCAAGACAGTGAAATTGCTGCAGTTCACGCAGATTACTGTGCTGGGATTTCCCCTACGCCCACTACGTCTATGTCATTCCAGTGACACCTTTCCAAAAATAAAGGCATAACTGAATGTTTGTTTTAAGGCAGTGACAGGTAAAGTAATTGCAGGCTTAACTTGTCGGGAGTTTGAAAGGTGCGTTTCATTAGTTAGAGATGATACCTTTTCCTGGTGTTTGCAGTATGGCTTGGTAGGTCTTGTGGAACATCTCTGATGGTACGAAATAGATTATGAACATGGTGTGAATGGTTCTGGTGTAGGAAAACTGCTTTCAAAGGGCAGAATGAGAAGTTGTTCTGTTAGGTATGAGAGTGCTGCCAATGAGCTGTCTGTCCTGCCTTGCTTCCACTCCTCGACTGTTCTTCTGTGGAGGGAGAAGTATGCAGGCAGGTCGTTCAGCCTGCTGAGTGTTGGAGCGTGTGCAGGGATGGAGCAGAGCGCGTCTTCCCGAGGCAGTGGGAGCAGTTCTCTTAGCTCAGCTGCTTGCAGGGAGGTCAGAGGGTTCTTCTGTTGAGCAGTGAGACCCAAAGCCAGGCCCCAGCGTCTGTGTTGGTTCTGCAAATCAGTTCTCAGTGAAGGTGAGCAAGTGGACACAGCAGACAGCTGTAGGCAGGCACACAGCCAGCGTGGAACTCCTGGCCTGCTGGAGAGGAATGATCTCAAATAGTATTTTGATTACCTCGAGATAGTTTTAAACTACAGCCATTGTGACTGCATTAGCTATCTAGCAGAACATTAATCAGTTCTCAGGTTTAAGCGCGAGGTTTTCTTGTGGATGTTTTTGTTGGTTATTTTGTGTGTTTGATTTGGTTTTTGTATTTTTTTGCAACGAACTTGTGGGACCCTGCTGTTTTTTCTATTTTATTTATTTATTTATTTATTTTTAAAAATGCCTGCTTCCTGGGAAGAGGTTGGTTTAATTTTCCTACACAAGTCTCTCCGTGAATAATTTAGCTTTTAAATGTTTCAGAATGAGAAAATACACACTTATCTCCTCTTGGATAATTGTTTCTTATTAATGGTAACTGTTAGCTCTGCTATAATAGGGTTTATTCAATTTTCCTTTTATGACAGAACTCGAATGTGATAGAGAATATGTTATTTAGCTGAAGGTTTGCAGCATTTTATTGTAGCTTCATTAAGAGTTGGTGGTTTGAAGATAACTACTGTGTATTTAAAAATCACAAAGCCTTTTTATCAAACGTAGTGAAGTGAATTGTGCTGTTGTGATTGTGCCTTCTGGATACAGAACAAACTTTGAGTCAACTGATAGAAACTTTGGCTGAGATTTGTATTGTGGTTTACAATATAAATAATATGGGGAATAAAGAGATGCTGTTCCTGAAAGAAATTTCCCGTCCAGCTTTTTTAGCTAGCACTGATGATGTCAGTGGTATGCTGCAGTTCTTCAGAGGAAACTGGAGCTGTTTCATGCATGTCGGCTTATATGGGTAAAATCACTTACACGTGCGTGTATGTGAAATTATAAACGCTTGTGCAGTATGACATAAGTTTGGGGGATGGATCAGGAAAGGATATGTAATAGCTCTGAAATTTAACAAATGGTTTTAGAAGGTCTTTGTCAATACCGTAGGTAATGAACGTTCTCTGCAGCAATAGAGCAATAGCAGCAGCAGTTTACCTGGTAAATTCAATGCTGTAAATGTGTTTGTAAAACTGCAAGCTCCTCAGGCATCTGAGTGACTCTGGGAGGTTTGTTGTTACAAGATGCATAGTGCAGACAACTTCTGTGAGTGAAAAAAGATCTTGAGAAACCTATGAAATACTTCTGTGCTTGCTGTTAACTATTGTTGAGAGGTCTTGAAGGCTTGGTTCCTCTAGAAGGCCTTGTGTATGTTTGTGTGGTGAGCACACATCACTGACTGGGGTGCTGTGACAGAAGTCGTTTATCTAGGAATGGGAGTAAATTAATTTCTACACCTCATTCTTCCTTTCTTTCCTTTAAGTCCCATTGAAAAGAAAGAGATACTACTTTCCTTGCATTTCATGAAAGAGTGTTGATGACTACTGTCCTCAAGTGTCCATAGTTTCTTTATCATGTAATAACTGAAGTGACATTCTGCTTAGTTTATGCCTGCTTATGGTATCTAATCAGTTGATATCAGTATTTAACTGCTTGTGTCTTACACATTTAAGCAAACAGTGTCCGTAGTAATGTTAAAATAGCGGTCCTGATGAACAAAATCGGTGAATAATTTATTGTGTGTTTTAGGTATTGAGGGCGATTTCTCTCTTGCACCATGCGTGAATACAAGCTAGTGGTTCTTGGTTCTGGAGGTGTTGGAAAGTCTGCTCTGGTAAGTGTTGTGAGGCAGTTAAAGCATATTTCCTGTTTCTTCCTCTTTCTCTGACACTCTCTATTAACCCATATTACTTTCATGTGAGTGAGCACAAATAAACCTAAGTAATGCTGCCGAGGGTTCCTGTTTACAATAAATACACTCTTTGCGGTGTGCTTGCCAGTGCTTTCTGGGTGTATTCACCTCCATTGGTGCGGTCTTGCATGCTGTTATTTCTGGATGGGCTTGGTTGATGGTGCTTGGTCAGACCTTTGCCTATCCTATGCAGTGAAATGCATAGCCACAGCAATATGGAGGTCTCTGGCTTCACTACCAGACTGGCCATAGGTCTGTGGGAAATGAAGCTCTTTTGGGGGGCCGCCAGGTTGAACTGACTTGCGTGTGCCTGGCTTTGTTAACTTCTGTCTGTAGAAAGTTCTTTGGTGTACTATTTGCAATATTCTGCGGTAGTCTCTAACGCACTAATTTATTTTAAGTGCCAATACTTCTGTACATTTGTCTAACATATTTTCAACATCTTTGCTTGCAAGTAAGTGAATAACTGTAGCAGGTAGATGACAGTACGCCAAGGAGCTTGTGCATTTCAGTTAGAAGTTAGTCATATCAACCTACACTAGCACTAAGGAACTTCACAAAATGAGCTGTTCTCAGCCCAACTGAGAACTTTACATCTTTCAGTTTAATTGTGTACATTATCAGAAAGTAAGACCTAAACATTTGCAGCTTTAAGTGCTAAGGAATTACTCTTCTACAAAGGAGTTCCTAAAGGAAGACCTACTTGACAAATCATTTTAGATTGTGAAATAACTTTTCCCTTCACCTCACAGTTCTTATTTTACTGCAATATTTCTGGATTTGAACATGTCTGTTCTGAATTGGCCAGTCTTAAAGTTCCAATTGTGCTAAAAATGCCCTACATGCTAGGTATACAGGAATATCTTAGTCTATTTAAGGCTAGTAAATGCTAGCAGTTGTTTTTTGAGTAATTTCTGTGCTTTCAGATGAGCGGTGAAAGATGCAGTTGTTCTAAATACAAATGTAAAAGCCATTCAGCTGTACAGTATACTGTTCAACTAGTAATGATTCCAACAGTTAGATAAACCTTTAATCAACTCATACTTTAATTCTTATGCTCTGAGTGACAGTGGCTAGAAGGAAGTGTGGTATTACTTAACCTGACAATAGTTAGTCAAATAGGAAAACGCCTCTGTTTTTTCACTTAATTTATACTTGTCTGTTTGCTTTCCAAAATGCAGTAGATAACGGAACGTACAGCTAGAATGGTAGTTCTTTAACTTTTTATATGCATCATACATTATACAAGAAGGATCTTAGAAGAACTTTTGTGTTGCAGACTGTACAGTTTGTTCAAGGAATATTTGTTGAAAAGTACGATCCCACGATAGAAGACTCCTACAGAAAGGTAAGTGTAAAAACTCTCTTATGCTTAAGAAACTTACGTACTTCAGTCTGCTGTAGATGTTGTCAAGTATTAGAGCTTTTACTTTAAAAAAGAGTATGCTTGGTAATGTTGTGTACTATCTGAGAACTGAAGTTTGAAATGTAAAGGTGCTTTTTAAAAAGCGTGCCTGAAAGGAGTAATGCAACACAAGGTTTTTAATGTTTAAGGATAATACCCTACTCGCTAGTCAGGAAAAAGTGGTAATTTTATTGTTGGAACTGGGAACGCTGAAATACTAAAACAAATATTTTATATGTAAGTGTGTAATTTCATGCTTACTAATATGCTGTCACTTTTATTTTTTTGTTATTTTCCAGTATGACTTTACATGCATGTGTATGTGCAGCTGTGTATTGAGTTAGGATCTGCAGGTAGACTTTGACCTGAATTCCAGAGTTTCTAAGCTTCTTTGCTACTAAGAAAATGTACCAAACCCAAATTCAGGCTCACCTTCAGAATGCAAGAGGCAATGTACTACGCTCCTAACAGTTTCACTGATCCGCTTGATGTGGTTCCATTACATGGGTTGTTGTTTTATTAATAAGTTGACACAAACGTATCATAAGTAAACAAACAGTGACCTGTTAGTTTCCCTTCTCATCTACAGCATGACAGGCTGATAGGTCTGACTCTGTGTGCATCACCTTGAATTCTCCATATTGCTCATTTTTCAGTTTCAGCTGAGACCATGATTAACATTCCCAGCTAAGACAGTGTACATCTAGAATACTGACAAAAGAGTTAACTGTTTAATGAGGCAGATCAGTGTCAGTTTCTTAATGTTTTTCATTTTTCAGCTGACTTACTTTCCAAATGTGTTGATTCTCTGATGCAGCTCGCCGTGGGGGGCCACAGAAATACTGGTGTCTATACAAGGAGGGCAGGACGCACAAACCGTAGATAGGGATGGACTGAGCAGGGCCTCCTGTTTCAGTTCTGGAGCCGTGTTTATAGTGGAATAAAGAGACTGCATTAGCAGCCTTTGCAGCGTGTAGTTATTGAAGTCTCTTCTGGACAGAAGAGGAATTAGGAAAACAATAATTTCACACTTGTTTTCTTTGACCTCACAGAAATCTGGTTCTGTCTGGAAGCCCATATGCTCAGAGTTTTTTCAGCATGCAGAAGTCTTATTAAAGAGACAATGCTAGCAAAAAAACCCAAAACATTATGTAGCAACTTTTTTTTCTTATGATAGAAAAGCAGGAATTGTGGAATTGTAATATTCAGTGAGTCTGACCCAGCCAAGGCTCACAATAAATGACTCCAAAAATATCCACAAACTGTATTAAAGTGAAATGTTTCCTTTGTTATATATTCACACTTTTCACATCACATTAAATTTGTGATGTTTTCTGGATGATTTTATCTAAAGACTGTTTCCATGGAGGCTGAAAAAGTTATCTCAAGAAACCTTGTCTTTTGACAATGTTTTGGTTTTGTTTTTTTTTAGCAGAGATCTCTCAATATTTATTTCAGTTTTGGTCCAGAAACAAAGAAGAATGTTTGTACTCTTCTTTTCAAAATCAGTCAGATGAAGTGAAGCCTTGCTCAAGTGTGGATGACGCTTCATGATGTTATTTTCCTCACTCTAGTTAGTATTCTAACCTGCTTCTTGGGTGGCTTTAAAATACATTTGTTGGGCAGTTGTAATTCTGTTCTGCTAATGTGAAATTTAAAGTATTTGAAGTTGAGAGGATGTGGCTTCAAGTACTTTAAGTTGTCTGAGTAGAAATAAACTGAGCGTGAATAGAATAACTGAGCATGAAGTCTGAAGTCAGTCTTGATCTGCTCCCCAAATATTTCTTCATGGAGGGAATAGATGCTGCTTAATTAGCTGACTTTCTTTGTCAGCAATCTATGCTGAAATAGTGGCTGTTGAAGGAATTTTCCATCCCTGGGGAACATGAGAGAAGTGTGAGAGGAGTGGAAGTAACTTTTTCCTCCCTGAAGTTCTAATCTACTTAGAAAAGAAAGGCTTGAAGTTGACCAGGAATTTTGTGTGCAGATGCAAAGAAAAAAAGTGTGGGCAGCCTGCCCGAAACAGTTTGAGGGCACTTCTGTGTCCTGCTGCCCTCACGGCCCCTCTTGTTTTGTTTTGGGTTTTTTTAGTAGAAACTGGACAGAGGAACTCTGAAAAGGATGCAGAAATTGATCTGCCTTTTTTACGCTTAGGCAGTTTTTTTTTAAAGCTGGTTCAGTTTCCTAATTAGTGTCACTAAAGGCTTAATTTTGTGAAACTATTCTTAGTGGCTTGCTTTATGTATTATGTGCTGTGTACCACTTACTCTCTTAGTGATTTATATTGCTATTGAATGAGCATTAGCGTGCCAATTCAGATTTGTAGCATTCACCTGTACTTTTCTTTCAGTCTGTGAATTATCCTTGGAACAAATAGAAATCAGCTGTGTTAGTTGCTGATATTTGGAATTTAGCAGCCTTCCTTTTTAATAATCACAAATTCTTAATCACTATGCTGAGTGGTACTTGGCTGCTGAGGTTGCTTTTGAAAATGTCACTGGAGCTCTTTGGAAGGCTGCTTCCTGCTGGTTTCAGAGTGTATATCCATATAAACTTCTTAAGCCACTATGTTGCTTTATGCATTATAAATCTGTTCATAAAGTCACACATTGTTAGTAGTTTTAAAGAGAAGAGTTACAAGAGGAAGCACTCTAACCACTTCTATTTCTCTTGACAGCAAGTTGAAGTAGATGCGCAACAGTGTATGCTTGAAATCTTAGATACTGCAGGAACAGTAAGTAAAACCGATTTTCCTAAGTTCTGGTGTACAGCGTTAAAGCTTTCAAAAGCTGTGAGGATATAAATGATGACAGGTTTCCTTCCTCGTTTGCAAAAGAGTAACTGTGGTCAATACATTGGATGTAAGTTGTTCTTCAACAAAAGTTTTGTTCTTAACGCTGGAGTGTTGCAACAGAAAACAAATTGCAAGTTTCCTGTGATCTAATGTTCTGTAATAGCAGAAATATCAGACTGAGCACTTTTAAAGTGATTCTGCTGCTGTTTTAAATTTGCAATGCCCAGAGGCAAATTTAGGCTCAGTGGTTACTTGGTTTTGATTTCTGTTGCTGTAGAAAATACATGCTTTCTTCTTCTCTCATTTTTCTCTTGTGGCTGAGGTGGACTCCTGGCATGAGGATAGAAATGGTATCTCTTTAGTCAGATTATGGGGACTGAAAGCATAGGGTTTATGCCTACCCTTTGTGTACTAGTCAGGTTTTTTCTTTTTTTCCTGTCTTGTTCCAAAATACACTGAAATCAATCATTTTTCTCATTGATTCCAGTGAATGTCCCTTGGAGTATAGTATGTGTTTTTTGAACTATGATAGAAATCAGATCCCATAATGGTCTGTTTAAACTGAAAGACAGAGTAAGGTAGTGTAAGACTGCAGAAAGATTGAGTGGGTACTCTCACAATAGGTTATGCTTTTCATCTCGCATGTAGTATTTGGTACAGATGTGGAAGAAAACCTGTGCATGCAAATACAGGTTTCTTGGGTACAAACACACAGAAACTCAGTGTGTGTTTAGTATGTGGATATTTGGTATCGCATATAAACCTTAAACTGACATCACCACTTCAGCTGCAGATTTATTACCTAAATGTCTAATGTTATTTTGAAAACAGTGGCACTGTTTTGCATTAGTGCTTGCCTCTAATCACAAAAGTGGAGGTATAATAAGGTCTTGATTAATGTGTTCCATGCATCCAACCTTGAAAGGGGTGGACTTATAAAAGAAACGAGAAGTTTGGAGGAGTTGCATATAAAATTAAGTCCCACCCCTCAAAAAAAAAAATCTTACTGATTTTAGAGCTGAAGACATGCAAACAGACAGGACTTTGAAATGCTTCCATTATTTAGCCTCATAAATCCTATTACACTTAGTTGCACTCCACTAGAAAGCTGCATGACCTGGAATAGTTGGATTGGAATACAGTTGTAGTTTGAGATCACGTACTTTCAATTGATGAACTCCTGGAATGTAGTAATAAGATAATACGAGAGACTTGATGAGTGATTGATGAATCACAAGATAGCTAAGCCACCAAGGTGAGTAAGGCAAATGCTATTCCAGTAATACTGGCGAGAGCTTTCAATCAGGGACAAGGCCTAATGCTGCTGCTGTGTTGGGCACCAGCGAGTCTTCGTACGCAGTGTCATTGTTTTCACAGAAGTCTAGAAAATGTGACGAGTCTATTGAGCAACTCTATCCTCTATTCAATCTCCCTGAAAACGAAAGTAGGATTTAATATAGGAAGTGTCTGGAATATAAAATGGAGATTGACAAGGGATGCATTTACTTTGCAATGTTTTTTAAAGAACAAACAGGATACAGGAAAGAGTTGATATAGAAGGGATTCAGAAGGAATGCAACATCTGTAATCTACAGACCACACTGCGTTTTTACTGTACTTGTTCTTCCTTTTGAAATTATTTCAGTTTCTGGAATGACTTCTTTTTTGTCAGTGCTATGGTCCTTGGCAATATTTAGATGTTGTACAAACAGCCTATATAATGTTCCAGGCTTGGGATTTATATAGGAGTGGCTTAATTCAGTGCATACAATAAAACAGTAAAATATTAGTCAATTTAAAAAGGGGAGAGCACAAATGTATTGTGCTTGTAAAATATTTGTAACCTGAAGCGTATGGCAGTTTTTGTAAGGAAAGTGCAAATTTAATGCAAGCTCTGTACCTTTTTTTTTAATTACAGGAACAGTTTACAGCAATGAGAGATCTATACATGAAAAATGGACAAGGTTTTGCATTAGTATATTCCATCACAGCACAGTCTACGTTTAATGATTTACAGGATCTAAGAGAACAGATTCTTCGAGTCAAAGACACTGATGATGTAAGCATCTTTCTAAATGCTTAAGTCTTCTGGAGTTCTCGTTGCAGATGTTGTAGTGTATACACTTTGGTCAGATAGGTCCATGCTTTAGATAAGAGACAAATCAGTCAGCAGATGCGTAGTAAAGAAATGCAACTCCTGAGGCAAAACGGGAAAATTGTAACTTGTCATGTACTCTGCAAAGAGAATTGTTTAATTTCCACCTTTAAAATGCTTAATTTGAAACTGTACATAACTTTATTCTCTAGGACTGCAGAAACATGTCTAAAGCAACTGTATCTTCTGTTACTATATGACAAAGTTTTAAAAAGCCTACAATGCTTCTCACTGCTTGTGGTATTTTGAAAGCACAAAATTAAATTCTTCTGGAAGACTGTATTGTAAGCTTCAAACTTGTGTGTTCTGCAGCTTTATGTTTTGTACGTTCTTGCGAGCAGGTTTGGTCATACTGTTTCCACACAATTTCAGTGTGTAGCCCTTAGCATTATTAAGATATAAAGTGAAGCTAAAACAAATTTATAACTGATTAAAAAATCTTAACTGTGGTAGGGAGGGAGTACTTTTTCCATTAATAAAAGGAAAGGTATTTCAAAAATTATAAAAACTGTTATTGTCAGAAACATCTTGCATGCTGTAGCCACTAGACAGAGGAGGGGATCCCTTCCTTCCTTCAAGTATCTATGTATGCTTCAGCTCTTGGCAAACACAACATATTTTTCAATTTCACTGGAGTTTACTGTGACTCTTAAAAAGCTCTTTGCAATTTATTAAGCCTGTACATCTCCAGGTCTTGCCTATATTCAGTGAATTTCATCTCAAAGTGATTTACTACCCCATTATCATAAATGTATCTTAAAAAGACAGAACTTAAGTTTCACACACCTTTTCTTTCCAGAACCTAACAACTGCCTTTTTATTTTAGTATTAATGTTGTACAGAGTTGAACTAAAATCAGAATAATTCCCAGGATATTCTAAAGCTTAATTTCTGTGCTTCGTTCATTCTGGTTAGCATAAGGTTTCTTTGGTTATATCATTTGGAATTGTTCCTCTCAGTCTTCAAAACCACGACAGGATTTTTGAACATGTTGAAGTCTTGTAGCTGAGTCATCAGTACACTTTCTTGATGCCTTAAATTTTAACAGTTGATGTCTGTGCATGTGGAAGTAAAGTCCCATTAGAACACTTAGTACATGCAAAACTTACTTAATTAGTGGTGCACTGAATCCAACCATTTGCAACCAGCACCCTGTAAAATGGCAGGCAAGAGAAAATGCAGTCACTTTGAAGCCTTACAGAGGTGTAAGCTTAAGTTTCAGTTATACCAGAACTTGATTATGCTGGCAGTCAGGTATCTTACATTGTGCTTTTCCAAAATGTTAATGATTTCTGTGCTGATATTGAATTGTTTTTTAGGTGCCTATGATTCTGGTTGGCAATAAGTGTGACTTGGAAGATGAAAGAGTTGTGGGAAAGGAACAAGGTCAGAACCTAGCAAGGCAATGGAATAATTGCGCATTCTTAGAGTCCTCTGCAAAATCAAAGATAAATGTTAATGAGGTAAGGCATGATACCTGTGTGATGAAGCAGTGGCAGATGAGACACTATTTTGTTAACATTACTGTATGTCAAGAAAAAAAACAAAAATAACATTGATTGTAATGGACAAAAGTATACCCTGTTATTTTGAAAATCTATGATGAATTTATATCAAGGGGTATAGTTCACTTTTACTTAAAATTTACTCAAGTTGTTTAATATTCATATAATTAGTTTTCAAATTATAGGAGTTTGTGGTAAACACTTGTGTTTGGTTCAGGCTTTTCATACTACATTCCCTTGTTGATACAGATTTGTATCCATTGAGAATGCATTGCTGGACTATCCACTTCTCAAAAAGACCTGTAAGAGCTTAATCTTTAAAATTAATGGGTTGAAGTTATTTGAGGTGGTAGGAGTAAAAACTAAGTTTTCAAAAGTAGCTGGCTGGAGAAGAAAAATAAATAGGTGCTCTGCAATAAATAAATAAATGAAACACACAAAAAAACCCACCTCTAGTATCTTGCTACTTATTTAGCAGGATCTAGGCACCTGATCAACCACATGAATTTATGCTTTTTTGGGACATGCCATAGTATATGCCTTCTTATTCAGTGGGGGTACCAGCGTAAAGAATCTGATGTTAAAAAAACATTTAGAAAAAGACTGTGTTAATGTTTACCTTTCTGGAGCAGCTTGGATATTATGATAAACCCTGCAGTTCATTGTGTCTGCTGGAAAATATTATTGGCGGTGTCAGTCAAATTGAAAGTCCCTCTGTGCAAGGCTTGCATGTAATCAAATGAGTGTGGTGGTTTTATGCACAGTGGACTTTAAAACGAGTAATGCATATTAAATTAGGATTTTCTGGAAACTACTCAATTGTTCTTAAAAATGTATTTGCTTAGCTCTATAGTAAAGTTATATGATTAATAAGCTAGAGCTTATTTTCATCAAATACTAAAAGTCCTTGCTGGATAGTTTGCTGCTTTGCAAACAGTGCCCTAGAAAGCTGCTAGGAGAGCTTTAATATGAGGGCTTGATTTAAGAGATGCAGAAATAATTGGCACAATGTCAATTATGAGCAAAACAGCTGCTATTTAAATGTAGCGCTTAGATTTGTCTTAAATTAGCTTTTCCACAAAGCTGTAGTCTAATTAGTATTCTAAGGAGACTCAAAGTGTGAGAGTCTTATACTTTACCTGTCTAGGAAATGTAGCGTTGTAGTTCTGCACAGGCTGCTGAATTAATTGCAAGTACTGGTGTATGCTAGTTGATCATGGTAGCATAGCATTATTTTCAGGTAAATTTGACCCAGAGATCAAATATCTTTAGTAGAAAGTAGACATGTTAAGTGTGCAATTTAGCTTTCTAGCTTCATGGTAATTAAATATTAGCAGAGGTCTTTAAGTTCTGAGTAAATAAGATTGAGAAGTTAAGGTTGTGAGGGAATCTTCTTAATTCCAGTAACCAACTGATGTTTATATTTACAGATCTTTTATGACCTTGTGCGACAAATTAACAGAAAAACTCCAGTGCCTGGAAAAGCACGCAAAAAGTCATCATGTCAGCTACTTTAATACATAGCTGTACTGTAGCTCTGAGCCAGGTAAACCTGTTCAAAATTTTCAGTTTTGTGTGTTTTTGACTTTAAAAAAACAAACAAAGCAAGCAAACAAAAACACTTGTAGCTTCTATCGTGCAGAACTGCATAAAAAATTCCTGATAGCTTGAAGCTTTTATGATGTTAATTTTGCCATTCCGAAGTCAGAACTACAGAATTTGTGCAAGATCTACTATTCATACTGATACTAAGAAGTTTTTTTCAAGCTTTAAGGTGTTGGTGGAACTCCCATTAATGACATTTGTCCTGATACTTCCAAAACTTAGCTTTTGAAAACAGAACTTTTGGTTTTTGGAGGCTGGTAGAATATACTGCAAGAGCTCAATTATCAGGAATGCACACAAAAATTTTAATGTTTTAGTATACAAACTACCCACTTCAAATTCATCCTCGTATTTGCATGGCGTTGCAGGAATTTAGCTTGTTTTCTTTGGGCTACATGGATGTATTATAGGCTGTGATGTGGTCAGTGGTTGCACTGGGGAAAGGGTGGTGAAAGGATCGTTGTATCACTCCAAATATTTGACCTGGAGCTACTGTTATTAATTTAATCTCTCATTCTTTGACAATTTGCTGATGTTCTGCCTAACTAAAACCATACTTTAAGAATGCTGTTGAAGGCTCATGCAAGTTTCAGCCTGCCTCTTCAATGAGCTTTTTCAGGAGTTAGTTATGGGGTTTTTTGTTGTTGTTTGTTTGTTGTTTTTTTTTTTCCCCCCCTACAACTTACTCTTGAACAGTTTGTTTCCTCCTCTCCCTCTCTAAGCCCTGTTTTGGACAGAGGTCTGTCTTGACTGACAAACCAAGAGGATTCCAGAGGCATTCGCTGAGAGTAACAGAAATTATTGCCTTTCCTTAACAGGGCTTTCAGACTAAGAGCTTTGATTCTCCAAATAGTTCAGCTTGGATTACTGTGTGTTCCAACTCAGTTTTACTTATTGAGATGATCTGTTACTGTACACGTACAGCAGAGATTATAGCAGTAGAGGAAAAGCAAGCAGGTTATTTTCTGAGCATGTTCACTAAGAACTTTGCTAGTTCCTGCTTCAGTTTTCTTAACTAGAGAATAATAACTATATGTCATGGTTAACTTCTTATTTTGCTGTTACAGGTCTGAAGAACTGTTGCCCAATTCAACAGTGCCAGCATTCCAACTTTATTAAACCTACCAACATCTTAAATGGACTTTCCTGTGGTGGTACCCTTTAAGAAATGGATGAAAGCTACTACATCAGTTTGCACATTCTAATCACTTTCCAGTGTCACGAGAGATTTTTACTTATAAATATTCTAAGTGTATGCAACTGGTAAAACCAGAGCCTACATCCAGTATTACTGATAAGAGACATTGTTCATCCACCAATGTTGTACATGTATGAAAACTGTGTACTGTATACTTCAACAATCCCCACTTTCTATTGGAGAGTACAATAATGTAAATCCTAAAAGCACCACTATTTTAGCATAATAAAAGAAAGTCCAAAGAGCTCCTATATAGACTACTCCAGATAACTTTGCTTCATCGGTATTTGTAGCTTATTGTAACTTTTTTAAAGAAATACAGGATCATCATCATCGTATTGTACAAAAGCGCTTTGATTAACACAACAGCTATATAGTTTTTTAATTTTAGGAAAAACCTGTGGAGACAGTGATCTAGTCTTTAAGAGTCCTTTCAGTATAACGTCTGACTAAAGACATGGCCTTTAATATCTGTTGGGAAGGAAATGTCCAGACTTTTCAACCTTTTATTGTATGTTTCCTTTTCCTTGTTTACATAGGGAACAATGTTTATAGTTGTGTGTACAGTGGGGGTCTACAACAAGAAGTGTATATTTTAAAACGATTTTTTAATGATTTAACAATTTTTTGTAAATCATTTTCGGGCTTCTGCAGCTGTAGATTCTCACTGTGAATTCCCTTGCTTGCTCATGCATAAGTGTATTTGCAATACCAAATATACAGGTTTAGTACTTTTGCCTGTTAGTGATTGTTTTACATGTGTAACGTTTTGGTTGAGATGTTAAATGGTGGAAGAGTACTGTGGATGTGAATGTGGGAAGTAATTTTAATCATGTGTAATTGGTCACAGGGCCTAAGTTGCAGTAATTAACTTTTTGCTGATTTATTTAACAATGCCTTGTTGCTTTGTATGCATTAACGTTTGGGTGTAAAGATTGTGTGTATATCCAACAGGGAGCCACAGTATTTAAATTGACCAACCTAATGTTACAACTGCTTTGAGGTGGCCAAATGTAAACTAAAAGCCTTAATTAAAGTGGTGCAATTTTGTATGACTTAGCATCAGTAGTTCAATAAATTTGGATTGCCATGCAAGGGCTTGCATTACAGTTATATACTACTTGAATGTTTTGTGTTTTGGTAGAGCTAGTAAATATCGATTCTCGATCTCTTGCGCAGTGCAGACTGCACGTCATCATATGATAAAAGGAATGCTTATTGCTTTGTCTTCTGACGAGTACATGCCACAGATGCTTCTTGTGATAGCATCACATGTACTAGGGCGGAAGAGTTTCTGAGTGAAACTTCGTTTACTGCTTTGGACATGGAATATCTGAAATTCTAGCGTAAGACTAGCTCCCTTACAGAAAGGTGTGTTTTCAAAAGTAGACCAGCAGTGACTCTATTGGAAAACTAAGAATATGCTGCCTGCTCTTTTCCTTCTTTCCAGGAAGAATTCATTGTTAGAATTAAAGGGGAAAAAAGATATCTTGGGAGAAAACATGGTTTTTCTGGATGATTAAACCGTATTTGTTTGGTTTCATGGAAATCTGCGGAAGAGCATTCTTGAAGTATTAAGTGTAGTTTTGCAGACTTCACAGTTCAACAGTATTAACAGATGTAAAGTGGAATGCATGGACTATGGATGATCCCCTGATCTTGGCTGTGCTTTTGAAAACTGTCACACCCAAATACTTGGTACCTCTTTCTTTTTTCTTCTGGCACGGAATTATCGGAGCTTGTTCTGATTCCTTCCTGCAAAATCAAATCAGTTCAGTTTATCTCAAAACTTCCCAGCCTTAGCTGCTTCACTACCCGGTGAATTAAAGAGGCCGTATGATCCATCCTGCTGGTAATTTTGTCAGTCGCTACCATTTTTTAATGGAGGTAGTATAATCTTTCACTGTGCAGAGTTGGAACTAAGCCTGAAATTTCTTCCCCTTCATCAGAACATGTGGCTGATCCCCATAAATGTATTTTGGTACACTCCGCCTTCTGTTTGGTCCCGAGGGCAGGTTAGGTTCCAGCAGTGGGTGCTTTAGTGTTTTTTGGTTATTTTTTTTCTTTTAAGCTTGATGCTGATTAGCTTGTCAAGGAAGAAGGTATTTTTCTTCCTTTTGCTTCTTTCACTTTCAACGTCTGCATCTTCGGCTCTTATAATGCCTTTATGTCCCGGTTGTCATTATCTCTGTTTTTTAATGTGTTTCTCTTCTGGGCAGCTGTACAGATGGCAGGCAGTAGGTGGGAAGGAGAGAAAGTTCTTTGATAACATCAGAGGAGGCCTTTGCTTGGTCTCAGTGTTAAGCCAAAAAGTACTGATTATAGGGAATGTCAGGCTTTGTACTGAAAGCTCCATTCTGAAACATTCTTGGTTGCTCTATGGAGTAGTAAACATGCAATGCCTCAGTGTTAGGAGTAGTCTGTTTTGATCAAGCCACAGGAAAGTTAAAATTTCATAGAAACTCTATGCTTTTCCATTCAAAGATTCTGCTGAAGAAGCGAAGTACACTTTCACCAACATGTAGAACTCAGGCTAGACTTGCAAAATCAATGAGTCTTAACCCAGGTGGCAACTAAAAACCATTACTGTTCTCCTTGAAAGCCTTAAAGGAAGTGGTGCCCCACTTGCTAAAGGGAAGATGCCTGGCAGAGTGATGCAAAGTGATGGACGTGAAGCATGAAGTTATTTTCTTCATATCTAAGTAATTACAGTATAAGAAGCTGTTCTTGCTGAGGAAGTGAACATCCAGTTCCTCCCAGGAATTGGAACTGTGTAAGCATTTAATTGTAGAAAAGAATCCTGTCTGCTGAAGTTTTTTGAGAACTTTTGTCTTCAGGATAACTGCTTTCTGTACCACACTTAAAAAGTTCACACTTGAACTACTTGTGTAGAAACAGAACACTTCTTAAAGCTTTGGATAAAAGCCTGCATAATTCATTACAGAAAACTAATGCAGTAATTTTCCAAATTCAGTATTAATACATGTGTATTACTGCCTGTAAAGTTAGCTTATGCTTACAGTGCGCACAAAGGTTGACTGCTTTATTTCCTACCTATCTGGAATTGGTGTATGTCGGTATTTAAATGTCTGAGCTTTCTATGGAAAAAGTAATGTTTATGTCCTGAAATACTTAATGAAATTGCACTCTTCCTATTAGGACTTTTCAGTCTACATTTATTTCTTCTAACTTGTTACTAATGCCCTTCTTCATTCTCAAATTATTCTGTGAAATGAATGTCTACTCGCCTAAGTTACGGGAATATTTTGAGACTGCAAGATGTTTTCAGAAGCCCAAATGAACGCACTGTAAACTCAAACTACTACTGCTCTTCTGCATAAGAAAAAACATAACTTCTGGAAAAGTGTTGTAGAGGTAGATGTTAAGTTTGTTTCATAATATGTACTGATACTGCAATGCTAGAAAGAGGAGGTGGGAACAGAATATTGTTGGAATTTTGATTAAAGCTGTGTTTTTTTCGCCTGTACTGTTGTAATTACAGTTGCTGTTTCCTCACGGGCAAACACTAAAGATGAGGATTTTCTTTGATAAAACTAAAATTATGGGTGAATCAAACTTGATGGATTTTTCCCAAAGTCTCCTAGATAGCTTGAAGGGGGGGAAGTCTTTCCACAGCAGCGAACTAGCTCTAGATAGGCCTCATCTTAGACTTAGCAACAATGGAAATTTATTTCTAGTCTTGAATTGTGAAAGAGTAGCCTGTATACAGCCATCTGTAATTCTTATTTTTTAAACTGTTATATGAAGATGCAGCCAAACATCAGCATAGACAGAAAGTTTTTTATACAGTGTTGAGCTGTTATCCCAGCAGCATTAAGTTGTACTTTACTTTATAGCTGTTTTATCTTGCCTGTGTATGCAGAGAAGAATGAAGGCAAATAAAAAGTTACACAAATACATAACAAAATGTAGTTGTATGTAGTTCTCTATGGTAGCTTTAGAAAAGCAGAGCTCTTAAGTTCTCATTTCTGAGTCTCAAGCACTTTACTCTTTCCTTTGAAAGGTTTATGAACAATTTGAAGATTCTTTAAGCTTAATTTAAATGCTCTGTTCTTTAAAGTAAAACTCTGGAATAATGCTTGTTTGTCACAAACTTTATGTTCTCCTCAGTCTGAAAGTATAAGCAAAGATGTTTTGCAGTGGTGTGTTCTCAGTGTTGCAATATCTGGACTTGAAAAATCAGAGAAGTGTGGGTGTTTTGTCTTTCTTTAAATACCCTCCAAAACCATTTATTTTTTCAGGATCTTGAGTCATCAGGCAGAGGGTGGGTTCCTGTTTTCAATGAGATGTTCTTTAGGGAGAGATTTGTGAATGGAGAAAAGAATGTCTTCATAATTCTGCTGTGTTCACTTTGGCCTCAAGAAATGCTAGTTCTGCATAACACACTCCACAGTTTCATTGTTCTAAGAAAGTTCACTGCCACCAGAATTTATTTTCTTTGAGACTGTGGTGTGAGGTGAATTCTTTCATTTGAAAAAACAGTGTAGTTTGTAATTAATTTGTGCAGTTGTTTTGGCTACTGTAACATGGGAGGGTAGAGCAGGAAGGGCGTGCTCCTGGAATCTTGGATACAGAGCGAAATCAAAGTGGAATTTACAGTTCCTTCTTTGGTCAGTATACGTTATGTTTTCATATTACGTGGCATCTTTATACTTCTAAATCTAGCAGGGAAGATACATTAGCCACTCACACACACTACAAAAATCTACATATTAAACTCAGTTCCCATAAACTGAGCTCACTGCTTGTAATGAGGCCGACACAACGAAGATCTTCAGCGCTACTGTCTTGCTTTTCAGACGCATGGTGACAGTTACAAATTGTCTAATTTCTTCCTTTTCTAAAATTAATTATTTTAATCTAGCATGCCCTGAACTTTAATCCAGTACATCCTGTAAGCCCCATGGACATTCTGTACAGACAGTGGGGAGCAGCACATTCCCTAGGGATGACCTGTCTGTGGCAGTGGTGCTGCCTGACGGGGTCTCGTTGCTCACACAACCTGTCAACGTGGAGCTCTGCTGTCCTCTCATAAACTGTGAAGATTACGACAGCATGGCTGCGGTCAGGATTGGTGTTGATTCAAACACGTGATACTTAATGGCAGTTGAGAAATCCATTTATTAATTTAAATTTGAACTCTTTTATGTCATGCTAGAAATGCATATTCTGCTTCTTGAAAGCCTTAGTTTCTTTTCAGCTTTATTTCTTCTGCTTAGTTTTCATGCCTGTACTTTGAATAAAGGCAGCACTGAGGAGGAGCATTTTCTCTTTTCCTCATCTCGTTTGTTTCCAGCTTTCTGCCCTGGAGAAGGACCAGTCCTGGAGTCTGAGCTAGTGCCGGAGAACTGATCCAGATATTTGTGCGTTACTCTGAACTTCCCACTGATGTTACTTGGGTTTTTTGAGGAAACGTTAAGGATTAAGACCCGTTAAATACGTAACGCTGCAGTTCTATGCTATTCCTACTACCTTCCCGCTATCACGGAGGTTGCTACCTCACGCTTTCACAACAGGTTATATGACAGCGGGACAACTTCAGCCCTAAGGGCGTTTTTCTTTAAGTTACCTCACCCACCCGGGGCTGCGTTGCCCGCGGACGGGCTGAGGACACCGCCACCTCGCAGCCGCGCACCACCCCCCCCCCGGCCGCCCTCAGCCAGGCTCAGCGCGCAGCCGCAGCGCGGCCCCGGCGGTCACAGCCGGAAGTGCGGCCTCTGTTTCCGTGCGGAGGGCCGGCGCCGGTGGAGGCGGGAACGCTCGAGTGGGGCCGGGCCGCCATGGACAGGTGAGTAGCGGCGGCGGGGTCGCCGGTTCCCGGCTGTCCTCCGCTGTCATCGGTACCGGACGGGTTAAGGGTGGCAGCGCCACGCGGCCCTGTCGGGCAGCCGGGGACCTCCGTGCGGCTGAGGCCTCCTCGCAGCCGTCGGCTAACGCGGGCCCTACTGCCTGTTCCCGAGCCGGGCGGCCGTGAAGCGACCTCCTCTGTTGCAGCGGCCCTGCTCAGCCGGGCGGGTGTTCTGGCGGGATAGGGTGGAACGCAGTGATGCTGCAACCGCTTGCCGAGGGTTCCCGACTACTCCTTACTGGGGTTTGCATCGCTGGTATTTTTTTGTTGTTTTTTTTTTCTGGCAAACTCCCTTTCCTGGGATGCTAAGCAATACTAGATGGCATCCAGGGGAACCTGGGCAGACTGAAGAGGTGGACCCCTGCCAACCTCACAAAGTGCAGTGGAATAGTATTACATTGTGTTCATGTAAGATTTAGATTAAACTTTACAGTGTTGTGTTGTTGTTGTTTTTCCTCTTGCATGGTTTGTGTTTGTTTTTTTTTTTTTTTCCCTCTGTTCATCCTGGAGAAAAGAAGACTGGGGGGGGCGGGAATCTCATTCATGTTTATAAATGCCTAAAGGGAAGTGGAGGTGAGAGGCAAATGGATGAGGCCAAGTTCTGCTCAGTGGTTCAGTGATAGGACGAGGAGCAGTGACCTAAAACTTGAACATAGGAAGTTCCATACTAACATGCGGAAGATCTTCTTTATGGTATGAGTGACGGAGCACTGGAACAGATTGCCCAGTGATATTGTGGAGTCTCCTTTTATGGAGATATTCAAGACCGGCTGGATGCCTACCTGTGTGACCTATTGTAGGGACCCTGCTTAGCTCGATGATCTCTTGAGGTTGCTTCCAACCCCTGCAATTCATAGAATCACAGAATGGCCTGGGTTGAAAAGGACCACAATGATCTTCAAATTTCAACCCCCCTGCTAGGTGCAGGGTTGCCAACCACCAGACCAGGCTGCCCAGAGCCACAACCAGCCTGGCCTTGAATGCCTGCAGGGATGGGGCATCCACAACCTCCTTGGGCAATCTGTTCCAGGGTGTCACCACCCTCTGCGTGAAAATCTTCCTCCTAATATCTAACCTGAACCTCCCCATGTCTTGGGTTAAAACCATTCCCCCTTCTCCTGTCACTATCCACCCTTGTAAACAGTCATTCCTCCTCCTGTTTATACACTCCCTTCAAATATTGGAAGGCCAAAATGTGGTCTCCCTAGAGCCTTCTCTTTTCCAAGCTAAACAAGCCCAGTCCCCTCAACCTTTCTTCATAGCAAGGGTGCTCCAGCCCTCTGATCATCTTAGTGGCCCTCCTCTGGACCTGCTCCAAGATTTCTACATCTTTCTTGTGCTGGTGGCCCCAGGCCTGGACACAGAACTCCAGGTGGGGCCTCTGGAGCCTCACAGGAGCTGAGTAGAGAGGGACGATCACCTCCCTCTCCCTGCTGACCACTCCTTTTTTAATGCAGCCTGTTGGTCTTCCAGGCTGCAAGCACACGCTGCTGCCTCATGTCCAGATTCTATGATTCTTCTGGTTTTCTCCAGCACAATAAGCACTGCATAAAATTACTGTGTTGGTTGGTTGGTTGGATTTGTTTGTAATTGTTGCTAATGGACAGGATAGACATTTGGACCTATGATTCAGGTATCACTACTTGGGAACATTATTTTCTTTTTAACAGGGATTTTGAATCACTGCTGTGAAGTTACTAGTATTTGAAAGAAAGGATTAGCTAAAGAGAGTAACATTGTAATGTATGTTTTGCTTAGATGTGTTTGCTTACTTTGTGTCTATGTTTCTGTTTCCCAGAAACAGTTTTGGAGATGTACTGTCACCCATCAGTACAGAGATGGCCAAGCCTGGCTGGAAACAAAGCTCTCAGAAAAGAGTTTCCAGTATCCTTTTTCTGCAGAGGCTTTTCATTTTCTGTTCAGTTGTTGCATGCTGTATTCATGATGTCCTTATATTCCAGCTTTTTTCAGCAGCACAGCGCATTACTTGGTCTTTGCAGGAGAACTTAAGAATAAGACAAGAGATACAGTGACTTGCTTTGTCACAGAGTAGTATTTATTCTGAATGGAAATTCTCTCTCCCCTCCTTTTTCCCTCTGTTGTTTTCATAAATCACAAACCATGTCAAAGCTGCCATAGCTATCTATATCTTGGAATGGATTATTCACTGGACTTTGGTAAGAGTAAGAGATCGTCTGAATGCCTGTATAGTCGATTCTTGACTATATCTAGATTGATTTTTCTCAGCTGTGGACCATTCTGGTGGTGGGGATGTTGTGTTGCACTCATTCTTTCTGTAATATGTTGTTTTACAATTTTTCATGGGCTTATGAAGTCAGGTTGATGACAGCCTTGAGAACTACATGTGCCATAGCCAACTCCATCACTGAATCTTTATCTTTCTGTTAAAGTAATATATTTTTGTTTTTATGATCTTTTGTGTACGTTTTATGTCACCAGGGTGTATTTATTCAGGGCACTGTAGCTTCCCAGGCACCACAACTGCAAGAGAAGTACATAAGATTAGATTTTCACACAACTTTCTTCTCCCCAGTTATGTACAATAAGAAGAAACATTTAATACATTGGCACCTAATATAATGCTCTTTTTCTGATTATGATAGCAAAGGAATCCAGTACATAAGCTCATAAGCTCATCCTTCCATTTTAGTTTGGTGGCATTTTTTTGTTGTTGTTTTTGGGGGGGAGTTTCTTGCAATCGCAATATTGGCCCTGATTATATTGTTGTTCAGTATCACAGTGTACCTGGAGGCTGATGTAAAACAGGGCACTGAAAGTTTTACACCACCACTTCCTTAGTAAGCCATACCTAGAGCATTGAACTCTTTTGCCTTCTAGTTAAAATCATCAGTGTCATGGAATGGGGAGAAAATTCCTTTCTTAATGCATTGAGTCTTAGATTTAATTGTTATGGTTTATGCAGGATGTAGCAACACTTCGTGGAACAAAGCATTCTCTTTGATCCAAGCAACTATGAGGACCTGGACATCCCATACCTGTCGTGCTGATGTTTCTGAACCGTATATTGGAGTGTCCCCTCTAGCTTTCCAGCTTTTAACCTTTTGTTGAAGCATTTTATGGTGTAATTCAGGATAAGTGAATGGGACTTTCTTCTTTAGTCTGAAATGTGTCATTCTTATTAATTTGAGTCCCACTAAAATGGTCTTCCTTTCCAAGCTGTCACTGTCATTTTGGGTAGAGCTAAAGAGTGTTTCTTAACTTGTTAATCAATCAGTTCTTACATCCCTGGATGACAGTATTGGAAGTATGACACCCAGAGGCCAGATGATTCCCCGAACTCCCAGTTCGTTGTTTCGCCAGCCATGTAAGTCTTATTTTGTTTTTTGTTACATAGTTAAAAGGAGTAATATGCTTATAAACTGACTGCTTCAGCTCTGGGGCCTCCAGCACAAAAAGGATGTGGAGCTGTTGGTGCAGGTCCACAGGAGGCCACAATTCTAAACTAAAAGTGGGAGATTTGGAATTGACATTAAAAGTTCTTTACTCAGTGGGTGGTGAGGCAGTGGGGGCAGTTGCCCTGAAAAGTCTGGATACCCCATTCCCGGAGACTTTCAGGGCCAGGTTGGATGGGGCCCTGGGCAACCTGATCTAGTAAATGACAGCCCTGCCTTCATCAGGGGGTTGGAAAACTGGGTGGTCTTTATGGTCTGTTCCAACCAAACCATTCTGTGATTCCCAATGGAACTGAAATGACAATAGGTGCGCTTTGTCTTTAGGTTTATATACGCTCTGCTTGGAAGATTTGTGCTTGAGAATGCTCCAGACTTAGTCATACATATATAGCCTTAGCATAACTAGATGTGTAGACTAGATGTGTCGGTTCCATTATTCATGATTAACTTCATTACTTGAAAATACTTAGGCCTGAGACTCATATTTCTTTTCTGATTGGTATTTCTGGGTTTCAAGCATTGTGATGGAAAGAAAATACTTACGGACAGAAGCAAGTTATTCCTCCATCTGGTCGATCTGTCTGTTGCGTGACTGAATAGGATTTCATAAACGCTTCAGTCTCCATTACAAGATTGCTATCAAGAGTTCTGTGATAGAGCATTGTGGCCTTAAAGACTGTTTGCAAAGAAAGCTTTCTGTCTTCCAGTTACTGCACTGTCTCGAAGCTCTCTGAAGCAGACAGACACACCTACCGTCCTGGGAGCAGCAGGGAAATCTCCTCTGATTCTGCAGAATTCTGGTCTGCTTGGCAATCAGTCAGTGGTAAGGCAGTTAGAGCACATTTTTTCCTTTAGCTCCTATGAGACTTCAAGGTAGCTACAAGTTTACTGTGTCTCTGTGCAGTTTACGCCAGGGACAAACTGCAGGTGGAACAAGCTTACTGTTATTACTGCTTCTATTGAAACTCAATACTAGTTTTATTTATTTCTGTGACGTTCTTTGAGATGATGTAGTGAGGAATGAGGAGTTTTTAGGCCTTCTTAAATACCCCCTATATGTTAAGCTAGTCCTTAAAACATCGGCTTGTGACTGCAGAAATCTTGACTTTACTTGTTTACAGATTCTTCAAAGGTGATTTTTCTGTCAGCAAATCGAACCTTGAGAATTTTTCTTATTTTAGCGCTCCTCTGGATTGAGTTTCATTCGCATGTTAATGTTTGAACTTCAAAGAGCAAGCTTTTCTGATTACTTTTCAGATGACGTTAGTTATCTTCTATGGTAACATGTTTGGTAAAACAGTGATTTAAAAAGTCGTCAGTAGGTACATCTGAACTATTTTATCTGTTTATCTTTAAATTGACTCAAAACAATGTGTTTTTCTGTATGTGAATTTTAATTCGTTCTACCTTTTGGTTGTTTATAGTTTGTGGCAGCCCATTTGTTTCTTTGAGATGTATGGCTCTGGATCCTATTGACTCTTGATCAACACTGATAAAGTTCTTCATAGTAGCACTGTTCCTGTGATTCAGAGCCTCTTGATATTCTGTAAATAGCATTCTATGAGTATTTAGTGCTCCGACTTGAATCTAGTACAGT
Organism: Alectoris magna; assembly: GCA_030625065.1. Taxonomy (NCBI): domain Eukaryota; kingdom Metazoa; phylum Chordata; class Aves; order Galliformes; family Phasianidae; genus Alectoris; species Alectoris magna. The sequence goes on along the minus strand of CM060560.1, from coordinate 163,100,324 downwards.
TTAGCAGGAGGAAGCTTGGGACTAGACAGAAGCTTTCACAGGAGGTTGATGGAAAAAGGACTTAGAATTATGTCTTGTCTCAGTGCACTTGCTGGTAGATTACAGCACTCATCAGACTCTTTTGTACTTCCCACAGGGAGCTGAAATATTTTTTCTGGAACTGAGTTATATTTGCTCAGTGGTCTGAATGTTTTGGAGTGCTGTAGCACTCTGTTCTGGCTGGATAGAGGGCAAAAATGGCAGAGAGAAATCAGGCAGGTGAAACACTATAGATAGAAAGTGGGGCATAAAGAGAAGAACGCCACATATATGTCCACAGTTCTTGGATGTGCTTAAGAGACTTAAAGCAATGTTGTATGATTCTCTGTTCTTTCTGGTTTGGACTGGGAGCATTTTAACAGCCAGGAGCAATAATCAGCTGTTGTCATATCCCTGGGTCTCGGCGTGGCATTAATTGCTGCTGAGAAAGCCATTGCTGTCATGAAAACAGATATAGGAAGCTATCCTGTTTGTGCAGTGTATGTATAGTCTCTCTTCTCTTTTGGCCATTTTGCTCCCTTCTGTCAGATAGACTTCCACTGAAATACACCCAAGAAAGTATGGTTTTGCCTTGTTCTCCACTTGAATATTCTTGCATTTTCTCTTTAAAGATGTATTGCTTCATTCAATCAATGCTTTGATTCCAATTCACTAGGAAGATTGAAAGACTGAAATAAATGGTTCTGATTCAAATTTTATCTATTTGGTTTAATTCTTCACAGCTGCTTTACAACTTAGTTAACAAAATACTAAGTTAATAAAATGTTTAATGTAACAGACTATGAAAGGATGGAGCCATGTATGTTTTAAGGTGAAAAATGGTACAGAGGAATTTAAAATGCAGGGTCTGATTAGATTAGCACATACACTTGTTATTTCCTGAAAAAGATAATGTTCTTTTTCCAGGTTAAAATTTTAATCTTTTGAGAACAGTTTATTAAAATTATAGTTATGCCTTATTTAAAGACAGTTATTTCATTATTAATTTTTTGAGTTGCTCTGTTTGTACCACTCATGTTGAATGAAAATACCTTGGAGCTAGCCTTGTAGTAGTCTGAGTTTGCTGTTTATTTTCTTTATATTGTTTTGCTTTTAGTTGGATGAAAGTAACTGGACAGCGGTGCTCTCACCTCAGCAGACAGGAATGTTTACAAATCTAGACATGACAGAAGATGTCACCACGAGTGCTGTACTGTTGCGTGAGGATGATCCTGGGGAAGCTGGTGAGATGGTCTGAGGCTTTCATCACAATTGAACACATACATGTTTTTGTTTTCCTGTATCTTCTCACTTAGATATTTCTGTGCCAGAAACAGTCTAGTTTAAAGAGTTCAGAAAGTTAGCTTTTCCAGTTATTGGAGCTTTGCCGGTTTGTTTTCCGTGGAACCTGCTGACACAAACGGGATGCTGTGGTGAAGTAATACACCAATTGAATTAGCTTTGTGGAGACACAGAAGCAGGTTCGTCTTTAAACTCAGATGACAGATTTACAGCAAATGTTTAGTAATTATTTTACTTATAGCTTCTGTGTTTCTTCTTATATTAGCTGGTAAATTCTTCTGACTTAATGAGGTATAAAGTTTATATCATCATTGTCTTTGCTAACATTTATTTATTATGAGGTACCTTGACATCAGAAGGATTTTTTTTTTAGTGTTGGGATTTTTAACCACATCACGTCTTATATGGCTTTCTTCTTCTTCTTCTTCTGTGTATTCCAGCTACTATGAGCATGTACTCAGATTTTCTGCATTCCTTCCTGAAACATACATCAACTACCATTTTCGATCTTGTGGATGAGTATGAAAGTATATGTAATAATCAGGTAAATAGTTTGCTTGGATGGGTCTTTTTCTTATTTGTTTTAATTTGCCATCCCTTCTGGAAGTTGTACTACCATTTTTCTGTTCCTGAGGAAGTCGCAGTGCTTAGCATAGACACTAAATCTTCCAGCTGGTTTCAGTCTGGCGAGCACTGGCATGGAATGGCATCTCTCTTTGCTCATCCGCTACTTGGCATAGGAATGCCTGTTGTGCAGCTTAGTAAATACTAGAAATGTCATCTGACTGCCGTTCTACTGCAAGTGGCAAGCATGAGGAGATGTATAGATTTTTTTTTGTCAGTGATAGTGAGCTGGATTAAAAAAATACTCATTTCTCACAGCTATAAATAAATAAGATCATTTTACTATGGTGGTTTAGGAGCTTTCTACTGCATTCCTAACAAACTGGCTGTAGAGTTCTCTACATCAACTTTAAGAAGTCTGGTTTTTTAAATAATGGACCGTTGACTGATGGTCCATTATCGGCAGGGATTGTAAAAATAAAAATGATGAGCAGTATTGACTGTGTATGTGCTTGTTTACTTCAGGTGAATATACTGGGGAAGATAGTTTACAGAGCAACTCCTGGGCAGCAAAAGTTTTCAAAAACCGCCAGTGTCTTGTGGCTTCTCAAGCAGGAGATGGTAACGTGGAGACTGTTGTCCTCACTTTATAGGTAATTTCTTTGAAAAGCCCACTACCTCTTCACACTGAGGTAACCTTCTTAGACACGTTGCACGCGAAAGAATAAGTACAGAGTAAAGGAACTAAGTGCCTATTTTTTTGTTTGTTTATGGAATAACTGCTGATTGTGATGCCTATTTACTATCTACTTACGGGAGCTGAAAGTTGTTAACAGTCCAGTTGCTACTTTCTTAACTTGTAGTATTTTTATAAAACACTTGAAAGGTATTTTTTAGCGCTTTTGTTTTTATTCTGCATTCTCCTGAATTGTTTCAGCTTTATTTTGGTTGTTCAGGTTTTTCACTTTTATTTCTAGAGACAGAATACAATCTGCACTGGAAGATGAAACTGCCTTTGACATCACAGTAAGTTTGAGGGAGAAAAATAGTATTACTGTTTTTAAAGGGTACGTTTTAAAGCTACATTCTTGCATTTTATTTTTCTTATAAGCCCAGTATTGCAGCCACTCAAAATTCAGAGGTAAAAGAAAGTAAACAAAGATGAGATTGATTTAATTACTATCAAGATAAATATTCAGTTATTCTACATATAGTTAAATTCACCTTTCACAATATATTCAATTCCAAATTGAGAATGCTGGTTTAAACACTTGTATCAAGTGTATTTTGTTTTATTTCATTAAGTATTCCTCATGCCCTTGGAAAATCCACTGGCAATAACGATATATTTATTTTTAAAAGTTGCATCCGTAGTGATAATGTTCCCTGGGGCAGAGAGAATTCTGCTTTGCCTAGAAGAACATGTGGTCTCAAGCTGTCTGGTGCTTTGCAATTCTGGTTCCAATTTATCTCAAGAGAAATCAAATTTTTGGAGTGTTCTTGTTTCAGCTGTAGTCTTCTTGTCTATGTCAATACAGTGCTTCCAGCATTTGCTGCCAGAATATGCTTAGGAAGACAAAACAATAAGTAAAGCAACTCTGCCTTTGTAAAATTTATGATTGTAGTTGCTTTTTTCTCAGTCATGAAATAACTTCCTCTATGATTCCCACTGCTAAGTTGTCAGTGCTTTTAAATTAAAGTCTGCTGTGCCAAAAAAAAAGTCTCTTCCTATCTGTCTTTTTTAGAAAAACACTTGTATTCTTCTGCTTTTGTTGTAAGAAGGCGAACTTAATGCAGGAGAGCAGGAAGAAAGATCGGGGTTCACACCAGGGGCTGGTGTGTGTGTTTTGTTTTCCATTTGTTCATGTCTCGTGCTCATATTAGCTCTGTGAAAATGGGCTTCTCAACATACAAAGTAATGAACTGGATTTGTGATAATATGGGAGCAGTCAGTGGAGCTGGTGGATCTACTGTGTAAAATCTTTCTGTGGCCACACATTTGAAATATATTATCAATCTTACAGATTTTAGTGTGACAGAAAGTAGATCATCCAAATAAAACAGATGTGTAGCATCATCTGTTTCTGAAAAGGGACAGGGGAGGGGAGCATGCCGAGCTTACAGCAAATTGGGAAGTTAAAGTGTGTTCAGTTTGATATTCATGATTTTGTGGTACGTTTTCTTTTCCACGAAGTGATGATGAACTTTTTCTTAAACAGGTTTTAAATGCAAGTGAAAAGACGAATGTAGACAACTTGTTTCAGAAAGATGCACTTGTTCGACAAAGCCAGGTAGGATAGAGTTTTTATGGTTAGAACGGTAATAGATGAGTAAACACTTAAATATTTATGAAACTAATGTTACATCAGCTTTAGAAAATATGAGCTCTGTGCATTTTATTAAGATATTTCAAGTAATTACTTCTTTATATTCATCTAGGCCTGTTATTTTCTGTATATGCAGAAATATTACCCTTTGATTTCTAAAGATCAGAAATACTTCAGGCTAGGCTGGAGAGCATAGAAGTCTGAGAACTATGCCAATTTGGATCATCTGAAACTGTTGTTGGTAATTAAGGAACTATTAAGTAGCACAGTAGTAACTGCAGCGTCTAGTGAGAAACATATCAAGTGCCAAAACAACCTTCAAACTGGGTACTTAAAGTGACTTTGTCTTAGGATATGTACACCTTGGATTACTGTGTAGATAACAAGTAGATTCAGAGATGAGAGAAGGACGGAATATTATTTATTGTGTGTTTGTTCTAAAAAAAGCTATTGAATTTCATTCCAGCTGGTGGTAGATTGGCTAGAGAGCATTGCCAAGGATGAAATTGGGAACTTCTCTGATAATATTGAGTTTTATGCAAAATCTGTATATTGGTGAGTTCATACTTACTTTGATTGTATCCATGCTTCCTCAATTGTAATGTTCACAGAACTAGACATAGAATCAGCCCAGAGCCACCGAAAAAGTTGGTCCGTTCATTCATTCTTCCTTAAATTCTCAGATGTAAAAAGTGAGCTTCTCCCCAGTTTGGGTGTATCTTCTCAAAAGTCAGGTGCTGCTTTTGGGAGGAGCGGGTGACAGGTAGGTTGTCAAAACAATTTAATTTAGCTTTACATAGATGACAGTTTAATTTTTCATAAAAAGACACAATAAGAGATGGTCACCTGCTGATCAGCAGGTGATAAAACTCGTGTGTTTCTCTTCCGTGCTCAGTTCTTTGTATGGCTTTTGAAGTTTGTGTTATCGCTTTTTGCCGTTGATCCTTCACCAGAAGTCATTATTGTCATCTTTATTATCAGCGAAGGATTTTAAGGCAGGAGAGAGCAAAGCCTTCTTGATTCTAGTTCCTATTATAAGCATTGTTTTAAAGACAGGTGAATACAGGCTTGTGGAATCATCTGTTCATCCTAAGTTGTGTTTCTGTCTGAGACTGACAATGCTGAATGCTAGTGGGAAATTTTGTTCGTGCAGAAATTGATTAATAGTTCATATACATTGAAACTGGTTTTGAAAGAAGTCAAAGCCATGTGAATTGATTCCAGTATCGTACTTCTAATGAAATTTTACATTTTCACTACAGTAACACTGTTCATTGATACACAAACCAAACCAAGTATGTCTTTCTTGTAACCCTATCCCACTTATCCAGAAATATTTTTTAATTTTAATGCCTTGTTTAAATGTTTGTTAGAAATCCTTTCTTTTTCTCAAAAACATCTCACTGCTCCCAGGGAGAATACCCTGCATATCCTGAAGCAGCGACAGTTAAGTACATACATTGGAAGTTCTCGACCTCTGGTAACAGAGTTGGTAAGTGTTATTTAAGTATAAGACTTGGTTTCAAAATGGGCATAAAAACCATTCAAAATGCTTTACGCAGAGCATCTATACTGTTTTCTAAAAATGGGTGGAACGGGGTGATTTTTGCTATCTATAAATTGTTGTAGTATCTAAAAATTGCAAGGCATTAAGTTGGAAAATCAGTACAGAAATGGTGAAGCAGTAAGGAGCTAGCTGATGAGAGGATGTTAGTGAATGCCAAAGTTGGAAGTCGCTGGATGATTAATGTAATGATTAAAATGATCAGATCTTGATATATTCATTTTAAATAGAAGTACAATTACTGTGAAAAGGCTGCTGAGAAGTTGGAGGAGGATAGACAGGTAGGTTGATAGGCAGAAGGGGAGAGGGTTTTTGAATGTGAGAAGAGCTGGAAGATGAGAGGTTTGAGGCAAAGGCATAGTGATAAATAAAGAGATTACAGTTGATAGGAACAGTGACGGAAGAGGAATAAAGGAAATAAGAAAGACAGGGAAGTATCATGCTAGATATTACGTGGGCTGTATAACATGTTGTGCCAATATGAAAATGTGACTCTAAATTGTAAAAGAGGACAGGAAATCATTGAAGGAGGCAAATAATATGCATTATTTGAATGGATGGATGGTTCCTTTTTTTCCTTGCAGGATCCAGATGCTCCCATAAGACAGAAACTGCCACTTGATGATTTGGATCGAGAAGATGATGCAAGATTACTGAAGTATCTCTTCACTCTTATCAGAGCAGGGATGACAGATGAGGTAAACAACAGAAAGTTAAAGAGTATTAACTCGGTTAACTAGTTTAACTTGTTTAAAATCTTACTATTAAAGCTAATGACAAGCTATGTAGTAAAATGTCTATTTAATTTTGTCTTGTAGAGATTTAATTTTCAATAAACTGTTAGTACTGATAGTGATACTAAATTAGTGGTGGGAAAAATATTGCATTTAGTTAAGTGACTTCAAGAGTAAAATAGACATGATGGGAAAAATATTGCATTTAGTTAAGTGACTTCAAGAGTAAAATAGACATGATGGGAAAAGTTGCACTGTTGCCATGCACCTGGCAACCCATGTTCTTTTAGCTCTGTGCCTGTGCTGAACTATCGGGTAAAATCTACCCGGGCCAAAGAACTGCACATGAATACCAATATGGTGAGCAGAAAAATGGCGTTTATTGCGTCGTGCGATTTACCTGTATACCTATCCTACTTCGTCTACGCCCCTTATGCATACATTAACCCTTTGACACCGAGCAAGGGGAGGGTCCTACCACGTCACATCCCGAATGCTCGCTGTCGCCTACTACATTACACGTTTATTTTGATTATTTGATAATATTGTTTTTTTCTTTACCTCAGTGATTTTGTACAAAACACTGCCAAATACATAAGATTTCTCAAATAACTTCCCAATCTCATGTCTAATAATTAGTAGATTATCCTACAAAGTAACTTTTAAATTGGTATTTTGGAGTGGAACATGCTTGCACTTGTAACTAAAGAGAGATTTTTATGTATGCCTTCCTTAGAAATAGCATTAAATAAAGCAACCTTTGCTTGCTCTGCTCCTCTAATGTCCCTTTGGCTGTATGATTTGAATGGAGCTGAGGGAGAGTCATGGCTAGCATGTTACCTTTTCTTTTTTTTTTTTTTACCTTTGCTGTTAGGCCTGTCTTCACAAGGAAAAACTTCAAATAGACTTTATCCGAATATTCTAGAAAGCATGCTATTCTTCTCCATTCATCCTTTTACTGTAATTCTGCTTCTTGCCTGCTCGTACAGAATATACAGTGCGTATATTTTGCCTTAATCCTTATCTGAGTAACATCTGGCAGTTCTGGTCCTAATGCCGTTCCAAGTAAAGATTCCCAGTCGTGAAGCAGCTTTTGTGATTTAATGTAAATAGCTGTACTGTGGTGTGGTCTGAAGGCCTCAGCTGGCAGCTCAGTCCCTTATACTAGGCTCTACATTTATATGACGTTTGGATAATGGAAAGGAAAAGGGATTTCAGATTCTTGTGTCCAAGACCTTAGATTAGGAAAATGGTCACTTGCTGGTATTCTGTTCCCCTGTCCATTCATCATTTGACAGTATGGGCACAAGTCCACGTTGCTTCAGAGGGGTATGAATATAAACCTGCAATTTCAGTTGTTGCACTATGCTGTTCCTACTATCTGATAAGCATGGAGTCGCTTATTCTCCGTTGGAAGAGTTAAGTTAAAACCAAGAATCAGCCTTGGTTCATTTATCTTACGATAGATAAAATATAGTATGTGAGCTTGACCAGCTTGTTTGCCTGTTTCTGTTTTTCACCATTCCTAAAATGGCTGACCATCTGCAGCCTTTCCAGTATGAAGAGAATGGAGCTGAACTAAACAAACCATGCCCACACATTGCAATGTCTCTAGCTGTTCGTGGCTTTTTGTCAGTGCTGGAGCAATACCAGTCAGGCTGATCAGACAATCTTTAGCTGACTTTTTTTCTTTTTTTCTTCAGGAGTGTAGGATTGAAAGAATTGTAAGCAAGCTCTGTTTTAGGGTTATTTTTCCATGTACAGTTTCTGTTTTACATTCCATGCTATTCAAAATAGCTTTGAATTAAACCGCTTTGTGCTAGTGAGTAGGCTATTGATATCATGGGAAAGTTAGGCTTGGTATTTTTAGCAGCACACAAGGGGTTTGGAAAGCTCTGTTAATTAGAAAAGTAGGTGAAGAGATGGTTAAGGGATCTAAGCAACAAGGTGGTACTTTAAGCTTGTCAGAAGGACATTAACAGCTGCTTAAGCTAGAAGGGGTGACACTGTAACTCATTTTTCATACTACAGTAAGTATTGATAAAAACTGAAACGTGTAATGAAAAACACGCTGATTACATTTTATTACTTTGAAATCCTTTGGTTATTTTGAGTTTCGGATTCTTTTTTGCCTCGTACAATCTCTACACAAATTAATGATTTTAATAACGTTTACATTTTTTCCCTCGAAGTCGATTGCAGAGAAAATCTATTATTTTTTCAGGCACAGCGCTTATGCAAACGATGTGGCCAGGCCTGGAGAGCTGCAACTTTGGAAGGATGGAAATTGTATCATGATCCCAACATAAATGGAGGTATTTTCTTCCATCTGCGTTTGAGAACTGTAAAAATAAGCAGAGGGCTTTCTCTTTAGCAAAGAGAAATAGCTCTTTCTTGTAATATTAAGGGACTTTCTTGTGCCTAAAATATTTTTACTGTGTCTGTTGATCACATTTAACGTGCATGAAATGGTTTTAGTTGAAGGTATGAGTTCACTAAATCCACTTAGCATAGTAAAGTTGTTTTTTTGGGTTTATTATCCTTTGCAAGTAGGAAACGAGGTGCAGCCTGTTGAAGGGAATCCATACAGATGCATTTGGAAAATATGTTGTTGGCGTATGGCTGAAGAGGTACGGTAATGTTAATTTGCTTGGTATTCATGTGTAATGTTCAACTTCTTTGAACTCAATAACATGATTTTAAGTAAGCCTGCCTTTTTGGTTACTGTTTGTGGGGTTTGCAGTTCATGTTTTAAGAGGACTTCTGACATAATATATTTTTCGTGTAGTAAGAAATCTGCCCAATCAGCATCAATCTTTAAGGCTTTGGAAATGTCATTTTTATTTGGTTGAGAGTGAAGCTGCTGATGCTGGCTTTCATCTGGGCTCAGTCAAATGGGAAAGGAAAAAACATTGTTTTCCAGCTTTTCTTTTTAAGTGCGTGGGACACTTTGTAACGGATTAGTCTCTAATAAAGCTTAACTGATCAGGAAGCATAGGTGCTTTTTAACTCACAGGTAATTTTTCAACTGTTTATTTTAGGAGCAATTCAACAGATATGAGAGGGCAATCTATGCAGCACTCAGTGGAAACCTCAAGCAGGTATGTCAGGCCTCCTAGTACACGGTGTTCGACAGTTGCGCATTTTATATGTGATGCTAACATCATAAAGACATACTTCTTAATATGCTTTTGAAAACTTAGTAATCATGACAATATCAAGCAGTGTTGCTTTAGCAGACATGGTCTCTGTAGGCTTTTTGTGCCTTAGTTAAATATACTTAATAGACTTTTTTAGTATTATTGTTGCTGACCCTCAGTACAACCGGTTCTGATTCTGTTGTTTTAGATTGGAAATTTTAGTATTATCTAAAAGCTTGTGCAGCCACTTTTCTGCTCATGCACCATATTCTGATTGGTCAGTGTTTTAAGTTGCAAGCATTAGACTAGTTGGTATATCCTGACATGACTCTGTAACCGAATTTCACCATTGATAGTTTTAAGTAATTCTTCTTATGTGTTTGAATCCTCCAGGTATTTTCTGTGCTCTCCTTCTTCTAAGTAGCAATGCTTTTTATACATGCATGTAAATAAATCACTACTTAGGAGAAGGAGAGCACAAAAACTATGTATGTGTGTATATACATATAAAAGAATAATGAGGAAAGTGGCAGCCAATATTGATAAGGTTTACTTGCTGTTAGTCAGTGGTAATCTCCTGCATGAGGGGCTTGACACCTCCTTTCTGTCCCTGTCTTGGAACGATGTGTTAGAAATAAAAATGATTCACAAAATAAAAGGAAGATTGATAGTGCATATTTGCAGGTTTTTTATTCATTGAAGTTTGAAATAAGCGCTTTTACAGAAGGAGGCATTGTAAAGTTATACTGAAGTACAGGGCAGAAAATGTTTGCCTTCTTTTGACAGAGGAAAGAGACATTTAATGAAATTAAATACTTTCCGTAACTTCGGTGATTTTAAAATTGCTACAAGAGATAAATGTTTCCTGAAGTGCAGTGCTGTATCTGGAACTTGTCCCAGGGTTTCACTGCTGAAAGGGCCTAGTAAGTTTCAGACAAGAACTGGATATAAAGTTTTAGCACAGCAAGCCATTATTTTATGTGTAATAGCATTATCTGGGCTCTCTTGCTCAGTGATCTCTCAGATAGATTTTTTCTTAAACTTCCTGTTACCAATTTTAGAGGTATAATGACAATGTTTGTATGTAGTTTTCTCCATATGTTCTTACTATATGGATAAAGAAACACAGTTCAAATGCTTCCAAGGTGGCATTGCCACAGAGACCTTCCTTTGTTCCTTCACCGTTCATTATTCCACTGTGACTTGTGCAGCCATGACATGAAGCAGTGAGGGAAGGTGGCCCTGCTGGAAAATGACCCAGCAGAGGAGTGGATGGATTTCATCTGGGTTGGTTTTCTGAGCTGTTACAAGAGAGAGGGAATGGTGTAACGGTGATGCCACCAGTAAAGGAGGCAAAAGGAGTTTTTATTTTGACTACTTTTGATTTAAAATAATCAAGGAACTAGACCGTTAGTTTAATTTATGAAAGGATTTTTGGTTTTGTCCTGCATTAATGAAAGAAAGGTTTGTGATAGCTTCTGGTCTGCTTTGACAGTAGATCATAGAATCGTAGAACTGCTCAGGTTGGAAAAGACCTTAAAGATTATCAAGTCCAATCGCAACCCAGCCATACTACCCTAACTCTAACAACCCTCTGCTAGATCATGTCATGAAAAAATCCTGATCCTAAACTACAGTTGATGTGTTTGGATTCTGATGGTTCTCCATCTCTAACGGGTTTTGCTCTGTTCTGTTGTTTAAAATACACAGCTTCTTCCAGTTTGTGACACCTGGGAGGACACTGTTTGGGCATATTTCAGGGTCATGGTGGATACACTTGTGGAGCAGGAAATACGAACATCAGTAGTAACTGCTGAGGAGGTGGAAGAGCTCCCTAGAGAGTATTTAGAAACCAAGTAAGTTTTAGGTAGCAATTATGTTCCTACCCTCAACAAAGGATCCTTTCACAATATTCAATGTAATGTTTGTGGTGTTGGGTTGTTTTTTTTTAACCTTCTGTCTTCTGCTTTAAAGCTGGACTTCAGAAAAAGTTTTTGAAGAACTTCAGGCAACGGACAAAAAGGTACAGATTGCTTACAGTTTCGCCTCACTGTTTGCTATTTTTACTTAGGCAGTACTTTGTGCCTCTCTGCTGTTTCATGAAACAGTGGCTGGTTTTCTGTCCCTGTAATGTATATTTAATTCAAATAGATTTCTCTGCCACCTTTTAATGATGAAGAAGGTACATGTTTTGTCTTGTTTCTTATCTGCCAAACTAATTGAATATGTTGAAGAAACAGTGGACCGCAAATTGCTGTCAGATGTGCAAAGCAGACAATGCAAATTGCATTCTAAACACTGATAAAATGTGTGAAGATTGATTGCTTGTAGTTTTTTTTGTAGGAGGTTTGCATGTATATTTCGGAACAGGTCTCTCAAAATTGAAAAGCATATGTTTTTTAGTATACCGTGTTTGTCCTTAACACAGAGTATTTCATTTAAGCTGGAATAGGTAACTTACATGTTAATTTTTGTAAAGATTAAATTGAAACTGTAATTGATGGGGTCAAATAAAGAGCTGGCAGATGGAAGCAGCTAGCCAGATGCACTCAGCTGCCATGGCCTTTCGGTGCTATTCTCACCAGCCAGTTTCACAGGTGATTTGAATTGCGTTTCATGCCTTAGTTTCCCTACAGGAAAAAAAAAAAAAAGTCTTCAAGTAAGTGTCACAGGCCTTTTCTTTAAATGTTCATAGAAAATGTTGCAGCTTTTATGACTTTGTAGAACCTATTCTGTTGAAAGCAAGAAGCCCTTATTCTTGGATCTCTTTTATGAAAGCATTAACTTCACAGATCTATACTCCAGCTCTTTCGGTTTGTCAATATCCTTGTAATTTAAGATGGACATAGCAGGTGCATTTTCTTTTTTTTATGTTGAAACCCTTTGAAATAAGAGAACTTCTTTTTTTCCTCTAAGAAACCTTTGCTTTATTGACAAATTTGCTTTTTTTTTTCTTATTTTTCCTTTTTGAACATGTTGTGCTGTAAGATTTTATTCATGGTTTGAACTTTGTTTTCCTCCCCAGAGAGTTATAGAAGAGAATCAAGAACACTATCGTGTGATTCAGAAATTCATTATACTGGGAGATGTGGATGGTGAGCTTTTCTCTGACTGTTAAATGTCAACTGACTGCATTATTTCTGGTGATCTTTCCAGAAACTTCTGTGTGAAAGGATTTTAGAAATGCACAGTAGGCAAACTCCACCTAAAAATGAAGCTGATTCTTTAATCAAGAGCTATGGGGAATTTCTGCTGCTTGACGCACAAAATAGTTTTCGAGGTGGTCGTGAAATTGTGTAAATGATTCAGAATACATGTGAGAATATTGCTGCGGCTTTGTCAAAGAAATGGCAGAATGCATACAGCAGAGATTAAAGCCAAACAGATAAATATTTGCCAAGCTGTTGCCATTCTGTTTTATTGCGCATTTAAGGCTAAACTGCATCAGCTGAATAGATGCGTAGTTTTGAAATACTTAGTTCTTTTTCCTGGGGTGTGACTGATACAGACATGTGGTTGGTGGCTACAGGTCTGATGGAAGAATTCAACAGGTGGCTTTCCAAAGACAGAAATGTGCTGCCAGGGCACCTCCTTCGTTTCATGACACATCTTATTCTGTTTTTCCGCACTTTGGGCCTGCAAACCAAGGTAAGTGTTAAGTTCTCGTAGCAATGTCCGCTCTTGGAATTAGGATGAATGTATTTTAAATGCTCAAAATACGTACCGTAATGGTAAATTCCTACCAGGCTGATGAGGAGCTACGTGCCTGTAGTGTGTTTGTTGATATTAGATCCTAAAGGCAACATTAAAAAAGAGCATTTCCTCCCCTCCAGATCAGCTTTAAAAATGTTGTCTGGGGAAGACGGATTTTATTTAGAAGCCTGTGTTGGGAAAAAAAAGGACCTAACTCAAAATTCAAGGTCAGATTTACATACAGCAGCCAAAATACCCTGACCTCAGGCACTGCCTTTGGAATTGTGTTTATTATATTACTGTATTTAGAAGGACACATATGAACTAAGTTCCTGTTTTGGTAAAAGACTAACGTATGTATTCTCTAGCTGATTTCAACGCACCTTTCAGTTATTGTGTTTGGTTTTTTTTAATGTCTGCTCATTGCTTCATTCCCTTGTCAAAATATATTTTGAAGTTAGGTTTGATGTTTTGAGTACAGTTCATATATACGCTTAGATCAAAATCTCTGATGTCATTTATGTGTGTTTTTAGTATTCTTGCTTGTAGAGAAAACTTAGAGAGATCTCCTCAGGTACTGTTTGCATCAAAGTGCTGAGACGAAAGTAAGGCAAGCTTGTTTTTATTGAATGCTGCAGTGCTTTGCATTACTCACAGATGATTATGAGAATTTGACAAAAGTCAGCTTGCATGGTTTTAGCATTTTCCAGCTTACAGACTGACTGCGACTGAATACAGTAGATTTATGAACTAGTAGCACTGGAGTCAGCAGCAATAATATATGTATCGATTAAACGTAAGGTGGGTTGGCACCTCGCTTTGGTTTGTGAATTAGATCTGCTTTATTGCAGCATCTGACAGTCCAGTGGCTTTAGATTTTTAGTTGTCTGTTAGCTGCAACAAGGGAAGCCCATCTTGTGGGCTGAACGGGAACTCTAAGTACACTTCAGTGGATGTTTCTTTACATTTTTAAAGCCTTTGGTGAAGGATATCACACTGATTTCTTCTGGCTTAAACATAAATCTGCATAGACACAAGATAACCACATCAGACTAAAATGATGGCTCTTCAGTAATCAACGCTTGGTTCTTAGCTAAAGCTGTTCACGTTGTTCAGGCTGTCCTTGGTATTTCCTGGTGTTCAGGGGTTGTTTGTTTTTATTGGTGGTGGTTTTTGCTACATTCTCACTTAAAATTGAATTTATATTTGTTTGCAATAAGGAGGAAGTCTCTGTTGAAGTCCTAAAGACCTACATTCAGGTAAGCCTTCAGAATAATATTTTGTTTTCTCTGACAGTTTAGATGTAAAGGAGGAGAAAAATGAGAGTAAAGGTTACATGGTGGAAAGAGTCAGTGCTCTCCTAATAGCTGCATGGAAGCTTGCCTGAGTATACAGCATTTCTGTCACAGATGCTTAAGTAGGAGACTATTGACCCTTCTTTGGAAGCTGAGAAATAAGTGGAGTCTTCCATACGAGGGGAAAAAAAGCCCCACGCAATTAGGAATCTGGGTTACACATTATTTAGTATTCATAACTTAGAGGTGTACATAGAGGAACGTTGGTTTTTTTTAATATTTACTTTCTGTTCTTCAGCGGATGATATCAGAGAGGCACACAGACTTAATAGCTTTTTATGTTAGCCACCTGCCCCCAGAGCTGGCCGTTGCCCAGTATGCTCTGTTTCTAGAAGACGTTACTGAAAGCGATCAACGCCACCACTGTCTTGAATTAGCAAAAGAAGCAGGTGAGATGTGCTCCGTATTACGTTTTCTACCTGTAACCTGGAATGGCAATTATATTTCTAAAATAAGCTAAATATCACTTTTGCTTGTGGATTGTGTCCAAACATAGCAGAAATTAAATGCTAACTGCCTGTCTTAAATACGTGCTCTGAAGTTTGACAAACGTATCTGCACGCAGGTCCCCGGCACAGACTGTTCGGTGTTTTCTGTTATCTCAGATATCATTCATTAAAATACCTGCAATAAATTACGTATCTCAAAAGCCTATAATTTAGTATGGCAGCGAGAATGTGACCAGCCCAGTACCAATTACTGGTAGTAAGAAATAAGGTCTGTAGCCACAGTCTGGAATTCATTCAGGGTAAGTTTGAATTTCTGATCCCCACTGCGTAATTCTCTTTTCATCTAGGCCTGGATGTTGCAGCCATAACAAAAACTGTTGTTGAGAACATCCGCAAGAAGGATGCTGGGGATTTCAGCCACCATGATCATATGTTAGACACAGGCACAACAGAGGTGAGTACGCTTCGTTAAGGAGCTATTCCAATCTGCGGTCAAGTACAGAGTCCTTCACCACACCTGTTTCATATTTCTCTTTAAACACCGATGGAAATTACCTTGAGAGAGTCTGTGAGAGCAACATGCTTTTCATGTGGCCAAGCAAGGAGATGAATTGCATGAATTCTTAACCTCTTTCTCTACATCTCTTCGATCTTCTGGGCTTGAGTTGTGTGTCACTAGTAGTGCGCCCCTGTGAGAGCAGTAAGTGAAGGTGAAGCCTGTGAAATAACTGTGACAAAATATGTTGTAGCTGAGAGTAGAGTATTACTGTTGCTTCTAAGAATTATGAGGATTAATACTGTGGATCTCAGATGTACTTCATTCCGTGTTCAAATGATAGATTCTAGCTACTACAGACATAGTCTGTGCCGACAGGTTCCTTGTCATCACCACTGAATGTCAGCTGGATCCAATTCAACACCTAAGTGACAATGAGGTACTAATATTAATAGCTGGCCTTCCATTTCCAGAGTAGTGTTTGGAAAGCCCTGATACTTTGTAAACATGTAGCAAATTTTTTGCTATTTCATAAAAAAAAATTCAACTGTTGCCCTCTCTGAGCTAAATAAATAGCTTTCCTAGTGCTACAGTTGGAAAACTGGTCCCAGGCTGAGTGTAACCCTAAAGTTTATAGCAAGGGTTCCATAAACCATGTTTATACAGTGCGTTCATATTAAACTTCTATGCTTGGTAATCCATAGAAGTTCCTGAGATCTGATGCTCACCCATTGGTCTGAAACTTTTGGTGGTATTCAGAAATGGATTTTTTGGATGAATTTAGACCGTGCAGATTGTTTCCTAAGCTTTTGATACAAAAGGTGTGAATAAAGTGATTCTTATTAGGATGTTGTAAGACCTTCCAAAGATATCTGGAAACGTGTGTATTTCTTTGAGTAGATTTATTATATTTCATGCCACCCGTGTGTTGTAAATGTTAGTGACTCTAATAAATACATGGCTTTTTACAGGCAGATCGGCTGAAAATAGACGTAATTGACTGGCTCGTATTTGATCCTGCACAGAGGGCTGAAGCACTCAAGCAAAGCAATGCTATCATGAGGAAGTTCTTGGGTACTCGACTTCACAAATACTGTAGACTTTACAAATGCTGGTTTTGTTCTCATTGACTCTTGGCAATGTGTTTGATCTGGCTTTGCGTCTTGTCTGTTAAAGGCGTGGGTAATAGAGTAGAGCGCTGTACGATGCATCTTTTTTCTTTATAGTGACTTAACTGTGATACAGTTTGTCAGTTTATGTAGGCCAAGTATGGAAATTGCAAAGCTGTTGATACTCAGCTCACATTCTTACAGCATCCAAGAAGCATGAAGCTGCAAAAGACGTGTTTGTGAAGATTCCTCAAGACTCTATAGCAGAAATATATAACCAGTGGGAAGAACAGGGAATAGAAGCCTCTCTTCCGGCCGAAGACGACAATGCTATAAGAGAACATTTATGTATACGGGCATATTTGGTGAGTTTTAAATAAACTGTGTTCCAAGTTATTAATAAATAATAACAGAATGCTAATATAAGTAATGGTGGCTTTGCTTTGGTGGTGACGTTTTAAGCTTTACCCGTTTGATTAAACTTGTGATTCCTGGATACGCTGTACCTGAAAGTGTACAAAATAGCGAGAGCTCCTTTCTGCACTCCAAATGAACAAATGTCCAAACGTTGTTTCCAATGCAATGCAGGAAGCCCATGAAATCTTCAATAAATGGTTTCAACACATGAACTCAGCTCCACAGAAGCCGCCTTTGTTGCCACAAGCAAGTTTCACTGAAAAAGTGGCCCATGAACATAAAGAAAAAAAGTACGAGGTAGGTAAAAGTTATTTACCATAGACATTTACTATAGACCTTTATGTTCTTGCTTAGGAGACAGTCTTAGTTTAATGAAACAGAAGTCTGCTCATTCCTTCTGCTTAAGAACTCTATTTGTAAAATACTGTGTTTATATGCCAAAAAGAGGGAGTAGAAAACAGTACAAGGGCCGAGCCACTGCACAAGAAATCCTCATGCTTTTTTCCTGTGTGACTCAGATTTATTTGCAGTGCTGCATTATGTAATGGCTAAGTATTCATTGTAACGTCTTGTTTATCAGTGTTATAAATAAATCTGTGGATTTGATTTTCCTATTAACTCTTCCCTGGCTGAAGATTCTGATCAGAATTAGAGCAGCGCTAGCTGTTACATGCACGGTGAAGATTCTGCTGCAATAGCCTTGGAATCACCCTGTCCAGCAGAAGATAATTTCCTGTTTCTTTGCCAGGTGGACTATGGTATCTGGAAAAGTTTCTTGGATGGTCTTACAAGTGATGTCAAGGAGAAAATGTACAACGTGTTGCTGTTTGTTGATGGAGGATGGATGGTTGATGTTAGAGAGGTAAAAGAAATTTTAATATCATGCCATGGACCACAAAGTGCTGGATTGTACCCAGCTGTACCCTTGTCATCTTTAGTTTGATGTCCTTCTGTTTACTTATTAGTAATTCTCTCTGGCCTCGCTGTCACCACTTATAGGCTGCTTCCCCTTCAGGTATGATAGAAACCAGATCTGGCAGTCCAGTGTAGGCTTAGTCCCATTTTTTTTTTGCCTTTGACACTACAAATACCTCGATTACGTTGCCTTGTAAAGGTAGATGCCTGTAATACTAATGTCTGTTGTGCTTTGGTAAGGATGCTGAGGAGGACCCCGAACGAACACATCAGATGATTCTGCTGCGAAAGCTGTGTCTGCCAATGATGTGCTTCTTACTGCACACGGTGTTGCATAGTACTGGGCAGTACCAGGAGTGCCTGCGGCTGGCTGACATGGTGGCATCCGAGCGACACAAGCTCTATACGGTGAGTTACTGAGAGCTGCAGGCGGCTTGGCTTCCAATTAAAAGCTCCGTGGGTTGGCTGTGGAAGAAGCTTCCGTACAGAGAGGAAGACACCATATGGTACTGAACAGCCCGAGTTTCTTCGTCTCCTCCCATTCGCTGCAGTAGTAAAGAGTTTCTTTTTGTGCTGATGAAAAGGATTCCAAGCGTTAACTTTGAAACACCGACATGATGGCAAAATCGTTCTTCTGAGTACCAATTTCTCAATAACAGCAATTGAATTGAAAGAAGTTGAACTATAAGATTGTATTTCGTTACAATTGATTTTTTTCTCCATTGCACTTCGGAGCATTTTATAAGCAGGTTTCACTTGGGAGTACCCCGTTTACCCAACCTTCTCCCTCTAAGACCCCAAATACGGTCCCCCAGAATACGTACCTCACAAAAATCACACACCCCCAAAACACATCCATGTTGGATGGGGGTTGAGGATTAGAAACCAGACCAAGACTAAGAAAAACACTGTGACGCATTTGCATGGATTGCCTTTATCATATCTCTACAATGGGAAAATTAAACTTGTCAGTTCCCCGATACTTTGTGTAGTAGCTGAGACAGGGTTATCTGGGCACTCCTTGTGGGGTTTGAGTAGTGCCACTGCTCCCAGTCCCACACCAAATGTCGTTCCGAAATGTACATCTGTTGTGGGCACTCTGCTAGATAAAAAATCAGTGAAGACATTGAGTAGCTCAGCAAACCACCATTCGCTTTGATAGCAGTGCAGTTCCTTGCATATAAATATAACTTCGTTATGTACTTTTTTAATTCTTAGGTATTTTCAAAAGAAGAACTTCGAAAATTCTTACAGAAGCTGAGGGAATCTTCTCTGATGCTTCTGGACCAGGACCTCGATCCCTTGGGATATGAAATTCAGTCTTAGAATTTCCAGTAGGTATCTGCAGAAACTTTTGATCGTGAAGTCTGGACACCGTGATCAACTTTGGTTCGTTGTGTAATCCGTTCTGGTCTTTGTTCCAAGGAACACAGCCATACAGATTTCACTTCTGACCAGCGTGAGAGGATGTTTGTTACACGATCGCTTTTGTAACTTTTTTTTTTCTAATAAATGTGCTTTACAAACAGAAAATGTTTGTTCATTCACATCTAAACTGCCAACACACACAGAAAGGCGGTGATGTGTGGACTTTCTTTGGGTATGTGCTGAGGAGCTGCCTGTAGAGGGGAAGCATTATTCGGCAGTCCAAGAAAGTGCAGAGGTGCAGCGGAAAAGGAAAGTGAGGCAGCATGTGGAAAGCAGAGGAGCGGACGGCTGAAGCAGTGGGCAGAGGGGAACATCCAACGAAGAGCAAAGTCACCGGCTCCTGGCGGCCCCACGGAGGAGACAGCAGCGCTGAAGGGCTCAGTTCAGTTGCTCGAAGGTGGAGATAATCCTGACCTGGGGAAGAAGTGATCGTGTCCGGAAGCGAGTGCGAGGTTCTGAGTTTCGTCTAGAAACCTCCTTGCACGTTTACATGCATAAACGTGTCTAGCTTCTCCCCTAAAGGGAGAGGGCAGAGGACGCAGCTCCATCGCAGAGAGCGTGACAGCGGCAGCAGCTTCGCTGATTCAGCGCTCGCTGCCGCCCGACAAAGGCCCACGCCCGTCATCCGCGCCTGCTGACAACCGCACCGCCTGCTCGGGGCGGCGCACCCCGGACCGGAGCCCGCTACCGGGAAGAGCCCAGCCGCCCTTTGTCCCACAGCCCGGGAGGGCAGAGCCGCACGCTGAGCCCGGCCCTCAGCTCCGCCTCTCCCGCCGGAAGGCGCGTGGCCACGTGTCGCGGGGCGGGGTCGCTGGCGGTCCGGCCGCTGCGCGCTGCAGCCGCTCGGTGCCGTGAGGCGCTGCCGCCCCGCCGGGCGCGGCGTGCCGTGCCGTGCCGTCCAGTCGGCATGGGCTGGGTGCCGGCGCAGGGGCGGCTGGCGGCGGGGCTGCTGGTGAACCTGGCCGCCTCTATCTGCATCGTCTTCCTGAACAAGTGGCTGTACGTGCGGCTGGGTTTCCCCAACCTCAGCCTGACGCTGGTGCACTTCGCCATCACCTGGCTCGGCCTCTACCTCTGCCAGGCGCTCGGCGCCTTCGCCCCTAAGAGCCTGCGGGCCGCCCAGGTGCTGCCGCTGGCGCTCAGCTTCTGCGGCTTCGTCGTCTTCACCAACCTCTCGCTGCAGAGCAACACCATCGGCACCTACCAGCTGGCTAAGGCCATGACCACGCCGGTCATCGTGCTCATCCAGAGCCTGGCCTACGGCAAGAGCTTCCCGCTCCGAATCAAGCTGACTCTGGTGAGGGCCGGGGCGGGGAGGGGGCGTCGCGCGCGGGACTGGGGCCGCGCCGAGCCAACGCCGCCGCCCCACAACGCCTCTCCGTCCCGCAGGTGCCCATCACGCTCGGCGTCTTCCTCAACTCCTACTACGACGTGAAGTTCAACGCCCTCGGCACGGTGTTCGCCACGCTGGGCGTCCTGGTCACGTCTCTCTATCAAGTGGTCGGTATCGGCGGCGCAGAGGGGCGCGGGCGGGCGGGCTGTGCTGCGGGAGCGGCCGCACCCCTCAGCGGAGCGGGCGGTGCCGCGCGGGGTCTCCGGC
This sequence comes from Alectoris magna, assembly GCA_030625065.1. Lineage (NCBI taxonomy): Eukaryota > Metazoa > Chordata > Aves > Galliformes > Phasianidae > Alectoris > Alectoris magna. The sequence goes on along the minus strand of CM060560.1, from coordinate 163,079,213 downwards.
TGCCGGCGGTGGCATTGCTCTGGCGGCGTTCCTATGGCGTGTCCTTGAGCTGTTGACGCTCCGTCAGCATCCTTCCGCGGTTCCCGCAGACGCTGCGCTGGGACTACGAAGATAGGGAAGGGTCGGGAGGGCAAAGCTGAGGTCCCTGAGTGTGCTCGGAGCAGAGGAGCTGAGGGGAGGCCTCATGGCGGCTGCAGCTCCTCACAGGGAGCGGAGGGGCAGCGCTGAGCTCTGCTCTCTGTGACAGCGACAGGGCCCGAGGGAACGGCGTGGAGCTGTGCCAGGGGAGGGGCAGCTGGGGGTGAGGGTTCTCCACTATAAGGCAGTGACGTGGAATGGGCTGCCCAGGGCAGTGGGCACAGCCCCGAGTACCAGGGTTTAGATTTTGGGTGTTCCATGAGGGGCTGGACTCCTTACAGGACCCTTCAGACTCAAGATCTTCTGTGGTAATACTAAGTGTAACCTGCTCAGTTGCAGTGGAAGAACACAGGGTGGTTCAGCCCTTTCCACTGTTGCCCTTCAACACATCGTCTGCCACAGCTCTAGAAGCAGCCTCTGTCCTGCTGATGCAATGTTGTCAACTTGAGCCCCTTCGATTGCAGTAGGCGCAGAGCGCTCTGGAATGCGAGATGACATGTAGTGGTGGTTTGTCCTATTTGGGGCAGAATGAGGGAGAGAGATGCTGCAGAGTGGCTTCAGGTGGCTGTGTGCTGGGGAAGTTATGGTACCTGAGGGTTTGGTTTTTTTTAAATAGGGAATGTATACTGGAATTCATGTTGCCAGCTAATTAGATGTGAAGGGAGGAAGGGTCACCATGTTTGGTAGTCAAATATTTTAATGTGGCTCTAGAAATATTCCTGGTAATAAACAGCACCATTTTTGTCTGTGGAAGTAAATGTATTTCTTTGGAAATGAGCATAAGTTATGCTGCATTCAAAGAGGCAGCAGTTGAGAAAGCAATATATACGCAAGCATGTTTACGTATCCAGAGTGTAGCGTATGAAGCAGTCGGGGTAGGAGGCAGCCCTTGCAGTACTGCAGCTCTGCCCAGGCCAAGGTGCCTCTTTTGTAGGCAGGATCTTGAATTTGCCTTGAGTAAAAAGGAGCTAGTATGTTCTTCCCAGCTCTGCTCCTGTTTCATTATCCTCAAGTGTAACTCTTACTGCTAGGAAGGAAAGGAAGGCTGAGGTGCCAGGCATTTGGCTGAGAGGGGTCTTTCCCTTCTCATAGAATCATGGGTGGTGTTCCCGTTCATAGAATCTTAGAATTGTTCGAGTTGGTAGGGACCTTTACAGGCCATCTAGTCCAACTCCCCTGCAATGAACAGGGACACCTACAGCTAGACTAGGTTGCTCAGAGCCCCATCCAGCCTGGTCTTGAGCGTCTTCAGGGTTGGGTAGACTTTCAGGAGACATTTTCTTCTCATGGGGCTGTGCTCCATGTGTTTGTAGTCACAAAAGACAAACATCTGGTTTGGCAAAGGTGGGCGGTAGCACTCACCGGTCTGTCTATCTGGTGTTGTCTGTGTGAGACACCCTCTGTGCTAGCGGATGGTTTGCTTCTGCTCAAATTCCTGATGTTTAACAGCTTTCTCTTTTGGTCTTAGTGGGTCGGAGCAAAGCAGCATGAATTGCAGGTAAACTCCATGCAGTTGCTGTACTATCAGGCACCCATGTCCTCGGCCATGCTGCTGTTCATCATTCCCTTCTTTGAGCCAGTCTTTGGAGAAGGGGGCATATTTGGGCCCTGGACGCTTTCTGCTGTGGTAAGGCTTTCATCAACTCGTGTCTGTACTGACCGGAAATTGATTTATTTTTGTTCTTGATGTGTTTCTCTTGCCTGATACGTTGTATCTGAAAGGAACCTGGAATGTATATACAGGTGGTCAGAAGTATGTGGGGTTGCTGACTGTGTGCGTTAATCCACAGATAATGGTGCTGCTGTCTGGTGTGATAGCCTTTATGGTAAACTTGTCCATTTACTGGATCATTGGAAATACATCGCCTGTCACGTATCCTTTGTAACAGCAATTGCCTTTCCTGTTTCCATATCAGTTATGCTAGCGTTCCTTTGGACTGATTTACTGTGGGAAAACCGGTTTGTGATCTGCCTGCTTTCTCTTATATATAAAGCTGGGAAAGTACATTCTTTCTTTTTTTTTTTTTTAGCATATTTCATAGAACTGTAGGATTGTTATGGTTGGAAAGGACCTCTAAGATCACGAAGTCCAACCATTAACCCACGTTAAACCGTGGCCCGAAGCGCCACCTCTAAATGTCTTTTTAACACCTCCAGGGATGGTGGCCCTACATGAGTTGAATGTGATGCACCTCTGTGTGCCTTGGGCACAGCGAACCAAGCTCCTAAATGTTCTCTGTTAACTGCAGATGTCATTGTGATTTTGTGTAATCCTTAACAGGTGCTTAGATACAACATGTTCGGACACTTCAAGTTCTGCATCACCCTGCTGGGAGGGTGCCTCTTGTTTAAGGACCCCCTGTCTGTTAACCAAGGCCTTGGCATTCTGTGCACATTGTTTGGCATCTTAGCCTACACACACTTCAAGCTTAGCGAGCAGGAAAACAGTAAGAGTAAATTGGTTCAGCGTCCATAAAGCAGGGCTTTCTGGGGCTTGGTAATGTTATGTTGTGAGGGACAACGAGTATTTAAATCTGCATTGATTCTAGGATGCACAGAATTGCCTCATTCGTTTAGAACGGTGGCTTTTAATTTAACTGCCAGAATCGTTATTCTGTAACTAAAGCAAACAAACTGAATGATGTGAAATGTCAGGGCTCTCCTATCTCACTCTGTCCGATCGTTTTTGTTACATTAAAGTGGTAACTTAACAAAGAAACTGGCACGCTTCAGATTGCCGTGGAAATGTTACTGCAGTCATTATATTTTTTGCATACCAAATGAGGTGGTGGTGGCTGCTGTTATGAGACAGAGCAGTGATGTCGTATTTGCCACCATGCCTGTGCGGTCTGAAGAAACTTGGAGGCACTGTAGTGCAGATGTTCTGGTTCCTAGTGATGCTTCCTCACTGTTGTCTGGTAGGTGATGGAGATGAAATGTACCATGTTTTGTAATGAGGGCTCCGAGCTCATTCCTATTTCTTGTATTCTTGACTTGAATGCGTTGACAAATGAGGTGAAATTACTGGCGGAGGGAGACAGAGTAGAGGAGGCGCTGGAAAACTTGAAGCCTGAGGCCAAGCTGTAGATAAACAGGAAAAGAGATCTAAACAGATATATTCAGTTTTTCTTCGAACCTGCCGGAGCATGGACTCATTCATAGAATCATAGAATCATAGAACCACCAAGGTTGGAAAAGACCTACAAGATCATCCAGTCCAACCGTAATTCATCAGTATTTTTACCAAACCTGCTACCACTTCACAATTTTCTCTTTGCCAAAACAAGGCTTGATGTGAGATGGCGAGCCTGCTAAAATCTCTGATTTGTGGTGGTCGCCAAATGCTTTGCAGCCCGTGCATGCGGGCAGCCGTGCTCAGAGTAGCCGTGGAGGACCATCGCGAAGGGTAGCTGACTGCGGCGAGATACGGCCTGGGGGTGCGGGCCGTGAACTGCGCTGAGGCGGCTGGAGGGCGTGATTTGGGATTGGTGGCTCTGTGCTAATTCTGAACGCTTTGCCAACGACTTTGTGCCAGTAGCAAGCGCTGATATGACAGCATGGGAGGAAGAAGTTGAGTACTGTTCTATTTTAAATACGAAGGAAAAAATAAATGCGCTCAGTGAATCTGGTGAAAGCATATGTTCTCTAGATTTGCAGGGTTAGAATTGATTTGCGGTATCTTCTTACATTTTGGGGTTTATTTCGTCTTCATCTACCTCTAGCGGATTTAAAGAGGGGAATTACGTGAACATAAACAGGTATGGAAGTTTACAACCGTGGACAGAAATATGTAGTTCCTAGGAGCTAAGTGTTTGTGTAAGAAACAGCGTCCATCTTCTGAAGCATAGAAATTACTTATTCCGTTACGCAGATCTCCATTTTAGAAAAAAATATTACTCTGTGTAACCTGAGTTTGCACTGCAGCACTCCATAACATTTTGGAGTTAGAAATACCTGAGTAACTTTACGTCTCTGCTGACCTTATCTTAGACGTTGTTCTGGTCCAAGGATAAATTTTTGTATACGTTTTTGTAATGCTATAATTAGTTTAAAAATGGAGCCTGGACTGCTGAGAGATGCGTTCAGACGGGACGGTCTCTGGATGCGCATCTTTCAGTACGTGCTCTGAGAAAGCCATTTGCATTAATTTGTGCCGTGCACAAGTTCTTCTGAAACGTAGACAGGCCACAAAGACTCCTACGGTTTGGGAACGGCGACTGAATTAGAAGCCTGTATGACAGCAGCGTGTGAGGTGGGACTGATGTACGCATGAAGTGGCAGAATGAACAGAACAGAATGCCTGCAAATACAAAAGACTCTGTGGGGAGAGGAGCGGATCCACAGGAAAAAGCAAATGGTGTTGTGTGAAATGGAACTTTACAAATACTGATTCTGGAACATATCAGTCCTGTCAGCCACCTGCGTGACGTGATTGTTTCTGTATGTTCAGGAACTCTCCCTTGAGACGCACCTACTGTCCCTAACTAATAAAGTATCTTGAACTACTTTTGTCACATGATTCAAAATGTTAACTGTGGGAAGCTTGTGGAATTGCTGGGTAAGTGATCTCTTTATGCGTATTGTTTTTTTGGATGCCATGTGTAAGGTGGAAATAAATTTGTAACGCTTGGCTGATCCCTGCATATTGAGGAGAAGAATTGTCCTTGTCTTTCTCATCTCCTGCTCGAACCGTCTGTGCTTTCAGAGTATAGGTGTGTGTAAAACAAAACAGTGTTGCTTGGGTTTCTGTCTGAGTAACGAAAGGGGGGATTGCATGTTTTGGGGCTGAGCTCGTGGCACATGAGGAAGGCTGCGTGCCTCCCCTCCCTGTGCAAGAACATGGACCACACATATGTATGCACGTGCTTGCACATGTACAGGCTGCCTGCGTGCTTTTAGTCACCCCCTTCTCAATATCCCCCCAAAAATCCTTCCTGAATGCCCCAGTCCCTGCACGTCCTTTCTTCCTTTCTGCCCCACACCAAGATCCCCAGTGCAGAGGTTCTCTCTGCAGAGATACTGTGTTTTCTTGACTGCTCAGGCGTCGTCCTCATTCCACTGCGGAGATGGCCCTGTGCTCTCTGGATGGCGCAGGTGAAGAATGGTGCAGAAAAATCACTGGTACTTATCTAGGGGAAGAGATGCTTGCTCTGGTTTTTACTGCATTGTTTTCGTGCTTATTATATGTATTTAATTCAGTTTTGGCTTTCATCAAAGAGAAACCAGAGTTTGGCATCATTAACGATGTGCACTGTCACCCTATGCGTGCCTTCACATTGGAAGCCATGCTGTACAAAACATGGTATTGACTTTCTGGTTTTGTTTTTATGTTCTACAAATGACTGACCTGTAGATACAAGTTGCACCTTACTCCTATCAGGTGCTTTGCCGTTCATGTTAATGTTCTTCTCTCTTAAAAAGCTACACTACTGTAGATCCAGGGGAAAAACTAGCTTAGCTACTAGGGTGGCATTTAAAAATGAGAGCAGATGCGGATGATCCCAATTAGCTTACCCCACCAGTGACTCACATTTTATCTTTGCTCGCTAACCTTGTCCCTGCAAATACTGCAAACGCAGATGCCAAGTTCTCTCATGTTTCCCGAAGAAATAGGAAATGTGCCTTCACCGATGGACAGATTCTCGGTACAAAGCTTGGTGCTGGCACTAGCTTTCATAACTCAGCCCTTGTCTGACACATTTTGCGTCTGGTTTCGTGTGTGTTCTTGCAGGCTCTGGGAGGCGCTGTGCCAGAGGAGTTTTCCTGTTGCTGGGTGAGCAGCTTCTCTTTCGGGCGTGAGGTTGAAGGAGGGTGGCGTGCTGCTGCTGCACCTATCAAAGGGCGGTCTGTTCTCCAGGCAATCCACCTTCAAGACAGAGCTTCAATTGAGCAGGAATGCATCCTGTCTCTGTCTCGTTCCATGGAACGAATGCCCAGCGGACAGCTAAAGCAGCCTGAAAGCCTTGTTTGGGCTGCCTATGTGTTTTAGTAAACTGTTTTTGAAAGTATAAATGGATGCAGTGTTAAGATAAAAGTCTGATTTTGTTAGTGGCCTATGTAACAGGAGATTCAGAAGACTGGAGTACAGGTAGTGTCTAACCAATGTCTAGTTTGCATTATCTGCAAAATCTATCAGAAGGAAATGATGGCTCTCCTAGCAGGCTGTTTGCATTTATAGGGTTGAGCTGCTGAGGAGAGACTTGCTCTTGAGCAGTACCAAAGACTGGCTTGCTGTCCATACGTTTAGAAACATCCTGCAATTCACCAGCGTGCTTGAGAAGGGAAAAAGAAGGCTCGCTCTGACAGGTGAGAGGGCTTTGTATCTTCTTGAGATTTGACAACAGACATGGGACTTGCAGCTGAAGGGAATTCGGAGAACAGGCCTGACTGCCCCTGAATTTACCTTTTGTTTTAAGATATTTCTCCCAGGACGCCTGTTCTGCTCTCTTATTTACAGTCGGTTATTTCACCTGGATTTTAAAAGAAGCGTATTTTGGTTTACAGACCTGGGGCGTTTGCTTTAGGTTGGTTTGAGTTTTTTTGCCTCTCAACGTTTTTTTGGTAGCCATTCATAACCCAACTTCCTTGTTTAATTAGAAACAAAAGAGAGAAACGCAGAGTAAAGGAAAGGTAGAGCAGGTAAGTGGTGAAGAGACCCTTTGTTTTGCAAAACCTCACTGTAACTGGGACTTTGTAGCTCCTTCTGTTAGCTCCTGCAGTACTGTCATGTAGATATAAAGAAGCACCGCATTTCTATTGCATACAGGTTCTCCTGCTGGTACTCTCTCTCTGATAGCAATCTCAGCCTTCCATTTGACAGCTCAGTTGCTGCAACAATAGAGAAGGTTAAGAACATGAAGTGAAAACCCATCAACAGGAGCTAATACAATCTTGGGTAATGAGAAACCCTATTGTAATGCAGAGCCATTTCACCAGACAGACCCACGCTAACCAGGAGGGAGAGCTGTCGGTTTATCTCCCAACAGGTATTGCAGAAATCAAGCTGTATGAATTCTTGCTGTGCTGTAGTAGTTGACATACTGAGCTTGAACTGTTAATACCTGAACGTATGAATGCCGTGCAAAAAGAAATAAATAGCTGGATTCAGTCGGTATCAAATCTTTGCCAGACTCCTCCTGCAGAGGTGGATAACCTTCCTGAGAGAAGGGAGCTATTGTTCCACCTCCCACTCTCTCGGTGGTGCTGTGAGTACAGAAGAGGGTCTGTGTGCCTGAGAGCTGCCCTGTTTTTTCAGCCACATTTGCTGGTTCAACGAAAACATCTTGTCTCCCTCACAGCTTGTCTTGCTGAGTTTCTGTTTCTACCTTCATCTGGCTGGCTTGGGTCTTGCTGGTATCTTCCTCTGATGGCTGAAGGATCTTTTCTGGGGAATAAAACGTACTCAATGTCCAGCCAGCTCTGCTGTAGGGGATCCACCCCAGAGGGTCATTGCTGCAATCTGTGGTACAACTGAAACTAACAAAAGTCGAAATGCATTCCCTTCTCACTGGTTTTGTTGAAAGGCAGTTACCCGTATTTCAAAATGCAGTCTTTGCCATTTCCTTTTCAGAGGTGCATAAGAAAACTCCCTTTCCTGTTGCAGTCTGCCCTTCTTGTATAAAGGGTAGCTATGCCACCTTCGAGGGAATTTGTCAATTGAGACAGAAGTTGTATTCATAGCTCACATAAATACAGGATACATATGCAGGCTGGCAGTGTGTCAGCATGGCCAGGATTATTTTTAGACCTCTAGATGGCTGTGTCACATCCAGGAAGTGCAGGGAGAAGATCTCTGGTTGAAGTGCAATGTGAGAATGTATTTTTTAATGACTTTTTAACTTCTTTATAAGCTGAGGATAACAGGCAAAGTAGTTTAAAGGAGCTGCCTGGTGGTTGGGTGGAGCACACGGAGCTAACACAGCCCTGGGATGCCCGGAACAGAGGTGGCTGTGTGTTTGAAAAATAAGAACAACACGAAGAAAACAAGACTGGATTAATAGATAACTGAGTGAAGCTTACAGCATACGTATACACTGTAGATATAGGCACGTTGGCAAGTTTTTGAGTGTAGAGTCTAAAGTTTAGGTACCTAACCCCACCATTAGGATTTTGAATAACAGGACTGGATTTGTCGGGGTCAACTCCTTCCCTTTCTGTTGTACTTAATGGAGAATGGTATGTGCTCAGCCTTTCCAGAAGCGAAGCTGCATAGCTGACAAGTTTGACGTGTTTCTGGTCTCCAAGTCAATGAGGTATGCTGTTTAACAGCGAGGCACAGTCCTTGTGCTGCTTCCTTACTCTGTAGTATTTTTTTCTGTTTCACTTTCTTACTCTCTGGGGGGGAAAGCACTCTTTTTTTTTCTGTTGTTGGGTAGCTAAATGCAGTGACTGGATAGGTTTTGTTTTACAGTACACTGGAGTTGCATAGGAAGAGCTTTTATTAAGATTTTGTAGTTTGTTTACACGTGTGTGTTGATTCCACTGAATTTTCTATCCCCTAGCTGAGTGGAAGAAGCCCACTGTGCTTTAGAATATCAGCTGTCGTAAGATAAAATGCTGCTGCCCAAGGAGCACAAAGGGATTGTTAAGGTCTTCTGGGATCCAGGCTGGTTTACCTGTTAAATGTAATTATTGTGATGGTTAGGCTAAGGCTGGCTCTGTTTGTTAATCCAGTCGACAGGAGAAACCAACAGCAGGGGTCACACGTGCTTTAGGTGATGGCATTTCTGAAAACATCTTCCCACTTTTCTAAATGCAAGGTGTCCCTTCTGATTAGGATAAACAGTATTCCCATGCTTTTCTGCTGGTCTCATTTTCTAGAGACACACTTCTTCACTTGCACAAGACTTTGGTTTGCATGTTATAAATATAAAAGTAGAGAGAGATGTAGGAGACTTGTTTCCAAACAAAATCCAAGCAGAAGTTCACAGATGATGGCTTCGCTTTTATTAAGGGTGGACAGGTCATTATACCCCTAACCAAAAGCTGGGCCACGCTCTAACCTGCAGCCACAGGAGGTCCAACTGATGGCACAGCAAATGCATAGCAGGGAGAGTGATGGAGTGATGGAGCACGCATTGCTCAGCACCTGAAGTGCTTTGGTGCTGCAGAACTGGGTGAGAGATTACAGAACCAGTTGTATTTCAGACCTCACCTTGGATGAGACATTTTGATGCTGGTCCTGGTTTTTGGCCTGCTCCTTTTAGCAGAACAAGCCTGCTACATCAGCTGCTTCTCCTTCCCTGAAGACAGCTTTACTCACTTGAGAGCCTATAATAGTTCACAGCATGTCACACAAGCTGGAAGTCACTGAGATATTATTGTCGAAGGCTGGTTAATTTTCTAATATCATTGTTACTTGTCCCTGAGCAAGTTGGGATTTAAATCTCCTGTAGCTAAGTATTCTCAGTGTTTTCAGAACCCTGTAAAAGCAAGATAAGCGGTCCCCTGCACTCAGAAGTTTCCTTTTAAAAATACATTCAAGTCAATATATACAAAGATATTTAAAGATGTTACTTTAGGATATGATGTCCTTACTTACTAGTGGAATTTAACATCTTGGGGCTATGAACAAATGAAACAAACTTTGGGAAAGACTTCTGCAAAAGTGGTTTGCTGTGATTGGGTTGTAGCAGGGGAGGAAGCAATAGATAGTGAGCTCTGAGAGGCTCTGCTTGTGCTGAAAACTGTAAAGAAAACCTAGCAAAAATGGAGGGCTGATATCCATATATAGTATAGAGAACACCATGAAGTTTTTCTTAGTTTTATTGGCATTATCTTTTTGGTCTTCTTTAAAATAGCTATATGGCTGTGTGGACCAAGTAGACAGTGATGTGTGACTACTGCTCCCCAGCTGCTTGTGGCTTCTCCTCTCCTAGAGACCACTGTCCTTTCCCATCCATGTCAGCACGGAGGAATGTGAGCCAGTGCCCTAGTCTCATCTGGATGCAGCCACTTGAGCAAGAGCTTAATGTGCCAGACTGTGATCTGAGCCTGCTGGGGTGTGGGCAGTGATCCCGCTCTGTAGTGCGCTGCGGGGGCGGTAAGCTTTGCTAAGAAAATAGTCAGCAGAGGGAAATGGTGTCTGGAACTGGAACAGCTTTACTTGCTAGAGCTGCTTAATCAAAGCTAAATTAACAACAGCAAATCTCGCCTGCTACTAGGCAAAGAAATATCAAGATCATAATTTTGGAATTGTGTGGGGAGAAAGCTTTGAAGGTGATGCAAAATTAGCTGCGTGATGAGAGATCCTCTCTTCTCAGTCTTCTTATTAAGTTGCTGCAGTAAAACATATGCATTTGATATCAGGAAGAAAATTCTCTTAAAAAGCTGTGCAAGTGAAATGCAAAATAGACAGCTGAGACTTGCTCTCTGGATGTCAAGATGTGCACTGCTGAAGAAGCTCTCACAGAAGAGAACAGGTTTAGCTTGAAGTACAGAGTAAATGAGCTACAAAACAGAACGGTCTGCAAATTCCCATCGGAATTATCTTTGCAGTTAATCAGCCCAACATTCCTTGCAAAGAAAGCTTTCATCTCCCTTGCAACACAGGAATATCTGGGTAGGGATAGCTGAAGTAATCAGTGGCAGCATGTACTCTTCTCCTTACACAGCACCTGAGGGCAACTTCTGGGAATTTGGTTCTATCGCATGAGATACCGCAGGGCTTATCAGCCCAAGTGACTGTTACCACAGGTAGTGGCGGGACGCCCAGGATGTGGTGAGGTGACAGAGGAAAGACCACTAAATGGCTCTCTGCCTTTAGAAGGGGTTATTCCTGGCCCCCATTTCCATCTCCTGGTCTCTGCTTCCAGCTGTGTGTTTCTTGTGATGTCTCGTGCCTATCTGACTGAACGGTAAAGCAAGCTGACATGCTGGCGGCAAATAAAAGTAAACACCCTGCTGTTCAATCAGATAGCTCCGTGGTCAAATGAGCCAAAGCCGGCTCCGAGAAAACCTTGGCTGGGAATTCACAGCTCCTGGCAAGACCATTGTTTGAGTGGAGCGTTAAATGAGCTCAGGACATGTTTTCAGTGCATCACCTAACTAAGCGAGATAGCTGAGTCAATCCAACAGCCAGCAGTGAGGAGAGGAGGAAGGGAATAGAACAGCTCCCTTTTGCAGTGGTAAATGCTTTGAAGTCAGTGGAGCTGTCTCAAATAGCTATAGCTGTCTGCACATTGGCAGCACTAGCTAGCACTGCCAAAGCTAGCTGAAGCAGATCCTGCCATTTCCCTGCCCACCTGTCTGCCACCATCCCAGTAGTGACCTGGCCCAGCCGCTGTGGAACTACTCGGGACTACCTCAGGGATCTGATCTAACTGAAAAATAATACGATGAGCAGAGCTGGTATGCAGATAGTGCGGCTGATGAGGGACCAGGGACAACAGGCCCAAGTCAGTAGTTCCCTGCAGCTCTACCTGCCTTATCTGGATATAGTGGCATCTCCTGCGCTGTAAGAGTTAAAGAGCAGGAAAGGCAAAGTATCTGCCGAAAGGGATGGTCTGTATTCTACCAGGCCTTCTTCGGTAGAAATTGGAGAAAAACAAATATTCTCGTGAATCTTTTAGCGACTGTCTTTTGGTTAGAAAGCCAGAAGACCTGCACTCAAGCGTAAGTAAGTTACTGCACTGCATTTCTGAATGTGTTTGTGTGAGGCTTATTTTGTCTATGCAAGGAAACTGTGGCTTGTCTTCTGACAACCAAGTCAGTCATGATGCAGGAATCTCTCTCAGATCCAGAGGCAGGTTTGGAATTTTTCCCTCATGAGTAACACTACCATGGTCCATTTCTCTCAAAATGTTCTACCATGCTGTGTCCTCTGTGGCCTTGCCTTGTTTCTGAATGACATGATTTTAAGATAAGTAAGATGGGTCAAAAGTCAAAATCCAGTGCCTGCATATCTCTCCAGATAAACAAGAAAGGCAGAAGGAGCTGCCAAGAAAAGTTCACAGAATCAAAAGCTACCGTAGATAAAAATAAGGAGATGGCTGACCTAATTTGGATGTTGAGACGGACTCTGTGAAACCAGCTGAGTGAAAGAATGCCAAAAAGTTCATGGACGTGCTTGCTCCGGAAGGCAAGAGAGAACTGAGAAATTAAACCTTGAATAGAATAAAACGAAGCGTGGAACAAATATTCACCGTGAGTTTTTCTTTTGCAGTCAGAGTTCAGTTTGTGTCCTGCTTTTACATCAGTGCATTTGTGCTGAGGTACATCTGCTTTTACATCAGTGGATGTGTGAAAGTTTTCCGCATTTATTTCCAAGAGCCTTTCTTTGCGTGTTTAAAAAAGGAAAAGAAAAAAGAAAAAAGAACAACCTTTCTCCACCAGATGGCAGAATCACCCACAAACCATTCCGGACGAAACTTGGGAAGCCTGCGTGCTCTGAGGCTGAGTGAGGCAAGCTTTGCGAATAGAGCGCTGTCTGTTAGACCAGCTGATGTAGCCAGGGGAGACGGCAGAAAAACAACCTTAACGACACCCTTCAAAAATGCATATACCAGCTGGATTTGTGTATCCTCTTTCCCTGCAACCTTGCCTTGCTGCTAAAAGACTGTGGATGTCATCCTGTCCCTTAGAAAGAGATTTCAATTTGTAAAGCAGCAAGGGTGGGGATTCCCCTTCATTTTCCTGTTTCATATTTCGTCAGAACCAAAAACTTATTCTGGAACAAAACCAAGTCCCCTTCAAGAACTACCCGTCTGGTTCAAGTTTCTCTAGTGCAGCTGGGCTCATCAGAGACCTCCCCGAACTAAAACATGCCATGTAGTGGCAGCCAGCAGCAGGTGACTTTCAGACAGGAGCTATGAAGACTCTACAATTAAAAAAAAAATGATGATGAAGGCAGGGCATCGCATATACGGACATTAAAACAGTAAAAAGAATGAACCCTCCTGTGCTGTACTTCTGAGTTAATCCAATTGAAGAAACATTTTCAGATGTTAGTACAGAAAAATTAAGGCATGTGGGAGTTAGTCTTGCATGAGAGTAAGTCAGCTTACAAGCTCTTGGTAAGAAACTACTTTTTTTAAAGGTTGAGAGGGCATATATTTAAAACAGACTGTGGAAACACTATCAAGACTTGAAAAGCGGCGATAACATGGGAGGGGTGAAAGGGACAAAGAATAGGCAAGTAGTGGGAGAGACACCAGAGGAGGCAAGTGGAGAAATTCTGAGATGTACATATAAGATCGCTTGATCTCCAGAATGCCCAAATCCTGCTTTCTTAGCTTCTCACTGTGGCTCTGAGGGTGGAAAATGTATACAAGAGCTTCCCCCGTGATTCAGGAGAAGTCTGTGACTGTCACATACCGGGGCTTTGTCACCCAAGTTGGCATGAGCAGATTAATCATCCAGGCTGCAATAACAGAACTGCGTCCTTTTGGTTACAGGAGGCCTCCCGGGAACATCCAGCTGTTTTCTTGGCCAGCTCATTTCCCTGCAGTTGTAGCTGAAAGGCCTGGGTACCGTGCTTATCCCCTCACACGCGGCCTTGTACATCTGCAACAGAAAAAAAATGGTTTTATTCTGTGTTAGATTGCCATTGAAGGAGAAATAATTTTTGCAGAAATGTGTAGATCTTCTTTTGCATGTTCTGTTACAGCACAGAAGTATTTCCTGGTTTGTTCTTCTTCACCAGTCATGGTTCCTTAATTCTGGGAGATGAGGTTCAGTCCCTACTTCCCAGGCCCTTTCTTAGCAAACATCTGAATAGGAAAAAGGAACTGTGAGATGTGCTGTGAGCAGCTGCAGGATGGGAAACTGACGCAAATGACATTCAGGCGAAGGCTAAGTAGGTGCTTTCCATGTTTTAGTGGCAAGGGACAAACTCCAAGGACGGATGGAAGGAAGAGGTCCCAAACGGACCCATTAAGAACATCAGTGAATAAACATTTTTATCACATCCTTGACATTCACTAACCTGATGACATCGTGTTGATAACGCACTTAGACAATCCTGGCAGATTCTGGCTAACAGAGAGCCAGGGGATGAGTTATGTTCTTTGTGAAGATCCAAGTACGTGTGGGACGCAGGAAGTAAACCACGTGAACAGCCATAAATAAAAATGAAAGATGCAAGTTCTAAGAGACTTCAGAAATACAAACCTTTGCCAGAAGAAATTTGGGAAAGGATCACTCAAGATGTAAGTGCAACTATATGATAACAAGGCTGTATGAATGTTAGGGCAGTTGGAGAAGTTGTATATGCTTTCTCTTTCAGATCCCTTTCAGATCTTTCTTTTGATCAGAACGTTAATACATCACTGGAAACAAAATAATAATTAATAATAGTAATACTTTCTGCATATTCATTATGGTATGCAATTTTAAAGATTAAAAGACCACGTTCTTCAGGAAGACTGCCTCTCCAGTATACCTTGCTTCCCATGCAGAGCTCAAGATGCCCGGGGTACAGAATGCTCTATCACAGGCTGGGAAGGGAAGGGAAGGGGAGGGAAGGGAAGGGAAAACTTGGTACAAGTTTGTCTATAACTGGGATTCATCAGTGAATTTATTTCCTACTCTCCCCTCTTGTCATTTTTTTGTATTTATGCTGGCTCTAGATGTAGAAAGCCTACCTTTTCTGTGTCTTTTTTCCTATAAGAGAGTCTTTCAAACCGAACAGGCACCATTTTGAAGGGAAAAGGGCAAGACTGGAATAACCACTGTCCAGACAAAGAATTACGTGATAGTTTGCTTGTTGACAAAGAAAGCAATGCAGTGTGTGCAAGCTCACAAGCCCATTATTAGCAGTCCGTGGACTGCCATCTTCTTGGTTTGGGTGTCAGCTGGAGTTCAGGTTGATTTTCTGACTGTGATTCAGGATGTTCCAGGACATCTGCAGATTTAGTTTGCTAGTTTCACAAGGTGAACAAAACATCAGTCAGAAGAGTCCGTACCACTATGACCTGCGGAACAGCACTCGGACTCACAAGAGTCAGAATGTAAGGTAGTTTATTTTAGGTGTATACACCGGCACACTGGGGGGGCTTGCACCACCCCAATTGCGCAACTAGTGTCTCTAAAGCAGCCATATTTATACCACACAAAATGCACACTCACGATTACGCAAAAGCAGGTATTGCTAACTCACTCTAGACAATGGGTTGTCCTATGCTAACTAATTCCTTGAATGTTTTCTCGTTTTTCACTCCTTCTTGGTCATGCGCAGTGTATAGTCAAGTCAGTTTGAATGAGTTTTCCTTTATGGTGATTGGTCCATTTTCTTATCTGAAGGTCTCAGGCCTGGAATTCCAAGAGCTTCTTCCTTTGCAATATGCTATTGATAAGCGAAAGCCTTGCCCCTATTCTACCAAACTCCTCCCAAGTCCTGCCTATTCCTGGTAATCCCCTCCCCAAACTCCGCCTAAACTCCCCCAAGTCCTGCCTATTCCTAGTAAGCCACACCCCAAACTCCGCCTCTGAAGTAAGGGTTCCTCCCTTCTTTAATTTCTATGGAATTGAAGTGAGGGGCCCCCCCCCCTGTACATGTACAGGGGGCCCCCCCTGTACAACCCCCCTGTACAGGGATCATCCTAGGGTTTCTACCTTTACTCAATCCCCCCTTTCTTTTCTCCTGAGTAAATTCTTTTACTCACGGCCACTTGAATTCCCACAGCCCTGAGCTTCACAGCCAATCTCCATAGTTTCAGGCCTAGACCTAAAGTAATACATATACACATAAGCTGAAAAATGAGAATACACACTATAGGGTGTAACATGGTGTTCAGTATCCCAGTAGCTGTAGGCGACCACCCAAACAAAACTTCCCACCAACGATAATCGCTATTTTTCTTGATGCGCTCAAATACTTCATGCAGCTCCTCCAGACCGTGTTTTATTGTAAGGAGAGTTCTCTCACTTTGTTCCTTTTGTTTTTGTATTATTTGGAGTAGCTCCGGATGCTGTAATAACTTTCTTATAACTGAGAGGTTCATTCCTATATGTATTTCCTCTAGCTTATCAATTAGATTATAGTCTTTTGCAATATTATTAACTACCATATGGGGGAGGGAAAATTCAAAATCACTACCATTGATATGGGTAAAATTACAGATCACAGAGTTAGTTCCATCTGCTTCTAATTCATAAGTAATTTTATGACGCCAATACCATATTGTAATGTTTTGATCAGAGGTTCTGAGAGCCACACAACCTTCCCCTAAATAGACTATCCTTGAATTCCATGGATCCTTTCGAACTTCAAAATGACAGATTCCTTGCTGAGGATCTAGACATAGATCTTGTTGATCCAAAGTGTTTTCATCACATACCCACCCTAAAGACCCTCTAGTTTCACAGGAAGCTACATTTATTGTCTTCCAGGTCTTGATACCTTCCTGGTCTTTCCTTACCCAGGCCTGATGTTCAGTGGGGTAAAGGAGTGAGTTATTCAATATTATTCCCAGGGTCACAATTGGGTATACACTTATCTCAGTGGCATTTCGAATAGTCAAGACCTGAGCAGTCATCATATTGGCCTTATCATCATAGGTAAAATTAACTAGCTGCCACCAAGAGTGATACTGCTTTTCAAAGTCTGTGGTCTCAGCTTGGTCTAGTATTATCTTTCGTATTTCTCTAGGAAGGATGCCTTCTTCTCCTTCTCTAATGATTTGGGCTATTGCGTACCGGATCCATAGGCCAGCCTGAGTACACGCAATTGCTCTTCCAGTGTCATTGGCGACAGATTCCAAGGCACTGAGTAGCAACTCACCATCTCGTAGCATACTTTGTGTGAGCTTATGTACAGTACTGCTGGTGTAAAATTGCTGCCAGCCTAAGTTTGTAAGTGAAGTTTGTATGGGTCCCTGTAGACCCTGTATGTCTCCGGCCGTAGCACTTAACTTATTCATAAGTACTTCTGTGTTAATACCATTTAACACTCCCAGTGCCGTTCCGGCCCAGCCAGTTACATCTCGGCGTTGTTTAAGAGCTCTTGGGAGCCTTTGGCGGTTAAGCCAATTTTCCCATCCCTTCTGGGAGGTACCTAAGAATGGGAGACAGTGGTCCCAAACCTTATCATGGGCCACAGAGAGATTGACAATTTTAAGGGACCATTCAGGCTGGACCAGGATTTTCTGCATGCCTACTTTCTTTACTGCATAGGCCCCAATGCCTTTAGTGATGGGACTGTAACTCCCAGGCATGGGAGTAGATGGGGGAGACAGACTTGTGGTGGTACTTTCAGCAGAAGGCTTGGATATTACTGTAATTCTAAAGATAGATACCTCCTTCTCTCTCGATTCACAGATTACAGTCCAGTCAGAGGTCTCCCCAGGATAGGCACTTAAGACTTGAGTGAAGTTCATCCAGCAATCCGTATGGCTGTCTGTACCTCCTTCTCCTTTTCTGCGGTCACATTCCTCTGCGTTACCCTGCTTGTCACAGTCAATATAACAACTGGTAGTAAGACTGTCAGTACAAGGGGTTAAAGAGCCCCCCCCTTGGTAGGTGACATTAATATATTTTACCCTCTCATCCCCTGTCCTTTGTAGATTTTTCCCACTCATTCTACACCCTATTTGCAAGGAGTCTTTTAAGGAAATGTTATTGTTTTCATGGAGGAGTATTTCTACCTCTTCATTATTGATTATGGCCATTAGAGCCATAACTCGGGGATGATCCTCACTTTCAGGAGCTCCAAGTATTTTATGGGGGTATGAGTAGACTTCATGTTTCCAATTTTCATGTGCACAATATAGGTCTGGGAGTTTTGGAAGTACTTTTATCATTACTAAGGCCCCAATGGGGTCCTCATTTTGGGATCCTGGACTAGCAGGGGCTGTAGGGTCCCAGAGACAGATTACCGTATGGATGTTCTTGGAATCCTTATCCTTAGTAAGAGTGGCATTATACCAGCAGGGACTATAGGAACACTTTTTGTTGATATAAGAAGTTTCATACCAGCAGGGGCCATAGGAGCACTCTTGGTTTTTATAAATATCAAAACCCCCAGGGGGAAGTTGTGAATTTCTATATTGACATCCTACAGCAAGTTCCTGCCCTTCTCTCCCTTGAACTTCATTCCCTTTTACCTCTATCTGCCGTCCATCAAGAGTTACTAACAATTCAAGGACTAATCCCCTAGCTTCCGCCCATTTTGTCCAGCCTCCCCATTTTATATTATTTGGCATAGCATAAGCAAGTGTTAGAGCAAGCATTGCAAGCAAGATTAATCTTATATCACCGGAGGTCTTTGTCCTCATGTTAGATTTCGTTGCAGTCTCAGCTTGGTGTCAGTAACAGGATGCGCCGTCCAGCTGTTTCCTTTCACCTTCTTGACTCTCGTGTGGTGGACCCACGATCCTACGCCGTCTAGTTTTACAGCTGTATGAGTAATCATTATTACTAAAAATGGACCTTCCCATTTAGGTTCCAGTGAGTCCCGTAGCATTTTAACATAGACTTTATCCCCCGGGTTTATCTGATGAACCGGACCATCCAACCCTCGTGCCCGCGTTCCGAAAACAAGTTTCTCAATATCCCTAAGTTGGTTCTGCAAAAATATCATATATCCTGTAAGACTTTCTTCCCCATTGCCTTGTGGGGCTTGTACCTGATATGGCCTCCCGTATAATATCTCAAAGGGTGACAGCCCTTCCTTTGACCGGGGCTTTGTTCTAATCCTAAGTAAGGCTAACGGGAGAGCCTTAGGCCAATCCAGATTTGCCTCCTGCCCTATCTTAACAATCTGGGTTTTGATCAAGTGGTTCATTTTTTCCACTTGTCCACTAGCTTGTGGTCGGTAGGGCGTGTGCAGATGCCACCAGATTCCCAGAAGGTAGCAAACCTGCTGTACCACTTTAGCTATAAAGTGAGGTCCACGATCTGAGGACATAGCAGCAGGAACTCCAAAGCGCGGTATTACCTCATGTAGAAGAGTCTTGGTTACCTCTCTTGCTTTGTTGGTCCTACAGGGGTACGCTTCCGGCCATCCTGAGAAGGTATCTGTTAACACTAAAAGATATCGATAACCCCCTTTTCTCGGCAATTCTGTGAAGTCTATTTGCCATTGTTGTCCAGGGTAATTTCCCTTTCCAATTACCCCAAATGGGGTTGATTTTCCTTGCCGAGGATTTGTTCGTAAACAGATTTCACACTGTTCTGTCACCTGGCGGATTGTTGTATATAAGTTTCTGGCTACTACCTTTTGGTTTAGGTATTTATATAGGGCCTCTGCTCCCCAATGTGTTTTCCCGTGTTCTCTTTGCACAAACTTCCATAATACTGGGGAAGGAACTATCAATTTCCCATTTGTAGTTCTAGACCAACCTCCACCCTCCTCATATATAACCTCCCCCAAATCCTTCATTAATTTATGATCTTCCTTTGTATATCTTGGTGTTCCCTCATCCAGATTTTCTCCTTGTACCTGTCCATCTGGCCATAGGAGTTGGATCTCAGGAGTTCCCTCTCTCGCCACCCGTTTAGATTCCAAATCAGCTCGGTTGTTGCCTTTCGCATTAGGACTATTTCCTGTTTGATGCGCCTTGCAATGCATAATTGCTACCTTTTCCGGGAGTTGTACTGCCTCCAATAGGCGGAGAATTTCAGTGGCATATTTAATACCTTTCCCTTGAGAAGTCAGAAGTCCTCTTTCTTTCCAAATAGCTCCATGCGCATGTACGACTCCGAAGGCATATTTCGAATCTGTCCATATGTTTATTATCCTTTCTTTTGCTAATTCCAGGGCTCGGATGAGTGCAATTATTTCTGCTTTCTGGGCGGAGGTTCCGGCAGGTAATGCTGCGGACTCAATAATCTTATTTTCATTAACAATTGCATACCCTGCTACCCTCTTTCCTGCTAAGACATAGCTGCTCCCATCTGTATACCAGTTTTCTGCCCCTTCTATTGGAGTTTCCTTGAGATCCATTCGACTAGAGTAGACATTTTCTATTGTCTCAATACAGTCGTGGATAACTGGGTCACCCTCGTTTCCTTTGAGAAAGTCAGCTGGATTGACAATGTTAGTGATTTTTATTTCCAAGTCATCTTGTTCTACTAGCACAGCCTGGTATTTTAAGAATCTAGAGGGGGATAACCAATGTCCCCCCTTTGCCTCCAGCACCGCTGAGACCGAATGGGATACGTATACCGTAATCTTCTGACCCAGTGTAAATTTTCTTGCCTCTTGGATATTCATGACTAATGCTGCTACTGCTCTTAGACAACCCGGCCACCCTTGGCTTACCTCATCCAGTCGTTTGGAAAAATATGCCACCGGGCGCCTGGCAGGTCCGAGATTTTGGGTCAGCACTCCCAGAGCCATACCACGTTTCTCACTGGTGTGTAAGAAGAAGGGCTTGGTCACGTCTGGTAGTCCCAATGCTGGGGCCTGCATGAGTTTCTTCTTTAGACTTCGGAAGGCCTGCCTTGCTTCTCCAGTCCACTCCAGTATCTTAACATCAGGCTTCAAAAGATCATACAGGGGTTTTGCCAATTGTCCATAGTTATAAATCCATAAGCGACACCATCCAGCCATGCCAAGAAAGGTCCTCAGTTCCTTTGAAGTTCGTGGTTCAGGGGTTTGGCATATCGTCTCCTTTCTTTCTGGTCCCAGTGATCGTTCTCCCGCAGAAAGTTCGTACCCTAGGTAGGTCACTTTCTGGGACGTGATTTGTGCCTTTGAAGGAGAAACTCGGTATCCGGCTTGCCCCAGATAATTCAAGAGGCTTATTGTCCAGTCTAAACATTTCTCTCGGGTTTCAGTGGCTATTAACAAGTCATCAACGTATTGCAACAGGATACCTTCTCCCTCAGGTCGGTGCCAGAGCTCCAAGTCCTTGGCCAGTTGGTTCCCGAAGATGGTAGGGCTATTTTTGAATCCCTGAGGTAAGACTGTCCAAGTCAGCTGTGTTTTTCTTTTTGTTGACGGGTTCTCCCATTCGAAGGCAAACAACCTCTGACTTTCAGGTGCGAGGGGGATACAGAAGAATGCATCCTTGAGATCCAACACTGTAAACCAAGACAGATGCCTCCCCAGGTTGGTTAATAAGGTATATGGATTAGCCACTAGGGGATATAAGTCCTGCGTTATCTGATTTATGGCTCTCAGATCCTGTACTAATCTATATTTCCCATCTGGTTTCCTGATTGGGAGGATGGGGGTGTTGTATTCCGATTCACATTCTATCAATAATCCATTTTGAATAAAATTGTCAATGATGGGACTGATTCCTTCTTTATCCTGATCTCTGAGTGGATATTGTTTTATCCTTACAGGGGTAGCCTGTTCTTTTAAGGCTATCACAACAGGGAGGGCCATTTTTGCTCTCCCTGGGGTATCTGTTGCCCATACCTCAACAGAAACTGATGAACTTACCTCTGGGGGTATTTTGTTTTTCTTTTCTTCCATGATCTGTGCAAGTCCCAACAATCCAATAAATATTTCATCCTGTACCTTGAGCCGTAACCTTCCCTTCTCAAAGGTGATTTCTGCTCCCATTTGTTCCAATAGGTCTCTGCCTAATAAAGGTTTAGGTGAATTTGGCAAGTATAAAAATTGATGTATTCCCCAGGTTTTACCCAATTTATACTTTACAGGTTTAGTGAAGAATGCCTTCTCAGTATGGCCGGTCGCTCCTGTAACCTGTATATAATCAGAACTTAAAGGTAAAAGAAACTCATTTAATACAGAATATGTTGCTCCAGTGTCCACCAAAAACTCCCTTTTATATTCCCCTTCCCCTAGCTTGAGGTTAACCAAGGGATCTGCTAGGGAAGACCGCCCTGGTCCCTGTCAGTCTTCTGATAGAGAGGCCAGGTTGACATTATGTCGAGGTTTCCTGTTATTTTTCAGGGGACAGTTCCTCTGCCAGTGCCCATAACGTTTACAGAGAGCACACTGGTCAGCCCGGAGTGGGCCCCAGCCCTCCCCCCTTGTCCTCCTTTCTGGTTCTGTCAGAGGGTGTGGTTTAACAACCTTCTGAAGTGCCGCCACCAGCGCTTTCCTTTCCCGCTTCTGCATATCTTCCCCCCGGTGAGAGAATACCCTCCAGGCTATTTCGATAAGCCCTTCTAAATTACGTCCCTCAGGGCCCTGGATCCGCTGTAACTTTTTTCGAATATCGGGGGCGGATTGTCCTATGAATAGGGAGACAAGCTGTTGTACCCCAACCTCTGATCCTGGATCTAAAGTGGTGCTCTTACGCATTACCTCTCGAAGCCTATCAAGAAATTCAGTGGGGGATTCGTGAGGCCCTTGTTTTATACTATACAGGGCTGACCAATTTATTGTGCGCGGTACCGCTTTTTCCAGTCCTTGACTTATGTATTCTTGGTACTGGGTAAGCATAAGTCTGCCTGGAGCTGTGTTTGGATTCCAGTGAGGATTTTGTAGTGGGAAGTGTTCTTTTATGTCTCCCCTCTGGTTCTGAGCTTGTGCGATTTCCAGTGCAGCTTTCAGTACCAATTGTTTTTCTGTTTCTGTAAAGAAATCTAAGAGTAACTGAATATCACTCCAATCAGGATCATGTTGTTTGACCAAAAATTGGAAACGTCTAGTAACTTCTAAGGGATTATCCCTGTATTTCTTAGCTACCCTTTCCCAGGATTCAATATCAGAAGAGGAGAAAGGGGTCTTGATAAGAAGCGGGTCCCCCTCTGGCCCCACAGCCTCCCGTAAGGGGGCCTGTATTACCGTACTTCTAGTGCGGCTTGCGATAGGACTCCCGGGGGGTGATGGCAAGATATCGGTGTCATTAGTGGGCCTTTCTCTTCTTCCGGGCGCCTGGTAGTGGTCTGGGAATTCTTCTTGTTGTGTTAATTTCAAACACCTCTGCCCGATACTGCAAGAAGAACAACATCGGCGAATTCCCTTCCCCCCCCTTTCCTTTAAGTCTTTTTCTAGGGTTAGCACAAAAGGGTCTCTTGGGGTTCCTATACCACTCTGTTTTTGCCACTCGGGATGGTCCCTTAAAACGAAAAACATTTCCACATATGCAACTTCATCCCATTTTTCCTCCCTGCGTAGGAATAACGTTAATTGTAATATAGTGTTATAGTTTAGAGTACCATTCAAAACCCACTTTTCTCCGTCCTCTAACTTATACAATAACCACCATTGATTGCAATACTTAATCAAGGTTTTCTTACGTAATACTCCTGTTTCTTCGACAATTTCCTTCCAATGGGACAGAATACATCCCAAAGGAGTTCGGGGGGGAATATTGCCTGGCAAAGGCGTACTTGTCCCCTGCCCCATTTCTAGAACACTTTGCACACTATTTATCTAGCACACAGACCAATACGTATAGCAAGAATTACAATGCAGTTTAGTACACGAGACAACCAATACCAAGTACACACATAAATACAAACACCAGAAATACCATTAAAGAAAGGGGTGTGCGCACAATAATGTTTCAGCAAGAATTATTCCAATTAATATTCCTGTAGCAATTCCAATTATGGACCAAATTATCGGATCCGAAACCCAATCGTTTCCTTCAACCATTCCCAGTGGGTATACGGGTAGCTAGAAATCTTAATTGTGGGGGCGTCCCCCTCACAATACTGCTCTAGCCCGTAGTGGGACTCTAACCCACAACCCCTAAACTGGGTTTCAGAGGGACTCGAACCCCCTGACTTTAGTGGGACTCTAACCCACAACCCAGAACTGGGATCCAGAGGGACTCGAACCCCCTTACGTTAGTGGGACTCTAACCCACAACCCCTAAGCCGGCATTCAGAGGGACTCAAACCCCCCTCCTACCTTAGTCCGCTGCACAGGGCCGTGTCCGTCGGGTCTCAGATCGCCCGGAAGAGGAGATCCTCCGGAGAAAGGAGTCCGGTGCGCGCAGGATGTCCAGTGCCGGGGCGATCTGGTCCTCGATCGGAGCGTCTCCTGCCTGGCTCGCCAAAATTGACCTGCGGAACAGCACTCGGACTCACAAGAGTCAGAATGTAAGGTAGTTTATTTTAGGTGTATACACCGGCACACTGGGGGGGCTTGCACCACCCCAATTGCGCAACTAGTGTCTCTAAAGCAGCCATATTTATACCACACAAAATGCACACTCACGATTACGCAAAAGCAGGTATTGCTAACTCACTCTAGACAATGGGTTGTCCTATGCTAACTAATTCCTTGAATGTTTTCTCGTTTTTCACTCCTTCTTGGTCATGCGCAGTGTATAGTCAAGTCAGTTTGAATGAGTTTTCCTTTATGGTGATTGGTCCATTTTCTTATCTGAAGGTCTCAGGCCTGGAATTCCAAGAGCTTCTTCCTTTGCAATATGCTATTGATAAGCGAAAGCCTTGCCCCTATTCTACCAAACTCCTCCCAAGTCCTGCCTATTCCTGGTAATCCCCTCCCCAAACTCCGCCTAAACTCCCCCAAGTCCTGCCTATTCCTAGTAAGCCACACCCCAAACTCCGCCTCTGAAGTAAGGGTTCCTCCCTTCTTTAATTTCTATGGAATTGAAGTGAGGGGCCCCCCCCCCTGTACATGTACAGGGGGCCCCCCCTGTACAACCCCCCTGTACAGGGATCATCCTAGGGTTTCTACCTTTACTCAACTACAGACACTGAAAGGTGACTGAAAGAGCTCCCTTCCCAGCACAACTGCAGAACCCCTTCTCTCACACCCTGTGGTGATGGTACTGCTTCCTCAGCCCAGAGGGAGCCTTTGTACTTCTGTGGCATGACAGTGTTCCTTACTTAGATGTGTCTGTTTCATGTTTGTGCTAAAGCAGGTATTCATTCACTGGCAGACAACTGGACAACATAAAAAACTTCTCTTCTTGCTTAGCAACAAGTAGTTGCGAGGTGGCATTTCATCAGGATACACCTGAACAGAGATAAAAAAGATGCAGGTTTGATAGCCAGGAAAGCAAGGTAACTCTTCAAAAGGATGACTGAGCAAGGTACAACATTTTCTTTCAGGACACATATGCATCCTTGCCTGGTTTGGAGGAGATCTAATCTCAGAGAAGTTCAGAGCAAACTTAGTAAACCCATTTCCAGTGTGGAATGCACACTGAAGATTCATAAGGTAGCCTGTTTGTGATGGCTAGGGACTCCTGGAGTGAGATTATTCACGTTAATCTTCAAGATTTCAAGAGGAAGCTGCTCTAGAGTGCGTAAGGCTTACAGTAAGTGTTCCGAACGACTTGGCTAACTGCTGGTATTGTTTCACTCCATGCACTCTAGCTGTATGTTAAAAGCTGTATTTGTAAAGCAATGCTTTCAAAAGCAGAGATCAATTTGATACCAGGAGAATGGTGACTTTGTAATTCACATGCCACATCCATCGTTAGCAGAAGGGAAATGCAGAAGCTTCTTCAGGAATGAGTAGCTCCTTCCACGTAATGTAAAATCATACAGCAGACAAAAGGGCTGCACCAACCAAAGATCGCACTGTGGAGCAGAACACAATCAGGTCCGCAAGGGAGGGGAGTTACAGCAATTTTAAGTTCCAAAATAAAGACTGTTATTTCTTGTGTAATACGCAGCTCGAAAGCAAGAAGGGGAGCAGCCAGGAGAGATGTGGACAAATAAATCGGCACGGCTGGGACAATGGTAGGAGATCTCCGGACAGATCACAGGGCAGGGCCGGGTTAAGGAGCTGCTTGCGTCATGTAATGTAACGCCCTGCGGGCCTCTGTTGTTAGTAACGAGCAGTAGGAATCACAGCGAGGCAGTTAGGATCAGCACTGCCAGGCTGACCTCATCTCCAGCCGTAGTTCTGGACGTGACTCTACCCGTACGTGGCTCTACCTGTGTGCGGCACCTCGAGCAGAAGGCGCTTGCTCTGCTCGCTGTGTTTGCATCGTCTCCTGGAGTGAGGCTTCCCCTGGGCACATTTCAGACCGCGGATGCACAGCGGGGCTCCTTGGGAGCTCCTAAAAGCATCCGTCTTTCGCACGAGCCCCATACGCACCCTTCTGGGCGACTCCCTGAACAGACTGACATCAGAATGACCATGGAGCACCGAATTAATGAAACACTCAAAATGAAAAACTCAACTGGTGCCATCCTAATCTGCTTAAACGGGGCTTTCTCTGATCTAATTACAAGCAAACAAATTCCGCAGAGGGAGAGGTCCCTGCATTGCTCCATTTTTAACAGCTACAGCTTGGGAGAGCAGGACGTGGTCACAACCCAGCCACGTACTTCACGCCTGGTTAACTAGAGTAGGAGAAAAAATGGGTTTCTTCACTCAGTGATAGCCGTCACCAAAGCTGCTGGGAGACAGAGCTCCTTCCTGGGGCTTCTCCTTTTCTGTACTCCAGAATCACTCTACGAGCTCTTTCAAAAGTGAGGACTGAGCAGAAAACTAGAGAGAGAAAAACAGAATAATAAAAAGTTTCATTCCACGTTAGACGTTGGGCATCACTAAGCAGAAGTTCCAGATAATTGGTTTATAATCTTGCCAGTTTTTGACAGCATACATTATTGCTCTGTTTAGTTTTGCTTCGGGCTGACCGAGCTGCTACCAAACAAGAATCAGATTTGGGCAGCCAGCCAGACACTCCCAGAAGCATGAAGGAATGTGTATTTTGAGTAAACAAAAGCAAAAGCAAAACCTGCTGCCTTCTGATGTGCCTTGGTTTGGCTCCAGGTGTTTTGGGGGCTGCTTGCTTTTAGTGCTCACAAGAGCCGTGGTGCCTGGCTGCAGGGAGTGAGAGCTCCTGAGCAGCTGTCAGAAAAACCTTCTGCGCTTGGCACTGCCTTTGCCAGTCCCCCTGAAGTAAGGCTACAGTTTTCAAAATGTAGAAGATTTTACTGGCACGGCTGCTGCTTAACAGCAAAATACAGCATAGCCTCCTCTGCTTAACAGCTGCAAGAGCACTGAATGTGCTATTTGTGTTCTCCCAGCTGCTGAGTCTTCCCTTTGATTTCCACTTTGCATTACTGTGTTCAAAATTACCCCACAGAAGGCTGCATCTCCTTTTCATTTAAACAAAATTTGGATGTTGTTTACAGCACAAAGTTTCTGATGGTACTGACTGACCTCTCTGCCGCCACAGGTCTTGGCTTAGCAAGTGTTAGGATGAGTTCTCTAAACCATGTTTCCTATGTGTGCTTTTTCTTACACAAGAGAACAGGAATGTCAAGAAAGAAAACAACAGAATTCTTTCTCTGATATTTACATAGCAGCGCACTGACCCACGGAGTGGCACGTGGGGTTGCGGCTGTGGCAGGCAGCTCTGCAGTGAGCCTCGCTGCATGCACCACGCAGGCCCCAGCTGCATCTCATCGTCCTTTTTCCTCCATCCTTTCACCTTGCTGTGCCTGACAGTCAGATCACAGCTTTCTGGCACGCTAGCAGAGATGCTAAGGCTCAAGAAAGGACCCACCAGCAGAAGCTCCAGAATTATTTTTTGTTTTGGCCCAGGAGCAGTTGATGGATGGCACAAGAGGTTAGCCCAGCAGATAGCCAAGCAGCAGCAAATGGGTGGGAGCAGAACTGAAGAAACCTGGCCACCTATGTGACCATCTCATGGGAACGTCAGGCCATTGCAGGCATGTGCTGTGTTGTCTGGGTAGGACGTGAGGAGAGAGCAGGACATGTTGGAAAAAGAAATCAGCTGGGATAAGGAATAAAAATCTGAAACTGAAGGTTTTTACGGCTCATTTGTTCTTACGAGTTGGGCATCCCTGCAGCACAGCAACCCATCTTTCTCTGGGAAATGTGCTTATAGGTAAACCAGATCCATCTCAGAAAAAAAATGATTTAGCTTACAAGCATGACATGATGAAACATCTATAGATAGAACCTGAATTTATATTGATATGGATCTCATAGTTTGTTAGCTAACAGTGATGTGAAGTGGGTATCTTCAGTTAAGGGCAATGGGCTACAGCTGCTCCAGATACTATCTGTAACATTAGAGATTGAAAACCTGTGGCAGACGGTCTTACTGTAGTGATGTCTCCTTTTCTTTTTAGGACCTTGAAGTAGCGGGGAAGTCAGTTCTCACAACCATGCAGGCTTACTACTCACCCTTCATAAAACCTTCAGTTATACTTGTCCAGAACTATCAGGTGGAAGAAAATAATTGTGCACGTTGGTGAAACAGCATCTGCTGTATTAGTGACAAATAGGACAAAAGCGGTGCAGCATTGCAAGTCAGAAAATATCCCCTATCTCTCTAGCAGAGCATAAACTGCATATTTTTCCTTCTTAAGCCTCTGCTTCCTCGAGATTAGTCTGTCTGAGAAAAGAGGTAAGGTTGACCTTGAAGCCAGATAACGATGGTAGACAGAAACTGCTTTTTTTCCCCCCCTCTTAGCTGTTAATAGAGCAGTAAGGAAAATTATTCCTTAAAGAATCACAACCTGATCACAAATACACCGGTCATGAGATGCTTATTGGCTGAAAAGTGGAAATAGAAAATAATAGCCACCAGTTCAATACATCTTGGGCTATATTCATGTAGAAAATGTAACGCTAATATAAAAAAATCTCTATTAACAGACAGCCTGAACAAAATGATTTCATGTTTAAAACATGGTTCGGTAATGTGATACATTTTCACAAGAGCCTGATGCCCCATCCCTGGAGGTGTTTAAGGCCAGGCTGGGTGGGGCCCTGGGCAATCTGATCTAGTACTTGATCTAGTGGATGGCAACCCTGCCTGCAGCAGGGGGGTTGGAACTTGATGATCCTTGAGGTCCCTTCCAACCCAAGCTGTTCTGTGATTCATTTCATGAAGTACTCTTTTTTTGATTTTCAGTTCAGCAAAATACTTTATGTATAGTGATAAGTTGCTTGTCTGCCACATAAGGACAAGATGGAGCATTCAGCACAGTAGCCATTCAGTTCTATCCTTTCACATTTTTATGTAGAAGTCATTTTCTACTGATGACCAAGCTAGGAATTCAGCAAGGATCTGAGTAAGTTGTGTGCTGTGTTGAAGCAATCAGATAGCTAACTTTGCCGATGGCAGGACATTGCACTTCAAACAACTCTCTGCCTTGATGCTCCCGTGCTAACAGGGACAGATAAACAGACACAAGCACCTTTAACAGAGCTGGTGCAGCTTCTCAGCTGTCCCTCACTGGGCCTTGAGCTTTACACTCTACAAGGACAGAAGCTTGCCCTGAAAATCCTTCATCGCACAAATACCTCGATGTAAACCAAGGCTGGAATTTTTTGGAGGTGCTGTTGTTGCTGGAAATCTGTGTTTGGCCAGTGGACAAGTCCAGGCAGTTACCCACTACTTGTCGGAACAAGTTAGTTGTCATCGGAAAGCAGCCTTATGGAGCTGCTCTGCTGCTGCCTATCTTCACACACCATTAGCAGCTCTCCTGTTCATTAACAAGCCTCTTCATCCTTCAAAAATAATTTTGAAGTGTCACCGTGGGCAAATACACCTGAGATCGAGAAAAGGGAGACAGACTGAAAACCAGTCAGTCCTGATTGAAGCGTGGCAACGAATGAGCGCCTGCCCCAGTAACATGCTCCTAAACAGCCTTCACTCAGCAGATGTTCAAAATTGCAGAGGGAGAGGGGACAGGAACACTGCTCATTTCTCTAGGGAAGTAATATTTCCTCCTAGTTTCCGAAATATCCGTTAAAAAAAAAAAAAAAAAAAAAAAAAAAAAGCCAAAATGAGCACTGCTGATGACACATCATTACCCAAAGGCACGGTTGTGTTTTAGCCAGGCACGGCACGACTGCCTCCCTGAATGTACTGGGGCTGTTAGCAGGACCCTCTGCCTTTATTAAGACTGAAAGAAGACACAGCGAAGCCTCCCACGGCAGCCCTTTCCTCAGCGCTGCGCCTCTCCGCTCCGTACCCCCGGCTCCCCGACAGCCGCGCTCCGCCTGAGGCACCACCTGAGGGCTGCGCGCGACGCGGCCGTTGCCCCGCGGCCGTTAGGGGGCGCTGGAGGGGGGGGGGGCGCGCGGCTAAGATGGCGGCGTGGGGCGCGGACCTCGCTGCGGCCTCGTAAGGGCCGCATTCCTCCGGGCCGGGCGGCGAAGCGAGCGCGGCTGGCGGTGTGTGGGGGCTCGGCTAGCTAGCGGCAGGAGCGGAGAGGCCGCTCGGGCGGCCGCCTCGGGGCGAGAGGAATGGGGATGGGGAGGGAAGGCCGGAGAGCGTTGAGCGCTCGCGCGCGGCTGAGACGAGCGGCGCGGCTTCCGCCCGCAGGCGTCGGAGATGGGGGCCGGCGGATGGTGGGGGGTGCGGGGACGGGGCGGCCTTCCGCTACTCTGCACCGTGAGTCAGCGCCGCTCTATCACCCCGCGGTGACTCGGCAGCGCCGCGCCGGGTCATGTTTGGACATGTCGGGCCGCGGCGGCCGTAGCCAAGCCCCGACTTGCCTCCTGGCAGCGCTATATAAGGGCGGCCCGGCCCGCATGGCCCGGCTGTCCCGAGCCCAGGGCACAGCGGTGTGCGGGCGGCGCGGGGGGTGGGCGGCGTTCCGGGGGCTGCGTGACGTAACGTGACGCGACGCCTGTTCTCCCCGCAACTGCAGGCAAATGTGCAATACCGAGATGACCTCCCTGACGGACGGCTCTCCTGTCAGCGCCTCGGAGCAGGAGGCTCTGGTGAGTGCTCGCGGGCGGGCGCTGCTTCGCGTGCGGCGGTGCGGGGAGACGGGCGCTTTTCGGTCCCGTCGGTGTAAGAGCGGAGCAGAGCCGAACCGCCTGCGTGTGGGGGCCGGGGGGCCGGGCGCCGTTTCCTGGAGCCCTGTGGCGGGCAGGCTGCTTGCTTGTGAGGATTGGGCGAGCTAAATACGAATTTCCTGGTGAAGAGGTTTAAAACTGGTAATGAACTCTGGAAGATGGATGTCCTTCAGGTTGTGGGAAAGCTATCGCGGCACAACCGAGGGTTTTAAATTTGGCGTTTTCGCTTTCGGTTACACTGGGCTTTGTAAGGAAGCGTTAATCGGAGCCCCCAGCAGTGCGCGGCCCTGCCCAGGCGGACTGCAGCGGGGCGATGCCGGCTGCGCGCTCCTGGCTGTGCGCCCCTCACGTGGGGGGCTTTTCTGCTTTCATAGGAGGCATGGATATGGATCCAGAGGTGTTTGCACTCCCACGCTTTCTTTCCTCGCCCTATAAGTTAGCATGCGCTTCCTCTGTGAAGCTGCTGTGTCCTGCGTGCTCCAAGGAGCTGAAACTTTCAGAAGGGGAGTGAGCAGGCACACGGTGTTGTCCACAGGCTTTTCTATGCGTGATTCTTGCAACTGATCTCTTGCTAATGCTCTAATGCTTGATGTTAATTGTAGCAAATATTTGAAAAAACAGAATATGGGGAGGTTTCCCTTCCTCCTTTAAAGATTTATTTCTTGTCATATTTTATTTGGGGAATATTTTAGGATAACTAAAATTAGCCTGGTTATGGAATCGTGCTGTTGTTAAAGTGGCAGTGCTGTTACTGCACCGAGGAACTTCAGCAGTTGTCTTGCAGGCGCCTTGCTTGCAGTTGTGGCTCCCCTGCAGCTCGTTCTCACCCGCTGTATTGTGCTGGCACAGCTGTTTGCAGGACAGTGCAGTGAATAGGATCAGCCAGAGGGAAAAAGGGGGTGGGGGGAGAATTGCTTGGGAGCGTTTTTTCCCTTTGCCCCGGGAATTGTTCACAGATTGGCAGTGGAGAGGACTGCTGGCACAGCATGTGGGAAGGCATTGTGGGCATTGGAGTGACTGAAATACTACAATGGGCAGGACGAGGTCTGCCTGTCCCAAGTGACAAGATTCAGGGGCAGAGCTGGCTTTGTCACAGTTTGTCAAAGTTTGTCAAAGTTTGCTTTGTCTCTTTCGCTCTGGACTTGACAGTCATAAAGGTCTTAAGTTTAACTTTGCAAAGCCAAGAACTTGGATAGGTAATCATAGAATCACTCAGGTTGGAAGGGAACCCAGAGAATGCACCCATGTGTCTTTTATATCAGGTTAATGTAGAAGAAGGAAACCAATCCGTGTGTATCTGTAGAGCTGTTCAGTGAATAATTGCTGTACGCTTTTCTTCTGTTTTCATCTCCACACAGGTTAAACCAAAGCCGCTGTTGTTGAAGCTGTTGAAGTTAGCTGGTGCAGAAAAAGACACGTTTACTATGAAGGAGGTGAGAACTTTTAATTAATAAAGGTAGATTACAGTAAATACAGGAAGATTGTTTGTCTGGTTTGGGTGATGTGGGGGCAATGGGGTTCAACAAATGATGTTGAAACAAGGTATTGGGTTGAGTTTTCCTGCTCACTTGGTAGGCAGTGTTTACCAAGTTTCTCAACATCTGCAAAGACTTCTGCCTGTCTGTAGAATAACAGGAGTTCTTAGGGGACGATAGGTGACAACTGCAGCTCTGAGGGAGTTTTAGGCAATGGGAGTGAGAGCAGCAGATCACAATTTAATGTGTTTTCTTGTATTTGATCTTCAGAAAGCAAAACCTCTGTACGTAATAATGTCCGTGGTTTGTTTTACAGGTAATATTCTATCTTGGACAATATATTATGTCTAAACAATTATACGATGAAAAAGAGCAACATATTGTGCACTGTGCAAATGATCTTCTTGGGGATTTATTTGGAGTAACAAGCTTTTCAGTAAAAGAACACAGGTAAAATGGAATTCCTTTCTGAGAATCTGGTTGTGAAATAACGGAGAACACAGTCTGTACAGCCTTGTGTTAATTCTTTGTAGCTTGAAAAATGGTAAGCTCTCCTTCCTAATTTGTCACTCGATACAGTTTTTTTCTCTGAACTAACCTTTGTGTCCGTAATTAAGAAATCCCAAACTTTCCACACATTTGCAAGTGTTGCAGTAGCCTCAGGCAGACCATCCCAAGGTGAAGGAAAATTCTCTTCTGTAACGTAACAGCTGCAAAGGTGTCACGGGGTTATCGAGATCAAACTGCCTCCGTGACAGGGGAGGGGGCAGTAGGCCCGTAGCCCCCCGGCCCCCTCGAGAAAAAAAGGGAAAAAGGGAAAGGCATAGGGAGATGGGAGTTCAAGGGAACAAACGGAGCAGAGGCAACGATCTGAGGAGTAAAACTTATTTACTAACTATGATATCAGAATGCAAGATAACACATATTTGTTTCCATTGCATTCCGATATCATAGTTAGTAAATAACACACTATAATACAATATAATTAGAATTGAAGCTAATAAATCAAATATAATGAGAGAGAGAGAGGTTTCTGAAGACCGAGAAGCCTACTTTGAAGATGAAGGTGCCTCGGCTTGGAAGCACACCCACACCCGCTGCCAGGCAGTGAGAGAGAGAGCGAGCGTCGCTTCCGTGATGTATTTTTCCCTCTCTGGCCGCGAGGTCCCCTGGGACGTGTAGTACTTCTTCTCTGTGCTCCACATGATGTAATGATGTGGAATACCAATAGCAAAAATTACAAAACCGTGACAAAAGGGATTGCAGAAACATTTAAGACCAGACTACTGACTTGATTTATGTAAGAAGCAACATAGGTTTTAGAAGTTAACAGCAGAGAACAGTAGCATGTGACCACAGTGTGTTCTCCTAGCCACTAACTGTGCCTCGCTACAGTATTGTAGCGTTTCTTTTGAGTAAATTGCTTGTCTTCCAAGGCTCTACAGATTATCAGAAGTCCCATCCGAAAAGCACTGATTCAGAATTCCTCTCGTTAAAAATGAATACTGATTTGTTAGGGGCTCTTTGTCAAAAGGGTTGTGACTTTTCTGTTCTCTGAGTGCATTTAGAAGCTAATGCTCTTTTGACTCTACTGAGATGGATAAAACCTCTTCCTTTTCCTTTGAGTGAAACAATGCTGGAAGTGCTTCAGCACTTCAGAATAACTGTTTTCTACATTTGCCACAGGAATTGCCTTGCTTTTCTGGGCAATCTCCAATTATCACAGTTGAAAA
Organism: Alectoris magna; assembly: GCA_030625065.1. NCBI lineage: Eukaryota > Metazoa > Chordata > Aves > Galliformes > Phasianidae > Alectoris > Alectoris magna. Next base: position 163,045,278 of record CM060560.1, on the reverse strand, counting down.
AAAATAAATAAATAAAATATTGAAGAACTTTCCAGCAAAGTGTGGAATGTATGTATGAACTCTCAAGTAGCTAACGTGCATCATCTTTCTTTATCCCCATCTAAGGAGAATATATTCCATGATTTCCAGAAATCTGATAGCAATCAATCAACAAGGTAAGCTAGTTTGGGAGAGCCTTCTGGTTTGGGAAGTAGTAGAAGAGAAAATGTAACTCGTGTTAATGCGTCTTTCATCTGGTGATCAGATAGCATCTGCCTCTCCATAATTAGCTGCTGGTCCTTATGCACTGGTGACTGCAGTGCTCGCAGATGAAGGCGAATTAAAGCAAACAGTATTTCTTCTGGGGGGTTGGGGAGGCTCTAAACTGCATTTGGATAATGTTGTGGGATTTGAACCAGATGAAGCACAAACAGGACTTGACTGAAAAGCTGCTTGCTTTTCTTGTGGCTAAAACTTTGTGGTGTTGAAGGCTTTAATTCCTGAAATGAGCTTTGTGAGCTTATGCCAACAGTGAAGTCAGAGCAAATGCTTTCTGTTCTGTTGGTGTTCAGTTTTCATTTCCAAAACGGAGTGCCGTACATTTAGAACTGAACGAGAAGATAACACTGTCAACAGCGAGTCCTCTGTGAAGAAAAAGGAAAAAAAAAAAAAAAGAAAGAACATACTTAAAAAAATTGATAACTTTTCTGCAGCATGAAATACGTTAGGTGTAATTTCTAGCTAATATAAGAAACGTAGCAGAAGTTAAATAGTGGAAGCTGTTTCATGAATGGGCTTCTGAGTCCATATTGCAGCATTCACTGGTTTTGATTTTTTCTAAGGCTGCACATTCAGCTGCTGGAGCTGTCTTCTTTAGTCCGTATTGTTATGATGGCGAACTTAAATTTAGATTAAATTTTTCTTTGAAGATAATTGATTAATTCATGGTCTACCTGGTAATGAAGATATACAATTAACGGCAGTCTGCTTTTCTTCTGCCGAATGTCATTTAATTCGGTGTTCATGTGAGATGATAGCTAGTAAAATGCACTTCATAGGAATGTAAAAAATATTTTGTACCTATATTCTTTCATCTGCAGAATCAGCTAAGGTACAGCATTCATTGGAAGGAATTAATGACAAAATTCAGTGCTACTTTACTGCTTTGTTTTTAGATTCTACACTTGCTGATCCACCTGAGGATGGTGCCAGATTTCAGCTTGAAAAAGAAAATGTTCTAAAGGTAATGTTCAGTGTTATCCTTTATGTTCTAAGACATAAATTTTGTTTCTTTTCTATATTGTCGCTTGTTTGGGTGTGGTTACAGTTCCTAGCCCTCACCTCATATTCGTATGTGGGCTTATTCTGAATTTCTGTTAATCAGGAATCCATGCAAGAGTTAGAAGAGAAGCAGACTTCATCAAACGTGACTTCCCAGCCAACGACATCTTCTAGGAGGAGAACACACAGTGAATCCGGTACGTGCAGATTAGTGATGCGGAGCTTTCAGTGTCATGACTGCTTTGAACAAACAAGTGCGTCTTGTTGCCTTAATGGCCTTGAGAGATGCTAACAAACCCTGTGTTTCTCTGCTTATCTGAACCAGAGTGTTCAGTCTGGAAGAGATACGCAATTCCTTGCACTGCTCCAGTGTCACAATACAGTTTGGGTTACTAGAAGTGTTAGTGAGCTAACAGAATAATTTGTTTTGTGGGTCTACCCAAATGATTCACATCAGCAGGCCTTAATCAGTTGTGCTGTCTTCATAATGAGAACACTTCTGTTTCTACTGATGCAGCCAAATGCATTCCAGGTCCCTCTGTAGATAGCCACAACACTTTGTTTTCTTTGCTCTTAAAGCAGTTGTCATTGGATTTCGGTTGGTAGTGCAGCTGGACGTGTTTAGGTACCTGACAATTCCTTAGGCATTTCGTAAGAGTCTGCCCACTTAAGCGTTGTATTTGTCTCCAGTTCTTCTTTATTGTGGTTAATTAACAATCACTAGTAAATACATCTGCAAACTATGGAGTGTTTCTTCCGATAATTAGTAAATAACAGGTTGGTCAGCAAAATCTTGTGAAACTTTAAATCTCTCCATGGAGGTGTTCTGTACAGTTGAATTTAAACACTGTCCTTTCAGATTCCTTACACGACTTTGTTTCGTCGCCTTTATTACATCATGAGTTGACACGTGAACTAACTGGGCAGTGATAACCTCCTGTCATTGCATAGGTTTTTTTTTTCTTCATTTGCTTGGGAACATTTCCAAGTTCCTCAGTTTTTGTGTAGTGTTGGTTTTTTTGTGTGTGTTCAGCATAGACTTCTGTATTATAAGTCAGTCCAAGAACTGTGCTGCTTTGATGAGCGGTTTGCACTAAATTAAAAGAACATTTTAATGTTGCAACAAAATCTGATGAAGGGATGGAAAGTCACAGTTAATCATCATCACCTGTAATATTTAGGCATGACCCAGAGCACGTAAGGTCCTGTGTTGTGCTTACTTATTGTAGGTTTGATTATTAACTCTTGCCTTTGCATCCGTTTATTAGCTTGTTACAACCTTAAAAGTTCTTTTAATATAGTGTTTTTATATACACTTTTTTTCTAATTTATAGGAAATCTTCCTTTTAAACCACTGTTATTGTTAAATTGTGATGGTAGCGGCTCCTTTGGAGCCGCTTACATAGTGTATAGCAAACTTGTGGTGGTACAGTATCAGTACAGCATGGAGCCATGGCAACTAAATGAGGACAACGATGGAGAGGAGCAACCCTTGGGCCTGGGGGCACCAAATTTGGTGGGGCTCTCAGGGCGGAAAAAGAAAAGGGGCTGAGCCAAGAAGCACCAAGGGAAAGTAAGAGAAGTCTCAAAGTATGTACAAGTGTTTTGTTCTCTTTTCTTTTACAATGAAAGATTAAAGACTTGGACACTTGTGGATTTCTGGTGTGTTTCAAAGGGCCAGGCTGAAGTTGGGCAATAGAGGGGGCATGCAGAGGGTGCCTGTAGGGGACAGCAGGTTCTTACGGAGGTCTGTTGAACCAAGTTGTCAGTCCTCTTGGGGAATTTTCACTCCACTGTGCATATAGACTGACTTTGTAATGCTTTCTTAAAGATTTTTTTTTTCTTGTCAATCATTCTAAAAGTCAGTGGAGCTGAATTTTGACTCACCTGCCCCATAAATGCTGTCTCCCTACTGCTTATGCTGCTGTAGATTGATGTATCAAAACATGATGTATATAAAAAAAAGCACTGCTTTTTGGCTTTCAGAATGAGCCTATTTAATAAGTACAATTTAAAGTAATTTCTTGCTTCAATTTTGATATAGTATGTTAGCATTGAAGATTTTCTTGTTCATGTGTTGTCCAACTCATTTGCATAATGATGTATTAGAAAAATTCAGAGTAAATACTACTGCAGTTAGTGCTGATACTGTCAAATTTCTTGAGGTGTCTGAAACTTGAGCCTGAATCTGGCCTAGCATGAGGTCCTCTACACCCATTTGATTGGGAGCGAGTTGCTCATCTCCCTCCAAATTCTGGGATGGCCTTGTAAGCCCCCTGAAAGCCTCTTTCTGTCCTCTGACTGTAGAGGAGGTTAATACAATTAAAAAAACTCATTGCTTAAAGTTGGTAGAGGCTTATTGTGAGTGTCATGTGTGAAAAGGGGTAAAAACACTTCCAAGTGTGCAGTTATTTTGTTTCTTACCGTGTGGAGGCTGCCACTTAAAAGCTCTGCTGGTGGCACAAGTAGCGAAAGCCAGCCTGTGAATTGCTGGTTTCAGGAACGTTTCACCTTTCACGGTGTTACTGTGTTGTCTTAAGTTAATTTCTGGTGCCTTTATGTAGTTCTGGATAATTTTATTTTTCTTGAATTTCTACTTACGTAAATTGTATTTTACGCTGCTGTTTAAAAAAAAAAAAAAAAATTAAAAAAAAAAACCCTGCACATTGCATCGATGTTTTGGAGTAATAAAGATTCTTGAATGTGCCCAGAAGAAAATTCTTCAGATGATGTGCACGGTGACAGAAGAAAACGTCATAAGTCGGACAGCATCTCATTGACCTTTGATGAAAGTCTCTCCTGGTGTGTAGTCAGCGGGCTGTGCCGTGACAGGAGCAATAGCAGTGATTCCACAGATTCTGTTTCCATTCCGGTAAGTCAGAATATGTTTATTTGTTTGGTGTTTTTTTTGTTGTTGTTGTTGTTTTTTTGGTGTTTTTTTTTTGTGGCAGGGTTTGCAGTTGCCACAAGTGCAAATATCCATCTTTAAACATCGTTCTTGTAATTAATTCGTGTCATCTGAGAACTGAGTCTGAGGAAAGAGAAGTTGGGGGGGGATGTGTGGGTGGGACAGGATCTTTCATAGGCTTGTTGATGAGACCAAAGTGAACACTTTAAAAACGCCAACATTCATGTGAGTATTCATAAAAACCAGGCAAATTCTTACTATTTGGCACGGTATGGGAAAAATGCCAGACACCTTCTGTTTTAAAATAAGTATTTCTTAGAGTGATGAAAGAAGAAAAGTAGTCGCTAATGGTCTGTAATTCCATAGCGGTAGGTTACTGGTAATTGCTCTACAGCTTTGCCACTGAAGGCCTAAGCTGGCAGTATTCTTAGTCATATGCTGTATTCTGAATTACTGGGCTCAGACTGTATGCTAATGCTTTATTTTGTTGATGAAAAATAGAGAGTTTAATGAACGTGCCAAAAGACACCGTGTGTTCTTACGCTTGTTAGGAGAGCCTTTGTGGAATAATAGCAGCAGTCTCCAGGGTGGCCATAGGTTGTCTGCTTCCTCTGTTCCAGAGGCAACAGGAAGCTTTCAGATCTAGCTTTGTTTAGCCAGCTGTAATCAGTTTGTCTCCTTAGTGCTATTCCATCTAACAGCAGCTGTTCTCATTCTGTCCATAGCTGCTACATTGATTTTTTATTTTTTTTTTAAATGTTTTTTTTTTTTTCCTTCTCATCTTAGCAGTAATGGTTATGGGTGTGGACTAGTGACACTGAATGTGTGTTTTCTTTCTTTTCATTCAGGATCTTGATGCCAGTTCGTTAAGTGAAAACTCTGATTGGTTTGACCACGGTTCTGTTTCAGACCAGTTTAGCGTAGAGTTTGAGGTTGAATCTATTTATTCAGAAGACTATAGCCATAATGAAGAAGGACAGGAGCTCACAGATGAAGATGATGAGGTACTTTTTACATGAACACTAAATGTTGAGATTCCAGCAAGAAGCAACAGTAATTCTTCAGGTGTACTACATGACAAATTGCATCCACGTATTTTCTTCCAACTCTGGTTGGGGTTGAGACTGTTCTTATATAACTAATTATAGAGGTATTCATTTGGAGCTGTTGAACTCTTGACAACGCTTCTGATAGCGAATGAAAACTTTCCTAGTAATGGTTTGCGAAGGAGTACTTCTAAGTCATTTGCTTCAGGGAGTATGTACGTTTCATAGAGGCATGCTTAAATACAGTCTTAGACATTTTCTTCAGGAGGCTTGAAGACAGTGCTGTGGCTATTGTCATCATTTTTGAGAGATCTAGATACCTGGACTGTCAGGAGAGAAGCAGGAAAATATTTTTTTTCTGTGTTTTCTTTTATTTAAGAGCTGAATTGGCTCATGGCAACGTCAGGTAAGTACCAAAGACAGAATCAGCCAGGGGCATACATGATCATGATTCTTGGGAGGGAGAGAACAGGACTGGCTGTTGTGATTTACAGTGAGTCAGAGTGCCGTGGAGAGAAAAGAAAGGTTTGCTTTGGAGGAAGGAAGGTCTGAGGTGTTCCCTGCCCCCAAGAACATTCAGTAGTGATCATTACAGAATGCTGGTGGTTGGGAGCAGCCTCTATGGATCACCTAGAGCTGCTTGCCCGCATGGCTTGAGAAGACTCCATAGCCTTTCTGGGCAGCTGGTGTCTGTGTTCAGTCAGTCACCTCCTGTGCTCCAGTTAGTGTCTGTGACTGGGCAGAAAAAAAAGAACCTGGATTAGTCATCTTTGTTTTTTCCTTCAGGTATTTTTATACATTAATGAGTCTGTCCTCACCCTGGGCCACCTTTACACCATGGAGCTGCCCTGGGTCCATGTCTTTCTTGTACGGGGAGCCCAGAATGGATATAGTGCTCCAGGTGTGGCACCACCAGCATTGAGTAGAACTACTTCTCTAGAATTGGTTCCTCCTGCCTTGATACTCTACGTTTTTCTTCAAAATGCATTTCTAATGTGAAAGATTCTTCTCCCATCCCCAAATTAGTCATCAAATTTTGTGGAGTTACTTTTGAATAGAGTGTGTATGCATCATTTTTTGTTACTGCATTTTATTGAAAGTAGTCTATCAGAAAGCAGATGTCTAGTTGAACCCCAAATGTCAGTTACATCAGTGTTTCCATATTTTTAATTTAAATAGGTCTATCAGCTGACTATATATCAAGATGAAGATAGTGATTCTGATTCATTCAATGAAGACCCAGAGATTTCTCTAGCCGTGAGTAAAATCTTGACTAGCAAAGCATCATCGGTTGGGTGAACTAACAGTAGGCGGTCAGGGCATGTAGATGAATCCAAAACATGGATGTTTTGAAAAGTGTCTTACTAAGTTTCCTGGTACATTAAAAGAAATGCTAACTTACAGTTTCATTGACTTAGTGGGGAGGAGATTATTTTGAGTCTAGATTTGACTTACGCAAAATGGAAAGACAAAACAAAGGGGAAAAAAATCCTTAAGTCACATACATTATAAAAATGCTATTTCTCTTAGTCATAATGTCTAGGTTTATTGCCCAGCCTCAGTGAACCAATCCATAGCACGGAGATGTGAATGCAAACCTGTTTGTAGTACAGTACTGTAAAATTATTAGATGGCTTCTGTTTTGAAGGTTCCTGTATTATTAGATGGCTTTGTGAGAAGGTTCCTGTAGTGTGGGAGGAAGTTCAGGCTTTTGGAGCAAAATATGCAGGCATGAAAAAAATACATACTGTAATTTAAAAGCATCTTCATTTGTTGCTCATTATAGTTGAAGCTTGAAGAATGCTGTTTTAAAGAACTGCCTGAAATGCTTGTTTCTTGATGGTCTGTAAACTGGGGGACTTTGCTGTCTGTAAAACACAAGGCAAGCCACCATCTGAAAACATAGCACTGCTTATGTGTGGAAGAGTGCCTGTACTCAGTTTTAGGGATTAGTCTCTTCAGCTTTTGATGTTACTGATGCTATTCAGAACTTAAAGCAGAAGGCATTTCAGGTGTTCCAAATAAGAAGCTTTCTAGTTTAATTTTTTCCACTTCTGCGCATTGATTCTGAGGAGGGTATTGGTCCTTACAAGCAAAGCATGTCCTTAATGAGATGGCGGCTTATTTTTTGGAATGGCACGGAGCAAGATCTGAGACGCAGTGATGCTACTCTTCTTTAATGTTCGTCTGCTGATGTTTGGTCCTGCTGTGCCAGAGTGCCCTCATCTGGCCGCTCTGCACAAGAACAGCTCGGCGTCCTGGGCTCAGCATCCCTTGCTCAGCATCCCTTCAGTCTCCACCGGTTTCCAGTTGCTGAAACGCGTAGGAATAATGACCGTTTTGCCAGAAAGAAGTTTCTTACATTTTGGCTAAGAAATAATAAGCCTGTATTATTACACTTCTATTTCATAAATCTACCGTAAGAAGGAAGAAAATAGCAAGTTGTATAACAATGAGGCTATTTTAATCCAGGACCATAAAGCGGAGTTGGACACTGAGTGGAATTCCTTTATGAATTTGTTGATAGTTCCAAATCACTATTATTTTAGCGGTAATTAATTCTTAATGATCTCTAAATATTTCAGTAGTGAGCATTCTAAGTGGCTAAAGCTGTTTCATCCTTTAATTTACTAAAGGACTATTGGAAGTGCCCTGAATGTAGCGAAATGAATCCTCCGCTTCCACGACATTGCCACAGATGTTGGGCCCTCCGTGAGGACTGGCTTCCTGATGAGAAGAGTGATAAATTGGTGAAGAGCAAATTAGAAGGTTCTTTCCACCTGGAATCTGACGAAGGTTTTGATGTTCCTGACTGTAAGAAAGTGAAAATGAATGAAGATAAAGAACCAGCTGTGGAGGAGAATGAAGATAAAGCAGTACAGATATCTGAATCCCAGGAAAGTGAAGATTATTCTCAGCCATCTACATCTAGTAGCATGTTTTGCAGCAGTCAGGAGGACTTCAGGGAACCTGAGAAGAAAGAAATGAAAGACAAAGAGGAAGGTATGGAGTCCAGTCTGCCTGTTAGCAGCATAGAGCCCTGTGTCATATGCCAAAGTAGGCCGAAAAATGGCTGCATAGTACATGGCAAGACAGGACATCTCATGTCATGTTTTACGTGCGCAAGAAAACTGAAGAAGAGGAACAAACCCTGTCCGGTGTGCAGGCAGCCCATACAAATGATTGTACTAACTTATTTTGGCTAGGGTGATGGAAAGCAACAAAAGGAACTCATAAACTGGTACAGCAAATAAGAGAGTAAGAAATTATTTTTATATGCTTATTGCAGATTAATATTTTGGGTGTCTTCATGTTTGGTATGAAAAGTCATTGCTGAAGTAAATGCACTGGAATTGTTAAGGATAGCCTGATATTCACTAGTTAATTTAATGTTGAACATTTTAAATCCCTCTCAGTAGAAGTAACCAATTCCTGTTGGTCAGTGTTTGACTTTCCAGGTGTTCTACTGTACATAAAAGCGACGTTTCAGTTACGGTATTGAGTACAAATATTGCAAGCCGCTGTTCAGGGATGATCAGAGAAGGGACATTTTGAAGAGGTCATTTAAAATCACTTAAGAGGAAAGAAGATTGCATTCCACAGTCTGTTGCCTAGTGAAAGCACCAGGCAGAATCAGAACCATCTGAGTAAGGCAATAAAAGAAGAAAATAGAGCCTTGTTTCCCTCACTCCCAAAAAATTAAATCCCTGCGAGAGGAGATCTTTTAGATGCTTGTTGGGAAACCAGGGAAGTTGTGGTGGAAAGTAGCATTCAAGATTTTGGAAATTGAAGAGGGTGCGGTGTCTTCAGTTTTTTATAATGGACTTTGTAAACTCCAGGGCTGTATGAGTATGCTGTGAGGAGTCACTGACCAGTTACAGTTTTAGGTTACCTCTTGAATATCCTGACAAAGAGACTTTTAAAACATGGTGTGGATGTGGTGGTAATGTCCTCATTATTTTAGCAGAGCGTGAAAGATGTGAACAGGAAAAAGAAATGAAGAACTTAGTTAAAAAGCAAGGCAAATGAGCAACAATAGGGGATGTTTATAGGTTGGGTTTTTTTCTGCACTTGTGTAAAAATAGTAAGAAAAAAAGTCCACCTACAGAGAGAGAAGCTCTGTCATTTTACTTCGCACAGTTCTTTAAATTCAGCAGCCTTTCTAACTTTTGCCATTCTCTTTTTTTTCTGTATCACAAGAATTTTAAAAACCTGCTGCAAAGTTTTTTGGCCAGGTAAGAGTTTGCCTCTGTTGGATCCATCCGTCCTTCTTTTAGCTCGTGTCCTCACTGTGCTTCCACAAAACCCTCGTGAAATGTATCAGTTTCTTTATGAAGAAGTCTGCTAATTGACTGAGGTCTGTGATGCATTCAAAGGAAGTAACGTGAGTATATCTTTGTAAGCTAAAGTGTCTAAAAATGTAGTTAGGTTTCTCATCTGACCTGTTCTTCAGATGGAGAGTTCCTGCATAAGTGGCTTCTGTCTGTTCCTTGGGATGACCAGACTCCAAGGGGATTTGGGTGTTCTCAGCTTGTTAATTTGACAGGTAGTCACGGTTCAGCTGTCCTGCAGGGGCCAATGAATAGCCGTAGAGTCAGGAGCGCTCCAAAAATGGAGATGAGATCTAAATGCAGAAGTTGTGCTGTGTTGTACCATCCCACAACCCTCAGGGAAGTGGCTTCCTTACCTTTGCAGCGCCAGTGCAAAACTGTGCCTCTGTGCCAGCACAAAGGCCTAAGGTGTTAAAGTTACTTTCACATCAGAGCTGAAATATTGATTCCAGTATAAATGCCTGGAATCCAGGACTGGAAACACCAGGAACACAGGGAAGTACCTACTCATTTTCCTAGGTGCTTCCTTGTGGAAAGTAAAAAATGTACAGTAGAAACTTGGTAAACACGTGTGACTGCAAAGAAATTGCCAGATTAGCCGTGCCGGTGATGTTTGTTTGTACAGTTGAGTACAGTTTGTACTGTTGAAAGCTACTGCTGAAAGGTATTGATATCTCTGAAGCTTCACCATTGTTCATTTTAACTAAACAAAACAGGGAAACTCACTTGTATGTTTCTTCAAGGAAAGAATTGCTTTCCGTGCAGAGCCTGCCTCCATTAACACTGCTTCCTCTTCATTTCTCTGCATTTGTATTTGATAAATTGAAGCACAGCGAAGCTTGCAGAGACTGTTAACTGCTGCTGCAGATCACAACTGATCCCATTGGTGTGCAGTGTGCAGCTGGCTGAGAATTCCCAACTTGCATAGTTGGGAGAAGCACTGATGAAATGGGGAGTGTACTTAAGAGACGCTGCGATGCATGACTATTTAATGTCTTATTCAATTTGATACTTTCTCTGCAGTCGCTGACGGCTGTGGAACCCCAGCTGTGGGGAGCAGCTGTCACTAACCCAGTTCCTGCTGGGACAAATTTTACTATCCTGCTCTGGGCATTCTTTTCCAGCTCCCTTGTGCGATCTCCATATTGGAGGAGGAAAAAAAAAAAAAATCACCTCTTAAAAATGCCTGAACAGTCACAGCAATGATGTTGCTGTTCGCAAGCACTCAGCTTGGAGATTTTCCTTCAGAAACAATTTCACCTCCTATTAAATCTGCGTTGGCAAAAGGTAAAATGGGAGCATACAGCACAGCTGACTTCGTTTGTGATCTGGAGGTTTTTCTTCCTTAGATTGTATTCTTCTGTTTAGAGCAGCCCTGGAAACACTCACTGCTCCATACAGCACCAAGGAGGTGGGTAATTTGGGGGCCTGCATCCTTGGCCATATTACTCTCTCAGAGTAAATTTTTATTTTGAATTCTGTTTTCTGGCTTAATGTTACTTTTAACAGCCAGTGAGGTTTGTTGTTTGCTAGTTCTTGTCTTTTGCTTTCTTTTCTAAAAGTGTGCCTTACAAGTAAGGGAGCAGAGTGATGGGGTACTGGCATGTGTCTCATTTCCTATTGGAGCAGCTGCTGGGGACACCTCCAGTATGGGGCAGGCCAGTAAGCAACCGACAGCAATGTTTGGTCTGACATGCTGGAGCCTTTGGGTTTGTCACCCTGCGCTGCGCTCTGTAATGCTGTAAGCTGTCGACTGCTCTCCTCTTTGTGGCAGATAACCATTGCCCGTCCTCGTGTCGTGGTGCAAAATTGGCAACGTTGTGACATGAAAGTGGACTCTTGTTCTTACTTGGTGAGGTCTTTAAGATCATTATTTAACATTGTACACATTTTAATCACTAATTTATTGCAGTTTGTAAATATTCTTGTGCTTACAGTTAGTGTTGTGAGCTTTAATTTATTGGATTGGTCTGTTGTACCTGTACAGATAAACACGCATGCTTAGTAATTCACAGCTAGAAGAGGGATATTTAAGAAATTGTAGCATTAAAGCAGAGATACAGACTATATTCAGGTGGAGAGATGGAAGACTTATGCCTTTGTTTTCATTTTTCCTTCCCTTAAAACCATCTCGGTGTTGAAGCTGTAAAATGCTCACTGAAAAGAGACGGAAGCCAGTGTGACCTGAGCACAGGGAAACTGCTTGGGTGGTGGTTTCTGTTGGAATGCTTTTGTGTCTCCCACTGCAGCCACACACTGCTCTGTGGTACTGTTGACATCAGAGGGCAGTGTGTGGAAGGTGGTCAGAACTGATCAGTGGGAGGTGTCACAGTGAACACGAAGGTGGCCAAAGGAGCTGAGGGAACCAGCACAGCTGAGAAGGGTGCAGTTCTGGTAGCTGTCCGTGTGCTTCAGGTAGGCAGTAGTCGGGTACAGCTGCTGCAGGAACTCGCAGTTGGTTTTTTGATAGAGTGCAAGGAAACCACTTTTGGCTTAAATGCTTTTTTTCCCTTTAGCCAAAAACGCCAAGTTTGAAGTGAAATACTCAAGGTAGCTGCTAAAGCTGCTTTGGTTCAGCATCTGATACTGAGAAATGCTGGGACTGGTGAACAGTAAAATAATTGAGAACCTTTAATGCTGGATCTTCAGCTCTATTACAGCAGAAGCCTGTTGCTTTTATCTGTTAGAAATGTGTGGGAGTGAAGCAGGTAGCTGGGTTGCTGGTGGTAGCGAGTGTTTGTGCTGCAAAGGTTGGTTTTGTAGAGCAGCTCCAACGGAGTGTTGTCTGTTGGTGGCACTGAGCAGTGTGATCTCTGCCACGCTGAGGCTGTGGCTGTAGCTTCAGAGAGGAGGCTGATTTACAGAGGGTGAAGATCCTACAAAATGTAACTGGTGAGGTGTTGCATTTATTTCTAACAGCCCGGTACAATTTTGTCACTAAGTTCCAATTCCTGTGTGTTTGTTTAAATGTCACTCTGAAATTTTTGTATGGATGTGTAAACTATGTGGAGGGAAGATTTAAGGCTCATGTTTTTTCCCCACAAGACCAATGTGAGGAAAAAAGCAGTTCCTTGTTCTTAAAGCACCAACAAGAATAATTTTCAGTAAACCATGTTCTTACAGGAGGGCAGAGTAGGAAATTACCAGAAGCATAATGAAACAACAAAATGAGGTGAATAAATGAATCTGTATTGGGTTGAAATATTGCTTCTCATCTTAACCTGAAGCTGCTGTTGTGTTTATCCCAGGCAGAGGAGATGCTTTGCTGTGCAGCACAGCCTAAAGGTCAAGTAGTTGCTGATGTGTTATGTGCCAGTGGAAAAGAGCTTTGGGCATATGCACTTGTAAGTGACTTGCAGGGTGGCACAGCTTCTGTCTACTTCCAGCTCTGCCTACTGTCTTTGTTACTCACGGTGCATGGGGGCTTATAGGGGTATATGTGAGGGTTGTGTCTTGCGGTGTTGCTTCCAACTGATGTATACTTGCTTACCACAGGTGCACTGCAGAAGAGAAGGTCTTTCTGTTGCATATATTGTATGTGTAAAAGTTGTTGTCAACACTTCAGGAAGTGTTGTCTCCTCCTTTCCTCACTAGATGTTACTTTTAGGGGGCAGTTTTTGTGCAAATTAATGGCAGTCACCGTCCCAATGACACAACACCTGAAGTATCAAATGGTGCTTCCCAGAGCGGAGTCTTACTTTGTTGTCTGATGATGTGGAGCTGGGATCATTAAATAGGCAGCTGAGAGTGAGATTACGTAACTATGCAATTTTGCCACTCCTGTAGTGCAGCCCCCATGGCTCGTGACTTAGTGGGTGTCATTCAGTAAGATGCAGCTCTCCACTCGCATTGCACAGAAGGATTTCCAATATGTACTATGTTTGTGTTTGGGTTTCAAGTTTTTCCTTAGCTGAGGAAACTAAACATTTTATCCGTTTAAAAGCTTTAAATAAAGATGTTTGTATCCTCCTCAGTGCTTTTTTTTCATGGCCGTGATTTGATGTTTTTGGAGTGCTGTTTGATTATCGTGCATCTTTTTAATTGTGGAACAGCAGTGCAAGTTTCTGGGGTGGGTAGTACAGAGTGTCCTGCATTGCATGGCTTTGAGGAGATGGTAAACTTCAGCACAGTCCTGTTCCTTGTGCCATAAGTGACAAAATCAGAACCAAGGCTGTGCACTGGTACTAGCATCTGACTTGTGAACGCTCTGCAGCTCTTAAAAGTAGGGAAGTAGAATAGACAATCCAAGAGATATGGCAAACAAGGGTACTGGCAGTCTGCTGTCTTACATACACCTGCATCATTCTGAATCTGCATTGGGGTTTCAGTAGCAGTGTTTGCTTACTTACGCTTCAGCACAGAAGCCACAGCCCTGTTGCAGTGTCTTAATGGGACAGAGAGGAGTGTAGGTTACCAACAGTGGTACACTTACTTACTTAGAATGCTGTACCTGCATCAAAGGAGAGCTGTGTTCCTGCATATCTATCTCATTGACTGCACAGGAAAATACAGGCATCTCCAAACATAATCTTGTGGCTACTTGAATCGCTTAAGAAAAGGGCAGATAGATAGATAGATAAAGTTTTAAAATAAACACATGAAGTGGTGCTAACTAACTAACCTGATAAATGTTGAACAGCTTCAAAGCACCCAGGAAGTGATTTGCAGATGCTCAGGAAAAAGGAATCTGTGAGTAGTGTATGCAGTACCCTGCTGGTAGCACAGCCCTCAGTGCCTGTGCACAGTACTGAGCCGTCCAGCTGTTGCTGTGTGGCATACAGGGGCTGAGGAGCAAGGGAACAGGGTCATGAAACATGCTTTTTAAAAAATAATAAATAAGCCCAATCACAACTGATGCTGTTAATACAACCATTTAGACTGAAGCATTCTGAATTATTGTTCTGCTCCAGATCAAATTCAGTTAAAAACAGCGTTCTACAATTGTAGAAGAGTACTTCTATATATTTTTCAGAGACTTTAGACAGAACTGTTGAAAATGGTGTTCCCCTGAGCTCTGCCTGGTGGCACAGGCTGGCACCAAGGCTCCAGCACGCAGCCCTTTGGCACATACCATACCTCCTGCTACTTCCTCCCTGCATCCTTTCTTAGAACGGGCGTTACTGATGTTATTTCAGTCCTGATCAGTCTCGTTTGTCTAGACAGGAAAGAGCACAGTTAGTTAGAAGTGTCATTCTTCATTTATAGCAGTGGCTTTATTATGCGAAATTAGGATGGAACTAATCGCTTACACGTGTGTGGGCACACAAACTGCTGGTCCAACAAAGCACCACTGGGACACACTTGCAGCACAATCCCAAACTGTTTTTGAACCTCTGGCAAGTTCTTTAAAGAAGCGTGTCTAACACTGCAGCAAACGTCTACAGTTACCATCTCCATAGGCTGTACAGTATTTCTTTGAAGTAAAAGTATTGTTGTAGAAAAGTGACAGTCTAATTAAAGTATAACATTTGATTGTCAAGGCAATATTTTACAAAAATGCAACAAACACGATAATAAACCAAATTCTCAGCTTCACAAAAACATTCTCTTACATACAATCTTTGTTTCAGAAGCCGTATTTGTGCAGGAGGGTTTTGCCACATCACGTAAGTCAGGAGACTTCATTTGAAAATGGAAATTGTAACCATCACTAAAGCCAAGATATGTAGAGTTGGTTGTACTGCAGCTGACGAGTGTCCGAGCTGGTACAGGGGGGTTCTGGGGCACGAAGCAGGTCTTGGTTTGACAGAGACTTCTACAGAGACCTCTGGGAATGAGAAGTCTTGTTTCAGAGCGCTGAAGTTAGCGGTGTTGTCAGGTATGTCCACTGTCTTCAGCATCGATTTGAATCCTGGTACTGTAGCCTGGGAACAAGCACAAAAGATTTCTTACTTGGTTTTGAACACCAAGTTCTGCTCTGAAGCTTGTTTACAGTTTCAGTATATAGAAAAATGTTCTAAATGTAAGTTGAGCTAAACAAGAGGAAATAACAAAAGCTGAGCTGGGAGTGGTAACTGAACGCTTGTTTTCTCCCCACAGCTCCCAAGGAAGGCTCTGCTAATGTTGCTTTATTTGGGTCAGGGCCTCAGCAGATGAACCCGCTAAATTGCTTTGCAACAGTGTCTCTGGGTTGGAGCATTGCCCCTGTTAAGGTGCTGTATTGATGGAGATAGCTTGCCTCTGGGGGCCGAGTGAAGGGCTGCTGCCATACTCCTTTTGCAGGCTGCAGTGAAGTGTGAAGGGAACAGGTCGAGTACATGGAGGAGGCTCTCACGTGATGTTCAACCCAAGGAGGGATTTACCAGATTGATGTTTGACTGGAGGGAAGTCTCTTCCCTGGGAGATGACAGGAGGATTCTCATCACAAACCAGCTGTGGGTTTGGTGGGTTTTTTGTTTTTGTTTTGGCTCACAGACCATGGGAGCACCGCATGCTGTACAGGAGAGGGAATCCTGCAGTCACACTTGGGGATAGATCCTGGACTGGCACCTGCCAGAGACTGCACTGTACAAATGCCTTCTCATGCCTCCTGACACCACCCTCGGGGGAACAGCTGTCACCAATGGCATCATCAGCCTACTGCTGCCTGGGGCTATGTGGATCCCAGCCTCTGCCTTTTCAGAGCTTTGTTTCTAACACTTCAGGCCAGCCCCAGAACAGTCCAGCAACTGTCTCAGCGGGCTCCACCATCCAGTTGGTGGAGTTCTTATTTCTGGACATCCCAGGGACAGGAAATCTTACTGCATCTAAACGTCTCCTTACTGCTGACTCAAATTTTAAGATTATTTTGAAAGAAAAATCTGCCAGTGAGTCTTGACAACTACTATATTTGACTCAAGCAAGTTCAGCTTGCTCAACCGTAAGGGTTCAGCCTCGCCGTGCTCAAGGATCCAAAGCACAATTAGAATAACTCAGGAAGGCAGCACACTTACATTGATCACGTATTTCCCAGGCAAAAGGAGAAGAAAGTACTCGCCGTGCTCATTTGTTCTGTAGGGGCAGATGTGAGGCCTCCCTTTGGCTTCCACGATTGCATTGGGAATAGGATTCCCATTTTTATCAGTAACCTGACCTTTGACTCCTATGAAAGAGGAAGAGGAAAGATAACAGCGCGTATTTGTGACAAGCTGCCCTCTCTGGCAAAGTCAGACTGTTTGCTGCTGGATGCACTTAAAGGCCACTTCAATGATTTCAAGTACATCTAGTAATATCACCAGTACTTAAATCTTCCTGGAGGGAACTGAAACAAATTCCTTTCTGTTGTCATTAGTAGCTTCCCCTGACTTTAGAAAACAGCACTGTAATCACAGAATGGCCTGGGTTGAAAAGAACCACAACGATCATCGAGTTTCAACCCCCCTGCTATGTGCAGGGTCACCAACCGCCAGACCAGGCTGCCCAGAGCCACATCCAGCCTGGCCTTGAATGCCTCCAGGGATGGGGCATCCACAACCCCTCTGGGCAACCTGTTCCAGTAATCTGCTTCTGAATCTCATTTGCTAAAAGCATCAAACATACTTGTTGGATGCATTCTCACAAACCACCCTAAAGTGAGGACTGTCAATAAGCAAAACAGTTGGACATTCATGGCAATGAAATGTGACATCAGCAAACTCTTTAACTCACTGCAAAATATCTCTGATTCAATAAGCAGATTTTCTCTGTTTCAGCTGTGAAGTGCAGACCCTACTTAAAAAGGCCTTAAAAATACAAAATCCAAACAGCAAAGATCCTTGAAACACTGAGTGCGTGCATGTACACATTTAGAGACCTTTGGACTGCCCCAGGGCAGCTCCCTGAAAGGCCCATCCCTTACTCCTGCCCAGGCTCATATTCAGCCCCATGCAGCACTGTAGGAGCGCCTGCTACCCCATGCTCAGCACAGCCATAAGCTGTCCTCTCATACCATCCCTGGCCTTGCAGCACTCATCATTCAGGTTTTTCCCTGAATGCAGGAGCTCCCTGGTTTGTGCCACAGCAGTGAGCTCCACCACTGGCCCCAACCACTGAAACCTTCCTATTCTGCCCACCTGCCTGGCCTCAGCCTTATCTTCTGGCCCAGTTGGTACCCACCTAGGTGTACTTGCTTTATATATTCAATCAGAGCAACTCTGTTGTCTCTCCAGAATTTCTCCAGCTGCTCCGCTGGAGGATATTTACAGCATGACAGCTCCAATGTGATTTCAAAACACTGTCCCCAGACATAGTTGTAATCTTGCATTCCACCTTAAAAGGAAAATAAAGCAAAGTGTTCAACTGCAAAGAAGCTCCAAAGGTCAAGCAAGATGAAAAAGGGGAGTGCAAAGTGTTACTAATTGCATCACACCTGTAAGAAAATCAGCACATAAAGCAGACAAATTATCCCTCCGTGCCACACCTGTATTTACTGCTTCCTCTGGAAAAGTAGCTTAATAACTCTACAAATACTTGTAGAGTTGCTTGTTTTTTAAAGCACAGTGGTGTCTTGGAAATGATGACATTTACAGTTGAAGAAGGGTAGGTCTTTGACTCAAAAACTCAGGAGACTTTTCAAGCTCTCCCAACCCAACGGAGACGGATCGATTCAGGGGTTGGCATTGAGTCTGCCTCTCTGAGCCCAAGAGCCCCTTAAGGTGCTGGATTCAGACTGTCGAAGCAGCATTCAGGGCCAGAGTTCACAGGACCCATGTTCTATTTGGCCATGTGTAAACAGAAACGTAAAAGATATATTTCAGTTTTGTTTTTTTTTTAAAGGGTAATATAAGTGCCAAACATTTGTTTTCTGAAAGGAGAAGAGAGGTTCTCAACTTGGTGCTGGAGAAGCAGGCAATATGTGTGCAACGTATGCCCTGAGAAAGGACACAGATGAAGCCAGAGCAGAAACTGTCTCTTTTCACTCTTGTCACTGCTGATGGGGAGTCTGCTAACCTGTGTCCTGCTCAGATAATCCCTGTTGGAGTTCTCTTACTCATTTCTCACTAGCTACTCCAATCAATCCTTGCAGTCACTGCCCTTATTATCAAAGGTGGCAGAAGCAAGAGGGAATCTGACATAACTGAAAAAGTAGCATGAAGATTCTTACCTTCCAGCCGGTACCAGGAGTACCCATTGGTAATGCCATCTGGGAAGGTCTGTCTGCTGTCACACCCAGTCCCTTTGTACATGCTGGCATGGTTGAAAGAATAGGTTTTTGCCAGGTGAATAAAAACGTCATCATCTGGAGACCTGCTGTAACCATTTGATGTGCCAGTCACTGCAGAATGAAGACAGCCATTGTGTAATTCTCTTTACTGATTAAACATACAGCGCTGTCTTATACACAGGATAAGAACTTCACAAACGGTCAAAGCACACAGTGAATTTTAAGATCCTATTTTGTCCTTGATGTTTACCAAAACCTGCCCATCCCAACTCAAAAGCTGGAAAATACCTTGCAGAAAACCTTAAACATTTTGCTTTGGTAAAGCAGAAACTCCTAAAATGAATCAGCTGTGGAAGAAAGGGTTTGTTCCAGGCTTACCTGAGTTACCGTTATCAAATGTGTAACTGGCAACCAGGGCACCCCCGTGCAGGTTTGCTGAAAGAACAAACGTCTCATTTTTTATCCAGTTTATCACCGCTTGAGTCTCTGGCTGAATGATACTGTTGTTATTTTCAAAGGCATCGGGAAAATTTCTGTTCAGATCTTCTCCATTCTTATTGTACCTTAGGAAAGAGAGAAGGCACTCCTGTTACCATTTTGCCCACAGACATCTCAACAGCACCAGCCCAATAGAACTCGAGAACTGGGCCATGTTGGTGCCTTCAGCGAGCAGGCAAGATGGCAAATTTATCTCCCCAAGCATTCAGAAAATAGACTTCGGTATGCTTTCTGTCAGCACTAGACTTTTCATAAAGGGAAAACAACTCTTCTGTTGTATTTCAAGTAGAAGCAGAATACTTAATGCGCATAATATGTGTGCTCACAACTACACATGCATGAATCAGAAGAAGAACAACTCCGGTGTGAAGGATGTGGTCCTTCTTCAGGCACTTTTCCCATTTGTACAGGAAGGCAAAGGTAAGTAACAGATGGTGGTGACCACTGCATTGCTGTCACTCTGTATGTAGAGCAAAGAATTGGACTGAGACACAGAATGCTTTCTGGCCCAGCTGCTGCAAACACTTTCTTCCTTTTTCACTCAGGGAGGTCAGCACAGAGAATACAGAGGGTATTTTTAGTTTCAGCTGTGTTAATTTAAAAAAAAAAAAAATCAGTTAAATTCGATTAGACAGTAAGGGGATAAAATCTCCTGCCCTCCACAAAAGCCCTATCTATATACTGAATACATTTCTCTCCTAATAAAGAGGGCCTGCGCTAGCCACCTGGATAACTCAGCATCCTTTCTATTTGGTGCACCTTTTCCCTTGCTCCTGACGTTACCCTGGCCAAAGGTCCAGGAGAACTACTAGCTCATGAGTTTGCTCTTTCTTCACATTCCAACTTCATCCCTTTGATATTTCTCCCCATTCTCTCACTCTTCTTCCCTCTTCCAGCCGGTTAACCTTTTTGGTCGCTGCAATTTATGTTAAAAATGCAGAAGGAGTGCAAGATGCAACGCTAGGTTACATTTTCCCATGTGAGATTTTTTTTTCTTCCCTAGCACAGCACCTATTACAGCAAGCTACGCTTAGTGTAGATTTTCCCTCTTACTAAATAGATCTGCATTCAATATGAGCTGCGAACACGAAGAAGGGTTACATAGTTCTCCAACTGAGAAAGATCTCTGTGGGTGGACAACAACTTTTTTTTTTTTTTTTTTTTTTAAAGTAGTACTCTAAAGGTCTAAAGAGGTCATTGTGCTTCTATTCACAGCCTGGGTCTCCTGCCCAGAAGGTCAGGTCATTATATCCTTCTGACTAATTTTCTCTGACCACACCACACACAAACATCTGCGTGACTCACTCTTCCAAAAACTGTCCTGTAACAGTGACTGTTCTGAACAGCAGAGGCCAAACTTAGCCCTAATACATCCACTGGGCTATTCTCTCCACTCAGTATGATTCAGCCTCTTGGCTTTCTCCAGTTACTACCCCACACCTATTTTCCTTACCCACTCCCGCCCACCTAAGCCACCCTTACCTTCCTCGTGAGTAATAACAATCAGGCACCACTGTAGCTTCAAACCCATCAGGGTTCATCGTTGGCATGATGTGAATCCGGGTATTATTGAGCAGCTGAGTAATGGCTGGGTCACGTCCATAGCTGGTCACCAGGTGGTCTATCAAATGGAGCAGGATTTCTCTCCCAACAGTCTGTAAAAGCAGCAGAGGTTTTCTTTTAAGTCTGCTGTAGAAAGAAAAAAAAGGCAAAAAACATTCCAACCCCCACCACCTTATACATAAATGGTTGGAGTTTTTCGTATGGTTTCAGTTTTAAGTGGATTAAGTAGGCATGAAAGAGCCTTCTGGTCAAAACTGTTTTGTTCCATGCTCTCCCTCCAACTACATTTAAGGTAATTTAAAAGATTAAAGGAGTCACTAGGAGGTTTCCACAAGGGTTTTAAAGCTGGATCAACCAGAACTTTTTCTGTGATGGGAAACTGACTGTGTCAGCTACACTACTTAAATCCTGTATAGATAAGGTGCAGCCTTATCTAAACCTAAAACTGCAGACTGCCTGTTAGGGATCACATGGGCCTGGAAACACAGCGCTGCATCATCTCAGAGGCTCTGCAGAGTCAGCTCTGCGCCAATGCCCGAGGGTCCCTGGGTCCTGTACATGAGCACTGGTGCTGTGCATCGCCACATGGCAGCAATAGCTGAGGGGGAAGGAAGGAGACTCTTTCCATCTATCAGGGTGCTACAGAGCCAGATTTTCTTCTTGTTGATCTCCTTTTCTGTGAAGTCAGCTTTAATACAGGCTCAAGAGAGGCTGACCCCCAGTACAAGGAACAGAGGGGTCCCACAGGCACTTTTGTTGTACACTGTTATGTGGCATTTTATTGTCATAAACACTGGCATTGGGAAAACAGAACGGGTATGTACAAATCCTTTGACAAAGATAGAAGAGCCTTTTTGATGTGACATTTCAATGAAGAAAGGGCAGCGGCAGAAGGAAGCTAAATACCCATTTTTGTTTGCATACGCTTCGATAAGTCACGGAAACTGCTGGGACATCACCCCCTCTGGTCTGCTCTGACAGATTTCAGAGAGTTAAGACCAACGTCATTCTGTGCCAGCATCCAGCAGCACGGCACGTTCACTGCACCACGCTTTCCGGGAGCGCTTTCTATAGCAACATGACCCACGCCTCAAGGGAGCTGCAGCGTTCCTAATCTCAAACTGGGATGGGAATAAATCAAGACTTGCAACTGGATGTGCTCTTGTAGATGGCTTATCTCCACTTTTCTCCAGGAATTGAGACTGATAAATGACTGCAAGCTCTAATTCCAAACTACGGAGTCTCAGTATATTTTAGAGTGAGTCCTGTACCACTAAGACTGAAGTACCACAAATGATTCTTTCTCTCCTCCTAAACTGAGAAATGTGGTGTTACATTACTGAAGGAAACTGGTCAACATCATCTTGCTTGCAAATTGGTACGAAGTATAAGGTAAATAAACAAAGGTGAAATCAGAGGAAAGGAAACGTTGTCCACAGCTGTTTGCTGCATTTATATCTTGTTCAGTTTTCACTTTAAGTGGCAAATCCTGCTCCAGCTGTAGACATGAGTAGAAACACAAACACTATCCAGCAGGAGCTCTGCCTGCTGAAGGCAGGTCAGTACAGTTGCACCACTACTCAGTGTGGGACCAAACTGGGTCTCGGTTATCCAGCAGCTGACATTTATCCCAGGAGGAAGATGGGAGAGCGGCAGTTCCAAACTGCTCCACTAAGCCGCAGCTCACACCACTAGAAGCGTCACACTTAAAGATGACTGCCTCTGAGCCAGCACTTGAGCAGTTCTGCAATGCTGGTTGTACAAGGAAAAATGATTTTTTTTTTTCCCACCCTGCCCCGAGTAGATTTGTTCCTAATTTGATTATCACCTGTCAGTTTCTGAAGGTCACCCCATCCACTAATCTGCTGGGGGAAGCAGCACTAATAAATGCATTGGCTGTCCCAGTCACTACTGCTTGTTTTTCCGGACAAAAAAGCAAACGGATTTGGACAGGGGGAAAAAAGATACCTAACTTCCTGTGTCGCTGTCTGCTTTCAAATCAGCATGTGGGAGCCAGACCACTCCACAGGTCTGCTAACTTTACTCTGCGAGGTGCAAGAAGGTATGTGACAGAACCTGTCTTGTAGAAGCAGCTCAGCTCCAGTGCTGGGTGATAGATATCTTGGGAAGAAGGCAGGGCAGGGGGAAGAAAGGAGGGGAGAGATGTCAGCCAGAGCATGGCCCTGGGCACCAGAGATAAAGCAAGCAGACTTAGAGAAACAAGAACAGCCCTACCACACAGGGAGCTGAACTGCGGGCAAGACCGGGCTGCTCTGTGGAGGGAGTGGGAAAGAGCCCCTGGTCCTACAGCACTTCTCCTCAGTGTCTGGTAAGAAAAGTACTCTCAAGATTTATTAAAAAAAAAAAAAAAAAAAAAAAAAAAAAAGAGGTAGAGAAGCAGAAAAAGAAAGGGAAAGATGCAGAAAGAGAAGGTGGCTGGAGAAGGATAATGTTCATAAATAATGGCAGTTCAGCAGCGCTTAACGGATGATGTTCTTGGTAGTTCAGAGTTAAGCCCAGGCTTATTTACACACAGAGCACTAAACAATCCTATGTTATAGGATCCCCTGCATAGCTATTGCCATACCCAAGTACGGAGTACCAGAGCAATTCAGCTACCACCTGCCAAAGAGGGTACTCTGAGCTCTGTGTGTATTAACACTCAGTTTTGGTAGAACAACAGAAGAGAACTGCTTTGGTCCAGAGTACCTCAGATTTCTTGACAAGGCACATCTGGAAGTGTTTGAAGGAAGGGGGAGGGAGACTTAGTTTGAGAAAGCGTAGCTCCAGTTTTGATCAAGTGCTCAGATAGCACCTAATGCCCAGCCAACACTTACCCTGACTCCGGGGAGTTCAGCTGTACCTGTGGAACCAAGCTACAAGCTTTTTTTTTTTTTTTTTTCTTTTAAACGAATGGGCTTCAAATAAATCCAGATATGCTGGAGGCCAGCTGCTGACAGTAACATCAAGGACAGACACCTCAGCATGCCTCTTATCTAATATACAGATGCAGGGAGCAGAGCACAGATTTCACATCTTTGATTTTAACTGTATCATCCCAAGGGCAATGGGCTCTCATCCAGGCGTACTGTTTTGCCATAGCTCAGATGAGCCCTTTTCCCCACCTCTAGGGACAGGTAGGTGTTAAGATTCTCTGCACTTTCAGATGTCCAAGTTTCTTTGCGTGCCCCAGAGGGAGAGAGTCATCAGAAAAGGCTTTCAGTGATCCCCAGGGGAAGTCCTGAATGCAGAGCCACACATGTGCTGGGACATAGATCTGCAGAGCAGGGTGTGACTGTCCTTCCTGTAAACACGCACCTTAAACCTACCGACAGTCATTTCTGGCACAGCTGGGTCAGCACCCAGCTCAGGTGCTGAAGCATTTAGAGAAGCCTGAGCTGCAGCTCATTAAAAGATTAAGGTTAGCTGATTGTACCTGTGCCCTAACACTTCACTCCATCACCTCTGGTTTTAAAGCATTTTTATTACCCCATGGTACAGACCTAATGCCAGGGCACTATGGGTGGATAGACTCTGCCCATCTTTTAAGATCAAAATTCTTTTCTTAAACATGGCCTGTTTTTTTCAGTTGAACTATGTTGAAAAAGATCCAACCCATCAGGTAGGACCTGTTTTGGAACAGCACAGCCCTGCCACTCTCCTTGCTCCAGTCCCAACTCCCATACAGACCCACCTCAGGGAGCAGCATTACAGCAGAGAAACCAGCAGCCCTCAGGCTTATCGCTGAGATGCCACACATGTAAGACATTCTTTTTTAACACTTGTAGAGCATTAATTGTTATGCACAGCTGTGACACACCCCACTGTGTTTGTCCTACTTTACTAAAATCCACCAGTCTTAAAGGCACTGTTTGTGCAAACGCCATTTGGCACACACCCATTTCTTTCTATGGCAGTAATCGCCATGGAAATACCACGTGTAGGGCCTGCAGTTTGTTTTACAACTGAAGGAAGTAGCAGCACAACACCAGCCTGCTTTTGAACTAACAGCTGGCATGAGTTTCTGCCTGGACAAATTCTGATCTGCACAGCTTTCACCTGGCTGAGAAACAGGTCACTGCTTTTCCCATTCAGGAGGGTGAGAGTCGAGATCAGAAAGGTAACTGAGGGCAGGCAGCAGCCCTACCCGTGTTGAAAAAGATCTCAGCAGCATCACACTTCCTTAAAGCGAGGTTAAAAAAACAGATTTAGTTGCTGGGAATTCTGAAATGCCTTGTGCCTCCAACTTTCTTTATATCGTATCTGCTGATACTGAAAGCAGGTAGAAAATATCTCCCTATATATTAAATATAAATAGGTATAATATATCTTGTACAATACAGATAAAAGACAGCAGAATATGTCCTGAGAATTCATTACAGCAGATTTTATAGTATGCATGCATACTATATGGATGCAACCTCTTGACCAACTGGTGATTAAAAATAACATCTTACCATATGGGGATATTTTGATAGCACAAATGCAGATCCTGTTCCCTTCTGGATATGAAGTCACAACATTCTACAAAAGACTCACTGCTTTTTTTTCCTGTTGTTTTGTTTTTGAGAGCTCCAATTATCACAAATACAGCTACTGCAATCTGGAAACCCTTCTATGGAGACGGTTATGTCCATAACAACATAGGGTATAGCTACATGAACTTAAATCATGAGGCAAGCCAGTAATAGAAACACTCTTTCCGCGTAGTCTAGTCCAGGCCCACCAGTACACAATGAAAGAGACAAAATACTGCTGAACTAAGTTATTAGAAGGGGATGGTTTCAGAGAAGGATGGCATGAGTACTATCACCCTGGAAAAGGGATGAATTCTGTGATGACTGGTGCTACTGCCTGTTGTAAGCGTGCTACTCTAGCTACACATCTGTGTAATACACTACAGAGAACAAGCAGTAACACACAGGCAGTTTACACTCTGTTTGGATACGCTTTCCCTTAGAGTTTTTCTAAATATAAACGGTTTAGAAAGAGCCTACTAATGAAATCCTGAGGCTTAGCTGTGCAGTCAGCAGTACTGCTGGTCAAAAGCTGCACGTCTCAAAGCGTCTGGGGATTTGGCATTGGTCAGCGTGACAAGGAGTGAGTTTTTCCCCCAAAGAGGAATGTGCAACTGTATACATAGAATAGAAACTCTTTCAACAAGAGCACAGCCCTGGGACAGGAGAGGGCTGCTGCCTAGTTCACAATGAGCTGCAACTGAAAAAAAAAAAAAAAAAAAACAACAAAACCAACCAACAACCAAAAACACAGTAAGACACAATGCTGCTCCCTACAGAGAGGAACAGCTGAAAACCAAACCAGACAAACCTCTAATTTGCTTTGAGCTGTCTGAATCAAAGCACTGATTTGGGACTTCAAACACAGGGACTACCACTGTAATGAACAGCAGGCAACCTCCCTTGTCTTCAGCAAACTTCACTGACATTTCACAGGATTATGCATTTTGTGCAGCCTATTAGTGCCATTTTGATTCAAGTCCAGCACAGTTCAAAGTGACAGAACGATCTCTAATCATCAGCTTTAGTTTGGCTTAGGCTAAATAAGAAGTACTGCTAAAAATGCTGTCCAACTTCATTCGAACACAGAAACAACGGGAAAAAGTCTCCTGTTGCACCTCTGGGGATGTAGGGCAAAAGTTCGCTCTATTTGGCAATGGCTGTCACGAGACAAAAATCATTCAGCTTCAGCCAGACATGTTTTATGGCATATATATTAAAAAAAAACCTTAATCTACTCTAAACATAATCTTCCCAATTCTGAAAAAAAAGCGCTCTCTTCCTAGCGTTATGTACTCTGACTATTTTAATGGAGCTTCCCTGTTTGGCAGTCCCCCAAGTAACCCAGGTTTCCCTCCAGCAGCACATGAGAACAGCCTGCACACACACAATTCAGGCTTCCCGGTGCTTTTAGGAGAAGCCTACTGACCGAATCAAAGATAAGTGCCGTCTGTATTATTGTGACAGCTTAACGGGGGAGTGTCAGCGATAGAAGAGAACTGAATTTCCTCGCTGTGTACCACTTACAGAAAGCATCACTGAAGCACAGAAGAAACTCAGAGATCAATGAGGCTACAACCTTGCAATCTGAAGTTATGAAAGTCTGTGGAACACGAGTTGGAGCTTGTCATAAAGTTAATGAAAAACTTATCTGCTTAATCTATTATAGGGGAAGTTGAATCCTTCCCCAGTGACTAGTCCAGCAGAATCTTAGATTATGAGAATAAATATTCAAATTCTCCAATGCTTCTCTATACGAGGAATTCATTTCCTGCCATATGAAACACATTTATGGTCAGATAGAAAAAACAAACACCAACTGTGTATGATATCCATGCACAAAGAAAGGCAAAGGTTGGGGGCCTGACAAGGAGGATCGGCCTTAATTCTGGAATCCTTCCTAGGTGAGTGGTTGGTCTGATGAACAAGCCAGAATGAAGCCCATTAGTCACATAATACAGCACCTAATGCTCCAGCACTGTTAGCTCAAGGAACAACTCTTCTCAGACAAGCTTGTGAACAGCACTTAGATATTTTGCTTTATCTGTTATAAAGTTAACTCGAAAACCTAGATCCTAGATGGCAAGCCAGGTTGCCTACTCTCTAGCAACACCTAACCATGTAAGCATACAAACACTGAGTGTCTCCACAGCCAAAGTTTCTTATGCACATCTCAGTAGGCAGCAAGAGTAGCAGGAGTGCCTCACTGTGAATGCTTCAAAAAGAGTAGCAGCAGGAATCTGCCCTTCTACAGACCAGTTCCAACAGATTTGAAAGGTAGGCTGTTCTGGACAAGATGGCATTCTCCCCTTCAACTCCTTTTCACCAAAGCTTGTTCATCTGTAGCCACAGTCTTGAAGTTTTCTCCAGCAACCTGTAGGGACTGTCCCACACAGCTGCAATCCCTAGGCACCCTACACTCCCCTGCTGACACACAACAGGTTTCAGGAGCTGCAGATTCTGTTTTGGGCATCCGGTACCACATATCCATTTGAGGCTGTGAATCAGCTTCCTCCCACACAAGAGTTAAATCCCAAAGCAGTCAGACTCCCAGCAGCACTTTGAGCATAACCACTGTTAAACCAGGTGAAACTAGTCAGACTCAGGGAAAACTCTTGGCATGGAATATAGCAAGTGCCTGTAGGCATGCAAGTGCTCAGACACAGTATTGATAATAGAAACAGCTTGTGATCTGTGGTGCTTTACACTGGATACACTTCCAAAAACAAGTAAAATAGATGAGTAGGGAATTCAGTCTAGCGTATACAGACAATTTTTGCCACTCCTCTGTTGAATTCTTTAGCCTTAACATTAAAGTCTACATAGAAATATGTTGTGTAGCTTAATTTTATCCAAAACACCTAATAAGAGCAGGGAAAGCTAAAGAATAAGGGAAATAGAAGGCAAGAAAAGATCAGAGAGAAGAGTGAAGCTTGCAGTCTATTCAAGAATTACGTATTACACCTGGAATCTCAGAGTCACCATTATTCTTCTTTATCATTAATAAATGAGCATTCTTTCCAAAGTAAGTTAAACCTGAAGTTGCTTTGCTTTTGTATTCAACTGTGTTATCTTAGGTAAATGTATACACTCCTAGCTTAAGGTTATTAAGAGAATTTGCCTCCCTAAAAATTTATTTGGTGGCTCACAAGAATTATTTTTCACTCTTAGGATGGATTTGAAGAGTTCCATCAGTCATACTTCATCCCCAGCTGGTAATAAGCAGACCATTACATCTGATTCATTGCTAGTAAAATTAAAGCCTCTGGATTTATTCTTATGGAGAAGACAAAGCTCTTTCTGTTTAAGAGGTCTAAGATGTAATGATGGAAGGCCTCCCAAAACACTTCTGCCAGAGCAAGGTAACTTTTTTCTTGAAATTCTTTGAGGATATTTCTTGACAAAGATCTAATAAGTGTGTATTTTGATAATAAGCAGCACACGCCTGAGAGAAGTTTACCTTAAACTTTTGGTAAATATAATTGATATAAGTGACATTGCAAAACTTGAAACGTACCTCGTCCCCATGCATATTAGCAACATACTTGAATTCTGGAATGCCAATCTTATGTTGGGTTGGAAACCTTCCCAGAACAAGAACCCACAGGTCTCTACCTTTAAGAGGGGAAGGGGAAAAGACAATTTTTTAAACAAAGTATAAAATGATACAAGTCTTAAAGAACAAAAAAAAGTACACAAGAGTTGGTCATCAAGCAGACCAACAAGTTCCCATATTTCATAATTGCACAGACGATCCTATAATAGTGTTTTCAAGTCGATTTATTTATAGGAATACTTGTTAAATTAGTCATAGGAACAAATGTTCTGTCTTCCAACTGAAAGCGTGCTGTGAATCCTGAAATGTCAAGAACATTAAAACAGTGAGATTTGGGGAAAAAAAAAATATATTTTCCTAATCAAATTTTACAGTCAAGATTGTCAACCAAATTAAACAAGCAAATACATACTATTTATATTTCATACTTATCACAATGAACAAACTTTTTTCTTTTTTTCCCCCCTAATTAAAGACAAGGTAGAAAAGCTGAACACATACATGAATTACTGCTCAGGGAAAAAATACAAAGGAGATGGCATGCACAGAAACACGTCCCAAAAATTCGCAACATAAGAATTAGCAGCAACAGAAAG
This sequence comes from Alectoris magna, assembly GCA_030625065.1. Classification (NCBI taxonomy): domain Eukaryota; kingdom Metazoa; phylum Chordata; class Aves; order Galliformes; family Phasianidae; genus Alectoris; species Alectoris magna. Next base: position 163,015,882 of record CM060560.1, on the reverse strand, counting down.
AGTGTTAGTTAAGATCATTAAAAATGCACAGGAAGCTGAGCTTTATTTAAGTAATAAAATAAGTAAATATTTAGGAAATCCTGATTTAAAATGGGAGAGGGCTTTTTTGTTGATGTTATTATTGGTAGTGATATTGTGGCATTTCAGAGCTCTTCTATAGAACTGTGCTTCCCACTAGGCTGCTCCCGGAGGTGGGCCAGCTCTGCTTTCAGCAGATGGCAGCAAAGAAACCGGACCAGTTCCTTGATAGCATCAGTCACAGCCTGTGGGCTGCTAATGGCCAGACCTCGCATGCATATTGCCTGTCCCCAGCTCTCACACACTGCTCAGTGGGACCTACAAGCTATCTCAGGGGAGTCCAGCTGTTATTATTTATCAGCAAGAATAGCTATAAAGAGCATTACTTCCTACACTACTGTGGATCCACAAGTCTGTAGGAAACTCTGGAACACAACAGTTTCCCAGAGGTAGATCCCATAACCCTCGTGGTCCAGCTGCAAGGAGCCATTACATAGCTAGAAAGAAAACAGGAGCGCTGCACCAACTGTATTATCTTAGCAAACAGGAGACAAATGTTGAACCAGAAGCACTACAAGATGCATTGAAACAACTGTGAGCTGACTAAAACTGAAGTCAGTGGTTGCCAAGCTAAGCTCACTTCACAGGTTGAATTGGAATCTCAGGTTAATTAGGATCAGGAAGCAGTGAGACAGCAATGCCAGCAGACAGACCGAACAAGGACTGCTGCCAGCATTCCCTAGTTGTACACAGTCACTCCAAAGACATTGTTATTCAATCCTTACATACACAAGGCTGAGAGATGCCACCACTGACACACACTACAAAGGACAATGTGAGCAAGCAGTCATCCAGAACATCCAGAAATGAGTTTGTAGTAAGTGCTTCGGTGAGAAAGCTATTCAACTTGGTTGTGTGCAGAGCTAACGTTTCATTAATAATAATAACAATAATAAAAGTTCAACCTCTGTAAGTCTAGACAAGCAATAGAGTGGAGAAGCCAGAGATACTAGCTTTTAAGCACATCTTTCTTCAAACAGAAAAGAAAAAGGAAGCACCAGCCCCCAGAACCCTGGTCCTTCTCTCCTCTAAAACCCAGAGGTCCCTCCCAACCCCAGCCATTGTGCAATTCTGTGGAAACAGGACAAGACTTACTTGAAGTATGTTTGGAACTAGGAAAAAAAAAAACAAAAAACAGCAATACTGAAAGAAAACATGCTGCTTTTATTCATAATCCAGCATGCATGAGACTCTGAGCCTAACTTCCACATCTATAACACGTTATCCTCTCTCGGTTGTATCCAGAGGTAACCTACAGTGAGCTACCAAGAAAGTCCTTCCCTCTAAGCCACGCTCTCCTTCCCTCTATTGGAAAAAAATAAAAATAGAAAATAAACTTCAAAAAACCCAGATATTCCTCCCCAGTGTTAAGCTTCTCAGTTGCCACGCCGACTGCTGCACTGGGAGCTACCTACCTGCTTCTGACTGCAGCCTTTCCACCCTAGCTCAAACCACAGGCTCAAACCTGCAGCCTACCACACACAGCTTCCCTGGCCAGGCATTGGTCAGGTGAAGCAGCAGTGCCAAAAAGCATATCCAGCACCTAAAAGACTATGGTGAAACTGTAAGATTAAGGCAGCAGAAGGCCTATACAAGTGCTGTGCCCCAGCTCTCTCTTCTAGATGGAGACTAATACAGTTAAGCTGTAGATCACTTATTTCCTACAGAGGAGGCATACACTTTCTATAAGGTTACAGATCAATCCAACTCCAGGACTGCCTGTTATCAGGGTGAGCAGCAAGCACAAAGGCAAGTCTTCAAAATAGCTTAGAGACAACAGGTTGAGCGTATTACATGTCAAAAGCCCTCTAAGAGGAAATGAAATATGCGCCAAATAAAAGCATTAGTTTCCTCAAATCCTTTTTCATTTCCCATACGAACACAAAGCAGTGACCTAAAAGGTGAAGCAGCTGAAAGTGGGATAGGGACTTCAAGCTAACCAATATATTAACCATGTTTGCATTATTTTCCTATATCTAATTACGTAGCACATAAAACGCCCAACCAGTTACAACAGACAAGCAGTACTGTAGTCCCTAGAAGAGTGAGGATCTTCTCATCAATAACCAGACATTGAGATTTGCCTCTGCTTCCTTACATCAGGTCTATCTCAAATCTGACTAGGGGCAATGACGACTGACATGCGCATCCATTGCATATAGGCTTTTTGGGTTATTTTACAAGCTAACGTAGAACAGCACCATATTTTTAGCAGCATTAGCACTGTACCGTAGTTCTAAAGCAACAAGAACCCACCAATGCTACAAGCTATTTCTGCGTCACTTAAGGCTTTCTGCAAATGAAATATATTCTGATTTAAAACAAATGAAAACAATTTTTAAGAAAGACTACGTTTCCAGTGCCTTAGAATCATAGAATGGTTTGGGGTGGAAGGGACCCTAAAGACCATTCAGTTCCAGCCCCTACCAAGGGCAGGGACACCTCCCACATGACCAGGTTGCTCAAAGCCCCATCCAACCTGACCTGGTCTTCCAGGCATAGGGCATCCACAATTTCTCTGGGAAACTTGTTGCAGCACCTCACCACCCTCTGAATAAAGGATTTCCTCCTGACATCCAGTCTAAATCTATCCTCTTATAGTTTAAACTGTTACATCTTACCACTGCACTCCCTGACAAAGAGTCCTTCCCCAGCCTTCCGGTAGGCCCCCTTTAGGTACTGAAAGGCTACAATGAGGTCTCCCCAAAGCCTTCTCTTCTCCAGGCCAAACAAGCCCAGCTCCCTCAGCCTGTCTTTGTAAGAGAGGTGCTCCAAACCTCTGATCATCCTCAAGGTCCTCATGGGAAGCACAAGGAAGAGCTAAGTATAGACTAGCATTAAGTACTGATCTAAATTGGTCTTTCTAGCATGAATGTTTAGACTGTTTATAGTTTGTGTGCACGAGGGCCATCATAATGATAAACACTCCCATGAACTGAGATATCAATTATTTTCCAGCACATCCAGCTTGTGAGAAGCATTAAGCTTACCATTAACAATTAAAATAAATTCCTGGGTCTGCTCAGCCTGCAGTACCGGATAATGAACCTATAAGGGATGGTGTAATATTCTTTCCATATAGCAGTAATTTACTGCATATAAAAAGATTCAGCAGATAAAGTTTCCTTTAATCAGTAAGCCCTAGATAACTCTGTTTTCATAGCTGAAGTGAACAGCTAAGCTACCTCCCATGCTTTGCATCAACCGAACATACACTGAGAAACCATTCCTCATTGCCAAACCAGAAATGATTTCAGTTAATCACTGAACTAACACTGCAAATAATCAAGACAAACTTGCATTTGTAATTGCATTGGAACAAAGCTCAATTACACAGCTTCTGGTAGGGTGAGCAGATTTATTGATAAGTTTTCTAGCTTTGCCATGGCCATATTCATGACATGGTATCAGTATTCTAAACAGACCCACAAAAACTGGGAATGAAAATGGAGAACTGAAACTGATCTCCAGATCAAGCGAGAAAGAAACAAGATTATTTGTAGGCCTTGCAGTCTGGGTTACACTCCTTGTTTTGTTCTGAAGTTTACTTCTGCTTTTCTTCTCTTTGTTCTTTATAGCTCCATTTACGAAAAGGAGTTGTTCCAAAGGCAGTTGTGGCTAAGAAGTGAAGTGAACTAACTAGACAATGCGCTGTCCATACCCCACAGACCCAGCCAACCAGCTTAAATGTTTGCATGGAGATCCACTTTAACTAATGAAAAGCAGTATGCTGACTACAGCTCTCCCAAGCTGGCCGTATACATGCTACACATCACCTCAGCATGGATCAGCATTGCTGCAGATCCTATCCATGAGGCACTCCCTTCCTATAAAGGCATAAGGCAGGGAGGAAGACCAATGCTAATTAGAACACAAATTCCCAAACCAGTTCACGCTGGCTCCAGATCTAACTAACACCTCATTTGAGCAGTACAGCACTGAGCATAGGTCATGCAAAACTTGTTCTGACTTTGACTGGAAAGTTGAATTTTTAGATGTCTAACTCAAAGCCTCAGGTATGAATCTACGTGGATCCATTTCTGTTGCCTATTAAAAAAAAAAACATAATGCAAGCTTAAGAAAAAAAGACAGTATGATACCAGTCATTACAGAAATCAAAGTAAGGGCTTCAAGCAAGACCCTTGAGATTTTAAATAAGCCACAACAATTTACATTTCTTTCTATTTCATATCCTCTTTCTTAAGCAGAAGTAGTAAGTTTTTCCTCAGGTTTGACAAGAAGTAGCAAATCATCAGGGTGGCTCATCCATAAATATGAGTCTCTAAACTCTAGGGGCAACCATCTTAGTATGTATACAGCAGTTAAATAGAAAGTATAAACAACTTTGTCGTAATTCTTCAGATCGCTATGCACCACTGGTATTTCAGCAATCTTGACAACTTAACCTACCAGGGCTTCATTCTATCGTGCACCACACAAATTGCTTAAACATACGTTTCTGTTCCCTAAAACATACAATCAAAGCAGTGCAAGATAAGAAGGGAAAGGGGACTAAACAGGCAAGGTTTTGATCTATGAGAGCATAATAGGGTGGCGGTAACACCTTAGGCATAGCTTTTATCGTATCAATCATACTCAATTCCAGTATAAGCAGAAGAGCTTCAGCCTAGATTCCACGATGAGAACAGCAGTGAAATAAACATACCAGCTGATGTAGGAGCTTCCACTGCAAAAGCAGCCGCTACTATAATTATGGTTTGACAGAAGAAAGAGAAACGATGCAAATAACTGCCACATGCATTACTTATACAAAACACTGCGGGGAGACAGGATGGTATGAGTTGCTCCTTGTAAGTTCTTCTGTAGATACACCACAATTCCCACACAATCTCTCAAACACTCTTTAATCCTCTTTAACAGTGCATACTAATATTAGAAACATTTCCTTAACTGTATTTGGCAACCTTCAGCTATGTCTTTGGGTACTCCATCCTAATATGCAACACTAGTGTAAATCCAAATTAACTATTACTGTGCAAGATGCGAAGAGATCTTGACAGCTTTCTTTTTATTGCAGAACTGTGTCAGGGTATCTTACAAACAGCATGGGACACCTCTTTTCTGAGACTTTAACTACTCAGATTTGCCATCATCAATCCAAGTTGGAAAATCTAAAGGTATTTTGAAATTTGTCTCTGCAAGAAGATTGCCCAGCAGCACACAGCTTGATTCAGATTCCAACAGAAGTTGAGAGTTGGCAGCACGCTGAATGATTCTGGTTACATAAATAAGCAGGATGACTGATACGGTAGTACTACAGAAGTAGCATTATAGACATGAGCAAATATGAAAGTTTAAGCCAGCCAGACTGTTGTATAAAGCATCTTCTAGACTACAGTAAGTAAAAAAATAAAATATCTTTCAGGGATATAAACTTTGTAAATTATCAGCCAGTAAAAGGCAGCTGCGTTTGCTCAGAAAACAGACATTCTAGATGAACAGTTTATACTCTGAATAACCTGCATACCTGGACCAAGGGCCAGACAGATGTATAAGCAACTGTAGGACATCAGTTTATCCTTGCTGTCACTGTACCATATTCTCATGGTCTACTGAGGTAGAAAGGATTATCTTAAAGGCTTGGACTGGATTCCATTAGTAATGAATGACAAAACTGATATCCAAAGAGAAACTAGGATGCTTAAAACATAAGAAACTCCTCAAGGTATTTTGAAGTGTTAAAGACAGATCAGTCACATACATTAATCATGCAAGTCTGACAGTGTTCAGCATGGTGCATATGTAAGCAGAACAAACCTAAAAGATCCTCAGATAACATTAGATTACTGTGCCCAGCCCATACTCCAAAAATCAATAGCACTTCTTATCCTGGGAGAGGGGGCAAAGGTCTTACTACTTGTTTTGCTTTCCCAAGTACCCTGCTTAATAAAGAAACTGTAAAAGAGATCATACTTCACAAGAACTATTCTAGCCGCACTGTTCCTAATAAGGTTGCAGTCAAGAGTGAAAATCATCCATAAGGAAGCGAATGCTTAATTGATGTACTACCCATACTGTTTTGTTTCAAGGAGTTAGGACTACCCTGTACTCTCTATTTCCACTTGTCAACCTTCAAGTGCTAATACAGACTACCCCATTTCTGTCAGTTTGCGGTATTTCTTGAGACACAAAGGATTAGAAAGGTTCAACCAGAGATGCACCAACATTGACAGTTACTGTGCTGATGATGCTGTTTGACTTCTTGCTTCTGGTCTCTTCCCTTGTATCCTTTCTTAGAGGCTTATGGCTATCTCTGAAGGCTATACATAAGGAAAAATAATAATTTCTCTATATTCAGTTAGCACCCATTTCCAGAGACTGTATCAGCCAATTCAATTTAGAGTCAGCAAGTGCTAAGCAAGACTGTAGGAATAACTTCAGATACTGTTCATTTGTAATCAAAGCATTTGAAAACAGAAGGGGGTCAGAACAGCTCATAGTTCTTGCTTATCTGCCTAAAGACTTATACATCTTTGGTTGACCACGACATATATAGCTGCTTAAGCAATTCCATGGGACTTGTGTCTTATGATAACAATCCTCTGTTTCCCACGTATATGTGACTCATCATGCAGTACCATTTCTAGTTCTCATAATCAAGCTGATGATACTCTTGATATTTAAAAGCATGGAAAACTGCCAACACAAAGCAGTTTCTACAATAGCACCTTGTATTTGAACACAAGAAACAGAAACACATTTTTAAAAGATCCAGACAAAAACAATCCAGAAGGGAACACTGTTTTAAAATTCATGTACACTAATCCCATTCAATGTTGGTCGCTGAGGGGAAAACTCCACGGACACACAGAATTACACTAAACAGGCATTCTCTGTTATTTACACTCCTTGCTTTCATACTCACTCCCAGAAACCAAACAGACTGTTTTTTCTCTTCACCAGCTCTTGCTTCTATTAGCACAGGATTTTTAAGCCAAATTTACAGGCGTGCGATTTATATTATTTTCTGAGAGAAGTGTAAAACTGGTATACTCTAGTAGTTTTCACAAAAGCAACCATATCCATGATACAAAGAAATGCTATAAATTCACAGTAATACCACTGGATTATCACAAGCAAAGTGACTGCTCATAATGCAAGCCAGGCACAAGAAGGGGGATGGTTTCAGTGTAATTTATCCAGATTAAATGGTTTTATTTGGCCTAGGTTTTTTTGTTTGTTTGTTTGTTTTAAATGCCAAAGGCAGAGGAGGCCAAAACTACTCCTGCCACTTGAAGCCAAGAGAGGGAGAAGAAAGCCAGGAAGAAAGCTCTCTAGGCTGTTGCTCCTAGGTGGCTGGAAAGTCACTAGTACACTTGGAGGGCCTTGGTGTGTTGAGGTACCTTGTTTTTCTTGCCAAGAAACTTTCTCAGCATACCTCCTTCAGCATCCTTGGCATGCTCTAGACATTGTATTTGTCACTTTTTTTTAAATCAAACTGTTTGGAGAGGAAAAAATCCAAGATCAATTAATTTATTTTAAACAATACAATTGTTATCATCATCACCTTTGTTCCTGGATTAGTTAATAAGTTACCTTAGTTTGACCAGTTGCTTCTAGATTCTCTCATAACGGGTTAAAAGAAAGTCTAGATTTCTAGATAAATATTAGTGACTGCCTTTTAGGAAAGGCAATCAATTTTAACAAACATTACAGGAACATAAAATCCAGGCAATGTGACTACCAACAGCAAATGAAGCAACTTCTTTCTCTCATCAAGAAAGTGTGTTCTGGTAATGTTTGTTTCCTCCTGGATTTTAAGATCAGCATAATGTAACTGTGCATCAAAGCAAGATTTGTACTGTAACTTATCTCAAGTCATCACAATTTGGAAACGTGCTTTGTCAGAATCACTTGATTTGCACATGGCCAGAAGCACATACTGGGGAAGTATTCTATGCTTAACCTGTTCTTAGAGTTTTCTCTAGCTGTTCACGGAGAAAAGAATACTGAACTAGATTGGACTTTTGAAATGACACAGTAGGAATCTATTTCTTATTGAAAACAGTTTCCATTATTTTAGCCTTAGGACAAATTTTACTTCATCAGATCTGCACAAGCACTCCTTGCTCAAATGTCTCAGTCCCTTGGATGCTGAACACACCTGCTAGGAACAAACAAGAAATATGACTCAACTGTCCTAAATCCACTGTGAACTCAGCATGTAACACAGCAGCTACAGTCATTCAGTTAAACAACTTCAGCTGCCACATACCAAACTTACCCATAACAATAAGAATTTGCAAGTAAGCCCTGGACATCAAGCTGCAGAACTTTCTTCTTAAAGCATAATCTAAGCTCTCTCGTGTCTGAATTACTGCATAGGTGATAAAAGTTCCTGTGTCCAAAGTAGAACCATTTACAGGCAGGGCGGCCTATTCACTGGGAGGGGGAAGAGAGCTACACCCACACCTACACATTTTTCTCTCATTTCAATTAACTTCCTAATTCAAAAGAAGTTGGAAAAAAAAAAAAAAAAAGCAGAAAGCAACTGCACACATTCAACTTTCATTCACAAGGGAAAAATCCAGCTTTATAAAAAAGAATCTAGATCTCTTCTGCACATGACCAGATGTAGAAGAACAGTCTAAGGAAGAAATGCTTCAGGGTTAGAAGTTGCATCTTGCCTACATATGTTTACATTTGCACTGACTGAACTAGCTAGACACAATATGCCATACCACAACTGCATACAGTAAAGCTTTAATTAGGAAACACTGGGAATCAGCAACACTGTTAGCCCAAGGTGCCTACAGCTCAGGCATGGACAAGAAAGATGCAAGGTGTACTACTCTTATCCTCTAAAGCTGCATCACCTAGAGTAGGGTAGGAGGGATGCATTACTGTACTCCCCTTGCAAACAAGAGGAAAATGGTTGATCATCTGTGAAGAGCATAGGCATCAGAGAGCAATCTTCTTTCTTTTCAAGGAAGCCTGAGACTAGAATTTGTTTAAAAATTTAAGACCTTGTACTGTAAGTTGTAATTCAGCTCACATCACTAAGCTAACATCAATATTCACCCAATTCTCCTTATTCCCAGGGAAATACAGACAGACTTTTTACACAGTCCGATAGTGACAGGACAAGGGGGAATGGTTTTAAACTAAAAGAAGGCAGATTTAAGTTTGATGTTAGGTGGAAGTCTTTACTCAGAGACTGGTGAGGCACTGTAGCAGGCTGCCCAGAGAGGCTGTGGATATTCCTGTCCCTGGAGGGGCCATGGGCAGTGTGACCTAGCAGCTGGCAACCCTAACCACAGCATAGGGTTGGAACTGGATGATTATTAAGATGCCTTCCAGCCCAAGCCCTTCTGTGATTCCGCGAAGATCACCCCTCTTATTTGTATGGCTGGAGACTTTTTATATGTACACACGCGCGCACACACAGCGCTCCAAAAAGCAGAAGCCTCCAGAAAGTAAAGGGGAGGGGGTGGGGGGGGAAAGGTAAATTAGCAGCCTTTTGTGTAACTGAAGCTCTTGGAGTACTTTGTGTTTTGCCCTTTTTGGGAGGTGGAGGGTTAGGGAGTGTATGTTTGATTTCACATCTTCTACCTACTTACTTTCCCAACACCCGTTAAGGGATGTGTAACCAGACATGAACCAAACTATACCCACCAGCTGCACTTGGTAATTTCAAGTCACAGTAGGCTGCCAACATTGCTACTGGTGATAATCACACCCAGTCATCACTTCTGTCTACTTCTAAGCAAATGTGGAAACCTGCATAGCCTTACTGAGGGAAAAACAGGATGGCTGTACTTTACTACTCTAAATAAAGGAAGAAAAGCTTGACAAATACACTCTGCTCCCTGCTTTCTAGTCCAGAAGCAGAGAGGAGGCAGGAAAGCTGTGATTTTTCCCACAGTTCAGGTTATAGACAAACTCTGCTCACAGGAACTGTGTACTATTTCTAAGTAGATTACATTTCCTTTCCAAAGTTACAACAGAAAGATTCCAATACAAGAAAAGTTTTTGTATAAAGAATGTTTGGACTATGTTGCTAAGACAGGTTTCCTTCAAGCAGTTGTTTGAAAGTCTTTTTCTCTCCTTCCTCCCCTTATTTTCCTCTTTTTTATTTTCCTCTCCTAGGAAGAATTTCTGATCCAGTAAATTTCACAGGAAAAAAAAAGCATTTCTGACAATATTTTCTATAAGAATTGTGTTTGAGTTGCATGTGCATGCACATACACTTCCATCATTATTCTTTAGGCATAGGAGACCACGTAGAAGGCAAAGACGACTGACCAATTCACAGTAAAGGTAAGGAAAGAGATTTAAGCAAGTTATTTGTCCTCATTGCAAGAGAAAAGGAACATGAATACAGTCAGTTTCTACACCTCTAAGATTGACTTCAATGTCTTTCAAGCCAAACATGCAACACTGGCCCAAACTAACTACTCTTTCAAAGTTGTGTAGGAAGCATAGGCAGTCTGTCAGGGCATTGCTGACAGAATGAAGTCATTTTATCAGACAAAAAAGCATAACGTTTGACTATCAGAAGATTAATTGCATACAAAGGACTGATGCTGCATTACAGTAGTCAAAGTACTGTAGAAGGTGGAAGTACTGTGGCTTTTCTCCCATAGTCAGACATGTAAAGTATGCACAGTTAAATCAACTCTGGTAACTAAGTTGCTAGAATAAGCAGCCAAAGGACAGTGGGGAGAGAGGAAAAAATAAAAAAGAAGCAAGAATGGGTAGAAGTAACAATCATGATGAGTTTTAGAATGCCTGCTTTTAAATGAAACTCCAGACTTGAGCCAGATGACTTTAGTGTGCTTTAAATGGGGCCCTTAGAGTGGGACACATCCCATTCATTCTTGTTTCTAAAAACGAACACTGAAAATCTCAATGCTTATATTATCTACACACGCCATGCTTGCATGATAAGCCTGTGATTCATAGGACTGAGGAAATCTGTGGGGTGTGAGACAAGCAGGGGGAAGAGAAGACGAGACATTATCAAGGATTGGAGACAGGAGGAAGGACATTTGCAGCAGTCACTCAAATAGAAGAAACAGTAATACTCCTGCATACATAAACACCTCTCTCACTATGTACATGCACAAAAAGACCCACAATATTCTCTTTAAAGATATCATATTCTCCGTGGATATTCCTCTAGCCAATTTCTTTTTTTGTGTTGAAAATTAACAGCTGTCATTATTACGTTACCCTCTTTTTAGATTCACTGGTTCTCACATTTGGTTTGTACAAACATTAATGAGTAGCACTGAGAAACTCACCTCAAGGTATACTGCATTGGGTAGAGCCTTCTCATTCTTTACGAGCACAGCGCCAGTACCCCAGAGAGTAACCAGAAGAAACTGAAATATGCATCTACAAAATCTTTGTATTCTACTGGAATTGTTCTTGTTTCCTCCACCAGTAAAACTTGTTTTCTAGTACTTAAGAGCATTTGGAACCTAAAGTGTTCCTGATATAAATGTAATACATTTACAGCTCATGATAGTATTGATGGCAGTAACCCAGGCTCCTTACATACTATACTATGAGAAAAGCTTGAAAATACCTTCCTATTTTGCCCCCATGTAGACAGTCTGTATGTGTTTCACACAAATTCTATCAATATATAGACTAGACAAATACAGTAGTCAATCTTTTATTATTGAATATTTTCACTAGAATGCAACAATCCAGAATTCTGTGCTCCTCCGTTAAATAGTCTCCACTAAACACCTACAGGCATTAATCACACAATATCAGCACCGTTAGCAGATCAACATCAACTCCTCATACATCTCAGGCCTAAGTCCCACTGACATCTGGAACGTCTGTCTAGGTTCTCCAACTATAGTACAAGGTAGGCACACACTTCCTACTGCACTACACAGCCCTCATCACTAGCGTGCCCTTCAGCTGAGTGACAGCTGCTTATGAGATGCAGACCTGGGCACGTGGCATTCTCTTCTATTTTCTGAGGAGGGAAACCCATGAATGTGGGCAGGAAGGTGATGTGGTGAGCTCCAGCAGGTACCTCCTCCGAGCCAGCGAGAAACCTGGTCTGCTGGCAGCCCTGCCAAGTACGTCTTCACTGTAGTACATACATATGCATATGTACAAACACAACCAAGCAAGAATAGCCTCTACGTGTCAGCATCTGTTTATAGAGCAGGGATAGCAGAATGCTAATAAATGAGATATTCTTTTTTGTTTACTGTTACGAGTTGGAGATGTGTTTAAGATCAATGGATGGAACGTGCCAATTCAAAAGCAACAAACAGCAACTGAATAGTAAACAGGATGATTAAATCACATAGTTCTGCCCTTAAATAAATAAAAGCACATACCAACTTTTATCTACTTGCAACAAAGCTGTCCTACTTCTGAAAGTTTCTAGTGAAACCAGAATAAAACCTGGTCAGTTTATTGTCCTTCTTGTTTCCCTGATAACAGAATTGGCTAAAGAAGAGTTAGCCTTCTAAGTGAGCTCTTCATTGTGTAAAAGTAGAGGTAGATGAACCATATACAACCTTCTTTGCTCAGTGGCCTAAGGAAGATGTTTACAACTATTCCAATTGGACTAGAAATCTAAAAATGCAGACTAGCCTCCAGAAGATATAGATGTAAAACAAGCTGAAATTGCCTTGCTATCAACTATATCTGAATCCAGAGTGTATCCGAAAAGAAGATTTTAATGAGGATGAATCTACTATGAAAGCCACTCAACTGTTTTGATGTTGCTTATCCTCTCCAAATAAGATTATCACCGGGACTACTTAATTATCATCCTTATGTCTGCTATCCTACCCTTCCCCTCCACCCACCCATGTAAAAAATAAAATAAATGCATGTTACTTCTAACAATGAAAAGCTATGGATAATACGTGCGTTGAAATATCATCTTTCTTTAGAAAGACGCTGTAAGATTCATTAGCTACAGAGTCAGTCTTTGTTTTCCACTAGGCTGGCATTAGGCAGGCAAGGTTAATTATGACCACACTGCATCCCATTCTCTAGGCTGACACAGCTGTGCAGTCTTCTCTATTATTACAGAGCATACGTACTGTACTGAGGTTGAATACTGTGCAGATTAGAAAACACAGCTCCTGCCAAAGGTCTCCTACAAGCTTATTCAAACAACACATCAGAAACAAAGAACAAGAGTGTCCTGAGCCACCACACATTTCCACAGTTTGACCTTAAGTAACTTCATGAGGAAAGCAAAGTTCTTTTTGGCAGATATGTGCCTGTCACTGCTGTACGGATGGGTTTCTGAGAAGGGAGGAACTGCACTTCCTTGAATTTAATTGCATAATGAATGGATTCCTCATCACGTTTATGGGAATTGTCATCCGCCATTGACCAACCTGTTCCATATTAGGTTTAGGGAGTTTTTTCTTCCATTCAGCTCATGAAAGAGAAGGCCATCATTAGTCATACATGGAAATAGCCCAGAATACAGTACCCAACGCTCCACCTGCATGAGCCAGATGCCCGTGCCAGGTATTGAGGTTTCATTTATTACCTTTGATACCCCTGCTTAAGTTTTTTGACTGCATTTACATATCCCCTCTCCTCATACTCCATGGTAACAGCTTGCAAGGTGAAATGAGTAAGCTAAGTATCATCTCTTTCAGTGTACAGACATGAAGACTGAACAGGCCGTTGCTAATCTAGAATACATTCTTCCCAGTAAACTGGCAGAGGAGCTGTGAATTTCCATGTGTTGATGTAAATTACCACAAACAGACTGAACATCTTCTACATTGTTTTCCAATAATGTTCTTGGTACTGGTTTTGTTGTGTACTTTGCCATTTATGTATAAGCATGTCAAATGAACACTTTCTCTAAATCTCCCCTCATATTTATCTGTGATAAATCACACTTGACGGCTCAGCTGTCATGAAGAAGTGACTGGCTCAGTGGGAGAGACATGAATACTGGATTTCTTTAACCGTGACCTTAGTGAGGCCGTCAGAACTACCCCTCCAAGTATCTTTGCAAACTTGGGGACATATGGGTTAGATCAGTAGGCTACAGCAAGGTCAGGAAAAGGCTGAATTGTGAGACCGAGCAATTTGTGGTTCAAGCGACAGCAAGTCATTAACAGCATTCCTCAGGGGCCAGTAATGAGGCTGATACTGTTTAACATTGTCAGTAGGGCCAGAGTTGCCATTCAAAGGGGCCTTGAAAAGCTGAAGGAATTTCTCAACCAAAGGATCATGAAGTTTAAGAAAAGCAAATACAAAGTCTTCCTTCTGGAGCAGAACCACCTTATATTGGGATTATCAATCCAATAATTTCATGTTTGCACAGGCTGCAAATTGACTACCTAAGTTTCAGGTCTGCGAGCTATGAGTTGCAGGGAGCAACTCATTCCACAGGGACAATAAGACAAACATGAACCCACAGAGTGCTCTTGCAACAGAAAAGGGAACTTCTGTGCTTGGCTGCATCAACAAGAACATAAGCCAGCAGCATGAGGGAAATGATAATTCTCCCCTGTCAGCACTAGTGAATTTATGTCTAGAGTACCATACCTATCTATAAGCTCCTCAGTGCAAGAGGGATACCGTTAGACCAAAGAAAGTCCAATAGAGAGCCACTGAGATTATTAGAACACTGAAGAATGCCTGAGGAGAAGCTGATGAAGGTTGACTTGGTTGACCTGGATGATGTTACAGCTACAACTTTCCACTACCTAAAGGAAGACATATTAATGTCTCTGAACCTCTAGGTGGAGGCTGGAGGAGCAAAATCTATCCTAGAGTAAGAGAAGTGCAAGTAAGAGACCCCCTCATGAGACTGAATGTGTACAAGTCCATGGGACTGGATGACATGCATCCCAGGGTTCTGAGGAAACACTACTTTGGTTGCCAATGCACTATCTGAAAAGTCATGGCTGCTGGGTAAAGTCCCTGGTAACTGAAAAAATGAAAATATCACTCTTGTTTTTTAAAAAAGGGAGAAAGGAACATCCTGGGAACCACAGGCTGATGAGCCTCACCTCACTGCCTGGGAAGATCCTGGAGCAGATCCTCCTGGAAGCTATTTTAAGGTACGTGCAAGACAAGAAGGTGATCTGAGACCAAGCTGGTGGCCTTCTATGTTATAAGCCCTGCCCACGGCAGGGAATTAGATGACTTTCAACATCCCTTCCAACCCAAGCCATTCCACGACTATAGAGAAGATGGACCCAGACCCTTCTTACAGGTGCATGGAAAAAAGACACAACAAAGTAAATTCCAATTAGATGGTAGAAAAATCATTTTTACAGCAAAGGTAGTTAAGCACTGGGTCAGGTACTCCGAGATCCTATAGAATCTCTATCCTGCCAGATGGTGATAATTCGAATGGAGAATGCCCTGAGCAACATAACTTTAAGTTAGCCCACAAGGGCTAGCTTAAAGTAGTTGGCCTCAAGACCTAAATTACTCTATGATCTGCCTGGAGCATGCGTGACTTGTGGCATAAAGAGCACCCAGCTATTCCTGTAGAAGAACTACCTGTAGTCATCTCTTGAAGTGGTGATATGTAGGCCTCCACTGCCCTACATACCTGGGCTTCAAGGACAGATCCTAAACCCTTGTAGAGCTCCAGGTCCACTCAAGCCAAAGATAAATTAATAATAACCAAAAAATAATAATTAAAAAACCCAAGTTTTCACTTCACATTCATCATAATTCAAATTTAAATGACAGTATATAACACTAGATTAATCTAGGTCTTATTCTGATGTTATTTAATAAGTAGCAATATGAAAACAATAGCCATTCATGGCAACAGTAAAATTATGTCTAGTGGCTTTATAATCACCACTCCAATTCATAATATTTTATATTTATCATCCATAACAAGAGACTTACTATACCGCATTCTGAATTTTCTAATATTTAAATTGTTTCTTATCCATGATTTTGCTCTCACAGTTTAGCTAACTGACAACAGTATTATAGCCATACAACATGTGTATACATACATGCATTCCTGCTTTCATCAGCTTAACAGAGAAGAGAGGACTGGAACTTCAGCTCGTTGACCAAAATCTGAAGTTTCATTTTAACCAAAATTATATAACCACTGCCATCACAAAACTTTCTCTTAGTATGACCAAATGAAGTGAAAGATCCTAATTCAGTTCCATCCTCTACCACATTTCACAGGGCTCTAAATGAAAATTCCTTAACAGATATGAGAATCTTTTTATTGCTTAAAAACAGTTCAGTGCTTCTCTATTTTTCCCCCCCTCATCTTTTTTCTTTTTTCCACTGTCACTCTGCTTTACTTGATACTGAGAAAGTTTTTACTGTCCATCTATTCCATTCAGAGGATACAGCAGGTGTGCAAGAAGTGCATAAAGAGTAACCGGTAATCTTTTTGGGAATCACAAAGATATGCTGACAGAGCAAGCGAGAGCCCACATAATTCTCTTCCCACTCACAGTTTGGCAAAGCAGAAGGCAACATACTGAAGTCTGAATAAAGTTTCAGGGCACCACTCATTCACAGCAAGAGGTGATGCATTTCCAGTTTGTTTTCATGCTAATTAAAGTCAGACGAGTTGAACACTTCATGTTATCTGCTTTCAGATGTCTAGATATGAAAGAGCCAAAGTTTCAGTCTCAGGTTGAACAAGGATTTTTGTCCCAGCAGCAGAAAGATAAGCCAAACAGAGACTGTGCCAGAGAAGTCAGAATCAAGTTCGATCATTAAAAAAATAATAAAAAATTACCTAAGTCCCTTCAAGGTAGGGATACAAAGATGTGGATAATTAGTTTGTACATGAGGAACTGTACAGACCTCTTGTGTGAGTGAATAACATAATTCAATATGATTTTGCCTTTGATGAAAGCAAGGACACCGCAGTGTAACTAACTTCAAGATTCCTTGTCTAGTTTGAGCCTTCACATAAAAAGACTTCCTTAGAAATGAGTGTAGACATGCACGGAGATGAAATCACATGTCCATAGCTACCTGACAGCTATTTGCTACCCTGCTGAAACAGACCAGACTCTTTTCAACCAGAAGTTACAATAACATGAGGAAGGATGTGCAGAAATAAACTGCTAGTGCTCTTCACTGTTATCTACCTAGAAGAATACAGAGTTGAAACAAAACAAACTTCAAATACTTTAATTCTAGAAATGTGAAGTAGGATTAGAGGAAGAGATGTTTCCAAAGAATGATCTGGTTTTACACCTCACTTTTGCTTTCTGAATTGATCTCCTTAGCCTTTTTTCCCCCTTTTTCCTCAAAGTTAGGCAAGTGTTTATTACGTATGCTAATAAAGATATTAGAAATGTTAGTATTTAAAGAACACAAAAAGCTTTACCACCCAAATAAAGCATTGCAATGAAGTACCAATCATAGAGGGAAAAAAAAAAAAAAAGTTATAATACATAAGATTAGAAAGTAATACATAAGATCAGAAACCACTGAGTGAGGTTTCTCCTGCCTGGGTCGAGACCGAAATCCTAAATCTTCACTTACAATCTCTGTTCTATGTGGTATTTGATACCCTTTTTCTTTTCAGTCCCTTTTTACTCAGCTTATGGATAAGGCCAAGAGAGAGGGCATTCTGAACATACCCCACAGGTCAGAAGACACACACTCCCTCACAGCCGCACCCGGGACAAGTACTCAGCCCACGGCATAAACACGTTTTAAACTCCCAAATAACAGCTCTACTTCTGAAATTGCCACTCGGTATTTTCTACTTGAAACAGAGATAGGTGTTGGGAGGACTACCACCTAAGTTGCAGCGCCGTAGTGGCATCAGAGCTGGCTACTTAGGCTCAAGCAAAAGGCGGAGAAAACTCAGGAGAGACCGAAGCAGAGAGCACCCGGCGCCCGCGGTTAGAATAGGACCCCCGCAGCCCCCTCCTCAGAGGGGAGCGCTGCTCCATCCCCAATAAAGCAAAACCAGCCGGCGCTTCCCCGCCGCACCCACCTTCCACCGAGCGGCCGATACTGTGCAGGTGAGTGAGGGCCGGGTGGGCAGCGTGCACCTCCTTCAGGTAC
The DNA here is from genome assembly GCA_030625065.1 of Alectoris magna. NCBI lineage: Eukaryota > Metazoa > Chordata > Aves > Galliformes > Phasianidae > Alectoris > Alectoris magna. Next base: position 162,997,798 of record CM060560.1, on the reverse strand, counting down.
GTCTCCAGCTCCTCGCTGTGGTGGTACTTGTAGTCCAGCGCGGCCACCAGAGAGACCAGGCAGAGGACGCCCACCGCCTCCTAGAAAGAAGCAGAATCAAAAACCCGTGACCCCGCTGAGGTACTGTGGTCGGAGGACTCGTCTCTGTCCGGCTCTGCCACAGCCCGCCCGCCGCCCCTCTGAAGGAGCAGATGACTCTCCCCAGCTCTCCTACCCCAACGCCCGTCCGCATGCTGCCACCTCTCCTCACAACTGCAGCCCCAGCGCCGGGCGGGGGCCGCCATCCCCGCCGACCGGCCTCGCCCTGCCCGTGACTGACGCCGGCTCCATCCACTCAGGTCCCCCCGGCCCGCCCAGGGGCCGAGGGAGGACTGGAGGAGGGGAGGGGGGAACTCCCTTACCCGCCCCGCCGACGGTTCTCACCTGAGTGGCGGGTGGCTTCTGTCAGCGCGGCGGTGGCACGGCTTCGCCATGTTCTTCAGAGTGAAGTTGCCGCCTCCCTCCTCTTCCTCCCCTTCCGTGACCCTCCACGTAGGTTACCGGGGGAAAAAGCTGTAGCACACCGCCGGCTGTCTCTGCTGCTGGCTGAGGCGGGGCTGCTCCAGAGGGAACGCAGTGTCCCCACGCGGTTTTGCCCTTTGTTTTTCTCCCCCTGAGGTTTAGGAGGGGGGTGAAACACGCCTGCTAGGTGCGGAGCGACTCCTAAGAGCATATGGGTGTCCAAATCTGACAAAATCTCTACTTGGCAGCTTTTGTTTAAAATTAGTTTTTAATAGGCTTAGATTCACTTGGATTATATCTACAAAATGAAGTGCTTCTGTTGGTTTTTTTGTGCTAACCACATTGCTTTGGGGATGTCCTGTTGTTGGGATTCACCACAGACACATTTTCATCACCTTTTATTGTCTTCTTTAGGACTGAAAAGGACTGAGAGAAAAAAAAATGAAGTTGAGTTCCTGCATCAAAGGATGAGATGGCATCAAGATTTCTTCTAAAATACGATGTAGCTATAGTTGTGTGCTGGAATACAAGTGTTCATGTGTTCTGGAGAACTTCGGTGAGCAAGTCTAAGGGCAGTTTTCTTTACAACTCGCAGCAGGATGCCCTCTGCCACCTTCTGATTTTAGAAAAGCAAATCAGTGTATGATTCAATCCAAAACAGCAGACCCTGTATTCTGGAAAGAAGGCTCTGATCAATAAAAGGTTTGTTGTTATTATTTTTTAACTCAGAAGCTTTTAGCAAAACATCAAAGTGCATTTTGGTGCAAGCATCTATATCCCAATGTACCAAAAGCATATACACCTAAAAATAGTGGTAAGAGATCTGTGTTCAGACATCTTAAGTAGCCTTAGTTCATGGGAAGAACTACCTTGTGCCATATGACAAGGGAAGTATACAGTGTTTAAGGCTACTTGATTAAACAGAGTACATAACATTAGACTTCTGTTGAATGATGTTCCTTCTAACATGGCTTTTTGCAGGAGGTGGCAGCCCCATAACCCTTCTACATTCAAACTCCACTATTTTCTAACACTCAGAAGTTTACAAGACCTTCCCTCACCTTTTGTCAAAGAACATTCTTAGAAGACATAAATATGGGTATCTTTATATTATTTTACTTAGAGGATGTTAGTAGTTGGTTGCAGTTACTTGCATTTGCTACATGGAATGGAGGGAAGCTGTTGGGTTACACTGAATGTGTTCAGAGAAGCAGGAGGCAGGAGTCAAGTACATGGGTCTCACATTTCAATATGTGAGACTTGAATGTGTGTGTATATACATACATAGGCACCTTGAAGGATGATCTGGTGATACCATTTGAGTAAGCAGGAAAGAAAGTATATTTCACTGGTAATCCCACATATACACACTTGGAAACTATCCCACTGTAATCACGTGAAATCAGAGAACTATGACTCTGAGTAGGGTGTTGGCAGCATTGTGCAATGACAGGGGGCTGTAAAAATTAATCTCAGTGAAATGACTAAAAACACCTTTGATAATTGCGCAGCATTATCTCCTTTTGAAATCACACCACTCTTTACTGTATTCAACACAGTCATGGTTAAATTAGAGCACTGCAGTTTTGAGGAATTTCAAAAACACTTCGAAATGATAGATGGTTTCCATGCCAGGTGCTTGCAAGAAAAGACAAGACAAGTCATCCTTTGGGGTGTTATATGAGTTATGTGTAACAGAATCCATTTTTGTTTGTTTATTTGATTGTTTTCAGCCTGCACTATAACAGAAAGTACAAAACTTGAAGATACCTGTTGCTCCTGAACCACTCCTCAGAAGGTTAGTTTAATCCAAACTTGGAAATGATATACCAGTTTACAGGGTTGTTGTTAAGAGTCAGAGCTAAAGACCAAATACTGTGTAAAACTGTCAGTGATAAATCTCCTTTTGTCAAAATCAGGCACCACATGTGTCAAGGCTGAAACTGACTGCAGTATCACTCCCAGCACTGCAGTGGACAGTGATCCCTATGATGAAGCAAGGCAAATGAAGCTCTATTGCTGTAAACAGCATTAACTGCTCTACTCTCAGAAGCGTTCACGATCATCCAATGAAATGTATTTGACAAGCAACTATTAAGACAAACACCTGAGCATGAGTTTTGTAGGAAGAAAATACGATTTTTGAAGTGAAATTCTCACCTGTGAATCTCAGCAGTTACTCGGAAGTAGGTGGAAGTAGTGTAACGATATGAGTAGCTGTGTTGCCCTCTAGTGACAGGTTAAGAAAATCTTGCCCCAAGCAACAGGTAGGAAAAATTCCTCATGCGCTGTAGGACACGCTACAGAAATACGTTTAAGATGGGTCTCAGCAGTAAAAATTTCTGGAAGCTTTGTGGTTTTTGAGAGCCAGCCACAGAACAAATCCTAGCTTTTGTAATCTTGCTCAGTGTTTTGTCATCTGTCATACAGGATTTCATCACTTTCCAAAGATCGGTAAGAAAAATTAGTGTCCCACGCTATAATGGAAGCTTCAGAATATTTTTGGTGAGAAATAAAAGAAGCCACTAACAAGATTTTTTGTTATTATTATTATTTATTTTTTTTAAGGGCTGCTGCTGCTTTTAAAACTTTCCCATCTGGAATAATATCCTAGGCTTACAGACTGGAGCTTCAGGTTCTTTGAGTCTAGGTAGCAACAAGAACCTCACGATCAGATCTGTGGTGTGGGAAAGACATGAGATAAAGTCTTTCTCAAGTGGGAAGGATCAGATGAGTGAGTTCAGTACAAGTGATGACACAGAAGCACGAACTTTGTACAACTTCTCAGTCCTGAATTAGTAGAAACCCAGATACCAATCAATGGAATAAACTGTGATGAAGCCCTTCTGGAATACAACACCCACTGTGCTGAATTAACAGGCTGCTTCTTAGCCTGGCAAAAGTTATTTTCCCTGTATGAAAAAGAACAAAAGCACCAGAAGTCACTCAAACATTCACCAGCTTATTAGCTGTCTCTACTATGCAGCCAGTTCTGAGCTGAGGCTTGCATACTTGGTTCATAAATCTCCCTCCCTCCATCCCAGCACAAGGATTACCCCTGGAGAAGAAAGGGGTGTCCTGCTGTGTCTGGTAATCTGCAATTAGAAAATTATCCCAAGGGGGACTGTTAGCAGCTGGTATAGTTTAGAGCTGTCCAGACAAGCACTGAATTAGCTGGAGAATCTGGAACCACAACTCTCAATTCTCCAATCTTGCAAAGAGCAAAATCTGCGTGCAGCAGAGATTTTGAGCTACTGTATGACAACACACACTGTCATGTGCTGTGGTGGAACAGGTCAGTTCTGCTCCACAGTAGGTTAAAGCATTTATTTGTTTAGATACAGAAAGCGTGGGAATGTGACCTTGTTCAAAGCAATGTTCTTTGGTGTTATGTGTTGGGTATTGTAGTACAGTTGTAAAACATTTTGGATTTATCTTTCTCCTCTTAAACTGGCTTATTATACTTGCCCTTTCAGTAATGCACAAAATTAGACCTAATTTGAAAATAGATTATTTCCGGAATGGCAGAATTTAATTTAGCCCCTGTAGGATATTAGGTCCCTTGGTAGCTAAGTACACGAGACTAACAATGAGGAAAGCCAGGAGGATTTGGTGGGAAGTTCAGTGGGCTAGAAACTGGTGGATTTCTGGGAACTAAATAGGAAAAGGAAGGGAAGATATTTCCATAGGGGTTTTGAGGAGGTGAGAAGACTGAAGTGTGGAAAGATGGGTGAGAAGGTGGAAGTATTATGGACATTGTCCAGATAAAGCAATTGGGAGGATTCAGTGGGAGTGTTTCATGGAGAAAGGAACTGAGACAAGTCTTCCTGCTCACCAACATCCTGCTAATCTGAGTACAGGATAATTAAACTTGAGGGATTTAAGATGTTGACATAGCACCCTGTCAGGTCTCCTAATTTGTATATGAAATGCACTGCAGTTAATACCATGGAAATTACAGAGATTCTCCTTAGATAATTTCTTGCTGATATTAAGCAATACTTTTGAGAAGTCTAAGTTCTGTCCCAACAGCTGGACCAATTTCAGCTTTCAACATGTGGAAATATCACTTTTTGGAAAAGATTTTCTTCATTTTTGCTAACCATCTTCAAATCCAAATATCTTCCTAATTGCCATTGTCATGAAGAATGCAACACTCTTACTCTCATTAATGGCTAGCCTGTCTCTTTAAAACAAAATTCCCTCAGGCCACTTAATCAACGTATCTGTTTCAAGTAAACAATGGTGCCATTTCCTGAACAATAAATTAGGACAGTTTTGGAAAACTTTGTTGTGTAATAAAATAATCCAAACTTCCATTTCTCTGCACTGATTTATGCAAAATGGGCCTTTGCAGAGACAACCAATTAAACAACATGCACTGCAATCTCCTACCAATATAGCAGTATTTTGAACCTTTTTTTTTCCTTTGGGGGGAGAGAAATGAAAGGGGAACTTTTTAGATATCAATATCTATGAATTTACCAATCAGCAGTTAAAAAATGAATGTTTAGTGATGCAGTAAACAAACGTGCAACTTGCTTGACCTCCTTGAAGGCAGCTGGCGAGCCTTTCTTGGATTAATCTGTACTTGCTGTGTACTGGTTAGACTGTTGTTTATTAAACCATATGGTTCTGTGAGGCTCCATTTCTCCAGAGGCAAGGGTGTGGTGTCATAGTCAGATTCAACTAACCTAAAACTGAACTGACGCTGAGAAAGTCATAACAGCACCCAGACCTGCTGCTTCCTATTTCCTAGTGTAGGCATGCAAGCAGCCATGTGGGCAGCTGGAACAGGGAACTGATTTATCTGGAAGGTAATCCAGCAAGCACACATAAACGAAGTCCAAAAATTGTCTTCATTTTCACCTGGCTCAGCTTGCTGGTCCATCCCTTATAAGCAATGGCCTTGGCTGAGGGAGCAGAAAGGGTAGGTGGCCAGAGAGGAGAAAGAATATGCTTCTTGGGAAAGACCTACCTTGGATCAGCCAGCACCAATCATGTATCTGCAAGTTAGATGGGACATTCAAAGTGAACTGCTGGCAAGAGGTGGGTAGATATGTGATACCATAGGCCAAGAGAGAGATTCTTCAGAGCAGTGGAGTGTGCCCAGAAGAGAAAGACTCTTGTCCTTTGACTGTAACCTCAGTTCTGGTAATGGCTCATTCCTGAGAGGTAGACTGGACATGAAATCCTGTAACTCTTCACTACTAGCAGTATAGGCACAGTATTACTGAACTTAACCATAGATTAATTAGTGTTTATCTAGCCAACTAAATAAAAATCAAAGAAAGATGATGCAATTTCCAGTGTAGAAAGCCCTGTTTGTCTTATGCTGTTGCTTATTCTGCATAGAAAAGGATAATCATTGGCTAGTTCCTTCCAATAAATAAGACTTCCAAGGCAGCCCATTTAGACAGAAAACTTATTTAGGTTATCTTGACACAATTTATGGTTGCAAACTCAATAGCCTGCACAAATAAGCACTGGAAATAATAACTTGTATTCTCAAATGTTTTCAAATCCAGGGAGAAAAGCTGTCCCCAAGATGGGTATGGTGGCTGACAAAAGAGCAGCTTTTCACAAGCAAGATACCTGCCAGAAAATGTCTTACAGTTCTCAGGTGTTGAGTGTGGTTTATTGGAGTTCATGCATAATTTCATTGGAAAAAAACAGTGCTTAAAAAAAATTGTTACTCACACCAGAGATGCCTCTTTTTCTAGTTCATGTTTTATGGAATGACTAGAAGACTTAGAAAGCTTTGATGCAGTGCAAGAAAGACACAGCAAGCCTTAATTTTTGTCTTGGTTAATTGAATCTTTATATGATTAAACTTCTTCTGATATCACTTACTTAGGAATATTTTAAAGTGATTTCTCAATTTAGAATGCTTTGTACTCAAAAGTAAGTCATATAAGAATAATTTTTTTGCTACTTTTTACTTCCCTAGGGGTAACCACTCAGAGTTTTCCCTGTACAGTCAAATCCATGCTTAGAGAAGGTGTACAAGAGAAGGGACACTCTTGCATTCTTGACATATCCTTGGGATGGATGTGTCACAACAACACGTTATAGCGGCCTTAAGCATGGTTATCAGGCACCAAACTGATTTCTGAGCAAGATCCAAATTGCAACAATTAACTGTCCCAGCTTCAGAATGAAAGAAATATTGGGGGTCAGACATCTTCATTTTTATTTTTAATATATGACCGTGTACATAATACAAAATTCTGCATTGGAAGTGAGGCTTTTAACTGTTTAAGAATGAGCTTCTTTTTCACATTTGCATTAGAAATACCTTTTGGTAGTCTCCCACAGAGGGTGCCTGAAAACGTGCATGAAGAAAGCAAACATTAATTCCTCAGAGAGCCTGTGGTGCAGATCATTAAATCAAGTTAATGCAAAGGTAGCCATCATTTTCAGACTTCTATTGAAATTTACGTAACTGACAGCAAGATTGAATGTTGCATGCATTTTGAACCTTCATGTACTGCTTACCAAAAGTATTTCTGTAGTGCATTGTTTTTCATGTAATATTATTTTATTTTTTCCATTCTGTGCAGTTTGAATGGATGACTATGAATCCTCAGTCTGCTCTTTTCATTACATGCTCAATAACTTTTTTTGAGGCTTTACCTTGACTGCTCCTATGCAAGCCTAACTATATAACTAATTGTGTGACAAAAGAAGACTGGACTATTCAAATAATTATTCATCCTTTAGAATGATCTTGTTGTGGGCTAAAACTATAACTTGCACTACATATGATAAAAGTTGCTTCTAGATTGACATGGATATGAGTATCTAGTCTGATCACTCAAATATTGGCACTTGCTGTACCTATTTTCTCTGAATATTAAATATTCTGTCTTGTCCTAATCACAGATACATTGTGCTCCAATGTTTGGTGTTATTTCAAATTGACTATCACAATTGTAAATGTATTTCAATACAAGCCTGATGCAATTGCAGGCTTACAAACTCACAGTGGAGAGCTTAACTTCATGGTGGTAGACAGGTAGAACCATTCTCAAGTTGGAAGGGTCCCACAAAGATCACTGAGTCCAATTCAAGGTTCTACGCAAGACCATCCAAAAATCAAATCATGTTTTATGAAAATAGACCACTAGCTTGTTCTTAAGTGAACTGGAGAAAATTCTGGGTTTTATTATATCTGTAATAGTTTTAATTAGTGGACCAAATTTAAAGGAGAGTCCAAGTTGGCAGAACTTGCATCTCCTTCTGATTCTACAGTGTAAGCTACATGAGTGTAAACTTCTACTTTGGACTTGTCATGGTTCCCTACAATTCATATTTCATGATACTGTTCTTCTAAATTTGGCCTTTTTAGTCTAAATATATCCAGAAAGGATAATGAAACTTCCTTATGAAGTTTAGTTGGGTGTTCACTGTACTAGATCATATTATCAGGCTAATTTCTTTGTCTAAAAACAAATGATATTTCTTTTACCTACATGTGAGAAAAGGAAACACAAAAAATATTGAATTAATTATTGTGCAAGTTCATAACTATTACTGTTTATAAAGGGACCTGAATTTGTATCTTCCTCTCCAGCCAGTGTTGTCCAAATTAACCTTTGTATTTTAGGTACTTTTTACTAGATCTAGAATTACAAAAAGAAGATCTTTATCTGTTCTTCAGCTTTACCTAGCAGCAAACAGAATTTGTGCCCATAAATCACACAACCATATGTTCCCACAACTTTACAAATATGCAAAAGTTTCCTTGAAATCAATCACAGTTAAACCTATTATTATTTGTGTACTATCTTGCAGGAGAGGAAATTTGCTTGCGAGCTCTCCTGGATGGGAATTTTACTGTTCTAGAAATATTTGTTTACTAATCACTCTGGAATTTACATAACTTTGCCTAAAATTGAAGTTGATCAATGGACATACGCATATGTAACTTCCATTGTGTCTTCTTTTCATAGTCTGGGGTCAGAATTTTTGGTCATCATGGATTCCTCATACCCCTTTCTGAAACAAAACAAAATTGTAGTGAGTTGTTAGGCCAACAGTGATGTAATGAACTTTCCCTGTCCCACACAAGCGTTTTATCTCGTTAAAATACAATTATACATTATTGCTTACTCTTGTTTGAAGATGTCATCACCTCTCATCCCCTTTCTTTCTCTCTCTGGTCAGAAATGCCCAGAAAAATGCCCACAGGATAGTGCTATGAGAATAGATACGTTTCCATTAAGTACTTGTTTTTTTTTCTTTAATGGGGTAGAATATGTGGCTAAAATGCTTTGACTAACTTGGAATTTAACTAATTAAAATGGAAGAGTTTTGTTTTTTCATTTTCTCCACACTGTTTTGCAAATCTCAGTCATTATTCTAATTGTAATATAGTTAGAAGCACAAAGGAATAATTTTGAATACAATAGTTTAGCTTCTCCCTTTGAAATATCATCTGTTAGAGTTAACAAATGTTTTTCTAATGTCTCTGACTGTATATGGGATTGAGGTCTCTGAGGACAATGCATTGCGTGTTGACTTCCATTTAGTAATCCTATTCCTGATACACAGAATGCAGAATTCCTGATACACAGAATAGAATTCTGTATGCATAGAAATGGAAAAAAACCAACATTGTTGAAGTGGCAAAATCCAGCATTTGAAAACTAAGAAATAAACGACAGAGTAAAGACTACTAACAGCAGTTACTTTCATGTATCTGTATTATGGTAGTTGTTATACAAACTTGATATTGTTTTTCATGCCCAAGAACCCTATTTTGGTTCTGTAGAGTACACGGTAAGTAACACCTCTTGATGAGCAACTATTCAGTGTTTTGTTTCACATTCATTTTTCAGTGGGTGGCCTGTTTTCACATCAGAGATCAGTCAGTTTGAGGTCTTGAGGATGTTCCCTTTAAAAGTGGAGACCGGTGATGGAATCAAACATTTTGTTAATACAATTGCTTTCATTTAGAAAGAATGACAGTCATGAATTTGTACTTTGCTGAACTCAGTAGGAGTTAAACAAGAAACATTTTCTTTGCTTATGTTTTCAAGAGACATGAATTCTTCTGTCCTTACAACTGCAGGTCCTTTATGCAGAAATCTCTTCTGACCAACTTAGTATACATTTGTAACTGACTCGTTTAAAACGTAATTGTGTTTATCCTCTTTCATATTCAGCGTGAACTACAAAAACCATTTCCTTTACATGATACTGATACATTTCCTTAAATTATAAATGTAATTTCAGTAAGCCACTATTTTAACCACCAAAAAAAATAAAAAAGATATTCTGAACCCTGGTATGGAGATGAAATTGGTAATTTTCTCAGGTTTTTATTTTAGTTATTTATTTGTGCCTTTGTGGGGTTTGTTGTTTTGTTTTGTTTTGTTTTGTTTTGTTTTGTTTGCTTGTTTTTGGTGTGGGTTTATTTTGTGGGTTTTTGTTATTATTGTCGTGTTCATAACAGTGGAATGTGAATAATTCATGAGAATGAATATGACTGATTTAACTACTTCATATTTGCCTAGATGCCTTAAAAATAAGGAACACATCTGTCAAGTCTTGTTTTACTAAGCCACATCACAGAGTAGAGGCAGAGACATAATCCAAAGAAACTCATCAGTATTAGCAACCTTAAACCCATAACTGTGTTTTCTGTCTGCACTCTGTGATCTCATGTAATTCCTTCCAGCTTCAGCAGCAAATGAGATTAGGACCCTATGCTCAGCTACATCTTTTTCTTTTGCAGCCTAAATTAAAGTGTCATTTAACAAGTCCATGTGTGAAGGGACCAGGAAAAGGATTCATGGACACTTTTGCAACAATGCTCTTTTAGAGAAGAGGTTTTGTTACGTAACTTCCTGTACAAAAAAATAAAATAAAAGACAAATGAAGAGAACAAATATTCATTTCTATGCCATGCCCCGTGTAGTTCATGAACGAGGTTATATTTGTGTACTGCTACTTCAGTTACTGAGAGTTCATTATCCGCTGTGTCCACAGGTACATCGGGGACAATGCCAGTGCCCCCCAAAGCACTTTGATGCCTGCAGAGGTTTGGGAACCTCAGGGATCTGCTCTCAGTATCTGTGCCCCGCTTGACCTCTCATCTCCTCTGCACACCAACCCTCAGTTTCCAGGCTGATTCACCATGTTACTTGGCTTCTTTTTCCAATTTTATTTTCTTTACTTGACAAGACTCACAAAATGCACCAAGGATATTCCTAGGTCCAGTTTGCCTCCATTTATTTAAAATAAGTTATTACCTTACTTTCTTCTATATTGAGTCAACCACTGTACTTGCCAACAGATTTTTAGCCATTTTCTAGATATACAGCAGAAAAGCGTACTGCAGAGTGAAGCCAACATTATAAAACTTGGATACTAGTTCTCATCTGCCTCGAAGATATCTTGTGACTACTGCATTGGCAAAAATATCCTCTCACTTTCAAGGTCATCTGGCTTATCAAAGTCTGCACTTACATTTCTATTTACAGCATTGTGTTCAGCTGAATACTTAAGAGATCCAAATAGGCTGAACTCCTGTACCAGTAAAATGACTGTAATTCTTGCCTGTCATGTCAGGTAAATCTGTACAGTGCTAAATGCATACGAGGTGCCTTTTTTGAGGATCAGGGTGCATTACATTAATCAGTTCATTGCTCGATTCCTACCACTTCCATGTACTTTGTTTATATTAGCTCAAGTGAATTATTGCACAAGTATTTGGTAATTTCTGATCTCTCTGTAGGCTGGCACCTATTGTATCTGCTAAAAGCTTAATAAGTAATCTTCAAGGATAGAAAACATAAAGTGAATTAAACCATTTGCTGTAGAATCTTCAAAAGACTTTTTCTCCCTTTTAGTCTGATTATGAAGTATCACGTGGTACCCAGCAGGTTGTAAGGCCGCCCTTCAGATTTTCTTAAGGGCTATAAGCATTTTTTCCTTTCTCTCTGCTTCTCAGGAAGGTCTGATGACCTTCTCAGAAGTACTTAGGAAGCAGCCAAGCATAGCAGGCCAAGGCATTCCAACATTTCACTGATCAGATGATTTTCTTCTTGTATCTATACACGTGCATCAGTGGCTACAATCTCTCAAACCTTTAGTGACCTTAGGCTCTGTTATTTCTATTTTTCCTAATATTGCCAAACTAATAAATCTCTGGCAGTGCTGAGAGACATTACAAATGCTTTCTTGGTTTTATTACTCTGACATAATAGGAAATTAGGAAAATTTATATAAAATTCATACACATAGGAAATTAGGAAAATTGAGAATATAATTTCCACTGTATGTGAGATTTTCTATTTATAGAAATTAAAACTGGTAACGGAAAGCTGGATTTTCTGACCTAATAGATGACACTGATTTTCCATGTCATGCCAGCTACCAATTTCAACATCTAATTTGAAAGTAATTGCATGTTCTTATGTACTGTATGAATTCCCACAGATGTGGTACCTTCTTCTCCTTGTTTATGTAATTCTCCCCATTTGTTGAACTTTCTTTCCTTTTAGCAGACATGCAATCTTTGCTCATAAAATACAAAACTATAGCAGAACTGTACAGTTAATTAAGCAAGTGGATATGAGTGAATACTTTGGGAAAGCATAAAAAATACCTAAATGAATTGGGGAGAATGGATAGATTCATTTTAAAATGATAAATTTTCAACAAGAATGAGAGAAGAAGAACATTTTACCTTACACTGATAATAAAACAGCATTTTTAAGCATACTGTATATATCTCTCTCCCAACTCTTAAAAATCCAAATGTTATCACTTTTTTATACTTCCACAATACGCAGTTATTACTAATGAGAGTATCAGAGTCAGCAATCAGGCTGGTAATTTGAGATTCTCAGGTTCTGATTCAATACCATCCATCCAGCAAAAAAAACTGAGCACAAATCTGAGTCTTATCAAGGAATCTAAAGATATTTGAGTTGCTAGGCAGTTAATTGATGTGAAGGCTTTGAAGTATGTATGTAATATAAGCAAAGGAATAGTTGCAATGAATTTGTACAATTAATGACTTGGTTTGTTACTAATGACCTAAGCTCCTTGTTGTTCCTTATTCCATATTTACAAACAAAACTGTGGGTCAAATTTAGTTTTCCGTAAATAGACACAAGTGCCTTCGACTTGGGATGTATGTCAAGTTACATTAAGTGCTAAATTAAGTCTAAATATACATACAGCTAGATAACATAAGTCTCATAAAGGACAAGTAGAGAGTAGAAAGAAAGTCTTCATATTAAGTACTACAATCTAAAGAACGACAAGGCATTACGCAGACAAATGATGCCATAAGGACGGTAAAATAAATATACCCAAATATTAATGAAACTGAAATATTAGAGTACTAAAACCCAAGGTGAAAACACTGAATTTTAGTCCAGACCTTAAGGCTAAATCCAGCCTTGGAGTTGACTATTCCAACTCATCTTTTTCTCTGTAAATGGACAAACTCATCACTTCAGACTTTGAAAAGACACAAAGCTCAGGACCTTGGTTTCATCACCAGTTACAGCTCTCAGTCAAAGCACTAAAATAAATTGACAGATACATGCATTCAGTATGACAATATTTTAAAAACAGTAAAGGCAGAACAAAGGAGCCCTTCACTAAAATTTCCTGCAACAAGCTCACATTGCTGAAGAGTACTGTCTCTCATCACAGTCAGAAAAGGCTTTAAATTGAAAGGCCAAATAAACTCCTCATCACGCTAGTGTAAGATTCCTCCAAGGCACAGACAGGAGTTTGCAGCAGCCCTGTTACACCTTTGGCTCTTTCAGTTTGTGTATGTAAGCAAAGACTGAACTTCAGCCTGGTGCCCTGTTTGCTTAAGAGGGGTGTTTTACAGAAATTTCAAAAGGGTCTGCTCAGTGCTTTGGAAAAAAAAAAACAAAACCAAACAAACAGAAAAATTATATAGTGAATCTGTTGTTTATAGGCAAACCAAGATAGATTAAGTTTATCATAGCCCTTTACAGATTGCTGAATATGTTCCTGTTTTGCCTAAAGCACAGTATATTCAGTTTAGTCTCATCTTACAGGAGCTTTCTGCACTTTATCATATGGTAAGTACCTCTACAAATGGTAAATGAAAGAAAAATACATGCAGGTGGGAGGTTTAACGTGTATGGAGGTCTTTATTTGGGTAGGTTTATCTGTTTAAGCTGTTGTTACAACTTTGCAAGAAGACTTTTTGCACTGCAGTGCAGGATCAGGCCCTGACGTGGGGGCTGGGGTGGCCCTTTGCTGTTATTTGGAGGCGGATTGTTGGGCCCTCATGATGCTAAGATTTCTGAAGCTAATTTAAGGACACCAGGCTCTTGCAATCTATAGTGTGAAAAATTCTGTGTAATAAATGCGTTGAGTGAAGAGTTGCACAACAGTTGTCCTGTGTCAATAAATGATCATCTCTCTCTGTGGTGGTTTATGGGGCTGCCACAAACCAGTGTTAGGTATTGAATACTTTTGTAATGATAAGGACTCTGTAGATAGTTTTCTGAACAGGTTTCCTGAGAAGGGTCACAAGCCAGTCTTCCTCCACTAGCAGTCTGTTCAAAGTCAGCCTGCTTTGCAGGGATATTTTTGTATGTTTTGGAAGATTTAATATTGTCCTTAAGCCGCTAACACAGCACTATTGCCTTCTGGTACGGACTGTTACTGTGTTAGTTCTCTGTATTCATAGAAATAAGCTACAGTGGGGCTGTTGTCCTGCCTTTCTGGGATGCCCATCACTGCACTGATCTTGTCCTTTTGCTGATGGTATCTGGAGTGTTCTGACATCTAGGACACTGCAGTTTTGTTTCCATTTCTCTGACTACGTGCTTTGTAATGCCATCTCCTACCAGCATGCCCTTTCCATTCTAGTAGACAGGAATTTGGCTTCAGAATCTCTTCGTTCAGTTGAAAGCAAATTTGTACAAAAGATGCCCTCTTGTATCAAAAGAGATGCAGGTCTTCTGACCTGTAGATGCAGGTCTTCACAGCTGTTTTGCACAGGCCGATCTGCAATTTAAGCTAGCATTATCTGGCCAATAAAACTCTCCAGAATGCTTACTCCTACTCTCATCTATCTTCACAGATAAATAGCAAGGTTAAAACAGAACATATTTTGGATTATCATACCCTGAGTGAGCAGGTGAACATGAGATTGTATAACAGCAGTAGCAATATGTTAAATGTAAAACACTGCTGTACATTTCTCAAATTACCTGGTTGGGTCTTTTAATTAAAACAAAACAAAACAAAACAAAACAAAACAAAACTGAACACCTCTTTTCATTAAATTGGAGTTGGACATATAATGTGAAGTTTTGAATATTACTGCCCACAAGGGACAAACCTCTGCTTTTAGCCATGTGATATTTCCCATTTGATCAATTCCCTCTCATAAGCATTAAAAAATATACTCAATGTATCACAGAATCACCGAATCGTAGGGGTTGGAAGGGACCTCCAGAGATCATCGAGTCCAACCCCCCTGCCAAAGCAGGTTCCCTACAGCAGGTCGCACAGGTAGGCGTCCAGGAGGGTCTTGAATATCTCCAGAGAAGGAGACTCCACAACCCCCCTGGGCAGCCTGTTCCAGTGCTCCGTCACCCTCACCGTAAAGAAGTTTGTGCAGAACTTCCTGTGCTCCAGTTTCTGGCCTTTTCCCCTCGTCCTGTCTCCACACACTGCTGAAAACCATGTAACTCCATACAGTGTTGTTTTTTTCTAATCCCAGTGCTGTGGAACAATGTAAGATATTCCAAAATTTATAAAGAACTTCATAATATAATAATCATTTCTATTCTTAACTCATGTGGCTCCTCTTTTTTAAAGTGCTCAATATTTACTCATCTGCCTGTATGTATTTCGCTTCATATACAGACATTTCACCTATGTATTAGTGAGCTGCTAGTCATGATTCCTATTAATAACAGAGATACATTTATCCCTACTGAGAGAAATGCTTTAATGTGTTTGGAGATGGCATGGTTAATATGGGATCTACTTGTCCACGTTACTTCATTCAGTTCATATCTTTTTCTTTAAGTTCAGTTACAGAAATCAGTCTGATAATATTACATCTTTTCTCTTCTGTTTGTACATATGTGATGATGAAAATAGGACAAAAAAAGTTTAAACAAATCTAAGCAACTGTTGGAATTTCTTTTGATCTGTTTATCAGTCCTCACTTCACATACATTACCCACTGCTTCCACTTCTTTTCTATAACAAGACAGAAACTATACCTTAACTTAAACCAGCAGTCCCTCCTTAAGTAATCAGAGAAATTGGCTGTAACATCTTGGTCAGAAACACACAATTACAGCTGAGTTCCATCTTCCAAAGCCAAGTGTATCCCTGCTCAATGAGAATATAATTCATTCTCTCCACCTCAAATCTTCAAATGCATATCCTTAACCCACATTTCTTTCAACTCTTACCCATCTCGGTACTCACAGAACGTATTCATTTTAATCTTCTCTTTTCCCCCCATCAACTGTGCAGCTGATGTACACACTCCTGCAGGATCTTATTTAAGCACATACTCACACAAATGGTTCACAACTGAAAACACACTGATTTTCATAACACTACCATCATTAAACCTGATCTATTAATCTTTATGCTATTACCTCGTAGATTTGCCTATCTTGAATCTCCCATTTCAGATGCTTTAGATTTGTTAACAACTGGGAACATTCTTGCATACAGCGTTCTTTCTTCCAGAACATTTTAGAAGCCATGTTACAGATTCCACAAATGTAAAAGAATAGAAATAAATTTAATTAAAAAAACATCAAATGAAAAGAAAACAACAAAAGCAGGAAGAAAAGCAAATGGTTCTTTTTTATTCTGCCTCTGTTTTTGTTTTGTCAGCAGAGCAGGTATATTTTCCCCAGGTTTCTTCATTTCTTTTACTCAATCACCTTTCTCCACATTCAGAATGCTTTTCTTATTCTTGTTGCTAGTTTCTCACGTGATTTATCTCTTGTGATTTTTACTCTGGGAATAGGGAGTAGAAGATTAATTTCCATCTTTTGAAAGTGCTATGTGTTTAGTAGGAACAGCAACATGGTCAACACAGAAACAAATCTAGTCGTTCATATGAGCTAATTAGCAATTTACCAATCACTAGCTGAAGGCCACTTAGCTGTTATCTTCAAAGTTAGTTTGTAGTTTATTCCAACATCATCATCAACGGGACCAAACAGGCAAAACATCTTTCTAAAGCTCACAGGCTCCACAAATTATACCAAACATCTATTTTAATAGATAATTGGAACATCCAAGGGTTTTTGTTCTGTTTTGTTTTTATACTGGGATGTATTTCAATTTGAACATCTGCAAAAAAAATATAATAATAATAATAATAATAAAACAAAATAAATATAAAACCAACAAACTTGTTGAGGTTTTAAAAGCTAACTCTATTCCTATTCAATTAGGAGACTTTATTATTCATTGTCTCCCTCTCAAACCTTCAAATACTCATACACATTTGTTACAATGCCAGAAGTTTATTGGCTTGGTATGGAACAAGCACTTAGCCTAGCTCAGAGCTACGGACCGCCTCTGTTCTCTGGACAGCGTCTGGCAACATTCTCCTGATAAATCTTCCTCTTCTATCTTGTTGTCAGAAGGCACGCAATTCGCAGCGATGAAGAACACATGGCATTATTTGTGTTGATACACTTTGTGTTTGAAAAGTTCTGACAGCAGGCACAGACGATGCTGTTCCTTTTGTCTCACTGGAAATAAAGTACAGTTGATAAATAAATTAAGATTTCTAGTTTTACTGGAAAGCTGAGTAGGAATTCCATGAAATAAGGATATGGAATTTGGAATCAGTTTTAAAGAGCAGAAAACAAAGTAAGGGACTATTTCTGTTTAGTGAACAGTTCCAGTTCTGCATTAAGGCAATTCCACGTGTCGGTATTGAGGTTATGGGAAGACCTGCCCATGCAACATTATCCAGTCATGACTACAGGTTATTTATTCTTTTAAATTAGTTACAGATAAAATGCAATCTCAGACAAACCAAGCTGATGAAGAAGACATAAATAATTGAAAGTTTTCTAACCTGATGATTCTAGTTTTATTTGGAAATATGCCACCACCTTTCTCTCTGTGATTACATACCTTTTTGGTTTCCAACATCACGGAGGTAAATCTAACATCTAAAGACTGTGAAGCCTATTTCTGATTCATCCTATTAGCAGCCCCTGGGTGGGCTTTCCTCGTTTTCATTTGGCAGGAACTTTGCAATACATATTACAGGTGTGTTCAAAATGAGGAAAACAACTTTCCTTGCTTTTGTTTACAGATCTTGCATTCCTTTTTTCAAACCTGGGCTGCTAGGTGATCTCCCTATATTGTGTGTACATAGTTCCTTCTAATATTTTAGATATATTAATGGTAATCTAGCTTATGGTATTGTATTTGCTGCCCATTAATTTTGCCTCTGCAATGGCTGACACTGCTGGTTCATCAGCAAAACTGTGGCAAAATTGTGCCAGCCCCATTTAATATCTTTATTGATGATCTGGATGAGGGGATAGAGTGCACCCAAGCTGGGAGGAAGTGTTGATCTGCCTGAGAGTAGAAAGGCTCTCCCAAAGGAACTGGATAGGATAGATCAATAGGCTAAGGCCAATTGTGTGAGCTTTAACAAGATCAAGTGCCGGGTCTTTCATACTGGTCACAACAACGCCATGCATTGTTACAGGCTTGGGGCAGAGTGGCTGGAAAACTGCACAGAAGAAAAGGATCTGGGGGTGCTAAGTGACAACTGAACATGAGCCAGCAGCGTGCCCAGGTGGACAAGAAAGCCAACAGCATCCTGACTTGTATCTCAAACAGTATAGTCAAGCAGGAGCAGAGTGGTGACTGTCCCTCTGTACATGGGCACATCTCGAATACTGCATTCAGTTTTGGGCCACTCGCTACAAGAAAGACATCGAGGCCCTGGAGCATGTCCAGAGAAGTGCAATGAAGCCAGTGAGGGGTCTGAAGCACAAGTCTTATGGGAGGCAGCTGAGGAAACTGGGATTGTTCAGTCTGGAGAAGAGGAGGCTCAGGGGAGACCTTATTGTTTTCAACAACTACCTGAAAGGAGGTTGTGGTGAGGTGAGGGTTGGCCTCTTCTCCCACATGACAGCAATAAGGTGAGAGATGGCCTTAAGTTGTGCCGGGGGATATTAAGGGTGGATGTTAGGAAAAAATTCATCTCTGAAACAGTATTTATACATTGGAATAGACTGCCCAGGGAAATGGTTGAGTCAGCACCCTGGAGGTGTTCAGGAAACATGGAGATGTGGCACCAAGGAATGTGGTTAGCAGACGTGGTGGTGATGGATTGATGGTTGGACTAGATTATCTCAATGGTCTTTTCCGAACTTGATGATTCTATGATTCTATGAAACAGGACTCCCTCTAACTAATAACTTTTTTGAAATTTTATACTCATAATAAAATTTGTCCTTAAGCTACAGCTACATTAAGCAGAAGAAGCAAAATAGAGCCAAATTCTGCTGGTTTTGTTGTCCACTTTGGGGAGTGCAGCCAGGGTAAGGGCCCCATGGCACAGAGGGACACACCATGCCAAGACCACATGTATCTGGATATCCACTTACCTCCAGAGCTTCCAACCCAATCCTCCAGAACGAAACAGCAGATGCATTCAAACTGTTCTAAATACCATCAAGAAAGTATCTGGCAACAGAAGATTTCTGACAGTTTAGGAGGACACATTCATCCTCTCCAACGTGATAGCTGCCAACAAGGGCACTGAGGCTCAGCTGAAAAAAATTATTGTAGTCACTTTGGAAATTAAAATCACAGTGTCAACAATACTGCTGGTTGCTACTTCAATCAGCTCTTCTTGGCAGTACTACTGGGACAGACGAATATATCTCAAGGGGGATATTTGTGGTGGAAGATGAAGTACAAGAGATCCCTGCCCAGATCCAGAAAAGTCATAAAGACAGATACGTCCTACGCGCAGCTGGACTAGCCAAATCCTGCAGCCCATGAGGAAAGACAAACCTTTAAAATTTATCTTCCTGTTCCTTAAGAAAATGCTCAGATGTCTGGTGGACGGTACGTTTAGTTTAGCAAAAAGTCTGGAACTGACTCCAGTTACAAACATAATATACCGATATTTATACATCTCAAATCAATTAAGAGAAGGCAAAAATGCAACTCAGTGAAAAGAATTCTTTTGGGGATGCCACATTAGAAAAGAATCATTCCCCACAGTTTAGCAAAACACATTATTGGACAGCAACCACCCCCTCAGAAAGTAGGAAACCTGCCAGGTGGCAATGACTTAAACTTTTTAATGAAGTTTCCAGCTTATCTCTATTTTCAGATCAGTGAGCTGCCACATGTCTTCCAAAAGCTACTGTTTTCTAGTCTTTAACTTTTAATAGCTCACCTCCTGCACACCAGAAACATAACAGATACTTCTATTCTCAGAAAGACACCATGGAAAAATGCCAAGTGATATCTGCAGTAATCAAACAAGTGGAAGAGATCAGCACAGGATGATTCACACCATTCATATGATCACCCGTTGGCCAGTTCCCATTCTTCAGCTGTCTGTATCCCCTCCCGTCTTCTCTCCACGCCTCCAGTCTTTCTTGGCCACTTGTTCTTCACTCCCATGGTTTTCTTTACCCCACCCTCCCTTTGATTTAATCCCTCATTCTCTATGCCCCTGCTCTCAGCTTCACACACCACATGAATTTGGACCTTCCATGCATGAACCTGGAATTAAATGCTCATAACAAAGAATCAGACTTGCTTGTGCCTTTTGCTGAAAAAGTTTACAGTTTGTCCCTGCAGTTAGATTTTTCCCACAATAATTGAATATTTGCTTTGCATGGGGGAAACAAAGAGGCTGCTTGCTTATGAAGATGGGGAAAGGAGAACTCTGCTGAACCCTCCCACTCCCCCAGCACATAACATCTCACTGAGAACACAAGGCTGTTGATTAGGGTTTTCAGCCTGGCAAACAATAAATCACAGAGCCGGCATAATGGGCAGACACATCTCAGTTAAGGAACATGCCTGCAGAGTGAATCTGCTGCACAGTGTACTCACTGTTCAAGTGCTTACCTCCTTAACCGTGCAGACAATGTCCACGGAGCAAAAATACCAGCAAAAGGGTGAGGGCTGCCCAGGTGGCAAGGCAGTCAGCTCAACTCCAACATCTGTTCTCAGAAGAGGAATTTTTTATTTATTTAGGGTCATGTCAAGTGGCTTTCATTGATGCCATCTTCCATGAAATGCAAGTCTCTGATGTCCTTCCACTGGCCATGCTGCTGTGTGTCAGGGGGCAGGGAATGGGGAGGTAGATGAGCACGCTCAGCCCTCAGATATGCCTTCTCTGTCATTATAGCCATTTCTAGTTGCTTCTTGTTGCTGCTGGTGGCCCCCTCACCAGTGTTCTTCTTCCTGGCTTCTCCCAGCTTCCTCCGTCTGTTCACTGCTGCCAGCAGCAAGTCTCAGCCAGTGTCTGGAGCAACAGCAGCTGTTGGGAACCAGTCTCTGTTCCAGTATCACAGGAACAGCCTCTAAGGCATATTCTCTTCCCATACTGACTTTATTATGGCTTCGGTATTGCTCATTGGTAGCCAAGAGACCCGCAGCATCCTGCCCACCAGAGTGAGGGCTGCAGTCAGAGCCAGGCTCTGTCTGGGTACTCCCTCTGGCCTCAGAAATTACTAATTCATTTCTTCATAGGGGAACAGATTCATCTGGAAGGTGGAGTAACTCACAGATCAGTGGTTAAGTCAGCCTTCAAAAAAGAAAGGAGATATGAAATGGGAGCCATTAGTGCTCCCAGGCAAAATAGAGGGCCAAGGATTGCAACTCTGGGGCATTTCTGAGAAAAGAGAGTAATGGTAACACAGCAACCACAACATGACTTAAGTGGAATTAGCAGCTTCCAAGGCTGTCCCCATTGGTGTACGAGAGAGAGGCCTTCTAGAGCAGACCACCAAAGACAGTTCGACAGAAAAAAAAATCTGTTTCTGACTTCTGGTGAGGTACACAGAGGTCTTGCATGAAATAGAAAACAATACGGAACCCTCAGAGACATTATAATGCCTTGCCTGTATCCTATACCTGTCCTATGAAAGAGTACAGATCCTTCTTCCATGTCGTAAGGACCTCCTACTGTCGCACAGGCCCTACCTGAAGCTTATAGGTTGCAGATATGGCTGTCCAGTTCATGCCACTGGGGTTGTACCCTATCTGGTAATCGTTTCTCTCCCATACAAGATAACCTCTACAGCATCAACTTTCCTCTCTCTGTTTTCTTCTGCAGCTGCCTCCAGTCTAACAGACTGTTGTTGTGTGTCTATGTGACATGGGCTTACCTTGCAACTCTGCTTCTGGAAAGACTTGCTGAACTGCTTAACACTCCTGGACATTATTTGAAGTATATAGCATTCAGTAACACACATGAGCCACAAATGTTCTTGGTTTTGTCTTTTAAATCATTAATTTATTAAAAATAAGCAGTACCAATAATGGCAGTTACATGTCTAGGGTGTATGTAGCACTGGCACAGAGGGTTGATATGTCAGTGAGAAATTTATCACCATGATGTAGATATCTACTTAATATATTAATATACAGTTTATTCTACAACATGAAGCCAAGCCTATAATTAACTTGGGTTTCGCATTTGTAGCTCACCTGAACAACGATGAGATTGGTCCTAAATAAAACCTGTGCATTTCTTACTGACCTGACATTTTCTGGCTTCACCCAATTCCAAAATTACATCTATGACCGTATGGTCATTGTGTGATCCTCAGCAGAAGTTCTGAAATTCTTTACAGCTTCTGTCCTTTTTTAGTTTTTATTTTTATAATGAAAGCAATCGATAATTTATTACTTTGATATCCTCATATCTGTATCCTTTGTGGAATGTTCATGAAATTTATTGAAAGACACATTCAGCATTCCCAGCATTCATTTGATTTTATGAGGATGATCAGAAGCAATCACTCAATTTGCATGTCTACCAGAGGCCTTCCAAAGGTAAGCAGTTTTTCTTCATTTCTACATCCATGGCTGCTGCATTTGGGCTTGTTCTCATTTGCTGTAGCCTAGCATTGTGCCACACAGTCATTACTGCTGTACTTTCCATCACATTATAGCATTGTGGCATTACAGAGTCATAGAAAAGTTATCTTAAGTACATCTGCCTGACAGTTTGGGTTCTATTATACCAGTGTGATTAGTAACATTTTTATACGCTAGCAAGGCTTAATATTGTCCAAAAGTTTGG
This sequence comes from Alectoris magna, assembly GCA_030625065.1. Taxonomy (NCBI): domain Eukaryota; kingdom Metazoa; phylum Chordata; class Aves; order Galliformes; family Phasianidae; genus Alectoris; species Alectoris magna. The sequence continues at coordinate 162,974,991 of CM060560.1, read as the reverse complement.
TGTATTAAGAGGAAAACTTGAATTAGATTTGCCTGGGCTGTATTTTTAGAATTAATATATTTGCAAGTAAATGGGACTTTCTGACTTCTCCCATATAATCATTACAAGCACAATTAATAATAGATGTGTAAGTAAAAAAACCACCAAACATAACCATTTAATTCCAGTACAATTAATTATTAAAAACTGGACTGTTTGGGTGTATTACTTCTCAGTGATGATTGCTATTTCCCACTTCTATACAATGCAGTCATATATATTCTTGGAGTTTACAAAATCAAAGACCTATGTTACATTTTTCAAGCCCTGTTTTCTACACAGGCAGCCAAAATTGCCACAGATTCCAAGATTTAAATGCAATATTCATGTCTTAAAGCGTCTCTAATAGTCTTTGAAAACCAGTTAACCAAATCATTCCATTCAGTTCTGAAAACATGATCAGAAAGTGAAGAGATCTGGGGGTTGATCATTGCATGGAGGTCCAGTGAGAGGATGCAGGTTAAGGAGCTTGGAAATAAAAGGCAAATGCTTCAAACAGTGCAGTGCACCCGGAGTTCAGTACCATTTTTCCAATGACTTTCCTTAGCCTTTAGCTTCCTGTAAGAAGGCATGGGACAGTTACACTTTCTAAACTGTTTGGACTGGTGCCAGCAGAGGTGTACCTTTAGGCACAAAATCCTTGACTCTGATTTACTTCTGTTTCATAGGGATTGTATAGCTGAAAAATGCACTGAACTTTCACTCTGCTCAGGAAAATAAAACAAGGATGTTTGGATGGATGGATGGATGGATGGATGGATGGATGGATGGATGGATGGATGGATGGATGGATGGACGGATGGATAGTTGAGCTAAACATTTCACCCTGTACTTGAAAGCTAATAGAGAACACATTCTGTGGTTATAACAAATTAACAGTACAGACCAACCTAGTTTTATATATCACAATCTTATTATTTCCTGTTTTTCTGGTGAGTTTTGAGTTGGCAAGCAAGCAGACTTGTGCACAGATGAGGAATGTGTTTAGCTTTAGATTTGGCCAGAAAAGAAAATCCTGGAAGATCTTTTTGCTTGAATGGAAATCATGCATGCTACTCTGATGTTATTCCTTGGGATTCAGTTCTGTCGTTATTTTTATAGCTGACTGCAACATGCTAATATGATAGGGCCAAATCTCAGAAGAGTTAGTGAAGTCAGTGGGAGTTTTGATTGAATAGAATTTAAACAGTATCTGAGTGAAGACATTAGGATTTGGTTTATCATAGAATCATAAAATCATAGAAAGCCTTGGGTTGGAAGGGACCCCTTATCGCAAGATTCTCATCAGCACTCCAAACCTTTATGCTTTGAGAGGCGGGGATGGAATAGAAGAAGTATTTTGGAAGAGTCCTAAGCACTCTGTAATTGAGATGGCTTCTGGAGTGCAGGCAGGCATCAAAGAAAGCAGCTGTAAGGATGTCTCCTAGGAACACCACCAAGTCACAGTACAAAGGGCATTTCAAGGACAGAGCAGAGGATGGCATGTTAGAAATGCCATTGCGGCACACAGCCCTGCAGTTAAGGAGCAGCTACAGCTAGCAGGGCAACATGCAGAAGGCAGCCAACCCCCGCCCCAGCTGGCCTCTCTCCGTTATTTAGGTGAGAGGGATGATCTATAGAACAGGATCAGGAGTTCAGAATGGCGGCTTAAAATGGCTCCAGCTCAAGCTTTCTTCTCTCTTGAGCCAAATTTGTTAATTTAGTATGTTAGCTTTTAATTAACATCCTGTTGTAGAAGGTATTGGTATGGTTGAACTCTCTTGGACCTGACTCTTGCTTATGCTTTTGCAGCATAACAGCTCATTTCAGCAGTACAAATTCAGGCTCCCAATGCCACCGCATTATGCAATGGTCTCAGTTGCTATCTCAATTGCTTTTTAAATAGTTGTACTTTTCAATAGATTTCAGGCCTCTGTAGCCAGCAAATGTGACCTAAATGGACTAAAAACCGGCATACCAACTAAAAGAACGTTTACTATTTTTAAAATCTCTATTTTTAAACTAATCTCATGAAACATTAAGTTCTGTCTCTGGGGTTTTGAAGGGTTGTGATTCACATCACTTCCCAGCTCCGGAGGTTGAGAACCATTCAGTGTCCCCCTCTCCTTGAAATCTCCATTAACTGCATAGATTAGTGTATATTACTATGACAGCTTTGTAATCGGGACTTCCTTTCATTAGGAGGTGAAGCCACAGATGTTTCTTGCATGACATTCCATAAAATAGACAGCTAAATGTATAAATTCTATGCTTTTTTTATACCCTAATATTAATCTGGCTTGGCTGTCAGCCAGCTGGGTATTTGTGTGGCTCTCTGTTTAATCAGCTGTCTCCTGCACTCTGTTCAGCCTTCCACAAGCACATACATTTGCACTCCTACATCATGGTTAAAGAAAGTAACTCAGGAATCCTAATGTGAAATTTTGAAGTATTGAACTGAAGCCTGTATATACTTCTCTTCTGACTGATAAACCTTCCCTAAGAACAATGTGGCTTACTGGCTTATACCAACATATATACATATTTTTCATGATGGAAACACTCAAATGCTGGTACAGGTTGCCCAAAGGTGCCTTCATCTTCAGAGGTCTTCGAGACCAACTAGATAAAACCCTGAGTTACACAGTCTGATCTTGTGGCTGACTCTCCTTTGAGCAGGAGTTTGGGCTACAGGCCTCTTGGCATCCATTCCAACATCAATTATCATGTAATCCCGTAAGGCTAGGACTATACATTGGATTTATGAGTCTTTACAGTGGGGTTTGGAGACTTCTGCCTTCAAATAAACAGACTCCATACTGCCACATTATAAGTCCTGCTTGTATAAGTCGATGAAAGCAATGTAATACACCGCTTTTCTTTGAAGTTACAGCGTTCGGGATAATCTTAACTAACAATGCACAGAGGATAATGCACAGAGTGTAAATATTTTACAACACACACTTCAAGATATACATCCATCTTATTTCGTCCCCCTGAAATGCATGGGGGGAAATATCTTAGTCTTTCTAGTCACTAGAACTGAAAGTTCTGCTGTCTGTATGGCTGCGAATTCTTTCAGTGTAGAATGCATCTGTCCACACACAGAAGGGTAAAAGCAGAGGATATAGACCTCCACAAGGGAGAAAGAGAAATCAGAATAGACAAAAGAACAAGGAATGCAGAAGAAATGAAACAACATCTGGAGATATTTTTCCTTGGTTTAATAGCGTTCATCGCTGTCCTGAGAGTCTCCGTGGCCAGCTTTACACACTGATTGCACACAGCTCCCACTGATTCCCTTACAGAAGGTTCATGCAGCTTGTGACATTTTTGCTACACTCTCCCTTCTGTTCTCTGGTTCATCTTCCTTCCTTCTTTTGTTCCCCACAAGGGAACAGACCCACAAGGACAGGATTTTCTTCTCCTCTCAGTTTACAACCTCTCAGAGTTCACACCCTTTTCATCCTCTCTCAAGAGCTCTAGCAGGGACCTTTCCAGAAAAAATAAACTTTCAGATTGCATAGTGATTAGAAAGATTATCCACATTAAGCATTCCCCTTGTGAGCATGAATGTAACAAAAGCTCATTTAAGAAACTCGAGCACTTTGCTGTAGCTGGGAGGTATCGGCTACCTCCTGCAAAAGTGGCCCTTTTATTCCTCTGCTGGATTTAATCAGCCGTTCGTGTCTGCCATCTCAACAAGAAGCCCTTTTACTTCCCGATGGTTGTATGGGTTAGAAATTCTGCTGCTAAACCACTCGTTTCTCGTTTTTCACGGGGCAGTTGAAGGAAGGACACTGTCTCGGCTTTTGCCTTCCTAACTGCTCACTCTGTGGTTGGCATATTTTGAGATCTCACTCGTAATTAAGTTCATACTTATAAGAATAGAAAGGCATTAACAAAATGTCTGAAAGCAAACAGAACTGCCCACTATTTCCCTCACAATATTTCCTCCCTTCTCCATTCACCGCAGGCATTGAAATGACATGGCATGAGGCATAACCGGAGGAAAAGTTCATACAAGGGGATACCTCAGTCCAGCACAGAGAACAGCACAAGCCATAAATCTTTTTACATAATCACCCCCTTTTTCCAACCAATTATCCTGTTGTCCCAACAAATTATCTTCAGGCCATCACTTGTTCAATGATTTGTCTCTAAGATAAATATTTTGACATTGCCCCGCTTTGTAGAAAACGCAGGCATGAGGTGTTTTCAATTAAAGCTAAAGAGTTTGCTGAGGATTTGGGAAACTCTTCTGAAGTCAGGAAGAAGATCGGTTGACAGCCCTGATCACTTTGGCACGGCACCAAGAATGACAAATGCAAGAAACCATGTGATTGCCTGTTACTGCTGTCTCCAAAGGCAAGTGTCACCCTGGAGATTTTGCTCTGTTCCTGCTTGGTACTTAAGCTTTTCTTTTTGTGCACTGTTAAATGCGTGTGCTTTGTTCAGCTTATGTTTGTTAAATTCAGCATACCCACAAGAGAACAGGCATCTGCTGAGGACTTAAAGGCTGGTTTTCTCTTTAAAAGTAAGGAAAAACTAAGGAAAAATGCCAGTAATTCTCCTGCCTGTCGTGGTCAGTTTGGTCATATATGAGGTAACACCTGGAATCAAAGAATTATTATAAACTTGCTGCTTCTGGAAAGTGTACTAAATGCAGTGAAAAATATTTATATTTGCTTTCTCTTTTAAAAAGCAGTTATTGGCACAGAAACATTTCTCCTTGCATGAAACAATATTGGCCTTCCATGATATAATCATTTTCATTTTGATCTAAGAACTACATCTGTGATCATATGGGCAGAGAAGTCCACCTATTTGGATTAAAACTAAATCAGAACTCATGCCAACTCATTACTCCATTTCAGAGTTTTAGCCAAAATTTTAGCTCACAAGGCCTCCGTTCAGTACCGGTTTTGTGTAGGTGTTACACTTCCCACCAAATAAGCACTAAATAGTATTTTTTCCAGACACACAGATGATGAAAAAGCTGAAGAACTGGAAAAGAAGCTATTTCAAAAACGTGTTTTCAAGATTATTCTTTCACACATGTATAATTGGCTTAAGCCATAGATTTGCCAGAGACACATTTCTTAAAGCAGTACTCTCAGCCCGGATTCTGAGTCTTCTATTGTATGTGTCACTTAATGGTGTAGCAGTAACATCTGATATACAAGTTATTTGAATAGTATGTCATTTTTCAACAAGATAGATTATAAAACAAGAGTACCTTGAGAAGGACAGTCACGCTGTTTGAAATAAGGCATTCATTTCTGAAGCCTCTTCTTAATGCGGTGAGTGAGGATCCTCTCCAGGTCAACTCAGGGAACCTAACTGAGAAACTTATTTCCAGTGCCTGTATAAAGACCTTAAACACAAGGTATATGAAAACCTTCCTTGTGTTTGTTTTTAAGACAGGTTATATAGAAAGAAGGCGCCTATGATACTAAAGATGAGCAAACCATACTGTATTTCATAGTGGATATAATTTCCTTCAAAATTTTTAATGTAAAATTTTATTTATAAAATAGTTCTTAGCAACTGATCCTTTTGGAATAGAGAAATGCCTGAAGTTTGCGCTTATTTACTTAGATTCACTGCTTCACTGTTTCATTTTTTTTGTCTCACACACAGCCAGTTGCTCACTGATTTAAATTATGTCCTCAATTACTGTTCATTTGAGAATTCCTACATGACTGCTAATGTAAGAAAGGAAAACAATCTTAAGAAACACGTACACTATAAATAACAGTTCTCATTTTACAGAAGAGTTCTTTGTTTGTATAGAAGTGTTCTCTCTCCTTTCATTCTGGCAGTCTTGCGTACTCTAATGTAAACCTGAATCACACAAGATTGAGCTTTTGGAAAGGCTTTGTGACAACCTCTTTATCAAATTAATAATATTCCTAAGGCTGCAGTTCCTTGTCCTCCGCGATTTTCCAGATTCAGCTCTTGTTTTTTCTAAATCCTGTTTTTTTATACTAGAAAAACATGTCTGTGCTTTGTAGAAAACACTACCATCAGCATAACTGTTCTGACAAACATAGTAATAGATATGCCAAGAAATATAATAAAAAATACAAAGTCCTTTCTGCGCTACTCCTCAATTAAAGTCAATGCTGTGATAAAGGAGCAAATACCTCTAGTCTAGGTAGATCCACTGATTTTTTTTGACAGTGTAAAATGAAATTATTTAGGCTGTTTCCTTCATTTTCCTTTCGAATGTGACATCCTCCAATTAAGATGATGTAAATCATACCAAGGATTCGTCCTGAACCCAATCCAAAAGCTTTGCACCTCAAAACCTAGTTTTATTTTGGCTGTGTATTACTGAAGAAACAAGAGTCCATACATATCCAAAATTATCCTGAGGAAAGTTATGACCCTCTTGGAATGCAGTAGCTGCCACAGCTGAATTTCAGTACACACTGAATAATAGAACGATGCACACGGGAATGTTTACATCTCTCATGCCTTCGTGAGGAATAACTTCTTTCACTTCTCCTTCGAGTTTTGTATTCATTTTGTATTTTAAATGCATTATGAAGGAAAAGAGTTGCTTAAAGCTCTGTGTGGTTTGGTTTTGTTTTTTTTTTTTCCCAATATGCTGGAAACATATAAAAATGCTCTTGCCTAAAGCAAACATTTTAATTTCAAATCTTCAGTTTTTATGGCCCTTTCCAAAGTATGTAAGACTTACTGTTAAGATTTATTTCAAATCAAGTCTTAGTACTTCAAAACACCACAACAGCCTAAACAGCAGTGTAGAAGAATGTGGACTATTCTGCTTAAAAGGGATGCAAACAAAAATCTGCTCTATGTAATGCAGACATATTCCATATAAAATTTAAGCGCTCATTGTAACACAGTGTCTACAAGAATGAAGTGAAGCTGTTTGGCCTACCCACTCGCCGGCTTTTTACTTGGAAACATTTCCATCTTACCTCCTGAGATTTTACAAGAGAGGAAGCAGTAAATCATTTTAGGGTGCTCCAATATTACAGGTAAAAAGGTCAGACGTACATTCTAGCTCAGACAGACAAAATATAGAGTACGTTTGGTATCATTCCAGGATGTGATCTTCACAAATTACAGCAAGGGATGATTGGTTTTATTAGCAATGATAGCAAAATTAGATCATTATGGTGTATGCTGTCAATAATAATCCAAAGGTTTTCACAGAGTTTAATAAAGAAAACAAGATATTTGTTTGGGTTGTTTTTTTGGTGTTTTTTTTTTCCAGGTGAAATATTGTAAGGAACAGGAAAAAACATCAAAAAACCCTAAACTGAAGAGATGCAAGCAGATGGAAAGAACTATTATGCAAATGCATGATTCAGAGTTTTCCTAAGGAAATAATGTGACCTGAAAACCTAAAATTGGAATTTGGCCCCAACACAGATGCATGCCAAAGGCCTGATCCTTACTCTGTTGGAATGTTCTTTAAAATTGCACAAAGAATCCTATTATGTAGAGGGTTGTAAGATCCCAGTTCAGCGGACTTGCTTGTTTGACTTAAGTTGTAGTGCCATCTACTGTAGTAACAGCCACAGTCTTGAGCATATTTTTCAATACTTTCCACTGCAATTGAAATCAAATCAAGTTATGAGCTTAGAAGCATACAAAATACTGTCAGTTACGAATATAAATGGAAAGGACGTGCAGAGATAAAAACAGGGTTAGAGTGCACTATTAGGAAACTAGACAAATATTATGACTACAAAAATGACATTTTGAGTGGTTATAACTGTTACTTTGGGGTTCAGAATGGTCAAAAAAAGCCAGTTTTAAAATACTGAATTAGATAGAAGGAACTTTTTCTGCTGTTAGATTTTCCTGCACCTGCCTTGTTTGAAGCTTTCATAGCTTCTTTTGTAACTTTTGAGAGTGCTGCTGTTGGAGAGGCTCCCACACCAGACCAGCTGTTCCTCTGAACCACTGCAACAGTGTTTTTTTCTGTACTATTAAATATACTATTTGCTAACATTATCCACCTACCTCCCCCAAAAGAAGCCACAGAGTTGAAGTTTGTGTCCTACAGCCAGGTTGCAAAGTTGTACATTTCCATATACATTCTCCCCTGATGCCCTAGTGCAAGGAATACCAGTAAATACCAGAGGATGCTGACCATACATGCTGCCTGCAATGAGATCGCAAAGGCGGAACCAGGGGTGAAACCCTTGTCTTTGTGTAGACACTTGCAAAACACTGGAGAGATGGATGCTAGTCAGAGACAGTTTCCTCAATTCAAGCAGATGTGGAGGAGCCATCAGAGAGCCTTCTGACTTGTTGGTATCATGACTGGTACACAGACAGCTCTTAGGATGGGGACAGCCAACACACTGTTCTGTTTTGAAGCCCAGATGTTCATCATGATGCTTTAGTCAGGACAGCCCTGCAGAGTAGTTAGTGACATACAAGCGTCTCATTTTCTGTATGCTCGTTAGAGCAGAACTGTGTTCTAGAGACCCTCTACACTGATGTAGGTCTGTAATTACATCACATACCACTATGAATAAACAGGTGTTAGTGCCATTTCTCGTCAGTCTTTAGTTTTCTAAGCGCAAAGAAAGAAATCTTCACACTGGAGAGTGAGACGGCATTTGCATGTTCTGATTACTGTCCACACTCCAGACAAGATCCACTAATTTACTTAACCTGCATCACTTCATTTTTTCCTAAAAATGCATACATTAGCTGACAGGTTAGGTGAATTCACAGCTGCAGGTCACAACTTGTTCAATCACTGAACATGAAATCTGACATAAGCCCCTACAACTTTGTGTCTCAGACTGGTGGAGCTGGACCTCTCTGTTATTTTTCGTACCTACTTCTTTAAAGCAGTCTCTCTGCTGCTTTTTCAGGCTGCTTTGCAGCTGACAGTTGCACTGCAAAGACGGGAGATTTGCAGCCAGCTAATTACCTCTTTCCAGAGAACTGCATTGTATGTTCTCCTTCTTGCTAGTACTGTGAATGATTCTTCTGTTAGAATTTTTATTGAGCGATAGAAAATAAGCCTTAAAGAAACACATGATATTACAGTTCACCGAGAGGTCATCTAACATAAAGCATGCTGCAAGTCAGTTGTGACCCAGAGCAGACTTTCTAAGAATTTAATTCCATTTCAGCCAGTCATGTTTGATGCTGAGAGTTTCACAAAATGACTGAATCATAGATGGCTTTGGTTGGAAAGGACCTTAAAGATTGTTTAGTTCTGACAGCCCGGTCATGGGCAGGGCTGCCACCTACCAGCTCAGGCTACCCAGAGCCCCATCCAACCTGGCCTTGAGTACCTCCAGGCATGGGGTATCCACAGCTTCTCTAGGCATCCTGTGCCAACTTGTGCCAGTGCCTCACCATCCTCTGAGTAAATAATTTCTTCCTAAATTTCGATGTCTATGTGAAAACACATAACCAAAGGCACTCTTCTACAAAAGCCTTTGCTCAATACATTGATAATATACAGAACTGGGGGGGAGGGGGGGGGGGAAAGGCCATTTTCCATGAAGTCATGTGCCAGAACTTCTGGAAAAGACCTTTAACAAACCAAATAGCAGACTGTTGTGCTAAGCAAGGCCATAGTTTCACAGGTGTTTGAAAGCAGATAAAGCAGAACTGCCAATGAAAGAGGTCACGCTACCCTTCCCAGACCCAGTAGCCCATCCCCAGGTGTGCTCGGCCCCTCAGCTCCCACCTGCTCACACAAAGGCTCACGTGGCCTCATGTAGTCTTATTCTTTTTGCCAAGGTCATTTGGAGCCAGACCACTACTCTGACCTGGTTCACCATGGTCTACCAAGCTATGGCTTTGTTGCTGCTGGGGTGCCAGATGGTGCAGCAGGGCCTGCAGCCACTCTGTGGCCTGGCCAAAGCTCTGCCAGGGGCCCATCCTCATCCACAAAAGTTTGGGCAGGTCATTGCTATAAAACAATCTTCACCTGTTCAAGTGTGGAGCCAAGCATGTCATCTGGAGAGCGTGACAACAGACAGCAATGTTAATGTCCCTGCCAAGGAAAAATAACTGAATTTATCTTCAGAGCCATTCATTTTTAGTTGCCATAGAAACAGCCATTAGAGCCATTTTATATCTGGCTGACAAACCTCACATTTCCTGATCCTTCTTTTCTAATTTGTCTTGCTTTTCTTTCTTTCTTTTCATGTTTGATTTCCATTTCAATGCAAAATGACTCACAGATGCATACTTACCTAAAGCACAAATATACATTTATTATATTGTCTCCCATCACTCCTCATATATTTCTGCTCAGTGCACAGTAAAATGTCTATTTCTAGCTAAACTGGGCAAACAAAAGGAATAAAGATACACATAAGAAACAGAATTAGTCGTTGGCACTTTTCCTTTGCTTTTCTGTTTTAATGGAGTATTAGATTAACACGGGGATGATATCACCCTTCATAAGAATCTAATATATTTTCTGACTTCTTCTCACAGTCTCCTCATCTTCAGTCAGTCCAGATGGGTTTCAAATACAAAACTGGAGTTTGTATTTACTTACTTGCATTAAAAATTCATCAGACTGTATGATTTTTGTTATTGTTTTCATTCTTTGAATTGCTCTTCCAGTATTTCTGAAAATTGATGCTTCTTTTTTTTATATGCTTTGGTTATATGTTATGACCTCACATTTGCAGGAAGGAAAAATCAATGTTGTTTTTTAAATATCCACTCATTCTGAATAACTCAAATACGTGAAGGTGCTAAATTCTATCAGCATTTATCAAAGTTGATTTATCAGCGTGCCAGCTGTTGTGACTGGCACTCTGGGTAAGAGATCCTCACAAATTCAGTAGGTGCATTTGGGAATGAGAACTCAAATATTTCTTTCTTATTAAAATAAATATCATTATATACTTAGCTAACTTACAAGGGAGAGTGTTAATGAATATATACTAACATTTGTAAAGCATGTAGTAAATTCAGATGTAAAGTGTTGGAAAAATGCAAAATTACAATGAGTATTTGGTGTATCTTCTGTAGCATGAAATGAAGTTGAGCTACCAGAATCCCTTATAGACCAGGAGTTAATTATTGCATACAAAAATTTTTTATTCCTAACATGTCTATTATACTCCTGAAGAAACAGTCCTGGTCAGAATAAGGAATACTTTTCTGCCTCTAAACTGTTAACAGCAGAAGAACATTCTATTTAGAGAACTGAAATCAACATCAAAACACTCTTTGAGAATGACCTTGAAAAATATGAATTTGCTGTATAACAATATTCTGATAGTAAGTCTAATGGTGTGGGGTCACCAGGGCACATATATAAATATTCTGAATTCTGCTTAGATACTTTCTTTTGCTTCCTTTTAAAGACAAGCCTTAGTCCTGCAATGGGTGCACGTATCATTGTGGTGCTGGCAGGGTTTCTCCTCTGGGGCAAGTTCCCTCCACTCTGACAATCAGGGCAGCAAGAAGCCGCCAGGAGTGCCATTGCAGTGGTTCATTCTGCAGCACCCTGACACCAAATCCCCCTGTGAGCCCAGCAGCCTTGATCCAGGGAATTCACAGGGGATGTAGTGATGGAATGTTGGAAGGAAAACCTCTGAACCACCATCCTCCCTGCAGGCAGAACAGCTGCCAGGGTGCTGCCTGTTCCCCATGGCATTCACAAGAAGATGTAGGTTTGTCCCAGCCCTGACACCTCCATGCTCTGCAGTCCACCTCTGTTCGCATGGGTACGTCTTCTGCAGCTTTGGCCCCTAGCTTTACACTCTCTGTCCTTCCCCATTTTTCTGTGGCTGGAGACATGTCCCACTGCAAGAGGTGGGAGTTGCTGTGGTGCTGGTGCACTGCAGTGGGGAAGTGGGGTACCTGCTCCCAGTCAGATGGGTAGGGCAGCATGCTACACATGCAGAGTGTGCCATAACAGATGGCATGGTATTATTTAGGACTTCATTGTACCACTGCATCTACATAGTCGCTTTCCTCTTCCTCACACTTTCAGACAAGCCCCAACCACTTCCCCAAACTTTTCTTCCCAGATACACTCCTCCAAACCTTGATGTGGCTTTTACCTGTCCAACCTCCTCTCCTCTCCTCTCCTCTCCTCTCCTCTCCTCTCCTCTCCTCTCCTCTCCTCTCCTCTCCTCTCCTCTCCTCTCCTCTCCTCTCCTCTCCTCTCCTCTCCTCTCCTCTCCTCTCCTCTCCTCTCCTCTCCTCTCCTCTCCTCTCCTCTCCTCTCCTTCCACTTCTTTTTCTATAGTACAGTAGCAGAAAATGACCCCGTTCACCCATGGGACCTGTGGATATATATATTTTTAATTCACACGAACTCCTTAAGCAAAAATAAATTAGAAAAGAAAATGAACAAAAAACAATGGAATTAAGTTACCCCAGATCTTATTTTTTTTTGAAAAATGACCAACATCTGAAAGTGACTCGGACCGGGATGTTTCTTCACTTGCATATTTGTGTAGCCCATTCAGAGAAAATGGTGTTTAATGCACTGACCATGTTTAAAAACTTTCGGTCAATTTAGAAGTGGAAATTAGCTGCAGTAAGATATTGCATAGAATGTACTAGTGCTCTTCTTAAGGGTAAAATTACAATATTTTTTTTTCAATAAACCTATTTTTAAAAAGTAGTGTATGATTTAAAGCTGAAAATTCAATGTCATACTCCTTCTGAAGCTAGCTGAGCCTTCTAACTTATTATATCAAATTAGATTCAAATGGGGTAGCGAAATTTATTGTCACCTCTTCCACTGTAATTCCTTTTCCTAATACGCCTTCCTGCCTTGTGGGTTGGGAAATCCACGCCACTTGTGAATCATCTCCTGATTCCCCATAATTTGCAACCTGGCTCTGAACTACAGAGTATGCAGCTGAACCAAGAGAGCAAGCAGACTGATAGGCAGGTGTAGTGTGAATAAACAATGAAACTCTGAGCCCAGAACCGAATACCTATAAAAAGACAAATCTGGGCAAGACACCATAGAATCACAGAATTACTGAATGGCCTGGGTGGGATGGGACCTTAATGATCAACAAGTTCCAATCCCCTGCTGTGGACAGGGTTGCCACCTGCTTCTTTCCTACAGAAGCTTTGTCAGCAGAGGGCCTTGTAGATGCTCTTCTGTTGCACTTTCATGTTAGATTTAATCCAGCCTAACTGTGAGGAAGAAATACTCCCTCTTTTCCTGCGCAGGCTGTTGCTACCTTTGCTTGGGCGTGAGTATGACTGCCCCTTTCCTTGTCAGCCTGTATCATCTTACCATCAAAAAATCCTGAAATTTCAGCCTTTGAAAGCAAGTATACAAACAAGGATTTGTGCTCATTTGCACTTTGTATTTATTCATTTATTTTTTCCTCAGTTACTCTCTGTGTGGTTTTATAAACTGGGGCATTTCAGTGGAAAAGACAATTTCTTACCACTGGAGATGCACAGACTTCTACCATTTGGATTATTTTACTGGGAGAAAAACAAAACAAAACACAGCAATAAAAGTGCTCGTACAATGGCTCCAGGCAGCTTTGGAAAGATCAAAAGCTTCAGGACTACAGCTGAACAAACAAACCATATATTCAGTGCCATTGGACTAACATAGCTAGGGCATAAGTTTATACAACAAAGCATATATTCTCCATCTCAGCTAGGCCAAGGCCTCTTCTGATTTTGAGTACCACCCTGATTTATGCAGCATTTTACTGAATTGTTTAACTTCTCACCTTATTGTCTTTAGCACTACTGCAGAAATAGTCTGAAAATTCACGTGCCGTGGAATTTCCCTGATCAGTCTGAATCAGACTGAAGGAATCAGTCTTGATTCCTCAGGGAAATTTCTCACTTTTTTTTTTTTTTTTTTTTTTTTTTAATATAAAGAGACATTTTTTCCTGTGTTGTTAGCAAAAATAGATTACTTTTTAAAATTGATATACTATTGAAACTGGTTCTACTGCTCTTAGCTAAAGTAGTACTTTAAATGTATTTTGAAATATTCACATGCAATAAAAGTGGGTGGAAAACCTCCTCCTCCCTGTTGTCTTGCAGCAGTTTACATCCTCATACAGAGGCCCTGAAAGGCTCTGGGGAGGAGAGCACAGAGGTCTGTGGGCAGGTGAGGCATGTATAGTGAGGCTCTCAGCAGCATCAGCTGCTGCTTTTACATTTAAAATCAGGATTAGGCCTGAATTTGCATCATCACAGCACCAGAGACTAAAGGAACAATATACAAGTAAATAGGCTCCTGGGGATCCATGAGAAACACAGACTTAAAGTATGGGCCGCTGTCTTATGCATAGCTGCCAGGGCCCCTTTTTCCTCCTGCTTTTGATAGGAAGAAAGCTCCAGCTGTTTTATCAGATGGAAGCCAGTGTGAAAGAAGAACTGAGGGAACACACCTGCTCATCTGTGTGCTCTCTTGTTCTGAGATGGGTCTGGAAGGCTTGCTGTCACTTGGACACTTGCTGTCCCCAACAAACTTCAGAAGGACTCATCTCCCAGACCAGGCTGTGCTACCAAGATCTCTCTCATGACCGCGTTTCTACTTCAGTCCTCGCACTAGCTCAACCTGGTGGATTTTACTGGGAGAAGGCAACATATGGTCTAAATGATTTTGATGTGCACAAAATAAGAAGCATTAACATTTTCATTAGAATGGATCTATCTTAAGTTGTTCCATGGAGAGGGAATTATTCATAAAGAAGATGTTGCTGACTACAGGAAAGTCGAAGACATATTTATTGAGTCTACTCATGAAAAGAATGAAAACATAGCAGAACGTAAATAGAACAGCTTGCATGATATTTAGTCTCCTACATTGTTTACAGAATTTGCTTAATGGTATGTATACAAGAACAAAAATAATTATACTAAATTCTGTACAAGTCTGTGTGCAATAAATTACTGAATCTGTTTACAAAGGCTCCAAAGTGGATAAGCTTCCTGAGCACAGAAAAACAGCATGGGGCTGGGAGTCCAAGGGCTTCACTTATCACTCTGCTCTCTCACAGAGCAAAGAAGAGACAATGCCTTTTCCTGTCTCTTCAAAGACCCCTGGAGGGTCCTTGAAATGCTAGTGGTGATCCCTGAGGTGGTTTCTGAGGTGAGCATAATGACTTTATCATTCATTCTTTAATCTCTTTGCCCTTTGAAACATAATTACAATCTACGTGCAATTTTCATAAGGTATCCAGATGCACATAAAATATTCAAGTGCACACAACCTAACATAGAATCACAGAATTACAGAATCATAGAATATCCCATGCTGTAAGGGACCCACAAGGATCACTGGGTGCAGCTCCTGGCTCCATACAGCACCACCCAAAACTCAAGCCACACTTCTGAGAGCATTGTCCAAACACTTCTTGAATTCCATCAGCTTGAGACTGTGGCCTCTTCCTGGGGCAGCCCATCCCAGTGCCCAGCTAGCCACTCAGTGAAGAACTTCCCACCATCTCCCATGAATTCTTGTTAGGATAGGAAAGGTTAATTTTTCTTCAGTAATGTTGTCCGATGCGGACACATGGACGGAAGTATTGTGCCAAAGTGCTTCATGTTGTTACAAGTAACAAGATCATCATCAAGCAGACATGATCCTCTTTAAATCTCCATACTCAGTGCCTGGATACACCTTAGTAAATGTTTCTCCAGGTGATATTCTGAACCTTTCCAAGAGGCTTTCCAAGGAACGCTTAGTTTGTTGGTCAGGAAAGCCCATATAGCTGAGAACAAACCCAGCTGTAGGTTTTCTGTCTGTTAACACCTAAACAGCACAAGGGGTCTGTACATTGTATAATTTTTTTGTGCGTGCCACAAACTGGATGAGAACTCCAGGGACAGTTTGAGCATCTCTATGCCCAAGGTACAGCAGGACTATCAGCCTACGTGCTCCACAGTATATCCGTTGCTCTGGCTCTCTGATATTTCACCTCTTTTTTGACAGGAAAAGACAAATCTTTCCTTTCAAAGAAAACTGTGAGAGCACCAAGGCATGCATGCAAGCGCTGGACCCAACACGAAGCAGGGATGCTCAGGTACGCAGATGCTGATTCAGAAGCTGGAAAACACTCCCACTCACGGAAAAAGGAATTTTCAGTCCATCTGCGGTATTTAACGCTCTTTCAATTCGGTCTGAGAAACACAAACTTCTCGTTGTCAAAAGGCAACTTTATTTTCGGATGAGCAACACCACATACAACAGAGAACACGATGCACCGCGCAGAGCATTATGCACACTGTGCTCCGTGCTCCAGGATCGAGGGCGGGCCTCGCACCTCACGCCGCGGCCTAGTAGGGGCGCGCAGGGGGAACCGCGGGGCTCTGGGCAGCAGCCCCGAACAGCGCCCAGGGTCGAGGCAGGCGCGGGTCGGTTTCCCTCTACCCCGACGCGGTTCCGAGGGGGCGGGCAGGGCGGGGCGGCCCCCCAAGAAGCGGCAGCAGCCGGAAGTTCCCCCTCCTGGCTCGGAAGTGACGCCGCGTGCACCTTCCCCCTCCCGGCAGCGGCGGCGGAGCCGGGCGCGGCTGGCGGCGGCCCGAGGCGCGGCCGGGCGGGATCATGGCGGACGGCGTGGACCACATCGACATCTACGCCGATGTGGGCGAGGAATTCAACCAGGTACGGGCTGGAGCGGCCCAGCCCCTCCTCCCCTCTCTTTCTTTTCCTTCCTCGCCCGCCTTCACCGCCGCGCCGCCTGCAGGGCCCTCCGCGCGGGGCCGGGCCGGGCCGCGCCGCGCCGCCATTGTTCGGCCGCCCCGCCGCAGGGCTTTCCCGCCGCGCCGCAGGGCGCTCCGTGGGGCGGGACGGAACGGGACGGGACGGCGCGAGGCCGCGCCTCAGGCCCGGCCCGCGGGGGCTCGGGGCTGGGCCGGGCGGGGAGCGGCGGCGCTCGGGGGCGGGAGTGAGTGAGTGAGGCAGGCCGCAGGCGAGCGCCTTCCCTCCCACTCTCCGTGCCGCCACAGCCGTCCCGCCCGGGAGAGCGGCCCCTTCTCGGCGGCGGCGGAGAGCGCTGCCATTGTTCGCAGCGCGGGAGGAGCGTGGCCTCGTGCTGCTGGGGGGACTGCTGCCCGCGCTGCTCGGGCTCGTCGTGAGCGGAGGGGATTTATTTGCGTGAGGAAGTGGCGGTGTAACGCGCAGAACTTCCTGGATTGTTGTCTGACTTCTCTGGTTCCTTTTTCACTCGCCTTTCCCCAGAAGCCGCGTTCCTCCCTTCTCACCAAAAGGCGATGTTCCTGTCGGGTTTGTGGACCATCTGTCCCGTGTGCGGGTGCCGTGCTTCTTGGGGCGGCGCTGCCCCAGAACGGAGCTGCCGGGAGCAGCCCTGCGCTCGCGGGTTCCCGCGTGCTGCCTGCGTGGAGAGGGAGAAGACAGCAGGGTTCGGACCCACAGCTCGTGTTGCTAGCAACTTGTAACTGCCCCAGCGAACTTTATTTCCTTCAGTATTTATCGATAAATTAATTTAGATTGATAACCTCCTGAAGGTATACTGTGTAAGAACGCTGTCCCTCATGAGCAGATGACAGAGGGGACCGATGTGCATTTCGCTTGTCCGTATGTGCGGTTTTCTCCCAGACAGTTGAAGACCCATTACATGAATTTACGTGGGGGTGATCTCCTGCACAAATACCATGCCTCATCTTTGAGGCCTCTTCCAGCCCAAGCTGTTCTAAGATTCTATCTCAGCAGCTTCTATACCAGCTTTGGTTTTCTGTTAGTCAGTTCCATGTAAAAACTGATAACAAACCAAGTTCTTCGGAAAAGGTAGTTTGAATCCAGTAGTGCTTGTGTAAATTCATATAGGGGGCAGGCCTCGAAGTGGTGCAGTTTGTGGCTGTAACCTTAGTGAAGACAGAGATTTTTAAACATTGTTTTAATTTTTGCAAAATGTTTCTGTTTTTTCTTTTCCAAGCTTGAGTTCTGGGACTTTCATGTTGTCTCAGAACCTACTCAGTTGAACTATATTACATTAAAATAGAAAGTTAGACTAGCAAAGATTGGCACCTCTGCACTTTCCATTTCCTTCTGCAGAGCAGGAACAAAAGCCAATTGTTACCACCTACAGTGCTGCTACCTCTAATTCTGATGCCATTGTGATAAGTCCTCTTGAAACCTCTATTCAGGGTTTCTGATTTGAAGCTGACAGCTTGAATTAATAAGAGGGGACTTACAGTTCAGCATGTCTGCGGAGGGGTGAAGATTACAATTGTCAAATGCTGTAGGGAGAAAATGATGGCAATTTGATGGTAATTTATGTAACAGACATTTTATGCGATGCTGTATTTCTAACGAAAATTTGCTTTATATGTAAAACAACATACTGCTCTTAAATTGCGTGGTGCTGTGCTCACTTGCCAGTATTAGTTGGACTGCAGGAACCCTTTCCGTTAGTTTTATCGGTAGCAGGGACTGAAAGCATGCCGTGTAGCTTTTTCATTCTTCCAAATACAATGTAACTGTATTTAGTAGCAAAGCTGGGACAGGACTTTTGTAATAGTAGGAAATAGATCTTAGGATTCGTGGCTGAGTGAGCCCTCCATTGCTCTGTCCCGCTCTGGGCCTCAGCGTGCTCATCATTGAAACTCTTTGGGGATTTGTTTTATGCTTGCTTTCATGAGGTGGGAGGATGTTCCACCTGATTAGCACTAAATGAAGTACGGGTTACAAGGCTGAAGTTAAAACTCGAGACCCCAGGTTTTCAGGCTGGCTAAACTGAATGAAAACTGAGAACTGTCTTGCAGGCAGCTGCAGGTTGCAAAGAACTGGCTCGCTGGACTTGAAGTCACATCTTTGCAGTGAAAGCACAACTTTCCCTTTCCATCTGGTGCTCATCAAAACTGTATGTGCCTGTGTTGCTTCTTTCATTAAGCTACTGTTCATCATAATTGTGTCCTTTGTCCTTGTGTTTAATGCTTTACTCAATTTGTCTTCCATCACTTGTGTTTAAATTGGTTTTAATTGTATTTCCAGTTCATTTCCCCCTCCCCTTCTTTTCTTGAGAATTTGTTCAATTCACTTTTTATGTTCTTCTCAGCTGACTTCCCCATCTAGCAGTCTTTCATGTTTATGTAGTGTCTTGTTCTGAACTGAGAGTCCCATCACCACAGTATTTTTGCATGCATCAGTTGTGACCTGTACAAAGTACTTGTGGCATGGTGTGTTCTGGTTTGACCATTTCCACAAACGGGCACCTCTGTGCTGTGCACAAGAGTGCATTATCTGCGTACAAATGGCTGAAGCTAACATCCTGTTGGTGGCAGAAGATCATGGTAAGATTAGAGGTGCTTTAGAAAGTGTTGAAGTGTGCTTTCGTACTTAAAAGTACTGAGTGTCACAGCACAATAGTGAGACAGCAAGGAGCCGGAGCATGAGGCTGGCGTGGTTCTGCCTCAGTGTTTCCTGTACCTTTGGCCAGCAGACTGGGTTACTTTCCTGCACTGTAGATGACCATACTTTGTAAAGCTCTCTCATGGTCCGGTTGGCTTTCTTTTCCCCAGGTTTTTTTTTTTTTTTTTTCTATATATGAATACATGCATGCTCATAAATAAACTGTTTAAATAAAATTAAAAAATAAAATAAACATACAACACATTATTTACCACAGAAAATATTTTTTTGTATCTGTGTGTATGTTTGTTTTGTTGTTTATATCCTCTGCTTGATCAGAAGTACCTTTTACTTTAATGCTGTGGGAAACAAATGCTTGTGCTGTTTATACTCTGATAAGTGCACTTGTGTGCTTGCATAGTGGGTTTCTGTAAACATGCCTTGAAGAGTTCTAGTTCAAAAATTAAATAGTAACAAATCAGAAATAAAAGATCTTTAACTTTGTGTTTGGTAGCTTGATAATGAAAGTGATTTAGATGGAGAAAGCAACTGAGAGACTTCTTACATGGGAACCACTGTGGCTGCAGTCTTAGGAACGTGGTACTCTCTCGACTTCTTGTCTAGAACACAAAGAAAAATACTTTTTGTTTCATAAATAATAAAGGCTATCATTTATTGGTTGTGTAAAAGTGACTACTAAAAACAGCCATTATATCAAGAAAGCAATTGCTGCCTTGGAGGGGCTGGGCATGTTGTGACATGATACATTTTTACTCAGAAGAGCTGTACTGTCTTGGTCCTGAGAAACGTAAGCTGGCAGACCTTGTATTTGTTTTTAAAAGTGTGTGTGATGCCTTACTTCTCTGTATGGCTGGTTTTCCATGGTTGTCTTGGTCTGCTGACCAAGAGATCTACTGAAAGGGCCCCGGGCAAGAGATAACCTGTGTTATTTGCAAATACTCTGCAAAGAAAACCTGAGACCATCTCAGCTGGGGCCTGTTAGCTTTGCTACAATGCAAAGTGATACTACCTACACTTCCTTTATGCTTTTGGCCTTGTGCGAGTTCTTCTTGCATTGGCCGACGGATCGGGCTGCTCAGATGTTAGCCGTGTGCCGCTGGTAGAGCTGCGGACGTCTGGGTCTGTGAAGTTAATGGGAGTCTTGTGGCCTAACAAATTTATCCACCACGGGCTGTGTGCTGTTTGGAAACATCAAGGGCTGTTGTTTTCTTCCAGTTTGTTTATGCATTCAGACAGCTAATCAAAACCAGAAAGGCTTCTGCCTGTTCCTTCAACTTGTGATTATTTTTTTTTTTTTTTTAGGACCCACGGATGTTTTTTAAAGTGAGATTGTTAACATCCATTTAAAGTTTTTGACTGCATGTACTGTAACTTTGAATTGAAAAAGTGGTAAAAGAGCAGGTGAATAATTTGCTTTTTAATAATTAAGTGCTTTTCTCAGAAATTATAGAAAATTTTAAATGGGATTTCATCTTTCTTTTAACATCTTTTTCAGCATGTCGTTTCGCATTTGACTCTCAAATAGAGACAGAAGAAGCAAATTTCAGATATCTCAGATGAATGCACGGTTTAAAGAACTTTTACTCCATTTCCCCCCTCACCCCCCCCCCCCCCCAAAAAAAAAAAAAAAAAAAGGAAAAAAGAACTGTTTTTCTTTTTAAGGGGAGTGGGAGAGACTAGGTATTTTCTGCCATGCACAGGTGTAGGGCTGCTAAGTTTCAAAACAAAGTATCACTTTTAATTTATCCCTTCTGGACTAGATGGTGTTGCTCCATGTGTTTGTCTTTCCTACTTGAATGTTGCAAAATGCTGCAAGCGGGGATTAAAATACAAAATACATGGGAAGGGCTACCACCCCAGCTAGTCTAGGGTGAGTTTTTGACGGTGTATCTTTTCTTTACCATTTTTATTCACTGAAGCCCTCTGAGTAACACAGAGTGTGAAATTTCAGTCCTGATTTTTCAGAGCAAACGATTTCAGATGGAGATCTTGTTAAAGCATGATGTGTGGAAACGCTGCTCTGATTTGGGTATGGGAGGAGTGGCAGTGATGGTGCTAACTTTTCTGTAGGATGTTTATCTGTAAGAGTGTGAATGACAATGAGCAGAAATCCTTTCATGCTGGATGGCTTTCTTTTAACTAAGGGAGTCGGAAGATGTCAAAAGCGATTTGTGATCTGGGTGGAAAGCTTGTTGAAGTAGCTAAGACTAGAGAAGTACGGCTGCTTGCGTTCTTTTTCTTGTTCATGTACATCTGGGGAAGGAGGGTGTGTTTGGGTGAGTTTCCATGGTATGCATGTGAAGGAAGAAGGGTTATTGGATCTTGTGTAACAGCCATTGAGCCATCATGTTCCATGCTTGCTGCAAAACCAGCACAACGAGAGAAGAAATTTTAGTGAGCAATGTCAGATTTTTTTCTTCATTGATTTAAATTAAGGCATCAGGCAGTTTGGGCCCCAGAAAAGTTAGGTGTAACCTGCACTGCTCTGCTGATTCTCTGTGCTGTGATGGTGATCTGAAAGCCTACGGAACAGAAACTCAATCCAGTTCAGAGGAGTTTCTTGCCAGTAAGGATGCACAGCATAGCTCCAGACTCTTACCTGTTCCTGTTGGTATTTTGGCAGTGCTGACCTCAACCTTCTCATAGATAGAGGTTAGCGTACATCTGCTGTAAAACTGGTGACTGCTTGTTTGGCTCTGTCCTCCAAGACTTCATTCTTCTTTCCTGAAGTCATCATCTACACACATAAATGGCAAGAATTGCTGCATGTTTAGTAGAGGATTTCCTTGGTTGCCTTGTGACATCATTCTTAATCTTACCATCAGATAGCATGTTTCAGCCTGTCCCAGGCAGTTCTTTGACCTTAGTTTCATTAATTACAGTGATATGAGAAGTCAGATGTAGGTGGAGAACTGAACAGAATGAGTGAAAACAAAACTTTATTCATTTAGTGATGGTAAACTTACTTGGGAAAACATTAATTTTCTGTTGAAGTTCAGTGTTGTGTATTGGGCCAGTGCAATTCATTAAGGTCAAACCTACTTGAGTGACAAAGTGAAAGATTGCATATCTGGTTTTATTTATTATAGTGATATCCTCTCTAAGAACAGTAGCAGTGGGTAATGAATGTTTTCATATTTTCAAAAGAGCTGATCGTCTGATGATGACTGTGGATATATTTAGTTTTTAACCAAGATTGCTAGCTTTGCAGCTTGTTTGCTGTGGAATGCATGCCGATCCTCTCTAGTCACTGTATCTGATTCTGAGTTATGCTGCTGAGGATACTTGTGTGGGTTTCTAGATAGAAAATCACAAGATAACAGCCACTGAAATATCTCTGATATCAAAACCTGGTGAGGCGGTTTCTGTTCTGTATCGTTGTGGATGAGTCCGGGAATGCTCTGTGAGCTTTTGAAGTTGCAACCTTTGCGTATGGCAAAGCAACTTTTGCATGTAAATATAAAGGCTCTCCTAAGCTTTTCCCATAACTTCTCAGGGAGCAACAGCAGTCTGCCTTCCTGCCAGTAGAAACTGAGATGATGCCTCTTTTTCAGACAAATTGGGCTGCTCTATCATAAGTGATTGCTCGGATAGCAACATCCCAGTGTGGGAATTAATCACTGTTGAATACCACAGAATCACAGAATGGTTTGGGTTGCAAAGGACCTTCAAACCATACCAGGTCCAAGCCCCTGCTGTGGGCAGGGCTGCCATCCACGAGCTCAGGCTGCGCAGGACCCCATCCAGCCTGGCCTTGAGTGTCTCCAGGGATGGCGAACCACAGCTCATCTCAGCAGTCCATGTCAGTGCCTCACCACTCTAATTGCGAAGGATTTCTTCTTTATATATAGTCTAAACCTACTTTTTTATTGTTTAAAGCCATTACCCCTTGTCTTATCGCTACACTCCTTGCTAAAGCATCCCTCCCCAGCTTTCCAGGTACTGGAAGGCTACAATGAGGTCTCCCTGGAGTCTGTTCTTCTCCAAGCTAAACAAGCCCAGATCCTTCCTCCATAGGAGAGGTGTTCTAGCCCTCTGATCGTCCTCGTGGCCTCCTCAGGACCCGCTGATGAATGGAAGTGTATGAAATTAAACGCATCGTGGGAAGTGTTGGGGTTTTTTTTTCTTTTTTTTCCCCCTGATGCATTGCTTACATGGTCTGCCTCAGGCTAAATTTTCTCTGGTCTTTTGGACCAAATACTTCTTCCCATCTTATGATTCAAAGGCGTCCAAAGGACCACTGGTTGATTTTTGACTCGTCTGTTCCCATTTAACAGGTAGTATGTGGTTATTGAGCACATGAAGCAGAGGTTTTGTAAATAAACTCATGATTCTATTCCCTCTGAAAGGAATCCAGTTCATTTGGACAAAACCGTGCTGTGAACTGTACCAACCTGAGGGACGGGGTGATTCACTCTGAAATCCCATGATACTCTTCTCAAGCAGAGTGTTCCAGAGGCAGCCTTGATGTTGTAGAATAGTTCCTTTGTAGCCCAGGAATAAATAAATGTGTAATGCACACAAACCCAATGGTTTATTGAATTTAATGACATATAATAGGGTTCCATTCTTTCTCTCAGTGAACAAGGAGATAAAAATCAAATTAGGAATGCAGTAGAAATCTGAAATACAGAATTTTATCAATGCAGACCATTTCTGGTTTGATCTTTTCCTTCTTCCGAATATTTTCATGACAAATATTGCTAGCTGATATTGGCCTGTTGCTTTGCACATTGTTCATACTTGCTCACATCCATAACTGTGGGAGTAGAGCTTGTGTTTTTTAGTTTTCTGTGTATATTACTAGGTAAAGAGTGTTGCAGTGCAAAGCAGTTGCTGGAGGTGTATTTTTGTTTTTATCGGTTTGGCATACGGTAGAAGACGTAAGAATTTTATATATTTAAATATGGATGAAGTCGGGGCTTAGCGTTTCGTTACGGGTGTTGTGTAGGTGTTGGGTCGAACTGCCTGTGGAAAGTGGCAGTTGTCAGACTATTTTGTTTCTGAGAAGTGTTTAATGTTAAATGTAACCTAGGTGCTTCATGTATTTTAGGAAGCTGAATATGGTGGACATGATCAGATTGATTTGTATGATGATGTGATCTCTCCGTCTGCGAATAATGGAGATGCCCCAGAAGATCGTGACTATATGGATTCTCTCCCACCTTCAGTTGGAGACGATGTAGGTAAAGGAGCTGCACCAAATGTTGTCTACACGTATACTGGAAAGAGAATTGCCTTGTACATTGGAAACCTTACTTGGGTGAGTATCTTATTCCTATCCAGGTGTGGCTGGCGATTTGAAAATTGCAAACATGATTCTTTCTGAAATTTAAAGGACTGTCTTTCTGAACAGAGAATATAATGAAGGAGGAGAACAAGCTTAAGATATCAAATATCTCATACTTGGAGATACTTTAAAACTACCAAACAAACCCAATTTTAAGTGAGTCCTTACAGAAGTTTTTAGACTATGAAGAAAACAAGGTTATCTGTGATTTTCTTACTTTTTTGCCTTTTTCCTGTTTCCTTTTGATTCTTGGAACAAAGCTGTTTTCATTTGCCTCAAGGCTTCTTACTGCATTCCTGGGAGTAATATCTCTGGGGTAATTCACAGAGCTACCATTTCCCTTCAGACAATTCCTTTAGTCAGCATTAAAGTATTTTAAAATCAATTGTAGTTAAACAATGAAAGTGCAAGTAGCTCTTCAGCAGCTGAATTAACTAGAATTCTCTCTTTACCTGAAATCCATTTCATTGAGTTCATGCAAGCAGAATCTTCCTTCATGTTTTTTTTTTTTTTCCTTCTGAATAAGATTTTGTTAGGTGGAAGCTTGGTTTTTCATTAATTAGTATAGTAACCTAATTTCAGGAGCTAATGGCTAAGTGAAGGGGGTTCATTGACTTAACAGTTGTACCTCTCTAAAATACAGGAATGCAATCAGCTGAGCTCATCCAAGTCAAATGTCACAACTTGTAAAGTAGATAGGCCAATGTGCAGTCATTTGTACCTGTTACTCATTATTAGGCTTCGCAAATGAAGTTACCCACTAAAAGTAGACTTAACTTGTTTGAGCATTACTGTTCTATTCGTTTTCTTTGTGTTTAGATCTCAGCAAAGTAATTTATTAATCTTTTAAAAGAAGCCTTGATTTGAGGAAGGTCAGATAGGTAATTCAGGATCTTGAAAGCCTGCTTTGTACTTCTCACGTAGAATTTAAAGAGGTGATGGAGTTACAGAAAGAGGAAGAAAACTATGGGTATAAATGTCTTGTATACCTTTGAGTATGTGTGAAATTGTGGAATGTTAGATAGGAACTAATGGAAAATTACAGGAAGGAGATTTGGTTAAGATGAAATAGTTGTTACTGTGTTTTCTGTGCTAGTTTCCCATTTTTTATCTGTAAACATTATTTTTGTGCAAAATAATATGTGGTTTACTAGGCTTTCGCTAGTCGAAGCTCTTGGAGCAAGCATACATGTTAATATAGTCTTAAAAATGTGTTTTTGGTTTGGAAATAGAATCAGTGGGAGAAAAAAAAATGGATGTCAAAAAATGTGGCAGTTATTTAAATAGTTCAGTTTAGGCTTAATACTCGTTGAAAAAGTGCTTTCAGAAAGTTACTGAGGAATTTTTTTGGTACCCATGAGCTGGTTTACTGTGTGGAGGGGCTTGGACAGCATGGTGTGTGAGGAAGTGCGTACTTCAAAAATGAATTTTCTGGGCATTGTACAATATAGATGCAGGTCCTCTGAGAGTCAAAAAGTACTGACAACTTGTATAAAGTATTCCTCTTCACCACTTATACCTCTAAATAAGAGTGGGGAAAAGTGTCGTAGTATTTTAGGTAAGATTTCATAGTTGATATTATATTTTTCAGTGGACGACAGATGAAGACTTAACTGAAGCGGTTCATTCATTGGGGGTAAATGATATTTTGGAGATAAAGTTTTTTGAAAACCGTGCTAATGGCCAATCTAAAGGGTAAGATCTTGTCGTCTGCTTTTTCTGTAAATCGACTGAAGTTTTAAAGGGTCTAAGTGGGGAAAGAGTTCCAATTTTTCTAACTGTCAGTAGGTGAACTTAAGGCCTTTGTTTATTGATATCCAACAATGATTGGGTGTATTATTTCATACTAATTGAATTCCAGGCATATATTTTATGGGAATATTGCTTCCTATTTTTTAATTAGTTAAATTAAATTGGCATTTACACTGGAACAGGTTGCCCAAGGAGGTTGTAGATGCCCCATCCCTCGAGGCATTCAAGGCCAGGGTGGACATGGCTCTGGGCAGTCTGGTCTGGTGGTTGGTGACCCTGCACATAGCAGGGGGGTTGAAACAAGGTGATCATTGTGGTCCTTTTCAATGCAGGCCATTCTATGATTCTGTGATATATGTGAAGACTCTATTCCTAAGTTTCAGTTAGTGTGGTGGCGATGTATGTTGTTCTTCATAATACAAATTTTTACCTATCCCATCCCTCTTATTGGATGATTTTGAATGCTTGTTCTTCCATTAACTGTTGAAAGTGAGCACTTGAGCTGATTCCTCACTGGCAGTCTAATCTTCCTAACATAATTTTGTCTTCATCTCTCATCATTATTAATGAGAGTAGCCATGAGAATACAGTGAATTCTTAATAACAACTTGGTTATAATGATCCATAGATAGCATATTGATGCTGTGTCAGAAAGCTACCTTTGTTACATTGCTGCATCTTGGACTTACATTGTAGTTCTTCATCTGTGTCCTAGAGTGAATTACTTTATCTGTCTCTAAAACTGGACTAAGATTTGTGTAAGATTCTGTATTTTGTTTTCAAGTATTCTTCTGCTAACTGTATTAAGCGTTTACTTGTGAGAGGCATCAGGATATCCAGGGAACAAAAAACTGCAGTGTAACTGTTTTTTTCTTCCTTTCAGGTTTGCCCTTGTGGGTGTAGGATCAGAAGCATCCTCCAAAAAGTTGATGGATTTGTTACCTAAAAGAGAATTGCATGGGCAGAATCCTGTTGTGACTCCATGTAATAAACAGTTTCTGAGTCAGTTTGAAATGCAGTCAAGGAAAAGTAAGTCTCTTTCACGTGCCATCTTGGAAAAATTGGAAGTTTATTCCAAAAGTTGTCCTGCAGTTCTTCTCTCAGTATCTGATAATTTTTGCACAGTTAAAATTTTCTATAAAATAATTAAGTGAATAAAGTTGCGTCTTTGTTTAAAAAAATAAAATAGAAGATCCCCTTAAAAACTGAAAATAAAAGAAATCATTCAATGTAATGAATGTCTGTGATTTTAATAGGAGATAAAACTTGCTGGAAGTGCTTGTTATGCGGCTTTGTAAAACTCTTCTTAAGGTTGGACAATTAGAGGTACAGCATTTATAGGCAGATTAGACTAACATCATGGACTGACAGTTTCTCCAGTTTTGTTAGTGTGGTGTGGGGATACTGGAACACTGTTGAATCTTAGCAAAGTGTTTTTTCCTTTTTGGTACTGAGGATCAAGGTGGTGCTTTAGTGCTACATAAAACTTTAGATCAAGAATTGAAAAGCTTTAAACTATCTTGATTTACATAATTACATTTTTCTACTGCAGCCACACAGTCTGGCCAGATGTCTGGGGAAGGTAAAGCTGGTCCTCCAGGAGGAAGCTCAAGAGCAGCATTTCCGCCTAGTAATAGAGGGCGAGGCCGTTTCCCAGGTGCCATTCCAGGTGGAGACAGATTCCCTGGACCAGCAGGGCCAGGAGGGCCACCACCACCGTTCCCAGGTAAAATATTTGATGTATAGGGTTTCAGTTTAATTTTTATTTTCTTCTATTAATGCAGTATGCTTATTTGGGAATTACAAAAATTCAGGTCAGTTAGCAGGCATGTAGAATACCAAAAACTTGAAGTGGAGGTGTTCATATATGGTCAGGTATCTGACATGGGACAAATCTCTATTTAAATGTCAGGTTTGTGTTGAAGTGAAGTTCTCGTTTCAGCTTCAGTATTCTTAATAAATATCATTCAGTATATTTTCTACTAGCAGTCAAAGGGACACGGTCAAGTGAAACAAAACAAAACGACAAACCACATGAAAGTAGTTTTGGGTGCTGCATTTACTGTACTTTCTTAAGTATAGCTTTTTATGCATTTTTAATATACATTGCATCTTACACTTGCAATTGGTCTTTCATATAAGGTAAAAGTGGGTTGCAATGCTTTCTAAATTTTGTAGGCTTTGGGTTATATTTTTTATTATTGTTGGCTGATTAGGTCCTTTTTGGGTCTGTTTTCAGGTTAATGTTCTCTTTCTGTATAGATAACCAATTATAAATTTATCTAAGCTACTGGACCCAAAAGTGGGACTCTGCATGTCTTGTGCAAGTTGTGAATTGTTCAGTGAGGGTTTTTTGTCTGAGAAGGAGGAAAAAAAAAAAAAGGACAAGAATCTTAATTATTTCTGCGACTCTTTTATTTCTTTATGTTTATTAACTTTTTTTTTTTTTTTTTTTTTTTTGGTAGCTGGACAAACTCCCCCACGTCCACCTTTAGGCCCTCCTGGTCCACCGGGCCCACCAGGCCCCCCACCTCCTGGTCAGGTCCTCCCACCTCCTTTAGCTGGACCTCCTAATCGTGGTGACCGCCCACCACCACCAGTTCTGTTTCCAGGACAGCCTTTTGGTCAGCCTCCACTTGGGCCACTTCCTCCAGGCCCTCCACCACCAGTTCCAGGCTATGGGCCGCCACCGGGCCCGCCACCACCTCAGCAGGGTCCACCTCCACCTCCGGGTCCATTTCCCCCTCGTCCACCCGGCCCTCTCGGGCCACCCCTGACTCTTGCTCCTCCTCCACATCTCCCTGGGCCACCTCCAGGTGCTCCACCTCCTGCACCACATGTGAATCCAGCTTTCTTCCCCCCACCTGCCAATAGTGGCATACCTACTTCAGACAGCCGTGGCCCACCTCCAACAGATCCGTATGGCCGACCTCCACCATATGACAGAGGTGACTATGGGCCACCTGGAAGGTGAGTGTTTTTGGTGTAATATGCCTTATGGCAGGCTTTATTCCTTGTAGGAAGCACGTGATTTGTTTTATTTTTTTAATGCAAATGTTAGGAAAAGTAAAGAAAGGGGAAAAAGGAAAAAAAAAACAAAAAAAAACCTGGAGGGGATCCCTGCAATCATGAGATTTACCCATTTGCTTCTTAGTGTATGAACTCTCATAAGTGTGTTTGTAGCAGTAAGAAAATCCTAAAATGCATTGCTAGTAATCTTGCTTTCCCTTTTCAGCTTTGAGCTGTTTGTGTACATTGTTCGCAGTATCATTACTCTGTGTGTTCTACATGCTAACTTATATCACTTCCTGCCAGTAGCTTCTGGTTGTGCTTCTGTCATAACTTGAAATTCTTACTTGTCCCTTTGCCATCTTGCTTTGCAAGCTGTCATTGTAAAATGCTCTGGAGTTCTTCTCTTTGAATATGTGCATGTGTTGAGGATGGTGCCACACCAAGCTCATGTCATTTTCATCTTCTAGCAGTTCTGCTTGTTCCTTTTTTCTTAAGGGTTCAATTAAAAGTTAGCTTTTGTCTCAAAAGCCGGGTGGGAATTTATTGCAAGACTTCTGTTTTCCTTTCCTGTCAAGCTACTTGTAATTTTGTACAGTCTTTCTGTGTTTGTGGCAGTGGCCTCTTCTGTAGTTAATCCAATCTGGGTCAGGGTTTTTGAGTCTCTCTGACTTGACTAGTCAAGTGTTTCACATCTTGTTTGAAACAGCTTTTGCATCTGTGCTTTCAAGCATCTGTCTTGCCTCTGTTGTCTTCATTTTCACCATACTTGTATTCCTTAGAAGTTTTGGGGACTAATTTTAAGAGAGATACTTCCTATGCAGTTATGTGTGATTTTTTCCACTTGTGATTTTACTGATTTCGTTGAGAGAGTCTTCTCTTGCCTAAAGTGTTTCCTGCAAAGGCACTTTGATTCTTCCTTTTACACATGAGCACAGAGTTCAAACAACCCGAACAATTGTACATACTGTGTTCCTATAGAAATTGTAGAAATTCAAGCATTTGGCTTAATTGCCTGAGGTATAATAAGGTGCTTTGTATTTTTTGATGGACAAAATCTAAGTTGTCTGCAGTTTGCAGGATGGCTGGGGAGGGAAGGAGTGGGGATAGGACAGAATAACTTCTGTCCACTATTTTCATTAAAAATGTTAAGACTATCATCCATAACTATTTAAATTGTCATTAATTATATATCATAGGCGTTTCACTGGAAATAACATGTCCATAAGAGAAAAATTACATATTCCATTCTATGGGAGGCACACGAAAAATAATACTCAAAACTCAGGGAGGTATGAATTTTTAGACATTTCCTCTTATGCTAAACTGGCTATAGGATCTTGTTCCACTTCTTGCACTTCAGAGGATAGTATTGCTTGTTATTCTGCGTTTTCTTTCTACCAGAGGAACTAACACTGTTTTAGAAATATCAAGCAGTGGGTCAATTTGACAGTCTCAACTTTTGTCTCTAACACATTTCTTCAGATTTTCTATATGATTCAGAGACTGGCTAATAGAACACTGCAAAACTTGTGGGAAATTTTTTGTGTGAGTAAATTTTGTTACTTTAGAATCTGTGTATAGGGTAGCTAATAGTCAGAGTTAAAAAGTATAATGAGTGCAAGTATTCATTTTAATTGCTTCCTCCTTACTATGATTGGGAGATAAAATTGGAGCACCTTGAACTTGACCAGAAACAAAACCTAGAATTAACTGTAAAATGTTGGTGTCATTCAGAAAATGGAGTGTTTTAAAGATGACAGACTTTATTTGCTTTTTAGAAGTTACAGCCCTCTGGTCTTAGTTAAGAATCTGGGAAACAGGATCATGTAGTTCTATTTCCAAGATTGTCATAAGGAGATTTCTTATTTTGCTGAAAGTTGCATTACCCATGTATGTGTATCTCTGCATCCATTCAGCTGGTGTAACGTCTGCTTAGATACCTTGAAGGATTTTATGAAAATGTTAAATATTTGTAAAGCACAGTTTAAGTGCTGCTGAATCTTCAAACTAGATTGGTAGAACAAGAAATAACTACTCATTTAGCAGATGTGATAATTTTTTTTTTTTTTTAACTTATTCGTTTTCAAGCTTTCAGGATTTTATACTGTAACATGGTCCTTAACAAAAACCCAGATCCTGCTTTCTTTTCTGTTTGTCATTTTGCTTAAAGTTGCAAACTCGGATTGTTAAAATTGCAATGATATTTTGTTAAGGTTTTCTTAACCTTTAAATACTGATTTTTATTGCTTACAGAGAGATGGATGCTGCAAGGACACCTCTAAGTGAAGCAGAATTTGAAGAAATCATGAACAGAAATAGGGCGATCTCAAGCAGTGCCATTTCAAGAGCTGTATCGGATGCCAGTGCTGGTTAGTAAAACTTGCTTTCTATTCTGTCCAAGCAAAAAGAGTTTCTAGTTATTCTGTTAGGAAACCTGCAGCCTTGAAGCCACTTCCTTCTTCTAGGAGGCTGAAATCAGGTACAACCTATGACTCTTTTTGTATTGTAACCCAGCTGATGTTTGAGAATGCCTTCTGAGTACTGGTCTTGACAGTGTTGTAATGTGCAGTCCTATAGTAAATGATTTGGGAGGCTATTGAAAGAAAACACTCCAAGTTGTATTATTATTGAGGGTAAAAACCTTTGTATTAATTGGCATAATTTTCTCATGATTTTATATTGTTTTCAGGGGACTATGGAAGTGCTATAGAGACCCTGGTAACTGCAATTTCCTTAATTAAACAGTCCAAAGTATCTGCTGATGATCGTTGTAAAGTACTTATTAGCTCTCTTCAAGACTGCCTTCATGGAATCGAGTCCAAGTCCTATGGTTCTGGATCCAGGTAAAACTTTCCTCTTCCATCTGCCTTTCTGAAAGGAAAGGTATTGGGCAAGACATGTTCACAGAGGAGGAACTAAGTCGTGTGAGAAGCTTAGCGATTTGCTCAGCTGCACAGAAATTTGTGAGAAAACCAAATACAACTTTTGAATCTAAATAATCTGTTAATTGTTTCTTGTTTTTGAAGTGGATCTGGCTAGCTTTTTAGCTTATTATAGTTTGTGTCCTTTTCTATACGGTAGTATTGCAAAAAATAAACTTCAGAATTGAATTATCTTCATCAATTCAGATGTAATATATGTGATATAGATATATACTATATACAATTTTTATCATTATTTACTATTGAAAATTAAGTTAGAGGGTATTTACTACCAGTCTCATTTTGCTTAATAACAACTTTCTCCTCACCTGTCACACTTGGCAAGGGAAAGAGGTTGGCCAGAATGATTTTTCCTCTTATTCCTTCTCATGCCATCAAAAAATTGAGAATTGGTTTAAAATGCACAGTCCTCTACCTACTGCTTATTCACAGCCCTTTCAGAATTGCAACAAACACTGACCCTCTAACTTCTGATTTATTTGGATATTGTAGGCGTAGAGTAGCTGACGTTGAGTAATAAAAACACAGGCAGCTGATCTTGGCCCGCACTTTCAGAATACCAATGAGCAGCCATGTTGTGGGGATCATTTGAGGCACAGTACGTTCCCCAGCTGATCTTAGCTGTCTTGTCCTCCATTCTGAACATGTAATTTCTGACTTCTCCCTGGTTTGGAATTAGGTGGCATCTTACTATCTGTTAGCTGTTCTTAGCCACCACCCCAGCCATCTTCCATGTTACATAAAAAATATCTCTTCATCGCAGTGCGGAGATGTTTCTTTCATGTCTGAGGAGATATTTCTCTCATGTCTTTTTTTGATCCAGTTCATACCAATCAACAGAATACAAAAGTGACATGTGGGTGGCTTGTGCTTTTTGGGGGGGGGGGAAAAAAAAAGTAATGAAGTAATTTTTTTTAGAAGACGTGAACGATCCAGGGAGAGGGACCACAGTAGGTCACGAGAAAAAAGTAGACGCCATAAATCACGTAGCAGAGATCGTCACGATGACTATTATCGGGAAAGAAGCCGAGAAAGAGAGAGACATCGTGATCGTGATAGAGATCGTGACAGAGAACGAGACAGAGAGAGAGAATATCGCCATCGCTAAAGAAGGTGAGCATTTGTTTTTTGTTATGCTTACTGTTACTGAGTAACTGAAGTTACTGCTCTAGATTTGGGATTATTTACTCAGTGAACGCTTGCATTTCAATTGCCCTGCAGTATATAATGAATTACTTTCTTCTTTTAGCATCTGAAATGAACTTAGGTAAGTAATGACAGGTAACTCTGGCTTTGGGAGGGAGAATTGGTGTGATTCCTTCTGCAGCTGGCATGCCTTCTTTTTAATTTTAGATGGTAGTAACGTTTGCAATTTTTATGAAGTGCAGTTGAACTAATTCTTAACAACCAGTAAGCCAGACTGGTAACTCTGCTCTCTTGTAATCTTAAAAGGTGATAGTAAATGTATGTTTGTATTTTTCATTTGTATTATAAAAGAAAAGAAAATCCACTGCAGCAATTAGCTCCTTGTATGTCATGTGAGTATTATTTCAATGTAGGGAACACAAGTACATGGAGGTGCTGTCGTTGCACTGGTAGATATTATTTTTGTTTCAGTAAGTATTTCTCACATTCAGGAAATGTAGCTGGGTTTGGGGTCTTATTGTGAAAAACGTGGCCTCTCACTTTTTTCTGTCTGCTAGCTAAATTTAGGTGCTATTGCCAATAAGATTTATGGTCAGTTTTTCTTTACCACCCTGCTTTGTCATTCCCTCCCTCCTCTGAACAGTAAACTCATTTTCTGAAGACTAGTAAATGCGTGTACGATGCAAGGATTGGTTCTTTTCTGATTATTCACGTACTAAAATGTTATTTCATTTCATGTATCTGCAGTCTTGCATGCATCAAATGTCTCGATAGCTACCGAGTAACAGGTTAAATATGCTTTCTTTAGTGTGCTGCTAAAAGCTTTAAAATTTATGTGAACATTCACCTTTAACATACTGTTTTGAGGACTGGTAATCCAAGTTGCTCATGATTCCTTATATTTGGCAGTTAGGGGGAAAGAAGAACCCTACGTATTGTTTTTGCTGCAATAGTCTTTTCCATTTTTAGAAGAATTTCCCACTACAGCTACACTCACATTGAAACCCAGCAGACTTCGCCTGTCTGCCCAGCTTCCATTTCTTATGTCTACTCTCAGGTTTAGTTTCCAGATTTTCTTGTGACGTTTATTCATGTAAGCTAATTTGCAGAAGTTAAACAGAGCAAAACTCATTAGAAATCATGTAAACTGTAATTTACTCCTAAGTGAAAACATTCCTATAATTTTACATTATTTGAATGTCTTATTTTACATGCTAGGCTTTTGTGTCACTGAGAGAAGAAATTAAATTCTGTAGTCTACTAAATATCAAGTGGCATGCTGGGTTATTTGCTTGGACTAGATGATCTTAGGGGTCTTTTCCAACCTTGATGATGCTATATTCTAAAAAAAGCAGTAATGTACCTTGAGATGGGGAGTCAAAAGCTTAAGTAGAGAAGAGAAATGTGGCAACTGAAATAAAGTTGGCAGTAGTATCTATCTGTTAATGCCACTTTTTGTCATCAAAAACGGATTGGTAGAAATCATCCTGGAGTTGCATAAAAATGGCAACTGTGGTTTTTAATTGTAAAATGTCAGAGCTTAAATATACAAATTTAATAGAAGTAAATGCAGTTTCTTTTGTTGAACTGTATTTTTCCCTTTTATCATAAATTACTATTTGTGATATTTGCAAATAGTTCTTATTACTAGGAGGTAACCACTGAGTTGAATGATGGATGTACTTCCAGAGTTGTTGGTTTTTTTGTGTTTTTTTTTTACTTCTGTTGGAGCTGAGCAAGATATACTAAAAACTGTTAATCTGGGGTTTGGCAACTATTTTTTTTGTCCTTGACATACTTTGTTAATATAGATTTAATTTGTGTGTATTTAGACTATTGTATATACCTATGTGGAGTTTCTGTGCCAAGTACAGATTCCCTGCCTGATCACCCCAACAAAACATGTCCAATACCATTAGGTTGCATTTTGTAATATCCAAAACGCAATTTCAAAATTACTTTTAGTCTTATCGTGGGACTGGACTCAGTCTCAGTTCAGGTGGGATTTATACATGCAACTTCCTTCAACTTTGTTGTGTGTTGGGAGCTCTTTTCAGAGGAGTTGCATAGGTAAGATTCCATTGCACAAAAAATATAGGTTCTAAGAGCTTGATTTAAAGAGCAAACTAAATATTCCACATCTAAATGAAGACATTTGGTATTTTTTTAGAAGTTATTTTGTAAATATTTTGTCTTGTTTCTGTCTAAATGAAGAGGGGTTTTACTGCAGTTTTGTTTATATATATATATATACACACACACACACGCACACACACAAAAAAAGTGCAGTGATCTTTTGGTTTGTATGTTTCACTTTCACCAAGATGTATGTTGCCATACATTTTTTTTTTCCGTTTGTTTTGTTTTGCTCTTTACATTAGTTAATTTTCATAAACAGATTTAACAATCTCAGTCACTTAATAAACATCAGCAGTGCTGAAGAGTCACTCCCCACATTGCTGTGTTTTACCAAGTAACACGAAGTTGCCTGTGTGCCCTCACCTTCTGATTGGCACCTGTACTTCTCCTTATTTGTGTGTATTTATAGTCATAAATGTGATACTGTAACGGCATATTAAAAAAGAAAAGAAAAAAGGTGTAGTTTAGATGTGAATATTTTTGTATACAGTGAAATTCACTTTGTATTGTATTTACTACACTTAGAGATGGATTAAATTGGAATAACTTAATGGATGTGTTCATTATAAAACTCTATTTAAAAAGTTCAGATGTACCATAGTAGGTATTTACACTTCTGTTTGTACACTTAATGATTTAAGATTAAATTCTTGCAAGATTCTTATGTGCCTTCACTTGAGGAAGGCTTCGCATGCATTAATAATCCGTTCTCCAGAGTTGCTGTAAATTAACCATTTTCTCAAACTATCTTGCCTTTGCACATAGAAAATCTATAGATATAAAAGAATGATGGATTTAAAAGGCGAATGTCTGAACTGCATTAGTTGAGAAAGCTAAGAGACCAACAGAGTGATGTTTAGGATTAACAAACAAGCAAAATGAATGTGTACAAACAGAATAGTATTGTAACTTCATCAGCATGAGTCCTGATTCTTTTTTTAGACAGATTTTTTTCTTTTTTAGTTTATCTGATGCTCAATGATGTATTTTTAGCTGATACATTGTCCCAATCTTAATCTGTCTGAATTTCTATAACTACTGAATGTTAAGTTTCTCATTTTATGTTTTTGTTACTGGGTCATTTGAGATTTTCTATTTAAACTGGATTTGGACTGAACTGCAAGGAAAAAATACACTAACATTGTAACAGCTGATGATGTATGTAGACTTTGTATTCCATTTTTCATGGCTTTTCTCTGATTTTCCTATTCTCAAACCACTGTAAGCAAAATCATTTGTACACCTGTACAAATGTACTAATGCACTTCTGAGGCTGGTCTGCTTCTTCAATAACTGCTCTCAGGTATATGAAATAGTTTCAGCTTTGGAGTGGTTTAAGAACTAATATGGTTGTGTTTATTTATTTTTTTTTATGTCAGTAGGAGGGGAAATGGTACTTGATAGTTTTAAAAAGATGCATTCTATTTTTGCTTGTGTAAGTAGGAACTCTCCTGTAAGAGTGTATTAGCAAATGCTTAAGCACCAAATGAAGTATGATGTTAGCCTTTTAAGAAAATTAATAGGAAAATGCTTATTTTTGTAGATTTTAATAATAAGCTTTAATAATAAGCAACTTCAAGTGAATTGTGTAGGAGCATTGTTCAAGACCCTAGATATGCAATGTGCCTGTCTAGGGTGGTTCCAGATCTTACTGGTATTGAGCTATAATGAACGCTATTTACCTACTCTTTTTTTGTGTATTTTTGAGGAAGAATGTATGTGGGGTTGGCTTTTTTTATGTTTCTAGCATTTGCCACAGAAATCATGCATTGTGCATCTGTTTCAGTAGCTGAAATCCACCTTAGAGTGTAAGAGACAATGCCATTGTTCTGTATGCCTCCTCTAGTCTGTTTCATAGCTATTCTGGTGCTTTACAGAAGCATGTGTTTTGTTTCTTAATGTTTAGTAATTTCATTTTCTTGAGGGTGATAAGAGGGTTTGAAAACCAAATGAACTGAAAGTCTTATTACCTCTTTTCATGAATGCTGCTGTAATTTTACTGCCTTCTGAAGTGTCTCAAGACACACGTATTTTTCTGTTCCTCGCGGCCTGTGCTTTTTCAAAACCCTTGCTTTGTGAAATTGGTAGTTTTGACAAATTTGAGCTGAATGGAAGTTCCACAAGAAATTTGTCTATAAGGAATTAAAGCATTTGAATTTACTTGCACTGAAAACATGGGTTTTGTACAGTGTTCTCCAGAGAACAAACAAGCTCATTTTTTTTTCGTTTTGCTCATTGTGGTTTGAGAACTAAGATTTCCTTTTTCAAAAAATGAGAGAGGGAACGATCTTCATTTTATGTTTTCCTGTGGCAACCTGATCTACCTTTTGTGTCTTCCTCATATATTAATGTGAAGGGTGCTTTCCAACCTCATAGTATTTGAATTTGTAAACTAAAAATCTGGTTTTCTGAACATACCTCTACTCATCATCTGTCTCTGGTGAATAGACAGGCTGGGGTAGTAGGAGAAGCGTGCAATGAAACAAACTGTAGTTTGGGAGTGTTCTTTTTCTGTCCATGCAAAATTGTTTATAACATTGGGAGGTTGTTCAGTCTTGGTGTTTCATTTAAGAGCAACATTAAGTCAAAGATATCAGGTAAGTACACTAATTAATAACAGAGGGGAGCAAATGCAACAAATGGAAGAGTTGTTAGTGATGGTAGAGTAGGTAATTTCTACATGTATGATGGGCAAAGCCTGAAGCGTATCTCAATTGACATGCAGAATGGCAAACACAGTGTCAAGCTTGAAATTTTTTAATTCTCACTGTACTGTTGTAGCTAAACAACAATATTTGGAGGTTTCTGATAATCTGGAACCTAGTTTAAATTAATTTTTTTTTTTTTTTTAATGGGATTTTTGCTTTTGTGTGTTTTTTCCCTTTATGTATAGAATAAAATAAACGAGAACCACATTCATTCTTAGGAGCTATTAGAATATGATGACAAATATGTATCATGCGTTTTACTCAAATGTGAACGTTTTGTGAGATTGAAATTCAGTCTCTGAAACTATCTGATAAATCACTATTATAAACTGACAGATGTATGCACGTAAGGCTTTAAATTACTGTAGAATTTTCACACTTCGAAAAGCTGTTTAAAACTTTCATATGCTTGCATGGATGATTGGAATTAAAGGAAAAAATAGTTGTTACTGTGAGGTACTTATATATATGTAAGTATCTCCTATATATCTTCTTATATATATATAAGAAATCTCTTGGGTTTTGGTGTAAGAGTGTCTTTGGGTGTGAAAAACAATGCTTAAGTTGCATTTTGCATAAGTATAAAGATGTTGGATCCCTTAAGTTCTGGGATTTCATTTGTGAAATGCTCCTTAGCTTTTAAACCACAACAAGCTATTCAGCAGATAAGTCTGCTCTTTGGGTATCATTAGTGAAAATGCTGAGAAACTGATTGCTGTATGATGTTAAATTGTACAAACCTGGCACATGCTTGGGACAGATAGCTCGTATGAACTCGAGGCAGGTAGAAAACTGCATTGCAACAAAGGGTTGACTAGAGATTTCATCTTTATTTTCTCCCAGAAATGTTTCTTGCTTCGATATTCTACTTGCTTGTAGAATACTGAAAAAGGCTGAGAGCGAAGGTATAATCCATACATATATTTCTTCCTTTTGGAACCGCAAAGGTTTCCGATTGTTGCCAGGATACACTGGCAGAATATTTGGAATCTAAATTACCACCCCTTTGGATTTTAGTTGGCCATGTGCTTTTTAAAATTAAAAATACTGAAAGTTTTAGTGTGGTATTGACCGTCTTAGGATCCCTACTGGAAAGCATCAATCGTAAATACTGTTTATTGTGCTTTCTGGAAAGTTCCTGTAGTTGCATAAGTAAGCTGACAAATCGAGCAAATTATTCTCAGGAACTGAAGCTTTCTCATGCTAGTATTATCGATCCTACACATGGTGCTTTGGATCTGTTAACTGTTGCCATAGAAGTGCTCAAGATCCATAACTCTTGCCGCAGCAATTGTATCATGAGAGCAGCAAATTCTGACATGCAGTCTCACAGCTGTCATACCTTTTGTCCTCTAAAACCTGAAATTCTCCCATTCGTTTGTGCTGATGTAGCCCACAGCTCTGAATGTGTCCGCCTGTGGGTGTGGTGCTTTGTCACTGAGCCTCTGAAAAGTTCACTTGCAAAATATGTAACTTCTGCAGAAACTTTGACCTCTGGGGAGGGATCTTGCTCCAGAGTAGTTACTGGTTGATGACTTGAGAACAAAGGCTGCAAATAAAAGAAATTCCAGTTGCTGCTTCAGCCTTGCATTAGTTTACCCGAATACCGGAGAGTATACAGCCTAAGCTGCTTGGGTTTTACGTTCTTTTTTTTAATGCCACCATTAATGATCACGTTGAGGAAGGGAAGAAGAAACGTGTCAATTGCTTATACAAACACGGAATGTTTTATTTTCCCAACTGCTTTGCAATTATAATAGCAAAAGAATATTTGACAGCTGTGTACTGGTATACGTTCATGAAATTGCTCCTCTAAATGTCTGTTTTTCAAATGAACAATCGAATGTGTTGGGTTTTTAAAGAACTTGATTTAAATTATTTTGAAATTACTGAATGTTGAAATTGTGAATTATTAATGAAATGAAGATAGTCAATTGTTCTGTAATGGAATTCAACTGAAATCCAGTGTATGGAATTATACCGTCCCAAGTATTCTGTGAACTCTTACAGTAATTCACTTTAAATGGCGTGGTTCCTCATTTGCCTAAATAGATGGGAGTAGGAAGTAGGGGCTTGGGTTTTTTCCTAGGGCAGGAGGAGACCTGCAGGTCTGTATTGTATTATTTGAAGAGTGGGTTTGTGCGATCAAACTGTGAGAGTGTATTTTTAGGTGTCAAGTCCATCCTGCTTGCTGCTAGGCTGGAAATTTGGAAGTGCCGCTGTCCAATTCTGTGCACTCTCAAATGTTACTGGGCTGTGAGCCACCCACTTCGTGATACGACCAGTGCATCACTTAAATGTCAAATTTAAATTGGTTTAAAACTTCTGTAAGTGAGCAGGTAAAAATGTAACAATCTAGCTGTGGGCAAAATTACCTTACGTGCTTGTTGGTTTATTCTTTCAGAATTCATACTTTAGGAAACGCTCTATATAAATGTTTCCATCAGTCACAGGAACAGTAGCTATTTCTACCTTTATCACTGGGTACTTCCAAATGTGAGATTCGCGTTCTTTCAGTTTTGTTGTACAATTGGTTTTAATGACCGTATCCTAAAGCAATTGCATAAACAAGTAGCTACTGCTCCTGTTAGTTCGTGTTAGTTTACATACGGTGAAGTAGATGCACGACTTGTGTATGTATAGATAAGGCAACAGTTTTCTGTGTATTATGGGGACTAGCAAAATCTACATCACAAATTTTGACACATTACAGCTGAAGGAAGAGGAGCAGCGTACAAGACAAGATACGTTCTTCAAGGAAAGATGCTTGTCCGGCAGTTTGCTTCATGTGATTGAACTGAGCCTGTAAGGATTCATGGATAAAATGAACAGGAATAGATCTGAATAAAGCAAATCTGCATACATGGTAACCAGTAGCTCTTTTACTTTTTTTATGTTGCTTAACTGTTTTATTTGAGGGAAACCTGTGTGATTTAAACCTTATAGCTTTTGCAACTTCATTACTGGTTATATACATTTGGCAATTATAATGTGCGAGCAATTGGAAAAAGTCAAGTAAATGCTTGTTTTTATAGTAGTTTGTTCATGTTAAAATGTTCATATGATAATGTCTGTACACAGCACCACTTTGATTACGGTAGTTGTAGTGTTGTAATAAACTGTTTAATGGGGCTGATGTGTAAAGCTGTTCAAGTTATTTGATGTTTACACCTCAGGGAAAGTCTTGTGTTCAGCAATATTTAAAGATAATGTTACAATGAAAACATTGATGCTGTCTTTAAAAACATCGCAATAGTTCTTGCATATGCCTCAACCTAATCTTGCATTCAGTGAGTTGAACTTACTAATGTTGCTCTCACACGCTCGATTTTGATACGAAGACAGGTGGTTACAAAAACCTTTAATGCTATTTTGCTTTCTAGCAGTGTTTACCTAGGTGGCTTGTGAACTTGCTCATTGACGTATAAAACTGTAAAAACTGCAGTTCTTCGCATTCTCTTGCTTTGAGGAAGGTGCTCCCAGGTCTCTGATGGGAGCACACTGAAAATGCTTTTTCACACAGTCTTGATCCTGGTCGACACTGCCGTTCATATTAAACTGTTTGCATGGTCTTAAACCGTTCATATTGAGGGGTGCAAAGGTTAGCTTTAAAAAAAAAAAGAAAAGAAAAGAATAATCCTGCAGTTGTTTACAGTTTTATAGAACTAGTGCTTGTGTGTTTCTCCCTTCCCTCTGCCCCCGAGGCTGCGACAGTCTGTACATAGCTGTATATTAGATGTGACAGGAGGAAGCAGATGTTTCCATTTTTCAGACTTTTTGGGTTTGATACTTTCTTAATGCTTTGGGGTTTATTCACACATGCATATAAAAAAGAGGAGGTGCAGCTGTATGTCCGTGGCCCACGATGGGCAATATTGAAGTATCCTCACAAAAAGCGGCGCTAATTAAATCCGTCAAATGAGGTTTTGTAAATTTACTTGAGAACAGTTTGCTGGAGTTTAGCGTGGAAGCTGAATTCCGGTTACAAGAAACTGTTTGAAATTTCAGTAAGCACAAATGAATGGAAAGATTCATTTAATTAGAAATAACTCCGTTTCTGGAGGCCTGGCACAAAGGCTCATTCTTTGTCTGTTGCAAATCATTATGTAACGGATTTATTCTTAGTTTTCACTGATTCACATAGCGGCACTTAGTGCTTTAAGTTCAGTTTCAAGACCTCAGATGGCTTTAAGAAGCAACTCTTAGACAGCTCTTCATTTCTTTTCTTTTTTTTTTTTTTTTACTGATTTTCTTTCTCGGAAGGTTTTACAGCAGACCTAAAATCTGTTCTCCTGTTCAGAAAAGCACTTCAATCCACTTGGTTTTCCAGAGCACGTGCCTACATTCTGCCCATTTCAAGGAATGTAAACATATGCTCTAAGTTGATTTGTGCGGAGTGAGTGGTTTTGTTGCTTTGCTGAGTCGGGACCAGTAGCGTGTACAACTGCAGAAGCTTTGCTTAAGTCTGAAATGCTCTCGTATTTTTATCACTGACCCTTGGCCGAATTTTCTGCAGCCAGGTTGATGCTGTTGGACTGGGCTGCAACCTTCGGGTCCCCTCTCCTCTTTTTCCTTAAATTGTGTACCTCAAATCCTCATGCGTGGGATCGCTGGTGTTAATCGAACTATTTGCTACCGAGGAGATATTTGCAATGTTTGTTTGAACCTGTTTCCAAATGAAAGCTGCCTTTAAATTTTTGTAAACTGAAAGTTGTATCTAATGAGTGATGACTCATTTCCTGCTTTTTGTGAATAGGTGTTGGTTACAAACAATACTGTTGTAATTTTATTTTTTACTTCAAAACATTGTTTACTGCTGTGTGTAGTAAGTTTAAGGGAGGAATAACCTGCCTGTAGCTGTCACATGGGGAATAGCTCATGCTGGAGAGGCAGCAGGTAAGTAACGTTCCATTGCAGAGCTATATTATAACTCCAAATAAAAAAACAAAAACATTTTATGCAGGAATTGATATTTTACTCCACACTGAAATAGGTATAAGGACACTGTTGCTCTTCTATGGAGCGTAGCTTTTCACTTGTGCAGATTTCTGTTGCTGGCAATGGAAATAGCAGGGGAAAAATAGCAGGAAGAAAACAACACAGGTTAAACTGAGTGTGTTGTGGCTTAGAAGAAGAGGTCCCCGCATGAAGCCCCTTATTTCTGCCTGTTCTCTGAGTACTCAGTTTGAACTGATAGGCACACCGTGTCACTATTTAGATAGGTACTCTTGCTACTGTGAGTCTTGTTAATTTTTTTTTTTTTTTTAATGAAACAAGAAATCTGTACAGAAAAAGATCCAAAGACCCTGATAGACACCAAAAAGGAATATGTCTGATGCACATCATGTAGAAGTGAATCCGTAATACAGTTGTACCAGGTTTGGGCTTATTACGTGTGACTGACGGCTTCCAGCGTGCGCTCAGGAAGCGGAAGTTGGGCACTGCGCTGCCTGGTGATGGTGCCATGGTGGCTCCTGCCACCTTCTTTGATATTCGCTCTGTTGTATTTCATCTCCTCTTGCCGATGAAAGGGTAAAGCAGTCTGGGAGGAAATACTTGGTATTTCTTCTGAACGGTGTTTTTATAAGTAACGTTGAAAATTGGATAAGGCTGTGTGTCCTTAGTCTTGGGAGACAAAGCCCACAGCAGGTGGTGGTTGGGGTGGTGGCATCTCAGTGACAGGAGAGTTTTTTGCAGTAGGTTTTTTTTGCCTGATTTTTTAAAATAAGGTGTTCTTTTTTCATAGTACAATTTCTACTGGACTCTATGTTTTGACAGGTCAGAAACATTTCTTCCAGAGAAGAACATA
Organism: Alectoris magna; assembly: GCA_030625065.1. Lineage (NCBI taxonomy): Eukaryota > Metazoa > Chordata > Aves > Galliformes > Phasianidae > Alectoris > Alectoris magna. The sequence continues at coordinate 162,930,857 of CM060560.1, read as the reverse complement.
CAATTTTGGAAACTGTACAGCCCTTTTCTTTCATTCCCTTTTTGCTTTCTGTGCCAACGCCTTTGGTTCTGATTGCATTATGAAAAACGTTTGTCAGAACTTGAGGTTTTTATTTGTAGTATGGCTTGAAAGCTTGGGTAGCTGTTGTTACACGAGATACCTTATGAAGTTTAGGCCAGCTTGATGCTTTATTGCTTTATTTTTTCCCTTCTAAGTAGTAAGCATTCTCTGTTTTGTTTTTTTTTTTTTCCTTTGAAACTGGTGAGGCTTAGATTTTTCTAATGGGACTTTTTTTACCTGATGATCTAGTTGCATACACAATGCTTGTAAATGTTTTCCTAGTTAACATGTTGATAACTTCAGATTTACATGTTGTACATACTTGTCATCTGTGTTTCTAGTAAAAATATATGGCATTTATAGAACCACGTAATTCCCCATTTCCTTTTTTTATCTATATGCTGTGTGTGTACAGGTCAAACAGACTTCGCTCCTATTTTTATTTATAGAATTTTATATGCAGTCTGTCATTGGTTCTCGTGTTGTAAGGATACAGCCTTAAATTTCCTAGAGCGATGCTCAGTGAGGTGGGTTGTCACGTGGCTTCAAATGTAAAACGTGCACGTTTGGCTGCTGCCTTCCCGAGATCCAGGACACTAAACTGCTTCTGCATTGAGGTATAAACCACCCAAGATCCCAGGGAAGTGCAGATCCACGTGCATATTCTTGAAGAACGAAATACTTTCTAAAATATTTTGGCATAGGAAACAAGGTGCATGGATTTGTTTGGGATTGAAATTATTCTGGTAGTTGAGCCCATATGTTTTGAACACAGTTGCAGCATGCTAATGAGTCACAGTGCTTATGCAGAAGCGGTGCCCGTTGCAGCTGTTTACGGCACTGCCTTGCAGTGAGCGTTGCAGACAGGGGTCGCGTGCTTTGCATTGCGTTCCCACACGCTGCCACACAGCCACCTCCTGGAACACACCTCACATGCTGGGTTCTTTTCAAACCATCGTAGTTGTAGAAGATGAGTTACTAAGAAACAGAGAAGTTCCTCAGTTGGATGTTCTCGTGGGATTTTTTTTTCCCATGTTGGACAAAGTATGATAAAGCATCATTATTTGTAAATTATGCACTTGTTAGTTCCTGAATCCTTTCTATAGCACCAGTTACTGCAGCAGATATAGGCTCTGGTATGGCCTGTGTCTGTGCTTGAGTCTTTTAAAGCTTCTTTGGAAATACACTGACTTGATTGAAGTCTCCTGAAAATAGTAAGCAGTACTTACCATTGATCCCAGTGAAATTGAGCATTTCGGTTGTAAGAAAAATTCCGTCTATTCATACCATGTAATGTAATTTTACACCCCCAGTGCTGACACTTTGGAATCTATTGAAGTAATAGACTTTGGCCTCACCCTCTTGTGTACTGTATTTTGTAATAGAAAATATTTTAAACTGTGCATATTATTATTACATTATGAAAGAGACATTCTGTTGATCTTCAAATGTAAGAAAATGAGGAATGCGTGTGCTTTTATAAATACAAGCGATTGCAAATTAGTGCAGGTGTCCTTTAAAAAGAAGTAATATAAAAAGGACCAGGTGTTTTACAAGTGAAATACATTCCTATTTGGTAAACAGTTACATTTTTACGAAGATTACCAGCGCTGCTGACTTTCTAAACATAAGGCTGTATTGTCTTCCTGTATCATTGCGTTTCCTCTTTCCCATTTTGCACAAGGATGTCTGGGTAAACTGTTCAAGAAATGGCTTTGAAATACAGCATGGGAGCTTGTCTGAGTTGGAATGCAGAGTTGCACTGCAAAATGTAAGGAAATGGATGTCTCTCAGAATGCCCAACTCCAAAGGATTTTATACGTGTATATAGTAAGCAGTTTCCTGATTCCAGCAGGCCAAAGAGCCTGCTGAATGTTGCGTTGCCGGAGACCTGTATTTCTCAACAAGGTAAGATGGTATCCTAGCAACCGTGGATTTTAATACATTTTCAACAGAAGTACTTAGTTAATCTCTACCTTTAGGGATCGTTTCATCATTTTTAGATGTTATACTTGAAACACTGCATAACTTTTAGCTTTCATGGGTTCCTTTTTTTCAGCCTTTAGGAGACTGTTAAGCAATTTGCTGTCCAACTTTTGTGTTGGTCTTAAACTGCAATAGTAGTTTACCTTGTATTGAAGAAATAAAGACCATTTTTATATTAAAAAAAAATACTTTTGTCTGTCTTCCTTTCGACTTGTCTGATATCCTTGCAGCACTCATTATGTCGGTTGTGTCAGATATTCGGACATCGAAACTTAACGTGAGCTCAGTGGAGTTACAGCTGTAGGTTCAATGCTGTTATTGTTTCTGAAACCAGAAATGATTTTGTTCAGGCTAGCTGTTGTCTTCATCTGCTCGTCAAACGCTTTCTGCAGAGTTTAAGGTTAGTGAAAAGTGCATACATTTATTGATATTCTTTTAAAGTCAACTCTTTATCAGGTTTTTTTTATTTTTCATTTGAAAATATATTGTTTTCTAGACTTCATAGCTTCTGAATCTGAAATACGGTTCGATTGGCATGGAAAAGCACAGCACTCTTCATCTTGTTTAAACTTCATTTTGGAATGAATGAAGGTCCATGAAATAGGGACAACACACTCAGGAGTAAGTGAACCTGGATTTCTTTGGCTAGTGTTCTAAATCTGCAGTGGGGAAAGTAACACCCACTTCCTTGAAAGGGCTCCGGCTTTAATGCTTCCAAATTGAAGGTGGCAGGTAACTTGGCCACTGGTTATTTACTGCATTATGTCTCAGTTTCACAGTTAACCTGGCTTCTCCACTATTGAGCATGGACTATAGCCTGGCTTCAGAGGTCAGGTGAAGGTTGGGATGGGTGGAAGGAGTGCTGGGCCATGGCTGGGGGGACTGTGGGGACTCCAAGCTGAGTTTGGGGTGTGGAGCACAGGGAAAAGTGTTGGTAACTATTCTGAAGTACCGTGTTGCAAACATCTCGTCCAGGAATACACAGGGTGTGTACTCTTGAAGATTAACAGTGTGGGTTCAGTAATCTATGGATGAATTCACAGTGAAAGCATTCAACGATAAGTCATCTAACGACACCAGATCATCGAGCGCTGATTGGAAGCGGTATCAGAAGAACGAGGAAGGTAAGCAGTCTGAATATGTTTTCCCTCCACATAAAGCAGTCTGGAAAAGTAGCACCCCTTGAGCAGAGACGAGGAAATAATTCAGCAGCACGTGCTAGGAGAACTTTCTTGCTTAATTCTACTTGCAGGAGCCTTTCTGCCTGGCTTTTGGTGTCTTCAGCAGATCGCAAGGCCCGGAGCCTGTGGTGAGCTGGAGGGAAAAATTCTGCTCAAGTCCAGGCTTCAGCAGGTCATTTTCCTTGCTTCTTACCCCATCGCTGCAGCAGAGTGGAACTGATACAGAAGCCTCCTGTCTGCTACCTGTTGCTGCAGGCAGACTGGCCTCGGTAAAAGAGAGCTAACTCTGTATGTACGCCATAGTCTGAAGGTAAAATGGGTTTTAAAAATTAAGAAAACACAAAGGCAAAACTGCCTGCCCCGTGAGAGTAAGGCAGTTTCTGAGCACAGTTTGTACTGACTGAGCCAACAACATTGGTAGGATTTCTTAGGGGAGTGGGAGCAGAGCGGTACCTGTATGGGTTAGCAGGGAAACGTAAAGCAGTCACTTCTGTGGGCTCTTGAGCTACAGTCAAAAGGACTCTTCTGGACTGCAGGAACTGGTTCTGTGTGGTTGCAGTTGAGTTCTTGTGCAGATGTTCTGCTGCAGGCTTTGCAGCGTTGGCAGTGGAACAGCACAAGTCCCCACGGTATCTGTGCAAAGAGGAAAATGGTCCTTTCTACTGAACTAGTTCCACCCAGTGCCACTGAGCGCTCTACTGGGCTTCATTTCTTTGCCAGCAGAGGAAAGTTAGTGGTCTGGGAAAGGTTTTATTTTTTAATATTCATCTCCACATGGAATTGAAAGTGATGTAAGCACTTTCTGGGAGAGCAGAACTCGAGCAGGTAATGGGAAGTGAACTTTCTTGGCCCCTGTTCTATTTGGGGAAGGGAGAAAGACTCCATCTGAAAGTGGTTTTCGTAGAGATGCAGTCTGCACACATAGCACTTGTGGCAGGGGGTTTGGCATAGCTGAAAGCAGTTCAAACATGACATGCTCCACATGACTTTCTGAATGCATTTTGGCTAATGGTGCATTGCTCCAGCCATGGTGAAAAAATCATAGTTGATGTTTGTTCGTGTCATATGGGAGAGCTGCTGCTGCTCAGGAGTTTGCCAAGCAAGAGCCAAGGTGACTGACCAAAGCATGTGAGAGGAAGCGAGTGTAGCAGGGGAATTGAACTACCCACTGTTTTTCCTCTTAGGAGATCCAAGAGCAGGTGATTTTGGCTTTTTAGGGGGGCAACCCATAAATGACTGGAGTTGGAGAGGTGATAAGCTTGCTCTGCATCCAAGAAAAGTAATATTTTGGGAAATGCACAAAAAGAAGGCTGAGGTGAGGCTGATGTATGAATATTTATAAAGGAGCAGTTTGTATTGTTTTAACGTGTTTTCCCAAGCATTTGAATCCCCTTGGCACTGGCACTCAGTGACCAGTTTTTTTTATGTCAGAGTGCCCCTCTGCTGCCATCTGTCACACGGCAACAACATGGAACGGCATATTGGCGGGAAGGTTCAGCCTCTACTGCTGTACCACCAACATCCGCTGCTGATGTTGTGGGCTGATATAACGAAATGAGGCATTACTTTCAGAGCAATATAATGAAATGAGGCATTACTTTCAGAGCAGCGCTGACACTTCTAAGGAAGGAGAGCCCTACGTGCTCAGCCCCACAGAGCGCGGTAGAAAAGGAGCAGAAGCTCCCAGGCAGTGTGACAGGCCCCTCCTGCCACCTAGAGGCGTGAACAAGCTTCTCTGCTTGCTGCTTCTAAGCGCTCGTTTGACTGATGAGGCCTCGGATAGACGAGCGCTGTTGTTACATGTCGGATGCACTTGCTTGTCCTTCTCCATCCGCATCCATGCATTTGTCGCTCATCCCTTATCTATCTGTCATATCTGACATATTCTGTCTCTTCATGACTTGGTCAGAAGAAACAGATTTGACAATCCCCAGCCACCCCAAGTTTGAGAAGATGGCAGTTGCTTCTTTCCATTGTTCCTGCTAAGTAAGCAAGCTGAGGGTTTTCTCCTGGCTTTGACACCTCATGAAATAGTTTTCTTGCCTTATATTTTGTGCATTATTTCAAATATCTTTTGAGCGCGCTGCTCTCAAGTGTGTGTCTTCCTACTCTTAGAGCGAATGCTCCTAGAGTGAAAGAGCCCAGGAAAAGAAAACGTTGGCTGCAGTTCTCTGATGAATGCATCTGAATAATGGCCAAAGGTGGGCGGGTTTCTCTGAGGAATGGGCAGCGTTTGCCTCTGAAAGCGAGGAGCTCTGCAGAGTTGCAGTTATTTTGCAACTGATGGTGAAACTGGTGCTTAGAACAGGCCCCTTAGGTTCCCTGGTAGTTCTTTTCCCTCTTGGCCTATTTATTTCTGACAGACAGCCACCCTCACTGCAGGCTGGGCCCCGCTTAGAAAGTATGTGGCTCTGCCTGGGTGTGTTACAGCTCTGCCCCGGTGAAAGGGGATTAAAATGGGGACCATTCATCCCAAACAGGATTCTTATTCATGGACCAAGCTGTAAGGGACTTGGGCTCCAACCTCACAACATTAATTGGAGTAAGAATGTAATTAAAACTGCACTCCTGCATTCCTAAGTCATTTAACCTGGACTCCTTGCAGCACGTAGGTCCACAGCTCCCACTTTCTCAAAGACCACTGGTGTAGGAGTAGTGAAAATGGGGACCAATTCAGAACAACCAATGGAGTTGTTGCAGAAGAAACTGATGGAAAGAATGTGTAAATTGTGTGGCGGGTATTTTTTATTTTTTTATTTTTTAAATACATAAACTACTTTGAATGAAAAGGGTCAGAGAAGGTCGGCGTTTTATTAGCAGCCATAAAACCGGATGAGTGAGTACCATTTTTCTCTACAAGAAAAGCTATTTTGAGCTCTGCGTTAGTATAAATTGTCCATAACGGCTGAAGCTCTGCTGGCTGCCTGCCATCTCAGCTGGAGTGCAGCACCATTTTCCTGGTGTTTCCCTCGCAGCGGTAACAGGACAATGCTTCAGAAAAAGTATTTCTTTTCCTGTCATGTGGGATCCATACTGTGCCCTCCTGATTTTATGTCACCCCCTGACTGTTCCATTCGGTGATTTGAAACAAAAAAAAAAAGAATGTGGAAATAAAACACATCTACGTTATCACCTCTTCCAGCATTTTGGTTTTTAATTATGTCAATAACTGGCTTAGATTTTGAACTGAAAGGGGCTTGGGTGTATTACCAAGGAACAAAGGAAGGCTTATATAAACTCGAGTCTTTTATTTAGAAAAGTGGCAAACTGTCAAAACCAAAAAGGCCTCACCGGCAAATTAAATGAATAGCCTGCTATAACCAGCAGGGCCAGCACGAGGGATGGTGGCATGGCACAGCCAGGTTTGTGCAACCTCCAGCTGTGTTTAACGTGCAGGGTCGGCCACCTCTTACCCACTCCATTTGGTCCTTCCGGGGCTGGAAGAAGCCTGAGTGGGAGTTCTCACACACAGCTCATGTCAGGTCAGCTCCTGTAAGATTACAGGTAATCCCCTTAAGGAGAAGAAAAATGTTCCCATCTCTTTTTAAGTTTGCCAACTTTTTCAAGTTAAAAAGCACAATTCTGGAATGAATATGTAGCAGTTTTTTGCTTCTTGTATATCCCCTCTTGTTTCAGCACTTGCATCTCCTATCGCTCCTGTCTCAGGAAAAGAGCTGCCAGTCACCGGGTAACTCACAACCCCGTCCTCCGCTGCAGCGGCGAGCCTGCATAACACAGTCCAGCTCCAACCCCATCGTCTTATGATGCAGATTATTTTCCTTCTGCTTTTGTTCTTGCAGTTGTTTTCCTCCACTGCTGGCACTGTGTCACAACCTGCTTGTGACTCTGAAAGCAACTGCTTTGGAAACGACAGCACTTGGTGCAATTTCCTTTATTTCAGATTGTGTGGAACATGCGTTTGGTGACAGTTTTCCTAGTTATGCCTCTTTTTTCCTTTTCATTCTTCTAAGCGCGTCTCCGTGCTGGTAATGCCAGCCAAGCCTATGAACGTTCAAACAATGAATCCATTAACGTAGGATTCTCATGGTGATCAAATCTTTGTGTGAGGCTTAACAAAAATGGGAGCTTATTTATTTTTCATTCCTCCATATCAGTCTTCTCTTTGACAAGTCACATCCAACACAGCAAGTTAAAGGTGAAAGAGGCTGGTGGGATGAGGAGGGTCTTCTAGCTTTACATTTTTCTCTGCAAGGCTGCAGGAAAACGCTGAGAGCTGTAGGATACAGCCTGGGATAAGGAGTTCAGTCTCCTGCTGGGACAGCTAACCACATCTTGTAACCCCTTCTGAGACCCATCTTAAGACCAAATAGGGTCTATCTGGGGTTTTCCTGCTGTTCTTACTGGAAGGCTGTCTCACTATTTCACCGCTCCCGTGCTTACAAACCAAAGATGCAATCTGATTTTTTTTCTAGGACAGATTATATTAATTTGATCTTGTGCTGATATTGTTCTTTACGTAGTTATTTCCCTCCCCATTGTGTTTAACTCCTTAAGGCATTCAGAACAACTAGAATCAAATAATGGTTTGGATTGGAAGGGACCTTAAATATCATCCATTTCCAACCCCCTGCTGTGAGCTGGTTGCCACCCACCAGCTCAGGCTGCCCAGCGCCCCATCCAACCTGGCCTTGAGCACCTCCAGGGATGGGGCACCCACAGCTTCTCTGGGCAGCTGTGCCAGTGTTTCACCACTCTCTGAGTGAAGAATTCTCATTGCACATCTAATCTAAATCTCCTCTCTTTTAGTTTAAAGCCATTCCTCTTTTTCCTATTGCTATCTGTCCAAGAAATGTGTTGGTCTCCCTCCTGCTTGTAAGCTCCCTTTAAGCACTGGGAGGCCACAGTGAGGTCATCCTGCGGCTTTCTCTTCTCCAGGCTGAACAAGCCCAGCTCCCTCAGCCTGTCTTTGTAGGGGAGGTGCTCAAGCCCTCCAGTCATCTTAGTGGCCCTCCTCTGGACCCACTCCAACAGTTCCACAGCTTTCTTGTGGAGCCTCAGGTCTGGATGCAGTACTCCAGATGGGGCCTTAGAAAGACAGAGCAGATAGGGACGATCACTTCCCCTTTCCTGCTGGCTGCCCCTGTTTTGATGCAGCCCAGGATACTGTTGGCCTTTCAGGCTCCCAGAGCCCCTTGCTGATTTGTGTCAAGCTTTTCATCCACCAGAACATGTTCCAGTTAATACTTCTGCCCTAACTTCTGTAAGCTTGTTTCAGGAGACTTCCATTCTTTAGGACAGGCTGTGTTACACCTATTTGCCCTATTCTTGCATATTTCAGTTCATGTTTCCTGTAACAGGACAGAATATATATATTCCTCTAACAAAAATACATGCAGAATTCCTAGTGCAATCTCAGTAGGGTTTTCATAGCAGTATTAGCACATAGTCTATTTGCTGCAAGAACCTTCTACGCTGCAGCCTCCCATAAATCCTGTGTGTGGGATCAGATACCATAGGTAAGCTTTTGTATCTGCAGAGACCCTGTGGGCTCTGATGTGCTTAAGCTCTGTTCTGTTCTGTTCTGACTACACCATTTTCTAGATCACCCAATTGTTCCTGTACAACTTCCTTGTTGTCCTTCATTCTTTCCCAGCTTGTGTCTTTGACAAAGACAGGCCTATTTTTGTGTTCACTTTAGCAGCCATTTAATTCTTCAGTGTTGTCTTGTTCTGTTGATGCCACAGGAACAGGATTTTCAGCAGTCCTGCAAAGAATGTCTAGCTGAAAACTTTCTGCCATTCGATATTCTTACCAGTTCTTCTTATTGCTTGAGGTGAGCCATAAATTACTAGAACTTCATCACTGACAAGTTTATGCATTTTACTACTTCTATTATGTAGTTACTTTGACATAACGCAGACACGGATATATTTCGCTGGGATTTCCGCAGTGTCTCTGTGTCCTTCACATTGTTTTACTGTCACGCTTCTGTTGTAAGCTTGGCAATCTGTCCAGCTGTCCACCACAAGAAGAGAGATTCCTTTTTTATTACTTCTCTTCAGCCAATAAACAAGATGTGAGAAGCCCAAACAGGAACTTGTGGGGCAGGCTGACATCAAGGGAGAGACAGCTGAAGGGCCGTATAGCTGTGTCAGATAGTGTTGCCTGATTTATACAGGCACACCCTAAGCTGGAGATGCTGTTTGCCAAGGCCACCCTGCAGTCCTTGGTTTGTTGCATTGAGAATCATGATGGCAGTTGTTGCTATTTACTGTGGTAAGATTCTAAAATAGGAGACAGCAAAGTAACACTTGCTGCTCTAGGTGCTCTGCCATGCAGGCAGCCATGGCACTCACACACTAAGATGAGGGATGCTCCCAGCTGATGGACGCTGGGGCAGTAAAAGTGGGTCCCATGCTGCCTGCTCATTAGCATCACCTTGGCCTTCACCAGCCCACCAGAAGGATCCTCCCAGGCTGAGGAAAGCTGCTTATCTTCTGCACATCATCAAACCTTTGGCCCGACCGATGCCTCCCAGGTGCTTAAATGTGGTCACCAACATCTTTATTTTTCTATGATTTCAAGTCAGAACTGCCGGATTGGGAGGGGGAATGTACCCCCAGCTCCAAGGCCGGATCTTCCTTTAAGGATCATGCATGCTACTTAGAAGGGTGTGTGTGTGTGTGAGTGTAGAATTGCCTTTGCTATTTTTTCTTTTTCATGCTGTTAGGAACATTCTGAATACCAGAGAAAAAGAAAAGTGAAGTTCTTGGCATGGGAGAAGTTGTCACACTTGCAAAATAAAGGATGCAGTCCCAAATGTTCATAATCTCAGGGTCTGAAGGGCGATCAGAAACTGCGTATACAATTTTAGGCTTCTTCAAATGCAGCTGTTCCTGGCCGAGGCACTACTGGTCGGTATCCTCAGAAACAGGAGCAAGTGTCTTTAAGGTGCAGCAGGAGGAAACACCTTGCCCGTTATGAAAGCGAATAACCACAGTCCCTGAAGAAATCCAGCTCCTGTTTGAGCTGGTACGGCACACTCCGACAAAGTCTGCTGAAACAACAGTGCATTTTTATAGGACTTCCAGGAAGGGTCTTCTTCTTAAGCTTCTTAATTGTGGTACATCTGCAGTTGGCAGATGACAACTGGCAGGAAAATGAGGAACTAGCTGGGAAGATTTCTGTTTGATCACCATGAAGTCACCCTTTTCTTTACTGGTATTTAGAAAATAGAAATAATGATTTAGAAATAATAATTGTGAATTGCAAAGTAGGAGTTAGCTAAGATTTTCATTTCTTCCCTGTTGATGACAGCACAGTTCTGGCTATGAAAGTCTGCTTACAAGGAAGAGGATAAAAATCATAGGGATAATAAATCTAAGTTTGAAGACAATGAGGTTTTAGCTGCATTTATCATGAAGAAATGGAGACCTTTACTGGATAGCTATGGTATTTATGTGTCATTTTGCTTAGTTACTTACCAACCCCAGCAGAGGTCAAATAAGAACTCAGGTCTCTCAGGCTACTGGCATGGATTGATTGCGTGCAAGTGTAGTTTTAGCAGTGATCTAGGGTTTATTAGTACTTTTGTAGTAAATCACGGGGTTAGTAATGTTAATCTCAGGAAAAAAAAAAACAAACAAAAAAGCCAACCCTGATAGACATCCCAGGTATCCCAGGTATCCACCAGATAGCTCAGGTGGAAATTGAGGATCACAGCTCATTGCAGTCCTAGAGAATGCAGGGGAGTCTTGTCTTAGGACCTCTATTCATAGGGCCTCAAGATAATTCACGTTAGTCAGAAAACTTTCCATTCTGGCCACAGTTCGGGTGAGGCAATCCTGGAATTTTCTCTCAGCTGTACAGTTCCAGTAATCCCAGTTTGTACAGTTCTGGCACTTTTTGGGTCAGGCCGTGATCCAAGGAGCAGGAGTTCCAGGTATGGTCAGGGAGTGCCTGACCGTCCCAACTCACTGCACTCAAACAAAGGCAAAACCACAACAGTGGCTTTTGTTGAAATTGCAGCGTGGCCCAAAGGGGCTGCACCAGTACTGGATTGACCACGGGCAACGTTAATCCTCAAAAAGTGCAATTTGCAGCCCTGAAATTGAACTAATAGATACTACAATTACTACTGCAACCAGTATCAAGTGGTTTGGCTTGGAAGATGGAGTCTAGGGGCTCTAGAGGAGCAGCTGATCTCTAATGGATTTGTATTTTGAAGCAAGACACTGCAAAAAGCTGACCTCCTAAAGAGGCTGCTAAACATTAGGGTCAATTTTCCAGTGCACTTTCTGAAGTGTCTGCAGTTCCCCATGCAAAGCTGCCCAAACATAGCTCTTCCAACTGAATACAACTATACGCAGGCATACTGTTTCTTGCCAGCACCGTCCTTCTGAAATGAACTCGGCAAACAGCAGTTTCAAAGTCTAGTAGAAAATAACAAGCTTTGAATATCATTAAAAAGTATATCTGCTTTCAGTAGCTCAGCTTATTTCTGCCCACTAGGAACATCTTGTACAAGCTGAACACTGGGGCTCCAGATTAGTGGTAAAACCCTCTTCATAGAATTATAGAATCATAGAATGGCTTGGGTTGGAAGGGACCCCAAGGATCGTGAAGCTCCAACCCTCCTGCCACAGGCAGGGCCATCAACCTCCGTATCCAATACTAGACCAGGCTGACCAGGGCCCCATCCAACCTGTCCTTGAACACCTTCAGAGATGGAGCATCCACAGCCTCTCTGGGCAGCTGTGCCAGCACCTCACCTCTCTCTGTTAAGAACTTTCCCGTGATATCCAATCTAAGCCTTCCCGCCTTGAGGTTAAATCCACTCCCCCTCATCCTATCACTGTCTACTCTTGTAAAAAGCTGATTCTCCTCCTTTTTATAATACCCTTTTAAATACTGGAAGGCTGCAATGAGGTCTCCTTGCAGCCACCTTCTCTTCTCCAAGCTGAATAAGGCCAGCTCCCTCAGCCTGTCTTTACAGGAGAGATTCTCCATCCTTCTGATAATCTCTGTGGCCCTCCTCTGGACCCTCTCCAACAGCTCTACATCTTTCCTGTACTGGGGGCCCCAGGCCTGGACGCAGTACTCCAGATGGGGCCTCAAAAGGGATAATCACCTTCCTCACCCTGCTGGCCGCCCCTCTTCTGATGGAGTCCAGGATACCACTGGCTTTCTGAGCTGCAGCTTCTCCTTATTAGTTCCACTTTCGAAACAGGAACAATACAACAGGTGCTGATGGCCAGTGCAGAGAGTTTTTCACGCTTCTTCATTTCGGTAGATCTTAGATGAGGAATGTTGAAGTTGTGCTTCTGCATGTGCTTCTTCCTCCACAAATACTCCCACTTGACACCTCACCCCACCTGTCCCTGAATGGCTCCACGGCCTGCTGCACCCAGAGCCCTGATGAACCCAGCACTGCTTCAGACACTGTGTAGTAATAACACAGTATGGCCAAGTCACACCTATTAATAATACACAAATGATGTGTTGCATCCTTCAGTACTTGAGAAGAAGAGCCAAATTCGCATTGTCAGGGAATGGTTTATTAATTCTGCCAATTAAAACTTGCTTATCTACTATGGCTATTTTTATTATATTGTTAGTAGTGATACATTGATGATGAACAATGGCTATGCAGTAAAATCGGGACCGTAGATATTACAACAGACTATAAAATTCCTCTGTGGCTTAGCCAACGTGGTACTTCCCACATTGTGTAAGAAATTTGGCAAGTTTAGAGCGATGTTTTAAGTGTTGGGAAATTTCTGTATACTCAAGAGGGTGTTTTTGACAACTGTAGAACAGAGAAATCAAAAGGGGGTGGGAGGAAGTTAAAAGAAGAGGCGGGTGCAGGAGAGCCTGCAGTCCCGCTGTGTGTACAACACTGGCAACATGAGGTCTTTGCTAATCCTGGTGCTTTGCTTTCTGCCCCTGGCTGCTCTGGGGAAAGTCTTCGGACGATGTGAGCTGGCAGCAGTTATGAAGCGTCATGGACTCGATAACTATCGGGGATACAGCCTGGGAAACTGTAAGTCTGTACTCTCATGATTTCCACGGAGCACATGGGGTGGGAATTTCCATTTAACAAGCTTCTTTAAAGTGAGCAGGTCTGCGTGATTTTGGAATTTAGATATTAAGAAGCCATCAGGTTAGGCCATCTCTGCTTGCACAGGCTGCAGGTATTTTCTACAGATTTTCCCTTTACCAGTCCTTTCCCTATCGTTCTTCTTCAGCTGAACAGAGATGCTGTCATCAGAAAGGTTTCCCAGAAGCAGGCTGTCCCATCCTACCTCCTCAGATCCCAAGTTCTCTGGTTTTACTTGCTTTAATTCCTTCCTCTGCAGATGTCCCCAAGGCCGTGGAGCAAGCAGGAGCAGAGCGCGGAGCCACGCTGGGCAGAGACACTGGTGTCAGGCTGGCTTGGTGGGGATTGCTACAAGGAGTAGTGGGGGAGAAGAGAGTGTGCTGACATGGGAAGGTCAGCCAGAAAGAAAGTGGGCTGAGAGGGGATCCTAGAGACAAGGAGTGAGGGGCCACTTGAAAGCTTCTTTCCTCTGCTGGGAACTGACAACAGATTATTGTTAAACCAATTTCCTTTGAGGGAAGCACGCATGCATTCTGTTCCCAGATCTGGAGAGCAATTCGTGTCATGTTCACAGCTGAAACACGAATCACTGTCTCCATCCCTCCTCCTTCCTGCTGCCCTGACACAGATGCAGCAGCACGTAAATAGGACAAAATGAGGCCATCATAAGCCACGTAAAGTACAAGCAGCCAAAATAAGCCTCCTTAAGGTGAGCAGGTATTGATGCAGAACCTCCATGGAGTGTGCCTGGCAGCAGGAGCAACACGAGCAGCCCTGTTTGGATGCATCTGCACTGCTTGCCAAAAGCACCACCCATCAGGCTTGCTGGGGCTGCCCAAAGCTTCCAAGAGTGGTAGGAGCTGTGCTGCAGAGCACAGCCTGCCCGCCAGCATTCTGAGGCATGATTTGTGTGTCTGTGTAAAAGACAGCAATGCACAAAAGCACACTGGAATTTATTTCTAAGGGTAGAAATCCTGTGCCAGGTTTACTAAGGACGTTTTGAAGTTAAGACACGTTGCATGTGTTTTTCACGCTTGGTTGGATCGGAAAAATGGTGCGCTGTGGACACATCGTTCAATTAAGAGAAGAGATGGATAGTGCATCTTCATAAATAAGTCGGATACAGATTTAAAATAATAATCTTTGAGGGTTTTTTTTTTTTTTCTTCTGAATGGAACTTTGACAGGGGTGTGTGCCGCAAAATTCGAGAGTAACTTCAACACACAGGCTACAAACCGTAACACCGATGGAAGTACCGACTACGGAATCCTACAGATCAACAGCCGCTGGTGGTGCAACGACGGCAGGACCCCGGGCTCCAGGAACCTGTGCAATATCCCGTGCTCAGGTGAGCTCAGTTTCTCAAGGCAACAAATGCCCTTCCATAATCCATTTGCAAGTAGATGAGCAGAGGTTGGTTACAACCCTATCTTTAGAACAAAGCAGAACAAAATTCAAACTCACTCTTCTCATTTCCAAAAATGAGCCATGCACACGTGAGAGGAAAATGTTTCTTAATGGCAGGAACTGTGATCCCCTGTCTACTCATCCGAATGTTTCTAGAGAAAAGAGGTTTCAGAGAAGCCGTTTATTAATTAGCAGCATCGCTAACCACTGGAAAATTTTCTTCAAAGGTTGTAAAAGCTTGACCCTTGCAAAATATTGTCCCAAATGCCCCTTTCCCATCCCACTAGTGAAGGGGAGGAGAGCTGAACAGATTCACAAATCCCCCCAGTTAGATTAAGGTGAAGCGACACTCAAGGTCTGTACGTAAGAGGAAAAAACATCATTTTTAATAGGAGATTTCTATGAAACAGTCATCCTATACGCATTGGCCCTCCCACTATTATTTCTACCTAAGTACTGCCCATGTGGGATCTAGTTCCTGCAATGGCAGGTGTAGGGAGGAAAACATTTTGATCATGTATTCTGTTATGTTCAGCTGTACTGCCAAACAACTTAAATAATGCATCCCTGCAATGCCAACTCATTTTGATGAGGATAAGGAATGCCTACACGGGTAGCCAGGACCAACGTTATCAGAGGGAAAACAATCTATAGGCAGAGTGAAAACAGGACAGCAGCAGCAGTCAGGGTAACCATACTGTAACTGCAGGCTTTCTTGTCAGCCTGTATCCAACAGAGCACAGGGCTTATGCTGCAAGCTAATTTGTGATGCCTCGTTCACCCCCAAAATGGCCATGTTCACAGGGTAAGCAAAATAGAAAAGACTAAAATCTTTCTCACATCCTTTTAGTTAGGATTTCAGTTTTGTTTTAAGTATGGGTGTTTAGAACAGTGCAATAACCCTTTTGTCTTTCTAGAGCACAGCTGATTGCATGGTTATCTGCCAAGAAAGCCAACAGTGCAGCTAGTTACCATAGGCAAAACAGCTTGGTTGCAGGTTAAGTGTAAAATGATGGCAGAAAGTGGTTTGTTGTCACACTAGCAGCCACATGCTATATTCTAACTCAATCTTCCAAAGACAAATGCATGAAATAGAGCTTTCTCTTGCAGCCTGGATTATTCTGCATCATTTGTGGCTTTGCTTCACTGGGCTTACTATGCTTGCATTCTGACAGCTGGAAGTCGGTAGAGGAAAATTCTTTCATTTTCCTTAGAATTTAGAAAGAGAGGAACAGAGAAACTGCCACACATCTCAGGTCTTTGTCCTTTACTACGAGTGGTGAGGTGCTGGCACAGCTGCCCAGAGAGGCTGTGGATGCCCCGTCCCTGGAGCTGTTCAAGGCCAGGTTGGATGGGGCCCTGGGCAGTCTGGTCTAGTATTAAATGTGGAGGTTGGTGGCCCTGCCTGCAGCAGGGGGGTTAGAGCTTCATGATCCTTGAGGTCCCTTCCAAAACAAGCATTCTGTGACTCTATGATCCCTTACCAAAGACCAGACAGACATGATAGGCGTCCCAGAGATGAATAAGGACCTCTGGAGTAGTCAGGCCATTGAATGGCTATTTGGAGTCCCAGGGCGGCTGCACGCCTGCTCCCAGGCTTCCCTTTCCCCAGGTCGTGGTGCATCACTTACTCTTTTCCCTCACGCCGCGCCTGTCCCTGTGTGCTGCACACACACAGGCACTGCTCAGCTCGTCCAGGATGTCGGCGTCCGGTTTAAGCAGACACCGTGTGGGCCCACGGGAGTGGGGAGCAAAATGGTCAACACCAACACGCATTCTATCTGAAGACGACTGAAGTAAAAACATGAAATGACGTGTTTCCCCCTTCGTTTCTTAAGCGCTGTTGAGCTCAGACATAACAGCGAGCGTGAACTGCGCGAAGAAGATCGTCAGCGATGGAAACGGCATGAACGCGTGGTAGGTGCCGGGGGGTTCCGAGCAGAGCCCCCAGCGCTGACGGCAGCGCCGTCCCTCACCGCTCCATCTTCCTCCGCCCAGGGTCGCCTGGCGCAACCGCTGCAAGGGCACCGACGTCCACGCGTGGATCAGAGGCTGCCGGCTGTGAGGAGCTGCTGCGCCCAGCCCGCCCGCTATACAGCCGGCCGCTTTGCTAGCGCGACGCTACCCGCTTGGCAGTTTTAAACGCAATCCTCATTAAAACGACCATCCGCAAACGCCTTCCCGTCCGTCCGCGCCTCTTTCCGCCGCCAGGGCGCCACTCGCGGGGAGGGCGGGGCGGCGCGGCGCGGCGCGGGGGGCGGCCGGGAGCTCGCGGCCAACCGGCGCCCCGTGACGGCACCGCCCCGCCCCCGTGACGCGGTGCGGGCGCCGGGGCCGTGGGGCTGAGCGCTGCTCTGGGCTGCGGCGGGGCCGGGCCGGGCCGGGGCGGGAGCTGAGTGTGGCGCGGCTGCGGGCGGCGCCCCCTTCGGTGCAATATGTTCAAGAGAATGGCTGAGTTCGGGCCTGACTCCGGGGGCAGGGTGAAGGTGCGGAGCGGGCGGAGGGACGGGGCGGGCGCGGGGCCGCCCGGCGGGTGCCGGGGCCTCTGCCGGCCCGCCCGGCTCGGGCTGCTGCGGCGCTTACAGGCGCGCTTCTCGCCGCTGCCGCTTCTCTTCTCTCCCGCGCAAGGGCGTCACCATCGTGAAGCCGGTAGTGTACGGGAACGTGGCGCGGTACTTCGGCAAGAAGAGGGAGGAGGACGGGCACACGCATCAGTGGACGGTTTACGTGAAGCCCTACAGGAACGAGGTAGGGCCCGAGCGCGTCGGCCGCCGCTCTTGAAGCGACTTTGCCGTCAGCGCCGCGCCTGGGTGCGCTGTGGGACTCAGCGAGCTTCTCTCCTAGGACATGTCCGCCTACGTGAAAAAAATCCAGTTCAAGCTGCACGAAAGCTACGGGAATCCTCTCCGAGGTGGGTGTTGTGTCGGGGCGTTTGCTCCGCTCGGTCCCGCTGAGGCTCATCGCCGTCATCTCTGTTTCGTGCTGCAGTCGTTACCAAACCGCCGTACGAGATCACCGAAACGGGTTGGGGCGAATTTGAAATCATCATCAAGATATTTTTCATTGACCCGAACGAGAGACCTGTAAGTACGCTGAGCTTCTAATAGCGCTTCTGCCGTTCTGGTGGCCCGGAGCTGGGCTGCTCTGTGCTGCCGGTCACGGTCCTGCCACGGAGCTGATAGAGCTCACCTTTCCAGGAAATGTGCGTTGTATTCGTTCAATGGGTGCCCGTGTTTGTACTGCAGGCCGAGGCTTTTGGGAGGGCTTTGTCTGCACTTGGCTTCTCTGGCGCTTAGTACAGGAGCACGTTGCGCCGTACCTCAACTACAGCGATGATAAGGCTGTGGAAACCACTCTCAAACTGATTTATTGGCAAAATGGCTCTGGACTAAATCGTCTCCTCCGTTTGGAAATGCTTTAGAGAATGTCTTTGTGGTACTGCTTATGCATCTATTCTAAAGCACTTGTCCAGACAATTTAAAGGCATCAAGCGGCATTTATAACAGGCATGTTTAATAACGAATACTGAATTTAAGTAACTCTGCTGATGTTGTATGATGTTTATTTTCATATTCCTAAAAGCATTTAAAATCCTGTGCAGTTGTTTAGTAAGAACAGCTGCGACTGTTCTCTGTCTAGGAGATAACTGGTGTTTCCCTACAGTTGTCAAGCTGATAAAACTCTGTCTTTGTATCTAGGTAACCCTGTATCACTTGTTGAAGCTTTTTCAGTCTGACACCAATGCGATCCTGGGAAAGAAAACTGTAGTTTCTGAATTCTATGATGAAATGGTATGAAAATTTTAATGTAAACCGAGCCTGACTTTATTTAGAAAAGTATTAATGGCGCTGTGTGTTTTGGTCCTTAGATATTTCAAGATCCTACTGCCATGATGCAGCAGCTGTTAACAACGTCCCGTCAGCTGACACTTGGTGCTTACAAGCATGAAACAGAGTGTGAGTGCAAAATGAGAATGCCTTCACCGGCTGTCATTTGCTACTAATGTTTTCTGTGGGATGTGATCACGCAGTGAGTTCGGCTGCGTGAATTTGAGTAGCTTGGTATTAGCAGTGATGACGTGATCACAGAATCAAAGAATGGCCCGGGTTGGAAGGGACCTCAAGGATCATGAATCTTCAGCCTCCCTGCCTGGCAGGGCAACCAACCTCCCCATTTGGTAGTAGACCAGGCTGCCCAGGGCCCCATCCAACCTGGCCTTGAACACCTCCAGGGATGGGGCGTGATTGATGCCTAGCTTATCGTATTTGAAATGAAGTAGAATAATTGCAGGCTTCTTTGTTTGAGATAGTTTGGTTCATTTTATGAAGGGGTGAACTGCATGCAAAGATTATACTTCCTCACTGAATTGCACTGTCCAAAAGTATGAAGTGTGTGGGGTCTGGAGGGATCCATGACCAAGGGAGATTTGATCACTATCATCTCCCGTCTCTTTTCCTGTTACCAGTTCAGATTTCTTTTTTTTCCGCCTAATATTTAATTATTGGGGTTTTGTTGTTTTCCTTTGTCGTTGATTCTGTTTTTCACTCTGGCAGTTGATATGGTGAATCACGCTGTTTCAACCACAAAACTGGTCATCAAACAAACTTTTCTGCTTCCATAATTCCATTTTTTTTTTTCCAGTTATCATTTTTACTACTGTTGTTGAGTCTGTAAGGCTATAAGTAATTGTTTTGTACTTTTTCAGGACGCGTGCTTTCCAAATTACTGCCACATGTATAAGGAAAAGTTGAAATCTTAAAGGTAATTCGTATTTCTTTTTCTTTCTTGCCATCACAGTTGCAGATCTTGAAGTAAAAACCAGGGAAAAGCTGGAAGCTGCCAAAAAGAAAACCAGTTTTGAAATTGCTGAGCTTAAAGAAAGGTTAAAAGCAAGTCGTGAAACCATCAACTGTTTAAAGAGTGAAATCAGAAAACTTGAAGAGGATGATCAGTCTAAAGATATGTGATGAGTGTTGACTTGGTAAGGAGCCTATAACGAGAATGAAAGGACTTCAGTCGTGGAGTTGTATGCGTTCTCTCCAATTCTGTAATGGAGACTGTATGAATTTCATTTGCAAATCACTGCAGTGTGTGACGATTGACTTTTTATAAATGGGAGAAAGCAAGAATGAATGTATCCTCATTTTATAGTTAAACTCTATGGGTATGTAGTGGTTTATTTCAAGGAGAAGGGATCGTAGAGACTTGGAGGCCAGACTGCTGCTTGCATTGACTGCGTTTGAGTGGCGTAGGAACATTTTGTATATGGTCTTGGGTTAGTTTACAGAATGCCGCTGTTTACTGGTTTGGTTTTGTTTTTTACTTTTTCTACTGCAACTTTAAGGTTTTAAAAGTTGAAAATAAAACATGCAGGGTTTTTAATATTTTTTGTCTCTATCCAGTTTGGGCTTCAAGTATCACTGTTAACAGCAAGTCCTGATTTAAGTCAGAGGTTGAAATGTAATGGTATTCAAGATGCTTGTCTGTTATCAGCAGAACAACAACAACAACAAAAACTTCGTAAAATTAGAAAAATAGCATTTTTAATAACTTCTTCATCAGCAGATAAGAGTTTCTAGCCCTGTATCTGCTTTCACTTATGTAGTTGATGCCTTTATATTTTGTATGTTTGGATGCAGGAAGTGATTCTTCCTCTGTTTTGTAGATATTCTGTTTAACACTTGTACTCTGCTGTGCTTAGCTTTTCCCCATGAAGAATCAGTGCCTGATTTTTGGCTTGTAAATCCTCCTCTTCTTTTGTAGCCTGATAGAGATGGCAGACCCTCAGGTTTATAAAGGCTCGGGCATCTTCTTTGCTGCTTTGCGATTGTGTGTTGCAGTAACCTCTGCCAGAGAGCAGAAAAACCCCGCAAACCTCATCCCTTTCCTCTATAGAAATCAATATTATTAATGCTTTGAAAACAAAGCACTGGTTTGAAACAGTTGATAATTAGCATTTAACGTGGCTTGGTAAAGATTCAGAACTGAAATAGTTGTGACTAAATGAACTCAGTATGGAGACTTCATTAAGAAAAATAGCTGTTAAAATCAGGCATGTTTCATCGAAGAGGAAGGGGCAGCTTGCACAAGTGGTGCCCACACAGATCCCTCCCGGCGCTGCAGGCCAATTTTTCTGGCATTCTGACTGCCATTGCTGCTGATCACAGAGAGCAACTGTCTTTGTCAGCCGCAGGCAATTTGCTTTTATTATTTTCCAAGCGTTGTAGGTAAGTATAAATGCATTGGCTCCAGAGCACTGTGAGTATACTTATTAAAAACATAAATGGAAGACAAATTTGCTTTGCTTGGGTGCGTAGGACATTTTTAATTCCAACTTGCTTTTTGTTAGAGGCTGTCTTCTGAGGCTAGAACCGACTTTGACAAGTAGAGAAACTGGCAACCGAGCTATTGCTATGAAAGGATCCTCATTAACAAAGTTAGTTGTCTTTTAAGGTACAGTTTATTCATTAAATTTGCTTTTAAGCAGTAGCTGAAAAATAATGTGCTGTCTTTCAAACACCAGGTGGCAGCGCTGTGCAGAGTGAGCTCTCGTCTCACCAGCCTCTTAATTGCCGGGATTCTGGCACGTCTGGGAGGGCTCAGACTGATTTCATTCGCTTAAACAACGTGTCCTGCTTTCTGTAGACATGACCGGTTTCTCTCCTGCAGCTTATGAAACTGTTCAACAGCAAGTCATATGCACTGAGAGAGGAAGCAAATACAAGTGTTACTGTTTGCAGTTTTGTTCATTTGGTAAAGGAGTCAGGTTTTAAAATTCAAAATCTGTCCGGTTTTGGCTTTTTTGTTTCTTTGGGGTTCTTCTTGGTGCTTTATCTTTCTTTGCCAGGACTGTGTGACAGTAGGAATGAAAAAGAATGTGCCAGGAAATCTCCTGGATTGCTCACTTTGGTTGCAATAGCAGGCTCAGAACTGTCAGTCTTTCCACAAGTATTTTTTTAAACCCAATTTGAATAGTGTTAGTAGGCTTCCATCGCTAGTCATTGTTTAGTGAATACTCTGCATGAACATTTTGCTCATAAGTATGTTGGAAGTTTCAATATTCCTGAATGCAGTAGGGAAGGACAGATTAACTGCGGGAAAAGATTTGTTTAAACATTCACTTACGCTACATTCGTAGTATTTCCGTTTAAAAATAGTAAAAGGTAAAACGTGAAATCATGTGATTTTCAGATGGAACACTGCCTTCCTATGCAACTGACCAACTTCCACAGGAAAAACCTCTTGAAAGCCGAGAGATTAAGCCGCCAAAAGAACTCATTTGCATTGGAATATGTAGTATTTGCCCTCTTCCTCCCTGGTAATTACTATACTGTATAGGGTGCTTATATGTTAAATGAATGGCTGGCACTTTTCATTCTCATGGCTGTGGGGAATTCTGTCCTTTAGGACAGAAACAATTTTAATCTGTTCCACTGGTGACTGCTTTGTCAGTACTTCCACCTGAAGTGATCAATACATTCTTCAATGTCTAGTTCTACCACACTTGGCAAATCTCACATTTTGTTTCATACTCTATTCATTCCTATGCTTATTAAAGCAGTAATCCAGGTAATTTTTGTTTTAATCACTGTCCTGATCCGAGTGATGCCTGTGTCCTGCCTGGAGCTTAATTCAGGTCTTAAACCTCTTCAACTCTCCATAGCTAACATGAAGAATCTCCAAAAGTTAGGTCTGAGGGACTTATGGCTAACTGTAGATGTTTTTTCCTGGTTTCTGTGCGGAGGGTTGTGTAGTAGTTAGAGCATTCAACCTAGAAACTAGAGAAAATTTTCCTGAGGAAGTCTGGATCTTCGTTTCATGCTTTGTGGAGCTTCATAACCATGAAGTCAGATGGCATTCTCCATCACTGCTATTCACCATAGCATGGAGTCAGATCTGCATGAGGTCTCTAGAATGAGACAGCGAACAGGCAAAGGAAAAACAAAGCGTAACATAGTGAGTTGGGCACTGAAAACAACAAATGAAGTATTCTTTTTAGAGCTGAAACTGTCACCGTCTCTGTTGGGTAGGTATCCTTAGAAGTGGGTTAGAGCCTTAGTAAATGAGTATGTTGCCAGCCAGGAGTGGCAGTGTTAGGTGAAGGCTGCTGTTTGAAGGAACATAGAATCATAGAAACTTTTGGAAGGGACCCTTAAAAGTCACTGAGACCAACTCCACTGAACAGGGACACCTACAGCTACATCAGATTGCTCAGAGCGTTGTTCAGCCTGACCTTGAATATCTTCAGGGATGGCGCATCCACCGACTTCTCTGGGCAACCTGCTCCAGTGCCTCCCCACTCTATTGTTTAAAAAAC
This sequence comes from Alectoris magna, assembly GCA_030625065.1. NCBI lineage: Eukaryota > Metazoa > Chordata > Aves > Galliformes > Phasianidae > Alectoris > Alectoris magna. Next base: position 162,907,846 of record CM060560.1, on the reverse strand, counting down.
AAACAAAAAAACTTCTTCCTTATATCCAATCTAAATCTCCCCTTTGTTAGTTTGAAGCCGTTTTCCCTTGTCCTATCACAGCAGGCCCTGCAGAAGAGTCTGTCCCCTTCTTTCTTACGGTCCTCCTTTTGATACTGTAAAGCTGCTATCGGGTCGCTTCACAGCCTTCTCCAGGCTGAACAGCCCCAGCTCTGTCAGCCTGTCCTCATGAGAAAGGTGTTATATCACTTGGATCATTTTTTCTGGCCCTCCTCTGGACCCACTCAGATAGGTCTGTGTCTCTCCTGTACTGGGAACTCCACATCTGGATGCATCGCTCCAGGTGAGGTCTCACCAGTGTGGAACAGATGAGCAGGATCACCTCCCTTGACCTGCTGGCCATGCTTCTTTTGATACAGCCTAGGATAATGTTGGCTTTCTGGGCTATAAGGACGCATTGCTGGCTCTAGTCCAGTTGCCATACCCCCAGGTCTTTTTCAGCAGGGCTGTTCTCTATCCTTACATCCCCCAGTTTGTGCTGATGGGGGGTTACCACTGCCCAGGCAACAAACCTTGCACTTGGATTTGTTGAACCTCATGAGGTTTTCCTGGGCCCACTGCTGGAGCCTGTCTGGGTCCCTCTGGATGGTATCCTGTCCCTCAGGTGTGTTGACTGTACCACACAGCTTGGTGTCATTCACAGATGTGCTGAGAGTGCACTCGATCCCACTGTCAGTGTCACTGATGAAGATGTTAAAGAGCACTGGTCCCAGTACCTACTTCTGAGGGACACCACTTGTCACTGATCCCCATCCAGACACTGAGCCATTGGCAGACATGCTGTGGGCAATGTAAATGTGCAGAACAGCTCTAGTGTACAGCCAACTACCAGGCCTCAGGCAGCAGTCTGCTCTTGGGACAGCATTTGGTGCTCTGAGTATCTCGTCACTGCTGTGTCTGCTAGTCCTGCTTCCTGCTAGACTCATTCTACTGTATTTTGCAGTTAAGGATCAGTTTGCAATCTCAAACAGCTAATGTGATCTGGCTGTATTAATTAAATTGTTTCAAGTTCTGCTTACTATTTATTAACAAACAAGCAAGAAGTCCTAGTTCTTGTGCATTTGCTGAGGATAGAGAAGATACATTTCTAAGGCTGTGAATTCTTTCTAGTGTTGTTCTTTGGTTTTGTTTCATTAAGGATAAAAGGCGGGAACAAAGTCATTACTGTAAAGATGATTAAATTACTTCGTATGTGTGTTGCATTCTCAGAACAGATTGACACAGTGTGTGCATTTTTTAAATGGAGAAGCGGTAAAAGCTGTCATGGTTTCATTGTCTAAAACGTGAAATTTAATTAAAGTTTCTTTACAGTCTAATCTGATCCCATGCAGTACTGAATGCTCACAGCATCCTCCTTGTGCATTTGGAGCAGGAAATGCTTCATATTTCACTAAGACGGTCTGACTTTGAGCTTGTGAAATGGGTTTCACTCAGACCTCTGGTGGATGGAGGTAATAAATCAGTAAATGGAGACGCCACATTTTCAGTTGAAAGGCCACTTCAGTAATGTTTTATATGTCATGATAGGCGGATTTTACAGCATTCCTCTACAAGGATTAAGCTAAAGCTCTCAGAAGCCTGGTAGCCACCTATGTGAAAGTTTAAGGAAACATTTTTTTCCATTTGCCTCCCAGCCATTGCTGCTGTGTACCCTCACATGGACTCTGCATTTCCTTGCAGTATATTTTGTACACTTGCCCAAAGAGCTGCCCTGTGCTACCGCTCCCTTGTCACTCTTGTCAAACAGTAAAAAACAATGACCTGTAAGACAAAAAGAACTTGGTTTTGTTGCTGCTGTTAATCTCAGAGTTTTATCTGACACTGTGGTCCGCTAGCTTCAGCTTTACCTGCATTCTGGGATGGTTTGTGCAATAAATCCAAATACATTTTGTAGTCATCTAACACTCGTACATAAGCAGTGCTCTGTGCCTGGTTGGTAGCCACTATACCTGTGTCACCCTGTGCAAAAAATGCCCAAACCAACCCAAACCCTGAGGCTGAACTTCTACTAAGGTGGCTCTGATACAAAACCAAAATTCATGAGTTTGTGTGTTTTCTTTTTAGTAACAGTAACATTCTGTAATCTGTATGTAATGGTAAATCAGTGTTATATCACTGTGTCAGACATTAACTTGCCATCATTACAGCTTTGGTTGGAATTTCTGCCTTAAAAAATACCACCAACAAATAAATCAACTCAGTTACTTGGTGCGCTGTGATCTCTTCACTATCCCACAGTCGTTGAGCTTCCCAAGGACTGCCTGCAGCTCACTCCTGTTGGGCCAGAATTGCATCCAAACTAACTTCAGTGAAGAGATTTAGTAATTGTGGAGCAGGACTGGATTTGAAATAACATTCTCATGATCAAAGGTTCTAAGAAGCTTTTGTAGTAATTGGAGAATAACAACTATATAAAATGTGTTTGCTTCTCATATTTAAATTAAGCATAAAGATAAAATGCATGAGCGCCTTATTAAATGAACTTACAGATATTGCATCTGATAAGATCAAAGCAATTGAGTGGGATTTTAATTTAGGCATTTGACTGACTTTGTCTTTAAAAAAAAAGTTTTTGAAGTAATGCTGGCTTTGTTCCATCATATCTGAAAGGTTCGCTCAGTTGTGGATTGCTCCACTGGGAACAATTCCCTTCTCTGCTGCTTTATTATTATTTATAAAGCACCCTGAGAGTGCTGCATGGTGCACACGCAAAGCATGCAGGTATTGTTCCAGGTCTGGAGACTGCAAGCTAAATGGTCAATATAGGATGGGTGGTGTAATAAATTGCAGAGCTGTACTTGTGCTGCAAGTGGTGTCCTTCAGCTCTAAGGTTGTCACCTTCACTCACTTTGACCTGAAGAAGCACTTAGTGCAGTTCAAATCCTTCTGGGGCAACAGAGTATGAGGGGGCTGGGGCTGTTCAGCCTAGGGAAGAGAAGGCTCTGGGGAGACCTGAGGGTGACCTGTCAGTATCTAAAAAGGAGCTATAAGAAAGAAAGAGACGGACTCTTCAGTAGAGTCTGTTGTGGTAGAACAAGGGGAAATAGTTTCAGGCTAACAGAGGGGAGATTTAGATTGGATATAAGGCCAGAGTTTTTCACAGTAAGGGTGGTGAGGCACTGGACCACGTTGCCCACAGAGGTGTTGGATGCCCCATCCATGGAGGCATTCAAAGTCAGGCTGGGGGGGCTCTGAGCAACCTGATGTAGCTGTAGGTGTTCCTGCTCATTGCAGGGCAATTGGGCTAGATGAACTTTAAAGGTCCCTTCCGACTCAAACAACTCTATGATTCTATGATTCTAACTCAGCCTGTTTGGAGTGGGTAAGTGATGTGACTGCCTGCTGTGCTATGGGTTTCACTACCTTTAAAAAAGTAGGTTTGTTTTTTAAAGAATAGTGTTCCTGGAAGACTCTGGAATGAAGATTGTTCTTTTGGTTTTAAAAAAAGGAAGCTAGGCTTTAGCCCAAATTCTCCTACAATCTCCCATTTGGATCAAAAGGGCTTTGAGCTGGGGAGATGGAGAAGAAGTGCAGGTGCTTGGTGCAGAAGCAAATCGCCTTGGGAAGAAAATGTCAGAACAGAAGCTCTAAGCACCTCACTTCATTTTTGACAAACTAATCCCGATTCTGAATGTAGAACAAAAAAAACAAACAAAAAAACCAACCCAAACACTTCAGGTTGTAACACAGAGGTTTGCACTGACAAGTGGATCTCAAATAAGATGAGCATATGCCACCTGCCCTGAGTGCTGACACGAGCAATCCCCTGAACCAACTTGGGGAGGGATGATGGCATGACAGAGAAGGAAAACCCACCACAGATCACTGCAGGCCAGTTACCAGCCCTGTTCTGCCACAAGTGTGCTCAATCATTCTTAACAGTGGGATGAACTTCCCCAAGAGTCGAAGTCTCATGAACTTTAACTTTTTTTCACTTCAGCTGGAAGATCTATATCTTTAGGACTCTTTGATTTAAAAGCAAGTCATTTTTTTTCATGCCTTGTTAAAGCAAAAGCTGTTCTGTCATCCTTCTCTCCTCCTGCTATGAGGCAGTATGGATGAACAGATAGAAGGGTCAAGCACGTCCCTATAGCAGTTAGCTGGTCCCACCTGAGCCAGGCCATCCTGGGAAGAATTCCATGGTCTCCATCCTCCAGGCTATTCTGCACACATTTTTTGTATGTACATGAATGATGGTGGAATAGATTTTGATCCCATCCCTGATTTGTCTTAAAATCTATGTTGTTACAAGTAATTGAAAGGAGATATAATTATTTCTGCTAAAATAATTATTACTTAAAATACCATTAAATTAACAAGCCTACTTTTATTTCCCATGTTTCAAGCAATTACGTAGTTTGCTTATACCAGCTTCATGTGCAAATTTTGGCAGTTCTAAAGCTGAAAAATAATACAGTAGTTGAAATGAGACTGCACAAGCACCTTTACACCCTATTACCAATAATTCTGCTTTGCCATACTTCATTCTTGTGCTGTGCCTCCTCTGAGGGAACATGCCCAGTGTTATCCTACTGGGGCTGGAGCAGTTGCTCTCATCGCATGGCCCATTGCCTTCACATAGCAGTTTCTGCCCACATTGGTTTGAAGAAGGTTCTCTCTTTCTTGAAGGAGCCTACTCCTTACACAGCGGGGATAAATAATGACATCATTGATATTTTTCTTCTCTTAGGACATCAGGCTCTGATCAGCAGTCTGGCAGTGGTTTCAGAAACGGAGTTCTCCCTCAAGCAGGGTGGGACCCTTCAGCAGAAGGCCCAGTGGGATTCTCCACGGTCCTCCAACTTTCTTCTGTCTCTCTCAATCCCAATGCTCAGCTCTCCACTCAATTCAAGTTGTGCTTTCAGAGTATGTATGTGGGATGAAGGAGAGCAAAGCCTGGAGCACCAGTGCTCAGAACTGCTGATCTTGCACTTTCCCTGACCACTGCTTTCACTAACAAATTATGATGAAGAGGCATGGAAGGAGAATAACCCTGCCAGGGTGAGCTTGGATTCCCTCTGCACATTTATTGCTGAGCAGGCAGAGCTGTTTGGGAAGGCAGAAGGAGAGTGCATTTCACTGGTTTTCAACCTGACAATTTGACTTCTTCGGAGAAGCTTTAATTTCTTGCATTTCTTCCCCAGGCAAACTGCACAACGGCAGTGTGGGGCCAAGTTGCTTCAATATTTACAACAAGATGAACTCAAACAAATGGATATATCTGGTCTACCCAGATGATAGGAAAAATACTGGATGGAAACAAACATAATTAGGTCTGATTTTGCTGCATCTCAGACATTTTAACAATCTCTGAGCATGAAAAAAAATATGGCAGACCCAGAACCTGGAATGATTAATCCATCCATATATGAAAAGCATCAAAAAGGTGCTCTAGGGGGTCCTATAAAAACCACTCTGTACGACATTCTGTAACTCTGTAAGCTGATGACAAAATGCACACCAGACCAGCTGTGCTAGTAAGACAGTTTTCCCTCTGTTGCAGATCCTCTGTGTTGCCATCCTACAGCAGAGACCTTCTGCAAGTACAATGCTTTTTCTGGACTACTGGACTAGCAACCACAGCAGGACATGTGCTTTAAGGATGCAGACCCAGGGGGAAAAAAAAATGTTATTTTTAACATTTTCTCTCTTATAATCACCATTCATAACTTACAGCTTATGCTGTGGAAAGACTGAGAAAGCCAATGATTGATTTAAATCTGCCTTAATTTTTTTTTTTTTCTTTTACCAAAGGCAAAAGCTCCACACACCGGTGCTTAATCATACTTTGCATCATGTACAAGCATGCAGCTTTCCATACAAATTCCATAAGGTGCTTAATCTGCTATTGCAAAAATACTTATTTGCATACAATCACACCCTACTGTGGTTTTAAATGTTTTCTGAGAATACATTTTAAGCCTATTATCTTAACCTCACTGCCTTTCTACCCACATATAGACTAGCAGACATGCAAACCCTTCAGCTTAATTGCAGGCAGGCCTGAATAAAAATTAAGGTGCATTTGTTCTTTAAAACTATAGAACGCAGCTTCTTCCATGGCTGTTGCATGTGAATACACCGAGTTCAGCTGCAGAGCTGTAGCATGGTCTGCATCTTACACAGAAAAGTTCTTATTAGAAGGGATAGCAGTGATGGGCAGTTTGGAGTATTTTCGTCGTGTGTATTGTTTGTTCATGCCATGCATGCCAGTTGCTGAAAATAAACAGTCACAAAGAGCACGGGGCTATCTTATCACCCAAAAATCTTAACCCAAATGCTAAGAAGCACTGGCCCTAGCTAGGGAAATGAAGATGAAGAACATCTTTTTGCATGCCTTCTTGATCCAGAAGTGGAAAATGTGTGCTCACACAACTGCGTTACGTGCCATGGCAGCTCATGCTATGCCCTTCCCCCATCACTGTGTCTAATGATACACCAGAGTGCCTTGTCCGCACTGTGTTCTTGCACTTTACATGGATCAGTTAACCTAGACCAAAAAGATTCTACTTCTATCTGCGAACATAGTGTATGGAGTCATGTACACACAGCTGCTCAAGGCAGGACAGACCGCTCAGGACCACATCCAGCCAAGCTTGGAATATCTGCCAGAGTAGCAGCTGCACAACTCTGGGCAACTTCTTGACTACCTTCATAGTAAAAAAATTAAGATAAAAACAACAACTCCATACCTTAGCAGTATTTCCCTTGCCTGGTTCCATTTCTCAGCTGCCAACAGCACCTTTGAGTCTAATCCTTTCTTAAAAGCAATGATAATTTTAGCCTTTACTTTCTGGAAGCAAAGATCCATACTTGAGTTCTGGAGTATCTGCAAAAGGCACTATCTTTTGGTTGCTCTAAACCAGTTGTCTGTTATTTCCTATTACCACTTGCTAGAAGTTTGTGACAGCTCCCTACCTTCTCTCCACAATTCAGTTGCTTTCCCTCAATCACCCAGGCATTGTCCACTTGGTCTTCTTCAATCTGAAAAGTTCCAGTGCTGGTAATCATGTCTTAAACAGAAACCATTGTCTACACTGTATTCACCTTCTTCCTGACACGGGAAAACCAAGTTTATGCTGTTTTCTAGCTGTAGCCATACAACTGATCCCCACAGAGATATCACAACACTTTTTGCTCCATTCAGTCTTCCCTTTCAAATAATTCCTGATGTTTTTTTTTACTTGGAGCTGGCAATGAAGTTTCCAAAGAACCACCTATAGAGACACCTAAGAACTCCTTCATCTGCAATAATATCACTTGTAGAACTACACACTCATAATTAAGATTGGCTTTGCCCATATGCATCTCTTTACTTTTATTGAGACTGAATTTCAGCCTCCAGTTTCACACCCAAGCTCAGCAGGATGGGATCCTTCCAAAGCTCCTTGTTGTCAGCTTTGTGTTCCTCTACTGTAAGGGATTTTGCATCAGCAGCAAACTGTGCTGCTTCCTTACTCAGTCTCCTTCCAAAACCATTTTGAACATGCCAACCAGTGCAGGTCCCAGCATGAATCCTTGTGGGAGTCTGATTGTAACTTTCCCGCAGTGTAAAAGATGACTATTTATTGCTTCCCGTTAACCCTTCTCCTTCAGCTAGTTACCGATTCACAAGACAGCCCTCCCTCTGAACCTATGACTGCTAACTTTCTTTAGCAGCATTGGCATGGAATTGTGCCAAAAGCTCTTTTGAAATCACCTTATCACCCTGGTTTATCAGTTTGTTCATTTTGTCAAAGGACTTCATCATGACAAAGCTTTTTCTATCTACAAAAAACGATGTTGATTTTTCCATGGTCTGACGTACTTGGCTACACGCCAAAGCCTCACCCCAGCTCCCTGTCACTGATCTGCTTGTTTGACCTGAGACAAGACTACATCAGTAAGAGGTCTCCAATACTGAAAGTGAACATTTATGATCCTTAAACACTCACCCAGCTGCTTTCCAGCTATGAGGTGCTTACATTCCACGAATTCTCATTTCAGTGGCTGCTTCAGTATGTACTTCCCAGCAACCCAATCCTGCTCCTAAGGGTCTGGCATGGACAGTCACAACTGGATAATGTCAGTGGGTAGGTTTAAGGAAGCATTAATAACTGTATGGTGGTTATAGCACCCCCCAGGTGAAGGAAAATATGAATTTATATTTTCACAGATAGAGGATGAAACCAAACCCAGGTAGCCTGAGTTTTGGGTTTTCTAATTATCAAGCTACGAGAAAAGGAAGGTTTCTCCTACCCCTCAAATTCATGTCTTGTATAAAGGAGTACCCATAAACACCTAATGTGCTGAAGTGAACTCCGCCGTACACCATGCAGCTCTTTGCTACTCAGTTTTACTTTTGAGGGTATCAAGAGAGACGCTGTAAATGTTGCAGCTGTACTTACCAGTCCACTCTGCATTGAAACACCTCCCTTATAGTGAAGTTGGTAAAATGGACCATTTGTCAGCATCTTCACCATGAGTTTGCAGTGTGGTCCTAACCCAGAGTTCCCAAACTCCCAAGTTTACAGCTAAGGTAAACGTGCGCTCTCCCTCTGCCAGTTTTCCAGGAGCAGTCACCATACCTGCTCATGGGATGCAACAGAGCACTATACTCCAAGATTCCTTGGCACTAAATCCAAGTGCTGTGCCTGCAGTCGCACAAATGTCATCAATCTCTAGCAGGGAGAAGGTTAGCCAGCTTCTTGTTTGGATTCCACTTGATCCCATTCCTCCAGCTGCCTCCACCACATACCATGTGGGAAACATGGATTGAGATCCACCAACTCCACCAAGAAGCACCATCTTTTAATGATCAGTGCCACAACATCAAGCTATGCAGCACCGAGACCCCCGCACACCTAACCCATGCTTCCCTGTAAGTAACATGCAGCTGTAACTCTTCCTCTGGAAGACAGAATGCAGAAATAATCCCACCAATGCTAATGACATATCAACTAATACAATGACAAATGCCCTAAGAATACCAAAGTAGTTACTCACTGAATGAATAAATAAATAAGGCAAAGGGCACATGCTGCATGCAGAGATTTAAAATAACCAGCTGCCTTTTCCTGTGACAGACATTCATTCCGTGTCCTGATTGAGGAAGGGTTTCCAAACTGCAAAAATTGAGCATGATTACACACAGTTAATTCCCTCTACTTCGTGCTCACGAGGGAGTCCATTTGCAGTTGCACAAGTTGCCTAATTTTTAAAAATCTGACATTGTGTTGATGCTCTTCAGTACTGTCTTGCACAAACTTCACAGTTAAACGTGCACAGCTCGGAGGCCCTGAAAATCTGCAACACCAGGGGGTGGATGAATGGCATAGCAGCAATCTTCACGTGGAATTTCCTTGCTTTCATCTGACAAAATCTGTTCTCAAATGTTATTGCGACATAGTGTAGCTTTTTTTTTTTTTTTTTTTTTTTTTGCTTGAATTAGATTTACATCCCACTTGGTTATCACGGGCTAGTTGGAAACAGCCGTGCACACATTCTGCAGTCAGCACATTGGTGCTGCTCCTGGGAAGCAGCCAGCAAGAAGTTACAGGAGCTGCATGTGGCAGCTTTTGTTGGGGGAAATGAAAACAGTTCAGTTAAGCAGAACATTCACTTGTGAAGCAACTGAATTTGCAGAACTTGGGAGGCCCAAGAGGCAGCTTCACTCGCAGTAATAATGTCTTTGAGACTTTCAGTGTTCAAATGGGCAAAGGACTAAGTATCCAGCATCTGAAGGAGGAAAATACACAAAATCTCAGCTACCAAGCTTAGCCTAAAATAAGGTCAGAAAAAATACCCGAGTTTAAAATTATGCTTTTGCTACTCACTGTAGTATCTGGGATTGTTTGCTCTGGAGAAATAAGGCTCAAGAGAGACCAGATCACTCTCCACAATGACCTGAAAGAGGTTGTGGCAAGGTTGGGGTCGGCCTCTTCTTCCATGTAACAGCGATAGGACGAGAGGGAATGGTCTCCTGTTGTGCCAGGGGAGGTTCAAGTTTGGTATTAGGAAAAATTTATTCTCCGGAAGAGTGGTGAGGCATTGGCACAGGCTGCCCAGGGAGGCGGTGGAGTCAGAGTCCCTGGAGGTGTTCAAGAAAAGAGCAAACATGGCACTGAGGAACATGGTTTAATGGGCATGGTGGTGCTGGGTTGGTGGTTGGACTTCACAAGATCAGTGGTCTTTTCCAACTTCAATGATTCTACAATTCTGTGAAATTCTGTAGATAATACTCACAGCAACAAGCATCATCTCCATCACAGCACATTACTTAGAGCTCACGTATCCTTTAACCATATCAGAGGTACATAGATGTACACATGTACAAGATGAAGCCAATGTATATATCTGAGGAAAAACACACTGCAATACCAACAATGACCTGTGTAATTCCTGCCCCACTCTTCCCTGAATATTACAGGGATAAGTACAGAAGATTTGTCAGACTCCAGCAGTCATTTTGGGAGAGGTTTCATTGTGTGAATTAAACTGCCCAGAAGCAATATGTCTTTACTTACCATTAGATTTTTTTTTTTTTTTCATTTTTAACTGAGATGCTGACAACTTAACTCATGATGAAAATATTAATGAAGCACTGAACTACTGGTTTAAATTATTGGCTCAATTTCATACTTCTGAAAAAAAAATAAATAAATAGTATTAACTCTATGGGGATAGGTTTTTTTTTTCTGAAGAAGTGCAGATCAGGCCATAAGTGGCTGCTATATGGCCATTACTGTGTGCAAGGGTTTTGTTTGACTGTGAAAACAACAACTTCTTGATTTGACATACAAAGGGTCATTCTACTTAGCATGCCACACATGAGGAGAGGCAGAATGTGACCAGTGTTGCTCTGTTCAGCTAGCACAATAAGTCCCGCGCTCTCTCTTTGTAAATCTGTTTTCCAGCTCCTGAAATGTTTGCTATAGACTTTTTTTTTTTTTTTTTTAATAAGTTTTTGTTAGTGTCAAATGGATTTTGGAACTGATAGAATAAAATTCCACTCCTAGGTAGCATCTTACAACAGAGAAAGAGAGCGAGTTTCTGTACCACACTTCAGCCAGGAACATGCTTTTGCTGCTGAGTCACAAACCCTGAAAGGCACTATTATATAAGAGCCCTCACCTACAGCTGAGTTAGGTGGTGTCTATAGCAATATCAAAGGCCTTCTTCCTCGTAAGGTAAAGCGACTGCAGATTTCTGTGATCTGTCAGGAAGCTGTTGCTACAATTTTATTTGTAGGGGCAACTGTTTACTCTGTTGCGTTTCAATTTGTAGTTGAAACATTTAGGATGTGAACCGGTATCCATCTCCAAAAAGATTTCTAGGCTTTGATCAGTATTGATGCTGAAGTGTACACAACTCATGCTGATCAGAAAGAGCTGCCCACTAGAGAAGACGTGAAATGGGACAGATTCCAAAGGACGCTCCAGAAACACAATCTGGCATTCCATTCCCTCAGAGTTCCTTCTTTGTCAGACCCAGGCGTTAAGAATACAAGATGAGTAAGGGAAAACTTTATTAATGAGATAAATCTACTGATAAAATTTCACATACGATTGGGCTGCTCTCTTCATTACAGAACTGAATAGTCTTTAATTTTTAAAGTAGTTTACAGGCAAGGGCAATAATCTGCTAAGTCCAAATTCCATGATAAATCCCATAATGTTGGTCCCTTCTTGTAAGAATCCAGGAACTGGAATGGCATCACTCGATGAACCAACGCTGAAAGACATTAGGACAGTGAAATGAGAGCTGCTGGAAACAGGAGCTACAGTGTAACTGATGTGGTTCAATCTCCTTTCCCCTCCGAAGACTCTTTTCTAAGTATTTCTATGGCCTCCTAGTTTTTAAATTAAAAAAAAAGAAAGAAAGAAAAAAAAAAAGAGTTGTTAACCTGAAAAATTTAATTTGGGGGTGAAAGTGACATTAATAATAAAAGAGTTGTTCTAAGCAGCATTTAAAAATAGCACATTTAACTCAACATTTAATTGAGTAAGCCAGTTATGAATTAGAGAATGATGAATTCTGTTGCCACGGAAAACCATGTATTTAGCACCTCCAGTAGCCACTGTATATTAAAAGGCCATATATGAAATGCCCAAGTAAACACTGAAATGTTTAGTTACTAAAATAGTAAATATGCAAATTTTAGCTATGGGCCAACTGCTGACAGGGAAGCTTTAAAGGTGGCATTAGTAGCAGCATAAGGAGATATTTGGAGAAACAGAAGCTGTCTCTGATTTCAAAGCTGATTAAAAGAAAGTTTAGAGCGGTCTAGAACAGAATTGAAGATGCCATCAAAGGATTTAAAGCAACGTTGGCTCGTAATTTGTAGACAGCTGTAAGCAGATGCTCAGTCTTCAAAAGAACGGCATCTATAGTGCATGTCAATGGACATGCAGTCATCTCAGTCTGGGATGATGAAAAATGACTGTAGGTAAGACCAGCAACCAGTAGAAGATGGAGAATTGAACTGTCAAAGAGACAATGTGCTACCCAGCCTGGAACCAAACTTGTCATACAGTTGCTTATATGAGCAGGAGAAGGCATGATGAGAGCTAGAGGGAGCAGGAAATAAAGGCCCAACAGAAGAGAGCGGTGCAGACTTTTTCACTGCTTATCCAGATGCTGCTGAGGAGGCTATGGAAAGTTGCAATATAGTAATACTTGCTTGGATGTAGACTCACAGTTTGAGACCAAAAACAGCAGCTGAGCTGAAAGCCAACTTAAAGGTGAGTCTGCATATCAAAGGACCTAAAGGACACATCAGTGCTGCAGGTGTCTGTCTTGAGCAGCTTGTTGCTTGGTAGCCCATGAGATATGCTACATTTACGGGACATAAGTGTATACAGCATATTAGATAACCATGTTTGCTAGTGCCTTCACACTATGTGACCCAACTACAGCAAAATCTCATCCCCTACCCTTGTTCCATCCAGATCTCAGTACACGGGCTCACATGCACAGCAGCCAGCAGCTACCATGGCACAAGCCCTAAACAGCAGCCGTCCTCCTACTCCCTTGCAGGCATCATCATCTTTCCAGCTCGTGCATCCGGAGAAAATCTCCGTAAGGCATTCAACTTCTCCAGCTCCCACACTCCTACAGGTGGTGCCGGGTAGGGGAGCACTGCTGTGGCAGCTGTCAGGAGAGAGGACGTAAGATCAGCCCCGACAAGGCAAGATGCTCCCATCTCATTGCCAAGAGGCTTCAGGTGGCTGCAACAACCCTATCAGCAGTCACACACTGCTGGGAAGGCAGGACGCACGGAGCAGCTCTGTGAGCTAACGGGAGCTGGGCACTGCCGGGTGGGGAGGCCTGGAGCCAGAATCGCACTGCAGAAGGCGGACACAGCGGGAGGGAAGCGCTTCCAGCACGACCCCGGAGGAAGGTGAGGGCTGTGTGCAGGTCACCGCGGGCAAAGCGTTCGGCTTGTGCGTATGTGACATTAAATACTCAGACATTCACATTCAACCGCAGACTGCGAAGCCGCCCCGCCCCGGGTCCTCCGCGCCCGTCGGCCTGCGAGCCGGCACCGGCTGAGGGCCCTACGACGAGCGGCAGCGAGTCCGAGCTCGGCTTGGCGGGGCCGGGCCGCCCCGGAAGGCGTTCCCGCCGTGCTCCGGAAGTTGTGCGGCAGAGTCCGGCCCAGAGCGAGGCCCTGTCGCCGCCGCTGTCGGGAGGCGCCGCCGTTCCCCGCCGCGGACGCGGGGCCGCCTCTCGCCCGTGGTAGGCGGCCCGGCCCTGGGCTCGGCGGCCGGCGCGGGCTCATGGCGGAGGTGGGTGCGGGCGCTGCCCCTGTCCCTGTCTCGGCCGCGCCTCGCGGGGCGCCCGGCCGGCTCCCCTCGCCCCTGCCCCGTGGCCGGGGCCGCGCTCCTTCCCCACCGATGTGCGGGGCCGACGATGCGACGCGGGCGGGCGGGGCTGCGGCCGGGAGCCGTGTGCGGGCTGGAAGGGACTGAGGGAGCGCGGTCGGGAGAGCGCGGAGCGGGTTCGGAACAAAAGCGGAGGCGGCCGGGCCGGCCTGGCGGCGGGGGCTGCCGGGGGCAGGAGCGGAATGCGGGAGCGGCTGTGCCCGCCCGGCCTGCACGCTGCCACGGGTCGTACCCTGCCAGCTGTCAAGCGCCGGGCCGCTGCTCCCGGCACACGGCCGCTGCTCCCGGCACTCCTCTGCCACTGCTCCCGGCACACGGCCGCTCCCCGCAGCGCGTTGTGCCCCTTCTTCTCTCTGCGAGCGCGGGAGGGATGGATGTGGAGGATCACGGTGGTCGAAAGGGGTTTCGGCACCGATCTGACTCGGTTCTCTGTCCGCGCCGTGGCTCTCTGAGATGCTCTCTCGGCTTCCTGGTCTCCGTGTCCTGCTCAGCATCGAAGCACAAGGGGTGGTGATCGCGAGAAGAAGTGGTTAGGAATGCTGTTGGGCCGTTGGTTAGAGGTGACACCGTGCTGTCTCTTAGCTTTTTTTTTTTAACTTACAGTGCTAGTGACGAAGTGACATTTAGCGTAACGAGCAAGAAGCACAGGCGTACTGTATCTTGCTTTAATGGTGTTAGCGATAAGTCATTCTGTATGATGACTCTCATTCAGTTTGCACTGCTGGCTCTGCAGTACTTTTGTATTTAGGGGAACAAAAAACTAATTTCCCTAAGATTCATCACTGTTTTAAAAGTGGGTTGATATGAAGAAACATTCAGATCCAGTGAATCCAGATTCAGGTCTGCTTGCTTGTCTGGATCAGCAGAACTGCCAGCGAGGCTCCCTGTCTGTTTCCCTCAGTTTGTAAGTGTATCTGAGCAGCGCAGCCATCCTGCGGGCGGTGCTGGAGCCTGCTTCAAGACAAATGTGCATTGATATCAGCGTGAGTCACCAGTTCAGGTCCAAAAATATTCCCTGCATCACAAATGGAAAGTGATTAAGAGCATTATTTCTTGACTGAGAAGCCCTGGGTTTATTTGCCTGTGTATCAAGAATGCTTTGAAAATGCTTGTTGAAACAGTGTTCCGGCAGTTGTATTTATATTTGGTTAAACAGCTTTTTACTCACTTTCCAGTTTGGTGTCTTGCCTTGAGTGCTGGTGGTTAGCTGTAGTCAAAATAAGTTGTTTTCTCTGTAGGAACTGTACTGAAACGAAACTTAGAGCACTTTTTAATCATATAAGAAACTTCGGTTAAACAGGAGTTGTGCAGTCTTTAATAGGCAGTCTGTGGAAGAATGCAGCTCTGGAAGCAGAGAATTTCATAAACTGTAGGAAAATAGATGGCACTGGCAAAGACAGATTTAATGAAATGTCAGTATGAATCTGCACTTCAGTTGCCCCTTTCTTGATACTCGAGGTTGATACTTCTTGTCTGCTACGTTGATGTGATTGCATTTTTTTCTTCTATTAACTGGATGGATAGAAACGAATATACTGACTTGCCATGGGAACGATTCCCTTTTAAATCTACCAATGCAGTAATAAATGTAATTGCTTGTAAGTTAGCAAGGTTATTTCTAGCAGTCAGTGTGTACTACTACTTATAATAATTTACTTCTCAAAGATCAGCTTGAAAGTAGTGATGTCCATGCTTAGTAGGGGTTCTGATCCTGCAGTCAGCATTATTCACTTCTGTGACCCCTGAGTCTTACAGTTTCAGCAATACAGCTTTTTGAGTGGTGTCTGAAATTCACTCCTCAGCAGAGAGGTTTACAAGACCGCTTTAATTGCCTGAACTGTTGTTTGAATTCCTTGTAAATGTTAAACTACAATTGAAATAATATTCAATGTGGCTATATTGGTTTTATTGCATAGGTGTTCTTACTACGCAAGAAATCTGAGCCACTTTAATCAGTGATGCAAAATAGAATGTCTGGTGAAAGTATGGTTACTGTGTTAGTGTAACACTTCATTTTGCAGCACACAAGGAGTGAAGCTGGCTGCTGCAGTTACCCGCTCCTGCCTCCTGCTGCTTGTGCCCAAGTGGGCCGTGGCTGCTTAGCTTTCCAAGAAATGCTGACGTTTGGACTCAGAAAGAAATGTATAAGAATCATCACGCTGAGCTGCTGTGGCAAATTCAAATGTAAAATAGGGCTGTTCACAGGTGCACTTTGCAGCATGAGCTGTGGATCAAGACTGGATGTTCTGCCTTTCAGCCTGCCCTCTGCTCACCCCTTGTGCTGGCAGTGCCAGGCTGTGGAGCCGAGCTGGTGAGAGCAAGTGGCTTTTTCTGTAGGGTGCGCAGAGGAGTTGTGGATGTTCCATCCTTGAGGTGTTTGAAGCCAAGTTGAATGGGGCCCTGGTCAGCCAGATCTAGTGGATGGCAACCCTGCCCACGTCGGGAGGTTGGATATGGATTGATCCCTTCCAACCCAAACCATTCTATGATTCGTTCTATGGCTTTTGATTGATGATGCTCTGGGCTGGCTCCTTGTAAGGTTGGGACTGGGCATTTTGTGAAAGTGGTGGTGGGACTCACGTGCTTGAGGGGAAGAGCAGGGCTGCCTGGGCCTTGACTTGTGGCCAGCACTATGGGACTTCAGCTGCGACCCAACCACTTCATGTGAACGTGTTGCTGTCATGGACCACCACAGGAGAATACAGTCGGTCCTGTTTGCTCCCAAGCCCTCGCTGCTGCTTTCTCCTAGGCACAGGCAGGTGCCTATGCAGCACTGGGCTGAGGTGCAGGGTGAGGATGAGGTTGGTGCAGTGCTGCACAAGTGGTGGTGAGGGGAGCAGGTTGCTTCTGGTAATGGGGATGTGTTGTGCCGGCCTGGAGTGCGCTTGATCCTGGCTGACTTTGGTGAGGCTGGGCTTGGGTTGAGCACGGAGGGTTTGGATGCATTGTTTGGTTGTGGTTTGTCGACATACTTAAAATCTGAGATCCCTTAACTCGTGGCAGTGTGACTATGATTTCAGTGTGCACTTTGAAGGGATTTTAAGGGAAGAGTCTTGCCGTTTTGTATCCTATTGCCTTTTTTATTTTTTCTTTTACTGTTTTTACTTGGTACGTTTTGTTTAATTTATTGATAGTTAATGGGAAAAATGTGCTCCTGCTTATAACTGCTGTTCATCTGTTGGATTTTGAGACAGTGAATTTGTTGTGTGCGCATTGAGCTTTTAAAAATAAAAAGGACTGAGAAAAGAAGATAGTTATCAGTATGTGCTAAGAAACCTGCGTGGTATTCTGCAATAATAAGCAAATTGAAGGGCAGTAACAACGAACGATGACAATGCTGAGGCTGACCTGCGACTTAATGCTGTTAGCTTCAGACAGTTTCCCGGGAGGCAGCATGTGACTCTTCTGTTAAAGCGATGAGGCAATGCTTAGTGGTTTTCCAAATCTAACTCAAGACTTCAAGGCTATAACAGCAGCTTTGTTTTATGTTTCAGGATAAGGTTTGCATTGCTTTTTGCAAACGTCTGTGAAAATTTTAGAGATTCTGTCTCCCAGCTGTTTGTCCCTGCTGCTCTGCCATAGCTTGCCATGCCTGTCTATCCTTTCCAGCACAGCCGTTAGCCGTGCTGCCTGCCTGAGGCACACAGCAGCTCAGGGCAGCGATAGCTCTGCTTGCCTTCACTGGGCTTCCACCTCAGTGAACTTTCCCTGAAGTGGATGCGTGTGCCCTTCTGTGATTCCCGCTCTTGCGGATCTCTCCCAATGATCACCTCTCTTGATTGAATGGCTGAGTAACAGGGCAGCAGCTCCTGCTGGGGAAGGTTATCTACCTGTAGCTTTTCAGTCACGTTTTCTGAAACAGATTTAATGGTTGTTGGTTTTGTCTGCTGCTAAATAACATTGTTCTTCATCTAAGCCATTTGAGGAGCTATTGGCTGAAAACTGCTGTCCAGAGGTGTAATGCCATGCAGCATAGGCAGGTGTTCTTTTAGTTGGGCAGAAGTGGTACAGGAGCAGGCATAACATAGCAGACTTTGCATTGTCCACTCTTAAGCATCGCTTTCTTTTTTGTTGTTGTTGTTGTTGTTGCCCCTTCTGTGTAATCAGAGCTATATGTAAACTTTCATTTCAGACCTGAACAGATTAGAAACTGGTGTGTAGTTGCTCCTCATGTAAGTATGTAGGCGTCCGTGTGTGAGTGTGCATGTCAGGCATTCTCCAGTAAAGTGCTCTCTTCGGATTCCTCTTCACTGTCTCAGTCTGGGTGGCAGCGATCACAACAGCTGATTTAGTTCACTCTTTGTTAAAGCCCATCTTCCTGGAGCCGTGTGATTCTCCAGAATTTCAGTCTTTCCCTCAGGCTTGAAATTGCTTTAATAAGAGAACTAATAACTTTTCTTCTGATGTTTATACAACAGAATGTCATGATTATTGCATGTTTGAGATTGACTGTATGTATTCTTTTCTAATTAGTGGAAGTGTTGTTGTGATTACTATTTCCTTCCCTTGTTTTTGAATCCGTTAGTTTCATGTCCTATTTGTTCTTCTGAAATGCTTTCACATCCATCTGGAGGGCACTGATGTTCTTGCCATGTGAGCTGTGCTTACTGTGCTGCTGACGGTCAGGTGGCCCACAATAATCCCCAAACTTTTCACCTGGATCTCGGTTGACAAATACTAATGCCTGTGTTACAGAATGCGTTCCTCTTGGTTACTGCAAGCAGAATGTGGTTATGCATGCTGTTGCCACCATGGCTGCCTTTGCTTTAACTCCCAGATTCTACCACAGTTAGCAGAGCTGCCACCTCCTCTTGCAGAACCTCATTCCCTTCCTTTTGCTGTAAAGGTTCTCATCCAGTGCTGGCTGTTGGTAGAATTACCTCTGTATTGGTAGGTTATTGAACTGAGATTTTACCAAAGGTCCCAGAAGTATGTTCTTACATCAAAGCTACTCTCGGGTATTTCTTGCTTTACGGCATTTTTTTGTACACCTTTTCCATTCAGGCAGTTCTGACTCAGAAATCTTGTATGAGATGTTTGTGAGGACTACTGGGCAATTGGCATATCTGGAAAAGCAAGAGGAGTTCTGCTCTGTACTCTGAATATGGAAGAGACTGGGTCTCCGTTAGCACTTTGAGTCAGAGGATCAGACTTCTTTCCCTTGGCTTCTCTTTGTAATGATTTTGGTCCTGGCAGCGTTGAGATGCTGCTGTTGTCATTGCTATGGTGGTGATGGTTGCTGTAAACCACTGACCCGTTACTGTGTGCTGACTCAGTGGTGAAAAGTTGCTTTAATTTCCTGCCTTTGCAAGGAGAAAATAGACCCTCTGTGCAGCATGCTGGTACCTGAATTCCTGTATTTCTGGTGGAAGGTGCAAAACGTCATCGAACAGGTCCACTGAATTCCTGCAACCACAAAGTTGCTCTTACCTGCCAGGATTTTCCTCCACACATCAGACAGTTGTCTTTCAGGCAGATTTTCTTTGGACTGAGATAGTACCTTGTGCATTAGTGTGGCATTAGCATGATGTACAGATGGGGACATCTCTCAGTGTTACTGTAAGCCAGTCAGTAAAAACGATTGTGGTAACACTGTGTTTGTTATCTAAACATTGGAAAGATTAACAATATTAGATGGAAAATAAAAAGTTTTTATAAACTTCTGTCGTATTTCTGAGACAGAATGTGTTGGTTTCATAATTTGTCAGATATTTGGCAGGGCAGAGAGTTGACTTGTTTTGCTGTTCCTTAGCATATGATGCCATCTTTTCCCCAAGTGGAGATGTTGAAGCAGCAGCTTTACATGGGAAACTCCCACTATCTTCTGCCGAAAGAACAAACTGGTTTACATATAAGCTTCGAGTGAAAAATGAATGATCTAGTGCAAATGTATTCCATTGTGATAGCAACGTCTCTTCTGCTGAGCTTTTCTGAGGTGACAACAGCGGCTTTTTACATAGTTGTACAGCACAAACAGAGCTGACTGTGCAGCAGTTATCCTTCAGACGTTGAAATTTTTCAGTCTATTTATGAGTATCAACAAACGCTGTGTGCATACTTTTGCCATGCATTGAATGCTTCTATTTTCCTTTAATTTAGCTTAAAACTAGTAATGGAATTCCTGAGGTTTTGAAAGGAATAGCTCTTGGCAAGCACAGGACTTTGAAACCAAAGGCAAATTAAGATACCAAGCAAACATGGGGAGGGCTGCTTCTCCAGGGACATTTGTTACGATTATTCTGACGTCTTGGAGACTGTTAGTTGGATTTGGTTTTTACACACACACACTCTCTCTCTCTCTCTCTCTCTCTCTCACACACACACACACACACACACACACACACCTATTTATTTGTTTTTGTATAGGCATAGTTATTGTTGTTTTGTTTGATAATTAAAAATAAAGATACTGAAACTTGTGTTGATCCTTGCTATCACCCAGGAGGTTTAGCCTTCTCAACTAACCAGTAGAAGCAAGGGGTATAATGCTCTTCCTAGGTGTTTCCTTCTATCTGACTGTATTTTTTCAGAAATTCAAGCACTGTTTAAAGTGTGTAATTAGATGGATGATTTCATTTTTAAATAAAATAAACTTTTCCTTTTAAGTGACTGCAGTAATTGTAACAGGAATAGTTATCACACATCTTTCAGGTAGTACAGTATACAGACCAAACTCGTATGTACGTTTGCCAGGAGTAGTTGTGCTTTTAGAAAGCGTATAGCTAAGAGCTGCTCTAGTTTGGTGGGAGTAGGAGAAGATAAGACACGTGGAAGGTTGCCAGGCTGCCAAGGCCTTGTCCCTCCTTGGGAACAAGGGGCCTGCAGTGCTGCTTGCTGTAGACATCTTCTGTCCTCCTGTTGTCCCAGCGTGTGCAGCGTTTATGGGAGCATTGCATCTTATCTCCTTGATTTAGCTTACCACGTTTCTTTGTGGAGCTTCGTGGCTTTGTGTGCCTTCATTCAGCCCTGCGTTTCGTTGCAGTGCTTTTTATTATCATAAACATTTTGAATGCCTTGGAGCTCATTATCATCTCTCTCTAAGTTAACTCATTTGCTCTCTGCAGCGCTGCTGACAGCACTGTAATCCTCTGTCGCCCAGGGCGGTAGTTAGGGAGTTGCCCTCTTTTTTTCTCTTCTCCTTCAATCCGCAGTCAAATTTAATTCCTATCCTTCTTCCTTATCCAAACAACATCTCCCAAGATTACATCTTCTTTTTTGGTCTTAACAAACCTGTATCTGTATCTCCTCCCTCCTCTCCTGAAATTCACATCTCTGCCATCAGTGTAAGGTGCAGCCGGTAAGATGTTTCAGTAGTTTGCCTGTCTGCTGGTTTCCCTCATCAGGTCTGTGTTAGTTGTCTTTGAGTCTGAACAGTCTGCATCTTGTCTTTCCGCATCATACTCTCCCTTTGCCTCGCTGCTCACAGTCTGTCTCTTCACTTATGTACCATGGCATATTCTTCACTTTGATTTAGGAAACTTCTGAGTATTATCATACGTAATATATGCTAACGCTGCTGCAAGAGAAAATGATTACACCTCTGACTTTGAGTTATTAGAGTACCCTCCCATTGTGCCTCTGCTTATACAGATAAACTACACTTTTATCTACTGAAGCTAGCAGGGATGCATGCTACCTTTCTATTAAAAGTAAATGAATAAAAATATGCAGACCTATAACAATTACACTGCTGTATGTCTTCCAGATTTCATTCTCTTGTCTGATGGCTGTACTTCCTTACTCTGCAGTAGGAGAGAAGTACTAGTGATGCACTTCAAACTTTGCTGTGGGAGTACACTGTCAGATTTTGTGGTCTTCGTACATGATTTCAGTTAGTAAATATTCTTTGCTGCACTTTAAAAATTTTACTGGGCAAGACAAGTATGTTAAGTCTGGAGCTTTTCTGTAGATGACACACAAATGGAGTTAAACCTGCAATAAACGTAGCACTAAATGCCATGCTTATTGCAAAGCAAATGTTGGTTTCAGCAGAAGCAATCTTCTTTTTCTTTCTTTTTCTTTATTAATAAATAGGAGGAGCCACCTGACTCCTACATCTTTTTTCATGTCTCATGGAAGGCTGGATCACAAATGACTTGTGATTTCCCTATTGATCATTTAGACACTGCTTTCAATTACAGTGATTACAATAGTTTAACTACTTTAGCTTGCCATACCTGTCTTTGCAAAGTTCTAGGATGGTAGAATTAAGTAGTCATGAATCACTTCTGAGTCATAATAGCTGCCTTGTGTTTCCTTCTCCTTAAGACCACTGAGTAGCCTTCCAGGCCTTCAGAGCATGGGGTATGTATTGCTCATCAATTTGTACAGCAACAACTGTGAAAGAGCGGTGGCAGCTCTAGTGTTAATTTTATTAGGTGCACCAACAGCAATGCCAAAGCAAGCTGAAAGTTTTGTGTCAGTCCATGTGGTGTTTACCTAGCTAGTTTGGAGGTAGTCTTACTCAAAAACGATTAGCCTCTCCTTTAAGGGTCCTAAAAGCATTTAATTAGCAAATGTGTGGATGCTCTGTGTGAATTTGAATGTGCCTTTTCTTCCTTTACAGTATATGTTTTAGGCTGACATTGGTTTTAGTGAGAGAGCATCCTTTTAGTTTGCAGTTTGGCTGGGAAGGAATGCCATTCCGCTTATCTTTGTTAGTAAAAGGCATTTGGCTGGGACATTTTAGATCTTAAAAAGTAATGAACATTATATTTAGTGTTATCTAATAAATTGTTCTCTAAGCACTGAATTTTATGGCCAGGCTGGATGAGCCTTTGTGCAACCTGGTCTGGAAGGAGGCATCCCTGCCTGAAAAGCAGGGGAGTTGGAACTAGATGGTCTTAAAGGTCCTTTCCAACCCAAACCATTCTATGATTCTGTGGTATTTATTTAGTATTGTAATATTGTTAGGTCTATGCTTAGAGATATCTTGAGTAATACATGCCAATCAGGCAGTCCTGCAACTCTTGGTAATGCTTCATTCTTAAAAGCTGCTGGACTAGAAAAGAATGTATGCGGGATGGGAAGAGGGGAATGTGCTGCATAGACTTGGAACTATTTTCCATTCACCCTGCCCCCAGTCCTCCTTTTTCGGGTAGGCAGATAGATGGGTAAACCTTTCTTACCTAGTGCTTACATTCCCCCTCCTCCAAGTTCCAGGCCCTGTTTTGAAAACAAAAGCGGGGAAAGCGTTTTCTGATTGTCTTTTAGGTCTTCAGTTCTGGAGCAATGTTTGTTTTGTCTTAGAGGCACAACATACGCCAGAAACTTAGATAAGCTTCAGGTTTCTGTAGGACTCTTTGAGTATAAGTATATATTATGGCTGTTATTTTCAGATACTTATGGCCACTTAGGATCTTGAAATATTTCTACTAGTAAATCTGAAGTTTAAGTTATTTATCTTGGATTTTCTGTGCCTGCAGTGAATGTGGATCATCTGACCTTCACATATGTGTTTTCTTTTACTGTGACTTTCATCTATAAGTGTCAGTTTGTTTGCTTAATAAATATTTATTTCTTCTTGCATCAGAGTTCCTTGTCCTGTGAAGTCTTTCTAAATTGATCCTGTAAAGCACAATTTCATGTGTCTGCAAAGTTGAAGTTTACTTCTCTTGAAGAGTTTGTATGTATTAAGTCACCTGTAATACATAGTCCTGTTTGTTACATGGATGCAACTCACTTCGAAGAGTGTGTTTTAAAAAGTTTTATGCTACACTAAAAAGTAACTTGATATTGTTTATAACATAGAATTTTAAAATAAAAACACCTTTCTGAAGATTTGATTATACTGATTCTGTACATATTTAGCATTTTTTTTGTGAGTTCTTCATTGCTAACACTAAAATAAGTCAGTAACATTTATTTGTGGTACAGCCTGTCCCTATCTTGTCTCCCCTGCAAATGACATAAGTGTCCTTGACTTCCTTGAAGCTCAGCCTGGAGCAGCTTTGGATTGGTTGTGCCTCAGTTCAGATATTAAAGCTTTGGGGCTCACAAAAACAATAATGTAAAAAATCAATTGTCAGGCAGTTAAATCAAGTTTTATGTTCACATCACACCTCTGATAGCTTCCACTGCTCTTACCTATTGGTATGTAAATCGGAGCACAATTTTGAGTGACTCTTAATATTTTTTAAGGTCCTGCTTAGGAACTGAAGGGCTGGAGCACCTCCCCTGCGAAGACAGGCTTAGGGAGCTGGGCTTGTTCAGCCTGGGGAAGAGAAGGCTGCAGGGTGACCTCATTGCAGCCTGTCAGTACCTAAAGGGAGCCTACAAACATGAGGGGAGTCAACTCTTTGAAGGAGTAGGTAACAGCAGGACAAGGGGAAATGGTTTTAAATTGAAGGAGGGAAGATGTCGGGGAAATTCTTTACTGTGAGAGTGGAGAGGTGCTGGCACAGGCTGCCCAGAGAGGCTGTGCATGCCCTGTCCCTGGAGCTGTTCAAGGCCAGGTTGGATGGGGCCCTGGGCAGCCTGGTCTAGTATTAAACATGGAGGCTGGCGGCCCTGCCTGTGGTGGGGGAGTTAGAGCTTCATGATTCTTGAGGTCCATTCAAACTCAAGCCATTCTGTGATTCTGTACTTAATATTTTGGTTTCTCATGCAAGTGCAGGTGAGAAAACTTAGTAAGGTCTGTAAGAAAAAGAGGTGCGACTGCTTTATATGCCAATCAATTTGCGATTTACTGCTTTTGAACTCTGTAGGAATGAAGGAGACCCAACAAGCAGGTACCTCGTAGTTCAGTATAGGAAGATGTCTTGAAGGAGGAGTAAACTTTGTAGCTGCAACTTGGAGTACTTCCTGAGAAGTAGCTCTTCTAGGGAAGCATTAAATAAAGTAATTAAACCCTGACTACTTTCATGCTATTAAGTAGAGCGATACAAACTTGTTGTGTGATGCATCCAAGTGCTCCTGCTTTGATTCTAAGATGCTGCGTGGAGCCCTGGCTGACTTACCCTGTGAGCAGAACGTTAGGGATTGTGTCTTGTGTTATTAGGAAATATTCTGCCTTAAGCATGAGTTTTAGTACTGAAGCAAATGGGATGTTATACATGAAATATGCAGTATTAGACTTGTGCACCAAAAAAAATCTTTGTTTCCGTGCGCTCCATGTTGAACAGTTACTTTGAAATTGACTGACATAGTTTTTATGTACTAATGTAGTGTGTGAGTACATGAAATTCTAGAAAATTTTCAAGAAAATAAACATATTGGAGGGAAAACCTATTTTCTAATGTTAAAAAATTTAGAGGGGGCAGACAGCATTTTTTTTGTGTTGTTTTCCAATGCCCTGCATAAAAATGAGTGACAGAGATGTGTTGGGTGTGCTCTTCTAATGGAGTTTTGTTGGTGATTATTAGCTAAAATTACTGGGGGGAGGGATAGATGAAGAAGGGGCAGATAACATTCATTCTTCTTTAGAAAGAAAGTCTTCAGCTCTCTTCTGTCATTTGGGTGCCTTCAGCTTTATATTCTGCTCCATCAGGAGTGTGTAGAAATGCTGGCATTCGAATTATCAAAAATTGGATGTAACCCAGGAGCTGAGAAGAGTGTGAACTTTTTTGTGGAATGAAATACGTGAAAATTCCCTGTCAGCTAAGGAGAAATATGTGAAAGACTGTAGTAATGAGGTTTTAAAGTAGTTAGATTTAAAATTAGTTCCGTATGAAAAGCAGTTTCTCAAGTGTGATGTATCGAGGGGATGTAGCTTCAGAAACCCTTTGGTATTTCTTGACTTCAGAACAAAAAGGGAAAGAGAACAGAGGAGTGCTTGAAAAGATGGAATAATAAAGTTGAGTGGGTTTCAGTGAGCAGTAAAAAAGATTGTTGTCTTTTACCTCAAATAGTAGATATTGTGGGTTAAGCTGTCTGTGATTTGAGAGGAAATGTGGTTTACATTCACTGTAAGTGCACGATGTGAATAAGTTCCAAGATGAGCGACATTTTTTGAGTTAGATCATTGATTACCTATCATTACAAATGGACTATATTGAGGTGGGTGGGGTTTTTTAATTTCTGTAACTTTGTGGACATTAGACATAGGCATGTTTAAAGATAATGTAAAACCCCAAGGAGTAAGGAGGAATCATCTTAAGCATGTCAGCCTATACTTAGAAAGAAGATGTAACTGAAACTATCACCAAAATGTTTGATGTAAAATTCTGTGTGTTTCAAGCTAAACTCCTACAAAGTTCCTCATAGGCTAACCCTAATAACAGGCTTCATTTAAAATTTCTTCAGGTTTCAAATCCGTATTTGTGAATATTTTGCTTTTATGCTACCAGTGAGACTAAAACCAAGCTGGGTGAAGCACGTATAGTTCAACTGGATGTCAGTGGTTCATTTTCGTTGTAACCTAGAAGCAGAAGCACTGCAGCTTGGGGCAGCTAGTGCGCTTTTTCTTCTGTTTGCTTTGCACAACTGTCTTGTATGTGGATGATCAAACTGTTTGTAAATCATTTTACAGCGTGCCTTGCAGATTGATGTTTGCTTGTTTAAAAAGGCCGTGCTGTGCTCAGCAGCAGTGTAGTGGCTGATGTGTGAGTGGGTCAGTGTTTGCCTCCTGCATGAGGCAGGGCTGGCACCTCAGCAGCACAGTGAGCTGCGTGCATCAGCTCCTGGCTAACGTTGGTTGCTGCTTCCCAGAACTTCCTTTTGGTTCCAGGAAAGGTCTGAATGCTTCCCTAGAAGTGTGTAATGATTGTCAACCTGCACCTAATGCAGTGAATTGTACCCGTGGGTTTTGCGGTGCTCTGGGATTTTTCATACACATTTCTGATGTTTTGTGTGTTATTTATACGTGTATTTTAGTATTGTTTTCTTTTTTCATGGAAGGTGTGTCACTATTAATGGCATAAGTCTGTGATAGTGACATGATGGAGATGTTTGCATGTGTAGCTGAATTAGTGGGCAGCAGCAGCTGTATGTGGTTCTCAGGACACGCTCACATCAGTCGTATCCAGTGCCACGTGGGCACTATGCTGAGTTTGGGGTTTTTGTGGTCGTTGTTCCCTGGGCTGTCTGATGACCAGCAGGGAAGCCCTGATGTGCTAAGGATTGAAGAAATCAGCTATCATTTCAGTATGTCCGTTACAAAAATCGGCATACCCACATGGATTTATTCACCCAGTTTGGCTTTGGCTTAGTGGCTCCAATAATAAGAAAATAAGCATCGCCTCAGCAGCTAAGAATTATTTTTCTAGGTGGGATAAGGTACATATAGTGCACCTGATGTAGGGCTTTTAGAATGGGGAAAGTTAAGGAAGGTGATGTGCTTATGGTCCCCATTGGAAGTAGACGAGTGTGGCAGGACTGCCTGTAGACTTCTGCAGGAGGTGGTGTGGGGGGCTGTGTGAAACCAGTTCATCAGCTCACGGGCTTTGGGGAAAGTTCATTGCATTCAATCAAGATAATGACAGATTAAGTAATTATTCTTGGTGTTAATGACCGTTCAGTAGCAGCTGTGGTGGAAACGGACCCAGCTTGGTTGCTTCTGGTTGGACAATCAGGGCTGTATCTGAGGTGCATCTGGGGCTTGTCTACAGTGCAAAGGGAGTAAGGTAGGCTGATCAGCACATTCGCACTATTATGATGTATGCGCTAGTCGAACATACTGCATGTTTTGAGCCTTTAATTATTAATGCTCGTTCTTGCAGTACTTTCCTTCATTAGAGACTTTCTGAGGAGCTCAAGTGATTTACGTAGGGACAGTGGATCATTGTTCTACTGAGTGCAACCCTGGAGACGATAAAAGCAGATAAAAGCCCTTTTTATCTAAACTGTACATACCTACTGTTAAACACAATTTGGGAGTGATTGGTGTGAAGAAGAATTGGAAGATGAAATTTCTGAAGTGAAAATCTCGTATTTCTCCTACATTTCCTTGATTGCAGATAACATAATGAGTTTTCCTTCTGCATAGTTACAGACCTCAAACGATCCATCTGTCCTGGAAGGTACGTCTAGAAAGTGGTTATGACCTACAGAAATTAATATATTTTGGCTGATAACAAAGGGGTTTGACCAGCTTCCACTCTTTTATCTGCCTCTATGATTTGAAATCATTGAAACTTTAGACCTAAGCAAGAGGCACATAGGAAAACGTCATCTGGTGTGCCTCGATGAATTACATTCTGGAGGTCAGAGCTTCCTCCATTTGTAAGTTCTGGGTTGGATCTAACATTTACAAGCTATTTATAAACTTAAGCTTTTTACTACTTACAGGGAAGCAAATTGTTTATGAGGGCTTTAAAACAAAAAGTATAACTTTGTTCCATAGTACGGAAAGGACTTAGTTGCTTTAGAACAGCTGCGCACTAGGATTAATCTCTCTCTCCCCATTTCTTCCTATAAACTGGAATTCTCATACTGTTTCTCTCATCCTTTCCTGTAAATAAACTAACTTCTTAGTGACCCTGCTGTTTGGGGAGCTGGTCTGCATTTCTGCTGTAGCAGCAGATTTGTACGTGCGCAGCACCAGGCAGGTTTCAATCTGACAGGAGCCCTGCTTGTAGCACACCACAGCCTTCCAGCTGCTGGCACAGCACAAGCAGGGGATGAATGTGTTCTGGCTGTGGTTCCATGCTATATTATTTAAAAGTTTTCCAACTGTTTGTTTTCCCTTCTGCTCTACATTTTGCGGCCCTATCTTTTGCAATGTTGTGTGTGTGTGTCTGTATATATATGGAGTATGTATATAGGGTATATATAAACATATAGGGTAACTGAAATAGACTAAATTAAAAGTCCTTTTTCCTTGCAGTGAAACATGTACTTTGTGTAATGTTCATTCTTCCAGACACTTAAGTAGTATTTATTTTTGAATTATAAAATACAGGTTTCTCATACTGTAGTTTATGAAGTAATGTGCAGAAATTAATCTGTGCTTTCAGCTAGTCAGCATAAATTGGTTGTTTGTTTGAAAGGTGCTAGGGATGTTAGGTTCATAATCTTGGATCTATATGAAGAGTTAAATAATCGATGTGAAGTTGTACAACAGAATCAAAGCATACATCATCTTTGGAATAAGTAAGTAAGAAGTGTTACAGACCTTACAGAAAACTCATCTGATGCAGGTGTAGAACCAGACATTGTAGGAGCTTGGAAATGTAGGGCAGTGGAAGAATATAAAGGATTGGGTGGGACCCGATAATAAAAGGGGACTGGGAGTCAGCAGGAAGAAGCTTGAATTTTAGCATGTTCTGCACTTGGGGTGCTTGAGCTAGTCAAACCTGCTTAATATTGTCTGTTGCATGTAAAGTCTGCATTGTAATGTTTGACTCTTAGCGTGTATCGAGGTATCAGCTTTCTTAGTTCTAAATTCACCGTTTCTGCAATATTCTTATGCAGTGATAAGTAACTTCCGTGCTTTGTTTGGGAGGGAGCCTCTTCCAGTGTAGAGGGAATTGCAATAAATGGATAGAATATCTGAGATTAACATTCCCTGTAAAGTATTGTCATAATTATTTCGCGCTGCTTCTGCAGTTCCAGCTTTTCTCCAGTTCTTTTCTCTTTCTGTTGTAGAACATAAAGTAGCTTTTGCAGATTTTGTGTTGCAGTTTCTGCAACGTTCCTGTTGACTAATTCAGTTATTGCTAGATATAATGTGTTGCTTTGACAGAAGTGTTTTGTTTGCTTGTACAGCCTGAGACATGCATTTTCATGGTTTATCTTGGAATACCCAAACTTGCTTTGGAACATAGTTGCCAAAGGCTATTAAGCTTAGTGATTATTATGTTTATGAAGTTGTTGTGTTTTCTCAAACCACAATTCTTGTAAAAGGATAATTGAGTTAAAGCTTGGGCTATTCTTCGGAGATTCTGTGCCACTGCCAAAATATTTTCAAACAATACTTAGTTATCATTTCAAAGATACCCTTTTAACTTGAAATACTAAGTAGCGTAATAAGCTTATAAAACATGCTGCTGCCCCTCTAGTTTGCTGAATATTAATTTTAAGGTGAAAGAAGCCATTAGAAATCAGACTTGCTGCCAGGACAAAATGCGTTACTTAATGTGAAGTCTTGAAGCTTATGGTCTTACTTGAAATTAATCTTAATGCTGATTGAGCATGTACAGAGATCACTTGGGGAGGGGAGATGCCTGATGTCTGCAAATCACAGACTTTCAGAGGTATCATGCTGTGTGTTTATGAAATGTAATTTACTGCTGAGTGGGGTGGTGCTGGAGCTGGAGTTGGTAAGGATGCTTCACGTCTGCGTTGACTTTTCGAAAAGTGATAGGATTGACTTTGGTCAGTCAGATGAAACGACTTCGATGTCGGAAGTTTAATCTTTATGTGTATGCTCAAGTGAAGTTTTATATCCTTATTTTAAAGTTGTAGGAGTAAGTGGGTTTTTATTTTCTTTTTAAAACAAAGTCCATGCTGGGTAAACGGTTGCCATTCCTGTTCCTAAATATTTAAGGACTTAATTTCTGTAGAATTTTTGATACTTGAACCGCTGCATCAGTGGGTGTTAAAAATTGTACTGCTAGGAGTTGCAGAGTGCCAGCACACTGCTTATATAAGTTTAGATTTGTGAGTCATACCAATACTGTTGTTTATCTTGAAACTGAACTATTATGCTTTTTTAAAAAGCCTTATTTTACCCAACATTTGAACAGTTTTTAGTGTTTGCTTGAGATTATACTTTGCATGCATAGCTGTATTTTTAGATGAGCTTACCTTTGCATGAAACAAGTTGAAAGGAAGCAGTTTCAGAGGCTACAGCCCTATTTCTTTTTCCGTAGGTGTTCCATAGGTATCTGTAAAAGTGGTACACAAGATGATGTATTTTAGCAGATCCCTGTAGTATCCCTTTACATGATAATGAATCGGTTTTCATGGCCACTTTAAAACAATGAAAGTATGACCAGTAGCCAGGCGAAAATGTATGACTTCTCCTTAGGCTGCATGGTCCACCCTTCCACTTGCACCCTATCACCACTTGCTTGGTGGTAGTGGGGCCTTCTCATCCATGAGGTCACTGGGGTGCTCAGGATTAAAGTTGCTCTGGTTCTAGTAGAGAATTACAGATTTTTAAAGATGATTCCTTTGGGCATTTTTCTGGGCTTTAGTGTCAAACATGAGCAGTTAAATGGGACACGATACTTAAGTACTGGTCATGAGTCATGATTTGAACTGTCCAAGATTTCACAAGAGCAGTAAGAAATTATTGTTATTTTTTTTTGTTGTTGTTTTGTTGGTTTGTTTTCAGGGAAGCGATCAGGGATTGGCAGTGCGAAAGTTGATGCAGTAGCCCAGTATTTAATCTGCAGTGTTTAGTGAGCATTACACAATTGTTTTGATTAGCAGAATTCACTCTTTTGGCTTTTTTTAAAGGTACACAGCGGTCTTAGTTGTTCCGTTTGTGTAACTGATACCAAAATCTCTGCTTAAAGTGCCAAGGTACTACTAATAATGGAAAGGAGGTATGAATACAATGCAGCTAAATTTCTTTAGTAAACTGGAGCTTTGTACATCCTCCTCCCCAGCTTCCAGTCACTCCTATACCATGCATACATAGGTGTGGCTGCTGGGACATTAAGATAATGTGGCTTCTGAAATTGTAAAATATAATATTTAAGGGAAACTCTTAAACTTTCAAAAGCTTTGTGTTGAGTTTGTGGTTCACAATTCCAATGGTTCTCAAAGATACCTGCCTGCAATGTTAAAATATTTGACATTAAATGTGACCCTTATGAATATTTGCTTGTAAGAGCACTTTTGTTAGCCTTAACCTCAGTAGCTCCTTTTCATATAACTACTTGCTGCTACTGATAAAATAGGTGTGCTTTTGGTTATATTCAGCCTGCTCCTGTTTTGTCTGCCTAGATTAGCACTGTTGCTTTGATGTGCAGAATAGATTAAGATACTGACTTATCTGGGAGTTCTTTTCACTGTTAAGTTCAGATTGATAGGGTGCTTTTTACACAAAACTGAAATTCTTAATGTCGACTTCTAGTTTTACTAAAGGGTGGTCTTAGGCACAGATGTTCACAGGAATTCTGTTTCTCAATTTTCCCTAGAACTGTCGTTAAAGACAACAGAAAACCCATGTTTTGCACTGAATCACCAGGCGAGCTTGTGATGTTAATCACATTATAACATCTGGTTTTGCTATTTGTATTGCTTTTTTTCCAAATGAAGAAAAGAAGCAAGAACAATTAGTGATAAATACATTGAATTTGAACACATCAATTTTTGATTGCTGAAGATGTAGTGTAAGATTGGAAAAATAACACATCTATGGTAAAGTCTGGTATTTTGTAGTTGTTTTGATGTTATTCAACATTATATCATATGCGTGGGTAAACTCATCGGGAAAACGTGCACAGGGTATCAATACCCATGATATTGTTACATTGCTTGACCATTTGGGGCATTGCTTTTTTTCCCCTTCTTAGGTCAATGTGAAATCTTTGGGGTGGTTCTCGTAGGTCTTTTACAACTTTGGCTGTGTATTCAGCCCCCTCCACCAGGACATTACTGTGCTGGTGGGTTCAAATGATCCTCTCCATCTGCCCGTTTGGTGCATAGCTTCAGTAAAGACTGACCTTTTCGTGTCAGAGCCTGGTAAACTGGATAATTCTGCATGTTTTGTGGCTAGGTAACAAATGGATGTTTCAATCCAGTTGACGACCAAAGTTCTCTGCACCAGTTAAACATATTTCCTGATGTGTTTCCAGAACATGCCAATATTTAAAATTAGAAGCTTGCTGGGCAGCTGGGACAGATGGTACATTTGGTCGGAAGGAGTTGCGCCATTTTAATGACTGTTTATTTGTTGAAGTTCTTGCTGGCTGTTTATAGTGTAATCCACACTGATACGTGGTCAACTTCACTTACTGTGCAGTAACTGCTTTTTGAAATGTTAGTTGGCTGTGTGCTCTTCTGACCCATCTTCTCTCCTTGGCATGCAGACTTTGCCTTGTATAGACTTCAGACTGTGCGGGAATTGTCAGAGACTTTTTGACAAGATGCTCAGGCACTGGAATGGGCTGCCCAGGGAGGTGGTGGAGTCACCAATCCTGGAAGTGTTCAAGGAATGTTTAGTTGTTGTGTTGAGGGACATGGCTTAGTGAGGACTATTGGTGATAGGTGGATGGTTGGACTGGATGATCTTGTAGGTCTTTTCCAACCTCAGTGGTTTTATGATTTTTTTTTTATTTTTTTTTTTATTTTTTTATTTTTATTTTTTTTTTGGCCTTCGTGTACAAAGGAAGCTCTGAAAATGGCAGTGGAAAGGATTTTAGTCTCATGTGATCAAGGTTCCTATGTAAGGAGCTTTGTACTCGCAAGTTGTACTATCTCTTAGAATGCAGTTCCTATAGGGCAAACTATTCCTTGGCACAGTATGTCTTCAGAATGCCTTTATTTCAGGGTCTTTCTCCATTGCATTTTATAATCTTGACTCTTTTACTACTGCAGACCATTTGCACTAAAGTGTTGGAAAAAAAAGTGGATTTGTTGGAGCCAAGCGTTGACTGTAAAGAAGGTATAGCTGCATTTCACTGGGAAGCTTTACACTAGGTCACTTAGGTTTACTAAGAGGTTGTGGGCATCTCCATTTCCAAATTTCCCATTAGCCGCATGTTTGATATCTCTTTACAACTGTGGGGTCTGAGGAGTTATGTGGAGTAGGATATCAAATAAAACCTCTGTTTAAGTATAGGATTGCCTGCATAAACTCACAGAATCATAGAATCACAGAATTATCAAGGTTGGAAAAGACCTAGAAGATCATCTAGTCCAACTATTACCAATACTTCCCAGCTAAATCATATCCCTCAACGCAACATCCAAACGTTTCTTGAACACTCCTATGGTCGGTGACCCCACCACCGCCCTGGCCAGTGCATTCCTAACTGTCTATATTGAAATTAAGGATAAACTGTAGGGAACATAAATTGTACAGTCGTGTATAAGGATAAGATTGACACACAAAATAAGAAAAATACATGTACCCTGTGAATGATTGTACTTAAACAGCAACGATGTTAGAGATTTCCTGGGTATGTTTGTGGGCTAGGGATTAGTGAACAAAGACAGGGGAATGAATGGGGAAGCAGGTAGTCAAGCAGCGGTGTGTCTATCCCTGGTCCTGTCATCTGGGGTGTTGTGTGGCTCCATCCAACTGGCCTTCTGTGCTAAACAGAGGATGTAAGTGGACTGTGGTGCTGCTCATCAGCCTGCTGATTTGTGAAACCTCACATTTGGTACCAAAGGGACGGTTGTTGCTTTCAGAGTGTTTTCCAGTGGTAGTCCCTGTGGCAGGAGATGGGATACTATAGGAAAGACGAAAGAGTAGAAAAATCCCAAGGTAGACTGAAAAGGAGGAGACTGCTTTTGGTAACCATGCTTTAGGAATCAAATTTCAAACAAGTGTCTTGTGATACTGTTACCTGATCTGTGTGCTTCTGGAAAATTTCTTCTTAACAGAGTACTGAAGGTATGTGAAACTCCTTATCAAAGATAGTAGATCAAAAATACCAGTTATGCTAATGAAATTCTGCAGTTTACGCTTCAGACTTTGTAGCTTTGTTAAGTAGCAAATATTTTGATTTTTCTGTCCAAAGATGCTTTGCAACCACACACGTTCATTCCTATTATTTTCAGTGTTCTGTGTTGTAGGATACTCAGTCATTTCTGTAACTTATATCAGTATTACTAGTAATGAGATAATATGCTGAAATGTTCTTCTTGGGAGGAATATAGGGTTCAGATTTAGATGTTACTCTATGATTGCTTTCAGAAATCTTTGAGTAGTGGAGAAAGGCTTACTCTCCTGTTTTGTTTTTGCTTTTCAGTGCCAGCATTTGTTCTTAGTCATATGTTGCTTAAGGCTAGAATGGAGAACCTGCTCTGACTTCATTTTGTTCAGATAAGCTATTACATCTCACCCATTTACTCCTGAATTGAAACCAGTTAACTTTCTACCTAAATAACGTACTCCAGAAAAGTATCCAAGCTTGATTTTCAAGCTGCTCAAGAGATCAAAGCTCCACCAGTTTTCTTGTCAGTTTATTACATACATGAATTACCGTGTATTTATTGTGTGTTTAATCATTTGGTGGTTTTTTATAGTTAATGGCTTTTGAAACAGATTTCTCATTCTCAAAGGTTCTAAACAGTTCTCTTGAAGTGTAAACCATCTATTTTTTTTTTCCATTTGACCAATGATTTTGGGGTGCGCATATTTACTGAACTAAAACTTCTCAGTCAGAAATCTCATCTTAATCCATTTGTAATGAACTTACTCAGATACCTGGCAGTATCCCACTCCTCCCTTGAGTGCAAGAAAGCACCTCAAAAATCATTGCCATTTTCCTTCACAAAACAGCATGGGTCTCAGGTAATGGAGTGCTCAGCTTATAAAATGCATATGCTATAGTTCCTCAAAAATAACAGGGCAATGTTTTTTATTTTAGGCTCTTGATTGGCAACCCTTCCTCTGTGTCTTGTGTCCAGAAAGCCAATGAAACACACCCAAAAAAGCTGGTTTGGGGTGTTGCTCGTTGGCTTGCATATTGTTCCCGGGCTTTCCTGAGTAGCTGAATTATGTTGTAGGGACTGAGAAGATTCTTAACTACTTTACGGGAGGTTGAGTATCAACACTAGCAACAGCAGTTTACAGTACTTAAAACAGCTATTTGTTAAGATGGGTAGCTGACTGCAGAAATGCTGGTAAGCCAGAGTAGAGAAACATAATGAGGGAAATCAGTGCTTTGGGTAGGTGTTTTACTGCTCTGAGCTTTCACCTCGGGAGTAACTCAAGAAAGGAGTTTGTAAGTTTTCTGTGTGAATCATTTTTTCTCCTTTCACTCATTTGTAGTTGAAGTCTGCTTTGTGTAGTTGAATCATATAAATTTAAGTTAAAATACAAACCTAGTTCTTAGAATCGAGCACGTTATTTTTTTTCCATTCTTGTCAAAGTGAGCGCCAGCAAGCTTTATGTGCATTTTATTTAATGCTTTGTGCCAAAACATTTTACATCCTGTGTTTTCTAACGAACTGCTGCTTTGTTAGAGGCCCAAGTTTTCATCCACAAAATCACGGTGCTGTAGATGTTAAAATGTGTGAATTTTTTTTTTTTTTTTCCTGTCATGCTTTGGATGGATTTGTAATACCCTTGAGCAGTGAGCTGGCTGTTTTAAATGATGTAAATGAAGTTACCTGTCGCTCTACAGAAGGCTGTTGGGTTGGGCTGGTATCCGTTTTGCTTGTTGCAGCTATTAATGTTCCTTGTTAAAATCATGTTAAAAAGCCTGCTTAAATCGAATTCATCCGTGTTCCCGTGCCTTTACCTGATAGCGAGGTATGATTGATAACTTAATTGCAGCACCGGGTAACTACAAAGGTGTATCTGTGGGTGTGGTATCAGTAGTGTTTCTGTTTGTGGTGCTGTTGGTATAAACAGTGCCACCCCCTTCCTTGTGTTTGTGTGCTCATGTGGTGAGCCTGATTAGGAAGCTGGTCCACATGAGGAACAACCCAGCAAGGAAAATAATGATTATTTTTAACCCAGATCAGCTACAAGTGAAATATTGGTGTGTGGGAGTGATGGGTAACTACAGAAGTGTTTCTACAAAGTGCTGCCTGAGACAGCTGAAACGTAGGTGGGTGAGTGGTTTCCTTGTTAGTTTTTTGTTTGTATTTTAATTCTCAGTAGCAGCAAATGATATTTCACTTGCATTTAGGCAGAGGTGATGTACATTGTTAGCTGGAAGAGGGCATAGGACAGTTTATCTCTGGTCCCGTAGTGCTGACAAAGCTGAGATTTGGGTCTGGCTTGGCGCTGCAGCTGAGCTCAGAGAGCAGCTAGCTGTAGCCTTGCTCTCCCTGCACATTCCTGCCTCCCCTCTGTTTTGCCAGCTCTGTCACTAGGCCAGCAGGGAGGCAGCTCAGGAAGCTAAACTTGCTGAAACATAACTTTCCAAAAATATATTTTCAACTGGCCTTTTGCTCCATGAAGCAGCTCACCGTGGGGATGGATGAGAGTAAGCATTCACCTGTGGCTGGCAGCAGACAGGAGGGCACGTGGCAGTTCCTCTGTCTTGTGTTCTTCTGTAGCCTCCTGACAGCAGGAGCTTGGCCTCCTGAAAGGTGCCCACATGTTTCCAGGCAGCCCAGTGATCCTTCTGCTCCTTCCTGTGGTGCCTGCCCAATACCCTGCCTGCATTAGGCTTTGACCGCTCCTGCTGTGGCACCTTGCTGTGCTCCATCACGACCACCATGTGCTGCCTTGTGCCACTCAGACTGAAGGACGAGGAAGGAGGGATGGGGAAGTGAAATGAACGTACAGACTTCATTTGGAAGAATGCTAGCTTAGGAGATATGATGGTTGGCAAGACAACTTGTCAGTTTACTTCACTACTTCAGTTGGTGATTCCCATGGAGGTCCGCAGAGAGCCCCCCGGGCATTGGGAGTTTATTTGTGTTGTTTTTTTTTTCTTGTTTGTGAGACCTTTTTGAAGTTAAATAATAATAAGTGAAACAGAGGACCTACTGCTTGTACCTTGAAATGTAATGCTCTTTGCCAAGTGATACTACCTTGCTATCAATTGAATAGTACAGCTGGCATGGATTGAGCACGACCTGTGTTGTTGACTGAAGAGTATAATTCAAATTCAAAGAATGAATGCAGTGTACTCAAGGAATACTCATGTTGGATGTTTTTCCCTTTTAATATGTGTTTTCCAATGTGGAAACTAACCAGAATGAAGATGTATGCAGTGAGGGAAGGTAAATTTGGGAGGTATTAGCCCCACATAAAGAAAAGACCCCATTGTGGAACTAATGCAATTTTCAGGTGATGCTGTTTTGTCATAGTCACGTCTAACAGTGGTGATAGTGCACTGACATCTTCAGCAGTGTCTGGAATTAAACATTTTCAAGAGAAAATGGACGTTCAAAGTAGCCATCAGATGCTAGCAAAATGAACAGGCAAGGAGAAGCTTGCCCGTGCTGGCTGTAAACCAAATCAGTTCATTTTCCTTACATAGCATTTGGAGTTTTCATGTGGTATTTTAAAGTCTGTTGTCCATATTCTTACTATCTAGAAGTTGCAGAAGTGACTGTTAACTCATACTTAGAGGTTACCACTGAATGCAGTTGGCAGCAAAAAAAAAGCAACAATAAAAATCTTATGTGAAGGTTTTGAGCGTTGCAGCATTTCAGGTAATGTTTGACACTGCACAGTGCTTGGAAGAATGGCCCCATAGCCAGGGGGGCATGGAGGTGTGTGAGGTTTGTTGGAGGTTGCAATAAAGGCTGTTGTCCCAGTACCAGGCAAGTTCAGTGTAATTCTTAGGCCTTTCTTTTCCATTTCCTTTTAAATTGAATTTGTATAAATTGAGCTATCCCCCTGTTGTGTTGCTCGTTAGGAGAGGATTGCAGCTGAATCTTCGTATATACTTCTGAATCCCAGACCTGCTCTACATGCTGCCCCAAAAATGAGGAGCATCAGGCAGGTGGGAGCTGCCTGTAAAGTA
This sequence comes from Alectoris magna, assembly GCA_030625065.1. Classification (NCBI taxonomy): domain Eukaryota; kingdom Metazoa; phylum Chordata; class Aves; order Galliformes; family Phasianidae; genus Alectoris; species Alectoris magna. Next base: position 162,869,448 of record CM060560.1, on the reverse strand, counting down.
AGTCTTCGTGCAGCACTAAAGAAAATGATATGGCTCCTGTGTGAAAGCACATGCTGCGTGTGTTCAGGCAGCATGCGTGATCACAAAACGTGCTATCAGGACAAGTCCAGGAAGGCTACTTTTTCTCCTTACAGATTATCTGCTGCTTAAGTTAAAAGAGGATCATTTCAGTACAATACTGTGAATATGTTTATTTTCTTGACTTAAAGAATTTTCTGTGTTGTTGGAGGTGCCACTGCTTACAAATGTTGTGTGACAGCACCAGGCAGGCAGTAGAATCTTGAAAACCTTCCACAGAAGTGATTTCTAAAACACACCTAGTCAGACTTGTTAATGGAAGAAATCTTATGGAAGGACTCATTTCAATAAAATCAAATGTGACTTTCTTTGGTCAGGAAGGCTTTGGTTTATTATAAACTCCTTCTCTTCAAGATTGGCACCTTCACTGTACAAAGAGGTGTTCAAACTGCAGACTTGGAACAATAAAATGCCTGCACCCCTGTGGATTGGCCAGGATCTCTTGTGAGAGACGCAGGACAAGAAAAAAGCTGTCAGATCGTCTTAATGGTGGTCTTGGTGGTGACAAAGTAATTTTTGGGTGACTTTTTATTTCCTTTAGTGATTAGCAGGTGTTACGACGTGGTTATTTCTCTCTTCAGCTTCCATAAATCTTGGAGACAGGCAGTGATTCATTGTCTGGTTTTCCTTTTTTAAAAATTAATTTATTCTTTTATATGTTTTAGAATTGTCAGAAGTCTGTTGTGTCTGTTGTGTTAACAGGAAAAGGACTGAAACTTGCAGTGAAAGCTCGTGAGAGTCACTACTTCTGGCAGAGGTCTGAGAGGTCTGTACTGTGATCGGGGAGCATGCTTCGCTGCTGGGAGTGCTGCTGTGGGAGCAGTATTCTTCTTCCTTGGTACAGGCTGAGCTTTTAATCCTCATTCTGATGTTCAGGCACTGACACTTGTACATGCACATGCATTCCTGTTTCCGTTCATGTTGCATGTCCATCTTATTTTTAGTGATCTTTAAAATCTGTAGAGGATATTTATACAAAGTGGACAACTCAGTGTGGATTCTGTGGAAAGGTACATTAATGATAAAAGACAATGCTGCGTCGTATTAACACTGGACAGCAGTTGTCTAAATAATAATACTCATCCAACAGAATAAAGCACAGTAAGGTTGCTGTGGATTAACAAATCCACCATGCTAATTGTGTGTATGTTCTTTTCTGTTGCAACTGTAAAGAAAAAAGAAATTAAGCTTGCTCTTTGACAGATGCAGTTTACTGATTACTGATTACAAAAGGTTCCCTGAAGTCATGGATCTTATTTCTCATCAGTTGCCAACGAAGAGTCTTCAGAGCCCTTCTGATACAGAGGAGAATGTAAATAGCTATTGTTCATCTTCCCCATGTATACCATGAGTTGGGGCTGTAAGAAAGGTGGAAGTAAATACTATTTGAATTTTACCTTAAAGTGGGGGAAAAAAGTAAGAAGCACATGTGTGAACAGAATTCAGGAATGGGAACGACGATAAATAGAGATGACAAATTATTTTGAAAAGAACCCAGATTTAATGATGAGATGAAATTTTTAGTTTTCTATGAAACAAACAAAAAACCTGCTATAAGACTGTGATATTGAAATAATGCCTGATTACTCGTATCCACGTGCTAGGATCTTTTTGATAGAGAAAGAGAAACCAACAGATGGATGAAGAAGGGCATAAATTGAGAATATGTACTTGTATATACGTTTACTTAGTTTCATAAAACAAACTGGCATGGTCTTAGTTTTGATGATGTCTTACTATGTCTGCTTTTAATTTTGGAAAGACAGACCTTGCAGGTTTTTTAGTGTTATTTTGAATTGGAAGACTTGTGTGCAAAACACGTCAAAAACATAAAAGCAAAACTTAACCTTTCCTGAAGTATTTGAATTAACAGTATTTCAGAGATTATAATATTGCAAAACATAAACTCAGTGCCGCTTAATTACTAGAGTTGGCACTTTGTTGGCTTTGAAGAATTGGCAAGAGCTACAGGCCTCAAGTTTTAGAAGGCATTTGTTGTTAAATACTGGAGACCTGACTCACTATTTCAACAGTTTCAAGCCAGGCATCCTTTTCAAGAACTGAGCTTGGTTCTCCCTTTCACATAGGGCCCATTTCTTAACTTAATTGTTCGTAGAATCATGGATTGGCTTAGATTGGGAAGGACCTTAAAGGTGATCCAGTTCTAAACTCCCACTGTGGGCTGGTTGCCACCCACCAGCTCAGGCTGCCCATGATCCTCACCCACAGGATTTGTTTGATCAACTGAGTACATAGATGTGATTGTCTTGTGTCACATTCGGGTGGGCCAAAATACAGAGCTCCCTAAGTCAGGAAAAGGGAATGTGTTCTCAAAGTGTTACAGTAAGAACTAGGTGGACAGGTGTAGGATTGGTGTTGCACAGGCAAGCCTTAGATATTGTGTCCTTAGCATGCCGTGGTTACCTGCTGCAGTTCTCTGTGCTCTTCTTGCCCAACTCTTTGAGCTGGTCTTTAATCTTCATTTTTACAAAGTAACTGGGATGAATGTAAATGCTTTCCTTGTGGGAGTGAGCAGGTATTTTTAAGGGATTACTGAGGAACGGTATTCCAAGAAATGTTTAACTAACTAAACAGAATACTCAAATTCAGGTTAAAATAATCACTTTTAAGAACTGCAGAGATTTTTTAATTTATTATTTTATTTTATTTTTTTTAATACTAACATGCTACTTCAAAATTGTACATAGCAGCTTCTCAGGATAGTTGGCAGTTCATTGCCATGGCAGGCTATTTAGGAACATTTTCTTAAGAAAAAAAGCTCCTAATGTGCTCTTTGTTGATGTATTATTATTTTTAATAGTTCCGTGTTAATGTTTTATGTAGCACTGTCTAGTGCAGGGAAGGGAGGAAGGAAGAGAAAGAAAAATGTTGGTAATTAGTTTGAATCCAAATACACTGAAAAATGGCATAAAGCCTGTGTGCAAAGCAGAAGCACTGAAGTTTTGAAGATCAGAAACCCTCCTATCCAAATCTGGGTGCTGAGAAGGAAAGGAGGGGAAGGGGAAAGAAAGAAGGGGAAAAAAAGAGGATCTCTCCTGAAGGTAAGGAGCAGGATGCTGCCAGGCCTGAGGTCTGTGAGGGGCACGCTGCTACGGCCGGAGTGCTGCTGGGAGAGGAATGCTGCCAAGGGCAGGGCCCTGGTGAGTGAGTGTGGGCAGTTGGTGCAGTCCCTACCAGCCCTCCTAACCTTGCCTTCAAGGAGGGCTCCAAGGGCGGCCTGCAGGAATGACATTTAATAAAAATCTTGAGGTAGAGCTCCACCTGTTAGTATAAACAAAATTATAAACCAGATTCTGCAGTTTCACCTCTACCATTCATAGTTTGTTTTCCATAATTGCTACCAGTGGCACCAAGCTCTTTCTCAGCATGTTTCTCCTCTTGGATCTCCTTCGCTGTAGTCTTTAACACTGTTATGGTTTGTTAGTGCTGTTGTTTCATCCTGCCAGTATTTCTACTAGCGAGTGCTGCTGCCTTTTCATCCTGCTACTCACATAGCTGCAGTATTTATTTTCTTAATTATCACTGCCAGATGGATGAAGGGCAGGGATTAAGTTTGACCTTAGCGCAGTTTGCTTTACTGTTAAAACGCCATCTCTTTTGAATACATTCACAACACGGGGGTGAGTCATGTTACTGTAGTCAGACTGAGGGGCCAGAGCCAACCAGGGCATCTGAGAGAGCAGAGCTGATGGGAAGGATGGCAGTGCGTGGGGAGGCAAGGTTTCTTCTAGTTCTGTTAAGCACTCGTATCCCTTAAAACTGTTGTGTTTCCATGGGACTGTGTTCCAGCTCTGGCACCTCTTATGTCTGTTCTGTCTCCGAACATGAAAGTGAATTAGTCAGTCTTTGCTGATGCACAGAAATCTTTTATTTATTTATTTATTTTCTCCAAGTAATTACAAAGTGAAGACGTCCATTCTGTGACCATTAGGGGAACAAGTCTCTGGGAGCTGACCACAGTGTGTAATCACTAGTTCAGGGCAAATGCTTTATTTTGATGCTACGTTTCTTATGTGCGTGTGAGGTCTGGGACGTGGGAGTCCCGTGTTCCAGAAACCTAAGTTTTGTTTTCCAATTGAAAGAACTTGGCTTTGTGGTAGCGAATATATGGTAGCCAAAATAAACAGAAGGTCACAGTATGGGCTATTTTAAGTTTTAAGTAGGATACCAGGATTCTTAAATCACATAGAATTTGCCACCATGGATTACATCACAACTCTGAAGACATAGGATTTGCCACATCAGATAAGTCAGTAATGCACTGAATCTGTTACCCAGTACTGAGATGGGCAGATTTTACTGTCATCAGAACTCCGAAGGACTGATTGCAATACCATTTCAGCCTCCTTCACCTATCTGTTGGAAGGAATGAAATGAAGATAGAACAATTTTTATTTTACTCAGTAGCACTTTTCCTCCAGGGTGAGTTGGTCTCTCTGTTAGCTTGCCTGCTGTCTTCAGTGCCTACCATTTTGATTAAAAAAATTGTGTAGGGAAGATAAAGCAGCTTTGTTGTAGTGACATCTCTATCCCAAGTTACTTAGAAATTGTGTCTGTGTAACATGAAAAGCTCAGATTTTTGCTTTCAGTTTGTACTTAATCTCTGGGATGACAGTATCCTCGTGGAGTTCCTCCATGCTCTGCAGTAGCTGTCAGCAGCAACTCTGAGCTGGGGAAATTTGCTTATCCTGTTGTGTCCTTTGGGGTTAGGCTGTGCTTTCTTCAGGTATTTCCAGTTGTGAGAGTTGGAGGGAAAAATGTACTGGAATGAGCTTCTGAGAGGCATAGCTTGTGTGCCGTATGGCTCATCCTCCGGCAAACAGAAAAACAGAAGGCATGAGTTCAGTGATGTTGCTGGCTTTCACGGGAACTGAGTTTGTAAGCTTCAGGTTCTGTCAGAAAAAGTTTGGGCAAACGAAGTTATTGCAACTTTTGCCACTGTTTGGGATGAATGTTTTGAATTGGATTTTAAATTGCAGTGTCTCTTAAACCATGTTTTCCCTCTTTGATGTAATTCAATCCTTGGTATTTTTCATGAGGGACCTATAGAAATAGCCTGCTTTGAATTGCATTCTCCTCGCTGCTTATAGGCCCTGCAGAAATTCACTGTTCAGAGATTAAATTTGCCAGGTGTAATTAAATGTCAGACAATATTTAACATCAACCCTTATTTAGTATTGCTCTGTAAAAAGTTTTAGAAGGAGAAATGGGGCCTTAAAAGGAAAAAATGAGAGACAGGGAGACATGAGAAGTTTTTGAACTTTCTGAATTGCCCCAGTGGTACCTCAGATTGCATCAGAAGAGGGCTGGCCAGCAGGGTGAGGGAGGTGATTGTCCCCCTCTACTCTGCCCTCATGAGGCTCCTGCTGGATTACTGCATCCAGGTCTGGGGCCTCCAACACGGGAAGGATGCGGAGCTTTTAGGGAGGGTATAGAGAAGGCCCCGAGGATGATCCAAGGGCTGGAGCACCTCACTTACGAAGACTGGTTGAAGGAACTGGTCTTTTTTCCAGGTTGAACGAGAAGGCTGGGGTGAGGCTTCCAAGATTTAAAGGGAGCTTATCAACATGAGACCAATTGACTTTTTATGTGGGTAGGTAGTGATAGGACAAGGGAGAATGGCTTTAAACTAAAGGAAGGGAGGTTTAGATTAGGTGTTGGGAGTAGTTCTTTACTGAGAAGAGTGGTGAGGTGCTGGCACAGCTGCCCAGAGAGTTTGTGGATGCCCCATCCCTGGAGGTGTTCAAGGTCAGGTTGGATGGGGCCCTGGGCAGTCTGATCTATGACTTGATCCAGCAGCTGGCAACCCTGCCTGTGACACTGGGGTTGGAACATGGTGATCCCTTAAGTCCCTTCCAACCCAGGCCATTCTGTGATAAAGCTCTCCTGGCCAACTTGTTTCAGGTTCAGGTACATCATGGCTAACACTTTAGGATGGTTGCAGAACACATTTTGGGAAATGCTTTAACAATTGGCAGAATTTGAGCTGAGAGTTTCATCTGTGCATTGTTATTGAAGGCAAGAGAAATATGAAATACCAGATGTGCCAGCATCAGTTTGTGCTAAGAGTAGGAAATAAAAGCACGGGGGTTTTGTGTGTTCTACTTGTTGGGACTGTTCCTTCAATTTATTTTTAATAGACACTGTCCTTGAAAACAATGAATGCTGATGCTTTGAAATATAAAAAAATAGACATTGTCTTCCAAATTACACAATTTAGAATGTTACAGGCAAAAATGATACTATAAGGGGGTTATATATAGCTTAGCTGTAATCCAAACATTACCAAATATTTCTGGAGGAGAAGGAAAAACCCCGATCATAGTCTTTTTTTAACTAAAATTTTGTGGTATGGAAAAAAAACCCTAAAAATCACGTTCATATGCTTTAGTTGTGTTCTCTACTCCCCGCTTGCAGGTCTGACTGAGAGCAGTATGCAGAGGATCTGGCAGTGGGGGGCAAGGGGGAGTAGCTCATGTGTTTAAAAGGCCACTCTTTCATTTGAAGAGAGTACATGCAAAAGGTGAGTTTCCAGCCAGGACACCTCTGTTTCTCTCTGCCTCTTTGGAAATATGCTATGACTGGGGGGGTTCTTCATTCCCTGACTTTTGTAAGATGTGTGCTAGGAACAGAAAACAGGTTAATGTTTGATTCTGCCGTCGTGCTGGTAGTGCTGGCTGAGAGGCTCCCCCAGAAAGCCCTAAGATGTTTTGTGTCTAAGGATCTGCTTAGTCTATGGGGGAAAATTGGCATGTTTTAGGTTAGTAATCCAACAAATAAATCTTACTGAAGCTGTGATGGTTCCTTATTTTCACTCCTTTTAACAAGGTGTAGATAAGTGCAAAGACTTCCTTTGTCTTTCCTGGCATTTCTTCCTTACAATGCACTAATAAATGTGTTGGGAAGAAGTGAAAAATACTCTCGTGCCCCTTCTCCCTGCTTGCACCACTGATGCTTCATGAATGGGAAACTGCAGCTCCGAAGTCTGACGTTGCAAACGTTAACTTTAGAGTTGTGGCTGTGAAAATGTCTACTTCTCCTTCTATGCATAAGTTCCTGTAAATACTTTGCTATCAGGGAAGATTTAAGAAAATTCCGAATGGAATAAGTGACCTTTAAATAAAATCCAGATTGTAATTGTTAGCAGCTTGTTGGAGAATTTTGTTATTGCTTTGTGTGCTTTCATTTATCTGTTAAAAATTACCTTTAGATCATTTAAGAATTCTTATATAATTTAAGCAGGCTAGGCTACCTTACATAGTGTAACCATGTGAAGGATTAAAAACTGCTAGAAAAATATTGGGGTAAATATTGCAAACACATGCATTGAAGTATCTTGCACGTGCTTGTGATTATGGTTTCATATATAATTTTTTGTGTCTACCTGTGAGATGCAACAGAGAGAATGGGTCATGTTTTTCTCTCACGTGTGTTTTCTCTCCATTTCTGCAAGTTTTAGCAGGGAATTTGCTAAACGAAAGCCTGGTAATTGGTGAAAGGGCTGAGTTTTCTGAAAATTGGGCAGAGGTGAGTGAGGTGGTCACTGTGACCCCAGTTAGCTCAGAGACGTGCCGGACTCTCTGCTGGGATGGTTTGGTATGCCAAGCCAAGAAAAACTGAACCTGGCCAGAAAATCTATGTATGACAGATTGGGTAGGGCCATAATTGAAACAGCGCCCATATGTGTTGCAGAGGGTTTGGTCTTGAATACAATTGAAGATCAAGAAGGCATATGGCTGAAGGGCAAATAAATGATATTAAGGCTGTGTGACTTGCAGCAAGTTACTGAAACTGAATACTACTTGGGCACAGGAGAGAATCTTTGTGTTACGTATGCAAATAGACATATCCATCAAATGGTTCAGTGAGGTTGTCCCTCTGTGCCTTTGTGAAATCTTGGTCTTAGTTTCAGTTTAAATACAAGTTGTTAATTATTCCTTTTTTTTTTTTTTTTTAATGCAACAGTGCAGTAAAAAATGTATGCTTAATCCTGTCACCCTTTTTATGCTAACTAGAAATGTTTTTTTAGGGGGTTAGACTGAAGCAATCTGTTAGTCTGTTATCTTGCTTCTTAGAGTAGCCAATAGCGTATAAATAGGTTGCTCTGAAAGTAATGCCTCCTATTTATTTCAGTGGAAACTACAACAAATTGCACAGTAACACTGTTTGATGGAGCAAATTCTCAGCTACACTGTTTTTCAGCAGGTGTTATTTTTCCCTCATATGTAGGGAAGGGAATAATAAGAAGGAATGTTCAGTGATCATTCCTAATGTATTTCCAAAAATCTGTAGCAACAACCAGTGAATGGAAGCAATTTATGATTAATATCATGGAGCAAGAATCATGAGGGGTGCAGAGGAAAGGGTGATGTGTTAGCCATACATGTTGGAATTTGTATATGTTCAGGAGATGAGCAAGAGGCTTAAGCAGAGTGAGCTGTGTGTGTTTCTCTATTTGTCTGCTGTGGTTTGGTTCTGTAAGCCTGAAGTATAATAGGAGTTTTGCATTATTTCTGCCCAGTAAATTGGGCGAAGGGTGGTTGGAGTCCCCAGTGTGACAGGCTACCCTACAGACAGCAATGCTGGATTATTTTCTTCCAAGACCAGACGGTACTAAAATGCTTAGGAAGCTTATAAGAGATGAGAATATGCGTAAGGCTCCACTTTAGAATCAGTGTAGCCATGAAGACCTCGCTTGACGTGATGTTGCCAGAATAAAATATCATGTGTATTTTGTTAGTTTACTTAGCAGCTTATCTTAAAAATGAGAAAAAATACATTTTTTTTTATGTACTTCTCTAGTTCTAGGTCAAATGATTAGTTCTGTGATAAGACAGCATGACACTTTGAAGTATGACAGAAGCCCTGATGCCGCAACAGAAGCCGGGAATATTAATGGCCAAATCTAGGTGAGTGATTTCAACTCTCATGGTTCCATAGCTGTTTCATTTCTTCCTCACTGCTTTCGTTCCCATTTCTGCTTTGAAGCAGCGTGATGGTTCTTGGTACTCTGAAGTTTTAATATTAAAATATATTGGAGACAAAGTAACGAGCTTGTGTGATTATTGATTGATTACATCTTCTTTCCTTGTCTTTCTTGAGATATGGTAGGTGTACTTCAGGTATCTTCTTATACTATGTCATTTTTTGCAACCCTATGGATTTTTCAGAGATTACCTTTATCTTCAGTTTCTTGTATTTTTTACTGTGTTTACTGCAGTTAATTTCTTTGAATTGTCTGTTGAATTTACTACTGAGTTACCTTTATGGTGATTGCAAAGAATGTCACATGATTACAAGGTAGTCATATTACACCGACCATATTATGTTTAAGATTGATCTATAGTGGGGTGATAGAAGAAAGTTGTGAGACTTCATTCTGTGGCAGTTTTAATGTATAGTGTGGCAGTATAGTGTATTATTAGCAATTTAAAAAAAAAAAAAAAAAAGTTGAAAAGTGTTGTAAAGTGTAGGGGGTTCTTTTTTCCTTTACTTTGTTTACTAGTTGTATGTACATTGCTATATGGGAAGTGTTTTAAAGTAGAAGTGCAGAATCTGAGTGCTACCTCAAGGCTTGGTGTGCCTCCACCTTCCATTGAACTGCAGTCCTGGAGCTCTCCGAGCCAGGGCTGCCTGTTTGTTTGCTGTCTGTGCCTGGTAACCTGCAACGCAGGGCTGGTGTAGGAGCCAGTCAGCTCTGTGTTCAGCAGTCTGAGCTGGAGAGTCTCAGTTAAGGGAAACTGAAAGCCAGGTGGAAAGGTCTTGGCTTAGGAGATGAGAATTGCAGCCATTGTGGCGGTGGTGTTTTTCTCCCACCTGCCTAAAGTGCTACAATAGGAATTAAGGTGACAGTCCATTGGGTCTGTTTGGTAGTAGCCTCAACTTCAGTTACTGATAGGACTTCCATGGCGTAGTGTAGTCACTCCATGAGGCTAAATCTAATTTAATACCTATTAAAAAGTTGTAATTTTTTATTAATTACGGCTGCAAAATTCATTGTGAAAAATTGTAATTGAAGGAGCTGTTTGTATTGGGTTGTTCTGTTGATGGTGCTCATGTAAATGATCACATTCGGTTTGGTTGTAATTTGTTTGTTTTTTTTTTTTTTTTTTTTACTTCAGAGATCACATGGTCTTCTAAAGAAGTCATGGGTAGCTGTTGTAGCTGTCCAGATAAAGAAACTGTCCCAGATAACCATCGAAACAAGTTTAAGGTAAGCACGTCATGTGGTATGCTGTGAATTATTTTGTTGCTTCCTTGTGGAATAGGTATGTGATGGAAAATACCTAAATGAAAATAGAAGAACTACCTGATGGGTTAAGGCATTGCAGACCTGCAGGTGTCTGTGGCTACAGGTTTATCTTGCCCCTTTGAAAAACTTTTCTTAGCAGCAGTGACAGGAATTCTGTAGACAGGCTGAGTTTCAATCTTTAGGATGGAGAAGCAGCCTCATGGTTTTGGTACAACTCCATGCAGTTTGTAGAGCCCAGTTAAACACCTTGACTTCTGGGAGGTTATGGACCATCTGAATAGAGTAAGGGGCAATGAAATATTGTAGGACTGCAGATTTTACTTGAAGATCACTGTGAATTATATCATTTGGAGAACTTTTGTTTTCCTTAACTTAAATAAACTTCGTGTACATGTGCTTCTATCCCTTGTATTGCTGTAATTTACAAGCTTGTGAACACTTGTTCATGTGCTTAATAACAAGAAGCTACTGAAGTCAGTGCCTTTAAGTAAGCATACCTTTGCATAGTCACACAACTCAGATTTGCTTCTGTGCTCCAAACTTTCTCTCCAAGTTGACAAAGGAATGTAATGCTTCCATAGTGAAAAATGATTCATACGTTGCCTTGGGGCAACACTGAAATGAGCTTTAAAACAATGGGAAATTCTGGAAATGTTTAATATTATCGGTACAAAAAGCTGAAGGATAAAATATTTTTCTGTTGCCTGGGGATGTATTTGACATCACTTTGTGCAACAAGTTCCTCTTTTTCTCCTTGTAGGTTTTCTCTATTGTTTGTGTGGTTGTCTGATTTAGCAGCAGGGGGGAGAGATGAAAGAATGTAATTTGCAAAATGAAGAAATTTGACATAAGCCTCAGTGGCAGATGAAACTATTTCTAATTCTTTTTAACTGACTAGATTTCAAGTTGAAAATGCCTCTTTAAGGAGTAAAATTAATTGATACCATAGGGATCTTTTTGTAACCTTTTTATTGAGTAAGAAAGAATCCTGCTAAAAGCAGCATTGTGAGATAAAATACATCTGGGGGAAAATACGCAGTGTCAGAATTCCATAAAGGAAGCAGAAGACCTCCAACTGGTGTAAGAGCAGAAGGAATAAGCATATAAGCTCTAAACATACTATGTTTTCACATAGGATAACCATAGGGTACGTGAATTATTTGTTGACATTAAAATGACAGACAAAACAATCTAAAACAGTGGGAGCACAGTGCAAGGCTCTACAGGTATGTGAAGGAAGCTTCATCTTATAGCCTCTTCTCAATCCTTTTCTCAGCTGTAAGTGGGGTTCCATGACAAAGTAAATAAAGTTTTTTTTCAGAAACAAGACTTTGAAAGGTTTCATTATCTGAGGTATCCCTGTGTAAATACTAGAATGTGTACGTAGTGTCAGTTTAAAACCTCATTAACCTTAAATCTCTTTTATTTTAAATATCACCACAGATTTTGCAGTTACGTTATATATTCTTACTCGTTGCTTTTAAATATGTGTAATTTTAATTCTGGGTTGGAAGAGCAAAGGAACTGGTTTGGTGAGTTTTTTCTCTTTACCTCAAGGATCACAGCTCTTATGATGGAACAGACAGAGTGCATTAGTGAGACATTAAGATGATAATAGTAGTATTGGTGCTCAAATACTTACCTAATGCTATTTAACTTCCTTTCTGTAGGTTATTAACGTGGATGATGATGGTAACGAGCTGGGTTCTGGCATAATGGAACTTACAGATACGGAACTAATTTTGTATACCCGTAAAAGGGACTCTGTAAAATGGCACTACCTCTGTCTCCGTCGCTATGGCTACGACTCAAATCTTTTCTCTTTTGAAAGTGGTAGAAGGTGTCAAACTGGACAAGGTATGTAGAATTTTTGTTTAAGGAGTTTTTCAGGAATGTGTTTGATGTCTGAAGACTTGTTTTAATCATTGTTGTGCACTTGCCTGCCCTTTCACAAGGGTTATAATGGATGTCGTTTTATACGTGAATGCAATTCCTGGAAAAAAGTAAGTGGAATGGTCTTATGGTAAAATGAGGATTTGAATTGTTTACAGTTTTGGGTCTGGAGCACTTGGTGTTTTTGGGTTGATAGCTCTGGTCGGCTTAGAAGGTTTTCCCAGGGAAATTTTCCTGCCTTTGGAGTTGGCTTTCAAGGAAGGGCAAGGAAAGCTGGGGCTGTGGAGGAACCTTTTCAGAACACAAAGTTTGCCGTTTTTATATTTTTAAGAGACTGAAACACTGGAGTGAACTGCGTATGCCTACCTTATATTTATTGTCTTCAGTATCACACCTTTGTTTCATCCTCTTCTTGAAACTAATATCACTTTCATTTGTATCAGTGACATAGTTCTCAATTTTTTTCAAATTTTATATGAAGACTGGGAACTCCATCTATGCCTAGTTATTGTCTGTGTGGCTTTAATCAGAAGAAAGTCAGTTTCCTTTCCAGCTCTGAGATCACCCCCATCTTGGCCAAGATAGGCTTTTCTATTGCTGTTTGTAACAGCAGTCCCTGATGGAGAAATAGCTGTATTGGCTGAGGTCTGAGCCTCGTTTCGCGTCTTTGTTTTGTGATGCAGCTCTGTGTACTTGGAATTCCTGTGTATTGATCTCTTGTGAAATTTGAGTTCTTATTTTCTTGGAGATTTTCAGCATCTAGTTATGTCTCTGTAAGTCACATTATTTAGCAATGGCAAAATATTTTTTAAATTCACTTTAAATTAAAGTTAGGAACAATAATGAACTTGATCCTAACCAAACTTGGTCAAACTTCATTGTCAGTGCAGAGGTAAGGGCAGACAGTTATTTTACAGTAAGAGTTTAGAAGGCATTCTTGATTCAGCTCCTAGTGAGAAATAGAGATGTTTTTAAATGTTACAGAACACTGTGCATTAAACTAAACTTTCAGACTTCTGAGGAGAAAATTGTGAACTTTGGTTTGAAAAAAATGCACTTAAATGGATTTCTGCAGGTTTAATTCACTGCTTCTTTTAAATGTGTGAAATAGATTCAAGTGAAAATTCAAGTGAATATAGTATTTTGGAAGTTCTTTTCCACAGCCTCTTACCAAGTCTGCAGGCTTTTTCACTGCCTCTACAATTCTCTTCTACCCTTCTAATTTCCTTTTCTTTTCAAGAGAAGATTAAGCAGACTTTGTGAGCAGCAACCCTTTCCTCCCTCTTTTGTTTCTTGCCTTCCTTACGTAATATTAAGTACTGCGAATATTGAGAAAAAAGAAATCTGCCAGAAAATGTTCTCCCTGCTGCCATTTTGCAGTGGTGCACTTCCAGACACCTGCAGTAGCATTTGTGGGTACAGTTGCAAAACTTCATCTTCCGTTGATGAGATGACCAAAAAATGTTTCCTTTGAGAATACACTGAAGAATGCTGCCCTGCCACTTTTACCAATTGTACTAGTCAGTGTTCTTGTTGTTTATTCCTTAGGTTTATTATTATTATTATTATTATTATTATTATTTGGTCTGTTAAGGTTTAAGTATCCAGTGCAAATTTTTGGGAATACAACAAAAATGGAATGTAGGCTATTGCATTTAAACTGGCTCATTTGTTAGGAAAAAGTAGTAGAAGTAGCTCTACAGCTGTCGTATTGCAAGCTTGGAACTTATTCACTGCACCAGCTGAGTATTGATTGTTGACAGACATTCCTCTCAGCCCATTTGGTGTATTCCCAGTGAGGTTTGTGAGCTTCTGCCACATGGAGCATTTCTGGTACTTCTTTTGCAGTTCTGTGTCCAGAACCATAAATAAATATACATCATAAATAAAAATATGGTGATAGTAATTGCCAGCATGTTGCGTTATTGCACTAACAGAAATTGCAGTATAGTTAGGTGGTTTTTAGCAAAGAGTGTTTTAAGATTGTGATACTCATCAAAAAAAATAATAAAAAAAGAGCACCTGCACCCACGTGTAACAAGCATGTCAACTTTAACTTCATGCTTTCAATGGAAGAATAACCCAAAGCTGCGACTTTGCTGGTGAGGGTAAGTTGGGGTGCTCCCTGCTGTTCAAAGGCAAAGCGGCACAATACATACGTCAAACACATGGTATTGCTGCTGACTTTGTACTCTGTGTCTATCCCTTTAGCCAAATCCAATTGGTTTGTTACTGTCTGTTTCATGCAGTTTGTCCTACTAGCTTTACATTTTAATCTTCTTAAGATTCTTTAACTTTTTTTGCAGTGTTTAAATTATTCCTTCCCCTTGTGCAGGTATCATATAGCAATTTAATAGAAATCTGGTTTAACAAATGTGATCTTGTAGCATCACGGTAATTTCATTTAGGGTTGGTTTTTTTTTTTTGGTAGGCATCCTTGTTATCAACTTAAAAGCAATCTTGCTGTTTGTTTCTTTCTTTTCTTTTTTACCCCTCGTTTAGCCCTCAAAACTTAGTTTTGCTTTTAACGGAACTGATTTCTGTTCCACATTAACTTTGGGTGCATGGGAAATGTATTCTCCTATGAGATAAACACTTGAAAGGATCTCACTGTATTTGTGTGTGTTTTGCTGCAATAAAAATTCCTAAACTTTTTTTCTTCCTTAACAGGTGTTTGTAATGTGGATTCCAGTTATTTTGCTTGAAAGTTATATATATTGTAAGTTATGCTTTTTGTAAAGGATTTTGATTTTTTTTTTCTTGTGTATTTATAGGAATCTTTGCCTTTAAATGTGCCCGTGCAGAAGAGCTATTTAATATGTTGCAAGAGATAATGCAGAATAATAGTATAAATGTGGTAGAAGAACCAGTAGTAGAAAGGAATAACCATCAAACTGAGTTGGAAGCTCCAAGAACCCCTCGAACACCTACCAGTAAGTATTGTTATACTGGCAAATGACATACCTGAATATAATGTGGTATTTACTTTTAAATTAGTAGGTTTTTTTTCTTAATTTGCATGCAATTTTAAGTAACTAAATGTTATTTTCAGCTGAGGGGTTAATTCCTAGCAACACATTCTCTTGAGGTACCTGCTGAGAATTTCGTTTATGGAGTTTGAAGTCCTGGGAGCAAAATTTCTGTAGTCAAGTTTTTCAGCTTTAAGAAATAAGCTTTGGGAATTTCGTTTTTGCACAAAAACACTGCTTAAGCATTATACCTGTTCAGTTGCTCTGTTATATGTCACCATATTTTACTTGCAGTGTTTCGGAGAGATGTGAACGTTAGTCATTGCTCCAGCCTTTTGGTTAGGGAAAAGTTAATAACAATATCACATCTACGGTGGGTTTGGAAACTTGTTGTGGGTAGGCGGATGGGTAGAATGAAGACTTAACAAAACTGTTGGAGGATTTGAGCTAATCCCAGGCAGATACCAAGATGTTTGAAAGTAGGAATTCAGAGAAATGGAAAGTTAAGTTTAAAAAATAAAAAATAATAATAATAAAAAAAAAAACCAACGGTATTTATTTATTTTTAAAGTAGATGATTTAGTTGGTAGAAGAGGCAGTTGGGTAGGGAACTTACTGGGAAAACTGTGGTGTGTTGTACACCTTGATTTTGGTGGTTGCTTCAGATGTCTTTCCCACTAAGCACTGGGATGTTCTACTCTGCAGTTCCTCAGCAAATCTACCTTGTGAATCGCTTTATATATTTTTATTTCTTCTGAAAGTTGAAGATTAATATATAAATTCATTGTACTTGGATACAGTAAAACATTCTATTCTAATATGGTTTTACGTATTTTCTAATTGAATCAGCTCCTGGGTTCAATGCACAAAGTTTACCTAATGGCTATCCCAGATATCCATCTTTCGGAGATGCTTCATCACATCCTTCCAGCAGGCATCCTTCTGTTGGAAGTGCACGCCTCCCCTCTGTTGGTGAAGAATCAACGCATCCTCTACTTGTAGCAGAGGAACAAGTGGGTATTTTTTTTTCCTTGTGTAGTTCATGTTCAACATTTGTTCAGATTTTTCTCATGTTTGTTCTGTAGGCTTATGTTTTTATTTTTGTGCTTTTCAGTCAGATGTAATGCATTTCTACTCTATGTTAGTAGTCAGAAAAATACTTGTTTTGTCCCTTTAAAATGATACTTTCTAGGATAGCCCGCTGAGGAAATCTAACTATTTGAAGTTTTTAGAGGTAGAGGTACAGAAGGTATGTATTTGCATATGCTCTTTTAAAAAAATTCATAAACTGTTTTTAAACACTTAAGTTGGACTTCACAATGAGACATCTTGGTCAAACTTATTTATATGTAAGTCTTCTATTTGGTAAATCATGGAATAATTTAAATTAAAAGCAGTCTTTACTGTCCTCTTGGTCTTACTGTGGAGTTAGAGGAGAGACCTGCGCAAAGCCCTGTCCTGTCGTGTTTTGAATACTTTTAAGTAGTGATCCCACAGTGTCTCTGAGCTTGACCACCCTTATTGTCAAAGCATTTTTCCCTTACTGAAAATTTTTCCTGTTACAGCTGGTGCTGATTGCCCTTTATGCTTTTGTTGAACGTCTCCAAAAAGTTTCTGACTCTGTCTTCTCTTCAACTGTCTAAAAACAATTGAAAAGAGCTATTAAATTGCTTCCTAGCCTTTACTTAAGGCAACAAGGACCTCTCCCTCATGTGTTCCAGTCCCTCTAATCGTGGCCCCCCACTGGACTCTCTCCAGTACATTGGTGTCTTTCCTCTTCTTGGGAGCCCATCGGTCCAGATTTGGTATCAACAGTAGTGAATTGAAGATGATAATTACTTTCCTAAACCTACTAGCTGTGCTTCAGATAACACCGACCAGTAGATATTTTGTATTCATTGCTGCAAGGGCGCACTGCTGACTGGCATTCAACTTAGACCTCCGGTGCTTTTCTACAACACTTTTTTCTAGTCAGTTAGTACCTAGCCTGTATTGTCAGTATTTTTCCATGCCAGGCACTGGACTTTACATTTGCCTTGCTAAACTTCATGAGGTTTATGTGAGGTCATTCTTCTAAGTTGCTGAGGTCCTCAGTGAAAACTTTACCAGTCTGAGAAAGAACACTATCAGAAAGTTTGAGGCTTTTCTCATCATTCAGGATGCTGATGATAATGTTAGTTAAATTTAATAAAATATGATCTGGTGATAAGAAATTGTTGAAAATAAAAGAAGGTGAGCAGCGCAAAGTGAGCTGTCTTTTGGGAGGGAATTAGGTTGGAGTCACCACGGAAAATCTCAGGAGTTGTTACTGCAGACTAAATGAGTTTCAAGAATCAGTGTAGAGTCAAGTGAGTTGTAAATAACACTTCAATTTGTAGAGCTTGACAGAGAAGTTGTAAATGTGGAGTAAGTCCTGCTGTCAAATACTTCCCTTGCTATTTGAGTGTGCAAAGTGTAAGGTTAGAGGTGGTGTTCTTTACTCTAGTCTTTCCCTTTCAGCCTTATGTTGATCTGATGTGGGAACTTGGAAGGATAAATTAGTAGAATCTTCCTGTCTGTCTTAGTGGCATCTGGTGTTAACTCCTGCTGCTTCTTAATTCCAAGTGCCACAGTTCATATGGAAATGCAGTTTTTCTGTTTCAGCTTCTGGTATGAGGAAGCTGTTGGTTCTTGAAGAAGGAATGCCTCCTCTTTCTGAAAAGCTAATCTCATTCTCACTCTTGAATTGAGTGGTATACAAGGTGCAGTCCTGATATATATATTCTTTTTAGGGGACAGCAGATTTCCGGTGTGGAAATTAGAAAGATAAATTTGGTCAAAGCAACTCTGGAATTTTTGGTCACTGTCATGGTATGAGAGGACAAAGTAGAGCTCTGCTTTACTAATTTGTCCAAGCATACTAATGAGCTGGGCTAAAGAAGCCCAAGGTTGCCCTGACTAGAGCAGAGATGGAATAGAACCTGGAAAGCTTCAACTAGAGCACAGCTGAATTCTACTCTTTCATTATAGCAACAGTAACAAAACCAGCGATAAAGCAACAACAACAAAAGTAGAGCACAGCTCAGCAGAATGTGACAAAGATGGCATAATTTTCCTTTATTTTTTTTTTTTTCTTCCTTTCAGGTGCACACTTATGTCAACACTACTGGCGTACAGGAGGAAAGAAAAAATCGATCGAGTGTGCATGCGCCACTGGAATCAAAGCTTTCAAACACTGAAACAACTAAAGTAAGAGAAGATCAGGTGTGTACTGATGACAGAGATGCTCACGTTCTCCTGGAGCCTGAAGGAGTCAAGTTTGTTTTAGGACCAACCCCTGTTCAAAGGCAGTTAATGGAAAGAGAGAAACTGGAGCAACTTGGGAGAGACCAAGTTAGTGGCAGCAGCACAAACAATACTGAATGGGACACTGGGTACGACAGTGATGAACGTAGAGAAACACCATCTGGTAATAAATTGGTGTACGAAAATATAAATAGGTTATCAATCCCTAGTGCCTCAGGGGTCAGGAGAGGTCGTTTGACATCCACCAGTACCTCGGATACCCAGAACATTAACAACTCTGCTCAGAGGAGAACTGCGCTGCTGAACTATGAGAACTTGCCATCCTTGCCTCCTGTTTGGGAATCCCGCAAGCTGAGTAGAGATGAAGATGACAGTTTAGGACCAAAGACCCCATCTCTGAATGGCTACCACAATAACCTAGATCCAATGCATAATTATGTCAATACAGAGAATGTAACAGTACCATCAAGTGCTCATAAAATAGAATTTCCACGACGTCGGGACTGTACCCCAACAGTCTTTAACTTTGACATTAGACGTCCGAGTTTAGAACACAGGCAGCTCAACTACATACAGGTTGACTTGGAAGGTGGTAGTGACTCCGACAACCCTCAGACTCCCAAAACCCCCACCACTCCACTTCCGCAAACTCCAACCAGGCGCACAGAGCTGTATGCTGTGATAGACATTGAAAGAACTGCTGCTATGTCAAGCCTGCAAAAAGCACTGCCCCGAGATGATGGTACTTCTAGGAAAACTAGACATAACAGTACTGACCTGCCTATGTGAGCCTGGGAAGCATTAAATCATTTGCACCTTTTGTGAAGTTTATAAAATTGAAGATGCAAGTACTTTGCATTTCTTAACACTAACGCCTTTTATAGACTAACAGAACTTTTTCTGCATACTTCATGTACTTGTCTAACTAAAGGGAATTAATGTAGAGCAAGTATTCATTTAGGTAACACTATTTCATTCTATGGTAGTAATTACTGCATAGCAGCATCGCCACCTTTCACAGTGCCTCTTTAAATTGATTAGAGTCTGAGTGACATGCCAGTTTTGAATTTATAAATATTCTGGTCTGGTGCCTATAGTCATTAATGGCATTTATAACACTTTTTAAAGCCTCTTGATATATGTGTTATTAGCAGGTAAACCTAATCTTTCAAGACAAATATCTATGTTCATTTCTCATTGACGTGGCTCCTTCAGAATGAAATGTATGTAATTCATTAACTCGGTTTGATGTACACAAGATGTATTGGTTCATCTCAAGGGATATAAACACCACACTTTTTTTTTTTTTTCTTCTTCCTCAAAGACCATATAGGCAAGAAGGCATTTAATTCCCTGTAGTTTTCATAAGTTGTGTGATATTTGAGAGGTCACATCAAAGTCCGTTGATCATTGCTATAAACACATCTAAACCCAGCCTTAAGCTACTTCAGATAGAAGAGAATTCCAAGTGGCATATCTTGTTCCCTGTGAAATCGGATGGATTTTAATGTTGTTAGAGTTTTTTTGTGAAGGAATTCACAGGTTGGCTATATGAATTAAGGCTCTTTTATCATTTCTTAGTTCACTGTGCCTTCCTTTCTTTGCATTTGTGTTTCTTTTTATCTGTTGTGTTAAGAGTCAAAATTTTGTACATAGCTTTAATTATTGTTCAGGGTTGTGTACGTGTTTGTCTTACTCTCTGCATTTGACAAAGAAAGACTCTTGAAGGTCAAATGTTCGTCTTTGTCCAGCGTTGTACTTTTTTATGCCTGACTGAGATATCCCAGCTCTCCAGCAGCATGCATTATTGCACAACTGGAAAGGTTTATTATGCAGTTATTGTCTTCCTCTAAAGATTCAGACACAGGTTACGTGGGAGTCAGGGTACTGGACTTGGTAGCTCTTTGTAGGAAATTGTACATTCTAGCAATGTGCATCCATAGTTGATAGTATAATTTAGAAAGATATGTAGTAAATTATCTGAAGGTAGTATTATCTATGAGTATACTTCTTTTCCTTTTGCAGTTGGTGAATTTGGTTTCAGTAATAGCTGCACAGTGTTACAGGTACATCCAAGCAGAATGTCATTTGAATATGCCAGATGCACCCTTGGCAGAACTTGTTTCCTTTTTTCGATGCTCTGAATAGTTTTAGAATTCTGGCAGTATTGCAGGTGCACCTTGGTACTAGCAGCAGCAGATGTTACTCGTGAGCCTGTGATTGTAAAGGAACTGACACTTGTGAACTGCCGTGATGTAAAATAACCCTTGAACTTTGTGAGGAAAAACATGCAAGAAAAGCCATGTGAAGATCTGAAAAATAAATAAGGGTCTTCATGCAATATTTAAAACTGTTTTATTTAAAAAAATATATATTTTTTCAGGTTTTTAAATTGGAGTGTATCCCTGTAATTTTGTTAACTCTTTCTTTGGTCTTCTCTCAGTTTAGTAGTGGTAGCAACGGTAGCATCTGAAATACACCTTTCTTGCCACATCATTAAGGGATATCAGGCAACCTTTTAACTCTGAAAGACTTGTGATTATTCTTTACACTGTGTGGTATAGAAATGCCAGATTTACAGAGAATACAATTCGCAGAAGTAAGAGATGGGGGTGGCTGAGACCGTTATGAGGAACTTGAATGAGATAATTAATGATTTCACTGTCAACCTATGCAAACTGTTGTGATAGATGTGTTGACTTGTGGGGAGAACTTGGTATTCAAGAAGGTGAAGGCTACCTAGAACTAGAGATTTTTACAGGTCTGCAGTGTTAATGCTCCTTTCCGTTGCTTTACCTTGTGTTGTGGACCAGTCTTGTACTGAAGAGAAGTTATGAGGTATTGCACAATACTGGGTTAATGATACTGGTGTGATTCTTGTTCTTAACTTAAGAACATACATTTAAGCACACTTAAATCTGTGAGCCAACCTACTGCTTCAGCATGTGTTCTGAGGCAAATGTATTTGATCTAGATAGCTGCCTAGAAATATTTGGTCCTCATCTGTATAGTACAGGTGTCTCATTCTGATTAACTGAACCCTTAAAACACACCTGTGAGGCTGAGGACAATTCGTCGTTGTCAGATAGGGAGACAGACCTAGTGCAGATCCAAAGTGAGCTGCCAAAATTACAAGAAACATCCCTCCTTAGTTCTGGTGCACTGTCCTATGTGTTTATCCTTAGTCTCAAATACAAGAGATGGTCTGAATAATAACAATTATTTTTTTTTAATGCAAGTTTCACAGTACTTCATGTGAAGTATTTTCTTAGCTCTGGTCCCCGGAATTGAGAACTTACTGAGATTTTGTTCTCCGTGATTTCCGAATGCATAGCCATGGCATTATTTTTCTTCTTGTCTTTAATATATGCTAAATGAAATACTCATCAAGCAGAGTCAAGTGAAAACTTTCTGTAGCCTTAGTTATATTAACAAATCTGGCACCGTATTTTCTAGGACTATATTTTATATCCTCTTCTACAGGTGGAATAACGCTTTCTTGTTTTGTGTAAGCTGCAAACATACTGGGTAGTCCCGTTACCTGCACTGCTCATCTTTAGCATTCTTTTTATTTCTCTATTTTATGACCCTTGAAGTAGATGTAGTTGTGATGCACTTTACCCTTTGAGACTTGGTAAATGTATTTTCGGTCTCTTTAAAGGTTGTGTTGTTAGGTTTAGTGTCTGTAATTTAGGATTCAGTTTTCTGCTGAAGTCTCACCACAGTATTTAGCTCCTATTTATTTTGGCCCCACAGATGTGTAGAGTGAGAAGCTTCAAGTAGGTAACAAATGTCTTTAGTAACTAAGACATGAAGTTTCCACACAGTAGGTCCTGCAAGAATGGCGACACCGCTACCAGCTCTACTTTTCTTCAATAGCATGCGATTGGCTGCTGCCCTTCAGGCACGTTTAGCGAGGGAAAGCCTTTAACTGTAGATATTCCTTCAGTGCAATGACTTTTGAAAGACATCGGAGTATCTTTTAAAGAAAGAAAACGTTGAAGCAGCGACCAAAAGTATGTGATAAAGATTGCACCGGAAATAGGCTCAGTGAGAATCGAATCCATTGCTTGTATAACAAAAATATCCCTCCTCAAATCGATACAAAAGAGGGAGTCTAATTTTAATTCTGTAGCGTTTCTACGTGACTCCAGAAGAAGATTTAAAAATGACCTTTAGCTGTTATTTCTGAATGTTTTTTCCCCCCGATAAGTCAGTTTTGCATATACGTTAAATGTAACGGTGTGCATTGAAAACACTATTCCTATTAACGTCTACAAAACTTCTGTAGAAGTCTGAAGGGTTTTAAACATATTGCGTATCATAAATGGCTTAATTTCCACCCCCCTCACTGCCCCCACACACCTAACATTTTTGTGTGTTTAAACTTCTGACCAGGGCTTCAGTATAGAAGTGACCAGGGAAAGGTCTTGGCTGTATCAAGTCCAAAACAATGTCAGAAAGGGCTGCTCTTTTGCTGGAAACTGACCGGCAATCGATTTTCCTGGATTTTTGACAGTGTGTTTGCTCAGAATCTGTTTTTTTTATGTAACTACTTCACATTGAGACGGAATCATGAAAAAGTAGATTGTCTTCACTGCTGGGGAAGTAGAACTGCAAGTTCTGGTCAGTTTCAGGTACTACTTTGAGCATGTAAAGCTGTGTTTGATTCGGACCTCTATTTCTGAGCAGTATTCTCTTTGCATAATGTGGATTCAATGGTGATTCTTGTTTCACTGTACAAACTAACTTAGTGGTCACAAATAAGATAAAACTGATTTATTAGGAACTGGTAGTTGACTGGGATCTGAAGTTTTTCTGTAGCCCCCAAGAAGCCAAAAGAAGTGCGATCCTTCTGGTTTGATAGACAGAATTAGGTGGTTTTAGAATTTAATGATAAGATCTTTTCCCATCTTTTCTTTGATACAGCAAATTAGGCGTTGATATTTGACAGTATTCGCTTAAAATCAACTTAAGTTCACTTACATCTTTATTTTAAATTCATATACACTCCAAAAGAAAAAAAAAATAAAAAATAAAAAAGAAGAAATTCCACCACAAAAGACTGCGTTAAGATGGAGTCAAGGCCGTTGATGTCCTTCATACATAACGTGCATTGAAAAGGCACAAAGTCACGAGCAAAGGTCCTTTCACAATCTTTAGAAATTACTTCTTCTTTTAGACAAGATAAGTGAATAATAATAATAAAAAAAAGTCTCAGCAACTGTAACTCTGACCATTTGTACGTTATTTCTTGTGATGTTGTGCTGTAAGGTATGTGACTGAGTTGTCAGATGTCGTATGAGGATGTTATCCTAATGTGGTGTGTGCTCCAGATTAACGCAGTGTTTTGTTTGGAAATATGTAGGTGTACAGATAGAACATGAGATATAAAGTTACCTTTAAAGCTGATGAAACAAGTTTTGGACGTTTCTATATTTTTATATATTACGAAGGGCATTTTGAATTTTTTCTTGCCGTTTTAATAATTATTTAGTGTGGTAATATACATACATCGTGACACTGTTTTCTGAAATACCCATTACTTTGGTGTAATTCTATTTTATGTAGCAAATATGTGTATATACAAAGGAGATTCTGTAAAAATACGGTCATGAAATAGGCTCGAGCCTTTTGGAACAGGGACTGTCTTCCTGCGTGTCTGCAAAGCCCTTCGTGCTTCGGAGTCCCGGTCACCGCTCCCGTCCGAGACCTGTGGTGAATAAACTGTCAAGAGATGAATGTGGAGGAGCAGCTCTTCTGCTCTCTGGAGAAGCCTTAGCACAAAGGTGCCATGAAGCTCACCTTGCCGCTCCCCAGTGCCAGGGCCATGCCATGTGTGGTTACTCCCAACCACTTGCCAGCAGCCCAGAGAGCCTGGGGTCGGTGCGTCCTTTGCTCTGGTCCTTCCCTTTGGCAGTAGAAAAGGAAGTCTGAGATAGGAGCTTTGATGTCATCAGGGAATCTGCCTTCCTAGTGCTCGGGCCTCGTGCAGCATCCCTTGAAGCCAAACAACTGATTCATATCTGCGTCTGGGCCTCTGGGTGTGTTCCTACAAGATCGAGTTCTGCTGACAACAGCTCTGTTACACCTGAGGACCTGGTTGGTCAAGTTCTTCAGGAATGGTCTAAAAATACTGTAAAAATATAAATATATTTAATTACATGTGCTGAAAACAGAAATCCTATTTGCTGTGGTCAGAGTTCAGATTAGTATGTGAGTTTTGATTTCTTAGTCATACCTGCATATATATTGCTTTAACGATCGTGTATGAAAGAGGAAGCGATTCTAAAGTGTGTGAAAGATCAGGATTACACCTGTGTTTGTAATGGTCGTGTTATTTAGGAGTGGATATCAGTGAACTTAACTCCATATTAATGCAGTTTTTTTGCATTAGAATACGTGTGTATATCATACACCTGCATTTTATATATAATATATTATATATTTGGTACTAACTTTGTATTTTCCCTGAAATTTGCCAAATCTTGAAGACAAATGTTCTCACTTGTAAGACTTTGGTACATATTAACTGAATGTATATGAAATGCTCTGGTATGAAAGACAGTAGTGTTGTACAGTACCCCACAATACAGATGTCTCAACCAGCAGGCGTGTTGCCTTTTTTGCGTGTTACATCTCAATCCACCGCAGCATCACCTTATGTCTCATGAAATATTGTCTGTGTTTTTATCCAAACTGCAGAGCTGCCCTTACAGTACAGCCGACAACAGTTCTATCGTGTATGCTGGCTGGTAGGAGTAAGAATTCAATAGTCACCAGTGTGCCACAAATGCGTTTGTTAAATGCAGAAATCCACGTTTCTACAAAGGCCAAAATCTTATGTTGTACGTTCCTTTCTTGTCATTACATTGTATGATATTGTAAGATTATTGTATGTCCTAATTTGCATTATAAAATGTTTTTTCCTACTTAAAGGCATAAATATAGCAACTTTGTATAAAGGTAGCTTTCTAGATTTTTATTTCTTTTATATAAAAAGGTCTAAACAGTGAGAGTATCATTGCCAAACTGTTGATAAAATTTCAGTTCATTTGCCCTGTTTGATGAATTTGTTTTTACAAACATTCCATATTTCTTTTATGAAGATTATACTATGCAGAAAGAGTGTATTTTTATGCCATTCCATGTTAATCTTAAAAAAAAAAACCACAACAAAAAACAAACAACCCCCCCCCTTGTTTTGAGCTATCCTTATTGAGAAAGCTTACCAAATGTTCATTTTTAAAGCTGTATTATGTATTATGACAACATTTTCCCCTTTATCAGTGCCAACTTCATTTGGAAAAAAGAATAATAATAATAATTGTAGCATGGCAATAAACTATTGATTTTACATTGAAAATAACGTGTGGGTTACTTCAATATTTACCGCTGTTAGTGCGGATACGTATTGCATTAGTAGCCTTTTTTGCTCGTCTTTAAATCACTGCTTGAAGGCAATGATAAATAGCTATTTTTTCCCCCTACTATTCCATTCAGTAGCGGGAAGAAAATCCAGAAGACAATGAACCCGGTGTTTGTAAATTTTTCTACGAGCTTTTGTTTCCTTTCTGTTAGAGCTTTGTGCTGCCCATAGGCCTGGATTTTTGTTGTTGTACTGCTGCTGTGCTGCTGTCTGCCACTCGTTAGCAAATCACGTACCTTCAAGTTAGTAAATGACTAAGATTAGAAAAACCTAAACTTTTTTTTTTTTTAAGCATTGTACCAATGATTTTGGAAAGAGTAATAGGAAAAATATAAGGTTAAAGCCCTGTCCAAATGGACAGGGCTTTAACCCTGTTAAAGGAAAGCTCTATTCTATGAGGAAAGCTCTATGCTTTCCTCCAGAGATGATAAAATGTAGTGATCCTGTCCTACATGATGAAAGATTTGGATTAGTTTGAAAACGTACAGTAACTAATTTATCATAGAACTGTATTATCATATAACAAAATTATTGTACAGTGGTTTGAGTTGGAAGGAACCTTAAAGACCATCCAGTTCCAACCTCCTGCCGTGGGCTGGTTGCCATCCACCAGCTCAGGATGCCCAGGGCCCCCTCCAACCTGGCCTTGAACACCTCCAGGGATGGGGCACCCGCAGCTTCTCTGGGCATCTGTGCCAGGGCCTCATTACCCTCACAGTGAAGAATTCCTTCCTTATGTCTAACCTAAACATGCCCTCTTTCAGTGTATAGCTATTACCCCATGTCCTGTCACTGCACTCTTTGACAAAGAGCTTTCCTATAGGCCCCCATTTAGGTAATGGAAGGCTGCACTGAGGTCTCCTTGGAGCCTCCTCTTCTCTGGGCTGAGCAATTTCAGCTCTTTCAGTTTTTCTTCATAGGAAAATCAGCATAATAAGTAATAAATAAAACTAATAACGTGAGGGATATAGTTACTAAAATATCATGCAACTGATATAATCCATCGCTGTTACCAGTAAAAATATTCTGTTCTGAAATAAATTCTGAAGTTGGCTTAGATGACGTTAAAAAGCCAGTTCTCCACCAATAATGCTACAAACTGCTCTTGTTAAAATTCCCATACATAAAGCACAGTAATACATGTGTTAATCTTCAGCACCCAAAGGGCTGGATCTTGTGATGATTGTTTTCCCTGAGCATTGGGCCTGCACTGGACCTGGAGCTGAGGGGCACAGAATCATGAAAAACAGTGAGCTCCAGAGCTGAAACGTGCAACATGGTCTGCTCTTAGGCACTCATCCCGTTACAGGGTGAGGTGGGAAGTAGTATCAGTTTAAGGAGTTTCTGCTTGTATTAAAATATTGCAACGAGCAGAGATCAGAAGGTACAGCTTCAGTGTTGGCATGATCTGCTGTTGAGTTGCCTTTTGTATATGTACGTGTATCTTTAAGTGCAAATAATCTTTGCTAAAAAGGTAGTGTAGGTTGTTTGGCATTTTCTGGTGGTTCTACATATAACTGTGAAGCATAAAACTTGTTGCCTCAGTTCATGTTAAAATAACCCAGAACACAGCTCATTTATAACCTCAACTGACACCATGATAGCAGAAAATGTGAATTAAAAATCAGTATTAGTTCAATGTGCATCCTATGAATGCTCTGAGATAAAAAATAGTTATTATCTTTGTTTTTTTTTCCAGTCTATTACCCAACCCAAAACTTAAGATACTTTTCTATATATATCTATGGTGGAAACTGAACGTGCTGTAATTGAATCTCATTTTCAGAACAGGACTGGAGTGAAAGCATGTCCCACTCCCTGAATAGAACAAAAAGCCCTTCCAAAAAATCCTAAGCTAGGCATGCTTACACTGAGAGACAAATATGAAAGGTGGCAGAGTTTTAGTCGTGGTTGTTATAGCTCTCCATTGGGAAAGACACATGGCTTTGGCCAGCCTGAGTCTTGAACACACACCCAGAGATGTTTTTCAGGGTGTGCTTTCTCAAAAGGCTTTGCTTTTTTAGCCTAAAAATAAAAATAAAAATAAAAGATTGGAGAGAGTACAATCCCAATCTCTGGCACAAGTAATCTGAAAGCAAGAGAATACCAGTTAGAATACATTCTCGAGGAATAAGTCATACAAGCCAATTTCTTTATACATATATCATAGGATCGTAGAATTGTTTGAGTTGGAAGGGATCCTTAACAGTCATTTAGTCCACCCCATCTGCAATGAACCAGGACATCTACAGCTACATCAAATTGCTCGGAGCCCCTGCGGCCTGACTGTGAGTGTCTCCAAGGACAAGACATCCACGACCACTCTGGGCAACCTGGTCCTGTGCTTCACCACCCTTACTGCAAACATTTTCTTCCTTATGTCCAACCAAAATCTCCCCTCTGTTAGCTTGGAACCATTTCCCTTTGTCCCCTCACATCAGACCCTGCTAATCTGTCTCCTTCTTTCTTATAGCCCACCTTTAGATGCTGAAAGGCCACTATTGTGTCTCCCCAGAGACTTCTGGTATTTGACCAGATGATGAGGTGTCAGAAGCATAAGCTTTATGGGGAGTAGCTAGGGAACTGGGACTGTTCAGTCCAGAGGAAGCTCCAGGGAAACCTTATCGTTCTCTACAACTGTCTGCAAGGAGGTTATATTGAGGTGGGGGTTGGCCTCATCTCTCAAGTAACAGTGATAGGACGAGAGGTAATGGCCTTAAATTACACCAGGGGAGGTTCAGACTGGGTATTAGGAAGAATTTCTTCTCAGAAGGAAAGGTGAGGCATTGGCACAGGCTTCCCGGGGCAATGGTGGAGTCACTGTCCCTGGAGGTGTTCAAGAAACATGGAGATCTGGAACTGAGGGACGTGGACATGGTGGTGGTCGGTTGGTGGTTGGAATAGACAATCTTAGCGGTCTTTTCCAGCCTTAATGACTCTATTAATGATGCCATGATTTGAGGTGACAGGCTTTTTGTAAGCAGAAAAAAAGCAACAGCACCTGGCTAAGGTGGGCATTGGCACAGCTGTACTCCCCAGAGAACAGGCAGCAGTGCTCCAAGTGCCCTGTGGAAAAAGGCTGCGATGAGAGGGACCGCGCAGGACTGCCTCCCTGGTCCAACTCTGCTTGCTTTCAACAGGCGGGTGATACAATGACACAAGCCTGGGGCCGGCTGCCAAGCTCACAGGAGGCCAGCCCCAGGCACA
The DNA here is from genome assembly GCA_030625065.1 of Alectoris magna. Classification (NCBI taxonomy): domain Eukaryota; kingdom Metazoa; phylum Chordata; class Aves; order Galliformes; family Phasianidae; genus Alectoris; species Alectoris magna. Next base: position 162,840,314 of record CM060560.1, on the reverse strand, counting down.
CGACGGAATCAAAACGCGGGAACGGCACTCCGCCCAGCGCTCAGCCCAGCGCCGCGCACGACAGCGGCCGTTCCCACCTCCCGCCGCGGGGCGGACTGCAATTCCCAGAGCGCCGCGCGGCGTCTCCGCCGCTTCCTCTGACGGCAGTTCCGCCGGGCGCTGGTGCTGTGGCGGCGGTGTGCGCGCTTAGTCCCGTACCGGAGGCGGCTGGGGGTCCCGCGGCAGTATGGTGAGCGGCGGGCGGCCCCGCGCCGCGTCCGCGGTGCTTCCACCCGAAGGAGAGGGGGAAAGAAGGCGGCGCGGAGCGGCTGGGGGCGCGCGTGGGGTGTGGAGGAGGAGGTTGGGCCTGGAAGGTTCCAGAGCGCGCACGAGGCGCGCCCGCTAGGCCGCGGGCAGGTCTCGGCTCCGGGTGGGGGCTGATGTAGGTGGGTGCGGGGTGGGCGCTCTGCCCGGGGCGCTGTCCCGGCCCTGGGGAGCAAGGGGATGGCGGCACGCATCCGGTCGTGTAAGAACGGGGAATCCATCGCAGTCTCATTCAGCAAACGCGGTCTGTCTCGCCGTTTCTTCACCGCATAATTCACGTAATCTCACAGTTAACAGATCGCAGTGTGGATTTCAAACAAGTAGTCAGGATCTGTTCAGTATTAATGTACTTGTTATCAAAACCAAATGTTCAGCATTAAAACTATTCCCTAGCTTGCTAGTGTTGGGGATTTGTGATTAAAATGCAGTGATTTGTGAAAGCTCCAGAAGCATTCTCTGCTCTCGCTGTTGTAGGCGTCCATTTCCCTTGCTCCCGTGAACATTTTCAAGGCAGGTGCAGATGAAGAGAAGGCAGAAACAGCTCGGTTGGTAAGTTGGTTCTCTAAAATAAACTGGTGATGCTTTGGGTAATTATAGTCATTCTTTTAAATTTAAATTTACTTTGAATTTGTACTGATGTAGAGCTTCTTTAGTCTCGTACCGTCTTTTGTTGTTGCGGAAGGTAGAAATGTTTATATCAACAGTGTTCCTTTGTATCTCAGCTTAGGAGGTTCTTGTTCCTTGGAAGTCTTTTGGCTCTGATATGTGGTTTTATGCTTACTGCAAAAATTGAGTACATTTCGTCTCATTATTGAAATGTAGCACTTAAGAAACTTGGAACCAGGATCTGCTGGAAGGAGTTTGCCTGTAGAAGAGTTTGGTTAAGATGTCCCCTTGGAAGTTAGAGCCTAGCACTTATTGTTTTAAAGTAGAAATAAATAATTTTCTAAGGCATATTTGCTTTTGTTACAGTCATCCTTTGTTGGTGCAATTGCTATTGGTGACCTGGTCAAGAGCACTCTGGGACCTAAAGGCATGGTAAGATAGCTTCAACTCCTCAGTGGTCATACCTGTTAGTCTGAGGCCTTAACCTATGCAAACCTCATGGAGTTTCATCAGGCCAAGTGCAAGATTCTGCACCTGGGTCAAGGCAATCCCAAACATGAACACAGGCTGGGGCAGTGACTTGATAGGGAGCAGCCCTGTGGAGGAGGACTTGGATAGATTGTTGAATGAAAAGCTGAATATGAGCTGGCAGTGTGTGCTTGCAGTCCAGGAAGCCAACCATATCCTGGGCTGTATCGAAAGAAGTGTAATCAGCAGAGATAGGGAGGGCATTGTCCCCCCTGTTCTCTCTTAAGAGGGCACACCTGCACTACTCTGTCCAGGTCTTGGGTACCCAACACAAGAAAGGCATGAAGCTATTGGAGTGGGTCCAGTAGAGGCCACAAGGATGATGAGAGGGCTGGAGCACCTCTCTTATGGAGACAGGCTGAAGGAGCAAAGCTTGTTTAGCCTGGAGAAACAAAGGCTCCAGGGAGACCTCAGTGCAGCCTTGCAGTATTTCAATAGAGGCTTACAGAAAAGCTGGGAAGAGTGCAGTGACAGGACAAGGTGTAATATTTTTACACTGAAAGAGGGCAGGTTTAGATTAGATATAAGGAGAAAATTCTTCACTGTAAGGGTAAAGATGCCCTGGCACAGATGTCCAGGGAAGCTGTGGATACCCCCATCCTTGGAGGTGTTCAAGGCCACGTTGGTTGGGGCCCTGGGCAGCCTGAGCTGGTGGATGGCAACCAGCTCATGGCAGGAGTTTGGAACTGGATGTTTTTTAAGGTCCCTTCTGACTGACACCATTGTATGATAATTTAGTTTTAATAGTTACTGTTCTTTTTCACACTGTTCTAATTCCTGCATCACGTAGGACAAGATTCTCCTAAGTACTGGGAGGGATAGCACGGTGACAGTGACCAATGATGGTGCAACCATCCTGAAAGCTATTGGAGTTGACAACCCAGCTGCCAAGGTCTTGGTTGGTGAGTTTCTAACAGTTTGTCATTGTCATACTTGGAATTTCTTCGCTTGCAACTTTCTTAGGTAGTTTTAACTTCTTCACAGAAAAGTATTCTACACAGTGTGAAAAACTGACATGTTCTGTGATAGATATTGCATATCTATACTTGAGAGCATCTGTCTGGCCTTGCTTCATTTTGATGATGATCTTTAGGCGCACCTATCTTTAGGCGCACCTTGAGAGAGGGATGGCTCTTGACCACTGACAGGTTAGAATAGGTCTGTGTTGCAAACAAAGATGGGGAATTTAAAGGGTGATGCTGTGTTTGATTTGCATCTCAGGTTTTTCTCTGAGTTATAGTTTGACAGCCTCTTTGGCAGTGGAATTCTTTTTTCTTCCTTAAAGTAATGTGAGGTGAAAATGCTGAAGATTATAGCTGCTAGGCGTGTTCAGATTGTTTTGAATCCAAGCATTAATGCAGTGGCTTTCTTTTAGATATGTCAAAGGTTCAAGATGATGAAGTTGGAGATGGAACTACGTCTGTCACAGTGTTGGCAGCTGAGTTACTGAGGGTGATGTATTAACGTTCTCAGATGTTTTTATATAGGCTGTGTAGGCCTGGGATGTCAATGGGAGATGTGTTATTGATGCTTATGAAGTGGGCTCCCAAAGGATAGGAATACTTTGCCCCATTGCCATTAAACTGATAGGAAAAAAGCCCTTACATACTGTCTTCCTGTATTTTTTAAAATATATTTTTATATATATCATCCATATAATGCAGAAATTCACGGGTGTTTTGATTTGGTACATTTCTTTAAAAAATATTTTCTCCTTATTTCATTTTACAAGTGAAACATCAAAGTATTTTTGTGTCGTAGGCCAGTTTCTGGATTTTGCATTGAGCAGCGTGTGCAATGTGAGGCTCCTTTGAAAGCCTTTTCCACAATGTTAAGGAGGGGAAAAAGCAACCTTGTCACGTTCTGTTGTTGTGTGCAGAAGTACTGAATTCATAACATTCCTTTTAAACACTGCGTATTGAAGATTACCAAACACTGTATTTGAAGTTGTTATGAAATAGGTCCTAGAACTGAAGAACTCAAGCTGTACTGGGGAATCTAATGGTCATAGTTTGTGGATCTGAGATCAGGAGCATCTGAGAAATGGTGTGTCAGCTTGCCAGCTTCCTTGCAAAAGGGAGTTTGAGGGTGTTCCTTGCTCTCCTCTGGGCCGCCACTGCACCTTCAGTTAGAGGTTTATTGAACGAGGAGCCGATGTATAATATCAAGCGAGAGTTGACTATTTTAATGCATGTGCCTGGTTGCTATTTATATTAGAATAGGTTTTGTTATTTAATTCCAAGGGCAGATCATATTTTCCTAGATTGGAGGGGAGAGTGGAAAGGTGCCTAGAATGTTCTCCCTCTCTTAGGTCCTCGCTTTATAGTTCTGATGCTTTTGCTGACATTCAGAATCTTCATACTACTCCAAAGTATCTTTCCTAGTTAATGTAAATGTCCTGTGTAAGAAAGCTAATGATTAATTTTATTCAAATAGGAGGCAGAGTTACTGATTTCAAAGAAGATTCATCCTCAGACCATCATTGCAGGTTGGAGGGCAGCTACAAAAGCTTCGAGAGAGGCACTCTTGAAAGCAGCTGTGGATCATGGGTTAGTAATGTTTAGTTGCAGTAGCTCCTTATAAACTATTTGAGATTGAAACTTATCAGTGAGAATTAGATAATGCTGGGAATTTTTTTTTGCTGTTTGAAAGAAACAGAATAAATGAACACTCGAGGGGAAGAGACTACTTTTGAGTTCGGTGAACTGTAGAAGCTTTGTAAAACTATTGAAAATTACTTGTGGTATTCAGAAACAGAAAATGAACAGTAATTTTCTCCATAGGACTGAAGTCTGAGTCGTTATTTCAGATCTCTTGCTCTGATTTTAAGTATGTTTGAATTCTTTACATGACAGCACAGGCTTTTCCAAGCAGGTGTTTCCAAGCAGGTGTTCCAAGTTTTTGTTGTTAAATTAGTCTAAACTGTTTTTGTAATGAAATTACACATCATAGAATGCCAGTCCAGTATTGTAATACAGACAGTACAAGGACAGTGAAATAAGATTAACATTATTATTATTTTTTTATAAAGCCTTGATATAGAAAGAAGCACCAATTTCTAGTTGCCAGTGTAGGTTTAAATGTTGTGCCATGTTACACAGCCAAAAAGCTTCGATGTCATCGTGACATACAGGTTGCTGATAGAATATGTGCTATCATGGTCCCTGATCAAAATAGAAAAATGGCAGGTAATTACTGTAAGGCTGACTTGATTTTGTAAAAGTAATGACAACTAACAGTTAACAAAGTACTGTTTCAACAAAAATGAGGCTAAATTAAATTAAAGCCAGCTTCAAAAATGTATTTCACCTGTGGCTTCTCCAGTTTCTAAGTGAGTATGGATCTTCTCTCAAAACACCAAGCAGAAATACCATGATAGTGATAGTCTAGTGATACTTAAGGCTGTCAGATTGAGACCTGCTAATGTAGCTGTGGTGCCTTTCTTGTAGCAATGATGAAGTGAAGTTCCGTGAAGACTTGATGAACATTGCAGGAACAACTCTCTCATCAAAATTACTTACTCATCATAAAGATCACTTTGTCAAGCTAGCTGTAGAAGCTGTTCTTAGATTGAAGGGTTCTGGAAACTTGGAGGCTATCCACATCATTAAGAAACTTGGTGGAAGTTTGGCTGACTCTTACTTAGATGAAGGTAAGTGTTTCTATGTTGGCTGTAATTGTGCTTAAGAAATGAAACTGTTAAAAGTTACGCATTGCTGTGGTAAGTCTTTAAAAAAATCTTTTATTACTACAGGCTTTTTGCTTGACAAGAAGATTGGTGTAAACCAGCCAAAAAGAATTGAGAATGCAAAGATTCTCATTGCAAATACTGGTATGGATACAGATAAGATTAAGGTAAGTATGAAGCTACTGTTTTGAAACAATGTTTTCATAAGCAGAGTTAACTGTTCAGGCTAAACTCCTTGTTCTCTTTAATTTAGATTTTTGGCTCTCGTGTTAGAGTGGACTCTACAGCAAAGGTTGCAGAAATAGAACAGGCAGAAAAGGAAAAAATGAAGGAGAAAGTAGAGCGTATTCTTAAGCATGGAATAAACTGCTTTATTAACAGGTATGTTTGCTTGGAAAAGGGGTAGGGTTTATAATGCAAACACAAAGTAGTGAGGTTTTAATACTGTGTGTATGAAGAATATTATTTAAACCTATACCTGTCAAATTAGTTGATGTTAACTAATGCTTAGTTGATTCACTTCTGTGAGGCTAGCGTTGTTTCCTTGGCACCTTTCTCCCCCTCCCCAATGTCCTGTTGTCCTGCTGCTTGGCTGTTTTGCAATTAGGGATCCATGTCTAAGTCCAAGTAGTCAAAGTAGTGTTGCTGTGGTTTTATAGTAACCAGTGATAGGTGAAAAGTCTCTGATTCATAGATCTGTGTCATGTTTCACTATGTTGTGTTCTAGTCTAGGCATAATGAGTGGTCTGTCCGGTAGATGGGGTACAGATTTATAGAGTCAGATCCTAGAGTCTGGACTCCAATGAGTGCATTGATGGAAGAATGCTTCAAAATAATACAGAAAGAATTCTCAACCTCCTGTTGCTGTGCAGTATGCCTGTAAAGCAGGTGGTGGCTGCCCTGAGAAGTTGAGGTAGTGATCAGTCACTGTAGCCAGGCTAACGATCTTCTAACTGGAATGACTGTTAAGTTTGATTTTATTCACTGATACAGTTGATTTCTGCTTATAGCCATGTTGTAGATCTCTTCCACATCTGATATGTTTGCCACTTAAATACCACCAAGATGTGTGATGGGTCAAGGCAATATTGATCTAGAGTAGGAAGACTCTTCTCTGTATGTAACTAGGAGTGCCATTTGTCTCTTTTGAAGATAGACTGTAAGTATCTATTTTCATGAGGTGACGTCTCCCAGCTTCTGAATTTCTACAGTCCTTCTCTGATTCGGAAGGGAAAAATAATTTGGTTGTTGACCCTGCTCTGGAGAGAGGAGAATACGTATAAATAAAGAAGCACATGCTCTTCTCTGTCGTCTTCTATCTGTGTGTGTTAGAAGACTGGCCAGGTACTGTTCCCACAGAGTTGTGTACTGTTGGGATTTTGTGTTGGTAAGGAATTTAAGAAAGTCTTTTCCGCATTGTTCTCATTCATGCACCTTGCTATAGAATTTGCAGCTAAGCTTCTGTCAGGCACCTGGAATCGAAGGACTTGGAATTTAAAGCATTGGTGATAACGTGTCCTCAGAGGCAATGTATTCAGAACTATCGTAGTTTGAATTTTTCTTTTTCTTTTTTTTTTTTTTTTGGTAGCTTTTTTTTTTCTCCCCTGTCATTGCTGTTTGCTTCTGTGTGAGTGTAACTTTGGGTGGCTGGGGCCTCACATACAGCTGTTCATGTAGCTTTCAGAAATTTACATCCATGCTGCTAAGACTTGACTGTCCTTTGTTACCAGAGTAACGAAGGGTTTAGAATCTTTCAAAATGCTTGTTCTTTCTGTAATGTGAAGCTGTGCCTTTGCTTTAATTGTAGACAGCTCATCTACAACTACCCTGAACAGCTTTTTGGGGCTGCTGGTGTCATGGCTATTGAACATGCAGACTTTGCTGGTGTGGAGCGTCTGGCTCTTGTTACAGGTATGTAGACTTGCCTTACTGTGTGACGCATGGAAGGCAGCATTTGTTTGGTCTTCAGTAAATGTCAGTGACTGATCACCTAGCTTTTACTTTCTTTGAGCTATTAGGGAGATCTGTGAACATGAAAAGTATTTAGCATAAGCTTTATTTTACACAACTTGCGTACAGACAGGTATGGAGGGCTACGAAATTAACCATAAATAACTTTAAAACTAAGTTGTGGATTTACCGGCACTCTGTTACCTGCTATTGAAAGAATACTCAGTTTCTGTTCTCAGTGTATAACATTTTGCTTGTAAAATGGTTGATTCTGAATCCTTCCTTCATAATGATGTAAACATGTTTTCTCTACCAGCTGTGAATAAGGGGTGATGATACTAAATGAAGAATAGCATTATGAACTGGTTAAATTGTCTTTTGTATTTTAAAAATACTTCAGATTAAGTCCATGCTTGAGAAGCGTTAGAAAAGTTTGTTTTCTAGGGAAAAGATACTTCAGCCATGGAACGTGCAGGATGATAAATCCACGAATTAATGCCACCTTGTTATAAATGTGTTTTACTGTAATAACAGAAGAGTTAAGGGTCATCCTATGTTAAAAATGCGGGCCTGAGTCATCAGCTTGGTGTGGACTTGAAATAACTTGAACAACCTGGATATTTTCAGTTGTGGTCAGTGATCAGGGAAATGGAGAGAGTTTGTTTTGCGGAGAGAAGAGAAAAGTTACCATCTGCTTTAGTCCATTAAAACTAAAACTGCAGTTGTATGCAGAACAAGTGGACAGTGATCAAACCACACTGGATTAAATCATAGAGCATAAGATGACATTTGTAGTACAGTATGCATTTTCCTTGTAGCTACAACTAAAGCAGTGCTGTGAACTAATGCGGATTAATAGAACGTATGTGAATGTGTGAATGAATGCATGTTAATGATTTCCACTGGGAAAGTTCTAACAGAGTGCTGGAACAGTATTCCATTCAGAAACATGCTGGTCTTTGTAGTATTTATGGTATGGGAGCTTGCAGATGGCGTACAGCGTGGCAGCTGTGGCATGCCGTGTCTCTTGATTCAGGAGAGTGATGGCCAGCCATTTTCAGCTGCTTCTTTAGGAGGTCAAAATGAACATGAGCACAAGTTTCAAAACAGCAAATTTGAAGTAGGATTTTATAAACATGCAACGAGCGAATAACGTTAAAACCTCAAACAGGTGTACATTTTAAGACACTGCATGTTGTTATCTGCCAGTATTATCTGGGTAGATCTCAAAAACTTTAGAGCTATTGTAGTTCTTCTGGCACAAAACACTGACATTTCAAGGGTTTACCAATGTCAGTAGAAGGCTTCTGGTACATACACTGACATCAGAAAAATTTGGCTTATCGATATAGTTACGTTGAATTTATTCCTATGCGGTTATGTGGATTTGTTTTCTTTCCTTTTTTGGTCTTGGCTAGAACTGAGGATGCTTTTTGACTTCATATAACCTTACATTTTTTAGGTGGTGAAATTGCATCAACCTTTGATCACCCCGAGCTAGTAAAGCTAGGAAGTTGCAAGCTGATCGAAGAAGTCATGATTGGAGAAGATAAACTCATTCATTTCTCTGGTGTGGCAATGGGTGAGTGTTTTAACAGGGATGCAATATGCATACGCTGCAATATGTATTAACTCTGTGCTAGCACTGTTCAGTTACCAGGATGGCAATGCCATCCATGACTTACCTAGCTTTTTCTGAATGCCTTGCTCTTCAATAAAACACGATTCCTGCAAAAATACATCTTTGTGGTTGAAAACTGTTCATTTACATAACATTAAACGTTTACATAAGCAATGGGGAGTATGGTATCCAGGATTTCTACTTGGGGTGATTAAATTGACGAGAGAAGTAGCAATCTGTCATGCTTCAAGACCTGGCCAGGTGTTCTAATAAAATACCAATACCGTAAATTTCCAGATGCTTGTTTTGAGATAAAAGATTCACTTCCTATTAAACTAGGAAATAGTTGGAGCAGCTCACTGGTGAAAGCAGTAGTATAGTGTATATCATTTCAATGTGCCTGTGAAATGTCATCACGCTTCCTCTCTTCCTTTCTACAAATCGATTGCTTTATGTAGAATTTAATTGCAGCGATAGCAAAACCATTTCAGACACTTTGTGATATCGTTGTCTCGTGCCATGTTAATGCTCTCATCTTACTGTTTTGGTTTGTTTGTTTGAAATCTTCCTGCGTTTGAACTTTGTAGGTGAAGCCTGTACCATAGTTCTGCGTGGAGCAACACAACAAATTCTAGATGAAGCTGAGAGGTCTTTGCACGATGCTCTCTGTGTTCTTGCCCAGACCGTGAAGGACACTAGAACTGTTTATGGTGGAGGTATTAAATTCTTTGCACTATGGACATGGTACACGTTTTGTATGACTATTCCACTTGCGTATAAAACATTTGCGTGTCTTCAACATACAGGTTGTTCAGAGATGCTGATGGCTAATGCTGTTGCAGAACTTGCCATCAGAACACCTGGCAAAGAATCTGTTGCAATGGAGTCCTTTGCTAAGGCTTTACGAATGGTAAGTTTGTTTAATCAGAGTGCTGGATTAATGTAAAGCTGCGAGAGCTCATTGGTTTATTGACTTCTGATATCAGACAGTTGCTTCTCTATCCAACTTCTGGCTTTCTAAAAACTCAGAAGTGAAATATAGTAACGTATCTTGGATGAAAAGTTACTGTTTCTACAAAAGCCTTTGTATTCTGGTTGATTTTATTTGTGCTCTAGTGCTATCCGGAAGTTTCTAGAAGTCTGCTGAAGGTTGCATCGTAGTAGAAATTAGAGTACCACAAGAAAATAACTTTATAGAATATTACAGTGCTAACAGACACTCGGTGTGAGGACCAGTTGCCTTCCGGTTTCTCTGTTTTAAATTAGGGAAACCCCTCCTTAGGGAATTAGACTGTGAGGAAGCTTCTCTCTTAAAAAAAAGCAACGAGAGAGTGAAGTACGACTTGGTGTTACCTCTTCTGTCAGCTCGTGCAGGGTTTGTAAACAGCGATCTGGTGGTTGGTGCTGACCAGTAAGCTGTGTTCTTAAATCCTCCAGTTGTAGTTTGAAGTGATGGACAGAGACGTGTTTCTTTCTGTCCATATGAAACAAGGTGACAAATCTGCTAATGCACTTCTGTCCTCTCAGCTGTTGTCTTAGCTTTAAACAAAAGGGTGGTTGGATTGTTTTTTCTATTTTCTGATCAGCGTAACAGATAATCTACTGTTCTTGATTAGCTGCTCTTGAAACTGAATGGTCAGATAGCAGTGTCAAAGTGTGTGATGTTCTTGACTTGTAGGAATCAGTCCATGTGTTAATTAAAACCAACTTGTGTTTATCTGCTTAGATCCCAACAATAATAGCTGATAATGCTGGCTATGACAGCGCAGATTTGGTTGCTCAGCTCAGAGCTGCTCACAGTGAAGGGAAGACAACTTACGGACTTGGTAAAGATCTTGATGTTATTTCTGTTCTTGGATTGGTGTTTGAGTGGGGGGGGGGGAGGGTTAGACTTACTGAATTTGTTTGTCACTGATAAATTCAGCTGGAAGAACTGAGTATATTGGTGCCACGGTAAGCGCAGTGATTAAAAAGATAATATTTGGAGAGGAATTTTGAACTTAAGGGAGGGACCTTGATGTGAATTACTTTGTTTAATACCTCCCCTACTATCAGTGTAGTTCATTTGAGCAGGTAAACTACCGGAATCTGACAACACAGTAATTTCCTTCCAAGTAAGCAAGGGAAGGAAAAAAAACCACACAAAACAAACCACTTCTTAACCTGTGTTTTCTTTCAGATATGAAAGAGGGTATCATTGGAGACATGGCAGCACTGGGAGTAACGGAAAGTTTCCAAGTCAAGAGACAAGTTCTGCTGAGTGCAGCTGAAGCAGCAGAAATGATTCTTCGTGTAGATGACATTATTAAAGCAGCACCGAGGTATGACTAGGGTGGCTGCATTGGTCAGTTACAGTAGTATGAAGTAACCTCCTTCCAAGGAAGAGTAACTACAGAAAAAGTCTCATTCTAAAACTATTTTATTTGAAATGAAGGCTGACATCTGACGTGCCAGCACTTGTTTTATATGAATTTTTTTGTATGAGCAATGTGAACAGACCTTTAGAGCCATCAGTGCACTCAGAATAGTGTTTGTGAGAAATGCCTGCTTAATCTGAAGACACCATCTACTCATATGCCACTTAGAGTACTAAAACATCTGCAGAAGTGGCTGACCGAAATGTAGGGGGCTTTTCTTTTAGAAGAATGCAGAGTTAAATGTGCAGCTGCTTCTGAAATAGAATCTGCACCTAAAACAAAATGGTGTTTGTTACAAAGCATAGGAAGAAATCTTACTTCTAGGCAGGTTATCCTGCCCCCACGAGGTAGTTTGCACTGTTTTATGACTCACAGTTCTTTCTTACTACGACCAAAGCTTGTGTCTTACCACAAAAGGCAGTACCATCTCAAAGCTGTGAGATGAAACTAGCACTGAATGCAAATCGTCAGTTGAAAAATAAAGGCAGCAGGGGGGAGGCTGGTCGACCTCAGCGCAGGGGAAAGCTTTCTCATTTTTCTTTTTCTCCCCAGAAAACGCGTACCAGACCATCGCCCTTGTTAAATCCTCCTGGTACCTGAGACTGCGTGGACCAGATCTCACTTAGTCATTTTTTTTTTTTTATGATTTAGTTTTTGTGAGGTTATGGAACAGAAGCTTAAGATGAGCAGCTCCATCGGCAATGGCAAGAAGAAACTGTCTTCAGCTTCTTTTAACTTATTTCAGTTTACGTGTGTTGTGGGTGAGATTCACTTCCACATAAAATGTGGGCTTTATACACCGTACAGCTTCTGTTCCTTTCCAATGTTCCACTTAAGATACACAGAAATAAAAAATAAAGCAGAATTCATCAGTGTTGTGTTGCTCCTTGTGTTTCATCTCATCACTCAGAGTTGAGATACTTGGAAGTGAACAGATCAGCTAATGCTAGGGTTGTTCTCTCACACTGGTGCATGCGCCGTCGTCACTGCCTTCTTCAGGTTGACTCTGTTCATTTTTTATAAGCAGTTTATTCCAGTCCTGGCTGCATAGGCTTGGAATCGGGATCCACGAAATAGGCTCTGAAGTTGTTATCCTTTTCTAGTGATAGTGGAGTGCTGTTTGTTTTCTGACGCTAAGACAAAAAGCTGAAGAGGGATTTTAGTCAGTGCCCGTAACAGTAACGTAAATCACACTGCAGCCTTTTGCACTGCAAATTTAATGTAGGATGCTTCAGAGGGAAATAGCTGGGAAGAAGTATCAACGTGCCGGATTGAGGAGTCTGCGTGTGTTATAGACAGGCTGCCTGTCCGCAAGTATCTGTTATTCAACGTAGGGCAGTTGGTGGGGAATTGTGCCATACTGCGTTGCTTTCCCTTTTTTTCTCGCCCTTTAACCCCGTTTCTGTTGTGAACTGTGCATTCCTTCCTATTTCAGTAGTTGGTGCAAAGGTAATGCTTTTCCTTAGACCAGTGCATTTACCAGGAGCTGAAGCAGCAGTGAAGCGTGTGATTCCTACAGCAGCCTTCACGTAGGTTTTGGTGGCGATTCTCAGTAGAGACGAGTGGTGGCGCCCCGTCTGCGTGGCAGCCTGCAGAAAGGAGCTGGCTGGGCTCCCTGACCCATCTGGCCCTTCCCAGAGTAGGAAAGAAGCGGCGTTAGCACCTTGGCAATTGACAGGGGCTGTCTGCCAAAGCAGGAAGATTAATTTGAAATCAGGAAAGTGTCTTATCTGTGCAAATGGTTTTTCTTCCTGAAATGAAGGGAATGTACTCACAGAATGCTCCTCCAAATCCAAATAGCACTTCAAATTACTGCGGTGATAGTACTGCCTTAATGCAAGCCTTCAAGAAGCAGGTGAAAGCACGTATTCCCCCACCACCCCAGTAAACAGAGTGCCGAGGTAGTTCTGTAGGAAACAAAATGTCGATGTTGAGTTAAAGCCCCAAATTCTTGTCGTGTTTGTAAAAAGAAATAGCTTGCTGGAAAAAGCTTAGGTAAGGACTGGGGAAAGGGAGGGTTCAGTTAGTTACGAGGTAAGATAGTTCAATGAGACTCTGGAGCGTTTTATTTAATTTAATGAATATAGCAAGTACACTTACGTAGGTGCCAGCCGGATCCAAATGCAGACTTCATTTAACAAGCTAGCGAGTGTGAACGGAGTCTATATATATTTTCAGAGAATGTTTTGAGAATGACGTTAAGCAGTCACAAACCAGCACCGGCTCCAAGGTTTCAGGGGCAGCCAGCCGTCACTGCTGCCTGCTGTGGGACAGGGCTGCCTTCCAGTAAACTGCTGTGGAATCAAAAGCTAAAGACTGTCAAGTCACGTTGTACTGCATCTCTGTTCTGTGCTATACAATCAAAGCAAAACACACTTTAGAAGTTCTGTGCGTTTCCAAGGGAATCTGATGAGGTCTGAGTTTGGCAAGCTGGAGCCGTATCCGGCTGGACAGTCGGTAGGCTTGCCTCAGCTACAGCTCCTGCGTGAGCCTGGAGAGGTGGGCTCCCAGCCCCCTGGTTCCACATGCAGGGTTCCTTCTGCTGCAGCTGTGGTTCTCCTGTTTTAGCCAGGGCTTTGGTTTTCTTTGCTACTGCATTAAACCTCAGCATGCAGCTGCCCCTAGGGCAGACCTTACAGACGCTAGAACCAGCAGAACCACATCCAGCTGCCCTCACCATCATTCTAATTGCTACTTGACAACAACAAAACCAGAGTGGTTACAGATCTTCCGGGAAGAAGACGGCAGCTGGAAGAACAGAGCTCTCTGCTGCATGTTGTTTCCTCTGTCGTGCTTTGGGCCAGCAGAGATCAGCAGACCCCCGCTCCTGGCTCAGCTTTGTTGGTGGGAGGTGGTGATGGTTTCTCACTGAGCGAGATTTCAATCACAGCCCCAGAGCGCTTGCGGGGCTCAGGGCTCTCCTCTGACCACCTCCCCACCCTGCGCACCCCCTTGGCCACCTTGGGGGCATTGCGGCAGGGGTTGTGGTCGTAGATCACCAGCTTGAGGCTGTGCAGGTGGGCCAGGCTGGGGAAGAAACGGATGGAGTTGCGATCCACGTCGATCACCTCCAGAGAATGCATGTGCAGGAGCACGGAGGGGAACTCGGCCAGCAAGTTACCTGAGAGCCAGATGGAGCGTAGCTCGCGCAGGCCCCGCAGGCGGGTGGGCAGCGTGCGCAGCGCGTTGGAGCCAGCGTGCAGAGTCTTGAGCAGGCTGAGCTCACACACCACCTCGGGCAGCTGCTGCAGGCAGTTGGACTCGATCCAGAGGGTCCTAAGGTTCTGCAGGAGCCGCAGCTCGAGAGGCAGGCTGCAGAGCTTGTTGTTGCCCAGGTAGAGGATGCAGAGCTGCTTCAGTGCGCACACGGCCAGCGGCAGTGCTCGAAAGTTGTTGAAGTCCAGTGCCAGAATCTGCAGGTTCTGCAGCTGCTCCAGCTCAGGAGGGAGTTGTGTCAGGTTGTTGTTGCTCAGGTACAGCTTGACCAGTTCCCTGAAGGAGCAGATGTGCAGGGGCAGCCTCCGCAGCTGCCTGCCACTCAGGTCCACCATTTTGTCCACGGGCATCTCCTCCAGGTCCTCCAGGAGGTACTTCTGGCACTCATCGGAGGGCACAAAAGCGACAATGGCTTTCAGGCTGTTGCCCATCTCGGGTCCTTCTTCGTTTGGAGACTGAGGGCTGGGGCCAGCCTTGGCTTCCTCCCGTTGCGCGCTGGCCTGGTGGTAACTCTGTCTGCCCAATATAAGGCTCTGTTTACATGGCACCAGCCACTAATCTCAAGAGCTCTGAAATGTTCCTGATAATGGAACGAGTGTTTGGTGATGGTTGCAGACGTGGTGACCTGCAGCACAGGCCTCCTCCTGCCCCACAGTGCTTGCTGCCCCTCCGCTCCCCAGGAGCCATCCTCCCCCCGGCCTGCACGCTGCCCCTGCCCTCTGGCTGCGTCCAAACAGCTGCTTCAATGTCCCCTCACTGCGCTGTGGCGGTGCGGTCTGTGCAGCTGGCACAGTGCTGGGGATTGGCTGCAGAAAAGGACTGAAGACTGAATTTTTCAACTACAACGTTAATTAAATTTTCAGCAGAAATGTTGGCTGTGATCGAGCTGCTGTTTGAAATACCTGTCAGGACTTGACCGACTTTGCGGACGAGTGGCACTTTTATGGACTTGCCTTACAAGGTGCCAAATACACAGTTGAACAGTGTAACTTGCCACCCAGTACTTATCTGGAACCTTTCACACAAATCCTTGGCAAACAGCTATCTTTAGCTGCTCCAGTGTTTATGTTATAATGTAGTCACGTTTACTACAGCCCCTGGCACCCTGAGCCACGCAGGGCCTTCTCATTGGGTTCTGCTTTGCATCTTGCCCGAATCCCCGCTCCACACACGTGATCACAGCCAGCCCAGGCTGCTCTCCTGCTGCCTTCCAACTGTGTGCTGGCTGTCTCTGGGCTGAGACCCGGTGGTAAACTGCTGTGGGTGTGCGTATACCAGGCCATGGCTCTGCCGTACCTCCCAGAGCTACGTCAGGCAGGGAGAAGGCAGAGCTGTCAGGCAGGGAAGCAGCCTGCCCAGCAGCTGGCCCTCTGCCCTCTGCAGCCCAGCACTGCCTTTTTCCACACTTACCCTATGGAGGCTGTTTTCTTCAGGCAACTTGCAGTCACTTTCTGGGGGTCAGGTGCTATACAACCCACAGACGTGAGTGTCGGGAGCCATGTATCCTTAGGAAAACAAAAGGCAGGGCAAACAGGAGTTTGAGAAAAAAGCAGTGTCAAACAGGCTAGGTGGCCTCACGATCTGCAGTTAGATCTGGTGATACGGAGGTATATACAGTGGGGTATAGGGTATAGGGTGTTTCCTGGAGTCTGCACTGTGCAGAAGCAATGACACAAAGTGTACGGAGGTTTGCAGGAGCACAGCACAGAGGGCAGGTGGAGATGGAGAACAGTGAGTACTACAGCCTGATGCCACAGAACTGGTGCTGAGGAGCCAAGTGGAACGTGGAGCTGGGGAACAGAGACTCCTTTTGTGATCACCTGCAAAGGCGTTTGGTACAAATACTGTGGGCTGAGGGGTCAAATTTACACCCATAACAAAGACATGTCCCATAGGCAAATCCCCTCTGAGACCTGCTGGTTACACAGCATAGCAGCCTATAGATGAGAAGCTGTCAATAATGTGATTTAGATATAGTTTTCTTAATAAGCCATATGGAGACATATATGCAATATATGTTATGTCTATAGACACGTCTATGTAGATGTATTTTTCTACTTGAGTTATTTCTACTTAATGAATCTTTTAAGCTTCAGAAAAAATATTTCATTGGAATTTTCTGCACTGTAGCTTAATCATTATTCCAGCTTATCAAAAAAAGTCACAATGACCTTTTATTGCTGCGTTTTGTACCTCTGTTGGCTTCAGCAAAGGTCTGCTTGGAACACAATGTGAGATCAGTGCTTGGGAAAAATAACCTTCAGGTTGCGGGATAATAAATGTCTGCATTTGCAATAAAATGAACGATCCTGGACCTTCTGAGAATCACTGACTCAATGGAGAACATGAAGCAGAGACGGTCCCCTCTGCAGGCCCACTGCAGTGCTCTGGAAGTCGCTTTGCATCTCTGGAGCTGCTCCTCATGCCCTACAACATGAGCATTAGTGACTGCCCAGAAGCATTCATGGCATTTGAGGAAAAGTTCAAGCGATAAAGGTGCTCAGCACAGACATTGCCTTGCTCCTGTCAAAGTGACAGTGCTGCAGCAGAGGGCTCTATTGTGCATGGAGGGTGTGGGAGGGCTTTGTGAGCAGTGCTGCTGCTTTCTGAGAGCTTTACATTGTAAAGCCCTCTCTTTGGTTAGCCTGGTGTATTAAAGCAAGAGGCTCGAAGGAACAGTTTTGAGAAATGTCCTCACTAATTGCTGCACATCATTTGATACAGATTTATTTTAAATCTATGACTGGCATTTAGATCCCTTCTTCGCTCACCAATGTTGTACATTTGTTCTTTTTTCTTCATTGGAACATCACCCCTAGAGTAGGTGATGACTCCTTAGCTTGGCCTGGTTTTGTCATTCATTCTTTTTCATGTGCTTTCAGATTCCAGAGGCTCAAAAAGTCCCATAAGGAAGCACCAACCCCTCCCAGGGGGTTGGTGGGCTGCTCTTTACTGTCTATCACATCACTCTGTTTTTAATACCATTGCTTTCCTGCCAGCCTGAGGTAAGCTCTGGTGCCAGGTGGGGCGGGTGCAGCCAGGAACAGTGGGGAAATCAGTCCAAGTGAGCTGCTCCGACAACAGAGCTCTGGATCAAAGTAGCCTTAACCAAGAAAACTACTGGCTGTTTATTGCTTTGTCATCTTTTTTACTTTTAAGACCCATTGACTTTTTTTTTTTTTTTTAATTTTTTTTTTTTTTTTGGGGGTGGAAATCATAATTATATCTGGGCGGGAGCTCTGGTGTAAATAGGGGATTAACCTTCAGTTGTTAGAGGATGGCTTCTCACCAGCCAACCAAGCACCTATGTGCTCAGTCCTGCTCCATGTAGAAGTGAGTCAGTTGTGTGTTCTGTCTTCTCTCTCTGCCTTTGATACTCCTGGCCTTCTTGTCATTAGAGCAGGCTTGAAAAATAGCTTATGCAGAGGGAAGCAGGCAGCTCCTTGGACTGCCTTCTCTCTCCCGTGCTAACAGGAGCCAAGACTCCCCCATTTATTATAATTACATGAAAGATACTAATGATTATCAGTAAATATATTTTTGGCCTAGATTGTGCCCTGGCTATCTGTGCCCAGCTTCTCTGGGCACCAATATTTGCTCAATCCAGTGGTTGCTCTTAGAACCAATCCCTCCACTTGCTGCCAGAGCTCTGACCTCCTCTGATTGATTGACCTGGTGAGCAGCTCCCAGCTCACAGCAGGGTATAAAAAAGGGGACTTCAGAGGAAATGAACACTGTTGGACTCAGGGCCAGCTGAAGCCATGAGGGCCATATTGCTGACTGTGGTTTACATCCCCTTCACCGTGGCCTTGCAACGGTAAGAGCGTGCCGAGCCTCCCTGGCTCCTCCTGTTCCAGCTGGCTCCTGGCATGACAGTGATTATTGCTACTGGGGTCTCCAAAAAGATACAAAGAAAAGCGTACAAGGACTCTAGGAAGGAGATCCAGTTAGCTTTCACACAGTTTTTTTTTATTTGTGTAGAGTCTCACTCGTCCGATTCAAATCTATCAAGACACGACTTAAAGAAAAGGGAGAACTGGAGGAATTCTGGAGGAATCATCACCCTGATATTTTTGCTCGGAGACACCTGTATTGCTTCCCTCCAGATCTCACTTTGTCAGTAGGAACTGCTTCAGAAAGGCTGTATGACTACATGAACGTAAGTACGGTTATGGTAATGCAACTGTGTGGGCTCTCTTCCACTGAAGGTAGATTTTTTTCCACTTGAAATGGACAACACTTGAAATAGGGTCTCTCCACTGTAGGACTTGAGATGGGAGACTCCTTGTAAATACTAGGTCATCAAAATTAGTTTAACAGCCTGCAAAATACAACGTGTATCGATGGAGGTTAACATGGGAACTTGACAGAAAACTGATATAATCTATCAGAGGTAGTTCTGTGATGAGTTTAATTTTTGTACAGATCTGTTTCAGCCTTCATCAGGTCTTCAAACAAATTTGGAAGGTTTGCGTCTATCAATCTCGGGTGAAGACTGGGCAGAATCTGATTAGTTCAGATTTATCAGGATCTTGTATGTCTACATGTTATAACAGATCCCCAAGATCTCATTTATTTCATTACTTGGAGTCATAAATCAGTGGCAACGAGGGCCCAAGTAGAGTTTTTATTCTTTTGCTTTATCTGCTGAGCCTTATGTGTGTTACATATTTGAGACTGACCTGGGTCTGTACACCGAGAAAGGAAAACGCTGAATTTCACTGGATCTGAGACAGGTAAGTGAGCAGGTCAACCATCCTATGAGCCGTCCTGGTTTTACCATTTTGTCTGTTTTGTTGGTCTGTCTGCTGCTTTCTTTGGTTGATCTGTTATGTTTGTCTAAAGAAAAGCGAAGTTGCAGAGATGTTGTAGAGGCTGCAGTGGGCAGTGGGGGGAAGGTGAATTATTCAGAAAGAGCTTTCTGACATTTGAGGCTCATGAAGAAGTCTCCAGATAAGCTGGAGATGTGAGTAAAGAAGAACAAAGGCAGGGAGTTTTCAGCCTGCTCTTAACTTATCAAAATAACTAAACAAAAGCCACTTCCCCAGCATATCCAGCTTGCATCTGTAACAGTTTTGTGAGGGGCTTTTGCAAGTTTCTGGGATATATATATTTTTTCTTTTTTGACCAAAGCGACAGAGAGCTGCCTCAGTTTATAGGTTAATCAGTATGAGGTTATTTGATACAGAAACAAGCAACTCACTGCTGTACAACTGGATATTCTATTACATAGCATGCGTGCTTGCATTATGGTTATCTTGTTAAGACTGTAAACTCCAGGGTCACAAACTGTATTCAGTGTATTAATTAACAAGCATACACAAGGAGATACATACTCAAATACTTTTTATTGTTACAAAAGACTTGTGCCTTTGAATACCAGAAATGCTTCATCCTATAAATAGGTCTCTTAATGCTAAAGTGCTCTTTCATGGCCAGATACAGGCACTCAGACAATTGCATGCTGTGTGTTGATAAGCTCTTCACTTCAGCAATCACATGTCCACAGATATCTCTATCTTCAGCTGATGCCCAAGGACGGTCAGTGGTTCCTTTAACCACGGGATGAACTTTACTCTGTACGTTAGATACAGTCTGTGGAACAGAATTTGTTTCTGACTTGCTCATAGCTGCTCATTGCAATAGGCCCTAAGGAAATCACAGGTTCACTACCTCGGCAGTGGGACTGACTGGGTTGTCCTTCCCAGGCACAATACTATGGAGTCATCAGCGTTGGCACACCGCCTCAGAGCTTCACCGTGGTGTTTGACACCGGCTCCTCCAACTTTTGGGTCCCTTCTGTTTATTGCATCAGCGAAGCATGCAGTAAGAAACCTTCCTGTTCCTTGTGCTCCCAACATCCTGGGTAAATTGGCTGCAGTCAAGCAAATATCTAACTGGCATTTGATTTTCTAATAATGCCACATGTGGGCAAAATTTGGAAAGGGCCAAGGGGTTGCTCTCTGAAATTATCAGGGGTTTGTGGGAGGGAGTAGCCCCAAAGCCCTTGCTGGCCTGCTCCTTCCTGTGCCGGTGGCAGACAGGGTGGGCAGTGTCAAGCAGAAGGCGTGAAAACAGACCCAGGGAGTTACAAACCAAAAATAACCCCCGAGGTATTCTGAGAGCAGAAAAAAATGGGGTGTCTGCAGGGGAACAGTGCCTCTGTTGATGAATTTTTCACACCGAAAGTCAAAACTGCCTTGCCAGCATCGCAGCCAGTTCTACATGGGGAGCAGGTGAACGGCCTGGCCCTTCTCTTGGGATGCAGATGTGGTCTGTTTTGTGCAGGGGTGCACCAGAGGTTCAAGTCCTTTCTGTCAGATTCATACGAGCATGGTGGGGAACCCTTCTCCCTGCAGTACGGCACCGGGCAGCTTCTGGGCATTGCAGCCAAGGACACGCTGCAGGTGAGCCTCCGGACGGGTGGAGCCTTGGTTATTGAGTCTGAAATGTGCCTAATTCATTGGCACTGATGGTGTCTTTCACCTCTTCTTTTTCTCCTACTGAACAGATCAGTAACATCTCCATCAAGGGGCAGGACTTCGGCGAGTCAGTGTTTGAGCCAGGAATGACCTTTGCCCTTGCCCACTTTGACGGTGTCCTGGGCCTGGGCTACCCCTCCCTAGCAGTGGGCAACACTCTGCCTGTGTTTGACAGCATCATGAACCAGAAGCTGGTAGAGGAGCCAGTCTTCTCCTTCTACCTGAAGCGGTCAGTCCTAGCAGTGGCAGGGCCAAGCAAGACACAAATGCACTTTAGTTCTTGATAGAGGCAATGAAGCATCTATGTAAATCTTCAGATCTAGAAAGTAATTGCTCTCATTTCATTAATTTTGTTTTCCTTTGATTTTCCAATGGGAAAAAATACAGTGAAAAGGAAAATATATTGGTGTGTGTGTGTGGGGGGGGGGACCACCAGTTTTTGGACAGACATTTGTTGTAGCTGGTCATGGACAAAAGAGCTCCTAACTCAGACTGGAAGTGTGCTGAGCTGCTGGAGGTTTCCCTCTCACTGATGGAGATGAACAGAAATGCAATGCTACACCCAAGTGGCTGCATTTAAGAAGAAAAATGTTGCTCTCTAATATGAACCCGTCTGTAACTCCACTAATTTGTCTAGATTTAATTCTGAGTGAAGAGAGCAACGGGCTCAATGTGTTCCTAGTGCCTGCTGTCAGCCCTTGGCAACTCACAGTACATTTTCTCAGAGAGTGCTGTGAATTGAGATATATTCAGTTATAATTCAGAAATAATCGGGTTCAGCCATCCATGCTTGCATTTAGAAAGCACTGCGGTTTGTCTTTTCCTTTTAAGACAGATCTAGTTTTTGTACTCCAACATACTCCCATGCCTCTGCTGATGCATGCTCTTCTTCCAGGGGAGACGACACTGAGAATGGTGGTGAGCTGATCCTGGGGGGCATAGACCACTCCCTCTATAAAGGCTCAATTCACTGGGTCCCAGTCACTGAGAAAAGCTACTGGCAGATACATCTGAACAAGTATGTATACACCACGTGGTGGAATTCACCCCCCCAGGTAAAGTCCACAGAGGCAGAAACGCTCAGCAATGCAGATGAAAGAGACTGTAGTGTTTCCCCTTTGTGGGTCTCAAAGAGGAGGTTTGCCAGGACAAGTCTGAGGACTATCAGCTCTCTGAATCTGCTGTGGTGTGGGTGGCTGGTTTCTGTGAGGGCATTTTAGAATGCTTTAATATGATTCAATAATGGTCAGACTACCTCTTGGTGGACTATTCATGGAAGTGGCCAAGGCACCAAGGAATTGAGTCCAGCCCCAGGTCTTGCTCTAATATTTCTTCTGAACCTTGGCCAAAGTTGTTCACATCCCTTTGTTTGTACTGCATAAAAGCTATGAAGACCCATGAGGACGCTCATCAGCAAATGACTGGGGCTGCAGGAGTCCTGGGAGAAAAGTGAGTCCACACGTGGGTCTTCCTAGAGCTGCTTCTTTTTGTTCCTCATTTTTAAAAGGCATTCTTTTATTTTCAGACCAGGAAAGCTTGTCAGCCAGTTCACTTCAGATTGTGCCCTGACTCTGAAGTCAGATAGCAGTGGTATATTGCTTCAGATGCAGTGTGTATACCATTTGTTTAAAGATGCCTTGTTTTCCACTTGCAGTATAAAGATCCAGGGCCGGGTGGCATTTTGCTCCCATGGCTGCGAAGCCATCGTTGATTCTGGCACTTCTCTTATCACCGGTCCCTCGTCACAAATCAGGCGATTACAGGAGTATGTTGGGGCAAGTCCATCACGTTCTGGAGAGGTAATAACTATGCAACCAGAAAGCAGACAGAGAAAGAAGAACTGGTGTTTGGTGCAAAGAGCTTATAGGGTGGGAGAAAGAAGAAAATATTCAAAATAATGGCTGAGGAAAAGCCTTGTCTCTAAGACAACACTGAACTCAGTGCTGTGGTGGTTCTGATGCATCTACCTTGTTGCCCCAGCCCTCCTCCCAGTGTCTACCTCCTCTCCAGTTCTCTGCAGTGATGGTGTGTAAGCAAACAGTGGGGGCATCTACTTAAGGAATTGTTCCATAGCCCCCATTTTTTCCGAAAGGTATTTTTTTCTTTTGGAAAATCAGAATGGTACTACCTTGCCAAGTACCCAGCTATAGCTGTGGGCTCTCCAGAGCTGGAAGGAATTGATGGCCATCCCAGTCAACATTAAAAAGAAATGGCAATGGAAAGGTGTGTTAATTACGGTCCCAAATGGCTCTGCTGGTGGACCTCCCGCTGCCTGCTCTGTCTGCAGAGCAAGAGTCTTCATGCCAGGGCTCCTGGGAGGGACGTGTCCAGGTTGCTCACAACGTTGGCTCTGGGTAAATGAACCCCAGGAGTACAGGACAGACCTCACTGCCTCTTGCTCTCCCTGCTCAATGCTTTTCTTGTGTATCCTCATTGTTTGATACCTCTTTCCTCTTGCATCCCCCTTCCTGACACCAGCCAGCACTCCCCCTCCTCACTGCCGTTCCAAGGAGCACCTCCACCTCTTCCAATCAGCTGAGGTGGCTGGGATTTGTCTCTTCACGGCTTCTCCAGTCACACAGCTGTACTTCCGGCTACCCACACTTCTCTCTGGCGGTTACACGAACTGAGGCTGCTGGAGATTGGGCTGGTCACCGCCCTCTCAGCAGGGATGTCTCTCTGCCACCTACTGTTACTTTTCCAAGCCCTGGCAATGTCTAAAGCACTGAGACAGTGAGCCTGTGATGGCTAATCCGAGCCAGCTCCAGGAAGGAGGCAGCTTATTTTTCTGTGCATTATTGCTGACCTTTGGCTGACTCCCACAGTCAATTTTTACTCTGCCACGCTCCAGCGCTGCAAGTAAAACCACCGCCTGCAGTTCTGGGTGACTCCACAGTTGTCTTGATCATGACAACACTGCACTTTGGAGAGAATTAAGTGTTACTTTTGCCCTGTGCATGGGGCAAAGTTCAGAGAGAAAGTGAGCTTTAGTCTGCCTCCCTTTGTGAGGGGGAGACCTGGAGATGCTTCTGTGTAACTGTTGAAGCTTTGGGCTTCTTTTTCAGTTAAACCTTACATTTTGTTTTCATTAAAGTTTTCAGGCACGTGTTAAAGAGTCTGTTTTGATAACAGGTTGTTTCTATAATCGTACGTACTCATGGATATAGATAAAATAGGTAATTTCAAAGTTGATGCCTTGCTACTATATAAGCAAGGAATGCGTCATTTCAGCATAAGGATACTTATTCCAATGCTGACATCTCAGATTCTGTAAAAACAAACCTAAAAGACATTCTTTATATCACTGTTCTTTTTTTCAAACCACAGGCAGGCTGAGTGTGTTGGCTCAAATTTATCCTGGTGTAAGCAGGTGCATCCATCAGTGATTTTACCAGAACTTTTATCTCTTTCCAGAAAGGATTAATTTGCTCTGAATGTACCGACAATGTAAATTAATTGTGTCTTGCTTATCACATCCTGCAAATCACTGTGCTGGTTCTCTTACCCTTCTCTATCCTGGGGTTTATCTTGCTCTAATGGCATGACACCTGCTTGGTATGCAAAAGATTTACGGCTATATTTTGATTAAGTTGATTTAACAACAGCAAAAATAGTGCCTTCCTTGTAGGACTTTAAATGCTACAGTTTGCCTCAAAGATCCCTCTGGGCTTGGAGCACTGTGCAGTTCCATTTCACACGCTGGTTGGTTGGTGAAATAGCTGGGAGGCCAGGAAATGATCTGCTGGGTTACTGTAAGCAAATGCATTATTTATAGAAATTAATGCACATGCCAGCATTTGGTCCTTTTTCTGTTCTTTAAATCCCACTCCAGTGCAGGGTAACATATGAATATATGAACGTATAAACATATAAAGTGAGCTTTCTGAGTGGGTCCCTTTTTTTTTTCTCCTGAAGCAGTGATGTTACCTTCAATAATGTACTGCATGGGCTGGAGGCAGCTCCAGGACCCCACCACAGCCCGGCACCTGGAGGGGTTCTGCTCAGCACACCTTGCTTCCCTCTTCTTACTTGTGGGACACAAACTTGGTTTTGTACACGGGGAACATCAGAATGTCCCTGCACCTTGTCCCTTTGGGGCGTGCAAGGCTTTTCAGAGCCCCCGGGGGCTTTGGTGCAGCTGCTATGACCCAGTGCTGGACCTGTGGGCAGTGCTGGGGCATGAGTCGCCCTAATGTTCCTCTGCAGTAAATTCACCATTAGCAGTGGCAAAAAGCTTGAATGCAAAGGACAGTATTTAAAAAAAGGCAAATCAATCACATGCCAACCAGCGTATTGCATACAGTTTCTTGTAGACTGCAGAAGACTGTCCAGCTTGCCCCACATCAGCTTCACCATCGGGCACCACGAATACAAGCTGACAGCAGAGCAATACGTCATGAAGGTGCGTGTCCTCCTGGCTCTCTGTTCCTGGTCAGGGCTGGAAGAGCCACTGCGAGGAGACGTTCTTTCTCTTCCAGGAGTCCATCGATGACCAAACCTTCTGTATGAGTGGCTTCCAGTCTCTTGACATCCCAACTCGCAATGGTCCGCTCTGGATTTTAGGAGATGTTTTTATGTCTGCCTTTTACTGCATTTTTGACCGTGGGAATGATAGAGTGGGATTTGCAAAATCTGCTCACAGGGATGATTATTAGTGAGTTGTAATAGCATTCATTCTGCATCAGCATGGATGCTGATATAACAGTTTTGAGCAGACCTGTGAAAAAGGACTAAAGGTGAAACTCTGAACCAGAATGCAGACCTCCTCCTCAAGTTTTTATTGCTCAGGGCAATCCTTGTCCCCAGTTATATACTTTGGTTCAATGTCTATGTACTTACAACTGGGATAGATGTCCTTCCTGAATAACTGGTGAACACCACAGCTCTCTGGATGAAGAGAGCTCATCTCAGCACGTTGTGCAGCTCTGCAAGAGGGCAGGAAGGATGAAAATGCTGAACAGCGTAAGACTGAGAGTACAGCAGTTAGAAATGGTTGAAGCTAATCCCAGTCTGGTTTGTTTGTAGCCTTTTTTATTCCTGTACGCCATTTCCATCTCCTTTCCCCACTGACTTCATTTTCCTTGTTATGTTCTTGCTTTGGCAACCTTATCTTCTTCCTGCCCTGTACATTCTGTTGGGTTTGCTCCAACCAATTCATGTGAAGGGGAGCTGTACTGATCCCTGAGTGACCACAATGCTTTCTGATGCCTCCTTGCAGACAGCTTACAGCTCTCTCAAACCTGCTCTTCCCCTAGGTTTGTTCTCTTGACTTTTTACTTCTCCTGCTCTAGGTCTTGGTGTTCAGTGTCATTTGATTTTGACCTTCTGGGTTCAGGGTATCTATTTGCATTGCAAAAACCAGACTGCAGTCCACACAAGGGGAGTTGCTGAACTTTCTGCAGTTGATTGAGCCAAAGAAGATTTACCAAAATGATACCAACCAGAATATTTGTTTTGATTGTTAAAACTGCTGCTGCCTCTGTGCGTGCAAATAAAACTTAACCAAATGAAATCTGCATTGGACTCAGTGGTGCCTTGGTTTTTTTTCCTTCTAGCGGCTCCGGCCATGCCAGGGCCACCTGCTCTGAGGGGGTTGAGAGGGTCAGCAGCAATTAAATATACAGCTTGCTTGGCAGCCTTGGGGGGGAGAGATGGGACATGCTTGTGCTGCTCTTCTCTGCCCAGACCTGAAATACTTGTGTGTGGAAAGCCTCCAGTGAGGCTGGTGAGAAAGGCCATGACTTGAAGGCCTGTATGTGAAGGATCAAATTTTCTCCATCAGGCTTAAATGGTGTGTTATATCTCACCTCCCCTCACAGCTGGGCCTGATGCGAGGTGGGGCCAGGAGGGAAGGCTACAGTGGTGGTATATATGGATTGTATTCACCTTCGGTGAATACAGGCATCAGGCATTGGGTACAGTCTTGGTAATGTGGGCTGGGACCAGCTGGGTGGAGTCCATGGTCTGGGTGCAGCTGCAGGGTGATTAGGAACCTGTGCAGCTTTGGTGTCCCTGGGATAGAGATGGACAGCCATGAGGAGGTGTCTGGATGAGCTCTGTGCACAGGCAGCAGAGTGTCTGCTGGGATCTTGGCAGGGTTACCATCATGGGTCTGAGATTTAAGGCTTCAGCTGTAAGACTTGGTAAGTATTAACAGGGTGGGGTGGTTTGTGTGTAGGTATCTCAGAGGTGTTGATTATTCCTTCAGATATGAAATATTTTCTCTCTCTGGTGTGTGTTTTTACAACTCTGTATTTGCAACTACATTATGTTGGACTTTTGATACAACAGCTATCAGCCTGCAGCAATAGCAACTCATCTGCCATTTGTTTCTTGTTGTGGGAAAGTTTAAACTGTATGAAGTTAGCGCTTATCTCATGCCTCCCTTGCCTTATCTCCTCCTTGTGCATATCATTCTGAGAGAAGAATGACCACAAGAAAACTTTATTTGGAAAATATATATATATTTTTTGTCATAAACTGAGGTAAAAAGAAGCATCCACAAAGAGGTATCAATCATTTAGCAGCAGCCAGTATTTTTGTTTTCCCTGTTGTGTAGCTGACTTAGAATTCTGGTACATTTCCATTATTTCCAAAATATGTATATTTTCCTTGAATGGGAGATTGCAGGAAAAGTTAGAGATCTGCTGTTTATGACTGAGGATTTTAAAGGCAGTGGGATGTGTCTCTATAGCATGCTGACAGCTTGGCTCTATGAATCCTGGCATGGAGCATAAACACATTTTAGAAATACGTGGAAAATCATAATGAGCATTCGGGGAGCATTCCTCTCTTTATTCTGATGCATCTCATCCTATTTGACATCACCTGATAGGGTCGGGGTATATAAATATGTTAGAAAACCACATTGCTCCCATCACTTCCTCAGTCTTTTTGAGCTTTGCCCACTTCTGTGGGTTTGCATCTCTGTTCCAGGTAGACATCAAATTGACTTGCATGGTAGTCCACATTTCTACCAGAGGTGTTTCTTGACAGTTCAATACAGTCAAGACATCTGTGTTTCTCAAAATGCCTTTATTCATGCAATAATTCTACATTCTTTATGCCAGTGAACATGAATTGTGAATCGCTGGGGCTGCTGAAATTGTCCGTTTACTACGCTAAGGCAAATAGTTTACCAGAAGAAGTGCTAAAGGGAGCACATCATCCCAAAAGAAAATTCAATATTGAAGTCAGAGCCTGAAGATGTTTGCAACAGTGAGACAGAATAAATGCGAGGAATTTTTTCTGCTAATTCATTCCAGTACTAGCTTCGTTGTGAGCTAATGAATGGAATATCATAACTAACCTGGAGCTGGCCTGCTATGCGTGAAATACTGTTTGTTTACTGCATAACAGACTGTGGGACTTCAGAATTGTCATCCCTAACCTAACATCTTTCAGTATCTAATAGATGCCTCTGTGGGACCTAACTGAAGCTTAACCACCCAGTGGCTACTGTATGGCCCCCCCTTGGCCTTCACTGGAGGAGCATTGTCACTGGGGCAGGGAGTGCAGGCAGAGTGAGTGGAAGTGGCAGCAAAGTCACTGCTCATGAGATGCACAAAAGTCTGGTGGATGGCATCAGTGTGTGCTCTCAGCAGCAGCCGTGCTGAGAAGAAAATGATTAAAGATGAGGAGGGCTGGACAGTGAGAATCTGGGAAGGCTTCTGCAGGCTGAGCATGCTGAGACAGATCAGCTGACGTCTGAGCTGGGGGTATGAACATAGAATCATAAAATTGTTTTAATTGGAAGGGACCCTTAAATGTCACCTAGTGCAACCCCCCCTGCAATGAACAGGGACACCTACAGCTTCATCAGGTTGGTCAGAGCCCCTTCCAGCCTTACCTTGAATGTCTTCAAGGACAGAGCATCCACCAACTTTCTGGGCAACCTGGTCCAGTGCCTCACCACTCTTATTGTAAAAAAAATAAAAAAAAATAAAAAAAAAAATTCCTTATATCCAATTGAAATCTCCCCTCTGTTAGTTTGAAACCATTTCCCCTTGTTCTATCACAATAGACCCTGCTAAAGAGTCTGTCCCCTTCCTTCTTATACCTCCCTTTAGATACTGAAAGGTCTTCCAGAGCCTTCTCTTCTCTAGGCTGAACAGCCCCAGCTCTCACAGCCTGTCCTTGTAGGAGAGGTGTTTGTTCCATCATGGATGGAACGTGATCCATGGATCATTTTTGTGGTCCTCCTCTGGACATGCTCTGACAGGTCTACATCTTTCCTGTGCTGAAGACTCCACATCTGGACACAGTACTCCAGATGAGGTCTCACCAGCACAGAGAGGCAACATCACCTCCCTTGACCTGCTGGCCAAGCTGCTCCCACTCCCTAGTGAAAGGTGTGTAAAGGAAGATAGATATTGAAGATGTGTGGTGGGACTGGGCTCTAAGTGTGGATCTGTGGGAGTTTTATATTAAAAGCAGAGTCATTTCCAGTTTCTGGATTAAATCTCCTTTCAGAGGGAAGAACAGTTCCTCAGTTCCTACTTTGTAATGATAGAGCTAGATAGTAGACCAGATTTTCTCCACAACTGCTGAAAATCCTTCCTATGTCTGTGCTGTCAGCTGCGGCTCCGCACGAGTGGAGGCCTCAGATCAGTTACCTCTGCTGCTCTCCTTCTTGAGAGAGGGCCATGGCCCCTGGATAAGCTGTATATGTGCTCTTAGGAGCACAGACCAAGACTCATACCTCCCATGTGTAGTTCATCAGAAATTCTGCCTCTTCCATTCTTTTTAATGGAGTTTTAATATGAAGTATTTCATTTTTATTTTTCAATCTGTAGTGGCATAGCTTCAGCAGGAGCATAGCAGGCTCTTGCCCCCCCAGGCCACAGTAAGGTGCCTGATTTATTCAAGCATTCCTCTAAGTACTGGAATTTAGTGGACTGAGGAGGGAATCAAGCCCAAACCTCCCCTTCCAGCTCCTTGACTAGAAACCAAAAGTGTTGGTCGTCTTACAAGGATGTTATGGATTTAAATCTGAAGGAGCACCCATCAGATTGCATGGCAATATTCAAGGTGCATGTAAAGTGGAAAAAGCCACCTCTGCTCTTCTTCATCGTAGTGTTTCCTCTAGGCAAGCCCACACATCTCACTGCCATGTGCGCTGGCTGGTTTGAATCCATTTTTGAGGCTCTCAGTCCTCTCTGTAAGTGTTTTCCTCACAGGGTCACAAATTTGAAACCAGTGACCAGGTGGCTTGGGGTATTGCAGTGCCTCATGTTTAGGTGCCTGAATCCTCTGTTGGATCTTGCTCAGGACTTGTCTGAGCATTGTGTCTGACTTTCTGGACCTTCCAACAAACGTCTGTGAGAACCACTTTCAAGAAAAGACAGGAAGCTCAGCCACAGTCAGAAGCACAGTTAAGGATTTCTTTTACTTTTTTCATTAGAAAATTCTACTATGGCTGTTTCTTTGGTATCCAGGTTATCCAATAGGTGGTGCATTTCAAATGTCTCTGGAGCAGCAGCAGGAGTAACTCTTTTTCCATCACTTACCACAGTCCTTGGTTGTGTAGATGTTGCAGCATCTGTTACAGGAAGTGCAGAGTCAGCACTGGGCATTGTACTGGGACTATGGAAGCTCGGTAAGCTCCATCGCTGAAGGTTTCTCTCATGATCTGTTATGAGACCGGCTATGTTACTACTGTGGGCTTCGTGTTTGGGCTCCCTTATCATGCTAGGCAGTGACTGATGCATCTCAGTATCTGGGAGGTGTGCAGTCACTTCTGGGGGGGATAAGGAAAGGTCCATAAGAGACACGTCTGCCTCAGTTAGGCTCCTTTGGAGCTTCTCTTCTGGCGTGACTTTGGCGCTCTCTGCCTGCAGAACTGGCTTGGCCAGCACATCAGGTGCTTTTTCCACAGCTTCAGAGATGATGACCTCAGGAACTGGCTTGTTTGTCTCAGATGAGGTGTCACTGTCATTGAGCAGTGCCTCATTCCTGGAGGTTTCACTTATAGGTCCTAGATCCCTGCTACTGTGAAGTCTGCTACTTCGGTCAGCTCCTTCGTGTTTCTTCTTGAAGCTGGAGGTAGAATGTCTCCCCCTAGTATGCATTTCCTGCAGCCGCCTGATGTGTCCCTTTTCATCTGCTGGGAAGAACACCGAGTTCTCACTCGTCTGCCGGTTGTAGCGTCGGTGAGTGGGGGACGAAGGGCTCTCATGGACGCTGAGAAATCTCTTAACTCTTCTCAGCACTGAATGTTGTCTATGGTGTTTCTCCTCTTCCCAGGGCCACTCTTCCCCATAGAGGAATTCAGTATCAGCCAGCCTGCCGAATAAAGTAGGTAAGTATTATTTAGGAATAAAAAGCCCTTATGTGTCCCTCAGAAGGGCATGGAAGGGATGAACAATGGGTGAGGGTGCCAGGAAATAGCACCTCTTCCTTTGGACCAGCGGGGTTGCTCAGGAAGCTCTCCATACCCAGATGTCTCTTCTGAGGACCACAGTGGGACTGCACAGCTGGGCACTGAGCTCCATTTCATGCTGGGGTCAGGAGCCAGGTAGCCAGGCTGCTATGCTGGATACTTGGCTCCAGCCTTTTGGGGCATCTTCATGCAAGTGGCTTGAGCTTAAGGTGAGGTTAGGGGGAGAGGGAAAGCCTGCTCAGTGCTGTACAGCTAGAGAGTCCTTCAGGCAAAAAGTAACAATAATGGAAAAGCTACTCCTGGAAGCAGAGTGAGGTGGTTTCAAAAAAAAAAGAAAAAAAAAAAAAAAGACTCAGGTGGTCAAACCTCCTTTAATTCCAAGGCATGACAGGGTGTCTGAAAGTCTCACCTGTAGCTGGTGCTCTTCCCCTTCCCAGCCTCGTGGTTAATGAGAACAGATATTGCTTTGCCTGCCATACCATGCACTACACACTACACACTGCTGTCTGGGTGCATCTCAGAAGACAAGTCAAATAAGGCCATCCAGCTTTCCTAAGGGCGAGGACTGCAAAAGTACATGAGCCAAACCCGAGGTGAGGAGAGCAGGGAGGCAACACTGATACAGAAGGACAGAGGGAATCTCACTATGGATTTATGAGGATGCTGGCTTCTTATTAAAAATTGTTCTCAGACTTAAGAATGTTTATTTTTTTTTTTTTTTTTTTCCCCTGGTAATTAGAGTAAAATAAATTATATTCTATGGATTTTCTGAAAAGGTTGCATATGAGAAAAGGAACCAATTCAAAGCACTGCTCCTTGTAGGAGGAGGCAAACAGAACTGGAAAAATAGGAGAAATAAAAATGAGAGAACCTCAGTTTGTTTTCCAAGGCCAAATGAATTTAAAAAAAAATAAAAAGAGGAAAAAAAGACTTTTTGTTTTGGTAAGGCTGGATTTTTTTTTTTTTTCTGAAAAATTGAAAATTCATTGAGATAAATGATAAAGTTACAAAAAAAAAAAAACTACTGTACTGCTTTTAAAAATGTACTCAGATAGAATGTTGACTTGCCCTGGCCTTGCTTAGGCAGGATGATATTTACTCACACTAACTTGTTTTATGCTAGAGCATGTCACAAGCGCTTATACTCAACGCCTTCTAAACCTACAGGCCCATTGCTGCAGTCTAATATAGATCCCAACCACTCTGAGTGGTCCTGTAGACTCTCAGTATTTCTTTACAACAAGGGTTATGATGTATAACTCCTCTTCTTTACCCTTTCATAAATCCTGATCAGCCCAGTTTCCTCACCTGGATTATTAGTCAATTAAAAGCCATACCACATTTAAAATCTCTTCCTATTTATCTTCTCAAACGTCTGGACTAATTTCAGCCACTGTCTGCTGCTTGAGCAAACAAAGGAATAGCTGTTTGGTGGTGTATGGACAAGGCATAATAAGAGGAAAATTATTAAGAAGTCTGTCACTGTCTTCAGGTGCTGTCTTGTACTCAGAGAACATCTGCGAGCACTCCCCCCAGGCATTCTCCTGTTACTAATTAGGCAATATGTGATATGGAGGTGCAATCTGAATGAGCACAGGGATTGCTGAAGACATCCTCCCATCAACACCAGCCTGCCCATCCCCTCCCAGCAATACTCTTTCCAATCTTGACCTTCCCCACTCACAATATCATCCTGCCCTGAGCCCCACACCTCTTTATCACATTCCCCCAATGGAAACGGTCTTAACTATGTGTTAAAAAATGCAGTTCTTGAGGCAGCTGTCTGGATGAGTGCTAATAGGCAAGACTGGCCACTGGGGACCAGTGAAGGTCCTGCAGCAGTCACTGGTACCAGCCCACATCCCTCAGCTGCAGAGGTGGGGGCTGCAGCCTTGGCAATCTTGCTGGTGGCAGCAGGGATTATTGTGCCACTCACCCCATTTCAATTGTTGATCCAAGGAATGAAGGAATGCAGTAATCAGCAGCTGCTTTTGTGTAGGGCGGCCGGGCGGAAGAATCGTTCCAGTAAATATCTCTTTCCATTCTTGGTAAGTTCATGTGCATCTCATCCACCGCCAGAAGTGAGACCTTAGATTTTTTGCATAAATCATGTCACATTCAATATATTACAGCACACAAAATAACCTCCTTTGTACTCCTCAGCTCAGTGTTTTTTTTAGAGACCCTTTAAACTAAACTGTGTGCTCTGTGCATTATGAAGAGACTCAGTATTACTAAAATCCAACCTTGATACCTTCCTACGCCTGTGAAAGTCTGAATTTTATTGCAACTTGAGTCTCGTGCTGTGAAGATATTTCTCTGGGACTGAAGTCCTTTCTTCACCAATGGTGTGGTTAAACAGACTTGTGATCCCAGTGTGCAGTGGGTAGTCTGTGTAATGTGTTGTGTTCCTCTGAATGTTCCACTGGTTGAGAAGATTTTTGATAGATTTCTTCCACATTTTAACCCCTTCCGAATCAAATGTGACCATCCCGGTTTAGGGCCTTGCAAGAGGTCTCATCAAAGGGGCTCTGCAACACCTTTGCACCAGCAGCCTAAGGTACCATTAAGCCAGAGACCACGCTTCAGCCTCTCGTGAAGGCACTGCCACAGGCCCACTTATTGCTCTGCTTTGGGATTTCTCTGAGATATTATAAAAGGAAGATTAATATACAATATTGCAATTGTTAGACATTCAGATTAGCAAAGCTTTTTTTCATCTAAATGGGAGTAGATGGCTTTTGGATTTGGCTGGATTGACCCACATTACTTGTTTTTCCCGGCATAAGGTGAGCTTAGAGTTGGAGGTCAGCTGTTTTCATGTTAGTCAGGAAAGAAGTGATGCCAAATACCCAAACCAGGATGCATTAGCTTATGAAAATACAATCCGGGGATCATAGCTACAGGCACTCCTTCAGGGAAAGAGTTTGTTTTAATGACACTCATTGCCCTTAATTTGTACCTCGATGTAAGAAAGGGGATTAAATGTAATGACGATCTATGATACCGCAAAGCTGGAAGTAGAAATAACAGCAGCAACCTGTAAATTTCTATCGATGCACCAATTAGTTTCAAAATCATCATCATCTTCTCCAAATGGATTAATAAGTTGTTCCGCGACCTGAGAGGGAAATGAGACAGTGAATAGAGGTTAACATGCAGTGTCAGGACTGCTGCCTCAGAGCAAATATGATCTGATTTTTTTCTCTTTCCCCGCCTGTCACTTGCAATCATAACATGAGCTTCAGCGTGATGTTGGTGCCAGTCAAGCGGAGGAATATCTTGCTTTCCCTGTGCACGCAGACCCCGGTGCCTCGTTGGTGCTGTCAGTCACGATTGTTGGCCCTGGTCTACAGGAACTGAGAAATGTCTGGGCCACTGTGATTGTCACATGAGATAATCATTACTTTCCCTCACTGCTTCTCAGGCTCACTTACATTAGTGATTTAGCAATGGAAGGCTCTTTCATTGCATTACGGTCTATGATACTCCACTGGCCCACTCACTTAATATTTCTAGGCAACATAGCTGAAGTCTTCTGGAAGGAAGACAGCCCATCCCCCAAGTCCTGGACACCAGCCCCTGGCTGCTACCGATTGACCTGAGGTCATGCTAACTGCATCTCTCAAGGTTTGAGGAAAGCAGCCTACCAATGGAGCCTTGGCTCCAGTGAAAGTCATTTGTCACGGTAGCCAAAGCCAAGAGACAGTGTCTGAGTTTGTTCTTTAACTCAGCCTGGAGGTTTCTGTTTCTGCAATTTAAGGGGTAAAGACCATTTTGTGGAGGACACTACTGCTCAGGGAGCTCTGGCAGCTCCATGGTGAGGTGCCTCAGGGGAAGGAAACCTCTTGGACTGCCCCTTGCCTTGCCTACTCTGCCCCTGCTAAGGCCCAAATAAGTAAAAAAATAACTGGAGACTGCCCCAGGCTTCATGATCACCAAAAAACATTGTGGGGATGAAATCACTGCTGCTGAGGGAGAAGAAAAATCTGAAACAGGAATACTGAAAAAAAAACAGCTGTAGGAAATTCAGACTACTTATTTCTCAGTTCCTTGATGAACTGATGTTAAATATCCTCCCCTCCTTCACATTTTTCCCCTTCTTTTTGTTTTTTTAAGCTAGTGATGCCATTGCTGATCCTGGAGACAGCCAGGGCCATGCAGGGTGAGTGAAGAGGTCCCAGGTTCAACATGGTGTTGGACAAAATGACCACTGTGAGCTGCTATGATCTAAATAACTTATAATAGTAGGGCCGTCACTCCCTGGCTATTTATTCGCATGTGCCTCATGTTTAAGGACTGCTCAACCACACTGTTACCTAACCGCTTGCTGACGCTCCTTGGCTTGTGGTAAAGATGACGAATGAAATGCTAAGAGAAACTATGAGAACCCCACAGGAGGCAGGAGGAGTGAGAAGCAGAAGGGGAACACCTCTGCTCAAACTTGTTGGTGTGCCCTGGGGTATTACATTTCGGGTACAGCTATGCGGCTGCTGGAATCGGAATATGGCAGAATGCAAATGGCATTGAGGGTCCCCAGGGAAGGCACTGGATCAGCTCTGTGTTAACCCAGGAATTACTGCCCAAAAATCCACTGCAAAACCTCTCCCATGAGCTAAAAAAAACAGTGAGCAGGGTTAGGACAGAGCACTTTTCCTGGTCACTAGCTTCTATTGTCTGGAAAGGAATGCAACGCTAGACAGCTAAGCCCTGTATTTGGATGGTCTGTCTATTTCAGCAATGAAATAGGGACTTAGCAGTGTCTCACGTGTTGGGAAACTTTGCTCCTGTATTGCAGGTATAACAAAATCAGGCCTGAGGCCAGGGAATGAGCTCAGTTTTGCCATCATCTCTGAGGAATTGCCAAGTTACTGGAAGTCAATAGTGCTGGCCCTGTGTATGCACTGGCAGCCAAAGCCCTGTGCACTCAGCAGGAAACAGCTTTAACCTTCAGAACAGAAAGACATGCACTCTGTGGCAGTCTGAGGGAACACTGCTGATTCTAAGTCTGTTTTTCAAAAGCTGCTTTTCCTCCTCTTCATTTTTTTATGCAGAAGATTTCTCAGTTATAATGATATTCCATATCTATTGCCTGGAGTTGGCTGGAAGCCTGTAACTGGAAAAGATGGATGTTGATGGAGAGGAAAGCATCCCCCCATGGCTTCCTGACACATTGGGCAGGGTGGTCAGGAGGAGAAGTTTCCAGTTTTGTAACCCACAGAGACAACCTTGAAAGGCAGTGCCTAGAGGCAAAGCCTCACATCCATAATTTCAAAGAAAATTGGTGCTGAAACCCACTTTAAAAAGATAGGAATTTAAGGTCTGCAGGTATCTCACTTGCTATTAAACATAAAACATAATTAAGCAGGTGGCAAAACCAAATTAAAATCAAAGAGGTATCTTATTAAAGGAAGAACCGATCCTACAACTTGCTCATGTCTGAAGTTCTCCCCATCCATGGGCAGTGTGCTACTCCTGCAGCAGGATCCTTTCCCTTCTCCCTTCTCCAGGCTGGCCCCTATACTGCAGCCTCCTTTCCTCCCCAACAATCTCCTGCCATACAGGACTAGAGGACCTTACCCTGCAGGCCTCTGAAGAGGGGGCAGCTTTGTAATCCCTTGCAAAACCCCTGCAGTCCAACAGCTTGGTATGCTGCATTTTTTTACCCTGCCATTTTGAGATGGCTGTGGGAAAAGAGCTCAAAAAATGGGGGCATTAAAGGAAAGAGGGTCAATTTTGTACCATTTACATCCTAATGAAAGTGAACTCAAAATTTCCAGCTGTGATTAATAATCCCAAGGGGAAATCTGTAAGTACGTAGGCCCTTGTGTACAAATTTGCTTTTTACTCAAATCTTTTTTCAGTTAGTCCATCCTGATCCTTACTGCAAAGAAGAGAGCCAGTGTGAGGTGTGTGACGTAATTACTCGTCTATCAGATCAATAGCAATATGTTAACTAATCAGGCATCAATGGGCTGATGGGTAGCGTCCAAGTCCTTCCATAATTCTTTTTAACAAATGCTTTTATGCAGTGAGACTGTAGGCAATATTAACTATCACTGTTTGAGAGCCATATGAAACTGGAGACCTTAAATTGGCTGCATCGTATTAGTTAGCAGCAGACACCAAAGGCAGGCTGTGATCATAAGACGAAATTGTGCTTTAGTTCCTTTCAGCCCATGCCAGGTCTGCAAAAGTATTTGCCCACCACATAGCCAAGTGGGAAAAAGATTTTTTTAATTTTTCATCTGTTACTTTATAGTCCATATCCAGGGACAAGATTTTGCTAGGGTAAGGCTTTCTTGGGGGGTTGTTGCTGTGCTGCTCCAAATGAAACAGTATCTTTCAGGTTCCTGAAAATTCCTTACACTAAGATCTCTTTGAGTGGAATTAAAAATGTATTGGATGGTATTTCTTTATAACTACAGGACACTTTGGGCTGAATTTAGCTTCGGTGTAACTCCCTGAAACCTGGGTGGTTTTAGTGTGCCACAAATCTGACACTGATACCTTAAGTAGCACTGATACCTTAAGTAGCTCATATAGGGAGGGTTCCCCCATTGTCTTCCTGGAAAGCTAGCTTACCTTGAGCCATCCTGCATAGAAGAAGAACTGTAACAGCGTGAAGATTGGAACATAAAGATCTAAGTCATGTCCCTGATACCCTTGGTCAGTATCTAGAAACTGGCGGCCTATCAGGCAGGCAAAGAAAAAGGTATATACTGCAAGAGTAACGACCTGCAAAGAGAAAAACTTAATTAGAAATGTAATAATATAGTCTTATGCATAAGGCATCACAAATCCAAAGGCCTCTGACTGCCTTTTGCAATATTATTTACAAAACTGGCACAAAAAGTTACAAATAAAGAGGATGCAAGAGTAATCACTGCCAGGAGTTAGACCCAGGAAACAAAAACATCTTGGAGCTTCCTTGCTCTCCCAAATTATGCAAGGATTTCAAAACACCTCCGTGTTAAACATGACTTAAATATTTAGCCAGATGCCGATGTTTCAGTAGGGCTCAACAAGCCTCAGACATCTTGGAAATGCCAGTCCAGTCTATGGATGTTTGGCACAAACATCCTCTTTTATGGAAAATGCATTTCAAAGAAAATGTGTAAAATAAGCAGTTCAGTACCTGTGTATAGACCAGAGGAATTCCAACCCAGTCATAGCCAAACAAAAGGCTACACCAAGATCTGAACTTATTCATTTCCTGAATGGGGGGGGGGGGGGGGAAAGAAAAGAGAGAGAGAAAAAGAAGAAACATATCCCAACAAATTAAAATGGCATTAATCCTGAATGACAAACATTTAGTTAGAGTCTATTTTTATACATGCCGAAGGACAGGGAGATAAGATGGAGTTGTATAAATTCGTAGAATAATAATACCCAGCAGCTCATTGTAATACTTGAATATTCACTTAATTTATGGAGTTGGAATGCTTAATATAATATCTGTTTCTTCACAAATGATCTTTTGTTTCTATTTTATACGCAGCTTAGTGATATATGAGGGAGTGCATTTTATTATAAAAATAACGCTGGGCCACTTAATAAAATATTTAGGGAGACTGTTTTCCCTGAAATTGACACTAAAATCTTCAAAAGGCCAAATAATGATTAGAGGGTTTTTTTTTCCTACAGTAATGGGCCAAGTATGAATTTACAGTGAGGCTTTTACTCACCAAATTGTTGTTTCAAGTAATTCCTTCTTAGTCATATAAATACAATCCCAGTGAACTTCTGCTATGTGTGAGTGCAAACTGGCACACCAGAAAAGTGTTATAGATTTTCTCTAAGATCATTTAGATGACACTGGAGAGCTGAGTGCACTAAATCAAGTTATGTAGGTGAAAAGCTACTGCATAGCAATTTAATACTAGTTTGCTGTAGGTTTACTTTTTCAGCTTACATTCATTAGTGTCTGCAGATCCACGCTGTCTCGAATTCTACCCTCATTTCGTGCCTTTGATGCCAAATTTCCAAACCAGACAAAGGGAACCCAATATTTCAAATGGGGAGACTTAAGGTCATCAAATATCTTTCTTTCATGTCTTGTCATAAAACCTGTTTATAAAACAAGAACAAAAAGGAGTCGATTTATTCTGCATTGACAGTGCAGCTTATGTTATATATAATTATGTTTATTTGATATTTGCAGAGAACCATGCAAAACACCAATTATGATTCTAACTAGTAGCCTCCTTTTTAATTTATTTTCTCAGGATGGATCTTGATCGAAGCAATTGTTTTTGCCCTAACTACCTGAAAAACAATCCCCGTCAATCAATGTTTGTGACAATTTGCTATGGTTCAGCTCTCCTTTGTGACTGCTGAAATACTGTAGATGCGTATAGCATTAAGCCTTGTGCAGATTCACGAGATTATTCTCTAGTTTCATATCCTACTTTTAGAAAAATAAGAAACTGGATAACATCAGTCAATAAAAGTATCACTTTTCGGCCATTATGGCTTTTAGCAGGATGTCATCATCTGTTCTGAGGGCAGTCGGATGACCTTCTGGTTCTAATAATTTTTTGGTAAATCTGCAAGGTAATGAGCAAGAAATGGAGCATACAAGCACACGTATGAAACAGAGCTCAGCTGAGAGCATGCCTTCTGCCAACGAAATGCTTCTCTGCCAGATTTCGTATTTTCTTTGGGGCTATGCAGGGGCACGAGGGGAAGGAAATGGAGCCATGCAGAGAAGTGCCACTGCTAGCGGTGCACTGGGCCAGGCCCCGCTCTGGGCCTGCAGATTGAAGCTGTGTTCTGCCTGGCAGCCTGCCTGGCCTGGCGCTCGGAGGGCACCGTGCTTCCTGCAGAGGCAGCCTGGCCTTGTGAAACCCTGCTTCCTTCTGTTGTAAGGAACTCCAAGGGCAGCCAGGGCTGTGTTTGACAAAATCTCCGCTGCCTGGGATTGACATGGGAGGCAGCCCGCTTTTTGGAGCAACGCTTCAACCCCTAGGGCTTTGTGGGTCGAAAAGCTTTGCTCCGCTCTGCTGTCCTCCTTCCACCACACCTCTAAGGAAAACAACCTCAGAAATTTCATGAAGGGAATTTCACATTTTCTTTTGCTTACATCTCAGATTTTCTGGGATTGGAGCAATCTTTAGGTCTGGGAAACCAAAGTTTTTGTTCAGATGGATGCAAGACTTCCTTTGTTGTGTTGATATTAGCTCTGAAACAGTACAAAGTTACTAACAAAGTAGCTGCAAAATAAGGGCCTCGTCCAACTAATTGTAAGTTTGAACAATAGCTTGAGTGCCGAAGATTCAATTTTGAATTGAGAATATACATTAATTTTTCTAGACTGCAACCTAAGAGTTGTCCTGCTCTTACTAATGTTGCTAGTGATACATGAAGCTGTGAAAAATAAATGTATACAAACTCACACAGTTGTTTTTCCTGTATAAAAATGTGAATGAGGCAAGAATGGGTTTGTTAAACGAGGCAACCCTGATGAGATTGATGCTACTGCTGTACATTTGGAACTGCACTACACAGGAGGTATGAAATACTTTAAGTACTGAGAAGGATTACAAGGACAGGACATGCTGCCATTGAGCTAGAAGAAGCAGTTCAGCAGTAAGATATGGTACTTTTGCAGAATCCTGGAACTTAGGAGCAGAATAAGACATAGCTTTTAAAGGTCCCTTCACAGTTCGCAGCCAACTCTCATAATGAGTTGCACAGAAAAAATTAGGCAATCAATTTGTCTTGCTAGTTATGGCTGCTCTGACTCCTGAGTGCCAGTCTTCCAGGCTGTCTTTGATTTTCATCTGACCAGCTTTCTTATTGTGAGATGGGAAAGGATGTTTTTATCATGCTGGAATAGACAG
This sequence comes from Alectoris magna, assembly GCA_030625065.1. Classification (NCBI taxonomy): domain Eukaryota; kingdom Metazoa; phylum Chordata; class Aves; order Galliformes; family Phasianidae; genus Alectoris; species Alectoris magna. Next base: position 162,799,277 of record CM060560.1, on the reverse strand, counting down.
ACAGAATACAAAAAAAATTGACAGCCTGGAGCATGAAATTCCCTGGAGAGGCTCTGGGAAGTCATTATCGAGGACACAGCCTGAGGGGGACATGAAGAGTAGCAAAGCTCCAGGGATCCGTTCAGCTTTCCACTTAAATTGGGTACAGTTTTGTTCAGAAAACCAAGACAAGGCACCATTATTTCCACAATAGCATTCAAATTTCCATTATTTTTAAAGTTAAAGCATTCATATTTATACTAATTAAACATTGTCATTGATGGACGTATATAATAGAGAGTAGAAAATATTAAACACTAGAAAATAGTAAACATTTCTTGCTTTCTGTTATTGCTGGCAAAAGTTACTGCGGTAAAACCAATATGCAGTACAGAAGCACTTGCAACTGCTTGGATAAGGAAACACTTTCTATTCCAAGAATTACAGGGGATTATATTAAAGCTCATTTATTAAAATTAAACGGTTTCTAAATACGTTAATCTAATGTTTATTTAAAAGTATTCAAAGAATTAACCGAGAAATTCTGAACAAAAATCTTGGTTTTGACAAGAACTGGAAGATGGGTGCAGTTCCAGAAAACTGGAAACATTTGGCAAATATTGTGCCAAGGTCTTGAGATCTCAAGATCCATCTTGAGAAGGATGATCTAAGGAATGACAGGGAATTAAATGCTTGGGAAGAAAAGAAGTACTAAAATCTTGACAGGTAATACAACCAATAAAGAATGAAGAGACAGTAATGTGAATAATGTCAACCAAAGTAATCTTATGGAAAAATTATTAATGAGAACATAACCCTGCCTGGAAGAATGCACTTGTGCTCTCCCTGAACTGCTTCATGGAATGTTTGGGACTCCCATCAAAATGGTATGGACTGAGGCAAGACTGTTTCAAGATATCCACGTAAAGGGCTGTAACATCTTGTGGTTAGAGGAAGAAGGATCTGATTGGAAGTCATCTTCCACATCTCCCCAGCGTGTGCTAACAAAGGTTAATACAAGTTGTACTCTCTGTTTCTCTGTTATGTGAGAAGGACTAGTTTGGTGCTCCATTCCAGTGGTAGGTCTGGGTCTGTGAATTTCAATCAGCAGTAGGCTGACTCATGTCCCTGGGCTCATACGTCATGTTTCTCTTTGTAATTCCCTACTGCTTGTCTTGGGATGCTCTCTGCCCAGATGTTGACTTATTACTCACATTTTCCAAGATTCATACTCTTGATCATCCAATTTTGCTCTCTCACTGTGCATCTAACAGGATTTGTGAACTCATGACTGCTAGGCATTGATGCTCGTAGCGCATGTGTCACAGTACTCAACATCTCCATGCCAAGGATCTACATCAATCTACTGCCTACAGTTCCATAAGAAACGTTAAAAAATGAGAAAGAGTTTAGAAAAGAGTTATGAGGAAGATCTAGATATGAAGACCATACCTTGTCAGGTAGAGAGTAAAGAAGACCAATCTTGTAAGTTTTCTCAAGCCTCTGCACCCTCTGCTAATAAGTAGCTATTGACAGGAAACACTGATTTTATCTAATTTAAAAAAGAACAACCAAACCTATCTAAAAATCCAGTGACTTAGAAGATGACAGTATGCAAGTTCAGACTTGGGGTGAAGGTTCACTTTTCAACAGTGAGTTCACAATTGTGAATGTCAGATCTGTTTATTCTCCATTGTACTCAGCTGAATTTTAAATCAGGGCTGCTCGGATTCCTAGAAGGTATTATAGTTCAGTAAGAAATTGCAGTTTGAAAAGGAAATGGTGAATAAGCTTTTATGCCATGTGTTGTGGATGAGTCAGACTAGATCATCACAATACTGCTCTCAGATTTAAAACTATGAATTTAAGCAGTTCATTTGCTGAGAAGGGAAATGTGTAGCAGTATTTACACCATGGTGGTTCTCAGTTTGAGAACAAAATGCAAAATCAGCACAGGTTTTTTCAGTGATGATTGCTCTGTAAGTATCAGATTCTGCCACTAACGTTCATATTAAATGTTACAGCTTGTTATATAATGCCGTAGGGAATTAGGGAGGGGATAATTGCAGAGTACTATCTTAATCATTCAGTGCTAGTAGTAGCAATATCTACCCTCAAGTGTTCAATACCACATCAACAAAAATTCTATGGCACAGTATATATAAGAGTCTACACAATCTGTACTGAAATCCACCAAGATGCCTATACTGTCAATATTTAGTTATGCTGTTTATACTAGGATGTTTTCCAATGTACAGGGGGAAAAAAAACACACCATAAAAAACCCCAAAAAGAACTCTTGTTTTCCAGTCTACAATTTTGTCTCTTTCAGAACAGATTGTCTTTAGCAATAGGGAGGCAGAGCTGGATTAGCCTGTTGGAAATATGGTAATGTTCCAGCGTGTGCTAGAAGCAGATTGCTGGGGAGAGTGACAGAAACTTCCTTGACCTCTTGCAGGCTCAGGTAAACAATTTTGTTGAAAAGCAAAAGGAAGAGAACTTCAACTGAATTTTGAAAATGGGGTGAAAACACAAATGATTTCTTATGGTGAGACGAATGCATTCTGTATCCTGCATTCTGCCTGGATTTCTTTTTTTCAACACCCAAAGCTTCTTGCATATATTTGAATTTGTATATGTACATACACACTGCATAATTTAACTTGCTACAACTTTGCATACTAACCTATGCCAAAGGAATAATTTTAAGAAATGTAAGATTTTCAGTAAAAATATGACTTCTGCTATTTGGAGGAGATCACCATATCTCTACAGAGAGAAAATGAAGCCTTGCTCAATATTTATATGAAGCAAACACCTTCCTACCCTGTGCCCCCACCCGTGTGGGAAAGGAAGAAATTCTCAGAGAAGGGCGCAGCTGTACCTGCACCCACCACATGGTCCATGGTGGGAAACCTTTTGTACACAGCCGTGCTCACAGAGCGGAAGATCAGCAGAGAAGTTAAATTCACATAACGCATTAGAGTCCTCCTGATCAAGCGGCCATATTCATCTCTTCCCTGGACACAGCTGGAGATCAAGAACATCAGTCGATCTGGCCATGGCAAATTCACAAACTGGTTCCACCAGCGATTCACCACCAGCGTGACATAGAAACCTGCGTGTGAAGAGGAAAAATGTTCAGTGCCTATCAGTGCCTTTCAGTGCTTCAGTTAACTTACTTTGATTTAGATTGTACAGTGTCGTTCACATCACTAAGCTGCTCCGTGTACCAGAATAAATGCAGTAAGTCAAGTCAAAAACAGTATGCAAAAAACTTACTATTTAGTAGACACTACAACTTTATGGCCTGTTACAGCTGAGTATCTCATACAGTGTTAACACAGAATTCCAGATTTTCTCTTCTGTAGTAAATGCTGAGTGTATTTAGTGCTTTGAAAGGTCAGGCACCGTGTATCAGTGTTAGTGGGCACTGTATATATTTATACATATATCTATGTATGAAAATACTTTTTTTTTGGGACATTAAGAACTGAGCATAAATGGTGATGTGACAAAAGCAACTTGACTTTAAGGAGATCTTCTTTAACCTCCCATATGACCCTCATCTCTGCAATGCTTCCATGCACCGGCATTAACAAGATGCCTGAACAGAGGCTGTGTTGGAGAATAATTTCACATGTAACCAGTACTTACCAAGCACAAAAGTTACTGGGATTTGTTCAGCGTATTTGTCACAGTAAATTGATAATTTTTCAAAGAACCGTTTTTGGCTTCCTGTAAGAAAAAATCTGCAGCAAAAATAAAATGTATATGTCCATTTGTAGTATTCTGGCTCTAGCTACAGAGTGCAAATACATACAAGAGAGCAAGCTTGGCTAATGTCTCCAGGCAGATTCTTAAAGTGCTGAACGCTTGTAGCATGTAATAAAGAAACTGGAGGAGAAGACAATAGTATTCTCTTGTCTTTGTAGTTTCCTAATTCAACTAGCACTACTAATTAGAATCAGTGCACACTGAGAACTAGCATGCTATCCCATCTAGGCCAGTGATGACAGTAAGAGGTGAGTCAGCAAGCAGAGCTCGCTCTCCCGTTTTCCAGACAGCTGCTTAACAAAAATGCTCAGGTCAGCCTGAATTGCAAAAGGTTACCAATCTCTACTGGCTGTTATTTGAAAATGCCACATAGTTGCAGCAGTTTTTGCTCTTAACTCCCACAAAATTTTGCTTATCCACCCAAAGAAAAACGCAACAGTGCCTATGTCATAGTGGGGAAAAGATTCTCCACATAGTAGAAAATGAGTGGAGCCCAGCAGCTTCTTCCCATGGCAAGAGTTATCTAATGAAATACAAAAATATGAGCCATTATTTTATTTGGATATCTGAGTATTACAGCTACTCTTTGATTTCACATGGCGAATATTTAGTAGAGTTTCTTATGGTTTTGTAGTAAAGCCTAAAGTGCACATGAAATGCTTTCCATGCTATATTTACTATGGTTTTTAATTGCTTAACTTTTCGGTGAAACTAGTTAATTTAATAAATGTCAGACTTCAGTGGTGTTTTTTTAATGTATTAATACCATAATTTTCTTTCTGAGTGCACAGGAATAGACCACTGAGCGTGTTGCCAAGTTGTTGATTAAACATAGATAAACAGGTACTAATTGTCTTTGTTATCCATAAAAAGAAAATGTTGCGATTGAATTACAGATCAAGGTGAGAGCTGAATCATGATTTTGATACTGATGTTAGTGCACTTCATCAATTAAAGGCTCCCTGCACTAACTGATGCATTGCTGCTGCTTAACTCACACCTCGGTAGAATAAGGAGCTGTTCCTCTGGTGCTGTGCCACATACAGGCAATAACCACAGCCGTGTTCCATGCAGTCTTGCAAGATTGGGTCCTTAAAAATAAAGCTTGGCATTCTCTTCTAGCTTGAAGGAAAACCTCACAATTCCTGAGAAAAGACTAAATATAACCTCTGTCTCGAAAATTATTCCTTTCTGTGTCATCAGTGAAATTACCTCTGAGTGGCTGTACAACTACAGCAAGCAGAATGAAAGGCCTATTCTCATCACTTGGAGCAGAGAGGCACGCTTGTTGTCAGAACAGTAATGGCCAGGTAGACATCATGGGCTAGCTATGGGCATTTGTTTGTCTTAACTAATTCAGGCTAACTTATTTAGCTTAACTTCATCAGAAGAACTGTTCAACACATGCAAAGGACTGAGCTCAGTCAAACCATGGAATCACAGAATTACCAAGGTTGGAAGAGACCTCCATGATCATCCAGTCCAACCATCCACCTATCAATCACCAATATTTCCCCGCTAAACCATGTTCCTCAGTATAACAACTAAACGTTTCAAATATGATAGACTGTATTTTATTTACGCTCCACATGCTTCCTATGGAACTTTAAAGTAAATGTGGAAATGAGAGGACATCAGAAATGTCCAAGGAAAAGCCAACTTTGTAGTACCGCCTCCCCCCCCCCCCCAACTCACTTATCAGCCTAACACTATGAAGTGTGAAACTTCAGTACGACATTTAATGAGATGTGAATTGGAAAGAGTGTACCTGTATAATACACTTATCGCTGTGTAAAGGGTAGCAAAAACAATAAATTCTCTGTACAGCAATTTGTAGATGCTGCCTTTCCACTTTAGGAGTAATCTGTGAAATCCAAAGAAAGTGGCATTTGCTACTTTGCTGGAATAAGTGACTGTCATCGTCTTGGCAGGCTGAGCCTAGAAACAGTAGAAGAGAAGCAGGAAACCAACAACATTTTAGACAGCATATCCTAACCTGAATGCAGCCATGTATAGATAAGATACACAGATACACACGCACATACACACATATAATGCTAGATGTGTACAGATATACATGCCGTGTTTCTATATATAAAAAGAGAGAGAAGTGTGGAGGTGTTGCGGTTTTGTGCATTGCTGAGACCTGCAGATCGATGGATGCAGCACTGCACTTGGGGATGGCCCCAGCCACCGACCAAAGGCACAGCCGGTGCCAAACCTTGGGTGGCAGTGGCAGTGCCAGAAGGGATGTATCGCACCTCCAAAGCCTTTGTGTACTCCCAGTTTGCTCCAGTCTGGTGCAAGCAGAGAAAAGAAAGTAAATTTGCTTGACATTTTTCCAGCGCTCCAGCAACAGAAGCAAAGCTAAAATTCATAAGTGCCCCTTCCTCCCCAGCCAGTATTTTTAGCTGGCTTTGGTAATTATGGTCATCGAGAAGCAAATGAGATCTGGAGGCAGCCTCTTTCATTAACAGTTACGACAGCAGCTGAGAGTGGCTGGGGAGCCCTGTTATTTTGCTCCTTGGCAGCCAGACATGCTCACCACTCTGCTTCGGCATTGCACAGCCATGCAAAGAGCCATGAGGTTGCTCAGGCCCACAGCCTAATTAAAGCAGTGCCAAAAGCTTGCAGGTAAATATGCTTCGGTGTTCATTCTTGCTTACTGAGCGTAGGGATGCTACAGCAGCTTTTATGTGCTTACAGAAAACTCCAAATATGGATGACAGCAGTTTTGTACAGCACTTAAGAAAGGGAGCAAACAAGACAAGCGCAAAGCCTCAAGGTAGTTATCGTGTAGACACTAGCCTAAATGCGGTTCTTGTCTGTATTTTCTTGGTGCCAGTGTAGGTCATTAACTCTCAGAACAAAATATGAGCCCACAGTTAATTGATGGCTAGATAGTATTTAATGCAGTTTGGCTACATCTCCTATGCAGAGCATAAAAACAGGCCATTAACATTCAGCTGTAAAAGTGCCACTTTTTCTTTCACTTATCAGGGAATCAGCAGAGAAAAGACACCATAAGCCTCCTATTACTGACAGACTGTCTGTTCCCATGTGCCGAATGTCTGCTTGAGTTTGCCAGCCTGGGCTCTGAGATTTTTGTTTTTTTGATAGGTTTTTTTTTGGGGTTTTTTTTTTTTTTTTTGAGTAGCATAGCTTTTGTTCCCTAGCATCCAAATGATAGCTTTTCTGCTTCTAGGACTTGGCACATCCCTTTCAATTTCACTGTTGTTGTCATTGAACTCCAGAAAGTTCATCTCGGGAGCCAAGCTGACTGCCTGGCAAGCAGCAAGCAGCCCTTCTGCTGGGAAGCCTGTGGTCAGGATGCAACGTTTAAGAAAATGGAAGTAGAGATCTCCATTTGTGAGCAGAAACAGGGCTTTATAGACATGAAGAGAAGTCTGTGGCTAAGCTATAGGGTGGGAATAGTGTAGAATAACATTGTCAGTGCACTGAGTGTCCTGAGATAGCTGTAGGAGAATTCTGCCCTTGCCTGTGAATGACAAACTGTGTGTTCAAACAGTATAGTAAAGCATCCTTCTCCCCACTAAAATACAGCTCATAATGGAACTGTATAGAGGCACAGATATTGACAAGATATCTGATAATGTCGTGACTTATAGCTGGGCTGGTACCCTTGCAGGGAGCAGGGAACAGAAGGAGAAGTCAGACAAATGCAGTCTGAAGTAAAACAAATTCTTGACTGAGGAGGCAATCAAACATTGGAACCGGTCTCCTCTGGTGTTGAGGTCTCCAGGAAATTTTGTGGTCATTCCCCTCTGTCATGGACCATGGAGGGAAAAGGACTGCAGCTGTGCAGGAAGACAGTGATCCACATCAAACCCACAGCTGTTTCTGCCTATAGGGTTCAGAAACCACCATCACCGCCACTCTCTTGAACTGGGCATCGGGCTGTGTTTCTTCCCCCACTTCTCTCCCCATCACTGAGATCTGTGTATGTAGTGTGCTCCCCTCGGCTTTCCTCTGAAGCATCAGTGACAGCATGATGCCAAAAATTAGCAGTAGTTATCTGGACAAATTGGGTTCACCTCCTCTGAGGACCTGCAGCAATTCCTACCTGGAAATGCCTAAGGGGTGGATTTTGGCTACAGCTGCAGAGCTGTAATGGTAACGGGATTCCAGATTAAATATTTTCCCCTTCATTTGACTGGGAGAGGTGATTTTTCTGCAGTGTATCTGCTTAATTCCAGAGGCTACATTTCACTTAATCAGATTCCTGGCAATTTGTTTGAAGCCCTTGGCTGTGAGCAGAAAATCTTCACATGAGTTTAGGAGGTGCTGGATACCAGCAAATTTTTATTTCTGCCTCCGGATTGGGGCAAATAGAAGCGGGACTCTTACAGAAGTTTCAGGCTGTGGTGCCTTTGTTTTCTTTCCTTTCCTGACCTGGAACACACTGCATTTTATGTTCCTGCTAAGCAAATGTTTTACGGAACTTTTCTCATTGGGTTCATACAGGGGATTCAGGGTGAAATGTAATGTCCTAAAATATACATTAGGTCATGTTAGGTGATTGAAGATCACTTTGGACTATAGGAAGCCATGACAGACAGCAACATGCCTGTCTGGTTAGATCTCACAGCACCGCAAACACAGACTTAAGTCTACACTTGTGTTTTTCCTCCGTGAACAGCTACCCTCACCGGGGTAAAGCACATTTATGTGGCAAGTTCTCATGTGAATCTCGGAACTATGGCTGACTCCTGTCTGGTGGTCCCAGCTCATGGGGCATGGGCAGCATTTGCCTAAGAGTCCTTTCAGCATTACTCATGATAACAGGAAATTAAAAAGCTAAAGCTGAGGCTGACAGGAAGAGCAAAGGATCCCGATGCCTCCAGCACATTCCTGCCTATCTTGGCTGGGGTACAGAGGGACAGAGCTCCGGACCAGACACCACAGTAACTGCTGCTATGGACTTTCCTATCAATCGCATTGCCCTGCCATCATCAGCAGATACATGGCTAGGCTTTCTGCTGGTTTGGTTCTGAGGGTTTTGATGACATGACACAAGTTATACAACTTTTGTGCCAGCAGATGCATTGGCTCACATCTGTGACACTGCTTTTCCTTTGGCTCAGGAAACTTTCTCCAGCCTGGACTGAAATGTGAGTTATAAAGCATTTCACTTTTGCTCAGATCATCAGAAGCCCTTAGACATATGTGCCTAAAAATAAAAGACTTTTTTTCCCTACTGATACTGAGACCAAACGTAAATGGGTTTTTTGCCTGGCTGAGAATTTCAGGATGCATTAGTGTTCGGAGAGAAACCACAGTAAAAAATGACAGCAATCAGTATTCCCTAACCGACCATTAAAGGGTCGTTACAGAACATATAAATAAATAGCGCCTCTGCACAGACCTACCCTTTGTCATTGTGTTATCTGATATATGAGTGTACGCTATATTAGAGAAAACAAGCGAGAGAGAGAGATTTGCGCTGACCAAATACAAAAGCACGCCGAGCACACTCTGTGCCCACTGACCTGCTGCGTGGATCTGGCAATCCAGGCACGAAGGCAAATCCCAGACCCTTCCTCCTGTTCCGATGTCCCACACGGAGATCCCCTTGGGCTGCTGTTGTCCCGTGCTCTTCCCGTAACCTGGAGCAGTGGATTGCTTCCACCCAGTCCGGGGAAGAGAGGACTGACAAGCACAGGGGTTAAAATGACTTTCCACTTCTGGAAGGCTGTTTTTGCCAAGTCCTCTGTCCTGTCAGTTACACAGGGAACAAACGCAAGCAGCAGCGGCAGCGGCAGCTGCTGATCTTGCTCTTTTCTAGTCTATAATTATAACGCCGGTTGCCGTCGGAAGGACCCCTTTCATTTGGGTGCAGAGTCTTGCCGTGGCTTGGCTGGCACCTCCCGTTTTCTTCGTTTTACTTCCTGTCCCAAAGTGGGACAGACAAGGAGCATTTTCCGCTGTGACCTTTAAAGATTTGCCTATCCCTGTGGAGAACATTAGGGAATGGCACGGACTGCACCTGAACAGGAAGACTGGACAACCTGGGAAAATTTGGGACAAATTGGGGGATGTGCCACAGCTGCTCCTGGATCACCCCCTGGGGTGCATTGCTGTTCTCTTGCTGACCTGCTGCCTGGAACTGGGAAATCAGAACAGCAGAGCATACTGCAGAAATCACCCACTCCTCAAAACAGGCGTAGTCGCTGTTACATGAAGTCCTATCAAGCTCAGTGAACCTGTTCACAACAGCCTTTGTGTGGCTGGAGGGAACTTCTCCCCCCTTCCCCTCTGCAAAATGAGATGAACTACCTCTTTAATGACTCGTGGCATTAAGAGGCAGCTGTAAAAGGTGACAGACTGAAAGCCCAGGAGATGTCATAAAACGTTGACATAAATCTCTATGGAGAATGGAATAATGTGACTATGAAATAAATAAAAAAAGTCACAGGGGAACAGAGTAAGCAAGATTTATAGACTTAATACATTTTATGATGAAAGATCTTTCCCCCTGCCTCAGCCCCATTATAAGGCACAAAACTATCCAAGAGCACTTATTTAATTAAAACTCTGTCTGAATGCAAATGACTCTCTGTCATTGTTTGCCTTTCTTCTCATTGGCAGTTGCAGGAGGAAGACACTTTGATGTCAAAGCGGGTGAGACATGAGACTGGGGCATGTGTGTTTCAGGCAGTGGCCTGCAGTGAAAGATGACAAATCATTTTAGCATTTGGTGACTTGGCATAAGGAAACATGCTGCCCGATCCTATTACAGTGACTGCCCTCTGCCAGAAAGCTCCTAATGACAGGGATCTTCTAAGGTTGCTATTCAGATAATTACTTGGACTTAAAACATGGTTGTGTTTTTTGGTTTTTTGTTGTTGTTGTTTGCTTGTTTGGTTGGTTTGTTTTTTTTTTGCTGACCATAAAATTTTGGTAGCCTCTGCCCCCCGTATTTGGCACTGGTGAGGCCACATCTCGAGTGCTGTGTTCAGTTTTAGGCCTCTCTCTACAAGAAAGACATTGAGGCCCTGGAGCGTGTCCAGAGAAGATCAGTGAGGCTGGTGAGGGGTCTGAAGCACAAGTCCTACAGGGAGCAGCTGAGGGAGCACGGATTGTTCAGTCTGCAGAAGAGGAGGCTCGGGAGGTTGTATAGTGTGGTAGGAGTCTGCCTCTTTTCCCAAGTAAATAATAATAGGACAAGAGATAAGGGCCTCAAGATATACCAGGGGAGGTTCAGGTTGGATATTATTAAAAATTTCTTCGCAGAAAGAGCGGTGAGGCATTGGCACAGGCTGCCCAGGGAGGTGGTGGAGTCACTGTCCCTGGAGGTGTTCAAGAAAAGGGCAGATGTAGCACTGAGGGACATGGTCTAGAGAGGTTGCATGCACGGGTTGGTGGTTGGACTAGATGGTCTTAATGGTCTTTCCAACCTTAATGATTCTATGATTATGTACAATTCTCTCTGTACAGTAAATGCCAGCACCACCATGTCAGGCCACAGACACTGTTTTCTCCAGGCAGCTCTTCACTTTTCTCCTGCAGAGCTGTTTTTCAGAAGACATAAGATTTAGGGCACCTTCATTTATAGAGATGGAAATCAACTGTGTATGTCCTCTGCAACTGGTTTTGTAGGAAATTCTCTTTGTCACTAGGGTACCCCTGGATTCTCAGTGGGTTTTCATCAAAGACAGGCCATGTTCTCACCTCTCTGGTCCCTGCTCCCCAAGAGAAGCAGATTTTGTTAGCACAGAGCCCTGTTAGCAGGCTGCTGAACAGCCCTCTGCATGTGCTGACCTGGTGGGGCAGATCCAATCCCCACTGAGGCTGTTCCTGGCCCAGGTTGCTTAGGACCTGGAGGGGTTGCTTTATTCAGCCTGAATGTAGAAGAAGGTGAGAAGGGAAGAGTGCTGCTTGTGGCTGCCCCTGCAGAGCCTCTGGTTACTGAACTCACTGCCTTCTCTTGCCACTGCCAGCACCTGGGATAGCACGAGTGAGTGGGGACCTTTACTGTAAATTGTAAGGCGGTCTTACACTTCAGCTCTTCTGTTTATCGTTATTGTGTGCTCAGATAGATAGGCTGCAAACTAACTAACTGGCTAGCAGGCTGCTGATGTGTGCAACATAACAGGGGAAATAAATAAATATGTGTATTCAGAGGAATAAAAAAGGAAGACTTCTGTAAGGATTCGTATTTTTATTGTCCCCACTCTGCTGTGTAACTGCTTCTGCCATGGGATGCATGGGTGTTCATCATCACATACAAGATTTCTAAGTGTAACTGAGTGCACTGCAACAGATGAAGAAGTTTTATAGCAAACTTAACATCTCATCATAATGAGTAAGAACCTGCAAAGTATTGCTGGAGTTCCAGTGATCTTTACACTTGAAACCACTAATTGTTTCACCTTTGTAGTAAGAAATGATTTTTCAAATCTTGCATACCTTTTAAAACTGATATGGAGTCCTATTACGATCATTAACCCAAATGAAGATATCTTCAGGACATGATTAGTGTGTAATACTTTGTTTGAGATACTCGCACCTTTTCTATTTTTAACAGGCGTCATATGGCAGATAGCATGAAGAAATCCTGTTCGAATACAGCATGTTTCTAAAAGATTATCAAAAACTGTTGGATTTGTGAAGTGTGCAAAACAGTATTTCACATTTGCAATGAATGGTGTAATTTTATCACTTCTCGTGCTTTTTGAGATCTTTCTTGATGGGCATCCTTTGCATCATTCCCAAATATAAGCAAAAGATGTCCTTTGGCCTTAAAAGCATACATGGAAGACAAAAATTTGAGAGTCTCATCTGCAATAACAATTGTCAGAAGCTCCTCTGAATGTACAGCTCCACTGACAGTCACTAAGAATGATATATTTTGCATCCATGTTCTCTTGATGTGTTTTGGACAAACATAAACCACGCAGGGACAAAAACATTTTTGCACTGTGTAATCAGACAGGTTTCTGCTGATACCATCAGCAGGTGTTTAACAAGACCAGTGAAGTAGATGGTAAAAATCTATCATATACAAATTATCTCATTTCTTTGTGCTTTCTGCTCCCCCTCTTTTCCACTGCTTTCCTTTTGGTTTTCTTTCTAGATTGGAAGATTTCTGGAAGAAAGACTGATTCATGTCGTGTGTTAGTGAACCTTCAAGCAAACATGTCAATATCCGTAACAACAACACATTATGCCACTATCCAAAGAAATGCCATAATAACTAGACAAAAATGTGGTCTGAACGACACGAAAGAATCCTTTCATTGAAAGGAAGTGAATAATTAGAATGTTGGGAAGAGAGCAATATTAAAGAAGCTGCTGTCAGATTTTCTCAGATGAGAATGGATTGGGTTTTGCTTTATTTTTCTACTTACTGTCACTAGCTGCTAGAATTCCTGTCTTAAACAAAGGAACAAATGAACAAATTAACATAAAATGTCCTCTGACCTTAGAAGGAACATGTAGAGAGCTGCTTTCATATCTTACAGTCACTTTCATGAGAGAAATGGCAATAATTAAAAGTTAATCTAGTGAGAGAGATACCGCCATACTTAGCATCACTCAGTGTGGGCTGTGGAAATACACTATAAAGCAGGCTGTTTTATCTCTGGAAGTCACATGGTAGAATACTTCAAAGGATTATAAATGAATTTGTCTGCAGGATAAAGCTGGCTGCCCTGACAGATTAATTCTGAGTCCTACAAAACCATGTTCAGAAACACTTTATTTGCAACCTCCTTGTAATGAAATAAACATCATTTTTTATGTAGTAGTGCTGAGTTTGGTATGAGAAATATTGTTATCACTGAGATAGCTATCAGTCTCAACAATCCCTTTATTCCTAGGAGGTGCACACCCACAAAAGCAAACTGATGTCATGGCGTGGGAGCTGTCAGACAGAGATGGTATTGACAAAGCAGATGGGAGTAAGGCGACTAGGAACTGGATTCAAAATCCAGTATCTGGACTGAATGGGTCAGCTTTTTCTTGACTTCAGGTCTGCTGCTCAGAAGTGCTACTGTTCATCTGGAGCAGGCTGTGTGGGTTGGTCAATGAATGCTAATACAGTTTGAAGTCAGTGCCATTCTACTTTGCAAGAGGGCCAGTTATAACATGAAAGTATGCTTCTGAAAGAGTGGTCAGGCACTGGAGTGGGCTGCCCAGGGAGGTGGTGGAGTGACTGACACAGGAATTGCTCAAGAAGTGTTTAGATGTTGTGCTGAGGGACATGGGTTAGTGTGAAATATTGGTGGTAGGTGAATGGTTGGACTGGATGATCTTGGAGGTCTTTTCCAACCTTGGTGATTATACGATTCTATGTTCCATATGGCTCAAGAGGACAGGTGGAGCATCAGTGGGTGGTGCTAAGTCCCTGAGAGCAGCAAATGGAAACTCTTGTTCTTTACATGGAAACGTAATAATAATACCATGTAACAATGAACAATATGGTTAATAGTATAAATGAAGCCTTGTATTCCTCCCACTTAATAATTAAGCTTGTAACTGGGGATGGTAAGGTTGAATCCCTATGGGTAAAGATCGGGGAAGGGCTGACAAGGCTGACATCCTGGTGGGCGTCTGCTATAGACCACTGAACCAGGATGAAGAAACTGATGAGGTGTTCTATGAGCAGCTGACAGAAGCTGCGTAATTGCCAGCCCTTGTCCTCATGGGAGACTTTGACTTCCCTGACATATGCTGGGAATACAATACTGCGCAGAAGAAGCAGTCTAGGAGGTTTCTGGAGTGTATAGAGGATAACCTTTTGATGCAGCTGGTGAGAGAGCCTATGAGAGGAGCTGCCCCTCTAGACCTGCTGTTCACAAACAGAGAAGGTCTGGTGGGAGATGTGAAGGTCGGGGGCTGTCTTGGACAGAGCGACCATGAAATGGTAGAGTTCTCGACTCTTGGAGGAGCCAAGAGGGGGAGCAGCAAAACTGCTACCTTGGACTTTGAATTGTTTGGAAGACTAGTAGGGGCAGTCCCCTGGGATTCAGTCTTAGGGAGTAAAGGGGTCCAAGATGACTGGTCACTCTTTGAGAAGAAAGTCCTAAAGGTGCAGGAGCAGGCTGTCCCCCTGAGCAGCAAAGTGAGCCGGCAGGGAAGAAGACCGCTGTGGATAAATAGGGAGTTCTTGAGGTTCCGGGAGAAAGAGAATCCACAACCTGTGGAAGAAGGGATGGGCAACTCAGAAAGAGTACAGGGTAGTTGTAAGGACATGCAAAAGCCAAGCTTGAACTCAACCTGGCCGCTGGGGTAAAAAGGAACAAGAAACACTTTTACAAATACATCAGCAGTAAGAGGAGGACTAAGGAGACCCTCCATTCTTTACTGGATGAGGCTGGGAATGTGACCCCTGAGGATAAGGAAGAGGCGGAGGCTCTCAATGCCTTTTTTACATCTGTCTTTAAAGGTCAGACCAGTTCTCCTCAGGGTACTCCACTCTCTCACCTGGTAGCCTTGTAAGGTAATTGTCCCCTTGTACTCAGCACTGGTGAGGCTGCGCCTTGAGCACTGTAACCAGTTTTGGGCCCCTCACTGCAAGAAAGACATTGAGGCCTTGGAGCATGTTCAAAGAAGGACTACGAAGCTGGTGAGGGGTCTGGAGCACAGGCATGAGGAGCGGCTGAGGGAGTTGGGAGTGTCCAGTCTGGAGGAGGCTCAGGGGAGACCTTATTGCTCTCTATAACTACCTGAAGGGAGGTTGTAGTGAGCTGGGGGTCAGCCTCTTCTCTTGTGTAACTGGTGATAGGACTAGAGGGAATGGATTCAAGCTGCGTCAGGGGAGACTCAGGCTGGATGTTAGGAAATACTGCTTCTCTGGAAGAGTGGTCAGGCAATGGAATAGGCTGCCCAGGGAGGTGGTGGAGTCACCATCCCTGGAGGTGTTCAAGAAACGTTTGGATGTTGCATTGAGGGATATGGTTTAGGGAGTGCTATTGGTAGTAGGTGGATGGTTGGACTGGATGATCTTGTAGGTCTTTTCCAACCTTGGTGATTTTGTGATTCTGTGATTACAAGAGCAACTTTACTGATTCTTTGAAAAAAAGAATACTCTTTATGAATGTATTTTGATTTGTGTATGTGAAAAATCATTCATGAGAATGGAGATCCAGATTAGTGTACAACCTGAAGAGAAATGCACTGTGCAGTAATGAATGGTGTAAATCAACATTGGTGCAACATATTGCCATTGATAGATGTGTGACTGAACCACACTGCTGCAGCTGATGAGAGAAACTAGACTCTTCATTACTTGCACTCAAATTACAGGAGGGCTCAAACCAAAATGTAGACATGTTGCCACCAAATGCAACTGGGCGCTTAAGGATGGGGGATTTTCTTCAGTTGCATCTTGGGCAGAGAGATTTGAGTCTCTGACTGCATGAGAGAGAGAGGGAAAGATGAGACAGAAGACATTCAGAGAATGAACTGGAGACTAAGAATGCCTTCCTGGAGGTGTTCAAGGCCAGGTTGGAGGGGGTCCTGGACGGCCTGATCTGGAGGATGGCAACTCTGCCCATCGCAGGGGGTTGGAACTGGGTGGGTTTTAGGGTCTCTTCCAACCTAATTCATTCTATGATTCTATGATTTACCAGGACTATGAACTTTGCTAGGCTTTCACAGGGTAAACTTTCTGGTGAAAAAGCCCTTCGTATTTTTACTGTCTGATTTCTGAGCTCAGGTTTGGCATCTTTGCCATTTTCCAACTGGGGATGAACATGTTTTACTATTTATAATTGCACTCACGATCTGTCCCTGGCTTGCTTCTAAAGATAAATGAGACCACATGTCAGTCCTTACATAAGTTGGTGAGGCCATTACAGCTTTTTCGTTCCTTCCGTTTAGTATTAAATTACGTTTATAAGCACCTTCAAAAAACCTAGAGGCACCGTTTGTTTTATAAGCAACAGAAGAATCTGCTTAGCCCAGCAACTTGTTTGCAGAATTAGTCTTACGGTCAAAGTGGACAACTGCAAACTGCTTTGTACCCTTAAAAATGAGAATTGGTATTCTTCATTCATTCATTTATATTTTCCCTAATTAGGCTGCGTTCTGCGTAGTCATATAGAAGTATGATCATCTTTTTTTTTGAACGTGACCAAGAATTTGCCATTCTTGTTCTATTGTGTCAATGAATTTTCTGCAGATTGTGCACGGATGCATACTGTGTACAAAAGGAATTTCTTTCCCAGTGTTGCATTTTTTTTGTATTTAAGTTTTGACTTTTATTAAGGAATACAAGTCCTTAATGAACATTTACTTTTAAGACACCATTTCAAGCCCTTATTTCTCATGCTGATTCAGCTGACAATTCCAGCAGAGGAGAGGACTGTGAACTGTTTCGGAGTTCTGATTCTGCAACAGATGTATGGTCTGATGTGAGCAAACCATTTGACTAATTCCAAGAGAAATAGGAAAGAAGGAATATATGTGATATAGACAGGCTTTTGAAATTCCCTCCTGTGACATGTCATTAGAAGTAAGGGAGAAATCTGTCTGGCATAAACTACTGCAAGACAGGACATGACTGTTTTAAAAACCATGCTCAAACCACAGTTTTGAATGGTTAGCTATTAAAGCATATCATCTAAGAGAATCATCCTAGTTCCGATAATATGCAATAACTTAATTAATGACTTGGCTGATGGAATAGGGAGTGCGCTTACTAAATTTGCAAGATAGGAAGGTCTGGAAAATGTTTTTTTCTTGTTTCACAATGTGATCAGGGTTCAGTAAGAATCAATGGACATAGAAGTGTGTTCATAAGTCCAATCACACATAAACAGGATGAGGGCTGGCTAAGCAGCATTCTGCTACCAAGGGGGAAAAAAAAGCAAGGCTTTTGCTGGGATATAGAAGCAGACGTGACATAGTAGTTATTCCAGACATCAGCTGGAGTGCTGTACACAGACTTGAGCACTGCCCTTTTACAATGATGTCCAACAGAAAGAAGCTCAGAGAGAATAATAAAAACGACTGCAGGTCTAAAATCCATGAACCATGAGAAAGGATTAAAATAACTGTGTTTAGTCTTCAAGAAAACAGGGATGATAGATGATGCCATCAAACTGACTAAAGACTGCTGTTTCTGTTAACCACTGAGATAAGCTCATTATTTCTTGTCCCACACTGCAGCAAAGGAGACTAGGTTAGACTTCAGGAAATATTTCGAACTTGAGGATAGTTTGGAACTGGAATGCATTGCTTAGGGAGGGTGTGTGATCTCTGCCCTTGGAAGTTTGAAGAAAGAGTTTCAGCAGCAGTTAGCATCAACAGTTAGCATCCACCTTGTCCACTCGCTGCTATTCTTTCTGTGTGTATGTATGTTTAAATTTGAATAAAATTACGGATATCATGTCATACCACTTGAATCAGAGAAAGTAGCAAAAAGATAATCATTTAAGCCACTTTAAGGCTCCATAAGCTTGATACCTATTTATGCCAGTGTACCAGTTACACTTGCATTCCAAACACTGAGGAGATACACCAGACTGGGGAGTTCTTCACTGTTCTGTGGTTGCAAAACTGCCAGCACTGTTTCATTTGAACTAGTAGAAGGAAAACAAATCTTTAGAATAGATAATATTTGTAGTCTGTACCTTTTTTGTACATAGCAGAACTTTCTTTCTTCCTTTTCACCATGCTATGGGATTAGAATTATATGAGACTTCTATCAGTAGGTTCATCCACTGGTTTGCTTGAGTTCATTGTTTCGATTGTTTTATGACATCTTGTTTGAAACTGAAGTTATGATTACAGTTTATTCAATATTAAAAACCAATGACAGAAAATAGCAAAGAGTACCACAAGCAAGTAAAAATGAGATTTCAAAGTTCACCTGCTTTATTTACTTGTGAAATGTTTGAGACATCCTTCCACACCACACACTCAAACATCTGTTAAGAGACCAATTGCCTCTTTCCTTTTCCTCCCAGCCTGGAGGAGGAAAGGTTTCCTTGGCTGGAAGTAGTGTTTGTATGTGCGTGTGAGAAACTTCAACTAATTCAAGTCAGACCAAAGGAGAACACTGCACAAACTGTTTCTTTAAAGTCCTGCAGCAATTCCTGCCTTCAGAAGAGGAGACTGTGGTGGCCTGGGCCTGGCTTCTGTGAAATACCTCTGTATCCTGCTTTTTCCTTCCTGAAACAAACTGCTTAGGTCCAGTGGGTTGTAGCCACCAGAGGAGGACACAGACACTTGGGAAGACAGTCTCTGAGATTGATCTTTTAAATGCAGGAGAAGCTCTGAGCAGACAAGGGCATCAACTTCATGAGGGCTCTGAGCAGTGAGGGGAACTATTTGCAATGATATCTGCCACATTTTGCAAAGTGTGACTGGACAGAAGCTGCACTAATGAGACTATCACTTCTCAGTGCGTTGTTTGCTGTGGCCAAGTCTGACTGTGCAAACATACCTATCCAGCTTTCTACCCAGTTGGAGAATGGGAATTTCTAGTTTTGGGGCATGTGAATTGATTTAATAAGCAGAATGAATAGATTTGGTGGGAGCAGCATATACTAGTGGTCTTCAGAAACAGCACACTTCCAGCAAAGTCTGTCTTCCACATACTATATACATCATGTGGTTTTGTTGAACGGTCCCGTCAGATTAAATCTTTTTAATCAGAGACAGCATCCATGGCATATACTGTCCCACCAAAGCTGTAATCCGTACACTCATCACTTTCTATCAGCAGCAGCAACTCTGTTCATTGAGAACAAGGGGGATGTGTGCTTTTTATTTTGAACAGGGCTTCCAGTTTTTCTCATTGCCAAGCCCCTTAAGGAAACAAATAGGACTTAACTGCCCTGATCAGACTTAGCTGCAGCTCCTGGCCAAGCATCTTCTCCCTGTACGGGAAGAAGCTCAGGGGCTCCATTTAAGCTCCCAGGTCACCAGGATTTGCTTGTGCTTTGTTACGGGTTGCCTTGACTAAACAGACTTTCCTGGTTGTTACTGCCTTGGAAGAACCCCAGATCTACTGACATGTAGCTTGGGAAGGAACTATGAGTTGAATAAAAGTGTTCTTTAAAAGAGGTATTTTTGGGGGTGGGGGGGAATTTACTCTTCCTTTTTCTGTCTCTGGGTTTAATCAAAATGGTTTCAGCTTTTAATTTAAACCACAGTTTCTGTAGTTTGATGCTGTCTGACTAAATACAGCATAATACAGGAATACTCTGACAAAATAAATCTGTTGGTGATTAATTTTAGCGCAGTCAAATGTCTTTGGAAGAGTACTGCTTTTATTTCTTGAAATGCAAAATGTCTAATCTGGTTAAGACAGCAGATCTTCATGCCAAGTACAGTCATGTACAGGATTAAGAACTATAGGATTACAGATCCTAATTATAGACTCTTGTCCGTTTACTGTGTCTTAATACATTGTTTTCAACTTCTGATTACACTTGTCACGTCTCCTTTGCAATCCTGTTTTAATGAACTTCCTGCCACATCTTCTAATTAGGCAAACCTGTGTTCTGATAGCACCGCGTGGGTTCACGCGGTGATTCTAATATTGCATGGCGATATTAGAAGATTAAATCATTTTAAAGGTTGGAGCTCTTCAAGTTGAAAATCTCCGTTCTATGAGGCTTTTTGCAACAACCTTCAGGTTATACTGCTATTCGAGTACTCTACTCTTTGCGCTGCTCAGTTTTCCAATGACATCCAGAAAAGCTGCGGGTGATGATTCTCTGAAGCCATTTTTGCTGTCTGAGCCCCCTGTGTGGATTTACATACTGAAAAATGGTTTAGAATATGTTACCATTTATGGTTAATAAATCTACTTTGTGATGAATGACATCAGTGTTTCTCTTTTGACGTTGTCTTTCTCATCTTAATTTGTCATCTTATTTTGCCCTAAGTGAAGATCTTGCTTGGTGGATGCAGTAGTTAATGCACCACAGACAATATGATTTGTCTGTGGCTGTGTCCTGCAGGACTGGTCAAACAGGATTCTTTCACGTTCAGTGGAAAGCTGTCAAGACAATTAACATTTCAATTATTGACAAGAACTCGGCCTGGATTCTTGACTGATGAATGGGACAAGACCTTGTTTACATGCATTTTTTGCTTGAGTTCCTCACCACCGCGGCATGTTTCAGTTCAGCTGCACTAACCACGATCAAAGGACAGAATGAAACAGATACTGCTGTTACGTGAAGCGCTTATGGGTAAACTACAAGGGCTGTTCTGAAAGTAATGTCTCCTATTTTATTATGTTGGCTCATGATGCCACAGACAGATGTTGGTGGTACAGCAGTAGGGGTTAAACCTTCTCACCAATATCCCATTCCATGTTGTTGCCGTGTGACAGATGGCAGCAGAGGGGCAGTCTGACAGAATGGCATCTGACATGGAAGTGCGGACTGAGCAAAGGTGCATCACTGAATTCCTCCGTGTGGGAAAAATGGCACCCACTGACATTCATCAACGCTTGCTGAATGTTTATGGAGACCAAAGAGTGGATGTGAGCACAGTGAGGCAGTGGATGATGTATTTTAGCAGTGGTGAAAGCGACAGTGGGTCACCTCCACTGGAGCAAATTTGTCAAGTGCGGCATGCAGGCTCTTGTTCCTCAGTGGCGAAAATGCACAGCTAATGGTGGTGACTGTTGAAAAACAGTGTTTTGTAGCTGAGAATTTGCTCTACCAAATAGTGTTATCGTACTCTTTGCACTGGTTGTATGTATAGAAATAAATAGGAGGCGATCAATGTAATTGGGCCAGTGGTAAAAAGGAGTCGTGTTTATACCAGCTTTCCAACATTTTGCCTACTGCTTTTAAAGGTATAGAAAACACAAAATTACACAGTCCGAGACTTCAAAGGCAAAAAAACTCATGAAGGCTGTGTGTCAACATCCATTCAACTGGAGAACTGCTGGCTCTGCCGTGGCTCTATTGAGGCGGCTGTAACCAGGGCTTATGGATGGAGGTAAACCAAGATTAGAAGCAGCAGTAATCTCTCTTTATCGGGCAAACTAGCAGAGCTGAAAAAACACATCCTTTAGTGTGTGAGCTCTGTTTTAGCTGTGTATGTGCCCTTATTTTACAAGTCTCATGCACACACATGGCAGTTCAGTATTACTGCAGTGGACGGGCTCAGAGACGAACTGTGGGCAGTGTGTGCCTCACCACTGAAAAACCATCACAGAATGATCTGGTACATGCCTCATTTTCTCATTTTTAATTGTGCAATAAAGCACCTTTTTTAGCGCATACCACTAAGCAGAGAAGGATCAATTTCCCTACGTTTTTCACAGTAAAAAAGCATTCGGGCTTTAGTAGCCCTGTCATTGAACACCCTTGAACAAAGCAGTGCCTCAGCCCTCCCTCCGGATGAGGAGCACAGAGACGCCGATGGATCCTTCCTGAAGTTGCGGGGCTGTCTCCTGTTACTATTTGCACCAATGCTCTCAGCGCACCATTCCACCGCGGGCAGCGCGCTTGGCTATGGGGGTGTGAGGGCGGTGCCTCTCATTTGATGCGATCTCCTCCCTGGAGGCCACCGCCACCATCAGGAAGCCAACCCCGGCCCAGCGGAGGGCGCGCACCTGCCCCCCTCCCAGCGGGCGGGGCGGCGGCGGGGCGCATGCGCGACGGCGGCCTAGCGCCCGCCCCCCAGGTTGGCCGAGGGACGCGGTGCGGCGACGGCCGTTGGGGCTGGCTCGGCGCAGGTACGGAGCGCGGGGCAGTGCCGCCGGGGCGCCGCGCGGGCGGGGCCGGGAGCGGGGCCCGGCGGGACGTGGGGTGGCGGGGTGGGGATGTGTGCTGGGGACGGAGCGCCGAGGGCAGAGTTTGTTGTGTGGCGTGAGGGGAAGCCGAGCGAGCGATGCTCGGGTCAGTTTCTCGTCGCTGAGCCGCGGCTGCGGCGGGGCGGCCGCCGGGGGTCGGTTCCGCCGTCGCCCGGCGTTGCGGAGCGGGGCGCGGAGAGGCGGCTCCGTCGCGCGCCGTGTCCGGTGTCGCGCCGCGCGCCGCTCACCTGTGGGCGCTACTGGCAGGCGCAGCGCTGCCCTCGGACGGTCGGGGCGGCGTTCCGGCCGGCCGTGCGATCGCCGGCTCTTCTTTGCAGGCAGATGTGGGGGTTGTTCGGTCTAGGTGCATTGGCGGCTGCCATCTGTTCAGTGTTTGCGTTCCTCAGTGACACGCAGGGCGAAGCCCGCTGCTGTTATTGTTGTTATTGTTGTTGTTAAAGCCGCTCAGCGAGGGGGCTCGGGCCGGGCCTGCTGTGCCTCTGTCTCGCGGCCGATCCGCTGCCCTTGGTTCGTGTTACCGAGCGAGCCGGCCAGCGAAGAGCCATCAATAATTCACCGCTCTCGTTATGTTTTTAATAAATAACAAAGGCGAGCGCATCCCCAGCTGCGGCGGAGGCACCAGGGCTGGTGCGGCGCTGGGTGCTCTGCAGGACGGGGTCACGGCGGGCTCCAGCGCTTTGTCAGCGCCGTGCGAAATGGGTGGAAAATGCCACGGGAGCCGATCTTCGTTCTGCTTGATGGGTTTTCCCAGGAAATAAACGCGTACTTTAGGTGTTCGTTTTTCTTTTTAATACGGCACTCAGAGTGTTGTCTGCGGTAAATGGACTAGAAGTTGTGTTAGACTCTGTAGTTATGGTTAGTAATATGGAATGATAGAATGGCTTGGGTTAGGAGGGATCCTGTCCGTCACCTGGTTCAGGCTAGATGCACACACGTCTGGAAAGCTTTATGCAATTCGATGTGTGGTCACTTTTACTAATTAAATATTTTCAGCGCTAACTGGAGATGAGTTTATCTTTAGCCAGAGTCTTAGCATGAGTTATGTTGCTGTAACGGTGCGACCCAGAGCAAAGCTGAGCTGTGCTGCGGGGCTCCTCCTGAGGTAAGGCAGAACTGTGCTGTGCCTTCAGAGCAGCGTCTGGAATGGGAATGCTATCTGCAGGCACATCCACTGCTTTTAGAGAGGCTTTGTCAACTGAACGCTGTACTTTGAATGTCTACAGTACGTTTTGAAGGATTCTACCTCACAGAGTGCTGATCTTTCTCTGGTGTAAGAGGTATACTGTGTAGCAGACTCTAAGCCATATTTATTTGTAAGTTTCACAAGGGCTTTATAAATGCATCTCCCTGAATCTTGTGTGCTGCTTCTTCCCTCCAGTAAGAGGGGCAACACTTGCTGTCTGCACCCAACTTCTTCTAGTTGGAGATATCCCAATAGTAATTTAAAAAGTTTTTTTTAATCAGCAGCTCAGCAAAACATAAGTTCTTTCTAAATTTATGTGATCTTGCTACTAAATAGTCTTACATACTTATTCAAAACAGTGTGAAATGGTGCTTGGTTTGGCTAGCAGACTGAAGAATGGAAGAAGACTGCATTATAGCATAGTATCACAAAACAAGGGGGGGGGTGCAATAGAAAAAGATCACATTCAAGCATTTTTTTCTTTTTTGTTTTTTTTTTTTCCCTTTTTGCTAGGTCTTGAATTCTGCAGACTTGCGTGTTTCTTTTACTGTCTGCTGGTAAATACATCACCTAGTGTCACTCACAAATAAAAGCTGTTCAACAGCTGTTTACGAGGGTGGATAGTGATAGGACAAGGGGGAATGGTTTTAAACTGAGACAGGTGGTTTAGATTAGGTATTAGGAGGAAGTTTTTCACACAGAGGTGAGAAAAACTAGAGGTGACACAATGGAACAGGTTGCCCAAGGAGGTTGTGGATGCCCCATCCCTGGAGGCATTCAAGGCCAGGCTGGATGTGGCTCTGGGCAGCCTGGTCTGGTGGTTGGCAACCCTGCGCGTGGCAGGGGGGTTGAAACTCGATGATCGTTGTGGTCCTTTTCAACCCAGGCCGTTCTATGATTCTATGAAAAACAATAACTTAACACTGGAAGAGTCAGTAGTTTCTTTCCTCTTGTATCTCTTCCTGCCCTCCAAGTAACTTGTTGCAAATTTGGTTTCCCTGAGTGAAAAGTTCTGCAAAAAAAAAATCTCGCCTTTATAATTACGACAAACTTGAAGGAAATTCCTGTGTCAAATCTGGAGCTGCCGGTGCAGTGAGCTCGCATCGGTAGCCGTGTTTAAATTGTTTGGTTCTTGTGGCTAAGCAGAAATAGAAAGCAGTTTAGCCCTGGGGGGAAAAAAAAATCACCAAACCTCTTTACTTAGTGACTGCATCTGATGAACATCTCATATGCTATGTTGATTTGCTGTTCTGAACCTTAAATTTATGTCCATGCGAGCCTTGCAAACAATGCTGGGTATGGAGTGGCAGTAATCGGACTGCTTTTTTAACAGGTATGTATTTGTTAGTCTACTACTGTAATTCTCCACTGAGTTCTTAAGGGCTTAAAGCATCTCACATTCCAGGCTGTATAAATGCCAAATATTTCAGAACCCACTGAGGAGAATGCAGGCCTTATGGTGGGCAAATGCCAGTCCTGAGGAACCGGTACAAAAAATCTACTTGTATGTCCTGCTCCCCCTGCTGTCCCCCCCCAATGGAATCAGGCTCCGTAGTCTAATAAATGAGGCCTTTGAGATTTCATTATCCCCACACAGAAGGCCTTTCTAAATATTAAAACACTACAGGTAATATGCGCATTTTTTGATAAATGCCAACTAGAGTTTTCTTGTCATCAGAGTGGTTAGAAATAGTGACTCCTTTTGTTTGTTTTTTCCCCTCCTGTTTCCTTGAGCAGGTAACAGTTCTTTTGTGCTCTTGACTTATTAAAGCTAAAAAATGGGCTTTTTGAGGTATAAAATGTTGGAAAGCAATGCTACCACCAAATGGCTTTTCCAGCAATTAGGATGTTGCTTTCAAATACCAACAGACTGAAATGACAGCTTTGAGCAGACCCTAAAAGAGAAACTCCAGAGCTTGCAGCAGGCAGTCTCAAACAAAAGTACTGATTTTCAGAAGGAAACTTTCCTCTGTGATAACTTACTGCTCTGTGGTGTTAACTGCTCTGACTTGGACCGGGAGCTGACCTCTTCTGAAAGTTAGATGAAGCATTTTAATTTGGCTGTTTACAGCATTCACAGCTCTTGGTTCCTGTTAGAAATGATAGGAACATATTGAACTGTTGTTCAACTCGTTTCTTTGTAATCACTTTTAATAAATCTTAGATAAAATAACAGATGTGTGCATAGTTCCTTTGGGAAGTTATGTGGGGCAGCAGAGAGGTGGGAAGAAGGGGCAAGGTTCTGACAGTGTACACTCAATGTACAACGAATGTGCGTTATTTTCAGGTAATAATATAAGGAAACTAACTTATGCTGGTTTTTTCATATTGGTTTATGGCAATTACTTGATTTTTCTATGTCATCTGAATTGCATACTGTCATCTAAAACAGAAATGGTCACATTGGGTAGACGCGAATGCTGTTCCAACCTTTCACTATATATTAGTCTAGCAAAGAAAGTACAAAGGATATTCATGATCTTGTTTATTTAATAAGTGTGCTGCCCTGAAATGTGTCGGGATATCGGCTGCTGTTCGCAGTAGCAGTGAGATAGAGCACTGTGTCAACACTGGCTTTTTACATGCTGTCAGCACGGCTCCTGGTGAGCGCCCCTGCTTGCCGTGCACGTCGTCATGTGCCTTCACAGCAAGGCTGCGTGTTTGTCAGTAATGGGAAAACCCACAAAGCTTGAACCAAACCCTTACTCCTTCATAACGCTGACAACGCTAACGTAAGTGGTGGTGATGGTGTTGTTTACGATTACTTTGTAGAACTCTTTGCCAAAAGCAAACTTTTTTTCTTTAGGACCACTAAGCTTTTTGCATGTTATGCATGGACAAAACCAAACCTACATGTTCAGCAGGCATGTTGGCGAAAGCATTCTGGCACCGGCCAGTCTGGGAATGGAGCCGTTTGACACAGGCTACTTCTGATACGGGTGGTTTGCCTCGCTTCTGCCTTTCCTTGCAAAGTGAGAAGTAGCACAGGGAGGAAAAAAGTTGTGAATGGAAAGTGTTCAACAGATGGCACGCCTGGCAGTGCCCATCTGACAGTCTGTGGAGAGCCTAACTGAAGGGCTGTGCTTTATCACTTCTGTAATTTTTTCTTATTTACTATATCAGAGCTTCCTTTTTTAATAACTGAGAAAATTTCATCTCAGTGGGGTATGCAACTGCAAACAGCTGGTGATGCTGAACAGTAAGCTGGGGCGCTGCTGCCGGACATTGAGTTGGGCTGTTTTCAGAGAAGCCAAAATGGAAACACTTGAAATGGAAACGAGTCACCAGAAGGGAAGAAGTAAAAGAGTAGTTGTTCCCATTTTGCTTTTATCTGCGTTCTCTCTCTTTGATTCTGGTGGGTGGTTTTTGGTGCAGTTTCCTAGGTGCTGTAGGCAAAGCGCGCAGGCAGCCTTCCAGCATTGCTGTGCAGAAGCCCGTGTCTTCCTGTATCTTGTGCTAATTGTGAAGGCTGGAATCCAAGGGAGCTGGGAATGGGAAGAGACATCAGTGGGGCTTGTAACTGGTGTAATAGTACTGGGTATGGTGTATTTGGTAGTGGGAAGAGAGGCTGGTGGCAGCAGTGAAAGCAGATGTGTTCCTATAGATGTGAGCCTGACTTTGAGACTAGGGATATGGAAATTTTCAGCTTCATCAATGAGTTTTAAAGGACTATTTCTGGCACATTAGTTCTTTCCGAGATGGCAATGTTTAGCTTATTAAATGCTGAATGCCAACATGGAATTGTTTTACTGTTGACCTGAAAATGTTTTTGACATTTAACCTTGAAGAAATGTCCCTCCACTTTGGCAGTCCCTTTACTTTAATCTGTTGGTTCAACAGGTTTTGTCGTCGCACAGAGCATATAATCAGAGTGTTTCTAATAGCTGAAGAGAGCTATAGAGAAAGCAAACAAGAGTATTTGTAAAGCTTACTTGAATGGAGCTCAAAAGTAAGCTGCTCATGTTTGCATTATGTTAGAAAAGCTCCATACCACAAAATTGTGACAGTTGTCTTTATAAATAGTGTTTGTGTGGCTGCTGTTGATCGAAATAAAACAGATTCCTGCATGGAATGGAAAATGGAATTACAGAATGGTTTGGGTTGGAAGGGACCTTAAAGACGATCCAGTTCCAACCTCTGCTGTGGGCAGAGTTGCCAGCCACTATGTGTCCCTTTATGTAGGGTCCTCTCTGTGCTTGTTTGGCAGTTTCTTAGCAAGTGTTGGTTTTGGGAGGGGAGAAATTAAGATGACAGCACTGTAGGGAACTTATTCTTGCTGTCTGTAAAAATTACTTTCTAACTTTTGCTCCAAATGTACCTCATAACGCAGTAAAGCAACTAGTTTAACATGGCTGTGTATTCACTCAGTCAATACAAAAAACAAGTTCTGAGCAGAGTTCTTTGAGTTCAAGGTGATCAAAATACCTTGATGTAACTAAAACATTGGTGTGTATACTAACTTGGGATTCCATTCATGGCATTTACTCTGCTTTATGAAACAGATAATGATCTGGACATACATTGCAGCAGTAGGTAGATGACATCTCTTTGTGGTTCTAATCCTTATCTTTCTAATCTGTTCCCTACCTGCTTTTTTCAACGGGAAGAGTGAAACAGATTTTCTCTAAAACAGAATGGATTCTATCAGTTAGATGATGCTAAGTTCTCTTCCATGTTGGGTACCCTTGTGAAGCCTTAATTTTTATCTTCATAAAACTGCCAGTTTATAGTTTCGAATTGTGCAAAGACTTTATGAGGTCTGCTCAACTGTGAGGGAAATAGGAGCTTCTTTGGAGCTTGTGTAATTTGTGCTGTACCATATTGTTATGAAAAGAATGAAATTAAAAAAAAAAACTGTGTTAAATTGTCCAAATTACCAATTAATTGCACACTTTTGTGTATTATATGCCATGAACTCATATTTTATGTGATACTTATTAAATACACAGTCATCACTTAATTATGTTAGGGATTAAGCGCACATCATCATGCTTCAGGAGGAGTCTTATTGACTTGCTCTGTCATTCTAATTAAGTGTTACAAGGTTAGACAGAAATTAACCAAAACTGTTATGGACTGTAATGTATTTAAAGGTATACTGATTTCTGTCTCTAGAATATTACACATTGGAACAGGTTGCCCAAGGAGGTTGTGGATGCCCCATCCCTGGAGGTATTCAAGGCCAGGCTGGATGTGGCTCTGGGCAGCCTGGGCTGGTGGTTGGCGGCCCTGCACGTAACGGGGGTGCTGAAACTTGATGATTATTGTGGTCCTTTTCAACCCAGGCCATTCTGTGATTCTATGAATATTTGTTTCATTGAGATTAAAAGTAGAAACTTTAGGGTGTTTTTTTTTTTTTTCTTGCTGGTTCTCATTCTTGAATAAAATGTGTGTTTTGATATGAAACAGTCTTAGACTATATTGATTTTTAGACTCGGAGTTTGTTTTTAGATCCTCTGAGTTCACAGTCCAATATGAAGAAAAAATTTGAGGATGTTGAAGTTGATACTTGTTTCCATTCCAACGTGAAGTATTCTGATCGTGTTTGTCTAGTTTTTAAAAATTCAAATGACCATACCAAATAATATGATATCTCTGAAGATATAACTATTTCCTGTTTGCATTCTCATGATGTGACTGTTTCGTTTAGGGCTTCATATGATGAGGCATTTATTATGGCCAGTGACCCCTTGGAAGGCTTTCATGAAGTGAACCTCGCTTCGCCCACTACACCGGATCTTCTTGGAGTTAATGAGCCAGGAACTCAGGAACAAACTACCTCACCCAGTGTTATTTACCGACCCCATCCTTCTGTTGTGTCCTCCACACCAATCCAACCCAATGCATTGAATGTTTCTGACCTTCCCACACAGCCTGTTTATTCATCTCCCAGACAGCTGAATTGTGGGGAAGTATCAGGTGTCAGGTAAGCCTTGTGCGTCTCTTTACTGGTATTTTTTTGTTTGTAGGACTACTTGCTTTACTAAAGATAGAATTTTAATATAGCATCTAATATTAAATTGTATCTGTAGCAGTGCATTTAGCACTACTACTGCCTTTTCTAAAAGACTTTAAATTTACATTGTAAATTAAGAAAACCCTATCCCTTTCTTTGCAGCATCAATGTTACCGACGCAGTACTTTGTTCTACCTCTGGACCCCAGGGTGGGTCATTCAATCACAATAATTCCAGAAAGGAGAGCAATAATGCAGAGAAAGAGTGTTTGCAGGGTGCTACAGTAGCAGATGTTGCTGAAGGAAACGAAGATATTTTTGGTTTGAGTACAGACAGTTTATCTCACTTACGGAGCCCATCTGTACTGGAAGTAAGAGAAAAGGGCTATGAAAGATTAAAAGAAGAACTTGCAAAAGCTCAGAGGGTAAGGCTTGTTGTCTTGTCTCCTCCTGCTTTTTGTCTCTTCCACGTGGTTCTTGTGTGGCAGAATGTGATAGGTGGGCCAGAAGGTGCTGTCTGAGCGCTCATTTATAATAGCAATTATTACAGTGTAATTGTTGGAAATTTTTCTGAATGTCTGCAGTGCTAATGTCTTAAATTTATTCCCTGACAGTGGTTTTTTTTTTTTTTTTTTTTTTTCCTAGTGCTGCTGCTATATAACATGTAAAGCTTTTGCTTCGTTTCTGGTTAAACTTTTTTTCTTAGAATTTAGACCAGCCCTTCATTCTGACAGTTGAGAATAAGAGTAATTCTTTTGTCATCTCGTTGTTAGTTTTTAAGTATTTATAATGTTGGTGATATACCTCTCAAATTTTCTTTCTCTTGTGGGGTTAAAATGTAGCTTGTGTTGTGGACTACAGGAGTATTTTAGAACATGAATGCTTCTGAGGTGTCAGAGGGGAATGTTTGCGTAGGAAAAAAGCAATAAAGACGGCACTGAAGTTCTTTAGAGTACTGTGACACCACACTTCAGATTGAATGTGGGCACCTCTGAGGGTACTGTGACTCAATTTGTTAATATTTGTAAAGCGCTTTGTCTTGTTTGGATGGATGGAGCTATATAAATGCAAAGCCATTATTTACCATTCTAACATCCTTCTGTGCTTAAACTTCCTAGTAGACTTTGTGCTGTTTCTGTTCTGTGCCCTCTCCTCTACATGATTTCATTCTTGTTTAGATTTAAGCTCATCTTTCCTCGTGTTTGAACTTTTCCTCTCTGCTTGCTGCCTCTTTCTGTTGAATGTAGTCATCGTTTCTGTCATGGTTGCTTTTGTCCTTCTCAATATGAATCTTGAATATGGACTCTGATATCACTGCTTCTGTTGGTTGTTTTGTCACTGAGTAGTTGCTTCCTTTGCCAAGGTGTGTTTAGTATTTGACCACAGAAAGGAAACATTAACCTGAGCTAAGTTTGAGGACCTTGCATGTGAATATATAAACCGAGCAGTTAATCTTGGAACCTTAGAAAGTAAGATCCGACTGAAGTTTATTTAGGAAAGGTATTCCAGCTCCTGGCAGTGTACAAAATTGTAACTAATGTACTTAAAATCAGCAACTCAGATCCATTACTGTTACCTTTGAATTATCTGAAAATGTTAATTCACTGTAAAGTGGCATTACAGCTGCTAAGTTTTTCATTCATTTTCTTTTATGGTCTTAAGTAGTTTCAAACAATTTGGATGTTCTTAAAAATAATAATAATAAAAAAAAGATTCAATCCAAACTTGAGAATGTTGATGTCAAAATACTTGTTAATTCTCAGCACGTTAGGTTGATTCTTACAGTATTCCTCTAGATGGATAACGTTTGCTTGTCTTCATAAAATTCCAGTGGTTGAGGATTACTCAGTAACATAGGAGTCTTTACTGACTACACGATGACAAACCCTATTCCTTTCCTAGTATATACTTCCACTGTGTAATAGGAACTAGTTTGTTGTACTCTTAATTTTGTGCCTGATGGCTTGTTTCCAAAAGTCATGGCTGTTCATACAGGGCTGTGTCCCCCTGCATTATTCAGTGTCATACAATCTTTGAATGTATGTTCAGCTACGTTTAGCTTTGGCAGAGAGTACTCAGTTTAAAGATCTGCAGAGATATAGATATAATTAATATGTGGTGCTTATATCTTTTTTTTCTTTTTCTTTTTTCTTCTTTTTTTTACATTTTGCTTTTAAATTCTCTTTAAGACTCTTTGTTTCCCTCAGGTTTATGAGCTTTGTCAGGAACAGTGAGAGAAGTAGGAATGGCAATTTGTACTTGAATTTTATGAGATCATTCATACTAGAAAGCGTACAGGCTTTTCAGGAATTAATAAAGTGAGCACCAATTTGCTATCTTGCATGTTTCATTTCTTCCAAGCTTCTTTTTACTCAAAGCATGTGTGCAGTTGTACCATGTATTAAAGACAGATGGATTTGAATTTGTTGTAATTGTGATTGGAAGGAAAACTAGAAGGGAAATAGGAATTCTGAAGCTTAGGAATCCATTATCTGGATTATTTTTTAATGTCGTTGCTTCTTTGGATGCAACTTTTTTCTTCTGTTGGGGTTTTTTTTTTTTTTTAATATAAGGGATATATACACACAACGTTTTTCTGTGTCAATCTAGATAAGTTGCAGGACTGAATCATATCATAAGATTGTAAGAAAGGTTGAGCCAGGGGTAACAGCAGGGCAGCGTTTTGCCATAACAGTGTGTAAGGTTGGATACACTTTTGCCTGAACATAGCTTTTAGTCATTAAAACTTGGCAGATTTTTCACCCTTTGCTGAGCCCATTCAGGCCTTTTTTTTTTTTCTTCTTTTTCCAGTGTAGGCTTACCTTCTGGCTGCACTCTGTCAAATGGAGCTGAAGAGCCCACTTTAAATGACCTGAACCTTTCCGTGTGTTTTGCCCCTCTTTTCAAAACAGCATCAGGAGAATTGAGGTGTTAAAATATACGTAATAATTCAATGCCTGGGAGTGCATCTCAAGTCTCTGTACGTTTCTTTATTCAGCTTCAGTGAATCTTCAGCTATGATTGAGACATAACACTGTGATTACTGAAAGTAAATAAACCGCATTTAGGTAACATTGAGAGAAAAGTGATATTTTGCATTATGGAATTTCTTGACGTGCAAGTTTAGTGGAGCCTTTGCAACGGGACACCACCTGTTTGTCTTTTGTATGAAGTAACCGGCAGATTGCCTGTGCTTCAGATTGCTTGCTTGTAATTTTTGAGCTGTGGCAGCTCACAGTCACGTCTTCCTTCAATTTTTGTGTGACTTGGCCATGAAATTCATCGCTGATCAGCAGCGTAATGATGCCGTCCATAACTGCAGAGACAAACTTAGGTTTTGATGTTGTTTTCTCTTGGAACGTTGAAATCTCCGGCTCTTACAACTAGTTTGCTCCTTCTTGCTGAGGGAAGAGCAGTCTACCAGAGCTGATGACTGTAAATATCATAGCCTGAGAATGAATTCCATGCTTCCCACTGTCTTTAGAGTGAGATCTGTAGGCTTGTTGGCAGCAAGTAGAGACATTTATGACTTTTCTAGCAGAAATCTGCATTATTGATATTACCTAATATTTCCCTAGTAAGAGAGCGAAACTGAGTTCCCTCAGTTCTTGCACTGATAAAGCAACTCTCATGAAAGAGTAACAGTATAGAACATGGCACTGTAAATTTCAGCATATCTTTTTTGACTGTGGTACTCAGACCTGGATTTTGTTCCAGAGGTTTCAGTTTATGTATGCATTCTTCCTGTCGTAAGATCAAACTAGAATACTCGTAGAGTACTAGAGTTTTTTTTTTGTCTTCAGATCTTACGTATTACTACGGGGTTTGAAGTAGACTTTTCCACCTGCGTTGTCAAAGAATCCAGTGCAGACGTGGTTGCCATTATTATAGTGTTTCTGAGTAGACTAATGCTGGTGGCTAAATCTCTTTTATTTTTTTCATAGTCAAAAGTGTTATTTAGAAAAATCTGCCTGGGTTAATGAATAAATATATTCACAATAACTACCAAGGAACTCTAGTAGCATGGTAGGAAAAACTCTCACATTCTTAAATTTCCGCTATCATTTGCTTGTAAACTAACGAAGAATAAAAATGAGAAGGCTCTAGAATAACATCCCAGAACTCCACCAAAGAGTGTTTTCAAGCTTTATTAAAACATTGCAAAAGACTGCTAGCTTTCGACTGCTAAAGATGAGTTGTAGCTCTTCATTGCTGTCTTTGTGTTGAAAGGCTTGTTTCCATACCTCTGTCTTAAGCTGGTGTAGCGTCGTGCTGCAGATAACAAATTTTTTCTCAGGCAACTGGAAGTCTATATGCAAGCAAAAGAAGCATCTTCACTGGCAGCATAGGACCAAATAATTCAGGAGCCTGTGAAGTCCTTGTATCTCTGAAGGCATAACAGTTTCAGTTGGAAGGGACCCTGTAAAGGTGGAGCCTGACTGTCAGACTGCTTTGGAACTGACCCGCTGTTAAAAGCATATCATTAAGAGCATTATTTGAGTGCCACAGACAGGCACTGGAGCGTGAAGCAACTCCAGGAAGCCTGTTCCAGTGTCTCACTATCCTCCTCTTGGTAAAATGCTTTTCCTCATGTCTAGCAGGAAACTCCTTGATGCAGCTTGAGCCAGTGCCACGTATCTTGTCACTGGATACCAGGGAGAAGCTGGGTGCCTCCCTCTCTCCACTGCTCCTTAGGAAGCTGCAGAGAGCAATGAAACCACCTCTCAGCCTCCTTTTCCCTGAGCTTACCAAAGCCAGTGTCCTCAGCTGCTCCTCTTGGTATGTGCCTTCTGGCCTATGAACCTTTTTCATCCTCCTCTGGATGCATTCAACTATCAGCACCTCTTTTTGAATCACGGAGCTAGGAATTGTGCATGGTACTCCAAGGGAGGCCACACACACTAAATATGTTGGGAGAATCGCCACTTTTGACTGTGCTGTGGCTAATGCATCCCAGAGTTCAGCTTACCCTCTTGGCTGCTTCAGCAGTATTCCACAGCTCATTTTAGGTGATATCTATAGAAATTTTTTGCTCTCTTCTTGATCTTCTGCATCTAGTGGTGACTTACTTAAATTGCTGCTAGATCCAGGATGATTTTCTTTGTAGAATTCAAAGTGTTAACTGTTCTGAAGCACTAATTAGTGTTTCTTATTGTTTCTTTCTAGAGAACCAATCTGCATTCTGATCATGAAGATCAAAGTGAAATAAGCAATAATAAGACTTTGATATAGGAATACATACATACATATATATATATATATATATATATATATATATATTTAAGGGGTTTTTTTGCCCTGCAAGTTAGAAATTATCACCTACTTCTGTACTTGCATGTATTCTGCTTCATAATAGCTCATTATTTTATTTTTTTTTCCATGTAGTTACTTTTTCAGAACAGCAATGTTGGAAGGACCGCAGCATAGTGATAAACTTGGTGCACGCATTTGTCTGTATGGCTGGGAAGTGTTAAGTGATGACTTTAAGGCACAAGTGGTAGCAATGGATCCAATAACTTTTGATTTGAGCACTCTTTATTTCTTCCCTGCATTAAAGAAAAACCACATCAGCCTGAGCTATTACCTTTATTTGACAAAATAAGGTGTTACATTATGCTCCCCCTGAATCATGTGGCAGGAATTTGCCCCGTATTTGAGAAATGTAGCTAAGCTGTTAAGTGCAATAGGCTGCATGCTGTTGTCTCCTTTTTGCTTTCATTTAGGTAGCTTTACTTGTCTGAATTTTAATCTAAGCCTCCCTCTAATCTTTCCAGTTACAAGCAAAGCTGCAACAGTCTCACCTAAGATAGTGTATTGATAGTGATAGAACAAGGGTAGTTCTGCCTGCATGAGTTTGACAAGTCTCGACTGGAATCTTATTCCAGTCTCCTTCTACAACGCCTTGTAGCACTTCTGTGTTCAGAATGTACGTAGTGTATTCTGAATATATCAGTGAAATAAGCCAAAGAGCTCAAAAGTATTGATGTATTCGCTGTATTTATAGGAACATGTGGAACTTGAGCTTTAAGCATTTTGCATCAGATTCTTTCATTTCACTATTAGCAACTGTACCTTATGTGAGAAATATTGGAGAAATTTGACCCTCCCCCCCCCCAAACATTTTAGTGATACTTTTTTATAACAGCTAAAAGGCTATGTATGGAAAGCAAAAAATCAAAATGGCAAACTAGAATAAAATTTGATCACAGTGTCCAAAGTTGAAAACAAATAAAAGGAACAAATAATATGTTTTACATTACGTGGGTCTTGAACAGTCCTCAAACGCTTGTCAAATTTAGGAGCTGAAGTTTGACAGGAGGATCTTCATCCCAGGGGAAAGTTGTTACCAGTTTCACTGCAGAAATCAAGAACCTGCAACAAGGCAAGATTTAGTTTCCTACATTATTGTGTACACATTACTCAGTCATGATAACTTTGGGAGAAATACTTCCCAGGAAAATACAAAAACTGAAGTTTTTGCCTTTTTATACCTTAGAAATCTCTGGCAGGCCGGTTTCTACTGAAGGCAGGCGTATTCTGTAATCGTTTCTGCAGTCTTGGAAGCAAACCATTGCTAGATTGTATTTGAAAACTAATGTGTCAGTGACAGACTTGGATCCTATGTCTTGGGAGTTATGGGAGTGTAGCAGCAAGATAGGCAGGAAGAAGGAGGAGGGGGAAGGTCTAGATGGGGACTGGGGATGGGAGAGTAGTTAATGGGCAAAAGGAATGCTTGAAAGGTCAGAACGAGCTGCTTTCTGCTTTTCTTTCCCTCGTGTTTTCTATTTATTTATTTATTTATTTATTTATAACTCCCCTCTGTCCTTTCCTGCTGCAGCTTTCAGTGTTTAATGGGTGAGAAAGGGGAACTCTTCCAAACTTTTCAAGCTTTTTGTACTCCTCTGCAAAAATACCCCCCCTTTTCCCTCAGACTTAGGAAAATACAGACAAGATTGGGCATATGTAACTGTTATGCTGCCAAATCTGTCTGAAGATCTTACTTTGAAAGTGATACATGGTCAGGCCCTTTTCATTCGAGTGATAGCAGAGGCAAATAACATAGTTGGAATTTCATAGCCTACTTCCATTTGATTTATGAATCTGCATTAATGAAAGGAAGGATATGATTGCAGTGTGACTTTGTAATTGTGTTAGTTACAAGGAGATCTACAAGGGAGTTGATGCTTCCATCATGTTTTAAGGTTGTGAGGGAATTGGGAATCATCTTGAGATGAGGATATTTTGAAAAATAAAACAAACAGACAAAAAAACTCAAAAAACAAAAACAAAACCCCACCCCAAAACAGAATCCCACACCCGATAGAATCAAGTACTTATGTATTAACTATCTGTTAAGGAATAGGTAAATGGAACTGATATTCTGTCCTATCTTTAAGTCTTTCTATACTTTAGGGAAAAGGAAAGCTGCTTTTTCATTTTTTTCTTAGAGTATTGGAAATTCTGGTGTTGAGGTTAGAGATACTGTAGACGTTGCTGTATAGCGGGAAGAAATAGCTATGTACGTACAGCATTAATTTAACTGCTTCTAGTTTTAAGACAAATATGTTGAAAGGCTTTGCTTAGCAAAGGTTTTGCTTCCCTCGTTTTTTTTTTCCTTTTTTTCCCCCATTCTCTGTGGTATTAGCTTTAAGAGGCCAAATTACTTCTCTAAGTCAGAATAAATAACTTTTAATTTTCCATAGGAGCTGAAGTTAAAAGATGAAGAATGTGAAAGGCTTTCTAAAGTGCGAGATCAACTTGGACAGGAATTGGAAGAACTTACAGCTAGTCTGTTTGAGGTTTGTTGGAGTCTTCGATGTGATATACTTAAAGGAAGCTGAGCCAGATGTTTTATATAGAATCAGTGTTTTTCATGCAATTTTTCTGCAATAAGCTTATAAAGAGATTTCTTTTCTAAAGACCTGGGTGTGGTGGTAGAGAACTTAAGAGCAAGTAGTAGACTTTTCAGTCAGGTGAGAGACTTTGAGCTTGTCAGTTTGCCTTGGCACAAAATGAAGAAAATAAGGAAAATGTATCAGAAAGCTTCAAGGCATTTAGGCTTATTTTTTGGCATAACTATTTTGATGCAGCTTGTGTCTGACAACGACGCTATTTAGATAAGAGCTAAATTTGGGGTTGCCATGGTGATTAAATACAAAATAGCGTAGTTCCAGATTAATGGAGGGTAGAACACAGTATAGAACTTAATCATGCTTTCAGCTTTTGAATTTTGGGTCTGGCAGCATGTTACACCCACAAGTTTGAAGACAGACTGAGTAGTGCACCGGGGTGGCACCTGGTTGCAAAATGAAAAGCTTTGAACTTTAAGTGGGATCTTTCTTTTGAGAAAATGGCAGTAATGCTAGCAAAGATTGTGAGCTTGCATTAAACAAACAAAAATCTTAAATCCACACTTGAAACAAGATTAGTTATCATTTTCTCATGGAATGTATGGATCCATACCTGTTGGCATAGATTTCATAAATCAGTTATACTTTCTGCTTACCAAATTGAAGGTCTTGGTTTTCAGCATATGCATAGAGATAAAACATCAAGCATGATTTAGAAACAACATTGTTGATGTTGTAATGCTACAAAAGTGCTGTCAAAACCCGGAAAGTATTGGCATTCATAAATGGAATTGCAAACTGCTCTGTGGATTGGCAGAGCAATTTATTTCATCATCCCAGTAGTGCAAAGCTACTAAAAATATTAAGCATTATAAATATTAACCAGTATAAATGGAACACTAGAAGGCTATTTTTTTAGCATAAATATTCGTTTATATTGGGGGGACGAAAGTGCTGGGCAGGCTTTTTAACTGCAGAGGAATAAAAATTATGTTATGCATTTAACTTAAAACAGTTAATTTGTGAAAGCTACACGTGAAATATAACACATTAGTAATGGTTATTTAATGAGTTTTAATTATTCAGAACTCCCAGCTGTTGTGGGCATGTCACTTAAATTCTCTCTCGTGGTATGATTTCACCAAGAGTCTCTAGTAAAACACGGTGCTGAAGTTTCTTCACTTTTACAGTGGGATCTATAGTCCTTGGATTCACATTCTGTTCTGAATCCCACTAATTTTAGTGACCGTGTAAGACTCTGCCTGAGTATAGTGGAGCTGATAATGCATCTCAGTTGAGGATCAAGACTTGTTTTACACAGCTGGTTGTATGTTACGTTTTTCTGCATATAACGTTCTTCGCTTTCCAAGATACATCACTAAACAGAAACTGCATGGTCAATGTTAAATGTATTTGTACACATTGTATAAATGTGTATGTTCTCATTCCTGCATGTGTATGTTACTTCAGAGAATTTTACAGACCCATACTACACAGCTGTGTTGTTTGCCAGTGGCAGCCAGATCTTTTGGTATCACTATGTATGAACTTTTTGTTTTATTTATATAGTGTCCAGATATGTGCTAGGCGCTTTACAGATATGAGAAGGGTCCTACCTCAGGTAATTTTGTTGGTGGCCCTGAGCTTTCCATTTTTTTTTTTTTTTGCCTTCAGTAAGTACCAAGGAAGAACAGAAATTGGATCATGGGTGCAAATTGCTGGATCAGAGCCAAAACAAATAAGTTACCCAGACAAAAGGCTTAAAAGTCTGACGTCAAATGATGTTTGAAAAAAGAAAAAAAAAATCGAAAAAAATCTCAGTCCTTTTATGCTTTGTTATCAGCTTAGTCCTGCTCGTTTACTCAGATTGGTTTCTAGTGCGTTTTCTGTTCTGCTTAAGAAATGTTTATTAAGCCATAAATTATTTTTAATCCTTTACTTTACATTTTTATTAATGATGAAACTTCAGGCTTGAGCTGTTTGACCAGTTTCTTCATGCATTTGAGTAAAACTGGTTATTCTGGCTAGGAGGAGAAAGAAATTCTTCTGAATGTGTTACTGTGCCCTTGTTGCTTTTGTTGTTACTGGTTGAGTCTTTCTCTTGGGGGTCAAGGAACTTCAGTGGTCAGCTGCTGAAGTGTAACCAGAGGCTGGCATTCATGACAGGTATTGTTTTTGTTGTGGGGGGGGGGAGGGGGTTGGCTGTGAGTGGGTGGAGTTATTGAATTTCTGTATCTGGGCTCTGGACCAAGGAGATGGAACTTGCTGGTGCAGTGAGGGATTCAGATAATAGATTTGCAGCTATTTTTTGGTTGTAACTATTTAGATTCAGCAGATTGTTGCACACTTATGTGCAAGTAATCTCAGTGAAGCAAAAGTATGGTGCAACTGTAGTTTTTTTTTTTTTAACTTGTAAATTGGTGTGAAACATTTACTCCAGCTAAACATTTTTTACAGGAAGCACACAAAATGGTTAAAGAAGCTAATGTCAAGCAAGCTGCAGCAGAAAAACAGTTAAAAGAAGCACAGGGAAAGGTGAGCTTTTTTTCCAACTTGCTTGTTTCCTCGTTTTACATGGTCCTACAGCTGAGATGTGAATCATGGAAAGGTGTGTACATTATTAAAATATAAATTGACTTGTTCTGTGTTGCCTTGATGTGTTCTTAGCTAACACCAACGGATGCAGTCTGTTTCTGCATCACATTAGATAACTAGGAAGGTGTGCAAGAAACCATTTACTATTGCAGAAACAAAGAGATCTCTGTGTTAGCGCTGCTGGAAAATGAAGTCTTGATTTGAACAGAGGTTACTGGGAATGTCATGAAATGATTTAACATCATTCTACAGGTATGATGTTTTTGTTTGTTAATGACTTTATATTTTTGTTTTCAAGATTGATGTCCTTCAGGCTGAAGTAGCAGCATTGAAAACACTGGTACTGTCTACTTCTCCAACATCTCCAACTAAGGAGTTTCAGTCTGGAGGAAAAACTCCTTTTAGGAAAGGTCATGCAAGAAACAAGAGTACAAGTAGTGCTATGGGTGGAAGTCATCAGGACCTTACTATGATGCAGCCAATTGTAAAAGACTGCAAAGAGGTAAAAGTACAAGGATTGTCTTTTGTTGCTGATGAGCCAGTTTAATTGATTTGTTTTCTTGCACAGTAAATCTAGTATATACTAAATCTTATAATAGTGATTGCTGTAGAGATATTTTTCATGAATAAACGAATTTTTCTTATGTACCAATAGGCGTTGGTTTTTCGGTTGTATTTACTGCTAAATCTTTAAGGCAGAATGAGATGAAAATTGAAATATTGGTATTTCTACATTCTTACATTACTAATGTAAAAGTAGGAATTTAAAAGCAAAGGAGGGAAGAGTAGTAACAAAACTCAACGGTATAACTGAATGGCAAGTCCTAAAGGCTTTTTTTTTTTTTTCCAAATCCATCACCAGCTGCCACAGGAAGAGAGGAAGAGTCATTTTTGTAAGCCAATAGTGGAGGAAAGAGAGTGGAGGAAAACTGAATCCATGGTACATTATTAGAGAATAGGAGAGAGTTACCACTGGAGTCCTTGGAGGGCCTTGGGTTTATCTCCTCATGCCATTAAGAATGGGGAAATACTGAGGACAGCAGCTTGGTGAAAGTAATCTAAGAGTTGTGACAAGGCTGAATCTCCTGATGGTGAATGAGTAGTGGAACTGCAGGTGAACTTCAAAATAAATGAGAAAT
This sequence comes from Alectoris magna, assembly GCA_030625065.1. Classification (NCBI taxonomy): domain Eukaryota; kingdom Metazoa; phylum Chordata; class Aves; order Galliformes; family Phasianidae; genus Alectoris; species Alectoris magna. The sequence goes on along the minus strand of CM060560.1, from coordinate 162,758,045 downwards.
GATGTATCTGGAAAACAAAATGCAGCTCTAGCAGGCATATGCGGTTTTTGGACTTAGAATAGGCTACATGATGAAGAAAAAAATGCAGTGTGCTTGTGGATAATTCTCTTGAGGTACTGTGTCAGTGTCTAGTGATGGTCAAAGATCCACAGACCCTTAGGAGTTGTTAGGAAAGGAATAAAAGGAATAAGAAAGATACTGCTATATAAACATGGAGTAAATATATGCATCCTGTTCTGCACACAGCTGTACCTCCATCTCTGAAACAGAACAGTGAAAAATGCAAATAAATGTGACAGATGATCAAACTATGTGACTCTTTCTATGAAGGGAGGCTTGGGCTCTTTATGTTGAGACTTTCTGAAAGCAGGACAAAAATGTATGCAATCACAAGTGACATGGGGTAGATGAATGGTGAACAAGTAGTAATTATTTCCTGTAATGAGAATGCTCTGGAAACTACAGGAAAATCATTTTTAGTCAGTGTAGAACTAAATTTAATAACTAATTGTCACGAAGTGACAACAGGACAAAAAACAGTGTTGAAAATTATGTGAAGTTGCAAGAGAAAAGCCCGTTGAGGTACGTATAAGTATACAAGACTTCTGGATCAGGAAGCTTCTTTAATTACAAATTGCTAGAAGTTGGGAGGATATATAAGGAATGCACATTGCTGTATTTCTTTTCATGCTGTTCTGCTGGCAGCCCTCAGTCACTGCAGGTCATTAGGGAGAGTGATGAGCTAACTAGATCTGTAATACGATTCACAGTGGTCATTTTTATACTTTGTTTTGCCACTCATCATTAAGTGCATTTATACTATCTGTCTTTTCATTGAAGATCTAGAGAAGGTATAGTTATGTTTCCAGTGATAAAATAAAATCCAACAACCCAAAATCCTGTTTACTTACTTTCAGTGGTATTCAGGACATTTTTCATATTAAAATTGATCTTGTTACTCTTCAGAAAGATATAACAAAAAGGAGAGAACTGGTATGGAACCTTTCTACTTTGTAAACATCACACTGAGGTTTTGACTAAATAAAGTTTTTAAATGTTGGGCCAAAAGCATGAAGAGGGGGGAAAAAACTGGCTTTGTTTCAATTTCCCATGGAGAGAAAGTGGTCAGTGTAAAGGGTAAACTGCAGGAAATCCATCCCAACAGTACCAACATCCCAGACAGCTACTTCGTATTATGCATGAGTACCCTCAAGGATAAGTGGATGTATCTAACTAATTCAGAATTTATGAACAGGATTTAGAGAAGCTGAACATTTATACCCAGTGTAAATGCTAAATGCATCAGTGGATTTGTTTATGTCATTTTTCCAAAAGCTGAAGTGTTTCTCTGTTGCAGGTAATCAAAACTTGAATCTAGCAGAAGTGCAAGTAAAGACGGAGTGCAGATATGCACGTAGCACACTTGTAGGTTGGAAAGAAGGAACATCAAGCTATAGTTACTGAGCAATGTTTTCAAGGCAGCTTTTTTATAAATTGTATATTTGGGTGAAGTTTTGTTAGATGTAGAAAATAATCAGTAGTTACTAAGAAATGCATGGTAATTTCCTGATTTGTGCTGTATGGTTCTAAAATAGCATTATTTTTTTTCTGCTGATGTCTCCCGGTTTGTATTTACTTTAAAGCCAAACCTGAGGTGGGTTTTAAGGTATGGGAAATGTTCATTGAGGGAGCAAAGGGAGCAAGTTACGCCTATTGAGTTTCATTTGTGCCGTGTGGTTGGTGGCTTAGCAACCAGAACGGTTATGGACTAGCTTAATTAAGATGGTTGTTCCTGATTGTACCTGAGTGCAAGACAAGTAGCTCTAATGGAAAACAAATTTGCCTGTCTAATTTTTGTGGGTTCTTTTTCAAGGTGGGAGGGGGAGGGGAAAAATCACAAAAAAAAACACCTCCCTGAAACATGTGAAAGAATGCTTAAGTGCTGGGAGCTCAGAGAAAGGGTGGTAAAGAATAAAAGTCTGAAAGAGGCTGGTTCAAAGCCGTGTATTGCTCTTTTAAAATGGATTAAAAAACAATTTCAGTTCCTAGCATGCATTTTCACTTTTTTGCACTCTCATCTATATTGGTTGCTTTTGATATTCCAAGACTTTCAACTCACATTTGCTTTATAGAGGTACATATTATGAAAGCAGTATTAGTGTTTGTTGATGGTGTGTAGTGTTTTCTTGAAAATGTTTTCTTCCAAAATACTGCTTTTCATTCTTGTTTTCCCTTTTTGCATTCTCTTTGTCTCTTTGTACTCTGGAGTTTAGTAGCAACCTGAGAAGCCCACAGAAGGAGCAGCATTAGGATCTGCTTCTCATTTTTCCACTTTTGTGACCTTTTTGTTTGTCTTCTGTGCTTTGGCTGCGCATTTAGTGTTTTTTTTCTCTTTATTCTCCATGACTGCCTGCCATTTCTAGAGGCACTTTTTCTACATGACATTTTCTTCCTTTTGTTGCATGGTATCTTTGATGCCCCTAACCTTCCTGGCCTATGTTTGGCCTGCAGTGTCTTTCCCTTCATATAGCTTTTAGGTCTTGATTTTGGGAATACAGGCCTGTTATAATACAAGAATGAGATTTAACAGCCAGTTGGAGGGAAAAGGTGCTGAAGTCTGTGTCAACAATCTCAAAGCCAGTTTGGGTAAATCAAGGTGGTACCACATATCTTGGGAAAGTGAATTGAAGAAGGTGTTTGTTGCTGCGACATAATAGTATTCTTTCACAGTGTGGTAGAAAACTGAGTTTTAATGATCATTGTTTACCTGTGGATACCTGTAGATGGTCAATGCTAGTGTGATAATTACAGTATTTAAAATCGGTGCATCTTTGTGTGTTTTAGGCTGACCTATCTTTGTACAATGAGTTCAGATCATGGAAGGATGAACCTACTATGGACAGAACATGCCCATTCTTGGACAAAATCTATCGGGAAGATATTTTTCCATGTTTAACCTTCTCAAAAAGTGAGGTGTGTACTCTTAAGTGTTGTCACAGATGCTTTTTATTTAAATATGTTACATGGAACCAGTGGACTATCTTAATTTACATATGAAGTTCAAACATTTTTGTTTCACTTGAGTATGAGACTTTACAGTGAAATACCCAAGTTTAGTCTGGAGTATTGAAGTGATCAGTTTTTCTTCTCCATTTGCTGTTTTAGGCGTGGCTTTCTTAGGTGGAGGCTGTCTACCCCTTTCTGTGTTAATACTGCCCAGAATAAGGAAGGAGTGATGGGTTTTCCCCTAAGTCAGAGGTTCCATTTAGTAGAAACGGTGTCTTGTCACTGTCCCTTGTTTGTTCAGGAAGCAGTACAGACCAACATATCTAATTTTATGGACCTGTTTTCTCTCATTAATCAGAACAGGTGTCTTCTTGAAGAGCGGTTTGTGTTGCAAGAATTAGACTTTGGGATTTGAAGTAATTTATCATGGACAGTTTGGAAATATGGTTTCAGATGAAACAAAGAACATGGCTTTTTTCTTTGTGTGATTTTCCATTTCCTCTTCCTTTCCTGGTACAGAGGAAGTAATGGTGTTTGTTGTACTCATGCTGGGAATACTGTGGAACTGGTTCCAGCTGCAGCTTCAGTGCCTGGTCTTTGTTCTTAAGCAGCATTTGTAGGCTATAGTTGCAGTATCCGTCTCTGGGAGAAGGGGAGGCAGTATTGCATATCTTTATTAAGAGTAACAAATTTTAAAGCTCTCAGACTTGTTTTTTTTTTTTTTTTTTCCAATGAAATTAAGTAAATCACATATAAAAAGTGGTATATTTTCCTCAGATTTGTCTCTTACTTTCACACAGTGTGTGCACTTTTCCCATGTTCTTCACTTGCTGTTACCTGCTTGCAATAAGCATGAGAGATCCTGTAGTTAATTGTATGCTAGTTCTGTATGATGGTGTAGAGCATTGTATGAAACTCTCCTGCTAAGATGTTTGCTCACTTACTATGGGAATTTAAATTACTTCTGCACAGTGTGTAAGTAGGCCATCCTGTTGTCTTTCCCAGCAACTTAGTTTTGTTTTCTTCCACTTCAGTGGCAATATGGTTACTGTATTTGTATTTCCTCTTAAGGAGAGAGTAAGGCTTCTAGTGCAGGTCAGCTGTATGAGTCAATGTGTGCAAATGCTGTGCACAGTGATGTGCTTTCCTTTGAATATCAATAAACTGCTGTGTAGTTAATAAGTGACACATATTATGTTTTTGAATAACTGAAAATGCAGTTATCTAAACGGTTGAAGTAATACTTCAACTCTTTGTAGCCTCTTGTGTATGTGTGTAATCTTCTGTTTTGATTTAGCAAATATTATTGGGAAAGAATATTTTGTATGAAGTACTTTTGTAGTAACATTTTAATTTTGAAATGCTCGAAGTACAATAGAATGATATTTCTATTACTCAGTAGCAAAGGAACATGGACAAAGAGTTATTAAATGAATAAAATAAATTGCACCTTATTTTAAATCAAGTAACGACTATTACTTGTCCATAATTAAACACTAATTTTGGGCAACTGTTGAGTTCAGTCAAGCAAAATGAGTACATTTCTAGTGTGTTTGTGAAGAATTAACATAAAAAAGCCCGAGGGAAGTTGCGCTTTCTTTATGAAGGTGATATTTTAACAATACCAGTGTTCTGAAGTCACGGTAACCCGTTGTCTCTTTTATATATTGTTCGATCTTACACGTTTGAATGTCTTTCTAAAGTAATTTTTGGCTGGAACATAGGCTAATATTTACTTCGTTTTACAAGTTACAGAAGGTGCCTGCTGGGTTTTTTTTTGTTTGTTTTGTTTTGTTTTTCTTGCAGAACACAATAAAATCGGAGCAATTTTTAAATACACGAAGTTTGTGCCATGTTCAGTATCTGGTAAAAGCACTGTGCAAATGTATGTGCTGATTGGGTGTATGAAGAATAACTGAATATATAGTTAGCATGCTAACCATACATTCCCTGCTGTAAAGGCAGTCGTCTTGCCTGAGCGGAGGGTTATTTGGAGGGCAGAATTTAAACTGAAGCCTAGGAATTCTTGTGTACGAAGCAAGTAAAATTTTATTTGTAGTTGAATTTGTGTTTTGTTAGTTGACTTCTTCAGTGTTCCTAACTTAAGAGAGACAGAAATGTGTCACTCCTTTGAGGCAGTGGATCACATGGAGCTGTTTTTAACTGCTTTCTACATTTCTCTTGCAGTTGGCCTCAGCTGTTCTGGAAGCTGTTGAAAACAACACTCTGAGCATTGAACCTGTTGGCTTGCAACCTGTTCGATTTGTGAAAGCTTCTGCAGTTGAATGTGGGGGACCAAAGTATGTTAAGCTAACAGACAGAGGGGAAATCTGGACTCATTTGAGATAACTGTATTCTCAATCCAAGAGTTATCAACCGATCGCCTCATTGAAATTTGTATATGTTATACTTGTAAATATTTATTAAAATATCAGACTTCAGGACTGCTGCAAAATTTTGTGGGGGAAGTAAGCAACTAATAATGCAATTGTTAAAGGTTTGTCTTATATTAACTTTTTTTTAAAGATAATTCGCTTTTTGGGAAAGCTGCTTATGATGCATTGACTGTAAAAGTAGTATTCTTCTGATTCTTAAAGCAGACTTCTAAACTAGGGGATGTCACTTGGAAAGCATTGTGAAAAAGGTATAGAAGCAGTGCGGGATCAACGTCAGACAGCTAGAGTTATTTGTGGGATAAGAAACGTAAGACGTACAGAGCGTACTGACAAAGGCAGCTGAAGTATTTGAGAGGAGATATGTAAAGTAAACCCTCTGAATGTGAGCAGGAGGAATGTAATGAAGAGGGAGTAAAGGTGAGGGTAAGTTTGAACGTAAAGAAGGAAATGTGGTTGAATGGCAAGATGATTGCTTTAGAAAGTTTGGAATGGTCCTAGAGGCATCTGAAGCAAGACTTACATGTTGGGCACTGATGTGGATGTAAAGTGAGAGGGACTTGCCTGAGGCACTGGGGCTCTGAATGAGAAGAGGAAGGGAATTGTAGTGTGCTTTAGTGTATGTCATAGTTAAGCAAGTAAGGCCAGTAACACAGTCCTGAGCCTTCCAAACCTGTAGAGTCATAGAGTCACGAGGTTGGAAAGGATTTACAGGATCATCTGTAGGAAGACTTGACTTCTTGTCTAAAAGATGTTCAGCAGAGTTAATATTTCTCTAATATTTTTTTTGCTAGAGCTCAGTTTTCTGAGAAGACTTGAATCAGAATGTGTATATCAGCATCAACTCAAGCTTTTTTTTCCCCTCATTGCTGCTGTTTTTCAGTTCTCGTTTTTCCTCATCAGTTTTGAGTGGCAGAGAACATACATTTAACATGTCAAAAGAAGTTTTTGCTTTCTCTCTAAAGAAGCTGCATTGCATTCTCCAATGTAATCCTTAAGTAGTTGGCTGGGTAGAAATTAACATTTTGAGATGTCTGTGCAGAAACTGTAATTTACATTAGTCATATTGAACGTCAAGATTTACTCTTTACTCTCTTTTACAATTGTCATGAGGTGACAAAAACTTCTGTATGATTGCTTGTGGTTAAGTAATAGGTAAGGAATATGCAGTAGGTAAGCTTAATTTGACAGCAAATGTGCTTTGCCTTAAATATTGCTGGCACTGGATGGGAAGCAGCTGTTTCACTTTTCACTTAATCAGAGTAGCAGCTTTGCATTTTCTGTTTTTATGTGGTGAAAATCACTGTTTTTATTGAAACCACGTCCTTTAATAAGTAACATAATACAGACAAGCAGCATAAATAAATAATAACAGTAACTGGAATAATGCTCCTAAAGGAATAATTTTATTGTCCAGTTGCCTGGGGAACAGGAAGAATGGATGCATAAACTAGTGGGTAATAACCCTACAACAAAACAAGGAGTGGAGGTCAGGGAGCTACGATGTAGTAAAGAAAGGTTCTTGACGTACGAAAGTTACTGAATGGTGCCAGTGGTGGTGTATAGTAATGAAATACAGCTGGGTTTCCCCACAGGGTTTGAGTAATTGTCCCCATGGGGAACAAAGCACTAAGCTGCATGTGTGCTGTACAGTGCAGAACTGAGTCATTAGTAATAGCTGTCATTCCAGCATTTAACCTGGTGTGATGCAACGCACTGTATAGAAGGTAAATCTATTGCTGGAAGGAGAAAGAGGGCTTTTTTTCTTGGCACTAAAAATCTATCTGCTCACAACGGCTTGACTGCATTTGTGATCAGCCTGCTTTGGCTGCTATAGAATTTCTTGGATCAATGTCAGTCCTCATAAATTACTGTGAAAAATCATATACACTCTTCAGTTTTCTTCTGTCTTGCATGGTTCTGTGGACCAGCTGCAGCCTATTAAAGGGGCTTGTAGGCCGCTACTGTGGGAGCTTAGTAATTTTTCTTTCACTTTTGAAAGGTGGCTGCTTCTTAATACTCCCTAATTTTGTGAGATAGAGATGGAAGGGAGGAGATCCAGAAGCTTTTCCAGTCACTGGAACAGTGGATATCTGCCAAGCCAGTTCCTCTGGGATGCTGTGATATAGGAATTCTGAATCAAATTCCTGCTGTGTTTACATTTATTAAGATAGTATTAATAGCAGCTTCCTCTTCAAGAGAGATGTAAAACTTTTTTTCTAAAGAATGCTAGAATAGTTATTTGGAATTGAAGAATTTCTGACTACTGACCTTTCTTTGTTCATGTATGATATATTTGCAATACACCGGAGAAAGTAAACGTAATTATTTTGCCGTCACTTTCTGTAATGGTAATGGAAAGAATTATTACAGGCAACCTGTTTTCCTTCACGTCAAGTTCTTTTATGCTCTGAATGTAAAAATGTGATTTCAGTTTGGGCATAAATACAAAGCTGATCTTAGAATGCATCTGACAGAGACTTTGTAAATTGACTGTTATTCTTTGGGGCTTGTTTTTTTTTTTTTTTTTCATGGTATGCAATGTCAAGAGGAAGTTTTAAAAAATCATTGTAAATGTTGGGATCAGTTGATCATTTAAGCAAAGCTTATTCCACATATAAAGAGTTAAAGAATTCCTGCTGTTCCAGACTTGTCAGACTTGTCAGAAGCCATGAAAGTGAAAGTACCTGACCAATGCTGATAAAAGATATAAAATTGGGAATATATTATGATGTGCTAGCGTTGGAACAAAATTTGTCCTTGTCAAGCTAGAGTAGTTGATGACATCATTTTGTAAGCTGCAGTTATTACATTAAAGCAGAGACTTGAGTACCTATGCAAATAGGAAGTAATTACATTAACACTCTAAACATACGCAGGTGTTAGACATTAATGTCAGATTTGTTTATTAAATTATGTGAACTTCATATTTTGTAGGAAATGTGCTCTAAGTGGACAAAGCAAGTCATGCAAGCATAGAATCAAATTAGGAGATTCAAGCAGTTACTACTACATTTCTCCTTTTTGTCGTTACAGGGTAAGCAGATTTACAACAATTTCATTTTTAAGTAGTGTTTTTTTCTACCGTCATACAAAATGATATTAACCACCATTATTTTGTGTGGGTTTAGATAACTTCTGTGTGCAACTTCTTTACGTATATTCGATACATCCAGCAAGGACTGCTGAAGCAGCAAGATGGTGAGTAACAAATTGCATCTTGGGTGTATGAATCATAGAATGGCTTGGGTTGGAAGGGACCTGAAGGATCATGAAGCTCCAACCCCTCTGCTTCATGCACGGCCACCAGCCTCCAGATCTGGTACTAGACCAGGCTGCCCGGGGCCCCATCCGACCTGGCCTTGAACACCTCCAGGGATGGAGCATTCACAGCCTCTCTGAGCAGCCTTTGCCAGCACCTCACCACTCTCTCTGTAAAGAATTTCCGCCTGATATCCAACCGAAATCTTCCCTCCCTCAACTTAAAACCATATCCCTTTGTCTTGCTAATATCTACCCTTGTAAAGAGTTGACTCCCCTCCTATTTGTAGGCCCCCTTTAAGTACTGGAAGGCTGTAATGAGGTAACCCCACAGCCTTCTTTTCTCATGGCCAGCTCCCTCAGCCAGTCTTTGTGGGAAAGGTGAAGAAAAAATGCATGCAGCGAATGTGCCTAAAACTTGCAGATGATAGTCATTGCTGTGATTGTGAGATTTTGGTGAATTTTCAGTAAAATAATAAAGAAATGGTGCTTTTCAGTCCATCTTAAAAAACCTTCATATGAAAATTCAAGATGAATTCTGTGATGAGAGGAGTTACGATAATTCTCTACAAAGCATTTAAAATAAAGACTCTGACAAAGTATGGAAATACTTGTGATCTTTCCACATCATCTTAGCCTTCCGGTTCCCTTGTTTTGTTGTTGTTACAGCCTGAAAACAAGTTCCAGTTTATTATTATTTTTCTATTCTAATGCATGGAATAACCAGCAATGTCATTTTAAAAAAGAAAAATTCTACATTTGTTAGAAACCCCAAAAAATCTTAAGTTGGTTTGACCTGGGCAATTCTTAATGCGCAGATACATCTTTTCTCACTTCATGCACTGAAAATTCAGGCAACCCTTCTTTGTCAGATTGTTGTGCAGGAACTGATTAAAAAACAAACAAACAAAAAACAACCCCAAAGCATTAAACCAGACTGTAATTTTATTTGAATGCAGCTAAAAAACAAGCATTTAATGTTCAGTGTGACATTGCAAGCTTTCTTGATGAGGGCTCTATGTACAAATGTATTAGCTAGTGTAAGGCATGATTTTTTTTTTTTCCATTGTCCTCCCCCTCATCCCCACCCCCCCCCCAGCGAAAGGGAAAGGTGATTTTACTTCTGTTGCTATTTTTCCTCCCCAGAGTTACCTGGTTGCTTAGTTCATGTCAGAATAGCGTATCCAACAGCTGCCTATTTAGACTCTTATCTCGGCAGTAAATCAGAAATTTGCTTAAGTGTGTGTGCGATTTGGTTTCAGTAAGTCCATATCAAAGATGGTTTTGTAAACACTGCACATCTATGTTACTTGTTCTGAATTTGAAAAGTAGACTGCGGGTCAGAATTGTGGTTGTTCTTCATTCGCTGTTACCACTCTAAAAGAAAAAGTCATGATGATTTGATAGTGTTTAAACAATTCATTTAGCTAAAATTTCCTGTCTAGGTGAAGGAATAAAACTAAGTGGCCTTCAATTTTTACTTATCCGACAAATTCTACTTTCTCTTTGCGGTCTTTTATACAGAAAATGAGTCAATGAGCAGAACAATTCAATTAAGAAACTGTAATTAATTGAAGCTGAAAGCACTGATGCATTTCTTTTCCCAAGTTAAATAAAAACGTCAACATTTAAAAAAAATAAATTAAAATGTAGTGTCTTTTAGTATGACCCATCTTCTAGAATTTTCAAGCTATTTTTTTTCCCCCAAAACCAAGCACAAAGAGCTCGCACAGCTTAATTCTGATTTCACTGGAAAGTAACAAACTAGAGGGTTTGTTGCTTCTGAAGTTTCCTTGAACTGATGTACAGGGCGGCAGAGTGCCTGTTTCAGTTAAAATAAAAACCTAATTCATTGCATCTAGTGGTATTTCTGTCTTTTTCAGTGGATCAGATGTTCTGGGAAGTTATGCAGCTGAGAAGAGAGATGTCACTAGCAAAACTTGGCTATTACAAGGAAGAACTCTAAATCTTTTTACTCTTGGGCATGCATGAACTTCATGTAAGATGCATAACTCTAAAATTGCTGAATCTTTTTTGTCACTTGATATTTATTTCCACAAAGTGGGTCCAAGATCTTTCTCCTTTGGCAGATTGCACTAAGAAGTACTGTGATTGTTTTAAACTGACCTATGCTGTATATGTGTCCATATAATACCTAGTTGAACAAATGTGGTAAGCACTTGCAGGTGTATTAGTGATTGTAATTTACATTTAAAAACAAGACTTCTGATTAAATAAACGTTGGTCTGAAGCAGCATCTGTTGTCTGTTCTTTGTGAAGCAGAGTGATGTGAACCTAAGAAGCTAGAGAAGCTAAGCAATTTCAGACTGAAACCAAGATGGTTTTGTGGTGAGGGAACGAATGCCTGACATGGTGTAGTGTTAAGGTTTATGTATGCCTCCTGTGTGTGTGTGTGTGTGTGTATGCCCATCCAATTAACAATTAGAAGGTCTTGATATTCTTTTAAATGCTGCATTCCTGTATTTTTCATTTCCATGTAATACAAGAGAACTGTATACTGCAAACATTTATGCTGTCAACAGCATAATAAACCTGGCTTTCTCTTTAAAGAGGAGTGCTTTTCAGACATCAAGGAACAGTAAGATAACCTTGAACACTCTTTGGATTTTTCTTTGGTTAGAAATCTATCCTGAGCCCTCTGTGGCTACTAAAAAAGTTTTGCTTTTTTCTTTTTGGCTTTAATGCTTTTATATGAATCTCTCTACTTTTTTTTACAGTTTCGTTTCCATTGTTTTATACATCCATTTCCCACAGCCGTCCTCACATCTGCAAAACATCCATTACATGATTTTTTCTTTTTTTTTAAAAACATGTTGTTTGTAGTTTGCAGGTGATGTTAGTGGCATTTCCACACACACACACAGCTTGCTCCAAAGACAGCCTGAAAAGGGATCATGGCTTTTTCGTTCAGGTGCTACATTTGCTAGTCCTTTTTCCCCAGGTAATAGTTTAAGGTGAAGGCAGAAAATTTGTTAGGATATGTGGAACACAGTTGTGCGTGTATGGTATTGTGGTGGTTTCGCACTGGCTCAGCAGCACTGTGTTGCTCTTGTTCCCCGTTCTCGGAAGGATGGGGGGAGGAAATAGAATGGAAAAAAGCTTGTGAGTTGAGATGTGGGCAGGGACGTAGCTCAGCAGTTACCCTAGTGGGCAAAACAGATTTGACGTAAGGGAGGTTAATGTGATTTTTTTTGCATACTGAAACAGAGTAGAGCAATGAGAACTAAAAGCAAACTAAAATCACCTTTCTCTCATCCACCTCTTTTGCCTTCTCCCTCTCCCCGAGCAGAGCAGGGGAATGGGGGCTGTGATCTGATCAGAGCAGCTCAGGCTGCTCCAATGGCCCCACTGTGGCCAGAGCTCTTCTCACAGAGCACCCCCCTGCAGGCCCCAGCTACCAAAAGCTTCCCACATGAACCCGATTCCTGATCCTGACAGCCATTTATCAGTCACAGGTACTGATAAAGCAGTAGAAGATAAAGTTTCTGCTGCAGAAACCTGGAAGAGTTCTCACTGCAGCCGCTAGAGGAAGGTTATTTCTAATTTCAGTTGAGCAAAGGAAGTCTGGTTTTACTCTGTCCAAGAAAACAAATTGTATTTATTGCTGTTATGTTAGGCTCATAAATGCTTCCTAAAGGATTGTTAATCCTCGGTTAACATAATGAAAGCAAACTGTTTCCGGGATTAGCTAACAGTAGTTAAATTATAGCTCATAGCTGCTGCTATTCTGACTTAGTAATCCTTTACAAGTGTTGCTCATTAAAGCAAAGAGATTTTTTTTTTTTCTACGTAGTAGTGCCAAGACAAAAGGTATCTAAAGTTTATTATGCAGAGACTATCTTCATGTTTAAGAACTACAAAGGTACACCACAAGTGGTAATGGCTGTTTGGCTTGATTACATTGACGTCTTGTAAATACTGGGTTTGCTTCTGTCTTTAAGTCCCTTTCCCAAAATTATTCTCTATTTTTATTATGAACTGCCCATCAAGAGAAACCTGTGACACTATGAGTGTCTGGAACTGGTAACAACTGCATGGTGTTTACATGTCTGGTGAATGCAGCTGCTTTAGAGAATGGCCGCCTTCAACATTGCTTGACTCCATCAGATCTTCTGTTCTTAACCAAAGGCCTCTTACAGATCTCCACTCAAAATGTCTGAGTGTGTTTCTCCTGTTTGTTATAGATGACAGAACAGGGGCAAACTTCAGTGTGCGAAGACCAACAGGGATGGAGTGAAATGAGTTTTGCTGTTAGCCTTGAGCACCCTCGTTGAATTTTCAGCTTTCCCATAGGCTTGTCTGGGATGGACAGCCGTATCTGTAGTTTAAATTCCTTACGATAATGTAATTCTTCTCCATAATCTGCGCTGCAAGATGGAACTGTTCTTAGAGCCATCGAGTAGCCTGGCACTCAGCTGCTCCGGTGGGATATAGTGCATATGGTGAAGCTGCTCCTGCAGCCAGTGGAGCTGTTGGTCTTTCACCGGGAGTTGTAATTGCATCACCTGTGTGAAAGTACAGAGACAAGATAAGTAATTTTTATTGCCGCATTTTTTGCGCATGTGTAATTGTGCTCAGTATTGGGACCAAAGGTCCCTCAAACGAGAGCATTGAGCGCACCGAACTGAAGAAAGCACATCGCCTTCATCTTGCCTCAGACGTCGTTCCAAATTCTTTATGTGTAGCAGGGTTGAAGTACTTCCCCGACACTAGTATGAAGGAACAGGAGCAGCTGGGATGAAGTCAGCCGAAAGCTATGCTGGAAGCATGATGTGCTCCTTCGCATGTTCCTGATCGCCTGGGAGGGGACGGTGTGTTTCCTCTGCAGGACGCTGCCGGCGGCAGGAAAGTAAAGGACCTCCAGTGGCTCGTCATGGATGTGGTGGGAGAAAATGAGGCCTTGCAGCAGTTCTTCGAAGGTAAGAGCTTAGCTTAGCTTTAAGAGTCTCAGCAATCTGTTGCGGCAGCAAAAGTACACCGATTGTTTGAGATGAATTGAAGAAGAAAGGAGGAAGACAGAAAGCCCCTGAACAAAAGCTCTATTTACACAAAGCAATCATGTAATGTGATCCTGGAATGAAACAGCACCGGCAGTATGGATGCACTGCAGTGCATTCTTCCTTCGGGGAGAGCAGCAAAAGGAAGAAGGTGGCTCTGGCTGAGCCCATGGGGGGGACAGCGCTGGTGACTGCTGGGAGGAAAATGGGGAAGGGGCTGAGGGCTCCTGGCAACTTCTTGCTTCTGAAGTCCCAGTGACCTTCATGAGGTCGGGGAGCTCCCTCCTTGCTCCAGCTCATCCTGTCAGGTTAAAGATGGTTGTTCTTTCCATTCCTATACCTGATTATAATTGCCATTTTTTTTGTCTTTGGCTGGGATCTGTCCTGCCTTTTTCCCCAAGACGTTTCCCACTCTGGCAAGTCTTTTCCCTTTCTCCTATCACAAATAATTTCTACTAGACTCCTTGATCAAACTGCATTGCTCAGACCCTGCCATAATGTAATTAAAAATGACTGTTAAAAGGGTTATGCATTTTTTTTACTTCCTAAATCTTCCTTTCCTTGCTGCAGTGTTCACCTTGACATTTTTTGCCACGTTAACATTGCAATTCCAAGTTTCTCTTTCTGTATTCTTTTTCATTCTGTTATTTGTCCAGGCATTCTTCATGTGATTCTGTTATTATCTAGAAAAGATACTTTTCTGGATCAGCTAACATGGGTGTTTTTTCTTCATCTGCATTTAATTCCCATTATGCTAAGTAGGTGAAATATTATTATTACTACCACTATTATTCTGACTGGCCCTGGTGGTCTGACTGAAAGGTGGCAGCAGCTTTATCTTTGGACCTTGAATTTCAGATGTGGAAATTAAAGTTTTGCTTGCAGTCCCCAAGGAATTGTTTTTAAGCCAAGAAATTGAAAGCAGTGACCCACAGCTTCTGGCTGCTAGCAGACAAATGTGTTTTTTTTCTAGATATTACAAAATTAATGTTTCCTAAATTTACTTTAAGTCACAAAGATCACAAGTTAGTAGACTTTCCTGGCTTTGCTTTCAGCAAGGTGTTTGTTTTTATCAAGCTACCGTTCAAGTACTGTATTGCACAGCTGTTAAATACTCCAAATAGCATTGGACATGAATTACCTAAAATGCCTGAAAACCTGACTTGGGAAACAGGGTTTTCTGGGGAGCGTGGACTGGGTCGTGTTGACTTTTGGGACACTGATACTTTGGTAGAAGTAGAATGTTAGGGGTTTTAGCTGTACGAGCTCTTTAACAGTAACTTTTAACTTTAATTCTAGAATGACTGATATAACTGCAGAGGGTAGTTTGGTAGAACATCTGCATAGGGAGGGGAGAGAAGGAGAAGCTCTGTCAATTCCATCAAGTAAAAGGAAAGATGAAATATCTTGGAAGGTTGCAGTCCTTTAGTAACATGCAGTTCTGCTATGCCACACTAGTATATGGGAAGGGTCTGATTTGAAGAACGATTTGCATTCTTTTGAAGCAGGGCTTAGCTCCACTGAACCTGCTTAGCACTACAGCTGGTGGTTTGGCTTGCGTGTTTGTTTTGACAGTCATTAGTATGATCAGCTTGCCTTTATGTTATTGTGAGAGGACGGTCTGGAGTTCTCAAGAAAAAGGACATAATGTAATAGTTGTTTTCCTGTCAATACCTACTTTCAGTATTCAGTAGACAGATTAGATATGCTGACTGGGACTTGACCCTGGCTTTTTCTTATTGAAGTTAATGGTTTTTCTCTTCTGGTGTGCCTGTTTTCTGCCTCATTTCATTCCTCTCACACTGGATGCTTCAGTTTTGACCTAAAACTTTTCTATTGTTTCTGTTAAAATTAATACTTATTAAAATGTTTAGATTTTTGACTCCATAACTTCCTATTTGCCAAGGAGAGTGCCTGCCTCTCCATAGCAGAGCAATCTCTTATTGCTGACGTTATCAGTAGGCTGAGACACTCAATGAAGGCCAAACTAATTACACTGTTAAATTTAACCTTCTTTTTTTTTTTTTATTGCTGGAAGGTATTCTTGGTGTCTGAGATGCGTGTGTTTGGCCTCAGTGCCCTTTGCTATCTGAAGAAGTTTCTTGGTTGTGGAATCACCCCCCTCTCTTTATAGTCCTCGTCCTGCCTGGATAACACCGAGTATAGTTTGGTGCTCTTGGCAAATGAATGAAGCCACAGAATAAGCACGACTTTAAACATGAAAAAACAAAAGGCCTCTTCTACTATTTTAAGGATGAGAGATGAAAAACAGGAACTAAAGAGGAATTGAGTACTCCCGGTGAGATTTCTGTTTATCTGGAAAATGCTGATATTTTGGGGGAAAGCTGTCTTTCTTGACACAAGCTCCCTCCTTACCTTTTGGAGTGCCATAGTTTCTCCCACCACTGAATGCCTGTGGTCTGTGGTATGTCCCCGCAGGTTGTAGTTCTGCCAGGTAGAAGCTGTTTTGAGCTAAATCCTTTCCTGCTTATTGCTGCCATGTGCCTGAGCTCCATGTCCTTGGCTCTGCTGGATGAGCAGCTTCTATCGATGACTCCAGTCTGTTCCAGTCAAACTGAACAGGACTATCTTGCACAACTTAAATAGTGAGCAATACCTGGAGTCCTTTAGTGTGAAAGAAGTTGAGGAATTATTAATTAGCCCTCTGTGTAAGACTAACCTCAGGGTAAGTTGATGAAGTTCTGCTGGACTTTCCACGGAGCTTCTATAGTGGCTCAAAGCATTTTAGGGGTGAAGTATCTTCAGGTGAAAAAAAATTTCCTTCAAGTTGCAATAGTTTGTAGCAAACCTTATGATTTTGTCCTCCATAGCACTGAATGTGTTTTATGTGTCATTTTTATATCTCCAGCTTTATTTAAGGATTGCTTGCTGGACTTGGCTAGGAACTTCCTGGCATAACTCTTTAAATGACATGTAATGATCAATTTAGTACTCATTTTTAGTCAATACTAATTGTTTGAGAGGATATTTTATTGGTTGTGGACTGAATTTGTTTACACAAACAGCACAAATAGCTTGGTTATCTGGTGGCTTCTCTGGAAAGTGGTGGCTGTGGTTTCAGCCACATTCACACGTGTGTTTGACTTTCTCTGAGATGACTACTCTGAGGAAGACACCAAAAGTACCACCCCCCCATCCTTCGCTTTGCATTAGATGTTATTGGAAAGAAGGCAACTGGTTTCAATGCAGTTGTACGTAAGGCTTCTACAGGGAAGTACTGGGAAAATTAATGAGGCAGGTGATTCAGGGATTGAGCCTGGGGCTGCTGGCTTCAGGAGCACATAGAGTGGAGCTCAGGAGCCAGGTTACTGGAACTTGGTGGCTGGAGGTTGCCACAAAGAGAGGTAAAGTAGGAGAACAGTGATCAGTGTACTGTGGTGCCTGTGGCTGGAAATAGGGAAAGGCTAGGGGAGAACGAGCAGGGAAATGGAAGCCAATGTAGAAGAGAGGCTTTGGACTTCAGATCAAAGGGAACAGAGCAACAGAATACTGGTTTGATAGAGAAATGGGCAAAATACGATCCTATGTTGCCTATGACTGCAGGCTGTTCTGCGTGCAGCTGTGTATGAAAGCTGTGTCACAACACAGCCTTGCACCTTCATCTTCCCTTGCTCCTCACGGATGACAGCTTACGATACTGTTTATTTCTTGGGTTTCTGTCAATCCTCTGCAGTGACAGCACTTGCCCAGGGCATGTTGTAGTGTGGAGTGTGGACTGGGAGCAGAGATCCCCGAGCGTGCTGATAAAGGCTGCTGACACTGCGGGTCCCCTTTTCCATGTACACACACATCATTCTCTGCCCTCGTAGTGACTTTGGGCAGCTGGCTTGCATGCTACCAGGGAGCAAAAAGAGCAGTAAACAAATTCTCAGTCAAAACGTCAATGTATTTTTATCCCAAAGCCTGTAACTTTTATGTGCTTACTATGATCAAGGTCTGTGAAATGGATGCCAGTGTTTTGAATAAGTTTGCACATGATCCAACAGCTCCTCCTCTGCTGAAACAGATGCCAATGCAAGCACAGGAAAGGAAGTACGTTTAGAAAGAAAGAAGGAAATATTATTAGAGTTATGCTCTACAGTGCAGCCAAATGTAGTTTGTTTATTCAGTGGGTTGGTACCATGAAACCTTCATTAGTGGCGGTCTGTCTTCTTGCCGGTGTGCTTCCTTCCTCTCCCAGCATTGTTTTACCTTTTTCTCCTTCCTTCTCCTGCCCCTTCAACTGCTATGCACAGAGGAGAGATTAAGAGGGACTGAGGTGTACTGCTGTTGTTGCCATTGCATTGCAAGAGGCCTACTCTCTGGGCTGTGGGATGCCCATATTGAAGGCCCTGTCCTTTTACGGCCACAATTCAGAAAAGCTTGTTTCCAACCTTGGTCAAAATAAGCAATTCTTGGTTTTGTGGTGCAGGAAAAAACACGTTAATAGAAACAATTTTTTAACTACGCATGAGGGCCAGGTGCCTTGAGCAGGCGTTCAAGTTTGAGTAAGGTTGCTGAAGAAAGCCAGACCCTTTTGTATTTTCAAACCATTTCTGCAGACAGTGAAGTTCTCCACCATTTCAAGACTGGACAGAGACAAAAGCAGAAAGCAGAAGAAATTGTATGACTTTTGCTGTGCACCTTGTGTCCCCCGCAGTGGGCAGGGTGAAGGGGAAGTAGCTGGTGTCAGCTGCTCTGGGCTGAGCCTTGCAGCTCTCGAGCTGCACCACTCTGTCCTGGGCAGCAGTGGGACAGAGTTGGCCAGTTCCAGTAGGTGACCGCAGAGAGCAGTAACTTAAACTTCCTTATCTTGCTTTCTTTCTGACTGGCCACTCCTGTATTTATAGAAGGCTTGCTGGAAAGGTGGTGAGCCCGTGCAGCAGTTTTGTTTGCTTTTGTTTCTTTTTCTGAAGGAGAGTTCCGGCTGACTTGCTTGACTTTCTACAAAAGAACTCGTGAATTCCACAGACTTTACAATCATCAAATCTGTTTACAGCCTTCAGTAGCCAAGCAGCAAAGGACAAAGTACTGAACCTTTCTGTTCAGTAATACATCTAGCATATTATTGGACTTTTTTTTGTTTGTTTGTTTTCCCTAGGAAAATAATTGGAAGCCTCCAATTCCTTTAATATTTCTAAAGCTTTATTTGTGCTTTCTTAATTAAAGCTTAGGATAATGGTTTTTAAAACTGTTTCAGAAACTCACTGGTAGTACCAATGCAGGGAGCGGATCTCTGTGAGACATCAGAGCTTTGATTTGGTCACCTGTTTTGATCCCAACATAAAGGAGTATGAAGTTATCTTCAAAACCTTATTTTTTTAGTTGCAAACAAGGAGGCCTTCATGACAGGCACAAACTGGTGCTTTTCTGGCTCTGTCATCTTCACCTTCTCTCTTTTACCCTGCATTTCCTGTCATCCTTTCTCCCTCAGTGAATATGCCCATACATCCAAATAGAAGCGTGACTTGTCTGTAACACGAGATGCTCACCTGTGGTAGGACAGGATCTTATTTTCCTTTCTGTGAGATAATGGGCAGCATTCCTTGGTCTGACAGCTGTGTACAAATGTCAAAAAGACAGATTCCAAGAGTGACGTCTTTGATTGCAGGGCAAGATGTTCACAGAGCCTTGGAGAACCCCATGGTGGATACAAGTATGTTGGAAGAATTCCTCAGCGGTGACTTAGAGTTTGGAACCTTGTAAGTTTTACAGCAACAAATTAAATTGTTTTCAGTGGTGCACTGGTTAAAATCTGAAAGCAGCAGTCAGACCTGAAATCTCTTAGGTTCAATAGGATTGTGGAGTGCTTATTTCCATACTTGAAACTGCATGAAAGCTGGAAACATAAACTGCAGATAGTAATGGAAATATGTTATTTTGCAGTTCAACAGAGTGGATGGTAATGAAGTCTGGGACAATTCACAACTGTTATGCTAATTATGGCATTAAATGCAAAGCTGTTATTTTTTAATGTAACTAAGTGCTAGTTTAGTGTTTATGTGCAGAATAAATGATGTAAATGAGATTAATGTATAATAAATTGAGAGACTAATGTAAACCTCCCAGTCTAAGGGAAACAGGGCTACTGCTTTTTCTCCTAATGCTCCCTTCAGAGCAGAGAAGTTCACCATTAATCTTTTCTGAGACTTGTTTTCAGAGTTACAAAGGCTATGTAATACAAGGGGTCATGGTTAAGGGTGGAAGGTTATGCAACACAGATCTATCAAAGACTTCAGACCCAAACTGTTCATCTAGACAACTGTCATATGATTGTGGTTAGATTCAAAATGTTACAAATGTGCTGATGTTTGCCAAGAGCAAAGCAACGGTGGATGTTTTTATAGGGCAGCTAAACAGCCTGCAGGATTTCTCAGTGTGGACACGCTTGCCTTGGCACGTGTTTATTCACAGTAGCCTAAATAGGCTTCCACCTACTCTAAATCATGAATAACGACTTGATTATTTCTCTGGCCGTGGTCATAAAATAAAAATGAAGAGTCTGCTGTTTGTAGATATTCATAGCATTTGATCTTCAAATGTCTAAATATGTATCAGATTAAACAGACTATCAAACTCCTTCCTGATAACTTTCAGATGAGATTCTGTTGCTTTCATACACAAAAGCATGTAGCAGTCACGTAGATGTACATATCTGCTGTCATGCAGCTTAGGTACGTTACATAGATATTACCATTGCAGTGCTACTGTCTATGCGCATGTGCAAGAAACTAATCTGCACCAAGGCAGTGTTTGAACCTACAGCTCATAAGTATGCCTGAAAGGGTTAAGAGCCAATTTCTGAACCTCCATCATTCCTGATGCAATTGAGGATCACTTTATTATGTCCTTTCACTGAATCACAGAATTGCAGGGGTTGGAAGGGATCTCTGGAGATCATCCAGTCCAACTCCCCGCTAAAGCAGGTTCCCTATAGGAGGTCGCACAGGAAAGTGTCCAGCCAGGTCTTGAGTATGTCCAGAGGAGGAGACTCCACAGCCTCCCTGGGCAGCCTGTTCCAGTGCTCTGTCACCCTTACTGTTAAGGGGTTCTTCCTTGTGTTCGAACAGCAGCAAGATGGCATAGATCCCTTAAACTGCTTTGAAAACACGATCGTGAAGAGCTGAAAAACTTAAAAGAATTATGAGATGTGACAGACCTATGCCCTCATCCGACTGAAGCCAGCAGCGCAGCCTCTGTAGCAGTCTGCTGGTGACTTAGGCTGCTCCCGCTTTCAGCACGGAAGAACTGGTGTTGCTATGCCGTGTGGGAACACCTTGCTGCTGTGCTGTGAGCAACTCAGGAGGGATTTGCCCTAGCTTAAATCATGGTCTGGTTCCACACCTCTCTCTAAGGGAGTAATCCTTTACACCGTCTGACAGGAGAAACTCCAGAAGTGCAAAAGTAAAACAGAATATGTGCTACAGCAAATTCTATGGGGGGTACTACAGTATAATCAAATAAATGTGCCAAAGAATAAATAATCAAGAAACATCTTTCAAACCTCAAGCATGAGAGTGGGGCTGAGCTCTTGGGTATCTTTTGAGCCATAAACAGATCAAAGCTCCTCATGTCAGCTGCAGACAAGGAAGTGTTCAAGTTCCACCTGTAAATCAAAAGGAAGCTGCACAGTAAATACCACGGACAAGCTTGTTCTTGTATGGAACAGCATTCCTGAAGTTCTTTAAAAGGAGCCCGTTTTGTTTTTGTTTTTTCCCCACAGATGTATCTGTTTGGATAACAAAAAACCAGCAAGCACTTTAAAAATCAGTCTAGGTGAAAACACTGTTAGCTGCTTCGCTTTCTCAGTGACCTCTCCCAGCAGGGCTGCTAAAACAGAAATCTCTCCTGCTTGTCCATGGGGTTTGGCACAGAGGCTGCTGTGGATCATGTGCAGTATCTGAGCCCCCAGCCAGAAATCCTCTGTCAGGCTGCCAGTGCTTGGTTCTGGTCAGAGCACAGCTGCCTTCCTGCCTCGCAGTCCCTGTGCCCGCAAACCTGCTGCCGGCCACCGGCAGCTGAAGGAATTGAGACCTTCCCTCACAGAGGGGTGTGAGGGCTCCTCCTGTGCTCCTGCTTCCCCATTCATGTAGTACCACAAAGTGGGAAATGAGCTTCTGCTCGTGTCACTGCACGCAGATGGCAGCCCAGCTCTGCCTGGACGTGGCGCAGCGCAGTGCTGTCCTGCAGGTGTGACGCGAGAGCTGCTGGGCGGCGGTGCTGCACGTGGTGCTGCACGTGGTACTGCACGGTCTGCTGCACTTTGTGAGCACCGGGACTGCCTGGAACCGCTCAGGACTGCCTGCAGTCAGCTGGGACCAGCGCTGGGCAGCTCATGGCTGCCTCCCTAAATGCAGCCTGCAGCTCCTGCTGCCCGAACACTTAAACCCTTTCCAGTACACCTTAAAATTTATTCTTCCTTCAAGTGTACCTGTCAAGATTCTGCCAGCTGATAAACCCGAGTGTTAAATGCAACTAGTCAGCAATGGTAGTCAGGGGGTTTTGTGCCTTTTTTTCCTTTTCAAATTAATCTTTGCTTTGAGAAGCTGCTGGGGCTGACCCGTTAGTTGTCTTTATTTTTAATTCTTTCATCATTTAGACATAGAAGGTGTTGGTCCCCCTCAGTGTTTTCCAGGTGGAACTAGGAAATTTATGTAGGGTTACGAAGAGGGAAAGAAGCGTGCAATCTAGGGAAAGCCTCCATTAAGGTTCCGGACCTTTCCAGTGAATTCATGAAGAATTCTTGCTTCAAATAGGACCAATGTGCTTCTCACTGTTTCCCTCCTCCCTTGGGTACCTCTTGGTGCTGCAGTGTGACCTGCTGACCTCTGATGGTGTCTGCTGGCGCTGTGCCCAATCTACTCTCTTAAGAAATTGTCTACTGTTTGCTGACAAAGGTGCTAAAGATCTTTAAAATGTGGTCTAGAGAGAACGGAACTGTTGTGAGTCTGTGTGTTCTGGTGTGCCCAGAAGTAACTGAAGAGCAGCTCATGGGAGGGAAGCGGGATGTGAGTCCCCTGCCTTGGAGGGATGTTTGGTCAAGAATTGGTGGTGATGGGGTGTCCCTGCAAGAGAAGGAAGTTGTCATTTATCTGTGAGAAGGGGCTGCAACCTTAGTAAGCAGTATATCCTGAAAGCCATTCTAAGTAGCCTTGTGGTCCCCCTCCAACTGCCTTTAGCTTTGCCTTGTTTCCATGAGGAAGAGAGATCGGTTCTCCATGTCTTCTCTCAGTGAAAATTTAAATCTGTTTTTCATTCTTAGGCAAAGACAGTTGCCAGACTCTCCACCAGACTCTGGGTCAGAAGCGAACTCTCCACCACAGCTCAAGAGTAGGTGACGTGAGTTCTGGCTCCCCCAAGCTGGTAAGAAGGTCTCCAGCTCAGTTTTTTACTGTTTACTTTCTTGTCTGTTTGCTTGCAGCCACATGGGGTGATGCTACGTGGCCAAGTGGGCAGCAGTCTCCATTCCCGTGTCCATCGGCTGTGGCACCCAGCAAGCTTCCCTACAGGTTCCTGGAGGCTACTTCTGACCCCAGCAGCAGTGGACATCCTTGCAGCATTCCCCAGGGCTGCTGTATGAAGAGAGATAATGCTGTGACTCCGTGGAATAACTCTACATCCTCCAACTCTTTGGGTTTTAATTATTCATACTTTCAGCCAAATGTATCTCAGATTTCCAGGTAAAGCCTTTATACAGGAAATGAGACAGATACAGTAAGAAAAAAAAAGGAGCTGGAAGATGGGGTGACAGACTAGTGTAAAATCCCTGTGGGTGCAGAATTTTCCACAGGATGGCAGTGTTTAGACATGTTTGAGAAACTTACGGTTGAGGGTTCTTTAAACACCTTGATTAAAATTAGGATTAACATGCCTAGGAATGCATTTCAATTTTAAGAAAGATACAAGGCTAAGGAGGAATCCACAGGTAGCTGATACCTGGATTATAAAAACAGTTAGGGGTTTTGCAATGCTTACTGCAGGGACTTGTCCATAAGGCTCTTGGAAGTATTCTGACACAGAGCATGTAAGAAAAAGAATGTCACATCCATGTAAGCAAGTGAAATGGTATTCATATACCATCTGCCATGTTCATCTACTAGTGTGTTCTGGACACTTGGTTGTGTAAAGTACATTGGGTAGTACAGACATCCAACCATGATACCTACCAAGAATGAATTGACCAATGTGTGCCAGAGCTGGACCTGCGCAGTTGTTGGGAGATCATAGGAATTCATCAGTGTTAGTTTTGGGGTCGTAGATTCTCTTTCTTCTCCTCTGAATAGAAGTCGGTTGCGTGTTATGTTGGTGATGTGAGAAAAGGAAGCTGGGCCTCGGTCCCTTGGTGAAGCTGGTTATGTTTTGATTGTTTCCTTTGCAGTAGAAGATTCCAGTTAGTCATAATCATTTTTTTAAGGAAATGTTTTCATTATTGGAACTTAACATACAAAATACTTCTCAACCTACCGTAGAATTTTTGAACAAATCCAGAGAAAGAATAACAGTGCGTCAAGCAGGCTCTTCTTCTGTTTGTGGAGAAACCTAAACATCCATGCCTATTAGGACTGCCTGAGACCTGGAGATTGGTTTTCCTTTTTTTCCAGAAGGAGTGACCCAGATTCCATTTCATAATATCCAAATTTTGGAATAAGGTTTCCCCTTTGCAGAAAGGGAAAACGTTGAAATCTCTCTTTCTGAGAAACTGCGTTCAACCAGTTTTCCCTTGAGATGTCTTCATTAACAGATTAGTTTAATAACAGCTGACAGTATTTTGTTTTCTGTGTAAGAAAAATGAGTTCCCACTCAGTGGAGTAAAATCATTCAAGAAAGTGCTATGTCATTAATGTGGACATCATGATTTTGCGGATTGCGCTCTGTAAACCTTTATAAGAGATTAAGTTCTCCATTAATATGATACGTAAAAATATATTAATTTATGTTTTAGAAGGAAAAATGCATAATTCAGTTTTTAAAAGCCATTAACAATCTCCTCGTCCCAGCAAATCAAAATCAGGGTGACAGTACAATTAGATTGCGACAGCGGGGTGTTCTCTTATAATGTGACTTTAATAACTGTGTTTAGACTGGAATGAGTAATTTAATGTGTTTTTTAAAAGCACTTCCACAGCATCAGGCACAAAAAGGAAGCTCTCACAATTACTGGGAGATACCACTGATCCTCAAGTCTGGTGTAACAGCTCCAGCCAAGGTAAGAAACTCCATGAAAACAGAATTTGATATTTCATACCGCAGGCTGGAGCATTCAAAGAGCATATGTCCTAGTGGCTCTGAAATGGTAGAGGTATTAACAGTCCATTTGCCACCACCAGCTTTGGAGCAGTTCATCTTTTCAGTGTTTTTGAAAATAAGGACCTATTTATATTTGGCAAAGAGAGGTGAAATATTAGAAGCCTATTCTCCCTGACTGCCTGCCCTCCAAATACTGTGCCCTTCTCCACACGTGAGCCTGCAGATGATACCATGCTCTGCTGACATGCTTGGTGCTAAATAGAATGGGCAAAGAAATGTGGGTCAGTTCAATAGGGAATTAATCTGGTGTGTGAGCAAAACAGATCGCAGTTTCTCTTTTTATCTAATTTATCAGCTCCATACATCTTCTACAGTTTGCCCGAGGAACTTCAAGCCTCATGGAAAATGCGAGAGTAGCATGTTATTTCTTTAGTTATTTCTAAGTATAAGTCTGTTAGATTTTTTATTAATGAGTAGCAGGTGGGTTTACTTGGGTAGTTTGCCACTATGCCTCCTTTTGTTTGATCAGTGTTACTTCATTGTGACTAGCTCTCCAAGTCTGCCACTGCTGGAAGAAGAAAAGAGGCAGTTCCAGAGCAGGCACCTCTGTGTCTAAAATTGTTATTGCTGGTTTTAATACTTCAAAGACACAACTTTAAATATGCTATCTTTAGGAGTCTGTGTTAATTAAATCTCACAAATCCACACGTAGTGGTAAGAAGAACACAATCATTGAAAGAAAAGAAAAGGCATGGGAATCTTCTAGAAATGAAGTGTGAATGTCATTTTATTATTATTATTTTTAAAATATGTTCACCCCCTTTTGTGTGTCAGAAATGGGGATTCACAAGTGATCCTTGGGTCTGAAATTGTTCCGGTCAAGGTGAGCTTTGTCTCACTGTGCTGCCGCAGGCCATAGAAAGATCTTTGTTTATATGCTCACTAACATATTCTCTCCCATCCTTACTGCACCCCATTTACTGCATTTTCCTGTGTCATCATGAAAGGTGAAGCACCTCTAAGAATTACGGTTGACACTGTTTGTCTCATAATACTGTCATATATACCCAAAAAGCATTAACCAGCTAACCACAACGGAAACTGTGTCTCTACCTCTAGAACTAAGAACTTACTGAAATGAATATGTTCAGTTTAAGCTTGTACTGGAGAGAATGGGAAGTGTCTGTATTTCTTTTGCTTCTTGTACTTGCACTGCACTTCTTTGTCCCACTTTGCTTCTTGCACGGCTTCTTACAGAGCTACTTATTTAGCTCTCCATTTGGGGCTAGTTCCTCCCCTCCCCCAGTTCCAAAGGAACTGCGCATCCTTTGGGAGATAATAAAAATAGGAAATGCTACTTGTGTAATATTTTGCAAATTAGGCAAGCGGAAAATTCTCTTTTCTGGGACAAGGTCTTTTGGAATAGTTGTGAAGGAAAGTTAAGATTTAAATATATTTGGAATAACTTGTGCTTTACGTATGTAATTATATAAAAATGTTAATGCGGGATTTCTATCTCTCCACAGCAATTCTCAAGGACTGTGCTGCTGAAGTGCAAGAATATGACAGTGACGGACAGAATGCTGCTTTGGAAAAATGCTGTCAAGCTCTAACATGGCAACTATATCAAACTTCTCAGTGGAACAGCTTAGTGAACTCTAATTATGAAAAACTGTAAGCACTGAAGATTGCACTTGGAAAAAAGTTTTTTTCTTTATTTTTTTTCTGGCAATGTATAGGAATAAATGCTACATTTGTCATCCCTTGTTCTTCCTGAATATAAGACTGGAGAAGGAGGTGTAGCAGTTGTGGGATGTGAGTTTTTGGATGTATCAGATATGCTCAACTTCAAACACTGCTTGAAATTCATGCTAGGTTTTCTGATTTCCCTTCAGGGATTTCAGAGGAAAAGAAAAATGAGTTTAACCTGAATACCTGTTAGTTTTTATTTGTTTTGTCAAGTACGTTATTGAATATACTTACTGAGCATATTGCATGTAATGGCCTGAAGCATTAAAGAAGTGGAAATAGAAGATACCTGTTTTACTTCTGGGCTCGCATAACTGAAGTCTTCTGGCTACAGATATGTATGTAAAATGTTTAGTCAAGAACTAAGTATATTCCTGTATAAAGCAGAACTGTAAGAAACCTCCCAGTGCTTCAGATGTCTTTGGGATATGAAATGTCCGTCTGGATGGACTCTAATTCATGCTATACATTCAACTGGTGGCTAGAATAGATCTCTGAGATGATGGTGGGAGACTTCTCACCTGCTGCCTGCCCAGTTATATTTTAATTCCCGCAGACTTAAAACTGAAATTCCAGACTCACCTTTCTTGGTAGCTTGTATCTACAGAGATAAGACAATGTGTTGTTTATCTTTGTAAAAAAAATCCCAAAATGTGTGATTACCATTAAGGGCAATTAAGATACTGTTAGCAGAAGAAATCAGTATTTCACTTAGATGAGGTCAATGGCAGAGCTGTTGTTCCAAGATGCACTACAATTTATGGCACAGTGCACAGTTTTTGTTTCCAAATAAGAACAGAAATTAGCAACGATATGAGCGTGCTGTTTTGAAATAGTTTTAAATAAGTTTTCATTCCTCATGTCTGGTAATCTGTGATTGTTTGGAAGGGACTTATTCATCATTTATAAAAAGATAACAAAGTTTGTACATTTCCTGTAAAGTCTGTATGTTTTGACTCCTCCAACCAATAATATGCAAAGAAATGGAGGAGTTCTGGAAAGCCATCATCAGTAGTTGTAGTAATGAGTTTCACAGTAGCATCAGACAAGAGATAGTGATTATCCAACTTTTATTAGCAAGAAAGGACAGTGCCCATATAAGAAAGTGTTGTCATGTAGTTCTGTTATTTCAGAATTATCCATCACTTTAATCAGAGAACTGGAAGCATTATTGGGATGGTGAATTCACTGACTGTTTTAGAAAGATCTGTCGATATTTTCCCTTGTCTGCTGTTAATCGTAAGGACAGAATACTTCTTCTCCCTGGGTGACGGATTGGTCCTTTAGAATAAATGGCATGGAGTTTTCTTAGTTGGGGTAGGACGTTGCAACATTATAAATGAGTTTTACAGTGGTCTGTCCAGAGGGTTAGTTTCTATAACTTTCCTGTTAATTTGAGTAAAGGCTAAAGAGGAACTTGGTGTGGAAAGTAAGGAACAGAATAGGGAATCTTGCTCCCTCATTAGCACATTGCTGTCTGCAGCAGTAGTTCAACTCTGTGGCTTATAGAAATGTTGTAATGAATACTTGAATATATTAAAATGTTTTGTTGTGCTTGTAGGTTCACAGAGTTCCTTCATATCATCTTCAGAGTTGTAAGTGAGGATTATGTAAGCTCCCCACGTCTGCTTTCCAAACATTTAATGTGTCAGATGAGAATTACAGTACATTTTACATGCATTTTCATTCTTACACCTTGAAGAAGCTAAGAAGAAAACAACCGTAGAACTGGTCATTGAATGATGTATTTCCACTCCCTTTTTGTCCCTAAAAACAGATGAATTTTTAACCCATGCAAAAAAGTAGGAACTAAAGATAAAAATATGCCTTAGATAGATACAAATATGTACTTAAAATTGCTATCCTTTCTTGTTTTCGTAGACCTGCCATAGGATATCACATCGTCACAGACAAAGGATTTAATTTTTCAGCAACAGATGATGCCTTTGTGTGCCAGAAGAAGAATCATTTCCAAATCACAGTCCATATTAGAATCACTGGTCATCCAAAATATGTCAAAACTCAGCTGGGGGTGAAACCAATAGAAAAGTTTTATTTGAAAGCTTTCGGAATAAGGGCAAGTATTTATCCTCTTTGTGTGCATTGCTTTTAATGTTAATACATGATTATCCATCGAGTAAGATCGATAAATGAATCCTTTTTGTAAGCATGTTTGACCAAGAACTGATAAAAGACAACTCATCAGTTTTCTAACGACTTCTGTGTGGAGTGTTATGGGAGGGATGTTTTGTGGATGCTTGTGCTCGATACATGCTGAACGGTATAACGTTTGTCTTACTCATGGTTTCAGTCACGTCCCTCTCACTGTCTGGAATTTTCTTCCCTCCGTGGGTGGTGTAATGATGCCAGTTGGTGCGTAGGTGGTCAGTTTATCCACTGGCCAAATAGAAGTGTTAAATGAAAAGCTCAAAAATGAAAGAAGAGAAATCAAATATTTTTTTTTCTTTTTCCTGGACAATTCACATATAGAAAAACAATGCAGTGCCCATGTTTCTTCTTGCCATTTTTTTCATTCTAAGAACCAAAATGTTCCCAGCCAGTATGAGTCCACAGTCTTGCATATAGAGAATTAGTATGAAAATTTCTTCTTTCTGACAGATTTTACCAATTTTTCACTTCCTTTCAAAATTTAGGGATCAAAAGAATTCCTGTACCTGTTTCAATTAATATGTTCTATGGCATTAATGCAGAAGAAATTATTGAACGTTACTGTTGTGTGTTCTCATCTGAAGCAAAGTGCTGACTGGTACCATCCAAGAAAGATTCAGACATTTACATTAAAGTAACTTAGTGGACTGCCAAACATAGCACAGTCCTCGTGTTAAATATTTACATCTATGATTTGGGATAGAAGCAAGCAAGATTCAGAAAGCAGTTTTTCTTTTGCAAATTAATACATGATTTTTTCCTACTTTGTTTTCTTTTCTTTCAAGTTATGTCACATAGACTACCTGGAACAGAGTGCTGATCAGCTGTCAGCTGAGCAGGTGTCAATTCCCATGTTACTTTCTCTGCAGTTCCATGTGAAATGAGAGAGATTGCACTGTTTCAGGCACAGTTTGCCCACTGATTAATACTGCAAATTTCATGTGTTTCAAAATTTAATATTATTGTCAATTTTTTTTTGTAGATGGAAGCTCCAAATCAAACAATTGCTATTGAGCAATCTCAGTCAGATCGAAGCAAAAAAACTTTCAATCCTGTTAGGTAAGAATTTTGAGAAATTTATTCAATTTTATTTCAGTTTGACACACTTCTTTCTTGGGAACTCACAGTATCTCTAAACCAGTCTTCTTGTCTTCATTTCATTCTGGGTGAGCAGATAGAATTGCAGATATATACCTGGTATTCTTTCACTAAGGAAAAAAATTTGGCAGCTTTAGAAATGTATTAAGTTTGCCCATCCAAAGTATTTGTACTCAGCTAGCAGCACTGTTGTGTGGCACTAAAGCTGGGTGGTGGATGCATTTCCCATCTTCAGAAATGTAAGTAATGCTCCAGTTCCTGTGCTACGTGGATATAAGACTACACAAGGATGAGGTGTGTTTGTAGTGCTTTTAAGGGGAAGTGTCTCTGCTAGAAACATATGTGCAACTTCTCCTGGGAATTGTCTGCCATTCTTCCGCATCTTAGTCAGTGGCAGAATCACTATTTGTTTTTCTGGTGTGTCTCCTGTTGGAGCTGATCTGTTCTTTATAAATAATTGAATAAGCCTTAGAGCAAAAAAAAGATAAGCCAGTGTCAAGTTTGACAGGATGGCGTTGTGACAAAGGCTGCAATACGCAGTCTGAAAAACTGAATTTTGAATTTGGACAGAGAACTGGATTTTTGCATAACTACCGTAGCATTATCATTCTTCTTACATTCTGAAAAGTAATGCATCTGGGTGCATGTCGGTTTTTCATGTGTGATGATGGTGCAGTTTTCACCCATAGCAGCTGAGAAGATGGAAGGTGGCCTGTTTTTTTCTCCATGCAAACTCTTTGATGTTATTATTTATCACTTACAAGAGTGGTACTGCAGTGTATTTGAGGCATACGTGTACATTCTACATTTTCAAACACACAAATCAGATGCAGATGAAAAAAAGTCAAGCAGTAAAATTTATTTATTTTATTTTGATGTGTAAATTCAAATCCAATAGTAAGAAATGATGCCCTCGGCAGGCAACAGATTCTCATCATATAGAATCATAGAATTGCTCAGGTTGGAAAAGACCTCAAAGATTATCAAGTCCAACCACAACCAACCCATACTACCCTAACTCTAACAACCCTCCGCTAAATCAAGTCCCTGAGCACCACATCCAAATGGTTGTTAAGCACTTCCAGGGGTGGTGACTCAACCACCTCCCTGAGGAGCCTATTCCAGTGCTTCACAACCCTTTCTGTAAAGAAGTTTTTCCTGTGGTTTTATTATGTTCAAGACCGTGTACAAATAGACCAAGAAACAATGATTCTTACTAATAAGAGCGATTTCCCCCTTTCTGTCCTTTCTCTGTTTATCTCATTTGCATAATCATTGTGATTTTAAAGCACTTTCACAAAACCAGGCTTACTGCATTTTTACTGGAGTTCCTCTGTTTTTTTTTTTCATTTGTCAATTTCTCCTAAGACTGATGTAATGAGTTTGAAGAAATCTGGGTGGAGCCAGGTAGATCTCCGAACACTTATTTCCCTGATCTTGTTTCTTTTCCTGTTTTAGAGTTGATCTGCCAGGGGATCAGATAACTAAAGTGACATTGGGAAGGCTGCATTTCAGTGAAACAACAGCAAATAATATGAGAAAAAAAGGGAAACCTAATCCTGACCAAAGGTATTGTTGTAGCTGATTGGCCAGTGTGTGGGAAGTGGAAAGAACATCCGCTGTACAGTGGAGCTGAACTTTGTGCATCTCCATGTTGCCAAATCTTGTGGTTCATTGCTTTCAAACTGTTTGATACTGGGTATCTGCTTTAAGGCCTCTCTTCTAGAGTCACAAAATGGTGTGAGAACTAAGAAAAGAAAAAGGGGAACTCCTGATCCTCAATGTCAAAGACCCTTTCAGGAAATCATTGCCAGAATGTTGCCTTACATAATGAAGAAGACAAAAAACAAACCCAATCCTTACTCAAATATTTCAGTTAATGCCATCTTTGTTCCTTTTCAGTGATTTGGGGGATTGAAAGAGAGTAATGTTTGAGAGTGGAAGAAAAAATTTCTTTTTCATATTCTCTTTCATATTGCACATAAGTTTTAACAACATTCTGGCTATCTTTTTATGTATCAGTAATAGAAATTGTATTTAAAACATTTTATTCCCCTCTGTGACAAAGTGTTAGTTCAATTTTTTTTTTCTCCATTAAATCAATTTCAATTAGATACTTCATGCTGGTGGTTGGACTGTATGCTGTCTCTCAGGACCAATTCTACTTGCTGTCTGCAAATATATCTGAAAAGATCATAGTAAGGGTAGGTAGAAACTTATATTGCTTTCACATTTACTGTTTTGACAGAAGATTGTTGGGAAGGATCCTTGGGCATTAAGAAATTACCACTGAATGAAAAATATCGAGAAAAAAATATCAGTTGCATATCATATGAATACATTGCTATCTTGTAATTACCAGGATTTTGAAATGTTAGTAGTAGGGCGAGCAAAGAAGGACAAGTAGCTCTTAAAAGATTAAGACCTATTGCTGGCACTTTCCTGTGTGTATGAGCTCTTAAGTTGGTTGTTGTAATACGTGTTTCAAAACAGTAACAGGGAATATTTATCTCTCATCGTTTTTTACCTTTATATGGATAAAGGGATTGAAAAAATTATCCTTTTAATATTCAGCCCTAGCTTTTATTTAGGCTTAGAAAAGATAAAAAAAAGTCATACCTATAATGTAACAGGAACTATGGATGGGCTGTGCAAGGAATCTAAAAGCCATGCAGGCACTTAGCTTCTACCAGCAGTTTGGATTAGAGTTCCAGTTGGGTTTTAGAGAGAGAAATAAAGTGAAGAGATGCAACTGAATACATGGGCTGCTTTCAGGTCCTTTTTCTTTTGTGCGAGCCATATCTGAGGGATCTGTGTTGTCCCTGAGCACTGACTAAAGATGGGGTTAAGGTTTGAAAACTGAGGTACCATGGAGCTCTAGCATACCTCAGTGTGAGAAAACCCTGCAAACAGAAGGTTAGGGCTTCCAAAACATTTATCCCTGGCCCCTCCCTGGCCCCTTTCTCATGTGAGTTGTACATGGGAGTCTGTGTTGGATCTGGGCCCCATCTAGGGTTAGGGCTAGGGTTTGTTAAGAGAGAACGCACAGAGCTCCATTGTGAATGGGGTTTTAATGGCACTGCAAAGGGAAGGTAAAGGCTTACAAATGCTTTCAGTCCCAGCCCCTTTTGTGTGTTAGCGTTAAGTGCAGGTCTGTGTTGGACCTAGTCACTAGTGTTAGGGTTAGGATTTGTAAAGAGAGAAAGCCTAGATCCCCAGGGTGATTTGGGCTGAAAATGAAAAGCAAAGCAAAGGTGAAGGCTGCAAAAACCCTCCATTCCTGTCTCTTTTTCTGTGTGAGCCACTGATAGGATTCTTCATTGGACCAGGGCACTTTCTCTGGTTTGTGTTACAGTTTGCTCAAAGAGGAAGCCCAGAGCCCCACTCTGAGTTGGATTCTACTGGTACTGTGAAAGATTGGTACGCGTTTCCCAAAGATTTCATTTCTGGCCTGTTTTCCTTGCAAGTCTTGGGGAGGGGGGGGTTCATGTTGCACTTAGGTGCTTCCCAGGAGTAGGACTAGGGTTAGATTTACGTTTAGGCTTAGGTTTTGTTCAGAGAAAACGTCCAGATCTCCACTATTAGTTGGGCTGAAAAGGGCTTGCAAAGAGAAGGCAAGATCTGCCAAAAGCTTTCAGTCCTAGCCCTTTTTTCATGTTAGCCAAAGGTAGTGTTCTATGTCAGATGTGGGCAATATGTAGATACAGCTATAGTTAAGATTAGGTGAGTTGAGTGGTAACAGTGCAGAGCCCTGGTTTGATTGAGTACAGTGGAGCTGCAAGGGGAAGGTGAGGACTGCCAAAACCTTTCAGTTCTCACTCTTATTTTTATTCTTTTTTTTTTAAACTGTGATTTGTAGGTTAAATTTCACATCTGATCTGGGCACTATCTTGGATAATGTTTAGTTTTAGTGTGGAGATTACTTCTGGGGCTTTGACTGGGGCAAAAATGTAGTCCTAGGGGCTAGGAAAGGAATATGAGTACCATCAGAATATTGCTGTCCAGAAAACCTTTTTGCTTGGGCCCATCATGGAGCTTTTTGTTGTGTTCATGGAGCATTTCTGGGGTTTTGGTTATGCTAGTAATGGGCTTCGAGTTTTGTCTTAGAGTCTAGTAAGACCAAGAGCTCTTGTATCTGTTTGAGTGGGAAGGGGCTTCTGAAGAAAGATGAGTTCTTAAGGTATCTTTCAATCTTGGCAACTTTTTTTTCTGGGCAGTTGTTCATGATGAGTTCTGGTGGCACATTATCTGCCTAGGTTTAGGATTACAGTCTTGTTTAGGACTGGGGTCTGGAAAGAAAGTGCATATGCCCAGTATGTGTCGTGTTGCACTGGGGCTGCTTTCAAACAATTGAAACTCAATTGTTTGACTTTCAAACATTTTCACTGTTGGCTGCTTTTTCGCCTGGGTCATGCCTATGTATCCTCTTGTGCCACAGCACTCATCCCCGGAGCCATGGTTAGGTTTTTGGAGAGTGATAAAGCCTAGAGCCCTTTGTAAGTGGAGCTTCAGGGGAGCTTTGAAAGCAAAGTTTGAAATTTTAATAGCATGGTAAAGAGTTTTATCATTCTGGCTGCTGCTGTGTGCTCTTCCATTTCAGTGCACTGACACATTGTGTTTGTATTGTTTCTGTATGTTTATTTCTTTGTTGTTGTTGTTGTTGTTCATAAATTTCCACAGTAGCGCTCTTTGAATTTTTCCAAATATGGCAACGTTACCAAGTTGTCTCCCTGCTAATGTGGGAAAGCCATTGGATTTTCACACTTGATTCCTTCTTGGGATTCTTTTTATTTCTATACAATAAATATCTTTGACTAAGATTTAGGAATGTACATTCTTCTCCAATTTTCAATGTTAGATTCTGTTGAAATTTCAGTGAAGAATTCTTCTTTGATGCAAGTGTGAACAGAGTTTTTTAAAAGAAATCCAGTGAATGAGATATGGCAAGCCTGCCCACTGTTGCAGCCAAAGAAAAATAAGGCAGAAATGCAGAAAGAACAGTACTGGTTGTGATTTAAAGTGGTGAAAATGTCAACAGGAAAGCTGGAGAGTATATATATGTGTGTATATATATATATATATATATATATATATACATATATATATATATAAAATGGCTTTCCAGACATTTGAAAGGGTTTCAGCGGATCTTGAGCTAGCCAGTGCTTCCCTTAAAGGAACAAAGCTCCACGAATGCACTGCTGGAGAAAGTGGTTCCTGTTCTGGCCCTTTATACCCTGAAACATAACATAATGTAACTACCATCTGAATAGTGGTTATCAGGCGTATCAGGTCATGCTCTAATTGAGGCAAACAGTGATAAGTGCACGAAACAGTACATTGCAGATGTCAAAGGCTTGTGAAAACCTGGGACTTCTTTAAAGTGAACACCCGAATTTCTTGCAGCAGTCATTCCCTAGTCAGGCTCAAATTTGAAAGAGTGAATTCAACGTTAAAAAATAAAAGGAATAAATAGATCAACAAAATTAATTATTGAAAGCAAATGCTTTTTCGGATTCCTCACTGAAAATGACAATTGGTTAACTGGATAGTTGTCATGATTTGCATTTTCAGTGTCCTCTCCAGGAACTGCTGTTTATAGACTGCAGGTCTGTAGAGCCTAGCAAACAGGGTTTGAAAGTAATTTACACTTTAATAGCTCAGTTTCTGAATGAAAGCAAAATTCATTTGGTAGCTGTAACTTGCAGAAATTTCTCTTGGAAAGCAATTTTGTTCCTGCCTATTTCATTAAGCCTTGTTTTCAACCAACCCAAACTACAAATAATTAAAAAATATCTCACCATTCCTTTTTATTTTTGAGGCATATTAGTAGTGAGACTTACATTGCTCTAAATGTCAAAAGACTTTTGATTTAGTGACCTTTTTGTGCATTTGTGTATTTTATTGTGAAAATACCCACAACAAGACACATCCCCTGGGCTGCTGGTTTTTGGTACATTTCATTTTGGGAGAGCTTGCTTGACCCATTTTTGTTCCTATCGAGCCTCTTGCTCTTGTTGCCACACTCCTCCTCAGTTGTGCTGGCACAACTGTTTTTCTGGGGCCCTGCAATGAACTGGAATTGGGATGGATCAGTGTTAAAAATAAGTCTAATTCTTTTTGCTTGGTTAATTTTAAGTCTGGGTGGAGGAGCCAACTTGGTGGTTCTGTGTCAGGGTATCAGCTGGGGGTTTGCAGGTGGGGATGGTGGTTGGGAGTGGGCTGCCTACACTGGTCGTACTGTCAAAAGAAGTGTACATCAAGCTGAAGCCCTGGGGCAGATTTTGAATGCCTTTCTCCCCCTGAGCCACAGTTCCTTCAGTTTTGTCTATGATTGTTTCTGTGATACTGCTGCAAAACAACTGCAGGAAATAGAATGGACCCAGAAAGAAAATCTAAGCCCTATAAAACCTAATCTCCTCCATGATTGTGGCTCCCCAGATGTTTTGATGCTCGTGAAAAGGCAGTGTGTAGGAGTTGTGACCTCACTACCTCTTCCTGCCTCTCCTTCTGCTCCTTGTTTCAGTACTTCTGTTGAGGAGCAAGGCTCCTCTGTGCTTGGTGCAGTGTAAACAGAGAGCAAAACAATCTCTTTCCACAGATGATTCTTCCACAGTTAAGTTTGTAATTTGCCATTTAATTAATGTAGTTGGGCTTCTTTTTTCCACCTACTTGTTTTCAAGGGTTATATGTGAAAATCTGCAGTATGTGTTGTTTATGGTTTGGAGCATCAGTTCTACGAGAACGGGTCCCGTCAATTCAAACAAGATCACTTCTGATCTATTCAGCGCAGGCTCTCAGTACGTGCTGAATATGTTTGTGGAATCAAGGGAGGCTACGTTGTGTTAAAATTTGAAAAGCTTTAAACGTTGATGATTTAGCTTACTGTGGTAATAAAACAGAGCGAGGGAGACAAAGCAATGAGGCTAGTGCTGTATGAGCAGAAATAGTTACTTAGAACTGACTCCACTCTGTTTTTTATGTTGATGTGTTGAAAAACCCTCATGAATACAATTTAAACATTGAAGATTAGTTATTTCAAATTCCCAGTGGAATACAGCAATACTACATCTATGTTATATTGTATTTTTAAATATATGTATTTTTTTTCCTGCAGGCATCTAACCCAGGGCAGTTTGAGAACGACAGTGATGTGTTGTGGCAGCGAGGACATGTTCCAGAGACAGTAGTCTGTCACGGTCGAGTAGGAATTAACACAGATGCACCAGACGAAGCACTGGTTGTCTGTGGAAATGCAAAAGTTATGGGCAGAGTCATGCATCCATCTGACAGCCGAGCAAAAGAGAATATCCGGGAGGTGAGGGCTATGGAATATTCAGGGCTTTTGTGTTTGCACCACAGCATGTTTGTGGATATTGTTCTGATACATGAAGCAGTGCCTTTAACTTGAAATTCTGCCCTAAGGTGATGCACTATGCCAGTGTGCTCTGTAGAGCCATGACCAGTGGCCTTTGGGAACCTGACCGTAGAAGTTGGGGGAATTTGTAAATGTCATTTTTTCGACTGAAGGATAGCTGGCAATACAAATACAAATAGCACTCTGCTAATGTGGAATGGGAACACTGCTCATATTGTTTGATGCTGAGATTGGCCCAATGACCGTATCAGGCTTGTTTCTATGTCAGTGAAGTCCTAAAGGCCACTACTATTCTTGGTGCTTCAAGATATTAATCTTGGTATTTGTCCAACTAGGTTGATACAAATGAACAGTTGAGAAGAATAACACAAATGAGGCTGGTGGAGTATGACTACAAGCCTGAATTTGCATCTGTTATGGGAATAGAAAATACTCATGAAACAGGTATTCAGTCAGTTCTGTTGCCAGTTTTCATTTACATCCACTGTTGGTCATTGTGCCCTAATGCCTTTTAAAATTCTGCTATTTCATCCCCATTTCCAGAATACTACAGTTGCTTACTTTTCTGTGTTTTTCTTGTGAGTTAGAAGTGCCTAAATTAAGCATTTCTGGTGTTCTTCCAACTGCTATTTCAGTATTAAAGGCAGGTGATAATTTTTCCAGAGGTGTAACAAAAGTGAAGTACAGAATCAGAAACAATTTTGTTCTTATGGCAGAGACATGGAAAGGGAATTTTAAAGGTTTCTGTTTGTTTTCTGTAGAATAGAAAAAATGTGAAAGCATGGATTTTCCTACAATAGATACATTCTAGAATATGTTTGACCATATTTGTAGCTTTTAGGATGGACAACTCAATTTAAACACACAGTCATGATCAGTGGTATGTCACTGCACTTCCTGACTTTAGTTTCTGTTATCTTGTGAACAGGAATAATAGCACAGGAAGTGAAGGAGCTTTTACCTCAGGCTGTTAGAGAAGCTGGAGATGTCGCTTTTAATGATGGCGAAAAAATAGAAAACTTCCTCATGGTTGACAAGGTATGGTTTCGAACAAGAAAGTGGGGATGTGTTTTTAGACAGTTCCTTTCATGCGTGGTGCTGTGAGTACATGCAGTGCTTTATACAAAGAGGTCAGCCTGCACAAAGCCAGTTTTCGGCACGTTATTGAGAAAAATGGAACCATCAGGTGTTAGCAAATGTTTGAATCTTTTAAAAACAGGAAGTATTTACATACATTAAAACATCATTATAATAATAAATCGTCATACAATAGCAGAGAAAATACAAAAAACTTTAAATTCACTCAAAAAAGGTGGGTAGTGATTTCATAGCACTGATCCAAAGGGTTGGACTCCAGAGCAGGTGGGGAGAAGGGCTTTCTGTAGAGAGACTGAAAAGAAGGTTAGAAAATTTGCAGCCTTCCTAGCTGATTTATAGATCCTTATAGAAAAGAACTAGCATTAGACATTTTACAAGGCTTGATGTTGATAGGATGAAGGGAAATAAATTTAAACTAAAAGAGGGGAGATTTCTGTTAGGTGTGTGGAATTTCTTTACCCAGAGGGTGGTGAGGCAATAGCACAGGTTGCCCAGAGAAGTGGTTGCCCCATCCTTGAAGTTGTTCAAGGGCAGGTTGGATGGGGCTCTGATCCACCTGATCTAGTGGGTATCAGCCCTGCCCCCAGGAAGGCATTGGAAGTAGATGGCCTTTCAGGTCTTTTCTGACCCAAGCCATTCTATGATCCCATGATTTGCTGCTGTTTCAACAAGGCTGGGTAAATTACTGCAATGCCATCTTTGCTTTCTCTTCTTTCTCCTAACAGCTGTGGCAGAACATGTGAATATTCAGTTCTGTGACCTTGATGTAAGGGGGGACCGGGGACTGAGAAAGAGCTCCATCTAACACCTCAAGATGTAAACTGAATGTAGAGCTTTGGGATATCTAATGTCTCAGATAGAATATCTGTGCTAAGTACTGGGGGTTCCCATCATCAGAATATCTCAGTCTCTTCAGTAACAAAAGTACATTTGTATAACAGTGCTTTTTGTCTTTTTGCTTGCAGTCAGGCAGATTGTGAGGCCTTGAACTTTGTTATCTTGCGTTCCAATTTCTGTTCAAAATAAGAAGATACTCGCTGGTGTGTCATGTCTTAGTTACCTGTGGAGAGCTGTCGAACTCTGTAAAACTGGTTAATTGCATTGCATATTTGAACTGGGCTCTGTTACATTCTAGGGAAATGTCTTAACGGTGTGGAAATTTGATGTTTTGGGACAAGAATTATTCTTCTCTCTTTAACCTCACAGTGCTGAATATTTTTGTCATCAACGAGTCAGTAAAACTCTAATCAGTCATTTCTATTTGTTTGTTTGTTTTTCTCAAAATAAAGCATAACTTCATTTTTTGGGGGGTGAGCCATTTTCTTGGCTACCTGAAGCCACCCAGAAGAAATTCATGCCTGATTTGAAGAGAATGGAATGAGTGGCTTCTATGTACCATTGACGTGAGGGTGACTGACTTGTAGGATTGATTTCACAGTTCCATGCACAGAAGGTTGTTTTGAAGTCACTCTTGTAAGCAGGCTGTTTGCTAAGGTCATCTGTCAGTGGAAAAGTTTTCAACTTACCACTGATACCTGTGACCTGGATTTGTTTATACAAAATACTGTCTGTTTTTGCAGAATGTAGTCACCTTTAAAAGAAAGGTGTGTGAGGTATTTACAAGTCAGCAGGCAAAACTAATGTTGCCTTACTGCTCTATGGCTGAAATAGGCTGGGACAGTTAGCAACATTAACTGCCAGTGATAGCTCATTTAAGGTGGTATCCCAAAGAGGAGAAGGCAGTATCTGGCCATCGCAGCTTAACCTTCTGGTTTGGATCTTTCCCTGTCTTACTGCTTCTATGTAATTCATATTATTTTTGGAAAGAGCCCGGCTTGTCTATCCTGTAGGTAAATGGTTGGATGGACGTTCTGCTGGGGGGGTTCTGAAACCAATGCTCAGCTGCAGCACTACAAATCAAATAGCAAAGGCTTGCTTTGACAGCTTTAGTGTTTAAAATTCAGCACTGTATGAATTCAAAATACAGTTTAAATCCTTGGTCTGCAAAACCCTTTAGTTTCAAATTTTTTGGTAAGTCCTCGTTTTCAATTTACTGTAAATTGAGCATAAGCAATTTTTCAATCTAGCAAATGGGTTTTATAGTCAAAGTGACCTCCCATTTACAGTGGCTTAAATTGTGTTTGGATTTTAAATATTCAGTGTGTCCTTCCATGGGTGAATTCTGCATGCGTTACTGCTTGTTGCATCTAATTGATGAATCTACAGTACCTGCTTTTGTCATTATTTTGCGTATTTTGCTTCTCAGGATCAGATCTTCATGGAAAATGTAGGTGCAGTAAAACAGCTTTGCAAACTAACCAACAACCTTGAAGTCAGAATAGAAGAATTGGAGCAGTGGAACAGAAAACTGGCCAGGCTGAAACGGTTAAGCAGTTTAAAGTCAACAGTCAGTGAAAGGAGCACAGTCAGGTACCTCAGTCTGGGGTGTTCTCTGTGATAGTTGTCACAGAAATTAACAAAATAGTCTCTGTGGTAGAAATGAGAACTGATTTTTCTTGATAGTTGAGTTCAGCTATTTTCAAGCAATAAAGTTGGACAAAAAAGTTGCAAATCTCTTGTCTGTTTTAAATCACTGATGCAATTAATATGTGAAATGGCAGTTAAATTGCAGTCATTTCTGTAGTTGCTTCAGTTGCGTAAATCAAAGATAGATTCTGTCCAGTTACAGCCCTGCAACTTGGAAATTAGTGTGAGAGAGGTCTGCAGAGCCTCTTCTGCAATAAAATATCTTCATTACTGCTTCAGTGAAAGTGATGATCATTTCTTATTTCTAAACCACTTTTCTTTGAAATCAAATGTAGCATCTAATAACACACCTCTGAATGAGTTAACTGGAGGCTTTTGTTCTTGAAAATGAATCTGATGATTTTTCTGCCTTTCTCTTTTTAAATGTTACAATTGCAGAGCAAGCGGCATTAACACCCCAGTGAAAAATGTCACTTTTTTTTTCATTTACTGTTTACTGAAGCATTTGAATGTCAAAGAGGTTTTGTCTCTTACAGCAGGTGTAGTCGAGCCACTAGTCTCTTGCCATCGAGAAAATCAGTCCAGCTAAAATCCAGCAAGGTGAGTGAAACTAAATATGTGAAAGATGCCTACCATAGAGTTTTTGTATGTGCTGAAATATGGATGAAAGTTTTTCTGCTTCTAAAAATATAATAAAATCCCTTAGCTAGAGTTATTTAGCATCATTCTAGAAGCTCAAAAGCTTCCTATACTAAGATAGAAAAGATGTATGAGACACTTCTGCTTCTTGCGTATGCATTGTGTATATGGGGCAGATCCATACTGCTGTGCAGGAGGAAACCATCAGGAGAGAACTGCTGAGCTAGTTGGTGAGCTTACATGATGCAGTGCAGCCTTACGTGCAAATGATTCAGTTGCAGTTTGGAAGTATGTACGGCGATCATTCTTTCTCAGCTTAGTTTCTTGGTTGAGTCTTTCTCTGTGACTTGTTGATTGCATCTCCTGTTTTGTACTAGTTCATACTATCTTTCAGGCGGTAAAGACCTGAAAGACGTCCTATTGCTACATGACTGTAAGTTGTCAGTCCTGAGATAGAATGAAGAGAGCCTTTTTAACAGGGACTGAATGAGTTTGGGAATATATGTTGATCTTTTTCAGGGCAGTCTTCCTAGGATGCTAGATCCTTTTTTAAGGTGATTCAGTGCACATTTACCTGTCTTGCTTTTGACAGTGCCAAAGAGCGAGAGAAAATAATAGGTTGAATGTTCTTAGATCTATAAGAACAATCAGATACTCCATGACCTAAGCTCATTCTATTTGCTTGAAAAGTACCTTTCCTCTGCATTTACACCAGCCCTGGTTTAATGAGGTCTAAACATACACTGAAAGCTGCTCATCTTTTAGATGCAGACTTTGCTCATGGAGTTCTTCATTTAATTTTTAAATTCTTGAGGAACATGAAAAATGGCAGCAGGAAAAGAGAAGGAGCTGTCATTTTTATCCATTCTTTCTTTCTGTGCAATGTTTGTGTCCCCAGACTATCCATAGTGTGCAGCACATTCATGCTTTTAGAGAGCCTGTCATTGCTCATGTGTTTTGCTTTAGAAGTTGGCCACCATTTAAGAATGGTGTGTATGGTCCCTCTGAAAGAAAAAGAAATGAATTTTAAGTCAGACTGGTGCAGTATTTCTTTATTTCTTTACCTGACCAAGCATGTTCTTTCTAGGTCTGTATATCGAAGAGGAAAGAGTCTTGCTCCAGGAAGATTTTCCGGGTGACTATATTAGCTTTGGTTGCTGTTATGGCACTATGGTAACAACTAATTATCAACAGTTGCCTTGTTTCTCCCTTCCCCTTTCTAATGATTTCATCAGAAAGAAAAATGTGGGGTTTTTTTTCTATCACTCTTCCTACTTAAAGGACACAGCATATTAAAATTAATTGTGAACATGCCTGGTAATGTGACAAGGTTGAAGTTGTTTTAGGAAAGTGAGGTCTGTGTGTGGCACACATATGACTAATCACTGTCCATGTAAAAATGCGTGATGTACCTTGAATGCATCTCAGTGGCTCATGCTACAGGTCTGAAACCAGACTCGTGATGCTCTGTGTATTTTATGCAGTTGTTCTCTGCGTAAGTACAACTTCTGAAGTACAGAGTGATTCTGTCGTGTGAAATTAAACTACCCATCCCATTGTAATGGGCAGTTCTATCACTCTGAAAATTTAACTCGTGACATCGGATTCTTAGAAAATTTTACTTGGCACATTGAGATTGCCATTTTCTGTTTCTAGTTCCAAAGCTGTTGCTCACAGTCTCTCCATCTATCTTGAACTGATGTTTTGATTCTATTTGCAGTGGAAAACTGACCATATTTTGTGTTTAATTTATCTGTATACAAGTACTTCATCTAAAAAATACTTAATTCAGTGAGATTTTCCCCTTCCTAGAGGGGAAGAAATTGGCTAGTTAACTCTTACATTACTGCATTTGGGCAAGGTGTTATCAAGATATTATGAACACTGTGTCATGTAGAAGATTGGTGTGAATTTACAGAAAAATTATCTTTTTACAGTGCTTTGACAATATCGACCCTTTATGTACTTAGCATCCATGACAAACATCTTGAGAAACATTTTGTTTCCAGGCAAGTAGTTGAACAAGTGATAGAATTAATATTGGACTGTGGACCGATCTGTTTTGGTCCACAGCTGTGAAGACCATTTCTTAATGAATTGTTTTTCTTTTTCTCCATCAGCAATACCTCAAGTTCTGTTGTACTCTTTCCCTCTACCACTACGGCAGGTACTGTATCTTTGCCAGTCTGCACGCAAATAGCAGGCTGTTATAAATTCCAATAGACACGTAGCACTAGTGAGAATTATGTCATATTTTCTTTAGCGTTGCAGGAAAGCACAGTTTCTCAGAGCACACAAACCATCAACGGGATTCCTGAAGTGAACTTCTGTGATCTTTTGCCTTGTGACAAGGTTTATTGTTGTCCAATTCATCAAGCAATTGTCAAATATCGAAGTTATGAGGAAACTAATTCAGAGGAGATACGTAAGTTGAAATGTGAATTTCTGTTATTTGCTGTTTGAATACAGTTTATAGGAAGAGTGTGAGGGAAGAAGCAGGAATATTTGTAAGTAGTTAGCTAGCTGAGATGGGGCCTACTCCAGAGAGTTTCAAAACTGCTGATAGAACTAGTAATCACTGCTGTCGGTATTTTTTGAAATCTCTGGCCTGGTTACCTTCAAGAGTTCTGGGTCCTAAAATGTTTTGTCAGATGTCACTGTTCTTCCCAGCCATTGGCAGTAAATGATTTGATGTGAACCAGAAAGTCACTAATCCCTTTAATTAACCTTTGGCTACAGTTGGGCAGGAATTCATTGAGCATAGTGAAGGGTGAATGTACAGTTTTAAAACAAAACCCAAAGCACTTAATAGTGTCACAGTGTGGTCATACTGCATCTGTTCTGTGGGCAGAAACAGACATTCAACTGCCAGAAAACATAAAACTTCCAGTTATAACTGATCATTCAGGCAGTGATTTCGAGTAGAGGAATATTATTTGAAGGCAGAGCTCTATGAAATAAATTACTTTTACTGGAATGAATTCTCCTTCAGATATTGTCTACCAGATATTATGTGTGTGATATACGAGTAGGTGTATTGCTTACAACTTTTAAGACATTTATAAGAAAGAGTTTATACATAAAGTTATATGCCAGTTGTAATCTGTATTCCTCAGTCACAGGCCTTAACATTGCCAATGTGAAGAAGTGTTAGTCTTACTAAACTCAGTATTCATACTTCTCCTTTCTTGGTCTTGGC
The DNA here is from genome assembly GCA_030625065.1 of Alectoris magna. NCBI lineage: Eukaryota > Metazoa > Chordata > Aves > Galliformes > Phasianidae > Alectoris > Alectoris magna. The sequence continues at coordinate 162,713,303 of CM060560.1, read as the reverse complement.
AAAAATTCTTGCATCAACCACAGTTGATGAGTTGAGGTGAAACTGGGGACAGACACAATTCAGCCTCTGAAGCACAAATTTCTACAAGGATAGGCATTGCCACTTGCTGTGAAACTCTTGCCTCATGAACTGCTTCAGTGAGGTTCGCTCAATGGCCATTTTTTATACTGCGAAGTGCTGTTGTCTGCAGACAAGCTGCATGTGAGTGGTCCTTGCTATTCTCATGATTAATGCCCCAGTAAGCCCTGTGGCAGATACAGTTCAGTACAATGCTTTCAAAAGGTCATATATCTAAGTGATTTGTATTAGTCTGAAGCCTGAAAGAGTGTTGATTAATTAAAAAGACGTTAATCTCATTTACAAATGAGGGAACTGTAGACAGATGAAAATGAAATATGAAAACCTTCTATCCCAGCTGGCTGCTTTTGATATTAGGTGGAAAGAGGAGATAAGAATAAACACAAAACATTACATTCTCAAGGTCTTATGCTCCAAATAGCTTTAAGTGTAGATCCAAGAGTGAAAAATCAACACAGAAAGATTTCAGAGCTGCCCAAGTTTAATGAAGCTGAATTTATCCCCAGACAGAAGAATGTCAATGTGAAATCTAAGCAGAAGGAAAACCAACAAGCTGCTTAATGTAGCTGTAGCCAAAATAAATGAAAAGCAAAATCAAAAAAGAAGAAAAAGCTGAGCATTAAGTATGGGGAATAATCAAGATAAAAAGTGGATGTTTTGTAATCAACTGATTGGTCTGATTTGTGGAAAGCTAAAACTATTTGAATTACATGCTAACTTAGGAGTGCGTATTCAGCAGAGCTTTTATAGTTCTGCCATATGAAACCTGAATTCTGTGAGTGAAGACTACTATTGGGCACATCCATTGCAGATCCTACTTTCCAACTTCCCAAATTTGTTGAGAAGGCAGATGTTAGGAGTGCTAGAAAGGAAAGCTTTCATAAGCAAGACAAAATTTATTAAGCAAAAATCCAGGACATCTTTGTGTAGTCTACCTTAATATGGCATTGTTCCCTCGTACTTTATTTGTCATAAAAACTGGATTCTCTGAAGGATTTAGGCTTTCTAACTTCTGCTGACTTTAGAGGAAATGGGAAGTATGAATACTCTTCAGCATCTGGGCCTTTCTACCCACTGCTTCCTTTCCAGTAATACTCATTGCTTGCCCATTTGCCTTGTGTCTCTGGTAAACAGAGGCTGTTCTTACTTTCTCTTGGAGTACTGTTCCTTCTTAATCTCTCTCCCCTCACACTAGATGCTTAGTGAGTGTTCCAGGTGGATTTCAGTCAGTTCATGCATATCGCTCTCAAATAGTAGTTGCAGATTCCTAGCAAGGTGCTGTTACATGAAGTCATCACCATTTCTTTTCCATAATGCCTACAGGTTTTCCAACTCACGTGAATTAAAACCAGAAAGCATTCGAGGAAGGGAAAAAAAAAAAAAAAAAGGAAAAAAAAAAAGGGATACCACATTTATTTGATAAGTTTACGTGAATCTTGTCTGGAGACTGAGGCTGTTATCATTTCATTCTGGTCATGCCCATACGTTTGTAGTTGTTAGTGAATAAAAGTAGAACTTCCCGCCCCACATGGATCTTTCAGAAAGACATCTGAAAGAGCAGAAGCCAATCACCATTTGCTGAACTCTACAGACGCTGGTAATTGACTCAGTTTAAATAGTAGAAATCTCAGCTAAGAAAATCTGTTTTCTTCCTAATTTTATACAGTTTTCTGATACCCACTTAATGCCTTCTTCCGCAATGTGCCAGACAAGAAATCACAATATTAAATGTTTAGTAATTCAGAGTATGTAATAAGTATTCCTGCCAGCACTTGCATAGCCGAAATATTATACCTAAGGGGAAAACATCTTTCTTTCAGTGAATAATCTATTGCCTTTACCAATAGGTTTTCCTGTGGAATGGTTTTCAGGTAATGAAAATGCAAAACATGAGGGAACACTCAGTACATTGCTAACACACCAGATAGTAGATGACTTCTAAATGCAGCACTTATCATCTAAGTTGGTGAAACTGGCAGATCTGTATGAGGAGCAAGTAAATAGAAAATGGATGCAAAGAATAACTAGCAGCAGTATAACTGATTCATAGCAAAACAGAAAAATGCTGGAAATCTCTGGTTATTCTTATTTCCCAGTACTGAAATAAAACAAAAGCCAAAATCTGGAATAAATAAGCGAACAGTAAGGTCAATGCAGCTGTCTTGTTTCAGTCTCATGGAAATGATGCATTTTGACCCTTAATTTTTGAAAGCAGATTTTTATGTAGTGAAATAGGGACTTCTATTCTAAACAGTCACTCTAAATCAGAATGTTTCCTTTGAACAACATGGAAATGGCATATTTCAGTATTCGATTAATTCACCATTCCATTTTTTCCCCCAAATGAAATGGTATTCGATGAAGCATATTAGTTTAGGCAAGATCAAGATTCCTGAGTGCCTATTTATTGGTGACATTTCTCTGGACAGATACTTGCTTGGCAATTAGTGTAAAAGCACAAGAACAGATTTAAACCATCTTCCATGGGCTTGAAAGGCTTTTTGCTCTCTTCAGATTGTACTCTACGATGGTTATTTGAATGGTACTTTAAAGTTCACTTTTCTGGAGAAGTGCTGAGAAAATTAATAGAGATAAAAAAAAATTCAACAACTGAAATTTCCCAGCCAAGTTCAGTGTTAGAAATTACAGAGGTGACATACAGTGACTGTGGTGATGATATTGTTAGAGTTCTGTGTTAGTTGCTTTAGTTAAATGACTCATCCCTCTGTGTTTGAAGCACCCTGTCTTGGGTCAGTCCTCAGCACCTTACATCTCAAATTCAGAAAGCTGAGTTATTCCTCCGGCCTACCTTTGCATGGCAGATGCCTACTTCCGCATTTTCTCACTAATGAGAAAGAGTTGCTTTATGACCAGATTTGTGCTGAAGTGCCTGGCTGGATGTTACTATCCGCTTTGTCTTTTTATGATAATTATTGGTGATATTCTCAGTGTGGGGCGAAATATTTTCTTGCAGGCTATTTTTTTTTTAAATGCCTGAGATATCTTGCAGAATTTCAGAAGGCTGTTTCTTGTTACCTACAGACATCTTTTGTCTGTAGATGTCTTTTTCTTAATGGAGATGGTTTGCATTTTAAAGGTTTCTCCTGTTGCTTATGAATGCCTTTACCTGAGAGATAGTTGACAAAAATGTCTTGTGGAGTTGTATCCATATTTTGCTGTTATAACTATGCAAGGCTAACTTGGAGAACGTTTGTAAATACTCCTCTCACAGGAAACAAATGTGACGTGTTACTTGGAGGAAATACTGACGGGAGACCTGATCTTGGAACTGACTGTAAGTCCTTTTTTTTAAAAAAAGCAACAGTTGAAGTGTGTAATTGTACAAATTTGAAAGGTGGCCTTTTGGGTTGGAATTTTACTGCTGGAATTTGGAGAAGTTAAAATTATTATTGCTCACTGTAGAAAATTAGAGCTTAGGAATCTGTTAAATATCTGCGGTTGACTTTAATTTTCTTATTGCAATTCTTACGTCTTCAATAGATTTTTGTAGACATTCTGGCTGCCTTCTTCAATGAGATCTGCTACTTGGCTTCAGCTGCAATAAAATGACAGGTTACTTTTCCTTCATGAGCTGAAATCTTGTAAGGCGATAGGTAGTGCTAACTCCTACACAGAAGAATGCTTAAGCATATGACTGTGGCAGAAAAAACATGATGGAGTGTAAAGGAAATGTTTGAGGTTGGCCCGGATGACCTACAGGATGCTAGATCAACATCAGCTGCGGAAGGAGACCATCCCTGCCTTAGGCATTCATTCCACATGAGCAGAAGTCTTTTCTAGACTTTTCTAATCATGTGGAAGCTCTGTTTCAAGTGGTATTTTGTTTGCTTGTTTGGTTTTATAAAAATGTTTGATTAAAGATTGGGGAATACTTGCACGATAAAATGCCATGAACTTAAAGCAGGTTGGTACCTAGAGTCATATGAGTAACCGAACACAGGTTCTGCTTGTAGCTTGGGTGTGTTCCAATTGGGATGATCTTGGAAAAATTATTCCCTTTCTAAGTTTTTTACAGTGGCTACATAACTCAAAGTGGGGCCTCTATGGCATTGCTATGATATGTGTTTTAATGAGGCACTGTGTCACAGGGAAATGTTCTTCCACACTAGTTCTTTGGGATGAACATGCTCAGCGTTCATCTGTGGAGAGATCTGCATGTTGGAAGTTGAGTAGATACACTCACACAGGTTAGCCTATAATCATCAACTTCCTCTGCAGTGTTCACAGTTCATTGTGGAAAACAGGCTTGGGCCTGCTGAACCATGTCCTCTACATGCTTCCTGCACAACATTGCCAGATGTAAGGTATCGGCACCTCTGTACTTCAGGGAAGAGCCAGAGCGCAGCTGTCTGCTGGCAGCTCACTCACTGCATCCCCACCTGGGTTTTCCCCATCCTATTGGCAGTGTGAATCTCAGTCTACTTGGTGGGATTAAACCAATTCATTCCCTTCTGTTTATGGACCTCAAGACAGGCTGAAGTAGGGTGGCATAGGGTCTGAGTTGTTGCCTAATCATGCACATACACTGATGGGATGCTGTAGATGTATCCAGAGGAAGTAAGCTTTGTGGGATGCAGATCAGTGCAGTTACTCCAAAGCCAGATCTGAAAGCAGAAGCTATGAAGCTGTGTCAGCATGCTGGTTCCTGCCCTGAAGTCTTCACAAGGCTAATCTGCCTCAGGGAAAAGCCATGTCATTGTAGTTCACCATAACTAAGAGGTGCTCGCCCAAGGTGTCACAGGAAGACTGTGGCAAGCAGGGGAACTTGATCCATCCTGGCCAGGCACAAAATCACTCTGATAATCAGTTACTTTCCTTATCTTTCCTGGTAATCAGTGCACCAGCTATGCTTTGAAAGTCTCTTTTCCCTCTAGAAACTAGTGTTTTCTAGAGGGAAAACATAAATTATAGTATAGTGTTTTCTAGAGGGAAAGCAAAACTAGTGTTTTCTAACTACATTCTGTGTTGCCCAGAAAAAAATATTACATATATGCGTATGCATAAACTCCATTTAAATGCATCTGTTTACACATAAGATGTTGATTCCAGAATGTGATTCTTTTTTGGTAGAGTTTTTTATTCCATATTCCCATTTCTTGAACTGTAAGCTTCTGCCAAATTCAGGATGTAGGTATTATGAAGTTATTAGTCCTGCTAGTGCTGTTTTTAGTTCTTCCTATTGCCAACATGGGGCAGTGAAAGGACTGTTGTAGTTGAACCCAGCTTCAGCTCAGCACTGTGCAGCTGTTTGCTCAGTTGCCCCAAATGGGATGGGGGAGAGAATCCGAAAAAAGGTGAAACTCATGGGTTGAGATAGGGAGAGTTGAATAGGACAGAAAAGGAAGGGATGATGATGATAATTGTAATGATAGAATATACAAAACAAGTGATGTACAAAGTAGTTGCTCACCATCCACTGACCAATGCCCAGCCAATTTCTGAGCAGAAGCAGACCCCCTGGCTGACTTCTTCCAGTTTTCTCATTCAGTATGATGCCACATGGTATGGAACATCCCTTTGGCCAGCTTGGGTCAGCTGCTCTGGTTCTGTCCCCTCCCAGCTCATTGTACCCCCCTGCAGCATCCTTGCTGACAGGGACCAGGAAAAGCTGAAATGTCCTTGTCTCTGTGTAAACACTGCTCAGCATCAACTAAAACATCAGTGAATTATCAATATTATTCTCATTCTAAATAATTCTCATTCTAAATCCGAAACACCACACCATACCATCACATTGCCAGGAATGTGCCCTCACAGCCCAGAAAGCAATCTGCATCATAGGCTGCATCAAAAGAAGCATGGTCAGCAGGTCGAGGGAGGTGATCCTTCCCCTCTCTACTCTTTACTGGTGAGACCTCACCTGGAGTACTGTGTCCAGATGTGACGTTCTCAGTAATGGAGAGATGTGAACCTGTTGGAGCGTGTCCAGAGGAGGGCCACAAAAATGAGCCATTGCATGGAACACCTCCCCAGAGAGCTGGAGCTGTTCAGCCTGGAGAAGAAAAGGCTCCAAGAGACCTGAGAGTGACCTTTCAGTATCTAAAGTGTGGCTCAAGGTCAGGCTGGACCAGTGTCTGAGAAGCCTGATGTAGCTGTGGGTGTCCCTGCTCATTGCAGGGGAGTTGGACTAGATGACCTTTGAAGGTCCCTTCCAACTCAACCAATTCTGATTCTACAATTTTATGATCTACAAGAAAGAAAATTCACTCTATCCCAGCTGAAATCAGCGCACCGTGTTTCTATCCTACTTGGTCTATCATCAAAATAGCCTTCATTGTCTGCTCAAAAGAAAGTATTACGTACCTGGATAAGTTTTTGAGAATACAACAAGCATTTTTTTCTCCCCCGTAACTGTAGAATGAAGGCAATCAACCAAAGTCTTTTTACTGAAAGCTGATTTAGACCTGTAGCAACTCCTGCAGTCGCATGCAAGGGAATGGCTGCTTCTGCATTAACTGCAATTTTATTATAGTTTTATAGTAAGATTTTGGGAAGCAAAACAAAAGAAAGCAAGAAGAAAACATTATTTTTTTATATATCTTCAGGGATTGATACAACAATCAGATCCATACAGATTTTGGAAACACAGCAACTAATTGACAGTCGCTACTGTAGTAAAAATCTGCAGTGCAGGTAAGTAAATTATTTAATTATGCTTCATTAGACTGGAATAGAATACTATTAAGGTGGCATGGCTTTCTGTTTGGCTCCTTCTCACTCTTATTTCCTCTTGTGTCCATGCATTTTTTCCTACCTTTAAGTAATTTTTCTTTTTCAAATTTAAATAATATTTCCATGCTTTTTTTTTTTTTTTTTCAAATATACCATCTATTTTGAAATCCTATGTGCACTAATGTCACCTTTTTCAGGTCTGGAAATTACAGCTGTATTATTCCCATTAGCAAGTACACACCCATAAATGTAGAAATCTCACTGGAAATCAAGTAAGTATAATTAAGGATAATATACACGATGATGTTACGAGATAAAAATGATATAAACGATATAAAAACAACTTATGTGAACACCTTTTCTAAACATGAAGCGTCCTTGGGACTGTCATTTTGGCCTGTTGTGCTAAGCCCTGCAATAGGGAATTCTTGTGCAGAAATCTTCGACAACGTGTAACATTACGATTCACAGCAGGAAAAAGTAGCAGACTTACCTCTAAGCAGTTATTTTCACTTCAAGTAAAAATTGGGCTCCATCGTGTTGTCCCAATAATAACAAATCCTTTCTTTTGGGGATCATCTCTGATAAAGGTCATTGATAGCCAGGACAGCTGCCAAAGACTGCTTGATGACACTTCATGATTCCCCTGTCTTCAATATAGTGCTCTATAAAGTTATGTACGGCCTCTAGGCCCAGCCTTTTGATTTTGGAATACAGTGGTAGCCCTGAAGCAACTGCTTGTTTCATACAACTGAAAACCTGTCTGTTGAATGTATGCCATTATAAACTAATAACAGAACTCTCCCATGTAGGGATTAATACACGATTCTCAGTTGCTGAATTTATTTTGGATATTATTTTTTGATTTTGGGGATGAGTTTTTCCAATATATACCTTCACTAACAATAGCTGCAAACTGAACAACAACATACAACCAATAAAAACCAAACAAGACTGTTTTACTAGATTACTTCTGTGTGTCAATGCTATAAGATACTGTGAATACCTACAAATGTGGGAACCTTTTATGCCCACAGAGTAACACATACTACGGGCAGTCCCTCTAGGACAGAGGGTGTGCCATACATGAATTCATTGCTCCCCGCTGCAAAAACTGTAAATATTCATGCCAACTTTTCCGCATCTCCTGCTTTTATTTTGCTGCTAGCCATTGCCATATCTGAATTCCTTTGGATCTCCAGAGCATCTTTGTTCTGGAGGCATCTGGTAAGATAGGAAATGCTGTTCAATCTCTAGGGATAGTTTTGAGAAGATATGGCAACAAAGTCTTTGCTTTTGAAGAATTATGAGTGAAATACTGTTTAACGCTGTATACCCAGACAAGGAGACTTCTTTTCATGATATATTTGCATGTGTAGAGGGACAAATGGAAGTTATTTATATGGATCCCTGCCTTATGGCTTTTTTTTTGTTTGTTTGTTTTGTTTTGTTTTGTTTTTCATAAAATTGTCTGCTGTTGTGTTTAGGTGCCAGAGCACTCTTTGACATGGGCATGCGATGCCTGTGGATGACGTAAGCCATGCAATTCAGGCACGTCTTAACCATTAATTTGTACAAAAAAGGTCATATATGATAGCTTCTGGTATGAATGTGCTTGAGGTTTGAGGAAGTTTAGTGTACATTTCTAAATTTATCTTAACAGCTGCAAAGACCACCCAGATTTCCAAATACTAAGCTTACCCCCTTCGTGGGAGGGAGTGGGACAAGTTTAGAGGTTGGTGGCTCAGGTTCCTTTGTATGAACCAATGAAGTAAGGTCCTTTGCTTTGTTTCTCCAGAATTCAATTCTTTGGATTTTTTTAAATTGTGATTATATTGTATTATATTCATGATTCCTTTGTTTAAGAGCAACGAGATAGATCCTTGTTTTTCTCTTCCTTGAAGCACCACAGAACCATTAATTATATTTCTCTGCAAAATCACATTTGGAAATTATTGCTCCCGTTATTCTTCAAGCCGAAACAGTGGGAAAAATTTCCAAGAAACCACACAGGTAATGTTCTTTAAACAATACTCTGGCTTATAGGAATCAGCTTTACACGCTGCCCACCACACGCTTGTTTTTTCATCTCTTTCATGGAGGTACTGTGCCATACTGAATAAAAAAATTGAGCTTCATGTAGGAAAAAGTGTTCAGTTTTCTGATGGTTTTGGCTATTGAAACCATACAGTACTTAAATATTTTATTAGCTTTCGTATCTTCCCTTGCCCTCCAGAATGCTGTTACCTTCTATCAGCTCCACTTATTTTTCATAAAAGCATTGGAATTTCTCATTCATGTCATGATCCCTTGATTCAAGGAACATTGTGTGGATGTATTGTGGAGTAGAGGGAGATGTGAAAAGTGGGTAAGAGTTGTTGTAACACCTAATTTTGCTCAGTAGTCTTACGCATTACTGATTGTTAGGAATCAATGAGGTGATAAACCGTGAAGATCTCAGCTAGTCAAGATTCCCTTTAGAACCTGATTCATTAAATTCATGTCTGAAAAACACTGATCTTGGTTAAGGTATTAGAAATCATGATGGTGCTTTGAGTCTACCAGTCCTGGCTAAATTTGGCATGGCTATAATAGATAACAAGTATGAAGTCTTTCAGTAGGTGTCAGTTTTCTGCTGAAATTCATAAAAGTCTGTCTAGTGAGACTCTACAGTTTGAGAGTATATGCCAGCCTCACTCACTGCTATAACTCATCTTAACTCCAGAGAGAGTTAAGAAGTAGGAGTACTTTTCACCCGGGGTCTTTGGAGACAGAGTCATCTAACCTCTCATCTTCTGTACTTTTCCATTATCGTCCTATGCGTAGTGAAGTACAGTTTTTAAGCTTTGAATTCACTGAAACTAATGGTAATATTTCCCTTTATTCCATGCAAACAGGAGTTTGCCAGCAAACCTCTCTAGGGAAAATTATTCAGTGTAAAAGCAAGAAAAGTTTTCTGTCATTTTCTTGATTGATGGGAAAAAAAGTTAAAACATCTTAACTTTTCCCAGGAGAGATGATCTTGCAAACTTTTGACTGTTTCCGGTAAATTGACGAAGACCTTAAACTCCCTTCCAGTTCTCTGGAGGTGTAGGACTCTTCCATGTGACCGGTTCCTCAGATTTGTCCACATAGCTTGGAAATGTTTATTCTGGCTAAAACAGTGGGAAAAGCTGAAGCAAGGATAGTAATACTTATCCTAAATGTAGTAGAAGAAACCTCTGTGAAGGTGAAGTCTTTTAGATTACTGATTCATGGTACCATTCACAATAAGTTCTTAATTAGTTTTAAATTACCTTTTTGCACTTTGACAATTCAGAGCATTTGGGATGTGTTTGTCCTTACGCTGACTTTCTGATAAACTTTTCAAATGTCTTCATAAAAAGTTACAGGCTTCTCTGCAACTGCTACAACCCATCAGACTGAAGTAAATAAGTTGTCCAAGTTTTGATCTGTCAGCTGTAATTCTAATAGTCCTTGAAATTAAGTCAGTCCCAGAGAGTTTTCCCGTGCAGAAATATCCTTGAAGCTTACTGCCAAAAGTGGTCAAAGAGATTTTCTGTGTCAACCTGAAATCTACATCAAAAGACTAAAGCTAACTAGCCTCCAGCAGCAGTGTGCATTAAGTTTGATGTGACTCGGAATAGAAGTGCTGCCTGGTTGGATAATTTTTGTCAAGAGGATTTTTCTAAGGACTGGAAGGCTTATTCCCTACCAAAGGGCAGGATGGCAATCATTTAGACTCCGGGCAATAAATATATAAGTCTTACCGTGTGAATGCACCATCTCCAACAGAGAATGTGTCAGAAAGAGGGGAAAGATGAAGGAGACACTTGAAACCGAGGAAATGAGTTATCACGGGCATACCTAAATGGATCACTAGGTCAGCAAGAGGTGAAGATTGAATTTTATTCTATGTAGCATAAAAAATTCAGATACAAAATCTGTTGTTTCAGTTATACTTGGCAGGACACTGGAATCAAAAGAAAAGTGAAATCCTCCCTTTCAGCCTTTTTTGAAACACTGAGTAAAAGTGCTGCTCATATCCTTAGAATATGCGTAGGAATTTTCACTGCCTTCCAAGGACTGCCAATGTTGCTGTTTCAAAATCAGCAGAATTGCCATTTGCTGCTGCTATGCTTCAAAGCTTTTGAGCCACATGGCACATCAGGGACAATCCCTACTTGCTGTGGGATTTGCTTGGAAAACTAGAGTTATACAGTTACTCAGAGCCAGCTGAGAGCTGCTGGGAGCCAGATGTCTGTCAGATCCTATGCAGAGCAGATCAGAGGAAACCCGGATTTGCAAGGTTTAAAGTCAGCACTTTGTCTTTAAATACTCTGCCTGCGGCCATCAAGTCTTGTTATCGTAATTATTTTGCACCGCATTTTTCAATGAAATGTTTCCAGAGCCTATCCTCAACAATTTCATGTGAAGTCAGGTTATCTAATCTCTCTCTCTCTCACTTACCATCTAGGGACGTCAGCATATTTGGACTCTCCCAGTTGCTAGGCTGTATGACAGCGCATACTATTTCCGCGTAGCCGCACCGGTAAGCCTTTTTCAAACAGGAACACAATAAGAGACAAATATCATTTGAGCTGAAAGAAGAATATCCCATACGAATCTCTCATTTTTCTTCTGCAGGGTTTTGTAAGCTGCTCAACAGATCCTTATTATGCTGGAGTGTTTTTTACTGATTACTACTTCTATTTTTATCGGAAGTGTGACTAAAATGTTGCCGATCTCTCTGTACTTTGGAAAAAAATAATGAAGTTCTTGATATGAAAAAGAGGCTTGTGTATGGCCCTGGATTTTTATAAGCATTTTACTGAGTTGTATGCCATTTTCTTGTTTGTTTTGCTTTTAAATAAAATAAAAAAATATTTGACAACAACTGTAGCTCTACATTTCCAGGAACTGTTTCTAAAAGGTCATGAGGCAATGGAGTACATGGTGTGCAAACAAATAATCCCATCCATCTTAGTGCACTTGCATGATAGTATACATATAGCAGACGAAAACAAATGGTTAGGGGCTTTGCTGAACTGGGATATACTTCAGCCTTCAGAAGATGGTAAGATAATAAAATATTCCTTGTAGTTAGAAGATGTGCTTCTGTCCTGCAGCAATTTAAGTTCCGGTTGCCTTTTGTTTGTATATAAGCCTGCTTCTTCTCCAATCAAAACCTAACAAAACTTCCAGGGAGAAGTGAAGCACTGTGTAATGCCCTCTAAATTAAGTGCTGTTAATTGAGTAACAGCAGTTTGGTTCCACTGTGTGTAAATATTTCCATCTCAGAAAGTAGGCTATCGTTACCATTACAGCTGTGTGACTTAACAAAGCTGCTGTTGTTTGGATGAAATGCGTTTCAAGTACCTTTTCTTTAAAAATGTACAGCAGAAATGAACTGCTTATTCCTGATTTTCTTGGTGGTTGTGATTTGTGCTAGTGTGACGAAAGAAGAGAAATATTTGAGAAGAATAATGACTTGCCTGCACGGCTTTCCAAGATGGATGTAGATAGACACTTGCATGGGAGAAAGTCAAATGCAGTTTCACATTAGTTGCTCAGACAAAAGGAGCACAGATGGAATAACCAAAAACAGTACAAGTGGTGTTGTGGGGCATTCCTAGAACAACCATTCGCTTTGTGTGGAGAAGGGAAAGTAAATGCAATGGTGAGACTGTAGGCTTTCTAAGATTTATAATGTAAAAGTTAACATGTGGGCAACCTTGCTCCGCATGAGATTCTTTATTTAGCAGTGGAAAGGAAACATTAGGAAGAAAAATTAATCTCTGAATATGAGTCTTTGTAAACACCAATGCATCTTAATTGTATATTTTTTGCCTGATGATGTAATGGCAGAGTTTAATTTGTTTCTGTGGCTTCATTTGGTATTTCCTTTAACACTGTTTCTGAATTTCCTTTAAGAGTGATCTTCTTACTGATTTTTTTAGATTTATGTGTTTCTGTTGGTGGTTATTTTTAGCCCGGGAAGTATGTACAAAGGAGATTACATGTTCTGTTATACTTTGAATCTCCAGATCCAAAAGCATCATTGGTTTGTGCCTGTAGCTTTCTATGGTCCATACTTGATGGCAATTCCTAAGAAATATCACCCAGTCTCAGATGAACGATGATGCTGTGTTTTCTTTTGTGTATTTTCTTTTGAAAGAAAATACAGATTGATTTTTCCAAATGAAAAACATGGCTCTAGAGCACTCCGGAGTCTTGTTTCTCTGCCATTTCTGTTTCTCAATGACAAAGCTGCAACAGTTGTCAGTAGTGGGCATTACAATGTAATTTGAAACAAATCTTGTGATTAACGAGTTATGAATGTTTTACATGTGCTCTACCTGGAACAAGAAGCCTCCTTCTTCTTTTTAGCACAATGTGGCTGAATCGTAGAGACCTTCAGACATCCCTGAAACATCTTCTGGTAACTTGGTGGAGGGGGGGAGCTGAGGCAAAGCAAACTCCAGCCTGGGTGACACACTTCTGTAAGCTGCAAGAGGCAGAGCCAGATCTGAATAGGGCAATCTGGTACCATCTGAACTGGATTTCAAATCGTGTTGTTCATGCAAAGAATATGATACAACTCACCTAAGAGAAGAGGCTATAGATGGAAAGTCCTGTGTGTTTACTCTATGGAAACAAACAAACAAACAAGCAAAAAAGAGGTAGAAGAGCAAAGTGAGTGATTCTAGGGCATAAGTCTCCATCTGGAAAGGGCAATAAAACTGTTTTGCCTTCAGGCACAACCCAAGCTGAAGCTGTATGCTGATCATTCTGCTCTCTGCCTGCAGCTCAGGTCATGTAAAACAATGCTCTCTTTCATTTGGGTGAGGTCTGGTAAGTAGTGAGGAGAGTACTCCTGTTGCGCTGGTGAGATGATGTGAACCTACTGTGAGAAGCCAGCAACTTAAAAACTTTGTTTAGAGTCCGGCACAGCACAGGGTTGAAGTAAGAATCCTCCCTATCTGCATTTTTTTTTAGCACTACTGTAGCTTGCTTTCTGAAATCAGGAAAATATTTGCATTAAGAATCATTAGCAGGTTAAGTTCTACCTGAAGAGTGAGAAGTCGCTCACTCAGGAATCATTCACTTCTTAGCTTACAAAATCCATTGGAACCTGAGACAGCCCAACTGGAAATTGAAACTAGATTTGTATCACATTTACTCTTGCTCTCAGTGTTGAACGTAGTGCTAGAGTATCTTAGAAATAATCATTGTAGATATAGGAACTAGTTCCCAGATACATAGAAAAATAATCATTATTTAGAAACTAGTTGCAGTATTTTAAAATAATTGCAGTGTTTTAAGACTTCTGTTTGGTGTGTTGCTTTATTTGAAGACATGGCTTTTATATTGTGGCAGCATAGTATACTTAGAGGCATTAAACGTGTATGGTGGAAACTCACTATAGGAACTGTTTGCTGATCCTATCTTTATCCCCGAATAATTCACTTGATGTCTCATCTAAACTGTGGCACAAAGAAACTAAATTTCCTGTAGAGCTGTGTCCTGTACACTGAGAGTGCCCATCTGCAAAAACCCATCCACTCTTCCATCCCATGGATCTTTCAGCCACATAATGTTTGCTTCCTCCCACCTTCACAGTGCTCCAGAGAGGACTGCATGTGTCTACCTTTAGCTGTTTAGTTTGAATGCTTTTGTCTTGGTATGTTAGTTTGAAATCCTTGTTCAGCTCGAACATAGCTGTCTCCTACAGAGATGTTTCTTCTGCAAAAGCATGAACATTTTTTGAAGGGGACAGCGCTGACTGGAAGAAACAGTTTCACTTCTAAATTTCGACATCCCCCTTCCCTGTATATGCACAGTATTTGTCATTTTGTTCTACTCTAACAGATACAGTTTTACTTTCTGCAGAATTAATAACTTTAATGAATATTTCAAGCCACCAAGTAATACTTGCAGTGGCAGCTGCTGGCTGTGTCCCACACTCTCAAAACCATTTGGCTGAAACGATAGTTCTTTCAAAGGAAAGGCCAAGCCATATTCATGCCCCAGTCCCAGGTTTTATCTGTTTTGTCTGCAAATTTGCTCAAAGTCGTGACTTCATGCCTGGGTGATGTTGTGTGGGCCCTGTGGGTGCTGCCTTCAGGGGAGGTCTTGGGCAGATGTGTAGACTGCCGTGAGCTGTCACTGGACCACATCCTGGGTGCAGGAGAGGTTCAAGTATAGCAAGAGAGGTGTTTAGGCACTTTGGTTAGTCCCAGTATGTCTTTGCACAGGTCATGTATTGGTTAAAGGATGAAAGCATTGCCGCACTTGCAGCCTGGGGCAGCCTGACCACCTCATAGAGTCTCTTCTCCCCACTCCAGCTTCCTCAGATAGCATGTTTTCTGTCAAAATTGTACTTGAGTGAACATTTTCAGTGCAAGTACAAGCCCTATATTCAAAATAACCAGTTTCACACTGGCAGTCCTGACCCAATTTTAACATTGGTTGCTATGGTGCTGACACAGGCTGTGTGGCCGGTGCAGCCGGGTGATGTGGATCTGGTGCATGCGCCTTTTGTTGCCACCTGGCTCGGATCCAGCCTGCGTTTTCCTCTTCTCCCCTCAGCAGCTGGCAGCAGCTTACATCTGCTGGCGAGGAGCAACCTGGCAGCTCTCTGGTTTGTCTCCATAATGAGCTGCTGTCATTGGGCTTCCCTGGTTGCTCTGAGCTGGGGAAGCCTTCATCCCTCTGCTTGTGGGCTTTCAGCAGGCTCCCTCTCCTCTCTGTTCAATAGCTGCTTCCCAGCCGTCCTGCATCACTCTTTCCAAACGGGGATCTTGTTACAGTAATTATAATCAATGAGATTTAAAATAGGTCATCTTCTTAGCAAGGAGTAGAAGGGAAAGTGACTTTTATGAACAGGATTTAAAGCAAAACTCATTATTTTCAAGGCAGATGTTTTAATTTCTACTTGATGTTAAATATATTGCAATTGCCTACACACAGTAATATAAACACAGGATTTGCAAATTTGAGTTTAATGTTAATTTAGCTTGCAGAGATACTCTGTGGGGTAATCAGTGTTTTGCATTTTTCATTCAATCTGAATGTTACACTTTCCCTTCCACGACATAATCTAAACCACAGACCAGCTGGCTGTGTTGATTAAAATCCTCTTTCTGCTTTTTATTAATCTTCATGGTTCTGCCCTAGAATTATGGAGTGGTCATGGTCTGTCAGAAAGGAAATCTGCTGGAGCAGAATGCAATATTTACAAATCAAGATTTCTGCCCAAAGCATATTGCTGATTCCTAAAGTAAGTAATGTCCCAAATGCTTTGTTATATGCAGGGAGTCTTACATGAGTTTGGAACAAAGCTCTTCAGATTAAATTACTTACAAATAATTCATTATATATTTGGCTGACACGTGTCCTTGGTGAAAACCTTGATTAAGAGAATGTCACTGGGGATAGGGCTGACTGAGGACTTCTGTTGTCAATAGGCCAAATCCAGCCTTTCAGAGGGGTAGAGTCTTGAGAGCTCCACATGTGGACCCTTGCTGCCTTTACTTTGTGGGCAGAAGGAGAATGGAAGGGGCCAGGGTATTGCTGTAAAGGGGAGCACTGATCCAGGTGTCAGGGGTTCCTCAGTGGTAAATCATAGAATCATTGCATTTGGAAAAGACCATGAGATCACCTGGTCCAACCACTGAGGTTGGAAGTTGAGCAGTGGGAAAGCAGCTCTATCTGCCAAAATATATCCAGTTGTTGCTGGGACACAGTCTGGGCTCTCCTTGCTCTGTAGAAGTTCCTTGCACAAGGGCTGCTTGTCCATACTAGATGAGATTCACCCTAAACAAGTGGCAATCCTGAGTATACCTCATTATGAATGTGCTCTGTGTGTTGTCGGTTTTATTTTTGTTAATAACAGTTTGAGCACGACGAATTGATTTTTTTAAACTAATTTGAAGTGATGATTAGGCAATCACTTTAGCATGTGTGTTTTCAATTATCTCTCATTAACAAAATGAGGCAATAACTCAGTATAATCTGTCCTTTCCTGATTTCTCACAAGGATGATGTACACCACCGATATTCTTGCTGAGGTGTTTAAATATCTTCGGATAAAGGAGTAGTTAACACGGTTCTGTCCTGTAGTTATGCCACCTATATTTCAGCCAAAACACTACTCTTAAGGATAAATAGGCAGTGAGAATGCTCCACAGGCTGAGAGCTGCACTTTTCCCTTCCTATGGTATATTGCTGTTGGGGCCCATGTCAATGCATAATATGGAGTAAGGGTAGGGACAGAGCAAGCACAAAACAATGGTGAATGCCTGTGATTGCTGCCACAGTGTAAATAATAATGCATACTAATCCCTCAGACTTTTGTTACCTTGAAGACCTGTTTCTCATTTTCTGGGTTGGCTTGGAATCTATTGCAACCTTACAATTCACAGAACCACAGAATCACAGAATCGTAGGGGTTGGAAGGGACCTCCAGAGATCATGGAGTCCAATCCCCCTGCCAAAGCAGGTTCCCTACAGCAGGTCGCACAGGTAGGCGTCCAGGCGGGTCTTGAATATCTCCAGAGAAGGAGACTCCACAACCCCCCTGGGCAGCCTGTTCCAGCGCTCCGTCACCCTCACTGTAAAGAAGTTCTTGCGCACATTCATGCGGAACTTCCTATGCTCCAGTTTCTGGCCATTTCCCCTTGTCCTGTCTCCACACACTGCTGAAAAGAGTCTGGCCTTGCCACTTTGCCCCCCGGTTCTGCAGTTTTCATCTTCAGTGTTCCCGGTCTCTTACTTTGGAGGGTCTTGGGTGAAAAAATGTCAGTTCTGGCCTTCACTCTCTACTTCTGTCTGTTTTCCAAGCAATAGGATGCTGGTGGGCATTGACTGTCTGGATACAGATGGTTTGTGTGCACCACTTAAAAACCACCAAAACCCAAAAGATTACTGGGTAGGGCAGGTTAATTGGCTTATTTTTCTCCTCGTGGCTGAACAGCTCTTGTTTTAATTGGACTTTTGCTTTCTCAGGCATTTTCTGAAACATAGCACACACTGTGGCTAAGCTCTGTCTTAGTATTCAATTGATAACTTCCCTTGTAGCATCCTGAATTCCTATCTTGCTTCTCCCTATAGCACAGAGACTGAAGGAGCTCAAACAATCCTTTTCACAGTTATCACTTTCTTTTTGTGATCTACTTGCTTTAAGGATCAATATTTCACCTTGTCTACTTGCTTTTGCTTTGTCTCTTGGTAAATATCATGTCAAATTCAAAATCCCTGCCTTCTCCGTCAGAAATATTCAGCAACTTGCAATCCGCTTGATTTTATATTTGTTCCTCTTTTGGGGCAAACTGTCATGTAAGTTCCTGTCAGCATTTGCTCTTTCTCATAAATGCTAGCTCAGATTCTCACAGGTTATAAATGCACGTTTAATGAACTTTCATACCACAGTATTGCACAAGGACTGCTCTGAAAGTAATGCCTCTCATTTCATTATGTTGGCCCACAATATCATAGGCAGACACTGTGGTACGGCAGCAGAGGTTGAACCTTCCCAGCAATGTTCCATTACATTTTGTTGTTGTGTGACAGATGGCAGCAGAGGGGCACTCAGACACAATCGCGTCTGACATGGAAGTGCATATGAAGGAAAGGTGTGTCACTGAATTTCTCTGTGTGGACAAAATGATACCTACTGACATTCACTGACAGTTACTGAACATTTATGGAGGCCAAACAGTATGTGAGCACAGTAAGGTGGTGTGTGGTGCCTTTCAGCAATGGCAACAGTGATGTGAAAGACAAACTGCTTTCTGGATGTCCATGCACCACTGTCACACCATTTAATGAAGAGTGTCTCAAGCAGGTCATCCACGTGAACTGGCAGATTATGACCAGGGAACAGTGTGTGGAGCTGAATGTCAGTTTCAATGCATTGGAAGCAATGGTGGCAACTTTGGAATACCACAAAGTCTGTGCCAGGTGGGTCCCACTAATGCGCACACAGGAACAGAAAGAACACCATGTGCAAGTTTGTGAGGACCTACTGAACCAATATGAGGCTGAAAGTGACAGTTTTATGGATCACATCATTATTGGTGGCGAGACGTGGTGTCACCACTACAACCAGGATCAAAATGTCAGTACATGGAATGCTGATGGGAATTCCCCATAGAAGCACAAGACGCAGCCTTCCGCAGGTAAAATGACGTGCAGTCTTTGGGGATTGAAAAGAGGTTTCTGGGTTGCCTGGAATGGGGATGAACCATCAACTCTGACCACTACATTGCGACACTGACTAAGCTGAAGGCTTGAACTTCCAGAGTCAGGCCAGAGAAGATGCAACCTTTCTCTTCTGACACAGTAATGCCAGGCCCCACAGAGAAGACCATGGAGCAAACTGCCAGTCTGGGCTGTCCTGCCAGACCCACTGCATAGCCTGGATTTGACACCTTCTGCCTTCTGTCTGTTCAGGCTGAAGACAGACAGACTGTGTGGGCAACAGTTTCCTAGCAGTGACACCATCATAGCAGATGTGAAACAGTGGGTCACCTCTGCTGATGCTGCTGATGCAGGTTTTTTACCAGTGGGGCAAGCAGGCTTTTGTTCATCACTGGTGAAAATGTACAGTTAATGGTGGTCCCTCTGTTGAAAAATAGTGTTTTGCAGTGAGGTTTGCTCTATCAAATAGTATTGTGCTCTTTGTATATGTTGTAGTTTTCATGGAAATAACCAGGCATTACTTGCAGAGCCACCTACGTGCCTTCAGTGGGCTTCTGTGCTTGGAGAGGGTTCAGCTGCCTTCAGCTGCTGCTCCATGTAGATCTCCCTCAGTTTGGAGCAAATCTTGGAGATAAAGGAGTATTGAGTTTCTTTGCTTCTTTGCTTCTGTTCAGAGAGCTACCAGTGTTTTTACTTATCTAAGCTGAGTTAGGCATTGTGGTTACATGAATCAAAAACCTGTCTGTATATGTCAGTGGCAGCTGATGATATGTTTCTGGTATAAAGTATATGCGGAGACCTTTTTTCAGTGCAAAAAGAAGAAAAGAAATCCTAACCTGACAAAGTCAAGCATACTTAAGAAAATGGTTGCGAGAAGACCCACATACTGTACATAATATATGGCTTTCTTTCTCTTCTATGTCTGCCCTCTGAAAAATGAAAAACTACAAGGGCTGGAACTGAAAGCATCATTAAATGTTAATCTGATGGGGCTTCCTTAGTGCTAGTGAGGTCAGGTTCCGTTGCAGAATATGGTGACAGATGGAGTTTCCTCTGTGAAATAATGCAGCTCTGCCAAGCACTGTCAGCAGGCGAGCTGCACGTCCCTGGGCACGTGCTCTCACACACACCCGGGGCTGGAGGGGTGCAGGAACACTGAGGGTGGGCATTGTGGGCAGACATGGAGTGGGGGGACCATCTTCAAGTCAGGCCCAATACTAAGCTCTCTGTCTCTTAGAGCATATCGTAACCTCTGGGCAGGAAAAGGCACTTTTTGAAAATGGTTTGTCCTGGAGCAGTGCTGAGCCAGGGGATGCTGTGAAGGGCAGGCACCGGTCCCTACAGAGCCTGGTTCCTGTATTTTTCATCAACTTATACAAAAAAAATGCCAGTCTTAGAGACTTAACCATGATTGCAAAATTATTTTTAAAGCTCTTGGCTGACAGAGTTTTTCCCATAAACAAGTGAAGCTATATTGCAGCTTAGACATATAGCTTAGAAATATAGGGCAAGGGATGGACTTCAGTTCTAGACAGAACTGATTTTGAATGGGCTTCTTTGCCCATTGCTATGCTTTTTGCATCACAACTTTGTAACTCACCAGCTAATTTAGCACCGAAGTTGATGACAGGAGGACAAACCAGGTAAGTCCCCTCCTAAATCTTCAGCACAGCAAAAATAGTAACAATTCCCAAACCAATGATGTCTGTCCCAAGTCCTTTTTGCTAAACATAATCTTTACAGCAAAGGAGCTGAGACTGTGCCCCAGGCTGGCAGAGCTGGCATGGGAGGCACTGTGGCTTTAGGGCCTGCCGGCTCAGGTTCAGGCAGGAGATATGAGCACTGGTTTATGTGAACTACCCCAGGGCCATTTCAGAGAGCTGGTCAGCAAGCCTCACCCTCTGCTTCCAGTGCACAGCAGAGGTCTTCCCACTATGCCAGCAGAGGAAACAAAGAACACCTACAGTGCTAATGTACTGGTTCTGGTGTCCTGAAGCTCTGGTGAAGTGGTGTCATCTTTGCCTCAGAGCTGAGGCAAAAACTCAACAGAGTTTTGGTGATGAGATGGTTTACAGGTGTAGTTCAAGCAGTATTTGAGATGTGCTCTCACCATCAATAAATAATACAATGTTTAGGGTTTTAGAAAACCCTGAGCAATGATGCTTTGCTCAGTTGCTGCTGCTTATGAGCCCACTCTGTCTAGCTCAGGTAGCACATTTTTCCAGTGTGGGCAATTTCCAAAAGTAATTTGCCAGGCTTGATTGACTTGACTGAATGATGATGGTTTGTGAAAAATTAACAGAGCTTTTAAACTGAAGGGTTGGAACAAGAATTGAGTTTTTGTATTCAGGTTCTTTCCTCAGCTGAACTGAACAGCATCCAACCTGATACAAATAGGCTGCGTCACTTAAGCATTATATCATTTGCTAATGGAAATACAACCAAAGTCATAGTATTTTCTAGCTTTTGAGACAATTATAAGCCTTCACTCTTAGTGACCAAATGAGAGAAATGCCCAGAATATGAAGGTGGCTCACACCAGAACAGCATAATGTCATAGAGAGGACCACACTGTTGGTGGTGTAGCTTTAAATGTCAATAACCTAACGCCAGTTTGACTGACAAGCAGTTCTGGTGTCCATGAAGTGGGGACAAGGCAATGCACAGTCAAGCTAAGCTAGGAACAACATGACAGACTGAAATACTTGACCATGCCTATTGGGCCCTATCAGAGCAAGGAGCAGGAACCACATCCTCCAAATTGCAGAACACCTCCAAACCAACTGCTCACCTTTATTCTCCCATGGACATCTCTTAAACCCATTCAAGAGCTCTGCTCTGTGCCTACATTTCAGTAAGTGGCAAACAGTGAACTTGTGTAGGCTGTTAAGGAGTTCTGGAGTCTGATAAAGGTTTTCAGAAGGGTAGGCATGGTCATGCTGAGGATGTGACAGTTTCATTCAGCACGCTGGGGATTATTAATCCTTTCTCTTCAATAGGCAAGCCCTTGTTTTTTGGTGACAAACACGGGGAAATTGTAAATATGGAGCGAGAGTGATATGAATTTGCTTCTACGGAATGTTGCATCATGCTAAGCTGCTCTGGTCCAGATGCGGACAGTGACGTCCAGCTCTTTATGTCTCTGAGGTAAACATTTCCAATTTCCTTGCTTGCTTATGCAGGAAGTACGCTGCATGTCTGAGCAGGGAGATGTCCATTTGAATAAAAGAGTGGGTACTACACCTTCCAAAAAAAACCCAGAGACTTTGCTTTTCTTTTTCTTCTGTAACTGTTTCAGTGGATCCGTATTAGCTACTCAAACCAAAAGTGTGTAGTTGTGTGCAAGAAAGATGTAGTAATGATTGCTGTTGGATGATATTGTCCTGATGTCTGCAGTGAGCACTGTAAAATCAAGGTGCTGCCACTTGGCTGTGTTCATTAGTGACCCAGAGGAGAACATGAGTCGTTACCTTGGTTGTATACACTGCTTGATACTACAGGATGATGGTAGTTGTTGTCACAGTTTGCATAACTTCAGATATTTGTCCTGGTGATGAACTTCTCTTTCAAGGATCTGGGCAGGCAAGCTGATGTCAGGCCAAGTATTGAATGCATTCATGTTGAGTAACTTACTGGGTGGCCAGGGTTAAGCACCAGCTTCCAGTCTGCTGAATGACATATGGGCTGTGGCTGCCATACGTCACAGCTGCGAGATGGGAGCCAGAGGGTGCAGCAGGGAGGCTCCTATGGAGCACGGAGGCCACTGGCTGCCTCCTTAATCCCCCAGAAACAAACCTACTCCCAGTACAAACCATTAATCTTGCTTGTCCAGCGAACAGCAACTCTACTCTGGTTTTCTTGTTATATGATGCTTTATCCCTTGGAACAAGGGTTTGTATTGATTTTGTTTGTCCCATTATTTGTTGTTTTTCTAAATGAGTTCCTCAAAGAAACCTTATTTAAGTAAACAAAACTGTAAGTGTAAATATTAGAAATATTTAATGTGCTGATTTATCTTTAGTAGGGCTCAAGCCAGCAGGCAGGGAAGAGAGGAACCCACAGGTGGACAAGGATGCTGCCTGAGGAACTGCTCAGTGAAAAAGCCCTGTCCATTCTCAGTCCCTTTGCATGATTTCCAAATGAGCTTCTGCTTGATGGCTCTTTCTGTAGTTGCAAAAGATTTAAAGGCACAACAGTACAGGTTTGCTATGAGGTGCGGATGGTGCATGCAGGCAGCAGCAGATGTTTAACCAGTCTCTGAGACTGCTTTGCACTCACTAGTTTTGCTTTTGTTTGGATTATAATGTCAAAGGGCATAAAAAAAAAACAAAGTACACGCAGTCAAAAGAAGTTACAGGATTAAGGATTTGACTGCTTGAGGAGGGAATAATGGCGTTTAGTTACCTGAAATGCAAGCTAGATGGTGCTAGAGCACACAATTAAGATGATGTTCAGCTAATAGCTGTGTGAAATTAAAATACAATATTCAAAAGGAGCTAGAATAAGAGAAACTCTCCAGAGTTAAAGGCCTTCTAACATCTGAATTTGCCTGTAATATTTTTTCTGACTATGTAGAAGTGGCTTCTGCTTTCCTGACCTTCACATAAAGCCTTGCCAAAAGGTTCAGAAACCCGCCTGTGGTTTTCTCATATTGAACAGATGAATACAGATGATCTTGCTTCGTGATTTGAAATGAGGTAAGTGTTCTCCCTCCCCTCTGCTTCTCTGCAGAATCCCTTATTACTCCTCAGCACCATGTGGGGATTCAGGACCAGGGATGGCACCACCGTGGTCAGTGGAGGAGCATGTGGGAGAGCAGTTGGCATTCCCCAGCACCAAGGGGCAGGGACTCCGTGTGCAGCCCACAAAGAAAGACCCGTGTTGGTAGAGTCCATGTTCCACAGCATCTGTGGGGCTGAAGGGCACAATCCCCATCTGAAACCAGTGAGAGCTGAACTCAGAAGGGTTCCTTATACTGTGGATTTTCCCCAAGTGCTTACTTGGGTACCACTCCAGTCCAGCCTGAGAAATGATGCACCCTTGGCTATGAATGGCTTAAGACGATTCAGCAATTTTTCGAAGTTCTGGCTCTTTAGAAAACTAGCAGGTTTGACCCCCGGGAGGAAAGGATTTCACTCTTTCAACATTGCCTCCAGTCAGAAATTTTGAATCACCAGTGTGGCTATAGGATTGGATTCCCCCAGGCTCTGACCTCTTTCTAGTCCTGTGACACTGCTCTGCATTTTAATGGCTTCTTATGGCCAGATTGCCTCACTGGAACTAGCCCAAGGTGCCATTGGGCATAACTATGCATTTCATTCAGAGCAGAGGAGGAGATACTGTGCAAATTAACAAAGTCTCATGTTTTATATTTTAGTAAATTTTCATTCTTACAGAATTTGAGATGCAAGATTTTTATATTTATAAAAACAAGGTCTATGGAATGTCTAGTGTATTTATTTTATCCATGCAAGCAGCTGCACTGCAATGAAAAAGACCGCTCATTTGGGTAGAAATCCTGTATGTGCTCTGACTGCACACTCAGCAACTCTGAATTGGTGCAACTTTGTTAGCGTGGGGCAGATACACCAATGTGTTGGTGGAAAGGTAAGGTTTGATGGACAGAGCTCTGGGTGGTGAGTCAGGAGATGCATCTTCTATTTCTGGCCCTTCCCTTGACTTGCTCTTTGATCTTCTGCAGGACTTCGTTTCTCCTTTCCTTCACTTACAAATGGTATGAAGACATTCTCTGTGATGTGTGTATGACTGAGCATAGCAGGAGTAAAACTGGGAAAGCTGAATAAGTTCAATGCATTTAAACAAGCCTGGAAGCTAATGACATAATTGGCAGACAGATCTGGCCTTGTGCATCTGGAGATCCAAACAGCCCTGCTCAATCCTGGCTCATTTTGGTGTGAGTGTCAGGACATGGTAACCATGATGTGCTTGAGAAAACTTGGTGCTGACATCTGGGACCTGAGGAGGTGGCTGAGACCGGTAGAAGGGAGCCGACATGACACCAGTGTCGCTCCCAGAGGTATGTACTTGGGATGGGAGGGCCCTGGAGCACCTGTGTGGTGGCAGAGGCAGCTCCATGTGAACGCACAGCCAGTGTGAGCTCACCAAGCTATGGCACAGGGCTGTCCATTTTATGAATTTTGTCACAGACTTCCTAGAAAATTTCAACCAACAGTGTACAGAGCCATTAGGTGTAATTTTACACTGGGAAGGAACTCAGCTGAGGACTCCCATGGAATGGTGCAGGGCTCAAGGGGCTTGGTTCTACTGAAATAGTCAGTGCGAGTTTTGTCCCTGCTTGCCTAAATTTGGATGGCTCATGCAGCACAGCTTGGAGTTCAGCTGCCTTTCAGATGCATTGGAGGGTTTTGTTTGGAACCAGCTGCAGTTACAATCAGCTGGGGACAGCAGCTTGGCGGAGGAGAACTTTCCTATCCTTCCTTCTAACACTTACTGTTTTATTTGCTGTTCTGTCAAGGACATGCTACAAGCTCTTGACATGGAGCTTGCAGTAAGGAAGAACTGAACTCACTGTGCATCCTGCAGCAGAAGCACGCCAAGCTGCTGCCCACACCTTTCTTTCTGCTCCCCCTCCTGAGGTCTGAGGGTTGTACAAGAAAACATCCAATTCCCAAACTTCTAGAGAATGCTTTACTGCCCTTCATTCTCTCTACCAGCTTACTTGCCCTTGAAATTTGCCCATAGAGAATAACTAAAAATTTGCTCATGAACTTAAAAAATTGGCGTGAGACTTCCATGGTTAATGGGCATGGTGGTGGTAGGCTAATGGTTGGACTGTAGGTCTTTTCCAACCTTAATGATTCTGTGATTCATGCTGCCAACACAAAGACCTACAAAGCTTACTGTGCTTTGATACTGAAGAAAACATTTCTTGGAGGAATCATTTTGACAAGCACTACATTCCTAGTCAGGTGGGCCTTTCCAGAGTTCCCAAGCTCCCCTTCCCTAACTCAGTAATGAAAATGTACTGCAATCAACTTCCCAACATGTAACCTTAACTCTTTGAAGTGATGAGTCTTCTGCCCTTACACTCACTTCAGCTTCTTTAGATGAGGGAAGGAAGAAAGCAAAGGATTAAAAAACCAACTCTCCCTCCCATATGTTGAGAAACTATGCTAGCATTGACAACAGGCTGGCTGATATTCATAATAATCTTTTAACTGGACTGCAGTGAATGTTTCCACTAGTCTTACTAAGCTTTTGGCTGTCCATGTGTATTGTATGAAAGAATCCAGATTTATCAATGTCAATCTGTAAATTAGCAATAATTTCTGGTTTTGCGTTAGAAGAGTGGAGGTCAAGCGAAAAAACACAGATTTAAAGGAAGATGGGATTGTCTTCCTGCCATTTAGTTTACTGTGTTTGATTTCTTCAGCTCTGTGCTGCCTGGAAATCAGCCCAAGATGTTACAACAGATGTCTGACAGCACTTCAGCTCTCTGCTTGAGATCCAAGCAGTGTTGAGCTTGAAGTCAGCTGGTGGTAGCACTTGACCCAGGTTCAGTGAGCTCACCCCAGGGCCTACTGAGTGTGCTGTGATTGCTGGGGAACACTATCCAAGCAGATGTTTAGCTGGCAAACTTGCCTCTCTCTGTTGTTCTGTCCCCTGTGAGAACATGTGAAATACAGGATGCTGATTTTCCTTGGGGGAGAAATGGGGCCGTGGGGAGAAGCACTGGCTGGTGGTGGTAGCCAAATGTTCCCACCAGGAATTCAAACTGTGTCCCCCCGCCCCCCTCCATCCCCCCCCCCCCCCCCCAACAAAACTGCAAGATTTGGTCTACTGCCAGTCCTTCCAAGTTTCCTGCGTGGTCTGGTTTGCGAAATGAGCTCTGCAAAACATATTCCATATGTTTGTTCCACCAGAAATCCTATTGGTTTGTGATGCTGCAACTGAACTTGCTTGTGGATATTTGATCCCTGTCTGGATAAGATGAAGATTCGCTCTACAAGGAATTTTAAGTCAAATGTTAGTTCCGCCTCAGCCTGGATTATATATGTGCTGACAAAAATAAATATGATGTTTTATTCTTGTCTTGAACAACGTGAGGTTCCTCTTCAGGGATTCCCAAATTGTTCTTACCTAGTAATTAAATCTTCATCATGTTTTTGCCAAAAGCAGTATGTTCAGCTCCCAAAGGGGGATTATTTCTTCTGTATCCCTCCACTCCCTATACAAGATCTCCCAGGGTCCATCCGTACCTCCTCCTCCCTCTCAGCTGCACTTGTCTCATTTGTTGTTCAGCCCTGACTCTGCAAGCTGATGCCTAGATCTGCTGTGCATGAAAAATCCCTCATCTGTATCCTGCCAGGAGGCATTTTGTTTTGCTCGCCTGGACTCTAGGACAAGGTTTTCCCTCCCATGAATTATGCGCTTTCTTGGCCAGCAACTACAGATGCAGATTTTTCCTGGTGGGGGCTGCCGAGGGGCTCTGGGTAGAAGCTCCAGGGAGCTCAGGCTCCTCATCCACCCCAGAGCTTTGCTGACAGGGTGACATTAGCTGTATGGATTCAGCCCTTGAAACAGCCAGTGCAGAGAAACCTGCAGGGAGACACACCAGGGTTAAAAGAAAAATGTTTATAATGCCCTGGGCATTTACTCTACGTACATACAGAGTATGTACATATATATATATATATATATGCATATGTGTAATGTTTGATCAACGTCAGTGATTGTAGAGGTGTGTCTCCTTATGAAGTCACATCTGTATACAGATTGTATAATCTGTCCTGGGTTCTGACACAATGTTTATCTTGTCATGAGTTAAGTTCCCAAACCCAAATCCTTCACTGATATTCTGTTAGAAAATCACCCCTCCATATCCACTGTTTTGGTGTCCAAGTGCCGTATTACTGTTGGCCCATTTCTACAAATGCTAATAAAAACAATGCACTATTTCTCAGGAAGGTGGATAGCTATCTCACTGACTTCCAGCTTCAGCTTCAAAATAGTGGTGCACCACACTGGTGGTTTCGTGATGCCTTGTTTTGGATAAAAAGGTAGTTATAAAAACCATAAATTCATTCAGCTCTACCCAACATTTTGTGCACATAGTTAAATCTATAAATGAATTAACTGGTAGTGAATTGCCTAACAGAAAAAACAACAACAAACAAAACAGCAAACAAAGATAGAACAACAAGCAGGTTCCGATCAAATTTCATCTCTTGCTCAGACTGCATTTATTTGTTCTAATGAAGAATCTTTAGAATTAATAGTGGGTTTTGTCCACTTTCTTTTTTTTTCTTTCTTTTTTTTTTTTTTTTTGACTAAGGACAAACTACGACAATACACGCTAATGGAATGAAATTTTCATTCTGAAAATATTTCCTGTGCTATAGGGCTTTGCAATTTAACATACAAGCCTTTATCTTTTCCAGCCAAGAGCAAAACTTATTTTATATGTATACATATGTAATTACAAATGTTTGTTTCTGTAAGAACTCATATTTTTACCTTTTAAAATGCACATAAACACTGCTAGATATGAAGCTTTTCAGATTGTAGGGCTGACAAATATGCTCACACAGCTTTAGCATTTGCAGTTGTGTTCTTTGCACGACTCAAGGACTTATTCTGCTATGAAAATTACATGCATTTCCTTGGAGAAACCTTTTATTTTTCCTTTCTTTCTTGTTTTCCTTTGCAGAAATAAGCTACATGATGGCAATAAAAAATTAAGCTACGGTAGACTTTTGCCAGGAAAGGACATTAGCATGTGTACCCATCCTTCTCTTGTTGATTTTAGAATACCCGGGGAGAGGAATTTGGTTTAGTTCCTGTTGCCAGATGTATGCACTCTGCAGATGCCAGAAGGACCTCTTGGGAACTCCCACACTCTCATGAGTAGCTCCTGGTATTGGTGACTGTGTGCAATTTAGAGAACTCATTCACTAATTCCTTTTGTGCTTCTGACATGAGTTGGTGAAAACAAACCAAAACAGTGGTTTCCAGTGATCAGACCAGTGATCAGTGAAGGAATAGAACTCTTTTTCTGAGTCACATAGTCCATAGTACGCGCTAATATTAAGCCTTATGGCCTCATAGCCAAATTATTTAAGTAATTATCAAGCGTGTTGCAAAGAAAAGCTCCCATGACCATTCTAAAAGATCAAAAGCCCCCAAGATGTGTAGGTGTTTCACAGCCAGTGATAACTGATTTTATATTTAGCTTCACTGTGAGAATACGCTGTGAGAATGCATTTTGTCCACCTGAAGTAACATAGCAGTTAAGATTTGCCTAGTTTACAGTGTTTAGAATTATATTAGAAACATATTATAGAAGAATATTATTTGCCTAATGACCAGTCTGAACCATTTCCTTCAGCGACTCTTCTGGGGCAAGTCCACTGAAAAAAGAGTTGCTGCCTTTGCTTTATGGTCAAACCTCAAACCTCCTTGTACTAAGTAGGGCATTCAGCCACCTCACGTGCCTTTAAAAATGGAAGTAATGTGACAACACTGGGACTTCCGTAGCTGCGTTCAGTTTTCACTCTGGATCTCTGTCCTGCTCTATTTGTCTCCCACCTGTGGACCACCAATGTCTTCCCTGGGCTCTGAAGGGGTATCTCCAGTGCTCCCATCCCAGTGGGGTTGCCGGGCTGTACTGGCAGCCAGATAAGCTGCAGCTTGTTTGACTCGGTGCATATGCTTCCGTTTCCTACCCCCCAGGTGGTGCTTGGGTCAGCGACCTCTCTTGTTTTGCCCTCAACATGGCACTGCTGATCCTGCCAGAGATTGTGTGCTGACTTTCATTTATCTGCATAGGTATATAGGGCTTGTAGGAAGGGAGCCCAGGGCTTATTTGCCCTCGGTTGAGCAAGAAATTTGGTGCTCTCAGTGCTTTCATAGATTAGAGGCAGTGTAGAAATAATAATAATAATAATAATAATAATAATAATAATAATAATAATAATTCAAGTGTTTTGAATCCACATTTAAGAGTGTCTACTTTGAGGTAAGTTATAGCATGTAATAAATATTGCATGCTTGTAAGTTATACTAAAACTAAGAAGTTAACTGTGCTATTTTATGTGCCAGCAGCTTCATTCACCATAAATGAACAAAACTAACATTTAAGAGAGCATGGTCAGTATTTTGATGGCTAAAGAGACAGAAGCTGAAGCGTGGTCAGTAAGATCCCCACCGGTCTATGCCAACACCCTGGTGAGTACTTTGTCAGTGCAGTATAACTGTGTACCTTTCTTGCATGTAGCATCTTTCTTGTGAATCCACAATGAAATGAAACAGGTGTGTTACAGCATAAAGCATTCAGTTTACCAGCAAGACCAGTTCCATAAACGTAGCTAAAGATTTCTTTTGGTTGGGGTGGGTATTGATTTCAAGTGCTACCAGATCTGTAGGGTACCTAGGGGAGAATGAAGAGAAGAAAAAGTCAGGGATCTCCATGTTATGTTTTGGCCCCAGTGAGAGAACATCAGTGATATGAAGGGGCAGGGGGAGTGGAAGGAATGGGGGATTATCTACCTCCACCTGGTCTCCTGCCTCCTAGGGTAAATGCATATCTTGCGTTTTTCCTGCAGCCTTCATCACACTGAAACTGATGTAAGTTTGCACCGACCTGTTTTCTCACAGTGAACACAAACAGCACTTGATTTGCATACTGTCATTTTCACAGCCCATATGGTCTTCTCGGGTTCCTCAGGTGCTTGGCAGAAAGGGGTTACTCCTCAGCAGCTTAATTTACAGCTCTTGGGGGATTCAGGCAAACTCCTTTGGGAGGGCAGGCAGCTAATCCCAAGCACAGACCTACTATCCATCTAGGACAGTCTGGTAATTGGCAACATGGAGTGTGGGAATAATTTAACAACAAAATGAACAACCTTGATGAAGGAACACTTCCTGGAATTACTGTAATAACACCTGTGTGCCTGTGAGAGAGACTGGTTGGATCTTCTACACTAACAGAGGCCATCGACTTTTACACTGATAAGGAAGAATTTGGAGCTGGTTGTTGTGAAGAAAGGGCAATGAAGTACAAAAGCTTCAAAGACTTCAGCTACTGTTTCCTTCTTGCTGGGGTCAGTCCTCTTAAAAGTG
The DNA here is from genome assembly GCA_030625065.1 of Alectoris magna. Taxonomy (NCBI): domain Eukaryota; kingdom Metazoa; phylum Chordata; class Aves; order Galliformes; family Phasianidae; genus Alectoris; species Alectoris magna. The sequence goes on along the minus strand of CM060560.1, from coordinate 162,682,226 downwards.
AGATGCTCAGGATAATCAAGGCCTAGGAGATGTGAGAATTTCTGCCAGAGCAGAAGGACTGGGTAATCAGTCACATTAATTTGGGCTAAGTGAAGCATGAATGAGGCCTTTACCATTCATTCAATGTTAATCATATTGTTAGCTAGAATAACAAAACTGACTCTGTAGAAATCCAGTCTAATTTCCTTTTGTTGTAAAGTTAATCCAACCATGTTGTTATTGCATAGAATTTCTGTCTTCCTAGAAGATCTTTGACATTGGCTTAACATCTCATTCACAGGCTTAATTCTCCTGATTGAATGCTGTTTTGGTATTTAGTAGAGATAACCACTCCATATATTTTGTGAAAATAAACTTGTAATTGTATGTATACCCTTGAAAAGAGAGACTATCAAATATGCGTCTAAGCAAAGCACGATAAGCCTGAAATAATAAGGAAGAATAACAATATAAATAGGGACTGAGATGAGTGGAAATAAATAGAATTTGAAAGGATGTCTTTGTCATCGTTATTTAAGGTGTACTCAGATTTGTTAAGAATTAGATCACATGTATTGCCTAAACCTTGCCTAATGATGATTATTCCATAATATGTGCTTAATATACAAAATACAGCACAGAAGAAAAGGTTTGGGTCAGTTAATCCAAACCTATCCCAGTCTCAGCCATTCGTACTGAGATAATCAAATGAGTTGAAAAATACAATTAAATGTCATTTTCAGGTGTGCCTTTTGAGCACACCTTGTTCTCTCCACTTAAATTAATGCCTCCAGATATCCTCACATCCCTATATGAAAGAAACCATGAAGACACATGCACCTCTGTAATGAGGCTTACTTCTTGGTACACGGTCCTCTGCATTCCCAGAGTCTTTTATGCGTGGGTGCACTGGTAGCTTTCTCCTGTGTGGAACCTAGCTGCATCCCACCAGGTCAAAATAAACAGGAAGAAGTGGCAGAGACCTGAGGCTAAAATCTGTCCCTAAGTCAGCCTCAGCTTGAAATGAAATGGGAGCTGCTTCCCCCAACACTGAAGGGAGGCAATGTCCCTCTCCTCTGACCTTAGTGACCATGACTCATAGGAAGGAAGCATGGTACAGAAATTAGGAGTTTCCCTGTAGAGAAATTGGGTCATGCTGAATAGCTGGTGTGCAGCCATGCAGGGGCCCGCAAGTGGCCATGAATCCCTCATAGGGGTAAATTTTAACTGGGTGGGCAGAAGGTTTGTTCATCCTTTAGATGTGCCTGATGGGATGCTGTCCAGGTCGCAGTGAAAGTGAGAGGAGCGAAATGTGCCATGCAGGCTGTCTCCAGACCACCAGCTCAGTCATAGTCCCCATGACCACCTCAAATTTTAAGAGGTAAGATGGCCATTGGGAATTTACTTTTTTCAACAGCAGAAGTGCAGAGTGTTGTTCCCCTCTGTTGAGATCATGGCGACAAGATCTCCAGCATTACAACCAACAACTCTTCAAACTGTACTGGAGCTGCTTCATGAGACAACAGTGCCCTTCTCTTTCCCCTTAGGATACATCTGACTCATCTGCATTTTACCAGAAGTTGGGGACAGAATGTGCCTTCAAGAAATTTCATTAAGAAGATGTGGTTGGGGCTTTGGCTATTTTGCTTAACAGGGTTGTTAAAAGATTGAATTGAATGTCCTAAGTACTTTTTGTTTTGATTTAATGGGACAGCGGCATAAGGTTAATTAAGTGTCAATTGGTTTTTGCAAACAATATTGGAGAACAGGAATTACGAAACATAAAATTAGTTGCAAAGTTACCAACCTTCAAATGCTTTGAATCAAGTGGCTATTAATTAATTGACAATTGTTACCTTGTATTTAAACTTGCATTGCAATTGCTGAATTTTAATTAAACAACTATTGATCACTTAAAACAGAAGAGGGTAAAAAAAAAAAACCGTTCCAAGAATTTCTTACTCAGAGTGTAGATTTCCACTGCCCTCCCTGCCCTCCCTCCAGCACTAGCCCTGTCGGATATCTATAATGCTTTCTGTGGAGAGAAAGGCTCTCACTGGGACGTAATTAAGCAGTAAATTTGTATTAGTTATGTGACTACAAACTGTGAAGACTCTGAGGTGCTTTGTGCTGCTGGTGGTGAAGGCTTGGCTGTTGGCCAGGGGTATGAACAGCTCCGCCAGCTGTGCCCAGGGCTACTGCCTGGGGTTCAGGGGTGTGGCAGGGCCCTGACTGGAGCCTACCCCACCAGGACACCCCACTTCCCTCCAGGACCTCTGTAAGGATGTGCTTCATTGGTGAAGAATGTGGCAGACCCAGGGCTGACTGCATGCAGGTGGAACAGCAGTGGAGGCAAGTTCAGTTTCCACTATGAATGGGCTTTCCTGTGGACAGGTTAGAGGCAAGGACTGCTGACTCGGGAAGTTTTCACCCGTAGCTGTTACAGTCTAGAGGAAGGTTAGTTGTGTGCATCATTCTATATGTTATTCAGTCACCAGCCAGGGAAAACCCTTGCAAAAAGCTGGTATTGCAAAAGAGTTCTTCTGTGCCCAGTTTTGGCAGGAGATCAGGGCAAGTGAAGAAGGGATTTTTTCACACTCTGAAAGCTGAGCCTTTCTGGGTAGGTTTGAGCACATAGGGACGAGTCAGTCTGCAGGAACTGATGCTGCGCTTGCATCTCTATGAGGTGTCCCTGAATTAAGAAGTTTAGCTTCCAGCACTGCCCGGTCAGCACTTTGCCTACTTCAAACACAATGTCGGGTGTGGTTTTCAATCAATGACAAAATAGTCATCACAGAAATTACCCTTACAGTATGACCAGCTTCCAAGTTTACCAAGTTATGCATCTTCAGTATGTTTAATAGCATTTTAATCTGCAACACTGGATCCCCTTGGTAGAAAAGTTGACATTGAACTGCTTTCTGGATTCTCTCAAGCACTGTAAAACACAATTATTTGTACTCAAGCTCTCTGCAGATAGACTACAAAATGAATTACTCTCAGACATTACCCTCTAAGAAGCTTTTTGGGAGAAAAGAATACAAGTTCTAAGCCCCACAACTAAGAATAACTGTTTTTTTGTGGGATGGGAGTATCTAACAAAGCTTGTAGAATCTTCAGTACTGAAATAGTTCCTGTAATGTAAAATTCCCAGTGAAGAACATTTTTATTATTTTACTGTTCTTGAGGCCAAGCCTATGTGTTATTTAGCTGGGCTTTGCCTCAGTGACATTCCTGTAAATAAAACAGTGATCAGGACTTTGTTTCCCTCAGGCTTTGCTCTCAGCTGGGCAAGCAGGATTCAAGCTCCTTGTGAAGATTTCCTTTGCCTCACAGAAGCCATGCTGCCTAATGTCACTACTTTGAGGCTTTAATTGAGCCTGATCTTTGCCTCTCAACAGCTGCCACCTCCTGGTGCTCACAAGGGGAAGGGCTCCTCACTGCTTTTGCCATTCCTGCCAGCCATGGAAGGATGGGCCCCTGCCCAGCCAAGCAGCTCTGGTGCCTCCAATGTCCTATGGAAATGCCTTGCCTCAAATAAGAGAAGCACACAGTAGGCAAAGCAAACTTTCACACAACATTTCTGTGCCAACCAAGGGAGCAAGGAGATAGTCAGGTTTGAACCTGGCAGAGCAGCGCCTACAGGAGGTGAGACGTGGGATTGTTTGTTCTTAACAGGGATCTAAAGAGCAGATGGGAAAATTAGACAAACCATAGAATCACAGAATATCCCAAGCTGGAAGGCACCCTGTAGGATCATGAAATCCAGCTCCACACAGGACAATGCAAAATCAAACCCCATGTCTGAGAGCATTGTCCAAACACTCCTTGGACTCCAGCAGCTTAGGGCTGTGTCCACTGCCCTGTGCAGCCCGTTCCATGCCCACCGCCCTCTGGTGCAGACCCTTTCCCTCACCCCCACCCGCCCCTCCCCTGACGCAGCTCCATGCCGCTCCCTCGGGCCCTGTCGCTGTCACACAGAGCAGAGCTCAGCGCTGTTCCTCCGCTCCCTGTGAGGAGCTGCAGCTGCCATGAGGCCTCCCCTCAGCACCTCTGCTCTGTGCTGAGCACACCCAGGAACCTCAGACGTTCCTCATAAGTCTTGCCCTCTAGAGTCTTCACCGTAGCCCTCCTTTGGATGCTCTCTAATATTTTATGTGCTTATACTGTGGCATCCAAAACGGCACACAGCACTTGAGGTGCGGCTGCACAAACACAGAGCAGAGAGGGACAATCAGTTCCCTTGCAGAGCTGTGCTTCAGTTAGGAAAAAAAAAAAAGAAGAAGAAAATATGCAGATGTGTGCTTTATTATTCATTGGCAGTGACTTTCCTCTTGGAGCATGGAGCATGCAGATTAGCAAGAGCAATTAGCTAATGCCTTGTGTTTTCATGTGTGTGATGGGGAGCACAAACCATTTGGTTTACAGCACAGCAGCAGAGGCGAGAAGTAGTACTTCTGCCCTTCCTGAATGATGGAAGAGAGCAAGCCCCAAGCGGGCCTCCTGCTGCTGGACCACATTCAGGGCAGTTCATGCCTCGGGGTGGCCTGACTTTGGCTGAGGACAGGACCGGCATGGCACTGAGCAGCTGTGTCCCTGCTGAGGTGGGGAGGCTGGGACCAATGCTTGCCCTGGTGAGCCAGGAGTCCAGGAGCTGCTGACAGGCGTGATTTGAATGATGGGTTTGCCCCAGGGGACACCCGACTAATTTGCAGGAGGGACAGAAGGGAAAAGCTCAATGTGACTGTTGACAGATCACAGCGAACCTCTAGCTGGTGTACTTAGTGGTTTAAACATAAGAGCTTAAGTGCAAGATTGTATAAGGGATGGAGTGGAAAAAAAAATTATGTGGGATCATTATTTTATTTTCACTCTCCAGGAATTCACTGTCCCCCTTAACGGAAACACTGTTCCCTGTTCTGTTTGCCTGCTGCTTAACAGAGCAGAGAATGCTCTGAACTGGGCAGTAAAAATTAATGATAGCAGGAAAAAAGATCTCCAGGAAACAACAGAAAAATAATAGATTTTTTTTACTTAAAGGAGAGATGGTTGTAGAGACATGGTGGGGGATATTAAAAAACAATGGGGAATAGAGAGAACAAATTGACCCAAGCGAATTTTCTTCTAGTACTGAAACAAGAGGAAGCTTTGTAAAATGAATGTATGGATGTAAAAAGAATTACTTAAAAGAAAATGTTAGCAGTCTTACTGAAAGGAACAAAAACACTGCATTTCAAAAACTCTGCACATCCTAAATCACCCAATTACACAGCCGTTGCAGCAGTCAGATGGTCACCACAGCATCACCATTTTGAAGACATCACATTGAAATACAGTTACGTTTGCTATGAATGCTGGTTTCAGTAAGGAGTTAGTTAGGGTGGGTTAGCATTCAAAATGATCTTAATGTTCAGTATTTCCTCTTCAGACATTTTACTGTGCATTTGTTGGGTAGCAAGCTTGGGATAAGAGCACGGGAGAATCTGGTCCTTTACCTCAGAAGAAGTGAGAAGAGACAAAACATGGCAAAGAATGTTTTGCGTTGAGACGTGGGCAAAATTCAACACTTCTCCAGAAACAAAGGGGCTTTGTGCAGGGGCTGTGGGGCATGCAGACAATCAGCCTGGGCAGCACAGAGGGGTTGGCGGACAGCCCTTGTGTGCTTGTGTCTGATCAGCAGGGAATATTTCTTCACCTTCTTTTTTTCTACTTTGCAGCCATAAGGAGGGAGTAAGCGTTGCTCCAGACCTGACAAGTGTTGGCTTCCTGTGGCAGCAGATTCCATGGGTTACGTGGAGCCAGAGAGATCCCACTTACTTGGAGACAGAGAGGATGCATTTCTGCATTGGTGGGAGTGCAAGCCCGCAGCTGTCCTGGCTGGTTCACAACTTTGTGGATCATGACAAAATTGAATGCTACCACATCAGTGTCTTCCAGGTTCGTGCTAGGGCACCCAACTGAAGCATTACAATTGTTCTGATGAAAACATCTCTATTCCCTTTTTAATATGCTTATTTGTACGATTGATAGCGATACGTTATAACCCGGAGGTTGTATTGTGGTGACTCCAATGTCACAGGTTAGCCCAAGGAGTTAAAAGTGTTAATGTGACCAAGCTGTTAGGAATTGTAAAGGGGCTTGGGGCTCAGCATCTGAACCAGGAAGCTGTGAAGTATCCCACTGGCCGGAGAGCACTCTGAGAATGCTACAAATGTTCCTGGTTTTGCACATGGACTGTAACTCAAAACTTGTTTAATAAAGCTTCTTCCTTGTAAAATTGTTAAACAAAAAGCCCAGCCTTATTTAGATCATATAAATGCCATATTATTCAAAATCAATTAATATGCTTCATTTTCTTAAGCTGATCATTCCTGTAAAGCAAAGATACATAGCATCTCTGGATTGGACTCCATTTTGTTTAGAAATTATGTTTTTTGAAAGTTTGCAGGTTGTTCTGCTCTTCTTCCTTGTCTTCATGTATCTGCTTTGGGCTTCCACCTGACTTCTTTTCTAGGTAGAAAGACCAGAGATGCCCCAAGTACCTAGGGGTCCAATGCTGGCACTGCTCCATTCCAGCCCCTCAGGACTGAGTTATTTAAAACAAAGTTTTAATTCTTAATTCAACATTCACCAGTTTTTTGTTTTTGTTTTTCTGGAAAAAAAAAAAAAAAAAAAAGAGTTATCCATGGTTTGGTAATATATTATACATCCAAGAGTGGTCTCACTGTACAAGGGAATATAGGATTTCTTCTGAACTTTGTACTTAACCTTGCTTGGTTTTATGTGTATTAATTTGGAGTACTTTTAATTAAAACAGAAGTCAAACCACTCCCCATCTAGGCTCAGAAATCACTGGATGAGGAATGTCCCGTCCAGCAGGCGGCAGGGACACATCCCCTTTGCCCCACCCTCAGCTCATTTTTTTCCTGTGATTTCCTTACAAGGCACTGTGTACTTTTTGGAGCAGTCTGAAACTGCCCACGTCCTGATCTGATTTAAATTATCATGTTGTCTAGAGAAACAACATCCAGACCAAATGCCTTTCAAAAGAAATCCCATATGTTGCGAATTGCAAACAAAGCTGGAGTTTGCCTGGGACATAATGACACCAGCCTGTTGTGCTCTTCTGCAGCAGCCTGTAATTATTTCTCTCCTCAAACTGTGCATACATCACCAAGGAGGCAGATACATAAATAAAAAGGCTGCATTCATTTCAAGCTACATTAGGAACATGGGAGTAAAAATAACCAATGGCTGATAGATAGAGACAAAAAGGCGAAATTAGAAGAAATCTGGCTGGGAGGTTTCTTGGGGAGTTATAGATCAAGGAGGAAAAAATAAAACCATCAGAAAGTAAAAGAAGTTTGCTGTCACCACAGGATTGAGATATACACACTTGGGGTGTGTGGGCTCCTCCAGCTCTTACACTTGATTAGCTATAGGCTGTGTCCTGGCAGCGTGTCAAAGGTCTGGCAGAACCTGTGGGTCTTTATCTGCTTGAGCAGCCTCATTCTTCAAGACCGGGGAGAAGATGGGATTGCGTGAAGCCTGATGTGATTTTCTAAATTGCAATCTTTCTGCAGAATGATGAAAACACTTCTTTATCCAGCTCAAATGTGTCGTGAAATGGATGGGCTAGATGAGGCAGAGAAAGGCTCTCAGCTGGGTGTTCCTGCTTTCCTTCTGCTCTTCTGGAGTTTGCAGTTGAGCTTCAAAGGTACTCGTGTGCCCCAGGACCAACTCTTTGAAATAATGGGTTACATTTGGATGGGAATTTCACACAACACATGGATTTAACATGACAAAGGTGTCTTCCCATCCTCCTGGTCTCACACCTGGTCACTTCATCTCAACTAAACACACATCTCCTCTTCCTTCTCCCCAGAGACTGTTTCATCTACCAAGACCAGCTCTGCTGCATAGAACCAGGGAAAGGGTAGCCACATTTTTCAAACCAGTGTGTGAGAATTTAAGTTTTTCAATCCATAGTTAGGTACTTTAGTCTGAGCAATTTGGGGCTTGGAAAATCTGAGCACATATTCTCCTGAAATCCCAATTGTGACCATTTTGACTAGGAGATTAAAAAGAAAAAAGAAAAAGCCCTGCATGCTATTTACAAATGGTTGGGTTTTTAAAACAAACAAAATCCATTTCAATCTTAAATCTGAGAAATCAAGGCTGTTGTGAATACTAAGGAGTGCAACAACACATAACCCGGACAGCAGTGTCCTTTCCAAAGAGCATGGCACAGCTGCCTGAACCAAATGTGCTCAACAGCAGATGTTACTACTTTCTTTTCTGATATCATATATCAGATTTAGCTTCTCCAGTTGGGGTTGAGTAGTATCTTCTTGCAGCACAGCATTACTGTTGTAGAAGTTCTGCTTCCTCGCAGGGGCTTTTCCTGAGGGAAGCAATGCTCGTCCTCCAAGCCCTGGGAAGGGAGCCTTGAGCCAGGAGGGAAGACTAGGCTGGTGGGGATGTTGGGTCCTTCCATTGCATTTGTGTGAATGGTGTACTCTGAGGAGAAGGGAGGAGGCAGTGGGGTTCAGGAAACAAATACTGCAGAAGAGCAAGAGGCAGGTGAGTTGGGGGAGACCTGTGTTGAATCTTCTCCCTGAGCTGTGGAACCCATGAGCCTGGACCACCCTGGGACATAATGGATGTATGAGTTGGTGGTTTTTCAATATTTGGAGGCTTTTTGTCTCTCTTTTTTTTTTTTTCCCTGAATGTGTGAGTTCTTCCTTCTATTCTGATTCTAAGATATAAAATTCCACGTTTCAAGTTTTTTTTTTTTGTTTTTTTTTCCCCCTCCCTTCCGTATTTCAGCATTTGGAGGAAACAAAAGGGCTAAAATTGAGCAAGAACCTGTATTTAAATTTTAAAGGAGCATGTTATTAGTTAGCTTTCCGTGTGATGCGTTAATACTTAATGAATTATCAAGGTTATTTCATGCAGGGTGCCTGACAGGAATCTGTTAAAATGCAAGCGCTAGCAGATCATGCTTTCCGTTGTGGTTTAGGATTACATGGCTGCTACCTGTGTTATGACTGGAGCTGTAGCCTAAAAGCAATTTCTGGTATGCCGTGGCAGGTTTGACCACAGTCTCCAAGTCAGACTCTGTAACTTGACTGAATGGCACTATTGAGAAACCTGACTCAGGCAACAGGAGCTAATGACTTTCTCCCCTGCAGCCAGCTGAGGGTTGGACTGTTCTGTAGGCAGGAGCAGAGCCACATGAATTCTTCTATCAGACTTTGCTGAAGAGCACCTGAATTTGTCTTCTGGAGAAATCTCATTTTACTATGGAAATACTGAAGTAACAATAGATTGTTTGGGAAAATAATCTTGTTCTTTCTTTCTCTTCTCACTGCCATTGTCTGATTGCTCTTTTCTACATCGGCCTCTTTAAACAGGGAGCAGTTCTAGCTGTGTCAAAATAATTTTCTTTTAAGAGCTCGTGTTCTTCTTTTGTTGATCAAAAGCAATTAGAGAGAGAAGAGCTGACAGTTTCACTGAACTGTCAATGAAAATACTGTAATGAACACTTCATTTCAAAATAACCAATCCTTCCATTAAATGATCTGTAGCCCTGGGGGTGAAAAGCCATGTAGGAACAAAAACTTGTTTGTTGTAAAGCCTCAATGTTGATCTTCTGATATTTTCTAGGAACACATTAACTTCAGTATTTTGAAATGAACACTGGGAACTGTGGAAGAGACTGTAAAGTGTCAGGAACTGGCCTGACAGTGGTGACTGCAGTTTCCTTCTCTCTTGAGGAGCATTAGGTGTTTTACCTCTGTCAGAGGCTTGCTGTAAGCACAGACTTCTGTGAACCTTGATAGAAAAATGGATAAGAATGCCAGTTTAAGGTAATTTACCATCTTAAATAGACTTATCTGGTTAATTTTTATCATTTTTTTTTTTTAAAATGATATTTAATGGTTTGAGGTGCTGCTCTTCTCCTCTAGGAAGGATTTTGCAAGATGTATATTCACAATGTGGGCAGCTGGGTGTGCACATATAGGTGGTATGTAGGCAATTGCACCCAAAGAGCATCAGCAGCTGAATATGCAGAGCAGGGGGCACTGACCCTCTGTGGGACCCCAGCTGTTCTTCATGGCCATGCTGTTATGCAAATGCCAGCGCTGCCATAAGCATCTCCAGCTCTGCCAACCCTGCTCAGAGAGGGGAGATGGCAGAAAGAGGAATGGCTTGTGGGTAGACATCGATGATTAAACTGTACACTATAAAGTGTTTAAACTATTGGTGGACTATCAGCCTGGTTTTCTAAGCTGAGGCAACCCTGTAATGTTAGATATACACTGTTTAACTAAAATCCATAAAAGAAGAATGTAGAGATAAAAGTTGTGCTGTGCTCTTAAATCCTATCAGACTTACTTCCCTATGACCATCTCCACACAGGCTATTTTTCACTTTCTCCTTTTGTTTTGATGTCCTCCCACTTTTTATAGAATTTATTCTTCCCCCCATCCTTAGACAAGTTCATGCCCTCTTCTCTCTGCCCCATCTCCCTCTCCTGTTATTCCTTCCCCATGCCACATAAGATCATTGGGCTTCTGGAAGTGTGAGAGCTCTGTGGTCATTCCTGATCCCAACCAACTCACTGCTGTGACAGTACTTGGCCTATTTCCAGGCCGGAAGGCATTGGTGTGAGTGGCTGCCAGCCCTCTGTATTTCACAGAAATAACCCAAACCATGCTGTTTGTTTCTGCAGCACAGTAGAACAACCTCTTATTGTTTTGATCCGCTGATGTCTTGTCTGTCTCTCTGACAAAGTGGGAGAGCACCTCAGCTCTGCTATTACAAGCCTCCTCCAGTGAAACAAAACTTTCTCCAAACACATCTGACAATAAGCTGCCTCAGAAATGGTAGAGCTCTCATGTTTCTGTTGTGTATGTTCTCTTCCTACCCTGGGATTTGAAGGGCTTTGCTCTTGGGATGGGGCCAGGACTGTGCTTGCCATGGCATTTTAGCACTGTATCAGATGGCAGATGGCTTGTCCTTGATATGGCCTACTGAAGCACTTGTTTTCTGTGATACAGTCATGGTGCCACAGCAATCAGAGCTGCTTTTCTGGGAAGTGTATTTCTTCCACAGGTCACACAGGAGGCATTATCCTGCTCAGCACTATATATCTATTTTAGCACCCGCTCCCCCTTGATTGTCTCTGAAGCCAAAGGAGCTGGGGACTCTGCAGAAGCACTCATTCCACAGCAGGTACATGCAGAGATGAGGAGCATAGGTGCTGAGCGAGAAGCTTGGCAGTCTGAAACTCTTCCCTGAAAGTCCTTGTTTCCATGTCTGAGCTTACTTAAGTTTACATCTTGTCATACAAGTCACCAAAATAGCCTGGGCGCTGAAATGACTGGCTAACATGGCTCACACAGCAAGGTGAGCCAAACAGGTGCTAATACCATCATAACCATCTCTTCTGATCCTTGCTGGCTTCTTGGCCCTGCTTTCATAAATGTATGTCACGGTTGCAGCCCAGTCATTGATGATCTCATTTACTGAGGAATCTGCTTGAACTACCAGAAGCTCCAAAAAATTGTCTTCAGCAAATATCTTGTGGCTTCAGATCAGGGCAACCATTGGTTGGAAAATGTGGTGCAGTTTGTGATCAGCTACTTTAAAAGTATAATCCTTTTGTTGATCAGTAGTTCAGAAACTAGCACTGAATGCACCAAGATGAAGATAAATGGATGACCAGGTTGGTGCCCTGTCTCCCAGAGACGTGGAAAAGGGAACTTTCTTTCCTGGCACACTGGCCAAATCCCCCATCTGTTACAACAACTTTCAAGCTACTGCTTCACTTCCCTACTCCAAAGCATTCAGCTGAGATTTCAGAGCTCACTGCATATTTTTCTGGTTTTGCTTGATCTTTTAGCACTATTTCTCTCCCATACTGTTTAGGGCATGCTTTTTATGTTAATTCCTTTGTTAACCAGTGAAAGGCTTTTGAGGGAGTGTAAAATGGATCCCAAATAATTAACTCTGCCTGGTTATTGCTTCTTTCCCCAATTATTGTTTCCAAATAAAATTTGTCAGTTGATGTCTCCTGACCCAGATGTAATTATGGCATGGCTGTCAAATAAGAGCTTGTTTAGAACCAGCAGTTAGGGAAGCCTCCTTTGTAGATATAAGGAGACTGTTACTTGCAGCTTCTCTTATAGGGTTTAGGTCCTATTTAAATAATGAGAAAATAGCTGTCTGTCTCCAGGAGAATAGTACAAATGGCTGCCTTTGAGTAAAACATTTGGTGGTGTTTTTATGCTTCTCATGTTGTAACAGCATGCTGCCTTAGTGCAGCCTGATACATCCTCTGGTGTATCCAAGCTGGAGATGGAAAACAGCAAACATAACAATTTAACTGGTCTGTTTGTTAGGATTTTATACAGAGTTTTCCACTGGGACCCAATGCTGCTGGAGTCTTGCTGGCATACACAGAAGTATTAATTACAGAAGAAAAGCGCAACTCACTTTGGTTTAAGACATGCAGGGCCATGTTATTTTTGTGTGACCCGTGGAATGTCATTTCACTAATGCCTGAGATACGGATGGGATCTTTGCTTATTTTAAGAATGTTCACAAATTCCCATGGGTTGCACAAAGGCTTGGATATGGTGGGCCAAGCACCCATCTGGTATTTTGGTGATTTGCTGCTTTTCATTTGTGGTCCTGTATTGTGTGGCAAGAACAGCCATCATATGACTGTGGTATTTTGGCATCTCGTTTCAAACTCTCGGCAAGTCCAAAGTTAAGCAGTTGTCATGAGCCTGTCCTAAAAAGGCAAATTGCCTGCAGAAAATTGTATCCAAATGACAGAGTTTCTTCAGGCTTCTCATCCTAGAGGTTTAACAAACATCTATGGTGAGTTTGGAGACCAGAGGTTTCACACAGAGAAGATCAGTTCCTGTCAGGTATGTTTGCAATGTATCTATCTCACATAATTCAACTTCAAAATTCAAGATGTCCTCGACACCATGCATCTTGCAGGAACAGGAGGTTCTGCCCCTCACCAGGAGCTGGTAGAGTCCATTGCTCACAGGGGTAAGTGCCTCCTCTTCTTCCTCAGGTCTGGTAGTGGTCCGTAGAGCTCACAGCTTGGTGGCTCACCTGAACTCCCCAAGGTCAGAGCTTCAACCTGGTGATGTGTAAAGCAAGATCTCCAGGCACCAAAATGATCAAAGACCTATTGAGAGGTAGCAATAACAATTAATTGCTAGAATTAAATTCTACATCAGAAGCTGCATGTTTCCCCTCTAATTTAACTTTTTATCTGATTTAACTTCTCTCTAGTTGTCTCTACCCTTACTTGGGCCAGGGAAAGTTTCCAATGCCCAGCTTTGAATTTCATCAGCACTGCTGGATAGTTGGTGCAATGCAGCTGTCCCTCATGGGGCCACTCCAGCTATGTACCTGAATCTGGTTTGAGAGCTGCAGAGCTGACATGACAGCCAAGCATGTGCAGGAGCAATTTAAAGCAGGAACAGAAACGTTTCCTCTTTAAAGAAAAGGAGGAGATGCTGAGCCCTTTTCACAGGCTAATACTAATTTCTGAAATAAAAGCCAGGCCAAGAGCAATAGATCCTGCACAGACTGCAAATCTTCTCATCTCATGCCTGGTTGTTGAGTCCTGGATTTTTTAAGTTTCTTTTCCAAATGTAAAAAACTTTCCTAAGTATTAAATGCAAGGCAAGTCCATATGGAACATTATAATGAAGGCACTGGGGTTAAAATTTGAACTCAGAATAAATTACACAATCATCTTTACCAAAAAGCCTTTGGCCTTCGTAGGAGCTCTGCAAGACCATCCACTGTTGTTAGTTTTGCTTGTTGATGGGAACCTGGAGTGGGAACTTAGCAGCAAGATCTAGACAGGGATCACAGACAAAGGTAACTCCTGATTTGCATCAGTGCTTACAAGCAAGGATGGCGAGTGAATTCCCTATGTCAGCTGAGAAAGGGAGTTGTCTGTCTTCTTGACAGTTTCTGGGTGGGCTTATTCCTTTTTCCCTAGAGCTCAAATTTCAGGACTGTGTAGACAGTTCTGGAAATTACAGTTTTAACATGTGGCTCATACCTCAAAGAAAGTGAGGAAGGAAAGTCGTAGAGAGGAACTTCCTACTCATCTCAATGCTAGCCAATGTTGAAAACTTCCCAGGGGCCTCCCAGTCTATAATCTGGTGGCATCTGGGGGGACATCTACCATGTCCACGGATGACAACTAAAGACAAAACCACACATGTTGTGAGGAATAAAAATTCTCCATAATCCTTTTGAATGTGAGAGATGAAAACTGTTCCACGAGGGTTACAGGTTATGTGCAAGACGACTAGAAGTGACAGGGTTGGTCCATCTGTTTCCTTATCCACCCTATGGGGTAATTTCCCAAATTTTGCTTTGCTTGGTGAGGTGTTGGAAGTGGTAAAAATAATGCAGGATTTGGCACACTGAGCAAAGGAAGCATAACAAGCTCTGGAGGGATCAGCACAAGAAATAGCCTTTGGATGTTGACTGCATAGGTGCAGTCTTTCCTGACAGAAAGAAATCATCCTAACAGCTTGCAAAGCAACATGGTGCTGCTCAAGGAGACAGTGTTGCAGAGTGCTGGTTGGATACTCTCCCCAAAGTGCTGCAGCATCCCTGTGCACCTTTCCTAGAGGTCCCTTCCTCTCATAGGACACACCCTGCCCACCCAGGCCATCTCCTCACACCAGCCCAATAGCACCTCAGTGTGTGTCCTCTCCACAGATCCAGTTGCATGCCCACTATTGAGGAAACCAGATGTGCTGCCTCTATCACCTGCATCTGTAAAGGCCCTGGCCTGCATGCTGGTTCCATTGTGTCATGCTATAATCTCTCTCCTGATTCCATGTGCTGGGCAGTGCTGGGGTGCAAACCTGGGTATGTGACCATGCTCACAGTAACTTGCTCTGCCTGAGCAACCCATGGCAAGGTGCCATGCAGCGTTAAGGGAAATAGCATCACCTACAAGACTGCAGTGCAATCAAGCCACTGGCAGCTCTTAACGGATTAAGTAACTGTAGAAATCTGCTGCACTCATAGAATGAGTACTTGTGGCTTGTAAAAATACAGTAATGGTAAATAAGCTACCAAGATGTTACTCTCCAGTCTGGGCTTTAATATTCAGTGGAGGCACAGAACCCACTAATGCAGAAAAACAAATCCGCAATTAGAAGCGTTTTTCTGAACATCAAGATTTGCTCACAGCAGTAGAAAATAAAGTGCCCATCACTGATTTTGGCAGAAAGAGTTGGATTGGTGCCTGGCATCAAGGAAAGAATATTTTTCATGGCACCACGTTTCCACCTGCAGCATCAGGTTACCACAATTATCCTGAACTGAAAAAGCACCTTTGCAAGAATGGAGGCTGAGTATGTGTGAACAAAGGTTTTATTCCCAACATATAGATAATCTAATACAGAAGTATTAGGACAAAGGAAATATTTATCTTCAAGTTGATACCTCCTTAGAACTGATGAGACTGGATATTTCCTGGGTAGTGTCTGATGAAGGATGTGAATATGCCAGAATTCCAGTTGCCACTGATATTTCCACACTGCTTTGTGCCACTGGAGTTTAATTTTATACTAGGTATCGTGCTGTCTCAGCCTGTTCATAGGCTTTCCCTTGTTTCAAGTAATTTCTTGTTTTCCAAGTCTAGGTGTCCAGAGAAGCTCCTTGTAGATCTGAGGACCCACTCCTCAGCAAGGTGTTATTAACCCCTGCTGTTTTTCTGCTGTTTCTTTTGTCCCTTCTAGACTTGAACTTTTTCATCCATTCAGACTTATTTTAGCCCTTTTGTCACATCTTTGCAAACATCTTGGGAATAAACTGCCTTCATGGAATCTCTGCAGATGGAGATGGTTACGAACAGGCCAAACTGGCATCTGGCAGTAGTGGTTTAGTTAACAACACCATTGGGATGAAGGACAGATTACACGATACTTGACATCTTTTCCATCTCTGTGATCCATGCTTCCATTGCTCTACCCAGGTACCTTCCTAATAGCACAAAATGCCCTCAAAATATGTTTTCAGAGTAATCAAAGCTTTCAAATTCAAATGCAATTAGACAATTTTGCTAATAATCTCACAAGTTTTAAAACAGTACCCTGAGATATTTACTACTAGTATGATTTTCTGAACCCTTAAAGTTAAATATTTTAAGTAAGTATAATGTATGGTATACAGGCTTCTATAGCACAGGGCTGCATTTGTATCTCAAGCTCCCCTCATGTATTAATCATATCTACCCCACACCTACACCCTTACAGGCAAGAAAGTAACTCCCATTTGCTCCTTTTTTTCCTTAACATTTAACAATAGCCACAAAAGCTAATGCTGCCAAGAATTACAGGTGAGATCAGAAGCTGTAACTGAGGTTCCTAGGTGCTGTGGGTTTAACCACAATTTAGCCAGGTTATTGCACACTTTGGTGAGGAATTCTTTGGTGAATGAGCACAGGTCTAAAACCTAGCAAGAGCCGTGATAACACTCTCCTTCTTCCTGAGCAAACAGTGGTAAAAGCATCAAGTCATCAGGACTTTTGTCCTGAATGCAGCACTCAGGTCTACACAGCTAGCTTTATGCTCCAGATGTTCTAGATACTGAATTTTCATTTGGACCCAAGAGCAGCTGGCCCAGGCAATGGTCTGTCACATCTGGCCTAGGTGACAGAATGGCTGAAGTTGCACCTTTGCTCCCTGCCTCACTGAATAACCTGGATATTGCAGAGGAAGCCCAAGCGATCTGTCTCCGCTTAGCACTAATAGTTCATTTACTGTAAGCAGGAAGAAAGGGGCCCAAGGAAATGCATGTGGAGGTTTTATTTCTCACCACCATCCCGTCCTTTTCCTCCTGGGCCACCAAACACTGCTCTGTAGAGCCAATTGCTTCCAAAGCTTGTTCCCTGGGGGGTATTTTAGGTCTCAAGCTTTTATAGGAAAAGGTGTTTTCTTTTTTTATGCAGAATGGACAGGAAGTTTCCTGAGCTTGCTCTGGGAATGAATCCAGAGCAGAGGACAAGCCCTGGCAAGTGGCCAGCCCTGCCTTGAGTCTCCCAAGCAAACCTCCTCAGCAAAGAGTACCTCCTCAGCAAGGAGTTCCTCCTCCAGTGAGGCCTTGCCTATATTTAGCTGTTGCAGGCTGTATTTAAATCTAAATTGGGAAGCTATGCTCCTTGGCTGCGCTCTAATTACACATTTAGTTGCACCATTCATCAAGTGTTATAAATATATTTAAAGCTGGAACAACAGCCTGCTTTTCATATGGTGTTAGGTCATTCCTACCTTGGCTGATGTTTGTCCTCGTGGTCACAAGAAACACCTCTGAAACCCAGAGCAATTATTTCCCACAGATGCAGAGCAAGAAGTGAAGGTATCTCCCCTAAGCTTATGCTGGTGCCAGGGAAACAGGACTTAGGGTAGCTGCAACCCAGGTGAGTAGGCAGTTGGTTTGAGATGACCTCTCCTGTGAACGTGTGAGCAGGGTTTGGAAATTTAGGTTACATTTTATGAAAAAATTCTTTACTCGGGGGGTGGTGAAGTACTGGCACAGGCTGCCCAGAGAAGATGAGGATGCCCCATCTCTGGAGGCATTCAAAGCCAGGCTGGATGGGGCCCTGGGCAGCCTGACCTGGTGGATGGTAGCCCTGCCTGCTGCAGGCGGTTGGAACTGGATGGGCTTTAAGGTCCCTTCTGATGTAAGCCGTTCTACAATTCTATGATTCTATGAAATGGTTGAGAAAATGTCACTGTGGTCTGAGGGGTAGGTTCAGAAGTTGTTGTGAACTGCTCAGCAATCCTGTCCAGACTTTTGCACGGTGTCGTACTGATGGCTGCAGCTGGATGAGAACAGAAAACAAAGAAAACTCCAGTTTGTTTGTCATTAAGTGGATATCATTTACCAGACTGTATGCCAGCTACCACAGTGGTTTGGTTACTGGTTTTCTGTTAAATAGATGTAAACTGTCAGCTATGGGTTAATGGGAAACAGCTGCTGCCCAAAACCCAAGCACTGCAGGGCTGCACAAAGGCTGCTGCATCTGCAGGGAGCAAGGCACAGAGGAAAAGAAACAGGCAGGGTATTTGCTTATTGTCTAACGATATGGGAATTTTGAAGCCCAGGTGCTTGCGCACCCTCACCAATAAAACATTTTATTTCATTTCAATGAGAGCTGCTCTCAGGGCAGGGAAAGGGGTCATGGCCCAGAGCTCTGCACCCCATCCCAATGGCAGGGCAGCGCCGAGCTCCCTCAGGCACATGAGGTGTGTGTGTTTGTGTCCTCCCTTGGGGACAGGGCAAAGGCCAAATGCTGGGAAGAGTTGTTTCCCATATATGAAAGTTTATAGGTAGCTCTGAGTTTAATGAGGAGAGGGTAAACATTTGTTTATCAACAGTCTGGGCAGGAGCCAGTACCATGCCCAGGGTGCTTTGATGTGGCCCTGTGGCCCTGTCTGCGGCCTGCTCGCTCATCACCCTGCAGCACCCGCTGCCTGCTGGCATGGAAAAGCTCTGAGAGGCATTAGGGCTGCTTCCCAGGCTATATCTGGAGAAAAATTAAAGCAAAAGATTATATGCTTTTTTTTTTTTTTTAATTTTTACTTTTGTAAGCAGCAGAAGTACTTCTGCACAGCAGAGTCTTCTTCATTTCTGCAACTCAGTGGGGTCTCTGTAGATTTGCACTGAAATTGTTCAGCCACTGTTGTCTTGCATCGTAATGGCCTCACCAGGAGGCCCTTCTGTGCTAATGCAAGGTCCATTACACAGACGCCCACCTCCTTCTGCTGTGGCAGTCCCACCTAATAATGACATTCTAATGCATTTTTTTCCAGGGTTAAGGGTTTTTCTTTTAAATCCAACGTTATAACGACATTTTTTATGGCATAATCAGATGGTCTCCACAGACTGTTAGTAGTGCAATGTCATAATGTGAAACTCAGCAGCAGAGATTCAGGGCTGCTTTTCTTCCTGTATGTATGTGGTCATAGCTCCTAGAAACCTCATGGAAAACAGAGGTTGTTTTGTTCATGGGGTCTTCTGGAGATTTAGGAGATGCTCCACCCATTACAAAGAATGTTATCAGACAGACTTCTGGCAGATGCTGGGACAGTGGCAGAAGAGGTGAATATAAAGGACTGCCACTGCCGCTTAGCCTGGGGCTGAGCATCACCACAGCCAGGGCAGTGGTTACTCTGAAGTGTTTTACTTTGAGTATGGAAGCAGCTATATCATCCTAAGCAGGCACCAGCTTCCAGTTACCTCCTTTATACATTGATTTTTTTCTTTTTGTTCCCTGCAGTTGTATTCCCATCTTTTTAGATTGCAAATTAGAATTTGCTCACTTTCACATTGATGAGTGCAGTGAATGATGAGAGAAGGAATTTCCTGGTGGCAGAGGTGGTGTGACGGTGTTCAGTTGAGTAGAGCTGGCTGGAGGTGCCACAGACCTCATGGTCTCCTTCTGGGCTCAGGGATTGGGCTCTTCACATTTGTTTACTCTTCAAAACTGAAGGGCAGCTTTCCTCAGTGTTTCAGAGCTGGTTTTGTTTTATATTCTTTATTGAATCCAAACTGAACCACTCTTTATAAACTAAGTTCCCATTCCTGACAAGTACATGAAGATAAGAGATTTTTTTTGGCCTTTGGTTCTGAAAGCTCCTGCAGTTTGGCTTAGCAAAATGAGGATTGTTTGTGCTAAGAGCGGCCTGAAATGTCCGCTTCCAGCTCTCTCTCAGAGAATACATTAAACAACTCCTTCCTTTTGTCTCAGCGTTTGCTCTGCTCCCAGCTTTCATCACAAACAAGGAGAGAAATTCTCATGAGAGAAAAGCACACGAAAAAACAGAACTCAGCTTTTAAACTGATCTGCACCCAGGTTTTGGCAACGAGAAGCCAGATGGTGCCCTTGGGAAAAAGGGAACGGCTTTATTGCCGTGAGACATTGTAGTGATGGGGCCTTTCCAGGCAGAGCAGTCAACTGTGTGTCACTTGGGGAGCGTCCTGGCTGCAGGACAGCACCAGAGACGATATCCAGAAACTGATCCCTGCCTTCACACACCCCTGCTCCTGCTGCAAGGCCTTTTAGTGGAGGAAGCAACACACTTTTTAATGGATGTGTCCTCATGCCTGTTTTCATTTGTGTTTTAAGCAAAATACATAAAAAAGCTAGCAGAAGCTAGAAGCTAGCTAGAGAAGCTAGCAGAAACTCAGCCTTCGAAACATCCATGCAAGCGAGCCAGTTACACACAATGTAGTATGCAGAAATCTCCCTTAGCAGCAGAGCAGGCTTAACCCCTAACACCCACAAGGTATGAGAGAGTCCAAACTGGGATCTGCAGTGGGATAGTGCCTTTTGTTTCTCCAGCCTGCAGGTTGACTTTATTAGTCATTAGACCTTGAAATTACATCCTACCCTTAAATATACTTTGGAGAAATGAATTCACTTGAGTAAATTGCATCTGTCTCCAAATGTGTAATGCTTGGGTCAGTTGGTATTTAAACTTCTTTTTGACGTACTTTTTTTTATGGGCCACTAAGTATGTGTGTATGTGCAGTTCAGAAAAAAAAAAGCACAATTCTGCTGCAAGCAGTTCATTTGCAAATATGGAGTGAGTGCATATGAATTTTACAGTGTAATTATTATGATGAAGTTGATGTTTACACAAAGAGGTTGGTTTGGCAAACCTATATTTGAGTGACGTGTCTGTAGGAATTGCGTTGAGAGCCCTGGGCTGTGTCTCTCTACTAAAGTGAACCCTCTGCACTATCCATCCTGGTGAGGATTCCTGAGATGCACAACTCCTCTCAGTACAAGGTCATTCATTTTTTGGTATTGTTAGGTTCCTGGATCTTCAAAGAAAATGAATCTGAAAGACTTGAAGGGGATGTCACGGGTAAAAAGCAAAAAAGAAAGAATGGGACACAGCTCAAGCAGCAGAGAGAGACAATTGCTCACATCCAGGGTTCAGAGTAAAGCGATCCCAGCATGAAGCCCATGGATCATGCTGAGGAAAACAGAAATGACAAGGCACATTGCTCTGGGCAGCTCTGGCCCAGTGGTGCAACATCCTGACTGCTGACCATGCGGGCACACTTCCTGAGGACAGTGTGCCATTAGGGTAGCAACCCTGTCATCTGGAACATCCACTGCTGTCTTGTCTTCCCGCTTCTCTTCCTACTTGCCTCAGCATTCTCTCTGTCCTAAGCTTTGGGCTCCTCATGCTCTGTGCTAATGCCTGGGATTTGGAAGCTCCTCAGAGCAGAGCCCCTCATGGCCAGAATACATCTCCTTGGAAGAGCCTCTAGCCTTTCGCAAGCAGGAGACTGCTAGGACTAAAGCTTCATCTAATTTAGTTTGTGGAGCTGCTCTTGCATTGTGTATGCTCAAAACCAAATAACCAACACAAGAAACAGAGACAATCACTCTTTGATTTCTTTTATGAGACCTTCTACACTAAACAACACCTTTCTGCTGGCAAAGAGCATTTTCTGAATAACTTTAAAATGAGAGAAGTGGGCAAGGCAAGTTTGTGGGTATTAGTGAAGTGTAGAGCAGTAGTGAACTTAATGCATTGATTCTAATTAAATACTCATAAAAACTCATTAAATAGAGACAGAAACTACCAAACAGAGTAGTAGAAACAGAATCTGTATGTGTATATATACGTATATAAGTAATGCATCTGGAATGTTTTCCTAGATTCATAGAATTATAGAATATCCCAAGTTGAAAGAGACCCATGGAGATCATCGAATCCAAGTCCTTCATTTCCTCATTATTTTTTCTAATCTCAAGAAAGAGCATAACTCAGAAAAGATCCAAGAAAGAATAACGAAATTAGACATGTATGAGAATTAAGTTTAGTGGGGAGAATGCAAAATGAGGGAATGTTTATTTTGGGGAAAACAATGATGTGGTGAGAACTTGATTGATTATGATGGGTATTACACAGACTGATTATTTTGTTCTCTTGACTCTCTTTTGTAATAGAAGAACACAAAGATGCTTACATGAAGAGGTAAGAAAATTGTAATCAATAAAAGGACTTACTCCCATAGCAATTTTGTGCTGGTCAGTGCTGGAAGAAATCATCTGAGTAGGAAGCGGGGCTGGATTTAAGAAAATGTGCATCACAGAGATTTGGAATACATTCTCAGAAAGCACTGTTGGGACCATCTGCCTTCCCCAAAGGTGTACAGAAATAAGTCAGAAAGGAAGGAAAAGCAGCCCTGGAATGGCCTTTCGGGCTTGGTGTGCTTGTGGCTTCATAGATTGAAAAAAAAAGTCAACATATTCCAGGATGGAAGGCCAAAGTTAATGAAATGAAAGGAAATGGTACTAAGACCAGACTTCATGAAAGCGAATGACTCCACTCCACGTCCACATTGAATTTAACTGTATGATGCCTCTCATTTGAGACTATTAGAATCAATATCTGCTCTAGCTATATCGTATACGCATCAATTTAAGCTCACTGAAAGTAGACGAGGTGCTGGAGAATGCACAGCATGCTGATTAATATGTTGATTTTTTTATAGTCTGCATATAGTATTCACTGCTTTTACACAAACTCCAGTCTCTGTCACATCTGCTCATCAGCAGTTTCTAAGCCTCGTTTTATATCACCGCTGACTTAACAGAGTATTTGTACATAATTCCTCAAATTAACAATCTTAACAAGCAGCCAAAGATGTTCATGATGTTATTTTCACAATGTTGTTTTGGAGTAGCTATGTTGTCACTGTAGCAAATTTCTAAATTATCAGGCTATGCGCTAATTTTAGTTAGGCTCTATTTGTCTCTGGGAATAAGGTTCTTGATATATAATTAGCTAAAACAACACATTATTTAGCTGTGGTTTTCAGAGCCGTATTGTATTTTTAAACATTCCTTCAGTGGGTTGGTATTATCCTTTTATCTCTCCTTGGTGGTGTCAGGTCCACCCAGCTCCTGCTTACACTGAGTTCTGCCTTGCTACCCTTTATCCCTCTGGATCTGAGGGCCCAACATCCATTATATGGATGTGATGCCTTGGGCCTCTTCCCATCCAAACACCGGAGGAGAAAACTTAAGCACTTTTTGGCTAAACATGCAGCCATGTTTCCTCGTATTTTACTCTAGTTCCTTCTTCTGACCTTGCTCTGCTCTGTACCCCATCCATCATATGTCCATCTGAGGCTGGGGACAACCTGGCAAAAAATGAGACATCCCCAGCTGCCCAGATGTCTCAGATATATTCACAGAAAACCATGTGTTTAGTGACCCCTCTGTCCTCAATCAACCCTTTGCTTCTACCAGGCCTAGTAGCCTTTGACAGATGTAATGGTATTCCTTGAAGGCAAGGAAGACAATTGTGTGGGCTGAATGGCTTATTCCGTAAAGTGTCATTGTCAGAAGGCAATTAGGTTATTTAGATGTCTAGCTTTTAGATATTTTATTCCCATTGGGAATGATGTAAACTAAGTGCCTAGGTAGATTACTATGCCAATTGTATTCAACAAGTTTGGGGAAAAAGGAATAAAAATATACTCTTTTTTTTCTATTTTTCTTTCTTTCTTTCTCTCTCTCTCTTTTTTTTTTTTAAGAAAACCACCCCAACTTTTATTCAATAATGTTTTCAACTTGAAAAATATGAAAATTTTCCAAAAGAAAAAATATATATTTGCAGGAAAGTCATTTTTGAAGGTGTCTCTAATGCCCTTTATTCTTGGCAAGGTACAATCCTTCCCATGTTAATTTCTGAAATATGAGAAACCCTCAAATGAAGAAGCAGTGCATGGTGATTTGACAAGGGATATGCTAATGCAAAGCAAATAGATGTAATTAAATTTATGCAGGTCTTTGCAGTGCCAAGGAAAGAAAGGAAAAAGTTCTCATACTCAAACAGAGCTGGAATAAGTTTTGTAAAAGAACTGACTTTCTGACTTCATCCCTTTGGAGCAATAAGGCTCAAAACAAAAAACAGAACATTTCAAAAGTTAAACAAGTCCTGAGGAATATAGGTGTACCATCTGACAAAGCTGATGAGCTCCCACCTGCAGGACTGTTTCTCCTGCTGCTCCATGCTGCCCATGGATGTCCTCCTCATCAACACTGCACTTCTGTCTGGCAACTTTTACCCATACTGCAGAAAAAATGTGCTTGTACCAAGCAATCAGTTGTCTTTTGAAAGTAAATCTCCTGGTTCAGGTGAGGTATCTGTTTTTCTTCCAAGTCATGAGAGATTTACTTATCAAAAAAGCCAAAGTCAGAGAAAAGCGGAGAGAACACAGAAGCTGACAGTCCTCGCCAACTGGGAAGCAGGCTGGCTCTGCCATCTCCCTAGTTTCTAAATGTCCTCCCTTTCTCTCCATTTTCAGTTTCATGTTGTGCCCTATCTTTGTACCATGTAGGCTGGGAAAACACCAACGATCTTTCAAGATACCAGGCAAGCGCTCAGCAGCACATCCTCCACAGCAGCATCACCTCTCAGAAAGCTGCTCCAGCAGCCCTAGTGTGGCTTTCTGGCCTCATGTTCCATTTCTCCTGCTTTCCAGAAATGCTTAATAACCAGCAGTAGATCCTTGCAGTGCAACATGGAGAGAAACGAGCCTCAAACAACTCTCCTCACCTTAACTACCTGTCTACAATTTATACATCCATGGAAAGGAGATAGGAAGGACGGAGGATTGGGCTGAGCTCCAGGATATCCATTTGTGGAGCTGCTGCCGCATTAACCTTCCTTGGAAGCCAGGAGTTTACTTTCTATTGCTTTACCCAAAATAATTCACAAGTCTCTTGAAATGTATCCCACACATACTAAACAGGGAAGCCCAGCACCCCTGAAGGAAGGTATGAGAAAATAGAATATAGAAGGAGGTGTTAACATTTTTATTGGGTCTTGGTGACCAGGGAAAAAGTTTTAAAGGCTGCTGGAAGAAAGAGGTTTCTTTTTTTTCTGAGCATAACATCATAGCGCTCACCAGCACAGTGTGAAGGCCTGGAGCCACTGACTGGTCTGCACACACAGTGCCAGAAAACCCCACTGGGCAATGTGGTAGAAACTCAGGTGGTGATTCAGTGCCACCCGGCCATCCCTTGTGTACCCCCATGCACAGTAGCACCTCTGTTCCCACAGCTGTGTGCTGCTGGGTCAAAGCAATGCACCCCATGCCGAGGCACTGTGGGCTCTGTGGGGTTTCTGGCATCTCGGCTGCCTCCTGGGAACTCTTGTTTTACAAGCTTTAGAGGCACAAAATTTCCCCCCACAAGCTCTGCAGAGAGCCCAGTATGAGATGCCTGCAGGCTCTTACTGCCACCCGAGAGCACACACAGATTGTTCTCTGATGCACTGAGCTCACAAGCACATGAGCACCTTGCTTTTGACAGTCAGGTTGGTCACAACACATCAGATGTCCTGCTTCCCTGCCAGCACATGGGCGCTTATAGCGTTAACAGTCTGCAAAACCCAGATATCATGCCATCACACATAATACACAGACCAAGACAGCATAAGAAGGAGCCGCTGGAGCAAGAAAGGGGCCACAGATTTGATTAGAGGGCTGGAGCACCTCTCCTATGAAGAAAGGTTGAGGAATTTGAAATTGTTCAGCCTGGAGGATCCAGGGAGAACTCACTGCAGCCTTCCAGTACTTGAAGGGAGCTCATGAGCAGGAGGGAAACTGACATTTTACAGTCTGATAGTGACAGGACAAGGGGAAATGGTTTTAAACTAAGGGAGGGGAGATTTAGGTTAGATGATAGGAAAAAAGTTGTCACTCAGAGGGCCATGAGGCCTTGACACAGGCTGCCCAGAGAAGCTGTGGATGCCCCATTCATGGAAGTGTTCAAGACCAGATTGGACAGAGCTCTGGGCAGCCTGATCTTGTGGGTGGCAACCAGCCCATGGCAGGGGGATTGGAACTGAATGATCTTTAAGAACACCTATGTGCTTAGCCATTCAATGATTCTGTGATTCTGCACCATCAAACCAAGGCTGGCCTTCCAATGGCTAAACGGATTTGAAGCTTATGCCGCAAAGGAAACTCAGAGATTTCCTAGGGCAGCACAGATAAGGCAAAGAGCTCCAAGGACAGGAAATGCAAAGGATTTCCTTTTTTCCTTCTGGTTATGGTAGCCCTTGTAAACTTGCTTGTTAAAACGTTAACAATGTTAACATGTCGAAATGTTAAAAAAGTTATTTCTCCTGGCATGCAACTAACAGTCCTCTGCTTGGCTTGCTCTTGCACTGTGCTGCAATTTATGAGCCATTTCAGTTTCAGACAACCAAACTTTGACATGCGACATGGAATGTATGAAACTGCTTTCCATTGCCTTTGAGGCTAATTGCACAGATTACTTAAGTCAGTCTGGAGTTCAGTTGCTGCTGAGAGCTCCGAATGTGTGCGTCTTTCTCCTTGGCAATCTCTTTTCTGCTGTGTGATCTTTTTTACAGGCATTAGCTTCTTGGGATACACACAATTTCCTTTTATTATTTTTGGTAGCAACAGAGATTTTCAGAGATGCTAAGAAGCAGATCATTAGCTTTGAAGTAGCAGTCTGAGGGACTGACATGCAAATCAGCCTTTAACACGGTTTCTCTGCATCACTGAGGATTTCTCCAGTGCTGGGAAAGCCCCAGGGGACTCACAGCTTCTACTTCTGCCTGTGTGCCTGGTGCCTAGGCGTTTGCTTGAGGTGGCAGCGGCTCAGTGCTGCTGGAGAAATGAGAGAATGGGGAAGCTCTGTCTACCTACTGTGCCACCTCTGTCCTCCTCCATCAGGACAGTCCATCCATGCCTTGTTAAGCACAGCTGGCTTCTCAAGCACAGATGTTGACACCCATGGGGTCCACATTCCTTCTTACTCATGTCTATGGTGTTCAAACTTGGGTGTGCTGGTAGCAGAGGATTTAAACAGCCAACCTGATTTTTCAAACAAGTGAAAATTAACATTAGTATTTGCTGCCATGACAGCTTATGGAATTGAGATCACCTATTCACCCAATGAAATACAGAAATTGCTCTTCTCTGTTTATTCAGTGGTATCCCTGAGCATGGAGAACTCAGCACCTGACAGTTGATTTGCAGTTTTTGCATAAGGCCTGCTGTTGGCAGTGCTTTCAGAGAGCTCTCTCCCAAATGCTTCTGGCTCTCTAAGTGTACAGCCTGGGTTTGAGGCTAGGCATGTTGCTTTATTGTGTGAACCCAGGCCATCTTCTGTTACAGGCTGAAGTGTAGATTAACAATATGTGTAAGATTTTCACATTATATTTGTCGAACTGAAGTGTGCAGATAGATACAGTTTTTTGTATGGAAATGCCAGAACAGGATGGATGATATCTGAAGCTTCCCCTCTGATGGCAAGGATCTTTGTTTACAAGGGTTTTCATAAGATAATTGGAAGTTTGCTTTCATTTTAACATCAAAGGGCTTTATAAACTGAGCAAGGGGCTCAGGAAGCCTGGAAACTTTCATGTATGCTCATTTCATGATCCATAATCAGATTTATCCTCTCCATGTGAAAATCTAACATTTGGCCAGCAGAAACAAATAAAACAAAATGAGTTTTGAAAAGCTCAACTCTTCATGCCAGTGATGAGATGTGTAGGCTAGTTTTCATGTTACTGGTTTTTCCTCATTCTGGCATTATTTGCCTCTGAAGCACCCTACAGTGCCTTTCTGCTCCCATCAGGGGAGAGTTTCTGTGGGTGATGCCGGAGCAGCACTGGGCTCCAGCTCTGCTGGGACTCACCAGCCCCTCTCATATCAGGGGCAAGACACCCTCGGAGGGGCTTTTTTGAAGAAACAACTCAAGGAGGCTTATCTTGCCACAAACTCCTGAAGAGCTCAGGCCATGCTAATGCTGAGTCTTTAAAAAAAACATCTGCATCCTCATTTGCTTGTTGTTTGGGCTCCGCTGCTGACTGAACTGAACAAGGAGAAATGAGGTGAATGAGTTAAGCTTCATTAATAACAGATGATCCCCATTATCTCTATAAAATTATAAGTCTGAGTTGTCTAGCTGATGCAGTAGATGCTACTTAAATTGCTCCTATGAACAGCAGGACTCAAAAAAGTGCAAGTAGTGCAAACTATTCCACATTCTAATTGTGTGTTTTTGTGTGCAATTGGAAACCGTAAGGCAAAATGCACAGTGGAAACACAAATTCTGCAGTGTGAGCAGTAATTAAAGAGAAACATTTTCTTCTGTGTTCAATACATTAAAAAATTACCAGAAGTAGATTCCTCTGTCTACCAGCAATAGCAAGAAATAAAGAAATGGGGAAGGGAACCTACCTACCTTTGGAAGGAAAAGAAACAATTGGAGAAATAGCCTCATACTGTGCTAGAAGGTGTTTTTATAGTGTGGAAAAGCTTCCCTTTGACTTTTACAGGAGACAAACCCCACTTTTCAGCAGAGCTGTGTGCACTGGGCCCATGTCCACCTGTCCTCCACGCATGGGGCTCAGATGTGTCGTGTTTGGATTCAAGTTCTGTTTGGGAGCATCCAGACTTGGGATTGCTCCTAGCACAGTGTGAGGCAGCACATTTAGGCTGAGCCATGCCCCATCACTTAGTGGGAAGGCCCCGTGTCCACACAGAGGAACGGAACAGGTTTGGGCCTTTATAGAACACCCAACCCCAGCCACCCACCATCCCTCCTTTGTTGTCAGTATGGATTGTGGCCTGGGGAGTCTACACTTCGAAACTTCATTAGAATTACTTTTAGCAGGCAGTAAATTCATAACAGCAAAATGAGCCCAGGGTGCTAGGAAAAGCTGAAACAAAGATGTGGCTCACTCTGAGAGAACTACTCTGTGTGACGAGATGTGTCACTCATCTGTTGGCACCAGGGAAAGAAGCCTGCCCTGTGGTTAAGGATTGTCAGGGAAATTGTAGATTCTTCCCCCATGCATTATATATGAAGATGGATGCACAAAAAGTGCATCTCTGGGAAGCAGTGATGTGAGATAGCACATGCAAAGGGAATAGCTGAAAGAGCAGTATCTGGAGGGAAAAGGACTTGGAAAGAGTAAGGAAGGAGCAAGTAAAAGTAAAAATTGGTATGATAAAGCTATGGAAATGGGGTGGGTTGTTTTTTTTGTTTGTTTGGTTGGTTGGTTTTTTTTACTTTTTTTTTTTTTTTTAATTCTGAAATATTGTCAGTGACTGCTTTCATCGTAACTTTTGGTTTTTCAAACAGATGGAAATGAGTTGTGATGAACTACCACTCCAGTTACAATTGATAAAGCAGATGAGTAAGGAGAACATTTAAGAAAATATTTTTTCCGCATACGTACTTAGATAACCACAGATAGAGCAACCAAACTTAGTGACAAGATACAATGTAA
This sequence comes from Alectoris magna, assembly GCA_030625065.1. Classification (NCBI taxonomy): domain Eukaryota; kingdom Metazoa; phylum Chordata; class Aves; order Galliformes; family Phasianidae; genus Alectoris; species Alectoris magna. The sequence continues at coordinate 162,652,863 of CM060560.1, read as the reverse complement.
TGGGATGTGATGTGATTATACTAGAACCTGGAGAGGCAAACATATGAGACAGACCTTATTATCCTGAAGCTAACTGTGGCTCCCAGACAACAGCATTGCTATTTTCATTATATTATGTGATACCTGGATTCTACAGAAGCATCTTTTTCCTCTAGGAAGACTACCCTGGTTAAATACAGTTCTTTTGCATCCTGACTGTCAACAGGTTTGTGTTTTTACAGAGCATGTTTTCTGATTCCTTCTCCCACACAATGAGTCAGAGCAATGTAGCCAAATAATATCGGAGCAGCTACAAATACAGAAACATTTCTCACCACATCTTATTTAATGCAAGTATTTTCTTCTTTACTTATGACTAATTGCTGTTGTGTCAAAAGCAGTAGACAGGAAAATTGGTGTTTCTTCCAAACATATAATTATACTCACTAAAGTAATGAGGAATACATCAGATATTTTTAGGTCATCATTTTTGTCAGGAAAAATAGCAACCTTTATGAATAATCTGGAAATCATTATTGCTTCCACCGGGATTCACACTGAATGCATTAATTATGGTGAATTCATTTGGTTCTCACAAGGCTACAACTAAGTAATCTCATGGAAGCTCTGTTACAAGCTGCAGGAGATCAGGATGTCCCTGAGCCAGCAACTTGTTTTGCAGCACTGCCAGGCTGTCAGTGCCTCGCAGGGGTGCAAGTGGGAGGACAAACTGAGGTGGGTCAGCCCCATTCTCAGCAAAGCTCTAGCTCTTGTGCAGCAGAAGAATGGGCCCCTTGGGGCAGGGGAGAACCTGGAGGCAGCCCCAGCACTGCTGCAGGGCTTTAGGGCACCTTTGGGAGCAACCTGCACGCTCAGGTGCTGCCTTTTCAAAATTACATCATGTACAGGCATATCCTCAGGAAATTAATCTGAATTAACTAGAGGCAAGTGTGTAAAATACTTCATTAAACCTCAGCAGATTACTGTGCACAGACGTGAGCTAGCCTCTCAATGAACCAAACCAAGGCTATTTCGGTCCCAGCTAGGAAAGCCGCAGTGCAGTCGTGGATGTGCGGATGTTTTCCCTTATGCATGCTGGCACATAGGCAAGTCCGTGCTGGCTGGCTGACGGTGCTGAATTCCTCCTACACGTTCCTCAGCTGCAACGTCAACTTTGGGCTTTCCTGCCCTGACACATCCTGGCAATATGCTGTCACCCCTGCTTGTGAGGCTGAGCAATGAGCCCTGCTCACACCAGTTAGCATCAGCTCCCTCAGAGGGCCTTTGGGATGATCTCTGCATTGAAGATGCCAAAATGCATGGGTACTGTGCTATGGACAAGGTTTGGATCTAGCTTGTGCGATGAGAGTCATGTACAAGAGTAACAGCCTGGTGCCTTCTCATAACTGTGATTTTCAGGTCCAGCTCTCACTCACCCCCACTTTTTTTAATGTGGAAATAGAGGTGATAGATGCAAATTGGAGTACAGGAGATTCATTCTGAACAGCAGGCAGCACTTCTGTGCTGTGCAGGTGAAGGAGCACTGGCACAGGCTGCCCAGAGAGGTTTTGGGGTCTCCTCCCTGGAGATCTTCAGAAGCCACCTGGAATGGCCCTGGGCACCCTGTGCTGGTGGCCCTGCTGGGCAGGGGGTGGAGCAGATGGACACAGAGGGCCTGGCCAGCCTCAGCCACTCTGGGATCTAATGAAATTCCCTGGTTTTGTAGGGAAAGGAAGAGAAAGGAAGGGAAGGGAAGGGAAGGGAAGGGAAGGGAAGGGAAGGGAAGGGAAGGGAAGGGAAGGGAAGGGAAGGGAAGGGAAGGGAAGGGAAGGGAAGGGAAGGGAAGGGAAGGGAAGGGAAGGGAAGGGAAGGGAAGGGAAGGGAAGGGAAAGGAACGTAGCTGATTTGGAGCTGCTGCTGCAACCATTTGCCCACTCAAGTCCTTCTCATTTTCATTTATTGATTTGTTCTGAAATCTGTTTGTTTTGTACTGAGTTAAGCAAAGGCGGTTCTACTTCTCACAACATCCTTAGATGACTACTGTAAGAAACATCCCATATGGGAGTAAGTAATGTTGCCAATAAAAAGCATCTAAATATTCAAAACTAGGAATATTTAATGAAATACCGAATTTCCAAAAGCAGCCTTAGGAGAACAAACACTTTCTGTTATTTTCCATAAACAAGAAGATTTTTTTAATCTTTCCTGATTACTTTCACATTCTGAAGCGGTAACTACTTTCCTCATCTAGCGCACTAATATTTTTTTGAAGCAGGAAGCATTAAAAATCTAGATAATTGGGTCTGTTATTTCTTTAGAATAAATATCATGGCACACACGGAAAACTATATCTCAGATGTTTATTTAATTCATACCACAGCCTTATCCTTTATTACTTTTGAAAGCTTAATGTGCTGAGATGAGGTTAACGTGTATTGTTAGATTTGTCCATTAACTGAAAGGCAATTCTGGAGTCAAAAAGCTTTAATATATCATTAAAAATCCTGGGAGATGTGGAATAATGACTCCTCTGTGAAATAAAATAAAATAAAATAAAAAAGAATAAGTTATCAATTTAGTTGTATAGAGGAGGAAAGGTCCTCAGGTTCAAAATCAGCATTCCCATATAAGTCATTCAACAGATACAAATTGTTAGCACGAATATCAGCCTATTCAATGTGTCATGGATAAGAACTCCAACACCAAAATATTCACATTTGCTTAATTATTTGGAGCGAAGATTCTCATCACAGAGTGGTTTCCACTGCAGGACAGGAGAGTGGTCAGAAGATAAGGATGGATTTCACTGAAATAGACAGAAATTAAATGGAGCTAGTGATTCAGCTTCATTTAGCAGAAGGATAATTCATTTTTTTAAATAATGAAACATTTTGCAAATTGATTATTGCTTCCCCGAAGCTCTTTCTTTTATCTAAGGATGGTGTTTGGAAGCTTGGGGCTGGATTTTTCTTTCGTTCCCATCAAACAAAGATCAAAGCAGAAGTGCAAGTCTATATTAAGGACTCTCTTCCGTCATCGCCAAACAGTTGTGTTTTGTAGACAGACCCATCTCCTATGCCGCAATAGCCATTGTATCTCAGTATTGGATCACTGGAGCACAGAAGGGCTTTCTCACAAGTAGACACAATACATAAAAATTAACTCTTCAGCCAGCACCAGCTCCTAGGAACCCTACTGACTCACTTGCCCCTGTGGGCACAGCAGGATCCATTGGGAATACTGCAGAATGTGATACATCTGGATATTGCAAAGGTCTGCTAAGCTATTTGAAAGACAGGTTAGCATTTTTTTTTTTTCCTTTTTTTCTATCTTTTTAAGTACCTGTGTTTCCACATTTCATAGGTTGGGACAGGGTAAATGTTTCCAGGAAAATAAGCCTATCATCTGCATTAGCCAGCACTCAGGTTCAGAAAACATCACATTAAGGATCAGCATCAATGTATGAAAGGTCGGTATCCGCTCAGGCACCTCACAACAAGTAATCTCAACTTCCATATTTCTTGAAGGTACCAAATTCTTGTAAACCACGGTGAAGAAGCTGTGCACAATTCCCCCCAAAAAGCTTTAAGACTTTCAGGAGTGAAACCCACAGAGATTTAAACCCTTAAATCATGATTTGACTTCTGAAGATGTCAGACAGGGAAACAGTAATACAAAGTTAATAGAATGGATAGCTCACGGTCACCTTCTGCAGTATTCAGAGGCTTCCCTAGGGGGGTCTGCAACTGCCCAGCACCAGTTCCCGCAGTTCTTTGGACCTGTCACTGAGATATGTGTCTGTGTCCTTCCAGAGGGCACCAGGTTTTCAGTCCTTTGTCGATGGCTATATGTGAACTATAAGGCAATTAAGAAATGCAAATCTGTTGCTGGTAGGCTGAAATCCACTATGCAAAGATATGTGCCTCAGCTAGAGGTCATCAACCTACACTTTACTACATATAATCCAGTGCTTCTGTAGTTTCAGAAGCGCACTGTATTGGAGAAGAGCATCTGGGTCAAACCTTGGCATGGCTGAAACCGATGAGAGCTGCTGCTGCAATTTTCTCAGTCTTGATCCACAATACTGCCTCAGTTGTTCGAGGTCAGCCCAGTTGGCCTGGCGGTTTTATGCTTGCATACTAACACAAGGAGAATCACAAAACTGAACAGCTTCATGATAGTTAATTCACAAGCAGTGTTGAGGCTGTGTGTAAGACAGCATTTAGAATTCTAAGAAAGTGGATTAATTTCTTGAAAGAAGTAGAAGTATTACCCCAGAATAAGTGTATTTTAAAACAGATTTTCAGAAAATCTATGTTCTGGGACAAAAAGAACATTTATGTGTTGTTTTTAAGGTTTTATATGCTTCATATTACAAACCTGTTCTCCATTCTTCTTTCACAATTACATTTAGTGACTTCTCATTTCTGTATCATGAATAATAAACCCTCTCATTATTCTTCATACTTTTGCTGGGCATACAGAAGCCGTTGAAAACCTTGCAGCTGGCAGAAGCACTATGTTTTTTTAAGTTCACTTGCTCTGTGACTGGTGTACACTGTACAATGGGGCTATGAGTGGGGAATTGCCATCCCGTGTTCTGCCTTCACACAGCAGATGGAAATAGTCGATTTTCTTGATGGTCGTGAGGAACTGCAGAGACATGTATGTATTTGTAACTCCTTTGTTTTGTACATTTAACCTCTATTTCAATGAGAGGAGACATAGATGTTGTGAAATCTGCTCAAGCTACTGAAAGGGCAGGACTGACAGTCAACGTTGGACTAAAAGTCCTGAGTCCCAATTCTCCATCTCACAACCAGAGCATCGCCTCCATGTAGCTGCGGGTTGTGTTTCTCTAGAAGGATTTAGCAACCTGAAATAATCATGCGAAGTGTACAAAGATCATATTCTCATAGGGTTAAACATAGCCAAAGAGAAAATCACTTCAGTGGGGGGACTGTTTCTGCGCCATCCCAGGCTACTGCCTTCATTTTGGTGAAATATAGCTCTTGAATCAATTCAGTCTAGTGTTATATGCAAAAAAAAAGGCATGTGACTGGCTTTGCTAGCTTGCTGCAGTAGCAGTGCTAGCAATCATAATAACCAGACTGTCTCACCCGGCTGAGAGATGCCATAGCATTTTCTCTCTGTTGCTGCTTTCAGCAGAAGGAAAGCAGAAATGCCTGAAGTCTGCAAAGGCAGGCAGCAAGAATAATACAGCTTGCTCCTAGAGGTAAATGAGAAGTGCAAATTGCACCTTTTCCGTTTATTAAGTACTAATTAAAGGTTGCAAGCATGGCATTCTTTTACGAGACATGTGGTGCCAGGGAAGCAGCCACCCTTGGGCCTAGAGGTTGATTGCTATCCTGTGATTATTCAGAAGCCAATGGTAGCATTTTCTTTTTTGAGTATTGCAGTCATTTGAATAATAGATCATCATCATGCCTCACGCAGTGATCCACTATTCAAATGCAGTTATCGTCCAGGAAAGATGTTGGACTGCTTGGGAGAGCTTACCTCAGAAGAGGGGAGAGAGTGTTCTGGCTGCCTTCAGAAACAGCGGGGACAAGCTGATCGCTGGTACATTTAGGCAGGATATTCATCACTATGAATGGAGCCATGGGCACTGGTTGCACTGTAAATCTGGGTGCAGATGCATTTCCTAAAAATCTCTGCACGTATTTCTACTGAGAGGCAGCTGGGTACTGCATGCCTGCAACCAGGCAGCCACCGATTCTCACTGCCAGCACAACAAGACAGGGCCAAGGAAGGACAGCACAGTGGCTCTACAGGTAGTTATGGGAAACATCCTCCATGCAGCAAAGTATGATTGGAAGAGTTGGCTTAAAAATTAGCAAGAGATCGACAGAGGTTTAATTTGTGGGTCAAGAGGAGGGAGAAGGTCCCCTCCTGGTACCTAATGGTAGGTGGGGGCAGAAGCAATAGAGAAGGGGAATGGCCACAGAGATCTGCTCCAGAGGGGACAAGCATCTGTGCTGGGCAGGAGACCAGAAAGAAAAGTGCTCTGCGGCACTGCTTTGCATCAGTCTGGATTTGCCAAGGCCAAGCAGGAGCACACAGTAATGCCTGAGACTGGAGATGATGGGAGCCCAAACAGGAGTTTTGTCTGCAAAACCATCTTAGCCATCTGGAGCCAATTTAATCTTGCAATAAAATGCTTTCCTCTTACACTCCAGCCAGGAGAAAACAATGGCAACACAGCCAAAGACTTTTTAGTGCCAGTGGAGCAGATCTGAGACCAAGGGTGGTGAATTGGGTCACGCACCATATGATCTGCAGGCTTCAAACACAGGAGCTGCCTTATGCTTGGCTGTTCGCATCCTCTCTCACTTTGTGCAGTTGTTTGTGTTGCCCTACAAAGGCAGCTCAGTTTAAACAATATTTTACCCATAATCTCTGGATGGTTACAGCGAGCATCTCTCAGGCAGGGAGAGAAGCACAGAGGAGTTTCCTGCTAAATCCCATACCAGCTGAAACCCAGCTATCTGGGCATCTCCAGCATTGCTCCAAATAATTCCACTTGATTGAATTACAGTCAAATAGAACACTAAGCATACTGATTTTCTTTCAGTGTTCTAAATATTTTACTTTTCTCCCCCAAGTTGTATGCTTAGCATATACTAAAATTATTCCTTCATTAATGACTTACAGCAAATGTTATACGACAGGTTCAATTTTCAGTTTATTGGCAAATGCAACAAAAAGTGCGGGAAAAGCCTACCCAAATGTGTTCATTTTTAAGATGTTTCAAACTGTTTTCCCTTTCTGGCAAAGCTGAAAGCATTTTAAAAGAATTTCTGAGGACAGATGAATTTGGCTCACGGTTTTATGCTGTCATAATAACACAGGGAGAATGGTGAGGCTGAAAGGCTTAATGGCAGTTAATCTAGAATCATTATTTAGCCTGAGTATAAGACAGTATTTAGAGAGAAGAGAAGATGGAAGTTTTCAGAAAATGTATGTTCTGGGAAAATAAGCCTAGGAAATACAAAACTGCAGTGTGTAATTCCCTTAACAGTTGAACTGTAAAAATACATCCCAGGGCCATTGCAGACCCCATGGTCGTGTCTGCATTCCTCCATATTAGCTTTATAATTAACCAGGCAATAGGGGTGGACATTAGCACAAAGCTGTTCTTTGGGCTGGCTGAATCCAAGCCGCTGTGTGCACAATGGCATCATGTGGCATGAAGAGTAATTTCAGAGAGATCTCTCCCCAGGTGGCATTCCTTAATATTACAGCCACTTTGCCTAATTATACAAATACTATGGAGAGTTTTAGAGGAAAATCTGAACTCTCTAATCGCGTGGACCTCTGTATTCTGGATACCTCCAGCAACCCAACCGTGATGTTTGCAAGACTCTTTGCTCTAACAGTTATGTTGTGCTAATTGTGTTCTGCACACAGGAATTACTGACTCGTGCTAATTTTGACAGAGGCTGCCACATTTTTGACAACCATGGTTTGAATTGAGGTAACGAGTACATAAATAATTAGCCCATAGGTAAGTATTTTACTCCGATCAAGCATTGGTTCTAATAATTTTTAAAAGATCAGAAAGAAATAAAAAATATTGCAGATATTGAACATAAAAAAGTATTTAGAATGAAATAACTGGAAAGATGTGGTTTGAAATGTGTGGGAACAAAACTTTAGATTTTGACTTAGAAATAGTACAAGTGAGATAAATCTGTGGTCCAAATACAATTTGTTTCAAATCTTTTCATTCAAAAACATGTTTCCTGTCTCAGTTTATGATTAAAAAAACCCACAAACACACACACACAAAACCCCCAACAAAACAAAAGCAAATGATATCAAGTCAACAAATCTCCAACAGTACAGTATCATTAATATGCTGGCTAGAACAGCAATAAATAAGTATCAAGAAACTTAAGCATTGTGGGAATTGTCTTTGCGTCTCATATTAGAGAGTAGCAGGCGACTAGCAGGAATTAAAAAACGAAGCTTCAGTCTGTGCATGAATTACTTGGAGGTGTTTAGATGGAGGGTTTGTTGCAACACCGCCTTCTGTCAGTACACGCACGTGCAAAGTAGGATCACTCATCTGAATGAAAATGGAGAGAAAGTCAGCTATTTTGATCTCTAACTCCATAGGATTTTTATGGGCTTAGCTTGTGACGAAGGCTGCCTGCACTGTTGATCTTTTTGTCCAAAGTACCGTCGTATCATGGGACAGAGAAACAAACCACGCTGTTGTCTTTAACAATTTTTGACATTATGCAATTGTAAATTGACTTTATCCAATTGCCTCTTGGGCAGTGTTTAAATTTCCACTACCACTCTTGCATGTTGCATCAGGAGGAGAGAAGGAAATGGTGTGACTGGGAGAAAGCCCATCCCAGACAAAGGCAAATGGAGAAATTTAAGCTCTATCACATTGAACCAGACTCCAGCAAGAGAGGGGATTAATTACCAAGTACACATACACAGTGACTAGTGGCAGATAATTTGGAATGAAGATGAATTGTTTCCCTAATACGTCATGTGTGCTGGCCACAGAGAGCCTGCCCAGTCCTGTGGGAGCCCTGCCAAAGGAGCCTCCTGGGGCCATGTGGAGAGTGGAGGGATTATCCCTTCTGGTGCCCCTTACACTCACTTCCAAACAGCCTGAAGTTTGTCCATGTCTCTGAATCTAGCTTTGACTCTCCCTGGGGCTGTCCCACATTATGAAGTGCTGTATTTTCCTGGACAGAAAGTTTTTGGATTTGAAGGATCTGGGAAAAATGGGAGAACTGACAAATAAACAATAAAGATAATCTCTAAAGAAGTTCAGTATTCCTTCCTTAAAGGTCAGTTGTCTTTAAGGAGACTAAGACTCAGAGAAGTTGTGACTGAAACATCTGCTGCCACCGCAGCCCCTGCCCAGGCCTGCTTGGTGATGCACGGCAACAGGAGGCCATATTCAGGTTCACATCTGTCACAATTAGTACTACAAATGACCCCTTCGCAAAGCCTTGGTTTCCCCTCTGACTGGCATCTGTTCTGCTCTTGCAAGTTTACTCACTTCACTGAAACTTCTCATCTACATCATGACTGTGGAGGGAAGGAGGTCCAGGCCTTGGCTACATCCTATGAAAACACTCTCATCCAGTAAACAGTGGCATCTGCTATTGCTAAAATTGTACTTAGAAGACTGGGAGCTGTTTTTGTAGAAAAATGAGGAGTCTTCTCACCAGAATGTCAGAGCCTGGAGTCTCAACTATCACTAATGATAGCTTGTGCTAAAATTGCAACAGTAAGGAAACGGAAGTATACATTCCATAAGCTTAAGTACTTGGAATCTTCTAATTATATTTCAAACAACGTCTTGGACAATTTCTGGTGCTTGCAGAATCCTTCAGCTCTTTGCAGGCTATTGGCCAAAATTCACCTGGGTCTTTATTAAATGATGTTAAAAAGTGACTCTTTGCTCCTGACATCGTAAATCCCCAGGAACATTTGGATGCATCGTGAAAATGGTCCAGAACTGTATCCTTGCTGGTAATCCCATCTGAAAGACTAAGTAGTAAATGAGCATATAGTTTGGGCTATCCTATTCTGTTTGGAGCTGGTTCTTGCAAGTAAGGAGCAGTGAGGTAGAAAATTGCATGGATTCTCAGTTCAGGTGCTATATCTATGACTGGTCTTGCCACCTCTTTGCTTGCTTTAAGCACTACACTAGTTTTCACAGCTGAAGGTTTGAAATCCTACTCTTGAACCAAAAATACACATGGCAAATTAAAATAGTATGAAGAAGAAAAGATGTCAAGAATTTGGAGGGAAAGAGCCTCCTTGACACTGCTGTTATTTTATTTGTCCTTGGTAGGCCACTAATTCCTTGTTCCACTGACTACAGAGATGTATGAAGAGTTAAATTAATGCATATGATACCTATCAAAATAAGAATTGTCATGATTGCCATGTATTAACCCCTCTGATCTAATAGTACAGTTGTGGAATGTAATTAATAGCTCTATTAGCAGGAGTCTACAAATCATCATTACATCAAAACTGACATTATGTACACATCTTGTATAATCTTGGAGGTCAGATTCTTGTATACTTCCAAACGACAAGTACAGCCTTCCCTTAGAGGTGATCCTACTGACTTCTTTGATGTTCTCCAGGAGATAAGGTGAAGAGATCATTATGGATCTCCACACGAGAACAAGGGTAAGGAAATTAGATCAAGAAAAGAAGCAGTAGCAGTACAGAGATCAGTAATCTGTAGTTCTTCATTCAGAACTTAATCAGGTGCACAAAAGATTATTTTAATTTTAAGCAAGAACGGGACAGATTGTTGATAAGGACTGGTTGTAATTATGACTTCTTGCAAGCTTTGACTTATAAATTAAAGCTTCTAACCGTGTTACTTGCAGAGCTGTTTGATCTGTATCCAAACATACTGCTGCTGCAGTAAGATATGGGATTTCAGTGCAGTCAGTGGTTTGATAGTTTCACTAAGTTTAAAGTTACTGCTTTTTAGTGTGATTTGCTGCTTATGATTGTTAATGAATCTCATCTACAACACTTTCTGTACTTAGGTCTTAGTGAGTGATCCTACCAGTACAGATAGAATAATGGAAACCTTTCCCTTGTAGTGGTAAAGATATGTTACTTTGACACATAATTTAATTAACACTTTAAGTAATGTGAGGTTTTCTGCTGAATGAACTTGGATGCCTCTCTTATGGTTTAATACCATAAGCAAGCAGTGCCAAATTCTGCTCTCAGGTTTATAATTTCAAGCTAGCTGGCACTTACAGTTTCTTGCTGAAATGAAGCATCTAATTACGTGAAGCATCTACTTGCCCTGATTTCCTTTCCAGCCAACAGAAAGAGACTTCAGTGGACTAATTAGCCAGCTGAAAGATGTCTATGTCTCTTCTGGATGACCAGATCCCAAAATAGGTGAGAAGAGTTTATGCTGTTGACCTTATATACCCTAGGATAGACATAAGGCTTTAATATTTTGAACTGTTCACTTGCAGAATATTCATACGTTCAACAAATTCATTCACAGAATATTTAATAAAGCAATTGAAAATTCAGTGCCTCATGTGAAAAGAGACAATAAATCAAATCTAGTATTTTTCTTATGTTGCTCCCCACTCTGGTGGCATTGGAAACAGACTGGTATATAGGTTATTCTTTCTTTGTTTTACTCCCTTCTTATAAATATAAATTAAAAGTTACAAACATTTGTGATTTTTGTGTTCTTAATTCATTTGTAAAGGGGAAAATGCATGCCATTTTATATTGGAGGGCAAAGCTGGGAACGAGGTTGTGATATGAAAACCTCAAGTGTGCTCTTTCAAGGCCTGATTTCAGCATCACATCAAAGATCACCATCATCAAAGTAGTGTTTTTCACTAGAATCTGACAGTCAGGAAAGAGAAAAGCCTACAGAAATAAAAGAAATTCAGCTTGTGCTGGAACCTTGCATGGAAAGTAGATAACATGCAAAGGATGATACTGCTGGCAGAAATAATTTATGCTTATTTGCTTGGTAAATAGGACTTAGACAATACATGGATGAAGTACCCTGGTACTCTGTTTATCCCTGTTTGTCAGATCAGTATTTTGCAAGCAATTGCACTGTAGCACATCTCTGACTCCACGTCATTTTTGAACATGAGCTCTGCAATATGAAGCATTGGGAAAGGAAACCATTTTCTCGTTCCAAGGAGAAAATTGTCAGTGTTTGGGAGGAGCACGGCCTTGGTGGCCCTGGCAGCTTGAGAAGTCTTCATGCCCAGTAGAAGAGCTGTCAGGATGCAGCTGGAGAGGTGATGCGCCTCATTTTCGCATCTGAATGTTAGTTACAAGCTCAGGAACTGTCGTCTCTACTTCTTCCAAGTGTCTCCTGCCATCTCCTCTCTGGGGTGGGTTATGTTTGGCAGTGCAGAAGTGAACAGAACCACACTAACCTAACATCTCTAAATAAACCACACTCAGGTTTAGAGTGAAGTTGATTTTTACATCTGAGCCAGTTGTTTTATGGATGTCCTGACTGGCAGAGTTTCCTTTTGCAGCCCTCAAAAGTTCCTGTCTGAGTATTGCACATAATATTTCTTTCACTTACTGCTTATAGAATAAGCCAAGTTCATAAAATTTAATAGAGCCATTGTAGAGGTCAACTGTCTCTCTTTTTTTTTTTCACCCTCAAAGCAATATTTTGTAAGTGAAAAACTCCAGCTACGAAAGTTGGTGAAAACATGTCCAGTAAAACAGGTACCCCAGAAAACGATGGCAAATTCCAAAAAGAACGATAGAGTTTCCACTAAGCTAAACATGCAAAGCCATTCTTTGATTTCTCACAATGTATTAAAGCAGGAAGCGCATTTCTGTGGGTATTCATCCACTGAAACTTTTGCTGATTTTGTAGTCTCCTAATAGAGTGGAGTCACCTGTAAGAAAAATCTTCATCTGTGTTGCAGAATTCATATTGTTAGCTCTCTATACTTTCTTTTTATCCTAATCCCAAATGTATCAGAAATGACAAGTCATGGCCTGAACCAGCGATTGAGCACATGATGGGAAGGCAGGGCTGAGCCAGGGGAGCTCAGGTGCATGCAATGCAGATGTGAAGATGGTCCATTTTCACTTTAGAAAACTTAAAAGTGAGGCTCGCATTCTTCCCAAAAGGTGGAGAATATCCAGAGGAGATCCACTGACAAGTGAACCAGAAACCCACAACAGCTTGTTTTATGAATGGATAAGAAAGAGTTCTCTTAGAAGGAAGAAGCATAAAACCAGCTGATGCTGAAGGACAGAACAATCCTTCCCCTAATATGGAATTCCAGAATCTGGCAATATTTGCATTATTCTTGGAGCTGCTTCTGACCATGACATATCTGGTTACTTGCAGCAACTGGAATTAACTAAAATATGATGGTATGTGAACTGGCATTTAAAATGCCAAATATGTTGGACAGTATTATGAAATAGTAATTTCTGCTATAAAACCTGCATTCTTTTCCTGTAATATTAAACTTCTTTTTCAATCAGTATTGGCATGGAGCTGATCAGATAATGTCTTCATACTTACTGGACTTTGATTCTGGGAACTCCCTGCAAAAAGTAAGACTGCAAGAGAATAAACTGATGCATATGAATAACAGCATAAAAACGATTCCATTTATTAAAGGTACCAAAAAATTCTCAATGATTACCTTGCAATAAGCTTCCACACATAAAGTAAGAAAATAATTCTGAAAGAAAGCTTTCTTTTTATTTTTTTAGAGGGAGACTCATGAGGACAAACCCTCAGGAGCTGAGGTAGTTTCTTCCGGAAGGAAAAATCAGTACAGCCACTGATAGCAACCTAGAGATTAAAACCTTGAAAACCAAAGCTTCTGTTTAGTTTTGTTTTACATTGTAGATGTGAAGTAGAACAGTTCGACATGAATGATCTGCGGATAGTTTGGGCTGGTGAAAATTGTATTAACTTCTTGTTTTTCATAGATTCAACAGAAAGAGAGAGTGCTGTGTGTATGTGAACTCCGCATCCAGATGAACCCTCCACCCTCTGTCTTTGTAGACTTACAATCATAGTTGGAAGGGACCCATAAAGATCATCGAGTCCAGCTCTTGGATCCACTCAGGACCATCCAAAACGTCACTAGGACTCGCCTAATCTTTTTGGGGTCTGCCACAGGCTGCCAGACACCATACTTTTTTCAGCCTCCAGCTGCTCCTGTAAGTCTGGTCCCAGAGTCTACCACCTGCATCCAGGCATGGAGCTCCCTACCCATGCATCCGCCCTACTCCTGAACAGGCCTTGATCTCTTTGCCTGGAGTGTTTCCACCACAGACTTGCCATGAAGGGTGTAGACTCTTCTGTATCTTCTCTCTAAGGCAAATTTCAGCAAAACTGGCTTTGGGCAGGCTGCCAGGAGAGCATATTTTGCACTCTTCACAAAGAGTTTATTGCTGATCAAAGTTGGTTGTCAGTACAACAGCCTTCACAAGAGCAAAACATCATTTGGGAAAGGAAGTATGTTATGTATGTTTATCTCAAATCAAAGGTTGACAGAGATGACCTCTCAGGATTGGAGACAACAGTTTCACTAGGGCTGAGTCCTTTATACTGTCCTGCAGAAGTCAATGAGCCTGGAATTCCTCTCTTATTAACACTGGGTCAGTGCTGAGGCCTGGAGGGGAGCAACTCTGATCTGGTCAAGGCTTATCCCCTGGCTGGAGGAGGGTACCAGATCTGACAAACTACACATGGCACAGAGAGACAATGCACAGCTGCACCTAACGCTGCTGCTGCAGTGTGAAGGCTAACCTAGCAAGTGCGTTATGTAGGACTCATGCTTATGGATTGTGTGATTTTGGTATAGTACCAGGGATCCAACAAACACCTTTGCTGCATGCTCCAAGCCACAACCTGAGTGTTTCTTTCTCATGTTGCACATCCAATTTCCAAAGAGCAAAGAGGCTGCCTGGAAAAGCGTAACAATTATTAGTCTCAAAAATGGCTGTATAGCAAATCTGCTTGATGTTCCCACTGTCAGTTAGATAAACATAGCAGCATTGTTATTGTAGGACAGGCTATTTTAAGACAGATGGACTACCAGAATTGGATTTCAACATTTATTTAGATTTTTATTTTTCCTATTACATGTGTTAGCCCTTGTTTTTGTGAAAATGACTTGACTAGAACTAATGTCTCACACATTTCCCTAGTGAGGGATGCCAAGCTGAACTGTGAAATACATTTGTTATTTCACACTCTTCTCATGTTACTGTTGGTGAACTTGGTCGTGCCAGTCAGGCTCAGGCTCTTCCAAAACAAATTAATCGGATGAAATCTGTGGCCTGCTCCACCTTTTAAGAAGCAGGCTATAGAGATGTCAAACTAGACAAAATAGAACTATTGATCACACTTCTAAGGCTTGTCTCTAATTTCTCTCTTCCCCGTCCATGGTAAAATGGGTGAACTTGGGCTCCTTAGTAAATTGACTTAAAATGCATGGGGGAAAACGTACCACAGAGCAAGGTTTGGTGTTCTAAGACTTAGTTCTCAATGAAGAATTTTCCTCCTTTTCAGTGACACTGCTGTGCCACCATGTAGCTTATCACCATTATTTTGCTCTTCAGCTCTTTCTCATATTTGACATGTTTTTCACTACATTTGAGAGTAGACTAGACTTTGTAATGGATTCTTTACAAGGGCTTTAATAGTTTAAACTCCCCGAGAATGAGATTCCCTTCTTCACTTATCCTTGACCTCCGACACAGTACTTTCTTAGGATAAGTAATTTGATCTCCTATTAGTTTCTTCTTGTGGCTTAAATCTTCCCTCTTTCATGTTCCCTCTTGATTTTTAACACTGTGGAGATGGTCTGAAGCCAGCAGCAAGCCACGTAAGATTTTCACTGCTGGCATTTTCTCTTCAAAGCAGCATTGCTATAGCTGCCCAAGTCTCTGCTAGCAGAGAAAGCCTTTGAAATACATGAGGCTCCACAGCATGGTCACAGTAATGATGAGCATAAAATAAAATAAAGAAATGAGAACTGTTTGTTTAAGCTGTTGGTAGCGATCATACCATTAAAGAGATGACAAGGTATGGAGTTTGTTTATCTTTTCAAAGGCCCACACACTGGCTTCTGCTTTACTACAGGTTGGGCTAAATATAGCCTCATTATTCATCCAGTGACTGGGTTGCCATTGCTTTCCAGAGGGTTTAGGGTCTTATGTCCCAGCACAATCTCTAGCCTATGACACTGCTATGTAGAAAGTGTGAGGTAACCTATGTAGAGTGATGCTTCCCAGAGTTACCCTTGGATGTCTGGGCTAGGAAGCTGCACAGAGATGCTGAAGCACAGCAGTGATGGCACATACTGAGAAGCATATATGGTCTTTCCGCCATAGGAGTCTGCCATCATTCAGGAAGGCAGTTGAGATCTAAACCTGCCCAGAGGCCATGGATAGGCCCAGAAGTGGGGAGGCTGAGGTTTCTGTGCTCTAGGCAAGCTGATGCAAGCCCTTCTCAGGCAGGACCTCTTGCCTCCTCTGCCATGCTCTGCAAAAGGGCTGCAGAACAGTAGCAGAAGAGGCCTGCCACCAGAGGTCTGGTTAAAACATATTTCGACAGAGGCTGGAGCTTCAGCTGCCAGATCCAGTGACAAAACACTCTGGGCAGGAGGAATTCACCATAGCTTGATCCCAACACCAGTGAGAACCTTTGGAGCATGTTCAGGGATAAATAATTTCCAACAAAGCAATGCAAATAGAGCAAAGAAATGAGTTGATCTGTTTCATCCTATCTGTAAGTACACAAAATTACTCAATTACTCTGTCAGGTAATCCTGCCCTCAGTAGAATTAAGTTTGTTAGCTCCTTTAGTAAAGCAGCATTAGCTAAAATGAGATAGCATTATATTCCATCTATCAAGCTAATCTACTGGGCTAATACGATAATCTTGGAATGACAATTCGTGGAAGATTTCTAGAAAGCTACTTCTCTTCTCTTGCTCTTTTTATGG
This sequence comes from Alectoris magna, assembly GCA_030625065.1. NCBI lineage: Eukaryota > Metazoa > Chordata > Aves > Galliformes > Phasianidae > Alectoris > Alectoris magna. The sequence goes on along the minus strand of CM060560.1, from coordinate 162,636,362 downwards.
GAGTTCTAGAATAAATATGTGAAATATCCAACAGCTGAGAAATTATTCAAATAAAAAAGGATTAGTACAGCAGAGTACGACTTCATCTGTGGAATTAAGAAGAACTTTATGGCTTCAAAATGAGCATTTTGTTACTGAGATGTTTTTTATACCACATTTCAGTGTGTAGCCAAGGAAGATTGGACTATTGTGCTAATAAAAGAGGAAAATATGTGAGATTTTATGAGTGCAAGAGAATAAAGGAGATGTAAATTAAAAATCCTCTTACTGTGAAGGCCAGTCCCTCCTCTGTGCCTGCTCTACACTGCCATACTTGAGAATGTTGCAAATAGAAAATGCAATTGCTAGACTTCGAGTTGCCAGATTTTACTTCGTGGGATTTGGGTCAGGCCTAGGGCAGAAAATGGTCTGTAACAAAACATTTTGAGTTAAATCAAACCTAAAGGCAGCCACCTCCATGGGAAATGAGCCGTGGGGATATGGATAAGCCCTCACAAATCCTTGTCACAGGTAGACAAACTGGCTCAACCGGCAAATACAAGTGACCTGTTGGCTACCCCCTAGTGCTTGTCTTATACTTTCTAAAACGCTATGGGTAGATGTCCTCTTGCTTTAGCTCTTCAGCCTGAGAAACCTGCAGTAGTTTACATTTGCTGCTTGGGGTGACAGGGAGCGACTCAGACCCCTGACTGTGCTTCAGCCCTATTGCTATAGAGGGCCTCTTCTTGGGCATCTCCTCTTCCTACATGAAGTAATCCTAGACAGCCAGTTTTACCTTCAGGGTGGCTTTTGGAGGGTTAGGAATGGCCTGGCTGAGTTGATCATTCTCTGAAAATCTGAAGGTGGGATCCATTTCACCTGGCTGTAGAGACCTAAAAATCAGGTGTTCTATCTAAGGCAGTTGACTGACTCCCTTGTATAGCCAATGCAGTGAGGTAAACACCCATGGAGGTCAATTTATCTGACCTGGCTAGAAAAAAAACAATTGCCTTCTGGCAGTGCCTGTTCCTCTCCAGCAGGAAAAAAAAAAAGAAAGAAAGAAAAGGAAAAAAAAGGAACTCTGTGGTGACCAGCAGATGTTCTGCCTTGTCATCTCCCTGCAGCATTGTGGATGTATCAGGGTATCTTCCGTGAGGCAAAGCTTCACACCTACACCACTGCTACACAGCTGACCACGTATACAGAGAGCCAATTCAGTAATGCTGTTCTCCAGTCAGATCACTTAAGTTAACATATTTCTTTTCAAATGAGTATCTTCAATACAATACATTGTATACTGCGTGTAATGGGTTGGAGAAGCATGACTGTGCTGTAGTCACCTTAGACTTACAACCACAGCCTAGCTGTATGTGCTCTATACATGCAGCCTATAGCCTTCATGAATGTAGAGGGTAGATGGATGTGTAGAAATACTCATCTTTTATTCACCAGCAGTATCTGGAACTTGTTGAAATTTTTATTTTCATTAAACATGCAAGAACTCTCTGTACTGTGGTGTGATCTGAATGCATAATTTAGAGGGAATATTATATTTTTTTTGTGTTTTGTGAGGGTTGTTCTATTCCATTCCTGTCCAGGGTTTATTAAATCAAATTTATTTGTACAATTAGCCACTTCTAAAGTAAAGATGCAATACTTGCACTTTTTTTTTTTTTTTTTTTCTCAAAAGCAATACTCATCATGTGCTTAGAAAACTTTTTAAGTCTTTCATTGGTCTTTATGAATCAGCTGAAATATATGTTTTAAAAAATCTATAAAGTAGAAAATGTTAACGGGATTTCTCGCATAATGTGTTCAGCAGGTCAAATTAATTACAATAAATATGTAGCATCTGCACCGATTTTTGCAGATGGAATCACTGAGTCGCAGCTGCTTACATGATTTTGAAGGTTGTTTGGTAGGATTCCATGCTCCCCGTCTCTTCATTCAGCCAAGCTCCGTCACTGCCCCAGCGCTTTCTTCTGCAATGAAATCCAGCAGAAAATTTGTATTAGTTTTAATATAATCCCATTAGTGTCAATCAGTAACATGCTGCTTCAGACACCCCTGAAAGGCAGTTACGATGTACAAGAGTTTTATCAAGTCGGTTCTTAGTGAAGTTTACTTTAGGATGAATGTTTTTGCCATGGAGACAGCAGTTTATGAATATTTATATCACAGTATATAATTGCAGTGTTTAGTGTTAAATTCAAAATGAAGATACAGATATGCACCATAAAACTCTTCCTTCCACAAAGTCCACTGAAGTAGAAAATCATTTTGAAGCCAAGCAAGGCATGATGAAATAAAACCCCTTGACTGATGCTCTGGATTTTTAAACTTGCTTAAGTGTTATGTGACTTAGTCAAATAATTTCTTCAGTTTACAAGTTATGTTAACAACATAACTGAAAAAAATGTAATGATGTTTTGAAGGTATGCGCATTTTTGTCCACCACTTTCTTTGCCGTAAGCGTGCTTTTTGTGTACGTGTGAGAAGCTTTCACCAATATCCTAGGATTATTTATCAGGTATTTCAAAGGTCTTTTAATTTGTCAGGAAAATATGTCACTGTATGTCATGTCTGTTTCAGTGCATTAGTTTTTGTTTAGTGCATTTTGGTTTTGTTTGTGGGACGAACAGATCAATGTAAACCACACAACTACAGGAGCATCACCACTCTTCTGGTGAAGAACGTCAAAAAAAGAAAAGTAAGAGTTGGTTAAATTTTATTGTCAAGAATTGTATTAGCATGAACTGGCAATTAAAATGGAAAGGAAGAGAGAAAAAGATCTGCTTTCTTTCTTTTTTTTCTTTTCAAAAGATAGAATGAGGTGAAAAAGCCAAGGATTGTGGGAAGGCAAGGAACTTAGCTATATACTTTCTGATGGAAACACTGTCTGCACTATCAGGAAGCGCTTGTACTATTTGCTTTAACAAACTCTAATAGGGGGAAAAAAATCCTTCTGGTCGATGTGCAGAACTAGAAAGGACATGCAGAGCTTGGCCACAGCTGTGCCATGCCAGTGTTGAACTGGAGAGGGTCAGCCTCTGTTTTGGGATCAGGAAGAACACTGTGGGCCAGAAATGGATGCACGTTGTGTCCCAGGACCCAGCATGGCAGGCTGCCTCCAGGACCCAGCATGGCAGGGTGCCTCCCGCTCAGTGTGTGCTGCGAGCTGCGGGGTTGGGCAGCAGCAAGCAGGGAGGGCAGCACCCAGGGTTTTCTGCTTGCATCCTTGCAAGTTGTCACACTGCCGCTCAGTCAGCCGTGCTGTGTGTTCTCACTTGGCAAACGGACCCTTAAATCTGACATGACAGATGACATTTTCCATTTTCATACGTCTGAGCTCTGCTCCATCTTTGCTGAACCTTCACTGATGTCCCAAACGTGGGCCTGTCAAAGGTCTTTGTGACAGCACTGTGGTTGTGCCACTGAGTTCTGCAACCTGTAGGCTGGTCAGGAACAGCCAAATTTAGCTGTGTTTACCTGGTGTGCACACTGAGGAGTGTATCTGTGTGGCAGTGTTATGCTGCAACATACATTGGCGCGGAATTAGAAGAGCAAGTACCTATTTTGTGGTTGCAGCATTCAAGAGGAGATACCAGAAGGGGTGTGTGTGACAAGACAGAGATGTAAAGTGCTGCTAAGTGCTGCCTGTGTGCCTGAAATTATCTCGGTAATGCATTCCACTATAAAGTGCTGATGGCAGGGGAGTGGGGTTATGTATAGCCAGCTGGTGGGGAGTGGCAGGGGATGTTTTACATACACAGAGGAAAGAACTGGGGTTGTTTCTGGTTTCAAGAATTTGAAGGATTGTGAAAAGGAACTGATCAGTTGGGCATTAATGATTAAGGATGGGCCAATTTGTTGTTCTGAGGCAGCTGATGTGCCTTAGCAGCCAGAGGCACTGGTTATGTGTTCTCAGACACAGAACTAAGCTGGAGTGCCCAAAGTCAGCCCTGCTCTCAGCTTGTGCCTCCAGCCTCACCCCTCTCTTTCACCAGTGCAGGCCCTGCTTGCTTCCTCCTGTGAGGGAAACCCACGAGCACAGATGTGTGCTTAAACAGGAAGAAGAGAATGCCCACAGGAACTGAACTGATGAAAACCCACAGCAGATGGCTGGCTGTGATGGCAGCAGCCCACCTCTGAGCCAGCACGCCTGCTCCCAGGTCCTGGGAAGGGTGTGATGAGGCAGTGGGGATGCGCATTCTGTCCATGCTCTCTATTCTTGCACCATGTAACAAGGAGGAAATGTAAGTTTGGTCCCCCAGCACAATGTAAGGCCACATGGTGCTGCCTCGATGGCTGGTGAAGCACAGAGAGAGCCACTAGAGGGCTCAGAGCTGCTGGCTGCACACAGCTCCCACTGGTGGCCTCCAGTTGGGGTTCAACCATCCCCACAGACTGCATGTGTGAGATGTGCCACGGTGCTCACCTCATGTACCATGTGCCTCATGTACCAGGAGAAATGTCATCTGCAGAACGTGTTCAATGGGATCGGTACATCAGTACTTTCAGTCCATGGTACATCTCAGCACCATTGGATGCTGTTCATCGATGCAGGATGTGAAACATCAGCACAAAGAAATAAACAAACAAACATCCCCCACTGAATGACTAAAAGCAATTGCTGTAACATGTCTGCTTTTCTGGGGTAATGCCTGGGCCATTGTCTGCTGAGTTTGAGAGTTCTAACACAGTGATGCGATGTACCCTCAAAATGCCAAAACACTCTCGCATAAACAGGCTGCATAACTGGATGTGCTCCCTTTTATTTGTGATATTTCTTAAGTTGTAAGTTTAAAGTGCAGTTCTCAGTGTTTGTTTTCTTAGAATTATTGAATGGCCTGGGTTGAAAAGGACCACAATGATCATTGAGTTTCAACCCCCCTGCTACGTGCAGGGTCGCCAACCACCAGACCAGGCTGCCCAGAGCCACATCCAGCCTGGCCTTGCATGCCCCCAGGGATGGGGCATCCACAGCCTCCTTGGGTGAGGATTATTGTCAGACACCCACTTACAAAGAGAAGCATTGGCGGAGCATCATCATGTCTAAATTGTGAAGACGGGGTACTTGCGCTCATTTTGATTTTAAATATAATAGAGTTGATTTTCTTTTCTAAAAGTAGCTTCATAATGAAGATGTCACAGAGTTAAAGGATGCGAAGGAAACTAAGTTTTACAATATAAGTAATGAGATCTAACACTGTGTGTTCAGAAAAGGGCAACAGAGCTGTGAAGGACCTGAAGCAAAAGTCTTGTGGGGAGCAGCTGAGGGAGCTGGGATTGTTCAGTCTGCAGAAGAGGAGGCTCAGGGGTGGCCTTGTCACCCTCTACAGCTGCCTGAAAGGAGGTTGTGGTGAGGTGGATGTTGTACTCTTCTCTCAGGTAACAGCAATGGGACAGGAGGGAATGGCCTTAAGTTGTGCCAGAGGACGTTCAGGTTGTATATTAGGAAAAATTTCTTCTCAGAGAGAGTGGTGAGGCATTGGCACAGGCTGCCCAGGGAGGTGGTGGAGTCACTGTCCCTGGAGGTGTTCAAGGAAAGGGCAGATGTAGCACTGAGGGACATGGTCTAGAGAGGTTGCATGCATGGGTTGGTGGTTGGACTAGATGGTCTTATTGGTCTTCCCAACCTTAACAATTCTGTGATTCTATGATTTCTACCCTTAAAACAAAGTGAACAATGAGACATGACTTATATTTCACATCTCACTATAAAATATGTTGTCAGGCATAGTATTTTTTATTAAATCAGATGATATATTTGAATTAAATTAACACACTTTCAGACAAACAATTCCTGCCTCAGTCTAATAAAATTATATCAATACGAAATATTTCTAACCTTGGGTCTTTTTGACACTTCTTTGTCAGACCTAATAGGGATGCTGTGTACTCAGAAGTTCCTTTGGTTTTAGCAAGTGTTCAAGCAAATGCATTACCTCTTTCTATAGTTGTTGCTCATCCTGGATTTTGGAACATCATACATGCAGCATTACTATGGCAAGTATTTGCCATAACATTGATTTTTTTGTTGCTTGACTTCATAGGCTCTAAATATTAATCTAATATCAATGTTTTTGCTCATTATTAATTAAGTTCAGTTCGTTATCAGTTGAACATACATCTTTTTTTTCCCCCCCCCTTAAACCCGGGTAGATCCTTCTTGTTTATGAAAATTAAAGTGACAGCCCCCAGTGAATTAATATTTTCTTCTTAAACAAGGTGGTGTGATCTAAACATCTGTGACATAATATAATTTACTGTCAGGTACTGAAAAATCTCAGATTAACTGCAGCACATGCCAGGCTTTCATCCTGTTGGAAGATGCCTGCAGCTTAGTCACAAAGTACTACACATGATCAGGATCCCAGACTGGGACTTCTGGTCAGGTGGCAACCACAGGACTCTGACAGGAACTGCCAAGGTCAAAGATCTATGGAAACCTGAGCACAGACTGAGGAATAAATGCAGCCCATTACAAGAGCGATGCTACCATCAGAGAAAAGAAATTCGGATTTCTCTCTGACATCTCTCCACATAAACAAATAAGTGCTGAGGAAACTCACTCTTAACAAATGACTTTCTTGTTGGTCTTAGGAGATGGAAGCATCCTCTACCGTTGCTTCTCAGCATCCTGATGGGACGGTGATTCAGCCGTGATTCAGAAAGAAATGTGTCACATGGTGAGTCATCAGCATCGCTACCTCCAGCACCTCTGGTCTCCCAGCTGAGAGCTGACAGTCACCTCTAAGAAAGCGAAAGCAGCAGATATCATCACTGTGAGGCAAAAGTATAGTGGAGACGGTTCAGCTCCCGCTCTGTAGTGTGACCTCTAAAACCTTTGCACTCTTCATTTCTGTTTATTTGTAAGAACAGGCAGCTGCTTAAGGTACGGCATCAGTTTTCTAGAAATGAAAAACTAGAATAGTATCTATATTACATTGGTGCCATTATCATGATAACAATCAACTGTGTTTATGAACACCACATTATTTCAGACTGTGCATCTATGATCGATGACAGGAAGAAAATTGGAAAATCACGTGTCATTTCTTCTTGATTTTTAATACATTAAAATATAAAAATACTACTACAGCAAAGAAGCAGTTCACTTACAAGGACAACTGGAAATGATAAAGGTGAGTCCATTGAAAGAAACGGCACCTGAAAAAAGGTCACGTCTTTTGGGGAAGATCTAATGCAGCAAGAGATCCCACATTTTGTTTTCATTTCCCAAATAAGTATTTCTGATTTGCATAAAGGTTTTGAGTTTTAATGAGGGGAAGATTTCTCTCTCTGTGTGGGTCTGGGACAACAGGTGTGTTGTTCTGTATTACTGTTGTCTTCATGGGGCCTGGAAAAGAAATGGGGGTTGCTATGCAGACTAGGGAGGGAGAGGTATGTGGCTGTAGTACGACCTTTGTCATACTCCTCTTGATTTAGAATAGAAAAAGAAGAGAAATGGAGAAAAAGGGAAGACAAACTTTTACTACTACAAGGGCCATTCCAGTCAGAAAAGAGATCATCTACAAAACCCACTTCCTTCTTGACCTCCTTTACAACTGGCGGTGTATCATGCTTGGTGCTCTCTGAGGAATGCTTTGGCATGCTCTGGGGCATCATGTCCCTGCAATGCACACCAAGTGTGCCTGCTCCGTGGCTTTGTAGGAGAAGAAAACTCCATTTGGTAAACGCAGGCTGTACAGAGCTGGTTGGCCTCAGAGCCGGGGAAAGGCTCTTGCCTTGTCTTAGTGCAGCTGCAGATGGTGCAAGCAGATAAGATGGCAAGCAGCAGAAGTGGAGGGGTGCACTCCTCCTGCAGCCACAGCTGTGGGTGCTGACCGACCCCCCACAACCTCTTCTTCGAGACCTCCAGGAAGTCCCCTGTGGCTGCTGTGTTCTGATGGATCATTCCAGTGTGATTTCTACAGTACAAGGAAACAATTAAACCTGTCCACTTCCCTAAGAAATGCCTTGTTGGTTTGGGTTTTTTTTTTTTTTTAATGTTGATATACTTTATATAAATAAAAATATATATACAGATTTACATTCATTTTTTTATATATTCTGGAAAAAAAAGAAGATGCAACTCTTGATTTTCACCACCTGACAGCCAGAACTCTCACTTGCTGCCCTGTGCTAATGCTTTTAATTATCAGCCTGCCTTTGCAAGGTTCCACGGGGCCTTTGCCTTCTCATTTCAAACCGCATTATGGTGCCACTGAACAGGAATTGAAAGAGGGCTGAGGTCAAAGAGCATGATCAGAAGTGCTGTAGTTCTGGCATCAGGCATCCTTGCAGAGTTAAAGTCGCATGATTAAAAACACCTCCTGTAATCAAGAAGGCGCATTGTATGAGGCTGCATTCCTGAAACATCAGCAGTCCCATGGTGTGCTTCTTGGAGACCTATCATCAACCAACAAGCAGATAAAGGCTTCTGATTTTCTAATTAAAAGAGTGAATTTATCTTGATTCCCCATATGCTAAGTGAGGTTGATTAGTGAAAGATATAAGGGATTAAAACTTTGGCTGATTATAATTAAGACTAAATTATTCATTGCAAATAAATTATCTGACAAGTTGGCCATTATCCTTCTCCTGAGCCAATCAAACCTCAGTCTAAAGTTTTCAATTTCATACCTATTTTGCAAATTATTTCCAAGTTAACTACAGAGGACACTTTGAGAAGGCGAGCACAGACATGGGTGATTGTCCATCAGTGTAAGCTGAATAAGTCTGGAAAAGGGGAATTTTACTCACATCTTAAAAAATACATAGATACACCTTAAACATCATCCAGCACAGCTCTCTTACAAGTGTATTTTATGTGTCTCACTAAAAAAGACATTAAGGTTTAAAAGAATTTATATTCAGTTAGAAGAGAGGCATGCAAAGGTTTACTGCTGTTTCTTTGTCTTTTGGCAGAGGTAGCTTTCCATGAGAAGAAAGGTCTGCTTGGTAAAGGTGAGGGGGCCAGGGCAGTTAGAGGCTGCAAGCTGGTGGACAAGAACTTTCCCAGATTTTTCGTGTAGTGCAAGCCTGCAACAAACAATGTCTGTTCTGTAAAAGGACTGGCGGCCTTCACCAGGGAGCCAGCACATGGAGGCATTAGCTCTCAGTGCCAATGTGCTCAGCTAAACACTTCAGGTTGAGGGGGTGCAAATGCATTTTAGGCATTTTGTGGTGCCGAAGGTTTAGAGGAACATGTTTGTGTCAATGTGGGCCACAAGCAGTTTATCCTGAAACTTCAAGTACAAGTTTAGTGACAGAGTGGGTTAAATGGTTAAATTTCATTTTTCAATGAGCAAAGAGGAAATGGTTATTTGGAAGATTCATTGCTTTTGTCTGTTTGGGTGGGGGTTTTGTCTTTTTGGGGGGTTTCAGGCTGTTGTTTTTTTGCGTTTCTAAGTCATGAGATTAGAAATGCTGTTTGGATTCTTCATACTGATTCATGACTGTTATCTGAATTTTCATCAGGTTCTTGGAGGCTTTTGTGCCTTCAAACCAAAACATCTAGAGAAATGCATTTTTCAAGGAAAAATGTCATCCAGTTTGCTCATAATTGGAAGCACATTTCAAGAAAGCAAAACCTTTTATTTACCTTTCAAAAATGAACATCATATTTCTAGATGGCTGGAAGGATTTGGAATTTGGAGCCAAGGCGTACCAAGTACTTTGCCAGGCAAGATAGTGCTGTGCTATTGAGCAAGGTTGTAGCTATTTGGATCAGACTCTCCTGTTGCAATTCTGGACAGGGGAAGGCGTAAGCAGCAGAGAAACAATGTAAAAGGGCCATCTACGGAGGACTCAGAGTCTTTTTGCAGTGGTCTTTTCCAAGAGAAAGGGAAAAAGAATGGCTAAGAGGGACACCATGTGCAGCAAATGCTGTTCATGTAAATACCGCCAGTCCCAGGTCAACAACTTTCTTGGCTGCTGTCCTGCTGACCACCAGGACACAATGAAGAGTGAACACAGAGCATGACCACAGCCCAGCTGAAGCTGGGTGAGCCATTAGCCCTGTTCCAGCCTTTCTCACCTCACATGGCAAGAGATTTCAGGACAAGCAGCCATGGCTGCTGCCTCTTTGGGCTCAAAGGTGGCTTTCTGTAATATGCCGAGGTTGGAAAGAGGCATTGCCAGTCCATGCAGGGTTTCTTGGTGCAAAATCTTGTTTTGGCTTCAAAGGGGATCAGTCTAATGAGTGTGCTCTGGTGGAGCTGCAGAAACCTGTGTACAGTCCCTGTCCTCCAAGAGCAGCAAATGGCTCAGGGTTGTAAGCATGGTGTCCTGCAAAAAAGGGAGAAAAAGTAGTCCCTAATGACTTCACACTGACAGTGGGAATGTTGAAGACTGTGCATGAGCTGAAAGGAGCTCCTTTGTCTCAGAGGGACTGATGGAGGCAAGAACGGAGTGCAGAAGTCTGCCAACCATGGACCACGAAACAAATAAAAAGGCCATGCGCATACCCAGGCTATCCCAGGTCTTGCCAAAAGCTGAGAATTGACAGAGGCAGAGGTTTTGTGGGCAAGAATGCCCTTTTCCACTGATGGACCAAATGGAGCTGAAGAAATTATACTTCAAAGGTCAGAGTGTGGGTGAGAGAGAGACAGAGAGGCAGAGATAGACCCTGATGAGCCGAAGAGAGTTACAGGGAAGGGAACCTCAGAGGAGGGTGAGGAGAGGGGAGGGGTGTCGTGAACAATAGCGACTTACTGACCTAAATCACAAGGAATGCTGGATGTGGTGGGGAATGAAAGCAGAGATTTATATGCTGAGTTTCTTCTGTTGCTTAAAAAAAACCAAACCTCTGTTGAAGGAAATTACTTCAGAATGAGGGTCCACAGGAGTTGGATTTTGGATAACACAAACTGAACTAATAGGGCAGTTTCACTGGTTATCACTAGTCCAGAGATGTTCACTGCATCTGCACTGGAGCATCCCACATATAGGTAGCAGAACATGCACTCTGTAAATCTATACACTGATTTAAGCAGATAAAATGAGTGAGCTGGAGGGACCAACACAGGGGCCGCAGGTTGCCCAGACCAGAACAGGCTCACAGCCACACAGGGCAGTGCTGGTTTCCAGCACACAGCCGTGCAGGAATGTCCAAACAGGACAAGCAGAGCAGCAACATCACTGCAAGAGAAACTAATTAGGGAGGTAAATCTGTGGCAATTGCATAAAGCAACTGTATTGCTTTATGATGGTTTTGTTCCTTTCACATGTGAAGAGAATTTCACTTTTCTGGTAATTACGATTTGGTGTAGCAATAGCATTTCACTGTTTCCACCACCAGCATGCAGTAGATGTATCCCATCTAGAAATCTCCCCAGTCTAAATAAACATGTCTTAGGACTTTAAAATGATTATGTTGGAAGGTGAGTTCCAAATGCTGGGTAAATCCAACAGACAACAAACATCAGGATAGATGAAAAAAATATTTTTGTTTTTAATTAGTATATCCACTTGTTTTTCTATGAGAATCTCAGGGAGGAAAGGCTTCTATGAAAATCATAACTGAGCATCTCTTTTTCTCATGAAACCCTGGCAAAAAATGCTGTATGTGGTGGCAGGAATGACTACCAATCTTTTAGTTTCATTCCAGGAGATGGGTTGAGAAAGTAGGATCCACAACTGCTCTGTTTTTCTCCAGAGAACTGTAACAGTACAGCATTCACACGCACAACACACATGCATGTGACATGGCCCCTAAAACACAATTGTTAGTTCTTTTCCTTGCAGTGGGTGGGTGAAGCTCCAGTGTTCATAAAATGTCTCTTATAAAGGAGAAGTGAAAGACCATTTGCCCAGAACACAGATGAGGAATTATTCAGAGCTAATTCAATAGCTTTTCTTCTCCCCAAACTTCCATAAAATGCAAAATATTTGATAACAATGTAAACTAAAAATTATTGCTTATACTTCTCTATATTAATTTGTTCAATTTACTGCTGTACTGTGCTTTTGATTGCATCTGGAATTATAACTGTGTGTTACAAACAATAAATTCTTAAATGCATTAGATATGATTAAACTTACGAAAATAATCACTGGTGAGCTTAGTAACATACGCTTTTAGCACTAGGGTTTCTTCCTTCCCTCCAGCATAATTTTTTTTCTGTGCTATCAGGAAGGCCTACTACTGAAGCTACCACTGAGCCAGGATGTAGAAGCCACTTCATTATACACTTGAATTAAGATATTTATTTCCTGATAACTAGTGCAAATTTGGACAATGTCATGCATTTCTTTATTTACAGTGGCAACAGACAGTGAAATAAAAGGTTGGCGCTCACACAACAGTTCTATAGGTAATTAGAACCAATAATCATGACAACACCAACAGCAATGTTGAAGCGCATCTCCCCAAATCTTGCTTACAGAAATCACAGGGGATTGTATGAAGCCCAAGAAGAGTCAAGCCTGCAGCGGTTACCTCCTGTAGGCAGCACTGTTTCTGTTTCTGCTCAGAACTGGATGATTTTGGCATCCACTGTCCTACACTGTGCTTTTTCTTATCGATGTTATGGTTTGACAGCCAGGGGAGATGGATGCAGGAATTGCTTCCATGCAGCCAAGACAGGTGATGGGGTGGTCAGACCTGAGGGTCTGCACCAGAACAGGGACCAATGGCATCCACACATCCCAAAGACAATGTGCAGCAGCTGGATGGGTGGGAAGGCCACTGAGCACTGAGCTGCCCGGTGCGGCACGGCAGCCCTGGCACAGGCCTTGCAGCTAGGATCGGTCCTTTTAGCGTCTTGTGGGCAGTGAGAGGCCTCTCCTACAGCTCATCCTTCTGAGCATAGCACAGCTTTGTTAGCCTGGTACAGAGTCCTTCTTGTCAGGGCTCCATCCAGGCAGCTTCTTGTCAACGTGCAACATGGCTGACTAAAAAAATACCAAAACAACCACAAAACTGGTGCCCCCACCACAGAAATGATGTGGAGTTGTTGGAGCTGGTCCAGAGGAGGGCCACAAAGATGATCAGAGGGCTGGAGCACCTCCTCTATGAAGAAAGGCTGAGGGATCTGGGCTTGTTTAGCCTGAAGAAGAGCAGGCTCTGGGGAGATCTCAGTGCTGCCTTCCAGTGCTTGGAGTGGGGTTTATAAACAGGAGGGAGACTGCTTTTTTACATGGTCTGATAGTGACAGGACGTGGGAGAGGGGGAGGGTGTGCTTTATCTAAAAGAGGACATTTAGGTTAAATGTAAGAGGAAATTCTTTACTCAGAGGGTGGTGAGGCACTGGCACAGCTGCCCAGAGAAGCTGTGGATGCTCCATTCCTGGAGGTGTTCAAGACCAGGTTGGATGGGGCCCTGGGTGGCCTGAGCTGGTGGGTGGGAGCCCTGTCCACAGCAGGGGGGTGTGCTGGATGGGCTTTAAGGTCCTTTCTAACCCAAATCATTCTATGATTCTGTGATTCTACATCTACCCTCAGGATGCCATTTCATTGTGACTCATGCCAGACATGTGCCCTGACTGGTCTCTTTGTGCAGTGGTCCATCCTGACGTGGGCTTTCCAGCCCAGCTTTCATCCAGCATTCTGCTTGTGTGCAAGCGTGAAAGGCTAACAAGGATGTGGCAAACAGCTTTATGTCATGAAACCTTTCACCATGCTAGCAGTGCTAAAAATCTTAACATCGTCACTCAGGATGTTCCACATTGGAATTTAAACCATGGTTTGTCATGGTGTTTTTCTCCCTAGGGAATATTTCTTTTGAACCAGAGAGGCCAAGCTCACTGTGAGATTACCAATCTGTCTGCAGCTCACAGTGGCAGCATTAACCTGCACTGGGGCTGAGGGAACACCATTGCTGTATGGCATTCAGCAAGTCACCTCAGCTCTTCTTCCTCATCTCCTCTGTTTCTGTCCTGTCTGTTGTGACAGTGATTGCTTGGGAAAGGTCTGTCTCCAGCTATGTACCAGAAACCTTGATCTCTGGAGCTCACAAGAGCTCTTCATGCCAGTGATTTGGAAACAAACATGACTTGTTACTAACGAAACAGACATAACATAATCAGCATGAAGACAGAGGATGTTGGAACTACTGTTTACATTTTAATCACTAATAACACATTCGTGTTAGAAGATCATTTTCTTGCAGATGATTCACCCAGCTCTGAACAATGCAGGGTTCTTTTGAAATCTGCTTTAGAAATATACATTAGGATCACACAGTTTCATGCCTAGGATCTTCCTATTTAATAAAATCTTGCAATCAAGAGAAAATTTCCCTTCCTTTGATGCATACATAACATTTCATAACTAGATTTATCATACAGTGCATAGAAGAAAGACCTTCCTGCATATTCTCCAGAGGTCCCAAGCAGAAAATCTTCATGTGTGTGCTCAAACTTGCTTCTTAACACACACCTCCGAAATATGGATAAGGAGTAACACCAGGGCTTCCCTTTGAGAGAGCGGCTGCATAAGAAAGGATGTCCTGGTTTGCATGGAACATCCCAGTACAGTCCATTGGAGAACCTTCCCAGGCAGCAAGTGATTCCTTCTCTGCGCTGATGTGCAGAAGGGCTGGAGCATATTCTAGAGTGCCAAATTTTTAGATAGTTGAAGGCAGTGGTGAGATGGATCCTATCCCTGGCCTTCAAGTTTATCTGACCTAACATCAAAGGAAAAGTATAAAAAGTAAACTATGTTTGAGTACCAGGTGCCAGTATCAATGATAATGTATTGTTTCAGTTACCACTGGGAAGCAGCATCTCACTGTTGCATGGTTTTAAGGCTGTTGCATCCCCCACTGACTCGCTGTGAGCAGGCCTTGCCAGCCCAAACCTGCAGTGCTGCCTGGGCAGTCATACTCCTTCAGGTCTGCTGTTCTGCACACTGGTACCTTATTTGAGCAGGCGTTGGGCTCCCTGCACCTTAACTGGTGGGGCAGTGAAGAATTTCTTCATGGAGATGATGGTCAAGTACCGGGATGGGTGGAGTTCCCATCCATGTGGGTGTTCAACAGACATGTAGACATGGACTGAAAGACATGGTTTAGTGATGGGTCTTCTAAGTCAGGATGTTGCTTTAATGTGATCACCTTCTAAATTCTAAATTACTGCTGGCTCAGTCACTCACTATGTGAGCAGCAAGGTACAACAGCCTTCTTTACTACAAGTCCAATGTGAACTGCTGAGGAACAAGCACATACATATCCACTTCTGGCAGTTCTGCTGCAGAGGAGACAACTTCTGAGAAAAGGATGAAGAAAACAGCTTTGTCCTGTAACACCATCATCTGCTGCAGCCAGAGTTCTTTTGTTGTGCTCATTAACACTAACTTAGGGGAGAGCACCTTTTTTTTTGGAAATAAGCCTGTCTGTCAAACATGAAACACTATTAAAACACAGTGAGTTTAATTCAGCACTTTCCAGATCCCCAAGCTCTGTTCCCTTGCCTAGCTGAGACCTGTCGTCAGTGAAATTAGTTCTTTTATCTTAGATTTTGTGATTGCTTCCCCCAAGCTGCTGGTTATATATTTACTGAACTTTTTTTTTAATTTTTTTTTTTTTTTTTACAAAGCCATTGTAACAGCTCTTACTTCCCAGCTTAAAATCAACTTTTAAATATGGCAGCCTTTAAACACATCGGTTTATGTTTTTATCAATAGGGAATGTAGCTTAGTGGAGAGGCTGTTCTATGTCATCTATTCATATTAACTGCATCAGCTGATCACACAAAAATCATGAAAAAAACGACTCAGCAAAACTCCACACATAAACCCACCCCAAATAAACCACTGTCTTTTAATCTAAATTAATAGTTTCAAATAAGAAACAAACCTCCTGAGCAGGCAGCTCTCCAATGACCGCCTGCAGAAGCACCGGACTGCACTCCTGAGAGCTGAGAATGGACAAGTTTCCCTGTCACCACCTCAGCAACTGCTCTCCAGAGATAATCCTGCTCGGTGATGTCAGTTAGCACCTTCTTGGGCACATGTTTCTGTTTCTCTAGTACTTCCTCTCTTTTGGAAAATATATTCTCAGCTGTAGCATTAGGATCTTTTTCTTAATAGGTATCTCTGATATTTGATTTATCCGCCTGCTCACTAGCACTATGGCAGAACTTCTAGATACCATACAGGAGCATGAACAATCTTATTTTTTAAAAAACCTTACATTTTGGGTCCATATTATTTTACAGAATTGGCAGATTTAATTTTGAACTTGGTTTGTTTTTGTTTTGTTTTGTTTTGTTTTGTTTTGTTTTTGTCCTGGTGTAAGTAACTCTGAATCAGACACAGAAGGGAACATAGCAGAAGGCTGGGATAGGGTTTCCTGATAGTAAAGACATGAAAGACCAAGATAAAGATACCTCCACTCCCAATATTATCTCCTGGAAACTACAAACCCAGCAGATGAGAGGCCAGCTGCATGGATACCTTGTGATGCATTTTAACACTGAAACCTAAAAAGTAAAAGAGCTGCACTTCTAGGGCTTCCCTTGCCAGCAGCAATCCCTGGAAAACCCCATAGGAGTGAAAGGATAGAGCAGGACAGTGCCATGGAAAACCCTTCCCTTCCCTTCCCTTCCCTTCCCTTCCCTTCCCTTCCCTTCCCTTCCCTTCCCTTCCCTTCCCTTCCCTTCCCTTCCCTTCCCTTCCCTTCCCTTCCCTTCCCTTCCCTTCCCTTCCCTTCCCTTCCCTTCCCTTCCCTTCCCTTCCCTTCCCTTCCCTTCCCTCCCCTCCCCTCCCCTCCCCTCCCCTCCCCTCCCCTCCCCTCCCCCTCTAGAAATTGGAGACCAACTTGCACAAGTCAACATAACTAACCAAATCCTCCCAGATCTAACTATTTTGAAAAAAAAAAAGACAAGAAAGATTAGTGCTATTATACCTGAAAAAATGCTTTAACACACCTCTGTAGTAAGATCTTTAGTATCAGATTGGGGTAAGATAGACACAGCTTTATCTTTGCGTTAAAGAAATATTTAAAAAAATCAAATAGGCTGTATTGATGGGGAAACAAACAAACAAACAAACAAAAAACCAACTGCTGTGTTCTTCTAAGGCAAAGATTAATTCTTAGCTGTGTAGTAACCCCACAGTCTTGCTCCAAAGAAAGCAAACTGACATACTTTTGAACATCATGCAGCAAGGAAGACGTGTGTAAAGCTCCTGTTCCCAGTTCATGAATGCTGTACAGTTGTGAATTCAGCAGAAATCAGAAACCTCTGTATTTCACTCTTTAACTGCATCCTGCAGTCACGAAGCACTACCTTCTAGTTCCGTCTGTTTCTGTCAATGGGCTTACACCCTAATTTGTGAAAGGAAAATACAGCCTGATTTGCCATCACTGAAAAGCTAAAGCTGCTAACTCTTGCACTAGGCAAGTGCACTGTATTTGCTTTTCCAGAGGAATACTGTAGTCTGGAGAAGGAAAGATTTTTGATGCACTCCAACGTGCTTTTTGCTTGTATTTGAAATTGACCCACAGACCTGCCTATTCATCTTGTTCTGCGTCCATTCAGGGCTAAGGATGGTGGTCTTATTACAGCAAAGCAAATGGAGCACTCTAATGGCGTCCTGTGTGCACTCTGGGAATTCCTCTTCCTCCCACGTCTGTGGTCTGCATTGCCCAACTTCATCAGTGATGCTGAAGGGGGCTGAAGAGCAACTAAAATCTTTCTGCAGCAGAGGTTAAGGAACACTCACTGCAGAGGCTTGCCAGTGAACTCACAGAGCCACAGTGATAAAGCATTTGGGGATTCTAAGTACATTCGTTTGTCTCGGTGCCCTCTTTCCAAATGTTCATGTCAATAGTGCTCCAGACAGATGCTGCATGCTTTTAGCTCTCTCTGGATATCAGCAGAAGCAACAGCCAGCTGGAAATTCAAATGGAGATGATGATGCTCATGGACTGGAAAAGAATCACAGGAACACTTGACTGCATGGACCTGCAGCATGCAACACAGCTCTTCTGTAGCTGCTGCCATCATGTACGTCCTTCACCTGTGCTGTCACATGCGGAAGTTTGCAGACCAACTCCTACAGATGTTCTTATATTGATTAAAAATTGATGTGCATCAGCCTAGGTTGTAGAATACATCAGTAAGTATAGAACAAAATACCACCACCACCAACAAAAAAAAACACCAACAAAAACAGGGAAAAATGTTTAATTAAATGAGATTAAAAGTAACAAATGCACATCTGATTGTAGACGAAGATTCACACAAGGAGGTCAAACTACACGAGGTTCAAAATGGATTAGGAGTGTCCACATATAATTAGCAGCCATTTAATTAAATGAGCTCAGAACACCTCTTCAATTAAACAGGTGCAGTGAGGCAAAACAGGCCTCACCACCATAGAAAAACATATCAAGTCAAAAGTATCAAATGTAGGAACACAGCACGTACAGCCTAATACATTCTCTTTATCAGCTTCAGAGATTATTTTGAAGCATTAAAATGCTAACAGCATTCACATTAAGAAAACAAGCAAGGACAAAACAAGTTTCACTAACAGAATTCATACCACAATTTATACAACCTGAGATTGCAAGTTAGGCCACAAGATTGCTCATCAGGCTAACCAGCCTACAACAAGAAAATTCATTTATGTTTTCTATTTTCTGGCTCTGAGGTTTAGAGGCTTTTTGTTGCATAAATGCCAGTTGATTTGCATGTGGACTCCAGCCTTGCAAATGGACTCAGAAACGCATCCTCAAGGATGCATTGACAAGGTAAGGTGCTTAGTTTACTTGCAAGAAATTCTTGGGTATCCTAAGTCATAAATTGTAGAATCATAGAATTGTTTGAGCTGGAAGAGACCTTCAAAGGCCATCTAGTCCAACTCCCCCGCCTTGAGCAGGGAAATGTAACAAAAAATAGCTTTCTGAAAAGACACAATTAAAGTGTAAAGTGAAACATAATGCAATGCTTATAAATGGATGTCAGAGGGTTGGTAAGACAAAAGAAAAGCTTATTTAACATCAACTTTTAAAGTGACGTGGCACCTATGCTTGGCTCATAGGCAGTGGCATTCAGAAGCTGGTCTCCCAGCTTGGGTAGAAAAGTGCTCTTCCAAATTCAGAAGCTTTTGACAGATGCATCACCACAGGTACCAACAGGATTTCTGTAAAATCCCAGTGTTATGTAACCAACTGAATACTTATTTTTGTGTTTGGAACTCCCAAATCAAACCTGACTGGTAACAAGTGTGTGAAGTTACTGAAAGATGACTATTCCTGGCAAAGAGTTACATGTCAAGTTTTTGTTTCATTTTACAACTTCATGATTATTTCCTAACAAAACTAGAAAAGAACTACCATTAATGAATGAAGAAGCCAGCTGGCAAGTATCATTGGCCTCGATCTGTAAACACTTGCGTACAGGCTTAGCTTTGGTACTGTTCATTGTCTCATTGACTTCAAAGTGATTATCTGCATTACGAACATTTTGTGCACCTGCATTTGCTGTAGTGGACCCATATGTGATAGCACCATGTATTTTCACAGTGATAAACTAAAAACTCCAGTTGCATCATCTAGGCAATTCATCCATTTTAATCATAATGCAGGCAGCGAAGCCTGTGCATCCACCACAACCTCGCCAACAGAGGAGATTCAGATTTCCACACAATTTCACTCATGAGGATGGTGGTTCCTGACCCAAACCCCTCCTAGGCCATCCTGCATCTCCAGAAGAACCAGGACACGTCCTCTGCACTTGTCACCAGGCCGTGCCAACAGGCTGGGCAGCTCCTCTGGGGGTATGTCTGCGTGACCCCCCCGACCTGGAGAAGGGGCGAAGGCCCCACAGCCACGGGGCCACCTCTGCCCTCACAAAATGGGCGCCGAGCGCGGCAGCGGCGCAGCTCCGCGTTCCCGCCCGCCGCGGGCCCCGCGGAGCGGCGCGGCAGCTCCGCGGCCTACGTGCCCCGCTGGCCCTAGGCGCCGGGCCGCGTCTCCCGCGGGAGGCGGAGGGAACGCAGCGGAGCGGGCCGCGTTTCTCCTTCCCCCTTCTCCTCCTCCCGTCCCCGCAACCCCGCGTCGCTCCGCAGCGCCGGGCGGCGCGGCACTCTCCCCGCCCCTCAGCGCCGCAGCGGGCCGAGCGGCGGCGGCGGCGGGGTCACGGCGGCGGCCGGGTCAGAGGGTAAAGGTTGCTCCCCCAGCATCCTCCGTGCTGGATACTCAGCCATCTTGGATCCGCGGGACAAGAAAATTCATGCGGTGAGTCCGGCCCCGGCCGCCCCCCCCCCGACCCCCGCCGCCGCCCCACTCCCCGCCGCAGCCCTCCCGGGGCCCGATGACGGGGGGCCCGGCGTCGGCGCGGCCCGCGGCGGGGCTCTACAGGCCCAGGGCCGTCCCGCCGGGTTTCCGTTTGCTTTTGTCTCCGAGGGGAGCGGGGGGGACGCGCGGCGCCCGAGCCCGGAGCGCAGCCGCAGGCCCGGCCCGGCCCGCCGCCCCCCGCCCTCCTCCGAGCCTGTGGCCGGCGGGGACCGCCGGGAGCCGTTCCAGGCCCAGCCGAGGCCGAGGCCCGGCCGCGCTCGGGCCCCGCATCCTCCGCGGCCGTCGCTCTGCCGCCGCGGCCCGCTCGGCCCGTTCGGGACGGCTCCCGCCCGCTGCCTCTCTCCCCTGCCGGGCCCGTCCGAGAGCCGCGCGGGCTCCGTTTCCCCCCTACGCTGCCGCCGCCTCCCGCCGGGCCCGGCGCTGGGGCGGCCCGGTCTGTGCCGCCTGCCACCGGGTGCCGCCGGGCCCCGCTGCCGGGCGGCGCCGTGCTGCCGGGGCGGCCTTGCGGCCTGCGCCGCCAGGCCTCCAGCGAGTCCCCGGGTGATGAACGGGGTGAGCCGGGGATACTGTCGGCCTGCTTCCTTCTGCAATTTATATATATATATATATATATATATAAATATAAATATATATATATATATATATATATGGATTTTTTTGTTTGTTTTTTTGTTTTTTTGGTTTTGCTTGTGTGCTCCTTTTACACTCTCCTCCTGGTGGCGGTTAAGGTGATGTGTAAACAGGTTCTGGTATTCCCTCAGACGTGTTGGTAAAACAAACTTGAAACGGAGTGATCCCCTGCAAGAATTTGCCTGTATGCACGGTGTGCTCAGTCCGGCCCGGGGGGGGGGGGCACGGGGCAGTGGGTCGGGGTGGGAGCCTGCAGTACAAGGGCTGCAGCTGTGTCTCTGACAGAAGCAGGGGTTTGCCTGCACATACTGCCAGTTGGAATTCCTGTGCTGCTGGCAGTGGTAATTTCTTTGTTTGTAATTTACTTTCTTCAATGAAGTTGCAGGTAACTTTGTTTTGGAGGTTGTCTAATGTGAGATGGTGAAAACATGCTGGTAGGTGTGGAACAGCCATAAGTCTGTTTTATCAGAGAACTTGTTTCCAACTTTGCATAATGTTATCCCTAGAAGATGATCAGAACTGTCTGTGTCTCACTCTTGTTCATGTGTGTGCGTATGCATGCAACTCACATGGGTGAAGGCGGTGTTCCTGCTCCCCTGCATTCAGTACTGTCTGTCAGAGCCCCTTGGCCTGGGGAAGGGAGGTTGAGATGCTCAAACTGCTGTCGCAGCACTCTGAGGGAATCCTCGCCTTTCTGGAAACTTGGATTTGTTTCAGGCTGTTAAAACTTGTAAAGACCTGCAAAAGCAGAGTAATTGTTTAGGTTTGCATTGCAAAGGCATCTCTACTTGGACCTGTACTGGTTGTTAGGTGTGCACTGGGGTACTTGGCGTTCTCTTACAATAGTGTTTTAGTGGAATGTGACTTGAAAGGTCCAGTTTCTTAATCTTTAAGGCTGTGTTCAGTGCCCCACTACTATTGATGATGAGAATTCATCTGGAGTGAAAAATTTCAAGGTGTTAACTGCTTCTAATCTTAGGAAGGGATTTGAATACTTGATACCAGGATCTGACTCACCTGACTTGCAAGTGTGTTTCTGTTTCACTTTTAGGAAGCTGTTGATAAGAGTTTGTTAGCAGGTAAATGTGCTCTGTGCTTTTCTTCTAGAAAGGTAATATCACTCTCAAAACCATCATTATTACTGTTATCTATCTGTGGGTCGATTCTACCAGCAGTGAAAGCAAAAACCCTTGGTTAAGAGCTAGCAAGAAAACACCCACTGAAATTAAAGATGGTTTGAATCCTCTTTAAAAGAGTCTCGTTGTAGAGAATTGGTATTCACTGGGAAGAATAAGATGGTTAATGCGTTGTCCCCTGGCTGCGTGATGGCACCTGGAAGCCTTGGTCTTCACATCAGCCCTAAAAAGCTGTGCGTTCCTCTCAGGCAATGGTAGCTTTCGTGAACTATTTTTGCTATATTTGCTGTGCTGTATTTCTGGCTAGACAGAAGTTGGAAACTTTATTGCATTTTGAGCCTCCTTTGTGTGGTTTTTGTACTTCTGCATTGGCACAAGGGCCATGCTGTGCTATGACTATTGCAGGATTTGTAACCTCACCGTGCTTCTCAACCAGTTGTGTGCCATAACAAGGAGTTCGCAAAATATTTTCTAGCAGAGTTGTTAATGACTCCAGAAGTGAGCAAAATTCAAGGTACACTCTTAGTTAAAGTAGATGTTGTTTGCACCTGCCTTTTTGACGTGATCTGGAAACTTAAGGGAAATGTTGACTTGCTTGTTTTGTTATGGGGTGCATAAGAAGTACACCTAAGCTCCCAATCTTGGTTCTCAGGTAGGTTCTTGTACTTAACTTCTTTGGGGTTATCTCTTCCTGTAAAGCTATGATGTGGCTGAACACAGATTTCAAAGGCACTTAGTAAGAAAACAAACAAACAAAAATCTTGTTCATATATAAATAGAAAAATTCTCAACTTCTTGGTAGAATCCTTGCCATATTTGTTGTATATTTCTGAATCTTAGCTTAGGTACAAATTGGTAGAAAGCTTCTATAGAAGCACAACACCATTACGTCAAAGTAGTATTTTGGGCACAAATTTAAAGGATTACCCTCTAAATGATAGTTTTAAAATTATTTTTATTATGATTATAAATAATAAAATGTATACACAAATGGCAGTGCTTCTTGACAAAGGGCAGGAAATTCAAGTTGGGTTAACTTTGCCTCATTTGGGTTTTTGAGGTGCAAGTAAGTAAATTTAAAAACAAAAAAAAGTATGTAAACATTCTTCTATGTAGCAGATGTTGAAGTTCATCCTGATATCTCAAGTAATTCCAAACAACCTGTTTCACTTGTTCTTTCCCAAATAGGGTTGAGGGTCTTTCTTTTTATTTTCGTAGTTTGTTTTCTGTTGTGCTTCAGCACCTACATTCTGTGTTTGTGTGTTGCATCGGTCTCCTGCCCTGGGTTCCTGTAAAAACATACGAACAACTGAAACTTTGTGGGTAGTCTCATTGACTTAAAAGCACCCACTGGTGTGCTGACAGTTAACCTCTTACATCAGAGCTTTCAGGGTAGAGGCTAGGATGCTGACAACTCAATCTACTTTTATGGAACATTGTAACAGTGTAGAAAGGGGTTGTGTCAAATGAAATTATTGCACAGTGGGATGTTTGAAGTTTTCCTTATGGAAATTTGTTTTTAGAGGTGTTTGTATTCCAAACGTGTATTTCCACGCTAATCAGTAAGAGATTTCTGTATAGGAATTACAGTCTTTATGCTTTTATTTCAGCAATAACAAAAGACCATAAACTTTTCAGATTGCTTTTAATTTGTGTTGTATCTTTCATTTATACTGTTACGTTGGAAGTTGCATGTTGTATGGTGGTAGTTGGTACTAGCTCAGAGCTGAGCTACTTTGGGCCCCAAATTGAGATGGAGATGACCTTTGCCCCAGAGGAGGCTACTGGGCCCCCTCGTGCTGTCCTCTCTCAGTTTGTCTTGAGGTAGCCTTGGTGATCAGCAGTGTTACAGGAACGTGGGTGTTACTCTTTCCTTTTGGCTTGCTCTGGTATCTGACCACTCTTTACGAAGTGTAATGTTTAAAACTTGGTTATAATCAAGAATTTTTTCAGACACATCCTTCTTGTGGTGAGTTATGTTGCAGGAGTTGTACTTATTGATGAATTTCTGATCAATGCCATAGTTTCCTTCTGCTTTCCATCATGGCAGTATTTTTAGCATCATCCTGTACCCCATCTCACAATTCTTTTTGATTGCAGTCAGTAACTTTCAAAGCATATCTGAGGCTCTACCTTCAAATTCTTTGTGCATCTGAAATCAGCAATGGGTGGACATAGAAGTCTGACCTATAAAAAACTATAGTTTATTTAAAATGAAAACTACTATAAACACTGCTATGTTTGTGGGAGATGAAACGGAAACTCGCGCTTGGTGTGACTCTCACTGAGCAGACAGAGCGGCTGGGGCTGAGCGGTGGGGGCAGAGAGTGCTGTCTGTCTATCGGAGTTAGCCCTGAAGTGATATGTGAGCGGTAAGTAATGGAACCCATTTCTAGCTGAGTTCTGGTTTGGAGCATTGGAATAATGCTTTCCCGTGTTTCACTTGGTTGCTTCAAGGGTACTGTGGAGCTAGATGCCAGCAGTCGTTAGTGTGTGTATTTAAGGTAATGTTTATGAACACTAAATGATCCTATACTAAATAAGATAGGTGGCTTTTGTATTCTTTATCCTTACGCATTTCAGAATTTTGTGTCAGTGACACTTTCCTTACAATGTAAAGACATGTATACTTGAAAACAAGAGGTTTCCAGGCACCAAAAAGAAGTCATATGGCTAATTATATTAAAACAACTGCGACAGTTACAAATTATAAACTCTTATTGTTTAGTTTTGTAGTCAACTTCTTGGCAAACAAGTCTTTCTAAGGCTGTCTTGGTAACACTGACAATGATAGCGTGGTATCATCATACATTATCTTTTCTTTCTAAGGATTGTCTGAAGATTCCTGTCCTAGAGCAGAATAACTCGTGCTTTTATCGGTGGGCTGTGCATTTGTCATACAGCCTATGTGACTGTATGAGTTTTTCCTTCAGGTTTCAGTGGAATAGTATTTTTCCATCTTCAGCTTATTAAAACTTCGCTTTGTTTGAGGTGCTGATTATTCTTCATATCTATTTTTAATACATTTTCCATGTTCTAATTTTGAGAAGCATTCTTGCGAAGGGAGCGTTGCCAGGGAATTAAAAAGATGGGGAAAAAAGGGAATGCCAACCTTTCTTCCATTGCCTTGGTGTGTAGGGGACTCACTCGGATGTGCTTCGTTTCTTCCACTGTCCGGTACTGATGTAAGTACTGAGAAAGTACTTGTTGCATATAAATGTTAAAGCAGAAAATGAGCTGTGAAGCAGGTTATCTTATTTAATGATCCAGTAGGCTAAGGAGTACATAGAAGTGGGTCTTTTCTGGAAAGCATATATCATGCTTTGGAGAATGGAGAAGTGCAAATCAGAAAGGTTTTCAAACAGAAGTCTAAACTGCATGGCTCCAGTGTTTGAAGGGTTGAAGAGGTGATGAGCGATTCTGAACATTGGAAGCATTTTACATACGGTTGTGCTCACCTGTAGAATTGTTTAAAGTAAAAAAAACCTGAAACATTTTATACGACTCATTTGTTGACTTTCTTGAGATGGCAGTACTGTTGCTGATACTTGGCTGTGTGATGTACCTTTTGCAACGTGTCAAAGCATTGTCAGAAAATACTTCCGATATTTTGTACTGAAATCTTAATTTGTTGATTTACATGTGTGGATGCACACTTCTAGTGAGTGAATTCTTCAATATCAAACTTACTCAGGTCAGCCTTATGCACTAGAATAAGTGTCTTGTTTTATTTCATGGTGAGAATTCGAAGCAAATTTGGGTTCCTGTGCTGTTGTGATATGGAGCAGACATTCAGGTTTATCTGGGGGGAAATTTTTTGGCACTTTCAGACAGATGTTCTTTGGGCAATAAAGAAGTGAGTTTTATGTACGGTAATTCATGGGAGCTCCATTATGTAAGAACATATATTGTGGGATATCAGTGGGGACGTAAGAAATATTTTGAATTTCTTGGAGGAATAAAATGTAGTTTTAAGGGGTTGGTATCTTCTGAGCTCTCCTATCTCAGGTAGGTGCGTACCATGGCTGTCAGTCGTGTATGCTTTGATGACAAGTAGTATTTTTCATAATGATTTAATTAGGAATTTGCAAAATGTTGGTGTTAAACTTGATCCTAATCTTTTCGTTTTTCTTTGAAGGATGCGTAACTCTAAAGGATGCCTCGTATGAATCTGGCTGATGCTTTTTTTTTTTTTTTTTTTTTTTTTTTAGGGTCTTGACTGTAGGTTTGGTTTCTAATATTAAAATAAATTTGTTTTTATAGCAACAGCTTGATAGGTCTCGAACAGGGATGCTCGGGCATGGTTCTGCTTGGCAAACAGGAGTGAGCTGCTGTGAGGAGCCACCTGCAACTGTGCCTCACCATCAGCGTGCGTGCAGTCCTGCCTGCAGCATCACTGGGCTCATGTATGCCAAGGTGTACCTGTGTCTGGTTCTTAAAGCGGAACCTTTTTGTGAGGTGTGCTTGAAAGCTCGGCAGACGAAGCATCATCTGCAGTCTGTGCTATTAATGTCATTAGCAAAGAGCCTGGAGGGGAATAGTGTAGGCTACGAGCGAAGAAACAGCGGTAGTAAAATCTGTTGATAGTAGGATGTGCTTAATGGATTGTTTCATGACCGCCTGCAAGAAATAAGGGAGGCAATATTCAAGTGGGATTGTTTTGAAGAACACTGTGGTATGTGACCATGAAGTTGGCTGTAATTTTACTTCATTTTTTAAATAGGTAAAAATGAGACGACCATTGATAATGAGAGCTGGTGAGGAAAGAAGAGTGAAGCTGGATGTAGGGTAATGCATGCTGACTTCATTCTGCAGCACTGTGCTTTTTTTAAAAATAAGGCAAACATTGAAGAAGTTTTGATTCAGCTTTTCTCAGGATACCTCATTTGTGGGATTGTTTCGTTTGTCTGTCCCTCCCACTCAGCAGTGTGTGCATATAAAAGTATACGTATGTATGTAAAGTTCATAGTTAACTTTTAACTCAAATTAAGCATTTAACTTACATACAAGGAAACTTTCATCAGAAAGAATTAGACTTCAAAGTCTGGTCCTTCAAGCCTCGTAAAATTGTAACTGGGTACAGGAAATGTGTCAAAATTATTGTGGCCTCTTGGAGAAGAGCTGCTGGAGCTGATGGGAGACGGGTTCTGCAGCCTGTGAGCACATGCAGACTTGCAGAGTGTCTGCACCACTGCTCTCTTCCCTGGAGCAGGAGGGAGTGAGAGAGTGACTCGTGAAGGGATGTGGAAATACGGGAAGGAAGTTGGGGGTCATCGTGGTGTGGGAGAAATATTAAGCAACAGAAGAAGAAAGCTGCAGGAAACCAGTTTTTATTAGTTCTGTCGTTCCTAGAAGATATATCTCTGCTTAAGATCAGTGGTGGTTTTTTGGTGGATCCAAGCGAACTTGCTTAGTCTCAGCTGGTTGGGTATTTTGGGGGGACTGGCAGGAGAGAACTCCAATTGGAATCTCTTTTAATACAGTGCTTCAGCTGAGCAGTTGTTCTTTGTGTGCATTGATGTAACTGTCCGTGGCTCGGCAACAGATTCCAGTGCAGTACTTAATTTTGTAATGTGCTTCTAAAAATAAGCACCTAGTCTTATGTAACACCTCTTGTATTGTTAGCACCTAGAGGCTTCATCCCCACCGGCACGAAGTGAAGTACAATTGCATCCTACCTGATTTTTTCAGCATGGGTATTTACATCTGAAATATTTTCTCTGACAATAACTGTGGCCAGACAGTATTTTTGCTGGTGTTTCAGGAATACCAAGAACCTGGTTTGCACAGTTGGATGAGTTACTCCCCTCCATTTGCTGTTCTGCAGTATCATTTTGGTATATCTGAGAGAACCACCAATTTGAAAGAGCTGTACAGTACTTGAGGCATTTCTGCCTATAATTTAAAGAAGCACGGTGGATTCCTGCTCACAGGTGCACGCACTTCACAAGTTGCACTTTTTGAGGCATCTCACATAATCTGTCTCTGCAGTGGGACTGCAATGGTTATGAAAGTGTGTGGATGCTACACATGTGAAAAGACGGTAATTAATGCGACTATGATGGTAAATGTAAAATATGCTCAGGAGTAAACCTCAGGTTTTGCATTTTTTTTAGTATTTCAGGTGACATTTATAATCAAATGGCATTATTCTCTTAGATATGGCATTATTCTGTTAGATACTTGATGCCTCTTGCTGTAGCCTTAGCTATGCTCTCTTTAATGTGACATCTGTCATGCTTTTTGTGCCACTATCCCGTTTTCAATTATGAATTGAATTCAGGCTACAAATAATATGTTGTTAAATTAAATGATGGAACGCATTATATCTTGCTGACCAGGGGGTGGCACCTGTACAGAACAGACTTGTCATATGTAAATAATTTATGGGACAGGAATTTGATGTGTCAAGAATTACAGCTTTAGCAGAGCAACTTGATTCTCATTTTTCACCACTTCTTGAAGTAGGTACTGTATTTTTATGTTAAGAGCACAGCTGGAATTACAGAGTAGAGGATCAAAAGTTGAATCGGAAAATATGAGGCCAAAGCAGAGTGATATTTATTAGTTGTTCTGATATCGTGTTTATAACATTTTCTATAGCGATGTTTAGGAGCATCCCAAGTGCTTCATTTGATGAGGTCCTTCTCCTTCCCTGGGGGCTCCTGGGGTTCAGAGGTGAGTAAATCCAAGAGGATCTGAGGGCTGAAAGAAATTGTACAACTAAAACACAGTTCCTTCAGTAGCTCCCAATTTTAAGAATAAATGGAGCTTTGTAGATGCTTTTGGTGGTCGTTTTATCTGAGCAGTTCAAATAATTTAGTTTCCTGGCGGTGTCTAGATCAGTGATTCGAAGTTCTGGGGCTTGGGAAGTGCTGTCAGCCCTCAGGCTTCCTTGTAAACCACAGATGTCATCTGGAAAGATTAAAAAAAAATAATTGTAATGCATGGTATTTATTGCACCAGTGGTCTGTGCTTCACTCTGAAGGTTACCCTTGGTGAAGTATGGATTAACTTTGTCCTTCCTGAGGCCAAACAGCATGTGTGTATATTTGGATGGATAGACACAGGGCATTTCTGTGTGGATAGGTCTTATTTCTACACCAGACTCTGATTGTTCAGCGGGAGGGTGGGCAGAGGCAGTATGTGGCAGTGTGCTGCCCAGCCTGTCACCCTGTGCCTTCTCCTCTTGGCGGAGGATCTTTAGAGAACCCTGTCGTCCTCACCTGAGGGTTGGGGAAAAGCCCAGTGAACTCTGCACCCCCCTTTGTGGAGCCCTGGGGATGCCATCCCCTCAACACTTGGTGAGGAGGAGGGCCTCCTGTTTGTGGAGCCTTCCTGTGCCTCTGTGTGAGTGAGGAGCAGGATGCTTGACATCAAGTTGTTATTCGGCTTTGCTTCATTGATAGCGAAGTTTCTGCCATTTTTTATTATTATTATTATTTTTTTTTGATTCTGTGCTCCTCAAGGAGCCTTGGGTTGCGGGTGGAGACGTTTTACACTCCTCACACAACTTGCTATTTATCAAAGTTCTAGATGTTTGCGAAAGATACTGTGCCCCCACTTCCCTCTCTAAATCAGGTGATACCGTGACACACATCAGGTTTCTTCAGTGGCTGCCCTTTTGAATTGCAGCCTGCAGAATGAATGGATGGTCTTCTCGCTGAGTAACACAGAGTGGGAATGAGCTCACATCCCTCTAACGCTGCCCTTCTGTTGCTCTTCATAAAATTGTGTGGGTATGTTTTGATCTTTACGAAGTGTGGATATTTGGGTTGTGAACATGTTTTCTGTGGAAACTCTCTTAGTCATTAATAATTGTAGTGACACATTAAAATATCTCTTACTGTTCTTTCTGCAAAGGGAAAAATTGTAAGAGTGACAGATTTCACTTGGAAAATAAGCTTCTGAAATTGATACGCATTAAGAGCATTTAATCATAATCCAGTTGTCAATGCTAAACGCTAACACTGAAACAGAAAAAAATGAATGGGGGTCTTGCCTAACCAGTTATCCTCATGCTTTGTAGTGTCAAAGCCAGAAAACATCAAGTTTTGACTTGTTTAACCAGGCAAAAATCCCTCCGGTGTTGTGCTGCTTCTCTCCGAGTGCAGCTTACTGCTTTTCTGCCCACATGATTATTATTTGCTTTTCTTCTTCTGAAGAACCACTTGGTGTTTTTCTCATACAATTGACAGTCCACTGCTGTTAGTGTAACTGTGCTGTCCTGGAACGTGATCGAGGGCTGCTGGTGAAATGGGTTCCATGTGGATTCCAAGGCAAGTTGTTGTTTGGTGCATGCCATCCATGTCCTGCTTTTGTTAGCAGTCTGACCTCTGTGGCCTCTGTAAAACTTGCAAAATAAAACTGGCAAGAATCAGTGATACAGAAGACTAAATGAGTAATGTTAATATTTCCCTTGAGACTCGTAGTGATACTTTGTAATTATACCCATGTTATGAGGAGTTAAATTGGATTTGGGGTCGATGTATGACATGTTAGTGTTAAAAATCTATGTAATGCTGCTGAAGTGCTCATGTATCCATTATGTATTCATTTTATAATATTTTTTTTTTGTAACTTCAAATGTGCTTTGAAAGTTTAGCTATTAAAGATTTGCATTTTTTACACTTAGTGCAAGGAGCTTTAAATTGGTTTACTGTATGAACTGGGAGAGGAAGTGGTGTGTTCCTTCAAGCGTGATGAAGGTGTTCCAAGTGCTAGTATATGCGTATGATGCTATGAGCTTAATTTGTATCTGAGGATGAGTGTTTTAGGTCAACACCAATGACTTCAGCTGCTCTTTTTTTTTCTTCTTTGTTGTTGTTGTATCCCATGTTCTCTGAAGTTCTGTGTCCTTTTTCTGCCTTCTGTGTGGTTTTGTTGTGAGGTTGTTGTGTTGGTTTTTGTTGTTGTTTTTCCTGTCCTTCTATGTCTCTTATGTTTTTATCTGTTCTTTTTTTCTCTTTCATCACTTGTACCATCCTTAACTGCAATTTGAGATCGAAAAGCAATGTTTTGGATTCTTCTGTTCTTCCTCATGTGTACTCTTTGTATTGCTATGTATCGTAAGATTGTAAACTGGGAGGGATGTAGCGTACTGTTTATATGACTGCTACAAACAAACCCCTCCCTCAGCCATTACATAAAGCTCTGCTCAAATGAATGTTAAAGTTGCAGACTCAGGGCTCTGATATTAAGAAATGCTGGAGTGAAGGTTTTCTTTCCCATCTTGAGTCAGGTTCCATCTGCCTAGTGTTACTGCAGTATTCTGACCAAATGCTGTTTTTTCCCAAGGGACTTTGGCCTCATTTGTTCAACAAGATGCACAGTGTTCACTCACTGGATAGATAGATTGTCAGGGTTTTAAATTCCATTATTCAGACCAGACCATCCAAAATCATAAGTAAATTCCAGATTAACATTTCCTTCCTGGAAAGGGAACTGAGATATTGACTTATTGGGGGCACTTCTTAATATTTCGTAACAGAAGTACCTCACCTTTCATTCACAGTTGTGAAAGGTTAATGCTTCTGCGCAGACTCTTGAATGACTTCAAGCAGAAAGCACTTACAGAAATCTTTGTGTGGCTCTCCAAATGTTACTGCAAAAAAAAAAAAAAAGGAAAAAAAAAAAGGTCTTAAGAGGCAGGCCTAAAATCAATATAGTATGTGACATTTAAACATCTCAGCCAGACACGTTGTTTTCTTTCTGTAGTCCTCTGCCTCATTAATTATAAGATAGAGGCATGTCTTGACAGTGATCCCTGGTCACTTGGCTGTACACCAGGAGGCTGAGGAAATCCAGCAATGGTGGGTATGGCTCCAAGCTCTGGAGCTACACATGCTGTAGTGGCTGCATCTCCAGGGCTGCCCGCCAGCTGCATCTCGCACGTCTGCCTTCTCACTGCTGTTTCTTTTTCTGTTCCTGTTCTGACCTCTTAATTCCTCTTTTTACTTCACTCCTAGCCTGCGCCCTAGCTGTGTCCCTGACGGCACACACAAGATTTTTAGGAGAATTCACCTCTTTCAGTCCTAGGATGAAGTGTCCTTAGCTGTGCTGGTGTCACAGAAGGGAGAAGTTGTGAAATCCTGTACGTCTCTCTGTGTCTTGTGCGAGCAGGGTGGGTCTGCAGCTGGGCCAGCCTTGAGCAGTTCTCCCTTGTGATGCACACACCAGGATAAGGACCTGACCTTCTCTGCACCGCTGCATGGCCATTAGCAGCTGTAGTGTTCCAGCAGGTTTTAAACTGTTCTTGGCTGGGAGCGAAAGGGTGCGTGGAATATTATCCTATTTAAAAACATTCAGAAGTGATTGAGCTGTCTCAGCTGCCTTCAAAAAATAAGTTTGAGTTCAGTCTGTGAGGTGGTTAAAGGAAGTATTTGGACATGTAAGGCCCATGCTTCCTGTAGCTGAGCAAGGTGGATTACAAGCAGCGGCTTCTAAGTATTACTGCCTGCATAATATAACTGCTCTTTAAGGTAAAAACCAAATCTATATGTTGTTACAACATCTTCTTCCAAAGCAGTGCATTTGAAGGCAGTTTAAATAAGGCTCAGAAAAAAATATATATATTTCATATGCATGCAAGTACTGAGCAGTTCTCTGAATATGAAATACAGCAAGAGCTGTAGAAAACTTCTAGAAAATCTGTGGTTCAAAAGTATTGTGCTAACATCAAATTATAGAGTTGTTTTCAGAATTCCTAACTTTGAAAGATGATATGGTTTTAAAAGCAAGTTATTTGCTCTGAAAGTGCTTCTGCTCTTTCAGTGTTTTTTGTTTTCTGAAAAGAATCTTCACTTGAGAAGAAAGCTTTTGTTTCAGGAGCAACTTGACCTGCAGCTCTGTAGGAAGATTACTGACACTTATGAAAATGGACGAGAAAGTAGAGGGGTGGGGAGCTGTACCATCATAGGTAAGGAATGAGTGCCGTTGCTACATCTAAAGAAAGCAAAAACAAACAAACCCTACAGTCCCACCATACTCTGTAGAGGTTTTTTTTTCCGTTTCTGTTGCAAGTGAAGATACTTGAATTGTCAGGGCTGAGGAAGGTTATGTAAGGAGGGAAAGGAGTGATGCAATTAAAATGTGTTAGTTAGAATAGGAGTGAATGTTCTCCAGTGAGGTGAATTTTAGTTTTATTTGGTGTGTTCACTTGCATTAAAAACGTCTTCGCTGTTTTCATGATAGATGTTCAAGTAATATATGACTCATTTTCTGTTCCTCTTTGTGTTTTACAAGTGAGGCAGTTAATATCTAGACTTGACTATAAATCTTCTGGTATCAATTTAAAATCCAGATTTATCCCACGTATCTTCCAGCGCTATATTTCTTTGCTTGAGGTGAAATTTCTCTCTTCTTGCTTTAGCTGGCTGTAGAAGGTGTAGGAAGCCAGGCATCTTCAAGACCAATAAAGGAAGAGGGAGGAAGAACTTCATGCGTATCCTTGAAAACACATGTATGCCAGAAATGAGCATCTACTCTCTGAGCAAATAAGCATAGCTGAACAGTGTGTTTTACTGTCACGTCTTTCGCACATTATGCAGTCAGCATAACTGGTGCTGAACCCTTTTCCTCTCTTCCAGACTGCACTTGTGGCAATACAAATATAGTAAATTGGTTATGCAAATATGCCACAGATAACGAATAATCGATGATCCTCTCTAGGTTGGACTTCACAGTGTTGTTCTGACGTTGTGAATTGTTGGACTGAATTGCTTGTCCTTTTTATGTTTGAGCTATCAGGTGGAGGGATTTGTTTTCTTCATATGCAGCTATATTTTCTGCCCAAAACCCGGAGTTTTGGTTAAAAATCTTCCTATGCAAATAGGTAGTAGTAGTGCTGGACTTCTGCTCAGGCATAGCAGCCTGAATACATTTTCTATTGCTATAGCAGTTATGCCATAAGTTATTAACAGTTGTGAAGCTTTTGAATCATCTTAAAACAAATAAATAAATGCGGTCCGCCCAACATGTAGTCACCAACAGTCTTATGGGATTAGTGTTTTTTTGAGCACTTCCTCTGTGACTGTGAGAGTAGTGTTTGTTGAGATTACAAATTAGACTGCGGTTGGAATCTTTTCCTGTAACGGATCAGTTCTGGATTCCTCCTTTCTTCTCCTCACTCTGTCAGGCCTGTGTTGTGGTTGTTGTCCCCCTCAGCGAAGGGCCTGCATCAAATTAGGCTTTGTTTGCTGCTGCGCCCACCTCAGGCACAGCGCCTCTGGGATCTTTCCTCCTAAGCCTTCTTTGTCTTGGGAAACTTTGCGCTGTAGTTTATAAAACTTATTTAGATTCTTTTGGCTGAGAAGTGTAATGAAATTTTAATGTGTAACTTTATAATGGTGTGTAATGTTAGTGCATAATTTTGTAAGCTCTGTAGACACTTAATTTGTGCTTCCCCCCTGCAGATGCATACGTATATAAATCATTACCAGTTTTGGCTATAAATGTTTTCAAGTTACAGTTTTGTTCTTGGGTTTAAAGAATTGAAATAGCATTAATTGGATTAAGTGTAAAACGTGCAGAAGAAAAGGTTTGTGAACCATGTGATTTTTGTTCAGTAAACAATTCAGCGTACTCAAATGTGCTTATCTCTGGATTTATTGTGAACAAGCCATCAGTGGGTCAGGACACTAGCAGCAGTAAGTTAGCCTAAGGTACTAGCCTTGGTTATAAAAATCTCCTTTAAAAATGAGGTAGAGTTCTTACCACTGACTTCTGCGTCTGAGCACAGTTCTGCATCAGACTACCCAGTCTCTCTTTTTCATTTTTTTTTTCAGTTGAAGTTTCATCTGTTCATATCAAGTTTTGTGGAGCATACTCAAGAGTCACAGAGCTTGAGAAACATTTAGGTTCCTCTTTATGGTGTGCATGTGTTCTTTAAATGAGCTACTAGAATCATAGAATCGTTTGAGTTGGAAGAGACGCTTATTAAAGGTCATCTAGTTCAACTCTGCTGCAATGAACAGGGGCACCTACAGCTAGATTGGGTTGCTCAGAACCTTCCCCCACTCCCCCCAAGCCTGACCTTGAGAGTCAGCAAAAACGGGGCATCTACCACCTCTCAGGGCAATCTGTTCCAGTGCCTCATCACCCTTATTGTTGAAAAACACTTCCTTAGGTCCAATCAAAGTCTCCCTTCTGTTACTTTGAAACCATTTCCCCTTGTCCCATCGCAACAGACCTGGCTAAAGAGTCTGTTCCCTTCTTTCTTAACAGCCCCTCTTTAGATATTGACAGGCTGTTCCCAGGTCTCCCCAGAGATTTCCCTCCTCCAAGATGAACAGCCCCAGCTCTCTCAACCTGTCCTCCTAGGGAAGGTGTTCCATCCCTTGGAATATTTTTGTGGCCCTCCTCTGAACTCACTCTTAACAGGTCCACATCTCTCCAGTACTGAAGATTCCATATCTGGACACAGTACTCCAGGTGAGGTCTCAGCAGTGCAGAGTAGAGGGCAGCAGGATTGCCTCCCTCAGTCTGCTGACCATGCTCCCTTTAATGCTACCCAGGGTAGGGTTGGCTTTCTGGGATGCAGCTGACACTGCTGGCTTGCCATTGTCCAGCTTGCTGTTCCCCTGTACTTCCAGGTCTGTTTGAGCAGGGTTGTACTCTGTTGTTACGTCCCCCAGCTTGTACGGATAGCAGGAGTTGCCACAACCCATGTGCAGGACCTTGTACTTGGATTTGTTTAGTCTCATAAAGTTCTCCTGGGCCCACTGCTCTAGCATGCCTAGATCTCTCTGAGTGCTATCCTGTCCCTCAGACATGTCAACTGTACCACACAGCTTGGTGTCACCTGCAAGCTTTCTGAGAGTGTACTTGATTCTACTGTTGATATCATTGGTGAAGATATTAAAGAGCACCGGTTCCAGTACTGACCCCTGAGGAACACCACTTGTCACTGATCTCCATCCAGAGATTGAGCTATTGGCCACCACTCTCTGGGTACGATTTCACAACCAGTTCCTCATCCATTAAACAGTCCAGCTATCAAATGCGTATCTTTCCAATCTGGGGAGAAGGATGTTAAGGGGGATCGTGTCAGAGACCTTACTGTCCAGATGGATCACATCAGTGGCACTTCCCTTGTCTGCTGACATAGTTGTGCCACCTTGAAAACCATCAAGGTTGGTCAGTTGAAACCTGCCCTTAAGTGTGGCCATGTTAGCTATCCTGTTTCACCTCCGTCTCTTTCATGTGCCTTACGTGGTTTCTGGGAGGATCTGCTCCATTAGAATTTATGACTGTAGGAATGTGCTTAAGATTGATAAAACCCACCGCAAACTTCTGTCGTAAAAAGTTTTTAATGGTAGAAGTCTCATTTTCTGAAAAGAGGTGGATATGGAAGTGGTTAAGGGAGCCTATATTAGTGCAGCAGAAGCATATTGCTCCCATATACTTCATGTTACTGACACATGTTAATCATGATGTACTTCAAAGGAGTAAACTACTGAAACAATTCCATTTGTTTATGCTTTTATCTTGGGATGTTTGGTCATAATTTAGGAATGCTTTACTCTGAAAGAGAAGTATGAGTAGTTTAATTGAATTTAATTGGAAACTTCTACTTTAAAAAGTTTTTTATTATTATTATGTATACACTGCAGCCATTCTAAATGACATTAAATAGTAATTATGCCAATTAAAAAAGATTATGATCTTTCATGTTTGGTGGAAACTTTGAGCTTAATGTTTCAGCTGTTTTTGAAGATTTTTGATGGACCAGTTCTTTTTAAAAGCTGAATTTATTGTGTTAAGCATCAGCCTCGCTAGATTTCGAGTACTAACGCCTCTAGTTTGTTACAGGTAATACATTTGAAGATGGTGAGGTTTTTTTGGTCCCTCCCTTATTCTTTCCCCTGTTAGAGAAAAGTCTAGAGTCTTCTGGAATACTTCCAGTCTTTAAATTCTGCAGTGATAATTGCATTCCTGATTTGTAAATGTGAGCAATGCTAAAGACACTCCAAAACTGACATGATGCCGTCAGGTACACGTTATAGAATCAGGCAACCATTTTACAGTATCCCTCAAAACAAATGGTATATAACACAAAATTATGGCTGTACTACAATTATTTTACTACAGTTTGCTTTCTTGTTGAATTCAGTAGATAGTCCTCAAATGAACTTCTTTATTGTATGTTCTTCTTACAGCAGTTCTGAGAAATGTTGAATCGCACCGTAGCAGTTTAATGGTGCAGAGAACAGGCCATGGTATCCCTAGCCATGGTAGAAGGGTGTGATCCTGTCCTCAAGATGAGAGTGGCATGTAAGGGAGATAGAGAATTTAAAAGTATTATATTCTCATAAACATATTTCTAGATTGTGTTCAGACAGGAGACTGGCAGTACTGCCTCTCATTTGTTCCAGGAGGCACGTTTGTGGAGCAAACACCTTGTATTATTTAGGTGCTGAGAAGTACAGGAGACGCTAAGTAATGTCATTGTTAACCTTTGATCTGGCATTGTCTAGCTTTCCTTTTTTAGGACCTTCCCATAGGACTTGTCCCGTTATGTTTAGATCCAGGAGGTGTCTCCTGAAATGCTATTGAAAACTGTTCATTGCTGATGTGATTTCATTTCTTGCAGCTGGTGTCTCAGATCACCGTTCCATGGGGTGAGAAATAAACCTTTTCTTAGAGTTGTTCTCCCCGTCTACCCCTCTTGGGAATGCCCATATTGCCAGTCATAGCCTGTGAAAGGTATTTTGTGTAGGAAGTTGAGAACTTTCGATGGAGAGATTTTTGAAAAATATCTTGGGAATAGAAGAGAAATGAAGATCTTGGATGGTCTGGACTGTTTATGGAAGTGGTGTGTTCTTCTCAGTTTGAAGTAAAAGACAAGCAGTTATGCAGGGTGCCAGCTTCCTCGAGGAAGATGTTAGTGAAGAATGATCTACATCCAATGTATTTTACCTCTGTGGTGTTAGCCTTCTGAATGAAATGTCAACCTGCAAAGCAGTGGCTTTGATGCAGTCATGTTTGAACAGAAAATTTATGATTGTGGCTGCTGTAAAGCGCTTTGCTTTTTCTTCCTCTCCCCAACCCCCATTCATAAAAGCTTCTTGGCAAGCAGTGGCCAGCCAGCGCAAGTGTATGTATGATGGGGAAATGAGCAAATAAATAAAGAGATCCTGCCAGCCTGTGAACTGGCTGCAGAGTTACTGTGAGAACGAGTGGCGAAGTTGGTTGGCAGATGCTGCTCCAATAAATCTGGAAAGTCGTTTTTTCAGTGTTCATTGCTAGACAACTTGCAAGCTTTGCCTTAGGCTCTAACAATTATCTCTGATTTCCAGCAAGGCAGTTGAATTAAAGAGAACTGCTTTGTCAGGAAGAGGCAGGAACTAGTTTCTAAAGAGATCTTTCAGGTAGTTTGCTGGGCTCTTCTCCAGCATAACCTTGTGTAGGAAGCTACTGCTCTTATAGGTCATTCCCAGAAAATTCGATTTTTGGAGGTCACTGGACACGTCATAGACGAAACAAGATCCTGGATCACAAACTCAGTTAAAGGTGTCAAAGCGAGATGTGCATCTGTTTGCAATGTGGCGAATACCTCACTGAGTATCTGTTGGAAATAGTCTGCGTCAGGGTGAAGGATGCCTTTTTCTGAAATTGTAGAAAGCATGCTTTTGCACAACATCTCCATTTCTGCATTCTTATTCTGCTTTGGTACCCACTTTAAGGTGAGTGCTGTGCCAGGAAGAGCAGGTGGACAGAAATGTCCTGTTGCTTTCTGTGTCACTAGTACTTTTTAATGAGTTTGCTGATAAGCTACTAACTCACAATAGAAAAGGTGTGTTGGGACTGATCTGCAAAATGAGGTAAGAGAAACTTCACAGGAGAGAAACCTGAAATCTGTCCTGTCACTTTGCTCTGGACATTATCTCTGTACATGCCCTGTCCAAGGTTAGCCTTCTGCATTCTTCTTAGCAGTGAAATCATTTCTCAACATCTTTGAGTGAGTCTTTTCTAGGACAGTAATTACAAACTGTCAGTCAGGATCAGCTCCAGATGCTTGTTCCTAGAAGCTTATAATTCATTCTAAGTAAAATACTGCAGGAGAAGGGAAGAGTGTGCATAGTAACATGTAATGTTGAAATTTTATATAAAGCACTAAGTATTCTGATGTGTCCTTCCGTAAAGGAATGGCTGTTAATATACTGCAATCCAATTAGTCTTAGCGTAGCTTGGTTCGTAACGGTGCTTGCATAGTGGCATGTTTTTTTTTTTAATTTAGAAGACCTTTGCTTTTAAGACTTAGAAAGTGAGCTTCTTTCTTTGGTTGCCATCAAAGTATTATTAGTGCCTCTTATAAACTGCTGAGCAAAATGCTATTCTGATCCATTATCAAAAATAGGTGCGTGGAGTGTCATAGACTGTACTGAAACAATAATCTGACATCAAGTGTTTTTGCATTATCATCTGTAAACCATTTAAATAAAGGTTTGCCTTAGGAGAAGTAATTGTAGCTGTACTTTCACATGCTAAATGCAATTAGGTTTTTCTAATTTTGTTGGATAAATGCAGGTGCTCTGCAAAGACTGTCATGTTTGTTGAAGAATTGTAAGGAAGTGTTGAAGCTGAAGAAGCCTTAGTGTACCTGGCCCAAGACAGTTATGCAGGTGGTCATTCAATTATGATAGAATGTGCTATATTATTTAATGTGAAAACCAGCTTTTCTTGTAATTCTTGTGTGAGAGGAATGTTATTACCAGGGAGTTTTAAACTGTGATGCTGTTCTTGTAGTTATTTTTGTTCTTCTGTTTCCCTTTGGATTTTTTTTCCTTGCTATACACTTAAAACAAGAGGAAGGAAAAATGAAGGGAAAAGGGCTCTTTTACACTTCCCCAAAGTAACGTAATCTTCAGATTTTAATTTTGGAATAGGCTCGGCTATGCTGACATCAGTAGGATCAGTGTGTCAAAACACCCTCGAGAGATTGGCCCCAATCCCAAACTGACCGTAGTACCAACTGCACTTAAGACGTACTCGTTTGTCATTTGGCTTCACAGAGGCTAGCTGTGTGTATAGTGTTTTGAGTTGAGGAGTAGGTTATAGGAAAGTAAAATAGAAAAGTGATTTAAAGGGCATTACTGATTATTTCGTGTTGATGTTTTTTAATTAGACACTAAGTATTTTACCACGAGGCTGCCTTCTTTATTCATATCCTTTTTTCTCTTTGCGTTTCTGTCGTTGATCTCCACTTTGCTACAAAAACTCTTTTGCGAAGATACTTTGCTTGTTTGTTCTCCTCCTTATGTCCTCTACTGTCTGGTGACTCTTTGGGGTCGATTGTTTTTGCTCCTGGTGCTGCTGAGTGCTGCTCTCGCTCAGGGCAATTGGTGTGCCGGAGTGGGACACAGCGTGTGTGTGGGATGTGCAGGATCCAGGCAGTGCCGTTAAGAGTGAAACTAATTATCTGCGAAATGCTTTCAAACCCAATAAACAGAAATATTTAAAATATTTTCAGTAAGTTTAGCTGATGAAAAAGCATTTGTTTGCAAGTGGAACTGGCAAGTGCGTAAGTTGCTGTTTTGTGATTTTAACCAAGTCCACGACAGCTATTTATTGAAGTCATGTGCCCTTGTCTGTCTGGGGAGTATGTGTATGTGAAAGGTGGAAGCACAGCTTCCTATTCTTGCAATAGGAAGTCCTTCTGAGGTGGACATCACTTCTGTGCTGTTGTTGTGTTACTGTAAAATTGCTGTACCAGCATCCTAAAAATAAGGCCGCTTCAAGATTGTCTAATATATGTTGTGTTCTGTGGATTTAAATAGTGGTGAATAAAATGCTTGAAACATTCATGGGATATTGTGCTGCGGTTGGGCTAAAAGAAAACGTTGGAAAGGAAGGCTACACTACCATGGGTGGGTTCTGGTGGACAAAAAGCTTGGCACAAGCCAGCAGTGAGTGCTTGCAGCCCAGAAGGCCAACTGTATCGTGGGCTGCATCAGAAGAGGGTGGCCAGTAGCGTGGAGGAGGGTTGTACCCCTCCCTTTGCTCTGCCCTTGTGAGGCCCTGTTTGGAATACCGTGTCCAAACCTGAGGTCCCCAGCACCAAAAAAAAGATGCATAGCTGTTGTGGTGGATCCACAGAAGGCCACGAGGGTGATGTACCATGAGGCCGTGAGGTTGGAGTACCTCTGGAGACAGGCTGAAGGAGCTGGGCTTGTTCAGCCTGGAGAAGAGAGTGCTCTGAAGAGACCTCATTGTGGCCTTCTACTACCTGAGGGGAGCTTATAAACAGGAGACTGACTTTTTACCTGGTCTAATAGTGATAGGGTGAGGAGAACAGTTCTAAACTAAGAGGGGAGATCTATGTGAGAAAGAAATTCTTTTCTCAGGGTGGTGAGGCCCTGGCACAGGCTGCCCAGAGAAGCTGTGGATGCCCCGTTTCTGAAGGTATTTGAGACCCGGTTGGATGCAGCCCTGGGCAGCCTGAGCTGGTGGGTGACAGCCCTGCCTGTGGCAGGGGGTTGGGAATTGATTTCATCTTTTAGGTCCCTTTCAATCCAAACCATTTTGTGATTCCATGACCTTAATGATGGTAGCATCTGGCTGTAAAGCAAAATTACTATGCTGGTGTTTGCCTCTGCTCAGCTAGCACAGCTGTGATCTTGTAGCTCCACCTAAACACAGTGTTTGAAACAAGAAGGAAACTTGGAGCAATCCTAGTCTCTTGCAGGAAGTGGAAAGAAGGGAATTCAGTTTTGGTGTAAAATTTGATGTAGTTGCAATGCTGTGTACTGAAAACCTTCAGATGAGAGCCATAAACTGTGCTGCAGAGTGCCAGGAGGGGCCAGGGCCGGCATGTCCCGAACTGCAGCCTGCAGAGCTGTGCTGTCATTTCAAGGTGGTCACGGCTCATTTCCACAGCCGCTGTGGTGCCAGCGCGGCCTTTGCTTCACAGCCTGGTTTAAGAGCACTGCATCCAGCAGGCTGAGGAATATCTGGTTAACTTGTTCTGTCTCTGTGCAAACTTTGTATTGAATGTAATAGTGGTTTAGCAATGCTAAAAAGTATAAATTGCTTTTGCTGGTTTCTTGTAACAATTCTTTTTCCTTTCAGGCATGAGCCTAGTGATTATACTGATATTCTCATATACCCACAGCTCCTCAGAGCAGGCACCACTTCTCTGTGCTTTGTGTTCAGATAGAGTATTCTTGGTGCCATCTTATTTCAGAGAGTGCTCCAGCCTCAGGTACTGGTGTGACACTGGCTGTACTTTGTAGGTTATAATGTCCTGTGTATTAAACGCAGAAGGAAGGGAGGTGTCCCACAATCTCAAGAATTTTCTGCAGTAGCTGAGATGCTGCCTGCTCCTGTGGCCTTCATGAACACAGCTGTATTTTGCTGTATACTTCTGTTGCTTTGGCAGATGAAATGAGAGCTCCAGCTTCCTGGGAGGGATTTTGATATTGCCTTCATATATGGCTGTCTTGATACGACTAGAGAAGTTTTAATAGTC
The DNA here is from genome assembly GCA_030625065.1 of Alectoris magna. NCBI lineage: Eukaryota > Metazoa > Chordata > Aves > Galliformes > Phasianidae > Alectoris > Alectoris magna. The sequence continues at coordinate 162,593,893 of CM060560.1, read as the reverse complement.
TGAGTATCGAGGGATGGCTGTTATAAAATCACTCATGTGCAAATACATATGTGTTTGGCAAGATGCTTGTAGCTGCTGTAGCAGATCAGCCTTTAGTAAACTCGTGCAGTTTGACCTGAAGCTGATGATTGTTCATTCTGTCATAGAGTCAGCTTTACAGTTTAATCACTGAACATCTTCTTTTGCCTTTTTTTGTTGTTGTTGTTGTTTCCTCCCAAGTAATACGGTTTTTTGTGCTGCTCAAGGACTTCAGCTTTGGTTTTTCCTTAATCTCTGTTCAAACTCGCAGAAGAGTGTTGCCAAACTTGAAGACTTCACAGGCGTTATGTTTGGTACCCGTGACCCAGCATTTTTCCCACTGCTGATATATTGTCAATCTTTTGTCTTACCTGGCTACAGTTTCCTCATTTCACAAAGCCTTTTCTTTGTAACCTTTGCCCTGTTCTTGATACATTAGCCAGGTGTCTCAACAATCCTGATGCTTTCTTACAAGTCACCACAGCCTTTCCTTTTCTGCAGTCAAGTTGTAGAATGTGAAACTAAAAGAAGTTTAATTGCATTGCAGAGGGAGAGAATTTTACAGCCTGTTCTAGTATCAAAAAGGAGATAGATGCTGGGGGGTTATCTTTTCCCTTCCTTTTTCCTGTTGGCATTGGGACTGGCTGTGCTGTAGACCAGTCAGGAAAGAAATTGATGTATTTGTTAATTTCAAGGTACTGGAATGCAAACAAGGCAGAAAGTATCGCAGAGGAAGTATCTATATTCTATAGCAATGCAGATCTACTATCAGAAGGTCAATCATTTTTTATTTATGTTAATATTACCTGCTTTGTAATAATGAAACAGGTCGTTCAAGGGACTCAGAAAACTGTATTTCTAAACGGTGTTACTGACTTGAAACATCTTTCTGTCTCTAAACCATGTACAAAATGCTCAGAAATCGTGTTCATATCTTGTCAGTTTAATGCAGCTAACTGGGGTGATTGCAGACACATCTGTGAAGGCTTTTATGCTGTGGTGGTTTCAGGACCATTATGTTTTGGCAGTAAAATAGTTGCCTAGTAACTAATCCTTTGCATTGGGTGTCCCCTAGGACTGTCTTTCGAACTGGTTACACCTTGCAATTTGAATTGCTCTCATTTAATCTAAGATGGGATGCAAAGGTCTTGCAGTTCAGAGTTTCTCTTTCCAGGGAAGCAGAAATGTCTCATCAGTTTGCTGTAACTCTCATGTAAAGAGAAGTGGCTTTGGGTGGTATGGTGGTATGTATCAATATAATATGGCAACGTCAAGGAAGGAAATATTGGGAAGCCACATGCTGCTAACCAGGGCCAAATAATTAATATGTCAGGATTCAGCTATATGTTCAGTTTATTGTCTGTGTGTTCTGAATACGATAGCAAAGGTCTGTGATGTAATGCTTTTGGGTGAGAGTGGGAAACTGGACTGGTGTTTTAGAGGCGGGCATCTACGGATAGGCCTTTGTCAGGTCTGATATTCATTCAGAGAAAAGTTCCTGAAATGTCAGTTTCATTGATTTCAGAGCTGAAGTGGTGTGTGTTGGAATTTGATCCCCTTAATAGAGTGCTGCTGCAGGAACAGTGTTGTCACCAGGCCAGGGATCAGGCTGCTTAAGTGCTACTGGTGCTTTGGCCTCTTGTTGGGAACGTGAAGATACTTTTGGTTTCCTGTTAGCATCGGTAATGCTTCCAAATTTTAATCTTTCCTGATGTAGAGTTTGGATTTAAGATTATGGTTGCCTGCGGTGGATATTTTGAAATCTTAGTAATAGGAGAACCACTGGGAAAACAGCTAGAATATTTTGGATACTTGTAATGTCCGGTTAACAGAGCAAATCTGTGAGACCAAAGAAGTTTGTAGCATCAACAAGAAACTTTGTCGTTTCATTGACATAGTAAACATTTACTGGCCTAACTAGGATAGTTATTTTCTTCATTCCTGTTTGACCGGAGAACCATGTAAGGTTCCTTTTTTTATATGCATGTTTATATTCATTTTGGGTTATTTTAGCACTGGACATGGCTCTGTGTAGATGTAAAAAAAGAATCTTGTAGGGAAGGAATCTTACAGTGAAGACACGCATCTGGAATTAAATCTTGAAAATATATTCCGTGGAATCTCTTCTCTATGACAATTTCTGTAGAGAAGGGTTTCCCTTTGTTCAAGTTTAATGGAGGCGCGTATTTACTCTATTAGCAGTGAGCCTAAGCAGTGTTGCAGAAGGAATTGCATTTTTTTTCTTATTCTTCCCCACAAGGGTTAATCTACAGAACTGTGAGACACAATTTCATATTTATAAAACAAGGCAAATGATTGTGTGCTTTTCCCCTCATGCCACACAAAGTTTGCTTTCTTATCTGAATATTGTCTGAAAAAACTGCCGGTGTTCGTTCCTGCAGTCAGTTGTAGTCTGTTCAGAAAGGAGCCAAGTTGGTGTCTTTGGATTACCTGTTTTGTGTGCTCTTGTGCACTTAACCTTTTAAAGTCTGTCTAGAAGTTCTCCGACAGTCTGAAATCTGAGAGTTTATAATTGTCTTTATTTAAAGCAAATGGTCTTTCCATACGAAATTCGTAGCTCGGATCAAATTCTTAGTGGGTATACCCATCCCAGATACTGAGAAAGGTTTGCGCACGGGTATGAAAAGTGGATTTAAAAGTTGTTATCTGAGGTGCAATACGAGGAGGAATTAAAAGCGAAAGATAAAAAAGGAGTTGCCAGATCGTACAGGGTGGTGCAGAAATCAGAGCAACCTGAAAAATATTACCAATAGGGAATACTGTTGGTCAGAAACATAATATCTACTCAGGATTTGATAACTTTGAATACTTTCCATTCCTCTTTTGTGATCTTTCCAGCGGTGAGAGATAGAATCAGGAACTTAGTTACAGAAACCGTCTTTATAGAGTTAATAAAAAACTTTTAAGTGCTGGCTGCTCAAAAACCTTTTGAGATGTGTGGTCAGCAGGGAGGCCTTTTTGTAGAGATAGCGTGTGGGCACATATTTGTGTATTGTGTCTGTGTCTTTGTATGCATTGTTATACCTCCCTTCCCTTAACCTTGGTCAAATCAAAGTTTTCTGCTAAGATTGTCCTGTCAGCTGCTTGATGCCCGTGAACAAGAATGCAGTTATAAGGTGCCAAATAGTGAAGTTTACTTTTGTCAGCTGGGCAGAAGTATGTTCAGAAATGTGAGTGCTTTCAGATAATTTTATTATTAATCTGTCAAAGCTATAAATTAAAACTTTCTTGCATTGTTTTTCTTCCTGAAAGTCAGTTTGTCTATTTATTTATTTATTTATTTTGTGCATGGAAAATGTTGCTGTATTTCAGACTATTGTATGGAAGTAAAGGCGATCTGTTTAATTCCCGAAGTCGTTATAGGGGAAGCAGCTGACAGAACAACCATCGAGTATTTGTTTTCCCTTCTTCACTTTACCTGCATAGTAGGAAGTTTTATGAGCCTTGCTCGGCTCTTTCTGTGTTCCTGTACTCATCGTGCGTGACATTCAGGTCATGTAGGTGAACTTGTCCACGAGGGAGTGGTGGTTCTGCTTTGACATCTGTCTCCTGCTGAAGATAATAGCGGCAGTGTTATGGTGAGACATGATGCAAGATTATGATTTCTTTGTGTTTAATGTTTGTTTTCTGCTAACTACCTTCTGTGTAGTTGTTTTGAGCTCCTGCCAAAGTTGTGCATGTCTGAGCACTTTCTAAATCATTTTTGATTGTTTTAAGTGCAGATTGCTGGTGTCTGTTCTACTTCAGGTTTCAAGTGCTGCATCCTGATTTACTAATGGCGGTTTAGAGCTGCCTTAGATGAGAATAATAAGATGCAGTTGAAACAGTATGTGAATGTGCTGCAGATGAATATAGGAAGAGGCAAATTTGGCTTTAGTTTACTGCACATGTTTAATTGATCATTGGTTTGTTCCAGTCAGAAGGATCACTAGAAATGGGAAGTAAGCTCAGCTGGATGCAGGGAGTAGATCTGTGTTAGTTTCATTTTGTTACCAGCAAGCTTGAAATCTGGCTCACCCACCTGCTTAGGCTGCCTTTGTAGTCAGTGGATAGAGATCAGTGTAGAGAATGATCCCTCCCCTGATAGTCTCTGGACTGACTCTGAAGCAAGCTTAAGTGCTGCTTTTGAAGGCAGGAGTCTTCGTGCAGCTGTCTGCTTATGATCTTTTGCATTACTGACAGAGACCTTGTGATGCAGATTTGCTTGGTTTGGTGGAGTGTACAAAAGGACCTCATTACCTTGAAGAAGCTCTTCGTTTTCTTTCTGTGTTAGTGCAGGCAGGAGGAGAGAGATTTCCTTGTAAACGATTAGTTCCTGAAAACGACCTGAAGTGGTTGGGATTAGGATGGCAGATCAGCTGGTGATTTTGTGAGTATGTAAAGTGGAAGCACCACAGGAGTATCATAATTTGAGGAAGGATGCTGAAATAAGTTAGATTTTTAACTGTAGCGATAGCAAAACAAACTTGAAAATAATGGGACTGTCAGTCATAACAGACTAATGAGTACAAGTCTGGTGACTAATGAGTATGTGACTACAGCAAAAATGCCTTTCAAAGTAATTCTTCTGTAAGGAAGGGTGCAGGCATCCTTCTCCAATATTTAACATGCAAATAGAGCCAGGCTGTATTTTGTGAGCTTGGTGGAGGGGAGCTGTTATGCAAAATCGACGTGTATATATTACTGCTTTTTTTTTCTTTTTTTTTTTTTTTCCCCAGTATGAACACTGTTGTGACATTTTTGCTGAGATTTCTAAGTTAAATAATGAAACCTTTCCAATAGTCAGGTAATTCTGGTTGGCCTGTACTGTATGTAAGTTAAGGACTTCACATCAGGGCATCTTTGTCATAGCTCTGTGTTTCAACTTGATGAAGTATTTTCCTATTTTGTTGTTGTTCAGTGTGTGTGTGTGTGTATATATATATATATATATATATGTATGTATGTATGTATATATATGTATAATATGTGTTTAAAACTGGGATTAGTTTACATGGAGGCAATTTTGTCCAAGATATGTAGTTATGTTATCTAGAATTACCAGGCCTGTTTAGCCTGGGAAAAAGAAGACTGAGGGGGGATCTGGCAAATGTTTGTAAATATCTAAAGGGAGGCAGGAGGCAAATAGATGAGGCCAGGCTCTTCTCAGTGATGTGTAGCAATAGGACAAGGGGAAGTGGCCTAAAACTTGAACAGAGGAAGTTGTGTACTAGCATGAGGAAGAACTTTACAGTAATGGTGATGGAGCACTGGAACAGGCTGCCCAGAGAGGTTGTGGAGTCTTTCTGTGGCGATACTCAAGACCTGTCAGGACACCTGTGTATGTGACCTGTTGGTAGGGTACCTGCTTTAGCGGGGGGTTGGTCTTGGTGTCCCCTGAAGTCCCTTCCAACCCCTGTGATTCAGACTGGGTCTATATAGGTCCTGCAGAGTACTTCTGAAAATTCAAGACAGAGGGGAAAAAAGGCCAGCTGATGCTTAAGAAAGTTTGAATCTTCTATGGTTCTGTCAGATTTGTTGTTAATACCCCTTTTCTCTTTTTAAGCATATTATTAATTTCTCTATGACCTTTATTCTTCTGCATGAAGAATGATGGTTCCTAGAGTGTGTGGTGTCTGCTTTTTTTTTTTTCTGCTTTTTTTTTTTTTTCTTCTTCTTTTTTTTTTTTCTCCAAGCATTTGGCAAATCTTTTCCTCAGTTTCTTTCAGGCTTGTAGTGCTGATTGTGTTGCAGGCACCAAAGTTACTGAAAGGGACAGTGAGTCTCTTGGTTAAGAGCTCAGAGAAACTAAAGCTATATTGTAGGCTGAATTTGACTTGGGTGTAGTTCTTGAAATTTATTCTGAAGGCAATTTAGTACAAAACAAAGCTGTGTTAAAAGAATCAGGTGTCTTGTGATGAAGGAGAAGATCTGAGTACGGGAGCAGTAGATATTGTTTGTCTTGAGAAATGCTTTTGGCACATGCTTGCGTGATCTGCCTAACCAGACTAAGAAGGCATGTTCTCAATAAGTTGTCTGGTGCCCAGTGCCAGGACGAGAAGCAGTGAGCATAAACTGGAGCACAGGAGGTTATCTCTGAACAGCAGGCAGCACTTCTGTGCTGTGCAGGTGAAGGAGCACTTTCACAGGCTGTCCAGAGAGGTTTTGGAGTCTCCTCCCTGGAGATCTTCAGAAGTCACCTGAACATGGCCCTGGGCGCCCTGTGCTGGTGGCCCTGCTGGGCAGGGGGTGGAGCAGATGGACACAGAGGGCCTGGCCAGCCTCAGCTGCTCTGTGACACTGTGAAAACTGTCATGTGAATACTTCACTGTGAAATTACGGTGATTGCTCCTTGGTAAAGGTTTCACGTTCACTTGGAGTTGAAACACGCTTGCAGTACGTAATAAACCATTTGGATGAGCAGTGTGTTCTTAAGGGCCAGAAGGAAGCAGACTTGTTGTCTGCTTTGTTCCAGGCTATGTGAGTGCCTGTGTAGAAATCATAGTGAAATCCTAGTTGTGTTGTGTTCAGAGATGTTAGGACCTCTTGTGGAGTACCGTACTTACAGAAGTACAGTAAACACTGAAAGGACTGAGGAGGAACGTGAGTTTAGAAATGGTAACCCACAAGAACAGAGAGATGAACTCAAACTATTTTCCTCTGGTAATGAGAATATAAAGGAGAAACTGCCTCAAGAGTGCAAAATAAAAGGGGAGGAAAAGCTACTCTTTCCCCTCTGGGAACAGATAAGACAGTCATGATGTTTGTACAGAGGGCTTGTAGAAGGTTGGGTGGAATTTTGGGAAGTGCATTCGACCTGGAGGTTGTGTAAGGTCTCCTGTGGACCTGGCAGTGGGTGGTTGTTAACTCATGCACACTGGCTGCCGCCTTCTGCAGAAGTCAAGAGCTCAGCAGGAACTAAAAGCTGCTGTCACATCTAGGAGGTGGTATCAGCTGCGGGCCTCTCTTGAATATGAAGTACGTCTTTGATAGGCAGAATTTCCCATTCCATGCAAAACTGGTAATCAAAGAATTAACATCCAATTTGGTGAAGAAGAATATAGCTTGATGCAGAGCCCTTGGGCCAGAAGAATTCTCATTTCATAAAATACAGAGAACAAAAACCCTGTAATGAGGTGGAATTGCATTGATTTTAATCAGTATAGGTTTTGTGTGTATATGAAATAGCTAATATTTTTATTACAAACTTCATTCTCAGTATAGCATTATGTACATATGTAACAAAACGAGGAAAGTTGGCATTTTCTCATTCGAAATGTATCAGTTTTCAATTTGTTTTGACTAGAGCTCTCTCAAGTGATGTGCTGGTACTTGAGTAAGGTCTTGTTTGTTATTCACCATCTCAGGGATGACGAGGCTGGAGTGTTGTGGAATTTCATTGGTACTATTTTAGTCAGCTGGTAAAAATCTGTGTTATAACGGCAAGTGACATCTTTCTTCTGCTTTTGTGTGGTTGGTTGATACTGCATGGAAATGAGGGAGAATCTGAAGCACAGCTACTTCAGTGGCACTGCCTGGAGAGGCTTTACAACCCTTCTTGCAAGGGGGGGAGAGAGGGGGAATTCCATTTTAAATGGTAATTGTGATACTATTTACTGATAATACCCTGAAAAACAGCTGTTCGTGCTGTGACTGTTTGTAATACCGATTCAGGAAAGGAACATAACTCTTCTCTAGTTTGTTGTACAATTTTTATTCTGTTTGCATGTCAGATTTGGTACCTGCTCCCACCAGGAGTTTTATAGGATGCAAGAACCTTTCCACAAGTTGCAAGTCTGAATTTAATGAAATGAAGGAAACTTAGTACAGTCTGGATGATTATAGCATCAGAAAAAAAATATTGTCAGTTGTGCAGAATTGTAAGACGGATAAAGAAAGAAGCCAGGATTTCTGATGATAAATTGTGAGCTTAAAACAGAAGGGGAAGGGGGCCTTGGAAACTCTGAAGTTTTGTCTAATGGTGCTGGTGCTCCCTAGGGATCTAGTTCCTTGTCAGACGGAAAGGATTGGCCTATCTGTACATTTTCAGTGATACACACTGTTTTTACAGGACAAAATAAAAGAGGTACCAAACACTCTGGATAACCAGGAAGTTTAATTGTTGAGGAAAGGAACTTCCTTTTTTGTCCTGTGGCTGCAATAGGCATAGCTGGTTGTGCTGGGCCTCTTTGGGGCAGTGCTCTCAGCAGCGTGAATGTGCCCTTTGGCTTGGTGCAGTGTTTGGTGCTCTTGGAGCAGTGACATATAACTCTGTCTCTGTATGGGAGAACTGGTTATTTCACTAGCCTGGGGTCCTACGGTACCACTCCATGCATAAGACTTGAGTGATATACTTTTTCTCTGATCTAACTGTTCATTTCCTGGACCACTTGAAGCCAGAACTGTGCTTGTTCCCATGCTGTCTCAAGGGTGGCTTGGAAGCATCTCCCCATTTCTTCTGAGGAGGCAAAGCTGCCTTGAAGTTGGTTAATACAAAGAGTCAGCCAGCATTCAAACATTACTGGGGTTAGCAGAAAGATGCCCGCAGTTAAAAAGTAATTTGGGGGTCGCTTGTGGTGTCTGATGTGGTTTTCTTATGTGACTAATTCTGTATTATTTTTAGAATAACTTGATGGAATCAAGGCATCTGAGCCTTTCTGTTTAGAAGTCTCTTATTTTAACCTTATATTAATTTTGGTGCACTAAGTGTTTTGAAAGGGATTTTTTTTTTTTTTTTTCTGTTTGTGGAACAGTAAGAATTGTGTGAAGTGTAGAAGATAACAGTATCTTGTTACTAGTGATGTTTTATTAATCTAATTCATTTACAGGAAGCGTTCATCAGTCAAAATTTGCTTTCCTCGGCAGAGACAAAAAATTAATGGGCAAAAGAGCAGTATGTAGGTAGGTGGCTGTTTTTAGTGCACTTACAGTTCCTTGAGGAGAACCTTGTTCTGAGGGTGAGGGAGAGCCATCAAAACAATTCTGCCCTTTAAAAAGGCAGCACAGTGAACGAGAAGGTATTGAAGGAAATAGGTTTGAAGTGCTGGTGACGTGTTCAGCACTCGCATGATGAGGTTTTTATTTAAAAGTGCCTGGGAATGATGTATGTTTGTGTCTATGCGCCAAGAAGAAATTGAAACAATTGTTTTTACTTTTATATGTGATTTTTTTTAAAGTGGTGCAAATTAGTTTATTGAAGATTTGCAAACGGTGTTCTTCCTGACGGATTCCCTGTGCTTGAATGTAACTTCAGTGACATAAATTGTAAAGGGATTGGGCATGGGTTTCTCAGTGTTGTTACTGTCAGTGTTTTGCTGCACTTAATGCATCAAAATCCCTGGAGGTGTTCAAGAAACGCTTGGATGTTGCATTGAGGGATATGGTTTAGGGAGTGCTATTGGTAATAGGCGGATGGTTGGACTGGATGATCTTGTAGGTCTTTTCCAACCTTGGTGATTCGGTGATTCTATGAAATACAGTGCAGTAATTGTTGCATTTCAGTACATTCTTCTCTTCTGCAATATTTTCTAATCATAGTAAAAATTATTCAGGGTTCCATGGTTGTAACTTTGCAGCAGTAGTACTGAACAGGGCTAGGTGGATTCTGCATTTTGCTACAAGTCAGCTACATTTTTCACATTAACATAGTTTGCTCTGCAAAGAAATGTTTACTGGAAAACCTTAGATGTTTCTTCATCTCAAAGGGTAAAAACAAAAAAAACCCCAACCCTTAATTTCTTTTTTCCGTGAATTGCGTATTAAATTATACGGGCTAGTTTAGAATAGTATTGCATTTAATTGAGTGAAGTTGTCTTTGAAGACGGAGAGTTCAGTTTAATGGTTGTTCCTGTATCGTGACATCACAGAGTCAGTGGCTTCGGTTTTTAATGGAAGTCACAAGCCTAGAAACTGTATAATGTGGCTGGGTTTTCTAGTTGTGGCTTAAAAAGTAGAGAGGGAAAAAACATTTCTAAGCAGGTGTTACGCCATTGTAAAGTAAAATTTATTGCTCCGAGTGGGAAAAGAATTTCAGCAGATTGCAGATTGTGAGCAAATTAGAGCTTACAAATTATTGGGGGAGAAAAACGTGATCTAAAAGACACAAAGTTTAAAAACTTTGGAGTTCGCTTCTGGGTTTTGGCAAATAGCGAGCGAAAGGAGCATGGGCAAGTTCCCAGTAACGTGTCATGACATGTTTAAAACTCATTACAGTAAGATGAGCATCAGAGGCGGTCAGCCTTGAGAACAGCTCGCTTTTGTGATTACTCTGTTATACGTTTTGGCGCATGCATGTTTGAATTTAATGCTGTTGTGCGGGAAGTCCCAGAAGTCTTTCTCAGGAGTTTCTTCTTCCATTTGCCATGTGTTGTTGTGCTCAGCCTTCCATTCTGCGGTTTGAAAATGTGACTGCGTGCTTCCCTCCTTAGCGCTCCCAGCTCCTGTTCCAGCATTGCAGATGGGCTGGGAAAAAGTTCTGCTTAGCCTGGGTTGGTCTCTTGTGCCTGAAAATAATGTATCCGTGTGCTGCTTTCGCTTCCAACACGGTCTCCAGGTTGTTTCAGCCTTCATAGAGCAAAGCCAGGTAAGTAGCTTACCTCCCCATTAGAGAGCATGCCTTCTCACAAGTAGCTTTTGAGGCTTGCTTGAAAGAAGCTGAGGCCTGGGCAGCCTGTAGTGTGGAGTTCCAATTCCGCATCTAGGTGAGGGCTCTATGATGTGAGACAGTATACACTAGATACGTGCAATATATAATACACTAGAGCATGCAGACTGCTAACCAGAAGTTTGAAGCTTGTAGTTTCGCGTACCCTTGTGCCAGGAAGACAGGATCCATCTTAACAGCTGTGATTAGGCAGATGGCTGACTTGCATTGTTTGTGAATTTACTTATTCTGAACCAGGCAATAGAATCCCTTATTGAGACAAGTACAGACGTCAGGGCATGGGGATTAAGGACTGGTATAGCTTGTGTGCTCCTACTCACGTGATTCAGGAGTGGCTGCTCAGCCCTGCTTATTTAAATTTGGGCTAGATCTGATAGTTTGTAAAGCAGTACCAGACAGACCTGTTTTGAAATGCTGGATTCATAAATGAAGTCATTCATTTATTGCGTACGATCATCAGCTCTCTTCTTTCTGTAGTGTTAAAATGGCTTTGTCTTGTAAAGGAAACCTGTTTTAGGTCTGCAGTCCTCTCTTTCTATTCTCTTTTTCATTGTCTCTAACGCTATAACAAGGAATTTTACAGAATCCTCTCATAGAAGGCTATATCTACTGTGTGTTTCCCTAAAAGTAGGTATTTTAGAGCAGAACAGAGAGATGCTTTTGTCAGAATGTTTTCCAGTGTGGATTTTTTTAGTAATAATAAAAAAAAAAATGTCTGGAGCTTTGGACAAGAATGATCCAGTTCTGTTATAAACCCTGATGTAGGGGATGTAGCAGTCTGTATGAGTACATACTGGAGTAGAGGGAGAAAGAAACTATAAACTTTCATGTAAAGGGCATGACCAATTAATTATAGAAGTTTGTAGTTCTTACGGAATGCATGTGAAGAATGTAGCAAGCTCAATGAGGAGCTGTGTGCTGTTCTCTACAAGAACGGAGCACGTGTTCGCCTTTTGATGAGAAGAAATTAGCAAGTATGAATTCAGAGCAGTAGATAAGAACTGCTTGGAGTCACTAAGTTCCCAAAGGGGCTCATATTTTTCTCTGTATTATCATGAATTTTTAAGTGAATCCCCTGCTTTTCTTCTCTTGAAGTTTGTTGGATTGCTTGAAATAACTGAGATGTAAGAAATGTTTTTCCTGACAGTCATCAGAATTGTGGTTAGAAAAGAACAACAAACCTGTTAAACTGGAAAACAGTAACAAAAGGAGGAAAGAAGTGAATAAGGATACACTTTCTACTCTGAAAGTGAAAAGCTTAAGCAGCTTCATTTCAGTCTTGTCAATGAATTGGACTAGATGTCACAGGAAATCCAGAAAAAGGAACGCTTAAAGGGTGCAGAGAGCTCTTCTAAAATTCAAGGTCATAGTATACTAAGAAGTGTGTTGAATTATTTTGTTCTGTGGAAGTAAAGTAGAAACTTTTAAGTTTTCTTTTACAGCTTCTGTCTTACAGTTTCTCAGTTTAATCTGCTGAAGGAGGACTATGCGCACCCAAACCAGTTATCTAAGCATTTATTCTAAAGCTTAACAAATTGATCTGTTTCTTTATTTCTTGGCAGTTCGAATCATGCACCTCATCTCTGTACGTTCTTCATGGCAGGTTCTGTTCCTTTGGCACTTTTGTCTTGTAGGACATTTATTTTAGTACCCCAAACATAAATTAACTGGCATTGGTCAATATTTTAAGCTCTTCCAAATGAAATTATAGGTTGAGGGTTTGCACTTTTATTGAGGAGCGGGAAAGTAACAGCAAATATTTTAGGATTTGTAGATTTAAAGTTACTTTGTTGTTATTGTTGTCGTTTCTCAATGTGGAGGCAATGGGGCAGGTAAAGGAAAACCAAACCTGCACGTACTGCTTGGCAATTTGTGTGTGGTTGGGCAGGATGTCCCTCTAATTTCAGTGTATCCTACCAGGAATAAATCCAGGATTTAGGTTACTGTTTGTATTCTGTGACTTGTCAGCAGCCGTTTGGGAGCTAAGGTATCACCCCAGTTTGATCCACTAGTGGGGGCAATCCATGCTTGTTGGACTTTTCAGTGTTCTTGTCCATCACCAGCAATTGTCTAAAGTTCATCCTTTTGATAAAGTGAATTTGGACAACTTTGGAAAACAGAGTGCTTTATTCCTTAGTGCTTTGACCTTAGCATGCAGTTTCTTGGCAGTTAAGATAATGTCATTGTCCTAATCCATTCCCTATGGTGTGGTATTCTGCAATCAGTTAACAAGCCCATTCAGCGACACTTTCACTTGTTAGCCAAGAGCAGTACAGTGTCAGCAGACTCGCTGCTGTGAAACCTTATGTCTTGTGGAGAATATCCTGCTCAGTGATGCAAGTGATTATTCCTGCTGTAGTGAAACCCCTCAGTGTAAGAATCTCTCACTGAATGCGTGGAAGACTTCTGTTACATCAAAATCCAAGTAACTTGCTTACCATCAAAGTTTTATGACCGCAGACTACAGCAGATCACGAATTTGTATTTCACCCCACAACAGGCTTGGTACTGCTTAAAAGCTGATTTTAGAACTTCTTGAACAACATTCCTGTTCTCAAACACCACTTCCGAGTGAAGTAACCTGCTTCCTCCGGTCACCAGTCGGCTAGCTGCATTGCCTTCTTTGCTTTCAAAGCTTCCATCAGATATTCAGTGTTGTGAGTCATTTAGACTTTTCTTTGCAGTTGTTTAACAAAATCCTGATGCAGTGTTTCGTTCCTTCAAGGAATCTCTGAATTTGATATTTTTGATAGAGGTTTGCCTGTAATGGAGTTTGCTTAAGCAATGTTTATATCTGTTTTCCAAGAAATTATACAAAGCTCCATTTTTTTCCAACGTTTCCATTTTAAATGTGGGTTATCTACTTTTTTTTTTTTCTTGTTAATAAACATTAGACTTTTGATGTAATGTGCGTATGCAGGCAATATAAGAATTTTTTTAAAGTTATTTTATTCCAAACAGCGTACATTAAAGATACTGTCGTTTCTCAGTTAACTTTTTGAAGATCAACTCTGTGCAGTGGTGAACAGAAGTAGAAAAACGCTTAAAACTATTAGCTGTTGGAAGCTGTAAATTCTGCACTGTGCTGCTCTATGAGCTGTTAGTGTGCTGCCTCCGGGACCGTTTTTCTTTGTAGGAATAAGCGTTTTGATAGCTTCCCTTTCAGAAATGGGGGGGAGGGGTAACAAAAGTGATAAAGGCTACACTTAATAAACGACGCAGTACAAGAGCTTGTGGCACCAGAGAGATTCAGAATCACGTTTTTAAAAGTGAGGACAGTAAGGAAGGGAACGAAGCCCGAAGAATGCTTCAGTACCTGTAAGTGCTTTTGCTGCTTGTAGTTCTTGAGAGCTAGTTGTTGTATATTCCCAGTTGTTGGAAAGAGCTGTATTATGTGGGTGGTGTTTTGTTTAATTTGAAAATAGTTTCATTGCCCATTTATGTAACTCGTAACTGCTTCCAATTATTCAGTATATAGATTCTTGACAAAATGTAGCACCTTTCATATTCTTATTAGCCTGCTGCTCAGGGAAGACATACCCATGCCTTTGAAGTATTAATTTGGATTTTGAGTACAAATCTTAACTTCCTTTTTCTGTGTGCTTAATACATAGATAAGTTAAATAGTTATCTGAAATTTGTTTTAATGTCTGAAATGTGGCGAAGAAATCGTTCTCTCTCCATCCAGTTATCTTTCCTGAACAAGATTCAGTGCTGGAACTGTGTCTCCTTTTAAAAGCAAAACTTTCAAGATTCCTGCTTCAGAGTGGTGCAGGGTGGGGGGGGGAAGGATTATGGCATTTAAGAAGCAAGAACTTCTTCCAGGACTTGGCTGACCCTGCGAAGACTTGAAAGAATTTGGCATCAGATTGTAGCATCGTGATTTAAATTCTTACATTTTTTCCCATCTGCAATACTGGGAAAATGGGTCGAGACCAAAAATTGATGGAAGTGCTTTGCTATTGCAACCCTAGATGAAAGTGTAATAATATTGCTGGCCAGGAATAATTTTTGAATTTTATGAAACCGGCTGTAGGGAAAGGAAAAATGAAAGTTGAGGTCTTGATTCTGCAGACACTTCACCGAAAACAAAACTTCTATTGTGAGCAAGACTATATATCTTATTTGAAGGCTGAGTGATCCAATTTTCAATAAAATACTTTATTGGGAGCAGAGTAACGGGCAGTTCTGTATTGTCGCTGGATTTGCCAGGCTGTTGGGGTACTGAAAATTGACGTTTTGTCTTGATACTCTGAATACTTACGACAACGTTTTCTGAGAAACTGGGAGGAAAGTAGGAGATGTAGGGGGATCATCCCATGTCTGGGACTTGGGCCAGGTCTAAGCAGCATTTGCAGTCTGAGCTTAGAGCTACCCCAAATTGGCAGTCAGTTTTATAGTGTTGTGGCATAAAGTCTGTCACTCCGAAAGAGAATTGCTTTAGGATGAAAAATGACATGTTATTTCAGTTTGGGATATTTAAACAGTTTAAAGTACTCACTGAGCCAAAGTTTTACAATATGAGAATCTGACTGAAATCCACCTGCCTAAATGAGAGAGTATAACAGCTAGTTAATTCATTTTTTGGACAACCTTAATGGTGAACAGAATGACTGAGTAGGTATAAATTCAACATGTGGAAGATTAATAAATGTATCTATCATGTCTTTCCACTGTACTACTTTCCTAATTCTACTTGGCACTTGTATTTGTGATGGTGTGTGAGGAACACCACAGATTTAGTAATTATTTTAGTTTTTAAGGCTGCATGTGTCCTTGTTCTGATGTAAAAACATCAGAGTTGTTTTGTATGGTTGTAATCACAATACAGCCCGGCTTTGTAGTGAGAAGGATACAAGAAACAGGCTCTGGAATACTTTAAAGAAACGCGTTTACTAAAGCAACTTAATGTTTTCATTTAAATAAAAAGAAATGTTTCCTATCCTTTGATTAACTTCACATTTTTGGGTCTGCCCTGGGCAGTCACAGTGTCTAAGTATGTTTTAGGAGGACGTGCTAAAAAGCTGTACATGCATTTAACTTTAAACCCGCCTGTGCTCTTGGGAAACATTTCTGCCTCTGCAGAGTGTACCTTCAGTGTGCTTGCAGCATCTGGAGGAGGAGTCACTGAGAAGCAAGTATGCTGCCAGGAAGTCATGGCAGCTCGTAAAGATTTCTTTTGCTTCAAAAATTCAGTGTTAAACATTCTTAATGTTCTGAATTTTCTAGCTGTATTTAGAGGTAAGAGAAGCTTGATGTGTTCTATGTGCGGAATGAGTTTTTTGGCCAGAATATTCTGAGCTGCTTCTATTTTTTTTAATATCTCTGGGGTGAAAAGACAAAAGCAACAACAACAAAGGAAAGCCAAACTAAAAGAAAGTCTTTCTTTAAGTTCAGTATAACATAAAAACAGTAGCATTACCTTTTTCTTAATGATGCTATAAACAAATGGTCTGCAGCTTACCGTAATAATGTGTGAATGTACTCCATCAGTCTAATAAAAGAAAAAAAACCTTGCTGTTTCTGCTTATGGGCTTCATCTGACTACATAGTGCTTAACTGCAGGAAATGCTTTTGAAACTTGTGCTTAGTTCAAGTGCGGTGTTTTAGATGAATCAAAGATGAAAGTTTTGGCTGTGTCTGGAAAGGAATAGGTAGCAGTAGTGCCATTTAAAAGCGTTTGTTGAATCGATGATTTTGAGGTTAGGGGGGAACAAAAAAAAACACCACACAACCAAATCGTACACCTGCAGTAGTCTTGAAAAGAGGAGCCTGTTCAGAATCAGCTTGGAAGTGTCCTATCCTGAGTGATGGTTACCCTTCTTGTACTGAAAGCACAGGGGAAGAAATCTGGGCTGCTTAGCAGATGGTACGATAGCCATTTGGCTCAGATGGAATGCAAGAGACGACATCAGGTTGTAAAAGGAAAGAACGATGTTCTAGCGTCACAGAGAGGGTGCTTGACCTTGCTTGCTTACTGGCAGGTATATGGATGCTGTCCAACTAACTGCTCCAAAGTCTCTTAGCTGTTGTATCAGCAACCACCTTCCCTTGATCGTGAGCCCCAGCTGGTTAGAGACAAGAGGGAATAAGGAGAAAATTCCATGCCACGGTCCTTTGTACTGCCAGGGCTCTTGCTGCTGGTGCTCTTCACTTTCATGTCCCCTGGATTCCTCTCTCAGACTTCTAGGGGCATTGTTTTTCTCTCTGCCCACTGCCATCTTTCTCTTGTAGAAGTTTCTGATTTGGAAAATTCAAGAAATTTAGCAAAGAATTTGAAGCTGTGGGATATGTTTTACAAGAGAATAAAGGAGTTTTTAATTGCAAAAAACTAGTAAGGTACCCTAACTATTGTTTTTATAGTGTGCCACTTCCTTGTGAAGTTATGTCTTATGTTTTGGAAGCTTAACTATATACAAATTTAATTAGAAATAATGTCATGCTTGGCTGACATATAACTAAATGTATGTACATTAAATGGGAGAGCATAATGAAGCTGACATTAATTTGTAGAGTAGCACATCATTGTCTGTTTCAAGTCACTGAAAAGTACATGCTTTGTTTGGAATGAAGTTGGCCATCAAATTCTTATTTGTCTTCCCCATGGGCACATAACCTTTCTCATTCCCTGTAAGTCATAGCTTATAGACGGTTGGCTTATGGAACAGCCACAGACTCTCTGTGAAAAGTATTCGCTATTAGCATACTAGTTACAGCAGGCATCATTCTGAAAAATGTTGACAACCTTGTTTCAATATACATTTCGCATGTCTGTGTGAGTTTTCTTACAACTTTTTGGGGGACTCACCGATATGATAAAGAGCAAAGCAGAATTGTTTTAATTAAAGCTTTATATAATTTCTGTAGTACTGGGAGCAGTTACCTGTACCTCACAAGTGGAACCCTAATGCAGATAGTTGTTGGACTTGGCCTGGGTTAGCAGGTGGTTTGTTTTCTGGGTTAATCTCCGTTGGTCAATGTCTGAATTACTTGTCCATTGGAGAAAAGGTGCTGCCTAGCTAGAGTGATACTCGGCATCAGAGATGGTAAATCGTGTTGGTACTGAAGCTGTAACTTGTAGGGAAGATATATTTTAGCATAGTGGGTCTCCTTCTTGTGAAGCAGAAGTCCAGATTGCCATCTTGCTTAACTTCCTGTTCTGATCGCTCTTAAGAGCAACAAACAAAAAAGCTCAGGAAGCAAAACTAAGGTTCACGAATATGTCATGACTACCAGATACCAGTGAAGAACAAAAGCCTGGTACAGATTTCTTAACTTAAGACATTCTGAACTTTTCATCAAGAAACATGCTCATCATGTCTGGGGATTCCATAAATTAAAATGTTAGATTTCAAATCTGGTTTATTGCCTATCTGATTATCCTTTGACCTGCTTAATTATCATTATAGGAGTTCCTTTATGTCCTTTGAGGTTCTTTTTATTATTATTATTTTTTTTAACTTCTCTCCTTATCTGTATGCCTATACACAGCCCATGGAGTGTGTGCTAGATAACAGACTGTCTGCTTTCAGTGCATCCCATCAGTGGAGGGGAATATAGTAACCAGAGTTGATACTGCTGATACATCAGCAGTGGACTGGCATTTCCCTGTTGAAATACCCTGTTTTCAGTTGCTTATGCAAATTGCCACAGCTTTATCAAGCTGAAACTTTTTGTTCCCAGTATCTGCTTTACCTCCTTGTCTTGCAGTTGTATTTGAGTTTTCAGCTGAAGCTACTAACAGTTATATAACTAGCTCTAAGACTTATTTCATGAGTCAGCAGCGTACCCTGGCAGCCAAAGGGGCAAGCCGCGTTTTGGGGTGAATTAAACCCCAAAACCCATCTGACCCAGCATAGCCAGCTGGTCAAAAGAGGTGATTCTTCCACTGTATTTGGTGTTGCAGTCTTAACTTGATTGTTGTGTGCAGTTCTGGACTCCACATTATAAAAAGGACACTAGGATCCTTAGAAGCATCCAGAGAGGGGCAACAAAGCAGGTAACAGGGCTGGAAGGCATGTCCTGTGAGGAGAGGCTGAGGGTACTGGGCTTACCCAGCCTGGAGGAGAGGAGGCCAAGAGGCGACCTCACTGCTCTCTGCAGCTCCTGAGGAGGGGAAAGCAGAGGGAAGTGCTGGGCTCTACTCCTGGGAACGGATGGAAGAACGGGAACAGCACAGCGCTGCCAGGGGAGGGTCAGGCTGGGCAGCAGGAAACATTTCTGTGCCATGAGGGTGGTCAGACACTGGGAGAGACTTCTTAGTGAGGTGGTAGATGCCTGTCAGTGCTAAAGAGGCATTTGGACACTGCCCTCAGTAATGTGCTCTAAGTTCTGGTCAGCCCTGAAGCAGTAGGCACTTGACCTAGGTGATCTTTGTAGATCCCTTCCACCTGAACAGCTCCCTTCTGTTCATGGCTTTTTGGGCACACTAGCCTTTTATTGCTTCCATGAGGAATGCATAGAATCTGTCACAGTTCCAGGCTTCTGAGGAAAGCAATTCGAAGCTTAGTATGTTGGTTTTTTTTTTTTTTTTTTTTTAATAGGTTCATTTCTCTAATTATCTGAATTATGCGTGCTCCACTTAACAGTTTCCTACGTAGAAAAATATTTTCTGAAAGTTTGCTGTTCGTGGCCACTAAAGTGAAGCCAGCTGAAAATAGAAGAAAGCAGATTAAGGATAGGTAGTGGTTTGGGATGACATGCTTTGGAAGGAAAGCTGTGAGGCAGGATGAGAGAAGCAAATTCCAGGCTGATTCCCTAAGAATAGACTGGAATATAGTGCTTAAGCGATGCTGTGGAAACTCATTTGGATACTGCTTTTGGGTACTGTAGTTGCTTAAAAGAAAGAAAAAATGAGTATTTCCTGCTTGTTTATCCCTTTAGAGCTGGGTTTAAGCACATGTGGGCCTCAGGAATAAGACTATACGTACCGCTGTTCTTTGTTCGTGTAGATGCAGCTCCATGGATAAATGGAGATTCTGCAGTTAAGGCTCAGAATACGTAGGGGCTGTGTGAATACCTTACTGCTGACATTTTGCAACTCTTGAAAAAAAAATACTGTATTTTGGTTGACAGCAAAATGAATCTGAGCCAGCAGTGAGCCCTGCAGCCAGAGGGGCCAACCATGTCCTGGGGTGCACCGGGCCCAGCACCAGCAGCCTGGCAAAGGAAGAGGTTGTCCAGAGCTGGGCTCTCTGCTGCACAGCCTCACCTTGAGCACTGTGTGCAGCTTGGGTATCACAGTATCAGAAGGACATAAAGCTATTAGAGAGCATCCAAAAGAGACGTGCAGAAGTGTAGAGTCTGGAGGCCAAGACCTATGAGGAGCAGCTGAGGTTCCTCGGTGTGCTCAGCGCAGAGCAGAAGAGCTGAGGGGAGGCCTGATGGCGGCTGCAGCTCCTCACAGGGAGCGGAGGGGCAGCGCTGAGCTCTGCTCTCTGTGTGACAGCAACAGAGTCCGAGGGAATGGCGTGGAGCTGTGTCGGGGGAGGGGCAGCTGTGGTTAGGGAAAGGGTCTATACCAGAGGGTGGTGGGCATGGCCCCAGGTGCTGGAGTTGAAGGAGCAGTGCTCTCAGACACAGGGTTTGATTTTGTGTGGAGCTGGAGTTGGACTCAGTGATCCTTGAGCACGCTTTCCAGCTAGGGGTATTCTGTGATTAATTACCTTTGGAACCTCCTGTTCTTTAGACAGCTCCCTGTGTAATTTATACACTTTCTTATCCAAGATGGAAAAACACCAGTCCCTTCAAAACGTCAGAAATGAGCACTAGCGAGATGGTGGGATGTACATGTACATCTGAATAAAAATTCAGAAGCAATGTGATCTTCTTTGAGGTAGCAGTTACCTCATTGAAACTTTTGGGCACCTTGGCATTATTCCTCAAGTCAGATGGTTTTTAAAATTATCCTTTTAGGAAAAAAAAAACAACCACAACACCAAAAAAACATTTAAAAAAAACAAAACCCACCACAAAAACCCACAACACTTAGGTCTGTGTAGTGACAGTGACTCAGTGAGTGACTCCTGATGCAGTTTGAATAGTTGACTTTCAAGCAGTAGTGTTTTGG
The DNA here is from genome assembly GCA_030625065.1 of Alectoris magna. Taxonomy (NCBI): domain Eukaryota; kingdom Metazoa; phylum Chordata; class Aves; order Galliformes; family Phasianidae; genus Alectoris; species Alectoris magna. The sequence continues at coordinate 162,573,143 of CM060560.1, read as the reverse complement.
TTTCGTATCTGAAGGTGGGATTGTTTCTTAACGTGCTGTAGCAGTTGACAAATGAGTAACCCTAAGTCAAGAACTTGCTCTGAAGTAGCTAAAAAGATGGGAACTGTGAGTCATCTGAGGAAGGTAAATATTATCCTGTGTTTGCACGTTATGGGTAGTGATTCTTCTACCCACACCTGTCTGAGCTCTTTTGAGTTGGGGCTGAAGGCTGCAGAGTCCGGAAGTCTGAGGTGGCTTCTGTTGTGCTGGCAGCAGGCATTTAGCCTTACAGAGCCTGACTTTGCTGCTCTGTCACAGGACTGTCATTCATTTAGGTAGCCTATTACTTCATGTTTTCATTTTAGTATTTGTGTTTGGGCTTTTTCCCTTCTCCTTATGTAACAGGAGCGGTAGTATTTTTGTCGTGACACCATGCAATGCTCATGGCTGAGAGGAACTAGTGGGACAGGCTACCCAGAGAGGCTGTGGATGCCCTGTCCTTGGAGGTGTTCAAGACCAAGTTGGATGGGGCCCTGGGCAGCCTGTTCTAGTATTAAATGGGGAGGTTGGTGGCCCTGCCTGTGGTAGGAGGGTTGGAGCTTCATGATCCTTGAGGTCCCTTCCAGCCCGGGCCGTTCTGTGATTCAGACAGATTTCACATTGTATGTATATAATGCGAGTTTGACCATACACAGAATTTGTAGCAGCTGGATTTGCTGAATATGGAAACTCTATTCTTATCTGTTTGCTAAGTATTGTGATGTTTAAGAAAATGCTGTATTCCAGTTTCTTTGAGGACTCGAGGAAACAATAGCATTTGGATATTTCTAAAGAACTTAGAACAGTGCTTATTTCTTAATCTTTTGAAGTGGGGCTTTACTGTTTTATGTGTTCTATTAGGGAACTCTGAAGAGTGCGAGGCTCAAGACTTTCCAAATGGCTTTCCTGCAAGACTTTCCCGCATTATTTATTTATTTATCCATTTATTTGTTTTAAAGGGAAGTCTAATCATAAAACTGGAGATAAAATTCAAATAGATTAACTTGCTGAATAAGAGAATATCTTTAATCTGCTACGGGAAGGTAGCTTTTGACATACAGCGAAACTTGTATCTGCAGAAAAATAATCTCTGATACAGTCCATCTGACTAATTGAAATGTTCAATTGTGAAATCAACTTTTAGTCAAAACTGCAAGCAGTTGTTGTGAATTACACAACCAAGTGCATTATCATATACAGTGAGGGGTGAAGTTATTCTGGTGTCTTCCAGGGAGAAGTTTTACGTATGGCTGAGGCTCATAGTCTAGTGGAGAGGGACTTGCAGAATAAACTGAGTGTCTGGGAGAAGTGCCACTGTAGAACTACAGTTGTTATGAGAATATTGGAAGCAGATGTGATGAATATCTACACAGAATTGAATTAGGCAACAGTGTGATTCTGCACTGTTTCATGACCTCATTAATTTTTCTTGTAATTTTGATTAGCACAGTTTCTTACTGTTCCTATTAAAATAAGGGATTGTTCTCGTTATGGGTAGGCTGAAAGACCCAGGTGACCTGTAAACTGAAACTGACGTGTCTTTTGTGGGTTTTGCTGTTTTGTTTACAAACTCGGCAGCTGAATCTCTTCTTTTTAAGACTCCGACTGTTGTCCTTGAAGACTGATATTTTGTTAACATGAAGGGGTGTATTGCAATTGTTTGCTAGAAATTCAAGTTTGCTATCTGTTATTTTAAGTCCTTGTTTGTTAGGTTTTATTTTGTTTTCCCTTAACAGTGTAGGTACTTAAGCAGCTTGTTTGTTTTCTGTAGTTAATTTTAATTACATTTGTTTTCTTAGCATGATTGATTTCTTATTTATTTCTTATTTGATGGAATAGCCCCCAAATGGTAAAAATTATTATGCACACATTGATGTGCATACACACGGTGTACATTTAGCTGATAATTTTCTTGATGGGTCATCAACCGAGAACATGTTTTAGATAACTTTTTTATGTACAGTGTCTGTGAGTAGTACGTAAGTAGAGGGCAAGAGTATGCTAGTATGTAATTTTTTCAAATAAAAACATTGCTGTTTTTCCAATGCATACATACTTAAAATAGTATTGAATTTTGTTTATTTCAGCCTACATACAGTGTAAGCTACTGGCTCAATTGTCACTTCTTTTTAAACTATCATTTTTGTGGTGACACGTACAAATTGAAGGCCGTTTCAGAGGCAAGTGTATAGCATTCTGTAATACTAAATCAGAAGTACGATGTTAAATCTAGTTTAGAACCCATCTGAGTCTTCAGTGGACTGTAAATCTTTCGAATGACGAGGCATCAAGAAGAGAGAAAGTGGGTAATCGTGCCCACATTTTGTATACCAGGTGGGATGTAGTAGTCTGTTGTTTACTGTTTTTTGGTACAGACTACGTAACACTAGCTCTATATTATTAAACAAGTATCCATTGTTCTTGATCAACAAAATCATTAAACCATTTCTTCAACAGATGAGCGAGCTGCACGTTTTGTAGTGTGTGTGGGTACACGTGTGCTGTTAGTCAGAACTTGGGACTTCAGTAGTATGTCTGCAGAAGGCACATTCCTGTGTCTCCTTAAGTCACATCACTGAGGAACATAGAATGTGCCTGGCAGCTTCTTGCTTTCTTTCGATGGCCAGTCCTGATGGAGTGCTAGTTTATTTGTTCTTCTGGTCACCTTGGCTGGCTGCTTGCTACTTTTTACATCTTTGAAATGTCTTTCCTGTGTTTCTTTCAGTTATATTTTAGCTTGCCCGAAGTTTATTTCTTGTTCTTTATCTTCTCTTCAAGAGTACACTCCATTGATCATATCCATGGAGGGCATCCACACAGCTTAGGGAGGAATCACGTCCCCAGTCACTGTTAATTTCTTTCATCTTCCAAATCCCAGACCTGTGATGTGTGGGTGCAGAACCTGCAGGACATCTGTCCCAGAATGTGTGAGATGTCCACCACGTCGTGAAACCCATTGGAGCTGTTTACATTTTAAATGTGCAAGTTCAGCTGTAGTGATCTTGATGACGATTATTTGATTTTAGCGGGGGTTGTTTTTCTTGTTTCTCCTGTATTTTTTTTATTTCAGGATAGTTTTAAAATGTTCATTTCATGGCAGTTAAGCATAGTTAAAGGTTGAGGTCTTTGTCAGGGGAATTTCTGTGGCTTGTTTGATGTTAGTGACTGTTGCATTTGCACAGTTCATATCTAGCAGAGATTTATGGTTTTAGTGAAGCTTTTCAAAGTGTTGTTATACTCCAGCAAGCCCTTGGAAAACTATAGCTTGTAGGGTAGCCATTCTTGAGAATATGGGTGGAGAACAGTCTGAAATAATAATTAAATGTCCTTTATTTTCTTCATGCTCAAAATTTCAGTCTTCAGTTGCAGCATAGAAGCTGCTGTGCATATCTGTTATATCGTTTCCTTTCTGAGAGAAAAACCATGCAGTGTTTTAAGGAGACAGGTTGTGTGTCTTGAAGTACTTTGAACCTTGGCTTAAGTCAGTCTGTAAGTGACGGAGTTGCTTTATGGCTGCTGATTTCCACAGTGTACCTTGAATTTGAAAAATGCTCAATTTATCAACTGTATGACATGAACACTGTGAGACTATTCTAAAGGCTGTGCAACCCTCAGGGTTATTGGTAGGCTTGTTTCTCAGTTATGTTGTGGTCTTCATTTCAGTCTTCCATATTTCTGAAATTTTAACTTAAAGATGCTTAAGTAAATTGAAAGAAGATAAAGCCAGTGATGAAGATGAACAGAAGACATATTTCATTGTTTTCTTACAGTGAGTGCAAATCTGCGCTTGTGTTGCGTATAAAAGAAATAGAGTGTAATGTTCCTTTTTCCATGTTTATGTGCAGTTGATACTACAGAGTTGTTATTTGAAAGATTACCATGCTGTAAGCATGGAGAATGCTCTATTAGCATCACCTTGGAGGAACTGAATGGTTGCGATTGTGAAATTAAATGAGAGGAGTGTCTCAACATCTGGTTCTGCTTCTCTTTCATCCTGAAAATGATATATGCGTTTTTGTGCTCGTGTACTTTCTGTACTTTATTCTGTTTTTAAGCAACTCTTAACATATTCCACCAGAGGGCTGGGGTCTGAGAGATCTGTTTTGTCAAGCAAGTTAGTAGTTCACGTTCTATCGTGTATCAGTTCCACTTTGTGCCAAATTGGAATTATTTTTGACATTGAGAAGTGCGGTCATAAATGTTAGCTTTTCCTATAAATAAGATTTATGCCATCTTGTAAAAGTACCAACTGATGGAATTACAAATTCTGTTTTGACTTAAATTGCAGATTGATTTGGTGGTTACCGGTGTGTGACTTGTGATACTTAATTGAATTGACGCTTGCTTTCCACTGAAAGGCTCGTTGAGGCATTCTTTTGTAGGCGCTTCAAGTATCTTACCTTATTTGAAAGCGTTGATTTGTAATGGGAAATAAAAATAGAGCAAATTGTTGACTTTGCTTGCTAAGAGCTAAACAGACACATCAGAACTACCCTGGGCGGTAGCTTGGCGGAAACTATGTAGCATCACGCTGAGATTCCAGCCTGGAGTTGTGCTCTCACAGTGGCAGTGTGCGCGTTGGCGTTTGAGGAACCGGACAGAGGAGATGCTGCCCAAACTCCTTCTGTCCTTCTAGCTTTGAGTTACCAGTGTTGATGTCACGAGTGAGCTGAGCCGTCCTTGGGTGCTACCTATAGCAGTACTGCAAAGCAGCCACTGAATCGGTTTCATATTTTAAAACTAAAGTATTTGCTTCAAGCTGTTAAACTAATGTAATATACAATCATAGCATCACTTTATAAGTAATTATAAAGATCTTTTTGCAGCTTAAGACAGATTTTAGTAATTTCTACCTTATAGGCAAATCCTTTGTCTTTGCATAACCCCTCTGTCGCACTACAGAATTATGCACAGGGATAGGATCTCTCATTCAGAGGCTTGCCAGCTGCTTTCTGTCACCAGCTTCTGCTGGGAAGCAGGTAAACTGGCTGTTGATGCTCGTCTAAGAACTGTCTGCACTTAAGCAGTCTCTGGGCGGCAGTTGCAGCTCCAGCCTTTAATCCCGCTCACTGGTCTTTGGTGGCTGCCTGGCTTGGGAGGGCTGGGTAGTGGTGGTGTGCCCCAAGAACAACTGGCAGTCCTCTTAGCTCAGGGAAGCCCTGCTGAGACCCAGCAGCTGCCAACAGGACCTGCAGTGCCCATAGCACTTCCCTCAGGCTGCTGTGAAGATGTCAGCACTCACAAAAAAGGCCATACCCAACTCTGGAAGGGCTTCACTGCAGTGCAGCTGATTACTGGTTGTGGGCAGGGTTCCTTCAGGCCTGCTCTGTCCCACCTGCAGCTGCATGCTGATAACACTGCTCTGCTCCCTGCATTTTGTCAGCCCTGTCTTTTTAGTTACCGTGTAGAAATGTGGGTTGCCAATAAAAATATCAATATTTTATCCCTCTAATTATGAAAAGCTTTCTTCACTTCTTTTTAATAACCGTGAAGTTGTAAGGTTCCATATTAGTATCGGTGCGTTTTGTCAATCCTCTGGGCATAATCTTGATGAGTTTTTGGGCCGCTTTCTTATACAATTATCAGTGTAGAAAATAATCTCTTAGGCATTCTTAAATTGGAAGAAAGCGTAAAAATATCTTCCAGCTTTTCGATGTATGGATTTCATCTTCTGGCACACCAGCATCCTTGTTTGTAGCAGCTTTAAAAATGTTCCGAGACTCCAAGCTGTGACCTTATCCCACTGCCTCAGAAGCCTTAACGGTGGCTGTGTGTGTGTATGCAGCCAACCATGTGTAAATGTCTGCACAAATGAGACCCAAAGCTTTACGGGGTCAGAGACAGAATTATTGTTTCCCACCTATAGTTCCTGTACTGCAGTTCTGAATAACATATAATGTCTGTACCTTACGGTGTATGCTTTGTTGATTTGCTTTTGGTCACAAGTCTTATGTTTTTATGATGGTGTGTCGACTGATGGTAGCTTTAAAAAAAAAAAAAATAAAAATTAGCCTTCTAATACATCTTTTCATTAGAATTAACGAAAAAAAGTCATCTCTTATCCCAGGTATTGTTAAGAGTTCTGAAAAATCCTTAGGGACTTGTGAGGAACTGCGTTTTTACCTTTTCAAAAGCTGTGGTTGGCTGATAAGCTGAGCTGCTAGGGGATAGCTTCACCCAAATACTTCATTATCATTTTTGCAATGGTGAAAGCCATCTACCCTTTTCTCCACACTTTATTCAGGCAGAGCAAAGGACAAGATAATCCCCTTAGCCTGTTAAATGCTCCATTCCATCTGGTAGGTGATAATTGCATTGTAAGGGGATTAGCACAGTGGGATATGCTTATAGTGTAATGAAAGCTTCACTACAAGTGTGAAAGTCAGCTGGATACATTCGAGCACTTTGGGGCTTTACATTTGTGTTTTACGGTATTGCACAAAAAAGAGCAAGTTTCATCTGGAGAAGATGTGCAGTACCTTTACGTGCCTTTATATACCTGTAATTGTTAATTTGCAGTAGACATCGGTGGTTTGTGTAACTGAATTTTTTCTCTGAGAAAGCTTTTGTTCAGCTGAACGTTTTGGGCAATTTCTGTGATTATAGCCATAGCATATGCATCCTAAGCGCTCCGCTTTTACTCAGAAGTGCTGTGACTTTGAAACTGTGGAGGTAGGTTGTTCGTAGTGTGGGAGCACCTGTGTTACAAACACTGTGTGGAAATCTTTGTTGGTAAAGGTGAAATGTGAATAAGCCACACTATGGGGAACACCAGTGTAAATTTGTGTCAGTGAGGATAAGAGGGTTTTGAGCTGAAAGTAATTCCTCTTGCAGCCAACCAGAATAAGTGTTTTGAAATTTGGTCAGTGTCAGTTTATGCCCAAGGTAGCATAAAAGGAGGCTTTGCTTTTCTTTTAAAGTCAGATGCTTAGCTGATGCTGTCAGCGGTGATGACAGTAAGTCTTCAGGCTCAGAGCATTTCATAAGCTAGCTGCGATTTCCCTTCCTTATCTTCAGGATGTTACAGATCCATGTGAAGCTGTGCCGCAGTTCAGCTTTGATTGCCCCCTATTCATTGCCCCCTCTCCAGTCTTCTGTTCCATACAAGGAACCGGGCCGACTGCATGCTGCTGGCCAGAGTGTGCCACTCAGCTGGTTTGAACATTAACCTGTTGGTTAGCCTGCTCTGTGCGGGCAGTGTTTTGTAGCCAGACAGATTAGAAATTTCACAGCAGAGTGTGTTTTTACATAAATAAAATAAGTCAGGTGCGTAAGTATGCACTGTATGCGGTAGATCCTGTAGTGACATTGTATGACCTTACTGTGGGAAGAAATTTGCTCATGAATTAAGGTTCTGTGAACAGCTGCATGGTTGCTCTTTCTTCAGTTTCAGGTTCCTGACTTAGCAGCTGTGAGTGCCTGGGGGGGAGTTAAGGGCAAAATAAAACCTTGTGTTTTCCTATGGATGCCTGCAATAACTTTGCCAGTCTTGATGTCACAATTGAGTGTGGTTAAGCTCAACCTGCTCTTACTTCATCTTGGGTCTCAGTGTGCAGGGTCAAGTAAAAAGTTGTTTTGTTTTTTGGGGTTTTTTTGTGGTCTTTTCCCCCCTATACTTGTGACGTTGAGGCATGGTTTCCTTGTTTCCGTTTTCGCTATATGCTTTCTGAAATAAGTATTTTGTCACTGAAAATCCTGGATGGACAAATCATTACACTGGCAATATCTATATAAGATTTACAGAGGAATTTTCAGCTTTCTAGAATAACTTTTTTAACAGTCCGTACATGCATGTATTTTAAAAGTATAATATTGAGGTGTGTAACAAACTCAATCTTACGTATCGTTTCTTCTCTTTAGGTGACAAACAGCATGTTTGGTGCTTCAAGGAAGAAGTTTGTAGAGGGGGTTGATGGTGACTACCATGATGAAAACATGTACTACAGCCAATCATCGATGTTCCCACATCGGTCAGAAAAAGATGTAAGTTGAATAAGCTTGTTTTCCCCCTTCTAATAGTGAGATAGTTTCAGGCACATTCAGTGTGTGTAAGGAAAGGCTTCATCAAGCCTTAAGCTGTGTATAACTATTTTCAATGGCAATTGTTTTAGTATTTATGCACAAAAAGCTTCAATCGTAGCCTTGACAAGGCTTTATTTTTTCATCTTTGAAAACTGTATTTGTAACTTAAACTAGATTATTGATTATATCTAGTAGTTACGTGTTGTCTAAATTGGGTTTGTTGTGTTCTTGCATTTTTCATCTTCAGTGGTCATTTTTGACAGTGCCTTGCACAGCTTGTTTATCTGCTCAAGTAGTAGTCAAAGTTAGGAATCACTTCCTTTTGCAATAGAAGAAACTTACAAAATCAGCTATTCTTAATCATTTTTTCCCTTTGTAATGCATATAACTGTTTAATACCAAAGTGAGCATGGTGTTACATACTTTGACCTGTCTAAACATAGACATTTTCTATAGGCTGTTAGTTAAATTTAATCAAAATTTTCTAGGATAGGAGGAAATAGGTTTAGTGTCATGGCTTCTTAAGCAAAACCAAAAAATGCTTAAACAATACATTCCACCCCTGTTTAATTAAAGATGTTTTGAAGAGCTTGATGAGAAAGTTCAGGTGAGCTAGCAAATGATTAGAACATTTTACAATGGAAAAAAAAAATTAAATAGGCCACTCTTTTCTGTGTATGTCCATTACATACATGTGTATACCACAGATGCACACAGGCACAGTAGAATATGGTATAACATTGAACGTGATTTCTTTTCCGTGAGTCCCTAGAGTAGAGGTGCAGGGAGCACTCCCAGGCACAACTGCTATTACTGGTTCTCAGTTAGAAAATTCCACTGCTAGATTTGATACGTTTAGGGAGAAGTCATTTAAGATGTGGTCAGAAAGGTAAAGCGAGATGCTGTGCTGCACAATCTACAGTGAAAGCTGATGCTTGGTGCATTGTTGGCATAGGGTGTTTTAGTTGCCTACTCTTTCTGTAGGCAATGTTGCAGAAGTGGATCTTAGGATGGGACTTCAAGAGAAGGAAGGTGGGTGTTCCAGTCACTAGGAATGACAAATGAGAAATCCTGAACACTTATGGGAGAAGCGGACAAAATGGGGAATAGAAGCTGCTGTAGTTGGCAGAGAAGAGTGATGTCATACCAACAGGAGATGGAAGAGTCATTCTTGCAAAAGCTTCTTTAAGTTTTATTTCCAAATAATTGTTAAGGGATCTTTTTTTTTTTTATGTAGCTTCACTATTGGCTATTAAACTTCCTGAGTTTATGCTTATAAGATCTTAAACTATTACATGCTTTTATAACAACTTTTTAGAAAGGTGATCAAAATAAATATGTAGTGGTGATATTGACATTGTCTGGTGCGTCTTTAATCGCTTATGTATAGCTAAGTGTATTGTATATATTACGTGTTGTTTTGTTGTTTCATTTGGCTCACAAATTCTAATGAGAACGTCTGCAAAGATCATAGAATCATAGAATCACAAGGTTGGAAAGGACCTACAAGATCATCTAGTCCAGCCGTCCTCCCATTATCATAGCTACTGAAAAACCACTAAGCCACATCTCTTAGCTCCTTATCCAGATGCCTCTTGAACACTGCCAGGGATGGCGACTCCACCACTTCCCTGGGCAGCCATTCCAGTGCCTGACCACTCACTGAGAGAAAAAGTTTTTCCTTATGTCTAATCTAAACCTCCTCTGGTACAACTTGAGGCCATTTCCTCGGGTCCTGTTTGTTGCCTGGGAGAAGAGGCCAAGCCCCTCCACATCACATCCTCCCTTCAGGAAGATGGTTGTCTTTTGCTGGTTTTCTTGTTGCAGTCCCACCAATTTTGCAGCTTTGAAAAACCTTTTCCAATAAAAATAACTGTATTTAAATACTTCCTGAACTGAAATTCTATGAAAGATGGTGTTCTCTTTACGAGGACACAATAAATTTCTTGACTGCGTTTGTGTTTGGATAACGCTTAGCGCTGACAGGCAAAAAGAAGTTTGCTCAGAATTTCCAGTGAGTAAGCTGATGAGGAGTCATATTTCAGAGTTTGGATGTAGCATTATGAACACCTGTGGGGGAAAAGCTTCCAGCATTCTTGATCCTGAAATGTGTTTTAGTCTTTCTTATTTGACACTTAGATGGAAATATAGTACGCAAACGTGGAGAAAAACTCAGGTAGAGGACCTTTGGGGGAAAACGAGGCTACAGTCACTTATATAATCAGACAGTGCAACTGACAATAAAAAGACTAAAGCCTGGCATACATGATCTCTTTGTAACTGCAGTCCTTATTGAGGAAAAAAAAAAAAATCTTTTAAAAATTTTTTATACAATAGACTTGTCTATACATCATGTAATTTTATGCAATTTAAATCATTCTGTGTTTTTTCATTTTCAGTTTCTTATGTCTTTACTCAGAGTAGGTAAAGCTTCGTTTAATGTGTGGTGGGTTTTAGCTAGAAGTCTTTAAAAAACAAGTTCTTTTTTTTTCCTCCAACATACCATCTATGCATATGAACCCCTGATCAGTCACATGCTTCACTTATCCTGTAAAGTTCTTCAAGTTACTGCAAGCATAATATTTTGCATAAAGTTTGGAGTCTTTGCTTTACCTTTCGTAAGCCAGAAACCCTCCTGTGAAGAGGCATCATCTTCAGGTCGGATACAGTGATGTCACATACACAGTTTTACTGGGTTGAGAGTTTTTTCAGGAGTTCTTTGTAGTTTAACACCTAAGTTAGAGATGTGAATTTTTTTTTTTTATCATACTGTGTTAAGAAATAGTTCTTCATTTACTAGGGTTGAAAAAGCATCTAGACGCTATCTGAAAAAGGTGTGGGGGAAAAAAAAAAAGCATTGTATGCCTTTTCATAAACAATTTTTATGGCACTTACTGATTTGGTATTCTTGTGACTTGTTTCTTTGGCTGATTTGCATTTGAATTATTATCTTTTTTTTTAACCTGAAGGTAAAGTGAATGGAGTAAAGGCTCTATCTTAAGACTTGAAGACTTTTGACAAGTGAGAACAAGTAGCAGCAAAGAATTTAGGAGATACTTTTATTTCAGAGCCTCCTTTTAGCAGAAAGCAAAAAAAGCTTTCTCATAACTTGCCTTTTTTCACTGGGGGATATAGTTCCAGACTCTCAGGATTTGCATGCTATTTGAAATGAAGAATTTGCATGTTACTTACCCACACAGTTACTTCTAAACCATCTGCGTGTTGCATGGATCTGGTTTTTTTTTTTGGGGTGGGGTGGGGGGCACAAAACAGTTGTTCCTTTGATTTAGCAATCTAGTGCTTACTCTTTAAATGGGTGGCTTTGCTGTGAGTCATCACAACCTTGCTATGATAAGTAGGGAAGTGGAACACAGTATATCCATGAATGCTCTTTCTATGAATTCTGTTGCATTTAGCGTGTGATAACCAGGTCAAAAATGCTTTGCTGAATAATTTGTATTAGACTGGTTGAAAATATAACAGTTTTTAAAAATAGTTCTGGTTTTGGCTTAAAGCAAATGTGTTTCTGTAACTTGAATTGGCAGCAAGGTGCATGCTGCGATCACAAAATAATTGCAGATCTCATTTGTGGCCAGTGTTGCAAACCTGATTGGTCTGCCTCTCCACTCAATGAGATCACTTTAAGGATAGGAGTCCATCTATTTTTGCTTCAGTAGAGTGACTGATAGAAATTTGCAACTCAAGGACTTCATATACTTTTGAAGCTAATTTCTTCAAATGAAGTAAAATAATGATAATAAACTTCAGATCACTTCAGTTTGAACTTTCAACCTTACAGGGGAAAAAAAAACCAAAAAACCAAAAAAACAAAACAAGTGACATCCTCTTACCTACTAAAACTTGTGGTGGTAGACTTTTCTCCGACTAGTTTGTCTTACCATCTCTGAAGCCATCTTATCACCCACCTCTTCCTGTGGTAAGGAGTTCTGAAACAGACGTGTTTCTTTTTTAAAGTGTCATCTTTTGCTGTCAGCTGCAGGCACAAATTCGGTTGTACACAGCCGCGCCTTTTAATGAAGATCTGCCCAAATTATGACAAAAGTTTTTTGGCAGTGAATGCTGTTTGCATTTCTTAGCCCAGTCCTTGGGTTTTTTTTTTTTTGGTTTTTTTTTTTGCATACTTGCTCAACAGGTGATAAAGGGTTCAAGTGATTTGCACTTCCAGTGGGTTAGTTTAGTGGGCTTACACCCTTTTCTTAAAAACAAACAAAAAAAACCTTAATGTCTTAACTGATTCTGGACATTCTCATTTGAGACCTGAAGCTTTTATGCAGCTCAGCTCTTTCAAAATGTGACTTCTTGTGAAATCAGATATATCTTAATAACTAAATAACTTCCACTAAACGTGGAAGGGAAATCACTCTCCTGGAGGCAGCTTTGCTTTATGATTGCTGAACACTGTTGCATTGTTCCAGCTTGGCTATGGACTTTCTTACGCTATTCTTTGGGGTTATAAGGAAAACTACGATGTCTTGTTTCCCAAGGCATCTTGCTTGGCATTTGCCTTAGTCATTGAAAGAGATTCTGTTGGGTTAGTTGGTCATAATTTAGCTTCAGGTGCTGCACTTAAAGTTGTTGAAGTATTTAAGAATTCCCATGGAATCCTTTCGGATCAGAAAGAGCTTTGATTTGTGAGGGGGAAGAAATGGAAGCTTATTCAGGAGAAAATAATTAAATATCTTTTATTTTAAATGGAAAATGAGTATTATTGTATGCATTAACAGTATATGTGCGATCATACTTGAGGATTTGACTGAGTAGTGGGCTTGTTTTCTGTGCTTGCTTTGTGAAATATATTCCTTGAAGTGTAAGATGCAAAGGAATGGATTTGTATTTTACCTACCCAGAGAGTGACTGATCACACTTGGCATCTTTTAGTGAGTGTGTGTTATTTTTTAACTAAAAAAAAACCCTCAAATTTTCAACAGATAAAAGTTGCAATGGTGTAAATTGAAAATGGTTGGAATGAGATTGGATGAGATATGGGGGGGGGGGGGAAATAATATTTCCTTTTTGAGTTTTAAAGCAGAGTTTAATGTCACTCTGCATATAGCTTGCATTTTTGTAATAGGTTTGCATCAAAGAATAAAGAATCGGAAGTTCAGAATGCAGAATGCACTCTTCATCTGTTTCACTAGAAGTTAGTATCTGGATGGGGTTCTCAAATGGAACAATGTACAAGGAAAAAAAAACGAGTTAGAAAAACAGGTTTTCGTATTCTGTCAGACAGTTTGCAAGAGGCATGTATCTGAATTAGTTTAATTAGTTATTTCACATCACTTATCACCAAAACTAAATTTGCTGTTGATGATTGTAGTATTTAATTGCAAACATTGCTCAGTTTGTGTTTAATTTTTTACAGGAAAAAAGGATCACTCTGACAGGTGTTTCAGTACTTGGCCTAAAAGCTATATTTAATTGCATCTTCGCGTAAATCAGTAATACAGGATAGGTCTTGAGTGTCAGCATTAACATTTGAAGTGGTTCTGTGAGCCAGATTAACCCCATGATAAAATCCTCTACCTCTTGTAGAAGGGAAAAGTTGTTATCTCTTACTCAGCAATTCAGTTTACCGAACAGACTGTATTGTAATATTGGTGTTTTACATACTTGGTCTGTGGGTGGTTTTTTTGGTTTTGCTTTCCGTATACGAGTGGATATTCGGTTAGAACAAAATATTTGCTTTGCTGTCCTAGATCTTCGCATCTTATGGCATTTCTTTTCATGGCTTTCAACAAGTTTTTAGTAACCATTTGGCACATTAATGTGCTGCAAGCTCAAACTGATTGTTTCTACCCAGAGAGAATTTGTTTTTAAAGTTTTACCTGGATCACCATGTTAACCTCTGTCATTAACAATGAATGACAATCAGTAATGTCATTGTCACTCAGTGGCAATATCTCGCCCTTAAGACCTTCAGATACCACAGCCAACAGGAGAAAAATTTCAGGTAACTGCAATGAGAGGTGGTGCTTATGATATGCTCCTTACCCGTGTGCTTCCCAGGCACCACCAGAGATGGGAGATCACAACCTCAGATGATGACGTCTGGAAGATGGAATGCAGTTTCATGTACTTTTTTGCTATTGTATTGGTCTTTATTTTCACAAGTAGTGGAGATGAGTAACATTTTTGCCTACAAAGATTTCATTCTGGTTGCCAGACTTTCAAATTTTTTTTCATTGTTCTCCAATTTGGGGATTTATGTAAATTTTGTTGTAATGCGAGTTTTATGAATGCCGTATAAGAACCAGTTTGTAATGTAGAGGAGGACTGTTAATAATACTGCATACTGAACTGTCCAGGGTATAGCAGATCACATTTATCAGTTATTCATTGGCTTGGGGTTTTTGTGCACATTGCTATAACACTTTCTCCTTTTGAGGCTGTAGGTCAGCTGTTTTGTTGTTAAATAGTGCAGCACAGATGGCAGTTACCAGAAATAAAGTAGTGCAAATATGAAATGATGCTGATGCTTGCACCTGTGAGAAAGCCATCATTTATCAAGCCAGATATTACTCACACTGATTTGCTTATTCTAACATCTTACGCTTTTAGGAGCTGAATTTCTGCAGTCAGATAGAGGCCTGCTTGCTTTGTGTTAAAGAAAGTGGCTTTAGGCTGTAACTACATGGCACGGTGGCCTTTGCAGGAGAGTTGTTTTTCCCCATGCCAAGGTGCTGCCACATTAGGAGGCTGTGGCCTGGGCTCGCCTGCTGGAAAATGCAGCAACTGTTTTGCAGCTCTGCCAAATTCAAGCAATTTTTTTATCAGGATTGTTCATATTTCTAGATCAACTTGCTGCAAGAAGTCCATCAATGCCAAATGATAGTAGTTATGATAAAATCTGGCTCGTCACAGCGAGTGGTAAATAGCCTGATAGTAAATTATTATTATTTACCTTTTTTTTTTATGTGGACCAGTCCAAAGAAATTTATCTGTCTACTGGAATAATCAGCTGATTCAAGTTTAGAAGCAGAATCTTACATGGTCAGAATGCACTGTGACCATCTGAAACTTGTGAGCAAAGTGGTGTTCTCGTCTGAGTTGATCACCAGCAGCTCAGTCTGTCAATCTGCCCGTGCTGGGTGTTTGTGCTTTAGTGCACTACTGCAGTAAAACGCAGTCCTGGTGTTACACAAGGGATTGGTTGTTGCATTATCTCATGACCCTGTGGGAGATGCCACCCTTATAGGCTTCCTCGATCACTGAACTACATGCAGAGGAAAGCCACCTGATTTAAGTTTCGTAGTTAATTCATGTTATGTTGGAGTAGAGAAATGCCATGTTTTAACACGACTGGGTTTTGTAGCTGTTGACCACCAGGAGATTGATTAAATGCTCCAACTTGGAGAATGGTATTTTGTATGTGCCCAGCAGAAGCGCACACCCTTTAAGTATGCTCCTAGAGAATTGTTGTGTTTTGTGTATCATGTGGCTGATAGTCCAACCAGATAAAATAAATGATGCTGGGAGGACTGTTGATAGCGTTCACTTTGAATCTTTATCTTTGGCAGACAGAGTTCAAGGACACTTAATAGTGGCTCAGAGGTTTGGTGTGTAAAAAAAAAAAAAAAGAGGTTTTGGTAGCAAGCATTAAGATTTTGGCTAGTCTAGTTATTCTTTTGTTGCCATAAGTGATATGAAAACAATAGAAAAAGTAGGCATGATAGTAAATGTCTCCTAACTTAACTGAAAAACGTGTTTGGTGAGGTTTAGTGATATATTACAATGTCAGAACTATCATCTTGATGTATATATTTGACGTATTACAAACAAATGAGACAGAATAAGAGAGAAATCCATGCAAGATACTCCTTTGTGAGATTTGAGAAATACTTCATCTAGTCAGCATGGAACAGATCCCCTGAATATCCTTTTTCTTCTTGAATCTTGTTATCCCTGATGTCCTAGGTACGTGGTGACCTTAGAATGAGGTAGACATGCAGAATTTAATACTTGGCCTTTCTTCTGGTCTTCCATAAGGGTTTCTCTGTAAGTCCTTCTGAGTTTAACTTTTCCTATAAAAGCAAATGGAACAATGCATGCGACCTACTTTGAAAAAGTTCGAAAGAAAATCCGATTTTTAATAAGCATTGTTCATTAAATATTATTTACCATTCATTTTTCCTTAACTGGATTAAAAACAAGTGGTGCTCAGTATGGATTTCGTTTTCCTCCCTTTCAAGTAATTTAGTACCTCCTAGGTCTGTGGTTTTATTTTCTTACGCTGAGATATGTACCATCTTCCCCTTATTATATCGCAGGCTATCACAGCAAGTTTTAAATAACCTAAGCAGCTGCTGTGGGATTTTCTTTTTGGCATAACTGTTTCGCTTGTCTAACCCAAAACTGGTAGTAATTTTGTTGTTATTTCTATCTCAGTGTCTGTTGTTGTTTTTGAGATACTCTCATAACTCCTATTTTTTGCATGGAATTAGAATTTGCCATACCTTGCAGCATATTCCAGGATTTTCCAATTTGTCAAATCGTAATGTAATTCTAAGAAAGGAAAGATGAGGTGAAACTGCTGTATCAGCCTGTTCTGCCAATGTTTAACAGATCTGAGTTTGGATGGAAAACATGCTTTTGAAGTCCATCCTCCCAAGTGCCTCACTTCGGTTCACACTGCAGAGTGTTCATGATGTGAATCAGTTTGATTCTTTGGGTTGAAGAGATGCTCCTGGAGTGCAGCAAGCATTTTCCACTCACAATGGGGCGGCCAAACCACGGGGTCAGGTGTTCTAGACCAGGCTAACCCAAGTCAGAAATGCACACAATATGTATGTTAGGCCTTCAGGACCAACGTTTTTTTATTTCCAAATATATGTCTCTCTGGCCACATCACTTGCTGATGCAGATCGCTGAGCTGATACAACTGATTATTTGAAGTGTTCTTTTCGTTTACAGCCAGCCCTCCAGTAAGAATGGAGAACTTGGAACCAGTTTGGAATCTATTTTAGCTATAAGCTTTTTTTTTTTTTCTGTAGGAAGTTTTTGTCTTAGTAGTACAGCCCTCTCATGTATGCAAGAGTGCATGTTTATTGCTGTAGTTGCTTTCTGCCAAACATACGGAATAGTGTAAGCATGTACAAGTTTGAGGTAATGTTTCTGATACGTTTTCTGACAGAAGTTATTTCCCACTGTACTTTTCCCTCTTATGCCTTGTGTATGTATTCAAAAAGTCATACGTAGTTGATGTAAGTTATAGACATCAAAACTACTCTTGATATTTAGTGTCTACCCTGCAAGTTTTATTTCTCTTTTCCGCCGTCTGCATTTGTCTCCTCCAGCGCAGACAACTAGCTGGACACTTCCTAAGGTCTGAGCTTTACATCTGTATCTGTCTAGATTAAGTCAACAGAGCAGTTTGCAGTTCACCACAGTATCATGTATTTTAATTTTAATTACTGTCTTTTTAATTATCATTATTTATTTATTTATTTTGTTTAACTCAAACTGAGGGTATGAGAGTACACTTAGGAATCCAGACATCCCTTTCCTTGGAGCCATCCTTCAGTTCAGGACCTGACTACTGCACTAAACACACCAGTGTCTGCCCGTTGATTACAAAGTACGAGTAGCCTGTTCTGCTGTGAGCGGGATGGGTCAGGTCAGCTAGTTATTCCTTTTCGCTCCAAGGCTAAACGAGCCAGACCTAATGTTGACAAACATCAGACTGATTCTTTAAAAACATTCAGTGATGGATACTGGCAGAAGGAAGCTGTGTAATCTAGTGCTTAACTGGCCTTAAGATTGCTAAGATTTTATTTTATTTTATTTTTTTTTTTTTTTATTTGTAATATCTTACTTTTCTTGAGAGCCTCCAGTTTGTCACATTTCATGTGTGGTGTCTGGAAGTGGACATGAAAGGTTTTAATGGAAATACTTGATAACATGCGGTATCTCTAAAGTGGGCACGATGAAGGAGGAAATTTTACTTCATCTCATATTTGTACACCCTGGCTGTTCGTATGGTGCATTACAGGCATGATGCTTGCTTTTTAGCGGTTGCTGTGTTATAATTTCAGTATTTCAATCTTGCCTAAGATGTAAATCTGTTTCTATAATAGCGGCTGCAGCCTAAGCAGTCATTTCCCACTGTTTGCATTTACAACTGACAATATGAAACTTTGAACTTGCTGTTACTGAATTAAACAGAAGATCTGTGTGTATGATGCGTGTTTTACAGAGAGAAAAGCCCTGCATCTGATTTAAATAACTGAGTATTCCTCCTTCTGTAAAGATGGCTCTCTTAGCTGTAAGGGTAGGAAAACTGAAAGCTTCTGCATCTTCTTCCTCTATATTATTTTTTGTAAGTTAAGGAAAGTCTGGTTTTCTACATGCAGAGTTGGATGTGTCGACATATGGAATGTACTGTTATTACTGTGCAGGTATTTTAGGGAGTTTCTAAGACTTGATGGTTGAAAAAAAAGATGGGGATTTTTAGTCTCTTTTATGGCAGAATAATGTGCTATGCAAACTTCCAGAGCAAGCTACCATTGTATCTCTGTGTCTGTAATAACCTTCTATTCTTTTTTAAAATTTTAGATGCTGGCATCACCATCAACATCAGGTCAGCTGTCTCAGTTTGGGGCAAGTTTATACGGGCAACAAAGTAAGGATTACTTTTATTGATTTTATTAGATGTTCTAGTTTAATGCTCTTTGGATAGGCAACACTTTGGGTTTGGTTTTTTTTTGGCGATTGTAAAGAAGATGGTGTCCTGTCAAATGTGTGACATCATTTACTTTGGAAGATATGTTTTTGCATTGTCTGTCATCCATTTCTGCAGTGTTTGGTATACAAGGTGTCACATATTGACACCGTATAGCTGTTAAGTATCCAAATACAGTCATCTTATAAAGAATGTGTGGGACTGAAGTAATTGAAGAAAAACTGAGGAAGGTGAGCTGGGCCAAACTGAACCTCCTTGAGAAAAACATCTAAGGGATAGAAGGAAATTGTACTTCATGGTTTATAGGAGCAAATTAAATGTTGTCTATATGCTTGGCAACTCACATTTGGCAAAGAATTATGCCAGGAAGATTGTTTCCTGCTGGTCCACTGTTTGTTTTGTTCTGTATCTTGAAGATTTTTTTTTTCCCTTGCATCTGTCAGTCTTGTGTATACTGTTGCTAATGAAGACATACTGAGAAACAGTAACACTGTGCCTGATACAAGTGCTGATACAAGTGCTGGAGTTGAGAGCTGAACCTCCCTGTAGTTAAGAGGGGCACATGTTGAGAGTGACTCAGTGTACCTGAGTTAGATAGGGTTTCACAAGTAAAACAGGTTTGTGAACATCTTTCATTACTCCACACTTTTGAATGTTTGCAGCTTTCTAGCCAACTCCATCTGACTCAGACACTAAGGAAAGGTGTCTTAAGAATATTTTAGAGTGTAGATGTTTTAATTTTGACACACTAAAAGCTTTGTCTCCCAAGTGTGTATGGCCTTCGTAGGCTTTCTTCACACAGTTTAAAAAGTATAGTGATTTTTTATTTATTTTTATTTTTTTACTATCCCTGTGGCTGTTGATGAGTGACTGTGTCATACCATTGGGTATTTCATTGCGCTGCTGGGACTTTCTGGCCAGCTCGAGAGTCAGGTTTAGATTTTTGGGTCCCTAATCTGATGCTGCTTGAACCTTTCAGGCTCAGCTGCATTAAGATACTGAAGTAGCTGATTATTTTTAGGGGTAAATTATTTTTTTTTTTTCATCGACTTTGTTGTTCAGTCCAGTTGTTTGTCATGTCTAGGACACAATCTCTTGAACATGGAGACTTGTGTGGCTGAAAAATCAGAAGTAAATATTTTCAGGGTTTGTTTTCTTCCAAATACAGAGAAACTCTCTATTCGTGTAAATTCTTATGATTAAAACATTCAGGGGGGGACAGAGCTCCTGTCCAGGTACTTTTAGATTGCTAGCTGTCAATCATTTAGCTAGATGTCATTTTAAAGAGTTAAGTTAAACTTAATTTGTAGGCATTAAAAATTAACCACTTAATCAGTCAGATGACAGATCTCTTGTCTCAGTTTAAATGAAAAGCATAGAAAAAGGAAGCATAAGAGAAGGTTTCTTTGGATTGTTTTGGTTGGTTTTGTTGGTTTTTTTTTTGTTCATTTGGGATTTCTTTGTAATGGCAAATATTTCAACTGCCCTTACTTGCCAGCCACAGGAATACAGTAGCAGAACTACTCATTAAAAGTTCTAATTAAAGAAAAGCAACAACTAGAAGAAACGCTATTAGTGAAAAACTGACTGCGTTTGAACAAATGCTTGCACAAAATCGACCCGAATACAGTGATCGCTTTTATTTCAGTGTGCCATCCCTAGAAGAGCATGGGTTTTTTTTCTTTACCATTTTATTTTTTTAAATTCCACCTAATTGTTAATTAGTGTGAAATATTATTTATAATATATATTTATGCGCGTAGAAATTATTCTGATGCAGCAAATTGCCAAAATATTTACAGCGAACACCTTGATATAATCAGCAATTAATGAAGTCTTAGGAGGCTTGTTATAGTGAGTCACGCTACTTCTTAATCTCAGTTGATAGAGATAAACTGGAGTGTTATCCAAATCACTCGTTGCAGACTTGCTGTGAATGGTAGGGCAGAACACCGGGGAAGGCAGAGCTTCTGCAAGAGTGAGGGCTGAACAACTGGGACATTTCTTCAGACCTCGTCCATAGCAATAACTGGAGCGTATGCTGTGTCCATTCTTTGCATTCTTAGTATTTCATCATGTCGTACGCTGGCATATTCAGCTCTGCTGAAGGGGTGATCTATCATTGGAGAGTGCTGACTCGTTTTAATTTTTCTTCCTTTTGTCTGCAAGATAAGGTTTTAAATTCTCTGAGGCTTCCTCAGCAGCCTCACACCAAAGCGATAGGACTGTTATTTATAGCTATCGTGTTTCAGATGCAAGTGTGTTTCTGTTGATATGTTGCACTAAATGGCTTTCTCTTGTCTTTGGACATCGTTCTAAAACTTCATGAATACAGAAAAAGAACGTGGAAATGATCAGAAACTCCGTAAAGTATTCTGACATTTTGAGACAGGTTATCTTTTGTTCTTCTGAATTGAGATGATTTTTTAATATATATATGTGTTAATAGAGTGCTTTTGTTATTTCATTGCACCCAAATGCTTGCATAGAAAATAATTTTGATCACAATGTAAAAAAAAAAAACAAACAACAAACAAGCAAAACCCCACACCAGCCCTGTGTGTTTTTAATTGCTAGTTGAGGATGCTTAGATCCTACTTGCTTTCAGTCCTCAAAAAATTAAGTTTAACCTGACTGTGGACACTGAAATTGCCTTAATGAAAAGAAGCAACTCAGATTATATAGAGAAGTGTCCTGAAATATTCATTCTGATGCCCTGAAAGCTGTGTTACGAAATGTTCCTAGTTTTATTATTTTAGTTACAGGTTTGCATATTTTTTTACAAGCTAGGTTGATGCTCTAAATGCTGGCCAAATATGTATCAATTTATTCAAGTGTAATAACCTCTTTCTTCGGTGGAGGTATTTATTTTCTCAGAACACCGACTTTTTAAATACCTAGATTTCCATGTCCTCGTCAACAAAGCCACAGCTCCCCCTGTTCTATTCAGAGTACATCTCAAAGGAAACAAAATTTTGTTAGTGACTTAAAGAGAAATTTTGTCAAGAGCCTTTCTCGAGTTTGACAAGAATGGGGCTATAGGTGAGATAACTGGGCTTGTAGTATGCAAGCAAGGACTTCATTTTACACTGCACTTTCCTACAGTCTTTACACTTTTTGAGGTTGTCAGCATAAATTGTTTCCATCCACACCTGATGGCTAAGACTTTGTTCCGGATCGCTATGTATCTCCACCCCTCTGAATTTTTTTTCAATAGGTGCACTAGGCCTTCCAATGAGGGGAATGAGCAACAATACCCCTCAGTTAAATCGCAGCTTATCACAAGGCACTCAGTTACCGAGCCACGTAACGCCAACAACAGGGGTACCAACAATGTCACTTCACACGCCTCCATCTCCGAGCAGGTATTTATCGATAGCCAATGTTTCTGCAATTGTGTCTTTTGGCAGAGCACTTACTAAATGTTCTGCGTATCGTGCCACAGTTACTTGAGACTGATTAATTAAAAAAGAAAAACGGTAATTTTTATTGACCACTGCCTGTGTTAGGTAAGTAATACTGTAAAACAGTAGGATAAGACTTAAGTTCAGCCAGTGGTTGATTTTGTATGTAAAGGACGTAAAGTTGTTGGCAAATTCTGCTTCAGAATGTAAGAGTCTGTTTTTCAGTTGTTCTGGTAAACAAATGGTAAACGTTTTTATATGGCTGTCCTACAGTGTGAGAATATTAAGGTAGTAGGTCTGAAGTGCTCTTTAAATAAGAGTTGTAACGCCTCTTCAAATGCATAGTACTTAAGTATTTATCTGAACCTGACCGAGGACTTGATTCGTACGCAATGGGTCATCTGGTGTTTCTGAAGAAATCCAAAACTGCGTTAATTATAGAGAGTAATCCAAACATGCTGCATTGAGTCTAAGCACAAATTAAGTTGCAACAACTCCAAGTCTATCCTACATGAGTAATTTAAATGAGTAACCAAATACTATTGTACAGATTCATCTCTGTGGATGGTTTTTCTCTTTCAGGGGGATATTGCCTATGAATCCTAGGAATATGATGAACCACTCCCAGGTTGGTCAGGGCATTGGAATTCCCAGCAGGACAAACAGCATGAGCAGTTCAGGGTTAGGCAGCCCCAACAGAAGCTCTCCAAGCATAATATGTATGCCAAAGCAGCAACCCTCTCGACAACCTTTTACTGTGAACAGGTAAGGCTGTTTGGTCAGACCATCCCTGTGCAGCCATGAGCGTGCTTAAGTACTGCTCTCAAAGTCTAGTTTTTTTATCCATTAGAATAAAACTTGAAAGTGTCGCTTCACGTCTCTCAACGCTAACTTTCTAAGCTGCTGTCAGTGCTTGTGCAGGCATTTTGAGGCCTTTCAGCTAAATTCTGTTTCTGACTACTTAATTTCTACTGCTCCTTCTTTAAAGTATGTGATGTTTCTAGTATGTTCCCAAGTTTGCTTTTGAAACAGACCTTGGTTTTTGTGTGTATACACCTTCTTGAAAACTGTTCATCTGTGAGTTTGGGAAGAATTAAGGCAAGAGATAATCCAGAATAACTGTTTCTAAATAGTTGTTCCGTAAGAACAGTTAACTGATTTGGACACAATGGGGACCTCATATTGTACTTCTAGAAATTCTGGAATAATACGGAAAGCAGTGATTTGGAGCTCATCCAAGGTGCTCGTTTTGATGCCAGAATTTTCTCAGTTACTTCTGCTCTTTTTTTTCTAACTCTGGGCAAGATTGTGGCATCAGAAATCATTGTGCTTTAACTGTGTTGTTGATATGTTTATGCTTAGTTTATATTGATAACCTTGTGATAAAATGTGTGTCAATTCCAATTACATAGCATGTAATCAGCTTCACGCAGCTGACTGTTTTCCAGGCTTCTTTCCAGAACCTCATGATCCCTGTGTTCCCAGGTCGTTCCTCTTTCTTACTTCATGCCCTAGCCTAGGGGACTGAGCTCAAATACACTCCTGGCAGTGAAATGCCACCTCTAACCCGGTGTAGTATTTTTACTAATCAAATGAAGAAAAATGGATGCCAGTTATCTGAAACGTTATCAGTCTTTTTAATTCTGTATCTTTGCTATAGGCATTGAATAACCTCTTTCTTCATCACAGCAATAGAGGTTTGATAATAGCAGTTTGTGTTCTTGATTGTGAGAGGACTTTGGACAGAGGCCACTCTGAAAGTAATGCCTCCTATTTATTTCCACGTAAACTACAGCAGATACAGAGAGCACAACAACACTATTTGATAGAGCAAATTCTCAGCTATGAAACACCATTTTTCAACATAGTCACTGCTGTTAGCTATATATATATTTGCCTGTGATGAACAAGAACCTGCATGCCATGCTTGTCAAAATCTGCACCAGCTGAGGTGACCCACTCACTACCTCACTGTGCTCACATCCACTGTTTGGTCTCCGTAAACATTCAGCAAATTCCAATGGATGCAATTTTTTCCACGTGGAGGAATTCAATTCCACACCTTTGCTTATCCACGTTTCCATCTCAGGTGCCATTGTGTCAGACTGCCCCTCTGCTGCCTTCTGTCACATAGAAACAACATGTAACAGTATTGGTGGGATGGTTCAACCCCCACTGCCGTACCACCAACATCTGCCTCTGATGTTGTGGGCTTACACAGTAAAATAGGAGGCATTCCTTAAAGAGTAGCCTCTGTGTCTTGGCCTTTTCTTTCCTGTGATGTACCAGCAAGCAAAGAAGATGATAATTTAAAAAGATAATTTTATATTTTAAAGTGTTTGTAAAACTTGAGCATGGATCAAAAAAAAATCTATGTGCAGAGAATAATGATTTTGGAGATTGTTGTTTAGGAAGTACTTGTTTAAATAACATCCAGGTGTAGGGCAGAGATAATGAAATCCCATTCTGTAGGAGCAGTTGAATGGAAACTCTCTTTTGCTGTTTGCATTGTATAGCTCATGTTAATAATGGTACAGTTTTTACAAGTTGAGAAGGACGTGTTACTAGAACGGTGCCAAGTTCTTAGCATTTTATTAGCCTACAAAAGTATAGCACATATCCAATTGTTCATTGACTGTATTTAATGCAATGGTGACATGACATTTGAAAAAAAAAAAAAAAAAAGTTGTATTTCCTTGAGAGGTGCATGAATTATTTGACTTCCATGAATTGTTTTGAGAATTGTTCCCTTTCTTGGAGCAAAGAATGATTTTTAGATCTTTAAACACACAGAATACTTTGTCTTTCTTAGTTACATCAGTAAAACATGTCGAAAGCTGAGGTAACACTGGTTAACAAACAGTTTACAAGTAAGTGTAGGGAAATATGCATCTGGTGGCCTAATCCCTTTCTTATCACTGGAATTCTTGGTCTAGTTAATTCTAATTACTTTAAAAACAAATGAACAAGAAAAAATACCTTGCATGAGAAGTTTGTCTGTTACCAAGCAAGGTTATATTCCCTCAAGAGCAAATGATCTCTGGTTGGTGTTCTCACCAAGTCCAGGATTCACAGAGAATACCAGAAATGTTTCTCCTAGTTCATGAAGTGTCAAAGATTTGGGTGTCTTTCAAATGCACCATCTTGCTGAAACAAAGCAGAATGGGACCATTCTTGACTGTTTCCTTTTCTTGATGTCTCCGTCAAAAACAAAGTATTTGGGGCTTGAAATTAATTGTAAAAATGTGAAGAAGTCATATAAGTAAAAATCCTAGTAGAAAAACTTGTCACTTCCGTGCACAGAAACTTATAAGATATCAACTTCTGTCCTCTTACAGGGGGAAATGAATGTTGTGGTTTCCCATGAGGCAGAACAAAATTTCACTCAACTCTGGGCTACGTTGTGACTGCTTAACATTTTCAGTTTGCACAGAATGATGCAGATCATTCAGGTGTTTGTCAGACCACAGCAGTCCTATCTAATTCTTAGATGTCTTCAAATATTTTTACTTGTCTGTGTGATACTTTAACTTAACCGGTGTCCTTGTGTGGCAGAGACCATAATTTGTGATGGTTGCACACAATAGCTTTCCAGCTTTTAACTGAGTCATGACAAACTTGATCACATCAGTGGTTCAGCTTCCACCCTCAAACGAATGCTCTCCAGTCTGACTTTTTGCTATTGTCTTTACTGATATTTCATTTTTATGTATGAAATTTCTGAGTAAAATGCGCATTAATCATAACCTGTTGGCTGACAGATGTCAAAGGAGTTGTGACTGTTAAAAAAAAAAAAAAAAAATCAGGTTATTTCAAAGTCATTCCAGTTGTCTTCATTCAGCAGTGCTTGTTGCTGTTCGGAACTTTCAAAGGTATAAAGGAAAGTAATAAAAAATTGAGTTTAGGCTAAAGTGGATTGCGTAAGATGACATAATTTAATTGCCTTTGGCTTTTTTCCTTGATGCCCTCAACTGGAAATTATGGAAGTCTCTATTCTCTTTTCTCTGACTTCTTGGATTTTTTTCACAGTATGTCTGGATTTGGGATGAACAGAAATCAGGCATTTGGAATGAATAACTCCTTATCAAGTAACATTTTTAATGGAACAGGTGAGTTTACTCTTAATTTATGCTGATCTCGCAGTTCAATAGAAAGATTTTGGTTTTGATTGGATAAGGTTAGAAATACTTTGAGTGCAGTTGTTGCACAGAAGTGTTGCCCTTACGGAGCAACTCTGCATTGTTCTTCAGCAGATTCTGTAAACCTGACATTAATGCAGAAAAAGTATTTTATTCTAGTTTCAAGATTCTGTGGGGAAATAAGTGTATTAATGGTTTGTTTCTTTTCCCATAGCATAAAATAACAAAAACAGTGCTATGCCATCTGTTGTTATTGTTTCAGAGCAGTGGCTTATAATACTTCTGAAAGGCAAAGTACAAGTCTGCTGTAAAATAATCACTGCACAGCACTTGACTAGAAGTTGTATCTGTTCAGTTAGAAATGTAAAGTAGCTTATGGAATTGGAAAGAAAGTCAGAGAAGAAAAGCTTCAAACATTACAGAGGATAAACACACCAGGGCAGCGTTTTTAGAGACCTCAAAGTGATCCTTTTAGTCAGTTGTTTCAGTTTTGATTTTTCCCAGGGTATTACTCTTCACCTGACTTTAATGAATTAGAAAGAGGTCAGTGTTCTCATGTAACGGTGCTGTAGGCTCACGGTGCTTTGGTGTTCGCTTGTTGGTGGCTGCCTGCTAAGAGGTACTGCTGATGTCACAGCACGGAAGCCTCAGCCGAGGGGTTTGGCATCCCCATGGCCTTGTGACATTGTTATAGAGCCGTGTTGCTCTGCACACCCGTGTGGTTTTATCACTGCAAGTTGAAAAATCTTCCCATGTTACTTGTACTGTGTTGTCTCTGCAGTGGTTTGGACTTGACCTTGTCTTACCTTATCTAAGCAGAAAAGAACTCCTTGTTGATGATATGGGTGATTATTTTCCCTGAAATCTTTCCGTGATAGCTCCTTACATTTTAAATGGGTTACCTATCCTAGTGCTATGGTTTTGATAGTCTTCCTCTATCTTGTCTAATTCAAAATGAGCAAACGGTATTACTAAGTACTGCTGGCTACGTTTGTTTAAAGAAAATCTCGATGCTCTTGAGACTAGTGTCGTAATACAGATGTTGTATGTATTTGTGGTAGTTATAAATGTAAGAGTAGAAAGATAATTAGAAGCAAGAAAATATATCCAAGACTTATCTTGTGCATAATGAAGTTAAAAACAAAAAAAAAGAAAAAAAAAGTAGAAATAAATAAAACCAAACAGGAACAAAAAAATTAAAATACCTGCTTTTGTTGTAGATGGAAGTGAAAATGTGACAGGACTGGACCTCTCAGATTTTCCAGCACTAGCAGACAGAAACAGAAGGGAAGGAAGTGGCAATCCAACTCCATTAATAAACCCTTTAGCTGGAAGGGCTCCCTATGGTAAGGTTATATTTTTGAAAACTCTTTGAATGAATGACATGTCTGTTTGCTCAGTTTGCCTTTTTCAGTCCTAATGACAATAGGAAGCGTTTTCAAAAATGCCAATATCTTGAGCTAAGTCTCGTTTTTTGAAAATCAGCAATCAGTGTCTTTATAATTGGAGATTCCCCTCAGATTTTTGTAAGTATTAAGACTTGCTTGTTTTGAATACATTGCCAACAGTGGCTGCTGGGATTTTCAGTCAATGTAGTGTGCTAAATCTAAAGCTGCTCACTCTCCAGAATTTTTTTTAGGCAGTAGGTTGCTTTCTACTTGCATGTATGCAGAAACTGTCCAGTTCTGAAGAATAAATTTTAGAAATAATGCTTGATTATTAGAGATGTTTTTTGTTTAAAAAGTGAACACTTGTAAACATACTGTTTATCTTCAGCGTTTATTGGTAGCACTTGCTGTAGTACTGTTCACCGTAACTCTTATGAGCCTGTAAGCGTTGACTGTTGTCATTCAGATTCCAAATCCGTGTATTATATAATTCTTGCTGAACAGCTTAAAAATAATAAAAGGAAAAACATAAGGGTGGATACAAATCTTACTATTTGGGTCTGGAAAAAATTAGGCAAGTTTAGCATGAAGGACAATACTTTTTTCTATTACTGCTTCGGTAGATATTGTCATGCATGTTGCATCAGCTGCTCTGAAAAGTTGCATTTATAACTTATTTTTGTGACACTTGTCAAATTTCCCACTAAAAATACCCTCGTCTTTTCCAGCTAAAAAAAAGCTAGTGTTCTTCAGAGATAGCTCCAATTCTCTAATTGGAGTGAAATAATAGATAGTGCATTATCAGGGGAAAGTAGCCTCATGGATTGGGTGTAACCAAGACCCTCTGCTTAAGATAGCTGTGAAAAACAGCAAAAGAAGTCAAACTGAAGTGCTCACAGATGCAGGCAGAAGTCACTTCCCCTTATAAAGATGCTGGAAAGTCACGCTAAGAGTAGAGAGCTAATATGGCTAGTAGTTTACACGAGTTTGTCCGTCTCAAAATGAGAAGCCATTACTTGGAAAACTAATGGAAGGTGGGAAGAAAGTCCCACGCAGGTGTACTTGCAGCATGGGGCTGGAGTTCAACATTGAGCTGTGCTGCTGTGTTTTAAAAAACGAAAATGGCACCATTTCCCCATTTGTGGTGGTAGCATACCTGTTTGTGTGATTATGTGGTGAACTAGGAAAAAAATGTCTGAAAAGTTATCTTGAGCATCTACTAAATGCAGGTTATCACTGTAGAAACAATAAAGAAATAGTGATATGCAATGCACTTGCCACTGTCTTGGCAAGTCAAGGTGGAAAATGCTTTTGGTTGTGGTCAAGAAGAAAGAAGGTTTCAAACTGAGCTGAGGCATGCTTTCTTTATGCTTAGCTTATTTCAGAAAATAAGCCTTCAAACTTGTTAGATAGAAGGAAAATATGCAATATAGTTAATTTATGTTCAGTACTGTTCTCCCAGTGCTAGAAATCATAATAACTATGAAAGCAGAGGGATTACAGACGAAACTGGATTATGTATTTTTTTCTTGATGGAACATTGACCTTTAAAATAAGAATACAATACAAAGTCATATATGTTGTGAGCTACTGAGCCATTTTAGATCTTACACTATCTGTTAAGAAACATTGAAAAGTAGGCCCTAGACTTGCTTCTGCCATCTCTTACTGTAGTGGTGTAGTTTGCAAACAAGTCACTGTATTACTTCTCTGTGTCTTAGAAGAGAATATTTGCTCTTGGGTGTCTGGTAAAGGATTTGTGTTCTGTTTTGAACTGGCGTAGAAAAAATGTTGCTTTTCAGTAGTCAGAATCCATATTCCAGTGTGACTGGCCTACTTTTTTAAAATTAGGGTCAGAGCACTGAGAGTTGCAGGCTGAATGCTTTCAGTTTCCATACTGAAAGTAGGAGTCATTCTTATGTCACAGACAAGTATTTCATTGGTGATATGTTCTGTTGCAAGTTAGCTGGGCATCTTCTTAAGGATACCTGCTTCTCAAGTGATTAGAGAATGGAGGAAAAATGTATAATATTAAAAGCAATATATCCTTGCTTCACCAGTGGATTTCCTTTAAAACTACTTCAATAATGCCTGTAAAGGTATTTTTTTTTGTTGTTATTTAGATATGCAAAACAGGTGCTTCTCTTGATAAAAGTTTGGGGCTTCATTCTTAAAGCAGTGGATTTGTCTATAAATTTAACCCGGAGTGTTTCTCAGCTCACACTTAAATAGAGGCTGTAGTCCAATCTGTGTGATGTTTTAAATGAATATGCGTTGTTTCGTTTTACCTGAGTTGTTGGTTTTTTAAATTGTTTCTGCTGTACTGTGTGCACATAAGGGAAATGAGCAGTAAGCAAGATCAACAGCAGAAAATTTTTTACTTAGCAGTCATTTAATGTTATTCCTGCTTTCATTTTGATAATAGTTGGGATGGTAACAAAACCAGCAAGTGAGCAGTCCCAGGACTTTTCAATACACAATGAAGATTTTCCAGCATTACCAGGCTCCAGCTACAAAGACCCAACATCAAGTAATGATGATAATAAATCTGTAAGTAAAGCTTCTTTTGTTTCAAGTGTTCAAACTTTTCATGATTGCTGTATTTCAAAACAGGCATTGGAATATATTTATAGTGTAAGGTTTTCAAAGTTGCCGCTTTTACATTAATGAGAAATTTTACCTAAGTAGGGTTTCATATGTGACCGTGTATATGGCATCTCTTAGAACGTTCTTTTGTTCCAACAGACACTGTGGCCTTGCTTTCTTAATTTCATAAGAGTTCTGTGTATCCTCATGTATTTAGAGCCAGAGTGGGCGAGGGAGAACTCACAAGAATACTTCAGAATTATTTTCAAGAATTGACGTGCATTTTTAAAGTTTTGCAATTCGTAACTTCTTTTTCTACCAATTCCAGCTCAGTTTTCACTGTTGGTGCCTCTCATCAGTAGTAGTAATTTTCAGATGGTACCATCTTTCTTCAAAGCTGTCAAACCCTTGAAATGTTAGGTGATAAAATACCACGGTAAAATTGTTGATGAGCAAATAAAAGCGCAGGGAACACGGTCTCTTAATAGAGACTATTATATTTGTGGTTATGTTACAGACTGGTTGGATCTTAAGTATTGTTCTAATTACTGTGTGTTAGATTGTAAGATTTTTTTTTCTGTTGCTTACTCTAAAAGATCTGTAATTAAAAATTGTGTTTTTTATTACAAATTAGAGATAAATAAACTAAAATTTGGATGACAGGGAGCAGCATTCTGCGGTGTTGGACAAAATGTTCTAGTTTGATTGTTTCACTACTTATTAGAATTGTAAAAAATTCTTAAAAAGAGGTACTGGCAGGTGGGTATTAGAAGTGACTACAAACTTGCATGAAAACTGGAAAATGTCACTTCAAAAAGGGTGGGATCTAGGCCTCCTCCTTGGAAACTGTGGACAGATTATGGTGTAGAGAATGTTCTGATACTGATACACTTGGAATTGAGTACAGTAGGGAACAAGGGACGAAACGTGATTATATTGTGTTACTGCAGACTTGTTTTAAAGAATATTAAAGAAATAATGTTTATGAAAGGTACCTTTTGTCAGTATATGGGCTCCTGGAGAGCTATTGCAGTTTTCTTGCCAAACATAGTGTTTACATCTCTTTCCTGAAAGTTGCAAAGGTGCCAACTGTTTGTTGTTTGCACCTGAAATTGGCCTGAGTTATTACCTATTGCTGCATCATGGAGTGTTGTGGACTGCGGGAACAAGGCTGTTGGAAAAAACACTGATACTTGGGACGTTCATTGTGTATTCAAACTCAAGTGTAAAATGTTTTCTTTTCCAAGATTGCAAGCTGTAGGCTTACTAATAGCTCTTGTTGCATGGGAAGTGTATTTTATAAAGTGTTGAGTATTACATAAGGTTTGTCAACAGAGTACAAGAACTTCAGGCTTGTTGCCTTTTAGTAGCTAATATATTAGTGTGAGTTGAAGTACTGTTTGGAGCTCTTGACTGAAAGATACGGTCAACCAATCTTTTCCTTTTTGGATTGTTTCCATCATACCAACTCTACAAATTACTTTTAATAGAATTTGAATACATCAGGCAAAACATCATCCAGCACAGATGGGCCCAAGTTTCCTGGAGATAAAAGTTCAACTACGCAAAACAACAACCAGCAGAAAAAAGGGATCCAGGTGTTACCTGACGGTATGTATCATTCCACTTTGTCCTCTTCAAAAGTTTTGGCGGTTCTTTATATCATTGTGTTGATTTCTTCACTTCTTGAAAGAACAAAACTGATTTGTTCTTCTTGCCCAGGTCGGGTTACCAACATTCCTCAAGGGATGGTGACGGACCAGTTTGGAATGATTGGCTTGTTAACATTCATCAGGGCAGCAGAGACAGATCCAGGAATGGTACATCTTGCATTAGGAAGTGATTTAACAACACTAGGTCTCAATCTCAACTCTCCTGAGTAAGTTTCTGTCTTTTAGTACTGTCTTCAGTTTGGTTTTTATTATGCTGTCGTTCGTAACAATAGATAATAGATTCACTTAGTTGACATCAGCATCAAACCCAGAAGACATTTTGCCAAATAAAATTTGAAAACGTAATGACAGTAAAATAAAACTTTCATGAACAAGATAATTGTGCTTCAAGGAATACCGAGATTTGTTTCGCAAGCTTTCAGTAAGTCTCGTGGCTTTGCTTATTCTCCTGCCTTCTTAGGACTTTCTTCAAGGAATTGACAGTGTACTGTTAATAAGCCTCAGATACACATTATTTTTCTAATAATAGTATTCCTTGAAGATATTTATATATAGATATCAGGAATCTGGGGGATAGATACTAGTGCATCTACAGAGTTTACTCTGCACCAAAGTTGAAAATACAGTGTTAAAGTTAACCTCCAGTCGTTCGTTTCACCCCAGTTTAGTCATCTAGGCTTCCTGTTTAGGCAGTGGATGGAAGAGTAATTAACAAGTAAGAGAAGTTCTTAAGAATAGTAAGGTGAATCACCAGCCCAGAAAGCCTCTTTTTTTTTTTTCTGTATTTGTTACAGAAGGCATCTAGATTTTTCCCCAGTTTGGGGAAAAATGCCTATCTTCGTGACTACAGTTGTCTGAGATAAATTGAGTTTCTGGTACTTTGACAGCTAGGAATGTCCAATCATGACTCTTCAGTCATGAAGAATTTTATACCCTTCTCGTTGAGGGAGGCACTGAGGAGGAACAACAGGCCTCTAGTTTATTTTAATCTATAAAATACAGTTGATAGGAAACATGCCTTGTCCTTGTCCTTTGATACAGTCTTTCCATGTCCTGAATTTTTGCCTTATGCTATGTAAATGACTCTTAATCTTTCAGCAGAGAAAATGCAGAAATTGGCCTTAGTCACTTACCTTACTTCTGTGGCACTTTGTATGTGGGGAAAAAATGAGATTTCTAAGTGCCTTGGATAAAGAGTTTTGATGCTTTGTATCAGAAGAGATGTATGTAATATTAACCCGATCGGCAGTATTGTGTATGCATTTAAAATCTTTCATACAAAACATTAGCCAAACAAAGACCAAACAGTATAGATACAGACTTGCTGTTTGTCATAAATTTTATACGGAGCTGCACTCTGAATGCGTGAGTGCATGGAAGATTTCTGAATGGGAGTATTAAGGTGAAAGGGAAATCACAGGAAAAAATAGCTCTTGATTTTTGTGTCTTGAAATGATTGGCATTAATGTACGTATTTATTTCTCGAGTAACTTTTTAGAAATAATCATTTCTAGAAAATATTTCTGTAATGTTTGCATCAAAACATAGTGAAGTTGTCATATCATTGGCGCTTTTAAAAATATTTCAAAACCACCTCCCAGACTCATCCTTCTGGTACAATTGCATGTGGTTATTTGTGGAACGTGTTACTTGAACATAGTATTTTCTTTGCTTGTGTTAGGCTCACAGCTCCTTTCCCTATTGAATCTAGCAGTTCTTCACTCCCATCTCCTTCTCCCTCAGCATGCTCAGAATACATAAAGAACGGTTAAACTGATCACAGTTTGCTGCTCTTTCTCAGTAGTTTCAGAATTTTTAGCACTCACCAGGATATCTGCCTGATACGAAAGTTATCTACTATTCTCAGTACAAATTGCTCAAAAGTAATTGGAGGATTATCAGCTGAAAATAGAATGCCCTTGTTCATAAAATAATTTAGAGTACACCTGTATCTGAATTCTTGAGCTTCCTCTGTTACTGTTCCTCAACACAGGTGAAATCTGGTTACGCCATTTAGTTAAACAGCTGGCATGCAGAAGTGGTAGGATAATACTTCTGGTAATATTATTTGATGCTTTCCACAACATTACCCATTAGTTTCGATGCCTAAAATAAAACTTAACCTTTACCCACCTATTGAATAGTCTATAGGGAATTTGGAACTAGATTATCGTAAGGCCCATTCCAACCATTCCATTATTTTCTGCTTTGGGATGACCTATAGCTGTGCTATACAGCTCCTGAGTGCAACATCCAGATTTTTATTGTGCGTGTATACATAAACAATATTTACACGTGACATACTGCTGCTTTTTTTCAGCGGATGTATGTTAAAGAGCAGGATTTTTAAAAGCTTTTAACACACAATTACTGTATTTTAGATATTTATGTGTTGGATGGAGGGGATAGGTTTAGTATTTAATCTATTCTGTATCATAAAGTTGGTTTTATTTTGTGCTGTAGAGTGGTTTAGCAGAAAGCCTGTGCCACCCTTAATGTCTTGCCTTACATTAAACATCCTTTGCTTGATTTACAAATTGCCATTAGAAAAAAAGCATTTTGCATGTGGAAAGCAGATTTCTTTTTCTGACTTGTGAGATGCTTCTTATATTAAAGACACTTATTCCATTTAAACACACAATAAATGTACTTTTAAAAACACAATTTTAGAATTCTGCATATATCTTTTTTTGAAGCAAACCTAATAACTCCTAGTTTTGTACTTCTTTTCCTCATAGATAGTTTAACACTTGTTGCTTAAATAATGATTATGTATTGCCTATACAGTCTCATATTCCCTTTAAAACAAATGCTTTTCATGGAATCATAGAATCATAGAACGGCCTGGGTTGAAAAGGACCACAATGATCATTAAGTTTCAACCCCCCTGCCACAGGCAGGGTTGCCAACCACCAGACCAGGCTGCCCAGAGCCACGTCCAGCCTGGCCTTGAATGCCTCCAGGGATGGGGCATCCACAACCAATAGCTCCTTGAAAAATGTTACTAATTTAACATTTTATTCATGTCATAAAGGAGACACTGTGCAAACCCTTGTTTTTATTGTGTTTAAGTGATGCTGTTGGAATAAAAATCCTCAATTCTTTACCTTAGGGCAGAAGGTCACTAGGGCATGCATGATGTGATGGAGATGCAGGAAGCTCCTCTCCTTGGGCAATGACTATCCAGGCTTTCAGTAGAAAGAATGTTTTAGTTATTTCCGACATTTGCAGATATTGCTACTGAAATCTTCCTGCAGGCTCTCTAGCACAGACTTTTGCTGTTACGCTAAGATTAGTTAACCTAGAGTGAGACCGACACCATTTTGGCAGTGTAGTTTGTAGGCTCTATGGCTCAGCTGGAAGTTAGTTTTGTTGGGATAACTGTGTAGGATTCAGATACTTAGTAGCAACTGTTAATTCTTCGACAAGAAGGAAGCAAGGGTTGAAGAGGATGTACCCTGATACAATTAACATTTCCACAAGATTCCACATGGGGTCTTGCCCTGTGTAGTTGGAAGTGCACTGTGGTGTAGCTACCTGTGAAAGTGTTCTTCAGCTTGGACCTTTTTTCACTGCTTTATCTGTTAAATATAAAACTCATTCCTCGGTACATCATCACTGTAGTAGCATTGGAAAATTCATTGTTTTCTCTTTATTAAATGAATGAGGTGGGTCTTTATTTTTGAGTTGGTAGCAAAATTTCTGTGTAAGAAAAATATTAAATCTTAAGCATATTTTCATATTGTGCTGGGATTTAGTTTATTTGCAGTCACTGAAATTTAAAAGAACATCTTAATTGGTTAGTTAAAAAATAAGAAAAAAATGAATCTGCCAGTATAAACTTTTCCTTCTAAATTGTAGGCTAATGAATCAGAGCCCACCAGGCTCATGGCAGGCATTCCAGGTCAAATAAACAAAAATAATAATAATAATAAAAGTAATCTGTTTAAAATTGGATTCCTGGCACTTAAGTTAAAGAAATGATAGATTAAAAAATGAAATTTTGGCTCTGGAGATTCCCAAGATGGTTTAAATGCGCCTTTACTCTGAGCATTAGAAAGAAAATGAATAAATGTAACTATTTTAGGAAAATGGGTTGGAAATTTGCCTCTCTCCTTCCTTCTCACCCCATGTGGAGTGATTTTGGTTGTGTGGTATGCTCACTACCTTTTTTTTTTTTGTAAATTTTTATTTTTTTTTTCCCCTCAGAAATCTTTATCCCAAATTTGCATCACCTTGGGCATCGTCACCTTGTCGACCTCAAGACATAGGTAAGAAAAAAATGGCTATTTAATTCAATATTAATGTATGAAAATGGTACTCATTTACAAGTCTTAATAGTTGCATCAATTCCGATTCTTTTTTAGACTTCCATGTTCCATCTGAATACTTAACTAACATTCACATTAGGGATAAGGTAAGTATGTGTGTGTATTTTTTGTTAGTTTATTACCAGTAATTTTCTAAATTTTCTTTCAAACAGATTTTTTTTTTTTTTTTTTTTTTTTTTTTCAATGCATTCAGTGGATGTTCTCAATCTTTTTAAGAGCAGTGATATTTAACTGGCTGGTTAGGCATATCATGCACCCATTCCACCTTAGAAAAGGGGTAGGGAAAACAAAAATGAGTACGGGCATAGTTAGCTAACAAATACCTTGTGTTTTTACTAGTATGCTCTTTATGCAAAGGGCATGTTTGGTATAATTCACTATACTGTAATATTCAATTGTCATATTAAATTGTTTTTTCTTGAGATTGGCTCAGAATTGTGATTCAGGATACTGTTGTATTTATCTGTTGCTTCCCATGTATACACGAATAGGAATTCTTGTTAGGTGTGTTTTCTTTCAAGTACTGTAGCTCCTTAAGAGGGACTTTTGAGAAATATGGCAAGAAATTGTGCTCATGTTACTTAATAGGGTGTGAAATAAGCAAATACATTCAAGCGTTTAAAGAACTAAAAAGAGTAGATGAGGATACACATAGGTGCAGGGATAAAATTCTGTCTTGCTGATTCTTTACTTCTGTTTATTCTCCTACTGTATCTTCCTGTTAGTTGGAAAGGTTAACAAAATGAAGAAAAATGATTGTTGTAATAATTATTGCTCCTGTTAGATTATAATTTACAATGCATGTAAAATGGAAACGCATTCTGCATGTATCCTTCTGTTATTAAAGTGGGATGTTATGTCTTAAAGCATTTATACATTGTGATTTTTTCATCCTCATTTTCTTCCATCTTTTGCAGCTGGCTGCAATAAAACTCGGCCGATATGGAGAAGATCTCCTGTTTTATCTCTATTACATGAATGGAGGAGATGTATTACAGCTATTAGCAGCAGTAGAGCTGTACGTTCAAACTACTTTGTCAGTTTACATATTTAGTCTTCTGCAGTAAGGAAGTAGTACATGTAATATTAAAAAAGAAAAAACAATACTGGAAAGAGAAGCTTAGTCAATCTAAAGCTGGAAAACTTTTTCAGAATGCCTCCTCCAATGCTGGTTCCATTTTGCACCTTTTTCATTCATATAGCAGAAATCACACGCCTGTCTCATAAATTTAGCATTCTTACAAAGCGGTGTGAAAAAGAAGAATGTGAGTGCCATTGGTTATTCAACTTAAGCTCAGGTTTAACTTGAGTATCTTCAACTAAATGAAAAACAACCAATAGTCATAAAGAAGAGTTTGTTGTTTGAACTTACCAGACTTCTTGAAGTCTTGTGTGTGATGAAGTTGAGGTGTAATAATTAAGTGGAAGTGGTATGTGATAGCAACTGTAATGATGTCTTAGAAATATCATTTTGATTTTGAATGCGTTGTATAATTTTAATTTAAAATCTTAAAATTGTAGTCTGTGATGTCAAATTGAAATAACTAATGCTAAAAATTATTTTTCCTTCCTATTGAAAATGAAAGATTTAACCGGGATTGGAGATACCACAAAGAAGAACGAGTATGGATCACCAGGGCACCCGGAATGGAGCCAACAATGAAAACCAATACATACGAGAGGGGAACATATTACTTCTTTGACTGTCTTAACTGGAGGAAAGTAGCTAAGGTATATATTTTTCCTTGTGAGGATATTTTAAGTCTATCAGCCGTATGTTTTTAGAAGGACAGTAACCCAAAGTCCATCCCAGAATCTCAGCTTTTAACCTCATATCATTCCAGTTCATTATCTTAGTTTCTGATGTGCGTGAGAACAGAGATTGCCTGAAAAAACAACTGGCTTGTCTGTGGAAAGGGAGGAGCAGTTTTTCCATTTCCTGTTTTCTTTGGGAACTAAAAGGAGCTTCTTTTTTTTTCATCACAAATTTTATTAATATTGAAGGCTTTGCTTTCAAGTACAGTATTCTAGAATAAAAATAATTATTTGTTATTTTAAAAATTCTGCATGCAAATATTACTATTTTGCTTTAGAAAGTTGAGCAGGGAGTTACTACATCAATCTTTAGATTTAGTACAGGTGTTTAGGGTGGGAGGAGTTGGCTTGGGTTGGTTTTTTTTTGTTGCTGTTTTCTAGGTATTGTCTTATTGAGCATAATGTAGGAGTTCATTGCTCTGTTTGAATGTTCAAGTACTTCAAAATAGATTGCTTCTCTTAGGGAGGAGATGTTTTCATGATTGTTTTCTGTATTCTAGGCCAAGAGGCATTAAAAAAAGTACACAAAAAGAACAACGGTCTTCTCCCTTTCCACTTGTGATAATTTGTTCCCTTCTGTTTTGAATACTGTCAATACTGGTCACCCCTTATTTGCAATTTATGAAATTGTGCTTCTTTTTCTCCACCCTCTTGTCAAAGTATTTTCAAAATACTTTTCAGTATTTTAGTGTCTTTCAGCTTTAAAACCATTTTGTACAGTGTATTTTCCTTGCTTGATTATGATTTCTTCACCCCGTGAAAGCAAATGCTTTCTAATGTATATAAGTACAAAAACATTTTAGTGATCAGCAGTGTTGTCATTCACTAACCTGAAAAAAGGAATACGTTCTTCTGACAGTAGCCTGCCCTATAAGGGAATGCATTCAGCTCTAGTTTGAGCTGGAGAAGATACATACGCAGTATGCACAAAACCATCACACCTAGCTGGAGTCTGAGTTGAATAATTTTCCAAAAAAATCACAGTCCCCATTTAATCTTAGTTCATAGAATCATTGAATGGTCTGGGTTGAAAAAGGACCTCAAAGATCATCTCATTTTAACCCCCCTGCTATGTGCAGGGTCGCCAACCACCATACCAGGCTGCCCAGAGCCTCATCCAGCCTGGCCTTGAATGCCTCCAGGGATGGGGCATCCACTGCCTCTGTGGGTAACCTGCTCCAGTCTGTTACCACCCTCTGAATAAAAAACTTCCTCCTAATATCTAACCTAAACCTCCTCTGTCTTAGTTTAAAACCATTCCCCCTACTCCTATCCACCCGTGTAAACAGCCGTTCCCCCTTCTGTTTATATGCTCCCTTCAAGTACTGGAAGGCCACAGTGAGGTCTCCCTGAAGCCTTCTCTTCTCCAAGCTAAACAAGCCCAGTTCCCTCAACCTTTCTTCATAGGAGAGGTGCTCCAGCCCTCTGATCATCTTAGTGGCCCTCCTCTGGACCCATTCCAAGAGTTCCATGTATTCCTTGTGCTGGGGGCCCTAGGCCTGGACGCAGTACTCCAGATGGGGCCTCACAAGAGCTGAGTAGAGGGGGACAATCACCTCCCTCTCCTTGATGGCCACTCCTCTTTCAGTGCAGCCCAGAACACAGTTGGTCTTCTGGGCTGCAAGTGCACACTGCTGGCTCATGTCTAGCTTCTCATGTATCAGGACCTCCAAGTCCTCTGCAGGGCTGCTCTCAAGGAGATCTTCCCCCAGTCTGTATAAACACCTGGGATTGCCCCACCCAAGTGCAACACCTTGCGCTTGGCCTTGTTGAACCTCATTAGGTTCACATGGGTCCACTTATCCAGCTTATCCAAGTCCCTCTGGATGGCTTCCCTTCCTTACAATGTATTGACTGCACTGCTCAGCTTGGTGTCATCTGCAAACTTGCTGACAGTGCACTCGATTACCTTGTCTGTATCATTGATAAAGGTGTTGAAAAGTGCTGGTCCCAAGACTGACCCTTGGGGGGACACTACTTGTGACCAACCTCCACCCAGACATAGAACTGTTGATCACAACCCTTTGGCTGTGACCAGCCAACCTGCTCTAGTTACATGGAATATATAGTAGTGGCATGATTTTCCTTCTAGTTTTAAGCAGCATGACGGATTCATTCATGATAAAGAAACTGAGAACTTGTACAGTATCTACAGAATGTCTGACCATACTCCTGTGTGTTTGTTTTATTTTCTGGAAAACACATAGCAGATCAGACTAAATCTTGAGATGTTGCACAAGATTCCTGTATGTTGGAACTATGTACATTCTTCCTGTTTAGGTATTTCATTTAACTGGAAAGCCAAGATTTGTAATTGCTTGCACAGAAGGCATTTCATTTCTGTGATCAAGCTGCATCTACATACTTTTAAGATAATATTAGTATTCCATTGAATAGTTATGTGTTGGTTGATGTGTTTTCAAAAATGAGCTCTAAATTAAAGGGATTAGAAAGCAGTGTTCTAATTCGTCTAAAGATTAACTAGACTTTTTTCTTTTTTACTGAATAAGTTTGCTTAGTCTGTGCAACCCCTTGAGAAATTTACATTTTAGTCATCTCCAATGATATGTGGCACTCATCAGTCCGTTTGCCCATTTGACTCATTCCTTTTACTGCTTTTCCAATGGTCATAACAAAGCTAAAACTTCCTAATGGAAGATTTTAATAGCAAGCTGTGCTTGTGCAATTAATTATATATATATATTTAATGTATATATACAAGGTGATTCCAAGACCTTTAAGCAAAAACATCTCTCCCCTCAAAGGAGAACCCAAACAAAAACAAAAATGTTATTTCTGTTTAAATTATTGAGTTGTTGTTTGATAGAGCTTGTTAGGTATCCCAAGGTACTGTTTAAGGTTATTTTATTAGTTAAGGTCTTCAGAGGGGAAGTAATTACTTTTTGAAAGGATAGA
Source organism: Alectoris magna (assembly GCA_030625065.1). NCBI lineage: Eukaryota > Metazoa > Chordata > Aves > Galliformes > Phasianidae > Alectoris > Alectoris magna. The sequence continues at coordinate 162,532,152 of CM060560.1, read as the reverse complement.
TTTCTTCTTTGGAATCAACTTAATGTTTTCTATTTGTTAATGAACAATTAAAGTCTCATGTAGGTATCGATATCAGTAGATCAGATTGAAATTTTACTGTATTTGGAAACAAGTTATTTTACTAGAAGGAAGTGATGTCCATTGTATAGGGATAGTAACATCCTTAGTGTCTCCCATTTTTCTACCTGTAGTGAATGTATCAAGCTTGTTACTACTTGATACTTAAGCACTACTTTTGAAGACAGTGTTTTTTCTACCGGGAGTTGTTAAGTACTGTCCTGAAATTCAGCATCCAGTGAGTGCTTGAGTTGTTTGCCCTTTCGTCCTTCCTCTGCTGAAGAGTAGAGCTGGCTTTGTATAGTGGGTTTTCGTGGCTGTAGGTATGAAACAGAGATACACAAAATGAGTTCTCCAAATGATTTTGCCCAGGATCTATATGTTTTTTTTGTTTTGTTTTGTTTTGTTTTTTTTGCATTTTATATTTTTAATTTGTTTTCACTTTGGTGCAAAGTGCACCAGGCAAGTTAAGTATTGATCACAGGAGGCTAGAGAAAGGTTTGAGGAAAAATTGATATGGTGTTACATGGAGAAGGAATCACTTGCTGGAAACCCTTCTGCGAGATTTCCGTCTGTGATCAGTAAATAAGGATTTCTATAAATATGTAAAGTGTGGTCTTGGCACTGTATGGTAATGGTGTTACCTCTGATGATTCCTGGACTAGGCTTTTCCTATGAGGAGTAAAACAAGAATGGCAGTATGTGGTGAGCTCTAAACTGAAGGAAAATATGGCCAACTAACTTTTTCTAACAGTTACAGAAGTATTAATCAATGGTTCAGGAAATTAAAAATACAAGAATCTGGGGGGAAAAAAGAGTTCTGATAAATAGCAGTCTCTTACTGTAACAGCTGCATTACCAGTTGAGTACTGGGAATACAGTTCCTTAGAAGGCCACAATAGTAATTGCTGCTTAATAGTTTCATTAGTGCTCTTTTGAAGCAGTCAAACAAGAATTATTTCTGGTAAATTACTCTCTTATTTATATATGCAAATTAAATTATTTTTCAAGGTACTTTATAAACTTGTCTGGTGTTTTAGTGTATGTGCTCAAATAGATGGCGGCACGTATTTTAATGTGTTGTGCCTTGAGGAAGTTGCATTATGCAATTATTAGCTTATGTATTTATTGTACCTACAAATTAATAACTCGGTTATTAAAAGTTGTATTGAATTACGATTGATACAGTGGAATGTAACTGTTTACTCTATTCCTAATACGCTATTTCCTAAAAGAAGGAATATTTTAAAAAAAGAAAAGAAAAAGCTGAGTCTTTTAAACAAAATAATAGGTAGTTCCTAATCTATTGAGATTGTATTAATTCCATATTGATAGCTGGTTTAAATATTGAGAAAATGCTAACAACAGTACATTTCAAATTCACCTCAAATGCCAAACAGAACACATGAAAATGCTGACTACAAATATGTCTCTGTATATGGTTTTTCATCCTAGGGCATGTAGAAAGTACAGTACGGTAAAAGACACTTTGATTTTTCACTGAGGATTTGGCTTTATAGTGTGCTGCTGTTGAGGAGACGTGAAAGAGAGAGGAAGGGAAGTGGATATGAGACCAAAAATACCCTCTACAATTGCACGTTTACTGAAATCCTGATTTAAATTGTCTGAAGTAAACTGTCTGGACTTTCTCCTTTGAAAAGTAAGGAGAATTAATCCCGTTTATGGAGAGGAAAAAAAATAACCTGTATACTTTGATTTTATATCTATAAAATGTGGAGTTCTTTCTGAAGAAAGGTTAAATTTCCAAGTGTTTACTTGCTTGTAAGGGTTGCTGCCTGTATTAAATGACTTTCTAGTAATTATAAAAGTATTAATACTGATCTTAAAATGGTAGAACGATGAATTTGTTCTTGTGACAGAGACACGCTGTAGCATTTGAATTCAGACCCTACCTTAAACTGGGGTCTTTGCACCTATCCTTAAGCGAGCACAAATACTGCCTTTTTGGTCCTGCTTGGATTTTCTTTGCTGCCCTTTGGTGGGACTACACAGCCCAGAATTATTTTTGCTCTGGGCAATTCTTATTCAGCTAACTTTGCTTTTGCTTAGTCTGTTAATGCTATGGATCACCTGAAACAATTCTGTCTCCAGTATTTTTACATACTATTGTTCGTCTGTGTGCAGGCTGATATAACTTTGCCACCAAAGTAAGTTTTCAGAATGGCACAAGAAGGAACTGATTTAATTGCATAGAAAATTTATTTAGTGTTGCACGTGCGCCCTATGTTTCCACACACAGTTAGTACTCATTTTCCTTGGTTATTAAAAGGTGTTTAATTTTCAATAATTATTCTGTATAAGAAGTAAACAATATAACAAATGTTTGTCAATGGATAAGTGGCATTTTTACACTTTCTTTGTATCTGTTTATATTCAAAAATATCAGTGATGCTGTTCACACCCTAAACTATAGTGGCCCCTGAAATCAAAAGGAAAGACTTAAAGTGTAAAAACATGTAATACAAGTATTTTTCTACATACAATAAATAATTGCCTTTTAGTTTTCAACAAATTTTCGTCAATGAGTTCTTTTTTGGTATTGTCAGATATAACTGAGGTGTTATTAAACACTGCTGGATATTGGGCTTCAGCACTGCTGACATGTAAGTCAAAAAGGCTCTGTAAGCCTTTTTATTTTAAGGTCAGTAACAGTCTGAAGCATCCATTCATATGCTCCTAAAGCAGCTTTGGTAGGAAATCGTATTCCTCCTTCTAAACGAAGGGTTTCCAGTTCAAGGCCCACAAAGCACTGCTCAAGGTGCCAAACCCTTCCTTCAGACAGGACCGGCAGTAGCATGCAGCCACAGTAAGTTGGGAAACCCCATTTGTAGGTAATCAATTCCATTGTAATGGTTAAAGTAAAGTGTAATTTCAAGGGTATTTCAGAGCATGTGAAGGTTCAGGTAACTGATCTAAGCTATTATGATTAACTCTTTTCTTTTGTTTACAATTCTGTTAAAAAAAGCAGTTCCCCAACAGAATGATAGTAATCTGCAGACCCTTCCATGATTATGTGCAAAATGGAAACTTTGAAAGCCAGGAATGGGAGAGAAGTTTGAGAGGTATTTTCCCTATTAGAAAATGACTTCAGAATTATGAAGATCCAGCCAACCTAGACCAGCTTTTGACACCAAAATGCCTGTACACCTTGACCTTGCTGCTGAAAAAAGGAGAGAGCAGGCATCCCTTCAGTACCAGCACGTATGTGTGGATCTGCACAAGTGGGGAATGTACACCAACTGGCATGCAGTGTTAATCAGGAGTGCCAAAAGCAATTTACTTGTATGTGTAACTTAAAGGCTACGCACAGAGTGTAGTGGAAAAAATGAGAGAAACACATCTTGGCTGAAGCAGAGCAGGAATGCAAAAATGAGGCAAACATGCAGCACTTCAGTGCAAATGGCTCTAACCTCACACACCGGCTTTGCGAGGATTTTCCAGGTTTAGGTACAGTATTCTCTGGGGAATAGAGACCTACTGAATTCCTAGCATTTGTCCCTCATTTGTTTTGTTGCCACGCTGAATGTTCTTTCCAGGCCAGTTAGGCCTTGTTTTGCATTAAAGGAGAGAAATCGGGGAGTTGAGTTCTCCTAGATTTTATTTCTGATGTTGAGTTGATTTGTTCTTTAATTTAGTTTGTCTACCTGTAAAAGCTGAAATACTGCACTACTTAAGCACTTCAGGGACTGCTTTAAAATAATCTATTCTGCACTCTTAGTGTTTTTATGAGTGTGTAAAAGGAGGGGGATTAAGTTTTCTCCATAGATACAGATGAAGGTCTGCTGAGGTTCCCTGTTCAGTTAGGCAAAACAAATGACTATGTGTGTCCCTTGTGTTGAAAGGAAGTAGCCTTAAAAAGCAGTTGTGCAGCTTCCACTTACTGTACTTCTTGAATGAAGATTAAATGGGGACGAGGCAAAGCTAAGCTGCGGAAAGGATCTGAAAAATGTCAGATTTAAGTAATTCCTTGTAACTGCTTGTATGAAGGAAGGAGCACCAAATGTCAAAGTGTACTAATTGAGGGTTTTTGCAGGGTCACGGAGGGGAAAGCTGCTTTTTCTGTGTAATAATCAGAATGCATTTAGATATCAGGGCTAGCTGCAATCTACTGACTTGTAGTAGTTGCTATAGTCAGATTAGAAATTCCTGCTGCATCACTGAGGTATTTTACAAATAGGCAAACCAAACCCCCTCAGATGTAAGTAAGGTGGTGGTGCCAGTGAGACAGTGAAGCTGCTTGTTTATGCATCGGTTCCTTGTGTGGCATCTGAGTACATGGGCAAAGATTTTTATTCTGAATGGTTGTTTATAAAACATCAGGCAAATTTCTTGTGAATGATGTTTTCAAAGAGGGGCATAATACAAAGGAGCTCAGGACATACACAAGGGTTTGGGTAAATTGGAGTGTGAAATGTGGTAGATTGTTTTTCTTCAGTTCTGTCTTAAATAGGTTTCAATAGTGTGTCTCTAGCATTTTAGGTCACGTTCCCCATTGTTGTGCTAAGGCGTAACCCAGCTAGTTTAACTGAAGACTGGGCCTGTTGGAATACCACAAAATATCTCAGAACTTCAGATCATACAAAATAAGTCTCTGTACATCTGAATTGTTGAAAGACAGGAGCCTTTATTCATAATGCAATCATGGCATGAGCTGATTTGTGAGCGTGTTGTGTATGCAGATTGTATAATTGAGATCATAACGAGGGTTCTGAGGGTAAAGTACCATTTTAAAAGAAAAAAAAAAAAAAAGAAAAGAAAAGGCTGGGGGGAAGCCACACATTGCAGGTGTGGTGGCTCAGGATATTGGCTTTTTTTGTAATTAAAACATAGAATCCAAGATAGTGAACTCACGTGTTTTTTGCCTCAAGATAGACTAGGACTTGATCTCTTTTGTATTCGTGCTTTTCAAATATGGCTTGTAGAAAACACTTTTCAGCAGTTAAATGGCACATAGTTTTATTTGGCTTTGTTTTTTTTGTTTGTTTCTTTTTTGATTGTAGGAGTTCCATCTGGAATATGACAAATTAGAAGAAAGGCCTCATCTGCCATCAACCTTCAACTACAACCCTGCTCAGCAAGCCTTCTAAAGACTTCCCTTTTCTTGGGGTATGGCTGTCTCAGCACAATACTCAACATAACTGCAGAACTGATGTGGCTCAGGCATCCTGGTTTTAATTCCTTGAGGATCTGGCAATTGGCTCATGCGAAGGGTCACCATTTGAGGTCCTGCCTTACTAATTATGTGCTGCCCAACAACTAAATTTGTAATTGTTTTTCTTTAGTTTGAGCAGGGTCTGAATTTTTGTTTCTGTTTTATTTTTGCCAGCAGACAAGCTTGGGTCTGTAAAGACAAGCGAGTACACTGACAAAAGTTTACCACTTAGTTTTCCAAAATGTAAAAAGACGAAAAATAAGAAAAAAGACAAAAAATTAGACAACGAAATTTGCATTGTTCATTGTAGCACTATTGGTAATAAAAAATGTTTGTGCATTTTTATGTGAAGATCCTTCTCGTATTTCATTTGGAAAGATGAGCAAGGTTTGCTTCCTTCATTTTACTTCCCCTTCTGTTTTTGAAAGGCAGTTTTCGCCAAGCTTAATGCAAGAATATCTGACTGTTTAGAAGAAAGATATTGCCACAGTCTCTGGTTAGTTTCCAGAGTTGTGTATTACTGAGCTTCATCTTTCCAGAATGAGCAAAACACTGTCCAGTCTTTGTTACGATTTTGTAATAAATGTGTACATTTTTTTTAAATTTTTGGACATCACATGAATAAAGGTATGTATGTACGAATGTGTATATATTATATATATGACATCTATTTTGGAAAATGTTTGCCCTGCTGTACCTCATTTTTAGGAGGTGTGCATGGATGCAATATATGAAAACGGGACATTCTGGAACTGCTGGTCAGGGGACTACTTTGTCGCCCTGTGCACTAAAGGGCCAGATTTTCAGCAGCCAAGGACATCCATACCCAAGTGAATGTGATGGGACTTAAGTGAACTGAGACAATTCACTCTGGCTGTTTGAACAGCAGCGTTTCATAGGAAGAGAAAAAAAAAGATCAATCTTGTATTTTCTGACCACATAAAGGCTTCTTCTCTTTGTAATAAAGTAGAAAAGCTCTCCTCACTGCAGTGTTGACTTTGATTTGAGATTGTGAAATTATTTCTTCAACAATGAATAATGGAAAAAAAAAAAATTGAAGTATTAAAACTATCGAGCTGTACAGTGGTTAAGGCACTTGAAGAGTCTTTTTGCTGCTGACAAGTAATTTTATAACAGATTGATATTCTTTTCCACAGGAGGCCAAAATGTTTGGTCATCTTGGTTTGAAATCTTTTTTTGTTTTGTTTAAAGAGGAAAAAAAAAAACCACAACACAAAAAACACTGGGGGTTGGGTAACACTTCACACAGTTCACGTGATTAAAAAGGTGCTTCGCGAACTCATCTCAGAAGGAAAACTTGTGAGAAGCGTGGCTTCTTAGAGCTGGTTGTAGCTTAGTCCCAAACTGGTACTTGCCCACTTCAGATTGATACGCTTTTCATTTGATGATCACAACTGCTTGAACGTGCAGACTTGAACAAACACGAGTACGCACTGTTTGTAGAAAAACTACAGCTGCTCTTTAGAGTGGAGGAAGAAAAACCTGAACCATTGGGGTAGTTTCCTTTCTCTCCATGCAACCGGAACTTCACATTGAGTTGCCTCTGGTGATACAAAGCATTCCAAAATACCTGAAATTATCATGGCAGAAAAACGGTGTCCGTGAATCCTTTTTATTTATGGTTTATTTTTATTTTTTTAGGTTTTAACCTATTTTTCTACATAGCGCAAAATAGCTTCTTGGCATTTATTGAACTAAACTTGGAAATTGGCCGTTTGTGATGCTGTTGTTTTTTCTGTATCAGGTATACAGTGATTTTAGATTCTACACTTTTATGTGTAATTTAAGATGGTAGACGTAAAAAAATATATATAAACCTGCAAATTAACATCTTTTTATTATTACAGCGTACTTAAATGAGGGACGTTTATACTCTGGATGATGACTAACAGCAGAAAAATATAGCGGCTTTTTCTTAGGGTGGACACAATTGTGTTTGAGTAGTCAAGCCTACAGCTTGAAATGCTAACAAGGAAAATTTTCCAGAAGTTTATTGCTGTGATAAATGTTAACTTTTTCTTTCTTTCTTTCTTTCTTTAACTACTGGTCTGCTGTGACCATCGCATTTTTGAGGGCTTCCTGAAATGACACTTACTGCTTCAGATCATTTGAGTTTATTTCTTACGGGGTTGGTTGGTTGGTTGGTTGGTTTTTGTTTTTCTCTACGTTGCCAGTCAAATGGAAATGAATGCCAGGCGCAGTAAGGGCAGCAAGATGAAGTGCACTAAAAGTAGTATCTCATTATCTAAATACCTATGATAGTTGAAACACAATCGAGCTGAAATTGAAAACGTAGGTTTTCCGGCAGGTTACTGCGATGATACTGTCACATTTGGCTGTGCAGTGCCTCAGACGTGCCTCAGACACGTGAGTCTAGCAGCATGGATGGTTTGTTCTTCCCAGGGGGAATAACAAGCGTTTTCTCCCTTGTATTTCATGCAATTAAATATGCGTAACATGGAAACTTTAAAGCCTTTAATTTCCCATTGTGCCCTGGGTGGAAGCAGGAGAGATGGTTTTATATATAAAACAAGGAGGCACGTTGTAGGCTGATACCGCCTTGATTGATCAGAATGAAAAATCCGTGCTACTTTTTTTTTTTTCCACGAGGAAGAAAACCTGAAACTTCATTTGTACTTGCGGCAAACTGCTTACTGAATTGGAGATCTTTAAATACCAACGGCGAAGCTCTGAGGCTTTTCTTGCACCTCTTTCACTGTTGCTATAAATAAATGAGAGAGAACAGAAGACTACCTAAAATAATTTTACTTGCGGTGCTTTTCTCCCATAATTACACCATTGTTGTACAACATGCAAGGTAAGTTCTGAGAAATAAACCAGCATTCTTGGAAACAGCCAGAAGTACTTTGATTTTTGGCCCATGAAACCAAACACTCGTCTCTCCTCAGTGCACGTTGTTTATTACTGTTTCTTGAATCGTTAAATAGCTCCATTTTGATTTGGAAATCCGCTCCCCTGAATTTCCAGGGCTGTGACAGTGGCTTTCACCAACTTGGTTAGCTGTAGTTTTGCAATGATCACCGACCGCTGCTCTTTTGGCAGTTGTCACTCAACCCGTCCTGCCTGTGGGGCCATCTGAGGCGCAGGGCATCCCGGAGGAAGGAGGTAAGCATGGGCCACCTGCGTGTTTGAAAGTAACCAAAAAAGCACTCAGGGCTTAATCTCTGCTTTAGTATCTGGTGCCACGTGTGCTTAAGTACCTTCAGGTGCTTGATTAATCTAATTGAATCCACAAATAATCCAGGGAATCCTGTAGATGCTCACATGGCTAAAACTATTTTGCACGTGACTGTGGCTCCATTAGTGTTAGCTGGAAGCATGCTGGCATTCGCCGCCGCCCACACCTCTGCTTCACAGGCATGGCTTGTGCGTGATACAAGAATGCAGGGTTGTGTAGTTCTGCTGTGTGCCATGGTTGAAATCCCCTCTGCCCCAAGACAGCATTGTTTGTACCTTTCCATTTTAGATTCCACGGGGAAAAAAAGAATCTACACAAACTAAGATACAGCACTTGTGTATTGTGGTCAGACGTGAAATTGTCTTGGGGAATGCTTGCAGTGCGATGGCAGGCTCTTTCTGTGACCCGTAAGAGACCAGAACCCATCTTTGGTCTGACCTGAGCAGTGCTGGCAGGCGGGGAGGTCCGTGTGGTACTCAGCTCGATCCTGCGTGCTGTATAGGTGGCAATAGCTTTTGGAGAAGGTATTCGGCATCTGAATGGCAGTGCTTTAAAGATATTTATCCCTTAAAAAGGAACACTGAAAAAAAACCCATATATTTAAAATTAATTCCCCACAATTCGATTGAAAGGCTGGATGTTGAGTGGAGCAGAGGAAAAGAACTTGGTTTCTCTGCCGCACTCAGAAGGGATTCCAAGAGCACAGTTGGGATCTGAAGTGTGCAGCAGTTGCACGGTGCTGTAAGTTACTAACTGTAACAACTGCTTCTGTTAACGCATGATTTCTGAATGTGCTTCGTTTCCATGTTTCTCTAAGCTTACTGCTGCCTAAATGTTACACCAGTAGAACCTGAATTTCGGTGAAGGATGCAGATCAGGCCGAGCAGCTAAGCTGGATTGACAGCTGATGTTTTTGTTTTCGTGTAGCTCCAGAGTTAAAGCACTGTAGCTGTTCATTTCTCCCCATCTCCTTTAGTAAACGTGCGCTCTCATTTCTGCAAATCTGAGAGCTTCTGGTATATTTAAAAGACCAGAGGAAATGCAGCTAGACAAGTAATTTTGAAACTGCGGTTTGAATAACCTCAGTAATTTACCACTTAAAACCTGTTCACTTTTTGAGTTGAATTTTTATGTTTTGAAAGTAATGTTAAAACGCACTGAATGATGGTTTTGGACAATACTGATTCGAGACAGTGCAGAATTAGCAGCGCTGATCAGTAAGTATTCTTGGATCTTGCTTTCCGAGACTTGGGTTTATCTTTCGCAGCTCTTGCTGCCATGTCAGTATTAACACAGCGGTATTGTTTGTAGGTGTATGTCACAACTTCCTGCAAAAAGACTTCTCTCAGCAACCTCTGGTTTAACGAACAGGTGGCCCTGCACCGCACTGCAGCACGGCAGCAAGCTGGCTGATCTTCACTGTTGTCTGCACCATCCTACATTGCCTGTCAGACATTCCTGATCAGGAGCAAAGGGAAGTGTCCTGGAGCTGCTCTTCCTCATGCAGACCTTGGAGAATTTTTTGGAACCCCCTCAGTTTTTCTCTACAGTTCTGTTTTGGGGCACGGGGTTTGTTTTGTTTTGGTGGTGTTTTTTCCCTGCCCCGGTTTGTGTTTCTAGCAGCCAGCTGTCACCTTCCGCCCTTTGAAGCCCAGTTTACTTCCTGGTGGGTGTTCCAGCACTGGTTTCAAAAAGGCTTTTTTTTTTTCAAATTGTATATGTGCATATGTATATTTAGGTTATTCAAAAAGGCCTTTTGCTACTGCTGAGACTGTGCAAGAGCTCCCTTGTGGCCATCACAGGCTTCTGCAAGGAAATGCGTGTGGCCTCACGGGGCTCATTGCAGTCCGTCCCCTCTCAGCACATCTTACACATCAGGGCACCCTCCCACAAACACGGCTGTGGAGAGCCAGCCTGTCTCATCGCTTGTGCCATTCAGGCAGGCTGTCTGCTGCAAAGGAGGCCTGCAGAGCTCTGCCCAGCCCCAAATACCACCCAGATGGCAGCATCCCTTCTGTACCACACAGGCTGCCCTCAGGTACGTGATCAGCAGTTGGGCACCACGCAGCTGGCAGCAGGTGAAGCCCACATGTCAGCGGCAGAGCAAGGAAGGGACCCCAGGGCCTGAGTGGGACAGTTGGGTGCTGCTGCACAGGTGCTGACCTCCACGCTGACTTTCTGGGCCCAGGCTTCTCTCCCCCAGGCTGTGTTCCCCATGGCAGCGTGCCTGGCTGTGGCCTCCTGCAGTGACAGCCAGGCCCTGATACCCAGCTTTGCTCTCCTTCAAACTGGGCGTTAGCAGTCATTTCTCCTCTGACTGACCAGAGCAGGCTTGTTGTACTGGCTTAGTACAGACAAAAACAATTGCGCAGAACTTCAGAAGCGACCCGTGTGGTTATCTGGTAAACATGAGCCTCCAATTCCAGGCAAAATACAGCCCCACCATTTGCTCAGGGCTCCGGCACAGGGTTTGGTGCATGAAGGAAGGCCAGCTCTCAAGGTTATGGTGTTGCCCAATGAGCTGCTAGCCTTCGTTTCCAGCTGACAGCGCTTTACGTGCAGGGCCCGGGCAAGAACAAACCAAGTCACAAAGTCACAGAGCCTGCAAGCTGTGGCCTGGAGTGAGCCAGGGGGCCTGGCAAAAGGTGGGTGTAATTGGGAACCGTGGCTGGAGCTCTCCAGCAGGAGCGTGGATCCTGTGGCAGATAAAGTATCTACCTGACTAAAATTGTCCCTTTTGTAATAGGAAGGCTCTATGCAGAAAGCTTGGAGTCAGCGTGCTGTTCTAGAGGAACCTGGAGCACTGGGAGCGGCTGCTGTGGGGCAGCCATCCCGAGGGCCCGGCGGCAGCACGCAGTGGCAGCCGGGGACAGCGCTGGCATCCATTTGCATTCATGTCACAGCAATGTGCCTAATGGCCCTCCTGCCAACCGCAGCTCAATATCCCACTTGGAGAATTATGGATCGACTTCATTTTTAAAAGTTTGGGAAAGTGATTGAAAAACATGGCCACAGGAAAGCGTTATTTCCCGTATTTATTTTTCCATTGTTTCCGTACCTTCTCGTCTGCTGTATCATCAGGCTCAGCCATCATCGCAGAAATTGTCACACTTTGTTCTGCAGAATAAAGACGTGACAGCTGCTTATTGTACTTTGGCACTGTGGTAGCTGCCACAGCGAGTAATGCTGGGTATTGACCAAATTTATTTGCCAGAGGAGCGCGTCTCCTTGGATCTGAACAGGGCACGTCTGAGGGCTACCTTTTAAAGGCTGACACCTTCCTGCTAAAAGCAACTCCTGCCTCACGGCCATCATCTGGCTGGCCTGTGGTCTGCAGATAACAAGAGGGCTCTGAGGCCGTGCTGGTGCTGCACTGGGTCTCAGACATGGCCTTAGAGGAGAACAGGGGCCTGCCCCCCTGTCGGCATCACACCTTGCACACTGCAGGGCACTAATCTGCAGCAGCCTCCCTGCAGCAAATCTCCCCGGGGCAGATAATCCCACGGCAAGCTGTCCCTTCCGCCCCCGGACAGACCTGAATTAGGTCAGCCGGGTTGATAACTTCTCATTTTGTTTATTACAATTTTTTTTTTTCCCCAATTGACAGTAATGGGATTTATTTTGGTTGCTTTCTTTTGTTTATATATATGTCTCTCTTTATTTTATATTTACTTCTTAATTTTTATTTTGCCATTCATTTAATACCAACCCGACTTATTTCTTATTTTTCCTTTTTCTTCTCCTTATTGCCTTTCTTCCCTGTTTCTCAGGGTTTTTTGTTCTTTTTTTCCCCTCTTTTTTTCTTTCTTTCCCTTTCCTTCATTTTTTTCTTTCCCTCTTTTCCTTTCTTCCCCCCCCCCCCCCTTTTCTTCTCTTCTTTCCCTTTTTTCCTTTCTTTTTTCTCTTTTTTTCCCCCCATTTTTTCCCTTTCCTTTCTCCCCCATCCTTTCTTTTCCTTTTTTCTCCTTTCCTTTTTTTCTTTTTTTTTATTCCTTTTCTTTTTTCCATTCTTCCCTTTCCCCCCCCTTTTTTTTCCATTTCTTCTTTTTTTCCCCCTTTATCCCCCCTGTACTTCTCTTTCTGCTGTTCTTTCTTCCCTCTTTTCCTCTCACTTGTTTTCTCTTTTATCATATCTTCTTCTCCTCTTCTTCTTTTCTTATCCTACTCGTATACTATTCAATTCGTGCTGCTCTTATTACTTTTATTTCTTTTTTTATTTACGTACTTCCTTCCCTCGCCTCCCGCTCGCTCCCGCTCGCACTTTTACTTCTTATCCGCTACCCGCTTATTTATTTATTTACCCGCCCGCCCCCCGGCCCCGGAGGAGGCGGGGAAGGGGGAGCGGCCGAGAGGGGAGCGGGCGGGGTGCACCGAGCCGCGGCCGATGGCAGCGGCTGCCCGTCGGCGAGCTGCAGGCGGGCGATGGCGCGGGGCCGGGCGGCTTACGAGTACACGGAGGCGGAGGACAAGAGCATGCGGCTGGGCTTCCTGCTCATCGCCGCCGGGCTGCTCTCGCTGCTGGGGTTGGGTTGTTGCTGGCTGCGCCCGGCGCTGCAGGAGCGGGGCGGCGGCGGCGCCGCCAACTGCACGGTGCTGGCGGTGCGGCAGCTGGGCGAGCGCTTCGCCTGCACCTTCTCGTGCGGGGCCGCCTGCCGGGGCACCGCCCGCTACCCCTGCCTGCAGGTGCTGGTGCGCACCTCCCGCTCCGCCGAGCCCGCGTTGCTGCACGAGGACGAGCGGCAGCTCCGCACCAACCCCAAGGTGAGCGCGGGGCGGGCCGCGCTAGGCGGGTGGGGACGGGGAGGGTGCGGGCAGCAAAGGGTTGCGCCGAAATGGAAGTTTCCTCGGTGCCGCTAAACTTCTGCACCAGCCCGTGGAAACCGGTGGAAAAGTTGCAGCCTCCGGCCAGCCGGGACGGCGTTGTTTCCTTCTTTCGGGGCGGACGCTCGTTTTGCCTTTTAATGCCGAGCAAGAAGGAGGTGCCGTTAAGTGGTTTCCAGAAGACCCCGCATTTCCCCGTCCGCGTCCCAGAGGAGCCCAGGATCGGGTTGCGGAGTCCCGTCAGGGTGGGCTCAGCGCCTGCAGCGGGCCCGCGTCCCCGCGGCTGCCGCAGCGGTGCGGCTCCGTCCGTCGGGCTCCGCGCCCGGGCTCCGAGTGTCGCTTTTTGACCCTCGATGGCTTTGCAGGCACGTAGCAGGCGTAGGTGAAAAGTCAGCAGAGCAAGAAGCGGGACGGTAAATCTGACGGGGTTTGGATTGAGCGGTTGGCAACGCTCAGCTGAGGTGATGCTGCGGGGCTGGGGCGGGGTGGGAGCTCTGCAAACTTCTCCCTTCTCGAGGTGCTGCTCCCCGTGGCTCCATGTTCCCACCTTCTGCTGCCCTTCTGGAAGCCTGACTGGAACTCGGAACCCCGTTTGGCCGCTCTGGGTGTGGGCTGCACACCCCACAGCATTGCTGGCTGATGGCTGAACCCGGCTGAGACCGAGTGGGAAGGATGTCGTTTTGATATGATTGTGTTCTTTGGTTGTAACTGAGTTTAACTGAGCGGAGAAGAACGTAGAAAGAAACATTGCCCAACTATTTTTCCTTACCTATGTGATACCAATACAAAACGAGAATAAAAGTTGTTTGGGTCCCGTTAGGGAAATGCATCCTCTTAAAGGAGATGAAGGATGTGTTCGGTGCTTTGGTTTTGTTCTCCTGGATTCAAGCCTGTCTGGCTGAGCACGTACAGGCTCCTTTTTATTTGTGTCCTGAACTGTCGCCCTCTTCGAGAGCTTTCAGGATTTTGTGCTAAAACAGATAGGGTGCAGCAACAGGCTGGGAATCCGCTGGCTTTCCTGATTAGGGCCCAGTATGTATTTATGAGCAAGCACCTGCAGAGCCCTTTAACCCTTCCTGCCTGCCCTCCTCCTGTAGCACACCCACGCATGCTAATGGAGTCAGGCACACGGCATGCTGATCAGCTCCCAGATAGGAGGGAAACAACCGTGAACAGTTCTGTTTTGGAGGGTCTCGGAGTTCTCCAGTCTGTTTGGCTGCTTCTCCTCACAGGGTGGCTCTTTTGTTGTTGTTAAAGCAGTAGTGTGACAAAAGCGTGTTTTTTGTTGTAACGTAGAACTGTACTGGATTGGCCATTAGCTGCTCTCCACCAGAAACAACCCCCATGCATCAGATGACAAATATTCTACTTTCTGTAATAGGGTATAAATGCATCTGTCTGTCCCGGTGAGCTCCAGCTGCAGGAAAAGACTTCTTTTTCTCGTGCTTCCTGGGATGATCACATTGCTGTATGGCCCAGGATTCATTTTGGCTCTTAAAAGATTATGTAGCTGGGTCAGAGTTAATCCAGAAACGTATATATGAAGCACGGCACACGATTACATTTTGCTTTGAGAGATTTGTGGATTTCCTTTTTTTTTTTTTTTTTTTTTTTCCTTCTTTTTTTTGTCTCAGAGGAAGAAATCTCAGCAGAGCAGTAGTAGCCTTTCTTCAGCTGCGTTGATAGCAATAATCATCTCTGAGATAAGGCTTAAGGGGGATTAATTGCGAAGTCAATTTGTCGCTGACATCCTGGCCGTGGAGCGAGATGCCTTCCACGGAGCTTGTGCCAGCACGCACAGCAGTGCAGGGCTGGGCTGTGGGTTTAGCTGGGCAGTACGATGGCAGGGCATGTCAGCTGCCTGCAGGATCTGCTGCCCTGCTTTCGGACTTCTTCCAGAACAGGGCTTTACTGCAAGGAGAATGCACTGCTCGGTGCTGCTGAGAGGACGTAGGGCAGGCCCAGAGCCTGGAGGCGTAATTTTCAGTGCTTATGCACCTCTGCTCCTTGCCAGCAGGATGGTCAGAGTAGCCCTTCCTTACTCTCAGGCCAGAAAGACAACCCAGAAATGTGAGGGAATGCTTGCACGGCGAGTTTGGAGAAGCTCATCAGGAATCAGAAATTGTGTGTTTGAGTGGTGTGTTGTACTTTTCCAGTGATAGAGCACCTGTAGCATATTTGTACAAGCAAAGCTAAACTGGGACTAGTTACCATCTGACTTTTGAGACAGAGTGGTGGAACTGGGAGGACATGATCTCTGCTTCATGCCAGCGCAGCAGTTTGGTGGTGGGGTTGGGATTCCTCCAGGGATGCTCCAATGGTTGTGAATCATTGGCCCTGCCAGATGGGTCCAAGAGCTGGGGTAGGTGAGGGGCCTGATGCTGGCACAGCTCCCACCTGGGGACACTGAGTGGGAGTTGGGGCTTTGTCTGGCATGTGATCCTGTGGTGGAAGCAGGATGGGTCCCTCTGCCACCCACCCGCTGTAATCCTCATCCTGAATCCATTTCACCACAAGCTTCCCAAACTGCAACGCCAGGCTGACTGCCATCCTCAGCAAAAAGGACGTGCTGCAGTTTGCCATTCGCCAGGAAGACCGTCCTTGGTGAGGCTCTTGGAGGCTGAGGCCAGAGGTTTGCTCGCTCTTTTGCTGTCAGTTTGTCTTCAACTTGCTTCTGTTTTGGGCCCTAGCATCTGTTTGCGCTTGAGATTTTCTTGGCCTCCTCATGCAGGCAGTGTCTTCTAGGCTTAAGACAACCCTCCTCGGGGCTTACCAGGTCTGACTTCTTTTTATAAAAGTATAAAAATGTTACTGAATTAGGCAAGAACTGATCTTTGAAAGTATGAGATGCAGGCTGGAAGCTAAATCAGAGTTCGTGCCTGTGCTCCTCCTCCATGATACACTCCTGCGAAGCATTCAGAACAGCCAGGAGTATTTCCAGGCATCTGCAGAGACACTGGTGGGGGAGCATCACGTAGCAAACACAGCAGACACAAAGCTTACTAAAACCGTGGTGTGAAGTTGTATTAGCTGCTCTCTGACGCTTTTACTGAATTGAATCCTGAGTCATCTATCCAAACAGCGGCTTTGACTGAAGAGTGAATATTATTAGCTTAGTACTGATTTTGAGCTGTGTAATTGAGACTGCATTTAAATTACATAATGATGTTATTGTTGCTGTGATATAGTGTAGGAGGTGCACCATGTACTGATAGATCCCATGAAAAGCTCTCCACATCATTAGGTTTATTCTGAATGTCTAATCTTAAGTGCTGTTCTCCAACTTCTTTGTAACTGACTTAAGAAAAAACATCAAAGTATTATAGGGTGGGACCCTTCCACTGAAAATGGATGTTGCTTCTTGGGCTGCAATTAAGCGCAAGGCATCCTAGCTTGCTTTCAGACACTTGGCATTTAGTTTCATTTTGATGGTAGGATTTCACACTGTGTATTGTGGGGGAGGATCGTGGAATTAACCTTTCAGAAACTGCCTGTTGCCAAAGCTGGAGGTCATCCCAGGTTCACCTACCAGCTCATGGCAGTGGAAGTTTCCAGATTATTGTTCCCTTCTATCCTCATGCTGACGGTGCTTTGGAGGTTGATGCAGCTGATCAAGGAAAGTGCCCAAGAAGTGTGCTTGGGAGGCTGAGAAAAGAGAGCTTCACCAGCTACGTGGGTCAGAAGGAGCCAAAATGAACACTGTGTTAGTGAGAACTATTGATGGCATCCTGGGGAAGCAAACAAGGTCCAGTGTCTGTGCAGCAAGTGATAAATCCAGTTTGGGGTTGGACTTCTTAAGGTGTTGCCTGCTGCTCAGGGGCCTTACTGGGTTAAGTAGATGTTTCAGGGGGACCCATAGGATTCATGTGATGACAGTTTCTCCTCAGGTAGGGGCCACTCCTTTCTTTGAGGTCGTCGTTTCTCAAGAGGTTCAACCAATGAGATTCTAATTATTTATGACAAGATTCCGTGTGTTTTCTTCGTGTTTTTCCCATGAAGATACAGAAAGAAGAGACGGAAGCAAATCTAGTTTGTTTTCAGATCAAGATAAAAGGGTGGGAACTACTGTAAAAAAACAAACAACAGAACATCTGTAGTCCTCTGTGATGAGTCCTCCCTCGGAGGACTAACTGTAACAGTTAGCTGCTTGTCCATTCTGATAGACTTCTCTTGGAAGAGATCTGGAAGAGAAGTTGTTCCTAAGTCTGAAATTCAGGATGGGGATAAGGAATATTTCACCAGATTGTGCAGCTTGTGAAAGATTCACAAGTTATCTGGTGGACATGGAAGGTCTTTGAAGGATCCAGAGAAAGTTTTACCAGCAAAGGTGGTCTTGCTGCCCGTGCCTTATGTTATGTGGGGATAAGTTCAGCTGTGCTACTCAGGTTGGTTCAACATCTCCTGTAATGATCTCTTGTGTGGATAACTGGTAGTGACAGGAGGAATTGTGCTTGGACACTGATATTTCAATACTGCCACTATTGGATTCAGTTTGTTTTTTCTCTTGTTGAATTCCCCGTGGCTGGAAGGGAAGAGTGGTGTGGCGAAGGCACGCAGCCCTGGGCAGTCTGCTCTGCGTGGCCCTGCTTGAGCAGGGAGGTTGGATCAGGTGGCCTCCAGAGGGCCCTGCCAACATCAGCTGTCCTGTGATTTTATGAAAGACAAGACTTGGAAACAACGTATGAGTGTTGTGAGTGATCCAGGGCTGCGTCTCTGAAAGCCCAGTCTCAAGTGTGCTGTGGTTGGGGAGAGACTGCGCTTGATCTTCTGGGGCTTTGAAGCAGATATCCAAAGCCAGGAGCTAGGATCTCTATCGCTGACTTCTCTATGGTAGAAGCAGACACTGAACTGCTCTGCTGCATTGAGGCTTTGAACTTTCTGTGCTGCTTTTTGCTCATGTAAAAGTGGCAGAAAAAGTTTTTTGTGCCAAAGAATATCAGCTAGATATCAGATATCTCATCGTCTGGAATTTGCTGGGGTATTTTGATTGTTTCCATGTTCATCATGACAGCAAACCAAACCAAATACCCATAGGTGTTACATGGCAGGTTGGTTTGATAACAGAACAAAACATGATAAATCTTCGATTTTGTTTCTGAATGTTTCTGAATCCTTTTCCAGTACCTGCAGGGTGTAACTAGCAAGTCAAGTAACGTTCAGCTTACTTATTAGTTGTCTTTCTTTGGAGCCTGTACTAATTTTTCTTTGCCCATTTCAGTAGTGTTGGCATAAAGAGGAAAATGCGGAGAAAATGATGCCTGGTGTTCTCAAGCACAGAAGTAACTCTGTTTTGCTGCGTGTGTTGACAGTGTTCCTACATCCCTCCCTGTGCCAGAGATGATCAGGAGAACTCTGAGAATGTCACGTACAAGCAGAAATACTGGAAAGAGAAAGTGGGTTCACAACCATTTACATGCTATTTTAACCAGCACTTGAGGTAAGTAATGCTCGTTTGCATAGATGGAAGTGCTTATATATGTGTTTAGCAACTGTCTCTTGGTTCTTTCTGCACAGTATGTATGTACGCACATGTAGTGGTGAGGCTTAACGCAAGGAGTTTAGTGTAAAACAGCTCTGTTGGTGAAAAGCTACGTGGGAATGGAAAAGCGTTTTTACCACTTAAGTTAAAAATACAAAGCTCTAAAGAAAGTTCCCTTTAAATGATGCAGTATTATGGCAAAAAGCATCTTTTTTTGTTTGTTTGTTTTCTTTTTCATGCCTTGTTGGCAAATTGCTGGTTTGGGTATTTAATTCTTTACTTCAAGGAGAAAGAAACCCTCTTGTGTTCATGAGGGGCTGGAAGAAAAAGAGAGACCAGTAAATAGTGCAGACCACCTCAGGAACTGTGTTTATAGTGCATTAATAGATCAGATACATTCAATAAACATTCACAGAACTGTTGGTTTTCACACATGCTTGGAAAGTAGAAAGCCGTAACTCAAAGTATCATTTCTTCTGTTTCATTCTTCCTTTTACTCCCGATGCTGGTGTGACTTGCATGGACACAGGGTCACATCTGGTCTCCTTCCTTCAGTTAACAGGAAGATGGGGGAGCACTCTTGCTCACCTTGTTCTGATGGTGATGTGACTGTGATTTGACAGTGCCATGGTGGCTGGAACTGACTGTACCCACAGCGTGTGGGCACACTTGGAGGAATCTGAGAGAACAGCAGTGATGGGGATGACAGGTCCATGTGGATGAGGAAGAGGAAAGAAAATACTTAAGGTCTCCAGGTCAGCCACAGTTTTATGGGACTTAGCTTCCAGTTCCAGAGGGATCTGGTATGGAGAACTGAAGCAAGCTGGCAGGCACAGAGAGTCCTAACTGCCCTGGGCAGTCTGCTGGACACCCCAGGCCTTCAGGTTCCTCGTACTCTGGCTATGGCTGTCACCCCCTCCCTGATGAGGCTGTAGGCCTAGTTGCCATGCCCAGGAGAACAGTCTGTTGTCTCCAGACAGCTTTTGTTTGGGGGAACCACCAGTGCCTTGTAGCAAAATCTGGCTTCTTATGGTAGGGACTAAGCACTGTCTAGAGCTTGCAGGTTGGGGTATGTGCTAGGGACTAGTAACTCAGGACACCCTGTACGGTGGCATCACACCTGACCTGGCCCTTGCGGGGGCAGCTTTGGTCAACAGGATAGGCCAAAAGGCTGCTTGGCTCTGCTGACCAGGAGCTGAGCAGTGGCTTTGGCTTCACCAGGCAGGGGATGCTCAGATCTTCTGCAGGAGACATCGTGAATGGGATTCATCTGAGACAGTGGGTGAAATGCTGTGAAAGTTAGCAACAGTGGAGAGAAATAGGATCTTTTAGTCCCACTCAAAATAAATGCCTGATGTATGTTGGGTGCCCAGAGGTGTTTGTCTTTCTCCTGTAATGGAGCTTAGGGCAATATGCCCAGGTGCAGACACCCACGTGGTGTCCCGGGGTGGGTGAGCTGATTCTCACGTCTCATCTGCAGCTGGGGCTGAGGCAAAGTTATGAGAGGTTGTGTGCCGCCTAAGGTCTGCTATTTGTTCTATGCCAATTGTGCAGCACTTGGGCAAGGTTTTTTCCTTATATTTGCTGAATCCTGTATTGTTAAATGTTATTGCCAAATGTTATGGCTGCCTTGAAGTGCTGCTATTTCTTTGATTGTACAGCAATTTATATGCAGCAGAAGAAAGGCTCGCTGCCAGAGATGCTTGAAGATAGTCTAAGCTGAAATGTGTACACCATCTATTTTCTTCTGGAGATAGAAATGAGCTTTGAAAGATAAGTTTTGCTGACTCTAAGGGTGCTTGCTTAGGTGTACTTTTGGAGCTATGATAATTAAAGAGCTTGCCAAGCAGGAAAAATCATACAAACAGAGGGAAAAATATGTTCACTTCAGGAGATAAATGTGCAAATCTTCTGTCAGCATTTTTTGAACTGTGTGGTGCAGCTAACTGCTCCTTGTCTGTCTGTGTAAGACATACAGAATATAGTGGTAGGACCCTTAGATAGAGTAGTATTTGCAATGTCAGTGGCTTCTTGAAAGGGTAGAATAAAATTCTAGAGAAATGAATTGGCATCATCTCCTCTTCACAAAATCTAATTTGGTAATGCTGTCAGAATTGTTACCGTGTGTGGAGCTCCCTGTTGGGCAGCTCCTGTAGGTTGGCAGGACACACTTCGATCAGTTTGAGAAGAAAGACACGTGGACACGGTGCTAAGGGGCATGGTGTAGTGGTGGGACTTGATAGGTCATGTTCATGGTTGGACTCTATGATCTTGATGGTCTTTTCCAACCTAGACGATTCTGTGGTTCTGTGACTAATTTCTTCAAGTTACAGGTCTCATCAATAGCAACAACAATGACAAGAAGTGATAAACGGAGATCTCCATCAGCTGAGGGCCCTCAATCTCATGCCATACAGAGATAGACAGGGGAACATATGTCAGTTTAAATGGTGTTATTGTTCTTCCACTCTGGGCTCATCCACTACAGCAAAAACACACTGTGATTGCTTTTATGCAGTGTAGTTTATACCTCTCGATGTTATTGCATGGTGCTGCACACAAATTCACATCAAATTTGAAGAGCAAACAGTAGTGACTAGTGAGTAGTGACCACCTGTATGGTGCTGGGCGTACCCTGTAGGCTATTTACCTGGGAATAATTCTCTGCAGAAGGCAAGGGTGCTGTAACCATAGGGGCTGCTCATCCATATAGGGTGGAATAGAAATCTTGTTTTGCTTTGGTACACGCACAGTTCTCTTAATTAATTCCCTGCAGTTAGAAGATAGTGTTGCTATTTCTTATCCTTTCTTCCACTGTGTCATTCACGGAGCTGTGCTCAGGCCAGGGGGCCAGGGAGGTGTCCCTGCCTGCAGCATGCCAAGGCCTTGCAGCAATGGAAAAAGTACTAACGAGTGCTTGTTGTAATGAAGCTGAAGGCATGCGAACCTTTGTGGGCAACGTGAGTGCATGCAGATTGCATATATTTAAAGATATATGCAGACTTATTTGAATACAAAAAATATATGTAAAGTTTCCCTGTCCCACACCTTCACTTCTGTGGCTTCTGCTGTATCACAGAAATTCCACAGTATAGTAAATAAATGATAACTGAGGCATTTATATGCCTGTAGATTTTTGATCCTGCATGACCTTCTGGTAACCCCTGGCAAGCAGTTCTTTGTATGATGCGTGGTAATTGCTCCATGGGGTCTGGCGGAGACCTGCTTCATTCAGTGCCTGTTCGTCCAGGCAGCCCTGCTGAGGGGGGCAGAGAGGCTATGACCCTGAGCAAGAAGCCCTCCTAAAAATTAATGCTGTTTTGCCTTTTTACAACTAATACAGATTTCTGCCTTCCTTGTCTGGACAGTGAAAGGGGAAGGTATGCTTTCAGAGTTAAGGTAGAGATGTCTGTAGGTTTTTTTGGTAGTTTTAGTTGTGTTGGTGGTTTTGTGCAGTGTCTGCCACTGTAGGAGAGGTGCCACATCTTTGCAGTGTGCACTATCTGCAGAGATGCTGTGAGCGGTTAACAGGGAATTACTTCTTACTTTCTATAAAGTATGACTCAAGTTGCTGCTGCAACTAATGTTAATATACAACTAAAAGCAGCACTAATCCTGAAACTTCAGTAACTGCATACCTATTTTCCAAAAGGGAAACCCTTATAAATGACTAAGTGGCAAGAGCTGCAGTCCCACCTGCAATGAGGGTTGGAATCCATCACTGCTGCCACATCAGATATTTTCCTGAATCTCTTAAGATTCAATTAAAAGGATATCTTGCTCTCCCCAGCCACACTTCCTTTCTTTAATTGAATCCTTTTCTAGTTTGTGTGCCTTTTGTTTTTGAACTCTTTGAGTAGTATCCACTTTTTAAATAAAGCACAAACTAAAATTCAGTGTCTCTTGCAAGTTCAGAGCTGAGAGAACTGAGTGCTGTCTATTTATGGTCTCCTGGCCAATTAGCACTCTGTAAATCACAGGCCATGATACAATGAACAGAAGGTAAGCAGTACTGTGCCTCCCAAGAAATGACTTTTGTTAGGGTGCTGCCGTTAAGGTGGCATAGATGGTGAGTCTGTGCACATTGTGTTATTTTATTCAACTTGCAGCCTCCTCATGGGCCTGATGATGTGCACGGAGGATTTCAGCTGAGCAGACTTCACATCTCTGCTGTTGAATACACCTGAGTTTCTTTTGATCAATTTTTATGTAGCTGAGTGTCAGCTTTTATGTAGCCAAGCTACTCATGATCACTGTTGCTAACAGAGATGCTGGCTTCTGCCAGTGTTCAGGCATCTCCTTTAGTTTCTGGTGCAGCAAGAGGGGATTCTCTGTGTTTCCCCTGGCAGGAGGTGGTTCCTCAGGGCTGCATTCTGGGTGGGATGGAGCTATTGTGGGAGAGGTGCTGCAGCCATGCTTAGTTCCTGGGGGCAGGAGAGAGAGCCCACTGCTGGTCTGACAAAGCTGGGACCAACGATGTGTGTTTTCCTAACTGGAAAAAGCTCTGCTTCCTTCCTTTGCAGATAGTTTTCCAGCAGACCACCTGTCTCTGGCTGGAGCTAGGAAAGCAGCCCAAAAGTGCAAATGCTATGATATTGACTTAATAGCTCTGTTAAGCTGCAGGAAAGCAGGCAGAGCTAGGGTTGAGGAGAACCTGCCTGCACAGGTCCACACCGGCTCCCAGGCTCGTGGGAAGCAGGTGGGCACTGAGCTGTCAGACACTTGGCCTGGCTGAATTCCCATGCCGCTGGAGATACCTCCTCCTTACTGCCCTCCTCTGTCCTTCCCTCTGTTCCCTTTGGGGATGGATATGTCAACCACGCGGCCATGTTAGCCACCACTGCAGAGCTTTGTGGGGCAGGTCCTGGCCAGTCCCCACAGGGCCCCTCGCAATGTTCTCAGGCCTTGGGCTGCTTCACCTGGTGCACAGCCAGGGCTCACAGCTGGGAGAGGAGCTATAATTGCACCTGGAATTCCTCATGCAGCGTCTCAGGCCGTTTCAGGTAGAAATACGCACATGAGATGACTTTATTGCTTCCACACCAGATGCATTCCATTGGTGCGGGGTGGGCTCACGCTCCTTCCCTTTGCAGGCCAGACGACGTCATGCTGAAGCGCACCCACGACGAGACCGTCCTCTTGCACTGCTTCCTCTGGCCTCTGGTCACCTTCCTGGTGGGCGTCCTCATCGTGGCGCTGACCGCCTGCGCCCGCAGCCTGGCTGCCAGGGCAGAGGCCATCCAGAGGAAGAAGCACTCATAGCGGGGCTGCAAGGATGGAGGCCGCCAGGGAGCCTCGCTCACGTGGGAAGGCTCAGCACACTGTGAGGCTTGGCACCGCGCGTCCCAGCTGGCGGCAGAGCTGCTCCTGCCAGAGGGTTAATCTTGGGAGCCTGCCCTGCCCAGCACCAGCTAGCTGCTTCCTCTGCTGCGGCAGTTAATGAGTATCTGCTACCAAAAGCTCCACACTGTACCAACACACTGTGCTCTGTCCGCCCTCACCAGCAGCTGCCCGGCTCCTAGCAGTGTTGAGAGAGATTTTCTGAAAACATTGACGTGGCTCATTTATCCTCTGCAAAGTGATCTTTGCTATTGTTTAATATCAGATATTTAAATTATTTCCTTTATGATATAGACTGTATTTCCAAAGTAATAAAGTTTGGCTGTTTTGTTTTTATACCTTTGTGTTCTCTTGTTTTAAAAAAAGCTTTATGACAGAGATACCGCTGTGCTCGCTTGGTTATTTGTCACTGAGTAGAAAAGCTTCGCTTTAAAACTCATACTTTCACTTCTATCCAGATGAAATCCATCATCATCACCTGCTCAGTGCAAGGAAATGTGAAAACCTCCCAGAAATGTTTATCTGAAAAACAATCACTGGAAAAGGCAATGGATCTGGCTGGAAAAAGTACTGGATCTGACCTAATTGCCTCAGCGGTGTTCAGTCCCTACAGCTTTTCTCATCCCTTTTCTGTCATCTCAGGGTGCTCCCAGGCTCTCAGGAGCTGCAGTGGTGTTGGGTGTGATTGTACCTAAATGAGTGTTAGCAGAGCTTCTCCAAACAATGTGCTGCAGGGGACTGCTGGAGCATCACCCCGCCCTGCCTGCTGTGGGATGCCTGCTGTGTGGAAGGGACCATCCCACCCTGCACGAAGGAGCATGAAACACACTGCCAGGACGAGCAGAGCTGCTGAGCTCCCTCAGCGTGCTCTCGTATTCTCTGTGATTGTGAAACGTCACCCACACGCCTTGGTTTCAGGTTTGGCTACCTATTTTTTTCCCAGATTTAGTAATCGGTGACTTCTCACTGGCACAGGAAAAGGCCGTGGTTTTCTGCCTGACTGTATTTCCCTGTTTTCCCAGAGGGGGAGGTGTACGGTGACACAGATTGTCCCAGACTGCCAAGCCAGTAGCAGGGAGCTCACAAATCCAGATTAACAAAATCCTCTCTGTCTCTGCTCCAGAAGCTTTTGTGCCTGGATTGCGTGACCGGTTCTCCGCGTAGAAGGCAAGAAGTGAATTGAGTTCACGCATCTCACTCTATCGGGTGTTGTGTCTTCAAGTGTGATAGAAAAGTTGTGTGCAAGGGCCTCTGGAAGTAAGTAATGGTTACAGGGCTGACACTGCAGAGAGTTTAACGATCACCACAAGTTAAACATCGCAACTGGCACACCTCTGTCGTGCCGGGATGTGATATTGAGGAAGAACCACTGACATTCACTCTTCTGCTGCAGCCTGTGCTTTGTTGGTTCAGACAAGTCCTTCTAATCCCTGTGTTTGGTGGAAGCTGGGGATTTCCTTCCAGAGGATTATTCACTGATTCCCCTTTGGCTTTGTGTATTTTCAGCTTTTGTGGTGTATTCTCTGAAGTGCCTGCTCAGCCACGTCTGCTCTCCTCACAGCCATCCGCAGAGCCGATTTCTGGATGTATTCAATATTTATGCACTCTTGCTTTGAGGAGTTTAGTTCCGTCATGCTCTCTGTCTCTCAGCTTTAGCAAGCTTCGCTTTCCCTTCCATGAGGAGCAATTAAACTGGTTTGTTGGCACAGCATCTTTCTCTGATCTCTTCTTAGGAGACAGAGTTCCCATAATGCTGTCTGTCTGTCTGTCTGCTGAGTGCTTTGTGCCAATGGGACCACACGGCTCTGCCGGCACTCTGGGCCCTGGTACCAGCACTGCTGACCCTCATGGGTTGTCTCTGTGAGTACTGGTGTGAGAGGTGAAGGGGAAAATTGGCCAATGCTTAAAAACTTTTGCAGGTAAGGTGCTATCCCAGGGAGGGAGGAACATTGAGGATGTGTGTAATGCCAGTTGCTTGGAGTTTGAGTCTTACTGGAAGCTGCTCAGCACTGCAAATGCAGGAACTGGCCAGTGACCCAGTGTATCTAACTGCTGACTGTAGACAAAATGGCCAGAACTACTTTAAAGACAGAAGTGACCACACGGAAGAGGACAGTGACAGGACAAGGGGAAATGGCTTTATACTAAGAGAGGGGAGATTTAGGTTAGATGTTAGGAGGAGATTCTTCACTTGGCGAGCGCTGAGGCCCTGACACAGGCAGCCCAGAGAAGCTGTGGGTGCCCCATCCCCAGAAGCATTCGAGGCCAGGTCGGGTGGGATCCTGGGCAGCCTGAGCTTGTGTGTGGCAGCCAGCCCACGGCAGGGGGGTTGGAACTGGATGATGTTTAAGGTCCCCCCCAACCTAGGCCATTCAATGATTTTATGATTCCACGAATGTAAAATTTTGCTGCAGTACATGTTGGCAAAGCAGTAAATTGCGCACAACTCTCACACCTACAGTGCACAATTTCCGAACAGCATGTAGCACATACAGCTAATGCCATGACAAACATAAATTCACACAGCAGACTCACCATAACTTTTTGACTAGCAAAAGGTTTGTCCCCTTATGTATTTGCATGCCAACTGCCATTCACCAGAAGTAGCAGGAAAAACCACATATTAAGCTTTTTGTACAACTGCTTGTTCAGCTGACAGCAGCAGCTGAATTCTGGACAAAACACTCCCAGCACCCTGGGAGCCCAGCATCCAGGTGGCTTGAATGGAGCCTCACCAGAGATAACTCAAGAAAAGATGCAAGTAGGCAGCATGTTGTTCCGAACCCCTCTGGAGAGCCCATTTTTAGGCAATTCGCACTCTTTCAGCCCAGGATTAGGGGAAATCCAGTGCTCAGATGAGGAGCAGCCTCCGGCCATGCCCTGCAGAGCGTAGGCAGACAGCGGGGCTGGGAGTCCTTGATGCACACCCACAGTGCCCATCCTCCAGGAGGCAGCCTCGGCTCCACACAGCCTCTGGGATGCAGCACTTGGTGTCTGCTGGGGACTGAGTATCAGGCCCCACGCCCAGGGTAGTGGCTGCAGCATGAGAGAGTGGCTTGGGACCGTCGAGGTGACTTGGGGGTGAAAATGAAGTTTTGGGGGGATGTGGGTTTGGCGGCTTTCTACACAATTATAAAGGCTGAACTGTCTTATCTGGCACTATTCCTCTGAAGAGTGGTGGTTGAGGCAATTAAGAAGCTACTGCAAGGCTGTTTTGAGGCCCGGGGGAAGTTTGGAAGGACTCGATATCCGCTGCCCAACTGTCAGGTAGTCTAGATCCCCAACAACCTTTTTTTTTTCCTTTTTTTCTTTTTTTCCTGAAATACTGATCTGGTAAGAAGCATCTGACTTCTGGAAATAAATGGCTGGCTTTTGTTGATGGATTTTTGATGTATGAATTTTCAATCCTTATTGAAGATAGCGAGTGTATGCTGTGAACCTAAAAGCATCCAGATGGATGCGTCTCAGGCTGTAAGTGGTTCTGCTTAAAAGCAGATAGCGTTCTGTGAACTTTGCTACCTTTTTTTATAGTCCAGCTGGAGACTAATGGAGACATACGGGAAGCAATACAGCACAGGGAGCATTTTTAAATAATGCATCAAGATTTTATTTGAGAAATTAATTTGTGGCAACAAGCTCAGGGAGATTGAATATGGGCTGAGGAGTTGTCGGTACACAACATTTCATGGGTTGGCAGGCTGAATGGGTTAGGTTAAACCTGGTTTGCGGAGGTGTCCCTGTCTATAGCAGGGGGTTGGAACTAGATATCTTCCAACCCAAACCACTCTATGATTCTATGATTCATATTTGTATATTCAACTCTTTGAAAGGGTAGATAAAAGCAGGACAAGGGGAAATGGTTTTAAATTGAAGGAGGGAAGACTTAGGTTGGGTGTCAGGGCTTTGTTCTTTACCATGAGAGTGGTGAGGTGCTGGCACAGGCTGCTCAGAGAGGCTGTGGATGCCCCGTTTGGATGGGGCCCTGGGCAGCCTGGTCTAGTATTAAATGTGGAGGCTGGCAGCCCTGCCTGTAACAAGGGGGTTGGAGCTTCATGATCCTTAAGGTCCCTTCCAACCCAGGCAATTCTGTGTGTGATTGTGTGTGTGATTCTATGGGTTGGGCACTGCTGCTTCCTGCCTTTCTGCTGCTGGGCTGCTGCATGTGCCCCAGCTTCACTCTGCTGCTTCCCTCCCAAGCAGCAGCCTTTCTTCAGACGCACACACACTCATACATATCGTGCCATAGAGGTTTACTGAACTCATCGTTATTCTGTATTCACGCACACTGAGCTGTGTCCCTCAGTAATTAGCTTTAAAATGATCTACAGCCATTTGTACCAACGCGCGCCCCTCCTTGTTGCGTTGTTCTCTGTCACTCCTGCCTAACACTCCTTAATCTGCACTTTCAAGGTTGCTTTTATTGATAGCCAAGATGAAAATGCAAAACACAAAGCAAAATGCCAAGTTGATTAGTATCATATTTATTTTGCGAAGACAGATTGCAGATCACTTTATTTGGTATACATTCTGTGCTCCACTACGTAACCTTGAAGACTGTGTTGCCAAGTCAAGCATTGCTATTAGGACTGCTCATTATGTGGCTCAGAAGTGTTCTGATAATTTGCCCCTCTGATTTAAGTAGTACCTATTGCACCCTATGAAATGTGCAAAATAGACCCACACAAGAAGTGCTGCAGCCTTCCTGGCAAGGAAGGGTTTGCTTCCCCGTTCAGGAGAGTGCATTTCTGGCAAATGTGTTACATTAAAACTTGTTCTGTCCTTGGGTGAGGAAGAAGAAGGCTGGCAGCACTATTATTAATAGCTTCTCTCAAGTAGAGATTTTAATTGGCCTGTAAAAGTCTCCACACATCCCAGGAGGTGAGCAGCTCTTTTACAGGCAGCTGAACCTCTGTGTGCAGGGGTTAGGTGCTGTGCGCAGGGCTGTGCCATGAAACAGCAGCCAAGATGGACACAAATGCAGGGATCCCAGTTTCCCAACCCCTACCCCAACAGATGAACACACCTGCAGAAAGAGGCATGCTTTGCAGCAGGATGCAGGATTTCTTCACCTTAGCTGCCTGTGACGTGCTCCAGCAGAGCTGTGCCCACAGGCACATGATGGCAGCTTCCTCCCTGCCACCTCCAGCACTGCCCCGTGCTGTTCAGCTGAACAATGCCTTCACATTCTGAAGTAATTTTTCTTTGAACTCCAGGCACTGTGATATTTGTATTTCTTCCTGCTCTTCCTTCCCTAAACATCTGTCATTATTTAACTGGATGGCTTAAACTCTTTATGCCCAGTTTATTAGTCTCTCTGACAATGTCCTCCAGCTTGGTGTGGAAATATGCTCAGCGGTGGAAGCAGTCGCCCAGAGGGCTCCTCTTGTGATGGTTTCCATTACTAGGATAGAGAGGACAAGAAAGTGTCCAGCAGCATTTTGGAGACTGGGAGCTGATGACTGTGCCGTTTCCCTAGAAGGAGGAGCAGCCCCATCAAGCACATTCCAGCACAGTCTCTGTTTCATCTAATCTCTGAGCAAAGACACATTCAATGCTGATGCAGCAGCAGGTGCCATGGGCACTGCTCCTTCCTTGGCCACATCAGTGGAAGTTCTGTCCATCTATCATCATCTCCTCCCTGTCAGTGACTGGGAGGCAGTGGTGGGCTCCCACTGCATGGTCCTGTGCCAGCAGGGCTGTGGACAGCTGCTCCTCACCTCATCAGGTTGCGCAGTGCTCATAAACGTGAAGGCAAGGAGGAAAGCAAGAGAACGGGCTTGGAGAAGGGGGCCTGTTTGGGATGTGCTGTCGCAGTAAAGAGGGAAACATTGCAGTGAGAAGGAGATATCTCACAACTGCTTAGTGTCACATCTTGGCAGATTAATTAATATCTGCTCTTTTTCAAATCATTCTCCCTTGCTTTGCGGGTTTGGCCAAACTAGTTGTTTCAAGATCCCATCTTGCCCAAATCTCACATTTCATACCGTGGATGCTGTCATTGGCACTTACCAGGAACATTGGATAGGTCACAGCAACTGGTGTGGCACATGATACTGGACACAGTGCTCATGGAAAAGCTCAGTCTTGAACTTCACTGTGAGTTTCTTATTGGATGCTAAAGGGGTTCTCATTTCTTCTGGTTTAAGGCTGTTGTACAAGCAGGCTTTGAAGTTCAGCTGCTTCAAGGCCCATATACATCCCAAATCTGCCTGCAGATCTGCTGCGAAAGTTCAAAATGCACCACTGTTTCCTACAGCATCTTGAATGCCATCTGTTTTCCAAATCACTTTCCTCAGCTGCACAATTTAATTACTGGGAAAAGTACGAGAGAGGGGAGGGTGCGGAGATGTATGTAAAGGAAAGCTGTTTGTGAAGGCTCCGTGTCAGATTCTCCCATTCGTTGTGGGGATACTTGAAGGTGCAGTGGGATTTCGGTAGCAAAGGGGACCTGACCACACAAACAAAACCCTCTGATTCCTCATTTCCACGGAGGAAATTTGCAGAGAGCAGAGTTCCACCACACTGAGGTCTCATGCACTGGGCATAACACAGCATAAGCCCAAAGCCAGCTGTCCAGATCTGTTCTCTCCGCTCTCTGTTCTCTCTTCCTTGAAGATAGGAAGAGAGGACCCATCGGCCGGACTTGCACCTATTTTTGCCACTGACATTCTGGGCAATTTAACGCAAGATTTCAGCTGCCTGGGAACTCCTGGGGAAGGCCAGGGGAGCCGAATGTTCACCAGGATGTTGACAGCAAATTTGTCACAACCCAACTGGATCTAATTGGCGTGATGTGTAAGAAACAGACTCCTCGGTTATTTTTAGTGCTCCCCAACCTTTCTAGCACAGATCTGTAAGGCATTAATTAATTCCAGTTGTTTGCCAGTTCAGTTTCGCCAATCTGGACTCTCACAAACAATTTGGCTCCAGGTGTCTTTTAGACCCAGTGATGAGATAACAGGATGCTGGCATTTATTATGCTTGGTGTCTCGAGCACATCTTTACTGATCTGTTTGATACTTTGGACATTATCTGAGTCTTTATTACCTTTTCAAGTACCCATCTTTTCTCCTAGTGGTTTCATTACTGTAGCTTCAGTCAGTGACAAGCAGGAGAAATGCCCCCAATTAACACATGCACATCTCTGTATCTCTTCGTTATTTGCATCACATTTTCCTCCCTAGCCATGCTGTGTGCAGCATTCAGACCGCCTTCACTTCGCTGTCTGCATCTGATTATTTTTACTCTGTCTTTTTACAGCGTAGCTCAGTTCATACCACATCTATTCTGGTGGCTGTACTACCTGCCATCTGGTCTGTGTTTGACTTCCCAGGAAGTGTGGCCTTTCTTATCCATAATGCCATGGGTCTCCCCTTTTATTTCAGGTTTCTTTATTCTTTGTAGGATGGAAAACAGAACGGAAGGGCCTTTCTTCTGTGTGCACTGGAGCCTCAAACCTGCTTTGGGCTAAAACTAGACATTTGTCCCACATGCCTAACAGGAGCACGAGAGCGGGATTATAGTGGCAACATCCCCAGCGCTCCACTCCTCTGACTATCAGTGGAGCTGTAAATCTCTTTCTCAGCAGCCGTGAATTCAGAGCTTCATTCTGAAATGCTGAGTGGCTCCTGCAAAACACTGGGGGGCTGAAGGCCCTGAGATGGCCCCAGGCCACCTGCATTCAGCAGAGTGAAGGAGCTCAACTCCTTGTCCATCCCCAGGTGCTGACAGGATGCAGGGATCGTAGTCGGTTCATTTAAGCCCATAGATGCATACACAGGCACTGCAGACACCTGCTTAGATAGATAGATACCTGTTTAGTTGGTCCAACCACTTTCTTTGTCTTTCATGACTTCTGACCTCTTTTGGATATTTGGGATGGGCAACCCTAGGGAAGCCTGGGATGATCACCCCAGACAGACATCTCTGCTCTAGAGATGTGTGTGTGTGATCAGGTGTGACACCCCTGCTGTTTGCTGTCTCCACAGCCAGTGAGATCCTACAGGAAGTTCTGCAGCCCTGAGGTGCTGATGGCGACTGCCCCCGTGTGTTGGAGAAGACAGAGTGGACAGGGTTATGCCACGACGCAGGCAGTGGCCCTCAAGTGTGTGAGCAGCTCCAAGCTATCCAGGTGCCTGGCTCCCACTCCCAAGGGACAAAGCTGATGGAAATGCTACAGCTCTACTAGAAGCAGAGACAAGGACTCAATGAAAGCATGCTGCTCTCCACATGAAAGAGGGACCTCATCTAAGCCAAGTTTTTGCTCTTAATAGCCCTGCAAAGATTTTTTATGGAGGCAGTCTATTAGCGAGTTCATTGGCTTTTTGTTCTCTCCAGGTTTGCATCCATGCGGTAAATCACATGTGGTGGGTATTGCTCAGCAAAGCATGCCTAGTTCTGAGGCCTGCTGCAAACCAGCCCAGAGGAGACAGGCGTGTGGAAAAAGCAGCTGTGAAGCTGGGCCATGCTTCAGTGCTGGCAGACATATCCCTCCCAGAAGGCTCACCCAGCTCACTCTGAGTGCAGCCCATCTTTTAAGAGAGAGCACTGCCTCTCCTTGAGCCATGGGTCAGCATGTGAGCTCCTTATCCTGAGAGGTCTCAGATTGCAGGTCTCGGGGCATGACTTTGAGGTTGTGGCCTTGGTGCCTTGGTGAGGGAAGAGGAGCAACACATGAACAAAGGAAACTGCTGCAGGGCTCTGCTCGAACACCAGAGACAAGCAAGGACACAGTGTGGAACTTGGCAGGGATTTTGGCACAAGCATGGAGAAGGCCGTGTCTGGAAAGGCCTGTCTTGACTGGCACAGCACTGGTCAACATTGCTGAGTGCCCAGCTTTTGGCTGCTGCCTAGGGCTGTGGCTGTCACCCCTTGGCAGAACGCCCCCTGCCCTCAGCTGCTCTGCCCAAACACCTTCAGCTTGCTCCCAGCCTGCCCTGCAAACTCCCGGCCCTGATACAGCTAAAATGCTGATTGTGGCAGTATTATTTCAACAGGATCCATCTACAGTCCTCTCGGTAAACTAGAGGCGCTGGAGACCCCCTGTATTGCAGTTCCCTGCTGTGCTTTGTAAAACGACCTGTATTTATTGTTGTCTGCCATGCTGGCCATGTTTCTCCTGTGAGAATACAAACTGTACATAACTGCCGCTCTCCTGCACCCACTTCAGGACACAGCATGCCTAAGAGGTGAGCTTTTATATCACAAAGAGAACATCTAAGAACTCCCTCGTAGCTTTCACTGCATAACTCACGGTACAAAATAAAGCCTAATACATCATTCCTCCTTTTAAATAAACTGATTTAACTTATCCTGAACACTTCTGATGACAAACAAGGACGAACCGAGACAGAGAGGGCAGGCAATAAGCATGCTTCTGCCGAGCACCTTGAACCCACAGGAATGCTAGTGGGTTTCAAGCATTGTGGCAAGGGAGAGAGAAAGAAGTGTATATCTATCTATCATCTGTTATAAAGCATGGTTCAGATCCGCAGGTGGTAGATGGTGATGTAGGCCCAGCGCAGCCTTAATTGGTACAACAGCTTTGTGAGATGATGCCTATAAAGTAACAGGCACTCAAGTTCCTGAGGTGCACCATTGGTTCAAATGCACATCGTATAAACCAGACCATATTTGTTTGGGGATGGGGGCAGAAAGAACTGTATCTTTCTGTGTGGGCGCTCATCCTGCCAGTGGGCAACAGCAGAACCCTTTTCCCAATAGGCCGAGGCTTCCGATGAATTTAATGTTCTCTGAAGACCACCATCTCACTTGAAATCAAACTCACTTAAGACCTTTCTCTGAGCAGCAGGACAACAAGATCCGTAATGCAGAGGCAGTCACACAGAAGACGAGGATGTGATTTTTTAAATGAATGTTTTATTCATGAACTACTTATAAAAATGTGTAAAATGCACTCAAATATATTTGATCTGTTGACTGTAGCTAAAAATATAAAAATATACTTAACAAATGCATAAATTAAATTGACAAGAGTAGCACAATTCTGTGTTCACCCAGTGTTTGTTAGGAACGCAACTATAAGAAGTAATTATATAGCATATGAGAATGGAATATGTGCTGAAGACATTTTTCAGTCACTTTATTCCAGGCACTGGCAAACAATTTACGGCTTAGCTATATTTCAAAACCGGGTTCTTTTTTTTCTCTATGAGCCCTGCTAGAGGGCAATATATATTAAGCTACTTGATGTTACTTACAGAATTTCTTTAGCTTTCAAATAAAACAAGAACCAACCAAGTCGTGCATTTCAATCCACCAGCATCACGTGCCCGAATTCCACAGCATTTGCTAAATGCAGGCAGCCCCTAGTCTCCAGTATTTCCCACCAGTCTTAAAAAACACCTCACTCTGAACCAGCTGTTGATCTGTGAGGTCACTGCTAACGGACCCCTTGGCATTGGCCATCCCAACGGGTCAGGAGTTTGACTTGACTTTGTCAGCTTGGGAGAGTTAGTCAAGGGCACAGAATGCAACACGAGCTGCCCAGGTGTTGCAGTGCACACTCACCTTTCACTCAAAGGCACAGCCTCTTGGGGCTGTGGGTCCCAGAGCTCACAGAGCCCAACCATCTGTGACAGGGCCATGAGGGGAGTGACTGCTGTTTCAATTTAATATTTTATTCCCCAAAACTGTATGCCTGGAAATATGAAAAGAAACCTGAATAAATGTAAGCACCCAACACACCGCTTCCCTTGTACGGAAGCTGTGGCTGCTGTAGGCTGTATCTCGGAATGTCAGATGCGTTTCTCCGCTCTGTGAGAGATGCAAACATAGCGATTAGATGGTTGCTGCTCTCATTCCTTTAGTCCGCATATTAACTCCCAGGCTGAGGAGCGTGGCTGCGTGCTCATCTACTCCTATCTGTTCAGTATTTAACTTTCCGCTTTCTACGTAAGTCAAAGCACAGATAACCGTATACAATACAAAATATAAACGTAAAGCTCACACATTCTTTTTTTCCATTCTACAACTGAAATGAAATTCATAGCATATCACGGCATAATGTAGTATTTCTGGCAATTTCAGGCACGTATATAAGCTGTATAAATAACTGTAGCAGCAGAGAAAAACGTATAAAGTTGCACTTTTATGACATCTTCACAGTATGCCTTTCACTCACTCACTTTTGTGTTCCATTAGTAACAAAAAATATCATTTATCAACTCCAGCTATGCAAAATCTACTTCTTTTCCATGACCGGTAATGGATCTTGTAATTTTATTGCACAGATTAAAAACATTTATTTATTATATATATATTTTTTTTTCATTATTAAATAACTTTCAATACAAAAAAAATCGAATCAAACTGAAAGCCCAACCCTACAAGTGCTTCAGAAGTCGCACGGTATTTTTCAGACTAACATTCCAGTTGACTTTCATCAAAGAAGTACTCAGGTAGCTTTGTGGACAATGAGGAGATTCACAGGACTGGGCTCCGAGTGTGCAAATCTTAGCTTATGGATCAGCAATAACACTAGCCTTGCTTTATAACATTATTATCGGGAAACATCAAGGAAGGAATTTTGAACATCATTCACAGAGGTTCAAAACAGAAACATCCTCTTCGTCAGAGAATGCCTTTTTCCTGAAGAGCTGTCTTTGTGCAGCACAAAGGCTCCTTCAAGTCCAT
Source organism: Alectoris magna (assembly GCA_030625065.1). Lineage (NCBI taxonomy): Eukaryota > Metazoa > Chordata > Aves > Galliformes > Phasianidae > Alectoris > Alectoris magna. Next base: position 162,496,407 of record CM060560.1, on the reverse strand, counting down.
TCTTGTTACATTAACGATTTCCCTTTGGTTCTGTTATTTAGCTTACAGGCACGGTAAATATCATTAATTACACGGATAAGGAAGCAGGTGTCTCATATTAAAAAAATGCTACATATGTACTTTTTACTTATTCTCAGCTGTTTAACGCTGGTTTTGTATGACCAGAATTGGCCAGAAAGCAGAACCAGAGCTGTAAGGTGTACGTACATCTCTTGCATGAGATGCAAAGCTGTTCAAGAGCATTGCGTCAGAGTATGTAGGGTCATCTGCCCACTTACTAAATGATGAGGAGGAAGAGGCTTGTGAACTGTGTCAATTATTTGCTGAGAGAAATGACAAAAAGAACGGTTTGCCATGACATCGTCATTTTGGGTGCAGAATTGCAAACTCTGTAGGTGCTGGTAACTGAGCAGAGAAACATTAAAATAAAGAGCGGAACAATGCACGACCTTCTGAAAACAATTAACAATATACAAACGCAGTAGTATGCAATCAGACTTCTGCCATCCAATCACATATTACTGAGCCAGTTCCATTTCCCTCAGCATAAAAAAATGACACAGTAATATACAGTGTGAGATAATTTATAGAGTGTATTCGCTATGAACTCAACAGCGTAATTGCACTGCTGGTGAGTAACACGATCTCCTTCCCTCAGCTACTGCTGCAAAAAGAGAGGACTAATGCAGTGCACGTCACACAAAAGCAATTTTCATGATGCCCTAAGATCAGCTGTTATTAGTAGAGCCAACAATCAGTCTAAAGCTGCCATGTTTTTGACCTTGCTTGCTAACATAAAGTCTACATAGCAAAAGAAACAGAGAAGACCCGCAGCAAATTTGCCCCATTCTTTGTGCTTTTGCCTACGCTTCCCTCTGTGAAAGGGGCTTCCACTGTGATGTTGTTCCCTTCTTCTTCAGATCCCACTGCAGGTAGTGAACACTGAAGTTCATGTGAGGGCCAAGACAGATGCACGAGAGGAATGAGGAGTGTTTTCAGACAGAGCTACCTAAGAGGTTGAATGAACCTACAGGTTCTGAGCAGATGTGAACGACGATAAAAAAAAAGATGGCTTCTGCGGCACCTGAGGGTATTTGGTCAAGAAAGGATGAGACTCTAGCTGCAGTAAGAAGGAAGAGGCACTATCGGGCTGTGCCCTTCTCTGCAGGAAAACCTGAGAGACACGAATGTGCACAGTCTTGCTGGTTCTGCTTTGGGATGATTTAAGAAAACTCTGTCAGAGAAACCTTGCGGATTCCTTCGCCCACTGTCACACAAGGTGTTCCTACTGCAGGGAGAGTGCGGCTCCAATAAATCATGGCAAAGTCACAGCAGTCTTGTCAAAGAGTCACTGCAGTTTCTAACTGAGGCACTTAGCTCAGATGTATTGGTGGCTCTCTGGAGGCCCTCAGAAATACTGATTTCTCTCCAACATGGAAGTGGAATCTAGGCACTTGTCTCCAGCAGCAGGCTATGTTTTTTTTTTCTAGGTAATGAATGGGTAGAGAGATGAAAGGAGAACTAACAAGCACTTCCTTCTTGCGAAGAAGAACCGTGTGTTGCCTCTTTTCTATTTATCGGAAGAGTGTTTTATAAAGACAAAGAACAGCTGAACAGTGTTCAGATCAGTTCCTTGTGAAGAAGCAGCCTCTTCGGCAGAGGAAAGAGGATGTTTCTAAACTGCCTGGCTGGGCAGGACACCTGGTGGGTGCTCCTGGATTACACTTCTTCCTAATCACAGGATGCTCTGAGTGCATCTGGTGATTAGCACAGCGAGCTAATCATCCTGTGAGACTGCATTCCCTGGGTTACAAATGAGCCTTTTTCTATTCCATCTGCCCTTGTAGTGGTGACATCAGGTAACATCAAAGCAGAAGAGTCCTGTGTGGACATGCTTTCCCTCTGTGAAAGCAAACAGCCCTTGAAGGAGACCTGCATTCGGGCTCAGGCAGCTATGTTACAAGCGGCTTTAGGCTGAAGCCAGTTGCATAAACTGTGGTATACATATCTTCGTAGGTCTTTTAAGTCTGCAATCACTCTCATTCTTAAGCAGTCACAGTACATCACAGTTTTAATGAATTTGAGAGCCTTCACGTCCCTACAGATCTCTTAAGATAAATGTGTAAGGAATTTTCTTGAACGCCTTTCTTATTCTAATTGTATGCAAGTCAAAACGCACAGACACACGCTGTGCTCCGATTCTGCTCTCTCAAACCAGGGGTGAAGAAATCAGAAAGTGACCTGTTCCCCTCCGCGTATGTGCGTGGGGCAAGTCAGAGAGACTTCACGGCAGCATGTGTTGTTTGATATTTTTTTACTATGTCACATTAGACTGAAGCAGTTGCTTCTAGTGAGGTGGACCCTATTTTACTTGGCTGTTATCAAGTTCTGTAAAAGACATGTCATAGTGGTATGGATTTCACCCATTTCACAAGCAGTAAGATTGAAGTGTAGAGTAGCATTGAAATTCTTAGACAGGACTACTGTTCTCTTTCTTAATAGTAGCTTATTTCACCTCACAAATACTGAACTAATTAAAAAAAAATAATGAGGCTCTTCTTGTAGGATTTTTCTGTGTTAAATGTCAATACATAACCTGCCCCAAATGCAGCAGCCCTGTTACCAGAAGCAATTTGAAATAGTTTATATGTAGAACAGTTTACAAAAACTGTGATAAGAAAAAATAGTATTATCTGAAGCTTAATATTAATATAAACATTATAGAAAAAATACATATTTACATAATGCCAAAATACAATTATATACATTAATATCTATTACACTTAAATTATATATCTTAAAAAAAAAAACAAACCACCAGACCAATAAATAATACACAGTCTCAATAGAAAGGTCTGGTACCTTTCTAGTGCATGAAATACAAATATAAAAACAAACAAACCCCTACTTAACACACGTGGTCACAAAAGCAGGTGTCTGTAACATTCTTAGTGCCTTGAATAAACAGCATCTGAAAGAAAGGAATACTGGGATTAGAAAAAACAAAAGAACACAGGTGGCTTCATGTTCATCTCTGCCTGTTCCCTACAGTGCTCTGAAAGGTGGTTGTGGAGAAGCAGTGCAGGCTGGTGACTGACATGACCGCTCAACAGCTGATCTCACCTTGACTTCTGCTAGCACTTCCCAGCTTGCTGAAAACTCCAGTTACTTCAGTCTTTAGCCTCCACCAAGCTTGGTCTGCCTGTTGATAACTGATTTCTATAGATTAGATTAAAAAAAAAACCAAACTGTTTTGATTCCTCATCCTATAACCTTAATTTTTACCGTCCAGCTTTGAAGAGCTACTGTGATCCTGCAGTCTGACCCTGAAAACTTCTAAAAGCTGTTAGGGATGAGCTCTACAGAGAGACAAAGGCCACCTCTGCTCACCTCTCCAGACTGGTCCACCATCCATGAGCACAGGAGATGAAGGACTGTGCTTGTACCAGGCTGGCTACTGCTGCCCCAGTAGGTCAGGGCAGGGGTAGGAGACACTGATGTGACAGCTCCAGGAAGATGACTTCCCGATAGTAGCTCTGCTCTGTCCCCAGCCTCTCCTTAGCAATAACAGCCACCTGAACTCTTCACCACACCTCAGTTTAGGCCAGCAGGACCGTAATGTCCTGAAAGATCCACCTCTTCCTAGGAATATCCAACAACCTGATGTTTAGGACACTCTTGTGGAACATAACAGACCTCTGTTCACTATTGGCTATAATGGGAACCATGGGTTGTATCTGTATGACTGGAACATTTCAGGACCATGTATCAACACGGGAACAGGGTATGTGATCTGCTGTCTCCAGTACATGCCAGAGTCTGTAGTAATCATCCTTTCCCTAAGGCCACGAAAGAAATCTAATCTTGCAGTGTGACTCAGAGCTGTTGTGCTCTCCAACTGGTCATTGAGGACCAAGGTGCCTCAAGATGTAGCTAAGATGTGACCACAGCTGCGTCCTCTGTTTTCCACTGGGAAGTAAGACTGAGTTTCTTGGCACTGTCTTCTCAAACTTAACAGGGAGCCTGGGCACCCAAATGGCTTGAGGGTTTTCAGGCAGTGAGGTAAATGTGGGTTCTACAACATTCAAATGCCTTTGTGGGTGTAGCTCTAAACTGTTATTTCCAAGGAACTGGATATAGGGTAGGAAAAAGGAGCCTGAAAGAAAGGATGGAGAGTTGTGGGAGTAGAAAAGAGCACAGCCTATGTAATCCATTAAGATAAGTGGAAGTTTCCTCAGAACACCTATACAGTCAACAGAAAATGGGGAAGATACAGAACAGAAGCTGAACACCAAGGATGACAGAGGAGACCAGGAATTCCAAGCAGCCTCAGTATGCTGAAAAGTAGGCGGCATAAACACTGGCAAGGTAAAGCAGGAAGCCAGCATCAGGACAGGGAAAGGATTCAGTTCACCCAACAGCATAGGAATCATAAAGTGTGAGACTCTCCCCATCTCTCCCCTACACATGAGGCCAAGTAAGAGCAGCAAGAGAAGTTATAAATACTTCACAGAATCATTTAAGTTGGAAAAGACCTTCCAGATTACCATGTCCAACCATCACTGCTAATGAAGGAGTTAAAGTTTCAGAAACATGGTTGCTAAGCCCCTTATGAGGCTGATGGAATTTCGAGAGTAACAAGAAAACACAAGTGAAGAAATGAATGTCCAGGAAGAGAACAAATATCAGTGGTGAGGGACTGGGAAATTTGCCCCCCCAATTACACGGTCAGTGATCTATTAAGTAAGTTTGAAATATTCTATAATTTGACAAATTTCCACTTACCTCTGTGATACTCGGGATTCACATTTTCATATATTGGAAACAAAGGATTTTCTTGTTCACTGCGAAGTTTTCTGGCTCTTAACACATCCCTCACACATTGATGAAGATACACATATTGACACTGCAAAATATATACATACATTTTTAAGTCACCCTGGGAAAAGTAATTACAGGTTGACTCCCTCAGACAGACTCCAGAGCAGTGTTAAAGATGAAAATATACTTCTAGAATTCACCTCCTTTTCACTGTGACGATACAGTAGACTTTTGTGATAATAGCATCATTAAAATATAATTCAACATAGACATGTTTTGATTGATTATATCATGACTGAAAGCTTTATCAACTGGAAGGCACAGTTTGACATGATGCTATGTTGGACAGCTGCTACTCTAAATGCTTTGTATAATTTATGTGCAACTACTAGTATGTAAAGGGAAGCACGTGGAAGAAACAAACAGCTTCCTGTTTTTTTTTCCCTCTGAAAAGAAGTATTTTCTACAGATGTTATTAAAATATAAAAATATTTCATAGAACTTTGATGAATGCCTCCTTTTTTCTTTTATTTTATTTTGCAAGAACAGCATTTTTTGATCCAATATAAGTTATAAAGTTGCTTCTGAATATGCAATGAATGACAGTCACCTTTCTGCAGAATGCCGTTCACGAGAAGGGAGCTAAGATGACATTCACAACCAATGCAGAGACGGTCACCATGATGTTACTGACTACCAAACTACCATTATGAAACAGATTGTTAAATCCCCACACGTTGCCACTCTTTGTCATTTATGAAATGAGTAATTACTGTTTTGTGATTAGTGTAGAATGGTACCCAAAAATTAGGCAAAGCATCTTTATATATCACTGAATCATTGAATGGTTTGCATTTAAGATCACGTAGTTCCAGCCCCCTGCTATAGGCAGGGACACCTCCCTCTAGACCAGGTTGCTCGCAGCCCCATCCAGCCTGGCCTTGAATGCTTCCAGGGAGGGGCATCCACAGCCTCACTGGGCAACCTGTTCAGTGTCTCACCACCCTCACAGTAAAGAATTTCTTCTCAATATCTAGTCTAAATCTACTCTCTTTCAGTTTAAAGCCATTTCCCCTCATTCTGTTGCTACCTGCCCTTCTTACTCTACCTCAAAGACATAATTTCTCAATAAGCACGTGTTTCCTCTCCCCACATCTTCAATCTACTTTTTTTTCCCCCACAAGAAATTTATCTATCTTTCTGTGCATTTTTCTCAGTGTTTTGGCTCTTGGAAAGTGAGGATCTGCCTTGCTGAGTATGGCTGGTGGCAACGTAGAGGAAATGGATTCACCTCTGAGGATGCCAAGTTCAGACTGAGAAGCTGTCTCTCTTCAAAGAGAAGGTGTTCTGTCATTTAAACATTTCCAGGAAATCTCTCCTTTACATTCCCAGCCGTGCCTCTACGCCCGTGTGACTTTTGTATCTATCAGGAAGCTCAGCCACTGATAGACTTGTTTCCAAATTGCAAGAAAGAGCTCCATTAGTACCGAGCTACAGGCAGACCCATCAAACACATTCTGATTGCTCTATTAACAGTTCAGACAAAATCCAAAGACCGCCTCCACAACTCTCCATCATTAAATCAGCTCCTAAGTGGTCAGCTGCTATTTAATGTAAAGTGATTTTCTTGCATTTTTAAAAGCACAGAAAGAAATCCCAAACGCTTTTTCTGCACTTGTAGAATGTATGTACTTCCTTCTGCACAGTATGTTAGAAGTCTGATCAATTTTTCCAATACCATTACTGAAAATGGACAGAGCAGCTCAATAAGAAACACACTTTAAAGCCACAAGGTCACAGCACCTACAGTTCTAAAATTATTTACACCTAATTTTTCCATTCTCCGTTCCTCTTCCCCATTACATCTTCATATCTTACATTTATCTTCTCACCCCATACCCAAAGGAGTTCTCTCTGTTCAGAAATCATTTACTGGATGCTGTAATAACAAAACAATTTGCTGTTAGGTGTCTGCTGCATTACACTGATGGGGTGATACTGGTACAGTGCCAAGGGACTACAGGAAACATTGCTACCACTTGTTGGGGCTTGTGACTGCTGCATGAGCCAATGGAAATAACCCTGAACTAGAGATTCTAAATGTATCTAACAAGTACTTCATAATGGAATAACTGTGAAGTGCTTTAATAATGCAGCTGGTGTTGGTGTATTGTAGGCTATTCAAAACTTACCTCTGTTTGAACCATGTGAACCCGGTGAAGCCTCAGATCGTGCACTGCTGCATAAATGTCAACGGTGTCCTTTGAATCCAGTTGCTGCAGAATTCGGTCCAGTGCAATGAATGTGCCAGTCCTGCCGACACCAGCGCTGAAAAAGAAAGCAACCCAAAAGACTTAAACGGAGATGGATCAACACATGCAATACTCTCGTACAGCTCAGATTTCCAGAATGAGAACCTCCTGGTCAACTGGCATCGCTGGGACTTCAAAGATCATCTAGTTCTACCTTCCCTGCTTTGGGCAGCAACACCTTCCACTAGACTGGGCTGCCCTAAGCCCTATCCAACCTGGCCTTGAATGCTTCCAGGGACGGAGAATTCACAACTTCTATGGACAAACTGTTTCAGTGTGTCACCATTCTCATAATGAAGAAATAAGAGGATGAGAGGAAGAGAGGAAAGGAAGGATCTGCCAGCTGGTCTGTAGCCAGACTCGTCCTTGGGTATACTTCCTGCTCAGAACATGTTCTTGTGATCTAGACATTGGACCACAACCAGCAGCACACAGACAATTTAAGAATGCATAAAGTGTAAGAGCAATTGCAGCTGCTGAAACTTCAAAGTGCTTTCCAGTGGATCCCAAAAGACACAGCAGTTTCTGGGGCTTCTCGGGGGTAAGACTGTGAATGATTTTATGTGCCTTGGGAACACTGCTCAGAGGTACTCGGGAATCTACGCCCATTGATTATCTCTCAGGTTGTGTGACTGAATACTTGGGATCTTCCCAACAGTGTGCATAAAGGCTCTGTGCTGCTGACTTTTTGCTGCTGCACATACCTGCAGTGCACAACAGTTGGTCCCGTGTCTGGGGTCCTGTTGATATAATCCCTTACAGTTCTGACAAACTGGATCAGGGACTGGGTGGTCTCTGGCACTCCGTGATCAGGCCATACAGTGTAGTGGAAGTGACGAATGAGCCTCGTTGAGTCAAGCTGCTCCTCCTGTTGAGGTACAAAGGCGTGGGTCATCAGAACAGTCAAGAGACGAGGACACACACACACAGCCTCCATGCAATTTCAGAATGCTACAGCTACTACCACAGATGAGCTGGACATGATGCGGCTGTGCTACAGCAGAAGAAACCTTCCTAATTTAGCCTTGCAGGTTTTTTAAAATCAACGAGTAATATAAAAAGAAAAAAAAAGACGAATGGAAACATACACTGCAAATCTTAAACTCTCGTATTGTCCATTCTGGGAGCACCGATTCAGACAGCATCTCAACTATCAGGTCTCCATAGTACAAGGAATCCTGGTCAAGGGGCCAGTAGTGATCGCACTTTACCTGCAGGGACATGGAAAAAGATTGATTCATTGTCAGTGACAGCTGGAAACAAGGCTTTAATACAGCACTGGCAGGAGCAGACTTCAGACCTCCCAAGCCTAAAGATGAAGGTTGGACATCTAGGTTGGAAAAGACCTGGGAAATCACCAAATCCAACCATCAACCTGACCTACCAAGTTCCACCATGTCCCTTAATGCTATGTCCACACGTCTCTAAATTACCTCCAGGGATGGGGACTCTATTACTTCTCTGGCAGCCCATTTCAATACTTGACCATCTTCTCCATGAATAAATGCTTAATAACGCTCAATTTAAACCTTCTCTGACATAATTTGAGACCATTTGCCATATCTAATCACTTGTCACCTAAAAAGGAGACTGACAGCATCCTTACTGCAGCTACCCTTCAGGTAGGTGTAGAGAGCGGTGAGGTCTCTCTTCAGTCTCGACTCCAATTCCCTCAGCTGCTCTTCATAAGACTTGTTTTCTAGCCCCTTCACCAGCTTCACTGTTCTCTACAAATGCTCAAGCAATTCAGTGTTATTCTTGTAGTGAGGACCTCAAACCTGAACACAGTACTTGAAATGAGGTCTTACCAGTGCCACATATAAGGAAACAATCACTTCCCAGTCCTGCTGGCCACACAATTACTGATACAGGCCAGGATGCCATTGGTTGCCTTGGCCACTTGGGCATACTGCTGGCTCATGTTCAGCTGGCTGTTGAGCAGCATCCCCAGCACTCTTCCTGGGAAACTTTCTGGCTGTTCTCTCCCAAGCCTGTATCATCGCAGCACACTTAGCTGTGTTAAATGCCATACAATTGGACTTGGTCCTTTGTCCCAGCCTATCTAGATCCCTCTGCAAAGCCTTGCTACCCCCCAAGCTGATCAGCAGTGCTGCCTAACCCGGACTTATCCGTAGGATAAGGATGCATTTGATTCCCTCAATCCAGATCACTGATAAAAAATGTTAAATGAAACTGGCGCCAGTTCTCAGCCCTGGGTATGACTCCAATAATCAGGTCTCTAAATAGGTCAAAGTCTGCCCTCTGGAAATCCAAAGCAGTAGTTCTGCTAACCGCATTCCTTACTTCACAAAGGATCAGAAACTCTGTCACTTCATGATCACTGTGCCCAAGGCACCCTCCAACAACCACATCATCCACAAGCCCTTCCCTGTATGCAAACAACAGGTCCAGCAGGGTATTTTGCCTAGCTAGCTCCCTCACCACCTGTGTCAGAAGGTTATCCTCCACACACTCTAGGAATCTCATAGGATGTTTCATCTTTGATGTATTGTATTTCCAGTAGACATCTGGGAAATGGAAGCTCTCCATGAGTATAGGAAAGGCAGCACTAGCAGGAATGGAATTAAGAGACCAATGCTCCCTCCTGCCTTGTCAGCTCAACAGACCACCACTGGGATGGGAAAGAACTTGGATGAGGCAAAAAGGGGGAGTTCTCATCACCAGTGTTTGTGATGGGGGAACAGGAAGTGCTTCACTAATGTCTTTTTCTGGATGCCACAGTATTATCTGTGACAACTCTTCCCAGAGCTCTGCACAGATGAGAACTAGGCTTTCAGCATATGCTTCACTGCCTCCTTCTGAGACGTGACAGTGGGGTCCCACCATGAGCCACTAAGGTGCAGTAAGAGACGGCTTGCTGCCTGGCCTGCATCTGTTTTCTCTGTTACAGGGAAAAATAGCAAGCAAAAAGACAATATTGCTATATATCCACTAGAAGAACACCACTTCAAGCTGATTTAACCTTTTAACATATCTAGTGTGTGTCTTACAGAGAAGGTGCAGGACATGATCACACCTGCAGAGGTGGATTGCTGAGACAACTAAATCACCTACCTACGCCTGCACTCAGTCAAGCTGTTAAGTGTGTGAGCGGTCCCTTTGCTTACAACATCAGAGCTAATGTATCAAAGAGATGCCACATATTTTTTTTGCAGGTGGTTGTCCTTCTGCACGCTGAAGGAAATTATATTAGTACTAGTGAACAAAGTGCTGGATTAGAGACCAGAAGCATTGATGCTGCATGATCTTGGGATGGTCACTGCATCCTCACTTTACAGATTTAAATGCATCTCCCTCCTTTAGATTACAGCTTTCATCTCTTACTGTGTATACCTTGAGTGGGGCCTTTGGCATCAGCATGGTGCAAATAATAAGCATAAACATTTAATAAATATTAAAGCATTAATAATGACATTATAAACTAAAATTTTTAAAAAGCAATAATTAAGTCGTTATTGATAAAGAAAAGTCACTGCTCACCCGGCCCTTCTCAACACACTGGGTTACCATGACAATATTGTGCACATTTTGTTCCCATGCCATCTTCCAGAACTCATCTTTAGTGCCAGGCAAAGGGCCCTGAGTTGCTATGTATTCCCTGCGGAAATTATTGCCCTGCAAGAAAAGAAAACTTCATTAGTTCCCATAAAGGCAGAAAAAAAGATCTAGCAACTGAACAAGTCACAGCGTTACAGCCAGGGCTCTGCAGCAATGATGCCTTTGCTGGGACAACAGCTTTGAGAGCCGAATTATTGCCCTGGACCTCAAAGCAGAAGGCTGGTGGGAGCAGAGAGAAGGAGGAGACTGCAGAATTGGATGCAGATACTATTCCTTTTGTGACAGTCAAAGCTTTGCATTGCCAAATTGTGTCCACCACAGTATCAAGCAATTTTGAAACTAGCAGGAGTTTTTGTTTCATTTCTGATGTTTTTAATAAATTAGCTGAGTCCTAGCTTGAAATTTATACTGTTATAGCTACTGCTATTATCAATCAACTCTCTTGTAAATGACATTACTGTAATCTCAGCCAGTTTCAGCATCCAACAAGATGCCAGCACTGTCAGGATGAGCTGTGGCTTCACACTGAGGATGCCACCTGCAGTGATAGCTACAGTTGTTGTGGACAGTGTATAAAATCAGTGACCTTTGAAAATGTGTCCTTGGCCAATTAGACCTGCTATCTTACATAACTATAGGAATCTAAGAAAGTGTCCTTGAGTGCTGGCTGAATCACTCAAAGCTAATTTAATGGCAGTCAGACAGAGCCTTTTAGCACACCCACAAAATAAGTTCTCAGACTTCCAGCTAAGATGAATAAATGAAGGGAAAAGGGAGGCCTTAAGCCTCCAGCTGCATATTCAGTTTTAAATGAAGGGCAAATAACCACTAAGGAAGGACTGTAAAATAACATCCTTGAGTCACTTACTGGTATATAGCTTGCATTAATGTAGTCTGAGCAAGGGTCATCATCCACATTGGAAAGCTTCACTCTTGATGTATCATCTAGGAAGAAAGTGATCACAAGATGCTTACGGCTGGGTTTTGATTTTCAGTCCCTCTCCCATTTAAATAAGTGCATTTGTGAAAAGATTGGTGAGATTACTACACGGATTTTAAATGGATGGCTAATTTAGAGGAATAACTGTTTATATCTGTACTGCCTCTTTCATCTAGGAGGGCTCTGGAGTATTCCAGAGACTATGAGATGGACAAGTAAGAAGCAAGCAGTGAATATCCACAAATTCCTCTGCTAACTAGCACGGGATTTGTTACGGCAATGAAAAAGCCACAAAAGCATCCTTCTTTTATCTGTCTGCAGTACGCTGTTTCGGAGAAAAGTGACCAGGGAGAAAAGAAGTGCCCAAGGTTCCCTTGAGAGAGCAGTTGTTCTAGAGCAGCCTGCACAGATCCCAGAATAACCCCGTGCGAGCAGGCCAACTGTCTTCCCAAGTACAAAGTGCCTAACCCACGAGGCTGCCAATTTGTGAGATGACACCATGCTGTATTTCAGCCTGGTGTTGCTTCTTGTACATCACAGGCCATGTGAAGAAGTAAGAATAAAGGTGAATGGGCATGTGATAGAGAAGCTACAGTCAGCAGGAATACAGCATGGCTTTGAGCAGGGGGGGCCTGGATCACAGGCACAGCCCCCAGCCCAGTATGAGATGCTGTGAGGCTCTGCACTAAGGGCACAACATGCCCAGCAGCCGAGCACTATGCTTCTCCTCCATGCACAGAATCTTGTTACCTCCAAAACTGCTGGACAGAAGATTAAAGGGGGCAACTTTCAGTAACAGCTCCTGCCCCAAAAGAACAGACCTAACCTCATGTATATGTCCCACAATCCAGAAGCACACTGGCTCTACACTGTGTAGCAGGTTTGCTGACCTCTGAAGAAGAAACAGAGTCAACACGGCTGTCAGCATTGGAGGGATGATATCCCCTATGTATACAACTTCAGTGTTATTTCTTCTACCCTCGTTATTAGCAGTGACTGAATGCTCGTAAAAGCTTGAGCTTTTTCTCTCTAGACATAGCACTAGTCACTACATCTCTAGTGCAAAATGGAATTAGTGGTGTGTGAAGCCATTTGGGGACAAATGTCACATGCCTCTAAGCGCCTAGACCTAAGCTGGCAGAGGTATTTCAGCTCTGACAGAAATGAGAGAAAGGATTGGCTGCACTCTTTTTCGCCAGGCTCACTGAAAAAAGTGAAAAGTAGTTGGTGTGATGTAATATTACACAACCAAAACTAAAACTCACAAGGCAATATATTATTGTATCGATTTTTCCCTCTGTTCTCTGGCAGAAGTGCTATGTCACATGTCTGGTTTCGACCCACATCTTTTAAGTCCTGCAAAAAATTAGAAGTAAAATGTCAGTTGAAAATAATTAAAGGATGTGACACAGGGGGACAAGGTACTTATCAGCTCCCAGAGGCCATGGATAGGGAAAGACCTTTTTTTTTAATTATTATTATTTTTATTTAATGAAATTAAATAGCTAATCATAATGGCATAAGGCAAGCCCATGGCTGACAGGTGTTCTCCGTGATTTGTCACATAGATGTGGCACATAAATGAATGCACCTGACCTCAGGCAGGTAGGTATCAGGTAGAGGCTGCCAATCAGAAGATGCTGTGCCAAATGAAGAGCTGGTATTATGACAAGTGGTGTTCAGGTGAAACTCTGAAACTTACTTTGGTTTGCATGAGACAAACAAAAATAGGTCTTTCAAATGCACGAACCCATTGATTCGACCACCTCGTGCCTTCATAAAGTAAGGTCCTTTGTCTAGATTTGGTTCCTACCTCATATTCCTTGGACAGGAGGTAGTTGGAGTCCGCTTGGAGTTTGGTGAAGTGAGCTTCAAAATGACTGACTTTGATCGGACTGAAATATTCAACAGGAGGAAGAAAATCAGACGATGAATCACAGCCATAATTTATTCAACTATCTTTTTTAAGCGATATTTTTGCTTTTTACCTGGAAGTTTTCCGGTTCCTAGAAACATTAAAAGAAAAAGAAACACTTTATCAGTGAGCGACAAAATTGGGCTGCTCATCCATGATGCCATGTTAAAATGTTGCTCTTAGAAACAAAACTGCTGATGTTACCCTTTTTGCCCCAAGTTCAGATGGACCGCCAGTGGTTTGTCCCTGCGAATGCTCAGCCTTGCTGTAGGTCTCTCATTGCCATTGCTGGAACAAAAACCAGGATATTTTCACTTCTGTTTTACCGTTACAGTGCAATACTGCCAACAGTATGACTTAAAGTAGCGAAATGGTAGAAAGGAATTTTTAGAAGTCTGTTTTGATTTGTGGCTCTGATCACGTGACATTGCTTTCAGCTCTGGCACAGTTTTCTTAAATTTTAGTGATGTGGGGTGCACGCATGAGCACAGGCTGTAAGACCTGGTTCCTCATCTGAAATGGTCCCAGCACAGAATATCATTAAGGAGAGCATCCTATTTCCTGTCAGTAACGTTGCATCTCTTTCCGTCACGCAAAATGGTTTCAACCGATAAAGCATTTTTCGAAGCTGCGACAATATTTTGCTTTTTAAAAACGTAGTCAAAATTCACTATTTAAAATTCCTCTCTGATGTGAAATATACAACTATAATCAACAGAAAACTGAGAAGTCTGAACTAATGTTACGGACACGGAGGTAGTGTCACACTAAAATTTCACGACATTTTTGAACTGCAATAACGAAGTCTAAATGAACAGTTCCAAGAACTTCCCATATAAAATGGTTATGAAAATAATTTGAAACATTTCATTTTTTTTACAAAAGATACTGAGTTTGTACGTTAAGCCATTTTTTTCAGAAAAATTCAGACTCCTACTGAAAACAAGAAGTTGCAGGGATCCTTTACGAGATGATTCTTACTAACATCAGTGGATATTTCAGTCTCCTATCAAGAATATATTCAACCCCTTGATATTTAAGTCATTCGTTCTAGAGCTAGTGCGTACAGATATTATCTCTTTAATAGTTCAGTGCATTTCTTATATCAAAATAGTTTGACCTGATCTCATAACAGAAGCTGATAAAAGAACCCTACTTACCTAACTTTCTGTCTGCAGACAAATAAAGCAGTAACAGCCACCAACATCACAATCAGAAACAAACCAGCACTCACACCTTCGATAACTCCAAAGAGAGGCTCTAGAAACAAAACAGTGTATTCATACATCTTGAAGAAAAGACACGAAGAATCAAGAAATCACCAATGCCTGGAGAATATGTTACTATTAGCTAGAGGAAACGGTTAAATTAAAGGAAATTCGAAGTGTCTAAACAACTAAACTAGGCCTTGCTTTTCTGTCCTAATTTTTTCTAAATGTTATGCAAAACTTTTCACTCCCAACCACAGTAAAAGAAAGCACAGCCCCATCTTACAGGAATTTGGCTTTTTTGTACTTTGAAGCTTTCTAGATGACAGCTTCACTGAGCATTCACCCTTTCCCCTGCTGTCAGCCGCTCCATCAAGCAGATCTTTTAATTTTCAAATTCATGGCTTATCCATAGCAAATAATGGCCATGGATAAGCCACGGCTTCCACCTTATTTCAAAGTAGACTACAGGACACTGCATGACAAAAACAAGTGGCTTTGTTCCACTCCTTGCAAACAGTTCTGGATACCAGAGTGTTTTGAGTTGCAATATATAATCACTTGCTACAATGACAGAAAAGCAAGCTTGAAACTAACCTGCCTCTGTAGTGATTGGTAATGAGAAGAAGGTGTCTGCAAAGAGTGGCTGAGGAAGTTCCTTCGGGTCTTCACTGAAGAGCTGGGTAAAAGCCCGTATGCTGATCCTAAAAAAAACCCCAGTACAGTTTACAGTTGCTAGTTAAGTTTATCAGATGTTCAGAGTGAACTGTGGAAAAATAAGAGATTCAGATAAGAAATGACCTGTCTCTTAGAGATAATGAAAAACTTTCCATTGACAACAGACTGCTCTTAAAACAGGTGCCTTAGATAAGCACCACAGCTGGGTGATGTAAAGATTTAAACCCCATCCCAGCTATCACAGATGGAAGTACCCTGTGAGGCTGGGAATGGGGCTCTTGCTGTTGGCACACACAGCCTGACAGCATCTGGAAAAAGAGTCAGCAGGAGCTGCAGTGGTGAGAAAATTCAGAAATACTTCTCAGAGTGGAGATGTTTTCCCTTCATGTAGCTGAGCTATGATAATGGAGAAATGTTGCAATCCTCTTGGTTCTCCTGGTAATGTTAGTTGTTCCCAAACTGAATTTTTGGGAAATGTGCCCTAATCAGAACAGTGGTAGGGGATCCACAGCAATGTGTTAATGACTGTGAAGAAGCTGAGAGGCATGATGTGCACTGCCTGGCATATGCCTTCTGTTCACGTCACTGTCTAGTAAGCACTTTGCAGATCTCTTGGCAGAGTGTTTGCCTGCAAGAAGGGTGTGACTGAGCTGCACTGGAGTTCACATTTGGTTTCACAGCCTGTTCAACTGCTAAGCCTGGTCTTGGCAGTAGTGCTCTTCTATATCCTACAGCTAACCCAGTCTTAGCACTGGAGCCTCTGGACTATGCCATGGATTAGAACAACCTGAACAATTTTCTACCTTGTCCCAAAAGATTTGCATGAGTATGTAGTAACAACTAAACTCAGTGCAGCATTCTTGCCATCTCTTGTTATGTAATCTTCTGACTTAGATGACTTGCGTTTCTAAAGAGCGATTTACTAACTATAGGAAAGGTCTTAACCAAAAAGAAATAAACATACTATGCGTAATTAATGGTATCATTCCCATGCTAATGAAAGTATGGTTTGTATCTATGGAATGGAGCATGAATAAAGCTTTTATAAATTATGTCGTGAAACACAAGGAACATTATATGACCCAGTTATTAATCTTCAGAATCTCAAGTGTGTCAGGCACTCAGCACTACGTCTAATAATGTGACAGAGCACAATTACCAACATAAACCTCACCTATAAGCAGTCCGAGGCTTCAGGGGTCCATCGCAGAATTTTTGTTGATCTGGATCACACTTTCCTCCCAGATTTTCCATTTCTCCTCCAAGCTTAATGTCAAAGCTTTTATAGTCACTGTCAGGGTTTTCAGCACATCTACTGGCGAAATAATTTGTCTGGTAGATGCGTATGGAGTCATTGTGTATGTACTCCAGGTAGGAAGGTAGCGGGTGCTGCTCGTCAGGCTTTGGTCCTTCACTGCCTACATCATATGCAGAGAAAGAGAGAAGGTTTATGTTTCACAGCCATTAATGCAATGCAATATTAGAAATTCAGGGTGTTGATGGACCAAATCCTTATTATTCAACTTTTGAGCCTTTCCTGGAGGGAAGGCAAGTTAAAAAAATCCCACAAATTGACAAGAGTGGTCTACTGTATGCAGAGAAAAAATACACAGGGAATGACAGGAGTCTGCTGAAAGAAAACTTGCAATAGCATGTAGAAGATCTGAGTAGGCAAAAGCCTGGCAATGAGTAGTCCCATTCTACAAGAGCTCTACAAACTGCTCAAGCATGACCAAGTAGTGGAAATATTCCCTCTTTTTTTTTTTTTTTTTTTTTTTAAACCTAAAGGCTGATGGAGAGATCTTAAGAAATCTTTATCAAGAATCATAAAATACCAGCAGACCGATACATGAACCTGCTTCTAAAACCTGTATTAATTGTCAAGACATCCATTTGCATTGTCACATATAGGTCAACTATGGGAAAGGAGGCTCACATACATACTGCAAGGACAATTTCTGCTCTGTTCTGTATGTAAAGTCATATTCTTCAGTAAGCAAACTCCACCTGGATCATGCTACTTTTTCCTTCTCTGCATGGCTTACTGGGGTTCTCCAAGAGTTGTCCTAGTGTTCCCCCTTACAACTAAACTACTTTTTGAGATCTGTGCACAGCAAGGCAGTTTAATCTACATTCACTGTCAATGGCATCTGTCATCCAACATAAGTCTTCTGCTGTGGAAACTTTCTGATCTTATATGAGAACATCTTCTAGAGTACAGACCCCAACTAACTACCACTTCTGGCTAGGCTCTGCAGACACTACTAACCCTCGGAGAGGAGGACTGAATGCTTAAAATCCCAGGCTAGGCAGCCATAAACTTTCAGTGAAACTCAGCAACTATATAAGAAATTACTTTGCTGTGTAGTGATGGGGGTGTACATCTGCATGTATACATGTATACATGTATACATGTGCATCCTATAGGCTATAGAAAGAATGGTATTAAATGATACTTACCATCAGCCTCTCTGACAACCACAGTAAAGTACTTCACAGCTCCATTAGTATCACTAAACCAGCTGCAGTTAAAAGTAAAGTTAATGGAGGATTTGGTAATCAGCACCTCTTTTTTGTTTACTCGTATGTCTGGAGGTGGCTGAGGGGGACCTGAGAAATGAAACAAAAAAAGAAAAGAAACAAGGAAAAGCATTATCTATGTATTTGCTGTGAGCTATACCTAGCAAAGGAAATGCAGTTTTTAATAAAGTTCAGATGACTGGACCCAAACTTCCGTTCTATTCTTTTGCAGTCAAGAAAATGTCTTCACCTCCCACAGGGAAACTGCCAAAGGACGAAACAAGCCAATGGTGAGTCAACCGTAATAACAGTGGCAGCTCCTCAGTAGGAATTCCTGCAGAAACCCACTTGGAAATGCATTAAAGTCTTGCTAAATCTATGAAATCAGAATCTGGTAGCTGCTGAAGATGACACAAATTTAAACCAGGTATATGGAAGCCAGTTAGCCCACTCACTACAGGAAGTTACCTATTTTAAGCATCTAAATTTCTGTTTCCCTTTCCAAATGAACAGCACTGAGTCAGACACAGCATTTAATTACAGAATACCATTTTGCAGACTGATCGCAGAATTTCTTCAGGAAGTGTTCTTTGTATGATAGAAAACTATACCTTAAATAGTGGCACAGCAGAACTAAACTGCAAAGCAAAGTAGCAGGGATTTTAAAGGTCTACACTGTGGAATCATTTAAACATCTGTTTCACTGCAATTTGATGGCACGTACAGAAAAAACACTTCAAACACATAAGCAGGTGGCTGAACTTCAAAAGGTTTCAGACAGGAAAAAGAATGAAAAATTCACATGTTTTTACAGTGCTTAGTTAAGCCTCTTAAACCTACAAAGCCAGGCTGTAATTTTTAGGAAGAGCTGTGTTTCCTTGGGATAGAGCTAAGAGTTCTAACTAAGAGTTCCATGCACTGTCCATTGTGGAGTTCAACTTCTAAGCAACACAAGCAGTGGCTTATTGCTGCTCACTGCCTCTTCTCACAGCAATTTTGCATTCCACTTACGGTCAATCATTGTGATGGTGCTGTCTTCAACTACTTCACTTGTCATGTCTGCAGAATGCACCTTGATGGACACTAGGTAGCGCTTGTGGGGAACAAGGGTCATTATATTGAGTAGAGTCTTGTCTTTTTCTATCCTTTTAGAAAATTCCACTTCCCGAGTGTCCAGTTTTTTGCACTCAACGCTATATCCATCAAAGTCAGAATCAGGAGGCGTCCAGGAACATGCAATGGCAGTAGAAGTCTGGGGCCGACAATGAAGACTTTGAATCTTGTCTGGTTCTACAGAAATGTGGAGAAATTTAAAATCAGTGAGAAAAGGGACAGGCATCAAACACTCACCCCATGGCTTGGGTAGCATCCCTAGATTCAACATCAACCACATCATCAGAGCAGGAGGCCAGGAGCCAGAATACGTCTCTCCCACAAATGTGCACTTCCTGATTATTAACAAGGCAGCCTAACTCATTTCAGCCATCTGAAACTGGAGCTAGTGACATTGGCCTCAGCAGATTTATAAAGCTTCAGTAATTAAAACTTTAGCAAGCAATTCTGTTCACTTTCACTACTAACAGAAACACTGCAAAGCAATGGATTTCTGATACCATGTTGCAATTTATTTGGAGGTTACACCTGATCAGTCAGTACTGACACTATTATTTTATGACTGATCTGGTTTGCTGGATAGGATGAGGTGTGTCCTTATTACTAAAGAATACCAGAGAAGTATGCTTTGTCCGTGTAATACTGGAGCATCAGAGAACATAACATGTAGTGGGATTTCACCTTTGGATGGTGGGCACCTACCTACATTTAAGCAGTCAAATGCAGGTGAAAACTATGTTGTCGTTTTTAATTACCATAATGAATGAAGTCTAAAGAGCTATTCAGCTTAGCAGACATTGGTGTGACATGGGACCCCATGTGACACAGAAGTTTCCAAGGTTGTTCATTTTTACAATTCTAGGTCACTTCTACAAATGAGTCTACTACTGAAGTTTCTAAAGGCAGCTAGCGTTGGTGAAGATCCACAAGCACCAACTGCCAGAAAAGCAGAGCAATGAAACACTCTGCTTCCAGTTTTAAATATAGAACAGCAGGGTTCCATTCATCCTCTCTCTCTGATTGTTCAGAAACTGATGATTTCAATGTTCTACTATATCAGAGAAGTTTAGTTATTCGGCCTTATTTTATCCCTGAAACTGACTGATTCAGACTCTGCAACCAAACAGCTCCGCTCTGGATGTGACGTTTGCAAATGTATGCCTGTTTTCAATCTTTAAACACTTGACCTTGCACACAGCAAGGGCTTATTTTAGAGTTCAGCAGAATTCATCGCCAGTCACTCATGAATTTATTAATGGAAATTACTGACTGTGAAAGGAACTAGTAAGATTTAACAGCTTTGCAACTTCTCCAGCTGAGTGTTAGGGTGCAGTGGATATAATTACTTACTGGTTCTCACACTTTCAGACTGTGACTGACTGTATGTCTTCCAGCTGTCACCACTGACCGTTCTGACACTGAACTTATAGAGCCTTCCAGGTCGCAGGCCATAGATGATGCGTACTTTTGATTTGCTGCTGCTGTAGGGATTGAATACTGTGAGGGGATCCTTTGGGAGCCACTGCAACTCAAAATCATCGTAGTCTGTCCAGTCTGGAGGACCCAGCCATGTGATTGACAGAGAAGTGTTTGCAACATCAGCGAATGACACAGTGTTAGGAGGGCTGGGTGCTACACAAAAATAAAGTAAAAAAAACAATAAGAGACAGATTCTTACTATACTTTTACGCAAGACAAAGAAGATGAAACATCTCTTATTTTCTTCACTGCATCATTGCACTGTGCCCTGGCAGCCAAGAAGGCCAACGGCATCCTGGCTTGTATCAGGAATAGTGTGGTGAGCAGGACTAGGGAAGTCATCCTGGCCCTGTATTCGGCATTGGTGAGGCCTCACCTTGAGTACTGTGTTCAGTTTTGGGCACCTCAGTAAAGAAAGGATGTGGAGGTACTGGAGCAGGTCCAGAGAAGGGCAATGAGGCTAGTGAAGGGCTTGGAAAATCAGCCCTATGAGGAGAGGCTGAGGGAGCTGCAGCTGTTTAGTCTGGGGAAGAGGCGGCTGAGGGGTGACCTTATTACTCTCTTCCAGTACCTGAAAGGTGTTTACAGAGAGAGCTGGGCTGGTCTCTTCTCAGTGGTGACAGGTGACAGGACAAGGGGAAATGGCCTCAAGTTGCGCCAAGGTAGGTTTAGGTTGGACGTTAGGAAACACTTCTTTACAGAAAGGGTGGTTAAACATTGGAATAGGCTGCCTAGGGAGGTGGTTGAATCACCGTCCCTGGATGTGTTTAAGAGTCGTTTGGATGTTGTGCTCAGAGATATGATTTAGCAGAGGGTCGTTAGAGTTAGGGTACTATGGTTAGGCTGCGGTTGGACTTGATGATCTTTGAGGTCCCTTCCAACCTGAGTGATTCTATGATCAAATAGATAACATCAACAAAATGGTTGATGTTATCCTGTGTACACAGCCAGTTGCTGCAACTGTGCTGATGTTCTGACCTTCCAGAACCATCACATCTTCCTAAGTCTTTGAAAGAAATAACTACTCTAGGTGGCAATGCTTGAGCAAGATGGTTGGACCACCAGGGATCCCTTCCAACATAAACCATCTTGTGATTCTGTGAAAAACAGCACTGAACAAAATCACAGGTTTAATACCCTCTCGGATATCCTTTATCTTTTAGATCTTTAGTGACTCTTATAACAAATCGTTCCTCACAAAATGGCTGTTGCATAGTTGTGAAATCATGAATCCTGACAGATATGACTAATGAAAATTTTCAGAGCTTTTGGGTCTTACCTGTTCTTCCTTCAGCATTTGCTGTATTGATCAGGTCACCACTATGAGTCACCACAACCAGAGTGTACTTTCTGCCAGGAACAAGCTCCTGGAATTGCCACTCTTTCAGGTCTTTCCCTTGCAATGACTCTTTCTGTGTCCCATTTGGGTTGTAAAGATTGAACTCATAAAAGTCAACATCTCCTGCTGCTGGACTCCAGGTGAACCACAGACTGTCTGTCATGTTTCTGTTGGACGCCTTGAGACCAACAACTGGAGCTGGTGCTGAAAAATGGGGATGGTTATTAGTTTACAGGGAACATCCTTGTGGAGGAGAAGCAACAAAGCAAAATAGACCTTATCCTTAGATACACATACAATGGTTTCAGAGAATGACAGCCATGTAGCAATCTAGACGGACACTACAGTTGGCCAAAACCCTAGGAAGCTTCAGAAGTATCTCTCAACAGTTTGCTTTCTTATTTGGATCTTCCATTGTCCCAAAAAGGGGGGGAAATGTTCATAACAGATGGTTTTGCAGATGTTAAGCAGCTTTCTCCTGGTCAGTATCCGGAAACATTAGATTCTGAGGCAGTGGAAGAAAGTCTGCTGCTGTTCAGAATCAGTGGTACACAGATATTACTATACAGTGGCTCAGAGGATTATGAAAGGTTTCACAGAAGTTAGGTCTACTACAGCTGCTTAGGAAATGGCTTCCCACGTGTTACTGAGCAAATGTGGAGCTGCAGCCAGAACTTCCCATGGGAAACAAGTTTTATTTCACTGGTAGACTGTCTACTCTATTAATCCTACTTTCTTTGCCTTTTTGCCTTTCTCACTTACAGACCAGAGTTGCTTTTTGGGTGGAAGACAGGTGTTTTCCTTTAAAGCTTACGCATCACACATTGCGATACCCATCTCCTGACCTCAGTACCCCAGGCAGGACTACTGTGCAGACGATAATAAACTTTTCTGTTACATTTTTCCTTTTGTAAACACGCTGCTTAGAATTTTTCCTCTTATCTGTCTAATGCTTTTCATATGTAAGGAAATATTGATACTTCTAACAGTTGCCCTAATCTAGCACGAGCATCACACTAAGACTAGCTCACTGTCTGCTCTCATGAGCACCACACTGGAGACAGATTTTCTTAGACGTCCTTACCTGTCCTCCCAAAGACAGATGACTCATTAGTGAGGTCTCCACTGTGGGTAACAATCACCATTCGATACATCCTGCCTTGCCGCAAGTTTTGGAATGAACACTGCTGAAGGTGCTGCTCTCCTGAAATCCTGTCATGAAGGGACTTGTCTGGATTGTACAGGAAGATGTCGTATGAGTCAAGCTCCCCTTGTGAGGTGGTCCAGCTGAAGGACAACTGGTCAGTGGTATTCTCCGTGACCTTCAGATTTGTGACAGCTGCTGGAACTGAAAAGGATAAATGCAAGAATAAGCACCAAGGTGTCTATCCACTAAGCTGAACCTTTAATAAAGTAACAGCTCGTGGCTGTAATACATGTCAGTTAAGCCACAAGTAGCCATATAATGTCAACAGCAACTTTCAAAAACAAGTGAGGGCATTTATGAAGTACAACTGAGTTTCTCCAATACAACGTTTGGATTTCCCACTCTGTCTGTTCTCTGGCCTGTGCTCACACAGAACTATCCTCTAATTTCTACAAGAAGTTTTACTAGAATAAAGACTGCAAGGCTTGGCTCAAAGTTTCAAGATGCATATTCACATCCAAACCTGCGCTAAGAGCCTTGAGACTGTGAATGAGAAACCTTGTAACAATCAAGAATTCAGGTCATTCCATAATGGACAGACTGAGGGAGGTACTTCACTGTTTGGTACAATATTCTTACTATGAAACTACGGCCACTTTATTATGCAAACAAATTTCAGATGCATATATGAAGCATATAATAGGAAAAATGGTGCATAAGCAGCTGGAGATGCTCTTACCAAAAGGTTTTCAGTATCGAGATACACACCTGATTCATGTATTTAATAATATCATACTGAGGAAACTATAAATAAACTGAGATAATTACCTGTTCGCCCAACAGTTTCTGCTCGTTTACTGAAGAGTCCACCACTGACAGTCAAAATATGTATCTTATACTTCTTGCCAGGTAACAAATCTTCAAATTTGTGCTGTTTGGCAGTAGCTGGCTCTGATTTGTTGCTCAGGAGGACTCCTTGCTCATTCAAGAGCAGAATGTCGTATCTTTCAGCTACACCAGGAGCTTTCTGCCAGGTTACTAACAAGGAATGACTGCTGTAAGCATGATCAGCTAATAATTCCTGGACAGAGGCGGGAACTAGAAGCAACAATTAAAGGTGAACATTACCAGATGAAATATGGACCATGCAGTACATAAGTCTCTATTAATTACTCAGAATATCTTTATAAATTTGTATGTTCATTCATGAGAAAAGAGGTGGGTGTCTGTGCACATATTTGCATAAGTAAATAATTCCTAGATATAGATACAGCTACAGAACATCACAGATATCTGAGGTGGGCACAAAGAGCAAAACATACATTATCATGAAAAGAGGGAGATGGAGCATGAACAAAAACTGAGTAGCCAAAATGGACAAGAAAGAAACATGGAAAAGAACTGAAAAACAAAGAAGTGGTAAATTGGTTCAAAATAGTGGCACAAAATAGGAAATGTGAACTAGCCACTGTTGCACAGAAGTTAAGGCCACAGCAAACATTTTGGTACATAACAAAGAAGGTGGATTTAAAACAAATTGTTCCAGTGCTTTTGTGCCCTGACAAGCAGACATCATATTATTTTAGCAATCTTGACCACTGCTGGCACACAGTATTTGCAGTGAGTCTTGCAGATGCATGTACTGGATGGACACAGGCACAGGCAGAGATGAAATCTCGTTCTTCCTACAAAGACACAATTTGGGCTGTGAATCTGAATCCCACGCATAATTACCCAGGTAAAGCTACTCATGTAACAGTTCTCAATGGCATTAATGGAGTCACACCCAAGTAGCTTCTGGGAAGATACAACACTACTTGCTCCTCGTCCCAAAAGAAACTTACTTGTTCTCCCAAAAGCTGCTAAGCTGTTGTGTAAGGCACCACTGTTCGATTGCACCACCACCCGGTACTGTTCCCCAGCTTCCAAATCATGAAATGTGTGCTCAGAGACATCTTTGGAGACACTCCTGGAATCAAGCTGATGGTTTTGCTGAAATATAGTCACTGTGTAGGAATCAACATCTCCACTTCCAGGTGTCCAGCTCACTTTCAGGCTGTCTGTCATACCATTAGGTGAAACATGAATGTTTCTCACTGCACTTGGAACTGAAAATAAATAAAAAAGAGCACAAAGACACCTGCTCACCAAGTTCCTGGTTCATTCGAGTTTTTGAGTCCTATTTTTTTTTTTTATAACTACCAGAAACACTTCAGAGTACAATGAGCATTTATGAGTACAAGTAATTGCACTCATGGGTAAACACAAGTAAAGCTGAAAATATTTGTGCAGGGCCGTGATGTTACAGAAAAGCAACTCCATGTGTTTACAGCAATAGTAAAGAAAACGTTAAGTAGGTTAAAAAGAAAAAAAAAAAAAGCTTTAATATTCCATTATATGGATAAGCTCCCTCTTTTTATAACGATACTTCACAGACATCCAGGAAAATCACAGCCCTTTATGTACATTTAATAAGTTAGCCATTTTACAGTTAAAATCTCACCTATGCATTGTAGGCAGGTAAACGGAGTTGTAAAATAGCTTAATTGATTTAGCTAGAGATACTAAGCAAACAACTGGCTTGCATGAGAATAACAGAAACCCTAACACTGACATTTCAATACCCTTACTACGCAGTAAATCAGATTATCTGCCAACAATCAAATACTGCTGACTGTGACACTTGTTTATTAAAGGCAGAACAAGTTAGCTGATGCACTAGTGTGGTTTCCAGTGAGATCTCCCATGGCCATGATGTGTTACAGGAGCTCAAATAAGATCATGGTTCAGCCTTGATTTCCCGTGTATCATTTTTCTGCTAGAAAAGTCCCAACACAAGTTCTAAAACACCACATTACTTCTTACTTGTCAGGCCTTCTATGAAAGTAGCACGTTGTGCATCTCCACTGATTGTCAAGACAAGAATTTTGTATAGACGTCCTGGAGTCAGAGCTGTGAACCAACACTCCTCGACGGTGTTCCCAAGGAAAATGGGTGGGAAGATCTTCATATCATTGTAGAGGAGCTGAATCTCATATTTATCAACATCACCCTCTGCCTTTGACCAAGTTACCTGCAGATCTTCTGTGCTTCTGTTACTAAGAGTCAGTTCCTTCACTGACTCTGGCACTGAAGAGGTGAAATGAAAGGAAAACTTCTCAGTAATTCTTAACAGATCGTAACAAAATATAGTTAACAGCTCAGAGGCCATATTCCTGAGCTAAAACTTTTCATTCAGTTCCTCAGGAAAAGCAATGGATTGCACTTCTTAGTTCAAACGCTTGTTGTTTGTAGTTTGCACCATATAAAGCACAGAAAGGTCCCACTTCAACAAAGGGAGCCCGCAATCTATCCTCTTTAAAACAAACTCACAAATAATAATGGAGCTGGCACAGAGTTTGCACTGCCAACAGAATTTGAGAAGCATCTTTATGTACAGCAAATGTGGTACAAAGAGCCCTGCGCTAGTGGAGATCTAAAGCAAGCTGTCGATACAGCACCACACTGTGCAGTTCCTGACTCCTGCCAGATGCAGGTCAGTTATTCTTGCCCAGCACTGCATCTGTGTTAATAAACTTGGTGTCTTAGAATGGCTCATCAGCTTACTTGTATCACTACGTCAAGACAGTCAGTTTGCACCCACATACCCACTGGCTCACAACCAGCCACCTTACACTCATGCCCCATGCTATCCAACAACTCCAGTTCACTGGATAACTTGGGAAGAGTAAGGTGTACCTTTTTCCTCTTACGTTACCATGACAAGAAAAATCCATGTCTTGTACCTTCGGACCTAGCTCAAGTGTAAGTCCTAAGCTGATGTGGATATACGTACAACCCCACTTTTCAGTTTTCCATGTTTCAAGATTTAGCTTTCCAAGTACACAGCGCAGATCTCTTTTTTTTCACTTTTCACGTGTCTCTAACTTAAGAATTAGTCATCAACTCCACACTGCTTTCCATCTTTAGAATGACACAAATTCAGAGAGCCACATTCAAGATTCCTGCTATGTTAAAATCATACAAAAATTTTAAGAACAAGATATGGTAAATAAAAGAAAATTCTTAAGCCTCTCAGGATGCTTCCGGGGTATTTACTTACTTGTTCTGCCAAAGACCCTCTCACTGGTTTCGTATTTCCCACTTCTTGTGCTGACTGTGACACTGTACTGCCTCCCTGGGACCAGATTAGTGAATACACATTCATTTTCATCCTTTGGGACGCTTTTTGTTTGGATGAAATCATTGTTGTTCTTGATGATCACCTCATAACTATCAAAAGATCCAGAGGCATGTAGCCAAGATACCTTCAAGTAATCACTTCTGGCTGAATTGCTGACAGTAAGTCCTTGAACACCCGAAGGAACTGAAAGGAAAAAGAAACAAAGATTCAGAAAGTAGTCACTTCAAGTAAAAGGAGTTGCTTTAGAGGATTATATTCGTGGCAATTACCAGACTTTTCTGAGGAAGTTGCACAACATCCACAACACGGATTAAAGCAATCCTCTAACCTTCTAAAATTGTAACTGGACAGTTTCCAGTCTGGTTCACATCATATGTCAATGGTCTGCTTTTCCAATTTTCAGTCTTTGCGAACAACTGTATCAGTTTTGCTTATAGCAGAGAGTTCCACACATTGACACTGAGTTCACTTCTCCTCATTTATAAGGCTGTCCCTTGGATCTTCACTTGTGTCGTGGGAAGACTCAAATAGCACTTACTGCACTAACTTAATAGTCTTTGTGATTTTAACACTTCTTACCACGCTTCCTTTACTTTACTGGCTTACAAAGTGTAAAGTCCCAATCTTAATCTTTGAGGAAGTTTTGAAAAGTTTTCCATTGTTATGGCCACCCTTCTCAGAAATTTCTCTATTCTGTGCACTGCATAATCAAAAACAACATGGAAGTAACATGGATTTTACTCATTTACGTGACACCTTACTAACATTTCAGTAATTATCTCCTATTCCTTGATTTCAGCATCTGCATAACTTCTATGGGAGATGCTCTGCAGGATATATTTCAAGAATCATGTAGAGCAGTTAAGAGCAAGAAAATGCACATGCGACATAACAGATACGTGATTTCTGATCATTCAGAAGAACTGACACTAACTGACACCAAGCTTCTATTCACTAAGGTCATTCTGTATGACATAAAGCAGCAATAGGGACATAAGAATAAGACAGTCAGTAAAGTTGTAATTTTATGGTTTGATTCTCCAGCCCCTAATCATGCATCGTAGTTTGGACAGATATTCATGTATTACTAATAATGGCTATCCAAAGTTGTTGTGGTGACTGGGTTTACTCAAAGGCTCTATTTACCTGTTCGTTCCTGGCCGAAGGAATAATTTTCATACTTCCCACTCTTTGTGGTTATCATCACGTTATAAAGTGTCCCAGGAGTAAGGCTGCTGAAAGAGCACTCGCTGAGTGACTTGGAAATGGTGAGAGTCTGAATAATCTGGTCATCATGAGATAGTGTTACCAAGTAACTGTCTAAATCTCCAGAAGCTGGCAGCCAGGAAACACTGAGGTAGTCACTGCGACCTGAGTTATTCACTGTTACTCCAGTCACACTGGAAGGAACTGTGCAACAAAAAGGACAGAAAACAAAACAGAAGAGCTTTCATTAGTCAATTCTTATTGTTAAGGATGCCTGGAACACAACCCTGCAAAATGAGCCACTCGGGAATCTGAGGACCAGGGAGCTCTGCGCTGATTCCCACTCACAAGCAGCCACTGCCGTTTTGAACACTGAGGAAAGTCTTTGGTGGCACCATCGCAACACTTCTAAAATTCCACAAGATGAAATAACTTCTGAAAGTGCCATTCATCACTAGCAGCAATAACTACTGATGCTTGTTTTGAGTATGAATGTGTTCCATTTACAATGAGTTCTCTGACGCCTAGTGGCCAAAATATGAATGCAATTTGTTTTTCAAGCAAGCAAGGCGAGATCAAAGGCTCCATGCAGCCAAAACTTCCATCAGTTTCAGGTACAAAACTATTGAGAGTTATTACAGAGGCAGGCTTACACCATAAGTAACTGCTCTATTTTCAGTGGACTTTGATATACTGAACTGACTTACCTCAGTAGAGGAGCTGGCTGTCAGCTATCATCGTCAAAATTATTATTTCACAAAGTATGTATATATATTTTAAAGAAGTCTTTTAGCGTTATTCTGCTCCAGTGGTTTTTACTTTTCTTTCTACTTGAAAATAGTTATCTTCAGGGAGAACACTGGAACAAACTGCACAATGCCTTGCCTTCACATAAAGGGTTATTGATTTAGCTTCACATAAAGGGTTAAATTGCACTGCATTGTCAACTTTTCTCTCCAGTCAGTATCCAAAGAACTGCTACTACATTTCACAGGTTATTAAGCTTACAGAATTTGATGAATAGTAAAATCTATTCCATGTAGTGTAGCAGGGCCTCATAAACACCATCACTGGTGGACATTCTTAAAGGTTAGAGGAAAAGAACAGGTCATGAGACTGAGATCCAAATTCGTCCCATCACCTTCAGGCAGCCAATTATTTGCACGCCACAGTAAGAAGCAATCGCCCTATACTGCTACATGGTCAGTACAACAAGAAAGGCCCTTCCAAGGAGCAATTCACTCACCACAGCTGTACATCACAAGCATGGCATATTTTTTCTTGGATACAGAATGATCCTTCTGTAGAGAGTTCCTACTGCAGGCAGAGCAGATAGCTCCACAAAGTAATATAACATGAATCTGGATCCACAACATGTCTGAGCTTACACTCAGGAAGCATGCATTGAAACCCATGTATTTCTGAAGTCCCAGTCCAGTGGCTTAGCTGCAAGACCATTCTCTTTAATAAATTTGCTTTCTAAGAATTTAAAAAGACTTGCTGGAGTATTTCTTTTTTACCTGTCCTCCCCTCTGCAATTGTTTGCCTTGAAGATATCCCCCCACTGACAGTGGTAACAACAACTGAATAGAGTCCTCCAGGTTTCAGGGGATAGAAGTGGTATTCACTGGTTTCACTGGGAACAGTTTCATTCTTAATGACAACATTCTCGTGAATCAGTAGTACTTGATAGGAGTCTACATCTCCCAGTGCTTTTGTCCAGTTGGTGAACAAGCTGTTGGTTGATCCCTGACTTGCAACAGTCAGACCGGTCACTTGGGCTGGCACTGCAAAGAAAAATGTCATTACGTTACTAAAGAGAAACAAAATAAAATACTCACCCCCAAACAACCCAAGTTTAGTCACAATGAGGAAGTACATCAAAAGAGCTTTCCAATTTGTAGCCAGACTCAACAGGACTAAAAATAACCTGTAGACTGCTTCCTGTCTGATGGGATGTGGTCTATGGGAAACTATGGCACAGAAATGTCTCTCAGGCTTCAGCACAGCTTTTCTTGGTCAGACCAAAATGCCTCAAGATCAGAGAACTGGAAGAGGCAGCATGTTATAAATACCATTAAACAAAAGCCATTAACTTAGGAAATCATTTGTTTTTGTGAAGATAATTTCAAAGACAGCCTTTCACTCTCCTCTCACCCTCCTAGTCCCCATCTCTTATTCCTACTAAATGGCAAACCAGCTTGATGAATGCTTCAGACAGTCATCTGTACTTCAAAGAACTCTGTGTCAAGACTCTTTCATTTCAGGGGGTAATGAGATGGAGGGTTTTGTTTTACTTCTTATGTCAGAAATCTGCAAGATAATAGCTTTGAACAAACAAAACTTTCATTTAAGCATAAGCTAGTAAACTCAGACAGACCAAAAAGGAAGTATACAAACAAATATTTAGCAGAAATTCCACCCAAAATACAGTTACTTCTTTCTAAGTACTTCTGCTTATATGACCAAGCATAACTGAAATAAATAGCCCTTTTGCTTTGGAAAATATGATTGCAAGCTTCTTGTTTCATTTCACCCTTTTTGCATGTACAGTACTGGATTAGCTATCATCAATAAAAGCTAAAAAATCAGGTACGTAGCTGAAAAAAGGCAAATGTTGCCCAATAAACTGGAAACAGAAACCCCACCTTTTTTCTAACACTGTCACAGCATAATGAGATCCACCAAAGCACAGAAGTGACAGATTTCTCTGCTACAGATACTTTTATCATTACCTCAGGCTCCACTAAAAGCTGACCGACCTATGTAAGACCTACTTTTGTCTACTTAGAGCATTATTCTGAAAGTCAAGTAGTTTGTCCCATTGAGAAGAAGATTCGGAGGTCTGGAATGCTTATTGAGACCTGTATTCAAATTTACTGATGTTACTCCTTTATCGCTTTGAATGTAATGCTGACACATTACCCCTGCATGATGTGTTTTCAGGCACTGATTCATATTAGTGAAGTGGTACACTGTAACCTCTATGCTTAAACAGGCTGTCTAAAGGGGTGTTAGGCAGAAGGAAGTATAATCCCAGCTATTCAATCACATACCATTATAATCACATTGTAATCACATAGAGAAATTAAAGTTTAAGTCAAGCTCTTAAGGAATCGGAAGGAGTTGCAACACTTTAATAAGGACCACTATCAAGTTGTAGGCAAGATTAGGCTCGTATACCAGCAGCTTACTTTCTCTTGGGCTTTGCGAGACCAAAGCAATATTTTAAGACTTTGTTAGCACTGGGGAATGCATAAGTCAAGCAGAGTAAAGGAACACATATGGTTTAAAACTTGCACACGTGCACAAAATTAGCACCCTGTAGGGGGTGGGAATGGGACTTCACTGGTGTCACAGTCATCATTCTTAAGTAACAGATACGGAGTTTGGAATCAGATGAGCAGAGAGAATCAAAATATCTTTTCAAGGTCACATATGTTTTTTGTCTGTCAACCTTGGAATGTTCCCCCTAAATCAACATTTTCCTTTGTGGTTTTTTTTCCAGATGATGCATGCTTTCAATCAAGGAAGTGACCTTCCCGACGACATGCAGCGAAAATTGTTCTTCTTATATGGAATATTTTGTTAATGTAGATTGATCTGATATGACACAATATTTCAGAGAGAAGTTTTGCTAGAAATTACATATCTACTTCCCCAAAACTTTAAATAAATGCTGCAAGATATCCAGGAGTCACAAATGAGAGACTAGAAATAGCTCTTCTGTTGAAAAAGCAAGCATAAATTGAAGAGTTTTGATATTCAGACAATGAGTCCATCCAATTCACTACAAAGCAATCGAAGTGGATGACTGATAGTTAACAGAAGTAAAGATCAAAATAGCTTGACAGGACAGTACCTGTTCTTCCTTCCACTGAAGTCCAATTACTTAAAATCCCACTGATGGTAGTGATTGTTGCTGTGTATTTTCTTCCAGGTACCAACTCATTGAAAGTAAATTCTTTAGCTTCTTTTCCAAGCCCTTTTTTTATGACAGTGAGATCTCTGTCTCCCAGTGAAACCACATAGCTGTCCCATTCTGCAACAGGGGTTGCCCACATGACGCTAAGCGAAGATTCATTCGCATGCTTTACACGGAGCTGGAGAACAGGCTCTGGAGCTGCAGAAGTACATAAATATCACAGGAACATGCCTTGTAGTAAACATATGTACATATCTCAAGGTGCTGTAAAGAATCAAACTAGAAATGTAACAGTAACAGAATTAATGAAGAGGAGATTCTTTTCTTAGGAAGCATACAAATACAGCATTTGTGCTGTTCTTTCAGCAACGGGTTGTGGCAGCAGATTTCAGCAATGCATCATGGATGCTTTGCTAAGGCTTAAAGGTTTAAACTTATGCCAGGATATACATTATAGTGTGAATAGAAATTCAGTGAAGTCAGTAAGCCTACTCTGGAACCACAGATGTTAGACAGGGCTGTAAAACTTTTGTACCATAAAAAACATCTAAGTCAATCTAGCCATGACAAACAAGGATGTAAATTACAAGGTCAGAGTGACATTAATTCTATGCTGGTTTATATCTCAGTGAAGTTGGGAGATACTCCCAGTTTACAGCTGTATAAAAGAAGAAATTGACCTTTCTGCAGTGAATTTGTGTGCGAGTGCATGCATATATGCACACATAATCACAGAGCACTTCTCACCTGATGTAGTCCCTGATCTGATTTTGTCTCTCTTATAATCAAATCCAACTCATGTTCCAAGAGTGCGGGCTGACTTAAGAGAAAATTAAATGACAACAGGGACTAATACCTGCTTCCTAACATGTACATTATGCACTTGAACATGGATTTGTCACAGTTGCGATACACTCACTTGCATATACTGTTTATTGGATCGTGTTCTCATCTCTTATCTGTGTCAGTCAAAAGTAACACCACAAGCTTAAGTTTTGTGTAATTTCTATCAAAGTAAGCAAGATGAAAACCTGTCCTGGTTGATCAAACTGGTGAGAAGTTGGAGAAAATTTTAGTTCTGCAGCTTCTACTGGTCTTGCCATTGTGCAAAATCAACAAAATGAAATCCTGATGGAGTGATAAGTAAGGGCATAGCAGGAAAGGTGGCCACCAGAAAGGATGAGGATGAAGTTGGGTGGTCCCATCTTATCACACATTCTCCTGTAAGGTTGACTCCTTGATTCCTGCTTGACACTCCTTCTTCTCCAAGTATTCTTGCCCTCCAAGCTGCACTTTTTTGTATTTACAGAGCAGAACAATTAGCAATTATTTCCTAAGTTTGAAGCCATCAGATGTGGCTTTGACCAACATGCTCCAAAAAAATCCATTAATGTTACTGCAGTATATACGGATTTCTTTTGGAAAGGCTGACTTGAACTAACACCATTTTCTTTATGGAGCACAAGAACAAGAATTAGGATATAATGGAACAGCCAGTTTAATGTACACCTCAGCCATCTCTGGTTAACACTGTTGGTACTAATTTTAGTCATTGAGATTTGCAAGGAAACCAGCTTCCCACTGATTATACTGGTGAACAATTCAGGAAGTTCTACACTGCTATATTTAAAGAACTACAGAGTACCTGTAACAGATACAAACTGTAACTGAAATGTTGTGCATCTAGTGTTATGCCTCAGTCTTGACAGAATGGTGATCTTCCAAAAGTTTCATTAATGTATTTATCATGAAAATAACTCCTGAAAGTTTTCACAGAAGTGATAGAATAACAATTTTGTTGCTTACAAGGGAGCTTTTTAAAAAAAAATTATTGTGACATTTATTTGTAGACTCCCAAGCACTACATCTTTCTGACTGCCCGCAGAGCCAAGTTTTATATTTTCATGCTTCCCTCATAAGCACACTGACCTGTTCTCCCTGTGCAGCTAGCCTTGCTCTGCAAATCACCACTCTCCACAATGACCTCAACTTCGTACTGCCTGCCTGGGATCAGGCCCACATCATGGACGAGGTGCTCGGTCGCGTTCTTTCCCAGGGTGGTGTTGAGCACCAGGACAGAGCGGTTCCAGAGCAGCAGATGGTACTGCTCCCAGTCTCCCGCAGGGGGCAGCCAGTTCACCCGCAGAGTCCTCAGCCAGCCACCTCCACCGGCTTTCAGCTCAGAAACCTTCCGGGGAACTGAAACACAGAGATGGAGTGCGTCATTCTCAAGTGGGGGATTTTGGGCAAGACATAACGGGACACTGGCACGACATGCCTCACAACACAGCTACTGTAGAGGAACTCAGATCAGTTTAAGCAGCCTGAGGGGTCTTGTAACAAAGGAAGGTGCTCTTTTTGAAGACATTTGTACTCTTTCCCTTCTGCACAAATCACTCCCATGTTCATTCTTGGTTTCTGACAAAAGAAATTTGCTTTTTAGCATAGGGAAAATCTCTGCTGTGCACCTCTAAGATGCATCCTGCAGGTTTCAGTTAGCTTCTCAGCTGTTTCCTGGAGTTAATTAAGTTTACTTAGAAATTGTGTATCTTTTTTTTTTAAGTTAAGGCCAAATTTCCATCACTACAGGCCAAACTGTGGTCTCAACAACAGAAATGCAAAGTCTAACAGCTTCTTCCACAAATGCCTTGTACGTCCTAGACCTTTCACATGTAAGGCAAAAAGGTTCTAACCTCAGTTTATTACAGCATTCACTCAGTCTGTTCCTCCACTTGAAGGATCCTGAACTTGCTCAGTCTTCCTGCCCCTTCTGCTGTCAGCCTCACTGGAATAGGGCTCTGGCAGCCCTACTGAAACTTTTCTGATTTTCATGGAATAATTAAATACTAAGTAAACCAAGCAGATACTGTTAGATGCAGATCTTTACCTTAGGATACCTATAACATACTGTTAAGACACTCCAAGATGACCACTGGAGCCCTGAAACCATCACTAAATATTAACTGTAAACTGCAAGACTAGAACCGTGCTCCCATTTATGCACTGGGTTAGTTAATACTTAATTGCTCAGTACCTAGAAATGATTGAACAATTTCTAACAGCACAAAATACTTACCAGTTTCATTTCCCACAGACATAGCTGGATATCAAACCTAGATCTCCCACACCCCAGAAAATATGGGACATATGTTTCAATTGCTGAGTGAATGGATAAAAGCATTAAGCACTTTGTTAGGAATACCACTGTACTTAGATCAGGTGAAGTTCAGGCCTGTTACACTGGCTGGGCATCATTACCCCTGAGACATCTATTTTCCTTGCCCCAACACTCCTCAGTAGGTTCCATTGCCACAGGCATTCTCTCAACACAGCGTGACATGTGTACCCATCTGTCCTTATGAGTTACAGAGGGATCCTAAGAGTCTACACCCCTTCAGTGTCTGTAGACCTGAAAGCCAAGATTTAAAGATCTTTCTTTAGGCCACAAAATGTCTGCTGAGGTGACTGTTTTCAAAGCTCTTGGTGTCTATGGAAAAGAAAGGTCAAGGGAAGGAGTTGCATATGATCAGCACC
Organism: Alectoris magna; assembly: GCA_030625065.1. Lineage (NCBI taxonomy): Eukaryota > Metazoa > Chordata > Aves > Galliformes > Phasianidae > Alectoris > Alectoris magna. The sequence continues at coordinate 162,460,508 of CM060560.1, read as the reverse complement.
TTTTGAAAAGGGATCTCTACATTCTCAGCTTGAAAGTACTGGGTCTAGGTCACAAATTCAGGGATCGCTGGTTTTAGTGATAACCTGAAGCTCTCCCTTCAAACAGAAGTAAGAGTTAATCCTAATGGTCACTAATGGTAAGCTAGACAAACAAAATCAACATACATAAAACTGGTCCTGCTTTGCACTTTCTGGACTTTAAGGCCTTTTCAAGTACCATCCCACCACATGCTACTGCACTGAGAATAAGGTAGAAGCTAGGTATGTCAAGGATGTTCCTGCCTTTCACAGGGGTTGTTTAATTGCCAATTACAAATGTTCTCTAAAACAAATACTTTCTCTCACACACAGAATTTATATTCATTGGCTCTGAATTTATTAACAACTTATGTATGTTTTCTTCATCTACTTATATATTTCTCCCATCTAAGTTCTACTTGGGTCGGGCTGGTGTGGAGAAGATGATACATCTCTGTGGCCAGTAGGGCTGTACAAGTACACCAGGGCTTTTCTGATTCAGAACTCATATAAGAGATGCCTGAGAGAAAATTACACTTCTGAAAGAAGACAAACAAAATACAATCCAGCTCTGCTCAGACTGCCACATGCCTTCCTTAGTCCACGCTGCTGTCAGCAAAGAAAGCTAAGACCTAATGTTTTCCTATTTGAAAATTTGTGTCTGGAGCAAGAGATAGTATTAGAACATGTAAAATCACTTAAAAATCCAATAACAATTTGACTACGTGCAGACTTCCCTGTAATGTAACTCATTTCACATACTATGCTGAGTTGAACACAAGGCATGGAATACTGTAGAACAGTTTTGTAACAGATTCACCCAACTGTAAGATCCCAAAATGCACTATTGTTTCCTGGTCCCAAGGTATGCTGTAGCTGCTTTTGGCTGTCACATTAACTGTTGCCAAGGAGTCAGTAAGGAGTACTCTAGGAACAATACTGAGCTCTTTATCGTATTTCTCCTGGAATCCAAATCATTTTTACTCCTGAAATGATTTTCTTCAATGTACAGGCAGAAATGGCATTGGTTGAAATGTTCTTACTGAAGCAGAAGACTTACATGTCCTGCCAGTTGCCATCTTATCAGTAAACAGTTCACCACTGATTGTGCGGGCAGTAATCTGATAAAGACGTCCTGGAGTTAGTTTGTCAAACTGAGTCTCTGTGACCGCTGGCTGTAAAGTTTTGACTTCTTTAACTGATCCAAGATGAGACAGAGTGATGTTATAGAAATCGATGCTTCCTGAAGGTCTTCTCCACTTAACTTTTAAAGTATCGAAGCTGTCATCGTTAGTCACTGTCAAATCTAAGACTTCAGCTGGGGCTAAAAAAAAAAAAGACAATAAGAAAGAAAGAGAATAAAACATTTCAACCAAAGTACTTCTCTGTAAAAACAAACAAACAAACAAAAAACCTCTCAATTTTCTCGATTTTGAAGTTCGTAACCTGCTTTGCATTTTTTTCCACTAGCTTTTCGCAAGTGCAGCTATTTCATAGTCCAGATTTAAATAAGGCCATGGATATTTTTAGCTCAAATTATAAACTCTAAGTATCAGAAAATCACAGAATCACCAAGCCTGGAAAAGACCTTCAACCACCAATATTTCCCCACTAAACCATGTCCCTCAGAACAATATCTACTCATGCAAGGATGGTTACTCAACCACCTCCCTGGGCAGCCTGTTCCAATGCCTGACCACCCTCAGGAAATTTCTCCTAATATCTGAAATGAGCCTCCCCTGGCACAACTTGAGGCCATTCTCTCCAGTCTTGTCACTAGTTACATGGGAGAAGAAGACAACCCCCACTTCACCATAACCTCCTTTCAACAGCTGTGGAGAGCTGTAAGGTCTCCCCTGAGCCTTCTCTTCTCTAGACTATACAATCCCAGTTCCCTCAGCCACTGCCTGTAAAATCTGTGCTCCAGACCCCTCACGAGCTCTGTCATTCTTCCCTGGACATGCTCCAGGGCCTTGATGTCTTTCTTGTAGTGAGGGGTTCAAAACTGAACACAGTACTCAAGATGCAGCCTCACCAGAGCTGAGTACAGGGGGACGATCACTTCCTTGGTCCTGCTGGCTACAGTATTTCTGATACAAGCCAGGATGCCATTGGCCTTATTGGCCACCTGGGTACAATGCTGGCTCATGTTCAGATGAGCGCTGATCAACAACCCCAGGTCCATTTCCTCTACACAGTCTTCCAGTTACTCTACCCCAAGCCTACAGCTTTGACTGGGGTTGTGGCCAAAGTCCAGGACCCAGTACTTGGTCTTGTTGAACTTCATCCCACTGGCTTCAGTCTGGCAATCCAGCGTGTCCAGATCCCTCTGTAAGGCAGACTGACATTTCCTCCCAACTTGGTGTCATCTGCAAACTTACTGAGGGTGCACTCAATCCCCACGGAGCACTGGAACAGGCTGCCCAGGGGGGTTGTGGAGTCTCCTTCTCTGGAGATATTCAAGACCCACCTGGACATCTACCTGTGCGACCTGCTGTAGGGAACCTGCTTTGGCAGGGGGGTTGGACTCGATGTTCTCTGGAGATCCCTTCCAACGCCTATGATTCTGTGATTCTGTGTATTAAACAAGACAGGCCCCAGTACCAACCCCTGGGGAATACGACTCATGACTGGTTGCCAACAGGATTTAACTCCGTTCACTACCACTCTCTGGGCCTGGCCCTCCAGCCAGTTCTTCACCCAGCAAAGACTGTACCTCTTCTAGCCACGGGCTGTAGGTGAGAATCAGGGAGTAAAATCTTTTTCAATGATGTGAAATACCCAGACTACCTACTGTCTCGATTCACTAAGAAAGTTGATACAGAAGTTAAAGGACCTATTTCACTTGTGACACCACTCCAGTTGGGCTCAAATTATTGATAACTTCAAATACTTGATGGAGCTGACTACACTAAGCGGAGCAGATAGGTCTACATAGACAATTTAAAAGCTAATTTAGCAGCTAACTTTGTTGTAATGATCACTTGGGAAGGTAAATTAGCTCACGGAGTCTGTAACTTCCTCTACAGCCTTTGAAGAGAAACACCTGTCAAGGGTAACTCAGCCATTTGTAATTCTTAAGTATGTTCTAATATTGTTAAATTATAATCTTAGCATCTTGTTCTGTTGTGACAAATTCTGAAATCATACCTGTCCTAACTATTTGAAAAGCAGTGCTCTCCAATTCTGCAGCTTGGGTTATCACAGTGAGGTTATACAGATGTCCAGCCGTAAGCCCAGAAAAAGTGTATGAAGTCAGAGGATTTTCTTGATGACTCTCATGAACAGTGCCATGATTATCAAATAACACCAGCCTGTACAGATCCACGTGCCCAGAGCCAGGAGACCAAGAAGCATGGATACTGTCTGTCTTGACAATAACCTGGATGTTCTTCACAGGGGATGGAACTGTTGGAATAAAAAAAACAACAACATGTGCTTAAGGCCTACTGCCATCTCCACAATTTCAGCAACTCTGAACAGATTTACTTCTGAAATATGTTGAGCTTCTTTAGGGTTAGTGAAAATCTAACCCCAGACTTATGGCCAAACAGGTAACAACAACATTCCTCCATTCCTAGCAAATGCTTTGTTACATTAGTCAGTCATGTTTTCTTCGCAGAAGGGACGATCAAGAGATCAACAAGTCTAAACTGCCTGCCAAAGCAGATACCTTACAATAGGTCACACAGGTAGCTGTCCAGACAGGTCTCCAATATCTCCACAGAAGGAGACTCCACAACCTCTCTGGACAACCTGTTCCAGTGCTCTGTCACCCTTACTGTAAAGTTCTTCTGCTTATTTGTATGGAACTTCCTCTGTTCATGTCTATTTGTAATCAATAGATACACACATATATATATTTTGCCAGGTAGAAGAATTATATAAATTTGCTTATTTTTAAGCACAGAACTGCAAAATACTTTAAGTGGTTTTACTCAGATGAACTACAGTGAAGGAAGAAGTCCTACCAGTAGATCCATTTATGCGCAATTCCGGGGTACTTTTATTTCCAGCAACTGCAGTGAGGACAATACTGTATTTATTCCCAGGGACTAGGCCAGTAACAGTTTCTTCAGTTTTTGAAAATCTTCCTGGTATGGAGGATTCCTGTAGCTTTTTATTACTGTGATCAAATACTACTATATTATACAAGTCCACCTTTCCTGGAGAAGGATCCCACTGAACATGTAAACTTGTGAATGTAGTTTTCTCCTTATTAATTTCAAAACGTGGTGGTGGTAAAGGATCTGTAGTTAAAACAAACAAAAAACCAAAAACCAATAGCAACAACAATCAAAAAAAAAAAAAAAAAAAAAAGAAGAAAGAAAAACATAAACCAGTTATTTCTTGCATTGGGACTGTGAGAAGCTTTATATGGTACTGAAAAAAACACAACAAACTTCCACAACTCTCCCTTTTCATCATCATCCTGTCAATGCTCTCCAAAAAGTCTTCTCCAATTCTGAACAACAAATTACTGAAATCTACCTTCAAGAGACTCCTATAGAATTCAGAAATGTTACTTGTGTATATATGCACACACACACACACCGCTACAGAAAAGTGCTTGCAGTTAGTCGTGGATGTAAATCATGAGCTTGAAAATCTGATGATTAGTAAAACAATGAGTACTGTAACAAGAAACATCAAAATAAAAATAAAAACAACCCCAACAACCACAGATAATACTCAATGCCTAAGTATAACACAGCTTTATAGGTACTGTGGTACCACTGGCTTTCACTTCCAAGCTTCCTAGCACTCACACATAAACACTATCACTAAATCAGCAAAAGGACTACAATTCTTTGTTTTTCATATTACCTTCAACCACTTACAATAGAATAAATATGCTTTTCTGGTCTAGTATCGTGTATAGAAATTTAAGAAGCCCAAACAGTACACTGGACAAACATTTATGAAAAATTTGACAACAATAATTTAATAACTTAATTATAACTGTTTCTCAGAAGAACACTCTGTGGTCATTATGTTGTTTATTAAGCAGGTCTCAAGTAAAGTCACCTGGAAAATACACTCTAAAGGGATGTCAAACATTCACCAAGAGACTGGTTGTTTGTATTCTCCTGGTATATTTCATCTCTCACAAGGCTTCATGCAAATCCAAAGAAATGTACTATATGTCGATGCATTAAGACATTGACATCTCTATCTCCCAATAAGGTTAAACAATTGCATAATAAAAAGATTCGTTAATGCAACCCGATGTAGAAAACTAAAGTATTCACAAGCCAAGAAGTAAAAGAATAAAGGCTTCTCAACACTTCCACGGGAGTATACTCTTTGCTATTCTTGACTAGCAAACAAGGAGTGGAAAGGACATCCATCTTTGCTGTGGAAATGATATTGGTGACAGGGTTTCAACTATCAGCATCTCCCTCATAAGGAGAGCTTTAATTTAGAAAGGAGAGAAAAGTGGAAGGTTAACAAGCAGTCCTGTGAAGGTTGCTAAACAAAGGGTATGGGGTGATGTGATGGGGTGGGATCAGAATATCAACAAAATGGTGATTGAGCAGGGTCACCTGCAGCACTTGCAGGTTAGCAAGGATACATCTACAGTGCACCATTATAGAGAAATACCTCAGACATTTTCCAGGAACACAACATACTGGGTTAAGCATCCTAAGTGGCTGTACACTAAAGTGTGCAGTATGGGAAACAGACAAGATGAATAAGAGATTGGGATCATGGAGATGTGGCAGGATGGCTCTCATGACTGGAGAGTTGTAGTAGAAGAATGCAGGCTCTTTACGAAGGACAGGCAGAAGAGACAAGGAAGGGATATTGCCCTGTATGCCAGTGACCAGCTGGAATGCATGGAGATCTTGCTGGGGGATGGATGGGGAGCCAACGGAGAGCTCATGGGTTAGGATTAGGGGGAGGACAGGGCCAAGCCACATTATAGTGGGGATATGCTACAGGCCACGAGACCAAGAAGACCATGTGAAGGAGGCTTCTATAGACAGATAGGAGCAATCTTACGTTCACAAGTTCTGGTCCTCATGGGGGACCACCCAGGTATCTATTGGAGGGAAATCACTGCAGGGAATAAACAATCCATGAGGTTCTTGGAATGCACCAATGGTAACTTTCTTCTCCACGTGACAGAGGGACCAACTAGGAGAGGTGCTGTGCTGGACCTCATTCACACTAACAAGGAGGGGCAGGCTGGTGGAGAATGTGAAGGTCAAGAGCAGCCTTGGCTACAGTGACTGTGATATAGCAGAGTTCAAGGTCATCACGACAGTGAGAAGTGCACACAGCAAGCTCAGAACCCTGGACTTCAGGAGAGCAGACTTAGACCTCTTTGGGGATCCACTTGGTAGAGCCCTGTGGAATAAAGCCCTAGAAGGAAGAGAGGCTCAAGAAAGCTGATTAATATTTAAGGATCAGCTCTTCCAAATTCAAGAATGCATCCCAACAGAGAGGAAGTCAGGCAAAAATGCCAGGAGGTCTGTATGGATGAACAAGGAGCTCATGGACAAACTCAAACACAAAAATGAAGTAAGGCTGGAAGAAAAGAGAAATAACCTGAGAGGAACACAGAGATACTATGGGATTGAATGCACCCTCAGCAAGTTTGCAGACATCACCAAGCTGAGTGGTGCAGCTGATACACCAGAGGAAAGGGATGCTATCCAGATGGACCTGGATAGGTTTGAGATGTGGGCTCATGCCAACCTCATTAAATTCAACAAGGCCAAGTGCAAGGCTCTGCATCTGGGCAACCTCAATCACAGATACAGGCTGGGTGGAGAATGTCTTGAGTGCAGCCCTGAGGAGAAGGATCTAGCCGCATCAATTAATGACAGGTTCAACATGAGCCGGCAATGTGTGCTTGGAGCCCAGAAGTCCAACCATATCCTGGGCTGCATCAAGAGAAGCATGACCAGCAGACTGAAGGAGGTGATTCTACCTCTCTACTCTGCTCTTATGAGATCCCACCTGGAGTACTGCATCCAGTTCTGGACCCCTCAACATCACTACAGAAGGACATGTAGTCACTGGAGTGTGTCCAGAGGAGGGCCACGAAGATGATCAGAGGGCTGGAGCACCTCCCGTATGAGGACAGGCTGAGAAAGCCAGGGCTCTTCAGCCTGGAGAAGAGAAGGCTCTGAAATCTCTTAGTGGCCTTCCAGTAACTGAAAGGGGCCTACAGGAAATCTGGGGAGGGACTTCATATAAGGGCATGTAGTGACAGGACAAGAGGGAATGGTTTTAAACTGGAAGAGGGTAGATTTAAACTAGATATCAGAAATAAATTGTTTACTGTGAGGGTGGTGAGACACTAAACAGGCTGCCCAGAGAGGTTGTGAATGCCCCCTCCCTGGAAGCATTCAAGGCCAGGCTGGATGGGGCTTTGAGCAACCTGGTCCAGAGGGAGGTGTCCCTACCTATAGCAGGGAGTTGGAATTTGATGATCTTAAAGGTGTCTTACAACCCAAACCATTCTATGATTCTATGACTGTCAGAACATCCAGGGGAGGCATTAGGAAAGCTAAAGCCCTAACAGAATTTAATCTGGCCTGGGATGTTGAGGGCAACAAGAAGGATTTCTACATGTACATCAGTTACAAAAGGAAGACTAGGGAAAACGTGAGCCCACTATGAAATGAAACCAGAGAGCAGGTTACACGGGACAGTTAGGAGGCCGAGGCACTGAATGCGTTCTTTGCCTCAGTCTGTACCAGCAAGACAGGCTTTAAGGAATCTCAAGTCACAGAGACTAGGGTGAATGGCTGAAGCAAGGAAAACTTAAACTTGGAACAGTATCAGGTTAGGGAATAATTAAGCAAAATGGACATTCTCAAGTTCATGGGTTGAGACAGGATGCACCCAGGATTGCTGAGGGAGCTGGCAGATGTGATTGCAAGGCTGTAGCTGATCTTAGCAACAGGGAGAAATGCACAAAGACTAAAGGAAAGCAAATATCATTCCTATCTTCATGAAGGACAGGAAGGAGAGCATGAAGAATTACAGGTCAGTCAGCCTCACCTCAATCCCTGGGAAGGTGACGGAACAGGTAAACCTGGAAACCATGTCCAGGCACACAAAGGAGAAGAGAGTCATCAGGAGCAGTCAGCAGGGATTCATCAAGGGGAAGTCACACTTGACCAATCTGATAAACTTCTATAATGACATGCCCAGTCTGACAGATGAGGGGAGAGCAGTGGATGTTGTTTTCCTGGACTTTAGAGAGACCTTTGACAACATCCTCTATAAGATCCTCATAAAGAAGTATGGGCTGGATGAGCAGATAAGTGAGATTAAAAAACTGGCTGAATGCCCAGGCCCAGAGGGTGGTGTCCAGTGGCACAAAGACTACATAAAGTCCAGCAGTGATCAGAGTACTCCAGGCATCAGTACTGGGTCTGTTTAACATCTCCATTAACAATCTGTATGATGGTATACAGTGGACTCTTGGAAAATTTGCAGATGATGTGAAACCGGAGGGAGTGGCTGACTCACTGGAGGTTCATGCTGCCATCCTGAGGAACCTCAACAGGTGGAGGAGATGGGCTCACAAGAATCCCATGAAGTTTAACAAAAAAGTGCAAAGTCTTGCAACTGGGGAGGAACAAACCCAGGCACTGGTACACAGTGGGGGCTATCCAGATGGAAATCAGCTTTGCAGAACAGGACCCCAGAGTTCTGGTGGATATCAAGTTGAATATGAATCAGTAATGTTCCCTTGCCACTAAGAAGACTAATAGTATTCTTGGCTGCATTAGGTAAAATATGGTCAAGAGAGGTGATCCTTCCACTCTACTCAGCATTTGTGTCCATGCCTTGAGTACTGTGTCCAGTTCTGGGCTATGGAGTAAAAGAGGGACATGGACATAATGGAGAGTCCAACGCAGGACTACCAAGATGATTAAAGGGCTCAAGCATCTTCTAAAGCTACACAGACATGGTTCTGGATGATCTGCTCCAGGTGGCCCTGTCTGAACGTGGCGGTTGGACCTTATGACCTCCAGAGGTGCTCTCCAACCTCAATCATTCTGTGATTCTGCGATCAAGGCTGATAGCTGAGATCTCTATATCAGCAGTGCTTTAAACACAGATGAAGACCATTTTTTTCCAGTGCAGCCATTTCTGCCCTTTTCCCTATTCAAGGCAGATGAAAGAGTATGAGATCACCTCCCAATCTAGGAATACAGTGATAGGAATATCGTGGGGATAGGGGCTTTTAAGCTGTTCTTCTCCAGAAGTTTCATTGCTTCTTACAAAACTGTGATGAGAATGTATGATGCGAGGTTTCAGCGGTATGCTCTGTCAAACAAAGCATTTCAAAAGAAAAATACAATGTCCCAAATACAATGTCCCCTTGAACCTAGTTCTCTGCTCAAATCCACATTCCTGCTTTGGACCACAGAGACACTTGATATTCAAAAAAAAAAAAAAAAAAAAAGAAAATCAAATGAATAAAATAAATAAAGAAAAATAATAACTGTCTTCTTTTCTTGAACCCTTTCTTTAAGGCAAAACTACTTCTGCTTAGATCTGAAAAAAAAAAAAAAAAAAAAGTAAAAATAATTAAACTCAAGTCAAAATCTGAGCACATCAAAATTCAGGCCAAATAAAACTTCACCCAGTTACAGCAACTGAAACTGGAGGTTTTAATAAAGTGTCAGGAAATCTTAACAATAGGCTGAGTACCAGCTCCACCTATAAAATATGCTAAGAGACTAAAATTATGCTGGCAGAAGTGAATAGCAGGGACTTGTTGCTTGAGGGCAATTGCTCTAATCGGAAAAAGTCAAACTTGGGGAATTTGAAATAAATTCCAGCACTATGTATGATCAGATACACAGACAGCTGAGAAAGTTTTAATTTGACCAATAGCCAGAAAACAATCATGCTATAATTGTCAAGACGTTCAACCCTTTCTCTGACAAAATTAGGATAAGGAAGACTGGTCACTAGTCCAGCAAAAGTAATCAACATTGTAATCCACATTATTTGTCAAATACTACAAGATACCTCCTACAATTATAGAAGTGCTTATACTTATAAATGTATAAATATAATAAAGTATATAAGTATATACTTATACTATCCTAATCAATCTGTCTTCTAAGGTGCATTGAGAAAAAAAAAAAAAGAAAGGAAAAAAAAGAATTGCGTGCCTAGAAGGTGAAGTTCAGAAATTCAGACTTTATCTAATCTATCTGGTCCAGAAAACAAAACACTCAGTGCTCTGTACATCCGTTAGAACAAAGGAACAATGAGATTGGGAAGTGCCTGGGCTGAAAGAGCCCTGGATGGAAACAAACACTTAAAAGGCCATTTACATTGTTATACAATTCTCTGCTGGCAACAGTACAACACTGATATATCACAGACATAAAATATTTCCAAAGATATTTATGTACCATTTAATACTATATGAATTAATGTCTCTTGGTCTACAAAGTCTAGAAGACTTGATGTTGCTTGAATTACCTTGCACCTTTGTTTCAACTTCTGAGAGGAAGAATCTGCTTTGAGGACATTGCTGCTATAAACATATTTTATAGAAACAACTGATATAGTTTCATCAAGTCCCTATGACGTGACTCCCAAATCCATTCTGTAAGCACAAAATCACCCCTGCAATATGCAGGAGAAAAAAAATAATACATAAATAACTGAGATAAGTGTGTGCTCAGGACTGAGGATGGGGAATTCCTGACTTCCAGTCTCAGCTCTCTTCCTACCCAATCATTCGCTTTTTTTCTAGTTATCCCTTTTCAGAAAACAGTAAATGTCGTCTACTTTACAAGATTTTTTTCCTGAAGATTAAGCAAAAAGGTTTCATTTCACTGTTTTTAACTACAAATGCCCATTTCTTTTGGCTGACATGCAACATCAAATCTTCAGAACAATCTACATTGCTTCTGTTTTTTCTTTGTACTCTACCTTTTGAGACAACGATCACCACCACTACGGTTGATTACGGATTATAGGATTATACAGTCTATAGCTGGAGCCATGTCACAGCAGTTGTTATTACACATAGCTAATAAATCAGATTTACCCCAAATAATTTGAAATTTACGAACACATGGCCAAGCTATGCTTCTGGCTTTTACAGCTGGGCAATGGAAAAATACTCTGCTGGTCTGTTTCTTAGATGATAAAAATTTTTAACCTCTTTTCATTCAAATATTTAGCAATTTGTTTGGACAAACTTTTATTTACCTGTTAGTTCTTTCAGTACAGGTAAGTTGGATTAAGCAGAAATAAAATATATCATTGTAATAATTTTGTTAAAAAAAAAAAAAAAGTCAAAAATCTTATCTCTAAGCCCATTTTAGAAGATTTATTTGGAAGCAAGGAAATTCTTCAGGTGTTTCTCGTGGCTCTCAAGACCAGCATTTTACTTCTGAATTTCAATTCAGAATCAAAATTCATAAACTTAACTGTAAATTAGAATCTCGTCACACACTACTGCTTCTAATTGCAAATTTGCTTAAAAAACCTACAGCCATTTCCTGAAGACATACTAACGAAATACAAAGCTATGCAGATACACAGACACTTGGAGAATTGAGGATGTAAAATGTATTTTCTTTGAAATCAACAAAGGCACAATACCATCTTTTGTCATACAGTAGCTCTTAGTAATGGAGTTTTACTGAGATCAATAAAGAAAATAAGAATGCACCAACAGGTGCATACACTGTCCCAACATTAGAATGTCAAACATTCCAACCAGTTACACGGTTGTTTTATATAAATATATGTTTTACATAAATATATGTACACTAAACCATGCAACAAATGGTAAATACTAATCTTACATTAACTAAATATTCAGACTCGTCCACTAACATCTGTAAATTCAGGTTTTCAGTGGAAAATGTAATTGCAGTGCCCTTTCTTCATTTCCTAATCTATCAAAACAGCACAGCTGCCAACACTGCATATGAGTTTGCATGTCTGCGCATACCAGGCTTATGCAGTGTGTAAGTGATTGCATTTGCCACCATTTTTTTTTAAGGATCTATTTTAGTTCTCCTTTAGAGGATTAAGTACTTGCCACTTTAAACAATCTGTAGATAAAATTTTCATTGAGTAAATAGATGTAAAGGACTCTGCCTCAGTGGACTGGTGTGCTTTACTGCATCACTACTCCTAGTTACTGGATTTCAGATATATGCATTCAGATATCAAATGGAAGCTGCTGCTCTACTCATAGATTCACTGAGGTATTACATGAAAGCTTATGTAGTCTTTGTGAGCTACATGCTTATTCTATTGGAATATCAGACTTGTACACAGCGCAGACATAGTATGTCCTAATGATCACCTTATTGTAAAATTAAAGACACAAAAGGCAAAATTCAGTTAAGGAGCTGATCCTCTCCAATCATTTACATGATAACTGCAACTATGGTATGCATTATTCATCACTTTCACTACAAGCTTTTAATCAGAGCACATCACAATCAAAATTTGATGAAGTATCTTGGATGTTGTAGGTTTAGCTGCTCCAGTACTTTGTATAACAAATGAGATGAAGAAGCGAACTCCCAACAGGAATGAATACATAAAAACTGTAATAGAACTGAATATGGGGAAGAAGTTAAAGTTTCTGAATTATGTATATACATAAATCTATGAATTTCTCTGTCTTCATTTACTGTATCAAGGTAATACAGGCATTCAAAAACTAATTTTGCAAAAGTAAACATATGAGATATGATTCCTTCAACTATCTAAATTTCAGGTTCCTAATTTAATTTAAGCTCCTTTAATGGTCAGTGGAGAAAGCTGCACACCTCCAAAGGACAGCTTTCTTAGATGTACTGCTCAGGAAGGGAACCTCACCAAGCAGCAAGGTCAGACATCATATTTTTAGATGGCTCATGATAGCTCAGTTCCGCTACCATTCAAGTCAGTGGGAATTTTGTTTACAATATGGTTGAAAATATTGCTCATACTTCCATATCCATGAGATAGTTTCCAGGAACATATACCATAAAACGAAAGTACTGACATCAACTTGGAATGATACAGGTGAACAGAGCTTCCAGAAAACTGGCTTTAAATGCTGCCCCTAGTGGAAACACACAGAGGAATATAGAACTGGACCTCATTCTGCTCTGAAATACATAGTGTAGACAATACAACATAAGGTTGATGCGGGTTATAACAAACCCTGCATATTATTTAAATCAAATTCTGGAGTTACATGCATATTTGAAACACTATCAAGCAATACAAGAGATGCAACTGAATTAAGAGGTGTGAGAAACCATGGAGCAAACTGACCAGCTGAACTGGAAGGAAATCACAGCTCCTCTATTCCTATTTCATACTTTTGACAAATCTCTGCTATGCAATCCAAACAGAAACCACACTTCAACTACCATGAGCTAATCTGTAGTATTTCAGCTTGAACTGTAATCAGTCTTTTGACTCTGACATCAGCTACACGTACTCTGATACACTATAGCTACAATCAGCGGTTGCATCGGTCACTTTTATCATCTCACAGTCTTGCAAAATGCACATACTGATAAAAAGTCATAAGAAGTCACAAGTGACATACACAAACTACTGTGTAAACGACTACGCATTAACCAAAATGTGATTTAAAGTACTACCTTTTCCTCTACCTCATCTCAAGTGTCCCTTCTTAGAGCTCTAGTACCTGGCACTGATGGTGTTTCACACCCGTCACCCTGATAATGGTTGATTTATTTTTTCTATTTTCAAATTACAAGTTATCAATGTTAGAAAGAGTTGGGATTGTACATGATAGAGACCTAAACCACTGTTTGCATATGAAGTATTTCTTGTTTTTACCAAGAGACACTACTTGTGCTTAAATATGCCAACCACACCAGCAGACTTGCCACTAGACTTTTTTAAACTTCAGCTACCAAGGCAAGTGAATGGAGGGTATTTACTGTATTTGCAGAGTTACTGCAGGACCTTATTTTAATATTTATATGATGGACCTTATTTAAGACATCTCCATTTTGAGGTTTGTGTTAGCACCTGTGAGAGGCTGGACTGGCCATCATCATCCTTAAAAAAACACTGATACGCACAGAAAGAGTCCCATTCTTCTACCACTGCAGTTGGTTGCTCAGTGTGGCTCTTCGTTTCATAGTGCTGCGTTGTTCACATGTACACACAAACACACACAACAAAGGGTGCTGCTGGAGCATTTTCAGCCGGATCCAGCACGGCCATGCTCCTCACGCATCAGCCCACTGTAACATCTTAGTGGTATTCAGCACAAAGGGACATGCAAGAAATTTCAGCCCTTCTTTCTCACTTCTAGACTTCGATGAGATGGGATGAAACAGTATGACACAGTATTAGATAGAATGAAATGGTGAGTTATCCTTGCACTGCAAACAGCGGTCATGACATCGACTGCATTTTAAACACAACTATGCTGTCACCTGAGGAACTACGAAGCCAATAGGTTTGGATGAGCGGAAAGGATGTCACCGGTCACGGCTTCTGGAAGCACTGCTCGAGGGGCTGAGGAGCGGCAGACCGCGCTCACCGCCCTTCCAGCCCGCCGGGCTAGCTTTTGGCAGCGGCTTACCTGTCTGCAGGGTGACGTTGGCGGCCTCCCCGTCGGCGAGTGGCTCGATGCGGAGGTGGTACCGCGTCCCGGCTTCCAAGTCCCGCACGGTGCAGCCGTAGGAACCGTTGCCGACGCTGGCGGGCCGGCAGCCGGCGGTCCGTCCGTCCTCGGAGCGTCCCGTCACACTGAAGTTGCAGGCGTGAGCCGCGGCGCTCCAGTGCAGCCATGCGCTCCGCGCGGCCACGCGGCGCTCCGTCAGGTTGGCGCTGCATCCCGCAGCCTCCCCGCGCGCGGCCTGCGGAGAGAGCGGGCAGAGCGCTGCGACACCCGCCGGCAGCCGAGCCGCCCCACGGCTGGCCCCGCTGCCGCCCTCGGGGCAAACCCACCTGCGCTGCCCTCCTCACCTCGCTGAGCGCCAGCACCGTGCACAGGGCAAGTCCCGCTCCATAGCTCAGCATCGCCACCCGCTTTTATCCGCGGAACCCCTTGCGGGGAGGGGGGAGGATGAAGAAGGCGAGCGGCCCGCGGACCCTGGGGGCACCCCCCGGCCCCGCTCCCCGCCGGGCTGGCTCCCCGCGGCGGCCGCCCAGCCAGCCCTCCGCCGGGCCGCCCGCTTGCTGCATGCGCTCGGGGCTGCCCCGGGCGCCTCGCCGCCTCCCTGCGGCCGGGGGTGGGGGGGGCGGCGGCGGCGGCGGGGGGTGCGCGGGGGCTGCCCGGCGGCCGAGGAGGAGCGGGGGGCGGAGGAGGCGGGGGAGGCGGCCGCCGCTTCCCACGCTGCCATTCTGACCCGGGCTGACTCCGCTGGAGCCCTTTCCGCGGACTTCCGCAATCAAAAGGCGATTTCCTCGCTGCTCGATGCGGGGGCGGCGCCCCGGGGCCCGTGACAGGCGGCGCGGGTCGTCCTCGGCGGTGGGTCCCGGGACGCCGCCCCTGAGTCCTTCCCTCCCCCTGGTCCCCGGCTCCTCTCCCCTCACTTTCCTCTCGGCCCCCTCTTGTCACCCTACCTCCCACCCTTCCTTCCTCTCTGCTTCCTCCCGCGTCCCCTTCCCCACGGGGCTCCCACTCCTTCGGGCCCCTCACGCGGGTGGCTGCCATTTCACGGGCGCGTCCTGCCCTCTTCACCTCACCTGTCCCTCACCTCACGCCCACCTCTCTGCATACCTGCCTTGTCTCCTTTAGATCTCAGCTATCCCAAAATGTCCCTTCCTGCACGGCTAATCGCCACTATCTCTGCCCTGAAGACAGCCTCAGAGGCAGGCAGGGTGCACCATGTATGTACCTCCATCCTCTCCCTCATCCCGCAGCACTATGGCAGGAATCATGAGGCCAGGAGGGCTCCAGCAGAGTCCTCCACCAACCTGCTGCCTTTAGTCCCATATTCAGTCAGATGAGCAGCCCGTGTATCAAGGGCCAAGCTTTTTGTTTTGCTTTGCATCAACGCCTGTCCTTGAAATATTCCCCAGAATAACTCCCAAGCTAAAATTACACACCAGAGAAAGCAAAAAGACACTGTGTTTAAAGAAAGCACAAAACAAGCCATGAGCAACTCTGAATTCAACTTTAGCTGCAGCACAGCTCTCCGCTTCTGTCACACACACCCATTTCCTTTTATTTAAGTTTTCAGCCTCTTAAATCTCATGTCCATGCAGACACGGGGTGGGGTGAGGGAGAAGAACCACTGTTAAAATTGTTTTGGACTGGCAGATACTCAGATCGACAATAACCTAGAAGCCACTGGGTAAATTCGTGGTTGCGTAAAGGGGGAAGAACTGAACATTTATGTTTTTCAGATGGAAGTGGCACTTCTCTGCATCTTTCTATACATACATACATGGTTTTAAATTCTAAAAGCAGGACCTCAAGCAAGTTCATCCCTGTTTCACTTTTGCCCCGTGTTGATATTCAGGGAGAAAAAGGTGCTACCATTTAAAAATGTCAGTCTGCCTTTCACAGCAACTGCTGCTGTAGCATTCTGGGGGGCATTCACCTGTCAAACACGGTGCAGATATCTGAAAAACCTCAGCTTGTGCTGGGAAACCAAACGTCCTAGTACTGGTGGGTGGTGACCTGGGCTTGTGGAAACCTTTGTCTGTCCCAGTGCAGTTCCATGCATGGTCCTAGGGACCTGGCACAGGCAGTGTTGAGCTTTATGCTGCAGACTCATGATGACCAATAACTTTAGGATCAATAATCTTACTTGATGTTATATATATATATCAGTTATTACGTAATTGTCGAGCTCATTGCAGAGCTAAATCTCCCTTGGAATAAATGCTTTACATACTTCAGATAAAAGGAAGGACTGTGCCTCAAAGACCTATTTCACTGATAATCTGTTGATGGTGTGTGTATTAGGTGGGACTCGGACTAAACTGATGTAAGTGTCTTGCAGTCAGTTCCAGGTCAGAGATTTTTTCAGTATAAAATCATTTTTAGATAATTATGTTTTGGTGAGTGAGTGGCATGAGCTACTTCGACATTTTTCTGGCACTGAAGAAGAGTAAGTTTGAATGTTTATTAAGACGTTTGGAGCAATTCAGAGCCCTCTCTGAAAATGAGAATATTCAGAACAACTTTCATACTCTTGGAAAATGGAGCTTGCATTTTAGGGGCTTTTTAAAGCATATTCATGACTTGAATTTGCAGGGGAACTCTAATTCAGATGTACAGATGTAGAAGTAAATGTTAGGTAGATGTAATGTTTTAAAAAAAAAAAAAGTTACTGCAAACTTACAAGACCCAGGAATTAAATGTAACTTATCAAAAGTGAAATTTAAAGATTCTTGGAAATGTCTGTCTTTTGCAGCTAACGTAAGATAATGCATGGAGAGAAGTCGTGTCGCTGCTTCTCACCATTGCCCAAAAATTAGAAATTGTTACTTTATTACTCTTGCCATCATAAAATCCTTAACCTGTTCTAGTTATATTAGTAAGAAAGTACAGCTTTATGGATTGTGGGACTTCTTTCTATACATCATACAAAGCTGCTTTAGAAGTAATGTCTACCACAGATGTCTATGCCAACACTGGAATAAAGCAGGAGGGAGCAATCATTCACTGGTGGTAATATAAGTGTATAGAATAGTCGACATAATTATTTCCAGAGTGGTACTGAATAAATAGGCTTTTAGCAAATCAGTAGTCATGCAGTCTTTAACACTTACTGATCTGTGTGGTAAGCCAAGAAACTAATTAAAAAGAAAAAAAAAAGAACTGGAAGTGACTTTTGGGAGTGGCCGGATGTGTCTCTAATAGCAGGCTCCAAAGGCTCTTTCAGACACTTTCCCAAGGTTTCCTGACTTTTTTTTTTTTTTTTAACACCAACCTCTCTCTCTAATCAAGAGGAAATGGGCTTTGCATAGCTTTTGTTGTGGCTTGAAAGTGCAAGCTGCAGTTTTACTTGAAATTCAAGGCTGCTCTAAACTAAATATTTTGTTTGATTAAAGTGTTACCATTGTCGTCCACCTCTTCTCCCCCCCCCCCCCCCCTTCCAGTAGGCATGATCACTGCCAAATAACATCAAGGCTTTAATTTTACAAAGAGGACCTGGCCTGGGGCAGATGCAGTTCATAGAAGGTATTGTCTTCCTGATAGCAATTACTCTGCATGTTTTCAAAGTATCATGTTAACTCCAATTATCTTTTAAATATGTCTGCTAGTTTGACAAAAATGTTTTAAATTCCACTCTAAGGACAAGAAAGCTGAAAGATGGAGGCCAGAAAAAAATTAAGTTTGTATGTCCAAAATGGGGTATCTAGGTTCAAGTGGCTAGACATGGCTGGACATTTCAAGGGACACATACTCATGATTTTTTTTCATGGTTATCTTCAGGAATCTGGTTTGAAGGCTTTGACCTAAGCATCTTGCTCAATGCAAATCAAGAGGATGAAGAGATGAGCTGGGATAGGAACTCAGGAGGTGATAGCTTCAATTCAAAAGTGCCTTCCCCGTAGCACTGATGGGGCTATTCAGTAGGAGCGTTGGAGGCTATTATTTGGGTAATACGTGATTCCACAGGACATTTTCATTCTGAAGAGACAAATATTCTGTGCAGGAGGCTTACATATGAGCAGAGAACATGGGGTAGTTAGCTCAGCCTGACTGCACCAACCCCAAATAATGATATTTTGAAAGAACCATCCATCACCTCTGGACTAGGGTGCGGTGCATCCATCATCAGCTCGGTCCCTTGTGGCCAACACTAGAATAGTATTGACAGGGTCCATAAACCCTGAAGTCAGTCATTTGTGTCAGCATTGTCCTGGGCGACGCTTCTACTTTCTCCCTGTCTGAAACAGCCTGCAGTGATGTACAAACCAGATTGTACAGGATTTCCTTAAAATAATCAGGATATGTAGAAGCTCCTGTTGTTCTTACTGTCATCTACAGTAACACTGACACTGAAAGTAAAACTGAAACGCGTTCACCAACCCCAATAAATAGAGTGCAATGCACTCTGCTGAACAAAAAGCCAGAGGATTTAGGGATTTTCAGCTCTAATCCCTATGTATTGATAGCAAAATGGTGACCAATCATCTCCTGAGTGCTTTAGGTCTAACTGGACATTTTGCCAACAATGATGCCAGATTTGCTCTCAAATTACTTAATTGTGGCTCACCCACACAAAAACAGAAGACTGGAGGTACTGAATGCTCATTGCTAGCTTCTTCTGTGTATGGGGCTGGCACCTGCATTCCCCTTCTCTGCCAGAGCTGTTTGTGTTTGGACTCTGGAACAGCACATAGATGAAGGAGCAGCTGTGTGTCTTCCCTCTGACTATCAGCGAGCAGATAAGCTGAGCAGGGTCAAGGGTAGGGTTCCTCATAATGCAAGTTAGAACACTGAGTTTTTACTTGCTCTAGTCTATAAACCATGTACGCAGTTTTAGAACTCAGATATCCTAAAAACAGCTCAAAAAACACACTGTTTCTTAGAATGCAGTTAGAGCAAGACCCTCACATCATGCAACAAACCTGTGGCAGAGGCTAAGTTGCTGGGAACGGATACCCCAGCTCCTGTGTCTCCTGCCACATCCATGAGCATTCCATTGCTACTCACGTATCCTGAACATTTTTCCTGTAGCTTAGACATTTTCCCAAAGCGCTGTGTGCACCACGATTGTGCTGTACGGAAGAGGCAGATTTTTTCTGCAGATGTACTTCTAGCAAAGGGAACTATCAGCATGAACAAAGAATCCCATCAAAATAAAGAACAAAGCTCATTCCTGCAGTTGGCTTTTTTTAGTCTGTGGAACATCCACCTGTAATAGCTCTCAGGCTCCACAGAGTGGAGCAGGCTTAATAAAAATCAATCAATAATTTGTCTGCCTTACCTCCTCCGTAGTGCTGGAGTATTGCGGAGGAGTGGTTGAGACTGTGGGTTTCTCTGTTACTGCAGATTTCAAGTCAAAGTAGAGGCTTTCAATGAAGTTTTTTGTGAAGTGTTCAGTCACATTTCTGATGGACATCTGTGCGCTACTACTTGCCGGCAGATTGTCGGGCCTAGAGGTAGTAGTGTTTAAAGGGGAGGATGTAGTTGTAGTACTCCATACAAAAGTGTCTGCATCCTGGAGATCTAAGATAAATAAAGGAAAGTAATTAAAAGGAGCTCTACATTTTTATAACCAGTTCCTTAGATGCCAATAAATATGGCTGTTATGGCTTCTAAGTAGTTTAAGTGCACCTGTCAGTTCTGGAGTTTTTGCTTTCAGCGCAAACATTATTTTGCATCAACATCAAAGTTTGCACAAAATATCCATGAATTTTCATACCATCCATTTTAAATGCAGTGCACACTTTGGAACTCACTGGTTCCACTCAAAGCTTTTTCACTTACGTGTTTTGTCAAACTGCATGATTTCAGCTTCATACAGTCAATGAAAAGCCCAATGTGTAAATGCATGGCACAGATTTTCATCTGCCTTTTGTTGGTATAAATGCAAATTATGACTTCGTGCATGGTAATAAAGTTCCTTGTGCCCACGTGGGATACTCCTCTTGCGATTTTAAATATGTCCCATGTTGACACCATGCTAACCCCTGACTGCTCTCTTTCCAAGGTTCAGTTAACAATGGTATCATTTAACTAAAGCGTCTGCAAATATAACTCTGGGTTTGCTTTTTTAGTCACGTATCCTTCAGAGAATGCCAAAGTTGCAATTAGAGTGCAGGAAAGATTTTACTACACATTTTTCCTCCACATTTTCATGGCTCTTCCTCCCAATTGGTATGTATTTAATATCCTTTCTTTGTGGCTGTGAGGGCAGGGTTCAATCTGTGGTGGCCTCTACATCTGGTAGCATCACGTTTCAGCTAAGTGATTGAAATTACCCACTGGCCCCTTCTCCTCACAAAAAACTGCCCTGCCATTGCTGGAGTACAGCTAGTGTGTGTTGGCCCAATGCCCAAGACACTTTGTCTGTCCTTGAACTGGGGTCTACAACATGACAGAACCTTGTTTTGCTACTGAGCCACTGGGCTGGTTGCCATTCATAATAATTTTAGCTCACAAACCCCGTTAAAAAAAAAAACGACCGAGTTAAATTGCAGCAGAAGCTTCCAAATGTAATTACTTGGTGTGCAATTATGATGTCTTCAGAGGCCAACATGTGATTACCTCTTTACTCAAAAGATCAACGGGTGAGCTTCCATTAAGTCAATATTATGTTTTCTTGGGGTTCTTTTATTTTTGGTATATGTGTAAACATGCATTTCAACATGTTCATTTAGTAAAACTCGTGGTACTTTCCTTTGCATCCAGAAATAAAAGTGAGACAATAACCCTTGCAAGTGACACTTTCATACACAGAATCACAGAATTGTAGGGGTTGGAAGGGACCTCCAGAGATCATCGAGTCCAACCCCCCCGCCAAAGCAGGTTTTGCTTTCTTTTACAAAGAAACCCTCAGGTTTGCTCCAGCACTGAATGATAACCCTCCTGCCGCTGGTGCAGCAGAATCCCCTGCAGACTGCCTATGGTGTCTGCTCTGTGGTCCTGCATCACGTACCTTCGTGGTCCCCATCCAAAGGTCAGGGAAGAGTCTGGCAAGGGCAGCCCTATGCTCAAGCTGTTGTCAGCTGCCGAAGCAAACCCTTTGGCTGACACAAGTCCCAGCTTAGTCTCAAGACCATGTCACTCTGTTCCTGGGGATCTCCTGTTAGGGGTCTCTGAAAGCCTGTGGTAGACGACTAGAAATGCCAACACTGATGATGTGGATAGGATTAAGCCTGCTGGCTCTGTGCCTCTCAAATATCTCTAACTTCAGCAGGGAGTAGGCTACTGATAGGAAGATAGCTTTCAAAAATGACGTCTGAGTGGTCAGCAGCCACTTAGAAAAAAAGGCCACTCAATTGGGTTCCTAAATATAGATTCACACACCCAACTTAAAAGCACGTTAAAAAAAATATCTTGGTTTTGTTTACAGACAAATAGCAGCTATTCCAACAGGGAGACATTGACATTCCAGTGCCAATTGTGTCTGCTCCATAAAAGGTCTGTGGTTCTGCCAAGAGCATCTGTGGGACCCAGCATCCCTGACCAGTACTCCTAGTGCAGGAGCTGAGGGGAGAGGCCAACACCACTGCCAGGAAAATGCCTGGTCCTCAGACCTGTGCCACCAGCCTGGGGAGGTACTAGGAAGGGGCACTCGGTCACTGCCCCACCTGACTCCTTTCTTCAAGCTTCAGTCTTCAACCAGAGGCTGACGACCTGTGACCCTTAGATGGAAATGACTTGGGTCTATCAGTAGGCTGTACTGGAACTTGGGGCATGTGTACCAGCACTTTTCATGTATGCTGGACTATAAGTGTCCAGCTCTGCCTGTCCTTCAAGCATATCATGATCCAGGTTTAAGATATCTTAAGGAAAGCCACTAGGGTCCTAGAATATGGGCCCTCACGTATCTTCTTCAGTAGCAGGCACTTAGAGAACTCTTTACTGTAAGACTCCAACAGACAGATTTCTATGTAACTTGAACTCCAAATTTGTATCCCTTAAAACCCAGAAAAAACTCACCTCCTATCTGGATATCAGCTAAGTACACAGGAATTGCACCAGTGGGATTTCTCAGAAGTGTTTAACGTTGTTCTAGCATTCTCTTTGGAAATCAGTCATAAAACTGTTCATGGGAACAGAACTGCAGAACTGACAGTGACATTGATCAATAGTGGCTGAATGATGTACAGTGTGTGAACATACCATTGTAATCATCGGTAGCACACCCAGGAGAAATTATGACACCATGACTAAGTGCATATTTCATCCATGGGGTGTACTGCAGACTGCATCCATCTGCACAGCAGCAGGCTACTTACAAGCAAAAGAAATCCATCAGTTCTGCATGTATGCTGAGCAAAGCACTGTGTGAATATTGCTGGTTCCTTGTCAAGCACTGGGAACTCTATAGCAGTGCCTTCAGACTTGGGCAAGCCAGCATGGGGCAGCTTGCTGCAGCTGCTTGCATTGGATCAACCTGCCTGCCCCTGTAAAGCACATCTTCAGAACACAGAGGCTGCATTGCTAGTGAAACACAAATGATTCAGTTATCTGTTGTATAAGAAAAAATGCCATGTAAGGCTGCACCTAACTTGCTGACAGTGAGATTTTCCACGCAAAGGAGTGGTTTTATAATCTCTGTACATGCAGGAAAATTAATTCTCTTTCTGGTTGCCTACTGAGTACTTGTAAATAAACTGCAAGAAGAAAGACTTAGAAAAAAAAAAAAAAAAAAGATTGCTTGTAGGAATATGACAGAATAACAAAATTGCTAAATTGTCTTTTTTCCCCATGCTTTTGAAAACTGCAAAATGTTTGCCACTTCAGAAAAATGTCTTCTTTATCTGAAATGCTGTAGAGGTTACAGAGGCTTGTTTGTCGTGCTGGAGAGGATGGATATCTCCTGGACATGCTGGGTTTTGAAATGCTGAAGTAGCCACTTAGAAGCTCTTTTGGCACCAGTGCAAATGGAAGATCCCAGGTAACAGTGGTGATAATGCCATAGCTCTATCAGCCCTGCTTCTGACAGTCCAGATAGCCCCAGCTCACCCTGAAGTGGATTTTTGGTCACTGAAAAGTATCCAGGCCCCATTAACTCCATGGGTCTCTACTGAAGAGAGCTTAGAAAGGTAGCTGCTGTGTAGACACTTAGGGCTCGGTTCAGTTGCCTAAATGTCGATACTTCATGTGATCTGAAATGTCCTAGGGCACCTGAGACAGCTGCTTAGGGCTCTCATAGGGCCAATGGAAGACCTGTGTCTTTCTGGGTAGGCAGAAACAGGTCTGGAGCACTGCAGATGTCATGAAAGCACTTAAATTGGGGCAACAGTATTAAGCCCTTTCTGATATTTGGATATCTAGAAGCTGAAACTCAGTCTGCTCTCTACAAAGAGATCTATACAAAATAAAGAGAGAACTTAATTACAAGAATTACCAGTCTAGTTGTCTGGAACTGACATTTTTGTTAGCACTTGCAGCTTGGATGAAATAGTAAAGCAGGACAAGCCACCCTCTTGGCTGCTCCGGGGAGCTGCTTTTGTCACAGTTCCTACGAAAGTAGCTTTTCTGTTTTTATTCTGCATTCACTGAACTACACATCTTTGAGACTTTGAAAAATTACCAAAACAAAAGACCTGGACTATAGTGTACATTTTTTCTGTTGTATATATGTACATCTATAGTGTACATTTTTCTGTTATGTTTAGAAAATGTAAAAATACATTTATCTTTGAGCTTCTCTCAGCGTGGTATTAGATTGTGTGCAGGGACTTGTAGGTATGCCCAAGGGTCTCACAGTGATAGTTTCCTTTTTCCAGGAGGAGCTGAGCAGAAGCAGTCAGCCAGGTATTGCTTAGAGCGAAGAAGGTAGATTCAAGTAATTTGTAGTGTTTCATTTTAGTATTTTCTAATCAAACTCTTTTGCTTAATAAACCCTATAATATAATAGTTCAGGGAGATCTAAACAGGTTTGGCCGAATGGTTTTTTAGGAAAAAAGTTTGAGTCCATCCAAAAGTAAAGTGAAAATACTGACTTTTCCTGGTCTATTTTATTGTGGAGGAAAATGTAAAGGGCACATAGGAAAATCCAACCTGTTAGGAACCTCTGGATGGATTGCTGCAGTTATTACCAACACTATGGTGGAAAAGTTAAGGCCCAGAGATATTAATATGATCACAAAATTGAGTGAGAGTGGAAGCTTTTCCTGCACTTTTTCCACCTTTCTTTGGTGTTCTTCCCCTTTCCCAAGAAGACCAGCAGGATGATGCACTCATCTTTCCTTACCATGTTGCTTGCCTGGTTCAGAGTATTCCCTGAGCGTACACTGCCCTGCTGTCTAACCCATCTCACCACTGATGCTGACAGGAGTGTTGGCAGTGGAGTGTGAACACAATGCGCTCATGCTCACACATGGAGTAGCCAAACTGAAAATGGGATAATGGGAAGGGAAAAGCCAATGTGACAGGAAGGTGATAGGGAAGCAAAGATACAGAACCAGAAGCTAGGACAGGATTGGAGGCAGGACTGTGGAGGTAACAGTCAGTGACAGAGGGCATGTCAGCATTTTGCTTATGTATAATATCATCTGATAATTTGTCAGTGTGAGACTGTAAACAAAACAAGAGATAAAAAAGGTACTGTTTGACTTTCTTGTCTGTTTTGTTTTATACTGTTGCAGATCTCACTATGCTTCTTAAATACCTGACATGTAACAATAAGTAATGAAGCCATGCTCCTCAACAAAGTCAGCTTCTCTTCTGAATGGGGCTTAATCCTGGTAACTACAGTTCAGGGTTTTGCAGCTACATTTACTTCACAGATGCCCCTACTGAATATGTTGCAGCAGAAGGGAAATGCAACACAGAATACTGCATTACAAAACAGTTCATGTCAAATTCTGTGACTAGACTGCTCTACAGGCTGCACGTCAGTCTCTACAGCGCTGTGAGTAATCTCAGCATGCAGCTTGGACTTTTGTCTCCCTGTTCGAAATCATTTTCCACTTAGTGAATAATTTTCAGTCTAAAGTTTTTTTAAGGTTTGTTGGTAATATTTGAGGCACCACATGGCATTGCCCTTGCTCTCTAACTAGATATTTTAGTGAAACTAAACTTTCCAGAGCAAAAGAGACATGTAAGAATTGCTCATGCAACTCCAGAGAGACAGCAGCATTACTGTGTTAGATATGCAGCGCTCTGGGTTATTTGTTATTTGCTTCATTAACATGAAAGATTTACTTCTCCCTCTGCCATAGACGTACTTCTCTTGTGAGCACCCTACCTCGCTCCCTACGCATGTTCCATTTCTTCAAATGCCACTCTCTCCCTCATCATGCTGCCTTCTACCCCTGCAACTCCTGCACACTTCCTTCCTCATTTCCATCCCTCTTCCTTCTGCTGGATCCCAGACATAGGAAATCTGACTTCAAGAGCCTGCGAGAAATAAGGCCTTAGCCCTAAAGGGTCTGTGCATCACTGCCCAAAATCTCCTCATGAATGTGATGAGATCTGACATCCCATCACCTCAAGGGAGATGATACCTTGTGCCCTTTTTTTGTGTCTGCTGTTTGAGCCAGCTGCCAGAATCAGCAATGGCTTTGTGTGTGGTGGGCTGTCAGCTCTTAGATTTAGAGTAATCTCTGTCTGAACAGATCTGGAATACGTATGTAAACTGATCAGGATTTCCACACATTTTGATCAGGATTGTAGCAAAAACTGTGTATCTGACACAGTCAATTTCTGATTTGAAATCCAAATCCGAGCTCAGAATTTCCCTAAGCTCAGAATGAATCACATTTGGCATTTGAATTAGCTCCAGTATAAAAGGTAGTTGCAGTTGTTGGGTTTGGAGCATGTTCTTTATCTGAGCTGATATTTGAGATTCAATTCAGTAAGTTACTCCTTTGTGAAAATATCAATGTTTTTTATGAATATTATGAAAACAAAATTATAATCAAATATTATGTTAGTCAGGAGTTGAAAAATATACAGCCATTTCAGCCCCAAAGACTGCTTAGTTTTTACTATCTTATCTAAGTATAGATTGAAGATGTTATTTTAGGCTGATCCACTGCAGGATTTGCTGAATTTAGACAGATGTGCTTAGAAGAGTAGTTTTAAGAATTCAGCATTGAAATTTCTGACATTTATATGACCATCAAGATCAGCACTGTGGGCATTAGTTTTTTTTTTTTTTTCTTGTGGTACTTATTAATATTTTCAATTGAAAAAATGCATCTCTTTGCATTACTTCTACTCATGAATACTTGGAATTCTTAGTTAGGTATTGTGGATCACAAGGTATAATTTACTTCTCAGCTTGCAAGAGCTGTCAAAAAGGAGATAACCAATACAGTGAGACTCATCCAGAGAATCAACAGTCTTCTCTACTGGGAGAATTGTCTTGCTCCGTACTCACTGGTATTAAATTGCTCCTCCTCCGGTGATGAGTAAGAAAAGGATTCAAGTTTACCTTAAACCTATTAGTCAACACTTTATCCAGCTATCAGCAGAAATAACACTGCCTGGGCATCTCACCTTAACTTCTCACAGTGTCTTTGAATAAACAAGCCACTCTCACTCTACTCACAGGTCCACAGAACTTCATATTATTTTGCCTTCTAAATCTTTAAAATATATGGGAAAGCTGGGACTGCATCTCGGCCAATTTTCCATTTCTCAATTATGCAAGTTTTCCATTCAGGCTTACACTGAAGTGAGTGGTCACTGAACCTAGTCACTGGCTGTGACTAGGTTCCTGCAAATGCAGATTGGCTGAAAAAAATTGGTACCCAGCCTTAGAAGGAATGGGAGGATCAGCTATCAATCATGCCCCAACATTTTCAGGTTAGAAAGAACTTGGAATTTGTTTTAAATGTTCTGAAAACTTGGCCACATGCAAAAGTATTGAATCATGAAACATTTTAAAACCATGTAAACATAAGAATAAATGATGTGTTTCCCACTAAAAGCCTTAACTGTGCAGGTTGTCTTCATTTACCACAAAGAACAACTTCAAAGTGTGCAAGTAGAATACCAAAAGGATTGTTATGAACGAATGACAACAGGATATCAATGAAAACATTATTAAGTAAATTAAAACCTTTCTTTTTTTCTTTTTGCTATAGATATGTAATATATGTAATGCAGGTGTACTAACACATCCAGAAGCAAATGCACAGGCCCATGCATATATAAGTGCCATGGCAAGAATTTCTAAGATTATATTCAGGATTTTGAATGCTCTCATAGATGTTCCATCCAAGGGTAGAGTGAATCTGCGTAAACATATGCATGTGCAACTATATGGCTCTTCTGATCATGCGTTTGGGGTAATCAGAGTAATAAATATACTTTGATTTTCAGATACTTTCTTGTTCTTGACATATTGAATCTGGATTGTATGATAAAATGAATGAGGAGAAGGACTTGCACACATCTGTATTTTAAAAACTACAAGGAATTATAATCTATATTTCTGTTTAAAACTAAAGAAGGAAATGACACAGGAATAGTGAGCTGAGCTTGCATGTAAGTACTTTCATCCATGGACTGTGAGTAGAGAAGAGGGGGGACATCCTCACTGAAAAAAACCCAATTTTTTCAGAAAGACGGCACTAATCTCAGCTTTTCTTTTATAGTTCTTTTAACTCTTTTTTTTTTTTTTTAAACTATGAAAAGATGTTTTTATGTTTGAATCAAACACCATAATTCTTAATGTTCGAGTAAGCATAGAAGAGATATTTTTGTTACCTAAACTTACCACAGAACTATAGATTCTTAGAATGAGAATGGCTTAGGTTGAAGGAGAACTTAAAGTCATCCTGTTCCAACTCCCCTTCTGTGAGTAGAGTTACCACCCGCCAGATCAGGCTGCCCAGGGCTCCATCCAACCTGGCTTTGAACACCTCCAGGAATGCGGTATCCACAACCCTTCTGGGCAGCCTGTTCCAGTGCTTTGCTAAACTCCACCAAACTCACCAACTTCCAAGATATCTTTTCAAAGGAATAGCTCACCTTGCTTCGAACACAGATTTACATAGACAGGCTTTCCTGTCTCGCTGGCTTCAAGCTGCATCCATGTATGAAGGTATTTCTTACTCTGCTTGGCCATTACCTTCTGACCTTGCTTGGTAAGAAAGAGTGAACTGTTGGCTACCTTCAGGAGCCCATCTTCCTCGTGGCAAGTCCACCTGACTGCCTGGGAGCAATTGACGATGATGCTGCGGGACGACAGTGCAGAGCGCGTGGAGATGCTCAGGCACTGTCCAGATTTCATGTGGAGGAGCCTGTCATCAGCCATCCATTGCCACTGCTGGTTGGGGCTGCTCATATTGCACCTTTCCATAATGACTCCTCTCCTTTCTGAAAGACATTGCTGTCTCTGGACATGGATGATCAGAAACGCTTCTGGAAGTGGAAAATTCCAGAAAACAGAATTGATTATACATGGTCATTTAACAAAAAGTAAATTCATGATGATTTAAAATACATCAGCAAATAAATCTCCCTTCCCACCTTCTACACGTTCAGCTTTCCATGAACTTTCTATATGTTGAACCTAAATGAACGAACCCAAAAGTACAGCCCACATGATGCAAGCACTATTTCACAGTAATGTCACGACACAAAAAGCAAACTGCTGTGGCAAATGTCACCTTGACCTTCATCAGACATAAAAATGAAGAAAAATCTAAACTGGATATAAAAGAAATAGAAG
Organism: Alectoris magna; assembly: GCA_030625065.1. Classification (NCBI taxonomy): domain Eukaryota; kingdom Metazoa; phylum Chordata; class Aves; order Galliformes; family Phasianidae; genus Alectoris; species Alectoris magna. The sequence goes on along the minus strand of CM060560.1, from coordinate 162,431,220 downwards.
AATTTATACCTTGAGATACCCATTCTAAATACCCCACTTTCCCCTCTTGAAAACACACACTCATCTACGAGATCTCTCAGTCTTTTTTTCAGTTTTCTGGTCCAGTATTTTTGAGGTATAATTTACTGCCTGCAAATTGATTTAGTAAAACTCAGTGTTAGTGAAGAAAACATCTAAGGAAAATGCCTCTCAGTACCTGTGCCTTTATAGGAATGGAGGCTCTTTGTGGATAGGAAGTACGTCTTTTACAGGATTTACTCCAATGTCTCTAGCTTCTAGTTCTGTGACCACCTTAATTTGTACCAGCTCAGTATTTTGTTCTGACACACATAAATACCGAAAGCAAACATTTAAATGAATACAACTACAACTCATTTATCAAAAAGCTCCAAAGTTACCAGGGCACAAAAAAGTACATGTCATGGTGCACAGATCTGGATATTTCAAATGCAGCCTCTCTGCCCCATCTTAGTTATGTTTTTCTCTTTTCCTACTCTCAGTTACTCAAACATTTTATTAGTTACATTTTAATAATTATAACATTTTATTAATCACAGCTAAAACCAATGCGTATTTTGCTATGTTGAGGTTTTTCATTCCTCTGTTTTTACAGATCTGGGTAGTTTCCAAATAAGCATTGCAGAAAACTCCTATTTCTGGAAGTTATACAAAGCAGAAATAAAAATAGGAGTTTTCCTTCAAAGAGATTAGTCCAAAATCCAAAATTAGTCCAAAGCTCATCTCCTGTATTGTCAGGCAGATCTTAAAAACGAGAAGAGGTATATCCAGCATTGAAAGAGAAACCTAAACAGAACTGGCTGCGTTGGCCCTGCCCCCCATTTCTCTTGTATCAAGCAAAGAAGTGACTCTGTTCTTTAAGTCCCCAGCTGCCCTGGAGGTCTCTGCACAGTGGTGGAAAGACCGAACAGTGGAGGAGAGGTGGGGAGAGACACTTACCTGAGAACATCAAGGCAAGACAGGTAAAAACCAGGACGTGAATTAAAGACTCCATTTTCCCTCTAGCAACTGCCCATGCTTCTCTTAAAAAAAACCACCTCAGATAAGCGAAGCGAAGGCTAGGAAGGAAATGTGCCTTCACAGGGGGAAAAAGTCAGTGACGAGCACTTCCTTCTATTCAATTGTTTTGGGGAGTTTTACACCACTTTGTTGTTTCATATGATTCTTCACAGTTTACTAGCTGCTTTATTTTGGAAAAACGCAAACACACAAGGTGCTAAAAGAGATGGTGTTGAAACTTTGGCTAAGCGTTCGAAGAAAAGGGATAGTACTTTTGTGTAATTAATTGCCTGTGAAATATTATGAGTCTTCAGGTGATCTGGATGGTGCTGAATAAGTATTATCCAGGGAGCATGTGCACATTTTTGAAAGTATTTGTAATCAAGCAAAACCCTGATATTGGTATTTCTAGCTCCACAAGTCCTAAAAAGCCAAACAGAGATGGGAAGGAGGAGGAGGAGCAGAGGAGGCAGGTTTCTCATGGATGTACTGGGTCTTATATAAACTCCCCTGAGGATCAGGTGCTGCTGATTGTACCTTCACCAGGTGGTCCGCTTTGCTCAGTGTCAGTAGGATTTACTCTCCAGTGGTCTGAAGCCATGATGTGTATAACCAAACTGTACCGTACTCTGACTGTTCTAGGGGTACAAGAGTATGCGCCAAATTACTCTAAGCAAAAAAACAGAGACTTCAGTAAATATTTTATACCAAGTGTCATTTATTAGCAGTATGAAGCAAAGTCAACATCACTGCATTAAAAACTCATGATACCCTGTGAACAGACCTCCCAGTGTTGTAAGTCATAATGCCAACTTTGCTTTTCTCTGAAAAACAAATTCTTACTGAGCAGTAAGGAAACAGTCATAGCAGCATTTTCGTTCTTGTATAACCTGTCATGGAACAGTCCATATCACTAAAGGCATCTATCTCTTACTGAAAGAGATAGAGCAGATAAACAGTGTAAGCAAAAAATTCCGTATTAATAAAAGACAGACGAATATTTAAAATCCTTACCATTTAATATATGCTACAAAGTTTCTTTTAAAACTTTAAAGTAAAATGACTTACACAATTTACAAATACACTGGATTCAGGTCTGTAGCAGAAGCATGTTCTAGGACAGTCAACAGTACAGGGTAAACACATACACACAATAACAGACATTGTGCTCTGTAGCTGCTCCGTAAGACCTACAGTAAATACACATTTAATAGTTAATAGTATGAAGAACATATATTTCCATATAAAATATTAACTGCTTTTGAATATATTCAAAAACAAGACTTAAAATTTTTTATCTCATCTTCTTTTTCTTAAATCCATTATCGAACACTTGCAATTTTAGCAGCAAGAATATTATGTGGCCAAGAAACAAGCTCACCACATAATCAGTAATAGCACTTTACAGTACAGTTGACAGTCCATTCACAAGACATTTTGCAAACGTTAAAGCATTTATACACTTGAGAAACATTTCTTCAGTAGAAGTTTCTATGTCCAGTCGACTCCGGCAGTAGCACACACATACATTCCATATGGCAGATACCAGTATTACAGAATTAACCCACCTTTAGATATATATGTGAAAACCATGTGTAGTTTCAGTACAGTACCTTCTTTATAAATCATTTTTGGGAAGCTCACAATACATTCATATACAGTAAAGGTCCAGCAATCTTTATACTCTTGCCAAACTGTCCACAATCCTTTCAGAAGCTGGCTTCAAAGCCGCTCTTCCCACTGCAGTAAACTCCTTGAAGAAGCTGCTGGTAGGTAACGAAACAAATTACCTCATGAGACAGACATTCGGTTTTACCCTCCTTGTCTTCACTGGACAGCTTCTGCAGAAAGTCGGCTTTCATACAGACTTAGTGCGTGGTGCACAAATTCATACTGTTCACTGGTCTGAACCATTCCACCTCTGAAAAGAAAAGGCAGAGGAATGAAATTTTATTTGTTACAAATGCAACAACCTCCAGCCCCTGCCAGCTCCATGGCTAGATAAGGACTTTTCTCAATTTTTGACCTAGGACTTACTTGAGCAAGAGGGAGATTTGCCTACCCAGAAGTACTTTCTTTATGACTTATGCCATCCAGCACACATATAGAATGAAGTACTGGTGCTGATAATATCAGAGTAAGGACTAGAGAAGGAATCTGATGTTTTCATTGTTAAAGCCTATATTTCGAATTCAACACATTCATAGAGAATTTTGCTCAGTCACTTGGGCATGGAGGGCCAGATACATGGAATCTGCACTGCCACTGATGGAGCAAGGGAGCAAGCAGAATCTGGCCTTTCATTTTTGTCTTTCAGTATAACTGTAACCTTCACTGACCCTCAGACTGCCCGTACAGAGAACAGCTCTTCCTGTCCTCTTTCTAACGCCTACAATGCATCCTGTCTAAACAGCAGCCACCTAGAAAATTTTACAGCAGTGACTCATTTCAACACCAGCAATACAAAAGAGTTTAACTTGACCACAAAAAGGACTAGTTACAGTAAGACTGTATTAAATGCCTCCACTTAATACATTCAACTAACAATTCCTTTTTTAGGTGTAACCATGAGGATCTAGTATCACATGTCCAGTGCCAACTGCAGTAGGAAGGGGATGATGTCCTACAGGAGGTAGGTGCAATACTTACTAAGAGCTATATTCAGTTCTGAAATTAAACTGAGCTTCATTCTGGAAGTACTAGGATCTTTTAGATCTCACTTTGCATCAAACAAAGGCTGCCAGGGTATTCAAAGCAATGTGATCATCCTTAGGTTACCACAGAGAGGCTGCCTACCTCTGGGGGGATGAATGCATAAATGGCCCTAGGGGGAAAGATGACATTAAGATGTGTATTGTATTTGGCATAAACTAAACCTTCACTAAAGCAATGAAATGCAGAGAGGGATTTAGCTCCAGAGTGATGTAGAAGCCAGGCACCCTACAGCAGAAGCTCTGACAGTCTCCCACGTGATCACTTCAGAGGCAGCAGCAACAAAGGGGCATAGTGATACAGAACTGGGTGAAAAATGGTAACAATGCCTTGGTAAATATTGTCCATTAGTATCAGGTAAGTTCATCTGCTACCATAAGGTCCTTTTATTTTCCTCATTGCTACTGGATGGTTAAATGGTTGTAGCAGCAAATACGATTAATTTAATACCTACTTCTATAGGAAAGTGACCAGCTGTCTCTGCTCCTCCAGCGTGCTCAGACAACTGTAAAACCCTTTTTAGTGAGCTGCATGTCTATTATGATATGTTGCTTTTCGGAATTAAATCACAAGACTCCAAATGGTCCCATCCGGTGCAAAAAGCAGCAGCCTCTTCACTTTGCCAACAAAGACATCCACAAATCCATAACTCTTGGCTGCCTGCTGCCTGTTGCCTGCAGCCGCTCTCTCCTCTGTGAACATCTTCAGCCTGGAGATCCAGCAAGAGTCTAAAGGTGATGGGAGGGCTTTGCTCTGGTCCTCTGCTCTGCCTGGCCTCCTTCCTTCCTCCTCCTGCTGCGTCCTGCTCAGCCCACACGTCCCCTTCCCAGCCTGCTCTGTCCCTCTGCCAGGGCGCCTCCAGGACATGCTTTCAGGAGCATGTTTCCCAGCTCCAATCCACTGTGAGAAGGGGTAAAGGAAGGGAAAATGTCCAGGGACCAGCACGTGGCAGGAAGAGAAGGTTAAAACTGCCTTGGCTGCACTAGGCCATTTGTGGAGGTGACCCCTCAATCTACCTCTGTTGAAATGAAATAACACTAAAAGTCCCCAGGGCATACATAAGCCTATGTGGGGCTGAGCAATTGCTCCATGCTTGTAAGCAAAACTGAGCTGTTGTGGTGCTTCCAAACCCCGCGTGGGCATAGCAACGTACATCCTTGCTGGCCAAGTCTTGGAGATTCAGACAACTTGGCTTTGCCTGTCACCTGGGGGACTCTTCCCCTTGTTCCTGTGAAGGGCTCATACTTAACATCAAGAAATTGTCTATCACCCTAAAACATCATTTTGTGCAAAATGTTGCATGAAGGAGGGTTTTGGTTTTTTTTTTTTTTTCCCAGGAGGAAATCTGCTCTAAAAGAGAGTTTTCCTCTGCCATATCCCCTGTGCCCAGGAGGGGAAGACTCACAGCTGCAGTGCCTCTGGGCCTGCAGCCCTTGTCCTCTGCTAGCCCACACTGCCAGCTCCTCCACGAGCTGCTCTCTGCTTCTCTGGGACTCACTGGGCTGGTGCTTGGAAGAAACAAACCCTGGTGTGCTGAGGACCTGGGGACCGCCATTGTGTCTGCTTGGGCAAGCATGGCAGATGGGAGACTCTTATTCATTACCCTCTGGCTTGCTGCGAGTGCAGCTGGATGCAGTCTGCTCCAGAATGAATGTGATGCAGAGGTTGGAATTTCTTTTCTTTTCTTTTTTTTTAACCTGAGGTGATTAGTCAAAACACTTAAACAATGAATTGACGCACACTGGAAACTCTTTTCATCCTGTCTGAGGAGCCAAAAGCAAAATTATTGGACGTTATTCCAAGAATGTGCCTTTAAGGTTAAAGAATGTGCAGTTTCTCGATATCACAGAAAGCCTTGAAGATGCCTCACATCAAACATTTCCTGTTTCTGTTGCAAAATATAAAAAAATGAACTGGGGGGAAAAAAAATAAATAAATGCTGAGCAGAGCTGAGGGTCTGTCTTTCTGTGAAGCCACATGAATCATAGCTGTATCTTTATCTTGGGTCAAGTTTTTGAGTGGATGGAGCACTTCCTCATGTTAGCTCAGCACAGACCATTGCTGAGAGATCCTTTCACCCCTTATCCACCTCCTAAGTTATACTAAGCAGTTAAGAACACAACACCTGGACATTCTGGGAACAGCTCTCTGTCACCTCATTCTCTATTGGAACTCTATTTCAAACTCTGTTTCTAGAAGGACTACATAGGCAGTTAATTCATCCTTTTTTTTTTTTTTTTTTTTTTTTCCCCAGCACAGCTCTTTGCAGCTATCTGTAATTTATTTGGGTGCTTCTTTGGTTCTCACAGAGTGCAGTAGGCATTGGGAATGTTTTGGTAAATAACTACCAGCATCATCTGCTCTACACTGAGAGTCCATCCAGCACAGCTCTATATTCTGCTCTCCTATTGCTTGATTATCTTGGTAGTAATTAGGCCATGGACCCACATGACAGAAAGATCACACAAGTGGATACCACCAAATGCGTATCAGAGGTATCAGAGATGAGATTAACAGATTCAGCGCACACATCAGGCAAGTTTCTAGCTATCTCATAGACAGGTAAAACCATCATTTTCTGTTTAACACTCTATTCTCTTTTGTGAGGGCAATCTGTACAAAAAATAAATTGCAGCCTGCTGTTGCCCAGCATAATGATGAGGGCCTCATCTCTGTTCCTGCTCTGCTGCTTTGCTCATGTGGGCCGTGCCAGTAACTGAAGCGTAACACAGTGATGGCCACAGCCAGCTTCGGAGCTGAGTCTAGGGGGATGTTGAGCTCATTTTGTCAGCTTCAAGTCACTTGTAGTGACCTTATCTGACATCCCACCTGCAGTAGTCTCATGTCAGGACTCTCAGGAGAAGCTGGTCTCATGGAGCTTTGTGTGTTACAGTGATACTTGGCCATACGGTGAATCTGTGGTCTGGCTGGGCTGGGAGTAGCTAGTGTGGTCTGAGGGGCTGCTAAGCTCTGCCTTAGCAAATCTTACCATCAGCTGACTGCCAGGTGAGTGAGAGCCATCCTGCAATATGAGCAACTGGAAAACGGAAAGGAAAAAGAGCTTTTGGCGCAATTGAGTTTTGCTCAGAAAAATGCCATCGCAAACTAAAACACAAAAAATGTACTCTTTGTCTCAGGCAGTGCCTGGGATTATGAAAAACTGAGAAGCCTTCGCCAAGATCTCTGCAGCCAGTTTGTATTTTCTGAAACTTGAAAAAATAGGGAAATGCACAAATCACTTAACATTCATAATAAGCTTTGTGTCATTGAGATTGCTATGCTGAATGTTATTTATATTTGGGTCAGTTTTCTATTCTCTTTCCAAATTTATCACGGCTACTAATACATAAAAAAAAAAGTTCATTGGCAAGATATACTTAACCAAAACGTGCTGTTCAGTAATAATGTTGAAAATACGGAATATTATTTCTGTGGTTGAAATAATGACATAAACACTGACGCAACAGAGCAGAATTTGCTTCCACTTCTCTACATTGTAGTGGAAGAGCAATGAGAAAAAGGTTATCTTGTAACAGAAATACTAAAATGAGGAAGAACACTACAAGTCTTTTTAAAATGAGTAGATAATCAGGATGGAGTTAGAAGTGTGGAGCTGATAATTTAAAACAGAGTAAGCATTTCTTTTTCCCCCCGCTCATCTCTTCCATCTTCTCTGTTGCTGTGATTTTTAGGTCAGGAACTCCCCTTGGAGAATTTTACACTCCAAGTGGTTCATGTTGCCCTGTAAGGATCACATTACAACCTCCACCGTGATGAAGGCATGTGGGAGGGAAAGGGCAGAGGAGGTGATGCATAAACGCAGTCAGCTATATGGATTCTCATCCTTTTGTGCGGATTGTGGCTCCAGTTCAGCATTTCAGAATGCTTCAGAACAAAAATCCTTAATTGTCCCTTTGACCTGAGCTCTTTTTCAGCATTTGCACTCCTTATGGGTTGTTTCCGTTTAAAGAAGAAAAGTATGTCAGAGGCAGGTACAGTCTTGCAAGATTATACGACCATGTACCTATGGCAGTTGTGAGACTTCTCTGTTCTTGGTGCAACCCTGTTTGTTTACTTTATACAAAATCCTGTTTCCCTGAGCAGAATAAGAAAGAAAAGTACAACCAAACAAGCTGCTTGCACGGTACACAATACCCACATCCTCCTCTCAAACACAAATCTCTTTGGCTATGGTTTCACTAAACAAAGCATTCTGCAACAATGCTGGCTTGCACTGCTGCTGCTCCCAAGCCCTACTTCCATGCTGTGAATTCAATCACAGACTTGATCTGACTTCTTCAGAAAATTCTGCAACATACGCCTTGCTGTTTTCTCAAACAGAGTAACTTCACCAGCCTAATTCAAAAGGAGTTCCAGCACAACGGAGGGAAAAGCAGCACCAGATTTGGCAGTCTTTGCTGTATGAAGAAGCTACGCATTGAGTGAGCCTTGATGTCCCTATCAGTTCAGGCTCAAAGATGATCTCTAGCCGCCAGACCGCCCCGTGTCTCCTGTAACCTAGTGGGGTGCTGCAGGCAGCAGAAAGCTTCAGGAGGGAAAGAGAGGAGGGCCAAGAGTCCAGCAACTGCAGTTGCTATCTCAGGAGAATTTCATTCAATAGAGTCTCAGACAGTTTTACCCAGAAACAATATTCCTTAATCAGGATCTAAACATGAAAGTTACTTTGAATATTCAGCTAATGCTGTCATACCAGTCAGCAAAAGTGATGGCAGCCACTCCATTCATGTAAAGCAGCATTCAGCTGTGAAGTGGTTTTCACAGTCATTACTGAAGAGTAAACCAGGCTCAGCCTGGCTCCTGCCGAGTTTAGGACACAAACTGTGAAGAGCAGATGGGTTATAGTTCCTTCCCCCATGCTCTGGTATCTAGATGACATATACCCTTCAATAAGCTCTTTATCCTTCAGACAATGCCCCACACTGGTGGTAACCCACTGTTCAGTGTTAGAGCAGCTTTAGGCTGGCTTTCAGTCAACAACTGCATAGTATAGTAGTCAGTTCACTGGTCGCTGCATGCTCATTTCATCACTGAAACTACTACTAGAACTCATGCATCACTGTGAAATAGTTCAAAAACGTATCTGAAAAAATTCTAAAACTTACTCTTTTTCCTCCCCCCTCTTCTCTGACTGTATAGGAAGGGAAGATGCTGTGCATCTCCTGTTAAAAATGCCTGGAGTACAAACATCTGTATTAGCTGTGTCCCTTGCCATGGCAGAAGGAAGGTCCATTCCCTAGGTGTTAGTGGTATAATCTACTTGTACGAGAGAAGCAGCAGCAGGAACTCCAGTCTTGAAAGAGTTTGAGTATAAAGGCAAAGAACTCTGTGTATGCCTAGAAAAAGAAGAGCCTTCACAAAAGCTTGTTGTGTTGGACTAGTTCAGCTGATGGTGGGATGCAGAAGAAAACTTCCTTACAATCAGCAGAAGGAGAAGCAGGTCAGCTGGATCCACAAATCTAGCAGCTATCTGCAATTAGTAAGTCTTCCTCTGCATGTGTTAGACATTTAGTAATGTGAGCATTTAATTTTGGCGCCCATCAGACTTTTCTGAAGACCTTTACTCTTGTACATCTCTTAACCTTTTGTAACAGGTTTCAGCTGTAGCATCGGCCACAAGATGCTATCTGCAAAGATGCAGAAGACATCTGCTGCCTGAGGTTAACCTACAAGTGCAGGAGAATTGAACTCATCCAGTGTAATTTTAAATAAATTTGTGTCATTTGACCGATGTATGGTTCTATGAACTCACCTGTCCACTCGTAACTGGCAGACAATGCTCAATGCATCTACAACTCCTTCTTCCTTCAACTGCTGACAACCAATGGCAGTGGCGATAAAACACCCAGTTCTTCCTATTCCAGCACTGAAAAGAGAGCAAAATTTAATGAGTGAGGGGAGCAAACTGACTGAAGGAATTAATTGGAAAACACTACACAGACATGAAAATGCTAAAAATATGACATGTTAAATTGCTACAATCAACAGATTCCTAGCAAGGAATCTCATTTTCGTAGATAGAAATGAAAGGGTGTGCTCTTCCAGCTGTCAAACTGTTGTGGGCAATTTGTGAAGTTTACACACTTCCCATTTGCACACAAATGTGTGGCTAAAAAAATCAATCTCCGTTATCATAACAAAGTCCAAATATTCTCTAGCACAGTGCAGGCACTGAGCTGGGGAAAAAACCCACCTTAAAGGCATAAGTCAAAGGGATTCTACATTTGAAGTCCGCAAGGACAGGGGAGTTCTCCTCTAACCACAAGGGTAAAAGGACTAAGAACTATGCCGATGAAATTAACATTCTCTCCTGTGATTCTGCAGGAGAGAAAAGGATTTAATACCATAACTCCAGGTTTTGCTGATGCCTGCTTGGAAACAGCCATTACAGCCTTTATGTTTTACTCCTTGAGCCCCCAGCACTTTTGAGAATCTCTCCCTTGACTATTGGCTTAAGGAACATGGAATTTAATGTGGAATTCAGTGCAGCTCTTCCCCTCCATGCTGCATGGCAGGAAAATATGAGGAAAACAGTTAAAACATGGATTTGGGTCCAGGTCTCCATGCCTGGCTTTAGAGGAAATACTTAGCCAGTTGGTGCCTTGCTTTCTTCATCTCTGCAACAGGTATGAATGCCACCTGACCCAGAAGAGGATTGCACGTGTTATTTAAATTAAAGCCAGGAAGAATACGCTGAGTGTCTTAGATGAAAGCTTGATATATATGAGTGCAAAGTGTTAGCAGACCCACACCCATTTGCTACAGCTGAAACAAATCACAACCTACTCACCACAGAGTGAAAGATAGGAGTGCTTTAGGGACTCAAGAGAGAACACATCCCTCTGGAAATGAGTATTTCCAAGAGGACTTGGCAGTGTTAAATACGTGAGGATATCTAAGCCCATCATGAGGGGCTAACAAGAGGTAAATTTAGCAGTGTAAGAAAAGAGCTTAAGTGAGCTGAAGCTGCTGAGCTGACAGACTGTCTTCTTGGGCACTGGTTATCTATGAGATGTACCAAAAAGGAGGACAGAGTTTATAAAGAGGGATTTGTAGACATCTGTCCGATGCATAGAGATAATAAGTTTAAACAATTCAGATGTGAAATTGATTTTTTTTTTTTTTTTTTTTTGTGGATTAGGTGTTCTTGGATGAGTTCTTAGTACCTATTACATAAAAGCAGGATTTTCTAATGCATTTTCCTCCTCAGCTCAGGCATGCAGTTCCTATCTTGTTATACGGCTGTATTTCAGATAGAGCAAGATAAAAATGACACTGTTCTTCTCTTGCTCTACGTTTCTTTCCTTGTATATCCAGACAATTTGGAGGGCTACTTACTTTGAAGTATCTTCTGGCAAAACATGTAGGAGTATGTTTCTACTTTTCCCTTCTTTTTTATGAATTAAGGTGTAGTAGCTCATTCAATAATGACTGGTCAGTCAATTGGGAGTGTAGAATATTGGACTGTTAAACTTTTGGGATTAAGAGATGCGGGCAGTACACATTTTCTAGAACATATTCATCTACTGAGGAAAGAAAACAAAAAATCTACATTGAAAAGAGTGCCAAATTTCCAAGCATGACAATTTTATTACTTGTTTAAGGAATTTATGCAGGTCTTCCAGAATTACATTGTCTTCCTGGAAGTAGAAAATTGCATTGCGGGACAGATTCTTGGTGAGGTTGGCTTCACTGACTAAATAGGTCTAAATTAGTTTCTAATTCTATTTCTTCTAACAATTTAAAGAAAAAAGTCTTCTCTCTATGTCTAAAATATATCAAAATATATTTGTTCTCAAACCCCCTTGTTGCCATTAAACTGAAATTTATTTTGATGCACTAGATACATACGCAAAGGACAGATTTTAAGGAGCTATTTGCAATGCTTATCACATGCTTTAAATGAATGACATGAAAGAGGAAGCTAATGTATCTTTCCAGTGAATACCACTATACAGACCGTCAAGGACTTAAAACTTTTTCCCTTTGGAAATTCTTTCATTTTTGGAGAATCAGATCTGCTGATTTCAAGGACCAAAACAAATGTTTTTTTCATGTGTTTGCAGACCAGGAACTGCTTTGCTAAATGATTAAAGTCCTCCTCATATCCTAAGTCCTGAATGGGCTCATCACTCAAGTCTGTAAGACAGCACCCTATGCTGATAGGCTATAAGAAGACACAGATTTATTTTTTTTTTTCACCCATGTCATAATTCCTAGTTTTCAGAGATAATTAAAGCTCTTCTGTTTCAGATTAAGGATCATGCTTGAACATGTCCTGTAATGATCCACTAGAAATAACTGAGAATGGTGCATTTGTATCTCAAGTCTGAGAGAGCGTGCACAGGCTCTGTAAGGCCTGGAAGACCTCACCAGAAACTCAGAATAAAATGGAAGAAACGATGCGACATGAGAACATGGTATGAGAGGGTTTATCCATTTTGTTGCCCATTGTGTACTGAGTGCAGAGATAGTTGTGTTGTTATTGAACTATTAATTTTAATCAAGAATATAGATCTTCAATCATGAATAAACTCCTGTTCGTAACTATAGGCCTTGCTGTCATGTCTCACATTGGAAGGACACATTGTTCCTCTGAAGACATGATACCCTCAGTAGAAAAATGGGAACCTCATTGTCCATCCACAGATTTGTGCATTGTTTAGGAAAACTGCAATTCCTGATGAAAACAGCTGGATACAATTTAGGAAAGTTCCTATTCATCATACTCTGGATTTGCAAAATAATGTTCTAATCTGGCTTCCATTTCTCAACTCCAAAATATAGAGTTGAAAAGAAGTGGCTCAAAATGAAAAGCTCAGGTTTTGATGGACTTGTGGGAGTAAATGGTACTATCCCAACTGTAAGAGATGTATCATATCTGTGAGACAAAGGAAGTAAGGAAACACTGAATTCATTTTATTTTCTGTTTTGCTTCACCTACATTTTCCCACCAATATTTAAGTTTGGCCCTGCTTCCTACCGCTTATTTTAGAACATAGGGCAATGAATCGACACCAAACAATAAAATGGAATGTCCTCAGTATGATTACAAGGACACTGACTGCAAGCTGAGTTCACTATAATTTGTGTTAGTAGCACTCTTCTTTTGGGAACCATCAGCCTTTGTGAAAATGTTGACAAGTTTTAGTACTGGCGCGTTTTGGTCTGCACATTTGTACCCGATGTCTGTATCTTACATTTCATTCAACCAGTCACGGGGCATTGCGTCTGACTTAGCTATGTAATAATGTAACAAGATGATAAAAAAGAAAGCAAACCATGAACATGAAACAGAAGCAAAATCATCTTTCCAGCTGGTCTTTCAAACACAGAATTAATTAGCAGGAATGGAGAGTGGTTCAGAAAAGATTTGCTAGCAACAAGGGAATTCTATCCAAAACTCAGATAGGAACCAAAGAAGTCAATTAGCATGAAGAGGATCTGGGGAATTTTTCTCTTCCCTAAATATGCTCTTTGTTTAGGAGAAGGACTGTTTGATGTGATTTTCCAGTGCAGTTCTTGAAGAAAAAGGCTGCAAATTACCTGCAGTGCACGACGATGGGCCCTCGGGCAGGTGCTTCCATCCTGTCCTCCTCTACATCCAGCATCAGCTGCAGCAGCGGCTGGGCACTGTCGGGGGTTTTGTGGTCAGGCCAGGACGTGTACCAGTAGTGTTTCACACTCCGGGACTGACTCCCTTGCTGGAAATAGCATCAAGGTTTTTTATGCACGCGGTGGCCAGCAGTTCTTTTTATTTTTCTCAATGTTATGGTAAAAATGTCAAGAGAGATTTAACAACTTGCTTTTATTGGATGGGATACAACTGATGGGATACAACTGAGGGAAACAGACATGCTTCCAGGGACGCAATTTTAAGCAAGGCTTGTGCACTTGAATTCCTGGCTGTTTTTCCAGGTATGTAAGCCCTGCTGAGCCTGTCTGACCATGGACTTGCTGACTGTGCTCTCAGCTGGCGTTGTCAGAGGCCTGCATTGGGTCAGCAATAAGGCTGATCTGGGCTTCTGATTCTCTCTAAATTATCAATTTCTGCTACCTGTTAAGGACACTGTCATAAAAGTCTGACACCAAAATTACAAGAGTATTCAAACTAAAGGTGCTGAAGAGTTGCCCTTCTCCATTAAGTCACCCAGTTTAGTCTCTCCAGCAGAGACTGCTGCTACTTCAAGCAAAGAAGGTAAATACAAGCTATAGTAACTTGTATGCTTCCAGACTGGCAATATGGCTTTGATCCACACCTCACAGCCTGAGCTGAGCCAAATCTCCCCAAATTTCCAATGTTAAGCAAATCTCCCCATGTCATCACTTATTTATCATAAAGCTCTATCAGGAGGAGCTGGTGATGGAGTCCCATATCACGTAAGCATAATATGGGCAGTAACTTAGCATCATGGGAACATCTGCCTTATTTTGCACACTTAATGTTTAGTCAGAGCCATGAAACTATGAAGTTTTCCTTATGAGCTCCTTATATTTTTAGTTTCTCAAATGGGCTATAGAGGCACACTACATATAGCATGGACAGCTTATCATTTTTTGACTATGCTGTGCTAGTTCTTTCATTAACTAAGATCCCTTTACTTCATCTTGGCAATGCTAAAAGGGACTCAAAGCAAATTTAATTCAAGAGAGTGAAATCTGCACTTTTTTGAAGCCTTTTTTTTTTTTTTTTTTTATTGTCAGAATGATACAAAGCAGCAATATGATGTGTTCCAAAGCTTTGGTCTCAGTTATACCTTGCAGCTGTGCGCTCACAGCTCAGTTACTTCTCTTGTATAAATTTATGCTCTTTGAAAAACAATTTAACTTTATTTAAAATTGAAAACATAAAGCATTAGGAACAATGCTTCTCAGATGCAGATTTTTACCTTTATTGTGAGCTGACGGACAGTATAGTTCTCACATTCTTGCACACTGTTAACAAGGACTTCAACCTTCCCATAGATTCCTCTTTTTTCTGGCCAATAGAGCACGCACTTCTGGAAAGCAAACATTGGTCTCATCAAGAAAATAGATTCTGGAGCCACATTAATTTTTACACAGAATTTCTTTGCTTCAAAAGTACAGATGAACTCAACCAAAGCATTACTGACGGTAGAAGCATTCCTAAATAAGACATCATGGGCTTCCTAATTAATGACTTAGGCCTGATTTTCAGGATCTGAGTTTTCAAATATGAATCTCTATCACTGAATGCTTACAACAGCTGTTTTTATTTTTGAAATCTCAGGGAGGTTCAATTGAAGGAATTATTCTATATATTGAAAAATTCAGGATGATTTTTTTTCCTGAAACCAGAAGATTTATAAAGTTTACTGTTTCCAAACTGGATTTTCTCCTGAGTAAGAGGTTTAGAATTTATCCTGTCTTCACAAGGTTTTTTATCCTGCTTATTCTCCTGAGCCATGATAAAGCAAAGCGTGCGGATGTGCCCTAAGTGCTCACTGAATTCAGCCATACGTGTTAAAGTGTTTTGCCTGAGATGTCTGTCAATCACATTACTATTACACACGGAACAGTCTTGCTACAGTTACACAAGATTATACTGAGAATTCTTAATGACTCGGTAGTGTTGTATTATTTCAGCAGTGTATCTGACAAGAGTCCCCTGAAAAAATGATGAAATAGTATCTACAGAGTGAACATTATTTTTCCCCTGCAATAGCTAATTTTCAGATCAACTGTAACTTCATGTTCATTTCCACTGAAGTATCTTTATTCTATGCTTGAAAGCAAACATCCCGTCATTTAAATACTTCCCTAAAAATAGATGCTCATTAACTGATGAGTATAAGGTGTGTGAGAGCCACATTTGTTGAAATAATGCTCATTTGTTAAATTAAAACATAACGTCATTCTCTTTAATATCCAAACATTCTCTTTAATATCTAAAACAGGTTAAAAAACAAAACAAAACACACACAAAAAAACAAACCAACAATGAGAGAACAGACAGTCCTACAAGAACAGGAATCCCCAAAATGACTTGTTTGCATTTCCTCAAAAACACTTACTGTAGGAACAGTAGCTTACACCGCACAACAAAACGGTACAATCTCTTTAATATAATTAATTGCCATAAAACACAGCCTCCAGTAAATTCTGCTTAAAACGAGCCAGAAACACATTTGGTTGCGTTCAAAGTAAATGCCAGGCTTTACCTCCAGGTGTGATCTTTTAGCTGCTGCTGCTGACCCCACCAGCTGATAGAACTGAATGCAAACATCCCTGCTGTATAAATACTTCTCTAAAAATAGATGCCCATTACCTTCAGAGTGCAAGGTGTGTGACAGCCACATTTTCTGAGATAAAGCTGGCCAATCTGGCTGGTTTCGTTCAAATCAGAGAGTTTCATTCAAATGGAGAGTTACTCGAACATCTTAAATTCTGTGTCTCCCCAAGGACACCAAGAATGGCAATAAAATACTCAGAAAACTGTATGAAAAGAAAGCGTCCACCAGTTCCACAATCGCCCCATGTGACACACAGCTATTATCATCCCTGAGATCTGCAATTCATGCCCCTCCCTGGGAGTGTAGTTTTCAGTGCTAATATGGGAAAAAGTCTAAACACACAATTGTACCCTGACAATCAACAATAGTTCAGTCAACCCCTGAGACTTCTTGATAAATGAAAGCATGCAATGCACACTGCAAAGCCTTCAGGCTGTCCTGAAGTTTTTCTTGACTCTTTCCCAGAACTGTAATTGGCAACTTGTGCTGGGTGGACAATGAAATGGGACCGTCCATTAAAATAACTTTCATTTAACAGCCCATCTGCATTTACTGAGATACAATGGATTATTTTTAACACAGTCTCCACGCAGTTTTTCAAAGTTCTGTTCGTCACTGCTTTAACAAATAGCTTGAAAACAGAGCTGGGACCAGATATGTAAGACAGCTATGTGGGGAAATTAACATTTTTGAAGGTTTATTTTAATAAAGGGATAAAGGTGAAGGTGGGAGGGATAAATATATCACATAGACAGAAAATAATATAGAAAATCCCAGGAACATAAGAAAAAAAAATTTGCCTCAAGCTATTACTTGAACCTAAAAGGAAATTCCACTGGTCCCAGGTCAGTATATTTCAGACCTGGCCAAAAGCCAAACACAGTGGTTAAGAAGGCTGCTCCGTAACCTCATGTCTATAGTCAGTAAAAGCTCATTGTCCACTGTATATACCTGAAAAATGGAAGACTTCACTTGTTTTTATCACCAGGTAGTCCCCACCTTTTAGTTTTTGGGCTTTTTTTTTTTTTTTTGCTGGTCCTGCTCCTTGCTGTTCTTTCAGGCATCTTAGCGTTCCTTTAAGCACATTCATCCATCACAGCACTTTCTAAATAGGTCACAGATTTTGTGAGCTTGGGGTTGAATTCTCTATGCAGTCAGCGTAAGAGCTATGAGGAAGATATTTTAAAAGATGCTTAAGCTGGAAAAAAATATCCTCAGCCAACTTGCATGCCAGCAAAAAGCTGGGATTCTTCTTTCTTCTTGTAGAAAATCTCACCTTCCAACCATCTTTCAAATTCCCCCTCAGGACACAATTGCACTGAGTAGCAATCTGCTGGTACTCTCAGCTAATGATTATTTATTTCTGACCTGGTGCCTGACCCTGGCACATTCCCTGGCCAGAACAGGAAGTTCATACAACAAACGGCCTCTCACATGACTTTTAATTTATTTTGGTCTTTTTCCTGCCCTCTGTGACAGGGCCGTAGGCTTAGGTTCTCTTCATGCCCTGCTCTGCCTCCTTGCATCCCAGCCCCGTTGGGTTCTGGGCTTCACACATCAGCTCTGGAGGTGGATCTCTGTGACCGAATGGGACCTGGCTCTGCCTCAGATCAAGACTGGCACCTGCTATTTGCCACTGTCAGCCTGTGATGAGGAGCATGGGATTTTGAACTTGTCAGGAAGTGATTCTGTTGCAGTCTGGTTCCCCCAGACAGCTCTGCTGAATGGAGAAAAGATAGATCAGCTGATGGATTATTTACCTGCTTTACTTTCTCTGCATTTGAACCCTCTGAACAAAATTAGTTTAACAATTCTCAGACATTTGTGAAGGTGCTTTCCTTCAGCTTCAGTTCTTACCCTGATTATTTTTCCTTAAAGCTCTGCCAAGAAATTTACACATTAACAACTTAAATCACCAGACAAGCTAACGAATAATTAGAGGCAAGCTTCAGTTCCAGAATCCCTTTTTACTCCTGCCCTCTATTTACTGCCAGCAACTCAAGCATGCGAGGTATACTTTAGGAGAGATTGCAGGATTTGCATTTATATACAAAAATCCTCAATGTTAGGACCTAATCTTCTTAAGTTTTTCCAAAACCTGAGACATCTCAATGGTGCCAATACTCAACTTATGACTAATCTTTAAAGATGCTTATGTGAACTCTGCAAAAAGTACAATTTCTGAATTCCAAAATCTACTTTTTATTATGGGTAGATAAGAGTGCCTATAGGCCAAGGGAAAAATGTTGCAGCAACAGTGATAGGAGCTTTAAATGGCGAGTTAACAAGATTGTCCCAGATAATTACTGACAACAAGATTTCTGTAATATGAGTAGAATAAACATGCATTGTTTAATGCATCTCTCAGTACTAGTCTTTACTCTTGCAGAATGCTGCAAAGTACCTTTTATTTATGCTTCCCAAAATACGTTTCCTGATTTACAAGTATTGTTGCTAGTTTGTCTTAAAGTAAACAAGATGCATATTATCTGTGGGATACATAGCATGACTACGGTTCCATTGCTTTGTTGTCTTGAATAAACAATCAGTAATATATAAAATTCACACGTGTCCTGTTGATAAAACTTTGTGAGAACATGTCTCGACATGTTATTTATTAGAGGATTTGAGATGGCAACCTTTTGTGGGTCATTTAGCTCATTCATTAAGAGGTTGAATTGTCCTCTGGAGGTTACTATTGCTCTTTCCAGTTCTGGTGCCTGCAACACAAGAAGGACATGGAGCTGCTGGAGCAGGTCCAGAGGAGGGCCACGAAGATGATCAGAGGGCTGGAGCACCTCCCGTATGAGGACAGGCTGAGAGCATTGGGGCTCTTCAGTCTGGAGAAGAGAAGGCTCCAAGATCTCTTAGTGGCTTTCCAGCACCTGAAACAGGCCTACAGGAAATCTAGGGAGGGACTCTGTATAAGGGCATGTAGCGATAGGACAAGAGGGAATGGTTTTAAAGTGGAAGAAGGTAGGTTTAAACTAGATATCAGGAATAAATTGTTTGCTGTGAGGGTGGTGAGACACTAAACAGGCTGCCCAGAGAGGTTGTGAATGCCCCCTCCCTGGAAGCATTCAAGGCCAGGCTGGATGGGGCTGTGAGCAACCTGGTCTAGAGGGAGGTGTCCCTGCCTATAGCAGGGGGGTAGGAATCAGAGGATCTTAAAGGTCCCTTCCAACTCAATCATTCTATGATTCAGTGAGGTCACCTAGATTAGTTGAGATATATTTTCTTTCATATTAATCCTAAAACTAGAGCCTGGAATTCCAAGGTTTTTTGATTATTTGTTCAAGTAGAAGTTCTCCTTCATGAGGGCAGGCTTAAAGAGATGGGGCATTTTAGCCTGGAGGAGACTTTGGGAAGACCAGATAGTGGTCTTCCAATATCTAAATAGGTGCTATGAGAAGGAAGGGGACACACCTTTGCAGTATCTGTTGTGATAGGACAGGAGGAATTGGTTTCAAACTAAAAGAGAGGGATTTTAGACTGGATATAAGGAAGACGTTTTTTACAGTAAGGAACAGGTTGCCCAGAGGGGTGGTGGATGCCCCATCCTTGGAGACACTGAGTATCAGGCTGGACTGGGCTCTGAGTAACTTGGTCTAGCTGTAGGTGTCCCTGTTCACTGTAGGGGAGTTTAACTACCATGGCCTTTAAGGGTCCCTTCTAATGCAAACAATTCTATGATTCCTTTGCTGTGCACTCTCCTTGGACAGGCAGATTTCCAGCCTGTTCAGATACTGTGTACACTTGAGTAAAAGTTTCACAGAATCTGTTTAAAATGCTACAGACATAGTTTATTTAGTATTATTCTTGCTTACAAATCAATTTCCATTTTTCATAAGAGTTCAAAATGAAAAAGAATCCAAACAATAATTTTGAGCTCCATGTTTCCTCACACAGCTAAAATATAATAAATCTTTTGCTTAATGCTCTACTTTCAAATTATATTTTCATCCATTTTACATAAAAATCTTATCGCAGCGAGTCTTAACCATTTTTCATGTCAAAAAGGAACTAACTCGATTGGAATCTGTGTTTATAACCATTTCACACAATTCCCCTTCCTATGGCAAATCTGTAACCTTGGTATATTCAACTAGGGCATGAATGTCCCAAAAAATTATATTTATACTAAGGACATGACTTTATTGATGAGCTCACTGTTTTTCACACGTGTTTTATTCCATTTGAGAGCTCCCTCTTCGTACATTAGTTAGAACATTCTAGTACATTATAGCTGAAAAGGATGTTGAATGATACATCAACTGAGGAATGGGTCCTATACCTATGAATCTGATCTGGAGCTTTGTTTGTACAGGGCTATATGTGGAAAAGCACATGAACATGCTTTCAAGTTATGAAGGCATTTGTATGTGTGAATATTATAAAAGCAGCTCCCTGGAAATGAGAGGAATACAGCAGACAGCAGAAAAAAAAAAAATAAAAATTAAGTGCTATTATATTAATTAACTTTTGCTCTTGCCCTCTCCATAGGCAGCTAATGCTTTAACAGTTAGATTAATGCTGTTGAGCTTAGCAGTTAGCCAAGCTGTTTTCTTTTCAATAGCAAATGAAGGCCTCAGGATGAACGCAGTAATGGTGGGAGAGTTCCTAAGGTTTCTAGACAGGGCAGGACAGCCTGTGCAAACACAGCCTCTCTGCATAGCCTGGGAACTACTTGAGATTCCACCCCTCCTTTCTATTAGGAGGAAATGACCACTGGCAGGCCACAACAATGCGGATAAACACCAGAGCTGAGGGACTGCGTAACTCAGGTAAACACAGGGCTTCCTGACACGTTGGAAATCACTGAGCATTTCTTTCAAGTCATTCTTCTTACACAGTGTCAGATGTGACTGTTTAAACAGTCAGCATTTCCTCAGTGAAATACTTATTCTTTTGAGCAGTTACATTGGGGTAAGATTTTCACAAATAATCCTTTTAATGTAGGCTTCTAGGGACTCATATGGAAAGTCTAGTTCAAAACTGCACCTGTTCTGGAAATAAACCTCTGGATATTTTCCAGTACCAATCTACATTTTATATATACCTTTCTTAAAATCACCTGGATTTAAAGCCACTTCATGTTAGAAGGCCAAAGTCACTGTGGCAAAGAGTCAAACAGCGGTCAAATGCAGAAGGAAGGAACAGTACGTCAGCCAAATCCACCTTTAAACTGAGCAGCGAGTTTGTGCCATGGAAATGCACACACAATGTTGGTCTCCTGATCACTGAGACTGGGAATTCTGTCTGAAAAAAATCAGTCTCTTTGCCATCACACTAAACTGAATTTAAAGTGCAGGGTGGTAAGTAAGGCAGGGGCAACATGGCCCTTGTACTTACCTGAAAACATGCTGAAACATGGTAGAAGCACGTACCTGGAGTAGGGAAGAGCTACTTCATCTATCAGTTTGGACACAAGAAAGAAGGTGAACTCTTTTACGCCTGTCTCTCTTCTGTCCACAAGCCCAGTAAATCACTTCTGTAACATTCAAACCCTCAAAACAGAGCTTTCTTTCGGTAAGAACTCTCCAAATCACAGGAGAGTGGTGTTTGTTCTTCCTGTATGGCAGTAAAATCTGGCACTACCAAGGAAAGTCTGGCAGAAATGTACACAAATACTAGGTAAAGCTATTAAAGATATAGTTGAGAATCAGTCTGAAAGTCACTGGATGTATAGCAGGCAGATAGATGGCCGTTAACCATTAAAATACAATTGTCACTTGCAATTGGTGCTAAGGTAAAGAGCCATATATTTCCATTCCAGTTCAGTCTCTCCATGGTGTTGGCATTAGGGAGACCAAACCATATTTCTGGGACAATCTAGACGATTTATAGTATGTGGAGCTGATTGATTAAAAAACTTATTATAACAAAGAGTAAACTTCAACCGTGCCAGGAAACCTCTAATTGTAATACTACCCATTTGTACATCTATTCTTTACATAACAGAAAGCAATTAGCAAGAAGTCCAGAGGTGGCCAACAAGTAAACAAGGTGTTTCTTAATGAAGTATGAACCCAACAGCACAGATGTCAAACATGTAATTTCTGTCTTTTTTCTTTTCTTTTTTTTTTTTTTTTTAATGTCTCTTCTGATGGCTACACAATTACAACTGGTGGGTTTGAGAACACTGACATTGTTTTTCACATTGCCCATTACCAGAGTATTTGAGAGCTGGTTATCTGCTGGTTTTCTTTCAAATCTGCTAAGGTTCATTCTACAGCATGCAGCACCATTGGAAAGATTTCTTGGTTTGGCTAGTTGTCATACCTCATTTTTTTCTTTCAGCTTTGTGATCATAACAATGACAGGGCTGTCCTCTTGCCAAACCATCTGCCAGAAGTCATTCACAGTATTAATCATGGGTCCCTGTGTCGCAATGAATGCCTTCTCTTTACCTCCGTATCCCTGGTATAGAAACAGGCAGAAAAACATTTACTTAAAATTCACGTTTGTCAGTCAAAGTCACAGGTGAATATTCTAAGCAGAAAGAAGTATCTGGAACTAAAAAAAACACCCAGAAAGTTATTTGAGCTGAAAGCAGTAAGACTAACAGTAGAGCAGATCAGAAATTTTTCAGTAGAACAGTTTTTCCTCTGGGAACTACCAATTCAATGGACTGAAATGATCCTAAGCATACATCAATCCCTCTCAAATTTCCCTTCTTTCTCAGCTTCTTCTAGCTTTGTTCTGCAAGGTATTGGAGGTTTCTATCATCCAGTGGTCCTTCAGTGCATGATTTATACTGCTGCAGCTTTTGCAAGATAGTTTACAGTCAAGATGCCATTTTAAAAAAAGGAGAAAAATAAAACTGTTTTCTCTGAAGACTCATGACAGGAAAAAAGATAAAATACACGACTGTTTGTAGAGGCAAAGACTGTTCACTGCATCTTTGCTAAGGAAGAGGTACCTTTATGAGACCTTACAGGAGGGACAGCATCAGTGCAGGTAGTGCTGAGACGCACAAAGACGAGCTGTGTAAGCAGTGGAGAACCAGAAGAGAGGGAAAGGCAGGAAGAAATAGGGAAAAACAAGAGAGTGCTTTCTTGGGTGAAAAGGAGAACTTGTGAGTTTAGGCAGTGGCAGAATGCCCAACAGCAATGAAGATTAAGAGCAGTCTGAAGGGAATAAATGAAAGGAGAACTGCTTGAGGAGGTATAGGGCCCTCTAACCACGGGTATTCCTTTTGGGTGGCTTTCTCCCTGCTCACACTCTTCTGCACTGTTATCCACTGCATGGAACAATGGGGTAGATCCTCAACTGGTATAAACAGTTTTCCCTCTACTGACCAATTTGCCTGAACGTAGTTTGTCAAAGACAGGTGTGTCAGGACCCCAGCCAGACTCATAACTTCATTTCTTTGTTGGGTGGGATTTTTTCTGCAATTGCTCACACTTCTACCAGTGACAGCAGAAGAAATCATGGCATTTTGGCTTTCAGGGAGATGGCACAAAGGACAGGGACATCTCAGAGGAGTCAAAGCACGGCCTGGCTGATGGATGCATTGTGCTGTTACCCTTCAGAGACAACTGCACTGCTTACTTACAAGGTGACATCCTTCATACAAAACACCGAAAGCACAGGATGTAAAATGAAGCAGAGTAAGAAGTGTAGTGGATGTGTAAAAATATATTCATATACTGTTATTTAATTAAGCAGCATTATTGTTGAGCTCAGAGGCCATAATTTCAGTTGCAGTAGTATGTTTAGTCCAGCTGAGGATCAAAATATTTAATTTTCCATGTAAGGGACTATAGCCCTAAAACTGAAGTGGTTTCTTAGTACTGTCTGCAGCATCCAGTGTGCCACAAGAAAGCTCTGTGTGTACACGCATTGAGGATTATTACATAGCTAACACTTAGAAATAATACTTTCCAACAGTGTTTGTGCTGGTAAAGTGTTTGCATCATGCAACCATTCAATACAGGGTATAAACAGGTGAATAATGTGCACCTTGTTGCACATATGGATATTTAATACATCTGCTTATGATTCTTTTCACAAACTTTTATAATATTTGTTTAATTAACTCAAGATTTCAGGAGTATGAATTGCTAGAGCATGAAAAAGCCATGATCACTGAACTTGTTTGTAGATTGCATGACTGCAATGTGCAGTCATGGAGCTCATACTGCTGTTGACTCCAATCTTTTCTTTATCAAAATATTGCTATTTCTGTGTCTTAAAAGGTAGCACTCCTTTCCTTCCTGTAAGGCAGTAAGACAACATAAAACAGTAAATATTGAAGTAAACAGGAACAGTAATGCATGTAATTTCTTAATATTTTTAAATGAGTTTGATAACTTTTTTCTTATTGCAGCTATTTTAGAACATTGATGGCTATGTGGTCTTTGGTACAAACAGCTCATGAAACTATTTCTGTCACAGCAATGTAGACAAAAAGATTAGGATTTATCAATGAAGATGGATAGGAATAAAGTGAGAGATACCTTGGCAAAAATGGCTATTCAGGTGGAAAATCAAATATTGTCCCAAAAGCACAGGAATAGTGTACATTTACTTACCCTAATGTAGTTAGCATTTATGTAGGTACTCAAGGAGTCAGATGGATTTTTTGGTTTCAAATACACTCTGCTTAGAGGATCTAAGGGCACAAGGAAGATGGAAATTGAAAAGAAAACCCATAATTAGAAGATTTCTATAAAGAATCAAAGACTCGCTGAAGAAAATAATCCATGGTTATTTGGGGTTGTCAAAAGCACTAAAGCATTATGTATGAAATTTTTTCCACTGCAAAGACTCGTCATGTGAAACTAAGGAATACCTACAGTGCATGATGCTGAGCTGTGTAGAAGTACCTCACCAAGCTGCGGACATCAAAGCAATGCTATCAGGTCTAGAAAATGCTCAAGCATGGCCTAATCTGTCTAATCTGCCTGTGCTGAGTATCCAGCTGACCTGCCTAGACTGTGTCTGAAACTTGCTGTACATCTTTGCAGGACGTTAGATAAATATACCAAGTCCTTTGGATTCAGCTTAGATACCTCTGCAGGAAGCTGTACTGTTTCAATGAATACTTGGATTTAATTTAAGAAAAGGCTCCTCCGTGTGGAGTGAAATCAGCTATGTGCTTTTTCATCAATGTAACGTTCACTAAAAGAGGCTGCACTGTGTGATTCCTATCCTTCCCCTCAGTCCTGTGTTCTCCTTTGACAGTTTGGGAACGTTTGTGTGTAACAGAGTGGAGAAAAAATATAGGAACATTTTCCCTTATCATCTTCTTCCTTTCATTGTCTTGGATGACCTAGAATGGAATGAGGTGAAATTCTGTTATCTACAGAGCTGGGGGTTACTAAATTCCACCTGCAAACGCATTTTTTGTTTGCTCATCTGTGGTGATGTGATTCTCCATGTACTAATCTTTCATAATTAAGGCCAGTAAATTCACAATCAGAAAGAGAAAAGGGGGGGAGTGAGATGCCTACGTTGTAGTATAGGGGCACACTTTGGCTTTCTGGCTTTCTCCACACCTTTTCTGAAAGAATACTCTAATGTCAATAAAATGATATGGAAATATTTCTCTACTGAAAAATATTCTTCCAAGCAGTTTGCTTAAATAATTAAGTAGAATCATCAGCTTTCTATTGGTTTGGAAATAGTCTCTGGAAAGCTCCTTTGCAATGCAATTTAGACAAATATTCAGAGATTCTTACATGGGTGCTGAAGTGGAGGGTGGTAAGAAAACACTACCTGATACAGCAAACTACCTGATATTTTCAGGTTTTGATTTTCTTTTGTGACTTTTCAACCTGTTCTTATGAAAAGACAAAAGTTTTGCAAATCAAAGGAAGAGAAGGGTGATCCCAAACACACTTATGTCATTTTCTCCCTAGAGGTGAAAGGAACTTCTTGGGAAGGGAGTGGAGCCATTTCAGGACCCAGGCCTGTGTTATGAACATATATTTCATAAAATGGGCAAATGAATGAATGCCTTTTAATTCAGAGTCTGTGCATGGAAGTCTTGTCCTTTGTGTTAAAAGCACAACATGAAGACTTCTTAGCTTTTTTTTTCTCCCTTAACAATATGAAGGCAGGAAATCTCTCATTCCTTTTCAGCACAGAGTGATTATTAGCCACTTCCACAAGTGCCTCGGGCTACGTGGCCTTGAAAAAACATTCATTTCCTCTCGTTCTCACAGTACCTCCAATTCTGATGTAGCTTGACCCCTACCTTAAAAAACCTCTTCCAAGCAGACTCAACATCCAGTTTAACCATACCTTGGGATAAATTCCTCCAGTATTGAGGAGCAGCTAAATCAGTTGCAGAATTTATGAGACTCTTCCAATTCCAATCAGATAAGAAAAAGCTCTTTTAGAATAGCGATCTTTTAAAATTAACAGTCTTGATTACTTCTGAAATAGAAAATCACTGTACACTTAGCTCAGAAATGAGGAACACCTGAGCATTGCTCAAGATCCAGAGCCACTGCGCAGTCACTGCACACAAATGGAAGCAATTAGCTTACTCCCGAATGACAACTACCTTGGAGGTAATCATCTTTTCCTCAAGAATGGCAAAGCCTGAAAGTCTGAAGCTACAGGAGAAAGACACAGATGGTGGCTGGAAGGCTGAATTCATCAACGTTTGCAAAACATCTTGAAATGCAGCAAGGCTGTTAAGCACTTGTAATTGCTGACAAAAAATGCCACCTACAATAATGACTGAAGCAAAGTTACTGCTGTTTTCTTCCATGCATCGAGGAAGTCTGGAACAGTTCTCCCATTAATGCACTGGTTAATGCAGAAGAGGCTTCCTTTAACTCCATCTTTAACAAATTAATACTGGTATGAATTGACCAAGCTGAAGGGAGTTAATGATCTGTAGCTTGCCCCCATGAGACTAGCCCATATAGGGATCACATCATAGAACGGGTGGCACTGCCAGACAGCTTCCCCTATGCTGGCAACACTGGAGTTTCATCCACTGCACAAACATTGCTTTGTCATGAAGACCACCAGCTTCACCCCATTGCATAAGCTCTACCCTACTTGAGTTTGTTTTTTTCTTCCTTTGTGCTAAATTCTTTAGAGCATGGGTATGTTTGTTTTTGTAGCATTTCCAAGATAAGTCACTTGTTTGTCTTAGATCAGTCCTAGTTACCTTACTGACAGTAGGACCAAAACAGCGTAAGAAGGGTTGTCCCTATGGCATTTCTCTTTCTTGGGCAGGAAAAGAAGCTGAATATGTTTTGGAGGCAGGCTGCTGTCCCACTTGCAGCTCAAAACAGTCATACAACTTTTAGATATCAAAACATTTTGAAATTCACTCCTGTTTTGCTTGGTTTTGTTTGCAGTCTCTAAATCAAATATGAGTACCGGTATTCTTTGATAAAGATTGTAACACAGGACAGAGAAGAATCCGGACTGTATCCTCAATCTATGCCCGGTAGGGAATAGGCTATTAAATTTGCAAATAACACAACTGCCTCAAAAGACTTCACGTACACAGTACCTGTAAACTACATTGCATTTTTTACTTTTGTCTGAATCACGTCCCAGTACTTCCATTACAGTCCAGGATTTCCCAAATCTAACTGATTTATGATGGTGAGCACTCCTGTATTTTAAAACTTGCTTCAGCATTACAAAATAATTTCATTGATGCAAAGGGAATTTTTCTTAATGTCTAAAAATGAGGTTTGCCTAATATCCACTTATTTTTTTAATTATGCAACCTAACATTAATTAATCAATTATAACACTGGCTATTGACAAATATAGTAGTTATGATAGTGGTGTCTACAACTAGAACACATTCTGTCAAATCACATGAAAATACAGAAATTCTTTTATGAACACGCATTGAATTTGCCTAGGAACAAACTTCTCTTTTTCTTTCTGCTGTGCAAATATGATTTATATCTTTCATCTCTTAAAGCCTGTTGGGAATCCTGTTGCCTGGGAACAAATAAGACACCAGGGAGTTCAAAAATCCTCAGCATCAAGAGAATGGTTTCCCAGCATCTGTCTGTAAGCCTGTCTAAGACTGTGCCTTGTTCATATGATTTAGATTTAAGTTTCCCCTTATCTTTAAATGGAGTGTCACAGCCAGTTTTAGCACAAGCAACTCAACAGCAGCTTGTGTATTTGTGGACCTGACCCACCAGGTGCTTTGCATCCTCACGTTACTGTCAGTCTGCTCTTCTGCAGTGACTGCTTTCATGCAGGCTCTTGCCTTGAGCGTTCTTTTTAGGAAAAAATAAGGAGTAATGTCCAGGTATCTTGGATGTGCGTCACACACAGATACTCACTGAACAGTGTTTAGCCACTTGTCCCTCTGTGAGCAAAAGCCCATACCTGCTCTGAAGCACCACAGCAATTCTAGTTTAAGGTGGAAAAGTGGAGTAGGAAGGGGAAAAAACACAGGTGTTTGAAGCTGATTGCATACTGTAAGGATAAGTGGCCAGGGCTGCAGGAGACAGCTGGTGAAGGTACAAAATAAGATGGTGAAGAGGGAGCATTGGGACTGGTTTTCTACAACAGGAATGTAATTGTGATGGAGTCCAGGGTAGGACCGGCAACAGAGGAGGGCAGAATCCTGTAAGGGGATGGCAGGGGAATGCAGTCGAAGATATGGAGAGGGCTTTCACAGGACCAGAGTGTGGCATCTCAGTCAAGGGGAGGCATAAAAAACAGTGACCACAAGGAGCAGTCTGGCCACTTGCCTTGTCCCCTCACTGGGTGTATTAGTATATTATTATAAAGCAAATAACACTCAAAGCTGACAGAGGAATCCGAGCATTTGTATATGAATGTTGGCTATTCTACACTGCAAACAAAACACCTTTCATAGAAATGCAATGTTTCCTGCACTTTGGAGTTCTCCATATATAACTGATTTCAGCAGGCAGTCATTTTACTCAGGCTGGTGCCTGCCTGGGTAGTATCTACTAACACTAACCTGCCCCATGCTCTGTGTGACAGAATTATCTGTGGTGAAGTTATCTCTTAGAAAATGAGAACATCCTCCCCACTGCAGAGGGTGGAGCAGGCAGGATGGGGCATTTTTAGAGATAATCCATCAATTCCAACGTCACTTGTTACCACAGGTGACACGCCAGTGCTGGGAATGGAAAAGCTGACATGGGTGCACTAAGCAGTAGGTTGATATTATCTGAGCAGGAAACCAGAAGGACCGCTCTATTTAATGATGCTGATTGTTTCCAAGCCCTTTTGGACTGGGCGTGGGTGTGTGAGTATGTATTATGACTGCGCGCCTCGATCCTCAAAATACCTTCTTTGAACAAGCTTGGTGCTAACACACACCAGACCTTTTGATTTCTGTCAAGGAGGGTTACAAAGCGCCTGTCAAAGAGTAGCTGTGGTGCACATCGGCAGCAAGCTTTGACTGAAAATGTGCCTTGGAGTCAGCTGTGCATGCTGACTGGCTGGAAGTGAGAACATGAAGGCATTCTGACTCTCAAAACTCATAAGCATCAACAGAGGCCAGCTGTTGTGACCCAATTCAAAACACATGCAGCAGTGAAGCAGACCTTCCTGCACTCACAAGGTGCTCCCGAAGGTGAACCCGGTGCTATAGGCACTGTGGGAAGGGAGATATCCTTCTGAAAATGTTGCTCATCAGGCAAAAGCAGGCTTGGGTGACATTCTGACCATACTGCAGTTGACGGCAAGCTCCTGTTTTTGTCAAAGGGGTCAGGATTTCAGCCCCTGTGCATACTCTGTTGACGCTGGGCCAAACTGTTGGGGCTACTTAGTTTTCTGATTCCTTGGTAACTGATAACTTGCATTCAATTGCTTTCATCTATTTAATTCCCTTCAACATTCCTCTGTTTTACTTAGCTGCATATAGCTGTTTGTTGAGATAGATGAACTGACCCTGAAGTCAATGGGAATTTTGCTGGTGGCTGAAAGGAAACAAGGACTCCACACAATGCATTTTTTTTCCCCAACTACGTATCGCATTTCTGAGGTTAATCTAGCAGCTGAAGGCCATCATTTCTCATTCATTTGACTGCAAGGTCTTTGGGTGGTGTGATCAAATTACAGTGCATTCAGGCTTACAGGGAGAAATCTTGTCATTCTAAGTGTGTGAATTTGCATGACTGACATGTAACATAGTCCTACAAGGACATTATAGAAATTATTCGAAAGCAGTTTCCTGGTTGGTAGGACATGCTGTAATTTTAAAAAGTGTTCTTCGTTCCAGATCTAAGCAAAAAGTTGTGTTTATATTTTGCTGCGGGATGATTCCCCAGCATTTAGAATCACTGAACTTTTCCACTTTGACACTGTCAAAATATCACAAAAAACACAATACTTCATGTCTAAATTTAGTGCAATATTTAAACTTCCACAACCTATTTTGAAACTGAACACAAAACGATTAATAAAAGAACTGGAATATCTTAGCATCCCTCCCCAAAATGGTATAAAAATAGTTCAATTTCAGAGATATCTGTATTTTGAAGGAAAACTATTCCACTGAAAAGTTTTCAATCACCTCTAATTATAACAAACCAATTGTTATTATGACAGAAATAAATAATTTGGGCTGATGAGAATACAGAAGCAGTATAGCAAAGCAGTAGCAAGTTTACAGCAACAATGAAGAAGCACTATGTTTTTATTAAGGTAAACGTATTTCCACAAAGCCATGCAGTGCATGGAGAAGAAAAATAATTAAAACAGAATGAAATGGACTTCTGAAGATGGAAGTCCATTATGAGAAAGGGTAGGATGCAATTTCTCTTTCAGTCTGGGCCACTTAATGTTAGTGGCCTATATCTTTACCTTTTTTTTTTTTACCCACAATATCTACTAGTTTTTTTTACCCACAATATCTACTAGTTTGACCCAGCTAGAGAGAATTCAGTGATGGGCTGCACTCTGCTTGATGGTGCGGGCTTTGATACAGGCAACAGCCTTGGTCCTCTCACTCTCCAGATCAGGGGAGCTACTGTGAGGCATGGCATATCCATCTCAACCCATTTGCCTGAGCTGTCCTCCAGAGAAAACCAGCCTACACCTAGGCTGCATTTCAGCGTGTGGTTGGGATGCAGCCAAAGTGTGCGTCTAATGACTACAGTATCCAGGCAGAGTCCTGCACTGCTCAGTCCCCCAGAAATGGATTTTTGCTTGCTTTCTACATAGGCTACAAAGACGCTTATGAATAGGTACACAACAATGAAAGATAAAGACAACTAACTTTTCATGGCAATACATTCCCAAAGCAGACTAAATTTCATAGTAGGGCTAGGTCACTTACTTGGCAAAATTGTTTTATAGCGGTTTTTAGTTCCATGACTCGGGATGTCGATTTCTTTGGGATCCACAAAATTCATTGGTATTTCCTATAAAAAATAAATTAAATCAGATTGGTGTTTCCAAAGGAACTGTACAGGAAATTATCCCCAGAAGGCCATCTGCTGTTACACAACTGTCTTTTGACATCAAAGTTATTAAGAAAAAAGTGGTTCCCACCTCAAGCCTGTCAACACTTTTCCTTTAATAAACACAGGAGTTGCATACTGAAGGGGTGGGTGACTTCCAAGGAACACTTCTGATGAATTATTAAAGGCAAGGTTTTTAGAAGATTAGGAGATATGTTAGAAAACACAATAGTACTAGAAAAGTGGAGTTGAAAAGGGCAGTATCATAGCAGGAAAGAGCAACATTTTGCATGACTGGACTGAGAGCTTTCAAGATAATATATGACAATGTATATATTTAAATTCTGTACAAAGCCCTTAACAATAACAATTAAAGATCTCACTTGCTTTTTATAGCAATGATTAGTCCTCTGCACACAGTAACTCAAAAGTGCAAAGAAAAAAAAAAGTCTACCTTGATTCTCATTTTGAATTTTTAGCCTTGGAGCCACATTATCTCCCTTAAATCTGAAGTTGTGAAAATAACTGATGTGGCAATCTGACTTGAACAGCTTACAGTTACTGTTTTTCAAATTGTTTTCCAGAATGAAAAGTAAAAATACTCATAATTTTCACTGAAGAAAATGCTTCACTTGGTCTAAGGGGGCAATAGGCATTTTGAGGTCTCAAAATACCTTTAATGTTCTTATAGTTAAATGAAAAAAAACCCAAAACTTTGCAAATGGCATAATAAAACAGTTGTTTCCCCCCCCGCCCCCCAGTGATTGACGTTTACAAGCCAAAACATGAAAGATGTTTCAGTTGACTCCAATCTTCATTTTTCCCTGATATATTTTTGGCCAGCGCTGTTTAAATTATCTTAGTGTGAGATGGAACATGATCTTTGCAAAATTAATACTTCTACTTAAGAGTAATTTCTGGAGACTTCAGAACTCTGTTATTAGCCTGGGATATTTATCCAAAGAGACAGTGGCATATTATATAATTGCCTCTTGCAGACACATAGGAACTTGAGGAGGCATGAAAGGTATGTTCTTACCCTGTACAGTGTGGACTTCTTTTGATTTGCACCACTGGAAAATTTACTGAAGTGTTTCCTCCAGAATCAGTCAGTTCCTAACTCCAGAGACCAAGGCCTGACCAGGACTTCAGCAAAGATCAAATGCGTGGCCACCATCCTTCCACACTTGGCTCCTGTGTGCTTTTGTGAGACAAGCAGGGACATGGCACTGTTTTGTTCTAGATCTCTTTCTTGCTCTGAGTCCTCAACAGAACAAGTATCTGCCTCACTTTTCAGGTATGCAAGAACTGTGCTGTTAAAATACATTCTCCTTGCAGATTCAATTTAATTTCCCTGCACCGCTGTCCATGTGATGCCTGTGCTAAGGGAGTTATCAGTTGTAAGGCTCCACTCCTGCATAAATCTCATCTATTTCCTCCATCTCTTCTCTGTCCTACTTCTGATGCCCTTTCCCCTTTTGTATCCATCTCTATCTTTCCCCCCTCCTCAATGGCCACCTCTATGAGGATCCTCTATGAGGATCTTCCCCTTGGACCTTGGGCTCTGAAGGGTGTTAACTAGTTTGGGTTCTGAGCACTCAGCTAGTGGCTGAGACTCACTGGTCCTGTGAACTCAGTATTAACATCACTGGTACTCTGCTTCTGAAATGTTTTGTTGCTGAACTGAACAATAAGAGAGAGCAGTACATTAAGCTTTTGTCTAACAGGGTCTATGCTGGTCATCTGAAGAGTCTGGAAAGAGATGTGAGGAAGGGTCCTCTACCTGCACAAGTGACTGTGGTCAGTGAGGCTTTTCCAGTCACCTAGCTGTCTCCTTGTTGATGCCTCTTGAAATGTTAGGATAGTTCATTAGTTGGCCAGTTACTGACAGATGGAGAAATGCTACTGAGCAGAAAACAGGAATGTATTTCTTTGGGCCAACAAGGTCAATTAATAATATTAATCACTTACATCCTGTAAACACTCTGTAGTCAGGGGGCTCCTCCCAGTATTAAGTACTTGTGAGGCCAAGGGCACAGACAGAAATCTGCCAATATAACATGGATCTCAGCCACAGACAGGTCACACTTATTGTGAGGCTGGCTATGAAATGCAAGAGAGGATTCCAGAACAAAATTCAGGATTTGATGAGGAAACCATCCTGCTAGTGCAGGGATAGATAAATCCAGATGATTGCAAAATGCATGAACACGTGAATAAGCACACAAATTGTGTAGATAACTAGACAATACATAAACTGTTCTACATATATGTATGACATATTTTAATAATTAGAAATTTATAAGCTGCAAGCAGTTGCACTCATGTAACTATAAATGCGTATGCACATACACTTCTGTTCTTGGGCTGCTTCACCTATCTGGGTGATACTGTTCAAATAACAGGTATTTTGGTTCATGTATGGCTGTTCAAATGCTGTATTTCTACTCATACATGTACAGAGATAAGACTTGGGTCTCTGAGGGCATTCCAGAAAATGTGGCAAAATTTAGGAAAATGTAGGCAATCCAGTTCAGGGTTTGTTATATTCATCCCTCCTTTTTGATGAGAGTCAAGTTTTACAGATTCAACCATCTCACACTTTCCCATACAGGACTGCACTTTCTGACATTCCAGTGTTTCAAGAACTGAAATTCCTCTGTTTCATCACCAAATTCTGAAGTTCTTTTAAGTAGTAGTAGTTCAAGCTACTAAGCAAATGCTTGCTGGGTAATTTATGTTTCTTCTTCATTGCAAATCAGGTACTTTCAAGTAAAAACATCCAAACTTTCTGCCAACAAAACAAACAAACATACCAAAAAACCCAACGACAACAACAAAAACCCAAGGAAAACAGAGGAAGAAAATAGCACTTTTGTCTTAGTAAATATTGTGGAAAAATATTTTGAACATTTGATACGGACAATTAAAAAGCAGAACTAATACCCCTCTAAGATGCTAATTAAAACAATTCTTTAAACCAAACATAACTCAAAAAGATCACCTTTCAGTTTTCCATTGAAAACTTCGAACATAATTTCTCAATTTTCAGCATAGTGGATGGTTTTCATAGGAAATAGTAATTCTAGTCTCAAAAAGACTTTCTTGTTGTATTTTCTTAGCTAGTTAAAACAAGCTGACTGAGCAGAATGAGTGAGGGTTATATATTGTGTGCTTTATATGCTTAACGTTTCTACTAAAGCTATTATCTGTAGCAAGGAAGACGTTATTATCTGTAGCTAGGAAGACAGAAATTGTGCAGCAGCCTCATCTTAAAAGACATTAAAAAAAATCTGAAACTGGAACAGAAAAATCATGATCTTCAGTATAATTCTCTGGAAACACGGAATGGCCGAAGTTGTATTGTGCCCTACTGAGAGGAGAATAAAATACGAGTATCTGTTGACCCAAAACCAAGCAGGGATGTTGTGTGAGAGGATCTGGGCACGTGAGATTCTATGGATAGGCCAGGTTGTTAGGATACAGTTCATGCAGACGTGGGAACTGAAAACATGAAAATGTTGTTTCTCCCAGCCTTCCAGCCTAAGCCACAGAATGACAGAAAATGGACAGTATAAATGGTGGTAAAAGAATATTGGACACTTAGAATTTTTTTCCACATGCAGTCTAACCAGTTGCCAGTAAAACAACCAAGTGATTTATTTTTCCAAAGCAAATAACTTTCACACTAAACCTTGTCTCTTTAAAAGAGAGAAAGAAAAAAACAACAAAAACTGGACTGTTTCGTAGGGATGTAATTAGTCATATTGAAAACTAGTCTTAGAACAAGATGAAACTCACCATCTTCCTCACTGACTCACACGCACAAATTGTAAAGAAAACAGAACTCCAAGGAATCACACCCTGATACTTATTTAATAAGAATTGAAAGGCTTCTATGTCTTTGTTAGACCTGTGTCAATTTTGCCTGTTTGGTTTGCTGATGAGTTACAAGAACTAAAAACTTTAGGCTAAGGTTGGGTTGAGTAGTTGGGTGTGTTAGATGTAACATGATGGAAAGTGCAGCAATGACAGCATAGTAGCAAAGTGCTAGGCTGCAGCAAGTAAGGGTTTGCCCAATTGCAACAGCCATGGACAGAGAAATAAAGCAAAGAAGCTAGTTACTTTTGGAAGGCCTCAGGTACACAGAGATCTCCAGCAACATATTCTTACCTCCACTGCTAACCCTTAAATGAGGTCTGGGAAGGGGTAGATCCTGGCTCCACCCCTTCCAGTCACTCAGGTGAATTGTCCCTGGGTTAGCCCTGCCTTTCTACCAGGTGCTCAGTCACTGCTTCAAGCTGTGACTTAGCATTTCCAGTACAGTTAGGTTTGGCAGATCTTCTACCCTCTGATAGCAAGGTTTCTGAGAGAACTGTAGCAGTGGTATGAGCCTTTCTTTGTTTCGAACTGGCCACCCCAGGGTGTTCTTTTAGCAAAAAAAAAAAACGAAAAACAAAAAAAATTGAATATTCATCCATGTTTACTTTCTCGATATTGATGATTTTATAGGCTTCCATTAGAAGCTTTCCTAGTCAGGAGTCCTTGACTGAGTCTATTTAATTTCTCTCGATACAGAAGCTGCTCTACCTTGTGATGATATTTGCCATACTTGTTCATGTGCTTTGGGATGGAGTAATCAGAACAGCTTGCATTTGTGACCGTTATAATTTTTCCACCATTGTAAAGATGTTTTCTATTTTATTCTTTACTTCCTTTATCATGAGTTTTAGCTTTGTATTTCAGTACCCACTGAAGTATGGAGAACTATTTCCCTCTGAACGCATAATGTCTTATTTATCAACCCTGAATTTCATTTACCTTGCCACATTCATATAGTCCTTCTGGAACTTCTATGAAGTCAATTTCTGATTTTACTACCATTCATAATAGAATATCATCATCAAACTTTGTCACCTTACTATTTAGCCCCTTTTCCAGATGGCTTTTGAGCATCTCGGTCAGTTTCAGCTCCAGAGTAGATGTCTCTGAGATTCCAGTGATGACCTTCTTTTACTCTAAGAAGCATCTATATATCCTACAAATCTTTCCTATGCTACAAACTCTGTGTTGATTCTTCCCCACTGTATTGCATTTTTTCATATATCTATTGGCATCTTTCTCTATCATAATTCATTGCTATTTCTCTGACACATACATCAGATTTACAGATCTATAGTTATCTGGATCTCTTCTGGAGCCCTTCTGAAGAGGACTTGTTACTTTTGGCTTTCTGACTCCTCAGATACTGGGACCCAAGTGCTAAGTTATACCTGCCCTGTTAATACATCAGTAATTGCATATATGAAATCCTCCAGGACTCCTGGGTGAATACCAGCTTATTCCAGTGATCACCTTTTATGCACTTCATTGATCTGTTCTGTTCCATTAACACTTCAATGTCAGACAGACCCTCTTGTGATCTATTTTAATCTACTTCTACCACACAAGTAGGAAATTCCACACATTCTTCTATGCTCGACCACAGATGTAAATAACATAAACACTCTTCTCCTATTGCCTCACCTTCTCCAAGTCTCTTTTTTATTCCTTTGATCTTCTATTGATCTTTGTACTCTCTGTTTCATTTTGTGCTTTTGATCTACTTAAAAATAAAGCTATAAGGTTTTCTGGAAATTCAAAACTTTTTTTTGGCCTGCCTTATTCAGCTTTCACATTCAGCCAGCTTCCGTTTACACTCAACTCTATTTCCTTTATAAACATTATCTCCTTATATCTGATAAACTTTTTTATCTGTCTCTTTTGCAATTCTGGTCTTTTTCAAATCTTCTTACAGTAATGTATGTTAATAATGTGTTTTCCATGAGTCAGTTTTCCTGCTGTGATTTGTTTCATCCTGTTCGCTGTCTTTGCTGCACATTCCTACCTTTTAAAACATATTAAATACACTTATAGGAGTCTTTTCTGGTTTGTTTGTTTGATTTTTTTTTTTTTGGGGGGGGGTCTTGAGTATGTTAGGCCCATAGTATGGAGTATTTGTTAAGGACATGTTAGACTGACTCAAGAGCCGCTTCTCTTTTTGCGGTGTCTGCTCCAAAAATGTCATTTGCAGTAACTAAAAGTTTACTCTTTGAATTACAAACATTACTAACATAGATGATGTTTACAGGGGGATGAACAAATTCTCCAATTATTACTGTGTCTTCTGTCATCACATCCTTATGATCTCTCTGAAACTGTCACAGTGTTACTCCTGGATGTTAGTACCACAGCTCTAATGCAACTTTCACCTCACCCATGAATGGAACAGGAATCTGTGTTATCTACTGCTATAGATAACAGTTATCTATGAGTTATTTATTTATTGCAGTTGAGTTCAGATTTCTAAATGTGAAACACCACCTTGGAACAATCTAATCCTCCTTCAGAAATGTTTTGTACCTTGATATTAAAATGTTGCCCAATTCCTTTTTTTCTACAGTTTCTGTTGTGCCAATTATCACAAAATCCTCATGT
Organism: Alectoris magna; assembly: GCA_030625065.1. Lineage (NCBI taxonomy): Eukaryota > Metazoa > Chordata > Aves > Galliformes > Phasianidae > Alectoris > Alectoris magna. The sequence goes on along the minus strand of CM060560.1, from coordinate 162,393,356 downwards.
AAAGATTGTTAAACTCACCATGAATTCTGTTTGAAGTAAATGAGAACATGCAACTGCATCTCGAAGCTGCTGCCTTGTCAGAACGCGACCAGCTGACTGCAGGTATTCCATGGCCACCTTTTCTCGTGGAGTTGGCACAGCAACGAAAGGTTCAACACTTCCCAAACTACTCATATCCAAAGTTAGAGAGACATTGGATCCTCGCCTGCATTAGAAAATGATTAAAAGTTATTTTAAAATTAAAATTAAAAATTAAAAATTAAAAGTAAATCCCATACCCACACACCTGATGCTGACTGTGTAATCTGTGTAGTCACTGCAATATTTTGATGTACGAAAAGATTAGTTTCACTGGAACACTGGGTGGCCAGAAAATCAAGATTTTACAGATCATCCTACATCTTGAATCCAACAACTGACTCTTCAAGAACAGTCTGCTATGGAGGAACTTCAGATTATTCTTAAAAGTAGAAAATGCTTCTGGTATGCTACTTAATCTTTCTGTATGCTAAATATGCAAGTGGTATGTTAGTAAGGAAGAAATATTTCACAGAAAGGGAATGTACTTGTAGCATATATGTATAACAAGCTGGAAATAATTCATAGATGTCAGCTACATCTTTAAGTATCTACTCAAATTAAATATAAAATGTGGAGGGGAAAATGATAAAATCAGAAGAAATAAGTGGAAAGGAGCTGCCAACAACACGGACACCAAGTTAGTAGACAGCGTCATGGGTGAGGTAAGCAACAAGTGAGAAGCAAAAACAGCACTGAACAACAGGAGAAGGAATGGTCACAGACTTAGAGCACTTATTCAGAAAAAATATGGGAAAATAAAGTTTGATTCAATCATATTTTTGAGCTGTGGAAATAGAAATAAAGCACATTTCTGTGTTTGGTGTGACTGCTAGACCTTTTGTTGCTCTCTCCAAATCACATGTAAAGAAACGTTTTTCCTAGTTTCAACTCATTAATCAAATGTTACCTACTCAGCCCTTAACTTGAGGCATATTGATGGTGCTAAATCCATGCTCTTTTAATTGCGATGACTAAGATCACATCTTTAGGCCTTAATCAGAGTTTCTGTATTTACTAATCAGAAATTGGTACTGTGAAGTCTATGAGTTAGCCATCTATCTCTGAATTGGGCTACAGATACCCTGCTCAGTGCAGACATGTCTCTAACGTCTACCAAACAGCAATGTGAACACAGAGATGTGACAACACAAGTTTTATCCCCTTGACTGTAATGCATACTGGCATATATTATTATAAATACCACACAAGCATAATCAGTGAGGCAACTGTTATCAGTACTGGGGGAATGCTTTCCATTAGTGTGCAGCAAAAGTTGTGTTCACAGTTGCCTGTTACTCTCCTCTGGTTATTAATGGGTGGCCTAAGGATATTCGAATGTACACACATTCAAGTAAATTATTTGTCTTTTCTAATGCTGTGACTGAACTTCATGCTGTGTTGCTCTTCTCAGCTTTCAAATCTTTTTTCTGTCACCAGAATAAGTATACTCTGAGGGTTTATTGCTTTCTTCTCTGGTTGTAACCATACTAGCAGAACACTTTGTTTTGTTCTGACACAGCTTTGATGCACTTCCCTCTCTCTTACACATGTCAACAGATCCCTTAGTAACTTTGTTTTAAATTAAGCCATTTCTATCATGTCATTCTGCATGAATAGAAATGATTTCAGCCACCCACTTGCCACTTAGCAAAACATAAAACTACAGTTGCAAGGAAAAGAGACCACCTGATGGAACCAGTGAATCTCAGATAGAGCCATAATGTCCATGAGCCTATTTCAGCTTAAATTATGAGTGGGTGACAGCAAGAAATGTGCTGTCCAAGCACACAGATGGTTACAGTGAGTCAGCAACAGAAGCTGTGGTGGGAGAGAGGCAAGATGGAGCAGAAGTGGTTGCAGACAGCTGGCCGCCTCCTGGGTTAGATAGGGACAATTTTTGTTGGCAGAGGGAAGATGGAGGGGTAGGATTCTACTAATTCACCTAGGTGGAATGCAGGGCTGAAGGAGCATATTGAGCAGAAATTATGAGCAGCTGTTATATGATGTGTGATCTTACTCTATCACACAGAGGTCCCACAAGGTGGATGCTCTCTGCAGGCTAATCCTGGCTCATGTACCTGAGACACTTCCTGAGGGACCATTCCTGTCTGTAGGACAGACAGTCCCTCAGACATTTGTCAAGGAAAACATCCTGTTAGACCTCTTTCTCATAAAAGCTTAAGCACCTCTTCTGACCATGACTAGCAATTTATTCCACGGGAAAGGGCTGTCCCTCAAACAGGTGGCTGAGGGTTTCTATCACAGAACAGATCTTTTGAAAATAAGCCAGAAAACTACAGAAGAGGTGCGAAATGAACCACTCCCGCACTGTTCAGACTATCTTTGGTTGAGAAATGGGTAGCAATTGAGATCCAGCTGTACTTCTGGAAGAGTCTACTGAGATTTCTCCATATAGAGGAAAAGCATTCTCATTGTTTAGCAACAAAGTACAGTGAAAATGTTAATATTTTCTTTGGCTTTTACATTGTTATAACTGACAGTCTTGGCAAAAAGGCTATTTCCTTTCTAACAACAACAGAGAATATACCTGGTCTAATTATAACTTTGAGTTTATAGCTTTTACCATTTATGAGGATTATTGACGAATACCAGTGTTGAGAGTCAAAGAACTTACTCTGGAAAGAAAAAGTAGTTTTAGCTACATATTTAACACATTGAAATCTATATACAGAATAAATACTGAACAGAGGACAGAAAATAACTACCTAAAGGATAGCAACCTTTTTAGAAATTCCATTTGAAGGCATAGGATGGGTAATAGCTGTGAAAGTAATTCTTCCACAAAAATGGGCAACTCAACACTTTCAAGAAGAATGCCTAGGTTAATAAAAAGCTTTTAAGAATGTTTACGCTAGCTAACTATTGCCAAGATTAATATTAATCATATTGACTACTGAATTCTAGACCATACTGAGGGACAGAGCTGAAAACAGGACATTTCTGCATGATGCTGAAAGACCTGGGAGGACAAGAACTCAATGTATTCTTTATGTTGTAGTGTAAGATGCTTGTAGTCTCAGATTCTGCTCTGGACTCTTGGATTTTCTATGTTCCTCTCGTAGTTAAATTGTTCACTTTCTGTAGAGAAGAGTAGAAAGCATGTTAAGCAGCATGCCTTCCTTTTCTTATGCTATTGGAGGCAACGCACAATGGATCAATGGGATCACTGACACTGCTAGTCAGATAACTAATTTTTCTTGGATCCCTCTAAATGCCCTGGCTACATTTAGGTATCCTCCCATTGCAAATTACAGCAAAGAAGGCATATGCTTATTTTTTCCCCTTATTTCTGAATATTTTCAATTCTATGTCACAATCCTCTACAAACAGCTTTATTTTCTGTGCTCTGCGTTAATAGCCGGGGCCAATTAGAGAAGACTGATTTGTTCCTTTGAGATCAGAGTCCCCAGACCTGGAAAACCTCAAGCTTCTGTCTTGGTGGCGATGTGCATCATGTAAGGGATCTATAAACATTCGTGACAACATCTCATTAAAGTCGGCTCGAGACTAACTCTTCCGACACTTCATCAGCTGGGACAGCCACATCATTACTGGGTATTTGAATAAGTGCAATCAGGAAACCACTTGTGTCTGTGTATTGTCTAGTACCTCAGAGGGGGGCCTACTACATACTCACTGCTCTCTTTTCAATAGGGCGATAGGAACAAGCCCACTGATGAGAACCCACTGGAGGATTTTTGATGGTACATTTATTGATGCTGACTCTATTAGAAGTCAAAGTTAAAAAAAACAAAACAAAAACAAAAAAAAACAACAAAAAAACCCCCAGCAATGTTTGTTTTGTTTGTTTCAAAACTCCCAAAAGGAAGCTCCACCTGTCCACCTCGGGGGGCCGCCAGGTTTCTAAAGCCTATTAATCATTAGCAAGGTCATTTCCAGGTCTTCCATGACCCTAAAATTAAGCCACGGTTGGTGATTATGACAATCCAATTACCCGACACAATTTTTCCCAGTTGATTATTTAAGCTGGACAACTTCTTTAAATACACCTTTTCATGTTTATTCAGCACTCTCGAAAAACACAACGCCCAGATTCCCAGTCCCTAGCGGGCCCTGGTGCCTCCCGGTGCTGGGGTGAGTGGCAGGGCCGCAGCCCGTCAGCAGCCATTGCCCTTCGACCCTGCCATTGCAGGCACAGGAGGTACTTCCGCTCCGTATGCCCTCCTCACCCCGCCACTACGCCCCTGAGGCTGATGGCAGGCCTATGTCAGCCTCGGGTGGAAGGAAGCCATTAACAAGTGGGAAGAGCAGTGCTGGCTGTGGCTGCTAGGGAGGGAGCTGCTTCATGCCCAGAGATCCTTTGTATGCAGGGATGCTCAGCAGGACTTCTCTCCCTGTGTTTTATGGCAGGGAAACCACCACTGTTTTCCCATGAGTTTGATTTCTGTGGTATTCTTCTGGTCTATATGTGGGTCCTGGTGCTCAGATCTTGCTGGGGTACCCAGTGAGCATTCAGGTGGGCTGTAATTGCACTGAAGAAGCACAGTTAGGCACACGGCTTCCACCACTTACTGCCTTACTGATGCCTTTTCAAGTGTCAGAATTGTCTTGCTTGTCTAGTTTCATGTTTCAGTGGAATAATTCATAGGAAAACAAATTTAAATTCACAAAATTAGGCAATTGAGAAACCATAGGACCCAGCTTTCCTGCTGATCTTCAAAATTGCTAAGAGGAAAGGGTCATGAAGATGAACAAATGGATAAATGAAGCTGTTGTGGGGTGGGGATGTGAAAAGCTCAGCAAATCAGAAAAGTACATAATGTTGTTCTTGTTAGTAATCCTGTATTTTGAGATAAAATAAATAAAAAGAGAGTACTGAATAACTCCCATTGACTTCATAAGGAAAAATCAGATCCTGTGTTAAAAAAAAAAATAATAAATAATAAAGTAGAAGAGAGGAAATACGCAGGGGTTAAAAAATCTTTGAAAAGGACTGAATATATTGCCATTCCCTATTAGCCTTGGGCAAACAGTAAGACAGACCTTCTAACATAAAACTGAGACATTTCTTCACAAATCCAGATTATACAATGTCCATTATAGTCAGTCGTCAGAAGACCAAGTGATGACTCTCATTTGAAGCAAAATATAACTGGATAAATGTTAAAGTAACATTCGCATTGCTGTTAAATAATTACATCTAATAAGCATAAGAATAGCTTATGCATTTTTCACAAATGTTACTTTCTCTGTACTTGATAGTGTGAAATATGCAACACTTTGTACTGGTCACATTACTGGATGCTTAGGGAAAGCAGGGTGAATGAGACTATTATTACATTAATCGGTGTCTTAATCTCTAGATTTTTCCTGCTCATCAGCATATTATTTCAAACAAATCTTCTAAGCATGTGGTAAAACTCCTTTACTAATAACCTAAACTGTAAAAGAGAAGATTCACTTTTTCTAGGTCTACATTTTTTGTGGAATGGTCGAGCTCGAGAGTTTCAGTTTTCTGTTATGATACAACACATGTTAATGAATATTCTGACAGAAAACAAAAACAAATTATGATAATATTGAAATTCCATTAATGTAATTATCCTCTAATTTACTCCTACTTTCACGAACAAAGGTCAATCAGTATCTTCAGCATAAGTTTGAGAAAACAGTGAATAAAAAAATAATTGTGCAACTATATGAATGTCATCCAAATAATAAACATTGCACATAGAGCATATAATGCACTTTTTATTTTTACGCTGCTAGGTGCTTTATGAAACATTGCTACACCACTTTTACACGTTGTAGCTCTATGATGAAAACTCAGTTTCCCTAATGATCTCTCATTTTCCTGCTAATATTTTGGGGTTCTGTTTAGCTTTCACTTGTATAAGTGCTGCAGATTTTAGGAAATGACTCAGACCTGGGGTTCTCAACACTTCTAAAATCAAACCCACATCACACAAACTGAAGTGCTAAAGACTCAGAAGCTGCAAACAATGAACTAACGAGGGGAAACAAGAATTAGCACTAGAAGCAAGACTAAAACCCAAAGTTCCCTAAATCTACATCATTTCTCAATTTACCTTAAATCATTTTGAAATCATTTGTCACAGCTTTTCTTCTCTAAAGGCAAATTCTCTTCAATTGATTTTAAGATTCATTATTACTGATGTCAATCATTTATTTAAAAACAACAGTAGCACAAGAAAGCAAACTAAATTTGATAGAAAGTCTGTATGAATATAAAATGACTGATTTATGTTGCATTAAAGGGTAATATGCATCATGACCAATCAATGCAGCCTGATACCTAAAAGGACCTATCCCACTCAGTTCATATTTAGTCATTTTGCAGCAAATTTACTATGTATAAAAATAAATAATGAACACAGTTCTTCTGATCATTTCCATCTTCTGCACTATGGTGTGCAGATGGTCAAAACCTGATCTTCCTCCCAGTCCTGACATCCTGTGCCATTCTTAAAACACCAGAGAGTACCTACAGAGCTCCTCTCCTGCCTAGGAACTATGGACTTCTCTTTTTCTATGGGTTTCTGGCCTCAGTTCCAAATAAAATTAATTTTTCCATTCTTACACTTTAATCTTTGTTTGGCTCTGATTCCCTTTCGCTGGAGAGGACATACTGGATGGATAAGTAGATATTGGTCTGATGTTTCCACAAGCATGCTTAACTATTCAATTGTTAATATTACTGATGCTTACAGAACTTCTACATGCATCTGAGATAAATCCTGGAGCCATTTATGTGGGCAATCCCATGTCACCTACCAGAGTAACTCACAGTGAAAAAGAAGTACACTGGATGTAACACTGGGGCTAATATCTATCACCAAAAAGCCATAGCTAGAGGACATTTAAGCTCATCGCTGTAAGAGATGCAATTGGTTGGGCTACACTGAACCTAGGCATTTTCTGGAAGGAAGATCTGCCATTTCTGCTCATTTTTACTCTATCACATGGTTCTCTTCATAGTAGTCTAGTATTATGCTGTTATTTCTTTAAACTTATTTGCCATTTGAACAATTGATGCTTCCTGCCCCCTGCTCTGAGGAAGGGGTTTGGAAGTAACAAGAGCAGACTGTGTGCATGCTAAAAGAAGAGGATATACAGCTACTGGGAAAAAAGGCTTCTGCCCCTCTGCAGTCTCCTAGACTGAAGAAACCTTATGGCAGCACCTGGCAGCATCCTCCAGCCCTCTCTGAGTCCACAGGCACTGATCAGGATCCTCAGCTATAACGTTTCAATAGCTTCTCTGCAAAGTGAAGGCGTTTCACCCTCCAAAGGGTCTGATCTTATTTCCAGAGCCATAAGCAAGAGCAGCCTAATACGTCTAACACTAAATTGCAAACAATTCTCAGGACCTACTCAGTGTTCAGCATGTCAAAATGAACTACGGAAATGGTTTTGACAAGTACTTCTGGACTAAGTTTTAAGCAATCAGTATCTGGTTAGGACAGGAATGGCTCAATATCCTGTGGAGGAAAACAGCTGACAGGAGAGTAGTTTCAACTTTCTCTCTTTTAATCATGCTTTCTAATGTACTGCCAATTCACTCCTGTTCTGCCCTCGATAAGGCTATGGCGCTCTGCTACGGGAACTGACTGTTCAAAAATGCAAAGCTTATACAAGCTTCCATCTTTTCCTGTAGATTATTTCAATGATCGAATTGCATTTTGTCACGCAAACTCCTCTCTCCAGTAAAATTTGAATGGTAACACAAAGCTATATTTCAGACTCATTCTCACATATACATGTTTCTAGCATGGGTAAAAACTGAGTTAAATGTTCAGAAACAAAAATAAAATGAAGATGCTAATTTGTTGTGCTCATTTGAGTTGTTTATTCTGAGCACTGAATAAATGTTTTCTAATTTATGGTTAATTTGCTTTAGACGGTAGAGCTTTAATTGAATGCAGTCCTGTTTATTGCTACTACTAGCTGCTTGCACTGCAGTATTGTTCTATTTCATACTGGAGGCCTCACTGCACAGGCTAACCTGTTTTGTCTCCAATTAATACACATGCTAATTTAAACCAAGCTACAGTGAATATAAACAAAAGTGACTGAAAGAATAGGGAAATAGAAAAGAGAATGGAGAGGAAAAACATTCAGTTGTTAAGGATGCAAAGATTAAACAAAAGCTCAGGTTAAAGAGTTCAGATCATGCATAAGGAAAACCATCAAGAAATGTTAAAAAAAACCCTCACATATTCTGTCTGCTGTATCTTTTGCTTGATTTTTTTTCTGTTTGTTTAATGAAAAATTAAAAAATAAACAATTTTATATCATTTCCAATTTAGTTCTCCTGGGTAGCTGCAGCCCAAGTTCTTCTCACAGCACACACAAGTCTCACTTCTTTGCTAAACATTACAGAGTGCCAAGAGGGTGTTTGCCTGCAGTGTTCAAAGAATTGCCTATCAGGCCTACCTAAGAGAAGGGATCTGATAAATGAGAATGAAGAGATACAACACTATAGCAGAAGATTCGCGGGAGGTGTTTCTTTAAGACTGCATACCAGCTTAGATGATTTTTGTTTTAATAAAACAGAAGTAATCTCAATAAGTCTCTTTAGCATCATGTGTTCTATATGAATTAACCTCACAAGCACAATTTCTACCTCCAACCTGCTGCTCCTTTAAGGAATAAAACACGCAATCCTTAAATTCAAACAAGCAAGAAAATAATCTATTAACATGTTAATGTACTGCAATATACTTTTGAGATAACCAGCCATTCTGGAAAAAGAAATGGATAGAAATATTCTTCATGTAAATGGGCGGAGAGAGTTCTTTATACTGTATCAGTAAGAAAAAACTATTTTTTATTGTTACTTGAAAACTAATCAGTAAAATGAGTTCTTTCCTGGTGCATTTGCCATTTGGGAAAGACAGGAAGGAACATCTGGGAAAAGAGGCGTTTACTACACCCTGTCAACCTTAAGATAATAAAAAAGCACATTCCTTGTTTATTTGACTTGGTCTTCATTATCTTTAAATTACTGCAAGTGTCACAGAGAAGATTTCTAAGCAGACAAATGAATTGTTAGTACACTTTGAAGAAATTTCTGAATGACAGTTCCTGAAGAATGTAAAACCCGCAGGCCCACAGCATTCTTCAACAAAGCTGCGCCATCTATGGACAGTGTCCTCCATTCCTGAAGGCAGCTGGTGCATTCGCTCCATTCAGTGACACAGTGGGCCAAGTATCTCAGGCTGACTGTACAGACCAGAAATCCTTTTAGCTCATACCCTTTGGAAGACATAGTCTCATTTCCAAAGTGACTCATGTGCCTAAGCTATACTGCAAGTTGATGGGATTTAGGCTCTCAAAGACAGGAGTCAGAAATGTACACTCAGGTCTGCAATCTGTTAACCTTTCTCCGTTCTCGGTATTTTCTTCATGATTCACTTCACGTTTCTTCATTAGTTTCCAGCCATGCTTTCTATGGGGATGCTTGCTCAAACATGTACATTAACGCACCAATTACCTGGATTCCTTTTGAAAATGGGGTTTAGGATATCTGCTTGGCTTTGCAATTTGAAATGGAGCAACGCTTGAATGCTTTCAAAAGACAGCTGTAAGTGTCCAATACCAGGGCTTACTTTGCCTTGAACTCTAGGAATTAAATACATCTTTTTAAGTTGCACTGTCAAGCTGTACAGTCCCATTAAGGCCTAAGCAGCAGTTGAGAAGCAGACACGTAAGTGGCTTGGAATTTCTTTCTATGGAGCTCAGTAGATCCCGTAGCTTGTATATGGAGGTCTTGGCCATGCCTACTGCTCACCTACATCAGAGATGTTCCTACAGGTGAATGCATAGGCTGAGATATAGAGAAGGGAAACTTGTCTGTTCTTGTGCCCAGAGGTACAGGCACAGGTCTGAGCAAAGGCTTCCTGGATCTACTCTTCCACATACACTACATCAATGAATTAGTATATGCTGGAAACTTCAGAGGGAATTAATTATAATTCATAGTTCTCTATTAGCAAAGGATTCCTGGCCTCAAAAATCCTAGCAGTGCTTGATATAAATTCACTTCAATTAATTCGAATAGAGAAGGGAAATGTGAGGGGTCTGATAAAAGCAGTGTTACTCTAAACACACACAGAGTAATAAAATAAAGAGAAGGGAGAAGTTATATTTGAAAGAAAATTGAACTGCTCTCCTTGCCCCAGCCTCCACCCCATCTCCCTCACCCTAAATACTCAACATGTAGGGCTCCATATAGCTAATGATGCAGTATGTGTCACATTAACATATATGGAAGGGAGTGATGTAGGCATGAAGCTGGTGTACTATGATGTCAGATCGAAGGTTAACTTGTATCCTGTTTTCAAATAGCCACAAAGAGGAGGTTTAGGGAAAGGACACCAGCAAAGTAAGCAAGAATTACCAATTACTTAATTAACACTGGTACTTTCTGTCAGTATGCCTTCCAGCTTCTGGCTATCTGCAGCTTAGGAACAACTGGAACAAAGCACTGATTGCACATCTTTGTTTCTGGTGGCTTCTCTTCCAAGATTTTCCTTCCAGACAGCAAGCTTTGCTCACTTTACGACCTCTGCAATATCCCAGGACCAAGGAGCTCTGCAGCATGGAGAGTCTGAGCTGGGCAATAGCAAACACATGGTGACCAGAGTGGAATTTAGGCCATCCACACTAGGGAAAATCCTTGTGATAAAGCAGAAAACATTTATTTCATTCTAATCTTATCAGCAAATTGCAAATGCATTCACTGTAGCTGAAGGATTACCCCTGGGATTAAATGCAATACCAGCTTTCTGATTTTCACAATGCCTCCTTCTTTCACAAACCTACTATGTAGTGTGCTCTGAAGGCTAAATTCTCTTTGCAGATACCCCTACAAATCCAGTGAGGCAAAACAAGCTAAGTAGGGTATGAAGTGAAACCGCACCACGCAAATTGGATTTACTAGCTATCCAGTACTTTGCTGCAGCCTCAATTGTTTTCCTTTATTTGTTCTAAGACCACACTGTTATGGCCACTATCAAACACAGGGAAAGGAACTGAAAGCCTTTAGACTGTACGAACATCCTCCAGTGGAATTTGCTACAACTCCGGAAGGATTTGAGACATCTCAGAGAAGAGAGATAGAGCTTCCCAGGGGACAGAGGGGCAGGCTCTGCTGCCTCCTGCTTGCGCTTGCTCCAACTCTCATTGGCAGTGTGGCTTTGCAGGGAGTTGCTGTTGGCCATCCCAAAGCACTGAGATGTAATTCCCTAGAGAAATACTGTGTTTAACGACATTTTTCTGTGTGGGAATTATATACAGCACTTCCCCTTCTGATGCCTATCGCATATTTGAGCAGTCATTTGAAGTTGCTGTGTTCTGTTTTGCTCCTGTTATCAAGATGCAGTATTAACATAACAGAGATAATTATAGCTACCATAAATTAATAACAACAATGTCCACTGTTTGTTAAGCATCAAAAGCACATTCTTTGACAGGGCACAAAAGGGAAGTCCCTGTTCCCAGAAAGAGGTATCACTGTCATAGCTTCTTACAGATTCAATTGGCTAGAGGACAGAATGAAGAGTTCAAGAGTTTGGGTATTTTATGAAGACGGAAAACTGGTTTGCATGATTACCTTGGATTAGTCACTTAACCAATTAATGCTTCATTTGCCTTAGCATGAAAACGATAAAAAGAGCTTCTGAAATATGTTGGTCATACTAAGCTAAGGTCCAAAGTCAAAACAAACGGATGCATCAGCTTGGATGTGATGGAACCAAGGCAGACAAACAACTCTATCAAGAACTGGGCTGAAATGTCAATGTCGTATGGAATCAAATACCACCTATGGGAAATGTTTCCTGGGCTAAGCCATTCTCACAGCATACTTCGGGCATCCTCGTGTATGCTGTAGTAGTACTGCTTCTCTGTTTCCTAAGGCTTGCTTGACTGCCTGTACACATCTACTGACTTGCCTTATGTTTAGATTTTCAGGGTTTTTCTTTTAATAGAGAATCGTTTAATCTCTGTGTGTATAAAGAATCTTGCACAAACAGATCCGAGGCATTCAGGTGCTACATTAATATAAATGCTAAGAGAATTTACCACAAGAGCTAAGGAACAGAAATAGCATGACCTATAACAGTGTTATTTGAGGAAAGGTGTGTTTGCAAACAAGTGACATTTCTGCTAGCAAATGATGTTAAGCTTTCTGTACATAGTGATTCTGACTGTGTAGGAGATCTCTGCTGAATTTCCAGGACTGGCTTTTTCCAAAAATAAGCAATGTAATTATTCAACTGCCATAATTTGCAAGTGTTCTTCTGACAAGGCACAGAAATAAAATGAATTATGACTGCAGTCAAATAAGAGAGTCATGGCCTGAAATATTAACTGTTGGCTACTATGTAAGCTGGATGCTTAGTAACTATTGTCCAGTATGTGGCTTCCTGCAATTCAGAGACATACTTATTTATTTCATATTTCATTTTTTGGAGACACTCTGATGTTTTTCTTTTCTTTCTTCAGCTGGTGTTCTCTGTCTGTTCCTAATGTTTTAAATTAAGGGCAACTGAGGTAAATTCAACTTTAAGCAACCTTGCAGAACAGCTGGACAAGAGGAATTGCATGATCAATGAGAAATACAGTGCAAAACAACAGAAAAGGTGAATATTTCTGCCTCAATTTGAGGCATAATCCTTTTTCAGACATTAATGGGAACATTCAAGGAGACTTTATAAAAAAGCTACCAGACGTCAAAAATAAACCCTAACTGTAAATATAAAAACTTTGTATATCTGGTATGGATGCTCCTTTCTGCACTGGTTTTTCATTTTCCTGAAATTCCTGTGGGATCTAGTCAAGGACTCATGAACTGCAATACAGCTCACCCCGTGCAATACAATAGCCTGATATCTTATAATGCAACTGATGCTCTCCTCACTCTCTTTGTCCTCAGCACCGTATTTCCAAACTGCCCATGCAAGAAAAAAAAAAAAAAAAAAAAAGGTGGCATATTTGGTTGTAAATGCCACTGATGGACACAACCTGCTAAGGGTTGAGCTATTCGGAACAATCAAGTCCAGCTAATTCGCATCCTCACTTTTCCAGCTGTCCCACTCTGCCTACACGTTAGCCTCAGAAACCCTTTCTGCTATGGGTGGCTACAGAAGCAAAGCAGAGCCAAAGAAGTCAATCACTGAAAAGCTGCAGCCTTTGGTTTAGCTATTAGGCCAAACAGTGCTTAAAAACCCAACCCTGCTGATGGACAAGACAAAGGGATTACTCACACAGCTCAAATTACTGCATGCCCAAGGCAACAGTGACCTGTGTGATCCTAGGCCTCCAGAAGCATTTAAATATTAGCATAGATATTTCCCTTCAGTTTCTTGTGCTGTGTGTTACTTTTCAAAAGATCAACTGGACGAATCACTGCAAAGCCACCAAAACTGTCTACCAGATGGCAGCCACTGATTAATTTGTCTTAACTTAAGCCAAAAAGGAAGAAAATGCGATGGGTGGAGCAGTAAAGACAAGCACAATCAACATCCGACCAAAGAGGGTTTCCTGTCACCTTGGGAACAACACTGATTGGCACTGTGGTTTCCTGTGTACAAGCTAAAACCAGTAGCAACTGGAGTAACAAGAATAAACGCAAGATAAGAGACCTGGGAATACAATAAAATTATTATAAAATTTCTGACTAAAGCTTATGGGATGGAAAAGGCAGAACCAAGTGTAGGCATGGGCTGCATTCTGAACGTCGTGTTTCCCTGCATCTGAGAGGACTATTAAGCAATACCAGAATATCTTTTCTGAATAATGGTGGGCTAGTTTGCCTGAATCATCCCCTCCCAGAAATGAATGCTAAGTGCTTTGAAGAACTTTTTGCTCTTTGCGAGAGAAAAATTAAAAAGGAACGTGAGACAATTTAGAGGTGAGCAAGTGGAGATGGAGCTAGGAGAGGTAATATACCATCTACCCAAGGTAACAAAGTAATTTGCAGGAGGTGCTAGAGACACAGGCAAATAGACTGTGGGTGGATGTCTTGGGGGCTGGCACATAGTCATTTGCATATATTTACTTAGATTATTAACTCCCAGAGGCTATTGCTTCAAGGAGCTCTAACTTCAACCAAAACACATTCTAAAGCAGCCAGAAGTCAAACAGTTAAAATATGGTATTTAAAAGGTCTTTGTTAGGCTGTTGCCTGAGTTCACTTCCTCTTCAGAAACAGGACAATTCACATTCCTGCCCTTTTCCTACACTGCAGATAAGCAAAGAGGTCTACAATGAACTTGGCTGAACAGACATTTGTGCAATTCAGGGGTCCAGTGTCTGCAGAAAGTTTCCAGGGAGACCTTGCACTAACAGAAATGTTACACCAGTGCAAGCTGGATGTAAAGCATAGTTCTGTATCTAGTCATGAATTCACACCCTAAATGAGACCATTTACCTCCCAGCCACTGATCCAAATATCCTCACACCTGGATCCCATTTCACTTTCCTCACCACTTAGACTAGTTTCTCTCAGTGCAGTGCAGAACCCCTGCCCTTACCCAGGCACTGCCCTTACCACTGCAGCCTTCAGCTAGCTGAGACAGCCTCAGTGGTTCCTGGGGAAGAAGGAAAGTGCTGGACTGTGGGAGACCCAAGCTGAAAGGAGGGTTGCTAAAAGGCACGCTCAGGACTGCTCTCATCATGTAAGCTTCCACACCAGATGTACACTTCTTGGTGTGCAAAACACATCAACAAAAAGCAATTAAGCAGTTCCAGGGAACAGTCCCAGGCACTGATACTTGGTAATCAGTATTGCTGAATTTCAAGTCTTGCCCTTGGCTTGCTTTTAGCCTTTGCCAACAAGTCTGCTCCAAAGCAATTAATTCCCTGGCATCGTTTGGGAATGAGCACCTGCACCAACCATTCCTGCCAGGCAGTCAGCATCCAGGCCCCTCCCTTTGAGAAGTAAAGGGAATCTGGCAGCATGGACACCGACTAACCTCTTCTATTGGCCTCAGTGCTAGTAAATGCTTCTGGATGTATGAATTTGTTAGTCCATCTTACACACCTGGACAGAATGTAGTTGAGAGGTCTGCCGAATTATGCTTTTTGTAGGTCCTTCTGTAATGTTCCCTTTACTCTCTTGAAATGTCATGCACCAACAGTAGCACATAGTTCTCTCACTGCTCTTCAGATTCAGGGCATTTTCTTGCTTCACCCTTCCAGATGGATGTGTGGGCCTGACAGCCTGTACCCAGCACAGGAAGTTTGTGCAGTGTATCCAAAGCACTCCGGTAAGCTGGTGGCAGAGACACAGGGCTGGAGTATAAACATTCTACCTCCCACCTCAAACTCCCTTTAATGGTCCGGGGTGCTTTCCAAATTCTTTCTAATAGGAGATCAGTGTAAAATCATTCTCCAGCTTTTACTTTTGTGTTGGCAGATAGCTGTGCTTTGAACAATTGCACTGACATTTTCCTGAAAACAATCCTAGGATTTAAATTAAGAATGCAGAAAGCATATTCAGCTCCACACAATAGGGTAAATTTATCCTCCAAATCTATGCAAACTTAGTATATTTCAGCCAGGAAATTCAAGGCCCCTTCCTGTAAATATATTAAGTTCCCATGCCTGTGTCATAAAATACAAAAACTGGCATGTTTACAGTCCTCAGACTGCAAGGTGCTACCGTCTGTGTATTGCTTTTAATGATTACTCACAATAGCCGGTTTTGTATAAAGATAGCAGATCAGCAACGCCATAATTATATTTGCAGCACCAACAGAGCTCTGTGATTTAAATATCAGAACAGAAACGGAGAGAATCGTTGGAATTTTCTCTCATCTATTAGAGATTTAGTTGAACATTGATACCCTAAGATGCAGATGCCTATGTAAATGAAACGAAGAGTACATCAGGTTTTTTACCCTGTTTCCTACACATCTTACTAAGCTGAATGAAGGTAACTGTTTTGCATGCAGTGGCATTAGTATAACTAATCATTTTAACAGATACTGCTTTTCTAACAACAGGACAATAAATATCACAGTTAGTACTTGACATCCATGGTATTTATCAGCTTGATGGCAATTGGTAGGGAGCAAAAATCGTATACGTGGCCTGAACAGTAGTTCAGTTTTTGTGGCTATGCAGAATAACTTGCAAAGGTCACTCTGAAAGTAATGCCTCATATTTCCGTGGAAACTACAACAGATACAAAGAACACAATGACACGATTTGATAGAGCAAGTTCCCAGCTACAAAAAAAAACCAGCTATTTTTCAACATAGCTAGCACCATCAGCTATGTACTTTTTTTGCCGGAAATGAACAAGAGCCTGCACGCCACACTTGTCAAAATCTGCACCAGAAGAGGTGAACCAAAGTTTCACAGCTGCTACAACAGTTTCATTGCTAGGAAAATGTTGCCCACGCAGCCCAACTTTCATTGTGCTTACATCCATTCTTTGGTCTCCATAAACATTCAGCACATGTCAAAGAATGTCAGTTGCTGCAATTTTTTCCATGTGGAGGAATTCAGTTTCACACCTTTGCATCACATGCACTCCCATGTCAGATGCTATTCTGTCAGACTGCCCCTCTGCTGCCATCTGTCACACAGCAACAAAACGTAACAGAATATTGGTGGGAAGGTTCAGCCTTTACTGCTATACCGCCAAAATCCATCCGCCTTTGATGTTGCGGGCCAATGTAATAAAATAGGAGGCATTAGTTTTGGAACAGCCTTCATATAAGAAGAGAACAATTATCAGTATTTATTAACACAGGAATTTAAATCCAAGTCTTTATGGTCCATAACTTCTCTGTAAAGGTGTCAAATAGAAGATGTTTCTGAGGAAGGATGCCAGGGGAAGGTCGAGAACAACCACTGTTCTCATCACTTCTGTGCATGGACAATGTTTGAGTACCTGTTGATAACACATTCCTGATTCAAACATTACCTTTTGGCATGTTCCATGGACTAGTATGGGCTATCTATCTGAGCACACTGACTTTTTTTTTTTTTTTTTAAGTTACTTAAAACTGTACTGCTTTTCTTTTCTGTCAGAATATCTGTCTTTCTTATATCATAAGGAAACAGACAGAGGTGACCATTTATTAGCTTTGTAGGACACATCATTTTAACCTATCTATCTTTCATTATACTTACAAGTAGCAATTCTTTTTGTATGTCTATAGAGTATGTGCTTGAACTGGAGAAGAACTCAGGGGCATCTTCTGGATGATAAGGGACGTCTCACTGTCTACAACCTGCACCACAGGTTTTTACAGTACTGCTCTGCTTTGTAGGGAAAAGCAGAGCCATGTACAGATCTCTCGTAATCAAGGCTCAAGCCAAGATTCAGCGCTATCTATCTGTTAGGTTTGTGGGTTGCCATAATTGGCATTGGTTTAGGTGAGTTTTCTTCTGACTATTCTCTGTTCTGATGTCTCCTGATTATCACTGGACGTTGCAGAATAGTCCTGCATGCCTCTAGCATCCAGACACGTGAGCGTGATGAGCTGTCCCTTTCAGAATCATTTCCTATTGAATTTGTAGCAGATCAAGAAAACACTGCTGTGATCTTTCCCATTGATTATTTAGATTTAACAGACACAGGTTTAGGTCTTTGTAGCTAGGAAGGGATACAAATGCTTCAGAATACTTTCCAAAGCACTGTTTGTGTTTTTTTTATTATACACAACAGAGCAGATATATTCCACGGTCTCTTTTCTTCCATGTACTTTTGCAGGCTAGATAATAACTAAATTATCTGAACAAAACAGAATGATGTACACCAGTTTGAAATACAGATGTCCTAGTCAAAAATAATACCAGAACTAAAAAACAGCAGCAGTGTCTGAGGAAAAAAGTAAATACATTTGGAAAACATGTGAACGCTGTGCTGGTGTGGCAACTTACTTATATCCCCATGATGCTTGTGTTTTAACAACTCACTGCTTGTACTAAGAACTTTCAAAGCCTGACATGTCAGAAATATCACATCTCACATCACCACACTCTGATTTTGGCTGAAACCATTCATATCAACATGAATTTTGGGCCACCCAGCTGAATAAAATAAAGTCTTACTCTGCTGGGAAAAAAACCCACAATATGTATATATACATATACTATAAATATGTAATATTTATAAATATTTATAATGCATATAAATATGTAATATTTATAGTGTATATATATATATATATATGCAGTCAGATCTACAGCCAAAGCTGGACTAAAAAATGCTTGCCAATCCACCACCAGCTATTCAGAATTTACTGAAATTTCCCCAGTTTCTGAACCTGGGAGGGGACAACCCTGGATATAAAAGTACAGACTGGAGGATGAGAGACTGTAGAGCAGTCCCTCAGAAATGGATAGAATCATCGAATCACAGAATGCCTTAGGTTGGAAGGAACCTTAAAGAGCATCCGGTTCCAATGGTGACAGTAACAGGGCCCCAGGGGATGGCATGGAGCTGTATTAGGGGCAGGTCGTGTTGGGGTTAGGATTCTTCACCACAAAGCAGCGGCACAGAACAGGCTCCCCAGGGCAACGGACACGGACCCAAGCTGCCAGAGTTCAAGGAGTGTTTGAATACTGCTCTCAGACACAGGGCTAGGTTTGAGTTGGACTCAGTGACCTTTCTAGGTCCCTTCCAATTCAGGATATTCTGTTCTGTGGGTGTACGGACCCCCTGGGGACCCGCAGCGCGCAGCTCTTCAGGGAACACAAAGCTGTACGCAGGCATCACGGCACGGCACGGCACGGCACGGCACAGCACGGCGCGGCGCGGCGCAGCGCAGCGCAGCGCAGCGCAGTACAGCAACCTCCCGCCCGCTCTAGATGTCGCTCTTCCCCCGGCCAAGCCCAGCGCCGCTCCACAGCCGTGTCTGGCTCCGGGCAGCCCTGCGGCCCTGGCAGCCTCAGGAGAGGGTCTCGGTGATGGGCTGTGAATCTGAGAACCAGGTACTGGCAGCTTGATAGCGTCCGAGAGCAAATCCATGGCACTGTTAGGCTCGTGCTAACGAAGCTATTGCAAGCCCGGGGAATTAGCTGCATTTATAGCTGCATTAATCGAGGCACCAGAGAATGTGTCACACAAAAATTGGTTGTGGCACCCTACATTTAATAATGCAAGTGTTGCATAATCTACTGGGGGGGGGGGGGGGGGGGGGGGGAGGAAGTTCAAAGACTTAGCTCCAGTGTTCAAAAGGCAAAATGCCATTTAAGAAGCTGGGCAAACTCCTAGAAACATTTTGACAGTGTATGGACAGTTCTCGATTAACAGTTTGTCTGCCTCTGTACCAGCTAATGTGATTCATATTAAAAATGGAAAGGTTCAGAGGGGCAGATGTTGTGCTTCTTGAATGCACGGTGATATTTTTGCATGTAGAACTTGAGAGACAGGCACTGTCTGGCCTTTCTGCCCCATCCCTCAGACACAGCTGCCAGCCTGCTTCTAGCTGGCTGGGCACCGCTCCTGACTCTCTCTCCTGTGTGGCCAACAGTGCATTGATTCTCTTTGAAGCGAGATGGTTTTCTCAGGTCTGGATTATCAGAGTTATTTTATAATCACAGGTCACACTTCAGAAATCAAAAAAGAGGACTTAGGTAGTCAGAAACTACTGCTTAGGACCCCTTGTGAAGTCACTTGGCCAAAGGAATCACAATGCTGACTTCATCAAAAAGCCCCCATACCCACATAAGCCTGTCAAGGGCTTCTCATTCTGGCAAAAAGCATTGTGAGGGCTGAAATCACTACTTAATGAGGGCCCCCAAGCTGTGGCCGTGATTTAGAGGGGATGCCCAGGCTTGATCCCACAGTAATAGCTGCTTATTTCAGAGGACAATAATACAACCTATTCCCTGTAGTTTTCTCTCTCACATCCCACACTATGTATGTGCTTTATATCTAGGATCTGGAATCCTACATATAAATGAGAATTGGAATGAGAGCAAGTATCAAAACTGATTTGCTTGCTTCCCCCATTCCTTATTTTGTGATATGACTGTACTTTTTATGACAGATCTGCCTTTCAGCATCTTTTACTTGTGTAAACTCAGTGTGGTTCATACAGCCATTGATAAAATCTGTCACTGAAATCCCACTGTTCCAAGTGAATCAGTATTACGGCTCAGCTCCGAGAGTTCTCAAAGGGAATGCTCCCCTTGGTCTGCCTTTCCATTCTGATCTTCCCATCACATTTGCGTAGTGTCTGTTCTTTCATTTATCTCCTGTGCCGGGGCAGAAGAGTTCAGTTGCACGGCTGCATGCTACATTAGTTATTCAGAGCACTGATGCTTTATGAAAGCGGCCTGCAGCCATGAGGCAAGAAATTATATAGGTTTCTAACAGAGGAGAGACAGATGTCAGTGTGCATTCTCCTGTTGGAAGAGTAACTAGTTTTATAAAAAGAAAACTGGCCCAATATTTTAAAGGTAGAATGAGTTTTGTGCACAATGTCTGGTGCACAAGTATTTCTAAGGAGCTGATCACAAGGGTTGCTTTCATTACCAATCATTTCTTTTTCATAATGCCTGCAGACCTTAGGCTGTACCCCTATCATGAGAGAAAACTGGATTTGAGAACAAAAATGATGTTAAGGTGATAATAGAAACACTATACAAGACTGGTAAACATATTCAGTTGCAGTATTTCTCTTTCCTAAGTTTCCCATGTCTTAGGAGTTCCCTAACAATGTGAATGTCCTTTGCTGACAAAAGACAAGCATCTGCTCTGCCCTCTGCCAGGATCTCCGGGATCAAAACAGGCAAAGTAAAGGGAAAAAGAAAAAAATGATTTGAGGTAATTGTTGGAAAGCGGAAGAAACAAACTAACAAAAGGAGTTATAGTACTACAGTTAATCTCAGCTCAAACCAGAGGTTCATTGCACACATGAAAAGGAAACGAGGGAATACTCATAAGATAGACACTAACACAGCAAAATCCCACATCTAAGATGTCCGCAAGATGGATGCCTCCAGTCCACAGTCAGAGGAGACACAGGCAATCATAGAATCATAGAATGGCTTGGGTTGAAAAGGACCCAATGATCATTGAGTTTCAACCCCCCTGCTATGTGCAGGGTCGCCAACTGCTAGACCAGGCTGCCCAGAGCCACATCCAGCCTGGCCATGAATGCACCCAGGGATGGGGCATCCACAACCTCTCTGGGCAACCTGTTTCAGTGCATCACCACCCTCTGAGTGAAAAACTTCCTCCTAAAATCAAACAACAGAAATAGTATAACAAAACAGAATAAATTCTGAATGTGCTGGGCACCATCCTACCTTTCCTGGAGCCCCACAGACTTCATTCTGAAAGGAGATGGACTGGCACACGGGGGAGGTTTGAGCTCAGGAACACATTGGCCTTGAGGGTCCACTACCACATTGACAACCTTTGGAGCCTGTTCAGGCTGGACCATGCTGTTGGTGGTCTTATATTCAGATCGAGATGTCTGCAGGGGAAGTGGTGAGAGGTGGATCTCTTGCTTCTTTTCCTTTTCTTGTCTCAGTGACAACTGGATCTTCTCCTTTAATCTATACAGAACCTATTGGAACAGAGAGGAAAGCCCATCCAGATTTGCTGGTAAACAAGGTAAGGAAGGAACCACAAATACAGTAAGATTGCTAAATGTGGCTTTTATTCCTAGAAAGTAAGCCACAACTTATGTTGCATGGCATTTCTCACAGCAGGATAAATATTTTCATTACATAAACCACAGAGCATACACGTGGGCAGCAGAGATTTTAACAGTGCTTGTTGTGAGCCAGTAATTATTTGTAATACCAGCAGTTAAATTATTATAGGGACAAATAACACAGAATGGAAAATAGTCACAAAAATCTTTTTGAAGAAGGAAACATGATTAATAAAGTAACTGTAGAAAAATGTATAAGGATTTTAGCGCAAGAGAGACAATGGCGCAGAATAAAATAGATGCTTATAGTTGAGCAGAGTAAATTTAACAGGCCACATTTATAAGGGTAGGGTGCTACTGCCCCAAAATCCTCCTCAGTATCCTAGGTATGTTCCTCAATATCCTCATGGAAACATCACCTGTTCTGTAATAAATCTGAACAGACGCATAGTTTACGGAGCTATTTAGGGATCTGTGACGTTCAGAAACATGTTTTACAATTACCAAGACACTGTCATCTCACAGTGTATATATGCAGCAACGGCTTTTCAGAAAGTTGTACTGATCTTCTTCCATTGAGTTCCATGCTGATATTCTCATACAGGGGCTTGGCAAGGGCTGGCAGATAGCAACGGCTCAGTTCTGTTACTCGAAAGGAGCCTATGTATGTTACACTGGTGTAACAGACCTCATCTCTTGAGAGGAACATCAAAAATATGGTCTGAGCTATGGCTGTTCCACTTGCAAAATGCTCCTAAGAACCATAAAACTTCAGACAATTACCAGTGCATCTTCTGTGACAGTCACGCTACCTTAAGTATTGTGTGTGGAAATGGGTGAAAGGTGCTCACACAGCTCTTCGCAGGTGCTTGCACATACCCATATACTTTCTACTCTGCTTGCAAAGCCATAAAAACTGAGCCTTGACCAAATTGATTTTTCTGCTGCATTTTTTGATGCCTATTTCCCTGCTAGCACTGCACGGAGATCTATCATTCCAAAGCTTTCCAGTGAAGACTGGATATATCTGACGAGTTTGTTTTTTCAAGGATTAGCTTTAGAGGTTTAGCTGGGAACTGACCTAATGTCATTAGCAATACACCCATTAAACAAGACTTAGCTGCGTAAACCATCTGTTCATTCAGAAGAGTTTAGAATTAAATTGCACAGATAAACTCTCTTGGCCACAGTTTTGCAGAAAAACAGCCCTGCTATGAAGCAAGGACAAAGGTATCAGGAAAGATAAAATGGGGGTTTGAAATATTTTAACCCTTCACCCTCGTGATTACTTTGGCCTCATTTGTTTCTGGAAACCACAAACATAAAGATAAGACATTCACTGTCATGACAATGTTAACCGTACCTTCTTGTATTTGATGTGCTTAAACATAGTTTCTTTTCCCAGAGATCCCAAGAAATTATGGGTCTGGGTTCCAAAACTCTGAATTATTATTAGTTCCTAAACTTTTTAATGAGAAGATTCTAGGGAAAAAAAAAAAAAAAAAAAAAAGCCAATACTTGCAGAAGTTGAAAAAAAAGCTGAAGAACTGAAGAACTCTGTGTAATCCTCAGTGGTGTGAACCACCAGCCATTTTTTAAATGAATGAAGATAAATGTAAGAAAAAAATGACAATGGACAAAAAGGCAGCGGTCAATCCAGTTGCCAAGCTCTGAAAAGTAAACTCAGTTGTGTTATTTCAAGTTACTATAATGATTCCTGTTAGTATGGGTGGAAACAGATATGAAGGCCTTAACTAGGAGAACTGATGTTGTATTGATACCTCAGAAGACTCATTACGTAGATAATAAAGAAACACGGAGCAACAGAGCAACATGAAGTATGATTTTCCAGGACACACACAGGGGGTCAACTTTTCATTTTTCATGTATTAGATCTAGGGTTCAAAGCCAACTTCAGCAGGAAATTAGCCCTTTTTTGTGTTTGTCCACTGACTCAGCTTACGTGGAAGAATGATGGGGTGCTGACACCATGACAATCACTCTTCATTTCTGCTCAATGTTCTACAAAGGAAAGCTGATGTGATAGCTTGGCCAGTACCTCCAAGCTACCCATTCAAACTGCCAGTGGAACTCCATTTTCCATCTTCAGAGAGAAGTGGGAAATCAAAAAGAGAGCAGTAGGTCTCTGGGATGAAGTTCTTGGCAACTGTTACGTGGAGCAGCAATAGAAAAACTCATCTGCTTAGAGATATTTAGGGCAGCCAGGACTGAATAGCAAAATCTCACCAAAACCAAGGAAATTAAGATGGTTCACTCTA
This sequence comes from Alectoris magna, assembly GCA_030625065.1. Taxonomy (NCBI): domain Eukaryota; kingdom Metazoa; phylum Chordata; class Aves; order Galliformes; family Phasianidae; genus Alectoris; species Alectoris magna. Next base: position 162,369,361 of record CM060560.1, on the reverse strand, counting down.
ATTAAAAGTGTTCTTTAACGAGTACTTATCAACATGCATGTATGGCTGTGCGCACATCTCTGCATGAGCCAGGCTGATGCGTGTATGTATGCGAGAAGAAAGCCAATCAAAAAAATTCCCCTTCAACTCCAGGGAAAGGATGAAATAAAGTGTTGGTCGTGTCGTATAATGTATTATTACTGCAAGGTATTTGAATACCTTGATTTGAATGCACTATAAAAGGTTTTATAGAAACAGAATAAAAGAATTCAGGCAGTCCAGAACTAGTTTACTCACAAAAATGCTATTTTTGAGTCAGCTTAGACACTATTGCAGTATGATTAACCTACGTATCTTTAAACTGGTAAAAAAAAAAAAAAACAACGAAAAACAATGCTGGAGTTGGTGGGTTGATATTAGTTAGATGTAGATATCCTGTATTTTAAATGCTTCCAAAAGGCCTGAACCAGTTTATGAATCCTGAAACTTGTAACCTTAAAAACAAATGAAAAAATGGATATTGAAATGTTGGTCTTTTTCGTTATTCAGTATTCTTTTTGAAGGAATTCCAAAATACAATCATGAAGTTGAAAAATACTCCTAATTTAAGTAATAATCTCCCCAGAGCATCAAATAACCGTTCATAATTTATAAGACACTGGAGCCAGTAATAAAAACTTAGGCTCCTGCATTTGTTGACAAGACAAAATTTCATATCTTTCAATATTTTAAATGAAAAAATAACCCTACTTTCTGATTTTTTTTTTGAAGTGAAAAGAACCACATCATTTGGAAAACCAATTTATAACAACTAAAGCATTTAATACATTGGAAATGATACTTCCAGACCATTTGAAACAGTTATACATAGAGGTTATATTAAAAAGAAAAAAGGAAAAAAAAAAAATGCAAACACATTGGTTTATCAAAACAGGCAAAATTAGTAAGAAAGAGTAATAGCGAACAACATAAGCCACTGCCAAATATTGCACTGTTTAGTGATAGCTCAGTTATTTCTCTGTGTAAAGAAAAAATAGTCTTATTTTACACATAGGAACATGGAAGTTGTTATTCCTACTTAATACTTCACTCAGTGTGGTTTACAAATGGTACACAATGTACCCGGCAGAAGCAAGCCAAGCCCAGTTGTTCCCACTGCTGAGGGCAGCAGGAGGTGGGTGTTGGTCTCCATGTCTAATACATTCCTTTCTACTTCATACTTTAAAGGACGCTTACAAGTCACCAGCACACACAGCTAAACTTTCTGCTTGTACACCCTTCTACCAAAAAGCATCTTGCATTCTGTTTCTCCAAAGTAAAAATCTGGAATAAAAGTACTTACTTCTAGAGTTACCTTGCTATCTTGGAGTGAGATGGCACAGAGAAATGAAGATTACTAGGAAGTAGAAGTTATGAAAAAGAACAATTTTTGTGGGAGACTTCGTAAATTTGAATGATATTTTGTTATAAATTTGAACATTTAAATCTTCAGATAAAATGTTCTTTCTATCTTAAGGTTGTAAGTGGGAAATCTGCCTAGATTAAATTAAACATTAAACATGCTTGCAAGCAAAATAATTAAGAAGACTCCAAGGTACTATGAATTCATGAATGCTGAGAATTTTCACAGGATTCAGTAAACCCATACGTTTATGCACCATGGGAGACATACACTACGTGAGATGTAACATAGGAGAAACACAGAATGCCATGGGAAAGCGGATGGTGGTTGAGCCTTGTTCCTGGTCTGCATGACCTTTGTACACCTCACATTCAGCACTGTAAATATTTCCAACAACCAGAAATGTGGCCACCGAACTCAAAGTGTCTCTGTTTTTCAAGAACACTATCCCTACTTTGTGTATTTATCTGTTACTTCAGTTCAGAATATGTATATTCAGTATATGAACACAGACACACGCTTTCTCTCTTTCTAACAGCTAAACATTGCTAACAGTGTACAATCATGGTGTTTTTTTTTTTTTTATTATCCATTAACTGAAACAGTAGGCTAACACAGCTTCAGTGATCTGGGACCTTAGTAAGAAGGCTGAGAAGTCATCATTCACATCAATCCAGAGTCACTCTGCCGGCTTAGAGACCATGATTTATTTCTTCAGCTTCCTCCTAGGAATATTCTTCATCTGGACTAAAAACATTTCAATAAGTGCATTTCTTCAAACTTTGGCTTCACAGCATGATGACAGCTTAGTTTTTAACAGCTCTGAGGCATATAAAGAATGTGACTCGATCCTCCACACTGAGAAAAGTATGAAGCAAGGAACAGCAAAAAAATAATAATAATAATAAAAAATAATTTAAAAAAAAAGAGGTAAAAAAGCAAAACTTACCATTAAACAAGTTACTAGAATGACAAAGATGCTGAGAAATATGACAACCGCGTAAAATCCTTCTTTGCTCCAGATTTTGTCTGCTTCCCGCTGGCCTTGCAAAACATTTTTCTTTATTAAGAAATAAAAAAAGAAAGAGGAAGAGAAAAAAAAAAGTTACGCAGTAGCACGGGCAGATGAAATAGCTCCTGTCAGGCACCAAACCCCATCTCCAGCAGCTGCAACTCACGCTCCCAAGCTGACGGCACTTACTCTGAGCCCCTGCCCCAGCTCAGCACCCTGCCTGTGGGTGGCCCTGGTGCCACGTCAGGTGATCTGAGATCTTCTCTGAAACTGCTGCTCCCAAACAAGCAAAGCCTTGCTTTGAGGCTTAAGCAAACGAGGCTGGTGCTCTTCCTTGGAAACTACCTGGCCGACCAGGGGAAAGGGCAGAGCTTCAGCGTGGGCTGAGGAAACAACTCATGCTGCCCTTTTCTCCCACCGCTTATCTCCTGCCCCACCGCCCACACGCCAGCCTCCGACCTGTTTGCACTTTACACAGTGACAGCAGGTGACTCGCTGCTCGCCCAGGAGCCCAGGCATCCTGCTGCTGACTTTACAACAGACACCTGCACGGATGTTACACGCACAGCAAAACTCCCATTATGCTGAAGGTGCTTTCAGAATTCTACTAGCAGTAATTCTGAATGTGCTTCCAGTAATCTCGTTATCTCTGGGTTCCTGCTGACCCTACACTTCTATGCAAACTCAAATTTGAAGAACTCCTGGGGAGCTCATGGAGATTATGAAACAATAATAATTGCAAAAGCGTGTATTTTTTGCTTTACTGTAGTGGGTTGAGCTATTAAATACTCAATTTCACTATGTTTCTAAATATATTTGGTAGCAGAAACAGGGTATGTACACTCTCAGCCTAACTGCAATATGTTATTTACAAGAAAGTATGCTCTCTTGCAAGAAGTGGAACCTTCTGCTGCTTGGATCCTTGACAGAAGATAAGAAGACATTGCTCTCCTCACCTCCATTCATTTTCTTTCCACTTCTTTAACTGCACATTCAGTACAGTACTGAGGGAAGAGCACATATCTTAAGTTCTGTTTCCACTTGGCATGTTCAAGGTCTCCATGTTTCCCCTTCACTGAAATTCATAGAGTGGCTTGCATTGGAAGGGACCTTAAAGAACATCAAGCTCCAACCCCCTGCTGCGGGCAGGGCTGCCACCCACCAGATTAGGCTGCCCATGGCCCCATTCAACCTCTCCTTGAAATCCCCCAATGGCTTTAATTACAGTTCTTATTAATGAATGAGCTTCCTTCTCATGGCATGCTTGCCTTCCTTCCTCCCAGGGACACTGTGTTGGGGCTGAGAGTTGCCCTGTTTCCACATAGGGAAGAGTTTGTTCAGGGATGATTGGCTGCTTGCCAGACCTGCACTACTGCAGGGACCCTCCAGGAAAGATAGACAGTTCACTCTTTTGCACATCAGCAAATCAAACAGGCTTCTTGGGTCCACGAGTTCCCCAAATTCAGCTCTGCCTTGATGCACCTGAACTCATCTGGTAAGGCTTGCTGAGAAGGAGGAGAGTGTCCTGGGGGAGAGGGAAGGCAAATAAATACTGGGCTGAATGCTGCATCCCACTGTACTGTACACATTCCCCTTTCAGTGCAGATTTGTGGCCTGCCCGCTTTAAAAACGGGCAGGATAATGCGAATGCAAGAAATTCACAGATCACACTGTCACCAGTTGCAAGTGCACGGAAAGCATGGTAAATTCACAGAGAATTGCTTGCTAAAAATAAAAATGCATGTATATAACCAGAACTTGGCTGCTTTCAGCATCATAAGTAAGAGTTTTCCTTGAAAGTCACAGCATTGGGGTTCAGCATGGAAATCCTTTACCTGCTGAAGTACAGAAACAGAACTGTAAAGGGCAAAAGATTTTAATTAACCAAGATTCATTAGTGTCACTAAACTTTTTTGGCATATTTATATTTTACTTAATGTACTTAACTGATACTATATGTATCATCTCTATAACGTCTATCTAATGGTACGTGTTCAGTATATGTTTTTCCCAGGTTTGTCTTTTGAAAAGATAGTGCCAAAGAATATCAATAAATGCTGTAAAAAAAAAAGAGTGAAAAACAAGTATGCTATGACTTTCATAGGTCGAACACACCGCTTTGAAACAGAGCGGTCCCTTCCTTCACCCAAGAAAGGAAATCCCTCCCTCTGGTCTAACTGAGCAGCATTCAGGAGAGCAGAATCCTTCCTTCAGCTGCTCCCCAGTGACAGAAGAGGCAGTGACCTCCAGCAACTGAGTCATTTCACTCCCATGATAAGAAATTGCTTTCTGAAATGTTAGCATTGCTAAGTCAGAACTTTGCTCTTGGGTCTGAGAGATCTGATAAGAGGGACAGCAGTTGCCACACGCACTGCAAATTGCTAACACCCAGGAAACAAGCTCACAGGACTGAGGGCAGTCTGAGGGTGGAAATGCTGAGGGAAAAGCAAAAGAGAAGATAGGAAGAGAAGCTCAAGCTGAGCAACAAAAAGGCACAACTGGTAAAGGCATGAGGAATACAAGAGCATGGGGGAGCACCAATGGCCCTGGCCCTATCTGGTCCCAAAGCAAGCCTGGCTACAGGGAGGGTGGACACCGTGTTCATTATCATGTCCATCATCATGTCCATCATCCTTAATGTCTGACTCCATTCCATAAGCAGTCTCCATAGTCAGGTGAATGATCTAGGCAGAATTAGACTGGTTCATATAAATGGTTTTAATTCAATATCATTTAAGGTGGGAAAAAAAAAAAATCATATTTTGTATTCTACACAGTCCCATGCTATTGTCAGCCTCACTGAAGAGTGCCTGCCCAGGTGGCTGCTTTGCTCTAAAGTGGAAAATATGTGTTTAGAAAAAATGACTTTTTATGGACTTAAAAACCCCAAACATTATGTACCTACTCACCCTTCTGGTCTTGCTGCAGAAACCTAGCAGATTATTTCTACAAACAAGTGAAATGGGCAGCCAGCAAGAGAGACACCAGCCTGAAGCAATCACTGTAAAATCAGGAACTGAAAGATCCTGTCAGGATTTCAGGAGCTGCCAAGAAAGTTAATCCTTCTCTGGAAAAAAAGGTGAATGCTTAACTTAGGTCATTTAACCTCAACTACTTCCTTAGGCTGAAACAGTTATGAAAGCATGGCACATCACAGTTCAGACCTCAGAAGAACTGTTCTGTAGACCTGGGGATCAAATTTAGGATCGTATAGGGTTCACTGAAGTTCATACTGGGTTACTTTGATTTTTCTGCTATTCTTACTGTGTTAGCTAAGGAAGGTTTAGGAAAGACTGCCGAGAAATCACTTCCCCACAGAGAAACTACACAGGAACATCTGTGACCTCCTTGAACTCTTAACATCCCCTATGACAAAGCCTCCTCAAACACTCCAACTGTGCTGCACTAAGCTATTGCCAAGGTCACCTTTCAGTTTCATGATGATTCTCTCCATTCTGGCATTCAGCCCTTACATGTGTGTGCAATGAACTGTTGTGATTTCATGGAAAAGCTGTCAGCCTGCAGGGCTCTCTCCTCTATTTGCCAGTCAGCTCACTGACTTATGGCTCCTGTACTCTTTAAGTGCATGGCTGCTTCTTTTGATTTCTTCTCTAGCAGAAGTTAATATCACGCACTTCAAAGGCAAAGAATAGAAGCTTGTGCAAGGCTGTTGTAATTGTACATTTTGGGATGATTTTGCATGTTTTTGGAATATATTCTTTCATGGAGATTTCTCCTTAGTCTACAACTCCCAGCTAGCAGTTAGTTTATCTCAGAAAACACAGTAAAACTTGACCGACCATAACTTCAGTTATTCCTTTATCCAAAACCACTTCAAAGTCCTCTTCTATTCTACTAAGCTCTGAAATTCAATAGCATTTTCTTTTTATTCTCTCAACACAATTTTAAGGCATTGGGATTCTCAGAATGTAATAACACAGACTGCATAGGCGTTTGGATTTAGTCCCATCAAGAAGCACCGGTTCAACAGTGACTTGTTTTAAGGAAGTGTGCTCACTGTCCTATGACACCACGGATCAGAATGCAACCCTAAATTCCACTTCAGACACAAACTTTTAGACCATAATAAAAGAATAAATGCTGCAGCTACAATAGGCCATTGGAAAAGAAGTGCCATGAAAAGATTTACTGGCTCGGATCCCCAAAGTAGCACTGACTCGCTGAAATTAAACTTTCATGTTTCCACAGATACACTTTCCCATTCTACAGCAGGCAGCAAAGGACTCCTGTGGTTCCTACAGCAAAAACATACAGGAAATCTGCTCTTCCAACAACTGCATAATAAGAAACTATGATACGAATTTTGAGAAAAGTGATGTAATTGAAAATCAGTGATTAATGCATCAGTAGATGTGAATTTGCTAATTCCTACCAGAACAAATGGAAACACAGTTTCAGGCACCTACATCCACTGAGAATTTTGCTGTTCGTGGTATCACGTGGGCTGAGACTTTAGGAAAGAGCTTCAGTTCTCCACCCCAGTTTTCCTATCACATCTTAGTAAAGTTTCTTCTTCCTTCCACCACTGGCTCACTGCAAGTAGGAGTCTAGTTCATACTAAGCTCTGTTACAAAGTGACAACCGGGCAAACTCAAGAGAGGTACCTCAGAGCCGGGCTGAGCTGCCTGCTGGAGCTATCTTTTTCATTCTGATTACTGCAGAGAGAGCTGGTAGCCTTTCAAGTCTTACACAGCTAATAATGAAAAAGACAACTAATACTGGAGAAGAATTTCAGTCCTAACACCTCTGAGCCACCATCTAGAAAGAGGAGGATCATGCTTCCTTTCTGCACAAATACATTGCTAATGCATACGCAATACTGGTTGGGAAGAATTCAGAAATGTTGGTGGAAGACTACAGTTCATCCACTCATTATTTAGTTAGGGCTGATAGCTGACTGAAAAGTAAATAAATGGTTAGTAGTTGAGCTGAGTAGTTGATCAGTTGCCTTTCAGCTGCTGCTCTCTGTTGAGTCTTACACATGCAAACAGATTATCAAGATTGAAAAGGAATAATATGGTAAATAACAGCAGAAAACTGCAAGATTTTTGCAGGAGCAGGGTTTTAGCTGTATAATCTGCATGCAGCTGAAATATTAAAATAACCTTTTGTTTCTCCAGCAGTATTAGAAAGAGAGGAGGTAGAGTCTGCACAACTTTCATTCTAATCATCCTTTTCTATAAGATAATCTCTGGTTATCTACACTTACTTCCAGAGATAAATTGCAAATACCTGAGCACTGCAGACTACTGTCCAACATAGATGGGATTTTGATTTCAGCACTGTTTTTTTTCCCCAGTGTCTTTTCACAGCTTGATGACATTTCTCCATTCATCTACTATTCATATATGTTCTTGTCCCACATCTACCTGAAGTGTTATTTGTAACTTAAGTACTCAGAACCTGATAATTGCATTTATCACAACTGTCACCCTCATGTTTCAGTAGCAAAGGATATTGTAACCTAAAGTGAGCCTAGTCTAGGTTGCAAGCGGGCAATAAAAAGGCCTCATTTGACTTTTGGACCACATCACTTGGCTTCATTTTTTTCATTAGAACAGCTAAAACCTGCGAATTACTTCATTTGCCTAGTGGCAGGTTGCTATAGGTCATGTAAATATGCACTGAACTGACACTGGTTTTATGTTGTCTTTTTCATGCTGAAAACATCTTCAAGATTGTTAAACAGGGTTAAAACCCCCAAAATGAGCACAATCATTTCCAATCAGCAGAAAAACAGGTGAATATAACAGCTAGTACTAGCTCAGCACTGGCTCAAGTATAGGTTGAGATTTAGAAAAACATGAGCTCACAGAATCACAGAGTTTGGAAGGGACCTCAAGAGATCATCAAGCCCAACTCCCCTACTAAAGCAGGTACCCTACAATAGATTGCACAGGTAGGCATTCAGCCAGGTCTTGATTATTTCCATAGAAGGAGACATCACAACCTTTCTTGGCAACCTATTCCAGTGCTCCATCACCCTTACCATATAGAAGTTCTTCTGCATGTTAGTATGGAACTTCCTATTTTCAAGTTTTAGGCTATTACTCCTTGACCTATCGCACACACCACCGAGAAGAGCCTGGCCTCATCCATTTGTCTCCCACTTCCCTTTAGATATTTATAAACGTTTACCAGATTCCCCCCTCAGTCTTCTTTTCCCAGGCTGAACAGACCCAGGTTACTCAGCCTTTCCTCACAGGGAGGATGCTCCAGGCCCTTCATAATTTCTGTGGCCCTTCACTGGATTCCTTCTAGGAGATCCCTGTCTTTTTTGAACTGAGGAGTCCAGAACTGGACGCAGTAGTCTCAGCACCAACATGGCCTCAACAGGGCAGAGTAGAGGGGGAGGATAACCTCCTTCAACCTGCTGGCCACGCTCTTTTTAATGCTCCCCAGGATACCATTGGACTTCTTGGCCACAAGGGCACACTGCTGTCTCATGGCCAACCTATTGTCCAGCAGGACCCCCAGGTCTTTCTCCAGAGAGCTCCTCTCCAGCAGGTCATCCCCTAACCTGTACTGATACATGCAGTCATTTCTCCCCAGAGAAATACTCTGCAAATATAACTGTTAATCGTAGGGCGAAACAGCTCATCAGAACCTTTCCTTTTTCTGCAAGGGGACCTAGATTCTAATGCTTAAAGAGCCTTAAAAAGCAATTTTAAAGTAACTTAGCAGGACTAGCTGTGTAATTCTTGTACAGCAGTAATGCCATCTTAGTTGATATGTTCCCAGCCTTGTTCATGAGAACCTCAGCCTAAGAACTACTGTGGCTCTAAGGTCTGCCAAATTTGTAACAAACTACAGGTTAGAAAGGTGATAACCAACCTCAGGGGAGACCTCTGTTATTCCAAACTGTGATAAACTCTGATGCAAAATGTTGATATTAAGTGAACGCAGAACTTCTTCAGATGGGAGTGCATCAGAAATTCCTGGCTTTCTGTTCAAGGGAGACACGAACAGCTCCACACAATTCTTCCTGCCCTAGAAAAATAATAATAATAATCAGTATAAAGAAAACAAAACAAAAAGGAGAATCATAGGAAGGGTCTGAGACTAGATAATCTCTTCTGTCTTCAGATTTTAACTGCATCTCCAGAAATGAAAGCATGAAATGGAAAGACTGCAACCTGCTCTGTGAGGATAGCACACACATTCCCTGGCTCCTTAAATTCCATCCGATTGTGCAGGAAAATGCAATTTCTATATGCAACCAGACATGCTTTGTCTCATTTACTGTTGACAAGGCCTTAGAACCACTGAACAAGACAGGTCAACGAAACAAGGGAAGGAGCCATGGATGGGGGCAAGGTACTTTAACTGATGGTTCTGATCCCAGCTGAAGGGCAGCCCTGTTTTGGGTGCTAGGCCTTAATCAGGAATGTTTTGTATAATGCTGTGGTATTCTGGTGTTGCGTTCTAATCCCAGGTATATGTGTTGTGAATACACACTATAACAAACTACAATGTATTTTCAGTAGACTGCAATGTAACTCCCTAAGAGAGCACAGTGAAATGAAAGGACGCTTAAAAAGTAAGCTAAACATGCCAGCTTCTCCCCTCCATTAATTCCTGCCCTGATTTTGTTGTTGCAGTTCCGGTAGTGCAAATGGTGCTATGTTAGAGATGTCAGCAATGATGACTGCAGCAGAGCAGCAAAAGGAGAGATTGCCAGAAAGTTCCTCTGCTTGGCTGTGATGGTCTGAGACCAGTGTTGATGTCCACAAAGGGTGCGTGAACCCAACTTGAGAGCTTACCTCACTTTAGTCATTTAAATCACCTCCAAAGTCAGTGTAGAGAGTCTGCTTCTCCAGTGAATGACTGAATCCATCCTAAAATAACTAGGCACTCAATGCTTCTTCAATCACCCTTCTCCACATTGCCTTTGGAGGGAACCTACATCAGTAGCTCAAACTCAACTGAGTGAGATGAATTTTGATGTGCCCAACTTGCTTGCCAGCACTCTGCATGAAAAGATCTGGCTCATGGTAAAAGAATAGGAAGCGAGAATAGTGCCTCCTAAGCTGTATTTTTATCACTTGTGAATTTTGACTTTCTGCCTGTGATTTTAAGAGCAAATGTGGCAAAAGATTGTGTTCGTCCTACATCAAAAAAAGACAGTAACTCATAGCAGCAGTTCACAGATGCTGAGAAGACTAATTAATTAATAGTACTTAATATATTCTGAGCTCTGTGCAGGTTCAAAATACTACTACCTCTTCCCTTAAATCAAACGAGAAGAGAAAGTAAAAAACTGCCAGCCAGCAGGAAAATGAATAGCACTTTTCTATTGCTTGGTTAGATAATTTCCACAGAGCAGAGCAAGAAGGCAACTAAGGGATTGGGTGTGTTGAAATACGCACCTCAAACTGCAACATTCCTTATTTAGTTTTGGTTTTCTCTGAATATATCTTTCATTTGAGTTAATACAAGGGACAAAGGAGAATCAGCCTCACTTGTCAGGAATAAGCGTCATTCTGGCAAACATGAAAAGAGTTGCTTTGCATTCCTGTTCATCTTCTCTGCTATACATCTTGTGTGATCCTTTATCCCAGAGACATTATTTGAAGGAGTTTTATAGTCCTTTTTGATGTATGCAATCCTATCAAGCTATCAAGACAGGCAATACTTTTATGTTGAACCTGTCAGCTTTCTTCCCTTACAGGTAGAATAACTCTTTTTTCCAGTGCAACATGAATTGAATGCTAGCAATACACACGACGTTGGTTTTTCTTTGTTTGCTTCATGGTTTAACTCTCAATAAATAAATAAATAAATACAACAGCATTAAGAATGTATGCTTTCAACCATCCACAGAAAAAGATACAGGGAAAATTGTTTTTAAAACACCTTCACTGTTGGTAGGAAATTTCTTCTACAAAAATGATACGTTAGCATTAAGTGCGTATAGGCTGCTATATCTAAGTAGTAAGTAATGAATATTAATATTGTGAGGGGACATTAAATTTACTAATGGACAGCCTGATGGTAAACTGTGAGGATGCCTTCAAACGGCAGAAGCATGTGTATTTTTTGAGCAAGATTCAACCTCTGAAAAACAGAAGTGGCTTTTGGTGAATGTGACGTAGAACTGCACTGGAATGCAAACTAAGGGATAAGAAAACTGCTTATGAATAATACACAAAAGAGATTTATCTGACTTCATTTTCTCTAGACTGTAACTGAGAATGGTTTCTTTTCAAAAGAAAATTTAAGCCATTTTGTAATGGAGATCCATTTTCTTCTGTAGTGCACTTCTGCAAAAAAAATCCATCAGAAAAATAAGTGTTTTTCTGTCTTACTTTATTGAAGTTCCCCGTGATGTCAGGATAATGAATAAGAGAATTCTAAATCACTGGGTAAATGTTATAGTACGTGGCCTTTTGGTACTTACAATGAGTCTGTTGATGTGAACTTGCTGAGGTAACAGTCCCAGTGCTGCAGCCACTCCTTGGCGAAATATCCGAAGCAATGTGATATTCAGCTTGTTTATGTCCATTTGCAGTGTCTGAAAAGCAAAACCAGTTCAAACAAACTCCCTGCTCAACACATTCAGTTCTAAACATACCTGATCTTTTGGATGCTCACTGTTTTTTTTTGTTTTTTTTTCATTCCTAGAATGAAAATCAGCACAATCTACTTGTGTTGCAATAAGGAACAAATCTAAAGGAAAATGTAAGCATCTTAAACACTGCTTTTAGCAAAGTACTGTCTTTTTTCAACAACATTCAGAATAGATTCCAGACGTTTTTGGCTAAATTCCTCAGCCAAGTCACAGTGCTCAGGGTAACACAATTGCTGCACTGAAAATGAAGGCACTGAGCAGCAATGCATCCTTAAAGAATGAGATGTTGGATTTACACAATGAAGATTTGCTTTGAGTATTTTTCTTAAGAGTTTCTCCCTGCAGGTAAAGAATGGGTCGTACCTAGTGAAATTACACACCTTTTATTTTGATTATCAATTTCTGAGATCAAATAAAACAAACAAACAAAATGAAAGCACTCTGGATACATTCCACATGCTTGAATTTCCCAAACTTCTTCATCTCAGGCAGAGCAGGCTATTAATTCTTAGCTGAGATGAACCAAGGCAATGAAACATTTTCTGTGACAGAACTACCACAAAATTTAAATATTTCCTCAGGTTCAAATCCTTCCAGTGAAGTCTATGGAATTTTACCCAGGAAATAATTAAGCTTCAGATCTTTTTCCCAGAAGACCCAGATATATCTCTGCAGATGACACATGGTGGCTGACACTCCCACGTGGCACTGTGGGGACCCTCTTTCTTGGCTTCCATGTCCCACTTGTGGACAATACACAGTGGAGATGAGAGGGGAGGAAGTATATTGGATGGTCTCAGGTGACCTACAGCATTTCTCGTAGGGCACTGGCTCAGGAACTTATCAGTTTCTGACTGAGCCAGTTGACTAAAGCTGAAAAAAATAATTTATTTTCAACTTAAAGCCATAGGGCAGCTTACTGCTCTGAGGAGCCAAGCAAGGATTTCTCCTTCCTAACCAGAGTGGCATAAAAGAAATTAAATATCCATAGGTCAGACACCACATCATGAACTTGGCCAGGAGCAGAAAAAAATGTCACTTTACTCAAAAAACAAACAAACAACGACAACAACAACAAAACCCACCCCAAAACCATGCATTTTGACTGCTGTTATTTGGGTGTTTATAAATTATAACATAAAACTGGAAATAATTTGCTTTTCTCTCCCACTATCAATTTGATCTTTGCATTGGAATTGTTTTTCATTTTATTCTTTTATCTCACTTTTTTACACTGATGGGATTGTCAGGTGTTGATACATCAGCTAAGATTTGCTCTCAGCATACCCATGCACTTTAATTTAACTGGAAGAACTATAGCAGTCCTCACTTTCAATGACCCTTTCTACCATGTCATTTTCAAAATAGTCTTCTTGTTTCTTCCTGAATTAGACCATCTTGAGTGGCTACAAAACTGCTCCAGCTTTGTCGCTGAAACAGAGGAATGTGTTGAGAGTGGAGACAGATCTTCACCGGGTCTGAGCATTGCTCCTGCTGATGGGTGCCATGAAGCTGTCTCCACATAGAAAGCTGACAGCCCAAGGGATCTGGGATAAACAAGAAGGGAAGCTGATGCTGAGACAGAGGGGCTGTTGTGTGAGTCCCTAGACATCCATCAGGATAGAATAATGAGGGAGAAACCTCTTGTCTGAGTCAATGACCCTGAGTTGCAGGGGTGATGCCACCTGTTGTTACTGAACAAAACTAGAAAGGGTGAAATCAAATACACTCACTTAAGTATATATAGGCATTAGATCCTGTTAACTGAGATGCTGTTACATAGCAAATTAAGCGCTCACTGACAAAAACACAGAAATGAAACATACAAAAAAATATCCAGTTTCAGATGAAAGATGAGATACTAAAGGAGCTGTAAGAAGGTAATGTCCACCTAATAAATTTAACACACTGGGATTGCAGCCCATCTTATCCAGGAACAATAAAATGTGGTGAAACCCCATTATCTTCAGGAGAGTCTCATTTCCTTCTACCTGTCCTGAATTTGGTGCACCATGTCCTGTGACATGGAAACATAAAAGGCTGCATAGTTTATGTATCTCTGTATAACTACATCTGTATTATCCTTAGTTTTTCGGGAAAGAGCAGAAGAACACAGCACCTCATTGCTCAGGATTCAGCCTACTTAGAAAGCCCACCTGGCCCTGCAGCTGGGGATTTCAGGACCTTTTCAAGACAATTCCCAGAACATTTTATTTTCTGAGGTTGACCACACTGCGACATGGTGGGATGGCTGAAGGTTGCATGGAGAACAAGTGGTTGTCCACACACCAAGTATAAGACATTTGTTTGTCCACACACCAATTATAAGTCCTCAGTATAAGTCACACGTGGGCACTGCCTGGGCAGGCTGCCAGTCACACAGCACAGCTCCACAGCAGCTCGCAGTGTTGGGAAGAAATTTATCCTTAAGCCTCACCTCAGCATACTTCCTATGTAGCAGCAAAGATTGTGAACATTCATTAAAAAACAAAACAAAACAAACAAACAAAAAAAGCAAAAAAAAAAAACCCACCCAAAACCAACATCCAAGAAATAAACTGGTAAGGAAAAAAACTCACAGTTTTTTTTTGTAAGAGCCTTGCCTTGCTATCTGTTGAAGGAATTCTCTTCTTAATTGCCGATGCTGCTGTGAAGCTTAGTTTCTTGGCAATGACAGTGAAAAGCAGGTAAGAGGAACACAGACTGCCCTTTTCCACATCAGGCAGCACAGGGGAGCACGTTTATCTCTTTTTATCAGGAAGAAGCCTAACAATCCAGAATGTGCTGCTTTGGGAATGGGATTTCTAACTGAATCAAAGAAAAACAGCCTCTAGAAATGCCAGATAGGACCCTGTGAGCTCCTGCATTACAGCAAGCAGCATATCAGTGCTCTGTGCTCTTATCCTCTTGTTTGTATTGGAGTCTTAATAACAGAGCAGGAATGGACCAGACTGGAGACACAAGTTCAGCATCCTGTGGCCAACTCTGGATGCTAATGGAAAATGACAGGAACAAGGCAGGAATATAGTCTTTTTTTCAGATTACAAGAGGAAAAGAAAAGAAAAAACTCCTCAAGTCTTACCTATTCCCATCAGTTAAATGTTTCTAAAACATTTTAATAATGTTTTGTTTGAGCACAAATTTAGTGACTAAAAAAAACTGGAACAAGGTTATTGTGCCACTCTGATGGCATACCTTGATACCATGTTAACCACAGTCCATAAAGATGGGATTAGGATAGAAAATTGATACTGGATGAACTGCAAAAGCAGCAGTGCCTGCACAATAGACAAACAGTGCAAACCTTCTTTAAGAGAATCACTGCTAGAATGGAAACCTGCCTGACCACCTACAGATTATAACTGCACAAACTTAACTGTTATATATTCCACTACTGCCTGCAATAACATGTGAAATTAACTGCTGTAAAGTAAATGCATAGCAGTAAATAAAGTATTAGCACAGCCACGCAAGGCATGCCTTACTGTGGTACTCCAGTTGCTCCTTTTGCTTTGGAGAAGCAAGGGCTGTACATCCCAGTCAGACAGCACCGATCATTCACCCCTGCTCCTCCGCAGTGTTTACTACCTCTTACAGCCCACTCCCCAAGGAGCTCACACTTCTGGGTCTGCTGCCTCTGGTGGCAGGATTGACTTGCAGAGCTCAAAGGCAGACACATCAGAGGACTCAAGTCCCCCAGCAATTACAGATCTGGATATTGCAACTGTAGCAACAGTTTCTAAGTGTATCTGATCCAAGCAAAACAGGTAGCTGAAAAGGAGAGATTCCTGCTGGTAGTGGAAAAGAGCCCTGGGGGAGGAGATGGGTGGTTGAAGGGGATGGGGATAAAAACGTCAGGGTTTGGTGGGCTAAGGTCAAAGCTGGGGTTAGAAAGAGAATTTCAGAAAAGAAAATACAGCACAGAAAAGCACCAAGGACCATCCACAACCAAGACACTACAGGGACTTTTTGATGCTAACGGAAAAAAAGAAATATCATGAAAGGGACCAAAGTGTAACTCAGATTCTAAAATAACATTTTTGTCAACTTCTACAGTAAAAGTTTAGAGACACTTCCCTATCTTCTCTCTTCCTTCTCATCAGTGATGTCGTTTCTGCACTGAGCCTTAAAAACACCATTCCTTTCCATTTATTGGCTACTCCAGTTTAAGATCCTCCTGACCCCTCCACTACACGTGTTTTCTCAAACCTCCAGCAAACCCAAAGCATAGGAATAAACAACAGTCAGGAAGGAAGGAGCTAAAGGCATAAGTCTACAAAATACTTTTTATGAGGCAAGTTTAAAAACAAACCAGCAAATTTCTCAACCTGAACCAATCTATGATTTTACATCCTAGGAATTTTTTAAAGCACTATTGTTTCATGACAGTCATTTGAGCTAAAACTCTCCAGTAATGACTGCCCTGCTCTGATGGCTTGTACATGGAGAAGGGGATGAGTGCTGCAGAGAAAGGCTGAGGAAGGGCAGGTAATTGTGAGGATTTTAAGACCGGGCAATTGTGCCAAGGGAGGTTCAAGTTGAATATTAAGAAAAAATTCTTCTCAGAGAGAGTGGTGAGGCATTGGCACAGGCTGCACAGGGAAGTGATGGAGTCACTGTCCCTAGAGGTGTTCAAGAAACAGGGAGATGTGGCACTGAGGGACGTGGTTTAGAGGCATGATAATGATGGATTGATGGTCAGACTAGATGATCTTAGTGGTCTTTTCCAGTCTTACTAATCTGATGAACTGCTGTGAACCTCTATGCAGGCCAGCATCACACAACCAGAGCAAAACACAATGACAACACAAACCTCCAAAGATACTCTGCCCTAAGCCAAACCTGTGGCCAAGGTGGCTTTCCCTTTCCTCCCATTTACCACTCTTCTTGCATCTTTATTTTCACCAAGAGTGGAAACCTGCCAATGAAATCCACATCACATTCTGAAATACAGCTGCAAGGTAAGAGAAAATTGTTGAGAAACTGTTTACCTGCCGTTCATATAAATTCTCCCAAGAATAGAATCAATCGTTTCTGGTGATTAAAGGACTTTCATGTTTCTTATGTATTAGCAGCTGCCTGCGGTGATCTACTGAAACATTCATACATTATATATTTCTGCTGCAACACAACATGAATATAAATATTGAGAAATTTAAATATTTCTAAGGTCACAGAGCAATTGCTGAAATTCTGTGTGGGGAGTCTTGACTATTCTACAACAGTGAAAATCACCTCAAATAGTGGAAAAATTGCAGGCACGTGTTTGAGTTTACAAGAACCAGTGCAGAGCATTGATAAGTGCTCTACAAATCTCTCTCTTGCTCCGCCAGGTCTCCGTCCTGACCTGGAATGCACTGTTTGGTAAGTCAAGCAGTTTCTGATGAGGAGACAGCAAGGCTGCAGGATATGCTAACATGCTAAAAAAGAAAAAAAAAAAAAAGCCAGATTTCATTTGTAGACTTCAAAAATTTAAGTGCTCCTGTCCAAAAAGCATTTGGGTGATGAGAAAAAGTATTCTAAATTGGTTCCATATAAATGCAAGTAAAAGTGGTAGGAATGGTATACTTTGATTGCTTCAGTCCTGATTACTTCAGGAAGTTCTGTATATTTAGATGCTGCCTTTCAAGCTGCAACATTGCACAGTTTCACTCACTTTTTTTTTTTTTTTTTTTAGGAAAAGCAACAACCCACAGATGATTTTATGGAAAATCTTTTTTTAAAAGATAAGCATAATATTTCCCAGATTCATACATTTCCTATACAGCCTTAAAGAACATCTCTGACTCTTGATTAATTTTTCATGAAAACAGATTAATTTTTTATTTTTATTTATTTTTTTTGCACATTATGAGCTCTCTGAAAGAAATCATAACACTTACTGGAGAAGTGGAGGTAATCTAGCCAGTTAACACAACTATATGGTCTCGTCACATGCTGATTTTCAAGTATACGGGCATTCAAATATGAGCAAATCAGAACGTATTTATTTCACACTCTGCAATTAATCTATAGAGCTTTTTACCACAGGAATTTGCTGAGGCCAAAAACTGAACAGGAGGCAGAAAAAGGACAGCATGTTTAGATAGACGTAAAAGTCACCAATGTGACAGAAAACACAGACATCACAAAATTATGATATTTTGTGATATAAAAATATGATATTGAAACCACACCTTTTAACAAACAGAAACCAGAATGAAACCTAATTAAATGAATCATAATTTAATTGGTGGAGTCATCATCCCTGTAGGTGTTCAAGAACCATGTAGATGTGGCACTGAGGAACATGGTTCAGTGGGTGTAGTGAGGATGGATTGATGGTTAGACCAGATGATCTTAGTGGTCTTTCCAACCTTAACAATAATATGAAAGGATGAGCTCTTCAGTCTGTTCACAGAAGGGGCTGACATGAGGCCAGAGTGCTCTGCTGGCACCCACGGCTTCAGCTGGCAAAGTGACTTGGGGTGGGTGGGCAATGTGGCAGAGTTGGTTTGTCTCAGCTAGGACTCAGGTATACACTTTTCATAGGAAGAAACAGTTTCTCTAAAGAGATCAGTTGATTTGGGGCTGATTTGACCAATTCTGTAGGGAGCATCAAGAGCTTGAAGGTCTCCATCTGTGATATCTGGCCTCCATCCAACGTTCTCTCACTGTGATTTTACATGCATTGGGTAGTGAGTCAGCTATAGAAAGACTCCATGACCTTCATGGATGATTAAAGTGTACAAGAATGCATTCAGCCTATTAAGAATAAAGTTCATTAATGCCTCTCTTCACAAGGTACACTTCAATTCCTAACAGTCCTGTGTTATGCATTAATCTCTGGGCTCACAGTCTCCAGCTAGGAGAAAGACTCAGCTATTTCAGAGGTATCTGATGTCACTATGTCACAAGATAACATGGATGCACCAATCAAATCTGATGTTAAGGCATAGAATAGTCTTGTACCTATCTTCTGATAGCAACCTCAGAAGGTAGGTTATTCCATTCTCCTTATATCATCACTCTAACACAATTAGATATAGTTAGTGAGATGACAAAATGAGAGAGTGGGTTAGCCTGTTGTAATGCGATGAAAAGTACAGCAATGACAGCAGAGCAGCAAAGTCCTAAGCTACAGCAAAGGAGGACTTGCTCAAATGTAACAGCCATAGGCACACAAACAAAGAAACGAAACTGCTTACCATTAAAAGGCCTCAGGTACCCAGGAATCTTTTTGCCACCACTGCCAACTCTTAAATGAGGCCTGGAAAGGGGAGGATCCTCTCTTCTGGTCACTCTGGCACTGCATGCACCTGAGCTCCCCTGGGTTGGCCCTGCCTTCCCACCAGGTGCTCAATCACTGCTTCAGGCTGTGACGGAGTTTCTGCTACAGCTGTCCTCAGTGGTCACAGCATTCACTTCTTTACCTTTAACCCTTTTCTGTGACATCATTAATGCACTAGTCATTCACTATATATTTGTAGTACAGAAAGTATGTATGGTGACTCATCAGTAGCCAGAGAACTACAGCTTGTATGAGATTACCATCCATAGCCCTAATAATAATTTTATTCACAGTGCAGTATAAACATATGCATAGCCCAGTAAAGTAAACAGGGCATTTTCTGAGTCAGGGAGTTCTAGAATCCCATATTCTAGATGTTCAGTGAGATGCATACCTGCCACTGCTAGAAGAGTGTAAGAGAAAAGAAGGCTGTAGTACCATGGGATACAGGTTTAAAGCAACTCTGTCATTAAAAAGTATTGGTCCCAGAAGCTCCTTGCCTGTGGAAGCCCTCCAGGAGAGGGGAGGAGAGGGGAAGGAGGCTGCCCTAATGCTGTTGAACCCCACTGGTGATTTTCTAGAGGTTCTTTGCAACAGAAGGAACCTTCTGTTTTACCATGTAGTGAAACATAAGTATCTAGTGGTGAAAGGAGCCAGTGTTCTCCCATGTGTGAAGATGTATTATTTTTTTAAAAAAACTAGTCACAACACTGAATCTACTTTGGAGTGTGCTAATCTGTGAGCATTTGCAATTACTAGCAGGAATGAGAGACCAGAACTCTGCTGAGCCTCTAGCCTTAGGAAGTCTCCCTCAGTTTATCTGCTTCAGTTCCAGGCCTATAAAATAGGGATGATAGCACTTGACTGTCTCATAGGAGCACTACAAAACTAAGTAGTCCATGTACTGTAGGGAGAAGATGGGGAACAGACATGTAGGACTAAACTTCTCAACTTCTTTTATATTTCACAACATCTCACCAAAAAGATAACTCTGGTCTTTGTTTAGCTGTGTGCTACATTTCTTCAAGGACTGGGATTTATTTTATCACAAATGATTTCAGCATTCTTAAAGTAACAGCTGAAGTAAATTTCAAAGCCGTGACAGTTCTCTTGGCTTTTTCTTTCTTCCATCCATCTCTCCCTGCCCTTCTCCCTTCTATTCCCTGAGATTATGTTAGACAGTAGAAATGGCTGAGATGACGGAAAAGCACAAGGCAGTGCATAAGGAGGTGGAAATATCATGAGCTGAAAGAGCTCAGCTGAACACTATTTCAGCCTCTTTGTTCTTTGAGGGGCATGTATAACGAGCTCCATAAAACTGTCCTATCTGTCTTTTTTGAATATTACCCCCAAAAATAATTCTTTCCATTACAAAAGAAATGTATGGTGCTATTATGTCTGGTAAAACTTTTATGCACAGCATGATTGTACCAGTCACATCCTATTTCATCATCCCAAGGCCAGCAGTAATCCTCAAAAATAAGAGACTCTTTGAGCACAGCACTTTTTAATACTTTTGTTTTTTCTGTCCAATTATTAAATGTCTAGATAGAGCCTGGCTAAAGCTTGAAATGCCAAATAACCAGAACCAACTCTCCATGCTCCTTTTGTAAAACCCTAATTTCAGCTAGCTTTATGTTTCAAATAAGTCTTAGTTACCGGAGTTTAAATTTCCGTCACAACTTTGTAAAGTGGTTCTCAATAGATCAAGATCCCTTCCAGAAAAACATCAGTCAAAAACAAACAAACAACAAAACAAAACAGGATCGTCCTTCTTTTTATCTTCAGAATTTTAAATGTGGTTTGTAGCGGACTGATTATTTAACCTTGCATACTAATGAAGAACGAAACTGGAAACCTAAGACAATACGGCAACTTCTAAATTCTTCAGGAACTGATGCGGCCAAAAGGCTCCCACTGACTCACCCTCCTTAGTAACCCTTCTCTTTGCTTTGAAAATCAAAGACAGACTTCAGTACTGCTCACATCCTAGCTTTCTCAGGCTTTTAATTTCAGAGGCATTTGTTATTGATAATTTCAGATGAGCAAAATCTTCTCAAACACGCACTACAGGAATGTTACAGAAGAAGGGAATGTTGTAGAAAGAGGCAAGTACTTTCTGTTGTTTTTTTTCCTTTGTTATTTGCTTTGTTTTTTAACATAATCATAGTCCTCTGCTGTTCCTGGGCATATGAAAACTTGAAATATATATCAGAAAATATATATATATTCTAAAGATACATGCTTGACTGGATTTGAGATATTTACACAAAAGACTTTTCCTGTGGGGTTTCTGCATCGTGTGACTGCCTGTGTCCCAACACAATCTGGACCATTTGTTCACCACCACCAAGACTTTCCAAGCATGAAGCAATTCTGTTGCCTAAGCTCTTGGAAAATCAGGATTTTGGGTTTTTTATGGAAACAAACATCCAGCAGCAAGGCCTCTTTAATGTCACACAACTCAGCAGTGTGTTTTGGGTCTTTATCTGCTTTCAAGCTTTTAGCTCACTGAAGTTCGTATATAGCTATTACCATCATCAGAATCGTACATAATTGGAATAAAACATACATAACTGACTGTCCTCTATCTACTACAGCAAGATCTAAGTGCAGACAGTACATGGCACCCTCATCATTTCTGTCTTTTCATTCCTTTAACTATGAACTTGAAGTGAAACAAAGCAAAGCCCTCGGTGATGTGTTTTTTCTTAAACAAAACTTGCATTACTTTGGGTTTTATCCTACCACAGTTTCATGTGCCTGGCTATATGTTTTTATCTCAGTTTTGATAAAACTATTAATAATTGTGTGTGATCCTATAAGCTCAGAGACTGGAAAGCAGATGAAAAGATAATCCCATGGCTTTGGCAACTGTCTCAAGATCTTTGAACTCCTGAAGTTGCTGATACCAAACATATCCAGAGGCTATGATATACGAGGTCCCTTTCTCCTGAGCAGCTAGACAGACAGACAATTTTTCTCTTCTGTTTAGTACTGAAAAGAGAAGCTATGGATTAAGGGAAAACACTAACTCCAAATCTTCAGAGAGCACTAATACTAACACCAATATCATATTTTGGTGAGAAGTTCCAGGTTTGGGTTCATAGCTTTGGAAACCTCACAGCTATAATACGTCCCAAATGTCCCAGTGGAAGCAAGTTTTCTAACTGAACTGTTGTAGAAGTTTTAGAAAATAGTTTTTAATCTGATTTAGGAAACCTCGGTTTAGAGATGTATAGTTGTAATTATACAAGGTTGTAATTGATGGATAGCCAGAGGTTATAGAGGAATAACTCACCAACCCTGAGGCTCACAGTTAAGATGAATGCTCACCACAAAGAACTCCACACAGGAGCAATCTCCAAAAGAGATGATGCCTTAGTGGTGGTCAGTCCTTAAATGGGATCTAGGAGAGGTGGAGCCAAGCTCCACCCCTTCTGGGAGCACAGCTGAATTACCTTCACCTGTGCTCCTGCAGCTGACCGTCACTTGCCTCAGATGGTTAATCAGAGGTTCAGGCTGTGATTAACAGTTTCCCATACAAGAGATGACTCCACTTGTGAGATAAAAATGAAGAAGCTATGATGCTTTGTATAATAGCTCAGAAAAGACTGGGAGGCAGAGCCCAGTTCATGCATCTTCAACTTCTTTCTATTATGATTAGGGTCAGAAAAGCATCCTGTGTTAGTTTTCTTTAAACAGGCAACATAGCTGTCAACTGAACAATAGAAAATGTTTAGAATGAGAAAAATGCAGTTTTTCCCTTTTATATTGATAACTGATGACCATTAAAAGAGAATATTGAAAATTGTTTACATGCATTTCTCTCATTCTCCTACATATATGAAAGCATACAAGATAAATTAAAAACCATTTTTTGTATCCCTGCTACCAGCTGGCTTTTAGAATAAATAGTATCTGTGAGTCACTCCCATATTACAACTCCCTTACCCTCCCAAAACAATAAGGAATTTAGCATTTTGAAGAGTGCAGATTTCTTATCTACAGTCATTTCGTGGATGCCAGACAGGTCTTCTATGATTTATTTGTTAAAAAAGTGGCAGACTTTTCATTAAAGAATTCAAATGCATGAATATAGTTGAAATATCAAAGTAATTTTGCAAACTAATTGTTTGTTTTGTACTTTGCTCAGCTTCCCCTTTAATCTATTCCCTGCCCTGTGCTATTCCAGGAGTTGTGTGAGTAAAAGAATGAATGGAAGCTCCCCCAAAGCATTTATGTGACACTAGGAATTCTTCTGGCTTGGCTTCTTAGTCCTGTCCATACTTTTATAACTAGAGAACAATGTTAAAACATTTTAAATTCATTTTTTTTCTGATGTGTTTTCTGTTTTGTTATTCTTCAATACTTCAAATTTTTGCAGCATCCTGATTTCGGTCACTGTGTGAATGCTTCAGAGCTGTTTATAAAGTCCAGATTTTGGCCTCTGACAATCCTACCTCCATTCAGAAAAGTAGCTGAGCAGCAAAGTAATTCAGAAAGAAGTAGCAGTTGTAAAAGTTGTATATTTGGTGAGTAAGAAATCCTTCTCCTTTTTTTGATTATTGCTTTTCTTAACAACATTCAAGCATGCAAGAAGCAATCTTCCAGCTTTCCCAAAGTGACCACCACCAGTGCCATTTGTGAGATGAAATACTCAGCTTCTCAGAAGCTGGATGCAGGGCTCAGATCCAAAGAGATTCCTGTGCTACACACCGCAGCAAAACAGGCTGGGTCCTGATGGCAGATGGGTTTGTAAACTTCATTAAAACCTGCAGCGTCTATCTTATTTCTGGGAAAGACAGCAATCAGTTAGGAGACACAGTGATGAAAGCTAATAAAAGGCTGTATGACTTCTATCTGAGCTAGAATGTAGCTAAAGCAGGGCATTGATTTGCCAGTGAAGGTGTATCTACTTAAGTTTAGAAGCTAAGTTCAGTACAGGCAAATCAAAGCAAAAAGTGACCAAGTCTCAAGAAGAGTGAAGGAACATGATTTGAGTCTGTATGTTTACATTTTATACCTTTTTTTTTTTTTTTTTTTGGACAGCATTATGCAGAGAAAGACAAGTTTTATTGGAAATTGGCCAGTTTTTACTACAGAAGAGCAAATGGCAGCAACTCAGAACATATCTCAGTGATCTATTGTTTACAAAGTTTTCACCCATTTAGCTGTGATATATCAGAAACCCATTTTGCAAAGAGTTCTAGTCTGCAGACACTGCTGGAAAAGTGCACTGGCATTATCCCACCGCACTCTGAGCCACAGGCTCCCTGGGCACCCCTGCCCCCAGCACTGTGGCTCAGTACAGCTAAGCCTGCCCAGCTTCTGACCACAACACAGCAGCAAATTCGTGGGATCCCACCAGTGTTGGACCAAATGTGCACTATGCTCTCTAAGATGCATGTTGGAAGAGCTTAATTCCCCACAGTACTCTCACTTCCCACTCCTCTGCAATATTTTCTCTTCCTTTTTTGCAGTGCTGACAAATCATTATTTTGAACATCTTTCATGGCCCTCCCCTAAAGACAGAGAAGCCATCCATGCACAATGCAGCAGTCTGAATATATATAATCTCCATTCACCCACTCCCTTGGCTGGCATGCATGGCAAGGCCCATCCCATGAAACTCAGGATGAGGCTGTAGTCCCACTGCATTATCCATAAGCATCACCCTCCAGAGGTGCATGGGAAAGGGTTCAGCCCCATTTCTGCCATAACACTGATATTGTGGCTTTGCATACAACAGCAATCTCAGCTTCTCCAGACCAAGGTGAATCAGCTGTGCAAGTGCAAGAGGTCATACAGTCACAGAACCATAGAATCATTTGAGTTGGAAGGGACCATTAATGGTCATCTAGTTCAAATCCCCTGCAGTGAACAGGGACACCTACAATTACATCAGGTTGCTCAGAGCCTGGCCCTGCCTGACCTTGAATGTCCCCAGGGATGGGGCATCTACCGTCTCTCTGGGTGATGGACAGGAGCCATCTCAGAGTACTTTTGGACATCCAGATACCACCTCCAGAACTGGACTAAAGGAGTGGGCTTTGGTCTGCTTCTTCACTGCAAAGAAGCCGTTATCTCAGTTAAAAGCACAGGAGATGACTGCTAACATAGTATAACATGGCCTATTGCCATGGTCATGAAGGCTGGCAGGGCTCATCTGACATTTGTAGATTAATCAGTCTCCCCCCTGCCTTTGTTCTGAGTTACGGATAAACACGAGAAGCTTGCTTTGCCAGCTTTACCATTAGATTTTGTCTGTGGTAGTGGAGCTCATTTGACTATCTGAGAGCAAGCTGAACAAAAATAATACATAATGAAATGGAACAACCTCATGCTGGCATGAACAAAGAAACAAAAGATTAACTAAATGACTGTTACAGTTTCTCATTTCTATGATCTTTTTTCCCATTAAACATAACACTCCAAGAAAACCTCTCAAAAATTAAATGACTGGAGGGGAAGGAGGAAAATAAAGCTAATTATCAAGATGACCATTTTCTAAAGGAATCTGAATGATTCAAGTAAAGCAAACAGCAAGAGGAAGCTAAAAAATCTTAAATAATCTCTGCCATTGTAGCAAAAGTGTTTTCAAAATGTGATTTTTTTTTTGTCCAGTTAATTTTCCTGCACTTTGACCACAACAACCCCAGGCAGCGCTACAGGCTTGGGGCAGAGTGGCTGGAAGGCTGTGTAGAGGAAATAGAACTGAGAGTATTGATTGATGCTTGACTGAACATGAGCCAGCAGTGTGCCCAGGTGGCCAAGGCGGCCAAGGGCATCCTGGCTTGCATCAGAAATAGTGTTGCCAGCAAGAAGAGGGAGGTGATTGTCCCCCTGTACTCAGCTCTGGTGAGGCTGCGCCCTGAATACCAGTTTTGAACAGTTTTGACCAGTTTTGCGCCCCTCACTGCAAGAAAGACATTGAGGCCCTGGAGCATGTTCAAAGAAGGGCAACAAAGCTGGTGAGGAGTCTGGAGCACAGGCCTTATGAGGAGCGACTGAGGGAGCTGGGATTGTTCAGCCTGGAGAAGAGGAGGCTCAGGGGAGACCTTATTGCTCTCTATAACTACCTGAAGGGAGGTTGTAGTGAGCTGGGGGTCAGCCTCTTCTCTCGTGTAACTGGTGATAGGACTGGAGGGAATGGCTTCAAGCTGTGCCAGGGGAGGTTCCGGCTGGACATTAGGAAATACTACTTCTCTGGAAGAGTGGTCAGGCACTGGAATGGGCTGCCCAGGGAGGTGGTGGAGTCACCGACCCTGGAGGTGTTCAAGGAATGTTTGGACATTGTGTTGAAGGACATGGTTTAGTGAGAACTATTGGTGACTGGTGGATGGTTGGACTGGATGATCTTGTAGGTCTTTTCCAACCTTGGTGATTCTGTCATTTTTCCACAAACCGGTACTGCAACAAATGAAAGAAAATCAGCGATTCTGAATGTGATAACTGAGACATTTTTCGTCACCATTTCTTTATCTACCTCTTCTCACAAGAAGGAAGACCTGAGGGAGAATTCTTTGCCCAGCTCCATAAATATATGCTTTATATTTGCTGTGTTAGACAAAACCTATTTGGTAAAATCCATCTTCTTCTATATACATGTCATATTTTCTTCTCATCAATTCCACCTGTCATATTAAACAGACCTATGACTGCCTCTCTATAACCTTCTGGTATTTCTTACTTTTTCCAAGAGCTGATCAGACACTGCTGCTAAGGTCACATTCAATTGCACGACTTTAAGCATCTAATTTTCATCTCCCAGTGATCAGCCTTAATCAGGCACGTTTACAAGCCAGGTTATGAAAGAGGATGGCAGATCTCATTCACACACAACCAGACACACAGCCCCAGCTCCTCAGGTGCTCCCCAGGAGAACACCGTTGGCAGGAGGTGGTTCCTCCATGAGGGGTGTAGGAAAGAAATGCTTTTCTTTACCATTACAGATCTTTACAAACAGCTTATTTGATTTCTTCCCCTACTGTTGCATACATCACATTTCCTGGGATAGACAGGCATAACACAGTCCCATATAGCATCTTCTCTGCTAAATGTAGAATTGCATTCACTATTCCTAAAGTATTTCAGACACACAGTGAGGGTTTGTGTCAAGCGGGGTAGCAGGGGGAGTGAGCATGTAAAGGAGAAAGAACACCTTAGTAATAAATTATTCTCAGTTTATATTTGTAGATCCTTCCATGTGGGCACACTGCGAGATTTAACAGTGGGGTCTGAAGAAATGGAAATGCATCACAGCAAAGTGGTTTCCTTACAAACACAAAGAAGGGTTGGGATCCCAAAACTATATGCAAGGTGAGGATTTGGACACCAAACCGGAATTCTGGGCCACTTCCTTTGCTTTGGACTCTTCCTTTATACTGACTGTCAGAAGATGTTAGTGCTCCAACTGCAACAGAGCTCAGCATTCACAGAATCACAGAATTATCAAGGTTGGAAAAGACCTAGAAGATCATCTAGTCCAACCATTGCCAATACTTCCCAGCTAAAGCATTGCTATGATTTGCATAAATTTCAAAGCTTGGAACCAGAGGACTGCCCGCATACCACTTCTGATGAGCAATCTGAGTTTGTTTATGTACTTCATCAAGTACTCTCTTTTTGTTGAAACCTGTATTGTGTACCATTAAAGACTTTTGTTTCAGTAAGAATCAATTTTGCACTTCATTGACATCATTACAATGTGTTACATAACTAGTATCAAAATACAAGACAAGCATTTAAATTACTTGCATAAACTGAAGGAAAGATGGAATCTTTGTAATGTCAACTTGATTGCGGCCTTCTTTTACCTAATGTAATTAGAAAACATATTTATAACTCATCAGTCTTAAACTGATTACAGACTCTAAGCTGGAATCTTGCAACTGTGAGGTTCTTAAATTTCACTGTAATTTTGTATTCTGTCTCTTTTTCTTTAATTATCTTTTCCCCTTACAATTCATATATAGATTAGACAGATCATAGTGAGGCTCACAAATTAAAAAGTGCATTTGCAAAAATGTTTCACAAAATACAATGAATAAATAAATAGTAATTTCTTTCCAGTTTCTGTTTGGTTTCCAGTCCAAATAGGTTCAAATTTCTATTTGAATGACCATTCTGCCAATTATCTTCCTCAAAAATCACAGTGATTCAAACATTTCTACATACAATAATGTTGAGGTGACTTATTGAAGGAAAGAAGAATATAAATCTACACAAGGAAGTTGATATAATTTTTCGTTAAAAGATGTTTGTCTCAAAACTGTTGCGAAGCTGCTGGTTGACAGTCTTCATGTAATGATCGAAGGTTTCTTTTTAGACATGAGACTTTTAAGGCCATATACCTAATATATTTGTGCACTTCTGTGTATTCACAATTCATGTACAAGGGGACACACATAAAGTTTAATTCACTGGTAGAGCACATGGCTGCCTACATTTGACTGAAGATTATTGCATCTACATTTAGAGAGAAGCGGCAGTGCTGTTCTTGTTTCAGAGCTGTAATAAAGGGAAGGTAGATAATGACAGTTGGTACTAAGAAGCAGGCTTAGAAACTTGAAAAGCGTAAAGGCAACTGGGAATACAGATTTCAAATTATCAGTTCAGTTTGACTCCTCAGTGGGAATACTACTCATCTGTTTCTCCAACACTCAAATTTCATTACTTAAACTTGAAGAAGGGGATAATTTCACACCATTAGTGATATTTACACTTCTGTAATTCCATTAATTTTCTTTTTCCGGATAAGAATTCTCTCTTCACAAAATGGCTATAAATCATTTTCCTAAAGAGCCTGATAATGAATATGAGCTCAAGCTTGCGATACCTATTTAGGTACAGCGCAAAATCAGTTGCGAGCTGCTCTGAATTCTGAAAACAGTGACTGTGACAGTAGCAATGCTCCCCCAGCCTGAGGCACTTATCTCACATATCCCACAGATCCAGGAAAGATAGTCTGTCCATGACAGTTCCAACTTGTAAATGGTTCTGCTGAGTGTGGCCACGATTTAACAGCCCTGCTAGGAGTGAGAGAGAAATACTTCATGATCTACAAATATGCCCTGGCCCTCTAGGAACGCCTGCTGCACTGCTTTCAAATCCAGAGTGCTGACATCTAGACATTCCCTGCTTATGAAAATTGAAAGTGCTTCCTCGTGAAGAAAACTGCAAAGCTTGTGAAAAGATGAGTCCTTTGTTTCATTATATTTCTCTGAAGGCAGTTAATTTTCACCCCTTCAGAAAACCATGTAAATACAATAATGGGAAAAAAAGAAGAAGAGAAGAAGAAAGCTTATATGAGTTGTTGGCAAAGGCTTAAAGGAAGAAAAGCTATTTATGAATAGCGAGAGCCAGTAGATTTAAGTAGGACATTTTGCTTTTGTTTAAATATCAGCAGAGACACCACACTGAAAGGGTAAAATTTTCATAATGTCAGAAGAAAAAAAGAACACACTTCCAGAGGCTTCTTGAAGGGTAAGAAATCAATAGATGATAGTAGTATGATGTATATATTCTATTCCAAAAGAGATCACATTGGATGTTGAAAGAGCAAGTAGAAAAGTAAACCTGTGAATCTGCTGGGACAGATGACCTCTTTCAGGAAACTGCTCCTGGCTCTGTGCCAGTCAACATTCTTACTAGAGGTGTTTTGAGATACACGGTCACGTGGAAGCCTGGAGATAACTCAGAAACAGAGAACATGGGATAAACAATAAAGTAGGTCAGATGCATGGGGTGATTCAGATGTCTGAGCAGCTAAGTTTATCATGTATTTAAAGTCAAGATAACGCAATTTCTTGGAAAAGAGTATGGAGTTCACCTGCAAATGAACCTATTTTTAAAAGAAGTGACTCAGGTGAGTCAAGGCTCATATTTGATAATCAAACAGATACTCCCAGGAGAAATGGAGGCTAAGGGTACATGAATACAACCCTTGCTCAGCCTCTCAACTGACTAGAAGCTGTATAACCATGTCACAGAGGTGGTGGCATACAGTTATTGTATCTTGGTAACCAACAGAGAGAACTGCACGCAGTCTGTCACCTTCTACCTCTTTTCAACTCATTAAAGTCTTGCTGATATTCATAGCTGGGACCATGACCGTGACCACACACATCCACATGCAGCTTCTATGGGACACAGCAATTTTGTAACTCCCCAGCTGCTTCTAGTTCTGTGAACACTTACTCACTTTGTTTCTGCTAATGAGCTGAGGCTTTCCAGGTGACACAAAACACCTGAGGGGCAGCCTGCACAGACTGCAATTAACTCCTGGTTCCTGTTTCTGTTATTTAATTAGCAACATCAATTTTGAACAATGCACATACTGATCACAGAAAATGCAGACAATTACAAGTAGTAATCAAACTCTAGTTTTTAAATTACATGCCGAGGATAAATGATCTTAAAAAACAACGTAGGCAAAACTTTTTATGCTGTGTGTCTGCTGAACATGCTCAACATTTCCTCACATTTAATGACAATTTCTACTTCCGTCTAGGTTCAGGGTACACATATAACAATCTCATAAACATTCTCCTCCTCTGCATAAGCCTCAGTACATGTTTTCCTACAGAACAACCAAAAATGCAGTGAGAAAGAAACTTTGAGAGCACCATTGACTGTTTTTACTACTCTGCTCAGAGGTACATTGAGGAGTGAAAGGTGCTCAATGGTTATCCAGGGCTTTAATGTCCCTGTTTTACTTTGGATCCCGTTTCACCTGCCTGCAACTAATAGGTGTTGCACAGTCATTGGTCCACAGTTTTAAGGTGTAGTCCACAAATACATAACCGTAAATACTGAGGTGAATATTTATGCCAGAAAAAGCTCTCCTTTCTTTCCTATAATTATAGAAAATAGAAAGGATAGATGCTACATCTAGACCAGATTTACACTGTCTTCCTGGACCAGACCTACACTGCCTTCCATGTCATCAAAATGGGGAAAACTGAGATTCTGAAGTAAGCTGCTGGTCTTACTTTACAGAGGCAAGAGACTGCAAATCAACCAATGCTCCAGGTTTCTGTTGGGCCTGAAGTAAGATGGCGCTGGGGGAGAAGTGTAGGTACCTTTGGTAGTGGGGGAGGTTTGATGCAGGCAACAGCTCTAGGCTTCTTCTGAATTGGAAATTCTGTGATTGTAAATGAAAGGGATTGTTATTTCTGCTGACCTCCAAATACATGGAGCACTGCTGTTCACACAGAGAGCAAAGTCCACACTACTTCACCCCTGTGAAGACAATGGCTCCAAAGCAGTTGATGGAAGTTGAGAAATCTTGAAGAGGGGTTGCTTAGCCTGGAGAAGAGAAGGTTCAGGGGACAGCTTGGCCATGTATAAATAAATAATATATAAAATAAATACCTAATGGCAGGGAGATGATGGAGTCAAGCTCTTCTCTGTGAGAGCCAGCGATAGGGCAGGAGGCAACAGGCCCAAGGTAAAATACAGGAAATTACACTTTCACAAAAACTTTTTTTACTGCGAGAGTGATCAAACACTGACATAGGTTATCCAGAGAGGCTGTGGTGTCTTCATTCTAGAATGAAATGGAAAAGGTCCTGAGCAACCTTCTTTAGAGCCCACAGATTTGGGAAGGAGCCTGGACCAGACAAACAGCAGAGGCTCTCTCCAGCCTCAAGCATGTTGTGGTAAGAAATCAAACACACACACAGACATCAGTAGTCATCCAGAATCAGCAGTTTTGTTGTGTGCACAGTGCCTGTACTGCAGACTTACAGCAACTTCTCCCCTAGAAGAAAAATTGGAAAATAATTCTATGTATGGAAATAATACTGACTTTTTCCAAAGGGAAAAAGTAAAATTGGTAAAGCAAGTAAAGTTAAACAAAAAGTTTATTTGAATAAGAAACTCTGGCTCGCTATTTAAGTGCTTGATCCAGATCATTTTTCCAAAGCTACAGGGCTGATGACAATAAAACAATAAGAAACTTACTTTTGTATCTAATATTAAACAGCTGTGTTTATGAGTAAACACATGGCACAGAACTGCCAAGAACAAGGGTGGCATTTTGCAATCATTTTCCAGAGCAGCTGTTGTGATCACTCAAGGAATGAGTGGTCCTATTAACGTCCACAAAATTATTCATGTATTCAGTGCTATGCTTCAACATTTTGTTGCCGTGCTGCTTATTAGCCTTTACATTTTATAGAACACTTACAGTAGGATCATGGACAGCGCACGGTATTCAGTGACAGTCCCCATCACTGCTCACAAATCTGTTATTCATGTAATACTTTAAGGAGGAATGCTCCTTTTTAATATCACTTCACAGCGTGACATTTTCTAAGATATGTATTCTATTTCACGCTTATTTGTGTATAAATGGGCATGAAATCTTAAAATAGCTCTCATGAAATAAAATTAAAACACTACTTATGCTGTGACAGCGATTACATTTGACAACAGAAGCGCACAGCCCTACTGGTTCTGCCTGAATGTCCATCTCTCCCTATGTTGTATCTTGTGCACAGCTATAGTTAGATGTAAAGAGAAGAATAAAAACAAGGCACACATATGAAATCTCTCCCCTGCTTCTAATCCTGTGTCAGACCACTTTTGGCTCAGAGGATTTTCTGCTGTTTTCCTAAACAAAACTCATCAATAGATCTCTGTTCAAGGTACTTACATGGTCTTGTATGGTCTTTCTGTGAGCCTGGAAAAGCTTCTTGCATCCACAGAAATCCTTGGTAAGGCCAATTGCTCACTGGGTGGAGAGCCACTGTCTTCTCCTGATCTGACCCTACTGCCTTCTGAGATGGAATCATAGAATCATAGAATGGCCTGGGTTGAAAAGGACCACAATGACCATCCAGTTTCAACCCCCCCTGCTATGTGCAGGGTCACCAACCACCAGACCAGGCTGCCCAGAGCTCACTACTCTCCCTGGAGCCTTCTCTTGTCCAGGCTAAACAAGCCCCGTTCCTTCAACCTTTTCTCATAGGAGAGGTGCTCCAGCCCTCTGATCAACTTAGTGGCCTTCCTCTGGACCCACTCCAAGAGCTCCATGTCCTTCCTGTTCTGGGGGCCCCAGGCCTGGAAGAGGTTACGTGTGATAGGAAGAAATGCCACAGTGCAGCCATTCCCACAGTATGAGTACTGAGTACACAGGGACAGCTACAGAGCTGCTCTGTGCTGTGACAGCACTACAAAACTCTGATCTCTGTCAGAAAACCTCAGAACATGCTCTAGCTTTATGCATTCCACATGCTCAGTTGCATTTCAAGTAACCTTTCTTCATCTGGTTTA
Source organism: Alectoris magna (assembly GCA_030625065.1). Lineage (NCBI taxonomy): Eukaryota > Metazoa > Chordata > Aves > Galliformes > Phasianidae > Alectoris > Alectoris magna. The sequence continues at coordinate 162,335,823 of CM060560.1, read as the reverse complement.
AAGAAAATACTTTTACAATTTACTAGTATTGCAGTACTTCTTATGTTCTTTTTCATGCGTTCACTTCTAGGATTATTTCTCAACAATAAAATATTTTGGCAATTAATTAAATATTGGCATGAACAGTTGCAAAATTCTGACTTTTATCTGAAGAGATATATTTTGTAATGTGTAAGAGGTTGTAAATAGCTTGAAGAAAACATAGAATCACAGAATATCCTGAGCTAGAAGGCATCACTGAGTCCAACTCCTGGATCCACACAGGACCACCCAAAATACAAACCCTATGTCTGAGAGCACTGTCCAAATGTTTCTTGAACTGCAGCAGGTTGGGGCCATGCCCACTGCCCTGGGAAGCCTGTTCCAGTGCCCAAACACCCTCTGGTGAAGAACCAAGTGGCTTCAGACACTCTTTATAAATGTTGCCCTCTGGACCCTTCACTATCTCCATAGCCCTCCTTTGAACGCAATCCAATAGTTTTATGTCCTTCTGATATTCTGGTTCTGAAAACTGCACACGGTTCTTGAGGTGAAGCCACACCAGCACAGAGCAGAGCAGGACAACCCCTCTCTTCACTTGGCTGATGGTGCTGTGCCAGGTACAACTCAAGGGCCTGAGTATCATGAGGATAACTGATCTGACTATTAAAGACAAAAGCAAAGAAGGCATCGACAACCTCAGCCTTTTCCACATCCTCAGTCCTCTTTCTGTTAATGTATTTGTAAAAACATTTTTTATTATCTCTTACAACAGATTAAGTTCTAGATGGGCTTTCATTTTTATAATGTTCTCTTTGCAAATCCCAGCAACATCCTCGTACTCTTCCCAAATTGCCTTCCCCTTCTTCTATGGGAGGTTAAACTCTCCTTTTTTCCTGAGTCTCAGCAAAAGTTCCCTGTTCATTCAGGTCAGTCTTCTTCCCCACTGGCTCATCTTATGGCACATGGAGATGGCCTGCTCTTGTGCCTTTTATATTTCCTTCATGAAGAATGTCCAGCCTTCCTGGACCACTTTGCCATTCAGGACAGTTTCCCAAAGGACTCTCCCAGCCAATGTCCTAAACAGTCTGAAGTCTGTCCTCCAGGACTGCTGGACATTGAAGAGATTGGGAAAAACTGAGTCTAAACATGATTTGAAGTTTGCAGAGTTTCCTGCCTTCTCACCTTCCTGAATATTTCTGAAGGAAGGACATGAAAGTGTCACACAAGTCCATGGTTTCAGAAAGATTTTCAGTTCATTTTAAACCTTAGTCCTTTTCCTCTATAGTTCAAGGAATATGAAAATGAAACTAGATCCAGGATGCCAAAGACAATTGTTTAAGGCAGTATTTGTTCTAATTCAATCATTACATCAGGATTAATTCTACTCTGTTTCAGAAGAATTGCTGTTCTTGCAAGGTGGAACAGATTTTATTTTTGCCTTCTGGAAATGATACTCTTAGGCACACAGCTCTTTCAGACAAAGGATAAAGAGTACCATAAGATGTGGGTTAAAAACAGGGACTCTACATAATGGCATATGATAAAAGCTATTCCCTTTTTTCTGGTAACTACAGCTTACTCTTCCTCGCCTCCTCACCAGCTGTTATTCTTCTGTATGTGAAATGCATCCAAATCATTGCACATATGCAAAAAAGTAACCTAAACCAAGTCAAGAATAGAACAATTCAAACATATGACAACCTGATATCGAGAAAAACAATCACTTTAGTCATTCGGCTGATCAAGTCAAGTACCACATTGTTAGAATTTGATTTGCAGCCATTGTAGAAATTGGGAAATACCAGAATTAGATGGAAAACCTCATCCTGGAGAGGATAACAGAGCTGAAGCATGTGTCCTTACCTACTCTTCCCCACCACTTCCTCCTGCAGCTAATGAAGAGCAACGCTAGGCTGTGTAATACCTGGGCAGCCAAGGCATACATATTTCTCCCCACTTTACAGTGCCCTTACTGCAGTTGTAGGGGAATAAGATCCGCATGTATCCCCTCCTTTCCATACATTTCAGCAAATGACTGTCTACACTTTCATGACCTCTTCTAAACATACTTACTCCTACGCCAGATGGGAAATGGAGAAATGGGTTCTTTGTCGATGCAGCCACAATGAGGAGGTCTCTGCCCAGCAAAGCTCTCACCCTATTGGTGAGATATCAACATCCTCTGCAAAAAGTATCTAACTTAGAGAAAAGACAGATCACAGAGATGCTTTCATGGAGTCATCCAGCAATGGACAAACAAAGAGGACAGGTAAACCCGAGCAACTTTTTGCAGTAGAAACTTACTAGCTTCAGCATGAATGCAGTAATAACTGCGGTGACATTCTACTAAGCATTACTCTGAAACCTTTTACAAATAAAAAAAAAAAAGAAAAAAAAAGTAAGGCAAGGCAGGCATGTAAAGAAGAGCTAAACTTGGACACAAATGCTAGAAATTTGCCTTTTCTGCGCAAGTTAACGAAGGGGAGAAATATTCTACTAAAAACAAAAGATCATTACAATTTGCGATCTAAAAGGAAAAGAATACTGTGATCTCAATGTTTTGAAATAAATTTGTCTTCCTAGAATAATTTGGATGCCCATCAAAGAAAAACAAAACATAAAAAGTGCACAACAAACAGCAGAACCTGGCAACAATAAAACCTGAAGTTGCTGTTACTGCTTACTTCGCTTGTATCCTAAAAATTACATGTGGGTTCTTCCTGATCTCTACAGTAGAAACTCTGATTTTTGTCAGCAGCTATCATAAACAGGGTAATCTGAAATATAGCCACATAACAGGATGTTTAAAACTGGGGCTCCTCAAAGAAACAGAAGTATTTTAGTCGCTGTGGCTTTTCTTTTTCCATGCTTACTTGTCTTCAGTGAGTAATATTTGAGACAAAATGTCTTTGCAAAAAATTCAGATGCCTCTATCCAGGCAGAGGGTTACTGAAAAGATCTGCAACAAATTTCATGCCCTCTAGCTAGATGAAGAAAGAGCAGATGTGACATTCTTGTTATTTCTAATGGAATAACAAAAAGACAAGTCTCAAAATCACATTTCTGGATATTTAGAATAACTTGAAAATCAATCATGCACTGATTTGACTGCACACAGTTCTTAGGAAAGGATACAAAGTTTTAATATACAACTTATTTATTCACATTGTACACATAATTGCCAATCATTTTAGAGAGAGAAAGACACCAGCAACACCATGTCCTCAATAACAGTGTCTTTGCAGTATCAGGGCCTTCTGTAAGTTTTGTCAGTCATTCTCTACTTAATGAATAAACTTTAAATGACATAAAATAAAATACAAAACCATGATATGCCTCCCATTCACCATGACTGAAGTCTGTGTACATACTTCATATAGTATGATACATGGAAGCTTTGCAACAGGAATTCATCAGAATAACATTGTTTTGATTTTTGTGCAAAATCACTGTTGTGCTTTAAGCTCAAAGAAAGTTATTCATAACATCTTTGCAAAAACAGCGTAAAAAGAGCTGGCTAAAATGTACTTTTCTCATCCCACATAAATAAAAGGAATGATAAAAATCATTGTTTTGATTGTGTACAATAACAGCTCTCCACTGCTAGTATGTATCTTTGTAATGGATTTATTATCACTTAACTCCCACTGATCAGCTGTTTCCGTGTGTAAAGTACACAGAACATATACTAACAAAATAATTCCCACAACAAATGTGTTTTGTTTTTTTTTTTTCCATCTGCCAATATCGTAGTGGGAGAAGATTAAGGCTACAAGGAGACAAGCTTCAGAAACTGTTGTCAGAGAGCATTGAATTAACTAATTGTCTGATCTGGGGCAATAGTGAAGCTAATGTTCATCATTCAGATGCCTCCATCCAGGCAATTGAAAATAAATTTCAATTTACGTTTTAACAATGTAACCACTCTCCTAACCTGCACCAGCACCAGCTCCAACAGGGTGGTTGCTTCCCCTGAAGGTCTACGGCAGTGACAGATAGATGACAGCTCTGGAAAACAGGCCCCAAATATGCCACACGCCACTGAAGGGCTCAGACAAACTGGCCCAAGGAATCACTGTGGTGGGGTAAGAGGTGGTGGGGTGGTCTAGTTTTGATGTTGCCAGTCCACAGCAGTCTACACTGTTCTCCCTTCTGAAGAGAGATACCTGATACTGGCAGGTGGAAGAGGATGTACGGCCAAGTTACACAAGGGGCAAAGATGCCCTTCTTGTTTGTGAAGAACCACAGAGGAAGGCAGGTTTGCAGTAGGATTGTGAACTATCAATTCAGGAACTGGAACACAGAAACTTGCTCTACTCACTGCTCTCCAGTAGGAGGATGAAGAACAGGCAGCCACAATACCATACTAATTTCAGCATAGAAGTGACCAGTGTCCCCTGGACAAATTTCACCACTCATTCTTAGTGAATAAATCAAGCAATGACGTAAGACAAAACAGAACAACGGGAGAACATATTCAAGACCTGGCCACGCCTGATGTCCCTTAGGTGGTGTCTGCAGCTTGTGGCAAAGACTTCATACAACAGGGAGGCAATAGGAAGATCTAGAAGTCAGTTATGCTTCCCGGAAGTGACATGCAAATACAGCACGGAATTCTATATGGAGATAATTCAGAAATTACATGTAATGATTAACAACGTGAATCCAACCAGAATTGTTATGACATTTCTCAACCCAAGCAGGCTATTCATGTTACTTGTGTGTGATACATATGATAACTTATTTTAGTAGCTTGCTATATGCATCAAATATCTGAATTACAAATGAATTTTTTCATTTGTATCGGTCATTTTTTCATTTGAATCGGTCCAGGTATTATGTTCACAGGTACCATCATTTTAACAGTTAGTATCTTGAGCAGTTGATTGAATCATAAAATACGAATTGGAAAAGGTGACTTGAAATGTTCATTATTTAGCAGTTGGACAGATCATCCACTCTTAAATTACAATGTCTGATAGAGGGTGAGGAATAAAACACAAGGGAAATTATTGAAGAACAGGTAAAGGGTTGGTTTAATGATATCAAACCGAGACATGGAACTCCTGTGATGCCTCCTCACTTTTACAGAGCCTTAAGGAGTAGGATGAAAGCAATTTGTGGCAGAAAGTTTATGCCTCACTGCATCTACTGATGAGACAGGAACCTGTGATTCACAGAGACAATGGTAAGTACCTTTCATCCAAAAGGATGCTTAAGTACATTACAAACTGACTTATGAAGTATATACAGTATTAATTATACAAAATCCTGCTATCTGGCACAGAAATACAGCTATCACTGAGAGAAACAAAACAGATGATGAAGGCAGGAAACACAGAGCATATGCTATGTTGCTCATGTCCCCACAGGCCTATTCTGTGTATGTTTTTCAGTGAATCTTTCTCTTTTTCTAACTGTCATGGTGAATAATGACCTGCGATAAAGACAGGCAATTTAAGTTCTGCAAGATGTAGCTCAGCAGGCTGCAGAGCTGCCCTCTTCTCTGAAATGCTAAGTGTAATAAATAGCAAAATGCTTGCTACAGCCCCTACCCTGCCTGTCAGCCTCGGCGCCTGCTGTGCCGATACCATGAGAACAGCTGCCCTTCCTGTTCAGGTGGAAACAAACGTGTATTCTGGAGCTCAGCGCTTCTGCCCTTGTGGAGTGCAGGGCTGCAGGAATTCTCTATGCTTTCATCTGTCTGGCCAACAGCATGAATGAAGGAAAACTACATTTACACGAGAGCTAAAACAGCCGTTTCCTCCTAACTAACTGACATTTTTCATTTGGCATTTCACTTTTGGGCACTCCTAGAAAAAAAAAAAAAAAAGAAAATGAAAAGTTAGATTTCGCTCAGTGTTTCCACCTCCTGTGAAAGAGAAAAGCAGTCAGCTGGGGAATGAGATCCACCAGTCTGCTGCTTGTATGGCATGGGGAGCCTGATTCTCACTTGTCAGCCCCCAGGACAATATCAGTTAGCACCCCTGGTGTCATGCTTTGTTCTGAGATGAAGGAAATCATGATTTCTCTTACAGCTATTGCTTCATTTTATATAAAGCACATTCAGTCAGTAAAAGAAAAAAGGTAGAGGACAGTCTAGCTTGGTGTAGAGCACTTCTACAGGAGACATACTTGAACGCTGCAGCCACTGTTGTCATAAATCTCTGAGTAGCCCACATTTGGTAAAGAAAGAAAGAAAGAAAGAAAGAAACAAAAAACATCAAGAGAAGAAAATGAAAGCATCTAATGCAGAAAAGAATCACAGAATCACAGAATGGCATGTTGGAAGGGATTACAAAGATCATCTAGTTCCAATCCTTCTGCCGCAAGCAGAATTGCCACCCCCCAGGATCAGGCACTAGATCAGGTTGTCCAGAAGACAGTCCAGAAACTAAGCTAAAAATCCCCTGAAGAAAAGGAGGGTTTTCTGTATCCTAGGAAGTATCTAGACCCTCAGCTGCTATGTAAGAGGGTTTCTTGTGTCTTCTTCACCCTTTTCACTAGCCCATTTTTTTCAGTCAAAGCAACTCACTGGATTAGGCATGAGTAAGAACTCTCTCTGGGCTGACTTTTTTTCTGACAAATCGATTGCTTACCAAAAATAATTCTGTCAGCTTTACTGATTCTGGCTCATTTTGAAGTGGGTTAAAAACAAATCTGTCCAAAAGAAAATAAATTTCCCAACATTTGCGTTATCTGTAGCAATGCTGATACAGCTCAGAATTTGTCCTCTCATTACCAATCTGTCCCATGAGGTGTGAATTCACAGAATCATTAAGGTTGGAAAGGACCACTAAGAGTGTCTTGTAGAACCATCAACCCATCACCACCATGGCCATAAATCATGTCACTAAGAGCAACAGTTGGCCAGAAGAAACTGGAATGCAGAGATTTTTGTTTCTCCATTGCTCACTTCCTTGGGCAGAGCAGTCTTTCTGAAACCTGCCGGTAGAACGATGTGTTTCCTTAAACAAACAAGAATAACGGGAGTGTATTTAAGTAGTCTATCACACGAATGGATTTACAGTAATAGGATTGAAGTTTCACACACACACACAAAAAGAAAGATCTGAATTTCAGCACTGACTCTTGTGATGAACTTTCTACTTCAGTTCAAGAAGTTGGTGCTGCTAACTTGTATTCCCAGCAGGTGAAACCAGATGATCAAAGTCTCTGAATAAAACCCGGAGCTGGAATATTTCAAGTTATGCACTGTTATTTGGCTTTCATGGTTAATCATTCCAGTTATTATCTCAGCGAGAAATGTTCCTCTATATTTGCATGCAACTCTTATCTTTTATCTTTAATTGCACAGCTCACTTTAATTATTAGCCTGGGAAATTCTGGGGATGTCAAGGAAGAGTCTCAAAATAATGACTGTGCTAAGAAATAAGATTTCCTTTGCTGTTTGTGCATTAAAACCACTTCCTGCAATTATTCCATCACTCCTTACTCTGTTATTAAAAATATGTTTTTGGGGCTTGCACAGTCAGAAATAACACTCCTCACCCATGAATAAACCTCATCTCACACAGAGCTGCCTTCTGGAGCTTTGCAAACAGGCTGTGCTGTTTCTCTGGGATTAATATGAGCAGCCATTTGTGTCTCTGTAGGACAATGGCTGAACATGTCATTGCCGATAGCATAAAGTACTACAAAAGGTTTTTTCTTGCCAGCCTACTGAAGCCAACAAGCCCATGGTCTGACATGCCTTTTAGATACCAAAACCCCTCCTGCTACCAAGATCACCTGCAGCATTCCAGAAAATTCTCTGTGTCTTGAATTTCTCAGTATAAAAATGGGAACGATTTGTCAAATAAAATGTCAGTGAAAACAATGGAGGTGGTACTGTGATGATCACTTCATCTCTATTCAACAAAAATGAACCTTACAAAAGCTGAGGGAACAGCTGCAGAGTTCTCTGCTTGCTGCTGCCATGCTTTGAAGTAGGACCTGGCTTTGCCACTGGCTTGCCACACAGTTTCTAACTTAGCTATATTGAATTGGAAAAATGAATTTTAAAAAGCCACAAACGAAAAGCAGAAAGAAAGAAAACGGAATTCTCCAAGATTAGTTTAGCCAGCTAATATCATTTGGCCTGATTTTTGTGTGGTGAAAGTTTTGATTCATTGCTGATTTACACTTCCTGGGGATGCATCATTATAAAGCGTGGACCATCTCAGTGCCCCACCTCACTTCTCTACTTCATCTGCACTCCAGTTATAAGCTTTAGGCCAAGGAGTGAAGGCGCTTCCTTTCCTTTGTTCTGGACATCTTGAGAATTAAATCTATTAGTGCTGATTTCATAAAAGGCATAAAAAAGATATCAAGCAGAACTCTAAAAGAACAGGTTAAAGATCCAACAAGTACTGTAAGTTCAAGCGTGGGTCCTTGAATTGTTGATTACATGCTAACCTCTCTGACTACTAGACACAAACTACAGATTTCTTTTTTCTAACAACTAAACTCTGCTAAGGTCAAGCATTCAGTTGATGAGAGAAGACAAAGGAGCTGTGATGCTCCTCCAGTAGTAATGAAGAAAAGAGAATGAGCCAAACCAGCCACTATAGGCCAGTTAAATACCTGGAACTAAAGCAGCCTGAATTCAGTTACAATCCTGACTTTTACACTGATGGATTTGGGGCAGGCTTGTACCCAGTAAGCAAATGTGACAGTAGGAAAACTGATATTGATCCATCGGAGAAAAGGCTGAAGCTTTCCTTTTTTCTTTTCTTTTCTTCTTCCTTTTTTTTTTTTTTTTTTTTTTTTAAATGTTACAGGGTGTCATTAGAGCTTCTGTCTGAGCTCTTCACTGTGTGTCTCCTCTCTGGTCTATTTCTGGTAACTCTAGACATCATGCCCTTTTCAGATGCAAGCTGCTGCAGCAAGCTGCCACTTCTGTGGCTGCTTCTTGGGGGAGGTATTGTTTTATTGACAGCTGTAATGTTGGGATTTGAGTCAGGGTTGCATAAGCCTACTAAAGTCTCTCATTTTATGAACTTAGAGAATAAGTCACTGCCTAGCTATGTCCTTCTGGTGGGGGATGTCATGCTAATGTATACTCACAAACCTAATGGGTTGAAATGTATGCAATGGTATGATACATGTAGCATATATAGCAGATGCTTAACTTTTTAGGGGAATGATGTGGGACTATTTCCAGAGTCTTTTCTCTAATACTCTTAATAGTGATCTAATAAAAGCAGTGTCTCTGAGAACAAAAGGATCCTTTATAAGAAAGTAAACAGAACCTCTGAATGTATTCACAGAATCACACATTGCTGGAATGCAGCTTTGACTAAAAACCCACAGACACACACCAGACAGCATGAATTTCTTATGAACTGGAAAACAGAGGAACAATTTTTCATCTAGTTTCAAAACCAGCTTTTAAGCTCTGAGAGTGGAAAGGAGCCCTCCATTATGCTCTTGTGACACTGAACCATACTGAAATGATAAACAGCTCCAAGTAGCAGCCCAAAACTAGATGTACCTGTTGTGCCGTTGGGCTAGATTAGTTGCTAGTGCAATTTCTTTGAAATCAGTAGTGCCATACCAGCCACAAATTTCATTCATCATGTTTTGTCATCTACATTTCAATTTTGGGAACAATCAGACATATTGTGCGTGGTGGGCATATGGTGTAGCTGCAAACCAGATCTATCCTGAAACTATTTTTGGTTATTTCCCTCTTTCCTGTCACAAAAACCAGAAATCTGTAACAACAAATACTGCAACTTAACAGTTATGTCTTCTGTTATAGCAACCATGTTGAAGCACCCAGGGATATTAATTCAACACACATGATAAAAATTCTGTTCAGCATTTTTCATGACGCTAGATGGTAGCGATAGTGCATGAAAAAATAATTCTCTGCAGTGCTAAACGGGAAGATATTAAACTGTAAAATGAGCATAGGCACTCATCTAGCACCTACTTTCCACTGGAAGTAAGAAGAAAAGTGACTTCTTAAAACCCCTTTTTAATGAAAAACAGTCAATTATCCCTGCTACTTAATTATTTAAAAGACTCAGTAGTGAAACCTTTAAATGAGTCCTACATATATCTTTCACAAAGTTCATATTTAAGAAGAACTTTAATATATCAACTCTTCCCAAACATGATCTTTAAATAAGTATTTGCTGCTCACTGGCATTTACTGTTTCCTAAATACCTGGATGTATCACAGTACCACTCTTCTGCTTAAAATAGTAATTTTAATTACTGACATCATCTTATGAAATACAAAACCCTGTCCCTGTCAGGGGGAAACTAGTCCCTCTCCTAATCCTGACCTGTGATGATCCCTACTCTTCAAGGTTTATCAAATATTTTAATGACAGCAGGTAGCTTCATCGCTCCCTCATTCCCTCCCTACAATTTATGGTGTAATAGTATATTTCCCTGCAAATGGGAGACAAAAGTACCTTTGTGCCAATGAGCTTTTCAGATCCTTTTCAGCTATTCTACTCACTGTGTGACAATCAGTGCATCACGCTATTCACTTTTCTTAAGATGCCTAGAAAATAAGCTCAACTATTCACGTCCGAATGGTTCTATCACTGCTATGAATGGGTAACTGTAAAAATCTTCTTGCCTTATAAATGTTTTCTCAAGACTCTTGAAAAGTTCTTGGAAAGGCTTAAAATCCTTCCTTTATACTGTCTACATGAATCAGGTTTAGAAATTACAGTTATAATAAAGATCAAATTGCTTATTGAAGGAGAGGCAGTTTAAACTCGCTCTAAGAGCTGGAAGCTGTTGTGAAGGGTAATCACAACCTCTGGTTTTCGCTGACATCTCTTTTTGCTTGCCATCATCTCAGGCATGATGTAATTACAACTGAGTGCCTGACGTTTCCTTCTGCGTGGATCACCTTTCCCATTGCTGACAGCAGCCCAACCAACATCATATGGACACTGGTTCATTTGTATTCTCTTGGTTTTCAAAGCTGTCTGTTCTGGCAGAGACAGAAGGCCACACAAAAGTCAGGAAGTGGGTATTCTCCCAGAAAGGAAAGTTTATTTCTTTCTAATGCTCTCAGGCACAGCGTGAGCTATGCGCCGAAGCAGAAAGGCTAATGACTTTTTTGTTTCTCCGCTTTCCATTCTACACTGTGCAATCATAGATGCTGCTATTTAAAATCACATATGTAAGACTAGAATAACTGATACTTTCTCCAACAAGCAGAGCTCATTTCATTTATTTTAATCTCCACTAATACCTGCACCCTTCTCATTACTACCCGCGTTCCCTCCAGGCTGGTGGGAGGATGGGAGATATTGACCTATATCTTGTCATGAATTCAATTTTTCACCAGAGGTTTGTTTTGCTGTAAGAGAAAAGGGAATTCATTCACTAATGCAGGAAGCATTAGCAATTATATCATCTGCTGAGAGTGAGCTTCATTAACACAACCAATACAGAACCACAAACCCTTAAAGACCATCTGAGTTCCTTTTTATTTATTTATTTATTTATTTTTTACTATGAACCATTACCACTGATTTACTTTCCCAGATGTACGCCTTGTTAGAATCTGATGACCAGCTTAAGTGTTTTATTAGAGGAAGAAAAATCTCAGAAGGTTTTATTTCTTTGAGGACCACGTTTATTTGTAGAATTTTTTCCATCTTTTTTTCCCTGTCTGTGGTAAGCACAGCACTTGTAATGAAGAAGAATGTTCAATATAATCTCATAAGTAAGATATTATGCAATTAAAAGCTATTAATGGAAGTGAAGATTCAAGATCTATTTGTTTTTTTCTCCTCCTTTCTTTTTCAATGCAGTCACGCTAAATTTAGCAACAAGTGAGAGCAGCTCTGTTCACACTGGGAGGCCAACACAAGTTTTTAAACGTATGCAATACATGTTCTCTTGCTAAAGCAAAAAGGATCTAATAATAATGTTATGAGGCCACTTGGGTTTTCTTTTTTCTCAGCAGGTAATATAATTCTTGCACTTTTCAATAGCTTCATAAAATATTAAACCATTTTGCAGAAACATATTCCCCAACTCACTGGAGAACTGTGTGGGAGAAAGAAGAGAGAGTAAAGTAAAAACACAGAAATTGTTTCGGGATGGTTCTTTATGAGGACCTTGTTGACTGCCTGTATTCATATAGTTTTAGGATGTACAGGTACTTATGCTGGAGTAATGAAACAATTCATCTCATAGATGCTTACCAAATAGCTACCAAAAGATATACAGATAATATGATGATGGGTGCACAACTTATGAATAGCATGGTATACATCATTTCATGGAACAGGCAGTCCAATAATGACATGATTTGGAAGGATACTGAAACACTTCCTAGTGATTTCCTACAGAATACACAGCAAAAATGGAATGGGAGTGTATGGTGGTATAACATGTGAGAGTACAGTCTGAAAAAGATCCAAAATAAAGAATTTGTTTCAGCAGAAATATAGATTAGAATCTTTATAGCCAAGCAGATTTTTCACAGAGTTAGACTAGATGGGGGAGATTATAAGGCTGCATTTCTCTAACAAGGTCTCCTGTGATGTCAGAGAAGGAAAGTAGCACGTTTTGCCACAAAAGGTCCTCTGGAAAGAAGATAAGTGGGACCCAATTAACGACCTTTGGAAAAGAAGATGTGGACGGAGTGGGACCCTCTATTTATCTACTGATCTCTGTCAGCTGTGTCTGTGGGCTCTACACAATGAAAGCAATACTTCATTTCTGCCTGGTGAAGTGGAATAAGAAATTTAGTATTGATTATTACAGAAGCAGGAGAGTTGAGATATATGAATAATTGTAACGGCAAGAAGAAATACTATTAGAGAGCCACTATTCCCTTTCTCCCTTTCCTATTTCCAATCTAGGAGATGAAATAAATACAAGAGATAGAAAATGTGGCAACATACAAAACATAAAATGAAAAGTAGCATGGAAAGGAAATGATTGAAAAGATCTAGAAAGAAGTAGACTTAGTCTCCAACTTATAATGCATAAAGTCATACCGCATGATCTCCAGCAAAGAAACCAAACAATAAAACTCATGTTTCTGAATAGATATTTTTGTTGGTTTTTTGATTGTTACTCCTCACTCAACACTGCCACACAGCTTCTTCCCTGCAGTAGTGCCCTGACAGCAGCTCTGACCTTATTCTGAAGTTCTCCCATGCCAGCCTTGTGTCCCAGTCTTGAGAAAACCCAGTGAGGGTATAATCTCTTGTGCCCTCAAGGAGGTTAACTCCAAATAACAGCCTATTGGTGGAAGAGGAAAGTATCTGCATGCCATTAATACCATCAGGGTACTCACCAGTGAATTCAGTGAGTAATGAAGCAGGTCCCATAACTGAGAGATTTGCAAACGTGCTTCTCTTAAAGAACAGCTCGTCCTTTATCAGGGGGAAGCTACATCTTTGGCAAATTTACAGTAATGAAATTTTTCTGGTGACCTTTTACTCTGTCTCTTTACATTACAAATAAATGTTACATCCTTCTAATTTGGAGCAGTCTAGCCTTCCTAGCCAATATTCTCCTAACTTACTTTAAAGTTTCTGAGATGACACAAGGTGGGAGGATTTTTTTGCTCTGAAATGGACTATTTTTTCAAATAATTATTCATCCTGATTCATCGTTTTTCAGCCTTCCAATGAAATAATCAAATGTTGCCTGTAGCTATTTATGTGGACTTATTACAGGTAGGAAGGACAACAATCAGCAATAAGTGAACAAATATTTACAAGCTATGGTTACCAAATAAGAGCTCCTAATCACAGCCAGGAAGACAAATGAACTTTAAACAGATAAAGACATGATGATGGAGATTATACATTAACAGAACTAAATTACTGACCTGACTGCCAAGTTCATTCAGAACGTGCTGGCAATACTCTAAGCATATCTTCCATAAGGATATATGCAAAATTTACACAGAAAAAAAAAACAACAAACAACAAAACCGATCTTATAAAGCAGACATTGATTGTTTTCCAGAAAATCTTGTCATTAGAATTTTTAGTTTTCTGTAAACTTTCCACGAAGAACAAAAGATGTTTTTGAGTGAGGTCACATTCAAAAGATGTCTGACACATCAGGGAAGATGGAAACTGCTCACCAAATATATTAGCTTCAGACCTAGCCCAGCTACTGACTTAAAGATTTGGCTGAAAATTTGCTCTAGTTTTGCTCAAAAATCAAACTAAAAACTTGGTAGAAGTTCTCTGATAGAGTAAATTATTATAAAAGGCTGTTTCTGTAGGACAAATTGCTTCTGTTTTTTTTTTTTCCCAGATTCTCTTTTATAATACAAAGACAGAATGCTTTATTCAGAACTAGTCTTGTGTTTCCAGTAGCTTAAGGCTGCACTAATGTAATAAATTTATTTTAAAACCTATTTAGACTCCAATCATCAGTACATATATACTATGTACACATAGACAAAAGGAAGTACTCAATGACAAAACATTTTTCTCTAGAAAAATTAAAAAAAAAAAAAAAAAAAGGTCTACAAAATTTCTTCCTTATACCCAATCATTTGCTGTTTTGCAAAACACAAATGCACAAATATAACTCACCAGCCCTATCTCTGGGAGCAAAACAGCCTTACTGCTTTCCAGAGGGCTAGAAAAAGATCTGCACACTTTTCTGGGGACTCTGTATCAGCTCTGCTGCTGCTGCCACCAATTCTGTGGAATCAGCGCAGTGAGGATAATACAGTTCAATAGCCCTAGCTCAAAAGCCTTCATATTTTCAGATTATTTTGTTCCGCTCCACATAATTTAATGCACAGGGGATAACATAGAAGCCTTGGGGGACTACTCCATCTCCTCAGAGCTTGTGTGATACTGTAATGCTAATGGGAGTTATATGTGTGCATCCAGGGAAGAAGACATCATGGTTTTTAATAGGCTAAACAAAGAGCAGCTAGAAACAACTTGGGTTTTTACTTCAGTACAAATAATGAAATCAGTATGACTCATGAAAACAGTAACAGATTTTAAAAAATCACTATTCATTAAGCATAGCGGAGGTAAAACTCGCATAACTGAGGTGTTAGACGTCTAATTTGTGATGGGCTTGTTTGATAAGCATTAATTTTATGACACATATTAGAGACATACGGCATAACAACCATACTTAACTATGATATATATCATAAACTGTATAAAAATATATACTTTTATATGCATAAATAGATATAAATACAAACATCTATACCTACAACTCGGGAGTTCCAAAGGACAGAGTAATTAGGCATGCTTTTGTGAGGGAGTCCTTGTGATACCCAAAGAAAAACGTATTGGGAAATCATAGATATGGTTTGTTTTGTAGAACAGTTCAAAGTGGATACCACCTAAGGACACCATACACACAGACATGCACGTGTACAAGTGGCAGAACACATAAAATATCAAAAAGATTGCTTTGTAGGAGCACCTCATTTCTTTAGAGTGCTGGGTCCTGTTTTTCATACATACCAACATTTCTAAATGTTCTATTCCATCTTGAAGTGACTGTGCTGTAAATCAGATCCACATACACATGCTTAGTTGGAACTAGAAAGAAACTGCATGCCTTGAAGGCCTCGAATACATTTTTCACAATTTGTAAGCTAGAGAAACCCTGAAGCAGAGAATGAACTGAGTAAGGACTAGCTTTGATTCAAACCCATTTATCCATTTACTAACCAAGGCTGGGAGTTAAACAAGATAACACGACTTCTTATGTTTCTAAGGGAATTTTTTTTCTGCAGATGATGGGGTTTTTTTTCTAATTGAATCAAGTTTTAAGTTCATTTGTAGTGTTAGAATATTTAAAAGAGGATCACAAGGTTATTAACAAAAAATTATTTCAAAAATAATAATTGAGGTTTTTTTTTCAGTCACAAATATCTTTCCACTGCAAACTTTTTATTCAAGAGAAATTGATCTGAATCACTTATGCACATCTGCTCTGCAGAGCCATTCCTTAGGTGCGTGATCTGCCAGAGCACGCTCCTCAGGGGGCCACACACCGGTTGCTGATCACAGCTGTAGTGCCTCATTATGAGCAAAACCTCAGGCTTACACTGACCTTCTTTGCCCAGGAATTGCCACTGCGAGGAGGAAAGCTGACAAGCACATGCAGTTCTTGCAAAAGATGGAAAACTCCAGGAAGAGTTGGGGAACCTAGAACTCCACTGGTTTCTCCATCACAGACTCTGTGAGACAAGCCATAATGTAAATTATGCCATAATGTAAATTAAGCCATAATGTACAGGCTGCCCAGAGAAGCTGTGGATGTCCCATCCCTGGAGGTGTTCAAGGCCAGGTTGGATGGGGCCCTGGGCAGCCTGTTGCTGATGGGTGGCAACCAGCCCATGGCAGGGGGTTGGAACTGGGTGGGATATAAGGTCCCTTCCAACCCAAACCCCGCTATAAGTCTATGATTCTAATATTTGAAAGTTTAATATATATGACAACATCTTCTTCCTAATTTTCCTTCCTAAATTAAGCTTCATCCACATATAGAGTCAACGCATCATGTAAAGGACAATACAGCAGTGCAAATGAAACCTGGAAAATCCCCATGCCTGTCTGATGTATCTGATGGAACTGGTGAATGGCAGACTTCACTGTTTGTATCTGCAGCCCCTGAGAACTGCAGCTTGGTATCTGGCAATTTGGGGCTGTTTCTCATATCACTGCAAACAGCTCCTCAGCTTTTCCAAATCATGATCATTATCCACAAGAGTAAAGACCTGTCAGCCCAAGAAGAGCTGGATGGCAGATTTTGTCTGAAAGTTTTCCCATTTAAAAATAACTTGGACTTTTTTTTTCTACAGAAAACAACATTTCAATGTTTTTAGTATGAAGTTTACAAGGAGAAAAAGAAGGCAAATTGGACCTGATTCCAGTTGGAATTCCTACACTTATTTAGTTTTGGAAAACAATACTATGATCCATCTTTTTCCCCTCTCCAATTCTTCATCTCCAACCCAAGTTCTCTGCCATCAACTGGAATAGATGAAATCATTTCCAGCTTTGTGATTTACTTTAGTTTCCTTTCCAGTTTTCCTATTTTTCTCTCTGTGCTTTGTATCTTTTTTTACTGTTTTTTTTTCCTAACTTAACCAAATCGCTTCAAGTTTTGAAGAATCACAGAATGCAACATGTTGAATAAGAAGCAACCCTGAAATAAACAAAGGTACACCAAATTCTACTGAATTTCATCACAGCAAAAATGAAATTAAGAAGAAATAATGAAATTTGGAGAGGTTTGAAAACTAACATGAAGGGAGTTGAAATCTAACAAACGTATAGAATTTTCTATAAAATATAAAAAATTTTGGACAATAGTGCAAGGAAAGAAATTCAGAGGATTTCCCTAATAAAAACAATAACAGTAATAAAGGAAATATATACTGGAGTTCAAAAGTCTGCCCATTTTCCTTTAGAATTAATTCTTCTGTGAGAGAACTTTTACAATTTATAATCACTATTGTTTACAGAATTTTTCTGGTTTAGGATGATTATCTGCAGTATTAACCACCAGCCTCTGCAAAAGACTGAAAGACATAAAACAAAGTGAATGGAGTCTTACCGATCACCTCTTCCTCACAGCCTTCTCTTTTTCAAGAAAACATTTTGGAGATGATTTTTTTGAACTCAAGATGCTAAAGACAAAGAAACTTCCTGCCTTGTTAGGATGGCAAGTAGTAAGCCTTGACCTCCCAGGTCTGCCTTGTTAGCTGTAGCAGCAGTGCTGTACAGTCTGTCACTCCAGCAGCTTCAAACCGAGCACCATGCATTAATCATGAATTGTAAATTTTGACTGGCAGAACTGAAAAATTAATTTGTTAAAAGCAGATGGCAGCCTGTAATTTCATGCCTCTCTTTTGCCTTACCCACAACATCTGCATTCAGCACCTCCCCTGCAAATTAAGCCTTTCACTCACAATAAACATATTTTACAGGTTTGCCAGTAGTTCAACTAAACTGCTTTCCTTAAATTGTAATAGAAGGAAATGTGGATTTGTTTCTACAGGGGGCATATCTTTCCATGTCAGATTTCTTACGATTATATTGGTTTTTTTGTGAGGGGCTCCTAACAAATCATCCATTTTGGTAAGACAAAGCCAGATCCATCTTACCGAAGGAGCTACCCATAACATACTGACGAGCCTTCACTTAACTGCGGTGACAAGGAAAACTTGAACGGTGTGCAGGAGCTTGGTATACAAATTACTCTCAGTGGGAATTGTGATTTTCATTTAAAGAGTTAATGCTCCAGTAGGATATCCTGCATGTAGAATTTCCATACCTCAGGTAATCTACAGGATCTAGCATTAAATAAATGAGTTTCCCAGAACTCTGATTTTAAGGCAAACTTGGTGTGATGTTGCCCAAGTCTAAACATACTGAATTAATTTCTGAAAGTCTGCAGTGAAAAGCAGCCTATGCTTTTAGCTGTGGAATAAGAATTACCTGATTTCAGACAATTCATAGCTAGAAAACATCTACCATATCCTTGGATCAAATTTCTAGCTATTGAACCCAACCATGTCACATAAACCCAACGTAAACTGAAACTTTAAGAAAGGTGGGGAATTTAATTAATATCTTTTGTCCATGAAACTTGTGGAGTACAGATTTTCCCTAATGCTAGTGCGAGAAAATTCACTTTGCAAGCACCTTTCAATGCATATTTGTATGATGTTCTTCATTTTTAAGGCTTCTTCCTTTCTAAGGTTACTGCTGTTGTACTTTCAAAACTCACAAAGTGATAATGAATGTATATTTGCACTTATCTCTGTATGCAGCAAAATCTGTAATACTGTAACTGAACAGAGATGAAATTGAGGCATAAACAGACAGATCATTTAGAAAATAATAGCCAAACACAGGCAAAATGTACTCATTTGTAATAAAATGACCTCTCCTCCTGAGTAGCTTATTGGACTTCATGCTCAAGCTCCTGAACAGTTTCATTCCATCTTAAACATTTTCATGCTAATGCATTTCAGAGAATTAAAAATGAATTTTCTTCATAACTATGATTATTATTAAACCTGTGCTATTTAGTATACACACATCATGCAACAAATTCTATATTGTTCCTAAACAGAGGCCTTACTTTACTAAGTATTCTATGATTTTCCAACTCAGAGGATATTCAATAGCACTCTCATGCAGAAAAATCACAAGAAATGTATGGTTTTGTGGTTAGGTGGGTGGTTGGACTTGATGATCATACGAGTCTCTTCCAACTTGAATGATTCAGTGGTCCCTTCTGTACATTGAATGTCTGCATATTTCACCTTGCGCGTGATGAGGTATTTGAGGAACAGCATAGAGCAATCCAAGGAGAAAGTTAGCTAAAACGGCTACTATGGCTACAATGCTCCCAGTACCTGAGATGGCTCATTTACAGCTACCTCTGCCATATGCACTATAAACATGTCCTAGCTTTTAATGGGGATAATGTTCAAACCAGCAAGTAGAAACTCAGAAGAAAAATATTTTAGAAGCTGGAAATATGAATGTGTTTGGCTAAAAAGTCAGATCTCATATGCAAATATGAGTGCACCGTAACAGATTCATGGTTGAAGTCAGAAGAAATATGCATTAGGAAGCTGATCTGCTCCAAAGGATGCAGGCTCCTGGGCAGAGATCTGGAGCTTTCAGAAGAACATTCTTCTCCCAGCCTCCTCCCCATAACCTGAATCTAACAAGTTGCCTGACATGGCTGCGGTTATGCAAGTAAACTGCTGTTCTCTCACCTACTATCTCTTCAATATAACTTCTGCTTCAGGTTTTTCACCTCTATTTTTGTAGCAGAAAGGAGCATAGCCAAAAGGAAGAAGTTGAAATTGAAGTATGTGGGAGTTCAGCTTGAATGACTGCTACAAGATTAGACAGATGCATTTTTGTTTTATTTCATGTTATTATGTGATATGGCAAGTCATACAAAGAAAAGCAATTAAAGAACCAGGAACATTTTGTTCATTTCAACTGCTCTGCTAAAGGAAAGGTTTTTTTTTCCTGGATCTTTGCCTTTTCGAATATATTACATCTATTTTGGATTGCAATCCAAGTGTTATGAGAAGTAACTAATATGTTAAGCCAGGAGTGTTGCCTTTTTCTTTGCATAAACACTCTTCAAGAACTGTTTTGCAAAACCTGCCACAAATCCTCTAAATTACCAGGATGCTATTTAATAGATATAATGTTGTTTATTGCTAATGGAGCAAAGTCAAATGTAAATGGTTTAGCTCAGTGAAAATCAAGTCTAAATGAAAGTCCACGAGAAAGGATATCATGAATGGCTATTAGCCCATGTTGGAAGAAAGGACACAATGAGAAGCAATCCAGTGGTCCAAAGATTCTGGCAGAGAGCTCTCAAGACAAGTTTGGTGTCACACAGACCAACAGCTAACAGAAAGGTGTTGCAGCACCACAGACATAATCACAACAGCTATTCAAAACAAAAGCATATAGCTGTCCATGCTCACTGAAATCTCAGAGCTTTGAGATGACAAATCCATGGTTAGATTCATAAAACGCAAAATGCAACTTACAAGCAAACAATGCTTATGCAGACCATTCTACATTCCTCATTCATCTGCTGTGCTGCCATGTTTCACTTGGTGTTGGCCTGTAGTTTTGATTTCCAAATGTACATCGTACTAATCTCTATCAAGGCAGAAATTGCCACTAAACTCGAGCCATTTCTCTTACTGTTACACAGTACTATTTCCTCTGCAGCTATTTATCCAAAGCACATCCAGTCTGAAGAAGTGTCCACAGGATGGGACCTTTGGCTCTCTTCCCTCAGTAAGACACAGGCAAATCAATGCCCCAGTGCTTGTTTTGCCCTGGAGTCACAAACCAGATGTGGGTAACTCTTGGGACAGAAACTCCTACAAAGCATGCCTAAAAAGCATGCATGGCATTTTTCACACGGCTACATGTTGTAATCCACAGATTAGCAGAAAAACATACAGGTATAGAGATACAGTAAGCATGATAGAAGAGAATGTTAGAAATAATAAGAAATACAGTATCCAAGATCTTTTTTTTCCCACTGTACAGGAATCATAATACTCAGAGTAGCTGAAGAGCTCTACATTTTTTCAACTTTCATTTCGACCTCACAGAATCAGATAGACTACTTTTAACTAAAAGTACATTGTTAATAGTTATTTAAAGCAATTCCTCTACTGCATATGTATTTTGTTCACTTTAAAAATCCATAGTCAATCCTCCACTGTCAATGTACCACACTCAAACCTAGTGTTACACCCCATGTTGGTAAATGCAGTTCTAGTAAGTCACAGGAGGATTTTAACTCCTCTACAAAGAATGTTATAGAAGAAAATTTTATAAAAAAAGTCTATTCCTAACCAAAACTTGTCCTTGTTTATAATATATACTCTTCAGAGAAGGTTAGCACAATTATTACAGTATTTTATAGCTATCATCAATGTAGAGTTATCAGCGCTTAAACTGGTCTGTAAACTAAAATGCTGATCATTAGAAACACAAGATACTATGAGTACTTTGAGGTAACAGCAGAAAAGAGCAATCTATACATCTCTGAGGTAACTGCCTAACTCATATATCTATAAAATATGTTCTTCCTCATTGCAGCATTAGCAACATACTGCTAAAACAGAGCTAAGCCTCAGCTTGGTTATTATTCCTTTGCATATTTATATAATTTCTTCTAGGTTTAAGCATAAAATCTACTTAAAAATTACAAGTACTTACGTAATCAGAATTCATTACTGACTTTACAGTAGGTGATATATATTCCTACATTCAAATTAAGAAAGTTGTGTAAGAACTTTTGTTGTCTCTATGTCTTTTGCAGCCAGTGTCTTTCCCCAACACATGCAAGCAGATTAAGAAAGATGGCACTTTATGAGATTAAAGAGCTAGAGATAATCCAGGAAACTGCAAATAAAATAACAAGATTAAGTTATATAGTTAGCTCACTAGACTAAACCAAATTTAGTTCACTCTGTTGGGCTAAAGTGAATAGAAAACATTTTACTTCCACTAAGCCTCCTTCCTGAAAGCTTCTTTATGTTAATATCATGGCATACTACAAATTGAAAAAATATATGTATATTTTTGAGAAGTATATGACACATGTATATGACAAAAAACATTTAAAAACTAAATTACGTTTTCATTGGTTATGGATTTGAAAATCTGGGTAGCATTTTCTACTCAGACTTGGAATAAACTTTCTTGTTTACTGTGCTATGGAAGTAAACATTTTGGTTTATTTTGTTTGATAGATAGTCTTTAGAGGCAACAGTGCCTTGTGGAAACAGAAAATTTTCGAACAAAAGCCAAAATAAAGCACTCAATTCACCATGCAATATGTCATCTTGAAGTACACACATAAATACATACATAAATACAATATATGCTCTCATGTAATGAACATAAACTGTCCATTGATATTTTAATTTAGGAAATGTAAACCCTTAGCACACCCACCAGGACGAGGATGTCTGCTTTTCTCAAAGTGGTTTTTTTTCCCTCTGAGTTGGTTAAGAATTTTTTTCTTTCTAACTCCCTTCCTGCCTCCCTTGGCTCCCACTGATTTCCCCTTACTTAATCAAGCTTACAGTGCTTAGACACCAGAAGGCAGTAATTAAGACAGGATTCCTACTGATAAATCAATCTATATATGTAGTATGAAACTTACATAACTCCTAGCCAATCAGGAATGTCACATGCGTATAAGACAGAATCTCAAACACACTGAAAAACAACAGAATCTGCACAATAATTTTCTCTAGTATAATTATCAGAAGGCACTAAATATTCACCTTGTTTTAATAAGAAAATCTGAGGTACCACTTAATTTTTTACAAGGCAGAAGATAACAGAAATGCCCACGAAAAAATATATACCAAGCCAAACCGGAAACCTTCAAGGCTCTCCATTTTGTAAAACTTCGTAACTATGATTAAAAAGTAGCAGATGATTGGTTATAAAGCCATTGTTTAAACAAGCCATTCTAATCAAGCAATATTTAGATTGCCAAACAGAGTTCTAGTGGCTCTGGAGTCACAAGTACACTTCTAAAAATTTCACTTCTGTCCACACTTTTGAATTATCTTATCCGGAATAAATACAAGATACACTCTTGTAAACATATTCAGCAGCAGAATAACTCCATAAAACAGGGCTGCTCTTGAGAATAAATGAATGGTTCCCATTCAATAAATGATTTGCACATGTCCGTGTTGTTTAGAGGATACACAGGATATGGCTCTGTATACCTGTAGGTTGTCTGTACTTGCTTGGCTTCTTGCAAGAATACCTCAGGCAAAATCCATATGAGAGCTCCCAAGACACTTTAGATCAGCTAGGATACGTCAGCACTTTGATCGCTTGGATCTGCTAAGTGTCAGTCTCAGGTCCTACTACCGCTGTTGACCCACCAGCAGCACAGATGCCTTGTGCTGCTCCTGCAGGGTCCTAACCAAGAAGCCTTGTTTCATTCCTGCTGTCATCCACCAGGTTATTTTACCATAAAATACCACTGGCAGCTGATAGAGCTCTATGCATACAATAAATGCTTTGTACCCTAAAGGAGACCTGCCCATGGGTGTCTGTATCTAAGCATACCTGCTGTTGGCAGCACTAGTCCTTGCTCAGAAAAGTGCTAGGATGCTGTGGATAGCCAGAGAAAGACATTTCAGAGGAGTCAGCAGGGATCAATTGCTCTTCCAGCAGCTTAGTATTCCCAGGGAAAACATGGGTTGGGTATTCTGCCTGTATGGAGGCATCACTAAAGAGCCAGGTGATGCCCTAGAACTGGCCATGATGTTTAAGGGAGCCACTGACAGATCTGCTCAGCTCCCACTGAGAGTATGCTCAGGTATAAGGTTGCCTACAAATCTGAGGGCAGTAGCCCAAGTGCTCAGCCTAGAAAAGATGCTTTTACAGTGCTGCTGTAGCTCCTAGATATGCATGGAAGGCTGACAGCCAAGCATTCAGCTGGGGCATGGTGCACTGCAAGATAAGATGGCAGCTGATAGAAATGATACACATGGTATGAATACAAGTACCATGACTGTAGTGTCTGCTTCACTATCTACCAAAGTAAAAAGAAATCTCCACAAAAGCCAAATTCCTTTAACTCACTAGTTCTGTCAGTTCTAGAAAGCTGGAATCTTTTGTAGATAGGAAAATAAGAGTGTAGTGATTGATTATATTTATGACTAATTATATTTACATATATAAGTTTATTTAAGTTACAAATATATGAGATCAATGTTTATCACTAGCATGCAATGTATGGCAGACCACTTGCCAAGAGAAGGAAGCCCACAGAAAACTGAGATAAGTAGAAACTTTCCACTGAAGTCCCATAATTTGCTTTCATAACTACAGCCCTCAAACACTGTTAATGTAATTGCAATTTGTTCATGATCTTATTATGCGGTGGTTAACAGAGACTTGGGAAATACATACACTGTGTGTAAATGGCCTTTAATAGCAGCAATTAGACAGTTGAATGAATATTGTCCATTACCACCTGTGAGTACAGGGACATCTGGTGGACAATACTATTATTTGATATTTTTTCTAGGTATCTTCAATGCAGATATTTTCCTCCTCAGCTCCACAGGGTACAAATTGAATCTGCTCAATGGCCCACACTTAAAAATTACTTTTTTTCTCTGTATTTGTATGCAAAGAAATATAAGTATTTTTTATTATTAAGTGGTCTTTTACATGCACACCTTACACTCAGTTAATTTTAAATGAATATCCATTTTAACTGGGATAACTTTTCATTGTTTTTCAGTAGACATTAATTTAGTTTCTTTTAGTCAGACTTCTGTGGTAAATGTGAACCTTTTTTAAGTGAAAATCTATTTTCTCCTATAATACTTCAATAAAAATAGCAAAATTTAATCTGTGACTTAGCAGTATATTTTGGTCCCAAGTTTAAATGAGATTTTCAAAAATTACTTGTACCTTGTATTTAATTCCAGGCCTGTAAGCTCATGAGCATACATACTTCACAATAATCCCTGCAGCACATGGAAACCAGAAGTCCATGGAATGCTGATAAAGCAAAGCAACCCCGAACCAGAGGAAAAAATCTTCTCATTTTTTTTCCCCTAGTTAACAAAAGCAAACGGTATAGAAATTCTCACAACGAACTACAACACTTATTTGCCATGAATAAAATCAAATAAAACAAACAACAAAAAATAGACCAAATATCTGACTAAAAACAGAGTTAAGGGCGCGTGCTCTTGTGTCACAGTATATGCTGAGAAGATGCATATTACTGTTGAAGAAAAGGACTATACTTCCACTAGATTGTCAGAGATATGGTAACAGAAAAGGGCCCAGGGGAAAGAGGGGTGTGTGTACAGTGGAAGGAAAGACTATCAGGAGAAGAAAAGAGAAGCATGGAGTAAGAACTATTTAAAAATGGAAAGGAAAAAGAAATAAGTCATTTAGTTTGAGGCTACAAGTCCGAAGGAGAGGAGCAAAAGATAAACAAGAGCAGAAAGAAAAGATCTGGGGGAAAGCATGATATTATAGAAAAGGAGAGCAGAAAAGCAGAATAGGAGAATGAGAAAGCTCAAGAAAGGGCAGAGACAGTTATGTGCTAAAGAGCAAAGTGGCGCTCCAAGGAGAAAAACAGAGCTTCACTTTCAGCAGCCGTATGGAGGCATTATTAAGGAAGTTGAACCTGCTACTTAAAGTACTTTTCCAAGTCTGAATTTATTATGAAAGATTTGGGGTAAGATTAGATATTTGCCCTGGCATAGCCTGAAACCCAAACACATGTCAAAAAAAGGAAAAGACAAGGGATGTATGAGATATGATTAAAGGATTTATATAACTTGCACACAGGAGAGTCAGAGAGGGGACAGATGAAAGAACAAAATCATCAGGGACTGCTTGAATGGACAGTAGTACAAATGTATTAAGCAGCACAGACTAGATATGGTGGAAGTAAGACCTCCAGTACAATCATTACAAAAACGAAAGGATAAAAATGGGGAAGAGAATACTGCATGGTAAGCACTGAGTGGTTAGCCATTACAGAAAAGTATAAAAAAGGAAGAATGTATAAAAATTTCAGCAATGTTCTTTTCAATCACTGCTTCTGCATATGTTATACACCTGATTAAATGGAAAGAAATACAAGCTTTAGATGGGGCATATCAAGCTCATTGGATTCTCCTTCTTCCAAGTTTTAAGTCAATTCACATCAGCAGTAGCATTGGTCCCAGTAAAAAATACAATTCGGGAGAGAAATGAACAATGCAGAAGCAATTTGGTGCAAGTTGGGCTGCAACTCTTGTTTAGTTGACATTATGATTTTAACTAAATAGATCTTGGCCATTCATGGAGAATTTTAAACAGACTTCTTTGGATAATAAGTGGTGTTTCCATTAGGGTATGCAAAAATGACCACAGTAACCTGTCTGGTACTAATTCTGACACCAATTTCTGCCTCTTCGTTTTACCAAATAATGCACACAGACTGCATATGGTCTTATCTCTCTGTATAGATGTTACAGTCCATATTTTCACTAGTTAGTGTTTTCTTCAGTTTTTTTCTTTATCAGGGATGCAGAACTTCCCTGCTAACGAGGCTGTGTGAAGAACACAGTGCACCCTTATCAATATAATCTGTGTTGAGTCAATACACTGCCTTCTGATTTCATACAGGCTCTTAGCAAAACAATAGGTAAGAACAGCATCTTTCTCTAACTTTTGTCCCTAGAACTCCTCAGAATCGTATGTCTTCTACTGCAGAGAAATCATATATTGATGATGCTCTCACAAATGGCCAATCTGATGAAGGCCAATCTGATGAAGACCTTAAGGAGATCTATTTACTTGAGAAAAAGCAATAGATCTATGGTAAGAGCTTTATACTGGTTACAGGACACTTCTGTTCAAGTCCTTGATCTGTATATGCCTCAGAATAAAGAATTAACACTCTGACCTTCATATACCACATGATTAATTGAACAACTAGACTTCCAGACAAACCTTTTTCCCGCAAAGACCACAAACTCCACTCAGTGCAAATAATTAAATAAAAATTGATCTGGAAAGGAGAGCAAAGTATTTCAGTGTCCTGAAGAGACTTGCCCTTCTGGAATTCTCATATATCAAAGGCAAGACCAATCTCAATTGCACTGAAAATACTCCCTCCTAATCCTGTCTCAGGTCCACCCAAAAACTGAAATGAAGCTACAAAGTGAACTGATTTGGGCAGTTTAATTAATTTCCTCCTTGTGAATCCTGGCTCTAACCAGGATGTGGCAAATGAAGTGCTTGAACCTGACCTTCCACTGTAGCTCTATGCCTTGATCTCTGGGATCTTGGCCATTTTGTGATGCCACCCCATTTCCTCCTCACTTCCCGATTAAAGTAAATTAATTTTTTTACAACCTCTGAAATCAGTGAAAAGGAATATTATTTTCAGACAATTCTATCTTGTGGTTTTGATCTCAAAGATTTAATTTCAGTGAGTTTTGATCTACCTTCTGAACAACTCAATTGCATTATTGCTATCCTCTCCATAACTAACAAGCTGTTAGAGAACTGGTTGGCAGCTGATGTGATATCAAAGTGAAGGCATTTTTGTTTTGCACCAGTCTCAAAGCAATTTTGAAAGAATTCAACAATTAGAGACAAGAGAAGGAAAAGAAAGACAAAGATAAAGTCAGAATAAGTCAGCCTCTAGGCAGAATAAAACTTAAGGAAGCAAAGATGTAGCCTATATGTTAAAGTAGAAGAGCCAAGAAAACAAATTACTAAGCACTGGAGCCAAAGATCACAATAAATGTCTTTCTATTAGAAAAGAAGAAACTATAATAGTAGTAGCATAGCCAAAAGAGCAAAGATCAATAGCGGTAAAGCAACGGGTGGAGGGAGTTATGACAGCATTAAGACAACAAAGGAAAGCTAGCAGCCTTTGCCAAACTTTATACAGTGTTATTTGGCATAGGCAGGGATCACTGGAACTGGGAACGCAGAAGACATTAATGAGGCCACAGTGATTGGACAGACCTTTCAAACAGCAGATACACATTTCCGAAGTATTTAATTTCTTCAGTGATTGATCAAAAGAGCTGAACATACAGAATGCCAAAAGCACTGAATTCTTCATTTAAAGTCTCTTACCTTTAATGAAAAGAATTTATAAGGTGCTCATAACAGATGAGGACTGGTCAACTGGCAGCCCATGAGTCAAAAAGATCATGCAAAGAAATTTTGGCTAGCCTCTAGGAAAGCCTGCAGCTGCAAGATTTTAAGTCAATTTTTCAGTTCACCGAGAGATAATGGGAGAAAGTAAGTGAATTTGATATGGGCCAAGAGAAAATACTGCCGACCCTTGAACACACCTGGCTGACCAGCTAAACAAACTGGTAGCATTACAGGAGGAGAACGCAAATTGCATGAAAATTAGAGAAAGGGTTCAACTATGTAGGACAGTCAGGAATGTCTGAGTCTGGCCTAGAAACACATTTCCTGGCTTAGAAATACAGTCAGTGCTCAGTTGCCCTTCGGTTTTTGTTTAACAGCACACAAATATTGAGACACCAAAGCAGTCCCTATGCAGGAGGATACCATAACTCAGTGCTAACACTGGGACTCCAATGGATTTTTTTTTTTGTTAGGGGTGGCCAGCTCTGTACACTGATAC
Source organism: Alectoris magna (assembly GCA_030625065.1). Classification (NCBI taxonomy): domain Eukaryota; kingdom Metazoa; phylum Chordata; class Aves; order Galliformes; family Phasianidae; genus Alectoris; species Alectoris magna. Next base: position 162,307,164 of record CM060560.1, on the reverse strand, counting down.
TAAAAAAGAAAAAAGAGTGAAGTAGCGCTGTTCTGCAAGTATTTTTCATGTATCAGGCCCTAAGCCTTCGAAAATTAATTAATGCTTCAGTGAAAGTTGTCTATTATCTGACTAACAAATTTAGTTTTTCTAATACCCGGATACCCCGGCTTTCAATTAAGACTCAAAAAGCCAAGAAGTGATGAGAAAGAACATCATAAATGATTTATGGATGTCCTACTTCTGCGTATGGTACATTTATTATTCTACTTAATGTATCCATATGGTTTTCTAATTCATTCATTACTAAAAGCCTAACATGACAGTTATTTCATTAAAGGTTATATCCATTTTCAGCCAGTTTCTTCAGGAAGCACATTTAAAAAGTAAAACTACAATTGAATTTTTGATTTAGTGTACGGAATTCAAAGTATCTATCGATTTAATTACTGTCCCATTACCCATTTCTAGACAGATCAGTTGTTTGTTGTGGGTTTCCCCCCCCTCCCCCAGATAAACCATCAATTGCTTTCTTGCTATTTCATGATCTGAGTGGTCCTATAAATTCATGGTTAACATTTCCTTATTATTCCAATTCCAGTCAGGAATCTCTGGTTCCAGCCACTAAACTACAAGGACTGCTCCAAAAGTAATGCCTCCTATTTTATTATACAGGCCCTTGACATCAGAGGATGATGTTGGTGGTACAGCAGTAGAGGTTGAACCTTCCCATCAGTATTCCATTACATTTTGTTGCCACGTGACAGATGGCAGCAGAAGGGCAGTCTGAGAGAATGGCATCTGACATAGAAGTGTGGATGAAGAAAAGATGTGGCACTAAATTCCTCCATGCAGAAAAAATGGCACTCACTAACAGTCATTGACACTTGCAGAGACCAAATAGTGGATGTGAGCACAGTAAAGGAGTGGGTGGTGTGTTTCAGCAGTGATGACAATGACATGAAAGACAAGCCATGCTCTGGATGGCCACACAGATTTTTACAAGGACAGCATGCAGGCTCTTGTTCACTGCTGGTGAAAATGCATAGTAAATGGTGGTGACTATGTTGAAAAAAACTGTTTTGTAGCTGATAATTTGCTCGATCATATAGTGTTATTGTGGTCTTTGTATCTATTGTAGTTTCCATGGAAACAAATAGGAGACATTACTTTCAGAGTGACCTATGTATGTATACAGTATATAAAATGTGTTCCCATAGCTAACAGTCACCTTCCATCCTCCCAGACCAGCCATCCTCTAAGAGAGCACTTCTGCCAGAGCTGATCTAGAAATCCTTCAAATACTTTTTGTATTAGTAGGCTATGGACAAAGGGGACAAAGGGGAGAGGTCTTTAACTACTGTAGTTACTGTAGTTTAAACACAGTCAAAGAAAAGGAGTGAGTATTTTTTGAATGTTCAGGTTAATTTCTTTTGCATATATATGCTTCCAATTGGGCTAATTAGGCAGAGCCACAGCATCCTGCCGCACCAGTCCAGAGAATGTCTATCTGGGATATGGGATTTATGGGATCTCTGTTTCATGCTTATTTTTCAGCAGCACCTTAAGACAACAAAGATCATTTTGATAGTGTTAACTTTATTTTGTCTACAGAACAAAAATACCTTAAAATAAGAGAAAGGTATTTAATGTCATTCTTCCTAGCTCCAAACATCTGCATTTAAATACTCCACTATTATAAAACTGCATGGTACGGTACCAGAAATGAAACTGTTATCTTTTTTTTTTTTATAAGAAATTGAAATATTGTACCTGTTTGAAAGTATTACCCTCCAGAACTTTGTTCTTAGTTAGACAATACGTTATGTGATGCTTGCAGAAACCATATCAACAGTTTGGTTAAATAATGCAGAAAGATATAATTGTTGCCAGTATATCACATGATTATAACTGAAGTGATCTTTATTTATTTGTGTTTTCAAAAAATCCCCAATGTTACTAGTACAGTTATTACCAGAAAAAATATAACCTATTAATCTAAAGCCATCTATTGAAAAAGGGCTGACCCCGCCCCCACACACAAATTAGCCTTAATCAATGACACAGTGTAAATCAAGTCAAACTGACCTTAGCATATTATAAATGCAAAAATCCTGACTAGATTACGATTGATTTCTATACTGCAGTTTATTACGCAATGACGATTCCCAAAGAGAATGCATATCCTCAGCCAAACCGTACAACAAAGCAGACATTCCATTTTTATTCCACAACAACTAATACAGGCTGAAATGTAAGTCTGTTTCAATTCACGTTTAAATAAGCATAGATATAACAGAAGCTGTCAACCACTTTCCTGCACTATTCATCATGATTATATTAGCAGTCTTGATGTATACCCACAACACTTTTCATAACACTTCTGCCATAGACTCAATTCAAAGCACCTTGTCCACTCATTGTATTTTCATAGAATCACAGAATCACTCAGGTTGGAAAAGACCTTCAAGACCATCAAGTCCAACCACATCCCAACCATACTACCCTAACTCTAACAACCCTGTGTTAAATCATGTCCCCAAGCACCACATCCAAATGGTTTTTAAACACATCCAGGGATGGTGACTCAACCACCTCCCTGGGGATCCTATTCCAGTGTTTAACAACCCTTTCTGTAAAGAAGTTTTTCCTGATACCCAACCTAAACTTACCCTTGTAGGGCATATTCTCCAAGCCCTTCACAAGCCTTGTTGCCCTTCTTTGGACCTGCTCAAGCACCTCAATGTCCTTTTTGTACTGAGGTGCCCAAAACTGAACACAGCACTCAAGGTGAGGCCTCATCAGTGCCAAGTACAGGGGCAGGATTTCTTCCCTAGTCCTGCTAACCACATCATTCCTGATACAAGCCAGGATCCCATTCGCCTTCTTGGCCACCTGGGCACACTGCTGGCTCATATTCAACTGACTGTCCATCAGTACACCAAGATTCCACCAGTTTACTGTGCTGCAGAGCCAAATAAGAATTAGCTTCCTTACAGAACATCAGTCATAACTGACGTTCAAAGGCAGGACAGCAAAACATTACTTAAAATGCTTTTAGCAACAATGAAATCAGAAAAAGACTTTGTACCACTCTACTTACCTCCCTAGGTAATCCCCCTTTCCATGGCAGTTTCAATACTGTAGGGACTGAAAAACCATCATTCAGCTGACAGTCATCTGATGATTTTCAAATTCCAATATCCTCCTAGTCTGTGCACTTCATTTCAGAATTCAATATTTTTTTCATCAAAGAGATGCTGAAGGACAGTAATATCTGATCTGTGAGGTTTTTTTAGGAGCGTGTTCAAAAGAACATCTTCAGCTCCTAAAACTGTTTCTCTGATTCAGTACATCACCATGTTTTAATCATATAATATATTCACGTAGTGATGATAAAAACGCATGTATTTTTAGAGAGCTGTTTTTAAAAGGCTTAACATTTAAGAGGTTACACACAAAACCACATTATGAAGAATCTATTGAGGAACTTTTGAGAAGCTGTCACTTTCCTTAACAACATCAGAAGTGAAGAACCAAAAGGATCACTCCAGAGGCTGAATTGCCAGATCCAACAAAACATTGACTGAGAAGGAAACACATGCTTCTTGCTGTCTTTTTATCTGAGTGCCCTTTATCTGCCTTTTAAATGTTACTGTAGGGAAATTTGGCTTTCCACAAAGATAGTTCTCTGAGGGCTCTAACAGAATTTAAAAATAAATAAATAAATAAATGAAAAAAGCGTGCTTCTTCACCCTTTAGTCCTAAACACATCAACACAATATACAGATTCACTGCAGTGAGTTGTCAAAATATTTATATTTGTTAATGGGTGGGTCTCATGATCCCAGCAAAGTCATTTGGTTCATGTCCAAATTTGCATATCAGGCCCCTGTGAATCCAGTGATGGCAGCTGGAATGGTGTGTGCCAGGAAACTCTTCCTTTCCTTAGTCATATTTAGGCAGTAACAGGATTCAGCTCATCATAAAAGGAAAACAGAACATAGATCACGGTACAGCAATCTCCCAGACTGCTGACATGCAAGCCTGTCTGTTCTGCTTGGCAGAACGGAGTCCGTATATTTCCAATCGTGAAGGGATGCATGACCAGCTCAGAAGCTGAAAGGCTGCAACACCCAAAATACAGACAGTGCATTGTCATAGAGGCAAACAATGGGCAGGGATGGAAAATCCACTGCAGTCTAAACCTTTGTGTCTTTTCTCCTGGAAGTCAGTACAGCATGCTGCAGAAATTGCTCAAAAGAATACTTCAAATGGAGAAACAAATGGGACCGTGTAATAAGGAGGCAGCAGGGGACTGTTTGCTTTTATTTTTTTTCCCTCTATTTCAAGGACTAAATCAAAACACATACAAAAAAAAATTGTACTGGATCAGCCTACAATCAACACAACTTTGAATTTTCAGTTAGCTTTTTTTTCTTTGACTCCTTTTAAGTCAAAGAAACGTGATTGTGAAACAAGGGCTACTCTGTACCCCTTTGTTAAGTGACTAAATCATGTGAAATGGGAATGACTCAGGTTCAGTTCTCCCTTTATGATCTTTACAGCAAGGCTTTGAGCCAGGCCTTTCACACCTGAGCATGCAGACTTTTTTGCATATCTAAGTAAGTTCCCTCACATTTTTAAGACGTTTTGGAAATGCTTAAACAAAAGCGAGAATCTTTGACTTGGCTGCAACTGCTGCTGAATTCAATCCAATTTTGTGGGAAATCTCTGTTTTGCCAAAAAGAACTTTATCAATTCAAAAGTTTTCCTGGAGAGGAAAAAAAGAAAAAAATTGAAGAGAAGAGAAGAGAAGAGAAGAGAAGAGAAGAGAAGAGAAGAGAAGAGAAGAGAAGAGAAGAGAAGAGAAGAGAAGAGAAGAGAAGAGAAGAGAAGAGAAGAGAAGAGAAGAGAAGAAAAGAAAAGAAAGGAAAAGAAAAGAAAGGAAAAGAAAAGAAAGGAAAAGAAAAGAAAGGAAAAGAAAAGAAAGGAAAAGAAAAGAAAGGAAAAGAAAAGAAAGGAAAAGAAAAGAAAGGAAAAGAAAAGAAAGGAAAAGAAAAGAAAGGAAAAGAAAAGAAAGGAAAAGAAAAGAAAGGAAAAGAAAAGAAAGGAAAAGAAAAGAAAGGAAAAGAAAAGAAAGGAAAAGAAAAGAAAGGAAAAGAAAAGAAAGGAAAAGAAAAGAAAGGAAAAGAAAAGAAAGGAAAAGAAAAGAAAGGAAAAGAAAAGAAAGGAAAAGAAAAGAAAGGAAAAGAAAAGAAAGGAAAAGAAAAGAAAAGAAAAGAAAAGAAAAGAAAAGAAAAGAAAAGAAAAGAAAAGAAAAGAAAAGAAAAGAAAAGAAAAGAAAAGAAAAGAAAAGAAAAGAAAAGAAAAGAAAGGAAAAGAAAAGAAAAAAACATAAGCAGACCCCTTTCTCCTACACAAGTATCTACTTCATAGCTGAGACTGGCCAATTACAGTAACATGCAGCTGAAAGAAGTATCAACAGTTGACACCTTATCTTCTTCCTACAGATGAACTATGCAATATTAACTGCTAAGGAATGTCTAACATTGAGCTTAAAAGCATAAAACATGTCTGCTTCTAAAATTCAGTTTTCATTTAACTGAGCAGCTTACGAAGAAACTGAAATGACTTCAAGAAACATTTTCCCTTTACTGAAAAATGATGGGAAAGGAAAACTTTGTGATCAAAGAGGATCTGAGCGATATATGAAAGACATGACTAGCTTTTGTTCAAGTTTAGCCTCTCACTGTTTGATACAGAAAATAACCCTGAAGTTGCCAGCGGTAAGTTAATCAATTAAAGCACTGAGTTGCTGAATATTCCACTAACATTCCATTAACATTTTGCCAGCTGGATGACAAAAAAATGCCTTAAGGAAGCTTTAGTGCAAGTTACAACATAATCTAATCTTTCCTGTTTTCCACAAAGATGACAGCAAGCACAATACCATGATAATGGTTCAGCATGCAGTTATCCCTGCTGAAGTGCACAGAAGGAAGCAGAAAGCAAATGAGGCCAACTAATGCAAACTCTCTAGACTTTGTGCAAACAAAATCCAGAATGACAGAGCTGCAGGCTACTAGGTCTGTTTGAAAGGGTTGCTGCAGATATATTGAGCCTAGTGCAATTACTTAAGAAAGGACTAAGATAACAGTGCCCATCCATCTTTAATTGGAAGGTGGACTTGAGTTCAGAAGCCAGATACTGTGAAGATCTGGTCGTGACGTAAGGGGACACAACAGCGATTATAAATAAGGATACTGACTGACATTGCTCACTATTGCAATGCGTGACTAATTTTTAGAGGTTGTTAGCAATTCAGCACTGTAATTATAATAAGATCTTAAAACTTCACTGTTGATCAGCACAGCATTTGTCTTCTGCTGTTTCAAGTATTAGACAAATATAGACAGGAAACACAGAGGGACCATTTGATATCTTGTTGGATTTGGAGATCTTACTCTGCAGAGAGCTCCTCTGAGAAGTTATTGCAGATACAGAATCTTTTACTCATGTTTCCTCTGCCTGGCCCAATGTCAATCTCCATCTTGGGCTGGCTATAAGAGGCCTCAGTGGCAAAAAGTGACATTTGACTTTTTTGTTATGTTCCATAAACTCTTAGCTTGGCTGCTTGTCCTAGTACTGGTTGCTTTGCTAGTTTAAGGACTACTTGATCTACTGATTGATACTGACTGATAACAAATTTATGCCTGGCTCTTACCCCATTTTGTAGCTTATTATCGTTTCAAGAGCGTCTTGGCCACTTCTTCGTAAGGCCTTCAAGGGAGCGAATTTAGGGTACTTGTATTGAAGGAAAAGAGTAGGGCATTTCGCTCCCTGAGTCACAGCACCTAGCTGCCCGTGACCTCTCTGTGCACCAGCAGGTCTGCAGTCATAATAGCCTTAAGTTGTGCTGGGGGAGGTTTAGGTTGAATATTAGGAAAAGATTATTTTCAGAACGAGTGATGAGGCATTGGCACAGCTGCACAGGGTGGTGGTGGAGTTACTGTCCCTGGAGGTGTTCAAGACAGTGGAGATGTGGCACTAAGAGACATGGTCTAGCTGGTATGGTGATGATGGGTTGATGGTTGGACTAGATGATTTTAGTGGTCTTTTCCAACCTTAAAGATTCTATGATTCTAAGGTAAATTACTTTTGGAGTTTGACAGAGTCAAGACTGAGACTCCATGTTCAGACAGTGTTCAGAAAGCAGCTCTTTAGTCACTTACATTATGATAATATAGTATAGCTAGTACAAATGCATCTAAGTGCAGAGAGAACTGTACATACACAGATCCAAATCTATCCCAGTGAAAATAAGGGCACTGCCATACTGTGTGTAATAGGAAGATAAAATTAACATTTTGAATAACTTCCTAACTAACTGTACTTAGTTGGTCACTCAGCATAGCGTGTCACACAACACATAATGGAAGGCAGACAGGTCACGAGCAACAGTATCACAACACTTGCTTTCAGAAACTGTTCGATAGTAAGAATATCCCCAGCCATCACTTCCACATCACAGAGGAAAAAAAATAAGAATGTGGTATTGGGTAATGTGACAGAAAGCTCCCAGCTATAGAAAACTTACTCCCAGAAAATAAATCCCTCTTCTTCCTCCCTCCAGCAAACAAGCGCTACAATTTTCCCAGGTTCAGCAATATTAGTTCTTAACATGCGTTCTTTACTGGTACAGTCACAAAACATCCATTTTCAACACAACACCTGCAGAAGTCTTGGCTGCACAGCACTCTTCTGCGCATTGGCAACATTTTGCTTGTCAGATGGCCTACTCCTTAGCACAAAATGTAACCTTGCAATTGTTGTGCATTAGTCATCCATTCACTCTACCATTCCAGCTCCATCATGGAGAAAATGGACCTCAGGTCACCGAAATTAGATTGAATCCCTTTTCCTCCCCTCTGCAGAGCTGCAACAGCTCTGATTTATTTAAAAAAATAATTCTCCTTGCAGGCTTTCATACTAAATCACAGTGTGCACTAGTCATGTAACTGGATTACAGGAAGCATTAACACCAGCAATTGCCCTTTCAAGTTGAGCAACCAACAACATTGCTACAGGCTGGAACAAGAGCGGTCAGCCAGGGCAAAAAAACAAATGCTGCCACTTGCCCTACATAATAAAAACCAAGAAGCAGCAACAAGCAGCAAATGCTCATTCAAAACATGCATGCATTCAAAACAAAACAGACTCCCTTGGCAACAGAATTAAGATCACAATCTACTTAACATGAAATTTGTGAGGGAGAAGCCAAACATCCAAGCGCAGGGACCTGGAAGAAGCAGGGCTGTGCTTGGATGATGGCAACCACCCTGCTGTGGGACAGCTGCCCTTCTGGGGAAGACACCTTCAACATTTTTTATTGTGCGATTACTGAGCAGCCCAGGTTGCTTTGTGATTTAAAACATAAACTCCCCCAAAGCCTTTTTCCTAAAGGATGGCATTTAAACCCAATTAAAAATACTGTCCTTGAACACACCTAGAGTTAGTTCAAGATCCCAGCAATGAACTGCTTTCATTTTACAGTCAGCTCGTGTTATTGCTTTCCCCCTTAAAGCACATATGGTTCTCAGCCAGACCAGAAGGCTTCAGAGCAGGAGCTCCATCCTACAAATGCAGTAGCAAAGCTTGAGACTGAGGTTGCTTAATGAGAACTTAATGTAGATTTAATAGATCTTTTATTTTTTTTTTAAATGTGACTGCCAATTGAGAATCTGTCTCATTTAGGTTTTGACGCGGGCACTGAGTCAGTCAGCTAGAACCAGGGCAGCCCCAGAATATTTTGTAAGATTTCTGCATCTGAAGTTAAGGACTGCGAGTCTCCAAAAGCATACAAAACTCTACTAAAACAACTGTTCATGTAACAGTGTCATTTAATGAAGAAAAAAAAAAGAAGGAAAAAAAAAAAGAGGTTATGTATATTCTGAACATTTTGCCCTTTTCGGGTTCTGTCTTCACAGGAGGTGAAACAATGCTTGCTATGGGAAAAGAGGGCAGGGACCTTCACTTTGGAACTGGCCTTGCTTGTTGTGACAAGTTTGTTTGGCATGTCCTCCAGATCAGTACCATTCAGCTTTGCTGTGGACAGCTGACATGACCCCACTGAAGCAAGTCTGTCAGTGCCTCATTTTGCTCTGAAATGGACGCAGTAGCATACTTGCATACAGCTGAGCCTATTCCTGATTATGATAGCCACTTACCTCAAATTAGGAGACCTTGTTCATGGAGGATGCAAATAAGCCCAGAACATAGCTTTCTGAGGACAGGTCAAGCTGTGAAGTAAACATTCAAAGCAGAGCCAGGCTCTCCTCATTGTTGCTCAGTGCCAGGACAAGAGGTGCTGGGCATAAGTAGTACAGTAGATTCCCTCTGAACACCAGGCAGCACTTCTGTGCTGTGCACTGGCACAGGCTGCCCAGAAGCTGTGGAGTCTCCTCCCTGGCAATGACCACAAGCCACCTGGATGTGGCCCTGGGCACCCTGCTCTGGTGGCCCTGCTGGGCAGGGGTTGAGCAGATGGGCCAAGAGGGCCCTGTCAACCTAAGCCACTTTGTGATACTGTGAAAAGAAACAGTATTCTTTGACTATTAGCCAGCACTTACTGCACTCCAATAACCTCAGCATGTTATACAGAAAGCAACTCTATGTGTTCATGAGGCCAGATCTGCGGAAGTACCAACAACAGATGGAACTCTGTCAATTCTGAAACACTTCCTGCGCTAACATCTCCCAGTGCTGCACAGCCTGTCTTCTTCCCTTGTTTGCAAAGGCCATTCTTTTTTAATCTTGCATCTTTTGAGAAGAGCAATTTACAGAATTAGGCAAATAGCTACTGACTGTAATTAGTCACATTGTTTCAGTTTAATCTTTATTAGTTAACTGTAATGAGCGAGTGAGCCATTATGAATGGTAGTTCTTCCCTCAGAAGAAGGAGGATAAGCCCAAGCCCGATGCTCTTCAGTGTAATCAGACAGGGCTAACCATGCACCAGGATGAGGCAAAGCAGTGCCTGTGCAGAGTGTATGCAGAATGTGCTGCACTCTCCACAGAGGACAGTTCCACTGATAATGTCCTGCTCCTGGCATGAAGAATGAAGATGCAGCCATGTGGCATCAGTGTATGGTTCCACTGGCATGCCATCCAATACAGGAAGGACTGCTGCCATCACCTTTCTAAAAGTGGGCAAGATCACACAGGTAACTGAACAAGGAGGGTCCAAGGCCCCAGAAGGAACAGATGTGCTTTACACCAACAAAAAACATTCTTAATTTTTGCAATAAACAGGCTTCCTCTCAAATAGCTTGTAAGCATAATGATGGATATGCTAAAAAAACAGAAGTGAATGAAACCTTTCTGTCAGCCTTTTAGAATCTCCCTGCCTCTGTAGAACTCTTCCCAAGAGCATTTTCTTGTGACCTACGCAGAATAAATATAAAAACCTCTCAGTAAAAGCAAGGGAAAATGCCAATTAAGAGGATTAAAGGAGTCTGAGGGAAGGCTAAGTTCAGACAGGCTATATTCTGCATTGATTCATCAGATTTCTTATTGATCACAGTGAGGTCATACAAATGCAAGTTCTACTAAAGTGAAGAGTGTCAAGATGTACGGTAATTAGTTATATGTAGATGATCACCCAGGATGAAGAATATGAACTTCGGATGCACAGCTTTAAAATCTGTGTATATATCTGTCTATAAGCACATTTATTCACAAAACAACTCCAGAAATCTTTAAAAAGGCACTTACCACAACAATCACATTCGTCGCAGGAATAGGAAGATTTTCCACTTCCAAGTCTTGACCTGTCATAGCTAACAGATTGAGGGATGGATCATAGGCAGGTCTGGGGAAGGTTGACTTAACAACTATTGCAGGGTGCAGCTTGTTTATTTTGGTATGGGAAGAAGAATGGAAATGTTGTTTGGAATTCTTGTAACTATCTGTATCCAGACTTTTTTCCAGACTCTGCACATGGTGATAAATGAACACAGGTTTCCCACTCTTTCGCTGATGAATTGTCAAGAAGTGGTCATTGTCTCCAGAAAAGCAGCCTGAGAAAAGAAAAGAATAAGTTTAGAAGGTTTCTCTTGGGTATTCTGTAGGTGATTCAGGAAATCTGATGAGATCTTTGGGTTCTACGAGATTTGGAAAGATCATTTGATAAATACAAGAATTCCCTTGAATGCAATTTCTACAGCAGTAGCTTAATAACACCACAGAGAATCTACTAAGTATGTTAAATGTATTACATTCTTACACTTGTTTTTACAGAGTTTTTTCAAATGTTTCTTATTCTTCTGGTCAAGGCTTCATTTCACAAAGGATATGCAAGAGAACACCTGCTGAGCCAAGTCCAACTCCTGTGCTGTTGAATACTTCAGTATTGAAACACATGCAGTCCATTTTCTAATACATTTAATCATCTAGTAATAATAAATGTTTGAATTGCTGCAATCATCTTTCATACATGGGGACTGAGGAAAAAAATTTCAAAAACTAGATACAAAAAATCAGACTTAAACATGTAAGAAAGAGAGGAAGAGGACAACTAAGATACCTGAGTCCAGAAACATAATTCTGCATTACCCGGTCAGCTGCCATTAATTGCAGAACTTCCTAAACTCCTTGAGAATCTCAGCTACAGCTGACTTTGCAGTCTCCCTGGCAGGAGGTATTTACCACCTTATCACTAGGCAACAGCATACAGAGCATACATTCATCTCAGTTCCATCTCCATTTCTGTAAAGGAAGGAGGCTGTCACTCACCAAACCTTCCATGCTGCTGCCATCAGATACTCCAGTAACCATACTAAGAAGCTGCGATGGAACACAGGGAATGCTCACCATCCTGACCCTTGAGGCTGCTCCACTGCTCAGAACAAAACAAAGCAACTAAGATTCAGTAGGCCAAAGGAAGACCAAGGGAATAACCATGGGTCTTTGCACACTTAGATGAGATATAAAAGGAGAGTACTAGGAATCTTATGCCACAGGTGTGTGTTTCTTCATTTTGTAGTAAGTATTCAGGGGGGAAACTACATGAAGAGTACTTGAAGCAGGGACCTGTGTTCCTCTTAGCACAGACGCTGGTCAGACTAGAGGGCCTTACTGTCCCTTGTGCAAACTCTTGCAGTGACACATCCCATAGCCAATCATTGCCTGGCCAGCCAACAGAGCAGATGGCTCTCTCCATAGGATTTGGAGGTACATGTACTTAGTCACATCTTGCATACAAAGAATTCCTTCAGATTACATGCTTTAAATTGACTGTGCATTAATAAAACAAAAAGTTCACTTTGGATAGTTAAAGTACTTCCTAATGATGCCCTTTTTAAAAAGGAACCAGAACTAATTTTTTTAAATTATTTTTATTTTTATTTTTTTGTGGATGAAGCCTGATGAATCTTTAGTTACTTTATGAAGAACATTATAGCTACAGGAACCCAGTTGAGCTGCTAGTCTGGAAGACAAGCTGTCTCACTGAGCAGAAAAATAAGCAAGGATCGGCTTCTTTAGAGATAGAAAGTAACTGAAGCTGAATTAGTCACCTTCTGGATGAGTGCTTCAAGAAACACACTGCAGTGCAAAATGGACTTCCTGTTCTAAGAGAAGTGAACCCTGCTCTGCTCATCTTGGAATTTCCTACTCAGAAGCTGTTGGAGCTAATAGGAATGTTGAACTGATGGTGTTATTTAGTTAAAATAAATAAATAAATCAACATTGCTTTAATTCCCTTAATGAGCTGTGAAGAACAGCTCCAAACCAACTACATGTTTCAATTCAGGTTGAACAAGAAATCATTTTGTTCTATTCAGACTGATTTTTGCCTCTGATTTTTTTTTGCTTCTGTAAGCAAATCAAAATAATCAGCCATTTGCACAGCTCTACCCGCTGCCCTTAGGAGATTTCAGTGTAGGTAATTACATTCTGTTGACCTAATTTCCTCACGAAATTTGAGTTAGGAAAATAAAGGACAATTTCTTATCTGTGCTATAGTATTGCTATGCATCATTGGGAACTGTATTCTCTGCCAGAGTGCGTCCATGTCAGTAGGCAGTGAGGCAATTCATAACATACATGAGCAGAAAATGAATAGGAAGAAGACAGAACACAGAATCACGCATTTTGCAGTGCACTTCCCAAAATAAGGCAGAATGCTAAACCCAAGGCTATTATTTTAAATGGTAAACACAAACACTGTCAATTTCTAGATGACCACTGAGGTCACATATGTACAGCTGTTGTCAAGTTGTATTGGGAAGATGACTGAGAGCAGAAAAAAAAGAAAGAAATTGTAGAGTATGGTCTTAAAGACAGCTGAATTTCAGAGCTTGTTAAGCTTTCTGGGTTCTCATTCAGCTTCTTAAAGCTTGGCTTCATTGATAACGTTCTGAGGGCTGGTCTTAACTCAGCAAGTACAGAGCTGTATGAAAAGCAAAGTGAAAATGAGGAAATATCAGCGCCTCTCATAGTCACCTCTTTACTAGATTTTTTAATTCATGTCTCTATCACAGGCAATCAATATACCAAAACTAAGCAAATGTAACATACAGCAATGCAACTACAAACACATTTTGTGTCTGTGGTTCCTCTTAGTTTCTTTCATTACTACTCATTTGTTGCTGAGGGAATGAAAATCCGTTTCTCCAGGAATTCTTCATTTTACATATCTTTCTCACTTCCATATGCCAAACTCCCCTTTTATTTCACTTCCATATGCCAAACTCCCCTTTTATTTCATTTACTTTTATTGAAAGAAGCAGAAAATACAATTACTGACCAAAAATCTTCTCTGAATATTAAGATAAATCTCAAGCATGATACCAATTGAATTCAGAAAAACTGAATGGTTGTCTTATTTCTGATATGTCAGTAGTTTAAGGAGTCCTCCAAGAAGCCCACCTTCAGAGACCTCGCAGCCACACTCACAGACCTCAGTACTTTTTATAGCAGCACCACAGTTTTTCCCAAAATCTCATCACTCTCTCTTCCGTTACAATCATGGCAGCACCACAGAGCATTGCAGCAGATTCCATACACAATCTACTGCAGCAGTTTTTCAAGATGGACTGCAAAATATATTTGGTAGTAGCTTATCCTGCAGAAATGAGAAATGAACTAGTCTAATTACACAACATACTCTCTGCACTCACACAAATCTATTTTTACCAGCTGACAGCACAAGTTCAAACATGTTCCAAGAAAATTACTGGGCTGAATCTGATTTTCTGAGAAGGCAGCATAGCCCAAATAATTTAAGCAGGTTACATGTATTCATAGTGCCCAGTGTGAAAACTTAATTGATCTCAGTAGACTGTGGATGACACCCCAAACAAGATCAGACTTTGCTCACAGACTGCTATCCATGCCTCAAGTGACCTTGGCAGCAGGCCACCATTGATCCTCTGGCAGAACCTCTGGCTCCTTCTTAACCTGATGAATATTCTTTCTTGACACCCCTAAATTTCAGTTCTGAGAACAAACACTGTGCACCAATAAGGCATTCAGAGACATAAGTCATGAGAAACACCAGCTCTCCTGCTACACATTGCCTGCAAATTTTGCTAGTCTCCATCCCTTAAGAAGAAGATAGGGATTCTCTTCTCCTTCCCATACCTAGTTCTGTATCCACACATCAAAAACAAGTTCATCTTTATTGCCCCCAGGGAAAGCATCAGAAACCATGAAGAACCAAAGTAGCACAATATGATAGCAAAAAGTGATTTTGGTGTCTTTTAAGCTTCAGCTATACCAGTGTAAACAGGGATTCAGAAAATGAGACTTAAGACAAAGCTCAAAAAACAGAATTCCTATAAGAGTCTCTTCCATAAGCTTAGCAAACTTGATTCTAAAGTGAATTTTTATATTCTAGTCACATTACCCTGTTTGAACTCTATTTCGGATAATTATTCTTCATGACGGATTTGTATCCAGTACTTATATCACTCTCTAACTAGAATAATTTTATTCCTTCTCCTAAAAATCCTCCCCCTACTGGAAGTCTTGTCCTGGAAGTGGGGAGAGAAGCACAAAAATTAACTCATGAAAATAGATGGGCAAATCAAAAGAATACTAGACAGATAGTTCATGCTGCTGTACCTGTCCTACACTACAAATGTGTATTATGTAGGCAGAAATGAAAGCCATGTAATAAATAAATAAATAATAGTGAATTTAATCCAAAAGATGTAGTGGGTGCTTTTGACTATTCCGGTTGGTCTCTGCTTAACAGAGAAATCCCAGGACTGACCTGACTCCCTGAATAGCCTCAGAGAACTGACATTTTATTTGAAACCAATCTGCCAGAAAATTGGTACAGACTCCTAGTTCCCAAACACCTTCACTTTCTCTAACATGGACAGCTAAAAAAATTGAAGATAGTCAAGACCCATTAAGAGGCCAGTAACACAGCGGTAAGGTTTTCTTGTTTCAAGACATAAAAATATCATAGCTCTACAGATATTTATCTCTGGAGTCCAAAACCAGAATTTTATTCAATCAGGAAAGGAGAGTCCCAGTGGGACATAAAATTTATTGCATTCTTGATAGGGCTAAGATAATGGTGTTTAAAGCCTTGATGTCAGTCTGGAAAAACAATTTGTGGTCATTACTGTAAGTCTTATTATTTGCTTTAATCCGAATAACATAGATTCATAATAAAGTAGGTTCTTCAACATTCTCTAATTCTTTATGTTATGTAATGAGATGTATATAGTACATTCACCATTTGTAAGTAGTGCAGTCACCCCAAACTTACCAATAGCACTTCTGTGCATTATAAAATTAGTGAGTGAAATACCCAAGTGAATATAAACACACAGCACATCAATCTTAAAACTCACACTTAAAACTATAACTAGTATTATGTAACATAGAAATATCTTCATAATTCTAGATATCTTGATGTATTCCAAGACTGAAATTTTTAAAAAGCTGTAAATTGGAGGGAAGAAAAAGGCAGAAAACGTACAGTCATTTCACGAGAGAAAACTGCACTGAAAATTGAATGGTTTCAAAGATAAATTTAACTCAAATGCAGTTTGAGTTACAGTACTTAATGCTATTGCCAAATAACTTCTCATTTTCAGTAAAAAGACTTACTGATCTTAGATAATTAAATTCTGTACCCTGATCTCCACATTCCTTTTTTTTCCCCCCCTCTCTGTAGCTCACTGTTCTGAAAGATGTACTTTGTCCCATACAACCTTCCTTTACACCCTATAGACTAACCTCAGGCTTTGGACAAGCTCCACGCTTAATCACCTTTTGCACAATGGTTCTTTTCTTCTGAAACAGCTGAACTCACTACAAGATGCACGCCGATGTACTTACGCAAATCATTGATCAATCCTCTTCAATAATGCCAATGCTCCTATAGCTGGGAGATTTCACTGCCTGCCTCTGCTTTGTCCACTGAGATGGAGTTCTCTCTGGTCTATATGTAAGAGCCATATAGATATTGGCTTAGAGGAAGGTAAAAAATATACATATCCACAATATGTGATAAATTGCTTAATATCATGCTTTTATGATAAGCCATTTATGAGCAGGGATCAAACCCTTAGGGGCCCAAATAACTAACATGCTAAGGACAATGCTAATTACAAGTAATTTCTAGACATAGGATAAACACTACCATAGCTTTAAAGGATTTCTGGTTTTGTTTTGTTTTGTTTTTTCTGGGCTATGAAGGTTTTCCCTTATTGTGTAGGCAAGGGAGTACTGTTTTGGCTGTGACTTCAGAAGATAGAGAAGTATATTTCTTCATGCCTGTCTCATCTATCTTACTGAAAAAAAAAAAAGAAAAAGAAAAAGAAAAGATTTAGCATATCAAGAGGAGTCAACATATCTGATGGGAAATAAAAATGTTTTAAATGATGCTGAAGCACAAGGGAAAATAAAAGCTGGCTGGAAGCAATATGCCTTGCATTTGTACTGTCTAGTTAACAGTATGTCTTACTGTCAGCAAAGTAGTACATCCATCAAACCTAAATTTCATTAGAATAGGCTACAGAGCATTAGCCAAAAGCAAACTGCTCTTCAACTCCAGCAAAGTTGGCCAAGAACTATTACAAGATTCTATGATATGACTTCACCATTACTCAGACAAACCAAACACACTTTCAAAAGTTTTTGCATGAGGACAAACAGGCAAACCTGAAAAAGAGAAAATATGAGTCTGCTTTCTGGTTTTGTAGTACATGTTGGAAGTTTGGGAACTCAGCCATGAAAATACCTTCCTAAGTATTGTAGTCCTTGTACTAGAGGGACTTCTACGCTGTAAAACTGTTTCCATGGTTGAGAGAAAAATAACAAAACACAAATCCTGATCAAATCCTTCCTTCATTCCAAAACTTTTTCTTCAGACAAACTGTTAAAGCAACACCAATGAAGCTATCCCCTACACAAGGCAGGCTGTTAGACCTAACAACCTTCCATCAGACATGCTCCTGCATGGCTTCTCACAGCCTATTTTAGCTAAAAGAAGCTTCTCAGCACCTTTACATTCAAAGTCTTGTTTATGGGCAAAGAAGAAGCACACCTCATACATGTAAATAATGCCAAGAGCTCTTTGATAGCAAAAAATATAATGGTCTAGTTCAAGAAGCATCAGATCCAATTAGATTGAATGCTTATACACAGAAAAAATCACAGTAATGGCAATAATAGAATAAAATTTGCAGCACACATATTTCCCACACATATTTCATAAAATATCAATTTTCTTTGTATTATGCTCACGCCTCTACTGTTTTTCTGGATCCTAAGGTTGGTGGTTTCGCACTGGCATTGGCAATGGGGAGATGTCTGGGACAGTTGTCAGCACCTGAGTCCTTCACCAGGAGGAATGTGATCTTCATGCTGACGGTTTCTTCCTCCTCTCTTGTTCCTTCCTCTTAGGCTCATATATATATATATACAAACATTTGTTCATTAACATGCACTCACAACCCTCTTTTTCTTCAACTGACCTGCAGCAACATGGAGGTTGCATCTACAACAGGGAAGTTGCATTGCAATTTATGATCTGGTGTCATGTTAAATAGAATTTCTTTGCTCTCTTTCTCAGTCCCTAAAACCAACTATGTTAAGCCCCTGGTCCGCCCTTTTAACTGACTATGACAGGGTTGTTGATTGTATAGAGTTCTCTATTGCCAAGCCTGTGCTCCAGCACTTACCATCCTCGCTCCACAGGCCTCTATCCTTTTACCAGACCCACGTCTCTCTACAATACCTGTTCATGTTAGAGTCATAAATATCTCATTCTAAATAGAACAGCTGCTTGTTACTGCTATCTATATGCTTATAATTGTATCACAGAAAGACAAACAAGAGGAAAGCAGATAAAGAGACTTGGTCAATTAAAGAAATTACTGTTACAGCTAATCTAGGTCAAAAAAAGTTCAGGCAGAGCAGGTTCTGACAAGACTCAATCATGAAGCCTTGCAAACTAGGTACAAAGCTTTTATCTTTGCTGCTAGCAGTGGCAATACCATATTACAGAGTGGCCAAGCTACAGTCCTATATAGGCAGGGTTCTGTGCTTTCCTAGCAAGATCCAACAATCAAAAGGCCTGGTCTTTTGCATGGAAGGAAGAGTACATATTGCATGTCCAAAATTTAGAGCTGAGCAAACCAGAACAGAACAATAGTAAAAACTGAAATAATGTTTTGATTTGCCCTTGAACAAAATATTCAGAACTTTTGATCAAAACAAAAAGTTCAGACAAAATCAACACTGATGAAATCTCTATGCATGTATGGGTGTGCACATGCATAGTGCACACAGATACATTTTGTTTTCTCTACATGTGTGAGAGAGAGAAAGCGAGGGAGTATGTCAGAAAGAATTGCAAGGAGTTCTTTCCTTATTAATAAGTAGTCTGCTGAGAATAGAAACAACTGCAAATTCTTCTGTTTTTGTTGTTGTTTTTGCTGAAATTGTCCTTCCCATTAGGGGGAAAAAAAAAAAAGGCTCTGACCCAAAATATCCATAGCTATAGTGTGTTAGAATTAAGCATGAGTGGTATCTTTTTCAAAAAGGCACTTTACATCTCACTTTATGGGCTTGTTGCCTAATATGTCAATATTGAAACTGGATATTACAGACGGTTGCTTTCAGTAGGTCTACTCATGTGAATTAAGAGATGAGCCATTGGTCCCAAAGGCACTTAAGTATTCTGCCATACTCATATGGCATTGATGTACTATATAGTGTCACATTAGACTCTTTCCAGAATGTGTGAGAAGGTGCTGCAACCATTTCCTTCTTTTGCGATTACTGGCATTTTCCAAGCACAGGCGGGGGATGAATTTTATTCTTCATAATGTGAACATAAATATATAGTATATCCAATGGAAATCAGTAGATGGTATGAAGGGTAGTCAAACTTGGTTTTAAGGTTTTGGCATGGCTTTTTTTTTTTTTTTTTTCTTTTGGCCGTAATTTTTCTCTAGATCACACCAAGGATTTCTGAGCAGATTTTATTAAGCTTCTCCAAGCTCTTATTCCAAAGTCATGCTGAAAATCCAACCGGACAATGACAGTACTTCATGGAATGAGAGCTGTACCCCTCCTCCTCCACTAGCAGGCCTCAGGACATCTCCATGGAGAGGACAACAACCACAGAGACAGACTAGAGAGACAGATTCCCCACGAGCCCAATTCATGGCTTTTAAGCAAGGCTCCTGCTTTATTCTCTGGAGAAGCTGGAACCAGCTTTTGCTGTCAGAGACATTGCAGTCTTCTCATAGTACAATAAATAAAATTATGGTGAGATTCCAAGATAACAAATCTCAATAATTTCCTAATGGATGTACTGAACATAACCCTCTCATCAATGATGCCTTTCAAAATTATGAACAGCAAGAATTTCCACATGTAGAACACATGTCTAAAATCTCCTCTTCAACTATCTCTTCAAAAATAATTTGAATTTATATACTGAATTATAAAACTGCTTTTCCTCAGCTGAACTTTTAAAAAGACAGATGACTACCCTCTGATTATCCACGAGTCTACTAATAAAAGGCACAAACATCTATTCTAGTAAAAACACCCACTCATGCCCAGCAGTACGTTTTCTACCAAAGGCAATTATAAGTATCAGCCATGCTTAGATTATGCTAGTGTAATGAAGCAGAATTCAAATACATTTTCAAAATCAATAGCTTCTTCACATTCACTCAGAATGTATTTAGAAGCTAGCACTATTCACACACTAGTATGACACTAACAAAAGGGATCTGATTGTGAATGCATTTTGTGCACATCTCAGCTCAACTCTAGAATTACATTCCCCAGATTTTTAGAAAATAACATACCTCCTCCCAGCCTCCCCTCCCTCCTCCCTCCATCCCCCCTCCCCCAGTTCTACAGCTAGTGAATTCTTCCCAAAGGAGTGTTAGCTTGTGGTCAAAGAAATTTCAGTTTTGATACAAGCAATCCTCATCTTAATAAAACATCGCCCCAAGAAGATAAAATACCACAGTTTCCTACTTGGATTTTACTTGATTCAACTGATAGGCTTCAAGAAGGAATCTACTGAGAGATTGAGATCAGAATCTATGTGCTCCCTCCCTGCAAAGGCTGGTAAAGAAGCACCGGTCCATACTTAAGGATGCCAATGCATCTCTTCACTGATGAAGAGAACAGCAAAGCAGGTTAACTGAAGTCCTTATAACCTACTGTAAGGCCTTCGCTCATTATGCCATGTCTTAGATGACCTGATCAAATCTCCTGTTGTTGAGTTTTTGCTTTTCCAGCAGCAGAATTTGTTCCTCTCAATACAAATACTTTAAGGATGCCCTAATAAGATCTTAACGTAAGAGAGGTGGTGGGTTCATATTATTATTATTAAATGAGAAAGTATTTTTCATGTCTAGACTATTTTCCTGAGTTATTTACTATAACTGAATTTTTTATCCATCATGTTTTAACTCTTTTCGTGAAATTCACTAAAAAAGAAAGTGAAATGAAATAGTTAATTAGCTGAGCAATCTCAATGATGCAAATAGCTTGAATTGCAAACTAGTCTAATACCTCACTTTGTGTTTTTGCTACCACCTGCCATTATTTTACAAGGAAACAATGCTCTCTAGTAATCTTGGGAAACATTCATTTTTCAGTGCAAGAACATGCATTAGATCATAGCTGCTAAAAAAATTATAACCTGTCTTGCACTCTCACATGTGATGCGTAATACAAATCAAAGATTCATACTGACCTGTAATCAGTTACTACAAATTTAGGTCTTCCTACAACAGCAAGCTCTATACAGGTTGTTTGCTTCACCTGCTGCATTCAGCAGAAAGGTCTAATTCTGCTTCCAGATATGCACACAAGCATCTGTAATTTCAGAAAGAGATATACCAGTATGCCAACAGCACCACTTAAACATTTTAGAGAGTGAATTCTTTTTGCAGTAGTATCAGATCATGTAAATGTGGGCTTCTGTTTTCTCTAAAGCTTATTATCACTGATTGATATTAAGGGAGTTTTTGTTAATGTCTGCTGACAGTTTCCCCTCCGTTCCCTCACACAGAAGCATGCCTCATGTATAGTCTGCCTCAGAACAAAATGAAACATGAAAAGCCAAACAGCTCTCATCACACTACCAACAACCGGTATTTGGGCTATAATCTGTGACCCAGCACAAGTAGCAAGTGGAATGCATTTTATGATATCACATGAACCAAAGCTGCAAAAGCATTGTCAATAATTTATAAGTTTGGGCTATTCATAAAAGATGTCTATAATGGTACTCCATGAAAGACCAAATTTTCTACTTGCATCAGATGAAACAGAGAAATCAGAGCAGTTTAAGCTTGCTGTGCTATTTTATTGTTGTGACATCTTCAATGACTTTCAACAGGAACAAGTTGCACTCAGCCCTGCCTAGAGGAAGCACAGCTCTTGCACTCAATGGGAGCCATGCCCAGCATGCAAAGGCTGAATGCATCTCCTGTCTATTTTTTTCTGTTGGCTTCTCTGAAACACTTATTCTCCAAGATTGCCTTGGGAACAAAGTAACACCACATGAACTTTTGTAGGTTATTTTTCCTCTATTTTTCTCATTTTTAGAGATATTTTCATAATAAAGGTCAAGCTTTGTAAGTATTCTCAGTGACTTAATAAAGCAAGTTAAACTTAGCGAGGAACATAAATGGCTTTCTGGCAGGATATTAGTAGGATAGAAAAATGAAGCACATCTAAACTACTGTGAAGTCCACTATTAGTAGAGGATGAGCTGAGATTAGAAAACATGTTCTGTCAAACAGAGGCCGTGCACTAATTTTGTACGCATGATCACTTTAATACATGTTGTAAAAGAACAATCTAATAGCAGCTTTAGGCTGTTATTAAAATGGATTGCAGGATGAGCCCTGCCTTTCAGTCAACAGTCTCTCTCACACATGCATATAAGGCATAACAGCATGAACTTCCTAACCAGAAAGGAAAAAGGATCCTGAGGTTTTATGAAGTGCAGCCTGGTATTCCAGGGCGATCAAACACCAATAACCACTGCATGGCACTTCTCCAGCCCACAGCAAACAAAAGGATGCGGTGCCCGCTCACAGCTGCACCCAGACACACAGCTGTTTTCATACACAGATCGGCTGTGCAAGGGATCTGTGTACGCGCACTGCTTCCACATTCAAAGAGACGTGAAGCTCAATTATTACTTTGAATGATTATGTGATAAGGCGATGCAAATGACTCACATCTTAAAAATCTCTCCTAAAAACATCGTTTATGGGAGAGAAAGGGTGCATAGCATCTGGGGGTGCATTTAATTCTTTCCCTTAATTAAACTTCAGTGAAGTTAAACGTGGGGTGCAACAGCCATTTTCTAGCTGGGAAGTAGCAATGCTGCCATAGAGAAGGAAACACTTCTACTTTCCTAGCTGAGAACTTACTTAATTCTACCCTTACCGCAGATTCTGTTTCCATCCTGGGGATAATGAGGCGTAGCTCTGCGCAGAGGAGAGGCTCCGAGCGTGGAGCGGTGCTCGGGATTCAGAGCAGCCCGGAGCGGAGCCGCACAACTTCGCGCACGTAGCGGGCGCCGAGACGGAGCGAGGCACCGCGGGCAGCGGGGTTATCACCCCCGCCGCAGCAGAAATTGCCCTTTCTCATAACCCCGCTTCTGTGAACGAAGGCGAATCGCAACGCCCCCCGCCCCCGAAGAAGAGGAAAGCGGAGAAAAGGGGATAAGAGGAGATCAACGCATCCGTCTCCTCGCGTACGCTCGCAGTCCCCGCTCCGCCGCGGCCGGGGCCGGGAGAGCGCTGACCGCGGTGCTGAACGGCGCCCTCCAGCCCGCCCGCCGCCGGCCGTGGCCCCGCCACAACAGGTGCGCGGCCGCCCCACGCCCGGCCCGCGGCCGCCCCAGCTCACCTGCCGCGCGGAGCTGGAGCAGGAGGAAGAGCGCGCGGAGGCACGCGGCCGCCCGCCGCATGGTGCGAGCCGAGCCGAGCCCAGCCGAGTCGAGCCGAGCAGAGGCGAGCAGCGCCGCGCCACCGCGTCCCGCTCCCCCCCGTCAGTGAGCATGCCTGCGCGTGCGCAGCGCCGCGCGGACGGGAGGGCGGTGGGGCGGGTGCTGCCCCCGCCGCGGGGCGAGGCGATGGGTGAGCCCTGAGGGGCTGGGAGCCGAGCGTCCGGAAGCGGGGGAGGAGAGGCGAGGGCGGGAGAAGGCAGGCAGTCGGGCAGGCAGGGGGCTTTTCCCTCAGGCTTCAGCCGCAGCCGGAGCTCGCTGATGCAGTGAAGCGGCTGCGTTGCGTCTTCCAGATATTAAAGGGCGTACGTATGAGGTTCGACCCAAAGGGTTCGGCGTGTCTGCGAGGAAATCGTCGACGTGTTTTTGTGCTTGCAGGGGAAGCAGTCCTGTCCTTCAGTTTGTTGTCAGACACACTGTGTTGTAAATAAACGGTTAGTAGAAACTGTGTCGGGAATCATGGCTGAAATGGGAGTAAAGTAGCATTGGCTTTGGGGCTGCTGAGCCACCACTGGAGTGGGCTGATGCAACACCCACCCAGCAGGCACCCACAAAGCCTGGTAACAGGAATATCAGAGTCCCGAATACAGAGGCCAGGCACGGCAAATCTAACACGATCTCTCACACGATCATTTGCTAAAGCTGTGTTTAATTGAACAAGAGTCACTGGAGGCCAGCCTTGACAGCAAGAAACACATGCACCACCCGACAGGTGGCCCGTCTGCAGGACTCGGGCTGCACGTGGCTGATGGTCCATCCTGCAGCGGAAGCAGTTTGTCTGGAGTGAAGTAGGAAATAACAGAGGAGATTAACAGAGCTTGCTTGCTTGTAGTTGTCTTCAGAGCAACCTGTGTGTAGACATTTCCTTAACGTCACGATGCAAAGGGCTGCACAGGAGCAGATTTATAGACGTGGTTGCATGTGTGACTGTACGTATGCAAACGAGCTTCCTCTGCCAGCCCCCGTAAGGCTGTTGGCATGCCGATTGGCTGCTTGACAGCAACCGAAGTGAAAAAACGCTTGGGTTGGAAACCAGCACAATCTTGAACTCTGCCCTAAACGGGGGAATTAAAAGGTTTGAGGGGATATTTGAGCACAGTAGCATTTGAGCCATGTCATCTCAGTGATATCTTTGTAGGTATTGTGCCTCACGTGCCCTGCTAACTCACGGGACCTCTGCTGCTTTTTAGGTGGTAGTTTGCTGTGGGCATATACTATTTGCAGCACACCATGATCCAGCTTAATCCTGCTCATTCTGAATAGGTGAAATCAGAACTAAAAGAAGTGAAAAGTAGAAGTCTTTCTGTGCAGTGCACCCCGCTTAAGCCCCCACAACTGCAGTTCCTGCATACCCAGGCCTCAGAGTTGTACATTTGAGAGCAATAAGTAGGCAGCTACACTTATACCCTGAGTAAATTCTGCCATGTGAGTTACCAGGTAGCCTCTTCCCAGGGAAAGACAAAATAAAAATTTACTTATGATCCTTTGATGTTTTGTTATTCTCCACAAGTCATCACCCCTCTGTGTTCTAGGCAACCATTTAGGGTCAAATATGTCAACAAGATAACTCAACTGAAGCTAATGGTATTGATCCTTCCCTGTGTGGTTACAAATGAGGCAGCTGTGGTTTTATATGACTGAGCACTGCAGCAACATCTACTCACCTCACTTGTAGAGCCCAAAGACTCTAAGACAAGATGACTCACCAAGAGAATTGTTTTTCACTGGGGAAATGCCTTAAAACACAGTTTTGAGCCCACATCCAAGAAAACATTTAGGCTTCCAACTCACACTTAAGATGACTGCAATGGAAAGCAAAGACTCTAACTCATTTGCTGAATTTTATAGCAATGCATCATTTTTAAAAGGCACTGTCATCAACGCAAAATGGAAGCATGACTGTGGAGTGGGAAGCTGTTACACAGAAAGTGAGGTAACGTTGCATCAACTTGAATACTCTAGCTTCCGGGTTGTTTGTTGTTGTTTTTTAATTTCCCAAATATAGAACATTATAATAGCAGAGTGGACATTGCTAATGTATACCTTACTCTGAGAGATTATATTAAGTTTAGACAGGCACAAAGTGTTCAGCTGAGAGCTACCTTTACTGATATTTATAAGTGAGATAAATGATATATTACTAATTCTTTTCGATTTCATAGAATCACAGAATCATAAAGTATCTTGAGTTGGAAGGGGCTCAAAAGGATCAGCAAGTCCCATTCCTGACTCCACTCAGGACCACCCAAAATTCAAACTCTGTGTGTGAGAGTGTTTTCCAGACTCTTCTTGAACTCCAGCAAGCTCAGTGCCATGACTGCTTCCCTGGGGAGCCTGTTCCAGAGCCCCACTACTCTCTCAGTGAAGAGCCGTTTCCTGATATCCAGCCTGAACCTCCCATCACAGGTTCATGCTGTTCCCTTGGGTTCTGTCGCTGGTCACCAGAGAGCAGAAATGAATGCCTGCTAAGAAGTAATATTCAGTGTTGGTTATAATTAAGAGTGTCTAGTCCAAGTGTTAGAGCTCTTTTTGTTTTTCTCAACTGTCATGCTGGTCAGACCATCTTCCTTGGCTGGAAATCATATTGCGCTAGACTTCCATTGACTTTAATAGGAAGCTAGAACAACGTATCCCAAGTTCAGTAGACAAAGCACATACATGAGATTTATCTGTTCCTCATCCATCTTGACAAAGAGTTCCAACTCTTTGAAAGGGTAGATAATAGCAGGGCAAGGGGAAATGGTTTTAAGTTGAAGGAGGGAAGATTTAGGTTGGATATCAGGGGGAAGTTCTGTACTACAAGAGTGGTAAGGTGCTGGCACAGGCTGCCCAGAGAGGTTGTGGATACCCTGTCCCTGAAGGTGTTCAAGGCCTGGTTGGATGGGGCCCTGGGCAGCCTGGTCTAGTACTAGATATGGAGGTTGGTGGCCCTGCCTGCAGCAGGGGTGTTGGAGCTTGGTGATCCTTGAGGTCCATTCCAGCCCAAGCCATTCTATGATTCTATGATTCTAAAACAATCTTTAGTTTAAGAGGGCAGTGATACATTCCTTATCAAGCAGAAAATGTGTCTGAAGAAGAGGGAACCACATTTTTGTCTGAGATAAATAATACAGATGCTTATATCTGTTCTCCTTTGACAAGCTTCAGCAGAAAACAAGTGCTGTGTAGTAATATATGAAAGCAGGCTGGAGGAGGAGGAGGGGTGAAGAGGAGGTTATGTGCATAGATCAAAGGATTCTTCAGAGAGATGAATGCAAATCAGAAAAATAACTACTTTTCAGTGTGTGCACGTGTGTATACTGCAGTCTCAGCAGAAGAGAGCTCATGACTTGTAAAGTTAGACTAGCACTAAATCATATTGCTAAGATGGGCAGAGTGATTATGATACGGTGCAGAAACATAAATGCTGCAGGAAAAGTGTCAGGGAATAACTTGTGTCCTGAGAGAGCACCTGTGGGCGACATAATCGTTGTGCAATGCAAACACATCATATTCCTAAATGAGCATTGTCATTTTAGGACTACTGCACTTCTAAAGTGGTCTTAAGCTCTACAATGTACTTTTGGCACAACATCTAGTATACACAGGGAATACTGAGGGTGACTTTATCTGGGAGACAACAAAAACTTTGACAGCATAAAAAAGAGAGAGGGTTCAATTGTATTTTATTCTCTCAGCCAACTCATTTGTCACTGTGTATGTCAATGGGAAACTTCAAGACTATGTCTTAATTTTTACTTTTTTAAAGAAATTATTTAGTTACCTATAGCTTAAATGGAAAAAAAAAAAAAAAAGTCAATCCTGTTTCATCGGGTATTTCAGAAATAATCAAATGAATTATGGACTGTTTGTTTAAGCTACAATTCAAACAACTATTAATCCCAAACTTAAATACTGAATGAGACCTGTAATGGGCTGGGGCAGCCCCAGCTGGTGGCTGAGAACAAGGCAAGAGTATTTGCAAATGCATTTAGGCATGCTGGTTACTTCCCTTCTGGCAGTATGTTTCATTCATGCATTGAGATTGCTAGCAAATTCACACTGTTTTCTTTTTATATGAAGTTACATAGTTCTGGGTCACTTGCTTTGCAGCACAGAGAGGGCAAGGGTAGCTGGCCATTTGGATGCTTGTTGTGGTTCTTTCTGTATTTTCCTTGTGAAAAAGGACTGAATGCAATGGAGAGGTGCATATTCCTACCAGGTTTATGAAAGCTTATCTTGTATTTAATGGTAAAATACTTTCAAATTTCATATGAAGTTTGAAATAATAAGGATGGCTATTTATCTTGCTCATAGTAAGGTCTTTTAGAACTTTCCATCTGAAACCTGGTTGTGCAAATGTAACGGAAAAGTCAGTTTTGCTTTCTGCTTTGCTGTGTTAACCATTCCATTGTTTTGCCTGAAAGTGGGACATGTATGCACAGGTCAAAACATTCCAAATATAGATGTGGAATTCACTTCACCTGACTTAACAGATCTGCAAGGTATTTTCCTTTGAGCTACTCATGATGAGCTCCATTTTTCATCAGGAGAGACAAATAGGAAGTCCTATTGCACATCTAATCTGATCTATTTTAGATGTTTACCTTGGGGTGAATCATGGTCTGCAATACCAATTTTTCTCTGTTGAATATAATGAGAGATAATTAGCTTGCAAATAGATACCAATATTTGCTCAGGTGACTCTTACACAGTCTTGCAGAGTTGTTCGCTCTGGGCATTTTTCTGGGTTTCTCACTGGAGATATTTATGACAATCAACGCTCCACAAGGACATTACCAACAATTCCATGCTAGCAGATGTTTTTTCTCTCTGTCCAAGTCTTCCTACAAGTATCTGCAACAGCAAATGACATCTCTGGTTTTGTACAGCCTGTGTACTATTTCACCATTTCCTTTTTCG
Organism: Alectoris magna; assembly: GCA_030625065.1. Taxonomy (NCBI): domain Eukaryota; kingdom Metazoa; phylum Chordata; class Aves; order Galliformes; family Phasianidae; genus Alectoris; species Alectoris magna. The sequence goes on along the minus strand of CM060560.1, from coordinate 162,278,756 downwards.
TCCAAGCTCGTCTCGCTTTTATGATATTCATACCAGAGGACAGTAAAGATATCTTCCTCCAGTGTTCTATCACCAGCATCTTCTTCTGAAGTGCCTTTTCCATCTTGATTTCTTCTCTAAAGAATCAGTTAGTATGTTTCTGGAATTGTTCTATAATTGTTTTCTTTCCAAAAGACACCTGAACCATCTACAGGAGAGCTCAGTTTCACTGACTTTGTCACAGTCTATTCTAAGAATAATTCAATAGAGCCTCCCCCTCTTTCTCAATTATATTTTTTCAATTTAAATAATGTATCTAATACTGTGCAAATATATATATATAATATAAAGTTTGTAGTATGTTTAAAATGAAATTTACTTTTAAAGAGGGTGATTAAGGAATTAACCAAAGAGATGAAAAGTCCAGCATATGCATCTTAAATTTTTTTAAAGATAAGCATTAGGCAATGTCTAGTCAGCAGGCCTGGCAGTATTGTTATTAATTATGAGAACTTCATGACAATTAATTAGCAAGACCAGACTCTCAGGTATACTTTTTTTTTTTTTTTTTGTCTAGAGTTTAAAGTATTATTTTGATTCACAAGTGAAACACCATTTATTCTTTAGGAGAGAGCCAGAGAAACTGAAATAAAAAAAAAAATCAAAAAATTCAGCAATTTTAAAGTCTGTAATTAAGGTTTCCTTGCATCCTCTAATAGAAGTTGTTCCCCATTTTCAGTCACTTCTAGATGCTATGGAAACATTACATGTCTTGGAGAGTTTACTTGATTTTATTGCAATAAATCTGACTCTATCTGTTTGTGGTGAGTTGGGACAATCAGGCACTCCATGACTTCACAGGGAACTCCTGATGCCTGGATTGTAGCCCAGTCTGAAAGGAACCTGAATGGTACAATCTGGGAAGTACTAGAATTGTACGGTTGGTGGAAAGCTCCAGAACTACCTCACCTGAAATGTAGCCAGAATGGAAAAATACTGACTAAAATCAGTGATATTGCAACCCTAAAAATAGTGATTCTAAGCAAAAAGCACCTTGAAATCTCCAGAATCACAATGATTTGTGGCCTAGAATCTCCCCCTTGAGCTGGAAAACCTCTTAGGGCAGACTCTTCAAAATGCTGATGGAAGAAAAGAGTAAGGGATTCATTTGGAAAGGAAAAGTCCTTAAGGCAAACAAGTAATTTAGAAAATCTCTATACCCTGCAGTAAGTGTCATGTGAACCTTGCCACTCTCAGACTTTAGTAACTAAGTCATGGTTTCGATTCTAGCAAACTCCATTGTATCACTTTTTAAAAATGATTAATAATGAAGAGCTACTAAATACCACACAATCTAAACTTATGATTTACTATAAAGGTATGAATAGACCCAAATTGCTGTTAAATCAAAACCAGTGTAAAAATCTATTTGCAGCAAATTAGCTTAGTCAGCAGGATAGCAAGTGAGGTCACTGACTACTTATAAAAGCACAGTATTAATCTGAACCTCGTCTTCTCAGGAAACTGGGGCCGTGATCCTTGGTGTGACTGGGAAGCTGTAGAGAAACAACTAGATGCTCCAGAGAAAGAAGTGGATGCTGTGGGAGTTTCAACTAAGGATGAAAAAGATAAAGGTGTAAACTGTAAAATGATAGGAACAGGTTTATGAGTTGCGTCAAGAAGATATGCAATTAGAGAGGTGCAAGACCTAAACACAGAAATAGAAGATAAGAAAATAATGACGTCATTACTGTCTTTTAAATTTGAACAGCTACAGGAGCAGTTACAAAACAAAAGGGAGGAATTGCAAGGTCTGAAGTAAGAATGAGTGGTGCCTGGAAGGCAATGGTCCTGTTTGTTCAAGCAAAGTCAAATCAGTTAATAATAGCCTCTGGACCATTATTACTTATATATATACATAAATATATATATAATATAAAAACTTATTACATAAACTAATACATATTCCTTATGTAGAGATGTATATTCAAAACTTCCAATTAGTTTTTAAGGACAACTGGCATCTCTGTGTGAAATCTGGTCAGCAAAGGGTTAAAATTATTGGTGTGAATGGAGTGAGTCTTAATTGTCAAACTGCCAAGGCCAATTATGGCTCCTGGCAAGAAGCACATGTTGACAATTTGCTTGCAATTATATATCATCATGAAAAAATATTTCTGGTTTCAGTATTTTACACAGCCAATCTTGGTGCCTGGTTCTTTGGTTCAAACATTGATCCCTGGCCCTGGTAAAAACAGGGAGGCTACAGTGCGTATATTTTGCACAGCCCTTGTACACTCTAATTCAGAAGCATTAGCGTACTACAATATTCGATTTCTGTTGCAGAATGAGATGGAATTTTTAAAATCATAGTGAACTTGGAAAAAATCCCAACAAATTATCTCTTTTGCCCACAGCCATTCATACTGTACATGCTGAATTTTAAACAGCCTCACTCCCTCAAGATGTGAAATTAAACCAACATAAAATAGCACTCTAATTAGAAGAACTTCCCTGAAAAGAGTGAGGAAAAAAGCGACAGCATCAGCAGCACATGTAACTTCATAGAATCGTAGAATGGCCTGGGTTGAAAAGGACCACAGCAATCATCAAGTTTCAACCCCCCTGCTATGTGCAGGGTCCCCAGCCACCAGACCAGGCTGCCCAGAGCCACATCCAGCCTGGCCTTGAATGCCTCCAGGGATGGGGCATCCACAACTCCTTTGGCAACCTGTTCCAGTGCATCACCACTCTCTGTGTGAAAAACTTTCTCCTGTCTTAGTTTAAGAGGGTTTAGTTTTCTCACTGAAACAAGACTTTATTTTCTTAGGCAGCTCTCCACCAGATGACAAACATCACGTTGTTGTTCTCAACCTTACTAATGCCACTTTTCCTAACCTGTGGTTAAACAACTCTAGAGCGGCCATGAACCCATGCTCATATTGATCATAATGGCAGTATGGGAGAGAAGTCTAAAACAAAATGTTTTTGCCAAGAGGTAACCATTAGAAAGGTATAATCTCTAGCATTGCCAAACTTTTGATCAAAGCTAAAAGCCATTCTGATGGCAGGATATTTCTGTTGTTGTTATCACAAAAAATTGTTCTATCTATCTTCATCAAAGCTGTAAGTACATACAGTACATGTACTTGAGGGTTTCTGGAAGTGGTGGCTGCTGGTTGTTTTCAGCTGGAAGCTAGATTCTCTCAAAGTACAATCTATCTATCTGCCCTGTGTATACTACAGTTCTGGTTGGCTGGATGTCTGTATTTCACTGCAAATGTGAGCAGATTTTTGTAACTGCTCTTAGCAGCAAGGAGTCTCAAGCAGCAGAATGGAAAGCAAAGAACTTTTTTCTATACCTGCTCCTAGCCCCAGAGCACTGGAAGGGAGAAGCTCCAATGGAAACATCAAAGTAGATATGAGTGGAGAGGCAGGTATTAGCAATGTGATAAGTTGATGCAGTTTGGCTGCAAAAGGATAAACTGGAGTACAGTGGTTGAGGGGGGAAAAACACAAGAAGAGAGACAAACTGTGTTGACGGAAACAGGAGGAGATGGCAATAGAAACTTGAGGGTCTCTGGACAAAAAAGTAAGCACTATAGTTTGGATAAGAATGCCAGATTCTATGTGGGTTGAAAACAACACGTTTCAATTTGCTGAGCAGCAAGTAATTTCATCTAAACAAAAAAATAAACAGAGCTCCCCTCTGCAGATGATAGAGGCCAACATTTAGCAATTGTTTTTCTTAATGCCATTTTATGGAGTCCAGTCCTGCTTTTCTTGTTTCATGGACTGCCCTACCAACTCCTAGGGGACACAGTGATTAAAGAAAAAAAATAATTATACTTATTAACCATGACTTTTTAAGCGAATAAAAAAGAAAAGAAAAACTAAAAGCAGCACAAACAAAAGTAATGGCTATTCCATTTTCATTGTACTCATTTATCCTTTCTGTCTGTCTGTGTGTGTGTGTGTGTGTGTGTGTGTGTGTGTGTGTGTGTGTGTAAAAGCTTTAAGAAAGACTACATCACTGAGTGTGGTCTACCCATATGGAGTCCAGAATATTTACTTCTTCCAAGTAGCAGCATAGGTAATGAAAGTAGCTTATTAAGAGGATCATCTATTCCATCTGAGGACTGATCAGACCTACATAATATATGACATATAACCCAACCTGCAGAATTATAGACAATCAATGGGTAGAAATTTCAAGTCTTTGAATATCTGGAAAGCCATTTCATAAAAATAAATCATCTGGGTAGCTGTCAAAAATAATAATCATATAAATGTGTATTAGTTGTCTTATAAAATAAGACTTTCTACTGTTCTATTTTCCCCACGGTATTTTAATTGAAATAGTAAATCAATATTCTGGTAGGATCTTTAAAGTAGATATATCAATCAGATGTCTTGGCGGTGCTTTACCATTTTGTCTTTGGTAGTGCAGTCTTGTCATCATATTACAGAAACATTCATGGAAAGAAAATCACTATTCCCAAGTAGCGTGTTGTAGTTTCTTTGCTTTGCCAGTCTCTTCCATGTACCTAGTTATTATTTACTTGTAGAAGACCATGGACCAACTATTAAAATTACAGTAAACTTGAGAATAGGAACAAATATTTTCTTATGCTGCTTGTTTTTAAACTCTTTTTTTTTTTTTTTTTTTTTTTTATAACATCAGAAATGGGCGAACCTGTATGTTTATCAGACCAAGAAGTGTGGGCTTCTTACTGTATAGACTCACTACCTGTGTCCACCTCCTAATGCACTCTTGACGTATTTCCATCATGCGACAGTAGAACAAAGCTATGTCCACCTTTTCTACTAATACATCACTCTTTTCTTCTTTTGTTTCTAAAGAGATTAGTCTTTTCTTCTTTCAAAGTCTTGAGTTTTTCTAACACTCAGCTGTAATGTATGATTTATTTTCTTCAAATAAAGATCTCTGCCATTATCTAACAGGAATTTTCTGAGACAGATCTTGCTCTTTCCAGTGGCATGCACTGGTGGTTTAATCTTTTCTCAGTTGTGTTTTCACATTACAGCTACTTGTACACCAGTATGTAAGCTGCTTCCAAAACATAATTAAATATTCATGGCAAAATACTGTACACAAAGCACAAAGCCTTTTATACACTTTCCACCTTGTAGCAGAAAGGGAAAGAGCATGAAAAGTTGAAGAACTTGTTGTGGGTCTTTAAAAAAAAGTTTAGTGTTTTGTGGATAATGTATTTTCTCTTCTGACACTTGAAAGTGATCCTCAGCTAAGAAAGGGTGCAGGATTCCTGTATTTATACACAGCATTTCCCAGTTTAAAATAAATCCTTCAAACCCAACCCAAAAATACATGTTTTTGCATTACTCATCATCACCGGTATAAAAATAATCACAGATACTTATTTTCTTTCTTTTTTTTTTTTTTTAAATTGAAAAAAACCCTAACAAGATAGGAAGGATTTAACATTGTAATTTTACTAATAACCATTTCTGAATCGATACTGTTGTTTTTCACTACACTTTACTACCAGAAAATAGCTATTAAGCCACAGGCAAAATGCATCACTCATCCTCCAGCAGCTGGTACTCTGAGAAGGAAAATAGCCCATAATGCTCAAAGTGGCTCAGGTCAGAGAGGATGTTGTCAGTGTAACGATTTCAACTTGTTGATGACTCCTGGGAATCTATTCTATTCCAAGTTATTTATAGAATGCAAACTGAAGAGAAAAATAATCTGATATAGAAGGTTTCAATTGAAACATCATGTTTACACTAACACAGCCAAGCCAAATACCTCATTGTTTATAGTCCATTACAAAGTTCTACATACTTTTAAACCAGCTGAGAATGGCAAAGTACAGCCGTACTATTCTGGTTTTGTCTGATTTTCCTAGGCCAGACCTCTCATCCGACTTTGAAACCCTCTCTTGGATGCTTAGCATTAACGTTAGAAATTCAGTGTTTTATGTACTCTCTGAGGAGCGAAAATACATGTCTCAGGAGAGAGGAAGGAAAGAGCAAAGCACAATTCTGCCTATTGACAAAATTTCTTAACTGTTGTAGCTTTATTCTTAAAACACTCACCTGATGTGGTGGAAAGGGGGATATCAGTTTTTCTCCCTGCCATGCAAGCCCTTTTTATCACATTGCTGTGGCTTCTCCCAGTAACCCATCTGCCACATAATCACATTTCCGCTCACATGCCATAGCTCTTTCCCTCATTACATTCAGCTCTTCAGCAGATCTCTGCAGGAAAGCCACGAGGGGTCAAACAGTACTTGAGAGACAGCACCTGCCTTGGTGGTAGCAGAGTTAGGACAGTCAGCAGTGCTCTTCTAAGAAGTTAAGCCTGTACCTGGGCTCAACAGCTACCTTCTGCAAAATTCAGCGTATCTGCCTGGTAGAGATTAGGAAAGATTATAGAGACATGTTTGACTGTCACGGTGTTACAGAGACGTTACAGTAGAAAATTCAAAGATACAAAAGTTGAGAAACATCAAGATTACATTAGTCAGAAAACTTTGGTCCTGTTGTGCCCCCCCTTTACGATGCAGCATCTGTGTACCACACACTATACTTCCGCCTGAAATAAAATGAGAAGTGCTATGGTGCAGTGGAGTTGCCTTCAGTATCTATTACTGACATTTGAGGTATTTGCACAACTTTTCCTCAGATGCATGCACGCTTTCAGCATTTGCAGTGAGGAAAAGGAAAAAAAAGAAAGAAATAAAACCCCACTTAAATGCCATGGTACAGGAAACAATCAAAACTCACATTACAGTGGGGATTTCACCCATTCAAGTACTTTATGCTAAGGCAAACGTGCAGTAATTTTCTCAACCTATAGTTTTAGGATCTACATAGTGTATAATATAAAAATTTAATCATCTTTGGTTTTCAAGCAGTTCAGACTTTCCTGTCATTATTGCTGAGTTACTGCAGATGCTGGCAGAGAAAAGTAGTCTCTTGATAATCTAGGTGTAAGAGGATTCTGCCTTTTAAACCGGTATAGATGTAGAAAAACTATTTCCTTATGTTTAAACTACTTAAAAAAAAAACACCGCTGAATCTGGTCCAGTACGTTTCATAATAATAATAATAATAATAAATATATATATATAATATAATAACACATGGCTACAGCCTGGAAAGATGGAACTGTACATAATGGTTATTTCTGATACAGCTGGAAGATCACCTCTCCAGCTTTTAAAGATCAAGTGCTAATGAAGTGCCCAGCTGTGGATGCTGATGGCGTGATTTTACTTACTGTGCTTTACTTTAGTCTCCAGTTCAAAGTTGCCCCACTCCCTTACCATCCTGGGTCACAGCTACTTTGCTCAATAGATATTAGACCTCGTCAGAGGATAGGAGCACATGCAGTTGAGATTTGAGGAACTGCAGTGTACAAACAGCAGAAAAGCAAATTAAACCCAAATACTAGGCTCAGTTTTAAAGAGGACCCCAGGGAATGCTTAGTACTGGTCAGGATGCTCACTAGATGTCACTGTTCTCCATAAATAAGTATGTGAAGACTTTTCTGTGGCTGTAAATATAGTGGACCTTTGACAAAATAGTGCAGTAACTCACATTTTCAGAAACTGAGTTCATCTACAAAATTTCTGTAGTTCAGCAAAAGTTTCTCCAAACGCTTGCTTCGCTTGCATCGTCTGATTTTCCTCTCATTTACCTCAATGTAAGCCAAGAACAACTTCACTCAAACTGAACAGTGGTGCTGGTTTGTGGCCAGAAAGGGATGCAGCTATTTCTCAGCCTTTTACTTACCTGTATTGTATGAGATGCATGCTTTAGAGATGGGATGATCTCAAAGTGAACAGTACAGACGTTTATCCCGCCCGGCTGTGTGCGTGCACAGTCCTTTTTCATACTGCAGATAAAGAAAAATGATGCTACTTTTGTCCAAGTGCTCAATTTATATGTCTGTTTTAGAATTTAGTTTCTGTAGCATCTCTATGTGATCACTAGAGAGCAACTGAGTCTTCCTCAGTGATTTGGATAGGAATCACAACTCACATGCTGCTGGAAGAGTTTATTTTTCCAGCAAGTACATCAGCAGACTGGGAAGAGGTTACTTTTCTTACTCAGACACAGTTACATGATTGAAACTGAGATGTGAGTATTCAGAGAGACTCTGGACTCAGTTGTATTTTAACACAGAAGTGTTGCTGCTAGCGAGAAAACAGAATGGAAGAAAAGGATGAGACATTACTGGTGAGGTAACCATGTGCGAAGAGGATAACTGAGTGAAATCAGACTGTGTTGAAATGGGCTCTTCTGAAATTGCTTCAGAACATTAAGTGTTTGCAAGCAGGCTAGAGCATGGGCTCACTAATAACTGCCAGATTTGGAACTCCTTTCCTTATGTTTACTAAATCAATAAACACTGGGGAAAAGCTCCAACCCACCAGTCACCCAAGTGTGTCCAGATCATCATTAGTGCATAACAGCATATTTCTACATGGGAGGTCACACTGCTGACTGGAGGCAGTTAACCTAGGTGCTCCCACTCACCTCACACAAAGCCTACTGCTCTCTGGTGACTCTTTTACTTTTATATAGAGAAACTACGCTGCAAATGACCCTCAGGAGTGCAGTTCAACAGCATTTTAAGCTGATCGAAGTCTGTGGTGTGGCAAGTTCCACCTCCACCTCCAGCTGTACATTCCTGTTCTTTCTCCCTCATGTCTGGAAGGTGGTGAGTTAGCGCAGCCAAAAACCAACCCAGGGGGGAAAAAAATCTGATTAGTTTTCTGTTTTGAATAAGCTTCCTGGAAAGTCTTGATGTCTGCCCACATCACTGGAGGGGAGAACACAGGAATGGGCCACCAGGATGAGGGAAGGCAAGGCCTTGGCCACCCTGACTGAAGTTTGCCCATGCTGCCACTCCTTTGAGAAGCTGCCTAATGTAGCCCAGGATGGGCAACATGAGCCTTCCCCTCATGCTTCTACCTGCAGCCTCTGGTCCCGTTCCATAAACACACCTCTTGAAGCATAAAACTCACAGGGAAGATTCTGACTCTTGGCTCTCATGGTGTAACAAGATTTTCTCCAGCAAGGCATGAGAAGCAGATCTGTCAGTGAAATGAGAATGTTGCACTGAGTGGAGAGGACAGCCGTGTTCCTTTGTGAGCAAAATATGAAAGCGCAGCTAAGATATATAACAGAGCTGAGTAAAAGAGCAATGACGCATATTCCTGGGTTGCTATAACTTTCTGAGGCTCTCATCGCTCTCAATTAGGTTACACATGAGGAGGATGGAAAATGGTTTGGAGAAATCTTTCTTCAGCCCTGATGCTAACCCAAGTACAGCTTGCACAGATCAACAGAGCCCTCTACATATTTCAAATTATGCAAAGCAATTAGTCTTCATTAACAGCTTGCCTAATTGAATTTCAAAGGATGAATCTGTTTCCCTATTAGATGACGGAAGTAAAAAAATAATTCTGAAAGCAAAACTTCAAACCCATATTTGACTGGCATATTTTTTTTTTTTAATCAGCTAAACTCTAGAGTCATTACTTCTTACCTCAGCTCATCATCTGCTCTCATTTTGTCCCAAAACTTCATATCTTTCTTGATACCTTATCAGAACATTTCATGCATGGCCTTTTGAATTACAAAGTGCCAAATATCATGTGAGATTATTTTGTTAGAAGCAACTAGGAGAAAGACAAAATCAGTCTTTTAACTAGCCTACAGTATCAAGAATCTTACACTAACTGAAATTCCTGTCATGTGAAATTTCTCAAAGAAATTCAAAGATTTCATTGAACATTCTTAGAATGAAGCTAATAATACTGTATATGTAATAAGCTAATAATATGTTTGTATGTAATGTGTTTAATATGTAATAAATGAAGCTTTAAATATTTAACCAGATAGTTGTTGCATTTAGACTAATGTTGGCCTTGGCCAACAACTACCAGGCTTTTTCTGCCAGGTATTTTTTTCTGGGTACACGCATTCATCACAACGTTAATTCATAGGCAACAAGCAAGCAAATCTCCACATTTCTTCTCCATATCTAGGAATCTGTAGCAGTGTATGATATTCTCAGAATATATGTTTCACTGGTTACACTTCATGCTGAGAAATAAATGTTAAATTCAGAGATTTTGAAGACCAGCAAGCATTTTCCATAGACTTACAAAACTCTGTGGTTTTTGGTGAGATATTTATCTTTACATGCATTTAAGAAAGCTAAAATTCTATTTTTTTTTTTCCTAGGTAAGATATTTCTAGCTTCCTTGCTCAGATGTTGCTGCACCTTTAAAAAATGGAAAGCACTCAATAAATCTATGGGTGTGGAGTACTGGGAAACAGTACATTTTCCCCATCTTTGACTCACAGAGCAAGGAAATCTTTTGTTTCAAGTACGCTGTTTCCTACTTTGACATCATTCCTTTATTTATTCTTAGAGAACCTGATAATCTGTCACATTTGCGGGGCTTCTAGGAGGTGTAGAAAGCAAGGGAAATTGATAGAAATGCAAATTTGCATCAAGATTCACTAAGGTTCAATGGACTGCAGAAGAGAAACAGAAAATAAAGAAAGCAAGATAGAAAACAGGATGGTCTTGGAACAACAGACAGGATGTCTGTTGTAGTTCCAAATCCCTCTAATTTGCAGTCATATTAGGAGTTTGAAACAAATTCTTGCACTTCTTCAGACAGTGCCTTGACCAAACATACTAGGTATGTTTCATCCCTTTTGTTGAAAGAGATTCCTTCTATGGAAAGACTACAGATTTAATGGGTGCAGTTTCCTGAACCACTGCTTGCAAACAGAATAGTTGATTTTTAAAATTTCAATAATATTTTATTCAACATAATTAAATACATAAATAGCGTGAATATTGCAATTATGTTTTCTGGCACAGCCCCCCGTCTGTTCTTGGATTGCCATTATGCTTTTTTCATAATATTTAGGTCTTTTACAAGCCTTGTTGTTTCAAAAAAATTTTTGTAGAGAATAGAGGACATTGATGCTGTGTGAATAAGCAGCTGGTTGGCAGCTGAAAGGTTCCTGCTTGTTTTCAGCTCATCATTTTAGATGTCGTTCAGAAGGTTGAGACACTGATATTGACACTACTTTGACCAAAGCATTGTTTAAGACATCTTGTAAAATAGATTTCAGGAAAAAAAAGATGGAACATTGAATTTGCAATGATTGTAGAAATGGAAAAGCTTTCAGAAGAGGGAAATGTGTTGTTTCCATACTTCTGATTTTGGTTGCCTGTGAGGTCAATGAAGAACTTTCAAAACCACGGGGAGAACTAACGTGTGAATTAGTCAGTCATCTTGCCTTCTGACTTCATCAAATGCCAGACATTTATAGGAGTTCTTCAATAACTGGCCATGGGGATCTCAGAGCCATGGGCAGGATATCATTGTCCTGCATTTAGAAGAAGTCATGCATGAGAGGAGTTTTTTCTTTCAGTGCTTCTTATAAAGGTGCCATGAAACACAAAGAGGAAAGCAGTGAACCACTGTTCTGAAGGAGATTATAACTGAATGGGGGGAAAAAAAATCATTTTTGGAGCAACATGATAAATCAAATGTCAAATGGGAAATTTACTTTGGGTGTGAATACACAAAAAGAGATATTGTCAAAGGGCCCTTCAGATCATAGCTGGACTACATTACCTGCTGAAAGAGATTCTTATTCCCCTGCTCTGACCAGAGAGGAAGCCCAAAACTGACATGTTTCTCTCTCCTGAAGAACTGTTTGTTTCTGTCAGTCATATGAATTCAGATCACACTACCTGTCCCCTAATACTTGCCTCATAAAGCAACAAGTTCTAAGGGAGTATTTTTTTCTCAGTAAATTCTGAGGCAAGGAGAGATTAGATAACTTGCCAGGGTTACCCAAGGAGTCTATGACAGAGCCAGAAATTTAGCCAGTTCCTAATCCAGTACTTTAAAGACAATGCAAGATTACCGTTTCCCTACAAAGCTTTCATGACATGTTCTATTTTAGTTTCAGATCATGTAAATAGAAGATTTTGAAAGTAGACCAGATTATTAGAATTTATTTGAAAAGAGCAAGTTTGACAGACTAAATTAGTCCCTGAAAATCACTGCTGGTGTTTCTTATGCATTTGCCATCTTAAAATTTTACCACTTCACAACAGAACAAAGATTTCCCTTTTTCCAGTAAATCAATGCAGATGAACATGTTCCACTGGCAGGAACAAAAATTTAATGATTTTTTTATTATTATTTATTATGAAAATATTCACCCTTTGGTCTTGTGGGAAGAGAAGTTTCTGACTGAGAGATAATTTGTTTGGCAAACCAACAAACTCGCCATACTGCAATTTTTCTTTCCTCAATCCCACATGCTCCGGGGCGTTTATTGTGCTGCCATTTACACATATGAAGAGGCATATCTTCCCCACTGTTTCCTTGTGTTCCTTGTCCAATGATCTGTATACCCCTGTTCTTGATTCCAAACTCAAGGCTCCCTCTGACAGTGATTGATGGCCACCCTCTTACAGGAAGAGTGACTAACTCTAACCTGTGAGTATTGGAGGTGCTACAGAATATATCTGCTGCACTATTTATTTTGGGAAGTGGACACATGCCCACATTTTTATTCTTGGAATAAACATTCTGACATTTTCTGGCAGGTGCGAATGCTGTAGCATACTAGCAGGCAGAAGGAAAAAAAAAAAAAAAAAAAAAAAAAGCTTCTAACCTCTCTAATGGAAACAAACTGAATATTACCGACATGAAAATTGTGAACTCTCACCAGATTCCATATGATTTCTATCACTTGAAAAGCCAGATTTTGATCTTGTGGGTCTCCTGGCAGACCAGAATGAAAATCCTTTTTTTCAGTGGTGCCTACTTGCTCTTCTCAACCAAATCCAAACCAGAAGACAACTGTATAATGAATTATGTAAATTTTAAACCTCAGTCTGATTACAGCCAACTCATTTTGCCAATAGTCTGAAAAGATTAGCCCTGATGTCAAAGGGACAGCATGCAGAACCCTTCTCAAATCTTTCAGCTGTCATCTCATCAAAAGTGCACTGAAGTAGCGGGTCTGACGTGAAGGGGCAATTTCAACTCTTATTCAGTTTAAGGTCAGTAACATTTAGCTTAATTTTACACTGCATTATTCCAACACTTTCCTAGAAATTTATAAAGCTTTTAAAACAAATATTTACAAAAACTTATTATAATGACAGATCCTTACACATTTTTTGGCTGTAGTGTCTTAGAAGTTAATAGTATTTACAAAGAGAAAATATTTGAAGTCACGGAGCATATCATTTTTAGCTTGATTCCACATATGTATAATTGTAGGCTATAATTGCTAACAATTTTAATTGTGATTGGTCCATAGGGACACAGTTTCTAACAAGTTCTGTAAAGTTCGCTATCATAGAAGAAATAGTATGGAATAGTATGGAAGAAGTAGGAGTCAGAAGATACAGAAGTAAAAACAGAGAAGCTATAATAAATGTCAGTAAGTAGGCCAGAAGAGTTCTGTACATATTTCAAGAAAGTCTTCAATAAAATCTTTTTTCCTTTAGCATATGCACTATAATAACAGCTATTTCCATTCCTCTACTACTCAAAGGACATTTCAGTTGTGAAAAATCACAGCTTAGAAATTAATCTGCCCCATATGAGTCTAGCAGCATAAGTCAACAGTTACTCTCTTTGGACAAGTACAAGGAAAAGGTCATGAAAGCATTTCAGTGCATTAACACTGCCAGAGGAACAGAGAATCCTTGGAATTCAAGGCTGAGTTGGATACAGGAAGATACAGGAGTCCATCACTAACCTACTGCAGTGTGTCAGGTGAGTCACTTCACTTCCCTTGTTTTTCCATTGCTATAACCATCGTGCCTTTTCTTCAAGTTCTGGGGCAGCAAAAGTTAGTTTTTATCACAATAAGTATTTGAGATTTAGTTTGAGGGATGGTCAAGTCTGTTTATATAGCATTTCTGAAACAATACAAGTTTCCAAAATGTGTTGATATTCATAAGTGACTGAATAACAAATAATAATGGATAATGAAGAACAAATGGGCTCGTCTGTGCACAGATGCCTCATTAATATGCAAATTTTTCATAGGCACAAACGTCTGAGAACACAGCTGAACTGAAAAATATTCAGGATTTCAATGAAAGCAGGACTGCCAAACCACGGTATCAGGCCACCAACATTCATGGCACTGGTATAAAATCCAAATATTAAGAAATACTGAATTTTATTGGTTTTCTGTTTTTTGAGTCTTCCACGATCATTTTTTTCCAGCTTTCCTAAAAAACAAGAGCTAGTTACAAAATGGAATTTCTGTCTTCAACTGACAGAACCATTAAATCATTAAAAAATGTTGTGGAACATAATGTCTAAAAAAAATATTAGGTATGAAAACAGAACTATTTCATTCTGATGCTGTTGAAATGTCATTAATGTGAAGTCCAAATGAACTTTTTCAGTTTTATCAACATGGGAAGATTCAAATAACTTCTGTGGATTAAAAGTCATTTATGTTTGATGATGCTATATTTTCCAGGTGTGAAATATATTGGAAAATATTTTCGCATCTACACGCATGAGACTGAGAAGTTGATTTTTAAAAATAAAACTGACATTTTTGCTTTTGGGATAGTATTCTTTATCTGAAATATTTAAAAACAAAACAAGCTAAATTGAAACATATCTATATACTGAAGAAGTCTGCACTGCTCTTGAGCCTTTATGTGCTCCATCACTGCATTTCAGCATTTCGCTGAAAGAAATATTAGCAGAAAGATAGATCAGGCATAGACAGGCAATGGAGAAGTGGGATACATCATCCTATTCCCTTTCCTACCTATTGCTAGTGTCCCTGTCTCCCACATCACAGCACATGTCCAAAAGCTTAGGTCTGGGTTGCTTCTTTTTGTGACAACTCTACAGCCAAACCTAGGAGATAATAGGAGAGATTTCTATTAGGTCACAAACTTGACTGCATGATAGTGTACAGTTTGCTACACTGCCTCTACAACAGCTGGCCATCTTAATCAGCACAGGTCATCCCTAGTTGTTACCGCTACCATGATGACATCTTCTTTCAGGAGAGCAGCAGTACTTTCAAGCAGTACTTGAAAGTATAATCTCACCAAGACCATCAGTCTGTGTTTCCTGTGTAGCTAATGGAGAGTAATCCCAACATCTAAGTTGGACAGACTGAACTATAGTAACTATAAGAAAAGAAAGGAACTGCAGGAACCTATTTTATCTTACTGTGTTCACTTTCTCATATCTCTCCCTTGTGCTTCCTGATCCAAATAGAATACTCTGGAGAGTAGAAAATTAGAATTAATCATTGCCCTCTTTAATGTAAACACTATGGTACTGAAGTCCATAAATCAGGCACACAGGCCATCTGCACACAGCTTACTGAGCCTCTGTTCTCTCTCTCTCAAAACAAAACAAAACAAAACAAAACAAAACAAAACAAAAGACATTCTCCTTTCCTTTAGGGTGAACATGCACCAGTACAACTACTCTGTGTTCTGCATGCGTTGGAGTGGTATCCCACTACTAATCAGGGCATCTATATACAAAAGTCAAAGGAAGACGATGAGTCTGAAAAACAGAAAGCATTGTGAGGTTTGTGGCTAACACAGAAAGCAGAGCTCAGACAGTTTTCCCTAGGAACAAGTTATGCCCCTAGCACTTCTTATTGAATATTGTAAAGCAAACATTTATACTGGCTTTTCTTCTTTGTCTACATGGGCTGTGAATTCTCCATGTGCACTGCAGCCAGCTAATCTAAATGGAACAAAAACATTTGTTTTTCTTCACATTTCTTTATATACCAAGCTCTTCCAAATAAATATTCAACTGAAAGCTCTTGTACTATTAGGGAAAACAAATAAATCAAATGAATGAATTCATTTGAATGCCAGAAAGATCTATCATTTCTGTGTTCTAAGAATATCCCACAAACAATTAAATGTTCACGTAACAGAGGCAAGCCTGATAAAATGATGAGTCTCCTTGGCGCCAGCATTAGGCCTGGCTAAAAGCCAGCAGCAGGCTAGCATTTAAAAACCCTACAGGAAACATAACTGACCCCAGCATGGGTAAACTGGGGAAGAGCTTCCCTTTGAACACCCTGAGTGATTCACCATACTTAATGTTCCTTTAGTCTTTGGCTTCACTGTCTGGCTCAGACTTGGAGATTAATTTCCAGTCTTTACTCAAAGCACAGCAAAAAATGGGCAAACATTTGAGGCTTGATTCTGGCTTTGGAGTCAGTCTTCCTTGCAGTGATAAATAGTGATAAGGTGAAGGAAAGCTCACAATTTCCCAGCATATGAGCGGACATGAAACCAGATACCACAAAATTGATTTGCTTATACCTATACCGTCTATAGCAGTTATTCCTTCGGATCCCAGAAATGGCTCATTCCTAAGTAAAGCAGAAGACAGGCAGGAATGAGCTTCTGCATTCACAGTCTGCTTCAAATTGTGCTGTGATTTGGCCTTTGGTCTTGGGATCAAGAACAAGGAGGAGTTTCCAGGACAGCCTGGCAAACAAAACATCCAGTTTTTGGGATAACCCTCCCCCTACAAACAAACAATATACTTTAAAGTAATTTTACAAGCTTAAAGTGTCTGGCAATCTAAATTATAGTAAGTGTGGGACTACAGGAGTTTTCTTTGTTTGAAGATCTGAAAATTTTTAATCATCCTTTGCTGGTAATGGAACTATGATTAACGACTACCAAAACAAAGCAAGGTTATTACCCTCCTGCAAAAGAGAAAGACAATGAACAAAAGAGGCTGAGGGTCGTTGCCATCACTGATCTCCACTGTGTGCTAAAATTCATCCTTACTGTCTGTTAAATATCTGCTTCCAAAAATCTTGATTCTAGAAGATAATAAATAAGTAAATCGTATAAATAAAACAATGCTTTTAAACATGCAAAATATGCAATTAGTCTTCATTACACACTTGCCAGTTTTAATTTGGGAAGAAAAAGCTGTGCTCCAGTTATTAAACAGAAGCCTTAATCTCATTTGAAATGCTTTAGGCTTAGAGATGAAACTCTTGCTCATTCCTTTTGACTTCCTTCTCACTTTCCTAATCCTAATGGAGCCCTTTCCCCTCTCCCTCTTTCTCTTCCTTTTCTTTAGGGGTGAGCAAGGAAACCCTCATTCTCATTGGGAGGCATGTATCCACGCAAGCTGCAAATATCAATGAAGCCCTAGGGAGATGTCAGATGTCACTGTAATTTTGATGGGAAAAAGGGAGTACCTCAACTTTTAAGGTAACTGGGGCAGCTGTTCCAAAAGTCATTTTGGTTATGGACAGTCACTGTTTGATTCAAGCAGGAGGAGGTGAAAGTTTCCTACCAGCCTACTGTTTGAATGTGCCCAGTCTCCTGGGGTAAGTAAAGACAGTCCTCCACCTGAGTGGCTCACACGAAAGCTTGCATAGCATGGAGCCCTGTTTTCATGATGAAATACTGCCCAGAGAAACCACCCTGGATCTGTCCTGTCTCCTTTCAAATATACCCAGATAGTTAACTTGCTGCTGCTTAAGATATGTTTCTTAACAGGATCTCACAGTACAGATCACCTATGGGATGTACTTCTTCATTGGGAGGGATGAAATTCCTCCATTCTGTCCCTTCAAATCAAATAATTCCCAATATATATATATTTATTTTCTGTTCTCACTGAAAATGAAGAATGCATTACAATCAACACCTTTCTACTTGGCGCCTCTTGTCTTTTATGGTACAACAGAGATGCTTTGGACCTTTGGAGTTGAGCCCCAGTGCTGAATCATCACTGTAAAACTGGAAGAAATGTTACAATTTCATCAATTTCTTTTGTCAGATCGCCACTGTGATTTACTGGGAAAAGCAGTCTGTTGTACATTTTTTTGCTTATAGATGTGTTCTTGTTGGCTGATTCCTGTGTGATTTGCTATCTTAACACACAGTCAGGAAGCTAAAACACTTATAAAATTTAGCAACTGTAAATTGCTGCAGCCTGAGCACTAAATTCCTCAGAAGCCAAAACGAGAACGTCTAGATGATTTCTCACAAGGCTGTTGGCTTTAGAAGTGTGCAATACATCCTACATGCTGCAGCTTGCAGGACTGCCCTCCTAAGGCTCAGAGGCAATATCTACATGTAATAATTATAATAAATAATTATATTAAATATAATAAATATCTACGAGTAATAATTTGTAGAATCACATAGTATTAGTGTAAATGATAAAACATTGTGGAAGCTGTTTAAGTAATTTCTCAGGTTTTTATTGTAACTTCTGTCTGAAATACATGAATGATATTTGCTTCTGCTTACATTAAAGAAAAGTAAAGGAATCAATTTAAGCTTCTGACTCAGAATACTGGTTAGTGAGACTTATTGGAATATCTAAAAATATAAAGAGTTTTAAAGATGACACGTTGTCCTCAGAACTTCTGAAAGAGTGTATGAAGCTTCCAGCACAGCAAAGAATGAGCTATTTCTGTAGATAAGGCATGATATTTTGATATGAAGTAACACTGTAAAGGTAAACACATAGCACTTCCATTCATCAGCAATTTGCTGCCGTTATGCTGTACTTGTTTTTACTTGCAGATTACGAAGTGCAGATATTTTTCATGCAGCATTTAACAAGTGGTAGTGTTTTCATGAGACTGTGGTATTTTCTGTAGAAAAAAAAAAAAGTTGTAATGCTGAGTACCTCCAATGTAAAAAAATCTGAAACATAATACGGCCTAACAATTGTTCCCATTTTTTTATTTTTATTTTTTAATTAAGAGGAAAACATCGCTTGCCGTTACAACAGTTCTTCAAGGTTATTTAAGCATTTGAATGTTCTGCTTATTGTACTGATTCTGACTTGCTTTGCCAAGCCTAACAAATTTTATGTCACTGCTTTGATAGTCTACCATTCCTTCTGTTCAACATGTGGTTTCTCGAGCATATGGATGTGATATTTCATATTCCACTTAATAGCTCTTGTTAAAACTCCAGTTTTCCTACAAGTCTTAGTTCTTTCGCCTTCTATGTATCCTACTATCTCCAGTCTGGCCTTCCTATAACAAGTCCAAGGCCATCATAGTAACCTTAAATCCTTCTACTATCCTTTCTTCAGATCTGGTTGGAATGGCTACACTTCTTTTAAGAACTTAGCTGTGTGTGTATCAACATATTTTCTTCAGGGGCAGAATAAATAATTTTTTAAAAATACACTATCTGGAACTTTTCTATATAAATCTAACAGGTACCATTGATTTCAAATGTGATACCTTCCAGATGTTTTGAAATCTCTTTCAATTGTTACGCCAGTTCTAAAGACATTCTGAATGACAAAATCCAGAAAGTGATATTCTGAATACTTTCTTGTGGCAATAGTTAAGGGCCTGATTCTGCAACATATTGAGCATGCCGTGAAAGGTCATAAATGCCTTTAAATCCCACTGAACTCAGAAGTTAAGAATGAGATTTAGAAACTGTATGAGATCTTTGAGTTTTCACAGTATAAGCTCTGGAGCATTGGTGACTGAAGATACTCTGCTTTTGGAGACATATGTTACATATAGTCACAATGGTTGAGGAAATCAGCATATTTAGAACAGGAAATCCTTTTAATACACATGCCAATTAGATCAGAACTCTCTTTGAGGAAAAACATAGCTAGTTTAAGAAACATATTGGTTTCCAATAGTCTTGATTTTTGAGCAAAAACATCTGCTAACAATGCTAATCGTAGTAGAAAGAACATCATAATTAAAAATACATTTGACATCCAAAAGTTAAGATACAAAGTAAGGATCTCAGAATTTTTTTTAATCACATGGAAGAATGAAGAGTTTTATCTCTTCAGTGGTGTTGTGAGTCAGAACTGAAAGCCCTAATGATTCTTTACTTTGAACTGGACACGCTCTTCTTTTGTCCCAATAGAAACAGAAACATTCACCTAATAAATTACACAAAAATCACTGCTCATTTTTGTCTGTATGTCTTTCACAAACAAAGTATAATTTTTATACCTACTGCCTGCAATGTCTTCTTCTATATATATTTTTTGTATTTCTGTAACACTCATTTCAAGTCTTCTGCTCTTCTCAGAGACTGAATTTTTACAGGTGATCCAAAAGAAACATGCTTTCCACTCTCTGGTCTCCTAGATATCCTATGCCAAATTTAGCTTTAACTGATGATTCATCCTAGAATATTTAGGGAGCATTTCTGAAGAGAATGGCAGATTTTCACCCTTCAAACTCTGGTGAGTCTGATTCATCTCCATGGCATCTCTCAGGTAAGTGAAGACTGTCGGATGTATCCCCCATTTTCACCACTGTGAATTTTTGTTTTACGACGTGCATTCTGAATATTTCAGTTTTTCCTTAACCGCTGGCTGATGCTTAGCAATCTGAGCTCATTCATTATTGCTCTGTGTTACTCCACTGGTACTCCCTATGGTCTTGAGTCATGTACCAGATAGCTCACAGAGCAAAAATTACAGTTGTAGCTACTTTTCAGTGATGTCCCAGTTTCCTTGCATGTATTTTACACAATCTCTCACTTTTCTCAAGTAATTTTAGAATTGGGAAGATTTCAGTATTGACTGCTTAGTTTATTATGCAAGCCCTTCAGGGTCCCTTCAAATATTATTACATATTATGATTAAATATTATATTATTCAATTCTCTAAACCTTTGGTTGAAGTAGAATCCAGTAATGACATTTTACTAGAATATGATATTCACAAGGGTGTAAGTCATAAGGACTTATTCTGGCAATTTCCATCCTGGAAATTTGCAAAGCTCAATATATTTAATGTTTCCAAATCTTCCAATAGAAAGGGATAGATCCTTTCAATTTGACAAAGACTTTCACATTTCTGAAGTGCTTTACACTGTACTTTCTTGAAATTACTATTATTTGTGAAGCTATAGTTTTGTTGTAGCTCTTCCTTTTCATCCTTGAATTTCTTTCTGTACGGCACTCAGACATGAAGACCTGTTTATTTCTCGCCTGGCTGCGTACTGGCAAACTGGAAAATGGATAAGCAGTTTAGGTCATTTCTGTCACTCAAATTATTTATAGCTCATGAAATTAAAAAACATTCCTAGAAATAAAACATTATAACATTGTACTTTCAGATCTTTTCAATATCTGATTTTAAAGCCTAACATATCAGTATAACATGCGGTTACTTTTGACATTAGCATTGGGCTGAATGTCCACAAAAATGCAGGAAGTAAAGATGCATGGCTAGATTTTACCAGAACAAAAATTAATGCCTGAAGCATTCAAGCTGGTGATGTATTATATTACTCTGATAGAATGACCTTGTACTACTGACAGAAAAGGAGGAGCTCCTTCATAACATCGAATTGTGGCAAAATTAACAAAAGCCATAACAAGATGAAAAGTATATCTCCTAAAAAAGCAAAACCTCAAATCACAGATATCCTGATCATCCCTCCGATGGGAACAGAGCTCATCTACCATGTTGGTAACAGATGTGAGAAATATGATCTGCTTCCTACTAGAGAAAGCACTGTACAGGATTTCTTCATCTGTTTTCATTTCTTTTGAGGATATGGGAGGGCTTCTCTGCCAACTCAATGAGAAATAGAGAGTTCTATGTTTTTTCTGAGTTAAATTATTGCTGCCTCCCTTTGGTTTGCAATTTTTATATGAAAAGTGCTGCATTTATTCAAGTACTTGCTAGCACATGAAAAATAGTATGAACTTGGAAACAAATACAATTTTCTCTGAAATTAAAAGCAATCAATTTTTGCATTTGCTGAGAGTTAGTTACAGCATCCTTTGGAGCTACACAATTCCTTTCCGCCTTAATATTCCTTTTTCAGAGACACAGTGTCTCATCTCAGAAAAGGTGAGCCACAGGCTCTTTGATAAACAGTGGCTGTGTTTACATATCTGTATAACCTCCAGAAAGTTTAAGGAGCATGTGGTAGGACAGATTAATGTACTTTCTAGAAGTCAAGAAGCAAAAAAGGAAATAAAGGTCAGAGGTGCAATTAATAAGTGCCCAGCACCCAATACTGAAAACTCTGGTATTCCTTTTTGTAAGACAGCAGGTTTTTTGCTAGGGCCAAAATGAAGATAATACGTGCAACATCATCCTTATCCTTCCCCATAATTCAGATCTCTAGCTACTCTTTGCCCACAGCAGTCACTAGAAATGGTCAGTCTGCAGAACTGCAGCAAGAAGCAGGTGAAGATCTCTTCCCTCTTTCCATCTTTTTTCTAAGAGATCTGTCATATAATATTTTTGAAATAAGTTGAGAACAAACTCTCAACTTTGTCCCTTTCCGGACTCACTATTAGGTGGCTTACAGTTGAAAAATTCTACAAAAGCTTAAAGTTTTCTACTGTGACAAGGACGAATTTCTCTTC
This sequence comes from Alectoris magna, assembly GCA_030625065.1. NCBI lineage: Eukaryota > Metazoa > Chordata > Aves > Galliformes > Phasianidae > Alectoris > Alectoris magna. The sequence continues at coordinate 162,256,342 of CM060560.1, read as the reverse complement.
AGTCCTGACACTTTATGCTAGATCTACTCTTATCTCCATGAACAGATTACTTCTTGTTTTCTTAATCAGTGTGTTTCTCCCCTAAACTGGCTTAAGAGACAGCATCAGCCTTGCTCAAATTTTCCAGCCTTGCTCAAATTTTCCAGTTGGTCCATGTTGTTCACTAATTATGGTATGGTAAATTAACATCTTCCTAAACACTTGGACTTCTCCAAAAACAGCAAACATGATGTGGTTTCCTGCCCTATGCAGGAATCACTGGGTCACCTTCTATGACCACTACTTGCATAAGGTCTAGTTCAGCAACTCAAATACTGATTCAGCAAACAGTCTTAGGACTCAAATCTGTTGATTCAAAAAACGCATAACGCCACCCACACTGCTTGTAGCACAATCACCTGCAGTTCTCACTATCTGTAGAAGACCCATACTCACTTGCAGGCAGAGATTTAACTGGCACTAGACATCTTTAGGCAACTGATCCTTTGACTATCTATCTATCTGCTCTCTCCCCTTCTGTGAAGCTTTCAGTGACAAAAATGGAAAGTACTGAGGATGCTGAATATCCAGACTCTATTTACGACGTGAAATATAACATTATTTCAAATATCAGAAAAGATGTACGTAACTCTATCCAAAGACTTTGAACTGGATTTTAAGTTCTTGCAAACCTATAAATGAATGAATCTCTCTTATTATATGTCAACAGATTGTAAAGGTTGTCTAGACAGGTATGTAGGCTGTGGGATATACCATGTCCTTATGGAAAGATACCTCTGAACTGACTCCACTGCCTGTCAGGGTTTTGGCAGTTGAGGAATATGGCTGAATGTTGAGCCTGTTTCAGTGATTCATTCCCCAAGGAGACTTGGCATCTCTGAAAAGCAAGCCAACTCTGCTTATATTTCCAACTCAGGTATAGCACTGGCCTTACTGAACCCATCTGGGTTGCCACTTTTGTGTCTCTGCTCTCTCTAGGAAGAAAACTTCAGTAACCTGAGCATGGCAATGACCAGATCACTTCCGCTCTCAAAAATTTCATCTCCACATGGTTCAATACCTGAAGTAATAACAGACACATGAGGAGAACAGTGAAGAGATGCTTAAGCTAATTCTATACTAACTAGTTCAGTTCTGGAAGCTCTCATACTGCCTAGATTTCTGTGTGCCGGTGTTGTAATACCCAGATCATCCTGGGTAAAGGACAGCTGATGTCAGTAACACCACATTGACTTAAACTATCTGGGGATCTAGTTCTTCATGTGTGACTGCAGAAAGAAAACATGGAACTTTCAGAGGAGATTAAATGAATACAGAGTCTGACCACAGTTTGGAAACTTTGCCAGCCCTTTTTATTCGATAGAGTACATTTTATCATAACCAGAACATTCTCATTCTTTCCCCTAAAGAACATCTCATGGCAAACAGAGCTTTACAGATTTGAAAAGGGAGATGAGCCAGAACCTCTATAATGTCTACAAAGGAGTACACTGCTGCCTTCTAACTTATATGGAATGTGTTCAGATAGTATAGTGGCTGGCAGCACAAGTCCCTAAAATGAGATTTAAGCTGTCTGTGCAGGAGAGGAGTTGGAGTGAAACATAACGGAACAGCTAACCCCGAATAAAAATAAATAAATAAACACTTTTCCAGAAATAATTATGTGTACTGGAACTGTTAAATGGATCAAATCCTTGAAAAACAGATACGTCTGCTAGATCGTTAATGTGTAATGCTCCAAAAATAGTAACAGCATTGCTTGCAGTAATCCAAAGCAGTCTTCCCTGTCACTGACACTACGCTCCTCTGCTGCTCGGGGTTTAGTGCCATTCTATTGCTTAAAAATTTGTTGATGTCTCTCTCCTGCTCTAGATGCTTTTATTATCCATGGGTACACCCCATACCCTTGCTCCTATTCAGCAGGATCACATGCAGTCTTTTAATTACAGAAAAAAAAAAAATATAGCGAGAACGATTTAATTTGCCTGAAATGATCTCTATGCAAGCTTAGAATAATTTTATTTAGTATGAAAAACATACAAACAAAACAACGAATGAAATAATTATATGGTGTAAGGTCTAAAAATATAATGAAAAAGGTAAAAAGGCTGATTATAATTTTTTTTATTGGTAATAAAAAGGGCAGATAAAACTGTTCTTCTTAATAAGGAGCTTTTTTATCTTTCAAGCAGCTATATCTGCCATACAATCTTCAGTTCCCAAGTAATATCAGAAAGCAAGAAAAGGAGGTAGAAAAAGGTTGAATTCCAACCTACCAAGATAGCAGTAAGTAACTCACTTTTAGCCATTTACATGCTAGATATCTAGTTTAAGCTACCTATCCAAACTTCTGCCACAGTTATCAAAACAAGTGAATATCCACTTTGAAGAATTCATACCATCCAAACTAAATGCCTTTCTCAGATTGTCCTAAATTCATCCAACCAGAGATAGCTTTCTGTATTTTGGTATCAATACAACCGTGAGTTAATATTTATTGCTACTGAAAACTCTGTGTTACCATAAACCCTCAGGAACACTTCTCTGTCATCAAAACAGAACAAACTGTGTACAGAAGCAGCCTAAGACCAGAGCTGGCATTCGTCTAACCTAATCACCAATGTCTATGCCAGAGCTAATTATCTGGACTTGCTTTGTCATCAGTATGGAAAAAAACAACACAAAACACCACAGAAATGTAGGTTGAAATGTGCCAGCCCATCTAGTCCAGGGCTGTGAACAGCACTAGCTCAGGCCAATGTTGGCTTTATCTTGAAAATAACCAAAGATGGAAATATTCAGGTCTTGCTGGGCAGCTTGCACTGGGCATTCCAGAAAAATTCATCTGAACAGAAGCGTGGAATTGGATAGCCCCTCTAATCTGTTTTACTTGGCAGCTGCAGAACGATGCCAACTTTGGCAGTGACCTTGTCAGACGTGGATGGTTGGCACTGAAGATCTTGCAGGACAAAGCCTGCCCCAGTTAGCCAAGCAGCATGCTGTCTGTGGGTGAGTCTTAGCTCTCCTAATTTTAGAAATTGAAAAGTTTGAGTGTTGAGTCTAAGATCATCCCACAGGCTCCTTCCTCAGCCAGCGGAGAGGGATTTTCAAGGAGTAATTCATCCCATCCTAATACAGATGTCTGAGAGGTAGAATGTGTTGCCCTCATGATTTCATTATGCATAGACTGCATAGCAAAAAGAATCCAGCAGGCAATGAAACATAAGCACTGCATGCTGAGACTTGTAGTTATGTCTAGAATAAAATGCAATTCAGCTTTTTAACATTTAATAACCCAATAAGATGAAGGCATTTCTTTTCAAGAAGATTTGGTCACTCAGTTGGGAATGAACTAATTATTTTAGGTATATATAATACATCTAGGGAAGGTTTTTCAAAAGGGTCACCAAGCTAAAAGGCAATTTATGGCACTTTTTTTTTTTTTTTGCATGAATAAGATATCCTTTTTGTTTACTTGCCCGGCCCTGTGACTGAAAGTTCCCACTACTATTGTAGCGTCTGTGTCATTTAGTATAGACAGTATAAACATTATCTTTCAGTTGAAATGGAAGAGAACCAGTTCATGGAATCGAGGGGAAAAGAGAGGGAAAGAGAGAGAATGTGTGTGAGAGAGTGGAACCTGTAATGCCTTACAAACAGGTGCTGGTAAATCAAGAGACAGCAGCCCCCCTCTTTTGCAGACTAGATGCACTGCAGTATCTAACTGGTAGTACTGTTTCAAAGAGGAAGCCCACAAATGTTGCATTTTTCATGGATGCAGACCTGTTTGCACTTCTATTCACTTTATGCTGGATATTTGCTCATATAATACGAAAATTTCTAGGTCAAGCATCTTTATAAGCCTTGAAGTTAAATTCTGCTAAATGTGCACTAATTTTTCCATCTAATATAGCTGAAAATTAGCTTCATCTGTAGATGAACATTTTAGATAAACTGTTCATGTTTTACATACGATCTCCATAGATCTTTATAGATCTCTACATATTTTAGTTCTATATATATTACAGAGATTTATAAAGATCTATCAATGAACCTAACCAAGAACAGACCTAGATTTTTTTCTGGTAGTTTGTAGCTCAGCTGTCCTAGAAGATGTATTAATGTTTGCTGATGGAAACAGGGCATGAAGTGGAATTTCTATCATGAGCTATAATGATCTGTTACTCAATGAAACTAGAAATAGAGTAAAATATTATTTCATGCAGTTTTTTTTGTTTTTTTTTTAATTGATAGGGTTTGGGATGCTTATTTGTGGTAAGCAGTTTCCTATATGCAGGCTCAGACAGTGACCACAGAGAGATATGCAGAATAAGCAAAACTTTTTTGGAGACAGATGTCAACTGCCTCGAGTCTCTCCCTAAGCATCTGAGCGCACAATGGTTTCACCCAGGCTACTGAGTTTGTCAGGTTCATATTGAGCTCTTGCTTCAGTTAGGTCCTCAGTGCTTCACCTCTGTTTTAGGCCTCTTCAGCTGATTTGGCGTCTATAGCAGTACAGAAGTGGTGCTAGCCACCCACTTATGTACAGAAACCCCAAATTACACCCCTTTATTTTCATTATTAACTCAATAGGTATTTTTTTGTTTTCCTAGTCTGTTTAAGTATGTATTTTTCTCTGTTTCCCTTGGTCAGAATAAGAACCATAACTGCAGTCTGTTTCTTCTAGATCTGAGCAAGACATTGGAATAAGAAAAGCATGACTATCTCAGCAGCTTCTTTTTATCTCCTTCTCATTGGACCTTCCTGTGGACTTACCAGAAATCTATCAAACGGTATCGCAATATCTACCTTCACATTCGGTAAAAGCGAGGGTCACATTAGGACTGGTTGAAAGGCAGGAATTCCAGCTTATGAAATATACTGAGGTTTCAGAGCCTGTTCCAACATGAACAAAACCAATATTGTCTGTTATACATGTATGAAGAAACCAAACCTATGCCAGGAGACCAATCAGAATTTTATCTGTAACCTACAGATTAGTAACTCACCTTGGGGAAAAAGAAAGCCAAACTCAGCTCCCCACAGAGAACCAGGCAGTGAAGGAGTTGAATCTGAACTTTGCTCCTTCCAGGTAAGTGCCTTTCTCTTTCTGATAAACTCTTGAACCTGAGAATCTCATTAATCGCATTTTCAGAGAAACTGCTATGTTTTGCAAAATACTTTGGTTTTAGCAAAATAGCTGTCATGGAAGAAAAGAGCTAATCTAACCTTTGAAGTGACTAAAGCTACAGAGAGCAAAATAAGCTGCTCCTCAGATGTTTGGCCTCCTGCTCTGCACACTGCTGTCAAAAAGCAGCCGTACAAGGTTGCTGTTTCCACTCACACATGCATCAACATTTCAGGGTGCACACAACAGAACACTTGGGGGTTTTACAAGCCTAAATATTCTGAGATGCCATTTCAACCCAGTGCCTTTCTTTACTTCAGATTTATGATTAGCACGTCTAGCCAGTAGTAACAAATGAAAGCTCTTTCAGCCAGGCAAGCATTCACACCTGAGGGCTCAGCACTAAAACACGGCCGTACTTCCAAAGTTTAATTCACTCTAGAACTCAGCCTCACAGGACTTCCCAGCGCTGCAAAACATTGGCACTTTTGACAAAGGCAGACTTGGTATTTTAATGTTGCTTATCTCCCTTTTTTCCTTTTAAAAACTTCCAGAAAAATTGGAACGACAATTACATATTTTGCAAGGTGAAATAAATTATAAGGACATGAGAACTAAATTACTCCACTAAAAATCTTTATAAATCATTCTAATCTACATATCAATTTTACCTATTCCTTTGGTAAGGATATGGAACCATTTTAGCCCAATTTTGTAAGGAAGAAAGGCTCCCATGCTTGGTCAGTGTTTTTCCACAGTGTTTAGACCAATTTTTTTTCCTAACCTGATATTAAAATAAAGGTTTCAAAAGATATCAGGAGAGTACACAGTCAGATACAGGAAAAAACATTCTCATGACGGTTGAAAGTCAATGTGGATTCCCCAGTGTATAATAAAGTAGAAGCTTTTGTGTTCATATAACTCATTACAAAAATTATTAAATCATAAGAATAGAGTTATTGGAAACTAGATTCTCACAGTTACGGTTCTTGCAGAACAATGTAGCTTTTTTGGAGATAGAAATTCGATAAAGAGGTCAGACAAATAAGGTTCTGCTCTGAAAATTTATGGACAGACTGTACAGGTGTCTTTGCTTAAATATATGTTCTTTAGCAATAACACTCGATACTATCAGAGCATTCACAAGAGCTACAAATTCTGCCAAGAGCTTTGTATTTGAGCTAATTGCCCAGTTTACAAGACTACATTCTAAAAGCAGTAAAAGCTATGAGTTGCAATATCTCACCAATAAAGGCCCAAGACACAACAAATTTGTTTTCAAAATGCTTGGTTGAAGTGCAGAAAATTATGCCAGCTTGTGGGTTCTCTAGCTGATGGGAAGCTAAGCTAGTCCACTTACTGGTTGTTTTGTGTTGTTTTGTTTTGTTCTCCACAGAACATTTGAACAGACGTGTGATTTAACCTCCTTCACGAGACTGCATTTCCCAGGATGGAGGATGGTCCTGCTGTATCTTGAACAACCTCCTGGCTGCAGTGCAGAGCAAGAAGATGATAGCTCAGCTGGTAAAGCCAGCTGTGAGGAGGAGAAATGGGGGATATTCACACAACTTCCTTCCTAATCCACTGTCTTAACTTATTTTAACTAAAGTGTTCTGGTTTTGTTCAACACTCCACAAATTGCTCAATTTGGACATATTTTATCAGGGGAAAAAAAAAAAAAAAGTTTGCTTATATTGTTATAAGAAGAATATAATTTTAAATAAAAGTCCAGTGTTTCCTGTAAAATAATTCAAGCAGCAAACCTACAGATTTTCAGGATGAGGATCCTTAGCTTATTCACTGAAATGAAGAAAAAAATATATATTTCAGGAGTTTCAAGAATAATTTTTTGAAATGCAGATGTATATAGTACATAACTATGACAACACATAAATCCAGTACAAGAAGTAGAAAAGTCTACTTTTGAAAACACTGTTTCATCTATCTGTGGTTTTAAGCAACAATATTTGTTAGCAGAAATCTGTCATGAATAGATTCAGTTAACTCAAAACTATTCTTCATCTGTTGAATACCATTTGCTTGTGCAAGTAAGGGTAAGAAATATTTTTCCATCTCTTAGGAAGGTCACAATGCTTTGGACATTGCATAGTAGCAGAGACTGAAAAGAATACTTTCACTTTTAAAGTTTTTTATTCAGCCTTTACTTTTCCTCACCTTGACGTTATAATACTTTTAACAGGATTTCAAGAGTATATCCACAAGCAATTTTATTGCAGAATTTTCATGAAATGATTTTAATAACTCAGTTTCTTCTTGGTCATCTTAGTAAACACAGATAAAGAAGTTGCAGCTCTGCAGGACCAAATATTTTTTGCTTCAACAATTCTAATTTTGTTGTATCCATACTTTATCTATAAACCATATCTCGATGTCACAGAATCGCAGAATTGTAGGAGTTGGATGGGCTTCTAGGGATCACCTAGTGCAACCCCCCACTAAATCAAATTCCCTGCAGTAGGCTGCGCAGGAAAGTGTCCAGGTGGGTTTTGAATATCTCCAGAGAAGGAAACCCCACAACCCCTCTGGGCAGCCTGTTCCTGTGCAGTCACCTTCACAGTAAAGATCTTCCTCACATTCGTATGGAACCTTCTGTGTTCCAGTTTGTGCCCATTACCCCTTATTATGTCATTGGGCATCACCAAACACAGTCTGGCCCCATCCTCTTGATGTCCACACTTTAGATATAAGCTCATCTTTCATGTATATCTTCAAGCATAGATATAAGATCATCTTTCTGGCCCTCTGCTGAACTCTCTCTAGAAGTTCTCTGTCTTTCTTGAACTGAGAAGCCCAGAACTGAATGCATTATTCCAGATGTGGCCTCACCAGGGCAGAGTTGAAGAGCAGGATCACCTCCCTCGACCAGATGGCCGCACTCTTTTTAATGCACCTCGGGATACCATTGACCTTCTTGGCACACTGCTGGCTCATGGCCAACCTGTTGTTAAACCAGGAGACCCACGACCTTCTAAAGCAGGGTATAAATCTTTGAAGGCTTTTGTTGTTTTTGATATCTATCTCCTCCTGCTTCCTACATTATACAACAAATTAGTTGTTAGTAGAAATGAATTTGACTCAGCCAGTACAGTAGTAAAGTAGTGGCTATTGGGTTGCCAGTGTGCAAAAGCTTTGATTCCCAGGCCTCCAGCCAGCACAGACTAAACACATTGAAGGGTTAACTTGCTCATGATTAATGAAAGATGGGAAGAAGTCACACTAATGTACTATCTTGTGGGTTTGGTTATTTTTTTTCTTTGTTAGAATCTCATATGTAATTAGTGCATCTCAAAATGCAGAGGTAGTACATTACTTCCATCCTAAACAACGTTCTAAAATTGGACTGCATGCAAATCTTCTGCATTTACTATTAGCTCCTTTGCCTAGCACATGGTATCACTGCTATCAGTTCTATTTTGTACTGCTGCACATGGTGGTTTCCAAAGTCCAATTGCCACTTTTCATGTAGAAGGAACTTCTTTTGTGTTTTCCTTGGTTTGCAAGCCTAGCATATACCCATGCATCCACAGTAAGAGCAAATGTGATGGCCTCCAGCCATCAGTCTCCTTGGTTACAAGAGAAAATTTATGAACCCTCTCAAATTCATACCCATTCAAACTTAAACATGAATTTAGTCTCAGCAAAGTCAGTGGTACTTCAATGCATAAAGAAAGTCAAGCGCAGGTTTGGAGAATAAAAATGGTTTCAGGAAGAAAGCTGCATGGTTTCCTACCACCTTCTGCTTTGGTTTCCCAGCCTCCAACCAGGTGGGTCCAAAAATAGCCCAGGATCTCCTGGCCAACTTTCAATTCTTTCTCTTGAAGAAAGTTCACATTTGTTTCATCTTCATTTCCAAATCAGAATAAGGTCTATTTTGAAATGGCAAATTACTACACAAAATGGAATTTCCTTCTGTCCAGCTCTAGTAATGACTTAGAGTTGCAGTTTTAATAGAAGAAAACTAACTGCCATGTGTTTGCAACACTAAGGGGTCAAACTAGAATTGATGTTGCTTTGTGATGCTCAAATGGGTAGTAAAATGCAATTATTTCCTTCTCAAAATGCCATGATAACATTTTTCCACTCATTTATATAGTGTCCTATTACATGCTCCTTAAATGTGCAGAGGAGAGGCATTCCAGTGAAATATCCCTGCCATGAGATCCCATGAAAACTCACAGTTATCTGCAACATAAATATTTCTCTCTCTTCTAGCTCAAAACTTGGTTGATCAGCTCTTTTTTCTTAAGAGCCCACAGATTTTCTTTCCCACTTAAGCTGAACTTAGGAAATATATTTAAGCAGAGCTATGAAATACTCAAGATTCAAGGTCACATACCCCAGAAACTAGGGAAACTAGTGCCACATACAAAGAATGCCAATGTGAATAATGCTAAATAGTGCCAGGCACACAAACATAATATGCACAACGTGACATTTCTAACACCATCATTAACAGATGCTATAAAACCGTCATACTTTCCTCACACCTGTGCTGACCAAGGCTTATATAGCGCTGGATGCCCATGGCATAGCTCTGATAAGCAGATGTGCACACTCTGAATGGAAAGCGAGCAAATGTTTTGTTCTCATGGGGTACAAAATCTCACCACACAGTGCACTGCTCAGTTCCTGCAGTATTTCCAGACCAGGCTTTTCAGGGGAGTTGGCAGTAAGGTGAGAGACGTCCTGGGAAGAGGAGAAGGCGTGATTACTTCTGGAATTGTGATACCAGCTTCTTGTGGTACTATGACCTTTCCAATTGATTAAGGAAAAACATTTATGAATGCAGGCAGTAGGATAATAGAATTTCATTTCCTTTCTCAGCTAACTGATCATGTAAATAGATTTCAAGACAGATTAGATGAAATGAATATGCATACACTGCTATCAGGCTGCTCTTTATCAGAAAAAAATGCATTAGCAGGTTACAAATGCAGCTCCTGTTCCTCTTGTTTCATACAGCTCACAATAAGGCAGAGCTAGCTTTGAATTGCCACTTAACACAACATCTAGGTTGTACAGAAACAGCCTTAATTAAGAAAAAGACTGTGAAGACTGCAGCAGTGGTTTGGTGTTAAATCCTAGTTTTGGAGGGAGAGAGGCGGAAGAGTGACAGTAGGGCCCCAGCTGTCTGCTAGTCAGGCCTTGCCCATAACCTTGTTTCCTCCTTCCACAAATGACTTTCTCAAGTCAAGTGTTTTAAATTATATTAACTTGCCTCATTTGTTCACACGCTGCTATCCTTCTAATAAACTCTTTGCATTCAGTTTTGTTCCCATAGTATAGAAACACATATAGATACAAATAAACATGTATACATCTATTTATTTATTTATTTTTAAAAAGCTTACAATTGTAATCCCCATGCTGAAGAACTGAAGAGGCTTTGTGTTGAAGTTTGGTGAGACACTGATCTCAGCTATGCCATTCCTTATCCTAAAGAAATCACTGCTTTAACAACAGCACAAGTCTCATGCCTAATTTGTCCTGCAGGAATCTCACCTGTACTACCACTCTCTGCTCACCTCCATGGACTATACCTTTAGTGAAGCACTGGTGCTGGCAGAGGCTTCTTTCCTCACTCACAACCAGGTGAGCAGGTTGGAAAGCCAGAAGCACTTGATCCATTGTAACCATGGAAGAGAGTGCAAAAGATGGAGTATCTCATTTGCTGGCCATATCTTCTTCAGAGTGAACCTCCTTGTCAGCTGGGGGCTTGCTTTACAATGCAGCCAGCACATCATGAAGGCTAGTGGGCAATTTCCAGATAAAATAATTTTTTGCTCAGAAAAAGCTGAGTCACTGAACATAAAACTTTCACTGTGTGTGCCAGCTTCAATGAAATACTGATTGGTAAAAGGTTCTCTGCAGGAATATGGGATTTCTTCTCAAAAACTGCAGAGGACCAGTTCTGAACAGATAAAAACATGGGTCTCAGAATGATACGTAAGATGAGAGAGGCCTGGGGCTCTGTTCCTTGCTTCATGCAGATTCTGCTCTCTAAGCGCGGAAACTCACAAATGCAGTAGATGGAAAATGATGAAATGACATCTGGAATCCAAATCTTTCATTTTCAATGGCTTATCAGCTTCAGAACATTAATAAAAAAGAGCACTCAATAGGGCCCAATAACAATTCTCACTGGATAATGTATGGGGAATGTAATTTTTCAGTGCTACACAAACACGTCATAGTGCTACTTTGGTAGTTTATGTATTAGAATCATATATGCATGCCTGTCTGGCTCTGTAATATACTGTTAAAGTCAAGAATATTTCTAAATGACTGATATAAATCCAACAGCATTAGACCCCTCCAGCACTGTTCTGCTTATTTACTGTGGAGTATTTATAGAGATGCAAAGCACAACTTGATAGAAAATAAAATCTGAAACCTCTCTCTTCTTCATGCTACTGACATGTCAAATGTAGCAATTTCTGCTAAGTGGTTTATCCACTGCTCCTGTGGCCTTGCAGCAGTTTACCAAATCATCTCTACAGGACATTTGTGTATGATTATGGCACATTGTAACAGGCTCTGGGAAGACAAAACTCTCCTGGTGAGCTATCCCATCTACAGCCCTGTACTCCTGCAGTAGGAATTGAGTGGCAATGGGACTAGAAGGAAGAGACTGGGAATTCTTGACCTGAGTCTCAAAGGGTATCCTGCAAAGATATTTTGCTGCAACTAAGATTTTTATTGCTTTTGTTGTTATATTCACTGAATTCACATTATTGAGTCTTAGATTAATTTTCTCGTGGCTAACAACCTCATGCACTGGAGAGATGTGCAGCATCAATTCTGTTAACTTGCATTAGGTAGCAGGAGTATAGTAATGATATAGGTTGAACTGCCTCTCTTAGTTCAGGCAAAATCCAAAGCTTGGTTAGAATGGGGCAGTCTAAATATTTAAGTCTTGACATCAGCCAGGATTTTGGCACTGTCTTCTGTAACATCCTAGTAAGTAAGCTTAGTAAGTATGGGATAGATGAGTGGGCAGTGAGGTGGACTGAGAACTGGATGACTGGCTGAGCTCAGAGCGTTCCGATCAGCCTCACAGAGTCTTGTTGGAAGCCTGTAGCTAGCGGTGTTCCCCATGAGTCGGTTCTGAGTTCGCTCTTGTTCAACATTTCAGCAGTGACCTGGATGAAGTGATAGAGTGCATGCTCGGTAAGTTTGCTGATGATAGGTGGAAGGAGTGGCTGATACAGCGAAAGGCTGTGCTACGATTCAGCAAGACCTGGACAGGCAGGAGAGCGGGGTAGATAGGAACCTAATGAGATTCAACCAGGGCACGTGAAGTGTCCAGCACTTGCAGAGGAACAACCACACACATCAGTACAGGTTAGGGGCCGACTCTGCAGAAAAGGGCCTGGATGTTCTGGTTTAACAACAGCTTGGCCATGAGCCAGCAATGTGCCCTTGTGGCCAAGGCCAGCGGTATTCTGGGGTGCATTAAAAAGAGCATGGACAGCAGGTCGAGGGAGGTGATCCTCCACCTCTAATCTGCCCTGGTGAGGCCACATCTGGAGCAGTGTCCATTTCTGGGCTCCTCAGTTCAGGAAAGACAGGGAACTTCTAGAGGGAGTTCAGCGGAGAATGACAAAGATGACTGGTGCCTGGTGCATCTCCCTTATGAGGAAAGGCTGAGAGAGCTGGGCCTGTTCAGCCTGGAGAAGAGAAGGTTGAGGGGAGAGCTTATCAATGCTTATAAATATCTAAAGTGTGGGAGTCAAGTGGACGTGGCCACGCTCTTTTTAGTGGCACAAACTGGAACGTGGGAAGTTCCATATGAACAAGAGGAAGCACTTCTTTACTGTGAGGATGACACAGTACTGTCACAGGATGTCCAGAGAGGTTGTGGGGTTTCCTGCTCTGGAAACATTCAAAATCCACCTGAATACTTTCCTGTGCTACTTACTGTAGGGAACCAGCTTTAGCAGGAGGTTGCATTATGTCATCTCCAGAAGTCCCTTCCAATCCTTACAAGTCTGTGATTTCCTCAAAAAAAAAAAAAAAAAAAAAAAAAAAGGTAAAATGTATTGCAGTCATAGTGCTGATGGAGCTTAGACATGTAATCCTCACTGTATAGCACTGGTGACCTTCTGTTTATACTGCACCTTTTATCCAGATGGATTCCAAAGAAATAAACAAAACTGTGTTTGTGTATACAAGACTTTACCCAGTGCAAGCCTGTAGGTCCCTCAGGAATGGGGCTCTGCAGCTGTTTAAACAGCACACAGACAGACCCAGCAGATCTGAGGGCCTCCAGGCTGAGGCTGGAGCAGCAGCTTAGGCCCAAGCCCATTTATCCTCCTGAGTATTTGGCTACAGAGATACAAGAAAGAGCCAGCTTCACAAAGGTTCTTGGCTGCTGGCACATTTGACATCTTTCTTCACCTTTTTGTGTCCTAGTTCTGAATTCAGAGAAGTAGCAATCGCCTTAAGGATGACTTAGAGTTAGGATCCTCAGAGCAGATTTCACTGCTGTCTACTTTTAATCTAGGAAATACACAGAAAAGGGCCATCTTTGGCCCTTTTAATCTGTATTTTTTATGTTCAGTACATTGGAATTTAGAGGGCATGCACACCTTCCCTATGCTGAGGTCAATGCCCAGCTTCCTTCAGTGTCTGTGGCATTAACTCATCCCCTGCAGATGAGGTACCAAAGCAAAATATCCAAGTCACCATCCCTGGAGGTCTTTAAGAGCTGTGTAGATGTGGCACTTAGGGATGTTGTTCAGTGGGCCTCGTGGTAATGGGTCAATGGACTTAATGATCTCAGTGGTCTTTTCCAACATTAATGATTTTATGAAAGCAATTTTTTTAATCAGTCAGCTGTTTGTAATGCAGCAGAGACATTAGCTTGGTGTCTGTTCTGGTTTGGTAGTTCCAAGAGCTTAAGCACTGCTGGACATGTGCAGAACTATAGGTCTAGATTTAGACTTTTTAAGCTTGTCTGCATTTCTCTTTGAATTCCTGAGTGAGCTAGAGATCTAATTCTAGAAGAGATTTCACAATGAACTAAACAAATCTGGCCCTGCATTTTGCATTAAGAAAACCCATACATTTGGAAAAGCAAGAAGTAACTAGAAGGCTGAGCCAGAAAGAGTACTGGGAACAATGCTGTTCTCCTAACCCAAATCCATCTGGGAATTCTTAGCAGGACCTTTCCCAGGGAGTTGTCACTTATGTTCCTCCTTCCATAGGAGGGAAGGTTCATGTATCCTAGCAGCTACCAGCCTACTTGTGAAGGTATCAAATTAAAACGGACACTTCCAGGGCTTCAGTCTTCTGATCAAGCTTAAATATCTGGGGCAAGATACATTTTGAAGAAAAAAAAAAAATATATATATATATATATATATATATATAAAAAGAAAATAGGCACATTCAACTCAGTCACTGGAGACCAGAGAGCAATTTAGTTCACGTTCACAACTATACATGGTGGGCTGAACTGCCTTCTCATCTCCTTCCAAAGCAAAGACCATTTCCACTGACCACACCAGTCACTTAGCAACCTGGCTCACATTCAGACACATCCTGGACTCAGCCATCAATCTGGACCCGAATCCTACCCCTACCTCAAGGGTGAGATGAATCATGGGCTGTTTCTCCTCGATCATTACAAAGGAATCACTGGCAGCTGAGGGGAGCTTGGAGATGATCTGGTAATCCTATCATATCAGGGTCTATACCAGCACTCTACTACTTCTCACATTATTAAAAACACTTCTTGCTGTCTTGAGAGGTTCTTCTGACAAGTTCTTACTTGCAAAGGCTCTGTCGGTCCTTGCTCCCAAAAACCTAGCTGCAGCAGACAAGGTGTAACACATAAGGTGAAGGAGACTGTTAATGAAATGATTCTGTGAGGTCAATCTTGTAATCATACAAACAGAGCTACTGAACTCACCAGAGCCACCAAAGGAAGGAAGGGAGATCAGCCCCTAGAGCTCATTTAATTTAAGGTTCTAGTTCTGACTGCATGTTTCCTGGTGTTAACAGCATTTTGCGTGGGCTCATGTTAGCAAATGGGGACACAGTTACACACTTTTGATTAAACCTAAACAGAATTCGACAGTGCAACCTTTTCCTTATGTTAGAAATCTACAGCTGTGTGCCAAATATGCAAGATAAAAGAATATAACAGAACTGAAATAGTATAAAGATATGTTACAGAAAGCATACATTTTTATAGCTACATATTTTTTCCAGTTGATTCCACCCAGTCCAGTTCTCTTCAAATAATTGTCATTAATCAAATACAAATATAGGTCCCTTGGGTCTAACTCAGACTTGAAGCTAAGCACATGTGTGTTTGTTGGTCTGGAGTCTTAGTTGTTGCAACATTATTGAAAAACATTCTAGAATACACTTCTTTCCTCCATCTCCCCTCCTCCCAGCCAACAAATCAAATTACAGAGGGTTTGATCTAATCATTTTGAAAAATGTTTTCATATATCAAATATAGTCTTACCCTCTTCACCCTCTCCCCTCCCCCTCCGCCCCCCGAAATAGAAAGACAGAACAAATCTGCTTTTTCCATTGTCAACAGCAGATACAGTCAAGAGTTTTGCTTTAAATCTTACAGATGGACGGCAACTTCAGAGCCACGCAATGCAACAGTTATGGAGGAATCAAGTAAGCTCATAAAGTGTTGGCTCACACAACTTGGGGGAAGCAGGAGCTAAGGTTCAGGTAGTCTGCTGCTCCCTGAGGCAGTTCCTCCAAAGAAACAAGAGATGCAGCAGCCTTTCAACAAACAACAAGCACCTGGATTTGGCCTCAGAACCTCAGAACAAGCACCTCAGATTTAGCCAGCCTGTACACTCAACTGTTAAAACAGCATCAAAACCCCGCACATCACTGGACAAAATCTTATCAATTTTGGTATGATTTTTTATGGTTACAAAGATAAACATTTTGCTCTGCCTTTCTACTACTCAGTATATAAAAAGATATATTCCTGAAGAAGCTTTTGTATATATACATATGCACATTTATTGTATGTATGCATACATAACATATCCACATACGCACATAGAGGAAAATTATTTTATAACCCACAGCTAAAAAAGGAAACAGCCCAAAGCCCAGGAACCCATGGTACCCTGACAAACTCAAAGAAGCCAAGAAGGCAGAAAGAAACATAAAAGCAGAATGTGGCCTTCCCCACTCATTGCAAAGAACCCAGACTATATCACCCTTTGCATGGTCCCCGGCAGCAATAGCAACCTCAGCCATGTCTTTTTGTGGAAGCCTCCTTTCTGCAACACTCTCCAACATTTTGCATTCCTTCTCTCCATGAAAGAATCTTGGGATATACAAAGTCAACTAGCCCTGAACATATATGTTTTTTCCATCTCTAACATACCATGACACATGGCTGTATTTCCAGCTCTCCCATGACTTCCTGTAGCAGAAGGATCTTCCATTTCCTTGTCTTTCTGTGGTAAACTTTCCAGGGAAACCTGTGTTTTGGAATTTGTTCTGAAATAGAATGTAACATCTGGGAGAAAGCAAGGCACATTTATGCTTCAGTCTTGCTCTAGAAGAAGTGCTTGCACTGAGAATATTTCAGTGGAGTAAACCTCCCACCTTCCCTTTAGAAACACAACATCAGCTTGAAAGAGAGAATGCAGATTTCTAGAAAAACAGCAAATGAGTTTGCAGATTTACATAGTATCTTTTCCACACACCTTCTGCAAACCTCAAACATTAGTGGAATGACAGATGAATTACTCAGGTTCTTTGAGATCAAGGAGCAAGGCCCTCTATGAGGAAAAAATGCACAGAGGCCAAGGGTCAAGGTATGCCTCAAAAGTTCTTAGTTATCTATTTCACCATGAACCAAACGCAAGGACAGAAAGAGGCTTCTTAATTCCGCCCTTCTTCTTCCCTCTTCATGTAGTAGGGGAATTTGCTTAATTCTTTACAGCTGACCCAGGCCTTCTACCCTGACAATCTTTGTGCTAAGTTTACGGCATGCAGCTGCGGTCCTTCTGCTCAGGGCAAGAATGTTAACCCTTCCCCTGACAATCCTTGAACTGGTTATTATACGCAGTCCATCAGACGAATCTGATTTGAGACACCACCAGATGGTTGTTATTTAGGTGAAAGCAGACCCAAATAGAATAATAGTCCAAAATACTACTGGGTCAGTTACTGAACTACTAATTTGTGATCAGAAGTTGGAAAAAAGAAATATGTTGGCATGAGGAAGGGGCATGGAGGGGAACTGTGAGTTTGTCAGTCCCTTTGCATTCCTCCTCTTGAAGAGCTTCCAAATCTAAGCAGAAAGCTTTTTCTGCCATCAACTATCTTGTTGGGAGAGTTGGGTCAGGTTTTTTAAAATGAGCTGTTCTGAAAGACAAACTTTCTTAAGGAAAGGTTGAACATAATTCACAGCAGAGCCAGAAAACGAGAGCCAACCTTCCACTGGCACTTCTGCATCTGAAAAGGGAAGAAAATTGACACCTGGAAATGCTGACATTTCGGAAAACAAATCTTAGCCGTTTTGAGCACAAGTAGGATGCTGGCAAACAGCATGACATTGAAGTAGGAGGAATGTAGAAGTACTTACAAAACAAAACGGAGAGGACTATTAAGGAACAAATACATATGAGCATTCAGCAATGCCATGGATAATTAATTTGTATGACTGCCTTTCAAATCACGGACAGAACCTGGTAGATGCTACTCATCTTTCTCCTCATAACAGCTGCACAGATATTAACATTAATGCCTGAAGTAGTCCACTGAAATTGTTGGCTTTATGCAGTCTACCTCAAATCAAGATGACTGTTTCCTTTAGGACTGTGGAGATAGTCGATATTTCAGTTGGGAGGCCAAGTTATACACCAATTTGATTCAGACTGAGCTGAGTTCAGATTTCCTTTGTATTTGCTTTTCTCACCAAACTGAGAAACTAAAAAAGCTCTGCTTTACAGAAAGTAAAGCAGGCAAATAAGACAAAGGACTGGACTCTGATGCTGTAGAAGAAACCTCCATCATTCCATCCAACAAAACACTACCAAACCAAACTTCTACAATAGAAATAAAAATATCAGCTTCTGTTCCATTCTCTGTCAGAGGCTCCTTTCCTATCTGAATCATGATCAAGCAATGATCACAATCAACCTATGAGACATGACAGCATGCTATGTTACCAGCTTCTCCAGCGGCCCCAGAACCAAACCCTCCCTCTCTTCAGGTGAGTGATATGGCCAGTGTGCCTTAACTGAAGGTAGCCCTGGGGAGGTACAGGGAGGATGTCTCCATCCCACAGGACATGCAGTGCAGGTTTTAGTTGTCTCCTTGCACAATCTCTTCCCTGTAAACCCACTGGAAAGAGGGAAACATCAGTTGTGGTGATGAGGATGTCTGCCTATACAGCGGAGCACTGGAGGCGCCAGCCAAAACAGCCTGGGTTAAACAACCAGTACAGTTTTAAAAAAGCTTTTCCTGCAAACTGGACAACATTTTCAACCTGATATTCTTGAGACAGTTGTTTGTTCCCTGGATTAAATGCACGGACCCCTTCTAGCACTGGGCACCAAGCTAGCTCACCTGGTCCCAAGACCCCTCTGTCCACTGTTACTGAGCAGCATGACCATGCTTCCAGCAGGGCATCATCAGCTAATTTACCACTAGGGTGGGTGAACACAGCCTAAACGCTTCCACAACTGAGGAGTCCTTTTTACGCTGACCTGCTCTCCAGTGGTCTCCACATTCTCCCTTATATCCTGTCATTCAGATGCCTTCTTCATTCAGACTAGTTGACAAACTGCTTAGGAAAGCAAACGATTTCTGAACAATCATATGTTCTACAGATCAGTAGTGTTTTATAGCAATTCAGAGAACAAGAAGATATATTATAACAGCGTTTGGATTGCAAAAGCAAATAAAGCCCAGACATTATAAGGTTTACATATTCTTAATCCAAGCAGAGGACAATTGGAATTAATTTAATTCTTGCACTTTAATATATCATACATGTATACAAAAGGAATGCTTGCAAATCAAAAGAAATTTGCAAGCCAAAAAAAAAAAAAAAAAAATAGAAGAAGAAGAAACCAAAACCAGGTACAAATCTGCAGCACTCAGTTTGCTCATATGGTGGCTGTATTTTTATCCCATAATGCTAGTCCTGGTTTGTTGTTTTTTTTCTTTTCTTCCTGCACTATTGTACCTAATCTGCTCTTTTTAATAGAAAACTTCAACAGGTTTGGGTTGTAGGAGGCTTTCCTAAACAAGAAAACAGCAGAACCATCATCACAGTTCAACTGAAGCAGTACGCACGCCTGTTATTTTCAGAGACATTGTTTTTCGTATGTAGTCCCATATAACCAAGGCTTACAGAGCTGGAGATTCTGTGGGTCACAGCACAGAAATAATCTCCCTCCCGAACCTGCTTTTTGGTATCAAGTTGTTGGATTTTCATCTTGTTATTTATGGATAAAGTAACTGCAATCCTCCAAGCTTGTCACTGGAGACTACTTTCCCAACTCAGCTAAAAGGTAGTCATATCTGTGGGTCTGAAATCACTGCAAGGGTGGAAGGCTTTGGTTTGTTTTTTGAAAGATGGGATTATAATGGAAAATAGTGTTAGGTTAAAGAAATAACACTGGTGGTATAATTTGGCAGAAAAATAAAGGACGTCCAAACAAAAGGGTTTGAATTTCTGGAAAAATAATTTTAGTTTTGTGCCAGCACTGTCTGGACTGAGCAAAAAACAGAAAAAAATAAAAGAAAAAAGATTTACACCTTTTTAGAAACTTGAACCCATTGCCAGAAGTATGTAAGAAAAGTCAGAATCCTAAGGAGTAAATTTCTCGGGCTGCCATTTCCAATGAGTAAGTTTGATAAATAAAACTTAATTTTTACATCTGCCATGGATTCTGGACTATGATTAATAGCTAGAGCATTGTGGCCAGTAGCCAATGTATGTATGTGATTACAGCAATCTTAAATATAGTACATTTTGAATAAATATGCCACATAACAGTATAAAAAATGCCCCATGCATGCCTGGAAAAAAAAATCTTCGTCCCAGTGTGAAGTATTAAATCCTTATGAGAGTTAAACAGCACAGGCATCATCAGGCAGGCTCACAAGAACACAGGGTGCCGATGGCATCAGCTCAACTTTAGGAGCTCAATTACTGAAACAACATTTCTGTTCATTTCATTTCAGCTGATTTGCTGCATTATGGTAGTGGGGAAGAAAAAAAAAAAAAAAAGGATATTTGTTTAAAACTAGACTTGCATAACTCAGGTTTCATGATCTGTACAATTTTCCTCTCCTCTTCAAAGGGCAGGGCACGCTCTCACCTGTGCTGACAGCAGTGGGAGGATAACAGAATCACTGAACTCTTGCATGTCCACCACGGAATTACTCATTTCATAGAAGTCCTGCAAGGAAAAATTTACTGGGATTTCAGAGGAAATACAGGATATCTTCCAAATCCCTGTATCTGTGGGACAGGAGAATTCTCTTCCTCCTCTCACCTTACCTTTGTGTTTTTACCCCTTCAGCAGCCTTGCTGCTGCTGGTGCTCCCTTCAGCATCTCCACTGTTTCTGTTCTCTGCTGAAGAAAACTGACTGGCATGAGCAATATATGCACAAGGCAATCAGTTTCATGTAGCAGCAGCAGAAGTGGAAGCTCCTGGAAGTTCAGAGCTTAAACAGGGCTTGTTCAAGCCAATCAGCAATTTTAGCTTTCATACTGGCCATAAGGGTCTTAACAACGTTTTTAATGAAAACTTACTCTGTGTGTCTGCCTTTTGTGCAACAGGTTTTAAGCTCCTGAGCTCTGTTAGTCAGCTCCCTCACTGTATGAAGTGGAAGATAGCCTTGCAGTGGTTTTAGGGCATCTTTATTCTGGAGCACCACATCTGTCTTTGGTAGAAATCTCAGACACCAGCTTCTTAGTTCCACAGAACTGTTCAGGGCAGAGATTTTTTCAGATAGATACTCAACAGTAATCCTGTCTTCTTTAGGAAGGGAGAATGAAGCCATTAACAGCTGTCCTCTGCCTGCCTCCAAATGGGCCAGGTTTCACCTGCTGTCATTACATCCCTTGCCTAATTACATTCTTAATCACGTCTAAAAGCAGGGCTCATTCTGCTCTAAGCAGGGAAATCCAAGCCAACATTAAGCAGTATTGACATCCAGTGGAGAGTTAGAATAATTACAGGCATACAGATAACCAAATGCAAGAGTCCTGTTTATATCCTAAGTTCAGCTCAAAGAGAGCAGTTTATTTACCTTAACCTAAATATATGATCTTTCTAGAAGATGTAACTGAACCTTATCATCTTCTCTTTGTGAGGAAAAACTGGAATAACATCATATACAGATTCTACCATTTCTTTCTTAAGGGACCTCTTTTGTGTGTAGCTGCCTTCCCTTTCACATTTCTGTTATAGCTGTTAAAAATGATGTCTGGGCTGTAGACACTTGTTTTCTTTCAGAAAGAAGACCTCAAAGCACATTTCTGATTGTTTTCCAGGACGTTTAAAAACAAATTTGCGTTAAAAACAGTATTATAAGGCAATTTAGAGATATGGAGTCTCAGACTTGATCGTGTTTCCTGAAGATTAGAGAAGGTGGATATACATGAGTCATTGAAGTATTTTTCTTATTGCTGTAGATGCAGTGTGCAAATTGCAACAAGGAAAGAATCAGTATGAGATTTGGAGATTTTGATCACAGTCTCATCAACACTAGTCTTGGAATTTAGTGACCCCCTCTGATCCTCATAGACTCATGTTCTTATCAAGTAAAGCTTGTCTAAAACATTCACTTTCTCCTGCAAAAGCAGTTGACTACTCATCATAAAACTAACAAGTTGTGAGCTAGCAGCAAGCAAAAGCTGAATAACTTCGGATAAAAGTGGCGAAAATCAGGTAAAAATCAGAAGACAGAAAGAAAAAAGAAAACCCAAACTGTAACAAACTTCTGTCTTTACCACTGTCTTCTCTTTCTGTTCACCCTGGGGACACTGTAGAATGCCAGTTATCAGTGGTAGAAAACAGAGACTGCAGAACGGTCCTACAAAGCTGCAGAGGGCAGGGTGGCCAGGTGTCCAGAAATGCAGATCTGTGGGAGTGTGGTGTACAACCTCTCCCAGTGTATCCTTGGGAGAGACGGGAAGGGAAAAAAACTAGTCTAAAAGAAGTGTGCTGCTTTAAAGGCATCTGGCAGTATCTACATTCCCTTAGTCTTAGTGCCCTGAGGAGTTTACAATAGAAGAGCCCTATGGGATTGCTGGGGGGGAAAACCAGAGTTCAGAGACTCAGTACCTCCCTCTGTCCAGGTGACCCACCATTAGCAGCTCTCCACAATGGTGACCTGAATGTAACTTTGTTCGCATGAGCCCAAGACATTTGGTGAGATTTATTTTCAAAAGCTTGGTCACACGCTGCCGAAGTGTGTATCCACCTTGCTTAAGATGCAAAATAAAAAAAAAAAGCACTGCCATCAGGAGCACCTGCCTAATGAAAGATCCTCAGGTCAGGGCATCCCTGAGGTAATGCAATGAAGAGTGGAGAGCTTCGTGCAGCCATAAAACATGGGTGTATGATGCTTGAGGAAGGCTGCTTATAACAAACATCCAGCTCCTGGGTGGTACAGCAAATAGTATAGGCAGCATGTTTCAAACAGACAAAGAAAGCACTCAAAAGATAGTTTTACAGTATGATATCTGCCTGTGTGTGTGTATAACACCACTCTTTTTGTGAGATCAAGGTAACAGCAGACATTTTTGCTGGTAACTGTGCACGTGCTGCCATTAATTCTCATGCTGTAGCCGTCTCGTAGGTTAAGTTAAGGTATCCAGTTAACCATTCTCTCTTGCTACCTCCCAGGCTGACTCACCTGCATAATTTAATTGCTCCACCTGCCCTTTAACTGAGGGTTTCTCCTTGTCACACAGAAGGACACTAATTAGTCCCTACTCTCAATAATGTCTACTCTTTCTGCAAAAGAAAATAATTCTGTTTAATGTATTCCTTAATTTGTCCTCAGTCCATAATTACTGTTGATTTTCCCCGTTTGTCTTGTTTCTATTCTGATTGCTCTTGACTTCTCTCAATTAGCTGATTACCCTGGGATCTTTCTCAGTATGAATGACAGGAAATGCACTACAAAGACTTGTACTTAATAGATTTTCAGGTCTCTGATTAATTTGTTATGTTTCCAAGGAAAACATTGCAGGAAGCCACAAATTACAGGGTTTATAAAACAAGTAAATAAAAGTGTGTGCATGAGACTATTTAAAAAAAATAAAATAAAATACAGAGATATTTGAGAAAGACCAGCAAGTTGCAAAGAATGTTCCATTTCTAAATACAAATCTAGCTGTACTACACCAGCTATTTTTCATGACAGGCACACCAACTGACAAGCAGGAACATCCTGGTGTTTAACAACCA
Organism: Alectoris magna; assembly: GCA_030625065.1. NCBI lineage: Eukaryota > Metazoa > Chordata > Aves > Galliformes > Phasianidae > Alectoris > Alectoris magna. The sequence continues at coordinate 162,232,752 of CM060560.1, read as the reverse complement.
AAGAGGACTGGATCACTTCTGACAGAGCCATGCCTGAATGCTGTCCCTCCAAACCAGCTCACAAACTGCCTCCATCCAACTGACTGTCCATGATGCTCTGCATGTTTAGTTTTCTCCCTTCCTTCTTTGTTGGTGATATTCTCCAGCTTTCTGCTGATGTTAGGTAGGAAGGAGATGCTTGCAGCTCCCAGGTCAGGATGCAGCTCAGTGCCATGTGCACATCATGGGGAGAGGTAGCAGCACAGGAACCAGCCCAGTACACAGTGCCTGCGGGGTGCCAGGGAACCTAGCACAGTATTTCTTATGCATTCTTGATCATTTCTTAAACCAATCACTGTTCGTGTTATAAGAAAACTTTATTACCACAGGCATTTGTACTGTTACTCTTGCAGCAGGACCAAGGGATAAGAGGTACTGACAGCTTCCTTACTGTGCAAATGTAAGGGGCTATATACAGCTCTTTACCTCACACCACCCAATAAACACATGGTATTTTTGTTTGTATGTTTGCTTGCTTTTAATGGCACATCTGAATCCCATTGCCTTCAAAGTAAAATGTATAACCAGGACCAAATCATTCTGCCTGAGTCTACATACTGATTTTTTTCAGAGTGTGCAGATGCCCACCAGAACTTACTGACATCCATTCTTCTTTGCCTTAAAACTTGTGTTTGCATAGCCGTTGGGTCTACATTGTTAGAAAAGGGTGGTGGTCTCATTCTGCAATCCTTTTACAAAGTTCCAAATCCATTTGTAGTTGTCACAGATTTGGTTTGTTGGTTTTTTGTTTTCGTCTTTTTTTAACATCAGTGTCTAACGTAAGTAAACCTAGAAACTCACCCATTTGTCCTTGTAATTGAAAATCATCCTTATTATTAATAGATTGTTGCTTTGAGTCAAATGCAAGAGTTGTATGGAGTCACAAGACTCCACATCCTGGAGATTTAAGATAAAGACTAACAATCATGAAATAACTTCCCAATTCAGTGTACATAAGCTTCAGAGTGGATCCATATGGCAAGCAGGAGATGTCATTCACAAAAGCTAACTTCTAAACCATCCCACTAACCTTTGGAAATTCACTTTAGCTCTGGACACTGGAAGTGATTTATGGGTTCTGTTTTTAGTCCCTCTCTTGTGACCATCCATCACCTTTTCAATTCTTGTGAGACCACATTAATTCCCCAGTACAATTCTCCACAGATTTCCCAGAGCTGCAGTGCTAGTTCCTTAATGATGTTGCAAACGAGGTTTTGTTCACTGTAGTTTCTTATCCCCTCAAAACTGCCTTAGACCTTAACATTTTAAATTTTCATCAAAAAGAAAGAATTGAAGACAGTATTCCTGACCTCTCCCATTCTTATCATAAATCCTCATGTCTGATAAATGCTTAGCCTCTTTTTTTCTTTCATGTGCCATACATCTAAGACGCCAGAAATAAATGATTGTTCCATTCCAATCCTCTCTTCCCAGACTGTTGTAAGCTTTTAGAGCATTTACAAAATGTATGAAAGCTGCCATCTCTACAGCTAAGGGAGGATTCAAGACACTGTCAGATACTCTGTCTGCTGTAGCTGAAATAATCAAATGTCATTTAATCAGGATTCATTTTGAGACCATACAAGCAATGCAACTTTCCCTTTGTGGATCTTTTGTAAGGAATATTTGAAGTTATACTTAACTAAGTGGGATGTCCTCTCAGCTTCAGACACATGTTCTGCTAAAGCACACAATGTCCTGTTTGAGTCTCTGGTCTTTTGCTGCTTAAAAAGAGTGTTTCCCGTTGTAAGAATGTTTTTGCAGGATGTAACCTCTTGCCTATGCCTACACCAGTAAATAGGAAACAAGCAATGCAGACTCACACTCTGGTTCAGCACAACAGCTCTGAAGCATACAGCGCAGTGACTGCTGGTGCTCTCACACCCGCGCCCCAGGTCTGCTCCCACTGACATCTCTGCTTTGAGAGGCCTGTCATCTCGGGGCTGCAGACATCATTGGTGCCACGCCAGCTGGCCCTTAAAGCAAAGAATGTGCCCTGGCCTGTTCCAGTTAGTGGTGTGGGCACTGCCTTTCAGACAGCATCAAAATATTTATTAAAAGTTATATCAGATTTATGGTTTTAAACAACTTGTTTATCTGTATTCTTTCCAAAACCTAATAGCCGGAAAGATGAGAATGCATTATGTGCTCCAGATGAGTCCACAGCCTGAATTAGTGGGACCTTGCAGTACCAGCCCCACCTATGTTTGTCGTAACAGAAAGCATAAAAGGTTGTTTTCAGCTGATTTGGTTACAGTAATTTAATTGGCTTATCCTAACCTCCTGTGTTTGGATGAGGTGACTCACTCTCTAGCTGTACCAATTTCTCTCCATGCACAGGGGAAGAACATAGCTGTTAAACATAGACACTGCTTAAAGTTTAGACAACACGCTAAAGACTGCTAGAAAAGCACTGGAATAGGCTCCCCAGGGAGGTGGTTGAGTCACCATCCCTGGATGTGTTTAACAACCGTTTGGATGTGGTGCTCAGGGACATGATTTAGCTGGGGACATGATTTAGCTGGGGACATGATTTAGAGTGTTGTTAGGGTAGTATGGTCAGGTTGTGGTTGGACTTGATGATCTTTAAGATCTTTTCCAACCTCAGCAATTCTATATGATTCTATGAAAAGGAGTTTGGAGGTTTGTGTCCATAAAGGAAGGAAGGATACCTGCTGCTGCTGTTATGGTGGGATACATTTTCAGCAGCAATTTAGCAATGGCCCTACTGCTCCCTCAGCGAGCCCAGGCTCGATGCTCAGTGGTACTTGTGATCTTGTTCCGCTTACTTGCTCAAAGCAACTTGCTAATTTATCAGAATGAGCGGAGTGAGCAAAAGTCTCCTTCACACCCTGTTAGAGGTTGTTCAGAACAAAGAGGCTTCTGTGCTTCTCATATGTGAGGCACCTTGTTAAAATTCTCCTCAAGAGCTGCAGCTATTACTAATTAAACTTCCTTACCATCAAAGTAGCCACATAAATCAGCCACACAATAATAGTTCTATGAAAAATACTTTATCAAGCCTTCTGAACACACTTTAATGCAGTGCCACTGAAAAATAACAGGAGATCAACAACTTTATTTCCTCTTGTCAAATGCTAAACCAACCACTTAGGTGAAAAGCAACTTTGTTTTGATGCCTACAGCTCTGATTCAACCAACAGCCTTGAATACAGTGTGATGAATTCAGCTTCTGCCAAAGACGTAAGTATATGCGAGTGGACTCAAAGATTATCTTCTTATTCTGGAAGACCCATGTCTTGCTCTCAAATACCAGTCCCAGAGTTGCGGCAGTACATGCCAAAATGAATATGCAAGTGATATGTTTGATCATATATCTTGCTAAAGATACTTTTAATCATCTTCATTGGTTGTTATAGCCCCCTTTCTGCCTTTCTACCCCTTTCAACAATCTCATGTTGTTTGTTGTTGTTGTTTTTAATTCACTGTTTCTGAAGACCAAAATTATACCATTTTTCTGTAATACCCAGTTCTGAAGAGTTTCTGATTCATAGCTCCTTGGAACCAATGTAGTATTAAAATTTACATTTAATTTTACCCTGACTTTTCTGTGGGCTGACCACTTCATATCTTAGTCCTGAACATCCTTATTTTCCTATTGCAGATTCCCACTACATGTATTTCTTCTCCCTGTCCTGACCTGTTGCATATTGTTGATGTCTTCAAGTTCTCTCTCAAGAAATTGGGATATAAATTAAGTCATGAAAAACCAGAACAGTTTAAATATGCCCAGAAGTGTTTTACCTACCTCTGCTTAAGAGCCAAGTAGTAGAATGAGAAATTGAAGATGGCTGAGATTGCTTTTTCTTTCATCTTGATTAATGTCTTTTGCCATTTAACAGAGATCAAGGCAGCCGGCCCAGTTTCTTGGCTGCAAGACACATAAAGTGTCTTAATTTCCTCTGTTACCTATATTTCATATGATGACAGTGTCTGCATCTTCTGGGACTTTACAAAAAAGACACATACGCAAAATCATCCAGTGGAAAGAGTAACGCTGTCTTGATTTAAGGATATGGCATCTAGACAAGAGCCATCTAAATTAACAGGGAAGCATCTATTCCTAGCCTGGCTCTGTGTAAGAAAGTAGAAGTTGAGAAATACTCTAGTGAGAAAATTCTTTAAAGATCTACACTGTGGTATAATATTACTGAATGAAAGCTTAGCCTGTGTAAAACAACATCAACATTGCTGTTGATTTCCATCAGCCCAGGGCTGCTTCCATGATCTTCAACAGAACAAAGAATTTAAGGCGTGGGAGACTTTTTTAATAAGAAAAATGGATATTTGGAGGCTACTTCTGCATAGAGTCATACTAACAGGTGAGGAAGAGGTCAGAGCTATTCAGTGAATGGAAAAATTATGCGCAGAAAAGAAGAGGCTGTTCCACAACTTTCAGGGATACACTAGAACTTTATTGATGTGCATACAAGCTATAGAGAAGTAACCTTCTTCCTGCGTGTGGAAAAAGTAGGCGTGCTTTGGAGAGAGAAGCACTGAATAGCACAATCTTCTCCCCGATAGAACTGCTGAAATCAGCACCAATCATTTCTGGAAAGCAAACAGGCTTGTGAGATGGCAGATACAATGGGGATCACAATGATACTGATCTGAGCTCCACCCATCCTGCTTGTCTAACTATGAAGTAAACCAAAGGAGAAAATCAAAACAATTTGTCTATAAGAGTGATGGGATTTCTTCTTTTGACTGATGCCAGCTAGCAGACCCCCTCAAGAAAGCAAAAAAAAAAAAATTGATTGTTTATAGACCTTAAAACTTTCCATTTTTGATGTTACTCATATATGAATTTCCTACAAGAACAAAAAGGGGGGGGGGGGGGGGGGGGGGGGCGGAGAGGGATAAATTATGCAGGCTAAACTAAAAGCAAAAGAGAGCAAAACTCCATCTATGGTTCTATGTTGAGAAGAAAGTGGAAACAGATTGTCGTTTGAGAGTTCTCTGTTGCAGTAATTTCTGTAACAAGTCCACAACCACATCCACAGGACTTTCACAGACCAGCTGTGCTCTGCAGCCCTTGGAGTGAACCTGTAAACACCTCAGAGTGGTGGAGTAGTTCCTGTATCCCACCTTTTTCCCAGATGCAGTTTAATAATCCAGCCCCATTAGCCAGTGCCCTTCTGCCTGCAATTTAAGGAAGTAATTCTTCAGCAATGCCCAGATATTCCAGATGATCTGAGACACCAAAGAATCAGGCCTGATTTAGAGATGCCTTAAAACTAGCAACATTTGGGGAGGAGTGGCTGGAAAGCTGCCTGATGGAAAGGGACCTTGGCGTACTGATGGAGAGTCGGCTGAATATGAGCCAGCAGTGTGCCCAGGTGGCCAAGAAGGCCAATGGGATCCTGGCTTGTATCAGGAATGGGGTGGTGAGCAGGACTAGGGAAGTAATCCTGCCTGTACTTGACACTGGTGAGGCGTCACCTCAAGTACTGTGTTCAGTTTGGGGCACCTCAGTACAGAAAGGACATTGAGGTGCTGGAGCAGGTCCAAAGAAGGTCAACAAGGCTTGTGAAAGGCTTGGAGAATATGCCTTATGAGGAGAGACTGAAGGAACTGGGGCTGTTCAGTCTGGGGAAAAGGAAGCTGAAGGGAGACCTTATTGCTCTCTTCCAATATCTGAAAGGTGCTTACAGTGAGAGTGGGGCTGGTGTCTCTTCTCACTGATGACAGGTGACAGGACGAGGAGAAATGGCCTCAAGTTGTGACAGGGTAAGTTTAGGTTGGATGTCAGGAAAAACTTCTTTATAGAAAGGGTTGTTAAGCACTGGAATAGGCTCCCCAGGGAGGTGGTTGAGTCACTATTCCCGGATGTGTTTAAAAACCGTTTGGATGTGGTGCTCAGGGACGTGATTTAGCTGAAGGTTGTTAGAGTTAGGGTAGTATGGTCAGGTTGTGGTTGGACTTGATGATTTTAAGGTCTTTTCCAACCTGAGCAATTCTATTATTCTGTGATTCTATGAACATTTCATGGCATGAGTGCAGGGTCTTGGTGCTGTCTGCTTACTTTCTGGCTGAACTGTGGTCATCCTATTCCCACCTGGAAGTCCACTCACAAAGCATAAATATCTAGTTTAGCCTTGAGCAACGTTGTAACATCACTGATTGAAATTGGGCTTATCCATTGCTGCCTTCAAAGTCCTCACATCTTCCATGAGAAATTCCTTCAGTTCTGTCATATGGTTGACTGGAAATGTGTCAGAATCATAGAATCATTAAGGCTGGAAAAGACCACTAAGATCATCTAGTCCAACAATCATCACCATCATGCCCACGAACCATGTCCCTCAGTGCCATCTACGTGGTTCTTGAACACCTCCAGGGACGGTGAGTCCACCACCTCCCCGGGCAGCCTTTCTGAGAAGAAATTAGATTAAAAGAGAATCTGAGCCTCCTTTTGACTGTGTCTGAGGATCACTTGACTTCTGCACCAGTGAAGGAGTTCTACATCTACTTTTCACACACTTGGGTTGGTCATAGATCTCTCTCTCTCTCTCTTTGGTGAACTTTCCAGAATATACATGATCTGTCTAGCACTGAAATAAACCAATTAGTTCAACGGATTTGGAGCAATATTCAACAAGAAAGCTTAACAATCTTGTTTCTTCAAGAAACTCGGTTGCAAATGTTTCCTTTTTACTGCACTGAGAAATAAAATGTCCTAAGAAGAGCTTGCATTCTCAATGCCACCCCCTGCTCACCTGTCTTATCAGCATGCTGCAGAGCACAGCACAAAGCCTGCCTGTGCAGCATACAAGAAGTTGTCCATCCTTCTGCACAGCACATGGCGAGCCTGGCACAAAATGAGACCTGCAGCCACTGCTGCTCCCCACACCCAGCTTCTAAAAAGCTCTTGCAGCATCTCAGATTTCTCTTCAATAGCTCTGATTTTGCCACTCTGCAGAACAGAGGATGATCAAGGGAATAACATCTCTTTGAAAAGAGATGCGATTAGTCCCTGAGAGAGGAAAAAATCTCTCAGCAGGACTTGTGCTGCGTGGAGGATGAGGCTGGGCTGCACGCCAGAGTGCTGTTAATTCTACCTGGAAACAGATTAAATTCTGGGTCACCACTCAGGACATGGAAGCCTTTTGCTCCATCCACATTTTTAGCAGGGCTCTGGAGTTTTTGGCAGTGTTTCGTGCATTGTGCTCTATAAAGCAGTGTTAAATACTGCACAGTTATAGTCAGGAAACACCTCTAAGTCCCCTAATGTCAATTAGCTACTTCCTCTGCAAAGTCATAAGCAGATGCAGGAGAGCCACTCTCCAGGAATATATTTGCTAACAGGTGCATTATTAGGAAGGAAAGAAGTTGTTTACATTAACAGAAAGTTCCTTTCAAAATCGCTCAGCCAGTGCTTTCTGCCTGCTGCTGGCCCTGCTGCTGCCTCTCACTTTTCACCCACACATGTTGGATAATTAGGGGTTCAAACGATGCATGAAGGGGCTCTGCTTCCAGTGACTCATATCTTCAGGGATTATCCAAGATTACCAGAAGGCTTATGATTCCCTCTAGCCCAGAGGAGAAACCGTCTGTAACACATTGGTCTTCATAGACGCCATAAGATTAAAATTACAAGGACTGCTGACAGTAATGATAAATTACAGCAAGCCAGACCTTCAGCTGGTATAAACAGGGGCAGCTTCACTGAAGGCAGCAGTTACACCAAATCAATGATATGGCCTGCTGCAAACAACTGCTGCACAATTGCCTTTTTTCCTTTCCAGTATAGCCCAGTTTCTTTCTCACCATGCATTCTCTCTAGGTGCAAAGGGCCAAGAGCACATTTTTTTTTGCCTAGGTTGAGTTCTCCAGACATATGGATTTATATAAACACAAATCAGAATCCCAGGCTATGCTGACCTGGATCTGATTTTCGGTGAACTCTCTTTTAGCATGGGACTTACAACCACACATTTGTTTTCAACCTTTGCATTATAATAACCCTCATGCTCAAGCTGTACACCAAATCCATCCAGATCCTGGATGATGTTCTCATACTAAGAAACCATCTCTATTTCTAGCTCCACAGTCAACGGGTAATAAAACACTCAGACTGGAAGAGGTTAGCTGTACACACAATGTTAGAAAACAGGAACTCTGATGAAAAATCAGTATTTGCAAGAACGTGTGTTACAGAACTTGGAGTAAATTGGTGTGAAATAAAGAAGCTTGACATGAGAAATGCACTGTGCCGTACTCTTCTATGGTGGAAAGGGACATCATTATGTCTTGATCTGTTTTCACAAAGGCAGTGGATTAAGACAAACTAAATACTTGTACTGGCCTCAGGTTACAAGGTGGAGATCCCTACATGTGCATGCAAGCAATTGGAAGATAATTTTAGAATTTGAGGATGTCTTAATCTTCTGGCTCAATTGGACCAAAAGCCTTTCAGAGGTAGCAATGGGTACACAGAACAAGGGCACAGATGCATCTGTTATGCATTCTGTGCTACATATAACATCCTTCCGATCAACATGGATATGATTCTATTGGATAACTTGACCCTTTCCCATTAGGGACAGCCAACACATGGATATATCTTGCCCCATTGGAAGTATCCTAGCTCACTATATGCTCAGTGAAAAGAGTCATGGTGTGTTGGATCCATGCCATATCTGTATCTACATCTATTTCTATATCTATATCTGTACCTGTATCTATTCCTCTGGGGAAAGCATCTGGCCCACATGATTTCCTTGGACATTTTGTAAAACTCCATGTAACTGGAAAGCCTGCATTCCATTTAAAAATGACTCACATCAGAACTATGCCATACAAGGAACATCTCAGTGCAGAGATGACAAAGCTCACACTACAGAACAGAAAGGTGTGTGATCTCAAGCACTGAGGTCAGGTCAGCAAGGCGCAGCCAAGCTGAACTCAGCTGTGAGCTGGGGTGCAGTGTGAACAGGATGCCCTGATCCCACCATTGCTCAGACTGCGTGGCATTTACCAAGCCAGTCATCCCCTCGTCCTCCTCAGTGGCCTAGCACAAGTGCTATCCTTAAGATTCAGCATTTCAGGGAAAGGATCTAGTCATGTTAGTGCTTTGGCAAACGTTGCTCTTAACCAGGCATGCTTTCTTACTGCCTCAGCAACAGATACAGGGACTGAGTAAAGGAAAGATTATGGAATTTGGCTCAGAGCCCTTTTAAATGCACTTCTATGGGTAATTTAATAGCTGCATTATAAAATGTTAATGTTGGTATAAAAATCTGGGGAATTTCAAGCCCAAACCAGGTTAACTTTTTCCTTTTACCCCCTTTCCTCTTGAGAAGCTTGTTTTCTTTTTATTGCATTCCAATAACGAGAGACCATTTCACACAGGTACATCTGCAATATGTTACAGGCAGCACGGAATATTAAAACAACCTGTGCTACTGCTAGTGAAACTAATAAGGGAGGTAAAACTTTTCTCAGGCTGAAAGCAAAAAGGTGGGTCTAGCAGGAGCTCCATTACCAAACTCCATTTCTGAAGATGCTGCACTGAGCACTGCAGTCATTCCCAGTTCGTGGTCTTGTTTCAAACAGCAGCTCTACCATCTGAAGGGAGGAACTGGGCAAAGTGGTGGTGGTGGCAGTGGTGATGGTGGTGGGCAGGCAGTTCACATGAGGTTATGTTTAGATACGGATCAGGGTTTTAAAACAAAACAGCAAGCTAAGATAATAAAAATGAGCAGAATGTAAAGCAGAGGCAGAGGAAGTTTATACATTAATCTTACTGCACAGAGAGGGGCAAACCTGTCTATCCTAATCCTCTGTCCTCTGAATCAGTGTGAGTGTGAAAGTTCACCTCCAGTGTTACGGAGTTCGTGCTCGGCGAAGGATCAGCTGTGAAATAGATTGCAAGGCCAGGAGTGAGAAAACAATTCAGCTGAGAAATGAAGAGGTGAAAGGGGGAAAATGAGCCGAAGGAACAAAAAGGGGGAGCGGGAAGGTTAGCTGAGCAAGAGAAGCCAGAGGAACAGAGAGAAAGAGCCAAATGGAAAAACAAACAAATAGTTTCTTTTTTGGTTAAAGCTGCAGGAATTCCTCCTCCATAGAAAATTGACCATTTCCAGATTTATTTATTTTTTATTTCAATTTGGAAGGAAAAGTCAGAAAGACAAATTAAAAAAAAAATAAAAAAAAAATTATAATGGAATTTTGTTAAAAAAAAACAAACCAACTCTGCTTTTTGTGGTTCTGGCCACCCACCTGCTTACAAGACTGGCTCCCAGCACAATTTCTGACAGAATCATCACATTCCACCAAAATGTCACTGTCCAGTGGAAAGCAGCTCGCTGGAAATACTCTGTCCAGCTGTATATCCTGTCGCCGCTGCTTTCAGCTATATAGGTACCCAAGGGGAGCTTGGCTTCAAGAATAAGAGCACAGTATGATCTGCTTGTGCACATAATTCTTCAGTTTAGATTTCAAAAGGGAAGTTACTAATGTGTAGTCCAGCTTTCCAAAAGCAAAGAAGCAAATCTTTTTTATTGCTGTACCTATACCAGTGGAGGAAGAGGGGGAAAACAGGAGGAAAAGGACAAGACAGACACGTGTTTATTTAAATAATGTACCTCTGTGTGTGAGAGGAAATTCACAGAACTGAATTTGTTTTGCAGCCCCTGAAGGACTCATAGCTCCACATTTGGTTCTCTCTACTCCAAGCATCCTAGTCTGTTATTTTTATTGTAATTTTGGTGAACAACTACTTGCTCCTTGCTAGTGGGTTGATCAAGACTCAAGTACTAAACAGCCTTCTAATTGATTCCTACTTTGTACTCTTCCTCCATGAAACAGATGCCTTCATACTGGAGAACTACACTGTGGTGTCTTCCCAGTCTGCAATCCCAGGTAAAGCTTTCTCTCTAACTCTGGCTTTGCCCACTCACAGTGCAGCTCTAGAAGACTTTTCACCCTCTACTCATATTCTTAAAACCATGCAGTTTCTCCAGGGTCAATCAAGGCAGGGAGCTGACATAGCTGGGGTGGGAGAGCAGGAATGGATGTGGGGATAGAAAGATCCTGGGGTGATGGATGGGATGGCAGTAGTGGCATCCTGAAAACAGGCAGAGTGTTAGCTGGGAGACTGGTCTATGGAAAGTAGGTGATGGCACAAGGAAGTCTGGCAGTATGGATTGCAGCGTTTGGAGAAGATAGTAACAGAGAGGTTGGAGCAAGAAGCAGCTTGGAGACCTGCATATAAAAAGTGCTGGAAGAGTTCATTTGAGAGGCAAACAGAAAAGCACAGAGTGAGAAGGAGATGTTGGATGGAGAGTTTACATGGCACAGTTTACCACTACCCACCAACTCATCACATGAGCCTTTTCATTCCTTTTACTGTGCTTAATTTTCCTGTATTTGAACACAAAATGACCCAACATGGTCTAGAGCAGGGGAGGAGCTGTGGCCCAGCACTGAAACCTGGACCTTATATTCAGAAAGTGCACTCTGAGGCTGGCGTTCTGTCCCCACCATGTTCTTGTCAAAGCAGATGTGCATTGTCACATAACTCCATGCAGCTGTGTCTGGTCCTTGGGAAATGCGCACTAATGTATATATAACTAGAAAAAAAAGTATTCAGCTATGAAGAGTCACATTACTCTGACTTGAGAGCTTAGATGTCTATATCCCTACCTCTGAAAGCAATCCAGACTTGCATGTATAGATATTTGGCAGATGGATCATAGAAAAATATTTGACTCCACTATACATCATTGATAAGTTAGTTTATCTGAGGTAAGGGACATAACTCTGGCCAAGACCTTTTTTTCTGCTGTATCAGTTCTTTGAAACTGATTTGGAAGCAGATCAGGTTTTCATTCAGATTCAGTGTTCATTTCCAATAAATTTATTTTCAGTACTCCTTATATTTATGCTCTTTTCGGCCTGTTTTCCTTCCATTTGGCAATCAGTATGTGCAACTCTAGCTGTTAGCTTTTGGACCTCGTTGCTGCAATGGGAAATGGCTGAAGTCTTAAATTATGTTTGAGAGCTTGATCCCGCTTGAATAAAATCAAAGAGAGCTTTCCAGTAACTAATATGAACAGCAAAGAAATTAGAAATGAGGAATATTTTACTGCTTCAAAATATCCTGGAAGTTCCGTGGCCTTGAACTTTGATAAATGAATACTGCCAGGACACAAAGATGGCATATAAGGCTCATTTATCATATTTCAGGTTTTAAATTTAAATTACCAGGCATATTTGCCATGAGAGGGGTTAGTTGTACTCTTACACACATACACCTCCATACTCACTGCCTTGTATACTCCTGTACTCACTGTGCACTGTAGTTTCTTGTTTATCTTCTAATAATCTGATTTATCATAGCTCCAGAACTTCTCAGGTTGCACCTCCAGAAGAAGTGCTTTCATGCAGATGATGCAGGCACTCTAGGAAAATAGGCAGTTCTGTTTGTACTAACAGAACAAGTCTGGGACATCCTAAGAGACAGGGTATCACAATGCTGTTTGTAGCACACTGCTGACTTGCACAAAAAAAAAAGACTTTATTGAATGCCTTGGGTTTTTGACCTTAAGCTGTGAACTCCCTGGAGACAGAGACCATCTCCTTTTAATTGTGTGGAAACTCCTTAGACCCAGAGGCAGGCTAACAGGAGCAAAGGACAATCCTGAAATGTTGTGAAGTGTTAGGTGGTGGGTCTTCTTCCCTTACTGATGTATAGTTTCTCATACAAAATGTCCCCTCAAAATCTGTCCGGACTTCTGCTAAGAATAAATGCTTACCATTGCAAATAAAAGCTGTGACTGAGACCTTAAAGCTTTACTCTTAGCCAGACAGACAATAATTTGTTTGTATTTGATTTTTCGTTAACTCCTTTTTTGCTGGTTAAGGGAATCTTCCCAGGGCTTTTTCTCGTATTAACCTTAAGATCTTTATCTTGCATGTGCTTTTCTTCTATATGAAGGGAAAAAAATGAAACCACATGAAGCCGGGCAATGCACCAGAAAACATTTATGAAATTTCTGGTGAAGTGTTTTGGCATAACTACATAACAATAACATACTATTTTCATTAACTTGAACAAACAAACCCAATAGATTATTAAAAAACAAATCGAAGAAGAAAGTACAGATGCAGTGTAACTTTACACTTTGACAATGCAGAGGACAGATTTACCAGCTTGTTTACTGCTTCTCTTGATGAAGGAGAACAGGCTAACCCAACAGCCATAGGCAGAAACTATAGCAAAGAATGTGGGGGAAATCCCAATCTATCTTTGCACTGGTGCCAGTAATTCAGCAAGATCCATGGCACTGCTAAGGACGCAGCATTTGCTATGCTTTAACAAACATCCAGTTAAACTTGATGGTGGTGTGGACAATGGATGCTCAGCGGAGAACCTGACATCACTCCTGAAGTGGCAGGAATGCGTTATTCATTTACCCTCCTGAAAGAATGGTTTAATAATTCATCTAGAAGTATTTTCCCTCAGAAAATAATTCACTGGTGAATAATGAGAGAATGGTTTCAGTGTTATTCAAGAGCATGTGCTCTGTGCAATTGTTAGAGGGAGAAAATCACTTGAGCAAGGGCTCAGCCCAAGCATTCTACACCATTATGTTTGATGGTGCCACTCAAAGCAGTGCCATACACTTTGTCTTGACCACGAGCAACAAGAAGCTGTAAAGCCCCATTCACTTGGCAGGCAAGGGAGATTATTGTAAATCTGAGGACAATTTTTTTTCTTTTTTCAGGAAAAACTGAAGGCTGATTTATTTCACAAAGATCTCTGTGCTACATTGCTTGTGCTTCTTTGCGTACAGCTTGCTTATGTCATGTGCTGGACCACACTGGGGACATAGATACATCCTAAAGGCACATATAAGAACCCCTTCCAGGAAGGAAGGAAGGACAATGGGATGTGTGAGAAAGAAGCTCCACACAGCTCTGGTCCAAAGCCACAAAAGGAGAGGAACCAGAAAGAAGAGGAAGAACCAGGATCTCAAAACTATTCAGTCAAAGCTTGATATGTTAAGTAAACAAAAATCAAAGAGTTCAGAGATGAATTCTGCGAGGTTGTGTATATGGGAGGACAGAGCAGCTCCAGGGTCACAGCTTCTCTGCTGTTACATAAGTGGGAATGTACCTCCCAGTAAATCCATCGCAGAGCTTTTAAAGGCTTTTATTTATGCTTGGATGGAATACTGGGTCTCATGAGACAATTAAAAAAGACTGATGGTGCATTTATAAAAGTCCAGCAGCTATTTCAAATATGAAAGAACAAAGAGCAGGCTGGGAGTCAGGGATCTCACAGTAAGAAAGCATTTGCCGAGAAGGAAGCACGAGTCGGCTGTGTATCCTACATTAAAGCGGATTCATTGTGAAAGAGTGATGGGTTTTGTGAGGTTTTTTTCCTTCTCATGTCAGCTTGTACATCTGTTAGACATTTGTGTACAAGTTTGTAACTAGTGGAGCTATTTAAGCTGGTAAGGCATGCAAATACCCCAAAGACAACAAGTATGTTAACGTGTACAGCTGTTATGAAACTGGCATTTTCTGTGCTAGGCCAAAAATTTATCATCATTGTGGCGTTTCCATTAATTCAGAATGAATATAAATGTTGAAAATATTATTTGATTTCTCAGAAAATGAAGATCAGATCTGTTAAGTTTCTTTTTTTCCCCTTTTAAATAGAGGTGTTAAGCTTTCCACTGCGCTTTGTTCCAGCAGTGCTTCCTGAGCCGAGTCTCACATCTTGTGGAATACCCTGATTTGATCTAACTGCAAGGAACAGTTTCCCACTTTTATACATGGAGGTATTTTGGAAGAGGGTTTTGTTTTTGTTTTAAATGCAACCCTGCTGTTCAAGCTCACATTTTGTTTTCCCTAAGAGAAAAGAAAAACAACTGGAAAATGGATAAGAACTGTGTTGTTCCAATCCCTACTTTCTGCCATTTCGGTTAATTACTGTATTGCAGAAGTTGGTGACACTTTTCAAGAAACTGAAGTGAGCTGACCATTGTGAAGAAAGAGAGGCCGACAGCAGAAAGGAGAGGCAAAGGGATAACGCCTGAGAGGCAGAAAAAAGCCAGGAGCAAATTGAGTTACCACAGCCCATCCCAGTGAGTCTTCTGCCCTCTTGCCTACCTCACTTTGCTCATTTAACCTGAAGACTTGTAGTACTGTAAAAAAGTAAAATCTATCCCTTATAACAGACAACCTGACTGAGACTCATGAGGACAGCCTTTGGGCCTTGAACTCCAGCTATGCAGGCAGGACCTCCATGCAGGAGCAAGGTGGATGTGGTACCCACCCTGCCTGCAGGACATGGGCTGCAGCCATCTATGCCCTCATGGCCCTATCTTGGTTCTATGAATTCCTCCCCACCTCATCCTCTAGCTTTGCAGTGCTGAGCATCATGACGCTAAGCCCATTGGAATACTTGCCTTAAATCACATGGAAATATAAAGCCTCTTCTCACAGGTAAAATTCAGAGACAAACATGAAGATCTGCCTGGTGCTTACAAGCTTCATCACAACTTGTGCTGGCCATGATGGTTTCCCACTACAAAGGAAGTGCCTGTCTGCTGTCTGTAGAGCTGTGCAAAACTCATTCCATCCTGCTGAGGATTTTCAGATATCGGATTTTGCTTTGTCACCAACTCAAAGAAAGCTGCCCAGTTCTCCTCAGTGTCTGTGCCTGTCCAGGCTACTCTCCTCACTGATGGGAAAAGATGCTTCTGCTGAGGGATCTGTCTCACTGGAGGTAGAGACGGATGCAGATCAAGCTGCTCCCAGAGCCCTAGTTTTCCTCTAGCTTCTGCTCCTGACAGCTGGGAGGGAATAGGGAGCAGCGACCCCAGAACACTGAGTGATTTGCCTCCCTTGAACAAATTGGAAGGAAGTTAGACATTTTGCGATGGAAATTTTTCAGCTTCCCATACATTCCTCAGTAAAGTCATGCCATCCATGTGGAAAGTTTTGATTTCAGCTCCTCAATGAACAAACATGCCATCGAGTAATTGCTGCCCTGGCTTTATTTGCAGTTGTCCTTCTTTTTGGACATTAATGAGAATGCAGCCTTATGAGTCAAAAGAAGCTGGTGGAAGAGGACTTGACTTAACTGAGCTTACCTTTATTTCTTGTTCTTGTAACTCAGATAAGATACCACGATCTCTTTCTCTTCTATCTGCTTAGACCATCCCCCATCTCCATCTGTGGACTAGTAGATAGCTAGAAATGGTTTGATGCTCATCTTAACCAAAACAGAGATGTCAGAGGGAAAAAAAAAAGAAAAAGAAAAAAAAAGTATTGGTGATGAGGAGATTTGCTTTTTAAAAGATACTTGTGCTTGTCACAGTGGAATTAAGAAATCTTATTCCCCTCGCTTGATATATGGCACGTTCCCACTCCCGTACAGCTGTCTGGATATGTACAAAAGTAGAACACTTTCAAAGTGTCCTAGAGAGTGGATCATCTTTTGTGCATGAGTTACAGGATGATAAAGTCACTGTAATAATCATTTATTGTTTCCAATTTCCATCTGTATCCGGGTGTAATGTTCACAGATTCAAAAAGTTGGAACAGGCAGGTATGGGCTAAGTAGCCCACCTGGCTCCACTTATCCCCCTTTCAAATTAGAGGCAGTGTAACCCAAAACCTCTATCTTCTGCTTTTTAACATTTCACACAAACTCATTTGGGAAATTTATTGTGGCTTTAAAAAGATCTGACTTTTTTATTTGGTGCGTCACACTGCAAGAACAGTACAGTACCTGTTAGCCAGATGGTACAGGAATAACAAGCCAAAAGGTACCAGATTTCTTATTTAGAGTCTGCTGTGAAACATACATATCAGATTCAGGTGATATTAATGAAAATATAATGCTGGAAAAGTTACAAGCCATTATTCCATGCAGAAATGGCATTTTTCCCCTTTTACAAGCACTCTCCAGTTAAATAAGCTTTGAACTTTCAGCTCTTTCTGTTGGTGGAGGTTTGCTTATAACAGTCATGTAGCCAATATGACGACAAGTTTGGAAGAGGCCCAGGTATTTTTAATCAGTGAGACCATGCGGCAAAGCATGAAACAGATTGAAACTGCTTTTGCCTTTACGTGACCAAAAATTTCTCTAACAATATAAAATCAGTCTACAACAGACCAAATTCCAGCAAAATTTACTGCTCCTTAGCAGGTTAGGCTGCATGGCAGTCTTAATTGTCAGCCCTAATAAGATCTTGCAAGGGTTTTATGAAAGTCAATTTAGTTTTAGAGATCGTAAATGGTGTGGCAGCTCGGTCAGTGTGAGTCCTATCAAACAGCTGTACTGTCATATCAAAATTAATATCCAGCTTTCTTTCTTATTGCTATTAAGCCAGACCAGATGTTTGCTTTGACTCTGTAAACTCCTCGTAACAGGGACAAACAGGATGAAAGTCACTGGGGAAAACCAGCCCAGTGTCAGCACTCAGAGCCAGCCAGTCCCACCCTACTCTGACCCGATGCACGCAGAGCAGACACCCCTCCCACGGGTGCTCCAGTCGCTCCATCTCCCCTTTGTTTATTTGGAGGGAATGAGGTTAGAGTAGCTCAACCTCACATGAAAAGCACATACTAATCAATCAGGACGTGGTCTGGAAATTATGCATCAGAGTGTCTTGGTTGTTTTAAAAGCCATATCTGCACCAAAGTTTGGCTGCTGGAGTTGTGCTTCAATTGCAAGTTTCCAGACTGGAGTGTCTGTCTAGTGGAGGCCTAGCACAGCAGGATGTGCTCCAAAATAGCTTCCTTTGGTCACTTTATGTACGTATCTCCCCTGCAGAATTCTGATGGCCTTTCTCCTCACAGAAACCTCCTGTTCTTCCAGATATGCTGTCCCATTCTTTCCAGATCAGCCAGCACCACAGCTCATTGTGCCATTACCTGCTGGGACTTACCCTGTCTTCACATCCATGGTAGCCATCTCAGCGGAGGTCATGGGATACACAGGGACGGGTTTACAGATCACAGGGTCACGCTGAATCCGAGCTACAAGAAGGTTTCATTACATGACTGATGGCTGTGGTCCCATCTCACTGTGGGAAGTGTTGGGGAAGGGAGAGGGAGAGGGAGAGGGAGAGGGAGAAGGAGAAAGAGAGGAGAGGAGAGGATGCTACAGAGAAATCTGAAGGTAAGAGGAAACTTAGGGTAGACCTGCTCAAAGATATTTGATCCTCCCTCAGGTTCCCCCCTCTCAAATAAGCCAGCACACCACTCCATGAGCTGTTGGTAAACTACAGACATGATTTCTTATTAATTCTTTCCTTGGAAGGCCTGTGGTGCTCAGGCACTGACCCAGCTCAGTATTAGCAGTAAGGACTAGGAACCTGACTCAACCCCTCAAAGGCTGTTCTTGTGGCTGCCTTCAGCCCCTTTTCAGGTAGGCCCACCTCAACACTGATCCTTTTAGACCCTTTCTTTCTCCAAGGGTTTCTGATAAGCTCCCTGAATATCTTGCTTCTTGGTTTTAAAACTCACCACCTAGGGATCAGCCACTTGCAAGAGACCCACACACATGAAACACTGCAAGATTTTTAGGTTTACTAAACAAAACGTAGAAAATCTATGTAATGTTTCATTTAATAAAAAATTAATGTTAGTGATGGCAAAGGTATGCAAAAGTAACTTCAAAACCTAAACATATCTGGAAGAAGTATAGAAAATTATTTTTCTCAGCTATTAATAATATCTGTGTAGAATGTGCAACATGGATAATTGTAGTTCCTATAATTTTCCTGCATTGTATGAGCATTGTAGTTTACTGGCTTGTTATATATTGGCTACAAGGCTTACTATCACCTGAAAAATGGGGCTTTCCATGGTTTCCATGTTTTGATGAAAATTAGATTCCATTAAACTCATGAATGTGCAAAGTCATGTGAAGCAGACTTATGCAGACATGCTTAGAATGAAGTAATATCAGAAACTGCTAGTTTCAATAGGGACAGAATTGTATCTCTAACTGAACTTATAAGGTTTTCTAAATTTATGATAGGCCACTTTAAGCATGACTATTACAAGGAAAAAGAAAAGGTGAAAAATCTGTATCTTTCTAACCTAAAATTACATTGACATTACTTTCTTGGATTTTCAATGCTATTTTGAAAAGACCTTCAAAGAAGAGGTGTGTAAAATGTTGTCAATAAGGTATAAAATCATTCAGATATTACCTTTCTTCACACTTCTTTCTGAATTAAAGAAAAGAGAGAGATAAAAAGCATTTCTGCAACATAAATTCAATCCTAAATGCATTATCATTTTTTAAGCAAAATGGGACATTGGAATAAACCAATGAACACTTTTGATCTTCCATGGTTTGATGAAAATTAGGCATATGCTGTTAAACTCATATGATGAATGAGCAAAATCATGTGAAACAGAAAGGAAAAACATATCTGACCAGGCTTTAACAACAGGATTTAAACTGCACAAGGCTGCAGTCAGAAGACTTGGACAGCGGCTTAATTTCTTTGAGCTGAGACAGAAGGCCAAAGCCCTCAGCAGAAGTAAATTGGTGTTGCTCCACTGAACGCACTGGAGCTGTGCTAATGGCAAAGGAATCACACTGATTGACATCATATGAGGGTTTGGCCCCATTTCGTCTCCTGGGTGAGTGAGATTTTCTGTGTTAAAGAGAACATCATTATTACACAAATGGCAGAGAACTCTTGCACTATTTTTACTGTTGATTTCAAATGATGCTTTAATCTAAATCAAAAGTTTTCCATTTTCCCAGGCCAGGATGTGGCGCTATTTGTTGCTGCTCTGAGCTTGCATGGATGCACTGGATCTGTTGAACAGACTCCTGCCGTGAATGTTGGCTGATACACTTCCACTTTGGTCAGAAAAATCGATATGTTTCTGAGAAACTTACAACTACAGTTTTAGAGGTTCGAGTTGTTACAATGATCAATACCATCCTCTGCATGGTTCTACGTCTTCAGAAAAGGGGAACGGAATTGTTCAAAAATCTGCCAAATGGTGTTGCTATCTTACATATTTCACTTTTGTTTTGCAAATCCATCTTGCCTGCTGCCACCTCACCCACCAACAAAGTCCTGAACTTTTAGTTATGCTCTCTAACATTTGCCAAAATATACAGAAAAGTCGAAATAGCAAATCATAAGTTGACTGTGGGTGCTTATTTACCAAGTACAGTTAATCCATAATCCAGCAAGGTGGACAATTCTTGGCCACCGTTTTTTCATTAAGAAAAAGACCTCTAAGATCATCTAGTCTAACCATCTACCTACCACCAATGTTGCCCAATAAACCACGTTCCTTAGTACCACACCTGTATGATTTTTGAACACCTCCAGGGATAGTGACTGTACCACTTCCCTGGGCAGCTCATATCAGTGCCTGACTGCTCTTTCTGAGAAGAATTTTTCTGAATATCCAACATGAACCTCCCCTGGTCCAACTTAAGGCCATTCCCTCTCATCCTGTCACAGTTACCAGGGAGAAGAGGCCAAACTCTACCTCGCCACAATTTCCTTTAGATAGTTGTAGAGAGAAATAGTGTCTCCCCTGAGCCTCCTCTTCTCCAGACTAAACTTGTGCTCAACAGCAAGCTGCTGGAATGGGGGCCATCAGAGATATATAACACATATCTCTGGTGACAACTTGCACATTTTTTGATGTATCTGAGCTGCAGGTTTTGTAGGTTCTTGCTACAGTTTTTCACACTGTAGACTACAGATATCTCCTGACGTCTGCAAAGTGCATAGCAACACTACTGCATTCAATAGAGTAATGAGATATAGCACGTACAAAACATATGCAAGACATACAGTCTGGAGAGCCAATGGAAAGTCTGGGGTCTCAAATTTTCTGTGGGTCTTGTGGCTCTAACTCTGGAGAGGACTGTCCTGGACGTATGGACAAGGCTTAGGATAACCCATAAACATTAACTTAGGCAGCCTGTACTGCCTTGCTTTCTTCTATGACCCAGGTTTCAGATTGCCCATTATTTCTAATACCAACATAATTTTGCTTCCAGATGCATGACAATGTCCCAGAATAGAAAATGTGGTTAACTGCAGCCTTAAAATATTTTAGCTATTCTTTTCCTCACAGTGTTCTGTCACTTCCTACTTCTTACCAAATAAATTTAGTTGCAATGCGTGTGGTTTTGCTGATACCTCTGCATGTCTTCATGTGAGGAAGCTACTAAGTGCACAAGCCCTACAAGAACAGCTATGTCTGTTTCTCAGTTTCACAACTGGGTCAGATGTTACAGAATATAGGCCACATACTGTGTTCTAATTTCCATAGTAGTGTGAAAATGTTCTAGCCATATAAACATTTCTAACAGTATGTTCTGTAGATATCTTGCTCATAGCAGAGTTTTGTCGCAATTGTTCTGCTACTGGCATAAACCAAAAATTTTTAGACTTAATTTTTCTGAGCAGCCCATTGCAATAACATGGGTGACTGAAGAAGACAAACCTAAACTCTTCTTCTAGGGACCAAGGGAGTGAATATCAGGCCTAGAAGTAAGTTGTCTCATTTTAACTCTGCTAAGGTGAGGAAGAAACCCATGCAGGACCTGCACAGGACTCCAGTGGATATATGATCTCACCAGGCAGCAGCAGGAGCCCAGGTAGAGCACCTTGGTGGTGTGAAAGATACTAAATGATACATTAGGTGACTGAATCCCACTTAATTTATCCAATCATAATTTGATAAATAGGTGCACTAAAGTCCGGAACAAACCAGAGAACCTCCATATTTTCTGTATTTGAAATACATATGCAAATATGTTACACTTACACATATGCGTTGAGATATTCACAATATGCAGTATTGCATAAAATGTGAAATGTTCTCTATTCTGGCTTGTGGCTTACATTTCTTAAATAAGTGTCAATAATAATTTCTAGTTTCATATCTTTGTACATATTTTTTAGTTTCTGACTACATGGTTCCAGGCTCTCTAATAAATTTCTGCTCTAGTATAACTTAGAGTGACAGCCATCTGACAATGTGCATAAATTCAAGCCATGGATTTGCAGGCACAAAAAGTTTATACCACCCATTCCACCTATAGTTGCAAACCTTAGAAATGGCTGCCATATGATGAGAAATAAATCAGGTGTCCCTTTCAGATGATATAAAACCCACTCCACCTGCTCACAAAATTCTCCACACTAGCGTGAAATCCATGGCAATTGTCCCTTTTGTATAACATCATCGCAGTTAGACCCATGCATTATTAAAATCAAATTATTAACCTGAACTTACAGTTGCTGCCATTCAGAAAAATATTCTTTTGAGAATATTTGGAGCAGAGCCAATTTCATCTCTGAAAAACTGCACTTGAAGCCTTTTGTCTGCAACTTCTTGCATTTGTAGCACGTCTTTTTTTTTTTTTTTTTCTAGGATAGTTCATGTGTTTCATTGTCTACGTATTTTAAAAATTATGTTTGAACAACTCGGATGCTCCATATTCTGGAATGGTCTCTTTGTTTTTATTAATTCAAAACATTTTTCCACTGACTGGAAGACTGAGAGATAGTAATACAATGAAAACTAATATCGGAAAGTCCTCCAGGTAACCATAAGAGTCCATGCGTACAAAGAGAGCAGAATCTTAAATCACGGGGAGAAGGTAATTCATTGTAATTGTTCATGCCAAGGTATTAAGCATGTCAGAGATAGAACATCTGGATCCTTTGTACCACGTTCACAGTACCCAGAACCATACCTGACAGACAATTTCCTGTACTTAATGTGACAAACTATTTCAGGATCTGGAATGTCTCTTAGAGTTGAGGACATTTTTGAAATCCAACAACTATAAAAAATGCCCCCGTTTCCTTCCCCATTCAGCACCCTCTATTGTAATCAGTAATCTGTAATTTCTCACTTGTACTGACAAACAGTCCAGTCTTGATTAGTTTGCCAGAGACTCCAGGGATCCATCACACTTTCCGTCAGGTTGGGTTGTAAACATCTGTCTTGTTGCTCTGATTGCACCCCAGTTTCTCTAACTCTTATTCTGGCTCCCTACATTCCTCTCCCAATTGCAACTGGTTATGTCATTCTCTTTTTTAAAATTTTATTCCTTTTTCCTGATATTCTGACCCTTGTTACCACACCCCATATGTCTGCTTGTCTACAGACATACAATGCAAACATATTGGAACTGCAGTGGCCTCAGTTTCAATATCGGCTGCTCCCAACTTCTTGTTGTAATTCACTTCCTACGCTGAAGCAGACTGCCGATATATTTCTTTGGTATATTCATTTCTATCCTTATTCACATAATTACTATATTCATTCTTTTAATTAATCAAGTTCCTCTGCCATTGTTTTTCTTAATTCTATGCCAGAGAACACTGGTAGTTTTGACAGCAGTAGACATTTCTGCAAGCAGGGCTGAGAAATAAATAATGGACGTCCTGATGAGCAGCCAATATTCGTTTTGATGACTCCATTTCCTTGTATTTGTTACCCTTAATGTGCTACTAATCAATGATAGAGATACTAAGACTTAGTCAAAGAAGACAAACATTTTTTGAATAAAATCCAATACATTCTAAAAATTGTTTTGTTCTTTTTTCTTTTAACTGAGACAATGGCATGTTTGCTTGATCCCTTTCTCATTCCAAGTAGAATCAAATCTCCAGAAGACCTTTCCCAGTCTGAGTTATCTGCAGTAATAAAGAAATTAATGTCAAGTAATTATACATTTAATGATTCAGAATGTGGCTGCCTCTATAATTCATAAACGTAATGGAATGGAGTTTAGGAAACATTTGTATTTCAGTAAATACATTCAGCTGAATCTTTATCAAGATTCACAATATAGTAACAAATAGTCATCGTTCATGTATCAACTTGGAGTTGGCTGATCTGAGAAATCTTTTAGGTACCAGGTACCACAAAAGCACAGTTTGAAACAGCTTAGAGACAGATTACATTCATTTAATACCAGATGTGAAACTATTGACACATTGGGCCTTTTAACACAGTCCCTGGAACACACTCCACTAATTAACCCCCTTACGTTCGGGGACTTTCGGTATGAAAAGCTGCTGTGCTGAACGGCCATGAGACTGCTTTAGGAAGCTGTCTGAGAGACCATTGGAGTCTGTCCATATTCAGTGCCTGATTTTCTTATCGGTTTCATCCATTTGCACAGCATAGTTCAGTTTTCTTGAAAAAAATTAAATAGGCCTAACAGTCTCTTCCAGTATTGCACAGGTTAATGTAGATGAAGAAATAGGAGACTCTCTTATGAATTATACTAGATGAATTTGAGCTCCTTACAATTTGGGAAGGAAGAATATCGTACATCTATCATACCTCTTGCTGCCCAAGGACCTCTTGTGCCTTTTATTCCTTCATGCCTTTTCCACTTTCCTAGTTCCTGTCTCTTAAAGAATTCTTGACTGCTCAAGCAAATTTCATAAAATCTAATTGTAAGGAGATATTGCTGCAGAGGCTTGTTATTCTCTACAAGCAAAAAGAATTTTTAAGTGGATTTGAGAAAGAAAGAGTAGTAAGGTATGATTTTCCCATTCCTCTCCAGTGTTCGAGTTCAAATAGATAAAGAATTCAGTCCTATCCAGTGGTGAATGACATCACCTCTCTCACTCCACAAGGAACCCAAGCAGGCTCAGCATTTTGCATAATACACCAAGGGTCAGCTTTCAGTTCCAAAAAGAAAGACTTGAAAAGCACAAAAAGCAGTTTAATCCAAACCACTGCACAAAAAGAGAGTCCTTCAGTGAAAGGATGAGAATATTGCTATTGACAGGGGCAGGGAGAAAACCTGCCAGTTCTCTTGAGATATAAACATCAAGAATAATCAAATTGCTGTGAATAAAGACAGAAAAGCTCCAAGCTTCCCTTTAGCCCCTGAAAATGGTCCTAATGTAACACTGCCTCAGGTTAACCCTGCTCTGTTCCCTCCTGGAGGAATAGTGCTCAGGTGGCTTCCACAGCCTGAATGTTTGAAGAAGGAGATATTGATTCTGGCCCCGGAGAAAGAGTAAAGATTCGTTTTATAACGGGCAGACCAAACAGCCCAAAGTAAAATGTCTCCTAAACTGAGAAGGGTTGAATCCAGACTAAATCAGCTTGGGTAGGCTGTTTTCTCCCATGCTGAAGAACCTTTGGCTAAGCAGTTAGAGCAGGTCTTACGGCAGCAACAAGTAATTAGCTTTTGATTTTGTGATTTCAATCCTATTTCAGAATTTAAACTGACAGTTTTTCTGTCTAAATTTATTTATTTATTTATTTATTTATTTTGAATCGGTGCCTCATTTAATCATGTCTTTAAACATTCTGAGGCCAGATTTCCAGTGCCCTGGTGTTTTTTTCCAGAGGGGAAGCCAGTGGTTCCTGCCCCTTGGGCTAATTCCCCAGGCATCCCTAGTGTCCAGGCAGCTGGAAGAGCTGTCTCTCGCATCACCCTTTGGCTATCCGCTCTGCTGTGGTGACAGCAGCTTCCTAGGGGCCACGGCGATCAGCCAAATTTGGAGAAGATTTAACGTTGTGTGAAGAAGAGGTTGATGGTCAGTCACATGATGGTCAGGACACAAAGGTGGATCAAGGCCAAATTCCCCTGACACTGAGCTAAGCGCAACAAACTGTTGGATCTTGATAAGCACAATTTCTTTCTTCTTCCTTCTTTCAAACAAATTTGCCCTGTGTTCCTTCATTCTTTCATTTTTCAAAATCAGATTTCTTTTTGTTTATTTGCCTGTCATTTTCTTCATTGTTTTTTATTTCCAGCAGTGGACTTACTAACACTCCCTTCATTGTTCATGTCATTCCTGACATTGCTTTATTGACTCATTTTTTAGTATAAACTATAACTTTTTTTTTTTCTATTAATGCAGTCCTTCATTTTCCTCCAAGTGCATTTCCTTCTGAGAACAACATGTTCCCCTGAAATCCCTTAAATGATGTAACAAATTATTATTTGGAGATAGTTTGACGCAGGTGCGATGTCTTATCTGTTGCCATTAAATAGTTGTTTGGCCTTTACATGTTGAGTCACCATTTTGTGTTAAATAGACATGGTTTTAATTTGGGATTTAGCTCCCTTAACAAAAACAGAGTTGCATCGTCTTTCTGCTTACCATTCTTTTCTCATACTATTGAAGATTATAATACAATTTTTTTACCCTTTACTATTCTGAAGTGCTAAGATCTTCAGCATGTGTCTTTCCTCCGTATACTTGATTTTATTGGGTAACACTGAGAGGAACAAAACCTTGGATAAGTTTGTTGTGAAAAAGAAAAAAGAAAAAAGAAAAAAGAAAAAAGAAGAAAGAAGAAAGAAAAGAAACAACATTCCCTAACCTTCCCCAACACCCCACAAATGAAAAACCTCATGGCTTTATTGTTCAATTGAGGATTTATTGTCACATTCCATTTTAGTGATTCCAGACGTCATGATTAAAAAGTGGACATGGGCTCAGAAGAACATCCCATTTTACTTTTAGTCAACTGCTAACACAAAAATCCTCTGATAAGAAAATCAAGAGGGCTCCACGAATGATTGCTGCTGGGATCTCTTTCTGTAGAATTTTGGCTCTGAATGGGACATTACTGCACTGCAGATGAATCTCAACCTACTAACCTTGTAAGTATGGCTCATTTCCTAAAGGTTGGAATGGGGACCTTGACTGAGCAAAAAGGTCAGTGAATCAGTGAATAGTCTTTGCACCCTCATGGAAAATTATACTGATGCTCTTTCCTGACTGACCATTGATTCTACAGATTTTAATAAATTCAGTCTTGTAGGGTGGAATTCATTCACTTCAACACTACATATCTGCAAAGCAAAGGACTCATCTAACCTCTTGGGACATCTGTTTGAGAATGAGATGCCTCAAATCCTGGATGTGTGATTAAAAGGGGAGTTTGAACACACAGTTCAAACATAAATTCCTACTCTGTTATGTTTTGCATATGCCCGGATGAATCTTATCGTGAAAGATTTCTCTTTGTTTAATATTTTATGTTTTCCTATTTCCAGTGAAAAATGGAAGAGGAAACTTCAGGACAATACAGAAGTACAAGTAAAGAAGTTTTGGAATATCAAAGATAATGGACATATTTTAGAAGAAAACCTGCTTCATTGGCAAGTTAGTAATATTCCAAATAACTTCACTTATTCAGTCCCATTTATACAGCCATGGTAGCATATAATCATGGTACTTCAGTTTTATTCCTTGGGGTATTAGGAAATAAAGACAAATTGCCTAAATGTACAGAGGAGCTATTAACTTTAGCTCTAGATGAAACTCTTGTGTCAAAGTTCCTGACTGAAGACAAAGAACTTTTTGATGCTGATTTTAATGGCACGATAGTTTCAGCCAAAAAGATTCTAATGTATCATACATCATTATTTTGATGTAAGAGAACAATATTTTAGGAACTATATCCCTAGTGGACTCTAGAAAACAAAGCCTTAACAACTTACTTTTATATGTGCCTCCCCCAGAGTAACATGCAGGATATGATTGGTATTCGAGCCAGCACACATTGTGCCAACCGTCAATTGATGTCTATCACAAATCCTTAGCATTAATGCTCAGTTTATAGAAGACTGGATCTTGCTACTTCTGGGAGCATGTATGAGCTTTAATTTTTCCTTCATGTCGGTCCATGGATGAGTTATGAACTCATGCATTTTCTCTGGTGCAACAAATTTCAGATTCTTCTGGCACAGTTTCCAAGATTCTTCAGAGGGATCTAGAGTTGTCTGGTAGCTTAGTTGACTTCTTGGCGAACACAGAGGTCTGAAAGCAGCTCCCACAGTTTGGTCTGAGTGCTGGAGAGAGTGAGTGTGACAGGACAGAAACTTTTCC
Source organism: Alectoris magna (assembly GCA_030625065.1). NCBI lineage: Eukaryota > Metazoa > Chordata > Aves > Galliformes > Phasianidae > Alectoris > Alectoris magna. The sequence goes on along the minus strand of CM060560.1, from coordinate 162,204,841 downwards.
CCCAGACATCATTTAAAAGAGTATCATTGCTGCAGCTGAATTATACCTGAATCTAGTTCTGCCAGTTTGAAACAATGGTAAAGGTCTCCACTCAAGGAAATCGTTTAAAATATTTATAAGCAATATCAGAATGGTTCTGTCAAGATGGGAGCAGTCTGGTTGTGCTTTGGAGACCCAGTTGTGGCCACTTCAGAAGTCTGAAGTCCAAGAGCCTGGTACACATTTTTTCTCATGACCAGCTGCTTGAATATGTTTAAAGCTACTCCTGAAGATGAAGACAGGGCTTACTGGAACTGGTGGAAACAGCCAGTGCCTCAGACTCAGAGGTTTGGTCATCAGTGTACTTTACAAAGCTGCAGCATGTCTCCATGGGTATCATTAGGCATCTTAAATGCCCCTTCCATTCAAACCATTCTATGATTCTATGATCTTCGTAATTTTAAAGCAATCTGCTCCCTGCTGTTTACTTTCTGTCAGCGTGCCTCCTGGGTCAGCAGCTCCCTGGGAGTCAGGACCATGGGGCATCCCCACCTGGGACAGCCAGGAATGTCCTGGCAGCCCAGTGCCTGTCACAGCCACAGCCAAAAGCGAGGTAGCTGGTGCACTGAGGGAGACCCAGTGCTGAGCACCAGGTACTTGAGGTTTGGGCCTGTGATTGAGCCCAGGTTTGTGTTTGTGATGATTCTGCTATGAGTGGTGTGATAGCTACATGGACATACCATGTGGCGAGCTCAAATCTCAACATGACTTAAATGTTATCTTCAGACAAAATAAACTCATCAGAAACACAAACACAGACATTTATTGCAAATAAAAATTTACATTCACATCATTAAACCTTACAAAGTGTAAGGAGGTCATTTTGCAAACTGTGATGTATCTGTGTGTACAGTGGGTGCCATTTTCATCACAACAGCTGCCTGGGACATGCATATATTTATCAGAAGGTGCCAAGGCAAATATCTATCTACAAAGGTTTCGAATTGGCTGATGACATTGTTCTGACACTTCCACATTTTCATTTTCTCTGGATCTGGCAGTAGAGGCACATAGAAAACACCAAACCAAGAACCTGGAAAAGAAAAACATTTCTGGTATTACTTGGCAGTCCTAAAAGTCCCAAGATACAGCTGATACACGGAGGGAACATTTTGTTTGCAAATGTCTTGGATTCACATGCAGGCTAAATCTGCTACACAGAAGATCTTTTCCAACATAATTCTTTAAGAACATGATTGTAGCATATTGCCATTTAAGTGAAATTGTTATGTACCACAGGTAAGACTGCAGATAAAATGGAAAATGTTCATTTGTTTAAAAGATGGATTGACTGTGTGAATGGGGAGTGCTGTAACTCAGAAAAATATTAAATCTTTCATTTTCTAAGAAATTCAGAGGAACCTTGTGATTCCATTGAGTATTCTAAGGGTAATTTCCCTTTGAAATTTCTCTTTTCATCTGCCAGTCTCTTATCTTTAATCTCTACATATGTACAAGTGTACAGTATGTGTACAATATCTACAAGTGTGTACGTACGCAGGCATACGTCTGTACACACGTACCTAGCCCATCTTTATTGACTGGCAAATGATTATGCAACAATTATTTTATATTAATCGCTAATAGAATTGGGGTAGAAACTCCGAGTCCACTAAAGAAGGTAAAAAAAAATATTGATAGGATCACATTCTGTGGTGGGAATTACTGAGTGAAATTCCACAACCCGTGAAAGACAACTGGCGAGATGAAATTAAAAGATCTTCCTTCTGCGATTTAAAATTAAACGACCTGTAAAAGTGTTATTCAGAATAGGAAAGTATCCAAATGATATTTATGAAGCAGTGAATCCCAGGGTGCTTCATGTATTCAAGGAGGAGACAGTGTAGAGCACACGGAATGTGTGGGTACAAGCAAGACTGTAAAACTGTAAGTTTGCACTTACAGCTGGGAGAAGCCAACACGGCTTCCATGGTATACCATGTCCACATTTGCTCTTGTATCCAAGTGAAACTGGGCCATTTTTTCTCAAAATTATTTCCTCTAACAGAATGACCTGAAACCATCAACAGTCCACGAGGGGTATGATGGAGCAGGCGGAGGGAAAAGGCGAGGGAAGAGCACTTTCCCTTGTCCATTTCTTTTTATTTGATGTTTCCAAGAGGGCAGAGATGGCTAAGCATGTGGACTTTTATTTGCTGTTACTTGAGATATATAATTTAATATCTTTGGAAAGGCTAAATCTTCAGTGAGCGTGACAATCTGTGCCAGCTGACAATTTGTGCCAGCTGAGGCTGTTCTCATATTGTTTACTCTTTCTGTTTTCTAATCTTTTTATGATTGAGTGAGGCAATCACCACAGCGAAATGATAACTAGAGGAAAGGGAAGAATGATGGTCAATGAACCAAAGGCTCTAACAAATATGACTGCAGTAACTAGAGCTAAGTGACTTATGACTTTCTGTATGGATATATAATGTTATACTTAGATTACATTTTTAAAGACCTTCTTTTAATTCTTGTTATATTTATTTCATCTGTTTCCCCTCAAACTCTACATATGGGCAGGAGACCTGATCCCTCACATACAGCAACTCCAATAACACAAAGTCTGTGCAGAGTAACAGTCTCCTGTCCTCCTGTCATCTCGCAGTGCTGCAGCTGTGTAACTGTTCCCTACTTACAATTATTTTCCTGGAAGTGTATATCAGAGCTGGAGCTCTAGCCCACTCTCATAACATGAGTAACAGCTCTCTGCCAATGATGTTAAGAAGTTTTCACTCAGAATAACAAACTGAACTCTGCACAGCAATCTTCGTCATTCTGCTTTTCCCTCAAACATCCATCTGCAGAAGGCGGGCAGGGGAGAAAGGAAACCACACAGGAATAGTGAAAAGAATTAAAATGACCAAAGAAAGCAACATGATAAAATCCCCTGCTTCTTTGCCATTTTATCCTAATCGAAGCTTATCATTCATCAAGTAGCTGACTGTATCACCTCATTGTTTTTCCTCCTCTTTCTGGAGGAAATTTTGCATATTAGTCTTCAATGAATGATGAAGAAATCAAAGTGCTCACGTTCCGCACTTTTTTACACACTTGGATATATGGAGCAGTGCAGTTGTGCACTCAGGCACATTCACACATCATGACGGTTAAATTATGCCCTCAGAATAATAATTTCATATTGCAATTCTCCATAATAAGAGTACAACGTTTTTGTACAGGATGTCTTTTTCCTCCAGTGAGGAAGGGAAAGAGAAGAACAGCTACTTTGCCTCTTGTGTGTCTGAGGCTGGGACTCTGCACATCCCTCTGTCTGCTGGGCTCGCTGTCAAGCCACTGTCTGGCTCCAGGCCTGTCTGATCTTTGCAGAAAAAAAGTGTGGTGAGATATTCTTATACAGACAACAGGGTGGCCTGGTCCCTCCTGAGTTTCTCAGCTCAGCAGCCATATGCAGTTAATAGGAAATAACAGTAAGATTGTAGGTAAGATTAGAAATGGTTGTCCCTTGTCTATTAATTGAGCAAACCAAGTGCTCTAATCCAACTCCTTGTATATTTCTAAGTAGAACATATTGCTTGCCAACCACTAAATATTTTAATAGTATATACTGGTACCTCAATAACTGCCATTCCAAATGCAATTCCCATAATTATGTCCATATTTTTCCGAAGGAAATCGAGAATCACTGTTTTACAAGACTGAAAAATAAAATAAAACAATTAATTGTAGGTAAACAAGATTATCCTGAGGTTATTAGGAGCATATCCTCTAAAACATCTTCTCTCTTCTCTTTGCGTGGAAGAAAAACAATTTGAATTTACTCTAGTTTGTTGTTAACAATAACACAGCTGTATGTACCATGTGGTATGAGACAGATATCTAGCTCTTGCCTTCCCAAATATGAAGACGAATTTGACTTTATTTTCCCACTAATCTGGTCTTTTAGTTTGAGACCTCAAAGCCTGTTAGTAAGATCAGCCTCAATTAACTATATTTGGGTATGAACCCAAGCTTAAATATTAATTTTGACAAATGACTGATGGTCTTGAACTGACTGAAAAGAAGAGAATGATCATGCCTGAAGTATATATATGTATATATATGTGTGTGTGTGTATATATTTATTAATATATTATTATGATTATGTGTGATTAATAATTGCATGCTTCTGTTCTTATAAGGCCTACATGTCCTTCAGATGTTGACAATACTCCTTTTGCAAACTGTGAAGCCAAGTGCAGCTTAAATCCATCACAACTACAGTACTGTTCCAATACTACATACACTACCACAAAATGTAATTCAGTTATATGCCTTCACTGTATTTCCTCCACAATAAACACGTAGGTACTTTCCTTCCAATCCTTCTAAAAACCTCTTATTTAGGCTGACTCAGAACTGCACTTTTTTCCTGGATGACAAGAATTGAATGTCTTTACTAGAATCTAACACCACCTGAAATCTGTATGTTCATGTGAGCAATATCTTGCACCTGCAATAATTTCACTGATGGTTTCTTATGTGTTCTTTGAGGGTTTGCCTGAGGCCCAAAAGACATAAAAATGTGGCCCAAACACCCTCTATTCATACATTATTTCCAGATTGGGTTTTGGCATTCTCCACTTAACCAGAGTTTTCCCATGCTTTAAAACAGTATTTGCTTATGTGAGATAATGAAGAAATCCATGTTCAGGGAAGACTTTTAAAATAGAATACAAATAGCTTTGGACATTTGCTAAAATTTGCTTTGCACTAGATGCAGATCAGCAAACTTCATGTCACCAGCATTTTAAAGTTGCAGTTATCTGGCCTAGTCTTCCACTATTTTTTCCCTGCTTTTCTTTGCATACATAGAGGTACATTTCCATGTAGAGAGACGGGTACATTGTGAAATAAACTGAGATTTCTGCTGCCTGCCCACCCACCGATTTTTGAGTATATTTTTTTGCTACACGTCACCAGGCATTTTTTCCTTATTATTATATTAATTGCCACAAGCCTTTCAAAAGACCATCGTTGTTGCAAAGTACACTGAGTGCGCTGCCAGGAAGCCTACAACATATAAAGTGTCATTCCAGTCGATTCTGCAAAATGAGCATGTTTTATAGTAAAGGGCTAAAAAAAACCAAGGTCCTGCATTTAATGTGCTTTCTTTTCAGTATCCCTTAACCTCTGAGTCAACATATCTAGCACCAAAATGAGCTCTGTTGGGATAATCACCTTCCAAGGGAGAAGTGAGATCCAAAGAGTAGCTGATGTGTTGCTCTGATCCAGAGGTATACACTGACCCTGAAGCCATAGTAGCAGTTTTCACCCATATAACCACACAGAATTCTGGAGTCCTATAGGTAGTGGAGTGCACAGCTGAAACAGAGACATCTCAGGAAGAGGAAGAAGCCATGTGTTTCAGGTATGCAAAGTAATTAAACAACAGTTGGTGCAGAGGTAATTCTGGCTAAAAAAGAGAAGGCTAAACTTTGTCTTTTTGGGAAGAGACAGAATGGCTGTCTATGCCAGTCACAACCTTCTTCAAACCTCTTTTTGGAAGGAAGAGTGGAATGTTGTACTTTTCTTACCTGTTTAAAAACATATCTGTCTTGAAAACGGGAGCAGAGGTTTTCTTCTTGATACTTTTGTTCACATTCACAGACTTTTTTGCCATCAATAACAAGATTAATATTGTTTCCCCAGTCACTAATTCCATCAACCAAACCACAGCACTGACTCTGCAAGAATAGAGGAATGGGAAGATAAGGAAAAACATGGTGGTTTGCCATGAGGGGAGGGGAAGAGGGGGAGCTGAGAGGAACAATTTCCTTTCTTTTCCCGTATGGACATTTTCCAGATTGATATCTGTGTCAAACATCCCTTACATTTCCAAACCAGTTATGAGAATGTGCAAGTACAAGTTCGAATAAACAAACAAACAAACAAACAAATAGAAAAAAAAGAAAAAAGAGTGAAAACACCAGGTTGTCAATATCGTCCTGGAGCACCACCCTTATGAGGAAAGGCTGAGTAACCTGGGTATTTTCAGCACGGGGAAAAGAAGACTGAGGAGGGTCTGATAAATGTTTATGAATATCCAAATGGAGGTGAGAGGCAAATGGATGAAACCAGGCTCTTCTTGGTAGTGTGTAGTGACAGGACAAGGAGTAATGGCTTTTAAGTTGAACATAGGAAGTTCCGTACAAACATTCGGAAGAACTTCCTCATGGTAAGGGTGTCAGAGCACTGGAACAGGCTGCCCAGAGAGGTTGTGGAGTCTCCATCTATGGAGATATTCAAGACCTGGCTGGATACCTACCTGTGCGACCTATTGTAGGGTACCTGCTTTAGCAGGCAGGTTGGACTTGATGACCTCTTAAGGTCCCTTCCAACCCCCACAATTCTGTGATTCTATGTGTAATATGCAGTGATCAAAAAGCATTAAGATAATGTAAAGCCACTAATTATCAATGCTAGAGTACAGCATGGATCAACTCTGGGTATTTTATGTTTTCGGAATCAAGCTTTCTCTCTCAGCATGTGGTAAGTAACATCTACAGTAAAACATATCTTGAAAAGCCAGGCTGAAAAAAGTAATATTCAGACACAAAAAAAAAAATAATCCTGCGATATCTAGAAAAACAACCATCTTTAATGATGATTAGCCCTTTAAATTAGAAATGGACTGAGGAGGCCAGGGCTCTCTGTGGGGTTTGTCAAACTTAAACCAGGTGCAGTTTCACTTCGTGTTCCACTTTATTCAAGCCACTGAAGCTCAGGGGTGCAGACTCGCATTTGTGTTCTCCCTCTTTTAAAAACCAGCTGGAAATGCTCAGGTTATTTTGCATTAAAACAAAGACTGTTGGGCATAATAAAAGAAACCTGTTCTATTTAAACATTAATACAGTAATTATGAGATTTTTCATCTTGTTCACCTTTCAGCCATCCCTCTAGGAAGGTGCTTATTATATCAGGAGAAATAAATTGGCTCCAAAGCAGAGAAAAGAGCTGGAGATGAAATGGAAAAGAAGCAAATAAGCTTCAAGAAGCAAATATAAGCTACCTAAATATTGCTTCTCAGTTTCTTTCCTTTCACACCAGCAGCCTTTAAAAATACAGGAATCTTTTAAGCCTACAAATCAAATTAATCTCCCATTAGGGAGTAAGAAAAAAGCAACAGACATTTTTCAGTGTACAGAAACAGGTGACAGTAAGAGCATGGTGGGGACACACCCCATAAATGATAATTGTGAAATTATCGTTTATTCTCTGTGTGATGCCCAGCACCAGGGTGGTACAAAGTGTCCACCTTCTGGCATCCTGCAGGTGGGAGAAGTCAGAATAAATAAACACAGGGAAAACAAGTCAAAACAAAACTTCCACATGAGATGCACTGTTGGAGTTTTCCTTGTCTAATTTTCTTAACTAAAGAGTATTGGATAGTTCTTAGCTGGGATACACTGAAGAAACAGCTTCCCTTCAAAAGGGAAATCTGTAACAAAGGAGAATGAAGCCTTCTCACCTAGAAGCTTATCCAACTGTCAGTCTCATTTCTTGGGGACAACTGTAAAGGGAAAGCAGGCCTTTCAGCACTGCAGTGATGAGACAGACTCCATGTGTGCCCCAGGTGCAGAGATGGCCTTGCCCCTGGAGAACAAAACCCTCCCCTGGAGCAGGAGCCATCTAGCTCTGAGATAACACCTCAGAGATAACAGTGAGGGCTTGTGGAGGGTTGATTTCAGACTAGGAGAGAAAGGGATACTGGGGATTAGCAGAGCTTGCTAAAATCTTATCACCATTGGCTTAGAAATGTCATCATTAAAGGCTCTGTAAAAAAGAAGGCTAATTTATTTAGGTACTAAATAACCTCATCTTCCATATCCTACTGAAAGGAAACAGAAACGTGGTAGCTTGAGCAGGAAAGGAAGATCTTCTGGAGGTCAAGAAATGCTGCTGAGACCATTCAGATATTAGAACAGTCCATCACCAGTCCAAACCAAAGCAAATGCCATTTTATTGGAGCTAAAATGATCTTTTGAGACTGAAAAATTTCTGCAGTACTTCCCAGAAGAAACAAGTGGTGTACATTTTTTTCCCAATGTGAACAGAAATCTTTTAACTCTTAAATCTTTAACTGAACTAAATTAATTTATTTAAGTAATAAATACTTCTTAAATAAATTAATCTTCTTAAATAAATCAATCTGGTTGAAGTTCTAGTAGCTCCTCATCCAGACACCTTTGAACACTGCCAGGGACAGTGACTCCACCACGTCCCTGGGCAGGCCATTCCAGTGCCTGACCACTCTCTGAGAGAGTCCAGGTACAGTCTGGAATAAGAGAATAAAACCAGCACTCCAGCCTACCCTTACAACAGCACCTTGCTTCAAATAGATGATTCAAATTGTACCTTGTAGGTAACCACGGCTAGAGCAGAATCTGTACTTTATAAAATGCATAACTTTCACTGTCATAACCAAAAGTGTGGAAGAAGGACAATGCTAGCATCAAACAACAGTCTCATATCAGTAGATTTATGACCATGGTGCAAATCTGATTTTTTGGATCTTAATTGCTTCTTGAATCTATGAATTTGATCTATCCCACTCCACGGAGAATTACAAATTTTTAAAGTATACTTCTTCTAACATACGCACAAAATTTATCCAGTGAACCACATTCAGTCTGCTAGAATGACAAAATATGCAAAAAAAACCCACCACCAACACACTACAAAGAGCAAATGCAAAGACATGCCAAGTGTTAAACTTCCATTATCGATTATGGAGCTTCCAGATCTAAAAGACATGCTCTACACACCCTCTGAGGTCTGCAGTATTACCACCAGTGTAATGAGCTCGACTTAGAAGAAGGAACTGATACCCTCTTATAGTCATATTACAGAATAAGGGGACATTTTTTTGGCTGTATTGATTCATGTAAGAAATCTCTAATTTCTGTGAGCACGCTGACAGGTTTATAATCACTCGTGTGAACTTATGAGGTTTAAAACTTAGAGATATTTAGCTACTAATTCATTTCGTCCAGACTTTTGGAAAATTCCAATTACAGTCACTGAGGATGTCCTCCTCTGTGAATAATAGACAAATGGGTTTTTAAAATCCTCATCAGCAGATCTGCCTTTGTGTTATATGTCCTGGCTCCAGCCCTCTTATAAACATTTTTTGCCCAAGAACAACATGGAAAGCCCATGCCACATTGACAGAAAAGAAACCCCTTGTGCAATGTTTTAATTTTTAAGTCAGAATCTCTCCTATCCCCACAGAATGAAATTAAATTTATGGCAGAGTAGCCATGAGGTGAAGCTTAGAGACAGAACAGATAGCAACAAACACCACTTTTTATTACATTTTACTTACCTGTAGCTGAAACTTCTGCCATGACTCTTGAACTTGTTTTGCATTTTCTGTATTACCTTTCAATAAATTAACAGCCTCCGTAAGCGTCAGGTTAAGGCCCTCCTCAAGCTGCAAGTCCAAATAAATTATTAGTTTTCTATGGAGAAACAAAACTTAGGGAAGACTTCAGTGAAAATGCAGAATAATACTGTACCTGAGGTTTGTACACTGCTCCTAAAATACCCCCTGTGACCTGAAGGATCAGGATCAGCAGCAGTCCAATAAAAAACTAGGAAGTAAACAAAAGGGAGATAAAATTGTAATAATTTTGATTGAGTTGCTCTCATTTCTTTTAGGTGAAAATTAATCTTTCATGTGCCTCAACAGACATTTTGGTAGAAGGAGTGGAAGTTTCAGTCAGTTCCTTATTTGGATATGAGAAAAGAAGATTCTTGAGACAAGGTGCGTGCCTTACCATCAGGTGGTCATCAAAACAAAGCACACTGTGGGGCAGTGGCATGATGAACAGCATGTAGCTGGGAGATGCTGAGTAGGAGGACAAGGAAAACGTTCTGGGAGGAGTGGTGGCAGATTAACTGAGAAGAAATGCAATAGATATTGGGGGTGACTGGTGGAGGGAAAAAAACTAGTGACGTGATCAGGCCTCTCTGGACTCTTTCTTCTATTTCATGAGAATACCCACAATTTCTTCTTCACTTGAATTCAGAAAGGGCTCAAGCACAGGGTATGCAATGAAAACACGTGTACGTAAGTAAGCATTTGATTAAATAAAAATGGCCCCATTCTCATTTGGTACTACCGATGGCCTTATTTATCAAATGTATCTGTGGCCTGGTTAAGACAGATAAATGTTTTCCTTTCCTACCAAGAGAAGCATGCACCGGCTTTCCCTTATGGCACCACAGCACCCAAGAAATCCTAGGATCATAATGATGGAGCCCACAGCTATCAGCACGTCAACCCCGGCAAACATACTGCTGTTGCTTATGCTCAAAGCCTGAAAAGAGAGGGAAAAAATCTTTCATTGGCAAGAAATTCCTCCTAAAAATGTATGTTTCACCCAGAACAAGACAATTACATAATAACTAATAAATATATTGATGTGCAACCACAGAGAAGTTATGTTCTTTGAATAAACATCTATAATGTCCCTTCTTAAATCTTCTGTTGGAGAGCTTGGTGGAACCTGACTCTTCACAGCCTTTGTCTCTGCACAAGATGAAAGTCAACTTCACAGAGTAAATAAAAATTTCATTTTCAAAGTATCTTTCAGTTTTATTTCTGTTGATGAATCTTTGCTTTTTTCTGCAAGTAGTAAAGATTGATTATCTTGAAATCTTTCCTACATTAGCCAAAAGTTAAATAAAAAAAAAATCTCTGTTTGTCATTAGAAGGAATACGCTCCGTGGCTTTTCCTGAGAGAACATTTCTAAGAGTAATGCTGGATATACCAGGGTAAGAGTTAGATAGATAAATTTTCCAAAGCAGTTTTCTCTTTTTCTTTTCTTTTCTTTTCTTTTCTTTTCTTTTCTTTTCTTTTCTTTTCTTTTCTTTTCTTTTCTTTTCTTTTCTTTTCTTTTCTTTTCTTTTCTTTTCTTTTCTTTTTCTTTTTCTTTTCCTTTTCCCTTTTTCTTTTTCTTTTTTCCTTCTTCTTTCCCTTTCTCTTTTTTTTTTTTTTTTTTTTTTAAGGTATGATCTTTAATAATACACTCAGAAACAAGGCCTATATTTTGATGTCTGAGACGTTCAACTAAACAATTCATATACCTCCATAATATTAAATATCAAACTATTGAGTTCCCACAGGACTAAGTAAGTCCAAAGGCCAAAACAGAGAGAATTGTTCAAAGAATATTTTCCAGTGTGGCTGGTGCCAAGATTAGAAAAAATATCTGGAAGTTTTCACATACATCTTCTGATGGAAATTGCAAACATATATAGACAAGCATAATCCTCCTCCAAGTCGGACAGTACCTCCTGTTATTTATTCCTAGAGAGCTCTGCTCATCTACAGCCAAATCCTTATGGTCTCTTCAATTATTACTCAAGCAAAATGTAACACTAGTTTTGAAAGGGATCTTTGCCTGCATAGCGGCAAAATGTAAGAAAATAGATTCAATTTTAGTGCCTATTCTTAATCCACAGTTTTTGTAGAGTAACTATTGTTACTTCAGGAAACCATCTTAGGACACACTTAAGGAAGCTTTTCTGAATAGGAGATTTCTTCAAATATAAATATATATATATTGTTATGGTTTTCAAGCTTTACGGCACTGTCTGAGCCATCATACTAGAGATGTTCATTTAGTAAGCATGGAAAGTTTAGCTTCTCTAAAATGTGGACTAGGGAGGGAAGTCTGTCATTCTGTAGAAAAGAGTGGCTAAGCTCTCCACAATTACCTAATTTATCTAAAGTCACAACTTAAAGGCTCAACTTGAAATCTGGAAAAAAAATACTCTATGTAACACGTGATAATTTTTCTCATTACTACAGAGAGGGGATAGAAAACTTGCTAGCAATTAAGATACCAGTGCCAATGAGAGCATTTGGCAAAAGGCTGGCAGGGCAGGGCCCACAAGACTAAAGAGGAGCCTTTGCACCAACTAGAGCAGCTTCTGCTGCATTTCTTCAAGATGAAGGGGCTCCTCAAGGCTGTATTTCTGTAGCTTTGCAGGAAAGGAAAGTCGTAACATCTGAGGCAATTCAATGCCCAAAATAAAATCCAGGAGGGGAACTCCAGGATTTTTTTTCTCCCCTTTGGGAGACCTATAAGTAAATGTAAATCCTATGTTACTTTGAAATATTTCCATATAAATATGAGTGAAAAGGGTAAAATATTTTTAGGGAGCCTCTGAAAACAAAAGAGAAAAATCCTTGCTCCCTTTCAAAATTACATTTATTGGAGAAATAAGTATTATGTTATTGAAGATAGTGATAAATGTAAAAACATTCCCCAAAAACACATAAATGCAACCTTAGAAACATATGGCTATACAATTCTAATGGAGAAGGACACTGAAAGGTTTTCACTAAGATTAAGTTTTTCACTCAGAGGGTGGTGATGCACCGGAATAGTTTGCCCAAGGAGGTTGTGGATGCCCCATCCCTGGAGGCATTCAAGGCCAGGCTGGATGTGGCTCTGGGCAGCCTGGTCTGGTGGCTGGCGACCCTGCACACAGCAGGGGGGTTTAAACTCAATGATCATTGTGGTCTTTTTCAACCCAGGCCATTCTATGATACTATGATTCTATGATACTATGATTCTATGATTCTATGATTCGATCATGACTTCTCATTATTTTCTCTAATGCTGAAATCAATAACAAAACCATCATTATTTGTCATTTGACGAAAAAGAGATCCACATTTTCTAACGGAAATCATTGTGAAACTGCAAGAAATTAGATTAGCAACACTAGAAAGCCCTTTTTGTCATTACATGTCTGTGCTTACATCAACCACTTTTCTGAGTACCTGCACCATCTTGTTTTCTTAAACTTTATTAAATGCATTTATCTTTACTCTCACAAATCACCTGAATGAAAGCACCAAACATTTGTGAAAATGCAATTGGGAAATTAGGGTCAACACAGTAGCTTCTATGTTTTACACAGGTCAGGCATGATTGCATATGTTTACCTCTTGAGCATCTTTGCTAACACGTATCCATATAGAGACCCCCAAAATAATGCAACCACACACCTGTGGGAGAAAATAAACAGTATTTAGAAAGATCAACAGTTTTAGATTCAAGTCCAACATCCAAACTGCACCAGGCGCTGGCCAAAATTCTGAAATAATTTCTTCAACAAGGTGAAAGAAACATGAATTGCTAGAGTGTAGAATACTGATTCATATCCAAGAAACTTCATAAGGATAGTTAAAACTTCAGTTATGCACAAAATCCCTGATGTTTCCACCCCAGAGGAACCACCATTTCCTTGATGATTTATGCATGTGGTTGGGAAGCACACAGAAATTCTGTCAGATGAGAGAAGGCTATAAATTGCTATAGTATGTATATAACATGACTGTAAAGAACATTGTTTCTTGTATAATGAAAACAAGAAAATTGATAAGGAATGCTGGTACAACTGCTATTGCTTGAGTTATTCAGGACATATGTCTTTAGACGTATGCTCTATGGTAAAACTATCAGGAGCAATTCTAACAATCTCCCCGCTTTCTATATTGCAAAAATATCTGGCCATCTTTAACTCTTTGACTATTCCTCCCATAAATTGCATAGTGTGGTAGCTATTATTTTCATTTTTTAATAGAAAATAACCTTACTCTGTCTCGTACCTGTGAAAGTTAGACATCTAAGTATAAACTTTCTGGCTTGTCATGGGCACATATCCTCTAATGAGTTAAATCACCCATTGGTGCTACCAATTTCTTTCCTCTGGCTATAAAAGAAGCCTGGACTGAATTGCTTTAAGATGTTGAAGTCAAGGCAGATGAATCCCAGATCCAGACATATTCCCTAAACATCAACCGTTCTCTAAGTCTGCTGATCTTTGAGGTACTGTTCTACCTTGTGCCAGCCACAATGTTGCTTGCCCTGTCTGTGGTAATTCTCACAAAGACTTTCTCTTTATTAGCAAGGGTTGGAGAAGTGTAATTAAAGTCCTAATTGTATATGAAGACTGTACCACCTGAGAGGACTAGTAGGAAAGATAAATTATTGAGGATCAGAGCCTAGCAAGATTCAGAACCTGTATGGATTTGATACTTGAGTGAGAAATGGCTCTGAAATGTGGTTACAAGCTTCCCATGAAAACTGGGACTATTTCTAATGTTTTAAAATTTAAAAAAGCTATTTTAAAATGCTTAAGATAATTTTTCTTAGAAAATGTTTTCCCTCAAAAAGACTCATATAATATTCAGCATCAGAAATCATAATGACTTTAGCAGATTATTTAATATGGAACACTGCCAGCCCTCAGACATAAGTATCACACATTTTCTTGCTCAAAGTAAAGCTCCTATAAGTATGTTTTAAACATGAAAAAGAAAGTTGTACAATCGATGACAGCTATATCATGTTATCAAATTTAACTAGAACTCCCCACTGAAATCATCTGAATCCCGCTGAATCTGCCTAGAAACTGATGGTGTCACATGACTCTGTATTTGGGTCTTGCTCAGCAGCATTATGCGAACCACATAGCTGTGCATCAAACAATGTGTTCTTGCTAATGTGAAAAATTTCCACTGAAGTAGCTATTACTGCAAATCCAAACAAAATTTGGCCCATTGCCTTATTCATTATACAGGACCTCCCATAAAAATGCAGCACAGCAGTAGAAGCAAATAAAGCTGAATGTACAGGATCTTACCAATATTTATTTCCCCCTTTCAAAAAAATTCTATGATTTTTAAATTTTTCAGTAATGCATATGTTTTTAATTATAAAAAAGACTTACTATAGACTTGTAAAAATGTTAAATTTCAGTAAAATTCTAATGCCTTGTTTATTTTCAACATTGTATACACAAGGTGTACAAGAACACACAAAGAATAAAACAGATTCCAAATCAAATAGTTCTCTTCCCAAAGATCCAAAATAAAACACTCTGTATTTGTTGCAATACTCCCTCCTAATTATTAGGTTTTTCTTAAAATAAATTTTCAACTAAAGAAGCTTTCACTTTTAGTGATCCAGTATTTTCATCTGGAATAGAAAGATTCTCATTTTCCCAACACTGGAAGGGATGTATCAGGCCACCGATTTGGTATTTTTTCTGATGTAAGATATGGAGAAGGAGTCCCTTTGGTTGCAGTATGATCTCAAGTGATTAAAAGTTGCTCAGTTGTCAATTAGGTTGCCTTAAACTAGGGATTTCATTTTGCACACTTGGTGCCGAAATTGGAAATTCTACACTTGTGCACAGTGTGGAGTAGCAGAGGCTTTACAAATGAAGGTGGCAGGTGAGGGTGGACAGCCTGCAAATGCTGAAGAAAAGAGACCTAATGGTCAGGTTTAATGCACCAAACTGTCAGGCCAGGTTCAAGGCCAAGCTGGATGGAGCCCCGGACAGCTTGATCTGATGAGTGGCAACCAACCCATGCAAGGGGCTAGAACCTGGTGGTCTTTAAGGTCCCATCCAACCTAAGCCATTCATTCTACGATTCTTCAACTATTAAAAACTCCAGATATGAGCCCAACTTCAAAACACAGATCTCCAGAATGCACACTCCTCAGGTTCCTTTCCCCTGATGGGAAAGATGCAAAACTCCTATCCCCAGGGGCACACAGTGCACAATGCATGGGGTCAAGGAGAGCTAGACCAAAGCCACTTTGCAGGTTTGATATAACCTTTTCCAGGGCTATGACACTCCAAAGTAAGTTTTAAGAACTGCTGCAAAAAAAGGCACAGGAAGGCTGGAAAGCCTGTTCCTGAGCTCCCAAGCTGGGGACACTCCCAGAGAGATCACACAAGGTTTAAAACAAAAGGACACCAGATAAACGTGTGACCGTTGCTGTTATCTACTTAAAGCTAAAGTCACCTTCATTTCTCCCTATCAGTTTAATTTTCCACCTGCCCAACTTCCTTGTGCACCTGGGAGAGCAGCTGTGAGAGCAGTGGAAATTGCTGTTCCCTGTGCTTCACCACAGCAATTTAATGAATTCCAGGGATTAGAGACAGGAGTGTAATTCAAAGAATTCAGTTTCATTGTACCGCATTACTGTTTGCACCATGCTTATTCTCCTCTCTCTTGGTAGCGCTAACCCCTCCCTTTAAAGTTAGCTGCATTTGGTGTCCTCCTTGTCCCCATTCAGGCTGCCACAGGCACAGAAAATTCTCCCTGCGTGTCTCACTCTTTGTAATCGTATCACTTTTTCACTCAGGCAACGTTCCTCAGGGCAGCAGCCAGACTGTGGCTGATAGTTTCACTTCTGATCTTGGTGAACCTCAGGTGAACTTGACAAACTGGTGTGAAAGCTAACAATGAGGTGGAACCATGACAGAAATGATCTTTTACTCAAAACTTCTCAGAATTCCAGGAGCAGAAACTCTTGCAAACTGGCTGAGATGTGGCAAATAATAGGCAAATATGATTTAATCCACTCTGTGAAAGATGCCTGCCATCCTGTGTCAGGCACAGGGAGGAACTCCCTTTCCTCGTATGCTGGAGGAAGCCAGTCATTTCAGTATGGCTCCCATCCATACTGCCAGCCCATACCATATCCCAGAAATTTATTGCCCACCATCAGAAACTAATTATGACACTAAGCATAAAGCAAAGAACCACAAAGAAGGATATGAAAACCATTTATCAATTAGGAGGCTAAAAATATAAGTGCATTTTCCTATCTTCTGTTGCAACTATGCTTTCAGGATTGTGTAGTTAGTTTGCAAAGAGCAGATTAAAAAAAAAAAAAAAACAAACAAAAAAAAACAAGCAAGCAAACAAGCACAAGAGAAGAATGTATGTTAAGATAATAGTTATCTTCTGACTCAAATGAGTGATGTCCCTTGAGATGAGGGGCTCATTTCAGACAGGAGACAGAACTCTGGCTGTTCTCATGTTCATTGTAGAGGGAAGGCATTTTTTGTAAGTAAAAGACAAAGGAAGGGCAAAAATTAAACATTCTCCTCTCTCTGATTTAGAATCATGCTCTGGTTTCACTTATGCTCTGTTTTCTTTATAATTTTTTCAACTTCAGACTTCATATAACGTTGAACGCATTTAATGTGTCACTAATAACAATTTAAACACCAACTTACCCAAAATAAGAAGTTGAAGATGAACATGGAGTACTTCAAGCATCTGCTTACACCCGCCATTTTCAAGAAGCTGAGACAAAATTGAGAACTGCTGAAGAAACCTTCCTAGCCGTTTGACCTCGATAGAAAGGCTGTTCCTGCTTCTTCAGGAAACCTCTCAGACCGCATCAAATGCACTGTGCTCTGCTTCTAAAGGCAAAAATTGTGACCAAGGCTTCTACAGTTATTTAAACAGTTTTCCACAGCTAAACATTAACCAGAATGCTGGGGAAGCACTACCAGGTGTTATCACTAAACCTAAGACTCTCAATGTGTCATTGTGTGTTGTACTTTTTAATGGTTCTGCTAGTCTTGTCCTACACCCTGAAAGTAAATAGATGGTGAAGCAAAAGCAGAAGTTGCAAGAGAAAAGAAATTTTACAGATGTGCTTCCTTTATAACATGGAAATGATTGCATTTCTTAATGCTTTTAAGATTTGAGGTTTACTATTTTATTGTTCACTAATCGTTGCCAAAGTTCACTCATTGAAGTTTGCTGTCCCACTTCAGACATTCCAGAAAAAAAAAAGAGGAGGAAGTCTGTGTTATCCCTGCAGAAAATGGGTAAGGAATCTCCCATCTTCCTATTGCCATTTTCTCCCTCTTGCTCTTTACATTTCCTCTTCCTCATCAAATCAGGACCTTGGGAAACTGAGCTCTGTGGTGCCATGCAGCATTGTGAACTCCAGCACAGAGATCACAGTTCTGGTGTGAGATTCAGGATGCCTCTCAACAAAAGGAGCTTGATTTGTCTCAGAAGGTGAGGCAATAAGCCTGCTTCATTAGTTTTGTTTTATGTCTCTGTGCTCCTCAAACAGATATCTTGAGATGAGTATAAGTCTGCAATTGCTCTGTGTTTTCTATCAGCCCATTTTCTGGAGGAGACTGATATACCAGTTCTTAGAAGGTTAAGCGTCAGATACAGGTTCATCAGAAATAAAAAGAAGCTTTATTTTGCAGGTGAGCACAAAGGATTTAAATGAGAGGGATTAAGGGCATTCTGGACTGAAGTGATTTATGAAGCCCAAGCCCAGATTTAGTCTTCTACTGTTAGTTCACTTTCTTCAATTCTGTTGTCTTTATTTGAAAAAATGAAGCACTAGTGCATAACACACCTGTAAATGGTGACCAAAAAAAATGTGACTTAGACCTGGATATTTAGGATCTACAGAGAGGAATCTAATAAGAAATACTTCCTCTGTCTGCTTTCTAACACAGTTTTTAATGAAGGTGTGATGCTGAAAT
This sequence comes from Alectoris magna, assembly GCA_030625065.1. Classification (NCBI taxonomy): domain Eukaryota; kingdom Metazoa; phylum Chordata; class Aves; order Galliformes; family Phasianidae; genus Alectoris; species Alectoris magna. The sequence goes on along the minus strand of CM060560.1, from coordinate 162,186,450 downwards.
CCCTTCAGTTACTTTCTTTAATCACATTTAAAAATACATGACAATTCCCCCTTCTAAGATGGCTCTATACCACCTTTCAGCTTCCTGGGCTCTTCCTGGAGTACTATGCGTTAGTCTAACCCTAGGTGATTGACTCTCTGACTAGTTTCTTTCGCAATAACCACATCCACTCTGAATTTGAGAATGTTCCTAAAAATAATTGCACTCATGAAATACAGATTTTGTAGGGATTAGGAGAAACAACTGTGTGGTATGGTTTAGATCTAAAGCAGTCAACAAATAAGTAAGTTGAGAAACGCGGGTGTCTTTATGGAGAGATGCCATAGCCACAGATGAATCATGAGAAAATATTAAAGGGCCATATAAAACTGTACACAAAGAGCCACGAAGGGTAATAAGAGAATCACAGATGATGCAGGACGTGGGCAGATAATCTGCAGTCAGACCATGCAATTGTAATAAACCAACATTTCTACAAGAGTTCAGAAAGAGCATTTGTATCCAAAACTACACAGCTATAAATCGTCATACACAGTAGATGTCCTTCAAGGCAGGCTTGAGCTGTAGCACTTTTTTTTCTGTGAAATGTTCAGCCCAGGCATTCAGTAAGACATCTTGGAGCTAAATCATGCAAGACTTTCAATGCTATAGGAAGTGTGCATAAACATTCATAGACCAGCCCTTTGTGAAATGTTGGTGTTCTGGTAAGATCCTGGTTCCTCTGAAACCATGAAGAATGCATGTACATTGTTCACATTTACTTATCTCTTTGGAAAAGGCAAAAATAGACCTTCTTAGTACCTGTCTATTAATCTTGTATAAGATGGAAAATAAGAAATAATGTTAAAGTTGACTGTATTTCTTAGTGGTTTCCCAGTGTGGCTGCTGAAGAAGAACCCTGTGTCTGATGTTACTACAATTCCTACATGTTTCACGTTTATATTTTATGGTATTTTAAGTAAAAATAGGTCATCTAAGATTAAAGGCAAAAAAACAGCTTCCATGAAGTGACAACTATTCAAGGTAAATGTTCTATATGAGTGACTACTTTTTTCCTGGCTGCCAGGTGATTTTCTGTGTGTCTTGAAGAAGTGAAGAAGGGGCAAACTACAGCTTCATCAAGGGAAGAAGTGTTGCCTGTAAACCTTAACCACTACTTCTTAAGCAAAATGGCTCCTGCTGCCCCTCCACCAACTGTTGAGACAATCAGATATGCCCTGCCAGCAATGAACCCTGTGTAACAATTTGCTCAATGGCAGAGTCTGTGAGCTCCCAGTGACTTACCTCCCCACCCCAGAGCTGAGCACAACCTGGGTGCAGTTTGGGCGGGAGCCTCTGATGCAGCACCTGGCACTCCTTGTCACCACGTGGGAGTTGTGATGACACACGGACTTTGCCTTGTGTGTCACACCAGAAACCAGATAATGACAGGAATATTTGGAAGGGGAAAAAAAAAGCTCAGTATTGCTGTCATTGACTTAGAGAAAAACATCTCCTCTTTGACACTTACCAACAAGCTAAAGCTGGTTTTATAATGTTTTCATCTTCCTTCTTCTCCAAGCTTTTAGCCACTTTGAGCCATGTTTCCTGGGCCTGGCAATCCAAGAGCAGCTTCCCTAGGCCTCACACACCTCCAGGCTCTCTTCTGTGCAATTATTTTCCTGCGATACCATCCTTACAACTCCCTGTGTATATAAAAATTCCCATTTTCTTCTCAAAAATATTATGCAAAACCATATGCAGATGTAAGCATCCCATTGTCCCATATGTTCTTCCTCCTTCTCTCCAGCCTTAAATACAATACTCTGCCTTTTACTTCTTTTTTTTTTTTTTTTCTTTCTTTCTTTTTTTTTTACAGCCTCCATTCCCCTTGTGAAGTGCTCCTCCACAGTCAGGCTAGGTGACCAAAGTCCCTATCAGCTGATTCACTGTGTAGTCAGTTATCCCTTGAGGTCCAGACTTGAAATAACAGTTTGTACTCAGTATCAGTGAACTTTTTAAACAGTGGATTTGCAGTTTGTTTGCTACTGGAATTCCTGTTCATCTTATTGATAGGTCAGAACAGAGAGCTTTACTTGGCACAAAGCTTGAAGCCTGAAATAGATCAGTTGAAATCTAGTTCTACTGCGTGGACAGAGCTCGCTCTATTGCAGCATTCCTTTTTTGGCAGAAGGGAAAGCTTATCTCTAGCAACCTCACCTGCTGCCCTGAGATGCATGCTTCCTTTCTGTTCCTTCACAGTGAGTTGTTCACCCATACCAAGAGAAACAGTGGATATCATGAGCAGTCTTTCTAACTGGGGAGCACTGGATAAAGAAGACTTCTTCAGTCCAAAAGGTAGGGCAAACACCTTTAAAACAATGGAAGTGGGAGCTTCTATTTTGGTCATGGGAGGCATTTACAGTAGTGGGTCTGGTTGAGACTGCAGTCAGTCTACAGCACCTCATGCCTTGAGTTTAGATATAACAAATATGATATCTTATTGCAATAGTATAACATCCAGTAATACCTCAGTTATAAAACTGAAGAACAGTCCCACGTCTGACTCTTTGTGAAATACTACAGCACCATAACAGATCATATTTATGGTGAATTACTTTATGTTGGAATATATGTGGGACTGACTAAGACAGTGAATTTATACGCAGCTTCCAGAGTCAAAGAGTTACAAGATTCCTGGCCCTCATTTTAAAGCAGCCCTGAGATGAAAGGCAAGGGTGGATAGTTTGACAAAAATATACCTGAAAACTTGAGTGACTGAAAAAAATTTAGAAGAAACAGGATAGTAGTATTGTGTTTAATCATGTGAATCATAAGCTAGTCTCATGATTTTGGGTAGACTAAGATAGAGAAAACCATAAGCAGATGAATTTTTTGCAAATTTCTTCATCTCTGATGAGCCAGATAACTTGACTGAGTTCCAGGCTGATCCTTCAGTTAACCACATAATAAGGGGAAATGTGTGAGAATATTTTCAACCAGTGCTAGGCACACATATGGTTGGCTAAGTCAGTTGTCTAGAGTGCCTTCGCAGCTTCTAAAGAGTGATGCAGCTTAACCGAAAATAAGCATGAAAATAAGCCAGCCAAACTATGCTCTTAAATGAACTATTTCTTTTTTCACTGATCAAAAACTTGGGCCCACACAACTCCAGTGAGCTCAGAAAACGGCAGCTCCGTTATAGAAGGAGAGCATCTCTGTTTCCTGGCAGACCCTTTCTGTTGTTAGAATGCTCTAGAGGAAGAATTTTCCTTTTAGGACCTCTTTACTGTGTTTGAGTGATGTAAAAATTATCTTAGACCTGAGATCTCTTGTAGCTGAGAAATGCATTAACCCCACCTACCTGAGCTCCAGTTCAGAACAATTTAGAACCCACTTAGAAAGTGACCTCTGCTGTCCTTCAGTGCTAAATGTTGCTACTGCCTTCTCCCACATCTTCTCCCGCTACTGCACCCTAAAATACTATGAGGATGAACAGAGTTGTTGCTCATAGCAGGTTCTGAGGCTTCTCATTTTCCTAGGGTCTGTATGAGTGAACTGGGCTCCTGTTAGTGGCATAGTGGTATCTGGTTTCTTGATGTTAGTCCTTTTCTTTTTAAGTAAATAGTGTTCAGAGTCACTAACAATGTAACCCCTTATTTCATGACTTCTGTGTTCCTCAGTACCCCAGTCACTGCAAGGGAATTGGATTAGATAATCTTTCCAACTTAACAATTCTATGAGTTTATGATCCTTTAAAAATGTGAACTGTTTCTGTAAAGATACAGCCCAGTACATGAGTTGGTGAGAAACACAGCTCAGAAGAGTCAATGACTTTAAAGCAAACCCAAATGTCCAATCCATATCTGCATATGCAGGGCAAGCAAATCTTGCTGTGATCCCAGCTCTGAGCTGGAAAATGAATAACTGGGCTAACCTGGTGCTCTTCCTTCTGTGTATGACCTGGTGAACAGCTGTGTGGAGATAAAATATCCCTCAACCATGAAAGGCTCTCCAGACCACTACTCCTGTGACCCAAGCGAGTGTGTTGGCCATTGCAGTGTTGATCAAGGGTGCATTGCTCTCTTCTCCTGACCAGACTTCTCTTATTAGCATTGGAAATGTTCCCAGCAGGGAGAGAAAAAGAGTTTAAATGAGGATATGTCTCCACAAACGTTTTCTATTCCGACAAAACAGTTTCATCAGAAAATCTCCAGCCAGCTCAGTGCTGGACTCCTATCCAGGCACTCTGCAGCCTGGTGCCAGCATCATTCACATATTTCTGCTTCAGAAGGTCTGGTATCTTGAACACTCTCACTTCCCCTAAAGTAGCAACTCTTTGACCAGAAAACAAACCTCATGCAGCACGTCTGCCTCTTATTGACTCTCCTGCCATGGGATGTAGCCTCCTCTTCTCTTATGCTGCCAGTTTTCTTCTAAGCCCTTCATCTGAAAACTCCCTGAAATACATGTTTTTAAGCTTTCATTGATATTTGGCTCATATTAAACTAAGATAAAGACCATAAGTATGAAAAAACTCACATGCCTAACCCACACATTTCTCTTTCCATGTTCTCCCCTACCCAGACCTTTTCATTCACCACTAGCTTTCTTGGCTGTTATACATCCTTTTTGCTCATTTACATTCCTCGTGAACTAAGCTGTTCTTTTATGTAAGGCTCATGTCAGGGATTTCCTATTTCCCAGGGCCTGGTCAGAATTAGTTTAAGCTAAACACCACTGGGTTTTAAACATTTTGTTGCTTTCAAAATGAGTTTGTCATGAATTAACATTCTGATCAGTGTCGGTAAGGGTTTCACTATCTATCCTGTAAGTATATTATTAGATCTAACTTTGTTAAGAATTTTTTTTCTAAGGAATCTTTAATGAATACAATTTTGAAGATTTGTATTATATAGGCAGTGCCCAACATATGAGAGCTGTCACTAACATAAGAAGTGATATCTTCTATCATTAACACTTTCAGTATATTTTGAAATTGTCTGTGTCATTAAGTACTGATGACTGGCAAGAAAGATGCCTTAAAAATAGAGAGAACAGCCTTTGTCAAAGATTAAAATGTTTCAAATACATCTTTAGAGCATCACCTTATTTTTCAAGAGGGGTGGAGGAGCTTTTCCTGAGTGTTCCTCCTGGAAAAAGACATATATATTTTGTATTCAGGTCTAAACACCAGGAACTTGATCCTGATTTTGTTTACGCACATGTAAATCACAAGTTGTTTATAAGGCAAGTCACTGCCAGCACAGATTAGAACTTTTATATCCAACTTTTCTCCATGCCCTAATCTTTACTAGGGGAAAGGAATAAAACTACCAGAAAAAATGTGACGCTTCCTCTCTGAATTTTCCCTGCTGCATTCCAGCCATGGATGGCAAGAGTCTCAGACCCAAATGATATGAGGCCCTGACAGGTATGCCACTATTTTATGATTCAAAAGCCAGACACTTATATGTTTGAAAATGAGAGTTACTTTATTCTCTTGTTGTCCTATAGACATCGGTTATATAACTGTAATGATACAATACATATGCTATAATGATTCTGTACTTTTGTACTTCTAATGACCTCTGTCCTGCCAGTACTACAACTGTAAAGATGCTTAAGATCATCTTGAAGTTTCTTAACATCTTAGATGAAAACTCTACATGGGCAAGCAGACCATGTGGTCACCAGTTATGTTTAGAATTAGTACATGGGAAGTACATTAACATCTGTCATGAAATTTTGCTCTAAAAACGAAAATTTGATATTTTATTTTGACAAGTATATTTCTTCTATCCCAGGATAATGTGACACTCAATCCCCACTCTCACTGAGGCATACCTCTGTTTGGCAAAGTAAGTAAACACATATAAAAATTAAAAAACAAATGTAAGTAAGCAAGTTTTAGCTTTCAACGTTATTTATCCCTTAAGTCTCGCTTGGAATAAAACATGCGTGCTGCGAAGGTTGAATGGGAGCTTCTTTATTTTTCTATGGTAGACGGAGCAGTGCTATCAAAATAATGCTACACAACAACTGAGCTGCAGGCTTCACATCCCACTGAAACTCAGAGATCCTCTGGGACTGCTCTAACAGATGTGTATAGTCTTTTTACAGTCTAGAGAGGCATTTCCATCAAACCTCATCTGCTCACTGACCTTTACAATCCTGCTGACATTAAACTTTGCTGGTCTGCAGTGCTCTGTGGACACCGGAGTCTCTTCTGATTCAGATAGCTGCATTGCTTTTTTCCTTTTAATCCTCTGATACACAAACCTTTCATTTCTGCCCTTGAGTACTGTTTTTTTTACAAAGCATGAGTATGAAAATTCTATCATTTGCAGACTATAAGCATTTGCAGACAAACTCATATTTTCATTCCCACTCATCTTTCTCCCACAAGTGCTATTCATTTATCCCCTATATACATAAAAAGGTTCTTTTCACTTCTTTTTCTTTTTTCTTTTTTCTTTTTTCTTTTTTCTTTTTTCTTTTTTCTTTTTTCCTGTAGCTGAAAGGACAGGAAAAGAACTGAAGGGTATTACTGAAAACTTTATAGTAACTACCAAATAGCAGAGTTAGTGACTATACCTACTGGCAATGATCCAGATTTGTAACTTACACATGTGCAATTCACATTTGTACTAAAAACTAATTTCCTACCGAAGTCATTGAAGAAAGATGCTGCAAAGAGTCCAGTCCTCAAAAAAGCTGAGAAGCCCTTGCTGAGGGACTCTTGGCCTCTCAAGACTGCAACCAGGGCTAAATGCTGAGCTACTTTCAGAAGAATTTTGGTACCATCCAGCACTAAGCTCCAAATGTAATCCCCTACCATAAAAATAGTTCCTTTTTCTTCAGATGGGGCTACCAGCTTCTGAACAGACAAGCACATGCAGATAGAATGTCACAGCAGTAGATAATTCTTGGCTGTTGAATAAAGATGATTCACTTCTTTAATGCTACAAGTGTCCAACGTACTCCTTTACTGAGATAGAAAGAAGAAAGATGCACACTGGGACAAACCAGGGGCTTTAGTACCTGTAGAAGTTCTGAGAGACCAGGTCAGCCTTTCTGAGACTCTGACGTACTTCCTCACCTGCTCACTGATCCCCTTGACTCATTCTGTGTCAAGCAGTGCAATACCAGAAGGGATGAGCTTCTGAGGGACAGTCTCTGATTGCCACTACCCCTGAAGGGCTGTGCACAGTTGTTCTTGGAGCTGACTCTGAAACTTTGTGAATCTTCTCTACAGGGATAGGGAAGAGAGCCTTTATGGAACAACTGTACCTCAGAGCAACTGTCCTGAATGGACAACTAGAATGGCAGAAATTCCAGGTCAATTAAGTTAGAAAGTGCATTCTGTTGCCAGAATTGTTATGACAGATACTCATCTCTGAAAAAGTATTTGGTTAAGCCAAAACCAAATCTTGAGCAACCACATTTATAACCAAGGCATCAACTGCAGAAACTTACAGGAAGTATGAATCAAAATCAACACACATGATAAAACTCCATAATTTAAAATAATCTATGTAATGGGAAACATCTAAATCAGAGGTAGGAATGCCAAGAGGAATAAAAGTGAAAATTTCACAGCTAAAAGTGGAGCAGGATCATTTTCAGATCACGCTTCCTTTGATCACAATTGCTGTAGTTCTTAACTGTTAAGATAAAAAAAAAAAAAGACAAAAGCTGTAGAGTCTTCATCAGCATGTGGTTAGGCTTTCTGTCTTCTCTTTGCTAAACCATCTACCATCTCAAAATGACATATTTCTTCCTTTGTCATGTCTATAGAAGAGATTAGCAAGCATACACACATTATACACTTCGTTAATCCTTGTGATGATTCATGCGCATGAGGATCATACTCTAATCCAAGTCAGACCACTAAAAATACTTGACCTCCAGATGGCTGTGCCTGTACTTACTGCTGAAGCTAAGAGTAGTTTGGTCACACCATCTTTCTTTTCATATCAATGTAGTACAGATGAAACATACTCAGGTTACTTTCATGAAGGTTGTATGTGTCAGTATGCTTCCTATGCATAAAAAGAATCCATTAGGCAAGGATACTGACTAGTTGAAGACTGAGTTCAAAGTCTAGCACCACTGAAATTTGCTCTTAAAAGAGTCTTCGGACACTAGAAGTAAGGCACAACCACACAGTGGCAAGCAGTAAACTTGTGTTTATAGTGAGAGCATCCTCCTGGATACACGCTATATATTGCATGGGACTGTGCTTCAAGCATACCTGAGATCCTCTGGAAGGTGTGCCAGTGAAGTACTACAACCAAATACAAATGTTGCAAGAGAGGAATAACCATGAATCTACTAACTAGCTATGTGTTTGACTTCCATCTTCGTACTACATTTTCATAGTTCATAGCTCTTCATAAGAAGTCAGAGTTATACCCAGGTCTGAATGGCTTCCTCTAAATGCTCTTTTCCCCGCCACACAGAAGTCAGACCTATGTTTGCATAAGTACTGCAATTTAGTTTTATCTCGACTTATCACTACACTGTTCCGAATTTGTTTCATGAGAGCCACATAAAATTCTCTATCAAGCAGGTATTTCTTTTCCAGAATTGACATACAGGATTTCAGCCACCTAAAAGGTAGGTCTGTAATTTTAATGTATTTTCCTAACCGGAATGAGAGCCATCCCAAGTATATGAAACAGGTGAGGTGGCTTATCACTGGCAAGTTTTTCTCTCTTTTCTGACTATTGAGGGAACTTAAAGGATGAGCTCACATTCTGTGCCAGATTTAGGAAGCTAATGCTAAAGGAAATACGTACTATCCTAAGAGTATAACATAAGACAAAGTCTGACGGTTTTACCCAGAGGTAAGATATATAGCTGTTTTCCAGCCTGTTGGATTACTTAGAAAATATTTATTCATCCCAGAAAGTCTCTTAATCATATGCATAAAGGATCAGATTCCCACCTGGTGAAAATTGAAGTAACTTCACTGGTTTCAAAGTTGGGCTCAACAGCAGAAAAAACGTACCACAGGCCACTAACTCCTCCTGAGGCTATTGAAAAGGAATTCATCAGATCAGAATAAATGTAGGAAGTTTAATATCTTCCACTATGATCTGTCTGATGTATTTCCTCATAAAGCCTGTCAACGATGGCAAAAAAATATCAAAATCTCAAAGGTCAAAAGCTGTTCTCTGAAACCCCATCTGCACTGCAGTTTCAATAGATGTGCTGTTCAGTGTGGTGGATTCTACTTCACTTCAAGCTTTTAAATTAAATCTGGATACCTTTCTGAAACGATATGCTATAGATCAAAGAAAAGCTTGGGCCTGAAGCAAAAATGAGTGAGTGGGTTTCCATGGGCTGCATTACATTAGAGTTCAGAATGGATGATCTTAATGCTCTCTCCTCACCTAAACATATGAATCCAGTCTCACTTAGACAGACAGTAATTCACTGCCATAGGTATGTTGATTATGTTGAACTATAAAAATACATCTAATTGAAGAGACTCGCCCTTGAGTTCAGAGAGTCCTCCTGAGTTGTGGAAACTAGTCCCTATTTATTGCAGACATCATATTATATCCTTTTTTATCAAAACATTTTTAGTAGCTTGAGTTTTTACTTCCTCTGCTTCCATTCCCATTCTGTTTAGGTTATTTGAATATAGGTTATTTGAATTTTCAGTCTGAATTAGCACATGGGTAGTTTACACTTTCTCAGTTTATTTCTGTCTTTTCTGACAACCCTGTCTTTTAGCTTAAATAGTTGTTTTCTTTCTGTAACATCTCTGTCAAACGAAAGACTGCTTTGCTAAGAAGATACCACATTCTTCTAGTTTCTCCTCACAAGGTTCAGCTGTTCCACTGCTCAGCTTCACCATGTTTATCTGCTCCTGTTTGAGTTCAGCTTTCCTGAACACTGGACCCCCAGTATTGGCTGTATCACACTGACAGTACATGCTTATACTGGTAAATAATATGCCAAGTTCATAACCTCAGTTTATCTTAACTACTTAATTTCCGGTTTATAGCAGAAGCATTTTTTCTATCCTCGTCCAAGCTAAATGCACAATATTTTGTTTTGTAGAAATCTTCCCCACTCCAATTCTCTACTTTCTATACCTTGGTTATTCATATCTCAATAATCTCTCAAACCTTTGTGTCACCAGTGCTGTCCCAATAGTAACCCTTAATTTTCATGCTGCAAGTGAAAATATTAACATGATCCCAACTCTGCTTCTCTGCTTGATAACATCTCCATTTTAAGTATCTCCTTGCCCATCACGGATCACTTCCATCTATATCCACTGGTTTAACTGATAATAACTTATAAGGCATCCTGAGCTACTCAGTTTCCATTGTCTACAAAAGTGTTTGTCTTATGCAGATTTCACTTTCTTCAGGACAAGACCAGTGATCTTATACGTTTTGGATAAAGTACTTACTTATCAGAGAACTGTAAGTCTTAGCGTCTAAGCAAGTCTCAGTCTTGAATGGGGGGAAGAATCCCCACTGTAAAGGGATGAGTTTGGTCTAAAGGCAGAGTGTGCAAACATAATCCACTCCTCCTCTTGAAATCAGGTCCCAGTAGAGATAAGAAAGAAGGATCCAGGTGGCTATTAAAAAAAGAAATCTAGATCTGTACTAGTTTACTCTCTAGGACAATCAACAAACCATGGATTACTTGTGGGATTCAACTGTCCTCAGTGTTTGTGCACATTGCTTTAAAGTGGTGCTTTAAATTATGTTACAGAAACAGATGATCCCTGAATTTCTACCATTAAGTATTCAATTTTGCCCAGCAAACTGACTTCCTATCTGTTCCAGTAATGATCTTGCTCTGTAGACATGAGCGGTTACCTGAATCCCACCAAGACTATCTGACCTCCCCAAGTCCTTCACTCACGCTTCCTTTTCAGACAGACAGCAAACATGTAGCTGCTATAGACCTATTCAGGTCTTAAACAGAAGTCCCAAATACAAAGAGTGGTCTTTTCCAGACGCTGGATTTTAACTTCTCTCCTTATGCTGCATATTATCCTGCCTACTCTTTTTCTTCATACTCCTCTGTAGTCTTTTTTTCTCGTCTTCCCTAGGCAGTGGATGCCACATGACTCTATTCTTCTTCTGTCTTTTTTGAATCTGGCTGTTCTACTCCAACTTCCTCTCTCCCACCTTGTCTCCCTTCCTGTTTTTCATGTCACAGCACAGAAAACTCATGTCTCAGTTACTTCTGTGTCATCCAGTGGCTCTCTGTTCCTTTACATTTATTTCTTATATTTCCCTGAGTCAACTTATCTAGAACAGGACTGACATTTTCATGTGCAGTAGATGGTTGCAAATTGTTTTATGTGAAGCCTGTTCTTCTACACCCACCTGTACTCCTGCATCAGCTGATTCTACAGTCTGCTTATCTCCTTATCTTGAAGTTCTGGAAGGTCATACTTTATGCACATACTGTTCTGATCAGAGGAGCTCCATAAGTTAATGCAATATATGTAGTTCTTCCCCAACTAGTTCTACTGAATCTACAGTTACTTGGATTTCTTCTTCTCCAGCTATAATTGACATCATTGTCTTGTCCTAGTAGTCTCTGCTTTTGAAAACAAAAATAAATTAAGGTTTTTTAGACAAAGAAACAACAAGAGCTATATAAAGTTAACTTTTTACTACTTTCTATTTTTTCCTGCAATAACTTAATTTTGATTACTGGAATGAAACATCTGGCTGAGATCTCTCAGCATCTAACCAGACTTTTGTATCCAACTATTGTGTTCCCAGGCAATGTGTCTCCCAAATTATGACAACATACCAATACAGACATAAAATGTGTTTATGAGTCTTCAACTGCTGTGGAGGATGTGAGATCATTGGGCTAAATACTTAACCACATTAGGCTTGTTTGGGCTCTATTGCAGCTTTCAAGAGAAAACTTAAAGGTAGCTAAACAGCAAACTGTGTGTCCTCTGGGCACAGAGAAATCCTGTCCTTTCACCAAACTGGCACAACTGCTCTGGCATCAGCTCTGCTTATAGAAAGCCTTTGGGAGCATGGCCAAGCAAGAGCAAGTGGACTGCTGGAGCACTGCAGTGCTCCATGCTGATGTTTGCAGCCCTGACACTGCTCCAGGCCAGATGCTCTACTCCAGCCTCCGGAATGGGGAGGAAAACAGGAAAACAGAAACGAGAGTCAATGACTGAGAAACAACCAGGGACACCAGGGGACGGATGGATAATGCGGGCTACTTATGGTAAGAGAAATTAGGGAGGACAGGTGCTGAACACAGGCAATTCTGTGGCACTTTTCTTTTGAAGCCCTCAGTCAAGGAGTCATGGAACAGGGGTTCAGCAGTGGAAATCCTGCTCTGAAACTGCACCCAGCAATTCCCCTCCCTTCTTCTGTTAAAAAGTAATTTTGCTAGATAACAATTACTATGTGGAACTGTGTAATGGTGGAGTTTTCACTCATATTTACATTAAACATTATCTACAAACACACCTGGGGAGTTGATAAGAACATGTGTGTGATGCTGTATGTCTTATGGTGACTGGTACTGATTAAGCAAAACATAGGGCATGTACTGTAACGCACACCTTTGTGGGAGAATCAGGAAGGAAAATGAATACAGAGACAAATAAAATATTCTCCAACAAAATTCTCCTTTTTTTCAGCTTGTGCCCTGCTCTTTATTAGGGTGCAACTGATACAGGACATGTCAGCAAGTTTTAGTAAGATAATATTGTCCCAGAGATTGTAAACTAAACACGTTTATCGCAGCGCTCTCCGCCTTCACCGGCTTTTAACTCAGTTCTTGGAGGCTTTCCGTCTGTGGGTTATCCAGATCTCTGTACTTCTTACTCTTGAAAAGCACAAATAACGTCTCCCTGCTGCTGGCGGCAGTGTCTGCATTGCTTCGGACTTTGGTCCCTGGAAACACCCCACATCTGTGCAGCTCCAGAGCCCAGCTGAGCCCCAGTGAGAAGCTCTGTGCCCCTGTTCTGCCTGGGAAGGCCCCTTCCCCCTGGGCTGCCTCTACAGCCCCGTGCCTTAACTTCTGCTTCTCACTCAGGACTGCACAGAGAACCCCTCAACCCCACAAACCCCACAAATAATTGATGTAGTAAATGTTTATATTCAGGAGCGAGGAAAGAAACCTTACAGGTTAAAAGCATCCAAAAAGGTTTGGTGGAGTATGCTGTTTTCTGTTAAAATGAATTACTGCACAACCACCAGAAAAAGCCTTCTCCATGTTTTGAGAACTTACTGCAAGGACTACTTAGCTGGTATTTTCTCCACTTTTATGTAAAAATTATAGCGTCAGTTGTAATTAGATGTGCTTAATGACACATGAAAGTAACCCTGAGCAGAACTGGGGGGGGGGGGGGGGGAAGAGTCAATTTCTTCCTTAACCAAACAACTGTGGTAAGAGGAATTTTATTGAAAACCTCAGCACAGCAAAATCACACGCAGAGAGAGGCAGTACTCTACAAAAGGCACAATCATTCATAAAATGTAACACAGAAGGCTGTGGGAAGCAGCTAAGAGAAAGGCCTCTCCATTCCAAAACAAATTTACAATGTCAGAAATGAAATAAAGATGAGTGGAAGGTAAGAGCAAGCAGAACAGAAAGCATTAATTATGTTGTGCAGAGACAAAAATGTAACAAAAGAAGGGAAATGAGAAGCAGCATTTTGCCAGCAAAGCCATCATACGAGCTTTTAGATCCAGTTGTTAATAGAAATTGGCAAGAAAGGGAATTCTGTGCCCATATGTCCAACACAGAGGTGGATGGGATGACCACTATTTTAGCCTCATACTTCTGGGACAACATTTGTAAATAGAGACAAGAGAGACACATCCAGGGCCAAAATGAGATGAAGAAAAACATATGAGAAACCATAAACTAACTTCTTATGAAAAGCGGAAAATAGCTGAACTCCTTCCACCTTCTCATGTAGTACTGTAGCTTAGACTCAAATAGCAGGAACAAAAATTGGTAGCTGTCATTGTTTTTGTTGTTCAAATGCCAGCAGCAAATGTCTCACAGAATATGTATGCGTATATAGGGCTTGGAGGTAAAATTTCCTCAACAGATGAAAATATTATTTACAAACATGAAAATAAACACAACCAAACACCAGTACAAATCCTGGACTCTCTGAGATGGCTGGCAGTGTGATGGATGCATGCAGCTTGATAGAAATAATGCCACATTTACCTTTTCAAAGCTTTTTTCAAATATCCGTATCCAATTTGAAACTGCAGGGACTGATGTGCAGTGAGGTGGGGCAGGCATCCAGAAGGCTGCCTCGTTGAAGGTGTGGGCAGCAGCAACAGCAGCAGCAGGGACCCTTAGAAGGCACTCAGTGCTTCTATCATACACAGCCCTGTCCTTAGGAGGAGTCTGTGTGTAGGCTGACATCTCTTGAGTGAGGGCTACCCTTCACCCTGGAAGCTTGAAATAAAAAGGGGGAAAGGAAGGTCCTTCACAATCCTGCATCCCAACTGATCAGGGTTGTTAACCATTACTGTGTACAGTTCTCCTACAGTCTGTATCTAAAACGCAGGCATAAGGCAATTTTCAGTGTCACTGTTAACTGGTCAGAGCAAATTAACATGACGAGTGAAACCAGGCTTGTCAGACAACCAACATTGTCTTGAAACATAGAACCATTAATGTTGTAAAAGACTTCTAAAAGCAAATCCAACTGTCAACTCATTACCACCAACTGTATCCATCAGTGCCACATCTACTTGGTTCTTGAACACCTGCAGAGAGAGTGATTCCACCACCTCCCTGAGCAGCCTGTTGCAATGCCTCATCACTCCTTCCAAGAAGAAATTCTTCCTAATACCCAACCTGAACATCCCACTGGTGGAACTTAAGCACATTCCCTCTTGTCCTATCACTGTTACCCAGGAGAGGAGGCTGACCACCACCTTGCTACATTCTCCTTTCAGGTTGTTGTAGAGAGCAATGAGGGCCTGCGTGGTAAAAAGTTAACTGGTAGATGAGTAGACTTTGATAGGAAGAAGCAAACCTCCTCAGCATCTGTGGGAGTGGTCATCCACCCAGTCTGACTGAGAAGTAGATGTTTTCTTGCTTCCTTCAGTGTCTGCTTTCTCAGTTGTCTCGAAGCACACTGCAGAGCTCTGGGCAGGGCTGCTGGGTCTGTTGGGTGCCTTGGGTCTGAGTAGTAGGCAAAGCTCTTGCAGAGCCTCAGCAGGAGGGGTGTGCAACCAGAAAGACAAGATCAGGGTGGGAAGCCCTCAGGGAGAAAATGGTCTCTGACTTTTGTCAGCTGTTCTCTGTCTTCATGTGTGTGCTCCGAGAGCAGATGTTTGGGCAGGCTTGCCTGTGTAAGCACTTTAAGGCATAATTTAAATAAATATTAATTACTATCGTAAACAATTATTTTCAGTTATTCCCCAGTGAATGACTCGGATCAGGTCTGCTGTTGGGCAAAAGCCAAGGTCCTGCAGTGACCAAAGAGCTGCATGGAGGCTGAGGCCTTGCTGCCAGGCATCAGTGCTGTGGGTACTGGAGATGGCAGGAGGAAGCCCTGCAATGGCACCATCCCACCTGCACAAGCTGGGGGCCTGCGGAAGCTCTTCTGCAAGGAGGTGGAAGTCTCTGCACCTCAGTATGAGGCTGTCTTTTCACCTGGGCATTTTACAATGCCTGCTTGGCCCTGGTGCATTTTATTTCTCAGACCAATGTAGAACTAGAGAATAGCTGAGCACTGTCTGAGAACACTAAACGTTTAATCCAGTAACGGACTGGGTGTGAATTTCTCTTTTCACCCTTTTAGTTCATACTGCTTTTGTTGCCACGGCTATTGCTGAGTTTGAATTCTGGTCTTCTGTGGCAACCTTTGAAGAGTCGCTTTCCAAAAGGATAGAAATCCTGTGAACTCTCAAAACAGATGAAACATCAGGTCTTTTATATGATGAGGCTTTTGTACAACTTATTTTGTATGCTTTAGCCTGGTTCTTTCCTTAATATGACCTTTCTTTGCTTTCTGCTTGCCAGAGTTCATTTGCAAGTTGGTTCTGCAGCATCAGGGAGAGGAAACACCAGGACAGTGCCAGTGGTAGTCCCACTCGCTTCCATTCAGTGTAAGTCAGGCTTCCAAAGACTCCTTCCTTTTGAGTGAAACTGGTGAAGTCACAAAATCCTTTTATCCACGTGATACTTTAGAGAGGAGTTGTTTGATTTTGACAATGGCTGCAAGGCTGAAGACAGAAGAAGGATTTGATCCTTGAACATCTATTGCATTCCCTCTGTTCTTCTCGCTTGATCAGGACTTTAAAAACAAGAGTCAGAACTAATCTGTTCTGCAACAGGTCCTAACAGCAGTTGTTGAGGGAGCAGATAATACAGTTAAATCTCCTAAAGCAGCTGGAGCCCCCACAGCAAAACTACTGCACAGTGGATTGAATATGAACCTCCACCCCAGCTCTCTCTTTATTTTCTCCCCAGTTCAGTCTACACGAGAAGCTTAGTTCTCAGAACATCTCTCCAGCATCATCGCTTTTCTGGTAAGCTTCTCTTTGCATCCTTCTTTCCCTTACATAGCAGGGAGCAGGGTGTTTCCCTGGGTGTCTCTAGCACCCAGCAGAGTTCCCCATGGTGCTCTGCACCACTGCAAGAAGACCTGTGCTCACAACAGTCCTGGGTGACTGCAAACAGGAGCTGGGTTGCCTTGGTGTTCCCCCAAAGCCCAGTCTGAGCTCCCACACCATGCCACCCTGTATGTTGTACGTCGACCCACACCCTTGCTAGTGTGGGCCTGGTAATACAAATGGAAGTTGTTTGGGCTGTTAATTAAGACCAGCTGTGTTAATTTTATCTCCACTCAAAACAAAGCAAAGCAAACATGCAGAGAAAGTGTTTGACAAGGGGAAAGGGAAGAAGGAAATAAATAGGGAAATAAATAATGTTTTTAAAGCTTCTAAGAAGGGTACTAAAATAATGCAGATTAAAGAGCAAACAAAAGCTCTGAACCAAGCTGATGGTGTCCTTTTAAATGAACATGTGTACATTTACACATTCACATATGCCCTACAGGTGCACTCGCCAGCTATCCAGCCAGACTTTATTATAAAGAACACGCGTGATTTTCTCTCCTTTCTCTCCACCCCACCAGACATTTTTGCTATAAAAGAATCTAAACACGTTTGGCGTCTTCCTAATAAAAGCTGATAATAATTATTTCAAGTATACAAAGGCTTGCTGCTTTTCTTTTTCTCAGTAAGATGTTCTGTCTCTTACTCTCATTGCCAGCCCCCTCACTTCAAATAATTTCCTTGGCTTTTGGACTCTGCTTCTCAGCACAGATCTGTGAGAATGTTGTTGATACTGCTTGACAGACTTAAAACCTGTTGGGAGATGAGTCTTGGAGCAAATCTGAAGTCCAGCTCATCTTGATGTCTCACCACAGAGGACAAATATTCCACCCTTGGAGAGAGAGTGAGAAGCTGATCAGAAGTCCTTACTGACCCTCCTTTCTCCAGGGAGGGTGTCATGACCATCAACCTGATTTGACCGGAGGCAGGCTGGAAACTTCAGAAAAGCTGAACAATGGCCTGCTGATGGGATTTAAGCCAACCTGGCTAGAGTAATTGGTTTTGATAAGAATTATGTGTCCATCCTTCTGTCCAAAGCACATCACTGTGAGCATTATGGAAGCCACAGAAAGCTGCTTTAAGAATACCCAGAACTTTGTCATATGTTCATAGTACTTTTATATCAAAGCCACAAAAGACTGTTCTCATTGGGCATCATCGTATTTTGGCATGACTCTCATCACTGCACTGAATTCCCATCTTGTTCTGTAAAACACACAAGCTCCATTGTGTCTGGTATTGACAGTATCCCCCATCAGTATCTTGGGCATCTGGAGCCACTGCCATTGGATCTGCACTCTGCCCAACCTCTTGCAGCAGCATGAAGAACTTTAAGAAAATAAATCTTTTAGTAAGCAAAGCAAGGAAAAACTGCTACAGATGGTACCTATGTCTTTTTCACATACATGGACATCAAGAGGAGAGGTGCAAAGAGGCAGAAAAAGTTATTTAAAGATCTTCTAGCTTTCTTCCATCTGTAGGTGCCCTCCTTCTAAAAATGAGTCTTTGAAAATGCTCCCAAATTTCTCTTTCTACCTTCTCCATGTAATTCTTATTTTACCATTTCACTTCCACATCTCTGATAATCAATATTGGCTAAAATGGATTTTTCTGTCCACTTTCCCTGTTTTTTCCAGTGCACTTTACCTCACACTTCCTCCAGTTCATGATTAGAAAAGATTTTAGACCTGACTCCCTCTTTCAATCACTGCATGATCCAAGTTTAGCTGCTTCCTCCTACATAATAGATCACAGACCCAACCTTTCTCTCAGCAGCCTACTAAGGCTTATAGCAGGATCCTATCATTTTGCACTTTGTCTGTAATAATCTGGTCTCCAGCAGTGTTCCAGCTCTACTGATGCTTTTACTTCCATTCAAAACACAGAGATCAGAACCACGTTCCTGGCCTGTTGCTTTGGCTGCATCACTACACTCCTTCTGTCCTTCCACTGGCTTCACATTTCCAAACACAAGCATCTTTGCCTTTGTCAGTTCCACTCCATGATCTGGCAAAGATGACAGCCTCGCTCAGCGTATATGCTTCTTTCTCAAAAGAAAAGGAAGCTACCTCTATGCTTTCATCTGCCCATTCCCTATGCATAAGGAAAAATACTACAGAAAATTTTTAATTTAACATCTCCCAGTTCCTCTGCAGGCTTCTCTGTCAGTGGACAGACAAATTCTATAACTGCTCTCCTGCACTGGCCAAGCAAATACAAAGCTGAGATTTTAACCCAACTGCCAAGCCGCGTTCACTTGATACTTCCTCATCTTTTCATCTGACTCCCACTGTGCACACCCACCATGACTGACATAGATAGGAATCGTATCCTCTGCTACTTGCCTCTCACTTGAACAGCACATGGGATCTCCTTCTGCTCATAGAAATGGTATTAGCAACTGCAAGGAGTCTTCCTCTGGAACTGTTACTAGAGAATCCCAAATCACTTTATTTTTATAGGAGTAGAAAACCTGGTCCAAAAAAGTGCTTGGGTGCCTAACTTTTATTTAGATGCCTAATCTCTTCTTATCAAAGGAAGCCCAGTTAATGGGCAGTGTTATATTAATCCCAGATTGTCTTGCCTCTTCATCTACTTTCTCTGCCTCATGCCAAGTTATCAATTTTCTCTCCTCATTTCTTCTGACATTCAGTGAATGGCACTCTTGGATAGTAGTAGCATCCCATAGCCATAGTGTTATTCCTGCTTACACAAGCAAAATGGTGGCCAATTCCAACTCAGCTTGCACCTCACAAAGTCTTGCTCCTTTGACCCAGTTACAAGTTATAAAAAACTGCTTCATGCCCTACACATAGGGGCTTTCCCATTATGGTTGCTCAGCTGTCAAAACCAAGACCTGCCTTTAAGGTAATGACCTGGTCACAAACTTTAGAATGGCAATGATTAATTTTACTGAACAAAGGTGTTTATTCTCAGCTATCATTATTATTCTGCCTGCCTAGGTCTTGGGAACCTCTTTAGGTCGTTGGCTTGTTGCATTCTGGGAGGGTTATGATGCTGGATTGCTCAGGACTTTGAGGCAGCTAATGGTTATTAATGACAAGACTCATTGTTATATAATTGCAGAATATGGGGAGGCTGTTATACTCAAGTAGTTTTGGCCAGCTCTCCTCCTTTCATAGTGGCCAAATTCTTGTACCTGAATTGTTTTGCTTAATAAAGCTGTGGTCTTTCTGACCATTCTTCATTTACTTCATCTACTACTATGAATTCTTGGCAATGATACTTAGTGTAACAAGAGTTATGATATGGAGTTAAATGACAGAGTATGGCAGAGGTTTTAACTTTATTAACTCTTAGCCACCAAAGTGGAATGGTATTATATTTGAATTTTTTTATTCTTTTGATGTTTCTAGAGATCCTGCTGAAACACTGCTGACTAAAGTTCAGTCACTCATAAAGCTTAATAGATCATTAAAAGTTCTGTTTATTCCAGCTCTGATGGAGATGTAGGTTACACTGTTTTACATGTTGCTAACTTTTATTCCTTTAGGACCAACAAAACTCAGACTTGAATTAAATCCCAGGAGTTTAGTTTAGAGATTAGTTTTTCCAGTGAACAGCCTAGAAAATTAAATTTTACTCCCAAGAAATCACAACCATTTATGCTTAATTTTATTTCCTGTGTGCAGAAGATGGACCAAAAGTGAGATGGAACTGAATCCTTGTGGCTTTTTAAAGTTTTTCCCCGTCTCTTATAGGAGGTGAGAGTGTTATAAACACTTGCAGTTACACTGTCAATTTAGCATTACACATTTCACTGAGCCTTGTACCCTGACAGCTCACATTTATTCCAGCCCCATTCTGGATGAACAAAGTCCCCGAAATATAAAACCTTTGAAATTTCAGACTTGCAAGTATTACATAAATATATGTGTAAATTACTTTGTAATTTTGTGACCAAAAAACCCACAAAAAACTCTTGTGCTTTGCGGATGCCTTAGACAACCCAACAAAGCATGTCCACAAGGAGGCAAGTCTGTCTTAGACAAAGGGATCCATCATAAGACAGTGAAGGTAATCATAATGACTTCTCTTCCACTATGCTGTGGCTATTTGCTTTTTCACTCCTCATTCACAGTCATAAAACTGTTTGTTTTTTCCTGTTTCCCAGTACTGCTCCTGTATACAGGCTTCCATAGCCACACAGACCTGCCCCAGGGCAGCATTTAAGTACAATCTTCAGCATGTGAACAGCTTCAGGAAACTTTAGCTTGTGCTTAACTTTAATGAGCTTTTATGATCAGTGTGTTTAAATATTGAAATTCTGGCAGTTCTTCAGATAGTAGCACCAGATAATTTTCTTTGGACTCCCTCCATCTCAGCAGAAGTTTTGAATGGTTGCTATTTTCAGGTGGTCTCTGTGTATAAGAGTGAAAGCTGTCACTGATTTCCCAAGCTAAATTATCTTCATCATCGGTGTGCTTCTTTGCTGCTTCAGGTTTGAGTAGTGACTAAAATCTCAGAGAAATCTTCAGCTGTTCTGAGGTCCAAAAGATCATCACTGGAATCACTCTAACATTCAGCATGCCCTGCTGATGCTGCTGTTCTCTATAGAAACTTACTTTAAAAGCCTCATGCTGTTAATTCACGATTCACTTGCAATCTATAACTCACCGATTTCAAAGGATCTGCTTTCTGTCCAAGAGCTGCATAAATATACTGTGGGGTGTTTTTTTTTGTTTGTTTTTTGTTGTTTTTTTTTTAAAAAAAGGATTACTTTAGACCAAACAC
Organism: Alectoris magna; assembly: GCA_030625065.1. Classification (NCBI taxonomy): domain Eukaryota; kingdom Metazoa; phylum Chordata; class Aves; order Galliformes; family Phasianidae; genus Alectoris; species Alectoris magna. The sequence continues at coordinate 162,165,097 of CM060560.1, read as the reverse complement.
TTTGTGTTATGATTGGTAATTAAATCAATAAATCTCTGAAACAATTCACAGCTTTCTGATTTATTAGAGTGGTCAGTGCAACATTTTGTGTTCACATTGTGCTCTTTGAAAATTATATATGGCTATGTTGACAAGTTAATTTTTTCCATGACATCTCTTTGTCACTTCCTACTGAGCCTGAAGACTGCATCTAGCTCAAATATTTTTCATAATGTACTTTCTGAAGTACTTAGCACTTACAGTATGTATCAGCTTATATTCCCAACAATTAATCAGCACTTCAGACCAGAAAGTCCTCTGACAAGAGCGTAAGCATGCACACATTTTCCCAAGATTCACAAGTAATGCATGCAAATAAGCCTACAATATACACGCGTTAATCTAGGAGAGGAAGAGGGGAATATCAACACATTTGGATCTTCAGTTAAGGCAAGCATGCAAAGAGTTGGATGTTTATTCAAAGTCTATCCAAACGTATCTGAATCTCTTGGCTCTGGAAAACAATCGGAAATCTTGCAAGGTCAAACTTTCTCATGAGATTACCTCTAATACCTCCTCAGCTTCAGTCAGGCCAGTAAAAATACCACAAACTACTCTCCTGTCCACTTCTTCTTCCCAACTGAAAATGGAAAAGATGAGGAATGTGAAAATTAAACAATTAATCAAATTTTTTCCGACCCTCAGGAAAAGGCTTGGTTCAGTTCAAGTTTTTTTTTTTTTCAGAAGGTTTCAGGTTTGCTCTTGTTTTGTGCAAACTTGTTCACTTAGCTCAAATCTGTATGTGAACTGCACTCATTTTCATGGTCAGAACAATCTCAGTTAGCTTTAATGGTCTTAATAACAGGTCCATAGACATTCAGTCTCTGAGTACAATGTTTACTAGGGGTTCCTATCCTTACATGCAACCACATTCCAACTTTATTCCCACTTCCTGCTATTATGGGGTCCTTTTTCCAACAACTCTCCTGACAAGTAAAGAAAACATTGCTGTATAAATCTGCTTTAGCTGTGCACAAGCCTACTCAAGCCTATGCCTTACACAAATTATACTGGACTAAGTGGGATTTAGTATGATGCAGAGATATTTTGCAGGAATTTTGAGTATCAGTGTATCATGCATGGTTTTTCTGCGTAGATGATTCCTTGAAACATTATATTCTGTTGGGAAGGAACTCTAGCAACAATTTTGCCCTGAACTCTATTCTGTAAAGATGTTCTTCAGAACAAGTGACATTCTGACCTTCTAATTTCCCAGAGCCTAATTCTCATGCAGTTTAGGAACAGTTTTAGATTATTTATCAAACCATATTTTTAAAATCAATGCAAACTGTTACCTCAGCCTTGCATGAAAGCAAACCACTTCCTTTGAAATAAATAAAACAAAATAAAACAATCTAAAACAAAATATGTATTACTATGCAAATACTGTCACTGCCTGTATCTGAAGGAGGTTTTGAATAGCTTCTGATTGCAACAGAATACACGGTAACTCCAAATGGAAAGATTCAGAATGGAAATTCTCCTTTATCTTTCTTCATTCTCTTTTGCACTGCTAAGTCAAATGTCAAGAAAGCTATTCCAAAATTAAGATTTTTCCAAAATGCTCTCGTAACCAAAATAGAATAAACATAGCATTTCAGAAGAAAGGAAATTAGAGCCATGAAATTGCACAGATTATATTATTGGGTTGTTTTTCTCTGTAGGAAAAGCTCATAATACAAGAGAAAAAAGGTCTGGAAGAAAGGACAAGATAATACAGATGCAAGTACAGATTTGAATTTTCTCTCTGCTTTAACAGATTCGAGAATGCCAATTTTTCATTTCTAAAGGTGTTTATATAGCAACTTGCAAAACAGAAGCAGTTCTTTCTGATTTTACTGCCATCTCAGTATATTGGCCCACTTTGAACAGGAATTATAAAGTCTTCTGTATTTGTTGGTCACTGCGCTTTGTTCAGAACACTATTTATTTTGTCTGGAGTTGGATAATTCTGTTCTTTATAGTCCTCTATGTCTCACTGGGAAAAAAACAAAACAAAACAAAACAAAACACATACACTCTAACAAGAAAAGAAATGAAAATGACTTATCTCAACAACAAGCCTTCACTTTTCTAAGAGGTCAGTAAAACAAAAGGTGTTTTGGACACTCATGATGAAATTGAAATGACTCATTGTACTGAAGTCATTGGTTGGCATGAGGCAACTAACTAGACTGGGACTAGTCCCAGTTGTATTTTATTTCAGCTCCCAGATTTCAGCTGCCCTGAATTATTCATGGTTAGACAACAGAATAAAGTTGCTGAAAAGAAAATGGAGGGATAAAGTTATGTCAGCAATGACCAGAGATGCCCATCATGAATTTAGAAAGTTATATAGTTATGTTTATTTAACATTTTGAAAGACCTTAACTTTTTGCTTAATGGTATGCTTACTTTTCTTCAGCATTTTTTTCTCTGCTCGCAAATTACCATTAACTGAGAATATTCTTTTCATTCTCTGAAGCAGACAATATTCAGTGAGATTTCAATTTAATTTAGAAAGACCCCTGAGAAATCATTCCACACTCACTTGTTTCCCATGAAAACAATTCAAGCTCACTCCTTGGTGTTCTAAGCTCAAGGGGGTCGATTTTAGATATTTTATACTATGTTTACACTAGTAAAATGTTTACAGGCAGACAGCATGAACAATTTCCCAGAATCATCTGTTAAATAAAATTATTAGAATGCATCCTAGGTTTAGTAAGAGACAACTAGTATTCTAACAGGTAATGCTAAGGCATGGCACACTCAGCACAGGTCAGGATCTTTTCCCATGAGAAACATGGACAAGGCTGTCCTGTTGTGAGGAGGAAGTGCATTTAGTAATCACAAGCTATGCCATGGCACTTATCCTGGAGGTTGAGATTTGTTCCATTCTCTTTACTGTAGAGATCAGCTGCACATATACAGGGCAGGGAGTCAGATGTGCCTGTTGGGGATGTGGTGGTCAACACAGTGAAAGATGGAACAGGAGTGAGTTGCCATGAATGATACCTGATCTTGAACAACTGTGTTTTTTACTAGCAAGGACCAAGATATATCTGTTGGACATGCTGGAAAAGTAATGCCAAGGTCTCTGCATGTCAATTGTTTGAAAAGCAAGCTACATATCTTTCCTTGTGCACAAGAAAACAAATTCAGTCATGGTAGATGAATCTTAAACAGTGGAAACAAGATGTCTTGCAGATGAAAAATAAATCTGACAGTGGTTTTATGTTTAGTAACATCTTCACAGAAGACAATGCAATTACATGAGACAGCAAATAGTAGGCTGAATTCCTCATGAGATTGGCGTTACCTCTCTGTTATGTTGTTTTAAGCAGTTCTAAAATTCTTTTTCCAATAGTATGTGTATTACTGAACCACAACAAAATATTTTTCCCTTTCCCTTCCCTTCCCTCCCCTTCCCTTCCCTTCCCTTCCCTTCCCTTCCCGCCCCTTCCCTTCCCTCCCCTTCCCTCCCCTCCCCTTCCCTCCCCTTCCCTCCCCTCCCCTTCCCTCCCCTTCTATTCCCTTCCCTTCCCTTCCCTTTCCTTCCCTTCCCTTCTCTTCCCATCCCTTCCCTTCCCTTAGTTACAATGATTGGCATTGGTCCTAGTGAAGGATGCTACCAAAAGGCACCCTTTTTTCCCTGGAACTTTCCTTCTTTACTATTCCAACAAATCTGCATTATAAAAGTGGGAGGCAACTCTATTAACCCCAATAATCTCAACATTTATCAGCTACCAAGAATTTAATCATTTGCCAAAACAGATCAATCACAATTCTGTATTTCACACTCTTCTATCCTGAAACACCAGCCTCAGAAGGTCAGGCTTCCTGGGTCAGGAAAGAGGGTCAGACTTGGAGACTTGGAACAAAACTTCAGAGCTAGGAGTCTTATCTCTGCACCTGCAGTACAGCATGCCTGGTAAACTGGATCCTATATTCACAGCTTCATGGAATTGCATCAGGAGCACTGAAGTTTCTGTGATGGGAACAAAGTACACAAACAGGAACTGGACTGAAACCAACTACATATTTCACTGGGTAACGTCAATGATAAATCACTACGTTTGGTAACTAGATTTTACAGAACTATGAATCTTGTATGTGCTGAGAAGAGAAGATTTAAAGTGAAATGAGATACAATGTGGTAGGAAAGAATTTCACATGGCTGCCACTAGTAAAAATATAGTTTGATTCTATTGTCTAAGAACAAACATGAAGTTTTCCAGGGTATAAATAGAGTCGGTGCAGTTCTGTGTTTACAAAAGGGGAAAAAAAAATGTTCTAAGGTTAGTTAATATAAAGTCCATAAGTTCACTGTCAATCAAATCAGCTTCTTTTGACTGTGTATCAAATGTATGCAGACTGCTCCAGTTTCAGGCTTATTGGTTTGGGATTTTCCAGTGCTCTGTGCTGCTTGATCAGGAACACATGAGACCATAGAAGTGTCAAAGGATATCATTGGCAATAACCCAGTAGCAAATCTTTCCTCTTTTCTTGCACGGTCCATTTAATTGAACACTCATATCAGTGGCAGATTCATTGCAAAACACATTTTTCATTTTTATGTCCTTTTTATGAAAGCCGTAAAGTTATATTCTTAAAAGACTTTGGCTAAAAAAATCATGTGAAAACAAATGACATTTACTTTTCCTAAGCTTGGGGTGAAGTAAGCGATTAGCATTGTGGGTATTCCTGAATCTGATGCATTTTTATTAACAGTTCTGTTTACAAGCTATTACCAGATGTCTGATATAAAATGCATTTTTGAAAGATTAAATTCAAAATACCTGCTACGTTTATGAAACTGGGAGTGTCCAACTATTCTTATAGGACACATTGGAGAATACTGAAGAAAAAGCTGGCTGGTAAATTGTTTTTCCTAATTTTTCCCTTTTTATGCCAACCTGAGTATTTTGTAAGTACAGTACAGAACCAGGAGCTTTCTGTCCACTAATAGGTTCTTAGAACACCAGCACTATTTGAAGTGGTCCAAGCTGATTAAAAAAAGCAGGGCCAGACCTGAGTCCCCATTTTTTATGGGAGAAAAATTCCCACTGACGTCAATGAGAGTTTTGCCTGACAACAAAATAAAGGAATTGGCCCCAGATAATATCTCCAAAGGGGGCTTCACTTGCAGCACACAGCTGGCTCTCATGAGCCAGATCTCGAGAATTACATTATTCTTCCCCCACCCCATGAACTTACTGAGAGCCAAATCAAGAATAATACCTTTGCTCCAGGAAGTGAGGTTAAAATGCAAGCCACACGTTCTGAACGTGCATGCACAGATTACAATCATGTCATTGTTCTCAGAAGAAAAGGCCACCATGCTCGCTACAGTAAAAATAAGGAAATTCACAACAGGGTTGTCAAAGAAATATAGATGCATAAAAGTCAGCAATGAAACGACCTATTGGTAGATCCAAAAAGACTTAGGCCCCTTGTTCAGTTCAGTTCACTTTATCCAGCAACTTCTTCGTACAATATACAGAAACAGTTCTCAGAATGTAAAGGACAAGGGTTCCAGAAATTGCCTGTATCTCCCTCTTTCTCTCTGTCCCAATGGGTCTTGGCTCCCTTTTTTTGCATTTCCTCGGTCAAAATGAACTCAGATCGCTTCTCCTTGCTCTCCCACAGCCAAGGATTAAGGCATTCTAGTGAGAGATCTGAATCTGCCCAAATGTAGGTTCTTTACATGTTCAGTCTGCAGGAGCATCCAGTTAGCTTATTTTATGGAAGAAAATGGGGAGAGTGCCTGTGCTCTAAATTTATAATAGAAATGGCCAACACAGAAGAACTTTGTGAGGAATTCCTTTGTCAGTACATTTTGAGCAGGTCCTGATCTCTAGATTAGTCTGTTCAGTGTACTTTAGTGAGGAGGCGTCAAAGTACTGTACCCTAGCTGAGTTTATGAGCAGCGTTTGCCCTAGGCCACAAAATTCACAGAGGGGTCCTCATTCAACAGAAAAGTTGTGAAAACTCAATTTTTTCTCCCTTCTATACACTACCAGATTGGATGAGAAGAAAACAAAGTAAATGAGCCCATATATATCATCTCTTTATAATAAGATCCTCTCCCCAAATGGAAAGTGCTGAACCACTGAGCCACTTGTTTTTTGTTAGTGCTAAGCCCCTACAGGATGCTGCAACCCTTGCCAATGAGAGTAACTTCCCTTTTTTTATCATCTATGTTTTCTTCTAGAGTTTCTTTAATTTGGATGGGTTTTCATCAGGTCTTCACTGTGCAATGAATACAGTGTGACTTTTTTTTCCCAACACCCCAACACAAATCCTAGAATGAAATACGGGTTTGGGTCTATGCAATCTTCACAGTGGTGTTTCAGGAAGCAAAATGCAGAGTGTGCATTGTACAGAACGCAGCCTGCTTTTGATTAATAAGTCTGCTGAGTAATTATTTATTTTTCTCTCTGATCTTCTTCTGACATCAGCTACAATATTATTAGAGCATCTATGGAAGAGTATAGGTCAAAACTATGAAAGGAAAGGAGAAGTGAGAACCCTTTTTAAAGGTCACTGAGAACCCACCTAGAAATTTGAATGTCTTAAATATCAGAATGTGCATCAGGAACAGCTTATCACTGTGAGTCAGAAATGCTGCTAGGAACAGAACCTTAGTGATTCAGCCACATGCCAATGTGCTACACGGGAGCTGCTGCTTTTAGGGCCCCTCAGTCATCTTCTTAGCGCTCGGGCTATGTCACTGTGGATTAAAGCAAGGCACTGCATTTATTTCAGCAATTGAATGGACTGCTATCACTGTAGCACTAATACTTCCCAGGTCAGGAAGAGGATCATATAGGCACAGTCCAAAGAGTAAACACAACACATCCCACACAGCTGTGTTCAACACCACTGTGAGGCCATTCTTGTAGAGTCCAAAAAGCTGGTGTATCAGCTTTTTGTGTCTCCAGTTTTTGTGTCTCCAGTTTTGTGTCTCCTTTCATCAAAATGGATGAGGGTGTGCACTGCCCCATCATCCAGATCATTAACAAAGACGCTAAAGTCTTCTTTCTTCTATGGAGAGATGCAACTCTTCTCTCCATAACCCTAGAAATGCTTGACGTTTTCCAAACTACAACGTGATTCTCAGGATCTATTGATGAATTCTCAGCAAGTGAACAGGTTTAAAATTAGGTCCTAGTTAAGATTAGGTATCTGCCAGGGAGAAAATACAATTAGTATTAGTATTAGAGTTAGATTTTGAAAACAAATGCAGAAATTTCCCTGACATTGAAATGGTTGTCAGAAGAGCTGACATATTGGTCTCCTAAAGCTGAAGCAATAGTACATGATTAAACTTAGCCAGGCTTCCTTCACAGTGTACTCTTTGCAGGAAAAAACCTCTTGTCAGCTTTCTGGAGTTGGTGAGCCTATGCTGCAGTAGAGTTGGGTGACAGCCAGAAAATGATTGTCTTCAGAGGATTGTGGGTAATGCCTTGCTAATTAACTATAATGGTAACCTGGTAATGGTTAATAGTGGGTTCGGCATTGCTTTCCCATCTGTCAGATGTTATCCGTTCAAGGAGAAGAATATTTGTAAGGTGATTTCACTTATGGTTTCAACATATTCTAAATGAACAATCTGTGTTCTCCCACAAATGGTACTGTGTTGGATAACACAGTTGACAAGGTTTCATAAATCCTTTTCCAAGCTCAGTTTAATCGCCATTCAATTTTCTTTTGTTTCTATTAACCCAGGTAAATAAATAGAGTGAACAGGCAATTTTGAACTGTGATCTATGGCATGGTCCCCTATATACTGGCACACATGGAATTCTTGCAGATCACAAATCTGGGAGAAACATCTCTGTGTCCTCCAAGAAAATGTCATCAAACCTCTGAAGGAATCCATGTTTATACTTCCCATGGTGCACTATGGCTTCACATTAAGAACAGGCAGAATCTAAAGCAGCAGAGAGGGTGGGAAGAAGAGGACTCTCTGAGTCCTCCTCTTTCCAAGTGCTAACATTGCAATATATTTAAACTAAGATATTGTATGATGAAAGTGATTCTCTTCCCCCCATCCCCCAATCACTCTCTTATCTATGGAAACACTATATTTGTTATTTATTATAAAATGATCTTCCATTGTTTTGGTTTACTACCTAATGCCCCATAACCCTGCTAATGAAATGCATACTTCACGATTCCACGTTTCACTTTTTCTCTGTGATGAAAATCCCATCTAGTTTTTAACTGGCAAAGTGTCACCACAAAAAAAAAAAAAAACCCAAAACAAAAAACAAACAAACAAACAAACAAACAAACCAACACCCACAGATTTTGTTGAGATTCTTAAAGAAGCATAAAAAAAAATCAAAGCTGTTATATGATAGAAAGAGGCTATGAGTCACTTTTCATAGAAAGTTATCTATGTTGTCCTATGCTGGACTGTGCTCTGATCTGTCCATTTAACATGTTTATAGAGGAGCTAGATGAGCAAGAAGACAGCACTGCTTGCAGATCATATAAAATAAAACAAAGTAGCCATAATAAAGATGAATGCAAAGAATTACAGAAGAATTTCAGATTATTCTAGGGCTAAGAGAGGAAATATATTTTGAAGTTTAGTATTGACAAGTGTAAAACAATTGATATAGGAGAAAGTACCTTATTATTCATTCATTGATTAATTCTCAGTGTTAAGGAAATCAGTTCTGGAGTGACAATGAGTGGCTACCTACAAAAGCAGTGTAATGCTCAGTAATGGTCAAAAAGACTGCTATGCTAGAATGCTAGAGAATGCTAGAGAAATTTTTTAAGAATGAAATATATCAATATGTGTTCAATGCAACATGTGGTTCTGGTTCCTGGAACGTATCATAAGAAATAAAGAAATTAGAGAGAAAAATATAAGATAGCAACAGTTTCCATGCATGGGCAGATCAGGAACAGTAGGGCACTCTTAATCCACGACAGAATCCCAAAGCTTCAGAGGAAAGTATTGTGGGGAGGTTTAGTGCAGTACATTGAGTTACTGGCCCAGAGAAAAGCACATCACTAATAGCTACAATAAGCAATGATCCACAGAGACCTCTCTCTCATGGCGACTGTAATCTACTGAATGTCAGAGACTGGGAGAGTATAATGGGGAAAGATAACAATACTTGCCTTGTTCTTGCATTTTTCTTTAAGTATGTTGTCTCAGGCATCAGTCATTGGTGATGGTCCGGACTAAAGTGGTAGTTTATCTACTCTTAGGATCTCCTAAGAAGAAAATCTATTCATCTCCCTTTGGATGAGGGTTTCTACAGTGCAGTAAACTACATCTGAAGTTGTCACCAGAGGCTTTCATTATGTAGAGAATTAGGCATTTTTACAACATGATTCACCCAAACTAGTTTAGACACCTACTTTGGAATGAGGTGAGTCACACTCCACAAACGTTTGTTTCTCTCCATTGACTACAAAGGGACTCAAAAGCGATTATTTTTATTGTAGATGTTTTTATTTAGTGAGAGGAATTTAATCTACTATATTCATTATTTTTCTTTACTACAAGTGAAATAGAAATGGCTGGGAATACAGAAGAACAGCAGCAAGGCCAAATAAGCACTGTAGACATACATTCACAATGACTACCCAAAATATATTTTGTAGTATGATTTCCAGGTATTCAGAAGTGAAGCAGATGGTCTCTTGTGGCAGATCAAATCTAAGTATGGAAAAATTCCAAAAGGTAATCTGTTACTACTGCCTCTACTATGCAATGGAGAATTTTTTGCTGCCCTTCTTGTCAGAAGATCTGTGGTACAATGAAACAGTTCCCAGGTATCATGAAAAGCATGAGAGCAATTCATTCTGATGGAGGTCACCAGATAGCACCTATTACAAGTTTTACTGAGTTTTATTTGCATGTTAATCGTAAAAGGCAGTGATGACGGAAGAGTGTCTTGCTATCACTATATGCAGTAGATCTCCCAGGAATTCTTTTTCCCACAGTAACTAGAGATGTTACCTGCGGGTACCTTGCCAACACACAGGCTGTAGCTAAATTTTACAATGCAAACAAGCAAAGCATCCCAAATGTAAGCCTGACCTCTGTTTTAACCAAAACTTTCTACTTAAAATCACTGGGGCTTTGCTTAAAGCTGTGACAATAAGGTCAGGTTCACAGAATTTCCAGTTTCATTGGTGGTTCATATTTCTCTCATGCCTGAGTTAAAGGCAAAAAGGGTGACACTCTCTTTCAGTCTAAAAGAGAGTAGGTTTAGATTAGATGTTATAAAGAAATTCTTTACTATGAGGGTTGTAAGGCACTGGAACAGGCTGCCCAGAGAAGGTGTGAGTGCCCCATCCCTGGAAGTGTTCGAGGCTGGGCTGGATGGTCTGGTCTAGAGGGAGGTGTCCTTACCAATCACAAGGTAATGGAACTAGATGATCATTCAGATCCCTTCCAACTCAAGCCATTCTATAATCAACGTTTTATTTCTTCTGGATTTTCTTAAAAAGTTGAAAACTAAGTAATTTTCATATGCTCTTGCTAGGTTTTTGGTGTTCTGGAACCACACTCTGGAATTCTCCACCCTTTTGTTTGGGTGGGAGACCCAGGTGGAACTAGCTACCACAGCCTTTGGCATCCCTGAAGCTTTGGCAATCTGTTTCGGCTAAATAGATCAACAGGGTGGAGATAGCCCCTAAAGCTTCAGATTGTTCTTCAAAGTTAAAATGTCACCAGCAATTTCTATCAACATGTATCAACAAAATCTGATCTGCCAATGTCCAAAGAGGTCAGTGACAGTGAAATGGAGAAAAATGGGGAAAGATTTTGTCTGTTGCTGCCCCAAAACAAACCTTCAAAGGAGGAATTAGTAATGATAAGGAGAGTGTTCTGGACTATTGTGTTGGCTGCTCCACCAGTGGCAGGGAGTCTGAGGCAAATGCAGAAGAGGTGTGGCTGAGCCTTGTAGACATGTATGATGTGACTCCAATGTTTATGGAAAGAGTACCGCAGCCAGACATTTGGAATTTGGTGAGCATACTCAGCTGCAAATAGCAGTTCTTTCAACAGGAAAATAGGTTTCATACTAGACATTCTGGACCTTAACTTTCTCCCTCGACTTCTCTGTGCTCTGTCTTTCTAATTCAGACTCTTCTTCCACTGCTTACACTTTGTAAAACACATGCCTCAAATGCTTTCAAGATAGGAAAACTAAGAAACTGCCAGATGCAGTAGGAAGCACACCAGATAACTTATTTCATTCTCCATCTATAATATGGTTCTTAAGTTAATCTTATTGGAAAAACATCTTTTTATGCAAATTACAATTCCAGTACTTACGTAATACAAGGTAATGATAACTCACTTGGGGATAAATTGTATCAGAGCATTCTTGGTCATTCATCCCAAATGCCTTCTCATTTCTTTTGAAGCCTTAATGAATAGAATGAAGACTGTAAGGTCATTCTCCAAGTTTATTCTAACCTAATCCTGTCATACCAGAGATATCACAAAAATTCTTTGCACAGAAGCCCACAATCTTTGTTCGTCAAGCATCAGATGTGGCTACGTGGTGTTTAATTTTCATTTAGTTACTTAAAAACTACAACATTCATATATTCAAGTAGCAAATATCTTTTATTAACAAGGCAGACAGATCACAGATGCCTGTCTAAATGTAAAGTATTTGTTTGAGAACACATATTCACAGTTTAAAGAAAGTCTTATGGAAGAGGTGGTTTGTTTAAAAATGGGACAAGGTGGGATATTAATAGGGATTATGGAAAGACTACAGTGACTATGGAAAAGAGAAACTGACATTCCTGCTACTTTTATATACTTTCAAGGTCATCCAACATAACCATTTCCTTTTTTATTTTAAAGTCTCTGGCGCTTTCTGTCTAGAATCCTGCTGAGCTTATAGAATATGAGACTAACTTTGTTCATCCAAGTTGGTTCATTCATGATTTCAGCACTGAAACATAAAATAAAAATTTAAAAAAATAAAATAAAAATGGTACTGGCTGCACATGTCTATATAAATGAATTTACATTTTGAACCTAGCAGTATGAGCTTGCATACCCCTAAATTAGGTGAGAATTTCTGTCGCATAAATAGCTGTCTGAGTATATTCACCTGAAAGACCCAATGCAGTGTGCAGACTAGTTAACCTACCAATATAAAAGGACATACCAATTTTGTGTACCAATTACATTTGCACTAAAAGTTAGATTTTCCATTCTAGCCGGTCTGTATTTGAGATAGTGGAGAGAAAGGCTGAAAAAAAGCCAATCAAACCATTGATTTCACCTCCTTAATCGCAGGAAAGCAGTATTTAGAAACAGATCTTTTTATTTTCCAACTGAATGAAGAGACTCAGTGTCACCAGCATCAGGCTGCTCCATTGACCCCAACCCCACTCACTGTCCACACATGGCAAATGAGTTCAGTTTATTCCAAGGACAGAAATGTGACCAATGCATAAGACTCTTCCATACCTGCATGATCTTCAGGAGGCATGCAGGTAATAAACTTGCTGTGAGAAAATCTGTTGGTTATTTTAAATTCACTGGTTATTTACATTCACAGTTTATGACTAATTATGGATGTGAGTTCTCTGGTAATTTTAAATTTATTTTACATCAGATAGCGGTCAGAAGGATCTAATTCAAACCAGTTCTAGGTAAGGCATGACGCACATTTAAGAAGTTGCCCTGGATATATATTGCAATATGAAGACTTCTCTTTTCTTTCCTACAATTTTATTCAGTCTTATAAAAAAGTGCTAGCACATCTCTATTGCAATTCTGTATTTAAGGGCTTGGTAAACGCTTCTGTTTATAAATGTTGGTTTTAGAGTTTTAAAGATCAACCAGAAGAATTCTCCTCTCCATATATGGCACTTGTCTGGCATAACTGAATGTTAGGAAGAGAATACTTTTTATTAACTTCCAAGTTAATAATATTTGCAAGTAACTAAACCCTAACAGGATTTTTAAAACGTAAGTTGTATGAACTCAGTCTTGTACAGTCGAAAAGGGCTACATCTTAGAAACAAAATATAGCAGTTGGTTAATCCAAACGTGTACTACAATAATAGTCCACAACTCTAAAAAATGTTTGTTGGATATTCACCTCACTGATGGCTGAAAGAACATTTTGAAAAGCAGAGCAAAGTCAGGTTGGAAGTTATGAGGAGAGACAGAGACATGCTCAAGTGGCATAGACCTTTCCAAAAGCTATGCTCATTAAAATTACCAGATGATCTGAGATTTTGCCTATTAAAAAAATCGTAAGCATAATCTAGTCAATCTTTGCACAACTTCTTGTGATTAGATTTTTTTAATAGTACAGTCCAGGGGATGTGCCTGGCATTAGCAGTAATGAACAGACACAGCTCTTGCTTTTAACCACACACAAGGCAGAGATGATATGTCATGTTGCTCAGCAGGAGAGGTGCCTGCTGCCAGCCACAGGATCTCATGTAGGGTTTCAGATAGTGTGCCTGTTTCACATTCTTCCACTACAACACTGGAAAAGAGTTAATTTCCAGAGTGGAAGAGAAAGAGAAAAACACTGCCTTAGTGAAAATGCAAGACAAATGAGCATTCAAAAAATTTGCAAACAAATACAGAGGCTAAGTTCTTCAGTCAGGAACATCCAGACCAGTTTGGCTGTTAGAGCAATGACCAATTGCTCTAAAGTTCTTAAAAGATGTTTATAGTTCTTTACCCAGTGAAACTATTATTGATCTTCCATTCTAGTTATTGTCATAAAAAATGAGCATATGTTAAACATGATGTTACTGACAGCTTATGTATCATTTTACATACTTGGCATAGTGTCAGCCTGTTTCAATTACCGAGGTCCTTAAGAAAAACCATGAAGTCACTGAGGAAATTACAGACAGCCAGTGCATTACAGACAACAAAACACTTAGCAATTATCATTTTCAACAGGATATCAAGACCTGTATCAATACTATCACGGGTTCTTTAACAATTTTAGCATTACACAATAATTGCGTTTTTTCCTTGCTATAGGAAGATGCACCTAAAAATAGGAAGAGAATGGTCAGGCAGGGAGTAGCCAGAGTGGGACTGCCCACTTTGGAACACACCAGGAGCCGCAGGCAGTCCCTGTTCAAGCCAAGCAGTGGCTTTCTGGCAGGCACTAACATGTGCATTGTCAGTGACAGTGCTGTCGACCCCCTAGCCTAGGTGATAGTAAGGGAAGGCAGTAGGGTTTGTTCAGGCAGACCCATTGAACCCAGTGAGAATGGGCTGACAGTGACATGGTCATCATGAGGCCTAAGGTACAATCTGAGCCTGCCCTGTGCTCCTGGGCATGCAGGTAGGATGACGTCCTGGCCAAGCTGCTTGGGGCATGCACCACTATTTGATCTGAACACATGGTGATCTGAATCATGACATTTCCTTTCATTCTTCTCCTAGAGAATTTATTTTAAAATCTCTCGCAATTTTGTCTCTGATCCTGCATGAAACAAACTGTTCCCTGTATCACTGCAACATACATCTCCAAATACAGGTGAATGCAACTGTCCAGTAAGCACCAAGGACAGCCTCCCTGTCTTAGAAATAATAGCTCACCTGACCCATCATACCATCAGTTGTGTCTTCTTAAACTTCTGCATCGTCATAGAATCGTGGAATTATAGAATGGTTTGGGTTGGAAGGGACCCTTAAGATCAGTTAGTTCCACCTCCCCCCTGCTATAGGCAGGGACACTTCCCCCTAGACAAGATTGCTCACAGCTCCCTTCAGCCTGGCCTTGAATGCTTCCAGGGAGGGGACATCCACAAAATGTCTGGGCAACCTGTTCTAGTCTCTCACCAGCCTCACAGTGAAGGTCTAAACCTACTTTCTTCCAGTTTAAAACCATTTCCCCTTGTCCTATCACTACCTTCTAAAAAGTCCTTCCCCAGCTTTCCTGTAAGTCCTCTTCAGGTTCTGGAAGGCTGATATTATGGTCTCTTCAGAGCTGCCTTCTCTTCAGGCTGAAAAGACCCAGCTCTCTCAACCTGTCCTAACTGGGGAGGTGCTCCAGCCCTCTGATCATCTTTGTGGTCCTCCTCTGAACCTTTTCCAACAGCTCCATGTCCTTCTTGTACTGGGGGCTCCAAAACTGGACACAGTACTCCAGGTGGGGTCCTACAAGAGCAGAGTAGAGGGGCAGAATCACCTCCCCCGACCTGCTGCTCACGCTGCTCTTGATGAAAACTAGGATACGGTTGGCCTTATTATTATATGGTGGTCCTGTGATCAGGCAGTCTTTCTGCATCTGCTCAGCCACAGCTTGGCACGTACGCATGTTTCAATGACTCTGTCGTCTCCAGCTACTGAACTCCTAGTTTATAAAATTCACCCATTTTCATCTAGCAGAATAATTCCAAAGTAATCCTATACATCCTGTACAATATTCCAATCCTGCTGGTTATTGGCAATACTTTTCAACTGTATGGCATCATGAAACTTTGTGATCACCTTCCAGATCTTTGTGCCAATTTCAAGTACTAAATAAAATCTGTCCCTAAGCATTGATCTCAGCATTATGTGCTGCTGGGGGCTGCCTACCACATTTATAAATACCTTAGAAATATCAACATTTGCTCAGTGAATGCATCAGGGCAATTCATGTCTAGTAAAATTATTTCAACATAAAAGTTGAGGGATCACACTCAATATATAAATCCATTCTTCAAAATCTTTTCACAGAATAATGTCTCTGCAATTTCTACCCCAGCTTGAATATTTTTACTTAAATCTACTCTTTTCTAGTCATACTGCTTTTTCTTTTTGTTTTACAGCGTTTAGAATCTAAACATTCATTTACCTTTCTTTCCACTTCAACATATACTTCTCAGTGCATTTGGCTCCATTATGCCTCTTTTTTTTTCCCCGTAATAAATGAAATTGTGTAATACACCAACTGTGTAATGCACCATTGTGTAATGCATTTGTTCATATTCCTTTACTTTCTTTTTGAAGTCCTTTACCTTACATATTTCAATTTTTACCCATTTTGTTTCTTCCTGATTTCATACAATTCCCTGACAAGATTATGTGTAATCCTTCTAACTTTTTAACTGCATCACCCACTTGACTGTGAGTCTATTCAATATTAATACTTTCTGTTTTTTAAAATATTCTTCTGTTTTACAATAGCTTTCTACAATTTAACTGGAGTTTTGCTACTCCTTACCAAATTTCACTATTGCTTTGAAACTAAAACCAAAATCAGAGATCATCAGTGTCTCTCAATCTTCTCTCTGCATATATTTGTTTAAAAGTCTCTTTGTGAACTAACAATTTAGTTCCATAAACTGGAACTTATAGACCTTCAGAGCAGCTCAATACTTTGTGTTATCATAAACTGTCCTTATTTCACTAGAAAAGGCAGCAGTTCTACTGATATCCTCTGCTTTGCTTCTATAGGCTAAGATAGAAGTATAGCTGGGATAGTGGCAACATAGCAATGCTGTTTTTGTTTTTCCCATCATCAAGCCTTTTTGCCAATTTATCTCTACTTCTTTCTGTCTCAGAGCTTAAGAAACAGAATGTCTACAAGTCTGTCAATTCTTCTCAGTGAAGAATGGCAGTCACTTAAAACAGTTTATTGTCCATGAAGGTGGTTCTTCATTTTTTTTGAAACTCATTTTGTCTCCTCTATGTTTCTTTTTCAAGTCATGACTATTGTCTGTTTTCTACTTCTGGCAATAAACTACATCTATTCTTCATACTCATGCCTTATTTTCTTATACCAGCACTGTTTTCCTCTCTTCCTCCTTCTTCTTCCTTCTATGTTCCTCCTTCTTCTTCTTCCTTCTATCTGTTTTCTTTCAAATGGCGTCCCTCCTACTTCTCTTCTGATAGGTGGTCCCTCTTGTTGGTGGATGTTCTTCATCCTTTCCATCCAGCTCTGTTTTCCTCATCTGCATCTTCAAAATTTATTTGAACTCCTCCGTTGTGTCATCTTCTTTTCCACCACATCCCAACATCTATCCCTGATATTGGACTTGATCTATGGTTGCATCTCCACTTTCAGTTCTAAAAGTGCTAGCAACACCTCAGCCCAAAGAACTTTAAATTAGAAATGGTCTAAAGGATAATACTCATCCCATAAATTCTGCAGTCAGCAATCTTTGCCTCCTCTCTTCCTTAGGGCAATAACATCTTCAGTTTCCAATCCTTAGCATGAACAAAAAATCTGGACAAAATGCAAACTATACCACACAATACTGTTCTTCATCTTCTTCAACTCTTTTTATATATTGATCTGTTCTATTAATTAGCAGAGAGAGCACAAAGAGTGATCTGCGTAAGTAATAAATAATGGTTTTCAAAAACTGTTTTCCATTTTTTTCTTATCCTAGTGAAGTAAAAGTTGTAATTACTTGAGGAGAAATCATAACTGTGATTTGTTAGTTTTTGTTGGCATCACACCCAAGCAGCACATTTTTTCTCACCTGCTCTGTAGAATAGCTAGCATCACAGAATCACAGAATTTTAGAGTTGGAAGGGACCTCTGGAGATCCCTCGGTCCAACTCCCTGCTAAAGCAGGTTCCCTGCAGTAGGTTACACAGGAATGTGTCCACATGGGTTTTGAATACCTCCAGAGAAGAAAACTGCAACCTCTCTGGGCAGCCTGTCCCAGTGCTCTGCCACATTAAAAGAAGCTTTTCCTCATGTTCATATGGAAATTTCTGTGTTCCAGCTGGTGTACATTGCCCCTTTGTTCTGTCATCAGGCACCACTGAAAAGAGCCTGGCCCCACCCACTTGACTGTTGACTTTTAGATATTTGCAAGAATTGATAAGATGTTCCCTCAGTCTTCCTTTCTCCAGGCTGAACAGTCCCAGCTCTCTCAGCCTTTCCTCGTAAGAGAGATGCTCCAGGCCCCTAACCATCTTTGTCACACTCCACTGAATCCTCTCTAGAAGTTCCCTGTCTTTCTTGAACTGAGGAGCCCAGAACCGGGCACAGTGCTCCAGATGTGGCCTCACCAGAGTAGAGGTGGAGGATCACCTCCCTCGACCAGCTGGCCACACTCTTTTTAAAGCAGCCCAGGATACCACTGGCCTTCTTGGCCACAAGGGCACACTGCTGTTATGTACCAGGACACTTAGGTCTTTCTTAATGGTCTGCTAATTAATAGTAATCTACTAAGAAACAGATACTAGGACAATATTTAGAGAAGTCTGGGACACTCTACTGCTAATACTGAGGGATGAGGACCTATGCAGAAACAAGAGAAATCAAGAAAGGTCTACATAAGTGTAAGAATCAATCATCTTTGTCTTTTCTCATCCTCAGCTCAGAGGAATTATTAGTCGACTCCTGACTTCTACTGTGAGCAGAAAACTTCAATCTAAAGTTTATATTCTAGTAGAATGAGCCACAAAGACTTGAAAAAAAAAATTAGTATAAAGTGCCTTCGTCTTCTTGCTTGCAAGCCTTTATGCCTTTTTCTCTTAACGCACCCAGAATCTCCTCATTTTAAATTTTGAGAAATTAGTAAGCAATGCTACTTAACAAGGAAGGCATGAAGATTTTTTTCTTCTCTCAAAAGGAGCTTGTTTTGAATACAGCACAATGATGTTAATGTGTCCATCAGCCTGCTGTGTGACTAAAATAACTGCATCCTTACAGCTCCTGTCATAGGAACTGACATAGGAATTGAGCAGATAGCTTTCTAAAAAGAGGGAAAGAAAGAAACTGCCTTGTTCGTTAGAGAAATTGCTGCTATTTAAATCCTTGTATTGAATATTTACTGAAAAACTGCTTTGAACAGTATTGATCATGGAAAATGAATTCATTGCAAAATTGAATATGCAGGTCTCCTATTAAAAATAAATGAGATTAATCATAACAAGGGGCCTGTGTAAATCTGGTTTGCTCACATATTAACACACTCACCACGTAAATATGTAAACAGCTACATTGATTAGCAGGAAGTAGGGACCCAGACCCAGAATTTAAATAGAGGGACTGTGGGAGGTTATGTGTAATCTGAAATGATTTAATATTTTCTGTCATTTAATGAATTTGGATAATTATGGAATTGGGGAAAGTATCAGGCTATTTTGTATGAAAAGACAATTGCATCAAGAAGGCACACTTGGAGCCCCATGCTGAGTAATAAACCACCCATACAGTTTCCATTTTTGACTGCTTGCTTTTGGGGGATGTGTGAAATAAGCTGCAGATGACAGCAAAATGCACAGACTTTGGTAGCTTCTTTCCAATGAATACATTTTCCTGGACACTCGCTGCTCTGAATTCTTACAGTGTGAAAATAAAAAGAAACAGTTGTGCAGTTTAACTGAGGTTTCGTTTGAAAGAATTGCATGATGGATTCATTACTGAGATGGCAAGTACAGCTCAATCTACTCAATATGGAATTTTCTTTTTCCATTCTCGAGATATAACAGGATACAACAGGCAGAGAAATAGGCACTTAGTCACTGGTTTTTTACAAATCTTTTTAATTCTCTTATTGCCCAATCTTGCAGTTGTGAACATGCCAGAATTTCTGTTGCCATAATTCCTGTAAGAGCAGGCATGTGAAATATAATGAAACATGGAACTTGTGAAATATAATGAAAATGACCTTTAGCTGCCTTCCATGGACTGCCATCCATGAAACTAGAAATCAAGAAAAATAGTAACAAAAATAATGTGAAATTTGTTTAAAGACACTATCTAGTGGCTAACTCCATGTGTTAATGATTGGTCTGATTCACAGCATCATTGCATCATTTTATTTTCCAAAACAGTTACCAGCACAGACATTGCCACTAACAGAGTAGGCTTTCCTATATACAACACTTGCTTTAAGGAACTAAATTCTGAGTTCTTTTCTGAATGGTTCTCAGTGTTCAAGTCTAAGTTCCCAACAAAACATAGAATGTGACGTGAAGCAAGAGGCTTACCTCTGGATTCAGAGCCTTGGAGTTACCTTTTTAATGACTGAAAATTTCCTCTATACAGGCTGGTCCATGCACCTGTGCCCTAGGAGAGGAGAACTTGCCTCATCTTTCCCCTGCTGTAAAGGAGTCCCATATTTTTCCCCCTGGATATTTTTGTTGTTGTTGTTGCTCTATGAGACGTTTATGGATGTCCAGAATGTCCTCTAAACTTCCACCTTCCCCCAGGAGAATTTCCCTACCTTTATATTCCAGAATCATGGTCTTTCGTTCACATCTCTCTTCAGTGCTAAAACTACACAGGTTATGTCTTACAACAGCCTTATTTACGTGAACATATATTTGGATGAACTCCAAGTACTCTTATGCAATAAGACACACTGATGATGAGTAATAGGATGAAAGAGAAATACAAGAACTTACAAAAAGGATGTAAAATGACTATTGCGAAATTTTCTATTGGTCATCTTGCACCCTTTTCAAATACAGCAGAAACAGGACCAAAGCCAACTATATAAAAAATAAAGCTACTTTTTCCAAGTGAAACCAGCAGAATTTGACTGGTAACATTCAAAACTTGAGCAATATCAATACTATTGTAGAAAATCAATCAAATCTTCAACCTTCCAAAAAAAACCCAGCCATTTCTTGAAGTCATTCAGAAATACGACTGGTTGATCGACAATGAAATATAATCATAAAAGCATTAGGCAGTATACTTTTATAAGTGATGTCACCAGTGTAAAGTATCTCCAGATTCTGACTTCCTAATTAAACTTCCATTAAAAATAATTCAGTATTGTACCTTGCCAAAGCTCTTTGATCATTTGACTTTTAAAACCCCACAACTCCTCTGAAAATGACTGATATAATCATAGAATAGCTAAGGTTGCAAAAGACCACTCAAATCATCAGGTCCAGCGGTCAAACAGGAACCACCATGCCCACTGAACCATGTCTCTCAGTGCCAGATCTCCTGAACACCTCCAGGGATGATGACTCCACCACCTCCCTGTGCAGCCCTTTCCGGTGCCTGACCACTCTCTTGGAGAGCAAGATTTCCAAACGTCCAGCCTGAACCTCCCCTGGCTCTTGAGGCCTTTCCGTCTAGTCCCATTGCTATTTACATGGGAGAAGAGATTAACTCCCACCTCACCACAACCTCTTTTCACCTGGTTATAGAGAGCAATAAGGTTTTCCCTGATCTTCTTCTTCTGCAGACTAAACAAACCCAGTTCCCTCCGCCGCTCCCTGTGAGATCTGTGCTCCAGATCCCTCACCCGCTTTGTTGCCCTTCTCTGAACACACTCCAGAGCCTCGGTGTCTTTCTTGCAGTGAGGGGTCCAAAACCGAACACAGTACTCAAGGTGCAGCTTCACCAGAACTGAATACAGAAGGAAGATCACCTCCCTGCTCCTACTGTCTACACTATTTCTGATACAAGCCGGGATGCCGTTGGCCTTCATTGCCATCTTGGCACACTGCTGGCTTATGTTCAGCCAGCTGTCGACTTGCACCCCCAGATCATTTTTGCCACGCAGCTTTCCAACCACTCTGCCCCAGGTCTGTAGCATTGAGTGGGGTTGTTAAGACCAAAGTTTAGGACTCAGCACCTGGTCTGGTTGAATGTCATAAAATTGGCCTTATCCTATTCCTCAAGAAATAGGATAAAGACTCACACACACAAAAAAAGAGCTTTTCTCTGTTTCTCCTTAATGGTCCCCCTGTCTCTGCTGTCCTGGGAACTGTCCTTCTTGTGAACTATCTTTATGTTAGTACACTTCATAGACAATTAAAATCTGTACATTAAAAACTGCATAAACACCATTTTTAATACTTATGATAATGACCACTAAACCTTGAAAGACTTGCGAGACTTTCATCAGGCTTGCAGATGTATTGATCCATTCTCCAAATCAAAGGCTCTTTTCACCTTGTCCTATACTTTTCAGAGCATTCCTCTTCCTGATGGTAAGTTGTCTTATGCTTGATTTTAAAGACCCATAACTTATGCAAGTGTTCGGATATGTTTTGCACACGCCAAATACATTCTGAAAAAAAACTGGCTGCAGCTTCTTCTTCTCAATCTCTTGCCTTCATACATTTTTTATTAGTGTTGTAATCTAAATATAAAATGAGTATACCATTCACCTAGGCTAATCAGATCTGACTACATCTAAATGAAATTTGGGATTTTGCCCTGCATGAGGACATTGACTGCCTCCCCGAGGACATAATTTTACTGTTGAGGTTTATGATCAGGAAGACTAATCAGTCTTGTGATGCACTCTTCAGTATTTCATTATTACAAGATTTTTTTTTTTTTTTTTTCCTAACTGTTGAAAGAAACTGGAATTACAGCTCAGTGTTTTATAAACGTGTGATGGATAATTTCAAGTATTTGCTTTTCCTCATTTTACTTTAGGGACCAAAATTGTTTCCTAAGCAAAGACAGAAGAAAAATAAAAGTTATTTTATGAAGTGAATAAACTGTTTAATTGATTGTGTGACACCAGTGAGGGGAGTGCACAAATCCACCGTAATTCATGATGGAAAAAAATCACAATACATGAAGTGTTATGGTCACTTGCCTCACTCCTTCCTCAGGTGACCTACATTGAGAAATATCTGAGGAATCAAATTCTTTTCAAGATCTCTAAAATGCAGAGAGTTCAACCACACAGCACTCTCAGACAGTTTCTGAAAGAGTAAGAAAACTGTCTATAGTTTGTTTTCATGTTCAGTAGACCCTAGAAAAAGAAAAGAGAATTATACCATGATTTGATCTTATTTTTCTTTGTTACTCAAAAGTCAGAGTTATCTTCATTCATCTTGACCAATGAAAAATAGACCTACACAGAAACTATTGCACAAGATCCTGTGAGTAAAAGGCCTGAATTAACAGCACACTTTCACATCCTAGGATTTTTATATATTTTAAGAGCAGAAAGAGCACAGGGCAGATAATCCTTAAGTTCGTCCTTAATTTTAACCGAAGATCTGTTATCACTGCTTAGCACAGTACATAACTATGCTCTGAAGCCTCATATTGGACTGGTTCCTAACAGTGATACAGTTTAAATGTTTGAAGTTGATTCTGTTTTTGCACTTCGCAGAATCTCAGTTACTTATCTTCTGGGAAAATAAAATATTATTTCAGTACACCACCTGAAGCATTGCTGGCAAAGAAAAATAAGAAATACAGCTTATGCGAAAAGAGCAGCGCTTGCTGAGGGAATGATGCGTATAGAAGGGCTGAAAGATTATTATTAATTCACTCACATTTTCTTTGCAAGTCAGTCTTCACCATGGGACATGGCTGTGGACCACAGAGCAGAAAGACAATGTCTCATCCAAAAAACTTGCTCCAAAAGAATGATAAAAAGTTAGAGATGACAAAAATCCAGACAGTATTTCAGAGCTGATAAAAGTGAAACCTCTGCCTGCTCAGCAGTTACTGTTTCAGCACACGAGCGTCCTGTCCACTTTTTGCAGACATCAGCAAGTGCAAGTTGTGAAGAAAGATGCGAAAGATAAAAAATAGACCGCTTTTTTGAGTTTTACAAGGGATCCCTTCCCAGTTGTATGGGGAAACTTCAACTGACAAACATTCGTTAAAAACGCTAACAACTGTAAAAGCACATTGCAGTCAAATTATGTTGGATGACCACCAAAGACTGCAGCTCCCTTCCTTGGCTAACGTAAAATGTTGATAGGTAGCGCTACACAAGACTTCAATAAATTCTTTGCAGTCATTTGGGAAACCATCAAAGAGGAAGACATAATTTATAATATCCACTTACTGAATAGATTTTCTTTTTCTCCAGTATATTTCAATAACTTTCTTAACATTTTCATCATTTGATCATCTTTATGTAAGTTTCTTTTGCTCTGTTGTCTCAACTGAAAAATCCGAAATTCTACTTTACTGGTAATCACATACATAAGTAAAATAGCATCACTTTTGTTTTCAGTATTTTTAAGTGTAAGTCGGGATCAGGTTTCTTGTATTAGAATTTATAAAAGTTGTATATAAAACCTGTGCTCTTTACTATTCAAATAATTTAGCTGGAAAAAGTTTTTGCTGCTGGGCCTGCTCATACAATTTGAAGTCAGTGGTGGAAAGCAAACAGATAGAGTTGATTTCTTCAAGTAAGTAAGTGCATTGTTTGTTCCAGGAATAATAAGAACAGCTTTTTCTTTTCTTTTTCTTTTCCAGACACATCTGACAAACTGGAATCTTACTCTTAAAAAACTCCATACATTTAAAAACCGCAGACATGCTTCTTTGAATTATGTCTGTAGTTATAGTATTGACAGCTTGACAGTCATTCTTTGATACATATAACTGACAAACTGTGCCCATCAGCTCAATGTTCCGTGTTGTTGTTTTTATTTTATTTTCTTGCTTTACAGTCTGTACTTTAAAAGTTGTGCCAGTAGAAGTGACTTTTGCCAAAGGAATTAACCCTCTCATGACAGTGTAAAAGTCACGTGAAGACAAAACTGCTCCACGGTTCTTTTAGCCTCCTCCCTCACATTTTTGTACAGGCATTGAATAAGCACAAGTTCTTATAATGAAAAACGTGTTTGCATAAAATATATTGACAGAAATGCAGTCCAGCATGTCTCCAGGTCTGACCCTCAGTAAGATGTGAGCAGTTTGTGGTGTTGTGTCCAGCTGCTCTATTTGATACACCGTGATTTGTGTGTATTTAAACATGAAGTTTGAAACTGCCAGAGCTTATTCTGAAATGCTCAGTTGGATTTG
Source organism: Alectoris magna (assembly GCA_030625065.1). Lineage (NCBI taxonomy): Eukaryota > Metazoa > Chordata > Aves > Galliformes > Phasianidae > Alectoris > Alectoris magna. The sequence goes on along the minus strand of CM060560.1, from coordinate 162,140,384 downwards.
GCTCCAATTAGAAAGACAGAGAAAAAAAAAAATCAGGAATATCAAGAGCTGGCACAAGAAGAAATGCATATACAAAATTACAAGTATAATTTAAAAGACAGATTTAAGCTCTTTAGAGCAGCAAAGCAGTTTAATCTGTTAGTCTTGATCACATAATAGCAACTAACTCAAAATACTCTCTCACTCCTAAGGATATAATAGAGGAAGTGATTCCCGGCCCAGGGATCTTAGAGTGGGTGAGATTTTATCACCATTAGTGCACATTATCCTCAGTAAGAACAGCAGAATTTAGCCAAATACAAAGAATCTGTCCAGAAGAACCTATCCAGTGGTTTTTTTTTTTCAGCAAAATGTGGTATTTCTTAAAGAAAAAAATAAATAAACAAAAAGAAAGCTCTATATACCCAGGCGGTTTTGGTGATACTGATCCCCATTCCAACCTCAACTTTTAAAGTGCATGGAAAGATGGAACACAGCAGCTGACAGAAAAGACTTACAAGCTCAAACAGGAAGCTGAGAGAAGCAAGAAAAGCAAGGCTATTTCCATTGACTGATCACCATAGTCTTATTAAAGCAACAGCATTGTGTCCACTTTCCTCACCTTGAATCCACTGAGCCATAATGACATAAAAGAAATCATCAAGAAAGTAGGAAAGGAATGTACAGTGGAAAGTTCCATGAAGTGTTCTCAATGCAGACAGATGTTTTACAGGGATGTTCAGAAGTGAACATTTCACATGTATTTTGCCATAAGTACATCCCTCAGGAGATTTACATTAGACTCAAGGATGTCTGTGTTGAATGATTGACAGTAAAAAACTGCTCAGCAATTTTATGTTTAATCATGGCAAATAATTTCCTACGTACTTTTTGGGCACCGATGTACATTTTGTAGTGCCTGTCTAATGTGTAACCCTCACAGTGTATAATGTCAGCAAACCTGTTGTTGTGAAGTCTTTGTTGTGTCTTACTTTAATTGCTCAGAAAACTTGTATTGTTTTTCTACAACCAGTTGCTTGGAATCAGAAACTTTCCAGAGGAGGGCCACAAAAGCAACCTAAGGGATAGAACACTTTCCCTGTGAGGTGAGGCTGAGAGAGCTGGGGCTCTTCAGTTTGGAGAAGAGAAGGCTCCAGGGAGACTTCATAGTTGCCTTTTGGTATGTAAAGGGGTGCAGTTAGAAGGAAGGAGACAGACTCTTTAGCAGGATCTGTTGTGATAGGACAAGGGGAAATGGTTTCAAAACAACAGAGGAGAGATTTAGACTGGATATAAGGAAGAAGCTTTCCACAGTAAGGTTGGTAGGGCACTAGAACAGGTTGTCCAGAGAGACAGACAGTGGGTGACCCATCCCAGGAGACATCCAAGGCCGGACTGGATCAGATTCTGAGCAACCTGACAGCTGTAGATGTCTGTGTTCATTACAGATGAGTTGGACTAGATGACCTTTAGAAGTCCCTTCCAAATCAGATGATTCTATGACTTGACTGAGTCCCTCAATCATGCATAACATTCCTACAAGTAAAGAGACTAACTCATGCCTTATAGCCCTAGCTTAGTGTCCATAGGATACCATATTTTATTTATCTAACCATTTCACTATTTTTCCATGATGATAGGAAGCAATGTATTGATGCTAAATCACTAAGACAATGCAGTGGCGCTTGGCTGTCAATAAGCTGATGGATTAGTAACTCTTCCTTGTCCAGTGTGGAATGTAAGCCTTCTCTGATTTCTAACTGACAGTTTTCTTTTCTCCAGAAGACCTTGGTTATTTTCCCTCTTTTTGTGTAAACCATCATGATTTTTTTTTGTCAGATAATGCTACTTGTCTAGAAAAAGCATTGGTTTTAGGTACAGAAAAGCAGACTGCTGTTTTCCTTCATTTGCAGGGAGTGGTAGAATAGTCCCAACTTCAGTTTTTTATATTCTCCTTTATAAGGAGTTGGGGTAGTGGCAAACATCTGGGCAGAGAAAATCTCTTTGTTTCTTCAATCACCAAGGAGACCCTTACACTCTCCATTATTGCAGCTCATCGTGCATACTATTAGGCATTTACTAATAAGCAAGATCAAATTCTCTTATTCTTCATTCATTATTACAGGATAACTATATGAAGATATACACAGTTCAATACCAATTTTTTAATTATGTATGCATAAAATTTATAAAGGAGTAGCCATATATGTTCTATAGAGAGAGACACACACACACATACAAAAGACATTCATGAATATAGGTAACTACTTTTAACTGCTACATATCTACATCAATATGTAGACAATTTCTTATTTAATTGTTAGATAAAAAACAAACAAAAAGAAAAAACACACAGAAAGATCTGTTAAGAGGAATCATCACTTTATTACTTTTAGGGTTGTTTTCTAACAAACCCAAGAAAAATTCTCCTTCATTTAAGGTGGTATTTTATTTATCATATCTACTGTCAGATAACTTTTTTACTAATTAAGAGAATAATGTGGCAGAAAGTTCAAGTCCATCTATACAGGCTGATTGCTACTGCTTGATAAATAGTCAAGCTTTTTAGCATGACCAAACATGAGGACAGAGATACTTAGAAATCATAGACTCATAGAATGATTTGGGTTGGAAGGGACCTTTAAGATATCTAGTTCCTCCCCTCCGCTATAGGCAGAGACACCTCCCTCTTGACCAGGTTGCTCACAGCCACATCCAGCCCAGCCCTGAATGCTTCCAGTGGAGGGGCATCCACAGCCTCACTGGGCAACCTGTTCAGTGTCTCACCACCCTCACTGTAAGGAATGTCTTCCTAATATCTAGTCTAAGTCTACCCTCTTCCACTTTAAAGCCACTTCCTCTTGTCCTACAAGCCCTTCTAAAAAGTCCCTCACCAGCTTTCCTGTAGTCCCCTTCAGGTACTGGAAGGCCACTATAAGGTCCCCCTAGAGCCTTCTCTTCTCTAGGCTGAAGATCCCCAGCTCTCTCAGCCTGTCAAGACCATAAGCCAAATTCAGAAGTGGAATAGTATTCTACAACTGGAAAACTTCTGAAAATCATAATTATTAACTAACATATGTTTCCAATACGGTACTAGCAGGAGAACATAATCCTTGAATAGAGGGATATGCAACAATGTCAGGAGTGGTAATTACTTAGTAATATGGTATTAATGAGATCATTGCTGAAACTCTCTGCTGTCTGCACTTCTGAAGGGATATGGATAGCAGGAATTCAGAAAGAAGCTACAAAAATAGCTATTGTTCTGGAAATAATTATTTTGCAGTGAGAGTGTGACAAATTCTATTCATTTCATTAATAAATATAGTGAATGGATCGTATTCTACCAGTAGCCATGTGGGAAAAAAGATATTTTTGATAGCAAATTCACATTTAGCATAGCAGAGGAAGACATAATAAGACCCAAAAGACATATTTAAAACAGTGAATTGAGTTTCCTGGTTCTCCTGTGTATTGACAGGCAGAAATCAGACCTTTTATAATCTCTATTTCCAGCTAATGAGTTCTCAAATCATGACAAGAATTAACATTTCTCTATTACACCTTACTGTAATACTTCACAGTTCATGCTGATGAATCTCACGTCTTATTTCCCAGTCCTTGAAGTGATGCAACCCTTTTAATTTGATATCCTGAGCTTTCTCCATTTTCTGTCCCAATACTATCAACAAGTTTGAATCTAATTTCCTTTAAGTCTTTCAGTGAAAAGATTTCTTCGAATACATCTTCTTAAAAATCAGCATCGAGTTCCTTCCCCCAGCCTAATCATTTCTTTTTCCATATTGCCCTAAATTCGTTACCTTGGTCACTTTACATTTGCACTCTTAAACTCCACTTTTTCCAAGCAAGTGATTTTCTTTTCAGCAGCATAATGACTGCATTGTAGAAAGACAGACAGAATATATCCCCTTCATTTCCTTTCTCTACAACATGAAGTCATGCTATTTAAAGAAAAAAAAGTCAGAATCAAGTTAGTTTGGCACATCCTGCTTTGGTAAACCAATATTTTACTTCCCTTTTATCTGGAGCCTTAGTAGTCTTTCCCTTCAAAACCTGTTCTAAAGCTACGTGTATTACTGAGCCAGACTTAAAATCTGCAGTTGCCTCCACTGATTTCCTCTCCTAACATAAATACATGCAACGTGCTTGTGTTCAAATCTAGTACAATCACTAACGCAGTGGGTTTGATTTGAAATAGTTGCTTTTGGACCTATATTTTAGTGCTGATTCTAAAAGAGATTGGTCACTGTTGAGTCTGTCGCACCTTGGCAGAATCAACTCAAATTTTCTTTTTACTTCTCTCATAGTTATTTTCCATTATCTCATTCAAATTTACCCTTCAGTTTTCTCCTAAGCCTTCAACTTACCACAGCACACCAAAGCACAGCAAACAATTTTATTTTCCTTTTGTGCTAATAGCTACAGTTTGTTTAACTTCTTTACCATTCATCTTTTTATCTTCCTTCTTCAGCCTCGGTCTTCATTCCTAGGTATCCCTTTTGTTTATTCCATCAACACAGTGATGAATTGCTGTAGAGGAATCATTATCTTAACCGGTAGTTTGTCAGCTGTTACTTTGCGGCTGCCTGCGCTCATTCTGTGGTTCAGGGCAAGGCAGCTGACTGCTCTCAGGGAGATATGAGCTAATGTGTTTTTTGATAATTCCTGTGCCTCAGCTTCTAGGTGGACACTTGTAAAGCCGTTGCTATTTATCAAATGGAAGTATCTACATGCCTAAACTGGTTATGTCCAGCATTCTGAAAGCCAAAATCCAGTTACAGACCTATGTCTGTACATCCTTCCGCTTAATCCTAACTGAACTTTCAGTTACCGAGGCCAAGGCTACTTTCTCTATCTTCCTTAAATGCAGTCTGTCCTAAATTCATCAGCTAGCAGCCTTTCTATTGTCCTCAGAATTTGTCTCAGAAATTTTTGGTGAAAAAATGAGTGACATAAGTCTATATTCAGAATAGTGTTGCCTGAAATAATTATGCCAAATAAAAATATCATAATGACACATTTACATCAGTGTTTCTTTCTTTCATGTAAGCAATGGACCAAATGACTTCAATAAGCAATTAAATTTTATTTTCTGTAAGAGTGGGGGAAAAATTCCTTTCACTTTTATTTAAAACTGTGGGAAATATGAAAATAATCCTGGCTGCTGGGGAGATGGTTGACTTTCCTTCAACTGTTAAAGCTTTTTGATTCCAGTGGTGTCCAGGAAATATCATATTGCATGAAATAAAGAGGTATGTGTCTAACCCATGCCCCAGCTTAGAAGCTGCCTCCTGTCAGCAATTAGACTCTTTAGATGCCTTTGCATGCTTGTATGTGGAACCTAAAACTTAAAGATTTTGGACAAAGATTCCTGTTTACAATGTGATCTCTCTCTTCCTTTCATTTAATAGAGGCAATTTCAGCCTAAGAGCTGATTTTACCTTCTCCACTTCTGTTTGAGTGTGGAAGGTGAAATATGTTTGAAGTCATAATAACTAAGCACAACCTTGATACTGATTTGTGGGCTTTTCTCATAGCTAAAAGGGCTTTAAAAAAAAAAAAAAAACTATAGTTTTTTAACACTCCGCTGTCAGTTATTAATTAATATTCTCCATAGGATTATAGTTTGTTTGTACTTTGACAGAACTACCTACCTGAGTGAAATCATGGCCCTTTGGACATCAAAAGTATGACTCAGTTCCATGACTGGATTTTACTCTCTGGCTTATGTTTTCAAGGTATGCATTTCAACAGTATATAATGTCCTGTAAGCCCCCTGCCATCATCACCAGCACCACACAGGATAGGACATTTTTCATTGGCATGAAAATCCTGGTACCTCTTTTCCTGTGGTTTTGCTTTTTTTGTACGTAGGCATTCGGATTTAAATTTTGGGGAAAAAAAGATATCTATACATCTACCTGGTATAACATCTACATCACTACTGTTGCAATACAAATAATGTTGTTAATAAATAACAATACGATTATCCTTGTTTTCTGATTTTTTTTTTTACATTGTCTTTACGTTAATTCTAACTGACTCAGTATTGATTTTATCTTTCATAAATGATTTTCTATTTTAAAGTCCTTAATAGTGTGGGACACTATTACAGCAATGTAGTTTTTGATCCTCTTCATAGTAGACATGTTCTCAGTATCAGCAGTCTTTCTGGCACTCTCATTTAAGTACTTACACTGCATTTAACATAGAGTGGTGAGTATTACACATTTTGAACATATTTTTCTCTGTTATACTTTACAATACTCAAAGAAAAAAAAAAAAACACACCACAATATGCATGTTATATTAACAGAATATTTGTTTTGGCCATCATACTGTTTCTATAATGTGAATTTTTCTTGGGGTTATGCTATTTTTTTACACCATCGATAAAAGTGCTCCTTTTAATCAGAATCTGTTCTTGATTTGCTAGGAAAGAGACCCATTGCTACAAAAAATTCCCACTGGCTTAGCTTACCAAGATGATGGAATATAAAAACATTCCCCAACATATTAAAGAGGTAGTAAGACAAAGAATATTCAAAATGATAGTCAAATGTAATTGAGAAGGGAAAAAAATATGTGGTTTAGCACAAAATTGCAGTTCTCTTTCTCTGGTCTTCTTTTCTTTTTTTAATAGAATCCTCAATTTAGTAACAGCTATTCATATTTTATGAAATAATACATTTTTATTCTATCAGAATGGCTACATTTTCATACATATAAGCTGAGTCACAGGAAACTGCCTCTTTAAGGAAACGATTATTTGAATTTTTTCTAAAATAGCCTAATCCCCCTCTAAACTGGAGAAACCACAATGGATTAAAGTATTGGATGGATAGTCACACTCAAGAAGTTGTGATCAATGGATCAATAACCATTGCTTGAGTGCTCTTCCTCAGGAGTCAGCAAGGGAACCAGCACCATTTAATATCTTTATTGGTGACACGGACAGTGGGATTGAGTATACCCTCTGTAAATTTGCAGATGACACCAAGCTCTATGGTGTGGTTGACACACTGGAGGGAAGGAATGCCATCCAGAGGGACCTTGACGGTCTTGAGAGGCGGGCCCGTGAAAATTTCATGCAGTTCAACAAGTCCAAATGCAAGGTCCTGCACCTTGGTTGTGTCGGTTGATTAAAGAAAACTCAGCATGACCCAGCAATGTGCACTTGAATTTCAGAAAGCCAGCCATATTCTGGACTCTCCCAAAAGAAGTGTGGCTGGCAGGGTGAGGGAGGGGATTCTCCCCCTCTGCTCTCAAGAGACTCTACCTGCAGAACTGGGTTCAGTTCTGGGGCACCCAGCAAAAGAAGGACATGGTCCTGTTGGATTGAGACTAGAGAAAGGCCATGAGGATCCTCAGAGGGCTGAAGCACTTCTCCTGGGAAGATAGGCTGAGAGAGTTTGAGTTGTTCAGCCTGGAAAAGAGAAAGCTCTGGGGAGACCACATAGTGGCCTTCCAGTACCTAAAGGAGGCCTATAGGAAAGCCGAAGAGGGACATTTTAGCAGGGAGTGTGGGGATAGGACAAAGAGTAATGGCTTTATGCTGAAAGAGGTAGGTTTAGATCAGACATAAAGAAGAAATTCTTCACCATGAGCTCTGTGACACACTGGAAGTTGTCCAGAGAAGCTGTGGATGTCCTGTCCTTGGAAGTGTTCAAGGCTGGGCTGGGAGGGGCTCTGAACAACTTGCTAAGTGGAATGTGTCCCTGCATTCTACATCCTCTCAAATTACTGACCTTGTATCTACTGACCTTGATAATTTGCTTAAACTTTATTTCTATATGCCCAACAGGACCATTACTAAAAAGCAGTTATGACTAGATTTATTCCCATTTGTGCAAAACTGCTGAGTAGATTGCTAATTCTAATGAAAATTCTTTTTTCAACCCTACGGAAGAAAACAAGTTGCATTGAAATCGCCAAGAGCATGGTTTACCCTCCACAAACTTTTATAACTGGTGGGAAAATGTAGCTGAAGTTTCATTATTTGCTTTCAGGAGCAAATAATACAGTACAGCAGTTTCCACAAGTAGTTTCCCCTATAAACCGAGCTCTTTCATATTTTTTTGATTGTTGAGGCTCAGGTAAACCTTGTGATATCAGATTTATTCCCTTGTCAGATGAAAATTAAGCTTTAACTATTCTTGAAAATCCCTTCCCAATCCCGTGGTTCGTGAAGCACAAACCACCCCGCCATGCAAGCTGTGCCTTCATGTACACCTGACCTACTACAGTTTCCTGCCTTGTCTTCACAGCTCAAAGAGAATGACAAAAGATAAGTTCTGATACAGTCGAGTTGCTACAGAATACTGAAAGCAACATTAAATAAATGAGCTATTGTTAGCTATCAGTCTGACTCTCTGCCAAGCAGCTAAATGAATCACTTTGAAAAATTAAACAAAAAGAGTTTAATTTGACATGACTGTTGTTTGACTTTCCACTTTTTTGTTTTAGTGCAGACCCAATGCTGATTCTATGCAATGCCAGCTAGAGAATAAAGCACCACATATCTGTCCATTGCCAACTCATAACCAGTGCATTAAACCTTTTTATTTTTCACTTGCACTGTTTACTATTAGAAATGCATGATGCAGACTCATGGGTCTACAATAAAGCCCCAGCTATTTCACAGATAAAACCTCTCTGTCCTCTTAAAATGTGTAGCTGTTTGCATTTGCTCTTTATGTAGTAAATAAGCCTGGAGGGATACTGAACACAGATAGCTGAACAATTTCAGTTCCTTTAGCAGTTCATATGTGCCCTTAAATCTGTTGGAAAAGGCAAAGGGCCAGGTAGGCAGGGCCATTGCAATAAAATGTTTTATACAGTGAATTTGGCTTGGTTGAATAAAGCATAAACATAGGAGTAAATCATCAGTTTGGCAAGTTAGCAAGAGTCCTGTTGCCTGTCCATTTACAGTTTTGCGCTTCTCCTCTTCAGCAGGTTTCTTCTCTTTATAATGCTGTCAATAAACACTCTGGGCCAATTTTTCCACCCTGTTACATCATGCAACCATATTGGCACTTATTTGGTAACACTGGTGTAACCAAGGCAAAAGAATTTGCCCTTCACATTTATGGGCCGCCTTTCATCCGAGGATATCAAAGAACAAGTCTGACCAAAATCAAGGTCCAAGTTCTAAAAGCTCCCAAACTTTGGGAAAGTACAGAACCAGCCTTTGCAGCCAGTTGCATTTCTGATCCATGTTTAAGGCACTTTTGTCTTGAATCGAGAGATACAAATTAATAACAGCACTCCCTACACAGAACAGCAACCTGACAGGAACACTGAGAATTATTAAAAACTGTGGTTTGTTTCAAAATCAATTTCTAGTTTAAAGATATAATTGTGACCCAAATCAGTTCCGCATATTTTGGTTTTTGCTTAGAGGAAACCTGGTGGCATCAGTAGTTTTTCACGAAAGAAAAAAATAACCATCCAATGAACTTGAAAACTGTCTTCAAGTTGGGTACAGAAAGAGTTAAACAAAATAAACAAAATAAACTGCTACCACCGTACATTAACGTTTTGTATGTTCTAATCACAACAGCAGAAAACCTCCTTCATTTCTTAAGTCAGTCAATCAGTTTAGTCAGTGTGATATATATTCTGCAGCATTCATAAGATGAAAATAAGAAAATGTTCATCACTACAAAAATGAGGAAAAATTCAGTGTTTAAAAAGAGCTCATGGTATTGGCCACCTGCCTTGAGGCCAAGTGGCTTCCATTACAAGTCTCTTCAAAACATGCCCTTACCCGCTTATGGACCCCAGCTCTGCCAGATACCCTAGCTGGGCAGAGCCCTTGCAACGATGCCATAGCCTGGTTCATTGTGGTGATGGAAACAACAGATTCTACTCTTCTGATCTCCTCATAGAGGAAGCAAGGGGAGGTCAGTAAAGCTTCTTGTGACCTTGTTCATGAGCAGACATGAAAAACACACATCTTCAAGTTACTACTAATAGTATTTATTCTTAAAAAAGAAACTAGTAGAGATGAACACAGGCTTGGGAATGGCTTGGTAGAAGTGAATCTGGAACTGAATTAATTGTCTTTAATTTTACTTTTCAATTTCTCATGGTAGGGAGGGGGGGAAGGGATGATTAAATAGAAAATACACAGCTGGGAAATTAAAATACCCCAGCCTTGGCGTCGAACATCACCACCCACCCCCCCACCACCACCACACACACACACACAGAACTCGGCTGTGGGGCAAATTTAGATGTGAGCAAGACATTTCTGAAAGCTCTAAGTCTGCTAATGTTGTCCTAAAATATGACCAGAATGCTAATGGGGCAGAGTCAGACTCTTGTTTCACGGACCTCCCACTGAGTTCGTGCTTCACCCACTGCACAAAAAGAAATGTTTTGCACGTTAGGCTAAAATTAACTCCTCCTGTTCTTTCCTCCAAATGAAGAAATGGGTCACTCTGCATGATATTTCTGTGTGCCTAGGAGTCCAGTTCCCTCAGCTGCTGCCAACACCAGTGGCCAGGCTGTGGGGAGCAGCACTGTGCACCAGCATCTGCTCTGCCATCAGCATCGCCAGCTAGGCAGCTCTGCCAGCTGGACTGTCAGCCACAGAGGTTCCTTCTCTCTAGACTGCCATCCACAAGCTGTTGGAAAGCTGCGTCAGAGCTGGCTTCTCTGGCACATGGTTTTATGGATTTCCATCTGAGGGTCTGAGTGATCCTTTTGAGAGGCTGACCTCCATACACAAGTGAATTTTGATTTAATGATAGAAATGAATGGATGGTGAACAGTGTAAACATCTGGCACGCTCAACCTGAACCACTGAAAACAAGACACAGACTCTTCTCTGACTCAGAGAGCTATTGCCTTATTGCTTCTATTTTACAGGTTGAAATTATTCATTGAAAATTTACCAACAGACTACATCTACTTTTTTGCTTTCTGTGGCCAAGCGTTTTAGAAAATGTATATGAGCTGTAAGCTCTTAAACTCAAAATTGGCTTCTTTCATGTTTTCTAAAGTGTTCAGCAATTGAGAGCAACCAAAAAAGATCAATCATATCCCTTTAATGCTTTAATGCACTTGACAGACTTACTGTATGTTCTCTGGTCTGAAAGAAGGGAGAGATTTATGAGATGTTTTAAAAGCAAGAATAGCATTTGCAAGCTACTGAATATATATCTTTTTTTCATTTTAAAATATACGCATGTAATTTTCAATAGCAGTAATATAATTGTTACTTGAAGCTTTCCCAGAGAAAATATAGAACTACTGTATTCACCTTTTAGAACATTTCTTCTAACAAAAGAAATATGTGTACTCAGCTTCTAGGTCAACATTATTCAGAAGAAAGTCTCTGTGTATTTTTATAACAACTGCCCTTTCTTTCCTTTGCATTCCCGCTTCCCCAAATCTTAGATTAGTATGTGCTAAGAAGTGGGCATTTTCTGGTGTTTGAGATTAGATTAATTAGCTTTACAAAATCTAGTTAACACGTGCAGTCAGACGTTACAAGCTAACTTCTACTTTACCTTACAAAAGCAATAACAAGACCTCAACAAAATAATTCTGAAGAAACTGAAAACCTGCAAACCCTTGGTAGTCTCCGAGCTATAAGAGTGGAGAAGAAAAAAGTTACATTTCAGATCTCAATAGACAACAATGAACCTATGCTTTGTTTGCTAAAAAGCATACCTAACATACCTAAACATACCTAAACATACCCTAACACACCACCTTTTCAAAGACCTCAGTTCATTAGTCCTCAGAGAAGCAGATGGCTGTCACACACTGTCAGCAAATGTGGTATAAAAGCAATACAATGAGCTCTGGCCTCTGTTTTCAAATAGCTGGAGGATGTCCGATTAAGAAGTTTCTGGATCAGATATCCCAAGTAGAAGGACGTACGTTTTGAAGCTGTAAGTTGGATTCACTACCTCAGCAAGCAACTGATGATCCCACCATGACCCTCTGGATGTCTCCAGGAAGTTCTCTGTACAGGCTGCAAGCAGACGGTTTGGTTCACCATCTCTCCCAGTGCTCAGCACTGAAGCACTTAGCTAGGGATATGGGATCTAGCCTAGGGGCATGGTACCTAATTTTAAAATGGTTTAGTGGGGTTCTGAGCTGAACACATTTTCCAACACTTACAAAGGTACAAGGGTTTTGTAACTTGCTGTGTTCAAAGGCAGGCTCTTTAAATAACAATCTGGGAATAAATTCTATGCTTTCTCTTCTAGGATCAAACCTGGTATTGTCTACAGTATTTTGTGAGGCTCCTGCTAGAAAAAGCACTGCAAACATCGCTATTCCAGGTCAGTCAGAAGGGATCCACATCCTCACAGAGCACAAACTAAGTTTTTTTCAAAATGTAAGTAAAATGAATGCAACCTAGCAGGCAAAGCCCAGGACGTGTTGCCCTGCATTTATTCTGCATTTGCAGTCTCCTCCAAAGGGAGCACAAGGCATAAGTTCCCAGGAGTGAGAACAGCGCATTCCATATAACCTTGAATCAACTTGCAAGAAGGCCAACCTGTGTTGCTTATTACCATTTTGGCTATGAGTATAGTACAAACAGTTCCTTCAAATCCTCTCATTTCTCCAGATTCTTATTCTACTTGAGCAATGTGCATGCCCAGGTTTGGTGCAATACTTGTATTTCACCAGTCAGAATTTCTCATGGTATCAGCAGCAGACCTATCAGGAGATCCAGCATCAGTACATCCTTTATAAAAAGCTCTAAGAAAAGATGGCTCCATTTATTACTCTTTCTAAGAAAATCTTTCCACTTGAAGCCAGTTCATGCTAGAGAATAGGAACAAAGTTGACTATTTCTTATAGCTTCTAAATAACAAAGAGTAAGGTTGCCATATAAGAAGGGATGTGAACTAAGGTAGATTTGGCAAAAGTTGCATCTCCTCTTCTATGTGTCACCAGTTATTTCTGCTTCCATGAGCTGAAATCCAGTTTTTAAGAAAGATGAATATTTAGGAATGAAAAGTTTGGTGGTTTTCTAACGAAAATGTAACTCATGTTTCATATTTGGAATTGAGAGACTTTCATGAAACCTCTTCTCTGCTCTTGGATGATTCTGAGATATTTTTGTTGGGCCTCAAACCCTATAAACTAGCCACCACTAACAGCTTGCTTCTGTGAAAGTCTGTTTCAAACTACAGCAGAACACAAAGGTTAAGTCCAAAATAAATCATTCTTGTAAAAATAAATAGATAAATAGCTCCCCTGTAATCACATAATTAGTGGTACAATGCGTTAACCACTTTTGTAAAAGCAATTTAAATGCTAACCATTCACACTGTCAAAAACATCACTGACCCAGTTACTTAAAAACAATTGCTGAAATGAATGATGGTCTTTATCATAGTATTAATGCTGGGGCAGATTTTGCTATGTGCAGACAGAACCAGACCCTTCATCTATGCACATCCCCTGATATGATTTTTCACTCTTTCCCAAGAAAATGAAGTTGGGGCAGGATGGCAAGGATCCATATCTAGCCTAATCACTTATTCACTAGCCAAACTTCCCACATTCTGAGTATTGGTAGCCGTTAAGGAAAATTGTATCTCAGTGAATTCAGAACATGTGGCCCCTAAAGCTTTGCAAATGCAATCATACTTTTCAGAACAGAAATGCCCACCATTGAGTGATTCACTCCCTTTCACATTAGAGAACAACTGAAGAAATTATGGGGCTAGATTCTCATGTTTGCAAACCAAATAAGATCCAGGGTAACAAAAGGGATTTTTAGGAAATTTTCCACCCTTCATTGGAAAACCGAGATCAAGATGATTAGATCTAAGGATGATTAGGTCTAATTTGATGTGGGAATTCAAACAAAGGAAAAAAATACTTTCATTTTAATTTAATCCAAGATCATCACCATTACTGCAGATTTTCTACAGCTTGCAAAATATTTTGTCTTCATAAAAGATCTAGTCCTTGTGCATGACAGGAGTTTTCCACTTGCCTGCTGTTGATCTGTTAATTGTAGAATAACATTTCTCAGTATATAGAACATTCCTTGGGATATATAAAGGAAGGAATATGGACAAATTTCAGTGAGTAACTCTCTTACAGAAGCTGAGCTTTCATTATCAAAAATCAAAACTATTAAGCTTGTGAAAGGTGCTTGCAAAAAAATGAAATAATTGGTTCAGAAGCAACTATCTGCAGCTATAAATCTGAGGTGTGCACCAAATCTACTGGTAACAAGCGATACCAATGTCTGTACTGCTCACTTTTTCGCTGATGCATGTATAAAAGAAAAAGTACTTTAGTAGGAATCTTTACCGCAGTGTTTTTGAGAGTAAGCAGTAAAAGCAGCATGTAATAAGGATAAAGTAGGTGTTTGACCTTAAAAGCTAACAGAAATACAATGGGCTTGATTGATTTCATTTTGAGAGTGAGTTCAGCTTTTAAAAGACTGGGAAGTACCATTACAGGAAGTTGTAATGATTTTACAATAACAGCAGATAACAGACGGCAACAAACAACTGCACTCAAAATACCTGACTTGCTAGTAAACAGTTCTGCAACCCATGTCTATCATTCTGCATTTTCAGTTTCAGTTCCTTGTCTCTTGGGTTTAAAACAAGATTTTTTTAAGTCACTTGATGGCAAGACTCAGAGGAGAATGAACAGAACTTTCAGAAATAAATGTCTACTTAATTTTATACATTTCATTCTGCGTTTTCAATAAAAACACAGAGCTCTCCCATACTCAATCACTCACATAGGTATAGGTTCAGGCAAGCAATAAACTAATCAAGGCATTTTCTCTACAGACTGTACAAAGAAAAAGAGAAAAGTAAGAGCAGCTTGTATTGTTATAGTTCTTTCTATTTTAAAATACTTAGGAAGAACTTGAAGACCTCAGTGACAGGCCAGTTCCTATATGGACTGTACAATAAATTGTGAGAAGAATCACAGCCAGGGCAACGGCAGCAGGGTTTGATGTCCACAGAAAGCAGTCTGGCGTATATAGCTCCTGTGATAGACTTGGAAGCAAGCAAACCAATTTTCCAGGAAAAAGCAAGGAAGAGTGATTAAATAATAGACATGGTGTTGAAGCCTGTCATTCAGTCTCCAGTAGTTCAAAAGTTCTGCCATACTGACAGGGCTTGAAACTCATCCAAGTCATACCAAAGCATGCCATTTAGAATCAGTGGTAAAAATCATGAAAATTTAGACTGGAGCTGTAAGGGCAAATGGGAGAGTGTGGTATAGGATCAGGATTGCCATGTGCCGTCTTTTTGTGGAAAATAACCCATAGGGTGAGTCTGTCTATGAAGTGGACAATATGCATATTTTACCAAAAAGACATCACAGAATAGAAGAGATTTAGATCAGCAAGAACCACCAAGAAGTCTGGAATTTGGATTCAAGGGATTCAGGTCTTAGATGATTTTCACTCTACAATTGTTTTTGTTCAAAACGACCCCCTTTCTACAAGTCCACACTATTAAAAAAAGCAGTCACTTCAAAAGACCATCACCTGATTTCTGTGTGTGAGTTTCCCCCATGGAGCCTCTAGTGCAAGCACAGGAATTTATTTGCAGCCTAGAGAAATGCAGCTTAGCACAGACCAAGGAATAAACACTAAAGGCAATGTCTTGTTATGCAAAGCAGATAATATTTCTGCTCATTTGCTTTCCACTTTTTCTCACCTTCCACTCAGTATTCATATTTTTTAATAACTAAAACCCAAAACCCAAAAGTTAAGTCCTTCCATGACACTACCACGTAGAACAGAGTGCAAAAAAACTGCAATGTGTTGGGGGAGGCACAGGGAGAAGGAGAGGCAACAAACTCATTGTGTTGTTCTGAACAGGCAGGAAGGAAGATAAGATGCAAGGGATGTGGTTTATTTTAGCTGCAGCTTTATTAACTCAACTCCCCTGGGAACTACTATCAATAACTTGTACAGTGCAGGTCATCATTCTTTTCATAATTATTCCCACCTGCTGGAGAGCCACAGTTGGCCTCCTTTCTCCCATCACTCCTCTCCTCCCCACACACACCTCCACAGCTGGTCACCAGCCTGCTACTGACCACCAGACCCCATCAAAAAGGGTAACAGGTCTGGAAGAGAGAGTTATCCCCTTGCTGTTACAGCAGTTCATACTCCCTCCCAGTTTCCCTCTCAGCTTTCTCTAAGTCCTTCTGCAGTTCCAGTTTATCAAACATTTGGGTATTCAGGGAAGAAATACCTGTGCTGTGCATATTCCACTTGGAGAAGACAGAAATTAGCTTGGCTGAGCTTCTCCACCCTCCTCCCTGTTCCCCAGAATTAACAATTCACATTTACAGTTATGCATAAAACTCTGTGTGTACAGACTCAGTAAAGTGCCTCAACTAGAAATAAATGTCATTTAGCCAAAATGCTGATTATCACAACACTTAAGATTACTGTAACTTTCACTTAGATCAATATTTGAAATTACTATTTTAAAATAGCAAAGGAAGTGTTTCGTTATAATAGTCAGAGAAAGTAAGAAACAAAGAGCATTCCAATTCCCATAGATGTTATATATACATAAGATGATCTGTTGACCTCACATTCTTGACTTTGTTCTTTAGCAGCTCTAGGAATGAGCATGGTACCAGCAGGAAGAGAGAACGGAGAGCATGGAGTAAGAGGAACAATGTGTTTCACAAGATCCTGAAAGGAGGTTGTGGCGAGGTGCAGGTCTAGCTCTTCTGCATAACTAGTTACAGGACAAGAGGGAATGGCCTCAAGCTGTGCCAGGAGAAGTTCAGGCTGGTTATCAGGAAAAAAATGCTCCTCCAAAAGAGCAGTCAGGAGCTGGAACAGGCTACCCGGGGAGGTGGTTGGATCAACATCCCTAGAGGTGTTGAAGAGACGTTTAGATATTGCACTGAGCGGCATGGTTTATTGGGGAAATATTTGTGCTAAGTTGGACTTGGAGGTCTTTTCCAACCTTGGTGATTCTATGATTGTATCACACATATGAGAATCAGATGCACCTACTCTCTGCATGCAAGTCAGCCCCTTGGGTTACTTAAACATAAAGTTTATATGAGATGCATGTGTGCATGTGTGGTAGATAAGTGCATGTATGCACTCCTTGAGCCCTTGAGAATGACTTTGAGGTCCTGGTAGACAAGAAGCTGGACATGAGCCAGCAGTGAGCACTTGCGGTCTGGAAGGCCAACTGTGTTCTGAGATGCATTGAAAGAGGAGTGGCCAGCAAGGAGAGGGAGGTGATTGTCCCCCTCTACTCAGCTCTTGTGAGACCCCATCTGAAGTACTGCGTCCAGGCCTGGGGCCTCCAGCACAAGAAAGATGTGGAACTCTTGGAACAGGTCCAGTGGAGGACCGCTAAGATGATCAGAGGGCTGGATAACCTCTCCTATGAAGAAAGGTTGAGGGAACTGGTGTTGTTTAGCTTCAAGAAGAGAAGGCTCCAGTGAGACCTCATTGTGGCCTTCCAGTACTTGAAGGGAGCGTACAAACAGCAAGGGGAATGGATGTTTATGAGGGTGGACAGTGATAGGATAAGGGGGAATAGTTTCAAACTAAGACAAGGGAGATTTAGGTTAGATATTAGGAGGAAGTTTTTCACACAGAAGGTGGTGACACACTAAAACAGGTTGCCCAAGGAGGTTGTGGATACCCCATCCCTGGAGGCATTCAAGGCCAGGCTGGATGAGGCTCTGGGCAGCCTGGTCTAGTGGTTGACAACCCTGCCCATGGCAGAGGGGTTGAAACTAGATAATCATTGTGGTCCTTTTCAACCCAGGCCATTCAATGATTCTATGGTTCTATGTATTCACTGGCAAGAACATGCATATGCGTGTGCAGACCATGTTGGAAGGGACAAAGGATGGGCGATGGGAAAAGACAAGGAAAATGCAGTCAAATTATAATCCCATTACAAGTCCATCTTTTAAGAAAATAACAAACTATACAGTCAAAAACATGCAAATAAAAGCCATTTATCAGGTAAAATGCAAAAATTATCTGTGGAAAATTCCATTTAATAATCAAAATGATATGGCTATTGCATCTTAAAAATTAAACTGTCTACTGTTATGCTTCTGATCTGCTAAGAATTTTTATATATTTTGGCGATATATTCACATTTTTCTATAAATTATCAGTGAATGTAAGAAAGGCTTTCTAGGATCCTCAATGCAACGGATTTGACTGAATATATATATATATATATTAAAGCCATTAAAACATGGTTGTATGCAGTAGTTTTGCTATCACTTCCATGTCAATTTAGATAAGTGTATGCCTTCTGCAGACAATTAACTGTTAATACAGATACTAACCATCCCTTCTTCCAAACTGTCTCTCTTTTTTCCTCTCCTATTGCAGCAGTAACTGAATTGAAGTAATTAAAAATTATACTGGTTTTAGATTCAGTATGAGACGAGAAATGAGTCTGTTCACACTGACTTCAGAGAAAATGGCTCGTGTGATTGATTCTGGCTCCAGGAATACATAAGTAAAAGGATTTTGCATTTCTTTTTGGTATTTATTTATTTCTTCACACCCAATTAATACATGAAATCAGTTGCATAAAGGAAAAAAATGTATATATCAAAATAGAACACATTTTCATCTGTTTTTTATATTTTCTGAATTAATTCCCTTAAAAAATGAAGTATTGAAACACAATTTATATATTTATTGCTCGTAAAAATATGTCACGGGCAAGATGTTGAATGCTAAACCACTTAGAGAAATTTACTCCTTCCATTTTTCACAAGAAGTTCCACTGTGTGAACTGATGGATTTTTTCTGGAACTGAAGACATTTGTCTCTGTTCTTGAATGCAAAAGAATGGAAATATGGTATTCTATCATTTTTCTGTACTTGGTCCAGGTCCATTTGATTTTTTTCCTAATGTTTTGGAAATATACAGACATGAAAACCAATGTCTGGCCCAGTAGGAGATAGTAAAATACTTCACAAACACCAGATGGGATTTTAACAATGCTTGTAAAAACATAAAATGCTCAAAGCGTTCTCTGCAAACCTAAACCCAAACATGTTCCATCTCATTATAAGCCTTTTCTTTCACCTAGTGAATTCCTTTCAATTTTTTGTTTGAATCACAGAATCACAGAATCACAGAATGACCAGGGTTGGAAGGGACCTCAAGGATCATGTAGTTCCAGCCCCCCTGCCTAGCAGGGCCACCAACATAAACATTTACTAGATCAGGTTGCCCAGGGCCCCGTCCAACCTGGCCTTGAACACCTCCAAGGACGGGGCATCCACAACCTCCCTGGGCAGCCTGTTCCAGGGCCTAACCACTCTCCTAGTAAAGAACTTCCCACTAACATCCAACCCAAATCTTCCCTCCTTCAACTTGGATCCATTTCCCCTAGTCCTGCTATTGTCAGCCCTTTCAAAGAGTTTATTGAAGACTGATGCTGTAATAGAACTCTGCTAAACAGAAAAGAAACCTCAAAATCAACCTCTTTAGAAACCAATGTTGATACGTATGATAAAATTCTTGTGTGATGTCACCAGAGTAACTTCTATGTAATCATAGTAGCATGATTACACAGTCTCGAAAAATAAACACCCAAAAAACGCATAATGGTATTTTTGTTCCATTATTCTATTAGATAACTGAGGCATAATATATGTTATTATGCTTATGTCTTAACAATCAGATAATATTTTAAATGTAAAAAAAGCAGAATACTTATCCATCGTCACATCAAAAGAAATAATGAGTCCCTACTCCTCCAAGATTAGGAATGCAGCAGAATGGAAAAATTTAAGAAATCTACTTTTTACGCAAGATATACAATGTTTTAAACTGAAATTGTCTGGAGGGCGATGAGTCAGTTTAACCAAATTTCTCCCTTAGAAAAAAAAGTATTGACAAGAGTTATTGAGATGACTTTCCAGTTTATTTTCCGTTTGATGCATTTTACTTTCAAAGCTTTAATCTCATAATGTAAGGCAGTTATAGTTGAAATAATGCACATTAAAATGGAATGATATATTTAGAAATGATCAAAAAAGAACCATTCATGTCAAAACGATAGGTAAGCTCACAGTCATCTCAAATTTCGACATACTGCATTGAAAAAGGATGAACAGAATCATCTAAATCTTGTAAGTTTTCCCTGGAAGGAAAAATAAATTGTCTGAAACAATGCAGTTAATTTAAATGCAACATAATATATTTCTTTAGAAGGAAACCCTTTCTATATAAAAGCAGCCTTATAGCCTACTCATTCACTTAAATCCAAACAATATTAGAACTAACTGGGTATTTTTGCGTATGCATTACAGAACTATTTTATTTTTCTATCAAACCTTTCTTTTTTATAGAGTGGCTTCACTTTCCTGAGCAACAGATGCACTACTCTCATACAAGCTCATATTTTTCTGCCTTCATGAGACAAAGAAGTTCTTTCAAGGCAAGATTTGTAGCCAGCATTAATAGGCATGTGTTTTGCTGATCCAGGAGCTGAAGACTCCTTTATTCTGTAAGTGGCAAAGCCAAACTTTCTGCTTTCCTTTTGACAGCAGACCCTTGTGATCACGGTCTAGCACTCTTCAAATTGTGCTCTGCACTGGGAGCTAACTCAACATCAGGAGAAGGGAAGGACAGTGCCTGAAGATAGCTGGGAATGTCAGCTTCATGGGCTGCCAGGGTCATGCCCGAGGACCTTTAGGCAATACCAGAAGAAAGTAATGTTGGGAATTAGCTTTTCTAGAATCTTCTTTAGGAATTAGATACCTTAATTAAATGCAGATTTGCCAATCGTTGACTTTTTAGACATTCTGGGGAAGGAAAGGGGAGCTAAACGTTATTAATACAAAATAGATGAGATTAGTAATATTTAGTTCCAGAAATGCATGTTTCTATTTGAAGGTACTTAATGGAGTGTGCCATTGTAGATGTTTTTGCAACAGGTTCAGCAGATTTTCTCAGTTGCAATTTATGTTCATTATTTCATTTTAAAGAGGTGACAAATTTGTGACCCCCTTAGAACATGCACTTTCTAGTTGTGAATCTTAGATGAATTTATTTTCAAAAGTACAGGGTGACAATTGAGGTAAAGCTGCAAATGAGTAATCTTTAAATAAGGAAACTATTAAGTGTCTTGGAGTTTCCCTATCCCTTTGCACTATAGGCCAGCATTTCACAAGGTGAAGCCTGATATCCGTCTGTTCTGTGAGCCTAAATTTTGCACCAACAAGCGTCACGATCACATCTTCAAACATAGCCTTAGCTTGAGAAAACAGGTGGATATTTGGGTGATTGAAAGCTCAGTGAAGACTAATTGAATCCAGTGTGAACATTTCCACCAATTTAGTTGGTATTTATGTTCACAGCAGGACTATATTTTTATTACGAAATTAAAGATTTCTGTAGACAGGTACATAAAACAAGCAATAAAAGCATGGAGTCAGAAACATCATGACCTCTTGTTGGGTGTGTGAGAATCCCACATTGAAGGTTGTCCAACGAAGGATGATTTCAGCACAGCGCCGAAACAATCTTTTTTGTTACACATTTTGTAAAGTTGCTTGTTCTATGACTTTAGTAAACAGAGATCAGATACAGTTACTGAAATACTGTGCATTATTTATTGATGGCATTTATTCTCTTCTCCTGTGGTATATTATTGTAGTTCCTGAGAGTTTGATATGAAATGTAGTTTCTGGGTTTTTTGGTTAAGTGTTTTTAAAGTCCTAATGCTATCAAGATAAAGAAAAGGAAAAGCCATAATAGATTTTACTCATGAAAATTTTATTTTGGTTAAGTAATGTGCGTGCATCAACTGCACATTTGGCTGCATCCACTTGCAGACAAAACCTGCCTTCATGGAAATTTATGTGCAAAAACAAGAGACAAACTTTAAAAGTCGGAGCACTTTAGTAGAGATCTTTTTACAAGGGTCCTACAATTTGTGTTTATCAGTTCCACTCATGGCACCTCCTGGAAACCCACCCTTATTTTGAGTGTACAGTCGCAAAAGAATCAGGCGCTATATACATCCCTTAGTGAGAAAGAAAGATATAAGCAGTCGGCATCCTCAGGGAATTCACAGAATATAACCTATTTCACTATTCAGTTGTGTACTAAAACATATATTTGTAAAATTGTGTTCTTTTCAGTATTTTTATTTCTCCGTAATCCCATATAATTTCTATCTTAACTTCAAAGTTAAGGTACGCACAGGGTTCCTTTTGTGAACATCAGCCTTCCATGCTATGCCTGAAATGTACAAGTCGAAGTAGGTTTTCTCAAGTTTCTATTCATCAGCATCTCCACTAAAAGAAGCTCTGCAGCTGGGCCTTTATTAGCAATGCTATTGTGCAAGACTGATAATAAACCAAATCATTCTCATTGTATTTCCTGGCTCTTGAGCAAGAGAAAAGCAACTAAAACGTACTGGCAAGAGGAACGCCACCTTTGGAAGAGCTGTGAGCACCACGTGTTCCAGTTTTTGTCTGCCTGCTGCCCACACATAACTGCTGAAAGACAGGCTGCAGGCTGCCTGGTGGTGCATCATGTTGGATGTGTGCCTGCACTGCCTTCCCTTTGCTTGGTTTTATGCTTCAGATTTCCTTAGCCTGTACTTGAGAGACTTCGTCAGTCCTGAAGGAGCTGATAGCTCTGTAGGCCGTGAGTTCTGTGGTTCTCTGAATTATAAGAGCTTTGTCATCGGGCTATACTCATCCTTAGAGTCAGCTCAGTGAGCTGGCAAGACCCAACACACAATGAGAACATGCAAGAAAAGAAAAACTGTACCATCTTTATTGTGCACCTTCGCTTTATTTACAGTAATTGCCTTCAGAGTTGCATGCTGAGGCATGGCCTCTGAATTTCAGTATCTCCCTTTCCCTCTTTCGAGTATGGCTATCTGTATGTTACTTAGGCTGCCACAAGAATAAAAAGGAAACCAAGTCATATTGAAAGAATATTTTTCCACTTTCTTTTTGGCTATGGAACACAACTGTCAGTTATTTGCACTGGTGTGTCTATGTGTCCAGATGCTGCTTTTCAAGTAACACATCCTACCCAAGCTCCACATAATGGCTCCATCCACATCTACAGCCTTCAACTGCTCTGGGTTGAACTCCTACCTCCTCTTTCTCATCCAAGTGAGAGTCTATGAGGCTGAATGAGTCCTGAGTTATGATCCTTCTAATGGACCTGAATAGTAACTGCCCTTTGTGTGTTTGAAAATTTACATCTGGAAACAATAATAAAGCCACTTTGCCTATAAGTAACTTTATCCATTCTACGTACAATTTACAGAGCATTTTCTTTGTATTTCTATTTAAACAATTTGGCGAAGAGATCTCTCAGATCCTGGCTAATTCTCCTTGTCTTGGCTAAAGGGTACAGTGCACCCTTTCAACCTCTGAATGTGATCTTTCAGGCTCGTCTGAAAAGAAAGTTTTTCTTTGAAGTGCTGAGGCAAGCCAGTGATGCTGGTTCACCCTCCTGCTTCCAGAAAACATATTATTCATAAATTGGAACACCTACTTGTCTGTAAAGGACCAAGCTATGGGCTTCAATACAGCATATTTCAGCAAATATTAGCCCTTGTTATTTCAGTAGAAAATCATAAAATGGAATAAATTATTAAAAAAGAATTTATTCTTGCATAAAAGCAGATATATTGAATATAAAAAGAGGCTAGGAAAAATAAAACAGATTTCATAGAATATATGCTGTATTTTAATGAAGAGTGCATGCTTCTCCTAGGATTTTTTAGGCAGCATATGGAAGAATTTTTTTTTTCCCTTTTATAACAGAATCAAATAGGCTAAAACCCAGATGTCAGTGAGAATAGTATGATCATGTTCATATTTTTAAATTAAATGGTATTTATACTAATTACATAATTGGTTCTCCTGTGCTTTGGAAATGTGCTAGAAAATCAAAAGAGCATGCATAAATCTAACACCTAAAGCCATGCTCCTTATTTTTGTTTTAGAAAGTAGTTACTGTTCAGCAGTGGCCTCGGTTCTTCAAGTATATCTGTGCTGTGCAGCATCATCTAATGCAGCCCCTCAGTCATTCATGTGAATTGAGCTAGCTCTGCTAAGCTAGCTGAAAGACTTTTCAGTTCTGTCAAAGCAAATTCAGGTATATTGATATACAAATACACAGGCAGGTAAACAGCCATGCACTGTGGCATAATATATCCCTTCTGACTCAAAATTTCCGCTAAATTTAATAAAAATTAGCAAAACAATGTCTGAGCTGAAAGATTCGTCCCTGCAGCTGAGGAGTCATGATAATTGTGGAAGGAAATGGGTCCCTGAAACTACGCTGCGCTCAATGTAAGCTGATCCCCCTACCTTTCCTAACTACATCCTATCTATCTCAGTTAACTGAAATATTTTTGTCATAGAAAAACCAAGTCTTGAAACATCATCACTCAAATCCAAGTGTGTGGCAACTGACTCAGATATGGACAACACAAACTGTTTATTACAGGTTCTCGCATCACTTACATACGTTCACAAGTATTCCTTCTTTAGGTTTCCCATCCACCCTTACAACTTTCCCATCCACCTTTACATGTCACCAAAGTATCCCACAAACACTCCTTACCCGTTCATACAGGTGCTTATACAATCAGAGCCATGGGCCATTTCTTTTGTTTTTCTCTTCCTCTAGAGATGTCCTTCATTCTCAGCCTTGCTGTTTTGTGCTGTTCATCTTGCTTCACAGCTGCTGCTCTGAACAGTCTTTCTTATATTCCCACACAAGTATCATGTGTCTCAAAGCCAGGTATAAAGCAGAGTCAAATTTTGAATTTGAGGATGTTTTCAAAGCAAGCTGTTTTCCTAAAGCTCCAAAAGTAATAACTCCTGTTTATTTCACAGAATCACAGAATTGTAGGGGTTGGAAGACACATCTTGAGATCATCTAGTCCAACCCTCTGCAAAGCAGGCCTCCTACAGCAGGCTTCACAGGTGGGAGGAGTCCAGGAGGGTTTCCATTTCCATGGAAACCACAACAGATACAAAGAGTACAATAACACAGTTTGATAGAACAAATTCTCAGCCACAATAGACTGTTTTTCGACATAGCTGGCACCATTAGCTATGTATTTCTGTCAGCAATGAACAAAAGCCTGCATGCCATATTTGTAAAAATCTACGCCAGAGGAGGTGGCCCACAGTTTCACAGCTTCTATGACTGAGTCATTGCTAGGAAAATGTTGCCCACACAGTCCACCTTTTATCAGTCTGAACAGATGAAAATCAAAAGGCACCAAATGCAGACTTGGTGGTGGATGTGGTAGGACAGTCTGATCAAGACTGTCAATGTGCTCCACAGTTTTATAATTGGTGTGAGTCCAAGAGTTATTGTGTTGCAACAGAAAAGTTGTCTTCTTCTCTGATCTGACTTTGAAAGTTCAAGCCTTAAACATAGCATCATGATGTAGCTGTCAGAGTTGATGGTTTGTCCAAGTCCCAGAAGGATCACTTCTTTGCTCTCCCATTGTGCACATCACTTTACCCTCTGAGGGCTGTGTCTTGAAATTCTTTTTCCTCAAATGGGAATTCACGTCACCACTCCATTGACTGCCATTTTGACTCCAGCTCATAGTGGTGACACTACATCTCAGCACCAGTAATGATGCAGTTCAGGAAGCTGTAACCTTCAGCCTCGTATCTGTTCAATAGGTTCTAACCAACTTGCATATGGGGTTCTTTCTGTTCCTGTGTGAACATTAATGGGATTCACCTGGCACAAACTCAGTGATATTCAAATGTTGACACCATCATTTCCAACACATTTAAGGCAATATTCAGCTCCATACGCAGTTCCCTGGTTGCAATCTACTGATTCATGTGGATGAGCTGATCAAGACTTTCTTCATTTCTTGATGTGACAGCTGTGCACAACCATCTGGAACATGGCTTGTCTTTCACGTCACTGTCACCACTGCTGAAATACACCACCCACCACCTCATTGTGCTCCCATCATCTGTTTGGCCTCCATAAACATTCAGTAAGCATCAAGGAATGTCAACGGGTACCATTTTTTCCGCATGAAGGAATTCAGTGACACATCTTTGCTTCATACGCATTTCCCCATAAGACACTGTTTTGTCAGACTGCCCCTTTGCTGCCAGTTGTTACACAGCAACAAAATACAACGGGGTCTTGGTGGGAAAGTTCAACCTCTACTGCCATGCTACCAACATCTGCCTCTTATGTCATGGACAAACAGAATGAAATAGAAGGCATTACTTTCAGAGCAATCTTCTTAATTTAGAGCTGAAAATGGTGTCTACTGACAGCACCTTCATGGGCTGAATGCAGATCTATCTAATATGTGCTGTTGATACAGGGCACCTCTGAAGTAGTCGTGTTATCACAGCGAGTTCTAAAAATACCCAGTTTATTAGTCTATATGTCATACAAAGCCTTAACAATAGATGCATTCAGTTGCCTTTCACATACCTGAAGGAATATTCCTGTTTCTATGTACTTTTATCATGCCTATGTATGTATCAAAGGGATTAAAAAAAAAAAAAAATTACAGTTGTGTTAATATAGCTAAAATCATTTTAAATATATGTACATTATGCTACAAAGTAAATCGAAGGATTGAGTCTTCTCTGTAGATAACATCTGGTAGGTGTTACAACAGAATAGACTCAATTAGGGGCACATGCCAGTACTATCATTAATCCCTTGGACTGCATTGTAGGTTCAACATTTCAGCAAGTATCACTGATGCAAAACAACCTGTAAAACATAAAGCAACTTCAAAGCCAGTTTTGTCCATGACATATGCAATGCCAATTCCTTCTGGTAAAACAGGCCGGCAACATATTAAGGATCACATGAGGCTTTTCCAGCTTATCTTTGTACCTTCCGATTATGATATTTTTCTATTTCCTTAAAATTTGTCTAGTGAATCAAGTTCCTTGACCAGTGAAAACTAACTAGTCATGAGGACTATTGCCATAAAACTGCCAGGATGTTTTGCATCCCCTTCATCATCCTGTTACTTACGTTATAGCTGGGTTCATCACTGCTAACAGGGGATTGAATTGGTCACCCTGTTTCTTAAAGATTTCAAACTGTTCCTTTAGAACTGCACTTTGTGGATTAGGCTTTAGTCATTAAAAACAAACAAAACAAGCAAGCAAACAAAAAATAAACAAGAAACAAAAAACAACTTTGAAATATGTTTCATAATAATTCTGATATCATATTTTTGAAGACAGCTTTCCTGAAGATTAATAGGAAAAGCATGGCCCTTCTCTCGAGGGTTAGCTTTAACTGAAATCACAACACGGGCTCAAACAAACTTTTCATCTGATAAATTCATGGCAGGATGATATGGAATCTGTTGTGGTAAGCTGATCTCACTATTTTTCGTATCTAATTCAAACTCATCAGATACGAACCGCAATCCATTTCATTCCATGGCCTGAAGAACCAAGAAAATCACACTGGACTCCTGAGTAAAGGAAGGGAAGAAGTATTCACAAAAGCTAAGTTTAGCCTTCAAAGAGCAGACTTGCTAGACTACCTTTACTGTTGATAGAAGAAAAACTGTACTAAGGGAAAAAAATCAAGAACACCTAGAGCACAACTTTTGCTCTGAATCATCTTCCAAAGAAGCCTCGCTCTTGTGTGAATGCTGTATGTGTTTCCCTGCTTCCTTATGGCAATGTAAACTTTCATATAACCTGTGTACTGTTGTTTAGTACTTTGAGGAAGGATGGTGAGCTCACATTCGTATGTTCTCTCTCCTGTGCAGTGAATGGTTGTGGAAAGCAGCTCGGTGGTAACAGCTGGTCACAACACAGGATGTTAAAAGTTTTCCTTTATTTTCATACAGTCTGTGTATCTTTCCCTCATTGTACAGACATGTTGGAGACCATCAGATGAACCGTCAGGCTAAAACCCAGAGTCTAGGATTCTTTTCCAAACAAGCCGTATGTGATTTTCCACAGCTTTATTAATAGCTATCACTTGGTGCAGGGGACAGGAAAGCTCACTAATCTGCAGCCTTGTACTCTGCACCTGTATTATACTTCTCCTTTCTCCTTGCTAAGGCCTGCCATTAAGCAAAGTGTTGAAGTGCAGAAAGTGGATCCAGGACCCTCTCTTTACACAGACGGAATGGTATTTTCTACCTTGGAATATAAAAGACCATTCAAGATGAACGTTGTGTTAAAGGCTGTATTACACAAACTCTTTTTCGTAACTTTAACGTTTCTTTCATACACTACACGTGTTTAGTATTGAAATATGCAACACTGTATGTTGGATAGAGGAGAGGCTCACAGAAGATATCTGGTTCAATCTTCAGCTCATGGCAGGACCAATTTCAGCTCAGGTTGCTTACAGGCTTATCCAGTTGAGATCTGAAAAGAAATCAAAAGATCCTGATGTAAATTATGCTTGAGAGTATGGGAATGGCTAAAAATAAGTTACAGATGGGATATTCATTTTCTGCCTAGTTTTACACAAGTTAGGGTTGTTGTACTGCATCCTTTCTTCTCCACTCTTTCCATTTCTTTTAATACCTCAGAATTTAATCGTTTTAAACAAACTACAACTCATTTATTCTCAATTGCATTGTTTGAAGTTGTGTTCTGGAGAAAGGCTCAGAACACCACCAGCAGCCAGCAGAGGGGGCCCACGTTTTTAACTTGGTCTGGTCTCATGGAAATCCCGAAAATGAAGAGCACACAGCTCAGAAGCTGTGTGCTTCTCACAAAAACGTGAATGTTGGTTAGAGGTGGTAGCCAAGTTACTTCTAATTTGAACAGAAATCTCTCTCTTGTGTGTGTGTGCTTTTGGCAAAACAACAAATAAAATTCCCACCTTCCTGTAATCAGTAGTAAGAAATTATTTGCTACGAATGTATAATTGCATGGGAATCTATTCAACTTCTTCACAGATCAACTTATAGATACGGTTGGAATCTTTTAATTAACCTGTAGGTGAATTTAAAAGGCCTCATATGCCTTTTTGTCTGTCACTACTTTTGAAAAAGTCAAAATAACATCTTCATCTTCTTCACTTCACTTACCACTTTAGGCTCCAGCCTTGCAAACATGCAGTGACTTTGTCCACACAAGCAGTCCCAAGTAAGTTTTGTAGTATACGAAATGTGTATTTATAATATTTACACGTAACTTTTCCAGAGAGTTGTCTGTCACTTCAGTGTCTTTCTGTAACATGCTTTTCTTAATAGCTCTATCACAAGTCGTGTTAATTACACTCTGTGTGAAAGTTTTAATAAAAGGTACTACATTTTCCATGTTAGGTATATTTTTGCAGGATTTTCTCTGCAATTCACCAGAAGGTAATTCTAAGCTTCAGATTTTACTCTGGTGATGTGCTGAGATAGATAGAAGTGGAATAGCCTTGCATAATGAATGCAAGGGAACTGCCACAAAAACATCTATTATTTGGACAGACCACAGTAAATAAGAAGCTGCATTTGAGAAATATCTATGCACCTGAGAAGACATTTTCTTGTATCTATCAACTCACATAAACAGTAAGAGTCAAAATAGTTCACTGCAAATTTTTACACCTCAGAATAAATTAGTGTTGAAATTAACTGAATACTTTCAGATCTAAAATTCCCAAGAAACAGAAGGAATTCTTACTGTTCTACTGGAATTCTACTGGAAAGAAAAAAAGAAAATTCTCTTAAAAATGTATTGGGAAAAACTTCGCTGATAGGAGAAAATTCTAACTCCTCAAGCTCTGAATTAAAATATACCATAGATTATCTTTGATTACCACAGTTAGTCTAACTAACTATCTCAAATTGTTTTGAAGTTGTTCTCAATAACCCAGTCCTGCAAGCTGAAGACAGCAAAAAATACTAGTGCCTCCAAAAAAAAGCGGTTGCATTTTGATAATATAAATACACAGAAATAAATCGTTCTGAAGATTTTGCAGTATGAAGGAACGTTACTAAAGAGTAGTAGTATCTGATTTGACTCAAATTAATCTGTGAATTATGTGCTTATGACCTAAAAAAAATTGAATATGATGTTGAAGTATACATGCATATTCATAACATAATGTATAATCTGACAATTTATCCCCAAACTCTAACACTGCATGGAAGATGTAGATTTTGCTCTCCATTACAAAGGAATGGGTCAGGCTGGAAGTTGATGAGAAGATATGAAATCTGAAGCAAAAGTGGGTGTCTGAATTCAGTATGGCCACCCACAAACAGCACAGCACCCTTTATGAAGCCTTCCTCTCTTCCCGAGTCATTTCAATTGTGTTAAATTTCCATGTTCAAGGAAACAGTCCCTAAAATCATCATCCAACAGACCTGGTACTTATGACTTCTTTCCATAGTATTTGCTAAAATTCAACATTTAACATTATTGTTCTCAATATAAAATGCATTAAGCACATATTTGTTCTACAGATGAAGATGTGTTCCCTGAAAAGGAAAATGTATCATGGAAATGAAAAAGTAGAAATAAAATGCTTTTGACTTTGTGCTTTTGAAACACATTCCAAGTGGTCAAACTTAAAGTAATTATTTTTCAGTACAATGCATTTCTTTCTTCTTTTGTCATTTTCTTCCACTTAGTATATTTTAGATTCCATCTGTTTTTACCATAGTTCACAGAAATATTTCAGAGAAAAAATTAAACTTGACCAAAGGCTGCTTCCTATTCCACTGCTCCTTCTGACAGATTCCAAGTTGCATTAGACCAAAATTATTAGTACTGATTTGCTTTCAACCTTCAGTTTCACCTATCTCAGGGGCCCATGCTTTGAGCCAAATGTAGACAAAAAAATGTACGTAATCAGAATACTAAGCCTGAGTTTTTTATATTAGCCTTTATTTCTCAAAGTTTCCTCTCTCCTGAGTATAACATCTCAGAGCTCTGCTCTACTGTAACATTAACTCGAATCACAATCAATGCAAGCTTGCTTTTTCTTGGCAACCTTGGTTTAACCATCCACAAATACATAAAATAATTAATATAAGTGCTTTGAACTACATTCTGGAAGAATCTATAGCTCTTAATCAGCTTCAGAGAGATGCCTAGGAGATTAAATTTGGGTGGTATGAACACTCTCTCCTCATCTACTATCTCCATTAATTACTAAAGAAAAGTAGCCAAATGCTTAGAGGCCTGATTTATTAACAGAAATAAATGCATTGGCTTCCGTGAAACCATGCTAAGGCTGTATTGCTCTGAATCTTGCCTTTTCAGCTACTACTACAAAATGAACTTTACTCAGGATTTACAAGAACTTAACTGAGGTCTGAACCAGGTCCACAGACTGTAAATTTGAACTTCTTTCAAATACTTCTTTTTTTAAAAGTCCTGCAACAGCCATGCATTTGGACATTTCAGCGCTAATGATAGTAGTCTGAGTAATATCCAGCGTTGAAAACCTTGTTAGCCTTGTAAGAGGCATTAAGGTTTCCTGCACAATCAGTGGACGTTGATAGAGCTTTCTTAGCTTAAAGCCAAAGCTGGCAAGTGCCTCTCAGGAACTCCTTTGGTTTCAAAAGTGACAAAGGAAGTTCAGTGAAACTGCATCCTGTTCCATGCTTTTGTAGAGATGTTGCATGTCATGGGTCCATGCTGATACTCCATCAAGCAGGGTTTATAAATAGAAAGGTAGTCCAAGTAAGCTGATTGCCTCAAAGGGAAACACAACTCAAACAGCCATGCGTGCCTTACATTCAGCTCATCAGCCCTGCCAAGGAGCAGAAGAGAAGCAACCTAAGACATGTTAAAAACATATTAATGTTATATAAGGCTCTGAACCAGAAATATATCTCCATCTTTCAAAAACATTTAATGCAAATATATAGCAATTATATAGCAATTAACAGACTATTAACACTATCAGGGGCAGAGTTTGTAGAAGAAAGACCACGGAAAATTGATAGTTGTGTACTTCATAACGACTGCACATTCCAAGCCTTTTTACCTCTTTCCCTTGCAAGCCCTTTGTGAGCCACCTTCCCAGCTCTTCTCTGCAATGATCTCCCTATGATTCCCGTTCCAAATTTCCTCTTATTTCTGAATGTCCCAATGTTCTTCTTTCAAACTCAAGGCTCCTCTAATGCATCCACTCTCCTCTTCCTGTAAATATCCGGGTTGTAACTCTTCTTCCCTTTACTCCATGTTTCTCTCCATAAGGGTCCTTAAGTCTTCAGCTCCGCAGCAGCTGCAAGCACACAACTCCAGTTTTTCTTCCTGTTGAATGCATTGCTTTGGTTCAGGGCCAGTCCCCTTCCTCCAGCTGCAGCAGGGGCATTGTACGGGTGTCAGCCATAAAGAATAAGCAACTTTTCTTGCGCATCTATGTAAGGCACTCAATTTTTCCTGCACCTCTGGTAGGCTCTGGTGGAATCTTTGTGCATCTGTTAGGGGAATAGACCTATGCTTTAACCTTCCCACTCCTTGTGTCATTCTACATTACTGTGGATGGGACTACATCAACACAGAAGAGTTAAGGGGTGGGTAATGTATCCTGTCAGTTTGTCATGATGGTGTTAAACTTATCGAAGTGAAAATGAAGCATAGGGGCCACAGAAAGATGGATTCTTCAACATCTGCTCTGATTCACTATGTACCATAAAGCTTTGTTGCTTGCTTTTGCACTGGACAATATGCCAGCAGTTTTCCAAAACTTCTTAAAAAATAAAGTCCTGTAGAGTATCTCCTGTTTGATTGTTCTGAAGACCAGTTCAAGAATGGGGAAAGCACTGCTACCACAGTGATATAGCATGTCTGAAATATTTTGGTCTTATTTGTGACCAAAAAATAGTTGGCATCCCTTTCTGCAAAGAACTCCTTCTGTGCTTACAGCTCAGAAGCCAAACATTCAGACAAAAATAAAAAATACGTAACTCATCCTTTTGGAGAGGGCTTTACAGGAACATGAGGTATTAGACCACATCTAAAGTCTCTTGTAAATTTGCTACCGTTAGGTGCTTCTTGGATACATTTCTTCCTTTTGTACAACTGCTGATCCCCAAATACTAAAACCATTACAACTACCAATGAAAAGAGGGAAAAAAAGAAAAGGAAAAAAAAAAAAAAAAAAAGAGGGGGGAAAAAAAGGAAAAAGAAGGAAAAAAAGAAGAAAATCCATTATTGCGAACTCCTTCAAACAACTGCAAAACAATGTATTCGCTCTTTACACAGTATCATGCAAATACACTTCAAAAACCACAGGAACCCCAGGGTGTTTGCCACACAGACACAGTGAAAGAAGGAAGGATGAAAAGAATTGGACAGAATTTCTGTATGAGTTGCTAAATTAAGAAATGACTCTATGCATGCACATGGTATATATCAACTCTCATCTTTACCCAAAGAAGAATGCAGATCTCCACAGCACGTACAGGACACAGAAATACATCATACATCTCCACACACCCACATATTCAAGGGTTTTATGTTTTAAAAATGTTAGGGAAAAAACTCTGCAACTCTTTATGAACTGGAGTTAACTTCCTCACAGATGTGGATGTATTGACTTTCCATTGAAATATGGAACTTTTGTTGCATGAAGTAAGCAATACTTTGTAGAGCTTCCTCCAAGTCCCACTAAAAAACACTACTAGATATGGCACTTTTTGGACTCACTATTGTGCTATAATGCAAATCATTTAGTGTTTGGCTTCAATATTTGCTGTTAAACTGAATGGCTGGCTACTGATTACTCTGGTGCAGTGATAAAGAGTCCAGAAACTGTGCCATTGAGAAAACAGTCACAGTGATTCATCCATCACAACATATCTTTCCAATGTCGTGGGTTTTTTTCACATTTTTTCAGTCTTTTTTGAGCAAGATGTGATACCACTTGTTGTTTGGGGTTCATATCTATCATATGCTTTCCTGCACATGTAAAAACAGACAAATGCATGTGAAAGCATGACAGACCATCTCACTCACAGACCTGTTGCAATGACTTACTGACTGTCAGAAGGCATGGTTCAGAAAACCATATATATCTGGTTAGAGGAAGGACACAGGACATTTGACTTGCCTCGGTGCCACACTGCTCATGCCTCACAGTTCTTAAAATGCTGTATCATGTCTGATGATGATTCCCTAGGGCTATCATAAGGCAAACTTTGAATGGACAGTTAGATACAGCTTGAGAAAAAGAGACCGATGAGCCAAAAACAGAGCTGATGTTTTCAAATATTAGTTGTACTAATAAGAGATATTACTCCTCCTGTATTATCTTACCATTCTTCATGTGCATTTACACACAGCATACATGTTCTCCTCTTGTGGCCTTATATGATATGCAGATATATAAAGATACAGTAGCAGACCAATTACTGCTAGAGATTAGAAGCATCATTGTAAGTGTTATTTAAAACACATCTTTCCAATTTTGGTGAAATATCCACTTAATGCTTTTGCAGCCTGGCTTTAATTCCCTAAATGATGTCACATCCACCTCAACTCAAAGTAATAGTTTTTTCTTTATATAGCTTATTTCCACGTCTTCACTCTAACACATGGATTTTATTTCCTATACAGAGTATTACTGTAATGATCAGCTTTCGTTCTCCCCAAACAAATATTCAGTAAATCTGCCTCCTATGTATTTACATTTCTTCCTCATTTATTTTCCCAAATCACTACCTATTAAAATGTGCCTGGAAAAACATCACTTTTTCACTTTCTGTGTGTGCTTTGCAACCAATTTTTTTTTTTTTTTCAGAGTGAAAATAATGTCAGCACATCACAACTTGCTTCAAAATTATACCGAGTCAACTGTCACAGCACAAATTGTAATAATAATTCTGTTCTTCTATTTTTGTCCCTTCTTCCCATCAGCAATTTCTCTACTGAAGAATATTTCAGGTGAATCCAAGTAAGCTTCACTTGTCAAATGTGCCATCTTGCTCCTAGCGTAACTTCAGAACTGTTGAGCGAAGACTGCAGCTAGATGGCAGTGTGCCAAACAAAAGGATCAACATAAAAAGATGGTATCTAAAAGATTCGTGACTGAGCATGCCCTGAATAGCATGAAAATCTGAACAAAAACACGCTAATGGCACATAATCCATAGTATCATTGCAATTGACATGTTGTGGCCATGTGGTAAATAGGGCGAGGGTAATTACAGTTTTGTATTTCTTCTAGGTTCTAGGTGTGACTCTGCCCTAACCATTCTCCATTTATTATGTAAAACAAAAATGGTGCCATCTGCCTTGGTCTGAAGAGCACTGTAAATTCATGGTTTAGCTTAAGATTCTGACTGAAACAAGAAAGGTACATGACGCGAGTGTGAATGTTTACTGACAGGTAAATATGAAATGGAACGCAGTATACAGCCTTCTGCTGTACGTATAAAAACACCACATAGCGATAGTTGATGACATACACAGTCCCTCGAAGCTGGCCAGAGCAAAAGAATAAGTCAGGTGTCCTGCAAAGTGAAAAGAAACCTTCTGCACAGATAACCGTGCAGCTCCAGTGCTGCTCTGCAGTAGCACAGCTACAGGGCTAGGGGAGCTTTGCACTTGCTTAATGAACCATTTCAGTCTAAGGACTCCAACATGCCCAATGACGAATTTGCTCCTCCAGTGGTCAGAAAAAGAAATCCCACTGTACAACACCTTTGTTCTTTCCATGGCCTAACTACATGGTTGAACTTCTGTGTCCTTACTATGGACAACAAAGACTATGGTATGTTCAACTGTAAACTACCCTGACCTTCCAACTGCATTTTTTTTACTTTGGCTCTGTAGTGGACTTGCCTTAACATCTAAGCACTGGTTACTACCTTTGCTAGTGCAGGATCTGTTACCATTTCTGCTTTAAAACCCATTTTGGCTGAGAAAACCAATCACTGCAGAATCAGGTATAACTTTCCATTGTTAAATGCTTTAGCCACACTACTTTTTTTTTTCTTTTTCTTTTTTTTTTCTTTTAATCAGTTCATCCAGTTTAAGCTTCCAAAGCAGAAATAGCAGTTAAAGTTTCTTTTTATAGTTCTGTACTTTAAAATCAACTTTCACACGAGATCTAAAGTCTGTCCCGCTGTAATTAATGATCTGCCCAAAAGACACATGTTAAATATATCTATCTACTGTGCGAATTGATGTGCTTTTAGTGTGTGTATAATACATAAAGTGTTTTGTTTCTTAGTATACAAGCAATCCAGGAACATATCTTTTCTACTGAAAAGCCTTAAGCTGGAGGGTCATCACATTATCACAATCAGAAGACAGCTTCTTTGCTTGAGTAGCAGGAAGACAGGAAGAGATTCAGGACCATGTTTTGCTGAGAACCCTTTGGGTTTTGTTTACTACCTTGATAAAATCCAAAGATGGCTGCAGGATAAGTGACTAGGTCAGTATGCCAAGACGTGAGAACACACAGGAAGTCTTGGGGTCCCAGTAGCCTTTTAGAACAACAGCACCTCCCTAAAACATTACCAAACTGACAGATGTTTTTCCTTTTTTCTTTGTGGAAAATCAGAGACCTGTAAGAAGCATAACAAGAAAATAACTGTAAAGTCTAATTTAAAAGCACAAAAGTGAGAACAATCCATATCCAATCCTATCACATCCTTCTTCTAGTCCTCAAGCTACTCTTCTTCCAAAAATTCTTTAAATTAAATAGAAGAACATTTTATGTTTCAAAGAAAGCAACTAGCAGAACAAATGTATTTATGAAGAATAAACACTCAAAGGAGGATTTTTAAGGTTAAACTCTCAATACAAATTAATCCATCTGTCCACTTTCAGGTATCTTGTGCAACTGGATCAAAACCTCAACAGAAAAGGAACAAACAGCATATGCCTTTCTTTCTAGAACAAACAAAATATGTGTGTAATGGCCTCAGGTTATATAAACATTATTTCCCTACACTTATGAGAAATATTTACTTCTTTGTTAACTAAAACTATTCTGATACCATTGGCAGAGAATGTTCGTGACTCTAACGTCATGAAGTACGGATGCCTGAAAAAGACTATTTTGCCCCAGAATAAAGTAAAATATTCAGAGTTTATCAAGCCATTAGCGCGTATCCATTCAGCACAACACAGAATCATAAGAATGGTTTGGGTTGGAAGGGACCTTCAAGATCATCCGTTTCTAACCCGTTGTCACGGGCAGAGTTGCCATGCAGTTCTGAAACAGAACTGCTACTACTTTGCAGAGACATTAGGCATGGGAAGTCTGAGATTTAGGGTGGAAAATGTCATCCCACTGCACACTGATTCTTGCAGAATTTTTCTACTTGGCCATTTCTTCCTGTAAATCTGTGCTTTCAATGACTGCTCTCATTAGCTGAGAATAAGGTGATGCTCGGGGGAAGCTTCCCACCAGCCCATAGGCCTAGATTGACAAAGCATTCAGCCTAAAAAGCAAGACAGCAGATTCCTTCTTTATTAACTTAAATAGAGCACTTGAGCTCCAGTGCAAGGTCCTTCTGCAGCTCAGGTTACATCCAATGATTGTCTAGAGGTGGGAATAGGGATTAGAACCTGGGTGGTACGTAAGAAATAGTATTTTGCAAGCCTTTCCATTAGGCTCTCATTTCAGACGTAACTGTAGATTCAGAGACGGCATAGCTGAAAACCTTTAACTAATTCTCCACAGTGCACAGCAAGCAGCTTGACCAACTGTCCAGCCACCAGTTTAAACAAGACTTGGGCTGGAACTTGGTTATTAATCTGGTTGCATGTCCTAAGCGTGGAGCCTGTGGTGTTATCTGGAAGGGGACAAAAAAGAACAACCACAACACCGATGTGGCACAACAAAAAGCTTCAAAATTTTGCCATCCTCACCACTCCCTCGGTTTTGAGGGAGAAGAAGGAGGGAGGGAAAGAGGGGGCCAACCGCCATTTCACAACAGCTCCCCACGCGCCGCTGCCCCGAGTGGAGCCACTGCCCTAAGGGAGCTCCCGCCCTGAGCCGAGCCCTGAGGCGCTGCGGCCGCCCCGCCCCGGGTACCCCCCGCCTCCCGCCTCTCCCCGCCCGCCCGCTCGCTCGCACGGCGACGCGGGCAGGGCCGCCGCGCTACGGCGGGCAAGGCTGGGGCGGCGTCAGCGGGCGCGCGGTGCCGGCCGCAGGGCTTTAAAGCAGCGTGTAAGCTGAGATGCTACCACAGACAGCGGCGCGGCGGCGGCGGCGGCCGCAGCTGCTACACGAGCCCAGCCGGCTGCGGGGCGTGCGAGCCGGGACCCATGGCGACGTCCCGCGCTGCCCGCGCCCTCCTCCTCCTCCTCCTCCTGCTCTGCCTGCCCGCGCTGCGGCGGGGAGCGCGGGGCGGCGGGCAGCGCCCGCGGGGCTGTCCTGCGCCGTGCCGCTGCGAGCAGGAGGGCATGCTGCTCCGCGCCGACTGCTCCGACCTGGGGCTGACGGCCGTGCCCGCCAACCTCAGTGCCTTCACCTCCTACCTGTAAGTGCGGGACGGGAGGGGGCGACTTCCATAAGTGCCAAACGGCATTTTGAGCGGCGGGCGGGCTGTAAAGCGTTTATGGGCGTCTCGCTGTCGCCGCGCCCGCTCCGGTGTCTGTAGAGAATCGCCGTGAGATGTGCCGTTCGGAGGGTAATTAAAAGCGGTTGCAACAGCAGAAACTCGATTAGATCCGCGGGGACCTTCGCTTTCCGGGACAGCGCTTTGAGCTGCGGCTGCTGCCGGTGTAACAGCGGTTAGCGGCTGAGAGCGGCGGGCAGGTGGCCGGGCCCGTTCCGCAGCCGCCGCTCTGCCCCGGGCGCTGCCGCAGGGAGTCCCGCGCCGGCGCCAGGTGAGCTCCGCGCTGCGCTGCGCCGTGCGGGGCGGCCGGGGCAGAAAACAGCTGCATTTACTGTGATAACAGTAATAATCCCAGGGAAACTTACTTTCTTCGCTTGCTTTTGAGAGGGCTCGTTGTTAAACCTCTCTTGGTGTTGTGCTGGTGCACAGTATCTTAGTGCCCTTCGTGCTGATTTCATGCAGTTCTTCGCGGCTGCGTGTCCAGTAGCTTGTTAGCGGGATGCTTCTCTGCATCCAGCACTTCTTGTGTCTGTCTTGTCCACCTGTGTATGACTGCTGACATCTGTGCTACCGTGGTTACTGTGAAGATGCATTCTCACGGCTGCATGCCTGTGAGGTCCTGATGCGGTAATTCTGAACTAACTTGTCACTGCTGTGCTTCAGAGGGCATAGGACACACGTTGCATCTGGGGAAGTGGATATAACTCAGCTAGAAATGACAAATGTGACAACATAGGCAAGGTAGAAATGAAATTCAACCAATAAAATATAAATAGTGTGTTAGGAGAGAGCTTGGTTGAGATAGTGGCTTAGAAGGAGGATGTGCAGCTGAAAGCCTTTTCTCAATATTCTGCACATCAGTACTGTTCTGGAATTGATCTTCATAAGATCAATTTTAGCTTATTTTATCCTAAGCATTTTAAAGTCAGACCTGTTATTAACGTTAAAAGGCGGGAGTCCGTGGTATTTAATGGCTGCTTACAGCAGAGCAGAACTTTGGCTACACACAACTGAACTGCAGTCTTTAAGGCATAAAGTGCATGCAGTCATAATTTTTCACTGGTTTCTCAAGCAGCAGGTGAGGATTTGGGACACGCACAAGACTCAATACTTTCTCATGCTTTGGAAAGTCATTATTAGAAAGATAGGTAATGA
Organism: Alectoris magna; assembly: GCA_030625065.1. Lineage (NCBI taxonomy): Eukaryota > Metazoa > Chordata > Aves > Galliformes > Phasianidae > Alectoris > Alectoris magna. The sequence continues at coordinate 162,100,746 of CM060560.1, read as the reverse complement.
ACATATAACAGCATAAGTATTTAAACTGTACATGTCCTGGGTCAAGAAGTAGATCCCCTAAACTCAGTACTGCTTGCAGGAATGCTAAAACTGGAAAAAAATAATTAAAAAAACAAAACAAAAAAAAAAACAAAAAAAAAAACCAACTTCTGAGAGCCTATGGTTTGACTGTTTTGTGAAGAAAAAGAGAACATAAATATGCATGATGATGTCAAAACACCACTGCTGTGGACGTCTGCTGTTCAAAAGCTGTGTGTCTCCAGCAACCTGCTTCTAAGCTGGCTTATGACCTGCTCCACACTTGTTTTTTCAGTCCTCTTGTCCTTTAGTGGGAGAATGTCTTTCTCCAGTCAAGGATTCTGTTCTGCTCAGTAGCAGGCACCCTGAAGTGTAAAAACTCCACTGCAGGGCAGGCAGACTTCTAAATGACCTAGGCTGTTTGCATGCCGTGCAGTAGTCAAGTGGGCGAAAGACTGGCACATACACTGGTGCACCCACACTTACAAGGCTGTTATTCTTGGATTGATTAATTATTGCCTAATTATGCAGAGCTGTAGCTCCTGCCTGCCTTCTGTACAGAGCTGCCAAGGCTCATTTTCTTTAGATGGCTAAGCGGTGGTAAATTTTAAAACATGCCTGCTCGTTATAGAGATGTAGCTGTATAGAGATGAAGCTCCTTAAGCTTCGTGGTGCCCAACCAATTGCTTCTTGATTTATTCTTTTGCCTTTGGTTTTGTGTCCTGAACAAAACAGAACTGTCTTTTTGGGCTGTGACAATTTTTGCTTTAGAACAAAGCAGGAGGTTAAAGCTTCATGCTCAAATTAACTCTCTTTCCAGCAAAGAACATCTTGTCTGACAGATTCCCCTATAGTACAGCGTATACATCTGGCCAAAAACTGCCTGTGGTATTACCTTATGCTAAGGTTGTGTTTTTGTGGGGGTTTTTTTGTTTGTTTTTGTTTTTTTTTTCTGAATTTCTATCATTCATGTCTCATCTAAGGCACTTGCGCAGAAGAAAAAAAAAAAGATAACGATACCTTGTTGTATGCTGGATACTGTATGGAAATTTGAAATGCCGAGGCCACATTTGTCTTATGCTGGGACAAATGTGTACAGATGATGATATGGCATGGTGGCTAGATTCCACTTTTTGTATGAAGGTGCTCTTGCATTAAAGCCAAATGTAGTCTGCATCTGGACCTGTTGTATGTTTCCGCATCCTCATACAAAGTATCAATCCTTGTTTCCCCATCAAAAATCATTTCATTGATGGTTTTGTATCTGCTGCCATGAACTGTTAGACTTTTTAAGTACAGACAAGGAGAATCCAGGAGTTTCTTGCCATTTCTTCTTCATTTGCTTCTAGGCTAAATAATGTACTCAGTGTATGTAACGCAATTCCTGTTGACATTAATGTGAATTCCATGTGCTGGTGAAGGGCAGCACTGAGTCTCTGTTTCAAATTAAGAACATGTCACTTTCCTATCAGTACGCAGTGAAAAGAAGAAGCCAGGATCTACAAGTCTGTGGCACTTGGGACCTCATTAATTCTCAATCCAAGCCTGTGAGTTAGTGAAGTATTATTACCGTTTATTGTGATGTGGAAAACTGAGGCAATGAAGGGTTTGCTCAAAGTTAATGACAAAGTCAGTAATTAAAGCCAGAATGCCTTATCCTAACTCCATTCTTTAACCACAGCCTCAGCCTATTTCTCCTGCATAACTGCTCATTAAAAACAGCATAAGATTTGCATACTCCTGTTCAAAAATATACGACAAGTATATTAAAAAAAAAAACTGTTTCATATCTGTTGTGATGACAGTCCAGAATATAGTATTTAAAGATTCTGAGGGTCTTTGTTATGTGGGTGGGTCACACAGAAAAGAAAATTAATCATAAATGCCAGCGCTGTCTGACAGTTCAGCTGCTGTGTTCTTCATGATCAGAAACTTTCCATGAGGCCCTTAACAAGAAGCTCTTAAGTGGAATATTTTCATAATGTTACAATCTTGGATTGATGTCGATGTGTGTGCATACATGTGTAACTATCACGGGATATGGTACGTTACCTTTTCCATCATAGTTTACTTAATACGTTATTTTAGGATAAGTGTTAATCGCATTTTAAAAATGCTAATTTTGAGTACATTGTAAATCTGCATAGTAACATTTAGAAAAATCTGGTTCGCATCATTGTTAATCCCTTATAGGAATTACTTGTTAAAAAGATATTCTTTTCTAAAACTGTGTTAACACTGATAGTATTACAGTCAAGCCTATGAATATCGTAAGTTTTATAACATATTCCTCGGATAAATTTTGGCCTTCTGTTTCATTTATTGCCATAATGTTGTATTTAATAGTAATTATTCCTATAAAGTACACTCAACACTTTCCACGGTCTTTGAAGGTGTCTAAGAGAACTCAAAAATAAAAATAAAAGACAATTCTGGGAGAAAAATTATTTATCTTTGAAGGTTAAAAAGTACATTAGCATAAATTATCTGCACTTTTGAAATGTGACAGTAACTTCTGTGTTGGGAATATACAAAAGCACGAAGCCAGACTCTTTGGGGGTATGTTTGCCCCATTTTATTATCACATTCTAATATCACAGTGCAAACTCAAGTTCTGTGTACCTCTTCATCTAACGTACCATGGGAATGACTTCAGTGTTTCAGGGAGACCAGACAGTGAGGTATCATCTTCAGCAGAAGCAAGCTTTATAAAGTCTCTTGCAACTTGCAGATCCCTTGACAAGGCTGAGGTGTTAGATTGCTAGCAAAATGACTGCCTTTCCTAAGAAAGTATTTCTTTACATAGCTACAAACTTGGTAAACCATTTTTTCTCCTTTCTAGTTGAAATATGTTAAATGTTTGGCACGTGGTTTCAGGTCATAACCTGAGTCTCGTCCTAGTTAGTGATGAAGGTAAATCCAGATTGTGGGATAAGAATTTAGTGTTAAATTTTTTAAAACAAAAACAGGGCATTTCCTCTTGTGGCGATGGTTGGTATAGAGAGGTAAAATGTATGCATAGGTAAATCAGAGATGCATGAAAACCAGGGCAGTAACGACCTATTTAATGTTCCTGTTCATCAGCTTCCAAGGGACTTGCTTTAAATTTCAAAACCTAATGTGTCAACTCAAAGTTAGTTTCTTTGTGAAAAAATTTAGATTGAATTTGACAGTGTCACTCTCCACACTTGAGAATGTGGTGCTCAAATGAACTCTTTACATTGCTCTCAGTATAAAGGCTGAGCAGCCTTGTGCTGCTCAGAGGGGGATAAGGGCGCTTGCGCTACCTCTCTCCTTCGTAGCATTTACTGTGTGGAAATGCTGCATAAATTGACAGGGAAAAAGGAAGCTGTCTTTAAGCTGGTAGAATACAAGGAGCTGGCAGGGTGGAGGCACCTTCAGTTCATTTTGGTGTCTGAAGTGCGCGGGACAATTGGCCAAGCAGAGGGGGCCCGACTCCAGCTGGGAACGCGTGCTCCAGGCTGACCTTCCCAGCCAGCATGCCAGCGGAGATTAGACTTCCCTCAAGTGCTCCCTTGTTAACCCAGTCTTTGCTCCGACATGATTTGTCTTCCAAATGTGTAAAATTGCTACTAGTTTTGCTGTCTAGATTGCTTTCTTTTATTCTGTGTTTGCTGGCCAAAGGTAATATTTCATCCACATGCACTGCTTTCCTAATTCTCTGTTGGTCATTTAAGTGGTCTCGATTAATGCAATTTATGGTATTTTCCTTCACTTACTTCCTTGAACTGTCCAGCAGATCTGATTCTTTCCTCAGTAAAAATCGTGGTAAATAAGGTGTGGTTCCTTTGGCTCCGAGTAAACCGACTGAGGGCAGAACATGATGTGGTGTTTCTGACATACCAAAACAGCTTTAGACTTCAGCTCAAATAAAATACTCTAACGTCTTTAAAAAAGAATGAGATGTGATCAAAGCATGCTTACTCCTCAGAGATTTAGCAATTCAAGTGGCAAATCCTTATGCTACACGCTCTGTGCTGTTTGCTGAGGAGGCCTGAGTAATGTCTGTGCTCTTCTGCTGATCAGGTGTGAGAAGGTTAATGCCTGGAGAATTGTAAAAGTAATAAATGTAGCTGGAGGGGGGTAGGGTCTGAAGTGGTATTGCTGTTGCTCACCGAAGGAGTGCAGTCCTCTTCTCTCTCTTTGAATGGAGATTTAGATGAAAACTGCACAAAGCGAAGACAATGAGCACCTTATACTATGCGAGAGTAACTCATGGTACCCCTCTTTTTCATCCAAGAAGTATTTTTTGTTTGTTTGTTTTATTTTCTAAAAGTTTATGGGCAACAGCTTGGAATTTTTGAACTAGAGACCTCGGAATGAGGTCTTAAAGCACCCATTTTGAATTCCATCCTGGAGCCTCTTTTCTATTAATCTGAGGAAGATCTATCAGCTGCTGCTCGGAAAGAAGCAAGTGTTCAAGCTGGGAAAGCATGAACCCGCTGGCACAAGGTACAACCACCATAATTAGGTACAACTACCACCTGTTACTCTGAACGGGAAAGGAATGGGGTAGCAGTGCAGACCCCCAGGAACTAGTACAGGATGTCCCCAGTTTGATAAGGCCTTTGCAGAGACAGCGCATTCTGTATCACCTTAAGATTGATGATTTTGCTATGTTTTATTATACTTTTTTAGCTATGAGCTTTAGGTTTTGGGATCAGTGGCCACAGCACTAATGTCCACCTTTAGAAAAGAGCAATGTCCTGTCTAGACACTGCTGCAAAAGTAATTATTCTAAAGCATAGTGTTATCCAGCAGTGATAATTGTCATAATCAACCACTCCCAAATTAAGACTTTATTGGTAACAAATGGACTCTTAGCTTGGGCCCGATTGTATAATTTGGCTTCAGTCCTGCAAATACTTATCCAGATGCTTAACTGTAGTGTCAGGAGTGGTTCCGCTGAAATCACATGTGAAAATGATTGTAGGAGCAAGGCCTTGTGTAATTTTAAAGCAATTCTCACCTTCATTTGAGTGGCATAGTTTCATTGCAGTGTTCTTCCACACTCTCATTGCACAGCCTAAAGCATTAGGTATATCATAAATAAACTAAAACCTGTATTTCCTTTTTTGTTTGTTTATTTGTTTTAAGTTTTATGTAAAATGTGTACATAATTTAATGTGAAAAGCACTGCCTTTCAACAATTATGTAGTTGCAAGTAAGCAATTTTATGGATAGATTTTTTCCTAAATATTGCTGAAATATTTTATGCAGTAGTATTTCAAGAGAGGCAGGAATCACTTTGGCTGTGGATAGGACACTCTTGCATGTAGAGATGTGTGCAGGTAGGCAGGCAAGTGGGTAGATACTTTTTTACCAGTGTGCCCAAAGCATATCAGCGCCTTATAGTACAAACAAATGCTGCTTCCGTCACACAGAGTCTCTTGCAGAAGCTTGAATAAATGTTTCTTTTTTTATTGAGTGTAACCATGCTTACTAATGACACTTAAGTATTAAGTGTTTGAGTAAAGCAGAAGTATTTGTGGGATTTAGACAATCTGTATAATGATTGTGTATAAACTTAACCCTTTTCATCTTAAGAATTTTTGTTGTGCTTATAGATACATAACTCTTCCAATAAAACTTGTTCAATAGTTTCTTGGTGCTGTTTATGAAGGGAGTGTAAAGATGGTGTTCAGTACTGCTTGTTTAGTGCTAATACTTTTCTATTTTGTTTATGTTTTTTGCTATTAGTTCATTTTCCAAAGACCTCGATCAATTTTGCTGGAGGATTAAACAGTTACAGCACCAGTGTTTGACAGAAATAAAACTCCCCTAGCTCTTGTTTCTGCAGCAGTAAGCATCTTATGATGCCAGTTACACCATGTCTTCTGGATCCTGTGATAATATAAATGCTAGTCTTAGTGAATGAGAGAGCAGATGCAAGATGATGTCAGCACTAAGAGAAGTGTAACTGCACTGATTTGGCATTCACTGAGTTTGTAAATGAGTCTCTGTGTATCCTGTGGGGAAAAGTAGGTCATAGCTGGCAAAGGAAACAAGATAAGACAAAGCTCTCTCTCACCCATCTCTGAAATTTACCTGTTGTAAACCACCTTGATGAGTAACTTACCTTTGGGTCTGTTAGCCCAAAATGTTTAGCATTTCTTAAATGCCCTGCTTCACAGAGGTTGCCACTTTGGAAGCACAAGGAAAGAGAAGGAACTGCTCCTGCAAACAGGGAATGTAATCAGATAGCTATAGCCGGGATCCAGATAGAAAGACCTTTGGGTTCTTTTTTTACAACTTCGAGCAAGTCATGAAGAAATTCTGTAATCTTACTTTATGGGTGAGACAGCTATCTACATCTGAGTTTAACTAATTTGGTAGTGACTGATAAATCCTGGAGATCTATAGATTAAAAACACATAATGAAGTGCTAATTATGAGTATGACATGGTAAAATAAGGTGAAATCCAAGAGGATTTGTGTGTGTGTGTGTGTGTACATCTCCCTTTCAGTTTTGCTCATGGTTGCTTATGTGGTCTCAAATCAGTGATATACATGATTCTTATTGGAACAAGTAAAACCTATGCAGGCATCTGAAAGCAATATTTGACCTGCTGACAAAAAAAATACAGGATCCATATGTTTGGAAGTATTGCCTGCACTCATGCTGAAGTTGTACAAAGACAAGGATTTGGAAAAAGGCCAAAAGAAGTGCAGGTTCAACCTTGTGACCTGACAAAGGTCTCAGGTAGTAAATTGCAGTCCTGTGGTGTCCCTGTATAAAGCCTCAGTATATTGAATTTAACCTGCAACAGGCACACACTATTTCAAAGGGATTAACAGAGGCGTTAAAAGTGCATTGTGAAGAGAGAAGCAGCAGGTAGCCCGGGAATCTGCCTGTACTGGAGCCCTGGAGTAGTGAAACGTGCCTCTCATCAGGCAGCTCAACCAACTTTAAACCCCTGGCAGAAGTGACAGGAATGGAAATCACAGTTTTCATTTGTGCCAGGTGTCAGCAATAAGATTTTGTAGGGTACAGTTACCTTGGCATAGTTGTTACCTGAAAAGCGTGTGACTAACTGGACCTACTGGAGGTATCACATAAGTATGGTTGTGGTGGGGTGAAAAGTATGTGTTTGCTGTGCTGCTGCTGTTTGTTTTGAGTATGGGGCACTGTGAAAGTGTAATTGGGAACAAGATGAGGTGTTCACATGGTATTATTTAGGTCAGCACTGACAAAGGACAGTGAAAGCTTGCAATGCTGAGAATAGCACATGGAAAAGCTGTTTCACAGCATATAGTCTACTCATCTGACCTGTTGCCTGTACATATGTAGAGCAGTGTGAACTGCTGAGTGCCAGAACATTTCTGGCTAAGACAGAAGATGTGAAAATAAAGGGCATGACAAGCATCATGGAACATCCTGTCTGCCTAAAGGCCAGAGATGGTAAGGAGGGTAGAAGAGTAGATTCTGGAAATCTTGAAGTAGATGCATTTTTATTTTTAAATTCTAAATACTTGCCGAATACTGATAAAGAGAAAAAATAAGCTGGACTAGAAAAAAACAAAAACATTGTGTAGAAACAGACATATGTAGAAGAATATCATACTAACAGTATTCCTAGGGTTTTCTGGATGGAATATTAAAAATGTGTATCATTAGAGGGAATGGGGATAAAAGACTTAATGCCAGATTTGTCTCTGCACGTTACTCCATCCGTGTGTGTAATTCAATGCTTATGCCAAGAAAGACCTCAGGTAGGTTTTTCTTTGCTTATACTGATGGAGCTAAATTGATTCTCTAGAATTAGGACTGCTAACACAAATTGAGTTTGAAAAATTCATAGATTTTAGAAAAGCATTAATATAATTAAATTGAAACATTCATTTCAGTCATAATGTGATAAAGGAAATGCTTCTGATGTGTCGTTACTGTGCAGGGTATCTGTCTATGAAACAAATAGAAGTCAAAATTATTTTAAGGAAAAAAAAAAATAAACGTACAACCTAGTAATCTTTTCTGTCTTGCTTGTGTCAGTATCCACACTCTGCCAAGAACATTTCATTGTGTCACAGGGTTGTGATCAACTGTACAGATTTTCCATCAGGTTGAGGAAGATGTGATTTTCTTTATTTTTCAGTCTTTTCTGTTGCTGATGATAGCATTCAGTGGAAAATGCAACAGTTTGGGTTGGTTTTGTTTTGTTTTTTTTTTTAGAGGACGCTTACATAGCACCACGATGCTTTCATTATATTTATTATGGACAGATATCATCCCACCAGATAGAGTTATCAAATCACATTTGTCCACATATTGGTGCCTCAGCCTTTAATGGCTATCTCCAGTCATCTGTGAAGAATCCTGTAAACTTGAAGCCAGATGTGCTCTGTTTTCTACATTTATCATCAATCATGACTATAGCATCTTGCAGGCATGTAGCTCTGTGTTCCTGCCTGTCTGACCATAGGGCACTGCTGTAAGAGCATCAGATTTCATGAAGAATTTGCAGTATCCAAATTCGCTGGATAGTATTATTTTCAGTGTTATATCTCTGTGTGGGAAGCATACAGGGAAATGGTGCATGCTGTCAACATGCCACTAGTTTAATCTGTTCTGATAAGGGCTTGTGGAAACTAATTATGAACCAGTTCAGTTCCCAATGAAGCTAAAACAGCGTCTCCTTGTGATTATATGGATTGAGCTCCCGGAATGTTAGTTAACTCTACTGTAGTACACTCTATTGGGTCACAGTGAGTCTAATCTTTATCCAAATATCACTGTGTGTTGAGTATGCAAACAGATTTGTTTTTCAGATTTGGTGAATGAATAACTGCCTGAGAACACCACGAGAGTAATTAATTGTAAAGTATATTCATTAGTGGTTTTGTTTATCACAGTATTGAGGGCTTCCATTAAAAATGTTCCCAGCTTTTATAAGATAGCGTTAAGGTGGTTGTTCTGATCAAGATTAGACCATAAGGAAATAAGTGTATCATCATGTAATGTATGAATTCAGTAATGGCTGGCTGTCCTAGCCACAGGAGAACAATAACAGGAAGACATAAAAGAAAAAAAAACTTCATAGCAGCACAGCACTATGCCTCTGTTCATTCAGTCAGTAATACCATTACTAACATTAAAAATAAATGAAATACATATCAAGCTGTAACGGTGCGAAACAAAATCAGAGGTGCATTATGCCTTCTATTTGCTGTTTGCTGACAGCAACATAGTGTTGTTCATCAGAAGCAATTCAAGAATATAAAACATTTGGTAATCTGACAGTAAATGTTAAGTTTAGACACTAATCTGAGTGTTCCTCCTTGCCACCATGTCCATCACAATAAAATGCCTCAGACCATTACTCTCCAGTGTGACTCTGTCTGACAAACACCTGGTATGTTTGTAGACTTTTTGACTCATGGAGCAGCTCCTGGCTTTTTAGACAGACTGAGGTGTTCAGCAGTGTGACAGGCAAACTCCTGCATTTGGTCCCCTTGGGTGCAATTAGAGCAGGCCTGTTGCTACTGCAGTGACCTCGGGTGCACTTTGGGAACACGTGGCTCACCGCTGTGTAAGCTGACCTGAAAGAAACAGCCCAGGGCTGCTCCAGGTGGGGAGGATGACACAGAACAAAGGGAACTCAGAATTTTTCTTTATGTACTACGGCAGAATTATTGATGTAGTTGAAATTGATGGAGGTGGAATTTCTCAGTAGTGACAGTGAAAAAATAAGCTTTGAAGTTGTGTACTATGATGATTCTACAATGGTTTTTCAGAGTGTATCATTCTTTAGTATGTTAAGGATGTAATACAGATGTGTTTTTCACTTCTAGTTAAAAGAGTTTTGAATAGCTTCTAAAACATCAGGGCGATTACAAAGAAATAGTTGAGGCTGAGTTTTTTATTAGACAGGTAGTGAAGCACTGAGATGGTTTGCCCAGAGAGGTGGTGGATGCCCTGTCTCTGGTGATATTCAAGGTCAGGCTGGACAGGGCTCTGAGCAACCAGATCTAGTTGTGAGCGTCCCTGTTCACTGCAGGGGAGTTGGACTAGATGGCCTTTAAATGTCCCTTCCAATTCAAAAGATTCTGTGACTCTATGATCTCAGTGCAGGAGGATCTAAGCGTGGAGAAAGGAATCCTATCAATGTTTATGAATTCGAACTCAATCCTACATCAAGATGTATCTGAATAGATAATGCAGCTCATGTAAAAACATGAATGCTATTTCTTGATAACATTTTTATTTATTTAATATTAATTACAATCTTGCTGACAAGGTTGTCTCTGACCACTGGATTTAGTAAAATTATGTAGTTACATTTTCTAATAGGCAAGGTGATGGTTAGCTTCATTGCTGTTTTCGCTGGCATGGGATCATACACTAATTTAAAATTGCTGTAAAGCACTCAGAGCACAAATTGTATTGATATAATACATTAGAGTATTAACATAAGACACGTAATTGGTGGATTAAAAATTCTAACTAGAGAAATGAAGGAACAAGATTGACCAGGAAATACTGTTGATAAACTATGACAAAAAAAAAAAAAAAAAAAAGCCTGAAATGAATACAAGATTGATTTTAATACCAATTCTGTACCTCATGCTGATCGTTCAGTATTTCACAAAATACAACATGCAGCTGATTTTGAAAGATGCTGATTAAGAATACTGATTAAGAACAGTTCTATAAGGGATACTGGAGTAGAGCTTATGCTGCTTGTAAAAGCCAGATCTGGCAGGGACAACTGGAGGTTTTTTCTGCATTTTTTACATATCTCGTACCCAATGTAGGTTACTTAGGACAGCAATACAATTCACAGAGAAAATAGAAAATGCTTAAAGGCAGCTTATCCCATAGTTATCCCAGGAGCAGCACCACTCTTCAGAACTGTCAAGCAGGAACATGAATTTGTTCCATCAACTTCTGAAGATGTTTGTCATGTACCACTGCCAGCCTGGTGCTGACAGGCATGTTAGCTGCATTCACACTGATTCACAGCTGGGAGAAGTCAGTGAAGCATAGTTCACAAGTTCTGTTAAAAATGAACAATATCTGCCAGAGCTATTGATTTAGTTCTGTAGTTGAAATCGTTGGCTTTCCTTGAATCTTAACAGACTTGAATCTGTGCTCTTAAACCATCATATGTAGAAGACCCAATAACAACAAGGTTTGCTAGTTCTAGACAGAGGTTTCTGTTAAAATGATTGGACTTATAACACATAGTATTGTCTGTTTTCTGGCGACAAACAAATGCAGGCCAATGGAAATACTTGCATCTTCTGGTTACTTACTTCAGCTGCAATGCTTCCATATGGTGCAGAAGTACTATATAGAAGCTTATAAATTCTCATCCTCGATATGAAATGTAAAATATATAGAGATAGAAATCATTGTAATTTTCCTCAGTATCTGAATATTTCCTTTTGTCAAAGGAAAAATACTTCTGTTGTTCTGTTAGATAGATTAGTTCTGTTAGATTAAGTAGATACCAGTGTGTCATGTATTCTAATATGTTAGGCAATTATGCCGTTTTGGACACAGATTCAGACCTACCCATTTTGTGTTTGGAAGGAAAGATGGATCATGGTGTAACTCGTGTGACATCAGGTAACACAAATGTGGGGACTATTACTTCCGTATTATCTACTCAATGCCAGATCCATTCCCAGTAAGCCTGTGTTTGCTATCTGCATCTGTAAGTGCCAGTACTGCTTTTAAGATCTTTATCCCTTCAATCTTGAAACTATTAAAATAGGAAGGAGATGCCTTACAATGGAAAGCTAATAGCTTACTCAAGCTTCTCAGCTTACAATTCCAGATCTAGGAAGAGATTGTTTATAAGAAGTTTCTAGCTGTTCTGTCTGAATTTCATCTTACTTTATATGATGTTAGCAGATAAGACGAAGAATGGATATCAGAAGATTGCCTTTGCAAGTTGCATTTGGTAGAACAGAAATATATTTGTGTGCTGATATGCAGATTGGGAAAGAAGTTCTGACAAACATTTGAGACTTAGAATATTTATTTTTACATTAATTTTTATATTTTATATTGTTTAAATGTGACTGGCACTTTCTTAGAAGACCTGCTAATGTAGACATGCGCTGGCACCTCAGAAGGCCCCTTTTCTTGGAGCACCTCTCCATCTAAATTGTTCTTCTTCATAGGAAACTTGTCTTTCTAGGAAATCCTAAATCTGTAACTCTTTACAGCTTACAAAAAACGTCTGTTTTGGTTTCTTCTGCTTTTGTATGAGGAGATTCTGTGCTGATGGAACCAGAAGAGAATGTGCGTAGCTATATCAGGTAACAAAGCGTATAAATCAAGCTTGTACCAAATATATTTTGTAATCACACTTTATATATATTTTTATATATATAACATGATAAGGATTTGCATTAAAAGTCTAGCAAGATGAGCAAAGCTGTATTTTGTAGCTTTGGTTCTCCTACGTAGTGTTTAAGGCTAAGAGAACTGCTATATATTCTGTTGTAAAAAGTATTTCTTTAAATTGACTTTATTTGTTTTGCAGTTCAGAAGACTCTGCAGGTAGCCTTAAGAGCATGGACATTTCATTATTATTAAGCCAACAAGCAGAACTTCTTTCTGCCATTCTCTGGCAGGATTAATGGATTTTGGCACGATTTTGGCAAGAGTGAAAGCTCTTGCTGCGTAAGCTAGCAAGCTTGACTAATTCTCAGTTGTGCTAACTTCATAAACCCATTTTAAGGTTTTAACTTTGACTAAAGATTAAAGATAATGACTTCATGCTGCTGCCTTTGAGTGTATGATACTCTAATACGATTACAGTTAGTAAGTGTAAATAAAATATAGCATACATGTATCTTATGGTACACATAAGAAAAAATGTATGTAATGGATATTTTACAACTTCCGGTAAACTCTCAAGTCTGAGAATTTAAAATGAGATTCCACAAAATAATTGATATATTAATATTAAACACACACAGCCATTAAAGTGCTTGAAATACTAAATGATAGATGGAACTAGTAAGCTGTATAATATGAAGAGATCATCTGTGTTTCAAAACAGTTTACACTTGAACCAAAAAAAGTGAATAGTTTTGATTTGGTTTGATCTGATTTAAGGCTGGCTTGCTAAGTGAAGCCATTTTAACCTGTAGAGCATTCCAGTGCCTATCGGGTTTTTCACCTTGCCAGACAACCCTAGAATCAGTATTCAGAAAAGCCCAAAGAAAGGAGAAAAGAGAGGAAAAAATATTTTCAGCCTGTCTGACAAGACTACATAAAAAGCTCATGATCAAAGGGTCTTAAATACACGTTACTGGTGTGACAAACAACATTTTTGTCCCTTTATTAGATTTATTTTTCTTCTGAAAACTGCAGTGGCCAGTGCATAGCTTGTGAAAGAAAGCTGGCAGGGTTGTATTCTTTGATTCCTAATTAACACCTTCAGTCTCAAAAGAGAACTAACAGAAATACCATAAAATGTTGCAGCTGCATTGTTATTCCGCTTGGTTGGTTTGTTAAAAGTCGGCTGGGCATTGGCAGCTGCAATAAAGGAATAGCTCAATGGATGTTTTGTATTGTGCCCACTGAAGTGAAAGAAGGCAACCATTTTATTTTCAAATGGGCAGCTGCATAGTGATGTTTAAATGGAGCTAAATGTGAGATTTACTGTTAATTTATAGTAATTGGTTATAAATAAAGTAGCGGTGTAGCTTGGCTTTCATGTGTTAAAGCCGTAGAACACAAGTTGAAGGGAAACTAGTTATGAAAGGCAAAAAGTGAATCGTAAGATACTTGAATGGTAGGAAGTGCTGCTTAAAGCAATTACTTAGAAGGAGTAACATCCAGTTTTGCAGTGTCATGTAACAGGCACCTTGAAAGCATCTAGCCAAGCCATTCTTTAGGTTGCGCTAAGAGACATAAAGGTAGACTGTGCTTCGTCCCACTATAGTGAAAACCAAAATTGAAGTGATGGGATCAGATGCAGTGCGTAGATTTGTATTTTGGGTGGTAGAATAAAGGAAGCATTTAACTCTGGTCAGATAAATCTCACTCACATTCAAAAAATGCAATTAGGGAAATATGTAAATCTAGATGTTTCATCAAATGCTAGCTGAGGGGTTACCAGTTCTTTCCGTGCACAATGACTGAACTAAAGAACTTCAGTGTCTGTGTAAGAACCATTGTCCCAGCCTCAGAGCCTGTTGGAAACAGAGTCCAGACTGGCCGTGGGAAATACCTACATATTTGACACAGGCCCCATTTCTGAGAGAAAAGGGGGTGGAATAGAAAGTATGGAGATTTTACTGTTGCATTCTAATCAGCCATGATCTGCCTAATTTGCTTTGATCGGGAAGATAAACTAATTTTCCTATAGGCTGGATAAAAGTAATTAGCAATCCAATGCTTTCATGTTTTTGAAAAGGGTGAAGAAAGAAAGAGCAGAAATTGTAATGGTGGGAGCAAAGTACATCTTTTCGGCTCATTTGAAAGCATTGTTCCTTGAAAATAGGATGGTGCCATAAGAGAGAGGCCCTGATTAAGGTGGTTTTGTGGGCCAGGGTATCATTGTACACTGTGATCTGTAACGCTGTGCAGCTAATAGTTTCTGAAGATCAGTTTAACTTGAGTTTTGGAATATTTAGATTCTGTTCTCCTTTATGGGAAAGAATTATCCCTCATAAACAGTGCGTCTGTCATTCTCTAAGGATGCTGTTTGATTTCCCAAGGTATTTTGGTGTCTTTCTCCATAGTCATTGCAGAATAATTCAGTGGTTAATTAAAGGTTGGATCTGCTGCTGACATAAGACTTACAGATGAGGGTTTTTAATCCCACAAAGTGAAAGCAAAAAAGCTATAGCCTAAGCCAAATTACTGGACATCTTGATTCCCAAGTCAGGTAGGTAGCAGCTCTGCAGGCCTAACTGTGGCTGTCAACCCAGCACATACATATGGTATGGCAGAACTCAGCTAGGATTTTTGGGAGGTGTTATTCTTCTTCTCCTTGCCTTCAACTATTCTATTTAAGTATAAATCTAGAAAAGAGATTAACTTCCACTCAAAAACCATTAACATGCAATCAGCATGAAATGCCAGGGCACGGTCCTGCGGCCTTAACCCAGATGAACAGTTGTCACTCATACAATCTTACTGAAGTCCATGGGTTACAGAATCTTCCACTTTTAATCTCTGTCTTTAAAATGAAGATTGTTCTGGAAATGCCTACTAACCAGCCTAACTAGTACTATACTAAGAAGCCTTTAAAGAATATATTTGCCTGTCATTTTGGAAGCTTGCTGCCAATCAACAGCCTGACATTCCATCTGTAACATGTTTACTATTGTAAGCAGATCTCTACATTGTCCATCACACATGATTTAGAAGAAATTACTGGACTGCTTTGTTCAGTGTTTAGCTATCTCACTTTCACGGAAGTGTCGTATAAGTATATAGAAGTTATTTTGTGGAGGTTATTGGAGTTTAAAACACCCTTTCCTTGCAGGGCCTAGATGAACCTTAGGGCCTTGCATTTGCACATATACTTTTGTGCTATGTAATAATAATGCAGAGAAAAATCATGTAACCTTAGGCTGTACTAAAGGAAGGTTAAGGACCGCGTCTTCCCCTAGGCTTCCCCATTTTTCAGAATCGAGTCGTTCAGCAGGCAGCTACAGCCAGTCTGCTTAATAATTCCATCCACCTACATCTTTATATTCTGAAAGTAACATTTAAAAGTCAGAAAAGCATAAGGATTCTATTTATCATTTGTGTTTCAGTTATATTGCAGTCCACAGTCATAATCAGGATTGTGGATCCACTGTGTCAGGTACAGTTAAAATACAGAGGTAGGCTCTATAAAAGCTTTACCAGGGAAAGAAAAAAAAAAACCCAAACCAGCTATTTATGATGAATGGGAAAACCATTTTATGGTGTGGATAGAAAAAAATGGGGCATATGTTCTGTCTCAAAGACGCTCCTATTAAAAAAAATAATATCCTTTAAAGACTGAGTTTGGAAAATTAATTTCCCCTGCCAGCAAGATGCACTGAATAGTGTTCGTGAGGGGAAAAAAAAAGTATATTTCTGTATGATGTCACTCTTAAACTGAAGTAGATAACAAATTTCTGGTTGACTTTTTATCTCCTACAAAATGATGGCATTTTAAACATCTGCAGCACTTGTATCCCGGCCCATGCGATGTTAGCCGCAAAAGCTATGTTAGTTTGAATGTGAGAACATGGTCACAAAAATAAAAACTGATGGAAGAATTGCAACAAAATGCAGATACATTCATTGAAGCACTACTGAGAGTTGCGGTTAGCCTGGGAATATTTCATGTTTGTGCTTGAGGAGGCAATGTCACCCCATAGGTGATCTGACAGTCAGACCTATATTTTCTTTTTAGTTTCACAATCCTGTTTGCCACAGCAAGATCAGTTTCTCTCTCTTTGCAAAAGCAATCTCTTCAAATTCTCAATAGTAGCTTACTCTTTCTTTAGGGATTTTTTTGAAAACTGCTCCATAATTAAGTATTACTGTACAAAAAGAAAAATTAGATAGAAGAAATGGTAAGCATGTAATTACTTCAAGTCGGATAAGATATTCCTGCCCAGAAAATTCTCACCATCACCATCCCTGCCAGTGTGTATCATTCATGGTTATTGCTGGGCAGAAGATGTTCCTCTGGCCCTCCCAGGAGAAGAGGTAGCAATTGTGTCTCAGAACTTTAAATTACATCACATTTTCTGTACAATGCAAGCTAGAATGTAGATACCTACAGCTCTTTATCCACAAATCAGAGGAAGGATGAGGTTGCCTTTTCCCTTTTTCTGAGCTGCACAGAAATCAGCTTCCCAAGCCCTGGGCGTATTTGGAATAAAAACTGTGAGGAAATAAAAGGATCTGTGACTCCTATAGGAGGAGAACACTGGCCCTTGTTCTGAAAGTCATCTTTCTTCCATTAAGGCCAAGGTTTTTTAAAATAACATTTTCATGGCAATCTGGAAATCCAACTCTCGTAGTGGTACAGACAAAGTTTTACAAGGAACACTTCACTCTTCTGTGATACCACTCATTTCTAGTCCCAAAGGATTCATCATGCATTTGGAATAACATCTACACAGATTTTTTAGAAAGAGGTGTGAACTCTGCCTGTGTTCTGACCACCTGGAAACCATCAGCAAAACACTGAGTCTAACCTTACCTGGCAGGACAGTGTGAATCCCAATCTCAGAATTCAATGTAATTGCCAAAGCAAAAGTAACTATTGCACTTGATTTGCCTTAGGTATCCTGCCCATTCTTCAACTGTGTTTTCAAAAGGTAGTGGGTCTTGTTGTAGATCGTAATGTTCTGTTTGCCAGGCTCGCATGGATATCTCACATAACTTAGACTATTTCAGATGGCTCTATGTTTAGCCAACTAGATTTTTTCTCTGTTCTTTAATGAAGTATTTAGCTCCTCACACATACTTAACTCATGTGAGTTAAGGTACTTCAGGTTGTCTGACATATCCCCTTGGGGTAAAAAAGAAATAATCTGTGCAGGAAGCACACCCCCTACGGTGTGGAAAGTATTTGGAAGACAGACAGGATACCCTGAGGCACCTCACGGAGCGGCCCAGAGATAAAAATCTGACCCAGTTTACATTTAATTATCCAAGAGACCAGTGGCATAGTTCCTCCAGAAATCTTCAAGATGCACCGTCGTGATATTATTAACACAGTAACCTGGAGTATGGAGAGGCGCCAGTTTTGATTTGGAAAAGCCCTGCTGCTTAGGTGGTGTGACACGCTTCAGATTAGTTTTGCAGTGAGTTGGGCTGAGCATGGCTGATCTGCGTGGCCACATCCATGCTGCAGCTCATACTTAGAAGTATGAGGTCTCTTCAGTTGATAGCAAAAAAAAGTGGGGGGCACTTGTCCACATAAGTTGATAATAAGGTAAACAGAAGAAGATGATGCAAGAACTGGCCTTCAGGTATAATTCATGTAAATTTGTGTATGTAAGTATTTGATTATGATTTTCCCTTATGTCAGAGAACAGTGATCTTTGGGTATCCTTGTAAGGGCTGTCCAGTGAATTTCACTGATCCCTAGTTTGAGTATTCTTTTCACTCACAGTAAAAGATCCACTATGGTGAAAAGGTCTGTTTGTTCAGATGCTGAGATCTATCTGGACCAGGAGAAATTTGGCAGGGATGTGTTTTGTCTTTTGTTTTTTAATTTAATATTAAGCAATCTGCCTAACATTGTGTCATTGGTATCTCTTCCAATTTTGTTTCTGTTTTTCTTATTTTCTGTGATGCAAAAACATTTTATCCTGGTAAGGCCTCATCTGGAGTACTGTGTCCAGTTCTGGGCTCCCCAGTATAAAAAAGACAGGGATCTCTTGGAAAGAGTCCAGCGGAGGGCCACAAAGATGGTGAAGGGCCTGGAGCATCTCCCCTAGGAGGAACGACTAAGTGAACTGGGTCTGTTTAGCCTTGAGAAAAGAAGGCTGAGAGGGGATTTGATCCAGGTTTATAAATACCTGAGGTGTGGGGGCCATAGTGGTGAGGCTGGACTCTTTTCAGTAGTGCGTGGGGACAGGACAAGGGGAAATGGGATGAAGCTGGAGCATAGGAAGTTCCGCACGGATGTGCGCAAGAACTTCTTTACGGTGAGGGTGACGGAGCACTGGAACAGGCTGCCCAGGGGGGTTGTGGAGTCTCCTTCTCTGGAGATATTCAAGACCCGCCTGGACGCCTACCTGTGCGACCTGCTGTAGGGAACCTGCTTTGGCAGGGGGTTGGACTCGATGATCTCTAGAGGTCCCTTCCAACCCCTACAATTCTGTGATTCTGTGATTTTAATAATAATAATAATTAGATGCTTTGTACCCTTCAAAATGGTATCACTTACTGGTTGCAAAATGCAAAAAAAAAAATAAAAATAAAAATAAAAAAAAATCAAAAAGGAGATAACACCAACACTAATAGGTCATACTACAACTTACAACTTAAATGGAAGTCTGTGTGTTATTAAACTTTGCAAATGCATAAAGTTTTTATTGAATATTCGAAAGTAAAAATGTTGAGCTACAATTATTATAGAGTTCTATCTTTACTTTTACTTAAAACGAAAAAAAATCTTCTGATTAAGGGAGAAGTTAAACTGTTTCATTAGATGAAGCAATCAGGTTGTGCTTTAATCTGTTTCATTGTTGAATTAGAAGAAACATACCTTCCACTCTTAAAATAGTAATGTAATTGTAAAGTTGTCAGTGTGGGGTTACTATTTGAACTGATTACACTTGATAAAAATAACAAGCCATGACAAATAGAGGGGCTAGGTTTCAGTAATTCACTAAAGAATGTCTCTACCAAAAGTCTTTGTGGCAAAATGTCTTGTTTGCAGGACAAATGCAGAGTTGAAATAACAACCCATGAATACCACTGGTGAAATGGCTATGTACACAAGGTGAATGCTAAAGTTTTCCCTTCTGAATGGACCTTTTAATCCATGCATTATCTAGGCTCTGAAAAAGTCTTCAGTGGCCTTACGTACAGATTAATGGGAAAAGCTGAGACTCAGAGTTGGGCTATTTGCAGAAACAGTTTTCAAGATTTACTGATGGTTGACAAATGCCATTTAAGCTTTCAAAGCCATCAATATGCTATTGAAAGGGATTTAGAGGGAAATCTTCCCACTATAGAAGACGAGGACTTTGAAGGATCTCGGTGGAAGCCCTTGGTCTCCCCACCCCTCCAAACCTTTCACTGCCTTCCTTCAGCATATAGAGCCTGAAACGCGTGGCTATGGGAAAGGGGGGGAAGGTCCCTTTCAAGGGCGTTTGTATATAACCAAATGTGCCAATCTGCTTTTGTTCAGCCATGAGAACTGAATAGGAGTGTTTCTAGAAAAAGTCTCTTGTGCTCATGGTCAGCTTTTCAATAGTCTTTCTGCTAATAGATTTTT
Organism: Alectoris magna; assembly: GCA_030625065.1. NCBI lineage: Eukaryota > Metazoa > Chordata > Aves > Galliformes > Phasianidae > Alectoris > Alectoris magna. The sequence goes on along the minus strand of CM060560.1, from coordinate 162,080,794 downwards.
AATATGTGAGCTGCAAATGGTGAAATACAAGTTTGAAAATTTTATTGAATTGAAAAATTGCCCAGAAAAGACTCTCTGCCCTATAGCATTAGTTAACGATGATACCATTTCACCATTTCCTTCTTTAACTCTGACTTTTAAATAAAAGTATCCTCATACATTATACATGTGACAAGACAGATCATCGGAGCTTTGATTTTAATTACTTAAAATAATGCCCTGTCTTTTTTTCCATAGACATTTTAAAACACACTTCTGTGTCCTTTCTTTTCTCTGGTTATTTAAAAGCTCATTTACAAACCACATGTCTTTATTAAAAAATGTTCATTATGGGACCAGGTTAGTAAAAAAAAAAAAAAAAAGACCTTTGACTACCATGTTTTTGTTAAAGGGGTTTTAATTTAAGGTCAGAATAGCGTGAAATCTTGGGTTGTTTTTTTTCCATGTACTGTGCTGAATCCTTAGGAACCATGATGAAAATTCTGAAGAACTTAATAAAGCTACAAAAGAAAAAAGAACTTGCCAGAGCCTGTGGTCCTCTTAATAGCAATGGTGTTAATGCATGTAGAGCCATGCAGTGCCATCATCTTCAATCTACTGCAAGTGTGTGAAAGTGTTGCCATCCATATGCCAAAACCATGACTGAGAGGGGAATCCCTCACTTAGCAAGTCCTTGCACCAGCCTGTGGTGATGGGGTAGTCTCTTTGTGTACTAGGTCTGTGGGGCACAGACCTGTCTACACGAGTCCGAGTCCCACCAACCCTAAACATCCCTTGGAGAGAAGGCCAGGCTGACTGGGTTTGGGAGAATGCGGGCAATAGGATAGCATCTGTGTTTCAAGATCTGCTTCTGCTTTGCAAATGCTTTGACTTTATTGCTGTCCTATATTTCATTACCACCTGTGTCATTCTCAAGCTGGCATCCTTTTTCTCACCTTGTAGGGAAGAGTTGCTGCCACATAGGAGATAGGCAGTGTTGTGATCATTTGTGCAACTTGACCATCACAGGGTAAATTAAGCCTTGAGAAGATCTCCCAGAGTGCCATAGGGGCTGAACCTTTAGTTTCAAAATGTTAATTCATCTTGACACACCAAGTACTATCACAGTGTAGACCATTGTGAGTGGCCTTTCTGTGCTCCTGGTAGAGCTGACTGGAAAGCTGAACCTTACATGAGACAAAAGTCAAGCAAAGGCTTGAGAGGAGGAGGAGCAGAACCAACAAATTGCTTTGGAAATAGATGACGAATTAAAATATAAGTACCAAAATAACTGAAGCAGCCATTACAAGGAAAATAAATAAATAAAAGAGATAAAGGCTTTATTGGTGAACCATATGGAAGTAAAATAAACTGACGTAAACCACATCCTTACATTTTCTGAACCCTCTTAGTTGGAAAAAACAGTAATATTGATTTTCAGCAGCTATTATTGTACCTCTCTCTCCTTACCATTCCATCTTTAATTCAACAGCTTTTAGAAATGATAAAATAAAAGGGCTGGAACAAAAATAGGTAGCAGTCTTCCCAGTGAACCCAGGAGTACTCCTATCACTACTCCAGGCAGAGATGTGCTGTTGCACAATTTCCATGACTATGCAATACTGCCTGTTGGTAGAAGCTGGCATGAGGCACCACAGGAAGATGTCCTGCTCCCATGAGTGTCAGTGGGAGCTCTGCTCCCAGCATCAGTGGAGCCAGGTGTTTGCCCCCAGGCTCTGCTGCAGTGCTGACATTGATTTGCTGTGCTGTAAGTTGTAAGTCATGTAAATAATAGGACGACTGATTCTTTTCAGCATTTTTATGGCATTTGGAATTGCTAGAGAAAAGAACCGAGATCTTGGAAAGTTCATTTTGTGTTAAAAAAAAAAGCAGGACAGGTGCAGTATAGGGAACACACTTATGTCATATACGCACCTGTGTGCATATATATGGCTCTGCTGCCAGCTGTTGCTAGTAAACTCTTGCTGGTTTACATTTGTTAAAAGTTTGTTTTGCCTACTGATGTCTTATAATATTGCTCTGTGTTATCACTGGGAAGACTCCAAACTGGTATTTGATACTTGAAACTAAGACATAGCAGTGGCTGTGGCTGAACGGTGCCCGTTAACTATTTATCCTGAAGAGATTTTCTGCAGATCATTGTAACAATCACAAGAAGTGGTGGGTCACTGGCCTTGAAATGAGGTTGTCAAACAGTAGATTGTATAAACACTGAAAATAAAAGGAAGGAAACAGGAATCATTTAGTCTGAATCACAGTCTGCTAGCTCCACTCAAACTAAGTGTTAGTCCAGCTGATTTCAGTAGAAATAGTTGTGAAGTATTTTGCCTGCATCCATTTTGCATGTACAGCTCTGATTCTAGTTGTTTAAGTTATGGGAAAGGTAAGGAAATTATCTACAGAGGAGACATGTTCATCAAAAAAGCAGTGCAGCCCTTTTCCCATTTGATTGTGCTGGTATAACAACATATGGATATTCATGCCAGCTCTGTCCTGCACAAGTGAGGTCTCTACTGGAGGTTTCCCCTTGGCATAGTGAGTTAGCATGTGCTCAGCCCTGTTCCATGAACTGAATTCCTTACAGCTACCTCAGGTATTTACTGACAAGTACAGTTGTTCAGTTACAAGCAAACAACGTGTGTGGACCAGGTATAGATGATGTCTGTCTAATATTAAGGATTTGATGTCTATTTGTGCTCAGAGTATTTTATACCAGCCTGTGCGAACGTATCTGATGAGGAGAAAATTTTGAGCATTTCAGGAAAAAAAAACAAACATAAAGTGATAGAGAAATGCAGTATTTTAAAGTGTGTTATCTTTGTAAGAAAAAAAAAAAAAGCTATAAATAGTTCCTGGCACTTATTGTCGCAGAACGTTTGGTGTTCAGTTTGTTAGTGCAATCTGACAGCTCTGTCATTGCTCAGAGCTCTGCGGAAGGTGTTGTAAGAGGCTGTCAGACAGTCAGGAGATGGTTCTATTAGAATGGGAAAATGTGTGCATAAAAAAATGCATGGCTTTGTATACTGGAAGAATATTGAGAGTATTTACATCCAAGGTATAAGACCACCCCTAAGCAAACATGGCCAAATGAAAAAATGTTCCGCTTCAGCTCCCTCATTTGTTTCTCCTCTGCACTTTTTCTTGTGGTGGCATGAGCAGCAATGCAATGAACCAGATCAGGGAATTGATTTGCGTTAAAAGTGTTTATTTCCCTGCTGGATTTGTTTTAATCTAGATCAGATGCAACTTTGCCTCAAAAACGTCCTTAAAAGGAAGGGGCAGCGGTGGGATGGGAGGAGATCAGGAGTGATTATTCTGGTAAGAAAATCAACCGAAAAAGTGTGCAGGTAATATGGCACCCACTGGATTGTTCACATAATAAAGAGAAGCTTCTGTAAATAATTATTTCAGCTAAGCAACAGCACAAATACAGTTATGTGAATAATCCAGACTAGTAGTTGTGATACAGCATAGCATCATTTACCCTGATGAAACTTTTAGATAACTCTTCAAAAACACAAATTTCAACTAAGTATGGTAAAAGTAACAGTTAGGATGAAAGAGGTGAACCCTTGGCATGGCTGAATGAAGATTTTGCCATTTCCTTTACCAAGCTAAAACGAATTAAGGAATACCAAGTTTATATCGAATGCATCTGCTATTGTACCTCACAGAAAATAATGTTGTACAGAGCCCCCGCCTTGTGAAATTAATACATCCATAGCAGCATCCTGCTCTATCAGGGATAATTAGCCTGTCTGAGAGCACCTCCCAAGTTTAAAATAGCTGCCAGCTCCAGACCCAGCTCACTCACCTGTACCTGGGGCTCTCAGCACTGGGCAATGTAGCATGTGTATTTCCTGCTCCAAGTGCAGCACAAATTCATGCACAAATATCTGGATACTCAGGTTCTACCACAGCTAAAATGCATTTGCAGTAGGTGCTGTCAGAGCTGTTTAATGGTTAAATCTTCAGACCTGTGCTATGGAATATAGTTGGGGCAAATTAAGACCATCAGAAGTTATTTAGCATGTATCTTGTTATGAGTGAAATCAGGCTGATCCTAATTCATTTCTACTCTCAGCGGCCTCACTGAAGTTGTACTGGATGTTTTGATGAAAATGAGTTTTAAAACTGATTTGTATATTATGATCTATGCTGTGCGTTACACTCATCTTGGTATTGAGTCCAATTGGCTGTGTGGCTTATGGCCTCCTCTATGGCTTTAGACCTGTATTTTGAGTCTGTCTATATTCAGGTGTCTTTTGAATTCCTTTCTGATGTTGACAAGGTGTAGTGGGCCAGTAAGCTAAGTATTCTGTGCTTTGTAGACCCTCTCCTCTCATATCAGTAGTCGCAAGTTAGGAATAACTTCATTGAATTCTAAGGGATGAAATGACAAACCTAGAATTAAAAGGAAGTTGTGCCTACTTTTTCCGAAATAAATGAATGTGCCACTGTAGGGAAAAAAAAGAAAAAAAAAAAAAAAAGGAAAAAAAAAACTATTCTAAATTTTGGCATTGTTGTATCAAATAGTTGTAAAAGTAAGCAAAATGTAGAGTTGCAGAAAATATTATGAAACTAAGAGAGACCCCCGTACTTTTTCCTAGACTTGGTCACTTCTAACACATAACTTTTCTGAAGTTAACTGTGCTGTCCTTCATCAAAAACAAGATAAACAGTACCTGATAAACAAATAGGTAATGACAAAAAACAGAACAAACACTGTAGTAGACTTCTTCATAAATTGCAATAAAACCTGTTGTGTATTGTCCTCAGCATTTGAACAAGATAAATAGTGTCTGCAGAACTCATATAATCTATTTGAATTAGTGCAGCAGAAACAAGTAATAACTCACAGAGTAAAATCATGCTAATGCAATCTGTGGGCATGGGAGGAAGAGGAATTCTATTCAAGCCTCTTTTAATTGCTCCTGCTGGCTCCTGTGCTATAAAATATTCCTTTAGATATTTAAGCTGTAAATTATATGAGTTAAGTACAGTATATGATTGACATGTTGGAATGTTCTTGTAACTTATCCTGCTAATTATTACTTACCAGACTGAGTCTTCAATGCCAAGCGAAGAGCCATGAATCAGCTTTGAAAATACATGGGTAATTTCACCTAGGGAGCATTGTGAATTTGATACACAAGAAAAGCGCAGCACCAGAATCGTTGTACCTAAAATATAATGTCAGGTACTTGTCAGATTAATTCAGCACTGTGTTTGTTTGATCTGATCTTTGATCTTTACTTTCTTTTTGACCTTAATTGTTTGCTCTGCCCTGCTCCCTCTGCTGGAGTCTTGGATAAACTGAATGGCAAAATTGTTTCCTGAAAAGATTAATCATGCACGTACTGTTTGCTTTACAAATGTTCTGCAGTCTAGATTTAAGCAAGCCTTTGATGGCTGTTTATATGACAGAATTGCCTACCACGTTCAGGAATAATGCATGCTGGTTAAAATGAGGTTGGTACATTGCTGCTTAGGTGATAAACCATTTTACTTTCTATGATATTAGAGGAATCCAGTGACAGGTGTCAGGAAGTTCAGATTTTGACCACAGAGTTTCATCAGTTCTGTTAGTTTGTGTTGAATCCAACCGCGGCCTATCAACATGGTTTGCCTGGATCTGTTACTCAGCATTCACCCAGCAGCAGAGAAGAGGCGCAGACAGTGCACTCCTGACCTTCCCTTTGATGCTTCTGTAAGTTCAAGTCATCTATGGGATCCTTCCTATAGGTATCTATTTAAAATTGAAGAGGTTCCATCATCTTTAAGCAAAATGCACTGCTGGAAGTCATGCCAGTGGTGTGCAGAAGAAAGGGAAGCTAAGTGACGAGGGTCGGAGGGAAAACTGGCCCCATACATTAGCACAAAGCTCATGGAGAGGTGCCAACACACACACACACTGTCACCGCAAGCTCTGTTCCAGTATGATCTGGAAGATTTTTCCGAATAAAATGTTCGCTGCTTCAAATGTAAACCATGTGGTGGAAATTCACATCTTAATCATAGTTTCGCGATGGAGGCCTTCAAAGAACCACAGGTGCAGTTAGCAGCTCATTTTGAGAAGAAATGTCATACTTTAACTGCTAGGAAGTGCACACAACATTTATGGCTCCTCCCTGTGCTTCTCTCCATGGGTGTGTTAAACATGGAAACACATGCATACCAGTTTGCAAGTTGATTTTGGAAGACTGTATAATCCAGAACCATCAGACTGAAAATATGGTCGTGGTTTTGTGTAGCCATTTTGTGAAGCTGTTGACAGCACATGCATCCTCATTTGGAAGAGTACTGTGTGAGTGCTTTGGGGCACATTGGGGATCTAATCGAAAGGGCACTGCACAAATCATCTTGGTGTTTGGTTCCTAGGTGGCATACAACTGCATTTGTCTTGACAGCACATCACTTCACCATTAGATGTCTTAGTTTCCCTTCTGTAAAGCAATGATAATTATTCACCTATTTATATATGGAGACCCTTGAATGAAGAACTCCTATAGGAATATATTTTAAGAAATGGAAGCTACTACTGCAGTGTTTGCAAGATTTATCTGCTTTTAGTAACTATAGCAGATGGAGTTGTTTTTAATATACATAGAGAAGCAATTGTGGCAACAGACAGACAGCAAGCACTTAATAGCTAGCATATTCCTCCATCAAACAGTGGAGCTGGTAAAGTGTTCTGCCAACAGTGAAACCGAGCACGCTGCAGTAAAAGAGATAGGCATAGCGAGAGAAAAGAGGCAATAATTCTCATTCCTTTTCATTATATTGAATCACTATGTACACTATGTATGTGATAGTGTCCAGTTTAGCTGTAAATGGATTAAGGAAATGGCCTAACTTTAGAAGCTGTTCTCAGCTGGTAGGAACTCAGCGTATTCAGTCTATTGTCAGTATTTTTATGTGAGTGCTTTCTGTTTCAACAATTGCTGTAAAAATAATTAATACATCTTGCTGGGGCAAGGCAGGCCTAGAGAAAGCATAACTAGCAATCATAATAGTAAGGCTTGATCATTTTTTAAAAATTAGACTACAACTGTTAAAAAATTATAGACTACAAAATTCATTGTCTTTCATCCTGGATTATTATATTAGCCCTGTGATGGGTAGAGAAGTTTGTACTACTTAGTATAATAGAAGTATAACCTAGTAATAGATGAATAGGTTGGTGGAAGCCAATGGAAACCTTGCATATGTCCGAAGATGGATTTTTGTTCTCCTTTAAAGGGCAGAAGAACAATGTGGAAAACTGATTCCAAGGTGAATAGTCCCTGAAACATCTCTTGTAATAATAGCTAATAACAGGTTAGTAACTTGGCCTCCAGACCCTACTGTTATATGTTAAGAACTAGTTCACTTAACTTGTTTTACTGGCTTTGGAGAGTTTACTGTGAACTACTCACTTTAAGATGATAACTGCATATTTTTTTCTAGCTTATGTATGCATAGACAACAAAACTGGGTGGGGGGAAAGACCTGTATATTTACCTTTCTGAGCTCTGTTTTGCAAATGCTCATAGTTTGTTCATAGCATCACCAAGAAAAGAAAAAAAAAAAATCAGTGTAGGTTGCAGATTGCAGTATTTTCTGTTCTTCAAAAAAAAATAATCTGCTGCAGAATCACCAGACAATTAAATGACAGGTAGGATTCCTTTCTTAAGTCACCAGAAACACAGCTGATGATTGATTGGTACGGAGTATAATTAAGATATCATTATAGTGAGCCATGTTGCCAATGCAGTCATTGAAGCAAATCTTTTTATCTTCTGAAAAGATGGAATTATCATTTGCTGGTATGTTGCTTTTAGAATGAGCAGTTGGAAATAGGCTGCTGGAATGCTAATGGGGAAAGTGATGATATGTTCATTTGACTATTCAAAATAACCTACTGTCTTTCTAGCGCAGTTCTTAAGCTCATGCTGAGCTTAATTTACACATATGTTGATCTGATACTATTGATATACGATAGGAGCATTTTAAAACTCAGCATGCACTTTAAACGATGCAGCTCCTTACTGACATCAGTGGAGTTTTCAGGTACTTCGATGGTGGAATATAGGAAAGGTTGTGTCCATCAACTCATTAAAGATTTTTCAATACGCTAATGATTTTAAGTTTTTCATCACAGTAGCTTGTAAGACTACTGAGTTGAGTTGGATAAGAATTGATTGCAGTTTCAACTGTTTTGCTTCTGCTGAGTATATATGCGCAAGCACACAGGCAAATTGGGAAATGGATCTGATGCAGAAACGGAATAGTTCCTCTGGGAATGGTTAAGAGACTTAGTACCTTGATTTTAATATTTTCTCAACATTACAGCACAAATCCCAATGTACAAGCCGTGTTTAATCTCCTTCTGTTTTCTAGTAAGAGCAAATTACTGATTTTGACAGGCTAGCCCTGAAAGGAGAAATCCGAAAACCTGTTTGATGTGCTTTTTGGAAAGAACTCATTGCATCTGAAGGGCACCTTTTATAGTCATAATCTGTAAGCCTCCAATTTACCAGCTTGCTCTTCCTGGTGTGCTTAACTGTGCTTAATCTATCTAGTGGCCATAAACCTCATCGTAGATAGGTCTTTTTGACAGTATGGTCCAAAGGCTGGCAAGTTTGCTGAGAACCTCCTTTTTTTTGTCTTCGGAACACTATGAAGAATTTGTGCTTAGCAGCCAAAACTTTACAGTGTGATCCTCACATGAGATATGATTGGTTGCATTGCATTAACTCTTTGTGCTTGTCTCACTTCTCTTAGCATCACTCCAGAAGTAGCTTCAGATCATGGGACTTCTAAGTCCCTTAGTTCCTTCAGCAAATGAAATTGGATTAAATGCATCCATGGGGATTCTGACCCAAAAGAGTACTCTGAATCTAGGAACTGTAAGTGCAGATGAATTACTGCAGTGCCAGTGCAAACAATGTAGGGATTTTATGGGTGAAATAATGTCATCTAATCAGTCAGTTGGTACAGTTGGGAAAAGCAGAGGTTTTTTATTCTTGTGTTTGAAAGTTTGTAAGTATTTTCAGCTGTATCAGCATAATCAGAAGATGTTACCTCTCCCTGTAGTAGTCTTTCTGAGATTCTGAAACCATTAAGGCCGCAACAATAACACACTGACAACACGAACTGCAGCAGTCAGTATATTAGTTAGCAGTGTGTGAAAACGAGCTTGGAAAGGCATTATTGAGCAAATCTGGAAATAATTTTTGTTTATGAGAAAAATGTTAAAAATATGCATACTTACTTATACAGACACATGATGTCTGCTCTGAAAGTAATGCCTCCTATTTTATTATTTTGGCCCGTGACATCAGAGGTAGATGTTAGTGGTATGGCAGTACAGGTTGAATCTTCCCACCAGTATCTCACTACATGTTGTTGCTGTGTGACAGATGGCAGCAGAGGGGCAGTCTGACAGAATGACTTCTGACATGGAAGTGCATATGAAGCAAAGGTGTGTTGCTGAAATCCTTTTTGCAAAATAATTGCCCCCATTGATATTCATCATTGCTTGATGAACTTGTCTGGTGACCAGAGAGCAGACATGAGTGGTGCTTTGTGTAAATCCACCTATAGGATCTAAAGATGCTTTTAATAAACGTGTATATTGTTGTTTTTCTGATTTTGCATCAAAGCATGTAATCAAAGTGGTCTTTTGTTCTGATCCTCTTCAGATAATAGAGTGAGTCTGGTCTGCAGACTGCATGTGAAAGGTGTTATCGAGTATAGATCAGGAGTTCAGAGATATGGGGTCCTGGGGATATCAGACAAGTCCAGCTTACTACTAATATAAATTAATGTACTATAAAAATAGACTTCATATTTTCCTGATCAGTCATCCTGAGCATTGATTAATGCTGTTTGTAGAGTGCCCCAAATACTTGCCGATTTGAAGAAGAATCACTCTCACCTTCCATTATCTCTGGCTTTTTGGGTCTAAAATGTGTTTTGGTATGTTTACAAAAACGCATTAGAACAAATGTTGAAATCCCTTTATGAAAACCATGTTAAAATGCCATTGTTGTCTTCATATTCAGTAATATATGATTAACTGGGTGAGTTTTGCTTTTGCCAAATAAATCCATGTATTTGTTCGTCTGCCAGAATAAATCCTTTGAGCATTTATCAAAATGAAAGGCTAATAACCTGCTAAACTGTGTGGAAGAATTAGGTGATAAAGTATTACAGTAAAGAATGAATTTCGTAAGTACATTTCTGAACTTTAATTTTGAAGTGGATGCAGAGAGACCTTACTCAATAGTGAAGTATTAACACATTTCCTTTATTTCTTAATCTTTACATGAAGTGTTTTTAAATTACACATTTTTAAATTCAGAAAAAGATCAAACATCAAAATTAACAGTGCTGACTAAAAACATGTATTCTATCATATGAAACAGACTGTGGATAATAGAAAGTGGATGGAACAGGAATAGGAATAGGAATAGGAATAGGAATAGGAATAGGAATAGGAATAGGAATAGGAATAGGAATAGGAATAGGAATAAGAATAGGAATAGCATGCCTACCCACAAAAGTACAGATAACTTATTTACCTTATGAACTCTCAACAGCTGGAAGAAATAAAGTTATTCAAATACTATCCAAAGCCACTAGAACCTGTAAGTGTGCTTTCAAGTATATATGTTTATATTGTTTTATTAAAATGATCACATAACATTGCATAAAATATGCCGTCCTATGATGTTTTTATTTTAACAGCATCTATAGTAATTTTGACATAGTTGTGTAAGTTTTATCTTCCATGTAGAATTTTATTATGCAGTCTGTTCGCAGTTTTTATTCCTAACATAAGTCAATTGTAATGATAGTATTGAGCATGGGGAAGACAATGGAAAAAATGAAGGAACACCTTCAGAATAAGCACTTATCGTACGAAATGTAGCCTGAACCATATCCTGAATGAGCTCTGACAGAGCTGATATGGCTGGTTGTTTCCTGTGCCAGGAACTACTGTGGAACCCCACCAGGAAGTGTGCTACAGAGAAGGATCACATTACACCCTTGTTTTATGGTTCATTTCATTTATTTAATGCAATTTGAGAACCTGCAAAAAAAGAGCATTCTAGAAAGGGGATGTTTATTTTTTGAAAATATGTCCTTTCTTTAACGCAAGTGAGTTTGGGTTCTGGGGATGCCTAATGTGACACAGGGAAAATCAGTAGGCTCCTGCAGCAAGTTGTACAGCAAAAGCATTATTTTTCCATGCTCGTGAAATGTAAAGAATCACGCAAATAATTTGCACCTGTGCAGCTTTGCTTGTCTGCTTTAGTAAAACTACGGTATGCTACAGTGCAACGGCAATGAATATCAGAGTAGTTTTCCTTTATTACTCCAAATAAATTTTAATATAGTACAGCGGTTTATTAAAATTATGTAGCCTAAAAGGGTTGTTTAGTATTCCAGCTGATTTATGGGGAGTGATAAAACATTCCAAATTTTTTGGAAATAAGGAACGTGCAATAGCTTGTATTGCTTTGACAAAGCCATTTTCATACAAAAGTAGAATGTTCAAAGTGCTAACTAGATAATGATTCATCAGGTCTGGCAGAGGAACTAATTTTTGTTAATGTATTACTTAAAAATGTGTGGAATGAACAGCTGGATACCACAGTTGTGACATGCCGTATTAAGTCTCTGTCTGTTTTCCCCTACAGTGATCTCAGTATGAACAACATTACTAAGCTGCCCTCGAACCCCGTGCACAATCTCCGCTTCCTGGAAGAGCTGTAAGTATCATTGTATCCTTGATGGGCATGGTCAGCACTAGACACATTCCTGTGTTTGTCTCTCATACTTACTGTGGGAACCAGATAAAACAGTGCAGGAAAGCTGTCAGCCTGACACTTTTGGCACATGCGGAAACACTTAGTTGAAAAAAAAAGATTGCTTGTGATTCTGGAAGTGAACTTATAAAAGAGTTACCGAGAGGCTACAACTTCTCTAGGCAGGGACAGAGCCAAACAAATTAAAATTTTCAAACAAGGGCTGTTTAAAGGAACTGGATTGCTTTTTGGAAATAGTTAAGCAGCAGGATATTAAAAGTTTGAATACTGGCTCATGTTTATTAAAATCGCAAGTAAAGCTATAATCAAAACCAAATCTTGCTTCTTCGTTCTGCCTGTGTCAAGGACAATTGAGTCCACATTTCGTAGTATCAAGGCTTCTTGTCCCAATCACTTTTAATTACTGTTTCCTTACTCTTAAGTTTAGCATCCCTGAAGGCTGACTGTAAAATGCAGAATCCTACTCAACGCTTAGTTAGGCTATCTAGTACATTCACTGAGGGGGAAAAGCACACTGCAAAAAGCAGCTGACCAAACACTACATCAAAAGAGGAATGCTGGTTTGAAGTGATGGTGACTAACCAAAAGTGAAATGTATTGTGCATTCTTGAGACCTGGATTTAGCAGTGACCCTAGTTACAATGACCCAAGCTTAAAAGAAAATTTAGGTTCCTGAGGAGCGATGGAGACTCTGTAAATGATGCACCAGAGCTCTTGTGGGAAAAAGCTGGCACCTACATCTGTATCTGCATGAATACCTCTAAAAGTTGATTAAAAGAATTGTGTAGGCATCAACCCCTCCTATGAATCGTGCTTTATAAGCTTTTAAAACTGAAGACCTTTTTTTTTATAGCGAGTTTAGCTACTAACACACCGTAAAACCTACATAAGAAATGCAAAGTCATGATTGTGCCTTTCTTACAAAGCCACAGGTTTTTTTAAGCTGTGAAATGTGCACAGGCCTCTGCAATTTAAATCACCTTTGGTTGTGTATTGCGCTGATGACTTCTGGTGTCTTTGCTAACACTCATTAGAATTTTGACACCCGGTATTTGCAATTGGCCTCTATGAAGGAAAAAAAAAAAAAAAAGATAACCATTTTGGTGATGCTGAGTTTGAGCAATGCTTTTTTTTCTGTTTCCTTTTCATCTTATATATTTTTGTCTTAATTTTATTACTGGTAGTATTAGCATTTACAAAGCATTATTTCTTTTAATTCTGTCTTTTCCTGTGCTTTCTTCCTCGCTTTGGTATTTGTTCCTCCTGGTGCAGGTTTCAACCAAAGCAGGCACGTAACAAGGAGAGATGTCAAATACCAAGTGTTACAATATCAAGTGCATATGAAGGGAATCCTGCCACAAAGACTTTGTGGATTTTTTTTTATGTTAATATTTGCTTGGACATTCTCAAGGAGAAAAAAACAAAAGATTGGGCTTTTCCTGGAATGGAGTTTTCTTGCATCACGCCAAGTTACCTTCCCTCTCAAAATTAAATGACCCAAATAGTGAGACTTATATCACTGCCTGAGAGACTATTCAGCAATCTTCTTCATCTCCCTGGTCAAGAAATATGGAAGTATTTAGAAGTGTTATTCTTGTGCTGGACCTATACGTTCCACCTTAAATATGAAACCACTGTCCCTGTAACCCTTCTTCCAAATTATGTAATGTCAGTTTGTCATCATTGATAGCACCAGGAAAATATTTCATTTCTCCCTCTTGCTTTCCGTGTGCACAGTCCGCTCCCCATTTGTTTCACACAATCCAATCATTCTGATGTTGCTTTATAACAGTCTTCAAATTTATATTCACTTTTCAAGTAAGTGTAGACAAGTGAACCCTTTGAAGATGTGAGGTAACTGATTACCTCTTCTTAAAGCAAATTCAAACATATTATGCTGGGAGCGTCTTTGGTGTTCAGAGCCATGTATAATACAATTCAGTCTAGTATTACTTAGAAAGAAGTGTAGACAATGGAAGGGGAAGTGGATATTAAGTCCTGAAGCAGGCAGTAACAGCCACTGTAGTTTCCACGCTCCTTTTATACTCTTTTCTGAGTACTGATTGCATGTATTAAAATTATTTTGCCCATCCAAGCATTGGATGGCATTTTTACTCCCATTTTTCCTCCCATTTACACCATTTTTACTCCCGGCTTACCTGGGAATTCTATGGTTTTTTTATCTGGCTTAGTAAAGGTGGACTCTTGTAAAATGTAACTTGACCAATAATGCAGACATGGTAAAAATAAGATTTTACAAGATCTTTGTATCACAGCATTGTCTCCATGAGATTAAAATGCATCTTAGAAATGCCTCTCCACTCTTTGAAATACAACAACAGCAGTAGCTTAAAAATGCACTTTCTGGGGCTTTTTAACATTGAAAAATGTATTAGTAACCCCTTTATCGTAGTCCTGGTTCAAAAATCTGATAAAGGTTAACGACTGATCAACTGAGATTTAGCTTAAATGCTACATGCTGGATGTGTGGTTTGGCAACACTAGCATCTCGTTACCCTCAAAGAACGGGTCAGGTCTGCTCTGCTAATTCTGACCTCCTAAGCTGACTGATCCACTGCTCCAGCCGAGGTTCAACACCTTTGCAAGCAGCATTCTTGAGGTCTTGATGATTGTGCCTGGTATTTATCTCTCACCGAAGCCTTTGATCATTGAAATGCAGCAACATATTGAAACTATGCCATATTTTTGAGGTGCCTTTTCCTCCAAAAATTTTGGAAAATATTGTGGTGCGTAGAATTATTCTAGCTCCTGAAAAGTTTAGTTTTGAGCAAGATCTTTTGTTTTCTAAATGATTTTTTTTCCAGGACTTTGAGACCCATCATTTTTTCTTAAAATGTACATGATGGAACTCCCACCAAGAAAAAAAATCTATGCTTCAGCTGCTAGATTATCAGCAAGTTGCTCTGCATGGACTTGTACAACACCATTAAGTAGAGTTCTTCATTATAAATTCAAAATAACTGCAGATATTTATCAGTATTACTGAACCCAAGACTCAACCCTCTGTGGATTTTTTCTAGATGTGTGTCATTCTACAATATATTTAGCACACTTGTATTAATAGAGCAGTGAGTTAGAGCAATGTATTAAAAGAAAAAAAGCTTTTTAGAAAGTATAAAGAATTACCTAGGTTAGGACTTTTGAAGACAACAACATCTGAACGTAAGCATATCATTTTGAGATCACTAACACTTCAAAGCAGTGCCTGAAAGTGTTTTATTTTATAAATTGATATATCTGTGAAGAGCAAGGAAGAAAGCCAATAGTCATTTAAAATGATGATTCAGATCTAGCTACAAACATCTCCAGCTAGTTATCTCCACACATAACTGGATACATATATATATGCATACAGAAAAATATATGCACACACACCCAAGCACACGTATATATGAGGCTTTTATTTCAATTTTAAACACAGGAACGCTCTACAGAAGAGCAAATCTCCAGTGATTCTTATAGTACTTTACTGTTTTACTGCAACTCAGAATAAATGTTTTAGCAAAACGGTAACCAAAAAAAAAACCAAAAACAAACAAACAAAAAAACCAGGACAGTTTTATTATGTTTATTTGACCTACAGAATAAGACAGTTTCACAATATCAAGTGACAAAGACACCTTCAGTTAATTGAAAGCTACGCACAGGTACAGGAAAGTTTACCAAAACCCACGGCCACATTTTTTTCACATTGCCCACAGTATACTGTATCAGTTATTTGGGCAGAAGTGACTTTAATCATATATTTTAATATTATACTGCAGGCAGGATTACAGATACAGTGCAAAACAGATTCATTATGTGAAACTCACCATCACATTTATTATGTGGAACTCCCTTTGCACTGCAGAAGTGGTTAAAAGACCACTCTATACATGAAAAAGAAGTTCTAAATGACCAAGCATGACCAATTATCATCTGTTCTTACATATTATTTTCCTTTTACTTCCCTTTCTGTTTGCTCTGTTTTCCTACAGAGGTTTTCAAAGCTGTTGCTGGGAATCAGATGTTATTTTCCCTGCCGGCTCTGAGTGGTGGGACTGAACTCTTCAGTCATTTATGTCTTTGAAAACTGAGAGCATTGGCTCCTGGGGTTGTGTACCGTCCTTCTTTTTGTGCTGGTACAGGCACTTTGGTGCTAGCACCAGAAACTGGTTCTACACTTTTTAGTATTATATAAGCTAGCAGTAAACATTACAGTGCTGCAGCTATAGTTCAAAACATTGGGAGGAAAGTGAGGAAATCTCTTAATCTATTTGAGCACACTTTGGACAGGATGCTGAAATTCTTTCCCAAAGATGAATCTGCATAGTCTTGGAAACCTCCAAAGAAAGAAAAGTAAAAATACCTACAACAGATGTGCACAGCAGAAATAAAACTAGGTGTTATCTAGTGTCTCAAACTGTCTACATGCATCCTTCTAATGTCAGCTAAACAGCAGTTTTATTGGTTTTGCACATCAGGTTTTACAGCTGCTGTTCCTGATGGAAATCAGCTTGTGCCATCTCCATCAGCGAGCATTTCAAGGACTTTCCCTGCTAAATGGCTTCCCATCCCGTGTGTAATTCCAGTGCTGTGCCCCAGCTGACACGAGCTGGATATCCAGTCTTCACATGAATTGTGAATTCAGTGTCTGCACTTCATACACGCACACATGCAGAGGCGATCTGTTTGGGATATGCCCTGTGCTCAGTGCACAATGTTTATCAGTGGCACGTGGCTGTGGCACATCAGAAGTCCCATTGCTGTAGCACAGACTTTGTTGATAACTCAGAGTTGTGGCTCCATGGCTTTGCAGGGAGGCACTGGAAGTCCTGACAGAGGGAAGTGCACCATTCATGTGGAAATTGACTGTGCACCAGTAAAAACAGCGGGAAGATATTGATCAAGTTAATCAATTGGAAGCAATTGTAATAATTTTCACCCCAAGCTTTTGCACAGTTGCTTTGATTTACTAGGGAAAAAAGAAAAAAGGGAAGGAAAAAAAAAAAAAAAAAAAAAAAGCCCAGATCAGAATGCAGAAGATTCCTAATGTACAAGATGACAGCCCTGGTGGTATTGGATCTGTCACTGCCTTTGTCTCTGTCCCTTTGATGCCACCAAGCTGAAGGACAACAAAGAAATTCCCTGTGTGGCTGGGTCATCCTGGCACCCTTCAGACTGACCCTCTTGCTCTGTTATCAGTGATGACAAGATGAGGAACAAAAAGAAGAAAAACAGTAGTGCAAATGCCTTACTGAATTAGAGCAGCTTGCATTGCTTGTAGAACGGATTGTGCTGACAATTATTCTTGAAATGTTAACACAAATTTCAGGGAGCCGCCTTGACACTGCTGTGCATCTGTGGTGTGAAGGGTCAGTAGGGAAGAAGATGAGGGGATCAAGATAAAGAGAAGTGAAAATAGGGACTTGTGCAAGTAAGAACAATGAAGGTTCTATGATGTTGACCTCCAAGAAACTCTATCAGTGCTGCTGCATTGCTCTTACTGAATGCGAGATAAAGTGAATTTTCAGCTTGTAACTTGCAAGTACTGCTTGGAACTTGTAATTTATTACCAGCAATATTCAGTAGGAACTGGTTTATGCTATCAAATAGTCACAGGAAGAGCTTTTTGTGTTTTGCGATCAATACAGATAGTAAAATTATACTTAATTAACTTAGATGAAGCTATGCTTTATTAAATGTGTTATATTTATATAGATCCTGAGGCAGGGTTTTAATTTAAGTCTTACACATTCTGCATGTACTGCAGTAGCAAGTACGCAGAAATTACTTTTTGTCAGTGGAAATTCAGCCTGTTTGTTCACTGCTTCGTTTCAGTGCAGTGCACAGTTCTGATACGTACTTCCATTTTTCACTTGCTTAGGATCATAGGTACTTAATTCAGCCCGTATTACATTTATGTCTCTTTAAGCTCACAAACACAGTTCTTAAGTTTGGGTTGGTTTGTTTGTTTTTTTAATTATTACTATTTCCAAATAGGAGTAAGTAATTTCTCCTTAGTTCTTTAGCATCGCTTCATTGTACTACTTGGAGAAAAGTTGTAGCATCATAATTTGTAACTGCACAATTTGTGTCCTTTGCCAATGACACAGGAAAGACAAAACAGTAAGGACAATTTGTTATAGATTGTTTGATTGTGGTGCATCATTTCACAGTACATATCAACCAATTCCTGTTATCAATGATGATAATTTATCCCAGTGACACTGGCGCTACTGGGATAAAACCAAAATCAGTATCAGAAGTATAAGCAACACTTTGTAGGCTAAAACTAGGAAATGTAATGTGTATGACTTACCATTTGTTGTTTCATCTTGCTGCAACACTGAAACGCAGAGGAAGGAAATCTAACAAATTTAAGATTACCCTGAGACCAGTGATTTGGTGACAGCATTCTTCAAAAGTGGAAGTGAAATTCTCTCTCTTACTGCAAGTAACTTTGGAATGTGATCCTGTGAATCAACACAGGATTTCCTGGCTAATATTGGCATGCACCCTAAGAGTTCACTGTGCTGTAAGTCAGAGGGCAGGTACCTGGCCGTGTGGTAAAAGGACACCGCTGGAGCCCTCTGGTAGGACACTGGCCTCTGCCATGCTGAGAGCAAAGCAGCTTGTTCCCAGCACAGGCCACAGGCAGCTGCATGAATGGAGCAGTCAGTGGTCCTTAGAAACTGCAGGGTCACAATACTGAATTGTGCAAGGTGCAGATAGAATCTTCCCCTTTTATAAGTAAGTGGAAAGAGAAATAGTAAGTCTTAGACCACATCCTTAACTGACAGCAATCTAAGATCTCTTTTATGAAAGCCAGCTCAAGATCAAATACACACTGATATCATTCCAACTGCTTAAGGTCAGTTGGAGTTATTCCAGTTTACACCCTCTGAGAATTTGGCACACACATTTTAAAAGGCAATTAGGCCCTAAAGCAGGAGCAGACTGTGTTATATTTGAATTTCCAACAAAATTGTTAAGTAGCAATAAATGTAATATACAGCACAATTATGATTTGCACACTCCCCTCCTCCTTTCTTAAGGAAAGGATGGCATCTTTATGTTTTCTTCTTTGATCTCTCTGATCATCAGATTTTTTTGATATATCATTTGACCCACTTTTTATATTAGTATGATTACAGTTTTAATTAACATGACAGATTGAAATATAAAAAGATAATTAAAATACACAATAACATGTAAATTCTTAGTCTAAGAAAGTAATTCCACAAAAACATTTTGAAAAATATATGCTGATATCATCCATTAATTAATTAATAATTAACACAGTAATTACCCACCAATTAATTCATAAATTTCTGTTGCATTGGCCCAAGAATAGTCATTAATAAATATCAAACTCTTATCTCAGATTTTAATTGACTTTGTGTAAGTTCTTGATGAGTATCCAGGTTGTCAGAGCCATTTTAATGAGCAAAAACATTTTGTTTTACCTTCGTATAGATGCATATGTAAACTGAGGAAAACTATTATCATAGAAAAATATCATATATTGACTGTATATTTATATAAACTAAAGGTGTATACAGTGTATGTGTTGTGTACATATCTGTCTTTGGTTAGTTTGACAGGAAACAAAACTGAAGCAAGCAATTTAAGGTGAGTGATTGTTCCCTGAACAGGAGCTATATTTTTTATATTCAAAACAAGCTTTTTTAGGAAAAAATAAAAAATAATGGAAATATATATTTTCCTGTTATGCTTCCACATTGTTTCTCAAAAAAATACTCCTAAGAGAAGTGAATCGCTGTCAGATATGATACTGAGACATGATGCAGGTATGAATCCAATTTCTGCTTATGTCAGCGCAAATTTTTTTGCAGACATCAGTGGGACTGAGGTTTCACCACTTATTCTTATCAGTTACTGAGAACAATTATGGCAGTTGGAGAGGAGGATCAGGTTTTTAGAAATAAGTTTCAAATTACAAAAGCGAAGTTATCTGTACCCAAGTCATAAAAGAGACAGTCCACAATTTCATAAATGTTAAGAAAGTTTTCTATGTGGTGTAATAATGTTTTAGCACCAAATTTGACAAGGTTGGTACCACAGAGTGGCAGAACTGCCCAACTGTGGGGATTTTTCACCATCTCGGGTCTTCTACACTAACAATTTTTATTTGCAAAAACAAAGATTTCTATCACCAGTTTCTAGGTTCGTCTGTATAATTTGTTTTCAGTTTTCTGTCTGGAGATTTTGGTAACTGCAGAATGTAATGTATATATTTATACATGTAATGTATATTTTATGAATAAAATAAGGAATTGAACCTGTTTTCAAGGAAAACAGGCAAGCATAAAGTTCATTGAGTTGTAACATTATTGATGATAAACTATCCATCTTTAAACATACATTTATATGTATGTATATGCAGATATGACCAAATTCATATTGGCATTCTCTTAGTATATGCAGTCCTTGTTCTCATTTCTCAAATACAATCAGCAAATTATGATCAGAAGTAAAATGCAGAGCCAGAGGGAGACAAATGCACGATAATTCCTGTAGATGTACTTCAATATACTTTCATAGTTGACAGATGATTTTGAGTTGCACTCAGATATTGAATATTGCAATACATCTAAGCAAATAGCATGTGGAGTTATTAAACATAATGTAGCATGAGTGATTAGGGGGTCTTTGATATCTATGATATGCAACTCAATCTGTACAAAAGGACGTACGTTCTCCTTTAATATACTGTTCAGTGTGTCCTTTATATATTGTCCATTATATTTACCATAAGCTTGAGTGTAATGGAGTTCTACATAACTGTGCTCACTGAGTATGAGAATTAGAACAGATTTCTCATTTCTTAATAGAAGAGCTTTATTCTTCTTGTACTGCTTATTCCTACTATATGTTGAGCCATACCAAGATCCATAGCAACATTTGTGACAGGACGAGGGGAAATGGCCTCAAGTTGCACCAAGGTAAGTTTAGGTTGGACGTTAGGAAACACTTCTTTACAGAAGGGGTAGTTAAACACTGGAATAGGCTCCCCAGGGAGGTGGTTGAGTCACCGTCCCTGGATGTGTTTAAGAGCCGTTTGGATGTGGTGCTTGGAGATATGATTTAGCAGAGGGTTGTTAGAGTTAGGGCACTATGGTTAGGCTGCGGTTGGACTTGATGATCTTTGAGGTCTTTTCCAACCAGAGTAATTCTATGATTCTGTGATTTACTCTTCCGCATTTCTGCAGCTTGCAAGACTTGAACAGTAATTTGTTCAAGAAAATTCTATTGTGTTAATCCTCTTAGAACACAGCACGAATGTTAATTAATATAAATGTACACTGTTTCCCAATGAGACTATTATCTTCCTTTCATATCTTTCCTACAGTTTTGATGCTATGAGATTTTGAAATGCACTGTACAGGTGCTTGTTCAGCATTTGTTGGACTAGATCTTACCTTGGACAAAGACAAAAAGCAGTCCCTGCCCATCTTACTGTCACTACTTGCTGCAGACTGTGAGAAGTAGCTTGGTTAGGTTTGCAACAGTTTATAATGGCTACTGAAAAGATGCGTTCTTTATGAAGTGCCACAGTTCATTAGCTATATAGAGATTTTTTGGTGTTTCGAGTTCACCTTCCTTTCCAGTAGGTAATGAGGAGAGGCTTGGTACCAGGCAAGGTTTCTTTCAAGGCAGAAAACATACGAGCACAAAGCAATTTTGAGTCGGTGAAAAAAAATCTTGTTCTAGAAATGTAATGGAAATACTTGGCCGTGTTCAGTCACAACTTAATGTTTATCTGCTTCTTTCTGAGGAATGAAGCTGTTCTTTTTAGACATGAGCAACAGTAGAAGGAAAACAAGAATTTTCTGATCTTTTTTAGAACTTTCTGTGGATGTTTTATCAGTTGTGCTGTCTTTAGGATTGTTCTCCTGAGTTGGGGATGACCATTTCTCAGGACTGTGTTACTTCAGAAGACATCAGAATATACAAAAGGGATGCGCAGATGAACAAAGCTCACAGGAGACACCGCATATGCCTTTTCTAAGATCTGAGCAAGGCCATGAACCTGACCTGAAGCAGTGCAGCAAATCCAACACCAAGTAGAGATTGCCAGCTGGGCTGAACTATGTTGAAACATACTTCATAAATTGCTGCCGTTTGAAAAGATAGAGGGAATGTGCTTTTCTGTCAGCTCATTTATTTTACATCTTTTAGAAAGAGATATGCAATAATATACAAATTCAGCCTTTGCCACTGCCAAAAGTAGCCCAGTATCTTGTCTTCAAGAGTCTCAAATAGCAGTACCAAGGGAAGCATGCAGTGACACATCTCCATACGTTTTCCAGCTACCATTAATTTCTGTCTTAATTAGCAAAAGAAATGAAACAACATAAGTAAGTAAAATACAGTTATAAATATTATATCTTTATATATAGAAATATGATCCAAAGTCAGCAATAATTTTTGATTATCTTTAATTAGAGATATGATAACTTTGAGCCTGAATTAGTTTAATATGGTATTTCTAAAATAATAACTCAGAAATGCTGGAAAAGAATTTACTTTTAAAAACTGAAATTTAGAGTACTCCTAACAGTAGAAACCAGCCATTTGGTTATGTAAGTGTTATGAAAAAGCTAGTTTATTCCTCCTCTCAGAAATCATTAACTAAATGCTAAACTGTAGAAACAGATAGGATGTCCATCCTCATCTATTCAGGGAAAGTGGTGTTTACCTATACAGGCTGAAATCACTACCCAGAGTCCATCCAAAGTTCAGTAAAAGTACTGGGCAGCTTCCCTGAAATAGCTTAGGGTAATGGAAAACAAAATCCCTGATATGGAGATGAGTAAACCCTGACAGATGCTTGATAGATACCTGTAGAGTCAACAGGGGGATTTATTTTCTCCTACGCCAAGACTGAGAATAGAAACATAGCAATAGCAAGAAAGAAATCCAGAAGGAAGGCATTAAAATGGTTGGGAACAAATAAGCCAAATTTAATGAGCTTCGCAGTATGTCTTAAAGAACTGGTGTGCTAACTTCCATCCAAGAATATTGAAAGAATTAAACAATGAGCCCAATGAATCATTATTGCTGATTTTTTCCAAATCCCACAATGCTGGGGAATTCCAAAGGGCTGGGAAGATGCTGCTATTGCGCCAGTGTTCAGAAGTGGTCTCATGGAGCATCCTCGGAATGGATAGGTGGTTTGCCTGACTTGGATTCCATGGAAAATCATGAAAAGGATGTCATGAGAAAGAATTTACTTTGGTAACTAGAGGTCAGACAACATCATTATATAGAAAATAAATATTGCCAGAAGTCTGCCTTTTCTAGTGTTGTCAATTAGCTTGGTAAGACAGCTGCACAGACGTACATCTGTTTTGGCACTTGTAATATATTAGATTTGGTCCTCCACTGAAATATGATGGGCTATATGTGGTGAACATGATCCTCTGCTACATAAGCAGAGGAGCGTCATATAAAATGATAGTAGTCACTGCCTACAAAATCAGTTAGAGTTTTCCAAACTGAAAAATAATCAAAGCAGAGCTAGAAGAATGACCCGGGGCTTGAAAAACTCATAAGGCTTAAACACAGAAGATCTGCTTATGAAACAGAAGATTAACATGTGGCTTCCTCTGTCTAAAGTGGACTTTTTAATAAACGAAAAAACATTTATTTGACAAGATATTTTATAATTGAGAAGTTGTGATCTAATAGGAAAAGGAACAGAATACAAAATAAGATTTGGAGTCTGAAAAAAGGCAAAAAAAAAAAAAAAATAGTGGGAGGAATTACATCTTACTTTAACTGTGCAGGTAACTGTCATTCAGATAGCTCGGAACAGCATCCTTAGCTTGTAGCTGTGTGTCAACTTCACGTATTCCTCTGAATGGTGGAGCTGGGGTCATACAGATGGGTAATACTCTTGTGGTGGTTGTGGTTGGCTGGATAATTCAAATGGGCATTACAGCAAAAATGGCAGCAGTTTGGGAAATTTTCTCCCAAAGACAGACTGTTGTTCAAAACAACTGACAACAAAAGGAAACGGGGAAAAAAAAGCTACATGGAAAAGTAAATATAACTCTCTGCAGTACAGTTTCAATAAAACTGTGCTGAATGCCCATGAGCCATTTAGCCATATGTACATGAATATCTCTGTGCATAGGTATTTCTTTCTGGCTTTATTAGTTATATATTACAGGTTCCATAGAACCATTTTAAAAATTATGACTGTCCATTTTAAAAAAAGAAATGGCCAAGCATTAAGGTTTACCACAGAAAGACTTTTTGTTAAGCTAGAAAGAGACAGTATTGCACATCGAAACAGAAAAAAAGCTGGTTAGTGTCCCAATTACATGACCACAGTGCTGCATTTAAAGCAGGGAGGAGCATGCTTACCATACCAGAGTGCTTAAAGAACTCTAATTTTCTTAGCTAACCTTTTAAATAAAGAATATTCCAGTTCCAAGGAGCAGTATGAGCATGTAGTGTGTCTGGTAGTTTGCTTTGCAACAACTGTGAAATTTATTTCAACACAGCCACTCTTAAGGCAGGACGGTGCCCTGACAGTGCCAGCTTGAGTCTTTGGAGATATGAGTTCAGTTATCTGTTTTTTACTGAGCTTTCCATGATACTCAAGGAGGCACTTTCAGTAAGTGGGTACCTCTGCACCTGTGCCTACCCTTTTTTTTCAGTAAAGTTTTGCAGCCTCTTCTCTTTCTGATTCACGTCTAAGACTAGAGTTCAGCCACATTGGTAAAATAACCGAAGTGCAAAAGGCTGAGGGGGTTAAACATTTTGTAGTCTTTCCAAAACTCTATATAATAAACTGGGAACAGCATTAGAGAGATCTCTAACTTCTGCTGGTCTGTGATCCACAAACAGCATTTGCTTTCAAGGAACCAGTGCCTAATCTAGTACACGCCTGATTTATCCAGTAGCAACCCATCAGTCATTGCCAGTCCTTTCCATCCAGAATGAAAGATGAAGCTGCAGGAGACCTTCACCCACTAAAGTCAAGTCAGCTTAGCCGTTGAGTGCCTCTTTGTCTTCACACAACCATGTGCCAGATTCTGCTCACTGATCTGCCTGCAGGAGTGCAGGTGCACATACTCAGATCTCAGATGCCTGAACCTCAGACCCTGGTGCATCTCATATGAGTGATGAGCTCAGCAGCTCTGTCTTAGTGAGCTCTGCAGAGGAGAACTTCACTCACTGAGCAAGGTCACACCAGTCAGCAATTGTGTGTGCATAGGGAAGATGCGTTTCCACAAATTTAAAATGCCTGAATAGTCACTGGAGTTGGCATCTAGAGTCATGTTTTCTTCCACTGTAACCAATATTTTTCTGTATGGAAGAGAAGTCTAAAGAGCAGGTGTGCCCAGGACCCTGTAATTATCTTGGGACAAATAAGCTTCAAAGGAAGATGAAGTTTAAGAACAGTCAGTGCTGGGTCTTTGGGATTACAGCTCCAAGCACCTGGCACTTTCTACAAACAGGATTAGCAACTCTGGTGCCTACTTTGGTGTTATAGGTTCCCCTCTGGCAGCTCAGTTCCATTTGATGGAATTCATCCTCTGGTCTTTCCTAAGGGGCCAAATGCCAAGTCAAATGTCAGTTCTGTCACCACATCAGCTGGCCTCTGCTAACTGCAATTTTGATCTAAAATAGCTGAAGAGAAATTCCAGGTAATTCTACTTGGCTTCACTTGGTGTGCAAATAGGGTGATCAATCATATCAAACCACAGTTGTGGCCATCTGAGAGCAGTCAGCAGGGCTCTACTGACACACTTGTAACTTGACTCTCACCCCAACCAGTCAGTTTTCCAGTGTTGGAAGACGTATCATGGCACATTCTTGTTGAACTGCAATGTCAGGAGGGTAAATGCAAGATGCTCTGCAGTTCCACTGCTGAGGAACATACCAATAGCATTTCACATAAAAAAATATGAGGGCTGCTCCCAAAGGCAGTGCCTCCTCTTTTATTATATTGGCCCAAGACATCAGAGGTGCACATTGGTGGCATGGCAGTACTGGTTAAATCTTTCCACCGATATTCCATTACGTTTTGATGCTGTGCAACAGATGGCAGCAGAGCGGCAGTCTGACGCAATGGCATCTGACATGGAAGTACATATGGAGCAAAGGGGTGTCATTGAATTCCTCCATGCAGAAAGAATGGTACCCACTGACATTCATCGCCACTTGCTGAGGCCAAGCAGCCGTTGTGAGCAGAGTGAGATGGTGGGTGGTGCATTTCAGCAGTGGCAACAGTGACAGTGGGGCACTTCTGTGCACAGTGGGGTTGCAGATTGTTACAAGCACAGCATGCAGGCTGTTATTCATGACTGGTAAAAATGCACAGCTATGTGGAAAAAGAATGTTTTGTAGCTGAGAATTTGCTCTATCAAATAGCGCTATTGTGCTATCTGTTGCACTTTCTGTGGAAATAAATAGGAGGCATTACTTTCAGTGCAACCTATGAAGAGTTTCTTCCACAGGAACAAATGCTACATAGTGCTTTCTTCAATTTTTTAGTTTTTTTCATCAGAGTATCATACTTTACAGAGATATTTGTTGTACTTACCTCCGTCTGTAAACTATTTTAAAGCATTCTGAGAAGATGGGTACAAAAGAAGTAGGGAAAAAACCCCACAGATTTTAGCAAATACATTGCAAATACAATTTAGCAAATACATTGTCATGCCACCAGCAGAGAAGTTTGAGGTATTGTTATTGTAAAATGAACCGTATTCTTTACTATGTGGATATATTTTGATATTATATGGAAATGAGTTAACGCACAGCTGAGTTAAATGTGCACAGATAGCATATATACACAATGCCAAAAGCGTATGCCTGTAAGTCTCCTGATGCTAATTATTGTTAGTGTGTCTGTATTTTAGTTACTGAGGTTGTTCTAACGCTTAAAAAGAGAACTACAAAGAATTAAATGTGCATTTTAAACCATAATCTTGATTTATAATGAACTTTCATTTTGTCTCTGCAGCCCAGCTGTCAGTAAACCAACTATACAGTTAAGGGCTCCTCTTGATATTTTGCTTTTAAAAGTATATTAATGACAAAACAAGGCTCTTTTATTACTACCTCTGGCATCAGTCTTTCAAACATAGCTGTGTTACACTTTTTAGCAACCAAATTAATTCCACATGAAGGCAAAAAGTATTCACTCCTTTTTTCTTTCCCTTTTTCAAACTTTGCAGACGTCTTGCAGGAAATGGCTTGACATACATTCCTAAGGGAGCATTTGCTGGCCTTTTCAGTCTTAAAGTGCTGTAAGTAAACTGTGTGTTGTTTGATATATTTCTGATTTCCTAAATGCTCCAGGGAACTAATTAACCAGTGAAGTTTTGATCACGTAAATTACATATTTTGATCAGCTCATTTTGAACAACTCAGCCGAAGTGAAGATACATATGAACATCATTAAATCTTTGTTTTTTCATATAGAAAATATCCTAAACACAAAGGTTGGAAAGCATTAATCGCATTCTAAAAACAACTTGCTCATCAAGTAGATGTCTCTGTATAATATCAAAGGTAAAAATTGGTTCGGTTCATAATTTCTTTAATTGTCTCAAAAGTTCTGGGTTCAGGCCTAAAAGCCTTTGGACTTTTCATGATCACACAGAAGTGGGGGTATAATGCCTTTTCCTTTTCTTGAGAGATGGGAGGGAAATCATTATTGTAGAACATGCTGCAATTTAAAATCTAGTTCTTATTTTGTATCTTGTTTTTTGTAATCTAATTAAGTTATTAACGAAAATGACTAAAACGAAATAATGAAACGATATATATACAGTTACTGAAACTATTAGCAGGCCAAAATTTACTGTATATCTGTAAAAGGGGATCTTTTCTTTCAGTTCAGAGGAATTCTTTTATTTGCAAGAATGCAAACCTCTTCGGTAGTGTCAAGCCAAGCCAGATGCTACTATAAAAGCATACTGAGCTTTACTGCAAAGATATTAGGTGGGAAAGAAGTACAAAATGCTACCCATTCCATCTACTCTTAAGTTGGGCAGCTGTAACTCTTGTTGGCCTAAGGAGCTTCAAGCCTGCCAAAAAGGATTTCGTTTACAATGTCCCGTTCAGTATACCTTGTTTTGAAGACATGTACTATTCCAGCGTTACCCAGATAGAGTCCTTTTATATATGGAGGAGTTGGTCTAAACAAGGATGTTAGGCAGTCTGAATGAAAATTTATTCTATGGTAAGAAAAGTTTATCCTGGAATTTCAAAAGATTTTTCTGTCTTTGCAAGCTAAATCATGTGACAGCTTCAGAAAATAAATTCGTCAGGTGATTGCTAACAAACTTCCTTCTGAGAAAACTGATTTCATTGGGAAATTTTCAGCAGTTCTTACCGAGACAAATTCATACAAACCAAATCATAAGCTGCTCATACAGTTAAAAGTGATGTTGGCCACAGTAGCTTTTTCTAAAGTGAAAATTTCAAGAGTTGGTCCTTCAGAACTTTATCAGAATAAGAAACAGAAGCGCTGCTGAAGGAAAAAGAAATCAGTACATGCGGATGACAATTTTAGAATCACTGGAGGCAATTAGGAGCTCAAACTCTATCAAAAGCAAGTAAGGTTTCATCTATTAACTTCCTCACCTGCTTTGAAAATCCTGCTTAAAGCTGGTGTGTCAACAGAGCTAATGTACTGCATGTAATTGCTTTGAAGAGAAAGAGCATTTTGAAAGGAGCAAGGGGAATGGGGCATTTGTGTAGATTGTTTCTTTGCTTGTTATCTTGAACTAAAACCATTACAAAGGAGGTAAGCTCAGAAGAATATTTGCAGTAGAAAAAAATACCTTTACTGTGTTGATTCTGTTGTTTTGGTGTTGTTTTTTTTTTGTTTGTTTGTGTGTGTTACTCAAAATGTAGAATGCTGCAGAATAACCAACTACGCCAAGTTCCTACTGAAGCACTCCAGAACTTGCGCAGCCTGCAGTCTCTGTAAGTATATTTGGTAAATCATTTCATTCACTGATTTCATTCTAGTAATTTAGTGACACTGGCAGCTTCTTTGCAGTGTTATAAACTGGTTTACCACCTGAGAAGACATTCCTTGCTCTGCAGTACGTTTTGTCTGTCAAGAAGAATATGGTCCCTGGAGCCTCGGTCTTTCCCATGATTTCTTGATAAGGTTCCTTACAAGGGAAGAGAGGAATCCCAAATAACACCCTTGATTTATTTATTTTATTTTTTCATTTAATTTTTACTTTTTAAGCAATATGGAAAATACTATTAGCTCATGAAACAAAGTGTACTGGAGGACACTTAATTATATTCTGTGCTACAGGCAGGTCTCCATATTTATAGTTCCTGACTGGGTTGTGCTGACTCAGTCCACAAGCTTCAGTTTTAACAGAACTCCTGCCAGATTTCCTAGACTAGGAGTGAGGATTGGCTGCCTCATGGTATGAATGAAATTATTTTGATGTGCTTCTGCCTCATGATTTAACGATGGTTGTAATACATCATGCTAAAAGCTGATCTAGCCCTAGTAGACCTTTAATAGTAGATACTGAAGGAAAACTAAAAACTCAGGTGAAGAATAAAATAATACTCCCTTGGTAAACTGTCCCAACTGCCAAAACTTGGTGCTCAAGGACTTGCTGAGCGGCTTCTTTGAACTTGATAGCTCTTAGAGGATTTTCTTCTGTGAGCTTGTACAATTGCTGTTTGAGCTAATGTAACACCCATTATTTTCCATAGCAGCATATCTGCTGATCAGCTAACTCTGTGATGAGGTACCTCTTCATATTTGCTTGGAATTTACTATCACATTTGATGATAATAGATGCTAATAGGTGCAGGCTCGAGAAGGTATAGACAGCTGTTCCTTATTGAGGTACTCTAGATTTTATGTACCTCTATCCTATCTCCAGTGGTTACAACTGCTGAATTGTTTCTCATGTGGAAGCTATTCCCTTCATCCAGTCATCCTTGTTATTCTTTACTGAATTTTTTTCCAGTTCTTCTCTATTTTATTTGAGATGAGTCAAGGAGGAATCAGACCTGCATAGAATACTGAAAGTGTTTGCACAGTCTGAATTTACAGAGGGAAATTATGGAAGTTTTTTTTGTTACTTGTTTTTCTGGTAACCCCCAAACTTCATTTTGTTTAATTGTTTTAACTGTTACTGAACACTGAGCTATAATTTTTATACTTACTACAACTTCAAGACATGCTTTTCTTAGCATGTTAAGAGTTATTCACGATTTTGTCTCGTCAAGTGGGAATTTCCTTCTCCTCATAGGCCTAGCTTTACATCTACCTATACTGAAATCTGTCTGCCATGTTATTATCCAGTCAATTTATTATCATTAGTTCCTTCTGCTGCACTTGGAGTTCACATTTCTCAACTACAAGAAAACTGTTACTGTCTCCACATAGAATGTAGAATAAATTCTGTTTCTGAATTATCCACAGAATTCCATCATCACTTGATACAAGGAAAAAAAATGGCTAAATTTGATAAAGTATGCACTAACTTTGAATGTACAGCGTCAAATCTCTAGATGGTTGAAAGTAGGCATGTACTTTGGACGTACAAAAACATTAGCTGAGTCTGCACTTACTTGGTCACCATATATTTTTACAGAATTACTTTGAATTAAGGTTATTTTCAAGTTCCTAATGTGAAAATCATTAGAGAGGTTCAAGTGACTGTTGCAAAAATTCTTGGTGCAGTGCGCAGTGATTACTGACATCACTGGTAAAAGTCTTAATAGTGACAAGAACAGCATATACACCGATCTATCTAACCTGGTTAGAGCTGAGATCTATTGATTTGGAAGCATATTGTGCTAAAGATGTTCTCTTATTTTTTTGCGTGTTCTACCAGAAAGTTCACATCTTATGCACACATTCAATTCAGAAGAAATCTGAAGGCCCAAATAATGAATCAATTTCTAGCAAATTTTTGCCATTGGTGTATTACTTACCCCTGTACAGGCACACATATTATACTATTTTAGCTTCCAGGTTCTTACGACTGTCTTGAATACTTACCTCCTTAATATACAAAGCATTCGTTAAGGTTTGTAAAGGTGAAAGAGCCTTAAGAATTAATTATCTTATAAATTGTTATTTGGTCTGTACCTTTTTTTCTTTATTGACCAGACAGACTGAAATATCTTAGCCATATACTTTTGAGGTTACAGTTCTTTCCTTTGATCTTCTAAAAAAAAGTCATGAGAAAATTCTGGTCTACTGACTATATTAGATTTTCTTTCTGCTAAACAAACAACAACCAAAAAAAATATTGCTGAGATCACATCATTCTATACACATTCTGGACCAAAACACGATAAGCCAAGCAAACAAGGGTTCCTTTGTTGCTCTGAAAGAGACTGCTGAATTTCCAGCGCAGTTTCTAAACAGAATGACAGTCTCACTCATTCTTGTTTGCAGATATTCTTTTCCATAGGTGAAGAAGCTAAAGAAGCGAACCAAACATAGTTGCAGTGTGTAGTCTGTGTGAAGGATTGATATTTTGTGACAAAATTGAGACAGGCAGAGAATAGGGGTGATCAGCAGAAACTTTTAGACAGCTGCGTAGCAGTCCTAAGATGGAACGATACGGGTTTGTACAGAAAAGCTACTATCAGCTGAAAGACGATCACTGGCAAAAGGGACCCCTTTGAGGGAAAGAAAACTATTATTCTTTTGTTTGCTTAAACTGGGTTGTGCTTGTCAGATAAAGGTGTGCATAGATTCAATTTCTTGTTTCTTACAGTCTAGGAATTTTCTGCTCACAAGGTGGTTCTTGCATTGGTTTCTGATTTACAATAGGAAGTATTTCTTGAAACCTTTGAAATAGCAGCAGTCTTTTCAAGAGTGTAATTAAGAGGTTAAAAGCCTACACAAAGGCAAGTTCTAAAAGATAACAACTTCTTGTGTTTATTATGTTTAACTAAACAGGTGGCATGGTTTTCAAAAGCCTCATTAACCCTTTTCTTTAGGTTAGCATAGCTGCAAAAATCTGAAAACTGATGACAGGGCTCAGAACTGCCTTTTGTGTTTTCACCCAAGAAGGGCAGTCATGTAGAGAGGCAATCCATACTAACCACCTTGATACCTTAATGAATGTGAAGAGGATTATGTTAAAATCATTTTTATGTAAGTAAGTATGCATGTAATTGTGTGTGTACACTCATTAGATGTATACAAAGGCTGCTCTGAAAGTAATGCCTCTCATTTTATTATGCTGGCCCACAGCTGTGTTTATCTCCATATTCAGCATGTTCTGTGGGCTATAATTTCCTTTTGAAATTTGTCATGAATACAGATTGGTACTGGTTTACTAGCCCTAACAATTCAAATGATGTTTGCTTCTGCTAAGCCAAGAAGAAGAAAGTAAGTTCTCAAATTCCATGACTGAAAACAGCCAACACACAATGACTGGTGTCACAGCTTACATCTTGGCAGCGGGTTTTGAAGTGTCACTTGAATGCTGTCTCCCTTGTTATTCGCATTTCTGTAGAACTGACAGTAAGCAGATGGTCTCTGGATTTTATATTTCCCAAAGCTCCAATATCTCCACTCTGCTTTTAAATCAAGAAGGCTTTTAATAATTTTGAATATATCTGTGTAATCCAAAAGCCTTTTATGTAGTTCTACTGATTTATTTTTGAAACATAACTATTAATTATCACCTTGCTTTCTGACCAATTGTTTTCACTGAATTTAAGGACGTGTTTAAATAAATAGATTTTTTTTTTTTTTTTTTTTTAGTTCTAGTGAGATCACTTATGTACCAGAATTGGCATTTCAGTATTTTTTGAACAAGAAGGGATTGGTAAAGCAAGCAATGATGCACAAATTATTTTTTTAAGATTTGTTCCCTGAGCGTGTTCAGACAAATGTTATGTTATTAGCAACTGATAAGTTGGAGATTTTTATTAGCAAATTTTAGTAAATAAAGGAGGGAAGTCTAATTGGCACTGCTGATGGAGAAGCGAAGTTTCTGCTGCTCTTCTATTGGGACTAATGTAATACAACACCTTGCAGTGAATGCCACAGATTAATCCAGTTTATTTTCTTGTTTAGAAATCATTGTTTGTTAATAAGAAGCTCTTCCTGTTGCATTTTCAGAGAGAAATGATAATCAAGAATAGATCAAGTATCGTGTCACTGTCCATTCTAAACCAGTCATCAAGGATATTTAGAAACAAGCATTATTTACAGTAAGACATGCCACCCACTTTCATTCCTGTAAAACTTACAGGGACTTCAGTAGTAGAAAACAGAGCAGAATGTAAGACAGCCCCTCTTCCAAAGCACTGGAAACAATTGGTAGAGGAGAAAGTAAACCATCATTTCTCCTTCACTAAATGGAAAACCCAGAGCTTAGTGTAGCACATTGATTTGTCTTTACAAATACAGGATAAAAAAAAAAAAAAAGTGTAAATAAATTTATTTTAGCTTTTTGACAGAGTTTATTTATCACTTCAGTTGTTTTTTAAGATATATTGATATGTGCAGAGCATTTGATGATGATGCATTTTTACATGAAAGATGAGCTAGGAATCATCTCGGGTGCTCTTAAAAATATGCTTGGCTGGAACAGGTCAGAAAATGGATTCTTCATCTCCTTCTCCTTGCTTCTCTAAATATTTGACATTTCGAAAGGAATTCTTATTCTGAAAAAGGAGTTGAAGACTTTGATGGTACCGAGTTCTGAGATGCCTCCAGTTAGCCTTGAAACAAAAAAGCCTTTTTTTCAGAGGCATTAACATTATAAACAGGGTTTTTTTTTCTAGCATGATGCTTGTGTTAATAATCCTGATTTTTAGTTAAAAGACTGACCAACTTTGATGAAATCACATTCTCCCAGGAGAACTGTTTTCATGAAAAGACAGGAGCTTCAGCTGTGGTTTTTCATGTCACACCCAATGATAATGAAGCCCACAGAAGGCTTTATCCTTCTTAGGAAACCCAGTACCTCAACCATTACCCTCTAACTCCCTAAGGAGGAATTTCCCACAGTTTGAATTGAGGTTGTATGTACTCATGCATACAACTGTACACATACACAAAGATATCTCAAAACTCACAGCTGCAGTCTCATTTTACTTCATGTTTTATCTACGTGAGCTTCTAGAACCCAAGGGCACTAGATAATGGAAGAGGGACTGAATGGTGGAGTATCAGGGCAGTGTCAGAGCACCTTTCTTAGTCACACACTTTTCCAGCTTGATCAACAGCCAAGAGGAGGACAGACATGCAAGAATCCCCAAACTGTTTGTGCTAATATTTGAGTCCAGTCCCTACACAACCAGCTTTAGGCTCAGACTGCTTTCAAAGTGGGGTACGATTATACAAACTGGGTCAGCAGTTCCAAGCTGCTGAGTGATGTTTTCTTGCATCCAGTAGAAGCTACTCAGTGTTTGACTTCTTTCTGTCTGCTGAGCAATCTCTTAAATGAGTGTTGTTGTTTTTAATCATACCTGTAAAGAGATACATTTTCCAACCTCAGAACTGCTAATGAGAAATCCTTTTGTGTGGCTGAATCCCACCAGGACGTGCACTGCCTGTGGGAGGACAAGAGGGCCAAGTGCTGAAATGATCAGCAATGTGAGGTTCAAATCAGATACACAAGAAGGTTCACGTGGGCATAATGTGGTGGCATAGTATTGCTGGAGCTGGTCTAGCAAGGCAAACAGGGCATAGGAGTGCTCCAGAGCACTGGTCATGACCATCTGCCCTGCTGTCCTGTGAGCGGGGTCCTTGGCACACTTCTGACTGTTGCCAGATGGGGTTTGGCTGAGCAGTTACCTGGGGCCACTTGGCAGCTTGTACCGGCCTGGGCCATCCTGTCAGCACCCTGCATGCAGCCACCTGCTCTGGGAGGCCAGTGGAGGTTACTGGCAACATTCCCAGACACACAAGATGTCTGGTCTTGGACCTCTGTTCTGAAGCCAGGCTCCTAGCATGACCCAACAATTCCTGCTGGCCCCACTTTTTCCCACTTTTGGGGCTTTGAGGCCAGTCTCAGTATGAAAATAGCTTTGGAACTGGGTATTTGTGCTTTATACAGCATGCTAGTGTCCTGGCATACCATCCAGGATAGACCTGAACAACGTATTTGGATATAACGTATTAGGAGTTTTGCTAAGGAGCAAAACTCTCAGAGTTGTTGAGACCTTCTCATGTTTTATGTACAGATGGAGTTTAACTAAGCAGCGGGGCAGAAACAAATGTTCCTAAACAATAACTTGTGACTTTTTTTTTTTTTCCTCTTTCAGTGTTCCTGTTGCTGCACAGGGTTTCTTGTATCAGTCTTGTACAAGCTCATACAAGGGCTGAAATCTGTGGGAACTGCTGTGCTGGCACGTTGTAATTAAGCTTTCACAATCATCCTAGCATTTTCCCTTGAGGATTGAAGGGGGGTATCCTGCTTAACGGGACATGTTGGAGAAACCTTATTTACAGTAGCAAGCTTTATTTTCATTACATTCACTTTTCAAAGCCAGTTATGATTTCACTCTTGTCATTCGTTACATGTGACCTTAGCCTAACTCTATGAACAAACGCTTGAGAGGGTCCATGTCACCACAATCTGACCCCCTCCTTCCTGTAATACCCACCCCGGATCTGCCCTCTCCCCAGTCCTCGTTCATCATTGCTCCATGCCTTCAGCAATGCCTGTGTGCTGTAGAACCTGGGGAGGAAAAACATGGTAGGAGAGGGAGGAGCGTGCCCTTCTGCCATCTGTGTACCTGCCGTCAGTCCTCATATGCTCTCAGTTCCTATCCTCCCCTGCCTGTTGCATCAAGGACCTTAACATTTGGTTTTGTCAGTGTTGTATTCTTGACTTCTTTATCTATAGTTGTAACTTTCCCCTTGTCCAGTCCCTTCATTATGTTCAGTCCCTCATCCCTTGCAAAAAGAAGCAATCCATGTGATATATGCTTATCTCAAAGGGAAAAATGACCTGGGAGAAGTTTCCTTCCTGATCCCATACCTAGCATTTGATTTAACCTTGAATAAAGGAGAAAGACTCACTAACAAGACTTCAAGGATCTTCCTGAGCACTAGGTATTTCACTAGGTTGTACCTGGGCTTACTCTTGAGATAAGACTCGGAGAAAGGAAAAATATATGTATTCATGTGGAGACATACCAGTGGCATAAAGCTAGGAGTCCATATTGAATTGATTCAAAAATATGAATCAAAACTTAAAAAAAAAAAATCTACCTTCACCCTTTTCACAGTAACAGCGAATTGGTCATGCTTTCAATCCTATATAAATAATATCTTTTCATCATTTATAAAGCATATGGTCCTAGCATTCACAGCATGCCACAGGAAACACCAGTGGGATACACTCCACATAGCTCAAGCATTTTCTTTGAAAGGTTTGGACATTTTAAGTGAGCTCATGCTGAATTTCATACTGTCTGCTTTATTTACATGCTGCCTACCAGAAGAGATCAAGCTTTTCCATTTCCCTAAATTGGCTTTCTCTGGAATATAATAGCAGCTTTCAAACTCACGACGTTATCTATATATTTTCAGTTATAAATAGGGTCATGTTTGCGAGTTAATGGGTTTAGTTTTGAAAGTGCCAAAACTTTGATCAACGTATGTAAAACAATTGGCTGAAAACAACGATTTTGATCAATGCTTTATACATCAGTGTGCATTACCTACAGCATGACAGGAAACATAACCACTGCAGAAATGTTTTATTATCTGCAAGAGGGGAAAATGGTACTTGGAAATTCTAAAAAGATTAGATAACAAAAGAGCACTTGTGGCAGTGCTTATGAGCACCAGTAGAGTGTATAATCCAGCAATAGGACATGCAATACGAATCATTGTAGTTTCACATTTTCTTAGGAAGTTTATTTAAAGAATAAGCCAGCTACCTAGAATCTCATTTATATCACAGCGGTCCTGTGTTGTCTATTTTGCTTACATAGTAGTAGTGGGTTTATATTTGGAAAGTTCAGTAATAAACAAAATTGGTTCCTTGATTTGCTGCTGAATGTTGGTAAGGTAGAAACCCTGACCTCTCTGAGGACAGCAGAAGTACTGCCTCTGCAGCCACAGGATCACACAAACAGCTGACTTCTGGCTTTGCCACGCGAGCAGGAGTTCTGTGAGTAACTCCTCCGGAGTCTGTCCTCCTCTGGGAGGTCAGAGCTGCGCAGTCAGCCTTGGCACTGAGCAAGAAGCTGACTGTCACACAGTAACACATTTAGGTTGAATAAAGCCTCCATTCTTTAATCAGTGTAACTGTCAAACTAATACAACTGTAAGTTCTTAGTTTACATACCAGCATCACACAGGGAAGAAATTTACTTCTGACCAAACACAAAGAAACCTCATCCACTCATTCAAATTATACCTTATTTGAAAACATAGGCATGGCACGGTTGTTGCCTGGGGAATGGGGGAGGTACAGCATGACTATTTCTAAACATTTCCAGCCTCACCCATTTGTTGACCGACCCTTGAGTTATTTTGAAAGTTCTGTCTCTGCTGCCTGCCATGTCAGTTATTATATTGAAAATTTAATTGTACAGGGGCTTTGACACTGAACTTTATAAATTTGTTCCAACTGACCTTGTCTCAGTTATTTGCCAGCCTGGCACGAAGCCTTCGCATTCATTATTTGTTCTCATGCAGAAGGTAGAAGGAGCACGGAGCAGGAGATAGAATGGACCTGACGTTTTACATGACTGTAAATGAGGAAGCAGCTTTAAATAAAGAGATTAACATGCCCATCACAGAGTGTATTACGTTTCTCTCAAGCAGAACGAATTTAGGTTGTACAGAATTACTAATTTGTACATTGGGTATGTCTGTTTGTTTTATAGTGTTTTCAGAACTTCTATTTAAATTTAATTTTATTTCATCTCTGTACTCTTCTGAACAGACATCTGCAAGAAAAGTTTTAGAGACCGGCTTCTATGACATAGTGTTTCTAGTGCCATATCTGCAGAAAGTTAAGTAGATTTAATCCTTACTTGCAGAAGTGTGAAAGCAAGATATCACCTGCAGCTCTGGAAAGGTGCAGAGTAGTTGAGCTCCCTCTGTTGGCTCTGCAGCAGCTGAAGTGCATCAAGCAACTTCAAAGCGAATCAACTGCATTAGCAACACTAATCTGTGTTTAAAACCATTTTGCTCTCCTTTTAAGAAATGTTACGTCCGTTGCTCATTAGAATAATTGGACTGTGCAGCTCTTAAGGAGTAAAACATGAGCAGAAACCCAGAAATGATTTTTATTTTTAGCTTTTAAAATTGATGGGTAGTATCCGGAAACCCAAAACAGCTTTCAGCACTACAAGTCAGATTTATAGATTCTGAATGAGAGTGTCATGCTGAGTTTCTTCTACTTTTTTATTCCATACTTTCAAATAATTGGGAAAGCAAACAAACTTGCGATCGGTCCATAGAGAGGCTCTGTTCAAAAGTGATTAGTCTATGCTCTCAGTGAACCAATGACCCCGGCTGTGAGCAGTGAGCCAGCTGCCTAGGAGACTTGTGAACACCATGTGAGGTCCCAGAGATAATGTTGCAAACAAGATGGAAATATAGAATCTCCAGGAAATGAAAAACTGATGTGACAAATGCTGCCTATCCTCGTTGTGTTCTTGATGATAGTTTCTTGCGAAAGTCCACTGTTCTTTTCTCAGAATCAATTTTCTTTATTTCTTTTTCTTCTAGACGCCTGGATGCCAACCACATCAACTATGTGCCCCCCAACTGCTTCAATGGCTTGGTCTCCCTCAGACACCTGTGGCTAGACGATAATTCTTTGACAGAAATACCCATCCAAGCTTTTAGAAGTTTACCAGCACTTCAGGCAATGACACTGGCGCTGAATAAAATTCATTACATACCGGACTATGCTTTTGGAAACCTCTCTAGTTTGGTAGTACTGTAAGTTTTATCAATTGCTTTTTAGCCAGAACCTTTGCTTCTTTGCAGGGCTTTGACCTCCTTCTGATTAATTAGCTGAAGATACAATGTTTAATTTAGATGTTACTTGAGACAACCCTAGTCTCTCCCAAGTAGTAAATGAGAGATAAATATCTGTATACATGGATTAGCTAAGCCTCTGTTTTTTTCTTTCAGTGTTAATGTTAAACTTACGTTATCTTGGACTGTAAAGCTGTAGTTCCCTTCTACTTTTGCACTAGGCCTAATGATGATACTCTTTATGTGTTCAGTCCTTGT
The DNA here is from genome assembly GCA_030625065.1 of Alectoris magna. Lineage (NCBI taxonomy): Eukaryota > Metazoa > Chordata > Aves > Galliformes > Phasianidae > Alectoris > Alectoris magna. Next base: position 162,041,749 of record CM060560.1, on the reverse strand, counting down.
TGTTATGGAAAATGTTATTTTGTTTAAAAACAAAATAATTTTTTTGTTTGTATAAGTACTATAAATGTTTTTTTTTTAATTATCTTAGCGAAACAGAACTTCCACATCATCTCGAAGTCACATTTGCTAAAGTGCTTGATTGATCTAGCTTAAAAGTTTTGTCTCCAGTATAAGCTATGTAAGGGAGTTTTTAAAAAGTCACCATAAGCAAAAGTAACAGGAATAGATGAATTGTATGCTTTCTAAGGCAGGACTGAATGGAGAAAGATTAGCAAAAGGAAATGAACTGAAAGCTTTCTGGGTGACTTGGAAAGAATGCTGCCCAGTAGAAATTATGTACAGTTTCTTCTTCTATACCTGTGTATAGTTCTACTTCACAGACAGTATATATAGCTTTATATTTTGATATATTTACATATCAATACAACTAAATGAATCAGATGCAAAACTGACACCAAAATCTGGAAGGAATACTCTGGAACATGGTTTCAGTTTTATCTTCTGGGAGCGCACCAAGTGGAAAAAATATCTAGACAGGCTGGAGAAACTAAGGAGGAAACTGAGGAGAAGAAGTTTTTTCAGGATACTTTGGAAAATGTTAGTATTATTAAGGAGAAAATAATGTAGTCAAGACTTACAAGCTGTCTGAAACTATAGACTGTAAGAGATTTAGCATATTTTAGCATATTTTAACCCCACTGTAAACACTGAACCTGGCACATTTCAAGGTTCTTTATTGAATATTCTAGTCACCATCTCTGCCTGGTGCTTAATATATTCATTTAAATGTATAGAGCACCAATTACAGGTGTGCAGTAGCTGCCTTGTAGTTAGTACACAATCCTTGCCCTATGTTTACACTGAGTATCAGTCTCATTCCATTTAAAGTGGATAGAGGAGTAGATAGACTTGTTATTTAACCAAGCTCCTAGACGTTTCAGTAATGCTGAGAAGGTAGAGAATGTTTTGAATGTCATTTTCTAGATCCCTACCAGAAATGCAGAGATAGGAGAGCATACAAGAAAGCCAGGAGAAAATGACCTCATTATTCCCTGATTGCTTTTGCTTACTTAGGTTCCCATATTTTAGAACTGGCCTGCTTACTTCTGGCCTTCTGGTTTCATATTGATTAATAATTAAATTATTCCTCACTATCTGCAACATCTGATACTGAGCAAGGGCTTTTCAGCCTGGAGAAGAGAAGGCTGTGAGGTGACCTGAGAGCAACCTTTCAGTATCTAAAGGGAAGCTGCAGAAAAGAAGGGGACAGACTCTTTAGCAGGGCCTGTGGTGAGAGAACAAGGGGAAATGGTTTCAAGCTCAAATAGGGTAGATTTAGGTTGGATGTAAGGAGAAAGACTTTTACAGTGAGAGTGGTGAGGTTACCCAGAGAGGTGGTTGATGCCCCATCCCTGGAGACTTTCAAGGCAAGGCTGGATCAGGCTCTGAGCAACCTGATCAATCTGTGGTGTCCCTGTTCATTGCAGGGGAGTTGGACTAGATGGCCTTTAAGTGTCCCTTCCAATTCTAAGATTTCTGTGATTCTATGATTCTATGATTTTTGGCTCATCAAAATATTTGTGTGCGGTTCTGCTTTCTTTTGTTTTCTACTCTATTCAGTCTGGCAAATTTCCAGCTGTGTGTGAATGTGCATGTTCAGCTGGCACAGGTTTGAAGCTCCTCCACTAGCAATCCAAACTGAATTGGAATTTGTAGACATTCTTCATGCTAACTCAAACATTACAGTTCAGTGTAATGAAAAAAAAATAAAATAAAATGATTAGTTCATTTTAAAAAATGATTAATTTTTTTTCCTAGGGAGGGGGAAACCTACAAAACATTTGTATTTTGCCATCAGGAACCGTGCTTTTTATGGACAGAGATACTCAATGTCTCTATGTTCTGTGATCTTTAAAATTATTTTTAGAGCAGAATGAAGCATTAAAGGGTATGTAGCCGGCAGCTCTTCAATCACAACCCATCTTTTCTTTTGAAGTGTTACTCCCATAGTTTTCTTCCACTATGAGAGTGAAGTGTGAAGAATAAAATAAAAGTCTGCTGGGAAAAAATGCATCCTCTTCAAAAGCCAGCTTAAATAGTACTAAGTTGTACCTACTCCCATTAATGAGCTTAACACAGGTGATTGATTTTTTCCATGTCAGTATAAAAATCTCAGGAGTAGGCAGCATTATGATCCTTTATGTGGGAGGGTTTGGCTGAAATGAAACAAGTAGCAGTTACTCGTGGTAGCTGAACATTTGAGAAGTAGGTGTTGACCTACAGGTGTTTACATTTTCAAAGGAGAGCAAATTAAAGCACTCTAAAAATTGATTAGTTTACTCGTCTCAGTGAAGCTATGACTCCTTGTCCTATGGCTTTGTGTCTTCTTTCATTCTGCAAGGCTAATGGCTGTTTCTGTCTTACTGTCCTTCTGCTCACCTGCTATTCTGTGCCATCCCCTCTAACAGCGTCTGAGTATATATCATCCAAGTAAACACCTCCCACAGTTCTAAAGGCAACATGTTAAGTAATAATGTGTGAGAATATGTATACAATTTCACAATATTTAATGTGCAAAACCCACCCTAGAATTCTAGGTTATGCCCTTTTTAAGCCATGTAGATGGTTGTAAAACAAATCCCTTCTGTGGAACCAAATTGAATGCTACTTGGGTGGAGTGATGTCAGAAGAAAGCAGGGAGGGCGATGAAAGTGCCTCTACACACTGTTGCAAAAGCATGACTTGAATATACTTGGTGCATGCCTGAAAATAAGTTTATTTTGATTTAAGCATCAAAATGTTTTGCTTGAGCCCACTGTGGGCAATGTGCTTTCCTGACTGTGCGCTTGATGTTCCCCTGCAGACATCTCCATAACAATAGAATCTACTCCCTGGGAAAGAAATGCTTTGATGGACTCCACAGCCTAGAGACTTTGTGAGTTGACCTCTTATTTGTTTCCTTTTTTTTTTTCTTTCTTTTTTTTTTTTTTCTCCCAGTGTTTTCATTAATATTCTGAAAGAATAAAAATAGCCTAACAGTTAAATGTGTTTTTTGGCTTGCCTAATCACTGCAGGATCTAAGTGATGGTTTACAATGACTCTATGTGGCAAATCCTATTTTTGACTATAAAATAAGCTTGACTTTTTAATAAGCATCATCAGTTGATAAATTGTTTGAAGGACATTTGAGAACTGTACTGGGCATTGAAAAAGAAGTGGCTATTCATGAGCAGTTGTGTTTGCCTAGTTTAGTACTATTTATTTGTCTTGTTTAATCAATAAACCTAATGGCTAGATTGGGAAACTGTCACAGTGAAAAGATTTACCACCAAGAAACTCTCGCCATAGAAGAGGGCTATGAAGCCAAATAATTTTCTTTTTTTTATCCTGGAAAAAGAGAAAGTGCCAAATACCCGAATCATGTACGTTTTACAAGGAAAGAGATATCTCAGTTGAATCCAAGATTTTGCCTTTAAAGAGTTTTGCTAAAGAATAGCACTGATAAAGATTCAAATTGCCTCAGGTTTTCGTCAAAGTTCTGTTCATATCTGCTAGAGTAGGCAACAGAACACAGAAATGCTGCAGGAATAGTAAAAGCTTGCACATCTTCTGCTCTGCCGCCCGCCACAATCAGCTAAATCCTTCTCAGAGATTTTCGAGATTTCACCTAACCAGGGCAGAGGATGAAGATTTGAGGAGCAAGCAGACAGAATATCAAATCTGAATAATGCTAGTCTGTAGTATTATTACTAGTAACTATTTTCTTTCTCATCCACAGATGTATGTACTGCTCGCTTTCATGTTTCAGTAAGATCAGAAAGCAAGAAATCTTGAGCTTTTTTTTTTTCATTCCTCAGTTTCAGTGGCATTGATCCTTTCAAACTGTAATGCAGTTTTACAGTTTTGACTTTTAGTCTGCTGTGAGTTGAAAGGAAGTCCCTTAGTGTAGCACCGGAAAGGGGGACAGGAAAGAGAGAGGGAAAATGTAATAGTTTGTTGTGTTTTTTTAAGTGAGATTCACATGGCACTTGGTCAAAAATGGGGGGAAAAAAAAAGAACAATGGAATAAGTAATTGCAAACCCAGTCCCAGCCACCTGGTATGAGATGAAAACTCAGAGGACAGTGATGAACCTGGGAATAAATGTAGGTGCATTCCCTCCACTGCAGTAGAAAAGCGTAGCATTTGCATCAAACTCACTACTTGCATATTGTATAGACCAGTTTCAAGATAGTTTCAAGATAATCTAAAGAGATCTCAGTGTAAATGACAGAGGTCGGCTTTAAGATCATTTGTTTGCATTGATGCATAGGTCTGGAAATCACATATCACTGGAGGGCAAAGCAAAACTGTGCTTGCCTGTAATCTCTTTCTGTCAATAAGCGGGAGAGAGAGATTTACAAGCAGGAAGGAAAGCCTCGTTGAGTTCAGACAGCAGTTTCCTGCCTGAATTACTTCAGCCTAATACTGTTTCAATTTCCATCTATTGTAAACTGTGATTTCTGTTTTGCCCATTCCATAAGGCTGCTTCTCAGTTTTTTCAGACTATATTCTTCACAAAGCAGTGCTGAGGGAGCATCATGCACTCACCTCAATTTTAGTTTCAGGTGTCTTCTGAATGCTAAAGGATGCACATGTCTTGCTCAGGGCAGAAGTATGCTTATAGTTCATTCACTTTACCATAATGAAGTCTAATTGCCACTGCAGCATGAGCAGCTCTTAAAGCAAAGGTCACTACCCTAGCTAAACTACTGTTTTTGCAATTTGTATGGTTAGAAACATTTTCCATGTGAGTACTGCCAAAGCTTAAATTGAACAACACAGTTAATGATAAAGTTGGGCTTATTGTATGTTTTCCCACTTGATAAAAAAAGTAGGAATGAGAATGTGCCCTAAATAGATTTTTCCCAGAACATCCATACACTTTAAAGATTTCCCGGATTTGGGCTATATGTTACTCATTCAATGCATGAAAAATGATATTTCATTACAAATGCCAATAATTCTGTTATTCCTGATGCAACACAAAACCTAAATAACACAATCTGTTTTCACACAGAGATTTAAATTACAACAGTCTGGACGAGTTCCCCACTGCTATCAGGACACTAACAAACCTAAAAGAACTGTAAGTCAAGCATTTATATTAGGATGGAGGATGTTTTGTCTAGTGTGTGACTGATTATTTCCTTAATGCTGGTGATTTTGTCAGTAATCCCTAAAAACTGATATCCTAGGAAAAGCTAATAAATGTGCCAACATGCATAAAAGTTAATTTTCAACATGCAGTTTAGAGCATTCAAGTTCTGATGACTTTTATACTGCATTGTGCAGTGAATTTTTTTCAAGAACTTCATCCTTGGAACCCAGCTAATTTGTTTTGAGTCTGAAACACAACAGTTGTTCTTTCCAAGCAGTCCAAAATATCACAATCTGACGGACTAAGGAAAAACATGGCCCTCTTACTGGCTAATCAAGTATAAATGTTTTCTTCCTCCCTCCTCCCCCATTAAATTAAAGCATTCTCTTTTCAACTTAACTAGTCCTTTGTAGTATTGTAAACAAAACACTTGTGGATGCACAGACATAGTTTCTCTAAAATAATGTCAACGCTGAAATGAAGCCAGCCAAGTTTATTGTAAGAAACAGCTGAGTTATAAAAGAATGAATGAAATATTCACACATTGTAAACACGATGTGTACAACAGTGTATATGTCGAGTTCCTTCAGTTTGAAATCATTGCCGCTCTACATGTGCTATCAGCATAGATTTTACAAAACCTAGGTAAAACTGGACACAGTTGTAGTATTACTGCATCACAAACAGTCAATAAAGCCACTTTATGTGGCTGGGATTTTTTTGGAAGTGGGGAATCCCCAAGTAGTGTTGACTCCAGCTCAGTGCCTCCTGTGCTGCCCAAGAGTGTGGCTCTGTGGGGCTGTGAGTTTCTCAGTCCAGCTACTCTCAGCTGCTGTTCTGTCTCCTGAGGCCTAAAATAATTGGCTTGAAATCCAGTGGCCTCGAAGAACTGCCGTTTTGCTGACCTCTGGACTCAGTAGCCGAATATGGATAACCTAGGTTTGCAGTAATGCACCTTGTCCAGTCCAGCAAACTGCCCGATGTGCTTGAGATTTCTGGACCCCATAGGATCTCACGTCTAGGTATCAAACTGCGTGTGGCAGCTGATCTCCTCTGCGCAGGAAATCTTTGGAGTGTGAAATTGTAACCTGAATTGTAACCAAATCCAGCACAGAACTTGACCATGTACAGTAGTGTTTTGCTTGGGCCCTGGAAGCTGATTTTAAAAGCATGAGGTATCTCCCACAAGGGTTCCTTCTGTTCTTTCCAAGAAGAACCCAGGGCCATAAAGGTTCACCTTACTGTAGGGCTACGTTACTAAGGTGTTTCTGGGTCAGGCCTCTTTTCTCTCTCAGAATTTGTGCTTGGACTGAAAACACAGAAAACGGCTTTTTTTTTTTTTTTCCCCTTGTCTTGGAGACAGCAAGCCATCAAGTCAGAGCTATACCAGTCCCAGATGCTCTGCCCTTGGTTATCTCAGCTCTAGGGGCAGTTCTCTCTCCAGAGTGGGTATAGCTGTTAGGTTTTGAAGATGCCCGTGAAGCATTTTTCCCAGTGTGGCCTTACTATAGTGTCCTTACCCAGGAGTGCAGATGATAGATTTAAGCTCTTTTGCTCAGTATGTGAACTGACAGGCAGTAACTTACCTTTGGTGCAGATGAGGTATGTCGCTGAGGTGCAGTGCACAGGGTACAGGCTATAGCCGTGATCACTCTCTCCCAGTCACCTCAGAAGTGCTGTAGACTCTGCTTCACAGAAATGCACTGCAATTTCCTTTTGGCTGATGATGGGGCTGCTCCCACACTCTGACCACGTCAGTGGTGATGAGAGGCCAGACACTGCCCCAGGAAGCAGTCGTGCCATTTCCTTTGCCTTTCTCCGTGCAAGGAATCCCATTCAATACATCCACAAAACTGGTCTGTTCACTGCTTCTAGATGAAACGGGATCCTCATATTGCTTGGAATCTGCGTCTGCATGGATGCAGATTTTATGGCGTGCAGAAGAACAAGGGATTTAGAGCCTTGTTCTGTCTCATCAGCAGTAGCACCGTGACTAAACAAGTGAAACCAGTAATGTGGAACCTGTTGAAGTAATGACCAAGTGCGCTTGCATCAGTGAACAATTTGAGGCTTTCTAAATATATAAATTAAATCTGGGAAGCCTTTTTCATACCCGACTGAACTAATGGGAGTTTCCCACACAAATCATCATTGTTCTTTTGAAACCTTGGTTGTTTCTTTTGTTTTTTCACAATGGAGAAGTACTCATATGAATAAAATCCAGTAATTAATGATGAGACCAAGTTTTGGCCCCCTATCCAGCAGGCACATTGGATAGTTTGTTCATGTCTACATCTACAATATTTCAACAACAATGTGGTTGTGAGAGACTCAACAATATAATGTATAAAATCATTCACCTTATAAACTTGTGTAATTCATTATTATCGCAGCAAATGAAATAGCTGCAAATTAACAAATGCAGGTGGGATACATATGTAAATGTAAATACGTGCTATTTAATTTCTCTATTTACATTACATATACATCCATGCCTACATGACATACAGCTGTGAAACACTGTTTCCTGCTGTGAGCATCTGAATTTTAAAATGCTATTTTGCAGTTTACTTCACCTGCATGGCACTTCTCATGTAGAAGAGTGCCGAATTCTAGATGTTTCATCACTTTTTCTTTTGCTCTTGCTTTTACCAGTTGTCTTACCCCAGAAAGCAAGAACATATCTTTACACACAGATACTTTCCGTATTACGGTTGAAGAAATTGTTGTGTATTGTGAATACAAATTGTGCCTTCTCATTCCTTTTTTTTACTATGTAAACCATTTTCTTGTTTTGTAGAGGATTTCATAGCAACAACATCAAGTCAATACCTGAGCGTGCGTTTGTAGGTAATCCATCACTTATTACAATGTAAGTGGTAACAGTTTATTCAGCGACACTTTGTGTTAGAGAATATGGTCTTAAGTACCATGTTTGTTGCTATCTGTCTAATAGATCTTGTGAATGCGCTGTGTAGCACATAATAATGCGAGTGAACAAGCTTATATCTTTCTAGCCTTATGAAAAGTATGGCAATTTGCATGCCCTATTTAAAGGAAGTGAGTACCACTACTTCATCGTTGACCTTTCAGCTGAACTACCCTTCATAGGTCTCTTAGTATTGCTGGTAACGTAGAAGGTGATAGATAGAAAAATTACTCATGATGGATTCCAGGCTCAATTCCCATTATTTTACATGAGAATACATTTAACTGGCAAACCTCAACATAAGAAATTGTAAAATAAATGTAAGAAAAATAGCCACACATTTTGAGCAGTATATTTTTATGAGCAAAAGCAGTACTCCTTTGCGAGTGCAATGGTACTCAACTGCTGGGGATGGACAACGTCTTCCAAATGTGTGAAATTCTGATTTCTTCATCCATCAACTGTGCCATATGTCATAGTAAAGTTCTTCATCTTTGAATTTTAATCTTTCTGGGAGAAAGAGGAAATGGCAGGCTTCTGGTTTTAAATCCAGGGAAAATGAATACTTCAGTATTAAAAACATACTTGATGGACATAGGCTAGCAGGTGAGAAAAGGCCCACAGGTGCACAAAATGTCTGTGAGCATACAGAGGTTACTCATTTGTATATAGTATAATCATATAATGTGTTTTGAATCTTTTAAAATATCCCATGTAATATTTTGTGTATGTGTTATTTGTCTAACACTGTGTATAACACTGTATATAAAATGTCTTTTTTGCTCTCTTTTTGCAGACATTTTTATGATAACCCCATCCAGCTTGTTGGAAAATCTGCTTTTCAAAACTTACCAGAACTCAGAACTCTGTATGTGTTTAACTTCTTTAAACTGTCTTTAGTTGCAACCTTAGAGGTGTCCCTCAAATTCCTCATTGCAATTGTATTGAAATAATGATGTTTTAAATTCTAGGACTTTAAATGGTGCCTCACAGATAACAGAGTTTCCTGATCTGACTGGGACTACAAGTCTGGAGAGTTTGTAAGTAGTAGAGGAGTATTGTTCTTTGGTTTATATTTTTGATATTTATTCTAAAGAATGTCCCCAAAATAAGCATTTGTTTTGCAATCTTTTTTTTTAATTATTTTTATTTTTTAAATTCTCTCAATAGGACACTCACAGGAGCACAGATCACCTCTCTCCCCAGATCAGCTTGTGACCAGTTGCCTAATCTCCAAGTGCTGTACGTTTCAGTATGATTAATAACTTTATATTAATAAAATTAATGAGCAAATGAAATCATTATGATTTCAAAATTACCCCACTGCTGCTGTTTTTGTGTATCACATTAGTGCATTGAACTCAGAGCAGGGAGCAAGTCCCGAGTGTTACTCAAAAATGCCGTCCTCCATCAGTTTGTATTCCACATAGCACTTAGTATTTCCCATGCATTGCTGAAAAAGATCATTAATTCTCATGTTTTTAGGAAATGCTAAAATGGTTCATGATTTTGTTTAAAAAAATCAGAGCTACGTTCATTGACTTTCATTTATTCTGTCTCTCCTGTAGCACGTTTTTTCTTTCTGAGGCAGATAACTCAGTGAAGTGAACGGAAAACATATCTGCGTAAGGAGTTTAGCTTTGAGCGCTTTTCATGCTTCTCTTTTAGATTCTTCTCCAGACAGACTTAAGTAGTTGACTGAAATTTTGATAGACTATTATTTGGCATTGTTGGGGCATAGTTCTAAATATCCAATATTATTTTAGCTTGGAAATGTCCTTGGGGTTTGCTTAATCACTAACGAAAGTAATCACTGTGTCTGCTTCTTTGAGAGTCAGCCAACGTTTTCCTCTATGAATTACATCACTAGGAATGTATTTTGTGTTGTTTCTCTGGCCAACATTGAAATAGGACTAATTGTAGCACATGATTTGAATACCAGTGTGGATGTCACTGACATTTCCAGAAAAATTAAGTTTTAGTTGATGGACTCAGTAGAGTCCTACACTGTTATTACCTGCACCATTTTCACAAGGCAAACATACAATCTACAAAATGCCCCTGTCAGAATAGTAAAGGCAAAGATAATTTCTTCCAAGAAAGCAAATGGGTAGATATGATTCAGTTTTAAAGGATTGGAAGCAGGGATGAAAGTAGATTACTCTTTTACTTAATAATATTACATAACTACAAGAAAAGGACATTTTTTGTAATTATACATGTAAGTTCAATTCTATATTCTTTCCACCAGCAAAATTCAGATTCAGTTTTCACCAAACAAGATGTATATATATATATACATATATATATATATTTGATGAGACTATTGAGAGTGGGTAGGAGAGGGGTGTTTGGTTCTTTTCCTTCTTTTTTTTTTCCCTTCCAATTTCTGCAAATTGCCTGGGCTTGTTTTTGATTAGTTAGATTATACTATAAATCAGTCCAGATGTTTCAGTTATTCTGTAATTTGTTGAGTTTTGGCTCAAGCCTTTTTAAGAGCTTTTTTTCCTCATGTAGTGATTGATTTCAAAGTTAGTTCTCATATCTTTAACCACAGCACTCAGTTATAAGATGTAACAGTTCTAAGAATCAGATGCAATGCTGCTTAAAAGCGTAGAACTGAAAGCTAATTACAGTTCATTGTGATTGCTGCCAGAAAAATATAGGATATTCTCAGACTAAATGTAAATATACATTTAACATATTTGTAAATATATACTTATTAGTGCATTTTAAATGGTTTAAATATTTATCAGAAGTTTAATATGATGACTATGAAGTCTGTGATGCAAAGCCAATGCTCCCTATAAGCAGACTGCCAACACTGTTACTGTAAAACACTTAGAAGTCTGCATTTCAGCAGGAAATTGTCAGAAAGTGCAAGGAATTTGAAAAAGCAGTATCTGGAGTTAATATCTCTTTCCTTATCCCCTCAGTTAGAAATTAAAAGCTGACAGATGAAAGATAATAACCGAATCTGCACATTTCTATTCTCCTGTAAAATAAGTTATTTTTAATTGAGCATGAAGAGAGACAGGAAAGCAAATCTTTTAGCATTACACTGAATGTTAATCTTTTCTTTTCTTGTATATTACAGAGATCTGTCTTACAATCTGCTGGAAGATTTACCCTGTTTTACTGCATGTAAAAAGCTACAAAAAATGTAAGGTTCAAACTATCCTAAAATGCCTAGAAAGAGGCATCTAGATAGGATTTGCTTGAGCATCATTAATTCAAATACGTACCCTTACAATGTACTGAAGTGGATCATAAGTGGTCTACAACACTACCTAGTATCTTCTGGGTACCTTTCAAACTGACGACAGAATTTTTATTACTGTTTCAGTGACTTGCATCATAATGAAATTGATGAAATCAAAGCAGATACATTCCGGCAGCTGGCTTCTCTTCGTTCTCTGTGAGTACAGCACTAACGGTGGTTCACCTTAGTGCTCAAACATATGGGGTATATTTGCTATCTATTCATTGTCTATTCACTGTCTGTCCACTGTCTGCCACAAGACATCCTTATTTCTATTTCTCCTCACTTTGATCTTTCATACATTAAGTTGTAATTTTGAAAGCAGAATAAACATTGTAAAGTTTAGTATCTGAACGATGAATTCAAACAGGCAAACTTACAGATATAAAAGCTGTTACTTCTAAACATTTATGATAGAGTTGAAGAAAGATGCTTTCCCAGAGCTAGTATCTGTTGGCAAAATCAGCTCTAAGGAGCATGAAATCTTGATAGAGTTAAGTGTTCTCTATAAAGAAGAACAATAAGAAATATGTAGGTCATTCCAAAAGTACTTCTTCCTGTGAAAACAACAACAGATACAAAGAGCACAGTAACATTATTTGATAGAACAAATTCTCAGCTACAAAGCACAACTTTTCACCATGGTCACCAGTAGCCAATTGGCACGGATGAGCTGGTTAAGATGCTCTTCATTTCATGGTGTGACAGCTGTGCATGGCTATCTGGAGTGTGGCTTGTCTTTCACGTCACTGTTGCCACTGATGAAATGCACCACCCACTGCCTCACTGTGCTCACATCCACTCTTTGATCTCTACAAATATTCAGCAAGTGTCAATGTGTGTCGTTTTTTCTTCATGGAGGAATTTGGTGATGCCTCTTTGCTTCATATGCACTTCCATGTCAGGCTCCATTTTATCAGATTGCCCCTCTGCTGCCATCTGTCACAGAGAAGCAAAATGTAATGGAACATTGGCAGGAAGGTTCAACCTCTGCTGCCTTACCACCAACGCTTCTGATTGTGTGGACCAAATTAATAAAATAGGAGGTACTAGTTTCAGAGCAGCCATTATAAATTCCAAACTTGTGTATGTTTCTAGTGTTGATACAGACACAGCAGAATAATTTTGTAGAGCAATTACTAATAAGTATTTGCAGGATTAAGGTAGTATATACATAATATATTATGTAGCTACTTTTATTCATTTCAGTTTTTCCTGTGTAGTGAAGTTTGTGACTAAAAGTTAAATTTAGTGACAATGGCTTTGTTGCTACTAGTCATATCATAAGGGCCTCTTAGAAGTAGTCTGTATATCCTGCTCCTCTTTCTGCTGCCTTGGGAAACTGAAGCAGACTGAAAACATCTGAGTTAGATTGTAAAGGGCATTAAGAAGTCTTAGAGAACGTTGTCACTTTAGTAACTAACTCCATTAACTGACTAACATAATTTTAAAAATTTCAATAAGATTTTGCAGCATGAGATTTGCAGAAGTTTATTGAAAATATTTGCATGTAATTAATACCTTTTTTATATTTAGGCACCTTAATCAAGTGTATGAAAACTTCCATATTCACTCAGTGGGTATGTAATTTTCCACTCACTTTTCTTGTAGGGATTTAGCTTGGAACAAAATTAAAATTATTCACCCCAATGCCTTCTCCTCTTTACCATCTCTGATCAAACTGTAAGTATTTATATATCTTTTACATTTAAATTTTAACATTTTTCTTGCAAGAGCATACAGAGCACTGGTAACTTGTTAATTGCTCCACTCAGCAGAAATAGAGGCTGTCTCTGTTCTAATCTTCTGGTCTGTCAGATCTATATCTAAATGTCTGCTTTCTTGTACTTCACCGACTCCCATAGGTATTATGGCAAAGCTGCATGTACCAGAGTGTAATCACAGTGATTAGGGCTCCATGAAACGTATCAGTGTGTCTGTCATTCTTCTTTCAACTTATTAGTCATTTACTGCCTTTTAACAGTGGGGCGGATACCTTATTAGTCGTGTATCAAAACTAAGGAAATTGATTCAAAATTAAATTACAAACGTTGTTTCTCATTGCATGGAATAGTTTTTCTTCTTTAGTAACTTCAGTCAGAGCAGTTAATGAACAAAACACCAAAAATCCAATTTTGCAGGTCTTGCTTACAAGTACTTTTGTCTTTACTTTTTCCTTCTTCCCACTATAATTGCAATACCTCTACAAGGTGAATCCTTGGGGTGTATCCCCGGGGACAACATGAAAGAAAATTCCTCTGGAGTTACCTTGCTCTGCAGTTGTTCACAAGTGCACACTGAGGGGTATCTGATCACAGATAATCCAGTAGTTTGATTTGGAAGTTACAGGAAACAAAAATTTGAAAAGAGGCATTAATTTCTTTTGTGGGACTAAGCCACCCCTCTGAATGGTGGACTGAAAAATGTCCATAATGTTGCCTATGGCATCCTTTTTGAGAGATCCTCCTTAGTGCTTTCTTGCAGAAGAAAGAATACAGGAACACCATGCTGCCAGCAATGAATTCTGCCCTTGTTCAGTAACACAGAAAAACCCTTTGAACACACACACACACACAAACCATTGTACCAAGCATTACCTGAAATGCCACTCTGTAGCCCTCATCTGAATGAAGTCATGGTAGACTTCACCAATTCAGTTGGACCAGGATTTTACCTTTGGTATTGAACTATGTTGTGAGCAGTAGGACATACGCATGCAAAAGTATGTGCACATTAAACATAAAAAGGTAGAAGACCACTACATCAACAAGTCTCTTATTTTATGACTGGCCCTTTAGATTTAGATGCCCATGGGACAAGAACTTTATAGTCCACCCATAAAAACATTCCAGTGGCATCAGACTCTCCTTTCTTCTTCTTGAGCACTGACAAACTTAAGTATTGCAGTGTAGATTGTCATGAAGAGGACTGAAACAGCTTACTGAATAAATGGAAGGGAGAGGGAGTAATAGAAAACAGAATGCATCTGAACTTCTGCCTTTGCTTACTTTACCACTTTCCCTTGATCACTATTAGCTTTCTGCTGAAAATATAGGTGTATACTCCTGAGTGCTGTTGCAGTTTTGCTCTGTTGACTGAGACTTGTGTACAACACAGTCATTTTTGATCATTTTGGAAAGCTACAGCCTGTTTTCCAACATGATGCTTCTAGTACTGAATTAAAATAAGAGAACCTGTAAGCTGATTTTTATTTGCTGTTATGCAGGGATGTGTCATCCAACCTTTTGTCCTCTTTTCCTGTGACGGGGCTACATGGTTTAACTCATTTAAAATTAACAGGAAATCACGCACTACAAAGTTTGATATCATCTGACAATTTTCCTGAACTCAAGTGAGTATGTCATTAAAACTAATAAGCTACATTTGTGTTCATGTGCAGTGGAAGGTGTGTCAGTGTGTAACGCATGTTGTTTCATATTGTCAGTCTTTGATCTGTGCTATTAAAACCAAAGCAAATATGATAAAAATGATAGTCTTATTTTATTGTGCTCACTTTTAACTGAAGAAACTGTGAAGTGTTTTGAAATATTAACTCCAGTACTTGGTTAATATGAGCCACATCTGCTTCCTGGTGATATGTTTCAAAAGCTGTTATAAACAATATTGCTAGCACCGTAGTGATATGTCTTTCTACTGGCCTGTGCTTACAGAATTTCCCTCATGTTTAGAGAGAACTCAGAAAATATCAAAAATAAGCTACTGAAGTTTCAAGATATTTGGCCATTTTTGTTTCAAGTAAAAATAAATGTGGGTTTTGTTTGTTTGTTTGTTTGTTTTTTCTGTAGTGTTTTGTTTAAGATTCAGATAACACATAGCCATAGAATCACAGAATTGCAGGGGCTAGAGGAGACCTCAAGAGATCATTGAGTCCAACCACCCCCCAAAACTTTGCCATTATTACTAAAACATTTTGATGCTAATAATTTTCTGCTAGATGCTTTGTGATACAAGAAGGAAATGTTATCTAGAGATTATTTGCAGCTCTGCCAGTCACTGCATGACCATAGAGAAGTCACAGTAAATAATTTTGCCTCTGATTTCAGGATACTGGGGAGTGTCCCTTAACTTTCCCTTGATTTTCATGTTTTAATTGGAGGATGCAAACTGAAGAGTAATTTTTTTTCCCTCACTTTCATGTAAAATATTTGATACCATAAAATTCCAAACAGTTAAACAGTATGAACATAATTACAGAATTACGGAGTGGCAGAGATGGGAAGGGAACCCTGGAGGTCATCTAGCCCAGCCTCCTGCTCAAGCAGAGCCACCTGGAGCCAATTGCCCAGGCCTATTTCCATATGGATTTGAAAGTCTGCAAGAAAGACTCCATACTTATATCCTCACTAGATTTGCATTTTGCACTGGAAGAGTTCCATAAGTCATTATGTACAGACAACTCAAGGAGATGTGCTACTGATGGAAAGGACTGGAGTTTTTGTAGTTACAAATAAAGGTGTCATGAGTAGAAGTAGGGAGATGATTAAATGTTTGAATAAAGCGCTGGATAGAACCACACTGGAGTACTTCCATGATGCTATGTTAATATAAACAGAGAGAAAAGCTGCAAAAATGATTCAAGGGCCGTGAAACAGTGCTTTAAAAGACTTAATATACCCAGTACTTGTAGTTTGTCACAGAGGACATTGGGTAGTGACTCAATCACGGTGTGTGAAACTACTTTTTCACAGAATCACAGAATTATCAAGGTTGGAAAAGACCTAGAAGATCATCTAGTCCAACCATTGGCAATACTAGAGGCCTTATGTAAGTCTTCAGATGAGTCTCAGAGGTCAAGAAGCAAGTATCATAAAAAGTTGTGAATGTCTGAGCCTGAGCTTCTGCCTGTTTTTCTTCTCTCGCTGACCTTGCCAACATGTCGAGGCAGGTGATAATTCCAAAACAGAAAACATATAGTAATACATATACTATGTATATACCTGCAGTGGTCCTAGAACAATTTACTGTTTAACTGAACTGTGTACAGCCAAGATTTTTTACTTCTTTTATTTCAATATTATACTTTATGTGGGGTTTTTTTCACCAGATAAATTATACATATTGCTAAAATGCAACTACAGTGTATTTAGTTGGAATGAGTAATTAAGAAGGACGTGTCAAGCAATGGCTTACTTCTTTAAAAAGATATTAAAAGTATGACTGATATATCTAGAGATGATTAACATCTGTAAGAGCAAATTATATCCATTCAGGAGAGTATGGGGTAAAATCCTATCCTGTATACCATAAATTAAAATGAGGCTAGGACTTCATGCAGGATCACTGCAGACAGTGCATGAAGCACCAACTTGAACAGAGATCTGAAACAAAATGAAATTTCACCCTTTCTAATTGTTGGAACTAGGCATTGGTTACAACATTAAAGACAAATTCCTGCATAAAAGCTTCTTGCTCATCTAAATGGGTCATTGCTGTTCAATACACAAACACATCAAAGAGCTGAGCATCCTCTGCCCCACCTTCAGCAATGGCACAAGAATGCTCAAAGAGCCGAGCCCAGCTTGCCATAGCAAGCTATGAGGAAATAAAGTCAGGCTGCCAACCACTCCTTCCCTCTTTATCTGATGCTTTGATTCAGTGCTGTAAAGAACTCAGAGACTAGCTCCATCCGTCGTAACTGTGCATTCCCATTCACCATCAGCCAACCGTGCACCTTTGTGAGGTGGAAAACAACCTTGTGTTCCCTGCTGTTTGATCTAAAATGAGGAAAAGAGATATTCCTTGCAGCAGGAAAAAGATGTCAGGGGTACAGATACCACCAGTAAGATAAGCGGTATATAAAAATGAATTCAGACAGGGTTTCTACGGGACTGTAATTTGACAAAGTCCAAATCTAATCACCAACATCAAATAAGCACCAGGTATAAAAAGGACTGCTTCTGGCACTGTATGGCCGAGAGTTGCCTTTTTATTTTTTTTCCATGTTAAAAGTAGCTGTTAAAAGAAAGGAACTCCTCTTTCACCATGAACTGGCACTAATTGCTTTGCATTGCAAAGTATATTTTATCCATTGTGTTCTGGGTCCCGGTCAGCCTGTTCAACTCTGCTTTGCACAGAAATTCAGAAGTATTTGCAGGTTTTGAACCTGTATGTATGACCTAGTAACTAACTAACTAACTAAATAACTAACTAACTAAATAAATAAATAAGATCCGCTGTTGGGGTTGAATAAGAGGTTCTTGAAAGTCCTAAAGAGGGGGTAAGAAATTGGAGTAAAGGTCTTTAGCCAAAAACAATTTAAAAGCAGCATTTTTTCTGGCCACTTTTCAGAAGGTGTGGAACAGCGCCATGTGAGAGGTCCACATTTCCACTTTGTGACAGGCCCGTGGGTAAAAGCCCAACACAATCTGGAAATCAGTTCTTGTTAGCCATGTGTTAAACACAGCGCAGCCAACTGGTCAGAAGAGGGGATTCTCCCATTAGCATTAGTACAGCCCCTTCTTGAGTATGGCGTGCAGCTCTGGGCTCCACAATACAAGGACATTGAAGTCCTTGGAAACATCCAGAAGAGAGTAACAAAGCAGG
The DNA here is from genome assembly GCA_030625065.1 of Alectoris magna. Classification (NCBI taxonomy): domain Eukaryota; kingdom Metazoa; phylum Chordata; class Aves; order Galliformes; family Phasianidae; genus Alectoris; species Alectoris magna. The sequence continues at coordinate 162,023,855 of CM060560.1, read as the reverse complement.
TAACAGGGCTGGAAGGCATGTCCTGTGGGGAGAGGCTGAGGGCACTGGGCTTCCCAGCCTGTAGGAGAGGAGGCCGAGAGGCGACCTCACTGTTCTCTGCAGCTCCTGAGGAGGGGAAAGCAGAGGGAGGTGCCGGGCTCTGCTCCTGGGAACCAGTGGCAGAATGGGAATGGATGGAAGAACGGGAACAGCACAGTGCTGCCCGGGGAGGGTTGGGCTGGGCAGCAGGAAACATTTCTGTGCCATGAGGGTGGTCAGACACTGGGAGAGACTTCTTAGTGAGGTGGTAGATGCCTGTCAGTGCTAAAGAGGCATTTGGACACTGCCCTCAGTAATGTGCTCTAAGTTCTGATCAGCCCTGAAGCAGTAGGCACTTGGCCTAGGTGAAAGTTTCTTCCAGCTGAATTATTCCATTCTGAAACACATTTGCTTTCACTTCTTGAACCTAAAACACCCACAAGCTATTTCCACAGCTCTATTAATGACTTCAAAAGGTTTGGCACCACAAGTTGCAGTGATCACCTTATAGAAATTTCAGTGTTTCCTTTTTTAAAGTGTCTTGTGTTGGTTTTTATTTGTTTTTGTTTTTGTCAACCCAGGCGACTAACTGATTGTCAGGCTAGTAATGTGTGGGTGTAGTAATAGTTTATTTAAGAAGAGTTTCTGGGAAAAGTTTACAGAAATGTTTAATCAGGATAATCTTCATATTTTAAAAGGTCACATGTAGAGAAATGAGTTAGAAATTGAATATTTAATTAAGTCTGATGGCATGAAGTTGCATGCTAGAACTTAGTTTTCTTGAACTTTTACTGGAGTACTGAAAAAAAAGCTTATGTAATTTTGTATTGGTTACATGAGTACGGATTATTGTTGCTAATTCCCAACAGAACTATAAGCAAATAGAATCTAAGTGCACTCAAATGCACTAATTTAAAATTCACTTTAGAGCTTAGGATTCAGTTTATTCCTCTCTAAACTTGCTAGCATGCAAGCTTAAGTCCTTTTGGCATTGGGCACAATTCACAAACTGATTCTCTTGTAGACTTTTCAGGGCATTAAGTGTTGCTCAGAACATTCATTATATTAATTGACGTGACTAATTTGTCGAAAGTAACCTGTTAGTAGGATACAATTTTATTTTATTCTTTTTAATTTAAGTCAGAATAACATTTAGTCACATCTTTACCTCTGAAGATTTATTGGTCTGTTGAAGTTAAGGTGAATTGTTAGGTTTCAGTATGTTATTACTGGGGATCTGCAAATTAAATGTCTTTACTTCCAGTGCACAAAGTATATCTCAGGAATAGAAGAAGTAGCCTTTAGAAGTTGTATATATGTAGTTCTTCCATACTGCCCCAGAATTTGCACATCCACAAAGAAATGGAGTTGAAAACATACTGGAAATCAGTAATTTTCTGGCAGTAGAAAACCTCAACATCTTTGAAAATCACCAGTACCCAGTTTTGTGTTAGGAATTCCAATTTTACTAAAAGAGGTAGGAATGACTGTCCAATGTCCTTCAATGTCTGTGCTCATTCTTGTGACAATTAATAAACTAAAAACCTTTTCTTCAGTGACATATATTTTCACATATGCTGCATTTGTGATTCATCCATCTTTCAGTTCAGAACACTACTTTCTTGGTCTAATACAAAAGGCAATCTCCTTGTTGCCATTTTACTGTGAAAAGGGTTTGATGTGGAAAGAGATAGATAGATAAAATTTGAATCAAAAAATAGATCTTATTTCCCAAAACTGGAGAAATTCCATTTAGGAAATGAGATTTTTGTTTTGCCTGTTAGGTAGGTTAGGCACAGTTGGGATCTTTTGTTTTTTTAAAAGAAACCATTAAGAAAGTAACATGGAGAAACCGCTGAGTTACACTGAAAAACTATTAAAAGGCAAAATAGAAATGGAACTCTTATAGTAACATTCACTCAAGAGCAAGTCATGTCTTCTATTTCCATATCTCCCGTGAAAATGCGTAAGAAAATTTTACTGGGCCTTTACTACAAGCACCCTAGAAATCATCTGCGTTTCTGATGGGGAATTCTATCTATCTGTGATCTTCAATTTGTATCATCATGATTGATTTTTACCCATAAATATTTTTACTTTCAATTCTGGCTATTTAACCAAGTTTGTGTGCACTAACATTAGAGAGCAGTACAATGAAGTAGCTGGTGCTCTATGCTGGTATCATGGTATATTTCAATGTTCTTCTACAGGGTCATGGAAATGCCATATGCTTATCAGTGCTGTGCCTTTGGAGCTTGCGAGAGCCACTACAAAATCTCCAGCCAATGGAACAAAGATGAGAATAGCAGCACTGATGAGTTTCCCAGGAAGGATATTGGGTTATTACAAATTCAAGGTAATTGTCACCTTTCGTTTTTAAATCTCCCTGAAGGTTGTGATTTTTCATGTGAGCAGCCTGTGATTTTAATCTTATCCAATACTTTTTCACAGTCACAGAGGCAGCCTCTCCCTCTCTTGCCTGACAATATATTATTCAAGCGTTCCTATGCTTAGGGAACTCATTTTGTCAGGTTTGCCTTTCAACAATCTTACTCACTCATCTTTCTGTCCAAGTATTAACGTGGGAAGTGAAATCTTCCCTTTATCTGAGAGACAAGGAAGTGATGCTGGTATGTAACTCTATAAAATAATCAAGCAGCAAGGACATCATTTCTTGCCAGCCTCGGAAGTGGCAGCACTGCCTTCTCTATCCTGCTGCACCTGTGCTTCAGGATGTCACAGAACTTGTTACTTAGGTGTAGCTGCTGGGTTTTTTTCCTGACACTTCCCGGGTACCAAGAGTGCATCTGTTCTCCGGAGCAGAAATTTACTTTATTTTTCTCCCCCTTCAGCAGATGTTCTGTTATTTGACCTGTCATGTAAGTGCATACATACAGGCTATACCAACCTGCTCCTTTCATTGCTATCATCTCCATTCCTGAAGACTAGTAGGTCTCGGAGTTCAAGGCTAGTTCCAGCAAGAACAGAGCCAAGAATACATGCTGGATCAATGACACACAAAGAGACGCAAGAACCTGGGTTAAATCTTAATAGAAGGGCACAACAGTGGAATTTGTATTTTTAACTCCTTCCTACACAGTTGTCACACTGCTAATAAGGTAATGGAGAAAGCACCTTTCTGAAAGTGATTGTTTTCAGAGAAGTGATGATGCCAGCTTTTTAAATAATCCTGAGTAGAACCAAGAAAGCATACATCTGCTTCTACTTACAGTTTGGCAGGCAGAGAGATGAAAATAGGCCTTAAATACCCAGGACTTTTTTGCAGCTTGCACAAAAAGAAATTTTCCTGAAAAATGCAGTGTCAAATCTGAGTATTTTCTCCCCCACAGATGAGCGTGACTTTGAAGATTTTCTTCTTGACTTTGAAGAAGATTTGAAAGCTCATCATTCAGTGCAATGTTCACCTTCTCCAGGTATAGAACTGCCAAAAGATGGGAATCTAAGAGCAATATTACTGGATATTTTAGATGCAGTAACAGGGAATCTAAGAGCAATGTTACTGGATATTTTAGATTCAGTAACAAACTCTGAATCTGAAACTAGGATGGGAACAATATATTTGCAATAGTATGTTGTACAGTAATATGAAATAATATGAAAGTCCAGAAAACTCTGGGGATATTTCTCAAGTGGAGTGGTCCCAGGAAATCTGTTTGCAGCCAAAATAAAACATGTCAAATCTTCCATCATGAAAATTCTTCAAGAACCCTAATCTCCTCTAAAAGGTCAGATTTATCGTCAGAATCTAAATGGAATCCTCTCAGATCTCATTGGATCTCAATCCAAACTAGTAGATTACAATAGATTTGTCTTTTGAAGATGGGATATTTAGTACGCATTACTTCAGTGAGAATGCTGGAGATGATGACAAACTTAAAGATGGCACCCACATTTTTCTTTCTCAGCAACTTGCCTTTAAGGATCCATTCCAGATGCTTGACAAAAAGGATTAAAAAATTCATCCTGAATTTATTCAGAATTTAGTTGTTCAAAGAGAGGTTTCCTATTCTTTCTAACGCTTCATGTATTAAAGTTTTCTTCCTCTTGCGTTGGATGTTGAAAAGTAGGTCTGGCCTTTAGCTTTCAAAGGTCAAAGCCATTTGAGTCACCTCATAGAATCAGTGAGGATGAGAAAATGAAGAGCAAAGCACTCTTCTGAAAAGACACTGCAAAGGGGTCTTGGAGTGTGTAATGACATGCTGTTAGGCAGCCAATGTGTATCTGTCTATATCCATTACATCAAACTTCACCGGGACTCATTAGCAACTTGTTCTGGTTTAGCAAGAGAGATCTTTTTCAGCTTCACATCACAGCATTCATTGAAACTATGAACTGGACATTCCATTCAGTAAGTAAGAAATCTAGTCAGTACTTTCAGAGGAAAGTTTGGCCTCCAGCTATTAGTTCAACAACAGTAAAATATGTATCCAGTTACTAATGCAGGAGGCAAGGCTTCAGGATTTTTCAGGTAAGCTTCCTATTTCCCCACATGGTGTTCTGCATATATATAAACCCACAGTCGGTGCAAAAGGAAGGTGCAGGTGTCCTTTTCTTTCTTGAATAATTTTTCATGGCAATCACACTGCACTTGTACTAGTAGATTAAAAACAAACTGCAAAAAAAAAAAGAAAAAAAATAGACTATTCAGGTTGAGGGACAGACTCATGCAACACACATATAAGCAGTGCGCTATTGAGATCTCTCATTACTCAGAAGAAAGACAAAGCATCCAGATCTCCTTTTGGAGTGAAATTCTCTGCTTGACTATGCTAAGAACAAAGTGAAAAATTAAATTTTACTTTACATGAGTTTTCCTTTCTCCTTTTTTTGTCTTTTCAGGTCCCTTCAAACCATGTGATCATCTGTTTGGTAGCTGGCTTATCAGAATTGGAGTATGGGCCATCGTTGGTTTGACCTTCGTTTGCAATGCACTGGTGACAGCTACTGTTTTCAGATCTCCTTTGTATATGTCCTCCATAAAGCTTTTGATTGGTCTAATAGGTATTGTAAATGCCTTGATGGGTCTTTCCAGTGGAGTACTGGCTAGTGTGGATGCATCAACTTTTGGTAGCTTTGCTCAGTACGGAGCACAGTGGGAAAGTGGAATTGGTTGCCAAATGACTGGTCTTCTCTCCATTTTTGCTTCAGAAGCTTCCATTTTCCTCCTTACCCTAGCTGCGCTTGAGCGTGCATTCTCTATAAAGCATGCAACAAAGTTTGAAACAAGATCCTCTATTGCTAGTGTAAAAATTGCCATTTTCTTTTGCTTTATGTTGGCACTAGTCATTGCAGTGATACCTCTTCTCACTGGGAGTGAGTATGGGGTTTCTCCACTTTGTTTGCCATTACCATTTGGAGAACCCACTGCTATGGGCTACATGGTAGCACTAGTATTGCTGAATTCACTTTGTTTCCTGGTAATGACTATTGCTTATACAAAGCTCTATTGCAGTTTAGAAAAGGGAGAGCTAGACAATTTTTGGGATTGCTCTATGGTCAAACACATAGCCTTGCTGCTTTTTACTAACTGCATTCTTTATTGCCCTGTGGCCTTCTTATCTTTTTCCTCCTTACTAAATCTTACCTTTATCAGCCCAGAAGTGATAAAGTCCATACTGCTGGTGATTGTCCCACTGCCTGCGTGTCTAAACCCACTCCTTTATATCTTGTTCAATCCGCACTTCAAGGAGGACTTGGGAAGTTTGCGAAAGCAAACTCTTTTATGGAGGAGACCAAAACATGCTAGTCTGATCTCTGTGAATTCAGAAGACATAGAAAAACAATCTTGTGACTCAACACAAGCACTGGTAACCTTCACAAGTGCTAGCATATCATATGACATGCCTGCCAGCAGTTCACTCATGCCATCGTCTTATCAAATGACAGAAAGCTGCAATATTTCATCCGTAGCATTTGTTCCATGTCGCTAGTTTCAGTGGCAGTGCAAAAAATATGTATGTTTACAAAATTTTTTAACCCAAAAGTAAGTATGGGTGTGTGTTTTCAAGCTAGAGATTGCCTCTGAATTACTGTTACATGCATCACAAAACAGATGATGACTAAACTCGCAGCAGGCTGAAAAGCCAGTAGTTTAGCCTTCTCAGCCAGTTTCAGAACTGCTGGAATGAAGAGAAAATCTGAAAGCTGCTGCAGTTTCTGCAGTTGTATTGGTGGTTCCCTTTTAAAGTAGCACTACTCGGAAAAGGCAGTTGGTCAAGAGCAGAAATACTGTGCTGAATTGGTAGTGTTTTTCTTCAACACACCACCTGGCACAGTTTGTTTCATGGGATGGGTTTTTTGTTATTTTTTCCTGTTTAATATAATTTGATCTTAATAATAGATATTCAGTGCCAAGTCTGTTTTTATAAACATCTGCATGTGGCCCTCATTCAGCGAGGTATCTAAGTGGAAGAGCGGTCCTGTTGGAAAACGTGAAGGTTTTTGCAGAATATACTTCAATGAAGCTCCCTGTACAACAGATAAGGTTCATTTAATAGTTTACCTGCTGCTGGGTTTGGTTTTTCAGAAGTTGTCTGACATGACAAAGTATTTGAATTGCCGGCAAAATCTACAGAATTATTGTACAGTATAAAAGCAGTTAATCAAAATCCTGCTAAGCACTTAAAATGGAATCATAAACGGCAAGCCATTGCTACAAGAATATTTTTTTTCCTGAGCTTCTGCACAATCTGGTCATGAATTACCAGCATGCCAATAGAATTACTGTTGATAATACTGACAGATGAGAGACTCACAGAATTTGAGGGTGGGAAATACTGTATAGAAGGTCATGAATACAGGCAGACTGGTGTGTTGAGCACAAATAAATGACATGAAAGGCACTCACACAAAAACAGTGATGTAAGGTCATTTGTCTAGGAATGAAAATGGTAGTCCTGCTCCGGGCATTTCTAGAAAGCCTCTCAAGGTCATTAGTTGAAGATGTGGAGGTCACTGTGTCTTTTTAACTAATGATAGATACGGGAATACAAGAAGGAGTGAAGGTTTTATGATCTGTGTTCTTAGCACTGGTACAAACTCTACAGGAATATTTCAGACAGTTTTTGTATTCACATGCTGCAAAGAACATTGGGAAATGAAAACATTTGAATGCCACAAATATATATTTTTTAAAAAAAAAAAAAACGAAAAGCTTATAAAATAAGCAGCTTGACCACAGTTTGTAAGTAGCTACTTCTGGGAAACAGAAGTTTGAGAGAAAGGACTAAGTCAGGAGGAAAAGAATCTGGTAAGATCCCATGGAGGTTGATGCTAGGTATGTATGTACAGCATAAAAATAAAGGTGTGAATTGCTGACAGTAACAGTCACTGCCAAGTAGAACAATTATCCATGGTTTCCATGGCTTGGAATGAAAACTCTGTCACCGAGGAAGTTCAAATTGGATCCATTGCCAAAAAAGGTTTTGGAGCAGCTATTGGAATTCAGGGATGCCTGATGGCATTAGTTTAGGAGTTGGTTAGATTAGATTAACGTAGAGTACCTCTCTTGATTGTAACCTGTTAATACTTTGCTGAATCATGATGTGTACGTTTACACATCATGCAATCAGGTGAGAAGACTTCAGACCTTTTCCAAGTGTACAGAGCTCCCTTCCTTTGCCCAGAAGACAAGCAGTCTTTGACCTTGGCCAAGCCATCAGAGGCTTCCAATCATCTTTTCTTAGAGCTGGCACACTTTGCTCAAGTGAGCTGATCATTTATGACACGGAAGTGCACAGTTTTGTTAAAAATAGCTCCCTGAGGAGTAACCTTTAATAGCCCAGTAATCACTTCACAGTTAATGGCCACTCAACTTCTAGGTGAATGAGACTAATTTTTGAACATTACCACAGTTAGGCTAGCCCAGTAATTAAGGAAATCAGTTGCAGATGGTCACTGTTGTTCATCTGTTACTGTATACGCAACTTTCTGGGACCCGCAGGATGGATTTTCACAGTGAAGACTCTGTTGCCAACGATGGATATGCCTTGGCTTTCTTGTCCACTCACTCTGGCATATTTGCAGTTTTGCAGTTACAGATGGCATCAGTTGACTTTGGCTGACACGTTCATCCTTCAGGAAAAAGAAAAAACATAACCAGTGCTGAAATTATGTATGATAAAGTCAGCTGAGTACTTATCTGAATCCTTTATCTCTTGTGGGTTTTGAAGCAGTGCAGCATACAGCTGGGGAATGATGCCTGAAACCACTTTGAATTAAACAGAGCATCAGTCAACCATTGCACAATACCTGTTATCATGTTTACTTAGCTTTAATTTAACCGGGGTCTGTCCGTGCTACACTGCTTAATGTCAGTGAAATTCCTTTCAGCTCGCTATATTTAAGAAGTTTGTAAAGTGATTTGAGAATCAAAGTAATGTTATAATTCTAAAGACTAGTTAAAGAAAGCTTCTTTTATCAAAACTTTTTTAGCTCGCAGAAAGTCCTAAAGGCTCCGTGTCTTATTTTTATAAGCATGTTTGAAATATTTTGATCAAATATTTTGAACTCGAAATTGTTAAAATTCATTTAATAGATTTTAAAGTAAAATTTGTAAATATAGAACTGTATTTATTATTACAGTGAAATGCAGCTCCACTATAGGACGTGAGATTAAGCCCTGTACAGTTTCGTATTGATATTTGCTATATTTTCTGCTCAAATATATTACTAAATTCATTATCTGTAAATAATATAATGTAAATGTGTAGTGATTGTAAATAGATGATGTGCTTTCTTTTCTACCGGTGTTCCAAACATATGTCAGTTGTAATAAAATGTGACTACACAGTAAAGAGCATTTAATCGGGGCTTAACACCTCACAACACTGTGTGCATCTTCAATTAATCCTTCCCAAGTTATTCTAATATTTACGCAAACATCTCCAGATGTCCAAAATTCTTGGCCAAGTATAACTTACAGGTTGTGTGCTCTCACTGTGTGCCCTGGGGAGCAAAAAATATTGAAAACCAGTGTTTCATTTAAGCATGGACTGAATCTTCCATGAAAAAACAGGTTCTTCTCCCTGCTGCCTGTATCTCAGTGACGACCACTCACGGCTGCCATCTCAGCTCAGACTGCGTGACACAGGCATGCACCAAGTCACACAGTGAAGGTACACGGGTTGCTTGGCAGACATCCGACCTCCGTGGGCCACACAGGACATGAGAGGCTGCTGCACTGGCTGCTGGTGTATGCAGGACAGCAAATTCTTCTATATACATCTTCATTTTCTCTCCAATGCCATATGTGGCAGGCAGAGCTGGTAATTCATCTGGCAAAGCTAAGATTGCTGTGCACATAGGTTGATTGATTGTGCACATATGGGCCCTTAGACACAAACCATTGACCAAGTCTGGGATTAGGAGCGGATCCAGCCATACCTGGGCTCCTTACCTCTGCGGCTCAAGGAGTTTAGAAAGCAAGGAGGTCCACTCTGAACTTTGTGACTCAAGAGGAGGGGCTCCTCTATGCAGTAAATAGACAAGTGTATCCAGCCATCTCAGATCTTGCTAAGTTGCTGTTAAATTACTACATTATATTATATCAGTAAATATATTCCTGCTTCTCTCTTACGAGTGAAGTGCGTAGTGTAGATGTTTCTATTTGCAGCACCTACAAGAAAAGCAGAAATGGATAAAGGCCATGCTTTAGCTTTCAGTGGAGGAGAAGCCCGGAGAACAGCCTTTGGTAACCTCATAGTTGTTCTCGGTCTCCAATTAAGACCCACTCTTTGTGCAGTCCTTGCTGCTTCTGCTCCAGGCTCGCATTCTGGCCCACTGACCTGCATATAGAAGCCAGCAAGAAAGCTGCTGCTGCACCAAGTCAAACTGTCTCCTATCTGTATCCTCTGTAATAGGCATTTCAGCACTGGGCACCAGTTATTTCCTGTGGCTGTTGAATGAAACACTGCTACGACAATAATCTCAATCATTTCTCTCTCATCAGTTTAGGTCACTGTATGAAAGTTAAAGACTTGCTGAAAACCTCATTAGCCAACCTCTTAAAGAAAATCTTAAATTGTTTCGTAGCAAAATTAACATGCATCCTCCAGGAAAGCACCGGAAGTCACAAAAGCAGAGATAAAGGAGTAAGAACATGAATACAGGAAGGCTAACAACGGAAGATCTGAACTAGGATCACAGCAGCAACAATGTTGTTAGGAAATCTTTTGCAGATCTGTAGGGCATAATAATTGCACGAAAGCTCAGGTGCTGCAGGAGAACACAGCCCTCAGCCTCCAGAAGAGCTGCACCCTTCCACCTGTAAAGTATTGGAACAGCATCTCCACCAACCACAATAATCAACCCGTGTTCTCTTTCAGTAGTGTGCCAGCAATAATTCTGCAAGGGATGAATTTCTCACTCTCCAACAATGTTATTGTTAAAAGTAATGGGATGTTATTGTGTATTATCAAAACTAAGCTCAGGAAATTGATTCAACACATATCTGCCTTTGCCAGAACAGAATCCCAGCTCTAAGAGACTTGAATTTTTAGAGAAGAATGCAGATTTACCCGTGCTAATAAATAAGTAAAGAAGGAGTTCCATCTCTATACCTAACACAGACGTGCTAGAAAGGAAAGCCAGCATCAACATTAAGAACATCTTGTTAACATAACGAGAATCACAGACTTCTGCTCCAGAGACAGAGGAAACATGAGTATATTCCTTCCATAAAACAATTTGTTGTGGCATTGATAAAATTGTCTAAGGACCCAATCTCAGCCATGGTTAAAAACAAACATTAGGAATATTCCTCTTGAGAGCTGGCCCACAGCCAGGAATTCTGAAAAACTCAGTCACAGACAAAGAGTCCACTCAGAATCCCCATTTAATCTTTTCACAGGTGGCAACATTTTCCACTTGTCAAGCAAAAAAGAAATGCTTTCATTAGCAAGGGGGGAAAAAACCTGCCCATCTGCGGGACTAAAGACTTCCACTAAGTATTATGCATGCACATATCAGGGGTCTTCAACTGGCTTTGAAAGTCTCAGGACTGCAAAACTAATACTTGAAGGAAGTTTCAAACATCTCCTTTTTCATCTGGAGTCACTCTTGATATGTAATCATTGTTTTGACAGGTGTCCACGGTTATTAATTTTGTTCCATGCATAATGAGAACTCAGTCTCTCTATCTATAGATTTCACTGCAGTTATCATCAGCATTTCCATCTAACAAACTTTTTCCTTGAGAAAGAAGCTCTCCCAGTCTTCTCCTGTAGGAAGAAACACAGTCTATTGTGAAATCCTCCCAGGCCTCTTTTTCTTGTTAGCTATGAATGTGAAATCCAGAAGGTTTCATGTAGTCAAGGAATGAATTCTGGGATCTGAAATTGATCTGAAGTCTGCAACGGTCACAAGTGCCTCAGCACTTCCTTCCCTGAACACAGTCATCTGTCAGCAAAGAGGAGCCAAAAACATTGCTCCAGGGAGTACACGAGAGAGATTGGTGAGGGATATCTAAACCATGGCATTCCGACCAAGTGGAAGAGCCAGCCATCAGCATCTTAATTCCTCAAGTGAGAAGATGATGATTTGATTTGATTAAATGAATCATAGAGTCATAGAATCATTAAGCTTGGAAAAGGCCTCTAAGATCATCTAGTCCAACCATCAGCCCAGCACCACCATGCCCACTAACCATGTCCCTCAGTGCCTTCTCTTCACTGACAGAGCTGGAGCACCTACACAGAAGGCACAAACTCCCTGCCCCAGACCGGCCTCCTTCCCCTCGCCTCTCAGCTCTCCCAGGTCGTTGCTGTCCTCATGGGCTGTGAGCAGAGAGCCCAGCACCATCTCTGGCCCTGCAGCTGTGACCACAGCTGGCTCCATTCCAAGGACGTGTCCTGCTAACAGCACCAGCCCTGAGTCACTGAGAGGGAACTCTTTGTGTCTGAGGGACAGCGACATTCTCACTGGGGTGATGTAAGGCAATAACATACGTGAGGTGGAAGCACACCTAGGAACACCTGCAGCAGAGCTGGAGTGTACTCCTTATCAAAAAGACAAAGAGGCAGTATGCTCCGCTAAAGAAAAACATCATTTCACTGTAATAATTGGCCAGGAGTTGAAGTCAGAACAGACTGGGAACTCTGTAATGTCACCAAGGGTCAGAAAGTTCATGTGATTACCTTAGGAAAGTGGAGACTGCAAGTCAGGGAAGTGCTATTTCAGAGCACACTTCAGAGAACATGCTCTGGCTCTGCAGCCCCACGCTGCAGTTTGGGGCTGTTTGAGCAGTGCATGGGGCTGAAACATCCCATCCCGACAGTGCCACCCCTGGGCCGGGTGCAACCTTTCTGCTCCTGAATGAGAAGCTGTGCCACTGGAAGTCACCAGCCCTCCTTGCTCTGGGCTGAAAGTACCACAGGCACGCTGGGGGGACCTCACTGAGGCCTTTCAGTACTTGAAAGGAACTCATGAACAAGAGGGAGACCAACTTTTTACGTGGTCTGGCAGTGATAGGACAATGGGAAATGGTCTTAAACTAGAAGAGGGGACATTTAAGTTAGTTGTTAGGAGGAAATTCTTTACTCAGACTGCAATGAGGCACTGGCACAGGCCGCCCAGAGAAGCTGTGGGTGTCCCATCCCCAGAGGAGCTCAAGGCCAGGTTGGATGGGGCCCTGGGCAGCCTGAGCTGGTCAGTGGCAGCCAGCCCACAGGAGGGGAGTGGGAATTGGGCCCCTTCCAACCCAAACCATTGTGTGATTCTGTAAGTAATATTGGCTCAACTCTAAGAAGGCAAAGACAGAGGTGCTATATAAAGGTTGGAAGGTAGCATTCGACTCTTGGAAGAAACAGAGGAAAAGTTAACTCTTGCAGAAGATGAAGCAAAAGCAGTTAAAAATCTCATAGTCATAAAGAGCTTCATTCCCAAAAGCAGCAAATAGAAAGTGAAATGGCAGGGGCAGTTGCACGTGTGCACTCACACCAGGCACAAGGGAGGACTAATACTCCACTGGTTTAGCTGGGGAGAGAAAGATCTCTGGCATTAAACACAGAGAGGTATGTTCATCACAGGTATTGGCAGGCATCAGAAAGAATATAAATAGTCAATGCGGAAACACTTGAAATGAGAAATGCCTTAAAAATACTTCAGCCTTACACAAGCATCGGTAGAAAACAAACAAAACAATAAATCACTGTGGTTTGTTGGGTTCATCGGGTGCTACAAGCTGTTCAAGAAACGTTTAGATGTACTGAGGGACATGGTTTAGTGGGGAAATATTGGTGACAGGTGGATGATTGGACTGAATGATCTTGGAGGTCTATGCCAACCTTGGTGATTCTGTGATTCTATTCAGGGCTCAACAAATTACCAGCATTCATAACTTAGTCCTATCTCTGAGTATTCCTTTTCCACCAACAAGAGCCAACAGGTGCTTTATTTTGTAAAACATTCTCTCTCCATTCCCCATACTCCTGACACTGAGCTCTACACAACACTGCTGGTGTAGGGAGGGCTTTCCAGGTCTTTAAACCCTTGTTCCCTTCTTGGAGGAATTTACAGCTCTAAGAAATCCATTTTGTAAGCTGTAAGTGAACTGTTCACAGTATTGACGGTTCTCGACATCCATTATTATCTGTGTCAGGAGAGCACTCAGGAGCTTTGGACGTGGAACACATCCCTCCACTCTAAGTGCTGTATGAAGACAGAAGGAAAAATATTGCCGGGAGCTCAGTGCTAAGCTCTCAGCACAAGTCAGTATAAACAGATGGGGAAAATGGGCGAGAAAGCCCACAGGCTTTTCCAGTGTGGAATGCAGAGGCTTTGTGAGAACCTTCTGCATTTCAGTGCTTTTCAGCAAGCTTCTATTTCCGCACCAAATACTCCTTTCTGCACAGTGGAACTTCTCACGTTTGTAGGCAGCGAACAGCACAGCCTTAAAAGTTGTTGCTTTATGGCAGAGCGAAGAATTTCACATCAAGCCTGGGACCTCATAAATGGATACCCTAGGTCTGATTTTATTTTTTTTTTTAAGGTAAATAAGTGATAAACAATAGTGCCATTGTCCAGAAAGTACAATTCTTACACCAAGGGCCTTTCATAATGACAGCAGCATCATAAAAGTGCTTTGATCTATGAAGGATCAAATATCTTTGTTCTCTATTAACATAACTTTCTTTCCCAATGGAACACAGAGAATTCCTGATAATGGCACTCCATTAGGATAATTAGAAAAAGATTGTTCAGCTCTATTTCCCCTCTTAGAGCTCCCTGGCAAATTTCTCTTTCGTGTCATTCAGATTTTCTACCCCAAATATTTCTGTCATGAGGAAAAAATTTAGAACTTTCACATTTATGACTCAGAAGTTTTGGCTGCCAATGTGATATTAACCAGCCATTAGGGGATTCTGAAGAGGGAGCCATGCTGAAAATTAAGCCATCACCTTTTAAAAACCTAATAATTTCTTTTAATGCGAACAAGATTTTAGATAAGTATGTCATGGATCTTTTAACAAGGTAGCAGGGATAGGCCTGGCTTTATTCGCATTGGGAGTCACGAGAGAGCGTTCCAGGAAAGGTTGGCCCCAAGGGACCAGTGGGTGTAGCACGACCAGAAGCAGGACTGTATGGCAGATGACAGACAGAGGAAGACACTTGTTAAGAGAGTATTTCCAGACATCCCAGCAGAAACCCCGATGTCTTGCTCTGTCCTGCAGTGCAGTGGTGTTGCCTCACCCATCAGGGATACAGACCTGAGTCCACAGACAGACGGGGCCAACTGGAGAAGCCTTGTTTGGCCCCACAACCTGTGCCACCATGCCCACATACACTGTTGTGAAACATCTACCACTCACCTTCCCAGGTTCTGGTTCAGTGAGTCACACCTCATCCAGAAACCGCATAAGGGAAGTCTGAGGAGACAGCCTACGCAGATTTGGGGAATTCTGGCAGAGGGAACACTCTCAGGCTCTCCTAATTTGGTGGTGAAGGAGATGGGCACAGGGCTGGAGATGGGATCCTCACAGGCTTTGGTGGTTTTCTACCCGAAACGCAGCATCCTTGGTCAGCAAGATGGATGCCAGTCATGGTAAAACACTCCAACCTGCAGAAAGGAAGTAATCAGTGAAGAGATCGACAGATAACACTGATCAAAGGGCACTAACATCATAGGAGAAAAGCATCTCATCAGTCTCTCTGGGCAAAATGATGGCAGGAAAGCCAAGGGCACAGAAAACGTAGCTCTGCCACTCAGGTCTGGGAAAAGGGGTGAATGTGGGGAATGGGAAATCATGAATAGGGGACTGTGAGGTCTGTGCAGAAAAGTGGCCAGGAAACAGAAAATCAAGTCCTCTGGGAAAATATATATATATATATTTCAAATCTTTTCATTCATCATTCTATTAAAAAATACATTAAAAATCATGTGCCTGTTTGCTTCAGCTATCTGAAAGAGCAAGCTGCAAACCTTGAGTGCTTAGAAGACTGGAGATCTGGGCAGCAGTGTCCTGAACCTGCTGGAGTGTTACAGTTCTTGATTTCAAAATCTTAGAGCAGGTGGGACATTCGGAAGGAAAGCCAAGAAAACAGCCAATACTGCAGCCCACTTTGGTGTGTGCTCGGTGCCTGCTGCTGAGCCCACTTGCACAGCCCAAATCCTGGAGCCTTGCAGGTGGGGCATTACAGCAGGGACACAAGAAGAGACTTACACTCTTCAAAAGTGAAAACGTCCTAGAAATATCTCACAGCCTGTTCGCATTTGACTGTTCATGCAAGCTGGGGTCCTAATCAATCACCATCACCACCACAGTTTCCATAAAGCCATATGGAAATACAATCGCTTTACTAAGTGAGCATTCCTTCTTTCACCCTGCATAATTATTTACTTGCTCTTATTCACTGCAGCTCTGAGCCCAACATTTTGTGCTGGCTTGGGGGACCTAAGGGAAAAGCAATGAGTGGAGCACTGTGAAGCCCCGTGTGGGAGATGGGGCCAGAAGCCCAGCTTGCTGTCCCTAGGCAGAAAAGTTGGGGCCCTGTCTGCAGCACTTGGGGCACTCAGGGCCACCAGCACCCCAGTTACATGCAGCAAGAAGCCAGCAGGCTCTGGCTCCAGCTGGCTGTGCTCTCCAAAGCACATGGCCTGGTGCATGTCTCTAGGCACAGAGGCCTGTGCTGTGAATTCAGTGGAGCAAGGCTGTCCACTGCCCTCAGTCCATAATCCAGACCCATGTGCTCATGTTCCCTCCAGTCTTTCTTTTCTTCTAAATAGAGTGGTCTTGACCATAAAACATATGAAGAACATTGTCTGGTCCACATCAGTTCACCAAATAGCAGGACAAATACTGCTTGGGCTAAAACCATGCTGGGGAGTCTGTTAACAGCGTGTTGGTTTGTCAATCTGTGCTTGAGCCCATATCCTGGCACAAATCTGATGCTCTAGACTGATCAAGTCCAGGTTCAGGGTTAGCCCATCAGTGTCTATGGCAGATCTGGAAGCACTGTATTCCAGACAGCTGGGTGGATTTCTGCCTTTTCTTGGAAGTTTTCCAGCCACTCCAGTATCTAATTCCCCTGAGATCCGGCTGACGCAAAATTAAATTTGGGATGAGGCCCAGTTGCCCATCAGCAGGCACTTTGCGATTGGGATGGAGCTTCCTGATTCAAAGAAGTCTCTCCAGGCAATTCTCCATACAGCCACTCACCCCAGTTGTGGCCTAGGACTCCCACCACAGCAGAGCCCAAGGCTGAGCCATGCAGGAGCCTCCCTGCTCTCCACCCAGCAACATGTTGGGCAAGAGGAGGCCACAACGAAACAGATGTTTTCATTGCTCTGTTTCAACAAAAGCTTTTCATGGCTTAAAGCCTCTGGACTGCTTAGGAGAACTGGACAGAAAAAAAAAAAAAAAAAGCGCAAAAAAAAGAAAAAGCAGGAAGATAAACAAATATAATAATCAAGCCTAACCTTTGATCTATGTTGATCTGATAAAGCTCTGGCACGGGGCCTACAGAAACGACTCAACACAGCACTCGAGGAGGATTGTGCTGAATTAAGCGGTACAAACACAGGCTTTGTGTTCATTGGCACTTTATAGACATTGACCCACTCACGTGCCGATCTCAGGCAAAAACATTGACTTTTTACCTTCCAGAGGAATTACACTGGTCATATTATTATCTCCTCTCATGCAATTATACACCCACTAATGTTATTTATGGCGCAATATCTTTGTGTCTCCCCACTATTCTGCAGACAATCCCTCAGATTATAATGGGGCTTTACAACCAGGAGGCGCACAAAGCAGGACTTTCTACTCTCCAAGACAAAACTGCTCTGCTGTTGGTGTACAAGTGCCGCGTGCCAGTCCTCCTGGACATTCCCCCAAGGAATATGTCACCACTCTTTCCTGTTCTTCCAACAAGAGATTAGACAAAGTTTGGCTTTTCTTGACTTTCCTGAGATTTGAACTGTGCAGGTCCTGGTGGTGACCTTCCAAGCAGTGCAATTCATATCAAAATCTAACCAACCTGTTCTGGAAGAAAATGGCATGCTAGCATCTCATTCAGAAGAGAAAAAAAAAAAATCACAGAATCACAGAACCATAGGGTTTGGAAGGAACCTCTGGAGATCATCCAGTCCTACCCATTGCTAAAGCAGCTCCTCACAGTAGATCACACGATGTGTTTTGTTTATCTCCAGAGAAGGAAACTCCACAACCTCTCTGAACAACCTGTTCCAGTGCTGTCACCCTCACTGTAAAGAAGTTCTTCCTCATACTTGTGTGAAACTTCCCATGTTCCAGTTTGTGCCCATCATCACCCCTTGTTCTGTCACTGGAAGAATGGAGGGAGAAGAAAGCCTCAGGAGGGAAAGGTGAAAGTAGGTGGGAAAGGCAGATGTGATGGCAGTGAGTGGGGGCTGAGCAGGAGCATGTGGGCTGTTCCTACACCACATCATCGTAACTAAAACTTCTTCATGCAAACTCCTAAGAGCGGTCATTTTGCCATTCCACTCATGCTGTGTGAACTCTTCTCAGTACAAGAGTTGTTCTCGTCATTGTTCTCAAGACCTGTACATAGAAGCTTCCCAGCCACCCTTCCTCATCCACACAGCATTCTTGAACAGGTTGGAAAATGGACTAAAAGGGACACAAATGGGAGTCAAATCAGCAGTTGTCATAGAAGTAAAAAGCAAAGGTAGAATTCAACCATCATCTCAAAGAGCAAAGCCTCCTCGTGGATCACTTCGCAGGAGATCAGCTACAACCATCATGCCCTGTGTGTGGTAAGAGTGAGAAATAAATTGAAAATCATTTCCTTTACAAAAAAGCACAGTTTTCCCCAGCTCAGACTCTTTGAACCAAATCATTTTACAACAGCACCATTGCATCTTCTATGATGTTTTCTTCCCTGCTGCCGCACTGAAAGGCTTACTTCTGTTTAGTCTTCGTTAGCATTTCACTGAGTGATGTTTACTACCACTCAGTCACTCCTGCCAGTACCCCAGGTGCAGCACTGCAAAGTTTATGGTGGGTTTTTATGCTCCTCTTGGCAAACAGTCACACAGATATATCATTGCCAACAATTTCACAAGGTTAACTTTCAATCACAAGCCACACTCTTGTCTTATTATCTGCTACTCAGGTAGGGCAACAAATTGTAGTAGGCAATAAAATAAAAATAAAAAAAAAAAAAAAAAGAAAGAAAAACAGCAGTTAACAGCTACATCCTCTCTTAGGTCAAATATAGATCTTGTTTTACTTGGAAACATTAAGCCACCTTGCCGATAGAGATATAATAACACTCCTGTTCTGATCTTCAGAGCAACAGAAACCCCTGACATGAAATACTGACATACCCTGGAAAGATGCCCTTTTCAGCTCTCCTCTCATTCCTAAACCTACAGGGAGGACGGTCCCCACAGTCAGGTGAAAAAGCAGGGCATGTATGGGCATCTGCTGGTTTCAGATGAGATGTACAGTGCCATCTACTTCTATGCAATCTGACTGCATCTGCAACCTGCTACAAATTTCTAATGGATTTGAATGTTGCTGAAAAACTATGACGTTGCTGCTGCTGCATCTTCATTTGTACTCTATCGAAGCTGCTTTGGAGCATCTCCACATCCACAATCCACTCCCACTGTAGGATAGAGATATAACTGGAACATCTTGTATGGTACATGAAGTAGGTATAGATATTTAGCAACCTCTTTTTCTCACTAGATATAGAACCCACAAAATTATTACCTTCCAACCAAATACTGCCAAGACTTAGATGCTTACGTTCAACTCATTTAGAAACCATCTTTTCAATCTATCAGCAGCAAGTATGTGATGCAGCATCCAGCTAAGTTCTTTGAGTTATTTTCTTTTGAGGTTGCCAACACCAAGAATGTAAGCAAGGTGTTGAAGGGTAGGCTACATTTTGAGAAACAGTTGACAAGGCAACTCCATGAACTCCGTGGACTTGATTTTCAGTTGATTCAGCTGTTTTGGTTAACAAGTCTGTATTCCTAAAGTAAAGTAAATGCCACGCATTCTTCCTATCCCACCAAAATCCATCAGTAAAACTGTCCATGATTTTCTGTGGATGAACAAATGATCCCATAACAATTCCCACAAAGTTATCTAGCAGAGATGTGACCAGACTTAGTCAACATAAAACCTGAGAATGGAAATGGTTTGAACAGACGCTCATCACTGGAGAACCTCATATTTGGAATCCAAAGAAACATTATTTGTGGGAAGAGATGACCACGTGTGTGTTTGTCACAACTTTTTTGATCCAAGTGTGCTTCCATGGTCCCATGGAAAGAATCTCAGAATTCTACAAAGCTCACAGAATCATCGAATGGCCTGGGTTGAAAAGGACCACAATGATCACCTTGCTTCAAGCTCCCTGCTATGCGCAGGGTCGCCAACCACCAGACCAGGCTGCCCAGAGCCACATCCAGCCTTGAATGCCTTCAGGAATGGAGAATCCACAACCTCCTTGAGCAACCTGTTCCAGTGTGTCACCACCCTCCATCTCTGGAGGTGTTCAAGAAACATTTAGATGATGTACTAAGGGACATGGTTTAGTGGGAAATAATGGTGGTACGCAAACAGCCGGACTGGATGATCTTGGGGGTCTTTTCCAACCTTGGTGATTCTATCCTATGATTACTCTGGGTGTCAGACTTACTTGTTCCAATGATACGGAAATATTGTTGCCTTGTAATTCTGAGTGACGGACTACAGGACAGAAGCTCAACTGATGGGTCACGGAGGAGGGGCTGTCGGTCTGACTGCTTCTCAGGGGCAGATGCAGGTACTTACCCTGGAGCCTTGTAGACAAAACCTCACCCCAGTGATCTAGTGATGGGCAAGCCAAGTACTAGGGTGGGATTTTCCTTCCTCTATCAGAAAATTCATTCAGTTCTTCCCCAGTAAATATTTTAATTAATATAATCAATCTTGATAATTTCCAAAACTTTAAGATGGTCTTTACAGACCAAAGGAACAGTCAATATGCAAAATTGCTAGAAAAGAGCAGAACAGAGGGCCACAGCAGGTGCTCCTCATGAACACGGAGAAGCCTGCTTCTGCACGGAAAAGGTTTTTATTTTGTGATGCTTTTCTTCCTTCACTGCCTTGAGGAGGAGACTGATGTGATTGTAGCCCACTTACAGTTCCTGTCTCTCCACTAGAAGCTGACAACTGAGTGAAAAAGCTGTGATTTAATCACAGTTCAAGTGTGCATCTCAGAAGAAAGAAATTATGTAGAGTTGCAGCTTCCTCAGTCTGAGCACTGTAACCACAGGAGCAACTACTGCAGCAATAATGAAGAGTTCACGTGTCTTAAGGCCACACCAGTCGTCTGTTGCTTCCTGAAATTGGAAAATGATGAAGAAATGACAGCCGGGATGACCTGGCTGCTACTCCTTGTTGGTTTTGTTTCTCAGTATGTACAAGGGCTGCTCTGAAAGTAATGCCTCCTATTCTATTATGTTGGCCCATTACATCAGAGGCAGATGGTGGTCGTGGTGTATCAGTAGTGGTTGAACCTTCCCACCAATCACGCATTCCATGTTGTTGCTGTGTTGCAGACGGCAGCAGAGGGGCACTCTGACAGAATGGCATGTGACACGGAAGTGCGTATGAAGCAAAGGGGTGGCACTGAATTCCTCCATGAGGAAAAAATTGGCACCCACTGACATTCATTGACACTTACTAAACATTTATGGAGTCCAGAGAGTAGAAGCACAGTAAGGCACTGGGTAGTGCATTTGAGCAGTGATGACAGCAGGTCACCTCCACTGGTGAAGATTTTTAGAAGCACAGGCTCTTGTTCATTGCTGGCTAAAATGCATAGCTCACAGTGGTGGTTATGCTAAAAAAATAGTGCTTTGTAGCTGAGAATGTGCGCTATTAAGCAATGCTATCACGCTTTTTGTATCTGTTGTAGTTTCCACGGACATAAACAGGAGGCATTACTTTCAGAGCAACCTATGTATTTATTCTTCAGATCCTTAGGACCAGAAATCAACTATCAATCCTTCAGAGCATTTTAATCCCAGGCCACAGGTGATAATTACAGATAGTTTTCAAAGCCGGGTAAGATTTTTCGTGACGTTTACAGTCAAAAGCCTGTGGAGAAAGAAAGGGAACTAATGCTTCCCAATTCAGATAGTAAAGAATTGTGAGTGTAATTCTATCACCTCAATCTTGAGTGTTGTGGAACTGGATCCAAGCATAGAGCTGGACACGTTATACATACAGATCTGCATCACAGAACGACTGTATAAGCAGCATTATGCTTTCAAGGAAGTTAGAGAACATGGACGCTTCCAGCCCCTTTTCACTTCAGTGCCTCTGAAGATGATGTGAATTCTCTCTGCTTGCCAGGATATCATCACTTTGAGAAGTTAGCTTGCTTTGAGAAACAGTTAATGAGCACTGAGGACAGAACAGAACAGGTGCATGAGGAATATGCCTGAACGATTTTGAAAGCAAGCCAGTGTAAAACTCACACATATCTGAGGCATGGTCTCACCATCACCAAAGACCAACAACCAGCCTTCTGGATCTAAAGATTTGGGGGTGGGGGGCTGGTGTTGTTTTCTTTTTTTTTGCTTTTGCTTCTGTCAATCATACAAACAAAAAAAGTAAACTATGCTTTTCATAGAAGACCAGGCTACCTTCAGAAAGAACAAAGCCAGGCGAAAAGACTCCATCACAACCTCTGTACCATGTAAAATAAAGGGTGTGCAGTGGAACACCTCAACAAAAGCACTAAAGAAATCTGTAAAGCCCCTAGGTAGTTCATAAATTGCTGCGTGCAATAAGGTAAGAAATATTTACACCCTTAGCCAAAGGCAGGTCACTTGCTTACAGCTGTCTCAGCAAGGGATGGTAGGAAGAAGTGGCTCCATGATTTTTTGCTATTTGAATGAGGGAAATGAGGGGGCAGGAGGAGCTGATTAGACTAAGATGGTGAAAGTACACATTCACATACACCAGAAACATCACAAACAGAATGGTGGAGTTTGGAAGCAAACTGTGGAGGTCACACTGCCCAACCGCGTGCTCAGGCAGGACCACCAGAGCAGTGTACCCAGAGCCAGTTCCAGACAGCTCCTTAAAATCTCCAGGGAGGAGACCCCCCACCCCTTCTTCATCCCAGCCTGCAGATGAACAATTCCCACTGTAGTTAGCAGTTAGCCACTTCCAGATACAGACAAATCAAGCATAAATGGCAGCAAAAGGCAACAGTAACCAGGAATATTTTCATTAAAACAATATGGATTAAGACCAGCAGCAGATAGAACAGTGGTTTGCCTTCCCCCTCATCTCCATGTGAGAGCTCCTGTAGGTAGAGCATCGCAGGATCACAGAAGCCCAGAGTTGGAAGGGACCTAGAACTAGAGGGAATGGTTTCAAGCTGCGCCAGGGGAGGTTCAGGGTGGACATTAGGAAGTATTACTACTCGGAAAGAGTAGTCAGGCATTGGAACGCACTGCCCAGGGAGGTGGTGGAGTCGCCGACCATGGGAGTGTTCAAGAAACGTTTGGATGTTGCGTTGAGGGGTATGATTTAGCTGGGAAGTATTGGTAATGGTTGGACTGGATGATCTTCTAGGTCTTTTCCAACCTTGATAATTCTGTGATTCTGTGACCTCGAGAGACCACTGAGTCCAACCCCCTGCTAAAGCAGGCACCCCACAATAGACCCCACAGGTTAGATGTCCTGACTAGTCCTGACTATCTCCTGAGAAGGAGACTCCACAACCTCTCTGGGCAACCTGTTCCATTACCTATGATTATTCCTTGATGAAAATTTTAAGCAAAACAAGGCCTTTTGTTATAAAGCCACTGGAAAGCAAGACACGAAAGGTAACAGTCCTACATAAAAGAAAAGCTGAAGTGACAGAATGTGCAAGATAGCATTAAAATGCTATAACCTTTAATAGCATTATTCAGCAGAACAGGTAAAATGGCATAATGCTACAAACCTGCATGCATTTAGGTGATGCTGAAGAAAAATGCACACGCCTTGTAAGTTGAGTTTGAAAACAATATGGGCAACGTGTCAGACCATGTTTACCAGACAAGAAGGCTTTTTATTAAATACTACATGTTTATAGTCTACTTTTTCATTCTGAACTGTACCACTGAAGTGTAGTCGGAAGAAATCAGTACAACTGTACCACAATGAACGGGTTTGAATCTGCTTTCTTGATACTGGTTTTGCAGTCTGCAGGAGAAGCTGGCCATGAACCTGGGTATTTAAAGTTTTACTTATTTAGTAATTCATTCTTAAATCTTTTTACACATCTTTGTTATTTATGGTGTGTAATCATCCTCCATTCCCAGACATGAAAAATAGTACTTCCCACTTTCCTCTCCCTTAAGAGAGCTGCTTCATGTGTAACTTCAGATACAGGTTTTGAAAACTACTAAAATTTCATGTCAGAAGCCACTTCTCCCTTAACTGCAAACATTTAAGACCGCTTGTTCTCTGCTCAATTCACTTACGCAAAGGCATCACAATCTTTTTCTATGTAATTTTGCACATACGAAAGAACAGGCAGGAAGCCAACCCAATGGGAACAGCCCCATAACATTTTCAGTAGGTCGGTACTATCCCTCTGCAATGCACGCAGCGACTGTGGAAACAGGGCCTCATTTCATTAAAGCTGAAATGAAAAAATACAAAGTGTACTTTTTGTTACTGACGTGACACTATTGAAAGGAAAATGGGACAAATACATCCATGTACCTGAGGCAAAGGTAAAAAACCTAAAAGATACGTAGTTATCCTACATCCACAATACGTAACTCAACCACACACGCTTATATTTTAATCCAAATATAAGCAACAGAATATTTTTTGTAACATCAACTGAAACTGAAAACGTCTGCAAAGTAACTACTGCAACATGGGTGTACCGATACAAAACAGATCAACATCAACTTTCTTTAAACTGTTAAACTTTATTATAAATTAAAATTTCTTTACAAAAATTGCACATAATTGACCACTCTTAGGTTCTGATGCACTGGCATTTGCAATAGTTTCTTTAATCTTCAAGTTTAATAGTCTCTGCCATGAGTCCAATGCAGAAAAGGGCAGTAAGCAACCCTCTTAGAGCCTTCAAGTGCAACAAGCATACTTGTGGCCACGGCAGTTACACTTTCCTTAAGAGCGGCTGCTTTTGTTTTAAATCCTGTAATGAAAAAGTCTCAAAAAAGGTTTAAAAAAGGAAAAACCCAAAGTGGACTACTTGCTTTTTACTGTAAACACAGCCCAGTAAATTAATCCCAAACACAGATCTCTCAGGCATCAGTGAGAGTGTCAAGTGAATCAGGAACAGCAAAACAAAGAAAACAGAAAATAAAAGAAAAACATGAAAAAATAATGTCTGTCATTTTGATTAACTATACTTACGTACATGATGCTATGACAATCTGGCAGAACCCAGAAGCGAGGCCAGACAGGAGTTCATTTTTCCAGAGAGGAGGGTCATGTTAATTGTTTCCAGCTTCATGGAAAGCAGACTGGAGGCTCGATATGCTCAGCAATACTCATCTGCCTTATGCAGATCTTAGGCATAGGTCAGCCTGAAGAACCATTCAACTGATTTTGGCATTTAACAGAACTTATGGCTGACTGTACCCAGCGTTCAGAGATTCTTGCATTCTGTTCTGCAAGTGTTTAAACTTAAAAGCTCATCTAGGCTGACTCCAACCTCTTGGCACTTGGATACTAGTTTTCTCAGGTTATCAGTTTTACCTCCTCCTGACGCTTCAAACAAGAGTTGCTGCAAGAGATGGGGAAGCAGATATAAGATTTAGCCAAAGCTTGAGCATCACCACATCTAAGGATATGGGATATGCAGAAAATTTATAGGAAACCTCAAACTGAATCATAAGGAGAAAACATTACATCTTTCCATAGTGTTGCACATAGAGGTAACTTATGAAGAGCTCTCTGATATAAATGATGGACCTGTAAAATAAAAACAAATATTAAGTCAGCAGAACGCTGTGCACTCTAAGTCATTGATTTAAAGCTCAAAAAATCAAATGTAATATATACAACTTTTTTTTTTTTTAAATCAGAGTTTTTCAAGCACTATGTTGCTACCAAATGAAAAGGCAAGTTCCTGTCTGACCTTAATTCTGACCCTTGTATGTACACAATTAATTACATGGAGACAACTATTTTTCTTCACAAGACTCCTTGCCTTGTTCACTGCACAGGTTGGAACATGCTCAGAGAATAAAGCAGCTTACTACATCCCTTTCACCTTTTAATTCCGCAGGTTTTCTCCTATGACATCTATCATCTATCCATGCTTTAACATGGCTTGGCTTTAGCTTATGTGCCTGCAACTCTAGCAAAACAAAATGGCTATTTTTGTTTGTTCCTTGTTTTGTTGTTTTTGTTTTGTTTTTTTTTTTAAACCATTTTACAAACCATTTTACATCTGGAAAGAAGAGAACCAAAAAGGTTTAATGCAAACCTCCTTCAACTACTGCTATTTCAAGTACCAAGCCTAATCAGAGCGTAACTGGTGGAGGGGTTTGTTAGCATTTAAAACTTTTCATAACCATTTGTATACTCTCTCAGCAATCCTATAAATGAACTGCTGAAGAGAATGACAGGTTCTCCACGGACAGTAAATCCAGAATCTGAATCATATCCTACTCTTCAAACAATATTTTACTTGTTTACAATAAATTACAGTTATCTGCAACCGTCACTGGTTTGTGCAGCTGTCAACGTGCTCACTACATCCCTAACTGGGCATTTCTCCACTCTCCTCCACCCTCCCATCCCTAAAAGCAAAAACAAGTAACTGTGCTTTGTGTGTCTGTTTAAGAGATTTTACTTCACACTGCATGGTTAGTCAGGTCGCTGCAGAAGAAAGCCATATGATTTCTTCTGAGTGTAATCCAACTACAGCATTTTACACATGTTTTATTTCTAACTGGTTCATCTTTTTTGAGAGCCCTCTGTGGAATTCATTTGAAATATTTTTCCAATTGTATAACTAAATAAACCAGTGACCTTCTAAGTCAGTCTTACTGTATGTATGTAGTGCCTGAAAACGTAGTCCTCCTAATACAATGACTGAATCAGGGATCTGTGACTAATTGCAGATGACACAAAATCAATACAGACAGAACTAAGGTTGAGAATGCAACCGTGCTTTTGATGTCTCCTTACTGAACTATTTGACCTCATCAACCAAATAACTGCCTGCTTGGGAGTATTCTTTTTTAATGATGCTAAGAGACAGTAAAAAAAGAAAAAGACTTCATAACTGAATATAACAGTAGCCATGCTATCCATTATATATCAGTTAAAGCTTTGTTTTAAAAGAAGAACTACTGACAGAAGAGAAGGATGCTGAGAAGCAGGCTCTACAAGAATGACACGTAACATGAAACCACAGAGAAGTAGCTCAAAAATGCCACAACCAAGTGGTGAGTCACAAATCCAGGGCCTCCTGGATCCTCTTAATACACAGCATCTTTGCACAAGCAGAACATTTTGAGTGACAGCAACAGTATCAGGAAGATCCATGCTGTTTGAGCTGAAAAGTGACTCTGTTGCTGTGCCAAAGAACACTTATTTGTGTACAGAGGGATAAAAACACTCTCCACACAAATACTATATATTAATAAACTCATTATTTTAGGAGGAAAAAAGCAAATAGCTTTCAGGAAGATCACTACTTAAGCCCTCTACATACATTTGCTTGGCAGAACCACCATTCCAACTCCTGTAAACAGTAGTTGTTAACATCTTCCAGCACAAGAAGCCTTTTATCCCTCTATTTGAAATCTCAACCAGGTTAAACAAAAGAAAGTAGAATGTAAGCTCCCCAATCGAGGAAAGATACAAATACCATACAGAAATACTAAAATATAATCCTTTCTACTTCAAATGCTAAAGGTATTTCTCACACTTGAAGCAAACGCTTCTGTTTTTATAGACAGAATATTTCAACTATCAAGAAATCTTGAGTTTAAGAGGACCGCTGCTTTACATAAAGCAAAGGAGCAAACAAGTCTACAGAGCTTTATAATTATTCATTTTAGTAAAGAGCACTGACTTACTTCTCTTTGTCCCATTAGAAAGCACTCGGCAGCAATGGCTCTGAGAAAAAGAAACAAAAATATTTATTCTTGAATTATTTTAAGCGCCATTATCGGCAAAATACTGATGTGGAATGGATCTACAAATTCCTTGCGAAGAAACTGACTAACTTCCAATGATATTACGCTACAGTGAAAAGATAGGAATAGCCATTTTTCAAAAACAATCTTACATGAGCAAGACATTTCAGTGGTTCCCCATTATGAACAAACACTGAAGAAAAAGATCAGTTCAGCATCACTGGATAATGGAGATTACTGCTATTGTGATATATAAAGGGGAGGGTAGAGAGGAGGAGACAGAAGTCAATAGTTGAATTTAAAAAGGCAACTTGTAAACACATCATTCATCTTTATCTGTGTAATATCCATTCACACAAGCTTCTCCAAGAGTGAAATTCCATTCACTTGTAACTGTAAAGACATGACAGTACCTTGTCTGTTGCAACAGAGTAACTGTTTAAATAAAATAATGAGAGACTTCCAGCACAAGCCCAATTTGAAGGACGTTTTGGATTTACCTTTGTGATGTAAACCTTATAAACAAAAGTAATATCTATGAAAACAGATGTATGACTGTAGCATTACATTTTCCAGATGGCCAGGCATGTTGGGATATTATATGTAAACATCTTGGCTTGCAGTTTCAGAATTTGAACATTGCTCTCCTCCCAGTATTGCAGAAGTAGTCTGTAAAAGGCATTCGTGAGAAAGGAACACTGCTCTAATCACTGGAAGCAGAAAAGCAACGCAAAGATAAAAACACATTATACCAAATATATTATACCTAATCTCAACCAAGAGCTGCACGTAAGAAAAAAAGGCAAGACAACACACCAAGTACTGACTGAGAACGTTTTCAGAAAAAGATGCATGTTAAGATAGTAACTACATAGTATAAAATCAGAGAGAAAATATGATCTTGGCACAGTACAAGAATCGTTTTTAGCAACTGTACATTTGAAGACAAATTGCTTTTGCAGTCATGCGACTACAAGCTACTGGGCAGTCAGTTCTGCTCACCCATTTCATGTGGTATCAACATGGTCTAAGGAAGCTGTAAGCTCCACCTAGACAGAATAGCAACTTGGTTTAAAATGCAGCCATTCACCTTCTGACACCAAAAGGTAGGTGTGTCCCATTCCCTCCCTGTGCCCAAACATACTTCTTTAACATCTAGCTTTGAAATCTCAGCAGCCCCTACTGATGACAAATAGTAAGCATTCAAGGACTTTTCAAACTTATTCAACAGAATGGTTGTGAGTTCACAGCAGCTGAATGCACTGATATGAGTTTCCTAACCCTGGAAGAATACATTTTGAAATATAGTTCAGTAACAGTCAGCAAGATGTTTACTTTAATTGCTTTTGTTTCCCGTAAGATCTTTCCAAAATGATTTGGAAATCACTTGCTAAAGTGATTTGTCTTCACTATAAAGCACCAAGCCTTAAGGTAACAGTGTTATATACAGGTAGATCCATTTTATCTTGCTCCACGTTCAAACTATACTTATAATAAACACAAGATTTTAATATACCACTAATACCTTTCCATGCACTTGAAATTTTGACATTTGGACTTCTGTGCAAAACGGATAAATTTATTAACAGTTCCTATGTCATTATAAACTCTGTAAACTGACTACAACTGTGTAAAAAACTAGAAAGAGATTGAGAAGATGTCAGGAGACACAATATACCTCAAAAAAATGCAGTACGAGGAAGAGGTTTCACTTTTCTAGTAGAAATCGAATTGCATGAATCTTGTAATCTTGTACAAAGAAGTATTTAATTGTACTAACCCGGTGTTTATCTTGATTACACGTATTTCTACATACCTCAGTGCAAGTCCAGGATTAGCAGGCATGGTAGAACAAAACCTTTCCAAAGTTTTGGAATGTTGAGATTTTGGAATACAGCTCAAGTAGAAGAAAACTACCTGTAAAATTCGAATTATAAATATTAATCTGCTTCATAGATGTCTAATTTTGCTAAGAATAATGGAGAAGTAAATGACAAACTTTGTTACCAAAATAATTTAACGCCCATAAGTCTTCTCCCCTCTGTGGTACAGAAATCAATTCATACAGAAGCTAACACCACTAATATTTCAGCTCATATTTAGTAAGCAAAAAGAAACGCACTGGGTGTTAGCAAAATGGGACACGGGATTTACAGATCCAGAATAAAACTCACTGAAGTGCTCACCTTGATCTTTCCCTTACTATTCTATTTCTCAACCACTGCAATAAAAACTGACAGCTTAAATACCATTTCCATCCTCCAGTGTTAGAGCTCTGCAGACCCCTCTCGCTTAACCATCGCTTCTCTCCTTTACAGTTTCTCTTTTCACAAAGAAAGAATAGTTTGCCATTAAGAGCTGTATTCACACACTATCAAAACATGTCACTTATTTAAGCTTCTCTTATCCTCTATTCAAGAAGTCACTGCTAGATACTTCCCTGCTTGGAACACTACGCTCTCCTCAGATTTTTTTTTATTAATTCCTGGCTGCCAGTGCACATACAGTACCAATTCTGTATTTTGACAATTAGAAATATTTGTCAAAAGGCTATCAATCTTTTTGTTTGATTGAAAACACCCACGCAAATGTTTTTACCTTGTTGTGAAACTCGTAATTGGTCCAATAATCAGCAGCACTAAAAGGAATTGGGTATCGTGTGGGGACCGTAACCAGACATCTGTTCACTAAGTCAGTAAAAACCTTGAATTCTTGAACTTTGTTGCTGGATCCAACAACCTTGTTATTCATAAAAACAAGGTAACTGGAAGAAAAAGGAAAAAAAAGATAGTTCTGGTGGCCTTCACTGAATAGTTTGGAGATTAAACTACTTTCCTCCCCTAACAACTTACTCCAGCCAGATGTTCTGAACAATTTCCTGCTGCATCACTGCACCAAGAGCTGCTTCATAAGCATCCAGTGCTTCACTAACACTCGCGTGGAGAGACTGGCACAAACTGTTTGTATTAGAAGTTAAAAAAAGTTATGTTATTAACACAATGTACACACTTCTATACTAAGTGTTAGAAACAAAGAGCTTTCCATTCTGAGATAAAATGGAACGAAAAAGCAGTTTTAACTGCACAATGGGCTAATTTTATCAGACAGCATATTAAAATGGGTAAATCTCAACTGCTTATATGGAATAACACAACCTATATAGTTTAAAATGCAACTCTCAAATTGTCTCCTATTCTTGTAATGTATCTCTTATTAGTTCTTTCACATAGTAAGATTGCTCTGACAATACCTGAAGGGACACACCCTCAGTAAATGATTAATGCTCTGCAACTGAAAACTCCATTTACTCAGAGCCACTAGCTGTTTCTCAGAAATATCTTAGAAAGCCTCACCAGTAGATCTGCCAAAGATATGGGATTTGCTGGTTTACAATGTCATCTGTAAGATGTTCTTTATAGAGAGGTGCTGTAAATTCAATCGGCATTGGAAAATTCAAGAGATATCTAAAAGAGAAAAAGTGGTAATAAATGGTAACATCCCTTTACACCGAAGATTCCTACATGGATATATTATTTAGCGTAGAATCTCAATTCCGGAGATGTATTAAAAAGATGCATCTACTGTTCTTAGAGATTAGCTTAACGCTGCCCAGAAAGATTTATATAAGAACATATGACATAAAATTATACTAATACTTGATATAGAAAGGATTTTATTCCATTATGTGATGATACGATATATGTTTTCTTTCTCTGGCACAACTATCCCATAAAACACATCAAAACCTAGGATGCAATTACCTACCTGCCGTCAGCTACACTGCACTGCCAACATTAAATTCAATGTAAACAAACACAACCAGGAATAAAAACCCAACACCCAACCTGGAGATAAAAACATTTCATGGCCTTATCTACATTTAAGCTTTAGCAAATAAGTTCTTCCTTTGAAAGCCTTCAAAGGCAGCTAGCTTTCTTTTACAGACTTCCTGAAGTTTTGAAGTATGCAAGCTTCCTATAGTTAAGTAGGTGCCCAAATTTCAGATGGAGTTTCAGCAGACCGGTTACCAACCTGCACTTTTTCAGCAACAACAGTCTGTTCGTGAAAAGCATGGACCTCTGGATGGAGGCCTTTTGTAAATGCCCTAAATATCAAGTTTAAGGTATGAAGTTTTATGTTTCCAGCTTTGAAAAAACAACTTAGGCATACAACACATTTGACTGATGCCCATTTTCCCCACATTCAGATATTAAACTTGCTGTCTGTTTCATCTTTCTTCAGAAAATTATCTTGTATTCTTACGTCTTTGCAATTTAGTTATGAAAGAACAACTTACACAAACCTCAGAA
Organism: Alectoris magna; assembly: GCA_030625065.1. Classification (NCBI taxonomy): domain Eukaryota; kingdom Metazoa; phylum Chordata; class Aves; order Galliformes; family Phasianidae; genus Alectoris; species Alectoris magna. Next base: position 161,991,884 of record CM060560.1, on the reverse strand, counting down.
AACGTCAAAGCATAACTCACTGAAGTTTTAGTAAGGTCTGCCAAGCTAAAAGCAAAAGAATTCCAGACTATCCTGTTTTTCAAGAAAATGTCAGCATTACCAAAACTTGCACAGAAAATAATATCACAAACATACCTTAAGAGATCCATGGAATCATGCTGTTGGTAGGTATTCTCAAAGAAAGCTGCCACAAAATCTTGCAACAGTGGAAGAACGCTGCCTGACCTTTCCTGTTTTTTGTTGGTTTTTTAAATTAAAAAAATTAAATCAGACATAGACCTAAAGCTGACAAGAAAAATTTAAGTACAATAAATATTAAGTGCTGTCTATCTCTGTAATGCTCCTTTACCTTCAATCTCTCAAGAATAATGTTTAATTAAGTCAGTCAGCAAGTAGAAGGAAAAAAAGGAAAACTTACTACAGGACTATTATTCTTGCATAAGGATACGAACAATGGATTAGAACAAATAGTTTGAGGTATAAGTTTATCCACGCATACAACTCCTTTGGTTACATTAAATCTTGTCACTAATCTTGGCAGTTCTATATTAAATTTATATAAAGATGAACAATACATTCATGAAGGTTCATCGGTTTGATTAAGTGTATGAAACGACATACAACCCCCAAAACTTTATTAGAGCCAGCAGGCCAACAGAAACAGTTTTGGGATGGGGTATTACCTGTGAAATAAGGAATTTACACAACTGATAAAAAATTTCTGCATTCTGAGGATTCTTCTCAAATGCTCCAATCCACACTCTATAGGCACTTTCACTCTGCTCCATCTGCAAATATAAGGTGGCCAAACTCTCCAAGAGCAGACAGTTGTTAGGACAGAGCTCCAGTAAAGATCTACAAAGTTCTGCTGCAGACTCCCACCTAAAATAAAAGGTAAAGGTTAAAAAAGTAAAGTTGAACACTCCTAACTGGAAGCGTCTGGAAACATCTTACCTCTCAAGAAGCTTCAACAAAGCTATCATGTTCCTATAGAGAGGAAAGCATACAGCTATTCTTTTGTCAGCTTCAAGGCTTTCATCAGTACATGTTTTCACTGCATCTTCAAAACAAAAATATTAGAATTAAGACCTTAGACCTCAAGTAATGTCAAGCATTACTTACAGCTTCAACATCACAAGAATTATCCCTTAATCACACAAATACAAAAGCATGGGAAGTTCTGAGAGCAATGCTATCATGAATTATTAAAACCAGGAAGATGACTACTGTTAGAAAAGTTTGGTGTTTTTCATTAACATATCACAATGAAGAATAAAAAAGTCTTTCAGGAGTTTCATCCCTCATTCATTTAAGGACAACAAAACAAACTCAAATAGAATAGAAAACATCCTACCAGTGAACTATTCAAGCTGACAGTATATCATCACCTACTTAAAACTACATAGCAGTAACTCCAGTATAGCTGCTGAAATCAGTTCTATTGAGGCAAGAACTAATATGGGCAAATTCTTTTTACATTAAGAAAAAATAAGTTACTAAATCCCAATACTAAACAACACGTTATCAAGGCTAGACTACCTCCACTCCTACAGGAGGTGTATCTACAAGGATTATGCTTGAATATTTACTCGCACAACATATTATCATCTGTAGCATACTTATACTCTGCAGCAGTTCAATATTAACTTCACTGACAGTTGTACTGACATTCAAACAACACCAGTATCAAGCCTCCCTCTGGCAGTACCTAAGTCAATTCAATTTCTTCTAGTATCTTCATTAGACACCTTTTAAAAAATTACTGTTTATTTAAATTCCAAATGAAGACAAACAGAGGCTTTGCTCTGCATCTTCTAAGGAAACATACTAACCTTCCAATAAAATAGCTTTCCAACTGATACACCCCACTAAGGATGGCGGGGATAGAGAGGTAGAGAGCACAGAAGCCTGGCTTTTCTAAGTCTACAAAAAGAAGCAATGGCATACTGTCACAAGCTACTGTTCCCTATCTCAATAGAACATCATAGTTCAGAGAAGAAAAGCTACAGCTTTCAACTGCAGATGAAAAAGTACATGTATTAAGTATCCAAACCATTGAGTTCCCTTACTCTTCTGTTCAAATCAAGATGAAATACACACTGGATTTAATCCCAGTGGTTTAACATAGCAGCAATATCACACCAATGAAATTTCAGAAGTTGTATAATATTTTTTCATCTGTAAAAAGTGAGTAATGTACTGAGTAGTTTACCTCCTTAATCTTACCTTCAAACATAGTTAACAGTGTATCAGGATCAGTCTTCACATCTTGAACTGTTTGCCATGGTATTAGAAATGGCTCTTTGTTCATTATCCTTGAGGGACCAACGTTAGCTGGATCATAGAATTTGACTGGGAGAATGCTGAATTCAATTAAATGTATGTAAGACAGCCAAGCCAAGCAACGGTCACTTAAAGTAAGGCGTTCTGATATTATCTTTTCATTTGCTGATTTTAAAGCATTCTGTAAAGGTTAGAAGAAATACATTGTATGTTTTAACCGTAAAATCTTTTAGATATAAGAATGAGGAAAGGAAACAAGAAAGATTCTAACGTTCCAAATCTTTCCTATGGAGAACAGGAAGTAATTCATGCCCAATCAAGATTAAATTTGGCTTAGTGAATGTATGACTATATTCAAGAAATATACAACTACATAATTTCTACTGTTCTAGAGAAACCAATGAAGATTTTTATTTTGCAAAGGCAACAAAGAATGATTTTGAAACATCACATCTCCCAATGCATTTTCAAGCAGCATTCTGCTTCTCACTAATATTTCCAATACACTTTTTTAAATAGTCACGTGCAGAACTAAAACAGCCCAGTTATACTGTAAGATCTCAAAATCATTAGGGCAAGCAATGAGACAAAAGTCTGAACACAGCTGCTCCTGAAATAGAAATGAATGTCATGGTTAGTGATATGCCAACCTTTTTTCTGGAAAAACGTAGTACAAGCAAGGATTGCACTTTCAAAGGAAATAAAAGTACTTGAAAATTTAGGCAAAATTCAGCGAAGTATTTCTTGAGTAAGAGGTTGTTGGAACTTCAGTTTTCACATTTCACTTATCTACTCTTCAAAATATTTTAGAAATTTTTCTTTTGAGTTTCTGAAGAGAAGTATTACCACTCAATTTCAAGTAGTATTTTCACCTAGAATTTTTCTCTTATTTAATAAGGTTAAATCCCTCCTCACTATAGCCTTTTTGAGTGACACATGAACATCTACAAAAAAGTGCTTTGGTGCTTTTAAAAGGATTTTGGTGCCTAAAAAAGTGCTTTTACTTTGAGTAAAGGGTAAGAGAAACCAATCCATGTTCTCTCCTCATGTTCTCTAGACTTCCATTTCAGCACAACACAAACCAAACTATCAGTACTACTGCCTTCAGAATAGCTGTCGGAGTAAGTTAACACAGTATTATAATTTTCTATTTAAAACTGAGCTAGAATAAAGCATTAACAGCCTTGAAACAACCAAAAAAAATGTTTTAAGATATAGCAGGCAATAAACGCCCCCTGCTGGCAGGAATGAAAACCTCGTAGTTGAAATGACCACAGCTCCAACTTTCAGGACCAATTCTCACTTTCTCCCACAGTTTGTGGGCTACAGGTCAGCAACAGCAACCTGAATTCTCTCTACAGCAATAATAATAGCCTGAGATAAAACTTTACAGTTCACAGGGTCTCCAATGCCTGAGATAACAGTCTCCAATTTTTGAAGCAAGGGCAAAAATGCAAAACATGACACTACATTCTTCCAAAAAAACCAATTTGACCATTTCTGCAGCAAGAAACATCTGAATGCCTGATGCAAGACACAATTCACAGGTCCCTAAAGAAGCACTCTACTGCTAACCAGAAATTAGAAACTAAAGCAATTCCACAGAAGTATTACGAAGCATAGCGCACACCCTAGGCTATTAGCAACCTAATGCAACAGAAAACATGCAACAAAGAAACTAAACGTATATGCAAACCTGCAATTATTTTGTATTTTAAAAGACAAGTCCCTAGGAGACTTCCTCTAACAAATAAGATGCAACAGCTCTTCTGAAGTTGATACTAACGGAGTCACAGACATTAGAAAGAAGGTACAAAGACAAATCCTAGGATGGTAATTTGGAAGTTACCTGCAGCAGAAGAAGAGCATTCTGGTATCTTCCTGTAAACAAGCTTAAGTGAACTCTGTACAGAAGAGTCTCCAGAAGCTGGAACGATAAAAGATTGGGATTTTCCTCTCCTTCAGTCACTTCCATTAGGAACTGCAGCATCCTCCCACATACGTAGTCTTTTCCATCAAAGGAACTCTCCAAATTCAAGAACTAGAGAAAAATAATTTACATTAACAAAATATATATATACTTGCAGAGCTTCAAGGTTAAAGTTCAAAACAACAGAAATAACATACTTTGAATAAAGTGTCTTACCACTTTATGAACAATTTTTCCCCCTCCCCACAAACCAAATCCTCAGAAAACACTTAAAATATTAATGATCAACTTCCCATGTCCTTGTGAACATTTAAATTTTGTGAACTTATGTATGGAAAAACCAGCAAATTAAACATCTTGATTTTAAATGACTGATTTTCCTGAGGAAAGAGTTAAGTATTCCTACAAACATTCTGGAAACAGAACTTTGAATTACTTCATTGTGAACAGTGCAAAACTTTCACAAAGCCATTCTATTGGCTTATTTAAGAATTTTTCCTTTTGCACTTCCCTATTTAACATACACAATTTCTACAGTAGGAAATGCATACATTTGACATTTTTCACTTACTGTCCACCAGATCTGATAGGATGGGGCATATTCTACCGCTGTTTCACACATTTCCTGTATCTCCTCCTTTGTGCCTCTTTTTGAGAAGAGTCTGAGGTAATGACACCAAATCTCAGGATTTTCTTTGTTGTTCTCAAGAGCTCGAGACAAAACATTTAGAGTAGAATCCAAACACTCTGATGATGAGCTGTGAAAATTGAAATTGTAACATTTAAAAAACAGACCTACTATAGGTTAAGAAAAACTATGCATTACCTTCCATTATATTTTCTCCCTTGTTTTTTAATTTTTTTTTGGTCCTTTTCTTACTATGCTTATAATTTAGAAAGCGTGTTCTCTTCAGACTGGTAGCATTTTCTTTGTACGCGGGCCATTCCATTTCTATCCTACATGTTTCAGGTGTCCCACTCCAATTGTCAGCACTGCTGAAATGCATCACCCACCACCTCTCACTGTGATCACATCCTCTGTTTGGTCTCTGTGAACATGTTCAGCAAGCATCAACGAACGTCAATGGGTGCCATTTTTTCCACACAGAGAAATTCAGTGACACACCTTAGCTCCACATCAGCACCATCTGCCTCTGACATGACGGGCCAACATAATAAAGTAGGAAGCATTACTTGAAGAGCAGCCCTTGTATTTTTTATTTTCAAATCTGCTTTTAAGTAACGAATTATTTGTATCTTCGTTGCAGAAAGCTCCTTAACATCAGAAAAGTTTCATTACAGTTGCATGGGTAAAGCGTAAAACTAAAACATAAAAAGCAGACATACCCTTCATTCTGGTTCAAGTATTTATATGCAAGTTTAATCCAAAGCTGTACATTGCAGGGGTTTTCTTGGACGCTTGCCTCCAAGTTGGAAATGTCATCAGTCTCACTTGTAAAATATCGGATATCATCTGGAGTCACAACAGTATCAAGAGCTGGAATTCTTTTTTTATGTTCTGCAGGGTGGGCTGCAAATGAAAAAGAAAATCTTTTCAAAACAGAAGTGACTTGTGATTGTACAATTCATACAAGGAGTGACATCTATACATACTAAGTGTAGGCACAGTCAAGAGCAAAATATGGTTACTTCAGCATCTTAAAAATTTAAGACCGTTTAACACGTACAAAATTGGTTGCATTTAACACATAAAGACAATAAATAAATAGAAATAGAGACTGTTTATTTGGCAAAAAAAGCACCAAGCGTCATTAAGAAATGGACATTTATGTCAAATAAAGGATTATCTCAAAAAAACATTTATACAGGAATATAGAGAATGCCAAGAAATCACAAAGCTCCCACTTCAATAATTAGTCATATTTCAGCTTACTGATGCTCAAGCTTCCAAGACTCAAATTAGGTTTAAAAGCAGCTTTGCTTTTTACCTCTTGATCTCAACACTTACGATCCACGCTGTACAAATTTAAGCTAACACATCAAGTTTGCTACTTTCTATAGTTCTGGGGAAAAAAAAACATAACCTTTTGGTGAAGCTGTAACATTCCAGGGATCTCTACGTTCCCTTACATGAAAAGATAGGTAGAAATCCCATCTAAGCTTCCAGTCGCACCTCATACAGTTTGTTGATTTTTGTTGTTTTTTTTTGTTTATTGTGGTTTTTCGTTTTTTTTTCTTAAGTCCCACACATTAAGGTCAACTTTTTGAGAAAAGTTACATGAAGGAACTTAAGAACGTCTGCATACAGGAAATAGGAAGAAGCCAAAAAAAGAGCTAAAGAAAATGCTGGTTTTCTTAAGAATCATTTTAAATATGGGGTGTCGGGAAGAGATTGCTATGTTTTTCTCCCCAGTATTCTTTTTTAATGGCTGCCATACTTCCAAATTACCATATTTAATAGGTCCAGACTGCTCCTCCTCACTACTGCTGCTATCTAAAAGAGGTTTCCTCCAGTACTTTGGTCTCCATTTCCTTTTATCTTTCCACGTTGTAAACGGAGGTGCTGTAAAGAAGCAAAGCAGAAGAAATTATCTTTTACCTTTTTCTAGTCAAGATTGAAATATCTTGGCCAATTTCAGATAAAAACATTCTACAAGTGCAATACAAATGTACAAGTGTTAATAGTACTTACTTATATACGTGGTTCTCGAGTGCTTAAGTCGTATTTTTGACATGGAAAACAAAACTAATAAAACTAATGAAACTAAAAAACTACTAGAACTTAAACTATTATATTATGGCTTTAAAACAAGATCTATTCGTTAATCTATCAGAAGTATAATTTACCTAAACAAACTGTCACACAAAAGGGAGTACTGTTGGTTGAGAAAGTCATAATGTATCAATGTAATTTAAAAAAACAAACAAACAAACCCACAAAACATTTTATCTAATTTATCAAGAAAGTTACTTACTATGACTTTTACTCTCGTTGACATTGCTGGCCAGAAGAACAGCCATTTGATCTACTGACATACGGTCTCTGTTTATACCAAAAAGTTTTTCAACATATTTTTCTGAAACAAGAACATTCACATCTTAGGTAGGTAAGCAAATAGATGGGTAACTTTATGGGAAATTGTTAATCACAGCCTGAACATCTGATTAACCATCTGAGGCAAGTGACAGGTCAGCTGCGAGAGCACAGGCGAAGGTAATTCAGCTGTGCTCCCGGAAGGGGTGGAGCTTGGCTCCACCTCTCCTAGATCCCATTTAAGGGCTGACCACCACTAAGGTAGCACCTCTTTTGGAGATCACTCCTGTGTGGAGTTCCTTGTGGCGAGCGTCCATCCTAGCCGTGAGCCTCAGAGTGGGTGAGTTGTTCCCCTATAACCTCTGGTTATTCATCTGTTACAACCTTGTATAATAACAACTATACAGTAACTTACCAACAATTTAACACAGTCTATGCTTAATTAATGAAATATGACTGCTTCAAGAGGTAAACTAATTTAACACATGTGAAGAAGAAGAGAGGGCAAGATTTCATCTTAAGTTCTGCCCCCATCCATTGAACAACACCAATGTTTTGAGCAAAACATTCTACAAACCAGTATAATAAGCCACTATGGAGGACAGAACCGGACAACTAGCAAAGTATTTTACACATTGCATTACATAAAAAGTACTTGCTCCCAGAACTTTTAATGGAAACTACTGTCTTCAGAAATAAATCTTTAAATACACAAGTAAGCAAAAATTTCTTAAAAACCTGTGGCAGTGCTGATTTCCTCATCAGTGCTTTTTTCTGAACAGCCAATCAGTTCTAAATTGTAAGACAGAATATCCTGAAACAGCTGCTTTCGGCTAAGAGTGCAATCTTTCATGTGCTGCCTGAAATAAACAAAAAAACAATTTAAATGTTTATCACAGCAACAATTTAATAAAGTCCACAGTTAGAAAGCTGTTACTAGTACACACAAGGGTGAAGTACAAAAAAAAAAGACATCCATGATTAATAATAGTCTGTTTTGAAATTCCCCTTAAATGTTTCTGTGGGCCTTCTCCGACCTTAAGTCCACATCAGTAGCTTAATCCTAGTCTTCATTATTTCAATACAGGCGTGCTCATTAGAGTAAGATTCTATACACTTGCTCTGCACTAATAGAGCAGCAACAGTGTTTAAAACTTTCCACTTCAAACAGGTTAGTTATAACAATTATTATTGCTCTGCATTTAAAGGATCTGAAGTATGATTTGATGGTAACAGGTGTCAGTTGATCCAAAAAAGCTTTTTTTTAACTGCAAAAAGGGAAGAGCTGAAGTACATTCCTATAGTATTTTTCCAGTTTTCAAACTGAAATGGCCAATACACATCCAGTTGTTCTTCTGCCAATTTCTTACACCACACACTATAATGCTATTAAAAATACTTTCTTAAACATGACTTAACACCAAACTTCAAAGGAGCAAAATAACTTAGCCAGTATTTTACCAGAAAACCAGAATTTCCCTACTACAATGCTATTTTCTTATATAATCACTTAATATTTGCTATGTACTTTATGTCCATTTGCAGCATGATACATTTGTAACATGATTAACACTACCCACTGCCACTTGAAGATTCATGATGGTCTGAAGTTATGCCAAAGCACTAGGTAAGAGACCTCTATCTGAATTGCAACGTAATCAAAAGATAAAACATTCTCTAATAGTCTACGCAGCTCTTTTTATTATAAAAACTTGTACCTAAAAAGCCGTTTTTATTCATAGTTCAGATGCAAGATTTCAATTTTTTTTTTTTACTGTTAACCAGGTATTTACAATAGGATATCTAAAAGTAACTTTCTACTCTAAAACATGCCCTTAAAATCATAAACGGAGGCCTTCTGAAGAAAACCTTACCTATTGTGGTCTTAAATCAGACATCTCTATGAATCAAATGAAAGAGAACTCACCACTGACAGTCATCATCGTTACACGTGCCTGTTAAATCAAACCGGCAGAAACACTGTTTTGGCTCAATCATATTGCTATAGGTTACTGAACTGAGGTACAGTTTTTCCTTGGTTCGAAAATACGGACTAAACCTAAAATGAAATAATGAATTACTGTGACAAAGCATACAAACTAAGACACCAATTTTATTACATAAAATATTTTCAAAAAAAATAATAATCGGTTTTTTAGTACTAAATCTCAGTGTTTACAAAACCCTACCACCAACCAAAACTAGCAATGACCTACAGTACAAGACGCTGGTAGAAAACAGATGCAGAGAGAGGGAACGGAACAGTATTTCTACACAGATTCTGCTCTAATATTCTCCTCTCCCATATGTGGAGAATTTTAATCGTTAAGTTCCCTAAGCTAGAGAAAATTGCTTCAGGAGACTCAAGTTTCTCACCACAGTTCACCTTTCTGTACATGCATGTACAGAAAAGCAGCGTAGACTTCTTTAAAAATATGTACATACAGAAGTTAAACAGCTGTTAGGTGTCTCTGTACCTGTAGGATTTAAATACTAGAAGAGGACTACGATATGGTCCAAATGGAAATGGTTTTGCTTCAGTTTGTTTATTCTGTGATGTAACAAAATCCATATCCACTGAAATTTCCTAGAAAACAGATGAAAAGATATATAACAATTGCAGTATGACCTAATATAAGCCACATTCATATTTAAAGCGTTTACCTGACCACATAAGAGATCTTCCTTAGGTGCTATGAAGGCAGTACTTTTCACTAACAGTTCTTTCAAACTGTCAGCTTTAGCATAAAGTTTTTTCAGTTCATCAATATTCAACCCAAGGAAAAGCTCAGGCTCCTCTGCTGCCTTTTTAGAAAGTTTGTTTATAGGTTCTTGTTTTGGAGTGTCCATGTGTTTGAGATTTGGCTTAGTATAAGAACTAGATTCTCTGAAAGATCTCCTTCGTTCCCGGTTTGAATTAGACAGCACCTCATCATCGAAGTAGTTTTCTTCACTGTCCAAAGACAATTTATCCTGTGTAAGATCATGAAGTGATGGCTGAGGTAATGCAAATTCAGCTTCCTCTTCTGCCTGAGGTGCAATATCGGATTGTTCCTTGGTTTGAAGTGCACGAGCCTCCTTCAATTTCTGAATCTTCAGAGCATACTCATACTCCAGTTGCTGCAGTCGTTTTTTTTCTAGTGCAATCAGTTCTGCTGAATGCTTTTTTGGACTTGATGCAGGGGAGTTCTCCAATTTCAACATTTTGCTTGGCTGAAAAGAAAAAAATCCCTTTATTTCATTTTCACATTTACTGATGTATTGACAAGAGGCAAATTAAACATGGGCAAGTTATTTAACTTAAGAGTTTATAAAAGTATTTTCTAACTCTTGCCAAGAAAATGTCAAAAAACAGCAGGAAAACCACCAAAAAGTCTCCTACAAATCAACTGGCATATATGCACATTTTTCAATACAGATTACCCTACATCGTGCATAAGACTCGAAGTTCTGAGCATATTTAAAAGGTGAACTACAAGAGAAGTATCCACAGGAAAAATAAAAGCAAAAATTTGCAAAAGTAGATAGGCAAGCATATAGGCCTGGCTCTTCCATAATTTGTAAATTAACAAAAACCTCACTTCTGTGACTTTGGTAGATTAATGAGATAGTTAATGTCTACAGACAGCACTTTCCTTTCTTCACAGATAGAAAGATAACAGAATCTGTATTTGCCAAAGGAATGTCATTAAGATACATGTAAAGCTATGAACAATTTTTTCTTTTTTTAATGCTTTTTCCTCTATTGAATTCTCAAAAATAGATGAAACAAATTAGGAAGATTCCTCCAGTACTTTTGAAATGTTCTCCAGTTTTTCCCTGAAATCCCATCTGAAAGAGGTTTCCTAATCAAAATTGCTACTGCTTTTCAAGAACAACACTGTTTAAGAGCACTGCTTAACGGCAGACTTACTCCAAGATGTTCTTGTTCCAGTTTTCGTTTCCCAATTTCCTTACTTGCTACTGCTTTTGCTCGAGCAAGTTCCTCCCCATATTTTAATGCCAGAGCTTTTTTGACTGTTACTCGTTGTTGAACTTTATGAATCTGGAAAAAAACAAACAAAATAATATGTAAGTTTTCAGATACGATCAGATAATAAAATACAGTTAGAAAACACATGGGAATGAATTAATCATGTCTCCAAAGCAAGCCCACTGTCTCCAAACAATAAAGCTTCCTACTCCAAGTTTACTAGTGACAATTAACAGAAATTCAGAATTTACTTGTTCCTGAAGCTTCTTGAGAAACATCTTATTAGCATTCAAGATCTTCTCTGTTGCCTGCAGCTGTTCAGCCAGTTTGTTAATTTTATTTTCAGCAATTCGAACATTCTCTCTTTTCTTGGCTTCTTGTTGCAACAAATGTTTCAAGACAGATTCATCCTTCATCAACAGAAGTCTAGAGAGAGATAAGACATATAACTATTATCTTCAAGAGTTTTCTCTGGAAAATACCACTGCTCTATTTAGAAATTAAATTGTGTTTAGAGTGATGCTTATTGACGCTTCTAGCAATGACCTACGTGTCTCCAAATAGTCTTAACATCCATGAGACATTAAGCATTGATATTACATAAAATAATTCAGTGTCCAACTTTTCACCTAATTTGTACTGCTGAACGGGCAATACAAATGGTAAGCAAATGGCTTATCTTCGATACTCTTTTTGACATTTAGACATCCAAAAACCACATTTTTGTCGCCTTGTGTTACACAGCAACCCAATTCTTTCCTAGGCCACGTAACACCCCAAGAGATTAAAAGATGTAGCTTTAAAGAACAGTAGAGTAAGCAAAGATGAAAAATTCGATAGGTGGACCTAAGTAAAGGAAGAGGAGATGGAATTAAGTAAAGAAAGGGGGATGAACATGTTTCAATATACATCTGAACAAGTCAGTTTTCCTCACCAGTCCACACATCATAAAGTGACAATGAACACAGAAAAGTAGGATGCAAAGTACTTGTGATCTTTGCCACAGCAAAGCAAGGGTGAGAAGCATGGAAGAGGCATACTAAAAGAAAAGGTGTACAGGAAAAGCTTCAAACAGCATGCCTAATCTGCAGAAAATACTAATTCATTCATATCAAGCATATTTCATTGAAACTTGCTATCCTGCAAGTGTACCAAGCGGAGAAAAGCTTACTCATTTTTCCCTATTTCAGAGTCATTAAGAAGAACAGATAAAATTCCAGTCACTGAAAGTAAAAACAGCTGAAAACCATCACTGTGAGCAAACCTATTTACAAGTTACTAAACACCACACTTGCCTTTCAACATAGTTCTTTTTGTACAGCAACAGAATTCAAGGCTCAACAATTCAAGACAACAAAAAAACCCCCGCAAATGTTTGCTGTACTTCAGTGACTACACATTAATAAACACATATTTAGAGCTTTAATCATTCTAAGCAAACAAGGTAGGGCATGTGACAGTGAAAAAGACTCACTTGTTTCTCTTCAGCTTTGCTTCTGCTTCGGTTACTTGTTTCGTTGCTACCGCTATTCTCCCAATTCCATCAACTTCACCATCAGAATTTGCAGGGGACGAACTGTTCTTCAGGGGATCAGATTTAATTAAACGTTGCTTCTCACGACTAAAACAGACATTAAAAGCGAAGACTTTCAGTAGCTTCAACATTAATTCCTAATTGCTCTAAAACCTTCAAAATAAAAAGCAGCAGTGCAAGACTTTCAATTTAAAGAAAAAACTTTCCACAACTCCAAACATCTACTGCAAGTCAGTTTGAACCTAATGACTTCCTTCAGACTCCTACAGTTGTCCGATCAAAAACTGATGGTGGAAAGACTGTAGGTAACCGTAAGGTCTTCAAACCTCTGTTTTTCTTCTAATCACAAAAACACATTGCCAAAGAACTACAAAGAACGTACATTTTACTTTAACAACAATCAAACCAGTCTGTACCTAGCAATCTCTTCTTTTAGGAGTCTGTATTCTATCTTCTTATCTTCTGGTAGAGCCTCTGGAGTTCTCATTGGATCATTTTCTTTTTCCGATTTTGGAGGGGCCTTGATTCTTGAAGCCTTTTATAAAAAAAAAAAAAAAAATACTTCTCGTGCAAGTTTCAAATACAGCTATTAACCGTTTCTCAACACAAACTGAAAGCTGTTCAAGATTAACAAAACTTTTAACCATCTGCTTATTCTACTATTAATGAAACACGCTTTCAATTTGAACTGAAAAAATGGAATCAAAATATTCCGAGTTGTAACAGCATGATGCTATTTTAATCAAAAAAGATTTTAGTTAGCTTATGCAAATTACAATTTGATGGTTCAGATAGGAGTAATTATCTACACTTGCCCTTTTCTGATGTAACCTAATTGTTTCTTGATTCAACTCTAGAAGTTTAAATTCTGTAAACAAAGCAAAATAATTACAAAAAGAACCTATTAAATATTGATAGTTTACCTCAACATTTCTCCTTGCTTCTTTTATCATGGATTCCAGTCCTCCAAATACACTGTTCGTTGAGTTAGATGGCTCTCCATCAGACTCACTATCATCTGAATCATTTAATGTAACCACAACAGATTTGTGTTTTGGAAGCTGTAGGGAAGAAAAAAAAATATATGAAAAAGAAAAAACTACAAAGAAATAAGCAAACACGTTTATTAGAAAAGTTAAAATCCTATATTATGGCACAGGATGGTACACTAATCCCACACTGCATGAATTAAAATTTAAGAACTTTAAAAACTTAAGAACTTGCACATCTCCCCTAGCATCCATCCTTGACAATGTAACATGAAAGGTACATCAACATTTTCATCCTACTCCCAAGTACCTATAGAATATTTGTAGCTTCATGGTTATAATACATGAATCTCAAATATTTCACTCCTACAATTTCATAAATGATTTCCATCTTAAGGAGAATTATCTGACACTTACAAGCAGTTTCTGTGAACAAACTGAAGGGTAACATGGAAGCCTATCCCAGAAATGCTGTAAAGACATTCAAGACCAGGATTCTGTCACACACTTGGAATGCCTCTTGTCCCACCCACAGTTAGAGTTAGCTGACCTCACAGTGAGCCGCTCAGGCAGTTAAACTGGCAGAACACAACAGTACATGGAGAAGGCAGGCTCCAAGATTAATCACTTTTTGACAGCATTACTAATTGAATCAGCACAAAGAATGATGTAGAAACAAGGAGATTAGATTAGCCTCAGATGTTCCGAAGCTACAGTTGGAAAACAAGCAACTTCAGTTCACATTTCCAGGACTTAGTTTTCCGTCTCCCAGTATAGGTCAAGGGAATTAAATACAGATTTAAGTTTAACTTTTACATCAGTACAAGACACATCTAAAGCACACACCAAAGAAATCTCCCACTTTTAAGGGGAAAACAAAGTCCTTTCTTTCTGATATTCTCACAATAAGGACCATATCCACTACTTCTGAACGTTCTATAGCTGCAGTATCCACACCACCACAGCAGAGTGGTGCAATTCCAATTTTTACTGGTACAGCAAAACAGAACAAAGCACCAGTTCTCCCTCTCTCAATTATTCTCGGACTAGATTTCCACGTAAATCTAACTTGATCAAATTGGGCTTTCCACCCTTCACCACATCTTCAAATGTCTAATATATCACTTCCCTATCACTGGCTTTCTGGTATTCACAGACCAAAGCTGCCAAAATGGTTTTGGCACAGGGCAGCATAAACTGTCTCTAAATCTCCCCTCCATTTTTCTTCTAAGGAAAAGTTAACAGTGGGGGAGGGTCAAATCCAGGTTCTTTCCAGGTATTACAGCAATGCCTTTCATCACCACAACTTACGTGAGACATCTATTATGTTACTCAAACTGCCTGACAGCTCCCCAGTGACATACTCTCCCTCATTTTTGCACCTTCAGTTAAGCACCTCTCATTTGTGATATAATGCAGGACAATAGAATAAACGGTTATTCAAGGATTTTTTTTTGTTTGTTTCATCACACATTTAGTATTTAAACATGGATAAGAACAATTAAAAATGCAAGCAGGAGTGAAATGATTGTAGGAAAGAATAACAGGCTCAAAGATCACATGTTCCTCCAAATTGAGTAAAAATAAAATAAAAACAAAGACACCAAACACTGATAGAATCATACTGCTCATTACAGATCCTGCATGTGAAAGAGTACAAGCCAAGTTTCCTAAGATGCATTTTTCAAGGAATTGCTAACTTCTGTTCACTGCCAAAAACAGAACAGCACATTACACGGACTTCAATTTGGCACAACACAGGCAAACGCTTTTTTCTAACATGCTTCCAACAATCCAAGATGTTTGCAGACACCACAAATCAAATGCTAACTGAAGTTAGACATACTATTCAAATGAAGTGGACTGGAGCTAACGTAATGAAGTCTGCTGCTGTTAAAAAAAGAAAACACCCTCTTCCCCTCCTTAAACTTGCACTGACAGACATGCCACCTGTCACCAGTTCTGGGCTGATGCTCACATAGCTCACTGAAAAAAAAAGAAATAAGCACACTACCCAACACCAGCACCACCTCCGCAGAAGTTCTTTTCACCCCTTACAAAGTTTAGTTTTCTCATTAATGTAGAAAGTTAAATAAGAAACAGGAATGACACTCCAGATCACAGTTTATGAGGAGAGAGACCATCTGACCAGAAACAAGAGAAAGACCACCTTTTGAGGGGAAAAAGCAACTGAGGGATTACTCTGACTCAGCTACCACTGAAGGGCACACAGTTTCAGCCAGTGCTAATCTGAAAAAGGAATTAACTGAACTACATCTAGAGTGTTAGAAATCCAAGCTTCACAAACCTGAAATTTATGCAGCTTTAGCAGAGATCCGCTATATATATATATATATATATATATAGTATATACATATACACACTAGCAAGAGGCACAGAACTGGAAGCATCCTAAAGTGAACCAACACTAGTCTGGTTCCATGTAATAAACACCTGCAGCTAGAGTTCATTAGTACAGTCTCTGAACTTATTCGTTTGGTTTAACAGAAATGACAATCCTTTCTACAGTGAAAAGAGAAAGGCATTTTGCAGTTCAGATAAGCATGGGTGTGTTCTGATGCTCCCTCAAGCTGTTAAATTCTTAATTCAGCATCAAATTATTTCTAGAAGAGAACATGGATTAAAATTACTAATGATTCAAATGTTTAAATGAAGCTCCACCATTCCATCCTGTATCCCTTGTAAAAAAAAGAAAAATCTCATCTATTTGCTCTTCACCCAAACTGAACTCAACTCCAATTTGCAGTCCTGTTAAGAGAAGGCACCAATATTTCCTTACTGTGATCACTGCTCGTGGAGGCCTTGGTACTCTGACAAACTTTGTATTTTGTACCCGTGGCTGAGATACAGTATTAATACTGACAGCAGACAGATTGCTTCTTGGCACAGATTGCAAATTATCTGGAACAGGAGGGGAAGGAGGTCCACTGTTACTCGAAGTTTCCTATCAAAATAAAATAAGAATAGTCATAAAAATTGGCATAACCCACAGGTACTTTACAAGTCAAATGCAAGCATAAATATGATTGCCTAAATCATTATTTCAAGTTTGAAGACATGCGTGAAACGGACTATCCAACTATATTAGATAAAGCTTGTAACGCTGCAATAATGCCAAAACGCCATGATATTAAAACAATCACAATCTCCAAAACCATAAACCTTGCTTCTCAAAAAAACGTTCACACACACCAATCACGTTAACTTTTAGAAGTCGCAGGCCTCCCAACTTCTCTCACTCCAAGTTTGAAACAAAGTCAAGCAATAAACAGTTCTGTAGAAAATCTCCATTTCCCCCAGCATATTCAAGTTTCTGGTACTTAAGAGCTTCGTAATCCCTTCAAAAATAAACAGTAAGCTGCAAGTTACAATTCAAAGGCTATCCCTGGAGCTGGTTTTACTTTGGTTTCTCGTCGAGTGGCAGAAATTGGTTTTTAAGAAATCAGAAAAGTGACCTGCTGGGGTTTGAAGGCTACATCTGAGTTTTGGTCAAGATTGCCACCTAGAGGTTTACATTTAAAAACCAATGGAGTACCTCAGATCGGAAAGCCCGTTTGTTAGCTAGAGACTTGAGTAATTCTTCTCTTAAGAGCATCTCCTCTTCTTCTTCCTCATCTGCAAATGGAGGTTTTGGTGGCTGTTCAGGTTCTTCAGGTGGAAGAGGTGGAAGGGGTGGGGGTGGTTCAAGAGAAACACAAGAAATACCCTCCATATAAAGTTGGCTCAAGGACGGTAGAGGCTGAGTGAAAAATGAAAATAAGTTTTTGAGGCTTCTGAAGCTTACTATTTCTTTACGGTTACTCAGCAGAGGTTATTCTAAATTATTTCATGGTCTAAAATTAAACTGCTGATGATTTAGACTAAGGTCAAAGGCTGTAACTAAACGCTTGTAATAACCCTACAAAAGATGGAAACAACAAAGTTACATTTGGAAGATGAAAGTAGTGCAGATAGAACTATACGTGAAAATTCAGAACCAGAGATAGTCTAGCCACAGAAATATAGCTGATCCGACAGGTTAGGCCAATGGATTGTATCAAATTGCTTAAAAAGCAGTCCCAAAAAGGTTTTACAAGTTCATCTTGCCAACAAAATTCCACACTTCCTCACTCGAAACAATTTAGAGGGCATCAGGACAGGGAAAAATAAGTGCCTCCTTTCCTGTTGCTTTCCCAAGAAGAGTAAAAAGTGTGATACAAAGACTGATAGAAACAGCCAAAAGGCACAAAGTGTCAAAGGACTGTGACAAACTAGAGGGCTTTTTTTCCCCCTAGGTAACAAACTTATCTGCTAAGAAACCACATAGCACCCCAGTTTCAACTGAACAGAAACTATCATTTCAAAAGGAATCAAAAAGCCATCCAATAATTCATGATTAAATGTATGTTTGATAAAACTCTAGTGTTAGAAATAAGAGAAAATGAGAATTAATATTTTCAGAAACACATTCCTTTCAGGGTTACTTACTGGAATTGGAGGTGGCAGTGGCAAGGAAATCGGTGGTATTGTTGGAGGTGGATAATATCCTACTGGACACTCAAAGTAAGGAGGTTGTGCTGGAGAGGAAGCTGTAATAATAAAAAACAATTGAGCTTAAGAAATACTAAACTCATGCTTTTACTGAAACAGATTAAATGCAGCAGCAGCACATTATTTCCCTTAAAATAAACAGCACTTTGTATGTCAGCGTGAAATGCAGACAATGCATTTAATTCATAGACACGCAAAAAAGTTACATATGAAATGCAAGTACTCCCAAACAGTACTGCTGAGGTAGTAAGGGATAAATCATCCCAAGGCATATTTTCTTTACTAAGTCGGAATCTGCATTCTTAAACTACCTATCTCAGTAGAGCGACTCCTGGCTACTACGCACTAAAACCACAGTACAAATAAGGACTGACGCAGACCAAAAGTAGAGTTCACAGTGAATTCTGAAATGCAGCATTAGACATTGAGATGCTTCATCAAGCAGCGAGTCATGTAGCAGAGCACTGCTTTAGCAAATTAACATATAACGCAGATTAACAAGAATGGGAATATAAAGAGAAAATAAAGAACAGAAGATGAAAAGCAGAAGAATAAAAGTTACTAATACAGTATTTTGATTAATTGAACCCTTGCAACGCTACACCTTTCTCAGCATTTTCATACGGAACAAAAAAGCCTGAATAACTTAAAAACACCTCAGTCATTAAATATTTTAGGTTCGAAGAGATTGCTGAAGGCATTTACCCTAACACAGGGGTTTGATAGCAAACTTTAGCACTGTAAGTGATGCATCCAGTCAAGATCCAAGTATCTTTAAAGGACTGAGTTCTCACATATCAAGGCAACCTGTTTCAGTATTCAATCATTCTCTTTGTGAAAACATTCGCCACTATATCTAAAATTTCTTTTGTTACAATTTAAGCGTTTTCCCTTATCCTTCTGTTGCCAAGTCCAGACAAGTGGACTCTATTTTCTTTATAACTGCTCACAAGGTAGTTGAGGACAGAAATAAAGACCTGCCTCAGCCTTCTTAAGGCAATCTCCGCTGTTGTGGTCTCTTTTCATAAATCACATGCTTCAGTTCCCAAAAAACTTTGAGGTTCTCTGCTAGACTCATTCCAATACGTTATTAGTTTTCAACTACATGCAAGATAAAGACAAATCGGTCTCCTAAATTCTTAAGAGAGGGGAATAAGCACTTCCCTCAACCCTTGACCACTCTTGTTCAGACATTATAGCCTCAGTGCTCAAACCCAGGCTGCAGCTTGCCTTTGTCACCCAATGCCACACTGCTGACTCATGTTTCATTTAACACCCATAGTGACCCCAGGCCCTTTTCTGCAAAGCTGCCGTTTACTCACAGGCCTCAGCTTTCTATATAACTGCTTTGGAATGTTTAAAAAATAAAAATAAAAGATTTCACAGCACTGCCATGAGAAGAGCATAACATTGGACACCTTCAAATGATCACTACAGCAGAAACAGAAATGAAGTAAGAGTCATTATTAGCATGTTAGTTAGTGCCTTTTTTTTTTTTTCCCCAATGTAAGATAGTATTGCACATCATAAACCAAAATAACTGTTCATTTCCTACCTTTTAATCAATCACCTTATAAGTAACTGCAAGTCTTACCTGGAGAGTTAGTTTCACTATCTGTATCCATAGCAACTTCATCGTAATTATCATACTGATAGATGCCACCTGCACTATCCGTAGACTGTTTATCCAAAGACCATCTCAAGTCCGTATCTGAAGACTGAAAGCAACAAGAACTGTATTTTATTCAGCTGTTCTTATTTTAGAGCAAATCTATTTATAGAAAATTTTAGAGACAGGCCCTTATAACAGTCTTCTAATTACTTTATAAATACAATTTTCTCCGCTTATTGAAAAAAAAACAACAATTGAATACTAGCTTTCAATCAAATTCATTACAGGTAGTGACTATAAACAGTTTTTAATACAGAGTTCTTAGAAGTTTAAGGGGAAAGGAGGAAAGCCAACCAAGCTTATACACTCAAGCCATTTTTAATACGTATCAAGTCATTCATCTGGTAACCTCCCATGGTTACATGTTTCTTAAACACTGGAAAGGAAATAAATTCTTGATTGTTTCTGTTAAATACACCATGGTAATTAACAAGGCCGCTTAAACTACTTTTATTAGAAACAAAATTGTACACAGATAATCTTCACCAAGGCAGAATTTGCGCATTTAGTTGAAACACTTGCCAGTCATTATAAGATCAATGTTTCAGGATATGAATCTTTTATTTGTCCCGCATAAGACACATATCAAGCTAAAACATGCCAAGAGACTTAAATTTAACTAATAAATCAGAGTAGTAATTAATATTCAGAAATGAAAAGACGCAGAACAGGTTAAGTGTTACTTCATAAGACTCCTCAATTTGCATCTTTCAGAGGCATGCAGTACACCTGCTGGTAGCTTTTAGAATGTTTTAACACTTCAAGTCTCAATTTCCCCACCATTTCATAGCAGTCTTATATAAAATGAATTCAGCAGCTTCAACGACCAAAAAACCAACACCAAAGAAATAATTTTTGTTTTATTTGCAATGCACCTATGATTTAAAGGCAGAATGTGAATGATTCAAGCGCATTTTACTAGTTGCAAGAAAGGAGGAAAAAATCCTAGGAGTGCAGCAAGACCACTATTGCAGTAACTCTATCCCTCCAGAAAGCTGACACAATTCTCTCATCCTGTAATGAGGTTTGAAGTAATTATTTTTAGTGTCTGGGCATATTTAGTATCTTGATATATTAAAAAATACTACAAAGAAATTAAAGCTTGGATGACATTTTGAAAGCAGTAGGTCACTGAGGTTGTAAGCAGAAAAAGAAATTAAAAATGTGGAGACAGGATTGCAACATAAGGAAAGAAAGTAAAAAGAAGTTTGGCTAAACATCTCAAGGAGGACAACATTTTATCATTAACTTGCATGTATACAACTCATACAAAGCTTATCTTATTAAAACCAACGGGAGTGTCCACCTACGAAGGGATTAAAGCTTCGTTACCACTGGAATGCGAGGGCTGCTCCAAAAGTAATGCCTCCTATTTTATTCTGTTGTACCACGTCACAGGTGCATACTGGTGGTACAGCAGGTCAAGCCTTCCCACTAATACCCCGTTCCATGTTGTTGCCACACAACAGATGGCAGCAGAGGGGCAGCCTGACACAACGGCATCTGACACGAACGTGTGCATGAAGCAAAGGTGCATCACTGAATTCCTCCATGCAGAATAATGGCAACCGCTGACATCCTTCACCACTTGCTGAACGTTTATGGAGACTAAACAGTGTGTGTGAGCACAACGAGGCAGTGAGTGGTACATTTCAGCAGTGGCAACAGCAGGGCACCTCCGCTGGTGCAGATTTTGATCAACAAGGCAGAAAGGCTCTTGGTCATCACTTATGGTGGTGACCATGTTGAGAAAGTGTTTTGTAGCTGAGAATTTGCTCTATCAAGCAGTGCCATTGTGCTCTTTGCATCTGTTGTAGTTTCCATGAAAAGAAACAAGAGGCACTGGTATCAGTGCCATACGTACTTCGAGTTTTAAGGGGATAAGGAAGGGTTAGTGAGAGTGAAACCAGAAGGAGCATAAAGACAGGAATCAGTCATGAATCCCAAACATACCACCACATATGACAGTACAAATTCATTACCCTGCTTCTTGATCTCCTTTTCCCTCCAACGAGCTTCATAAACCGATTGTACTGCTCTTCCTGATTTGAGAGGTCCCTAATTTTTCTGATTTCTTCTTCTCTCTTTCTTCTCTCCTCTTCCTCTTCTTGTTTCCTCTGGTCTTCCTCTTTCTGACGCCTATCTTGTTCCTTTTGTTGCTGTACCTTCTTTGATGTCTTTGTCTGTTGTTTCCTCAAAGTTTGCTTGCCTTTAAGTAAAAAAAAGATATGTGATTAACTCAACTTTAACTAAATAGCTTCCCAAATCCTAGAATCTTCAGGAGCTTTGAGTAGATGAAGGCCATTCCAGAATGGTCATTCTCTGTTACTCATCATTCACTGTTTCATACAAAATACTATGTCTTTTTCAGAACACCTGTTGTAGTTTCTCATTTCAGTAACATTAACTTATTACCTGTAGAACTTGTCTTTTTTGTTGAATGTGCTTTTGCACTGGCTTTGACCTTCTGTGTTACAGTTTTCGTTTTTGTTAATTTTTCCTTGCTTTCCTTCATCACCTGTTGCTCTTTTTGTTGCCATTTTTTACTAGCAGACTGAAGTGCAAGAAGCCTAAGCTGCAATTCAGACATCTCTTCTTCCTCCTCAAGCAGTTTCTGGAGAAAAAAAAAAAGGATGAGATAAAGTCAAGAAGTGTCACTTAAGTCATTTAATAAGTGAATCTTTTTTGAAAGCCTTTTAAAAGTCTGTCTCTACATTTCTTACGAAAAGATTAAAAAACTGTTCTAATGGTGAACTGCTGCTCCTGCAGAATGAATTGCTTCTATCACTGAAATGTTTCTGGACTACAGTTTGGAAAAAAAATTGCAAGAAATACCATAAAGCAATGATACCTTATTTATAGGGGACTACTTTCTTACCTTTTCAGATGTTACATCTGAACTGCTAGGCTTCCGCGTTGATGTTTGCTCTTTGTCTTCTGCACCTTTCACAAGAAAATCATTTTGAGCAAGATGGTTCTCACAAAACAACAGAACTATATTAGAATTACATACAGAAATGAATCTATACAAATATTTTTATAAATATCATTGGTACGCTGCATAAAACAGGATTGCAATTTTAAGTATATGTGCACCTTAAAAACATTAATAGTGCATCTGATGAAATTTGCATCATCAAGATGGCATAAACCTAGGGCAAGATTTGACTCTTCAAATAATCCTCTGGTTGATATGAACTTCCCCAAGAAGCAGAGCAGAACCAATCAAGAAACAAGAAGAGAATAAGGCTTCTCGCCATCCATTAAAGCCAGCATCTTGTATCAGTTACTGCTCTGAGCATCGCAGATTCCACTGGCAGGTATGTTGAGTAACAGGTCAGTTGTTTGCAGAATGAATGCAGAATTGCAGAAAAAAAATAAGGCTCAGTGCTGCAGTAGGAATGTACTTGGTTCACTTCACACCAAATAGAATTATCCTATGAAAGCGAACAGCAAATAGTAATGCTTTTCCCATAAACATAAGTATGTTGACAAATCAATTTGTTAGACTGCCCAAAAGCCATTAACCTGTTTATTATGTTTTACATATTTACATATAGCATACACAGTGCTATATCATTTAATAAACCTAACTGGTCCTAATTAACATGATCAATGGTATTTTTAATGTATATATATATATATATATATATATACACACACATACACACAAATAGTACATTTAACATTGTAATGTACAATTATAATAGAAAACATATATATGACTACAAACAAATTCTTCAACTCTAGAAGGTCTAGACATTCAGGAAACCAGTTTGTGAAAAATGAATATTGCTGATGTCTTAATACATGCATAATTAAGTAGCATACATTTACTTGATACCCATTAATTTGGGATAATTAAAATCCAGATTTTTCCTATTTTGTAAATGTGCATTACATTGCCATAAAGGACACCATCTTGCACTGTCTGTCTGCTTTCAGATATCTTTGTCATACATTTAAGTGAGTGGTTTGCAAAAATCCAGATCTTCTTAGTACTCATACTACAATATCTATTCCCCCTATCATAAGATCAGGTATTTCCATTCTCGGTGATTCCAAACTTTGAAGGCAGATATTCTTGCAGACTTTTGCTTTTGAAATAGGCCGTTCATTCCTGCCTTGCAGCTTTCTCCTGCAAGCTACTGTTTTCTCTCTTCTTATGGTCAAAATTGATAGCCTCTGCTCCCCTACATCTCCCATTAAAAATTAAGTTCTTTCTTAAAGAATATAAGAATTTTTGTTTAATCAATGGGAAAAACACAAGGGGAAAAATACCTGGAATGACATGGTTTATCTAGTAATTATCAGTCTTCTCTAGCTCTGTGCTGGTTTTTTATTTTAAACAGCCTCTCCCTTCCAAATTCTCATACTGAAGTTGCACATGAGTTAATCATTCTTTCAGTGTTCTAGTCCTACCTTTGTTCATGTTCCTACAAATTACTCACTCCTATCCTTAGTCCATTCATTTAGCAATTTGTCTCTTCCCACTCAAATTGGTAGTTTATGCACACTGACAAATTAGCTACCACAAGATGACAAGTGACATCCATTAGCACATCCTCCAACACAGTAACCATCATGCAGCTAGATGGAGGCTCAAGTTAGAAAATTTAAGCCAACCACCTCAGTTTGCTCAACATAAAAGTAACTTCAAGGACCTTTACCAAAGGTCTTTATCTGTCAAAAAAAAGAAAGAAAACACCACGCCACAACCATGTTTCCAAGCAGTTTTGATTAATTACGTAGAAGAGGAAGGCAATACAGCAAGACTTACTGTACTTACTGTATTGCTTAAAACTAAAATACTAGTTTCAATTACACTGTTATTTAGTACAATACTTTCAAACACTTAATAAATATGATAAATTAAGGCATGCAAAAAGAACTACAACAAAACAAATGAGCTAAAACAACTTTACAGGTATTTACCTTGAGTGGATTCTGTGACTTCAGATTTCTGCGATGACTGCTTTGTTCCTTCTTTGACTTTTTTTAACTTGCTCCTCTCAGCTGGAGTGGGCAGTTTTTGTCTGAGAGGTTTCAGTTCAAATGCCTGAAAGGCCATAACCGGATTTTTCTCCTCAGGAGAAACTTCTTTTATAGCATCTGTTTTAATACTGTCGTTTTCTACTGTTATTTGGTCCTCAGTGTCCGCTGTTTTACTATCATCTTGTTGTTCATTTTCTTCCCTGTTGCTGAGAGCCAATCTTTCATCTTTGTTAATGTACTCAAGCTCCAACTGTATCTGTTTATACTTCAAGAGCAGATCCTCAAAACTTTCTTCCACAGAGTTTTCACTTTTAGAAGAATAATTCTGTTTTCTCGATGGAGACCTTCCAAAAGGTTTGGCTGAATTACCGGTTAAGAAAAGCAAGACGAGCACATATAACATTCACATAGCAAAGATGTGAACAATGACAAACAGAACTTAAATTCTGATTTAGTTCTCTCTTAAGGATAGCCTGAAAAACATCATCTGTAAATAACAGCAGCACATAAAAGATGTGTCACTGTCAGATATGGACTGACAGTGACAGCTAAAATAAACACTTTTCCTCTTATCATCAACTTAAAAGAATATCCTAAAATTCTTGAGAAGCCTTCTCTTTCTTGTAACAACTGCTGTAAAGCTGAGAAGGTTCTACAACGAGTAGGTTGAACTTCTAGAGGTCCTAACTCTAGCCCTGGCTGCCCAACTGATCATCTGAAAAAGATGGGTTTAATTCATTCCCACGGATTTTATCCTTTTATAAAATGCTAACATCTAGCCACAGCACAATTAAAGACTGCACAAACTGCAGCTCAACAAGTGAGGTAAGGCATCACATAACCAACAGCTGTGGGGAAGAAAGCATGTTGGCTAAATACTTGCTATCAAAACACTCAAAAACAACAAAAGAGGATTTAGAAGTTCAATTAGTCAGAAAAAAATTGTCAAGAAAATTTGTATCCACTGGGCACAGTTAGTCATGTTGTTAAGGGGCAGGCAGTGGAAACATTCTTCATGAGAGTCTTGTCATGAAAATCTGTTCTGCACACAGCTGCCTTTCACAGAACGTCTCAAGTTGGACAAAGACCCGTAAGAATCATCGAGTTTAACTCCTGTTTCTCCTAACTTGAAAAGCTTTCTCTTAAAGTTGAAAGCTGAATGATCTAGTAAAATAATTATCCCCAGGAAAGAAATATATGTATATATAGGATACTGAATCAAGTTTGACTCATTGAGCTTACAATATCGACACTGAACTCAAAGAAAGGTATGAGAAATGCTTTTTCACCAACATGGTGTCAATATTTTGAGTAAACCTAAAAAGCTAAAATAGGTAACATTTATCTAAGAAATCCTGAGAAGAAAGCAACTTCGTTTTCAGCTCATGGAATACACCAAGAACTTGGATATTACGCTATGTTTCACATCAAAAGATTCTTGCTGTTTATCCTATGTAAACAAATCGGTATAACAAAACATTTCCTGCTCTAACAATGCTCTCCT
Source organism: Alectoris magna (assembly GCA_030625065.1). Classification (NCBI taxonomy): domain Eukaryota; kingdom Metazoa; phylum Chordata; class Aves; order Galliformes; family Phasianidae; genus Alectoris; species Alectoris magna. Next base: position 161,965,458 of record CM060560.1, on the reverse strand, counting down.
AAGTGTCAGCACATAAATCCACAAGGCAATCAAAAATTAGAGGAGCTTTACAAATACACTGGAAATACAACCAAAATGTAAGAGCTTTGTGAAAAATAGCCACAAATTACGTAAGAATTCTGTCAAACTCACAGGTTTCTGCTTCTCACAAAACATTTGTAATTTCATGAGTCACAGGAAAATCTGAAGCTGATTAACCTATTTAACACAACTTATAAAAATAAATCTAAAAAATGATTTGATAATTTTAATACTGAAACAGTTTCTGGAGACATCTGGACTTGGGTAACAGAAGACAAAGTTCTGAAAAGTTTATTTAAGTTTGGATTAATGAAGTCGCTAGAGCTTCCAAAAAGGTATTCAATAAGAAATGTGTTTGTGGTAGCTTTGGGTTTTAGCTGTGATAGTTAATTTTCTTCATAATCATTGGTATCATGTTTATTTTGGATTTAGGAAGAAATTAGCAGTGATAACACACTGATGTTTTTGCTCCTGCTGAGCAGTGCTTACACAGAAACAAGGACGTTCCAGTTTCTCAGTCTGTCCTGCCAATGAGAAGCTGGGAGAGGACAGGACCTAGGTCAGCTGACCTACGTGGCCAAAGGGATGCTCTGTGCTACCTGGCATTGTGCTCAGCAATAAAACTGGGGGCAAACAGCCTGGGTTAAGGGGGAGTTACTGCTGCTCCAGGGCTAGCCAGGCATCAGCTGGTGGCAAGCAATCACATTTTGCACCACTTTCTTTCGTTTTTTTTTTCCTCTCCCATTTCTCTCTCAGTTTATTAAACCATCTTTATTTCAACCCTCAAGTTTTGGCCTTTTTACCTCTCTCAGTACCCTCCATCAACCCACTGGGTCACATTCCACTGGTACTTAGCTGCCTGCAAAGTTAAACCACAGCAGTGTCTCATGGATGTAGGTTTGCTGTTTTTTTTCATATATAGCTCTAGGTATAGAGTGCAAGAGTAGGTGAGCGCTATTAGAGACAGACAGGAGTGCATCAGAACATTTCTCCTGTCAACACCGGAGAGCCTACAAACTATAACCAAAAAGAGACCAACTGATGAGAAAAAAAAAGTGGAAAGGGAAGGTCAGAATTCAACAGTAAACTAAGTCATACTATGGCCCCATGTTTCAGACCCAGAACTCCACAAACTTCTATGTAGGAATTTCTACAGAAGTCTCATTCAACAACTCCACATTAAAGTTGCTAGGAATTAAAAAGATAAACCTATTAAAAGCTAATATCCAAATAAAAATAATTATTTAACTGTAAGTTATTTACTCCTATTCATTTACACTTCCACTCCTACAGAGTGCACACAAAGTAATGGTAACATGGGTAAAGAAAAAAAGCCATTGCTTGTTAGCAGACCTTCACATTTCTCACTTGCCCTGTGAAATTCCAAATATCACCCCATGCAATGAACCTCTTTGTACAGTTCATGTGAAGGTTTCTTCTGAAGTCACTTGCTAACTGCACCCCTCCTCCATTCACATCAGCAATATGGAAGTATTTCTACTTGCAGAGATACTGTAAAACCAACTCATTTAGATAGCAAAGACATGAACAATACAGAATTTATATTTTAGAGAGAAAATCATGAGCCTTCCTTAACTATTTCATTAGAACCAAATGTGACTTAAGGAGCAACAGCATTAGAAAATCATCTATAATACTTAAACACAAGACTGCATCTTACATATTAGCAATAAAAGACTTCCTTCATTTGCTCATTTCGTTTGAAAACTTAATTATCAGTTTCTGAATGGTCTCTTAAAGTGTCCAAGAAGACTCTATCAAGCACTATAAGGTCATCTGAGAATGACTAACATATCTACCCTGCAAATTACAGATTACACAGAAATTAAGCATTTTCTGGTACTTTGAGCAACACTGCAAATATCATCTATTTTCAGCACTGACACACTGTGCAACCTTGGGCAAATCACATCTTCATTCCCTGCCTCCAAGATAAGAAACAATCCTTGAATGAAGACTTATGAAGACTTAAGGAACACCCTTAGCATCACCAGATGAGATTAAGAACAGCTCTTTATCAGTAATTTACATATTCCCTCTGCATACCAAAAAAGAACGGTTGACACAGATACATAATCTTGTGTCTAAAGTAGCACAGGGATCCAATGAGCAGCTTTCAAAGCCTTATGTCCTAGCACAAGTAGGGAAAAAAAGAATCCCCGTTCTTGGAGACGAACAGCACAACCAAAAAACAAGTCACATCCTTCGACTATGGCTACAGTGGACAAAAAAATCAGCGTAAGATTCTAGAAAGCAACTTTTAACCACTAATTCTTTTGCCCAAGTTTTGCTGAGTGGTTTGTTTGTTTTTAATATCCGTGTTTTCAGGCAACTATGCAGCTGTATCAAGTCTCAGTGCCATGCTGCCCCAGAGTTACAGCTGGCATCAAAATTGGTTTTTTCTACAGTGGTTCTGGAAAATGAGAAGAGCTTTTTCCACTGCTTTTGCTATTCCTGCCCTCAATGGGAGAAAACTTTAAAACTGATGAAAACCACCTCACCAAACTTACCCAGGAGCAACCGGCTAAGAACATCTTCAAGAAACACTGGGTGTGGCTTTACATAGAAACGGGGCATTCCATGTTATCCAAACTCCCATGTAACGCACATTCTGTGCACAGAGTCCCAAGTTACATTTAATTTGAGGTTGGCTTTGGCTACACATAACCCCTGAAGGGCTATAAGTGAAAATGAAAGAAGAACAGATCCTTCATTGCCCAATAAGGGAAATTAACAAGCTTAGCGTTTTAGTTTTACAACCAAGACACTTCAATCACATACTGGCTCACTGACGCCACTTCCCAAGGCTCACTTCGGGCTAGCACAGCAGCACCTAGAATCCAACAGAGCAGGGCTTTGTTTCAGGCTACACTTTTCTCTATCCCTGATCGGGCCGGGCAGGCTGCAGGGCCGTCCCAGCGGGAACCCGGCTGCCCGCAGCCCCTGGCGGCGGGATGAGAGCCTCCCGCTACACGAGGCAGAGCCAAAGGAGCCGCGTCCCTCCCCGCGCCCTGGGCCACGTAGCACGGCGCTGACACAGCGGGCCCACCCGGCAGCGCGGGCCGCCACCCCCCGCTGAAGGAAGGATACATTTCCGAGGCGAAGGCTCCCTCCAGCCCTGGCTGCCGCTGAAGCCAGCGCAGCTTCCTCCTCCGGGCGGCCTTCCCGGCGGGTTGCCGCCCCGCTCGCCACCGCCCCGGCTCCTACCCCAGCGCCATCCGCCCCTGTAGGGCCGGCCTCGGAAGCGGAATCGGTCCAGGGCGTTGTGGCTGCGCTCCCAGAAGGAGAGCCGGGGGCCCGTCTCCGAGTGCGGCCCCGACGGCATCCGCGGCGCAGGCAGCGGCGGCGGGTGGGAGCGGAACGAGTCCTTGGGCCGGTAACCGCCGTGGCCGTGTAAGTGGCCCATCTCGGGCGGGGGCTGGTGCCGCGACCGCGGGAAGCGCCGAGAGGACGAGAGGGAGATGCCACCGCGGAGGCCGGGAGGCGGCCTGCGCCTCGAGTAGGGCCTGTTGCCCGCCAGGCCACTGCCGGGCTCGGAGCCGCCGCCGTACGGCCCGGAGCCGTTGTTGTCATCGTCGCTGATCTCGCCGTCTTCCAGCTCCCCCTCTTCCTTCGGAGAGAGCCCGCTAGAATCCAGCGCTGCCTCTGCGGGTGCGGCCTCCGCGGCCGCCATGGAGACCAGGCCAACGGCGAGGCGAGGCACAGCGAGAGCCGCGCAGCCGGTTTCGCTTCCAGCGCAAGACAGCCCCACGCCTCACCCCCTCCCCAGCCACCCACCCTGCGCGGCCCCGACCCGAACGGACCTCTCGCGAGACCACACCCTGTCCCCGCTGCCCCGTTACGCAACGACAAAAAGAACGCGAGGGCTGGAGACGACTCTCCCAAGCGCGGGACACCCTGGGTAACGTAGTTCCCAGCTCGGGACGGGGCCGATAGGGGCGGGGAAAGCCTCTGACTCAGCCAATAGTGGGGCGATGGGGGTGCGGGCGCCAATAGAAACTCGAGCCGCCATGTCGGGGGAGGAGGCCACCATCTTGTTGAGGGGATGTGTGCTGGGTGGAAAAGGAGGGTGGTGAAGTAGTTCTGAGGGGCTGTGTGGTTCGTGCAGTGATTATGCATACTTTTCTGAATCTTGAAAAGGACTGATGCTTTTCAGTGTTTTTCTTTAGCCAAGAGTGAACGGTGATTTTTTTTTTTCCAGTTAATAATGTGCTTACATAAGTGCCATGAAAAATAATCAAATCTCCCTGTATTTATGTTTTCTTTCTGTCTTTCTATCTTTGTTTCTTTCTTTCTCTGTGTATCGTTTCAACCCAACGTGAAGAATGGATGATGCCTGTGTGCTGTGAAGCCCAAAGCTATGTGCTCAAGGCCCTTTGCATCCCCTTCTTTTGACCCAAGGGGACAAATACATGACTATGAGTATGTGCTCTTTCAGTGACATGGCTTATTACAAATTCAGAGTAATAGAATCTGTATGTCACGTCCTGAACCTCTTCAATGCCTTCTATCTAAAGCAGTGCAGAATCTACTATTACAGTTTCAAAGAAGAATGATGAAAAAGCTGTTTTTTTCTTTCTGACGATCCATCATGACACAGGGATGTGCTGTTTGTGTCAATTTTATTCAGATGGCTGTAACCCATAGGAATCATGCTTAATTGGTGAGTCGCCCTGTTTTAGACATCCCGTGGTCAGCAGGTCTCCAAAGGGCTGCTAGATGAGCACAAGACCTACTGAGAGCTTTCTGAAGCAGCTGCTGGAAGCCAGGCAGGACTTAGAAAGCATTGTTAGCTTCCCCTGTCTATTTCTGATATCCAATATACTGCAGTTACAAATGTTTCAATATCACCACCTCTAGCATTGCAAAGGACAGAAATTTCCCTCCCAAGAGCTGTTTATTTGGGCATCCCAGAGCTTTGCATGTATATGGTTTCCGTTTGATTTGTACGAAGACAACTCTTAAGTGTTTTCACACAGCAGTAGATACCAATTTCAGCGTTTTGCAGAGGGGAAATGCTTACAAAACTGTAAGGAATTGGCAGAGAAGTGGCAGCTCAATGGGAAGTTAACCCCATGTGGTGTTCCTGCTCCATTCAATGCTGCTGTTTGTTTGCCCAGAATTCATCCAACAAGTGAGCTGAATTTATTCAGTGCCAGTATGTGATCTGCATTGTAAATTTTTACCTGAGGTATATAACCATCTGAAAAAGAAGATTCCTGAAAATTTCCTAGTGGTTTTGTATGTCATCTGGTATCATATGATAGCACTGTATTATGTAGTATGATATTTTATTTCAGTGATATGATATTGTCTCCTTTTTCCTCCATTATAGGGCTATGAGGCAAGCAATTTTATTTCTGATTTTCCAGGAAGAAGATGATTCCTCCACTGTATTCATCACTATTAATAAACTGATTAATTGATAATGTTCTCTACTATAAAGGGAATAAAATGGCATGAGGAAAAAAAATGTGTTGATCTGATATGTTCGGTATCTACATATTTATACAAGAGCACACAAACATTTGAAAACTGTCTTTCAGAAATAAAACATTAAGAATCTTCCACATTTATCCCATTGATAATAGATGGAGAAATTCTGTGAGGTTTTATTGCAGTTTGTAATGTAAGATGAAATCCAAAACAAGTAAATTTTCTCTTTGATGTATTTTACTTCATACATTCGAAGGATATCTAACATAGCTGCTAGAGCACCATTTTTGTTTTAAATACTGAACATATTTTCAATAAAGTCAGATGGAACAATTCAAAATATCAGAAAGCATATGTCTTAATAAAGAATTTTGAATAAAGAATATACGGAATTTGATTTTTCCTTTATCGTATTTCCTGCATATTTGCTGCACCTCTAGACACAGACAAAAAAGCATTGGGGAAATAGTATGTTTATGAAAATTAATTTCTAAAATTTGTGTGTATAAGCAGCTAAGAATGATTGAATTTTAATATATAATCCAGGTCTCTTTGCAAGACTCAGCTTGTGCAGCTGGTAACAAGTTTTGTATTTAAACACAAGCAGCAAAGATCACATGATGGTTAAATAGCTTTAGTGCAGCTAAGATGCACTTGCATATTTTACAAATGTGAACAATGACTATTAGTGCAGCAATGCTAATCCTACTAGTGTTATTTCTCTTGAAGTTTTAAATATCCCTGACATAAAACATTGCCGTATTGTTATTTTCTTGTAGTAGGTATCTCAAACTACTTGTCCAAAGCAAAATAAAATAAAATAAAAAATGAAAATACTAGAATTAGAATCAATCTTCAACGATGTTGTAGCTTCAAGCTAGATATGCCTCATTTCTGGTCCACAAAATGTTAAAAAATATATATTTTTCAAAGTTTCAGGTAAAACAAAAAAAAAAAAAAAAAAAAGGTAACGTTTACCATAGTCATTAATTGAAATTCTTTCAAACGGAGTGGAATCTTGTCATTTGGAAGCACAATCTGAGATTTAAGGATTGGGCAACATTTCCAAAAATAAAGGATATTAGATCTCCTCTAGTACTACAGTGCTAGTACAGTAGAGGATGTAGAAGAGTAGTTTGCTCTTTGTCTTCCAAGCTGACCGTTGCTTGAAGACAGGCTGGACATGAATCTGCTTGTGCAAGGTGGCATGTGACTTCCTCTGCTTTGCTTGTTTTTGTAAGCTATTTATCTCATGACCTATGAGTTTTCTTGCTTTCGTTCTTCCGATAAACCCCTCTCCCACTGGTGGTGGGGAGGTGAGTGAGCAGTTGTGTGGGTGCATAGCTGTTGGCCAGGGTCAGCCCACTGCAGCAGGACACATAGCTATATGCAGTTTATTCACGTTACCAATAAGTGCTTATTCATATTCACTGGCTTTTCCTACTCAAACTTGTGACAGTTTGAACTCTGATAATTTGTATGATTCTCCAATAAACATTCCTGGAATGAATGGAGTGCAATGCCTTTTGTTTGATTGTTTGTTTTCTTCTTGGTAGTCAATAATTGTAATTTTAAATATGATGGGCACCATGTGAATAATGAGGATTAGGTTTTCTTCTAATTTAGGAAAACATGAACTGGCTAAAAACTCGGTTTGGGGGATGGGTGAGGGCAGAGTATGTGACTGTTAAATGTTTCTTTCATAAGGTTTGGGGTCTTACATTTTATGATGAAGGGATTCTACAGAAAGATTTGAACATTGTATTGATTGTGTGTGAATTTCTGAGGATTAAGAGGTTGATCCATAATTTGGCACTATGCAAACTGCACAATTTCACATTGCTTTGTAGTTCTGTTCCTAGCATACTTCTGTATTGTGTGTTTTCAGTTTATGTATTTATTTAAGCAGACAGCTATGTGAAGAAATCTTCCTGAGATGGAAGTGGCTTAGAGGCTTATACCTAAGAAGGAATATCCAATTTCAAAATGATCATTAATTGTAAACAAGTTCTTACTGAATGCAATTAATACCTTCAAAATACATGCAAAATGCAAAAAGAGAAGAAGAAGGCATAGCTGCACATCCAAGCAAACTATATTAAAGGCCTTAAGAAATTTTCCTTTGTAAGAGTTGAAAATACAAGATAAAACACGAGATATTTATATACAATATGAGATAAAAATGAGATAGTTTACAAAAGACTATAAAAGCTTTTCAAATCAGAGAGTAGACTATAATCTTTGCCTGTTTTGCTGAATTAATATTAAAAATGAATCAGCCACATTGGTACTCACTCAGTGACAACAAATCTGTTTCTGGGGACTTAAATTATTCACTGCCTAGCAGTTACTAATGAAGACTTCTTTAAAATGTAAGGATATCAAGGTTGTCACATGAGGTAATAACAGTGCCCGGTGGATGAGCTGCAAGGTCAGTCTTTCACTAAGTGTAGACAAGAAGATTTTTTCTTTTGGAAGAGGCTTTATTATTAGGAACAGAGAATAGTTACTGCAGATAACTTTAAATGGAACACACATATTCCAGTAGCAGTTAACTTCTTCTAGTGATATGTTCCTAAAAAGAATTCCACTTGCCTCCAGAGAACATAATGCTTTATCATGTTCCTTTATCATGAAATCAACAACTGAGGAACTCATTGGCATTTGAGACTCTAAACAAGCTTCTCTGTAAGGACTCGTAGAAATGAACGACATGCAAACAAGGTCAGAAACTGAACTGTAGAACTCATGCCGTCATTAAGGAAAAGACAACTTCAGCTGAGTTTGTATTGTACTTGAACCTAGTACATCTAAGTTAACACCAAAGACCCTAGTGAGTGTGTAAAGAATTTTTTTGCCCTGTACAGGGATGAATGGCATTCCTTAATTCTTCAGATTGTATGCATGTGTAATCATGGTTGATCTAAACACAGAGCTAGAGATATCCTATAGCGTTTTTATTCATTTGCCATCTTAACATAGGCATGTATATATATATATATATATTTTTTTTTTTTGCTGAAGTATCTTGGAGTGAGATTCCTCTTCAGATAAAAGATTAAGAGAATTGTTATTTATGGCACATGGATGCTACAGTCGATGTCATATTTGTACTAGATGACAGGTCTTATGTCTGCAGTCTTTTTTCTTGAGTACTTCCAAAATACTTGAAAGAGATAATCTGAAACTAACAGTGCAAATTAGCATGTTTTTAAAGAGTAAAATCAAGTGTAGCTTTTCTATCAAATGTAAATACTGCCATGGGCTGCATGCAAAATGTCGGATCGAGAAAGAAGTGAAAAAAATAAACCACACATTAACTTCATGTGAGACCTTTTTTTTTATGAGGCAGGTGAAACTGTGCTGCAGCACTTTCATCGACATGAACATCCAGTATCTTTGTTAAAAGCACGATGGAAATGATTAGAAGCAATACACTGAGGTGTTCTACATTTTTTATCAGTTCTCAACATTCCCCAATATGAACATTTTTTAAGTAATATTTCCTACAGCATGTACTCAGAGCAAAGGATGACAAAACTGGTCTCGGACACAAGTCATAAGTTGGCTGTTACAATGACAACAGGAGCCCTCATCTGTAAGTTTTTTTTGTTTGGATGGAGGGAATGATGAGTTATAAGACAGTAGTTGTTTATTTGTACCGGTCATGGCAACAGAGTTGATAAGAATAAATAACACTTGACTGGGAAAGAAAGTTTTCTTCTTTACTCGCTCTTCAGAATTGTATTTCTGGGTGATTGAGAATGCCTATCTTCAGCTTGGGAACAAAGGGCTTGTCATTTCACTTTATATAACTTCCATATATTATGTAAGTAGTAATTTCTCAAGTGCAAAAACTGCAGAACGTATCACCCCACTTTTCGTTTATTATAACAAAATGCTTTTCAACTAAGTCACTCTTTCCCTGGTGTCACAGAATTAACACAGCCTATTTTGCAGATTTAGGTCGGGCAGAAGTGAGTTATTTCTATAGCTATGGGAGACAGCACAGAGTGACAGACAGGGTTCAGTCCTCTATCAGTATGAACTTAAAAATATAAACATTTACAGCAGATACAATCAGTTTTGTAAAGGGACTGATATGGCAAAGCAGCATCTGTGCAGGAGAAGACTTTGGCACAGCAACTGTGCCAGTGTGTTCCTCATGACTCAGTCTGCAGCCCTGTGGTCTCAACACATCCCTGTTCAGCTTGCCTGTCCTGTGACACTGCTGTGCCCTTGACAAACTTTTAGGCACAGGGAGCCTGCTGTCACCTTCCCTCTTTGAGATTTTATTCTCCTGCTATTCTGAGAGACCTTTAGTGTGCTACAGACAAGACAAAGGCATCATGGCTCTTCTAATGAAGACCCTGCTGTCTTACCGTCTGTCCTCGCCTGTAGAGTTAGGTGTCCAGCATCATCAACTTTTGGATTTCACCTTCCCTTTCCACCTCTGTTTACTACATGAATCCTGTTTGCAAGGCTGGGATTAGTATGGTTACAGCAGTAACTGTGCATTTCTTAATACTGTAAATACAGTTCAACCAACAATGGTGATAAGAATAAAATACTGTACAATGTATTTTCACCTAGAAACCCTAACTTTTTAAATGTTTACAGAGCAGTTCCACAACCTCCAATTATTGGATTGCTCTGCTTTGGCTGTCTCTTTTTTAATGTGTACACTCAAATCCCAGATGGTCTCAAAATTGCCTGGGATATAGGTAAGACAGTGCATGTTTCACCCCTATGAGCCAGCGTAACGCCAAGTTTTGTCCTGTTTTGACTGCACAATATCAGACATTTCAGTCCCTATGTGGTAAAAAGGATCCATAGTGTTAATGACAATTTGCTTTAAATAATAGCTGGCAAATTACTATTCTTTTAGTGGTTTTTGCCACCTCGTGCATGGGAAGCATCACAGCCCAACAATTTTCGTGTTCTGAGATAGCTCACATTTTCTGATAATATTCAGAAGGGAGAGAAAAAAAGTGTTGAATATCTGGGGTTATTATATAACATGATCCAAACCAGTCTTGTCGGAGCTAGGGTATGCAAATATACCTTGAATAGCATGGGCTTTTATGGAAGCAGGTATAGAAGATGAGTTGAAATCAGTTCTGTGAGTTGTCAAATAACTTAATACTGTTCTAAAAATTCGCAGTTTGGGTATGATTACTGTGCCCCATGTAGCATGTTGCATTTGCTTTCAAGTAGCAACTGTTCTCAGGAGCATCCAGTCCCAGGTGGAAGGGAGAGTTGGAGCTTCACACTTACACGTAATGGATTGACTTGGATCAGGTCCACTTACTGTCATCAGATAATCTCGGACAAGCAATTGCTGCCCTGTGGGGATTCCAATCTGATCTTTTAACTAATAAATTGCATGCTATAGGACATACGGGGACAACTTAATTACAGTGGTGAGAAACACTGAAACACACCCAACATTTTGCAATATCTGAGTCATTCTTGTAATGATAAGCCAACTCAAGGGTATCTTTGTAGTTCACATGGTGATACAATGACTTTCAACTTTCACAGGACCGTGCTCTGGGTTCCTTTCTGTAGATCTTCAGTTGTCTGCCCATCATCTCAGTGTAGGCTCAAGCCTGGGCTCGCAAGAGTGGTGCGGTTCAGAGCCAGGTTCTGGAAGGGCTTCTTTTACTGGCAAGTTCACACACATTTCATTAGAACCTTCTAATAATTCATTATAACATCATCAATCATGTGTAGCTTGGGTAGATGCAGTAGCTTAGGTGCTTAGGTGGGGTATGCAGTAACCTAAGGCAATAGTGGATGTTTTTTATTCACAGTGCTCTTGACACCATGGTAGAGATCTGGCCATTTAAGAACAGTTACTTCACAAATTTGGGGCACTTTATTTAAATCAAAATTCTTCCTTTGGACAGCTCCAGAGTGTAAATGCTCTTAGATTTCTGAAGCTTTACAGACCACCTGAAAAACTTGTTTCGTGAACTGAGTCCCTCGGTCACTGTGTAGTGTATAGGGTATGCCAAATCAAAGAATCAAACCAATAGTTCCTTGGTGACAGCAGTTGTATCTTCATGTCCACATTGAGTCAACTCTACCTGGCCTCTACCCATCAGAAGAACCTGTTTATGTAGTTACAGCACTTGGTTACCTGTATAAAACCCACTTAGAAATTCACAACAGGACACCATTGTTTTAGGTGTGCAGCAACTTTGGTTTGGACCATTTGCAAACCAACTTTCTGTACTGCTGCAGTCAACCTCCTTTTGTGAGTGTGACCCACCACGTGGGTCACACCAGCAAGAGAGGGGAAGGGAGCCTCAGATGCAGTACAGCCACTGTCCTGGGACTGACACAAGGAACTGAGGTGTGACTGGTACCTCTGCCCAAGCCAGCCATCATTTTCATCTCCTGGGTCCAGTTCCTGTAAAATAAGGCAGTATTGAAGGAAAAGCGGGTGGATTATGACTGCATTCTGTAGGGGGATATCTCTGAGATCATAGATTCATAGAATGGCTTAGGTTGGAAGGGACCTTAAAGACCACCCAGTTCCAAACCTCCACCATATGCAGTGTTGTCACCCAGCAGATCAGGCTGCCCAGGGCCCCATCCAACCTGGTCCTACACATCTCAAGGGATGGGTCATCCACAGCTTCTTTGGGCAACCTGTACCAGTGCTTCACCATCCCCTGAGTGAAGAATCTCCTCCTAACATCTAACCTAAATCTCCCTCTTTCAGTTTAAAGCCACCCCCAATCCCCGCCCCCAACCCAACCCCCCTTGTCAGACCACATAAAAAGTCAGTCCCCTTCCTGCTTATTAGCTCCCTTCAAGTACTGCAAGGCTGCAGTGAAGTCTCCCTGGAGCCTTCAAAACAAGCCCCAGTATCTGGAATTGTTCTGGCACAGTACAGCATTCACATGCATCTTCATTGCAAGAGGCAGCTCACAATGCTGTGGTGTTAAGGATGAAACAGCAAACAAGAAATGCTGGCTGAAAACTGGAATAATATTTGTTCTCACTTAACCACAATTTGTAAATATGCTGGGCATTCCATTTTAAATGGAGGGATGTAACAAGGTGAGAAATAGCAAGAATTAAGAATGCAGGATCAGAATATTTGGGTGGTTTTTTTCAATCACAAAACAAACAAACAAAAAAAAGCAGCAGCATCAGCTGATCTATTTAGTGTAGGGTTTTGTTGTTGTTGTTGTTTTGTTTTGTTTTGTTTGTGTTTGTTTCCTTTAGATGTCTTTTCCTAACAGTTGAAAAACACATCCCGCTGGACCTGGTCCACCAGCCTGCCTGAATATTTATACTCAGAAATTCATACTATTAAACATATCAACATTTATACTATTAAACATATTAAAGATGCCAAATTTCCAAAAATAAATTAGTTACAAAAGTTATAATACAGAATGGATTATGCATGATGCTTTTCAGTTTGTGCCTGTAAAAAATGTTGGGATTGCATTTCTGGAAAACTGAATCCATATGTAGAAGGTATAACATGACCCTTAGTGCCAGGACAATGAGCTTGACTTGCAGCACTTCACTGTTATTCTTCAGCTTATTCTAAATGGTGAAAATGCTGGAAAATTAAAGAATTTCAAGTGCTTTGTCTAGCTCTAAACACCTGTTGTTTGCACTGTCTTCAGGAAAGCTGAGGAACCTTCACTTGGCAGAATGCATCTTTAAAACTGCAAGAAAATACAAGATAGGGATTGTATTCACAAAGGCATTAACTTAAAGTACAGAAGGCTAATATTTGACTTTGTACTGCTGAACAGGGTGGCAGGGGTCCAGACCCTGGCCTCAAGGCCAGTTTGTGCTTAGGACTACCCCAGTCTCTGGGGGATCTCCTAGAAACAGCTGGTTGGAGCAGTCCAAGTGCAGTTGGAGAATAAACTTGCAATTAAGTAATGTGTGGATTATGGAGAGGTCAAGTGCCTGAGCTGCTTCAGAGCCCTGTTTGTTTATTTAGCAGTATAAAGTTGTCGCCAAGGTCGTCTTTCTTGGTTAACATACAAAGAAAAATGCCTCTACCAGTTGTTTCAGTTCAATCAGTGTTAGCTGACTGCAGAGGGAGCAAACAAAAAAGAAATCTTCTTGCTTTAATTAATAGGAAGAGAGTGGCTTCTATAGTCTAAACTTGAATTTTGTACGTGCATCACGAGTGTCCTAAGACATGAATCAGCGACCATCATAACGGGTGGCTTTTAGTTGTATAGTGAGTTTTTCATTACTAGTTGCACTCAGGATCTTGGACGCAAGCACTTATTTAAAAGTGCATCTGTGTGGTAGTGCTGACTCTGTACTGCAAATTCTTAAATTGCAAGAGAGAAATCTGAAGCCTTTGACAAAACATCTTTTGAGTTTGAATTTTTAGGCAAAAAAAAAAAAAAAGTGGTTTCTAATTTAACACAAATACTTTGTTCACGAAGACTGGGTCAGCTCCAGCTTACGACTAAATCAGTAGCTGATACAAGAGAAATTAAATATATGAAGTAAATTCCAGATAGGTTAATGGACTCACAGGTTGGGAGCTCAAAGCATTAAAGCAGGCTGACTGAAATCTCAAGACAGAGGAATGCAAAATATATGTAAAAAAAAATCATGATCTACTAAAATAACCAAGGATGTTAACTATATTCACATTCTATTGTCTTTAGATTTATTCTGATTAGGCTTTGTTTGAATTCAATTCATTTTCCTTTCTGCATACATATTATCCAGTGCTTACATCATCAAGAAAAATATGCCAAGTGGGGAAAAACTTGGCAGCCATGAGCAAATCTCTTGTTGTTATGGTGATGTCCCAAACTTCCAAAAACTGAAGTATCTTATATCTATGTGGAAAAGCAGAACACCAAGTTTTGTTTATCTTTGTTATGACAATGCTAGAGAGTATATGCAGACTCTTTTCACAAACTAAGAATGTACTTATTGTGGGCAATAAGCACAGCAAGTCAAAACCACAACCTTTTCTGAGATAAAAACAATGGCACCTTAAGTGTTTGGCACAGTGATAGGGCACTGCAACTTCAATACCAATTTATGACACTGGGTGGATCTCTGAATTCAGAAGAACAAGAAAAGAAACCCTTTTCTTGACACTGTCTTGGTGGGAGAGCTGTGAGTTGGGCTCCACCCCATTAGTTAGCTTCTTGATTTCTCTACTTCTAATCTGCTTCGTGGCAGGGCATGCTGCTGTGGCATCGCTGCTGTTTGTGGCTGAAAGAATGTGGCTAAATTATCATAATAAAGCAGAATAGACAGTTGAATGTTCCTTCTGATAAGACTTGTATAAAGTGTTGGGAATCTGCAATTCTTTGTCACAGAATTTGAGTTTGTCTTGCTTTTTAAACTTTTGTTCTCTACTTTTTTTTTTTTTTTTTTTTTTTTCAGAAAATCATGACATTTCTTAAATAATTATCCAATTTCTATAGTGAAAACGTTTTCAGACCTAGGAATGTTTTAAGTTAGATATCCAGGTGTTTGTCCCAAGAGGGTGAAAACCCTGCACTGACAAAATTCTACTGTATTCTCATATGTAAAGTATTTCTTGTTCATTATTGAGGTGTATATTATATTTCCTGCAATCCGGCTTGTTGCCTCAGAGAACTTATGTTTTCATCTATCTGCAAAATGGAGCTAAATCTGTGCAGCACATAACATTCATCTGGTTTAACAG
The DNA here is from genome assembly GCA_030625065.1 of Alectoris magna. Lineage (NCBI taxonomy): Eukaryota > Metazoa > Chordata > Aves > Galliformes > Phasianidae > Alectoris > Alectoris magna. The sequence goes on along the minus strand of CM060560.1, from coordinate 161,950,289 downwards.
GAAACTGAACAACTGTCCAGGTATAATGCAACATATAATTATTGAGATGTACGCTAGATGTACATAATTTACAAGCTACTGTAAGTCTAAGAATTAGTTTTGAATTTGTATTCTAATCTTTCTATCCTTATAGCAATGTTGCACTGTAGGGAAGAGAAATAGTCCACTTTAAAAACATATTGGACACCACTGTTGTCCATAGTACTTTTAATAGGCTACTACTAACATGTAAGGTTTCCTGTGTCCTGAGACTAAATTAACATAATGTTTCTACAGTATCTGAAGTGTGTGGAAGTCTTCACAGTGCTGTGCATTTGAATCTAGGTGCACTCCTCAGGTGGATAATCCTCTTGAGAATTTTCCTTGCAGTTTCTTTGCTAGTTACGGAGGCTAAGCACTGAAGCACAGTCATGGATTTTATTGAAGGATCCAGTGACTCTGGTTAGGGTTCACAGCATTTTTTACAAATGTTTAAGAGAACAAATGTTTAATATAATGTTTCATTGTGTATGAAAAAAAAAAATCTAGCGGATATCTGGTTTTGTGTGGTTCTTGATTCACTTTCTCATGTGCCCTGGACGAACACCATTATTCCCTTCCCTTTAACTTTGCTGGAACTTGATGTTAGTGAAGCTCTTTTAACCTCTTATAATTTAACTGCTACAGAAATGCAAAATATGTAATTCAAAGAGAGGGAACAACCTCAGTACTTACTCTGTATCTTTATAACTGATGCTCCTGCTTCTCAGATGCAGTATAACATTCATAGTTTTATACCAGTATTGTCTTCACATCATAAATCATTCAGTTTAAAATTCAGATTGCTTTTGATACTAGATTTTCTGCTAATCCATGCTTTAATAACCTGAAGCAGTGAAATAAAGCTGCTTTGAAGTTGATTTATGAGGCATTTTGCATGCTCCACTAGATTTTATATAACGGATTATGCATTTAGCAGAAGAATATATAACTGCAGAAAAGAGTTTAGAAAGCTATTTTTCTGTATTTCCCTAGTCAGAACTGAATTTTGTACATAAACGGTAACATCTGTTGTGTTAATCAACTGAAAGAAATATAAATGAAGATCACATTCAATTATGTATGAAATGATTACTACCTTTTTTTTTTTTTTTTTCAATCAGAACTACCAGAAACACATCCGTATTCATCATGTAATTTAACTGAAATGAACTTACTCATCACTGAAAACATGAATTGTACCACTTTCATCCATGCATCTAAAATCAGTCCAAATTGCAATGGCTTAGGCAGCTGAAGCGAACTAGCAGGGACAGCACCTTAGTCATCTGTGCTTCTCTGCTGTGTGTCTATCAGCTCAGTAAAAGCTGGATTTTGGCCAACTGCTGGTCTGTCTAGTATCTGAGCATAACTCATCCTCTGGTTTGAAGGAGATACAAGGCAAGGGTAACGCAAAACCCAGGGCTTTTCTGATTTATCACTCTGAAAGAAAAGTTGTTACTAAGAAAAAATATCCACTTTCTATATTAATTTCTCAGGAGCAATTAAAAAAAAAAAAGTGGAAATTTAATAAGGGACATGAAGCAAAAAAAAAAAAAAAATCAGGGTTTGAGAGCCATTCTCTTCTTTAATCAAACAGCAGTTTTCACTTTTTGCTTTTAAAATAGTAATTAGCAAGAAAATACATCAGCCTGATGGTGTTAACAGCATCTGCCTTGAGATTTTGGGTCAGATCTGCACGTTGTGTAACACACTACATCTTCACTGACTTGAACAGCATTGAAGCCGTAAATGGTTCATGCTAGAATTTATGTAATTCTCTGGTTTGTTACAAAAGCATCCTGCCATCTTTTACATAGAAAAGGCAGAATCACTTGCTTGGAGCAACTGAAATAATGTTGGAAAAGATGAGTAGAAGATACGAAGTTGTACCCTGACTGGAGAACTGGCAACTGAAGCATTACCACCTATTAACTATGCTGGCGGTTACCCCTACTAAAGCTCATGGTGCAGTTGAGTGCAGTTTTATCTCAGAAGAAAAAAACAGCACGATAAGCAACTGCTTGAAATATCTTAGTCACATGGATGCTGTGTTTTGGTATTTCAAGGAAAATACAGTTTATCGTCTTATCAAGGAGATTATCTTTGGAATGTAAGTTGCATATTTCCCTGTTGCTCTTCACCTGCAAATGACATGTAGATTGGTATAATTTTTAGCCTCTAGCATGAAACATACATAAATCCACCAAATAGTTGGACTTGACAGCCTGTTGGTGTGGTTTCTCTATGGGGAAGAAGTGTTTAGGAATTTTACAATTTTTATTTTTTTTTTTTTCATTTGGGGAAGTTCTGTTGAACTGACATGAAAACATATTCTGTTCAGCTAATTTTCTGTTGGCTCCTCATTCAGGACAGAATGTAGAAAAAAAACTCATATAATACAGATATCCCTTAGAAGATATAGCAGTCTGGTGGTTTGAGTAGTCAAATAAATACAGTAAACCCAGTTTCAAATGTTTGTCTCTCACATTCTTGGAGATTTATAAACTTAAATCATCTGGAGGTGAATGCACTTGATTTGAAATTTTTGATAGACATGTCATGCCTATAGTCTAAAATCTTTTTTGTGCCAAAGTATGCTGGAGCCTCTACTTTGCATTTGTTCATCCAATCATTATCACTTCTCCATTCCTACCAATGTTTTTCTTCTTGCTGGCATCATTCAGGAAAGTTCTTCCTGTCTCCTTTTCTGCCTGAGGGTTCTTCCCATGCTCAAGTCCATCTCCACTAGAGTTTCCCAGGGATTCTGCCTGCCACTGTGAAAAAACAGTGTTTTTTGTTGTTGTTGTTGTTGTTGTTGTTTTTTTTTTTTGCCATTTTCTTTTCTTTGCCTTCAATTTATTTTTACTTGAAGCCACCAAGTTTATATGTTTATATGAAGACCCAGTTCAACAATTTAATAGCTCCTATCTGCCTCTCCTCTGGACAGAATTGCCAAAGGTTTCTCCTATAGACTACAGCTTATGTTCACAAAGGTACTTAGGCACTCGGTTTCAACTCAAATGAGCAGGACCTTGGCAAACCTGTGAGAATTCAGGACTAGTTAGTAATAATGTGGAGAACAATATTTTTATTATCACTATGTATCTAGATTTAGGTTTAAATTGTCCCCACTTCCCCATTCTCTCTTATAAATGACTTTAGATGTGGAAGAAACCTTGTCATCTTAAATCATCTTAGAATCTCCAATTCTACTAAATACCTGAGAGGTAAATGTGATATAGTTCTTCTGAAAATCTAACAGTGTGATCTATGCAGGAAAACATATGTGCCTAGATCCATCACTTCTACACTTTGCCTAAACAGATCAAACTGCTAATTTGAATCATTATATATGACAAGTTACACCCACTTGTGTTGAGGCAGAAGTGGAAGGACAAGTTTTCACAGGCTAAAAATGTATTTATCTTAGTTATCTTGTATCATTTTAAAATTATCTGAATCTAAAAGCCAGGCACTCCTCTTCCCTTGCATAGATATTATTCCGTCAACACAGACTACACCATTCCTAGCAAGGTGATACAGAGCAACAGGGCAGCTTTAAGCCATTCCCATGGTTGTTCTTATCCACCACATGTTGGTATTCCTTTCTCAAAGCAGTTTTTATGTCCATAAGATAGGTACTTCCTGGAGGATCCTAACCTCCCCAGTCCCCTAGAGATGAGCTCCAGGTGCGCTTGACCCCCTCATGTGTTCTGCACCATCCCGAAGTCCTGTCCTCTCTACCTAGCACCTTGAATTCCAGAGGTGTGTGCCTTGGGCTAGACCGTGGATAAAAACAAGGATCCCCTCAACACTCTCATTTCTGGGGAACCTGAAAGGACCAAAGGACAGAATAAGTTGACTGATGTGAACTCAGAAATATTGTTCAAGCAAAAAGTGTTTCAAGGATGGCCTTGAATACATTGATTACTGCTTTGGTCACAGTGGACTTGTCTATCCAATACTGGTTAGACACTGGTTAGTAGTGGGTGATTCCTAAATTTTTGTGAAAAGATGGTAAAGAAACAGAGCCAGCTCAAGGACACTCTTCAAGCAGTGCCCTTCCACATCTGAAAGTTTTGCACCCACTGTTGCTTATCCCATCTGTTATGACTATGCAGTTCCACAAGCTTGAGATCATCTCTTGCCACCATTAATTTCTACTCAACTATGTGCTGCGTCTGATGCACGGACTCAGATGTGAACGATCCAAATCGTTTATTACAAGTTCTCACATCACATCTTTACAAGTTTTCTTTTCCTAGCTTTTCCATTCGCCCCTGCATGTCAGCAGAACATTCCTCAAACACTCTTCAACCGTTCATACGGGCGCTTATCCAATCAGAGCCGTGAGCTGTTCCTTCTTCTAGAGGTGTCCCTGGCTCTCGTGCTGTTTATCTTGCTCCACAGCTGCTGCTCTGTACAGTCCTTCTTGTATTCCCACAACTATGAACAGAGCAGCTGGAGCACTGAGCTCTTCTTCCTCAGTGAAAAGGACATGTGAGAGGACTAGAGGGCACTTTGTTCATGGCGTCCTCCTAGCATTGCTGCTACAGGTGCTTTGTTAAGTTTACTATTCTTTTGCAATTCTTCCTTGTGGTGTATGCTGTTCAGAGTTGGAGAGAGGAGGTAGATTACATAGCATAAACCCTTGTTTCACTCTGAGATGGCACAAGTAATAACACTGAAAGGGCTTTGATGTGTTTGTTTTTGTTTTTTTCTTTTTTAATATGAGTGATAAAGTAGATAAAGACAAACTAATCACATAGTAAAAAGTAGGTCATGTGCAATAAGCATTTCCACCGCCAAAAAAAGGGCAATTTTGCTGCATCACTTCAATATATAAAGTTATCCTGGAATATACAGCAGTTTCCGGGCATGTTATGCCATAATAAATTGTGTTCGGCTGAGTAAATGAGAAAACAGAATGAGCAGAAAACTATCTCTGAAAGTATCCAAGAATCTCAGAGATGAGACAGTATAGACCTGATTTCATCTAATCAAAGAAACTGAAACAAACTGATCACTACTCATGAAGCGTAAGTTTTAAAACAATAAAAGATGCTCACAGAATCATTGTCAGTTTGGGAGAACTGTACGAGAACATTATGTAGATGTGCAAAAAGAATGCATAGGACAATCTTTTGTTAAGGTTCATAGACTATCTGTGATCAAGATAGGGAATAGTAAACTCTTCATCATTTCTTGCTTCATAGTCCACAAACTAAATTCTTCTATTAATATTTTTTTTCTATAGTGTTAATCAATGACATTTTTGACTGCCTCAGATATGTTATGAATTCAGCTGAATATCAACTTTTGTGGTTTGAAAACAGCTGTTCTCAATTTAATCAATATTTCCAAAGGTGACTATTAATTTTAAGTGCTCTACTTGAGGCAGAAATAAACCAGTAGCATTATACCATTCCTTCTGTTTTCTATAGACATTATCAGCACAAAATTTTACCATTTTACTACCTTTAACAGCAGTGAATACTATTTAAGGGCCTTGGAAGTGGCCATACCTAGAAAGATGTTTCCACTTCGTTATCTTGTATATGTAATAGCATTTTGTATTCAAACAGTTTTTTGTTATTGAAAAGACAAAGGTAGCAAAGATTAATAACAAACGTTTCTATTATTATTTAAGTTTCAAGCTATAATATTCATAATCAATTCTATTGAGAACATAGAATCAACCAAGAAACAGAAGTGATAATCCCTTCAATAAGAAACATATACTGGAATTTTTGTGTAAAAAAATCCAAGATGATCCACAGGGGGAGTTCTTTTTTGTTGTTATATAAGACAAGCAATACTTGCCTCCAAACATTTTAATAATGTTAATGTATAAAATTTTAATGTAAGCTTTCAAAAAACAGTGACCAGCTCCCTTTATTGTTAGTCTTTACTACGAACAATAATTCTTATCCTATTAAAAAGACTACTGAGGGAGGCACAAATGATTATTCCATGGTCAGATTAGCATTTTCTATTAAACATATATCCCTAGGAAAAAAAGAATAACATGATAAAAACAGAGCCCTCACGAACAGGAATAATACTTAAGCAGAGAAGAGAAATGGAGACTACCATCTTAAAGAGAGAGAAAAGAGGCAGAAAAGCAAGGAAGAGCAGAACGGTTGTTTCATGAAACTTTGGAAATGTTATACACCAAATCCACTGAAGTCTAATACATTCATGAGAATGAATGCAAAAGAGTTAATTTTAATTGGCGTGTTATATATAGTAACATGCTATTATCTTCACTTTATCATGTTGCCTCAGCTCACCTCACATTCCTGCCTCCTATTAAATCACCATGATTATTTTTAATTCTAGACTCTGTGCTGGTTGTCTTTCATATCCTACAGTTCTCTGTACAAATATCCAGGCTGCTTATAATGACACTATACTGTTTTTAGATTTAAACTTCTCAGATTTTTCTTACTTCAAGTATGTAGTTGTATGTGAAAGTGTAGGGAGAAACTTCCACGCAGTAGCTACTTGTTGTTTTTAAATTCACAAGCTTTTCAGCCACAAAGTCAACATTACTCTTGCAGTGGTTGCTACAGAATTCATAATTGGAGTCACTTTGTTCATGTCAGGCACTTAGAGCTGTTTTGCTTTTCTTCCTCTTGTAAAACTCCAACAGCAGAAGCACCTGAGGCTTTAAGCCAAGCTGTGATGTCTGTGGATAAGCCAGGACAACATTCTGGCATGTCTCTCTAAAGTGGCTCCGGTGCTTAACTCAGGTATGGGAGCATTGCAGGAAGCTGAAGGATCTTCCGCAAACATGCCTCCTCTTTGCATTAGTGTGCGGGTTGTGATTCATCATGGCCACATGGTTGTACAGTCTCGCCAGTATAAGGCTGGGCCGTATGATTCCTGTAAGAGCCTCTGTCCCTCCACCAGAAATTCCAGTATCCAGTCTCTGTTACAAGCTGGAAAACAAAAACTAAGCAATAAATTAAATAGAGCAATATTGCATTTAAGGGCTATTCGAATAAACACATTCAAAAAACATATTGGAGTTGATTACCACTAAACAGCCCCCAGTCTAAGTTGAGTTGGTAAAAAAATTCAGTTACTTAGGTTATAGAAGGAAAATCTAAACAACATATAAGAGTTATCCTTCAAAAGGTGTCCTGGTCTCACAAAGCATCTCACAGCTACTCAGCCCAGGATTTCAGACACATTTCTCAAATGGAGGTTTAATGAAAATTTTGGAGATAAGAATCATAGAATCATAGAATGGCTTAGGTTGGAAGGGACATTAAAGATCATTCAGTTCCAACTCTGTGCCATGGGCAGGGCTGCCACACAACAGATCAGGCTGCATGGGGTCCCATTCAACCTGGCCTCAAACACCTCCAAGGATGGGACATCCACAGTTTCTCTGGGCAAACTCTTCCAGTACCTCACTACTCTCTTGAGTAAAGAATTTATTCCTAACATCTAACCTAAATCTCCCCTCTTTTAGTTTAAAGCCATTCCCCCTTGTCAGATCGTGTAAAAGGTCAGTCCCTCTCCTGCTTATAAACTCCCTTCAAGTACTGGAAGATGGAAGACCAAATACACCCGAGTTAGTTCTGCTACATTAGTATTAACATTTTCAGAATCTCTAACTCAGAGAAAATTTGTGTGTTCCTAGTTCTTACTGTCAATAAATGCAGCAGAGAACAAGGTAAAGTCTAAGGCATCCAAGGCACCTGGTCCAGTTTTTTGGCTCTTGTTGTCTACAGACAATACACTGCCAACACCCAAGTGTTTAAAAGCCTCTGGAATTGACCTACTATTTTCAGCTAAAGCCAACCATCTGTAGGTCTAGTATGGTCACTAGTTTAGACAACATCTGCAGAAGCCCTGACTGATAACTGATTATTTCATCTGTAACAACACATAAATATGACTAAGCTTCTGTTGCAAAAGACTCCATAAGCTGTGTGTTCATCATGTTAGAAACTCACTGCAGGTGCTGAATGAAAAGCAACAACGTGCACCTTGAAATAAATCAGATGCCAATGAGCCAGAAATACTCTTAAATCTAGTACAGAAACCACCAGTTCTTACCTGAAGATTAATCATTAGAATTTTCAACCCTAAAAACTCCTGTTCTTCAAAGCCTACCAACGCCTGTAACTTAGCATGCTGCCTGTTCTTTGTAAAAGATCTTTTAATTTACCTTTTCCTATTACTCAGCTCCTCACTGAATAATTACATACTCTATCATGCTGCTGTTTCAGTTCCCTGAAAACAAGGGCCTGAAGATACTTAATTGATGTTGGTAAAATGGCCCACCTGTAACACTATAAAATTTAGGGTTTTTTTTTTTTCATCTTCTTTCAGCACCTTTATACTTACAGAACAAATGTTGAATATGTTACCTCAAAAATCTCTTCTGAAATGCTTTAAATCTTGTTTATTTCAAATAAATCTTATTTCTTATTTGCCACATAGCAAAGGGGGGGGGGGGGTGGGGGGGGTGGGAAGAGGGGTGGAGCTGCCAAATGGTGGAGCTTCCCATCTTCCTGGGGTGTGTTGACAAAGCTTCTTCGGTATGCAAGAGGGAGATGTGGAGTTCTCTAATAACTCATGTTGGCTTTATTTATGGCCATATGTTTTGCAGGTAATTCTGGCATGCCCTCAGAAAAGCCACCAGGCAGGTTTGGCCTGTTTTCATTCCAAGCTGGCTTTAGGAAATGCTTCAAGTCTTTAATGAACTTTGCCATGTTCCAACAAGTTTCAAACTTTATAAAAAAAAAAAACCTCAGCCCTGTTGTCATTCCTCTGTCTTATTTCTCAAACAGACAAAATGGATTTCCATGTAACAAGCATTGCTGCCTTTGGCATGCATGTAATTGCTATATGCGAGCACAGAGAGGAACCCTCAAGCACGGGGGAAGCACCAAACTGGCGCACAGCACGCTTGAAGGGCTCTGGCACCGGAGTGGACGCACTCGTGCCCTCACAAAGCAGTGGAGCCATTAGAACAGCCAAAGACCAACGACCAACAGACCGGGCAAAGCAGGGCGCTGCCGGACGGCGAAACGACGCCTCGCCCTCCTCCTCAGGCGGAGGCGGGGTGGGCGGCGCATGCGCGGTACGGCGCTGGCGGCGAGGCAGGATGGTAGCGCCGCTGGCGGGCCTAAACTGCAGGTCGGTGGCGGAGCCGGGCGGCGTGGGGGAGGCGGGGCGGACGTTTCCTGACGCTTTTCTTCTGCTCTCATCACCGGCGTCGCTTCCGTCCCCGAACTGACGCGGTTCGGGGCTCTTTCGGTTCTGGCCGCTCGCGGGGTAGCGGGTGGGGGGCAGACGCGGGCGGCTCGCCGGGAGCCCCCCACGGAGCCCCCCGAGATGTCCGTAGGTGCCAGGCGAGCGGCGGGCGGGCAGGGCAGGGCAGGGCAGGGCGGCAGGGCTGGCCGCGACATTGACGTGCCTTATGCCTCCCCACAGGCGGCCGCCCTTTGGTTCCCCATGACAAGTAACCAGGAGGATTTCTTCAGGGACTACCTCAAGATGTTGGCGAACATCGTTATCCTGAGCCTGCTCATCTCGGTCTCTCTGGCGTTCTGGATCTTGTCCATGACTGCGAGCACATACTATGGTGAGTCCAAAGGCCGCGGCCAGTCGGCTGGGCCCGCGGCCAGCCCCCCCAGATCCCCCCGGAGACGGGGTCTGGGTCTCAATGAGGCATCTGTAGGGCTTTTCCAGCCCGAGTAGAGCTGGAAGCCCGAGTCCCAACAGGAGCTGTGCTGTCCTGTAGTGAAGGTAAAGATGATGGGTAGCAAGGGACTCTCCGGCCTGCAGAAGTTTTAGAAATGCACCCGGAGGCTTTGAATAGGGCATATGGGAAAGTGTGCTGGGGCACAAGGGAGAGAAGTGGGAATCAGTGCCACAGGAGAGGGATGCGTGTGAGGAGTTGCTGAGGTGGGTACATACGGTCTGCTCTGTTCTGCTCAAGTAACCTAGGCTGTAGGTTGTATATGGTTGCAGGGACGCAAGTACTCTCTCTGGGCTGTCACTTTCGTTAAGACCTTTTTTTTACAGCAAAATACAGATGCAGCAGTGCTGTCTGCAGCATCTGTTCAAACCTTGAAGAGTTGAACAGCTTTCCCGTGCAGGTGAACAGCTGTCCCTAATGCATCAGCTGCTTTGCTGCAGGAGGAGCTCCGGTGTCACTGCAGTGTCACTCAGCACCTAGGGATGTGGTAGGAGCATGCCCAGGTGCCTGTTGTCACCTTGGATTCAGAGGAGATAAAATAAATAAGACTACTAGTATATGCCCACTCTTGTAGTGGCTATTTAATGTATCTGCTCAGTGCTTTCCAGTGCTTTAAGTTTTAGAATGGCAGTACTCTCAGATATACAGTCTGATTTTTGGGTTGTTCTGTGTGGAGCCAGGAATTGGACTTGATCCTTACGAGTCTCTTCTGTCTCAGGATGTTCCATGATTCTAATTGAACAGAATAAAGGGGCACTTGCAGTTCCATAGCGGATTCTCTTATCAGGATGACATGAAATCAGGTGTCACACTAGCGCATGTTGTGTCTACAGCTCAGCATGGAGCTGTGTTGGGAAAAGTCAGGTGGAGGTTAGGGAAAGGCTCTTCACCAGGTGATGGGCATGGAACGGGCTGCCCAGGGCAGTGGGCATGGCCCTGAGCTGTTGGAGCTAAAGGAGTGTTGGCCCTCAGACATTGGGTTTTGATTTGGATGGTGCTGTGTGGAGCCAGCAGTTGGACTCAGTGGTCCCTGTGGATCCCTTGCAACTTGGAATGTTTTGTGACACCTCCACTTCAGCTTGCAGATACACAGAGTAGGTGTAGAAAAACAGGATTGACAAACAGGTTTTGTTAATTATTTTAGAACTAGCAGAGTTGGTGTCTTAGTTTCAGCTGAGATGTGATTGTTTTCTTCAGTGTCTGGTATGATGCTATGTTTTGGTTCTATGTATAAAATTGCTGCTAAGCAGTGATGTACAGAGCCAAGGCCTTTCACAGTGAAAGGCCCAAGATGCGGGGAGGGAGCAGAATTAGGACAGCTAACTTAAACTGTCTAAAGAGATATTCCATAACGTGTCAGCAAGCAGAAGTTTTGACGGGGTGGGAGTTCATTTTCCACTGCATGGAGAGCTAGCTGGGCATTGGTCAGTGGTTAGTGAGCAATTGCTTGTGCAACTCTTGTTAAATACATTAATATACATATGTGTATATATATATATATATTACTTTCTTCCTTTCCTCTATCTTAGTTTTATCTCAACCCACAAGTTCTATGTTTTTTCCCTGATTCTCTCCTCCATCCCACTGGGAAGGAGAAGGGTGAGCAAATAGCTGTGGTTCTTAGCCAACTGCTGGATTAAGCCACAACAGTCAAATTTAAGCAGACTCATAACAATTTCATTTTTGCACAGCTGCTCAATAGGTATAGCTCTCTCAGCTTTTCCACTAATCAAGGTATTTCTGCTCTTGCTATGTAACAGGAAGGTGTAGGGTGGAGAACCCTGATATCACATGAATCAGGGGCTAATGGAAGTGAGGAGACTGGAGATAAATCCTCTATTTTTGCAGAGGGATTATGGAACAGGAGCATGGGATGTCTGTTTTCCATTTGTCCAAAACTATGGAAAGAAAGAAGGGGAATTAAGCATATAGTAGGAGTGGGCTTAATCAAATGGGAAAGAGAATTGTGATGTGGTGTTTTTCTTTGAGTTTTTGAGCCAGCTGTTAGCTACAGGGGTCACCTCCACACCATCTGTGGCACTGAGCTTTTTCAGTGCATGAAAAAGAGGTTGTTTTATCATGGAAACCCTTGTGCTGTATTGACAAGTGTTTCACTGCAAAGTGCATTTGCCCTGCTTTCCTCCAAGGAGCCTGAATAGCTGCAGAGCTGTAGGTACCGTTGATGCAAGCACTCATGTTACAAACCATCATGTTTGGCTTTCCAGTGTGGCAAGCAGCTGTGCCTGTGTGAAATTTCTACTCTTATTAGATAGGTCAGATGTAATGTTAGATTTATGATGTCATATATTTGTATAGCGGATGTAATAAATAGTTTCTCATGTTTTGGTATTGTTTTAGCTCAAAAGCCACATTAATGATTAGCCTTACTGTTTTTTAGTGGGCTTTTTTAAACAAGACTGTTATATGAAATCTTGCTGAGTTGATCAGTTTAAGATATATTTTTGAGAGCCTTACATCAGGTTTAAAAGAATTCAAAGAGATGATGTTCTAGACAGCAGTTACACCACTTACACCTGCTAGTATTTCTTGTTCTTTTTTTCTGGAAGTGAAGTTCTTTCGGAGTAAGTTGTTTAGTTAGGGATATAATCAATAGCTTTCTTGTCTCTGGGAGCAAAAATGGAAGACTTTTTAGCAGTTATAGCAACTGTTTCTTGTTATACTTTCAAGTTTTTATATTGTAAAACATGTACTTGAGATATCTTTTGCAATGAAATGTATGTCTTATAATTTAAAGTAAAAATGAGGTGATGCAATATATATGTACGTATATTAATTACTGCTAAGGCAGTAGATACATACATACAGTTCTGTGATTAAAACCATAAACCCTCTAACTGGACAGTAATAACTCCTTTTTTAACTTACAACTTTTATTTTAGTGAGTGTTCTGGAATTTGAGAAGGAAATAAATATGTTTAGGACACTGAAGAGAAATCATCTACTTAGAAGATAGGTTGCTATGGACACTGGTGCTTTGTGGAATGGTGTGGAATATGGCGGCTCAGTGGGATGTTGTTTTTCTGTTCTACAAAGAAATTCACATTGTAGTGACTTGAATGATTAAGCTCGGAGCTCTGCTGTCGCTTTTGTCACCCCTAAACTCTTCTGTATTGTTCAGTTAGCAAAACATGTAAACCTAAAGCCCGTGAAAACTCAAGACTTGCCTTAACGTGGCAATTCTTCTACAGCTACTGTCAGGCAACAAAAACCAGTGTGGAATGGATTCCCCTACTGAGTGAGGTGACTTAGAAGGATGTCTCTTAGCATAAACGTGTATCTTACCATGAACATGTGTTTTCAGTCTATGCTGTATACATCGTGCCACAGAGAAGTTGGTTTCAGGTGTGAACATGTTGTTGTTCATAAATCTAACACAAAGCACTTGCTAAAATATAGTAAGGACTAAAAGATGAAATTAACTCCCGCGTGTTAAAGGAATGACTAACATTAAGGATATTAAAAGGGTACCATTCATGAATCAACAAGCAGAACTGACGATAAGTGACTCAGCAGTGTTGCTTTGAGTATTTTCTGGATAGATTTGAAATAAGTAAATGATGGAACAAAAATTGAGAAAAAGATTACTCTAAAGACTCTCCCAGGGGTAGGGGGGGAAAGAAATTTTGACAGTAAATAACTATTACAAGACATAAAACTGTTGGATTCAGCTTTTTTTCCAACAAGTGTCTGCACAGCTATGGAATGAGGTGCACAGTCAGTTTTTATACTGCTGCTAGGTTGGGAAGAGGCTGTGTGTGCATGCATGGACAGTAAAGAGGAACTCCTCAAAGTGAAGAAATCCAAATCACCTGTGATTCTCAGCAGAGTTGTTTTCTGTAGATTAGAGGAGCAGAGACAGAATTGGGAAAACTGCACTAGGTAACTTCAAGCTTGCTCAGTGTTAAACATTTAAATAGAAACAATTAAGTCTTCTGGCTGCCTTTCCTTAAATACGAAGAATATACAACATCTTTCATAAAAACAGTGGTTTAACGGGGGAGCCCAAGGCTTGCTGAAATAAGCTTAATTTTCAGTTCCTTTACAGTTTTAGGTGTTCCTAGTTTACTTTGAAAGTTCCTAGGGCTGCTAGTCCTTCTGGTTAATATAGTCATAAGAACACCCCTTGGGTTATAATGGATGTTTTTGCAGATGCTGAGGGATATAAATTCTCCCTGTTACGGAGATAGTCTGCAGTGGGGGAGAGAAGAACCCAACAGCCTTGTGAAGATGGATAAAGAAGTTCAGATAGTGGAAGCAATGAAACAAATGTTTGTATTTTACACCATAGCAGTCTGTAATTGATGTACTGCATGACTGAAGAGATCAGTATCCTGGTTCAGTACAAACAGCTAATGCAGGAGAGGGGAATTGCATTGTGCAGGTTACTTAATATATCCTCATCCATTTGTTGTTGTTGTTGTTGTTTTTTTTAATGAAACACATTGTTAAAAATTAATAATTTGCTAGCAAAAAAGAAAATCTCTATTTTATAATTGTAAATTCATAGTGACTCCCCACTGTAAGTACTGCGCATGCTTGCATTCATCCCATCTCACGGTGTCCACAGCAGAGCAGAAAGGAATAAGTATGAGCAGCACAGGTAATAGCATCCATTTAAAAAGACTTATCAGGTAAAGATGTTTCATTGTAGAAATAGGACATCTGTATAGGTCGTGAATGGCAAGAAGAATGTGAATAGGCAATCAGGGAATCACAGAATCTTTTCACATTCAGTAGGTCAAAAACTGCAGCAGGTGTCCAATGAAACTTGAGGCAGCAGTATCTGTATAGTTGGGTTTTGTGAAAGGCTTTTGTAACTAGAATTCAGTTTTGCATGTGGCTGTGGAGCTGAAAATGACAACTGGCTTAAAAAGGGGATTGGACAAATATGAGGGGGGATGACTTTAGAAATTATAACATAAAAGTTCCAATAAAAAGGGGAATATAAGTCTGAGCATGTGCAGCTGGCTGCTGCCAGGTGTGGTTCTGAGTCAGGCAGATGCTTGGTTTGATGCAGTGTGCTGGTTTGTATATTCTGAACTGTGATCAAAAAGTGCCATCCTTGTCATGAACAATTCAGATTTATTCAAGTTCTGAGTGAGTCATCACATGATCTGTGAGAGAAACTCTTGCCCTGATTTGTTTTCTTGAAGTTGCTTTGTAGTCTCTTCACATGAAAGGAATGGTAATGCTTTATTAACTGTGGCTTTACTTTGTGTTTTATTCATATTTGAAACAGAATTCTACATACTTTATTGTGGGTGTGTACTTAGTCTAAAATCTGAACATCTCTTTTATTCAATTAGGTTTCATCTGTTCTTAACATTTTGCATATTAATTCTGGGAGTTTATAAATTCTTTTTCTAGAAAGAAAAATCTCATTGTGTTTATTTCTGAATTTTCCATTTCTTGATCGTTAATTTTAGTTACTTTAATGTGTTTTCTGTGACCGCTGAATTTTAAAAAAAGTACATAATTACAGGTATTTTGATCTTCCTTTAATAAAAATACTTGGTTTTGAATGGTAAGGAGATTTAATCTCTATTGAGGTCAGACTTGAAATATATTCTTGGAGAGAAATATTTTTCAGATATAAAGGTACTAAAAAACTTGTAAGGATGATATGTAACCATTTCATGTTATTTACCAGGCAATATCCGACCGATTTCTCCATGGCGCTGGCTTTTTTCAGTCGCAGTTCCTGTAGTGATTGCTACACAGGGTTTTAAGAAGAGGAGTCTTGATCACAGTGGTGCATTGGCAGGTACATTTCTTCTGAGACTATTAAGCTAAAAACTCAATAAACTGAATTAAGGTCCCTTTTACTGCGTGTAATATTATTTTAACACCGTTCTACTGGGTTCAACATATATGTAAGTATACATACCTTGAATTCATACTGATAATGCTTCAGTCAAGTTAACTTTTGCAGCCGTTTGCAGTTAATTCCATTAATATTGTCATTAGGTTTACGTAATTTTACAAGATTGTTTTGAACTCAGGTACAATTTGCAGTTAAATCTGCATGGTTTTGTTTGTTTCACACATTTAGAGATAATGAAGTTGAAGAGGCAGGGATAAGAAAAAGCCATGCCAGCAGCCTGCCTGCCTGGTAGGAAACCAGTAAAGATAACATGGTTCTCCTTTCTCTAATATCAGCATTTTTGCCTCCCACAAATAAGAAGAAAATTAAGTCTGTTCTTCACTTCAAGCCAATGACTGTTCCTACAATGTTTTTCTTGGCCGTAAGGAAAGAAAGCACTTGCTGTTCATGTTCACTGAAATCTGATGTAAGACCTCTGGTTGAGGTGACTGACCCTTCCTTGTCTTGTGCCATTGTCTGAGCTGATGGTCTGCGGAAAGAAGCAACTTATCATCTATTCCTCCTATGTCACACATTTACAAATACTGTTCTGTCTTGGGTTCAGAGGGAGGATTTTCTTGGTTTAAAATCATGTTTTCTTTTGGTTGCGAGGAGTTGAGGGCACAGAGAAGTAGACCTCCTCTGTGGAGAAGGAGGTAGGAAAAAATAAAAAAGCACATCCAGCAGCTCAAATACTAAAGAAAATAACAGAGAGAAAAAGATCAAACAATTCAGGAACAATGAAAATGTTTCTGAATGAAATGAAATGAAAAATGAAAATGAACGGCAGGGAGCGGCCTTGTGTGGGGAGGGGTTTTGATCCTTAAACGGAAGATAAACTTCCAGATAGAGAGGTGGTCACAGCTGTCTATATACTTCTCATGTGAAGAGTCGAGTTCTTTAGGCAGGTAACTTTTGTCTTTTCTTTATTGCTCCATCTTCTGCACTACTTTACTGATTTGTGGCAAGAGAAGATCATATGCTCTAGCAGCAGCCATAAAATTAGCAATTTTAGTAGTTAAATTTACGAGAAAATAATAAAGGTAAATAATATTGTTCAGTCAAGATGTCTCTATAGAGTTCTCATTACAGATGTTAGATGCTTCATTAATTTCCTTATTGCCTGTTTATCTTAGGTTTATTGTGATGTTCATTTGTCATGAAGATTGTATTCAAAGTGTAAAAGTACTTAATTGCTTTGCAGTTAAGTTGTTACATGAAGGAATCTTACATACTTTCTTTTTCTTAATAGGATTGGTGGTTGGATTTATCCTTACAGTTGCAAATTACAGTTTCTTCACTTCTTTGCTTGTATTTTTTGTTACTTCTTCAAAACTTACCAAATGGAAAAAAGATATAAAGAAACGTATAGATTCAGAATACAAAGAAGGTAAGCCCTGACGCTTTGGTTTCTTCAGATCCCCTGCAAAGAGTAAATACTGTGTTTTCCCCTTTCTTTCAAAGCATCAGATGAGATGTAGCACCCATAATAGGGAACACTTTTCATTCCCATTCCCTTATCCCCACGAATGCAAGCAACTTACCTTTTGAAAATGTGCATTTTTTAAATTTAATTTTTTATGTGTGCGTTTTCCTTTTGTCTCCAGCTGTTGTATTTCAAGGTGTTTTATCTGAAAATACTAAAATTTCATTCTGTCACTTTAGGTGGACAGAGGAATTGGTTGCAAGTATTCTGTAATGGTGGTATTCCTACTGAGCTGGCTATCTTGTATATGATAGAAAGTGGACCTGGTGAAATTCCAATAGACTTTTCAAAGCATTATACGGCATCATGGATGTGCTTATCCCTGTTGGGAGCTTTGGCAAGCTCTGCTGGCGATACATGGGCATCAGAGATTGGGAGTGTTATGAGTAAAAGCAAGCCAAGGTTAATAACAACCTGGAAACAAGTTCCAGTAGGTGAGATATTATCTGTTCTATATTTTCATGTCTTAATGTTTTGCTGATTTGTTTTTGAATTATGCACCCGACTTGAAAAGTTCCGAAAGAGCCTCAAAAAAAGCCCAAACATTGAAAACAGGTTTGAAAATGCTAACGGGAGTATGTTCTCTGACATGTAATTTCCTCAATTGTTTTTCTTCTGTATACCATCTGTGAGATGCGTCGGCACACATCCGGTGAGCTAACATCATTCATAGAGAATGCTGTCGCTTCTTGACTCGAGTACTTGGCTTTTAGAAGTGTTTATACAGGCAATAACACAAAGACTACAAATTATTAACTGTCTTTTTCAGTTATTAAAATTTTAATCAATAGAAGAAATATTTTCATTACAGATGCTGTGGAAAACTCACTTCTTAATCAAGTTGCTCATTTCCTTTTAAGCCTTACAAAGACTGTGCGAAGTGTGCCTTGTCTGTGAAACCATTTTTACACAGTGGATGACATTGCTGCCTTAAATCACTGTGTTTTTTGGGTCTTGCAGGCATGCTGATACGCGTTTTAGACGTTGTATGGGCATTTTTTTCCTCATTGTAAGCATTATTCAGATTTTTTTTTTTTCAGAAAGCTGTCAAACATCTTTTCAATGCGTTTTGCTCTTACTTTTAAACATATTGGTGAAATACATCTTCATATACTTCTGAAAGAGGCATTGTTTTAATAGCCTGTGGAACTCAAGCTCTGTATTCTTTGAGCAATTTTTTTTTCTTCCAGGTTTACAGCAGTCAGATACCAGGTTATATTGAGAAGTTTACTGTCTGGTTTTGCTTCATTTATTGCTAGGAAACATTTCTGGGTAACAAGCCTTAGAGGCAGGGAAAGTAATGTTAATACTTTGGGTATAGTGATACCAGTTAAGCATCTGAGCAGCTTCATGAGAAATTATAAATAAAAGCTGTGATGGCAGAGCCTTCTGGATAGATATGACTATGAGCATAGTAAATTTAAGTCTGCAAAAAAACCAAAATTGTAAATCAGCTTGATTTTATTTGATTTAGGTACTAATGGAGGAGTTACATTGGTGGGCCTTCTCTCAAGTTTTCTTGGTGGCATGGCAGTAGGTATAGCCTACTACATAACACAGCTCGTTTTTGTGAGTGATCTGGATGTGTCGGCTCCACAGTGGCCAATCATTGTGTTTGGAGCAGCAGCTGGCTTACTGGGATCAATTCTTGATTCATATTTGGGTGCTACGATGCAATACAGTGGTAAGAATTCTCTTGTTTTCTTTATTTTTTTTTCCTTTCCTGATACAACCTAAAAATGGACTTTGTATCAGGAAGGGCTGAGGTGTACGGAGGCATACAGAGCAGAGTCAAAGTGATGGGCATGATAATGACAACAAGAGCAATGACAGTCAGTCCTCACTTGTGTCCTTCATCCTCTTCCATTTGCACCTTTTGGTTTGTTTGTCTCACGTTATTGTCTTGATGACTGAAAGAGACCAGAGGTTTCCAACACGATACCTTGGCAAAAACAACTTCCTCCTCCTTTTTTCTGTATCTAATTATGGTAACCTTTTAGAAGAGAAAATGTCACCGTAATTTTGTCCATTCCCTCAGACTAATTGGTAACTGCAGATTCTCCATTTGTTACTCTGGTGACCTAGTGATTGTGCCAGCTTTGAGAACTAAACAAGAAGAGCTCTGAGAAGATGTACCCATTATTTTATATTCTGTTTTCTGACTGTTTGTAGGGTACTGTTTCCTGGAAGTTAAGAGTTTCACAAGCTAGCTGTGCTTTTATTTGAAATAAATTGGTATCTATTGGAAAAAGATTGTCAGCTGGTTGATCCTAAATAATTCCACTATTTAGTTACTCATTGCTCCTTAGGATCATTGTGAATGAACAATACAGGCAACCTTCCGACAAAGCCTTGTACTTAAAATGCATATCTGATGCTATTCTGTCCAAAAGCTGATTTACAGAAAGAATTTTAGTTTTCTGATTTTATTGTCAGTACACTTATTTGTTAGAAGGCACAGTTTGAGTTTGCAGATGAACTGCATGAGAGATAAAAGCCCATTGAAGCTACCAGCACAGTGAGGACTGCACTATTGTTGGTGCTGCGGATTTGGCTTTCCAGCAGTTTGTGTGCTCTATTCTTTGTAGATCCAGGAAAGTCCAAACCAAAATGGAGTGTTTAACCATGTGAGGAATTCTTAAATATAATACTTCACTATTAAAGATGAAGCACTCAGGCTATGTTTCATTCTTCTAGTGAAGCAGATAGGTTAAGATAGTGTGGTAAACTTAGCTAATGCATGTCTACATTTGTCATCTGTTTCTTACTTGCTTTAGGTATTTTTCCATGCTCAGCAACTTATTAGTGAGCAGCAGAAGGGACAGTGTGCGAGTTCCACAGATTCATTTCCAAATCCATAAGCACTTCTGGACTGTGTATACTGTGTATGCATGTGTATGCTATGGTATACATGCTGTGACATAGATGAGTAAGTGCTGCTCATGGTGTGCACACTATTAGGTTACATCTCCCTCTTTGCTTAACCTGCTTTCCCAAACTGTGCTGAGTGTGCTCTCATGAGAAATGCTCCAATCTCTCTTCAGCATCTTGAAAAAATGAATATGGCAGTCCTAACAGCTGTGATACTGTGGGTTTTTTGGAAAACGTGATTCCAGAGCTGCCTATACCTTCTCTTGATGTTTTACCTACTGGTAATTTCAGTTTATATAATAGTCTGTTTTGAAGAGGAAGTCCTTCCCTACCACACACATCAAGACTTTCCTTAACAGCTTTGCAGAGTTGCATCCACATTTTCCTGTATCTCCAAACTGAGATTATACCAATTGTGTAAATAACCAAACTACAAAAAAAATTTGCTGAAGGAACATGCTTATGCTCTGAATCTATAATGTATGTGCATTCGTGGTATATGTTTATTAAAGACGTCCATTCTTTTTTTTCTGTCAAGGAAGCTTGAGGCATTCTAAAACATAGCAAGTGTTGCCAAGCTGGTTTATGGTGTGTGCGTATGGGGAGGGATGTGTTTTGTGTTTTCTGTTTGATTGTTCTGTTGTTGTTAAGATTTGTCTGAGGTGCTGAAAACTTTTCAGAGAAGTAGGAGTTCAAAATGATGTTTCTGTGTTGTGGGCATTAGCAGATACTCCAACGTGCAGAGAAAAATAATTTTAGTTCAGAATATACTCATTTGTTTTGGAGTGTTTGTTCATGTCAGCCTTAGATCTGTACATATGCACACACCTGATCAATATTGCACTGACCTATGAGTGGCTGTTAAAATTAAGCATGCGAGAATGCTACGCTTTGTCCAATGTATAAAATTGGACAAAGCATTGGGTAATGGAATGTGCACAGTAACAGAAAACGAGGCATGGGGCTAGAATACTTGGAACACTGTGGCACAGCAGGAAATTACTTAAGTTATAGGAATTAAATGCATGATGGTATAACACTGAATAGAAATGTTAAATTCAGGCTCTATCCAGAGCTTCTTTTCTGTCAGCTCAGTTAAAAGTGTTACTTCCATAGTTTTCTTTTAAAAACAAATAAGTCTTCCTAACAGTCAGTTGTTTCTGTTCTGTTCACAACAGTATCCTTTGCCTTAGTGGCTCTACCAATAGCTTCTTCCTCTTCTGGTTTAGCTCATGTTTCCTACCTTTCTTTGTCACAGAGCTACTTAAAGAGGTAAGCTGATTCGGTAGAAGCACAGCTTCTCAGAACTTTAAACTTAAAGTATTGCGTTTAGTTTCCATTCTTTGATTCTACCAGATGTAGGTAACCATGATCTTGGTTAGCATTTTACTGGCTTTTCGTACAGGGTCAGACCCTGTAATGGTAAAGAGATTGTAGAAAGTTGCATGCACTTGGTTACTATTTCTTTTCATCTGCCTTGCCTTTTTAAAATGAACTCTTTATCTCTTCCCAGGTTTTGACAAGAATGCCGGCATGGTTGTCAACTACCAAACAAGAGACTGCCAGCACATATCTGGAAAGCCTATATTAGACAACAATGCAGTAAATCTTTTCTCATCTCTGCTCGTTGCTCTGGTGTTTCCAGCTGTGGCATTGTGTTTTTGGCCAAGACGCTGAAATGGCTCAAGGCTTTTGGCACATAATCAGTTATATTCAGTCTTTCTTAAAGACTTTTACAAGTCCTCTTTGAGCACTGTTAAAGAAAGGGATCTGAACATTTGAGAGAGCGAATGGATTTCCATCTCAACTTACATAGGCTTTGTATGGCAGTAGCCATCTATCAGAACAAGAAGTTTTGTCAATTTTGCTGTTGCTGCTCTTTGAGTGGGTGCAGATCATTGCCAAGTGAGGTAAAGCACTTTGTTTGTCCACCTGAAACCTAAGGATTGGCTTCAGTGGAAGGAGCAAGAAGCTGGAAATGGAAGTCTGATCTCCATTTACCAGGGTGTTGAAGCACTGAAGCTGTTGTCCAAGCCAGGCACAAAGTCCTCTGCAACTTTGTGTAGGTGGTGATAACACAGGTAGAAAGGATTAATTCTGGTTTAGTGTTTCCTGTAACCTAGAGTATGTAAAGCTTTATGGAAATATTTTGGGGAGGAAAAAAAAAGAAAAGAGGTAAGCCTTGCAGCCTGTTCTGTATCCTGATAAAACTTTTCCTTCCCTGAAAATGCCGTTGTTAAAAATAATGCTATTACATGATGTTTGGAGCAAAAGACTATGTTTAGAATTTAAAAAAAAAAAAAAAAGTTTCCAGTCAGAATAATAAATTTGCCCATGCTTATTTGAAATTGTTATTTGCTAACTAATTAAATATATGAAGACTGTTATCACTATTGTAATGCAATAGCTATTAAATTATCTAGGATTAAATTTTGAAATTTTAAATTCACATTCATTGTTTTATAAACCTGCAGATTGTAAGCAAAGAATTGCTTTGTAATATTTAGCGTTCTGAGCAAGCTATATTCTTTAGTTCTTGCACAGCAGTGTAAGTTTTTCTTACTTTTGTTTGAGGTTGCTGTTCACAGATGAGAGTCTCAACCAAAGAAGCTACGGAGGTTATCCTCGAAGTGAATGGAGGGAGTCTCATTTTTTTTGAGAATATTCAAATATTTTAGACATAACATTTTAGAGATGAACTTTATCTCTAGAGGTCCCTTCCAACCCCTACAATTCTGTGATTCTGTGATTTTAATACCTTCCACATTGGATTTAATGATTTGAAATCTATAAGTCTGGAATTCAGTGCTGGAACTCCGTAACTGTATAAGCCAGATTTTCTAAGGTATAAAAGCTTTCTGAAAAGAGCAAGTTGTGTGGTTGCTGTATGTCATGCTTTCTGTGGAAAAGCACACAATTATAAAAGGAATGTATGCACTAAATCTATAGCAAGTATACATGAGGTTTTTATAGGTTGAGTGGATTTATGCTGTTTCTACATAAAGGCTGTGTTACTTGGCTTTTGGGATTTTATTAGTACTTCTGTAATGTCCAGAATTAAGAAATGCACATTTTTTTGTAAGATAATTTTTCTTTCAATTAAATGCCTTATTTTTTTTTATTATTATTATTTCAGTTCCTGAAACAAAGCCTGCTTTCAAACACTGAGGTAGACGTAGCCTGCTTTTCACTGCTGTTCGATACGACTCTCGTTTTAAAAGTAGTGTGTCACGGTGAGAAGACATCTGTAGTTTTAAGTACATAGAATCATGAAATGGTTTAATCTGTTATCGTATGAATTAATGTGATTCCATGAGAGTCCTGCAAGGAAGGACCTTCAAAGGCCACTATTTGGAATTTTGCCTCTGTCTTCTTCTTTCACCTCTTATCTTCTGATGGTGACGCTGAGTTGTTTATGAAATCCCCACACCTAAATCTTCAATATTTAGAAAGATCAGAGTGCTCCTGAACTCCAGAAAGGACGATGCTAACTCTAGGTATGCTATATCAACTGAGGTACAGCTTATGCTAATTTAGTTACTTCTTTTTAATAGAAGTTACGGGGAGGAAGATACAGTGTGCGGCTGTACCTGTAAGCATCGTGTTAACTGATGTGCCACTAAGAGCCATTACTGAGATGAGGAAGGAGCAGACAGGAATGCTGCCTGTCCCTGTGATACCTGGGGAGATAGAATAGGAGTAAAGGGAAAATGAGGAGAGAAGATAGATTGAAAACAGAAATCAAAAACACCTGAATATGTTTTGCTTCAGACTTGTTGGTACTTTTAGTGTGTGAGATAACTCTGTCACTAAATTTTATTGAAGTGACACTGAGATTTTCCACAGCACCAAGAGGATACACTGGATTTTTTTTTTCTTCAATTGAGAAGTTTCAGCTGTGAAACATTCCTCATTTTTGGCTTGATTTTTAGATGTGTTGGAAGTTAAAATATGATAATGGTGTAATTTATTTTTAATAAATAATATATAGCAATCACTCTGTATATGAGAAGTCTTCAGATGAGTCTTGCTGAGGCTTGGTGTCCCGATTCCCCTGAGTGTTGAAGGGTACTGGTATCAGAGTGACCAATATTCAGAATTACTTTGTATTTCTGTTAGATTGTCTTGGATCTGTCCAGGTTGCTGTTGACTGGTCTGTCGTTACAGCTGTAAAGCACGGTTTGCTGGGACAGTGAAATGAAGAGGCATAAAAAGTGAAGAGGATTTATCACCTCTCTTGAGATTTAAAGACTAGCTAACATTCAGATAATTCACTTTTTTGACAACAAGGGGCTGAAAAATCTTGAAAGACTGTTGACGTTTTACAGACCTTGGTTTGCGGACTGGATAAATGCAGCAATAGATTGCTACTCACATTTAAATCTGTTAGGGTTTTGTTTCTCTTGTTTGTAAGTGGGATTTGTTTTCCTTTGTTTTTCCCCAATATTGCTCTGGTCCCTTCTCTTTTTAATTATCCATATCCTGAAATTGCACTAACTTATTGTTTTTTCAAGCAGAAGATAACCTATTTTACAGGAAGTTGGAGTGTTGACTTAGATCTTTGTAGATATATTGCACTCTCTGCTTCTGGCAGTTCTTCCAGTGCCACCAGGTGTTCTGTTGCTTCACACCAGGACCAACCTGTCTGAGTGTCTGCATCTTCCAACATTACTGTAACTGGGTAATATCTTTCAATTTAAATACTTGCCTTGTTTTTGGGAGATGTGGGATGGAGGGGCTGTGGAGCTCTCAGAATTAGGGGCCTGTCACAGTGTGTGAATAAGCGCAGGGACGTGAATTCCTTCAGACTACGTGGAGCACTACAGCACACCCACGTCTGGAGCTGCCAGTAAGTATTGCAAGTCCCAAATGAAAATGAAATATGGAAATGTAGAAATAAAGCTGTCAGGCAAATGGTGTCTTGTACTTACGTACTCTGCTCTATCAAACTCTGAGCCAAAACAAAACAAATTCCAGCAGGACAGAATTTATTCAGTAGCTTTTCTTTGGCTTTCATCCCCAAGGAGAAAGTTGATCGATATGAATACCTTGCTACTCAAGGAAGAACTGAATGCCAATTTTCCTTGAGATACCATAAGACCAGTAATTATGGTCTTCAGCTTTCCTTTGTGTGCAAGTTCTGACTCAGGTATGTCCTGTGTGACTGACTGGTAGTGTGAAGCAGTAGCATCATAAACATAATTACTTTAGGAATATCATTAGAATAAATGTGCATTCCTTTAGTAGACCATCTAGAATGTTGATAGCTTTATACTGCTCTGAGCATTGTCCTAGAGCAGGGACATGTTTTGGCTCCTAACAGTGGCTGTAGAAGAAAACATTGTGTGTAGCTGAAATGTGGAAGAACCAGCTTGACCTGTATTGAGGGAAGGGGTTTCAGAAAGTGGACCACCACCAGCCTGGAAACAACTGCTTTTTCTGGGGAACAACTTGGTTGGACTTACAGAGCTGCAGAGCTGTCTGTGAAGCAGTGTGTAACTTGTTTGTCCCTGTTTTTTCCCTTCCTTTTTTTTTTTTTTTTTTTTTTGGTGGCAAGCAAGGATAAAGCAGAACTAAACACCTCTATGTGATCCCCATCAGAAATGAATTTGGAGGTTCAAAATCATACCACTAGCAGGAGCAACAGCAGTATGAATGCATTCTGCCATTAAAGAGAATGCCAGTAGAGAGCAAGAAAGAGTAAGAATTCGAGTCTTCTTGTGCTCGTTGGTTGATATCCTCTCGTAACTTGGTAACTGCTTCTATCAAGGCTTTCCAACTGCTGTCCTAGCTGCAAACCTATGAAAGTAGAAAGACCTCATTAAAACTTCTGTCAGCATGAGAGAGTGACATCACGAATGTCATGCAAAAATGAAGGCCTTTGCAGATGCTTCTTGTTACAGAGGCTGAGCTCTGCAGTCTAACTTTGTGCTGTGAATTGGAGAATATGTTATTCTTAATTCTCTCTCTCTCAATTAACCCAATTATAGGCTTTATACAAGCCTTTGGGTTCCCAGTGTGTTTATCTGGGTAAATACACCAATCAACTTCTACCCCCACAACCTAGCACAGCTACGTATTTATAAAAGCATTACAATTCCCATGTAACAGCTGATGGACTCCTGCTACAATGATTGCTGAAGTGTTCAGTACTAGAAAAGCAATGACTCTGGCTTCCTATTTTCCTTGAGGCCACTGTTCATTATCCTGATACTTCATTATTCCATTTGTTGATATCCTAAATCCTGAAATCACTGATGAAAGCTGCTGCAATCCAGAGCTTATCCCAAAGCAGCAGTTGTTTCAGCCTGCTCTTAGCCTGCCTTAAGCTGCCAAATGCCTCCGGTTATGCTACTCCCAGTATGAAACAGTAATGCGACAAAATGATGCATTTAGTCTCCTCCCAATGTATTTTAAAACGGAGAAGTGAAAGCGGGTAATCCACAGTGTGCTGTGGTAAGAAGCATGGGTGTAATTCGCTGTTAGAATTCTAGAAGTCATTTGGATGGTGCAATGAGAAAAAGAAAACGGAGTGTCAGCATGGAGTGTTGCATTCACAGTGTCTGCAGCTCTAAGTTAGCTATGCCAGGAAAAAAAAATGCCCTAAAAAATGCCCAAATACATTATTACAGGACAAAGTGGAAGCATATTTTAATGTACTTTACAGTTTAAACTGACACTGGCTTGCCTATGGATTTGTGAGTAATATCACAAAGATTCGGTTTGGTTTGATATGGATTAATGTTATTTCATTTGGTTCAGAACTAACCTGAGATAAGAACATAACGTGAACTTAGAACTTAGATGCCTTTCCTTTCTCTCTCCAATCAATCCAGTCTCTTAGTACCTGTTTTGATTCTTTTCCACAAGGGAGAACTGCTGGTCATCTTCACTTACTGCTCTATGTGAGATGTCTTCATTCTTCAGGTGCAACAAAGTCAGGAAAAGAGAGGCGAGGGTAAACCCACGTGTTTTTGAAAATGCAGGCTGACTTGCTTTGCCCAGTTCTTCCTTGCAGATGTTGTTGCATTAGACTGCAAGCTCTGTCTTGATTACAGTGAGCTCCAATTCATTGGCTGCACCCTTTGATCATCCTTAGGCAGAATACTCTTGTGCCTACAGCCCTAAGTGCAATCTCAGGAGCTCAGACATGTACAGCACATGGCTTGACTGAGCCTGCAATAGCATGTTTAGAAAGAGAATAAAGTCCTAATTCAGAAAATACACAACAGCTTAACTCCAATGTTCAGTTTTCTTGAGATTTTTGACAATACTGCTTCTGTTGGGAAAAATAAATAAATAAATAAAACTTCTATGGGTTACTCTGGGTACTTGTGCCAAAACCCCACTTAGTGGCGCTACCAAACTAGCGTTTCAGAGAAGCAAATGCTTCAGGAACTTTCTAAGTGGCCAAACTGAAAGGACAACCTAATGCAACAGTATGTGGTGTGTTAAGGAACAGGAACGTCTCATTGGACAGCACCGTGAATGCTAGGAGGCACCTATAAGTGTTGATATTCAGCATCTTACAGTGCCCTGAAGAGCGAAGGTGTTGACTGTCATTTATATGTAACGTAGCAGTACAATCCTACCAGATTTAATAGGCGCATACAGGACTGCTTTTTCACACCTCTAATTTTCAAAAACTAAAACTGGTGAGAGCCATTCTCTCTTACAACAGCCGTTTGCTGAAGCTGAAATCCTACTGCTTTAAAAGTTCTGTTCTAATTTGTTTATAGGAAGGAGGTACGTAACTAAGTGCACATTTTTATTCACACCATCTCTGGGATAGCGTTTTGTTTGAAGGTTACTCCTATTTTTGACTGAGAAGGAAGCACTAGAACTGTATACTGAAAAGTGTCTTCTGGATAATAAATGGGTTTGGTTATTGAAAGTTAGTATTAAATCTGAAGTATCATTTAAATTTGCTTTAATGATGGCTCTACACACCAGCAGCTCTTCAGTATTTAATCAGGAAGGTGTGAGAAAAATGACTGATGGCACTGAACATGTATCAGCTGATGGCCACGTCTTCATGGAATGCACCAGTCCCAAAACAACACCTGCATTCATGTTTTGGGGCTGTTATCACCAGCTTTTTGTACTGTAATCATTAGAGTGTTTTTTAAATTGTTAGAGGTCTGCAACATGAGAAACGTATCGTTTCCTGTTTATTTTCTGCTATTATCTGAAGAATTCAGTTTCCTTCATTCCTGTCTCCTTTATCTCATTCTCTGTTTTCAGCTTTAGCTCCTCCTACAGTCTGCAGCTGTTCTTCAGTCCTCGTGAATGTGGCTTAGAGGAACCACGGAACAGTGATTCTCAGCAGCAGATGCTGAGTTGGTGTTTGCACTTCTGTGAGTGGCATGGGACTGATCTGTTTTGTGCCATTGTTCTTTCCTTGCTAGAGCAAATAATTGTGTAAAAACACAGCCAGAAGTCCTCTGGGGCTTACAGTGTCTCCTTTTGCCTCCAGGTTGATTAGAAAGTGAAACGTAAATCAAAGCTGACTGCTGGGGTTGAAAGTTGCAGAAAGCTGAGCTCCCCTTTTAGCTCTGAGGTTGCTGAAGAGTGTTAGGAAACTCTCTCCTGGGGAAGAGTTTAATGCACAGAGATACTTTTACATTTGAATGCAATGCTAAAGTGTGAATTCAGCGTCTTCCCCTTGCAACCCAGGTGTAGTCCTGTCTGAGCCCATATCAGAGCACAGCAGAGAACCTTCTGCATCAGAATTGTATAGATTCTCTATCCAAGAGCATGCAGGTAGAATAGATTGTCTACCATTTTTTTAAATAGAAAAGCTGAAAAGTAGATTAGCTTTGTATATGTATTAGCCATACTGAAGAGCTAGCAATGAGAGGGTGTGCTTGTGTTGTTTGAAGAGCCTTACTAACCAGCAGTCAGCAGGGCCCTGTGCTTCAGCTGCTGGAGGTGTGCCCTGCTCCTGTGGTCAGGTCCATAAAGTGCACGTGCAGCTGCAGGGCTGAGTTAATCAGTTTTAACTTTGCTGAATTGTGCTTAGGCCTCAAACATAAATAATTCAAAATGATTGCATTATTACTGCCATCACTTCAGATCCTCCCTGGACTGGAACTTATTTTCCAGGTCAAAAAAAAGCACTTTGACAGTCTTCAAGGGAGGGTTTAAGGAAATGAATGTGGGTAGGCTATTTAAAACTGCTGCACCCAGAAACTGGGTGTAGTAAAACTCCTTTAAATTACATAGTACTAAGGCAATCCACATTGAAGACAACTGAAGATCCTCCAGGTAAAATGGGCTGTCAGTTATGGACTGTAATTACTCAGATGGAAGACTGAAGCCATGACAGCACCAGTCTAAAATACAGTCTAAAATACAAGCTCTGTAAGTCATATGAGAATTAGTAGGAGAGGATGCCATGGTTAGATTAGACAGGAGGTCAGGGTACTTGATGGCAACAGTAGCTTGCTGAGCTATGAATTTTGTGTATTGATCATTTTTGTGGGACCAGAAATGTATCTGGACAAGTAGCGACTCAAAATAGTAGGCCTCGCTTGTGGTAGAAGAAAGACATGGACACTGGTGTGTAAACATAGTTATTGAGCCAGGCAGAAATCATGTGGCAGACGACTGTCATGAATATGCATTTATGCAG
Source organism: Alectoris magna (assembly GCA_030625065.1). NCBI lineage: Eukaryota > Metazoa > Chordata > Aves > Galliformes > Phasianidae > Alectoris > Alectoris magna. The sequence goes on along the minus strand of CM060560.1, from coordinate 161,920,669 downwards.
GTATATAAAGCATTTCATCAACTAATTAACAATGAAGATAGCCAAAATTTCTGCTTTACATCTCACTGAGATTCTGGAAAGTGTCCATTATGCTTTGCTGCTTCAGTATGACATCTGTCATCTCCTGGGCAGTCTGAGCTAGTGGGTGGCAGCCTTGCCCATGGCCAGGGGTTGAAATCGGATGATCTTTAAGTCCTTTCCAACACAAGCCACTCTATGATTTTTATTATTTATTTTTGCTTTGGAATTGCTGTTAGTTGCACATAGTTTCTTCTGCTTACACTAACACATGTAAAATTTATTTTTATATAAAAACGCCTCACCAGCCTAAACGTTCTGACTCTGAATGCTTGACCCTGAAAGCATTCTGAGCTTGAATAACCTGCAGGCTTTTGATGGTTAGCAGAAGTGATTTTCTGATAAAAGCACAAGATTAGAAGATATCATAGGATTTCTGAAGTGGTTTGCCTCAGCGGAGCCGTACTATAATATAACTCTGTAGAATCGACATGGCAATAGCAACACTGGAGATGAAGCCAAAGACAGGCCTGGAGACGGGGCCTAGACATTTGTCTGCAGACCATCAGGCAGGGCTGGAGATAGGCAAGGCAACCTACCCCATGGGTCTCAAGTCCATCCAATAGACACATTGGGAGACAGGAACAGTAGGAAGCAGAGCTTGGCACAGGCACTGTAGATAACACATTGCTACCACCAAGACAAGGTGGTCCATTCTGCCTTTGTTCAGAGACAGTTGCTGTGCACAGGACAGTACATGTGTGGAGAGTGACTGATACCATAGTGTATTTGTGGAACCAGAGAGACCTTGTCATTTTGTTGAAGTTAGTGTATTTGTGGAACCAGAGAGACCTTGTCATTTTGTTGAAGTATACAAATGATTTTCTTACATTTCTCCATGGAAAGTCCATGTTTTCCTTTCTTATGCTAATAGACGGGAAAAACAGAGTTTAAGAAATTGCTCCACTCTGTGGAAAGATACATGGAAAACCAATCACCACCTATAACTTCAGATCTTTCTTGAGAACACCTCTGCTAAAACAAGCTGATTCTCTAACTCCTTCCATGTCTTCTTTTAGTGCTACCAGCAGCTGTCCTGTATGAAAATGAAGTAGGGAGCTACCAAAATGGTGCCTGAGGCTTCCAGGCACCAGCTTGTTTCCAGTAATTCCCATGACTCAGCCATGTGAAAGTACTGCGTTTCTGGATCTTGTATTGTTCCTTTGTCTAATGCATGTAGAGACATGACATTTCCTAGGAACATAATGTACCATCAAATTGGAGCAGAAGCCTCAGAATCCCTACTGGAAACTGGCCAGTGCTGGATGCCTCGAAGGAAGAATCAGTATGAAGTAAGAGAACTGGCCAAGGCAATTAGGAGCTGACCATTCTATGATTCTGTGACAAAGTAGACAAGAAAGTCTGACTATTTAAACTCTCATGCAACAGCATGAGACAAGAAGGTGGCACAAGACTGAGCTACATAGCGCTGTGTGCACTGAGGAGCTGAAAGTGAGCAGTGTGGTCTGTCAGCCTGTCCCTCCCTACTCACCTGGTGAATTCATCTTGGGCAGCTGTACAAAACATATCTGGATCAGATGCGTCGAAGCCCTACCAGAAAATGACACTCTGTACTTCTCTCTGATATGGTCTTCCAAAAAAGAAAGCAAAAGTGGTACAAACAGAATTATTGCTCCAGATGACTTGGTTAAGCCTGAGGAGGTGAGGACAGAGGAGATTATCTATCATTAAGGAGCAGTTTGGCAAAGATTAAAGAAAAGGAAAGGACGGTTGTCATTGTGGACAGAAGCCATTTCCATTCAGCCTGAGCAGTACATCAGAGATGCTAGGAAACATCTGAAATACTGGGCTAGATGTAGTGGCATAAAGATAGATCTATATTTAAAATAACATTCCCAGTTTCAGGATACAGAACCTTTTTTTCCCCAATATAATCATCACCTTTTGGCATATCTAAATCAGGAAGTGTCTTAATTGAGTTACACTGTCCTCATGGCAGTTACAATGTAGAGTTAAAGTAGTGTATTGTATTGGCACGATTACTCTGATACATTTCCTAGCACAAGAGCTGGCATAGAAACAGATACAGAGGTGTCAAGTAGGGGCAGCACAGGGATCTTCTGAGTGAATTTAGTGAATAAAATAGAGTGAAATCCTTCCTGGGGCAGTCCAATTCTATCTTTCTGCAAGTCTAATCTGGTGGTAATTACATACCAAACATCACAAATAAATACATATATGGTGTAGGTCTTTTCTTGAGCCACTTAGGCCACTTATTTGCCATTTAGGCAAAATAAAGAAAAAACCCCAAGTGTTTGATTCTGGTGTTCCAGATCATTGCCACCTATTGAACAAGCAAATAGTGCTCACCGTATGCAAGAACTGGAATTTATCAGAAAATGCTTTCAGCTGTTTTACTCCCTGGAGTAAAAATATTCAACAAGAAGAGAAAGAAACATTTTTCTCATGTTAAAAGCTTATGATGTTTTTCAACAAGAAGCTCAATCTGAAGGTCTTTCCTCTGGAAAAAAAAAAAAAAATTATATATATATATAAATATATTAAAATATATCTATATTATGTATTTTATATATATATATATATATAGGCTTCAGTGGAAAAATGCTACTGGGCTATCTTATGGAGAAAAGGCTGAGCTTGGGGCCCTGTGGTGTGCACATTTGGGCTAGCTGATGCTGCCCACAATACTTTACAGTTTTTCTTTCAACAAGGAAAGCATTCCATTCAGTGTGTAACACACATTATTAAGGTGAAGTTGTCCACATGGGACACCTGGATATCAGAGAGAGGTGAAAGATGAAAGAACTCTGTGCTGCACCCTGGAAGCAACCCTATTCAAGCTGACACTACAAAGGTACAGGGTTCTTTGAAGGGGGCTTGAAGGGAGAAGGAGACAGCAATCGCTTCTGCAGAGGAGTAGGACAGCATGAAGCCTTGGAACAGAGCAGGTGACTTGCACAGGTCAGTGCTCAGTGCACCACGTGCTCATGGGTTGCTTAGGGTTTATTGGAGCATGTACTGTTTAGTAACCAGTGCATCCTGACCGTGCTCCACCCCTCTACTCATGGAAAAAAATGTATTAACCAAGGATGCAGTCATATTTCTAATCAAAGTGCTTGTAAGGACTGCTTGAAAAAATGGATTTCCCCCAGAGCTGTTCTTTTGTTATTTGGTCGTTTTATTTTTTGCTGGATCTTGGCTGTTCTAGTTGGCAAATGCTTTTGTTTTATAGAAATCTGTTAATACATCTGCTGTTTTTGTTTGTTTGTTGTTTTTAATGAACGCAACAATATATCTTGCAGCCATCGATGTCTCCACAAGAGGAGAAAGGCTATGAAGAAAGGTTGAGGAAACTGGGCTTGTTTAGCTTAGAGAAGAGAAGGCTCTGGGGAGACCTCATAGTGGCATTCCAGTGCTTGAAGGTAGCGTTTGAACAGAAGGGGGAACACTTGTTTATGAGGGTGGGCAGTGATAGGACAATGGGGAATGGTTTTAAACTGAGACAGGGGAGGTTTAGGTTAGATATTAGGAGAAAGTTTTTCACACAGAGGGCGGTGACGCACTGGAATAGGTTGCCCAAGGAGGTTGTGGATGCCCCATCCCTAGAGGCATTCAAGGCCAGGCTGGATGTGTCTCTGGGCAGCCTGGTCTGGTTGTTGGTGACCCTGCACATAGCAGGGGGGTTGAAACTCAATGATCGTTGTCGTCCTTTTCAACCCAGGCCATTCAATGATTCTGTGAGAAAAAGCCTACAAAAATAATGGATTCACTCATTGAAAAATGCAGTTCACAAGAGAACTGCTGTTTATGGTCCTACTCGTAGCTTCTTCTGAAGTACGTGCAATAAATGTCTTACATAAACTACTTCACTCCACCATATACATTCAGATAGGGCTTCAGAATATGGAAATCATCGAATCATGACTAAAAAGCAAGTTCCTTGTTTGCCATCATTTTCTGGAAAAGTAGTGAAACCTATCTGGCCTAGCAAGCTTTGGGAGTATTACCAGGGCTTAGTGCAAAGCTTGCCAAGTTTTGGGGGAACATGATTGTTCCCTCAGAAGTTACTCCAAGTAATCCAAGTGGTCTCTAATGTGCATTTTACAGTGAAGAGCTTGGGTGTAGAATCCACTCGGGCATGGCACTGGTTGCACCGCCACTGCCTCACTTGCCCTTTCTGTCCATGGCCTTAAGGCAATCTTAGCACGTTGGCGGTCATCAGATAACGTCAAATTAAGACAGTGTCTCCCATTTCGACCCAAGATTGATAGTGTCACAGCTCTCCATGGGATTTTTGGTTGAACCCAGCAAACATTGTTGTGCATTAGTTTTTTGTCTGTCTTCTTAAACTTGTGTCCGTTATATACCTAAAGAGTTATGTCTGCAGAGAAGTGTAAGGTTCAAAAAAAAAAAAAAAAAAAAAAAAGAGAATTTATATGGAAAAAGAAATGTACACGATTAAACAGTGCAAGCAGGAATCTTTCAACAGCTCGATGACTGTAAGAATGAAAAGTATTTTAATGTTTTTGTGGACATCGCCTTCCTTCTGTGGCAGGACTGAAGTGACGCAGTACCGTACTTGGGTAAGAGCTGTGCAGACTGGGACAGTTAGGGCATGACTGAGTGCAGATGACTGTGTGTCTCCCATACGTACCCTAAATCAGAAGCAGTGCGCAGCTGTGCTTGACAGCCCTGTAATACAGATACAGCTTCCAACAAAACTACAGTCTGCACAGTCTTGCTGGTGAAATATAAAGTTTACTGGTTACAAAAAATTCTCACTTTCTTATCTGTTTTTTTCTGTAGTATTTATTGTGATTCGGAGGGCTACTATTTTAAGGGAATTGTGAATATTGTATGGTAAAATGTTTTATTTTACATGTGTATTCAGAAGGAGCTGCCACCTCAAACTCGTATATAAATTCACCTGCAAACTACATGTCCTAATAGTAAATACCATCAGCATTATCTGATCAGCATTACCCTCAGGCTAAGGAGGATAAGTCTTCCATAAGTGATTATTCAGTGAGAAATGGGAGGCCTGTTTGGAGGTTTGTCATCTCAGACCTCGCCTATGAAATGCCCACGAGCATACAAAGTCTTGAAGGTTTTACTACAAAGTCGCCAAATGAGCAGCTGTCCAGAAATGGAAGATTTGCATCGTGAGTTCTTGGAAAGCTGTATGGGACCAACTGACTTGAGGCCCAAGACCTCAACTCAGCTTGAGAGTTGTTCTGTAATAAGGGCTATTACTAGAGGGGTAAAATTAAATATAAAACTCAAACCACAACAGAGAAAATTGGTACCAGAATTTCTGACAGTCTCCTGTCTTTGGCTGCATCTTCACTGTGAGTGACATCGCCAGCACTAAGAAGTGCTGTCTGTGGCTCTAGAGCTGTTCTCTGTGGTTTTAGTTCAGGCCTGAGCAGTCTGTGAAATCTCTCTCCAATGGAGATGCCGTCCCAGGATATAATGTCAAATTATAATACATACACCACGTGCATACACGGCTGTGCTTGCTCTGCAGGGCTGTTTATCCCAGGCAACAGGCATTGCTGCAGTGCTTTTGCTCACGGACAGGCAGAGGATCTGTGCCAGAAATGCAGCACTGCTGCTGGCTCTGAGCAGCACTTGGTACAACACGGGCGTCAGAATCATGTCATCCTGGTTTCTGGTTTCCCACAGAACTGAGGTGATGCAAACCCCCTTATCAGCTGCTTCAGACTTGGGGAGAGGAGCCAGACCTGGAGATGTTTCTGGGCAGAAACTGAGAACCATCATTTCTGTTGCTTCAGCCCTCCATTTCTAACCGTGAGAGGGTTTGAATTTTAAGAGACTACTGAATCAGTCAAAGCAGAAAGATGTGTGTTGGTCTTTTTTTCCTTTTTTAATGGGATGTGTTCTTCTGACAGTAATTGTGTAATTGCCCTTTATGAACTATGCTCTTTTCTTCCTGCTGTGCCCATGTGACTTTCTCCAAACCGGGTTAGGGAGTGTAATTGAAACATGAAGAGCTGGCTTTAAAATGGAAATTTCTAAAGAAATAAATAATGAGGGGAAGGAAAAGGCTGACTGATTCGGCTTTGTTTGATTGGTTGGTAGAAATAAAAGCACTTTCTTTAAGGGTTTATATGACAGTAATCCCAATGCCCAGCCACTTGCCTTTTATGTAATATTTTAAATTGCAGGACCGAACAGGAGTCTTAGTTGAGCTCATGAGTAAGAACAGGGTAAGACCTGTTCACTTTTTCATTACCAGTACCTGTACTGAAAAGCACATTAAGGACCACTCTGTAAAGGAAAGGATACATAAAACTAAATGTATTTCAGAGTGCAGCAATAAGTTTTGCATCAGTGGTAGTGACTGAACGATGCTATTAAACTGGTTTGGTTTTTTTTGCCTTGTTTTGAAGTCTGCTTTAGGATAAACCGCTTCAATTTAAGCCATATAACGTAGTCCCAGGATTTCTCCAATTATTCACATAAAGAATATGCTTAGAAAGCAATTTTTTTCCTCCAAATTGTAGAAGTCTTAGTTGAATGCACAACATTTTACTCAGATGTTATGCTCATTTGGGCCATTAATAATTCTGACTTTCTTTATTTCAGAAATAAATATGCTGAGTACAATACTGAAAAAATAACTTTATATGTTTCACAGCTGGCTGAGGCTGTTGGCCTCCTGTGAGCTGTAGTGACAGCCTGAAATGCAATCTGTATCTGGGCAGAGTCGTGCCAGCAAGCTCTCAGCAAGCTCATGCAAAGCTGTCAGGGAATAAGGAATCACTTGGTAGTTCTTCCTGGTTTAAAAAGTTCATTTTGAATCTGTATTTGTCAGGTCTGGATTCCCTCTCTGACTTCTTTCCTTGTGTTTGTCCCTGCTATATTATTGATCTCTTTCCTGTTCTCTGCCTTATTTTTATGCTACATGCCAAATTTCAGCATCATTTTTAGCAATGACATATACAGAGATAATTTTTCCTCCAATATTTGTATCGAGGAATTACCATCATCCTTTTACTGCAGGAATACACAGAGATGCCTGTCAGGCTTTGACACTCATACTCTTTCTGTTGCCTAAGAGCTATCACTCTTACATCCCTTAGATTCTCGTGCTTTCCAGGAGACAGCTTGTCATGCAGCTGACAGCCCAGTTCTTACCACTGCACATACATCACACTGACAGCACATTACTTCACTCTTGATTAGGAACAATTTTATGTGTGCTTTCCGGACATTTTAGGAACCCCAGGAACCCCAAAGGAAACATCAGTTTTCAAAGACAACTGCCCTACTGACAGCTGCTTTGAGTCACTCGGTCTGTTCTTGATGCACTGCATCTGTGCTTATCGCTTTATGAAGTAATTATTTTTCTGATCATTAACACATGATGCTAAGTCAAGCAGCTTAAAAATTAGCACAACTGTGTAATTATCTTCTAACAGCTGAATCTGTAACCTCATCACAGCTTTGTTTGACCAGATCTACCTTTCCATTAGACATTGTTGACTGGCACAGGCAGCATCCCAATGCCTCATTTAATTGTTAGCCATTCTTTTACATCATTACTTCTCTCCTCGTGGTCACCTGCTCCTGCCACAGCAGAAGATATGAATGTCATGCTGAGGAGGCATGAGTCAAGGTCTGTGTGTACAAAGGCAGTACAAGCCCATACATGTTAGGTACTTGTCAGTACCCAGGAGTTGGTCTCCAAATGGGCTGGTTGCTGTGATGCTGATGATGATTTGGATGAAGCAGTGTAGTCAATTTAGGGAGCTTCCAGCAGGCTGGCTTTCTCAGAGGAGCTCATTTATGTTCTCCCTGTGTAATTAGCACTGCCTGGCTGCAGCTCAGTAGTGCTGGAACAAGTGGGCTTTAGGCTGTCCCCAGGGAGCTCCATTAGCATCCGCCCTTCCTTGCCATGTTCCTGTTTCCTGAGTAAGTCCTTTGGAAAATTTACAAGCCAATCATCCATCCAGAAAACAGAAAAACTCTAGTTTATTGCTACCATTCTGCAGGCCTCACCATGGGCCTGGTCCCACATCCCTCTCACTAGGAGCAGAGCACAAGGGAACGTGGAGTGCCCTGACTTCCCCATCTCTGCCACACACTGTGGCAGCCTGTGATTCTGCTGGAAGTTTCCATCCTTTATACACCCCGAGAGGTAAATGTGGGCCTGCCAGCTGCTACACTGGCCTTCTGCGTTTGCAAACATGGGCGCAGTTGTTTCAACAAGGCATGGTCTTTCCAGCAAGGTTTGCTAAGGACTGGCGGTATTCTAGGTAGTTTATAATTACATGGGTCACATTTTCACCTTTCTAAAAAATGTTATTTCAACATAATCTTGCTTCTGCCTTCGTCTGGAATTTCCCTGGTCTAACAGTGTTTAGAATAAGCACTTCTGCTTTTTTTTTCTTTTCTTTTTTTTTTTTTTTTTCATTCCTAATGCTGTCATAGCCCGTATCTCATGAATGGACTTTTGGGAAGGAAGCCATTTGCTTTTGTTCCTATGACATTTTGAAACCTACTGACTTTATAAACAGTGGGTTTCCCTTCTACTTTGTCTGACATTAGACATTGTTGACTGGCACAGATAATATTCCAGTGCTTCATTTAATTGTTGGCCATTCTTTTACATCATTACTTCTCTCCTTGTAGTCACCTGCTCCTGCCACAGCTGAAGATGTGAATGCTCTATTCATGTTCTGCCTGTCATTATGATAAATGACTAATAATTACTTTCTACTTCTGCTGCCTTTCATGTCTTTTTTTATTATTGTTTCTTTAATTTCTGCTCCAGCTCATCCATGCAGGGCATTTAGTTACCTCTTTATCCTTCTTTTTTAAATTATGGAATTTTGTTTTTTTCTAGCCTTATATGCTCTTCTTAGAGAAGTCACAGTTACGACATCCACTTTTCCAAGATTCATAAAATCATTAAGGTTGGAAAAGACCACTAAGATCGTATAGTCCAACTATCAACCCATCATCACCATGCCCACTGACCGTGTCCCTCAGTGCCACACCTACATATTTCTTGACCATCTCCAGGGACGGTGACTTTACCGCTTCCCTCAGCAGCCTGTTCCAATGCCAGGCAGAAGACAGACATATTTCCATGAAGAAATTTAAACTTATTTTCTAGTTTGTTTGGTGGCCTTTTATTGATTTCCAGCAATATGCCTTTATTAAATTTTTCTGGTTGAAATGGTACATTAAAGGCTCTCTGTAGCTGAGTCGTTAATAATACTGACACATTATAGCATCTTCAAAACAAGTTATAGTGTCCCATGAGAAATTTTTCACTATCATTATGACTGTTAAATAGATTATAGCATATTATTTTTATATTTCAGCCATTCAAAACGTCCACACAATCTTCAGAAACACTATTCATATCACATTTTGGTAGTAATTTTTTTCTTCTTGCACATTTCCCAGGATGCTAGTATAAACATAATGCAATGTAGATGGACTTATAATGTATTTATCCTCTCATTGCCCTCTTCTGATTCCCTCTTGGTTGCCAACCAGAAGGACCAACCCTCAGATGAAACCTCCAGACCACCTGCTGGTCTGAGTACAAATCCCACACAGCCAAGAACTTGCATTTGCAACAGCTGAGGATCCAACCATTTGGATGGAATATTTTCTGCTCTCTTGGGGTGCAGCCTCCCCATAGTGCTGCCAGGGGACATCTCCCCAGAAGAAAGGGGCTGCCACCAGCTCCATACTGTCCCTGTACCCAACAGGGCTAAAGACTGGGAATGTGAGTTAACACTGGAAGAGATTAATAAATGATACTATTGGTCTGGTCCTCAATTCTTTCAGAGTCTGTCCAGTTTCTATGGGATGCCAATCTATTTGCTCCAAAGTGCTATGAAATGTCCATATCCTACAGTCTTGATGAATCTTAGAAACAACAGAATCATTTGAACTGGAAGGGACCCTTAAAGGTCTTCTAGTCCAGATCTTGCTATTATATGCTGCTTTTCTGCCCTCCGCTCCAAAAGATCCTGTCTTTGTGTTCTTTGCTGCAAGTTCTGAATAATTAAAGCTTATGGGAAACGAAATGGTGTGTGAGAAAAGGTACGGTCAGATAACCTTGGGAATATCTGGGCTGAAGTTAAGCTTTTCTAACAACAAACATTCTCGTGGATGACAGCGCTTCTCTCATGTACATGTTACACCTTATATATTTAATTTCCTATAATAAACATAGTACATCCACACATCATTTTGAATAATGTTGAAGAACACAAAAATTATTATTATTATAGCTTAATTATTACTAGTGCAGCAAGAACTGGTGTAACTTTAAAAACACTCTGACCAGCAAAATATATGCAAGATAATGGCCAGATTTTCCCAAACTGAAGAAATGTGAAGAAAAATCTTAGGCATGATTGTGAGAGGATGATCTTTAAAAAGAGGAGGGGGAGAAACTGAGGAAAAAGTTTACCTCCTTCTCATTCTTAGCCTAGAATATTACTCACTCTTCTTTTCTTCTCCTGGGGTACGGCAGAAGTGCTCAAAAAATGAAACAACAGCAACAACAATAAAACAAACATTGACCTGATTGCTTTATTTTGATTCCTGCTTTTTTTTTTTCTTTTCTTTTTTCTTTTCCCCAGACCTCCAGCATCTCTTTTTCTCTGAGCTTGCTCTGAGCACCCTGATGCCCTCAGCTTTGCTCTTTCTTTCACCCAGATGTTCCTTTACTGCAGGATTTGAGGAGAGCCCATTCCAGGAACAGCAGGAAAAAAAGAAACCTTAGACAGAACGCTTCCAGCCTGAAAAGTGCCTTCATTCCTGCAAGTGAACAAGCCTAGAGGAGGTGATTAATGAATGAACAGCGGAGCAGCCTGCTGCTTGCTCTTCTCAGCGTGTGCTTGTCAGTGAGGACTTCTATCAGAACCACATGGGGATGGAATTTGGCACGGCCTCGTGTGTCCCAGTGTATGTGTGAAAAAGACAACGCAAAGAGCAAATGCTTCAGAACTGCTTATCCTGGAAGGAATTGCATTTTCAGACAATTACTCTTTAATATTGAGAATTGAACTTTTAAAAAATAATCATCTGTTCTTTTATAAGAACAAAAAAACAACAGCAAAACAGTTGTCCCCTCTTGGAATTGTTTCTTAGCTAGAAATCAGTTTCCATGTTTCACTTGTTTCTACAAATTGGAAACAAACTTCATGCTGTGCAAAGTCTCCAAGCACATTACTGAACCTGTCAAGTACATCACCATGGGTACACCGAGGCTATCAGCACTGAGTGAGTGGGTAAGATATGGGTAAAGAAAGTTCCCCTGGGTAAAGGTTCTTCCTGATTTATTTGTTCTTTTCTGTTTATATTCACATGGTTTACATTTCTCCTTTATCTTTACTCTTCATCTTAAGTGCCTGAATAGTCTTTCTTTTTGGAGCAGAATGCACTATTTTAATACATGGATATTTCTTTCAATATGCTTACTGAATTATCATGGTTTAAGCAACCCAAAGTATTTCTCTCACCCTAGATGAATACATCTACTATATTCTTGATGGATGGGTTGATATTGCTCGTAATTGCCATTTGGTTGAACAGTGTTTCCTGCCTCTCTTCTGTGCTGGATGTTCATATCAGTTATAATGGAAACACAAACACACAAATTTCATTCTGAACATCTCTCATCTTGATACCATTTTATTAACTTCATGATAAGCTGGGCTTTTTTAACCTGTTCTTATATCTTGATTTTATGGGCATCTACACAGTTTCAAGGAGCCATTTGATCCCATAAAACTACACATTAATTGGATAAGATTTCATGCTATCTTTATCTTCCAAGCAAATCCAATAAAATATGAACATTTTAGTGCAACTATGACAAATTGTGCTCATAAATGTTCCTCAAAGGAATAAAATGCCAATATAAGATTCACATCATCACATCACCTACACAATAACTTACACCTTTGTAATTTATATGGGACTGATAATTACCCAGAAATCATAGAATCACAAAATATAATCACAGAATCACTGAGGTTGAGAAAGACCTCCAAGATCATCTTGTCCAACTGTCCTACCACCAATATTTCCTCACTAAACCATGCCTCTTGGTATAATACCTAAATGTTTCCTGAACACCTCCAGGAATGATGACTCAACTACCTTCCTAGGCAACCCATTCCAGCACCTGACCACTCTTTTAGAGAAGATATTTTACCTAGTATCCAATCTGAACCTCCCCTGGCACAACTTGAGGCCATTCCCTCTCATCCTGTCACTAGTTACATGGGAAAAAAGGTTGATATCTGCCACATTACAATCTCCTTTCACGTAGTTATAGAGGGCAACAAGGTCTCCCCTCAGCCTCCTCTTCTTCAGACTGAACAATCCCAGTTCCCTCAGCCACTTCCCATAAGATGCGTGCTTCAGACCCTTCACCAGCTTTCTTGCCCTCCTCTGGACACACTCCAGTACCTCAATGTCTTTCTTACAGTGAGGGGCTCAAAACTGAACATGGTACTTGAGGTTTGGCCTCACCAGAGCTGAGTACAGCAGAATGATCACATCCCTGCTCCTGCTGGCTACATTATTTCTTAAACAAGCCAGGATGCCATTGGCCTTCTTGGCCACCTGGGCACACTGCTGGCTCTGCTTAGCCAAGCGTCAACCAACACCTCCAGATCCATTTCCTCCACACAGTCTTGCAGCTACTCTGCCCCAAGCCTGTAGCATTGCCAGGAATTGTGGCCAAAGTGCAGGGCCTGGCACTTGGTATTGTTGAATTTCAGCCCATCAATCCAGCCTGTCCAGATCCCTCTGATGGGCCTTCCTACCCCAGGCAGATTGACACTTCCTCCCAACTTGGTGTCATCTGCAAACTTACTGAGGGTGCACTCAATGCCCTCATCCAGGTCATCAATAAGGATATTAAAACAGGACGGGCCCCAGTGCCAATGCCTGGGAAACACCACTCATGTCTGGACACCAGCTGGATTTAACTGCATTCATCATCACTCTGTGGGCTTGGCCATTCAGCCAGTCTTTACCCAGCAAAGAGTGTACCTGTCCAAGCCATGGGCTGCCAGCTACCTTCTGCAAGGAGAATACTGTGGGAGACAGTGTCAAAGGCTTTGCTGAATTATAGGTAGACAGACTTTTCTTCATCCACCAGATGGGTCACTTGATTAAAGAAGGAGGTCAAATCAATTTCATGAGGTCTGTGGCATCAGAAGTGTTCATGCTGTTGCAGGTATGACCAACTAGGGTATCATCTCTGATGCACAGCTACTAAATGCACTTTATTTTACACTGGAATTGAGACATGACATTTTATAACTAAGTACATGATTTGCATTCTCAGAGATGACCATCTCTGAAGCAAAGGCTTGTGTAAAGTCTCAACAGGAATCACAAAAAGTAGTGGCAATAGATACAATGGTGCAACCAGTTTTGGTACCATAATATCTAGGTTATGTTCTGCAGAAGGATCAGGATAGACTGGATCAAAGGACCATGTTCAATTGTGTGACGTTCAACAAGGTTCAGTGCTGGGCACTGCACTTGGGTCATAACAACTCCATGCCCTGGTATGGGATTGGGGAAGAGCATGGTGCTGATGGTGCTGGTCAACAGCCACCTGAACGTGAGCTAGAAGTGTGCCTAGGTGGCCAAGACAACCAACAGCATCCTGGCCTGCATCAGAAACAGTGCAGCCAGCAGGGCTGGAAAGTGATTCCCTCCTTGTACATAGCACTGGTGAGAACTCATCTTGAGTTCTATGTTCAGTTTTGGGCCCCTCACTACAAGATGGACACTCAGTTGCCTGAATGCATGTGTAAACAGCAAAAAAAAAACTGGTGAGGTGACAGGAAAACAAATCATATGAGGAGTGGCTGAGTGAATTGGAGTCATTCAGACTGGAAGAGGTTGATGAGAGACCTCTCAGGAAGTTGCAGTGAGGAGGGTGCTGGTCTCTTTTCTAAAGTGATGTGTGATAAGACATGAGGAAGTGGCCAGGGAGGTTTTCAGATGGGACTGTAGGAAAATTTTTTCACAGAAAATGTGGTCAGGTTTTGGAACAGGGTGCCATGGGGAGGTGGTGGATTTCCCGTCCATGGAGATCTTTTGAGATGTGGATACAGTGCTTAGGAACGTAGCTTAATGGTGGACTTGCAGGTCTAGGTGAATGATTGGGCTTGATGATCTCAAATCTATTATTTCCCAACCTCAGTGATTCTATGATTCTACTGTGATTCCTTTACGCAACAGAAAATACATTTTGAGTGACATTTTTCTTGCAGATGAAATCAGCAATATAGTTGACTTTTCCATTTTCCTTTCCATCAGAACTGTCATTGCCCAGGTGAAACAGCTGTTCCACTGAAGCTGCAGGGAAAAAACACATGCTGCCAAGTCAGACGAGCATTCTTCTTCAAACAGATTGAAGAGAATTAACCTGACTCCATGCAGGTGTCCACGAGTTAGATGAAAAGAACTCCAACCCAAGGGGCTTTCAGCTACACCCGCACTGTGCAGGGCATTTGTACTCCTGGAGCTCACACTACAAAAGCACTACTTTGTGTCTGACACTGCTTCACTACAAAACCGCTATCACAGTGCTATCGCCTCAGGGCCAGTGAGCTACAAGCTCTATTTTCAAACTGACTGCCAGCCCTGTCTGCAGCAGCAGATATCCTGAATCTCAAGGGCAGTGATGAAGAAACACGGGGCTGTAAGATATGTACAAAATAGATTGCCTTGTAAAAATAGTTTCTTTAAGAGTTTTGAAAAATGGTATGAAAACATCAATATGAAAGAAAAATTAAAGCAGAAGTTTTGTAGAAATATTTTTAGGAAGCTACATAAAAAGGGGAAGCACACTATATTCAACTGAAAAAAGGCATTCTCAAATATTCTGAAATAAAACAAGGACTTCCAGATTTATTTAGCCTATTAAAATAAATTGATAACTATCACAGATATTTAGATTTGCAGACTTTAATGTCACACACATCAGATTACAGTCAAATGTGACACTTCTTCTAGCTCATACGGAATTTTCTGTTCTCAACCATATCGGCCTTTTAATTTCATTTAGTACTGGTGGCTGAAGTTTTGGATATTACAGGTTTTGCCACACAGACGCATCTGTAACCACAGGTTCCAGATAAGACAGAGGAAAACAGGAATGATGGAACCGAGTAGTAACTTGAAAGTGCTTATTATTATTATATCAGTGGGAAGATGCATCTTCTGGCTGTGCACCACGGCAGAGGACTGCTGGAGAAATGCACTCTGCCAGGACTGAGCTCCAGATGGTGCCTTATGCTTTGCTGTGCTCTGTTAGAAGAGCAGTGCTCATAGTTGTGGTCAGGAACATCAACTCATGGACTTTGCAGTGACTCTCCCTGACGACTCTTCTGTAGCAGTGCCAGCAGCTTGCACTCTCAAGCATCGACTTTCGCTGTCTCTGCAACCTTCATCCAAGCAGATCTGACTTCTTCATCCATTTGGCCTAGAAGACTTACTAAGGTGCTGGGCAGTTTTACTGCTCAGGCATGGAAGGCAGGGTTGACAGAAGCCAGTATCACTTTCCAGCAAGACAGTATGTTTATCTTAACTTGCTGAAATAACTCATTTGATGATGAAATTAGGAACGTATTTAAAGAAAAGATACCCTTGAAGATTTTGACTGAATTGATTTTTCACCTTGTCCTGTTTCCTCTGCTTACATCTAGGGGAAATAAAAACAAATCCATTTTCTATGTGAATGTAATGCTGCTCAATAAGGAGGCTTCTTGCTCCAGGAAATTTGATCTTTGTTCTCCTGGAAGCGTTCTCTGTTCTTTCCTCTCTTCGTTCTCACACAACAGAGCATTAGTCTTATCTGACAAAGGAAAGTGCACTGTGATGCCTTTTCATAAGCATTACTTTTCTTACCACTAAATGATCACTAGAGAGGAGTTACATTGCAGCAGTTTGGATTGCTATGTGCAGAATGCTTTTAATTTAGGAAGGATATTCAATTTTACAAGACAGTTACCCAGTTCTTGGATGTACGAAATGCTGCTGGAGAAAAACAGGTTTGTGAGATGCCCAGAGGAGATGTGGATGCCCCAACCCTGGAGGCACTCAGGGCCAGGATGGATGGGGCCATGGGCAGCCTGACCCAGTGGGAGGTGTTCCTGCCCACCGCAGAGGCATTGGAACTGGATGAGCTTTAAGTTCCCTTCCAACCCAAAGCATCCTCAGATTCCAAGAAGGAGCCCAGTGATCAAGGAGTTCTGCAGAAGAACTGGGAGCTGTTGGCAAGGGTCCAGAGGAAGGTCACAAAGATGATCAGAGGGCTGGAGCATCTCCCCTACGAAGACAGGCTGAGGGAGCAGGGTTTGTTCAGTCTGGAGAAGAGAAGGGTGCGTGGTGACCTCACTGCAGCATTTCAGTACCTAAAGGGAGCCTATAAACAGGTGGGAAGTCAACTCTTTGAAAGGGTAGATAACAGCAGGACAAGGGGAAATGGTTTTAAGTTGGAGGAGGGAAGATTTAAGTTGGATGTCAGGGGGAAGTTCTTTACTATGAGAGTGGTGAGGTGCTGGCACAGGCTGCCCAGAGAGGCTGTGGATGCCCCGTCCCCGGAGGTGTTCAAGGCCAGGTTGGATGGGGCCCTGGGCAGCCTGGTCCAGTATGAAATGTGGAGGTTGGTGGCCCTGCCTGTGATGGGTGGGGTTGGAGATTCATGATCCTTGAGGTCCCTTCCAACCTGAGCCATTCTGCATGTGTTTTTCTTCTGCCTTTTTCACTGCCTGTTCCCACATTTCTATTTCAAAGCATTTTATTATTGTCCATGGGCAGACAAAGATTTAAGTAGCAATAATCTGAACGGACTGGGCTGCTGACAGTGGGCAGAACAAAATGCATGCTTATGTTTATCATCTGTTGACAAAGGCCTTGTCTTCTCACTCACAGCACCATGGTTTTACCACAGGTTGAAAGCCTTGAGGGGGCATTTAAGAGCAAATTACATGTGTGCATGAACCTTGTGTGGCTTTGTATCCCTTCCAACGCTTTATTTCTGGGTAAGTTAATCTATTGGTAAACCTCGACCGCTTCATTGCTCCTATTTACGGGGAACGCCGGGGAGAGCTTCACCCCATCAGACCCTCAAAGGGCACCGCCTCAGCCAGCGCCGAGCGGCTCAAGGCGCCCCGCCCGCCAGGCCCCGCCCCGCCGCGAATTGGCCCCGCCCACGAACTCCGAGGGGGCGTGGCCTTTCGCCGCCGCCGCTCCCGCCCCTCCCATTGGCGGCGACGCGGCGCGTGACCGGGCGGTGCGTGACGTAGGAGGAAGAAGACGCCATTAGGGGCAGCGGGGCCGCTTGCTGCGGGAAGGTGTTTGTGGCTGTGTCTGCCTGTTGTCTCTTCGGTGCCTCCTCCCTCCCGCTCGCTCCTCCTCTCGCTCTCTGCGCTCCTCGTCCCTGCGGGCGGCGGCGCCCCGCGGCCGCAGAGCGGGGCGGTGGATGTGAGGCGGCCCGGTGGGCAGCGGGGCGCGGATGGCGGCGGGGACCGGCGCGGCGGCCGGCGGTCGCAGCTTCTCCTTCAAGGTGGTGCTTCTCGGGGAGGGCTGCGTGGGGAAAACCTCCCTGGTGCTGCGTTACTGCGAGAACAAGTTCAACGACAAGCACATCACCACGCTGCAGGTGCGGGCCGGGCGGGAGCGCGAGGCGCGGGGGGGCGGCTGTCGCTCCACTCAGGGGCACTGCTGAGGGCTGCTGTTGCGCTTCAGTTCGCCCGTAGCGGAGGATGGTGCTTCGGGGTCGGGTCTCGCTTTCCGTCTGGTAGTTCTTGTCTGATCGTGCGCGTGGATGTATTCCTTCGAGTCTTGGGATGCGGAAGCACGGCTTTAAAGTAATGTGGCTGTAGTTGTAATCGTTGGTGGTGGGCTGATGACTAAGTGCTTCGTGTGTGTTGCGTCTCTGTTAATGACAGCCTTCCTCTGGTTGGCTGACCCGGTGCCTGAGTTACCTCAGTGCCAGCAGTTAGAAAGAACAGCTTTCACAAGCGGGTCTGTGAGATTAAGGCTTATGATTTAATAACTGACAAGATCCATGAGGCCATCATGTAATCTCCCTGAATTTTAGCCTGAGTTGTCACCAAACTTATAAACATCTGAGCAGTGAAATTGCACTGGTGAAATTGTGATGGGTGTCTGCTGGAAAGCAATGTTTGTCACTGCCTCCCAGTGCTGAGCAGTCTGCATCCCACACAGCAAAATGCACGTGTGTTCTACGTGGCCTTGGAAAGTGTGTTTTGAGCTCCATGTTGTGGATTGTACGATCAGCACGTGTCTCTTGAGCTCTCTGCATGCTTAGCTTCTTAATTTGCAGCTGCGCAGCATCTTTCCTACCTATTGAGGGCATGTACATGGAAGCATGGTTTTAGCACTGCAGCGTATGTTGTGCTCTGTATGTTCTCTTGTAAATAAAGAAACAAACCCTGCTACCACGTGGGTTCTGAACTGCTTTTGAAGTTCTGTGAAATACAGTATAAATGGTGGTGTCTTGGGGCAGCTGTGTGCTATTCATGCACACCTTGGGGGAGGTTCTGGCAGGCTGGATATCTTGGAATGTGTAATCCTGAAACTTTCCCTTTAAAAGAAAGACAACATTCGAGATGCGTTGGAAACAGTACACTTCATATTCAATCGACAAGTACTGTTGTTCCCTATTTGTTTTAGATAGCTAAAAATAACTTGAACTTCATTTGCCTGTGCTCCTACTGGGCTCTTAGATGTACCTATTTGTAGGTTTACTGAGTGTGATACTGGAGTCATGGCAAGCTAATGATAGATCTGATTGTCAGAGAGGTAACCCGTTCTTGGCACATTACAGGAGCGATCAGTCGTTGGTAGGTATCAGAGCTGCAATTGTAACTTCTGTTGCTATACCACCTGAAGCGTAGTGTTGAGCAAACAGTCATGTTTAGAAGTGCGTTGCAGTGACTGTGTATAGCTGAATTCTGATATCCTGTGTAAAAAGAATAGCTTGTCACGTGACATAGCTCTGGTTTTGTTGTCTCTTAAAGTCTGCAGTGGAAAGCCTAAAATTAGAAGCCAAAAGTGAGCTGGGTCACAGGCATCATAAAATGGAAATTTAAATGGTCCCAAAACGTTGACAGTAAAATGTCTCTCTAAATGCTACAGCCTGAGAGCTTTTGCTTGAGGCTGCCCGTGGGGAATGGAAGTTGCTTGTGAAGGAAGGGGAGCGCACACTCACATGTGATAATGAAGCTCTGCTGTGATTAGGTTTCTAGTTGCTCCCTGTATATTTTAACCAGTTGCAGTGTATCTTAACTCACCCTGCTTTTTTTTTGTTCTGAACCTCCTTAGTCCCATGCATCTTATTGATTGTTAAATGCATTGTCAGTTGTTGAATCTCACTGTATGTGATGTGTGCTTGTGAATCATCATTCTTGTTTTTCTGCACCTTGCAGTTGTAGAAGAATGGCAGCGGAAGGAGTTACCAAACCTAATGAAAATATTCATTTAAGAAATAAATGGAGTGGCCAAAAAAAAGTGACATTTTTGTAAGATTTTTTTATTAAAGGCTTAATTTGATAAAGTGACTTTGCTTTGTGGCATCAGTTCAAAGTATTGCAGTAAATAGGTTTCTGTTCCAACTGAGCCAAAATTAGATAAACATTGGATTCCTAATTCAGCAAAGGAGCCACAGTGATGAGCCATGTGGGGAAAAAAAATCACTGGTCAGTGGGGTGAGGGCCTCTAAATCCACGGTAATCTGATTTAGCAGGGTGTGGTGTGGTAGAGTTGCTGCTGTACTTCATGCCAACCTTTTTGCAGTAAAAACACGGTGAGACTACAGCCTTCTGAAGTATTGTAGGTGTTGGCTGGGGCTTCGTGCAGCGTGACCCCACTGATGGGAGAAAGCACGGGAAGACCTTCAGCCGGTCAGTGTGAATCTTCTAGCACCGTGCAAGTCTGTGCTTTCCAACGTCCTGTGTCTTATGTGTGAAGGTTGGCTGTGCACTAGCTGAGAGGAAAGTCACCTATTTGTAGGTAACAGAATGTTTTATTGAAAGGGAACTGTCTCTTTCCCCTCCTGCTCTTTTTCCAAGTGCAGTTTAGAAGGAAATAGTAAACTGGAACCTTCTTATATTGAGATTAGGAGGCTGCAGGGCATGTTGTTGGAGTTCTGTTAGCTTGAAGTTGTTTACATCAGATATCAGTGATATGCAAATTGAAGTTAAGGTAGCTGTTGATCTGCTGGAGAAAAATATAGGAAAGGTAGCCTTGTTTTTGTTGTGGTTTTTCTTTCTTGACAATGATGACAATCCATAACCTGTTAGACCTAGCGGGATGATTAGAATTGGTTCCCATGGATCAACATATGGAGGTCAGTATTTCCTTCTAAAAAGGTTCTATGCTGTAAAATGAAACCAAGTGAAGTATGCTGGGAATATTCTGATAGTAAAATCTGTTATATATATATTTTTTAATGTGGATGGGTACTATCTGTTAATTACTCAGGATAAATACGACCTTTGTGTACTAAGCCACTGATGTGGTGCTGGTGATAAGTATTGGTCCTCACTTGTTTGATGGACTCACGTAACCAGGAAAAGCGGTCTTGGGTGTGTAAGACAGCTTAGAAAAAGCAGTACAAGGAAGTCCAGTGCTGCATGTAGTGTTTGTATGCCTGGTATAAAGCAGTCAAGGGGCAGATGATGTAAACCTGCTATATTCTAGTGACTTTCAAGTGTATCTTTTTCAGCTGAGTCTTCCTTGTGTTCTCATCAAGTCCTTTTGTCAGCTCCTCATGCACATGTGGAACTGAGCTCTTAAAAGAGAATTAAAAGAACAGAAAGATTTTCTATGGACTCATAAAGAGGCTGGTATTTTAGTGCTCATAATTGCATTATCCTTTCCTTCTAAGTTTGTAAGTATTCTTCACACTAGTCGTAAGGCACTTGAGTCAAAATACCAAGGTTAGTAGTTTACTTCAAAGAGCTACTTAAGATTACTTATCTTGGAATAAGCTGTAGTCCCGTGCGCTTGTTTTTTGGAAGTCAGAGCTAAAATGAACTGCCGTAATAATGAAAATCATGTGCAAAGGAGTCGCTGATTATAAATTAAGTCATGACTGACACTTAACTCCCTAGTACTCAATTGAGTAAATTCTCAGGAGATGATAACGTACGTTGATCCTCTTCAGTGTGCAGTCATCTAGTGCAGTCTGGATGGCATTGTTTCCAAAGGCATTCACACTCTTGGCATCTGACCCTTTCCCACCACCTCAATGCTGGGTTGGATAGGGAACTCATATCCAGTAGTGAAGATTTTCTTTACTCATTGGACTCCCTACATTTCTAAAAACTAAGTCCTGCTGATCCTTTGATTTTTAGCTTTTTGATCTCCATCCATTCTGAAGTTAGAGATTAGTAACCTTGCTCTTCCATGAGACAAATGGAAATGGATGTGGGTATAACTTTAAAATGTTAGGTATTAGCTGTTTTGTCTTTGGAGTGTATGGTACCGTAACTTTTAAAGTACACTTAACTGATGCTAATTATGCAGACGTTTTAATTTAGGAATGGGACCTGTGAACAGTATTCCTCAAGTATATAAATACAAAAGAAGAATAAAGCATTTAAAGTGTAATATAGTATTGACTGTTTCTCACAGCACACTTTTAAAGCTTTCTGCTCATTATTAACTATGGCTACCTCATACGATGTACCATACTTATTAACAAGCAAGTTTATGTATAAACTTTCTTGTAATCAGGATATCTGATATAGGCTATCATCATTTTGTTTATGAATCTAGGACTTTATTGGACTATAACCTAAAACAGTACGAGTTCATCAAGTTTTGGTGCAGTCTGCAAATGCAATAGCCAGTCCTAAATACCCTTGCTGCTGTCTTATGTCACTTTTTGCAGGAGATACTGGAAGAGTTGCCTGAGCATACTGGCCTTCTAAAATTTGGATGTGTAGAAAAGGAAATGCTCTACTTTCAGTGCTAAAAGATAACATTATATCAAAAGCTGTAGTGACTTGTGGGATGTGTTACTATAAAACAAAACAGGAAAAAGAAACCACAATGTTTCATCTGTGATGTGAAAACCTACTTTAATATTAGATATGTCAGACAACTAAATAGCACAGCTATCCTTACTGGGCCAGTATCCAAAGCCACGATGTCTTAACCTCATGAATATTGTTTTCTGTGGTCTTTAATGCAAATCCTGTTGCAGTGAAGAATTTTTCTTTCCAGAGGTCCAGAAATGTGATTCTAGAGTGTTTTTTTTTTTGCCAATTTTGCATCAGCTGGGCAGAGTTGAGCATTATTATAGTGACAAGCAAACAGTGCTTTGAACAGCTTTTCCTCTGAGATGTACAGTAGAGTATCAATGTGTTAGTGCAGTAGATCAATAAGATGTTGGCAGGTAAGCTTGACTCAGCATGGCTGACCCATAACTTTTCTTAATATGATCTGGGTATTGGTATATTAAAATGTCTGAGCTTACAGCTTTTAAACTGATGCTGTGGAACAAATTATGAGACTAGACGCTGCTTTTATGATCCTTAGGAACAGATGAGTGAAAGCTGTAAAAGAACTTATGCAGTACTTATGATTTACTTGAAAATCCATTGGCCTTGTCCTGGCGTTTAAGGTTTGCAGCTCTGCTGTTAAGCTGTTTGTTACAAGTTGACCAGTGTTTTAAATACTTCAAACTTGCTGTCTGGAACTCTTCCCAAAGCTGACTTTCACAGCCTTACTGTAGACTGAAGGGGGTGTTAAACTTTAAGTGTGTTCAACACAATGGTCAAGATTAGTTCCTTTCTGCTTGTGCTTGGACAGTCTCAGGGTGTTTTTCTTTCCTGTTGTCTGTTGTTTTGGATCTGCTCCATTTGTTGCCAGACTTTGTGGAAAACTTTGCAGGGAGGGTGCAACTTCTTTAAAACAGAGAGGGAAATTATTAACACATCTTAAGTCATACAAATGCCAGAATTGATGCTAGATTAGTTTAGCGCAGGCAGGACTCGAGGAAGATACTTTTACCAGCAGTTTATGCTGGTGTAAATTGAACTACTGATGTCTGTGCTTGTATTAGTTGTTAAGCAGCAAACTGGTTCAAGCAGCTGACCTGGCTGATGACGTTTTCCCTTTCTACGTACACATGATTTTTAGTCAGCTCAGTGTCTGATTCGTGCTCTCATACACAGGGCTTGTGTTGAGAAGCTACAGGCCAGCCTAAAATGATCTGAGATGAATGTTTATTCACTGAGTACTTGATATCCAAATGTGTGCTGAGGTGAAACTGAATGGGGACCAGCTAAACTTGGGAAACAGACTGAATTTAATCTTGGCAACTGAGTTGTCATCTTAACCTGTTACTGCTCATCTTCAGAATGGAGGTGCTGGTTCTTAATGTGTTGACTACTTCAATGCCTGTTCTAGTCTATTGAACTAATATCAATTTTTAATACTTATTTCTGTCTGGTGAATTATCTAATGGGTAGCATAAGGTTAGCATTTGAAAATTGCATCATGCAGGCTCTGAAAACTGACATCTTCTTGAATTACAGAAATCAGGCTAAGCTTGCAATATGTGCTGGCCATTTCAAATGTTTTCAGAAGACAATGTAGTAGAATACATAGAGCAGCGTGTATGCTTCTGAAACTTTTCACCCTACCACTTGCTTTTTTTTTGTGTGTGTTCTGCTTCTCCTGCTTCCTCTGGTCCTGTTACCTGAGGAACATTAATACTAGGCTTTCAAGAATGGTACCTGAAAGAATATTGGGGGAAGGAATAAAATGAAGAGAGCTGTGAGCTCATTTCAGCAGGAAAAAATGCAGATGAAGGAACTTCTTGCAAAATACTGATGTTTTGAGACTTCTAGCTCTAAACTTGGATTATTTTTACTGTTTCACTGGTGTTGAACTATTGTGCTAATACCTGCAGCCTTAAAATCCCAGTAGCTTTGTGTACTCTTGTGAAGTGTTTCAAGTTCATCTTAGGCTTATCCTTATTCAGAACTCAGCCTTATTTCTCCAAAGTCATTCAAAGCAACAGCAAAAGGATTTAGGAAACGGTTTGCTTAAGGCAAATTTATTTAGGACAGACTTCTGGCAAACTGTAGTGAAATGACTAACCAGCTTAGTATTGACCCAGCCTTCTGGCTCAGGGAGTGTTTTGATCCAGAAATCTGTCTTCTGTTGATTCAGATATTTTTATTAGTAAATAAATCTGAAGTCACACAGACAAACATATTTGGGTGAAAACTGAACTCTGTTTTGCTTTCCAGGCATCTTTTCTAACGAAGAAGCTGAATATTGGTGGGAAAAGAGTTAACCTTGCAATATGGGTATGTTTGCTTTCCTAAACTGTCCTCCCCACTATGCACTCCCTCCCTACTTAAATACATTGTTTTTCAGGAAAATATTTTGTTTGCTAGAACTCAAATGTTAGGCTCTTTGTAATAAAGTAGAAGTTTAAAGTTATTGGAATCTCTCAAAGTATTGTTGCAGTCTTAGATACTAACAAGTGTTTTTTTTTTTTTTTTTTTTTAAATGCAGGATACAGCTGGTCAAGAAAGATTTCATGCACTGGGGCCGATCTACTACAGAGACTCTAATGGTGCTATTCTAGTATATGATATAACAGATGAGGACTCTTTCCAGAAGGTATTGGACAGATTTTTACCTCTGTGCGAAGTCTATTCTGATTGAAAGGGAATCTATGATGAGTGTGCTCATGGGGAATCTTCTGTTTCAGGGGTAGCACCTATGCTTAATTAGCCTGAATAATAAGATTAATACCTTATCATGTCACTTGCAGATAATATTACATTTGCAGAATCAGGCCATGTAATGAAAATGTACATCTCATTTTTTTTGAAGCCTACTCTACAATAAACTACTTACAGAGCCTACTACGATAAAGTACTATTCTCTGCTGTCTAAGTCAAATTGCTCAAATATATTAAGTGATACTAAGCTTCAGATATGAACACTCTGAAATCACAATATGCAGCAGCATGAACATTGTATTCTTGGTGGTAATAGGTATTTGAACTTCCAAGTCATCATTTAACCTGAAATTTGATCATTAGCTACTTTACAGTAGTAGTTGATCAGGTTGAGACAGGTGAATTTTTGCCCAGTCTTGTGTCATACTGGTGCTGTTGCTCCATAGGATGCCCCAGCTGAAAACTGACATACTTGCCTGAGGAGTCTGGACCTAATGAGTTTGTGGCAAAAACAGTAGGACTTCCTCTAGAGGAGCAGAAAATGGCTGTGTGGGCCAGGCTTGAGTTAGTGATGGAGGCAGTGTCAGGGTATGGTTCTACAGCGGAATAAGCAGTTTAAAGAAATAGTCCTATGTCAGTAAAGCACTTTGTGCATTGCCACACACTTGTCATGCTGACTCATTGTTTCAGCTTGTGCCTTTCCGTGCATGTAAAGTGGCTGGTACAGCAAACATGTTCTTTGTAGTGGGGCTAATATGAAGAGTTCAGTTTTGGAAGTAACTTAACATTTATCCAAGGCACTTTGCTCTAAATTTCAACTACAAACAAGAGCCATGTGTAGCTGCATAAAGAATATTTTCTCAGTCTCTGTTGCTCTAAACACATTTGTTTCAGGCTTAAACAGATAATGAAGGATATGGGACAGTTCCACAATGCCTAAACTGGCAGTGTATCATGAGAAATCAAACTTACTTCTGTTCTTTATGCAGGTAAAAAACTGGGTTAAGGAATTAAGAAAAATGCTGGGCAATGAAATCTGTTTATGTATAGTAGGTAAGTACTTTTTAACATGTGATTCTAGTGACTGAATTAGAAATGCTTCTTTTGATGTTACCTTCCAAACACTGCTGTAACAGTGTGTGCGTGTGAAGGGATAAATCTTAAGTGAATTTGGCAATTGAAAAGGCTTTTGGAGCTAGAAG
The DNA here is from genome assembly GCA_030625065.1 of Alectoris magna. Taxonomy (NCBI): domain Eukaryota; kingdom Metazoa; phylum Chordata; class Aves; order Galliformes; family Phasianidae; genus Alectoris; species Alectoris magna. The sequence goes on along the minus strand of CM060560.1, from coordinate 161,894,640 downwards.
TTTCAGTGAGTTACAATTAGAGAAAATGAGAGTTAACTTGGAAAAAGTTTAATGATGTACTATGGCTGGAGTGTATGGTTAAGACAAGTTGCAAAATTCATAGTTGAGTGAAAAAAACATAAATCTCAAATGTGTTAGATCCTTCTTGCAAGTACCCTGATTCCTTGTTTTCTCTTTATATACTACTTGCAATGGCATAAACTCAATACTTGTCTGTTTTCAAAGTTAAGTGCTTGGGTATAGAGAGTGGGGAAGTGAGTCTGAAACTTGGACGTTTCAATGAATTTTTACAAATGCACGTAAGTACTAGTTTAAAGTTTTAATCATTAGATCTGATTTTAACACTTTCAGGAGGATAGGTATGCAAATATTCTATGGAAACTACATTCTGCAGCACAGATTTTGCCTAATAAAAGCTACTTTTTTTTTTTTTTTTTTAACTTATCAAGGTATTCAGCTATCCTGATCAGGCTACAAAAGCTCGTGGCTTCAGTTTGACTGAAAGGGGGCTTTTAAATGATATTGTTGTGATCTGAGTAGACTTGTGCAAGAATCTGTTTTTATTGAAGCAGCTTGTGGGGGGGGGGAAAGATGAGGTACAGTGATTATGTGACTTTTGTTAATTTTGGAGTACCAAGGCATGAAATACTAACTTGTTCTCAACAGGTAACAAAATAGACTTGGAAAAAGAGAGACATGTTTCAGTGCAAGAAGCAGAAACGTAAGTCACGCTAATTATTAATAGAAGCAGTCATTGCAGAATTATGTTGGAGTAATAAATTTGTGATGCTTCTAACAACTGGCAGGTCTAACTAGCTGTGCCTGGCTAGCTTCTACCGAGCATTCTGTTAGTTTCTTAATTTTGGTGCATCACCTTTATGATCAAAGTGTAACTTGAGTTTTACATCATTTCTGACAGAAGTCGTCAACTGTAGCTCACATCATGTCTAGAAATGTACTTGAGCGATTCAAAAAAATATTAGCTTAATTTTAACTACGGTTCCCTTTGTTAAATCAGCATGTATGAGTTAAGAGTTAATTAAGAATAGAAAGCTCTCCTCTTTCCACTTCATGTAAAGTGGCTTAGAAAGACTGAGTTCTTCAGTGCAACTTACTCTTCTGTATCTGCATTCTTACAGGTATGCTGAGTCTGTTGGAGCAAAACATTATCATACATCAGCTAAGCAGAATAAAGGAATTGAAGAACTGTTTCTTGACCTTTGTAAAAGTAGGTACTGTTTAGTTTGTTCATGAAGAGCATAGACACAAAGGTTTTGAAAATGTTTCAAACCCTATAAAAAAAAAAAACAAAACCTCAGTCTAAATAATTGAAAAGAACTGTTTTCCTCTGAGTGTACTTCAGTCCACTTCTGTGTTGGAACAGCTATGTAAACTTGACGTGTGGATGGAAATTCATGCTGTACTTCAGGAATGTCTTTCTTGCTCTGTTGGGGTCCCGAGCATTCTGTTTCACTCAACAAGCTTAAATAAGTAACTTCAGATCAAACTTAGTGTGATTGCTCATGCTGCTGTCTACTTCATATTCTGTTTCAACATATTTGAAATATATTGTCAAATGATGTCAATTACAGTTCATAAGAAACTGTAACAAGCAGATAAAGCAGATGATAAAGAATGCTGAATCCAGGATAAAATGCCATACAGGGAAGCTATCCTATTTGTATAATTCTTGTTCTGCAAGAAACTAAGCAGAACTGAACCTGAATGGTTGTGTGTAGTGTTTTGTGGGGGGTGTGGTTTTAGTTGACCAAATGTTTCTAATATGAGTGGGTCAGTCTAGCTTTTGAAGGTTAGTAGTACCAGAACATCGGAGCATCAAAGTCAACAGGAAATTGTGAATGCTTTATGCTTTAGGAAAAATATTTAAGTATTTTCTTTTGATTATGCCTGGAGATTCCAGAGTGTTTACTTGCGAGTAATTAAGTGAATTGGTCTTGCTGAACTTGGTGCACGTAACTCAGATTAAGATCTTAAGGTCTTGTCACAATACAACAGAATGTTAATGCATTTCATCTAATACACTATATTTGCAGGAATGATAGAAACTGCTCAAGTGGATGAAAGAGCAAGAGGCAACGGATCCAGTCAGTCAGGAACAGCAAGGCGAGGTGTACAGATCATTGATGATGAACCACAAGTACAGAGCAGTGGAGGGTGCTGTTCTTCTGGATAGTGACAAAACTGTGCATCACTGCCCTCTCAATATGAAGACTGCCATATTCCAAGTCACGCGTTCTTTACCAATGGAGTAATAGAGTTAACAGTATTTAAAAATAATCACATATAACACTGCAGAGACCTTAAGTGCTAAACTAGTGGCGTCTGTGACCAGAGAATTGGCATTTTCTACCGTGGTTAACAAAGCAATTACCAATGGCCTTTTTACATATTTTTCTTTAATGAGGAATAATATGCATGTAGAAAAGACCTACTTAAAGGCTTCATTTATATTCTTTTAAATCAGATCATTATTTAATAACTTATATACGTTGTTGTTGGAATGGTATACATTTTTTGCAGCTCTTTGTATTTTGTGCTAGATTGAATTGTATCACTTCTAAAATGCACATTGATTTTTTTTTTTTTAAATTAGCAGATATATGAAGTAATATTTTTGCAGGGCCTACACAAGCCTATAACAGTCAACTACTTTGAAATATTCTGTTCATCCTGTATGCCAAGCTGGTAAAATACATTGTAAATTACCTATTAAATATTTTATCTGCTTTTACAAGTGCAGGTGCAGAAATATGTACATCAGTCTTGTCAGTGATTGTGAAGTGAATAAGTCAGTGAAAAGATGCAAGCTTTTCATGTGTACTGTTGAACTGTTCATTCTATTTCCCCTTCCTGAAAATTGAAAACAGCTTTTTTTTGTTGTTGTTGTGAACTCATAGCTACAGTATTTTTTTTTTAAGCTTTTCTCTGGCAAGCAGCAGTATTTAGAGTACCCCCTTAGTAGGAAGGGAATGCTTCCTTAGGCTGCTGTTAAACACTGAGGCATTTGACTCCCAGCTGAAACAGCTGGAGTGTTCATTTATTGTGCCTCTCAGAATGTCCCCAGAAAACTGGAGCAAATTCAGCCCTTGTCTATCTGGTAGCCACTTAAACCAGATGCCTGGGGGAGCTCTTAATATGCATTAATACGTGTGCACCAAGACAGCGTTATTTAAAAAAAAAAAAGAGCATAAGTTTTTCTTGTATTGCAAGGCTTGTGTGGAAAAACGAATTGGCATTAATTAGAACTGCTTCTGACTTGGAATCATTATGTGGAAGGTAAGAAACTTGCCAGACGCAATTGTGAATTTGGGAATAGTAGACAAAACTGAACTTACTCTTGACTTGCTCTTTTACTTGTCATGCTTTTTGAAGCCCACTTAAGGTTCTGGGAGGAGGGATTTCAGAAATAGTATATAAATTACTATCACAGAAGGAACACGAATGGTGGTAGTTAAAACTTCAAAGTGTTTTGTGCTTTTTTTTACTTAAGTTGTCATGCTTGGAAAAACAGTAAAGGTGATGTCTATGACAAAATAGAGTACTTCTTGGCCTTCCTTTTTCTGAAGGGTAGAATTAGTATTGCATATAAATGGCATATAAATGCACTGAATGGTGTGAGTATGTTAAAGTGCACAACAGGCGTAGTACTAACTAATCAGTCTGACATGTAAGAAATGTCTTCATCTTATATCTATTTTCTCTGAAATAATAGATGGCTTTGCTACTGATTGGTCCTGATGCTTTTATTTCCTTTCTTTCTGCTTAAACTGGTTTATAGACTCTCTAAAGTTAACATCTGTGTGCTCTGCCCATCATGCATTCAACCGTGTCAGGAAATGTGAGTGTCGTCTTTGCTAGTGAAGGCAATACTACATGAATGCACAGAGCCTTGCTCTGATTGTAGAATTCATGACTGTGTCAATATAGCAACACTTAAGTAAACATTCTGACATTATATCCAACTTCAGTGAGCCTTGCCAAAGTTAAAAACAGGTCAGTTTTTTTTGAAGTTACCTTTCAATACATTCACTAGACAAGTCAGTCATGTGGGTGATACAATATTGATATGAGGAGTGAAGTTGAGCCCCCGTGTTCAAGATAGGAATCTCCCCATAAGAGAAGTTTCAGATTTGTTTTTTCTTTCAGTCTTTACCAGGTGTCAAAAAAACCTTGACTAGGCTTGGTAAGTTCTCCTGAGTTGTGTGCCTCCTTATCTATTCGAGAGTATGTCTTCCCTTCAGAGCAGAGCGTTCTCCGCTTCACTGAAGCGGGTAACTGCAATAACATGGCATTGGGTGAACACCGCATGAATTTGACCACTGTGCAGCAGTCTGCAGACATGCATTACTGAACTGCATGTGAAAAAGTATTCTGTAGTAGGGGTTTTGTGCGACTTCTGTTAAATACGTAAGTAACAAAGTCATGTTGATGCCAACTCTTAATTTACATGCAAAACTAAAACTATTAACTACTGGAAACTTGGGAGAGGGGTAAGAAAGCTGGTCTTTTGTACTTAAACAAAATATTCAGCTGCTGTTAGCAAAATACTACTTTAAAAGAAATTCTCAGAAGTTAGCGCTCTTAGGTCCAGTGAAACATGACAAAGCTTGACCAGGAGCTTTGCTGTTTAAACTGCAGCTTGGCTGGACTTGAGTTGGAGAACAAGTCTGTTTAGCAAGGTATCATATCTGATAATATGAATATGAACCTGGGTGTAGTTCTTAAAACTGCTACTTCTGACATGCATATGACAACACATTGAACAACCTTATGTCTCAGGGAAATGTTATAAAACGTTACAGAGACTGCAGTACAGATTCATGTGGCAGTTTATGAACACTCCTGTACTAAGATTGGTACTTCCTTGAGAGGAAGGAAAGGATTGTCCCCAGTCAGTGACTTTTCTTAGAAATAAGTTTAATTGCATGAATAGTAAAACAGAAGTCACCTGAAAGCCTGTTTCCTTAATATTACCTACTGACCTGAGGTGTTATCTAGAGTACTTGTGGTTTCTTAAAGTTTGAAAACGCTTGATAGGACTATGCATCTAAAACAAAAGGCTGGGATCGTAGTAATTGAGAGTACATGTTCAAGTTGAGCATGAATTTATGGAAGCTAGCTTCCTAGATAAGTAAAGATGATAGTGAGATTGACTTACACAAGACTTGAGCGATTTATTCTTGCCAGGCAAAGTACAACTGTTATGGAAAAATCACTTTTACTATTTACAGATGATACCTGGACTTTACTTGGTTTAACTATGTGAGAAGGCACGAATAGCTTGGTTTTTCTACACTTGAGCAGATCTTACTCGAGTAACTTAGTACTAATACAGTGTGTCTTGAGTTTTTTTTAAAAGTCTTGCCTTTGAAGTTTATCTAGATTGACTAGTTTGTATGCATATTACATGTATGAAGAGGGTTCAAGAGAGCAACTTGACACACATCTATTAATGAATAGCTAATACCAACTAGACTCCCAGCATGTAAGTCAACTTTAAGAGTGTTTGCAACCTTGAACACACCTACTCAGTATAAATTTTGATAAGGATAGCATGTGGGACTTCTTTTATTGTAGTATATGAGTACAAATATTTTACTGAAGCAACTTTAAGTAGCTGCTCACAGTTTTGCTGTTACTATGAATACTTGAGGTACCTATGAAGTTTTATTACTTGCTGAAATAACATCTAAGAAACCTAAGTCCGAAGACTTAAATGCAGTGGTATGTATCTCTGTTAGGAGTTGGTTTTGGATGCAGTCTTATTGTATTACAGTTATGAACTATAAGCTATAGGTCAGAAGTTCTATGTGACCAGGCAGGCAAGGAAACTATTAAATTATTTCTGATGCTTAGAACTTGGAACTGGATGTAACTAGCTGTAAAGACTTGGGAGTGGTTACTGGCTTTCAGTGGGCTTGCATAGAATTCCAAGATCTAATGACCAGATGAATTACATTGACTAGGCTCTTGAGACAGGTAAGTAACTGAGTATCACCTTGACTTAACACACTGTTCTTTGGTAATATTTACGTGTTATGGACAGGCATGCTTTTTGGTGTGGTAGTAAGCAGGAGTCCCCAAGCCTTTCTATCCTGCCACTTTTATTTGTGCTAGGTATTTAACTTAACTGACAGCTCTTGAAACCTACAAAATACCATTTCTGCACTAGATTCAAAGCCAAATGAAAGAAAAAGTCTTGCAAAACGTTAGGCAGTCATAGAAGGTGGTTGGAGCCTCAGTGAAGCTCACAGAAAATGTTGGTGTCAGTTTACAGAAGGTAAGAGGAGAGGGAGACCTGCTTGAAAAGAAATGAAAACCTCCAGAAGCTGAAAGCAGATAAGTGGGATGAATGGTGAAGTAGGGGAACAAGAAAAGTGGAGCAAGCTGCCTCCATTTTCTCTTGTGCTTTTTTTTTTTTTTTCATGTGGAGGGAAAAGGAGAAGTAAGAAGAACTGAAGGTGCCTGTGCTAAGTTAGCCAGTTCTTAGTGGGGCTGCTAGCGTGCCTTTCCAGCAATGTTAATCATTTAATCCAGAGCTCTTCTGAGGTGACTGACTTCCTAGGTTGATTTTTTTTCCCTCTGTGAAATACCATTTTTTGCCTTGTTAAAGAGGTGAATGAGCAGCTAACTTTGAAAGGGTGTTCAGGCACAATGCCAGCCTATTTAAATCCTGACCAAAATATACTCCTTTTAAAGGAGGTAGTTATAGTTATGTTAATCTTCACATCAAAGGTTGGGATTTCTTTCCTGACTTGTCAGAATGCATCTCTCAATGAAGGTAACTGTTGTTGCGTCAAGGACTAACAGTGAAGACTAAGATCTTTGGCACCAGTTGTTGCACAAGCTCAACAGAGATAACCCCCCAAAACAGCTCCCTATTAACTTAATGTGTTGCTCATCCTTTTGTTTGAGGGGATTTTGATCAGCTCTGGGATTTTTGCTTTGTTTAGGATCAACCTGTTCCATCTCAGTGTTGTAGCTATATACTGAATTTAGGCTTTTTCTATGAGACATAATGTATATTCTTTACATTCCTGTGTTCTCAGTGCTGTCATTGGCCACTGTGTGTAGAACATTGTGAGACAATTCTGAGAACTCTGGAGACAATCTGAAATGTTTCTTCTATTGAGCTGGCTTTGAAAGAGAGAATGGAACTGTCACCGTTACTACAAAGAGGTGGAAAATATTTTGGCTTAGGAAAAAAAAAAATAATTTGTTTTAAAATCTTTTTTTTTTTTCTAACTATTTCCACAATGAGAATTGATTTCAAGCTGATATATTTTGATTCGTTTTTGTGAGACTACCAAGCTTACTAAACTTGGGCCAAAATCCATTGATGGTCATGTTCTACAGCCCTGAAATGTCTGACTGCAGGGAGCAGCTGTGCACTCTTCTCTTGGACAGCTTGGAGGTTTGATTATTTAGTCAATAAGAGGATGCTGAAAGGTAGATGAGAAAAATAGCTTCTACTTTCCTCTGCTTTGTGCCTCCAGGTGTGCAGCATGGCCTGATGCAGCTGTGGTGTGGTCAGTGAGGGGATTATGTCTTTTCCTGCTTGTTGGCTACAGTTTTCCTCATTAAGGAACAAATACCACAGGAAGCTTTCCTTGCCGGAGATCCCCCTGTACAGGAAAAGAGACACGCACCCTCTGCTTGCTTTTCTAGCAGTAATACCCAGTTCTTCCCAGCCTGAGAACGTTTTGTTTGTTTTTGACAGTTTTAGCAGTTTCTTAAGGGGAGCTTTTTTCACTTACTGACGTTTGGTTTTGAGTGTATCTAATCTTGCTGAAAGCATCACAACAAAGAATGATGAATAGTAGTATTGCATTGATCTTCCCCGGTCTGCTGTAGCAATTGTTTGTATCTTGCCTCCCAACCAGTGAGGGGCAGATACTGAACTCATAGTCCCTGCTATCTCTGAACATCCTGAATTCAGACTCTAGGATATTGACTTAGAAGAAATCTAAGTAGAGAGGATTGAAGAGAATAACAACTGCTTTTTCATCTGTTGTTTAGTGCCTGATGGCCTGCGATAAATCCAAATTCATGTAACAGGTCTTTTTTGAGCAGTTGAAACTGTTAAATTGCATACCCTTCAAGTTAACTGTGCTCCATTCTGAAAGGTCAACAGACTTAGGATTCAAGGTGTAGGAAAAATGTTTTTTTCCTTTTCACACAGGAAACTACAGAAAAGCCTGATTCGGCATTTACTTAATGGAAAAAGAAGAGGAAAGCACTTAAAATCAAAATGCTTGAGTGCTGTCAGTGCTGTTTCATTGTACAGGCGTTTTACTGGTTGTCTGACTGGATTTTTCTCATCCGATAAGCTCATTGAGTGTACCTGGCTTGATCAAATAGAATTACTTATTCTGAACCCAAAGAAAACTGCAGTAAGGCGGGAGCCAACACTGAAAAGGACGCAGCAGTTTTAACATCAGGTAGCTTGACATTGTCAAGTATTGTAGGAATACTTTATTTGGAATTTGCAGTTACGAGACTTTGAAAAGACACTAAGAAATACTGTACCAGTTGTGAATCTTCATTTTTCCCAATGCGCTGCTGCAGCTGAGGTTTCCAAATACTTGTCAGAATGCGTTTAAAGGGAGATAGTTCTGTGATAAATTAATTCCAAGTGTCAAATAAGAACAGAACTTTTTAGGCATTGATAAAAACACTCATGCTAAATATGAAAAGTTAAAGTGCGTGTTAGCAGGAACGGATCAACAGAAGACAAGTGCGTACTGAAAATCATTATAAGAAATCAGCTGGGAAGTATAAAAACCCAAAAAGCTAAAATCTTCTTACTGTCATATCTGAAAATTATTCTTACGTATAATAAATTACATAATTTGAAACTTGAACAATCTGAAATAAAGGGCCCCTTGAGATTACTGGGGGGTGGGTGAGACCTGATTTTTAAGGAGGCTTGGTCAAGATTGAGGTTATATATTTTTTTCATATTACAAGTTTTTGAACCCATCTGAGCATGATCTGCTTGAAAGATGGCTTGAAGGTGCAAAGCCAGGTCCAGAAAGTTTGCTCTAAATTATGCCAAGATACACCCTGGAGACTGTAGTATGAGCAGGGACCTGTGAAAATGCAGCTTTGGTTCTCCAAACCTGTCTTTAGCAGCCTGCGAGAACTGAGAAGGGAGAAGCATCTGCTGTTGAACCACGCTTGCCAGTTCTGTGAACATGGAACCAAGGTTCAAGATTGGGAGTTTACCAACAGCGTTGTGTTCATATAATGCTGATGTCCCCTCTCTGTAATGAATGTTTGGTCTCACTCCCTAGTGAAAGTTATGTTCAGCTGATGCTAAGGATTCAGACTGGATGGATATTGTGAATGAAAATAGCAAGCAAAAGGAAAGGAGGGTTTGCTCAGCTGCTGCATTAGTTCTTCTTGATTTGCACTTTTCAGAAGTCAATACTTACATCCTACTGTCTTTATGTCAGAGTGTATTTTCCATTTGAGATGTTTATTGATCAAAGAAGTAAAATCTTAAGAGCTTTTAGGAGTAAATGTGGTTCTCCCATTGATTTATTCTTCCCATGCACTGTCAGCGCCTTACTAAAGGGGCTGTATTAAATGGTGACGAGCGGATGTGCTGCTTCTTGTAATGCCCTGTAGTGGGAGTCCTGTGGTAAACGTTTCAGAGAGCAAGGAGCCATTGCACTTCTCATGGCCAGCCTGCTCTCTTGGGGGATGCGTGCCATTGCTTTGTGACATTGCTTAGAGTAACCACAAAACAATCCTTCACCATAAAATGTGCCCATAGACCTTAGAAATATTGAAGTTTAAAATGTCATTAGATGATACTTTGCCTGGTGCATTGTAATAACCCCGTCCTTTTAGTCTGTGAATGCTGCAGTGCTTGGCACTGTGAGACATTCATGCCTTTTCAGGACTCAGGAATTTCAGCTTGTATAGAAAATGGTGATCTCCAGAGTGGGCTACAATGGCAAATCAGAAAAGGAAGGAAGTGTTGTGTTAATAACAGGCCCATCCCTAGCACTGCATTCTCAGCAGTTAAGATGAAATACCCTCACTTTAAAACTATTGTTCCGTTACTTCTCTTTCTGGGAGATGTTGCTCTTTGGTCATGTTGTAATGCTTGCCTACAAGTGGGTTACTACTACTTGTTTTTGCCTTCTGGATTCCTAGCTTTGGCAATAATTGTTCGTGCCAACCAGCAAACAACGGATCAGTTTCTGTTTAGTCATCACTCTCGGATAGTTTCCAGCTACTCTCTCTGGAGGCTGATGCAATCACAAGTCTCTCCTTGTATGGCGAATACAGAGCATTTCATGTTAGTATGTTCTGCTTGTTTTATATTTAAAAGGTATATTTTCTTGTCCCACAGAGCAAACAAAGTCATTGTAAGCTTGCCATCAGTTATAACAACTGCAATGTTTTCTTGTTCCGAGTTGTGTATGTTTTGGGTTGTATCATATTCTGGAATTCTGTTCATATTTGATATGCCTCGATTAAAAAAGAAAAGAAATCAGGTTCTCACACAAATTCACGGCTGTGGTTATGTACAGGCAAAACATGACATGCTACAATTGCTTGAATAAAGCTCATCTGGTGTACTGCCTTCATGTTTTACATCTCCATGCCTTTGCATCCAAATGCAAATAAATGTTAGCAGGGAAAGGGATTTCCTTCCTTTTGATTTCAGTGTGTGTCTTCCTAATTCCTTTGTCCTTGTCTTACCTGGCAGCAAAAGGAAGCCGAGCATATGACATCACTGTACCTACTTACTCTACTTGTACAGGTTAGGCACTGTATGTTTTCTTAGAGGAACAGGTGGGAAAGATGGTTATCTCTTTGTTTCGACATTGGGAGAAAGACTGAGTTTAGAAGATTCTAGCTGGTCCCAAAGGCTACATTTTATGGTTACTATATAAATTAGACCCAGGCACCAGCACTTCTGGCCTCAGGGGGAAATGGTGCAACTTTCACCCATGTGTCTGGGTTGCCCCTGTCAAAACAGGGCTTGAAACACCCATTTTTCTATAAGCAGGAAAAGAGGTTAGAGGGAAAGATTTTTTTTGGCACTATTTTTTCCCCCCTCTGCCCTAAGGTTTTTGTTTGTACAAATTAGGCTTGTGTGATGGAAGGACTTGACAGTATGTACTTGTCCTATGCAAGCTGGGTTTTTGTGTGGTTGAGCATGCAGGCAGCTGACACTTCTGAATGTGGGAACGGAGCCTGGAGTTCTGCTGAAATAGATGTGTGAACAACAATAGCAACTGCTGCGGCTCTTGGCATGGCTACAGTAGCTACGGTTGCAGCTGTGACAGCTAGAACCCACAGGAAAGCCAGGAACGCTTTCTGGCTGCATGCTCAGTGACTACCTTTATGCAGCTCCTTATTAGAGCAGATGGCTTATTAAAATCCATAGAAGCGTGGGCAACCAGGGTGAGGATACCCTCCTCATCTGATTCCCAACTGTGTGCTGTGTGAAAGGCTGGGCTCTAGCACAGATCAACAGAATGCCTCATGTTCTTAATGGGCTTGCAGAGAGGAATCTCCCAACGCTAGCAGTTCATGGGACTTGGTATTAGGTATGGTTCAGGTTTGTAAATTGAAGTAGCACAGCAACTGGCTGGAAAGCAGCTTTGCAGATAGGAGTCGAGTGTCCTGGTAGGCGGCGTTAACTGTAAACTAGCAAAGATGGCCAGTGGCCTCATGGACTGCATTCAGAGGAGTTCTGAAGTGCTGGGCTGCCCAGTTCAAGGGAGACATGGACATACTGGGACGAGTTCTACTGAGGGTTGCCAAAGGCAATTAAGGGACTAGAGTTAGAGCTCTTCAGTTGTAATAAGAAGCTGAGAGCTAGGACTGCTCAGTCTAGAGAACACTGCAGGGGATCTTGCCAATGTTTAAAAGTACCTTCTGAGAGGGAGCAAAATGTACGGAACCAGACTCTTCTCAGGACAAAAAAGGAACAGGTACAAACTGAAATAAAAGAAGCATTTAAGCACAAGAAAAATCTTTGTCACTGCAAGGTAGGTCAAACACTGGAACAGATTGATCAGGAAAGCTGTGGTGTCTCTATTATTGGAGATAACTCAGAACTCAACTGGACAAGGTGCTGAGCAGTCTGCTGTGAGCAGGAGGGTTTAGATGGTCTCTAAAGGTCCCTGCCGAGCTCCACCTCTAAATGATCCTGTAACACTGCAACCTAGTAGCAAAGAGTCATTTTGCTCCCCGTCTTGACTACGGACATGCTCCACGTTATGCAATGGTAGTTTTCAAAAGAACAAGGCCCAAGGGCCCAAGGGAAATGCCTGGTAAATTAGGAAACTATCTGGAAGGTGGTAATTCATCTCATAAATTAGTCTATGGGACCAAAGCTTTCTCATTTCTTGATGTCTAGGCAGGCAGTGACTGGGACTCTATGAAAGTGCTGCAGTAGGATTTTCAGGAAGAGTCCTGCAGGAAGTGTTGATCATTCACCAAAGAAACTTCCAGCAAAAACTCTTTCTACCGTGTGGCAGAAAGAGAAGAGAGCTGCAGGGAGACTGCTTTGCAGGGTGGTTGGACTCAATGATCTCTAAAAGGTCCCTTCCAACCCCTACAATTCTGTGATTCTGTGACCTCCATCAAAGGAAAATAAAGTCTCAGTGCAAAGTCTGGGAAATGTCTCAAGTTTAACTTTGGGTCACTTTTAAGAGAAGACTTCTCCAGGAAACAAGAATAACTCTGGTTGTGGGAGGACTACCACTTAGTGAAGATTAATTTTAAACTCAGGGGTGCAATTCAGTGGGTACCAAGCTGAGTTCAGGAGTAATGGAAATTTCCCAAAGATCGGTCCTTAAGCCAAATAAGAAAATGAAGGCATTAAATTGGAGTGCTTTAGAAAGAAAGCTGAAGATTAGTCCTGTGACCTGCATGATTGTTCTTCATCCAAGGACTTTACACACACACCCTGATAGGGTATATTCCTGTGATGTTTTCCAACAAAATTATATTAACTCTGGAAGTACAATTATCAGCTGATGTCCAGCAGTAATGCAAATGGGTTTTAATTCTTTACTTGACAGCTCCTTCAGGTTGTGCTGCACTGCTCCCTGTTCTGGCTTCATAACAGAATTAAAAGCTTCTCATTTCAGATTTGTTTCATGGCCCTTGATGGCTACCTTTTCCCTCTATTCTGGTGCTTCTTGGGGAATTTCCAAGAATCAAGGGTTTAAAAAATTAAATAAGGACAAATATGTTATGGTTCTAGGATTCTCCTATTGGCATATGTTTCCCTATAACACTTTATTTTCAGAATTACTTAAATGTTGCTTTTGCAGTTTACATGTATACTGGCAAAATGTTGGCCCCATCTGCGCATACAGTCTCTATTTGAAGATTGCAGAAGTTTCTTTTCATTCTAATCTCTTCTTTCCTTTTCAATTGCATACTGAGTAGGGCTAGGCACAGCACTGGATCCAGAGATCAGGAGTGCTCTAAAGGTAGGGTTTTAGGTAGGTCATTGTCTTCTCATGTGTTTTGCTCAAGAAATTGTAACCAGAACACTGTGATGGTATGGGCATTCAGGCTCTATTGAGCTTCAGGGATGATCAAATGTTTGCTGGACAATGATTTTTGAAGACTGCATCTTTCTTGTAACCTTTGTCCTCTTCAAGTCTAGTCCCCCAGACCCCAGCTGTTGCCTCTCATAGGGAATAATGGCACACAGCTTTGCCTTTTTATCAAGTTCTGAGTGGGCTGGGTTGCTAACCACCAGATCAGGTTGCCCAGGGCCCCATCCAACCTGGCCTTGAACGCCTCCAGGGATGAAGGATTCACAACTTCCCTGGGCAGCCTGTTCCAGTGCTTCTGAGTAAAAATTTCTTCCTAACATCTAACCTAAATCTATCCTCTTCTAGGTTAAAGCCAATATCCCTTGTTCTTTAACTATCAGACCATGTAAAAAGTTGGTCCCCCTCCTGCTTGTAAGCTTCCTACAACTACTGGAAGGCTGCAATGGCGTCTCCCCAAAGACTCCTCCAAGCTAAACAAGCCCAAATCCCTCAACCTTTCTTCACAGGAGAGGTGCTCCACCCCTTTGATCATCTCTATGGTCTTCTGGACCTGCATCAACAGCTCTGCATCCTTACTGAACTGGGGACGTGAACACCATGCTCCAGATGGAGCCTCACAAGGGCAGGGTAGAGAGGGACAATCTCTTCCCTCTCCCTGCTGGCCATCCCTCTTTTGACACAGCCCAAGGTACTGCTGGCTTCCCAGGCTGCAGGAGCACACTGCTGGCTCATGCCCAGCTTTTTGTCCACCAGAACCCCAAGTCCTTCTCTACAGGGCTGCTCTCAGTGAGTTCTCCCAGTCTTTATAGGTATCTGCGATTGCCTTGAGCCAGGTGTAACACCTTGCACTTGGCCTTGTTAAACCTCATTAGCTTCTTGTGTGCCCACTTTTCGAGCGTGTCCAAGTCCCTCTGGATGCCATCCCTCCCTTCTATTGTAGAAAGATAGGTTGCCCTGAAAGTAATGCCTCCTATTTATTTCCATGGAAACTACCACAGATACAAAGAGCGCAACAACAGTATTTGACAGAGCACCTTCTCAGCTCCAAAATACTGTTTTTCAGTATAGTCACCACCACTAGCTATGCATTTTAGCCAGCAGTGAACAAAAGCCTGCGTACCACGCTTTTCAAAATGTGCCCCAGCAGAAGTGACCCACTATTGCTGTCACCACTGCTGAAATGGATCACCCATCACTTCTCTGTGCTCACATCCACTCTTTGGTCTCCATAAACATTCAGCAAGCGTTTATGAATGTCAGTGTGTGAAATGTTTTCCCTATGACGGAATTCAGTGACACGCCTTTGCCTCATATGCACTTCCGTGTCAGCTGCCGTTCTGTTACACGACAACAAAATTTAACGGGATACTGGCAGAAAGGTTCAACGTCTACTGCCATACCACCACCAACGCCCTCTGCATCCTAAAAGGAAGACAGGCCCCCTGCCACGAAGAGACCACAACCCACGCATGCGGGAACGGGGGTGGGTGGGCTCGCTCCGTCCTCCGCGCAGGCGCACTCCCGCAGAGACCGGGCGCTGGGGCGTCTCCGCCCGATTGCGCATGCGCCGTCCGCCGAAGGGCCGACGGGTGTTGTTGTGGGTCAGCGTGGAAGCACGTGAAGAGCGCAACGTCATCATAAACACTCCGGCAACATGGCGGCGCCTCCGAGTGGCAAGGTAATGAGCGGTGCCACGGGACTGCCGTCGCCTCCTCTCTCGCAGGCCGCGCTGGGTTCGCTGCGTTGGGGGGGAGGGGGTGCTGCTGGGCCTCTGCGTGGCTCCGGGGGCCTTTTTCTCTGCGAGGCGTAACGAGTTCCCGTCACGGCGCCTGGGCCTGGTGGTACCGGGAGGCCGCGGGCTCTCCGCGGGGCGGGCTCCGGGCGCGTCGCTGTGTGGCACTCGGGCTTTCCCAGCCTGCGTGTGCCCGCCCGCAGCGCTGCCAGGCTGCCGGGTTTGCTCACGTCGCTGTTCCGAAATGCGGAACGATTTGGGGATGAAGCAGTTTGGCTAGGTGGAACCCGAAGGCTGGGCTGAGCTCGGGTGTCCTCTCTGCCCTCAGGTCCTCAGGGGAAGGTTTTGTCAGGGAAATGCATATCTCCCCCTGCGGAGAGGTTGTTTGGTCGCTCAGCTTTACCATATCCTCTCTTACAGCTCAGAAATCCCTTAACTGCTGTTAGGCATACGAGTTGTAGTATAACTGATCTGAGATGACCTCCTGACTGTTTCCAGATACACCAATTTAGTTTTCAGTTATGTGAAAGAATAGGTACTGTTATGTTTCTTCTCCACTCAATCCTGGAATTGAAGTAGATTGTTTTCATTCAAGGCCTTAATGGGGCAATCCTCATCTGATTAAAAAGCATCTTCCCCAAAAGTCTGAAAAATAAATCTTGAGATCATCCTAGTCGTTAAAATCCAGCTTAAATGGTAGTTTGTCGGGTGCTGATGAGTACTTTCATTTTGCATTATTTTTCACATCAATTTTTATGGAGAACTTCTTCCTGAAGTTTTTTTCTAAAGGCAGCTTTATCATCATAATTATCAGTAATACAGCTGGGGGGTTTGTTTGTGAATATGAACAACAAATAGTTGTTCATTTAACTAAAAGTCAGTTTGCCCAAGCTTGTGCAGGTCTCTGCGTTGTTGCAGTTATTCCATGCTCACAGTTACATGTTAACGCCGCTTCTGATTCAACTTTCTGCCTGTTCTTCACGTTGTTTAATTATGGTATCTCGCTAAAGTGAGAGCTGTTGAAACAGAGAACAAAGTGACAGTTGTGTTTTCTAAAACTTTACAAAATAGTTGATGTGTGCAGATTCATCCTTCTGGAGCTCTCGCCACCTGTGTGTTGCACTTCTGCTTGCTTGGATGCTGTACTCATTTGATCACTAAGTGATTTGATTTAGCAAGCTGGAAGAAAATACTAAGAAAGGTGCATTTATTTTTGGCTGGGTTACTTTTTCATTGGTTTATGGAAGGCACTGGGTCACAGGTTCCTTCTTTGGGCGGCAGCAGGATTCTAGATGGCCTCACAAACTCATGAAACTTCACTGCAGGTGGAATAAACACAGTGTAACTTGATATTCTCACGTAGGGCTTTCTGCGTTTTGGTGTGTTTCTAAATGATGAGGGTCCTAAATTAATTCTGCTTTTCCTTCTGGCTGTTTTAATGATGTACCTCAGGTGATAGATGTTTGGGAGAGTCACGGGTATTAGCTTGTGGAGTGCTTTAGGCTCATTTGGCAGAGCTTCTTGCTCAGTAACATGAAAGTAATGCATTTTATTGTGTAAGTAATTTTTTGAAAAACATTACATGAGAAAATCCTACAGAGTGTATATTGTGAGATACTAAAGAGCTGTGATAGCCTGCGTTGGCTCAGATTTCATGAATCATAGAATCATAGAATGGCCTGGGTTGAAAAGGACCACAACGATCATTGAGTTTCAACCTCCTGCTATGTGCAGGGTCTCCAACCACCAGGCCAGGCTGCCCAGAGCCACATCCAGCCTGGTCTTGAATGCCTCCAAGGATGGGGCATCCACAACCTCCTTGGGCAACCTGTTCCAGTGCTTCACCACCCTCTGTGTGGAAAAAACTCCTCCTAAAAGATATGGAATCTTCCCTCAGCAAATCATATCAGAATGGGCTTTTATTTTCACCCTGTGCGTTTTCCCCTTCTGTCATGGCTTTTTCTTTTCTGTTAAATTTTGTATCCCAGACAGCAGTGGATTCACAACTTCGTTATTTCATATGATCTCTCTCTTCTTTTTTTTTTTTTACAGTTCTCTGGTTTCTGTTTCATACATTAATGTGGTATGAACTATAGTTACCTCATGCAACTGTATGTACTGCTTTCTTTAGATTCCTTTTTGTTCCTTCTTCTTACTGTGAAGGTTTTTTTAGTGTTTTTCTCAGTACGGTTAACATAGTTCCAGAAAACTCAATGATGTTCAATGTCAGCAAGGTCTTTCGTTTTCCGAGCTTTTGGCTTTATTCATGAAAGCAGGTGCATTATCACTTTTTGCAGCTTATTTATTTTCCTGACTTTTTGAAGAACGGTTTCTGGACCAACTCTCACCCTTATAATGGAAAACGGTTTCAGAAAATGAGGTAGAAAGTTGTTTGTGGGGAGAAGTACAAGTTTAGCCTGTCAGTGTACAGGCTATTATTTCAGCTGTTCTAAAGACAGTAATGATTTTTGGTTTATGCTCTTGGAGTTGAGTCTATCTTCAGCATATGGGCTGTTAGATCTTTCTCAAATTACCAGCTGACACATGGGCTGTCAGAAGTTATTTGTCATTTGCTTGTGTCCTTGCTCTTCAAGTTAAAGCTTGATCTAAGCTCAGATATTTGGCCAGAGTAGTTTTTGAAGTGTTGAAGTAGAAATGTAGGTATTACTGAACAGTAATGTAAATGCTGTACTGCATGTATGGAGCTGACATCATTGAGATTTTTTTGTAGCGAGGATTGACAGATCTACAGCACTGTCATGCAGAACTTATTGCTATGAAGCAGGGTACTTTTCTTATGATATATGGTTCCCATTGTTGCACGCTTTCTCACATGAATATTTGTATTTTGTTCTCATTTCCTTGCCTGGAAACTGGTTGTAAGAGTTCCATATGTCTAAGACTAGCAGGGTGAGAAATTTTACCGTCTTAGGAAACAGGTTGAGCCATAGACTCAGTAAACAAGATGTACAAGGGAAGTTTTATCCACTTACTAAACTCAGATATCTTCTTAGATATCTTCTTTGTAGCAAAAGATCGTGTTGGTCAATTGACATGAGCTTGACGCTTTGCAGAGTACTCAGAGGTGGTGGTGTCCAGTGACTGGAAGTGGACTGATGTAGCAATGCCCAGCGATGTGCCTGCTGACGGCTGAGCAATGTCAATAAGCCCTGGAGAAGGCTCAGCTGTTCCAAAGAGGGAGGTAGAAATTAAAGCAGCACGATGCAAATTTGTAAATTGAGATCTATTTTTTTCTAACTTAAAGACCCGCTCTGAACTATGGTATTATATTTTGTTGCTAGAAGTTAGCTCAGAACAGCCACTGACTACGTTGAATTTATTTTATTGGCCTGTAGTGGTTTCCTTACTGTGTTGCATCTTTTGTTGTTTACCTTCTGTAATAGCATCTGTAAAAGAAGATGCTAATCAGCTGCTCTATTTGTTGTTAATGCTTGCAGGCAGACCCATTTTTCCTTAATTTGTAGTCCGTGGAGCGTTCAGACTTCTACTCAGCGCTTTCTTATAAGCATGTTTGCTTGCTGCTTCAGCTGTTGAATCCACTATGAGATCTTCTACCTGATGTTATAATATGAGGCAAAAATGTGGAAAAGCTGCTAGAATCTGGATTTGCACGGTGCCTCAATACTCAGTGATCTGACGTGGCTAGTTCACTCTGTAAGCACTGTGTCTGTCGTAGGCTGGGTGGCATCTTGGAAGAGTGATTGAGGCCCTGGTTTGAAATTTCTGGCAGAAGAGGAAAATGTGTGTAAGGATGTGGGAACAGAGTATGAAGTGCGTGGAAGACAGCTAGCAAGATTGTTGCACAGCTTTTCCACTTTCGCAAACGTCCTGTGTTGGACAAGTTGCTGGTGTATGACAGAGAGGTAAGAGAAAGAATGTAAGGTGTCAGCAGTGAGTGCATAGAATCACAGAGTGGTTTGTATTGGAAGGCACCTTAAAAAACCATACAGTTCCAGCCCCGCCTGCCATGGGCAGGGCTGCCACCCACTGGATCAAACTGCTTAGTGCCCCATCCAGCCTGGCCTTGAACACCTCCAGGGATGATGGGGCATCCACAGCTTCTCTGGGCAACCTGTGCTATTGACTCACCACCTTCTGAGTAAAGAATTTTTCTTATATCTAACCTAAACCTACCCTCTTCTAGGTTAAAGCCGATATCCCTTGTCTTATCACTGTACTCCTTGCTAAAGCGTACCCCTCCATCTTTCCTGTAAACCACCTTTAGGTGCTGGAGGGCTGCAATGAGGTCTCCCTTGAGACGTCTCCAAGCTGAACAAGCCATAGATGAGGTGCTCCAGCCCTCTCATCATCTCTCATGGCCTCTTTCAGACTCACTGAACAGCTGTCTTTTTTGTGCTGGGGTCCTCAGGCCTGGACACAACTCTCCAGATGGGGCTTTATGAGGGCAGTGTTGAGGGAAACAATTCTTTCCCTCACCCTTCTGTTTGCCCCTCTTTTGATGCACCCCAGGGTACGATTGGCTTCTGATCTGCAAATGCGGTGTTAACAAGCAAGACAGGCAGGACCACCTGCTCTGTTCAGCACTCCTGTTGCCTACACCTCACTGTCTTTAGGTGCAGTGTTGTCTCTCACTAGCTGGTTGCACAGAACCACGAATTGCCATCAAATGACAAGAGTTTAATCTAAAACATTTGTTTGTGGTCTAGCACGTATTGTAATTGTTGATGTGTATGGTGAAAGCCTTCTTATGAATGTCTCTGACAATAAAGTGCAACAAGCATTACTCATTGACTCCTGTTCGTACACAGCATAATGAGCTGGTGATACAAATTTTCCATGCTGCATTTTTCAGTATAAGAACGATACCACCTGTTTACGGGGATAACAGCAGGACTTCAGATAGTTATTCTGCCGGACGTGGAATATAAATACTGGAACAGGTTTCCATGACCTGATCTAGCATCGCCCATGACGTGTCCTGGAACAGTGCAGAGGAGGCTGCTCCTCAGAGGGTGGCTTTTTGTCAACTGAGCCAGCGTTGAACCTCTTCCTTCTGTTTTCCATGGTTGGTGGAAAACAGCCATTGTGCAGCTTTCCTGAGTTTTGCCCTGTGGTTCCTTGTTTTTACAGCCCCTCTGTCAGTTTAGTTGGTAGAATAGCCACTGTCTCCGCATGGCACGGAATTGTTAATGACTGACTGGAATGAATGGTGAATGCCATATCTTTCTTCAAATTCGATACCTTGTTGCATCTTCTGTGCTGCCCTATGTGTGCGACTCATTGTTGGATTACAAAAAACCAACTCCTTAAGCTTGGTTGTGTTAAGTGTTGGATAACAGAAGAAGTAAATACAAGATTAGGCTTGTTATTGGATCAGAATAAAGCCTGACAACTCAGCCTCAAGGTGGGTTTTTTTTTTTTTTTTGGGGGGGGGGGGGAGAGGGGTTATGGTAGGAATAATGCAAACTGCATTGTGGAAAGGGCTCTGTTTTACAGACATCCTCTAAACTTCTGGGCAGGTTCCAGGTTCCTCGATTTCACCATGTGTTATAGCAGAGATGGATCTGTTACGCAGAGCAGTGTAGAATCTTTCAGTTGTGTGATTACTATCGCATTAGGTGCTGTTAATGGATGAAAAAGAATATAAATGTTAATAATTAGACTGGTAGTTGTAGGGCTGTTGTGATAGCATGGAATAACTAGTGTAATATACTAGATTGAGGAGGTGTAGTTTATTATACTTAGTGAAATTGCTGGCAGAAATGCACATCTACCAGTATAACTCCAAAGCAGAGTTTTATCTGGAACAGCTGTCCCAGTGATTGATCACTTTGGTTCACACTTCTAATTGTGGTGGTAGATCAGGTCCAAATACTGGAAGGTACAATTTAAATAACATCTAAAGTTCATAGAATTGCAGAATGGCCTTAGTTGAAAAGGACCACAGTGATCATTGAGTTTCAACCCCCCTGCTGTGTGCAGGGTCACCAGCCACCAGACCAGGCTGCCCAGAGCTACATCCAGCCTGGCCTTGAATGCCTCTAGGGATGGGGCGTCCACAACCTCCTTGGGCAACCTGTTCCAGTGTGTCACCACCCTCTGAGTGAAAAACTTCCTCTTAATATCTAACCTAAACCTCCCCTGTCTCAGTTGCGGTGTTTAAACAGAGACTGAATTTCAGAGCAGGTATTTGTTAGAAATAGAAGAAGGATCTTATTTGTAGAAAAAAAGAAAAGCTGTAATAGAGAAAAGGAAAGAAGACTTCCAGTATTTGGAAGGGAACTTAATGGCATTGCCATTAATCCTTCAAGAAGGAGTTTAGACTAAGTGACTTCATCAGCTCCTACAAGACATATTTCTGTGATTAAATCTGACACTATCATTTTTCCTTCTGTAAAGTGAGGAGAAACTTGAGAAATAAGTATACAACAGAAAGGGCAAGTAAACTGAATTTTACTGCTATTTTTAAGCTCTGTATTTTATAGCTAGCAAGCTTGCACACCTGAACTTTTGGCTTACTGGCCTGACTGCAAATGTGATGATTTTAAAACTCTGATGAATTATTATGTTCAGAAAAAGATACTGATACTTTAGCACTAAAGGCACATAGGCGCTCTCATTGAGTAGTTAAGAAATTATTTTATTTTGCCTTTAAAAATACATATTTCTTAAGACAAACATTTACTGCTTAGTTTGAAAAACAAACATAATCATAGAAAATTACTGCAAAATCTTATCTTGGTGCATTAGGGGCTTTTCGCTCTAGAAGGCTTGTTTAAAAAAGGCTTGTTTACATTATTTATAGAGCTCTGGTATGCAGTGTAGCTTAGAAGAACCTGCCAGATTTTGGTGGAGAAGAACTGTTGTTTTTTAATTCTTTTTAAAAGCATGATCAGAATTGTATGAGGGTTGTCACCTGCGGATGAATTTTTGTGAACGCTTAAATGCTGAAGTTAGGTGGGCAGTGCATCATCCTGTGAACCTCTCTTATCTGACTTGCATATTCCAGCACTGAAATGGAGCCTTTGCTACTCATGCTGGGTATAGGGCCATTTTTTGGTTTAAGTTTAGGTTATCAATTCAACATGGTTAAATAGCAAATGGGGGAAAGGTGAGTCATGCAAGAAAGTCTTCTAATATTTTAGATGCTTCGTAGTGCTTTCATATGAACCTCTGTCTGCTAGTTTAAAAATAAAAACAACTGACTGTTGAATGCATTTTTGTGACTTTCTGACAAAGTAATAATATCCGTTGTATTGGTTAGAGAATAAACGTAATCAGTTCTAGTTTCTATTGTTTCTTGATATACGTGAGAATCTTAGAAGGGGAGGAAAAAAGGAAGATAAAAATGTAAGAAGCTTCAGGCATTCACTTCGACCTGTGTAGGTGAATCAATATGATAATGTATAATGATTTGTCTCCTATTCCATTGTATTCTTTGTTCTAGGTTTTATATGAGCAAGATGGAGTGTTCATTCATCCGTCCTGTGGAAAAAATGATGATCAGGACAACTTCATATCAGGAGTACTACGTGTCATAGAGAAGGTATTTGTACAGTACAGTTGTAGAAGCCTCTTATATTGATTGGCCAAGCTAATGTGTTTGAGAAGTCTTAAATGTTTTCTTAAATATTGAATTTCATTAATGAATGAGCATTGCATTGTTTTTGACATCTGCATCATTTGTATATAGTATAAGTTGTCCCTGAATCATGCTGTGTGTAAATAGGAGGATGTGTAATTTGTTATACAGATTTGTTGTGTGTATTGTAGGAAAATGAAGTTATAGTAGACTGGAGGCCACAGGATGATACTTTGGATACTTCTAATATCCTCTGTGCAGGAAAGGTATGTTTGTTAGTTATGCGTGTTCTTCATTCTGTTTTTCTAGAGATTTGATTTTGTGGGAACTTACGGGTAGGTGACCTCATAACTGAAGGCAAAACCTATATACATGACTGTCATTGGTGTTAATAGCTGTATGTAGGAATATCTGTGTGGACTATGGCCTGGTTCGGGTTGTGGGGGTATGTGTTTTATGTGTATACATAAAATAAAGGGAGAACTGTCTGAGTAACAAAGACCAAGAGTGTAAGCAAATCACAGTCACCAATCTGCCTGCATCTATTTTGTTGGATGATGGTGATTCATTCTTCATAATTAGACTCAAAACAGAGAGACACTGTTCTAATGCAAAATATTTGAAGTCTGTTGAAGTTCTAAGATCCAGTGGTTAAGCTGTGTTGAAAGGATGTGATAAAGCAGGAAGATGGAAGTTCTACGTTTAAATAAGGTTTTGTGTTGGTGGAGTCTGTGAAAGAGGCTTGGATATTTTAGCACCATGTTGAATTTAAGTAAAACCTTTTTTCATCTTAGTTCTTGTCATAAATAGAAATTTCCTGTGTTGAATTGTGTGTTAAGAACTTAATACTAAAAATTCTTTTCGTCTGTGAAAATGGAGATGCTCTTTCTTCTGCTTGTTGAATCTAGGGATCTTGTCTTGTGCTTTTTTTGATGGCTACTGTCTTTGCCTAGGATTCCAGTTCTGTGGTAGAATGGACTCCAGCTCCCAAAGAAAAATCCTCCCGAGGAGCAGACCGTCCAAACAATTATGAAGCAGAATGGGACATGGTCACCACTGTCTCTTTTAAAAAGAAACCCAATTCAAATGGAGGTACTTCAAAAATAAGTGAATTTTCTTTTTCTTTCTTCTGACTTGTAATTGAAGAATTGTCTTCATAATCCGGTATAATGGATTTCATTAGGAATTGAAAAGCTGGGCTCGTTTTTGGCAAGAAGTGACTTTCTGGGTGTGGAGAAGCAATTCAGCATGTAATATCTGCTTTCTGCCTCCAATCTAATTTCTTCTCTGAATTAGTAGAGAAGTATATAGAAAATAATTGGTAAATCCAACATTGTGTGGTTAGGAAGTTTAAATGATATGACAGTTTTGTCTGCATTGAACTCTTAGAATCACAGAATTGTAGAATTGATGATCTTTGAGGTCTTTTCCAACCTGAGCAAGTCCAACCACATCCCAACCATTCTACCATAACAAACAACCCTTTGCTAAATCGGGTCCCTGACCACCACATCCAAACGGTTTTTAGACACATTCAGGGATGGTGACGCAACCACCTCCCTGGGGAGCCTATTCCAGTGCTTAACCGCCCTTTCTGTAAAGAAGTTTTTCCTGTTATCCAACCTAAACTTACCCTGGCGTAACTTGAGGCCATTTCTCCTTGTCCTGTCACAAGTGAGAAGAGACCAGCTCCACTCTCGCTGCAAGCACTTTCAGATATTGGAAGAGTGTAATAAGGTTACTTACTCAGCCTCCTTTTCTCCAGACTGAACACCCCACTTCCTTCAGTCGCTCCTATGGGATTTGAACAAAACGTATTATTAGAAAAAAAAAAAAAAAAAAAGTAGTTTACTATTCAAATGTTTTTCAGTGTTGGAACAGCAGGGGGACATGGAATGGATAGTTATGTTGATACTTGAGTCTTTTCTGTGTGGAAGCTTAGAAAACCTATTTTGTCTAATGAACATACTTTGGGAAAATAATTTCATAGCTACATTATTGTTATCTCAGTAGATATGTAATTTAAAACAAAATCATAGCTTTTTCCTCTAATTCATCACCATTTTTTTTTTTTTTTATAATTCTTGTTTCTTTGTATTTATCAGCCTGAAACTGCAGACCCTTGTGGTTGTTTTTCCATTTCTGTGGTAGTTTTAAATAGTGCTGGCTGTCGCATATATCATTTATGAGTACAGGGTTTGGACTTTAAACTGTGAACATTTTGGGGTAAAGTGCAATCCTAGCTTATACAACTCTGTGTTTGAAAAGAGCTTCCAAGGTGATACAGGGCTAAATCTCTGTCAGGCATAGAATGTTTTATTATGCTGTTGGTTTGTATTGATTTTTTTTTTCTTAATTTTTAAGAGGTGGAGTCCATCTTGATCCAAAGTAAGTGTCAGTGAGTCCTGTTGACTTAGATTATATTTTTTGTTACTTCTTTATTTCTGGTGGCTGTAATTTGATGGTGGTAGGCTGGGATATGTGCCAGTGTCCCTTCAGGCGTGCTGGCTCTTTCCAGTTTCCTGGTGGAGCAACACTGAATCCCTTTGTTTTGCATGTATTACCCTCTTGCACAGATTTGCACAGTAAGGGAGGAAATAGTTTTTCAATTTCATCTCCCTTATATTGGTTGCAGCCTGACAAGGTGTGCACATGGTGTGCAATGTATGCTATACGATATATACAGTATTATGGTATATATTACATTTAGTTTGAATGAGCAGTACTACCATGTGAAGGTGCTGGTGGGATTTATCATGTTGCTACAGTTTTGTTGTACAACAGTTGTACATTACCTCCTGGATCATTTTAATACGCTGTTGACAGATCTTAAAGGAAGCAGTATGATGGAACTGCTTACTTCAAAAGTCTGTACAAGATGAGAATACACAATGAGAAATGGCTGTAGTAGTTATAGTACATATCTTTTTTATCAGAACTAATGCTGGTTTTTTTTGGCTTGTTTAGAGGAACAGGGACAGATGATAGATTTGAAGTTGCTAATACTGAAATTCAAACTAAAATTGCATGATAATTTTGTTTTTAAGATGCTACAAATCACACAAATGGAGAAAGCACGTGGTCATTCCTGTTCAGTTTGACAGATCTGAAATCAATCAAACAAAACAAAGAAGGCATGGGATGGTCTTATTTGGTGTTCTGTCTGAAAGATGATGTGAAGCTTCCAGCTCTACACTTTCATCACGGAGACAGCAAGCTTTTTATTAAATGCCTTGAAAATCATGTTGTTCTGAGAGAGTAAGTATCAGACAATCTTATTCTGATTTAAAATTTGGATCGTTGGCTTACTTCTTTGATTCTTCAATGAGTTTCAGATTAATGCTTTTGGATGTATTTTATGGTCCCTTTTTGTTAGTACACTCAATTTTCAAGGTGTCTAAAGCTGTAATTTTATGTACTGAATATATGGGCTGAAGTTTTGAATTGTGGATTGCTGAAACTGCCTCAGAATCTGCTGAAATGTTACTGGCTTCATCGTACCTCAGTAGCTCCCTCTAGTGGATTCAGAAGCTTCTCCTGAACGCTCAGATGACATAAAGTTAAATCTTTCATGAGCAGCTACTTGGGATAACTTGTGTTTAAAATTTGAGATCTACTTCTATAAGGAAAATATCTGAATATTGCCATTGGTGTATGATCCAGTGAGCTTATGAGATACAGTACTATCAATTAAATCACTTGGTATATAAATATTTTGCCACAGAATTAAATTCTGTAATTTCTTTTTATGTGGAATATATATTACATTTGGTCTTTATTCTTCAAACCAGTTTTTGGAGTGTAAATGTAGTTAGACTTTATCATGGTGTTAAATACTTGAGTTTTTTTCTATATTTCTATGGTGTTACCTTCAGGCTTTTTACCTGGATAGAAGCCTTTCTGTTGGGCATAGTGTAGATGCATAATAAAATGTTTTGCTATCATTGTTTAATCACAAGTACAATGTAAAAAGACAACAGGGTAAATAAGACTAGGCAGAGCATTAAGAAACAACAAAATATTGCATCTGTGTAATATATACTGTGTTTTGTTAGCATCACTCACAACGTGTTCTGATGAAAGATATGAAGGCAGATAATGAAATGGCTTTGAGAATCCTTATAGAGGGCCCTTCTCATGTTGGGAGTGTTGAGGATGTCAGAGTTTTCTTCAGTGAGCTGGTAAAGCTGTGGCCTAAGTATTATTGTCATGCTGAAGTGCAAGCCAATAGGAGATGAGTGTTGTACAGTCATTGAACTGATCTGCAAAAGGCTTTGGCAGTATGAGGATGTGGTGGCCAAGTTTGTGATAAGTTGTCAACTGCTTGGGGAAGGTGATATGGTCAGTGTGACCAGCTGGTGAAATGGTAACGGTTGATAGCGTTGTCTGCAAGCCTTTAAAGAAAAATATCTGTGAAGACTGAAGCAGGAGGGTAGTAGGGAGACAAGGTAAAGAGATAGTTTAGAATATTCTTTATACAGTTGGAGGCTAGGAAACCCTGAGTGACAGCTTCAGTTAGTCTCAGTTCTGTAGAGTCATGTGCAACAAATAATTGTAAGTCACATTGCTACGTAAAATTGATGTATTGGTGAGTAATTGAATGGAGGTGAAACAGGTAAGGATTTTGGTGGTGAATAGTTGGCCACTTAACCATTCTTCCTTTATTTGACCCAGCAGATGCTTAGTTCTTGTCCTTTGTAGCCTCTTGTCAGGTAGCGTGGATGTTCCTGCAGCAAGAGTGCAAAACATTTCCTCTCAGATTGGAGAGGAAACTGTGTGTAGAGAGGTTGCCATGTCCTCAGATCTGTTCTTAAAAGGCTTGTGCAGTCTGATCCAGCTGCTGTGTATGCATGGGGAGAGTTCAGGAGTGCTTAACAGACAGAGTTCCCTGGTAAGGGAAGGTAGGGGAGCTTGAGGTGATATCTGGGCATTTGGAATGTGCAGAGCTGCATAGTATTTCTGTCTGAGACTGTACTGTGTGTTGCAGGCTGGAACAGCAGATACATTGGGAATTGAGTATGTAGTTTGAGAACTATAATGAAGCTATGAAAATTAAATTAGCATGAAGTAAAGCATTGAGCTGAACAGGAACTTCCAGTTTTAGTTAGAATACTTATTTAAGGTCTATTTTTGGCACCAAAGTCTTCTCCATGGTCTATTCATGTATGACTTTTTTCCTTCTTTTGTAAGAAAATAGTACACAAAGTAACTTGTGGAGGTGACAAACCATGGCACTTTCTAACTTTCAGTATTGTGAACAAATGTTTAATTAAGTTTCTAATTCACAAGTGTGTTTTAAGCATTAGTCAAGTAGCTGCCCATACTGAATAAGCTGTCCAGAGCAAATGTTTAATTGCAATGGAAGCATCGTACAAAGATTTTTTCTTCTTTTAGTTAAGAAAAACACAGTACGTGACTCAGCCTTTGCCCCATGCAGCTTTTTTAGTAAAAGCCAGTTGAGCTTCATTAACTTTTGCTGCCTCGGATCTTTGGCTGTGGTGTCTGGTTGTTTCAAAATGAGATCTCTTGTTGGATTTCATATCCGACAGCGTTCTGTCATGTTGGAATTGAAGACAGATAAGGCTTATTAAAAAGTTCTTATCTTTGATTTTAATAACATGGTAGATGATGCAGGTATTAATAAAAGTAATTTTTCTTTCAAAAACTAGAAATAGTGAATTTAAACTTTGGGAAAGATATAGCAAGGTGTTTTATAAATGCAAGTCTGTGCAATGGGTTAGGATTAGATGGCAAAGAGCTTAGCATTCTCCATCCTGGCTACTAACTTCAAGGCTTGAACATCAGATTGGCTTCTGAACTGTTGTCACTGCATTAGTATATTGAGCTCTAAGTGGTGTTGATTCAGTAGCTGCTTAATTGATCATGTTTCCATGCCAGAGGAGGGAAGAGAGTGTATGGGGTATGAAAGCAAAACAAAGATGAAATACTAGGAGTGGCACACTTCCAGCTGCCTTTGTTAACATTTTCGTTTGACTCTGCAAGTCTGAAGTACAAGAGAGTACAAATGCAGTGAGTTACACCAAATCAGGTTTGTGTTCATTTAGAATTTGGAGCCTACACAAAAATGTTTGTGTGATGGTAATCAGATGTTTGTTTCACAATACATTTGTTGTATTGTTGTGTTGGTGAACTCTTACTGGGATGAATTTTAGAATTAGGCTGACAGCAGCTGTTGTAGTAGTGGTATTGGTTAGAAATCTGTTGATTCGCTTACATACAATGAAAGGCAATTTGTAGTCCTTTATCTAATGTTTTACAGTGTGCAAAAATGTAAGATTTACTGACTGGTAGAAAGTATTATTTAACTGTATATGGTGACATGGGTTCTTTTCACACACAGTTATGTCAAAGGTGTTGCAGTATATGTGTTGATTTTTGACTATCTCCAAGAATTTCCTTTCCTGTCATCTTTTTTTGTCCACCCTCAAATATAAAAAACATTTACTCTGAAAGTTGTCACTGTCATGTAATTTCTCATTACAGCATAATAGTCTTTCAAAAAGGTACAGAATATAACTCAGGATGAATGGTGTAATCTCATTTGAAAAAAAAAAAAAAGTCCTGTATTCTAAAGTGTTAGCATATGGAGTCTTGCCAATGGTGATCTTGCATCAGACTAGTTTTCCTTGCACAAAACCTGAAATGTGACTTTTAAAACCTGCAAATGTTCTAAACCATTTTCAAGAAAAACTGGTGGTACTCACAGAAACCCCATGCTTTAATTTTACTGTAGATCTCCACAGGATAAACTCATTCTTCTTGTGAATTCTCAGAACAAGTCTCTGTCTCAATCTTTTGAAAATCTCCTAGATGAACCATCATATGGCTTACTGCAGGTATTTGATTATTTTTTTTTTTTATATTTGGAAGGAGTTTATTAAAAGAAAAATGCCAGCCTTTCTATATCACAAAAATCTTTTTAGTCATTGCCATTCTAGGACCATTAATTGTATCCTAAAACGAATGCTTACTAGGAAGCACGCTTACAGGTGAGCTGTTTAGTATGCTACTTGTTTCTTAACCTCCGTGTTTAAAACCTAAACCTATTCAAGTTACTTTTGCCTGCAACTGTGTACATCTGGGTACAGATAGTTTTAGAAGTGAAAAAGAAATTTCTAAACTTTCCTTGACCAAATATTCTCCTCTTGTTTTCTGATGGTTTCAAAGAGAGGTTGGAAATACAGCAGCAAAGAGCACAGTATTGCTTAAAAGTTTTTTTTTTTCTTAAAACTTTTTATCACTTGGTGGAGTTTATGGCCTTGTGAAGATCAGCAGCAAAACTTCTGGTGACTGAATGAGGCCAGAGTTCTGACCTACTGATTCATTTAATTTATGGAATCTTCAGAAGTGCATTAGTTTCTGGACTTAGTTGTCATATAAAAGTTTTCTGTGAGATTGCTAGCAGAGTACTTGAATTTTCAAGGTACAACATGATGTAAAGGTAGGCGAGCTTAGGCAGAAAAATGATATTTTGTGGCATTAATCACAGGAAAGTAAACGCCAAGTGTGATCTGATGGTATACGTAGGTCAGATTTACTCAGCATACTGCTATCTAATCTTTCAGTTCAATCAGTAGTATTATTTTAATACTTAGGATCTCAACTTTTTGAATGCGATGCGATGAATGTACTGTGTGAAATTACACGTGAAACTGTAATAACTTTGAGTCTTACTGTGTTCTACTCGCTGTTTTTATCTCCTTTAAGCACAAGAATTCTAAATAAGGTGAGGCTTTTCATAATTTGCTTGTTTTCTTTGTTATAACACAGAAATGGAAGAAAGATCCATACACGGTAACAATGGGAAGGTTTTCCAAAGTCACAAACTATATTTTCGATAGCTTCCGATTAAGTGACCCTTCAACTCAAAGGCGACCACCCTCAGAAATGGCAGACTTCCTCAATGATGCTATTCCAGGGTTAAAGATAAATCAGCAGGAGGAACCAGGATTTGAAGTCATTACACGAGTGAGTGTGTAAATGAGCATGACACAGATGTATTGATTCTTTTTATGCATATATTTAAAGGAATTGTAGGACTTGAAGTTTGGTGAGTTGTGCTGTTTACACTCGGCAATTGTGACACGATCCGCCCTGTCATTTGTTGACAAGAGTAAAATCATCATCAGCTACTTCTGGAATATGTCATTTTTATGCCTGCAAATACAAATTTTGCTTTTAAAGCAAAAAATGTTTGTGATTATTGAAGTGGGAATTATTTTTATTATATGGAATAAGTACCCTTGAAACTGAATTCTCATTTCAATCTTAACGTTTCCTCTGTGGCTAGTTATTAAGTAAAATTGGAGTATGCTAACTAATAAATAACTTCTGTGGCTAATCACTGTAACATTCCAGTTTGTTTTAAGAGGTTTAAGAAGGTAACTTGAGAAGATTTAAAAAAAATAAATTGGATAATTAATGTCCATGGTCTGTAAATGTATGGATTTATGTATCACTTGAACCAAAACTAGGATGAACTTGTAGCTGGATCAGGATTCACTTTAGGCTTCTGTTGTCATCTTTTACAGATGAGTGGAAAATCCATCTTTGTAAATGCTTCTGATTACTATTGAAGGAGCTCATATGTATTTAAACTATTCTGAATACTATTTTTCCTTGAGGTCAGAATCTTCTTAATAGCTTAACAGTAGCTGTACGAACTATGCAGTTCTGAAAATTTATTACGTAAAGCTTAATTCATTAGTAGAAAAAGCTGTAATGATTTTTTTTTTTCTAAGGGGTAGTTTAATTGATCTACTGCTATGCTGTTCAGTCTGGTTTTGGAATAACATCCTTGAACCTGAGTTCATTCTTCAGGTCTCTCTTTAGATGCTCTAGTGCATGTCAAGAATGGGCTTTTGAAGTGAAACTCCCTGTTGTCTTTGTTGGCTGCACTGCACCTACCTATTGCATTTCTAGTTGTTTAGAGGATTCAGTTCATGGGGCTAACCTGAAAGTAGTTTGCAGGTGTTGGTAGCGATGGAAGGCTACATCAAACACATCCTCTTCCAAAATCTGAAACACTAGCTTGGATAGTCAGGTCCTCAG
This sequence comes from Alectoris magna, assembly GCA_030625065.1. NCBI lineage: Eukaryota > Metazoa > Chordata > Aves > Galliformes > Phasianidae > Alectoris > Alectoris magna. The sequence continues at coordinate 161,862,707 of CM060560.1, read as the reverse complement.
CACACTTGCATCTTGCTCTTTCTTCCTGCATCGCTCCATTGCTCCCTAATGTAGACATACTAACTCTGAGGATCTAAGGCTAACACAAATGTGAGCATGGGAAAATACAGTTGGACTCAATATGAGGATCTAACAAGCTCAGTGGTATTTGTGTGATTGTTCAAAAATGTTGAAGTGTTTAATTGGGATTTGTATAACACCTTTGTGTTTGTTACAGATCGATCTAGGAGAACAGCCTGAAGTTAGTAGAAGAGAGCCTGTGTCAGTTGAAGAATGGGCTAAAAATATGGATTCTGAAGGAAGAATTTTGAATGTAGACTACATAAAGCAGTCAATATTCAAAGGGGTAATCTGATTTTCTGAAGTCCTTTTCTCTCCTTCCCAAACTATAGTTATGCTGGTTTTGTTATACTTGTAATGCTTCATGCAGGACTTTAGGTGTGAGCTAGTTAGTATTGTTGGAGTGGCTTTATAAAAGGTGGTGTAATGCTCATTGAATACCTCATGAATCTCATAACCATGCAGCGTACTGCACAAATAGAGAGATCTTGTGGTGGCTGACTAAAAAGGAATGGTTTAAAAAGACAGAGGCCCAGGTGATTGAGAGGAGAAGTCAAAGTGACTTTCAGGAAAGCGCCAGTGCTTTGTTGTGGTTCAGCCCAAAGCAGAGAAGGCAGAGGGAAGGACTCACGGCAGCCTGCAGCTCCTCACGAGGAGGAGAGTGGCAGGACTGAGCTCTGCTCTCTGGTGACAGCAGCAGGGCCTGAGGGACAGCATGGAGCTGCATCACAGGAGGGTCAGGCTGGGGATTAGGAAAAGGCTTTTCACCTGAGGGTGTTTGGGCCCTGGAACAGGCTGCCCAGGGCAGTGGTCACAGCACCAAGCTGCTGGAGTTCAAGGGCAATGCTTTCAGATGGAGGGTTTGATTTTTTTTTTTTATTTTTATTTTATTTTATTTTTTTTTGGGTGGTCCCTTGTGTGGAGTCAAGAGTTGGACTCTTATCCTTGTGGATCCATTCCAACTCAGGATATTCTTATATGAGTGTTAGACTAGCAGGTTTATTCTTCTTAAGGATGTTTTCTTGTCCATCAAAAGCTTCCTTTTTTGCTGAGCAGTTTACCTGGATTTATCCCTCAGTACTAAACACTCAGTGATATTTATTATTGAATTGCATTTCAGTAATTGTAAAATTGAGTCCACTGAATGTGAATTCAGTCTCATTGATGCAAGTTTTATAAGTTTTTATTATATGCGATAGCTATTCTACATGAGGTTACTTCAGTGTTGGATTGTTTTCCTTTTATTTTTGTGGGAATCCTGCTGCCTTAATGCTTTCTTTCTAAACTTGTTGATGCATGCTTATAAGAATGCAGTCTTCTGGGGGTTTAAGCATGGGTAGAGAACGATAACATTGATATTGCAGTGATTTTTCAGTTTGTGTAACTGTTCTTTAATATACCTGTACATGAGGTGTCCAGGTAAAAGACCCTTGTGCAGTCGTGACAATTCCTACAGACCTTTTTTCGCAGCCACCAACATTTCAGTGTCATTTGTGTTTTCCATTGCCAGAGGAGCAAGCGTTTAATGTTACTCATGAGTCACGATAACAAATGCTTTAAATGGAGATCCATTAAATGGATTAATGGAGATTAAATGGAAATGCTCTTTAAAGACAATGCTGCCCTTACATTGTTACATACTGGAAGAGTTCCAGTTACTGCTTGGCTGGAGCACCAACTTTCACTGGTTGATGCTAGTTATTGCATTGTCTTCCTTGCCTTAATTTAATGGTAAATGGAAAAAATACAGCGAGGCATCAAGCAGTGAGGCAGGAGTATGGCCTTGGACCGGTAAACTGTGGATGGAGTCTTAGGAGTTGGAAAAATCTCTTTTGATGTATGAGATAGGATTCAGCTAGTACATTTTTGTCATATAGAAATGATTACTTAGAAAGATGTCTGACAAATAGTGCCCTTCAGTGAACAATGGTATTTTTGGTTGCTTAAAAGGTTCATCTGCATGTTGGCAGTGTCTTGTTAGATGGAACTATTTGTTTAGAAAAGAAAGAAAATGGGAGGTTAGTACTCAAGATGAGTGTGTGGAGACAAAACTTTGGCAGTTGAACAGCATCACGTTCAAATGCATAGATTTAAAGGTACTTTTTTTTTTATTTCTTAGTATCTGTGGTGCCCTTAAGGTGTTTATTTCAGGCAATGATGCAAAAATATAGGAAGAAATGCCTTTTGAAAAGCTTTTCATATTCTTAGGAAGTATCCAATAGTGCTACAGTTTAGAGCATTTGGTTTTCATTTCAGTTTTTTGATGAATCTAAGTTGTATTGCTGCTTAATCATGCTCTCTTCCTCCTTTCAAATGTGTTACTTAACAAATAAAGTTTGGCTGCAGTATAACAAGAACTAGCTTATGAGTAAACTTCTCCTAATCTGTTACCTTCAGAAACATTGTATTGCTGTAGGAGCGTTTCCTCACCAAACTGAATTAGTTTTTTTGTTATTGTTTCCAATTTTTTCCTTAGGGACTCTGCCATACTCTAAGAAAAGAGGCATGGAAATTTCTTTTGGGATATTTTCCTTGGAATAGCACTAAAGAAGAGAGAGCAAACTTGCAAAAAAGGAAAACGTGAGTTCAGTTTCAAGTTGCAAAACACATGAAATCGTTTGGTGTTGTTTTTTTCTTTAAGATGTAACTTGAAAGGTAACTGTTAAAGATAGTTCAGTGCAGTGAAGCGTTTGACAGATCTTAACAAGATTATTACATTGAAGTGAAAACATATTGGCAGGTTGCTGTTATCCGATTTACTCCAAAGAACAAATAGAAAGCGTACTTAAATTTAAAAAAAAAAAAGAAAAGAAGGAAAAAAAAGGAAATGTAATGATGGAGCATGTTCTGGTTTCAAAATAATTTTTCTTCTTCAGGGATGAATATTTCAGGATGAAACTGCAGTGGAAGTCTGTCAGTGAGGAACAGGAAAAACGAAATTCAAGATTAAGGGACTACAGGAGTCTCATAGGTAAATTTGGTTTCAGAAACGTGCAACTGTATGAACACAAACCTTTGCGGTTCAACATGAAATTGAAGAAATGTAAGCTTTTGAGTAACCTATATGGGAAGAGGCACTAAAAAACTAACATGTAGCTACTCCCAGAGATGTCTAAATTTTCTTAAACGCTTAAAACTTTTTCTTTACCAGATTAATTCAGAGCTTTTACACCATACTGCTGCAGAACAGCTGGATTTTTTTACTTCCCTTACTAAACAACAAAATGCTTTTCCATTTTATTTGAAAATGTCTTAAAATAATGGCGATACAAGAAGAATTTTATACGTGTGCTAAGGGTTAAGAAAGGTCTTGAGCTTTTTAGAACGAGTGTGTACCTGTATACAGCTTATTAACAGAAAATAACATTCAGGGTTCAAAAGTGGCTGAAGTTCTGTACTAAGTATTGTAAATGTAAATGAGAATATTAAGCTTTTGTAAACTAGATCATAGAATCATCGAATGGCCTGGGTTGAAAAGGACCACAATGATCATCCAGGTTTCAACCCCCTGCTATGTGCAGGGTCGCCCACCACCAGACCAGGCTGCCCAGAGCCGCATCCAGTCTGGCCTTGAATGCCTCCAGGGATGGGGCATCCACAACCTCCTTGGGCAACCTGTGCCACTGCTTCACCACTCTCTGTGTTAAAAACCTTCTCCTAATATCTAACCTAAACCTCCCGTGTCTCAGTCCCCCTTGTCCTATCAGTGTCCAACCTCATAAACATCCATTCCCCTTGCTGTTTGTACGCTCCCTTCAAGTACTGGAAGTCCACAATGAGGTCTTCCCAGAGCCTTCTCCACTAAAAATTATGAAATAGTCTATTTTTCCTTAAAGTGCACTTAAAATAAAGTGCACTTAAAATTTTTCATGTCAGGATATGTTTTTTGAATTCTTCTTTATTAAAGAACATGCTACATACTTGGTATATTTGAGGCATCTCAACTGTCTAATGAGAGCAGTGGTTTCTGCTCAACATGAGCTATAAGAATTTGTTACAAAGAACAGTGAACTATAACTGTCTTTTTGCTGATGGTGTGGTAACCTTCCTGCTGTGGTTTATGCTGCATCTCTTAAGTATTCATGAATGATATTGCACAGCTAGCTTACATAAAATTGTTCTTAATCCCTGTAAATGGAGAAAATTTCCACTGAATTATGATCAGGATTTTTTCCATTTAAAGCAAACAAAAGCTTTCAAACTTCTTTTTATAAGTAATCCTCTTATTTGAGAGATTTTCTTACTTTTCAAGTATTTTTTCAGTCATGCAACTGTTGTCTTTAAGACTTCAAAGCTTTGCAGTGTTGTTTGAGGGAATAAACTGCAGTTTAAAAAAAATGCATTGATTAGATGCGGGCTTTGTACAACATGTTGTGAAAATGTTTTTAAATCTGGGCTGTTTTTAGAGAAAGATGTAAACAGAACGGATAGAACAAATAAGTTCTATGAAGGTGAAGATAATCCGGGATTGATTTTACTTCATGATATTTTGATGACCTATTGCATGTATGACTTTGACTTAGGTAAGTTGTGCTCCTCTGAACCTAATAGGTGTTTTAGTTTTGATGTAAAGTTTTGCTTGTGTTAAGATCTGTTAATGCAGTTGGTTTCATATTGCTTACAGTGCTTTCTTGAAATTCAAGGTTTGTATTTTAATGACATCGGTAACTTTGCTTTCTCATTCTGCTTTTCACTCTCTCTTGCCTGATCTCATATGTGTCTGAACTCATCAGCTGAGGTGGGATTAGGAATTAAGTGGCAGTTTGCCTTCGCTTTACCTGTACTGTCGTTTTCCTACAGTTGAGGCAGGTGTGCTTTTCAGAGTTTTTACTGGATTTAATAAAAAGTGATAAACCAGCTGCCACTGCTGTAATTAAAATTCAACATGCTTAACCAGCTGTTTGTAAACATGACTGTATTTCTGAATCCTTTAAAAGCTGGTTCTCAGGGGGTACACTGCAGTTTTTAAGAAACTATACTTGAGTGTGTGCATCTGGCATAGATGGAAAAACACACAATGCTGTTTTTAAGTCACAGTATAGCTGAGATATTCCTATTGGGAGTGAATAGGTCTTTCTAGCTGTTTTTCACTTCTTCATCCCTAGCATGACATCTGGCTCTTCTGTGCTTATGGGTGGCTGGTTCTTCTAAAGAAGAGTGTTGGGATTCGAAAATGTCTGTTTTGTGATGGATTCTGAAGGAAAAAATCAGAACAAACCTTTAATTGCTGATATGTTTGCTGCAGAGCCGTAGCTCTTGTCAACTTTGTGCCTTCTGTCAAGCCTGTAAAGAGACTTAATCTTTGGCTTGAAATAGAAAAGGAAAATTAAAACCAAAAAGTCTTCCTGAACCTGCTGTATTGTTCTATGTCTTTCCACACTTCTACCTGCATTAACTTGCAGTAATATGCGTGAAATAAAAGCGTGTTTACCACCTGGTCTATTAAAAACAGCGTTGGTGGCTTAGATTTTTACAGGGAAGGCAGCTTTTGTTTTATAAACCAGAAAGAATAGTGGAAACACGTCATGTGACATCATGTGTCCAAGGATTCTAAGCCACTTAAGTACTGATATAATTCTCATTTTAATATTTCAACAACAGCTACAGAGAGTCTGGTTAGTGCCACAAATCCCCATACGAATGAAGGGGACAGATCAGCTGTTCATATAATGTTTGATGAATGTATTTCTCAAGATAAATGATAATGAAACTGGTATTGATCCTTAAAAGACTTTTAAACTGTCTTGTACAGCAGCATTTTCTCTAGACTTATTTGTGCCTTGCCTATAGTATTAGATGTACAGTGAATAGATTTTTCTAACCTTTTTGAATTATTTACCTGTTTTCTGTTCTTTGTTCTATTTCGCTTCTCACGCCTGCTCCCTATTTTCATGCTCATTGATTCCAGTTCTTGTCAGTTACTCAATTGTAATTATATTATTAAGAAATGTAACTGGCCACGCTCGAGTCTAAGTGAGAAATATATTAGACCAACTGCTGATGATAGACATACACATAATTTAGGTTCCCCTTAGAGATGTTAGCAGTAGCAGAGAGACAACAGATAAGTTGACTTGAACATCAGTGGTTAAGGTAGTTGGGAGAGTGAGACAAGGGGAGAAACAAGCTCTGAGAGTCCTTCTCCATTCTCTTCTTAATTGTGCTGTTAATTCCAATTATAGTGAATATACAAACTCGTAATGCAAACATCTGCCTATCTCAGTCATTTAACACACTTGAAAAACAGCTGCTTTACTGTTGAGTTTAACTAAATTCCTACTTGTCTTTCTGTCAAGGTTATGTCCAGGGAATGAGCGACTTGCTTTCACCTGTCTTATATGTTATGGAGAATGAAGTAGATGCCTTTTGGTGCTTTGTGTCATATATGGATCAAATGGTAAAAATAATTTGCTTTTTCTTGCCTACATAAATTTAAAAAACAAAAGCTGTGAGTAGCATTTGGAGTTAAGTTTGTGAACTTGCTTTTTTTTTTTTTTAAATACTTTTAAAGCAAGGATCCTCTCTTATATTTGAAGTGGATGTGTTTTGTCTCTGAAAGAAATTACAGTGGGGCGATAATAATCTTACTATATAATATGGACAGATTTGACTACTTGGAAATTCCAAAGTAACTCAGAGCTGGAATGCTCAATTTCATGTTCATTGGGAGTTCTCTAGAAAGATTTTGTCCAGGAGTCTGGAGTTTAGACTTCCCACAAACAGAAACTTCTCTGATTTATGCATGTCATGAAACAGTATGTGACTAGTACAACAACAACAAAAGAAAAGCTGTCTTTTGTTTTGAATACAGCGTTGCTGCTTGGCAGTACAGAGTGTAGATTAATTTAAATTAAAATTATCATTTGTTGCATAATAAAGTAAATGAGGATGATGTTGGATAAGCATGGTTCACTGCTTAACTTAAACCTTTCTGTAAGAAGCAGACATTTCATTAATTACAGGTACTGTCCTTTAACTGCTCCACACGTTAAATACCTCAATGATGACAATCACTCGCTAGGATAAAACTTCCTTATAGTTAATCGTATATGTAAATATATATAAGCTGTCGTTACGAGTTCATATAAATGACAGTGTGAATATTTTATTTCATCCAGCATCAGAATTTTGAAGAACAGATGCAGGGTATGAAGACGCAACTAATTCAGCTGAGTACATTGCTTCGTTTACTAGACAGTGGATTTTGCAGTTATTTAGGTAGGTGTGTTACTCATGCACAGTAACTAAAACGATTTACTGCGTTCTGTGTGCGTTGGTATCCTGACCAGTCTTCAAACATATTTCCAAGAGTAATATGACGTGGCTATAGGACTTATTTAGGAGATTTCTAAATTAGAAGCACCTACAAGATTTCAGTAATGGCTTTGCATGCGTTGAAAAAGTGGCAGCTTGTTACTGACTTCTGCCCTCATTCACCAAGTACTGATTTTGAGGAGGGACTACAGTTTTATCAATTGTATGGTTTTGTACCTTTAAAGTCTATTTTTCCCATTGTCTTAACCAAATGTGGTATTTATGACATGTAATGCTCATATTCCTAGAATCTCAAGACTCAGGCTACCTTTATTTTTGCTTCCGATGGCTTCTCATCAGATTTAAAAGGGAATTTAGCTTTCAAGATATTCTTCGACTCTGGGAGGTAAGCAAGGATTTCATCACACAAAATCCAGTAGTCTTTTTGGAGCCCTACGAAGTATGCTTCTTCTGTATGAGAGCATAGATCATTCTACAAAGTGATTAATACTCTAATAGATTAATTAAAAAATCTCTATTGGCGTAAGAGAAGGCATATTAGCGTATGTTATGTCTTTTTAGCCGAAGCAGTAACTTGAGATGTTTGAATGGGTTAAGTTGGCTTATTTTCACAATGCTTGGACAGGACCTCTCAGGTGAGACTCTGAAGTGAGAGTAGTAACTGGAGCATATCAGGTTACCTTTTTTGTGTGAAAAACATCTTCTGCTAGAGGTGGTATTGGTGTAACACTCATAAATACGGGACCCAACATGTGCAAAACCAAAAGAATTCTCTTATTCCAAGGTGTAAAATGATAATGAGGTTTTTGGGGGAAAAAATCGCTCATCTTCGCATTTCCTGTTCGCATACCTTATCAGTATTTTTTAAAGACTAATTTTCCTTTTTAACTTGATGAGAACTGTATCTGTATTCATAATTATAATCCTAGTCTGGTGTTTCCATCACCTGTGCCTTAGTGCATGTATAAATGCGTGTACGGAAGAACAACACCCTGTATATCGAACTCGTTGGAGTACTTCTACTGTCTTAGGAGGATGATGGAATCCTGATGATATGTGATAGTCTCAGAGGTTCTTTTTATCACATCATAATGTTTGTAGGCCACTCCAAAAGTAATTACTTCTATTTATTTCCATGGAAACTACCGCAGATACAAAGAGCACAATAACACTGTTTGATGGAGCAAAATCGCAGCTACAAAATGCTATTTTTCAACATAATCACCACCATTAGTTGTGTATTTATTTATTTATTTTTGCCAGCAGTGATCAAGAGCCTGTGTGCAACACTCATTAAAATCTGTACCAGCAGTGGTTGCTGTCACCACTGCTGAAATGCACCACTCACTGCCTCATTGTGCTCACATCCATTCTTTGGGCTCCATAAGCATTCAGCAAGAGTCAGTGGGTGCCATGTTTTCCATGTAAAGGAATTCAGTGCCACACCTTTGCTTCATCTGCTCTTCCGTGTCAGACACCATTCCATCAGACTGCCCATGTGCTGCCATCTGTTACACAGCAACAACATGGAATGGGATATTGGTGGGAACATTCAGCCTCTACTGCTGTGCCAACACCATCAGCCTCTGAAGTAATGCGCAGGGTGCATTAATTTTAGAGCAGCCCTCGTGTGTTATACTACAAGTGTTCAGTGTCTTTGCTAGGAGATAGGGAATGGAGGTATACCTTGTTTTCCTTTTATTTTTTTAAAGGCTTTATATTAAACTTATAGTTGCCACTAACCTGACTAGAAGAGAAATTTCAAATAATTGTAGAAGTAAGTAGTTTCCTCCAAAAACAGCTTGTTTTTGTTAAACCATTATGCTTCAGCATTTATTGAAGGTTTATTAAAACATTATTTTCTAACGTTTGCCTGTGTCTTTTCAGAGGAAGAGTGTAAGCGTTTCAAAAGTTTCTCATATTTTAACAGGTCATGTGGACAGAATTGCCTTGCCAGAATTTTCATCTTCTCCTCTGTTGTGCTATCTTAGAATCTGAAAAGCAGCAAATAATGGAAAAGCAGTATGGCTTTAATGAAATATTAAAGGTACTGAGTTCTTGTGCGTTATTTAACTCCCCGGTGTTAATGCAGTGTCTTTTGTATTTCACGCCGGGGGGAATGGGGATGGGGAAGGTAAATACCATCCTCTGAAGCGTTACATTTGAACTGACTGTTTGCCATGCTTTCAGAATGATTTATTGGATGATCATGAGAGGGAAAGTGATTCTCCCTTTCAAGCTGTCGCTTAATATGTTTAATGTTAATTTTGCTATGTCTTTTATAATCTTATTTGATATCTCATGGAAAATATGATCTGGGGAGTAAATTGGGAGGGCTGGGTAGTTTGCCAGATATGGAAATATAATGGATTTCTCATACAGGTCTCAGTGATGGAAGCCAGGTATTGCATACTACATCTTCTAGTGTCCATTTATCAATGCAAATAGACAGTATGTTTAGCACTTCACAGCTTAGGGGGCAGGCCTATGAGGTGATATTTATTCATGCAGTATATTTAACAACACAGCACATTTCACACAATTTGTTACATTTGCTGTTTGTGAATGTATTTTTTAGCATATCAATGAACTGTCTATGAAAATTGATGTGGAATATATACTCTGCAAAGCAGAAGCAATTTCTATGCAGATGATGAATTGCAAGGTAATGATATTTCGGACATGTCTACTGTAAGTAGTTGCATTAAAACTAAGTAGTTGGCTCTGATTGTACAAGTTGTGAAATAACTTAATGTCTGGCTATGATAAAAGATACGCTGTGCCTATATAAGCGCCTGTATTCCAGAAGTCTTGTAAACAAGATTGATTTTATAGGGAAATGCAGTCCACTGGTGGAAAGCTGAATTGTGCCTCTTGGTTGTGATTCCTTAGCTCACAGAATGGGTTGGGTTAGAAGGGACCTTTAAGATCATCTGATTCCATAACCTCAGTACAAGTAATTTGACGAGCTTAAGACAGATGAGATATAAGATCCATTGCACTGAAAGAATACCAGATGAACACCATAACTCACTAGATAAAAATAATTTCAATAAGATGAAGTGTAATTTTAATAGTTGTGTGGACTTCTATTTTGGGGATGAAGATGCAAATCACTAATTGGTTACTGAGCCTTTCTTTTGCTGTCTGTTTGAAAAGCAGATGCAGAAAATGGTACTAACGCTGAGAGAGATGTTCGCAATACAGCCAGATTCAGTCGAATGATTACTTTGGGGAGGGGGAGCTTAATAATTAAAAAGATAAAATAAATGTTCCCCTTTGCTTTTATAGGAGTTGCCTCAAGCAGTTAGTGAGATCCTGGGGATAGAAAGCAGTTCTGTAACACCAGATTCAGATACTGGTGAGGATGAAAGTGGAGCTGTGCTGAGCTGTCCTACGTCATTGTATCAGAGTATCTCAACACCTGTAATTGCTGCCAATGGAACAAGAGAAAGCGCTCAACAGATGTCTGAGACGCAGAGCTTGGCACCTGCGTAATTACAGCTGATGAAATTGAAGAAAGACTATACCGAGCACGTTGTCTCCGAGCACTTGAGAGATGGATATTTAAATTGGGTGTTGATTAAGCTTTAAGGTTGGAAAGAAAATCTGTACTGTAATGCTCTTGCATTAAAGCTTTACAACATGACTCAACTATTTTTGTAGTTTCTTCTACCAAAATAGCCTTTTGTTTTCAATAACATTCCTTAATATTTTTGTAGCCAAGTGCATTTTCTTTTTCTGGTGAACTGGAAATGGATGGTGAGCGAGGAAGAATTGGAGAATTATGCATTTGCTGAGCTTTCACACACACTGATCTGAGACGGTGCGAGTTCTTTGATTTGAGCAGATCCGCGGTAGTCCAGCTGAAACTGCTGTACAAAATTGACAAGCCGAAGAGATGCTGATACGTTAAAGATAATTTTGTAAATGAATGGGTTTTCCCTATTTCAAATGTTTACAAAAATACTTCTAAGTATTTGTTGCTGGTTGAATGTAGATTTGAAACGGACATTTTTACTTAGGCAGTTTAATGTCCAAATACTGAATTTTGTGTAACTGGGAGCGGATGAACGGTATATTTTTGCATTAACATATCTTCACTTTATATATGCATATATATTTACACACGTACACTATATACACCAATGTTTGTGAATACTAGAAGGGTAGTCATATTTTCAATATCTGAATAAACTTGACTGTTCATTCATATGAATCGGTTTGACCAAATTAATGCACGGCTCAAACTTGGGCTCTTTTTCAAAGCTATTTTCTAACTGAAGGTAACTCGTGTGAATACATTCAGTCTTACGTTTGAGGTAACTTTGCGATGGTTTCTTGCAAACTTTACTAATGTTTATCTTTGCTAATATATTAACTGATCAATTAACTACTTACACTGTTTTTATGCCAAGATGATTTGGAGAATTAATAAACAGGTTATTAAAAAGTAACCACAATTAACATTAATGCATTTTTTCTTTTGTATATTCAAAAGGCATTGTGAGTTTATTCCAGGCCGTGCTGATGTCTTTGGCGTTATGTGAAATTTAACATAACCGATACAGTGTATTCATTATTTGGTAACTATTGTACATATTATAAAATAAAAATCAAAGCTAATTTAGTGTTTTTAATTAAATCATATTTAGAGAAAAATCTAGTTGTCTCTTTGATGGAAGAATGTGAGATAGAGGGGACAGCTAGCAACTGTTAGTCCATTGGTGGTGTGCATCCTGTGGGGCAAAGTGCAGTGGGAATATTTGCTTCTTACAGAGTGGTGTATGCCTTTCATCTGTAGCCTCTTGATGGTGGACGTGAAGGAGCTTTCTCTCTGCGGCAGTCTGCTATTACAGATGTTATTTGTACCATCTAAAGCAAATACAAGCAATACAAAAGGGCTTTAATAGGTGAATAAAGTTGTTACAACTATCTGAGACCGATTAAACTTCTCACACCGGTTGTGAACAAGCACTGAAGAGCTGAATCAGTACAAGCTTTGTTTTTAATATTGTCCATGTGCTATCTCTCATCAGCTAATAAGAGAACCTGGTGCGTTAAAAGTCAAGGATTCACAGCTCGGCGTATCCATGTCCTTTCATTTCCTGCTCAGGAAATTACTTGAAGCATCAGGCCTTTGTTCATTGTGGAGCATTGTGCTTCTTGGCAGTTAATCTAATGTGGCACAGAATACATAAAGGCATTAGAATTTATATCATCGACACTGTGGCTCACATACACCAAGTTTCAGTTTTTTTTGGTGCACGGAATTCACTTAGAAGTGTATTTGTTAAATATTTTTGTGAAAAATGGTTAAAATGAAACTAGGGAAGGCTAAAACTGAGATGTTGTGAACTCTGTCAATTAACTATGCACGCATCTTAGTTATTTAGGGTATGCAGTCAAAAAATGCAATATATTAAAATCCTGAAGAAAATCATAATGGAATATTTAAATGTTCAGGAAAAGAATATTCCGTCATAGAATGGGTTGGGAGGGACCTCAAGGATCATGAAGCTCCAACCCCCCACCACAGGCAGAGCCACCAACCTCCACATTCAATACTAGACCAGGCTGCCCAGGGCCCCATCCAATGCGGACCTGAACACCTCCAGGGACGGGGCAAAAAGACTACTGTGGGATTCTGTTATTTCCTACCATTTTAATCATGCTTGGTAAGAAATACTGCAAAAAAAGTAAAGTTTGCCTTTCCTTTTTGGGGGGGGGGGGGGTAAAATCAATCTTTTCCCTTTATGGGATGTCAAGGTTGAGGAGGTTGCCCCTGAACATCAGCGAGCAGCTGCTGTGGAAGGTACAGAGTAGGTAAGCCTGCTGTGCCTTCAGCAGTGAGGAGATAAATGCGCCTTGTAGTGTTCATTGCCTGTAGGCCCCTTCCTGCTCCCGTGCAGCCTTGCAAAGGGCTGAAATCGGGAGGAACCTCATCCTTGTGTTAGAATAGGAGAGGTAATCATTGTAAACAGATTACTGCAAGCCTGTTCTGTTTTTTAATGCTTAGACTTGAAGATGACTTTTTTTTGGGGGGGGGGGGAAGGGATAGATTTAGAACTTAATACTTTCCAGTGTTGGTATTCAGATAGTATCTATTCCAAGGCAAGGTTTATATTTACGTACCCCTTGAGAGATGTTGCTCCCTGGTTTGCATAACTGGGCAATTTTATTTGTCTCAGAAGTAATTTATTGAGGGTTTTTGCTTCTGTTTTGACAGTAAGAAGTTACCTTAACAAAAGGAGAATTTGCCAAAGTTTCATAGAAGTTTGGACTAATGTGAACATTTATAGAATAGATTTGGTTCCGGGAGGTGTGAAATTTTTATAGAAGGTTGATGTATTTAGTTACCTGTATGGTTGTTATACAGCGTTGTAACAGATGAATAGCCAGAGGTTATAGGGGAACAACCCACCCACTCTGAGGCTCACATCTAGGATGAATGCTCACCACAAGGAACTCCACACAGGAGCAATCTCCAAAAGAGATGCTGCCTTAGTGGTGGTCAGACCTTAAATGGGATCTAGGAGAGGTGGAGTCAAGCTCCACCCCTTCCGGGAGCACAGCTGAATTACCTTCACCTGTGTTCCCACAGCTGACCGTCACTTGCCTCAGATGGTTGATCAGAGGTTCAGGCTGTGATTAACAGTTTCCCATACAGTTACCCATTGTAATCATTCACACTTCGGTTATACTGAATATATTTAGCAAAGGTGTCCCTGTCCCGTTCATGTGTCATCACTGTATTTGCACCCAGCAAGCATCACAGCCAGCGGTCTTCAAACCTACATCGGGTGTGGAGGTTTTGTATTCGTTGCTGTGGGTAATGGAACGAGGACTACATAGTATGTTACGGTCCTGATTGCTTTAGGAACCAGGTGTGGAAATATTGTGATTTTGACTGTATTAGCAATTTCTTTTTCTTCTTTTGCATTGATCTGTACTATAATTAAAATGAAAGCGTTCATGTTCAGTAAGCCCAGCTTTGTTGCTAACAGTCACCTTTTTTTCACAGCATATTTGTGTTTTTCTGGTGGACGAACTAATGATGTTGACAGTGCTTCTTCAGCTGCTCTAAGGGTTTTTTTTTCCCTTTCTTTTCCCCCACGTATTCCTTGCTGAAATATGTTTTGGCTCCCAGTCAGCCTAAGCAATGAGGTTCCTCGCTGCTCCCAGGTGCAGATTACTGAGCACCAAAGCAAAACTCCACTGCAGAAAACTCTCAGCAGTAAAAGGTATTCTCGGAGCTTTCTGAGACAACGTTTTAGTTCAAAATACATTTGAGATACTTCTTTCTTTTTTTCACTTTCCTGAACTGACTTTGTGACAAGACTCTTGCCTAACCTTGAAGAAAAAGAAAGATTTTATTGTAAATTAGTTGGCATTCAGTATTTTGTCTGTAAACAGAAATGTTGGTACTGCTAGCGCCATTGATGCATGTTGTAGTGTAATGCAAGCGAAGCCTTACCAAGTTGGGAACTGAGTCTGTAGGCAACACCTCTGCCCTCCTCAAGAGGATCCTTGTTAGGCAACGGGGGAAAATGCTAATGAAATCACTGGGGTTTTAAAAGCGCACCCGAGAACTGATTGACAAAGTGGGTTGTGAGGAGAAATAATTAGTTTTAATCAATACTCTTATATAGATACAACTTGAGATAGAAGTTAGTTGGTCCACGGGCTGTAGGAAGCTGTCTAATAATGTTATTTTTCTGTAGCTGACTAAATATCTTGGAATACATTTTCCAGCCTTTTGGCTGTTTTCTGAACGCTTTGAGAGAGTGATTGGTGCCATCTCCATCTGTGTGAAAGCGATGACAGAGGTCAGCACTTGTTCATGAAGAAGAAATTCTCTGAGCTGCTCTATGGATGGTGTGCCTGAGGCACACATCCCAACCCTTGGTTCTGGTCATGCAGTTATGCACCTGCACCTGATGCATGTACTGCACGTGAGTATCAATAAGACACGTAGCCCAGCAGACAGAGTTCATATGCATGTGCAATTACATTTGATTTAAAGATGCTTTCAGATGCTTTTTTTCTAATGGTGTTAAAAAACAAAACGAATTAGGCTTCATGTTTAGTAGGACCTGATAATGTCTGCTATTCAATTAAGTGTTTAATGTTATAATACACTGCAGGCCTCGTATATATTCAGCTTTAATTTCATTTTTCATTTAAGTGGGGATTTTAACCTTAAACATTCTGCAGAGAATGTGTGCCATACTTTCATGTTAAACAGCTGTATCTTTACACAAATTGAATTTCCTGAGGCATTCTAAATAAATAATAAATAAATAAACTGTAGGGTGTCAGTTTTTACCTCATCCCAAATAAATGTCGGAATTGAGTCAGTATACATTTCAAACTCTCCATGTGATTCAAACAAATTAAGTCTTCTAGATGGGTTATGTTTTGAAGGAATTGGATTCAAATGTAAGTGTTGATTATATAGGATTCATGCACCCTACTGTAACGTTTGTTCTTATGCCTTTAAGATATATTTCTCATTCCTAATGAACTGTAGGGCCCCCACTGTGTAGAAGCAAAGTTTTTGCCCAGGTCAGGAGACTGCTGGCCTCACTGTTCCTTTGTACATGCAGCTGACCCCAGCAGAGCACCCATCCAGGCACTCTTTCAAGATGGGTATGGAGGAAGGTAGGAATACTCATGGATGGAGGCAATGGCAGTTTAATAGGGAAAGCAAAAGGTGCTCCTGCAAGCAGAGCATTGAGAGGATTTCATTAACTACATCCATAGGCAGGCAAATGTCCAGCTGCTGCATGGGAAGCAGGGCCTCAGCACATCTGAACAGATGACACCATGACTGCACGTGTCCCCACTCCTTCCTTCTTTCTCTGAGCTTCTCTGGCTGAGCACAGCATCATATATCAAGGGATGTCCCTTAGGTTGGATTGAGCCAGCTCCTGGCTGTGCGTGCTCCTAAGCTTGTGCCAGCCCCTTGGCTAAGAGGAGACAAGGCCTCGGTGCTGCACACACCCTGCTCAGCCAGAGCCAGAACATCAGTGTTACCAGCAGTGCACAGCTGCAACTCTAAAGCACAGCACCACAGGGGCTACGATGAGGAAAGCTCACTCCATCCCAGCCGGACGCAGTATGAAATGATGACAGCCATTCTTGATGGTGTCTGACCTTGTGCTAGGAATAAATTAATCCTTCCTCTTGAAGTTGACACTTCTTAAATGGTCATTTAGATTTGATAACAGAAATGATCGTGTTACACAGAAGCAACTTGCATTCAGTTGTTGTTCTGTTTTCTGTCATAACTCTGCAAGGTGAAACACCAGAAAGTTCTCCTGGTGACTGAATTGGACCTTGATTGAATTGTGCTTTGACTTACATGAGCATGGGCCAGCTTTGGCTGTTGGCGTTGGAGAGCTTTCCAAGTGCTCTTCTGGTTTGACTTTTAAAGTAACTGACTTGGGAGAACAAGAAGGTCTTTAACATACAGGCATTTGGGTTCAAGGACTTGATAATTCTTCCAGCAGCAAACCAGTACGACTACTGCTAGAGAAAGTGGCAGTCCTGATCCCTTCTTCTCTCCCTTGCACTGCTGGATTGCTTGTGCTGGCAGGATCCATTTGTGCAGGTGTGCAGTGGATCAGAGGACCTGATACATTTCAGAGCTAAATACCTCTTGTCTCCAGATCAATCATACCGCACCTTTTTTCACTGTGTGCATATACCTGAGTATGTGCATACCTACATTCATTAAAATCATGGATTTGCAATATTGGAAGGCACTTCTAAAAGCTCGTGAACAATAGGCTAGCGAGTATCTCCTGTTGGAAGGCACACCTTACATCTGCTAGCTGCTTGTCTAATCTCTACAAGGCTTCCTGTAAGGTTGCATCTACAGCCTCTGCAGGCAACTGTTCCGTGGCCTCGTGGCTCTTGCTGTCAGAAGCCTTTGCTGTACGGTGACTCATCTGCTCTCCATACTTAGCTGGAAACATCTTTTCCTTCCAGTCATCTTCTGTGTTTTGTCTTTACTTCTGCCTGGGACAAACATAACTGGAATCCCTTTTTTTTTTTTTTTTTTTTCCTCACGTACCAATCATTTTTCTTTCCACTCTCCAGACAAGTGCTGGTTCATATCATTTATTTTCCCCATTGCTGAGCTGTAAACCAGACATAGCAGCTTGGATGAGATTACCCGTTTCGAACAGGACTGGAGGATAGCTTTGTAAATATTGCAGGATCTGACTTAAACACTTTTCAGGTGTTTGTATGCTTCCACGTAGAGTGAATAGTGATGGTGATTTTCTGTAACCTCTGACTCCCTTGATGTGAGCTCTGCCTTCTTGTAACTGTGCAGCTGGTCTACAAGCAGCTCCCCAACAACACACATCCAAGATTTCCTTAATGTTTTTAACTGCTAAGCACCTCTGAGTTAAGTACAATGGAAAGTTAAGGGTGGTCACTACACGGTCTGCTACACAGTATAGGAGTGGGGACACGTACTTGTGCCTCTCCTGTTCCTCGCAGCCTTCCATTTAACAGCAAACCCGCCCTTTTGTCTCATCTATTCGTTTCATCTGGACTTTTCCTTATCTGTCCTGTGAGAATGTTATGAGACTATGCCGAATGCTTCACTACCGCCAAGATTTATGACGTGAATCGTTTTGCCTCGATCCACAGGACTGTCATAGGAGGAAATGAGATTAGCTTGACTCAGTCTGTTCTCAGCAAATCCATCTTGACTGTTTAATCATCCGTTATCTTTTAGGCGCTTACAAATAATTTTGCCGCTACCGTTTTTCCAAAAGACAATAAATAAATAAAGAAATAAATTAGACTGATTTATAAGTTTTCAGCCCTTCCTCCCCCACGTATCTTTTCGAAGATTTATGTCGTTTTGGTCTTTTCTGAGTCTTCTGCCACCTCTCCATCCTCTAAGTTCTCAAAACAGTTATTGATGGCAGAGATGTAATGAGCCTCCTCTGTCAGTGCGGTTTCTGTGCCAAGCCATTCATTATCATCAGGCTTACCCAACTATTCTCCAATGTTGTTTTATCCTGTGCAAAGCAGAGCTTATCTCTCTGTCCCTGCTATTAAATATGACAGACCACTGGTCACAGTGGATCCTTTTAGCAAAGAATAATTAAGGAAAAAAAAAAAAAAAAGCATTAAATACTTAGGCCATTTTAGATTACTTTCTGTCTTGTCATTTTCTTGTGTTCGGTTGTGGGCTAATACTTTGATATTTTTTTCTGACTGCTACTGTATTTGTAGAAAACATCAAAGTCTTTTGAGGTCCTATAATAATTACCGTGAATTTTGTACCACAGCTTTTATCTTACACATTAGCGTGTTATGCTGTTTATATTTAGAAGCTCAGCCCTGATCTTCATCTCCTGTACGTAACCTTTTAGAATAGGCAGCAATGGAACTAATGATTTATGATACTAGTAGTACCATAGTAGTAGTAGTACTAAAACTGTAGTAGAAGACTGTACTTTCTCTTCAGTGAAATAGTTCCCCAGTAGAACTTACTTCTGAATTTTTTCCTTTGGTGTGTGCTGTAGGTGAGCTAAGCCCCTGTGGAATGGGGAAGAGGTAAAAGTAAGAAAACTTACGGCTCGAGATAAAGTTTATTAGGTAAAGCAATAGGTGTGTACACAAATAAAGTAAATTCATTCACTACTTCGCATTGGCAGGCTCAGCTATTTCCAGGAGGAGGGCCACAAAGATGATCAGAGGGCTGGAGTACCTCCCTCACAAAGACAGGCTGAGAGACCTGGGACTCTTCATCCTGGAGAAGAGAAGGCTCCAGGGGGACCACATAGTGGCCTTCCAGTTCCTAAAGGGGCATGCAGGAAATCTGGGAAGGGACTTTTTTGAAGGGCATATAGCGATGGGGCAAGGGGAAAAGGTTTTAACTTGGAAGAGGGTAGATTTAGACTAGATATTAGGAAAAAAATGTTTATTGAGAGGGTGGTGAGACACTGGAACAGGCTGCCCAGTGAGGCTGTGGATGCCCGTCCCTGGAGATGTTCAAGGCCAGGCTGGATGGGGCTGTGAGCAATCTGGCCTAGAGGGAGGTGTCCCTGCCTATAGCAGGGGGCTGGAACTACGTGATCTTAAAGGTCCCTTCCAACCCAAACCATTCTATGATTCTGCTGTGCACTGTGAATTTTATCCTCCTGCTAAAGTCAAATGGAAGGACTTAACATCGCCAGTATATGTCATCAAACTATTGCAAACTATTTTACAAGCAGATTTAAGAAAAGCTATGCTGAAATGGACAGTCAGTGTCTCTAAGAAGAAGAAAATGACTGAAACTTGAAAACAGCCCACAGATCTACTTCAATTTTAGAGCTAATTTCCCACTTGAATTCTGTATTTCTTACAAAGTATACATCTTAGGAGTTCAGTCAACTGTGACTCTGTTCTCCCATGGCAGGAAGGAAAATGTGTGTAAACTAGAGATCTTAAGAGTTACTTGACTTCTGATTATAGGCAATAAGAAGCCTTTTGGAAATGAAAGCAAGCTTATCCCCGTGTGCTAGAAAGGTACTTTTATTTCTTACTATAAACATTAAGTGCGTCTTCCAAAGTAAGCAAGATTGCCATGTGGCACTCTGAGAAACTGGTTATATAGTAGATATTTTGGAATAGCTACTTCAATGAACTTCAAATATATATATATATATATTTTTTCTTTTTTGACCAGCAATTTTAAGTTTTTACTTGGTTTATGTAAATGGAACTGTGAACTATAGAGAAATGGACTGTTCTCTAAACAAAACCTCTAGCTCAGCACTATTCCCAGAGCTGTATATCGGCTCTGTTTTACTGTGACTTAGAACAAAGAAATAAACAGTTTCAGTCTATAAACGTGTCCTTCAATCCAGCATTTCTATGGAAAAGTCCACCTACAAATTGAGTCGCAAAATAATACTTTCTTGTCAATCTCTTTGTGGTGGTCTCGGGGATTCAGTTTGGCTAAAACAGTTGAACCACGTGTCTCGTCCCTACCTACTGCATAGTTCATGCCAACACAACACACCGTTGTTTGCTTTGCATTCACAAGTCATCCTGAAGAGGTTATGAGAGACAGAAAATCTTTGCCAGGATCCAGCCACCAGACAGAGCTGCGACCATTAGCAAGGCTGAGGGTAGCAGGGTCATCTCAGATTTGTGTGATGTCGAGCTACAGAACTAGCATCTAGCAGCAGATAAAATTGCGCTCTGTCACGATGATGGAGAAAAGCCTGCTCAGTAGAGCTTGTTGTCATCACTGGAACATTTGGAGCATGCTCAGCAATCTCGTTCCTGTAAATTGTTCAGTAGAGGGAATGATGTCTGGGTATCTCAGGCACAGCCAACAGGAATATCAAAACCCAAAGACCTGAATTGTGTTCCTATTACTAAAAATAATGAATAAACATGAAAGAGAGTATCTCTTGGTAACTTTGGGTATGTACTTTAAGACAGAACTAACACCTGCAGACATCCATCCTTTCCTCAACTGGAAAAATAAAACAAACCTTTGTGGGTTACCAAGACAAAAATGATTGGTTTGCATTACAGGAGCAAGAAAGGGAACCAAATATTATGGCAATTTTATTGTCAAGCAAAAGGAAGAACCATTATTACACGGAGCAGCTGTGATCCCAACTCAGTCCTGAATATCAGGCATACATTTCCATTTCATGAAAGGGCTCATCTGTCTGACAAGGGCTGGTTTAGACCTGAAACTTTTGCTGGTTTGTCAGTTGTGGTAAACGGTGAGATCTCACCGTACAAAACAGCATAAAACTTCCTGCTGTCCTTTTAAGCTGGTCTCTTTTTACGACCAAAAGGGATTCCTCAGTGACACAGGTATGTAAATGTTAGCTAAAAGATACTGAGGCTAGCAAGGATAGAGAAAGTGACTTTACGTAAAGTGAGCAAGCTATAGCTGAGCCTTAGATGTAGCATGAAACAGCACCACGAGAACTAAGCCTTTCTGCTACTTTCCTTGAGTAGCTCCCTGCTCAGTCTTTCAGCTTCAGAGAGTCTGATTTTAACTCTTTATTCTTGATCCATGTGACCTTTGTATGCATGTAGGAGTGAAGGCCCTGTGATGCCAGCTAGGGCTGCTGCAGGGAAGGCACCACTGGAGACTTCCAAGGGGAAGCAGTGACCATTTTACCTGCCTGGCATTTCAGAACAGAGAAAAGTGAGCACGTATTTGAACAAACTTACTGACATAGCATTCCCAATCCAGCTGTGGTGTTTGGTTCTAAGCTGTATAACTTTCTCAAAGTAGCCAATGGAAAAGTTTAGGAAAGTGAGAGATATGGAGAGGGAAAAAAATAGGAAGAAAAAGTGACAACAGTTAGTGACAAAATGACTATTCGTTTTCAGTATGTGGGTATAAGAGAAATAAAAGATCCTAAAACTATTTCACAAGTAGATTTGAATGTCAAGTTATACTTACTGCTCATTTACCATTTGTGAGGTTCCACAGGCCTGACATTAAGTAGGAAGCAAATTCTTTAGAAAAAAGCTTTACCCTTGAGACATAAGCAACTCGGAGACAGATGAAGCTGTCCAATATAAAAACAGACCTGCAGGATCCATACAGGACTGCTTCACCTCCGTAGATAATGAATTGCTTTACTGATGTTGTGGTTAGAAGGAAGTCTTATGATCAGAGTGTGGCCCTTATACAGCTGAGGTAGAAAACACAGCCATCGCTGCCTCGGCTAAAAAGCTTTCTCCAATTAAGCATCCTTTTCCAGTGGAAGTACTCTTTCCATGTAATCAATCACGCTTTCATACAGAAGGTTTGTTAAGTCTTTCATTATAAGATAGATCTCCTACCCCTTAATTCTTCCTCTCTGAACCTGCCTACATTTTTCACTGAAGAACTTCATAAAAAAAAAAAGGAGGAAAGATGAGTTTCTACATCAAAGAACTCCTCACATCAAAGCCAACATGGAAATACCTCTGTGCAACTTTTCACTCATTTATTTATCCTTGGAGCGCACTGAGGCCTGCTGTCCCTGTGTCCACACATACTCCCCAGGGCCACCTGCATCCTGGCTGCCCAAAGCCAGCTGGTGGGGCTGGAGCTCCTGACACGGGGTGGTTTGGGGCTCTCTGCTTGGGTTCAAGGCGGGCCACCACGGTGGGCGCTGAGGTATGAGGAGCTGCAGCCGCTGCCCTGGGGCCGCCCCGCAGCCGGGCCGCGCTGGGGTCTGGCGCAGCTCCCGCGGGGCTCCCGCAGCCCTGCTGCGCCGAGGGCTGCTGAGGGGCGAGCGCTGAGGGCTGCCCGGCGGCGTATGAGGTAAGCGAGGCCGACGACGCCCGCCCGCAGACGGCTCCGTCACCGGCACCGGGTCCCCCCTCGGCGGCTTTCCGTCAGCCCCCGCGGGGCCGTATAAAAGGCGGCGCGGCGAGCGAGGAGCAGAGCGTGGCGCTGTCCCGCCTGGCCGGTCCCATGCAGCCCGCCATGATGATGTTCTCCAGCAAGTACTGGGCGCGGAGGGGCTTCTCGCTGGACTCGGCCCTGCCGGAGGAGCGCCCCGGCGGCCTCACCGTAAGTGGCGGGGCTGGGAGCGGAGCGGAGGGGGGCTCCGAATGTAGGGCAGCGAGCTGCCGGCCCGTGGGGTTAACTTTGCGGCGGCAGGTACCGCTGGCGGCTGCTGTGAGTCCAGCGGGTGCTGCTTCCCAGCGCTGCCGCGAGGGTGTCCTCAAACAACAGCGAAAGTTTCGCCAGAAAGGCGAGCAGGGGGGATAACAGCGCTGCTGCAGCGCTCTCAGAACACGGGAACCCAGTACAGGTGTTCCCGAGCGCCAAGGCTGTGTCAGAGCGCTTACAAACCTCGCAGCGTGACAATTCAAACGTGTTTGATGGCAGCAAGCGGCGGTCAGAAGGGGGCTTGTGGGGAGCAGCGCGGCTCCGCTGCGGGCAGCCGGGACAGTGCCGCGGGTGCCGGCGTGTCCTCGCGGCTAAGCGGCTTCGCGTAGGCTTACGCTGTTAGAGTAACGGGTGCTGGTGGTCTCATCCGTTCTGAATGGGGTGAATATTTCGGGTTTTCAAAACTTAGAGCCCATGAAATTGTGTGTCAAATCTGCAGCGTGTGGAGGCTTTGGTAATTTGAGTAGAACCCACGGGATGTGCTTGCTTGTACCCGTTGTGAACTGGCCTTACAGGAAAATGTGTAATGTACTTGTTTGTATGTGCTTTATTTCTGTCAAAAATGTTTAACTAAATGGGATCCGTCAGTTTTACAGTTTTTGTTTGAGTTACTTTCGTGGAGCTATCCTGTAGTTCACTCCTTTGTTCCTGAGTACTCGCACTTGCTCCAGATAACTCATTTTCGTTAGGATGGTTGATCTGCTTGCCGTTAAAATACTTCATAATCAAATAATAGGCATGGCTGATAAGATTTGAGCTCTTGCAGTATCACAGCCTCTTCAATTGGGCTCGTAATGATGAGCTAATCTGGTTTTCTTATGCTTGAGAGAGGCTTTCAGTCATCACTTCAGATAATGCTCGTTTTGAAGTAGTGCTGAACCTTGGGCAGTCCCGGAGGGTGCCAGGTGCCCTTGCTTCCCTGAAGAATCAGTGGTACTGACGTGCAGAGGATGACTGTGATCCTGTGTGTGTAGCTTCCTGGAAACAGCATACAGTGAAGAAGCACGGATGCTACATAAGCAGCATCTGTGCACTTCATATAGATGAAAACTTCTCAGCCAAATCCCAGATATTATTGAAGTTAAAGCCAAAGTGGCCTTTCACTAGACTGTCTGTCCCTAAGCAAACCCCTCAGCGAGAAGAATCATATGAGCTCAATTATTAAAAAATGATGTGCTTGAGTGTCTTCATGTACCACTCCATAGGCAGAAGAACAGGCAGAATTACTTTTTCCAAATGGTTTAAGTATGATCTGATAAATGATGAGAAAAGACCATGGAGACCTTTGAGTATGTGCTGAAACTAGCTTGGGTAATTTAACCTGTGCTGTTTTAAGTTGTGACTTTTGGTAAGAAGATGCATTTCAACTAGCCCTTCTTTTAATTCAGTGCATTCTTGTGCTTTCAATGTATGTATGTATTCTGAGGTATTTACATATGTATATCCAGTGGGAACTGAATATCCAGTGGTCTCACACAGCAGAGGGACATATTTCAAAGTGGACTGGGATCGGGTAGAAAAGCAAACCAGTTTGACACGAGCCATGTGGCTGCATTGAGATGGATGTGATACAAATACCTCATCTCTGTCAGCAATATCTAAGAAAACTATCTCAGCTAATCCAGTTTGGAAAAGGAATCAGAATAAACTCTACTAATTCTTTTTTCCTGGGACAGAAAGCTCCTTATGAAACATAACGTTCTTTTGGAAGCACAGGGAGACTTTGCTAAAGCCCATTGCCCCATTGCAGGTGGGATAACCCACCGTGTCACCTCTACCTGTTAGGGAAGAAAACAGGAATAGAGACTTAACTTGGCTTTAACCAAGTGTTGAGACCTGTTCAAAAATTCCACCCATTCTTGGGTTATTTTCTACAGTTTACCGAGGAACTGTTAATAGTTGTGGAATTGTTGTATACGTCTCTCAGTTTCTAAGTTCATGTCTTTTAGTGTCCATATTACAGGTGATAATGCTGTTTAAGAAGTATCTCACGGAGGACAGCATTTCTCTGAGTTGGAAAATGCAGACTGGTTTTTGAAAATCGTGGTCAGTGTTATCAGAACTGTCTACAGAGCCTATAAAGCCCAACTTGCTGTTCTGTTGCATCTCAACAGAATTTAAGTTAACTGAAAAAAGCCTAATTTTTTTTCCTTTTTTTTTTTTTTTGGAAACTACTGGTTGAGATTTGGTTTGAAGCAAGTTTTCACCTCCTTTGATTAAGAGAAGATTGCAGATTATTTTCTCAGGAGAAATGACATTACACAGCGACATTAACTGTACTACAACAGATAACTTTATATTTTAAATCTAACTAACATGGCTAACCAATAAACCCCAGCAATGGAAGATGGCTCAGTAACGATGGGCAGGAGATGTGCCTGTGGAGCTCAGTGAATAAGGCTGAATGTGACTGACCACAGCTGCTGCAAAAAGCTCATCTTATCTTGGCACAGGGTACCAGGGAGCGGCCTTTACTTTAGATACATGGCTGCCGTCAGTTACATAGATCAACTGTTGGTGTAAATGTTGCTCCTGGACTTCCTTACAGCGTGAATGTCTCCTTAAGTTAGTCTGATCAGTATGGTGGAAATGAATACATGGCTTAGCCCAGTATGGGTATGAAAACTACATTGCTAACAGGATAACTGCAAGGTCAGTGGCCTCAATCCATATATTCCTTTCTGGTGACTGGGTACACCCAGCACAGTGACAGTGAGCACAGGATCAGAGAATCATAGAATTGTTTGAGTTGGAAAGGATCTTTAATGACCATCTGGTCCAACTCTCCAGCAGTGAACAGGGACACCTACAGCCAGAACAGATTGCTCAGGGCCTGGTCCATCCTGACCAGGGATGGGGTATCCACCACCTCTCTGTGCAACCTGTTTGACTGCCTCACTCCCTTATTGTAAAAAAAAAACCCTTTTTTTCTTACATCCAGTATAAATCTCTCTATTTGAAACCATTTCCCCTTGTCCTATCACAACAGACCCTACTAAAGAGTCTGTCCCCTTTGCTCTTACAGCCCCCCTTTCAGTACTGACAGGCTGCCTTCAGGTCTCCTGGAGCCTTCTCCTCTCCAGGCTGAACAGCCCCAGTTCTCTCAGCCTGCCCTTACAAGGGAGGTGTTCAATCCCTTAGACCATTTTTGTGGCCATCCTCTGGATGCAGTCCAACTGGTCCATGTCTCTCATGTACTGAGGACTCCACATCTGGACGCGGTATTCCAGGTGAAGTCTCACCAGAGCAGAGCCAAGGGGGCAGGATCACCTCCCTCAACATGCTGGCCATGCTGCTTTTGATGCAGCCCAGGATAAAGTTGCTTCCTGGGCTGCGAGGGCACATTGCAGGCTCATGTTCAACTTCCTATCCACCAGTACCCCCAAGTCCTCTTTGTTAGGGCTGTGCTTGTACTGATAGCAGGGGTTGCTGTGACCCATGTGCAAGACCTTGCACTTGGGTGTGTTGAACCTCATGAGGTTCTCCTGGGCCCATAGCTAAAGCCTGTCTAGATCTGAGTGTCATCCTGTCCTTTGGGTATGTCAAAAGTACCTCACAGCTTGGTGTTGTCAGCAAACTTGCTGATGGTGCACTTGATCCCACTGTCTATGTCACTGATGAAGGTGTTAAAGGGCCTTGGTCCCAGTACTGATCCCTGATGGAAACCACTTGTCATTGATCTCTGCCCACACATGGAGCCATTGGCCACCACTCACTGGGTGTGATCTCGCAACTAGTAATAGACAGACCAATAAAGCAAATAACACTGATGTTGTGATTGAACTGTTTACTGAGATTGCATTTTTTTTTTGCAAGTATTACTTGCATTTGTAGTCTGTTTTCCGTGTGTTAAGTATCACTCTGCTAACTCAGAATTCCTGTGTAACATCACACATCATCAATTAAGTACACTTCATACGAAGTATTATGCACCCCACGTGTGGAACATCTAAAAACAGCCGATCAGAGAGTACTGGACTCTTGACAGTAGATAATACAGAAATACGGACCAGTAAAAATCATCCTAGACTGACTTATAGATAGAATGGCATCACTGCAATTAGTGTTTTTGTGGTAATTCAGACCATCATCTCCATTTGCTTTCTTTATTACTCTTGATAGCATTGCCCTAAAAAAATCAATATATTCATATCCTATGTGTATATATAGATATATATATATATCTGTGATTCTGGTTTCAGGTAAATAAATTAACTTTTAAATTAAGTCAGGATGGGTTCAGTTCAGCTATTTTCTAACAAAAATTTCTCTTTATGTAATATGTCTTACTTTTGGGAAATATCCTTTTGCAACTGAATCAATGCTGTTCTTTATCCATTTGTAGATAAACAGATCAAGCTCTGGGAAAAATGAGGAGAAAAAAGGCAATAAGGGAAATGGGAAAGGCGAGTCAGTTTCTGAAGGTGGAAAGACAGCTGTGGTGTTTTCCTTGAAGAATGAAGTTGGTGGATTGGTGAAAGCTCTCCGGCTCTTCCAGGTAAAGCTTACATATCATTGTGCTGATCAGGTGAGGAAGGATACTGCAGTCAGGCTCTTTGTTGGTATAAATTAATGCACCATGGAGTGCAGTTACGTTTAGTGAATCTGCAGAGTGTAAAATCAGGCTTTATGGATTGTTCAGTAAAGCATTCAAGACTCTCAGAGAATTTTCTGGAACAAAGTTTAACTGCGATGTTGATATTCGCACTGTTCACTTTAGATTTCCAAAGTGTGATTCTCAGCACCGTAAATTAGGTTTGAAGTTCTCTGTACAGACCATGATGAAAGGAAGCAGTTTCAGAGAACAGTTCAGAGTCTGAATTGTATGCTCAAAGTCAGATGGTGATGACAGCCTTGTTGCAGGACAATGTTTGGTCATAAATTTAAGTGCACCTTTAACTGCTTACAGGGTCAGAGCTTTCTGTCTAACTAGAACTTAAATTGTGAAGTATTGGTTTCCATATAGATCCCCATGCAATTGGTGGTTTTCAGTCAGACTGCTGGTACTCTCTGTAATCTGCTTACCTTATTAATACGTTGAAGAGGACTTGAAGGCATCTCTGAGGACAATTCACGCAGAGCACCAAGATGAAAGCCTTAGGCTGCTCAGTCTGCACAGTGAAGAAAACGTTAAGAGATTATTTGGAATCTACCTCTTCATGCTTAACCATCAGAGGGGTATAATTAGGGTAGCACAGGGTGTTATCAATCCTAAATTACAGGAGCAGGCTCTGGGAGCAGGTTCCCAAGGCTGATGCAGATACCTGGACCGCCCAGATGTTGAAAGCGGAGTGAGCTGAGCCCCTGGGAGAGAGATTACCTGAAACCAAGTTGCAGAACGGAAGCAGGAGAAGGCTAAGTGAGCCAGTAGGAACTGCAGGAAGGGACATGTTTTCAACACATCTTCTCTCCAAAGTGTTAACTGCAGCTCCGGCTTAAATTATTCAGTGGATTCAGACCTGAAATCCTGAATATACATGTCAGCTTCTTGAGAACAGTTTGCTTACCGTTCATTCAGCCTTCTAAAATGTGTTTGGAAGATGTTGCAGAGAGATCAACTGCATTCACATAGTTGTTGAGCAGTTTGAGTATGGGACGGGTAGGATTATGTTGTCTTCTAAACCTAGGGTAAATCAAAGCCACTTTCTCTACTTTGGAAGAGAATGTCTGAAACCATTATTCCTCTGTCAGCTGAAAAGGAGTCCCGTGGCCTGGGTTATTCAGGAAGAGATCATCAAAATGATCCTGCTTGGCTTTTGTAATCTGCTGGTCTACAAACAGCAGATTCAAAGCCCTCAGCAAATGGAGTCTTTTCCTTCCATGAATTTGCTGCATGAATTTGTTAGCTAAGGAGATGCATTGTATGCATACTTCATGGAGTGTGCCAGTGGAATTGTTACCTACTATGTGGATTCACATGTGGAAAATCAGAAACTGCTGGTTGCCTGTACCAGAGGGAGCCTTTGTTTGAAACGTGGAAAAGCTTTCCTGAGGAATATGCCATCAATATTGCAATCCTAACTGATAAGTTTGTATTTAACCCATTGTTTATTCTTTCTGCAGGAGAAACATGTGAGTATGGTTCATATTGAATCACGAAAATCGAAGAGAAGGAACTCAGAGGTAGAAATTTTTGTGGACTGTGACTGCAGTAAGAAGGAATTTAATGAACTAATCCAGTTGCTAAAGTTTCAAACTAATATCGTGTCTCTGAATCCACCAGAAAACATCTGGACTGATGAAGAAGGCAAGGCTACTTCTGTATCATTGGTTTACAGACTCACAAATGTTTTGCACAGTTATAACCATAATCTTATATTCAGTATATTTAACTCACATTCTGTCTTCTGCAGATCTTGACTGTGTCCCTTGGTTTCCTCGGAAGATATCTGAATTAGACAAATGTTCACAGCGAGTTTTGATGTATGGATCTGAGCTGGATGCAGATCACCCTGTAAGTGTAACATACAATTGTTTTGCAGGTTATTTGTTCACGTTGTTTGCCAGTCAAATAAAAACCCTGTTGACTGCTGGTTTTGCCTGCTTTTCTGAGCATGGTTGGTATTTAGTTATGTTCAGTGTTTTCAGTGAATTAATTATCCTTTTCTGTAGCTGGACATGAAAGAAGGAAGTCCTCCATAAAACTTTCCCTTGAGCAACGTTGTGTTTTTTTTTTCTTTCTGTTTTCATTTATTTACTTTTTATATAGCTGGTTGTTAGAAGTTTTCAGACAAACAGAAGAGTTTAGATCAATGTGATGTTAGTTTCTGTCACAAGTGGCTCTTAGATAAGAACAGATATTAACTTAGTTGTCAGAGAAAAAAGAATTATGGAAAAAGACTTCCTGGCCACTCAGGAGATAATTGCAAAATAAAACAGCAACACATCCCTGTTTCTGTGTGCAGAAAGGAATGCAGCAGATGGGAAGGTGTCTCACATTGTTTCCTGACTTCAGCAACAGGAGTCAAGCTTGCATTTCACATAAGTGATACCTGTAGTGCTGCCAAATGCTCAGTGTAAAAGACAAAAAATAGGTTTGTTTTGTTACGTATGGCTCAAGCCCATACATGCTTAACATCTAATTATTTGGATAGCAGATGACTGCAAGCATTTGTGTTAAGGGATTTTCTCTTGTTTCAAATTGAAGTTTCTACCTTTGGACCCCTTGGTTGAGCAATACTAATGGCAACTAATTGTATTATTCCTACTTTGAAAGCTGAATTCAACTTGTATTATAGGAAGCTTCCAGCTGAAAGGAAGGAATGAACTGAAGTACCTGAATGTGAGCCTTTCCTGTAGTGTGGGCCTGTAGCTGGGAAGCATGTTCCTGGGTCCTGATTTCTGCCACATACTTCTTAATGACAAGCTAGGATTTACCTACTATTTTCTCAGAATGGAAAAATCTGTTGATTACCTTCAACCATTAACAGTAATTTGGTTCGAACAGAGGCCTTAATGGCAACTCATTCTAGCCTTGAGTTGATGATTGTGATGAGCCATTTGATACTGTTTTATGTTCTGAGCTGGTGCCTTCATTAAATAGTTGAGTGCTCTACTGAAAATCTGCCTTCAGTTTTACAGACAATGAAAAAAGACATTTGCATTATATGAATATATATTTTACACTTGAGGGAACTCTTGTGAACATAATTTACACCCCATTTGTTAGCGTATGCAGCACGCTAGATATTAGAGATGGGGAAAAAACTATAAAATCTGTGATTGGCCTTTCAAATGCCAATTCTGGTGCCTGCTCTGTTCCTTCACGGTAGTATATAGATGCCAGACCAAAGAGAATTACTCCATTATGGAATCAGTATAGCACTAGTTTAGGTTCTAACCCATTTCGTATTGGCTAATGGTTTTAGTCTTGATTTCACTGCATGTGCTGGACATTCAAGTCACCTATGCCATCATTCATCCCATTTTGTCTGTTTTATGTTACAGCTGAATAACATAATGCTAATGCAAAAGGTATTAAGTAGACGGACATACGCTCCAAAATGTCACAAGTTTTTGCTTGTCGAAAAGCTTCTCTGTATAAGCAGTGTTGATTATAACATAATTCTTGACTGTTCTGTAGCATTTCACAGGAGGGTGCTATGCCCCATTGAAAGCAGACCACAAAAGTGTGGGATTAGGGAGACAGGCTGTTGTTTGAGTTCATGAGGTAACTGATCTCACAACAGATATGCACAGCATGTCAATAACCAAATGAATGGCACGTTAAAAAAATAATAATCATAGAATCATAGAATGGCTTGGGTTGGAAGGGACCCCAAGGATTGTCAAGTTCCAACCCCACTGCCACAGACAATAGACCAGGCTGCCCAGGGCCCCATCCAGCCTGGCCTTACACACTTCCAGGGGTGGGACGTCCACAACCTCTCTGGGCAGTCCGTTCCAGCACCTCACCATTCTCTCATTAAGGAAGTTCCCCTGACATCTAATCTAAATCCACCTTCTTTTAGTTTAAAACAATTTCCCCTTGTCCTCTCACTGTCTGACCCCGTAAAAAGTTGATTTCCCTCATGTTTAGAAGCTCTCTTTAAATATTAGAAGGCTACAATGAAGTCTTCCTCAAGCCTTCTCTTCTCCAGGCTGAACAAGCACAGTTCCTACAGCCTGTCTTCATAGGAGAGGTGCTCAAGTCCTTGAATTGTCCTCATGGCCTTCTCTGGACTCTCTCTAGCAGCTCCACATCCTTCTTGTGTTGGAGGCCCCAGACCTGGGGGTGGTACTTCAGATGGGGCCTCACGAGGGCAGAATAGAGAAGGACAGTCACCTCTCTCACCCTGCTGACCACCCCTCTTCTGATTGAACCCGGAATACCATTGGCCTTCTGGGCTGCAAGAGCACACTGCTGGCTCATATTAAGTTTTTCATTAGTCAGAACCCCTAGATCCTTCTCAGCAGGGCTACTCTCAAGTTCTCCCAGCTTGTATACATTGGATTGCTTAGTACCTAAAGGGTGTTATATAAGGCCTTTGCTGTCCTGCGTGAGAGTGGATGCTTGAATTCTTTATACAGTCCTCTGACATTTTCCGCTGCTCTGCCCTGGAAGCACAGCTTTGGTTATGGGACTGTAAAATATTTTTTGAGTTTTCTCGTGCAAACTCATAATCATTTCAAATCAAAATACGTTGTGTTTTCATTCCCTTTGCTGATCTTTGTATGTGAGCGGTAAGGAAAAAATGTGTTTTACTTTTCAGCTGTGACTAAGTGATGGGAGCAGCCCATTTAAGTCGTGGCACTTGAGGAAATTTAAACCCACTTTCTGAGCTACTAATTGTGGCACTTAGATAACTTTACTCTCTTCCATCTTCACGAGGTTACAAGTCCTGCTTTGAAAGTAGGTAGCTCTTTTGTAGTCTAGACCTGAATTGTCTAAATTTTTTTGTAGATATAGAAGAGAGTGTTTTGATTTTTAATAACTTGCAGGGCTGTTGCTGACTAGTCTGTATGTGTAATACAGCTATTTGCACTTAATATGCAAAAAGTAAGAACCTTCTGTAGCCTAATATGTAGGGAGTTTGATCTGCAGCTCAAATTGGAGCAATGTGTGTATTTGCTGTTGGAGGCTGTTGGCTCAGTCTCTAATGTGTTGGTTAAGGTGGCAACTGCTGAAGTAGCATCTTCAAAATGAGTTACTTGTGAACTCTTGGCACCTTCTGTCTTCTAGTGATGACAGATGTATTAAGAAAAGGTCAGTTACTCTGCTTTATGCCTGCCTGTAGATCTCCATACAGATTAAGGAAAACCTGCATGAGATGAAATGACAGGAAAACAGTTTCACTTTTTGATTGCATGGAAAAATGACTACCTATGCACAAACCTATCTTAAAAACACCCCTGTGGGACTTTGGTGGGGGGAAAAGGCAAAAGATATTTTCTCTTGCAATCCATAAGATGGTGTTAATCAAAATACAATATGATTTGGTACTGGGTAAACACTTTAATGATTTATAATTCTCACAGCTAATTTTCTGTCTTTGTTATAAATTACTTTCTTCTTCCTTGCTTAAGGGATTTAAAGACAATGTCTATCGACAGAGAAGAAAATACTTCGTGGATGTTGCCATGAGCTATAAATAGTAAGTACTGGTATAATTCTTCCCTGGGCTGCTGACTAGTTAGAATTCATGCTCTACTTAATTCTGTAGCAGGAAGTTTTGCAGTAGACAAAGTCATCCTTTAAACTACCACTGGTGCAGCCTGTGCAAACCTGATGCTTGAAATCCTGTTACAGCTTCAGAACAGATACAGGCAAGGAAGGAGAGCATTTGAAATGCAAGCACTACCTTTTCAGCATTTTATTGATAGCAGATTAAACTTAAGGAGCTGTTATTAATGAAAAACTGTTGTACTGCTGAACTGTATGCAGCCTGTGTCCCTATGCAGTTGCTGTATGCCAAATCATTATTCACTATTTGAACCATAGAAAGTTGTGCTTCTTGTGAGGAGAACTGTTAGAGATAACCTGGACTAGCACCGAAGGAAAGTGGAGTACTGTGATTTACACAAGGGCCATGTTTGTCATAACAGTTTGATTCCTACCACTGTAACAGGATGAATTCTCAAAATCAGTCACAGTTATGATGACAAATGAAAATGAATGACACCTCTACCTTCGGGTACAGGATAATAATCAGGTCCTGAGGATCTCAAGATTTGGTCCAAATCTGGGAAGGCTGTAGTTAACAGTTAACTTTTAGTTACCTATAGCTAATTGAAAAAGGCAATAATAGGAAATTATTCTTTTCTTTTCATGCACTTAACATGCTGGATGCTGCAAAATGCCTTTTTTGAATGTTGCTACCACAGCTATAAACTTCCCAGAATTCACTAAGTGGATTTCCCTGTAGTTTATGGTGCTGGTGTCTAAGTATGCTGTTTGTGGTTCCACCTTCTGATCTTTTTCCATGTCAAGTCAGTATTTTCGATTTGCTGCCTTTCCTGGAAGTTAGGAAACTTTTCTGTGCTACCTACAAATACCTACTGTGTTGCAATTTTCTTCTCAAGTAAGGATTCGGCTAATTCTAATTAGGCTCTGTTTTGCTTGCCCTCACTCTCAGTGGAAAGAGCATACTAATTTCATGTTCCTTTCCATATTACCATACATTTTCAGATTTCTGCTTTTCTTTTTCTCCTTTGAGATTTCAAAGTATATTGTTTAAAGAGTGCAGAGCACAACAGTTATTTTCTCCCTTCATGAAAGGCCTAATTGCCAATTCCTATCAGGAAGCAATTCAGAAAAGCATTTTAGAAGTTTGTTTGGTTCTTCTTTCTTTGTTCTTACTGTAAAGTTAATTCACGAGCTGTAGAAGACTGGAGGTTGGGACAGGAAGACTAAGTGTACTTTGTGACTGTATAATCCTAATTATCTTTCTCCTTTACTTTTGTTCCATTCCTGTTGTTATGCTGTTACCAATACAGTAAATGTCCAAGCACCAGTATTTGGTTTCCCTTTCTTTTGCCCACGGTGGCATTTGTTTGCCTGGCTCATGGCACTCATCCAGCACATTGAGCTTCTGCATG
Organism: Alectoris magna; assembly: GCA_030625065.1. Classification (NCBI taxonomy): domain Eukaryota; kingdom Metazoa; phylum Chordata; class Aves; order Galliformes; family Phasianidae; genus Alectoris; species Alectoris magna. The sequence continues at coordinate 161,828,173 of CM060560.1, read as the reverse complement.
CTGGAACAGGGTGGTGGGTGGAGAACCTTCCCAGGCTCCATGTTTTGATCCCTTTGTCAGTGTAAGTAAGTCCTGAGCTTAGCCAGTTTTCAGATTAAAGTCGAGGCAAGTTTTCTGTTTGTTTACAGATGATTGATTTTATTTCCCAGCCTCATGCTTGCTGCAGAGTTAGTTATACTTTCCTAACATTTGCTGCAGTGTGAAATGTCAAGCAGGTACCTGTGGATGAGGGCATACTGTGTGCTTCTAGCTCTCTCTTGGTAAACTAGGACAGTTCTCCATTTATTAGTAAGGAAAATAGTAATGCCCTGTATCTCACAGCTGCTAAGCTGTTGGCAATATCTTCCTCTTTTCTCCCCCTCTAAGCTGCCTACATGCTGGAAAGGTCCCGCTGGCTCACTGAGTAGTGGTTGGTATTCTGTTAGAAGGATTTTTTTTTCCTCTGAAACTGGCAAGAAACATCTTTTCAGAAAAATCTTCCACATTTCCAGAAAAAGAGATAAAAGGAAGGAAAATGTTTTTCCTTGTTTAGATTTTGAAGACTCGATAGCTATTTCTGCAGATTACAAAAATCAAAACAATTTGAAACAGAGGTTATTTGGGGGCAAATCTGCTGAGAAATACTCCCTCATCCCAGTGATATTTGCAAATGTTGTAAGAGATTTCACACCCTTCATGGGAGCAGCAGGAGCAGGAAAATGAGATTCTTTGAATGTTTTTAGCCAGGAACCAAAAAATGGCTTAGAGGCCGCTGATCTGCACAGTTACCTAACATGTGGCAAAAACTCATTCATACTCCTCAGATCTGCCAACGTGACTTTTTTCACCCCTCGGACGTGCCATATCCACAGGGCTGTACAGTCGGTCTGTCTCTGGATACATCTGCTCTCAGAGGCAGCCCAGGGAGGAGAAAATCAGCTCCAGGCGAACCCTGTGCTGCTACAGCTGAACTATTTCTGCTACCCATGCTGGTGCATTCAGAATTAGTTTAGGTGTCTTGACACTACATTGCAGTCTCATTGCATCTTCTTCTGTGGTCTGAAGACTACTTATTATTTATACAAAAAGAACAGGTCTGTCAGGAAATGTTGGGAGAGCTTCATGGTAATGTAAAATACAATTTTGGTGTAAGGACTTCTCATAGAGGCAAATTTAGAGCATTGTCACTAACCTCTCAGTATTTCTTCCTCAGAGAAAGTTGAGGTTGATGCATTTCTAATTTTCATCCTCCAGTGTTTAAAAAAAACCCACAAACTTGGTTCCTTAAGAAAAGTAATGAAGAGATTTGGCCACAAAAAATTGGCTCAAGGAAACGACTCTGTCAAAACTTATTGAGTTGAAAATCCCTGACTAACATTTCCTTTATGAGTTGTTCTGTAGCAGTAGATGTCCTTCTTTGATAGAACATTAAAGAGGCCTCAGCTGGGCAGAGAGAAAAACACTAAGATGTGGACCTAGAGGAGCAGATCCTTGCTGGTGCTAGGTGTTAAAGGGAAAGATGTGTTAATAGAGCACATCAATGAAGATCAGCTCTGTGAAATAAGTGGACCAAAAAATAAATATTCCTCCCTTCTTCACTTAGCTTATATCCTAAAGATAGTGAAAATGTGTTAAACTTGCTAATTAGCCCTTTGAGACTGATTAGAGATTGCAAAAGTGTTGAGAAAATTAAATCTGGAAGAAAAATGCAAGGCTTATAGAGGGAATTCATAATGCGAGTTGATAGCTCATGACCACAGCAAAATGGAAAGACCCCATTTTAACAAGGGGAAATAAAAATTCAGGTTAGGTTAGCCTTTAATGTCCTCGCAAAGCCAGTTTGCTTGTGGCTGACTAGGCTGTCCTTTGGTGTGATTTATTGGGTGATGAAAGCAAGGTGAGGATTGCTTGTAAGAGGGTGAGAAAAGTGAAAGAATGGTGCAGTCCTCCCTTGAGTCTGGCTGCCTCCATCCTCTCAATAAAGAAAGCACTCTTAATAAAGAAAGCAGTATCACCGTCATCTTAAAATAAGATCAGTGCTCCTAGGCATAAATTCTAATAACGAATTAATGTTCATTGAACCTTATTTCAGTGCTAATGAATTAACTGAAACAATTACTATATTATAAACCTCCTAGTGAACAGTGAACAAGTTTCAGGACCCTGATTTTCTTTATACCTCTCTAGAAACATGCTAAATAGAATCTTGGTTGTTTTTTTTTTTTTTTTTTTTTTCCAATGGTGCTCAGATTTCTTCAGCTTTGCTGGGCCAGTGCTGACCTGTAATGGCAGTATCCATAGTAGAGGTTGCATTTAGGGGAAAGGGATGAGGCTCCTGCACAGCTGTGGCAGCCCCAGGTGGGTGGAGTAACAGTGTATTTGTACCTGGTGTGTATTATATGATTTAGAGTAGCTCTGTTATGCTTCCCACGAGCTGACAGGCAGCTTAAGATTGATGGACTGTGCAGGTGAAGACAGATACTGGATCTGAAGGATTGACTCCCACACCATAACAGACATGGACCCAGTGCAGCTTCTGCTGGTGAGCAATGCTTCACTACATGCATTGGAATTCTTGTCGTGTCTGCAAAAGAGTGGCTGAAGGGGAACTAGCAAATTTAATGTACTGGATGTTCAGCGTGTCTTTGACAAGTGTGAGTGCCTCATACAAAGTATCCTTTGACTGACAGATACTGCTATGGATCAGAATACTTTGATATAGTGAAAGGCGAGGGGATTAAATAGTAAGTTTTCAATAAAGATAAGGGGACAACCACAAATGAATGTAGGGCAGAGGCTCTTCTCTTTGTGCATGGAGAGACTGCTTAACAGCAGTCGCATGCGACAAGAGGGCTCATTCCTTGTTACCTGGCATGGTGAAGACAGGATTATAAACCAGGTGAGAGCCAGGAGGGAAACTAAACTGCCCTAGCAAATATACAGCACTGTAGTTCTCCTGCTGTAGCGGGATTTCCTTGTGCACCCTGTTGGTGGGCCAGCCAAGGCTGCTGTCTGGGACTGCAGAGAACGCTGCAGCACTGATCTGGGAGTACTTGCAGTGCCAGCATTGTGGCTGGGCTGTGGGAGGTAGGGACCTGGAATCCCTCTGCCTGATCTGTGCTCATCAGCAGTCTGAGAGAAGAGAAGGATACCTGAGGAGATGGCAGATTTCATAGTTGCTCATAGTAGGTTGTGAACGTTAAATCCAGAGAAAGATTATAAAAGTTTCTAGAGGGAAGTCATAATGAAAGATGAAGACTATGTCATAGGAAATTCCTTGAAGCTAAATACAAAGCAGTGCAAATTGGAAGGAACCCCTCACGCTCTGTGCTGTCGTTCAGTTTTGAATTAGCTGTAACCACTCAAGGCAAATCTTGGATGTCAGAGACAGATCAGCAAGCTCCCTGGGAGGCTCCTGCTCTGCAATTTCTCTGCATCTATGTAAGGCGGAGGAGGCAGAGAAATTGTGCAGAAGAAAAATACTGAGAGATGTATTTAAAGTCTTAGTTCCACTTATTCTGGGCTGTTGGCTCTGAGGTGGGCTTCTTCATCATGCAGTCCTTGGATTTTTTTTCAGTTTGGGTTCCAAACGCACGTGCACAATGGTCTAAATAATAAATATATGTATTCTGTTGTTTCTACGTGTTTCTAAACGTCTAGGTAATTGCCTAATCTTCATTTTTAAAATGATAGTCTGTGAATATTATGTGTTGTAGGGAACAGACAGAGCATGCAATCAGCTGATGGTCTTAACGGAATATACAAGTTAAACTGAATTTGGTTCTTCAGCTAACCATTGCAAAAATGAGAGTGGCAGAAAGCAGAGCTGTTACTTTGGTATACAAATGAATCATATAAGAAATCTGTCTTTCTGTTATGTTATGGGAATCATCTCATTGCTTATTAAGAAATGCAGTTCTTATGAAATAAATGTAATATGTACAACATAGCATTAGGAAAAAAAATTCAAAGGAAAAAGCATCTAGTTATCACTTTAAAGTAGTTTGTTTTTTAACAGGCTCTATGTAGTTATAGTTATTTAAGCAGCACAGAAATTTTGCCATCCAGAGTCGATATACAATCTGATTGTATTCAAATATACTCTCTATCCCTTTTTATCCCCCCTCCCCCCCCCCTTTTTTTTTTCCCCCCAACAGTGGTCAACCCATTCCCAGAGTGGAGTACACAGCTGAAGAAATTAAAACATGGGGAGTGGTGTTCAGGGAACTCAGTAAACTCTATCCAACCCATGCTTGTCGTGAATATTTAAAAAACTTTCCTCTGCTGACCAAGTACTGTGGATATAGAGAGGATAATGTGCCTCAGCTGGAAGATGTTTCTATTTTTCTTAAAGGTAGGATTCATGTTTGATTTATCAGTGGGTAATGCTTCTAGAAAACGCTCCTTTCTGTTAGAATGTAATGCAAAGCATATTGAATGGAAAGGTTCCCAGTACTATCAGCCAACTGGGGCTTATGCTCTTCATGGAAAAGGATTTGCTGAGTGAGGACGGTTGTGTGTGTTTGCAGGTATGAAGCTGAGATGAGTTAAATAAATAATTAAGTGCTGCATTGGTTTTGTCCTACACAGGGAGAAAAGTTCTTCTATGTGATGAAAAAGAGCTGAGTTAGCTCTGCTGTTCTGATAACAGGGTGGGTGTCCTGGTAACCACAGTGTGTGTTCCCACTGTATCTAGGCAGTTAAAGAGAGCCTCATATTTTCCTTTTTCCTGAAAGCTTAAAACCTCATGAAGCTCACATTGATGTATGGGGAAAACTCAGTGGGGTTCCATGGATGATCTACAACTTCTATGGTATTTTTTAAATGATCAGGATATTACACATTTAAGTTAGAAAATACTCTGCTTTCTCATCTGTGATGGAAATGTACTGCATGTGGAAGGAGAAGTTGCATGCAAGAACCTGTTGGTTTTTAAGTCTGCAGCTGCCAAAGCGTTAAGATTTTCTCTTCTCCCAGGGGTTCCTTCAGACACACATAAGTATTCCTAAATCTTCCTCAGGAGCTCAGGAATTAAAATACTTTAAAGACATGTGTTTAGAAAATAATGTTATCAGCTGTGAAATGTTATGTAGAGAAAAAAAGAAAAAGGCTAAGTGTGGTCTCCCAAGCATGCGAAGTAAATTTTTAACTAAAATAAATGCAAAATTGATAATAAGAGGCATACTTTCCCCAGTCCCTGCTTCATCCTTAACTCTTGTTTGTCAGTAGTTGAATTTACTAATAATTATTTATAAATTATATATTTATAAATATATTATTATAAAATAATAATTATTTACTAATAATTGACTCATTGATCTTTCAGTTTTGATGTGTCCTTCTGGGATGCTCATATGCACTATGATCCCTAAGGAAACAGGCTCTTTTTTTTGTAACTAGAAACTCAAAAATTAGCATTTTTTTCACAAATATGTTTTTAGACTGAATGGAACACAGAAATACCTGTTGAAGAAATGCTTGGAACAATCTCTTGCAAGGAATTAAGAATGAGTTTGGGAGAGAAATATCCTTTTCAAAGTTACTCAGTCTGAAATGGTTCTCCACTGGGACTAATCTGTCAACTGAACACTTTGTTAAACATTTAAATGAGGACTTCAGATTTGAAATTCAGTATTTTACTGTCACAAAGCAGTATTTATCTGTAAAAATAAGGGCATGTTTGGTTTTATCCTATTTTGTTCTGTTTGTTTTCAGTACATTTTGCAGAAGTCATCCTCTGTTTTGGATAACTTTCTCCTACTTTGCTACAAGTAAAAATCAAACGCTTTGTGATTTGAGAACATCCCTTATGGCACCTTACCTTCCTTTCTGTGCAGTTATTCCAACAAACTTTGAAGTACCTCGAGCTGTTTTCAATAAACATATGCTAGCAATGCAAAACAATTCTTGTACTTAATAGATGAAGATTATGTATGGTGATCTTCAGCCAAGACTCTCCATGCCATGTTTCTGGTAATTAACTGCAGACCGTTGCCTATCCTTAGAAATTGATATAGTAATAAATAATGTTTTTTTTTTTGTTTTTTTTTTTTATTTTCTTCACTTCAGAAAGGTCTGGCTTCACAGTGAGACCAGTTGCTGGATATCTTTCTCCCCGAGACTTCTTAGCTGGCTTAGCATACAGAGTTTTTCACTGTACTCAGTATGTACGACATGGCTCAGATCCTCTCTACACCCCAGAACCGTAAGTTGCTTCATTTGCTTCAGTGGTGAGAAAATGTGCTTGTAGGATTCTTAAAGACCAAAGTGAGCTGGCCAAAGTTGAACAGAGGAAACGTGCCACAAATGTAGTTACCCAGTCAGTGATAAAACCCTTCACTCTGACAAATCTGAATGTGTTATTTATATGGTGGATCAAAAGATCTACCTGTATTATTTTGTAATGGAAGATGGAGCTTTCAAATACGTATTTTGAAAGAGTGACTATAATTTGATTTTTCTGATGGACAACTAAGGAAAGAAGCTTGAAAGGGAAGCCCCGAATCTCTTGAAAAGTTTGCTTTTGGAATTATAGTTTGGTCTTCTTGTATCTCCATGTATCTGTTTGGGGCCAGACTCCACAGCTGAACTTTGTACTGTGTACTGTTGATCTCTTGATGAAAAGTTGGAGGGAAAAAGAGATTAAAGTGATTTCAGTTCTTGTGTTACATATGTTGTGCTCTGTGCAGTAGTAACGTGCCAGCTAGTATGGAGGTAGTTCCACCAAAAGCATCTGCTAATCTTGCTAACTCCAGGAATGGCATTTACGCAGTCAATCACTTACCAGAAAGCTAGCATGGAATTGCAGCATCGATTATTCAGCTTATACTACTTTCTGTAAAATTTGGCAAAAATAAAGGGTTCATATGTACATATTCATCTTCAGTCATGTAAACATTTGGACCCATGCCTAACTTTGATTTCCCGAATAGAATGCTGAAACCATGGAATAGTATTTTTTGGATGTAAAAGGATTAATGGAACTGCATATTAAGCTGCATCTAAAAATACTCTAACATTATTCTGAACAGAGTCAGCAGGTGGTGCTGTACCATGCATATCTACTCATCTTTTCCTCAGCATGTGAACAGAGCAGAGTATCTGCTGAGGTACTGTGAGGCTAGTTTTGTGTGCATGTTTGCATTGGGTAAGAGGTGCTGGTTTCTGAATTAATGCAGCCACTTCTGTAATCTGTGTAATTAGAACTTTAATTTTTGCAAGTTTTAGGGTAATTGCTACGATGTAAAACCCGGAAAGAAATGCTTGTGTGTGTGTGGTGCTAGACCTTTTCTGGTCTAATAATATCTGTAGATATTTCAAAAAAAGAAATTACACTTAGGAAATACTAGGCATTGCACCAAATATTTCCTTTGGTGGTTGCAACACCTGCCAATACTCAGCAGTACTCAGATTTTTATTAATATAAAATTAGGAGTTTGTTTTCAATCTATTGGTAGGGGATTTAGGTGTGTAACTCTGAGTGGAACATTTTCCAGGAAACAAGTAAGCATGCCTGTATTTTTGCTAATGTTCTCAGGTTCATTGATTTGTATATTTGTGACCTGTATGGTTTTCAGGATACTGCTTGCTTTCAGAATTACACCATGTATCATACTAAAACCTTAGTAATTACAACTACTTTCTGTAACTTTTCTGGTCGTGGCATCTGGAAAGACACTATCTGGTAATACTTGTTGAAATAGAATGAATATTTTTGTTCCCTTTTTGGGCTGAGCTTAAAAATTCAGGTTTTGGTCTTAACAGCTCTAACTATGACTAATAGAGGAATGAAGTTGTCATGCCCTAATTACGTTGCTTTCTTTCTGCAGACCTGCTTGTTCCGAAACTATTTAAAATGTGCTCTGACTAGGAGAAGCTCCATAGGAAAAATTTTGAAAATCCTTTTCAAACTGCATGTGATTTCTTTTCAGAAAATGGAGCACATAGTAATTGTTATTGGAAATGTAGAGTGGAATTCTGGCTTTGTTGAAATCAATGGCAAAACTAAACTGACTTGAGCAGGGAAAGCTCTTCATCTTCTGCAGCGGCTGCAGTGCCCTGAGATGTACTAGTTCATATGTGGGACCATAATGAGGTTTGCTGCAGGCCCATGGCTTGGTGAATGTTGCTTTTCAATGACAAAAACCTGCTAAAAAGACTCCTTTTGACTTCAGTGGGCTTTCCATCAGATTTAACACCCAGGCTATAGAGCAAGATACAAATTAGAGAGTTCATTTGGTTTGATCTGTATTACTACTATATGCATTTTAAAACATTTCTTCCTGAGTTTCATTATGTTCCGACTACATTCACGGAGTTATATAGATTTCCTCTGCTCTGCTAGCTAATTTACTTCAAGAAAAATGTTTTGCTGTGAAAAGTGCACTACAAAAATCTTATTTTCTCTGAGCAATGTGTGGGAATAAATTAAAGGAACTTAATTATTTTCTGAATAAAACAAAACAAAAGAATCAAGCCTTGGTAGTTGAGCAAAGAATTATGTTGTTTAGACTATCTATAAAGGACCAGACTGGCAGGAAATCTAAGGGACTCCAGTGACAATCTCAAATGCTGGTTCATGGTTCTTCCTGGAAAGAGTTGGGCTTTGTGGTGTTTTTGTTATTGTTTTGTTTTTTGGTTTTCCCCATGCCCTTTGTGTTTCAAGCTTCCTTCTTTATAACTATTCAGTTAAAACAGTAGTTTTAATGGAAAAATCTACAAGCTAAAGGCATAAGAGAAGTATTTTCTGCCTCTGCGTTCTCCTCTTACCAGAAGAAAGACAAGTTTATAAGGCTAGGCTAGCCTTTGTCTGTTCTTATTTTGTGTGCAAGGGTGGAAGTGACATAAAGAGCCTGTGCCCCAGTGCAGAACTAGGAATAACACGTCTTTGCTCATTTGTTTCTGGGAGCTGCAACTTCTGCACAGGAAAATAGAGATGTAGACACTCACTCAGGTACCACAAGCATTGCAGAATCCTTCCTGGAGCCAAGAACTTGAAGCCAGTCCCACTTCATTTGCTTTGTTCTCCCTATTTGAACTACTAGTATGAAGTTATCCTAAATAGATCTGAACTGGCGAAGTGTTCAGCAATCTGTGTTGATTTCTTCAGTGTGGATGGCAGGTGGAGTTAGGAGCTTCGGACTTCCAGAGAATGCATTTGTGGCCCCTTTCTGCATTGAAGGTAATGGTTAGAGAAATCAGACTCCTCCAGTGAACTGTTTGGTGCCTGGAATTCTCTCAGTGTATCCATCATACGGCAAACTCCATTTTCCTGCAGTTCTTCCTGTTATTAGTGAGCTAAACATTGCAGGAGATGACAAGAAATTGTTGTGACTGGAACTGAATTAATAAAAAAAGGGTCATTACCCTCTGATGATTATCCACTCAAGTGGTGCAACCATCGCCTGAACAAAGAGATGATACCATGCAGAGCAAGCCAATTTTTCAGGTCTGAACTCTAATGAGGAAAGGAGTACTATCTAAGCTGCAGGTCTTGTGGTAGGAAACTTTGATCACATTTCATGTTTCAGAGCACCACCAAGCTCTGAGATTGGAGATCCACAACCAAGGGTGTGGATGCAAGAAAAAGAAAAGCCTTTTTGTCAGCTGTTTTTGAAGAAAAACAGAGAAAGCAGGAATCTCCTGTACTCTAAAAGGACATGCTGTGATGTAGCAAAAAGGGAGAAAAGGTTTTACTTTCACAAAGACAAACTTTGCTGGGGAATGAGGGAGGAAAAAAAAAAAAGCAAACAATTTTCTTTAGCTAAGTGACTAAGTCCGATACTGTTCCTGGAACACTGTACATACTGAACATGTTTCTTAGCTGTTGAATAGAAAGGTAAGAACACAGTAAAGGTAAGCATACAATCTTAGAAGATCTTGAGTTGGAGGACACCCATAAGGATCATCGAAAGCAACTCCTGGCTGCACACAGGATCATCCAGAAATCAAATCCTATGTCAGTAGTGTTGTCCAAATGCTTCTTGCACTCTGTTGGCTTGGTGCTGTGACCACTGCCCTGGGCAGGCTGTTTCAGGGCCTGACCACCCTCTAGTAAAGATCATTCTCCTAATCCCCAGCATGACCCTCCCCTGACACAGCTCCATGCTTTTTCCCTCGGTTTCTGTCGCTGTCACCAGAGAGCAGAGCTCAGCACTGCCCTTCTGCTCCCCTCAAGAGGAGCTGTAGGCTGCCATGAGGCTTCCCCTCAGCCTTCTCTTTTTTAGGCAGTGCACTCAGTCAGTGCAACTGAATCTCTAGTTAATGTCTGTGGAACATGTGCTCATGTGTCATGAGCATCTACTTATGTCCCCCGCATCTTTTGGAAGTACTTATGCCTAGGAAAGAAGAGAAATGAGATTTGGTAATCATTCTAGATGATTGAGTGAATTACTCAAATGTGAACTTAATTCCAACTTGTCGCACACAACTTCAGAGCTGTACGCATCTCACCAAAAAGTGTGAATGTAACATGAGCAAATGTTGGTAAGCATATGTCAGTGAGACCATCTGAGCTGAGAAGATGGCCTACAATACCCTAACTGTTTTTCTGATAGGCTGTTGCTGAGGCGAACTAGGAATGCCAGAAGTGCTATGGTAATGTTCGTTTGCACACATTCAGAAGGTACTGTCTGTCTAGGCACAGCTGGCACAGACTTTATGGTAAGGAATAGTGAATAAGAATAGGGAACTCTAAATTATATATAACGTTTTTCTGTTTATGATTTATCTGAAGTGTCAGGTTCTGTGTCTTTTAGAACAAAAATAGTTTATAAAAGACAAACTGGATGATTTTGGATAGAAAGCAGATAACTTGATGTTTTCTCCCTGCCTTTAAAACATTTGTTTACAGCTTAAAAGAAAAAAAACAAGAGAAATGTCTTTGAAGAGACAAAAGCAAAGGAAATGTCAGATCCGATTTTTAAAGTGAACTTTACTACCAAGTCCATTATTTTCTGTGAACAAATGCACCAAAACTTTCAGAATTGTTTGAGAGCTTTTGTGGATGATGCATGTGCACTTTTGTTTGTTGGTTAGCAGTTTTTTGTAGACTTGTATTTGCACTATGTTGTGACTAATAATGCACTTACAGGCGTAGACAGTAGTTCTTTCTGAAACAAGACAGGTTATCTGCTTTTTTCTGAAACTTGCCTGGTGAGAACTGGACTTCGTAAGTAACCACTGATTACAGTAGGCAGGCAAGGCAAAATGTAAAATTAGACACAGCAGATACCTTTGTAATTATTGCGCTCAGTTTCTACAGGTAAGTTGCAAAATGTTTGGTTGTGGAGCTGTGCCTGGATGTGGAAAGGGGAACGGAGAAGAAGAATTTGTGTTGAATTTTGAACTTGATTGATGTGGATACAGTTGCTGCAAACTGTACTTGTAAGACAAGCAATTTACTCTTCATGGAACTAAGCCTGGAAGACAACAGTGATTGTTCTTTCCCAGTTAGTCTGTAAACAATGGGGAAATCATGGAAAAAGTGGCATTAACCCATTCAATAGACATAAACCTATGTCTTTCTGTAGAGCTGTGCACAGGGAAGAACCGTAATGCAAAAATGAGTTCTGTGGTAAGACATTTTGGAGTAGAGGTCAGACCCATATGAAATGGTTTATGTTAAAAATGATTATGGAATTACTATGGCATTTATTCCTGTAATGGCTCTCTTCTCATTTCTATTCCTCTAGGGATACATGCCATGAACTTTTGGGACACGTGCCTCTACTTGCTGATCCTAAGTTTGCCCAGTTCTCACAAGAGATAGGACTCGCTTCATTGGGAGCATCTGATGAAGATGTACAGAAATTAGCCACCGTGAGTGAAATTGTTTTGTAGCATGCACTCTCTTATCTGTTATCCTTTTTGGTTGATGAAGTGACATGCATTGTTTTACCAGAGCAGGTTCAAATTATGAATGACTGTGCTGTGCTGTGACAATCACAGAGCTTCAGGTCTTTTTCGATTGTTTTTATTAGGAGCAAAACTAAACACACTAATCTTTGGGTAATCAGTTTTATTATTTATGTGGAATAACAATCCAGTTTCAAGGGTTCACTGAGGTGGATTTCATGTGCTTTAAGGTACTGGAAACAACTAAGTGAGGTAATTTTTTTGGGGAAAAAAAAAAATAGAAGAAAATATTTTGGTGCATACTCTCAGCTCTGCTTTGTTAGTTTCTCCACAGGTGGCCACTTTGGCTCTTAGAATTGCTGTACCTGCATTCACTTATCAGTCTTGCAGATGCTCACTGCATTGTAGTGTGTGATGGATTTTAAAATGATTTTACATCCTTATTACTGCTCCTGTTGGAGAATATGTAGTTACTAATCCAAGACTGAGCAGCAGTAGATCTACACTATGGTCAACTGCCTCAGCCAGTGGCTGTGAGCTGAATTTTGTATTTCATCAATCTAACTGGACAATATTAAAAGCAGATTCAAAAAAAGCTCTATTAAACTATCGTAACTTTGATACATTGGCTTAGCAGTGTCTTAGAGTCTGCTGAAAAAGGAGTTTGTACCTGTTTTGTTTTTTTTTTCTTTTTTCTTCTCCTGTAGCCTTCCGGAAGAGGCCAGCAAATTTATATAATCAGACAGCTCCACTCTCTGCTTAGACAGGCTTGATGTTTTGCTCCTGGCCTCTTCCTCACACACGCTTTAGGATATATTCTTTGTTTTTCTAATGGCTATCTGCTGAGAAGAAACTGTTGTTTGCAGGGAGGACTCAAGAAAGTTGTGTGTCTATTTGCAAATTTGCTAGGAATGGACTTGGTAGGAAGCAGGCCTACCTTATCATGACCTGCAGCCTCAAGAGAAACTAGCGACTGGCTATTTCTGTGGGCATTTTGAGGAAAACAGTATGTCTAAGTCTTTCACCCCATAATGACATCAGATGACACAGGCATGGGCTTGTTGCAACGATCAAGGTTGGGACTAATCTGTTCAGGAGAGATATTAATATAAAATGACCTCTGAATATTACATAAATGCTTTTACTCTTCCCCCTCACAGAAATTCAGTTATGACTGACTATGTCATCTGAACAATGAACTGCTCCCGAATCACAAAGCCAAAAATAAAAGAAGACAGTTGAATCACTTTTCCTTATCATACTGAGAATTTGATATCTGAGTCAAAGTTGATTTCTCCTCCCATGCTGGAAATAGCTCTTTCAGGTGGAAGAGACATTTGGAAAAGAGCCTTATGGTAACCCAGGTGTTGTTATTTTTTTGTAGATGCACAATGAAGAGCTATTCTCCCCTGAGGCAGGTGCTTGACAAATACAGAGATGTAACTTGCCCTAAAATTTGCGATGTAAACAAAGTCAGTTTGAGAGCAAGTAGAAAGAACATCTCTCAGTGGAGAGGGTGAGGAGGCCAAGAAATGCATTCAAGTGGGCACCAAATGTCACTTGATGTGCTATTAACTGACTTTCGCAATATTCTGTCCCATTTCCAGCCTAGATTTAAAAAAAACAAAACAAAAACCCAACACAGGATCAACAAAAACCAGATGCAGCAAGCTGAAAAATGCCAGCCAAGAGTCTTAATGCAGAAAAGCAATGCAGGTTTCAGCTAGGCAACTTCAAAGTAAATAGAGAAATGAATGGAGAGAGAACATGCATATTAATGAGTTTGAAGCAGTATGCCCAAAACAAGCTTTGCCATTATGATGACCTGTTTCAAAAGATAGTGACATTAACAGCTGAGCCCTTACAGGGAGGACAATGGCTCTGGAAGAGACAAAAATGCCTCTTAGGAATTCAGGCTGGAAAGGGAAGAATTATTACAGGTGATTTCCTAATCTTCCACTCCATTCTGCTCTGAAAAGCCACTGTGTATCTGCCTTCATAGGTCTGTTCTTTGTGTATGATCAGTCTTGAGCTACGAAGGAAGTGCATGGATGGCTTTGTAGATCTGGCATGGTGCATGGAGAGCAAGCAGGAGCCTTGTCCCTGGGTAGGCCAGGATAATTTGGTAAATGGCAATTAGTCACCTCTGTGCAGTGCCACTGAGGGCAGGGATTAAATGGGAGAGCATTGCAGAGGTGCTGGTCAGCTGGAGGGGGGACGTCTGTAGGGGAAGAAGGCTGGAAAGAGAGGTATTTGAGTGTACCTCCATCCTCTTGTTGAAGTCTGTTGTTCAAATTGGAGCAAGCGGGGTGGAATGGTTGCTGCTCCTTTTCAAACTTAAGCTCTCTTGCCTTGAAAAATGGAACAGTGAAAGATCTTAAAGACTGCACTTGCAGTAGTTTTTTGAGAGATGCTGTTCCACTTACAGTGTTTTAGGGGAGGAAGAAAAAACAAGTGATTGCGAGACAGATTACTGAAACAAGGCAAAATATTTCTACAGTCCACTTTTTTTCGCTTGTCCTGCGGTACAATGCAGTTACTAGCTGAGGAAATATAATATTGACTGTGTATGTCTGGGTGCTAATTACTATCATCATAACTAATGTCTTGTGCTACTCTGTGTGACATTCTAAAAAATGGTTTTGAGTTGATTTTTCAAGTGTGTCTGGTCTTTTTGTTTATTTTAGTACTGTGTGAAAAGAGTCTGTCTTTTCTGCTACCTCTCAAACTGTAAGCTGAAGGGGGGACTTGACATGAGGTGTTTCAACTAATTTATATAATATATAATTTACAACACATTTAACAGTACATAACACAAGGTTTTGTCAGGAAAATTGTACAAAAAATATACCTCGGTTTATATTCTGATATAACCTTGTAATTTGTGGACTTGGGAGCTGGAGAGCAGCTGTCTTTGTGAAGCTGCAAGTTGATAAGCGGGATTCTTTCTTTCTTACTGAAGGCAGGAATGCCTCCCAACTCCTGTTGGGTTCTTTCAGCACAGCTCAAGCTGCCTTTTGCAAGGCAGTAAGGAGAGGATGTGTATGTAAAAGTCAATTGCCACCAGTCAGTTTGCTCCACTCAGAAAAGAAGTGGTTAGCACAGTGTCTGTGGTTTGTGTGCAGTTTATCACCAAATCTTTCCATCCAAGAATTTGACAATTAGGGACTAATTAGTCCCAGCTAGTTTCTTCCAATAATTTCTTGCTGGAAGGTGCACTTAAACCTTCAGTTCTGCAGAACTGAAAAAAGATTGGCACCTTTTCATTTTATTTGACAATGTTTTTCCTGGTATTTTAATAGCATGGGGCTATTGTTTTTGTCTGCCTTTATGCCGAAAAACCACAATAGTGAATTGAGTCAGAATTTGAAGGAATTGTGAGGAGTTGTGTGATGAGGTCTTGAAAATGCATTTCAGGCTTGTTATAAATCAAAATGTTTTACTTTGCCTGGATAATGACTGAGGCCAATTGCATATTTCTACAGATGACTTTCATTTGGCTGTGTATGTATCACATGCTAAATATTTTACATACATACTCTAGGATTAAAAAAAAAAAGAAACATTGCTTAGAACTGCCTGTCTGGGAGAAGTTAATGGTAATTCCTGTGAACTCATCTGCCTGTCTTCCTCAGAGGTTTGCATTGTCCAGTTCTCTTGTTGTCATTCTAGTTCTTCTCCCACACTGAACAACTGGCACATGATCCAGGACGATTACACATTGTTTACTGAGGTATAACCAGAATGGAAGAAACTGGAGCATTGCAGACAAAGGGTGGGTTGTATGTGGTAACTTTGAGTAGATAGCTCATAGATATCAAATTGTTGTGATCTCATCTTCAAAACAACAGATAATATTTCCCAGAGGTTCTATCAACAGCGTTAGGCCATAAATACAGCTTGTGAGCTGGGTAACTGTCTTCCTCCATAGAGAAGCAAATGGAGCAGAGAAGAGAAGAAAACTACAAAAGTGCTTGAGATTTTGAACATTCTTAATATGAATCTGAAAAAATAAGGCTTCTTGAATATTCCATGTTTATATAGCAAAATGGTAGACAACAATCTAACCACTGCTCTTGGTCTGCAGTCAGCTCCCCTGCTGAAGCCATTCTGCCACATAAGGATAAGTTTGTTCTGGCCACCTAAAACCTACTCTCTTAGCTGAAGAGCTATGGCATTCACTGGACATTTTGAAGTTACACATTCAAACATTTTTCTGTATCCCAAATGTTATGCTGTGTTGCGTGACGAGTGCCAGGAGTGAGCAGAGCATGGAACATAAGTCCAGTGGTGACATAATGAAGTTTCTGGTAAAGGAGATGCTTCCATCTGTGCCTGTAGTTTATTAATAAAAGAGCTGCAGCATGAATTACTGAGAGTGAATGTGATGTAAAAACTCCTTGAGTAAATTTTGACAGACTTAAGGGAGTCATGGAAACGACTCTTGGCTGGGGTGCGTGTCACTTAGAGAAGATGAACCAGTTCCCAGTGTAAATGTAGAACTGTATATAAAGTATATATGAAGGAGCCAGCCATTATCTTGACAGACAGCATAAGACTGGAAATACTGACATCCGTATTGTTCATCATTTGGGAAGTAAAAGCACATGGCTAGGGCTGCATCTGCTCCTGATTTTCACCAGCCAAAGATACCTGTATGTGTATGTTGGAAATTGCCTGAAAGCAAAATCTGGAGTGATACAAGAAGCGGAGAACAAGGGTGATGGAACATTGTAGACTTCTCAGTTGTTGCAAAGTCATACAAGTCTGTTTGAGTCAGGAGAATTGGATTGGTCTTCTTTGATAGGTGAGGTGTTGCCGAGCACGCAGACTGCACTCTTAAGCATACTCTAATCTCTGGTTTTGCTCTGTATAATATTCTGGAGGTATTAATAACAGATAATGATCCCCAGATTTTAAGGACCGGTTTCAACAATTCTTGATTAAAATGACTGAAGTGATGACGTCAAGTCTGTCTTCCAGCATGTGTAACCATGGAGGTGAGCAGAAAGGTGAGCGAAAAAGATGGTTCAGTGATTTATGTACTGTACTATATTAAAGGAGAGAAAAAACTGTAGATTCCAAGGATCAATATTTAATATTTTAGAGTACTGCATTGTTCCCTTGCAGTGCATTTTCATTGTCATCGCACTGGCGATTCATGACACGAGAATAAAATCTCAGCAGCAATGCCTAACTAGCTTTGTATCTCAAAAACAAATGACTGTACTACATAAAAATAAGCCAACGCTTCAGGGAAGTTACTGCAGGGAGAGTGTGAAGAGTTCTGTTGATAAAATGGGAGCAGACACTCAATGTCTTCTGTGGGGATTATGTTTGTTGATGTCTTTGTTCTGGGTTTGGACAGCCTATTGCCAGGTTTGGATCTGTAGGAACTGCTGTACTGGTCAGCCCACGTGGCTGGTGCGTTGTTCCCAAGGGCAGCTCTGAACAGCTGCCCTGGAAGAGGGTAAGAGCAGGAGGAGTGTGCCTGATTCTTTTCAGTTTTCCAAGTTTCTGACCACTCAGAAACTCAAGAGAGTCCTAAGCCAAATGTGGTTGTATTGTATTTAATTATCCGGAGCAGATATCTGTTCAGTGACAGCTGTCAGTCCTTGAAGACATGCAAATTTTTAGTACCCACCATATCTTCTGCAGTGGGTTCTGTGTCTTAGCTCTTCACTGTCTGATGAACAGTCTGGTTTGGTTGTTTCCATCTTGATTCCTAGTTGTTTTTTTTTGATGTTGTTGTCATCACCTTGTTCTTTATTTGAAGAGAGAATAATCAGTCATAGCTATACTCTTTCTCTACACCCCCGTGACTTCACAGAATTGCATCGTTCTTTGTCTCCTTTTCTGGACTGAAAAGCACTGGTTTATGTAGTTACTCATGATGAGGAAGATGCTCTGTAACTTCGTGCATGCATTTCTTCCCTGAACCTTTTCCACTTTCCAGCTGGAACTGGAAAAGAAAGAGGATATCTGTACTGTCAGACTGGGGAACAGGGTAAATGAGCAGTTCCAACTCTAATGTGACTTTTAGTTAAGAGTAACACTGCAGAGTTGAGCTAGTTTTGAATGCGCTCCCTGCAAAAGTGGGAGTCTGTATATTTCAAAGACTTGTATGCCGGGAAAAGTGGACCCGATGCTGTATAGCTGGCATGGTCTACTGCTTGAGGAGGGGACAAATGAGCTGTATCCAGGTGCAGGAGGGGAGCAGGATTCAATAGATCCATCTCTATCAACCAGCATCCACTGTTCAAGTGTGTGAGTTTCTGCAGTTTCTGATCAGCAGAAGGTACAAAAAAGGCAATTCTGCTGCTGTACATTCTGTGAGGGAGTGGGAGAAGTAATTTAGGTGGTGGTGAAATCATATTGCCAGCCAGAGCTGCAAAGGCAGGGAGCTGGACTGCTGGTAGTGAAATCGTTCTTTCTTTTGTTTGTTTTTAATTTGTGAAGGGTGGTATAAAATACTGGCTTGCAAAACATTTAATACCCAAAGTTCCTGTTTTTACCTAGTTTCTAGGCAAAGTAGGTCATCACAGGATGAGTTGCATTTGGAATTGAAACATTTCATGCTTCTTATGGGGCCACTAGAAATTAAGAACAGCAAGGAGAGTTCATCTGCTGTTAGTAGGTGATACAGGATGCATTCTAGCAGTTGCTTGGGTCGGTGAGCTCTTTGTGTGAGGATCTCAGGTTGCCCTACCAAACCAAATTTTGCACCCACAAGTAACTGGAAACGATGTTGTTTAATAATATGTTTGTATGTTTGCGTACTTGGGCCCAACTCTGTAATGAGGAAGCTAGGTGGAAGAGAGGACCAATTTGACTTAATTGCGAGCAGGGAAACAATTAAAAATTGTTGTGGAAATAATGACTCCTTGTAGACAGGATGCAGTTTATGAAGATCAAGCCCTAAGCAGTTAAAAGTGCTGAAGAGAAAACCTCTAATAAAAAAACAAACTACAACAAGATTTGTTTTTATTTCTTGTAAGATTATGTTTCCAAAGTGGTTAGATCATGATCTGCGAGGTTACTGAACTGCAAATACAAATTTACATGCACACAAGTAATACGTTTTGACATATAGGTTAACAAGAGAATGGTGCAAATTTCACACAGCAGTGGCTTGCTAATTACATTTGTTTATTTTCAGAAGCAACTTCATTTTCATTAAGAAAATGCAGATTCTGCAGTAGTAATCTTTGCTGGTAGTTCAGCAGCTCACAGAGAATGTGTGCTCTGCTACAACAGTAATGAAAGTGGTCCTTGACTAAACGGCTCAGGAAGAATTTGTAGAATCTAGGAATGCACACAAATAGCAAACATTTACCATTGCAGTGTTGCATTCACTTGAGATAGGTTGAGGAATAGGTGGAAGCAATCTATGAATTTTGATAAGGTTTTTTGCATATTTTTCTCTTTTGACCTCGAGTTGGAAATATATTAACAAAAGGATATAAAGCGTCTTTTATAGACCATATGTAACTGGGACAAATTGTTGCTTCCAGTGAGCAACAGTTGCACAAGTGTTTTGGGTAATAACTACTAAAAAAGCACATAACTTATAGGAATAAATATTTAAAGAAAATGGGGGAAAAAAACAACAAACATTAGAGGAAAGGTTCAGAGTGTGTTGTTGCTCTTTTGGGCTCTCCCTGTGCCTTTACCTATATTTTGAAGCAAAGACATAAACCTGGAATCTGTGTAGATGTCATTCATACTGACATTGCTATGCTGATTTTTCTCTGCTTATAGCATGTAAACATGGGAAACTCATTTGTAAAAATGCATTCCTGTACAGTTCAGAGCTGTGAAGGTTTCATGCTAGTAAGGCTTTATTTGTACAGCATACTGCTTCCCATAATACATCAAGAAGTATTCCCAGAGGCGTATATAGCTGTCAAAGCAAATTAACAAAGTAAATTTTATAATGCTTTGTGCTTTTTCTATTGCATTTGTTTCCATACTTAAATCTGTAAGGTTCTGTAGCAGAGTGGTTGGCATTTGAGTCATCTGCACTGGAGATCCTCCAGCTGGAGGGTCCTCCCACAGCAGCACATAGGTTTGTGGAGAAGTGAGGGAGCTCAGCACATGGCAACTCATTTTGCCTGTGTCTAGGTGTCACTTAGGGCTGAGGGAATGTCTGCTGCAAGTGCACAGGCAGGGGAGTTAGTGTTACCCTCTATTTCCATGGAGCCCAAGCAGCTGCAGGGCGCCATGGAAAAACATTTAGGTGTGTGCACATGGGGAAGACCCTACTGAGTTGTACTGCTCTGTGAGAGCAGCTACCTGTTTATCTGGCTATGATGTGTAACGCTGTTAGGGTGAGCCAGCTCCAGGTTTCCTTAGCTCAAGCATCATAGCACCCTGTTGCGCTGCAGAGTGCAACCATCGCTGCAGCCCTGCACACCCACAACTCTTGTGGGTTGGTGGGAACACCTGGAGAAGAAAGCCAGCGGGTTCTGCTTTGAGGCAGAAGCAAGACTGATTACCTGTAACGAGCAGTGTTCTCAAACCATACACTTGTCTTCTGCTTGTCTGGAATATTTCAGTACATGATTTTGCTTCCAGAAGGAAAATTATGCTCGTTATCTACTATGTATAACCCAAATGCCATCATCTTATGGAAAGTCTAAACATTTTTGTTCATGCAGAGCTGAAAAGATCCCACTTCAGTATTCACAACTATGAATATTGATTGTTTTAAATAGAGGCTCAAGGACTGAGCATACTACGTGCATTCAGTCTAGTTCTCTCACCCAGCATTTTCCTGAGTATTTCCTTTGTATGCTTAGATAAAAGTATGGAAGTAAGATGAAATACGTCTGGTATCCATAAAGAGCTAAGTCTGCCTAGGGCTCAATTACTTAGTGCTACAGCTTTGAAATGGTTCTTATGCCTGTCGTCATCTTTCTATCAAATGCCATCAGAGTGCTGCATAGAATATGGTTTCATAAATCTTTCATTGAGATACTTTTGGGTAATCTGCCATAATGTTTCTGTAAGTATAGCTGAATTATATATTTATAGGGCCAGTCCTGACATCATGGAAAGCCAAGGGTGCATTTGCCATTACCTTCAAACAGTTTAGGTCTGTGGGCTACCTTCACTTCCATGTGTACATTCTCCTAAAAGTCAGCATGAGTACATTCACATGAACGAAGTCAGAATTTGTTGGTGTTAAACTATGTTAATATTTTACTAGGCAAAAACTGTTACTTAGGACTATCATTTTCTGCAGGGAAAGATTTGATTCCAGAGAGCCTTTGATTTCACAGTCATCCTGTTTCTGTCAAAATCAAATGCAAGTAGTAATGCATGCCACAATTTCCCTTAGCTGCTTTTTAGGGCTGGGGGGCCTTGGGATGTTACTGTGTAAAGGGATTTTTTTATTATTTTTATTTGTTGATGATTTTGGAAAATTAAAGCAAGTACTCTAAATTTCAGAGTACTGTTGAAGCCAAAAAAAACAACAACAAAACAAAACGAAAAAGCCCACAGAGAAGGGCCTGGGATCTGATAATCTTGGTCATTTGGTCTGATTCCAGCTGTGGCTGACAGTGTCACAGGCAAAGTGAGCAGAGTGGCAGTATGGCAGTGCTTGCAGGCGCAGTCTGAACACCCCCTGCCCCAATGTCTGTTCCTTAGGTTCAACCTTGTCTTCAAATTTTGCTTGGATTAGTTTTTGACGAGATAACTTTGTTTCAGTTTACATCCGTAAGCTTTGTATTTTCTGTGTATTTATAGAGAACTTTCTGTCGATTATGGCATTAATAGAATATGATACCTGCTACAGTTTGATCACAGAGCTTTTTAAAGAAATGCTGAAAAGAGTGGATGCTCCTAGATTATCTTCTGCCCCTCAGCTTCCCCAAACATATTGCTCTTTATCTAAAGGATTTTCTTCCTTTCCTTAAGTAGGCCATAATTGTTACAAATATATAAACTCTATCCATTTTCATATAGTAAACTTATAGTTTAACAGCACATTCTACATTTCTAGTATGTAAAAAGCTTTATAGAATTACTTTTTCCACTCTCAAGAAACATATTAACTTATGAGCAGATCCACATAATACATCTGCAATGAATTTAGGACCTACACGAGAACAGAAATTTTGCCTATCAGTGGGAGCCTGGCCATTCTGATCATTTCTAGACTGAGCTTTGCGTCTGTTAATTAATTTCTAGACCAGAGCCACTGTAAATTGCTTGGACTTCTGTCTTTACAGGGAAAAGCTGCGATCTGTGCTCACAAATGTTTGCTTAATATACCTTTTTTCCACCTTACTGAATACATATTCATATAATTTGCTATGTGTTTACAGACTTCTGGCAGGTAACCTGGTATTGACTCACTTGACTAATCTGTAGTTATGACAAATTCTTTCTACGTGCCCTCACTGCCAAAAAATCAGTGAGAGACAAGGAGATGCTCAGCTGTACTTGACAGAGATTTTGTTTGAGGCTGTGAAAGCCATCTTCAGTTTGGATATATTTTTAGTGGCAAAATTAATAGATACTTAAAATTCCCTGAGTTATTTCTCTTCTTTGATCTGTCTGTCAGCTTGACATGAATAGAACTTGCACCACTTTTGTGCTGATGCCTACTATCCTTTTTTTTTCTTCTTTTTTTTTTTTTTTTTTCCTTTTTGCAAGGCAGGTTAAGCAAATGCATTAAGAGCCAAAAAAGCTTTTGGGAGTCCCCTTGCATTTATGTGATGAAAAGAACATTGAGTTTAAATGCAGTGTTGCTGTTAGAAACTGTGATGTTTGAAAACAAGTCTTAGCTATCTGGTTATTGAATCGGTTTTCAGAAATAGATGGTAAGAGTTTAAATATTTATTTTAAGCATAGAAAATTAGTGTGGGCGCTGTTACTTTTGGAATGAAGTCCTGGTTTGTTTTTTCTCCTTAAAAACAAACATTTAAGGGGATACGACTGCCAAGAAACAGTGCATTTTCTTCCTTGAAATGAAGGTATGGAAAGAGCGTTGCCAGTTGTCACTGCCTCTTCAGCGCCTTTCTACGCTCGCTGTTTCAGAGCTTGCACAAGTTCTGAGATCCCTCTGGAGATGTGATTTCTCCTCATTAGCAGATACTTCCGGACTTTTGCTGCTGACCTCATACCCCTCCTCAGCTGAAATGTCTGAGGAGGCTTTCTTTAAGCAACATCTCAACTCTAGGCCTTTTCTGCTGAGTCTCTTTCTCAGCAGGCATCCTAAGGAGTGAAATATTCTATTTTTGGATAGAGTGGAACAATGCTGGACCAGTGCTAAGATTCACAAGGTAGTGGTGAGAAGCAGGCCTCAGGGGCTGGGCTAGGTTTGCATGGAGATATTTGCTCTGACTGTCAGATGAGGAAGTGTCTCTGAAGATGTTCTTGTCTCTCCTCCAGATGTTTTTCTAAGCAATGCAGCTCAGAATTGGGGCAACACTCCTAGAGTTTGTAACTCTTCATAAAATGATGATATTAGTAGGTGAAGGACAGCTCAGTGACTTCTCGTATGTGTATTTGTTCAAATAGTGCTCTTACTTGGGTCATGCCAACTTGTCACTTCTTGAGTTCCTCGCACTTTTGCTAAAGGAGTGGTACAGTACAAGGTGCAGTATAAGCCAGAATGCTGAGGGAACGCTACCCTTCTGCCAGCCCTTGCTGTATTGCACATGCAAGTAATAGTCCTACTTTAGTAGGTTTTGTTAATGCGAAGTCTTCATTAGAAAGAGTAGATCTGGAGAACAGGAAGATCAGAGTGTAACAACAGGCTCTGTTTGCAGACCATGAATCCTGAGAGATCATGGTGGATTAGGTGGGTCACATTAAGCAGCACAGTTTGAAGACTGTGGGTGGAAGGCTGTGACATATGTTTACCTACCTTTTTTTTTTCCCCCCCTTTTCTTTGTAATTTGACATTCAGAGGACCTTATCTCTTGGAGTCCCAGCAAACAAGTCAAATGACCTGTCCGTGCCTCTTGAGCTAACTGTGTGAAAGGGCTAGAAATCTGAAATTTGGAGCAACAGCTTGAAAAGAAATGAGAAAATACACACTTCAGCTAGTGTAGGGAGCACTGAACATGAATTCATGTTACACGTTGTAAAATAAATTGGAAAGGAAATGGTTCATTATTGCACATCATTTGTTCTTAATAACTCCGTATGAGATTAATAAACCTTAAAACTCCAGGTTTTAGAAGTTCTTCAGGATAAGAGTTAAAGGAAAGGAAATGGGAAATAGGAAGGGTAAAGCATTAGGGCTTCAATGCTTTATGTTTAACCAGTGATCTCAGCAGCAGTTCATAGTTTCAGTGGTTTCATCTCCTTAGCTGCATATTAAGCTTCAGCACTATTGGTTAATACATTGGAATAAATTAGAAATTCTTCTGACAGTATTAAGCAAGTTGAAGTAAGCGTGCTTTTGTAAGAATGACTTTGCTCCCATTTCTGTGACCACTACAAGGTTTTCAACTGAGATAATGTGAGAGAAGTAGACGAAAATCGAAGTGCGGAGCAAGCGTAAGTGCCGATTACTTAGGAGCAATTCATGCATGGAATGAGATATCCAGTGGCTCCAATTCTGTGGGAGCTAATTTCTGGAGTAGCAGCAGCAGGAAGACTCCAGAAGTGTTTCACCCTCTGCCCGCCTTTCAGAGCAGCAAGAAGGACCCCTCCTCCATGTGAGAATGGACAGAAGGACACATTCTCTCAAGAGACACAAGGGTGTTAGGAAAGTCCTCCAGATCTTATTGTAGAAGATGGATTGCATCTGCATTCATACACATTTTCTTGTCTTAAATGAAGTCTCCAGTGTTGGACCTTACAGAGTTCCCTCCCTGCCACTGTAGTGTTGTCTTAGTTGAGCGACAGTTTCTGCTTCTTAAGAAACTCAGGGTGATCATTGTATTTTGGTTACCATTATGAGATTTTTCTCCAGAAATTTCTGTAGAAAGAAACATGTTGTTTCAAAGTATTCACAGAGTAGGTAAAGACCTGCATTGCTGTCTATAGCACGTGCTTTCTGTGAACATTTCAAGCCACTGTGTTAGAGGAATTTGCATGAAGTGATGCTGTATGCGATGGCTGTCAACAGAAATGCGAAGGCTGGTGTGCTTCTAATACAGAGTGCTATAATGAGCAGCACCACATCTACTCAAACTTCTAGTTAGAAAAAGATTATTCCAAACATTCACCCTTACTGAAAGGTCTGAATGCAAAGTAGTCAGATGAGGGGAAAAAGGAGTGTATTGTTAAAAATATATACACTTGGAAATCTCCAAAGAAAACCTCATTTTGGTGAGCCTAAGTACATTTCAAAGTGGCAGACTAAACAAAAAGCTTCGAGAAGGTGACTCTGAAAAATTAAACTATTTTCTTATTTAGAAGTGCTGTTGGCTGTGAATAAGGTCACTCCCTTCATTGGAGGTGGGTGAATCATCTATAAAGAAAGACTTATCCACTGAATTTGTCTTCTTTTCTGCTTTTGATCTATTCACAAGCTCATCATGAGATTTATTTGTTGTTCAAAAATCTCCCTGCTTTTTTATGCAATAATGTTCTCACATGAATAGCTGTCAAATAGCTGATACTGCTTGCTGTTTGGATGCCAGCATTGGACTCTACTGGCTAGTTGCCTGGGTTACCTATGTTACATATATCTGTTTCTTGTCCTGGGATATTCCTGATTCTACTCAACAGACTGTGAATTTTGAATAACTCAGTCAAATGTGAAATGCTAGTGGTGTTTTTGGTGACTATTGATATATTTGAGATTGAAAAATAAGCAGCTATTCACAGATTTATTTGCACCAGCTCTGAATGAAGAAAGCAAACACAAACCAGAGTCATAGACTTTGAATTACCATTTATGTGCTATTTGAGCAACTTTCATGGGAGGGGCATAGGGAGGAGAAACAACTGTATTTCATTAATTCTCAGGATTAATTTCTAACAGGGATTTTTGAAAGTCTTTTAGTTGTATATAATTTTCTTCCTACAAGGTAATTACAGCTATATGAGAAATTTAATCTCTAGATGAGAGATTTAATCTCTAGACATGTAATTTTAAAGCTAAAATATCCCCATTAGGAGTTCTTGAAGTGGTGAATACTCTTGTCTACGTGGTGTGGTTGCAGTCATGCAGTTACTCAGTCCCTTCTTTTTGTCCCTTGTGAGAGAGAGTGCAAGCCAATCAGCACTTGACAACAGTCAGTGTCTTCTCAAGACTCATTCTGAGAACATCTTTTTAGAGCTCTTTAGAGAACAGACAAAATCTCATTATTCATCTTACTGAAAATTGCCCGGTGAAGGCAAATATCAGTCTCTCAGCTATACCATAAGAAGGCTATATGAAATTGAATGGCTTGAATGGTGTTTTTCTGGAAGAGGCAGATTGTGAAGTACTGAGTCTGTGACATTTGCACCCAACACCCCACACAAGCTCTTAGCACAGGTTCTAGGAGAGAAATTCTCAAATGCAAAATGATCTGAGTAGTGATTTTCAAAGTCTTCAAAACTTTGAGGTTACCAGACCTCTTTCCCGACTGTGAAAATTTTTAAATATAATTGAATAACATTATTATTATTATTATTATTATTTTATTAACTATATGTCTCTCACTGAGCTTTTTTTCTTTTCAGTAGTCCATTTTTTTTAATGCAGACTGGTGTGTGAAGAATAGACGCTGTGTTTACCCCAGAGTACAAGTCTGGAGTTTACCAAGGCTTGATCTATTCTGTATCGTTCCAATCAACTGTAGATGTCTGGAGAACAGTGTAGATCTAAAGCTATACAGTGGTGATATTTTCCTGGTATTCTGCTTTAGATGACAGTGACCATTGATTCAGGGATTCTGAAGGAAGATATCTACTGTATTAGTATATAATAGCACTTAAAAGCACTTTTTCTTCCATGAAACTATTTACTCATTTTTGAACCCATGTAGACAATGTTTCATGAACATGACTATAGTTATCATTCATATATTTCAGTTAAATAAGAGAAAAAAAATTAATATCCCATGCTACTGTGTGTTTCTGGCACAGTCTAGGTCATTATGTTGACCTAGACTCTAGGTTTAAGAGTTATTTTTGCTCCTTCATTTGGCACTTCGATTCTTCATCTTGTTTTGCTCATTTGACTAACAGAAAGGCATTTGAGTGAAAGCATTTCAAGAACTACAGAATTTATAAGACGCCTTTTCTACTGCTTTGTGTCATCTTGTAGCTTGCTGCATGGGATGATGACTTTGTCAGGAAGCTGCTGTCTTCCTGCTTCAAAAGTTAAACCTCCTTCTTTCTTGATCCCTTTTTCTGATTTGATTTGCTTTTCCATGGTCACAAATAATATCGCTCCTGTTGATCTCAGCATGCTTAAGAAGACCTGTTTCTGTGCTGGCTGAGAGCTACTGTGGAGCGGTGAGCAGTGCCATGCTCCCTGCTGCTCTAAATGTATACAGTAAGACTTATGAATGGAAGCAGAAAGTTTTTGCTCTTCTATAGAAGAGTAATCTTTTTCTAATGAAGGAGGGACTAGTACTTGGAAGAGACTACAGTGGAAAAAAGCTGATATCATCTGTAATATTTAGGATAATTTGGAAGCTTTTAATGGTCACGTAACGTATTTCTTTATATCCTCTAATATGAGGCAGTAAACATGAACAAGAGACTTAAGGTGATGGGGGACTCGCGGTTTTGGAGGGATTGGGTGGAGAAGACATGTAGAGGAAGGAGGTGTCTGAAGGGATCACGAGGACGTCGAGATGTCTTGGTACTGGCCCCAAGAGAACTCCCCAAGAAAACAGGAGCCTACCTGTAAGATGTAGTAAAGCCATAATTTGCTCCAAAGATGAAGTAGTGGGAAAGGATAGGATATTGCTGTTGCTTGTAGTGGAGCCAAGTGTTTGGGGCTGCAGGGTGGGCAGAAATCTGTAATTTCAATATTTTGACTATGCTGGAGAGAGGTCAAAGATTTAAATCTGAACGTGAAAGCCTGCGTGCCCCAATTTGTGCTTACATTCACCAGCCTACACATAATGATGATTAAATTATCATCTATTTACCTTCAGGGAAAGCTTTAAAAATTTTATTAATCTAAACAGCCGTTTCTTCATTAAGTCACTCTAACTGCAGTAGCAGTTATCTTCTATATGTTATATATGGATTATAATAGTAACTGGAGTTACTGTAGGTTACCACACAAAGAGAGGCACATGCTAAATGTCTGTGCATCTGGTCTATAAAAGGTACCCATATATAGTTAATATTTAATCTCCTTCTCAGTATGCTTCTGTGTTTTTAGGCTTGTGAGCAATGCTTTCTAAAGCCTGCTGAGCCTTGTAATGCACCAAACCTTCTTTAGGGGTGTGTGTGAGTGGGGGGAATGGGGGGGGGGGGGGAATTGTGTATTACTGAGCAATAAGCTGAAGATGGCAGCATTGGGTGAGCTATCTCATCTTCTTAGCTAAGTAGAGCTCTCTTAAAATACAGTTAATTGTAGCTGTTGCGTATGGCAAACTTATTAAAAAAAAAAAAAAAAAAAGAGCTTTTCATTTAAAGGGCTTTTTTAAATACTACAACTTAATACCACAAGTTAGTACAAGGTAGGTGTTTTATCATCAGTCCTCCCAAGTGAGGGCAAAGTTATAGCCACTCTGACAGATCTGTAATAGACAAACACCAGACTCCCCCTTTTTAGCTGTTGTTTGCTTTCAGACTGAAAATGACTGGGATCACTGTGCTTTATGAGCAGCCCAGTCCTGCTGTATATCTGTCAGGATGTTCGTGTTCACCACACTGGTTCTTTTAAGGGAGCTAAGGGGGCTAATTCAAAGATTCTCGTGGGGTTTAAGTGTGAAGCTGAGCAGTTCATTGCTGACAGTGACAGCATGTACAGAACCAGGACTGCAGCCCCCAGAAGGTTTTTCTGGCAAAAATTGAGTTAATATTCTTCATGGTGGCAGGTGTCTCGGTTTCACTCAGTGATGCCTGTGTTGTTTTGTGTGTCTGGTTGTTTGTTCCTGAGATGTCTTTTTTTGAAAACCAGTTTTTTGGCATCAGCTAATTGTACTTAATGAACAATTAGATGCCAGCTTGGCTTATGTAAGTCAATAGCAAAGTCACAGAAGTGGAATTTTGGTTTCTTGTATGACAGTGTTGTGCTTTCACCTCCTCTTGTGGATATCTGCGCTTTGACTGCTGTACTGGAACCTAACTTAAGGCATCTTAAGTCACTACAACCTTTCCTTCTTCATACATGACTGTGCAGGTTTAGATCAGACACAGGGCTCATGTTTTTATTCTTTTTTATCATGTTTTTTCTCCACAGTGCCATGCTGGCTCTACAGGAACTTTTATAAGAGGCAGAGAAATGAATCATATCGCAATTTCTAAACATTTATTGAATTTAAAAGAGCTGCTAATTACTGCTCTTTTACATGTAGGATGGAGACAGTCTAGAAGAGTGGGGTTTGTGAGAAAAGTAGGAAGTGGCAAAACAAAAATCATCCGGTTAGGATTTGTCTTTAAGATATGCAGAAAATGTTAAGATTTACTGAATTGAAACTTATCCTAAAAAGAAATACAAGCTTTACCTGTTATGTAGTCAGTTGAAACTGCAGTGTAAATTCGTATTTCATGCAAAACCACGTAAAGCTCTTGGCTTCAGTGGAGCTGTGTTCCTATGCACAGATGATACTGAAATTGTCAGATTATATAATAAGTGTTTACACGTGTGCACACAGATGGTATGTATGTGTATATATGCATGCAGAATTTTTGTAGAAGTTGATTTGTAATTTCCTAAAACCTTTATATGTAGGAATAGTTACTAACAATCTCATCTGTTTGATCTGACATCAGAAACAATCTTGCTATATCATAATAACAGCAAACGAAAGCCCAATACTATAGGAGCAGATGTGATTGTTGTCTTCTGGTTTTACTGGATACTGAACTATACTTTTTACAGTCTGCCTAACATTTCACTTTGTTAGGTGTATACAGCAGAGTTAGATGCATTACTGTTAATGCTGGTTTAACTAGCGTCTTTCACAACTCCTCATCAGCGCAGATATGTCAGCTGCCTTCTGGTTACGTAGGTTGAATGTAGACCTAGAGAACGATTGTAATGGATGAGCCAACTGAATTTGCTGTACTGACTGTAATTTTCTTCCTGTCATTTAAGATGCCAAGTGGCACATTAGTTCTTTGTTTCTGATGAAAATTCTGTGAGGAGTATGACATCGACTCAGGAAGTTCATTCTAACACAAGGCAGCACTTAGCATACAGGTTTGGCATGTATCTCTGAACTAGATCTTGGAGATCTTCAGAGGTTCTTAGACAGGCAGACCAAGTACCTTGGAGGATTTTCTTTTAAAGATGTTGTCTTATTTCAGAAGGTGTCAGAAGTTTCTGTAAATTTATGTGTGCCTTTGATAGCTAAATCATCCTAGAATCATGGAATCACAGAATGGCTTGGGTTGGAAGGGACCTTAAGTATCAGGAAGCTCCAATCCCCCTGCCACAGGAAGGGCCACCAACCTCCATATCTAATAGTAAACCAGGCTGCCCAGGGCCCCGTCCAGACTGGCTGCTCTTACCTGTCTCTTCCTGACTGGCCATTCCTGTGAACTGTCTGGGTGCCCAGAAAATAACCAATCTCATATTTTTGTGCAAAGCTCTGTTACTGCAGAAAATGATGTTTAAAATATTTTATCTGAATTTATATTAAAGACATGAAATTCTGAAAAAGTGGGGCAAGTAAGTAAATATGGCACCAATTGTCATGGCTGAAATGCTTTTTTCTTTTTCTTTTTTAAATCTACACTGTATATATCCGTATATCTATATATTTTACAGTGCTATTTTTTTACGATTGAATTTGGCCTTTGCAAGCAAGAAGGACAGCTACGTGCTTATGGGGCAGGACTTCTGTCTTCTATTGGAGAACTAAAGGTATGTCGATGTGCTCTTAAAGCAGAATCAAGTTTCTTTTAATCATAATAAAATTATAATTGGATGCAAATATTTTGACTTGAAAATAACAGTTAAACTTATCAAGATGAAAAGCTTCCTTTTAAATGTGATACTGAGCTGAAAAATTCATTTGACTTATCAGCTGGCACCTGAAGCATGAAATGGATTTGTAAGGACTGAAGTACCAAAGTAACAGTAAGATACAAAACTTATTTCTGTTTGAAATTTAAGAAATAACCAGCCTGTGAGATACTTGTATTCTGGGTAAATGGAGGCTCAGTTAAGGGTATATTGGGTTCTGAAAGCTTTACTTAGAAGAAAAGCATGTGTTTTTTTGTAGGTGAAAAAACTGTTTTGAAATCAGACACGGTTCTGTCAGAAGTAATGCAAAATATTTCAGTGAATTTGTTATTGATATTAAAAGAACATTTATTAAGGTCTTGGTTCAGTAGATTATTTGTTTTTAAAATTGCTTTTGTTTAAAATGGCTTTTGTTTAAAAATTTGGTTTCAAAAAGTGTACGTAGAATAGTGTTTACACGCTGCTTTGCAATATATCTGCTGTTTATTTGCATTTGAGCATCTTTCCTCCCATTTTCAGTGAAGTACTTGGCATTTTAATAGAAGCATCTCAATCTCTTTTTGCTGTTCTACCTGTAATTGAGAATATTAATGGTGGAGCTCGGTAGTCAGATTGCTATTCTTTTATTAGTAAGCCTCAATAAGGGCATTAAAGAAAGACATGGAAAAAAGGTCAAAGAAAATTATTTTCTCCAGTACATATATGTTTTTAATTTGATTTCATTATAGTTGTTCTCAGTTCAGTGCATACTTCAGCCACAGAAGCATTCAGTATCAGCATGGAACTGTTGTACCTCCGCAGTGCAAAAGATGATTAAACACAAAAAAAATGAAAGTATCTCACTTGTTTTCCCCTTACCCAAGAACGTTCAGTGTGATCTCCAAACTGTGCAGGTTTCTGCAGAGAATCAGGGCTTTTATTTAAACTCACGGTTACAGCCGTTAAGTGATGACCCTGAAAATACCTCTTGCATCATTTACAAAATCTAAAGGCATAAAAGCAAGGAAATAAATAGTCAAGAACATAATAAATCTTGTACCATCAATGTCATAAACAAACACATTATTCTTATGGAGTGTGCATATTCTGTTACCATACAGAAATCTTAACTGTGATCCCAGTTCTCTGTTCCTCACTCAGCAATAGTCTCAGAGTATAAATGTAAAGGATAATCCTTTTGAAAAGCAACAGTAAAAATTAAACAAGGTGTACGTTAATGGAGTATACCGATTGGCTTCTAAGGTTAGGCCATGTATCATAATGATTTCGCCATATATCAAAAATACTCTACAATTTTCTATTACGTTACATCTATATTTCATAGATCTTAAGCCAGAAGGGACTATTAGATCATCTGGTTTGACCTCTGGTGTATCATAAGCTGTTAAGTTTCATCCATATCTTGAACGCACTGCACACAGGGACTGCAGTTAGACTGAAACATTTCAGTTATTGAGAGACTGAGCACTTGTGTGCTGCAGGCACGGAACACCACCATACCACAAATACCCACAGTGTCCATAAAGGGACTGATAAGGTGAAAAACATCCAGTTTTTGTGAAATTGTGCTCTAGGGCAGAAGTGAAAGTAAGAGGGGAAGGGGAAGGGAAAAAACAGGGCAAAAAATTAAGTTTTCTGCTAATCTGACAAAGGGAGGAGCTCTTTCTAGGCCAGAAACCTGATGCTTAGTGTGCTTCTTGTCAATGAGATATATCAGCCAGGCACTTAGGAAGAAGAATTTCTGGGCACCTTGTAGCTCTGTTACAGAGCCTTGCATCAAGCCATTGCTGGTCTCTGACTTTTCACCAGAAAGCAACCTACCATATCTCTGTCTTCATCTCCAAGCACCCACTAGGAGGGAAAATTTCTTCCTTGATCTGAAGATCATAGAATGGTTTATATTGGAAGGAGCATTAAAGCCCACCGATGTCCAACACCCTGCTATGGGCTGGTTGCCGCCCACCAGCTCGGGCTGTCCAGGGCCCCATTCAACCTGGCCTTGAATGCCTCCAGGGATGGGGCACCAAAGCTTCTCTGGGCAGCCTGTGCCACTGCCTCATCACCCTCTGAGCAATGATGGGTCTGAAAAAATAACACTGATGTAACAGTCTGTAGTTGAGATCCTAGTTACAACTGAAATGCTAATAGATGTCAGCAATTGCTCTGAAAATAATGTGAACAATACTGGCCGTTTCTTTGCTGGATGGGAATGAATCCACTGCAGTTTGCTTGGCCACAAGGCCTGACCCCCATACTTTTCATAGAAGTTGGAGTGAAAAAGTCCTTTTAGAAATAACTTCTACCATTCTTCAGACAGCAGTTCTTATGGACCCACAGTCCCCTCTATGAAGAAGTTAAAATGTTTATTTATCCTTGTCACTTGAATGGTATATCTTGCTACGGGGTTGAATTTTGCTCTCTTGACTTTACAGGTACTTGATATAAATATGCTTCTGACAGCAAGAACTAAAACCCTCTCTAGCTGCCCTCCCTATAGTTATTTTTTCAGTGCAGCAGTATTTGCAGGAAACAAAATAGACAATTTTACAAATACTATCTGGAAATTTCTATGGCCAACTATATTTGGGACTTTCCGATGAGTGAAATATTTGTTCTGTCATCCCGACTTCTATGTTACACTGTTCCACTGTGCAAATCTGGTCGATAGCTTTAGGAATACAGAACTAAAAGCTAGAGAAATGTGGGCATCATCCTGTCAATATAGGATTTCCTTCAGGGTTTTTTTTTTCATTCAGACATCAAATTTCAGATATTGAAAAATGCACCACCTGATGAAGTGTGTGCTGAAGAAGCATCAAGCAGAAATTTTGAAAAGCACAATGAAATAAGGTGAAAGAAAAGATTAAAAATGTAGCCTAGCTGGGGCGGAATAATACAGTAAGTAGTTATAAATACTCTGCCTAATAGTCAGGTTAACACTACCTAGTGCTTTCACACAGTAAATGTTTGGGACTTAAAGGTAAGGCAAAAATAACATTTCATTTATTGAAACTATTTCTAAAAGGCTGTCAAAATGTTTTTGGAAATTTTAATCCATTTACATTATATGATGGTCTTGTGAACAATTTGATTAAAAGAATGATCCTGTCAGCTTCAGTTGGCTGTACATCAAGTCGTATATCCCTACTGTATGCTTTTGTATTTACCAGAGGGGTGGCCTTCAGATCTTTCTGTACATATTTTTAAGTCAAATACAATATCCAGTCATGTTTTCTTTTAATGATAGTTTATGTTAAGAGAAGGCAATGTCAGCTTTTATAACCAGAAAGATTCAAATACAAGGTCTGGTTCTGTTTACTGAAGAGGATTAAGAGGATGGAGATTTCCATTCCAGATGGCCATTACAGTGCTTTTTTAAAATAAAGACTCTTTTCTTAATTTGTCTAAACGTTACATAAAATTATACTGATAACAACAACAAAAACCTCTGATGAAATCATATCATAAATCTGGAAGTGTCCCATGCTGAAAAGCACAAGCAGAATAATGCAGAATAGTATTTAGGAGCAGGTTTTCCAAAATTATATTCTCTCACGGAACAACAAGGTGATAAAATCAGTACTGGCACACAGACAACTTCTCACCAGTGTTCTTATTCTGCCCTCTTGAAATGCTCAGACAGTGCAGTATTTATAACTCAACTTTACCCCTCACTAGTTGAAGCTTTTTTTTTTTTTCTTCCCTCTTTTTCTTTCTTCTTCCTTTTCTTTCTTTCTTTCTTTTTTTTTTTTTTTTTTTTTGGTGTGTGTTTGTGTGTGAAACTGAAAATCTCCAAGTTGTTACAGTCCATTTTTAATGCTTAAAAGAGAAAGCACAGACAAAATTCATTTACCATGTGTCAGTGATAGTTATCACTTAAGAAATGAGTGATTGTTCCATGCTCCATGAAAATGCCTGGTCCCATCTGAGATGCCCCAGTATATTTAACTAGCTCTCTGTCTGGAGGCCCTATTCAATAGCTTCCATCCCTGCACAGATACCTCAGACATTCTAGACCCTAGAGGCATATGGTTATGTACCTGAATCATTTCTTTTTTTTTTTGTCTTTGGTCTAGTGGGACTGGAGGCTTTTCTGTATTGCTACTCTTATTCCTCTAGAAAAGTAGTTGTCTCATTCTGTTCCATTGTTTAATATTACTGTGTTTCTTGGGAAATAATTGTAATCTGTTTGCAAGTTTCACTTCAAACTCCTGTTGTTTAAACCTAAGGAGAATTGCCAACAACTGTATTAGTGTAAGCCTAGTTCAGCTTTGGAGTCAGCCTTGTCCTGAGCATCCTAGTTCATGCTAGGCATTTTATGATCTGCACGAAGGTTTGTCTGCAGCCTCTTCTCAGTTGCTGAGTGGTAGCATTGCTGGTGTCAGCACATCAAGTCAGTAGTATGCTTTCCAGGCACCAGGCTGCAGAGTTTCAAAGCACTGTCTGCAATATTGGAGGTACTTCCCATTGCTCTGGTCATCATGACAATGCCTAGCTGATGCAAGAGCCAGAAAGCTGTGTCTTAGAAGAGATCTCAGTTGGGAATTCAGCAGAATCTAGACACTTCATTCCCAAACAGCAATGAAGAATAATTAATCAGATGTCAACTAACTTGGAAGGCATATCTGAATTTACTCTTTCTTTCCCAGTTGCATGTTTCCTGATGTCTGCACATCCCAGTTGCTTTATGAAGCAGCTGTTCATGCACACACTAAACTGGGATCCACAAAGTAGGAGTTATTTCATATAGATGATCTGAGGAGAATATCCTCAGAGAGATTATTTTTTTCTCAGAAGACATCCACTCTGATAAAGAATTAGCATTTACTTCCCTTTAAACTCTCCTCTTTTATATAATTAAGAGTTCAGTGTCTGGAGCAGCTGTCAGTGATGTTGCTGAACCTTTTCTCACCTTTGGCAGCTTTGATCCTCTTTTTCTGTCCAAAGGGTGTATATGCCTCAGCAGATACCATTAGTGAGGAGAAGAGAGTCATAGAATCACAGAATAGCTCAGGTTGGAAAAGACCTTAAAGATCATCAAGTCCAACTACAACCTAACCAGAACACCGTCACCCTTTTTTGTAGAAGCTGTCATGGTACAGGAAAGAATCCATATACCAGTAGTGATCACCTACTAGTTCAGTTCCTAAGAAAGCTTGGCCAGTAGCACTCTTAATTTCCTGCACAGGGCTTCACTCAACCCATTCAGAGTTTTTAAACTTTGTCCTTTAGATATTTGAGGCAACAGGTCCCATCTGAAGGTGAAGAGGTGCCTTAAAAGGAGATATTTCTGTCTAGGTTGAACTCAGGAAGCCCGTTATAATTCCCAATCAAGACAAACCAATTCAGTGGAAGGAGGTGTAGGTGCCTAAACTTACGGGCACTCAGCCACAGCATGGCTCTGCCTGAAGAATGAGACAGTGGGGATTTAAACAGGGGCTAAGTAAGGTGAGGCTGTTCTTGCAGTCCATTTAGAAGAAGGTGCTGGTCAAGATAGTCCATTTTAGATTTTTGTTTTCATACTCATGTAACCGATGGCTGGCTAGAAACAGCGAACTTTGTGAGAAGGAAATGATACATGTTCTAAAGAAAGTTAATTCCCAGACATTTTAAGATGCCATGCATTAATTTTTCATGTATTTATTTTTGGAGAAAGAGAAGGTGGGAGGAAGAGGTTCTTGTTCCAATTTTATGTCCTGTTATTTGGCAACAGCAGGTTGAGAACTAAGTAGTGTGATATTTTCAGAGCCTTTCACAGGGGTTTAGGAATGTGCATAAGCAAGAAGAACTCAAGTAAACAGTATGGTTAATACCTTACTCTGCTGTAAGGAACATCTATGCAGGAATATAATAAAGAAATAAGAGGCTCCTTGATACCTCAGGGATCTGCTCTCTCCATGCCATTTCTCAGTGCTTTTCGTGCATGTTTTCCCTGTGGACAGATAGTAGGGGACTAAAGAAAGTTGACCTACATATGCTTTCCTTCCTCACCTTGTGTTTCTGTACAGGGCACTGAAGATGAAAATACATGTACTCTAAGAGTCAAAGTAGGTCCAAAAACTAACTACAAGTATCCAAGGGGAAAGAAGAGGTAGAAATAAATTTTGTTGTAAAATGTCTCAGTACCAAATTTTCAGCTTCAAAACCTCTGTTTTTGAAATCTTTCCAGTGACTTTTGCCAGTCGTGTAAAGAGAGAGGCTAATCTGTAATCTCTTCTTTGAGCAACGTAATTTGATGTCTCATCTTTATACTGTCTGCTCTGTACCTATCTATGCCTGTATTTTTGGCTCTTTTTCCCTTACAGTATTAATACAATGATCATAACTCATGTATGTGGTGGAAGGGCAATGCATTTCATCAGCACACAATACACAAGCAGTATTTAATAGGTTTTCAGATACATAGTTTCACTCTTAAACTCACTGTCAGGAAAATAATATGTGAATTTGGTCTGAAAATGTAATGCAAAGGTTATGTGAGTGATTTGGTCAGACTCAGTTCACCTACCAAGTTGATGATCAGTTCTGCCTGAGAATTGACATTTGTGGACATACATGTTTATAGCTGTAGATAATTTTCCAGCAGTGGTTTTTTTATGACTTTCTCATTTCCATCTGAAGATTTATGCCTACACAGCAGGTAGATTTCTAATCTGCTCTTTAGTATTTTATTAGTTAGGTGAAAAAATGACTCATAAAGAGAGTATTTTTCTAAGTAACAAGTTATTTATTCTGTTCGCACTGGGAGATTACTCTTTGTAAAACAAGAGAGGCTACCAAATGACTGAAGAAATACAGCACAGTGATACAAAAGTTGAATATGTAAGCCATTTTATAGATACAAAGCAGTATCAAAATACAGTTTAACAGAGCCAGTGGTTTATTTTGCAGCATGCTCTTTCTGACAAGGCCAAGGTGAAAACATTCGATCCGAAGACAACCTGTTTGCAAGAATGCCTTATCACCACTTTTCAGGAAGCTTACTTTGTTTCAGAAAGTTTTGAAGAAGCCAAGGAAAAGATGAGGTAAACTATTTCCCTTGACTCTAAAATCTAATTTCTCTTCTTCAGTGGTAGACAAAAAAGAGGTGTTAATTTTCTTTTTTCTTTCAGGGACTTTGCTAAATCAATCAATCGTCCCTTCTCTGTGTATTTCAATCCATATACGCAAAGCATTGAGATTCTGAAGGATACCAGGAGTATAGAAAATGTCGTCCAGGACCTCCGCAGTGATCTAAACACTGTATGTGATGCATTAAGCAAAATGAACAGATATTTAGGGATTTGATATATGTCCCACTGTGATTTGTTGTCAGCTGCTTATACTGTAGCTGTTCAAGTGACATCACACAACATGGCTAACTTTTAAAAGTCGTCAGTTTGCTCTTCTGAGCTTGGCCTGTGGCTTGCATCATTGTGTAGCTTTGTCTAATTGTAAAGTGCAGACAAAACAAGGCAGTGCTAATTCGTAAATTCTCCATGGAGTGTGGCAGCGTATAACCAGCAATTCCTCAACACAATGTCGTGTACAAGTACACCAGTAAAAGCTTGCCCGGCAATGAGTTTGTTTCTTTAAGATTATTCACTTTGGTGTGTAAGAAATGGTGTTCCTGGTTTCTTGAAGTCTGAGATTATTTCTGTGTAATCCCTTTCCAACTGTAAGAATTCAGAAAAAAAAAATATTTGCAACATTTTCCATTTTCCTTGTAAGAGAATGTGTGTTTGGTGGCGATGACAGTGTTTTGCCCATATATTTGTAACAGAACTGAGTGTCTCTTGTGACTGAACAGTACAATTTACATATGTACCAATGCAGAGATCAGGAAGGCTACGTATCGGTACTAAAAGGTCTGTGAGGATTATGAGAAAACACTACTGACAAATGTTCAATGTGGCTAAGTAATTGCAAAACAACAACAGTAATAAGAATAAAAATAAAACCTCTGACAGTTCATGCATAGAGGTAGTGATAGTTCCATACGTGTATTGTCTGTGACAATCCTGAGCATACTTCCACTGCAGGGATTATCTGGAAACAAGAGTGGAAGCACCTTTGTTAATTCCAGGTTGTTAGATGTGAATATAAAGCCATTCTACATCACTGTGTGCCTTCTGCATTCCGTCGTCTTTTGAACATAGTCCTCTTGCATTTCATGCATAATTTGCCTTTCCTTATTATGCCACGTTCAACCTTGACATGGGCATGCATGACTGAGTCTACATCGTATCAGTATCAGTAGATATGAAAAGGTGAATATGGAAGTTGTTATTTAATTATAGCCAGGACAATTATGTGTTAGTAGATTACTTGTGGGGTGCTTAAATCATACAGATACCTAAGCTGCCTGGCTTGTACCAGATGGATGCAGGTAATGCCTGAGTTAATGAACTCTATGTTAGCAAGCTCTGACAGAAGTACAAGCTCTGTCTGGGGAGCACAGTGTGGAAATATTTGAGCCGGCTCTTATCTGGAAGCAATAATTATGCATGTCTTTCCTTTATCTGAGTTATTCTATTCTCCTATTAGCCAGAATAATGGAGAGTTGACCATATTGTATGGACCCCTAGTAATGGAAACTGCATGGCTTATGCAGATCATGTCAGTACAGGTGAAAGTTCATGGCTTGTCTACTTACGTGGAAAATAGATATCTATTGAAGCTGCTCTCTCAACTGAGAGACTCATGCAGATACTCTTAAGTGTTGCTGGCAATTTCAGCATGAAGAGAGCACCGCTTGATAGTATCATCACATCCTTAAATAAGAGGCAATCTATAAGGATAATTTTCATAGGGAAATCTGCCACCTCCTCAAAGATAACTACGAGATAACAGAAAGCGCTCTATTCTCTGGATGGTCCCCGCTGCATTCTAATGCTGCTGTTAATAGGGTGTGGAAAAATCTAGTTTTAGATCTAACCGTGACTGCCACTGGTACAAATGAAGAGCTGTTGAATTATCCCATGGGGATCAGCATGCTGGAGGAGTTTTTTAACTTCCTGACATTAGTGCTGACTCCATTAACTAGCGCTTATCGTAGAGGAGTTACCAGCAGGCTTGGCATAGAAGTTTCTTCCTCTTTCTTTGGATAGAATCTGATGAACCCCTTGTAGCCCTTTCTGGAGAAAATGGACTGAACTGATATTTACTTTAAATGATCTGGAAAATCATTGCACAAGGAATAGTAGTTCTTAGTTCAAGACCTGACGAAGTGTTGTTGCTTGCTTAAGTGAAATAAAGGCAAAATGAGTTAAGAGACACAGAGTTTGCAAAATTATTGTGTTTTTCCTTTGAATCAAAATTACACAGAAAAGCTTTAAATACTTAAAATATCTGGATTTATTCTTGACTTGTACAAACAGCCTAAAACAAGGATTGCACAGAAGTAAAACAACAGAAGCATATCTTTGTTTTGTTTTGTACTGTTAACAAGTAAATCTTATTATGGATTAGGGAGAAACCCTTGAAATCCAATAGTCATTTTAGGGCTAATGATGGCAAGGAAACTGTCTACAATGAAGATATAATGTCAATGAAACAGAACATTGTCAACGGATAATGGGCTCCTGCTGCTAGATATATGCTTAATCCAATGATTTTATTTCTATTATACAACATGATTAAAAATAAATTAAATATAATGAGCTGAGGAATAATAGTGATTTAGAGAGACAATTGCTCTTTGTTCTTACATAGAAAAGCTGTGTTCTTACAGGCTACAGGGCAAACTTGCTTTGGGCTTCAGCCAGTCAGCAGTCGGGAATTGGAAAGAAGGCTTTAAAAAGTGCACTATTGCACTTTTATGAATCAAATAGTTCCAGCTTAGCTGACATCCTTCTCTGCAGTTTTTATTAGCAAATTAAGATCAGCCATGCAGCAATCTCCTTGGATGACAAGCTCATTTAGGCATAATGAGGGAATTATTGACAGTTATCAAATTACACTAACGTTTCATTTAAAATAGACCATATTTATCTAAGGTGCTTGTTTAACTTTAGTGAGCTGGACTCTGGAAATTGGACTTCTTGCTTAGGCTCATTTATTTCCTGCGTAATTCTGAACTAATGCTTTATGGGTCCAAGATATATGTTCTTGCTTTGCCTGCATAGAGTAAATGGGCCTGAGCTTAATGAATGTAAAACATTGCAGTGTTTACTACCATGCAAAGTCTAAAATGAAAAACAGCACTCTGAGACATTGCAGCAAATACAAATACCAAGTTTCATTTGCAAGCCAAGACATGGTTCATGCGTTTCATTTCATTTATTTGGTGGAGGGAATGGAGTGGGGAAGGTGTTAACACAATATATTGTGTTTTCTGTTGTGTTTTTCTCTCTACACTTCAAGATCTGTTTAGAAGACTGTTTTAAGTTTAGGCCTTTAGTACACTTTCATGACATAGGATGTCCTCCTTTCTTCTTGTAATGATTTCCTAAAGTCATGGAGAAAACTCCAGAAACATACTGTACTGAAATATGTATTTACTGTCATTCTGTAGTGGATTATAGAAGATTTCATGTCTTTGAGGGGATAGCCTGGCTCTGTGAGCCAAAGCTGGTGAAGGCTTTCACCTATGGGCTGCTGGTACAAATCCAGCCCAGTCAGCAGCTACTGAGGGCTATCGCCACCAGCAGCAGCCTGGCCTCTGCGTGATGAGCTTGGAAGCTGAGATGGTTTCACTTTGAGTAGAGGAGACTGAGGGGAGACATGATCAAACGCATAGAAGTAGCTGCAAAAATAGAAGGGAAGAACTTCTCCAGCCTTAAGAACTAATGGACTTAAATTGCAGGATAGAAGCATTAAGTTCTGTAACGGTGAGGACAGTGAAACCTGGAGGACAGATTGCCTAGGGGGACAGCAGGACACCTGTCATTTTTTAAAGAGAGCAGTTTAGACAACTCTCTCGGGACTGCTATTGGCACAGCTGGTTCTGCCTTGAGAGCAGGAAACAACCTGCATGGCGTCTTGAAGTCCCTTACAGCAGCTGCCTGGAAGAGGGTTCAGTCTGCTCATTGAAAGGCTCCACATGACTCTCAACAACAGTAATGATCATGAGCCATCACTGTGGAGATTCTGAGCAGCACTTGGACCCCTGCACCTTCCTTCCATCTTAGACCAACTCTGAAGAGTGGTTCTTCATCCTTCCATCTTCCCTTGGGGAACAAATAGGATCCATAATCTGAGTGAAGTCTCCAGTGGTGACTGTGCTGCTGAATTTTAGTTCATAAGCCATTTGAGGGAGCTCTGTGAGTGAGCTGCCTGCTTCTTATGGCTACCCAGAGGCAGAAGACAGATTGTCAGCAACCGCCATTTGTCCTTTTTGCAAGCAAGGTTTAAAGCTGCTCAATTTTATAAGCAAAAAAAAAAAAAAAAAAAAAAAAAAGAAATGCCTATTTCACTCTAGCTGTGCCTGTGTTTGGGCTGTCAGGAAGACTGTGCCCACAGGGTGGGCGGCTCTCCCTAGCCCCTGGTTTCCAAGGAAAAAAAGCCCACTGGTGTGCTCCATCAGGGAGCTTTGGTTCAATCCCCTGACGTAGCTCACTGGGTAAGGGTGGATGCAGTGCTCTTTAATTGAGGAAATCAGCATTCTGCCCCAACCTGGTAGCTTCCATTCTTGTCTGGACAAGCAGGATGGTCTGTGCCTTTTTAGAAATATGGCAGGTTCCCTTCTATCTCATTAAGAGCCATTATTATATTTCCTAATAATTTGCAAAAGGAATGATTCCAGTATTGCTATATAATGGCAATATTTTTTTGTATCAATGCCACTTAATCTCTGGAGATTTTTCACAGACAATGTGATGTCGTTCAGAACATTTTGCAACAACTGAGTTTAGTTTCAAAAGCTCCTTTAACACTTTACAATAGGAATTCATGTTTTTATGCCAGCGGTTGGGATGTTAGCATGGACTAAAAAATAGGTGCTGGCATCTTACTGGGATTTGGCTCAGGGTGGACTGTTCAGGTGGAGTAAATGTGAAATGGGCTCTGTAGTCACGTGCTTTAAAATGCAAGTGGGTGATGAGTATTTACATGGACTTCTTTTTAAAGAAGTCATAAATTTCAAATGTCCAGAAAAATAATAGAGAAGAAGCTGCTGTTGTTATACTCCACCTTTGGAGGAAAAGAGTTTGCAAAGCAGCAGGAGGTAGATTTCAGTCCTTGTTAAACTGCCACATGGCCTGGAATATGAACTGCATGACACCTACCTCGCCAGCTTTTACATGACATCCAGCGTGAATACAATTCTGATAACAAAATAACAGAGCAACAATAAAGCACTTCAGAGCCAAACAGCCTGGCTTCCCTATAGGAGACAAAGTGGGTGATTTGAGACCAGCATGGCACAAATCAAATCACTTTTATTTCCTATGAAATCAATTCGGTTTTCTGTTTCTTTTACAAAAGACCTTTTGAATTGTGTTACCATTTTATTTTTCCATGAGGATTTTAAAGAGATATAAAAATTATGGAATGGCTGAAGTAACCAGCACCTCCTGCCTCAAGCTTTTCTTGTTACCACCAAACCCTGTACTGACTCTTGCCATTTTACAAGGAAGTAGAGTATTGCTGAAGACGTGATGTTGTTGTTTCTCAGGAGTTCACAACTGATGGGTACGCCTAAATGCTACCCTCCCTCACCATCCGTCCCTATTGGGATTGCTGAAGTCAGAGATGCTAATAAGACCAGTTAACAGTAAATGAGTTTGAGGCTAT
Source organism: Alectoris magna (assembly GCA_030625065.1). Classification (NCBI taxonomy): domain Eukaryota; kingdom Metazoa; phylum Chordata; class Aves; order Galliformes; family Phasianidae; genus Alectoris; species Alectoris magna. The sequence goes on along the minus strand of CM060560.1, from coordinate 161,784,567 downwards.
GCCCGCAGTGGACTTGATACTCCAGAGGAATTTACTGGGAGGCTCAGTTTGGTTGAATTCCCTTTTGCTGATTACCCTTGATAGATGATCATGAGTAAAGTTAGTTACGAAAAAGCAGGCGTCTCACATCAGATGGGGACGAGGGAGTCAAAAATCTCCACTGCTGCAAAAACAGCACACGTTCCAAGAGGCATCGTGCTGCCATTGCCCGTCAGTTTAATTAGACCTAGCTCGAAATAGATTTCATATTTGCTGGATTAAAAGGCTACATTTTACTCCAAGGTCTCAGCCCAGCATCTGTTTTCAGAGATATATCTGTGTCTGCAAGCACAGGAGCTAGAGCTGCCAGTCAGGCATGCAAGGCCTGTTTCTTATTTCATTTGCAGGTATTTTTTAAAAGCCTCATTTGCAATGTTATCTCCAGAGTAGGAATGCAGTGCACAGAAGATGCAGAGGCATCAGGACCTGATCTTTTCTGAGCTCTCATTGCTTCCTGCCAGTGCCAGGCAGCACAATGAGTGCAGCCAAGGGAGGACTCCTCAGCCCGTGCTCATTGCTGGGGGCAGGAGTTAAGAAGCCATCTGAGCCCCACAGAAGAGCTCCTGCTCCTGTCTGCTCCGTGGCCTCAAAAAAACACCCCTGCGTTCATCTGCCTTCTATGACTTGCTTTTACAGAGCACCTCCTCAGGATTTGTCTGGGGGTGTTTGAGTGGTGGGATGAATTAATATATGCTGACATATGTGCAGGAAAGGTAGTAGAGGTAGGAAAGCATTAAAAAAAAATAATTTCATAGCTCTTGTTTTATATCTTTACTGCTAGTATCTGGCTTTGGCTTGAGAAAAGGCATGATGGAGGCCTACCAGCACGATCCCTGTGAGCACCAGGCAGAGATGATGCAGTCAGCCTTTGCAGAGCCCTCCTGCTGCAGGCCACTGCATGCACTCGGCCATTCTCAGCCATCCAGCTCAGCCCCCTCCTTTCTGAGGCCAGTAACAGCCAAACTGAAGCTGACCTGATGCGCACGTTTGCTTGTGCACTCAGCTCGCCCACGGTGATTTCCCCACAGCACACTGACGTGCAGAGGTGGGAGCCCATTGAAGGCCTCAGGATGCATACGGCGTGGTAGGACACAGTTCTTCCTGCCCCACTGCTGGAGTGCAGCCCTGCAGCATACAAAGGGCTCTCGGCTGTAGCAATACTGCCTGTTTCAGAGCCAGCATGCCTTTAAATTCCCGCTTAGCAAACCTAATACTTGAGGACTTTTAAAAACATCAACAGACCCCACAGACTTAAAAACACGAGGAAAGGGCATGAGCAAGCATGTGGTAACTGTCAGCAAGTATTGATTTTCTCACCACCATCTGAGCACACAATCAGGCATACTAAGAACGTGGCATTCCTATGAATTCAGTTTTGATACACCGTTTCTCAAATAGCTCCAGAGAAGCAAAACTAGGACTCTTTGCAGCTGAATAGGCACAGAGTCCTGTGTAATTCTCTGTGTTTTCATGCCATTACCTTATTTCCAGAGGAGAGGAAGAGCACTGTGTTCATGAATGCGATGTAAAAGCTGTTCACAGAGCAATAGCTTGGTTTGCTTGAGTTGGGAATGAAAACCTGGTCAGAGGGAGGGAATTAAATCTCCAGTGTAATGCTTCTGATTTGCAGAAGGGAAAGGGGAAGTGCTAAGTGAATGTAGGAAATTGCAGCATTATGCGTTGGGAGAGCAATTCTTTCCATCCTTGTAGCTAATGGACTGAACAGAAAGTGAACAATTTGTTTCATACAGTGATTCACCAACACTCTGACAGCGTTTCCAATTCTGAGCTCAGTTTCATATTCAGTTCCCTGTTTACTAGTGAAATAGTACAATTATCTGTCTACCTCTTACATCTCACAAGCAGGCAAGGATGCAGTATCTGGAAGGAATAAAAATAATGGTATAAATCCTGGCTGTTTAAGGCTGGAGGGAGGGGAAATGAAGCAAGTGTTATCTTTCCAATGGTTTATTGGAACTCTTGTCTAGAAATGAAGTTAAATTTCCTGGGAAAATAGGTGCAAAGCAAAAATTGCCAGTGGAACTCAGTTTTCAATTTCTATTTAATGTTTTCTCCATTCAGGTTTGTGAAAGGAAATCACAAAACATTTCCTGTTTGAGTTTCCTCATCAAATTGTCAATAGCAAAGTGGCCAGAACTGTTACAGCTGAATTGGCCACATAAAGCTCTGGTGAAAACGGGATGTCCCTCCTGGAGGCATTTGGTGAATGTGCTAAACTGTTTTACAAGGCAGGATGACATTTTTCTGCCTTTAACCCCAGTTTTATTTTGAACAGAAATCTCTTGCTCTATAAGGAGTTCCAGTTTTAAATCTGGAAATGTTTGCGAGCCTGCCCTGGCTGCATATATTTCTTGTTGGTGTGATCAGTGTTTGAATGAAGGAAAATCTTGGAGCATCTTCCCAGAAGAGTGTAATTAGTCACTTGTTAATATTGACTGTTTATGATTCAATAGAGCTCATCAGGGCTATTTCCCAAGAGATTCTGGAAAAATATATTGTAAAGTGCCTTTCCCCAAGCACATACTGTATAAATTCAGTAGAGCTTTTAAAATTCAGTGGGTTGAATGGAAGAAGGAGATGGCTATAAAGATAGCGATGAAAGCTATTAATAAGGGCAACGGTCTGCGTAGCTGAGGATTTAGGAGTCTTATTTCAAATCACATAGATAAAATACGCAAAAGGTAGAAGTCAGTGTGGCAATTACCTGTTGCAGCCCCTTCTTATAGATAGTGATGAGACTGATAGTTCATGGGAGTATCTGAGTATCTACTAGGGGCAGCCCTAGTGCCCACCATAAACAACGAGGATAAAGTTGTTGCTAAAAAATGCTTCTAGCCCGAAAGACATTTAAATTGGTGGCAGCAATCAGTGCAGGTGCTGAAATACAGGATCCTGCTGGTGAGGTGTGGTGGGCAGCAGAGGTGCCAGTCTGTCTGGGAATGGCACCCATCACAACCACAGCTTGAATTTCATCGCAGCCGATTTGCACATTATTCCTGGTGACCCGAGGGGGAACCCTTGAAGTATAATCTGTGAGGGCTTTCCTTGATAAAGTTAACCTTGGGTAGTTAGTGTGTATGTAGCGATCTGCATTGTTAGGTGACTCCATTTGGTCTGATGAATCTCACACCACATCCTTTTGACTGCAGCAAATTCCAGGCAAGTCTGGGCATTGGCTTGAAACTGAGTCCTACCATTTTGTTAAACTCTGGAATAAAACATATGTCTAGAAGAGAAGGAAGAATTTCCCCAAGAACTTCCGTGCTGTGATGACCCTTTGCAGCCAGTTAGGAAACTTTTTGAGCTAAGGAGAAGAGATCATGATGGAACCAGGGCAGCATTAAAGTCAGTCTGGACTGAATTTACCCAAACCCGTTTCAGTCACTGGGGAGTTTATGGTAGATTTCTCTGGTTTCCTTTACATTCCTGGCCATAGGAAGAGGAAAAGAAACCACAAACTGGGGAGGAAAAAAAGTAGTTTTCCCTCTGCTGGTAGGCAAGTAGTGCAAAGAGAAGTCTCGTGTTTACAGCACCACCAAGTTTGGGAGAGTGATTGAGAGGAGGTTTAGGTTAGATGTTAGGAAGAAATTCTTCACTCAGACGATGGTAAGGCATTGGCACAGGCTGCCCAGAGAAGCTGTGGATGCCCCATCCTTGGAGGCATTCAAGGCCAGGCTTGTTGGGTTCCTGGGCAGTCTGATCTAGTGGTTGGCAACACAGCCCATGGCAAGGGATTGTAACTAGATGATCTTGGATTTCCCTTCCGACCCAAGCCATCCTATGATTCTGTGATTCTGTGACTGCTCCTCATTCAGCCTCCCTGGATTCTCAGTCCCAGAAGTTGTCTCAGACAGCTTTCATTCCTTGTGGTTCCTTCTAGCAGCCTCATTTTCAGTTGCCTGGGGCACTACAGCATGGTGAAAGGTGACTCATGTTTCTCTTTCAGAATATGACTTCATCTTTGCTACTGCAGAAAGGATCTCTATTGCTTGCCGATTTCTGAAAAATGTTTTGTGATGAGATGACAGACAGTACACCTACATTCACACGTTTGCCTAAGCGCAAGCAGCTTGCACGCATCCTTCACTGTTGGACATTTCCCAGCACGGGGATCTGTAATGCCCCAAGTAAGCCCTAACATCGGAATTTTTTTAAAGATTAAAGCAAACGATCAAACTGATATTTATTTTATTGCCCTTCTTCCCTTCTGTGTTTAAGTAGCCATTTCTCCTAATTAATCCTCTGGCTCCTCAGATGATAGAGCTTTTATTTTTCAGTGTGCGTACGTATGTCCGTGTAAATTAACAGGAGACCAGATTATTTTCGGGGCAGATTTCTCCATGTTCTCCTACATTGTGACTGCTGCCCAGGGTTCTGCGAAGCTGCACATATAGTTCTCGTGCAGAAAGCAGAGCAAACATTACATAACTAACACATATTGCCTACCAGATGCCTCAAAGTGTCCAAGACTTGTAGGAAATTTCTGTTTTCTTAGGTCTGCATCCACCCTGACTTCTGATGTTTTCCCTCTGATGCAGTGTGACCTTGTTGCGGATGCGGTGCCTTCTGCTCAGTGCTTCGTGGACAGATGGACAGTGGTGCCAGCAAAAGACCACGATATTCAGCCCATTAGACTCTCGCTTGTCATTCCTCAGATGGATGACAACTGATTAGCTAAAGCTAATGGTTTCAGACAAGTGCTTAACTAGACTTAAGGAAATACTGTCTCTGTGAAACAACAGTCTTTTGATGGATATTTAAAACTTCACTTCTCTGCCAGATGGATGTATTAGTAACTGTAGTTCACCAGCTGATCACATCTCATAATTACAATTACTTGTCCTAGCCCAGGGAAAAGCTCAGTTCATTTGTCCAAGTATTGATTAACTGGTGTAGTCAGGATCACTTTACTTCACAGAGGATGGATAGCCATTAATAATGTTATAATTACAGCACAGAAAATATGGTGATGAGGGGCTAGATTGGAACTTCAATAGGTAAGGAGACAAGCACTGTTTTTATAATCCTGAAAAAAAAATTAAAGCTATTGTATAAAAGGGGTGTTGTTAACCCAGGGAACCTACTGGCAACAATGAGCCATTTGTGTTCCACTCTGCACAGAGGGGTAACCTGGACCGAATTCCTGCGGCAAGGCTGGGAAAACATTTGCCCAAGTGAGACTTTGGGCTGAAGGGTGTGCAGGGGCGCGAGGAGGCAGTGCTGTACTTCGGTATCACAAAACCATCATGAATTGTCAAACTCAGCCATACCCGAGCAAAGGAAGAGTAGCACTAGTTCCTGCTCTGGTGAGGCAAGGGGAAGGAGTGTGGGGTCTGGCCCTCATGGAAGGTGCAGAAGTGCAGGGTGACACAAGCCCTTCCCTCTCCTGTCTTCCCTTGTGTGGATACCCTTAAACTCCAGCACAGCTTTGAGCCTCCTGGCACTCACTGACCCCCACTGGGCTGGTGCTGCCGTGGGCTGGGGCTGAGCAATCTCCAGGTGTTCACTCTAGTCTCAGCCATTTGGTGAAACCAAGACCGGGACATCTCACAAATGCTGCTAATACATTCTAATAATGGTGCCACCAGAAGCTTCACCATCTTTCTAAACCAATGTAACATAATGTAAATTTTATCTACCTTTTGTGATAGGATCCACAGCACTGTCTGTCTGCTGTTTTCTTCTGTGAAGCATTTTCCATGCTTTTACTTGAGATATCTACCACTGATCATTAGTCAGTAAGCTCTGTTCCTGGCAGAGTGGGATCTCTTATGATCTCCCACGAATGGTTTGAAGCAAAACAGAAAATACATTTTGTCCTCCTTATGCAGTTTGGAGGAATGCAGTTTTGCAAAAGAAGCCAGCAGTTTGAGGATTGTGTAGTTTGTAAGTTAGTTTGTTTCTATCAATCAGAGCTCATAGTGAGCTGCACACTCCATCACTGCAGCTTCAAAGCCAGAGTCTGACAGCTCCTACAACTCAGCGAAGAAGTCCTGTGAAAATCCTCCCAGTGTGGACAAAGATAAGAAGAATTTTCTTTGTGTTTTAGGTGCCAAAATCTGAAGTTCAAAGACTAGGGCACTTTGTCCTGCTATGAGGGTGATGGAAGTCTCTTGAGTTAGGGATGCTTCTGGAGAGTCACACATGGTACCTTGTTCTCTTGAACTTCTGGGGGAGGTAAGAAGTAGAACATGCACCAAAGGTGTGGCTTTGTGGATGGGGTAAAAATGGATAAAATTACTAACAGTAAGGTCATGTCTTCTGTTTCTTTGACCTTGTTGTCTTAGACTTGACTTCCACCGTCCCTGGATGTGTTTAAGAGCCGTTTGGATGTGGTGCTCGGAGATACGATTTAGCAGAGGGTTGTTAGAGTTAGGGCGCTATGGTTAGGCTGAGGTTGGACTTGATGATCTTTGAGGTCTTTTCCAACCTGGGTAATTCTATGATTCTATGATTCTATGACTTGTTCTCAAGGATCTGTTCTGAAATTATTGTTGAAACCCAGTCAGTTAATCTGATGTTCATCCATCACATGGAACAAACGTGACCATTCCTACAGAACAAGTAATTGCCTGTGGATAGTGTGTGTGCTTTTATTCCCTAGACAGCCTGTTCTTCCACACAGGATTGTATTTTTCACAATTTTTTATGTAAATTCATGCTTATCTCAGCCTGTGTACACGTGAGCACATTTCACTCTGCTGATAAGGATCAAGGGATGCATCCCTTGCTGCATACTTTATATTCAAACAAGCTAGGGGTTAATTTGATGCCGGGAGAACAGCTTTTAATTCTTCCTCTCATGGCATTAAACAACCAACATTAACTTGCTTTGCTAGCTCTTGGTGTCTACAAGGAGATGGTGTGAGCAAATTTGATAGCAGGTATATTGGCATGTGAATGTAAATCAGATAGAGAGTTGTAGGAAAAAGGAATCTCAAGCTAAGGTGCTATGCCATGTTTTCCAAAGGAAAAATGAAACAAATTAAGTTCAGGCTATTTTTTCTTGTTGTTGTTATTGTCACAGGGTTGATAGCTCCACACTGTAGTGGATATTTTGGAAATAGTAGGTCAGGAATTCTTTTATTAGTGAGAACATGGAGCTCTCCCTTGTCCCACTCTGAAATGTAAAATCTCTTTGCCAGTGCAAGTCTTTGTTGCTGTTCATTTATTTCTACCAAAGACTGATATTCCTTTCATCCCCCACTCTTCTAAAAGTTCTCCAGAAAAATACATTCCCTCCTTTGTCCCTATTTGGATGCACACTCCTATAGCATACTTTTCATTTACAAAGTAAGTACTGGGAAGCAAAACGTAGACAAACAGTGATCTGACTCACAAATACTGATCGCACACCCCCTCTTTACCACAGCCATCATCACTACAAAATGTTTACTGGATTTTATGTGGTGCTTGCAAAAGTTAAGAAGTTCCGGGGAATTTTATTTTCCTGTTAAAGCTAAGAAACGTATCTCAAAGCTTGGTTCCCTCTTTAGCAAAACCACTGCAAGCAGGTCTTTCTTAAATTGGCAAGGTGACAGCATGAGCGCATTTGCTGAGTGCCACCGTGGCAATCTGATCACCTGGAGATAGAAGCGTCTCTTCGACAGATACCAAACCATTTTGATAATTACAGGTGAAAACTAATAGCTTGCCTTGAGATCCTTGAGCGGCCAGGACATGTGCTTTCAGTAGGAGCTTCTACAGTACAACAGCTGCCTTTGGTGATTCTGCTCTCTGGGGTGCTCCAATGGGCTCCCTGGGTAGAGGGCATTATAAACAGAATAGTCAGGAAGTAATAAATGGAATGGACAGCAATTCTGAAAGCTTCTGACCGGCTGGAGTTGAAATACCCCATGCCAGCTATTGCAGCTATGGGATGATCAGGTGTGGGCTGGGCACCTAACTAGATCTTCTGGTTGCAAACTAAAGTGATGCTCCTTCTATCCAAAAGTTGTTTATAATACTCCGTGATTGCTTCTCCCGATAACATTTTCATTTTCCACCCTCATATTCTTGTCTGTTCTCTGACCTTTACTAGGCACTGAATCAGAGTATCAGTCTCACTGTGGGATGGAGAAGTGATATTATTGCCACCTGCATCAACATCAGAGGTGATGTCAGGTTGTCAATTTTCTGTCCTCTTAAGAGTTAGTTAAAACAGTAGCCAGTTGGTGGGAGAATATTCAACAGGTCTTTCCCTGAATTTATGTGTTAGGTCCAAAAAAACAGGCTCTGGAATTTAGACTTATGTGTAGATAGCTAAGTTCAAAACCATGGAAATTGCCAGCTCCTTTCCTGCTTACACCTTAGAGGTATTTGAATTCCTTTAAGGACAATCAGTTCTGACTCTTGCATTCACTGATGCCTAAATCTCAGGAAACACCCACGAGTACCTTCTTCGGGGCCAGGTGTCTGCCTGAGTCTGACATTTCCCTGAACCAATCCTCTGAAAGTGAAAATCAAGTTGGAATCAGGAGGACAAATTTCACAAAGTTAGGTATGTGTGATCTTTCCCATTCAAAGGTCAGGCAGGGAAAGCTGTCTCCCTCCTCCCCAAAATACCAATTGGAAGCAGAACTGACCAAAGCCATATGATGATTTTGGTCTTCTGCCTGAAAGAAGAGAGCCCAGCACCTCTCACCTGGGAGGGACATCCCAGCCACCGCTGGGTACTTGCATCTCTCTCAAGAGCTGTGACTCTGTGTGTCAGTAAATGGAGGGGCCAAAATGAAGCTGGACTGTTAGGATGTAGTTATCTGAATTTTACTTTTTCTCCCTTAGCTTAGCAACCACTGCTTTGAGTGACTTCCCACAAGAGGTACAGCAGGAACCTAAATTAATGTCACTGCTGTCTTACCCTGATAAGATAATTCTCAGACTAGAAGTACTCTTAAAAGAGTACTAAACTGTAAAAACAAGAGCATGGATCAGATCTGTCCAGAAAAGTTCCTTTACTTAGAGAGAGACTGCAGTTCTTCTCTGTAATTGTATGTAAAATAACTTCCTCGTGTCCAGGTATCAGGCTATTTGATGTGTTAACAAGGCTGTTGTGACAGAGTCAAGGAGCACCAAATCTAAGCTTCTGTTAAAACAAGTGCATTTCTAACCATTTTGTTTGCCAAGAACACCTTCCCACAGTCTAATTAATGTAATGTTGTCTGTCTGAGCCTGCAGACAGCCTTAACAGAAAAGCATGAACCTTTCCACCCCATTCATCTCAGTGAAGTGCCAACTTCACACTCCTTGGCTTCACTCAATGTCAGTGCTACTTGTTTTATTGCTGAATGTTTTATCAGAAGGTTTGGAAGGGGCAGGTGTGCTGGGACATGCTGGGAAGGATAAGCACAAAAAAAAGATCAAAAAGGGAGAAAGGAGAGAGAAAGGAGGATAAAGAAAGAAAGAAAGAAAGAAGAGAGAGAAAGAAAGAGAAAGAAAAGGTTGAAAATGAAAAATAAACCACACTGATTGTAAAGATGGAAATGTTTTCTCTACTTTCTAAGTAGTTTGGGAAGCTGGGGGTCCTCAATTCTTTCTGCCACACTCAATGGATTGAAATTACAGATAGATTTTGGCCTTTTTTCTTTTTTATATTCTGTCCTTTAGATTCCTGCAAGTCCAATGCTCTGCCACATGTGATCTCTGATAGGTTGTATGTTTTGTAAAACATACCCTCAAATGATTTGAAATTTGTTGTTGAGGCATTATGTGTATTTTGAGAAGAAGGGTTAGTTCTTGGAAGCATGTTAATGATGACTACAAAATGTTAAGTGCAAAGCGGGCTGATGCTGAAAGTCATGAAGAGTGAACGAACTCTGTAGTGCTTGGATGTGAATGCACATTGTATCAGAAATGCTAAGTCATGGCTCGAATCAGTGATTGAGCAGCCGGTGGGAAGGCAGGGCCAACCCAGGGGAGCTCAAGTACATGCAGTGCATCTCAGTGACCATTGAGGTGGAGCCAGGATCCACCCCATCCCAGACCTCATTTAAGGGTTGGCAGTGGAGGCCAGGGTATCTTGCTGTAGATCCCCGAGTATCCGAGCCCTACCATGGGTAAGCAGGTTCTTTCCTTTGTTTCTGTGTCTATGGCTGCTGCATCTGAGCATATTCTTATTTGCTGTAGCCTAGAGCTTTTCTACTATGCTGTCAATGCTGCCATTTTCATGGCGTTACAGCATTACACATGTTTAATATAACTTCTTAGTGTAGATTTCTGACAGTCAGGGCTGGGACAGTGGGAGGAAGACGAACAGCACATCAGCTATGGGCCTGAGGAAGTACAGTGGTTGCAACTCTAGTTGCAAATACCTTTCCTGAGACATTTGTGTGGCTTCCCTCTCCTTGATTTGGCTTCTGCCTCCTGCTGTGCTTGTGTTTGAGCTTGAACTCCGACTGCTGCTGCCCTCCATTGTGCTGTGGTTGAGCACTAAACCTGTTTGAGGCACCAAACATCCTCTGCATCTGGGTGATGGACTGAGACTTCCAGTGACTGCAGAGCAAATAGGAGCGTAAGATCTGCTTGGCTTCTTCAGGAAAATTCCTCCAAGGGCCCTTCACGCGTTGTACTACTGCTGAAGGTGGAGCAGCTGTAACTGTCAGTCCTGCAAAGCAATCTAGCTGCTACTTGTCCATCTGCCTTGTCCCACTTTCTGCTGCACCAACCTGAGTTGTCATGGAGAGCAGTGTGAGTGGGTCTGTGCAAGTATCCAGAGTGCTGCTAATTGGAGGTGTTGATGTTGGCACTGACTTCTGTCCTGTATCCAAAATGCACCAGTCTGCTTCTGGCTTAATCTCCATCACAGTGGCACCCTCCCTGTGCAGTTCTATTGCAGAAGGTCTCTCTTGCCCCTTTCTTCCCCTCAGCAGGTTTTCAAGATACTGCAGTCAACTGCTTTTCTCCACACTTGGATGAGACTATCTATCTACTCTTAGTTCCATGTTTCCTAAGTCCTGCTCATGATCCATAGCTGAAGTGAAACATACCTGGCAGCTTTGGGGGCCGTGACTTGTGAAACACTTCTACTCTAAGGCCTCTAGCACAGATGCTGCAGCTTCATGTGTGCTTCAGCTTCATTACTTTTGTAATGAATGCCTGTAATGTTCCTCCTTACAAGGAGAAAAAATTCAAGAGTCACGAAGAGGGGGTCCACTTCCTTAGAGAAGAGGTGGTTGAGAAGGCACAGGCTGTGGAGGGGAGATGGGCCTAGGAGGGAAAGCTGCATCACCGAGCCAAGCTGGCCGAGCCAAGCTGGGGGAAAATAGCATGGGGGGATGCAGGGAGAGACAGGGCCTGGAGGGACCATGAGGGGAGGCTGCTGGGTCTGTCCTTCATCACCTGGATAAACAACCTGCATAGCAATGACAATAAATAGTTTTGCGAGGAGCTAGATCAGTTTTTAAGGGAGAAAATGGTAGGAGATTTAACTGCAAATTGAAGAGGAAAGCAGCTGAGATGGGTTTCCCTGTTGCCGTCTGTCCTTTATTTGGCAGCGGCTCGTTTGTGAGGTGGGGAAAAAAAAAAAGCAATCAAGAGTAGTTTATGATGCTAAGGCATTTCAATGACTTGCACTCAGTGAAAATCATCAATGCTCCCACTTTAGCTAGATTTTGCTACTTGCAGTTGAAAGCATTTCACTGCCTGAACTCCTATTTCACTAAACCTGGCAATGAGTAAAATCACAAGTTCCCGAAGAGAACGCTCTGGGGTTGATAGAGAACATGTTCATTACCTCCCTTGCAGTTAGCAGGAAGGCTGCACCTTGAAGGGGCACCCCGTCCCTTCTGATCCCCTCCCCACAGCTCTCTCATCACCAGGTGCTGTACCTCATCACCAGGTGCTGTACCTCATCACCAGGTGCCAGTCAGGTTGTAGATTGCTGCTGTTTACTGCATTTTGTAGAAAGCACTGATTATGTGTCACCATGAAACACTTTGAGAGGCAGGCCATAAATATTTCCATCAACCTGTCTCTCCACTGTCCCCAGGACTTCACTCGGTGCTACTCGGCTTATCCCTCAAAATACAGCTTGTGTTCTGATTTCTGTGGAGCTGACCCATATGTAAAGGAAATGTTACCTTGGGAACAAGGTTAAATGATACGCTTACAGACTTACTCTCTTTTTTCCTCTGTATTTTATGATGGAAATGTAAGATGTTGTGAATGGTTCATCATAACATATGCCAACAGAAGCATGCCAAAAATAACAATCTGAAGCAGCACACGGTATGTAACGCTTGCATACTTCTCCCAGAGTTAGAGAGATCATTGAAACAACACATGTCAGATGCTATTACTGTCATATTGTTGGGGCCATCTGTTAAAGCCCAAGATCAAGACCTGCTGCTTTCCCTGGAACAGCAGCTCCACAGAGGACTGTGACAAATTAAACTAAATCTGCTCAGGCCTGGAGAGTTCATCTGAGGGGTTTGCTTGTTTTATTTCAAGATTTCATCAGGGATGAAACCAACAGTGTATTTTGGATTTTGCTCCAGGGAAGTCTGGGAAAAAAAAGGCTTTTTTTATTTTATTTATTTATGTTAAGTGAGAATAAGCAATAGGTACAAGATGAGGTTTGAATTGCCAGCATGGGAAATGTACATCTGCACCCAGAGCTGTACTTCTTACGAAAATGTGATTGTAAATAGGATTCGTATAAATGTGCACATGCAATTTTGATAAATATCAAAAAATGATAATTTGATAGCAAGCTGCAGTTGTAAATTATGACTGATTAATTATGGTGACCACACGCACACAGATTTTCTAAGGAAAAGAAAGTATTTTTGAAATTGCGTATGGAATTCAGATGTCAGCTCTTCCTGGTTGTCTCCAGAGTCTCAGCAAGAAAACCTATAAATCTCTTTACTATACGTAAGATAAATTTCTATGTAATTTTGGATTCACGAGGAGTTTTACTACTGAAGGCTGTGGGCTGGATTTCACATGTATGTTTACTGTATTGTTACAGTTACACACACACAGACACACAGCCTGCACAGGTACGTATGTGATCTATCTGCTCTCAATGGAACCAACATAATGGAACAGCTTTTAGTTCCACAGTATCCATATATGCTTATGTAATGGACATATGTTTTACTGATGTGTTTCATAACAATTTTAAACAATGTCCTTACTGACACCAGAACACTGAATAATTAAATGCGTTGATGTGGAAGGGGGAAAATCTGTGTTATGAAGACAGATATGATTCAAATGCCATGAAGTGGGAGTATTTTTCAGATATGGGTAAATGACATCATAGATCTGGAATATTTTTGTGGAGGTTTAGTTATGCCTCATGTTGGTGAAAGACTTGGACCATCTCCTACTCATTCTGCACTTTGCAGTTAGTGGGGGAATCTTTCACCACAGAACACTTCCGAACTTTGGTTCAGCTCTGGTGCAGGACAAACTTCTGCTTTGAAATCTCAGTCTGTGCTGCAGCGTATGGATACTTCTCCCATGGACTCAGGATGCACATGCTCACTGTGAGAGCCTCTTTCTGCCGTATGGAGGTGTTCAGCACAAGGGGTGCAGGAGAACACTGGGGGAGTAGAGGATCAAAGCTAGTACTGAAATGAGGGGGAGGCAGCAGAATGATGCCCTGTGGGTCTGTGGCGGAGAAGGAAGATTTATCAAGAAGAGGGGACTGCTAGGGATTCAGTGCTGGTGGCATCTCCTTGTACTGCCTCCCGCTGTGTCTCTGTTTAACCTACTGGTGGTTGCATGTGGATGGTCCTTAGAGCTGAGGATTCAGAGTCCCAGTTTCCAGGAGAGCATCCCTATCAGCGAGACAGTGACTTGAAGATTATTAACTGTGCCGTCAGGTCCATGGGAGGGAGCTTTTACTTGTGGAGGTCAGACTCTGGGGAGAGGACAGGAACTTCATAGATTTGGTAATCTACTGTTGTTCTTTCCTTTGGGTTTCTTGCAGGAACCTGGAGTGAACAAGATGCTGCTGCGGGTGATGAGGAATGATCCCAGATGCAGCATCCACTAAACACGTAGCTCTATCTGGGGATACTAACTCTGTGAACTGATTATACAGTGTAGAAAAATCTAACAACCTTCTATTTATTTCTGTTGCAGGAGAAATTCCCAAAGCAGATCTCTGTCACTCCTCCCAGCCACTCTTACTCATTGCAGTCTTCAAATGGGAAGTGTTTGAAATAATTATTTGAAGCTGTGTTTAATTGAAATGCATTGTATCCAAACTAACTCAGAAGAGCCCGAGCTCTTTTTGTGATGGGCTGCAAAACTCTGGAGTCCTTAGAGGGAAGAAGTCAGGTGGAACTGAGAGATGATGAGGCAGCTGTGGGCCAGGCAGAGGGCATGCTGTTGGACCGCAGGTACCGTGGAGTCATTTGTCACCCTCAGGAAGAGCTGGCCTAAAAGAAAAAAGCTTCCATAACATGAAGTAGCCCCCCTTCCTCCCTCCCTCCCTCTCCAGGTTTGATCTCACTGTTATTTGGGGTGGAAGTATTTTTCTGGTTTTGAAATTTCTGCCAAATGACAAGCTCCCAGGACTGGGCATTTCAGCTCAGTGAGACTGATGCTCTTGTCACTTTTACTGCTACCTCCAGCACAAACGGACAGAGATGCCAATTTCCCTGAGCAGCTGCTGGCGCCTGCCACCAAATGGGACTCTGGGGGCACCCACCAGTGGATTGGCCCACAGCTTCCAGCATCTCCAGCCTGGGGCAGGTGTGCCAGCAGTCAGGATGACCAATCTCAGAGGACTGTCTTGGATTAAGAGGAAGATGCTTTGACTGGAAAATTTCAGGCTTCACAGTGTGGTATTTTCTGACTAATCTATATTTTGTCAGTGCTATCAAACATTTGTGCAATAACTCTTAAGAATTCTCACAATCTATGGTCTCACGTTCTCTCTTTGCTTGCACATCAGATGGACTCTCTGATTGCATATAACATCCACCCTGCATGTGAGCAGAAAAGCTCTTGAAAGTAGGTCCGCTTTTAAGGTCATGGAGAAAGAACAGTCAAATCTGACCAGAGCTAAGGCAATTCTTTTATGTTTCATACTAAGTGAAAATAAAATCTTTCATAGAGGAAACCCCAAACCATCCCAAACTGCTCTTTCCATGAATTAATTCAAACACAAAAACTGCCTGTCTATGGTCTGCAGGAGTTCAAACTTAAGGTGGGTCAACATGGCCAGCCTCAGCTGTTGTTAGTCCCACTGCCAGGTACCTAGTAATTCCATACTGGAAGAGGTTTGGGCTGTCTCAGCAGGGAAACAGGCAGCCACGTAGTAGAGGCTATCCAGTTATGAGGAGTTTTTCAGGAAACACCGTAAACACGTTTTCCTTCAGGAACCTTTTCTTGAGCTATGTATCTCTAGAAATACATTCATTCTGCATGACTTTTTCTGCTGTTTAATGATGTGGCAGGTTTAAAAATCTGGTGACTAAAAGATGAAGAAGTACAGTGCAGAATGTTTTGTTTCTTTGCTGTTCTCTTGTTTGATTTTCCTTCATTAGAAATGGCCTTCTGGTGAAGAATTTTACTAAACATTTCCATACTGCAAAACTCAAATGTGTTTTCCAGTGCTGAGAAATATAGGCCTCCTTGTCTACACTGGGAATACTATTTAATGAAGACAATCCTCAAGGTAATAATATGTATGGGGGAGGCCGGGGCTGGAGCTATTTCTCCTTAGGGAATTGTGAATTAATATGTGTTCCTCTCTTTTCCTGTCATCTTCTTCTGTTGTTAGTAAAAAGTACATCCATACTGTAGATTTAGTCTGTGTGGTTTAACATCCTAGAATGGTTCCCCTTGGGACCTAGAGGAAGCAGGGAGGAGTATGTTTAGAAGATGAGATGATTTGTCAAGAATTAAAGAGCATTTTGATCAAAACAAGATTCTTGAAATAGATTCAGTCTAGATGGTTTCAAATCTGCTGGTTAGAGCTGCAGTTCAATGCTGATTTACTGCACCCTTTGGCTCCTGGAGTCAAAGGCAGGAAAAAAATAAAGTCAAACTTATTAATTCATGGTGTTGCAAGAAGTAAAGAGCACCATGATGATCCCTGGGGAGAGAATACAAGAAACAGGGCAAGCCCTGAGGAATCCTTGCCATTGCCCAGCGCTGATGGCTCTGCTTCTGCTGAGGGAGGACCTCTTCTGCCTAGGTAGGCCTGCCTGTGGGGCTGCTGTCCTTCACTGGGCACACACTGTCCTTTGTTGTCCTTCCTTGTCCTTCACTGACCTCCCTTTCTTTTGCCCATGTGGGGTATCAGCCCAGTAACCTTTCTTGTGACCCCCTGGAAGGACAGTGCCAAGAGAGGAGATCTTGAGATGTCACAAGGCCGGCCAAGAAATGACCCCCTTTTTGGCATGAATGCAACATGATCAAAATCAGAAGAGGACAGCCTTCTGCAGTGTCAAAGCCCTGTTTCTAGAAAGCATGTAGCTGTGTAATAGTCTTCTCTTTGTGAGGGAAGACATTCATTTTATCTGCATTTTTCCTTGGGAAACTAGTCCAAAGCCTGATGTGGCATCAGGAAGATCTAAAGGGGTACTGACAGTTCTCATTGTGCTAGTTTTCAAATGAATCCAATTCCCACTGTTGCTGGTAAAGTCTTTTAATATGCATCTACTGAAGTTTTATTGACATATTTATGGACTAATAAAAAAAGAAAAAAAAAAAGATAGGAAGAACAGTTTTCAGGAGCCGAAATGTTTTAGCAATGGTTTTGTAACTGACTTGTATTATTTTTGGTCTTTGGAGAAAGAAACTGTGGAAAATTCAAAATCAGTAATGAAATGGTCTCTGGCCTCTGCCTTTTAAATCATTTTATGTGGTGTTTTCTCATTTTCTGTTGCTGCTCGTTTACATTTCACGTCCTTCATTTTTAATGTCCGTGGGCAGCTGGCTACTATGCGTTGTACCTTCTTTCCACACAACTCATTTATCCACTATTATATTTTCCTATTCTCATACCACTGGGAAAACAGCATGTTGACATACCATCTTATGATTTATGCTTTTAAATACCCACCTGGTCCAGCCTTATTATATCCTCAATTGTTGACTTCAGAGCGAATTAAAGTAGAGACTTTAGCATCTGTTTTGAAATTGCAGAGATTAGCCGGAAAATTTTGTAATGATTCTGATGAGCATCTGTCAGGTTTTGTTTTTTTTTTTTGTGGGGCACTGGTAAGAGCCTGTCAGTGGCATCTAGCATCCAGTTCATCATGCCTGGTGGCTTAGGGTCCAGGCATTTCCAAAGCCTGGGATCTGCTCTGTGAGTTGTGCTCTTTTGCTTGGGCACAGTTCTGGTTTTAGTAACAGATAATGTGTAACTTTTTCATGTTTTTGTTTATTTATTTATTTGTTTATTATAATAAACTCAGAAACTGAGTCTGATTGAGAGCTATGCCTTTTCAGTTCACTTATGAGAGTTGTCCAATTGCTGTATCCAGCTCAGTTAGCATCCGAATTTGGTTTCATGGAAAAAAGGTTATTGGTTCTATCCCAGAGGTCACATTGAACTTAGAAAATAAAGGTCACATTATATCTTCAATTCAGAATGCACAGATGCTATATGGAGATAAAAACATGAAACCCAGAAGGAAGAGCAAGAAGTATTTGCAACCATTCTATGTATATGTAAATAGAAAGCAGATAATTTAGTGCTGGAAGAGTGTGGTTTCCTTTTTCTCTTTTAACAAAGTAATGCCATAAAAATCCACAAACAAGAAAAAAACAAAATGGACAAATGAATTACAACAGATACTCAATCACTCTTAAGTATGAGACTGGGGGAATAGATGCTAGTTTCTTAGGATATGGCTAGTAAATATATAGACCCTTAGTGGCAAATCTGGCTTCTCAGAACATCAGTTCCTATATCACCGATGGAAATAAGGATATAAACATCAAAAATGAAGAAGAGAAACAATACGTATACCCTTGAGATCTCTGTATAATCCAAATCAGTTGTCTGTAGGAGAGTTTAAAAATACTTTATGCACTGAGGGGATGCAGCTTTCCATCAGAGAAATAAAATAGATATATCTACTATGTATCAGGGCCAGTCTCATTTCCTTTATTTGGAGATCATATTTCTTCTTCCTTCTCTGATGTGATTTCAAAGTTGCCATGCTTTCTCCTTTGAAATTCTCCATTCTTAGCTCGGATGTAGCTATAGGCACATTTCAGAGAAGAAACTCTTGGCTCAGTTTTCTCCCGTGTTGTAATCTTATCCTGTTTTACATTTCCAGTCTTCTTCTCTGGTGAGACATTCTCAGTGCCTTCACAAGCATTGCGTCATGTGAAGGAATTGCCTTTTAAATCTATTTGTCTAGAAATCACTGTGACTATCGCGGACACATTTATCTATCTGCCTGTTTATATTTATTCTCAGCTATCTTCAGGAATGTGGCTGTAATGGCTTATGTATTTAGATAAGTGCTGCATCTAGATATGGTCAGTTTTACTATTCGCTTCATTTGTCTTCTGTGAAGCAGAGCCACTGTATACCAATGTCTTCCGTGGGGTTTGTGGATGGAGATCTGGGTCTCCTCAGCTGTGCTGTGACTTCTGTAGGCAGACGCACAGAGCACATGGATTTACCTGAGAGCTAAGGCTGCCCAACTATATTTCTTGAAAAAATCACAAATCCTGGAGGGCATAAAAAATCTGAAAGGGAGGCAGGTGCTGGAGGCTTCTCCAAGCATTAGCCAGCTGCTGCAGCAGCCTGAATACACATCCCACTGGTGACCGCTGAACCCACTCACTCCTTGTAAAGCAGTGCTGGCACTGTGCATAGTCAAGAAAGAAAAAAAGACGTGTAGATTTAAACTTCTGGTACTAGGTTGGACACTAATGCTTTAAGTCTTAACATCATAAAGTTCACCATACAAGAAGAAAAAGAAGGCATGCTGATTGTGCTTGCATATCCTGCTATACCTAAAATATGTTTGTCTAGTACTAATACATTTTATTGAATATATTGTGGTTTTTAAAGCAGTGGATACTTCAGTGTTAACTGAAACTCCATACAAACTCATACTGAAATCTGCACGTTCCCTATTTCTTGTTTATATTCATAATATACACGGCGCTTTAGTGGCTGCAGTCTCCAGGTGTCAGTGTGGGATGCTGTGTTCTGTCTGACAAATAGAGAACCTAAGCACAGGCAGAGTAAATGAGTTCCCTGAGGTCGCATGTGATCTTTGCAATAGGAACAGGAGCTGCACTGAACTTCTCTGATAGATTATTAAATGCAAGACTTTCCTATCCATGTCTTTGCCAGAGCAGCCCAGCAAGCAACAAGGGCCAAACAGAGGGATGCTTGTGGTTTAGTATGTGTGTGATTGAAGGCTGGTTTATGACACGATAATCCAGTGTGCTTATGGAAACCATTAATGATTTTCATAGGATCACGAGAGCATCAGAGCAGACTTACAGTGGTGCGCTCTGCCTCCTGTGCTTGGAAGGAGGATGTGGTTCTGAAACCATGTGGGATTTGGATCCCACGTGGTGCCTCACCCCAGTCTCAAATACAGATTGGCATAACTTTAAAGCAAGGTGTTTGATGTCTCTTCGTTAAGTACCTTCAGCAAAACCCTTACACGCTTGTAGAAAAATACCTTTTGAAATGTGATGTATACTCAGCCTCAATCACAGTTTGATTACATTTTCTGTGGAAAAAAATCAGTGCTAAACAGTACTGATTTTTTTCTGGCCTTTATTTTATAAAATGCATTCTGGTTCTTGACACGGAGAAATAGATAAAGCAGAACAAAACACAAATATAATTTACCAGCATAGATTAGAAGCTCATACACAGTAGAAGGAAGTAAGTCAGTTGTCACCTCTAAAAGCTCTGGAATTGATTTGTTTATCTTAATAGTATAAATATTCTTAGAGCTATTCCGAGGGTGATTTTAAATGATGGATTCATATACTAACAGACTCTGCAATGTACATGCACAAAAATTTACTCAGCGTATGGTGCGTTTCTCACAAGGCTGAAAACACAGTGGCTTAAACTTAGTTAAAATCTTAGTGCAAACTTTCAAATTGATCTCTTCTGATGTCAGCTAAATTCCATATTGTTTATTACTTTGCTTAAATAATTAGTGACCTGGTAGTGCTCCTAGTCCCTTCTATCAGTGAGACTAATGATGTCTTCCATTATTGATGTTTCAAATGTCTCTCAGACTGTATCAGAGGGCAGAGCACCTTTCATTTAATGCGATACTTCCATGATAACCTTCCCTAGATTTTCACAGGATTGATCATTACACTGGGGAAAAATGCTTCTTTTTTTAATGTGTGTTATTTAGTATTTTAAGGTTGATGATGCACAGGAAAAGGAAGATTTCTTGCATAGGAGCATATAGCAACCATTTGATGAGTCACTGCTGTGCGTGTAGTAATTTAATTCAGTCTTCAGTTTGTCTGTTTTAAGCAAAAATCTTACCTCATTTTTTATAAGTGTTTCCTATTTAGCATTGGCTTTTGTAGAGATTACTGGGGAGTTAGCAGAGGCCAGTTTGTTCTCTTGAACCATGAAGAGGAATTATACTGCAGCACTTTAGGAAAGAAGGATAACAGTGCAAGAAAGCTCAGCTTGAATCAACTCCTGGCTGTTTAACTTCACCTTTATCCTCCATTAGCTACTATTAAAAGTGAAGCGTCATGTTTATCAAATCTTTGGCTTCAAAGCTTAAAATTGCCCATAAGGGGTCTTCAGCCTTGATGTTGCGGCTGTTTGTGAAGCTGACTTCAAGCCACTCTCTCGGAAGGCAAAGGAAAGACTTGGTTTGTCTGACGGCAGTGTTTGAAACAAGATCTTAAATGATTGCCTGAAGGGAAAGGGTTTTGCATTTGTTTATGGATTGGGCCACTTGATTAAAAAACCCACCTGCAACTCATGGTAAATACCAAACTGCTTTTGGATGTGAATTGATCTACCTGAGGAAGCTAAGCCTCCACCTCTGCCCCTTCCTTCTCCTCCATGTCAAGCTGGACTTGGCACTCCTCTCCCAGCTGCACCAGGGTCTCCACTGCTGGAGCCTGTGAGCCACAGCTCACTGCTCCCTCTATGTATTCCTGCTATGCAGACACCATCTAACGTTTCCAGTACAATTCTCAAATCGTAAAGCTGTCTTTGCCTTTAGTACAATGTGGCATCTGTAAATATTTTCTGCTTTCCCCTGTGAGTTCAGAGTAATACAGTGGTATGTACAGAGGAACTCGGGGCAGGAATCACCAAAAATCCCTGCTCGTATTAGGAGCACTTTCCTGTTTTTATCATTTCTTCCAAAGGAATGCCTGCTTCTCATGACTTGTCTCAAAAATCTCCCTCAGATTCTCTATGTGATGTCTCTAAAATCCCTTCATAAGTAATGTTAAGTTCAGCATTTCAGGCATATTCCTGTAGAGACTGCAGGGCCATTCCAGGAAGTGTGTCCCCTGGATCTGCTGTCTAATAACTCCTGATCTGTACTAGAACTTAACATAGCCATTACTGAATGAATAAATTGCTCTCAGTCACCTACTGGTGGAAATTTCTCCTCACAGCATCACTTTAAAAAGAAAGCAGTTCCCCTAAAATGTTAAATTGATGTTCCAGCTGAGAAAAATAACAGTAACTTTTGAAAGAGAATTTGATTTTTATACTTTTCTGGTTTAATAACCAGCAGCCTTGGGTTTCTACAAATATATCCTGAATGCATAATCAGCCAGTGCTGAAACGAGCACAGGTTTCATGTATCTCTTGTAAATACAGCTCCTGAGATGGGTGCATGCATTATGGCAGCATACAGAAATCACTGCATGAATTTACAGTGTGCTCCAAGAGTGTACCTTAAAGGGTTGTACTTTCAGGTATGCTGCATCTGATGCACGGACTCAGATGTGAACAATTCAAATCGTTTATTACAAGTTCTTACATCACTTATATACCATCACAAATTTATCCAATCAGAGCCGTGAGCTGTTCCTTCTTCTTCTAGAGGTGTCCTTGGTTCTCATGCTGTTTATCTTGCTCCACAGCTGCTGCTCTGTACAGTCCTTCTTGTATTCCCGTAGAGGTATATGACATGCCTTTGTTTTGCAGTCTGTTTTGTGGAGAAAAGCCTGATTTACCAGCTGGGAGAGGGTCACAAAGTTCAGTTGTTGCAAAAGTTTGAATTTCCAGTTCTTGGTACTGGAAAGCAAAATATGGACTGGTCCCCATCCCTGGAGGCATTCAAGGCCAGGCTGGATGTGGCTCTGGGCAGCCTGGTCTGATGGTTGACGACCCTGCACATAGCAGGGGGGTTGAAACTACATGATCATTGCGGTCCTTTTCAACCCAGGCCATTTGATGATTCTGTGATTCTGGCTTTGTAGCAGAATTGACAAACATCGATTCCCAAAGCAGAGAAATGTGTCAAATCAAAATCCATTTGTATTAGCAAAGGAGGTTACATATGATGACATGGAAAGTCCTCTGCCAGTGCTCTTGATTCTACACTTTGATCTTTTATTTTTTAAAACCCTGATGTGTACATGGTAAATAATATGGAGTGGTAGAATATGAAGGTTTCTACTTGCTTCCTCCCATTGAACTCAGAGTACTTTATGTCAAAGCTGAAAATACACTGAGGGTCATGGAAAGAAAATATTTGCTAGTTCTCAAATAATTTTGGGTGGAGCAAAGGACTGCATGCAGAAGGTGAACACATTGCAACTGTTCCGCCCTAGCCTGCAAACTTCACTGACACGAAAGCATTTGACAGGGTGTCAAACTAGGAACAAATTTCCCCTTCTCTTCTGGATTTTGAAAAATCACTCTGATTCCTGCTTGGGAGTTTTATTTCTCCCCAACAGGTTTTCAACTCTGGCTGTTGCCAACCAGCACAGCCCCAGCTGCAGATGCAGTTGGACCGCCGGTGGTACTGGTGGTCACTGGTGGTGAGCACTCTGCTGCTGAGGGGACAGGTTGCGTTTCCATGGGAGCTAAGCCACTGAAATCCTTTGAGGTGCACAAGAAGTGGAGGGTTAAGGGAGATCCTGATTAAAGTTCCATTTACTGATGCTCTTCACCAATTTATATCCAAGTGCTACTTCACTAATTAATGTCTGCTCATGAAATGCCATGTGTCAGCAATGAATCACTTACTTTTGTTGCACTTCAGTAGTATATCGTTAATGAGCAAGGACAACTCTTATAATTAAAGCCTAAAATAGCCCTGTCTGTAGGACACCATCAAGTGTTTATGTCTTGCTGTAGTGGGTGGACCAGTTTATATCACTCTCCTGTCTCTGTCTGTGCTAGTTTTGTAAGAAGAAAATGGAGGACTGGAAAACTGTGGGCAGCAAATTGTTGCTGATTGTTTTTATTTTATTTTATTTTATTTTTATTTTTATTTTTTATTTATTTTTTTACTGTAATAGGGGTAGTAGTTTAATCACATTTTGAAAGAAAGAAAAACCTGCCAGTTACCCTTACCTGGAGCAACCTTAAACAGAGGCTCTCTTAGATTATTGCTTCTAATGAGTGTCACCGAAGCTCAAAACTAATTAAAAAAAAAATAAGAGGGAGAAACAGCTTGTTTAGAGCAGAGGGCGGTTTGGTGCAATCACTGTTAAATCAGTAATTCTGTGTTCCTCAGCTGCAGGTAGCTGTGAAAACTGAGGAACAGAGTCAAGCCCTCTGCAAATGTACATAGGCAGCTGTTCATACTTTGAGCAGCATTACAAAAAATGTGCAACTGAACCAGTAAAGCAGTAAATAACATTTCTCCTGCTTGACCTGATCAGTGCTGGCACAGCTGGAATTTTGCATTGCTTTCACGGGAAGTGAGACCAAGTCTTTGGAGAACATTTGGTCAGTCCATGCATCCTGCATTCCTTTCTTCACTATGTTATTTTACATTGTAGCTTAAACCACTGGTGCAGTCCAACGGTTTCTTCGCAAGAGGAAAAAATGAATATTTTTAGGAGAGCGTGTATCTACTGTCAGCCAAATTGCCCCATAGTAGTAGTAGTGATGTGCACCGGTGACTGTTTCCCAAATCTGGCAGTGGGAAAACTGAATCCCACCTTCCCTGCCATGGGGTAAATCTGCCTTTTGTGGGCCCACTCCTTCTAACAGGCATCAGGAGGGAAGAAGGAGAGGGATCTGTGTAGTCTATACTGAGAAGATGAGACAAAAAAGAGACATTCCTGAAGGATGGGCTTCAGTAATTATTAAGCGGAAGAATTGACTTTTAATTTTAATGGTTAAGAAAAAATATATGAATTTTTAGGGATTTAATTTTGTACAGAAAAACAATTTTATAGAAATATTGTATATTTCACCCCTCAGCATCCCTCACTCCTACACCCTTTTACACCAGCTTATTTGGAAGCTCACGCTTCTGTGAAGGAACAAATGTTTACTGAAAGCTATACCCACTCCTGCTGGAGAAAGTTGTTTTTCCAGGAAAAGAACAATAAAGACAAACATCTGTTTCCCCTGGAATGGCTTATGAATACTTTCCCACTGTGGCCAGACCCAGTCCTGCAGCTCTGCAGTCAGAGCAGCAAAAGCTCTCCCATTTTTGCTAGCACGACAGCTCAGCACTTGTCCTCGTTGAAGCAAGCAACATGTAGACCCTTTGTATTGGCCTCCTACAGAGATTTAAAAAAAAGAAAAAAAAAAAAAAAGAAATAGCATGAAATGAGGATCTTTTCTGAAATGACTTCGACAGATTCTCAGAAAAGCTTTGTGAGTGCCTGACAAAGCCCTCGTGCTGGTATATAAAACACAGTGGGATTGCCAGCTGTGTGTGTTCCTAGGCTTGCTGAGGAAAATCACTCAGCTCAGGTTGAGGAGGGGAGATCTGAATCTCCTTATTCCCGATAACACTGCAGCCTTCCCTGCCTGGTGTTGCTGGAATATTAAGTGCTGAAGACAATCCTGCAGCTTATCCCCTCCACAGCCCCTCTGTGATCTCCAGTGACATCATGACGCTGGATAGTTACCCAATGATAAATTAGGGAATAATTCCTCTTGTCAACATCTGCTCTCCCACATTTGTTGATTTCTTTGGCTGCTGTTTGTTTGCATCAACGGGACTATGGATAACCACCCTCCATCTGAGCTGTAGACAGTGACAGAAGACCTTAGATGGGATTCATTAAGATATTTTTGGTCTCCTGACATCCCTGTTGGATAAGTCAAGGTTCTGTATAGCTGCAGAGTGGAGAAAGGGATAAGAGTATGATTGCCAAAGCATCTGCAAAATGGGCACTTTATGTTTTTAAAAAACACGCACTGTTGTGGAACAGAAGCGTAATCTATGCCATTAACATTAGTGTCATTGAGCAGCCTCTAAATAGCAGATTGGTGGGGAAAAAAAATGATATGAAAATATAAACAAGAGAAAATGAAAACCGTTATAAGCTCTCTGCCTAAGAAGGGTAATCTACAATTAAATACAAAGGCTAAGCTGAAACAATGTGAAAGATGAGACGTATTTCCTATTTCAAAGTGAAGACTGATGCTCTGTCTCTAACCCTCAAAGCTGTGACAAAAACTTAATGGTGTGAAGCAGAGACACCATGTCAGACTTCATTCTGCGTTCCTGGCTTTGGATGATTTATCGCTTGCAGCCATTTTGTCTGCCATTAATTAAGTAGAAAAGTTATTTTAGTAAGTTAGGTTGGTGGTGTTGCATCCCCTTCTGAGCTTAGATGAAAGTGAAACAAAAGGTTTTTATCGCAGTGGCTGTAAATTCAAGTTCCAAATGCATTCTTTCACATTTTCACACTCATAAAATAAATAAAAAAAAAAAGTAGCTTTGATTCTCTGCTGTAGGTGCTCTAGCACTTGTTATAAACGTGGTTATAAAAACTGATTACCTCCTAACAAATAATCCACATGAACTGTTACACAGCCACGAGGATGCGTGTGATCTGCATGGCATTGCGAGAGAATTCTGTCATTTTTTTCCCCTGACAGTGACCTTAAGGGCCTCCCATTTGTATTTTGGAGGACAACGAACTATTGACTACCAAAGGATGGGAGAGTGATGCTGGATGCTGAAAAGGGCTGCCTGGAAGTGCCCCTGAGAGGCAATTGCTCAGCACTGCAGGTATTTCTTGGAACTGGAGCCAACTGCCAGCCAGGCTCTGTCTAGCGCTCTGACTGCTTTGGAAATGTCAGTAATGTCAACCAAAATGAGAGGCTCATGAACAAGGAAGACAGAGCATCTTGCTGAGTTATGCCAAAAACAAATTTGCTGCCAAATGTGAGTTACCACTACCTACCCACACAGCATTCTGTGTTGAGTGGATAATACACCTCTTTACACAACTTTCCTGGGGGCACATCTATTTGTTCATCCACAGTCCCACTCTGTGGGGAATTGGAAACTTGAATAGACACATATTTATGACAGAAGAGCTATTTTTTTTTGTCAGCTCTGTTGGGAATGAATTCCTGCTCTTCCTGATGTATTATCACCTTCTGTCTCTTTTTTCCCCTTCACAGAATATTAGATTACTCACCCGTAATGTTTTTCTTAATGGCAGATAATATAAAAGCTGTACCCCAGTAAAAACAGCCACAGATGTGTCAAGATAACTGGTTTTCTTGCAACTCAAACCATGATGAAATGAAAAGTACATAGGTCACTCTGAAAGTAATGCCTCCTATTTATTTATGTGGAAACTAAGACAGATACAAAGATGTCAAATAATACTGTTTGGTGGAACAAATTCTCAGCTACCAGACACTATTTTTCATCAGAGTCACCACCATTAGCTATGCAGTTTTGCCAGTGATGAGCAAAAGCCTGCATGCCAGGCAAAAATACGCACTATGGGAGGTGACCTGCTGTTTCACAGCTGCTGTAACTGTGATACTGCTAAGGAAGTGTTGTCCACACAGTCCGTCTTTCATCAGCCCAAACAGATGGAAGTCAGGAGGAGCCAAATCTGAACAGTACCGTGGGTGTGGCAGGACAGTCCAGCCAAGACTGGCAGTGTGCTCCTCAGTCTTCAAAATGGCATGGGACCAAGTATTATTGTGTTGCAAGAGAAAGATTGTCTTCTCCTTTGGCCTGACTCTGGAATTCAAGCACTGAACTTAGTCAGCTTTGCAATGTAACAGTCAGAATTGATGGTTTTGTGGGCCAACATAATAATTAGGAGACTTTACTTAAGGAGCAGCCCTTGTACAAACAAATTAACAAAGTGATAAATGATGTGGCTGTTTGTTTTCCACTGGCCACTCACAAAGTAAATGCCTCATTCCTTCTTGTACAACAATGACAAATTGGAGACAAGAAGTGGGGTTGGTTCTAAAAGTAAGGATTTTAGGTGGGTGAATTGAAGATACACGATGGGAGAAGATGATTAGTCTTGATGGAATATTCTTTAAACATTTTATTATTGCTTTTTGCACTACAGTG
Organism: Alectoris magna; assembly: GCA_030625065.1. Lineage (NCBI taxonomy): Eukaryota > Metazoa > Chordata > Aves > Galliformes > Phasianidae > Alectoris > Alectoris magna. The sequence goes on along the minus strand of CM060560.1, from coordinate 161,757,079 downwards.
TCTTATTCGGTTTCATTAGAACCATCATTAGACATTTGACATCATAGTTTTTATTCAATTCGGAAATTAACAGAGTGGTTTTCGTGAAGTTAAAATAAGCTCAGAGTGAATAGTGATGTGCAAGACAACTGTTTTGCTCGGAAATCAAGAAGAAAGCCAAGGAAAAGCTTTTCTGAAAATTTTGAAGATAATGTCAAAAAGGAAAGGAAAGGAGAAAAGGAAAAAGAATTAAAAAATGGCTGTGAAGACTGTGATTTTTTTAAATGACGTTTGGCTGTTATCACAATTAGAAATATTCAGGGCTATTTGATTGTCTGTACGTGCAAATCTCAATGTGTGTGTTTGAGAGGGTTATAGTGTCTGCAAAAATTAATTTTCTTGTGAAGATCTGACTGCTCCACGTGTTACAGTCTGTCTACAACCTATACTCCTATCAAGTGTTGCCAATTAGTTCACAGAATGTAAATGAAGAAGGAAAATAGAAGAGCAAAATGTCTGATTTATAGATGGAATTGGTTATGCACTGTGATTCTTTTTTGATGCTGGTTTAAATATTCTGTTATTAAATTGATTAAATAATTAAATGCTGCTATAAACATGTCAGATGGTATTTTACATCAATTTTCTACAGCTGAGTGCAACTCTGAGTGCAACTTCCCAAAGCAGTAAGCATTACTGAACTAAAGCTGGTGCTAGTTGTTGAGGAAAAGGGTTAAAGAGCACAAAGGAAAGGAGGAAGGGATGGAAATGCCCTCTATAATCACACTAGTGAAAAACATAGTTAGCTTGGGCAGGTCATGCTGTTTGTGTATACTTTGTTCATGCTAAATAAAATGCCTTCTCTGCTGGGTTGAGCAGAACTGAAAGAATAATTTGTTTCAAAGCAAAAAAATGATTTAAATGACTACTGCTGTTCAAGAAGAGTTTTGTGACAATACCATCACCAAACTGCATGCTGCATTTCTTTTGTGCTTATTCAAGTGTAGAATTAAATCTGTATTTGAGGAAGCATGAGAAGTTAGGACTGTAAGAAATCCCAAGATCAAAACAAATCATCTTGCTGCGAATCATAATATTAGTGGAAGAAATAAACTAAAAATTGTGTTTTTTTGGAGGAAAATATAAAGGCTGATAAAATTGAGGTTGACCAGCAAGAATTTAGTATAGCAAAATTAAAACTACCTTCAGCTACAATCATAAAAAAAAGACAGCAGCTGCTGTGTGTTGCTCTCCACCCAAGGACTGGGTGAAGTAGGAAGTGTGGGAGCCCACGAAGCCCAAGTATTTCCTCCTGCAGTGGCCTCATTGTGCAGCTCTGCTCTCACACTTCATCTTGCACCATCTGTCTGGCCCAGCAGACCTCATGTTATCCAGAGCATCTGTTCGCTCATTAGAAATACTTGATTTTTCTGGGCTGTGGATAGCATAACAGTTACATGCTTGCATTGTCCAGTTTCCTCCTGTGAAATCAGTGGATTTGGGACTGTGGAGCAAAAGGTGATGCTACTTCTAGTACTATGACTTTCCACTCTTCAAGCCCGCCACCTATCTCAACCTCCACTTGGTTCTTCAAGCCTTCGGTGAAACCTATGGAGAAGGCTCTGTAGCCCCAAAAGCATGGGTTGATCAGAAGTTGGTGGCAAGCTGGAACAGGAAGATGAGGTTATTGCTGTGAAGGTGAGACAGAATGGTTGTGCTTTCACCATCCGTGGTGGGCACAGTGAGTGTGCTGTGGTCCCCACAGGCACTCCACGGGCAGCCTTGTCCACCCTAGCTGGTCATATGTGGACATGTGAAATCCCATATGCTCCAGAGAGACCTCACTGCACGTGGGTCTGCCTTTGCAGCTTCTTGTTGAAGAGCAGGTGTTTAGTCTTGAGAGCTACCTTGAAGCTACTCAGACATCTCCCAGGGTGATGTCAGGGCAAGAGGCGTGCAGCATCAGCTGGCCTAACTATGGATGCCAGTTTCCATGGTACTAAGTTAAGGACATATCAAGCTGCACTCACAATGACTTGGCAGAGGGTCTAGCAGATCTGCAAATGCTGTTTCCAGCACGCTTCTCTAGATCTTCAGCTGATGTGAGAGTTCCACAGCACCTCCCTGCAGAGAAGTCATTCACTTGCACTGGTTATGCAGTGCCTATATATAAAACAACGTATAAAAAAGTGCAAAGTAGCGTGAAGAAATTATGTTCATTGAGGCACTGTTATCAAGAGTATGGCTGGTTTGTCAGAGAGGATGGCTCCTTCACCAGCATTGCTCAACAGGTTGGTCCAGCTCAGTGACCCACAGCTGGCTCTCTGTAGGAGCGGGTGTGCATGTATGGAAGGAGTTACTGTGGCTGAAATTCTTTTTCTAGAACAAATTGAGAGTTTTTGCTGCAGTGCTTTGCTACGGTTTTGTTTTTCATGTATCTTTAAATTTTAAGAGCATTCTGGATGCAGTATATGTATTTTGCCCCTAAGACTTTACTTCTTTAATTTTTTTTCTTAATGTATTCTATTAATTTAACAGAAAATCAAGGCAGAGGCTGAAGATATAAGGATATTCTCTGTATTTGGCAAACAGCGATTTCCAAGAACAGTTTTGCCTTATAGCAACTTAAGACTCTCATTTGTAAACACCCGCATGGAATCCACATTCCAGGAGTCCCAATCTACATCAATCCTCTGCCACAGCATCCACTCACATTTCCTCACAGTTTTTCATGTTCACTGAGGTTATTTTTGGACTTAACCATCCAGCCATTTAGAACCTGCATGTGAAGACAGCAGTTTTGCTACTGCAGCAGCAGCTAGGTGCTGGGACAACTCTCTGTTCACTGTCATTTCACAGGTGCAAAGCAGGGGCCTTTTTGCAACTGGTCATTAATCATGAACAGTCAGACTTAGATACAAAGATTAGAAACTGCTTAATGCTTTTCATGTTCCCTTTTCAGACCAATTCTGAGCTGGATGAGCACACACACTTGCTGTTCTCTGAATACATATAAAGAGGATTACATTAAAGTATTTTCTTCACTCGTTGGCAAAGAGATTCATTAAGAACTTCTGGTTCAGTGTGTTGCAAGAAACTTGGGAATTTGGATCAGTGGGTCTGAAATCAGGTATTCCAGCTGAAAGGATAGCAGGGGAGATACAATCGTCACTGTGATTTTGGGGCTAAGGTTCCTTCAGATGTGTTTAGGAGAACAAGCTAAATATTAGTGTGAACAAAAACAGAAAGCTTGTAAAAGGATCAGGATAAATACTGAAAAACAAAATTATTTTTCAGCAGTAAAGAAACTGGAGAGGGCCAGTAGATCTTGTTGACAAGTCAGCAATGCTCACTATAAAAGATATACTCTGAATGGACATCTCCACAATTCAAGTGCCTGGCTTTACTCCAGCTCTGTATTTTGAGGTCTTAAAAATGATAAGTGTCTAAATAGCTCCAAAAGGTTTGTGGATTTTTATTTATTTATTTATTTATAGAAATTGCTGTAACTAAGAACAGATATGATTGGAATTTGGAAAGCAGCATTTGTCATTACTGAACTTGTTTGCTTATATTTACAGTTCTTAAGTGTTGAAAGTTTCACCTTGAAACAAATGTGCAGTGTTGTTAGGAAATGTGGCAGAATAGTTCCTTTGAGATGCTCACTTTCTGTCTTGTAAACACTCCATGGCAATTTTATGTAGTGCATGGAGAGCCAGGCATAAGTGTCTGTACATCTCAGTTCATCCGGCATCATTCAGTGTGAGGATAGTGTTTTGCTGTACATTTTATTAAATGCAAAGCTGAGAAACAGAGAAAGCTTCCAAGCCCTGTGTCAGTGAACCACACAGCAAATGTGCAATTATAAAACTATAATAAATATTTATGCATCTGCTACATATTGTAAACCATGAGCATGCAAGGAATAACAGAAAACTTAATAGCGGAGCATTTTCTGCTTTGCCAATTACTTTGGGGGTACCATTGTCCACCTGCTTTGGAAGCAAGAAGTGAACATATTAATATTTTCACATGCATGAAGAAGCAGGCATTTTCTCATACCTGGCAAGGAGGAAGTACATGACATAATGTGGCTAGTGTCAACGTATTCATGCAGAGCATAGGTGTCACTTTTAGCAAGTAGTACCTTTTCCCCTTCTGTGGGCAGAAACCCGGGTTCTTCTGCATTGTTTATTAAAGTCTCCCTGATTCTCATTTTGTCAAAAAAAAAAAAAAACAAAACCACAAAAAAACCTCTGAGGTATAAACTCTGTTCCTCTGCAGAAAATAAAAATTCTGCAGCCTTTTTTGTGAACGGAAATAAAGGTTGAGAGATAAGTCTGGGGGCAATAATTTTAGAAACTTCCAAATGAAACTGTAAAATAATTTCTTTGAAGGCACTTTTTAATATGTATTTCAGAAAATGAACAATTTGTAGGATGTCAAACATCTTTAATTGAAATTTCTGTGCCTTTGCTTTAATAAATTCACTTCATTTACTTCATCCTTTAAATTCTCTCCTTAAGTGGTGAGCACTTATCAAGAGAGGGATGTGATTTACGTGGAATTGTGCTCAGTTCTGTTTTCATTGATGAAAAGAGAAGTCCCCATCAATTGTGGTGCAAATATGCAGATCTTTTTCTGAGGAGACATGGGAGGACAAAGAATGCTGGTAAGGCTGATGCGCACATCTATTTCTGTAGGGCTTGGTTATGGCATTCTATGAATAATCCAATCATATTCAAGTCCTCAGTAGAGGACTTGAGTGTGTGAGTGAGTCCCCTATGGCAGGTCAAGGATTTTAAGATAAGAATGTTGATTAGGTTTCTGAAGAGTCATCAGACATGCTGTGGGACCGCAGGGAAAGAGGGAGCAAGACTGGCCAAGCAATTCAGCATTGTAAGAGAGGGGAAAAGATCGGGACCCGGGCCAGACTCAGCTGTTGTGGCAGAACAGGCCTTCCATGTGGCCTGGAGGTGGCTGTGAGCAGAGATGTACATGTCAGTGACAGTCTGCCTTTTCAGGGGTATTGTTCGCATACTTCAGTGCACAAAGAGAGATTGAGCGGGTGTGCTAAGATTCTTCCTTATTTTTCTCAAATAAATAAATAAATAAATCTCATCTAGCTTGCTGACATTGTGATAAACCGATTACAGAAACATTGTATGTGAAGAATGTTAGTTGGTGTGTCTTCCAGATCTGCAGCAACGTAGTAGTGCCCACTGTCTGAGAAGTAGGCACAAGTGGGCACAAGCAAACCTAGTCAAGATGACCTCAAGAATACCCTACAGATCGCACGTCATTAGGAAGGCAGAGGCTACAGCCAAAAAATAATTTGTCTAGAAACAGATGCCTATGCCTAGTGATAAATGAGAGTTACTCATTCCTGCAAAATAAATAAGTAAATAAATGAATAAATAAATAAACAAATATCTGCTTGATTGTACCTTTTCTCAGCACTTTTATCCCAGCCTGAGGGACACCCAGGTCAGGTTGAGAGGCAGCAATCTCCCAAGAAAGCAACGAATCTACAGTTTTATACTAGGTATTAATTGTATAATTTTATGTCACATTTTTAAGTGTAGCAACAGGTAAAATGGTTTCCGAGCATCATTTTTTAACGCCATTTGTTTGAAAAGCATAGCTACTGTTGCAGTTCTGTGCCCAGTTGTGAAACAGAGTACCTGTTGTTCACAGTAATACAAGTTAGAGGGAGGCGTGAGAAGGATTAGTGTTTTGTGCCAGCCAGATTTAATAAGGGAACTGAAGTTACCTAAATCACATGAAATCCTAGGGTACCTCATGTGCTTTACATTATGTTGTCCAAATACCTTGCTGGGCTGATAGGCTTAGGTTTAAAGAATTTGTAAAAGAACGTGAAATAATTTCTGTTCCACATTGTAACTACTGATGTGTATTGGTTATATATTTACCTTAAACTGAGAAGTAAAGGGCTTTTAGCTTCAGGCAAACAAAATCATGCCTTAGATTTGTCCTCCGTATGGTAGACAGGAAGATAGCTTAAATGGCAGTGTTAGATCTCTCTAAAATAGGGGTATACCTTAAGGATAATCACTGTTACATAGAGGTTTCTGGTGAGGTGAAGAAATGGCAAATGGAGTGCTGGAAGAAAAATTCTTCAGTACTTGCCAATATCTTGTCAAAATTAGATAGATTAAGAATTTACTTCCCTCAGCTGGATTTTCACATTTAAACAGATTCTGTTTGATTATTTATCCTTGCATAAGCAGATCCTATTCCCCCATAATCTTCCTTTCTATCTCCTCAGAAAATAAAATAAAAGAAAATAAAAAATCATCATACTTGTACTCCCCTATTGCTATATTGGTATTCCTGTGCTTTAGGTACAGAATTCTGCATGAGTATATAAATTACTTGTCAATAATGAACATGAGTCCATTATTAAGGGTGGGGTGCCACATTACTACTGTTCAAATATCTGGCTCACCATTCCTGAAGTGAAAAGCTCAGGACACCCACACAGCATTTCCCCACACCTAAGTGGAGGAGGAAGCAGAATTACTTACAGGAACCAGTCCAAGCAGTTACTCAACACGAACACATTCAAAGATATACATAGGTTGCTCTGAAAGTAATGCCTCCTGATTATTTCCATGGAAACTGCAACAGCTACAGAAAGCACAGTAACACTATTTGACAGAGCATTTTCTCAGCTACAAAACACTATTTTTCGGCATAGTCACCATCATTAGCTGTGCATTTTCACCACCGATGAACTAGAACTTGCATGCTGTGCTTGCCAAAATCTGCACCAGCAGTGGTGACCCGCTGCCACTGTTACCATCACTACTGCTGAAACACACCACCCACCACCTCACTGTGCTCATATCCACTCTGGTTTCCGTAAACATTCAGCAATTATAGATGAATATCAATGAGTGCAATGTTTTCCCCATGGAAAAATTCAATGACACACCTTTATTTCATCCGCACTTCCACGTCAGACACTATTTTGCCAAACTACCCCTCTGCTGCCATCTGTCCTGTGGCAACAACATGTAATGGAATATCTGTGGGAAGGTTTAGCCTCTACAGCCATCATCCACCTCTGATGTTGTGGACCAACTTAATGAAGTTGATAGAAGGGCACCACCGTTCTCAACTTAACTTTGTTTCCTCTGGATAATCCTTACATCCAGAATGGGACTGACAATATTCTCTTTCCTTAAAATGTGAAATTGATGGGAGAGATTTGTATGAAAACCACAGCAATTGTTCTCCTCCTATTCAGGTGAGGGTGGCCCAGTTTCACTGTTCCTTTGTCAATCATCCTGCAGATCTCCTGTTTTTGACTCTAGCAGATGTGGCCTCAAGTGCCCATAGGATTTGGATGAGGATGACAAGTAGGTTTTTATGTTTTTGCTGCAACTGAGAGGCAGGGGAAGCACCATTTGACTTCTTATTGAGTGGATGCTGGAAGGTGCCATCTTTACCTCCCTCTGTGCAGAAATGTCAGTGGGAAATCTGTGGTCACAGTAGTCTGAGACAGAGTATATCCACCTTCTCTTTTATACCTCTGTGTTTCAACATTTCCTTTTTCTTCTACTACACAAGCAAAAAACATTATTTAAAGGTTTGTTTCTGGGTGTATTTATCTACTGTACCATTTGCTTCATTTGAGGCTGTTCATAGAAAACCTATACGCAGCACTTTTGGGAATTGGAAGCGTGGAAGGAAAGAAAATTGCACGTTTATCTTTACTTGATTTCTTAATTTTGAGAAGCAAGGATAAGTTAATTAATTGACAATGAGGTTTTAGATTTGTCCCATTAGCAGTAAGGGCTGGGATTGCTGAGCACTTAACTATTTTTGACAGGTCCAGAAGATTGGTTTTGTTACACAGTGTTTTTTCTCGCTTCACTTTTATATTTGTTTTAATATTTTTGCTAAGTAATGAGAACGCTAATATTAGCTAGCATGAAAAGATCTCTGCTTCCAATAGCTTATACTGAATGGTTATTTTGTTAGGAGAATAATAGAATGCTCTTGCACTACAACTACAAATTCCACTCCTCAAAAGCTGATGATGTTGAGATTCAGGATTCTTGTTGGATTCTGGTAAAATAAAGCTAAAAATCAGCAGATCATAATTTGTAGTAATATTGAAGAATGCAAATAATGTTAAAAAGTAATAATTAAATTTAATGGTGATAATTCTTAAGAAATCTAATAAAAAACAGTGACTGTGCTAAATTCTGTACCAGAAATTTATGGTCAGAATATCCAAGGCAACCAGGTAGGACATTTGCACTTAATTCGATGTCCTCTTTGTTCTGTGTGTTTGGAGGAGATATTTAACTGTAGACATATCAGTATGTAAAAGCATCTGTGAAATTTAGTTCAGTTCCTCCACATCCAAAATTCTTTGTAGGTCCTTCAACTTCTGCTTTTCAAGACAGAACTGCATCTGGTATGTGGTAGGCAAACTCAAAAGTATTATTGTATTCTGTTCATTTCTCAAGTGATTTAATCAAAACCCCAAAGAATTGTACCCTGTTCATCTTATTCCCAGCATTTGCTTAGATAAGCTTTGTGGCATGGCTGCAAGGTTTATAAAAACAATACACATTTTAAGGGATTGGAGGGCACTGGTGACATTTCATATTGCCGCAGTCCAAAAGTTATCTTATTGCTTGGCTGAATTCTCCTCTGACACATACAGGATTATGGGATAATTTGGACTGGAAGGGCCTTCAGGAGGCCTCTAGCCCTACAGCGTTCTCACAGCATGGTCCACTATAAGGTCAGAGCAGGTTGCTCAGGGCTGTACTACAGCATGGGCTTGATGTCTAAATAATATTGGTGGAGACTGCACCTGGGCAGTGTGAGCAGCCTGCTCTACTGCTGGACTGTTCCCCTGGTGAAACCATTTCTTCTGTCCAGACTGAATCTCTCTGATTTCAGCTTAAATCCATTGCCTCTTAGCCTCTGCTGCGAGGAACCTGTTTCCACCTCCCCACAGGTGCTGAGGAGCTGCTGTTGGGTCCACTCAGAGCTATCCTTTCTACTGGAGGTCCCTCAGCCCATCCTCGCAGGACATGTGCAAGACGCACCATTATTGTGGTGGCTCTGCACTATCTGACTCCATTTTATTGGTGCCTTTCCTGGATGGTGCAGCCCCAAACCAGATGCAGTGCTCTCGATACAGTCTAACAGCTGCCGAGTACAGGGAATGTTGTAGTAGGCGACAGCGAGGATTCGGGGTGTGACGTGGTAGGACCCTCCCCTTGCTTGGTGTCAAAGGGTTAATGTATGCATAAGGGGCGTAGACGAAGTAGGATAGGTATACAGGTAAATCACACGACACAATAAACGCCATTTTTCTGCTAACCATATTGGTATTCACGTGCAGTTCTTTGGCCTGGGTAGATTTTACCCGATAGTCCAGCACAGGCACAGAGCTAAAAGAACATGGGTTGCCAGGTGCACGGCAACAAGGGAAAAAGCCCTTTGCCTGCCCTGATGGCTGTGCCTGCTGACACAGCTCAGGGTCCTGCTGGCCTTCATCACTGCCAGAGCTCACTACTGGCCCATCCCCAGCTTCCATCCCCAGCTTGGGGCACTCCAGCACTCCCAGGGTCTCCTACACAGAGCCATTCCTCAGCTGCAAGGGCTTCTTCCTTCCCAGGGGCACAGCTTTGCATTTGTCCTTGCTGAATTTCATAAGGCTGCTGTTGGCCCTGTTACTGGAACTTGACCTCAGGCAGGGCTGGAAATCAAATGGGAAAGAACTGAGAGGATGAAATTGAATTGAGGGGTTACTCCTGAATCATTCAGGACTGAAATTTAAATACATTAAAGGGAGCAAGACTGTGCAAAGGTATTCCAATGAATCCTTGAAAAACCTTGAAATGTTATAACAGAATCTTTCATTAAGATACGTATGGTATTGAATACAGTGAAAAACCTTACACTGTAGAAGTACAGCCCAAAACCACTTTTTGGCCCAGAAAAAAATCTTCATTAGTTGTTGTAGCATGGAGACCTGTCTCTGACAACAGTCAGCTACGTAAAGTGAACATTAGACATCTGATCTGAAAGTTTGTGTATGCCCTTGCATCTATACATTCATACAGCATGTGAAAACTGGACTGACAATGTCTGCTAATGGTGCTGGAATATGCTGATGGGACGGGCCTACACCTGGGTGGGAATATATGCCCCTTCTTCATTATTAAAACATTGAAATAAAGCAAAACGAGTGGAGTCACTTGTGTTGGATCCTAAGAATAAGATTTACCTAGGTGAAATGCCCTTGTTCTACCTACTCACTGTATTGGGTCCTTTTGAGTGTTATTTAGGATTATGAAAGGACATGATTTAAAGTAAAATATCTACTCTATTTTTTTTCTATGCAAACAAGATCTCATTTGATTTTTCTCTATAATTATTCAGTAGCAAGAAAATTAAAGACTATATTCCCTATTAAAAACCCTTATTAAGCATTTGGCCCAAATGACTTGATTGTATCGTTTTAATGAATACAGAAAAAATTAATCAGCACAAAAATTCTTTAATTATAAAGTGGCAGAAAGCCACAGAAACAGACAACAGTGGTTCTGTAACAGGCACCTAATTACTCAGACAGACCATTTCAAAGCCATCTGACAAATTTGTCCAAACTTGTGTGGGCAGCACTTATCAGAAGTTCACCAAGTCCTTTTAGTGCTTAGAGTAGGAAGGAGTCTGCGATTCCCTTTAACAAACGTAGTTCAGTAGGAGTCACCCTGCTAAGGCTGGTTTATTCTACGGTAGTCTACAGACACAAAAGATGGAGGGATACTGCTAAATAAATAAATAAATAAATAAATTCAGAAGCCATCTCTCTTTTCACAAGTACAACTTGATCAAAACTGAAGACTTTGTGAAAGAAGAAATTGCACATATAACAAAGCCCCAAAGCAATACAAAAAAATGGGTGCATCTTAAAACCACATCAGCGCTACCAGCTACTACCTTCCTGAGGATTCATTTCTATGTCTGTAAGGATGATGTATTTTATATCTGCAGAACTCAAGTTGTGGTGGGGTTTGTTTGTTTTTTTCTCATGAATGCGGTTCCTCTTGCGGCACAGCAATCAACTTCTGGATAAGACTCCCAAACAGATCAAATCTCTGAAATCCGAAATTCCACTCCCAGCTGCTTAGAGAAAATATGAAGAAGAAATGTGGGGAAAAGTGCCACGAAAAACACCCTGATGATTGAAATGAGTTAAAGTACAAGTTGGCTTCTTGCAGAAAATAGGATGAAATTAAATGAGATGCACCCGTTTTTTGTCTTTAATTCTTAAGTAATCAAAACACCATAGCAGGACAGTGTTATACCAGAATATCAGGAGACGCAGCTTGGAAATTAGGAGATAGATAGATAAAAAAAGAAACAAATATTCACTTTTAGACTTCTCTTCTTCTTAATTAATTAATTTACTTATTAGATTTCAGGTACTAGGATTTTCTCTTCAAGTACTTACTCTAGAAACTAAGTATTCTTTGCTCCACCTGAGATTCCCTATCAGTGCTGGCACTGCATGGGAAATACCAAAACTACAGTGCACACAGCTCTGCACTGGTGTGTGAGCACAGGAAATGACTTCCTAGTCATTTCCACAGGCTCAGTCTTTAGATGGTCCAACATGGGTTAATTCTGCAGAAGTCAATGGAGCTGTGTTGATTTCTACCATCTGGGTGTTTGGCTAAATCGCTCCCTGGCAGAGTTACAGAGGTATAAGGGTGCCAATGCTGTTCCACTGTCATTCTTTGTGGGTTGATTCTATATTTCCTGAAAGAAAACAATAATTGAGGCACTGATATTTGCTTGACAGATAATGCTCATGGCAACAATCTCTCAAGCGTTTATTGTGTACACAGTTATTGAGAACACTGACAGTTTTCCTTTACTTGATGACATAATAAAATACTATAATTAGTACAAAATGTACTGAGCATTCAACATTTAGCTGTCCAGTGATATTCTATGCTGTTGTGATTGACAGTTTTTAGTGGAGAAAGAGGAATTTACTATAGTGATATTTGCATATGTTTTTCAATTGATGCTCATTGATCTGCAGTGTCAAAGGTAATGTGATTTCCAGATTTTTGTTGCCAAGTCAGGACTGGTTGCATTTGTTTTGAGGTTTTCCATTAATCCCCGTAATCTATTGTGTAAATTACTGTTTATTTCATCATGGATAGGTGCATTTCCTACAATGAATAACAAATTCTTGGTCTCTTGTTCCCATCATATGTCACTGTCAGGAAACGGTGACTTTTCTATGCATGCTTTGCTGACTTTAGGATCACAAGAATAGGAAGTGAGGTTAGTTTTCTCTGCAGAAGGAGGCTGTGCTAGCACTGTGTCATTCAAGGGAGCAAGGCTGCTTTTCTAACTTTGTTAAAGTCAAGAGCTGTGAAAGCACAATGGAATCTGAAAGAATGAAGAGTAGGAAGAGGACAATGTTTGTGCTATGGAGACAGAAATGTTTGAAATAACTCCCAAAGAATCGGTGAAGAGGATAATGACACTTACGACCCTGGTAATTCTTCCCTGCTACTGCCTAGCTGAAGATTCTGTTAGTTTTGATTGCTACATTTATAATCAAGCACTTGCCATAAAGCATCAAATTGCCACATAACTCTTTCAGTAGGCAGCTATAGAACAAATGCATGCAAACCTTTATCAGCATACGCTTGGGGTGCATGGTGAGGTGCATCTTCACCAGTTATTAAACCCAGGTGAGAACTCAGCTCTGAGGCTTGAAACTTTGATAAATTTTTAAAGCTCCCCCCACTGTATGCAACATCAACATTTAGTCCAGTGCCCCTGAGGTTGAGAGCGCAGCAGGGAGTTTAGGTTCACTTCTGAACTGAAATAAGAGAAAGCCATTAGGAAATCGCTGGTTGTGGCAGGTAGGCCCCCCCCTAATTCTAGAACTGCAGAGCAGCAAAGTGAGAAATGGTCTTCTGGAGGTCATTGGGTCCAAGACTTGGCTTGAATTAGGATCACTGGCGTCAGATTGCTTAGAGTCTTATCCAGTCAAATTGTTACTTTCTCAGTTGATTAAGATCCTATATCCCATCTGGTCAATCTGGTCCAATGTTTGACTGTCCTCCTGGTGAATATTTTTTCTTCTAATTTCTAATTGGAATTTCTCATTTTGCAGCTTGTGCATCTTGCCTCTCATCCTGTCTTTAAGAATAGTCTGTTTCTGCCTTCTCTATGCAATTCTACTAGTTTGTTGAAGACAGCAAGAAGACTCATCCTTAGCAATCTCTTCTTAAGATTGCATAAACTTGGCTGACAACCTCACTTTGTACACCATGTCCTCCTGACCCCTGCTGAGGTCTAGGAAGAGCAAGGTGAGGCACAAAGACTCTTCCCAGTTCTTCCTTCCCTCTTCAGTTCCTGGTGCTCAGGTCAGGTTTTGGTGCTGATACCGGAGGTCAGGAGTAATGGGGCAGAGAGAGACTAGGTTGGATATTAGGAAACACTTCTTTACAGAAAGGGCAGTTAAGCACTGGAATAGGCTCCCCAGGGAGGTGGTTGAGTCACCATCTCTGGATGTGTTTAAAAACCATTTGGATGAGGTGCTCAGGGACATGATTTAGCGGAGGGTTGTTATTTAGGGTAGTATGGGTCATGGTTGGACTCGATGATCTTTGAGGTCTTTTCCAACCGGAGTGATTCTATGATTCTACTCAGGTGGGTGTGAAAGTAATCATCCTGCTGGGGCCCCATCAGTGAATGCCATAAAACTAACCTGTAAGCCTAAGCTTAATGGGAAGTGACCAGTTAGGGAGATTATGTATGAAGATTATTCTGTTTTGGGCCTGAGAACTGATGTGAGAACAGAGCTGGTGCCTCCTTTGTGAAGCTTCTCTGCTGCAGTAGCAGCAGACACCCAATAAAAGCTTTGCTCAAGTGATACATCATGTGCAGGTGCTGTTTATATTCACAGCAGATGTTTTAAGAATAATTTAAAGAAGGTTTTAAAAGATTTTGTTGTAGCCCTTGTTTGCACCTTTCCACCCGCAAAGCCATGCTGAGACACATTAAGCAGATACCAATCAAAAGATGTGCAGCAGTGGTGCAAGTACTCATTCACTGCACCCCTGACAAGGCTGGATTCAGTGAGGCAGGCTGTCTGCACAGATCAACTAGTCATCCGTGCCCATCCAGTGCAACAAACCGTTCTTCCAGCCATTGCATGGCTGTGCCGTTACATACATCCAATGGTATCAGATGAGAGTTTAGCTTCAGAGACGATGTTTTGATTCTGCCAGACTGATTTCCATTCTTTAAACAACCCTGAACCTGAACGATGCAAAGGGAATGGAGATGAACTGCGGAAGTAGCTCAGTTCTCAATTGCCTCTTCCACTGGACAGTGCAGCCGGGTTTTCAAGTCTGGAACTTCACACCCTGTCCCTTAAGTTATGCTGGAGTGGCCGCTTTTCTGTAGATCTTCCAGAATCATATTCACAGCATGAAGGTCTTCAATCATTCCAATTTAGTGGGTGATTCTCATGCAAGGAAAGCAATGTCTACAAATTCATGTGGTTGTAGATTCCACAGAATACTGAGACACAGAGGCCTTCATGGCACAATCCAGTGAATCATAAAGTTATGCGTGTACAAGCAGCTTTAAAATTTCAGTTTAAATATCAAATTGCTGAGCAACATCAACATAACTTTGTCACAGTGTTTAGTGAGAAACACTTAAGAGCGAAATATTACCCTCCTAGCCAAATGTGTGTCAGAGAGAAATATTCACGTCTTTCTGTATGGCTGTAGATTCAAACTGGAGTGAAGAAAAAATACAACACTTTTAATGTAAGTATTTATTTTGGGTTGATTTTTTAATGAAATATTTGACAATCCTGAAGCACAAATATCATTATTTACTGCAGGATTTAATTAAAAGTTGCCTATTTTAGACAAAAATAATGCATCTGTCCTGAAATATCTCTGCTGCAGTATGCAGGCGAAAGAAATAAGAGAACACAATTTTGAAGTGCACATTTATTTCATGAGTGCTTTTAAGTCCTACTTATGGGCCAAATTCAAGAACCTGTAGTTGGCAGTCTCTGTGGGAGAAGAGCTGGTGTGGCGTTAGGCAGAGTAAGCATGAGATCCCTGTATCCCTTATTGTCACCTTCCATTTCTCCCTGGGGCATGGCTGTTTTTTCCATATAGTTGTACAGCCTTATTCACAAATTGGCAGCTTTTCAAACACCACCTGCCCTGCCCTGAAAGTGCACTCCAGTGTCTGCTGAGTTGGAGCCAACCATATGAAAAAGTTGGCAGGCTATGGCCCCAGACAATCCTTGCCCTAAACTGCCAGTATGTGGTTAGGTTACTGTAACTTGCGCTCAGCTGTTGGCAGGAGCCCTGTGAGAGTTCATGGAGCTTTCTGTTAGGATCAAAGTGAGAATGGGTTTGCAGAGGATTCCCTTAGCTGGACAAAAATCCCTTGTAGGTCCCATGTGATCACAAGATGGCAGGCAGAGCTGTGAACACGTTCCCAACGCTGCATGTCCTAAGAGAAGAAAATAGATGTTTCACTGTTAAGATGGTGGGATTTACTGGCTTTAGGAACAGATGTGGCCCTCTCAGCAAGTAAAGCTTTTACAACAATAATCTGGATGAGTTCTCAGCTGATGTCCTATAAAGTGAACTGCTGGCTGGAAATGTTCCACAGAACAACATCCTGGTTAGAGAACAGGTGTGATACACATTTTCTTCCCTTGCAAACAATGCCACACTGCAGGTGCATGAGAAGCCAGTGTTTTTAGACGTTATCAATTAAAGTGTAGAACTGCAAGGATAGGCTGCGTGCATGCATGTGGAAAATGTGAACACTCTTTAATAAGACTCAGGACTTTCCAGAGCTCCTCTCCAAGTGATCTGAATGGATGAATATCACACATTTCATCCTCTGCTTCTTCCAGGTAATTTTTCAGTATTGCTGAGCAGCCTCAGATTCCAGTCACCATTTTATTAATGCTGAAACTCAGAAGAGTCTGAAAGAAATGGGGTCCTAATCCTGTTTATATTCAAGTTCAAGGTTATCTACCCGTCCTCAGCTTTCACATGTGTCACTGTTTGCACTGGGTTAAGAGGTTACAGGATTGCTGCTAGCAGCTACCCTTAGGGATTCTGTTTATGATGAGGGTAATTGGCGGGGCTCTGGGGAAAGCAGGAGGCAGCTTCCTTTCCTCCACAGGGACTTGATTGAATAACTCAGGCTCCCTTAGTATTCACACTGCTCTCACTGGGTGATGAACTGGGATTTAAAGCAAACAAGCAGGTAGCTTAAGTCAGACAAAACCAAACAAAAACAAGCTAGCAGGTACCTGAAGGGAGGATCTTCCAGCTATGAGATGAGCAAATAAGCAATGTTGTGAGGATGTGAGCTCACAGAGCAGCTCCTGGCATATTCAGTGGGAACTGCTTCTCTGTGTGATGAAAACCAGGTCATTTGCTGAGTGCCTAAATGTGGACTTTGCAGCCTCATGGGGGGCCGATGATGTGATTTTTCTCTGAGGAATTCTTGGCCTTATGTTACGTGCTTGCAAGAACATACACTTCTTCCCCCCAGCCCCTAAGAAAAATAAAAAAATCCAACTGCTGTAAATCAAGGAAAATTCATAACTTGCTTGAGGTATAACAGCTGTTGATTTAAGGCTCAACATCTTTGGTAGCACATTGCTGCTAGGAAGATAAAAATCTTTTTGACAAAGTTGTGACCATAAAAATTGCAAGGCTTTAGTCAACATTTAGAAAGGATTTGCATCTCCCTTATAATAAATAACAATAATAATAGCTCACATTTATATGGTGCTTCCCAGATTCAAAACGTTTTGCAAACACCCACTAATTAATCTTATTGAAATACTTCCCCTTGCAATACAGTGATACACAGTCCAAAATGTGTCTCATAAAGAGGGCCAATGACTCATAAAATGCAGCATTTTCCTTGGTGTGTGACTACTGCTGGATTTTAAAATGACATATATAAAAATTACACACCTTTATGTTTTTGCAGCCTATTCTTCAATTATTACAACAGCAGAGTGGCTGCCATGCTTAATTTGGGCTGGGAGCATGACTGGAAATCAGATCTCGAGTCTGATTCTCTGGTTTGACATTCATTCATGTGCTGGCCAAATGGTGGAAGTCAGTGTCAGCCTGCTGAAGGTGATCAGCCCAGCTCTTTCTCAAGCTTTGTGTGTCTGCTCCAGAGGGCAGGCCAGAGCCAGCACCAGTCTTTGGGGGGCAGAGGGGCTACTATCCTCTTTCCAAGGTCTGCTGAGCCCAGTGAGAGAGAACAGCATTGGCAGCTGAAGTCCTTCCTACTCAGTTTTGAGGATGTGAAGGAGATATGAAAGAGATACATACCAAACTTGCTCTCTTTTTGTACGCTCCTTGAGCCCTCCTTGTTCTCCTTTTCCTACTTTTGCATCACAGTTCATACTGATTTTGTACCTGCTCCCGAAGAAATATGAATCAATCCCGCAGTGCTGAAAAAGGGTTTTTTCTACCATGGTTTCTGGCATATATTTCTTGAGTGACATCCAATATTTTTGTGAGAATCCCGCCAGTCAAAGCACACTGTTGACTTACTGTTGATAATGGCTGATTGAATTCTTTCTGCTGCTGCCCAGCAAAAAAAATATATATATATTAAAAAATAAAAAAAAAATCTCTGTGTCCCTCGTGCAGAGGACATGTCCTCCAAACTTGGAAGAACAAAACACAGCTATAAATAGAGATAGATGTGCATCTCGGAGTGTTTGAAGTACCTGTATTCAATAAGATCAGTTAACTTCACAGCTTTCCCTATTGTTTACTGTTTCTTACTTAAAAAATTAATGTTGGCAAACATCCCATAATGTTTAAATTTACTAAAGATAAACTCAAGCCAACCTTTGCACCGCATACACATACCAACGACTCTTCACTCCAACATACTGTATTCTTTGATGTCTTAATTATTGCTACAACACTGGTAGCATTTTTTACAGTAGGCAGTAAGGTAATTCCAAAAGATGTGAAATTGTCCTGTAGCACAGAATCATTGTTAAAACTTGTATTTGCTCTGTAGAGGTTTTGAGAGACTGTGTTTTAGTTCTTGACTCTTATTTATATGAATGCTGCTTTACTCCATATAAGCGATACCAGAAGCATTTACAGTAAATGCAAAAATAGTTGACTAAGTCTACAAGGCCTTTTTATGCTGACAGAGTGGTACAAAGTATTCTTAAATATTTATGAGAATCAGGCTGTTGTGGCTCTTGTTTAGCTCTGATCCATACTTGGTTTATATCCGTTCTTTGGCTGAAGAAGCTGAAACCTGTGGAGCTGGCTCTCCTCCCACAGGCAGGTCTTGATTTTCATACCACAACAAAAGAAACCGTGGCATCCCAAACCATCTTCAGCAACTGCTAGTGCACATCTTTCTGGGCAGCAGCTGTGCCATTCAGCCCTGTCAGGCCCAGTGCATCTCAGGTTATGTGTCAGGATCCAAAGCCTCACTGCCCTCAGCAACATGCTGAGTCCCTGGAGAGGATGTCCAGGAGCGAGGAAAGCCCCTGTCAGACAGTGCTGGGGAGAGTGGGCCTGGTTGCATCCAGCCATGGCTCCAGCTGCTGTCAGGCAGCCAGCCCCATTCTTCAAGGCGTGCTCTTGGCAGTCCAGCCTCCTGTGGTGTAGCTCTGGGTTTCTATGAGGGGCCCTTCAATAAACAAGCTCAGGAGCATGAAAAGGCTCCAGTCAGTCTTTAAATGCTTAGCCTCAACTGTGAAAGGTGACTGGGAATGAAGCAGGCGATGTAAGGAGCCGAACTTCCCCCTCTGTGAATTCAGCCATAAATGATGACTGCTGAGTAAAATACATTTGCTACTTTCTCCTTCTGCTAGCTCTGAAAAGCCACCATTACCATGGAAGTGTGAGGGAAACGACCCCCAATTTATGCTTCATCAGCGGAGAGGCTGCAGCGCTACCATTGCTTGTGATGCATGAAGATGGATGTGGGAAGCTGGTTTGTTGCTCCCAGATTGACTTTGCAGGGTTGCCCATTAGCAGGAGATAAGTTTTCTTTGGGGCTTAAGCAGATCTGATCTGACAGTTGTCAACATATGGGATATGAATGTAGAGCCTTTATAATGGCAGCTCTAAAAAGTTAGTTTCAATTTAATCAGTGACACATGCTGCTTCAGTGACAGGCATGTTTGCTGGATCCTATTAATACACTCCTTGCATGTTATCATATCACACAAATGATGTTTACATCATCACTCAGAGCGTGTTGACATGACCTCCTCTTTGCAGAGTAATCCCTATGGTTTGTTTACACATTTGGGAATGATTGTGAGTATTTAGCTTAGATTTCCATTTAAGCCTGAAAATAAATATTTGAGAAACCCAAGCACCAAGCATTTGTTGTTCAGACTGTTCTTTACATTCAGCACTGAGCCCTTTTCACATTCTTATGCTGGACCATTGTCAGCTGGCTGAGGGGAAGACTAATGAAAACTTTACTGGCAAGCAGGGATCAGCACTGCTCACTGAGTTTGATGGAAGTGCTGAGGAATTGACATAAATTTAGGTGCAGCCACTTGGTGGTAAGCAACGAACAGGTAAGAAAAAAATATTAACGTCTGACTGGAAATTGCCTCTAATCTAATACATGACAGTTAATACCTCTCTCTTTGCAAATGACCGTTTATATGAATGTTCTGAATAGGCACTAGGACTACTCTACCGTAAAAAGGGTAAACAAAATCTGCAGAAGACCTGAGAAACAGGTTAGAAAGTAAGGTTAACTGTTAAGGAAAATGTAGAGGGTGGGAGTTCAAACAGCACACGTTTTACAACACAACACTCTTTCCATCATTATTCTTCTTCAGACCAGAAGGACTGCTCTGCATTTTGCAGTCCAGTGGGTATGGCCATAGCTGTAAAGTTGAGAACACAAGGTTGGGCCTCCTTCAGAACCACACCTCTGTTTGCCAGGAGAGAGTGCTATGTTATAATTCATTTTGGGAGACATGGATCTGAATATTCTTCAGGAAGTTACCTATGACAGTGAGGCTTTAACATCACAGCTTTAAATTTGAGCACGTAGGTTGTACCTGAATTATATTTTGGGTACTTTATGGTACTGTTAGGTCACCGTTTCAACTGGTGATTGAGCACCTGGTGAAGATGTGCTGCTGGCCCAGGGAGCACAACCAGTTGTTTGCACCTGTGTTCACAAGAGCAGAAGGGGTGGATGCAGGGTGGAGTCACACTGGGCTCATATAAGGGCCAGCCACGGGAGAGGGAGTATCTCTTGGACTTAGGCTGCTTTTTGTATAGGTGGGTGCTGTACAGTTAGAGAGCTTCTTCACTAGTTGGGTGAGTTCAGTTCTCCTTTCTGTATATGACTTGTGGCCTAACTGTGACTGTTTTGCCTAGTACTGCCAAGAATCTATCAGAAATTGGTGTTTTTTTGTTTTTTTGTTTTTTCTGGGGGGGAGGATGTAGTTAGTACAGTATGGTGGAAAAATATCTGTTGTTAGAACTGCTGGTCTGTAATGTTCACATGGAAGCACTATACCCTATCATGCACTTTAGAGAAAAGCTTCATGTAGATTCAGCCTGTTTTTTTTAAATCTTTATTCCTGTTTTAAGGAAAATGACTTGGGTGAGATTTTATTACGTTGCTGCTTATGTTAGAGACTTCCTGAGCCTATGACTACATAACACCTGCTCACTTCACACCAACTGAGTTTTTCTTATATCAATGTTCTAAGCCAGTATGGTTTTAACCTTAGTTTAGTTATCTTAACTTCTTTGATATCAATAAGTCTTCTGAGAAAGCTGCTGTGGAGGAGTAGCTTTTGGTCTTGTCATATGAGAAGCACAAATATAACTGTTCATGCAGGAAGAGCTTTTGACAAGTAATTGTAATGCCCCTCCTCATTCTCATCACACCCTCTTCTCTCACCTCATGTATTATTAGAGCAGCTTATATATTTCAAACATCTTATGACTAAAACCACTGATATTATTTTGGTTGAAATTGAGGCACTAGTAGAGAACAACTCTGAAACCTTTCTTAAACAAAGACATCATGTTTTCCTACTTTTAATAATGTTTAATTCTCTGAAGAAAGACTAACATCTCTGCAATCCTGGCAGCCCTGAAAAGCATCCCATTCTTTATACCTTTACTCCTCGAGATCTGTAAGGGGTAGTTTGGGTAAACCTGTAGAGATTTAAACCTCTTGTAAAAGTTTCTTCCTCTGAAACATTACCATTACTTAATTATTTTAAAATGTCAAAGGCAGAAGACTTGCTATAGTCAAGTATAGTTCACCCAAGCTAAAACAGGCCAATATTTTACTACTGAATTAACCTAGAATGGAAGGAACAGAAAGAAAGAAATCCGGTTGTGAACTGTTATTTTTCACTCCACATAGTGGAAAACAAATATAGCTGTCATTTTCTAACATTCATTCAAAAGAAATTGAAAACGTATATCATTCTTGAACCTAACAAAGAAATAAAGAGTTGCCTAATATTCTGTGATGCATATTACTTGTATAATGTGTATTACCATGAGGAGAAAAAAGGAATGAACTAATGAGATAGTTTGAAGTTGTAAAAGTGGCTTATCGTATCCCAGAATCATAAAAGGCTCATTTGAAAGAGAGAAAGGGGGGGAGAAAAAAAACCAACAATTAAAAGTATACCAAGTAAACAGCAATTGTTTCTATCTTCCTACGCTGCCTTGGAGCCACTGTATTGAGTAGCGGAAAGGGTAGGTGTGTGTGGGTGTCGTAAGAGTCCAATATGGGAATTGGCTCAGATCCTCAGATTTCTGAAGTGGTTTATAACTCTGAAGTATTATTTTTAAAGTATGCCAATGTAATTACATGGACTTTTCTTCTGAAAATTCTGGGAGAATAAAAGAAATTTACCAGTAATTTTTTCTTTTTTATTTTTGCTAGCTCAGTGGATTGAAGTAATGAAAATAAAGCAAAGAATAAGCCCATATGCTTTTCTACAGTGTTAATAAGTATTGGATGTTGTTCCTCTTCAGAACTTCTGGCCTGGAACTCAGTCATGCTGAGGATGGTTTTGCTCTTCACTCCTCATTGACCAGACTCAGCACTGAGCCAGGTGAACTTCTTGTGCATCTCAGTGGGTTTAGCTGTAGGAGTCATGCTTATGCTCTTACAATCAGACCAAACCTACAAACTACCACAGTTCACAGTAATTCTCCTCCAGCCTACAAGGTTTTGGACCAGGTACCTACGTAGAAAGGTTTCTCAATTAGCATCACTTATCCCTTCTACTACTCAAGGGTAGTTCAGTCTGGTTCCTGGCACTTTGTCACTTCTGAAATCTGGAGAATTGAGTATTTGTTATTTTCAATTTCAGAACCATCTCACTTGAGAAGTAGCCCATCTTAAACAATTCCAATGGTCCTTTCCAGAGGGTGATCGATGGCCAGCTGACACATAAAGGATGCAGACAGCTAATGAAACACGCGCTGATGAGAAACCTGCTTACAAAGATAAAGGCTAATTTATGTAATTCAGTTAGACATTAAAAATGATGTCCGGTTTCCTTAGAGCAGTTGCTGATCACACATTAATTATCCTTCAGAAAAGACCGTTACCAAAGGCTAATAAAGTTTAACCCTTTTGAGTGGAAAGTACTTCTTCTATAAAATATTTTTCAGTAGTCAACATATAAGAGCTTGCTGCAGTGAAAAAAAGTCAGATACCATGTTGCATAGTAAGGAGTTACATGGAGTTCTTCTCCTTCAGAGGACCTCTGCATAAAACATGAATTACATTCCAATTTGTAGTATCCTAATTGTGTCAGTTTACACTGAGAAATAAAACCTTTTCCATACAATATACCTGACAAGCATCTATTATAGCATCCCGCAGAAGCAATTTCCAGTGAGATGTATTTTCATGTGTAGACTTATTAAAAAGTTAAGGAAATTGAAGAGTATATTTGACAGATAAAATTAGAAAATTAATGGAAATGGGTAATCCACTCAGATATCCGGGAAAAAAAAATGTATGAAGGACCGAAGACAAAAGCACAGGAGAGGAAATACATCAATTCATGAAGATAAAAGTGAATTTTACTACTAGTTTGATTTCTTTTTCCTTAGTATTATTAACTTATATACATGCATGCTGCAGCTCCAAGAAGCCCTAATCAAGTCTGCAACTATTTTATAACACATCCTTTTTATACACTAGCTCTGATACGCTCTGGCTCTCTCTTCTTCCCCCCTCCTCCATGAAAACATCCATTTATATTTTCTTAGAGTAAGAAGCATGCAAATTGTAACTGAATGCTAGACACAAATATCATTACAGCAATTATAACAAATTCAGTTTCGCAGAGAGGTTCATAGTATCATGTGAATTGTTTCCTGTTTTGTGAAGGACATATAATAATTTTGTTTTCACTATAAATTATTCTCTATTTCCTAAAGCAGTCTAGGAAAAATATTGCGGATTAGTTCATACTTTCACTCATTTCCTTTTAAATAAAAGATTTAAAGTGTAAGTAAGATGGGAGCATCTGTGCATACTTTAAATGTCATTATATTAAGTTCTGTGCATGGCTGCTCATATTGAAGCTGCTGGTAAAGCTTGAATTGATCTTGAAATTTTACTCTGCCATAGTTGTATGTATTAACGCATCATGGTGTTGGGGGGGAAAAGTGGGAAAAGATGAAAATACAGTGAAAAGGGACTTAAGGGTTCAGATAAGGACAGGGAGATTGCTCACTAATTACTGTCACAGGCAAAACAGACTTGTTATAAGAAAGACTAATATAATGTATTGCCTATTCCTGATACACTAAAGCAGTGGGAACTAAAAGTAAGCAAAATATACCACTGCTCTGCGTGGTACCCATGGGCTGCAGGGGATGTCCTGCCCCCCATGGGCCCCTCCTGGGCTGCAGGGAACTTGTGCTACTTTTGTGTAAGTGACACCTCTGACATCAGCCGCAAGATGGGGAGTTCAGGATTATCCTCAACAGAATCTCTCCAGAGGGATGCTTGGTTTTCATCATATCGATCATATTCTGCCTGAGAAGATGGTTTTTACATCATTTCCTTAATTAAGTTTTATTGAGCAAGAAGCCATTTACAAGAAATTATTTTCAATACTTGGCACTGGATAAAATGCTCTTTTAGATGATGGTTGTTATGTTTATCTCCAGTTTTGGGAGGCAGTACAAGAAGATAACAATAAAACAAACCGCAGTCCGTGGTATGCATTAGATGCGGCTGTGACTTTCCCATTGTGCCCCTGTTCCTGGCACCCAGACAAGTTCCTGACAACACCGATTCGGGTTCTCATTCTTACTGAGCATTCCCTTCCATTTCTGCAAAAAGCCTTTTGGCTCAGCTGGCCTCTAAACAGGTGTATCCCTTTTCTCTGTACCTCATTAGGCTCCTTGCCAAGGACAGGAAGGCTGATTCAACTCTCCTGTCAGACTGTATCTTTTAAATTGGCACTTTCTAAAGTGAGATGTGTATTCTGCTGCTGTAACGGGGCTGAAGTTTGGGAGATGGTGGAGCATTCCTGGTTACCCCAGAAATTAAAATTTTTAAGTTTTTGTGATGACGTTTAAACACATAAGAAAAGTTCTTATGTCCTGCACATCTCACTGAAAAACAAATGTTGTATTTCAGATATTTTTTATAGCAGGTGACTACTCGTTATCACAGATAAATAGAACTTCAGTGGTTTTCCTATGCTGGAGTTGTTTGTAGGAAAGTGGCTGTTCAGGAGATTCATTATGATATTTTTTTCTTTGGAAAACGTTTCCTTGGGGGACCAAACTTTGCCATCCTCTATTCACATTCTCTCGCAGTGGTTTCTCAAGGTGTTCAAGCTTCCCTCTGACTCAATGGCTTACCAGCTGGCGGGAGCCATCTCATTCTCTCCTCCTCCCTTCCAGGGTATTTTTGGTAGGAAGGAGGCTAAGGACAAATGCTCTGCATCAGAAGCAAGTCTGAATGAAGACTGGTTGCAAGCTGAGTGTGGGGAATTTTCCACCTGAAAGGAGCACAGATAAATGTGGTAAATGCTGGGGCTGAGGCTTGCAGAGCCAGCCGCAAGGTTTAGCTAGGCAGCTGCTCCTGGGGTGAGCAGTGGTTACATGGCTAATCCTTCACCTGGTAGTAGACAAAGTGGGTGCAAGTGTGGATGTGCTGAATGGATCAACGCTACCAAAAAAATTAAAAAAAATAAATAAAAAATCACAGTTTATTCTTCTTTCTTTCCAGATTGTTAAATCTCTAATGCAGCTGTCATGAGTCAGATTTGTGCCTTCAGTGAATCATATAGGATTTTGATAATCACTTCCTAAGCTGAGCCTACACTGCATGCTTGATAGGAGTCACAGTCTGTTTGTGCTCTCGTTTGCCTGTCTTTCACCCTACCACCACCTCACGCTTGGTTCCCTTACCATGGGCAGCTCCAGAAAATGGCTCTCTGGTGCTTTTGCCTTGTGAAACGCATGCTGCACAGGTGTCTGACTGTCCTATGGCCATCCTGCACTGCAGCCATGAGGAGATCCACCCCGAGGCTATAGGATGGGTATGATAGCCCCTGAATTTTGGCACAGCACCAAGGACCAGGAGGTTTCTCAGCTGCTGGCCTCAACCCGAACCAGGTGCACTGCATGAGTGCAACCCACTGCCCTGAATGTGCACACGGCCGTGTTGCTGTAGTGCTGCACTGCTAGAGCTTGCCCAAAGCTTCTGCTCTATGGGCTTAGAAGTTAATAATTTAAATTAAAAAAAAAAAAAAAAAAAAAAAGTTCTTTGCATGTTCTCAGCTAATGTACCCATCTATCCAGAAAGAGAAGATTATATACACAAGTTACATAGAATGTTTGCAAACATTAATGTTAATGCGCACACCTTATCAACATACATTGATTTCATATGCATCCTTTAATTTAAATAGTTTTGATTTTCTGTCTGGAAGACAAAAGAGAACAATAATAGCCATTGCTTACCGAGTTTACAGAGCCCTACATTAGCTCTTCTAAAATGATCTTGTGTTTCCTCTGCTTTAACTATTAATATCTAAAAGAGTATTAAAAATGCTGGAAACCTGAGTCAGGTAGACGTTGTATAAATAAATTGCATATTTGATACTAATTTGCCCTGTTACTTCTTATCATCCTCTATGAAATTGTAAACATCCTGCAAAGCTGTGAACAACAATCTCTGTGTGCCAGTTTATTACCTGTATAGATATCATTATTCCCTTGTGACAGCAAAGTCAAATTCAAGGCATTTTTCATAAAGTAGGAAAAATTACCTTTCCAGTGACATATGACACAACCTTCAACTACTAAATGAATCCAAGAAAAATTCTCCTTTGGGAAAAGACCTTGCACATGATTTGTCAGCCTTAAGAACGTTTTTTGAAAAAGTTAATTCTGAGATGCTTTACAACAGAGTAATGTTTTCTGCTTATATTTAAACTGTCCTTTGCTGTGATGCATTTCAGAATCAAAACTACAGGGGCAAAATTTGCTTTGGTACATTTTAGCTGTGCAAAGACTTAGGCTCTCATGGTGAGATCTGAGAACTTATTGGAAATCTCATATAAAAATCTTATTTGTAAATGTCATGTCATGATTTTCAGCAGCAAAGTGCTCCAGGAGATTGATGCTGCACTGAGGAGCCTGAGGGATGGAGGCTACAACCGAGGTGAGATGTCTGGGGACTGACAGGGGAGTTTAAGCAGGATGAAGTGGTTGGAGCAAAAAGTGTCAGCTCTGGGGAGAGTGGAGGACAAAAGGATATTCATAAAGAAAGCACATTCCTTCCAAAACCTCACCAGATTTAACCCTCCTTCTGCTCCTGATAAAAATGTGTTTGTGAAGCCTGCTGGCACTTGAGCTTTACAGTGAGTCCATGCACAGGGTGATAACTTACTGCCTCCCATAATTTCTGGGATGGGGAGAATGCACTTTGCCTGCCCACAGCCCCAGGAGGGTTAAAGAGAGCCCTAATTACCTCCCCCAGCCGAGATCAGGCAGCAGCTCTGCACCAGCTGCCGTGAGAGATGGCATCGTGGGGCAGCAGGTGGTGAGGCTGCAGGCTGTCCTGCGGAGGCTTCAGAGACACAGGCTGACAGGAGTAGTGGAGAAAGCAACGTGGGCAGGAAAACTGCCAAGGAGGGAGCTAGGAAGATGCAAAGGAAGAGAGGAGGATAGGGAAGGGATGCTCTGCTGTTGTTTTGCAGCTAGCAGGAAAGAGCATCCCTGGTCATCTCTGCCCCAACCAAATGGATGGGATAAGGTGCCTGAGGTTGGGGTAGGGACTTGTGAGGAGGTTCAAACCCTTGCATCCACAGTATGATGCTAGTCTTGAGTATTTGAGGGTTTGGGTGGGGAAGGTGTGATAAGAGCAGCTCAAGAGAACACAGGGCTGTCCATCTTTGGGGAACTTCCCTGGACCTCACTGAGCAGCTTCAGTTGTGGCATGAGCGCCCGTGCAGCTCCCTGCTCCCTTTCCATCTAAATAATGGCTACACCTGATCATGGGAAACTGCATTTCTGCTGTCTTATATTCCTTCACTCATCCTGATCGTATGTCTTAGGGATGAAATCTAATTTCAGTAAAACCGAAGAGCTACCATTTAAAATGACCCCATCCTTACCAGCAAGAGTAGTGATATAAGACAAGTTGATTTAGTCCCAGAGATTTTCAGGGATGACTTATTTCCTTTATAAGTCTGTATTTAGGAAGAAAGAAGACAGAGGAGGCAGCCAGCTAAAGCATAGAATCTGTAACCTTAAAGCTGTTTGCTGCTTTTAATGCATATGTAGAATAAAACGTAGAATACTTCATTTGGAGATAATAATGTAAAAGACTCGCTTTTTTTTTGTAGCTTCCTAAGTCGAGAAAAAAAAAAAAAAAAAAAAAAGGAAAAAGTTAGAAAAATCAGAAACATCTCCCGTGCTGCTTTCAAGAAGCCAAACCAAACATCATTGCACAGCTCCTCCTGGGATGGGGTTGTGCGGGCTCAGTGCCATAGGGCTGGGCAGCTGCTATCAGTGTAGGGGCGCTGAGTAGCCCTCATGAGCACAGCCCAGCGCAGCTCAGGCCGGACACCCTGCACACTACGTACACCCCCTGACTCTTCAGTTTGTGTATGTTTTTGAGAGTCTGTGCTGTATCATCAGCAGAATCTGAAGCTTCTGTGTGGAAATCCACCCTGAATTTCACAGGCAAGTGTCCTGCGGTATCAAAACTGACCATCCATCTCTTCTGAAAGTGGGATTAGTGGGAGTTTGCAATTATCTCGCTTTGCTTCTCACGGAAAGCTGTTGCAAAACTAATGGCAGTGAGATACAGGAGCATTTTTCTTGCAGCAAAAATCACACGAGCCAGAGCTTGCCACTTACATTTTCCGAGATAAGTTTGATGATTATCCTGTAAATTAGCATTGATTTTTTTTCCTGCAGATCCCATTACTTTCAATCGCAGAGAGATTGTTCTGTCTCCTCGCATACCCGTTATAAATGTATCGCAAACGTTTTACCCGTTGTTCTTTTTCTTTAAGAAGCCCCCGGCCCCACCGCTTCCCCCTTCCACAGCGCGGCTCCGGGCGGTGCGGCCGCAGGGACCCATCGTTGTGCTTTATGGCCGGCCGACCCACAAGGTGGCACTAAAGAGAAAAGTGACAACTTGCCTAATAAAAAATGAAAACCAACGGCAAAATACCATATGCTGAATCAATATTATTTTAATTAGGAGCACGCTTCCTTTATTGTCAGTCGAATTTTTATTTCATGAAAAAGCCTTAAAGCCAGAAGGCAGCAAAAAAAGAAAAAAATGGTTCATTGCCCCCATCCCACATCAAAAGTTAAGTTTTAAAGAGAATGAACGAGACCCGGGCCATCGACTTATCGCAGCTCCAGAATCTGGAGGAGGATAATTGTGATCAAAATGTAGTTAATTAATTTTCTTCTCTAAGGAAGAAAGGAATTCAAATGAACTAGAAGCTGAAATCTTCTTTTCAGTCATTAGTCATGTTGGTTAGAGATACGGCACCAGCAGTTATTTGTCGTCTGCTGTAGGAATGCGTTTTCTACGGGAACGTTTTGATTGTTTAATTTTTATGATTCTGTCCTTGAGTGCTCTGGGCTCATTTTATAAACCAAGTATCTGAAATAACATGGCTCTGTGATCGTGAATTTTCTACGGATAGGAGTTAAATCTCGCTGGTTTGATAACAAGTAAGGATTTGCACTGGAAACATCTTAATCATAAAAGTTCTGTTGAGCTCGGAGTTTAAGTGAGCACTCGGATTGGAACTTGTCTGACAAGAAAGCAACAGCCATCCCCAGCCAGGGCTGCTCTGCAGATAGCTGACCTGAAGCTTTTTGCGTAATTAAATAAGTGATATCATTTCTGAACCTTTCCCAACCAACCAGACCGGCTACAGTATTTTTATTCCTTCTGAGATGTATGCCAATGGGATTAGTGCTCGCAAGGGCGATAGGGGGCAGGAGTTTACTTGCAGATACGTACAGAACATGGTAGCAGTGTATTAAGAAAAAAATCCTTAAAATGTTTCAAAGCTGTTTTTCTGTGAGGTGAGCAGCATCATTGAATACTGTGCTCTGGGAGCCACCAAATGATCCGATGTGTTGTCAATGTATTTTGTTGCTTCATGAAATTTAAGAGCCTTTGGGAATCAAAGTGACCCATGTGTAGCTTGAAAGACTGGAATCTAGAATTACAAGGGATTTTAAACATTGGTTAAAGTTTACATGCTGCTGATGCATTAAGAATAGACCTCTCACTGGAAACAGATAAGATTTTTTTTTAAAACAATCAATAGCTGGTGCTCTACATTCAAAGACCTCGTTCGATTGGTTCACATTATTCACTGGGTGAGAAAATACAAGCATCTATTCCTCAGAATCCCAGTAAAAGCAAACTTTAGCCAAGAGCAGTAGAGGGAAGCCTTTTGCCCACCCAGCCAACCCCTCCCTGCTGTAATACCTCCCCTTCTAGGACATCTCTTCAGCATGTGCTCCATTTTCAAGGCTAGCCAGTAGAGAGCCACATCTCAGCACGCACCAGAGCGTTTTGTTGGAATCAATGATAAAAGCATGGCAGCTATAAGCATGTGCTGACCTGCTTCATGGAGCCCTTGTACAGAGAGTGTTTGGGATCAATCAGAAATTTGGCTGAGGAAACTCCCAGTCTGTTATTTGTTTAACAGCCCATTCCTCTTGAAGGACAGTTGCAAGGTGTATTCCCCTCGGTCGTTAAATTTATTCACTCCTTCCAAAATTGTCTGCTTTGTACTTCTACAGGATATTTGGCAAGCCACAGACCCCCATGGCATTTTGAGTGGATAAGTGAGAATGGGTGTGTGCATCCTTACAGTAACCCCGGGAGCCTGTAATGGGCTATGGCTGGTGATGGAGGGACTGAATGAATACATTTGTGTACTCACACTACAACAAGGGTTCTTGCATGATGAGAGACTTCTGAGTTTGGCTGAGTCAGGAGAACACCTAACTTGGCCTCCATATTCTTTCCTTGTAAAATGGAAAATGGGATACTGAGAGAAACAAAAGACTTAAGCATGTTTGTAATTCTTTACAAAACACACTAAATACTGAGAGAAACAAAAGAGTTCAGCATACTTATAATGCTTTACAGAACACTCAATTGTCCACATTGACACCTGATGATAGCAGAAATCTGAACATGTATTGCAGAGTAAATGGACAAAGAACTTAACCACCTACCTATCAGTCTATCTATCTATACACGCGTCAGTGTTCTAACATATGTTTTAATTGAAATTAACCCTTGGCTTGCCATCTATCATGTTCCTTGTATTTTTCAGTGAAAGGTGCTGAACTAGCAGGTAAGATATGATCTAGTTGGGGAAATGTTGGTTCCTAAGTTAATGTGGAATATCCACAAATCCTTGAGACTAAGGGGAATGGTTTTAAACTGAGACAAGGTTAGATACTGGGAGGAAGTTTTCCACTCAGAGGGTGGCGACGCACTGGAACAGGTTGCCCAAGGAGGTTGTGGATGCCACATCCCTGGAGGCATTCAAGACCAGGCTGGATGGACCTCTGGGCAGCCTGGTCTGGCAGTTGGCGACCCTGCATATGGCGAGGGGGGGGGTTGTTGAAACTGGATGATCACTGTTGTCCTTTTCAACCCAAGCCATACTATGATTCTATGATTCTTACTGTTAATTAATTCCAATTAGCCAGTTGTAAGTGTAATGAGTGAAAGAAATAAACTCTTATTTCTGTGCTCTGTACCCTACTCCTAGGAATGTATCTTTATTGAATGAGTGAAACTGAAATGGGTCATAGCTGGAAAAAAACAAAACCAACTCTTCAAGAAGCTGCGTTTAAAACAGTGAGAAAACAAAATGAATCAAAGTATATTTAACTAAAACTTGCCAGTGGAGAATGAGGACAGTTGTTTTCCATCTTAAATTGCTGCTTAGATGAGGAAAAGGAAGTGAATAGAAGAAAAAGAAGAATCAGTTGCTGAATAGACATGGGTAAATATGAAAACTGAACATCTGGGTAAAATAATGCATCTCAGCCATATGATTTGAAGATTTAAAATAATATTCAAGTCTCATATAGAAGTTTTATTGTAAAACTTAAGGTTAAAAACATTGGCTTTTAAGTAAAAAATATTTCAGGACCTGGTAGGATAGTACTGAACAGAATCTAAATGATTGAAAGAAAAAAAAAATTGCACAGAAGAGAATGGTGATGGTAATATGTCACAGAACACAGAGAAAGGGAAGCAGCAGGGGGTCACTGGGGCTGCTACTGCGTGGTGCGTGGTACATGGGCAACACTTCATCAGTGCTCCCTCAGCTGTTCCTTCTAACCCGGGGGGCAACTGAAGAGCAAGAGCTGATGACAGGAAAAGGAGAGAGGAGAGGGATCCAAGGATGCCGTGTTTGCCTTGTGGCAAACTCCCAGCTTCTTGTGATACAGGGTTTTAGCCACAGCAAAACTCAGCTCCATGCTTTTTCCTCTTCTGTCTGTTTCTTTAGAAAGGGGAAAATAAAACGTGCCCAAGCTGAAGTTGCATCTAGTCATCTGGCCATCTCTAATTATAAACTAAAGATAAATTCTGCTTAATGCCACTGGATTCAAGTAAGCAAGGTTATTTATACAGGTGGTGTGGGGAAGGTTAGGGTACAGCTGTGAAGGAGCAGAGGAGAACAATGGAAGAAAAACTTCATTTCTTTGTGCATTTAAGCCAGAACAAATCACCATGTGTCAGCTTGTTTTACAACCCAGCATTTTGGCTGTTTAGACTTTTAATTAGAACGTCTTTCTCTTAGCATTTTTCTTAGTGGCAATTTTTAAGCAAACAGAAGGTATATTCACCAGGGCAATACAATACGTTAAACAAGCCAACTTGCTGGAAATGTCTTCTGGAAAAAACATAAAGGATCCATGGAGGAAGAACCACTGTCCCAGTTTGCTCCTTTTGGTCCATTTGTTTGGCAGTGGTGCTTCTTTTGGGAAGAGTGAGTAACTTGCAAAGCCAGCAGATTGTAGACAACCTGTTGTGCTTGGAAACAGCCATCTCCTAACTACCACTTAGTCCCAAATACAGTAAGAAAGAAATCACTGCCACCTGGAATCTGGGTCTGTGGGAAGTGAGTAAGTAGTCCACAGTATTTCGGGAAGTCCCCTTATTGATGTCTTTTTGACCAACATGTTAGCGATCTGCTTTGGCACTTAGACAGATGGGATGAAGAGCTATGGGTAGCCTCGACTTTGAAGTATGCAACGAGAACCCAGCTATGACCACAGAAATGCCTGACTGAGGCTGAAAGGGTCAGTGGAGCACTGACTGATGTGGGCTGACTTGGCCTTGTTCCCCTGTAATTCTTCCCTCTATACGTTCCAGGGGCAGTTGTTGTTTCTGGACTTTGCACAGAATGACATTTTCTGAGACTTTTTTTTTTTTTTTTTTAAGGGGGATCAGTAAGATAACATCTGTCAGTAAAGCTCTGATATGCCTGGATGAATGAAGGATGGATCAAGCAGGTCAAAAACCAGAAAAAGTTATGCAGCCTATTAAAGTTGTAATGTGCCGATTACTGTCTTTGGAGGAACTGTACCCAGCTGCATGATATACGGTTGCTCGTTTATAGAGCTTTTCTGCCAAGACTGTAAAGTACCATTGTGAATACCAAGTGGTGTTTGTGTGTGATCTTAACATAACATAAACCACAGCTTTATTGGGGTCCCTCATCAGCTCTTTGCTGGCCATGGTATAAGCCAGAATAGAATTGGAAACTGCACTGTGTGAAGTTTATCCGTGTTTCTCCTGATACTTATTTAGAGAGGGCCATCTCTGTAGCAATTTGGTTAAAGTAAGACATGCTCTTTTATTTTGTACGAGTACCTGAAACCCTCTCCTATAAGCTCATAAAATGTGATTGCATACAAGATGTTGATGGCCTAGGGGAAGTTCTGAACAACTGGGAATCATTACCATGATTTTGCTGCAAAAATGATCCATGATCTGCTGTGCTTTCCAACACTCTTCTCAGAAAGACCAAAGGAACTGCAAGCTTCAGAGCACTACCCTGGAAATCCATGTGTGCACTTACTACTGTGCACAAATGAAGAAACAAGAATCCTTCCCAAACGTGCACAAACTGTTTTGTAAGGGCTCAATGCGTTTGTCGTAATGTCTCATCAGAATGGCTATATATAACAACCTGTACATGGAACTGCTTGCAGAGAGCAGCATTTGAGAACAAATTAGTAAGTTAATACCTCCCTTGACCTGTATCTCATCAAGCTGAATTTTAGAAACCTGTCATTACTAATATGAAGAAGAGGTTAATCCGGTAATGTGCAGTTTTAGAGTGATAGATGAGTCGAAGCACTGGAGCTATTTAGCACAGCATTGTGTGGCACCTTCTCAGCATACGTCTCTGGACTGACAAGGATCCCATGGGGCTGTGAACCTCTCGCCACTCTCTTTGAGTAATGGGACCAAAGTTGGAGGTGAATATAAGCAGCCTTAATTCCGCTCACCCATGCCCTGCTCTGGCATTTTGCCTACGCTATTTTAACTTGGCTTAAAAGGAATTAGC
Organism: Alectoris magna; assembly: GCA_030625065.1. Taxonomy (NCBI): domain Eukaryota; kingdom Metazoa; phylum Chordata; class Aves; order Galliformes; family Phasianidae; genus Alectoris; species Alectoris magna. Next base: position 161,722,872 of record CM060560.1, on the reverse strand, counting down.
CTCATGGTTTCTTACTAGCATGCACCTTAAATCTTTTACATACCCTCTCTGACACCAGCTCTTCAGTTTATAGACAGCTCTTGTCAAAGCGGAGCTGTGTGACTGAATCCCTCGGCTTGTGCTGGAAGATCTCAGCCCAGAGAGTTCTGTGCTTGTTATCTGTACAGCAAGAAGGCGAGAGCGACGCTCCCATGCTGCCACAGGCAGCGTGTATCCCTCCTGACATCAGCGGTGTTGGCGAACAAGCACAGCCCCATTGCCAGGCACACAGCTCAGCACTTTGCTGAGACAGCTTCACAAAACCCTTCCTCTGTGAGATTTGCAACTCTTCACTTGTATTTAATTAAAAAATATGATTAAAAATATTTATAAGTGACACTCACACTGTTCTGTTTCATTCTAGTCCGCTCCTATTCTTGAAGCACATCTTTGCCTGTCTCCCTGATGGGAACAAACACAACTTAAAACCCATTGCAGAAAGCGATAGAGGGAAACACTGCTTTCTCTGCTTGTGCCTGATGCTGACAGCTGCATACAAAATCTCAGGCACTTCTTTTGTGCCCACTTTTAAAGGGTTTAATGAAACATACAGAAACTGACATTTGAAAACCCGTAGCTTTGGCTGTTACTTTGCGATGTCAGTTTGTTTCTTTTTTTCTTTTTCCTTCTCCAAATCACATAACAATAGTTTCCTGCCTTTCCGCATCAAACTTCAGTCAACAAATCACGAAGGCTATCTGCAGATAACAACATCTTTCTGTTCATCGGCCTGTTGTAACAGGTGGGTAGCCAAATAACACCACAGTAACTATGGCAGGTGCAAGTTAGGGGCAGTCTTGGCCCTCTTTGGACATGCAAACACCCATTACCATAAGCATCAGAGCACTTACCGTTAAGGCTACTTGAAACTATCAGCCTTTGTTAGACTGAGCTGCAGGATGAAACAAGAGGCTCAGATCCTTTTGGGGAGAGCAGTCCTATGTTCTGTCCTGATTTATACCGGTCTGAGGGTCAGCGATTATTCATATTCTTCAACTGCATGCAAAGTCAGATAGCATTTCTATAGGATGCAGGAGATTCGGGGAAGGCAGAGATCAGGCATCCCTTCAGAAGGGAAAATGAATACATCCCATTTCATCAAACTGTGCAGATTTGCTATGCTTAGGAAAGAAGTGTAGGACTTTGAGATTGTATTTTTCCCATGGAAAGTAAAGCCCTTATTCTGCAAACTGTAGCGTACTGAAGAACATCATGTATTCCATAGGACTGAATGCTGTGGATACACAGATAGGTAACTGCTCGTGAGATCGGAGATAAAGAGCTCAAAAAAAAAAAAAAAGGAAAAAAAAAAGAAAAAAAAAGAAGACATGGAGATAGTTTTTGAAGTATGTGAGCAAAGTAAGGAGAACAGGAGCGGTGCTTTCATACATCGATCTGGATCTCCGCTTTGCAGATTAATTCCGCGTTTTCACAATCCCTATAAGCAAAAGTTTGGGGGTGGGGGAGAAGGTGGGAGAAGCGGGCTCAGACTGAGGCTTTCCATGCTCCCAGCCGGGGTTAAGCCGCGTGGCGGTGCTCACCCCAAGCCGCGCTCACGTAATCCCCGAATGCCGCGGCTGTGAGCGGGGAAACGGCGCGGGCCGCGGGTGGGCAGGGGCGGGGGGGGGCCGTCCTGGGGTCTCGGAGCGGCGGCATGAGCCTCTCGGGAAGCGCCAGCCAGCGCTTAAGGGCTGATTCTTCTCGGCATATGAATCCCATCGATTTAAGTAGGAGTATTTATCCTTTTTCTCGGCTCCATCCCAGCGTTCGGATGACAGCGCTATTGTCGTCCAAACGTGCAGTCGGCGGCTTTTTATTAAGTGTATATAAATACGACCCAGAGCCGCGTTCAATATTTACGGGGCGAGCGCGCTCTCAGGCGCACGATCCCGGGGAACCCCACGGCTCGGGGAAGGGGGGGCTGCGGCCGCCCAGCGCCTCGTCCGCCTCCCGCCTCGGCCGGGGCTCCCCCCGCCCGCAGCCCCCCCGGGAGCCGCCGTGCCACCCGGCGGGACGCCTCCCCCGTCCCCGCACCGCCCCCTCCTCCCGCCCCCGCCCGCTCCCCCGGGGCGCCGCCGTCACCGCCGGCAGCCGGAGCAGCCGCTGAGCCGAGGGGCGGCGGGGCTTGCCCGCCTCTCCCCCTTCCCATCCCTTCCCTTCCCTCGCCTCTCCCCGGTGCCTATATATAGCTGCCTCTGCCCGAGCCAGCCGGGAGAGCGCTCTGTACCTGCAGGAGACAGAAAAGACAAAATAAGAGCGGAGCGGCGAGGAGCGACTCTCCAGGGCCGGAGCGAGGAAGAGGAGGCGGAGGACGGGCTCGGCGCCGCTGTCCGGTGCCGCCGCCCCCGGTGCCGGCCCTCCCGATCTCCCTTCCACCCCCCGCCCTCCCTGCGCGGCGGCGCGGGGCGCGCATGGCTCAGGCGCTGCCGGGGCCGGGCGCGGAGCCCGACCCCGGCCCCGGCGGCTCGGGCTGCGCGGGAAGGAGAGCTCCGTGCAGGCGGCGGCGCTAGGGGGGGCTACCCGGCATGTGCTGAAGTGCCCCGCAGCAGCCGCACAAGTTGCCGGAGCGGCCGGACGGCGCGGAGAGCCCGCAGCCGCCCCCCTGAGCCCGTCCCATCCCCCCGGCCGGTGCTGCGGGCGATGTGAGCGGCATCGCCCGGGCCTCCCCGGCTCGCTGCCTCCCATGCCTTCGGGGCCCCCTCGGGGGGCGGCGGCCCCTCGGGAGGCGGAGGCGGCGCTGCCGTGATGGCCCTGGAGGAGAAGCGGCCGCCCGTCACCCCCATGATGATCGAGGAGGAGGCAGCCCTGCGCAACGGCAGCCGGGGACTGCCGCCGGGCCCCTGGGCCGAGGCGGCGGGGCCGCGACCCCGCACGACGGAGCGGCACATCGCCGTGCACAAGCGCCTGGTGTTGGGCTTCGCCGTCTCCATCCTGGCGCTGCTGGCCGTGACCATGGTGGCCGTGCTGCTCAGCGTCCGCTTCGAAGAGTGCGGCGCCGCCGCCGACGGACCCCCGCGGGCCGCCAACAACGGGAGCCTGCCGGGACCCGCGGCCGGGCAGCCCCGCGGCCGGGCCGAGCCGCGGGAGGAGGCGCGGGGCGGGGAGGAGGCGGCGGAGCAGCAGCAGGAGGAGGAGGAGGAGGAGGAGGAGTGGCAGCGGCGGCGGCAGCTGCCGCCCTGGGCCCGGCCGCGGCTGCCGCGGCACCTGCGGCCGCTACACTACAACCTGATGCTGAGCGCCTTCATGGAGAACTTCACCTTCTGCGGGGAGGTGAACGTGCAGCTGGAGGTGCGCAACGCCAGCCGCTACATCGTGCTGCACGCCCACCGCATGCACATCGAGGCGGTGCGCGTGGCCGAGGACAAGCTGGCGGGCGCCGTGCGGGTGGCACGGTCCTTCCTGTACCCCCAGACCCAGGTCCTGGTCGTAGTCCTCAACCGCAGCCTGGAGGTGCAGCGGAGTTACAACCTCAAGATCATCTACAACGCGCTCATCGAGAACGAGCTGCTCGGCTTCTTCCGCAGCTCCTACGTCCTGCACGGCGAGCGCAGGTACGGCGGGAGGAGCCCGGCGGGCGGCACGCCTCAGTCCGCGCCCCTCGGCGGCGGCCCGTGCACAACTTCGGGCGGCGCGGGGCGGCGCTAGGACCGGCGGGAGCGGCGCTGCGAGGCGGGGAGGCGCTGAGGGCCGGCGCCCGGAGGGGCGGAGCTGCCGGAGTTGTGCGGGGCCGAACGCGCCGCCCTGCTTCGCTCCTGCGGGCCGGGACGGGAGTGGGGCTCGGGTTAAGAGAAGGCGGTGGTGGCAGCTGGGGCCGAGGGGGCTCCTTCTCTCCCAGTGTAAGCCTTTATCGGTCGGTGCGGCCGAAAGGAAGGCTGAGAATTGGCCAGAAACGTCAGGCAGAAGAAGAACACTCGCCAGTTCAAATCGACAGCCCCTACGTTTGAGCATATTCTTGCTGCTTGTGGTTATTGGCAGTTCTCACCAGTCTGATGATGGAATTGCAAGTGGGATTGAAATTGTCTGAGCCGTTTGTCATTGCAGTGAAATAAAATGAAAATTTGGAAATGCACGGCTGTAGGAAAGGATGCAGATAAAATGCCTTTATCGCATAGGAGTGAGCGAGTGGGGTAATCGGGAGTTTCTGCAGACCTGTGTAGAAATGGGCACGTGGTAAGACACGGCTGCTGACAGCAGGGGGGATAATTCGCTTTGCAAAAGCAACAAGAAGTTGTTTAAGCAGTTGCTGCTCCTGCCTGTCTAAAACTTCCTGTGGAAATAGTTGAGCTGCCAGGTAGCTGCTTCTGCTGTGACGTTTCTTCAAAGTTACTGTTCTGTGCTTCTGTGCTAGTGCTCCAGTTATGATTTTGGGGGGGGGGGGGGGGGGGGGAGGGGAGGAAGTCTGCTTGTTTTCAGAGCCATCAGAAGAGTTTAAGGCACAGGAGTGGAAGGCGGTGGTAAAATGTGCTTCCCACATCTTCGCGTGTCACTTCTGGGATACAAGGCACTTTGCTTGTAATGCACTTGAATATAGTTATATTCAGCAAGATCCTTGCCTTGTATACGGTAGCGTTGTTGTGTTGAAATTGGTGGCGGTTTTTCTTTGCACCAGCTCATGTGTTTCTTTCGGTAAAGTGCTGTTTTTAAAACTGGAATCAGTTCAGGGTTACGGTTTCGTATGTTCAACATGAGCACCGTTTTTCCCCTCGAACTATCAAAAAGTTAAAGAGTCACTGAGATATCAAATAAGTAATGCCCATTCTAAACCACGGAACTTTTTCATTCGAGTGCCCTCTTGCAATTTGCATTTTGATTAGTGGCCCAATTTTAATGTAATTCATATAACCATTTGTAGTCCCGAAACGTGGACCATTTCTCCTATGAGAGACAGCAAGGCTTCTCTCCTGTTCCCAGGGACCTTGATATTCCATCAGAATTTCAGCTTTCAGACATCTTTATATTCGATTAAGATACAGTGACATCGCTGGAGGAGTAGTTGCTGTAAAAGGGTCTAAAACATCGTTTTTCACTTTTGTTGTATGTGAGGAGTGAGTAGTGGGTTAGCTGTGAAGCTTTACAAGCGTAGCAATGCCTTCGCTTCATGATTCTTTTCTTTGTAAAGTTAGTCCATTTACTGTGGTCTTCGTAGGTGGAAGTCATAAATTAGCCTAAAGTGTTCACAGTAGCATGAAGTACTTATTTTCTTACTGCAATCTGTGCTACTTTAATTGAAAGCCGAAATTCAGGTGATAAGCTACAAACTTATTCTTCATTATGTGCTAGAATTTGCTGATTACTGAATCAACAAACATTTAATACAGAGCTCCTGAAGAGTACCTTAGTAATATGCACACATAATTTAAATGAACATCTACCTTGGGCACAAATGAAAAAGAGAAGAGAATCTGATATTATTCAGACAAAACAAACAGACATATTCTTCCATCTTATCACTACTAAGATGTCAAAATAGATAGCTTGTTGAGGAAACACACGTCTTCCTTTAACAGATGAGGTGGAATTAAAATACCTGCAAATTACTGCCGTGGGTATGCTGAGCAGACAGGCTGCAAGGCTGTGATTCCCAGAAGTACAACTTTTTGTGGTGATATGCTTGGGAATCGGAGATAAAAATGTCAGTGCCCAGAGAAGGGTCTAGAAGATGAATTACTCAACCTGCTCTTTGTTTTTGGTGTGGGGTGGAAGTTTTGCTTGTTGTTCTTCCTAACGCTTAGGGGAATTGATGAGAATCATAGAATGGCCTGGGTTGAAAAGGACCACAAAGATCATCTAGTTTTAACTCCCCTGCTATGTGCAGGGTCACCAGCCACTAGACCTGGCTGCCCAGAGCCACATCCAGCCTGGCCTTGAAGCATAGACTATTTTATTTTAAGCCGTTTAGTCTTTGGGAAGAAGTTTTAAGCTTTCTGCTTGTTTTACTTTATGGCACAATAAGCAAATCGATATTTGATAGTAATGCATGTGTTATAAACACCACTGTTATTGGTAGCTGGTGTATTTTTAGTATGGAATATCGACCATCTGGTGTTTGCCCAGTTACGTCTATGTGGATGTTATCTATTCCTCTGTGTGAATACAGAGGATGCAGAGTTCACCGGGTTTTGTCACTGGTGAAGAGAGTGTTTCAATGGCTTAACAAGACTGCAGATAGGTCACCCAAAAAGTGGGGAAAATGCTCCCTTTTTTTTAGAGGGTGTCAGCATGTATACAGTATTCCCTATTTATGCATTTACATGGATATCTGAGCTCATTAAAATTGTTAATTGCAGCTGAAAGTCCCTCATTCTGGCTTTATTAATAACAGGCCAGTACAGGTTTCCAAGCTCACTTGAAGCTACTGTTGGTGTCTATAGCTCTTCAGCATGTGTCTGGAATGCGGAATCAGGACCACTTGAAATACTTTGTGTATAAATTAAGTTGCTTTGCTTCATTTAATTGACTGATTTGGCTTTGTTGCACTAGTGCAAATCCACTGATAATACTGGAGTTTTCCTGGATTAACACTGGAGTACCTGGCACCAACTTTTTACCTTGTATTGAACAACCTTATTCAGAATTACGGTGCAACTAATCCATGTTTTATAGTGAGGCAAGACAAATGCAGTGTGATGAATTCCTTCAGTAATGATTTGCCTAATAAGGCTTCTTGTTTTAGAAAAAAAAAAAAAAAAACAACCAAGCACCAATGGTAAAACCTTCAGTTGTGGAAAAAAATATATGTATTTTTTAAATAGTTTTACGAAAGAGGCGATCATTTCACCTAAAAACGTGTATCTGGTTCTGTTGGGCACTGATACTCTATAGCGAGATAAATGCAACATTTCAAAAAGTTTTCTTCATTAATTTTATAAAGTGATACTAAAAATATTTCTAAAACCCAAGAAGTTTTAGAAAAAAATAACTATCCTTAAAGGTTTCCTGATTATTTATTTACTTACATTTCTTTCTCAGGGTTTGAGAGCATCAGATATTACAGAATACGATGTGATACCATTATTTGTACTGTAGAATAATGCTTGTGGACTGATGAATAATGAGTGCCACCATTTTCATTTTATCAAATGTATCCACCTGCCCTCTTCCTCCAGAGTAGTAATAGATGATTATTCAGCCTCTAAAATTGTGGCAAATGTTTACCAGCTATCTGAAATTGCATGGTGATTTCCACTGATGGAATCTTGAAAATTGAGACACGATTCAATACTTCTCCAAAAGCCTTCATGCTTAGTTATGTAGTTTAGCTGTAGTCATTTTCTTGCCCTGTGTGCCTCAGAAAATATTCCTATTGAACTCTACAGTTCATCCTTTTAAATGCAGCTCCCTTCTGCAGAGCGATCATCATATGTAGGGTTTTCTCCGAATGGTGTAAATCTGGAGAAAGTGTCTACTTGCAAAGGTTCCTCTTCAGTATCTGCATTAAGATCTGCTTAGTTCCCAAGAAAATGGTCACTGTTACTACAAATAATTTTATTGTAATAGAATTGAACTAAAGCTTTCCCATTTTATACAATGGCTTAATAAGTGTCTTCTTCAGAAATCTTTGAATATTTTGACATGTGAACTGATATGTATTTGTTCTCTATAAAATACACCACATAAGAAAAGCACATGTAGAAAAAAGGTAAACTACTTTTGCAAAGGTCCCTGAATGGTTATTTTGGGGGGGGGAGGGGGGGGGGAGGTTCTGGTTTTTTGTTTTTTTTTTTGGACTATATGCCGTAGCAATCCTGCTGTATTGTAGCACAGTGTGTCTCAGACCTATGCCACTTGCAAAGAAGTAATCAGCAGTGGAAAGCAACGACCCCCCTGAGTACACAGTGTGGGTCTAAGTTCTAATGTCCAGAGAAAGGCAGAGTGTGCTGTCAATGCCTCAGGGCAGAGTGAGCTCCCCAAAGGCTACTAAATCCTGGCTTTAACTGAGGCTGTGCTTGCTTATGACTGATATTGGCCAACTTTTTTCACATATAGAACAAAACTTCCGTGAGATCGTGAAACCATATAGAAAGCAAGGGATTATTTAACATCAGTGCGATGCCAGCAAATTTGTACAAAATTTATAGGCCATTACTTTGTATTGATTGTGTTACAGTACAGGTAGTAAAAATTCACATCAAGAAAGAAAGGCCACAATGATAAAGCAGCGTTCAACGCTGTCTACTTGTACTGTTACGTTTGTTGTTGTTAAACCACAAGAGTCAAGCAATGTCTTATTTACTATGCCCATGAATAGAGTGCTGGTCACAGTCAGTAACTGCTGTGTTGGCTTTTGTTTGCTTCTTTTCCAGGTTTCTTGGTGTTACGCAGTTCTCTCCTACTCATGCCAGAAAAGCCTTTCCTTGCTTTGATGAGCCCATCTACAAGGCCACTTTCAAAATCAGCATCAAGCATCAAGCAACTTATATATCTTTGTCCAACATGCCAGTCGAAACTTCTGTTTTTGAAGAAGACGGATGGGTTACAGATCACTTTTCACAAACCCCTCTCATGTCCACATATTACCTTGCTTGGGCAGTGTGCAATTTTACCTACCGGGAAACCATCACCAAGAGTGGAGTAGTTGTAAGTATTTCTGATGTTGTACCAGACACGTTTTGCTACTTTGTAAATCTTTGGTTTTTTTTTGCAAGGGATCATGGCATCAAGTACTTAAAGAATTTTCTTGCTTAGCATTTCTAAAAGTTGCCGGCTCATTCAATGATAGTGTGCATTGTTTGGAGCATTTTGTAAAAGTTTACTCCTTTTTTTTTTTTTTTTTTTTTTTTTTTCTCCCCAATACTTTTTAAATTGTTAAGCTTAGAAGGTTTTGCTGCATGATGGAATTTTAAACTTTCAGGTGTCCTTTTCAATTCACTTTTATTTTCTTCGGATGTTTTCTCTTGCTTGTCCTACAGCCTATTCAATACCAGTGTTTGTGGTACAGTAATAGTGGAAGGGTTTGTAGTCTCCTTCTTTTAGTACTGACATTCCCTGTAGTGTGCTGCGTGCTAGCTTAAGGCTGCTTAAGTATTTCATCTTAGAACTTGTTTAGAAGCAGGACTTTATGTCCCATCAGCTTCCATGGAGTGGAGTTCCATGTTGGTGGAAGCACTGACTTTCTGGAGCTGTTGCTTCAAGTTCAGCGTTATTCCAGCAGTTATGCTGTGGAGGGGGGGGAAAAAAAAAAAGGGAAATCCTTTATTTATGTCAGTTTTGTTTTTGTTTACAAATATCAAGCACAGAACTGTATAACAAGCCAAAACATACATGAGAAATGCTGTCAGCTTAATAGAATATTTCACAGTGCTGTCATCTTGATTTTTCAGGTGTACGTTCAGAGAAACACTTCCTTTTCAGTTTCTGTGAATAACAAAATTGATCTACTTTTGGAAGCTGAGGGCTAGGCTGGAGTTCTAGCTGTGTGCCTGAGCAAAGTGCATTTTTACCTTTATGCTTCTACAAATGCTCAATTACTTGTGCTGTAGTTTGGTGGCATAAGGAAGAACCGCCTGCCTACTTTCTGCTGTTGGTCAAGGGATGGGATGTCTCCATAATCACTTTTAGCAAGTCTGAGCATTGAGCTGCTGCAGAGGGAGCTGATCCACCTTCTCTCAGCCAAAAGTTTTTGTCACTTTCTTGTGCCAGCGCTCACCTCTGCACAGCCCTATGCAGTTCTGAGAACTGACCTGAAAAGATAAATGAAAATGTGTGAATGTGTTTTCAGGCAGATCAGTTCTTTGATCCATCTTTTTGTGTGACTGCCTGAGACCTAGTAAGGGTTCAAGGCTGTGCTGACGATGAAGAAGTGTAGACCCAGCCCTCTCTGTTGGTGGCCCTTACTTGGGTCATACTGAAGTCATGAGGTAATTAGTCATCACTCTTGTGTTGTGTTTTTTTTTTTTTTTTTTGTTTTGTTTTGTTTTTGGCACTGGAACTGTTGGGGAAGACACTGGAAAGGCTTCCATTCCCCTTCAGCTTTATCATTTAATGGCCAACAGACCTATGACGCTGTCCTTTGGCTCCACTGAAGGGAAGGAAGAAACATGGCTAGGACATGGCTCTCTGAGATGATTTCCCCTAAGGAATGTAATGATGTTGGAAATTTTGAGCCTGTGTTTACGTTACCACTGGTTACCTGTGATGGCTGCGAGATGTGTAGCTCAATGTTACCAAAAGAGAAAAGCTCGTAGTCCTGCTGCTTCTGGCTGGGACCAGCTGCTCCTCCCTGTGCAACAGCTCTGTGCTATGGGGCTAACTGAATCATTAGTTGAGCTGATTTCACTTACTAGCTTGAAAAATGAAACCTCTCTCTCTCTCTCTCTCTCTTTATTTTTTATTTTTGGCAAGAATGTTTCTCTGCTAGTTCAGTGAGTTGAGTTAATTTAGAAAAGGATTGCGTAAGTGCCCATGCAAAAAAGTAAGAAGGGAGAATGGTGGAGCTGATGCCTAGTTCTTAGTGCTTCTACCTTAAGATTGATTGTCTGTAGAAGAAACATTGCTCTTGGAATGAGTAATTGGTTGCCTCCGTCTGTTGTAATAGTTGCAAGACTGACCTAAGGCTGAGATTTCAGGCCATTTCTTTCTCCTTATCAATCAGTACTGAAACAGACTTCTATCCAGGTTGGAGTTGATGATCTTCATTGTAATGTTTCTTCATTGTAATCCTTCCAGGTGAAGGATTTGGTCTTAAGCTCAGAACGATGTCATATTTTTCTGCTTCAGCAAACAACAGTTACTTGTGTTTTTCCTGTAACTCCTCTAAGATTGAAGTTTTTTATATATACTGTAGTAACTGTCTCATGTTCCTTGTGCTCTAATACAACGTATTATTTGCAAGTTCAGCATGCATAATACTCCTGTATTATCTCTGACATGTCCTCTACACATCTAAAAAAAGCAGTTGTAAGCTGTTCAACTTTCAGCATCAGTGTAAACAAATATGTGTAACATGGAGAATGAACTTCAGGATCATCAATATGAAAGATGCAGCCCATTTATTTCCTCTTTCTTTTCTTATAGTGTTCACAACTCATAACTTGTAAACTTAGCTGCTTGAGTATGTTTGATATCTTGAAGATGGAGGCATACTCATGTGATATGGACAGTAACTATTGCTTTCTGCCATTCTCAAAGAGAGCATCCAAGTATTTATTTCATGAGATTTCTTGGCTACAGTGGTCTGTTATGTTTGAGTCTCTTGCTCAGCACATGTAGGATATAAAGATGTTTACTTCACAACCTCGAGTGTACCACCATACAGAGCTTTGCTGGCAGTTGCTGCAAATTGGTAGGTAATTTTTGGCAAAGACCTGAAGACTAAAAGCCTGCATATATTGTGATAATCTCATATCCTGTAAGATTGTTCAGATTTGTTGAAAGAATACCTTATGTGTTAACGTACGGTAAACAGTTTAGAGCTGGCTTTGTTCATATGAATTGGTGAAGTAAGCCATTATTTTATAGCTTTTATACTGTAACTCCAGGAGTCTGCGTCTATTATCTAGGTAAATTTTTGAAATTTGACCTCCTGGCACAGGCAAGTCTAAACTTCTTGGATCCCTCTGAAGCTGTTTAGTCACTAAAATTTATTTGTTCCTATATTCTTGGCAAGTGAACATAAATGTATGACAAAACAAAGTTAACTTCTAGAAATAAGTGAATCTTGAGGAAAATTAAGCTAACATCTATGATGAAACATTTCGATGGGTATTGATTTGGATGGTCATAGCCACAGGATTGTGGTCAGTGACCCTCCAGGTAGAGGTCGGTCGTGAATGATATCCCCCAGACACACTGTGGGACCTGTGCTCTTCAAGATCCTTATCAATAGCATAGGCAGTGGAATCAAGTGCACCATCAGCAAGTTTGCTGATGACACCAACCTGATGGGTGCAGCTGACACAACAGAAGGAAAGGATGCCATCCAGAGGGACCTGGACAGGCTCAAAAAATGGGCACTTGAAAATCCGAGGTTTAATAAGACCAAGTGTAAGGTGTTGCACTTGGGTCGAGGCAATTCCAGATATGAGTGCAGACTGGGAGAAGAACACATGGTGAGTATCCCTGCAGAGAAGGGCTTGTGGGTCTTGATGGACAAAAAGCTGGACATGAGACAGCAGTGTGCTCTTGCAGTCTGGGAGGCCAACAGTATCCTGGGCTGCATCAAGAGAGGGGTGGCAAGCAAGGAGAGGGAGGTGATGGTCCACCTCTACTCTGCCCTTCTGAGGCCCCATGTGGAGTATTGCACCCAGGTCTGGGACCCTGGGCACAGTAAGGGTGTGGAGCTCTTGGAACAGGTCCAGAGAAGGGCACAGGGATAATCAAGTAACTGAAGTACCTCTTCTATGAAGAGAGGTTGAGGGAGTTGGACTTATTTAGCTTGGTGAAAAGAAGGTTCCAGGGAGATCTCATTGCAGCCTTCCAGTAGCTGTAGGGAGCTTACAAGCAGGAAAGGGACAAACTTCTTACATGATCTGATAGGACAAGGGGGAATGACTTTGGGCTAGAAGAGGGGAGGTTTAGGTTAGATGTTAGGAATAATTTTTTTGGCCAGAAGGTAGCAAGGCACTAGAACAGGTTGCTCCAAGAGGTTGTGGATGTCCCCATCCCTGGAGGTGTTCAAGACCAGGGTGGATGGGGTCCTGGACAGCCAGATCTAGTAGTTGGCAATCCTGCCTATGGCAGGGGGATTAGAACTGGATGAGAGGTACCCTCCAATCTAAAGCACTCTATGATTAAAGGGCCTTTCTTAAATTAATGGGATGTATATTATTTAATAGATCTCTGAAAGAGTTCAGCTTCTGTGTACTTTTGTTTTTGTGCTTTCACGAACTTGATTTTGGTTCTCAGAATGTTTAGAGAGGCTCAGGGAAAGTAACCTTTCAGATTTTGACAGTACTCGAATGCTTAAAATCTCCTCTCTGTCCTGGGTGACCACTCATAGCAAATTGCTATGGTCAAGGGTAGATAAATTTTCTAAGGAGTAAACAAAACTGAGTTTAAAAACAGGTTTGTTCTTAAATGATTAACTTTTAGCTATTCAGTTTTTCTCAAAGAATGGCATTGACCTCAAAATTAAAATTAATCCATGCATGAGATTCAAATACATACCAAGTTAAAAGTAGAAACTGACTTGGAAAACTGAGCTAGCCAATCAAATAATAATATTGATATATCCTATTTTATTCTTGCAGACATGAAGACGTTGTACATTTCATACACTACAATTGATATGAAAGAAGAATTAAGACAAGTAGTGCTTTTGTAGGAGCACAGTTCAGTGGCTGTGAATGATTCGCATAACTCTTTAGTCTGTATGGGTCTGATCAGAATCCCTTCCAGAGCAGGTAATTTAAGAGCAGAATTGCCTTCTTATGTGCATTACAAGAGTATAATTTGTTGCTCAGATTCATCTGGGATTACAGGGAATGATTCAAATAATTGATAATGCCTTTGTGTTTGAGCGCAGCTTGATTCCTCTAGAAGAGACTGTGGAGCAGATATCTGTGCTGCTGTGAACTAGGGAGCAGAGCAGTCCTACCAGGGTGCTTCCTGAGGTAACGTTATGTTGAGGGAGCAGGGACATCCTTAGGAGCAGGTTTAGCTGATCTCTGTATGGCTTTGTGCTGCTGCACTGCAGCTGTGCCAGCTGTAGTCAGTGAAATTCATGGAATCTGTGTATTGTCATTTTTGCACAGTAAAATAATCCCAAAGAATTCACATACCTTCACATGCTTGCTGGCTTTTACTCATATATTGTATTTCCTTATCATATCTCATACGCATGTTCTTTGTCAGTAATTTTTAAAAGCAAAATATTGCTGGTTATATTGTAATATCTGTCATACCACCTCTGTGTCTCTTTTCTTCTTTGTTGTCTCTATTTGTCTTTCCCATTCATCAGGCCTTAGCCTCATTTTTCCCCTATCTGGATTGGTATTTACTCTACTTCATGTTTAGCAGTGCTTCTATTCTTCAAACCCTCTGTTTCTCATTGTTCCTTTGTCAGGTGGACATGGAAACTTACTATCTCCTTCACCTCTGTCTCAGGTTATTTTTCTTCCTTGCTTTTTTCCCTGCTTATTCTTTCAGTTAGTAGAAGGAGTGAATGCTCAGGGACAGAGTCTATCAGTGGAGATGAATGCGTTGCTGGGAAGAGATGTTTCAGGGAGATTCATCTTCCATCATTCTCTCGGTGTGGATGGGATGTGGAGATAACTACAGAAATGAAGAAACAACTTGCCGCTAAAAAGTATATGACTCTTGTCAGGGCAAATATCTGCTAGAAGAGGGAAGTGTGTGGAAGGGAGTGGTTTCAGAAAAAGTAAGGCCTCATCTGGAGTACTGTGTCCAGTTCTGGGCTCCCCAGTATAAAAAAGACAGGGATCTCTTGGAAAGAGTCCAGCGGAGGGCCACAAAGATGGTAAAAGGCCTGGAGCATCTCCCCTGTGAGGAACGACTAAGTGAACTGGGTCTGTTTAGCCTTGAGAAAAGAAGGCTGAGAGGGGATTTGGTCCAGGTTTATAAATACCTGAGGTGTGGGGGCCATAGTGGTGAGGCTGGACTCTTTTCAGTAGTGCGTGGGGACAGGACAAGGGGAAATGGGATGAAGCTAGGGCATAGGAAGTTCTGCATGAATGTGCGCAAGAACTTCTTTACGGTGAGGGTGACGGAGCACTGGAACAGGCTGCCCAGGGGGGTTGTGGAGTCTCCTTCTCTGGAGATATTCAAGACCTGCCTGGACGCCTACCTGTGTGACCTAGTGTAGGGAACCTGCTTTGGCAGGGGGGTTGGACTCGATGATCTCTGGAGGTCCCTTCCAACCCCTACAATTCTGTGATTCTGTGAAGTTCTGGATGAACAGGTTAGAAGAACGTTGCAGGCAGTGCTGGAGCTGATGAGAATGAGGAATAGTAGTAGAAAGCAGCTAGCTGACAACCTGGTGATGAGTGGGAGTAAGAATGCTGGTGGAGTACAGTGCTGTAAGAATTTTGTGTGGTTTCTCTTTGGCTACTCATACTCCTGTTCCAAAATGGTGGCAGTGTGAACTGCAGGACTGGCAGCATGTTGGGCAACCCAGAGCTTGGTCAGCTGTGTGGGGCAAGACCTTCACTGGGTATCTGAATCCATACATGTTACATCTTAAGGAAAGCTCTAGTGCTGGGTGGGTGTTGGTTTTAGTTTTATTAAACATTACTGCATAGTCATCAGGGCTGAGTAATTTGTCATGATATAGAGAAAGACCTTGAGGCTAAGAAAGATCTTATGAAAAGAGTTATACCACAATAAGGGTAACCGTTATTGCACTGCTGTTATTTTGTTATTACTTTTTCTGAGACATAATCAGAGATCATAAGCTTCGGGTTACTAAAGATCTTAATTCTGTACTTTTGTATAGCTTAGTCTTATCCTGACCAGGTAGAAGGAGCTGTGAAAAATCTGGCTAAAGGAAAATAAGGTAATTACTGCTTTCATAGTGCTAACTAGCTTGCAGAGAGCTTGAATCAATGTCCCTGCCCTGAATTCTGTAAGGCTTGTGTTTGGGGGTCTCCCTCGATTTGGCTTGGCATCACACAAATACAGAGAGAGATCTTAAAATGGGATCAGTGCGCTGATAGTCACTCTATTCTGCAGATGTAAAAAGTCCTTTTTACCTGGGAAGGGCTAGTGAATGGCATTGCATCAGTAGATGTAGGTCACAGTCAGCCAGCATCACACAGGAGTTGTTAGTTTAGGTTCAGCTCCATGTGACCGTGGCTCTGTACTCGTGCTTATGTCAGGAGGACTGGAAGCACAGTCATGCTTATGACCATTCATGAGATGCTGGAGTGCTAGGCTGAGCATTTCCTCATCTGCAGTGCAGTTTGCCTGCAGTCTGGGTGATCGGTCTGACGAGACTGAAGAGCTGACTTTCATTAATAGTTGGGAAAAAAATAATAAAATCAGGTTGAACAACTGTTCAGAATAACTTTCTCCCCAGTGGATTCTGTCATTTGTTAGATGCTAAAAAAAAAACAACCTATCAGTTCTCTCTAAAATAAATTCATGCTTATTGTACATCCTAGCCTGTAGATTTTAGCATATAATTATGCATTTGAAAAATGTATTAATGTTTGTATGTAATAGCAATAATGACCTCAAGTCCAGGCATTTTCTGTCAGTTAATGACTGCCTGGGTTAAAGGCCTGAGGCTCTGCCTTAGGCCCTTTCTTCTGCTGCTGGTTATTAACTGCCAGCAAATAGTCTCTCCATCAGTTATTATTTATTAATCAGTATTGATGTAATTATACACCAGATAGTTCTTTGCGAATGAGCAAATTGGTTACAGCAGACTGATTTAGCTATCAAAAGTAGAATTATTCCTCAATTAAAATTAAGTTTTCTTCCTCTGCAGCCTGAGTTTTGCCTGGCTTCAGAGTTCAGCCTTACTTTTGGAACCTACCTATATGTAAAAAGTAACTTTTGTTAGCCCGCCGCTCACCACTGGGAGGCCACACATGTATCTGATAAACAGATAGCAGCTAATGCAGAAAGCACCGGACATATTTTTAAGCTTGATGCTGACTTTCAGCATTTAATCTTTGTATGTCCTGAAATGCTGCTGTCATAGTGATATGATGATGCTCATTCTTTTTTCTTTGTCACAACTGATGTCCTACCCTTGCAGCCCCCAAATAGCTTTCATCAACAGTTAAAAAAAACAACAATAACAACGACAACAACAAAAACAAACAGAAAAAAAGTAAAGCATGCCACAAAGAATGTGTTTGGAGGTAGCAGGATTGAGCTAGAAAAACAAACAAATGTGATCAGATTCATTGTGCTTTCTTTTGCTTGTATGAAATTTTCTCTGTAGTAACATCCGTAATGTTAGGTTCTGCACACGCTTTTCTTCTCAGTTCTGTGCTTATTATTGCGAATTGTTTTAGTTAGGTGGGAAGCTCTAATACATTAGTAATCCACAGAAATGGTAGCCTTTCCAGGTTCATCACATCAATATTTGTTTGCCTATTCTGCTTCTTGTATATTGAAAATGACTCTTTGTTTATTAATTTTTAAATACTGTAGCTACAAAATATGCCGCAAACAAACAAAAACCTATGCAATCAGCATCCATGCTAAACTGAATATGCCAGGCAATCTGTTAAAAACATAAATTGCAAACTTGCAGTCCATTGTTATTGATTTCTGGTGAATTTGCAAGTCGAATGCCCTAGGAAAATACTGTGTATGTATTGTGCTTACTGCTTTAAAAAAATACTCATGGTCAGCACTTGTAGTACATGCAATATTTAAATGTGATATTTATTTCATTAACAAACTCAGCTACACTCTACAAATAATATTATGGAGTTGCAAAGCTTATGTTTGGAAATGTGTTTTTTTTTTGTTTTTTTTTTTTTTGTTTTTGCAAAGAAGATCAAGTATCTTGTGGTAGTGATGTACTTCATATGTACAGCAAGAAGACTTAATTGAAGAGCACAAATTAGTTTCTTAATTCATGGCTAATTCATAGTCTCGCAGTAACAAGGAGAGGAAGGAGGCGTAGCTCACGTGATTGCTCTTGTGACAGGCATCAGCCCAGGAGCTTGATTGCAGTTCAGTACCTTCAAGAGCATTGCTTTATCTAGGCTGTTCTGTTCTGGCTAACGGAAAGAAATGTTGAGGACTGTTGGTACTTTCCACTCCTGCCACTTGCTTATGGGAGTAGTTCAGAGTTTCTGCAATTCCTTACATTTCCCATGTTGTAAGCAGGGGAAGCAAGGAGGTGGGGCAGGAAAGACCATTTTCTTTTCATGTCCTAATGAGCATGTGCTTGGTAGCATGTACTGTGTGAAGTCTGAGCACTCTAGCTGTGCTCTGCTCTGTATGAGTTTTTTCATGTTTTGTTATGCCTATTATATTCTGCTGTCATATCTGTGACTTCATTAACTTATTAATTAAGGTCTCTGTCCTTGTCATCAGTATGAATTCTTCTTCTGACATCCATCAAAGCAGTAAGACTCTGTTAGCACGTTGCTCTGAGAGTCATCCTCTTTCTAGAGAAGCAAAAACGAAGGTCCAGGTAATCTGTAGGATCTCACTGCAGGGCAGCATAAAGGTGCATGGATTTCAGCCTCAGCCTGAGCATCTGTCAGTCAAGCCAGTGTTATCCCTTATACCCACCATAGTAGCTGCTCTCTGGAGTGAAAATGGATTACTGAGGCAGGTGTCTTAGTTGACATCTAGTTGAGTGACAGATACAGCATTTGTGAAGGAGGAGAGTGATGTGTACTTTTATTTATTTATAGACCAGACTCTCCTCCAGGGTTTAGCTAAAGTTTTAAATGTATTTTTTTCATATAGAAACCAGAAATTTAGCCTGTTTATTTCCAGTTTTTATAGCCAGTGGTGGGAAAATAACCACTCATTTCAGAGATTGATAACTCTTGCCAGTCTAACCCCTAATTTTCTGACAGTCAAGTATCTGCAACATTTACTTTCTAGGTTTGCCTTTTACCTGACTCTCTTTTTTTTTTTTTTTCTTTTTCTTTTCTTTTTTTTTTTGGTGCTAGGAAACTTCTTCAAAGGTCATCTTTGTTCGCTCCCCCGTCACTCCCCCCCCTCCCCCCCCTCCCTTTCCTGGAGTGTGGGAAAATCTCTCCGGTTTGTGATGTTATGCTCATAGAGGATCCAGTCAGTATATTTGATTTTTACATAAAGGTGTCCATAGCATTAACAGAACTTTTTGATTCTTCCAGTTGGGTGCTTTGACGCTTCAGGTAGAAGATTTTTAGCAGATGCCACAGTGGCAAGGCTTCATAGTGAGCGCAGAGTTGGAGCAGACTGGCTGCAGTAGTTTGTGTTTTTTTTTTTCCCCTGCTACTTTCTAAGGGAGCCATTTGCATGTGCTGAGCTCTGCCATTGTGGGAATAGCTGTGGTGACTCCTGCCTGCCTTGTAGATGGTTGTTTTTATTCTAGAATCTATTACATCTTGTGGTGGCTGCTGAATTGCTAGAGTACAGCACGCAGCCCCTTCCCCTGGCACTCTTCTTGAGCAGTGGGATGAGGACAGGTGGCAGAGAACCAGCTGCATTGGCTTGGTTCCACCAAATGATGCCCTTAGGAAATCCTCAATTGCTCCTTTCTGGCTGCTCTGTGCTTTCTGGCTGCTCTGAGACATAGCAAGAGCAGTGAGAGATGAGAACTGAGTCCGTTATCTTCTTACTTGGAACAGCATAATTTGAAAGCAGATTATGTTTCTCTTTGAAGGCTAAATGACCTAATGTGTATTAAAAAAGTTATCCCACAGTGGATTATCCTGAAAAATATTTAGCGACACGTTTTGTTTAACAGCATGCAGCAGAGCTGTATGGCTGTTTAGGACAGGACATGAAGGCTAATGCATTATTTGAAATGACTGCAGGTAGGGAGGGCCTAAGAGGCAAAAGGTAGTTATTAGCATTCATGGGGCACCTCTGGGAGTGCCAGCACTTTCTCCCCTTCCATCCCCCTTTCCCAAGAGCAGTGAGTAGTTTGGTAGTCACAAGTCACAGCAGCTTGCAACCTCAATTACAACTGGTCTCCCTAGGACAGCAAGCAATGCCTCGGTTAGTAAAGATTAAAGAAGGGAATAAAAGGTGGAAGAGGAAGAAAGGAAGCGGATTCCTATGGAACGCTATCAAAAAAGAAGTATGCTTACGGAATCATTTGCATGCTTCTTGTTTCTTGTAGTTCTCCATTCCTCTGGCTAATTAGATCACAGTTCATGGTTGAACAGCAGTAGATCATGCTGAGTTTTTTGCCGAAGATTGTTCTTATATGCTAAATATTTGATAATGTTGTTTTGCAGTAAATTCATTGTTTCCTTTTAAATACCGTAGGGGAAAAACAAGGAGACTTATCTATACATGGTGAGAAAATTTTATAGTTTTCTTTTTTGGTCTTACCTGAATAATTCAGATAGAAGCCTATGTTTGTGGGAACGTAACATGTACTGCTTCATGTAAAGTTGTATGTATGAGTGTATATACGTTCACGAAACAAATAGTTACACTTTTGCCTGCTGGTGCTGTCAGAATTTTTTTTTTCCCCCCGATAAAGGAATAATTTTCCTTGTCTTAATGCAGTTTTACAAATTGAATTCTGATGATGGAAAGTGAATGATGCCCAGCCTTGGTTTTCCTTTCTTCATTAATCTTTACATTTTATTCCTTGGGACCTCCATGTGTTTAAAATGTGTCAAGAATGCAGTTCTAGAGCAAGATAACAGAGGACTTGCAAATACTATCTGGTATGTTTCAGACTGTGGAACTTTTACTGGATACTATTTTGAAATGGGCGCCAGCAAAGGTAATAGTTGCTGACTGCCTGAATTTCCAAGTCTTCCTGTGATCTATGCTCGGGTTGTGTGAAACTTGTGTTCATGCATACATTTGTTACCTACTTTCAAAGACATTTCTCAAATTCTCTGAAGTTTGGTTAGTGTTCCCCATGGGGCTGTGGTCATAGTAGTATGCTTTATTGGGATAAGCTGTTTTACCCCTCACAAAACGTGGAATACTATTTGCTTTTTTGCTTAGTTTAAAAATACCAAACAGGCAGAATAAAAACAAATAAAAAAGAAATAAGATTAAAAAAAAAAAAAAGTAAAAAGAAAAAACAATAAAACAAACCCACCAACATTTAACATTTATTCATTTCCTTACATCTGTCTGTTATATGGCTTGTGATGATCCACAGAGAATTATTTTGGATTGATATGGGATGTATTATGTAAGTTGTCTGCCAAGTGAAATTGCGTTGACTTCTGGCATGAGAAATCTCTAAGGCATAAAGAGGAGATGAGGTGGTAGCTTGGAGTTAAGAACCTAGTATGAACCTTTTCAGAACTTCAGTGGATAGCATGACAAGACTTGAAAAAGTGAAAAAGGATAAAGAAAGCCTATTCTGAGAAAGCAAGGAGTCTCAAGCCTTCTCAGCTTCTCTGAAAGGATTGCAAAACACCTAACTAGCTTGTACCTAAGAGCTGCTTGAGCAGCAGAAAAAATTCAGAGAAAGCACAATTTAGGTATGGAAATGAAGATTTGTAATTTGTGTGGTTACAATAGGGCATATTATTAACACTTGTCTTTACTACAAAATACTTTGATGAGTCACACATGACTGGAAATGATTATGCTACCATGGAGTACTGTGAGGATAAAAAGGATCAGTGAATCACAGTGCAGCTGGTAGAGTTGCATAGTTTCATAGTTCTGTTATTCAGGGGTTGATGGGTGAGAAGAAATATCTTGAGTACTGTTTTGTACATTCACATGTGCTTCGGCAGCATTTGACGTATTTAAATATGTTCAATTATTCAGTCTACTCTGTAATTGAAGTCAACAGTACCTTGCAATATCTATGTGAGGAAGTCCGGAAAGGAACAAAACTAATTTCTTTAGAAAACTGATCTGCTCTGAAAAATGCTTCTTCTCAAATTGACAGGATATTTATTAATGCAGGGGTGTTTTCATAAAACTGAATTACTGTAACAGTTAGGGTGAACATTTACAAGTTTCAGCTAATCTTGGACGGGCTCTCCTCTACCGTCTAACCCTTTACCACAGATTTTCACTTGCTTGTCTTTTTTCTTCTGTGGCTGCCTTGTAGTATCTAGTCACTTCAGCTTCTCTGACCTTCGAGTCCAAGTACTCCTGTGTTTTCCACAAAGTAGAACAAGTTCAAGTAGCGTTGCTGAACCTTAGGTTGCAGATTCATGCTGTATGTAACGCAATGAGGAATTGTTGTTCTTACCTTACCCTGCACACTTCTGTTGTATAGTTTGTATTGGATCTAATGATCAGTGGCTGAACAGTGAGGTTGTTCAGTTCCATAACCCAAAGGGAACTAGCCATAAAATTTGATAACCTTTTGACTTAACCCCCAGTGTGTAGGTAGCCCATAGACCAACTTGGGAAGAAGAGGTGGAAATGCGTGAATGTCTTTTTTAGTGATATGCTGTCATAACTGGCGAGTAATTGCAACATAAAACTACTTATACAGTTATTTGGGGAATCTGACTTGACGTTCCATCCTTTCACATTCAGGCTGCTCTTGTTATTGAAGTCAGGAAGTTAGCGCTAGATGCTTTGTATGTGTTCAATATAAGCGAGACCCTCCAGAGGAGTGAGGTGCTTCTTCCACTTTCTTTGCTTGTACCTCGCTTTCCTGTTTGTTAAGAGCCCACTACAGTTTTCTGGAGTATAGTTGCCTTGGTCTTGGTAGCTGGGGAAAAAAAACAACTTAGTATTCTTCACTTCAAAGAGGTATTGTGCAAGTGTCCACAGACAGAGCTGGCCTTCAAGTCATGTATTAGATCACACAGGTTGTTTTCAGTCTTTTCAAAAACATGGCTATTTTAAAAAGAGCTACAAAGGGTTGTATTTTGTCATGCTTTGTGTGGAGGCCAGTTTGGAGGTGACACCAGTTGAGTAGATCCCAGCTATCAGTGAACTCGGCCTGATGTTCTGCATGGGCTGACAAAGGAACTGCTTTCTATGACTGTATGTTACTTGTTTTGGAAGCTGTTGCATTTTACTCTCTGCAACAGTTGGTGGCAACAAGGTCTGTAATTTACATACATGTCTCGTTTACTTAAGTGCATTTATTCCACATGTCCCTTGGCTACCCACTTCTTTCATTGTGAGGATGTATGGCTGGTTCTACATTTGCTTCTGATGTACCAGTCCTGATTTTATAGATGGTTTAGCTGTCCTGTTTCAGATCTCTGAAATACTTAATCTGGCCTTGTATGGGATTCATTTCCCATCTCTTCTTATTCTCATCATCCTTGTTTCTGCCTTTTAAGTTCTACAATGTCTGTTTTGATATGCTGAGCAAGAGGGAGGGGTGTGCCACAACTGCCTGCAGTGCTTGAGGTTTATAGATTCAAGTTTGTACTGTGGCATAACGATGTTTTGTTTTTTATTCTTTTCTTAATCATTTGTAACAGTCTGTTTGCCTACTGAATATCTGCTGAGCACTGAGCTGACATTTTCAGGGAGTTACTCCAAGAAATCCTCCCTGAATTATAGCTAATTTAGACTCCATTATTGCGTATGTACAGTTATGGCTATTTTTTTCCCCATTTGCATTTCTCTGCACTTACCAATGTTGAATTTCATGTGCCATTTTATCAGCCAGTCACTCAGTATCATGAGATCCACCTGTAGTATTTTGTACCTATGACTATTCTAAGTAATTCTGTACAGACTGCACACTTTTCTGATTATACGTCTGAGTCAATTTTGGATGCATTCCTTATTGCTTATCTTTGATGGTGTGGCAGAAGAGTTTGTGACTAGCAAGAAAATGCCAGTTGTGAATTCTGTTTTGTGGCAGAAAGCTTTCAGACAACCTTACTGAAAAGTTTTGCTGAAAAAAGATTTTGACAGTGTAATAGTATGTGGCCTTGAAACAGTGAATAGAGAATATAGAGTTTGCTACTGGAATTCATTGGTTCACATCACTGCCTTGTTACAAGTGTAGTAACGTTAACAGTTACAAGACAATTGCTGTGACTGAAATCTGTAGTACTTTGAGTGTATTTTAGTCAGATTCAGCTGCCCAGATGCAGATGTATCTGTTTTGGAATATTCAGAATCAATTTTTTGCCTCTTGCTTCTGTTGAACAGATCTCTGTTGATGTATTGTAGCAATACAAATATCGTCTCATATGCAGACATCTCAGAAACCTTTAGGACCTGAAAGACTTTTGAGGGTGAAACATCACTTCAACCGCTTTAGTTGTGGTGTTGTGACTATAATTCTGTTACATTTGTTTTTTGAACAATTCCTAAGAAATGAAATACCTCCTTTATTTCAAGAAGGTATTGCCTGACATGACATACTTTGCCTTTGCTTTGGTGGGAAGCAGCACTATGGCAAATTGAATCCAGTCATGACAAATTAAGAATGGCAAGTGTGGTTGCTGAATTGAAAAGTTAGTTGTCTGCGCATCCCTAGTGAGATGCTAACACACTGGGAAGATTCTTGTTCTTAAATGTTTTTGTTTTTTTTTTTTATTTAATGATTTTAGAAAATGCTAATGATTTACAAGTATATTAAGTGGAATGCAAAAAAAAAAAAAGAAGTATGTTTTTTGATGTGTGGAAAATTTTTGTATTGATCACTTTCCACCCACTCCCCCCCCTTTTTTTTGGGGGGGGGAGGGGAAGGAGGGTTTACAACATCCAAGACTACATAGCAAGGAAGATTTCTCTTTTCTTTTCTTAACAGAGGGCATATTAGAACCATGAAAGAAACATCATATCTTTGAAAGTCTTTCTAGTCTAGAGTAGGACAGCTAGTGAAGTATTTAACCAATCCCAGTGTATCTGGACAATGCCAAATATGCAGCTTCTGTGGGAACTCCAAAATGGAAAAAAGTTGGACCTTCCATACCTGAACTTTTCATCTGAAAGAGACTGTCTGTGGTTTTGTACCATTTTCTGCTCATCAGCATTCAGCAACCCTGCAGGATAGAGGAAAAATACAGAAACATAAGAAAGAGAGATAAAAGCAGACTGGGAGCTGAAAAAAGATAAATGACTTTCCTGTCAGTGCAGCATAATGAAAATCAAATCAGTGCTTGGCAATGTGCAGTTGCCCAGTATGGCTAACCCCAGACAAGGTTTTAAGTGAAATATATGTATTTCATATTTTCTTCTCATATTCATACAAAGATAAATGACTTTTTTTTATTAGTTGATAGCACTGAAAATAGAGGTCCTGATTCTGTAAAGTATTGAGAAAATATGTGACAGTGTTTGGTGTCTGTTCAGTTTTTGGTTTTGTGAATAATAGAATTTGTTGTTGTAAATACGAGGCCTATTACAGTCCCTCTTTGGTTTCTTTGGGCATTGTTAACTGGCTATTCTGCAAACAGGAGATATCTTAAAAATGTAGAAGAATTATTAATTTGAGAAAGCACAAAGGAGATACTTAGGAGCTAATGATCTATTAGAATAGCTCAACGTGAGTGTGCTCACCATTGCTGACAGATACATAACGAGTCTTTGCAGGCCAGGCAGGCAGCAGCAAGGAAGGGGAGAGTTGTCCTGCATTGCTCCTTTCAGCAGACCCTCGGTGTGGCTGAGCTGCCGTCTTCTAACATCTCTGATGGTGCTGCTGGCTAGAGGTATTGATTCCCAGTAGGGCCAGCTGTCCTCTCTTCTTATTTCTCCTCTTTTGGTTTTATACCATCATGTGTTCGCATTTTCTTCATGAATCCCTCAGGTACTAATAATATTGTCAGGGTAATCTTACATCTGTAAGTTTCATGTTTTTATCTGCCTACAGACTTTCTTGTAGCTGTTCTTCATTAGTTACAGAGGTAGACAAGATCAGAGCTGGACCTTGGCATGTAGGCAGCTTAAAACCTGGATGGTGAAAGGAGTTACTGATGAGGGTTCTAGTGGTAGTATTTACATCACCAAGCTACTTCTGTAATTGAAAGTAGAGGAAAAATAATTTGAACGGATTTACTGTCAATCTGATTTTATCAAAATAATTAATAATTGTTATGTTATTTGCAAATAATTTTCATCGTTGAAATTATCATGCATTGGCATAGTGCTACATTGTAGGAAATACACAGTGGAAACATAATTCATTCTAGAATGTGGTTATACTGGAATCAAAGCACAAAAAGGAATCCTCAACAACTTTGAAAGAGTTTTGCAAACTTGCACTTTGTTCCAGATTGAATCTGACTGTGTATTTTTAATGAATGTAGTGTTGAACATCTGCAAACTGTTTGCAAGCTGGGATTTTCTGTTTGAATAGCTGACTGTGGAATCAGACTCTGTAATCACTGATGCTGTGTCTCCACAGTACCTATTTGCAATATAGTAATATAATAATCATCATAATAGCAATAATAAGATCCCTTCTCTGTTAAAACTCAGTGTTCTGGATAGCATTTCATAGCAGTATAATGTACTGTGTTGTTTATTATGGCTCACATAAGACTGTGAATGGCCTCTAAACCTCATCTACAGCTGGAAGTGTGCTTGTTTGCTGAGTTGCTCCCTTCCAGCTTCTTCATTTTAGTAAACAAATCCCAAAATCAACAAGTGTACAAGAAACTTCTGAACCAGAGGTTTTTTTTTTTCTTTTTTTCTTTTTTTTCTTAACAGAGTAGATTAAAATGTACAAACCTGTCAGGGGCATTCATTCCATCAACTGGTGAAGTTACGGAGGAAGCAGAATTGTCACATTCTTCTATCCATTCCTATCCTTCTTAAATACCTGATTTGATAATGATTGTTCTAGATTTTGAAACTTGGAATGCAACTGTATGAATGCAGCGCAAAGTACAGCTAGGAGAGCTATTGGTATATAAACCAATGGGGGTAGGTAATGTACCCACTTACTTAAGTGAGGTGCAGAAATACCACTCAGGTATACGTAGAGACTGTACAGTTATGATAATTCTATGTGACATGGGAGTAGGCACGTTGCAGATCAAGTTTTAAACATTATGATGTCCAGTGTAGACAATTCCTTCGTCTCATACTTGCTTTTCTGGCTCATCTTTCTAAACTGTAGGACTAAAAGGGAATGAAGGATATAAAATCTTTTCATTGCATTGCTTACTGGCTCATTTATGTGGGTGACTTGATCTGTTTCTGTAATTTGCAGCTTAGAAGTTGGTTCCATACACTAGAAAAAGTAGGTATTTTGAAGATACTTCATTACTTTTATGAGCACGAAGGCCAGCTATTAAACTGGTTTATTTCCATTTGATACCATCCTAGAGATTTCAGGATGCCTATTTCTTGAGAATCTGAAAAACTCTTAGCAATCTTGACAGTAATGACCAAGTCAAAGTCGTAATTCAGAGTTACTTCTCAGGTCTGATGTAAGTGTGCTTGGTAGAGTGTATAAGTGCTGAAACTTGGTTTGGGGAAGACCAATTGAACAGTGTTTTCTGATGCTTCAGGGCTTGTGATATGGTGTAGGGATGCTGAAAGTGATGGAAAAGAATGTGGAGTATGATGGCTGTTGAGCTGACCTGCAGCTGTTGTATAGCTCATATTTGAGCCCATTCTTGCGTTGGTGTAAAATGAATAAAGCACATCTGTTCTTGTAGGGGAAGGTGAGTAATCCTCAGCAGAGTACAGCTCAAGTGCAGCACAGTGATTCCTTAATTGGCACTGATTTAGCTGCCTCTGAAACAGAGTGGGATAACAATGTCAGCAGAGCATCACATCCTAGGCCATTTACTGTGCTGCGTGTCGAGGCTCATTAGCTTCGACGCAGATCTGCGTCTGTGCGATGCGGGGCTGTGTGATGCAGCAATGCCAGCCTGCCTGCCTGCTCCTCTGCACCCTGCTCTGCAGCAGTCACTATGTGCCCTCTTCCAAAAGCTTATTGGTTTCTGAGACCAAGCTCACCATCTACAGATCCATAGTGACTTGTGGATAGGTTTTTTTCTTGTTGTTTGTTTGATTTTTTTTTTTTTTCTTCCCCCCCTTCCCCCCCCCCCCATTAATAAGGCCTTTTCATTTTGCTGAGAAGAAAACAAGAGGTGAAGTATCCAGACAGTCATTTAACATTATCTCTGACCTACTAACCTGCTGATTTTTTTTTCATGAGTAAGCTGGGCAAAGATCAAATGCAGTAAAAGTCTGGAGGCCTGCTTGGATTTGTAAGGGTAATGCACAGAGGCACTTGGGAGCAGCAGCTGGCTGGGAGTCCCTGAAATACCACAGCTGGATGCCAACTGCAGCATCGAGCTCATAGGCTTCATCCTTTGGGGCACTCACAATGAGACTGGCTGGTTTTTGAACCAGGGAGGGCTTTCCACTCTGCCCTTTCATTTAAGAAGGAATCAGTCAGCACTATAAACACAGAAACCAGCAACAATGCTTCTCCCTGGGATTTCATTCTTGCTCCCTCATCTTTTTTTTTTATTTTTTTTATTTTTTTCCTTTGCTCTAATAGGAGACTGTGGCTTCGAAGACCCTCATGGGAAAAGCACAGTAGATATCTTGTTGTTACTGCCTCTAAAATGCTTGAGAGCTTTAGGCAACACTGGCAGCAGAATATTAGTCAGTGGTATTTATGCAGATGTTTTCCTTAGAAGCTTCTGGTAGCAGTTTCCTTCACTTCAGAGGCTGATCTGAAGACTCTCAATTGCATATTAGTTTATACTTTTCTCTGCCGAGCTCCTTCAGTCCCTGTTCTCTTTTTAATAACCTTCCCCCATCTTGGTGCATTAGTTGCAGTTTGAGTCTTAGAGAAATCAAATTTTCAAGAGCAAACTCCTGCTTCTCCCTGATTAGAGGACGGAGTCTGAGGTTTAGGTCAGACCATTTGTCCTTCTCACTGGCTGTCCTGCGAACAGCAGCCAAACACCAGAAACTCAGGAAAAAAAACTGCAGGAGCTCTACTCTGAAATACACTGAACCTGGAGAAAGCTTTCATATGAAGTCCCCACGTCATCCTTTACAGTGCTTATATTCCATGAAAGCTTCCAAATGATTTTGCATTTGTCCGTGTCAGTAGTTGGTCAAGTGTGGAAATGCTTTTGCTTTCTTCTCGTATGCTCTTGATATTACCTGTAATAAGTTGCTTTAATGTTTTTTAATATGGATACCTGGAGGTACAAATCCTCTGGCTGTAAACACTGTTTATTCCATGGGTGCAGATATGAGAGTAAACAAAGCCTACCATTTTAAAGGTTTGCTTTGTACTGTGCGGTTAGGGTATGTCTCATGAGAGGGAATGTTATCTTAGGCTCAAAGCAAGTGTTAAAAAGAAAGACTAATGAAGCTGTTACATTGACATGAGTGTCAGCTGGAAGCTAAGCAGGGGAATAGCTTTCTGCTGCAGCTGAGAAAAGGGAAGGAAGGACTAAACAACTGCAATCTGCTCCAGTGTCAGCAAAGCAATGTATCTGTGCAGTCTGATTTGGTGAACTAGGAAGTAAAGGAATGATTGTGGCAAAAATTCCACAGAATTCTGGCTTCCTGTTTGCCTGATTGATTGCCTCTTTAGCACTTAAAACTTTAGATTGGCCAGCACTGTGACTGCCTTGCTTGCAGCAAGTTTGGAAAGCCTGGTTTGGGAAATCTTTTTCTTCTTTCCATCTTGTTATGATCTGTTGGACCACATGTTTCAGGATGAAATTTTTTACTGCAAGTGTGGTGATACACTGGAATGGGTTGTCTGGAGAGTTTGTGGATGACCCCTCCGTGGAAGCATTCAATGCCAGGCTGGATGGGGCTGTGAGCAACCTGGTCTGGAGGGAGGTGTCCCTGCCTATAGCAGGGGGTTGGAACCAGGTGATCTTAAAGGCCCCTTCCAACCCAAATCATTCAATGATTCTATGTTGCATTTTTTGCAAGTTAGGTTCCTCACAAAAGAATCACTCTGGAATCGCACTTTTTTTTTTTTTTTTTTAATTATTTTATTTTTTAAATAAAAAGTGGTTCTAATCCTGTTTTCTTTTTCTTAAGCATTATCCTGTTTATTTATAACTTTATTCATCTAACGCATTCTAACAGTTCACTATGAATAAAGATGTCAGCTGGTGAGCTGACTTGTAGCTGTCCAGATGTAAGCCAGGCATGGCATTTGTGCTATAATCAGAAATTGTTAGGAAATCAGTAATCAAATTTTTCCATAGGTGTACAGGTAATAACACTGATTAGTTAGCCTCTTTCTAGTAGGAAATATACTGTTCAAATAGCGGACATTTTAAGACGAAGAATATAACTTGAATGACAAAATGCAAAAGTGATATTTCATAGTCATAAATATCTGACCTTTTTGTATTCTGGAAGGGATTTGATTAACTCTGCAGTTAAATATTTTATATTGTTTTCATTTTAATATAAACAATATGCTGTTATGTGTTCTGTAGATCTTAGCCATCTTTATCATCTTTGTCCAAGTTTGTATATGTCAGAATACTTGGATTTTGCAGCTTCTCTCTTAAGCAGCCAAAATCATCTATTTGCCAATTCCCATTTTTTGTGTATGTATGATCTGCCGCTTCTCATCTGTGTCTGTGCTGGCTAGGTGGTTAATCGCTTTGATCCCTGGTTTTGGCCTTGATCTTTCTCAGATGGGAGTCCTCAAATTGTAATAGTATTCTAATTGATTCAGTCCTTCTATTTTGCTTTCTCTCTTCACAATTATAATTTGCCTTTTTTTTTTTTTTTTTTTTTTCCCCTCTCCCTAATTCCCATGTTTTACCCTAAGATTGGTGTGCCCAGAATAGGGCTGGATTCCTTCTAGCTGGGAGTTGGGGCATTATTAATAGATAACCACCTCCACCAATTTATCTTCTCTGGTTGAAGTGCTTGTTCTGCCTGTGGCTTTGTCAGGGGGTAGCTGTGTAAAAAATATTTGGATGCTACCAACACAGCCAGCTTTTTTTTTTTTTTTTTTTTTTTTTTTTTTTTTTAAATAAGTTTTCATGTTTTTCCATAGATTTGGAGACTTTTTAAAAAGTTTTTTTTTTTTTTTAAAGTGAATTTTAGTGGATATCAATATGAAAAAAAGAATGATTTCTTCTTTCCCTTTTTTGTGATTTATAGATTTTGCTTTTACTGGGCAAATGCTGTGTCTCTGCTCTGACAAGTTTTTAGCTTGAAGAACCTCTTCCTGTTAATATGCTTGCTGCTGTTACTGATGTTAGCTGTTTTTTTGCTTTTGGTGTGGATTTTATAGCATTCAGAGCACAAAATCTCCCATATGCAAATTTTTCTTCCTCTTAAGGGCCAGTTTTTGGAGAAGTGTTATGGGCTGACTCCAGCACAATATCTTCCTGTTGTTGAGAACAGTTTTGCCTCTACTCGAGTACACTTACTTTGCAATCTTTGGACAATTGCTGCATGTTTCTTAGTGGCTATTTTGTGGCGGACCACTTAGCTGAAAACTCTTAAAGTAATTCTTTCAAGTGAGTAAGAAAATATCCTTTCCCATTAAAGCTAAATAGTCTCAGAACAGTAGCCACTTAACAAAAGATGTTATGGGTGTGGAATGGTTGTTCTTACACATGAGTGAACTTAGGGAACCTGTCTTTAGACAGAGAATAACAGTCAGCACTTGCTCTTATTTATATGACTAGATAAGTGCAGTAGAGCCTTGCTGTCATGTTAATGGAAAAATATAAAATCATCCGTTATAATAGTTGCAGATTATAATTTCGTATGGAATTGCGGTCTCTAGATGTATGAAATTGGTTATACTGTATAGTTTGTTGAATGTTGTAGATCACTTTTTAGCACTTTTGTTAAACTTGTATGCTTTTCTGTTATTTTTTTTATCCAAAGGCAGATGAAAAATTATTTATGAATTGTGTATGATGTCATCTGTTTGAATATAAAATAGCCAGTGAAAAATTATTTGAATAAGAGAATTCTTTTAAATTCCAATCCCAGTCAATCCAAAGGATGTGGAAACCGATGTAAAGCTCTGGGATACATCTACTGCAAAAGGCCTTCTTGGAGGAAAAAGCCATTCTCCCATCATCAAGTCAAGGCTGTTCAAGCAGGGAAGCTGGACTGCCTAGATACTACCTGTTTGGTTGATGCATTTACTCCACTCGTGGCTGAAAGCTTACTCGGTGATGAAATGAGTGCTGATATATATGTAGGAAGAGTCAAGGCTGAGTGACTATGTGAAGGGGTGGGATAGTGGCAGTCTTGGTTGACTTAAATGGCTCTGAAATGGCACCTGTAATTACGTTTGCTACACGTTAGTTGTTAACATGTTCACTTTCTGTCCCTGAGCCATTTCAGCAGTACGATACAGATCCTGAGTGCTCTAAATTAATGTAATGACACTATGGTCAATGATATAGTCAGTATTTTATTTTATGCCAGTTGAGCATTGGTTGGATTTATATACGAGTGCAGCTCATTAACTTCTGAAAGTATTTTATGATCTCTTCTCGAGTTAGAAATTGTAGCATGTCTGCATGACAGTTTTGCCTTCTAGGGGAATATATTGTTGCACCTTTGGCTCCAGCAGTCTGCAAACACTGGGATTTGTTTTGTTCAGATGAGAAATTGATGAGGCAACTAGATACTTCTCCCTTACACATGTTTATTTGGAAAGGAGATTCACAAAAGTCTTTTATTATGTAAATACCTGACAATTTCTTTGCTTGATAGTCCTCATTTTCTCACTGGCAGCTGAGCTGTTTCAGAAGTTTCTTTAGCTTCTTTCTCTTTCAGGGTTACGTTTGCACTAAGCCTCTTTCCTTTTGTCCTGCAGCAAGGTTCAGGGACCTCTGTGTTTGCATTTAGTTTCCAGAGAAACCTCTTTACTACTGTAACTCCACCCATGACTGCTTCTGTCCTACAAACATTATTTTTAGTGATCAATTCTGTTATTTCAACTGGCTTATTAAGCCATTTAAAGCTGCCTTGACTGAGGATGCAGAGATGGTGTTTGTTTACTCCAAAAACGTTGCACCCAATCTCCAGCAAAATGGTGTTTCTTTTAGAAAGCAGTGGGTTATGGTTTCCACCTAGCTTTAAAAAATAAAATAAAAAAAACCATAGAGGTAATATACTTATAACCACAAATATTTTATCTGAGAAGTCTCAGAGTAGTTATGTGCATGTCTACTCTGAGTTTGGAGGAAAACCTCCTTATAAAGATGATCTGTCCCTTTGGTATTCAGTGAGCACATTTCATTACTGTACAGTCTCTTTTGGGTATTGTCCATGATGAATAATGAATGGGAGATTGAAATAAGGCATTTTTTTCTGTCATTTTTTTTTTCCCATTATCAAGTTTAAATATGTTCACTACAGCAGATTCGATATTTCACTACAGCTACTTCTCTCATTTTCTCCTCTCTCCATTTTCTTCTTCCTTGCTCCATTGTAAAATTTATTGCATTTGAGCAGACAAAACTCATGGAGTTATGCATGCAAGTGAAATAACTCATACTCTTTCTTAGTGGAGCTTGGCTTGTAGCTTATTTACTTATGTAGAGAATATGATGTCAGTGCCTTCTGAATTTATCTTAAAACTTGCTTGAGATGTGATGCTGAGTTTGCAGAAGTTACCCAGTGAAGGATGTAGCAGGGAAAACAGGGAAATCTATTATATTAAATGTACAAAGGTGAACATTTATCTCTGTAATGTTAATAAAAACAATACCTGTACGTGGAGTACAATCAGTGAGCAAAATAAGGGATCTCAAATTAGGAAGTAATAAAGGCTTTTAAGTACAGAGTAATTGCACATGTTTGCAGCTTTCACTTGCTACAGGAGTACTGGAGATCTTCAGGTAAAGAGTATAAGACTATTTTCTCCCCCCTTATAAAATTCTTAAGCCGCTGCTCTATTGAAATGTTAGAACCTGCTGAAATACTTAAGTACATGCTTAAGGTTAAAGACACATTTAAAATTTAACATATGCGTAAGTACGTTCCTGAACTGAGATTTTTTAAAATCATTGTGAGTTAGACCCCAGATGTACAAGTGCTGGGCTGAGCCTGTGGGTATTGCCGCACAGATGACAAGAGTGAGTCTGGAGAGGCCTTCCAAGAAACCGTGCTTTATGTGTAGTCTGCTAGCTTTGGGAAAGAGATTAAAGAACAAACATTATTCCCAGGACGGTATTGCTGATACCAGCTGATGTGCAGAAACATCTGTTTTGTAATGTGAGAGCACTCTGAACTGCTTAAAACACCTGACAAAGTTACTTTTAATTCTGCTTGAAGTTAGTGGGAGGGGAATCTATCCTTAATTGTGGATTTCCATGTTGATACCACATTACCAAGTCTGTGTTTGTCTGAGGAAACAAGATCTAAGGCTGTCATCTGACCTTTGGTCAATTGTTGTACTCTCATTTGTTCTCAGTCCATTCAGAGCAAAGATAGAAAAATGGGAGAATTATACATGACAGCTAAATAGGTTCCATCCTTGGAACATCAGCCACATTCACTTAGAAAGTTGCTGTAATGTTGCCAAGTTAAAGGAGAGAGAGCAAAATTTAGGTCACTTGTGGTCCCATAGCCCTGTGTGGTGTGATATAGGCAAAAGCTCTCTGTGGGTCAGAGTACTTTGTTTTTGTGTTTTTGTGTAGTCTGTTGTGTGGGAATGTCTGTGGTATCAGATAGTGTGAACTGAAGGATGGGATTATAGATGCTTTTTCTCCGCTTCCTGGCATCAAAGCCAGCCTTGTTGTTCCTGATGCTGTGGCAGAGACAAATGAATGGCCATTACTTTGTGAAGTTTATGTCAGGATGCTTACAAGCAGTGGAGAGCTATTTTCCTCATCTAATGTGTGATATAAACGTAAGATCCAGTCAGTGATTGTGTTTCCTATGATCTGAATAATCAGTGGTCATGACCAGAGAATTGGCACACAGACGTTCACACCCGCACACACACACACACACAGACACACACACACACACACAGGATTGTTGAGGTTGGCAGGGACCTCTGGAGGCCATGAGATCAAACTACCTGGTCCAAGCAGTCACCTAGAGCATGTCATGCAGGATCCGCTCATTTAACCCATATTTCCTGATCTTATCTATGAGAATATTCAGGAGGAGAATGTCAAAAGCCTTACTGAAGTCAATATAGGCAGTTTCCACTACTCTCCTCTCATCTTCCCAGCTGGTCATTCCATCCTAGAATGGTGTTCAGGTTGATTAAGCATGGCTTCCCCTTGGTGAATCTATGCTGGCTACTCCTGATCACCTTATTTTCCTCCACATGCTTAGGGATGACATCCAAAATGAGCTGTTCTGTCATGTTTCCAGGGATGGAGGAAAGGCTGGCTGGCCTTCAGTTTCTTTCTCCTTGATCTTTTAGAAGACTGGAGTGACACTGGCTTCCTTCCAGACGTTGGGTATCTCTCGTCTTCTCCATTACCTTTCAGAGGTAATGCAGAGTGGCCTAGCAGTAACATCCACCAGCTCCTGCAGCATTCCTGGATGCATTCCATTTGGGTCCATGGACTTGTGGGTGTCAAGTTTGCCTAAATGATCTCTGGCATTCTGGTATTTCTAAGATGTTCCCTCCCCCCCCCTTCTTTTTCTTTCTTTCCTTTTTTTTTTTTTTTTTTTTTTTTTTTTTCCTCCTCCTTCTTTCCCATGCGTAAGGACTACTGAAGTGGTGATCTGAAAGCATGAACTGAAAACTGGGCATCTGCTGTTGGTGAAAGTTGTCTTGGAGAAAGCATCCATACCCCAGGGATTGAGTTGATCATGCCTTGTCTCCTTCAGATTTAAAACCTCAGTAGTTAATGGGAGTCATTCCATTGAGTTCAACAGGTGTTGTGTTAGGTCATTAGAGCCCAATGAGCCATCTGTTCTCACAAGCCTTCCCTTGTTAAAAGAGAGGTGCATTTTGTTCCTTTGGAGTAGTGTTTCTCATTGAGTGAGCTGTAACTCCCCCCAGGGAATTAGTGAAGGCAGTGATGGCAATTGGAGTTTTATATCATGGAAAAGATGGATTAAAAATTTAAAGAAAAGATGAATTTCAGTATTTCAGGGTTTATAGATCTTGGAAACTAAATCTAGAAATTCTTGGAGGAACTAATATGTGGGATTATTGTGATCAGTAACCTTGTACCCTGTGTTATGGCAGAGATGTAACAATGGTCATCACTATCTAAATTCTATGTGGGGATGCTTACAAGCAGCAAAGAGCTGTTTTCCTCATGGCATGATTTCCTCACTGTTGAAATAAATTTTAAAAAAAAACAAACCAAAAACAAACCAACCAATTCACCTTGAAATCAAGTAAGGTGCCCCTTTACTAAGGAGATAATACTACTGCAAGAGTGAAAGTTTTTCAAAAGGAATGCACACAAAACAAAAAGATGACATAGAGAATGATGTCTTTAAGAGCTGGTTTTAAATGTAAAAGTGGATATTGAATTCAAAATAAGCAGTAGGCTCTGGTGTGTGGCACGCTTCAGGCCTGCAGGCATCTTCCTGTAACATCCTGATTTCTGCCAAGCTTCCTTAATTCCCTGGGGGAGCAGATTCAGGCTTTTGGCACCTCTGGCAAAGGTCGGTTGTGTCTTCCCCTCGTGCCAGAGGGGAGACATACGTGCATTCTCTTTGATCATCCTTCATCTTTGGTGATTCCTACAAAGGCAGGAGATTGAACAACAGTCCCTTTTCAATTAGGTATCTGTAAATAATATATTTTGATTCTCTTATTTGCCTGGCTAAAATGCGGAATGTATTCCGTGTTGAAAAAAGCCTTCATTTTGACCCCAAATATTTCACAGAGTGGGGAAAAAATGATTTTTTTTCTTACCATTCTTCATCCATTTCATCATTTTCTTGAAAAACAGCCAAGTTGCATTTTTAAAATGTCAAAACAGAGCAGTTCCACTTCATCTTAACACCTTCCTCTGTTCATTATGTTCTGAAGTTATCACTAGTCTTTGGTACACTGGAAACATTTTTAGTGAACGCACAATTCACCAGAATAATTTTCATTGCTATTACTATTTGTACTTGTCAGAATTTGTCCATTGTACCTTGTATGTAGTTACTAATTCATATTTTCTTTGAAACTCTATGAAGTAATAAGAACAAGTCTTTTAAGTGCTGACTTTCTTGTTGATGAATAATTTTTGCAGCAGACAGGAAGATTTTTCTCGTATTCAGTATTTAATAGCCTACCTTTGGTTAGATGCAGTTTGTTCTAAATCTGTTACGTGTTTCTTAGCATATATCACAACAACCCATCACTCTGGGGAGCAGCTCTTGACTGAATTTATCTAATTTGATGACCTGGTATTACAGATATTTTTAAACTGCTTTGATATATTTTAAGTATCAAATGTTGAAATATTAAAAGACACCGTGTAAACTGTCATACTATATAGGTATTATTTCTGAAACTACAGCTTTTATTTAACAAATACTTCTGAATAAAATAGAGGCGGAGACTACTGAGTGCTTACAACAGGTATGTGAAATTTGCCATACAAGTTTGGGGAATGTTTTATGTTTTAATTGATAATACTGCCAAAGTCATTCAAAGAACCTGAGTTAGGTAACTGATATTTTAAAAATAATAGTCTTCAAGGATGATTTTTCCATGGTGGTATCTGATTGTGGCTGTTGTATTGTCATTATCTAAAGTTGTAATGAAATTAGCCCAGAGTTTCTTGAAAGGAAACTAGGGGAAGCAGCGCTGTTTTGCTCATGCTAGAAAAGAAGGAGAAAATATGCAGTGCAGCAATTTCATTTATAAACTCTTAACTTCTTGCTCTGCTATTCACAAAAGTGAAAATGTGTCATGTCTTCCATCCGGGGCTGTGCTGCTTAAAAACAACAACTTAAAAATGCCAAAAGGAGCATAGAGCTGAAGATGCAAACTTAGTTATTCAAACTGATGTTAGGAACGGGGAAAACTCTGGTTTTGGTTCTGGTTCTGTTTAAGGGATTTGTAAGGGAGTTGGATTTTTTTCGTAGTAGTCACAAGTTCAGTTAAAAATTGCTAACGGTGGCAAATATAGGGAGAGAGGAGCTAAGAAAAAGCAGAATTTATTGCGTAAGAACTTTTGTTTGTCCATGTATTCACAATATCATGATGATATCATTACTAGGATGATCCCCCATAAAATCTATCCTGTATTTACTTCATTCAGACACAGGAGGAGCAATGCAGCACCAGGACAGCACCACTGTGTAGTGAATATGCCTGTTGCATCAATGGTCCCCACCTTACTCATCACCACCCTTGGAAGAAGCTTGGTGCAGGCTGTCAGGTGGTCCTGAGGCTGAGTACTGTCCCAGAATTTCCTCACTGTCTCTGCTTCTGAGCAAATTATATAAACTGACACAGGCTCATTTAGTCACAAATCACGTGCTATGAATTCTCTTCTTACCTGAATGAAGACAGCCATCACCAAACTCAGAGCTGTGCAGGGTCCGCTGCTGCAGTAAGATGTAATGAGGACAGTGCTTTAAGTGTGTGCAATAAAAATCTTAAGTACACTTAACATGGTGAGGTGTCAAGATAGATACCCAGAATAGCTCTGTCTTCCTTTGTTCTCCACTTTCTTACATGAAAGTAGTAATATCATTTAATCTTGCAAAGCTAGTGGAAAAGTGTTTCAGTAATATTTGCAAGTCTGTAGCATACTCAGAGGTTACCATATAAAAAGGGTAATAAAGAAAATCAAATAACTCTCTAATCTTGAAAGAGCCAAATGTCGTGTAGGAAAAGACATCATGTAATGATGTAATCAAGGATTGCACAGGTATGCAAGAGGAAATGAGTTGTGTGGGTTGTCTTACAATGAACCCTTATAAACTTTTTAAAATCCTTAACTTTGTGGCTGTAGCTGTCTGCAGTTGTGTTTTGTAGTTATTAATGTCATGAAGAATTATTCCTAACATTGCCCGTGCAGTTCTGAGCTCCAGAAAACTGTGAGCACTGATCTTTTACCACTCTGTAGGTATTCATTATGATACAGCCAGACATAAGCAAGTAATTATACTGATTTTGGTGGAAGACAAGGTCATGAACTGGATGTGAGTACATTTGATACAGTCAGATAATTTGTATCTTTGTCTTATGTCTCTACCAAAATGGTCTTCTAAAGGGAGTGACTAAGTTTCTATTATAGGTTAGGAAGGTAAAAAGATGCCTTTGAAGCATTCAAGAGAGACTTTATTATTTAGTTTGGGTGACCATCCTTACTGTGAAGGAATCTTTGCAAGTCTTCCAAGGCACCTTTCTCTCTCTACTCATGGAGTCAACATATACTCTTTGGTAGGAAAAATAGAGCATGCATTCAAAGCACTAGCTCAGGTTGTAAAACAGATTAGACTTCTTTGTATCTAGTTTTAAATGATGTTCAGATTTACATGTGTAAGAATGTGTGTGTGAGATCTGGTTAAGGGAGCAAATATATGGAAGAAAGCTGAAGAAATCAGAAAACAACATTATTTCTAAGTGAATATCAATGCTGTGAGCCCTTTCTTTTTGAATGGTCCTTATACTCTTACATGTGCCATTGCAGTATTCGATGAATTATGCAGCTTGTCCAGAAGCTTCTTTATCTTTCCTAGCAGGACACATACTACTTTTATTTATATTTAGGTCTGACCCTGAAGAAAAATTTCTTCTTGTTTATTATTTAAATTAATGTAAAATCAAATTCTTAGCATAATGATCAAACAGCCTGTGGGAAAATATGTAATAATTATGCATTGTTGTTCAGTCCAACATACTTATAAAGTAATGCAGCTTATCTGCTTTCTGAAGTGAGAGCAGTAAACAAACAAACAAAAATTATGCTAAACACAAATCTCTTGTCTTAATCTTCATTCTGTTTTATCTGCTGAAGCTTCTTGTTAGAGCACTGTCTGAACACTCTACAGTCTGTATTGCTTAATGCTCCAGAATGTCTGCGTTCCCTCTGCTAGCCCAGAGGTAATTTTCTGAGTCTAGGGTTCCTTCATACATATTATGCTCTGAGGCTGTTCAGGTGGAAGGCAGCTCCTAGTAGAGTGAGTGTCCTTCTGGCATGAGTACCCCACTGCCTGGTTACTTTTCACTCCTTCATTTCCTTTCACACCGTTTCTGGACAGAATTCTGAATTATTTTCTGGGTAGTGCCACACATCAGATGTGTTAAATGAAGACTACACCGTCATGCAGCTGCTGTTGTTCAGAAAAGCCCATAAAGAGGTGCTTAGGGTATATTTTTGGGATATGCAATATTGAATTTTTTTTAAGAAAGTGAGAGAGGTTAAGATCAGGTCTCTCCTGGTTTTAGGCAAACAAACTAATAATTATCCTGTGAAGCAGCCAAAGAAGTGTTGTACAGGAAAGTATCAGCATTATCTGCATTTCGTATGGAGCTTTCCTGGCATTAGAAGATAGCTGGCATGCCTTGGGAATGCCTGTGAGAGACCTGGGCAAAGACACAGATAATTTCTGAACTGTGTTCAAGCTTAGGTGTGATCTCTGTGTTCAGCAGTGCTGCACTGTCAGTCTGGAGCTGTGCTAGGCAGGTGGAAAGGCACCAGGGAAACTTTACATGAAAAATAAAACTGTATTATTTGAGTTTTGGTACCTGGCTCCAATCTTAGACATCTTTAAATGCCTTTTCTGCATTTGCCAGAAGACATGCATTGTAATGCAGTATAGTGAACTTTGATTTTTCTTGTATGTCCTTATTTTTTTGATTCCCTTCTGTTGTCCAATTTTTCATAATGGACACATTTGGCCGCTGCCAAATTGAATGATTTTTTTTTGCATACTTGGTTGACCAAGTCTTTTTTCTAACACACTGATACAGTCAACTATGCCAGTAAAACAATTATGCAAAATTGTGTAAAAAGGTTTAATGATACATGACAGTATTCATCACAAATCTAATTGCAGTTCTTACCATCTTTTCGTAAACTAAAGGTTTCAAGAAGTTTTAATTTGTAACTGTGGTTAATCTCTGGTTTTAGAAAACATACTTAATTTAGCGGACAGGGAATGTCTAAAATAAAGCCACTGTAAACTTTGGAAGGAAGCAATAAATGGAAGTAGTGACTTGGAGGAGTTCTGGTGATGTTTTATGTGCTTTCAGGTGGTGATTATGAGAAGTCTACGTTATTACATGTCTCATTAAGTTACACGGCGTTATCCATTTTACCTTACAAATCGTAACTGTGTATGGCTGACTGTGCACTGGCTCTGTAATATGATACAAAGATATAAATATAATGATGGAGATAGTTAGCGGCAAAGAATGATGACTGAATACCCCCCTGAAAGCGAGAATGGATTAAAACAGAATTGACAGGTACAGTGTATTGAGGTTTGACGTCTGATTTCTACTTGGGTAACTGAATTGGTTCAGAAAATGAGCAGTAAAGCACTGTTTAGTAATGCTTTCACTGAAGCTGAAAATCCCATGGGTTTTTCTTGGTCCAGAATAGAACATTTAGAAATATTTCAAAACTGATATTTCCACTTCATGTTTGCACTGGTATTTTCTGATTTCTGCCCTACTGCTTTCCTTGGAACCCTGGGTGGGATTTAATCCCGCCGCAGGAAGTAGAGACTTGTATTATTATTATTAGAACTGTCATTTTGTAGAGTCTCATTTTTGTCTGGTCATTATGGACTGCAGGGAGAGGCCTTCTGCCCCAGCCACCGCAGACAGAGCACACTTCTCCCCATTCCTGCTGAGACCGTCAGGCTGTGTGTGAGGGAGGAGTATCGAAAGTGGCCCTCCCTTCTGAGCCTTTGTGGTTAATGGTTGTCATAAGCTATGTGTTGTCTTTGCCATAAGGAAGCATTAAAGAACAGAAAGACCGGGAATAATGGATAGCCTTGTGATGCTTTGTGTTACCTTGTTCACTGAACATATGCTGGTCAGCACATTTGGTGTTCCGTGGTAGTCAGATGTGTGAGCAGTTCTGTACTGAACACAGCAGTATAAACAGCTTTAACTTACTGCTCTCTGAAAGCAGAGGCCTGAAGCGGTCATGTAAGATTGGGGAATGTTAATTGTTTGTGTACATGAATGAGCTTATGAATAGTTGTTTTTGGAGTCTTATGTAGCTCATCAAGGGTAGCTGTGTCACTGCCAGAGAAAAGAAAGGAGAATGATTTTTTTTTTTCTTCACAGTCTGCTAATACTTTCAGAGTTTGATATAATGTGCCTTTAACAAACCGTGAACTTCTCTCCTACTGAGCCACTGCATCATGCCTACATTCAGTGTAGGCAGAGAACCATTATACTAATCCACTCTACCATCATATCTCTAGCAAACACATGTAAGTGTTTTCTTTAAGTATTTTGATGCAAGCAGTGTTTAATTCTTCTATTTGGCAACATAAACATGCAGGAGATTTTGACTTATCAACTTTTTAACCTTAGTTGCGTACGTTATGATTTTCAGCTGCAGCATGTTTTGACAAATGTATGACAGTAACATTTGGAGACAGGTGAATAAACCTGTACCTCACAACAACCTTAGAATAGTTCACCTCTGCAGGTAGCTTAACTTTCCTATGCAGGCACTGAAATGATCAGTCTTTCACTTCGTTCTTTAACAGGTACGATTGTACGCAAGGCCTGATGCAATCCGAAGAGGATCGGGAGACTATGCGCTAAATATTACAAGAAGACTCATTGAATTTTATGAAGATTATTTTAAAGTGCCCTATTCCCTGCCAAAATTAGGTAAGATTTTCCCTAGGATGTGAAGTTCATGCAGAGCCCAGGAGAATGCTTACTTTTTTAAAGGAAATTCATGACTGGAATACTCTAGACTTCAAAGTAAGGAATATTTAGGCTAACTTAGAAGGGTAAGTAAGGAATTTTTTTTCTCTTTCTTGGAGGGGAAAGGAAGTCAAATTGTCCCCTCTACAGTCTTACACTGAAAGGAGCAGGAAGCAGACAGCACTTGGAATTGTTAGGCCGTGAAGCACTGGGAAGAGAACTTGGCAGCTTTCACTGATGAATTTCTTTTTTATTTATTTAACTTTTTTTTGAATGCTGTTTATTTTGAGCCTTGCTTTCATTAGTAAGCCATTGAGAAGCATTTATTCTGTAATATTTGTATCTTGATGTCTTTGCTTTAGGTAGGGAGCAGAATTGAGAGTATTTGTAGAAAATGGGAACCTCTAACTATGTAAAGAAGTATCTGGTATGTTTGTTCGTATAGTTTATTTTTGATGGTTAACATATGTTTAATTGTGTTGTAGCTTGCTGAAATAATTGTTGTAAACTGGTTTTTGCAGCTCCAGTTGCCTAAAGTAGAAGCTGTTGATTTCTCTTATTTTTGAAGTAGTTTTCTCTCTTCCTCCCTTTCACCACAATCATTTATTCCCTAGTACAGTTGAATATTTTACGCTGTATTATTACACCTTCCCTACTTAGGGGCATGTTTGATCAAGATCCAGGAAAGCCTATTGCTCAACAGCAGGAAGGAAACTTGTATTTGATCAGAAGTGTTGGAGTTGGAACCACAGGTGATCCTCACAGGAGCTCAGGGTCTATTTCATTAAATCCTTTGCCTGCTGAGTAGTGTTATTAGACTTACAACTAACGATGCAGGAGATAGATAAAGTAATTGATGTTGCTAGATGAGGGTGTTGCATGAATTTTTTATAGGGATGCTTTGGCATTTGTTTCTTGTTCTCTTTAAATGATGGGTTACAGGCAGTGTTCTCCTGGTGGTATATG
This sequence comes from Alectoris magna, assembly GCA_030625065.1. Taxonomy (NCBI): domain Eukaryota; kingdom Metazoa; phylum Chordata; class Aves; order Galliformes; family Phasianidae; genus Alectoris; species Alectoris magna. The sequence continues at coordinate 161,679,653 of CM060560.1, read as the reverse complement.
CAAACAGATTTAGACATGGCATGTGCATTGTATTTCCTGCGTATCCTTTGATGCACGGTTTCAGGTATGTAATGGTGACTTCATACTGTAAGTTACAGGCTTACTGGTACCGAAAATTTAGAAGGAAAAGTATATTCTAAAACTTTTCTCTGAATATAAATGAAGAGCAGTGGGACTCCGATCATTACTTCAGATAGTTTACTGTGGATGCCAGGTAACAGCAGGCAGTAGTGGCTGTTTCTGTTTCAGAATGTCTTTCACAATAGCAACATATGTCCTTTCAACTCAATGTGATTTGTAGGTTATCATTATGCTGTTGCATTTCTTTTAAAACTATCTTATTGGAAATGTGTAAGCTCAAGTTTGGATCTCTTTGCAACAGGCTGGGGGAGTAGTAATCATAAGTGGAAAATACATTTTTTTTCCATCAAGTGTTCATAGTAAAATTGTGTTGATAGGAAGTACTGCTTGAAAACTTGAGCTATCCTGTTGTATCACTACAAAATAGTTTGCAGATTTTATTATGCCATAATGGAGTAAAATTTATTTAGTGTAAAGGAATGTAATGTAAAATACGGAAAATTTTAACACAGTCTCGGTGATGTGTTTTTGAAAAATTTGAATTGAGTGCAAAGTACTTTGTTCCTGGTTCAAGAGAATGTTAAGATCACTAAGCTTAAGAATATACTATTGCCTGTAACACAGTTGAGTGCTGATATTTAATTACTTATTTTTACTGGAAAGTGGAAGATTGGAAGCAGTAGTATGACAAATGAACAGAAGATGAAAATACTGCAGTATTTCTACAATAGTGATTTTATAGTAGTATTAAGTAATATTTAGAAGTCAAACCAGATTTAGGGGTCAAACCAGAGACTAAAAAAAAGGCCTTGTCTACAGCTGTTAAGGGAGTTGCTCATTGTGAGAATGCTTGGATACAGAAGACATGCCTGTGCTTTCTGAAGCAAAGAACTTCAAGGCTGTTACATGGTGTACTTCTGTCACCATTGCAAAGCATTGTGTACTTCATTAAGGTTTCTGTCTATAGGGCATGTCTGAGGGCACTTAGGCTTTGAAAATGTTGCTTTATCAGAGGGACCCCTGTTCATTTGTAAATTTGTGTCATTGACGTCCCTTTCCACAGACACTTGGCATATAAAGTTATTGCTTGTCATCTGAGACTGTAGTAAATTAGCTAGGATTCTGTACAGGAACCATTTTGTCCTAACAGTTTTGACTACTTGCCTGTCCTTTGATCAGGCTTTTTTGCTGTACTTATTTGCTGTCAGGTATTTGTGGTTGCTGTTGCCTGCTGTGGGCTTCTCTGAGATCTTGGCAGTGTTTATGGTTATCAGAAACTGTGGAGAATCTGGGGGAACCGTTTTGTCACCTGGTCACAAACATTTTTAGGACTTATTCTGACTTCTCTGAACTCTGCTGACTTCTGAATATGCTGGGACAGTAGATTTGTTTTCCAATTGAATTGGATTCTGGTAATGAATGTGAAATGGGGATTTTTCTCATTTGAATAACCAATTTTCACATTTAAAAGTTATACTTAGCTTGTAGATATGCAGTTTTCTTCCATATCATACTATGAACTTGAAGATGATCATGTAGGGTTTTAAACTAATAGCTCTTGTATGAGTTTCATTTCTGAAAAATAATTCAAGTCTTTAAAAAAAACCCTGTTTTTCCAATACAGTATCATTATAAACAGTAATTAAAATGAGGGGTGGATAAGGCATTGGATTTTACTTAATTCTGAAAAGGTATGCTGTAGGGTTTTTAATTGTGTTTCTATGGATATTGAATATAAAATAGATTTCTGTATTTGTGTCACATATTTAGTTTTAATCCAGTTTGCAGTACACAAAACATTTTCTTCATATGCGCAGAGTTTTTTCTTGCAGGGATCTTTGAGTCTGGAATAGTTTTCCTGTGGGGAATGATTAGGTAAGCAAAAGCTTTTCACACTTGGACAGTTGTGACTCTTTAAGCAGTGAATGATATGGGGTGGAGGAGCTGACTGTCTCTTCCAGGGAAGAATAAAGGGCCATGCTGTGAGGTTGGGATGAGACAGGTGCAGAGAGCACAAAAAGATTGCGGTTACTGAGGCAGGTGGTAGATTTGTGAAACCTGTAAAAAGAGATTGTAGATGCAATCCATAGGTCCAGAGGAAAAGGTGAACAAATACCTCGGTCCCTCCGAAAGTAATGCTTCCTATTTATTTCAATGGAAACTACAACAGGTGCGAAGAGCACAATAACTCTATTTGATAGAGCAAATTCTCAGCTATAAAACACCGTTTTTGAACATGGCCACCACCATTAGCTATGCGTTTTTGCCAACAGTAAACAAGAGCCCATGTGCCACACTGGTAAAAATCTGCATGGCCATCTATCTGCATGGCTATTCTTTCATGTTGCTGTCGCCACTGCTGTAACACACCACCCACTGCCTCGCTGTGCTCACAGCCACTGTTTGATCTCCACAGACGTTCAGCAAGCATGAGTGAATGTCAGTGGTTGTCATTTTTTCCACTTGAAGGAATTCAGTTATACAGCTTTGCTTCCTCTGCAGTTCCATGTCAGATGCCATTCCGTCTGACTGCTCCTCTGCTGCCATCTGTCATATGGCAGCAAAGTATAACGGAATACTGGTGCGAAGGTTCAACATCAACTGCCATACCTCCAACATCCACCTCTGACATCACGGGCCAACATAATAACATAGGAGGCATTACTTTCGGAGCAGCCCTTGTTAGAGTCCTGACGGGGAAGGATAAACAATTGGTGAATCGAGTTTTAGATATAGAAAAAGGATAGAAGAAGGTGAATACTTTTGCTGTTTTGTCTTGAGGGTTGTGGAGATGAATCAATATTTAATCTATAAATGCTATGGTGTGGTGTGCAAGTTAAAATATATCTTAAAAAATAATGATGTATTTTTCAGGAGTTGAGGAAATCTTTTTCTCTGCAGAATTACTTCATGGCAACTTTAAGGTTATTGAGGATAATTTAATTAATTTATTTATTTTCTTTTACGGGTGTGTTCAAGGTGCTAATTACCATGTTTGTGCAAAAATGATATGGTCTTGTTTTCATTATACTGCAGAAAACACTTTGAAGTTCTGAATGCAGTCTCAGAAAGTGTTTTTCCTAGATGTTTAGTTAGTATGCTGCACAGTGGAAGACAAGATTGGGCTATTAACATTTACTCTTAGAATATTTTTGAAGGACAAAGTTCAGATTTTGAAGGGTATTATAGAGGATTTTATACTGTTTCCTACAGTGTAAGAAGTTGGTCAACCATGCAAGGAAGAGGCCTAAAGGGGAACTGTTCTGATTTTCAAAGGAAACTCATGTATATCTGACCTGTTTCCTGATTGCTGGCAGTGAATATATTGGTGAGGGAAAGTGATGTTGCCTCTTGCAGTGTGATGCATTGGAGGTCCAGAATAAAATGTTGGAATGCTGCTCTATGGTGGCCAAGTGGTTTGCTGATCATTTTTATTTTATTCTTTTACTATTACTTTGACTGACATTTTCCCAAGCTATTCGTTGGAATATTGCTTTCTGGCCTGCTGTCTCCTTCATCTGCACTCTTTTCTGCTGCTACTGCTTTCTGACTTTCCTTTAGTTGTCCTTCCTCCTGTCTCTTGCTCCTTTTTGAATGATTGTAACTGCATGTTCTTGCCTGCATTCTTTTCGTTAGTTCTACTGAGTTTCACAATTCCTACCCTTGTCCTTGGTCTTTGTCCCTAAAAGGTAGCCTCTTCCTGCCACCTGTCCAGCTCTGATGTGGAATTGCTGTATTACCCCAAGTTAGCTCATTTTTCTTTGTCTACCTATAAAATGAAAACAGTAAGCAATACTTTTCTGGTCTTGTTTTAACAGTAGTTGAAAGTGATCGTCAGTTATTTCTTTGGTTCCCTTTTGATTGAGAGGTTGCCAACCTGAAAATTTACGAGATGCTGATCTGATCTAACCTCTAGCCAAGGGCTTCTAGAGTTTCATGGCATTCTTATGAGATCAGGGTTACAGTTTCTATCTGAGCTGCACATAATCTTTTTGAAATATTTCCAGTCTTTCACTGAGAGACAATCCATCACATCCCTGTAAGAGAAAGGGAAAGGAACACTAAACTTAATAAAGTCTGAATGAGTGGTGTATTTTACAGTGTTCTGAATCTTGAAGGAAGAACTGCAGAAAGAGCGATGCCCTGGAGGTGGGGCATTTGACTTCTGGAATGAGAAAGGTGGGAGGGCAGGCACTAAGGACTTGATTCATTTGTCTATACATAGTTATCTGATAATGTTTAAAATGCCTTCGAATATCCTGAATACCTCTAGTTCCTGCTCCTCATGGCCTCCAAATGAGATGCTGTTGGTCCGTGACAATTTCATGCCTGACAGCTCCACATGGATATTTTTAATAACTTGAAGCATCTCAAATGGGTCTATCATCCACGTTTAAGTAGTAGAGTCAGAATCTTCTTTGACTGGCTATTTGAAACGTGTCTGGTGGCTCTGCGCACATTTTGGTTGATACGGAGCATTTGTACACAGAACCAACTATGTCACTTTTACCTTGACCTTTGCAGTTTCTGTTTCGAGACTGCTTTTCTTTTTTAACATTTCTAAACTCTGAGCGCTTCAAAACAGCAACTGGTCAGCTCTCCAGAGGGAAAAATTCCTGCTCCAGCCTTAGCAAAAGACAGTGTTTTTCTCTGAACAGTGCTTTGAAGTATGAAAAGGAGCTGTGAGTTACTAAACTGAAACAAACAAACATCACCATAGCATGATGTTAAGAAAAAAAGGGAAAAAATAGTATTCACATAGGACGTTGTCTTACGGTATTTCTATAAACTATGAAAAATGATAAGCTGATGCCTTCCAGTAATTAGTACAGTACAGATAAAAATGGGCATTGAAAATGGTTTCAGAAGTTTATTGAGAAGAAGCTGGTCTCCCTTCCACGACTTGGCATAACCCAAGCTTCAGTCCGATGGAGTTTGTAGGAGACAAGAGGAATGACATAGAGAAATAAAACAGGTTTATGTAGAATAGGATGAATAGGCACTGGTGGAAATAATCCTCTTCTAGTGAAATGCTTTCTTTTTCCTTGTGTAGATATTGCTCTCCCCTCTTAATTAGGCCATGAATAGAATCTAAACCTCTCAAACAAGTTGTAGCATTATAGCCAGTAATGCTGTTCAGTCAGCCTATAGTAAAAAAAAAAAGAAAAGGTGACCAAATCTGACAGCATCCCCATTGGCTACTCAGCTAAATCATCTTATGACACCAGTTGGCTTTTAAATGATTATTTAAGAAAATAGGAGAGGGTGATGCTGTTATGGGGTTGCTACAGAATGTGGCATTGTTGGAGACTTTACGGAAATGCCAGACCTATTTGAGTCATGAGAATGTGGCATGCTCAATCCTTCCTGTGCATTTAAAGAGACTTTACTACGTTTCTGGCAAGTAAAGCATTTGTGCAGTTGACAACAATGTAGAAGTGGATGCACTGAACTTTAGCAGTCTGAAAGCAATATCTGCTCAAAGTACTTTACCTTGTGAGAAATGTAGATGCCTTTGGAAAAAGATGCTGTTTTTTACCCCGCAATTAGCAGAAATGAATCATCTGCACAGAGGTACCAGTGGAGGTATCTTTGCTTACTGCAGAGAGGGGAAATCTGGCTAGTTTAAATTTGATGTCTGATTTTTAGATGGCTGAAAGATGGGATGAATCCTTTCATAGAAGTTATAAAATATGAAAAAGTGCTTGGTAGATGCAGAAACTCTACAGAAATTCTGGCAACTCCCAGGAAAATGTGTGAACTTCTGCTTGGTAAGAGAGAGTTAGCTATCTAAAAATGCAGGAATATAAAATACTTTTCAGATAGCCGTGGCTAAAGTAGTTTTCATTATCACTCTTTTCACTCTGCTACAGCGGAGCTGTCATCTGTGATTGTCTTCTCTAGGGTTGCAAGTGATTGTTAGTTTAATCATACTGTTCTCCAGAGATGTTCACTTATGAATACCAGATTTTCAAGAATAATTGTGATCTCTGCTGTAAAACAGTATTGTTGGAACAGGAACCCTCTTGACAGTGTCCAACATGATTATTTATTTATTTTTTAATAAGAGCCCACTGAAGATTGTTAATAGCTCTGAGAGTTGAGAAAGTTCATCACGCTTTCACCAGCAGCTACAACCTTTTTTACCAGTAACTTCACTATATTTTAAAGAAACTTTTAGAAAAGAAGCTTAGGACACAGCCCCACAATAAGTTTCATGTTTGCATAGGCATTGGGAACTGCAGTTTCTGTAATAAGTGCTGTATGTTCCTAGGATATTGGGAGAGCTACTTCATGGGCACTTTGAAAATTAGGATGTGGAGATTAGAGTTTCGTGGAGGAAAAAACAAGCATAGAAGTGTTGGGAAGAGAAAATGATATAACGGGAATGTGATGGAATTAGATGACATTCGTGAGGGTTTGCATATGGATTCCTGGTCAGTATGTGGGAAGACGATTTGCAGTAGGAAGTGCTAAACTAGGAATTTCTGTTTAATAATCATAGCTATAATATTCATGTTGAATAGTAGTTAGTGCAGTTGGTCTAAATCAGTTAATTCGAGCACTAAGGATAACATAAAAGAACATAGTGGTCAGTTTTCTTAGAATTAGGCTGGTGTGAGAGTTAGAAAAATGATAGTGTCTACATGTGGAATATGTTGTGGAGGTGTCATACAATGTGTTTGAGTGTATTGTCTGCTGGTGGAAGAGGGAAATGACTGCTGACCTAATGAAATAAATGGTTCACTTCTGCAGTGAGTGGTGTTTAAAAAGCCCTGTCAAGATGTCTGTACATCCACAACAGAATAACAGTATAACACCGCTAAGAGACTAACAGAAGCATGGTCATAATGGCACTATTTGAGTAAACATGGAAGTTCTGTGAGGAATTACTTCACTTGCTGCAACTTTAAGAAGTCATACGATAAATTTAAAATAAAAATAGTTTGTTGTAAGAAAAGTTCCAGTTTAAATATAAACAGGGGATAAACCAAGAGTACTAGGCTGAGTTTTGACAAATTGGGGTTTTTCTGCACTGTGTGTAAAGAAGAGTCTTTCCTCCATCAGAAACAAAGCTCAGTAATATCAAGGTATTTTGCTGAAGAAAAGAAAAATAAGAAAAGCTATGGCAGATTATGTTGCTGCTTCATACTGGTTCACATCCAACTCCAAAATTGTTCAGTCAGACAAATATCTTCAGTTTTAGTGCAGATTTTATTTTTTTGCTAAGGCTTTTTGTTGTGAATTGATTGAAATGAGTAGTTGTACTCATGGGAACAGTGATATGTTTCTGTGGTATTGTCTTTCTTTTCAACATTGTGGTAATGGTTATCGTGCCTCTTGCATTTCTTTTGGAAAGTGAAGAAGACCAAGTTTCAGGCTAGACTCAGAAGCAAGTTCAAATGAGTCTAACAGGAGTTATAAATGGTTGCAATGAACTCTTTCTTTCAGTCTCGTTTAAACAGGTTTGTTCTCTACTTGGTTGTTCTGTACCCTACCTGGTGTCAACACTTGCTGAATGCTGTAGGTTGCTGCACTGGCTCTCCAAACCTGAAAGAGTTAATGCCATGCCAAAGCCTGTTCTGAACTTTATTTAAGATGCACAACTTATTTAGATTAAAACTCACAGAGGAACACCAGTGTAGCTTACGTTATAGTTCACGCAGGCTAGAGAGGCTTTGAGGAGTTTTCTCTTGGCTTTTCCTCTCACTCCCAGTACTTAGAACTGTTAATAGTTTGCTTAGCTCCCTGTCTACCTTCTCCTAGGTAGAGCTGACATTTGAAGAGTCATTAGATCTGTGCTTTAAGGCTTTGCTGTATTTTAAAAGATGCTCTGTAACTTCTACTTATTCAGACGCCCTTAGTGGCTGGAATGACAACTTCCATGCAGAAAGACTAAAAGATAAGAGCAAAAGGAGATTTCAACAATACTTGCACTGCATTCCTTTTTTTTTTTTTTTTCCCCAGAGATTACAATTGATTCCACAGCAATTTTGAAAACACTACCATCGTTTTCATGCTGATTAGGATTTATAAGAATGTGTGATTTTAATTGTTTTTAAAATCAATATCATTTATACATGAAAATAAAAAACAAGTTAATTGGATTTTTGTTTTGTTTTTCTGCAGCACCAGAGAAGCATTCTTAGTAGCTCTCCAGGTTTTCAGTGTTAGAAGGATGGTCTTCCTTGCCATAGCTTGTTATGCTCTCCATGTGGTATTGTGACAAAGTTTGCTTTCCATTAGATGCTGGTTTGAAGGCATTAAATTTAACACTTTGAGAAACAAGTTTCACTAGGCAAAACCAATGAGAAAGCACTTTGTTCACTGACTCACTTGCATTTGCTTTTGTTCATTTTTTTTTAAAATGTCTAGCTTGAAATTTGCACGTGCATTTTAAAATCTTGATGTTATTCACTCTTACTGTAACACCAAGGTCCTTAATTGTCCTACGAAGAACAATCGTTCTACTTCATTGGGGATATTATGTGCTGCAAAGAAAATAAGAGAGAGGAGATCACAAAAAAATTCCATACAATTATTATTTTTATTTTTTAAGAGTTATGCAGTAGTAGTGCTGTGAGAGCCACAGGAAAGTAACCAGCATCCTGAATATTAGAAATAGAAGTCTGTATGCAGATGTATAAAATGAGCTTTCACATCTATCTTCTGTGCTGTAAAAAAAAAAAACATAGACACAGACATAAAGCAGATATTTTCATATATCATCAAAGGGCACGAGGAGGTTCTTTCAAGAGATTATGACAGTGTCATGAAAAGATTATAACACATTAAAGTGGGACTTAAATAGGCCACAGATTTCTGTCTGTACAAAAGATGTGAAGAACTGTATAACTTCCAAGCTGAATAAACCTATTGCTGCTGCCTAGATTCTGTTGGCTTAGTTATAAACCTTCCACCTGTACTAGATAGTTTCTGTAAGCTACTGAAATTCAAAGGGATGTACGTGCTCACCTTTTATTGCTTTCGCTAAGGATATTGTAACTGAAAAGATATCCTAACGCAATCAAGTATGCTGTGTTTGCAGCACCTTGCCTGAAGCAACTTCATTTTCGCATTAAAGAAACCAATGATTTTCAGCATAAAGATGAAAATATTAAGATGGCTGAACAACTTTCATTAAAACAAGTGAACTGTCGCTGTAGATACTTCTTTTTTTTTTTTTTTTTCTTTAATGCATTCAGGAAAGCTTCTTAAAATGATGTATGGACATTAAAAGAATCACTTGGGGGGAAAAAAAACCCAACAAAAAACTGGGGAGGTCTCTGGCAGATACTGCTAAACTTACTTTTCCTGTTCTCCCTGGCTGTGCATATAATTCCCCCCCCCTTCCTTGCATCTAATATATTAAAATGCCATCTGCTTGTGTATTTAAAACATAAAATTTTCGGATTCAGGATCAGGTCTGCAAAAGCTGCATTTTCCTTCCCTCTCTCTGTGATTCTTATCAGTAATACTTTATAGTGAAGCTGTCCTCATGAAGATATATATTTGTCATAGTGATAGCACACTTCAGAAAGTGTATTAAGCTAAACCAACTCCCACTGTTCAGCTCAAAAATATGTTCCTTGTCATATGCTACTCCTCACTGAAATTAAACTTAGAAAATATTTTAGACTAGAAAGATTGAGTCACTTTTTTCTCATGGCGCTCTCCACTTTGGCATGGCTGTGCACACTTGTCCTATTTTACATTATGGGATGGTTGGATCCCAGAGCAAGTGGGAGGGGGGAGGGAAAGTTACACAAAGACACATGAAAGACAAGTACTTAAAAATCTATTCTGAAGACCTCTGTCACAAGTGTCTGCAGCTACTGCTATCTGTCTGATGGCACAGATAAACTTTTGGAAACCTTGTCAGGGTAGCTCCTGAATCTATGGCTTTGTCACCAATCCCTCAGCTCTGTAATGACAGGTGCCTCCTAAAACAGCAATGCAAGTGGTTGAATTTCCCGTATGAAATCATGTTAGATATTTTCATAATTGTCACAGTACCTAAGCATTTTATAATCACTACTGTCCATTTATGAGTAGTGCATCTCAAAAATGAAGAAGCACTGTGGCTCAGTTGTACTATTCAGAGGCACAATGGAAAGTTGTAGTGCTGGGAGGAGAAGATATTTTGTTGATCAGACCTGCATAGAGCTCGCTTTTCAGATGAGATGTGAGTGTATATTGCAAGAGAAAAGAAACAGAAGGCAGTTGAAACTTGACATTTGTTCATAATTAAGTACTGATTAGTCAGTGGCTTGAGAGGGCCATAAATGTGGCTCCAGTATTTCCTACTTTAAAACTAGTCTGAGAGTTCTTCTTCGTAGGGTGCTAACTGTCATGTGTGGAAATGCATAAAATTTCATAAGACTGTCAGAACTGCAACTGAGATACATAGAAAAGTAGTATGGCTTTTAACTGTTAATTTAAAATGGTTTCCTAGGTGTTTCTTATCCGTATTCTTGAAATGGTTTAAATTTTGGTTCTGTCTTACGGTAATCACAGATAACAGTTTTGTGAAGAAGTGTAGCTGTTACTCAGTAATAACCAGATACACCAGGAATGCAGTTTTATGCTGCATGACATATCTCCAGGTGTTTCTATAGAAATTCTACAACAGTTTCCAAGTGATTAAAAGCATGTGAATTGTACACCCTATGATTGATAACAGAATGTTATAATGTTGCTTTTAGCGAAACCTTCCGAATGTTGTCAGATGACACCAAAGGATATCAGGAATTTCTGCAAGCCATTCAGAGTAAGAGTGATCAGACAGCTTCCTGTAATGCCCGTATTGCATTTGGAGACATTTGGATGAGGGTCCAATCCCAAAATTCACTGTCATTTTATTTTCACCGGTCCGTTTCTTAAGAAAAATAACGTAAGGCCAAATGTCTCTTTCTTCATAGTCAGAATACCATTGCTGTGTGGCAACTCTGTTATTTGTGAATATGGAATATAAAATAGTAAAAAAAAAAAAAAGCAGTACAGATGAATATAATGCAATTTTAAGCAACAAAACTACCCCTACAAGTAGTTCTTGCCTCTCAGAACTGTATATATATTTGTCTGAATGCTATTTCAACATTAATTTATCTTTCCAACCATGCTCACGTACATGCACATGCAAACATATACTCATTATCTTGGCTCTGTTTATATATATAACATGATTAGCCCTGTTAATTAAGATTTTATAAATACTGTTTTGTTGATAAAATCCCAGCCAGCAGGTACTACACGTTTCTGGAGGTTCTCTCAGTTTGTAGTTCCCATCTTCCTGCTGTCATGTGATAAAATAGATTGCGAGGGGGGCATTAGATATCCCACAGACAAACATGGTTGCACAGCAGAGCAGGGAGTCTGGGAACCCAGAATCTCACTTTTGGTCATTAGATGAGTTTGGAGCTGTGGATAATTAAGAACTGAGTCATTAGTGAGTGTGATCTCTTGCAGGCCCCATTATCTGAAGGTCTTGTGAGGAAGATGGATCCTGTTTGCAGCTGTGGCTTTAGTCTTTCCTTTTTTGTGACCCTTTTCTAGCTGCCCCCTTCACTTTCATGCCCTCCTTGGAGTATTGTTTCATCACATGCAAGAAAGATTTGGCACGCATGCCATATCTTACATGGTGAGTTTCATAATGCAGCCAACTCAGTGGTATAACTTCTTCCCTTGTATTTTTGTGATGTTATTTTTAACTAACAGTTTCCGGAGATCTGCTTTTCAGGCTGATCCCTCAGTTTAAACTGCACTGCTGAGCTGAAGTGAACTATAATGCAAAGATGGTGGCTGGGATGATGGTGCAATCTGGAAATTCTTTAAACAGGCTTCCTGTCAATGTTGATGAAACTGTAACCTCAGGAAGATGGAGTGGCTCTAATAATAAGTTTAATTCTAAAGTAACTCTTACAATTCATATGTAAAGAATATGTGTGTGATATCTGTGTTAGAAAAATCAGGGCACCTCATCACCAAACTCCCTGGTTGCTACCTGTTAACAAAGTAAAGATGGCAGAATCAACTCACCTAAAGAACCGTCTCATACCATACAACCAGTTTGCTTCCATTATTTGGGTAGCCTGTAAGTAAAAGCTGACAGATGCAGAAGCTGTAAAATTGTTTCACTTCAATGATCATGTTTACGAAGAGGGTTCCCACAGAGAGACAGTAGGACTGGAGATAATATAAATGTCTCTTTCCATATCAAAACTTTTGACTTGACAACCAAGCTATTTTATGTTTTGGAAAGTAATTCCATGTAGAACCAGTTTTGTGACAGCATATTCTTTGATCTGAGAGACTGGTGAGCTTTGCTGAAACTCATTTTAACACTCCTAGCTAGGAATTTGCCATTGCTGCACATGCAGGATCAAGGCATTTTGACCTGAGGATTATAAACAAGTCCAGGCAGTGCAGTATTGCTCTTTCTTTGTGTGAAGATGGAAGAGTCTGTAATATCTGAATTAGTTCATGAGATTAAAATGAAAAACTGCGTGTAGGTTTATTTAAAGACTTTTTGGATGTCTTTATCTGTCTATTGTCACTTATATGGAACAGTGCTTTTCTTGTCTTCGGGTTGCTAAAACCTCATCTCTCAGATAGACCGTTATAAAATAGGATTTAGATAAATACCCACTGCATATTGCAAATGTGGTCTCTTCAGGAATATCTTTTCTCATCCCTAGTACTCTAGCACTGTGTTCCTCCTTAAATTAAGCATCCTGTGGCATGGAAGTATAATGAGTTTAATTTGCTGGTGGCATGTCTTCAAGTTTCTAACAGTTCAGTCAGTAGTTTCTATCTCTTGCTGTGATGGAGATGATGCATTGTGCATTCACTTCAGATGCATTTCTTTCTTGTCTTCTAATTGACATTTCCCAGATGTGTAAATGGAATTCCCCTATAAGAGGAAGGTATCCTCTTCATCCTCTCACATATCAGTTACAAATGAAGACAGTGATCCATTTCTTTCAGTTTGAATTGATTACATTTTTGTTATCATTTATGTTACAGAGTTGTACCCATAAAGATAGTTTCCTTAGCAGAGGTAGTGAAAATCAGATGCACAAATAGGATTTTATAATAAATATTAGACCCTCAGCTTACATTTTTCTTTTTTTTAAGTATTTTAGTTTTTCCCCCTTTGCTTTCCTGGGAAGGACTGACTGTAGAAACTGGTTGCTGCGTGTCTTTGCTATGGAGCTTATTGCCTCTTCTTTCTCTGGTCTTTCTGTGAGTGACATTTCAAAATGGTAACCAGCTCTGAGTTGAATTTTTTTCTCATCTGTATGTGGTACTTTCCTATGGTGTACCATGGCCTTTAAACTCTACTAACGGGAAGCTGAATCTGAATTCTTTTCTCAGTTGTTGAAGGCTATCAGCTGAGATTCACTTGAAATTTAAAATTTGTATAGGCACAACATGTAGTAACGTTTTGATTGATTTCAGCAGATTAGTTTTATTCCTTAGAAAGATTTTTTTCTTTAGTAATCAAAATAGAGTTGAAAAATTGTTTTAAATCTTCCTTTTATTTATTTTGCCTGAAGTCCTAGCTTTTGACATGTAGGTTTATGGGCTTACTTGATTCTTACCCTGAGTGTTTACTTTGTTTCAGGTAGACTGAACAGTTGGTGGATAATACTAGCTTCTCTGTGTTACTGTGTGAAGGCAGTATTGCTGAAAAAGCATAACAGCATAAAGAACCTTTTGTTTACCTTTTGTGCTCTCAGTGTTATCGTTGTGTCCACCGGAGCTGGTTTAATGTTGAACTCATCTGTCTGTCTTTAAACTTGAATATGCTGCTCTTTTCCATGACAGCAATTTTTGCTTGATTTTTTCCCTTTGTGTTTTTATGCATGGTGATCAGTAGTGAGATTCAAAGTCCCAGTTAGACTAGAAATTCAGCACATGGCTGGAGAGCTGCCAGCAGCTTGCAGGTTTGAGAATCAATATGAAACACCTGATTTTGCTTGTGGTCTGCCAGCTGGTTGTCCTTCGTCCTCAGTATGTATACCTGGTTGATGTTTTTAAACGGGATTGTAGTCAGGCTTGGAAAAGTCTCTATTCAATTTGGTGAGACTGTTTTCACTTCCTTTATGCTTTTTTTAAATCTTGATATTACTATTAAAAGTTAATTTCTTATGCTTTTATGTACTATCCAAAACCAGGATGCTATGCAGTTTTAGGAGATGAGATTGGGGAGCATTCATTTCCTGTACTGTATCTAGATACAAAGCTTTGTGAACAAGAGTTCTGAACTACTGTATTGCAGTACAGGTAAGATGCATGTTTGGTGCGCTTGGGTTTGTGCTTAAATTGCTCGTTACTATGTACTGAAAATGAGCAAAAACTTAACATTAGAGTATTTTATACTTTTACAGTCATCACTATTGATTAATGCACCATAGCTACTAGCAGCACATTCATGTATTGTGGGTTTCCTCAGCTAGGCTGTAATCCCATCAGCTATTATAAATCAAACAGGACTAGGAAGATCAAAATTTGCACGGCGGCTGTCCTATTGGCAAGGCAGTCTTTTTATTTGAGTAGGTGATGTTCTGCTTCTGATCAGCTCAATTATTCTGTTGCTTTTGGATGAAGTGCAAGTGAAATAAATCCTTCAACACATCATGCCTTAAAATAATTGTATGCTTTGGGAGGAATTAAAATGGTTGCTTACATTTGGTCAAATTCCAACATACTGTAAATTGTGTTTGTATTATATATAAATCTTCAACTTCTAAAACCACTCTAATCCAAAGTGGCTTCAAAATAGCAAGTGAAATGATTAAGTCAGCACTCAATTGTCATAAAATCTGTCATAACTCACTGTTACCTAAGCTAAATTTTATAGTTTGCATAGAATTTAATTTGTGCTCGTTTTTTCTTCAATGAAATTGTATAATTGGATTCACAGATTTTTTTCTGTATATTATCTACTGAAAGTTTAGAGTACATATTTACAAAATAAAAGTGTTATGTCATACTAAAATTGCCAGAAAAAATTATACCCCATATATATTTTTGCACAGTTATGGCAGAATGTCATAATGTCAGATATTTCTGATCACAAGGAAGCATGAGGACTCTGAGGTTGTAGGTTTTATAAGTTTTTATAGCTTGCAAATTTGATTTGTAACAAGTGATTTAAGTGATTTTCTGGGATGGATAACAAAGCGAAGATTGATACCTAAATATATTAGAAGCATTCCTGTTGATTAACGATTGAGTAAATATTCTTGTATTTTATAGTTGAAAATAACACTGTTAATTTTAGTTATTCAGATGTCAATAAAACAATTTTTATTTTTTATTTGAGGAAAGGCAGTTTTAAAATGTATCCAGTGTTTTCCTTGGACCAGTTAACAGGTGTACCCTTGCTGGATATGTAAAATATCTACTTTTGTGAGTAACAGAAGAAAAGAAGTTGTGTTTTGCTGCACATTCAATAGAATGTGCCAGTGGAAGTTTCATTTTGGGAGCTATTTCAACAAGTCATGTATTTGACTGAATATAATAAGTAGATGATCATTTTTACTAATTTAAACATAACATGTTTAAAAATGTCAGTGCCCTAAGGTTTTAAACACGTAGCTGGTAGAAGCCAATAGGTGATTTCTATCTGCAGTGGTATTAAATTTACGTTAAGTTTGGTAGCTAACAGATGTCAAGCAGAAATGTTTAAAATTGACAAAATGAAGTATAAATGAAGACGAAATTGAAACAGAACATTTATTTACTTGGAAGAGATTTCATTTTTGAAGAAATAGATGTATTTACCTTCCTTGACTCTGACTGCATTGAGGCTTATCCTATGTTTCATGGCTCTTGCATCACTGTGGCTGTCAGGATTTTCCCTTCCTAGAAATGCCTATATTAGCTGCATGAGTAACAGGCCAGCAACCTTTTCAGTGCCACTTGGATTTCCTTGAAATTACTGGCTTGAGGACCAAATCTTAGGCTCCTTAAATACAGATGAACATTAATTAAAAATCAGTTTAATTTTCAACTTTTTAGTTGAGTTTTTGAATCCACGGTCCAGGAAACTTGCCCAGTTTTGTCTTCTCAGAGTTTACTTCAGACTGTTTCTATCATGCATTGGCTTCAGGATTGAATCTGGCTTACAAAGCTGTTTAGCCCATTACTGTTTGCTGCTTATCCCCGCATGGGCCATTAGAACTGTTAATTGGATATTGCTGTAAATCAGCATGTTGAAATGATACAGGTTAAAATAAGCTGTCTGGAAAGATTCCCTTTGACATTAGTGTTTTTTAAAAGATACACTTCCACCTTCAGTTTTTAAAGATGCATGAAGAAAAAATTACCTTAGAGGAAATAATTAACCTCCCCCCAAAATTTGCACGTTAACACGGGATGATATTTCATGAAGGAGCGTGTGCAGCCTGTTATTTCAGAGTGCAAAAGAAACAGACAGAAGTCAGCTTTTATCTAAACTACTTATATAAACATGTTGGGGTTCTTTGACAGCCCTTTTTCTATGAATTAGCTTTTTATCTGGGAATTTTGTTCTGCTTCCTGCCTAAGAAAGGTATTTCATTAGCTTTTTTTTTTTTTTTTTTTTTTTTTTGGCCTATGCAACGTTATTTCTTATTTCTAAGAAGTAGAAAATTCTGTTTCCTTTTGCAAATTAGCCTGAAGTGAGTCACTTCTTTCTCTAATGTCTGAGATGATGTTAAAGTAGTTGGGGAAGGAATTGAATAGGTTGTTGTTGGTACAAAGTTGTTATCAGCTGAGAAATGTTCTTTCTCTGTGATTTTTTTTCCCTCTGTTTGCAAGATCTTTCTTCAAGCTGGTGTTGACAAGATAACAGTGAGAAAGGTTGTTGAGAAGGATACGGCTGTAAGTCCCCTGGAGAATTGCTATATTCCCCTGTACATCAAAAGTTACTGCATGCCAAGTAATCTATGTGAAAAGAGAGAGAATGATTTGCCATTGACTTTTTACTGTCTGAGAAAGCAAATTGTCTTTTCTGTAGTGTTGTGGAGAATTTGTGTTATTTTGTTAAATGATTTCTAGGGTAGAATAAAAGCATCTGGAGGAAACAATTGCAGAGAAAAGCCCAAGGGATAATCTTCAGGTACAGCCAGATAATTAGAGCTTTAGCTATACAGGCTGTTTGACGTGTGATTGCATGCCCAGTGGAGTCAACAGGAAAAACCTGAAATGGAGTCCACAGACATTGTTTCAAAGCTTTAGGCTGGCAGATGAAAGAAGCCAATTTCTTGCAACAGTTCTGTTGTGAAAAAACCCACACTCTTCTTCCATTAGGCAATGTTTCAAATTCAGAATTTCTTCACGAGAAGAAATTTGGTTCTGGACCAAAGAATGTTGCTTTGCCTTTTTTACTTTCTGTATGGCTAAAAACACTATTGCAGGGGAACATTACAAAAATCCCTAGAAATCAACTATTTTATGTAATTATTGTTTTTTATTTTTTTTATTTTTTTTTTTCTTTTTGTGTTAGGCCAGGGAAAAGGATTCTCAAGACCACAGAGTGTCTTTGTGATAGCTGAAAATATGTCCTGCTGTGTAAGCAGGTCCCTGTGCTGCACTCCTGGTAGATGGGCCTCCTCAGTTGCTTGTGTTGTTCATGTGCAATAACTCTACTGAATCTTTGTGTTTTAGATGGGCTGCTGGGCATTGTGAAAATGGGGTGCCTGATGGACTGCTCAGGGAACACTATTATTGTACTTCCAAATATTGATAGAGGCAGTTTATAGAACATGAAGAGATCACGTGACATACAGCACGAAGCCTCTGCAGATATCTCTGAATCCTAGTTTACTGTAAATTTGGCTCCAGCTTTAATTTTGTAGATGGTAGCAGTGAATGTGAATCCCTTTCTGGACTGGGGAAGTAACTTAGGGATTTCTCCATGGACTGCAGAATGGAGAGTATATGCTTAGAAATCTCATTGCAGGACAGACTGTTTACTGTTCGGGTGCTGCCGTCAAGCTATTGTGAGCCAAGATGACAAGAGCTTTCTTGAGCTATGATACAAAGCTAGTGCCATTACGTACTTTGCTGCTGCTGTTGCTAAATTGTCATCCTGCTCTGTGAATTGGTATTTCTAGAAGTAGATTCTTTGGTCAAAGGTTATTTTATCTGGGGAAATGCTGAGTGAGTGCTTCCTCCCATCTGTCACTTCCTTCTGAACATCAAGTTCATGTTCTATAGTGCAGTATCCTTTCAGAAGACGTTAAATAAAGGAACTGAAAAAGATAAAAGTAGAGTTCACATCACCTTTTAATATATCATTTTTTCAGTGTTTGTGTAAGCATCCAGACTACATCTGTCAAGGATGGGGATGTTGTCTGTTCCCCTTGCTAATTGTGGGAAATGTCAAGTGGTGGAAACAATTTTAATAATATTTGTCTGCTTTCCATGTAGAAAAGTGGCTTTTATATAGTGGTTAATTTATGGGTCAGAATCTTGAGAATCAAAGTTGTTATTTTTTGCTCTGTGTGTTAAACAAAAAATGTAAAACAGACCTTTTGGTACCAGATTTCCCAACGGGCTACAGATGACTTCAGTTGACTCTTCTTGGCATATGTGTACTATTGGCAAGTGACCGGGAAGAGTGCAGAAGCAATCAGAAATAGCTTTTTATCTCCGGGTACCACTGTGGTTGTATTTTTTTCCTTATTTATTTTTTTTCCTTTCCTTTCAGGCAACAGCCCCAGAGAGATAGCTTGTACACCTGATATAATTAAATATGCTTATTTTCAAAGCAGTAAAAATGGACTTCCCGTGAGACCACCTCAAATAGCAGAGAACATGCAGGGATTGTGAAGGCCAGGCTGATAAATGGCATAATGTAGGTAGAGTTTGGAAGGGGACCTCTTGGTACATTGAGCGCAGTCCTATTTTCGTGCCGAACTGCAAAATACATTTCAGCAACTCATCAAACTCCACTTTACATATGACTTCTATGAGTTTTCTGCTTCTGGTAATCCCACTGGAGGAATATTGTGGATTTAGAATTGCTTGACAGAAGTGAATACCGTCGAGTCTAAATTCTAGTTGCAGTGGCCAATAGGATTCTTTGTCTAGTTTCTCCAAATTCATTGTGGTCTTGAATGTTTAATTTTACAGTACTTCTTGGAAGAAAATTCAAACATTTACTTTGAAATAGTGTGTATATATTTGAAAAGGTAATATTTTCCTACCACATAAAATGTGGTTCTTAATTCTTCCTGGCTTCTTAAAGGAATGGCAGAACTGTGTGCAAACAAATTGTTTAGTATTTAGAATCAATAGCCATCACTAGTTTGTGAGGAGTGGGAAAGACTGAACCTCCCCCTAATGTGGTAATTCACTGATTTGAAGTGAGTCCTTTTGACTCAATGAAGCTAAAAGGAGAAACAAGTCAGTGAAAAAGGACTCCTGTTAATCAAGGAAGAGTCTGAGAATATGGGCACGATAGGGTCACCTATTTCTTCCCAGGACTGCTAGCTGCTTAAAAAACATAAAAGGCAATATCCAGGTGTCCTACTTTTGGCACTTAAATTAGATGTTGCAACTCAGGTCCAGAAGTGGTAGTAACTATCAGTGATGTTTTCCTGTTTTGTGGAATACTAGAATATTGATTTAAGTGTATGTTCTCTAGGTACTATATTCTTTCTCCTTTTCAAACTATGAAAGTTCTATATCTTTTCCAAATCCACTCAGTTTTTTTTTCCTTATATATTGGTTGGGGTCATAGCCAGAATTACTACAGGCATTTCTTTCCCAGAGCTGGATCTTAGAAAAAATCATGCTCTAGCTGAAGAAGCAGAATCATTTATAAAACCCAGTGCTTCCAGTTCTCATCAAGGCCAAAACCTTGCAGGCACTGTGAGAAGGAAGAGTCAGATGAATAAAAACGTTAATTTACAGTAGACTATCAGAGACTTTGTAAGGGATGTAAACCCTCTTGCTTCAGCTGATAACGCAACTGCTGACTGACAGGGAAGGAAGGGCAGAAAGGAGAGAGAGGATGGTAATTGTGAAAAGGGAAAAAGTTTTTTGCTGTGTGTTTTTTACAATAATTCTTTCCCAGTCGTGCCACTCACTGAAGCATTTGGGTAAAGCAAGATGCAAGAGTTACATAGTCACCTCCAGTGATGACTGATTGCAGTTTGGGTGCAAAATCAGTTTAAGATATTTTTTAGGGTGTTATTGATCCTAATTCTGCCAGGAAGGGTACAATACATCCTAATCTCACTATCATCTAAAAGGGGCTTGTTACTGCTTTAGCTGTTCTCAGTAAGAAGACAGCATTGCTTTTTGTGTAGGCAGTAGATGTCTCCTGTGCATCTATTTCCTTAAAATCAGAGAGATCAGCATGTTTCTTTTAGCATCAGGGTGTGAGTTTGGAATGGTTCCTGCTCAAGTGGAAGTAGTCTTACTCATCAAAACAAATTATTTGTGCAGGTTTCGCTCACTGACAGTCCAGGCGGCTAACACAATTTGTCAGCTTACATGAACAACTTCCAAGGCAGGATATAGCAAGAGAGGAGAGGGGATACTAAGTTTCTTCCTGCCTGGATTAAAGCATACAAGTAAGATGTTTTCTGGCAAAATGAGGAGTTGAGAGAAGGATCTAGAATGGTAGTAATTCCAAAGTTAGATTTATGTTATAGAGATATGAATGGATCTTGTTATCTGGGCTCTTTTCTGGAGAGGAATGAAGGCTACTCTAGAAGATGGGACACATATGAAAACCACAATATTCAGACAGAAAAGATGTTGGCTTACGAACCAAATCATAGTGTGGGGAAAACTCTCAAGATGGTTAAAATATTAAGCAGAAATGAGTCTGCTTCTTCTAAGTTATCATTTTTTTATATAAGCATGTGTGAATATATGTATGTAAATATGTATAACTGCAAACTGGTGCTTAAATCTAGAAAATAAGTATTTTTATTTTCTTTAACGTCTTATAAAACTAATTTAAAGATAGCTAGCTAACATGAAGGTACCACTCCCTATTGCTTGTAACTTTTCTTAAAAATTGGATACTATCAGTTGGTTACCTATCAATAAAATATCTACCTTCCATATTCAAGGGCATTGAATAAGTTGTTTCTTCCCTTAAATGCACTGGATAATTTTGAATCATTGATTTGGGAGAAGTACCCACCACTGATGAGTGATAATGAGGGAAGATGTCTGCACACTGAAGCACATGGAGTGATTCTCTGATTTTTGTGAGATATGTGCCAAGCATAATGTGTACATGTGTGGGGCAGAGTAAGACAGAGTATGCAGCACTGGTGCAAATGTAGAAGTCTAGGTACATAGAGGCCTCATTGCATCTGTTTACATTTCCTTGGCCTACTTTGCAGGGAAGACAGCTACTTAAAAACAAAACAACAACAACAAAAACAATACTAAAACCCCCAAGCCAATGAACAACAATAGCAACTGTAAATAGAAGTATTTTTTCTTTGGCTTATGGATTAGTTTTGTTGACAGAGTACTCATTTGTTGCCTCCGGGTTGTTACTGTAAGTTGAAAGCCTCTGGCAATTTTGTTAGGGACTGAAATTGCTTAAGAAGAAAGGGAAAAAACGGACTGGAAAGGGGAAAAATGGAGGATTTCCTGGAGGGGTGTTTTCAGATGCTGTCTCTGTGCTTTGTACTTGCTGAGAACGTAGAACTTAAGCTACCCTCTGTTCCCTATGGCTACTTGCTGTCAGTGCCTGTTTTGGCAACCTCTGAGCAAACAACATGGAACAGCTTTGATTCTGTTTCTTCTCCCTTCCTTCCCATCTGTTGCTTCACTCTGGATCAGCCAGCCTTCTTGTGCTGGGAGTGAGATCAAGCAGAGGCTTTTCAACAAATGCTGCAGGAGTCTGAGGCCTGTGTAATTGGCATTATCTGTGATATCCCAAATCAGGTAGCAACAGAGGATCAATCAATGCAAGCAGCGCAGAGAAAACTCTCAGAGCCACTGCACTGGTGTGAGCAGGCTGCTGAGAAAAGAAAACTGATCTTACAACTTTCTTGCAACCTCCCTGTAAGGCATTAAGAATATCAGTGTTACACTCAGGAATCACTCTTAAAGTTTTGAATTGAAGTTCCATCTGTTTTTTCCCCCCAGTATATTCCACACTAGGACAAATGCCAGGCTAAAGACAAAAATGGATGGAAAAGGGTGGCATGTGTATACTTCAAATTTCAGAAAGAGAGAATCTTTCATGTTTTGTTTTTTAAATTAAGCCATTTTCTACCAAAATTGAGAGCGGAAGAGCAACCAGGTGTGCATGAATTCAAGGTGCAGGAGCAGTGCCAGATATGAGTGACCGGAGAATAGGAGAGATGTTTCACTTCCTTCATTAGCTACATACTCAAATATTTCAAGTGTGATTATGAAATTCTTCTTGAAGCACATGAATCTAATGTTTTTATTCTGACTAGTTTTATTCAGGAAAACCCCTTTAGAGAGTGAAAGTTTCTTTCCTGCTTGCATGAATTTAGAAAGCTAGTTGATATGCTGACTATTCAGGGTTTGGAAGGATGTGTCACATAAACACAGCATTCCAGGTTCGTCAGCGTTTCGGCACTGACTACTGTGCCTCTTATTATATTACTTTTCTGAGGGGGGAAGTGTTGGAAAATAAGAATTATTCTGGGATGGAATTAA
Organism: Alectoris magna; assembly: GCA_030625065.1. Taxonomy (NCBI): domain Eukaryota; kingdom Metazoa; phylum Chordata; class Aves; order Galliformes; family Phasianidae; genus Alectoris; species Alectoris magna. The sequence goes on along the minus strand of CM060560.1, from coordinate 161,656,910 downwards.
ACATGAAAAAAAACCACCTTAAACTCTCTTTCTCCATTCTTTCTAGTCTTCCCTAATTTTATCCAAAACTGTTTTGTCGTTAAGAGTATGAATTGTATTATTAAAGGGGGCCCTTTGTGGGGTATGTTAAAGGGAAAAACAAAGCTGTAAAAGAAGTAATACAGAGCTATTGTTCCTCAGGTTATACATGGGACATTACTACTTGTGGTAGTCATTGAAAGCAATAGGAGATTGGCTTAAAACAGGTAAAATACTTTCTCACGAAATTGCTGGTAAATTATCAGAGAATTTTTGATTAATTGATGGCAATATGAATTCAGAAGTAAGTTGCCACTTTTTTTTATTGGTTTCTGAAACTGAGATTGTAGTTATACAAATTTTATTTTTAACATTTTTGTGGTATTCTAGTGCCTTTTAACATTGATTTTGCTGGTTGCTGGAAGTTCAAACAGCACTTTTTATGTCTTTGTTTATCTCTGACTGTAACTCTCCTCGATATACTTATGAAATAAAAAAGGAACGAACAGCTCTTATGGTTTCCAAAATTGTCATGCTAAAATAAATCATAAGCATAATTTGGGAAACTTGTCAAACCATAATTAGGATTAGTTTTATTGAAGACTGTGTTGTGGTGGTTAGTAAGCAAAAGGTAGAACATAATTAATGGCCACCACTTCAAGTCACCTCGTATTATATGCCTTTTAACTGTTGATTTATTGATGTGAAATTACAATGAGATGGCAATGCTTACCAGTTCAGCGTATTTGGGTAAGCCATTCAATCACCTCCAACACATTTTATACGTGGGCTGGCAGACATAGCTCTGCATCAAGTGGCTTCACTGCCAAGGGAAGGACAGATGCAGCCTGGAACTGTGCAGGCAAATGCTGCTTCAAGTATGTGCTAAATTGGTGCGTTTCCCAAGAGCCTTGGCTTAATCACCTGTACTTCACCAACAGGGTCTTTGTTCATGTACCTATGAAGAGCCTTGACATAAAGAGTCACGAAAAGCACTTTGCTAACTGGGTGGCTCTTTTATTAGATTTGCTGTGGTGCAAGGAGGAAGAAAGATCAGTGGTCCTGCTTCAGCAGAAAGAACGCGCAGACTCCAGCAAATCTAGTATCCCAGTGAAAAAAGCAGACCTTGAGAGGGTATGGAGCCAAGGAAGTGGCAGATAATTACAGTCTTATGTTGATGTCACTATGTGACCTTCAACCTCAAATGTCATTGTATACATATCTGTATTTATTTATTTATTTATTTATTTATTTTCATATCCTCACTGGAAAATGAGCGAGGGTTAGAAAATTATCAGGTCCTAAAGAAACCAGTTGAGTGAATGAATTTAGTCACCTTCAATTATAGGTAACATTTAATCGTTTTTGAATCCTTAAGAAACCACAAAATACCTCCAAACTGCTTACAGCATACTTAAAACTTTCAGTACAAAATGCAGAAGCCTCAAAGGTTACATAGAAAAGCAGGGAGGACTGAAAGTCTTTATTGTAACTGGAAATGTGTGCAGGAAAGGGTGACAAAGCTGTTATAGTGGAGATTATGTCATGTGAATGAGTACGTACATGTGGCTGAAATTAAGGACAGATGACCCTCCTGTTCCTTCTTCCTTACCTCAATTGAAACTATTTTAGAAGATAAAGTTCATTCATCAATTCTGAGTGTATACATCCCATATCTTAGCTGATGGTGGGTTCACAGAGACAATGCCATACTGTTTGTTACAAGACAATCCCTTACATGTGCTAAAGCTTTGTATACAGATCTCTCCCTCAGCGAGAGTAGCTGTCATCAAATAGGTGTGACAATCATGGCAGCACAGGAAAATCCAACTTGGTAGGAGGAAGCCACCTGAGGGTTCATGATGCCACTACTTTTCTTTTTTGTGGAAGGACACGAGGTGCAGTTATTCCTTCAGTTTTCTCTTAATTCTCTGCCAGCATCCAAGCATAGTAAATTGAAATAGTGGAAATACATCCGAGGATGTGAAAGGTAGCAGACAAAAAGGGAATAAAGGATTTTGATCAACAGGGAAGCATAACTGAAGTACTAGAAGAGAGATTTTGGAATTGACAGTGAGAGTTATGAGGAGGCCAGAATATCCAGAAAAGCTTGGATTTTCTGCAGGCCTAGTAGAAAAATCTAGGTGCCTATAGACAAGTCAAGACATTTCTTTGACTCTGAAAAAACATTTGAATAGATGGAATCCGTAGGAATAACAGCTTTTATCACTGTTGAGAGGGTACTATTGTACGGCCTAATTAGCAGTTTGTTGTGATAACTTTTGTTACCACGAGGGTTCCTTGTCTTCATGCTAAATTGTTGCTTGAAACAGTGATTGAACACCTGGTAGGAAGTCATGGCCAACCCAGATGAGCAATGCAATGTTGCTCAGTGACCAGAAGGGATGGAGCCAGGATCCACTCCTTCCCAGACCTCAGTTAAGGGTTGGCAGTGGAGGTAAGGTTATCTTGTTGGAGATTCCTGTGTGCCTGAGGCCTTCTGAAGGTAAGCAGCTTCTTTCTTTCTGTGCCCATGGCTGTTGCATTTGAGCAAGTCCTCACTTGCTGCAGCCTGGGACCTTGCTGCTCTGCTGTTATTGCTGCACTTTCCATCATGTTACACCATGCATTTCAGTGTATTATAGAATGTGTGCAATTAATTCATTGTATTTGAACATTTGTTTTCAAATGAAGCAACTTGCTTTGCTTACTCTAACTGCATAGATTACATTGAAATTTATGAGAAAATGTATCTGTAGAAAGGCAAATATCCACAACATTGAATACTAAATGAATGAAGTAGGGACTTTTCATCTTTCGTCTGAAGCTTCTGAAGTTTTTCACTTGTAACTTCAAGTGCTGAAGTTTGAAAGGGCAAGTTACAACTTTTTTTCAATGTTGTCAAGCATATAATTAAATCCACTGAAATTTGTGTTATTACTGTACACTGAATATTCACTGGTAAATGAAATAGCTATGGCAAGAGATAAAAGTACCCTTCACTAAATAAATTTATTTATTGTTTATTTTGTTCTGGAAATGTAGCTGCTTTTCTTGCAGTCTCTAGTAATTTATCTCTCTGGATGACTATCTTTGGTCATCATTGTAATTCCTGTGAGCTGACATATAGCTGAACTCCCCATCAGAGCAGACATCAAGGAATGTACTGAGGCCATGTATGGTAATGCGAAGTGAACTGCCCTTTCTGTTGTCTTTGAAGAAGAATGCATTGCACTTCTTTTAAATAGCTATCGAAGCATTAACGATGGGGAGGAAAAAGATTTGAAATGAGGATACCCATAAAGAACTAGTCACAGTTGTGGATTTGTATGCTATATAGCCAGAGAAGTTTCAGCATCTTTGAAAGTAGTAAACAAAATGAGCCCTTCTTGTTTTAGCTCTATCTGAAATGCATACAGGGGGAAAAAAAAAAAAAAAAAAAATCAATGTTTGCTAAATGAGAGAGAACAAAATTGACTTTAAGAGTAAAATATCTTCTTGGGGAGCACCTAAATAATAGCTGGAAAAAATAAACTGAAACAAACTCTTTTCCTATAGAAATACCGCATTGTGAATTTCATCAAATAAAACTGAGATAAGGAGACGACTCCTTCACTGATATCACTGTTTCATTTAAACCTGTAGATTTATAATTTATAGGGAAGTATGCCAGGTTTGTCCTTTGTCTTCATCTATCCTTTTTTCTTTTATTTGTACTCCTAGTAAAGTGCTAGGCTTTGATCTTCCATATACTTAATCATATGATTTAAGCAAGTTCTTAGTTTTATTAAATGTGAATTACATTTGAACCAGAACTGTTAAGCACTGCTCCAACACTGAAAAGGGACCAGGAAGAGCATAAAACCACTGTTTCATTATGGCTGTTTTATAGCCAGTCTTTTAGAAAGTGAAGATGATGTCTTCAGTGTAAAGGAGAACTTGATTTGTAGACTTCAGTGTGAATTTTGCATACTTGCAGTGTGGATAATTTGATGACTTGGATTGCCAACTGACTAAATTCACTGGAGGACTGTGAGAACTCTCTGCATGGTATTAAGGTCTTTAAGAACACTTTCATGGTGCCCACTGAATTGTCAGCGTAGTTTGAACTGTGTTGATAGGAGCCAAAATACAAAAGCCTTCTAGAATCAAGGGTTATTAAATCCTCTTCCCATACCAGTTGTTCTTCTGTGGTTTCATTTTAATTCAAGATAAATTATTTAGTTAATATTTCCTTCATTAAAAAAAATTAAAAATCTCAAGGCAACAGTTTCTTGAATATGTTACATTTTATGCGTTTTCTTAGTTATTATGGAGTGAATAAATTTGTCTTATGCAAATCTGGCTTTTAGGTATCAAGTTATTTGAGCTACCTATTGCATTAATCTCTGCTCCTTTGAGGAATGTTTGGCATGAGTCAAATATGTTCAGGCATTTCTGAAACAATAGGACTAAAACTGGAAGATATGCTGAGGGAATTGCATGATAGCAAATGAGTTTTTATCTTATGTTTGTCCTTCCTTATTCTCCATCATCTCCTTCACATATTTGATGTTCCCAGTTTTTGAATAACTGAACTGAGTGAACAGTAGCACTGACTACTCTCAAGCTCCTCATGTTCTTCCCGCTCAGGCTGGTGTGCCATTACACTCATAAATTCAAGCAAGATAGGAAGAAAGACTCTTCTTTATCAATCAGTCATAGAATCATTGAAAATCTTGAGATGGAAAGGGTCCAGAAGGATCACTGAGTCCAACTCCTAGCTCTATTACAGGATCACCCAAAATTCAAACCATTTTCTGAGCTTTGTCCAAATGCTTCTTGAACTCCGGCATCTTGGTGCCGTGTCCACTGTCCTGGGCAGACTGTTCCAGTATCCGACCATACTCTGGTGCAGACCCTTTCCCTCACGCCCAGCTGCCCCTCCCCTGACACAGCTCCATGCGGTTCCATGCCATTCCCTTGGGCCCTGTCACTGTCACAGAGAGCAGAGCTCAGCGCTGCCCCTCTGCTCCCTGTGAGGAGCTGCGGCCACCATGAGGCCTCCCTCAATTCCTCTGTACTGGGCGCATCCAGGGACCACAGTTTCTCCTCATACATCTTGCCCTTCAGACCCTCCATCATCTTTGTAGCCCTCCTTTGGACGCCCTGTTGTATTTTATGTTCTTCTGATATTGTGATATCCAAAGTGCATGCAGTGCTCAAGGTGAGGGCACACAGTGCAGAGCAGGACAACCCCTTCCCTTGCCCAGCTGGCAGTGCTGAGCCTGGTGCACACCCAGGTATGGCTGGCCCTTTTGACTGCCAGGGCAAACTACTGACTTATATTCTACTTGCTTTCAGTCTGAACCCCTAGATTCCTTTCTGCGTGGGTAGTCTCCTGCTTCTTGTTCCCCAGTCTGTATATAGAACCAGGGTTGACTCTGCACCATCCAAGGTGCAGAATCTGATACTTGCTCTTGTTAAAGTTCATATGTCTAGTAATTGCCCAGAACTCTAATTTTTCAAGAATTCTCTGCAACTCCTCTCTCACCTTGAAGGTGTCATCCTCACAATTTAGCCTTGTCCAAAAACTTACTTAGTATACCTTCAGGTCCTGTATCCAAGTAACTGATGAAAACATTGAAGAGAACTGGCCCTATAATGTAGCCCTATGGAACCCCACAAGCAAATGGCTGCCAGCCTGATGTAGCCTTATTTACTATAAGTCTTTGCATTTGAGCTGCCAGCCAATTTTTCATCCATTGTGTTATGTTTTTGTCTAGCTGCATGCTGGACATTTTGTCCAGAAGAATACTGTCAGAAACTGTATTGAAGGCTCTGCTGAAATCCAAAAACAATATATTAACGGACTTACTGTGATGAATTAGGTGGATAACCTTGCTGTTAATTCTTAAACTTTACTTTTATGTTCTCTGGTGGCTTCTGTTGTTATACTTTGCTTTTCTAATTCTTCTACTCTAAGTCATATGTCAGAAGGGACTGCAGCCATGCTGACAAATGGAATTTATATTTTCAGAAGAGCCTTAGTAGTGATCCTATGATCATAATATTATTTTGTGTTAACAAAATGTGTTAATATTGTGGCTGTCTGGGAATGCAAGTGGCCTTCAAGTGATTATGCCTACTTACAGATACCCTGTTTTGATCACTTGTATGCGTGACACTCCTGTGAAGACTTGGGATCACACTTTAAATGGGCAATGACCTGCCTAGTGTCATTTTATTGAAGATCTAGCAGGTTGTTATCTATCTCCTAATGCATTTTACAATAGTTTCATCATGCAAGTTATACTTTCTGGAAATACCTATGGTCTTTCATAGTCTTCATTCAAATACTGCTGATGCAGCAAAATTGTTAATTGGATTATTTTTCTTTTAAGTGGAATGTTGAAACTGTCTTTTCTGTAAATAATACTGAAGCAAGATGGTATGGGAAAACTATGCTTTTGAAAGAAAAACACATTTATAAAGGAAACACTTTAAAATGAAAACTGTATTATTTTCATGTAAATTATTCATAGGTTATCAAGTCTAGATGAGGTTTGTGAACCTAATTTTGTCATGGTTCTTTAATATAATTTTAATATAACTTTAATGTTTAAATCTATGATGCAGGGAATGAAATTCTACTCGGGAAACCATTGTGATTTCTGTACAATTGGAAAAGTTTATGTATTCAGTGGGCTATTGGTACAGAGAGGAGGTGTTTATCTCCAAGACTTTGTAACTTGGCAATATAACATTGGACACGGACAAGATTGAACTTGGAATGCTCTTTCAGGGGAATAACATGCTACACCTATTTTAGTGTCTTCCTTGTACCCAATAAAAGGACTGATCAAGGGTTTTCGGTTTCTGTTATCTGGTAGATGATTGTATCAGATTTCTGTCTGCTTTACCTTAGTTGCTTTTTTTCTTTTTCTTTTCTTTTTTTTCTTTTTACGGCTTCTTTATGCTAGTCATGCTTATTTAACTGCCAGTTTTTCCTTTGACATCTTTCATGCTCGTGTGATTGTTGCATTCTCTGTCACTGCCTTCTGCGTGTATAATTTACTCTCAAATATGACTTCACTGTGTAAAGCTGTTCCTTTACTAATCCTCAAGCTAGCATCCTTCCAAAGTTATATTGATTCCCAGAGGTCTTGAGAACTTGTCTGCAGCAATTCTTACTGTGGAAAGATTTTAAGAGAGGCAAAATGCAAGAATATTTCAAGTGTTTACATCTCTTTTTAATAACTGAACAATTAGTAGCTCAAAGTCGTGCTTTTCTGGTGTTGCAAGCTACCTTCTCATCTGTATGGTTATTGCTTTAAGATTTTTGAAACACAAATTGACTGGAGAAGATGCAGGAATAGCCTCTGAGCAATTCTTATGGATGTTGAGTACAGGAAAAGATAACTTAATATGAACCTTACAGAAGTTTCTTGATACCGTCCGAAGTAACATTCTGAAGAAAAATGCTCGGCAACAGAATTATATTTTCCAGCAAAGATGAAGTGCAAGTGAATAAAGCGCTGTAATCTAAAGCATTACGTTTAAATAATAGGTTTCAAATTTTGGATTAAAAATTTGGTAAACATTGGATTACTAAATATGGAAAGATAGTTTGCTAAATCCCATAAAATAGGGATTGTTGAAGTGCTGTATCAGTTTTCGGTAGTCATAGCTTCTTGTAGTATTGGAGAAATAAAGTTTTATTTGTGTTGATTTACTCTGTTCAATGACTTTTTCAACTTGGAGCTGAAAAAAACAGGAAAGCTGTCTCTCCTTTTTCAATTTATGTTGAAGAACAAAATTATGTGAAGGTGAGATTTATTAGTTCAGAAATCAAGAAGGACATGCTGACTGAAGAAACCTGTTTAATTTGTATCCTGCAGATAGCAGTGATGGGTAATTCATCAATAGTGTGACTGTACTGCATCTCCAAATGTAGATGATTCAATATTCCAAATTATTATTCATAGATGCTGAAGCTAAATATTACTATAGTTTTCATAATGGTCTTATCTCTGTGTCTTTATAATTGTGCCTTGTTTGACCTTCCTCCAAGTCTGTTTCCCTGACAAGAGCTGAGCTGTACTGTGTTCACATATCTGGAATCGGTTCCCCAAAAGGGAATGTTTGGGATTTGTGCTAGAAGAAGGAGGTTAGGAAAAGAGGACTGTAGCCACGGATTGCAGTGTGAACTCGCACTGAAGTTTCTAGCATAGGGTGGATTTCCTGTGGGTCAGGTCTCAGCTGTGGGAACATGAGGTTGCAGTGAAGAAAGATTCTTGTTGGTGAAGAGAGACCCTGGCTCTGTTCATAGCCTTTTTCAAATATCCTTTTTGCTCCCTCAAATTATTTAATAGCACTGTGAATCCTTTTTAAAGTCTCAATATGGTAAAGGTTTGAGATGTCATTACACATTTCTAATAGGTAGTACTTCAGATAATAAATGAGTGCATTTTAAATGAATACAGTGTTATTTTTTTTTCCATGTCTTTATCCTGCTTAAAATTGTTTTATTAAACTCATGTTAAAAATGCTGTTTTCCTGCATTTTAAGTTTTTATTCCAATCTCCATTTAAAGCCAATTAACATAGCTAAAATAATTAATAGTTTTTCATCTGATAAATAATAAATATTGTTCAGCATTTCTTACATAATTGCATTTAAAAAAATGATACTCTGAGTAGATGATTCTCAACCTACAAAATTTTTAGTTGAAAGATGGATATAGCTAGAATTGGTTTGAGCAGAGAAACCGTACAACTTCCTCTTTGTGGCTGCTCCTTAAAAATGTGAGAGTACAGCCTCTTGAACTTGTAATGCTAATGGGAATTGCAGTGGTAGGACAGAGGTCAGTCCTGTGATCTCTTCACTGTATGTCTGTATAATATACATACTCCAAATGTATTCTCTTGGTTAGCTAAAAGCAATACCACTTTGGGGAGGCAACTGTCGGAAAAAAGACCGCGGGAGACGAGTCTCATGCTATCGTGATCAACAAGTCTCAGTTTATTGTGCTTAACATTGGTATATTTATACAAGCCGTAATTAGTTCATACATATTGCAATTAGTTCATACATATTGCAAAAGCATAGCTCAGGATTGGTTAACCCCTTGTTGCGCACATGATCTTTGTGGTTAGCCTTGCGGTTGCTGCATCCCTAATTCTGTGCATTCTTCTGCATGCCGTGCATTCCCGATATCTTAATGTTGCACAAGGGCATCATGCCTTTGTCACTGATTGGTCGACCCCCTTGCTGCTAGAAGCATAGCTGCACTTATACTTTAACTAAATTAACGGTATCATGGCCTTTGCTGCGCAGCCAGTCTTCTGACAAACTCTCCACACTTCCCCCGTTTTCTTTTTGCACAAGCAGAGAAGTGTTCCACTTAGTATCCACTATTTTTGTCAACACGTTTTGCAAGCATCTAAAGAGGCAAGGCACTATCAATATGACGACTAAAATCACAATCCCAATCAGAATCAAATGCCGCAATAATGAAGTCAGCCAAGGACCGAGACCTAGCCCCTTCAGCCAGTCGTCAAGTCCAAAACCAGTGTTTACCTTCAGGTGCGTGGTCAATGTAAGCGAAGTTTGCAATTGAGCATGTATAGAGCTAGAGTGATCTGACAAGTTCATACAACACATCCCTTCAAACTCCTCACATCCATGTCCTTGGGCTAACAACAAGAAATCAGGCAACTGCCTAGAGAAACCCAAGCTTGCAAGACAGCTTGCAGAAAAAATACTTCAGGCACTCTCGTGTCCTCTGCCTTCATTTCCTCTTTCATGCTTTAGATAAATCTCATCCCTGCCACTCCCTTGCTCAGCTGTCTCCCTTCCAGAGGTTAAAGCTATAAAAATTCAGAAAATACACCTTGGCTTGCAAGAATAACAGGGAAACAGCTGGTGATTAAAATCCTATGAGTGTCCTAGTGAGTTAGTATTTGCTTTTCCAACTAGTTAGCCTCCAGCTAGGAGGCACATAGCCTCCAGTATCTATTAACCAAAAGATGTGTTAGAGGAAGAGCTTTGCCTATAAGTTGAAGTTTGAAAGTATCTGTTGTGTGTATTGTGTTAAATCTAGGACATCTTACCTTCACAGGTATGTCTGAAACTTCCTTTTCTGACCAGAAAATGGGCATCATCTGAATGCCTCCGTTTTGTCTGGGAAGCAGATCCACTTACAGATAAAATTCTGGGGAAAAAATTCTAGACGCAGGAAGTGGGCTGACAGGAACCTCATGAAGTTCAGGAAGAGGGAAGCACAAAGCCCTGCACCTGAGGATAAACAAAGCTATAACTTGCACATGTTTTGGGTTGCCCAGCTGTAAAGCAGCTTTGCAGAAGGGGCCTGGAGGTGGACACCGCGCTGAGCATGAACCAGCACCATCTTCTCATAGCAAAGAGAGTTAGTTGTATCTTGAGCTGCCAAAGGAGTAGCTTTGTCAGGCTGAGGTGATATTTTCCCTCTATTCAGCATTGGTGAGACTGTACCTGGAGTGCTGTGTTCAGTTCTGGGCTTCCCAGTACATGATAGGTATGGATCTGTTGGACACTGTTCATTAAGGGGCATCTGAGATTAAGAGGTTAGAGCATCTCAAGGAATCTCATCACACAAGGAATGGCTAAGAGAGTAGGACTGACTTTTTTTCAGTGGAACCCAGTGCCATGACAAGAGCTTGGGCTAGATGGACCTCCAGAGGTCCTTTCCAACCTCAGACATTTTATTAAAGCATTTTACTGATATTACATTGAGTGTACTCAAACAATTTGGTTTTATGTTTCCTGTCATACTACTTCTGAATTGGCTGTTGGAATACAGGGAGACCTCTGTTTTAATACTTTCAGGTCTTGTTGCCTAGTCTTCGACTTCTCTGAAGTTCATAAGTGGGATTTCCTGGTACTACTTACAGTAATTGTTTATTTAAGAAACTACATTTTGCTCAAATTTGGTCAGCGATGACATCATTCCAAGGAATAAAATTATCTTTTCTGTGGACTATACATGAAGCAAGGGAAGAAATGCTATTTTTTTGTTGTCTTACTTATTGGATCCTTCAGTTTCCTCACTGTACTCTCTGATTTCAGGGATAGTTGCTGCAAGCCCACTGCTGTCCCAAAGTTACTCATTACTGTTGTATATGGTCCCACTTAGCAGTCAGTAATGGGCTGCATACATTTTATTCTTTTTAGATCTTTGTATAATATAGAAATACAGAATGTTGGCTCCAGTGAAAATCATGTTATATCCTGAAAATATCTGAAAAATGCATATGAATTAGTGAAGGAAGGCTGTAATGTTTTTATTCCTTCACTGAAGTTGCTGAATTAAAAAGCTACTTACTGGTTGGTTTAGTATGGAAGATAATTTTTAGTCTAACACAGGTAATTGCGTATGTCTGGAAGTGAACAAGTAGGTGTAAGAAGAATGGACAGACTGTGTATTGGAAATTTGAGAAATAGAAGGAATCAAGATGAAAGACTGTCTATTTGGATCCCCCAAACTGAATTTCAAACATAAAATTAGCTAAAAACCTTTTGCAATGTAACCAAGGGATGTAGAACAATGGAGGTCTGCGAGTGATGGGAGGAGTGCACCTGAAATCAGTCTTTGAGTTTGTCTCTTGCAGATGAGTTCTCAGACCAGGACTTCTGAAACATTTTTCAATGCGAATGAAAACATGAAACACAAAGAATGCACAAGGACTGAAAGCATGATTGCCTGCTTGTTAGTGCCGACAGAGGACAGATGCAAGTACAAGTATCCAATATTTCCTGCTTAAACCTTGTCCCTCAGTACAGCATCTCAATGTTTCTTTAGCGCCTCCAGGGACCATGACTCCACCACTTCCCTGTACAGCCCATTCCAGTGCCTGACCGCTCTCTTGGGGAGCAGGATTTCCTAATGTCCAGCCTGGATCTCCCCTGGCACAACTTGAGGCCTTTCCCTCTAGTCCTGTTGCTATTTACATGGGAGAAGAGATCAACTCCCACCTCACCACAGTCTCCTTTCAGATAGCTCTAGAGAGCAATAAGGTCATCCCTGAGCCTCCTCCAGACTGAACAATCTCAGCTCCCTCTGCCACTCCTCTTAAGACTTGTGCTCCAGACCCCCCACCAGCTTTGTTGCCCTTCTCTTAACATGCTCCAGGGCCTCAATGTCTTCCTTGTAGTGAGGGGTCCAAAACTGAATACAGTACTTGAGATGTGGCCTTATGAGAGCTGAGTAAGGTGGGATGATCACATCCCTGCTCCTGCTGGCAACACTGTTTCTGATGCAAGGTAGGATGTCATTGGCCTTCTTGGCCACCTGGGCACACTGCTGGCTCTTGTTCAGCCAAGCATCAACCAATACCCCCAGGTCTGTTTCTTCTACACAGTCTTCCAGCCACTCTGCCCCAAGGCTGTAGCATTGCCTAGTGTTGGTTAGTGTTGCCTAGTAGGACCCGGCATTTGGTCTTGTTGAACCTCATCCCATTGGCTTCAGCCCAGCTCTCCAGCCTGTCCAGATCCCTCTGCAGGGCCTTGCTACCCCAGGCAGATTGATGCTTCCTGCCAACTAGGTGTCATTTGCAAACTTAACTGAGGGTGCACTCAGTGCCCTCATCTAGGTCATCAATAAAGATATTGAAAGTATAAGTTTCATAAGTATTCGTTACAGTGTTGTCTGTTTTGAAAATTATTGAAATTTTTTACCTGCTTTTGACCTTAATAAATGTGATTTAATGGAACTAACAAGGCATATTTTATGCTGAAGTATAACAATTCCCTACCCTAGGGCATTTAGGTATCAAAGAAATACTCAGGAAATGATAGTTGGTGTTGCTGTCATCATCACCTTTTGTCAATAGCGTATACTCATTTCATCCATGAAGTGATTTAACCTATAATCTTTCCAATATTTCTTTCCTCACATTGATCGCTATTCTCACTTACAGTCCTGATTGTCACTGTGTTTGCAGCTCCTGTGTTCTCTGAGCTCTGCGTGATTTTCTGTCTCAGATTTTTTTTCAGGTGGGATATTGGGTTATCAGTCTTATTCACTGTGTCGGAGATCTCTCATCTCTGTATACTTTATTCAGATGACTCCTTTCGATGGCAGACTCAACTTTTCCTTATTTCTGCGTCCTTGTTCCAAGTTTTGCTACAGCCTCTTCTGTTCTCAGCTCTTATTAGCTTCTTGCCACGCGTCATTATTACGCTTAAGTTTGTATTAGTCACCAGCTTCTCTACAGCATATTTTCTTTTAAAACTTTGGATTAAAATATGTTCCTTCTGGAGCTTAGTTTTTATATGAATTGAAGTATATCCTTCCATTTTTGTAATGAATTTTCACATTTGTGTTCTGCTCAGAGTTAATTGAAACTATTAAACAAATCATGTATTTCTGCAACCACGACCGCCTAACTGCCTTTCTCTTCACCTACTGATTCCAGGTACAGGAGGCACCATTTAAATCTGTTACCACTGTTTTCCGTTCTTAGGTGTTCAGACCCAATGGATAGTTCACGTACTCCCTTTTTCCATTCTGCTTATTTCTTTGCATTTGCTGCAACAGTGAAGTTGCACTTTTTCAAAGTTCAGGTTCTAGCCCTTCAAAAGCTGTGAGAAATCCAGAATAGCTGTGTGGAGAACATTGTTCTTTTTTTTTCATTTAGACTCTTGCACTCCTGCTTTTCATTGTGATTTTGCATATGTGATGGTAACAGTGCACGCGGCATGTTGCTGGTAGCCTGTGTTCATGCTGATTTGGAAGAGAATGGATGAATAAATGCATTCAGGATGTCGAAATTCACCAAGAAATTTAGCTTTGTCATAGTTTGTCATAGTTTGGCCCTACTGGCTCGCTGGGGTGTAACTGTGAGCCACTTATAAGGGTGAGTATCAACTCAACTCCAAGACTTAATGTAAGTTGTTACATCCTCAGGCACAAGAAAGGACGGAATTGCATGAGGACAGAATAATTGTTATCTCTGTTACTGGTATTTCTTTTGTCTTCAGGGTAGTGTTTTTGTGTGATATGTCACAGAAAGTTATTCTTGTATTAAACCTGTGAGTAGGTAGATACGTGCTTGCTTTAATAAGAAAAGTTTTCTAATAAAATGTTTAAAGCTTTAACTATTCAGCAAATGTAGAGCAAGAGTAGTTCATACTGTGAAAATCTATCCTGATGATATATTGTCTAAAGAATTTGTGTAGGAATATAAGACAGATTTTATTTTAGAGCTTATTGTAAGCAACAAGATCAAAATCAGTATATGAGGAGCTATCCTTGAGTTTTTGTCCGAGGTCAGTCCACTCTTACTTCATCTTCTTCTGGAGGAGAGGAGAAGAGAAATGATACACATTATCCACAAAAACATTGCCTTCAGATGTAGTGCATGTGATCAGCTATACTGTAATTTGCACTCTGAGTGGAATACTGTGATAGATATTGTGAGACAATGGTAATGCAATACTTCTGCTTATCTTCCCCAAATCCCTATTCATACTTTTTGTTGTTGTTGTTGTTAAAATGCGTCCATTGTCTGTGAATATAATCCTACTTGGAAGCAAACAGGAGAGGTAAATCTAGGTATAAAGAGTATGTTTCTAATGAAAATATTTGTGTCCTTATCATTGTGCTGCAAATCAGTTTTATGTCATTTATGGCAGATGAAAAAATTATTTTGCATCATTGTTATAATTCTCAAGTAATAAGAATTTCTGGAGTTTTCTGTGTGTTTGCACCTTGGTTTTGCAGTGACGATCAAAGCAGTGGCGCTTGATCATTTTCTGTGCAGCAGTATTCATACTGTAAGTGTTCTGTAATCATCAGTGTGTTGTTTTCAGCTATGGAGTCCTCATGCTCTATTAACTGTGGTGTTAGGAAAATGGCTGTTGGCAATTTTCCATCATGTCAGTGCTGTTAGTATTTACGTTAGAAATGGTATTTATGAAGGCAACAGAAGTCACTCTCATTTTTTCCTCTCTCCAAATATTTTGGCGTTGAGAATGCATTTTCTCTGTTCATATATGGTATTTGCTCTGTATCTAGAAATGTGACTTAGAGAAACAGAACACTGAGTTTGTTTCAGTCTGCGTCTTAGTTCCGTGCAACACTTTTTTGTCCAGTGTATGCATGAGAAGTGTTTAGAATACCCACATCTGGCTGAAGGCTGAGGAAGAAAGGGTTTCTATGACACACTGTAGTGTTGTTCCTTACTAGAAATTTTGTGAAAGATATTTTTTTGTCCTTGTTTGTTATTGCACAGCAATTTATAATGATCTGTCTAGGTATTATTTAGACGAAAGGCACTGTTCATGTTGAGATCAATACAACCAAGATGATACATAATTCAGCCTCAATGGGCTATTGCATTCATATTTCATTTCAACATTGAACCATTTGATACACTTTGAAATAACAAAGCAATGATCTATAGATTGGGATTATGAAAATTGAAAGCAATTTAATAATATGCACATCAAATAAAATCAACGGGTTTCCATTCTATTTTCTTAAACTGTATACCAGCCATCACCCAGAGTCAAGGCTCCATTGCTTGAAAAATAGCAGTTTTCTTTTTATATTTCTGCTTATTCTTCCCTTCTCTCCCACATAATTTTTCCCTCTTGGAACCTTTGGTATTCACGTTTTATTAACCATCCGCTATTCACATCAACCACTCTGGAAATCCATCCATTGTTTATGTCACTTAATGTTAAGTAATACTTTGTATAACAGTAAGAAGCAATAAAAATACCAGCAATAAACTGCTGTGTGTCAGTGATTTCTCCTCAGGGTCTGCAACAAGCCATTTGATTTGACTGAAATAATGGCAAGCAGGTTTAGACCTTTGCATTAGCTCTGCAGGCTCACATCCACGTGTGCCTACTAAGTGTCATGCTTGCAGAAGAACATCAGTGCTGTAGCCCTGAAGATAAAATTGGTGCCAGGAAAAGCATTTGGGAAAACAGAAGTGTTACTCAAAAAGTTCCCATGTCACCTGTCATCCAGGTGGTCTGCAATTTGTGTGTTTGAATAATTCATGTACAAAGAGGAAGTATCAAAATACTCTTTAGTAGTAGTTTAAATAAAAATACAAGTTAAAAAGACAGCTAATTTAGGGCACCCAGCTGCTAAGTGCTCAAAATCAGGTAATGAAAGTGGTTTAGTTTTCAGAAAACATATACTTAGTATTTCCTGAAATCAGTCTCCTTCAAGTGTCTCAAAGTACAAATTCGAATCCATTAGCTGTGCTTTGTTCTGCAGTGGAAGTCAGGTGGAGACCCTCCTATTGGCTTCAGAAGTATTTTGTCTAGGCCTGGGATGGCTTCTTTTTCCCTATAGGCTTTTTAAAGGAGTGAAAGTACGTATATCAGGAAAACCCGCTTGCTCTGGTACACATTTCACTCTTACACCAAGAAAACAGTACAGAAAAGAAAGCTTTTGAGTAGCAAATTTTGATGTTTCTTGTGAGGGCTATTATCAGTAGTTCTTTCTGAGTCACCAATTTGTATATTTCTTTGCAGTATCTACTATTTGGCATAATGATTTTTAACCCATGCTGCCACTTTTTCTTTAAAATCATTGAATTTCCTTGAATCATTGAAAGGCCTTCTGTTCCAGAAAAGCACATTCTACTTACTGTTAATAAAGAAATGCCTTTGATTAAGGAATCTGAGTAGCATAAATATAAACTCTTTTAGTGAATAGTTTGTATTTTTGTTCAATAGCATTCATTTGCACAAGACCTTTATGGAGATTTAATAAATCTATTGATTGCATTATGCAGCGTTATGAAAGGGCAAAACCATACTTGAGATTTTCATTTGTCAAGATTAAAATTACCTGATACTAGACAAACTTTCCCTTAATTAGTCAAACTCACTATCAAAAAAATGAAATACCTAGTTTCAAGAGATCTATATTTGAAATGTTGAAGAAAGCCTCTCTGAAGAAAGGTGTGAAGATAATGTCCTGAGAGGCATGTGGGTAAATTCAGATTTATAGTCTGAATTTTGAAATAAATATGAGGATTAGAAAAGAAAAACTTGGAGTTTACACAGAGAGCAGTTTATCTCTGTATGCGTCCTAATTTTGTTAAGGAAACGTGTAAAGATGTTTGTCAGAAAATCAGTTTCTCAGTGATTTAGGGCTCTTCCATTCATTTGGGTTACTTATCATATGTGATAACAGAAATTTTTTATTTTTTTTCCCGTATTTACTGTCTTCTTTTTTTTTTTACTCAGTAGCTGCTGTTTCTTTGTCCTTGATTATTAGAAATTTAACGCGATGTCTGTGTCCTGCAGGATCTATCCCTTGCTTACATTTCAACAGGCAGCTCAAAGAAAATTGCATTGTATCTACTAGTAAATATGTTAATTTGTGTGGATAACTGTGTTTGTGCACGCAGTCATATTCATGTATAGTAAGTATGTGTGTTCAAACACTTAAAGATGGTTAAACACAGTGGAATGATAGGGGTGAAAAAGATGAAGAAGTGAAGGAAAAAACTTCAATTTCAGGGTACTCTGAGACAGTTGCATCTTGTTTTGCATTTAATCTTATTCAGTTCTAATTCTGCTCTCATGTAAAGTTAGAATGATGTTCACAGTTGGGGAATTTAATACTATAAATGAGTAGAAAAAGAGAAAAAACAGTGTCATATCTTCAAATTACACCAATCCTAAATTAATAGGTAGTCACGTTGAAGGTGGATTCTCTTTGTGGCCAAGTTAGGTGATGAATTGGTAATTTCTATTTTGCACTATGACGATACTTGCTAATAATGTCAGACAATTATATTTTGATTTAAGCTCACATAGTTACGATGCCTTAATTGAATATTTGGAAGTAAAAGGAGCTGCTGAGCTATTTACAGTTCTTGTAGCCCGAACTGCTGAAAAATGAGATTCGCACAGAAGCATATTTCAAAAATATCTGTATGTATTTGAATAGTTTGAATCTGAGTAATTGTTCCACTATCGTACATTAATGTGATGTTCCAATGCCTTTTAGTTTTGATGGCTTTTGTGGTGATTTTATTTTAGCTATTTAGTTTTTACTTCAGAGTCATGAATTTAGTCTCTGTGAAGGCCAAGAGGTGGAAACCCTCTATTTTTCCAGTGGTGCACAGGACTCTGCACTGCTGTATCAGGAAATCTCAAATAACGCTTTTATGATGTATGAGGATATTATTCTCTGCAAGCAATAACAAGCACTTCTATTTCCCCTGCAATATCTACATAATCAAACATTCACAAGTGCTTTACAAAGAATTTAATTAAATACTGTGCAGAGTAACTGGATACAGCATGTGCACAAGCTGTTATATATTCAGTAGTTCACAGTTTTGCAGTTAGTGTAAAATGCTTTTGAGCAATACAATGTATGAATAATGTTTGCATCAAAATGTTCATCATCACCTCTCCTTTCGTATCTTGCTCCTCAAAAATTACCTTGAAACTTTAGTGGGTGTCACCTCGAGCATCATTAGAGACCTTCCTCAGCTCTTTAGTGGTGTGGTTGGCAGAGGGAAATACAAATCCTCTGATGAGACTTGAACATCAAACATTGTTCCTCTGAAATGAAATGTTTTTGCTCCCTAGATAATGGTATGGATGATTGTCTTGGATCCAAATTAGGGTTTTTGTTTAAAGGTGGTAGAAATCTGGGGAGCAATCAAGATCAACCTCTGAAGAATTTTGTTTCTAAATTAATAGTAAGACTGGGTATTCTGATTTTAGATGTGGACAATGAGAAGAAAAGGAATTCTCATGTTGTAGTAACAAGTACGTTCAGAGTCCAATTTGTCAGTTGCTGGAGATTAAGAAAGTCATCTTCTTGGCATTGCAGTGCATTAGCTGATGAGTGAAAGGAATGTCAAGGCTTGTAGAGCAATGGCACTGTGCAAGAGGAAAGTGATTTAGAGTATTTCTCTGCTGTTGTCTGCCTGGCAGGCAGCTAGCCATCCGTCAGACTGGAGGGTTTTACTGGTATGTCAGTGCTACCATGCATCCATCTAAGCCAGCAGATCATTACCAATGAAACAAACACTGAAACAGTCAGTAATAAGCTAAATAAATACCTTTGTATTTAGGTGGGGGTGAACTCCTTTCCTGAATAGCATGAGACCTCAGTTTCCCAGTGCTACAGAGTTATTTCAGTTTATTACACTGACACTAACAAAATGCGTCTGCTCTGACTGACAAGGAAGACCAGAAACTTCAAATGAATTCAAAGGAGAGAAAGGAAACAGAACAGTCAGTGCAAGTATGAAATAGTTTTTCTTTTGTCGTAGTTTTATGTCGGTATCACTTTGCTGATGTGAAAGGAGTTGTTGAAAACTGGGAGTAAATTAGAATCATTCCTTCTGTGTTCTTCAGAAGATACTTCTTAAATGAAAGTTCAATCACTGAAGGAAAAGTTACAGCTTTCTTTACAGAGCTAAGAATAGGAAAGGTCCCTGTTTAAATTTAATGAATATTTGCCATTAAGTTTAGTGATTTCATCCTGTAGCCTTTGTGTCTTCTTTTAATGCTTATCCTTCCTTTGTATAGCAGACAGGAATTTTTCATGTTGGTAATAGCAAATTGCAGTTATTCTATAAAAGTAGTATGTTTCAAGCTTCAACTGAAGAAGAAAATTAAAGCATGTAATTTTGAATTAACTGACAGCCTCCTCTTGAACACCATGCTTTGGATTTTTGCTTTGCTCTCCTTAATTAGGTTCTTGTTCCAATGTTTGCCTTTATATAAATATTTGTTATTAATCCTTTGTAGTTTGTCCTTGCAATTTGGCTATTTTCAGTTTTTTGTTTGTTTTGTTTTGTTTTGTTTTTTTATTTGTAAGTAGCTGCTATGCTCTCTGTGCTTCCACTTGAGGTCTGTGGTTTTTTTTTGTGCTACTTGCAAAAAAAAATTTTTTTTATTCCCCTTTTGGGGAGTACTGAAATATATCTGAATTTTTCTGCTCCTGATATTTCAGTGGCTGCTGTCGGTGAATCCTGAAGCAGAGCTCCTGCTGTCAGGTTGTTCTTCAAGCCAATTCTACCACATATATCAGCAAGCCAAAATAGGAAAATGTAGGAGATGTGTGTGCTGTGATAGAATTGCTGTCTATAAGCAAGTCAGAATTTCTCTTCTTTGGAAGAAGTCAATCCAGAGACCGTTCATCCCACACAGTGAGGCATCACCTAAGTCTACTTGTGTTGATTATGAATGAACTAGCTTTGGAACCAGAAGTAACATAGCCACATGAGAGGAGTACAACAGCCAGGCTAATTAATTAAGAAGCCAGGCTAATTAATTCAACTGGAAAAGAGCACCATGCTGACGTGACAGTATAGCTTCCAAAATTCTGGCTGATATGCACTGGGCTTCTTGTAGACTTAGAAGCTGTTTCTAGGCTCTTGTGGAAAAGCACTGTGTATTTGTTTGTTCCTTATGTCATTTTACTCTAATTAATTTTATTTCCTGACTGGTCGGTTTGAGTTTCGTCTCAGCCACCTTCTGTAAGAGTTTACTAGCATCTGGATAGCCATTGTAATATTGTCTTCTTGAACCTCTTGCCACTGAGAGAAATTTCCTGTCACTTAATTTTTTTTTTAATAAGTGGAGGACCTTCCCATCTTCTTCATACTATTTTATCTCTTACTGGATACTAAGCTGAAGTAACTCATCTTTGATTGCATCTAGCACCATTGTTCCTGCCTGTGGAACTGAAACTGGGCTGTCAGCAGCTCCATCCTCAGAGGGGCTGCTAGCAGTACTACACACTGAAAGATGCCTTGTTTTGGCAAGGGGATTTTGAATAGCTTGTGAACTTTCTGGTTGTTATGAAACAGGATTTCTTCAGTTTTCCCCTAATGTAAATCATTACATATAGTTTGAATTGAAAGGTGTTCATAAAGGAGTCACTTTAATGAAAAGGTGAACAATGCATTTGTTAAAATCTGTGTTACTGCTTTGATTGTGGTGCAGTAAACAGAAGTAGCATCAAACTCAGCAGTAAATCACAATCAAGATACTTTAAAATAATCTATATTCTGTATAGACAACTTCTTCAGTTAAAAATACTAAATACTGTTTCATAAATAACATAACAATCATTAATGGGTAGTGATATAAGAGCAAAAATTGCTATTTTATTAATGTTTCCTAAGTAGAAATGCTAGAGAGCTGAAATTAACAGTCCTGTTTTTACATTTGTGTTATTTAAAACGCTTTCAATGATAGTTTATGGCTTTATCTACAATAGCTCTTCAGTAATAATCTTTCATGGGAAGTTAATGTATTTTTTCTTTATTTTCAGATCTGTTAGCTGTGCCTAAACATCCCTATGCTGCTATGGAGAACTGGGGACTGAGTGTTTTTGTGGAGCAAAGGATACTACTGGATCCAAGCATTTCTTCTATATCATACCTGCTGGATGTCACCATGGTCATTGTACATGAGCTATGTCATCAGGTATTAGACGTGTTCAGATACACAGTACTTATATCAGAAATTATGTGTTCCTTTTCAAAACTGAAAATGAATTTGCACAAACAGTTACAGCTTTTATTGTGAGTGTAGTCCAAATAACAGAAGAATCTGTAAGATACATAACTAGAATGCAAAAACAAAGAATAGTCAGAAATGGGGATAAAGAAGAAAATTAGTAACAAAGAAGTTCCTTATCTTCTGTATGATTTTAACCTATGTGTTTGTGTGTTGTTCAATGGATCATACACATTGATAACTGCAGAAAAGAATTTATTGCACAACCATAGCAGATTCACACTGAATTGCATGTTCATGTCAAAAAATGCTTTGGCTGAAATTAATTTGATAGTTTTACTCCTCTCGTCTCACATACACATGCACTTGCCTTTTCCTTTTTTGATACTAACCCTCTGTTCACTCGTGATGGACAATTGAGTCTTTATATGTACAGAAACCTTTTTATCAATAAAAACATGTTGTAATAAATCCATATTACCATTTGTTTCACATTTCTTCCATCTTATCTCCAACTAAACACATTACGACTGTTTAGTAATATTGAGTTGAATGCAAATGTTATTGAAGAAATGTGCTTGAGGGCCAGGAAACCCTTTCTTACACTCATAACAGGCATAATCATAGCCCTCAGGTTAAAATCCTACTGTGTAATCAGCATGGCTTACATCTGTGACTTTACACAGTATTCTTTAAAATGCAATGCATATTCTTAACACTTTCTGCAAATAAAAGTACCATATAAAAGGGAGCCTTCATAATAGAGTTACGGTAGATGAACCTGGAAATCATAATGCTTGGTTCATATTCATGTTTCACATTAAATCTGTAGATGAATATTAAATCCTCAGCTAAAATGTGACATTTTAATTGAAAGTTATTGCTGGTTTGTTCTCAGTGTGATCATCTTATTTTGTTATATGCTCTTTATTGTGCAGTACAATAGAGTAGCACACTGTTCAGCAAGAAAAATCACGGTGCCTTAGGAATAAGGTATGGAAAATACATATTAGGTCATCAAATCTCAACTCTGGTTGGTATTACATTCCGCCACGTAGTGTTTTTTTTTTTTTTCTACTGTGGGGTCCAGTGTTCCTGATTATAGGGTCTTTGCAGACTCCTTCAGAACATTTTCTGTAACTCTTTAAATCCAACAGTTGATAACTTTTTCTTTGCATTCTGCTCAAGTCTTCCTTTTTCTGTAGTCATTCCATTACTTCCAGTTACTCTTTTCACTGCTGAAATAATTTCCTCTACTTCCAAAGCAATTTATATGTAACTGTGGACAATTATAGCATCAATACCTTGCAAAGTTTATTTGTTTGATTCTCATTGAAACTGATTCTTGTTGAGCTTCTCTTACATTGTTTTGGAAATATCGGAGGATATCGAAGTTGGTGAAGACTGTATTTGAGTTTATTTTACGGCAGCTGTGTGCTCTTAAGTGACCTTAAAAGTGCAAAGGAGAAACTTAGTTGGTGTCTGTTCTCATATTACTTCCAGTAATGTTCACTTAGTTAGAAGTATCTTTCTCCATTCTTGTTGCTGCAGTTTCTGTTTTAGTACCATGCATATCAAGGCTATGCTCGGCTACTTTATTGGGCAAATTGACACAGTAGTTAATGCTCAAAGGGAAGAAATACTATTTCTACTTTTTAGATGCAGAATTGAGTTGCATAGAATATGGATCATTCAACTACAAATAAAATTTAAAGACAGAAGCCCTCCAAAAATACATGCCACAAAACACTGACGTTGCCAAGACAGTATCATTTATTCTGTAGCCAGTATTTTCTGCTGCAGTTTCCCCGAGGAAACTATAACTCTGGCTCACATAGGTCAGCAGCATAAGTGATATTATCTTTGCCGTATGTTGAACTGAGGCCAGATTAGGTCCAAGATCTCTTGCCTCTGCTATTTAATTGTTAATTATTTGATGTATTTTTCATTCTCTTGTTCATAGCCTGGTCCTCTAAAGTTTGGTGATTCAGGCATACTGCTTCACTGATTTTTACACATTGAAAAACAAAGACTAATGAAAATCTCTACTGACATTGCCAACAGTAGATTCCACATCTACTGCTTTACTTTATATTTAATATAGTTTTGAAGATTTCCAATAAGACTAAAGGGAACTGCCCTAAAATATGTGGGTTTTTTTGTTGCTGTTTTTGTTATTAAAGAAGAACTATATAGTTTCCCTGTTTCATCATAGAGTACTCCTTGATTTTGAACTCTACTTGAATACATACACAGCATATCTTAGTACGGTATGAAGCTGCTGTGATACCTTTGTCCGTTACAGTAACACAGCAAATGTTCTGCTGATGATATACCTGAGATTCAAAGAAATGGATAAAATTAAGAATTGGGGTTGTGAACTAGATGCAACTGTTTAAAATTGGAATTCCTAAACCTATTGAGCATTTTGTATGCAGTTTTTAGAACAGAGCATCATTGCAGAATTACAAAGAATTTGTCAAAGTACATGTGCAAAGAATGTAAGAGAGAATTTTATACCTGATTTCCTCACAGGTGACTTTGTAATGCTTGACTGGATTGTTATTTTAGGTACAAGTTTTAGGAAGGACATATTTAACATGACTAGCTAGCTTTAGTTTCATCATCTCTAGGCTAGTTGTGCTTGATATTACAGCTTGAATGTTTTAGAACACACTTCAAGTGTTTAATAAAAAAATTAATAATTGGCAAAAGGTGGAGTATTTCTGCATTAAAGCTTTCCCTCCGAGCCCCAGAACACAAATGATATATTTGTCAATACACACATATTTATAGCATCTTAAGTTAATAGCTCTAAATAATTACCATAATTTATTAAAATAATTATGGCAAAGTAGCAATCCGTTTTATTTGAATATCACAGATCAACCCCACCTACAGCCTTTGAAGAAAAACTTGTTTGAATTTAATCACCATAATTTTTTGTTAGTTCTCCCCCCTGAACACAAAACTGGAGTTAAACATGCATGAATGCAGAAGGAAAATTAAAAAACCCTAAGCCACTGTTTTTTTTTTTTTTTCCCTTAAATAATCTGTAAGGAAAAGTGTATGGGAAGGAGTATCTTGTCAGTGTGTCTGTAATGAAGGTAAGTGCCTTTTGTGTCAGGATGAACACAATAGCTGAGGGAAATGAGCAATTTATGTATCCAATACATTTCAATTCAGTTTTCTTTCTGAAAATGAAAAGAAATAATCATAATCACTCAGGGCAAATAGTGTCCCTCTTCAAACACACAAATAAATAAATAAATGAGCAATTACTTAAATGAAACACTTCACTTAATGTTTCCCTTTCAGACATGTAACACCTACGACGATAATAGTACAATTCTTCTTGAATATTGGTCTTCATTAATTGCATTCTCTGGGACTGCTCTCTCTAACAGTAATATTCTCTATGATATTCAAGACAAGTTAGGCAAATTCCTTATGTTTTCATACTGGTGTCATATGCTGTTTTAATTCCTGTTAAATATTTTTCCTCCTGGATGATTAAATGAAAATGAAAACTTTTAATTATATCATTACTAAATAAGCACATTAATCTCCCAGAAGAATAAATGAAATACTTGATTGTGACATCATATATCGGGAATGCAGCAAAATTCATATTTTCCACTTTTCAGCTAAGTTGACAAAGCTAGATTCCTTCTTAAGTCAAACATTTTTTCTTTTAATCTAACTTTAAAATAGTTCACTGTTCTAATTTAACAAATAACTTTATAAATTCCTTTAAGTTGCAAGAATATCTATTACAAACTTGATCACTTTTACTGTTTAAACCTCTCTCTGAATAGTCATAGTATACCCTGACTGTTATTGGTTTCTAATCTGTTCAGCAGTCTTCTTATAATTGAAGACATAAACACTGTGCTGTTGTGTTTAACCTTTTTAGCATTAGAAATCATTTAGTCAACGTTATCTAGAATAATTTTCATACTGCTTTGGTAACACGTTGCTCTAACTTTTAAAATTGTGCATTATATACAGAAACAGATTTTCAGTAGTTCTCTACATTTTCAGATAAATATTCTTAAGATCAATCGTTGTCTCTTTTGGTCCTGTAGAGAGTTAATTTAATAACCTTTGACTATGTTACGTTCAACTGTCCAGTAGGTTTGTTTCACTTAGCATGTGAATGTGACTTTTGCCAACCCCTTCTTTTATCCTGAAATTCTTCAGTTCATTACTGCTGACATTCATTTTTGCATTTCGTTTCTTTTTTCCTTCAAATCCTATTTACTGAACATTGTGTGGCAATCTGATCATCTCTGTTTCTGTGGTCTGTTCTTTGGAGCTCCTGTGTTCATTTCATGAAGAATCGTAGTCATGGCATTGATCCTCCCTGCACGCTATTCTCCCTCAACAAAGATGTGCACAGAAGCAAGATCTTTCATTGAGATGCTGGACAAAGCCTTCAGATATGCCAGTCATCCTGAAAAGAAACTGCTTACTTGGCCAACCCCATGTTCCTTCATTCTCTTCTCTCACTAGTGTCAGCAGCAACACCTGTCCTCAGACATGTTGCCTCCCTATGGAATACTTATTTGCTCCCTTTCTGTTTATTATCAGTTCAAAGCTACACGAAAGCTCAGAATTATCTTTGTTGATTATTAATGACTTGCTTCCAGTCACATTAAAAATAAGTTTGTTTCCAGGAGCAAAAGTTTGGTTTTCGGCAAAAGATTTTACGGAGACTGTGAAATAACTTTCCATAATGATGTGTGCGTGTGTGTTTCTGCTCTTGTCACTTGTGTTAAGATATTCTAGGTTGCCCAGAGTCATTACAGTCGTTTATACAGTGTGATTTGTGAGCAGTAGAATTGATTAAGTCTGATTTCCTGTATTTGTTTGTCCCCATTCCTTTTCCAGCGATCATCCTATCTTTGGCTAAAATCCTTATGACATCTACCTGTCCTCTGCCTTGATAGGTTTGTGGCTGCACCCCAGCTAAACTCCCTGTTTTGAGTGGTC
Source organism: Alectoris magna (assembly GCA_030625065.1). NCBI lineage: Eukaryota > Metazoa > Chordata > Aves > Galliformes > Phasianidae > Alectoris > Alectoris magna. Next base: position 161,630,411 of record CM060560.1, on the reverse strand, counting down.
TGAGGCTTACTGATGGAGAGGGTTGCATGAAACAGCTTTCCTTAGGAAACTGGTCAATGAATGTCAGTATTGTTGTAAATCTTAACAGGCGGACATTACAGAGGAGAAAATGCTAAAATTTAGGTTTGGAATAGAAAGGTTATGTTTCCAGTTTTTAAATATTCACACTATATGTAGTGAAGTTTACTTGAGCTAGGAACATTTTTCTCTTGTTTTGTGGGTTAGTTCCTTAAACTGAGGTGAACATCTACTTTAGATAAGTAAAGCAATGCTGTGCATACTCTCCTCAATGCTTCTTTTCCCTTACTAGTTCTTTTCTAATATTTTATATAAGTAACTTATGTGCATCCTGTAAAAAGGCTTAATTCAATAGTATATGAAAAAAATTCTGCTTGTTCTCTGAATGGCTGGTATAAACTACTGCTGCTTTTATTGAAACTTGTGAAGAATCTTCTCTGTGTAAGTGACGTGTATGCAAACATGATTTTCTAAAAGTTTTTTTTTATCTAAACTTTCTTTGCAGTGGTTTGGTGACCTTGTGACTCCAGTTTGGTGGGAGGATGTGTGGTTGAAAGAGGGTTTTGCTCACTATTTTGAATTTATCGGGACAGACTACCTCTACCCAGGATGGAATATGGTACGTTTGTTTTGTTTCATTTATTCTGAAACTCCACAGCAAGGCTTCTCTCCTGGTATACTCCTGCTTCTGTTATAGACAGGGACTGCTCAAAAATAAGAACTGATGCATGAAAGTATCAGATGTCCAATAAAGCAAACTCACAAGGTGTGAAATAATTTGAAAGCATTCCAAAAGTGTAATCTGCAATTTATTACAAAAGAAGTAAGGTCGTGCCTATCATAACCCAGTGTTAAAATAACTACTGTCTCTTTGCTGAAAAACATTTTGGATTACAGAGGTTATTATTTAACGTGGACCATTTTCAACAATAGACAGAACATTGAATTTAATTCAGACCAAAAATGTAGAAGAGATGTTTTGTTAAAACATACAGTGAATGTGAGAGTATATTTTCTTAGAGTATTCTGTTCTCCTCTCTCTAAGTTTACCCTTATTGTTGTATATGGGTAATCTTGTTTACATATGCTTCTTGTGCAGTTCAAATTCTTTGTAGTATTTTAATATTTTGTTGTAGGTGTAAGATAGATTTATAATTGCAGTAGGAAATGGGAAAATAAATCTTCATCTGAACTGACATCTGTCTTGTATAGGTAAACTTGGTTCACCTGGCTTTGGTTGTATTAAAACTCATTCTTTTAATCTTTATGAAAAACACACCCTGAATTACAATGTAATCATTCTAATTATGAATGCAATGGAATCTGGCAGTCCTTTATGATATTAGCATAGCGAAATGTCGTAGATGACAATGTTTATACACTGAATTTTATCTTCAAATCATCCATCATTTGTTCTTCACATAATCAGTTCAACAAATGTGGAATAACTTTGTTTTAGAAGTCATTTGGAATATAGAATGTTTGCTTGAGATTTCTGTGGAATGAATATAATATTCACTGTTATGCAAATGATATGCCCATCATGTGAAGTCCTCATATCTTAGCAGGATACAGGGAAAACAAATGGATTGAACAAGGTATGATTGTTAAAATAGGAAATTAGACATGTGCTGCATAAATTAGAATTAGCTGAAGTAGTATCTCTGTGCCTGGAAAAATACTGTTTGGTCAGTTTTTCCATTTATATTAAAAAGAAGGTAGAAATAGACTTTTCATAAACATTTGGTTAATCGTAATTAGATATAATTAGAAAAATGGTTGTAAGATGAAACACTTGTTGAGTTGAGCATTTAAAATATGCTGCATTCATTTGTAGAGTACAGTAGGAATCAATATTCTGACCTTTCAGCCTTATACAGATTGTAAGAAGAGGAAACAAAAGCTACTGTAGCTGGAATTTGGCTTGCTGGATATTTTTGTAATTGATATAAAAGCATTTCCTGTTTAGGTCATAGAGACATTTATTAAATTGGACAAACAAAAAATGAGTCTTTATAAAATGAAAAGCTGTTCCAAACAACTTAGGTGTTTTTTTTTTTTTTTTTTTTTTGTTTTTGTTTTTTTGGTTTGTTTTTTTTCCCCGTAAATGAAGGATACAAGCTTCATGGATCAGTTGTAAAAACAAGAGCTACAAATCTTATTTTCTATAATGTTGGTTAAGCAGAACAATATTCCAACAATCTGTTTGGTGTTTTGTCAACACTTATGTGAAATAAAAATAAAAGATGCTGTAGTGTGTGATCATAGAGCTCTTTGCTTCAAGAAAATGGAGAATGCTATGCCAGAATCCTCTTTCTTAAAGAATGGGAAAAGTTTGTTCATTTCTTTGTCTTGCAGTTTTGAAATTTTACCCTTGGAACTTTCTTTAAGAAGTCCATAAGCTAAAATGTCAAATTCAGTTTCATTTTGGTTTATTAGGGAGTATTTGTCGTATTTTCACTGAGGACTGCAAGGACATTCCTGGAAAAGGGCTTTTGTTTAGAAATGCAACCTGGACAGTATGGATATATCTGAAACAAATATCTGCAGCTTCCTACCTAACTTGTAGGAGGTTTACTGGCTAAAGACACGTAAGCTTTTACTGATGAGATGACATAAGCTCCTAATATTTTGCTACTTCTTGTCTAGAGATGCTACTCTTCGTTGAAGCTAAGTATTTTTTGTGGTGTGCATCTTATTTGGTATCGCTTTCTTCTTCTCTACATTCTTTAACTTGCTTAAACATTTCTTCCTCTTCTAATGTTTTTGATTTCATCGGTTTTCCCTCAGTTATTTTATTAACTCTTCTTTTACCAGAGGATAGATGATTAGATATCAGGATTACCAAAACTGCCATGGAACGTGAGCTATTACGCCTTATTGAGTTTTCCAGAAAGCTTAGTTTCTTGTTTTGTCCACAAGGCATTTACATAGTTCACTGGGATATGTAATCTTAATGAGAAAGGAAGTCCAGTTTTTAATAAACTCTGTCCATTCTTAAGCTGTATTAAAATTTTGGGTAAACAGTTTCAAGAACAGAATGAGAAGAGTCATTCTGACAGAGGCTTCTGTTATCTGTTGCAGTTAATGTAAGGTTCATCAGAAGTCTCCTGAAGAAGTGGACAAAAGTTTTGCTAGTTTCAAAACAGAAAGGTGAGGTTTCTGTACTGAGATCTTTCATGATCTCACCATTGGTTTTAATGCCCTTTTTAAATTTTAAGTTAATTCATGTCAAAGCTAGAAAATCTCACTTCATTCCCTCAGCTAAAAATTAAGGCCCTGCATGTTACATTTTACTTCTTGAAGGTGAAGCTACCTTTGATTTTCTAAGAGATATATGCCTACTGTCTACTCATTAGACATTTGCAATAGTCTTCCCACTTCAGCCTTTTACCTTGTCTATAGCCCAAATTAAATGTTTTTTGAAAATTTCAAAATCTTATTCTGAAATCTCATTCTTCAGGGTCGGGTAAAACATTGTTCTTGTGTTTTCAAGACCATTTTATAAAGCAAGTTTGTGCTGCAAGCTGTTTTCCCCAAAGATCAGAGAATATTGCTTAATCATGTGTACTCCAATTAACCATACATATGCAAGTATCTTGACTGTTGCTGTTTCATGACTCTGAAATTCAGAGATGAGCTTTCTGTATTAGAGGTGTACCATATAACATTTTGGTTATCTCTTCATGGCATAAAAAGTGGTAGCAGCTGAATATAAGTTCTTGAGGTGTGAAGTCCTCTGACTGGTACAAAAAATGAAATCCCGTCTTTGTGAGAGGAGTTTCTTCTTTTTTTAAGGATCAGAGAAAGAAGAAATTAAAATGAAAAAGTACATACTACTAATTTGCTCTTCATAGCCCTGCCATTTCTCATCCACCTTACTGCTTTCAGAGGCCCAACAGCAACTATATATTCCTTCTTCCTCTCTGCTTGTTTCTGGTGTTATCTTGAACTCCTTTGTATATGGCTTGTGTAAAGGAAGAAATTCAACAGAGGCTTTCAGATCCATGAATTTATTGATTGATCTTTTGCCTCCTTATTTTCTAGTAGAAGGAACCATCATGTTTGTCCTTGAAACTCTCTGGCACAGGGTTAGGTATTGAGGACTATGACAGCAGGAATTACTGACATGTAATTTTCCCTTTCATCCATCAAATGAGTGTCAAATACTCTAGCAGTCAGTACCCTGCTCGATGCTGAGAAAGCACTTCACAGAGCCTCACTGCCTTCTCCCTCTTTTTTTTTTTTTTATTAAATGAAAGTTGGCTTTGGTGAAAACTTTATTGGATGAGTCAAGGTGTAGTACATCCGTGATTGCTTTGAATCCTCTGCCTGCTCTGTCAGTTGAAATTCTGGGATAAGATCTCCGACTTACTTGTGTGCTTACTACTTTTACAGACAAGGGTGGTTGTGCTTGTCAAAGATTTTCTTAGTATTAAACAACCATGATTAAAATATTTGCAGTAAAATTTTGTGTCTGCCTGGAAGGACATCCTTCACCTTTCTTAAAGTCAATTGTACTTCATTCACACTATAAGGTTCCACACTCTAGGTGGTTCTGTTATTACTACAGGCAGCTGAAAATAATAATGATGTTACATATCAACATTTCTGCTTTTAAAATGCAAGAAATTACCTGTGCCTGGAAAGTTAATAGAAAGCTATTTAACTAAACTTCATTACATTAAGTACTTTGAATGTCATGGAACACTCTGCGCAAATTTTTGCTAAATGATCCTAATTGCTTTTCCTTCTTATTGACAGGATTGAAATAATAAAAGTGAATATTGCCATTAAACTCATGCTAATCTTTAATGTGCTTTGACTCACATTGCCTCCTAAAGTGTTTGTCTTCCTCGACTATTTTTTAGACATCATTTGGCTCATAGAAAATCCCCCCAAAACATTGTAAGTTAAGACATATACCTTTTGATTTATTTCATTATTATTTTGGCAATTCAGATGTGAGCTGGAGCCTTCTTGACCCTTCTAACTCAATTTAAATAACATGCTGACTCAGCATGGAGAGATTCAGTCTCTTGTTTTTTAAAACTGCTTTTATCATTCCTTCACTTTTTTGGTTAAAGGCTTCCTAATGCCTGTAAGAAGAAAGACTTAAGTATCACATGGAGTGTTTTGGCCCCAGTAACTGCTAGGTGAAGTCAACTGTTGTATGATATTCTGTTTTAACTCAACTATGGAGGATGCTTTTAGTGTAAAATTAACTATAATCTCAAGTAGAATTGACTTTGTCAGGAAGAAAGAGGTATGTAAAGGTAAGCTGTGAGATCTTCTGGCTTCTTATTACCTGTTCTTTTTAAGTGCATGAGTTCAGAAGTCCTTATGCTAAATTTAGCTTACAACAGTGAAAATAAATTTCAATTTCTAAACGATCTTTCTTAATAAATTTTCTCTTTTTGTGGCAAGGTGCCTTAGTTGGAATTCTTAGCTTTAAATAGTTAAACTCTTAACATTTAGAGATCAGACAAATGAATATCAATATTTAGATGAAGCATTTATTCAAGAAGTTGAGTACAGGTTTGGAGAATGTCGATGTCTTTTCTTTCTTCTTGTCATTATCGGCTCATCTTGAGAAAGCAGTTGAAATTGAATTATTATGAAAGCTTTTCAGTCATATGACTTTCATTCTCCTGAGTTCAGGGTTTGTATTAATATTTCAGAAAGAAATTTCACTGAACTTGCTGAATTTCGCATAATTTTGATATTTTTTTAACCAATTTGTCATCAGTAATTTGAGAAAGAATGTTTGTGATAGCTTTTGACTTCCATACAGGAGGAAGATCAGGGCATGGGCTCAATTTAGGGCAACCCTAGTGAAAGAAAGATGCACGTTTTGGGAAATATAGTCGCTGTGGGAAGTTCAGCAGATTAGCAATTTGATCTAATGAGAGGCATCCTTATTGAAAGACTGCTTTTTGAGTTTTCACGTGTTGTGAACGTGCTACTCATTTGTTTTAAAATTGTGTGCAGTATGCAGTTACTTGAGACACAAACTGATATATAATTTTTGATGTATCTGCAAAACATGTTTGGTGCCTTCAAAGATCAACTCACTGAGCCTCATCACTTTCAAGATGGTAAAATCTAGGCATACAAATGTTAGAGCACCTGAAAAATACTCTCATTAGTAATTGCCTTTGCCAGTTGTAGCTGGAAATTGCTTCAGTGTACCAAACGTACATCAAAGTGACTTTTTATTTAGATAATATTTACTGCTTCTTAAGGATGAGAGGATTTTTCTCTATGGGTTATCCCAGTGGATGCATTGGAAGACAAACTTTGTACCTTGTTGCCTAACTTTTTAAAATGTTTTGGGGACAAATATATGAAGATAATGTAGATCTGTGTTAATCTCTTATTTTTGTTCTGCTCTTATTTCTTTGAAGGCAACTACTTACAAGATAGCAAAGCATGTTCTTTGACTGAAAGAGTAAAACTAGTTTTCCTTGAGGCATTTTGGGGCAGTAGGGGATGTTTCCTTTCATAATGTTTGCTGATTTTACTGTGTCCTTCGTTTCTGTAGGTCCATATTTGGCAAAATGAGTCTGGTATACAACCAGCTTGAAAAACAGAGTAGTGGCAGGAAACTGCAGTTGAAGTAGCTGGTGAAATTGCACAGAAACTCTTACGTGATATATCTATGCTATTTATGCTATAAATAGTATACTGTAAATATATCACCTGGTATATCACCTGGGGGTCATGATTATCTGATTTGACATTTCATTCAAAAGAAAATACATTCCAAATTCTCTTTCCTGATATAAGAGAGTTATGAAGGTAGACATGGGAATCGTGACGTATTCACAGTTGATAAAAGTAGAATGTGCTGCAGGCCTCCTTCAACAAACTATGCACGTAATTGAGACACAAATGCAGAGATATAAATTAAAAAGTTGTCTGTAATCTTCTCAAGATATAGTTGGGAGGGGAAAGAGAGAAAAATACTGTGTTCATTTGCAAGTACTCAGGAGACATCCTACACTATAACAGTGTAGTATTTATAAACACATAGACAGGAAGGACTTTCTTTTGGCCCCCATTGGATCTTTTCTGGCCCTAAGTTGTTTTTTGTTTTTTTTTTTTGAACCTATGGTTTCCTCACAGATCATATTCCCTTGCAGTTTGTTAAGCTTCACCCTAAAATGTACTGTATTTGAACTGCAACTTCCTGGCATTGTGTATGCTAGCATTCTTTGATTGCTTTCAAAATCTGCCCCTGTTGCTTTTACCCTAGGGTGTGCTTTCCCTATAAACCGAAGTACCACATATTGCAAATGCTGATTTTTGTCAGGCATGAGAGATCACTCATCTTCTTTGTATTGCTGATGGCTAGTGAAGTTTGAATAAGATGTTTCCAGCAAGTTTGTCAGGGAAATCATTTGCAGGTTTGCACACCAATATTAAGCTTTATTCATGTAGATTTCCCAGTCTATAAAACAGTTGAATGGCAGTCCCAGAATAAAGGCAGTGCCTTTAATACTGAGGCCTTTGATCTCTTCTGCATACTAATTATCAGTTTTGGCTTTTATTGTGTTATTCCTTCTGTTTCACTCTTGGATGTCTTCTTATCTTTTTTTCCCCTTCATTTTAATTATTTTCTCTGCTATTTTGTATTCATTTTTAGAAATTATTTTTATGTGACTAACAAGTATTACATTATTGTCATGCTAACTAACTTGCGCATTATGTCTTAATATGGTATCTTGGTCTCTTTCCATTACATCATTACCTCTGTTACATCATGTTATCCTATTGCATGCAAAGCATTTTTGTTGGCTCTTGATGGTACAGTCTTTTCTGCCCAAAAATGTTATTTCACAATTTATTTATTTCCATTTAGAGATAGACTACTTGAATGGTATTCAGCATGTTGGAGGGTAATACAGGAAGAGTGACCACATCCTTTCCATAAAGCTTCCTCCCTGGAACAAAATGAAAGCAAAACAGAACAAGAAGGCTTTCACTTGGTTAGCCAGTTTCTTATTCCTCCTTCTTTTTGCTGTGGAATGATTTATAGATCCACATTTAAAAATCTACAGATTATTTCCACTGTGTGAAAGAACTGCTATAGCTATAGTTTCTGACCTTGTTATCCATATCATTTTCACCCAAAGCAGTAAATTCTGAATATTCATATTGTTTAAAAGTTGGCTAAGGAAGAGAAAACTCAGAGAAGTAGTAGGCATTTCAAGACAACCATGTACCAAACAAAGAAAGTCTTAACAGCCAAGAGTGCAAGTAATTCCTTTGAAGAGACAAGTATGTGAATCTAGTGAACACTGGTGTTTGGGCAATAATCTGAACGTGTAAATGTTCAAAAGGCATGCTGATCTGATAAAAACACTTCAATCTCTTCATCTGGAAGTACAAGGAGGAAAGCAACAATAAATAATCAGCATATCTTTTCTTTCTCAATGTGAGAGAAGCTGGCCTTCCAGACTTGACTACCCTCAGATCCAGGAAGGTGCTAAGGAGAGGAAAAGAAGAGGGTGGATGCCAAGTAGGAAGATAAGAAATGAAGTAGCTTCCTGCTTGCCTTTAAAGAAAGTTTGAGTGGGAGCATTTCTGTCCTTATTTCAGTCTTATTTCAGAATAGGCTTCTGCTGTTATCATACCAACTCTTGCTCAGTGCACTGCCTTGTGCTTATATACAGCTACTGACAGTCTCCAGGCAAAACCCCAGAGACTTATCTGAAGCCTTCTTTTCTTTACAGGCGAATCACAGTCTTTGGCTTCTCTCTTGCAGCTGAACTCCCTTGGAGGAGAGCGATCTTCAATAACATTTTGTAATTGTTTCATGTTTAGCTGCAAACCTGTCACCTACCAGGTTGACAGCTCACTGGCCTCATTAAATGCATTCCAAAATTGATTTTCTTTTCTGTGCTGCATGTTTCTTTAGTTCAGTAGATATCATGCTAAATCAGATCAATTCCAGTGTACTGCATCAGGTAAAATAATTAGGGAGTAAAAGGCCCCTCTTCTATCATTATAAGCAATTTGGTCACATGTGTTGCCCTTTTCTCCTTAATGTTCAGATATGACTCTAATAGCTGAAGTGGTGTTTCTTCAACAATATAATTAAGGTGGTTTCAGTTTCTTTCTGCAGTTCAGTTTTCTGTTGTCTCTTCAAGCTGAATGCCTGCTCTCAACTGGGGAACTCTTCTCAGTATCTCCCTGGAGTTCTGCAGGTATTACAGTCTCCTTTTGAAATCTACTCTCACAGGCTGTATATTGAAGGGAAAAGGTGGGAATACTTTGGAAATTCTTCTATTTCAAAGAAATTAGCTTTATAGCTCAAAAGCAGCCTTAATTCTCACTAAAATGCATGCAAACGTGCTTGAAGACATAGTAGATTTTCCTCTTGTATGCCAGTGTTATGGTCTGCCATAAATTCTAAGGAAAACTTTCCAGTTATGGTAATTTGAGTGAACTGTGATGAATCTAAAATGCTCCTTTCCTGCTCATCAAAGACTAACATAAGAAACAAACCGACATAACAGAAAACCAAAGTATATCCTTTGTTTTTTAATTTCTTTTATATTCTTTTTAACTTGGCTTTATGCTTATGACGTTCACTTTCTTGATTCCGTGTTTTATACTTAAAGCATTCCTGTGTAATTACCAAATATCCTTTTGATGAGTAAATTCTGAACAGCAATAATCCGCTCCCACACCTGTTCATTAACTGTGATATTCAGACATGAATTTTGTATGTTTATATGTGTATATTAAACATATATATATATAATATATATATATAATATATTATATATATTAAACATATGCTATGTATGTTTATATCTGTATGAGTTACATATCATACTTCTGATGAAATAGGTGTTCTGCTACTAATAGAGAATGTGACTGAGATGTAACCAAAGCATCTGCAATCCTTTCTACCTCAGTAGTTTTCCCCTGAGTGGGACTGTCATAATACTTGTTTCCCTATGCTTCTTGTTTTCCCATAAAAAAGGACAGTTACTAACTGTACATGCCTGAGAAAATTTGGTAACGAACAATAATATGAATAAGACATCACTTTTCCCTTTGCAAACCTTACCTCGCGCAGCCAGCTGAGAACACTAAAAGTGTGTTGGGTAATTGGCTTCCCTGCATCCCGTGTTTTTAATTGCCTGAATATACAATCAACTCAAGGTACATTTCTTGTGCTCTAATGAATTTTAACTTAGAGGTTTATTTCCAGATGGATCAGCATTGAAACAGCTCTTCAGCTTCTTATAAATATGATTTAAATTAGCACATTGATACCAAAATCTTACCACCCAAGAAATTAAGTATAGAATTTATTACGTAATTGTGTGACTGGTTTATCTGTGGACATCAAAATAGCTTTTGGAAAAAAAATGCACCACTCTCTAGAGTACAGTATGGCACTAGAGAAGCATTAATGCAGGAAATGTTGTACTTACATAAAGTTTGAGATATGTCATTTCAGGGGGAAAAAAAATCTTCCATAATTTTTAATTCACTCTTTGCATTTATTCGTGACTTGAAAAACCAAGGAAATGAAGCTCTTCTTTCCTGACACAGCATGTTGGAATAGAGACATCTATATGAATGCAATATGAGGACTTTTTACAGCATGTCATTTCTCAACTGAAAAAGTCACATCTACTTGTACTCTAAGAGTGAATGCACTGCAGTTCATAGAGTACATCTGAACATCTAATTAATGTTGCTGCCAGAGTAAATATGCAGCAGTTTTGACATACCTCTGCAATCCATATTTATAGAGGATATAGGAATGAATTAGTAGTATGTTAGATATTGTTTGGGTTTGCACCTGCCTCTGATGAAGCTGTGACTTTGACTATGTCATTTGACTTCTACATGGAGCGGTAGTCTCACTCATAAAGAGACATAGTAGTGGTTTTCTCTAGATGGAGATTATGAAATAAAGGAGATAATGTTTGTAGAGCAAATGAGCTTATGTGGAGAAATTGTTTCTTTACAGGATTTAAGGAAGATGATGCAGATATTTGCTGTGACACTTTGGGCTCTGTTCATCGTTCTGTCCCATGTTGACCTGCTCTGTGAATTTGATACTAACAGTCAAGTGACTTAAGCCTTACTATGCCTTTGATCACAATTATTTGACACAGTAAAGCAGCAATATTTGTATTTACTCATCTTTGTCAAAAGCGTTTCTACCTGTAATTCCAAATGTGTATGTGATACTATTGCTTATGCTGTATTTCAGGAAAAACAGAGATTTCTGACAGATGTTTTACATGAAGTGATGTTGCTGGATGGTTTGACCAGTTCACATCCAGTGTCCCAGGAGGTGCAGCAAGCCACAGACATTGACAGGGTGTTTGACTGGATTGCATATAAAAAGGTGGGACTAATTAAACCTATCTGTTTCTATAGAGATTTGTCAGTAGCTATTAGAAGATTATGTTCTGTCTGTAGAACAAATGCTCAAGAATACATTCATAATTGTTACTAGGTGGTAAACTTTAATTTGTGTGGAATATGTTTGTGAAATACTACAGTATGTCACTACAGTAATTTTATCCCATGACATTCAACAGAACAGTGTTAATGTTCTTTTAATTACTATTCATTTTGTGGCAGTGTCTGAAATGTGTTAAATGCTTTAAAAAGCAAAAGGATACGTAGTCTTTACCCTATTGAAACTCTTAAGAAGATTTCTCAAGTACTAAGTTTAATATTTTTTCCCTTTTTTTTTTTTTTTTTTTTTGTACGTATGTTTTTTTTCTATCAACCAGTGAAAAGTCAGGTCATTGCAGAATACGAGAGCAGAGGAATGGAATTCTACTGTGGAGAAGGACTATGTATTAATTCAGGCAATTTCAAATTGTATTTCAATGATAGGAATGATTCAACCAACTTCGGGACTTCTATGGAAGAGTGGGAAAGATGTACAATTCCACCTTCTCCATCCTATGATAGGGCTTGCTGTTAGCCTATAACCCAAAAACTGGAGATTTCCATCATACCACATGACGATTCTCTGCTGTGTGGTATGGTGTCCGATACCGTGCTTTAATTTCATGACTAAATGTGCTTGATGCATGATGCAGATGTTGTTTCCTGCAGCTTTCTGATGGGGGGGTTGTACTGGAACTCTCTGCTCCAGACAAAGTCTTTGGACTGTTACCCTTGTACTGGATAATATTTTCCTTCTGCGTCATTAGCTGCCTAGCATCAGACTGTAACAAGACAGCTGTAGCGTAGCACTGACTTGCCTGCTGAGCTTCCAGTTTATCTAGCAGATATTTAGGGCTGAAAGAGAGAGTATCCTCTCTTGCAGTTGCCAGTTATTCCCATCAGCAACAAATTCAAGGTGTTCATCTTGTGTTAGAGGTTCTTATTCCTTTAGGGGTGGACAGATGAATGTGTATAAATGTTTAATGTATATAGAATGTAATATTTGAACATAAAATAAAATACTTAGGAAAATATTCTAAAATCCTGGAGTAGCTCAAGAGCCCAAATAACATTTTCAAAAATGTTTTAGCTGCCTTTGAAAATATTATTCTTGGTCAATTAAGTGATAATAAACAGCAGGTTTTTGATTATTGAAGTGTTCTCTTTGTTTAAATATTTTAATAATGTTTTCTGGTGATAGCTGAACCTCAGTTGATTCAAATATTTATCTCACATCAGTATCTTAATATTTCAAACTAATGATTTTTTCTAATTAATATGATAATAGCGATATCACACAGTACATTGTAATACTTAGCACCAATCTTTTCATCATATGAACATTTTACAAACCCCAAGAATTTTTTATTTACATTGAAATGATAAATAAAATAGGACTCTAAGCCACATCTGTATACTGTTAGCTATTTTATACCGGCCAATAGCAACACTGTGATTTCTCTGTGAATTAGAGTACAATCTGCGTACTGTATCTGTCAGTTTATTTAGAGGTTCATTTTTACTGTAACAGTGGCCATGCTCAGTGGATTATGGCAGCATCTCCAGTCAGCTTCTCTGATGGCTGTCTCTCTCTGAGCCCTGAGTGATGTCGAGTGAGTTCATATCAGGGCCTGTCCCTGTAAATTTTAATTCATTTACCTGATCTAGCAAACCAACCTGAGAAATGGCAATGAAAGAATTTACTTTTGCACTTTCTTAGGCGAGGAGATTAAAACACAGACACTTTCACCCATAAATTCTTTGTTTTGCTGTCTAATAAGTTATCCAACTGCTTTTCTGTCGAACTATTCATCCTTTTGTTTTGAATACAGTCTGTCATGGGAAGAAATTTTACCAATGACTTCATAGCAGCTTTTTTCCCTGATTCTGTACTTTCCTCTAAGCGTCTGACACTGTTTCCTTCTGAGAATAAATTAGAACAAACTTAACATTTTGTAGATCTTGCATTCTTGTTTCATTCCTATGTAATCTTGTATGCAAGCATGCACAGCTTGAACTTAAAATCAATTCGCTTGTTGATGAAATGAACTCTTTTATGAGATAGCTAGAACTTTTGCCTGTGCTTCTAGCTCTCTAATCTCTGCCAATATCAATACTGTGACAAATTGTATGTCGATAAAATCCAAAATGTACCTGGTCAGGTGTTTGTTCAAATATTTTCCAGTGTCTCAGAGCCCTCCTCACACAGTGAGCCCTGAGCGAGCGATGTTAATGCTGGTATTTCATGGGTGGCTTTTTAGTTGATTGCTGACTTATTTTTTAAATTACTGAAAAATACCAAGTTCTTGGGAATTTGTTTCTTTCGACTTTAGTAAACTTTTGGTCAGGACCATTATTGAGGTCTTGTCTACTGTCTTTATTAAAATGATAATTTTTAGCATTTTAACATAATTTAAACAGTCTAGCACTACATGCAGTATCTTTTCCATACCTTTCTTATTCTTTCTTTTTTTCTTTTTTGCATTCTCTTTTAATTTTTATTCAAAATATCCACCTGATATTCCTTGGGACCTTAGGTTGTCTGTGTGATCTCTTTTCTCTCTGGTATTTTCTATCCGAAATTGAAATCGTGAAACTTTCTCCCATCTCATTTTTCTGCAATGAAATGACAGTCATAGATTGTCATTGTCATATCATTATCTTTACTGTCATCAATATGGCATAAATCAATTAGAAACCATTAAAATGACTGTGTCTGCTAGACACTCAGCTGTCATTACTCTTTCTATACGTTTCAGAGGTAACTATTGAAACTGTGCTATTTAAATGCCTTGGAGCTGAATATACTTTTCATTTCCACTTTCTTGTCCTCAGTGATTGCATGTGTTAAAAGGTTCATGACTAAACCCCCAAAGAATGGTATTCAGGTAATCCCATTAGCAGAGTGAAACAGGCACTGTAGCACACAGTATTTCCACTTATGCTGTTGACAGTGGTGCTTGGCTCTTTCGAAAGCCAAACACTATCATAGCAGTCCTTCATATAAGAGCGTGTCATCCTCCACTAAGGCCACAAATATGTAGAAATAAACAAAAAAGTCATGATAGTACATTAATAAGCAAACAATAGTGGTAGATGATTCAGGGCTCTCAGCGTACATCAGAGTGGATATATTTTCCTAGTGCAGCTGGAAGTAAGAGTGTCCTCCTGCAATGACAGGAAAAGTGGTTATATCCCAAGTGCAGTGGGAAATATAGCCTGTTGAACACAAGAGTGGATCTGAGAATTATTAAATCTAAGCAAAAAGCGTGACAGCCTTTCCACACCAGAAATAACTGACAGCAGGAATCAGCCCTGGAGAGCTACATCAACAGAGGGGAGAGTGCAACAAGGATGACATGAGGAACAACAATCAGCAAGGAAGAACCAGCTGTAATGAAACAGAGAAACCAGACAGCTGCATCACAGAGGGAGCAACCAGACCCAGCACAGTGTTAGAGAGATATCCCAGATAGAAGTAAAGAAGTCATACTGTACATGAGCAGTTACAGCCAGATAAGAGAAGGGATGAAAGGGCATGAAGGACAGTGTAGATAGTTAGATAATATCTGAAGTTGTTTCCATCATGCTTCTGAATGCTTTGAAGTGTGCTGGTTGCAGATCCTGGTAGCAATCAGAGCAGGCAAGTCCAGTATGCTGGAGTGTAGCTATCAAAGTGTACTCCCAGCAGAATATGTCTTGGCAAGTGACAAGCAGTAATCAAAGCAAGGAAGAGTGTGGCTGGAATAGAGAAAAATATTCATTTTTTTTCCTCCCTGTAAGCAAAATGAGCTTCTGTAGTGATATCAGTTACTGGCCCAGACTTTGCAACCCAAGTGATTATTTCCTAAACATTTGTCTGTATAATTTCTTTTTCATTGTAACTCTGTGCCACTTCTTTAAAAAAGCTTTTTCCTGCTTTCTGCAACAGACTGGTGGAAGGAGGATGTATTTCCAGTAGTTATAAAGGAAGGGGGATGCATCCCCGCCTAAGGGCAATGTTGGAAGAACTATACAACTAAGAATCCTCACAAGGAAAAATGATCAGTTTTCCCGTTTGTCACAAGAAACAGTTCTGGCAAAAGAGGATTTAAGGCACTGAAAGTAGTGACTTGCTCTCTCTATGGTTCTCTCTGAAAATTCACAGTGTATCATGTTTTGCGAGAACAGTCAGTGGAAAGGCTCTCTAAAATCTTCATTCTTTTCACTTCTGTTCCTTAGAAAACTGGAAGGATCCTGATGCTGAAATAAACAAACATGAACCAAAACATCTATTCTGATCAGTGAAACCAATATTAGTATTGGTATGAAATCCACTCAATTCATAAGTGTAATGAGATTTTGACAGTCTTTGCTTAACAAAAAATGGTTGTGTGCAGCGACCACTTGAAAGTGAGAGCAGCTCATGAACACTGTACGAAACACTGGAGAAACACTAACAAATAAAAAAATAGTAAAGCAGATTATATTTTTAATTATTCACATAACTAAATCAGGAACGTGAGATGACATCCTGCTAGCTAGTTAAAATTCTTACAATACATTTCAGGTCACTTTGCAACCCGTTCCCTTACTACAGTGTAAAGGTTTGTTCTTCCTGACTAATTTAGCTGTGATGTCACCCGTGAATGTCGTGAAGCTATTTGAGTGCATTTGATGGTGGTGTCTGTTCCTTGACTTGCTAGCACAGAAGGTCAGTGCCCAGATTGCAGAAGGTGCTTCCAAGACCCATTTGAGGTTAATGCATTATAACAGAGGATGTATCTTGTGGTGAAAACAATTTCTGTTTAGGTAAAAACATTGTAGATCTTCACAGCTTCCAGTGTGAAAGCCACTGAAATATGCAGTTGGTGAAATCTTTAGATTCAGAGCAGTCCCAAGAGTGCCTGACTACATGTATGCAGGAAATCCTGCTCCCGCCCATGGGGTGCTAGTGTGTAAAGCCAAGCAGGTACATTTGAGCACCTTCCTGACTCAAAACAGTCAGTAACCTACGGTACTGCTAAATGTATGATTATGTAATGCTTTCCGAAGAAGAATCACAGAAACCTCTGTGTGAGATGTATAAACAGCTACACACCTAGGGTGATTCAGGAGTTCTAGTTTCCCCATGCTGGGGAAAATTATGCATAGAAGAAGTAATAACAATGGAAAACAAATGTTAATCAAAACACCATTGTAAAGAGGAGTAAATTAGACTAGGTTGCTCAGTCAGGCCAATGCAAGGCAGAGCAATCAGGAAAAGGCAGCCATGACTGTCTTCCGCTTGTTCCTCCTCCAAGGAAATGGCAAATGGCAGCTCTCAAGGCCTGGAGCAGATGATCAAAGCAAAAAATTGCATCAGTCCCTCAAGGTGTGCCCTGCCATCCTTTGTTATGCTTCTGTCCCTGGTGGGGAGTTAAGGAAAGGAACAGTGTGGCTGTGGCTCAGATGTTTTCATGGCCTAAGTGTTGATGAATGTGGGCTAGCACCAAGTACAGACCTATGCACTGGAGTTCCTGAAGTGTACTTACGTTTTCTGTCTCCCCAACTCTACTTAGTAATGGTAATTTTTAGCAAAGAGCAAAATGGAAAGCTTAGTGTTGTACCTTCTTAAGCCTTCATGGGTAGTTTCTGTTTTTTTCCCTGACAGCGACAAAAAAGAAAAAAACAACAACATATCTTCCATAGTGATGCTTGCTGAACATCTGTAGAGACCAAATAGAGGATGTGAGCACAGTGAGGTAGCAAGTGGTGTGTTTCAGCAGTAATGGCAATGATGTGGAAGACAAGTCACATTCTGGGCACCATACACACTTCTACAAGTGCAGCATGCAGGTGCTCGTTCATTGCTGGCAAAAATGCATAGCTAATGGTGGTGACTGTGTTGAGAAACACTGATTTGTAGCTGAGAATTTGCTGTCTCAAGTAGTGTTATTGTGCTCTTTGTATCTGTTGTAGTTCCCTTGGGAAGAAATTACCATTGGAACAGCCTGTGTATGACAGACTACCTGTAGATTTTGCAGGCCTGGAGGATCCCCATTCAGGTGGTAGCTGTCTACAGCAATCTTAGCCCCACTGTTTTGTTCCTGTTATTTTAGGGGAATATTTGAATACTGGAGAACTTCTGAAGCCTATAAGATGTATCGAAAGAGGAGAGGTAGAATGGCATGCCTAATTATAGTTAGTTGCAAATCAATCTGTTTTAGACAAATGATTTGAGATGCTTAAGTGATGTTTAACTAAAAATATGAAGGAATGTTAATCTTCATGCTTCGTAAAAATAAATGCGGTCAAACAGACTTGATTTCAATCTTTGATGAGATTGTGTGGCTGGTAAAGATAAGTTGTGTAGAGACATAGACATAGACATAGAAAATCTGTTCTATTGTAGCAAAATATTCTATTAAAAATAGTGGTATGTGGTATCACTACAGAACACATTGACTGGATTAATAGATAGCTATCTGATAATACCCATCTCTGCAGTAGTAACTGGTGGAGAATCATCACAAATTTTTAGTTTTATTTTACTTAATTTGCTTTTAGATTCTCAGTGGAATTGGTTGGCAAAAAGGTGATATGTTTCTTCTTTGAGGTAAAGCAACAGTGATCATGGAAACACGTTAGTAAACGTTCCATCATAAAAGGGAAAATCTTCATCTATAACTTCTAATGGAAGACTGGGAATTGTGGAGCTAGTTTTATCATTAGAAGAGATTCTTAATACAGTGGATTTTAAGACATGCTTGTTTATTCAATGTGTGCTTGTATTATGATGATGGCCCATCTATGTAAATAATGTCATAACCTTTTGTGCTTATAATTTCTTGAGGGTTTCATTTACAATGAAGAAGTATGAAGTGCTTTTTCCTTGGTGATGGTGTCAGCACATATAACAGATTTTGATGGCCAGGCTAAATAAAACTGCAGTAGTAAATGGAGCCCCATTCTAGGCGACTGATGCATTTTATTATTCAAAGAAAGTGGTATGACAACACCTGAAGAACATGATGGTCATTTACTCCTGAATTTTGTTCATTGTGTCATGTTCCTAAAATTTACGAGAGAATTTTTGTCTAAGACAAACATTTCACCAAAGCTCATCTTGCCATCTGACCATTTTGATATTATCCAGGCCTAGAACAGCTGTGTTTGTCAGAATAGAAAATGATTATGATTTCTCAGTGAAAAGCTCTCCTTGAATATAATGTTGCTTTTTCAGTGATGTTTTGGCATCAAATAAATGGCCTTACAGTCTATAAAAACAACATAAGATGCTGTTATGCATCTTAGATGATTTAGCACAGTAAATTACAGGTTTATAGGTATACTTGCTGGTTTTAAAAATATTGACTCAACTAGACTGCAAGTAAAGTTTTAAGAACAGAGTAAGATTAATTTGTTTATTAAAATTTATCCTGGTTTTATTGCTGAATATCAGCAGCATGTTAACTTGTGGGTCTGCACTGCTTGATAAGCAAGTATCGATTGGAAATGATATTTTATAAAGAGGACAAAAATACCTTTTTTTTTTCTCCCCCCCTCCTCCCCCCTCTAGTCTATGTCATAAAAAATAAAGAGGTAGTTTTTTAGCTCCTTTCAGTGAGGGTAGCCACTTTTTAATAATTCATTACTGAGATTATGGAAATCAGTCAAATTCAGCTGATTGTGTAGTTACTTGTTTAATTTTATGTGTGTAAGCTGTGGAGTCAAATTCCTTGTCTTTTTGAGGTAATTCAGTCTTTCGCTAAATGATAGCTTGGACTAAAAATTTAAGTATTAGGCTCATGTTGTCACATCTTGTATGCATAGTCTGCATATACCAATCTCCTTCCTCACTTTTTCTCAAAGCTTTTACATGGATTTTCCAAAGCCAAAGGCTCTAGGAATTCATTTAAACATGTTATTTTTTGCCATACCAGATATATTAGGATAACATTATGTTATTGTAATCAACTAAGGAAACATTCACATTCATGAAATTCATTTGTATTAAGCTTCATTTTTCTTGTAGTATTTTGAAGTACTGTTGGAGAATACAGAAAATTAGCCACGCTGGTGTACTGCAGTGCTCAGTTTCTGAAAATGAAAGACTTGGTGCTGGTGCCTCATGTTGCAGTCTAATTCATTCCCTGAATAGAATTTATCTGTGAGTACTTCTGAAGTTTCCAGAGCTGAGATACAGAAGCACTTCAAGAACTCCAGAGAAGGCTTTGCAGTGATCTCTGCTCCATGGAAGAGCTTCAACAGATGTGTCTCAGGAGCTGCCCGTAGTACCATATTGGAGTGGCAAGTGTGAACAGGACACTTGTTCCAAGACTATGAGTGAGGCTATCGACCAAGAAAGACGGTACAGATTACAAAAATAGGAAGGCAGAGCACATTTCAGCATGATCTTCGGAGTGGGAGATGAGGAATGACTGGATTTCTTTTGTGGAAAAAGAAATGTATATGGCAAATATGTTTGCTTAAGAAAGCACAATTTAAATGCAACAACCTGGATTTGATGGTGGTTACCTAGCTGTCAGTTGCTCTCACAGGAGAACTGAAGAGATGTCAGTTGATTTGTTTAAGGTCACACCAGCTGCTCAACAGACATTGCAGCAGGCTACTCGCATCTCTCAGTCCTCTTTAAAATGCTGAGGGTGGT
The DNA here is from genome assembly GCA_030625065.1 of Alectoris magna. Classification (NCBI taxonomy): domain Eukaryota; kingdom Metazoa; phylum Chordata; class Aves; order Galliformes; family Phasianidae; genus Alectoris; species Alectoris magna. The sequence continues at coordinate 161,610,322 of CM060560.1, read as the reverse complement.
AGTTAAGTTAATTCAGTGCAGTACTTGCGGAGTAACGCAACAATTCAGTTGAACAGGTTTTTAAAAAGTTGTTTACACAAATGCACACTGTTCTGTATCTGCAATGGAATAAATTCTGCAGATGTGACTTAGTCAAAACATATTTTTTTTGTGGCAGATTTTCTGCAAGATTTGACAGTCTTCATTTTGGTTCCTAATTTTATGTAAAGGTTCTTTTTTGAATGTCACATTCTTGTTACATGTCTGATGTACATTGTTCTTTCAGTTTAATTCATGCTGTGTTTTTCCCAATAAGCTAAATTTCATAGAGCATCCAGCTGTGGTTGCTTAGTACCAACAAAGAATGATTGTTTTAAAAAACATGGCTTGGGTACTACATGTTGGCTAGTGTTCAGATTACAAAAATAATGTGCAAATGTGCATTCTTTGTATGAGTGCTTTGTAACATGCTCTTTTAATATTTTAAATGAACCTTGAATCATGGAGTTATCTATTCTGTATTTTAAAAAATACAGAATAGTGATGAAATCAGGAACTTTGAGGTGAAATGAAATTATACTCATTTTCTTAAAAGCCTATTTGATTGTGGATATCCTTAGGCTTTCACTTAACAGAACACCATAAAAATATGTTCAACATTCTTAAGAAAAAGAAATGCTGCTTTTATACATTTTATACATTTGGAGTTCTAAAAAAAATCTTTCTTCAGCACGTTTCATGAAGAAGAGATGCATTTCAGTCAGTATTCAGAACATTTTAGTCAGAATTTGGAAGTGTCCTCCTCAGTTTGTGTGTGATCTTCATTGATTTTGTTAAGGCTGTTTATGCCGTAAGTGCAGACAGCAAGCATACCTTGGGGTTACTGGGTGAGGGGCCAGAGTGTAAAAAGGGGAACTCAGATTTTTAAGATGAATTAGTTGTATTGGACTTGCTTGATTCCCATGCTGAGTTTATTCTTTGTAACAGGTTGCAGGAACTATCAATTTGAGGTAGATACAAATAGATATATAGGAAATACCAATCAAAATAACTCAGTTAGTTGTTAGAAAGTCTGAAGATCGAGGTTGTATCCATCTGCATGTTCTGGAAGTATCCAAGTGTGGAGTGCAGAACTTCTGGAAATGGGGTGTAGGCTGTCCTTGCAAACAGGCTCTGTCGGAGAGTTGCTGGGAGCGGTTTAGTTCCTAGAATTTCTCCTAGAGCCTATTCTCTAAAGACTGATGAGTTCAGCTTCTTACTCCAGCAAGGTGCGGTCTATAAAGTCATTAGGATGACTAATAAAGGATTGACATAAAGGATAAGTAACTCGGTACATGTATAACTAAATTGCATTAATGTTAACTTCTGCAAAAGGAGATTTGATCTCCCTATCCAGCTATGGTTTTATAGGAAGTTATGAGACACTGGGTTTTCAGAAATGCTTTGGCCATTCACCACACCAAAGGCTCACTACATGGAGCTGCAAAGAAATTAGTGTTGCCGCAGACTGGAGGAAGGTCCTTTTACAGATGGAAATGAAATGAGCAAATGATCTGAAACAAATGCAGTTTATGGTCTTGTCTCCCACCTGTCTATGTGCCCACGGAATATTTTCTCCAAAATGTAGTGGGTCTTTCCATTCTATTCCTTCAAATCTTGCTTCTCAAAACTTTTTCAGTTATATTCAGTTTTAGTATGGCACAGAAGAAATAGTTTAAGAAGGGATATGTTTGTGTATGTTTAACGTAACTGATTCATGTGAAAAAAAGAGTACTGGTGTGTACTATATATGCTAGGTATAGATTAATAGCGATCAAACTGTGTGTTGGTACTAATCTTAAATCAGTAGCTTTAGGAAAGAACAGAACATTTGTTAATGCCTGTATGTGATCTGAGCTTTGTTATTATCACTTTAGATCAAGGTGAGTACAAGAAATTATTATTGATAATAAAAGCTTTAACAATAATATGATTTATTTATTTATTTTTTTTAATGAGAGAAGCAAAGGCAAAGTGAGCCATTGGAGGTTTTGTAGAAAATTGGTATATTAGATTTTTTCTTAGAAATTCAGTTATGTAATGTTGTTGGCAGTCCAGTGCTCTTCTCCTCAGTATTTCACTCCGCTCTTTTACCTTGGGTACCATGGTGGTGGTTTCCATAACAAGATACTTCCTTATTTTAGTTTTTATGTCAAAGCAATTGGCTTTTATCCCTAAACAGGTGCAGCAAGGCAAACATTTGATGAGAAAGATTTATATTGTGATCTGCATGATTGTTATTCCTGATAGTTGATGTCACTTGAAATAAATTTATAAGTGAGCCTGCAAGATACTGTCTCAGACTTTACAAACTCAGGGAGGTGTTTTTGCACTATTTACACTTCATCTGTGCTATTTCAGATGTATTTCTTCAGATGAGATGAATCAAGAGTAGCTGAAGTGCTTGCTTCTCTTTCCATTGCCTTTAAAGGGAATCTATGCAGCTGGCTTAGCTATGTAAAACTGAGTAAGCATTAGGTAGTTACAGTGTAGGCATCTGCATTCAGTCACATGAACCTCCGTCCTACGGTTATAAGAAACAACAAAACTCACAAAAGCAGAAGCAGAAAGAAAAAAAGAAGATGATATTCTAGAGAAAAAAATGACAAAATTTGATGGGAACGAGGATGGAAAAAGTGTGCTAATTAGCCTTTTATGCTCTCTGTCTTTCCCTACTCCAGCTCATTTACAAAATGATAGATTATTTTACTCTTCTGAGAGTCAACTGTAGTTCACAGTTTCTTTTATGTGTTGGTGACATTTTTCTCTCGTGAGCACTTTTTGGAATAATGACATAATTTTTGATCCTTAAAATAATAACGCTGGATGAGTTTATGACTCAACTGTATCTCTTTACATGTGGCCCCTTGTCCTTGCCTTCTAGCTTCTGCATAGTTCTGTGTACTGATTTGCTGATTTTCGCAGTATCTGCTTCTCCGAAATGACTTCATTCATTCATTATTTTTTGTACTTTTATTTGCTGCCTGTTTGGTACAGAACATCCACCTCCAGCTAAAAAGCACGCTGCCCTATCTTCAGGACACACTCTTGAGTACCTGGCTGTGGTTTTCTTACGAGAAAGTATGATAAACTGAGATACGATCCGTTGTTTGCCTCTCTGTATATGAGAGGATGGTATCCCACCAGTTTTGTATCTTAATTCTTCAGATATTCTTGGGAACTACCTACTAGTATAGAACTCCTGTAACAGTGGGGAATCAATCTGCATACAGCCTTTTTGAGCAGTGCAGTTGAATTAATCTTACCTAATTTTAAATGTCTGCAGTGCAGACTGGTGTATCTAAGTTACCCAAGGGTCATTTTGGAGTCAAATATAAGAGAGAGTGCATTTAGGGTACAAGTCATCTGTTTTGAGATAAAGTACACCCAGAATCGACACATTCTGTCCATTGACAGCATCTAGAAGTCTAAACAACTAAACTACCTGTAGACAGAGATGCTACAGACACCTGCATTTAGTATCCCATGCTGTATGGCTGTGTAACAGTACTTAGTAGTAAGCAGTAGTGATATTTTTGTGGTTTCAAACTTAAAACATGTTGTTGTTGTTGTCTTTTTTTTTCCCCACGGAATATAATTCCATTTAGTATTTTCTTTTGTATAAGAAGTGATTACAGGATGCAAATTGCAAGTGAAATGATTAGTTTAAGAATTCAGATACTGCAAAACCAGATCACCTAATTAGAGTATTGAATTAACTTACAGTATTTGTGACTTACAGTGATGCCACAGAATCACAAAATGTAGGAGTGAGTCTTTAAAAATTAATTTAATCTGAGATCAAAGTTACAATCTCATTATTATTATTATTATTTTATGTATGTGGGGTTATCAGATTGAATGCCTTAACTGTGCTTCTGCATTTTCTGGATATCAAAGACAAATTCAGCTCACATATAAAGGAATGTTGATCCTCATTTTAATAATGGATGATCTTTACTATAGCGTAGGTGTGCAAACAAGTTTGTTCAGATAAAGAAATTTCTATAGCATTTACTGCATAAACTTACAGCAGGTTAGCCAACGTTGGCTAATTGCCCATGAGCCTGCTTTCCCTGGAGTGCTTAGCAGACAAGGAATGCACATGCAGTTAGTTTCTATGGGACAGCTGATCTTCTGCCTTCCTTCCCTATAGCATCTGTCTCATTGATGAAGCTGAGGAAGCTCCAGTTGTGTCACAGGCTGTAGGATGAACATGCTAGGTGATCCTCACTATATGATTTCACCGTCGTGTTGCTCAGTTTCCATTTATGTAATGGGAAGGATATTGATACCAGTGCCTCACAAAGCACTTTGAAATTCACTAATGAAAGGTATTTCGCCGGAATCAGGTAGTGTCATTGCTCATTGACACTGAGTGAACTTTTATTAAAGCATGGTACATAGCTTTTCCCTGGCTTAAGTAAGCTTTTGTACTGTCAGGAACACAGATACATTTTGTGAATAGGAAATAATTACTTTCCACTAGACCTGTTAAAACCAATGCAGTTTACCTCTTGACAGAGTACTGAGTCATCTACTGCCTTGAGGAAAGCGCTTAAATCATCAGTAAGTGGTCATGGTGCCCTGTGAGGGAGCCAGATTCACTTCTCAAGACTCCATACATCATTCCTCAGCTGGACAAGTGCTGGCACAGCAGAAGTGGCCCTGAGAGTGAAGTGGGGAGCAGATCAGTTGCATGTCAGGACATTCAGGGAATTATGCTGACAGGTTCCAAAGAGCATCCTCTGCAGCAGGGCAGGTTTGTTGTGATTTAGGATTTATACATATGTAGGTTTAGGTCTACGTCAGAGAAGCTTTCAGAAGTATGGAAGTAGAAGTCCTCTGGATTCCATATAGTTTACTGCTTGCTAGGTGAATATACAGTGAAAATGCCAGCATTTGGGCTATTCTGATAATCCAAAGGCTATGTATTCAATTGCTCCTGTAACTGAAGATACTGTACGTACCTTCTTTCCCTCCTTAGGATCCTCTAACTAGGGACATCCTCCATGCCTATCTTTTATTTCACTTACTCTGACCTTTTAAACCTTCCCTCTGCAAATCTATTTCTCTTCATATCCAGTCAGTATCAGTGTTTCTTGTCTTTTCCTTTCCCTCTCAGAGCTGCGAATGTATCAATTGCATCTGTTCTTTGGAATGTATCACTGTTCTCTCTTCTGCCTCCTTTCAAAGTAAAAAGCATGATGAAATATGTGGGTTTTTTTTTTTTCCCATTCCTTCCCCCCATCTCTTTTCACTCCACATCAAGGGCTGCATTTGCTTCTCTGTTTCTTGCCCCTTTTCTGGTTGTCTGGTTTTCTCTTTTTCTTCTTTTCTTTAGAATCCCTTTCCTTTCTCTCTCTCTTGTTTCCCATACTATTCTTCAGCAAATAAGTCATCCAGATAGGCAAGCTGTGTGGGTAAGATAGCAGAACTGGGACATGCACATTGTTGTTCTGGATGTTATAAATGGACTTCTGGGTTTCCTGAAGGTAATTAGAAAGAAATTCTAAAGTATCTGTGAAAATGAATAGATCTGGAGAGAGTATTCCTGTCTTTGTATCTTAGAACTCCTATTCAATCTTTATTTGCTTTTTTACTTTATTTGCTATGTAAAGGTCAGTCACAGTTCCATCCACGATGTGACTAAATGGGAGCTAAGAGAGCAATTTTATATTTATTTCATGTCTTTCTGATGGTTCTTGGTCTCTGGATAGAAAAGACTGTACGGGAAGGATCGCAGGTATTTGTTTGCTTACTTTTCACAGAAATCGGTAGAGCTAAGGTACCTATATGAATATCCATCCATTATTACTATGTGAAATTTAGATACTGATAAATGAGCAGAGGGACCCTGGAATACTGACAAATGAGTGGCAAAAAGAATGTGTTTATTGTTAAGGATTCGGACTGAAATATTGTATGTATAGTGTTTTTTTTTTGTTCTGCTTCAAATATTTTTGGTTGCACTGCCTAAGTTACTTACCAAATAAATTGGATTTATCTGCTTATTAGGTTCTTTTCTGTCTGCTGTTTATCTGCTTACATAGATTTATCTGCAATTTATCTGCTTAAGCATCTCAGAGAACTTTACTCACTCAGTTCCTCTGGTAAAATGAGGGTAATAACACTTCCTGACCTATAGTCTTGACTGTTCAGGTAATAATCTATGTGAACAGGAAGAATTTTCCATACTGCTGTGTGTTCCTGATATGATTGCTCTCTCAGTAAGATTAGGTACTACCATAAAAACACAGCACAGTATTAATAATGCAAGCATCTTTTGTATTTTTTTCTTTTTTGCTTTATTCAGTGTTCATTTCTTATAAGCAATTACAAACATTTCCTGAATTCATTCCTTTTTTTTCCCCCTTCATTTGCTTTATGAATGATGTATTATTTGTTGCTAGGTATGTGAAAAGTTTATGATCTTATGATACTAACAATTTGCTAATCTTTTTTATTTATTCTGTTATTTAAAATGTTGATTAGTACAGGTGCTTTGTTACTTCAGAAATAGGCAGTGCACAGAGTGTCGGTAGAATATGTGTTAAACAGTTTAAAAATTGGACAACTACTGAATTCCAAAACTAATCTGAACTTTACCAGGAAAAGATTTTAAATATGGTTTTGAAGGTCGCAGGTAGAGAAATTCAAATTAGAAAAAAAAATTGCACATTTTAACCATGGGTGTAAGTATTAGTTTTGACATGTTATGTAGCACTGTGAAACATTTTCCTTTTCTTGAATCTTTCTAAAATAGGTGCTGTTATGTGAAGAGAAGCAGTAAGGTTTTTGCCTAGATTGCTGTTTGACCTCTGTTAATGCAGGAAGTCAGATGATATTATTGGAACGGTCCTTTTGGCTTTAGTACCTGATAATTTTTGAATCTGTGTAATGTAACTTTTTTCCCCCCCTAATCAGCATTAGTCTGGTTCCTGAACCTGCATCTGTAGCAGAGGTTGTTGAATTCTAACATCATGTTTTCTTGCAGCCTTTGATTCACTGTTTTTAAATCAGAAGTGTCCTCCCTCTCATATAGAGATCATTACTAAGTGCAACATTTGATTAATGGGATTAGGAGGCTGATTTTCCTGATCTGACTGCAAAGTAAGATATTATAGCTAGATCATCTGTTCTGCAAAGGTATTTTTGCTTGAAATAGAGCACTTGTGCAAGGGGAAAATATACAGCAGTTGCGGTCACACTGAGAGGGAGTAAAAAAACCCATGGGGTGCCTTAAAGAAAGCTAGTCTGGCAAGTATGTGTGTGGTTCTTGATGTAAGAACTGACAATTGGAATCATTTGTAAAACAAAAGAAATTTTTTAGATCTCAGTCCTTTGCCTGAAGGGACAAGAGGTAAAAACTGATATAAGTACAGTAAGTATATTATACAAATACTTACTTCATTGGAAGACAGTGTGGGAGATAAACTGACTGTAAATCAAGTCAAGTATGGATACCAACGTCTTAAAAAATGAAAACGAAATGATCCACTTCTAGATCACCACATCTTGAAGGCTTTTTTGAACACAAATCTTGTCACTAAATCCTGATTTACAATAACGTAATTAAAATAAGAATATTATGAATAATCGTTGTTGCATATTTTATCATAGACATTACGTTTTGCCCTCACTGAAAACTGCACGGTAGTGCTAAGGGACAACCAGATCATTTTTCCTTGTAAATCTTTGTGTTATCTTTTATCTCATTTTTTCATTCCAGTGTAATTAAGGATTATAATAATCACAAGTTTCTAAGATGATATTGCTGGATACAATTGCATACTTCAAATTGTTGTTATTAGCTTTGCACATCAATATTTAACAATAACAACTTACTTTTCTGAATTATTTCCCACAGGGTGCAGCTTTAATTCGAATGCTGGCTAATTTTATGGGTCACTCTGTGTTTCAAATGGGCTTGCAAGTAAGTAAGATATTTCTGTCTTTGTGCAAATGTGCATTTCTAGCAGCTTGTCTCACTTGTTCTTTTTTTTCTTTTTAAACTATATTCTCGTATATCTGTGGAAATGTTTCTTTAATTCAGGACTGTCGGAGGCACCAACATATCCCTGAAGCTGACTTTGATAGAAAACGCTGGGTGGTATAGCACACGAGGTGGTACCCCTGCAAATGAAAGCTTCACCTCTATTTCTTGATGTACGCAGATATTGAGCTTTAGCTGACACACTGTTTTGTGTCTGGTTTGTGTACATTGCCAGAGTGTACATTGCAAAGGCCCTTTTAGCCATATGACAGCTGTGTGGAGGGCTAGCTGAGGAAGGAGCTACTTCTGTTCAATTACATTTGCATGCTGATGTAAAAGTCAAGGCAGCTAGAAAATACATAGCCCTGGAAACTAGTAATGCTTTTCAGATAAATACTTTTGCCTTTCCCTGCCCTACACATAAAAATCCTTGAGCTTTATTTTTACCTTTGATAAACATGGAGTTTTCTCTACCTTAGCAATGTTTTCGAAACTCATTTTACCTTCTAAAAGAAATCTGAGGAGGTAACAATTCTGTGTGAAGAAATTCAACATGCTGATTACCAAGGATGAACTCTTTTCAGTAATAATTCAGTGCAAATGAGTGTTTCATAAACTATTTAAAAACAAACAGGCCAAAGCATAAAAAACAATGCAACTCCCTCTATTCCATGGAACTGTGCTTGAGTAAATCATGTTACAGGCAGCTGTGATTGATGAATTATGTATGATGCAGCCCGCTACTTAGAAGTGTCCTTTAAAGTAAATTGATGTTCACCTGAAATACAATTATGCTAAGATGGAAAGAGCAATCAATCTTATCTGTTCTTAGTAAGCTTTTCATTTTGAAATTTAAATAAACTATGTCTAGGATCAGGTCATTTTTTAACACAATAATTCTACATCTAACCAAAATGAATTGAAAGACAAAAATGTAAAACGAAGTCCCATAAATGCATTAGCTATATTGCAGAGAGGTATATTCCATGCCATAGGCAATGAAAAAAAAGGGGGAAAATATGGCTTTTTAGAGGGTTTATAGGACATTCATGTTTTGCATGGGACCTATTTAAATCACTTCCTCAGATACAACATTTGGTCTGATCAACTAGTTGATTTCATCCAGATTTTTATTTCATAAGATCTTGTATATGTAGATGTTGAAATTCTCATCTCATTTAAGCTAATAAGACTTCTGTTATTAGTCCAGCTATATTTCAACTACATTTCATGAGCAAATTCAGTTTTAGAAAACAGGCATTTCACTTAGGCTTGGAGAAAGGGAACATTTTTATACATATATCTCAAACCTCCTTTTTCTGTTTGTCTTGAACAGTGTTAAAGTTGTCCTGGAATAAATTAAAGAAAAATACTTTAAATCAAACAAAATAATTATAATTTAAAAAAATCAAAGTTGTAGTACAGTTGGGTTCTTTAGTGTTTTCCTATTATTTTTCCTTTTCACTGTTTCTACTCTAATAGAAACTCTTCCTTTATCAAAGTCAGTGAAAAATCTGTGAAAATCTAACTCGTGAAAGTCTTGGCATCAGTTCACTAGAATGATATTCTGCTTCTGTTTATAAAAACTGTTTGAAATATAGATGGAGATTTCCTGTGTGTCTGACTCCAAGTTGAACAAAATAAAGCACTGTGTTCATGAGCTTGTTCGGAAGCTACAAGTTATGTAATTGGAAGTGGCTGTCATTCATTTAATTATTTTGATTCTTTGTGAGTATAACAAAATAGCATTCACTGTGTTCAGTAGAGTTGGGATGCTAACTTTGGTAATGGTGTGGGGAACTGGATAGCTGATCTACCCTTTCTATCATTTGTTTAGGCTTCATAGCTCTTTAGCCCCAGTACTGCTACTTAGGATTTAGCATTAAGTTCCCTCAAATCCAGTTTTATTATGGAATTCCAGTGTTAGCAGCTAAGTGGCATTTTTCACATATTGCTGCAAAAGTAAAGCATCATTACTATTATTTAGAAATCTCTTCAGGTAACAAATAGAAAACACAAAAGTGTACTTGCTGGTTCATTTGTACTCATTCTAATGGCTTTCTGAGAAACTGAGTTCTGACAGACCTCCGCTTTTATCTTATTGACCTTATTTGTTATCCTCCAGTATGTAAAACACATCACTGTTAATATTATCATTATTTCAGTTCTTTTTAGTGTGTTAGTTATGTCCTTAGTGTTTCGCAGATGATGAAAAAGAGTATTTGTGTAGTCTTATTGCACCACCATAAACCAAAATGAGTAACCTTTTACATGCATTTGTGTGGAATGCTTGTGATTTCATCAAAGTCAAGGTATGATTCATCATCTAATTAAGAGTTGCAAAATTAGAGCTTTTATACAATGCTAACAAGCCTTTGGGTTAAGGAGAGGAAAGATAAAGTTTATAGCAAGTAGCTAGTGGGATATCTACCTTTTTTGTTGCTTGCCAGTTACATTTGCTGAATCTAATTACATACTGTCACCTGGCAGGTGGATATTACGAGGAAGTCAAGATAGCCTGTCAAAGAAAACAGTCATTTGTGTTAAAAAGGAAACTAAAAAGTTGGTGAAGGGAAGCATGTCACATTGCTGGATATTATTTGATAATCAACGTGATCTGAAGAATGTGTACAAAGGTGCCCATGATGCCCAGAATTCAGCCTTGTATGGACAAGTCTGTGAGGACATAAAATATTAGCAGTGGCAGTTTTATAGAATATATGGTTTGGAGAGATTCATATTTATTGAGGATAACTGGCCCATTCCTTTAACGGTAAATACACAGTGAATATATAGTGTAGATCTTCCATTGTAAAAGTGCAGCCAAGAGAATACTTAACGAAGATACGATTTTCTGGAAGCCCTTCAGCAACAGGATGTCTTGAATCATGTGACATTATCAAACACAAGATTTAGTAACAAAGACAGTTCTTTTTCACTGTTTTCAGATAGCATGCCACAGACAAATCCGGGAGAGAATCATTTTATGTTTAATAACTGAATAACAGCAGTAACTGTTACCACAGCTGGTAACTTGGATACAAAAAAGTCACAGCGATCCTTTCTGTAGAAAGAAATCTAAGGACCCCTTCCTTCTCATACTGGGTGATACATTTCTTGTTAAAAGTCCTGACACCTTTCTTGATGTGCCAAGTTTACTGTGCTCCAGGGAAACTGAAAGGGTGAATGGCACTAAATACCAGTACGCTTCTTACAAAGTGTTGCTTTTCAGTCAAAATGCCATTAATTGGGTAGGATATCATTTGGAGTATGGAGTAGCTTGGTCAGCAGAAGGCACAAAAGTTAGCCTTATCACACAGTCATCACTCAGGGCAGTAATATGCAATATAATTTTAGATTTGTATGAGATTTTCATCTGTACGTTGTTCTTAATTTATGTGCTTGAAATGAATTATTGCTTACTTAACTTGTGTCACTGTACTGCATTTCTAGGAAAGTTTTATTGCTTTGCTACAAGACACCTCTTAAAGTTATCAGTGTTTTTATTTTTTTTTTCTCGTATGAAATACAGAGAAAAAGGCTGGTGATTTGAAGGTCTCGTTCTTAGATGTGTGTAAAGAAACACCCTCAGCTCTGTAAAGAGACCATTCTGCAGTGGTTAATTTACATTTTTCTTGTATTAGGTTGATTATTTCGGAGATTCATCACTATTATTCTGTATCTGTCAACACCGCATTTCGTTTGCCATGTGGCAGCTCATTGATCACACAGATCTGTATCCTTTTGAACTTCACTTGCTGCTATGTATGTGTTCATCACTCACTCTGATTTAGTGCATCATCAGCAGTTTGAATTAGTTACCGAAGGAATCCCTGCTTCTGTGATAAATTAACTGCTATTGTACTTCAGGCTTCACATTGTGAAGAAAAATTTCCATACTGTTCTTTGGACAGACACTGGCTTTTTTTGGTGCTGTTGAGTAGTCACTGTATTGAAACAAATTGGTCAACCTTTCAGAAGAGCTGACTGGGGAAATCTGGCATGCATGCTGTTAAATACAGCAAGGTTCAAATTTCAGACACTTTTGACTGTCATAAAGCTGTCTAGTTGGAATGAGCTTTTTTCATTTACACTGCTTAGTATTTACTACTTTTTAGACACCTCTGTGCATACCTGTACTCTTTGAATTGTTCCAACACTCCTTAATGTGGAGCACTATCTAAAACTTTCTAGGTTTAAAATAGAGCTCTAATGTGCTCCTTCTGTATTGTTCACTGCTTCTGTCCAAAGGCCTACTACTTCTATATGGTATAGTAAACAGACTTAAACATACCCATTTTGTCTTACCTATTTACTACATCTTTATTCCCAATTCAGCTGTGTACTGTTAAAAGTTAAACATCATTGAAGACTCGTTAATGGAGTTTTCTGTAAAAACAAAAAGTCAGGCACCTTACAATCAGGCTCAATGAAGTAGTCTTGTGTGATGCTCTCCCTAGAACAACAGTGAACATGGAACTCTCTGGGGTCTTCTTCAGCTCAGTGAGAAGACAACTTTTGCTACTAGGCAGTAGCACCTTCACAGACTGCAGTCCTCTGATGTTGCAGTTCTGCTGTCTGGTGCATTTAGTAGATGTTGAGAGAAGTACTTTTCTGCTGATTCAGCATCCATTCAGCTTGGGTTTAGGAGAGCACAGAGTGTATGACTTTGACAAACATCATAGGTCATACTGGCTATGACCTGTACTTTAGTTGCTACTGATCCCTTTATTTTTTCAACTCTTTCACTTTTACTGACAGTTATCAACAGAATGCCTGAAGTTTATTGAAAGCAGGACATGGGAAATCATAGGAAATCTCTTAGGAGCTGACATCACTGTTTTCTACACTGCATGTCATGTGAGACTGATAACATCTTTTGCCTTTTCTGGCCCCTTAGCATTTATTGTTCTTCTGTGATGTAAATCATTCTGGATTTTAGGTTAACAATTTTAAATGAATTCAGTGCTATGAAGTTTTTCTGTAGCTTTTTGCCCCATGAGTTAAATAGCTCAGTAAAAGTTTACCTAACGAATGCTTTGTATGTTGCAGGTCATCGTGTTGTTTTTTCTTCCATTGAAAGTGTTAAGATATACAACATGTTAAGGGCCAGATCCATATCTCTATAGAAAATTGAAGTCCTTCCACAGATGGATTTGGAGTATTCCACGTATATAGCAAAATACTTTTCTTTAAAGAAAAATTATGGTTGAGGATGCATAATTAAATGTAGAGTTAATGAGAAATGCTAAAGGTAATTTAAAGTTAATTGCTTCCTCTTTTTTATACATCTTAGCCAGGGCTTCTATTTGCGCAATTGCCCAGTATTTTCTGCACACAACAATGTCTGATACAACTCACAAAGTAGGCCATGCTAACTTAATTGTCCTATGCCTTTTTCTCCCCTGTACTTTTCACTCTTTTTGTAGTCCCTATTTGTAACTACTGCATATGATTTTCTTAGTTGCCAGCCAGCATGATTTCAGAGCCTATCACTAACAGTGGACAGAAGACATCAGCCTCCTACAAAGGGTAGGAGTGATGCTAGATGCCTATTTATAAAGGAGATCTAGGCCCACAGAAGTGTAAGTTAAAAGTTATGTATCTGTGGAATATGCAATAAGAGATACCCAGTAAAGCATTTTTTTTTTCTCTCATGTCTCTCATCACTTACAGATCAGAGCAGTTTATGTGTTTAAAAGTTCTTCTTTCACTGGTTTCATCTTCAGCTGCCGGGACTCAACATGGCTGCAGCTCAGTCTGTAGAGATATCCTATTGTCACGGTGCAGAGAAAAATTCTTCCTAAAATGCTGCATTGTAAAAGTATTCCAATTTGACTATATTAACTTATTTCCCTACTTTCTGCTCGTCTTTTTGTTCCCTGTACATTTGAGTCACATGTTTTTCTTCCCAGGCTATCAGAGTGCCTTCAGTCCATAGAATTGCTGAAAGATGGGGGAGCTGGGCTCTTCGATTTCTGTTTAAAGGCTCTAACCTCATCCTAAGCTGAAACAACTGTGAATTATTGATGTAGAGAGAATGTAGAACTCTCTTGCTGCTAGATCATCTAAAGTTGATCATGTTAAGAAAAATCACGTCTGTGAAATAAGACCACTTTCCTTCTTGCCTTTAGATCTCTGCTACAGTGCATGGAGATGGTAGACCTTTTCAAAGAAAAGAGTGCCAAGAAAAGGCAAAACAAATGATTTTTCCATACTTTCATTCTGTTTAATACAATTTTTGAGTATTCAGTCTGAGATAAACATTTTGAAGATAGGATTTCAGCTCAAGCAATTACATTTTGGCCAAATTGGAAGTCACAACAGGGAGTGCTATATGTAAAGAGTTGTAATGGAAAGTGCTGCTAAGCCTCAGAAACAGGTGATGTTCCCCGTGCCGAATGTCAGAGCAACGTTACAGTCAGTGTCATGTTCATTAAGAGGACATCATGCTGTTGTTCAGCTACCATAAAATGTTGCTTTATTTCTCCATTGTTAGAACTTCTTCCAAAAAGAAAAACAATTATTGTAAACACAGCTTAAGTTGTTAAATGTGTTTCCTCAGAACGTGATCGGCCTTTACAACATTACAATCAACCATATTACACATAATGCATACATATCCATTCGGTATGCTTTAAGTAAGCTTTATTTCCTTATTTTGTTGCATGGAAAATTCAATTATGGCTTTTTTCTCCATTTTTATTATAGGAATTATTAAGAGAAAGAATTGCAGGTATGAATTCTCAGATAACATCAGCAGGCTGAGTGGCTATTTAAGAAAATGCTTTCTTTTGGAATAAAATTATACTGTTTTCCCAGTACAAGCTTACTAGCAACTTCATCTCTGTTGCTATGAAGCAGCACAATGGAATTTACACAGTGCTGGAAGTGTGTGTTTTACTGTGATTCTGCCATCCTTGTGCAATCAGAATTTCAGTTAGCTCTTTAGAAGTCAGTGGGAATATTTCCAGCACAAAGATTGCAGGATGAAATCCAAGTTAATATTTAGTACACATAAGAAATGAAATAAATCTACTTCTGTTTAACCTGATGGAGGACATACAAAATAAAGCTGAATCCCTGCTGGGGAAAAGAGGCTGTCATTGAAATTCTCTCTTTCTCTACACTCAAGTTACTGTAGTAGCCAGTAATATATCCATGCCACAGCAAGAGAAATCTAGGGAGGAGTCTTAGTTGGAATTTCTATAGTCCAGCCAATGTAAGCGCTATGGGAGGGACATGGCTCCAAACCATACCAGAAAGTACCCTCATTGCTTTCAGATGTGTTCCTGTGCTGCTCCATACTCATGTTCCACTCTCATCAAAATTCATGTGTTGAATTTTGATCTGATCACTTTTGAGAAAAAGCAAAGACAGTCTTCCTGTCAGGATCTTGCTGTTTTCCTTCCCAGCTTAGCATCTTAAGCACAGTGTCCTCTGCAGTGTCCCAAAAAGGCAGCTTCAGTTCAGTGTACTTGTGTTGTCTATCTGTCTAGCTGAGGACCCCCACAGGCTTGACCTGAAAAGAGTTTCATTTGTAGGTGTGTTTTGACTATATTTTGAGGATGAAATTTGTTGAGGTAAATTGAAGTAATGAGGCCACAGACTTGAAATATGATAATAAAATGTATCAGTTTTTGCTACTTGTTATAGTGCAATTCACTTAAAATTGAGGATTACCAAGTGGACTGTTAAAGAAACAAATAGAATTAGGTAGACGTAGTAACATGTAGACAGATGTAAATGATAATGATTTTTAAAGGGTTCTACATTTTGCAAAATTAAATGCAGCTTTATTCACTGTACTGCATGATAGTCTTTTGCACTGTGTTTGCTACATGAACATAGCGTAAAACATAGCAAAGTTGAAGCTCCACTGTTACTGCTTCCCCATCTGTTTTTCACTGTTAATGTAAAAATATTGCAGGTTCTTGTGATCTAGACACAGTGACGTGCAAATCATGCTTACAGTAAGTTTTCTTAAGTGATTTATGGTGACCTCTTCACAGTGACTAGTATTGATTACTTTCTGATTTTGGGGTTTCTACAGAAATGAATATTGTGGAATAAAAAGCACAGACTTTTTGCATTGTTAGCAATCTGTGGGCATATTTCAAGTTAATGCAGAGAAATGAGCAGCCAACTTGTCACAATTAGCAGGTGCTGTCCAAATATCTCTGGAAAAAGTTCCATCACTTTTTGTTTTCGTTGCAAATATATTTATTGAACAATATCTGGCTTTAGGCTCAAATGCATTGTGCAACCAAACAAAGCAGAACTAAAATGAATGAACAATTTCAGACAAATATATGCAGTTCAATTTCAAAGAGCACTTTATTCCTGTAAGGTTTTTTCTTAGTTCAGTAGTTTAGTACCACTACCAAATAATACATCAAATACATTTCTTCTTAAAGCCAAGCTTAATATACTAGCAAGTGTCTCACTGCAGTAGGCACCATCAGACTCTGCTCAGCAATAACTCTGCAATCCTTCCAGCAGTTCCCTTTAGACTTCTAATGCCAATTATTTTGCCACCACTCTGCGATTGCTATTGCCATATTTCAAAATGGAACCTCCTTCTTTGTGTTAATAGGTGAAGCTGAATTCACTAAGGCAAATGAAGCTCTCCATATAATAATTCTGATCTTTCAGTATGGATTCCAAGCATGGCAGGATAAATTTTGACTCTGAAAAATTGCCTGAGTACAAATTTTGAATCTTTTGTCTAGATGTCCCATTCATATTGAGTTCACTGAGTTGTAAGGCAGGAGATTTATTAATTATAAAACTGTGTGTCTTAGAAGTATTTGGAGATTTGATTCTTCTGTTATGTTAGAATGAAGATGACAAGGCTACATTGATTTCAGTTGGGTTATTTCTGATTTACAATTCTGGTCTCTTCATATCAACAAGAAGCAGAGCAAAGCAAATAGTCCCAATGAATTAATGATGGCTTTTTACTCCTCCTTTCTCTTCCTGATTTCTCTTGGGTCTTGGCCTGAATAGAGAGATGTTTAGGACAGGGCTTGACCCTTTAAGTGAGTGTCACATCTGCAACACCATGGATGAAATATTCTCAGTATTGCCCTAATTCTATTCCCACTGAAATTTATGCTGAAAGTCCTACTGTCCCATATAGCTCCAAAAATGGTCAGTTCTGCTGATCTGATTATTATTACAACACATAGGAGTAGTGAATTACAAAGAAAAAAAATATTATAGTTATGCTGGTATATTCAGCATCATTGGTTCTAGAGAAAATTAAGATTTATTTCTGTATGTGGTTCCAGTATCGTCTTTCCCGATTAGTAGTTACAGCTTACTGTTCACTTACAGTGATTTAATTGTATATGTGACATGTTGACAGTAGATATTTTCCAGTTGCTGATGATTGTGAGCATTCTATCACTGTTATGTGTGAAAAAAAATAAAGGTCTGGGATTTCAGCTGATGTACGTTGATGGGATTCTACTGATTTCCATCTCCAGGATTTTATGCATTGCCTGAGATACTATCCCAAAGAGAAGGCAAAACACAGATGAAGTGAGTACTTGCATGACAGATCTGAGGTATGCAGAATGCCTGTTAGGCTGTGATTTTTAACCAATTATGTATTTGTATCTGTAAGTTAGCTAAGATGTTGCTGATACTTTAGGTGTTTTATACATGATTCTGCTGTGGTAGCTCAGTAGAATTAAGAACATTGAAATTGCTACTTGCTATTAAGAATTTCTACTTGTGTAATGCACCTAATGATAAAAATACAAACTGGATAAAATAGCAGTTGAGAAAGTCTGATTGTGTGAAGAGCAGATAAAGTATTAAGTTTGTGTAATTGTTTTTTAAAAAAAGACAAGGTGAGTTGGAGAAGGAAAAAAAACATTGAAAATCAATTCTGTCCACCGGACCAGGACGTCTTACAAGGAATCCACTTTCAAAAAATGAAAAAATGGGCAGAGTCACTAATCACTTTACAGAATGTTGGCCAAATAATCTTTATTTGGAGGAAATTCAGCAGGTGTGTGCAGAATTATTAGAAATAAGGAGGAAAAATGTAGCAGCAACGTGCTCTGGTTTTTCAAATCTTTAAAATGCTAATTCAGAGTTTTGTTTTTGATATCAAATAAACAAGTTTGAAGCTGGATTTATACAAGGACACGTGAAAGATCATTCAAAGTAGTTGAAGGTGTCAATTGTAATTGGATTAGTTAAACCTCATTATGGCCCCATGTGGACACTTTCAAAACTGATGCTGTTTCATTTATTTTAATTCATCATGATGTTTTCAGTGTGACTCAGTGTTACTGAATTTTGTCAGTTTCACTTCTAAATTTGAGTGTCCATAAATAAGGTGTAGCGTATATTAAATAATTAGTTGTAAAAATTAGCATATTGGTGAGGAATGGAAACATCAACCATTAGTATTAAGAGCATGTCTGAACATCACCTTTGGAGAAAGATATTTCAAGGTAAACTTTTCTCTCAAATATTTCAGACCTGCTGATGAAAACCTCTGATTTCATCAATCATTTTTCTCTTAGCTGTCTTCTAAAATCACCACCATATTTCCTTCTGTCTGATCTTTTTCATAACGCGCAGTTTCACAGGACAGTAGCTTCATGAGGTACCTCTCTTTGTTTTCCTCAGTGTTGCTTCCAGCTGCTCATTCCTGTCCAGGTAAAACCACCCAGTGCCCCTTCATTTGTACTGGAAGACTTTGTAGTTCTTTTTGGTAAACTTAGTCAAGGAAGTAAGTGCCCTTGTCACAGAATGATAGTGCAACCTCCTATTCAGGTCATTACAGAGTTCTTGTTTATGAAATTGCCTTGCAAACAGGGAGATTTGGGCAAGGAGAAGCAGACGATTGTTGTGGAAGGCACTTAATTTGACTGCTCTACCAAAGTGTCTTCAGACTGTAGCTTGAGGGAAACACAAAAACATATTTGATGCTGTGTCTGCACATAAAACATGAGAGTTTTACTACTAGGTGGGAACAGGCGTGGCCTTATATGCTTGCCACTTCAGTACCATTTTGACGCTTGCTTTTGTTACTGTAGATTAAAATGCCTTTTATGTGTTTATTTGCTTTTTTATTTAATTTCATTCTTGGATGGTTGCCCAATGAGTAACTCCTTTTCTTTTTTTTTTTTTTGGAGGAAAACATTTTAATGTATTAGGATTGAAATGGAGGAAGAATGTCAACGTTTTTGTTCCTCTGATAGAATTCACTCTTGAAATCTAAGATATATGTATGACTCCAGAATGTTTTGTAGGTTAGCAGTTTCTGACAAGACTACCTGGAATAATTTTTGTGCATTGGTAACGAAGTTGATGTAGAAGATGAAGAAATTATTCAGATTATATGACCTGGAAAAAATCTGTTTCCAAGTGTTTTTTTGTTGACTTTTCAGTGCTGTTTTGGTACATGGATTCTTCACACCTGTTCTTTTGGTTTACAGGTAGCTCTGACACAAATAGGGTCAATATCCATCTAATTTGCCTGATACAGAGTTTACCAAGACCAATAGGGTGAACATATGTACCCCTTATTTTGTAATCCTTGTCTGACTACTTAGCTATGAGAGTGATCATGTCTCTTCCATCAGGCTCTTAATTAAGGGTTAGTCTGTTGTACAGCTCAAAAATACTTCAAAACTAGTCAGTTATATTAGCTTTTCTATTGGTGGTCTTTCTCTCATATATAGTATCTTCTACTCCCTGTCCCTTGCTGAAGCTTTTTTATCTGACTGTTAGTTAGTGTCAAGGTAAAATGAGATAGCAATTTTGGTGTTAGCCGTGTGAGGTCAAGGGGAAAGAAAAGTGGCATCTAATTGTCAGTGTCTGTTAGATGACATCTGGTAGCCTAAATTTAAGTACAGAAATTCCTAGAAAACTAAAACACTGGACTTGATAGACAGAATGTTAGAGTATGATTTCCACCTGAACTAAATATTTTTATTCTTTACTCTAAATCTTTGGTCAGATACAGCATTTAGATATAAAAATGTTCAACAAGAACACATGGTAAACTGAAGGAAAGAGAGTAAGGATCCAGGAGTAGGCATGAAAGACAAACGAGGGAGAGAGAGGCAGGACTACTGTTTCCTGAGCCCTGAAAAATAAGGACACTCAGAAGAAGGTTTCTGTGAAATATGTTGCTAGTTTTTCCTCATCCGCATCGTAAAGCAGAATCTCCCGGTTATCTTTAGGAGAAAAAGTTATTCAATGTTAATCTGATTTAGATCTCGGCACTGCTCATGTAAGTCGGGATCCATTGATTGGTTCAGTCAACTAATCAGCTTTATACAGATAAAGTGAGAAAGGAATTTGGTCCCAGTTATAGATCTGAAGTCTTCCTGAAAGTAAGATATATGTTTGGAGACTTATTTCCCCCTTACAGTTTTGTAACCTCTTCACATTTATCAGTAACTCCCTTTTATTAGTTGTGAGTGTTATCATATTTGGATGGTGGGGTAGTTCATTTTCTCGAAACCAAGCTCAACGTGAGGAGTACTGTGGGAACTGAGATTGCAAAGGGATAAAAGACTTCTTCCTTTAAAATAATCTCCTTTTCTTAAAAGAAGTCTAATGCAAGGAAGGGCCTACAAGTTTAATCAATACAATATTACTGAAAACATCTTTCAAAATCCTTCAGCGCTTTTCAGTATGTTCTCATTTTTACTGCTGTTCAAGCCATCTGCTTCAATATTCAAGTAATAAAACAAATTCTAGTAATAAAATAGTTTTGAATTATTTTTTTGGGGAGGATTAAGATTACTCTTTGACAAAACATTATGTAATAGTTCAAATCTTGGGATTTTTTTTGCTGGATCTTTGATTCTGCTTGTGTAATAGTTGGAATTTCTTTTTATGGCACAACAGATTTTGGATTTCTTCTTAGTATCTGATATTAAAAGTACTAAAACAAATGTCATAAAACCGCATTGTCTGATTGCATATTTTATTGATAGAGGTGAAGGCATTGTGGGGTGTGTGGTTAGTTTACATGTTAAGTAACACCATGCAAGGGTCTAGGAACTTTCTATTTTCACCATGACAAAGAAAACATTTAAAGGTACCATTTCAATGAGAGAGAAGGACGGATGTGTAGAAGAGCTGCCTTGAATCTTGAGTTGCTAAAGTAAAGGTTTTCATGCCACCTTTTCTCCTGACATGTACCATAGGGTTATAAGAAAGAGGCTGAGGCATCTCCATACTCCAGCATATTCCAGTTGATAAAACAGCTTTTGTACGTGCTAGACATGCAATTTTGTGATGGAAAGCAGCCTCACAGCCAGATGGTTCTGGACATACGTGGTTATGAGAAAGCTGTTTTAAGTCAGTTTACCACCCTTGGAGCAGTGCTGAGCACAGCTTATCTTCAGACAACTGTGGTTTTAGTGCCCTCTTTCTTTCGTATTCTGTGGATTGTATCTCCTGTTTGCTTAAGTTCTTTTTTATTCAATTTAGAGTTGAAGGTTTGGCAAGTACTCCTGCCCTTGAGAATTACAGTAAATGAGAATGTATTTTGCCCCTTTGCAAGCTGCATATGGCTTAGATAAGGATCCTCAGAAATAAAAATGGATTATGTTCCATAGAACAAACAAGTAGGATGTGGACTTTGATTGCAATTTTAATACTTTGTGGAATGTATTTGATGTAGGTGCATGTAAGCTTCTTCTTATTTTATGTTAAGGGACTATCCATCATAGCAATTTGCTAAGGGAAGTTAAGACTGGGTCATGGTAACCCTAGCTAGGTTGGAAGTCAGTAGCTTGAATTGTAAATTGGTAGTGTAGTGGAGAGTTCCGATGGAGACTTTAGTTTAAAATCCAACTCTGGTATGAGGACACTTATAGTAGAGTTCTGTAAAAGCAATGATGATTTGGAGAGAATGGAGTAGGAAACAGCAGTTGCTGTCTCTTCTAGTGTCAAAGCTAGACAGCAGCATTGGAAACCAGCAGACTGACAGATGGTTGAAAAAGCTACCTTCACACAATAGTTCACTACAGTGCGGCATTTTTTTTATAATGTATTGCAAATGCTCCAAATTTATATGGGTTCAGGAAATGATTGGTCAAATTCATGGAAGATGATTTTGAAAGCAAAGATTAATCTGCTCAGGATTCATTGTGCCATGATGTGCTAGATGCTGGCAGAGCATAGTGGGGAACTATCACTGGATGCTTGCGCAGTTTTATACCCTTTCTTGGTGTCTGCTACTGGTTATTATTGAAAACAGAATGCTAATAGCTGAGGACTTTTGATTTGACTTGTTTCAGTATCTTTGCAAAATTGTAGAATCATAGAGTTACAGAATATCCTGATTTGGAAGGGACCCACAAAGATCATCAAGTTCAACTCCCAGTTCCACACAGGACCCCCAAAATCTAAACCCTATTATCTGAGAGCATTGTCCAAATGCTCCTTGAACTCCAGCCACTTGTGGTCATGACCACTGCCCTGGGGAGTCTGTTCCAGTGCCCAGCTTCCCCTATGGTGAGGCAACTTCTAATCCCCAGTTTCACCCTCCCCTGATGCAGTTCCTGCTGTTTGCTCAGGTTCTGTCACTGTCACCAGAGAGCAGATCAGCTCTGTCCATCTGGTCCCCCCCCCTCAGGAGCCACCATAAGGCCTCTCCTCAGCTTCCTCTTTTCTGGTACCTTAACCACTTCTCATACATCTTGCCCTCCAGACCCTTCCCCTTCTTTGCAGCCCTCCTTTGGATGCTCTCTGGTAGTTTTATGTCCTTACGTTGTGTCATCCAAAACTGCACACTGTGATTGGGGTTAATGCATATTATCACTTTAAGGCTGCTGTTTGTGCAGTATGTGTTAGGTACCACTCCTAGGTTGTTGTTGAGCGTATGGTCTAAATGTATCTTTACTGAAATAATTTGAAAATCTACAATCAAGCTGTGTTTTGTCAAGGCTGTGTATTCTTATGTTGCGTTGATTGTATTTTATTTCTTGATAAATGTTATAATTATTTTTGTTTTCCATAATATAAGGAAGATGTTAGATTGGAGGATAATGAATTTTTAAAAGTCAGCGATGATCTGTATCTAAACCTATCAACTCATGTGTTGATAGCTAAAAAAATAAAAGAAGCATATAATCCATTTGTGGTTTCTCTGGATGCAAAAAGCAAAAGTCATAATGTCTAAATGGCAGGCTGGTAGAAAGGATGATTGCCTGTATCGCATAAATCCTCAAGTGTCCCACTCATTTTATTTTGCTGTGTAACAGTTCTGAAAGCAACTCTCAGAAGAACCAATACATGCTGCATTTTCTAGCACAACTTAGAGTGCACATGTACATTTGTTGTTATTTATTTACCTTGCTCTACTTTTGTTTGTTCCCGTTTTAGCTTTTTAATTTGGAATTCAACTTCTTCAGCTTTGAAAGCTATTGAATATTTCACTGCGTCTCAAATTACTGTATTTTTAGACAAAATGGAAGCACGGTGTGCTATAGGTGCAGACTGTATTGTATTGTCTTTTTTCCAAGTTATTCTCATGACATTGTGAAGACTAGGCACTGCATTTAGAGTCAGTGTTCTCTTTTAGCCTTCCTAGTCTGTGATTAAGTGGGAGTTGCTGCCTGTTGTACTATGAGTCGTGTGACAAAAGCTAAATCTGTCACAGGTGCTACAATTTGTATATCAGAAAATTTGCTTCCCAAACACTAATTATTCCCAAAGTATTTTACTTCACACAAAGCACAGATAACAGAGTCAGCAAATCTATCTCAGTTTTATCATTGTGTTGTAAATTAGGGTTTGTCTCCTACCATTGTGTAAAGTGAAGATGGTGAAAATTCAAGTGCAGTGAAATCCACTGATTTACCACCTCTGTTATGTGGTAGTTTTTTTTTGTTGTTTTTTTTTTTTTTTTAAATTTAATTCTTCCAATCAAAATGCTGGATATATATGTTATTCAAACAATCACTGCTGAATTCCACTACTGTAAATGAATGAGCTGTTGTCTAGTGACAGAAGAAGGTAGGAAACGGTGTTTTTTTTTCCAGGTGACTGTAAAAAAAATAGAAGCATTTTGTGCCTGAATAGCCCAGACTCAACTTGGTGATATGCTTACACTATTAATTTTGGATGTTAATTTGTTATAATTATAGCTTATTGAACATTATATTTCTGGTTGCTGTGGGAGAAGAATGGATCCTCAGCCACTGGAACTGTGAATAAGTGAAAGCATTTGATTTTTATCCCTCTCAGACCTTCAGTTATGTGTGCAGTGAAAACACACGTGTATACCTGTGCTTTGTTCCAGCCAGCCCTTTTCCACTGTATCCTTCCACTGTGAAGGTGGAGAACCTCTATGGTAAAGTGTTACATCCTACGTTACCAATCTTAGGTATTTTGACACTGAAATACCAGAATCTCTCTATGTAAGAGTTTGTAGTTCTGATGATTACCTATTGCTCATTTAAGTCTTTTGTTACAAATCTAGCAATCATCAGAGTGAGCATATTGTTAATGCTAGAAACAGAATGTCCCCGTCTCAAATAATGATTGGAACTAAGTTTCAGAAGCTTCTCCTTTTCATTGTGACAATTGCCCAGGAATCCGTTCTGAGAACAGACAATTATTAAAAAAAAAGTAATTCAAAACTTTTAGTTTATAGAGTGACTTACAAAGAAACAGAAGAACATTGAATGCTGTAAATGAAATTCCTAGCAACATTTTTTGCATTGTAAACTAGCTTAAGAAACTGTTTATTTTCTCCCTTAGGATAAACATATTGTATACTTCTAGGTTTCTGACAAATGAAAACATTAATGTGATTTAACTTACACTAGCAGTGATTCACGGCTCTAGTTGTTTGGCTTGTGTATTGTAATACTGATTTGTATTTTTATTTTGTTTCTGTAGGACTATTTAACCATTCACAAGTATGGCAATGCAGCCAGAAATGATCTCTGGAACACATTGTCAAAGGTAAAATGCTTTAATCTATTGCACTAAGGATGAAGCAGGAATATACTGTGGTATTTTTCTTGGTGAGCTTAGGACTGAATAGAGCGCAATGAGATCTTCAGACCCCAAACCAAATTTAAAAATTGATGCAAAGAAATTCCATTAGAGTTAACAGAGTGGCAACACTGAAGTATGCTTTCTTCAGTATTTCAGTTCTTTATTATGTCAGAATATATTTCCTTGCTTGTGCTGTGTCATTGATGTGCAGTAAAAGCTAGTTTGTGGAACCTACTATGGTTGCCTTTAGTGGCAGCAGGTTGGGGCCCATAAGCTGGAAAGTGCGTGAAAATGCTGCACTTTGGCATTTACATCAGCTGTGTTTTTTATTTTTGTATGGAGTTATGATTTGTGTGAAGGAAAAGTTATTAAAGCTTTAAAGTTTACTCTAAACAGGTAACTGTTTAGTGTAACTTTAGGTGTCCTGCAGAGAATTCTAGTTTCTATGTCCATGCTCCTTTTCATTGCTGTACCCACACTTGGTTTCTAGACTCAGTTCCAGAAGTATGTATTTAAGGGCAGAGCTTGAATTTTGAAAGAGGGAGCCAACCATACCTAAATTGCCTGCCTACAGAGCTAGTCTGGACACCCCAGAAGAGAGACAGAGTGTAAGTGAATGTAGAGAACAGAAAGTAAGTTTGGGCACAAGTACCAACTCAAGCCATACATAAACACGGCTGTCTAGTAACCACTGACACCAAAGCTAGCATCCAGCTGGAGTTCAAGACATATATGTTTATCTAGATTAGCAGGTATCTTGTGGTAGCTGGAAGCTGTCTGTATCCATATCTGCTGCGTCTCCACCAGTTCTGTGAAGATGCGTTGAATACTGTAGGACATCTCAACTGACCTTTGTTAAATAGGAACAAATAGAGTCCCACAAACTTAGTCGATATCATCAGCAAGGTATAGACAGTGATTCAATTGACTAGCCAGTAGATGATGAACCTGAATCACCAGCTGCTTTAAGATGAGCCCTGGTATCTTCCTCTGGTAAAGCCTTTGGGGAAATGCTGGGTGGTGAGAGGGGAGGGGGATGATCATACTTTTGAAAGAGCAGAAAAGCCCACAACTAATAGAACAAAAACAAAACTTCAATCTGGACCCTAAACACTAGGGCTACATTGTATGCTTAATATTATTGTTAAGTCTAATAATTTATTTCTCTCACCTATAACTATGTTTGTTGTCAGCTTTTTTCCTAATACACTGCAATTGCTTCTCCAGTTCAGAAGACTTCTTGCTGGTTTCTGCTCATATTCATCAGAGGTTAATCCATCTGTGATCAAGGGCTGTTCAGCAGCTAGACATATTTCTGTCACTGAATAGCAACTTTTGCCTGTCATTCTCATATCTGTATTTTCAGAAATCAAACACTTTAAAACGCGCCTTAGTGCAGATACCTGCTATCAACTAACATTGTTAAAAATATGTATTTTTTTTTTTAACATTATCTGGTCAAGAATATCTTCTGGAAATAGACACCCAGTACTTCTGTAACTCTTGTAAAGATCCGGTAAAGTAGATTGTTTCTTCCTTTCCTGCAAAAGTGCTAGAATGATTTGTAAAAATGTTGACTTTTCTCTATGGAAGATTGCTTGATATTTAAGATCAGTGTTGGTGTAATTTTGTAGTTTGTGTATATTTACTGATTATAAATGCGGGTGTGTGTGCATGTGTGATAGTTATGAAACTGCTGAAATTAATTTTGCTCTTCTAGGACAAAACAAAAACAACACCAAAAGGTTTTACATGTTGGATTGTGATTCTGCTTCAACATACCAAAACTTTTCTTCTTTCTTGAAGGCTTTAAAAAGAGTTGGAAAATCTGTAAATATCCAAGAAGTAATGGATCAGTGGACGCTACAGATGGGTTACCCTGTTATCACCATCTTTGGAAATGAAACTACGGACAATGTCATAGTAATCTCCCAAGAGCGTTTTGTTTATGATAGCGATACTAAAACCAAGGATTCTGGCCTTGGAGACAACAGGTACTTATATTTCTCAATGAATATCTTCCAAGAGTCTGTAGTAGTTTAAGTGCTTTTTTGTGTATTTTTGTAAAGTTGCCTCTGCAGAAAACCGTGGTTTGCATGGAATCAGTAGCATGTTGTGACACTTCCAGTTGAATTTTATTAAAGATTAGACTAGTTAAAAGAACTGACCAAAATCATTAGAGTGGTAGAACAAGATAAAGCTTTAATGTGTCCATTTGCATTCTGACAGCTCTATCTCTGACTTTTATGCAGTCTTATGTCAGACATCTGTTTCCTCTTCATCTCTTTTGATTTTGTCATGCTTCGTGAAATAACTTGGAATATGTTTGGAAGGTCTGATATTTTTTTAAGCAATTGCGTGGACTAGACCTCTGCATGCTCATAGGTTAAGTAGGAAGATGTAACCATATATTGGCTAGATACCTCACTTGACCTGGGAAGCAGACAAGAGCCATACTGGACTGCTATACATGACAGGGAGTTCCAGTTGTTCCATTTTTTAAATCAGCTGAATTAGTCCTGCAGGTCCACTGACCAAAATCAGGAAGCACTGACTCATTTCCACGTCTGTCACATTCACTGCTTCTTGCTTAGTGTGAAAGAAGGCATACTCTGAACCTCGAGTTCTCCATGTTGGTCCCATAGATTTAAATCATTGATACTGAATTTTGCGTGATACTTCTGAAATTTATAGAATATTCTTGCCTAAAAAAATAATTACTTATACTTGGAAATATTTATAACTAACTCACTGTTTTTTTTTAAAACAGATACTGTAGAATTCAAACATAGTAAACTGTTGTTTTTTTTTTCCCTGGCTGTGTTGGAACAATCTAGTATGGTATTAAGCATATGTTTAAGTCCTGGGCTGAAACGAGTTTGATTGTGAATACTATCACAGAATTGTAGGGGCTGGAGGGGACCTCTAATACTGTATAAAAGAAGTTACCGTGGACAGTTGGAAATGCTCTTGACCCACAGGTCAGTGCAGCAGTTCTTCAGCTTCACTTAAGAATTTAATTTCTGCATCCATGTATTTCCATATAAAATATTAGTGGATTTATTACTCAGAAAAACAGACATAAATATTTTTTAGTTGCTTAAAACAGAGATGTTAAGCCTTGTAAGTATTGTGGAGATATTCTTAAATAGATTTGTCAGGTATTCAGCACTGATTGTATTAACTGCTACCTTAATTCATGAGTAAAGACTACTGGGCATGAAAGCATTTTGTATGGTAGAATATTAGGAGTGAGAAGTAGACTCTTAATAGTTTTATTTTCACACATGACATTAATTCAGAATTCATGGAATCACAGATGGCAGGGTTTGGAAGGGACCTCTAGAGATCATTGTGTCCAACCCCCTGCTAAAGCTGGTTCCTTACAGTGGTTTGTGCAGGTAAGCATCCAGATGGGTCTTGAATATCTCCAAAGAAAGAGACTCCAGAACCTCTTTGGACAACCTGTTCCAGTGCTCTGTCACCCTCACTAAAAAGAAGTTCTTCCTTGTATTTGTGTGGAACTTCCTATGTTCAAGTTTTTGGTCATTGTTCCTTGTCCTGTCACTACAAGCCACCGAAAAGTCTGGCCTCATCAAATTGCCTCCTGCACTTTAGATATTTATAAACATTTATTGTATCCCCTCTCAGTTTCTGGGCCTGGTCATCCAGTCAGTTCTTTACCCGGCAAAGAGTGTACTTGTCCAAGTCATGGGCTGCATGCTTTTCTAGGAGAATACTGTGGGAGACAATATCAGAGGCTTTGCTGAAGTCTAGGTAGTCTACCTAGAGATTTTGCCTCACCAGCCTATCCTTTCCTACAAAGGACCTGGCCATCCATGACAGCATTCCATGATCACAGTGAGATCATGGCTCTATGACTGCACACAGCTCTAGTTCTTCCTGTTTATTTACCATTCTGCTTGCATTAGTATACAGGCACTTTAGGGAAGATAGTGCAGGTATACCTAGAGGGATACTAGAAGATTTCATGCAGACATACTCACCCTTGAGGTGGCTGGCCTTCTGGCTTTTGTCATTAGAAGTGGCTAAGAAACATTTGTTACTGTTGTCTTGGCTCATTCATCACTCTGTTGCAGTGGCATTGCCATTATGTACCCCACCTCTCAATTCCTTCAGTTCAAAGCAGGCTTCGCTAGGATAGTCAGTCTGTTCTCAAAAATTGCCCTTCCCCTTCTAGACAGGCTGACTCCATCCCTCACTAACAGTTTATAATCTTCGTAGAAGGTCCTATTATCATAAAACCCCAAACCTTTATGATGGCACCAGCCACATAGCTAGGAGTTGGATGTGTATTATGCATCTGTTCCTGGCTTCCCTCCTTCCTCCAACAGGTAAAACGGAGAAGATAACCTGGGCTCCAGTGTTTTTCACTTGTGCTCCCAGGGCTTTTATAGTCATCTTTGATTCTTCTCACATTCTGCCTTCCAGCATTGTTTGTACCCACATGGAACAGCAACAGGGGATCGTAGTCTGTTTTCTTGATGAACTGTGGCACCCTTTCATCGGTGTTTCAAATCGTGGCTCAGGGAGGCAGCAGACATCTTGAGACTACGTGGTCAGGCTGGCAGAGGGGAGCCTTGATCACTTTTAAAAGTGACCCACCACAAGCATCTGGCATTTCTTTTTATGAAACTTCAAACTGTTATTTGGAGATAATGTGGATGGGTAGTGCTCTGCACTAACAGAGAAAGGTATGCTGAGTTTCTTAGGTAATTTTGCCTAAAAATTGTACTACAATTGTAAGTTCTAAACAATGTGAAATTCAGTGCTGTTTCATGCACAGAAAAAGAAGGTATCAGAATGGGCTCTGTCAGTAATTTATTGTCCAAACAGAGAATACAATACTTGTGTGTATCTTCCTTGGCAAGTCTGTTTACTGTGTTCTTCTTGCCTCAGATTTGTTTTTCTCTATGCTTCCATGGTATTCTAACCACAAATGAGAGGAGTCCCTAGCCTAGGGAAGGCTTTGCAGATGAAATGTTTACTCCAGACAGTTAAATGGTGGAGCTAGTTTGCTACCTCCCCGTTAGTTATTTGAAGGTTATTTTACGTAAATATAAGTGGGAGCCAATATGCTTTTAGCAAAAGATAAAGCTTTCCTATTCCATTCATCTTTCAAAAATCACTCACCATTTTATATTAAAGTCCTGTGACTTAGTTATAAATAAGAGTCTAAGGTCTTAGAAAAATGAGCCTACCATTCACTGGTGTGCATTTGATTTGATATGCACAATGCCCTCGTGTCATTAAATGTCCTTTCCTACCATCAAATTAAGTAGAAAAGCAAGATTGACAGACTGAAAATAAATTTAATCTTTCTGTCAGCAGTGTCAGTTCTTTTTGTTGTTGTTGTTCTTTCCTTCTTTTCATTGAAAAAGTCACTGTTTTTTTGATTGTTGTGAAAATGGTAGACAGGGAAAATCACATTAATGGGATGTCATTTGATAATTCATGATATATTGCTCCCACTGTTTTTTTTTTAACTTTGCAAGAACTGGATCTTGTGTGAAATGATAAAACGGGCTAGTTTTCCTGCAAGTACACAATGTAGGGCAAAGACTGGAATTGAAACAAGACTTAGGTGGACACTTGGTGCAGTCTGAGTCTGCTGGTCATTATGGTCAGGGAGTTGCAAGGATTTGGTGGAACCAGATAGCTCACACAGGTGTTATGGGAGGCACAGAGATGTATATAACATGAGGCTGCAGGTCTGGGGGTTATGTGTCAGCAGCCTATCTCTTAGTCCAGTAAAGTCAGTGTTCCATCTCCCTAAGTGACCCATGAATTC
This sequence comes from Alectoris magna, assembly GCA_030625065.1. NCBI lineage: Eukaryota > Metazoa > Chordata > Aves > Galliformes > Phasianidae > Alectoris > Alectoris magna. Next base: position 161,579,501 of record CM060560.1, on the reverse strand, counting down.
AGCCTTAGATGGATGGCTTCCTGGGGAGCCATAATAGTCACTGTGAACAGTGAGAAGCAGATTGTATTTATGCCATATTCAGGGCCCTGCTCTTGCAGAGCATGTGACATGGACTTCGTTAGGATAGTTTATCTCTGGATTAATCATGATTATAATTTTAAACACTGTAAATAATAGAACTATACAAAACACAGCAAAATATACTGGTGCAAGCCTTTCCAGGAGTTTATCATCTAAATAGACAACACAATATGTACTGGAAGGCTCAAGGGAAGGCTCTTAAAGCATGCATCTGCTGCACAGTCATAAATTATCCAGAGGTGGGGCTGTAGTTTAGCATGGCACAGCAATAAACAGGTGCATTAAAAAGAGCATGGCCAGCAGATGGAGGGAGGTGATCCTCCCCCTCTGCTCCACCCTGATGAGGCTACATTTAGAATACTATGTCCAGTTCTGGTCTCCCTAGTTCAAAAAAGGCAGGGATCTCCTAGAAGGAGTCCAGTGGAGGGCCACAAAGATGGTAAAGGGCCTGGAGCATCTCCCATATGAGGAAAGGCTGAGTAACCTGGGTCTGTTCAGCATGGAGAAAAGAAGGCTGAGAGGGGATCTGATAAATGTTTAGAAATATCTGAAGGGGAGAGGAAGGCAAATGGGTGAGGTCAGGCTCCTCTTGGTGATGCGTAGCAATAGGACAAGTTGCTGTGGCCTAAAACTTGAACACAGGAAGTTTTGTAATAACATATGGAATAACTTCTTTACAGTGAGGGTGATGGAGCACTGGAACAGGCTGCCCAGAGAGGTCCTGGAGTCTCCTTCTTTGGAGATATTCATCACCTGTCTGGCTGCCTACCTGTGCAAACTGTTGTAAGGTACCTGTTTTGGCAGCAGGTTTGGAGTCAGTGGTCTATAAAGGTCCCTTCCAACCTCTGTGATTTTGTGATTCTGTCAGTTCTGCTACCTTAAAAGCAATGCTGTTAAGTCCCTTTCTCGGCAAATGTAACGTTGCCTTCCTTTTGAAAACTTTAGGCAGCACAATGAAAAAAGGACATAAAATTATTAGAGAGCATCCAATGGAGGATATAAAATTGGAGAAGGGCTTGGCAGCAAGAGCTGAGGGGAGGCCTCATGACAGCTGCAGCTCCTCACAGGGAGCGGAGGGGCAATGCTGAGCTCTGCTCTCCGTGACAGCGACAGGGCCCGAGGGAATGGCATGGAGCTGCGTCAGGGGAGGGGAGGGTGGGGGTGAGGGAAAGGGTCTGCACCAGAGGGCAGTGGGCATGGAATGGGCTGCACAGGGCAGTGGGCACGGCCCTAAGCTGCTGGAGTTCAAGGAGTATTTGGAGAACACTCCTTGGCAGAGGATTTGGATTTTGGGAGATCCTGTGTGATGCCAGGAATTGGACTCAATGATCCTTGTGAATCCCTTCCAACGCAGGTTATTCTGTGATTCTATCATTCTCTGAAAGAGTCGGTTTAGAGTAGAGTTTTCAGAGGGATTTGCATAAGAAATGGAAATAAAGAGGTACATGAATATTCAGAATTATACAACTTTTATAAAATCTCTGTGCTGTTATGCATGCTATATATTTGTGCAGCAGTTAACTATTAAAATGAAATTTTAATAGTAGCACATTTCATTGTTTTTTTTTCTCCCCTAAAATCTTACAGAGGCACACATGAGCAGGCAGTTTTTTCTGAACAAGAAATAGTTAAAATAAAAACTGTTGATACCTTTGACCTCTAATCCATTACTATAAAGCGTCTTTAATTTTACTGTGGAAGAGAATGATTAATTTCAAATAAAGTTGATTTTTCCACATTGTGTGTAATTGAAATTGTCATCTCTCTGTACCTACAGAAAAGTATGTTTCAAGATACACATGTAGGCATCTACTGTGATTTATTTGTGTGCCTCGAATTGACTGTATGGCATTCTAAGCTCTAATGCTTAGCTTGGAATTACAGAAGGTACAGAGTTTCACTTCTTTGCAAACTGAGCATAGATTTTTCTTGACAGTCATACCTTTTCATCATAAGCTTTTTTTTTTTTTTTTTTTTTTGTGAAGAAAAAAGCTAACTCTGACGGACACCATTTCTAGGCATAAAATCCCTCAGAAGGGACAAAGTCACTGAGCTTTATTTTAAATATTGAGTTCTGCAGCAGAACAGTTCAGTTGCAATTTCAGTTTATCCAAGCAAAAATTTAAAACTCCAGTAACAGATGTATAGTTCATATTCTTCTCCTTAGTAACAATCCTTTGGGTATGTGTAGGTTCCATCCTGCACTCATGTACACCTCTCTGAGAATGGATTATTCACTTACATCATGTGAGGCTACAGGGGATGAGGTGATATTCCATCTGACAGGGTTCAGTGGTTTTCACTCCTGACAGAGAAAGTTATGATTTTAAGACACCAGACTCATCCATCATTACAAGAATGGCTCACAGATATGACAAGAAATCTTATGAAAAATAATCTGTGGTCTAGACAATGAACTAATCAGCTTTGATGAAATCCATAAGCCATTTATGCACTGTATTGAAAAGCAGACCAGAGCTTTTCGGTTATGAATATGTTTTGTATTTTAAAAATATGAAGAGCTTGTCTCTTCAAAAGCAGGGAAATAACCTTTTCAATATTATCAGTGTAATTAAGTTCATTGCTGAGCTAATATTAACTTGTATAGAGTTCTTATCATACACAGTACTTCTGTAGCCAGTCTTTGCTTGTTCATGATAAGGTACCAAGGGGAAATGTCTTTCTAGACACTGAATAGAGCTAGCTGTGAGGAAGGAGAAAAAAGAGAAAGGTACAAACTGGGATATGAACAACATATTCATACATGCTGAAGTGCAGTAATCCTTGGTGCCTTTTTCCATGTGGTTGGTCAAGGGAAAATGTAGTGGAATGGCATAAGACAGGGACATGACCAACAAAACTGGACTCCTGCATCTAGCACCATGTAGTAATAAAAACAGAAAGGAATTACAGCTGGCTGCAGAGATGCTTAGCAGTCACTCCACTCAAAGATGAATGATAAGCTGCGGAATTTATTTCCCTTCAATTCTCTTCTGAATTTCTTACACAAAGCTCGTATGTGCAGGCTTTACAGAAAAAGGCTACCCTTGTCCCTTTACTGATAATTATTTGAATAGTGAAAGCCTACCTGGGTTTAGATATTGCTGTGAGTATTCTTACTTGTTGGCATAACACTGTAATGAACAGAAACGGGAAAAATACTCTGTCCACTTATCAGCTGAGGGGTTGGTTAAACAGGTGCACAAGGTGAGTGCTAATAAGTATATTTGAGATTTTCTTACAGCACTCATAGAATAATGTAACATATATAGTATTTATTATATATTATTGCTTAAAAAGGAAGTATGGACTATATTGTTTTATAAGCAGAGGATTCATTTACCAAATATTTTCCTATAATGGAAAGACCTCCCCATCTCTGGGAAATATTTTCTAATCTTCCATCTTCTCATGTTCTTTGAGTGTTTTCTTGTTGAACTTTTCCTTTTTGCTATACCTGAAAGAATAAGCTTACATCGGCATTTCTACTAGAAACTACTTGTTTGTTGTGACCTAGAGAGTAGATGTGGTACCCTGGTTCATCTTGACTAACCTGAATGTCTATCAGCTATAATAACAATGAAGGGAATTGTGTGGTTGATAGCCCAATAGTTGTAGCTCACATTTAGCCTGCCACAAAATTCTATTTATTTATTTATTTATCAATCAATCTATCTATCTATCTATCTATTTATTTATTTTTATTTGGAAGCCAATGAAGGGTTCTCAGTCTTGTGTCTTGCCCTTTGTTTCTTGGAGCCTCTTCTCATTGTAGCAGTATCATTACATTGGAATAGTGACTGCTCTTAGAATTTGTTTGTGCATTTTTCTGTGCTGATGTATCTTAAGGAAGATGTTGCTGTTAGCAAAGATCTCAGAAATGACAATTTTAATTTAACACTTTATTTCCAAAACTGTTTCACAGCTTCTATTTATGAGAAACACTTTCGCTAGGCAAACATCCAAACTGCTCTGATGTGCAGCATATAGGCAGCATTCAGTGTTATAATTGGTGAATGCTAGAAAAGATAAAATTGGAATATTGTGTCATTGCTTTCTGTGTGGTGGCAGCACTCATATCCTGGCAGAAGTTAGGCTGACAGTGAAAAGCTTCTGGTGAATTTTATTATCGCTGTGGACTATGTCCCTTTCCTCATCTTATTTGCTTATACTGACTCCTGGAAATTGCTAGATACCCAAACAAGTTAATTAACACACATTAATTAGATCAGTTTCATGGTGAGAAAGGGAGTGTATACTTGAGGGCAAGCAATGTATTTTAATTCAGAGCGAGATGGGGAGGTGAATCAAAGAATTGAGGTGACAGTGTTAGTGGAGAGCTGCCCGATGTTCGAGGAGAAGAAAAGGGAATGCAGTGTGGCAAGGCACAGCCTGGAGCATTAAAATGGTGGAGCTGCACTAGGCAAATGCAGAGAACCAGGGAGTCAAGGTAGTCAAGATGGTGGCTTTACTGAAATAAAGAAAGGTTGAGGAGAGCACTGACAGCAGTTGGATGACAGAAAGGTAATGGGAATGATGAAGGTGGATGAATGTCGTATTTTGTTAGGTTTGATGAAATAACTTGCATGCTTCGTTTTTTACAACTTCTTCCTGTTGCAGTCTTAAGGGGAGAAAAAACTGTTGTTAGGAACTTATCTCTGTATTTGAGCCTTCAGGATCGATAATAGAATCTCAGATTTTATTGAGAAGATATTTTGGTTGGAGGCTGTTAGGGAAATTTACTAAGGAAGCAGAAACTGCCATAGGAATTATATTTTAATCTTGGTTAAACTCATAATGTTCTGGGGAAAAACCAAAGTCAAGCATTTGAATACATTAAAAAATGCTTGGACCTAACTTTCTGAAAACATGTTGGAGGATGATAGACATAGATACAATGCTACTTATAGTCCTGTAGCTGACAAGGGTATCACAGGCAGTACCAGTTCCTACTCATCCCATAAAACATCCTTCAACTCATCATAATGTTCAGATGTCTCAGATCTGCAGTCTGTATGCTCTTGAGTAAAGTACAGCACAGAAACAGGGGGTTGCATGGTCAGCACCACGTGTTCAATTCTGCGAGGACGTTTTACACTGGAGCAAGGCAGAACACAGGGTGCTGCAGAGAGAGATGAAGAGCTTTTACTGGAGGGTAAAGAGGCAGCTGTTGGAGCACATACTTAAAACTGCTTAAAACCAGCTTCTTTCTATGTGTCTCTGACTCAGCACCCAAAATTGCTTGTCATTTTCAAAAATGAAGTCTTTTGTGTTCTGATGTAAAAAGGTTATGCAGGGAGAAGAAAGAACTTGTAGTATTTGTTCTTTGCCCACAACATTTTTCTAAATTCAGTAAGGTACTCTACTGGTGCTGACACTGGAATGAGTCAGTTTTAAAGAGCCCCTTAACATTTATAACTATTTTGTTTGTAGTTTGTTTTGGTATGAAATGTTAAGCTAAGACTACAGGTAAGTTTGTGAAGGTTCAGTGAGAAGATTGTCCCTCCTCTACTCTGTCCTCATGAGGCCTTATCTGCAATACTGCATCCAATCCTGGGCCCCCAGCACAAGAAAGATGTGGAGCTGTTGCAGAGGGTCCAGAGGAGGGCCACAAAGATGATCAAAGGGCTGGAGCACCTCTCCTATGAAGACAGATTGAGGGAGTTGGGCTTGTTCTGCCTGGAGGAGGCTCTGGGGAGACCTCACTGTGGCCATCTAGTACTTGAGGAGAGACACTGACTTTTTGCACGGTCTGATAGTGACAGGTTTAGGGGAAATGGTTTTAAACTAAAAGAGAGGAGATCTAGGTTATATGTTAGGTGGAACTGTTTTACTCAGTGTGGTGAGATACTGACATAGGCTGTCCAGAGAAGCTGTGGATGCTCCATCCCTGGAGGCATTCAAGGCCCGGATGAATGGGGCCCTGGGCAGCCTGATCCAGTGGGTGACAACCAGCCCATGGCAGGGATTTGGAACTGGATGGTTTTTAAGGTCCCTTCCAACTGAAGCCAACTGATGATTCTTTGATTAAATAATTGTAATTATAAGATAGTAGTATATTATTTTCAGACAGCATAATTCTTTTCAGATTGAATAATTTAATTGAAATAAACTCATTTAAATTACCTTGACCCTTAAATAGTTATCAAGGGAGGGTAGGGTTTGTCTAGGATGGCCAAAGACACACAGCTGTTTTCTAACAGAACACGTGTGCTTATATCACAAGGCAGTCCCAAAGCACAGAGACTCACATGGGCTCTTTCGTGTTAGTGCTAAGGGCACTGAAACATTTTTTTATGTGTGGGAATTAGTGGTTTCACTGCACTGGTAAGGGAATTATAATTGGCTTTAAAATCCTGAAGAATGTAACTTGTTTTCCCGGTTCCAACTGTAGTACTTATTTATGGCTGAAAAGTATTCCGAAGATTCTTGCAAAATCCAGGAATAATTATGTCTATGGCAATGTGAAGGAGAAACACAAAGTCTGCATCTCTAATATGTTGCCGTGAAACATATTAATTACCGCTCTGGCTACAGATTGATGCTAGTATCAATGATTGTATTAAAATACATGATCTGTTTGGTGCATTCAGCAATACCATATTGACACTGAAAATCATTTTCCTTCTATACAAAATCATTTTCCTTCTATACTTTTGTATTTAGATCCTTACACAGAAAAAAAAAACAAACCAAAAACCATGCAATACATTATCTATCCTAAAAATCGTTTCTCTTAGAAATAACAGTCAAGCCTTATTTTACATATTGTACCAATATGATTGCCTTTTTAAACATGAATTTCTAAATGAAATCTACAAAATACGAGAGTGTATAAAATTAGTAGCTGGATTGAGGCAGAACTGCAAATAAAGAGGCTTACCATCAGGAGTAAGTCTTCTTGAAAGTGCTGGCATCTTTCAAGACTAGAATATAAACTTATTCATCCTGTCATGCAATTTTAAATATTTCTCCAGCTTACAAATATTATCCGTAGTCACCTTCGTGCATGGAGATAAGTATAATTTATATTCAAAATGATAACAGGCCCACAACTTTGATTACCTTCCAAATCCTCAAGTTTTACTTCCATCTGAAATGGAAAAAGTAGTTGGACCGAGCTACTGATTTCTGGTCATCTGTGAAGCATGAATGAATTCCACATCTAATAAAATTCATAGCTTGTGGTACTCTACAAAAACTGAGGTCTGAAACTCTTCTGAGCTGAGCCCACTTAGATCCATCAGCCCTATGATTTGCAGAAAGTGTCCTTTGCTTTTGCTAAGGAGCTGGAATTGCGTGTGCTTTGCATCAGCCAGGATCATCTTGGAATGAGCACTTCCTCAATCTTTTTGTTGCAATCTTTTTCTAATTCGAAAAGAATCTCAACCTTAACACCATGTTTTCCCAATTTTGTTCAAGTCCATAAAGTTATTGATGATATGCATCGTACAGTTAGTGTGGCACCATTACCATGTCTTTATGTCTTAATTTCTTCATTGATGTTGTTTTTAAACAGAAGTTTTTCATCTGCTGGTATTGTGGAAGTCCTGTTCAATTCAGACACTGGCAGGCTTTCTTTGGTTAGTAAAACCTATGTACTTTCAGAATTCAAGTTGGCTAATTGTGACTTCTTATTTGATTAAAACGTCTGCTGTTTTCTGCTGTTTCATCCAGCTCATAAGGGAATCAATCGGTTACTTTCGCCAGGGTTTTTCACTTACTTCTTGTTGCTGTGAATGTGAGGGTTAACACTGGACATGTCCAGATGACTGGTAAATAAGCTCCAATCTATACTCAGTTATTTCAAATTGTTATCCTTTATCCATTTTTTTCATCTTTTATTTGTCTTTCCTACAAAGTTAGTGCTACTTTCCCTTCCTATCTGCTGTCATCCGTGCTGACTGAGTTCTTGGAATCCCTTGACACCCTGGCACAGCGTAGGATGTGTAATGCTTGTGTGAGTGGGAATAAAATCCTTTTCTGTTGTGTTGTGCCTCTGGGCACAGCCTACAATTACTTTGCTGGCACGTATTAAATCTAATGAAATCTTTGTGTTCTTGTGAGAATGATATTCACAGCATGAATGTATCATCAGCTCGTTTTCCATTAAACAGAACTAACGCACTGTAGAATCACACTTAAGAAAATTACCTGATTTCTTGTGATATTCACATGAGCTTCCCCTGAAACCTGAAATACTCTTTACTGAATTAGATGCTCTACTGTATAACAACCTGAAGAAATCTCTGTGATGTTTTAAATTGCCTTTCCCAAAACTGCCTGTCTAGAATGAGTGTTTTACAAAATTCTACCTCAGTACTGCTGAATTCTACTTCATGTGTGATCTCTTTCTGTATACAGATGCTCTAAAGCTGTTATGCTGTTGAACAGCTTCTGTAGTTTCTCACTTACCACCTTGCCTCTACTTGTGCTCTCAGCCTAGTAATAAATGCCTTGTCACAGCAAAAGGCTCGTAGTTTCATAGGTTACTTGAATGCACTTTCAGGTTTTCCTTAAACAATTTTTCTTTCAACTTTCTATTATCTTAATATTCAAAATTTGCAGAGTACTGAGGCCTCCTTTTGCCTTGCTAATAGAAACAGTAGTAGGAAAGAAGAAAAAAAAGAGCTCTCTGCTCTGTTTTTGCTCTCCTAATGTAGTGTCCAAACAACATGCTCTCTTTTAGTTCACAAGTTATCAACTTTCTCTGTCCCTTACTTTACGACAGGCTTTAAGATTATTAGTCAGAAACTTCCACAGCTTTGCAGTTGGATGCTTCTTCCTGCCATTATCTGTGCCTGTATTGCAAATGAGGCAAATAAGCAACTGTAGCAAAAATACAAATCTTTAATTCTTGGATTTCCATTTGTTCTCTAAGACTTGTTTGCTTTCAAAATGTCAAATTTTCTCATTTCTGTGCTTTTGTGTTCTTTGGTTTCTGAAATGCTAAGAGTTCATGTGGATGGCTAGTGAAGTATTCCCTCTGTAGGAAGTGCCCCTGTCAGCGTCATAATATACTCCAGGAGTTGTGACTACTGGGAAAGACTGGGAGGTTGTTGCCCTCTCAGTCTCAGCACTGCTTACCCAAGCATCATGTCTCCGTGCATATGAAATCTGAGCATTCTCCATCTGGGGATGTGAGAATGAGAAACAAATGCCAAGTAGAACTTACTCCTCATTCCTCAGCTTCAGCCACTTTGGATGTACCAGTTCTGTCTTTAACTGAAGAGATAGGGTAGGCATTTGGGTAATAAGATTTGGTTGTTAAAGTAAGAAGGCAGGAGTCTTAACCAGCCTGTTTTATTCTCAGGTATTCATTTTATCCTTTATACTTCTAAATTATTTTCATGCCTTGCTTTATCTCTGTGTTAAATAGCTTTAATCACATCTTTCAATCTTAGATTGTTATGTTCTCAAAATACTTTACAGAGATTAGTTAATGTTGTAGATGAGCAAGAAATGGATTCCCATCCCACAGAAATTTTCAACATATCAAAACATTTCCCTGTACTGAATCAGGACAAAAATCAAAGCAAAGATTGAGGGGAAAAATGGTTTAGAATATTCATTTCAATTCTGCAATGTCAGTACCTTACATTTCAGTTTTATTTTATCTTGCTCCTCTAATTTATCATTTCAAGCCAAGATTTTGAATCAGTAAACTGGAATTTTTTATTTAAAACAGTGATTATGTTTAAGCAATATCTATTTTAAATGTTATCATTGAAAACATATGTTGAAGACTTCTTTTTCTCATGAAATGCTTTGTTTTGAAAATTTGCCATTTTCAGGGAAACTTACGTTTAATTGTGGAAGGTGTAGTTACCAACATTGAGCAGATGGAGAGACCAGTTTGGTTGCTTGTGCAGGTAACTGTTGCCATTGGAGTGCCCTGAGGTACTTTGTTTGATCTTGTGCTGCCTCTTACATGGGCAGGTGCTGTGCCTATTCGCACATGGCAGCTCAAGTATGCTTCAGCAACTCAATAATACCACCTTTCACAACTCAATTTAACCCAGAGAAACTGAGTCACAGCAGAATGATGGCTGAGATTTCACTAGGACAGCTGATGGAAGATAGATGATTTCTATTTTACCGATCTTAGATAGTTTGGACAATTCAGAATTTTGTTTCTCAGCTTAATAAGCTGTTTGAAGGTACATACAGACTTGGATATCCAGCTTGTTTTGAGCACCATTCTGTATGTACTTCACAATTGTAAGGATTAGGAAAAAAAGCAGATGGTAACTCATTTGCCACATCTGAAAATTTGGACCTTACTGACTTCATGCAGTGCAGCTGAAAGTATAGCCTTTGTATTCTCCTTTGATCTTATGTTCTAGCTGCAGTGAAACTCTGCTTTCCTGTGCTGTTAGCACATTTGAGCAGAAGGTTGGATCTCCTAAGGTCCCTTTCCACCTAAATCATTCTGTGTTTTAATTTCCTGATTGTTCCTGCTCTTAAAAATAGTTATGCTTACTATATCCTGCTAGGAGAAAGATCTCATAACATGCTTTTGTGCATAATGTTTTAATTTTGTCCCTTGTCCTTCTGTTGTTAGATGTATAAAAAATAGTGGTTTTTTTCTGTCTGTGCATTGTTCTGTTTTTCTACCTTGTCATGGTTCTTTTCCTTTGGTTCTCTAGTTAAGTATATAATCAAAAACTACTAATAGGTGTCTTTTATTTCTAGATAGATCTGGCTTCTTGTAATTTTAACTGTTCTTTATGTATTTTTGGAAGTCCAACTCTCTCATTAAAGAGTCCTGGAGAAAGTAATCTGTACTGGGATAAGAGGAAAGATCCCAGGTACGAAAAAAAAGTGCAAAAAAATGAGAAATGTTGAAATTTATGAATGAAGGGCAATAACACATGAAATTCTTCTGAATACCGCATTGAAGTTGGTGCTGTTCATTGATAAAGGCTGTGGAAGAATAGGCTGCCAATTTTCCGGTAAAATTAGGTGTGTGAGGATAGTGAAAACAAGAGGGGCTTATTAAGATTGAAGAATCATCCCTCAGTGCTGGTTGACATGGTGATAAAATGACAGGTGAAACAATGTTGATGAGTGTAGCAATGATGCAGATGAGAAAAACAGTCGTAACTTAGGGATGTCGTAACAAGGATAGGTTCAAAATAAATTGTTCTCCCTCAAGGAGGAGATCAAGAAATGGTGGTAGGTACCATCAAGCAACTAAATAGGGCAGTGGTAACTATTGCTGTAGACTCACAGAAACATAGAATTGTAGAATTATAGAATCACAGAATGGCTTGGGTTGGAATGGACCTTAAAGATGAACTGTTTCCAAGCCTGCTGTGGGCAGGGCTGCCACTCAATAGATCGGGTTGCTCAGAGCCTCATAAAGCCTGGCCTTGAATGCTTCCATGAAAGGAGTACATAAGAAGTGTTAGGGTAGAGGAGTAAAGAATTACGACACGCTGATTGCATGGTAGACCTGCCTTCAAAACACCAAGTCTGATTTTCTAAACTGGAAAAGAGTATAATAGATAGAAAAAAAACAAAGAGTTGGTCAACAAAAGGGGTTAAGTATAGTTGCTGTATATAGAACTATAGAATAGACTTTAACCCAGAATCTCTAATCCAGAAAAAGATATGGCTTTAGGCAGTATAAATCTGTAAAAGCCCAAGGTTATAAAGAGAGATGTGTTTGTTCTCTTTCTCTGTCATTCATAAAGCAGGTTAGTTAAACTCTGTGGTAGTATTTTAGATCATACAAAGTTCTGTTTATGTAAAGCAATTTTATTACTTGTCTATTCTTTATAATACAGCCAGTGATAATAGGCTTCTGAATATTGAGTGGATACCTTTATTTTTCTGTGAGTAATGACTAGGAGCAACTGAACTTCTTTGGTTAGCTTTGAGTCTGGGGGAAGCAGAAGAAGAAATGTCATCAGAAAAATTCATTACAGGCAGTGGGTGGAGATCTGCTACTGGGAAGATGTCTCTTGAAAGCATATGGGTTTACATCTCAGCAAAATCATTTGTTAATGTGAAAGAGTAGTTGTGGAGGTGTGTAAAATCTGAAACTCCAGGAATCTTTTATTTTCTTCTTTAATGACCTTTGTTTTGTCAGCTGGTGAAGTGAACTACTGCCCTTTTTAAGCTTTGCATAGCTCTTTACAAAGAAGCCAACTAAATGTTCCACTGAAAATCCAAATTTGCCAGTTATCACAGACAGGAGTGTGAAACATGCTTGCTTAATATGACATGGTCTCAAAATTTACCTGCAAAGGGATCCCAGTTCTTAACTGTTGGAAGTCAAGGCATAAGCAAGAACTTGTCACAAATATGAAGAAGACAGAATGCCTCAATACAGGCTATATAGTCACAGTGGAAGGCTAAAGAAAAAAAAAAAAGGGTGTGATCCAAGCAGTGCATTATTATTTACCCTCTGTTATTATGTGCATCTTGGCAGCTGCAAGTTTGTATTGCTAAATGAAGCAAGTTGCCCAGAATTATTGTGTAAACTAAATGAAAATACTAACAAAATACTAACACACTCTGATATTATGTATTGATATGATGCTACCAAAACCACAAAAGGTACCAATGCTTTCCCTTTGTGAATGTTATCTTGTATCAACCTTTATACTACCTTTTAACAGCATTCCCTCTCCTACATCTCATTCTGTATGACTGAATAGTATTACATAAAACACAGTTCCTACAACGTATCTATTCAAATTTTAAATGTCTCCTTCACCCTTAGAAGTAATTCCTTAATTTTCTGAAATAACCCTCAACTCCTCAAAATTTGGGAAACCTACACTGAGTTCCCTGTTGAGGCAATCCAGTTTTTATCCTGAGGGACATTATACACAGATGTCACTGCAGCATCTCAGGCAGTTTGGATGCATCATTTCTTAACTTCATTTCACCGAGAGACTGTGTGCTGCTTTGACAGACATCCAAATCTTGCAGATGTACATTTGAGGATAGGAAGACCACATGGATTTTTCCAATCCCATTACTTCAAGACTGGATTCTTATTTTCACTGGAATTGGTTTGTCAGTGCAGGCAACAGACAGCAAAATGAAGACTGATCCTTTTTTCCCCTGGTCAGTTGCTCTGAAAGTAATGCCTCCTATTTATTTCCGTGGAAACTATGACAGAGACAAAGAGCAAAATAAAACTATTTGATAGGGCACATTCTCAGCTAACAGCACTATTTTTGAACATAACCACCACCATTAGAAATGCATTTTCACCAACAATGATCAAGAGCCTGCATGGTGCACTCATAAAAATATGCATAGTTGTCCAGAACATGGCTTGTCTTTCACTTTGCTATTGCCACTGCTGAAACACACCACCCACCACCTCACTGTGCTCACATCCACTGTTTGGCCTCCATAAATGTTCAGAAGCATCAATGAATGTCGGTGAATGCAATTTTTTTCCACATGGAGGAATTCAGTTCCATGCCTTTGCTGTATACACACTTGTTAGACTCCGTTCTATCAGTCTGCCCCTCTGCTGCCTTACCACCGACATCTGCCTCTGATGTTGGCCAATGTAATAAAATACACCAGTTTTCATACATACATAGAGGACAATGGTGGTGCTCCCAGAATGTAACAGAATAATCAAAAGATTTTTACTACTCACAGTGGAAACAAGAGAAGAGGTGAATAGACGTCCTCCCTCTTTAATTTAGAAAAATGCCAATGTAAATCTGCAAAAAAGTTTTCTTTTTCCAAGTCACACCTGGAGAACTTAGTCCACACAAATTGTTCAGAGATGGCATATAGAAGTCATCCTATAAAAATACTTGACAGCCAGATACATCTCTGTGACATATAAATAAAATAGTTAAGTCCTGTTCTGCAGCAGTAATAGAAATTTCTTTGAGAACGAAGATGAATGGAAGGAAAAAGCAGGTAAACATGTAGAGAACAGCAGCACTACAGGAGAAAAAAATGGGCTTCTGTAGAAGTCCTTGGAAAGGATATCTGTGGTTCCCCTGGTAAATCAATAACCAAAAAGATGAGATTTGGATGTTCTGGGGAGGGTCAAGAATATTAGGAGCTCCCAAATCTTGATGAGGTACATATAAAAGTTAAATCTACCAGTGCTGATCTTGCCAACTAAATCCACACATTTTCAGAGGTGTGGCTTACTTGACTCCAGATCCATAGCATAATCTCCTGTCAGAGATTTCTGTGGGAGTTTCCTTAATTGTTGGAGGTAACACAGTAATCTAAGGTAGTTTAAAATTCTTCCCTGCATGGTTATTGCAGTGCACAAAAATTATCTTTTTTATGGTGTTCCTTCTCAAAATTATGAGTATCTGCATGTATACTCGTACGCATGTATCTGTATATGTTTATATGTGTTTAAATCAGCAATGTAGGCAATTCTCACTATCTTTTATTTGGTAGTATACAATTTTTCAGTAGGTCTTTATCTCAAGAGTCATAAAAATACCATGCAAATGCAGTTCTTTCAAATTTCTCATATACCAAAGTTCTTTCCTTTCAAATGAGTTATCGGCTTTGTGCTCATTTTTGCCTCATTTTTCTTGATCATAGTCTGCCAGTGTCTTTTTCATTCTGGAGACTGAACTGTTGAGAACTGTGTGTGCTTTTAAATATGATATATTTCCTAAAATACTTCTAGGAAAGATGGAGTCTTAATATACTATAGGTGTCTAGTAAGGTATAAGCTGCTTAAGAGAGTAGTGCATATTCTCCAGTGCATCACTTTAGAGCATCTTCTGACTGCCTTCACCTATTGAACCCAGAAGTTATTACTACTGTAACAGAAGCATCAGAACAGAGTACATTTTTTGCCTTGTTAGTCCAGTTCTGAGTCCAAAATATTAGTTAGGTCAACAATGAAGATAACTTTGTGTGAAGACTCCAGACTGAGAACTGGAGAAGTGAATGCACCAGTGGACATTTTTTTCTTCTGGCTGTGACATAGAGGTTGGTAACCTCCAGCAGAAGAGATGGGTGGGCAATAGCATCTTCAGATGCCACAGCTTAATTACCCAGAATGTATCTGCCGGAGCTTGTGCTCACATAAAGCATGTCTTTGGTGCATCAGTCAATCTATTAGTTTTCCCACTGTGTCATGATACTTATATTCAGACAACCCAGAATCACTTGAGACTTTTTTCTTCTCCCATATGGCAATAAATGCCATGTTTTCTTTCCAGTGTCACTCATATATCTTTCAGCTGTGCAGTTTTCCAAATATCTCCCCCTCTCTGCTGAATCACTGCTGTACTGAAAACTGCTTCTCAGCATATACAGTCCAGTTTTGCATGCTGCAAAACTCTACTTGAAGAGTCAGGCATCAGGGCACAGTGAAGGTACTGGAAGCCAGGACGACCAAGGCAGCAGGACAGGCAGGGAGTGGCAGCCAGACAGCCTTGAGTCCAGGTCACTGGGCAGGTCCACGGAGTTGATGCCAGGCTGGGACATGACATTGACCCCAAGATCTGACAGCCAAACCTCCCAGAATAAGGCTCTCACGGTGTGCACATGAAATGTTCAGGATTACTCATTTATGGAAGTTCATGCTGGACATGGCCTTTGAAATAACAGAAGCAAATAATCCTTGTGTTATCGATGAAATCTGGGAGAGAATAGCAATTGTTGTAGAAGTCTACTGTTTGAATCTGCACAGAGGGGGTTCAGTGTTGCGTGTTACATGACCCATGTGATTTCCAGTGCCAAACAACAGGTGTGCTTTCAGGCACAATCCTTGCAGACCAGCACACCCTGGCTCCAGTTATGGCACAGTTGGGTAGTGCTTACAGTTCAGCTGGGCAGATGTGAGCAAACCTAATTTTTTAGGTATTGCAGGCTATCTGCAGTAATGGCAAGAGGGAAGCTGATGTAGACATCAAGAACTTGCCTGTATTTCTCTTTGCACCATTTTAACTGTCAGTCTAAAGTGATATACTTATTTGGTATCTAAGTGATCTATCTACAGTGATATCTGAGTTGGAGCGATTTTCTTGCTGTGCTGCCTTGCTAATGCAGATGTACTCCCTGGATCATGCAAACCATTACTGTGTGTCTTCCTTCAGTACACCAAATGACAAAGCAGCCCTGTAAGGGAGGTGTTCGTTCTTTCACAGTAGTTTGGGAGTAGAGATAATGATGAAGACACGCAAGGGTTCCTCTTTTCCATCTGCCTTAAAAGATTGGCTTCATACAGTCAATTTCTGTTTGTTGAGATAAACACGTTACAAAAAACTTAGGTAAATTATAACATTTATTCCAAATGAGAAAAAATTTGATACCCTGGATGGAAGTTGTGGTTGTGATTATACCAGCTTATCTCCAAATCCACATTTAGCATGTTTTGTCCATGTTGCAAACACATCAGTGATAACAAACAGTGCACGGAGGCAGAGAATCGATTGTGTTCATTTTTTTATAAACCAGCAGCTATGAAAGCCCATCATACCTATTTAAGAAGTTGCTAAATATGTATGTTATTTTTAAACTTTGAAGTCCCTATAAATCCAAGGATGTTTTATCGGGAAGTTCTCTCTTTCTAAGCAAATGTAACAAGGTTTATTCATTCTGTAGGATATCATTATTTCTTCTTCTGTGAATTCTTTTGTTGAATTAGGAAAGCCTTGCAAAAAAAGTCCTCATATTGATAGTGTGTGAAAAATGTAAAATACATTTAAAAAAAAAAACAAAAAAACTGAATGACTTTTTCATTGTTTTACTGCTATTAGCAAATGCATTTCAAAATCAAAATAACTTGTTAGAATCCAGATCTTTACACTGCTACTGAAATTGTGTTTTGATTTCTTTGACATGATCCCTGATTGCTGTGAGAAGAATCAGTTCAGTATTTTTGTTCTTAGATTCCCCCTCCTTTGTCTTGCAGCTACTTGTGGCAGATTCCATTAACAATTGCAGTAGGAAATACGAGCCACATCTCATCAGAGGCAATTATATGGGTGTCTAACAAATCAGGTAAAACTAAACTTTCCTCCCAGTGGAATCTCATAAAGCATACTTGTGTTTTCCTCAACTGTTTCTTTGGAATTGATCCTAGATAATTGTTTAGTTGCTCTGCACCCAATTTTAGCTACCTGAAATGAATTACTAAGGAAGTATTGGGAAGGGAGGGAGGAGGAATGAGGGATAAGCAGCAAGCAAGATTTATATTATCACAGATATTAGACAGTATAGTGAAAAGTTTTTACATAGTAATGTGTACTTAAGTGCTAAATATTTTGTATTTAGCAATACATATCAAATTATTGATAAATGCAATTCAGTTTATTGATTTGTGAAAGTTGAATGTAATATTCTTGAAGCAAAGTGTCTGATGAGTATGACTTAGTAAATGCAAAACATTTACAATTCTGTCATTTTGTCACTCCAATCCATGGTCTGAACCAGGCCTAAGAAATATTGACTGTCACTACAAAATTTCCTTATTGATCTGCCAAAATATTTTGTATTCTTTTTAAATAACCAGATGCTAGACCTTGAAATTGCATTATTCCGCTTACCGCTTATTCTCTCCCTTCTCAATTCTTACATGATCATAATAGCTACTGTCCTGAGAACAGCTAGGGCTGGATACCGGTGGTTTTTTGTCATCTAAAAATGGGAATCCCACTGTAAAAATTTCATGAAATATTTCTTTCCTTGCCAGTTCGTGGTACATCAGCTGACAGTTTTGAACTGGAATTGGAGTGGATGAGGAAACAAATGTGGAGATTTCAGTAAAATGAGTATAAGGATGGGAAAAGAAATAGCCGTATGTCCCCGTGACACATGAATTATAAAGAGTGAACTTACACCTTCCTGTAAAATTAACAGACCATAACGTCTTCGCTCCAACAGATATTTAACTGGAGAGAGGAATGAGTCAAACCTGTGTGTGTCTGTGTTTTTCCTTTTTCTCTTTTATAAGTCACCAAAAGGTAGTAGTCACACAATGCCTAGCAACAGGCAGAAGCAGAGATGAATGGTGTAAGATTAGTAAAAATCTGAATAAACCGACTTTCTAGTGGTATAAAGTATATTCTCCTTTGCCCTGATCATTTGCAGCCCATTAGAACGTAACATGTTTGATGTAATGGCCTAGAAATGTGCCTGGGACCAAGGTGCTTTTCTTGAATGGGAAACATACTCCAGTTAAAGTATACTAAGATGCTGCTTTGCAGAAGTATATTGCATTGGCTGTACTTCTTTATATGAACACCTTAGGAATACTTGAAAACCTCTTTGAGCTTTAACAGTCTGCATCAATGACCTGCTCCATTCTTGTCCTTTAGGACTTAACTGAACTCTCTTGAAGTTAATAGAAAGATTCCCATTGACTTCAGAGTGGGTTGATCTTCTCAACTCATCTCATTAGATTGTACTCCTGATTCCTCCTTGATGCCTCCTTCCCTTCACTCCTGCCTTGAAAGTTCAATATATCACTATTATCTGTACAGTTGCCTTTTGCTTGCGGAGTGCTATGAAGGAACAGGATCATAAAACCTCCACACGCTCTTTTAAGATCTACTTAATCCCCATGGAGCGCCTTTGAGGAATCAACAATTAGTGATGGCCAGTGTGAGCGATCATTATGCTGTGGCTGCTATTATAGAGATTGAAGAGGAACTAGTCTAAGTCATCAGTTTGCAGTGTAGCAGATCAGTGTCATTGTGATCTGTTGCCATTATCCATGTTCTTTGTCGTTACTTTCTCACTTACTTGCTACATCTCATTAAAATGAGACTGTAAACTGACGAGTATAGCAAGGATGTTGTTCTCTTGCTTATATTTGTTGTTGTCTAGTTCACTTGGGGGATTTCTCATCATTAAGAAGATAAGTAGGTATGTACGTCCCTACATGTAACCCTATGTGCTCAGTATCTGATTCATTGTGTATGTTGCTATATATTGGGGCAGCTATAGATTCTTTGCACTCCTGGAGATTTCTGCAGCTTGTATGTTTGTTTCGTGAGGATCTGGAAGGGACAGTGAGGCTGGAAAGGGCAGTTATCAGGACTGATCCGTCTGGGTCGGAATAATCCTGTAGAATTTGTGTTGTGTCAAGGATGCATGTTTTTGTGTTGTTCCAAAGAGCAGCCAAAGAAAAGCCATGCAAGTCCTAGGTGGAACAAAGCATTCCAGAGAGCATTTGGAAGGTTGGAATCAATCACAGCGCTCTTCAAGTGAGTGTAATTGAAAACAGACATTCAGATCAAATTTATAAGACTTTCTTCAAGATCCAGTATTGTAAGAGAAGTAAAAAGATCCCTTAACACTGAAGTTTAAATGGAAATTATTACTGTTATAAACTTCTGCTCTGTCATAGATTCAGGGCCTGTTTCTGTTTCCTCTAAGTATGTGCCCTCTTTCCTATTCTCTGTAATGATGTGCAGTAGGTAAAAAGTCAAGAATCAGCCTTGATCTTGTCTCCACAAGACAACTGTATTGCAGGGCTTGAGGGAAGATTCAGACCATTCTGTGGAAAGAGTACTAAGTATGAAAGAATAGTTCCATCAATTACATTTCTGCATATCCAAGAGAGGCATAGATGTGTCTTAAGTGAGGAGGATTAGCTAGAATGGATTAGCTAGAATCCATTTCAATTAGGTTCCCCAGGGAGGTGGGTGAGTCACCCTCCCTGGATGTGTTAAAGAGCCCTTTGGATGTGGTTCTCAGAGATACAATTTAGCAGAGGGTTGTTAGAGTTAGGGCACTAGGTTAGGCTGGGGTTGGACTTGATGATCTTTGAGGTCTTTTCCAACCTGAGTAATTCTATGATTCTATGATTAGGAAAGCAAAGCTGTGGACTAAGGCCTACTTGCTGTTTCCTGGGCATGAGTGCTCTGGCAGTCAGGTTCCAGCTAGGAAATAAGACTCGGGAGATGCTGCTGAACTTACTGAAGTTTCCATTCTCACCTCCTGTACCTTGACTCATTCGTAATGTCCCAGGGAGGCAGTTCTCTGATGGACCTCTCTGCTTCTGGTAAAATGAGTCATTCAGACTCCACTGATTATCTGCACAGGATTGCCAGGAGATGGAGGAACGAATGTTCAGCAGAACAATTGCCTTCCAATCAGCAAGTATCAACTTACCTACAATCCTGGCACAATTTTGACAGGATGAGGAAAAAATTAATCCCTTTATCCCAACTTTTACTCCTGTTATCACAGTGAAGATCCTAGCAGGAAACTGCTGCTAACACTTCTGTAACATCACCTTAAGGTGTTAGCTGTTCCACTATGTAAGAATGTTAATAATGTAAGGGTAGTCTGAGGTAAGACTATGAAACATGATTGTATTTGCTGATATGATCCATTTACTATAAGTTCACTATACGAAAATATTTTTTTCAACCTGGAACTAAGGCAACGTGGCAAGTGAGGTGGAAAGAACATTTTGTTCTGGTTTGCCTTTTCTGAGTATGAAAAGTTGAATTCTCTATCAATCTCTGTATGAATTCTGCAGAAAGTTTTGCAGATTTTAGTTAATATCAGTATCTTTACATACACATACAAAATGTTATTGTGATGAAATTCCTTATGGAACATTTTCTCAGAAAATTTTCACTTGCTGTTCTTGGCATGAAATTGTGTTATTCTTCTGTAGTTATTTTTACAATAAAATGGAGTCAGCTCCATCAATAGTGATTCTACCAGCACAAGCCAATTTCCCAGTGTGCTAAGAGTTGTATAAAATGAAAAGTTAAAAGAAAATAACAACTGTGAGTCTAAACACTTGAAGTGTTAGTGTTTAGCCCACGCTCTTGTCAGCACGGGAGTAGTTTCTTGCAGAAGAGTGCCCTTCACCCAGAGCTGCCTCATGTTGCTGTTTGGAGGAGCAAGCTTCCATCATGCCTGCTGGTTTTAATGGAGTGGAAGTTGCTGGAGAGCTGTGAGAACTCAAACTTCAAGCCACTTGAAGTTAGCACCAGCTGGAGGATTGTCTCACACTTCCAGAGCAGAGAAAATGAGAATCAGACCCTAACTGATTTTTTTTTTCTTCTAACTTCAAAGCAAATGTTGTAAAAATTATCTATTTCCATCTAATATCTTTTGTATATGCGAGGCAAAACTCGAGCAGTGTTTCAGAGCAGTGCTGTTTTCTGAGGTATCCACGCAAAACATGGCCATGAGAAAACACTTTTTGATGGAAGAGAATTAAAAACAAATCCCTTTAAACTGAAATACCGTATGTGTATTTAAGACTGAATTTTAAAAGGTGAACTAAAGCCATCAAAGATAGATTTCTTCCCAAATGAAATCTTTGTCACTCTTTAGGAAGTCATGAATGCTTTAATACAGGGTTTAACGCTGAATGACTGCCTTTTCCCTAACTGTGATACTTTAAATGGGAAACTAATAAATGTGTTTGTGATAAATAGAGAAATTGCCCAGGTGTACAGAAGTTTTCTGTGCTGTAATCACCAAAAGAAATGTTTTTTTTTTTATAAGAAGGCATGAGGATTGACAGATTCAAACATCAAATTCCAGTAAATTATATAGAACTATGTGAAGCACATGCATCCTACAGTCCCTTAAAATAACCACCGGCTTACATGAACTGGAAAGGCATGAACGATTTCTATCCCGTATTTCAGGAGGAGGTCAACACTTGAGTGGTCTTATCAAAAAATAATAGCAAGTGGTAATGGTTGGATTTACACTGACCAAAACAACAATAATGCCATCAGGCTTTGAAATGATACCATTCTCCATTAAAGCTGTATGTGTTGAAGGAGTTCCACAGCTGTTATTTACAAGATAGGTTTTTTATAAGGTTTTCATGTTTGACTGGCAAGTATCGTTCAGTATTGTATTAAAGCAAAAGTGATTTCCTCACTGCAGTGTGCAAAACAATGCACATACTGAAGCAAGAAAAAATACACGTTTTTTGTATTTCATCTGATCTTGAAAATTTCTATGTATTGTTTTTTGGTTTTCTTTTTACCCAGAATGGATTATTGTGCACTCATAGCCGATTTGATAGGTTTTTAGGTGTCAGAGAGGTGCTGGAACTATCCAGTTACAAGTAGCTCTTTCCAGCTATGGTGGCATTTAAAGACTAGTTAGCAGTAGAAAAACATGGACAGAAAGCAGCGTAACATTAGCACAGAACGAATTTCTGCCGTGTAAGAACAGTCTCCTCTTGACTCCGCAAGACAATACACCCCTGAAGACCCAGGGAAATTCTAAAAGTTTTTGTTTCTGTCAGCAGCCTCTCCAAGATAAAGAGATGGGTATTTTTGCTGTTGCTTTTAAGAAATCCAATAGTTTAATTCAGGACGTAGCTGAGATTTAACTGGGATAGACTCTATTCACAGCACCATTCTGGGTGTAATAAATAGGATGGGGGTAGGTCCAGATTCAAATTCCTTTTCCTCTCTCTGTTTTATAGCAGGTATTTGAACCAAATCCTTTATAAGGAAGTGCTTTTAGCACTATGGTGTAAATTGTTACTATTTTTTACAGACTGTCTACGCGTGGTTTTCTTTGTATAAAATAATTGAATCTTACACAATCAAACCAGGAACCAGGATTTGAGTCTTTTGTGAGGAGGCTGGACATGAACAGTTGGTGATTCTGATTTCAGGTCCAGTATTCAGTCTATTTAAGTAGAAGAACAACCTCGGTTGAACAGTCTTAGAGAATTTTTTTAGAACTGAGCTGCAGCCCACTGTTTAACAAACCTCTGTGGAAGAGAGGGCACCTGATGTTAAAATTGTCTTCCAAATGAGATTGCGGCAGTAGCAGCTTAGTGTTTGTACACTGGGTACGCTGGAAACCAGGAGTCTGCAGGGTCACAGGTTGTAAATTCTGAGCTGGAGAGCCATATGTGTACAGTTTGGATTTAGATGCCCTATTACTCCTGGAAGGCTAGAGCTTGGCATACCCCAGTAATGAGCTTGTACAGATCCTCCTGCAGTTTAGTTACCCTGTACCTTCTAGTCTTAGCTAGCTATGTCTCTCTACCTAACCCTGGGCTTGCCTTTTTCAAGGCTGGTGATCATTCAGAGTTGTAGGATGCCAGCCAAGGCCAGGCTGGATGGGGCTTTAAGCAACCTGGGCTAGTGCAAGGTGGTATAGCGTTTGAAAGAAGATGAGATTTAAGGTCCCTTCCAACCCAAGCAATTCTATGACTTAGTTCTGTTTTTCTTTCAGCTAGTCTTATTTCAGCACATAAAGAGCATGTTGGTACTTTATCTAAGGTAATTAAGTGGATAAAGTAAATATTTTAACTAAATACAAGAATGTTTGTTTTTTTTTCTCAATCATTTGCATAATTAGACTGAGCTAGCGCAAATCAGTTAGACAAACCTTAAAAGAACAGTAAAAAAATTAAATTGAGTAGGTAACAACTGAGTTTTCTAGGCATAATATTTCTAACCAAGGTACTTTGAAGAGATTTTAATGATGTTAGAACTACATAGATGAGAACAGGACTTCCATTTTTAATCCTTCAGCCTTTAATCTGAATTCATGTGCATAAAACAGCTCCATGAATTTAAAGATAAACACATAATTTTGTGTTTTTAGAATTGGATCTCGTTGCTTTCTGTATTTTTTGCACCTTTATACCATAGCTATTTCTTTTTGAGATTGTTATTTAGTCAAGAGAGAATTGTAACTTATCTGTGGTTCTAATCATCTATTATTTCCTCAGAAATTACTTCTTTTCCAAGAAAGGCTGTAAACAAATCCATTTCTTTAGTAAGTCTAGGTATGAGATAGTGTATTTGAATTGTTAAGACCGTATTGTAAACTTGTCTTTTTCCATTTGTTACTTTCAAAGAATCGAAGCATACAAAACAACTTCCTTTTGGAATTGTATTCTTTGAATATTTGAAACAAATTTGGCTTTTTTTTTGTTGTGGGGTTTTTGTTTTTTTTTGTTTTTAATTCATGGCAAGACCATTCCTTTTGTCAAGAGCGTGCGTGCTAGTTGATTATAGCAGAAGAAGGTGTTGCTAAATTCTTACAGTTGTTTCACAATCAGAATAATTTACTGAATTGAGAGATTATTCAAGAGATGTCTGATGCTTCATTCCATGATGGCTCTTCCCGTAGTAAAAGAAGCATGTGATGTGAGTTCAGGGTATTTTTGTTGTTGGCATCCTTAGTCCTACAAATAGTGATGGACTGGCTGCATTCTTGCTTGTAAAAGTACTGGAATGTAAGCATTCAATTCCTAGGTGATTACTTAAATAGAGGGGAAAGAGAAAGAGCAGGTTAATAAATGCAAGGTTAATTGGTATAGTTCTAGAAGTGAGCCTCTCAGTGGTTAGTTAGCTAGAAAGTAAACAACAGTAACAAAAGCTTCATTGACTACATGCACAAACAGTTAAGATTATCTATCTATCTATCTATCTATCTATCTATCTATCTATCTATCTATCTATCTATTTATTTAGAGTCACAGGTTTAATCTCTATGTAGCAAATCCATTGAATTACTAGAACTGTATAAAGCTATTGTAGCATGGCTAGCATCGGGGTACCAGATTTAAATGGGCATGATAAATATTAGTAGCCAGAAAAAGGAGCCCTTGGAGATTTTTGTTGGTGGAGGATTTCTGTATGAGCCTCAACTGGTGTCTCCATGTGAGTACAGATTTTAAAAAGTATGTATTAGCCCCAGTGGTTTTGTTAGCCTAATCTTACTAGCTTAGTAAGTAAATCATCCTAACTTATGGGTATTTAAAGATAGACAGAATTTAACAAATGCGTCTTTAGAATTTTTAAAGATAAAACTAAGTCCCATTCCCATGTTCTTCTTTGTTTCCAGAACACCACAGAATTCCTGCTTTGGAAGAGGCAAGTTGGTTGCTGGGGAACATCAACCAGACCGGCTACTTCAGAGTTAATTATGATATTAAGAATTGGAGGCTGCTGATTAATCAGCTGACAAGGAACCATGAGGTAAGCTCTTCTTCTTAACCCTAAAATCTGCTTTGATATGTGAACTTTCATTATTTTATCACCCTAAATGGTTCCATTTTTCTGGTTGCTTCTCATAGGTTATCTCTGTCAGCGATCGAGCAGGCTTGATCGATGATGCATTCAATCTAGCCAGGTATGTTTGCTTGCAGATAATCTATCTTCATACACATTCCTGCAAGAACTCATGCAATCACTAACTCAGCAGTAGAGTGTGTTTTGAAGTTGAATATGTTTTAAGTGCACTTTTGTTCTTTTCCTGTGTGTGTGTGTGTGTGTGTGTGTGTGTGTGTAGTGCATAAACGTGGTGTGTAGCACATTCACTGCACTTCATCAATAATTGCTGTAGGGTATTTCCCAGTCTGGAGAGGTCTGATCAATTTTGCACCTAGTGCAATTTAACACTTTGGAAGTAAATAATCACCTTCTACTTTCTCAAATGAACAAGGAATGAGTTCTTTTTTTTCTCCTCCCTCCTTTTCTTTTTTTTTTTTTTTTTTCCTCTTTCTTCTAAGTGACCCTTTTGCTGTATTTTATTTGTGTTGGAAAGCACCTTCAATCTCCAGGAGATTTTTTTTTTTCTCTGACTTATGGTGTTATATCATTTTTCCAATATCTTTCTTTTCTTGTAATCTGTTAAAAGAGACTATTTTTCTGCATGATGTTTTTCACATGGAATGGAAAGTCAGAGTTTTGTTGATTGTTTCTAGGATTCATACAGCTTTTTGTGTTTTATTATGACTAGAGTTATGTAAATTAACACAGTGCTTGTTAATGCTTTCTTTATGAATTGAGACAGTTGAATCATCCCTGTTTTGAACTCAAAACTTCCAGTACGTTGGTAGTCAAAGTGAAAAATGAGAGGAAAGTAGAGGAACTTTTCAAACTTTTGAGATTTTAGAGATTCCTGGGAACACTGCATCAGTAAAATTCTATGATGTCAAATTCTGTGTGAGAAGAATTCCTGATACAACTGGCTTTTATGTTTACCCATGTATTTATAACCATATTTGGGCAGGAGCGTGAAAGAATTAGCAGGATGGAGATACATTTCAGCAGAAATCATCATCAGATTTTTGAGATTCAGGCACAACGTCACACAAATTATGGCTCTGTGATGTTCCAGCTTCTTTGCAGTAAAGAGTAGTTGTTTGCCCTATCACTGTTCTTGCTGCCAGTCTAGCCTGAATACATGACATAAACTAGTGATTAGCCCTTATTTAACAGCCTGGCAATGTAGTAGAGATGAAGGCATCACAGGGAGAAGATGAGCACCCTTTTTCTTTTTGCACTGCTCTTCATTCTTGTCTTATTGCTTCTTCATCAATGCTGCATGATTTGAAGTAGGTCACCATGTCAGTTTACACTGGACTGTGACCCATGTACTCCTTGGCTAGAAGAATACTACAGAATATTCCAAAATACTTAGAGTATTGGAAAAATTGATATGTGCTCAGCAATGCAACAGTCTTTTCCAGGTTTTTTTTTTGTTTGTTTGTTTTTTATTCTTAAATCTTTAACTTTTTGGCACCTCAGAGATGGTTTTTGTCTAATAAAGCTGAAGTAATTTATGGTTGTACAGAATCAGTGTGCAGCTTTCTTCTTTTTCCATGAACTGAATGCAATCAGATGTGATTTTACTTCACTGAAAATCTAAGCACTGAAAAAATCCTGTTTCTGAAGCTGATTCTTGTAGGTTGAGATTTTTCTTCTGAGTACTGAGCCAGTGCTCTAGGATGTCTTCTTCATGAAACATGAAGACAAGGTCTTGATTAATGTTGCAACCTGTATAATCTGGCCAAATTTTCCTACCTAAAAAACACCCAGACATAGATAAGAAGCTCATTCCCAACCTGCTTTCCAAAGCACTTTGATGGTAATACCGGATCAAGGTGTATTTTTTTTTCACATGTAGTTTTGTGAGAACATTGTGAGTTTGTTCACAGGATTTCATGTTGTAAAAGCTTGACATTCTGTTTTCAGTGTTGAGCTGCAGTGGTCATTTACTGCATTTGTTAATCATGCACCATGGAAAAAAATTAGTTGTACTAAATATTTGTATTGTATAACCATATATATCTGTAGTTAAACAGTTATACCCTTCTAACAGGGATGCAAAGATAGATTCCTGCTTCTTTTAAATTTTTGGACAGACTCCTGTCACTAATACTACCTTGAATGTATATCTCACAAGCCAGTCTTGCTGCTACAGAATTGGCTGATATAGAGTTGTAGAGATGCACATGTTTGCAACTGGTAAATTTATAGGCAGTATTCAAAGGGTAACAATAAGTTACACAGACCTGGCTAAACTTGGCATGTGAGCTGTACTGTTAATCTTTTTTTACTTCATTCATCTATTTTTTGTTTTAATTTCCCCTCTCCGAGACAGAGAAAGACCAGGGACAGACCTACTCCTTGCTTTATCATGAGCAGGACTAGAGAGGCACTGAGAGTGTTAGGAGTGTTTTGGGACAGGCCTAGATAGCAGAGCACCTCTGGGAATACAAAAGCATGTGTGGAAGTTCCTGTGAGGGCAAATGGTGGGGAGTCACACACAGTGCTGCAGTACAGTGCAGTGGCCTCGCTGTGTCAGATACTCAGCAGTGTTCCAAAACAAGATCTGAGGACTATCTAAACGACACTGACACTCAGTTTCCTCAAAAAGTCCATGTTCAGAAGGCCGCCATTAGCCTAAGAGCAGCCTACATTTTACTCTTGGCTGCAAGGCCAGGCACTGCGCAGAAAGTCGCTTTGCTTTTTGTCAGAGCAGAGCCATGCTTTGGATGTTACCTGCTCCGTAGATGCAGCACTGATTCAATCTAGTGTCTGATGAACAGAGTGTGTTTCTCTCTCTCCATATAATGTTATGTGATAGGGAGATTAAACACAGACAATTGTCTCTGACTGCAACATGTGAAAAGGTGAGTAACCTTATTGACCAGGCACATAGGTAGTAATTGGTAGTTTAGACCTGACTTTGGAGAAGACTGCTGTTTTTAAGGCTAATTCTGTCCTCTGATGTAGTCCCTAGTGGTACAGATATGTTATCTTCTTGTCTACCTCTATAAACATAGACATTTTGAGCGAGGAGAGAGCTCTGGAACACATACTTTTATATTATTCCCTAGATATTATTTTCAATGATAAAAGAATGTATAAATGAAAATGTAACTTCTTAAATCAGTATATGTCCCTTTTAAAACAGTTTCCAACGCAAGCAGATTTTTTTTTTACTGTATTAAATACTGTATTTCTTTAAAATGCCCTGTACTTAGAGATTTCGGAAGTACTCCCTAATGTGCTGTTGAACTTGATAATGTCCTCTCCACAGCAGAAAGGTTCAACTCTAATCTTCCAGTGTCCTAGTATGATAAGTCCTAATGTGGTATTTCTATATACTATTAATGCAAATTGATTTTTTTTCTGAAACATGTACATGTCTTATCTTTTGTAAAATGTTGAGATCTGGAGAAAGCTGAAAAAATTTATTTTGAGCACATTTTTTATTTTTTTCCTCCAAAATGCTTATTATCCTCTTATTGTCCAGCATAATGATTTCTCATAAACAAGTATAAATTAATTGATAACTTCAAGGAATACTATAAGCTCTATAAATTTAATTTCCTAAACTTCTGCCCATTTTCTATATAAATATAATTCCTTCTTTCTTTTTGGTGTGTTTTGGTTCCATAAAATCAATCAAGTAGAGTTGACCTGAATAATAACAATAAAAGAAAGCTACAGCTTGGCCACTGTGTTTGAATTCTCACATACTTGTTTGTTTTTTCAAATTTTTTAAACATAATTCTGTTCTCAGCTATAGTGCATACGTGCACCCCAAGGATCTGGAGTGCTGTATGCAGCTTTGGCAGTAACTTCACTTAGGGAAATATATGCCCAAAATTCTTGAGCTGGAACAGAACCTTAGCACTGTCTCTTTCCTTCTCACTGACAATCCTTTATCTTTTTGGAATGTTTTGTGTGAGATTTCAGAACAATTTGAAATGATGTTAATCATAGTAAATGAGTTGGGTGTATTGATAGTAGACCAAGATAGCCAGGAGAAGACAAATGGAACTGTGTATTTCCTCTGAGCTTTGGTTGAGCAAAGGTAGCATCACAGGGAGAGTTTCTTGAGAGTGTGAACAGTGCTGTCAGGTTGTCCTGTCTTTCTCTTTCCTTGGAGTAGGGTATCAGTGAATATGTGAGATGGGATGCTTCTCACTTTACTTTAGACATCCCAAAGGTAGACCTGTAAATTTGAGCTCATCATCTTCCCTGCACTGACAGATAATGGAGAGAAATGTGCACTTGACCTCTTGAAGCCACTTAATACAGAATTAAATAAATTACCCTCCTGATGTTCACAGCATTGTGCCACGCCTAGTTCTTATTTACAGAGCTCTAAATTTTCATATTAACTTCCACTCATTAAACTGGTTGAATTAATCCATTGTTGTGTCAAAGAAATACATCTGGTTTTATTCAGTGCTAATCAGTGTTGAATCAGATGATCAGATGTGAATGTGGATACCTATTTTACTCTCATTGCAAATATTGTTCCTTTCTGTCTTGAAGAAACCACCTGTATTGTCTCTTGAAACCCAAAGTGTATCTAATACCCCTCTTTCCTGCTTGCACTACAGTCATATTAAGGTGGTAGCTGCAGGGTTTGCAGGACAGTTTTTCAGGAATGAGGATCTGATGCTGACAGTCTACCTTGCTATTGATCAATATCTTGCCTTCTGTTCTGCCACTGAAGAGATTGTGTGGTTCTTTGGGTATTCAGATTTTTCTGGCAGTTCAAATTGGCCTAGTGACAGTGTGGAATATGCCAAGACTAAACTCATTGATTACATATTAACAAGGGCCAGAGATAAAATTTGGTGGTAAATTTTGTGTATTTCTTATCAGTATTTCTTAAGTGGATTCATGACAAATCACGGAGTGGTGCTGTTAACTAATTGTTCTGCTGCAGGGTTTCTTCACTGCCTATGCAAATCTCTTTTCCTGGCATTCAGTTCTGAGAGCCTTTTTTTGAGCATTAGAGAACAGCAGTGAAAGCCTGTATATCCTTGATCAACATAGAGTAGAGGACAACAAAACCCAGTATCTGTGTAACTGAGGGACAGTAAAACGGTGTGGCAGTGACTCAGTGTTTGAGGAAGTAGGTGGGTAAATTAGTAAAAGTGAGGAAAGGCTGCTCTTACTGGCAGAATGAGAAACAGCCTGTCCATACTGCATTTCTGCCTATATCACAGCTTATGAGGAGAGGGAGCTGTTGTCTATCCAGTCTAAGTTCTTTTTAGGACAGCAAGCCAGCTCCTGTAGACTTCACAAATACAGAGAGTGATGTCAGAAATAAGCAATGACAAAAAAACCACACCTTCAGACAAATTACCTGTGAACTAAAGGGCTTTCCTTTTTGCTTGGCTTTCATGAAAGTTCCTCTTAGAATCTTACTCACCAGACCAACATCAGGATCTTGATGCAGGTAGGTAATAAGTTACCCTGTTTGTTTTCCTGCCTTTAAGCAGTTCCTGGCTTGCTTCTTTCCAAGTTCTTAGTTCTGGTAGCTCTAGAAAACCGAAGTCTGAGGGTAAGAGAAAGGACAGTGTTAACCTGACTTTCAGATCAAAATCCAGATTCCACAAGGTTGGTTGCAGAAGTAAAATACAGAAATAAGCTACAACAGTATGACCAACATTCATACAGAAGCAACTGCTGACCAGTGGAATTCCTGTCTGTAGTTATTGTGTAACTTAATCTCTAATTTGTCTGATCTAATTCTTATGAAAGCATATGAATCCACAATTCTTACTGATAAATGTGAAGAATATTCTCTTGAAGAGGGAAGTGATTGTCCCTCTCTACACTGTACTGGTTCGGCATTTCCTTGAGCACTGTGTGCAGTTTGGGCACCCCAGTACAAAAAGGATGTAAACTATTGTAGGGTGTCCAACGGAGGGCTACAAAGACGTTGAAAGTTCTGGAGGGCAAGGTGTATGAGGAGCAGCTAAGGTCCCTCAGTGTGCTCAGCCCAGAGCTGAGGGGAGGCCTGATGGCGGCTGCAGCTCCTCACAGGGAGCAGAGGGGCAGTGCTGAGCTCTGCTCTGTGTGACAGCGACAGGGCCCGAGGGAACAGCATGGAGCTGTGTCAGGGGAGGGGCGGGTTGGATGTAAAGGAAGGGTTCTTCACCAGAGGGTGGTGGGCATGGAACGGGCTGCACAGGGCTGTCCAGTGTGTGGAGCCCCAAGCTGTCAGACATCAAGGAGCATTTGGACAATGCTCTCAGATAACAGGGTTTGATTTTTAGATTGTCCTGTGTGGAACTAGGAGTTGGATTTGATGGTCCTTGTGGATCCCTTCCAACTCAAGATATTCTGTGATTCTGTGATTCTATGATTCTATTAAATATGTGCATGTCAAAATTAATGAAGTGACGTTCATTGTCATTTTCCATGGTTAATATGTCATTTATGGTAGCATTTGTAGCAAGTCTTCCAGCAGGTCTAGGATAATTAGTTCCATGTTACACTTGATTATGTTACTTAAAGTCCTGTTCAGTGTAGTGTCAGGAAAAGTCAAGGCATTTGAGGCCCCATTTAAAACTCTGGGTCTAGATAACAAGTAGGCAACAAAGATAGATGTTCTCATCTAGCCTAAGTACTGTACTTCAAATTGTTTCCAAATTTCAGCAGCCATATCTGGGTTTATTGACCTTGTTTGACTTGGGTCGTTCATAAACAATCATACAGAGTTCATTTAAATGAATAAACTGTGCAGTTTAACTCAGCCCTCATTACTATTCCTGATACCATTTGCAGGTCATTCAACACAGAAAAACAACAGATATGTTAAGTAGCTCCCTTAATTAGTGCCTCTGAGTACTAGTTAGTGGAGCAAGTATTAGATTGGTGGTTTGCATCATGCTTGATTAATAGTGGTATAGACTTAGTATTTTAATAAATAAAGCCTCATTGAAATTATTTCAGCAGATACTATTGTAACTTTTCACTGTCATGAAAATTTTAGTGATGGTTCTACACATGAGCTCGATTTAGATATGCTTTCCTACAAGAGTTGTTTTTGGTTTTCCTTTGATATAAATATTCTCTCAGTGAACCACAGCACTTGTACCTTTCTTGGAGAAAATAGAAAGCCACAAATACTTTAAGGTAGCCTTCATTCATTCCATATGCTATGTATCCACCCATATGTTCTTTGACATATCACAGCCTTGATATCTGCTTTACATGGAGATACGCTTTTCAGCTTACATTTACATATGTTCATAAAAGAAGAATCAAACTGATTCTTGACAGTAAGCATTCTAAAAGTAAGTTATGTTAGTGGAGTTATGTATCATTTTTGCATCTGATTTTCTTGTGTAAATAAGAGCAGTGCAGCAGATTGTACAACACATTGCAGGGAATCACTGGCACTGCAAGAGCATTCTGGAGAATAGAATAACCTATTGAGAGCAGCTGAAGAAGGTGAATAAGAGTCTTAGGCATGCACAAAAGAGAATCTGTAGATCTCAGTTCTCTGCAGAGAGTTTAGTGTAGTTTAGGTAGGTCTGGGTGTGACGTGTCTATCCTGTAGAATTGGGTGATGTTGTTAATCCACATTCCCACAAAATTTGCCTATGCGTTGATTATTCCTTGTACGATTATAGCAATAATTTTGTCCTGTAACCTATGTTAACTGTCCTTAGCAGAAGACCAGGACAAACTCTTTCAGGAAAACATGAAAGCAGTTTCAAGGGAGTGCAAGAATTATTTTTAGCTGCTGGCTGTCAGCCTGATGTCTTTTTAACTCACGCTCTTAGTCTGTTCAAGATGCTCACTGAAATGAGCTTGATATGGGTGTATTCATGTTGCAGTGAAGATGCTATGGACTGTTGCATAATGACAGCAGAGGGGAACAGTCTGTGGAATCTGCTTTGGGAGGGTTAATCAAAACAGTTCTGAATTGCACTTTGAGAGAATGCTCAGCTTGGTGTTTCAGGTTGAACAAAGAGGGTGGCGTGAGCTTGTTGAAGGGCTCTTCGCAACTTTGGGTAGTGGAAAAGGGGGCTGAAAAATGCAAATGTAATGTGTGTGTTTGTGATGTAGTCCGAGTCTTTGTCCATCCTCACAACTTCTGCCATTGTTTGGGGGCTCTGTTGTCCCCTTCTTAGTTGCGTTTATTCCCTGTGCTCATCTGTAACACCCTTTTTCTTTCCTGCAAGTGTTTTCATTGCCTTTCCCCACCTCCTTCACTTCTGCTCTTACGATAAATAGCTTTTTTCCCCTTCTCCTACAATTCCGTTACTTTCTGACCAGAGCAGAGAGCAAGAGATCCTGCTTCTCCTTGTGACATGGAAGATGGAAATGCCACTCTAAATATCCGGTCCTTTCCCTTTTTAACAGCACCAACAAAGGCAGTATGAATTAGAACTAACTTTTCTAGCTAGAGAGGACTATCATCAGTTGTTAACAAAAATCTGCCACCTTAATCTGCTGACCACATTGTCTGCAGTTTAGAACTCAGAAACTGTGCTACTTCCTGGGCTCACCCAGTTACACTATGCCAGTGTTGTTATCATCTGGAAGAGGTTTCATCTTTGGCAATATATGCTCTGTCTGCTTGGCAAAACATACCCAAATAGCTGCCAGGATACACTTCTGAACTGATAGTGCAGGTTGTACTTTCCAAGTTTTTTGGTTATCGTTTGGTAATTTTATAAAAGCAGGTTTTGAAAGTGTATGCTAGGATTTATTGGTAGCTCACATAGAAGAGGAAGGTCTTTTTTCTCAGTAAAAAGTAACTCTTCAGAGTTAATGTTGTATGAGTTTGTCTTCATCATATTTGGCTAGAATTGTATTTTCCTCTAAGCAAAGCAGTAAATGGAAGGACTGTGTTAAGAGCAATGCGCTGGACGGAGACTAGAGAAATCTGAGGTGCTGTTTCTGCTAAGGAATTGTTAGGTGACCTTGGTAAAATAACTTGCTTGTGTGTCAGTTTTCTTTCTGTAAAATGAAGATAAGAGAACAGGTGAGGGGTTGTAAGAATTTTACAGACTCTTTTATTATAAATATGTTTTTAGGGAATTGCTTTTACAGAAATAATATACAACTGTGTAGATATTCTGGCAAACAAAATTCAGATTGTGTGCTACTTTTCAAGATCCCACTTTTGTACTTTCCATATGAAGTTCCTGGCTTTTAAAAACAAATTTCCCTTGGATAATTGATACACAAATTGTAAACATTAGAACAGGGAAAGAAAGAGAGATATGAACACGTTTGGTGCATAATAATAAATGAATTCAATTCTGAATGTGCTCAGACATGCTTTCGTAGGTATCATTGCTCACTGATAACTTAAGGAGTAGAAGGGCTGTTTCATTCTACCCCCCCAAAAAAATCATTGTGAAATAAATAACTCTTTTAATAACCAAGTCATCTGAAAATGACCTCCACCAGCTCCTGAAATATATTCAAATTTCGTCAATTAATTTAAGTGACAGACACACCTACAAAATCAGTTTTTGGCAGTGATGAAAAACATGACATTATCCAACTCACTGCAAAGTGTTAATTTTTTGGCTGTAAGATCATTCCTTTTCATCTTGTACTCCTCTTCTGCTTGAATTCTTTCTTTCTTTCTTTTCTTTCTTTTCCTTCCTTCCTTCCTTCCTTCCTTCCTTCCTTCCTTCCTTCCTTCCTTCCTTCCTTCCTTCCTTCCTTCCTTCCTTCCTTCCTTCCTTCCTTCCTTCCTTCCTTCCTTCCTTCTTTCCATCCATCCATCCATCCATCCATCCATCCATCCATCCATCCATCCATCCATCCATCCATCCATCCATATGGAAAATAAGAGGAAAGCAGAGATACTAAGCCCAATCTGAGAATTTTTAGTTGTTTTATTTTTACAAATGCTGGCTTTCAAAGGTGTGGGTTTTGTTTTTTTTTTCTCTTTTCAACAAAGGTGATTAATTAAAATTAACACTAGCTTTCACTTACGTGGCAACTCTAAATCTATGAAAGATAATTTAAACCATGTGATTACACTGATAATTGTGCTGAATTTGAACTATTCTGTTCAGGGTGCTTAAAATGCTCTTATGTAGAGCTGAATGTCACTTGAAAAGTCCTCAAATATTATGCATGTAAGAAAACATAATAATAAGCGTGCTTCACTTAACATTGTCATACTTTCTGAATCCTTTGATGTTAGAGAGGTTGAATGCTGATTAAATTTAGCATTTACAATGAGCTTGTAAGCCAAATGGTGCTGTTGTACTTATCAAAGAGCAGATGTGCATTCTTGTCCTGTTTGTGTGGAAGTCCACAGCTGGTACAAATCATAATGCCTCCATTATTTCACTTTGGATGTCTTAGAAAAGCAGAGTCCTCATCTGGACCTAAGTCAGCCTAGCGCTGGGAGTGGAAGATGATTCTTTTATTCTCAAGGTCCTTGGGCCCATTTTACAGGTTGTGCATCAGCTGTCTATGCATAAGCATTATTTTTCCAGCTTCGTTTCCTGAATAAGGATGACAGATGTCTCTAAGGTTTTAATCTTTGAGTTTCTAGACTTTTAGAAGTGGAAGGTAACATATGTGAATTCAGGAGTTCATTTCACTCTTGCACGGGTTGTCTTGCTCAAAGCTTTTTTTCCGCGCCAGCGTTCAACATACTGTTTCTACTGAGCTGCCACAGAATTGCTGTTAAAGCAATGTGGGAAAATATATCCTGAATCCATCAATAGGGGCACCAGTTCTTGGTACTTCCAGAAGAAATGAATAAGGTTAGAAAAAGCCAAATACAGTTATGTTTCTCAGTGCTTAAACTAATCCAGACACTTGACCTTAAAGGAATGAGTCAGTGAACAAGAGTCTGACTTATTTTAAAATACCCCATTGTGGGTTAATGAATATATCCAGTTATTCATACATTGCGTATGCACAGAAATGTAACTGAAGTTAATCTGAGTTGCACATCTATGTTCTGAAGAGCTGCATTTTTTTTTTCTCTTTAAAATTATCCAAAGAGAAAGCTAGTCATATGTTATTTCACAGGAAACAGATGATGCAGGGTGAGGTTTAAACCAGTGGCAAGTAAATCACTTCATTTCCATTGTTTCAACAACGTCGACCAGTTTGCTGCCAGCTTGGATTTTCTAATTTTGATTTAAACACAAGATTTATAATAGCTTTGTTTGGCGATGGGACTAAGGGATTGATGGTACACGCGTATGTGGGATTCTCATCACTGTAAGGCAACACTGTCGTTTTTGTGACAGAGTCTGTTTGACTGGTGCTGGATTTATGATAGAAATAATTCAGAACAGAGTAATAATTTTCCCTTGGCAATTACACTACCATTTGGTACTTTGTCCCTAAGGGGAAAACGAATGTGCTGGGATCTGTCCATAAGTTCAGCGGCTCAGTGTAAAGAACAAATCAAGGTCAAAATGCAGCTGAATACACACTGATGTTTCATAATATAGTCTAGCTCTCTAGCTTTTATCTGACTTGTTAAAAGCTCATGTAACTTAAAGATTATTTTGGATTGGTATAGGATTTTTAGTGGGATATTTTTTTGATGAATATTTCATTATCACATTCATTGCTTTCTATTCATTTTCTTTTTTCTTTATAGCTATGGTCACTGTAGCTGTTTCTTTGGTGTAAGCAGAATAGTAGCTTGTTCAAGGGTTGGTGCTTATGATATTATATAATGTCCTACACAAATTTATATTCATATTACTTTTGAAAGGTCTTTGTCTGTCTCTGCTCTTGTCATAAAAATAGGGAATAACCTTTTTACCACAATTTGTCAGCAGCCTCTTTAGGCATAAAAAACCTGCTGGGCCAGGATTCTTTTCTAGAGATAATTTTTCTAATGATTAAACCAGATTTCTTCTCTTTGTCATGTTCTTGTTCTCCTCTTTAGTTCATCATGAAAAAGTGGAATCCAGGAATGTGGATGATAAGACAAATGTAATGTTTTGCCATGTTTCTAAATGATGCTAAAGTTTTTTGCAAGTAAATTGTTGGATAAGGACAGTTACATAAAGAGTGATAAAACAACCAAGCGTCTCAAATGTAATCATTTTTGTCAAATTTTGCTTTCATTGGCATGTTTTTTACATGACTCAGTACAAAGAAGGCTGGCTTAGAGCTTGTAGATGTTTTTTTTCTAAACATAGGCCCTTCTCTGTGTGATCAGTGATGCCAATCAGAAACTTCTAATCTAGAATACAGTAAAGACTCCAGCTTTTTATGTTTTACAATGAAGTTACTTAAATAACATTTCATTTTAGAACATGTGCATGGATCTGCTAATACTCTTCCATGAAGAGTTACTGGGAGAAGGACCAGAATTAAAATATCGCCATACCCTTGGGAAGAGGAGGTGCGAAAATTGTAGTGCTTCTGGGATATCAATCACTAGAGGCCTATAGAAACAAAGTTAAATTACTTACAGGAATGGCATTGCTAAGAACCTGCCTTGGAAGGGAAGAGACTAGATGAGTTCCTAATGTTATTTCCAACATTTTCATTCGAGATGTAGCTTTGTAAAATTTTTAGCCTTCACTTGAGAAATGTTTAACCTGAATATTAGTTTGCATTCAGCCACTTTATAAATCAGCGGTGAGTTTTGACTTTTTCATATGCTGCGTGCTTGCAATGACTATTCCAAATTTCTTTGCAGAATTTTGGTTGTAGATTTGTGTTTGTTAAGATTCTCAGGTGTCTGCTTGAGACACCTGGAGAAATAGTATGATGTCTCAGACCAGTCATATGATTTCACGTCATAGTATGTCTGTGGTGCTTATGTATGTTACTTGGTTTTGGTATAGCTTATAATCAATTATTTCCTGAGTGACAAATGGTTTCTCTGTTTTCTTCTAACATGGATAGGCTGGAAAAGAACCTCATCTCTTTGCTCTGGTACATTTGGCAGGCAATATGTGATGGTACTTCTGCTGGACTTTAAGGACAGCAATATGATGGCTAAAAGAACATGAGAAAAATAAGGATTTTTGTCACTGATGTTCCACAGACACTGATGGAAAAGACTGATAAATCAAGCTGCATGTGTAGGGTTAAAAATTTAATGTAGGATATTTGCTGCCTTTGAATAAATAGTACCAGACAATTATATGACAGGGAAATTATTTTATGTTTTTCCCCTTGATGGGAAAGTTGCTGCTATTACTTTTCTTTTTGTTGTAATGATAATTGTTAAACATTCTGTTAAAAATTTATACAGGTCTGAATATGAGTTTGCAGAGAAATGTAGAACAGGCTCATTCTGTATTCTGCCTTCTTTCTTCATCTTTGTTGTCAGCCTGCTCCATAAATGAGACAAGTGGTTTCAATTAGCAGTTGTCAGCCAGCTGGTGGTATTTCTTTGTCACAAGTCCTGTGACTTTCATTCCTTTGACCATTCCTTCCTGCTTTATCAGGGACAAATGTTTTGCTTTTGCTGACTGGATTCTACATAACCATTTTTGAAACTATTTCACTATTCATTATTCACAGTTAGTGAAGGAGAATCCTAAAAGCACATCAGGACACCTGGGCTATTAGATGAATTTGCCACTGCTCAAGTGAGCCAGGATGTCTTGCTGGATTCAGTGTCTCCAGGGGAAGGGGAGTCTTGAAATCAGTGTTAGTGCTGGACAAACTTTTAATGTAAATAATGTGATTATACAAAAATGCAAAGCTTGAGAAACAGCTGCTTGGTTTCGTGAAGATGCAGAATCATAGAATCGTAGAATGGTTTGGATTGGGAGGGACCTTTAAGATCCTCTGATTCCAATCTCTTGCTATAGGCAGGGACACCTCCCTCTAGACCAGGTTGCTCACAGCCCCATCCAGCCTGGTCTTGAATGCTTCCAGGGAGGGGACATCCACAGCCTCACTGGGCAACCTGTTCCAGTATTTCACCACCCTCACAGTAAAGAATTTCTTCCTGATATCTAGGCTAAATCTACCCTCTTCCAGCTTAAAACCACTTTTCCTTGTCCTGTTGCTGCATGCCCTTCTTAAAAGTCCCTTCCCAGCTTTCCTGTAGGCCCCCTTCAGGTACTGGAAGACCACTGTTATGGTCCCCCTGGAGCCTTCTCTTCTCCAGGCTGAGTCCCAGCTCTCTCAGCCTGTCCTAATTGGGGAGGTGCTCCAGTCCTCTGATCATCTTTGTGGCCCTCCTCTGGACTCAGTCCAACAGCTCCATGTCCTTCTTGTGTTGGGAGCTCCAGAACTGGACACAGTATTTCAGGTGGGGTCCTCCAAGAGCAGAGGGGCAGAATCACCTCCCTTGACCTGCTGGTCACTGGAGCTTTGACTGGTTCCTGTCTTCTGCTGAGCTGTTTGGTATGGCAGTCCTATTACCACTGGGACAGTGCACACAACTCCTAGATCTGTGATTTAGATTTTATGACTTCTGAACTGTAAGAAATGTTATGGTTCATGGTTTACCTTTAAAAAATATATATATTATTTTTAAGGTTTAGTAAGGTTTTAAGGTTTAGTAAGGTCTTCTTTTACCCTGTTTTCTAATTTATGAATGCCAAAAATTAGCAATCTTTGAGTTTGACCTGACTGTTACTAAATTCTTTCTGTTTTTTTGAATGACAATCTTCCTCAAACTTTTTAAGCTGTAGTATACATTAAAGATTTTATAGCATAGATGTTATATCCTACGTTTTGCACAAAAAGCCAGACAATTAGTGCATTTATCACAAGTTCTTGTCAGAAACTATTCGATGGCAAATAATGTGGAAAAGAAATGCATTCAGAGTAGAATGTCCATGAACAGGATGAAAAGATTGGACCGTCACAATCTTCTGTTCTTCTAAATGTGTTGGCATGTCTTCCACAGGGACGTACTCTTAGCATTGATTCTGTTGATCTGGGAGGTCGATTTTATTATATTGTGCATAGGTGTTTTTCAAGAGTCGGGTGCAGTAACAGAAGGAAATTCAGGATGAAATAGGAAAAGCTCAGTCTTTGCTGTGATCTGATAAGTATGGAAGTTTGAAATGGTGAGATGATGAGAGCAGCAGTTTCCATTGTAAATAGGATGAGTAGCATCAGCTTAGAATCACAGTTCTAAAACTGATCCGGAAAGCCAAAAGCTCACGAATAAGTAATAGATCTCTGAGTTCAATGAATTTGTTTCTTTATGGAAAAGTTAAACTTACAAAGAAAAGGAAATAATCTGTTTGTTTTGCAGTGATTATTCCCCTTTTGTGATTAGCATAAAGAATCTCAATTTAGGCCTGATCCTAAATGTCCCTTAGTGAAGCTATAATAAACATTCATGTGTTTATTTCTTATGTAGCATGTTTTCTAGAGCCATTCCTCGTGTTCTTTGCTCCACACTTTCTCATGTCAATGAAATTATCAGTAACAATAATCACAAATCCCATTAAAATCTAATTACGTATATGGAACTTTGAGCTAGTTTACCTCTTTGCTAACATTGCCTCCAAGATGTTTAACTCTGCAGTCAATCATCAAGCTTGCTTCTGGCTCCCATGATTATAGTTACACATCTTTACAAAGTGTTAAGACCCAAAATTCATCTTGGTATTTTACTGCTTCAGAAATAAGAAAGGCCTTTAAAGATGAAGTAATTCCTATTTAGCTTACTTTCTCAGTTTTCAGATGTATTGAACTCTGTCACTACCCACATTGTGAGCCCCATTCTCTTTTCACATCTGTTAAGTGGCTGAGTGACTTGGTGAACTCAAGTGATCTTGACTTTCCTTGCTTGAATCTGCTCTGTAACTGGAGCTGAGAACAGAACCTTGCTGACAAAATGGAGACAGAAATGACAGCATACTGGAGAGCGTGTTATAAGGATGTGGCATAGATAATTTTGAAATATCATACACGAACTCACTTCTTCCACAAGAATTTGAAGGGAAGAGGATTATGAAGCACAATGACTTAGGTGGATGTGCTGCACTTTACAAGAAAACTGTGGTTTTGGATCAGTCTATTTCAAAGATTTTAGCAAAGTAGTTCTTAAAAGAACTGATGTTACAGTTGAGATCACAGTTTATCTCTGTATGTATGTATCGATTCAGTTCTGTTATAATCTGTAATTTTCTTTATTGGCTATAACAAGCATTCAAGTATGCATCTTTTCCGTGTGATGGAAATTAAGAGAACCATTGGTGACCAACAAGGACAAAATATATATATCATACTGAAGCCTATGTTAAATTGAAACTTGTAAACTCCAGCTTCCTGAGTTTAAGTGTTTAATGAAAATGAAATCATTATCTCCTCTCTAGGCAGGTAGAGAACTCCTGTGGGATTAAAACACATGCATCAGCAGAAGAACAGACTTGTGTATTCTGGCAAGTTCACACCCACAGGGTTACACCTTCTTTTTGCAATCTGGGTAGTTAAGAAAAAGTACTGTTTTGAAAAAGAAAATGAGTACAAATCCTAAGATGTGATGTTTCCAGTACTTAGATCTAAAAAGCAGCTTCCAAATGCTGTATTGCACTTTACTTGTAAATCTAAAGCTATTAATATTAAAAAAAAAAAAAAAAAAAAAAAAAAAGTTCTTGAAACCCTACTAAATTATTTTCCTTTCAGAGAGAGGTTTTTTATGTCAGTAAAAGAACAGGGCAAAATTCTACCTGATTGATTGATAAGCCTGTGAAAAAAAATTCATGGAAAGTGCTGAAAAACTCTTAACCAAAATATGTCATTGGATGCTGCTTCAGTTTAATACAGTAAGTTGTTCTAAAATGGCTTACAGTTAGAAGACAAGGCAGCTATGAAGGAGGGAGAAAAGTGTGCTTGATAAACAAGATAGCTTGTTTAGTTTTCTTTCATGTGTTTTTCGTACCTTCCTTTATCCAGTATGTAGGTTTTTCACATGTGTTGGGAGAGACTGTGTGTTCTGTTTTTTGTCTTTTATGTCGTTATAGTGTGGTGAGTTTATCACGTTTATCTGCCTTTTAATTTCATTTGGAAAAAAAAAAAAAAAAAGTCATTTTTGCCTTATAATGTATATCTCCCGCAAAATCAATTTAATACTAACTTCATTTATTGTGCAGAGCTGGTTATTTGCCTCAGAATATTCCTTTGGAGATTATCAGATACCTTTCAGAGGAGAAGGATTTTCTGCCTTGGCATGCAGCCAGCCAAGCTCTTTATCCTCTAGATAAATTACTGGACCGCACAGAAAACTACAACATCTTCAGTGTAAGAGATGCATAGTCTCCCTCTTTCTTTCCCTCTTCCCTCACTCCCTTTTATTACCAAGAATTGAACTATTCTCCAGTTAGATTCTGTAAGTGACCTAGGGATACTTAACTTCCTTCCTAATTATTCCTTATTTAAACATACCATTTGTCAAGCTTTGGTTCATTTGCATTTGAACAGTGATAACTTGTTTGAGACGCATATGATAAATAGAAGGACAAGTAATTATTTCTCCTATGGAATACTACAACAAATGAAGTATTTTACTTAAAAGAGCCAGAGTAATCTATTTGCAGATTTTTATCTGCTGCGGAGCCCCTCAGCTCTATTTGGATTGATGCCCAAGCTCAGCAAGAACATCAAATGCGGGCACAACTTAAACAGGATGCATGCCACTGAAGTAAAGATTTATAGTCATTATTTTCTCCAAAAAGCCATAGTGAATTCAATGCAGTTACCTTAATTAACAAGGATTAGATCACCATTGAATCAGAAGCCCATTCATAATTGGGTCCGAAGGGACAGCGGTAGCATCTAACGATAGATAATTAAGATGGACATGACAAATATTTTACCAGGGGAAAAAAACAAATCCTAGCTATGTTGAAATGTGTTTAATGAAGGTACAGTGAAGTTTATGTAGTTTACGTATTTTGAATGTTGTGTAATTTAGTAAAGATATTTGAGTGAAAGAACACTCTAAAGCTTGAAATGTTTAGATGTATTTTTTTCTTCTTGGATGTGTATTTCTAGTGTGTGTGTACATGTGTTTATACACACGTGCTCAGAAAGCAGGAAGCTAGAGGTAACTGGGTATATATATGTATGTATAACTTCATACTTACATATAAATATATACACAGGGCTACCTGCTCTCTACATTGTAGGCCTACATGCAATCCAGAGCCGTATCACAAAATGATGTTGAATTAATTTGCATTTTCAGTCTGTTATTAACTACACAGAAAAATTCTTACCAGACTGCTATTGGTATTTCACTTTTAAACATGCCTGTGTAAAGAAAAGACAATTTTAATAAATAAAAGCAGTAAAATTCACAGCTGGCTTGTGTTTTATCACTACTGATGAGAGCTTTGAAAGCAGAGGTGATAGTAGAGGAAATAAAAAGTCATTTTAGTCACAGAATAACATATCTGCTAGAGGAAGTGGCACTATGAATCTCCTTTCGTCCTAACATCACATATGCCCGTACAATGCCCGTGCATTTATAATAATAAAGCAGATGCTATTCTGTTTTTCAAATTGGTGAATTTCACTGGCAGAAGATTATGCTGAATGCAGTGACAGTTGTTTTCTTCACAACTGGTCAGAATATGTAAATAAATCTCCTGTGTAAAAA
This sequence comes from Alectoris magna, assembly GCA_030625065.1. Classification (NCBI taxonomy): domain Eukaryota; kingdom Metazoa; phylum Chordata; class Aves; order Galliformes; family Phasianidae; genus Alectoris; species Alectoris magna. The sequence continues at coordinate 161,535,902 of CM060560.1, read as the reverse complement.
ATAAAATAAGCTAAAATACATCTTGTGCTGGCTTTGTTGTTTAAGCGCACCAAGAACCTGAACTTAAAATATAGTGTCATTAAATGTACAAAGCTCATTTGCAGCCATGTTATTCAATATTCTGAGGTCAACTGACTGTACCTGTGGACCATTTTTGCCCTGGGTATGGCTATCAAAACAATATTCTTTTAAAAATGAACATACATGGTGTAGTTGAGATTAACTGTAGATTAGATGTAAAGCTGTTGGCATTCTTGCAACCTTCCAGCCATGTACTGTGTGTTCAAAATAGCATGTAGGAAACCCTAAGTTGCTATATTTATTATGACAACAAACTGGCTTATATGAGGCCAATCTGATCAATTAGCTTTTCTGCAGATTGCTTCTCACTATACCAATGAAGGGAAATTATATGTAGACATGCTACTTTGCTTATTGTTGATTGTATTTCAAGTTAGAACTAAAAATCAAAACTAAATGTTAACATTGAATATTCTTTTCCCCCTCAGGAGTATATTTTAAGACAAGTCGCATCAATGTATCTCAAGCTTGGATGGCCAACAAATAATTTAAACAAATCACTTGTTCAAGCATCCTACCAACATGAGTACTGTTATATTTCTTTGTTATTGGTCTTTGTTTATTTGTTTGTTTTCTTACAGAATGTAGATGTAATATTGCGCTAAATGATCTTCAGCATGTCATACTTTCCTAGGTCTCTCTTCCTTCTGGTTTTTCTTTTGGGGTTAAAGGGAGAGCAGCGAGATGCTGTGAGATGAATCCTGTCTTCCTGAGTTTGAAGAACACTATTCATTAAGCATTAATGTAATATTTGTCTGCACTGGATATTTAAGAGCTCGGACTCTTGACCACAAGAGATCTGCATAAATGTAAATGAAATCTAAGTTTGATACATACCCTTTCTTTAGCTGTTGCATCAGCTGTAGGCTGGCTTGTATAACTAGGTGGTTATCTTTGATTGTTACCCAACTATTAGCTGCTGCCACTATGTCATAAGAAATGCATGTTTGTAAATTTTTTAATGCATATATTAACAGAATCTTATTGCTTTCTTTAATTTGGGCAGAGAGTTGCGTCGGGAAGTCATCATGTTGGCCTGCAGCTTTGGTAACAAACACTGTCACCAGCAGGCTGCAACATTAATTTCAGATTGGATTTCTAGCAATAGAAACCGGTAAGTGGAAGATAAATGTTATTACTCCTCTTTTCCTACTCAGAGGCAGTATAGTTGGCCTCCTCTTCCTTTCATGACCCCCATAGTGCCCAACTCTGCAGAGTGATATGGGATGAAGAAGAGGTCATCAGCCAGTATTAAAAGTCTGTGGGGCTTCAAAATGAATAATTTGATTCACATGTATGACTGAGTGGAGGGAACACCAATGCAGCCTCTGCTCACTCCTGATAACTTGCTGTCAAATAATGATATGCTAGAGGGCAAAAGAAGGAAGAGCAGAGTTTTCAGGAGGAGTTTAAAGGAAGAAAGATAAAAGTGCATTGCATCAGCAGACAAATACAGATCTTCTGTCTAATCCAGAGAGCAGATGGTGCCAAATGATAGGAAAAGTGAGGGAGGCTAGAGGCAGAAGGACTGAGGAGTAAGAAAGGAGCTGGAACAATATATCTGAGGGAAATACCTTAGTGTACTTAAAGATGAAGACTTGGAAGTTAAATGTGATTCAGAAATAGATGGAAAAGCTCATATAGGGTTTCACAAAGTTTAGTATGATAACTGATGTGTTGAGCACTAACAGCATAGTGCTTGTCTGACAGAAAATTTGTTAGGCTGTCCTGGGACGGGGCTGAGGCAAGGGAACACAGGCCACGGCCAGTATATGAAATTTATCTTTCAAATGCAAAAAAAACCAAATAATTTTAAATTACTGAAAATATGAGTAGCAATCAGTAGAAAGTGAGATAAGTACAGACTGTAGATTAAGACTGTGAGTTTGTGAGAAAGAACAATAATATGTAGCACATGGGTGTAGAGGTATGCATTTGTGTAAATGTCACCTGACATTTTGGTTTAGAATGGAGAATCTGCCTTTCAAAAAATGAGAAAAAGAGGAAAAGTCTTATTTTTTTAGTTCTAATCTTGTGTTAGAACTTTAAAAGGATCAGATCTCTATAGACATATAGGCATATAGGATTTATCAAAGACGTCTCAGCCCATCAGGTGTTTATTTGCAGTTAAAAGACATCTTTCTCTTTCTGTAATCTTTGAAAATCCTTTGCAGGCATACTCAGTTTCATAGTAACTCAGTGTTTTTTAAAAACAACCTTGAAATTGGCATGACTGGAAATTGCATTTCTGTAAGAACTTGAAATGTCTGAAGATATTTGGAAACTATGACTATGTACCTTTAAATGTTGTGTGGTTGGGTTAAAATTTTCTTGTGTAAGATGATGTCAGATAAATTTACTATGAAATACATGCCCTAGGTTGTATATACCCTTGGGCAGCAATGATAAGTATTAAACTGTTCAAAAAGGAAATTATAGAGAAAGAATAATTGAGAACAATCTGGAAAAGTAATTTACTTTGATATTCATTTACAAAATTCTATAATAAAACCTAGTGCCATCTATTAGCATGCACAATAGTAGATTATTCAGTGTTAAGATGCTGTCACCCAGCAAAACTTTCTCCTAGCCTGTGTCTTCATCCCTTCCAAAAGAATGGAAGGAGTCATGAGCAAAAAAAAAAGAAAAAGAAAAAAGAAAAAAAAGAGGAAGAGCTTATTGCTTTGCTAACAATAGCAAGAGAGGAAAGGCATAAATTTAAGGAGCCATCTGAAAATTCATCTTAGCCTTTCTGTGAGACCATTCTCAGGAGCACAAGATTGTGGCTGCCAGCATATGACTAGTATTATGATAAAAGCATCACAGCAGGGCAGAGGAAGAGAATAGCTACTAAGCTAAAGCAGTACATTTCTCCAAAGGAACTGCATGCTTTTGAAAAATAGCTGCAACGAGTAATGTAATTATAGAATATGGATTGACACTCAGCTGACAAATAGAGATACTACCTGCAAAGAAGACAGAAATATGTTTTTATTTATTTATTAAGTTTATAGTGTTTGTTCTATTCCTCACCCAAGTTCTGTTCTCGGAGCAGTTTCACATAATCTAACTAACAAATGAGCAGATTCATTTAGTATTTACTCATATTGAAAAGACATTGCAAAGTTTACTATTATCCAGAGAATGGTGGTCAATAGCTCCATGTCTGGATGGAGATCAGTGACAAGTGGTGTCCCTCAGGGGTCAGTACTGGGACCAATACTCTTAACTGTCTTCATCAGTGACATTGACTGTGGGGTCAAGTGCACCCTTAGCAAGTTTGTTGATGACACTAAGCTCTGTGATGTAGTTGACACTCCTGGGGATGGAATGCCATCCAGAGGGACCTAGACAGGTTTGAGCAGTGGGCACAGAAAAACCTCATGAGGTTCAATAAATCCAACTGCAAGGTCTTGCACCTGGGTTGAGGGGTTGAGGCAACCTCCACTACCAATGTAAGATGGGGGATGAAATGACTGAGTACAGGCCTGCAGAAAAGGACCTGCGGGTACTGGTGGATGGCAAGCTGAACATGTGCTGGCAGTGTGCTGCTGCAGTCCAGAAAATCAACCGTGTCCTGGTCTGCATCAAAAGAAGCATGGCCAGCTGGTCAAGGGAGGTGATCCTGCCCCTCTGCTCTAGTGGTAAGGCCTCACCTGAAGTACAGCATCCATCTGTGGAGTCCTCAGTGCAGAAGAGACATGGACCTATTAGAGTGCATCCAGAGGAGGGCCACAAAAATAATCCAAGTAATGGAACACCTCTCCTACGAGAACAAGCTGAGAGATCTGGAGTTGTTCAGCCTGGAAAAGAGAAGGTTCTGGTGAGAACTGAGAGTGATCTTTCAGTATCTAAAGAGAAGCAACAGGAAGGTAGGGAACAGACACTTTAGCAGGGTCTGTGGTGACAGGACAAGGGGAACCAGTTTCAAACTAAAAGAGGGCAAATTTAGGTTGGATATGAGAAAAAAAGTCTTTTACATTGAGGGTGGTGAGGCACTGGAATAGGTCACCCAGAGAGGTGTTGGAAGTCCCCATCCCTGGAGACTTTCAAGGCCAGGCTGGACCAGGCTCTGAACAACCTGATCTAGCTGTGAGTGTCCCTGTTGAGTGCAGAGAGTTGGACTAGATGATCTTTAAAGGTCTCTTCCAACTCTGAGAATTCTACAGTATTATGATTCTATTAGCAACTCCGTAGACATCCAGTCAGCCTATATTTTAAAATTTGCCAATGTTTTCTCACTTACGAATGATCAGATTCCTTTTGCATAGAGGTACCACATATCACCTTTGTTCAGTTTAAACTGATCTGAAAATAAAGCAGGGAATTAGGTGGTACTGTTTTGTGTAAAAAGTAAGCTAGGAGTATTTTTAAGATTATGGCATACAGGTCTAAATTGAGTTTGACTATGAAACCAGAAGACTAATTTGCAACTTTTCCGACAATCTTTTTTTGAGAAATAAGATGTTGCATACTGTGAAATAATTCACAAGCAACAGACAATAGAATGAGACTAGTGAATTAGGCTTGTGTCCCAAGATCCTAATCAACACAAAATCAGTGTAATATTGAGTATAAATGTTCATGTAAGTGTACAGGTAGTAAACCATGTAAAGGGGGTTGTTGACTTTCTGGCAGCTACTTCAGTCAAATTTTGAACGAGCATAACAGAATGCCTAATTATTAATGCTGTATAAATGCTAAAATTCATAACTTTTTGCCATGTTTTTAATCTATAGATTTTTGGAAGTTCTTATGAAATGAGTTTCTGTTTTGCTTGAATCATGTAATTGTGGATAAAGTGTTAGGTAATATAGAAAAATACAGAGATGTCTAACTCTGTTTTACCAGCATATGCCTGCAGTTTCTGTGGTTCCTAGTAATTATATTTAGTCGGGTAGGTCCAGAAATTAATTACCAGCTACTCTTCACTGTAGGGTATTGAAATAATCATAATTATCAGTTACTGTTTGTACTTTGTAATTACATGTTCTTTACTGTGCAAATAATTTACCGCTGTTCGTGAAGTAAAATAGTGGTCATTTATAATACAAAGCCAAAAGTCCTCTTTGTATTTCCAGCATTATTTGAAAAAAGCCATTAGATTTCCATTCCAACCATAACAGTTTGGCTTTTCTTAAGGAATTAGTAAATAATAGTGATCTGCAACATTAGCCTCCGTGCACAAAAGTGAAAATCAACTATAGGACTTGAAAGTCTTTAATTTGTAATGTGGCTTAAGTGTTGCAGTGCCTCATTTTTGGATGCCTGGCTCACTGGGCAGAATGATATGTTTGGAATTGCCTTTCCTATGTGGAGATTTAGGAACCTCTTAATGAGGTTGGTGGCAGCTGGTATGCTGAGTGAAGAGCCTCCTAACAAGGGACTGTGAAGAGAGTATGGTCCCTTTTTAAGGACCAGCGCTAGTGTGTAAACTGCAGTTATAGAGTCAGGGGTCCTTTCAGCAGACGTCTTTCAGAATTGTTGCTAAAGGTCTACTTATTTGCTTTCCAAACACAACCAGCAGAGGAGCAGTACTGTGATTAGGCAGTAACAGATTGCAGTAGAGCTTCAGTGTAAAACCTCAGCCTCGCTTTTCGTATATGTAGAAGACCACCCTCATCACTTCCATCCAGTCATAGAATTGTGCAGTTCTGCACCACTGGTGTGGGGCAGGGTTGCCACCCACTGGATCAGTCTGCCAAGGGCACCATCCAGCCTGGCCTTGGAATGCCTCCAGGGATGGGGTACCCACAGCTTCTCTGGGTAGCCTGTTCATCACCCTCTGAGTAAAGAATTTCTGCCTAACATTCAGGCTGCATGTGGCTCTGGGCAGCCTGGTCTGGTGGTCGGCAACCCTGCACATAGCAGGGGGGTTGAAACTAGATTATCATTCTGGTCCTTTTCAACCCAGGCCATTCTATGAATCTATGATTCTAACAAATAACTTAAATCTCCCCTCTTTTAGTTTAAAAATGTTCCCCCATGTCCTATCAATATCCATGTAAAAATTCTGTATTTCTCTTGATTATAAGCTCCTTTTAAGTATTGGAAGACCACAATGGAATCTCCCTAGTGCCTTCTCCAGGCTGAACAAGCCCAGCTCTCTCAGCCTGTCTCCATAAGAGAGGTGCTCTGATAAACTTCGTGGCCTCTTCTGGGCCTTCTCCAACAGCTCTGCATCTTCCTTGTGCTGTGTATCCCAGCCTTGGACACAACACTGCAGGTGGAGCCTTATGAGGGCAAACAAGAGGGGGACAATCCACTCCCCCACGCTGCTGCCACCCCTCCCGTGATGCAGCCCACAATACAATTGGCCTTCCCAGCCACAAGCGCACAGTACTGACTCATCTCAGGCTTTTTGTCTGTTGATGTCTGGTGCTGGCTTAAGGCAGCACAGCACACTTTACTTCTCTAACCGAACTGTCTTATTTGATTAACAAGAGATATAATTCATCTCTCCTGCCTAAAGATGATAGCATTCATCTGACAGAAGAAGGCTTGAACACCTGAAATATCAAGATTACTTATTATGTAAAGGGTTTGAGGTGGTATTACTACAATTTTTAGAAGGAAAAATAAGAAACATAACTACAAAAAAGCGTGGCTCTAGATAGAAGCAGCAGTCCAAATATCATCATTTAAGTAGATCTAATAAGACAAGACATCTGGTTGTACCAGTCTAAGAATTTATATTTTAATCCCAACAGTTGTTAAAAAGATGCATTTATTTCTTTTAGCTGAAAATCCGAGAACAGGTCATAACTTGAGGTTATGGCCTATTGTCTTTTTAGTCATGGAATTTAAATAATTTTTTCTCTTCTAAAATGGCTGAAGTCTCTGACACGTTTTGCTTGAAAGTCTGCATTGACTTCTGACTCAATACAAAGACTAACATTTTTGCTCTGCCAACTTGGGATATATGCCATTCCTATACTGATGCGCTGGAAACACTTGAAGCTTCTGTGCTGATGTTTAGAAGAATATAAGCTCAGTTCAAAACACGTAAGCACATTAAAATTTCCCTGGTAGTTTGAGAACATAAGGTTCTGGAATTCAGTCAACAGTAGAATGCTATACAAGAGAATCTACCATTGGCTGAAAATTAAGATGTTTGCTTCTACCTTCATTTAACGGGGCTCATCCCTGTGAAGCTCTTTCATGTGTGAAGAAATACATTATTCACACTCCTTAGATATAACAGCATTGTGGTTCAGCCTAAAAAATTAACAAAATTACCATACAATGCCTGCCTGAGCTTGAGAATCATCCTTGTTAACCCCTTTAACCTTCACTGCATTTCTATTCTGAAAGAAAAACACATTTCTAAGAGGATTAGCATTTTCAGACTTTCTGCCTTGGATAGACTGAATAAATGTATATTTTTGAGGTTCAGGAAAGAATGTATGGGGGAGCTGCAATCTGTAAACTCCTGACAGGAGATATCAGAACAATGGTTAATGTGCTAATACACAGTAGGATGTCTCAAATCATAACTTATCTGTAGACACAAGTGTGCTTTTGCAGAACATTCTGTGGGTTGCAGGCGTGATTTTCATCCAGTCACTGTTACCGTCCATTAGCTGCAAGTTGCCACAAATGTATTTCTGCTTGCAAAATGGACTGTGGAGATATGCTATATTGAGGATGGACAGGTTAGTGTGAATATGTGAACAAGTGAAAAAGCTGCTTTGAAGTGAGATGACTGATTTTGCTTTCAGCAATTAAAGCCATCCCTGTATTCTTTTTCTGCTAGGGTTATGGTGATGCTATTGTCTTGCTTATGGGCAGCAGTGAGCAGTGGGAGATGACTGTATTGCAACAGACTGAATTGCATGTTGATGTTTCTCTAAGATACTACTGAAGTCATTGGAAGGCCCATACCTATTCAGAGCAACTTTGGTCTGCTCTTGTATTTTCTTCATTACAAATTATTCTAAATAGAAACAAATTACCATAATTAATTGCCCTGGTTCCTCGATACCCCTGGAAAACTTCTCGTAGATTCAATTTTTTGATCGAGACTTCATGTCACCCTAGGGAGATTTTAGATTTAATGTGGTTTTTACATGTTTTTAATTATTTTGTCCCAAGTGCTCTGATCAGGTTTTTTTTGTTTTGTTTTGTTTTGTTTTGTTTTTTTACTTAAGAATACTGCCTTGCAGATATCATCAATGGAAAACTCTGGGAAGATGCAATATTTTTACCTTGTGTAAATTGAAAGAAATTCTGATGTTTGCATGTTTGGTTTTCTTGTCCTTGGACCTGCTATGCTGACCTTACGGTTGATAAGAATCTACTAATTCTTAATCAGCATAACTAAGCTTTACTGTGTAATTTCATAAGCAGAGGTAATGTAAAATACTCATTTTTTAATTCTTTTGTTCTTTTTTGCAGTTCTTAGTATGCCTTCAGTGCATTTTCTAACAGGAGATAGGAAGGCACTGGTTTTCTTTTTTTTTAATAAAAGCAGTGCTTACATGAATAGATAATGTTTGCAGTGGAGTACTGACTGCTGTACTGGAGTGAACTGAAGTCAGCATCCATTCTGTACCCCATCGGTCAATTAAAGTTGCTTTCTTCTATCTTAATGATTAAGGAAAGGTAGAGTGAGCCAGACAGTGCTGAATGCCAATCCAGATGTTTCAAACCTGTTCTGGTCTCTAATCAGTTCTGAGGACTTTTAAGGTACTGAGATGGGACAGATATGGAATGAGAATATGCCATGAATTTTCTTGTTCCATCTCTAAGTCAGGAAACATACAGGTGTCTTTATGTAGTGCAGATCAACCTTTTTTTTTTTTTGGCTTTGGTTACTAATAAAATAAAATCGGGGTCTTGGATGATTGCATTCTGCAACTCAATTACCTCATTTTATCTTTTTAAGTGTAATAATGCATGTGTGAGCTTTTATGTTTGCCATTTTAAAGACTTTAATTATTAAGCATGTCTGTGACTGTTTGGAACACTAGTTAATTTTTTATCATTCAGAAGAAAGATGCAAGTAATTGAGTAAGATGACTTCCCTCACATAATCTGAACAAAGACAGAAGTAACCAATGAGCCTTATTTGGGAATGCTAAATCCCCACACTTGCTGTGCAGAATTTATATTTACTCTCCAAGGGACAATGGATTCACGTTAATCCAGCTGCCTAAATTGACAGTCTGCTTACTTGGATGGACCTTTAACTGCTTAATGGAAATTCCACCAAAAAAAAAAAAAAAAAGCAAATTACACTGCAGGACTGCAGGAGTGGTTTTAACATGTCTATAAATGATACTGTCCATAGATCTGAGGGAATGGTAAATAACACAAATTACCAGTCATTAATTGAGATCAATTTCAATGAAGCCTAGCTTAAGTGGTAGAAAATCAAATGTTTTTCCAAACTAAGCATTTTTTCTTTCCTATTCCTCCTCCATTATTTCTCTCTCTAATGATTTGAGACATGCAATTGTGTTGCTTTGTTTCACAGGTGTGCATTAGTGCTACCATCTTCCAACAACTTATAAGTTTACCAGAGTTTAACAACCTACATAAATTTTTGTGGAAATATGGCCACCAAGTTAATTTTTTTTTGCTAGTTGCTTGGAAAGGAAGACTAATCTTTTTCTCAGGTTTGATGCCCACCAGTTATTTTTGGATATCATTAGTAGCAAACATGAAAAAAGAAATAAAATGAGAGTTATTTTATTTTTTTTTTCACACATGAATGTCTGATAAATATGAAACAATAAAATGCATCCCTTGTTCTGTGTTCTCAACCCTTAGAAGTTTTAATTACTGAAAAAAAGATCAGGCGTAGCAATTCATGCATTTTGAAATGTTATTGGAGCTTTGCCAGCAAATGTCAGCTGATGCTACTGAAATGATTTAGCTAATTAATAGGTTGTTACTACATCTGAGTAGAATCTTGCAATCCAGTCAATAAAACTGTTTAAGGAGGAAGAAGGCAGTGTTGAGTGTGCAAGTTAATCAAGGAGTTAACGCTCTGAAAGACCATCTGGGTAGTATGCCTGAAAAGTGGGAGGCTTTAGTCTTGTGAAAGGCAGAACTGGGTTTTGCGGGGTTCAGTGAACATTTTTATCTTTTGACTTCTCTGTGTGATACCAGCCTCCCCTCCCCTCCCCCCCCCCCAAAAAAAAAGGACCCTATGTACCCTATGTACAGCAATTTCGAATTAGCAGTAACTAGTCTGAGATCCTTAGAAGCTATATAGTTTCTCCTCCTACTTTTTAGGTGTGACGTCTCCACAACTCTGTAAAAAAAATTGAACAGAAAGGGCCGTATTTTTTTATTGCAATAAATGTTCACAAAGGACAATAGAAGAACTGTCTTTTTGTTGCTCAGTCTCAGAAAGAAGTGCTTAACTCACCACTAAGTCACTGAAATCAGTGTTGAATATATTTAGTGTGTTAGTGCTTAACTCACCACTAAGTCACTGAAATCAGTGTTGAATATATTTAGTGTGTTAGCACCATGTTCACTTGTGGGATTTCTGCTGCAGGAGGGGAAAGGACCAATAGCAGTAAGCATCGCCTGAGGAATTATTTGTTCTCTGCAGGCCTCAGTCAGACCCACGTGATTCCTGAAGGTCTGAAGCACACTGGGAATGAGGAGACATGGTATTCATAGCATTGCCGCCCTGAGCAGCCATATAACAAAATAACAGGATCACAGAATGTTTTAGGTTAGAAGAGATGTCTGGAGGTCATCTGGTCCAACATCTGCCCAAGCAGGGCCACCTGTGGCAGATTACTTGGGACCTTGTCCAGGCACCTGTTGAATGTTTCCAAGGAAGGAGACTCCAGAACCTCTCTGGGCAATGTATCGGGAACAAAGTGGAGCTGTCAGTTAATATCCCAGGGATTCAGTGTCAGAACATCAATTAAAAATCAAGTCCATCACAACTCTGCTTTGATTTTCAAGGGAAAATTGTGCCCTTGATTATCTGACTGGATGTGTGCTGTGGCAGAGGACATTCCTTTCCTTTGTGTGCACGGTGGTACTCCTGGAGTTTGTAATAGTGAGTAAAAGTACAAATTTTGGGATTGCCCTCTCAGAAAATAAAATTTGCGTAATGCTGCTACTTGTAGCAGGATCTGGATTACCTATCTGCAAGCAAAGTAATAATATTCCATTACTCCATTCTTATCCGAGTATTGTAACCTATTAAACAAGACTATAAATACAGCCATCAAGAAAAATAGACCCAAGTAAAATGTTAAATAGCTCCAAAAATAAAGAAGAATGTTTCTGATTAATTTTCTTTGTCAAATATTACTCTAAATAGTATTGAAATTTGTCTCTTAATCAAAGAAGTCTAAAATGTGTGCAATTACACTTTAAAAAATTAGAACACAGTTTGCCCAGAAGATAAATAATTATGGTTCAATTTTATAAATGTATCTCCAGTTGTTAGAACATACTTTAAATGGGAGCAAGTATGTACCAATTAATTGTAACTTAGAAGATTATTCTTAGCTCATTGTAGAGCTTTGTTATTTGCTCTTGAAAAAAATCCCTATAAAGGCACAGCACGATTTTAATTAATTTTTTTCTAGCTGTTTAAATTTTCACTTTTTTCCCCAAAGTATTTAATTTTTAAACATGAACTCTGCTAGCCACATATTTCATTCTCAGAGTCATATCTCTTAAGCAAGAAAAATAAAGTCAAGTAAATTGAATCACTGTTCAAATAAAAGCCATTTAAAGTGATGCTTTCAAAAGTTAATCTTTATTTTTATTCTTCTGAAGTATCCATCAATCATGTTAGTTCTTTAAAAATGAAAGCATCCTTGAAGGCCCAGATGAGGTTTAATGTAACAAGGGGATACGTTCTGCAGTGTTACTTCCTAAGCAGTACTGAAACAATAGTTAATTTTATCCGCTTGATTCACTTAATACAGTGGGCTAATGTTCTATGTGCTGATCCAATGGCATGGAACTGCAATTTTGGAAAAACATTTTCCATTAAGCTATATAATTTAAAAAGACTACAGACTAGGGAGGTTTCGTATGTTTAGATAATGATGAAATACTGGCCCATAATGATTTCAGAAAAGAAGGAGCAAAAAAACTGTACAAATAGAGAAAATTCAATTAGAAAGCTCTCTGTTGAGGCAATAGTTAAAGAGAAATTACTTTGGGGATATTCACATTTTCATAAACAATTTTCATTTCCACAAAAAAGAACCCACTGTCTACAGTTCTGATTACAAAACTCTCAGAGGAGTAATTTGTAGCTTTTCATAGCTGTGAGCTTCGTAATTTCTAAAGGTAGCACTTTTAAAATCAATATTTGTTTTTATATCTTGGTTTGTGGGGTGTTGAATTTTTTTTTTTCTCACTGTCCTAATGACTTTTAGCTTATTCACAGAGACCTAAAATTTTCTCTGGAGTGACTGCAATGCTGAGAATATGATGCTCAAATTCAGTTGCAGTCACAGTAGAGCTTTTTTTAGCATGAAACCTGGTGACCAGACTGCAAGCATGGAATCAGAGCCATCACTTGTCTAAGTCCTTCCTCCTTCTCAGAGCATGCAACTGAGCCTGTGGTCACTGAGTGCACTGCTGCTTAAATCCCTTCAGACGTTAAGGGACATCCCTTAATATGGCCTAGCTGGGAAAGCATACAGAGTTTATATGTTTTGTTGCAAATTGAAAAAATGTAAACCTCATGAGTGAGGAATGCCAACTTTTCTGGGGTTCAGCAAATTGAAAAAATGTAAACCTCATGAGTGAGGAATGCCAACTTTTCTGGGGTTCAGCGTCTGCTTTGAGTTACCTCTTTTGCTGACCGTACCCAAAAACAGTGACGGTCCCTCCAGCATACACTTCCTTCCTACCTTAATTAATGGCACAGTCAGCCTAAAAATAATAGCCTTTTCCAGGTGCCTTATAGTTCCTTAGAGTATCTTGTCTGAACTGCATCTCTTGCAGTAAATGGAAGTATTTCTTCTGGCATGATAAAAATTATCACTTTCATATTATGTGCTGTGTATGTGTATGTGGCTGCACATTTATGTTACCGTAGCCTCTGAATCAAAGTTTTGACAGAGTTCCAGTTTTTGAGAAAATTTTGACTGTCATCTCTACTAATATAAGCCAACAGTGGTACCTGACTATGCGCTGCATTAGTCTTTCTCAATTTCTTCTGTTCAAACATAGAGTCTTAATTTTCTATAATAGCCTGTTATATTCAGTTTCTTTTGCATTTACTTTTTGAAAGAGGAACCAAACTGTTGAGACTCATTAATGTTTGAAATATCCCAAGGATGGTGATTATGTGGGACAGCTGAGGATGGGGGTGTTCTCACACTGTGATTTGGTGGTGGGAGAAAAGGAAACAAACAGATCTTGAGCCATGCCAGGATCTGCACTATAGCACCAATCTGCCCTGGCCAGATAGCAGAAGTTCATTGCAGAGGTGAGCCATTGCACCTCTAATTTTGCCGTAGAAGGCAATATTGCAAGTATGTGGTAAACATAATTAAATGTTTTGTATTACTACGAATTTTATAATAGGTTGCATTTATCTTACCTACTCTTTTAGCTTTTCTTTGGAGAGTTTGCTCCTGAATAAGTATTTGAGTGTGTCTATGTAAAATGCAAAATGCCTCAACAGTAATACAGACACCTGTGTGGAAAAATTATCCAAGAAACAGCTCTATCTTCAGCTTTGTCCACTCTGCATAAGTAAAATTCATGTGGCAGTCTGCATCTGAACCTGCAGATGCGCCTGAAGATCTGATGACCGCTTGCCAGAGAACAAGAATAAAGCCTCAGAGCGTAGCTTCTGTGAAAAAGCAAGGCAGAAAAACAGTAGGCATTAATTGCCTGAAGGTCTTCAGCCAGGAGAAGGGGGTCCACTTGTTCTTTCCACATTTGCTCTTATTTTGCTTCATATTCTTTTTATTCTTTTTCTCAAGTAAGGTCATAGCTGTTTAGCTGTTGGGACTGGTTAACTCCTTAGAGGCAACAACAGTCTTCATCCCTTCACAGTCACGAATATATGACCTCCTGCCTCCAGAAGTGATGAGCATCCAAAGCTTCAAAATGTTAAAAACAAGGTTGTTTTCCATGGATTCAAGTGTGATCAGAAGGATCAGCTGAAACATTTACAAAAGCACCATTAAAGAGGGCTGACAATAGAAAGTTTCAGTTTAAAGATTTTTTTCTTGAGGGCAAGTAGACGAGAGTTAAAGAACTTTTTTGGTTATTGAGTAATGTGATGTAGTCTGTGGTGTGAGACATATTGGTTTAATCTTTAAACTGTGATGAAACCTTCTTTCTGTGCTGTGTAAGATTTGACATGAAATTTTACAGTGGAAATTTCATTCTCTATCTGACTGTATTAGTGCCCAGACGATGACAGCAGTGTTTTGTGCTTCTAGATTCTCTATGAGGTCTTGCATGTGAAGTTCTAGAAGTGATTCAAGCCAGCCATTAGTAACTAGAGAATGGTATTTTGGTACAATTTTTACCAGCAATAGGAGGGTGCATTTTCTTCAAATGACATACTTCTCTGAGAAAGGGTTAGCTTTACCTGTAGGAACATCCTTCAGCTGGCAATGGTTTTAACTTCTATGCTTATATAGGAAATATGAGCAGAATAGAAAGTTGAAAGCTCAGCTGAGATCTTGTTAGAAGAAAATGGTACAAATGCACATCCTATGCAAGTACTGAATTTGGCTTCAAGAGGCTGTTTCGTTGAAATGTAGTCTGAGTTTATAGTATTGGAGTAGGATATAGTTTTGCAACCATTCTATAGCATAGTCATTTTTGTATTAGTATTAATACGCTGAGTAAATGACCAGATCTCTATGTCTCTTTACTCCTGAAAACATCGTTTTTCGATGTAATTTTTTTCTTGTATGTGACTGTATGAGGATGGGGCACTTCGCAGCACAAACAATGAGAGCTGATCAGCTCTCATTTTAAAACCTCAGTAGTAAGGAAAGAAGGAGGAGTTTTGGCACAGAGCCCAGCAGCAGGCTGATAAGATCCCATATTAATTTGCAGAGCTTATGTTACCTGTCCTGCAGGTTACATGATACATTCATCACATGTTGATGAACTGGACAGTCATGATTTATATTCTTCTGTCACTATGACAGAGTTATGAAAGGAATGGCAAACATGCATTACGTATTAGAAAATCTATCAGGATGTCTGGGAAAGTTTTTGTGGATTTAGGAGATGTAAATGTAGGTTTGCACAAAAACAGTTGCAATTGGATTCTCCTAAAAGTGGTGATGTTCTTCCTTAGTTTCCAATATCAGGAGGCTGCTTATTTATCAGAGTGCGATTACTGATTTCTTTTTCAGAATCCCACTTAATGTGAGAGACATTGTCTACTGTACAGGAGTTTCACTGATGGATGAAGATGTATGGGAGTTCATTTGGATGAAATTTCATTCTACATTAGCAGTGTCTGAGAAGAAAATATTATTAGAAGCCTTAACTTGCAGTGATGACAGAAACTTGCTTAACAGGTACAAAAAATTACGTACAGATTTCTATTTAAATTGTTTCATGGTATTTTATTAATAAACATGAAGAATAATGCATTATTTTATTTCTGAATTGTCGTAGGCTCATTAGCAATGTTTTAAATCTTATAATAATTTTTTTCTTTTTATTGGCATACTCTTTGTAAATGTATTGATCAGTCTGATCTTATTGACTTCGTAAAAATATACACGAAAGGTTCCACTCAACTTTTACTGAAATGTTTTGAATCCCTCCAATTATGCTACCTTTAGAAGTACCAGCATACAGTACCAGAACTAAAGATTCTTCAGATTCATAGATGTGTCTGGACTTAAGAAATAAACCATAAAACTTACTTGCAGACTTAAATCATTTGGCAGTGGCTATTTTTTTTAAGAGTTTTTAGATGTGCTGTTGTTAGAGTATGTGTTGACCAAACTAAATAGGATTTTTTTTTCCTTTTTTCTCCTACCAGACTTTTGAATTTGTCTCTCAACTCAGAAGTTGTCCTGGATCAGGATGCAATTGATGTGATAATCCATGTAGCTCGAAACCCACATGGAAGAGATCTTGCTTGGAAGTTTTTCAGAGAAAAATGGAAAATATTAAATGCCAGGTAAAGATAAAAAGTATATGAAATTTATGTTCGTTTTCTTGTTTTTTGTGTATTTCGTGTAAGTATTGTACGTGTATGTATTTATGTATGTTCCTGAACCAAATTCTTTTTTTTTTCTATGTAATTTTTTCTAGATATGTATCTAAATATGAAATACATGTAAGTCACAAATACATTTATTCTTATCACACTTAGAAACATTTCTCCCTTAATGATCATCTGTATGTGTATCTATTACTTTATTGTGTCTGCGCTTAAGATAATGAATTCTGCCTGCGTGTCAAATGCTGCAATTTTACTTCTACGTAGATAAAAAAGCAGTAGTTCCCAAAGGAATTTAGCTGGTTTTAAGTCTGATATAAAAAAAATCGTTCGAAGCACAGTAGTTCAACTACCATTGAGAGCATGGAGGGTAGGGAACAAAGCCAAACTCTTTTTGAAAATTTCTGCTTTCAAAAGGATTTCTGATGCTTTCCTTCCGTGCTGTGTTTCAGTTGAGTTCTAAGTAACTGAAGAGCATCATTTGGAATTAAATATAAATGAACAGGAAGAAGATGGGTTTGCTCCTTACACCATGAACACTGTGAATCCTTTGAACACTTGCAACATACTCCTACTCAGATGAATAGTCAACGTTTGAAAATCATTTTTTGATGAAGATTTTGATATTAATTCAATGAATGAGAAGTTTCTTTAGTTATTTATGAACAGCCAGATGGTCTGAAAGATTTCACAGCACCACAACTCATACTGACAGATTAGAAAGGCCCATAGCTCAGATGAAGTTCAAGTTCTCAAAAGCAGATGTCCAAGAAATTAGGACCTCAGGCTAGGCCACCCTCATGGTTTTGGTAGATATGACAGACGAAGTAGGAGAACTGTTCCATTCTGGACCTGTGGGAAGCCTTCTATTGTACTACAGAGTATTTTAAATGATGCATTTAAAATGTGTTTTTTAATTAACTAAATCTTTCTCCTTACTAACTACATGCACAAACTTGCAATGTTTCGCATCATCAAAAGAAGAGTTAAGGAAACTCGGAGACTATGTGACGTAGCCGTCAATTAACCCGACTTATCCCGGGGCCTCGACCGCCCGGGGGAGAGAGAGACATGGTCATGGATGCCATGAAATCTTCTCTCAATTTATTGCTGCGTCACACACCTTATATACCATCCTAATTCCCGCGCAGACGCGTACACCCGCTACGAAAACCCGATGCATGCGAGAACACCTAACCACACACCTACCTAAACCCCCGCCCACTATCTCAACTATTCCAGAACACTCCATCTACAGAAAGCTACTCTCTATGCACTCATTAATCCTTACATAGGCAACTAAGTACCCCAACAACTATGCAACTTCCCTAAAAATTCAAAAACTTGTTCATGCTGTTTTGGATAATATTTCATAGTATATTTTATAGGTTTTGGAGGAAGTTTGGCTAGGAAAGCAGGTTTGAGCTGAAATTCGGTTTTGGGAGTTTACATTGCAGGAGTATATTTTGTGAAAGCTGTAAGACTACTGAAGAGTTTAAAAATTAGTAGTCCTAGAATCATAGAATCACTCAGGTTGGAAAAGACCTTAAGATCATCGAGTCCAACCACAGCCTAGCCATACCACCCTAACTATGCCACCCTAACTAACAACCCTCTGCACTGGTAGTCCTCCACTGCTGGTATGATTATTCTAGAGCTGGACTTTTACTCCGAAAGTTCATGGCAAAACCATTATTATTACACAACCCGGTGCAACTTATGCTCTTGTAGCAGTATGTATTTTTTTCTTCCTTCAGGGATTTATATAGGGATTTATGGCTAAACTATTTGGGCTTAAATTTCTCAAAATCTGTATTGGGTATGTTCATCTGTCAGCCTGGCTAACAGCTGTGGTATTAGGTGTGGTCAGAGTTAGACAATGTAGACAAATGGACAAGATTTAGAAAACAAAGTTCAATGCCAGATTTTCTTTTAGTGTGTTTTAATTTTTGATTGCTTAACTGTGCTTAAAATTGTAATTTTATTTATCTCTCTTGGTATGCATCACTGTTATCTGAGCTCATAGTAATCAGCAAGGCCTCATTGAAAACCTGCTAATGTATGTCCTTTTTTTTTTTTTTTTTTTTTTTAATAATGAGAAAATAATGGAGTCTATCTCTTTGCCCAACACTGACTTTGTATTTCATACAGAGTTTGATCTCCACACACAGTTCAGAGTCAACAAAAGGATTGTAGCAGTTGCCATTCGCCCTGTGCATTTTTTCTGAAAGGGACATCCGTTGGAGTTGGTGTAATTGCCAAAGGATTCAGTGCAGTGGAGTGAAATGCTTCATACAAGCTGTACTTACACAGTGTTTATTGAAAATAATTTCAATTTGTAATTACAGATTAAAATCTTCTACGAGAATATTTCAGAGTGAGGAATTGTTCTAACACTTTATTCCTTAAAATATCCAGTGAAACACATAATAAAATGCAGAATTAGGCTTCTGATTTAAGCTTGCTACGTTACTACATTTATAAAATGCAAGATTTATTGCTGAATTATAGCTCAAGTATACACTGTCTCAAGACATTTTTTTTTCTACCATTATAATTAATCATTTAATTTTATGTAAAACTATAATACTCTGTAATAAACATTAATTTAATAATGTGATATCTCTATGGTATTTTCCATTGAATTTACTAGAGAAGGTGTTGATGTATGAGATAATAAGAAATAGCTGAGGGCAATAGAATTATGCTATAATGATATTTCCTCTAACTTTAAAACACCGCATATCAAAGAATCGGAATGACAGCCAGATATTGTCGTCCCTTCTTATTTATACATTATGCTTGTATTCACATTGCACAGACGATATCAATAATGTCTGAAGTCTTTAAAAGCGGTCGTGTTGCTTTTACATAGGCTACTTACAGATTAAGGTGCCCAGTAAGTCTTTG
The DNA here is from genome assembly GCA_030625065.1 of Alectoris magna. Lineage (NCBI taxonomy): Eukaryota > Metazoa > Chordata > Aves > Galliformes > Phasianidae > Alectoris > Alectoris magna. The sequence continues at coordinate 161,516,755 of CM060560.1, read as the reverse complement.
TGAGAAGTCAGTGGGAGTAAGATTGTAAGAATTTAAAATATTCTGAAAAAGAGAATTGAAAACATTATGCTCAAATTCCTATTAGCTGAGCATGCAATACTTGGACGCACGCACGTAGTGTGTGTGTGAAAATTTACTTTCAGCCACCTATAGGAATTCCTCCATTCCTTCATGCCAAGTGCTGAGTCATTTCTCAATTTTGGGAAATATGTCAATAACTGGGAAGCCATTTACATCTGTCCAAAGTGTATGGAATATGCTGCCTCTCAGTTTTAGTTCACACAAATGCAGGGCCTGTACAACTGCAAGGAATCAGAGGATCACTTCTGCAGAAGTAAAGGAGCAGGTGGAGAGCCCCTGACTCGGGAGATTAAATGTATAACGTTTTGCTTCTACAGTGCTGCTGTTTTTTTCCGTGAAGAGTAGAAAGACTGATATTTGCAAGATTTCTCACATACATGTGTGTATTTTTATGTTTCACACTTGCAAGATGCCATTTTAGGCTGTAGCTTTACTGTAGTTTTTGCCATTAGAGCCCATTTTATAATTGCTATTAGTGACTGACTTTAGAGCAAATATACATAATGGTTAGTAACCAGTGCAGTTCTACATGAAGTTATAGTTTTCAGTGGAAGGAATTTTGCTACTTCTTGTTCACACTGTGGATTCAGTACAGAATTGAAGAAAAATAAAAACCCTCCAATGGTTTTTATGAGGTTATTTCTGTAAAGTAGATTGGTAACCTTGTCAAAAAAACTCCATCAAGAGGAGGTTCCAATTTTCCAAACAGTCGATTATGATTCTAAACTGAGAACGTAATAAGAAAGGTCTTTGTTAGAGAGCCTAAACATGCCTAAAGGACCATGAAATCCATACTTCCCATAAGAGGTGTTTGCCTCTGGATGACTCTACACACCAGTGTGGCTGAGGTTTTGGAAAGAGGCATGTACTTTCTGAAATACCCATGAATAATTCAATTATTAGTGGTCATAGAATAGGATTTTTGATCCCTGTAGCAGTTTCCCTTCTCACAAGCTCAAGCTAGAGAGCAACACAGTATATATCTTCCCCAAAACAGAAATTTCTCAAAATACAGCGTTTCCCTTCTCTCTCCCTCTCTTATTCCTCTCCCCATGCCTGTCTCTCACCCTTTTGCTCTTCCCTTTTGGAAGGACTGTCTGGCTTACAGTACCTAGGTATGTAAGAGTAATTAATTTCGGGCTAATAGAAGCAGAACAGAAAGCCGTGACTGTGCTAGTTCATTTCATTTTGAACTCTCAATTCCCCTTCTCAGTCATTTTGTAAAAGCAGGGTGTGAACTGAATTATTCCCTCAGATAAACTTAATTGCAGTGAGGTCTATTGGCATTATTTCTGCATGTCTGACATGAGAGCTGAATTCCGTATCTTCAAAACAGTCATGTTCAAATTAGCTACATATTTCTTTGGATATATGTGCAGATAAAGATAAAGATAACTATTTGTGAAGTGCTTCTTGCTGTGCTGAATGACAGCTAACTTGAAAAGAATTGCTTTTGGTTTACAATGAAATTGCGTTCACAGTACTGAAGACATTAGGGGAAAAAAAAACACAACCCACAGACTATTCCAACTTGTGATGCAAAACTTCAGGTGTAATATTCGAGTTGCTTTGTTTGAGGAGCTGAAAAACGTTTGTGGAGAACAAGATGGAAGAATAGCATTTAAATGGCCAGTTTCAGAGCAGCTGCCCACAGAATGCCATTGCTGATTGTAACTGAACATCCTACCCAGTTACAAATCAGCTTCTAAATATTCCTTGCCCAAACTTTTGAATTTTCATTGACAAGTTGGTTCTTTGAAGATGTTACATGATAGCCCAGGGGATTATTTTAGCACTATTATTTTCTGTTAACATTGTTTATTTTAATTATCTGGTACTGGAACAAGAGGATTTGATTCAGTTCTCTTATCCAGTGGCTATTTGTAATGCAGATGAGGTGGATAAATGGAAGATAGCTGCAGCACTTCAAAAAGTCTTTTGTGATGTTAGAGCTAGGAGGACTTCTCAGGATGTTTCTCCATAGATGCTGCTCTTCTTTTTTAATAGCGCTTGTTTTTTGAGCTGCTCAGCGTCATGACCTGAAAGCTATTTGTTAAACATGGGATGTTCTTGCAGTTTGGACCTCTCCCTCCTTTGGAAATCTCATCTGTGACTGAGGTTAAGCCCATTCTGCTTAGTCGTGGCTGGCTAAAAGTTATCTACTATTGTCTTGGATCTCCAGAATTGATCCCACGTCTTCTCCCTTGCATAACAGAAGATTACTTTCTCATTTTTGTCTGGCCTGGCTCTTGCACTGACTTTGTGCATCTTCTTTGCCCTTGCAGGTATGGAGAAGCGTTATTTATGAATTCGAAGCTTATCAGTGGAGTCACAGAGTTCCTCAATACTGAAGAAGAACTAAGAGAGGTAATTTTTGAATAACTTCCAGACCATGAGGCTGTTTTTATTTTCAGGATGAAGCAGGGCAGGAGCAACAATGTGTCAGCAGCTGCTAAGGTCAGAGAAGCTGAAAAAAAAAATGTGAAGGATCATCTTTTTCACTTTTTAACCCATAGAAAAGTTGTTGAAAATTAGATTCAAATACACAAGCTGAATTTGGCATCAACGAAACAAAAATTTACTAATTGTGAATGACAGTGGCTAAACCTACTTAGTTTTATACAAGTCAGTATAACTGGCAATCTACTGTGCAGATCAGCCTTGCAGCTCTCACTTAAAAAGAACAGTAATTCAAAGCACACCAGTGCCATCAGCTATAATAGCCCAGAGGCTAGGGCTATAATTTGAGTATACATGAGAACAGAGCAGAGGCCTTTTCACTTTGTTGAGAAAAGATCAAAGTTTTATCATAAGGGAAAGAATCTGTTTCAGGCATTCATCAAATGCATACCTACTTGCTTTGTTGCTGTTCTCTTCCCACTGTAACCAGCCGCTTCTTTTCTAAACAACCACCTTGTATTATATCATCAAAAGGATTCTGCAAATCAATTTGGTAAATAAACTCTTGAAGAAAATTTGGCATAAAGTTTGGTTAAAGCAAAGGACATCAAGGCTGCATTCTGCTGACATTAAACCTGAATTAGAGTCTTTTACAGTGCTTCCAGATAAGTTTCCTGGGTAAAAATTAAAGTTCAGAGCAGACCAGCTGTCTGTGCAATGCAGCAACTGGGCTACAGGAGAGAATGAGGAAATGGTATTAATGTGATCCAACACTGACATGTCAATACCTTCCAGTGCAATTTGAGGTGTTTACTTCATATATAAATGACAATCTGCTGTCTTATTACATTTCCTATTAAATCCTTCTAGGTGATAGTATGTATACTTCTATAGTGATTATGCAGATTTGTCCTAAATGCCTGACTTGTTTATGTGAACTGAAAATACTTACTTTCTTTAGTCCTTGCAAATTTAACCTGATAAATTGTATTTCCAGCTAAAGAACTTTATAAAGAGTTATGAGGAGGGAGCTGCTGCCTCTTTCTCTCGTGCTGTGGAAACAGTGGAAGCCAATGTGCGGTGGCAAAGACTTTACAAGGAAGAACTATTCCAGTGGTTAAGAAAATCCTTGACACACTAACTTGTCTTTCCAGCTGAACTTTTAACCAGAAGCACTACAAAAGGAAATGAAGTTTAAGAATTGTTCAGCATTAAAATCACGAAGACAAGATCAAATTGCAGGGAGTTTTCTTTTTCCTTTTTCTTAATAATGGGTTGTTTTTTTTTTTACACTGGGCTGTTGTGAAATTGTCAAGAAGCTTTTCAGAAGAGAAGGTCATGAATTCGTGTGAAATCTTATCCTCAGTGTACACAACCAAACATGATATTAAGTGGTGCATGTAAATGTTGAAGAAAAACTAGCAAACAAAAAACCCTTTGAAGACTATTTTGTGCATGCTTGTACCGTCTCTGCCTGTATTCTAGCATGCTTATGTATAACAGCCACATTTTGTATGTGAATTCCAGTTACATCAAAGATGGGCATTATACAAAGCACAAAGACTTCTCTACGACAATCAGTGTTGCAATGAACAAAAGGGAAGGAAAGAAGAAGAAATGCAGGATTCCAACTTAGGGCAGCGTGAGATATAAATTCAGCTTTCCCACTAGCTGCCAATTAGTCCACCATTTAGACTGTCTTTTGATTGTCACAAAGGTGCCAGCTCATTTTTTGAGTTGTGAGTTGTTGTAGCTGCAGTTTCCATATTCTCATGTTTAAATTAGCATCTTGGAGGGGAAGAGAGAGAGAAAATGAGAAAGAAGGACATTGTTCATGCACTATAATTATAAATTTATTCACTGCTGATCAGTGAAACCATGTAACTTTAGCTGTGAATATAGTCAGTGTCTATGAGGAGAACTTTACATTGATTTTATAGAATCCATTAATCACTTCTTCTGAGCAAATTTACAAGGCAGTGATATTCATGATGGGTCACCTAACCTGTGCAGTAATAACTTACTTATGCAGCTGATAATGCACAAATGTTATAAATAGACATAGGATTTCACAGAATCACACAGAATCACAGAATTATCGAGGTTGGAAAAGACCTAGAAGATCATCCAGTCCAACCATTACCAATACTTCCCAGCTAAATCATACCCCTCAACGCAACATCCAAACGTTTCTTGAACACTCCCATGGTCGGTGACTCCACCACCTCCCTGGGCAGTGCATTCCAATGCCTGACTACCCTTTCCGAGTAGTAATACTTCCTAATGTCCAGCCTGAACCTCCCCTGGCGCAGCTTGAAACCATTCCCTCTAGTTCTATCACTGATTACACGAGAGAAGAGGCCGACCCCCAGCTCACCACAACCTCCCTTCAGGAAGTTATAGAGAGCTATAAGGTCTCCCCTGAGCCTCCTCTTCTCCAGGCTGAACAATCCCGGCTCCCTCAACCGCTCCTCATAAGGCCTGTGCTCCAGACCCCTCACCAGATTTGTAGCCCTCCTCTGAACACAATTAAACAATTGAACAATTTAAATGGGAATTAGGAAAAAGAGGAGAATATCTTCCATTCAAAGACACAAAATTAACCAACAGCTGTCTCACATGCAGTAGACCAACCTTGGTAGTGATTTACTATGACAGACAAATCATATTCACCATGTGGGCAGTGTCTTTGCAAATATGGATTGTGCCATTTATGCCAATTTAGAAAACTGAAATATGGAGAAAGAAATGTGTGTGTGTGTATGTATTTGTATAGGATAATACCACGAACACTGTTTTTCTCTTTCCTTGTATTTCACATAGAAGTGTTCTAAATGAGTAATACTTTTCTTACTCGCTTGGTTTTTTTTTTTTTTTTTTTCTTTCTTAGTTTTTAATCTGAGTGATCAGTGATGCAATGGAAATTTTTAGTTGTGCAATGCCCATCTGCACCATTGGTGCCATTTGATGAAGATAAGATTGATTCATCTTAGGGTCAAACGCTCTCCTCTCCATGATGGAGGAAGATAAACAAAAAATAATAAAACTACCGAGTCTACAGGAGGCACATTGCAGCAGTTTCAGAGGGTGATTATAGATGTATAAAAATGTTTCTTTATCCCAGTCCAGTCCATCTCAAACGTCCGATCACATCATTGCCTGTACACTGGAAACATGTGGTCATACAAATTAGAGGATACACATTTTATCTTTCTATTTCCTTCACAGGGCATGGAAATTACCAAAATGCTTTACACGATCAGTTTCTTATCTCTAGTGAGCTGTTTGTGAATTGAAATATTAGTGCAAAAAAAGAAGCAAAACCCAGCATCTTCAGTTATTATCAGAGTTGTGTGGAGACAGTATTGATTTCTGGGCTCTCATTCCCATGCCGCTCTCTCCCTCAAGAACTGCTAAATATCTCATGACTAAGCTGTCCTACCACTGTCATGGGCACCCACTTTGAGCCTCTTTTTTTGTGTCAGTGTGCAGAGGGTACTGTTTGTGGACTAAGTGCATGAAATGCTTCAGTGGTCATCTGCTCCAGGGTATGTCAGCTTGACCACGTATAACCAAAAGAAGGGGTAATCCTGTGCTCTTGTACTGTTAACTCTTTGCCTTATAGTAATCCCTAAACCTCTGTGCTGTGTTACAGCACTAGTGAACCTAGTGCCCAGCGATATTATCGTGTCCATGTTGAATGAAATCCTCCTCCTCTGTATTTTACCTACCTCACAGGGACGTTGTGAGGCTTGACTAGATGCTAACAAAGCACTTGAATATCCTCTAAAAAAAGGCATTTAAAAGTGCGGAGTATTATTTTATGTGGTTGACCAAACTCAGCCTCAGTGCCACTGTGTAGCTGTCACATTTTTAATTTCTATTGAATTAAATCATATGTAGTTTTGTTATTATAAAAAAGCAAGCCAAATATTCTTTATATTTGTAATGAAGCCAAAGTTATAATATGCAAAGAGTGCGCAGAAAGCCAAGCACTCAAACATGAATTACTTTGGGGATTTCAGAGAAAAGAAAGGTGAATAATGGCTTGCCCATTTCAAATTCTGTTCAAAATTGTCTTTGATGACTTCTGTTTTTCATCACCACAGACTAAGCCACATACCTCCAGGCTGCACATAGAAGTTTTGGGCCTTTCCACTGATAAAGGGCAAACTACCAATGTGTTTCGAAGTTGAAAATTCGATTCAGCCTGTGTATTCTGCACAGTGCGCAGAAATTTCTATTGTCATTCATTAGAATTAAAGTTCTAGCACATTTATCTGGTTTTGGATGCATATTAATATTGTAGTGGCCTTGAGCAACTGGTCTGCCACAAATTTTAAGTCCTACATGTATCTATTATACATACCTATTGATGTATTGCTTATAATTTTTGTATTATAATGATGTTTGTATTACTGCTCTAATTAAGGTTGACTTAGTCTCTCCATTGTAATTCTCTATTCTTTTTATTTTTATATTTTTAATTTATGCTGTTTCACACTGAATCAGGATGAAATTTAAATGGACTAAATCCAACAAAATTATAGCTGTTTTTTACAATATTCAATCCCCCTGCATTTAATTACATGTCTTAAGACTTTTTTTTGTAAGAAGTCCCACACAGCTATGTGTTAAAAGGATAGTTGATACCTTGTGGGAAACTCTAATATTCTTCTTAAAAATATGTATCTATATATCTGATTGATATTTTTTTTTTCTTTACAAGCCCTTTCTTCCTTTGTCCTCATTTAAAGATGGACACATTTGCATAATTTGGATTAGGATTAGTAAACCAAATACCCCAAACTCTTTCACATTTTCAAATACAGTATTTAAATTTGTTCTTTTTAGTGAGAGGAGATGCTACAAAATATGAAACCAGTGTGGATGTGACCCTTATTCAAGCTTAGAAGTCATTTCATAGAGATTTGATGAGGCCTTTGCATGACTTGGGATTCCTTGCACTTACTTATTAATTCCTACGGCTTACTAAATCATATAGGAAGGCATAAGAACAGACACAATTTTATGCTGTCATAATAATATGGCAACCTATTGTACTTTTATAACACTGTCCACTACAAAAATTCTCAACCTATTACTTTGTAGCTGGTAGAAATAATATTCTTATATCCTCTGCTGACAGCTATTAAAATGATAGTTGCTGCTAATTGTGACTAGAGCAGAACAATGAGGGAGCTTGCTTCTGAAATGAAATGTCACTTCTACCATTACTGAGAGTACTTTGAACATTAAGTTTGACTTAAGTTTGATGGAAAAATTTCGTATGCCATTAAGTTCTTTCAAATTTGTGACCTTTGATGATCTTTTCAGTGAATATAGCAAGAATTCTGATACCATGATGGGATCTGCAGGTGAATTTTATGTAGCTTTTTGGCTGTTGTGGATATTTCATTGGGCTTTAGAGTGTCAAAGGAAATAGCACCACTCGTGCAGAGAGGAGTTTGCACAGCAAGGATCATGAACCATAGAGCTAGACCTACATATAAATAGCAAACAACGAAAGAAGAAAATGTCATGTGTATGTACATGTATGTGTGTGAAAAGTCCTCTGTAGAGATATTTTTCCCATAAAATGTTAGTCAGTCTGATTCTTTGGATAGAATAGAGAGGGTATCTGATGAGGAGGGTGGCTTTGTTTAAGTACTTGTGTAATAAGGTCTTTGTTTTCCACATGACCATAGTCAATACTGCAGTCAGTGAAAACAGACTTCGTGTCAAATGTGAAACTTTATCTTTGAGGGAAAGCAATGTGGCTTTGGAAAATGTTTATGTATATAATCAGTTTACTGCCACTTCTGATACGAGTACTCAGCATATCAGGCCACCTGTCCTAAAGCAGGGCTTACAGCCGCAGTGTCAGTGTGAGTACAAAGGAGTAAAAGCACTGTCCTGCTGCTAAGCAGCCTGAATGCAGGCTGTTCTCCCAGCCTTAGGTGAAGCAGCCTGAAAACTGCCGGCTGTATCGTCCACTGCCCGTGAGCCTGCCTGCATCAGGAGGGCAGCTGGAGCGCAAAGAATCTCCATCCAAGTTTCTGTCAGCTGGATGGCAGGGACAGAAGGTCCCTGCTGGCTGTGGGTTGTGGATGGTCTTTGGAGATGATTAGCATCATTGCCTTGTGTGACCTGGGAAACAGGTCCAGCTAGTGAGACTGCATTGAGTGGAAAAATCCAAATTCCTGCACTGCAGCCACCGTAACTGGAAACTGTTGACCAAAATCTTTGTAAAGATCTCAAATGTTGTAATGTCTGTTGTTGAGAAATCATTTCAAACAGTCAAAAATACATTAAATTTTCAAATATGTATAAGAATGCAGACAATCCATACGAAATTTTTTGTTAATATTGAGAATGTGCCACGAGTTCAGCCTGTTTTCTAACATAGGATTTGGAAGGATGTCTCTACAAATTCTTTGTGCTAGTAGTAGTACTTACTGTACTAATACCACCAAAAAAATTCAGGTGTCTGTACAAACCTGTGTGGCACTGGTGTCTGTGCAGTTCCCTTTTTACATGTAAAACTGTAAAAAATGAGCCATTTTGTTTTTCATGCAACTATGGGAGCTTCTGCCTATCTCCAGACCAATACTGAAATCCAATAAAACCACCTTGACTTGAGCAAGCAGTCCCTGCTGACGTGAGGAATTTATTTTTCAAAGAGAAGGAAGGAAAGGACTGCTGTGCGTGAGGATTTTTTACTGAAGGAAGGCCATATGCCCTGGTGGAGCAGAATTTTAATGTCAAGTGTATTTTGAAGAATCTGGTGGAACTGAAGTCCATCTTGTGTCTTCTTGCTGGCAGTGGAGGGCAGCTTCACCTCAGAATACCCTACGTTGTAACCCAGTTGAGGTCGGCTTGTTTAAAATGCTTTCTATGTGGAATCGTTTCAGGGAAACTTTGTGTTTAAGGAGAACCACCCACATGCACAAGTGCTGTGGATTCAGAGCTGGTGTCCTTTCTTAAAAAACAGCAGATATATTTTGCTGATTTGTACTGAGTGATCAAGCGTGGAGTGGTAAAGAAGTATTGCTGAATACTTTGCTTGTTTTATGTACACTGTTTATCACAGAGTGATGTTGGTGAAGAGCATGCAGATGGGCAGCACTGTAAGAGAGTATGGGGTGCAGCAGGGGCTGTGAGCCAGAAGGCCCCACCGTTTCCTGCTTAGCATCATGTGGGTTTGCCCAATAAGGATGTCCCTGGTACAGTGGAGGAGGCCAAGAACTGAGATGCAGTCTCTGTTCTGCGCAATCCATTTTGATGCAGCTGATTTGTTCATCTCTGTAATTTCAAAGTGAAGTCTCGCTGAACTGCTGGCACACATGTGGCCACGGCTCCTCAGACAGCGCAGAGTGAGATAGATCCCTTGAAGTGACTGATGTGAACTGCAGCTGAGGATCTAACCTGTTGCTGTCAGAGCAGCCCTGAGGTGCCTGCTGGGCTGGTGTACAGACTGGTTCACATGTTTGTATGTAAGTTTCAGTAGCACATATTTGATGACAGATTTTTTTTTGTTTTTCTTTTTTTTTTTTTTTTTTTTTGTTAGAGTAATACTTTGTGATTGATTCCAGTGTGATAAAGCTTTGTAATAATATGTTTGGAGAACTGCAGAATACTGTATTGTGAAGAGTGGGGGTATGACCCTCTCTTTCCTGCAAACAGTAGATTTCAGCAACGATGAAGTTCCCTGGACATTCCGTGGAAAAGTAATCCGAGCAGTTCCTAATGGAAATATCATTGTAATTACTGTATAACTACCCTGTACAAAGACAGCTTTATTATATGTGTAAATGTAATTTTGCTATGTTGTTTTTATGTTCAAGGGACAATAGACTTTGGTGTGGATGAGACATACAGCCTTATAAAAACAGAGATTGCAGTTCCTGTCTGATGTTTTACTAAAAGGTGTTTGTTTGCTCTATTTTTGCAGAAGATAATCATATACATAAACTGTTTCCCTGAAAAGTAATGATCTATTCCACTACATGCACTTCAATGACATAATGGGCTATAATATTGAAAATAAAGGCTTGATAATAAATTGCATTTTTTTCCCGAGAGACTCCACACATAAGATCTTTTGGCACCTTAAGAAGAAAGAAAAAGTCCGGCAGCTATTAATGCTGGTTATAATGGATGAATCCCTCTATTAATTCTGTCTCAGCCTTAGATTAATTCTGAATACTGTAATTAGAAGAACATATTTTTCCATCACTTCTCAAATCTGTACTCTTACGGAATTCAGTTCTTTGTCAAATAAGAGGTGGAGCTCGCTCAGCTGAGATACAATTCACTGATGGTTTCACACAAATAAGTGTTTGCAAGATTAGAATGCCATTTTCATTTATAGGAAGCACAGATTATTGCATTACGTCAGTTTTCTCTCTGTGTACCAGCTATACATGCATGTATAGCTTCTAATTCTGGATCATTTGCTTTGACAAAGCTTTCATTGCTTATTCATACTTAGACCTCTCACTCAAAAGTTTCAGCTCAGCAAAGCAGTTGACCACAGCTCAGCCATGTATGTAGGCAGGTAGGCAGTCCCCCTGATTTCTGTGAAGTTGTGTGGTTCAAATTAAGTAGAGTTGGCAAGGGACATAGTCGCTGGTTTCAAGCACGGAATATAGTGATGTGGTTTTGCTCAGTTCAGAGTCGCTAGTTTCTTTTTATCCAGCCAAATGCTCTTTTTGTCTTTTCCTTTTTATAGGAAAACATATTTTGCATATAAAGAGAAGACATTAATTGATTCTCAGTTATCTAAAAATGCCAATTTTAATAGGGATCATCATTTACTGTTTGAAACATCCTAGGATTTGGGTATATGAACAAAATTATTCTTACAGTGTTAGTTAATGAATATACAACACTGATCAGCAAATTAAACCACTAACAAGATAAGATATATGAATTTATGTTCCGGTTTACCAGAAAAGTGTTTTTCTATGATATGCCTTCAGAAATGACTCCATAAATATGAGCCCAGAATGTGTTCAACATAAAATTTTATTCTACACCAAGAACTGACTAAATGGATTTTTTTTTTTTTAAATGAGAAGCTTTATCTTCTGTATTTTAAGCAGAACAAATTTGAATTTTGTCTCTGATAATAAAATTTTGTACAGTAATGTGTAATTCATCACTGTCTTAATTTTCTGACGTGGAGACACAGCTAAGATAAATAATACCCAGCCTTTTGATTATGTTCCCATTTCAGTTGAGATAACAGTTTAATAATGCTGAATAGATATACCGAGGTTTTACAAAGAAAAACATGCAAGAAAATGTATTTTTTTGACAAGAGGAATTTTTCAAAGCATTAAAATGCTGAGACTAGTAAAAAGCAGAGATCCTGAGAAAACACAAAATTTGGGCTTGGAAATATTCTTAAGCTGAGACTGGAATAGAGAACAGTGCCTGTCTTTTGTGGTTTTCTAATTATGTAAATTTTGAATAAGCAAAAAGATCTCTTCATTGCTAAGAGTGATTTCAACTGGAATGCAAATCAAATGATTTTTTAATAGAGTGCTTGAATTCAGGCTATTATTTTCCTTTTTTGAAGAACACTTTTCAGTTACAATGAGATATGAAGTATGTGCAATTATTTACCCATTGGATAAAATCATGTTCTCACTGAAGTCAGTTGGAGCTTTGACATTGACATCACTAGCAGTAAAAGCCAACCCTGTATTTTTCAGAATACACCTTTCAAGAACAGAATGTCTTTTTTCTTTAACAATAAAGATGTTTTCTTCTGTATTTGCACACCTTAGTGCGCTGAAAAAAAAAAGAAAGGAATCTCTATGGTCCTGATTATGCAAAGCACAACAGGAGCTTTGAGCGTGGGTAAGCAGAGCTGGGTACTACCTGAGCATGTAGCATCCTACCCATAGAGCACCTCACAGGGTTACGGTGGGGCTAGAATTGGGACCTTCCTATGTGCACCTGTCTTTGAACTATGGAAATGTATCCTTCATATCTTTTCTCCTGGCTTCAGTTTTGACACAGAAATACAGGACGCCCGAAGAGGTGGCTTGGGGGCTGATATGGAGGCTTGACATTAAGATGGGATCCTGGTATGTTGAATGAACAGTGATAGGCTAGGGCGTACTGCCTCCGAAATGGGCCTCCTCCTTCCCTTCTCTACTACATAGACCTCTCTGAGCGAGTTGAAGCAGGTGAGACAAGCTGCACAGCCACCTTGGAAGTATCCTTAGGAGAGGAGGCAGATTGTGAAAAGAGAGAAATGGCACTTTCCTCTGAAATCCCACTGGCAGAACATCTCCTAATCAAGCTTCAAAAAGAACATGCTTTTTTTCTTCCCCTGCGCAGCCACAGCAATCAGTAGCACTTCAGTCAGTGGCTGAGCTGCTTTCAAGTTGAACATTTTCATACAAGACCAAATGAAGAGCTGTTTATTTGCTCTCAGCTCAGTATCTTCAGTCAGAGCAGAACTTTAAAGACATTCATTTGCTTTGAAAGCTCAGCAGCTGAGCTGGAGGGAGAGAAGTCAGAGACTTTGGTTTGTAAATTGACTTGAGTATTTGCTTATTCAGATCTATCTTAATAATAGAAAATCAGTTTTTCCCGACTAATTCCCTGCTTCCTCCTATACTTAGCAAAAAATATCTAGCTTCTTTTAATCTGCACCTTCTGGATAGAAGCCATCGTGCAGGGCCCGACTGCTATTAGAGGTACTTTGACTCTGCTGGAACAGAGCAGGATCAAGGCTTCATGAGATGAAAGAAACCATTCTGTGAGCTGGTGATAATCCTGGCTCTTCTGAGAATGAAACACATAAACCACGTTTTAGAAGAGTGGTATTGAGAACAACCTATTTTGGTGGACAAGGCTGTATCGTGGATAGGATGGGAAGCTGAGAACAAAGGCAGTTGTCAAAACAGTGCAAGGAAGGTAAGGTTGATTTGATGTGAAATAATGAGGATGTGCTTGGGAAATTAAAGCCTCATTATGTTGAAGCTTAGTCTTTGAGTTAGCAGCCATATACACAGCTGCATATACTGCGCGATCTAATTAAAGCAAACAAATTGCTGAATAGTTAGAAAAAGACACACTGCTGAAATGCCTACAAGTGATTGTAGTGGTTGTTGTTTGTATCTTCAGCTGATGTCAAATTACAGAAACTCCTCTGTGCTGAACCTAGCTTGTTATGTACTGTATGTCTATGCCAATTGGACATACAGTAGAATAGGGGCTAACTTGGCAAGGCTGAATGAGAGCTGCATCAACAGGGCCATAGTGAGAGTTAAGTCTCGAGTGTGTTTCTTTTGTATTACTTCCTCTTTTTGACACAGTCCTGCTGCTCTCCTTCTCAGGAACAGCTGGGAGCGTTGGGGTGTATTTTGCATGTTTTTTGCCTTTGTATCATCTTGTCTCTAAGAGTAATTAGAAGGCTGCAAGAAAGAGACCAGTGCAGGGGGTTCTAAGTAGCCCCGGTCTTGTGTGGTGCTGTCCCTGTCCCAACGAAGTGCCTCAGTATCTGTTGAACTACAGAACTACAGGCGCATCAGCAGCAGCATTACAGCTCAAACCCTTGCATGGCACTTTCTGCACTTTCCTCTCTCAGTGATGCTGATTACTCACTCTACTGTCGTACCATTACTTTGCTAAAAGTAATGCTTCTGGAACTTACTCAGGAATTCTGTTTGCTATACTTACCATCATTTTTGACCTGCTCATTGCAGAAGGTTAAGGAAGAGGAGGAAGAGGGGGAGGATAATGAGATGCTATTACATGACATGTCTATTACACTAATTCATTTCATGTGGCACAGAACTGTTGCCAGTGATAAATGCATGTTCCTGGTGCAATTATGAGATGTACCTTGAACTTTTCAACCATAAAACTGTCAGAAGGTTGCAATGAGCACAAGCACAAATGTGAGTGAGTCCCTTAAAAAGATGAAATAGCTCACAAATATGATTTCAATAAATGGTATCATTTTCAGAGATGCATTTTTAGATCCATTAACTATTTATAGTTAATATCCCCAATGGCATTTTTATGTATTGTTTCTGCTCTACAATCATGGATGTAACCCATTTGTTTCCATCCCACTCAGTTGTGTAGCAGATTGAATTTGAAATACATTTCTGTAGTTAGCATAATTGTGTCATAATAGAAGGCTTAACACAAAAATCGGCATGTATTTCCATATGTACAAGTTGAAATCAGAGCAGTTCTGCCCCTTTCAAAGTGCATATAAGGTTTTGGATATTTGATGTCACAGTACGTTAACCCAAGCACATAAGAAACCTCAAGTCAGATAAGGAACTCCAAAGGAGATTGCGTCAGCTTGGAAAGAGAAAGGGAAAGGGAAAGAGGGAATGGGATGTCTTCCTTGACTGTTTTCTGGAAGGTCTGTGCAGCTGTAAAGGACAGGCAGAGGAAAATCCCAACCAGTGAAGCTAGAACAAATGAAGTAGACACAAGTGAGAAGTGGGACTGTGGCTCTGCAAAAAGCTAATGAAAAATAAGATTTAGGATGAAATTTGACTTTAAGAAAGGAAAAAAAACCAATAGTTAGGGAGGGTTATTCTGCATCAATATGTTCCATTTAATGCTAATCAGTTGCAGTTTTCTCCAGTGGAACCAATGTGACAGGAGAGAGCTTATTCTTAAGTTCTTATTCTTCACTGGCCAATGATCAGTGAAAGATGTGTTTTAAGATATTCTTCCTGTACTTATCAGTGACAGTAAGACAAGCTATGTCTAAATTAAGATCTATAGCTGATGATGGTTGTCACTAAATTTCACAGTGTTGAGAAGCAGTACAATTTGAAGACTTTGATAGTTCCTTACCATGACTGGTCTAGGCTGGGAGCTGGATGAGGATTTCATCAGATGTACATGCAATACAGATTTTTGCCTTTAGTTTTAAAAGAGCGTAAGCCACAGGCTGTACCATGTATGCAGATTCTTGTATCATACTAAAATATGTGAAGTCCTTAAGGGAGCTCCTTCTTGAGCTAAGATTTGTTCACAGAATTCAATAGCAGATAGATAGATAAATGGTTGACTCAGGAATTTTTTTGTTCTGTTTAAATCTCCTTATCACTGGGGGTATTTTTCAATAATACAGTTCAGCCTGGGAAGAACAGTCAGCTGAATTAAAAAAAACAACAGGATCATGGTTCATAAAAACTGTCCTCGTCTCTCTCTTCGCATAGTTCATTCCTCTCTGACCCTGCCCAATATCAAAATTTCAAAGGCATATATGAGGTAGGCATTTTACTATTTTTGTGTGCAAGTATATGACACAGTTAAAATGGGCAAATTTTTAATTGGTATATCTGCATGGAACTTCTATGGAGACTAAGTACTCCAAATCATGCGTATAATAAATGAGGAAATGAAGGTCATATTTTCGAACTTGTGTGTGCAATTGAAGTTACAATTTTAATGGCATTTCATTTGTGTTCAGCAAACGTACTTTGTAAGAGGATATAAAATGGTGCTACACATTTTGAGTGCCTAAGTTATTTATTTAGGAGTCTGCTATTTCCTTCCTACATATGTTATACCAGCAGCTTCTGCTGACCAGATACAAGCCTGATGGCGTAAATGTACAATATACTAACTGCATTACGTTTGAGAAGATAACAGCTGCTAAAACTAAGAAAATGAGAACTGACTCCATAAACTGCAGCAGAGTAAGTGTAGGCATGCAAATAGCTTTGAGTAAGTGGAGTGGACTCACCTTCAGCTGGGCAAGGTAGTTTGTCTTCTTAATGAGTAAGTACACCCACTCTCCCCATGTTGTGCTACCAACTTCTAATTTGTACGGAAGTCAGCGAGAGAAGGATTCTATCCACTGGCCTGAAGGCAGAGCAGGACTGGGACTTCCATGTGTCCTCGCAGTACTGATTCAATTAATGTTCTATCCAGTCCTATTTTACCAGAGCTACAGAGATTTGAACAGTTGAGACAAACCAGTGGAATGTACTACTTCCAGAGAGTCTGTTTCCTACGACGTGTGTCAGATTTGCTAAGTTTAGATGTCCACTGGATAGATGACTAAATTTGAGCTTGTTACCAAGGTTCTCGTAGTCAATATGGAGTAAAAACAATGTATCACATCATAAAATATGCAACTAATGCAGTAAGGTGAGTAGAAAAGATTAATATCATGAATTAATTTCAGTAGTAGGTTAATTTAAGTAAGTTGGCAATTTTAAGGCATGACCCAAAGTGATTTATGCACTTCATGGAAAATGTTACTTCATTTACTGTAGAAGAAATTAGTAGTTGAAGATGAACTCAGGGAGAAGATTAGAACACGCATTTTAAAAAGTAATCAAATCAAACCAATAGAGTCTCAGTAGGGCTTTTTTTTTCTCTTTTCTTTGCAGACTTCTTTTGTCAAAATGCATGAGATCCAAAATAAGGACAATAATGGATATACACTGTTCTGAATGATGACACTTTACAGATAGCAGATAATTGTCCACCATTGCTGCAAATTTGATGATTGATTTGAAGACAGATTTTTTTCCACATGATATGTGGAACAGTAACTTTTGATACCTAAATTGATATTTAGGGTTTGGCTATTTCTTTGTGACATTATTCAGAAAAAGATACAGAGTAGAGCTTTTGACTAAAACCGATGAAGTTCTTGAAATATTCAAAGGATGAAGAGTCAAAGCATTTTCCATGTAAGGTTCTGGTTTGTTTGATTCGTAGAATCATAGAATCATAGGATAGCTTGGGTTGGAAGGGACCCTAATGATCAAAACCATAGCTCCCCTGTCATGGACAGTATTGCCAACCACTAAATCAGGAACTAGATCAGGATTGCCCAAGGCCCCCTCCAATCTGGCCTTGAATGCCTCCAGGGATGGGGCATCCACAGCTTCTTTGGACAGCCTGTGCCAGTGCCTCACCACTCTCTGAGTGAAAAATTTCCCCCTAATATCTAACCCTAATCTCCCCTCTTTTAGTTTAAAACCACTCCCCCTTGTCCTATCACTATCAGACCATGTGAAAAGTCAATCTCACTCTTGATTATAAACTCCTGCTAAGTACTTGAAGGTCAGAAGGCCCTTTCTTCTCCAGGCTAAGCAAGCTCTGCTCCCTTGCTTTTTGTTCATAAGAGAATGCTCCAGCATCCTCTGATAATCTTTTTGGCCCTCCTCTGGACCCACTCCAACAGCTTTGCATCCTTTCTATATCAGAGGCCCTAGACCTGGATGCACTACTCCAGATTTGGCCTCACAAGAACAGAGTAGAGAGGGACAGTAACTCCCCTCTCCCTGCAGGCCATACTTCTTTTGATGCAGACCAGAACACTGCTGGCCTTCCGGGCCACACTGCTGACTCACGTCCAGCTTTTTGTCCACCGGAGTCCCCAAGTAAGTTCTTCTCAGCAGATTTGTCCTCAGTGAGTTCTTCTCCCAGTCTGTACCCATATCTGGCATTACTCTGACCCAAGTGCAACAACTTGCACTTGACCTTGTTGAATCTCATTAGGTTCACATGGGCCCAATTCCCAAGCCTGTCCATATTACTTGGGATTTTGTTCATTCCATCAGCTGCACCACTCCATTTCGTGTCATCTGCAAACTTGCTGAGGGTGCATTCAATTCCATTGTCATTAATAAAGATGTTAAAGAGCACTGTTTCTAAGATCGACCCTTGGGGGAAACCACTACTGACCAGCCTCCTCTAGGACAAAGTTACAGTGATTGGCTGTGACCTTCCATCCAACTCATTGTCCAATGAATGAATATTCATTCATACTTGAAACCTATAACTCTCCAGTTTAGAAATAAGGATGTGGTGGGGAACAATGTCAATGGCCTTGCAGACGTCCAGGTAGATGACATCTGTTGCCTTTGTCCACAGATGTCATCATTCCACCACAGAAGGTCACCAGGTTTGTGAAGCATGACCTGCGTTATTCAGGAGTAATATCATTTCTTCCTGTCTCTTTGATGTTATGGTAGGGGAAATCTTCTTGTCTCATATATAATAGCCTTTATATTCTCCAGGTCTTTTTGATTTGCAATGTCTTACAATATGTATAAAAAAAACACCCTCTTGGTGTTGTGTAATAACACAGGGAAGATGGCACAATTATCTTTTTCACAGCAAAGGCAACTGGCAATAAGTTATGAATGAGGTGTCTATAAAAAAATTAATTTGCAGAAAAATAAAATAATAACACAAACTGTTATGGCTTTGAATAAAGACATCATTGGAAAGTAACTAGGTTAGCATCGTACTGGGAAACTGGAACAGAAAAATAGCATCAGGCAACTCAATGAAGAAAGATATTGAGAGACAAGTATGAAAGTGAAACAGTACAGTGTTGTGTCAATAATCTGGAAATTGTTTATAAAAGCAAGATCTGACAAGAAGCAGTTTTAAGACTTCACAGCCTCTACATGCATTTCAAACCACTGTTGGCTACATATCATACAAACAGAATAGAAATTGAGGAATAATTTAAAACAATTATTATCTACTACTGGGCTTCAGAAAGTTGAAGGCAGCCAGACACGGTGGCTATATATATGCAACCACAATATTTTCCTAAGAAACCTGACTGATCTTCAGGATGCTAAAGAAGTGCTGGGGAAAAAGGATTTTCTAAAATTCTGGGGGATGATGAAAGAAACAGCAACAAGTAGTGTGAATTTACAAAGTATGGATCTTGCAAGACAAACACGATTGGTTGTTTTTTATACAAAATATCAATTTTTTTAATGAACTAGAGCTGTGGCTTTCATTTTATTTATTTATTTTTTTAAATAAAGCATTCAGCAGCAGCTTTCAAAATTAATTCAAATTGTCTAGGGAACAAACCAGCACATGCATGGGCTGAAGCTGGCTGAAGACCTATTAACAAAAGATAATGAGAAGTGGCAATTTGTAAGACATGGGTGAGATAGCTAGTGAATGCCTGGGTTTGCTCAAGTTTTAATATCTTCATTAATGATTTCTCAGAAAGGAAGAAAAAACATCCCATTAATGAAATTTACAGTGTGATGGACTTGTTAACAGTAAGGATGGGGAAAAAATTACAAGAGCCTAGAGAGCTGAATAATGAGCAGAAAATAAAATAAGATTCACCTCTAAATGCAAGGTTGTTCTCCTGGGAAAAAATAATTTACAAATTCAATTAATCAGTAGAATGGAGAAACTTGAATAACACTAGTGTAAAATAGTCTAGAGGACTTAGCAGAGTAAAGCAGGTATAAGTTTGCAATGAGTTACAGTAGCAAAATGAGCTAGCATCATTTTGGGATCACACTCTAATACGCATTGTCACTGGGCAATGAATTATAATTTATGTTTTTCCAATTCTGGTTTCAGTACAATTGGAATGATACATTCAGTTTTTTGTTCTCCAACAGAATTTAAAAATAGGAAAGAATTCAAGATGAGAAACAAAACAAGATTTAAGGAGATGGAACTTGATTGCTTTAATTAGGTGTCTCAATTTGTTAATAAAACAAAATCCTAAGCAAAGTGATTAGGAAAATAAAATGTGTCCAAGCACGTAAATGTACACTGGATGCTAACAGAGAAAATCTTAAATAAAAGACCCGTGAAAGACAGTCTCACAGATTAATCAGTGAGTAACATAAATTCAGTAAAAGATAGGAAGTTTCTATGATTGTATCTTAAGATGAGTCCTAATGCCATTAAGAGTGTATCTGCAATGTCACCTTTAGTTATTTCTATCATTTTAAGTTTAAAATTGGGATTCTTACATCAGCTCCAGTGATATATGG
Organism: Alectoris magna; assembly: GCA_030625065.1. NCBI lineage: Eukaryota > Metazoa > Chordata > Aves > Galliformes > Phasianidae > Alectoris > Alectoris magna. Next base: position 161,496,488 of record CM060560.1, on the reverse strand, counting down.
CTTTAGAGGCAACAGGAGGAGGAGGAAGATGCACCACAGTGTAGGCATCCCAAATTTCCTAGAATGGACAAGGTGAATCCTCTAGCAGAGGCAATGGGATGAAGTTAAGAGAAGAAATACCAGGACCAGATGAGCATCCAGGTCTGCGAGCGTTCTTTCAACATTTCTATAGACTCTCCAGCCTGGGAAACATATTACAAAGAAGGAATCAAAATCAATATTGGGGCAGATTTACTGCCCTGCCATGTCTTTAAATTTCTCCAACTGCTGTCAGTTTGTGTCTCTAAGAGATGCTTGAAGAACACTGAACACCTTCATTCACAAGTTAAAAGGTGTGCAGATTGACATCTGCCACTGGAAATGAATTCTACTTACCTGCTGACAGCAGGACTGCAAGCACTTTGTGTTCCTGAGAAAACCTGCAATGACTGTGGGGAAAGTGAGGGTTTGAGCTCACCTTCCTCCTGCCAGTGCCTTGAATCGTACGTACATCACTCTATGAAAAATCTTAGCACAGTGATTGTCAGAAGGGATGGCTTTATGGTGAATAGTTATTGTTAAGAAAATATAAAATATATCATTTAATTTGTTCCCACCTTTAGTTTTTTTGTGTGTATGATTGCAGCTGTACCTTGAAAAACTCTTACATGACTCTGATTTCTAATCCTCAGACTCTCCCAGAAACAAATTATAGCAGTGCTTAGAAAGTCACCCCACTGGTAATTGAAAGTACTTTGGGTATCTTAAAAATGAGTTTTTGATGCATAGATAAATCTAGCGACACATTACAATATTGCCCTCTGAAAGTGTGCAAGATATTCCTGTCTTGCTGCATATTACATAACATAGCCATTAAATGCAGATTATCTTTCAAAGGAGAGGCAGAGATTAATGAGTCAAATGAAAATGATGAATTAAATGAGCCTGATCAGACACACTTACAAAATTAGCTAGTGAAGAGTTCTATAGAAACAAGAAATACTAGAGCTAGATTGCTCAAACACAATTTTAAGAGTGTCAATGCCTATAAACATACATTATCACATTATAGCAACCTTACTGTATTCTATTTTCTTCTGTCAAATACATAATGCAAAGACATTGCAGACCTCACCCTGAAAGCAGTACCTTGGGCAAGAAAAAGGGTGAATGACTTCTAGAAAGAATACTGAGGTTCACAATGCTGGATTCTGACTCTGTGCTGGGTCTTTCTCTGGTGGGGCTCCATGCAAATCCAGAAATGTCTTCCCCTGCAGTCAGGCCAGATCAGAGCTATAAATCAAAGCCACTGATTTGCTCTGTGCCTGTAGGCAAATCATTTATCCTTAGAAGAATACAAGTAATTTAGCTTTTGCAAAGTAATACTTTCACCCCAAGGGATACTGGGAGGTCTAATTATTGGAAGGTGAAGAAAAGTGGAGAGAGCCTTTGGTGAAAGTTGTTATGTGAAGTTGCTTTGTTTTTGCAAGCTGTAGTAGGAAAGAAGATGGTGACTTGCTACTTGCCATTCTTAATGCTTGTTTGCTCCTCCTATCTGCTAATGAACTTGTGTACAGTCGACATTGTCACTTATACTTCTGTATCCAGGTATCACTATGTCATCTCTGGAACAAAAGGTTAGTACCTCCCTAAGTTACTTATGCTAACACAAAGTGTACTACAAAAGGAACGTAACAGTCTCTATTAAATGGGAACGCAGCTCATCTTGGGAGCATTTCATGAGATCCCCAGACTTCTGAGGTACTCTGGGTACATCTGTGAACACAGTACAACACTGTGATCCTCGCCACCCAGCTCACCACCCAGTGTGAAGCAGCTGCCTTTTGTCACGGGGTTATCAAGATCAATCTGGGTCCGTGACAGGGGAGGGGGCAGTAGGCCCGTAGCCCCCCGGCCCCCTCGAAAAAAAGGAAAAAAGGGAAAAGGGGTAGGGAGATGGGAGTTCAAGGGAACAAACGGAACAGCGGCAACGATCTGAGGAGTAAAACTTATTTACTAACTATGATATCAGAATGCAAGATAACACACTATAATACAATATAATTAGAATTGAAGCTAATAAATCAAATATAAAGAGAGAGAGGTTTCCGAACACCGAGAGGCCTACTTTGAAGTTGAAGGCGCCGCGGCTTGGAAGCACACCCACACTCGCTGCCAGGCAGTGAGAGAGAGAGAGCGTCACTTCCGTGACGTATTTTCCCTCTCTGGCCGCAGGGTCCCCTGGGACGTGTAGTACTTCTTCTCTGTGCTCCACATGATGTTGTGATGTGGAATACCAATAGCAAAAATTACAAAACACAAAACCATAACATTCCACCCCTTATTCTACATCGCTACATCATGCTTAAAAATACATATACAAAGAGACAATATTTGAAAAAGCATTACACACACAGGTCCATATACATGTATATACATAGAATTACTGACTGCACTCCCCCAACATCAAATTCCCTTGTGGTACACATTGAACATCCCCATCCTTCTGCATCACCCACCAAGTGCACCCAGGTCCCTGGGCAAAAACAGTTCCACGGAGAGGTTTGCCCTTTCCAGAGGCTGGAAGGACCCACACTGCTTTTCCCAACATGTTCTTTACATGTACAGCAGGGACCTTATCTCCCTCTACAGTATGTAGGGGGCTGGATTGGGTAGGACCATCGCGATTGACAGATCCTCTGGTATTGACCAACCAGGTGGCTTCTGCCAAATGCTTCTCCCAGTTCTTAAATGTTCCACCACCCATTGCTTTCAACATGGTTTTCAACAACCCATTGTATCGTTCAATTTTACCAGAAGCTGGTGCATGATAGGGGATATGATAAATCCACTCAATGCCATGATCTTTGGCCCAAGTATTTACAAGGGAATTTTTGAAATGTGTCCCATTATCAGACTCAATTCTTTCTGGAGTGCCATGTCGCCACAGGACTTGTTTCTCAAGACCCAATATGGTGTTTCGGGCGGTAGCATGGGGTACTGCATACGTTTCAAGCCACCCAGTGGTTGCCTCCACCATGGTAAGCACGTAACGCTTACCATTGCGAGATCGTGGTAAGGTGATATAATCAACCTGCCACGCCTCCCCATATTTGTAGTTTTGCCATCGCCCTTCCCCCCAGAGAGGTTTCATCCTCCTGGCTTGTTTAATTGTGGCACATGTCTCACAGTCATGAATAACCTGTGCAATAGCGTCCATAGTTAAGTCCACCCCTCGGTCTCTGGCCCGCTTATATGTTGCGTCTCTTCCTTGATGGCCCGAGGTCTCATGGGCCCATCGAGCTAGAAATAATTCACCCTTGTTCTGCCAGTCCAAGTCTATTTGAGCCACCTCAATTCTGGCAGCTCGATCTACCTGATGGTTGTTTTGTTGTTCTTCAGTAGCCCGACTCTTGGGCACATGAGCATCTACATGACGCACCTTTATAACCATATCTTTTGTTCGGGCAGCAATGTCTTTCCACAGTTCAGCAGCCCAAATAGGTTTACCTCTCCGCTGCCAGTTATTTTGTTCCCACTGCTGTAACCATCCCCACAAGGCATTTGCCACCATCCATGAGTCAGTATAAAGATAAAGCATTGGCCACCTTTCCCGTTCAGCAACATATAAGGCCAGCTGGACAGCCTTTACCTCTGCAAACTGACTAGATTCTCCTTTTCCTTCAGTGGCCTCTGCAACCTGTCGTGTGGGGCTCCACACAGCAGCTTTCCATCTGCGGTGCTTCCCCACAATACGACACGATCCATCAGTGAACAGGGCATATTCCTTCTCATTTTCTGGTAGTTCATTGTATGGTGGGGCCTCTTTAGCACGTGACACTTCTTCTGCTGGTGATTTTCCAAACTTTTTACCTTCAGGCCAGTCCATGATCACCTCTAAAATTCCCGGACGGCTGAGGTTCCCCATCCGCGCTCGTTGTGTAATCAGCGCAATCCACTTGCTCCAAGTGGCATCAGTAGCATGATGGGTGGAGGGAACCTTTCCTTTAAACATCCAGTTCAGCACTGGCAGTCGAGGTGCCAGAAGGAGCTGCGTTTCAGTACCGACTACTTCAGAAGCAGCCCGAACCCCCTCATATGCAGCTAAGATCTCCTTCTCAGTTGGAGTGTAGCCCTCTTCAGACCCCTTGTACGCTCGACTCCAAAATCCCAGGGGTCGGCCTCGAGTCTCTCCTGAGGCTCTTTGCCACAAACTCCAAGTGGGACCTTTCTCACCAGCAGCAGTATAGAGGATGTTCTTTACATCCTGTCCCGTCCGTACTGGCCCCAGGGCCACTGCACGGGCTATCTCCTGTTTAATCTGTTCAAAAGCCTGCTGCTGCTCTGGGCCCCATGTGAAATCATTTTTCTTCCGCGTCACCTGATAAAGGGGGCTTACGATAAGGCTGTAGTTTGGAACATGCATCCTCCAAAAGCCCACTACGCCCAGAAAAGACTGTGTGTCTTTCTTGCTAGTGGGTGGAGACATAGCAGCAATCTTGTCGATCACATCTGCTGGGATGTGACGACGTCCATCTTGCCACTTTATTCCCAGGAATTGAATTTCCTGAGCAGGTCCTTTCACTTTGCTTCGCTTAATCGCAAAGCCAGCACGTAAAAGGATCTGGATTATTTGTTCTCCTTTCTCAAAAACTTCCCTTGCTGTATTGCCCCACACAATGATGTCATCAATGTACTGTAAGTGCTCGGGAGCACCACCCTGTTCCAGTGCAGTCTGGATCAACCCATGGCAAATGGTGGGACTATGTTTCCACCCCTGGGGCAAACGGTTCCAGGTATACTGAATGCCCCTCCAGGTGAAAGCAAACTGTGGCCTACATTCTGTGGCCAAAGGAATGGAAAAGAAGGCATTCGCAATGTCAATGGTGGCATACCATTTGGCTGACTTTGACTCCAGCTCGTATTGGAGTTCTAACATGTCTGGCACAGCAGCACTCAGTGGGGGTGTTACTTCATTCAGGCCACGGTAGTCTACCGTCAGCCGCCATTCTCCACTGGCTTTACGCACCGGCCATATGGGGCTGTTAAAAGGTGAGTGAGTTTTACTAATCACTCCCTGACTCTCTAGTTGACGAATTAACTTATGAATGGGGAGCAAGGAATCCCTATTGGTGCGATACTGACGTCTGTGCACCGTTTTTGTAGCAATCGGTACCTGCTGCTCTTTTACTCGTAGCAGCCCCACAACAGATGGGTCTTCCGACAGGCCAGGCAAGACAGACAACTGCTTAACACCTTCTGTGTCTACAGCAGCTATTCCAAAGGCCCATCGATACCCCTTAGGATCCTTAAAATATCCCATTCTGAGGTAATCGATACCAAGTATACAGGGAGCCCCTGGGCCAGTCACAATAGGGTGTTTCTGCCAGTCTTTACCAGTGAGACTTATCTCAGCCTCCAACATAGTCAGCTCCTGGGAACCCCCAGTCACTCCATGAATATAAATCGATTTTGTCCCTTGGTGACTTGAGGGCATTAGGGTGCACTGTGCACCAGTGTCCACCAGGGCCTTATATTTCTGTGGTCGTGATGTGCCAGGCCACCTAATCCACACAGTCCAGTATACTCTATTGTCCCTTTCCCCCCCCTGGCTGGGGGCAGGGCCCCCCTATTTGTTACCTCGATTGTTCACAGCAACTGGAGCAGTCACCCTTTTGGAGAAGTTCACCTTGGTGGTCGATCTGTCTCTTAATTCTTTCACTCGTGCTTGAAGTGCAGGAGTGGGCTGCTTATCCCACTTCTTCATATTCTCCCCATGGTCGCGCAGGTAGCGCCACAAGGCAAGACGCGATGTAGTCTTACGGTTGTCATTTGCCTGAGCACGAGGACGTCTCCTTCTGATGGCTGAGATATTGGATGATGAAGGTTGGGAGGAAACCAAGTTGATCAGCTCTTCCGGTAGACAGTTTTGGGAATTCTGGTTCCCGTCAGATGTATCTGGTACCACCATGGATCCATCTGCATTAAGCATGGTAGACAGTTCATCCCTCATATCTTCTTGTTTGCTCTCCACTTTGTCTAGCTTTTCAACTACCTTTGTGATAGCCGAAACACAAGCCCGTAGAGGGGCTAAATGTAACTCAAAGTCTTGAAGTCTATTAACAAGTTCATTTACAAGGGGTCTTCTTACCCCTTTGCCATACATTGCTGCGAGTGTACTGGCATACCTTTCCGGTGCAGTCTTCGTGAATGTACGCCACATATTTGGTGTACACCTGACTTTCTCAGGGTCATGCTTTTGGTCTGGCTCATCAGGGATGAAGTCGGAACTGTATAACATTTCCACTACGGCATGCTCTCTCAAATAACTGATACCTCTTTCCATATCAGTCCATTTCTTTTTCTCAGGCATCAGATCATCTTTGAAGGGGTATCTTTCTCTTACGGCTAACAGCATTCGCTTCCAGAGGGTGAAGGATCCATCCTGGCATGTGCCAATACCCCTGTCAATGGCTGAGTCTCTACTAATGCTACCCAGTTGGCGAGCTTCTCTACCATCTAGCCACACACTGTTGGCCCCACTGTCCCAACAGCGGAGTAACCAGGTGACGATAGGCTCTTTTGGGTGTCGTGAAAAGTCTTTTCTCAGACCTCTAATTTCACTCATTTTTAGAGATCGTTCAACAACAGTAACAATGTCTTGCTCACCTCCACCTCCTGCTCTTTCAGGACTTCTTGTTACCCTTCTGGGAGTAGGTGACCGTGATCTTACTGAAGGCCCCTCCCCTAGACTCAGGGCCGCTTTCCATGGATCGAGCCACTCTGGACCTCTTTCCTCCTCTTCTCTTACAGCGTCTGCTTCCTCTACTTTCTCCTCCTCCTCTTCCTCTACTTTCTTCTCCTCCTCTACTTTTCCTTCCTCCTCTTCCTTCTTCTCTAGCTGAGTTGAGACTCGTTTCGTTTTCCGTCCTCTTACAGGGGCAACTGACATCGATTCCGGTACCTCCTGTGGTTGAAGGACGATGGCAGGTTGGTCGGTTCTGACGCTCTCCCTCTCCAATTTGGCTCGAAGTCCGTTTCTTTCAACTATGAGGATTTTTAGTTCAGATTCAAGCATGGCCTGAGAAAACTGAATTCTGCTTAGTTCATTTTGGAGGGTGTCTCGCTCAGTTCGGAGTACATCCCTCTCGGACTTGAGGGTATCTTGCTCAGACTGGAGTACATCCCTCTCGGACCGGAGGGTATCTCGCTCAGACTGGAGGGTGTCTTGCTGTAGTTGGAGGTTGTCAAGTTTGGATTGCAGGGAGTCTTTCTCATTTTGGAGGGCATCTCTCTCAGACTGGAGTGTGTCTCGCTCGGATTGGAGGTCTTTTCTCTCGACTAGAAGACTTTCTTTCTGGACCTGGAGATTCTCCGCCTCAGTTTGGAGACTCTCTCTTTGGATTTGAAGACTCTGTTTCTCGACTAGGAGACTCTCCTTCTGGACCTGGAGATTGTCCCTCTCGGCTTGGACTCTCTCCTGGAAACTCTCCTTTTCGGCTTGGAGACTGTCTCGCTCATTTTGTATTGTCTTCTGGAGACTCTCCCTTTCAGCTTGGAGACTCTCTCTCTGGAACTGGAGATTCTCCCTATCAGCTTGGAGACTCTCTCTCTGGAACTGGAGATTCTCCCTATCAGCTCTGAGACACTCTCTCTCAGCTTGGAGACTCTCTCTCTCAATTTGGAGACTTTCTCTATCAATTTCAGAAACTCTATCGCTTTCTGGGATAGTATCGAATAAGGCCCGATAGGCATTAGCCAGGCCCCAGATCATTTGTGCCATTTGTGCCTCCTCAGATCTGCCTGAGCCACAACATTCCTGTCTTAAATAATTGTTTAAGCACTCAGGGTCTTCCAGGTGTTCAGGAGTAAAGCTCCATGACACCAAGGATGGCCATCTCTTTAAAGTCTCTCCCAAGCCTTTCCACACACCCTGCCACTCAGTACTCTCTGGTTCTGGGGAAGACTTCCTCAGAGCATTATAAGTCCAGATGCTGAGTGAGATAAGTAAAATAATGAGCAATACATTCAGGGACACTGACACTGTGGTCAAATGGGCATTCAAAAACTGCATAAAGGATTCAAAGGGGAGACTGGGAGCCTGCTTAAAAATCACAAGTTCTGTGAAATTAGCAGCTCCCCCTGCAAGCAGGTGTAAAAGAGAAAATAGAATCATCATTTTTTTTCTTTACAGAAGCAAAATATCAGTGCTCAAAGTTTACAAATATCACCAGAATATTGGCAGTCCGCCTGGACTTTCAAGGCCAAGCTCTCAGTGAGCACCTGCAAAAGAGATAAACTTTCCCTACACAGCTAACGAAAACTCTCCGAGAGCAGAGATTTGTTCTAACAAGCTAAAAAGCAGCTTTCTAAGAGCAGAGAGGGATTATTTCAAAAACCAGAAAACAAGCCCCAATATTTTATCTTAATATCTTATCTCTATCTATGCCCGCATTCTCCACCAAGAACTGTCACGGGGTTATCAAGATCAATCTGGGTCCGTGACAGGGGAGGGGGCAGTAGGCCCGTAGCCCCCCGGCCCCCTCGAAAAAAAGGAAAAAAGGGAAAAGGGGTAGGGAGATGGGAGTTCAAGGGAACAAACGGAACAGCGGCAACGATCTGAGGAGTAAAACTTATTTACTAACTATGATATCAGAATGCAAGATAACACACTATAATACAATATAATTAGAATTGAAGCTAATAAATCAAATATAAAGAGAGAGAGGTTTCCGAACACCGAGAGGCCTACTTTGAAGTTGAAGGCGCCGCGGCTTGGAAGCACACCCACACTCGCTGCCAGGCAGTGAGAGAGAGAGAGCGTCACTTCCGTGACGTATTTTCCCTCTCTGGCCGCAGGGTCCCCTGGGACGTGTAGTACTTCTTCTCTGTGCTCCACATGATGTTGTGATGTGGAATACCAATAGCAAAAATTACAAAACACAAAACCATAACACCTTTCTACTTCCCCACTGCACCCAGCCTGACAGATTAAGGCCTGCACTGTTCCAGTGCAGCTAGGTGTCTAACGCTCATTTCTCTTCTCCAGAAACAAACTTCTGTTCTCACTGATTGACACTGTGGCAATCTCAATTTATCCATGGGTTCTTCTGTTTCAAAATTAAAGAAGGGCTTTTGTACCTGAAATCTTAGGGATTATCTCCATCTCTATCAGAAGATTGAATAGAAGATATATTTCTGCTCACCAGCCGTCATACAAACAATTCTGGCTACAACGACAGCACCTCTGCAAAAATTTACGAACTGTGTACTCAGCAGTGACTGTCAAGATGCCTTGCTGACAATACTTGAATTACCATATCATCTGATAAATGACTGCATACCTTAGTGAGATTCCTTTGGTGATGGAGATCGAGACACTGGCACCACTAGACTGAATAGAATCTCTTTGTGCAACTTGTGTAAATCTCTGACATCAGTCATACCCTTAGCACATGTTTCTGGAACTCCATCCATCACCATCACAATGTCTTTATCAGTGAATGTTAAAACTACTGTTTCTAACTTGAAAGCCAAAAGAAGATGTGAAAATTGATGGATAGATGAATAGCTGCTACTCTGGAGATATCTTATTTTTGATTGAGTTTGGACTGACAGGTATGTGGTGAATGAATTCAACAAGATCCTCACTGCGTTTGCAAATCTCCATTGTTATTTTTTACAGTAATGCAGTATTTAGAATCAAAGGTCCAAAATATTGGTATGAAAGATCTGTGATCTATAGCACTTCAACTAGAATTCATAATGGGAGTAATATATTTTCTGAAAATGGGTAATAGAAATCAAAAAAGAAAATAAAAATAATTCAGATATTTGATCACTGACAGAGGTGCTGCTGGCCTTGGGTAATATAACTCTAGTTAAAAGGAAAGTACAAGAGCTATGTGTAGCTGTGTTGAATGTGGTGCTGTTTAATTAACTTGGAAAATTGACCTTCTCAGAAGCCTTCTAATGTGAGGGATTGTTTTGGCACTTTATGAAGAAGTTGGAGGGGATCCTGAGCAGCATCTCCAGAAGAGTCAAAGTAGGGAACAAGCACCACTGCTGGGATTCTTGTTCTCTGGCAGAGGGCAGGAGAGGACTTCAGGTTGCCTGGGAGTGTGTGCTCAGCAGCCTTGGAGCAGTAGAGGACAACTACCAGATGGCTGCTGGGGCAGTAGGGGAGACCATTGCTGAGGCCTCTGCTACCTCTGTCTTCCCTGCTTTTACCATCAGGCCATGCCAGTGGCTGCTGAGCCCTTGACTATGTCCCGAAGACAGCTGAGACAACTTTCTTTGACACAGAGCTCTGTGGTGAGGTGGGCTATGTTCTGTTTACAGTTGTGTCCCAGTTTCCCAACATCAAGGCTTAACTGCCATAATTTGCCAAATATCTCTATGTAAAAGGTGACTGACATCTATTTCAGTCAGGAAATACCTGTTAACCTTTTCTTCTGGTCCAACATATTTTACAGTATTTTTTTTTTTTAACACATTTATCTGTTACCCAGCTCTTGACACTGCTGATTCGCTGCAGGAGTTATTGGAACACTACAGCAGCCTGAAAGAGAGACCAGTGCAATTTCAGAAGATTCCTACCAAGTATTTTCTCATGCATTCCCCTGAGAAAGATAGAGACAAAGAAATCCAATAGCAGAGCACCTCTTGCTGGCTTCTGGTGCTCTGCTTCAGGCCAGAGTGTCTTGACAAAGCAGCAATAATTTCAGTAGCAAGTGATCTCATGGGAAGAGCAGCACTGCTTGATCAGAGAAACACTTCAAAGCACTATCAAAATTATGATAATTCCTTCATGTAAGAAATCTTTCTGGCTTCCTATCAAAGTGTATGCCTACACTGCAACCACACAAGTGTTATAGATAGCTTTAAGCTAACTATGTAGCTCTCATAATAGGACAAATAAGCTGATACTTTTCTGCATGCTGCCTCTGATCCAAAAACTTTAGGCACAGCTCACAGGCAGGTCTCACTTGATGTTTACAGTCTTTTACTCGTATTTGTAGTCTAGTATAGTCCAATTTCATACAATGCTCATTTTTGAGTTCCTAATTGAATCTTCCTTGTTCTGGAGCCTCCAGAGAAGACTTACTTATATTTAGAAATGACTCTCCTCATGACATGCAAATATCATAATTTCAATGAATGTCATTTTTGCTTCAGGGAAAATTCAAAGTTATGCTCTCCTTGGTGATAACCTTTCTTTAAGAACATACACACTATTTGTGAAATACAGAAAAGCCCTTGTTCACATTTTTCTTCTGGAAGACTGCAGCCAATACCAGGTGAAGATGATGGGGTCAAGTCCAAACTCTCAAAAAGAGGGTAAATGCAGTCATGACAGATGACTTACTGCATCTTCAAATGGTGGTGATATTCTGCTGCTGTTGTTAAAATGTTCTCAGTGATTAGCATTACTAGACAGACATTAACCAAAATATTGTTAGCTGCCTTCAAGAATAATATTTTAGAATATTTGATTGTGAATAATACACACAAAGATCATCTTAAAAAAAAATAAATCAAATTAAACATTAATATAGTCATTTTTCTTACAGTGTACACAGGAACATTTAGAAAAGGAAGATTGTCATTTTCTATCATATAACTTTGGTCAAGACTAATGACTTTCCTTCAAACCTCTATTTTTCTTCAGGTCTCGATACTTTCAATAAAAACTAAAGTTTTAATTATATTCTTCTTCCCTAGAGAGGGACTCCTATGAAAACAAATCTTGAGCCTTGCAGCACTTCAGCATTATACTCTTATTTCCTATTATTAGTATAATTAAACAAGTAGATTTTACAGAGCCTATGGACACATTTTTATTAACCATTGCAAGCTCTGCAAGTGTACACCTTGCAGAGTTCTTTGCACACTATATTCTCTTCTCTTTTTTTGACCACATAACACTGGGCTTCTAACAGTACAGTTTTCAAGAGGATTGCATTTTGACAGACAAAGCAATCACCATTTTCAGAAAATCTTGGTAGTAATTCTCCTAATTCTATTCCCACAACGTTAACTGCAAATTTATATTTATTCTCTGGGGGCAGAATTTCATGCAGCTACAACAATCTCAGTAAATTTTTATGCATGAGAGAGAGAATTCTGAGGAGCTTGCTCAATCGATATTTATTAAATGATCAGTCCAAACAATGAAGTGTAGTCAAGTAAGGAGTAGGCCTAAAATATCGCACTTTTGATTAGTAGAGATTTAATCAATTGAAGAAAACAGTGAGGCAAAATAATGAGTGACTGAAATACTGCACATGAACTATTTAAACAGTCCAATTAAGCTAGAAGTAAATACACAGCCCTTGCCAAACTCTTCTACAAAAGAAAATGTTACCTTGTTGAAACTCAGGAATTAAATTTCATACTCTTCATCGCGTGATGCAGAAGAAACCAAATGTAAAATTTTACAGTCTGGAGTCCAAAGCAACGCTAACAGTATCTACATATTGTCAAAATATTAATACATTTTTCACTTTCATCAGCAGTATGCACCACTGGACAGAGAAGAGTGCAAATAGAATTTTAAGTATGATATACATTAAGGAGTAATAGAATTAGTACTTCAGCATGCCACATTTTGAGTAATTAAATGATTTACTTTGGCATACAGATGGCACAAAGCATTTGAACCAAAGGAAAGTGCAGGTTGAACTCTGGCATCTTGGTTCATGGAAGGATTGTTGTCCCTATCTTTGTACCTATGGTAAAAAAAAACAACCTGTAGTACTGTCTCTTCAGGGATCACAAAGTTGTTGTTCAAATTATGCATATATACAAAGGAGAAGGATATGGTTCAGAATTGCATTACTGTGTCATGTTCATGTGTGTTACAGTGAGTCACCAGCCAAGACTACATTAGCAATTAGTGTATGCATTAGGAATATCTCTGTAGAGAGAAACAAGACCCAGCACCAAGGACTTTATTTTGGGCTAGCTCAGGTCTCCTCCCATGGCCTAAAGTCTGTTAGCTGCAGGAATGCATCTTCTGGATCAGTTTACTACAGGAAGAATCCAGTTGAAGCTTTCCAGTGTGGATTCATGTTATGAATTAGAATGCTAAAATTCTGTGTGGAAATGATGGGAGATTCCCTTCAATTCTTATTTTTTAGTAATGATGCACAAGTATTGTTTGAAGGTTCTCATCATAGGCTGATTAAAAATATCTTTCTTGTATACACATTGTACATATGTTACTTCAAAAATGTAAAACCCTAAAGGCACAACTACCCTAAATAGCTACTATTTTAGAATACAGAACCATTTTTTTTCACTAATGTTACTTACAGTATTAAAAAAAAAAAAAAAGACTAAAACAAATTGAAGATTTTTTTCAATTTAAGTGTATGCACTTATGTACCAAAAAAATCTCTGAAACAGATCACATGAAAACCATAAAACTGTTATTATTTCAATGCTATCTGAAGAAGAAATTTAATATCAAAATTGTGTTTGATCACTGAGTTTCAACCCCCTTGCTATGTGTAGGGTTGCCAGCCACCAAACCAGGCTGCCCAGAGCCACATCCAGCCTGGCCTTGAATGCATCCAGGGATGGGGCATCCACAACCTCCTTGGGCAACCTGTTCCAGCGCATCACCACCCTCTCTGTGAAAAACTTTGTCTTAATATCTAACCTAAACCACCCCTGTCTTAGTTTAAAACCATTCCCCCTTTTTCTATCACTATCCACCCTCATAAACAGCCATTCTCCCTCCTGTTTATATGCTCCCTTCAAATATTGGAATGCCACAATGAGGTCTCCCCAGAGCCTTCCCTTCTCCAAGCTAAACAAGCACAGTTCCCTCAGTTTTCTTCATAGGAGAGGTGCTCCAGCTCTCCTCTGGACCTGCTCCAAGAGCTCCGCGTCCTTCCCATGCTGGGGCCCTAGGCCTGGACAAAGTACTCCAGATGGGGCTTCACAAGAGCTGAGTAGAGCGGGACAATCACCTCCCTCTGAGTTCAAAACTTCATGCTAATATCTAACCTAAACCTCCTCTGTCTCAGTTTAAAACCATTCCCCCCTGTTCTATCACTATACATCCTTGTAAAAAGCTGTTCCCATACTGAGTTTCCTCAGGTGAATATAGTGTTTAATAATTTTCAAATAGGGACAGTAATAAGTGTATGTGCGAATAAGTCCCCCACTCTTTTCCAATTTATTGCAGAAAAAACATAGTGTTATTCATCAAACTTCAATGTAGATATCTAAAATATTTCTGGTAGTCATGAAATGGATTGCATGTAATGTCCATGAAGAAAGTCTAGATAATCAGGCAGACATGGTACAGGTGCAAAAATGTACATGAGAAGAGGTTAATATCGATCATAATACTGAAAACATACAGGATATTATTGAATCTCACCACTATACCTCATACATCATATATAAATAAATTGTCTATAAAGCTTCATGGTTTTTTATATCTGTACCAAGCTTGTATATACAGATTATTTTGAAATCTGTGGCCTTGAATCATTATGAAAAGAGTACAGAGGTCACGATATCACCTTTATAATAAAATATTGCAATGCTGTTTGGAGGTAATTTAATTTCTCAAAACTCTTAAACTCTTACAAATTTCATGTTAAACCCTGAACCCACTTTCCACATTTTCTCTCTGTCAAGCATCTGAAATCAGACATGCAAAATGTCAATGACTTTAATCACTGGTCATTTCAACTGTTAGTGTGAGTAGCATGCATCTTTTTTCCTGTATATTTAGAAGTAAAATTGGTGCTAGTTCCAAATCTTCAAGAAATAGCTATACACAAAAAATTACCTGGATTTTATTTGTTTACTGCACAGAAAATGTGTGTGCATTTACCATGGAAACCTTACTTTCTTCAATAACACTTGGAACATCTGTAAGCCGCTAATCTTAATGGAATAAATTTACTCATTTAAGCTATGAATGCATTGAAAATTGTCTCTAAATATAGGATAGGACACTGAATCAGGGTGAGACAGTCAGCTCCTGACCATTTTATGCTATCCACTAATGTACTGTCTCTTTCTTTCAAATAAACAAAGCCTCTAAATCTATGTGTACAAGTTCACAGGGCTGGATGACATGTGTACCAGGGTCTGAAGGGAGCTGGCTGATTACCACTCTGTCATGTTTGAAAAGTTGTGGCTGTTACGCAAAATCATTGGGGACTGGAAAAAGGGAAACATTACTTCCATTTACAAGGAAGCGGGGAAGGAGGACCCAGGGAACTACAGGCCGGTGAGCTTCACCTCAGTGTCTGTGAGCTTCACCTCAGTGCCTGTGAAGACCATGGAACAGATCCTCCTGGAAGACATGTTATGTCGCATGAGAGATGAGAGGGTGATCTGAGACAGCCAGCATGGCTTTACCAAGGGAAGGTCATGCCTGACCAGTCTAGTGGCCTTCTATGATGTAGTAACAGCATTGGTGGATTAAGGGAAGGCAACTGAGGTCATCTACCTGGACTACTGCAAAGCCTTTGACATGGTCCCTCACTGCATCCTTGTCTCTAAATTGGAGAGAGATGGATTTGAAGAATGGACTGTTCTGTGGATAAGGAATTGGTTGGAAGGCTGCAGCCAGAGTATTGTTGTTAATGGCTCTACGTGCAGGTGGAGGCTGGTAATGAGAGGTGTACCCCAGGAATCCGTCTTGGGTCTGGTACTCTTTAACATTATCAGTGGCATAGATAATGGGATTGAGTGCACTCTCAGCAAGTTTGCTGATGACACCAAGCTGAGTGGTGTAGTTGATACAGCAGAAGTCAGGAGCACCATCTAGAGGGACCTTGATAAACTCGAAAGGTGGGCCCTTGGAAATTAATGAAGTTCAACAAAGCAAAATGCAAGGTTTAGCCCTTGAGTTGAGGTGATCCCAGACATATACAAACTGGGAGAAGAACTCCTTGAGAGTAGCCCTGCTGAGAAGGACTTGGGGGTCCTGGTTGATGAAAAACTTAACATGAGCCAGCAGTGTGCACTTACAGCCCAGAAAGCCAATGATATCCTGGATTCCATTGGAAGAGGGGTGGCCACCAGGGTGAGGGAGGTGATTGTCCTCCTCTGTTCTGCCCTTTTGAGACCCTAGCTGGAGTACTGCATTAATATCTGTAGCCCCCAACACACAAAATATATAGAGCTTTTGGAGAGGGTCCACAAAGATGGTCCAAGGGCTGGATAGCCTCTCCTATGCAGATAGTCTGAAGGAACTGGACTTGCTCAGCCTGGAAAAGAGAAGGCTGCAGGGAGACCTCAGAGAAGCCTTCCTGTGTTTAAAGGGAGTTTATAAACATGAGGGAAATCAAGTTTTAATGCTGGTAGATAGTGATAGGACAAGGGGGAATGGTTTTAAACTAAAGGAAGGGAGATTTAGATGAGATATGAGGGGGAAGTTTTTTTACAGAGAGAGTGGTGCGGTGCTGGAGCAGGTTGTGGTTGTGGATTTCTTGTCCCTGGAGGTTTTCAAGGCCAGGTTGGATGGGATCATGGGCTATCTTAACTAGTACTTGATCTAGTGGCTAATAGCCCTGCCTGTGGCAGAGGATTTAGAACTTGATAATCCTTGAAGTCTCTTTCAAACCAAGCCATTCTACGATTCTGTAATTTACTTCTTTCCCCCAGCATTTCTCTGTCTCCACTGATCAGATTGTTGTTGTGCTGTTGTTAGGGACTTCAGAGCATTTTGGTGCTCACAGCTCCTACCAGGGATCCAGACTTGCAAGTGGCCTGCTGTTGATCTTTTACCATGCACAAGGTTGTCATACTGTGAGAAACTGTTGGCGATCAGCTCTCACAAAGCTGTCTCTTTCAATTCTCCATAATCCCTTCTGATCAAGTGATGGAAGTGAAATAGCAAACCTATGGAGAACTGAGCAGTGCTTTGCACGTTTTCATATATTTATGTGTCCATTTATCTGTCCTGTTATATCTCCTAACGTGAGCTCTGTGGCTAGCAGTCATCAGAGCCGTGTGCTGCAGAGCATACAGACCGTAAGATAATGTCCCAGCTCTTCCTCTCCTTCTGTGACTTAGCCAGCGACTTCAGATCTGAATGGTGTCTTTTCATATGTTATGGCAGCTATTACGGGAGTCCCTGCATAATTCACTCCAGATTTGATTTTTCACTGTCTCTGGGCCAGAAGGTGGTCTTGCTCACCACTGGGAACAATCTCTAATTACAAGCACTTCCCTGGATGAAGGCATAGAGGAGATGAGTTGCTTCAGAGAAGAGTTCAGGAATAAATAAATGGTGTTAAGGTCTGAAGGGACATTTCCGTGACTGCTATTGTTTTCCAAACACATCACTTCTGTGGGCAATGATTCAATTTCTTAAGCTTCTGATATGTAAGGACCTTACAGAGAATCCCATTCTTTTTCACAGCAGACAAACTCTGGTGCCTGTTTTAGGATGTCTGTGTGATGTTCATATCTTGGATGATTCAGCACAGACATATTCCACCTTTAGGCTATGTCTACACTGCTGAAAGACATCTGCTTCAGGAAACGGTATTTTGATCCCGAACTAAATCATAGCACATTTTTATTTAAATTGCTCAAGGTTAGTCACCTTGTGTTCATGCTCTGCATTCATGCATTGATTGGACTCTGCGTAGCATGCAGATGGACCTAGGAAATCACTGCTTTTTTTTTTTTTTTTTTCCTGTGTTGTTTTCATCAGTTCAAAGGAAGTATCTGGAATAATGTGATGGCTGTGCTATAGCCTACCAGGCTGATTTTGTCTTCTTTTCTGTCACGAAGTAAGCATTCTTTTCTGGCACAGAAGTAAGTATGTGCTGCACACTATTAGGCACATCAGGGAATGGCTGAAGGTGTTTGAAAAATGCAAGGCTTTGGGACTATCATTTGAGAGCTGGGGTAGCCAAAGATGGCTGGTTGCATTTGTGCAGAGTGGGCTGTTTAACAGAGTGGGTGGTTCAGAAACAAAACAGAAAGCTACAAATGTAGTGATCAGCTAAATATCAGCAGAGTAAGATAAATGGGGTCAGATTTTGCTTTGTTATTTGAGCAGGATGGCACAAAAAGAAGATAGGTTGTTTTCCATAATGTTAGAGTTATGCTCCATCTTCTTATTTTGGAAAAGAAGAGAGCCATGCTACAGACAATATCCCTCAGGCTTTGGAAGGAGTTGCTTCTTAGTATTTTAAAACATGTATATGTATCTATAAAAAACACTGTGGATTATATGCTCTGTAATTGTTCGCATACTGATAATATGGGATGTAAATGCACCGCTAAACATTGAAGAGCCCACTGATGCATTTGTCCAGACACATATTGTCTAGGGATGGATGATAACTTTTGTTTCTCTTCTGTACCATGCAATTAAATTTTCTTTTTTTTGCATTACAAGTCATGGCAGCTTGACAGTCCTCAACAGAGTTGGGAATTTGCTCTAATGTCAATATTTACTCCTTTTCTACCAATGGATAGTAAAGCTGTTGTTCCTCCCTTGTGTGTAAGTGCGTGCATGTGTGTATGTCCAGAAAATGCTCTATTGTGTGAAAGGGCTAATCAGCTACAAAGTTAAAAACTAAAATAGATTCCAAAGGGAGAAAATACTGGAAACTAAATGTTTATGCAAAAGATTATATCAATCTAATTGTAAATGAAATATGAAATAGCATTCAATATAAAATATGTGGAATAGGACAGTAGCTTTCCCCAAGGACATGTGGAAGGGGAAAAAAGCACTACAGACTAGCCAGTATTTATAATTTTATTAGTGTGAATACGTGGTTTTTATGTGTTAATGAGAGGATTAAAAGAGTGTTCTTTGTTCTATGATCATATTTTACTTTTAGCACAAGGAATTGTGACAGCAGCTGTTTAATTTCATACTGTCAGGAGGTGTGAGTTTAAGCCATCTTACATCAGAAAATCCTACAGTCATAGCAGCAAAGAGGAAGAGGTGAGACAGTGAGAGGTGGGCTATGTGTTTAATTTTAATCAAACAATGTATGTTGCATTAGACAAGCTAGACTTAATGGGAAAGACCACTGGAGGTTTTAAAAGCTTAGCATACCTTTTTGACCCAGACTTAAATGCCTAGTGGAAGCTATGTGTTTCAAGCTTGCTTGCTTTAGAATTCTGTTTCAAGGGTTCAGTATGCCAACACACAGGTCACATTATTGGTTAAAAACAATCATGTTCAAAAGAAATTTGGGCAGCCTCTTTGTTTCAGGCCTTCAAATTTGGAACTTCAAAACTAAAAAACCAAAAAACCCAAGAAATCCCCCAAACATGTGATCAAACATATCTACCTTTTTCATATTTTCATTCCCTAGGCTCAAAAGACGATCGGGGATGTCTTTGGCAATTTCTTTGCAAATATGTTTTCTGAAGTGTCTTTGTACATTTCGGATGATCCAGGCCTCACTAAAATCATAGTCAAGAGTCCTACTGATTTTGCTGGGCTTCAGTTTAGATTCTGAAAGAATTTGGAAGAGTACTGTGCAGTAGAAACCTCAATCCATATTCTGTATATTTTCTACTAGCCTGCGGATGTACTGCAGGATCACACAGACTTACCGTGGCACGTGTGCGGGGAGCTGCAGGCTCCTGCAACAGATCAAATAAATCAATGTGAAATTATCAGCTGAATGGCATGTTTTGTCCCTGGCAAATGGAAACTTTGAAAGGAGATGTTTAAAAAAGGGACTTCTTAAAAATTTTATTGAGTGTATATTTAAATATATAGAGATTTTACTCTCGTGGTATGTGATTTATTCTTACTCCACTCTCAAGCCTTCGCAAATCCTCTGCGCATCAGACTGAAAGGAGGTTCCTATAATTTTAACTATTTTAACTATTTTTTTTTTTTTTTGCTGAGAAAAATATATTTTAATGAGACTACATATTTTTAAATAGTTTCTGGCTATTTCCCTGTGAAAGCGGGAAAGCACGTATTAGTGACACAAGTGGGAAAAGGGTAATATTACATACTCTGCCTCTTTAAATGATATGAAAGTTCTGAAAGAAGAAGTTTAAACCCTTAAATTATACCAAAACTGATTACGACTTCGGTTTTGGTCATAAAAGAGTCCATTTTCACCTCAGGGGTGAAGGTGTGATGTGTTCATAGCAACAGCACACATGAAGAACAAGCATGCTGCCAGTTAACACTTTCTCTACTCATAGAACATGCACCTTTATTGGCCTGCGGTGTGTCTACAATGATGAGAGCTATTTGGAGTCATTTAGCAAGCTGGGGCTGGGCCGTCCCTGATGATGTTGTCAGTTTGTTCTTCCTGCCACTTTAGCTTTGCAAATCTGCCTGGGATGCCAGCTGCCTCCTCCCTCTGGACTAGATGAGTTGCCCTAATCTTTCAACCTCATCAGCAAAAGCACAGGCTCCTGTGGGTAGGAGACAGAGGAGCCAGAAAGCCACACACAACATCTTACCCTCCCTCAGCTGAGTGGAAAGCCAGAAGTGCTGTAGGGTCTGTGCTTCCAGCACACAGATGATGACTATGTGGAATCTTTGCCAGAAGCTGGCCTGGCCTGAAGCGTCTTCGGTCTTGCCAAAACCCTTTTGACCACTTTCTGTTTTTCATCTTTCCCGTTGAAGCAAGCATTTGCAGTGAGGGCTGTAACAAAGCTCAAAAATTTTGGTCCCCAGGAACACATGGTAGCACAGGGGAGGCAGAGGGCGAGGAAGTGTAGGTGATGGGAGGTGAGATGAGGCACAGGTGGACTTGCAAACCTCTCTCATCCTTGTGCTCACGAGATGCCATTTTCAATGTAGACATTACTCACTACTTAGAATCAAGCAATTTCCCAGACTGATTTGATGAGAGGTGAGAGCTGAAGACAAAGGGTATGGACATGCAGTCCGAGATGTGGCCAGGATTTGGCTCTGGAAACATTTTGCCAAACCAGCTGTAAACACAGCTCTTCAGTGGTCACCGCAATATATAATTTGAGAAAAAGTAGAAAAGAGAGAGAATTAATTCATCGTACAGTGGAGCAGAAAACTCACATCTGTCCTTTATACAAGCCAGTACACCCCATTTATTAATGCTATTCTTCGCACTGCCGAGTCCAGGCAATTAACTTCCCCTGACTGGCTTCCCTAGTGTGAGGAAGGATAGACGGTATGTTTATCATGGGAACATAATGATTTCTTTTCTAAAATCCTAATGTAAATTGCATAATTTTCAATATGTCGACAGTGGGAAGATAAATTCCTGGTCACTTGCAATAATTAAAGGAAGAACTTAATCCTCTAAATTCTGGAGCCAAAACACTCCCGAAAATGTAAACAAGCAAAAGGCAATTCTAGGTAAAGCAAGTTTTGGTTTCTTTAGTCTACAAATTAGGGTTTAGTTTCAAAACTCCAGGCACTTCTATACCCCAGAAAAACACATAAAATTTATCCCCTTAGATGTTCAAGCATTAAGAGCATCAGATTTTCTGAGATAGACAACCATGTGCATTGTGCATCTGAGATTAAAATCCACTAGCCCTAAGGCATCTATTTGTAAAAAGATATTTAGTTCATTTCAGTGCCCATTCTTTGTGTTTTGATGTGGAAAAATATGTAACACTTGCTTTTATGTAAAGCCCCTGCCTTCAACTTGTTAACTCTCCTCCCTCCCTACTCCTGCCTCTCAGTCATCTCTCTCATCTGCTGTAGTCTATGCTGAAAGCAAAGAAAGGGTACAAAATTAAGGACTGATAAAACTTCCAAAGAAAAAGACTGCATTCAATACAAAGAGAACTGGATGATTAAGATGCGTTGTCACCTCCAACATTTTAGAAAGATTTGGCCTGTTTACTCTGAGCCTCCTTACCCAAATCTTATTTACCCTGATGTTTTCCACTTTAAACAGATGGTGAATCAACCTTCCGGGTGTAAGGCTGGATAGGCTATTTGAAAAAGATTTCAGCTAATAAATAAAAGGAAGGATACACTGCATCATCACAGAGAAGCTTCATGAGCACATGTGCACAGAGCATGGCTAAGATTAAATGTAGCAGGGTGGATGCTGCATTTGTTAAAAGCAAGGAGATGGTCAAGGTCAAGCATCACACACTCGTGTTTACAGAGGGCCAAACTCTGCCAACCATCTCAACATCCTGAGGTTGCCACTGGAGGTGGGATGAAGGGCTCTGGTGCCAGCTGGGGGAGCAGGAACTGTAATGCAGGGTAAAGGATCAGATGACCTGCAGCATACTTGTCCAAGCCCTTTGACTTTAATGAAATTCAGGTTTTCTTCTCTCAAGAACTGCCCTGAGATATCAAGCTCAAAAAATCTGAATTCCAAAGGCCTTTTGCATGAGCTTCACATGAAAGAGGTAATTTAGGATCAAAGCCAGGTGAAGTGTTGCTCTAGAAGCTGAAAGCAGCAGCCCAAAGTGCCAGGTTGGTGGCAAAGGCAATAACAGTCAACATCTGTAGGGCTATTGGAGAGAGGAAAGAGCAAAATAAATAAAAAAAAATGAGAGGAGATTCATCAAATAAATATTAGGTCAGAAAATCAGAATGAACATCTGGAAGAAATGAACTCTGAGGAAAATGTCATGAAACTGTGAAATCACCCCCCCCCCAAAAAAAAAACAAAACAACAAACAGAAGAAAATAATCAGAAGGCAAGAACTGGCTAAACCTAATGCATGGAAATGACCATTTCTAGAAAAAGGGGAAAACAGTCAGTGAAAGAGGACTGAAGCTAGATTTGAGGGGTTTACATGCTTAGACCTTGCAAGCGGGAGACTGCTCTGCTGTGAGCAGAGCCCAGCACTGTCCAGTCTGATCAGGGCCCCACTGCTACCACAGCCGGGCTGTGAGCGATGCTGGGAGCACTCTTGGAAAGCAGATATAAGGGAAAAACTGCTGTACAAGAGTATCTGAGAGAAAACAGTAAGAAGTGAGAGGGACACAGCCCTGAAGCCATTGAGGTCAGTGCAGGAGGAGGGCCAGAGTTGCTCATGCCACCAAGGCCATGGTGAGGCAGGCTGTCCCCCTGCAGCACATAGGGTACTATGTGGAGTTGTAGTTTTTTCAGCTTGCTTTTTGTTCTCACCTTTTTAGTCTGTTAGTAATAGCTAAAAAATTATATTCATCTCTCAATGCCAAGTATATCTTTGCTATGATATTAATTGGTGAGTGATCTCCCTGTCCTTATCTCAGCCCATATTTCATCATATTTTCTCCCCTTATTCTTCTGAAGAGGTGGAGTGACAGAGCAGTGAGGTGGAATAAACTGCCCAGCAGTGTGAAAACACCATAATTTAAGAAGCCAATTAGCGGAGGGTGGGAGTCCCAGCATCTTCTGGCCCCCAGGAACCCATGCAGGACCTGGGGGCCACGATGCTTGCAGCCATGGCCAGGAGATGTGCTGGCAACATGCATTTTTCCAGGTGATGCCTGCCAGCTGAGCAACACAAAATCTGGCAGAGTTTAAATTCATGCTGCTGCTAGCTGTCCACTGGGGTGGATATTTCCACTGGCAAAGAACCACTGACAATGAATCAAGCAGACAGAGAGTGAAAAATGAGTTCAACCAGATATTTGAGAGAAAAAATATTGTCGGAGAAAGTGTCTGGCTCATTTAGAGTTGTTTTTTCTTTTGATTTTGTTTTTCTGTTCTGCACAAGGTATCTGTATGCTTCAGGAGCCCAGCAGAGAGCATAAAATAATCCACACCACTTCACTGAAATGTAAACACACCATGGATTTTGAGAATATTTTTTTTGCTTTTGTTTTTGTTTTTGTTTTGTTGTTGTTGTTGTTGTTGTTTGGGGATATTTTCAATAATCCACAGAAAATAGAGCTGAATACTACAATAGATAGAGAACTTCTCTGAGCTATGCAAGGGATAAATACCTGTTCTGCTTAGCTCTGGAATTTATGTGATTTGGGATAGTCACTTCTCAGGTGGCTACTATTAACACCACATCGAGATTTAATACTAGAACAGAGGTGCATGTATTCAGCTCTACTTTAAGATGCTGCTGTCCTTGATTGCCTGCTCTGTCTCACTGCCAAATGTTGCTGGCAAGAAAGAGTGAAAAGCAAATGTACGCTTATGCTACATTTCACAGTCCAGCATATTCATGTAACTTCCTTGATAGAGATGAGTTTATATTAAGATGTCAAGCTATGAACTCCAGTGGCCAACGTATGGGTTCCCTTTAATCAAGCCTGATCTGTAATCCCTGGTGAAGCGTTGAGTTAAACAGTGATTAAGATGGTCTTAAACCACCTCAGCCATTAGCAAGTTCATTGCAAGTGAGGCAGAGCTTTCATATGGTTCTTGACCTAGCGCATATCTTAAATAATTGAAATCTGTATAAAATGGAATAGCACCAGCAGAAGATACTGAAGAATCTTTGCAAATAGCCAACCTGAAACAGGCTCAGATAAGGATCTCATGGCATGTGAACTATATCTATTAGCACATGCACATGAATTTATGATAGCTGTGTAGAAATCTCTGCACTAAGCCAGTGAAGCCAAGAACCCAAACCCAATCCTGTCACATCTGATATTTTGTGGTTATTGGTTGAAAGAAAAAATCCTCGGGTTGCGAATGCATCAATATCTCAGCATTGGGCTGGTATATCATTCTAGATAGCCTTCCTCCTGTTAATCAAGCTGATTTTATAGCTTCATGCATCCTTTTTTGTCTTTAGTCTTAAAGATGAATATTGTAGGAAATATTTCTATCTTCAGGTTAATGTTACTTACCCTCCTCTACTTTTTGTACTTTGCTGCTTCTATTCATTTCACATTCCTTTTTTTTTTTTTTTCCCCCCATCAGACCCTTTCTTCTCTCCAGTCATTTTTCTTTCTTCTGTTCTCCTTTCAGCAACATTTCAGTTTTCTTTCCAGTGGGACTTTTTTCATCACAGGAGATATCTGGAAGAAAAATAGTCGAGGAGTGTTTTCTCTGCCTTGCTAGTGGCAAGTCACTACACAGTGGTCCTTCCCTCAAAGATATGGGGCTGAACTCCTGAGGTGTATATGTTGATGATACCTGCCCTGCTTTTCTTCTGTTACTGCATTACACACTTTTCCTAGGAAGCCTTGGTGTTAAGATTTGTCTTGTACTTTCCTGCATATCTTCTACAACACCTTCTCCGTCTCTTTGCATAACAACATGTATAATGCCACTCCTTCAGACTGCCCCCCTATGTGACTCCTCAGATTTTCTTCCATCTGGGGTGTGAGGGCCTTCCCCACGCTGGAGCTTCCACCTCTGGTCTTGTATCTGGTGGTGCGAATGTACAGAGCAGGCAGCTGGCAGGATAATTACCCAATTCAAGCATGGATGAATCCACAGATGGACTATTCCATATGAGCGTACATTCTTTAAATAAACAAATAATAAACGAAACACTTGTTAAATTAGAGCAAATCCAAATAAAAATTACAACGATTCAGACTATAGAGTGAGGATTCAAGGAGGAGAAATGCATTCATATGTCCTGAAGAATAACTGAGAAATACCAGGCTTCCTTGTGCTTCTTCACATAAATTTATCTAAACAAGGGGAAGAAGTTCTGGTAAAGACTGAATCTTGATTCAACGATTTACTGAGACAAATAACTTCTTCACAGTTTTTTTTTCTTCTTTTGCCTAAATTAGTTTAATTTGTATTAACAGCAACTGGAGTGAAAAGTAAAACATTGAGGCAAAAGAACACAAGCTCAAATCAGCTTAAAGACAACTAATTATTTTTTTAAATATTTCTGCATTAATTCAGAGTATGTGCAGTGCTGTAGCTGCCAATGGAAACTGCATGTTCTTGCAATCACAGGACTGTGAAACAGAGATCAATATCATGGAGTAGCAATAATCAACATGTAGATTAATGAACAGGATTGCATCCACCAGGGAACAGTAGAACGAAGACTAGTTGCTCAATTTAATTGCTGAGTTGCTACTAAATCTCAGCTTTCTATCAATCTCTCTCCATTATAACCACTGATGCATAGCAGACATTAGGAAGAAAACAATAACACAGTAATTCAGCACTGTTGGTGTTTTGAATTAATCTGGAAGCTTTCTGGAAAATAAAGTCAAGATTATTTTGTACCTCCGAGCCTGTGGGAAGATCCCAGTGATTATTCCCAATTCTTTCTTTGAGTAGGATTTTTTTGGTAATCCTTTTGCTCTGAAGAGCACTAGTAAAGCAAATTAATAGTTAAGCAAAGCCTTCCCGGAACAATTTTAAGTCTGTTTCAATGAGCTTTTGAATGAAAGTTCCAATTTTTCATTAATTCAATTAAATGAAGTACTATAGAATATTGGTGGTGGAAATTACCTCTAGGCATGTATTATTTAGTTTAGCTACCTGTAATGAAAACTTGTTAACTCCATCTGCCTGTCTTTTTAATGCTTTCTCTGGATCTTTTCATAAACATATGGTTCAGCAGCTCCTGAAGAGTCTGTTCTTCACTTTCATGGGTTCCACTCGTGGGACACTTTTTCACAATATTCACTTAAAATTCCTGCTGCTTCATATAATGTTGTCCTTTAAGTTTTTTACTCTTGTTCCTTTGTAGTTATACTCATTCATGTAGATGCCTTGCTAAAGTACTTTTCTTTCTATCTTTTTCTCTCTCTCTTTCTCTCTTTCTCCAAGTACTGTGCTTTCTCCTATTGCTATTACAGCCCTGCTAGCTAATTCCTTTCACTCCCTGTACTGTTTTTCTCTTTGGCTGACCTTTGTAGAAGCATGATTGTTAATCACAACTCTCAAAACTCTTTCCTGGCACATGGAAAAGAAATAAAGCTGCTGGACATTATCCCTTAGCTTATTCAAAACAAAACTGTGCTGACTTTCTAACAGCCATTATTGCTTATTACAAATTCAACTCCAGTTGGCTGTTTAAAAAGAAGTGCCTTCTCATCTTGCAAATAGGTTATTTTTTCTTGTTTTCTTTCTTCTTAACCTCTTTTACTTCCAAATTTCTACCGCACTGATCAGATAAAACCACAAATTATTGATGTCCCAGTTTGACTTTGTTCTGATACCTGTAAGTGCTTGTGAAAAGCATATTCAGGGTGACTGTGATTTTACTGTTTTCCTGTATGATCCACTGACTATTTGAAAATTGGAAGTGGCCTTTCTGCTAGCACATTTGACTGTTCTGCTCTTTTGAACATATGTGCAGCTGACTGAACACACATATCTTTGCTTGTTGTTCATTGTATCGTGCTGTAAGACAACTCCACCTTATTTTTTCTAAAGTTTATGTTGGAAGTACAGGTCAGTATAAAACTGTTATTCGATCTCAAAATGTTATCTTCTGCCATTTTTCTTTATTTCCTATGGGGTGTCATCCAGTTCTGTTTGAAAAGGATGTTAGAGGCAATTTTTTCTTTCTCCCACTGGTTTTCTGGCTGGGTTTCTTCTTCCTGATACTACATCAGTAAATGGACTCTCATCAGCTGCATATATTTCTTTATTAACACACTGGAGATTATCCTAGAGCGGGTTATCTGGGAGGATCCAACCTTTAATTACACTTCCAAGGTCACTGAAACCACCTGAGATTCTCTCCTACCTCACTCCACTGAGCAGTTCGCAAAAAACAAATGGAAATTCTCCAGCACTCTTCAGACCATCCTTTGACCTTCTTGTCACAACTCCTGTCCTGGCACCCGCAAGGCAACATGCTGTCCTGCTCTCTCTATCTGGGTCACAGATGGCCCAAGCTACATTCTTCACTTACTCGGTGAAGGAACATCCATGAGATAAATTAGAACAGATGTACGGCAACTTTTTCTTTTGGCATTTACACCACCCTCTGGTCTAATTAATCCTGACATTGTGACCATCATAACATGAATTGCATCAAAAGAATGAAATAGCAGATTGTCCTCTCAATGGCAAATATGTTTATTTTTCCTTCTAGTGAGACCTGTTTTCATTTTCCCTTTCAGTGAGACTAGCTTTGATATTCTCCAGCTATTTGTAGACTTGCAATAATGTGACAAAACATTGCAAAGCTCTTACACTGAGGTTGGTTAAATTCCCATGAAGGGAAATCAGATACATTTAAGAAAAAAAACAGTCTATTTTCACCTCTCTCTTTAGATACAGAAGACTGTACCAGAACCCTCATTTGTTTTTCTGGTAATAAGGTACTATGTTAACGATTTTGGGTGCCTGTTAATAATACATATAGCAGTTATACATATTTTATATTAAAGGTTGTCTTAAAAGCAACATCTTAATAGATGACAACCTACTTAGAAAAACATTTCTTGAATTATTTATGCTCATTTGAAACAACAAAATCAACTATTTTTTTATAAGGTCAGTTACCAAAGAGGAACTATTAATAATATAGTTGCATATCTCTGGAATAAAGTGTCTGAATATTTATTTTTTAACCACATGGGAGAGAAGTTTAGCAGCAATATAGCTAACCAAGCAGGACTTCTCTATAAAGCATTCTGATGTGACTTCATAGGTTAATAGAAAATTTACTAAAAGGAAAATGAGAGTGATTTCACATGGAGGGCTAGGGGAAACGGGAAAAATAATTGTTTTGTAAAAACTCATTCCATTCTATGAAAACTTTAAAACCAGCAAGTATTTAAAAAAATATTATTCTGAAAAATTTACAAAACTGTTTTAATATGTATTTCAGTGGTGATAGTGGACATCATCACGCTGAAGTAGAAAAAGCATGAAATCTACCACAAACCTAGCTCCACAGGGAGTTTTGTGAGCACAAAAGTCTTACCTAAATGAAACACAACAAATTTAATTGGCCTGATTTTAGGTTGCCTTAAACTTTTAGCCATTGGCTGCAAAGTGTGTAAAAAGTGGTAGCTTACGGCATTTTCATGCCAACAGTTACTCATTAGCACACTATAAGCAGTGGAGTCATGGCTTGTAGGATTCTTCTGTGATAGAAAACATGGCAGATCTACAGGTTAATCCGTGAGAGGGAAAGGTAGGGATGCTTGCTCATTAACATCAGCCTGGCCCCCAGCCATGTTCATGCCACTTGCAGGATCAATTCCAGGGTCTTTGCTTTTTATCATATCTGGAATGTGCAGCACAAGTTAGTCACCAAAAAGTTTTCTTTGGAATCATATGGTAGCAGTTTTACTTGACAACAAGTTTTTTCCCTACCAGCTTTAGAGGGGAAAGGAGAAAGCCACAGAGATAGCTGACAATTTCTCTGTGAAAGAAGGAAAGATGCATTCATGGGAGTACTTGTGTCTAGCAGCTTTTGTCAATAGTATTTGAGATTCTGCAATATCATCATGCTCTAAGAATAGGAAATAGCAGTAGGATGTTTCTGTTTCCTCATTGAGTGATTCTGAAATCCACAGATAGCTTTCAAGATCAATTCATGAACACCTAGAAAATGTTCCCATGTAGACAAATAAAGACAAATTCTCCAGTGGTTTCCATTTCAATGCCAAAGCTACCTTATACCTGGCATAGATCAAGTGTTACTTGACTTGTATCACTGAAGATAATATATATGTACAAAAAAACTATGAAAGTGAGAATAGATAATTTATTTACATTCAGAGAACAAAACCCACAGCATCTCAGTTTCTCTACATGGTTATTTACTTTGCCCTTCTGTTTTGTCTTCTGTAACTGCCCTATATATATGTATTACAAGGCAGGAAGGTCTGATGCACATTGCCATTTACTAGCACTTCCCTTTGAACATTTTTGCAACTAAAGCTTCTTCTGTGAGTATTTGTGTGTAGGAGGGTCATAAATATTTGTGAACACTGTATTGGAGAGGGGAGCAAAATGAATAATATTGAATGAATATTTGAATGTACTTTTCTCCATGTTATTGCCCATCCGTGTACATGAGATCATGCTAATTCTCAAACAGTTGTACTCACATATTTGTGCACTGCCTTTTTCTAGTGCATGAGTGCACATGCTGGGCAAATGCATTCTTGGGTTGCTAATATTTCTTCTGCAACTGCTTGGTTTATAATATGTCAAACTGATAGCAAGAAACAATTACTTTTACTGTTCTCTTTCATTGTTATTGTAAAAAAAAATTAAAAAAATAGCAAGGAATATTCACATAGAGAGATCTTTAATGTTATTTCCTTAGTTTTTGACTTTGTTCTTGGCTGGGGATGGTGCAACCTTTTAACAAGAGACAGGTATTAATGAAACTACTGTAGCAGAGAGATCAGCAGTCTGTGAAGCAAACTACTGTTTCCCAGTCAGAAGCAGCAGAAAACCCCACATGCTCTGTGGTTTTTCGGTTATAATCTTGTTGGAGATCTGTGTAGAAATAGATTGTTGCTGCCATCCAAATAAGAGCTGTGACAGAAATTTGAGATAAGACTTTGACTACATCATAATGGTAAGTTGGACAATATCTAACCTTTACTAATGTTCATCGGATCTTTCCAATCAGCCTCTGCAGTGTGATGCACAATAGTTTTTGATCTATTCTCAGTGAAAAATTTTAAAGCGTCACCAAGAATCTTTAGTCTGTTTTTAGCGACTGTGTAAATACTAGAAAAAAAGGCATTTTATGGACATCTTTTGGAAGAGAGAAGAGGCAGTGCTGACATTTTAATATCAGCTGATGCTCTTGAAAAAAACATTGTGGTGAACCAAGTGGATTAATTTATGCAAACTTTGGGAAAAAAAATTACACTATATAAATAAGCTAAACAAATGATCATTTTTATATATTCTTTGTGTAGTTTTTCTTTTTAATTATAGTCTCCATTATGTTTTGTTAATATAATAACCATTAGAGAATATTCGGTTAACTGTACACACTATAACAAGTGTTTAGGCAACACTTCAATTGGATGGAACCAATTTTTCCTGAGTCACAAGAAGTACCTATTTCTGGATGGATCGCTCTCAGCATGTATGCATTGCATTTCAGAAAAACAGTGAGGGTAGTATATGAACTCTAGTTCCACCACAGTTTTGGTGTGTTGTGATGGTTCACTCCTTGTCCCTCCTCTCCCCAGCCAACCTTGTTGTTATGCCCAAGGCATAGTGCATACAATGAAGTGCAAAAGACCTTATTCTTGGGACTAGTAACAAACAAGTTTTCACCACTGGTGCTTTGACGCCTGAAAACAGACACCTGGTTCAATACAATCAATTCTAAAAGTTGTATGACTGTGACTCAATCATCTTACCCCACAAACAGCATGCAGGCTAAGAACCCCTTTTAGAGTTCTTCTTGCAAGAAGCTGGCTGCACACCAGAATCTCCCATTGAGTAGGGACACCTCTCAAGATGCGCAGAGATTCACCCAGGCCATAGTGACACCTCGCTGACAGATGCTAGGTAATTGATTTATTGTTTTTAAGCTATATTATCTTTGCTAAAATTTGATCTTAGATTCATTTTCACCCCCTACTCTCTATGTAGCTAATAATCATGAATATCTAGCTATTTCAAATCTCGTTGTCTCTGTTATTGTTGTTCAAATTACCATCCTGTATCTAGTTATATCAATAAATATATTTCTGCCTTCCTATTATGAGTGAAGGGTGCAGTGCTTTAGTCTCCTGCATGAGCATGAGCAACAGAGCATTACCTTTCTCACTGAGATGGGCAATAGCTCATTGCTCCATTTTTCCTGCCCACTTTCTGAGAAAAAAAATCCATACTTTTCCAAATGACATAATGACTCCGCAATTCTGATGCTTCTTAGATTTTCTTCTACTCTTTGATACTTTGTCCTGTGTAGATGTGAGACTGTCCAGGAGAAACACTCTTTCTTAGTACATGTATATGCAATGACTAATGTGACCTTATTGGAAATATCAATAAAATAAAATGGTACATTTCTTCCCTCCTTATTTTATTCCAGAATTTAATTACCTTAATTCATTTTCAGCTGCTAGTTTTTCAAATAGTAGAAGTTATGTATTGTATTCCTGGGGATTAATATTTCAGATTTGGACTCTCCAGTATCTAGGAGCGTACAAGATGAAGTTTTTCTCATGGTTAGAGCATGGCTAACACTGCCATGTAAGTTTTAGTTAGAGAGCAAGGATAACAGCTTTTCCAGCATGGATTCTCTTCTGTCCTATGGGAGCTGAGTGTATCTTTTTCTTGCTGGGGAGAACCTATGCAGTCTTTCTCCTTTAGTTCCTTATTTTCCGGCAGCTTAAAGAGACTTACTTATTCCTGAAACAGCACTTCCGAGATAATAAACCTGCTTCTTTGGCAAAAACAGCAGTGATTTATCGAGTGGTTCAAGAAAAGCAGGTAGAGATGGACATATGGACAAGACAGACATTACAGATACATTATTTTGGAACCCAAATGAAAAATACACTCTTCTCCCTCCCCCCCCCCATTAATTTATTTAGCTCCAGACTCCAAATGCTTTCCCTTGGTGTGCACTTTATACAGATTACAAAGGTGGTTGGAACTTATTTTCTTCCTGTCAAGGCAGTTCCATACTATAATCAAGTTCCAGCTCCTGTTTCTTTTGACAGACTCAACAAATTGTATGCTCTAAATCTGTCAGTGTAGAGGTATTTTTATTCCAGACCTGAGATCAACTCTATAGTTCTTTTCTAAATGTTTTTCACATATTTTTGTATCCTTTGCAGAAAACTCTTACCAGACATATATGCACTATTCTACTATATCAGTCACTTCTTGTTTTGCAGGTATATGTTTGGCTTTGACCAGGGATAAATTATGTCCATAAAAATTAAAAAAAAAAAAAAAAAAAAAAAAGGAAATCTGGATATTTAATATCTTTTGCAGATTATTTCAGGCTTCTAGCATATCTATATCTCAATGAATAAGTTACAATTGCTGGTTTCAGCAAATACTGGAGTTTTCCAGGGCCCAATGAGACATGGAGCACTGTATTGTAAAGTGCTTAAAGTGGACAAAATGTAATAATTTACCAAACATTTAGAAAACCAAAGTAAGTCTCCTGCTCCCCACCTTCAACAAGAACTACCCAGCCCTCTTAAATGAAAAGATGACAAGTCTGAGCCTTAGAGATGCAGCAGTACATTCCAAGCTCATTATGTGACTGTGATGTGATGTGCCTACGTACAGCAGCCCCAGCTGTTGCCTGACTCTGTTGTATATTATTCTTTACACAAATACTTTTCTGAGTTCTGAAAATGCAACACCGCATCTTTGGATGCATCTTTCATAAAGCTCCAGAAGGATGTTGTTATTACAATATAGTGCACATCTTGTTAACACATTCATATTATCGCTTTTTTATAATCTTTTTATCTAAATCTGGGGATTAACTCTGTTTACAATCTCTTTATCTAAGTCTGGAGATAAACTCTATGGATTTCCTCATCTGTTCTTCTGCTTGTAGTTTTGGTGGTTTTATTTGTTGCTGGGTTTTTTTCTTTCTTTCTTTCCTTTTTTTTTTTTTTTTTTTTTTTTTTCCCCAGCACTTACCTAAGATATCAATCTCACTTTAGATTTGTGTTTTTATCTTTAGCTGTTGATGAGTGACTACTGGAGAATGTGAACCTAATCTAAACTGGCCCTGCTCTGATAGCTGTTAGGACAAGTTGGGCTCCCCGTGTTCATTTAAACCATAAACCAAATCTGAACTTGAAAACAACTTGGAAAATAATTTAATAGAAAATATATTTTCAAAAGGTCGTGTGTGTGTTTGTAAACTGGGAAATTCCTGATAGAAAAGTGAGAGATATCAGGTTGACTGAGTTGTGAGCCAGTTTTGCCACTTTAGGATTTCTATTTGCCTTCTGTAATGAATTCCAGATATGATTTCATGTGGTAAAGAAAGCAAGAAATGCTGTGCTAGGGCCTAGAATTTTGTGATAGACTGACTGGTGGGTGCTGAAGGTATTAGTGAAGTTATTTTGTTCATTCTGAAGGCAGTGTACTGCTGGTGCCAGCGCAGGAGAAGCCAGATCGGCTGCAACGTTTTCTGTCCTGCAGATTCCTGGAGGCTCAAGTCAGTATAAAGAAGATAAAAGGAGTTGGATTTCTTAAACTTTTGGGACCTCTGAGCATCCCCTTCCAGAGCTCTGTCTGGGAGCTGCATTAAGGAACTGACAAACTTAGGTTTCTCTTGTAACTGCTTTGCTTGTGGCCATCTGTGGACATCTGAATTCTTCGCCGATTCAAATAATAGTTACAATTCATTTTTTTTTTTCCATAAACTTGACAGCAATTCCATGTTACCAGAAAGAAAGAGAGCTGTTTTGTTCTACATCTATTCACTGATTTAGTTCACATTGGCAGATCATTTAATCTCATCTGCAATGATATTTTCTGTTTTGTTATATGGATTTGAAAAGAAAAAAAGCCATAAAAAAAAATTGGAAGAGGGGACATTGTTCTCTCTAGGGTCATGTACCTCAAGAACTGTAAGGGTTTTTCCTTCTTTTTGTTGTAGACTTGAATAATAGATGTTCTTGGACTCTCCCTGCTGCAGAACATTCGGTGTCTCTTTATTGTGCAAGAATCTCAGTATAAGCTAGTAGGCATCTCATCCATAAAGCCTTTGAAGTACAGCAAGTTAGTGTGGAGGGACTTGGAAATGTAAAAAGAAGCATTTTCAGCCTCCTTGTATACAAGCTCTGATCCTCTCTCAAAGTGGAAAAAGAGAAAACTTTTTAATAAAAGTCATTAATTTCTTAAGAAGGTGCTGGTTCCAATTGACACCTTGAAAGTCTCAGTGTCTATTTAGTGTTATCATACATAGTTATCTACTGACTTTTATGGTTCTGATTTAAGATAGAACATTCACTAACAGTTATTTAATGGAATCCTTGGCTAGAAATTACATACTTAGAAGAAATGTGTGAACATTTTAAAAAGAGATGACTTATTTTACAGCAGGCTAGTGTATTCCTACATAATTATTGTGCATTTATATAATTTATAGTTTTTGTTCTTTGAATGGATCACACGCTGATCCTGAGGGACACTTGCTGTCCCCTTGTGGTACAATGCAATACAAATGATTGTTTATCTTGCACGAGAAACTTATTTCTATCTTTAAAAGTTATTTTCATCTTTTAAGATGTAATCACAAGAGGAAAAATACTCTGCTGTCTCTCACTTTTCTATCAGAAATTTTCCAATTTACAAAAAAAAAGTCTTTTAAAAATAGATTTCCTCAACCTTTTTTGAGGAAAAAGAACTGCTGCTGTAGTGACTTTGTATTTACCATATCCAAGATAGCATTACACTTCTTGTGAGAAAAGAAAGCCAGCAAAATTTACAACATCTAGAAAATTGTTGGAAGTCTTAAGTCTTTTTAAATAGCATTTAAAAACTAAACAAAATTAAAATAGAAATTGAATCACAAATGCCAGTATAGGCATTTCTGGATGTAAATGGGCAACAAGGGATATTTTGAAAGCTTAAGCACCTCTAGTCCTTCTGCAGGCCCTTATGAAAATGGTTTTCAGTAAGCAAGCCTTGGCTGAAGCAGATTAGATCTAGCACTAAGTGCTTACATATATTCAGCCAAGGAGCACTGCGTACTAAAACTACTTTATCTTGTGCTTCAGGAACACACTGACCCTCAAAAGCTTCAGGGTTTTAGGAATACAGCACCTTCTTATTTACCATAACTCTTAACCACTCACAGTTGACACAAGTTGTTTTCACAGAAGCCACAAATTTCATTTCAACTAATTGTTACTCATGGTTTGTGATTAGTCAACTCAGTCCAGCTGATTTTGATTCCACTCAGTCATTGGCTGATAGATTTTTAAACAGAATGTATAAATATAGAAGGATCAATAGACAACAACTTTTATTCAATAGTTGAAAACATTTCCATGGAAACCTCAAAAATATACATCTATCTGGTCATATGCTAGAAACTACTTTACTTAACCATCAGCATGGTACCCATATCACATTTTCCACTGACTTGAAGTCAAGCCATTTGATTTTGAATGAGTCTCTGTATTTCCATTATTCATCTCAATTAGATTTTGGAGTATTCATTTATGAAACAAAGAAAACTAAGGGAAAAATCAAATTCCCTATAATCTGAAGGCAGTTAAGTGGTTAAAACTTAAAGGGGGAAAGAAAAGGGGAAAGTCTTCCATTAATATTCTAAATTGCATTTTCAACTGTCTTCTCTAGGATATTCTTTGTTCTTTTCCATCCCTCTTCCACTAAAAGAGCCTAGAGAGCAAATCATGTGCAAAGGCCAGCAATGCAATAACAGGCATCAACAGTAACTTTAACAAGAATAAAGCATTTCTTTAAGCATTTCCCCTGGATTGCTCACCTGTTCTTGCCTTTATATTCTGTTGTGTTTCTTTATTATTTTAATTTCTGTGCCTCTGAATGCATTCCTTTATGCATATTTTCCCTTTTGTGACAGTGCCACATAATACAATACTTTATAAAGACTGGATTGCAGTTAGGAATGTATTTAAGGTTAAGGACTTGGAGACCACTTTTGCAGCAGAAGCAGCTCTCAGAGTGATTGTGCCTGTCTTAGGTGTTTTATATATTGCAGCAAGTTTGTTGATGTAGGTAAGGTTGTGCAGTTCTAGTGGCAAATGTTTTCTGTGTAGACAGCTTGTGCCAGCAAAGAGAAGTCTTGTGCTATAATTTATGCCATTTCCTCCTAGAAAATAAACTATAGTCACAAAAGTTTTTTGTTTTCTTTTTTTTTTCCTTTTTTTTTTTTTTTTCCCCTTTCAAACACAACTGTATAGAGCACTGGTTCACTGCTTTAATAATCTTTGGCAAGTTATTGTACGGTACAGAATGACTTTTGGTTTCCTAGAACTGCTTGAGAATTAAATGTACTGCCCACAGAAACCTAAACTCCTGGGAACATGTACTGCTTTTACTGACACAGTTGCTAAGAAAGATTTCTCTTCCGTGGCTGAGACTTCCACATTAGAAAACTCCCTTTTGTCTGTATTCATGGTAGCACTCTTGACTATGATGTGAAAGCAGACATTTAACTATGGTTATTTTAACTGTAATGTGAAACAGAAAAAGTATCAAAATTACAAGAACTTCTTCAGTGTAGCAAAAGTCTTTCCAATCACCCTTACTGGTTGCTAATAATTTCTCTGTGTTGTTCTTCTCCATATAAATGATGTGGAAGGGAACAAAGGAGCATTTGCTCTCTCTGCATATCCTATTTAAAAAAGCTGCCAGGTAAATTATGTCACCCTCTTCCCTCCATACGATCCCTACAAATCTGAGAGCCAGGAATAGCTCTGTCCCATGGTGCAGCAGAAAATAAGAAATACTCCTTGCACTCTTGCTAGAACAAATACATTTGTAGCTCTTTAAAATATTGCTATCATAGAGTAAATGTATATAAAATAATAAAAAATAAGCAAAAAGTGATGTGTTAATATTAAAAAATCAGGACTTTTTGCTAACTGTTTTGTAAGCTGTACTTCACAACACTATTTGTAATTAAGGCTCATATGTTTCTCTGGGAAGAAACTTCTGAATGTGCAACATAAAGTATTTTAATTCATTGGGCTACAGTGTCTACCTCATCTTTGGAAACTAATAAATATATATATATTAGTATTCTTTCCTTATCTTATCCGCTGTGTTGCATACTCAGAACACATATTCAACCCGTTAGTTATTTCAAGGTGATTATTGGTTACCAGACATCTGCATTCCAGTGGTCATAGGAGTGAAAATGGATTTCCTTTAGACCATTTTCATTCATTATAGAATGGTTCTCCTAACATTCTAATTTTCACTCTTTTTATTATCTTCTTGACAGGAGAGATTTTGTCCTGTGCAAAATGTTCAGTGTGAATGCTGAACCAAGTTTAAATAAAGGCTTGTATTTTCTATGCTGCTTCCTTAACTCTAATTTCTCCTCTTTGATGTAATTCTAAGCAAAGAGTAGAAAATCCTCTGTTCTGACCTTTTCATTTGAATTGCTTTTAACTTGCAGCTCTTCTTTTTACTTTGTCTGTCACCTTTGAGCAATAAATCTGATTCTCTATCAATGCACAAGATATTTACTCGCTATATCAAGCTCTATATTGTACAGAATCATTTCTCACATCTCTAATTAGTCTACCATGAGCTAACTGTACTGATGTGCTTTCTAGAGGCTATTTAGAGGCCCAGTAAGCAAATGTAATAAAAGATATAGTAAGTCTTTGCTTTTCTTTGAAGACTAGGTTCATGCCAAGCTTCTGCAGACATACAGTCTTGCTTTTATTTTGTTCCCTTGCACAACAGGAATAATTTAAATATCTAATAAATGCTCCTATTCTGAAATGATTTCTACAGAAACAGCTGCTTAGAAGTTCTATACTTAAATTATCCATATACCCTTTAAATATTTCTTGAGAAATCTAGCTCTTAAAACTTTAAAGCCACAAATATCAAAATTTTCATACATGCTCAAATACTGCCAGATAATGAATGATTGGAATTTACTATCTTTGTATGATAATCACTGATAAACCTCAGATGACTTCATTATTTTATTTCTTAGGTTCCGGTCTTAAAAGTATTGGAAAGTGAGAAAGGATAGTGAGCACTGTTGCTGTTGAAGCTCTACATCAGACTTGGAGGTTCAGAAGAAGAAATGACTCCTTCACATTTGGAAACAATATCAGAATTGATTAGGAATATTTCTTGGTGTTTCTGAAGCTCCAGTTGTGAGCAAGAAATTATAGACAAGGCAACTAAAACTAAATTTATGTATCGTGAGGCTTATCCTTATACCTCCTCTTACTGTTAATATATTTGAAAAAATGTTTATTGTTCACTCTCACTGCAGTAACCAGGCTGAATTCAAGCTTGGCTTTTTCTTTTCCAATTTTATCCCTGAATATCCTAACAACTTCTCTGTAGTCTCCCCAAGTTACCCTTCCCTTCTTCCATGGCAGGTAGACCCTCTTTTTCTCCTGGAGCCTCAGAAAAAGTACCCTGTTCATCCTCACTGATCTTCCATGCTGAATCATCTTACGTCTTACATCTTTATAGGTGGACAGATTGCTCATGTGTCACTATGAGTTCCTTCTTGATGAGTGTCCAGCATTCCTGGACCCTTTTATGCTTCAGGACAGAATCCCAACGGACCATTCCTACCAGTGTCCTGAGCAGTTCAAAGTCCGCCCTCCAGAAGTCCAGGGTAGCAGTTTTCCTGACTCCCTTCAGACTTCAACAAGAATCAAGAACTACCATTCCGTGGTCCCTCTGCCCAAGACAGCTCCTAAACTCCACATCTCTCACCAGTCCTTCTCTGTTTGTGAACAGCAAGCCTAGCGGCACACCTCCCCCGGTAGTCTCTCTTACTGGTGTTGTCTTTAGGGGAAGAAAGTCTGAAAGATGCTGAAGTCTGATCAGAGTAGAGATCTGATTTGATTTCTCACATAAGCACGATATTCTCAGGCACCTTTTTAAAGGACTATCCCTGGCAGCACTGAGATATCACAGATCTTATTGCCACCATATTTTCACTGCATTTTCTTCAGGTTTTAAGTTCTATCCTCCTACTAAACTAGATTTCTATTAATGCTTGATCTTCCTCCAAAACTTGCTCAAGCAGGTCTTCACTGCTCTGTAGGGATTGTATTTGCCATTCGTTCAACTTTTATTTGCAAAACTACTACTCTTCAATTTTCTACCCTGCAGCAGGAGCTGCATGAAATGCTTTCTTTTAGATCCTTATTCTATGTGCTAAATTGCAGTGTCTCTTAAACAGCTGCTTTATCCAATCTGAAATGTGTATTTTGAACAGAGACATTTTAAATGCTTTTATTGAGCTGAAAGGCGTGACCTCAATCTGAAGTTTTGATACACTACTCTTTTTCTTCTGTTTTCAGTAGAGTTTTAAAGAATTCTCTAGCTTTGTTATGATAATAAAAATACCTGAGATTATTCAAAGGTATGGAGTATTAATATTTATTAATATCACCTCTGTTGTTTTGCCTCTGGAATTAATAATCAATAAGATTTTATATAAGCTCACATCTGTAAAATATAAGGAAAGCTGAAAGAAGTAGTTGTTAGTTTTAGCATTACTGGTAGTAATTTATTTCCTTTACCATATCAAGTGGCAAAGAAATCCTGAACTGTGGCAGTGTACCAGAACATGAGGGATGCTTACAGACACAGATGATCCCAGGAAAAGTTGCTTCCAACTATGAATGGAATAAGGGGAGCTTATTCTAGAGGTGGTGGAGGAATGAGCCTTGGGCAAGGTAAAAATTTGCTGCCAGGGTCTGGGATCTGTCCTTTCCTTGTACAGAACAACTGAGAGCTTGTTTTCAGTGCGCATCTTTGACAGAAAAAACTTTACACTTGCCGTAGAAAATGGATCAACATCTGGAGGTACCTCACCCAGAATCACCAGAATTATGATGAATATTTAATCTTTTTAGAGAAGTAGATTTTATCTCTCATCAGATGATGAACAGAAATTAGCTTAGATTCTCCTGTATCTCAATAGATGTTCTAAATACTATGTTATGGTATAAAACATACATCCATATATAGCCCTTTAGCTTTAATTTTCTTAATAAAAATAAATTGGGCTATTAGTAGATTGACAGATATCTTTTAAGAAATACTAATAGAGATGAATGCTCAGTGCTAGACTGTGAGATGGATTCAGTGTGGTTTCTGACGCGCTGAAAAGCACTCCCTGCAGCATTTTTGAGCCAGTATGTAAATAGGATAACATAAGTTCTGCTATATGCCAGTTCACACAAGTTTTTCACTGTGATACAAAATATACTCTTAAGGTGCTCTGTTAGGGCCTGAGGGCAAAATTCATCCCTGTGAAAAAGGTTACAGTAATGTGAGCAATTATATGTGGACAGTGTTATCTCAACCAGAGATGTCCAAATATTCAGTTAGTTAGAATTTCCTTTAGAGGTGACATTATTTTGAAGAAGAAATAGTCATTCTCTGTACTTACAGCTGCACAAATCTGAGATTCTGGGGGCCGTTAATAGCTTCCACAGTCTTCTAAAGTTTTAAGTGGCTGGAACAGAGGAATGCATTTATCTATAAAACAAAAATTCATTTAAAAATTAGGATCTTTTCCCTTTATGGTGCAAATGCAGAATAAGTTATTTTTCAGTCACAAATACATTTGATTATTACTGTACTGCTCAAAGAAACCTTTAGCACACATTAGAATTTCATTATCATCTTACAGAGATGAAACCAACAGTAGAATTTCTTTGACATTATCATCAAGTTTTGCTGTTCACTATGGCCTTCTGTACGTAGTACAGGATGGGAAGACAGGGTGATCTCTTTTTGATGGAACACAGTTTCGTAATCCTTTATGTTTAATATATGTTATTACCTACTCATCATTCACTGTTGGAATATGCCATTCTATGTTTGTTATATATTCCAGAAGAAATATCAGCAATGGTCTTCCTTAAAATTAAGTGCAAAAGTTTGATGAAATTTAGGTGCAAGCTGACACACTGATATTTGTTTAAGCAGAAAAAAAAACATTAAAAAGTTTTTGTGACTGATGAACAAAAGATGGTGAAAAAAATGTAGAGGTAAACAAACTGAACCATCAGCCTCCCAGCTCAGACTGCTGAATGCTACACTAGAGAAGAATACAGTGGTGAGAAAGAGTGTATTCAAATTATAAACATCTAAAGTTTGCCATTATAATTTTGGGGCTGCAGGAGAATAATCACTAGCTTACAAACAACAACTGAAAGGCATGAACACATTGAGAAGGTATTAATTTTTTATTTTTATATGTTTCAGAGCAATAGACTTTTTAGTATAGAAAATCTGTCACGAAAAGCTGTTCAGTAGAAATATACAATCATCTATATGTGACAAAAGGTGTGTAAATGCATAATTAAGAATCCTAAAAAATAAATCCTTTTGGAATTAAAAAGAAGACCCTAAACTTACAGTTTGATGTATGAGAGCTGCTTCAGAAGTAATCATAGATTCATCATAGAATGGCCTGGGTTGAAAAGGACCACAATGGTCATCGAGTCCAACCCCCCTGCTATGTGCAGGGTTGCCAACCACCAGATAAGTCTGCCCAGAGCCACATCCAGTCTGGCCTTGAATGTATCCAGGGATGGGGCATCCACAACCTCCTTGGGCAACCTATTCCAGTGTGTCACCACCCTCTCTGTGAAAAATTTCCTCCTAATATCTAATCTAAGACTCCCCTGTCTCAGTTTAAAACCATTCCCCCTTGTCCTGTCACTATCCACCCTCGTAAACAGTCATTCCCCTTCCTGTTTATATGTTCCCTTCAAATATTGGAAGGCCACAGTGAGCTCTCCCTGGAGCCTTCTCTTCTCCAAACTAAACAAGCTTAGTTCCCTCAATCTTTCTTCATAGGAGAGGTGCTCCAGTCCTCTGATCATCTTAGTGGCCCTCCTCTGGACCTGTTTCAAGAGCTCCACATCCTTCCTGTGCTGGAGACCCCAGGCCTGGACGCAGTACTTCAGATGGGGCCTCATAAGAGCTGAGTAGAGGGGGACAATCATCTCCCTCTCCCTACTGGACACCCCTTTTTTAATGCAGCCCAGAATGCCTCCTATTTTATCTTCCCACACTGTCGGAGGCGGATGTTGGTGGTACGGCAGTATAGATTGAAACTTCCCACCAATGTTGCATTCCATGTTGTTGCCATGTGACAAATGGCAGCAGAGGGGCAGTCTGACAGGATGTTGTCTAACATGTATATGAATCATTGAATTGATGTTGTCTAACATGTGTATGAATCATTGAACAGAATTGCTCAGGTTGGAAAAGACCTTCAAGATCATCAAACCCAATTGCAACCTAACCATACTACCCTAACTAACAACCCTCTGCTAAATCATGTCCCTGAGCACCACAGTAGTTTGTCATTGAATTCCCCTATGTGGAAAGAATGGCACCCACTGGCATTCATTGATGCTTGCTGAATGTTTATGGAGATCAAACAGTGGATGTGAGCACAGTGAGGCAGTGGGGGTGCGTTTCAGAAATGGTGACAGTGGCAGTGGGTCAGTTATGCTGGTGCCAATGTTTATGAATACGGCACGAAAGCTCTTGATCGTCACTGGTGAAAATGCATAGCTAATGGTGGTGACTGTTGAACATGAGTGTTTTGTAGCTGAGAATTTGCTCTATCAAATAGAGCTACTGTGCTCTTTGTGTTTGTGGTAGTTACCATGCAAATAAATAGGAAGCATTAGTTTCAGAGCGGCCTATGCATACAGGCACTGATAATTATCACTAACCACAAAATCATATTTTCTTTCAACAACTTAACTTCAGTATCTATAATCTTCCTCAGATCTCATAGTTCATGTTTTCTCATTTTTGTCTCCTAATCTGATTTTTGTATATAGGATTTTTTTGTTTGTTTGTTTGTTTTCAGATTTGATACAGCAACAATAAAAAAAAGAATCTGAAAAATCAGGACTGTTTTCTGCATGATTTTTGAAAGAATTTCATGTATTTTTGCTGCCATAGGAAAACAAACAAATAAACAAACTGGGAAAATGTAGATTAATTTGTGATTGTGATTTATGTCTAAGGCCAGAAAAGCCAGAGACAAAACTGCA
This sequence comes from Alectoris magna, assembly GCA_030625065.1. Taxonomy (NCBI): domain Eukaryota; kingdom Metazoa; phylum Chordata; class Aves; order Galliformes; family Phasianidae; genus Alectoris; species Alectoris magna. The sequence goes on along the minus strand of CM060560.1, from coordinate 161,452,984 downwards.
TTCTTTGTGTCGTATATCATGTGACACGATGAACTCCTTTTCTCTGGCCATAGTAAATGGAGAGAACATTAATCCTTTTCTCCCTGGGTTGTTTAAAGAAGTGCTTGACTCTGGAATAAAGTCAGCTACAAGCTTTGTAATATAGAAATTTATTTGGGATTGCTTTGGTTTCGGGCAGAAAGTTGTATTTTATGATTAAATTAAAAATTTCATGTTACAATATTTTTCTTCTTTAGGTAGTCTGATCATTTATTTAAATTGAGAAACAAATAAAATTCATGCAATACATAGGCAAACTTTGTCTATCTCCTTTCTATATAGAGAAAGAGAGAAAAAGTCAAGAAGAGACATCAGTTTTTGCACAAAAATTGGGGTGCTGTATGATGCTATTGCATCATTTAGCACCAGAATATTGTTTTTGATATTTTAATTTTATCAAAAATTAAATGATGCCTGCCCACATTCTCAATAAAATCATAAATAGTATTTTTTGTGTTTGCTAGGTTTTTTTTTTTTGTTTTTTTGTTTTTTTTCTGGGTGTAGCTGAACTTCTGCTTGTCTTTAGTTACAGACATTTTGCTTTTAAAAATTCTGTCGGAGAAGTACAAACCTGACTGGGGGAATGCAACTTCTTATCATTATTAGCAAAACAATCTGTGCTTTGTGAAAATTAATAAAGGGTTTCTGATGCAACCTTCACAGTAAGCTCTCTACACGCAGTGTTGTGTCCTCTGCCAAAGATCAGAAAGAGGACAGTTTTATGGACTATTTCAGCCTGTATTGAATAACCAGGCTCACTTGCTCCCTGCTGGAAGGGTGAGAACAATTTCAAGGTTTTAAAGTGAAGTTCACCACTTATAAATATTGATAAGGCCAGAAACCCTGCAGAATATGCACTTACCACCGTTTTGTGAAACAGCCTCATGCAGACTCAGTTTGTATGTTTTGCAGTTGAACCTTGTACAGTTCCTGTTGCCCTTTTACACACACAAGAGCTCTTGTAACTTATAGATTGTGAGCTAGCAGACGCTCGTCATTTTGTAAGCATTTATATACATAAATATATACATATATTCTTCTCTCTAAACATTGCTGTTGAATATGGCTTCTGTAATGATAGGCTGTTTTTCCTGGGATAGACTCAATCAATATAGATAAGTGATTTTTTAAAAACAGAATTTTATTTTGTACTAAATGTTTCGCATAAATTAAATTTTGTTTAATGACCGCTATTTATTTGAATCTCTATTGCAAATGCATCTGTGTAGTTAGATTTTCTTAAGTAAAATACTCTACCACATATATTCTGCAACTTGAAGACAATCGGTGTTTCTACTGTGGTCACAAACTTATTTCCTAGTTAGTGTGCGTGGTTTTTTGTCATTCTTTAAGATTTATTGCAAAATATTTAAATAGTTTTTAGATTGCATAAGATGCAAAGATAAGGCAAGATTTCAAGAGAATAACCATTCATGAGGAGCATCATGCAGAAATTGTGTAATCAGTGTCATCACTGGCTCGCTAAATTGAGTATGTATAGTATAACCTTTTCATTTCTGCTTGGCTTATATACATTAGCCATCTTTCAGTAGCACTGAAAATGCAACATACTTGATCTTAATTTATTTTGTATTAATCTCACTGTTTAAAGCTGTACATTCTCCTGATTACAGTGTTTTTGACTTGTGAAGCAGTAAAAGTTCGGACACTTGGCTTCTCAACTGAGATAGCTTGATCAATAAAAACATAGTAATCTATGGTCTTAAATTGAAAAAAATTGGAAGCTTTTGTGCCTGAAGAGTTTTGCTGAACTTCATACTGACACAGCTCAATCACTGATCTTCGGGGCATTCGCTGTGATCCATCTCTCTCTTTGATAATGCCAGTGAGGGTAGCTGCCTTCCTGATTTTTTTTCCCATTTGGCTCAAGTAGCAGCACTCTGTGGAGTACATCTGAAATATTTTTCATTAAATATTTATTTGCCCTTTTTGAGTATGACCAAAGTGGCGCTATCTAAAATCAACATGACCTCGGGGTTGTTGAAATAATACTGACATATTTTTCTTCGATAAAATTTCAAAATAATTTCCTTCCTCCTTTAGTATATGCAGATTTCTAGGTTTGGTTATAACCTCACTTAAACTTTCACTTCCAAACTTCTTTTCTGTAATGAATTAATTAACTTTTAGAAATGCCAAATACCTCCCCTCAAGATCAGGAAAAAAAAATGTAGGTCTGATATATTGCATATCACGATTGATATGCTGCAGTAGCATTATCTTCACTTTTGGCAACCATTTGTACAAAGAGGTTCAAAGTATTGCTAAATATTTCCCTTACATATAATCCCTTTACTTTTGTCTGGAACACTTCACAGGAATGATAATTAATACATGTCTATGAAATGTAGAATGAATGTCTTTCTGCTGGGAATATACAGAAGATCATCACATTTCTACTCAGTTGGAAATGGATTGTTTCTCTTGTAAGCATAGAGTAGCTGATGTGGAGATAAATTAAGGTACCGATCTAACTTTGAACTGTTGGTTTTAGTCATTACGAACTGCAAAAGAATGCATTGAAAATGTGCTTGGGAATCAACAGTAGATTTTTTGTTGGTGAAGTTCTACCAGCAGCAATATCCAGTGGAAAATATGGTCTTTGAACAGTATAGTCAGTCATCAGGTTTATCCAATATTTAGATATCTTCTTTAAAAAATATTTTATAACTGATAAAGTTTGAGGATTAAAAACTATATTTCACCAAACACACTTTTTTTTTTTTTTTTTTGGTCCAAAATCTCTTATGTCTGATCATAGAAACAGTGTGTATTCATCCCAGCATCTGATAATCTAGATGTCCAGCACCTTACTCTGAATAAGCTGTGCAACAGGCTCAACATCAAGTTTACTCTCATATGAGAATCTGACTTGTAACTTATTGTTCTAATCCTGTTTTATACAGATGCTTCAACCACTTACTTAGAGGGTGGTGAGGTGCTGTCACAGGCTGCCCAGGGAAGCGGTGAATGCCCCATCCCTGGAGGTGCTCAAGACCAGACTGGATGGGGCCGCGGCAGTCTGATCTAGTGGGTGGCAACACTGCCAATGACAGGAGATTGAAGCTCAACTATCTTTAAGGTCCCTTCCAACTCAAGATATTCATTAAAATTATTAAGTTGACTTTTTCAGTTAAATTTATATACTTGCCTTATATACTTGCCTTAACTTGTGGTTATTATTTAACCACATTAAACATACTCAGTGAGATTGTTATAAAGATTCTATATAAATACAGACATTCTATGCAGCATAAGAGCTTCTGTGAAGAGCAGAAAAGTTACATGACTATATGCCCGTATTTTCTAAAAATGTAGAAACACGTATTGGTAGACAGTGAAGTATGCCTTTAATACAGGCAAACTTTTACGTCTTTAACTTGATCTGAAGGAAATCTGGATTAGATAAACAAGTAGATATTTTTCATTTTCAAACTCTGAGGACAGAATTCTAGTCTAATATATACATGAGGACCATTCATTTGTTTCAAAAGAAGTTTCATGCATCTGGATAAGAACAGAATTTTGCCCATGCAAATTCTTAGATCACTATTTCCAGGGTAAAAGCAGAGAAGAAATGACAAAGAAAGCTTATCTTCTTGGTCCTCTCTTAGCATACACTTGATAAACATTTTGTTAATTTGCTTATTTCAACAGTAAAAAAAGTGCACTTATTGGAATTCACACCCTATGCAAATTCTAAGTAAATGTAACAAACCTCCAAATAAGTGATCTTTTTAAAACCCTTTTTACTTACTTATTTTGAATGAATTAAGCGAAATAAAATGAAGAAGCTGGATTGCAAATATATTACAGAAAACAGAACACATAAAATATGAGAGTATTTATTTTATTTTTCAGGTTTCTCTAGCAAAATTATATATCCATTGGAAAACCGCCTTAGGATATAACAGGGAAAAAAATAATAATAATTGTTGGAGAAATCAAGAAGCCAGTTGTTAGGAGAAATCTAATTGTTGAGAAGGTGTTATGTAATGCTATAGAAACAGAAACTAGTATGTCAATACTGTACGAAAATCCACTGCATTCCAAAGTAGATGACCCTAAAAAAAATCAGTGTTAGTCATTTCTGACAGGATTTGTCAGAAGATTAACCTTAAACTTTTGTGTGGGAAAGTTCTCCAAGTTGATCTTAAATCTCCATTTCTGGAGAGATATTTCCTTCAGAGATCATCTGTTGCCTGTTCAGAATTGTGAACTTTCAGATGATGGAAAAAGTTACCATGAAGTTAAAAAGCCATTGTATTTTTGGAACTACAGACTAATCTACCTACAAATTGAGGTATCTATGAGACAAGTAAAGGCATGTACATCTTAGGGAAATATATTCAGTAAAAAACCCTCCCTCCAGCTTTAGTGTTGCAGCACTGGCTGTAGTGCAGTTCTAAATTTTGCTTTCCAGAAGGCTAAGAAGCTGTACTACCCAGACGAAGAACTTGTAGATATCTAACAAAAATTGCCAACATTTGTAGGACATCTTTACTGCTGTTAGTTCTGCTCCAACAAGTATAGAGGCCAGACTTGTGGAGTTCAAATGCTCAACACAGGTGGGAGCATGAAAGAAGTAGTAGTCTCTGAGGGAGCAAAGATGAGAGCTGTTCAGGGACACAGACCTTTCAATTGTAGCAGGACTCAGAACACTTTTCTAAAATAGAAATCACCAAACACCAGCATTAAATTACTTGTCAAAAAATCTGCTTTTCTTACTCTAAATCAGACATTCTGTGAAAGAAGGTGAAGAGAAGTCATCTCCAGGGCCAAGGGCATGCCACTAAGCAAAGAATATTTTCAGGTACCGCTATCTCAAAGTGGCAGGCCTACTGAAAAATGGCACTGGCTTTTCACTTTTTCTTTTTTTCCCATCTGAATTTGTGAGTCACTCAGTTTTAGACAAAGTAGCCATAAGCCTCAGCTGCACTTCTAAACTTAGATAACAAGGCAAAAAAAATTTAATATGATCCAATTTTATTTAATTAGTCTACCACAGTCCTTTACCAATCTGTCTTTTGCTAAGGCATAGTGAATAATAAAGAAAGGTCGAGCCACTGGAGAAGGAGAATCCATGACTGTAGTGGTACTAATGGATTTACACTGTTCTCCCCCAAGCACTCAACATTAAAAGGAAAAAGAATAAATCTTCTGGAAAAAAGAAAAAAAATCCATAATTTTTTGATAATAAAGTTGTGTTAGATCACAGTTTTGCTATGAAATATTTTTCAGCAAGCCAATTCAGTATAGAAAGGTAGAATATATGACTAGGGAATAAAAAATCATGCAGGCAGATTAAGAAAAGAGAAGAAATTGTATGAATTGTAGATACAGTGGTAAATGGAAAAGAAATGCCTTTGATATTTACTATAGAGAAGTTTTGCCAGATTTTCTTCACAGATTTTCTTTTTCTTTTTCTTTTTTTTTTTTTTTATGAGAACTAGTCTTGAAGACAGAGAAAATGCTGTAGATCACTTTTTTTTTTTAATGTTAAGAAAACTCTCAACATAGTGGCACATGGGAAATTATGAGTTTAGAGGGTGAAGATGAGGGTTACTAGGAGAACTGTAATGCATTAAATGAACTAGCTAAAAGAAGATGAGAACAAGTTTCATCGACAGAAAAAAAAACCTGTCAGATTCGTAGGAAATTACTGGTGGAATAGTTCAAGAAGTTCCGTGTCAAATTGAGTTTTAATATTTTCAGAAATGCCCTTGCTACCAGAAGTGTCAGAGTTCTGATGACATTTGTTGATGGTGTGAAGTTCAGAGGCATCTTTCATACAGAGCAGAGAGATTTCACATAGAAAGAACGTAATGATTTAGATATGGTTTAACAAAAATAAAATAATATCCAGGTACGATGAGAATTTTTTTTATTTTTTGTTTTTAATGAGAAAACACTAAGGAAGCAGAAAGAAAGGATGTGAATTGGGAAGAGTGCTTGCAGAGGAAGGAGCGAAGGGACATAGCTGATCTCAGTGTATCTGTGAATTCAAAACAGAATCTCGTTTAGGCATTGTCCCACCTGGGAAATATGTACAAAGAAATATGTGTATACAAAAAGGAACCTGAACCTCTATCAGAGATTGGGGCAGAAAAATCCCTCTCGTTGCAAGCAAAGAGCAAGTTCAAGACCAACTGAGGAGACTGAATGAGTACAAGTTTCTGAGGTCAGATAACATGCAACCTGATGTCCTGAAGAAACTCGCTGATTAAATTCATAGGTCACTCTCTGTAATATTCAAAAAGTTGTGGCTGTCCGATGAAGTCCCCTGTGAATGGAAAAAGGGAAACATCACAATCATTTTTAAGAAAGGAAGAAAGGGATACCTGGGGAACTATGGACTTCTGAGCCTTATGTCTGTGCCTGGGAAGATTTTGAACAAATCCGCCTGGAAGTTATGTGAAGGCAAGACAGGAACATGACCCAAGACAGCCAGCACATCTTCACCACAAGTAGATCATGCCTAACCTATCAAGTGGCCTTCTATGATGGAATGACAGCATCAGTACACAAAGGAAGAGAAACTGATGTAATCTACCTGGACTTCTACAAGACCTTTGATACAGTCCACATCCTTATCTCTAAATTGGAAAGATGGATTTGAAGGGTAGACTATTTAGTGGATAAGGAATTGGTTGGATGGCCACAGCCAGAGGGTTGTGTTCAGTGGCTCTAAGGTTAGGTGGAGGCTGGTGATGAGTGATCCCTCCCAGGATTCCATCTTGGGACAAGTGCTCTTTGACATCTTTATCAATGATCTGGATAGTGGGATCGAGCAAACCCTCAGGAAAAGTTTGAAGATCATGCTAAGATCAGTGGTGCAGCTGATAAAATAGAAGGAAGAGATGCCATCCAAAAGGATCTGGGCAAGCTTGAAAAGTGGATATACATGAACCAAATAAGATTCAACTGGAAACCGTACTCCAGATGTGGCTGCACAAGGGCAAAGCAGAGTGGGATGATAACATCACTCGATCTCTCCCCAAATGCTGACAATCCTCCAGGATGCAGTAGGCCTTCTGGGCCACAAGAGCACACTGCTGGCTCGTGATCAATGTGTAGTCCATCAGGACATCTAGGTCCTTCTCTTCAGAGTCCTTTCCAGCATGTCAGCCCCTAACCTGTACTGATGAACACAGTTATTCCTCCCTAAGTGGAGGAATCTGCACTTGCCCTTGTGGAACCTCATGAGGTTCTTCTCCTCCCAACTCTCCAATCTATCCAAGTCTTGATAAATGGTAGCATAACCTTCTGGTGTGACAGCCACTCCTCCCAGCTTTGAATCATCAGCGAACTTGCTAACAGTACACTCTTACATCTTCATCCAGGTCACTGGTGAAGATGTTAAACAAGAGAAGAAAATGGTGCGGGCAGCCTGTATTGTTCTTTGTCAGAACAATCCCAGATGTGTGTACAGAATGGGAGATTAAAAGTTCAGTGTCTGTCTAAACTAGTGGGCAAAACAAACAAAATAAAAACCATCACATAATGCTACTGCTTCAGGATCCATGCAAACAGCAGTGAAGCAGAAGAGATGTTTAAAAACAGGAATGGAATCAGAATCACAGAATCACAGAATGGCCCCAGTTGGAGGGGACTTCAAGGATCATGTGGTGCTTGGAGATATGATTAAGCAGAGGGTTGTTAGAGTTAGGGTACTATGGTTAGGCTGCAGTTGGACTTGACGATCCTTGAGGTCCCTTCCAACCTGAGTGATTCTATGATTCTATGATTCTATGAATCTCCAACCCCCCACCACCACAGACAGGTCCACCAACCTCCACATTTAATACTAGACCAGGCTGCCAAGGCTCCCATTCAACCTGGCCTTGAACACCTCCAGGGATGGAGCATCTACAGCCTCTCTGAGCAGTCTGTTCCAACACCTCACCACTTTCTTAGTAAAGAACTTCCCCCTGACATCCAACCTAAACCTTTCCTCCTTCAACTTAAAACCATTTCCCCTTGTTCTGCTGTTATCTACCCTTCAAAGAGCTGACTCCCCTCCTGTTTGTAGGCTCCCTTTAGGTACTGAAATGCTGCAATGAGGTCACCCTGCTGTCTCGCTCCGATTTATAGGAGGGAGGGGAGGTTCTTTGATATATGTATACCCGGCGTGAGATTAAGAAACAGTGGTTCAAATGTTGGTCCAACCAGTTTATTACAATTCCTAGCCGTTTAGGGAGATGGGGAAGGGAAGATGGTTTTTTCCTCTTCTTCATTTGTCTCCGTTTTGTGTAACATTCCTCGGTCAACAGATAAGCCAGCAGGGGGTGGTGCCTTCGTTGCCATGCACAAGCATTATCGCCTTTTGCAGTGGTCAGCTCCTTCAAGCCCTACCCCTGAAAAAGACTGCTTGCCCTGCTTCTGCTTATCTTTCCAACCATAAGCAGGGGTACAGTGGCATGGTGACATCCACCATTCACCCCCCTAGCAGTTGTCAGTTAGAGTCTTATCACCAGAAAGGCCTCACGAAGCAAGCTTTGAGAAAAAGAATGAAACCAGTTTTGTCCTTCACACCTGCAGCCTTCTTTTCTCCAGGCTGAACAAGCCCAGCTCCCTCAGCCTGTCTTTGTAGAGGAGGTGCTCCAGCTCTCTGATCATCTCTGTGGCTCTCCTCTGGACCCTCTCTAACAGCTCTTGGTCTTTCTTGTATTGGAAGCTCCAGACCTGGACACAGTTCTCCAGAGGGGGCCTCACGAGGGCAGAGTAGAGAGGGATAATAATAGCTTCCCTGTCCCTGCTGACCACCCCTCTTCTGATGGAGCCCAGGATACCATTTGCTTTCTGAACTGCAAGAGCACACTGCTGGCTCATGTTAAGTTTTTCATCCACCAAATGAATAGAGATAAGTTTGAAATGAAAACAGTCTAAATATTCTAATATTCAAAGGAATGATTGTGGCCAGTATCCCAACAGTAGAATGACAGCAACCATTTTGAATAATGTTGTTCATTAAACTTTAAGCAATTTCTTGCTGAATCTCTGAGATATTTTGGACCCTATCCAGATCAGTGGCTTAGAATCTCTCCCAACACTGTCACATTACATAATTACTCTATTAAAAGGGATTGGAATATTACAGCTAGAATTATAAAATTGTTTTTCTTTTTTGGAAACTGCTGGAAAAGGATTTGAAAACTGATTTATTTATTTATTTATTTTGTTCTGTGAGATCCACCACACTGTTTACTGGGAACTCCTGATGCAGTGTCTCAGGTACCCAGTTCTCTCAGTGTCCTCTCAGAGAGAGTTCTCTGCTATGTGTCCCATAGGCACCATCTCTTGCTGGTGAAATGCATTGTACCTGATGAGAGTGGCTTGTGGAGAACTGGGACATGAAGGGATTTCTGAGAGAGCTTTTCTGCTTTTAGAACTTATTTTTATTTAAAAGTAGTGCATTTCCACGGAAACAACAGTATCTGAGGAAATTCAATTAGTCAAAAATCCATTTTACAACAACAATATAGTTTTGATGAAAATGTTTTTTACATAGTAGTAATTAACAATGCACTATCATGAATAATTCCTACACACTGGCTAGTTACGAGAAAAACACAGGGTTTAGAGACCTCTTAGCTAGCTATGAGAAAAACACAGGCTTTGGTGGTGGCTTAAATTTCCTATGGTTTTGATAATTTGTTTTCTTAGAACTGAGCAAACATCACACTGGTATCAGGAATCTCATCAAAGCTTGCTCTTGCTGTTGCTGGCTTCAATGGGAACTAGACTGGACCCCAGGTGATCCTGTGAGATCAGTGTTAGCTAGTTTAAATTAATTAACTGTCTTCTCCCCTCCAGCAGTAGCTGCTGTTAGCAAACTCATTTCATTTTCTGAATTGAAATTACAGTAATGGTAAAGCATTTAACTTCGCCTCTTTTATATGACACTATTTCTGACATCTAATAGGAATACTCTTCTGGCATTTGCTATCCTTCTTTTATTGCAAGTCTGCCTGCCTTTCATTACATTTTCATTATTCTTATGATGACTATATTTCATATTTATCACAGTGGTTAAAATGATATCAGTCACAATCAGCAATCATATACATTACTGAAATGTTTATTGATCTGTAAGCAAGAGGAAGAATAAATTTAAAAAATGTTGTTTCCCAAAGGACATGAATTAATTCAGGCATTTCGGAAATAGTCAAAATACTGTTACTGTGATAAGGATGATAATTTATCATGCAATAAATCTTTTGCTTAACTGGTGAATATTGATTATGTGTAACAGCTATGACTGCAGTTGTAGGCAGTAGAACAGTAGAAAAAAAAATTATCTTTATTAAAGATCTGCTTTTATTTTTGTTTGAAAACAACACTCTTAAATGACAATATTCTTACCACTAACGAGTTCCAATAATAAAATGTAAAGTGTATAAACAGCTTGATTTACTAAAAGACAAAAGCTCTTACACATCTTTTCATTCATATTGTTAGTTCTTTCAGAATTTAATGTTAAGCCTCTGTATTTGAAACTAAAGGAAGAACATCTGGCAGAGATGAAATACAGCTTTAAACCCATTCTAAAATGTGTTGACAAATCATCATTGTCAAAACAAATAGACTTAGTTTCACTTCTAATCTGCACTGAGAAATCGTTTCCAGCTCTAGCTGAAAAAGTATTAGAAAATAGTCAAGGTCAATTCTTCTTGGCTAATGTACCACTAAGAGTCATGCAATTATCCTGCTGCCTTGCTTTCTTAGGAAAGCCTAATTATCCAAGGTCCCTAGAGAACTCATAGCCAGCCTATTAAGGCATATTTTAGTTTTCTGTAAACCCCATCCCATTAAACCACTGTTATTTTAACCAGAGAGCTATTTAGGTGCTCTCCGTTTGTGTGTATTTGTGAGGAAGGAGGAGGCTGAAGCTATGACCGACCTAATGTGACTTTGTGCCTCTTTATAGACTGATTTTTTCTCATTTCAACATCTGGGCTTTTCTTTCTCTATGGAGATTTCTGAAGAAAGCTATGACATGAGCTTCCTTGCCACTGGCTGCCTGCAAGGTGGTTGGCACTGAGGTACTCAGTGTGCAGTTCTCAACAAAGTGATACAAAAACCTTTTTTCCAACCTGAATTATGCAAGGAGAAGAACAAGTAGTCCTCTCCATCAGTGGAAACACAGCTGAGGGGAAGGCGGGGCAGAAAGAAAATGGACAGTACTCTGAAGGTGTACATAGACTAGAGGGATGTCTTCTACTAGTACTGCATCTATATAAAATAGCTGGAATGATAACATACTGATCAGGTGTCATCTGCTGATTTTCACTGCTTAATGAGGACATCCTTTCCCACTTCTTCATAAGCCACCCAATACTTTAAATCACTCAAAGGGATAAAGTGAAAGAGTTCATGTTGGATCCGAATTTGCCTGTGGTGTAAGGTACTATAAGGCGCTATTACACTGTACTTTCTGTTTTTTGTTGTTTAAATGGAAGCATGCATTGACATGCCACTGGAGCACTGTGCACTTTTATTCACTGCCTGATAGGTGAAATGAGGTTTTCATGTTGCTATCACTCCTTGTTTTGGCAAAAATGACAGCCTCGGGAGAAAGAGTGGAGTCCATGGAAGCAAATGGAACTCCCTCATCACATCGTTCAATATCACCAGCTTCACATTTTTTTGGCTTTTTGAGATAGAACAGACTCACCCAGGACATTTTCTGGGTCTTCAGTCTTTTAGCTTAGTATTGTTAACCATTTTTCATACACGTTAATTACAGCATTTCTTCAAATAATTTAAATCAGAATGTAGATTTCCAATTGTAATGTTCTGTACCTAGAAAAAATGATCGTCAAATAACTAGTTAATATCAGCTTTAACACTTCAGCTCCTGTACTGTACATTTATGACATAAAAAATTCCCTGTCATTTCTTACTAGAGACTTTTTCCCATGTGCTGTGTTTAGCCTTCATAACATGCGTTTTGCTTTTGTTCCTGGATGAGATGTATCTCTGATAAAAACCACAGTGCTCTTACATTTCTGAGTTCCCCTGATTCTTAGACATAGTTCAACTCCTAACCCTTGTCTTCTTATTTCCTCTTTTTCTGTTAACTTCTAAATATGGCCTTGGTCAAGCTGGATCCTTGAGAGAGTCTTCTCATGCTGTCAATAGAAGCAAATACTAAAGGCAAGAAATAGCACAGGAGGTAGGCAGCTGAGAGTACATGAAAGAAAGAAAAAAATTCTGAAAGAAAACAATTGTTATGCATAGAATAATCCAGGTGCCATGGTCTTAATACACAAAGACAATAAGGGAAGAGAGACTGACCTTTATGCATGTATTTTTCTTCTTGAAGAAAAGTAACTTTTTAATCTTAGAGGATGTGTCATTTTAGATTTGAAACTTGATGGCAAAACGTTAGAGTTTTTTGATGCCACTGCAAGAACTGGACATGAATTATTTCTTTTCAGGAGTTAGGCAAGAAGATCTGAAATATACCTGTTATAATATTTAACAGAAAACTATTACTTTTTAAAAAATATGATTCAGATAGGAATGCTTATTGTAGTCAGAAAAAAATCTCTAGTTAAATAGAAAACTAAAAACTCTCAAAACTCTTTTAAAAAGATCAGAGTACTTCAGTTCAGGTGATGAGATCTATGGTGGTACAACCTACTTTTGTCAAAATTACATTTGACGTTTATATCTTGAGTCATGTTGTCATTTCAAAGTCCATATTCACATGAGACCTGTGATGAGCAGGATTACAGTTTAGTTTGTCTGAGACTGCTTTAGTTTGCTTCTACTAAATGCTCAACAAGAGCTTCTAGCATTGCTTTATCTTCAGCAGATGCACATCCATTTGTATTTGACCATGGAGACCCTTCAAGTACTTCCATTTTCCTTTTGCTCCCAAAAGCTCTTCAAAGCAAAGCATGAGTTGTGATTTCTGGAAGGCTCTTGACTGAAGGCTGCATGAAGCAACTCTTGCTGCATAGAAATGAATTATGTGTTGTACTTGCTTTGTAGAGTGATGTGAAGAGTTCACATTTTTTCCATCTGGGTAAGAAGAAAACATTTCAGTCTGAGATGCAAAACATAAATTTATAAAAACATATTTCCTTTTTTTTAAAAAAAAAACATGTTAGTTACTAATTATGCTAAGGCAAGCTACTTTCGTCTGAATATTAAAGTTAGACATCTAAAACAACCCATCAAGTACATTTATATATAATTTAATAAACTTGCTTTGATTTTTTTTTTAACAGAGCAGAGGAGAGCTAACTGTCCCTTTGATGCCGTAAATGATGACAGTGAAGAAATCAGAGTGGGTATAGCTATGAACATGAACCATAAAAGGCTGCAGCCACCACAGGGAACTTACTTCAGGTACTACTTTTGCCTTTGCAATTTACAGAATCAAAAGAGATTAAAAATGAGATGACAAGATTATGCTCTCATTTTGCATAGCTGATTGAGTGCTGAAATGCTTGTATCAAATGCATAGTAGAATAAAATAAAGATAAAAGGTAAATGGTGAAATTCTATTTCTTGAAGGCATAAAAACCCAACGTAAGTCAGAAGACTCCACCGGATTTTGCAGAACTCACACTTCTCTAGCATCAGTTATCCGCTCCCACCTCCTTTCCAGTTTCCTCTAGAAATGACAGCATCAAGAAAAAGTCAAGGAATTAACTAGTGTGTCCATGGAAACAGTAGGAGCGGATGGAGCCATGTGTACAGTGGGACTCTAGCAGCTTTAACCTTGCTAATTGCAGGCCATCCCAGAATATCATAAAGTATATATAAAATAATATCTGAAGAATTTTTGAAAAGTGCAGCATTCAGTGTCTGAAGATCTGAGAGACTCTTGGTTCTGCCCTAAACCTCCTGACTTCTCTGAGCGTGGACACTTCAATGTCTGTATTTTCCACTTACTTACATTCTTTTTTTTTGGCTGGGCTACCACCTGAGGAAGGGGCTGTCTTTTATTTTGTTTGCTACACTGCAGAGCACTTTGAGATTCTGACCTTTGATGTCATCAGGGGCTACTACAGTGTTAAATCTAAGTAATAAAAATAAGTACAAACTTATATTTTTAATAGCTTCAGAAAGATTGAAAATTGTTTCACTATTGCTTTATTAAGGCACAACCAATGATATTTCTCTTTCTCGGGCTGTACCCAGCATAGCAGGGGTAATGATTCACTGTTTCAGTAATCTTTTCCTTCATTAAGCATTTTTAAATATAAAATACCAGACTGATTAGGGTATGAAGATTGAACAGCAGTCAGTATGAATTATTCCCATTTCATTTTACTGATTGACAAATTTTACTAAAGTAATTCATCCACCAGCAGATGCCCACAAACCTGGCTGTCATTTTCTACTTAGACCATAGGTTCATGACAGAGAACATTACATTGAGAACTCTTCAAATGTGGGAGTTCTGTTTTTGAGTAGACTTGACTTATACTTGGCCAGTTTAGTGTGTGTATGGAGTAAGTCCACCTTAACTTATTGGCTCAGAATTTGTGTTTATATTTTCTCAGGATTCCATCCTTGTATTTTGTTGCACTGCCTCTGTTGCTGGTTAGTGCAGTGCTGGGGTATAAACCTCTCAAATAAAGCTTTTCTAAGACAAACCATTAAATGCCTCTCAGAAGGTGATGCAGTTTGCAATGAAATATTTTCTAGTTTGAAGCAGTTTCTATTTAAATGCAAAATTGGCCCTCCTGAAAAAAAAAAAATAAAAAAAAATCAAAGCACTCCAGCCATTCCAAAACCCAAGCCTACAACGCATTTCCTAATCTATACAAAGCACATTTTAAATTCTTGATATGATCCAGAGTAAAAATTTTCATTTCTTTCCTTGATGAAATTCAGTTACTTTTTATTATTGTTCCATGAGCTGCTAGTACAAATTCAATAGACAGTGCAGTTTTTAATTAGCAGGAAATGAAATACAAGCAACATTAACAAACAAAAGTCTAAAATCAAGTCTAAAATATCCCTGTGTGGCAATTTTCTCTGGTACAGTTCTCCTAAGAAACTTGCATCAAGCATGTTCTTTTTTGCAAATCTACTGGTCCCTAAGTGGGTGTAACTTTTTCTGAAAATAAAAGAAAAAAGAAAGCCTTCTTCTATGTTTTTGTGTGCTTGTGTCTCATATAGTTCACACTGCTTTAAAACCGAAATGCTTAAATCATTGCTTTATACTTTTGTATACATTTTTACTTTACTTTACAGCTTTTGTAAGCTGCAAGAATAAGTTTTTTTCTGTCCTTGTAAGAGATGATGATCTATTAGAAACAAGCTGAAAAACAAATAATCAAACTGATGAGCTTTCCCCACTCCATTCACACAGTGTTTGTTTTATGAAAGGAATGTTACTAGAGAAGTTCTTGCAGAGTGCAGAGTAAAAGCTACTCCTAAAGAAAGCAAACAGATGATCAGTTGCATTAAATCCTAACAAGTGATCAGAGTGCTAAACAAAACCACAAACAGCACACATTTCTATTTTATTGACTGCATTCATGGCTCATGTTTCATTTATTTCACAGATTCAGAAGTGTTAGACAAAGAAAAAAAATACTAGGCATTAGCTGTTAGCACTTTAGAAGTAGTACCATAACGCATTAGAGAGACTACCACAAGCAAAGAAAATGTTCTCTGCCAGATCCAAGACCCCTGTGGATGTTACCCAGATGAATCCATATATTTATATTTGTGCACAGGCAAATGAAGTCTTGACTACATTTGAATCAAAGAATTGAACTTAAACTCTTATCCTGCCTTGCATAGTGAACTATGCCTATGCCCTGTCTTGCATAATAAACCCCAGGAGGTTGTTATGACTCTGCTGGACCTGCTTTCTCCCACACATCCCAAACAGTGTGACAAGGGAGAAGATCCTGAGGATGACCAAAAATATAAATGCATTCTTAAAACGCCCAACCTAACAAGCTGATACATATCCCTGCAGCACTGACATAGCCCTATTTTTGGGGATAGTTTCTGAGAGTAACAGTGAATGAATAGCAGACCCAGTCTCCTCCAAGTCTCTCCTCACCTGGAGAACCATTCTGCGCCATCTCTGGAAGGGGAGTCCACAACAAAATGTCAAAGGGTCCATTCAGCCTGGGTAGAAGACAGAAATATTACTTCATAACATGGAAGTCATGGCTACAGTAAGGGGTTTTTAATACTACATCTTTTTCTCTCTAATTTCATTTCTTCCTTCATCCTTCTCTCCATTATTAAATCGCATTAAACTGGCTATTTATTCAAAACATCTCTTTGACCTGGAGTCAGGTTTTTTAATTATTTTTTTTTTTTTAATTTTTTTATTATTATTATCTGTTTGGGTATTTTTTTGTGTGCAAGTACAGATACAAAAGAAGACAGGGCAAAGGAAAAGTGATGAGTATGATTGTAACCCGTGTTTCACAGCTAATTGTTGTGCTTAGGAAAATTAAAGTTTTGATATGGAAATTTAGCCTTGCATTTCCAGATAAAACCATCGCAGGAGATTAATCTATACAAGTCCAGCAATATGATTAACTAATCCAGTCTTTGTGTCTGTGTTGGGCATCTTAGTCTAACTTTGTAATGTAATCTATCATGATAATCGGTAGAATGTGGATACTTTACATAATACTTTAATAAGTGTGTTTGCACACAGTGTAAATCTTTAATTGCTGGTTTGAAGAGGCCAGTTTTAGCAGTACTCTGTCATGCTTATTATGATGAATCAAGTTAATTTATATATGTAGCTTACTTCTTTGTCTGAATTAATCTTGTGTTTCTACTGGCTTTTATTGGAGAAAATCACAGAGCAGATCTCCAAGACCACAGTGTCTGCCAGGCAGAAGATGGTGAAAGCATGAAACAGCCACAGCTGTCTTCCATGTGGGCATGAGGCAAGATGGGCAGAGGCCACAGTTGGCAAGTACATACTCTGAAGTTAGCATGGTGGGTCAGAACATACAAAAAAATCTGTAGAGACTAAGTTTCTATGTTTCATACAGAGGATAGCAATAGAAACCACCTGATTTCCTTAGGTGGGTATTTTTTAGGGGGGTTCAGGGCTTTTCTTGGTAGTATGAGGTAAGTTGAATCTGCCTTCTCTGCCTTAGTGAATAAAAATCTCTGATTACGAATGTGAGCCCAATATGTAAAGCTCTGACACATTATTGTAAACTATTCTGCAAAAAAGCATGCTTCTGCAACGACCCCATTAGAGTTACTTGAGACCATTTCTGTGAGTAAATTTAACCATATGTGTACATATCTGTGGGATCGGGGTCTGTACATAAGATGGCTGGTGAAGCACAATATAGCTATGGGCACTGATATATGAATGCAAATTTTCTTTGCTAATGAATAATTCTCCTGACAAAAGAGAAAGATAAGGGTCACTTAGTAAGCACACCTGCACCTTTTTTTCGTGAGTTGTTCTGCATTCTGTTATACCCAGTACTAATTTTTCTCTGTACTGCCTGAAAACAGAGCAATTAATTTATGGTGATTTCAATTACCATTTCCCTCACTGACTAGACTTAAAACACAGTATCAGGTCAGTACGTAGTAGGGAAACTGCAATTTTCTTTGGGCCTCTGTGGTATTCAGACAGCTGGTGAAGGTTCATTAGGAAAATTAGAAAGAGAAATAACACACAAACAGAAAACAAATGAAATGTGTGGCAATATGAAGGCACACAATATTTCTCCTTCCTTTTTTTTTGGGTGAGATAGCTGCCCTCCATTTTCCAGTCTGCTAACTCTTTCAATTCCATTGCAGTAACTGCAATTTTCTAAGTTTTAACAATAACTGCTGAAATAGTATAGCATAAAATCACTAGCAGAGATTGGGACTACAAAACCTCTAACAGATTGTCCAGAACAGAAACACCATGTCAGAATGTCAAAGTGTAGGCCCCTCACCATCAGCTGCTTACCCGACAATGCATTTGAGCTTTGAGGAGATAAAGGTGGTCCTCTTGAAATAAAATAAATTGTATAATTCACTGACATTATTACATGTCCCCTAAGAGGTAAAAAGCCCTGAAAAAAAAGAGAACAGTCATAAGGACGTTCATGGTCCTCACATTGAGAATGCATTTATTCTGACAGATCAGGAGTCATTTGTATTGAGGACACAGCAAAGAGCGTCTGCCTGGCTGCAGAGGCACCTGACATAACCAGGACATCCAAAGAAGTTTGCTGCATGGTAGCATTTTAGATATCTCCAGGAGAGAGAGCAGCATTCATCTGGGGGAGGCAATAAGCAAGTTCATCTTCATCATGGCCCACTGGACAAGGTCCAGTGTGTGGATACAGAAACAGACCTGACAGGTCCTTGCACAGGTAAATCAGGAAGGAATGAAAGCATTTTTGCTTCCTCTCTGACCTTTTCATACATTTTGACAGCCACGGGACTGGGCTGAAGAACTCTGTGTGGCTAACTACAAAGCATACAGACACAGCAAACCCCACACAGTTATGAGTTTGATCTCGAGGTGAAATCAGAGGAGCTAGGATCTGTGTGTGTATATATCTTTGTACACAGTGGGGGCTTCATCTCTATCTGTATGTTATAGGAGAGCCTATACGGACAAGCCCTAGAGCCCTAAAATGGACAAAAATTTCACTGAGGCTTAAACATAACAAAGCCAGATCAGACCATTATTTATTGTTTGCAAGGATGGCTGTGGTATTAAGATGTTAAATTCAATGAAATTTAAAAAGTAACAAAGTAATGAGTTTAAACCACTGTTCTTTTTAAGAAGGATTAAAGATGTTCCAAAATAAAGCCTGTGGTCTCTCTTCTCTTGTAATGGAATGGCAGCAAGACTAGCCACCCTTAACCCTCCTCTCATTCGCTAAGTCTCATGCTGTGGCTATAGACAATTGCTCCAAGGCTGAATTTATGTCAGATAAATTCTGATCCCATTAATGATTTGGGCTTTGATTTGTGAAATAGAGGTGCCCCTGGGATCTTTAATCCATCTCTAAAAAGCTTTTTGTAAGTTTTCTGAAATGTCATGTAGGAAACCCATATACAGGGGGACCAGATTATGACCCAATTACCAGCTGTGCTAATCCAGAGTGATTTCACTAAGTTCAGTGGAGATGATGAGGATTTAAAACAATGCCAGCTTGGATCAGAACTCAGCTTCTTGTTTCCTGTTCTAGCTTCAGAGCTAAATTTTCCAGTTGAAATTTTAATTATATGGTTTATCTATCTATCTATTTATTTATTTGTTTGTTTGTTTGTTTGTTTGTTTGTTTGTTTATTGTTGCCTAAGATCAGGCGCTAGGAAAATAAATCTCCCCTTGTTTTATACGTTGTCATTTCATCTTCTTTTTCCTCTTATTTATTTATTTAGTTTTATTTTTTTTCCCCCTAAGATGAGTGATAGGAGGGAATACAATTTTCTGTTAGCAATTTGTTCTTTAATAAGCTCTATAAGCTCTTTAACATTCAGACTGTTCAAAGCTCTACAAAACAAACTTACTGCTGGTTGCATTTTACTCTAAAAGCTAATGATGATCATCAGCAAGGTAGAGTGCTATAAGGTGGCTCTGGTAAACTGAAATGGCTTATGTAGATTACACTGAATTAATTATTTAGAGACGTTCAAGCAAAAATGTGTTAAAACTACTGTAAACTCTCTGGGTCAAGGACTATACTTTTATTCTGTGCAGAAATCCCAGAACAACAGCACCAAGGACCATAGCAGTGAGGCACACATAAGCCACAGATTGCGAAAATAGAATATCACACCAAGTAAATCAACAATGGGTGATTCTGATCTCAGAGCAGCAGGATGGTGTTGTCTTTAATGGTGTTATTCCCTGTTTAATGCATTGTAACTGTGTCCTACTATACTTATTCCCCTATCCAACATTTTAATTTTATAACGTCAATAATGAGTATGGCGCAGGGTGTTTTCAGGGGTTCTTTATTGTGTTCTGTCACAGATTTAGTGCTGCTGTGGGAGATGCAGCAGCATTTCTTTAAAGCACCAGCTCCAGATCTTTGTTGACTTAGAGTGATTTGTCTGGTACAAAGAGAAGTACCTGATAATGTCTACCCCATGGACACCATGTACTCAGCAGCATTCAAGTGGTTAAATAATCAAGGATGTGCAATAGCCTCTAGCTGCACTTCTGGCTATCACGTTCTTCCCAGCTGGTCATTAATCCCCAGGATATGCCCTCCAGACAGAGTGTTATTACTTACATATACAATTAAGGTTTTAGAGTATGCTGCTGTCTGGTGAAAAATAACAAGGGAAGAGGTAAGATTTCAGAGGCATTTGAGTAAAAATGTAAGTTAGCTGTAGTAGTGGAGTGGCTGGAGAGCCCATGTAACTCTGTGAACATGCTGCAGGAGGCTCCTACAAGCACTCTTCATATTCCACTTTTTCCCCTTGTTTTCGTGCTCCTTTCACCCCAGGGCTCTCTGAGGCCCCAGTGTACTGGTTTAGACTTGACTGGGTTTGCCAGTGCTGATATTGATGTGGGCTTATCATTCTGCTGTAAGTGGAGTTGCATGATCCATGCCTGAGCATGAACTCTACCCCTCGGTCTGACCCCCTGGTACAACTCCCAGAGTATTTTTCTTTACATGGGGATAATTATGTTTCTCTAAGAAAAGTTTTGTCCCATCTGCAGGATACAAAGGAAAAGCTCAAACACAGTCATCTCTCTTATCACTTCTGAAATTTGCTGTGACAGATTCTGCACAGGAGAAGAGATGAAGGAGTAGTAAGTGATGGCAGTCAATTTTTGAAACTGCAAGCTGTAAGGGTGTGCTGGGGACAGGTGCAGTAGGAGCACCTCTCCAAGAAACTGCTTTCTGATTTCTTTTACCCGTGCTCTATGATATTTTTTCCTAAACATTATTCAAAGCCTGGGTTTTTGTTCACATGATGGGGCTTTGTCTCACCTGGTGGAGAGAAGGTATGTCCAGAGGTATGTCTTTTTCGGGGGCTGTGCATGGCCCCATGAGATGACCAGGCCCTGTGGGAGGTGAATGATGGCTTGCTGGCCATTTGCTTCTTGGCACAGAAAACAGGAAAATGTGAGGTATTTAATTCATATGTTCCCAAGCTTCAGGTGCTGCAGGAGCAGAAGAACTCTGGAGTACATCTTAACTGTGCTGTCATTTGCATGGGACTTCTTAGGAGTTTGGAAGGTGGCATTTTCAGTGGCAGTCCTTTGTTTGATTCTCCAGAATGAGGAGGATTCCAGGTTTCTGTCCTGCTCTCTGTCCAAGATGCAAAGGAGAGAATTCCTTACCAGATTGGAAAATCTTTAATTACAGGAAAAAAAACCCTATCAAAACAGCAACAAAACCACAACTTCAGGGTAAATTTATTTTTTGCAGTAACTATTGTGTTCATCCTTAATGTTGATTTGATTTTTAATCCCAGTAGGAGCTATTCACATAGGAGCAAAAATGACACAGCAGCTGGAAGAAGGACATCAAGGGAGCAGAATTCCTGGACTTCATACTGTTTGGAGCAGGTGCTCTTTCTTTATTCTCTGTAAAATGCTGTGCATATCTAAGATTACATGATAAATTTGTATAAATAATAGAAACTGCATATGACCAAAATGGGTTAAATTTGCTGGGAAGATCTAAAATGCTTCAGCTTTCTGAGATGTAATAAGAGATAAAAAGGATAAGATTTGTTTTCAGTGAAACATGTTGAAAAGTCTTTAGGCAGGAAGGAAGAAATACGAAATTGTTTGCAAATGCAGCAGGATCTACTGGTCTCAAGAGACTGCAATTAAGCTGTAGCTTAAATTCCCGGTGAAAAAAAAGTGAATATAGACACAACCATTTATGTTACTTCTCTCTTATGTGGACTTTTTCTTTGAGAGTAAGCACATACAAAACTGTTTGAAAAATTTTAATGGATATGGGTAAGATTCAGATGCCTCTAAAACTGCAGTCCTAAGTCTTCTGCTTGAGTGCTGCTTTACCATGGAGATACATAGATTTTTTTAGTATATAACTTCAGCTTTTTTACCTGCATGTGGGAGAATATCGAGGTCTCCAGTCTGTATCATAGGAAGGAGTCCATTTGCTCTCATTTTCCATATGCATTTCATAGACTCAGACCCACATAAAATGAAGTTGCTGCTTTCCTTCGAAACCAAGCTTTTAGTTTTTGAGTGTGTTTGATGGGACTAATCTTCCTTCTCATAAAAGGGATGTAGACTTCTTCAGCATTTGGACATGTAAGCAGATGAGAATGACCAAATGGCCACTTCTTCCAGTCTACCTGTCCACTTTGCTGTGAATGTAGAATACTGTATGGAGAAAATCACTGTGTCAGAAGGTGAATCTCCTGAGGCACCCTGAGGAATACAACTCTGATGTGGGACTAGCGTGACCTGACTTCAGTCCCTAATTGAAGGGGACCTTTTTACTTAGCTTACAGCAAAAAATCAGTAGATAAAAGCACTAGAATGGAAGTGTATGTCTTAAGTCTTAAGGAGACTGCTTACCACAGCTTACTTTCTGAGGGAAGAGTACAGTGAAAAATCTCCTGGGAAAACTGCAAATCAGCAACACCTTCCCACAGACAGGGCTGGTATAGTGTTAGCATAACGTTTAAGATGTTCTCCTCAGAGATTTTAAAACTATTCATGCAAAAAGGAACAATCAGGCTCAAGGCTGTCATGTTCTGAGTATGGGCATGGTCAACAGCTTAACTCAAGGAGAGACCTATTTTGTTCTGCACTGTGCTTTGCATAATAATAAATTTTTGAAAGGAAGAGTGTTGTCTTTTTAATCTCAAGTGAGAGATCAAAACAGTGTGTACAAGTCCAGGGAGCGTCCCCTTGATATGGCTGAGTAAAGGACATGTTCTATCAGCTAAGTGGTTCTGATAATGCACCCTATGTTAAGCCTGATGTCTTCATGGACCCCATTTCAATGTGACCAAATCTTTCCATTCATGAAGCTGAACAGAGGAGGCTGTATTCTGAGTCATTGCACCCATTTATGGATGTGGAGCTGAGAGAAAAAATAGACTACCCCCTTCTGCTATACTCCTTTACTTAGATGAAAGGCATTCTACATGTTAGTAACCAAATTTGTGCTTTTCTATAATTGATTTCAGCAAGAGATAACATTCATGCATCACTGGAGAGGGAAAATATCCAAAACCAGAACAAAACAAATTTGAACATTTCCATGAAATAAAATAGCAAACTATTTTGTCTTCACACAACAAATTTCAGAAAGTTTCCAGGTAGTTTCATTCATAAGTTGCTTATACGGCACTTCTGGTTTTTATGTTCTTTTACAAAGGTAATTTTGAAAAAATAAGGGAAACATTTCACTTAATATATGCAGAAACTTGAAGTAAATTTGGACTGAAAAAGTCTGAAAAGAACCAGAGGCCAAAAAAATCCATGTTTCCAGTGTGCAGAATAACAGTAATTGTCTTAATTTCTTTCTAGATATTTCTTTTTTAACCTTCTTAGCCAAAACCAATACTTTTTGTGAATGGTTTTTTATGTACTGTCCCAGCTGAGCCATGTGTGGGAATAAGAAACTGAGGCAGTTTGTACAGTTTATGCAGTACACACATGGGACTTAAAAGGAATAAGGCTTTCCTAAGTGTCCCTATCAAGGGAATGTGGCATGTGTATATGTGTATTTCCTACCGTTACTTGGCCCATTTTATGCATTTTCTGGGGATCCATGAGTCACATCAGTTATTAGTATGGAGAGGAAAAACTGGTAGTATGTGATCTCCTGTGATCATGTCCAAGTTACTTTTGGCCCACTGAGTTTCACCAAATGCTCAAATGTAACACTGCATTAAAACACTGAGAGAAGTGTTTTAGGAATACATCAGATGACCTATACTTGAGAATTCTGCTGAAAAATTGAAATTTGTCACCTAAATGAGAGTCTCTTGGAGTGCATTGAGGGCAACTATTCTGACAGAAGCTGGGATCTCCAGAGGTGCTACGGTGATCTATTTAGTTGTCAATAATTAACGTTTTAAATGTTTGCTAAGAATAAGTCACATGTTCGATGTGCAGACATATTGGTCAATAGTGTATATTAGGAAGGGTTCATAAGCATGCAAGATCTATTAAAGAATCGATAATTCTCTAAAGAGACTGTACATATGCACTGACAAGGCAGGAAGGGTTGTTATTGTAGTCTCTGGAATCAGTAATCCACATTTAAGAACTATAAGAAAGGTAGCTTTAAATGTATATCAGATCAGGCATGACCTTACTGCTAGAGATCCAGGGATTAATAAGTGGGTTGTAGCCAGCACCTATGAAACAAAAATTCCAGGAATGGGCTCACATCTGATCTTTTGGATTCTGTCAGATGTTATGACTAACATTATGTCAGCGGTACTGTTTAGTCTGTACTGAAGATATTTTTTTAATGGCTCCAGTTGGGCTCTGGACACTACCCTGTCTCCATTTGCATCAGCAATGCATGCTTTCTAAGCTGTCAGATACCAGACAAAGTTTAACATGTGATTAATAAATTAATTCAGAACTGGCAACATTTTCTTGTCAACAAGGTGCATTTTATCTTCTAAACAAACAAAAACACAAAACATCGCAGCCTCCCAGCCAATCTCCAAGCAAATGAAATATTTTTAGAAATGGATTGATGTAGCAGAGAAACCTCCTGAATTATACTGATTCCACTAGATTTCCGCTACACAATTGGTGTGTGTGAAGGTCAGATGGAAGTCCAGCCCTGATAATTATCACTACCTTCCCCTGAGAAATCTAATTGTTCTAGGCAGTGCTCCCCAAGAAAGTTATTATCCTGATTTGGTCTATTTAAGAGAGTTCATGATGAGGCAAGTCGAGGAGTGAGAGTATTGCTCCTTTTGTTGAACCCTGATGTGTTTCTAATTCATTTGCAGAACACCAGATACTTGGAAATGCAAGTAATGATGCAATTACAGAAAATTAAATCATAATGATGCCAACTGATACTCTCACTAGGGATCCTCTCTGGGGAGTGAACCCAGGGGAAGGAAAACTTCATGTTCCTTCTGTTCATCTTCCTTCAGCTTGACACTAACAGGGCACAAGATTACAGGGATTGAAATGGATTAACTGACCTCTCTCAGAATGTGAGTTAAGACTGAAGAGTGGATGTTGTCAAAAGAGCTGTCACTGGGGAAACGCAAATGAGAGAAAGAGGGGAGGAGCCTGTGTTTTGGTAATGATAAATCCAGAGACATGATCCTTTTCCAGTTCGTTCTTTGCAGGCAGTGAATTGACATTAACTCACATTTACTCAGCGGGACATTATCTAATTATTTTCCTGTAGTTCCAAGCATGCATACTCATATTTAAAACAATCCATAAGAGCGTATCATGTTCTCA
The DNA here is from genome assembly GCA_030625065.1 of Alectoris magna. NCBI lineage: Eukaryota > Metazoa > Chordata > Aves > Galliformes > Phasianidae > Alectoris > Alectoris magna. Next base: position 161,427,548 of record CM060560.1, on the reverse strand, counting down.
TAAAGACAGCCAGTGCATAAGCTGAATCACCTGTGTTGTCAAGCCTATGCTGATCACAGTAAACCTGCTTGTCTTTTGAGTCCATCATATAGACTGGAAGCCATAGGCTCCGTACTGGTCAAGAGTATGGAATCCTCACCTCTCACCTCTCATGGAGAAATTGCTTTGTTCTTTATTGTACTAGAAAATATTTCATCTATAAACATGGTCTAGTCTGCCCTTATCTACACATAAAAGTCCTTGGGGCTATGATGTCTATACTGCAGCGCCAGAGCAGTGCCACAGAGCTGGTTGATTTCTTCTTCACAGGAAGGGCTTCAGCCTGACTGTGATTAGAATCAAGTTTTGGATGACAGAGTACTGGGAGTTCTTAGCTGTAACTTCCAAAATACAAAAGGAGAAAGAAAAATATCTTCTTTGACTTTTGAAAACAGTGTTAGGTCCCCAGATGAGTCAAAACCACTAAATACAATGAAACATGCTAAATGGAGATTCCATATCTTACAGTCCAAGCATTCTTCAGATGATAAAAATGAATACATTAAACATAATGTAAAAAGAGGTCTTTTAAAATGTTTTCCTCTCATCTTTTTCTAAGGCTCTGTCTACTGCATTTAGTGCCTATATTTACACAGCATATTCTGACTTCTTTAAATAATGGGGGAAACAAATATCATCCAGTATTGCAGTCTCACATGATATTTTATTTACCCCAAAAATAAACAGTAGTCTTCATCTCTCAATGGTAATTCACCAGAAAAGGTACATAAAATCTTGCCAGTGATAAACTTAACATATCATAAAAGAATATTAGCATCATAAAACTTTAAAAAGCATAAATGAGGAGATAATACGAGGGGTGGGATTTTCTAGTGGAAAAGTGGGGGCAGAATCTAATGAATGGTCTACTTTGCTTCTTATTAAGTTGCTGGTAAAAATGCAAAGAAGATGACTTTAATAAAGGAGATGTTGGCTGCAGTCAACCTCTTCTGTCTCAGAGGTGAAATCTTAAATAGTCAAATGAGCATGAGAATAATATGGCCCCCATTAAAGTGATTTTAAATTTAAGTATAATTTTTGCTAATACCACTGAGCAATGGGAATAATTAGAATGGTTTTAGTAATGCTGAAGATTTGAATAATTAAAGACACAAGATTAATTTGAGAAGAGGCATCATTAACCTAAATCAAATATTAGATTTCTTATAAAGGAGAGGAGGTTTAGCCATAACCACATTTTTCAGATAGGGAATCTCATTAAATACTATGGTTTATGTTTTAGTCTGCACCCACAGGATTTACTTGCATGAATATTAAATCTGTGTGTATTGAATATAAGCTTTTAAATCCCATGATATGGCCCAACATTTTTCTGCTATGTAAGGTATTAATTGAATAGTCATGTTTTCACTTAGGATGATGATACCTACCTAAAGGTCATTTTCAATCACTTTTTTTTTTCCCATGGTAAAAAATAGAGTAAAAAAACCTCAAGGCTGATCTGGTCAAAGCATTTTTCTGCCTGAAAATATTTTTCTATAGGTTCCATTTGTTAATGTCACCACTGCTTTTGGTGTTTTTTGTTTTTGCTGTTTGTTTTTTTTTTTTTGTTTGTTTGTTCAGATTTTTTGGATGAACTAAAAAGCATTTTTATGAACACAGAAGTAAAGAGTAAATGCGAGGCAGAATGAATAAGTGCTGCACTGGGAGCTGCACTTATCCAAGAAGGGTGTGCAGTCCTCAAGGGAATAATGAATAGAGCATTTTTTGTTACTTTGTGGTTAACAAACATAGTGTGTTTCTGTTGATTAAAATGCAAAACTGGATAATTAACCAAAGAACCGATGATAAAAAGCAAAGTTTTTTTCTCTATTTATAGGAAAACATTCCTTCATAAATATTGATTTGGGCTATATTATTTTCCCACAATGTGGTGGTTTTCTATAAATATCGGTATCTGATAATGAGCACTTCCACTACTCATTATTCCTCTGCTTGCAGAATTTAATGAATAGAAATGCATTCATTATATGGAAATCTATCTACCTGTTATGCCTTTGATGAAGCCAGCCCCTGATCTGAAATTTTGACCACCGTTAATGATATGTAAAGAACTCTGTCTTATCTTTAATGATATGCCTGAAGAATTTATCAATGGAATGTATCAGATGATAATTCATCTTCCATGCATTACTTTGGTAACTTCATCTCACTTTTACATCACTTTTTGGAATAGTCTTTCTCTCTCTCACTCTCACTCCCACTCTCAGTCTCTCTCTCTCTCTGTTGCCCTTTACCCTTCCCAGAAATTGTTTTCTGTTCCGGAAACATAACCTGTTTCTAAAACAAGTTTAAGTTCATTGACTCGAAAAAGACCTTTCTTTGTCTCTGAAGCTCCTGTGATCTATTGGCTAGCTGTGATGAATTTCCCAAGTCTGTGGGAAATTCATTCTGTCAGCAATCCATGGCTAGTCCATTCGTTCATTAGGAAGTCAGCTTCTTCCCTATTCACAGCCACAAAGCAAGAATTTACATTCAACCAAGTTTATCTGAGCAAGTGTTAATTTCTTGTCCCATCCCCATCTCTCTGGAGCTTTCTCTTCTCCAGGATGAACAACCACAACTCTTTCAGTGTTTCTTTACAGGAAGTGTGCTACAGATCCTCTGATGATCCTTGTGGCCCTCCTCTGGACTTGCTCTAAAATGTCTGTCATTTTTGTGCTGTGGGCCCCAGATGTAGTTAGTTCGTCAGATGGATTATCACAAAGGCAGATTAAAGTAGGAGAATTGCTTTCCTCAGCATTATGGCCATGTTTCCTTTCATTAAGTCTATGATATGATTGACTTTCTGGGCTGCAGTCACACATTGCTGGTTCATACCCAAGTTTTGGTCCACCAGTAACCCCAAGTCCTTTTGACTGCACTTCCATTATCATTGTCCTGACAGCCATGTCAAAGGCAAAGCCTTTCCCAAATATTGAAAAGGAGAATCTATCTACCTTAAAATTGTCCAAAAACCTATTTGCTGTTTGTGGATGATCAGACAAAAAGTACTGGCCTTAAACTGTAGGCAAGGCATTCCAATCTGGCATTAGAAAATGTCTAATCTCCTCTGAGCATAGTAAAAATATTAGAAAGTGAGATCTATGAATGTTTCTAAAAAAGAGTTAAACATCTATCAAGAAGGAGTCCTGCCTTGGGAAAGGAGATCCAAGCTTGTTTTCTGTGAGAGTAGGAGAGCAAAAGTACATTGAACAACTGTGTACTAGTGGTTTTTCAGTAAAGGAGCTAATATATAATACTCTTCTGGGAACACCTCTTCAGACCTGCTCCTTTTTTTGTGTTTTTTGACTGCATGGGTGCCTGCACCCGTGGAAGGATCCTGGTGAAGCACTGCACCCTTTCTAATTCTCCTAAGAAAGCAAAACTCCCACCTGATTGGCAAGACTTTCACCCCAGGTGCCTTTCCTCTGATTTAGTCTGAGAGATGATGACTCTTTCTTCCTGCACAAATCTGTGCTTTATGCCCCAAACAAAGGTTCAACTGTTTTTGATATGCTCTGACTGGATGTTTTGATCACTCTGTCCAGCTCTTGACCTCATTTGCTTTCAGCAAGATATTTTGGATCAATCAGTACTGATGATAGCCTCCCAGGAGTGATAGACAGAATGACTGCTTAGCATACTCACCCTGGGCATTCATATTTTTAGCCCCTCCTCAGTCACCTTCACTGTCTCCAACAAGCATAGCCACAGCCCCATCATCTCAAACAGCAGCAGCTGCTTTCCAGAAGAGCCTGCAACAACTCCGGCTGTCTCTTCATTTCCTCATGGTTTTTTTTGTCACGTTTGGTAACTGAAGAACGCACTGATCAAGTGCTGCAGCTTTTTTTTTTTTTTCCCTTTCTTTTTTGCAGAGGCATTTTTCTTTTTGTGTGGAAAATGTCACAGCCTCAGAGATAGTTTCTTGCAGAAATATTCTGGACAGTTCTCAGCTCTGAGACAGACGTGAAGCTTTCTGTTAAATTCCTTATGTATGCCTGATCTCATTTTCTTGGCCTTCACACACAAGGCTACTGAGTGAAACACATGGACAACTATTTGTGCAACTCTCAGTTTGTGAAAAATACGATCTTTTGAACCGTTTTGAAATATGTCAGTGTAAATCAGCAGTGGAGTGTTAATCAAGAGAGGATCTGGTTTATGTTCCTATCTTTATGGCCTCACTTTCCCACAAACTTCATCATGATCCAAAACTGTTCAGGAGTGGTTTCACTTCAACTTTATTGTTCCTCAGGAATGAGTTTGCATCCTTTTCCAGTTATTTCCTTAGGCTGGTAATTGTCCAGCATCACTTATAATGGCCTGGTCCCAAACCTTACGTACTTTGCTCTGATGGGCAACTAAACTGCACCGCAACCACAGCAGCTTCAGCATTGCTTTCACGTCTTTCACTCACATGTGCACATGGGAAGATTCACTGTGTGATAAAGTGAAGTGTGCTGTAGAGAACACATTTAGCTGTGGTAATTGTCCAGCCTTGGTGGCACTGTGCCCATCACAGGCATCCTTAGGGCAACTGCTCTGTCTCAAGGTCCCATACTGCCACATCAGCATGTGCTCACACACTGTGCACACCCCAGTGCCCTCCACAACACCATGCAGTGACCTGGGATGGATGTGCCTTAAGGCCTCACCTTCTAGTTCAGAAAGCTGGGTAACTCTAGTAGAAAATCTCCATCAACACCATTTATTCTAGGCCACATCTGGTATTATAGCCTATGAGACCAAGTGAGAGAGGAAAATCACTAAGTGATTACAATAGTGTTTTGGTCTTCCTTATAACACCACACCAGCATGGAGCTCTTTCACAGGATCAAAACCCTGGTCTAAGACCTAGCAGGTTAATCTGTTTAAACTCCTTCTCATTGAAAATGTTTTCAAGATCATCGCAGTTTTAAAAATATTAAACTCATAGTAGCTGAAGCCAAGCTTAAATTCTTAATTTCTGCTTACATAAATATAGTCAGTAAGGCCAAATGTACACTATCATTTAATTACATTTGTTTGTTTGTTTGTTTGTTTGATTGATTGATTGTTTTATGTTACTACAAAGGGTAAAAAGAGAGCAGAAATATAAATATTTAGAAGCCATCAATTTTAATTACAAAACACCTCTCAGAACACAACACTGAACATTGCCTAAAAATGTGCTTTCTCAACAAAACTCGAACTCCACCTACTCAATAAACAGCTTACATTTCAGAAATCATAACTGTTTCTCTTTGTGGGATGAAGTGTGTTTAAAGACTTAGCATCATCAAACCCCCTCATCAAGCCCTCCCATCAAGCTTTCAGGTATATATATTCTTTAGGGTCATGCTTTCAAATATATCTTGGGATTTACACATATACAGATATTACTTCCCTACTTCATGTTATGTATGTTTGTATGTTGATGACTGATTCAGGAGATAATATCAAGAACAACGAGGGCTGCTCCAAAATAATGCCTCCATTTTCTTATGTTGGCCCATGATGTTGGAAGATGTTGGTGATGTGGCAGTACAGGTTGAACCTTCCCACCAACATCCCATTATGTGTTGTTGCTGTGTGACAGATGGGAGCAGAGGGGCAGTCTGACACAATGGTGTCTGACATGGAAGTGCAGATGAAGCAAAGGTATGGCACTGAATTCCTCCATGTGGAAAAAATGGCACCCACTGACATTCATCGATGCTTGCTGAATGTTTATGGAGACATAACAGTGGATGTGAGCACAGTGAGGCAATGGGTAGTGACCTACATACAAAATATTTAGATCTCCAGCTGCTATGAGGCTCAAATTAGGCTCTTAACTGACTCTATGAGAATTTCTTGAACATCTTTGGAACTTGAGATTTGAACACTTCCTTACATTCTACTGCAACTTTGCATGTGTTTATGCCTTTACAACTCTTCCTGTTAGAGTTTTATGTGTGGTAAAATCTGGAAAACAACATATATCTTTTTGCTTAATCAAAGAGGCAGCCAGCCTCTTAGATTCTGACTACAAAAAGGGATTAAACAGTGTTTGGAACCATTGTCAGGCAGCGCAGAATGATTGTGTCTTCTCTGTTCGCAGTCAACTTTTGGCCCTTGCTAGTTAACTCATTCCCAAACATTTCATAGACATGACCTGGGAGCTCGAATACTCTTGAAACCATTTCTGTTAGGCATTTGCACATAGACATCCTTGGTTTAAATCAAAGTGAACCTGCAGCCTTTCCTACAGCCCACTCCATACAGGTTAGCCTCAGTGGCAGGGAAAATTTTATTGACTGGTGAAAAAGTATGGCTGTATTTACCAGCACTGATCATTTCAGAAAAGCCCTACACTAACACACTGTGCATACATATCACACGCTTCTGGTACTATTACGGCAAAACAATCTATATATAATAAGCTTTTTTTCCCCCACATATATTAAAAGTACCTCAAGATTTCACTGTCCTTCAGAGGCTTCAGTTTTTGTGTCCAAAGAGAAAACAGAAAAAGCTGGTCAGAAAGAAAAGGGAAAGGATTCAACCCAAGAAAAGCTGGAGATACTTCTTCCCTTTCATTTTTTTTTTACCCTCATGAATTGAAATTCTGAAAATATTCATTTCTGGAAACACTGAAAGAAGTGTTTCTGGCACAAAATAGCTCTCTCCAGAATTCAGTAAAATAAAGCTTTGTCAAATTGGAGACTGCTAACAGCTGTCTTTTCCAGAAGTCCTCCATAAGCAGAAATTAAGTCTCTGGGGAGGTTTTATGTCAGAATTGTAAGCTCCTGCAGACATTTGGGCACCTCTAGGCAGCAGTAGTATATAGATCCTGCGATTAAAATTTGAAGGTGCTAAAATCAGATTGATACCTAAGTAATACCTTTCTCACAATAAAGAAAAATCAGCAAGTAAGATTTTTATTTTTAATGAAGGAAATATTCCTGACTTCTCTGAACACATATCATATACAAAAAAAAAAACCACAAAAAGATGTGCCATTGCCTAGACTTGAGCAACATCTTTTCTTCTCCCCTAACTTTTTTGTTTCAAATCACGGTCTAGATTATGTCACACAGAAAAAAAAAAGGAAGCCATGGTAAAACTCAGTATTTCAAAAAAACCCTACAACAGAGGGAAAAGTCTTTCCAGGCTTAAGATTAAACAGGTGTTGTATTTGACACTGTGTCCTCTGGTTGGCAAAAAGAATAGAGACATCAGCTGTTTTCTCAGTGCCACTGTTTCTGATACAAGGTTTGACACTGAGAGATGAAGTGGCTGACAAAGCAATGTCAGAGCCAGCACTTCAGATGGCGTAAACTGGCATTGGTTTGCTGCAGACTACAGCAATGCTACCTCCGAAAACTGCAGGGAATATTTTCCAATTTGCAAACAAAATCAAAGATTTCCTCTTTTTTAACATCTTCCAACTCCCAGGCTGGGATCTGCCTTGAATAGTTATCTGAATAATCTTTGGCTGCTCATATAAGCCCTGAGAAAGCAGCCAGAACTGAAAAATGGCATGGACTAATTTTCTATCAGCTGTTGTCACTTTGACTCATGTTTTCTGAGCAATCTCAGTCAAGGGGAAGTAAAAGGGAACTCACCGGATGTTTAGCAAAGCAGAGCAATCTCCGCCCTGCTGAAAAGACTTGCTTGCCAACAGTCAGGGGATCAGAGGATGTGAGCATTATTGACATTTCACTTGGAAGATCCCATCCCTTGCAAGACTATTAATGGACAGTCCAGAATTTCTGTTGCTGTCAGCTGTGAGTCATCTACTTCCCCTCAGAGAAATGAGCTATGTTCTGAGCATTTTACTTACACCAGATTTCCGAAACACTAACACAAGAAGGTCGTCAAGCATGTCCAAAAGCCTCTATGACAAGAAGGATGTAATCTGCTGTGACCATCTGCAAAAAAGTAAATATCTAAATTATCTTTTTCTCAAGACTCACTAATCCTTAAAGGCTGCATTCATTCCTACCTCCTGATATTTTCACAAGTAAAGAAATGTGAGCACAGAGATCTCCTCTATACTTTCTATGTTTGGATACAAACCCTTTTCAATTAGCTGCTGTTGTGCATAACATGATCCTCTACGTGCTATGATAGCACACGCAATGCAAAGTGAGAATTACATTCAATTTTAAATGTATACAAGCGTATGAAGGGAATGTTTGAATATGTGAAAAGAATAGTCTGATGTGGTACTGCAGGGTAGACTTTTTTCCATTGGATGAGGAGCATTTTTAGGAGAAAGTTCATTCTCCTCACAGAGCAAACATCACTATGCTGCATTTTTATATTATCTCTGATTTAAAGACAATTCTCCAGTATGCATACATTTGCACTGATTCATAAGACAGCATTTAAAGAATACTGCCAGTGTCTGAGGCACCTACTGCTCTAATTTAACAAACTTATTCTCACTAAATTGCATTTCTTTATAGAGAAGGCGAATGAGGTGTGTAGTAATTTAAAAACGGTTCTCAGTATGAAGTCAGGGACTGTTGCCTTGGTAAAATAACATATTTTAAAGTCTGAAGCATTGGAAAATTGTTTTATCAGGAAAGGTAATTGATTCAGTGGGTAGTGAATAAAGCTGGAGCCTGATGGTAGTACAAAGATAATTCAAATAAAATACTGAAGTAAAGGTAAGATTAGCTTTGTCTTTTCAGATTTCTCATATTCTGGGGAAAAAACGACTGCAACTTCAATTCATGCTGACAGCAAAGCAAAAATAACGGTATCAATATTTTCATATATTTGATCAAATTTGTTTTCTTCTCAAGTTTACAAACTTCAGATGCTTTCCAAAACAGTTCTCTTCCTTTGAAATCAGTCATGATTCATCAATTTACAAAAAGTAGCGTGAGGAAATTGTGCTGCCCTGTGCATGCCAAAGGATAGGACAAAACTTATGCATTGAAACAAAAACAGAAAGATTTTTACAAAAAGGTGATTTCTCACCTCCCAAACACTCTTTTCATTTTTAGTCCCTCTTGCATTTTCAAAAAGCAATTTCTCTTTTTTTCCAGAGGCAAACTTTCAAAAGACAAGGCAAACAAACAGGGGCAGTAATCAAACAAACAAAATAAAGAACTTGTTCTGGAAAATACCCTGAGAAAACAAAAAAGTAAACAAAACCAAGTGGTGTGCCACGGTTGGGAGGCCCTTTTATGTCTCGCCAGCTTTTCAGCAGCATCCAAGCCATGCTTCTGCATATCTTGTTGGCGAGCTGGAGCAGTGCAGGCTCTATTTGGGTAGGCTTCACTCCAGCCCAATTGAAAAAGATGGGACTCCTGCCACCTGCTTCCCTCTGCCCTTACATTTGACATGGGACAATACATAATGTTTTCTCCACTTCCATTTTCTTTTATGTATGTGTAGAGCAGCTGAATCCATTTTTCTCTCTGCAGTGGAGAGAACTGCTATAAACACCATGACAGCAATGCTAGTGAATAAAAAAACACAAGGATATCAGTTCTGTTAAATATATCTTCCAGCACTTGCACTTTTGGCAGGAGGCTTCATGTCAACTGTATCCTCACATCCCATAGGAAATTGGGTGCAGTTTTGTTGCCTATTTTCAGATGTTATGCAGCTTAAGGTGTTGGTGACGCAAAATCTTCTAAAAAACAAACTCACATGGTATCACTAGTGAATTTATTAAGGTCTTCATCAGACCTTCTGCTTTGAATTTTCATAACAATTTTGATAGGTTTGCAAAAATGATGAAAATGATATGTATATAATAAAGATTTGTACATACATTTTTATACTTACTGTATTGAAATAAATTTTCATCATATGAAGTCACAAGAAAAGTATGGAAGAAACCAAAGTTTCTGAATGTTAGAGACTGAAGGAGGTCTGTGTGCTTTCGTCATCCTTCAGTACAAACTTTTGTGTAATAGTCTAGAAGGTAATACTGCTAGAGTAAATTAACTGCCAGAGTAAATTAACACAAAGTCTATAAAACTCACTTATTTACTTCCTGGAATGTGAATAATGAAGCCTGAACAAATGTCAGTCAGTCAAATGGCATTTGAAGATAAGTATACCTTCACTGGTTCTGTTCCTTGTAAACTATTATTATTTGTGTCCTAACAGGTAAGCAGCAAGGGTTGTATGGGCTTTATTTTAAGTGAATATGGAAATTTATAATCTCCTGAAGTGTGCATCGCTCATGGCTTGTGTTAATTGATACTGCTAAACATTTTTAGGTCAATACACAGGTACCTTCTTTCCTCATCCCCAACTCTTGTATGGGGAAGAACTTCCTGAGTTTCAGTAAAAACAATGAAGACAACCCAGTTTACAATAAAGGTTTAGTTTGCACTATTCTTGAAAAAAAAAAATTGTTTCACTATACCAAAATTCTTCATCACTGTAGTAGAATGGTTCAACATAATTCTGGGGCTTTATCATTGAGAAACATAAAGGAGAAAACACCAATTCGAAAAGTAGAATTAACTGTGTTTCTTGTAACCTAGGATTTTTTCCAGATTAACTGGTGATTCAGGATCCCATGCAATCATCATCATAAATCAGAATGGAATAGGAGTTGAAGAAAAAAGAGATAGCTGCAGGTGTGGAGGAAATACTTAGAGAAGATTGTATATAAAATTCTCTTAAACTAGTTAAAATCATTTACTGTATTCCAGCTGTTCATTTACTTATCCTTTTCACTTGGCATGAAAATGACTATATTAGTTTTGCAGAGTTTTTCTTTTTCCTCTGCTTTTTTGTTGTTGTTTTGTTGTTTGTTTGTTTGTCATTGAGTTGAAAATTATCAGATGCAGCTGGGGTATTGCTGCAGTTGGGAAGCTGAGAAGAGCAAACTTAGGAAAGAAGAAAACAGGATATGGGATGCCAAGAAAAATGCATTTCTGTGGCACTGAAATGTAGATTTTCAACACATTTTTTTCACTTCAGGGGAAAAGTAAATCAAAATGCAAAGCTAAGATAGCTGTTAAATTCTGTATCAGAAAACTATATTGTATTTACCTCAAATTGCCTCTGAGAATTTCATCTGAGTAAGAAGTTATGGATCTTCAGCCATGAACTATTGGATAATGGTGGTGTATACTGCTGGATAACTGTCTTTTCCATTCCAGTGGCGGTTTATTTTGAGTGAAATAAGAAGTGCTTCTCATAGCCAACTCTCTTAACTGTTAAGGCTACTATTCAGGAGAGCACTCCACCTCAGAGAGACATTCATGTACTTATCCCCAAGCATCTGTAGAGAGCAAGACAAGTGCAGGAGCAGAGATAAAAGGGTTATGTATCACTTCTTGCAGTCATTTTCTCTTTGTTAGTCATTTAAATGTTAAACATTTAAATTTGCTGAAGCTAGCATAGGAAAGATTTTATTTTGGTGCAAAATAATAATAATAATAAAAAAAAAACCAACCAACAAACCAGGATTAAAATTCATTGATCTTCATTCACTCCTTTTTATATATTTACAAAGCAGAACCTAAAATCTGAGGTAAAATGCTTGACTCTCTTTATAGTAAGTTAAAGGAAACAGAGTAAGGTGATTTGTCTGTTTTAGTTATCGAGCTTAGGATTAGATGAGCCTTGCTAGGCCAAAAGCAAAGAAAAGGTATGATACATGTGTTCAAAATGATGAATATTATAAAGGAGACAACACATATCTTGGAGTGTGAAATTTAGGAAATAACTGTTGAAATTACGAAAAGAAAATCTTTTTGACAAATATGTTTGTAAAATTCCTTCATACTTCCCAGTGCTGCTGAAATGTAAGGTAGAGGCTAAATTGCTGTTTTTTGCAGCGCAACAGTTTGGGAATGGTTCTTTTTAGATTGCATCAGCCAACAGGATAGCATTTTCTCCTATTTGGTATCTGCCTCCAAATCTTTGTCTCACACTGACCTTTCTTGCATCCCCTACCTACCTTATCCCCTTGTTTGCTAGGAATGATGCAATGGTTTTCCTCTTCTTACATGCAGGAGAGGTAATCAATTTGAATTCTCACACATTAGTTTTATATTTGCGTTAATTAGTTCATTGGAAATGTAAATATCTCTTAGCTATATATTTAGACAGTTAATATCAGCATGGTTGCATGCTATTCCTTGAACAATTTCTGCATCATGAAACATGTAAATCTTTCTGAGTAACATAGAGAAAACAGGCTTAACACACTGAACCATGAATATTCTGTCCCCATAGGTGGTGAGAAGCCAAGTTTTGCCTTGGATTTAGGTGCATACTCTGGATAAATTCATTTGACCAGATCCAGAAATCAGTAGTGCAAGTGGCCATACCAAAGCTAGCAGCTCCTCTAAAGATTTCCTTCTAATGCAGACGTATCCAACCTATGGCCCATGAGCCATATACAGCCCAGTCCAGCCTATCCTGAGGCCACCCCCTTCTACCATGCCATCATGGAGGCTGCTCTGACTCACTGAGAGGCCTCTCTCTTGCTTCACCAGACTGTAGCCAGGTGACTTGAAGAAAGAGGAAAATCTATTGAAAGAAATTTTGAGAGTAAAGCTGCTAATTTCAAATGTTATGCTTTGGTGGTAGATGAAAGTACTGATGCTGCAGATATGGTTCAACCAGTCATTTTTATTAGAGATATTGATAATGAATATAATGTCACCAAAGAAATAGCTTCTTTATTGCCATTGAAAGACACAACTACATCTCTTGATTTGGATGAGGCAGTGAAAATTACATTAAAGTGATTGTATTAACCTTTGTCAACATATCTGGTATAGCTACTGAAGGAGTCTCCACGAAGTGAGGTAAAAAGAGGGACCTATAAAATGAATAGATGCTGGAATTGGCAGCAACTCAGGTTTGATGTGTCATAGAATTGTAGAATAATAAGGGTTGAAAAAGACCTGAAATCATCCAGTCCAATCATCACCCATCTATCACCAATATTTTCCACTAAACCATGGCCCTCAGTACAGCATCTAAATGCTGCTTGAACACCTGCAGGGATGGTGATTCCACCACCTCCCTGGGCAGCCCATTCCAGCACCTGACCAGTCTTCTGTAGAATTATTTCCTAACATCCAATCTGAATCTCCCACGGCACAACTTGAGGCCATTCTGTCTAGTCCTGTCACTAGTTACATGGGAGAAGAGGCCAACAGCCAACTCAACACAGTCCCACTTCAGAAAGTTGTAGAAAGTGATAAGGCCTTCCCCGAGCCTCCTCTTCTCCAGACTGAACAATTCCACTTCCCTCTTCCACTCAACATAAAGCTTGTCCTCCAGATCCCTCACCAGCTTTGTTGACCTTCACTGGACAAACTCCAGGGCCTCAGTGTTTTTCCTGTAGTGAGGATCCCAAAACTGAATGTGGTACTTGAGGTGCGGTCTCACTAGGAGTAAGTAAAGAGGGGTGATCACTTCCCTGCTCCTGCTGGCAACACTATTTCTGATACAAGCCAAGATGCCGTTGGCCTTCTTGGCTACCTGGGAACACTGCTGGCTCATGTTCAGCTGAGCACTGACCAATACCCCCAGGTCCATTTCCTCTACAGTCTTCCATCCACTCTGCCCCAAGCCTGTAGCATTGCCTGGGGTTGTTGTGGCCAAAGTACAGGACCTGGCACTTGTTCTTGTTGAACTTCATTCCACTGGCCTTAGCCCAGCAATCCAGCCTGTCCAGATCCGTTTGCAGAGCCTTTCCACTCCCAAGCACATTGACATTTCTTCCCAACTTGATGTCATCTACAAACTTACTGAGGGTGCATTCAATGCCCTCATGAAGGCCATTAATAAAGATATTAAACAGAAAAGGCCCCAATACCGATGCCTGGGGAACACCACTTGTGACTGGTCATCAGCTGGATTTAACTGCATTCATCACCATTCTCTGGGCCTAGCCTTCCAGCCAGTTCTTTATGCAGCAAAGAATGTACCTGTCCAAGCCACGGGCTGCAAGCTTCTCCAGGAGAACGAAATATCACTGCAGGATGCATCAAGAAACTTAAAACTTTGAAAATGGATAATGTCATGCAAATCATCATAAAAACTGTGAATTTCATAAAGTCCAAGGGATTGAATCATCACCAATTCCAGGAGTTCCTTAAAAGTACGGATCCTGATTATGGGGACATCATTTACTTTTCTGAAGTAAGGTGGTTAAGCTGGGTGTAGTACTAAAAAGATTTTACGATTTCCAAGAAGAAATCAAGTAATTTATAGTATCAAAAAGAAATATTTGTGCAAAAACATGAAAATGAAGAATGGCTCAGTTTAGTAGTTTTGGTGGATTTGACTGCTCACTGAAAGAAGTTTAACATGTGTCTTCAAGGTGAAAATTGATTTGTGACTGTAAAAGAGATTGAAATCAAAATTAAATTGTGGAAAGCTCAAGTTATGGTAAATATATTTATGCATTTTGATACACTGGTTAAACACAATCCTTTTGAACAGCAAAAAATAATGCAGCCTTGATTTCCATTTTGATAAAGGAATGTGAGAACAGGTTTCCAAATTGCTGCAAAAATCTTTTTGTTGTTGTTGTTGTTATTTGTATATTTGCAGCTCCATTTATAGCCATCATAAATACATTTTTGAATGGAATGAATAGAGTTACAATCAGATATTCAAGCCAAAAATTTGATCATGTCTCTTTACTGTACTTTTATAAGACCTATCTTAGCAGAGAGAAATATCCCTCACTCACAATCATGTCTTATTCTCATCACTATTTGGCAGTACATACATTTTTGAACAATTATTTTCAAGGATCAAGTAAAGGAAGAGCAAAATTTCATCAAAAATCTCTGATGAACTTGAGATTTCATTAGCTGTTGTAAGCACTTCCCTTAAACCAGACTGATATATGCATTGGTTTTACAAAAACAAGGTAAAAATATCACACTAGTTTTATGTTTCTGTTGCTTTCTTTTTTAAAAATGTTTTAATAATAAAAAAAAGTTAGTTATACACATTAACTATATTATATATTTTATAGACAGTCTCAGACAATTCCTCTTCACTCAATGCAGACCAAGCAAACAGAAAGGTTGGATATCTGTGCTCTAAAGCTAACGTATAGAAAGACATGCTTCCAATACGTTTGATCTTAAATTAATAGTATAAACTAGGTCAGATAATTCCTGCCTTTAAAGCACCTGCTTCCTTCCATGAACTAAGGGGATTAATTCAGGTGGTGTCTACACTGTCAGTGTCCAAAGCTGGGTGAAATAAAAGTCATCCAAAGAATCAGCAAAAACTATATTTGAACTTTCTGCTGGTAGACAAAATATAACATGCTTATTTTCAGACTTTCTGGCTGGAGAAGCTGGATTTATTGTTACATCAGCTTTTCTAACTTTTCCACTCATTTATGATTTGTAGACCAATGCAAGACTGCCTACAGGTGAATAGCATGAACAGTAGGTGGGAGCGGACTTGAGAGACCAGCCGTGTCAGTCTCCCCACTGCATTACAGATGTCTTCTGTCTCTATTATCTCCTCTCCTCTCCTTTGTCACTCTCTTGACTTGCTATAATTTGACTTTCTTCCTGTTCTAAGAAATGTTTCTTTACAAAGAGTATTGCTCCTATGTTTCAAAGAATTCATAATTCCCTACTCTGAGTATCAATTCACTTTGAATTGATTATTAGAATGGGCTGCAGTGCTCTGTCATTTGGAGACATCTTTCACATAGTAGAGATTTTGTTTATGTTTGTTTCATACTTCTGTTTCCTTTGTTTAAGAAGGTCTTAAGTTAATAGTAACTAGAAGATCTGCTCCAAGAATTTTAAAGACAGCTGACATGTGGCAAATACTAAAACAGAAATACGAATGTAATCATGATGTCATGTAGGAGACATGGAATTTATTGATACATTGGTCAAACATCTTACAAAACTCTGATTATTCAAAATCATGTAACTGTAACTGATATCAATTCTAGTTCATTGGTACAGTAAAATAAAAAAAATATGGTTTGAAGTGTTAGATTGCAACTGGTTAGTTGGCAGCACCTCAGTAAATATTAAATATCCAGAAGAATCATATGAGATTATTAAAGGAGATGAGGAGGAGGAGTCTTTATGGTTCTTTTTTTTGTTTTCGGGGATGTTGTCATTAAAGGTGCTGGTCATAACAGTCTGCTAAGAGAAGTGAATATGTATGGTCATTTCATTTTGTACACTGTGACACCTATGGATGATTTTCTTCTTTTCCTATGACTGCTTGTTTTCACTGGTGCATACAAGATCAAAGAAGCAGAAGGTAAAGAGTTTGTTACTTTCTGCCTCTTGAATATCTGTGTTTTCCAAAAGTTTTTAATAGGTGATACTAGAGTCTTGTTCATCCATTTTTCATTGTTACATACCCACATTAAATTTGTGAATCAATGTGCTTCTTGTTTTTTTGAAATAACAGTGTTGTAGCTAAACTCTTGTGTGAAACAACAAAAGCTGGAATGACTATCACTTCATGTTAGTTCATAAACAGAGAAGAACTTCATCTTTTCTCTTAGGTATATACCAGTGAATGAGATTTGTACGAGTACAATTTAAAAACGAAAAAAAAGAGCAAGAAAACAATAAGTTAGTATGATGAATTAAAAATTTGAGAGCACTACTGCTATTTTGAAATGGTTACACAAAGAATGAATTCTTTTCTCATTCTGCTATGATTCCAGTGTGATCAAGGCTTTTTTTTTAGTAGGTATTTTTGTACAGGGTGCAGTTTACCCTGTGTGTTTATGTGCATATGCATGTATAAAGTTGTGGGTTTTTTTTTAAAGGGCAATAAGAGGATTCATTTTAGTTATTATCTTTCAGATGATGCTACAAATAATAAATATTCATAATGTTTTTATAACAGGTCACGACTGATGTAGTTCAAGTAGGCCACAGAAAATGTAATTCAGGCAGAAATAATTTCAAAGAAATTTTAACCTAAATTAAGGCAGAAAAAGTACACATTATTGTTCTTGCTCTGCAGGAAACAGATCTATTCAACTTTAGTGAGGTATCTGCATTATAATGTGATCTTCTGTCTCCCCCATAAAGTGATCCTTCTTACCTGACACTGGAGAGCTGCTCTGCGGAGAGAAGACTGGTCCATGGTGCACTAAGAAGACTGCTCTCGCTGGGCTGCTGCTTTTTGCTAATCTTAATGCCAGGATGTTACCCAAGGTCCCATTGGGCCCAGAGGAACTGTGAATCTGACCCACAAGTGTCTTTTGGATGTATGGGCCAAATCCCTGGCCATCAAGATTTTGCCAAGGATGTGAGGAAATAAGGAATCCTAAATTGCTGACTAAGGCAGACATTATTTTCAAGAACCAACCGAGCAACAGCACACAGCAAACTTCTGCTCATGTGGGACCTCTGTTCAGCTTCTTTTGTTCTCTGCTAGCCAAGATCCAGAAGGAGGATAGAGCTTTGAAATACTGCTTTGAAATCTGCTTGGTACTGGGGGTGTTGGAGAAAAAGCAAAAATAAAAAGAAGTTGTGTTAATTTCAAGGTCTATTAGGCATAGAGGACCTGCTCTTGTTCCTGCTGATGTTAAAGTCTCATTGATTGTAAAACCCTCATTGGCTGAAATGGCACAGGATCAGTCCACAGAGAAAGAACCAATGCTCTCAATAAGAAAAGATCTTTTTTCAATTGTTGAAAATGCTGTTTTCCATATTTCTGGTGTGGCAGATACAAAACTTCAGTAAGGCAATTTACCTGAATATGTTTGCCATAAAGTTACAAGCTAACTAGTTTCAGGGCCTGAACCTAGCCAATAATTTAATATGGATATCTGTAAAATAATACAGATTTCTTCCCCAAGTGTCCAGTCTAAAGCATCTGCTTTCATGATGATAGCTTAGAGCAATCATAAAAAAAAAAATTAGAATCACACTGAGAAAATTTGACCAAACAAAATATTGGCAGTATTTTATGCAAGAGATCTTTATTTCCTTCTTTGCGGGTATTACGTTTATTTTTCATTTATTGCAGAGTTCATGTGCAACATAAATGCAGTAAAGTATCTATCATCTATCAATACCTTTATACTTATTTGACATTTAGAGACTCTCCTGTTCCATTATCTTTGCTTTACTTTGTGACATTTTTATCAACTTCAATATTAACATGGCAGATTTTACAACTAATACAACTTAAAAGGTACAAAGACGTCAGCAACATCAATTATAAAAAAATTACAACTCCTGCTTTATCTCAGAGGTAATTAAATGAGCTGTAATTATTAGCCTAGATTCATTAGATTCATGTTCTCATGACCTCCTCAGATTGGATTATTGTAATTCTGAGTATGTCTGTCTGCCATGGTAATGCATTGGCAGCCTTGAATGCAGTCAAAAAGGCAGAAGTAAAAGGACTGTTAAAAACCAAATGATTTAAACCCCTTATAATTCACTGCAAATGAATTCTTATTATCTGTTCATGATAATATTTCTATAATTCCTCTGTGTTTTGTGGATAAGAACCCTTATATTACCAGACTGTTTGTGCAGTTTTGATTTAACCAGTATTGCAGATGCAGTCAAGTGGAGGGGTTTCATGTAATAAACTGATTTGGATAGTGGCATTAAAGTCATGCTTATAGGCATTTCTTGTATGAGACACACTTGTATCTTGGCTAAATTCATTTTTCTTATATGATGATCCTCTGACTTGGATACCAGAGATACAGATGGCTTGGATTTAGTAACAGAAAAAACAAATCCAAGTTTTCAGTTTAGGTAAAGGGGAAATGTTTCTTGAAAAGAGTGAGGAGAGGATACCTAAGAAGAAAAAAACCATGTGGGAGTTACATGATAGACATCAGATGATTAGAAGTCTCAGATGATATATAAGTGTGTGGAATGTGGATTTCTAGGTATCATCCAATGTGGATTTACTAAAATTTCTGTATTTTTTCAGCTTTCTTGGTTAGAATATTATTGTCTTTCTGACATCAGTAGCAAAGTTTTGCAGAACTCCTCATGAGGAAAGACAGATTGGCCTGAAAAATTCATATATGAAATATAAGTTGTTTTTTTTGGCTGGATATCAAACACTTGGTCTGTTGGTAGAATTGTCCAGGTTGCACCTGTAGTTAGACAGACATAATCTGTGATGTAGATAGTACTAACAGGAAGAACTTTATGGGATCTCCTCCATTCTAGTCAGGTACTTGTTCTTTTGATCTCACTATCCAAAGAGCAATGATTGTAGTGGAAGACAGAAATTACTTTAGCTTTGACTCACAGTTTCAAGATATTCCCATTGGAAATAAATAGATAAATGAATAAATAAATAATCTTTGGCAATAAAGTTACAGAAGATGTACTGATAACACCAAAAGAGAAGCATCCACGCAAACCAACCAAGCAAACAAAAGTTGGTTGTCTATACAAAACTGGTGGTTCCAGTTCCCTCTGCTGCTCCCCATAAGACTTATGCTACAGACCCCCCACTAGCTTCATTAATCTTCCAAAGACACACTCCAGAATGCCTCAATGCCTTGCTTGAAGAGAGGGTCCCAAAACACAGGACTCGAGGTGCAGACCCACCACTTTCAAGTACAGTGGGACAATCACTTTCCTAGACTGCTGTCTACACTATTTCTGATACAAGACAGGGTGCCACTGTCCTTTTTGGCCACCTGGGAACACAGCTGGATTATGTTCAGACTGCTGTTGACTAGCACCCTTGGATCCTTTTCTACCCCACAACTTTCCAGCTACTCTGCCCCCAGAACTTAGATTTCTTGAATCTCATAAAATCAGCCTCCACCCACCAATCCAGTCTGTCCAGACCCCTACCTAGAGGGTAGGGTGTCACTCAATCCCTTCAACCAGAACATCAGTGAAGATATTAAACAGGGCTGGCCACAGTACATAACTTTGGGGAACACCACTGGTGACTTGTCGTCAACTTAATGTATTGACTTGTCATCAGTGATATTCCAGCCAAGTCCATGACATCAATGAAGCTCTATCTTAGCATTTGTGGAGATACATTTGAACATACCTATTTGTGAAACTGCTGTCCTTGCAGAATGAATAACCATGTTACTAAGTGAACTTGTAACTTTTGTCCACTACTTTTAATTCAGGTTCAAATAGACGTGTAGATGGTGTACCCATAGAGGACCTTTGATGGAATTTTGGATGCTTCTGTGTTTGGTCTGACTTACTGCCATTATTAGAACAATGTCAATAAGAATACTTCGAGTTTTGGGTTTTTATTTCAGAGTGAAGCAGACACCATTTAGTTGGCATGTAATAAGGAAGTCAGATTACATTAATTCATGTAATAATACACAAAATAATTAAATGCATATTCTTAAATGCTGCACTGTCTCATTAATCTTAAACGTATCAATCTGAGAACCCTCGGGAGATCATATGGTAACTAAAATTTGAGGAATGCTACCTCTAGCACACTGAAATGTCTCACCACAATAATTTAGATATGAATAGAGTATTATTATACCTCTCTCAGCAAAGTGACCATCTGTGTTATTTATTAATGAATGACAGAGTGAGAAACAATTAGGGGTCCCTGCATTCTACATTTCTTCTCCAAGGTATCAATAACAAGGCAATTAAAGGCTAAATCCATCTTACCTGTATCTTCAGAAATATGGCCTCTGCATTCAAAATGAGAAAATCGGTCCTCATACTAAGTGATCACACAAAATATACTACTAAAAATGTAAATTTAGGCTACAATATTAATATTATAACCAGAAATTATTTTTCATTCCATGATATTGACTTTGTCCACATTTTCTACTGAACAATCTACATTGTACTGTATTAGTGTAACAGACTGCAATCCTGAAAGCTGCCTGTGTGAAACTTATGCCCCTGCAGATGGAAACCCTCTGTTCCACCACGTAAATCCCTTTTCCAGGGGTAAATGGAACTCTTTTTTTTTTCCTTCTCACCAATCAAGAATCCTGAAAAATTAGTCTGCATACGATAGCTTTTTTTGCAGGGAGGTATCCCTTGATACTGAATGAAAGTTTCCCACTGAATTCAGTGGACCTGGGTTCAAGGTCTAAATGAGGGAAAGCTTCAGTTATTATGGGCAAAAAGGACTATATTTGTTAGAAATTGTGACCTCCTGCAATACAGGATGTAAGTTTACCAAGTACTTCATATATCAAGACTGTATTTTCCAATCAATACACCGTACATCTTAGATAAAGACAGACAATTTTTATTAGAGCGAGATTGAACGATAGTGAATCCATGATATCCCCAATATAAGTTATAGTTAATTAAATTATAGTAAAAAATAGATAGCTTATTTCCAGCCTGATTTTCTCTGCAAGTAGCTGATCTCATAATGTTTCATAGTCCAGACTTCAAGGGATATCCAGTGCCAGAATCATGCTGTTAGCATGCTACGTTCCTATTCCATGAAGGATCTGGCATTATGAATATCAGAAGTAGTTTGAAAAAATGTTATTTGACTTCCCAAAAACATTCTACTGGTGTCCTTAGTGTAACACAGTAGGTTCAGTCATTTGAAGAAGATGACTCTTCAAGGGCAAAGAGCTCTGTGAATAAACTGCAAATGAAAAATTGATGCTGAAGACACGCAGTACATAGAAACTCTGCCCTGAATTAATGAGAATGCTTTAGGTAGCCATAAAGTCACTCCTACCCAGAAGAAGAAGTAAGTCCAAATCAGAGTATGCTAAGTAAGTCTCACCACTGAGAAGGTTGAGAAGCAGATTCTGCTTGATTTTGCTTCATAAATGACCCCTCTACATTAACATATGATCAGATTCACTTTGGGTCATAGCCAAACAGTGTAATGGATACTCGTAACTACTTAATATGAAATACCATCAGAGCTTGATCCAAATTCTGTTGAAAATGAGCAGGTTTTCCAGTGGGACTGTGAGGATAAATTTCTTAATGTTATTCAAATACTTAAAGGTGTGCCTAGTAGAGTATTGACTATTAAAGGTAAATTCTCTGTGAAGTATATATAAATTAAAGAGATATGTTCAGCCCTCAATCTATAGCAAACCTCTACATTTGATCAAAGGAATCACGCTGTATCTATACTGCATTTGCTGAAATCAGAATCTGTATGTGTAGCTCAGATCTATAAAATCATATTGGAGACATCTGAATTTAGATGGCTTGAATCCTGCCCTAGATACCTAGCTGTTTTTGAAAGTCTCACTAGACACTGCCTGACTGATCAAAGTGTCCTTGATAAATGTGTAGCAATGGAAAGCAGAGGTTTAAATGCCTGTTAGGTTATAGGCTTGAATGATTAAATATGTGTATAAAACTGCCCCATGGTGAAAGTTAGTCACCTGCAAAGGGTGACTTAAGCTGCCAAAGTCATAAATCTCTCATGAGTTGCTTCTCTCTCTGCATTTACAACACAGAACCACAGCACTGACTGTCTGATGCTGGGGGCAAGAATTCTGGCTATAACACTTGATCTTTTGTGTTCATACGTATGTTCATAGAATCATAGAATCATGTTCTCACAGCAGTGTCGACTTTGTACTTTAAAAAGAATATTTGCATCAGCAAACTCTGAGTAAGAAAGGTATTAAAGAAGCAATATAAATTGCTTTATTTATTTATTTATTTATTTATTTTTAAGAACAAAAACACATCTATGTATATGAACGAATGAAATGTGCTAAATTCAGTTTTAGCACTTCCTGGTTTATAACATATAAGACATTTGGCTAATTATTTCTAATGATCTTCATTGATATATAAACTGATATATTGCAATCATATTAATTACAACAATTATTACTTCAGGCATTTTGAATAACCTATTCCATAGAGAAGAGATTTTTAAATTAAATTGAGTAATAACATGTAATACAATGAATAATAGTGTTTATTACTCTCTTGGATTAGCCTGGCTCTAAAAGGAAAATATCCTTGCCACAATAATACTGTACTCAGTAAAGGGATTGCTAAATTAAAAGCTTTCATTCTTCTCAGGAACTGTGTTGTAGCAAAGAGGTTTCACAGTCTCCTGCCTTCCATGGTGCTGATAGGAATACATTTGTAGTCTAAATATGCCAGGAAAGTGTTCCAGTAGAGATTATGGGGTAGCTGGAATGCTTCTGTGATTTACTTAAATTCAAAGTGGTGCTTGAAAGAGACTTTTAATCTGCAGTGGACAGAAACTGCAATACTGATACCGAAAATGACACACAGCAACCATTTCTGATGGCATTTTCTGAAAGTGGCTTGGGAAAAGCATCTCGGTGATAATAGTGGTGGAGTTAAACTTCTGAATTTTACATGTGAAGGTGGTGGATGCAGAGCTATATTTAGATGAAAGGGATTTGCTTGCTTCTAATATCATGTAACTGGGAAATCTGAAGTTTTCTATTTCAGGCCACAGTCAATACAGTTGATGTTTTTTTTTCATTAGTTTCAATGAACTCTATGAAAAGACCTTCAAAAGACAAATGGTCAAGACTTAAATGTTATTTATGTGTGTAACAGCCATTCTGGTCATTGAGTTATTTCACAGATTTTAAATGAAAATTAGGATGGTAATACACTCAAGGATCCCAGCCTAAGTGAATTCCAAAAGAAAAAAAGTTCTAAAAAGCCCTCCTCTGTTAGGAATGCATGTTTCTTTTCTTCTTAAATATTTGGGTGAACAGTCTCATCTCACATGAATTAACATAATCACCTTGCACTCCCATTGTGCTGTCTCAACAAGTGTTCAGTAAGGGCTAGGATGGAAAACTGTTGATTTAAAAAAAATAGAAACTTTCTGTTGGGTTGCAATCAAAGCAGTGGTCATGCATTTCTGGCTTCAGCTCCAGACTTTGAGCTCATTTTCTGTAACTTATCCTCTTTGTCATGAAATCTAACTTATCAGACACCTTCTAAAACTCTAAAATCTTCTTAACATTGTCTGCCCTGAAATTTCAATGAGCAATTAATATAAGAGCAATTGTGTATAGTGATAGAAAGGGAGAGAAAGATTCAAATAGATGAAGTAGTTGAAAATTTGTCAGTAACTTTATTATAATAAGATTTTAGAGAATTTATATAGACTAAAGTAAACCTGAGTTATTGTGAGTTATCCCCTTTGGAGGTATATGTGAGGTAGTAAATATGGAGTACAAATTGCTGAGAGATCAGGTGAACTTCAAAAAAAGAAAAAAAGAAAAAAAAAAAGGAAAAAGAATGAGATAAAAGAATAGAGCAGAACACAAACCATAACATAAGACTTTATAAGAAAAAATATTTCTAGAAGGGTTATAATTAACTGTGAGAAAATTGCTACTTCAAATAGGAAGCAATGAAAGTAAAATAAGGCTAAAAACTACTGCAGAAAACTATTATCAAAATCTTGCCATGCTTTCAAAGATTGGAAGTTGAAATCATTAATGGAATACACAGAATATTTTGCTGAACAACCTGAAACTGAAGAGGTGAGAATCCACATCTCCCACAGGTGGCCAGTAGAATTTCTTGGGTAGAAAGTTGCAAAACTAGGAGGAAAGAGGGCTCAAAGTCACTGTGACACTCAGAGGATGTGTGTTTGGCTTACTTCTCATTGAGGTTTGCTGATAGAAGGCAAAGGTTTCTACACGTGTAGGAAGGAGAAAGGGAAGGGGACAGGAATAAATTTGAGTGAGTTAGATTTTCAAGAACCAAAGCAATTTCTGTCCAGGCACAAAGAGACAGGAATGAAGATTGATCATGCAGCAATAGAAGCAGGAGCACAGTGCAGAAAGATAGTTATGGATGGTTAAGTGTTTCCAGCTAGTTAAAGATATCTGTTGCCAGGAGAGCCTATTTGAAAGCCGTTTGCACGTGCTTGATTTTAATGAGATTTATGCTGAGGCTAAATGTTAGGCATAGTGTAAGACCTCTGCTGAGCATGGATGAAAGTGAGAGAACTGTCATTTTATGTAAGTATGGTGATATTGTCATATATTTCTGAGCTTATGAGACAAAATTCCTCTTTTTTTTTTTTTTTTTTTTTTTTTTTTTGGTACCAGTTAGATTACTGGGAAGATAAAAACCAGGTTGACTATAGCCTCCCTGGTCTGAATTTGTGGACATGAAATCAGAATTTAGCAGAATTTAGGTTTAGTTATTAAAGTTTAGAAACGAACAAGTAAACACTGGCATGTATTGAATGACAAGCATGAAGAAATGGGGTTGAAATGATGGTGGAATAAAGGGATAAAAACTGCAAGAGAGACTTTAAATACAGATGAATATTACAAATGAGCAACCGGTAAGCAGTCCAACCACAAAGTTAGCCAAAAGCGATGTCCATTATATAATCAGAGAAAAGAGACAGAACAAGTCTCATTAGTGTTCGAGAGAAAAACATAAGGTGGTAGTGGCCAATGGGGTTGACAAAGTGGGCAGCAATGTTTGTGGTTTTGGCACCACCAGAGAGATATTTCGCCCTAGGTTCTTGTTTTGCTGTAAAGCTGTGTGCTGTTTCTTGTCCTGCAGTGCTGCAGCCAAGTACCCCCACTTTTCTTTCACAAGTCTCTGTTCCTCACACTTCCTCTGTCACTTCTTTTCTCCTCCTATCCTTCCCATCCACTACTTTTTCCTACTCGAATGCATGTGAAAGTCTTAGTAACACCCACATTTTTTCATTCTTCATACCATATTCCACTATAGATAAATTGGCATGAAAATGAAAACCACAAGGCTAATAGTAGTGCAAAGACCATTACATTTAAAACATACTCTGTCCTACATAGATAAGGAGTTGAAGTGAAGCAACACTATCTAATCAACATGTAACACCTCTGGATAACCTTTCCTCATCCCTCTTCTTTCTTTAAACCGTAAAACAATTCTGGCAAGAGAGAGTGTATTTTAGTATGTTCGTCTAACAGCTAGGGCTGGAGGGTTTTCATATCATTACAGCTCAAGTGCAGGCAGATCATAGGTAGCATTTATGATACTGATAAACAAAAACACATGTGAACTTTCATTTTATTTATCTAAATAAAGGAATAACAAAAAGAAGCAAAGATATATGTCAAGTTTTATTTTGTATGTCAAAATAAAATAATAAGGAAACATTCTACCTTCCGAAATGCCAGAGATGTAAACAAACACAATATTTATAATTTCCTCATTATTCCTAGTGAAAACAATAAGGCCAGCAGCTGACATATTTTGAAATCTCAAGCAGTGAAAACCAAATAAAAGCATAGTTAGGAATGATCTAAAATTGGTACTGATTAAAGAATAAACAAACAAGTTTGAGCTGAATTTCTCTGAACACAGATAATTTTCTCAAGTTTAATATAAAGTTACAGGTATTCCTATCAGCCTGTGTTCTTGTATTACTTTTACAGAGAGTAGAGACAGACAGCTTATTGCAAAACAGCAATTCAACTGTAAGCCAAAGTGAATTACATATGTAAAATATTGTAGATTTACTAGAAACTGTGTAATAAATACAGCATAACTCTAATGAAATATAAACACAAACTGTAATTGCACAGAACGTTTATCAAAATACACAGTTGAATCCTGTAGGCATCTGCTTTCTTACTAACTGCAACATTACTCACACAGAGGACCTCCAGGACCCCACTTTATATAAATGTAGTTAGATAGATTTGTCTGAAACTTACTCCACCTTCTCTCCCAGAGGTGGAGGAGGAGAGAACGTGCTGCAAATCACTCAAATAATGTCCTGTAGGAGGAGGATTGGGAGACTTGCCTGCAGCTGGGAATCCTTGTGCAGCCTCAGAAATACAAAGGTAGGTGAAGTCTCATCTCTTGGGCAGGCCTGCAGCTGTGCAACTGGTTTGGCTGGGAAGAGCTTGATTACAAGGCAAAGAGATTATCCTACTCTGATTCATTCTGCAGGGCTTCCTACTCTTATTTCATGGACCACATACAGAGCGTGGACAAGATAGGCAGGTAATTTAGGTAATCGGAGTCATCTTGCAAGGACCAAGCAAGGACACTGCAAGTATTGATTGTAGCATCTATGTGAGACAATTAAAGCCAGTAGGCAGAATCCAGCCATAAATCTTGGGTGAACTGAAACCATTCTTCTGTCCTTGCTTGAGGATATACACAGTTTCTTAATGTACCAAGAGTATCTTACCATGGCATTTTCCTGTCAATAGATAATTAGCTGCTACTGTTGTCCATGTAACAGCTTTCCTTTAAAGAAAATATTCAGCCATTGAAATCAAGATAACAACCCTCCCCATCTAATAATACCTACCTTCCCATGGGTCGCTGGTAAGGTCACTGGATTGTAATGAAATATGCATTTCATTACACTTGATGAGATACAAGCATTAATTTCTGAGGCAGCAGTAGACAGTTTGTGATGGCATCTATTCATTTCCTTGCTTTTAAGTGTTTGTGTTTTGTTGAAAGAGAGATGGCTAACTAAATTGTTTTTTTAAATCAGGTTTTAAATATATTGCAAATTCATTCTTTAATATGCTCCTCCTCGACATTGGAAGGCTGGGAAGACAAAAGCACTGTTTACGTTTCTGTCAGGCACAGAACCTGCACAGTGCAAACCCAGACAGGGAGCAACAGGGTTCAAGGAAATCTCATGGGAAAAAATATTAATGTGTATTCTCTCTAGGAGACTTAGTTACTTGCGCCTCCTATACTAGTTATGTAGTTTCACGCTGTTGAAACTAGAGCAGAGCAGATACTTCTGGGGAGTAATGTACCCTACTTCTCTCAGACAGCTAGTGAGGTAGTTAGTTTGGAGTTGTTTTACTAGGAGAAATTAAAACAATATCTCTACTCCAGGGCCAACTGCATAAGGGATAGTAGTATCCTGTTCAATTCTCAATTGAGCTACACTGGAAATGGGTCTCTTCCATTAAGTTCCACATTATATTTGCAATTTCTATGTAGAAACCATAGATATTCTCAGGTGTCTGATGTAGCACAATAGATCTCTGGGAAAGCAGCTGAATCGAGTCCTAAATGTTTAAAGAGTAATAATAAATTCTGTGATGAAGATGGACCAGATAATTAAATATTTGTTTGGATTACTTACAACAAATATGAAGAGGGAAGTCAGCTGAATAAAACACAACAAAATAGAATTGTTGACAATTTATATAACCAATGCAGTCTTTTTTTTTTTTTTTTTTTTTTTTTTTTGAGAAATCTGGAAGAGAGATTTGTGTAAAGTACACAAATAGGCTTCAATAAATAGCACTTTATGAATGACAAAAGGGACAAATTATGATACCTAACTCATGATATCTAATCTTTAAAACCTTTTAGAATTCTTCAGAATCCTCTAAGGTACATTTGCTGACAGCTTGATGCCATTTACTTTACCTTTAGTTACTCTTCTAGAAGCTGTGATCTGTATCTCTAATGTAGATTGTCTTTTCATGATATTGCTGTCTTTTGCTCAAATTGGAAAGTCTTCTGAAATCTGAATGTTTGCAGTTATTAAACTCAAGAAAGAGAATTTTAACTCCAGTTGCATTTTGACAATGTAACTTTCTGTACACTCTTCCAAGGCAAAAAACAAAAAAACAAAAAAACAAAAAAACCAACCAAACCCATACCTCTAGACTGGGATTATAGCAAGATAGATGCTTTCTTATGCAGATCTGTATTTCTGTGAAGATATTTTAATTTACATTATAAGCTTCCCTGAACTCTAAAGCCACTTGATTTTGGGTACACAGAGATATAATTGCAAAATGAAATAAGCTATTAGAATTTTTAAGGCTGAATAGAGAGAATTAAGTGGATAGTAAAAGTCAGCAATGTTAGTGTTTCCTAGTATGAATTTGTTTTGCCTGAGGATGAATCTTTCTGGAAGGTCCTGGATTTATGTATTTATTTTCTCCTGGATGAGTCGAAACATACGTAAAGATGAAGTTTATTTCCCATTCTACATAAAAAATCTCTACTGGAAAATGTTGAGTATTCTGCTTGCAAAATCCGATTGCAAAAATACTCTTGATGCCCTGTGTTTCCAGAATGTCAGTCTTCTGATGTGAATGTTGCTGAGAATCTGCAGTAACGGTTTTGGTTGTACAGCCAAACACATGTTAAATGACCATGCTGTTCTTTATCTGACCCTAAGGTACTGGTGGCTTATTTGGGAGCTATGAGTCATTTTGGACACGTGGATAAGAGTTCTCTTCAGTGCTTTATTTCTTTCATAGAGTATTTTAAGGATGGTAATATGCATTTTGTCTGTGTTTCCACAGGCTCTTCCCCTGGAGATGTATGGGACACCATCTGTTCAAACCAAATGCCAAATATTTTTGTGTGAACGTGTGTGTGCGTAAGCCTATGTATAAAGAAAAAATATACTAGTAAGAAAACCTGAGACTTTTCTGTGGTTGTGATATCACCTGCATTGTTACACTACTCTGCTTTTTATATTCCTGTATCTGAAGTAGAGATATGATATTACTCTTCCTTTCTCAGCTGAGATAGTATGGCGGCTGCTCCAAAAGTAGTGCCTCCTATGTTGGCCCACGGCATCAGAGGGGATGTTGGTGGCATGGCAAAAGGGGTTAAACCTTCCCACCAGCACTCCACTGCCATGTGACAGGTGGCAGCAGTGGGGCAGTCTGACAGAATGGTGTCTGAAGTGAAAGAGTCTATAAAGCAGAGGTCTGGAACTGAATTCCTCCATGAGAAAAGAATGGCACCCATTGACATTTACTGATGCTTGCTGAATGTTTATGGAGACCAAACAGTGGATGTGTGCACAGCGAGGCAGTGGGTGATGCATTTCAGCAGTGGTGACAGTGACTTGAAAGACAAGACACATTCTGGACAGTCATGCACAGCTGTCACACTACAAAACAATGAGGGTATTGATCAGCTCATCTGGGTGAATTGGCAGATTATGACAGGAAACTGTGTACAGAGTTGAATATCAGTGCACTGCAAACAATGGTGGCAACATTGGAATGTTGTGGTTTGCTCTGGGTGGGTCCCATGGCTGACCACCCAGGAGCAGAAAGAAAACCATGTAGAACCCTACTGGGATATATTGAATAAATATGAGGCTGAAGGTAATGGTTTCCTTGATTGCATCATTACCAGTGATGAGATGTAATGTCACCACTATGAGCTGGAGTCAAAACAATAGTCCATGGAGTGGAGATGTGAATTCCCCATTAAAGAAAAAGTTCAAGATGCAGCTGTCAGTGGGTAAAGTGATGCGCACTGTCTTTTGAGATAGGAAATTGATGATCCTTCTGGATTCCCTGGAACCCAGACAAGCCATCAACTCTGACAGCTACACTGTGACACTGACTAAGATGAAGACTGGAACTTCCAGAGTCAGGTCAGAGAAGAAGACAACCTTCCTCTTACAGTACTATAACTCTTGGCCCTATGCCAGTTTTAGGACCATGGGACACATTGCCAATTTTGGCTGGACTGTCCTACCACACCCACTGTATAGTTTGGATTTGTCTCCTCCTGATTTCCATCTGTTTGGGCCAATGAAGGATTGACTGCATGGGCAACAATGCTATCACAGCAACTGTGAAACAGTGGGTCATCTCCACTGGTGCTGATTTTTACAAGCATTATTGACTACCTACTTATTTTGAATGTCAGATAGCTTTCTTTTCATCTCTGTAAATATGCAGAGATTTTTTTTAGTATGAATAGGGGAAGCATTTAATTCTACTGAAGAGTGCTTTGGTATTGTCATTACAAGGAGATTTTGTGGCGATGTGATTGCTTTGATTGTCTTGACAGCTCAGATCTTCAGATGGCTGTGGTAAGTTGGTTTTCCTTTTTGATGTACACTATTACAGTAATTCATGCCACCGCTAACTTCAGGTTAATCTGCTGTAACATGGCCTGTACTAGTCTTTTCTGTACAGGTAGACAGTTCAGATTCTTTTGCTGATGTGCAGCAAAATGTACTGCTTGTTAAATTGATACAAGTGGGTGACCTCTGTGCTTCAATTTCTTTAACAGCTTCCTGTTCCTTTAGAGACATCATTAAAAGCAGAGATGACTTTCTGTGAAGGCCTAAAAATGACAGCACTGGCCTCATTTTCAGGCACACTACTCAGTGAGTAAATTCTATTTGTCTTCAGCATTAGAGATCTTTTTACAGGAGATCACTGATTCAGAGTCCTATAATAAACTAATTATATTAATGTTGGAGATGCTAGAGTACAAGTGATGATACAAAAATAAATTTGTCAGAAAGCAGTGTGACAGAGAGATATTTTCAAGCATGTTCCATATTATTCAATAATTCTACCACTGTTGAGGTTTGTGGGAGTTTTACAGTGGAAGCAATTTGAAGAATTTCAATATTGCTGAATGGTTTGAAAAAAACACTCCAGAAATGAAACTATTTTAATATAGAGCTTTTTGACTTAATGCTGAAAATCAGTTTCAGCTGATTTCTCCTAAACAAAGCATGTCTTCTTGAAGAAGAAAACAAGTCTCAAACCACAGATTCAAGTTAGTGAGCTTGTACAATCAGCTTGTCATGCAAATTATAATATGTATGGATAAAATGTGTCAAAGCTAATCATATTCCAGTTAGCATACTCATTTACTTTTCCTCATTTATGGTACTTGTTTTCTTGTTGGATTTCATTTTATTCAGGAGATTATGTTCTACAAGTTTTCCATACACAATGTTTTTTTTTTTTTTTGCTTATTTGAGGAGTGGAAAAGTATGCATAAATATAAACTTTTTTTTCCTATTATTTCTTTAAAATATTAGCCCTACTTGGCACATACATAGAATTCTACGTAAACAAACTATTGAATTTTTATACTCTCCTCATTAAGAAAAGCAATTACATATTGCTACCCTAATTTTACAAATGAAAAGCTGAGCTAGAGAGGTTAAATTACATCCCCAAGGCATCAGAAAAATTTGAATTGGCAGGATTATTTCAGGATCCAACCAGACTATAACTGCTGTTTCTCTTTTACTGAACTAATGTCTCTTAAGAAAAGAAACTAAACATTTCCTCATATTTCAATATTTCAAGAAACTGTTTTCACAGGGAAGTCTGCAATGACATATTCCAGTAAGCCAGAAGATAGAATAGATGCAGGTATGTGTATTCCCACCTTCTATTTCACTACATAAGGGATAAATCCAATCAGGACTTAGGACTAGGTTTAGGGAGAGTAAGTTATCCTTTCTGAATGTATTTTCTTGAAATCTATAAGCTCATTTGTGATTAGAGAAATGAATTCCAGCAACAGCACTATTGAGAAGCATCAAAAGAATGTGTTGTCATGCATAATTTCATGGTTATTCATGGCACTGAATGTGTACAGTTCGGTGTTGTATGTAGCTGCAATTTTAGCATATAGAGTGGTTATGCATACTTTACCAAGCCAAACCAGAAGCTAGCTTGATATATCTTACTAGAGCCCAGACAGTGCTGTGCAAATCGTGGCTAGAGACAGTGCTTGGCAGAACCTGGACAAAACAAGCATTTGTTGGCATGACAAAGCAACAAAGAAGTATTCCCCAGAGGTTCCCAAGTACACCCCAAAGAAGTTTGGTTTTGTTTGACAACCTGTATTAGAAGTTTGCAACTGTGCATGTAACATCACACTGGTTGTTTATTCTCAAATAAGTCAGTGCTTTGGTATAGCTTTCTTTTCTAAGCTCTGAAAAAAGCTTGTAGTAAACAATTCTCCCAGGAGTGAAGAGTAGTTGAACTCAAACTGGGGGCCAAATTCTTCTCTGCTGTGAACCCTTGTGTAGTAAGTAGGGCAGGACAAAGCAGATGTGCAGATCCAGCTGAAGCTGTGGTCTTGCAAGTAATGTGCAGGAATGTTTTCTTACTTTCACCATATTACTCAGAGGAAGTGTCTCACTAGACAACGTGAGAAGGTCAATTATCTCTTTTGTGTCTCTTGTAAATCCGTTTTTGGCTAAATATTATTGTTACATGGTTTTGATATTTATTTGTAAAGAGAGTGAAGAAGGCACAACAATAGAAAATCAAGATCCAGGGTTTCAATTCAAGATTTTTATTTGACTCCTGGAGCTCAGATCAAATGCACAGATTTTAAGCGCCAGGCATATCCCATCTGACCTCTACACGCCCCCTTCAGAATGTGGTGATCTCCAGCAGATACCCTGTCGTTTTAAGCTAGTCCATCAATATCTCTCATGAAGTGCGGAGTGCATGAGTTGACACTAGATGTCTATATTTAGGCGTCTGAATTTAGAAATTAGAATAGTTTGGAGTGCTAAACACCACATTCAACGAGTGGCTGCTCCCACTGAGACACAACGGAGATTAAAATTCATCTCCTCCTGAACTAAAATCGGGCAGATAAACATGGGTATTATTTCAGATTTCCCAAAATGTCTTGCATGAAACTACCAATGTGACAAACAAAATGAGACATCCATGCTCTCAAGAGAGTCACAGAAAGTCATCCACTGGGTGTGTTACGTAAACAAGATATGCCATTTAAATACATGAGCTGTTCCTGAGGTTTGAACTGACAATCTCCATACCTATCTACTACATGGTTAGTTTCCTCCATGGAAGCCTCTAATTTTGGGTGTTTTAACCTGCACCCTACCTCCCAATGATAAATGGACACTTACAAGAAGATAGGAATTCAAAACTTCATTTAAATACTTTGCTGTTATTATGTATTTCTCCTGATTGGAGCAATATCAGAATGGAGGATAAAGTAAGTGCTTAAAAAGAAAATGGCAAACTTTTTTTTTTTTCAGTAAAGAAATACAGCAGCAGCAAAATATTTTATAAAAAATTAAGAACATAAAATTACTCTGCAGAGTACTGAAGATTCTTTTCTATAATCACCTAATGCTACTTAAGGATTATGATGACGAACAAATTTCAACTTTTGATGTGAACACTTCTTTTCAAAGCTTCTGGTAGCTTTATGATTATAATGTGGTAAGACAGATCTGTTTGTGACAACAGCTGTGCTGTGTGTGACTCAGGAAAATTTTACATTTGAGTTTGGAGTTGGTTTCATCAAAGGATGAGTAATTGTCATTCATGAATTGCAAACTCAGAAAGCTGAAAGAGTGACATTGTCCTCATAGTTATCAAACTCAAAGTCCTTATGCAATGATTTCTGCTATTTCTACAAATCTGAGTTTTCACTATTTAGTTTTGTATGGGCAGATCTATGTCATTGCTGTCTAGGAGGAATCCTCCATGATTTTACTGCATAATTTAGTGACATAATTTCAAAATGCAATAGCATTGTTTTTTGTAATTAATTAGATTTATCTTCTATGATCTGGTTTAGAACTCAAATCTAGAGACTAACCACGAACTCTTATAAGTACTGGCAGGTTGAACCATACTTTTCCACTTGACTCTAATAAATTTTTCTGAGGAATTTTTTTCTAAGAAGGTCACATCTCCTTTCTTTTTCACAGACTTTCCTAGGTATATGTGATGCAGATATAGTTCATTATAACACAATGCTTCAGTTATTCTAAGAAATACATTCATAACCTAACTTGATTTTTTTTTTTTTTTTTTTAAGATGTGATCATGATTAGATATCATTGTTCCACAATGGCAATTGGAGCTGCACAAATATTTCTAGATCCCAGCATATCTAGAATTTTATTTATTTCATCATTTTAAAAGGATAAATATCACCAGGATTCTTATCTATTTTGTGAAGTGCAAGAAATCAAGTGCAATGTTATGAATCAAGACTTTACAGTGGAATGAATGCTCAGTAAACACATTGTAGAATTTATCTCCATAATCTGTTGTAAAGTTTATCTATGCTATTGTTTTTACTTCTTCTGGAAAATCACAGCTAACTTGAATTTATAAAATTGGAAAGGACATCAAGATGAAACATTTCGTCTTCAATCTGATAACACTACATCTACTCCCATATATATTTCAAGAGCTAATAGGACATGGTTAGATTAATTTTGTCTATTAACCCTATTCAGCAAGTGCAAAAAGAATTGACTAATTTTCAAAGCTACTCCTGTCAATGAATTTTGATAATCATTCAAACCTCCTGATTTTATTCACTTCAGATGAGGACAAAGAACTGAAGTAGATCATCATAACTTTATAAACTGGCATGGGTTGTCTAAGTAAGCATTCAACAATTAAGCAAATAAGAAATAGCACTAATCTGAAGAATATAAGTCATTCTGATCTATGAGCCACTCTGAGACCTGAACTTGGTAAACTTGATGTTAGGCAAGTAACTGACACGCTTATATTTGCAGACCACTTGCCCTAGGCACCATTTATTTACAACGGAGATAGGAACTTCCAGGGAGTGATTCAGATCTTAGGTGGTGAGATAATAGGAGCACAACATTAAAGCACTGTATCAATAACCCCTTGAGATAATCAATTTTATGTATTCATTTACAATTAAAATCTCTGCTTTGAAGTTACTAGTTTATTTATTGCCCAAGTATTCATACATCAGGGAATTTAGTTGAAAAATGATCTATAAAAAATCAGCAGTGCAGGAGATCTAGGCACAATAATAAGCAAATGCAAATAAATTCCAAACAAGACAGCAAACAAAATCAACACTAACATGCTAAGAAAATAAAAAGCTAACTCAAGAAGTGTGTTGCCACATGACCTGCAACTGAGCATAAAGATTCACAAAGAAGAAATACACGGCCTACCTGTGGGTACACCCTCACTGTCAGGCATTGTCATCCACCCAAAACTGTACAGTAGCAATAAAAGAAAATATTTTGATGAAGAGGCTATAGTAAATACTGTGCTGAGACAGAGATGTGCTTATTTTATTTTTAATTAGTATTATTATTTATTTTTCTGACTACTAGATATCGTTCCAAGTGTTAACTAGAACTCCCTTTATTCATGTTGTCAAGCATTTTTATCTTTTAGTACAGGCAGAAAAAGTTACTGTATGCCACTGCCTTTTTCACCGTCATTTATCTCAGCAACCATTACTTATAATCCTCCATCAGCAGTTCTAAAAGACAGTACAGTGTGCAGAGAAGGTCCTTCTATGTTGGTCCATCATTCATTTTCATTGCTTCCTGGGCTGCTCTAGACTTCCACAATTTTGCCAGCCTTCTAGATGCCTTTTTCACCTCCTTTCATGGCATCATCTGAAAAACAGTTGAATGTGGTGTTATTTTTCCAGAATGGAAAAAATGGGAAAAAGAAACAACAATAATTCTTACTATTAATTTCTCCATTTTAGAAAGGAAGACATACAATTCTGTCACCTTTGTGTTTCCCAGTAATTCAGTATTCCCTCCTGAGGCTGGTGGCGTTTCAGGTTTTCTTGATGACAGTAATGGGAAGTGATTAGCACAAAAATATGGACAGTCTTTTTGTCTTGCATGCACATACATATGCAAACAGTACATATGCATACAGTAACATAAATGGGTTATTCACTGTCAAAAATCTACTGAATCTGTTTAATCTACATGTACATTAGCTTTCATAGGTTTGTAGTTGCGAGATTTAGAAAATTTCGATGAAGATCATAGAATCATAGAATGGTTTATGTTGGAAGGGACCTTTAAGATCATTTAGTTCCACCCTTCTGCTGTAGGCAGGGGCACCTCCTGTTAGACCAGGTTGCTCAAAGCCCCATCCAGCCTGGCCTTCAATGCTGCCAAGGAGGGGGCATCCACAACCTTGCTGGTCAACCTGTTCAGTGTCTCACCACCCTCTCAGTAAAGAATTTCTTCCTAATATCTAGTCCAAATCTACCCTCTTCCAGTTTAAAAGCACTTTTCCTTGTCCAGTGTCTGCATGCCCTTCTAAAAAGTCCCTTCCCAGCTTTCCTGCAGGCCCCCTTCAGGTACTGAAAGGCTGCTCTAAGATGCCTTCTCTTCTCTAGGCTGAAGTGCCCTAGCTCTCTCAGCTTGTCCTCATAGGAGAGGTGCTCCAGCCCTCTAATCATCTTTGTGGCCCTCCTCTGGACTCTCTCCAACAGGTCCATGTCCTTCTTGTGTTGGGGGCTCCAGAACTGGACACAGTATTTCAGGTGGGGTCTCACAAGAGCAGAGTAGAGGGGCAGAATCATCACCCTTAACATGTTGGTAACAATTATTCTGATGCAACCCAGTTGGCCAGTTGAAACAGTTGGCCTTCTGGGCTGTAAGTAAGAACATTGCTGGCTCATGTTAAATCTCTCATCAATCAACACTCCCAAATCCTTCTCCTCAGGGCTGCTCTCAAGCCATTCTCTGCCCAACCCGTATCTGTGCTTGGGATTGTCCCGACTCAAGTGCAGGACCTTTCACTTGTCTTCATGAGGTTGCCATGGGCCTACCTCTCAAGGTCACCCCAGGTCCTTCTGGGTGGCATCCCTTCTTCCCTTCAGCATGTCAGCTGCACCACCCAGATTGGTGTTATCTGCAAACTTGCTGATCTGATGACATTAGTCTCAGCACCAAACCCTGAGGAGCGCCACTCATCACCTGTCTCCTCTTGGACACTGAGTCATTGACCGCAACTCTCTGAGTGCAACCATTCAACCACTTCCTTATCCAGTGAGTGGTCCATCCATCAAATCCATTTTTCTCCAGTTTGGCAACCGGGATGTCATGTGGGACAGTGTCAAACACAGCCTGAAGGTGCACAAGTCCAGGTAGTTGACATCAGTTGCTCTTCCTTTATTCATTGACACTAAAACTCCATCACAAAAGGCCAGCAAGTTTTTCAAGCATGACTTGCCATTGGTGAAGCCATTTTGATTACCACCAATCACCTCAACTTTATTTTCCATGTGCCTCAGGCAGGGTCTTCTGGAGGGTCTGCTCCATGATCTTGCCAGGCACAGAGGTGAGACTGACTGGCCTATATTTCCCTAGATCCTTTTTTTTCCCTTCTTGGAAATGGGGGTTATGTTTCCTTTTTTACAATCAATGGGAACTTCACCATACTGCCATGACCTCTCAAGAATAGCAGCTTGGCAACTTCATCTGCCAGTTCCCTTAGAACCCATGGATGGATTTCATTGGGTCCCATGGATTTGTGCACCTTCAGGGTCTATATATGATCGTGAACCTGATTTTCACTAACAGCAGACAGATCTTCTTTCTCCAAGTTCTTACCTTTGCTTTCTGCAGCTTGGGTGGTGTGGCTAGAGCCCTTGCAGGTGAAGGCTGAGGCAAAGAAATCGTTCCAAGATGATGGTCACGTTCCCTCGTGACCAAGATGTTAACTTTGACTTTCAGTTTAATCTAGCTTATAGTGTCATCAGAAAAATTGTTACCCTTGAAGATCTGTTCCAAAAAAAATGTTTTTGTTGCATATATTTAAGATGTCTTTAATTCCCAAATGGTCAACTCAGGTCAAATAAAAGATTAGAGTGAAATAGTGAATTAGAAGAGGGATTGCAAAAGTGGTGGCATACCATTTGGCTGCTTTTGACTCCAGCTCGTACTGGAGTTCTAACATGTCCAGCACAGCAGCGCTCAGTGGGGGTGTGACCTCATTCAGGCCACGGTAGTCTACTGTCAGCCTCCATTCTCCACTGGCTTTGCGCACTGGCCATATGGGGCTGTTAAAAGGTGAGCGAGTTTTGCTTATCACCCCCTGATTCTCCAGCTGGCGAATCAACTCATGAATGGGGAGCAAGGAATCCCTGTTGGTGCGGTACTGCCGTCTGTGCACAGTCTTTGTAGCAATCGGTACCTGCTGCTCTTTCACTCGTAGCAGCCCCACAACAGATGGGTCTTCCGATAGGCCAGGCAAAACAGACAACTGCTTAATGTTGTCTGTATCTACAGCAGCTATTCCAAAGGCCCATCGATACCCCTTAGGATCCTTGAAATGCCCCCTTCTTAAGTAATCGATACCAAGTATGCATGGAGCCCCTGGGCCAGTCACAATAGGATGTTTTTGCCAGTCTTTACCAGTGAGGCTTATTTCAGCCTCCAACACAGTCAATTCTTGAGATCCCCCAGTCACTCCAGAAATATGGATTGATTCTGTCCCTTCATGACTTGAGGGCATTAGAGTGCACTGTGCACCGGTATCCACCAGTGCCTTATATTTCTGTGGTTCTGATGTGCCAGGCCACCAAATCCACACAGTCCAATAAACTCTATTATCCCTCTCCCTCCCCTGACTGAGGGCAGGACCCCTCTATTCATTACCTGTGGTAACTGGAGCAGAT
Organism: Alectoris magna; assembly: GCA_030625065.1. Lineage (NCBI taxonomy): Eukaryota > Metazoa > Chordata > Aves > Galliformes > Phasianidae > Alectoris > Alectoris magna. Next base: position 161,388,420 of record CM060560.1, on the reverse strand, counting down.
GTACTGGCAATGGATCTGTTTTGTAATTCTCTCACCCATGCTCGTAGTACTGGAGTGGCTTGGTCATGCCACTTCCTCATATCTTCTCCATGGTCACGTAGGTAACGCCACAAGGCAATACACGATGTAGTCTTACTGTTGTTCCTTGCTTGAGCTGGAAAGTGTTTGCGTTTAATAGCTGAAATTTTTGATGATACAGGTGAGGAGGAGGGTTCATCACCTTTAATTAACTGGATCTGAGTTTTCATTAGTTTGATCAGCTCCTTCATTAGACTCCCTTGATGATCCTGATCTTCATCAATCGTTTCTGATACTGCTACAGGATCATCACGATTAACCAATAGAGACATTTGCTCTTCCATTTCATTCAGTCTGTCCGTTACTTCTGAGATGGCTGAAATGGAGACGTGAGTTGGAGGTAACTGTTGTTCAAAGTTTTGAAGAGTAAGCACCAATTCAAAAACTAAGGGTCTTCTCTGTTGTTCCTCGTACCTTTGAAATGTTGCTGCTAGTGTAACAGCGTACCTCTCTGGTGCTGTCTTGGTGAGTTTCTGCCATATATCAGGCGTTGTCCTCACTCTCTCAGGATCATGGTCTTGGCGAGGATCGACAGGATCAGAATTAGGGTTATACAACATTTCCACCACAGCTATTTCCTTCAAATACTGGATACCTTTTTCAATTGTATCCCACTGTTTCATCACAGGCTTTAGACCGTCCTTGAAGGGAAGCTTTTCCCTCACAGCTACTAACATTCGCTCCCAGAGGGTGGCAGCCCCATCCAAGCATCTACTGATCCCTCTATCAATAGTTGGGTCTCTGGCAATGCCTCCTAATTGGCGAACTTCATTCTCATCTAGAGACAAGCTGCTGGCCCCGCTGTCCCAACAGCGAAGCAACCAGGTAACAAGAGATTCATTCTGGCGCCGTGTAAACTCCTTTCTCGAGCCTTGGATTTCAGACATCTTCAGAGGTCGACGAACAGTAATCGAGACTTCCTCCTCATCACTCTCCTCCTCACGCCTCTTAGTTTTTCCTTTTGCCATTTTCGGTACTGAGGGAGGCCCCTCGCTTGGACCTCCCTCTGCCTCCTCCTCTGCTTCTTTTTTCCGTTCTAGACGTGAGGACACCCGTTTCCATTTCTTGCCTTCCACAGGGGCAACTGACATTTTTACTGGTGCCTCCTGTGACTGATCAGATTTGACTTGAGGATTTCCCCCTTTGGCTTGAACCTCAGCTCGGAAACTCTCTCTTTCCAGAATAGTATTATATAGAGCACGGTAAGCACAAGCCAAGCCCCAAATAAGTCGTACCTCCTTAGATCTATCTAAGCTGCACCATCCCTGACTCAAATACTGGCTTAGTTTCTCGGGATCCCACAGGTGTTCAAGAGTGAAATCCCATGACATTGCCGGCCCCCACGCTTCTAAGATTTTTCCTAAACCTCTCCATATTCCCTGCCAGTCAGCATTCTCTGGTTTTGGAGGAGACTTCTGCATAGAACGAACGTATAGGAGTACATTCAGGGAGATTGATAACATGCACATGGATATGAGCACGAGTATGAGTACTAACTCGGCTTTCGAAAAGCGTGTGGCAAACCGAAAAGACAGCCCAGAAACCGGATTGAACATCGTGTTGTTTGTAAAATTGGCTATTCCGTCTGGGATGTAGTTGTTTGTAAAATTAGCTATTCCATCTGGGATGTAAGTGTCAAAATCCAAATTATACCACATTGAATATGAGTACCAGGCAGGTGTCTCCATCAGTGCCCTTATTTGGTTATATACGAACACAATTCCACAACTAGAAAGCATGACATTAATAATCGGCCAATACGTTGAAAGGATCATAATTGTTTTCAATCCCTTAAACAGAGCAGCTATAACGAAGAGTGGATTCATAGCTGGTAGCTGCTAAGAAAGGAAAAAAAAAACCAAAAACAACCAAAGAACCAAAACAGAAGACACTCCATACAGTGTCCAGAGTTTGGCAGACTGCCCAGACTACAATCTAATCTATGAAGGTCAGGTAGCAATGCTTCTGCAGTCTCTGGCTTAAAGAAATCCTGGTGTTTTTTGCTTCTTCCCTACTAACTAACTTTTAACTAATGTTAAAAGCTTTAAATCTAATGCCCGCATTCTCCACCAAAATCTGTCATGGAGTTATCTAGATCAATCTGTGTCCGTGACAGGGGGGGCAGTAGGCCCGTGGGCCCCCGGCCCCTGACAAAGGGGAAGGGAAAAAGGGAAAGGGGTAGGGAGATAGGAGCTGGGCTCAAGGAAACAAACAGAGCAGCGGCAACGATCTAAGGAGTAAAACTTATTTTACTATAATACAATCTAATTGAAATTGAGGCTAATAAATCAAGTGAAATAAGAGAGAGAGAAAGAGAGGTTTCCGAAGACCGAGAAGCCTACTTTGAAATTGAAGGCGCTGCGGCTTGGAAGCACACCCACACTCGCTGCCAGGCAGTGAGAGAGAGAGAGTGAGCATCGCTTCCGTGACGTATTTTCCTCTCTGACCGCGAGGTCCCCTGGGATGTGTAGTACTTCTTCTTTGTGCTCCACATGATGTTATGATGTGGAATACCAATAGCAAAAATTACAAAACCATGACACCTGGCTGAGCAGTAGGCCTCCCAGCTGAAAGAGAAGTTTGACATCTTTGCTGAGAATGGCTGAGTCACTCTGTGATGCAAGAGTAGGTGTTGGCAACATACAGGCAAAACAGGTACACCTTTAAAATGTTAGTCATGAAGAAACACTGTCTGACAGACTGATAGCCTAACAGCCTTTTAAGGTATTCCAGTAATTCTAACAACCAGGATAATTCTGAAGCACTGTGATGATACCAGTACTTGGGTGACACAATGACTTCTTTGAGTTTACTGGGGAAGGTGTTTTTTCACATTGACTGTGGCTCTTCAGTGTTTAAATGGAAGGTTAAAAGAAAGAAAGGGAAAGACACTTTAGCAGCATCTATGGTGACAGGACAAGGGTTTCAAACTTAAAAAGGACAGATTTAGATTAGGTATAGGGAAAAAGTCTTTTACAGTGAGGGTCATGAGGCACTGGACCAGATTGCCAGAGAGGTGGTGAAAGCCCTGTGCCTGGAGACTTTCAAGGTCAGACCGGACCAGGCTCTGAGAACCTGATTGAGCTGTGCATGTCCCTGTTCATTGCAGAGGAGTTGGACTAGATGACCTTTAAAAATTCCTTCCAACTCTGAGGATTCTATGATTCTATAATTTTATGAAATCAAGTTTGCTTTGCATGTGAGGTACAAAAGAAATGGAAGGAGTAGCAGAAAAAAACCCAGCATTGAATGAAAAGATGATAGTACAGAATTTTCTCTCATAAAATATGAATATTTAATGAAAAAGAGCAAAGATGAGTTTTATTTATTATTCAAATATTCCTCCCCTATCTTTTCTCTGACCCTGTAATTCTTCCACTGGGTTCAAATTTCTCCTGCTCAACTCTACAATTGTTTGATAAGTTGTTTCTCAGTGGTCTTTTTTTTCACTAAAACAGGTCAAAAGAGATTTTAATGTAAGCCTTATACAACAAGGTACATAAATGGTGACCAGCATATATGGGCCATTTTAAGAGCAGAATAATGGAATAGGGGAGATCTGTGAAGAGATGCCATTTCATTTATGTTCCCCATTCTGAAACTCTGGACATATTTGCCTTTAGATTATTTAATGCTGTATTTAGACTGTCACAGATGTTCAATATTTCCACTTTCAAGCAATAATGAATGTGCAGGCAGGAACTATTCTAAAATTAAATACTGCTATCTTTAATGCAAACTTGAATATCAAATAATTGTTATTTACAACTCTTTTCCTTGATAAAAAACAAAACTAAATTTACTTTAATTTGCATACTTCTAAGAGTGTGTAATAACTTTGGAATACTAGCTTACTGTTTTGAATGTATACAAAACAGCTCAGTGTTTCTGAAGTTTATAAAATACAGACTACACTTAAGATATAACTGTATATAACTATAACTAATTAATTATAACTTAATTATAACTAATATTCAATGGCCTCTGAAAAATGTTTTGTGTCAAGCGAATAATATCATATAAATAGTTAAATACAAACTACTGAAATCTATTTATGAAAGCTAGAGCTCAGCTTTATTATTTGGTGTCACACTGGCTTATTTGGTTGTGTAGGTTGTTAGCATTTCTTGAATCAATTTGTTCTTTTTGGGTGCTGTCGCTTTCTCGCCTGAAAATCTAGGTATCTTATGCACTTCTGAATTCTTAGCTTCACTCAAAGAAAATGTTACATTCATCACTAAAGAAAATCAGAGTAAATTCCTATTGCTGCTTCCACTGATCAGCTGTTAATGAAGGAAACCTTCCCAAAATATTTCCTAGACAGAATTCGGTTCTTTCCAAAACACTATCAGACTTTAAGTAATTGAGATTTATTCCAGGGACGAAGCAAAATGGACTAAAGAAAAAAAAGTTGTACACAATGGATCTATTTGTAGAGAGAAATTACAGTTCATAAAGAAATTCCAGGAGAATTAGATTAAGAAAATGCCTTTTTTTTTTTTTTTTTTAAGTTATCTAAACATTGAGGTAGTTAAACAAATACAAAAGGAATATTTTAAATACAGGAAATAGCTCATAAAATTACCTACAATTAAGGGATGACTTTATGTCAGTCAAGAGAAAAAAGGTATGAGGACAAAGACTTCTTTAAAACAAATGTTAACTTCAACAGCAGTTCCCAACTGAATATTTAATCACAATATTTTAAAGCAATTACTTAGTCACAGTACAGTTAGGTAACCACAAATAAAGTAATGGGAATTCACTGCGGTATTGTGTGAATAATATGAGCAAAAACAGAACAATACATTGATTTAGAAATCATTTTGCTCTTATGCATTTTTTATACTGAAACCCCAGGCCTTGATGGATGGCCATTAACATGTGTTTCTTTACCTCTGTGATGTCTGGTCTTCTTAGCACGAGGAGCGTCTTATTTGAAGCACTGGGGAGGGAAAAGAGTGTTTTTCACAGATGGTGCCTGACACAGGCATTAAATGTGAAAGGTGTTGGAAAGCATTGCTAGTCAGAACAAGCTCTTCTCTCCTTTTAAGCATGGGCTGAATATGCATGTGTTTGTTTATCCCCTTATGGAGGACAAGAAAGCCATCAAGATGTCAATTGCCCATTGTTAGTCTCATACAGAGACGTGCATGTTCTGAACAGAGGACATTATCACAGTTGGACACAAAAGCCTGTTGTCAATGATGCGAGAAAGAGAAACAATGAGAATATGTTTAGTTCATCAACAAGATGAAAGTTTCGATGTGGTTAATGTGTGTTCTGTTTGTTACTGCTAAAGCCAAACAAAATCAGAGTATAACAAAGCTGTAATAAACATGAAACCTTTAGTGAAACCAGGTCAAAAATTATGATCTTTATTGAATTTCCTTTCTTATTTAAGCTCTCTATCAGAACATCTTTGGAGTGGAGCAGTATGAGAGCTTTTCCATTTGCAATTTTTATATAATTAAACGTTCAGGCTGGTTATGATTTATATTACAGAAGACTAACGATTCCTCTGCTATAAAAGAAAACTGAACTCAGCATATCTTTATTTCCCATAAATTTTCTGCTGCCCTTTCCTACAGGAAGAACTTTGAAGGGAGAGTGCTATAAAAATTATTAAATTTATCTAAAAGTAAGATTTAATACGTGCAGCTTAGGAAATTGGAGGTTTGCACAATGGATTACTCTGAATTCTTGCCAGGCTTCTAAGGCACAAAAAACATTTGGGAATGAGCTGTGTACCTTTACATCAACTTTCTTCCCAAATTATTTTTTAGAATCTTGAGTATTTCCAAATACTTCAGATGACAAAATATGGAGTAAATTCCAAAAAGTTTCTAAAAATAATAAGTATCTAGGGAAGTAGGAGTGAGGCCCATGTTAGGGACCACCCTGCATAAAAGGCTTTGGAATCAACTGGCTGAATTAGTAGACATCAGCGACAGCGCTGGCATGACACAGAACGTATAGAACCACTTGGTTCTGCCAAGTGCTTTTTTTGCTTTTTGCACTCACCAGGTTGTTGTTTTTTTGCCTTTTTTTTTTTTTTTTGTCTTTTTGGGATCTATTAAAGTAAAAGAAAGATACATGACAAATCATGTATAATTGCTTCTTGTGGAAGTAGTAATTCTATCTCTGCTTTCAGTGAAATTGCTTGAATATGAGCATGTACACAATCTACCCTACAGTTTTTAGCGGGTCTTGTCAACAATTTAATGAAACTTTGGCAGTTTTTAAGAGTTTTGCCATTATATGGAGGTATGATTCGAGATAATGCCATGATTACATTGTTACATAACTATTAGTATCTTCAGATCCCTCTCTATAGAATATAAAGTTCATTCTACCTAAGATTGCCACAGTCAGAAAGATGCAGACAGGAAGGCTGCATACATGATGTTATATTGTTAAACACAGTTTTTGACTTGTGTAGTGGTGACTATAATGGAGATAGGGCAAGCTGTCAGGTTTTTGCTGTCTTTATTCCCATATATTTTATCTCAACATTCATTCAAAAGCCAGAAATATACCAGTTTCATTTGGATCTATTTATTAATGTAATTCTACTGTTCACTGATATTTTTTTTTCTTTTTTTTTTTTCTCATACACTTTTATTGTGTGTCAGTTACAGTTCTGGGTTGAATTTAAAATCCACACTGTTGTACAAACCATTACTTTAGTTTGGATGACTGAATTCTTTTGTAATAAAGTTGAAATTTGACAAATACAGTAGACCCATGTGTTATCTACATATGCGGGCAATTTTGTTCACACTGCATTTTCCCAAGTTTTAACTCTGTTGCTGTCTTAAATAATATAGGAGGTGCAGTGATTTATATTATCTGAATAAAAGTGTACTGATATGACATTTTGCTATACAATGACATACTACATCAGAGAAGTGTAATGTTTTTATATTCAGATATGATTCAGTTAATATCAGAGGCTTTACATTTTTCCCATTCTTTCCAATTTTCCTTCAATTCAGATACCATGCAATGCAAAGTCTGCTCTGTATTTAATTTTCAGTGTTTGTACAGTATCTTGCAGTTAATTGTGTGAGCTTCATGTTGTTGTAATTTCAAAGGCAAGTATAGAATGAGCTGGGACAATATTAAAATCTGTAAATTGTTTTTCAAGACCAGAGGTCCAAATAAGCTGGAAATAGCTGCCTTCAAAACATGTAATATATCCCTGCTGATAACTACATTAAGCAGGAAAAACAGGATGATTCGAGCAGATAAGAACCTTTCTTAAAAATAACAATAATAGTGCTTTCAGCTTCTAGTTAGAATATGTGCATTTACTGGGAGATTTTAATCCTTCTCTCTCTATGCTAAAATATGTGAAACAATCAAGATTTCAGCAGGTAAGGAGATCAAATACCAGATAGGGTAATAATTTCAAAAATATGCACAAAATAATTAGTGTTGTCATTTATTTTCCAATGTAAGTGTGAGAGAGTTCAATAAGAAGCCTGAGCTCTATTCACATTGCTCTTTAAATCTATGGTGCAGGAAATCTGAACAACAGTCATGAACATTTGTTGACAATCTACTCCTGCAAATGGCACTGGGAGATGTTTTACACTTTGTTTTCCCATCCAGAATTGAGTGCATATGTAAATAATATTACTGGAGGGACTTGGAGTAACTGTGCAAACATTGGATTTCTGTATAAATGCAAATATATAAATAATTTTCATTCCTCCAGAGAAAATAAGACGGGAAAGAAACTGTTGGAGTAAAATCCAGGAATAAGTGATAACCTCTATGATGTCTCTAAAGGTATGATCTGACTTTGATCCTTCAACGTAGGCTTCTAACCTTTCTATTTTCCAGATTCCTGAACACAGTGACAGGAGCTGCCAGAGCATCTCTTGTGGAACTTATAAACTTAGGGTCCTGCAGGCCCCAGATACCATGTTGTATGAGGACACTCATGTCAGTGGTGTGGTTGAGGCTGTCCATCAGGCATTCATCATGATGGAAAGGGAATGACATTTATCATGTGTTCTGCTTTCAGCTGCTATATAAATGGTTAAAGTACAGCTCCAGAATTTTTAATAGCCAGATACGTGAGAGATGCTTTTCTCACACATTGTAAATTGACTTACGTTTTTCTTAGTCAATGGAATAATTTAAGTGCCCAGTATAGGATACCATTCTGGAGGCTCCTTGAGTTCTGTGAGCAGCCCAGGTAGGTCCTTGTGTGCCTCACCTCCACAGTTCTTCTTGGGTGGAGAGGGAGGGTAGCCTTCTGCTGCTTCCACCGAAGCTGTGGGTTTCCAGGCAAAATCCTCTACATCCCTGCCTAAACCTGGAATCCATAAGTAGGATTCATTCCCTTCTTTTACCATCTGTTCTTCATTTCTGTCTTTGCACAAGAGATTATTGTGATTGACATAGGACACTCTTTTAATTCTAGGGATTGAGATAGGTTATGCTCTGCCTTCTCGTTTTTAGACCACTTTCCCCATTTCACAAAGAGTAAAGAAGAGGTGACCCATAGCTAGCAATCTATTCTATTACAGTTATAGCATTTATTATTTGTCATATGACACACAGTATATTTAAAAAACATCTATCACAACAAAAGTCAGCTCACACAACTAATTACAGCAAATACTTATGATACTTATGAAATCTGCCTTAAATAAGAACTAGTCTCTTGTGTATTTCTCTGTAAAGATGGGTCAGGTGTGTTGGGTGCTTCTGTCCAGACATCACATTGATCCTAATATTAAGAAGACTTCTTTCCGCCCTCCTTTTTTTTTTTTTTTTTTTAAATGTAATTGGAAATCTTAAAGCATAAACTTCACTTATTTTAGTTTTAATGGGTATCAAGTGAGCAAAGGAAGACTGGAAAGTTTCAAGTACTACATTATCTGTTAATTTCAGTTATGTTCTCACATAATCAAAACAGTATACCTCTGGATTGTAAGTAAATCAAAAAACACAGTGCAATTCTGTTTCTTGTTCAGATGAGCAATTATTATATCTATCTAAGCTTTGTTGGATATCTATCTCTTACATATTTGTGTAGTTTTTGTGTATTTCAATGACTATAAGAAAAAAATAGTTGTTTAAATAGTTGCTATCGTAACTGTGATGAACTGTCAAGTAGTTTAATCTCTATTTAATATATCTTTTTTTTCTGCTGTCGTAACAGGAAGCACATTGCCCAGTGTCGTGTGTTCCTCCAGCTCCCTGTTCATTTGAGACTGCTGTTTCAATAAGTGCATAACTTATATCAGACCTTCAAAGCTTGTTGAAAAACTGTAAGGCAACAAGAGAAAAAAGTATGCAATCAAGGGACATCTTGTACACTTACTTAATAATATCAATTCTATGTGACAATAAATACAGTTTGTTTCTTCACTGTCACAGTAGAAGTACTGTATGCATGAAAATGCCTTGAGACCAGGAGGTGAGTCTGCCCTAGGTAAGGAGAGCTGACAGCGCTGAACCTCAGTAATCCCCTGATGCTGAGCAGGGAAGAGATTCAGAGTGTGAGGGTGGATTAATGGAAAGATATGGCTTACTTCAGTTTGTGCTGTACAGACTCCATTGGTACTTCATCACTTCTTGACATGTTTTGACAAATTTGACTTCAAAGTGTAGTTCCAGTCTTGAAAAGTGGTTCTGTAGAAATAGCATCATAACATTCTGCATTTGTTGTCCTTGAATTGGTTCCAAATTGAAAGAGTTCATTTTAACAGGGAGAAAAACAAGACTATTTACAGCTTTGAGACCTGCAAACTCAATCTAATCTCAAAAGTCAAGTCACATAACATTACTTTTTCTTTTTTCCCCAATAAAAATCATAAAAAAGATTATATTTTCTGTTCCAATCATTCCTTAATCTTAATGAAATTGTATTCACATGACTGCTTGGTCACTCAATGAAAACTGGGTAAATACCTTATGACTGCCCAGGTAATAACAAGTCATGTATCAGCTGTTTCAGAAGGGTTAGTTCTTCAGGGCCAGTAGAAATAAAAGGCATTAGACATTTATTTTCTTCACTGAAGGGAGCAAAGTGGCATTGTATGCATATGGGGAGAAGATGTGTTGGTTTTGACTGTTCTGAATAGAAATTCTCTTTAAAATGCACACTGGGAAAAAACAGCTTTGGAGAAGTCCTGCAGTTATTTTGCGCATGGAATAGAATTTCTTTAATGGGAGTTTTGAGTCCTGAGCAGTTGGAATCAGAGTTAGTTAGGGCTGATAATGCTTGCAATTTGAATTTAATGTACAATCTATGAAGTTTCTTATAGCTCTAGCTTCTGAAACAAAAATATGCAGGACTCTATAAAACAAATGAAGCTCATGAACTGCTGCATAAAAAGAAGAGCCAGAAGGTCAAGGGAGGTGATTTTCCCCCTCTATTCACTTGTGAGGTTCTGTCTGGAGTACTGCATCCAGGCCTGGGATTCCCAGGAGAGGAAGGATGAGGAGCCATTGGAGTTGGTCCAGAGGAGGACCATGAAAACGATTAAAGGGCTGGAGCACCTCTGCTGTGAAGGCAGGTTGAGGAAGATGGCCTTGTTCAGTTTGGAGAAAAGATGGCTGTGGGGAGACTTGGTTGCAATCTTCCAGTTATTGAAGGGAAATTATAAATATGAGTGAGACCGACTTTTTGTATGGGCAGATAGTGATAGAACAAGGGGGAATGGTTTTAAACTAAAAGAGGGGAGATGCAGATTACATGTTAGGAATAAATTCTTTACTCAGAGGCTGGTGAGGCACTGGAACAGGTTGCCCAGATAAGTTGTGGATGCCCCACCCTTGGAGACATTCAAGGCCAGATTGGATGGGGCCCTGGGCAGCCTGATCTGGTGGGTGGAGGCCTGCCCACAGTGAGGCATTGGAGCTGGATAATCATGAAGATCCCTTCCAATCTAAGCCTTTCTATGATTCTGTGATTCCATGAACTAAACAGAAAAACCTAAAGCTATGGCAGAGTTGTACTCCATGAGTCTAGAAGAAAAGAGAAATGCACTTTTCAAACTGCATAATTCCTGAAGTATTCTATCAGTTTAGGGACCTGCCTCATGATTTCTAATATTTAGCACTGACACAATATTCTTCCTAATCAGAGAGGAGGTGGGCAGGTTTTGCTGAGGCGAGGGAGGATCCAGGAAAGCCAAGCTGTGGCTGAAACTGCTGTTGGCTCAATAACCTAGGCTGAAGTCATGCCTATTTTCTTGTTCTAATTTGTCAAAAGACATCACAAAAAGGCTGTAACATTCTGCTTTGATAGAATACAAATAAAAACCTAGAAAAAAAAAATGTTATTGTCATGGTTTGAAGAGTTAACTGTGGGCAACAAGTTGCACCTGGGGAGGCTTTGGTTGGTTATCAGGAAGAACTTTAGATAAAAGGTTGTTAAGCACTGAAATAGGCTCCCCAGGGAGGTGGTTGAATCACCATCCCTAAATGTGTTTAAAAACCAAGTGGATGTGGTGCTCAGGGGCATGATTTAGCAGTGGATTGTTAGAGTTAGGGTAGTACAGTTAGGTTGCAGTTGGACTTGATGATCTTGAAGGGCTTTTCCAACCTGACCAATTCTATGATTCTATGACACCTCACCCTCCCCTTTGGAGAAGGGAGGAGAGAGGAAGAGGAAAAAACCTGGCTGAGATGCAGAAACTTCATTGAAAGGACTGTGAGGTAATACAGAATAATTAAGAATAATAAATCAAAAGAACAAAAAAATAAGCAGCAGGAGAAAGTGCGTCAGTCTTTGTTAGCAGGCCTTCATGGTCGCCCCCCAGAAAATACAGAGAGAGCTCTTCCCAATCACCTGGATGTGGAAATCACATGGAGGCTGTGGGAAATGCAGTACAGCTCAGTGTACATTCCTCTTGGAGAGTCAGAACTCACGTGAGATTACTGGAGAAACCAGGAAGTACAGCTCCACAGTGCTGCGTGCATCCGAACCCAATAGCCTGTCACATGATGTCATGACATGGAATACTGATAAAACCAGGACCATTATGCTAGAAAAATCGGATCTGGTCAGTGAGACATTGAACAAAGCAGTTTAAAAACCTATTTCACCGAGACACTATGTCCTCCATGTGCTTGACTTTTTCTCATGCTTTTCTGTCGAGAACCTTTCAATAGACCTTTCCAGAAAAATTTACTCCCAATTCATCTCTGAATTGAAAGAGATGAAGAAAGCTCCCCATGCATCTCTTACTTGCTGGGGAAGCTTCTCTGTACACAAGCTCCCTGCTTCAGTCCAGGAGTTGTGCAACAAGAACAGTGTAAACGCAATACTCCTGCTTCCCAGCTTGCTGGCTTGTCTATTGGCAATTTTCTTGCACTGTAGTGCACTAACAACTTAAAAATATCATACAATGTACTGAAGCACTGGTCTCAGTTATTTTTTTCTATGATAAAATGTTACAGAATCACCTGAAGGCACATTCACTCTCTGAGACAAATATTTTGAATAAAAAATTACTTCCACACTGAAGAAGTCCCAAATTAAAACTAACTACTTTTGTGCATCTCTGAAGTTGGCTTTTCCTTTTCAGACCTCATACTTTACTATATTGTACTTGATCAAGTATTAAGGAAAAAAGAATATATGTCAATGCTTAATGGTTCAAAGTATTGTTACTGCAAAAAAAAAAAAGTATTTATGCTCTTTGACATCAATTATAATATGCAATACTATTATAATGTCCATTATTATACCAATTCTTATGCAAATTATATGCAAATTGCACTGATTGCTATGAAAATAAAAGGTAAGAAAATACTACTATGCTATTATTAATATATTAGATAGTAATCCTTAATCTTGAGAGTTAGGATTTTTTTAGCACTCAAAAGTGTAAATAATGAATTCTTTTTTAGAGCCATTTCAAAAATGAATGGTTCAGTATTTTGTTTGTTTGAATTACTATTAGCCGTACAATTTCTTTAAAACTATTTCCTCAGTACATTGCCTGTGGAAATACTTATTGTCTAATGAAGAATTACCTACATCTTTTATACGATGTTCATCAATTTTCATGAAGCTCAACCGTGGAGTTCAAATTTTTACCTGATTTAAATTCTTTAAATTTAACTTTAAATTCTTTTTTTTGTTTGTCTTTTTGTTTTTTGTTTTCTGTGAAGGAACTGATGATGGTGTTTCAGAGTAGTGGACCTTTCTTTCCCCTAATGCTCAATAACTTCAAATCCAGTATTCCATATTGATCTTCAGTTTTCAAGCTAAAATTAAAAGCAGTAAATGGCTTGGATTTTACATTTCAGACAGTCATACGTGTCAGAGCTAAATAAAATGTTTAGGGTTCTACAATAAAGTGTTTATGCCGTAGTGATGAATACAAAATATATTCTAGTTTGCAAACCATCATTATTCAATGTTGGTCTTTATTATTATAATTTAAATAGTTTTAGTTTGCCAACAAAAACAAACTTACAAAATGACAGATTCCTTTCAAGTTTTTATTTAAAAAAGCATGTAAATAAAGTATTATCAGATTTTTTTTTTCAGTGCAAAATGAAGATGAGATAATCTCCCCATTTCTGGTTTAAAAAAGCTTTTTTTGATGGGGCAAATGATATTGTAAATTCGGTGTAGATCCAAACAATTTCTAAGTCACTCTATTTTGGATGTCATACTGTAGGGATAACAAAAATAGTAAACACAGAATCCTAATTACTATTCCATTGTACTTAGCCTCACTAATCCTTATTATTGCCTCTGGCTCTATTGTTCACTAATAATTTATTCAAGGATAGTAATAGGACCATAACTGAGTCATTGCTCATCTGACATAAACAGAATTTCTACTCCTGCCTATTTTCTGATACATCAGCTGCACTGTCATTACTACTTGGTTTTCATTTTACCGTACTTTCATCAAACTTAGCACATGAACATCTTATTTAGTGAAGTATAAATTCTTTCTTAAAACTGTTTTGCTGAACTATGGATTCAGTCTGTGCTTTTTTCATTTATGCAATTTATTCAAGGTTTACAGAATTGTAGGAATTAATAGTGACACGGAACATGAGATATTTTCGCAATACAAGTGATGTGTACCTGTCTTGTCATGCTGAACAGATGTCTATCTGAAATGAACCCTCAAAAACTACCAGGAATGGAAAATTCATAGGTTTGATTCCTTGGTGTGTCAATGTCTTGAGTAGAAAATATTTCTAAAATCTCTCATCACCAGTGATGGCGTGTTCTTCCCTCACAGATATGGAAAGCAGACTATTCCTTAGTTGCCACAGGTTCTTACAAATTCAAATAATTTTATTCTACAGCCCCCCACTTTTCTGTTGTAGAAAAAAAATAGGAAAAGTTTCTTCAAACTTTCTTTAGGTGTTGTATTTTTAGAGGTACATTCCTGCAGAACAGTGATTTCCCTCATTTTTCAAAGTCTTCACAGGGCTGATTGTTCTTCCTAACCATGAAAATTTACATGTGTCTTTAGATTTGGTTTTCATGTCTTCTCTTCAGACTGTCTACAAAGCTAACACTGCTGTTGATCAGCTGTCTGATAAGTTATCAGAAAGAGCAGGAGAAATTAATAAATATAGGGAGTCTGGCATAAAGTATCTGTTATCATGCAAACAATCCCAAAAAGAGAAGTTAAAATCATGTGAAAACAATTCCACCTGTGAATAACACATAGTTCTGAGAATCTCTAGCTGAAAAAATCTCCAAATTAGATGCACTGAGAGGAGTGAGGAGATTCAGGAAGGATGCAGTGTTTTCATTCCTGCTAACCTGAGAGGTGAAACCCTTTTACTGCTCGAAGCAAAGGGAGATTTGCAATAGATTTCAGTAGAACCAAAGGTCCTGAGTAGTGTGGCAGGCAGTCCTGTGCCACGCTGATGCTCCAAAGTGCACCCTACCCACTTCTATACATTACGGACAAAAGACACAACTCTCATAATGCTAATGTAACAGGTGAGCCTGTTGGAGGGATTTGAATCTACCTATACTTCATCTGAAGTACTTTGAAGTACAGGTCTCTCACCTTTGATGTGTCTGGTTATATTTTAAAACGACTGTATACAATCATGCATTACTTATTTTGATTGGTTATAACAATGCTCAGACTGAAGCACAAATGAAACATGCATGCAATTCAAAGGCTAAAATATGTTGACATAAAGACTGAAATATTCTGAATTCCTTCCAGTAATTTAGGGACAACAAACACCATTCTCCATATAAATGGTAGCAAACCATTTGTACTGATTTAGTTTGAAGATTGGCATTGAGAAAATATTCAGAAATTTTAAGTAGGAATAACTGCTATACTAAACTTTTTCAGCATTTATTTTCCTCACATTTAATTGTGAGCTAAAAGATTAAGAAAAGATAAGGGTTAATATTAATACTTCTTTTTGTTCTAATAAAATATCTGTGTATCATTATATTCTACCTTTACAGGCTCAGGAAATACAGATGTGCAGAAAATTCAGATGTATTTGGAAGGTAAATGTATTTGAAGTTTGTTTTCTTATAATATTTTACATAGTTTGATGGCTTAATGTCAGATTAAGCCTGTGGAACTCTCTAACGCTGTGTAACATCTCACAAGTAATGAACTGTATCACAATTCCTAATGTGATCTTGACTGATTCAGAATGAAATCATGTTGACTCCTTCCTAGTAATTTTGAAATGTCTATTTAGTAAAAGATTTGTAGTCTGGTAATGTTTATCCTCAGAGAAAGATGAAATGGGTTAATAGAATATATTGCATATAGCTGTTATGGGTTAGATATCAGGGTATTTGCATCAGCTTATGTATGATTTAAGATCTGGTGCTAGTGGACTTGCTAGTCAGCAAGATAGGGTGATGGTATTAAAAGAATAATGGATGGCATTTAGTTCATATTTCCATTTTGTTTGTTCTATGTTGTGTTAAAGCAAGCATGGAAAACTGCCTTTATGCTAATATTGCCCTGTATCAACTCAACTTTAATTGCTGCATTATTCAAAATAGAATTCTGCCAATTACTTTAGCAAAGTAAAGAAATAATTGGCTTATTAATGTTTTTCAGCACAGCTTTCTTTTTAATGACGATACAATAAATGGCACTTCAGATACTGATATTGAGTTTAACACAGATGATGATTTGTTCAGTGCCCACATGAAAATGAGAATCCTATAGTTATTTTCCCACAAAGAAATAAGCTTGTTTCAAGGTAATGTATTGAGTAAAACTACATATGAAGTTATATAATGTTTATTAAGAAATTATATTATTTAGAATCTGAGGTCTCCCATTCAGAATCCCTTCCAAGCCACCCAAATCAGGACTCATTTATAATCTGTTGCAAGAGAGAACTCACTGTGGTTTCCCACTATATTCCCTACATTTTTCTTCACTTCAGTTTCCCCTTCATATCCTCTTACATTAATTTCTTGAAGTTTTCTCTTTCATTCTTTTGCAGCTTGGTATGAACTGTTTTAATAGCTTTTCTTCTTTGAGCTTGTCCTCAGGGAGAACAAATATAGTTGTGTGTGACCAGCTTCCCCATTACAGACTCAAGTTGTAGCTGGGAACAGACTGCTTCCATGGTTCAGTCCCAGAAGATTTCCACGGGTAACACATTTCCATTTAGCCAATGACTTTTACACAACTGTTCCTTCTACCCTTCTTATACTGCCATTTCAGCCTTATTTTTCAGTGCTATCCTCTGAGCATGAACGAGCCTTTCTGCTTTTCGCTTTCCACATCCTTCAAAACTCTTATTTTATTTTATTTTATTTTTTATTTTTCCAGGACTCCCAGCAAATTGCTGTGAGACTCTCTCATGATTACTGTGCAGAACAGTATGCCACTTACACTGCTCTTGGGCTGCACTGTGTAATTCCTAGAGCACAGACAAATTGCATACTTTCCACAAGTATTTTGTTTCAGGTTTTATTGTGTTTTCGAGACTGTTCAGCAAAGTGCTGGACTTGATCATTGCGCAGGACTGTTCTTTTCCTCCTCTCTGTGTTTAGAGTCCCGGAAGAGCTCATGTGGGACATGCTAGACCAAACTGGTAAATTAAGTTGTAAATTCCAAAGATTAAATGCTTTGCAGGGTTTTGAAAAAAAAACTAAAAAAATAAAGAGCATTCTAAATACTGACCTAATAAGGGAAGGGTTTAAAAAGCTTCATCTACCGCCCTGTGGGACTGGACAGTAGTGAATGTCTCTATATCTTGAAATAGTGTGGATGTTGTCGAGGATAGAGCTGAGCACTGAACCACGCTTTGGAATCATTTCAAGTGGCTGAAATAAACAAAAAGGCCAATTAACACCCTCCTGCCAAGAAAAAAAAATCATACCCAGAACAAAATATGTTACAGGTAGAGCAAATAGAAGCTGGTGCTTCTTCCTGCATTTCTGTGTAGTCAGAGAATTCCTATGCAAAAACTGTCAACATAGTTATTGAAAATGAACTGTGCATTTAAAGTCTATCAGCACATTAATCATATTAAGAAGAAAATTAGGCTATCTAACCTGCAACTGGGAAGTGTCAGACTAATGCACAGTGCCATGAAGCTGTTCCAGCATCTTCTCCGTTACCGTCAGTTGCTTTACTTTAAAAAAATAAATTGGAAAACAAAACAAAACAAAACAAAACAAAACAAAAAAACCCCAAACCAGTCATAGCTCAGAAGATGGGAGGTGGCAATGGAATGGGGATCAAAACCTGGCTCTTTTCTGTGCCTGTATCTCCATGACTGTTGAATCATTTTCCACATTTTGGCAGGTGCGGTAAGGTAGAAAGGGACATAACCATTCACACTGTGGCATATAATTGAACCCCTTAAATGAAAGGACTTAAGAAAAAAGTGTCTGATAAACACCTTACAGGATCACAGCATTCTCATACTTTCTTTGGAAACATTTGTCATTAACTATTATTAATAAAGACTGGATAATTAAGCAAATAGACCACTGAATTAAGCAAGCATGATCATTTTGATATTATTCTGTTCTTCCATATTTTTGGATAATTGCCACATGCTGTTGCTCAAGAAAAAAATATAATAGAGTGGCAGTGATAATAAGAAGTTTCAATCATGATTCTAGTGTTTTATGCATATTCTAAAACCTAGAAATAATATTAGTCTGATTTTAAAATTTAGCCCTAGTTAGAGCTTTCATTTCCTCAATTGGATGTTTGTATCAAGAGAGAACAGTAACTGGGAAAGATGAATGCTTCAAGTAATGCGTGTGTCAAATGTAGTAGAAAGAATAAATTATTACACTGCTTTTATTTTCTGGACAACCTGAGCATTGTAGAACATTCTCCTGATACTGGCATAATTTTTCCTATTTGTGTTAAGCAGCCTGAAAAGGAGACTGAGGTGTACCTGTGTGTCATCTTCATAAGACATCATTTTGCAATATTTTAATGTTCACTGCTGGAATGGGAAAAACAGAAAACTGAATTCATAAGTCCCTTGTCATTTTTTTTTTTTTTTTCATTATCTGTATTCCTACATGAAGTCATTAAAATGGTTCATCACTGGGAAATGGGCACTCTTTTGTTGAAACAGAATCTTGTAATAATAAATGGCATATCAATTGTGTTAGAAGTTAACAACAAATTTGCCAGATGTCTGCAATGATAACAATTCACAAGAAAGAAGTTCGTCTCAGTGGTATGATATCAATATTAGTATTAATATCAGGTTTAGAATGATGGATAATTTGTATCTATTAGTCAAAAAGAAGCTGCATACTTTCAGGATTATTCTTATTAGGTACTACTTTACATCTAAATTAAATGGTTTAATTTAAAACTGTAGATATTTTTTGAGGAACGTAATTGAACTGATTTTTAGTTTGATCTATGGGAGACTCCTATGCTGTTAAAACGTAAAGGTTTAACATAGATGTTATTAGCATTTCAACACAAGGTTCCAGGAGCACAAATAGTCATAATAGAAACTGGTTGCCATAGGAGTATATCAGCGGCAGGAGTTTATCTAGTGAGAGATCAGATACATGATTTGCAAAAATGCAATTGAATCTAAAAAATGGGAAATTAAGTATGTTTCCCATAACATTCCCGGAACAGCCTGCACCCTAGGTTGTACCAAAAGCAGTCTAAGAGAGAGCAAAAGATATACACAATATCTATAACAAAGGAAGCAGTTGCTCAACATGAAAACTATTGGAAATATTTTGGAAACAATGTGAGATGTCAGATAAAGCCAGAGAGGAAGAAAGTAAAGTCACAGAAAGGTGGTAGAAACAGCTGGTGATACAGGTTGGGACCATAGGTCATCCCAAACCAAAGCAGCTGGGGTGTTGTGCATCCCAGAAGCCTGGAAATTTGTATCCTAAAACATGCTACTGAATTTCAGCTGAAGAGTATTTAGATCACTGGAAAGCAGATTGGAAATGAAAATGAAAAGTTATTGCATCAGTCCAGAATTATCTGTTTTTATGGAAGCAGTACAGAAATGAATCACAAACATTTCATTCTGTTCTCTTCTCTGAAAAGAGTCATAGAAGAAATCAATGCTTTTAAAAAGTAATGTCCAGAGTGCATGGAAACAGCCAGGAGTCCTTTAAAGGGACTTTCATGCCCTTCTCGTTATAGGTTCCCAAGCACTGGCCTGTAAGGGAGTGACTTAATTTAAAAGCTTGCTTTCCTTGATTTCTCCTCATGACGGGACCAGTTTGCTCAATATCAGGCTCTCACTAGCTGTTCAACATTTGATGTCAGAATGAGATGAGAAATGTCAATAAAACAATGAAAATTCAACTATGCACCTTGTATTTTGTACCATATGTCTGAAGATAGCCAAGGAATGTAAAATGAAATTAAAAATTCCTGCTGTACTGGATGGATGAGAGGATATAGATGGGTAATGAGCACTTCCTTCAGAAAAGTGTGCCAAGGCATTGTGCCAAAGCAGGTCACATACCATAGATGATGTTCCTTTTCTCATATTTAGTGCTGGATAGAATACACTTAATTGGTTCCTCCTGAAGCAACATGGTCTGTATTGTATTATAAACAAGACATGTTTCTGAGAAATAACTAAGAAGCATCACTTGGAGAATTTCTGCTAGGGGAATCAGAGTGGTTAAGATCTCAAGAGAAAGGTTTGGAAACATACCAGTAAATGTATGCTGGTCACAGAATTGGTAGATGCCAGACAAGATTTCTGCAACATAATGTAAAAATAGCAGTTTATCAACAGTCACACAATTGTAACCTGAGGTTAATATAAATTAATGGCAGTTTTCCTACTGATTTTCATTCTTGCTCTTATTTTTTCCCTTGGCACTTCTCAGAGCATCTCTCTTTCTAGATAGTATTTAGCACAGAGCTACCGAGGCCTGAAGTTATCAGCCTGTCTGCTCTTCTTCCAGGCTGCAGAAGCCTGAAGCTTTCTTCCTCCCATGAGGTTCATGAAGGTCTAAAGTATTTCTGTGAATGTCTGCTTATTGCACAGGCCACTGCCTTTTCCCTCCAGGTAGCCCAGAGGGAACCTGCATGCACCTTGACGTCCTGCAGATAAAGGAATGTTCGTACTCTTCAACCTTTGCTGTTACACAGAAAATCATTTTAGTGAGTACAGTGGAACAAAGAAGTAAAAAATCTTGAAAAGGAAAAAAAAACACCCACCAAATAAAAAAGTGCACTATTCTAAGAGACAAAGAAAGAGAAGCTTGTCCTATGAGACTCTCTTGTCTTTAAGCCTTAGCTCTTGGGTTTTATTTTATATCTTTTTTCCCCGTTATATTCCCATGCCAAATAGATTCATCCTGTTAGTTGCAGATTAAATTGGCTGTATGTTTCTTGCCCTACCAGGATGCCACTGTTGTTTTAATGGCCTACAGGTAAATAAGCTTCATTCCAATTTGTTTAGTAGATGCAGCATCCTCTATGGAATAACAATGTGAGATTGCATGCACTTTTTAAAGCCAGTAGATTGACTTCAGATGACAGCTCCTGCGTGAACTGATGGTCTCAAGGTCACATGAGGAAAAGGACCTCACCCTCCTCCCCTGGCACCTTTCTAAATATTTCTGTGTGGTGATATTGTAGAGTTGGAAGCAACAGGTCATCTAATTGAGAAAGTTTTAATAACATCCTGTCACTAGAGGAAAGCTCATACTCTTGATTCATGGGAGACAGCACTCATAAACTAGAACTCCAGCAAAGTATACAATTCTGAAGATCAGTAGGGAAAACAGAAGGAAGTAGCACGTTAAAAGAAAGAGGGCCTGTTTTTGCAGGCTCTACTTCTGTTGCGACATTCACAAAATAATGTAGCTGACAATGGAGTTTCATGGAGTAACTCAGTGGTTCAGACTGGATGAGACATTTGGAGATTCTCCTAATGCAGTCCAGGAGGCTTCTAGCTTTCTTTGTCACTAGGGCACATTTCTGGCTCATGGTCAACTTAAAGTCTACCGGGGGTCTCAGGGCTTTTTCTTCAAAACTGCTTTCAAGTCTTGCTGGCCCAAATCTTTTCTGGTGCCTGGCATTATTTTGCTACAAATGCAGAATTCTGCATTTCTTTTTGTTGAGCATCTTGGCCAGTCAGCCCATTTCTCCAATACATTGATGTCCCTCTGGATGGCATCACGATTCTCGTCTATTAGTCAGTTCTCCCAGTTTTGTGTCATCTGCACAAAGAGAGAGTGACGAAAGTGCACTGTGTCCCATTGTGCAGGCCATCAATGGTTGTTACACAAGATTGACTTCCTGTATCTGGGGCATATTTTGTGTGAAGGAAATCAATTTAAAACCTGAAGGATCTTTAGTTGAGCTGGTCAATACCTCCCATGAAAGAGGGAGGGGAAAGAACATGAAGTTTTAGAGTCATGTGGTTATTTTAAAGAGGAGTTATCTGAATGTTTTGTGATTTTTCTTTTTTTTTTGTCGGTTCCAAATAGTTACAGATAAACAACCACTGAATTTCCAAGCACAGAGTGCAGATAGATAGCAGTCTGAATAGCACATTTTTTTTTTAATTTTATTTTTTTCTGAAAATATTTGCAGAATTGATTTTTATCAGTCAGGAAGGAGAATAGAAGTTTAAAAGCTCAACATTTGTTGTGAAATGGAATTTTCGTTCTTTAGTCAGTTCTATAATGGGAAAAGAATTTGTGTAAAAGCGTTTTGATTACAAGTCACCAGTAAGTAATTGTGGGCACTGCTTTGAACAAAGGAGGCCTCTTTATGTAGGCCAACAATAAAATACTGAGTTTTAGAGAGATAAGTGATGCAAACAAATCCTACTTTATCTGAAGAGTCACAGTCTACTGAAAGGTTCATTTCAATTTCAGGTTACTCCTATTTGATGACAGTCACCATCTCTTTAATCTAAACTGAGCACTGCAGCAAGTCAGGTTTCATTTTTATTGTTCCGTGTAAATATACTGAAGAAATATCAGTATAAACAATTGTAAGGCAGATCCAGCCATACAAGGCTTGTTTTATTTCTACTCTGAAAACACTGTCAGAATTTGTAATAAACATCTTTTACATTTAGGGTCAGACTTCACAGGATACTTGAATGACTTGTAGAGGCTAATGTTCAGCAGTTTCCACAGACTTTCATTTACCACAAATCACTAGGTTAAAAGAAATTGTCAGAATCGGGGTGATTTGTATGGTACAATTTTAAATTGGTAATTAATGAGGACTGTCATATTTAAACCATGTAGTTATCTCCAGGTATTTCAGGTTTATCAAGTATACCTTGAATTTCTGGCAAGACCAAATTTTGATACAATTCCTTAAATATGCTAGTTCCACTAGTAAAATCAATTCCAATCAACTTCTAATTATGGAATTAGTCAAGAAGTAATAGCAGAAAAGTGTGATTTCACTTTGAGATCCTTTTTGACTGACAAATTTAGAAGTACCAAATTAATTTAGTACAATTACATATAGTTTCCAGGAAATTTGTTACACTGTTGGCTTCAAACTTTTTCTGCTTAGCCATACAACAATCACAGTACATCCAATAGTGCAGTAGCCCCTTTCTCATTGCATTCTAAACAGTCATTCTCTGCAGTTTAGCAAATTACCAATAACGTTGTCTGCACTCAACCTTGTGCTCCTTTTTGGCACTATATCAGTAATAGTAGATATTTAGTGCACTCTTTCTAATTGCATAAGCTTTCGGACTCAGTTTTCCCTATTTTTGGAGGAAATTATGCACAAGTGTAAAACTTCCCATTTTAGTAGACACTTTCAGCATTGAATTCATAGTTTGTCAGAAATATTTCAGCTGTGTGCTTGTCCAAGAAACAATATTTTGAAGCATATTTGCAGAGATAAGAGTCAATATTTTCTTCCTAGTGACATCTATTCCATCCGTGTGAGGAAAGAGAGTATAACATTTCACAGCTGAAAGAGAAGCAGTGTTGCCTAACAGAAAATAAGCAACTTAATGTGCTGTGCAGTACAATTTCCATTGTTAAGCATGAAACATCTCACGATCCAAGAGTGTAGTGAGAGGAACATGAATAATGCTGAAATGAATGAGATCCAAGCCTTGTAAAGATAAATGCCTCTAGATGAATAACCAAATTCATAGAAAAGTTGCTGTACAGACAATATCATTTTTTTTCTTTCCTGGGGAAATTTCAAGCATTTTAGTTAACTTCTGAAGACTTTCCGGGACCACTACTCAGCTTAGAAGGAAAAGAAAAGAAGGTAGGGATGATGATCCCTGGGGGCATTCAAGGCCAGGCTGGATGTATCTCTGGGCAGCAGGGTTGGTGACCCTGCACATAATGGGGGGGTTGAAACTGAGTGATCATTGTGGTCCTTTTCAACCCAGTCCATTCTGTGATTCTGTGATTCTGTGATTCTATGATTCTACGATTCTATGATTCTACGATTCTATGATTCTATGAACAGACTCTAAAATCTCTAATAATGGGAAAACTAGAAATGAACCTGCCCACATTTTATTGTTCTAATGCTGTTAAAGATGAGAGATATACTTCTTTGTCTCCCATTTTTGGGCTGGGTGGTTTCTGAATGGAAGGACCATAACAGTATAGCAGCTGCTGGAAAAGGTAGACATTTATTTACCTCTTTAAGTCTATGCATCCGTTCCTAAAAGGATCTTCAGGAACAATGACTTTTACTTTGTGAATAGCTATGTTTTAGGATTTGGCTCAGAGATACAAAGTTTTCACACTAATCCCCAAATAATGTTTGGATGTTAAAAGATTTGGCTACTGCTTTACCTAGGGGGAAGCAATGAACCTTGGGGAAGGATGCGTCTCTAGATAAACTATCTTTGCAGAAGATAATTTGTTGTCCCAAACAGAAAAAAAATAAAATAAGGCAGGAAGAAAAAGAAAACACAAGACTCCCACAGATTTTCACCAGAAACTCTCTGTAGCACTGAAAATCAGCTAAAAAAAGTTAACTATATCTGAGAGTTTTTCTGAGGAGGTGTCTATAATTTAGCCACTCAAATGTTTATAAGTAAGTAATTTTTCACATCTCAACACTTCCAGTCATGCCAAACAATCTGTGATTAAATAAATAATCTGGTTATGGCCCTAGGGAGTGCAGAGGGGAATGGCAAGCTGGCTTGCAAGGCCAGTATTCACTAGTTATGAAGCTGATCCTCTTTGTTTAAAAATCCTCCACCTTATTCAAATTCAGTGATGGCAATTAGACAGTTGTTATTTCTTAGTGCAGAGCGAACAGTTATAATTGCATTATTGCCGTTTCCTCAATTTACCTCCTAAGTAATAATTTTGTTTGGGGAAATATGTTTTTGCAAATTTGTAAACACTGTTACAGATGAAAACACCTTGCTTTTATTTCAGTGGTGACAGAAAGAAAAAGATGGCTTGCTTCCAAATAATTTGCCAAACATAACACATTTGATTTGTCCCATTTTTTTTTTCCTCTTCCTCTTTTCATATTCACAGCACTCCATTCCTGCAGCCTCTTCTACCTAATGTTGGATGATCTTTGTCAGCAATGCTTTGTGAGATAAGATTTTGCGAGCCTGCCTTTCTGCACAATGGCATAGGCATGTTTTTCTAAAAATACCATTCTACTTTTTAGTTATCTTATATTACCTTATAACTCATTCTTTTTGACTAATTCTCAGGAAGTTCTTGTCCCCACAGTACTGATGAATACACTTAAGTTTTCTCTCCAATTTTTTGCTCAGTGGCTTGACGTGGCTACAAACATTTAGGCAGATGTGAGGTTATGTAAAGAGAGGCATGTACATATGTTTGCAGGACTGGAGCTCTGGTTTCAGCTAGAGGCACAGCACAAAATAAATAAGATTCAAAATCTGGCCACTTATAATTACACACATATACAAAGCCAGTACTTATTAATTTGAAGTTGCTCTTTGTTTTTCTTTTTTTCTTTTTTTCCTACTGTCATGTGTGTGAGGTGTATCTTCAGTGTAATAAGCTAGGAATGGGAAAAGAAAATCTGTTCCTAATCTTGTCCTAGAAATGATAATTTCCTTCCTAACTTGTACACCCAAAGTAAACTGGTCATGCTCATTAAGAACAAAAGTTGAAAAGGTGTGTTCCTGACAAGATAAACCAGCTGTCTTCGCTCTGTAAATAAATCTCACCTCACCTTTTTTACTTGCCAGGTAAAGTTCTAATTCTTTTATTTTCTATTTTTATTGCCTTTTTTTTTTTTTTTTTTTTTTTTTTTTTAATATTTAACAAGTAACCTGTAGAATCCACAGGTAATAAACATTTTAAAAAAAATTTCTTCAGGTGTGCTTTCCTTCCAGATGTTCCAGGGTGACAGATGACAGAAAAAGGAAGTACACAGAATACTTTGTACTTTTGGGCCACCAGCAAGTCCTTGGGAGGTCAGGTATTGAGAATGACTATGGTAATTCTAAACCAGCCCTGTGAGCCATCAAATCACATCAAACTCAGCTCTACAGAAAAAGCCTAAAGGTATATGTGACATTTTCATTCTCTGCAGTTAAAATCCTCAAACATGTCAGCCTGTCAAAAAGAGAACATTTGGGGATTATTTTCTAATAGGCACACCTGCACCCGCAGAATTGAGAACAGAAGGAACAGTTTACTTTTTGATTTCAGACTATTGATTTATTTTTTTTTTCCTCCTATTTTCCTTCCTTGTCTCATTTAGAATGCTGGATTTTTGGAGAGTTAGTTTATACATAGCTAGCTTTTTTCTTTTCTTTTTTTTTTTTTTTTTTTTTTTTTAAGATTCTATGGCAGGGCAGTGAGTATTTTTCCCCACCAAAAACATGAAAAACATGTCCAGAGCATGAGATCTAACATCACAGCATGTTCATGCTAAGGCATGACTCAGAAGGCTGTCTCTCCCAGCTGTTTAGCCATGGAAAAAGCACATTCCTTCAGGGTGAAGCCTTCTGTGTTTGAGAAATGTAAGTTCACTAGATCATTGATGTTAAAAGCATGGTTTCAGCATGTCGTTAGGAATGTATTTGTGATCTTAACAGCACATTCCTGCTGACAAAGTAATTAGAATGGGAGTTAATTCAACACTGGAGCCTATCCCAATGTATTTGTAATATCAAATCTGCACTTAGTGTTTTGTGGGCTTGAAGATTAAAAATGTCCAGCATGTACTTCGTGTGATTTACAGTGTATTTGGGAAAGCTTTAAAGACCAAAGAAACAATGAGATTAAAGCTACAGTAACATGAAGTAGAGAGTGAGCAGAAAGAAAAATATAGGCACAAGCGCTATTAAAAGACAAAAAAAAAAAAAAAAAAAAAAAAAAAAAAAAAAAAGGGAGAAAATCAAACGATTCAAAAGTATGCACATCACAGCAATTTTGTTTGCTCTTCCTAAGCTCACATTATTTTTCTTTCTGAATGCTCCCTCCCTTCCCATTACCAACACTGTGACCCCTTATGCTATTCAGCAGAACCTACTGCACACACCTCTCATGGCTAATATGACTTGACTGGTAGATAGATTCCAAGCTACTACCAGAATCCATCTGTATGCCAAAGACTCAGGCATAAGGCTTTTATATTGCTTTAGGAGAACTGGATGTCTGTGAGAGGAGAGGCAATGTACCTTTCCAGCAGTATCATTTTGTAACAGTTAATGCATAAAATGACCATATGTTGTGTCTTACTGAATCAAGGTAACTTGGAATGCAATGTGCAGCAATCATAATTTTGCACTATGCAGGTACGATATAGATAAATATAGGTATAATATAGATGAAATTGCTACCAACTTACATTCAGGCATGAATTGTAGGTATGCCATGTTGAATTTAATTGTGAGGGACAAGACAAGCATTCGTAAGTTTCAGAGATTTCAATGCCTTATCTACTTCTCCTGAGAACAAAGAAAGTACTAGAGCAGAATTTTAAGTTTCTCAAATTTTATGGCATCAAAATGAGGTCTGTCCTACTAATCCTTTCAAAACCATCTTCTAACTGTGTTCTGTCAACTCTGGTTTCAAACTCACTGAAGATTTTAAGTATGAAGACAGTCATTCAAACACATCCCATGAAAACATGAAAAAAAATAGGTTTGATCCAGTAACGTTGCTCTTTTGGTATTTAATCAATACAGTTTGACTGAAACCGGTAGTGACTCAGATTTCCCTGACGTATGTAAGCAAGGTCATTACTGTAATTATTCATGAGTATGTCATTTTAATGATGCCTCCTAATCCTTAGAATAACTTCCCTGCGCTGGTTTGATTGGCATTGACTTCTCACTGATTGGAGCTTTTCTTAGAAATCCCTGTTATTGTAGGTGCACAGAAAAAAAGCCCCATACTCTGGACTCTTCTGACTTGCTTATTTTCTCCCATTTTTTTTCACAGCAATGTAGATTTTCTTAAGGAGAATAATAGCACTAAAACATTTACCCAGATTTAAATAGATCATTGTAGCAATTGTGTGCCTCAGCTGAACAACTGAACTAACTTTCTGTTCTTTTTTTTTCTCTTTAGTTTACACATCTGTTGCCTTTGAGGTAGAATTACCACCAAAATCAATATGTTCTCATGTCCTTTCTTAAACCTCAGAAAGTCAACATTTCACTTAAATTTGAAATTTAACACTGCGATCATTTTTAATTTATGAGTTAGTTTACTCAATTCCCATCAAGTTCAGAAGAACTAAACTGTATCATCTGAATTTATCCCCAAGCATGAGCATTTGCACATAGTATGCCTGAGATTGAATGCTATTTCTGAACATGGTTATGATTTCTGTAAACTGTCTAATGCATTATTAGAGACTATGCACTAATCCAGTAATAACAGTCATCATAACACATGGAGATTTAAGGAGTATAGAATGGAGAAAAATGGGATGGATATCTGTGCAAATACAGCTCACCTACAGTTTGAAAAATTGTATGTGCATCTGCTTATTACTTAAATCATCTTCTTCTCAGAAATGAAGTGAAACCAAGAAAACTCAAGAAATGCCAAGAGCTTGTGAAATCCATCGAGCTTTCAATTTTATATTTGCACAGTTTTTTCCCTATCCCTTTTTAAGTAGATGAGCCATGATAAATACTTATTGAAGCTACAGAAAAAAAAAAAGAAAAAAAAACCAAAGCCAACAAAAGTGAGACTTCATGCTCCAGAAGGCAAAATCCATATGCAACATTCACTCTGAAATTTGGCAGAGTGAGAGATGCATGATGAAGGATTGCCATAGGGCAGGTTTACTTTCTTACTACCTATTCTGTCAGGGCTCTGAAGTACTTTTACAGTGTTGCTGAGTACAAACAGACAAACTGAAACCACGTAGCATGCAGCATCTGAACTACTGTGCCTCTGGGTTAGTAGCATGCCAAACAACAACCACGTTACCCCTCTGCAATGGTTTAGACAAACCAAGGGGGAATTCTAGCATTCTCATTTCAATAAAAGGACAGATCATCAGTTAATGTATGAACGTGATTGAGTTGTTCTAGTATATATTATCTGAGGCTTTTAGACTATTATTTCTAAAATACCAGAGATGAGCTTGAGCTAGTGTAAATAAGTAGAACTTCACTGATTTCAGCAGAACCACTCCAGTTTTCATTGGCTGTGGATATTAGCCTTTATGTAAATACAGTGCACTTGATTTATTTCTGCATTGCACTGGTTTTCCATGTGTAATTAAATAGCTTTAAATTAAAGCATTTCTTTTACAAAGGTAGAGCAATAGAGTGATGAATCAGGCCCTAACCACCTAAGGGGGATCTGATCAGCTTGTTAGATAAACTCTTTTCTTATATGAGTGCTCATTGTGGTGCCTCGCCTGAATGAAGACTTCTGTGACTGTGATCATGAAGTGTGCTAATGTGCTGGGCCAAGGCTCCTATGCAAGTGGGAATGTCCACAGGAACCATGCAGTACTGCGCTGTTCCTTGAGGCTTCCCCTCTAGCTGCACCAGCAGTGGGAATCCTCATCAGCATTTGCACAGCAGGCTGCCAGTATGCTTGCAGAAGGCTTAAGGCATGCTAACTTTCAGGAGTGCTCTTGAGGATGCTTATTTTCCACAAGCCTTGTCACAGCATTAATCTTTCATCCTCCTTGTATGTTCCATGTGCAATCCATGTATAGATGTGCTACCATACAACTTCACAGAAAGGATGTGCCAGCTGTCTCCATTGTTCTTAAAACACACACCAAAGCTCAGGCAAGATGAAATTCCCAGCTGGTGAATTTCAGAGCTGACTAGATGGGCAAGTGCTCTGCACCTCCATGCATACCTCTGAAGGCTACCAAGTTATGGGTGTATATCATCTGCTACCCTGATGTCATCACAGGGTTGGAGTAACTGCGGTGAACAAAACTTGGCCACTGTTTACAAGTGAGTGGCTATTTTCATTGTACTGTCAGAAGTCAGCTTCAGAATTGGTAGGGTAGACTTCACACTCATCAGGAGATTGATAAGCCCTGTCTACCCAGAGCTTGGAAAAGAATGATTACTGCAGATCTTGGCACAGCAGGCTGGCATCCACGAGTCAACCATTGCCATAAATGTGAATTTATGCAACATTTCTGTAATGTAGAAGTAATGTATTTGCTCGGGATAAACATTTAAAAAAAAAACATGCTTAATAACCGTGATGATTATGTGTGTAAGAAACTATTCCTTATTGATCTCAGTGTTTTATTACTGAAAAGATCAAAGTAAATATGCAGCTGTTTGCAAAGCTGGCATCCTCCTACTTGGAAAAGCAAAACTGCACGTCACTCATCGCCCAGAGAAGTGATCTCTATTCCAGTTCCAAAAGAATTTGAATTCTCAGCTGGATGGAAATAATTACAACACTGCTTAAATTGTATTTTTCAATATATGTATTAACAGTGTTAGGGTTTCCAGCTGGAATACGGCTTAATATTGGTCACACAAGAGAACCATCGATTACTGTCAGATGATTTTGGGTATGTTGGATATGGATAACCAGGATATGCTGTTTTCCACGGCCCTGCAGGCTTTAAGCTGGCTGAACTCAGCTGCCTAGGTTTCTGCTGGTGCTGGTCATCCATGTTGCTAGAGTTGACTTCCCAGAGAGATTTTTCTTGCATTCCTGCTGAACTGCACTCAGGACGCTCTGAAAAGACAGTGTTGCTGAGCCACCACTTGCTAATCGGGGTATCACAGAGGTACTGTGACTACAAGGTGTGGATGAGACCTGCCTTCTGCCAGCGTAAAGGTTATTTCTCCCGTGCTGTGCCCCCTTATCCACTGCTCTCTGTGAGAGACAGGCTGCCTCTCCTCCTCTCACAGTTCTGCTGATCCAAAGCTGCAATTCAAATCTGTGCTGCCACTGGAACTAGCTTTACAGCAGTTTTCAGGAGGCTTAAATTGATAACGATCAGAAATCGCCTTGTGACAAGGAGCTACAAGGTGAGGTTTATGTCACTCCCATGACCCACCTGTGTTTGTACAGTGTGAGCTGAGCTGCAGTTCAGTTCAGCTTAATGAGAGATAATGGCTTAGACATCAATTGCAGCTGTTGCCTATTTATAGAAGACAGGTGTTTTTTTTTCTTTTAATTGATTTGAGGCGTATTTGATACATGAAAAAAATTCCTGATGTAAAGTAGAGTATTTAATATTGTTCATCTTGTGACCTATGATACTTTCATCTTTAACCTGTATTCAAAATTTGCTCTCCCTATTGATCAGGGATACCATCTCAGTCACTCTGCTCTCAAAATCCCATTGATTTCAAAGGGATTTGGCCAAGCAGAATGATAGCTCTGAAAAACCAATTTTCAGTGGTTGGTGAAAGTTAGATAAAGTTGGATGTTGTGTGACTTCCAGTACAAATAATTTGATTCTTATGGTTCTGACTGGATAAAATAAAGGGTGAAATTGAACTGACAATAAAAATAGTGGAAAAACATCTATCTGCAACCCTGTAACTAAAACAAAGGGTCCTTTATGGTCACCTGTTATGGTGTATGTGTTAGGTTTACTGTTTCTATATCACAGAAGCCTTAGGCTGAATCCTGGATGCCCTAACTCAGGGTTCAGGAAACCTGTGAATTTGCATAGACATTGCAGTTCAGTGTTTCATTGTACTTGCTTGGTCCTTCCTATCCGTCCTCAAATTGAAAGATTGAAAACCAGTAAGTTTTAATACTGTGGCATTATACTGTTTTTAAAGTTAACAGAACACACAAAAAAATCCAAACCCAGTTGGCACTGAATAATCTCAAATGTTTATTGACAAAAAGATCGGCTCAGAAGAACACCTTGCATATACAATTTTAGTATATATCAGTATGGAGTAATTCATTTTTTCTTCCACATTCTCTTTTTTATTTGACTGCTTTTTTTTTTTCTTTCTTTTTTTTTTTTTCCCTTTGTTTTCAGCAAAATAAACTTGGTTTAAATACTTGTTCATTCTGAGTGTTCACCTCATACTTGCCTTTGCTGTGCCAAGGGATGAGAAAGTGTCTTACAGAGAAATGCATCTGGCATTGATCTGCGTTGAGTTGTTTTTTAGCCAGTAGTAATGCAATGACAAGCCTTTTAGAGAGATGATGAATGTAATGTAATGTCTTTGAACATGAATTTTTTGTGTGGAACCTAATTAACAAACCTAAACTATTTCTATTCAAATACTCTGGAAAGATAACACCAGTCACAAACGCTAAATATCTGTTTTGCTTTTCTTTGCTTACTCATGCATTTATTCAACACTCGCTATAGCAGTTTATCTAAAATTAGGTCCAAAGTAATTTAGGCAGCCATACCTTACGTGAGAGATTCTGTAGAAGACTTTAAATCATAGTGACAGCCATTAGAATTTGCTTAAAGGAAAATAATTTCTGAACAATTTACAATCAAACAATGGAAGTCTTTAAGATTAAAAAAGAAAAAGAAAAAGAAAAAAAAGCCACCATGTGTATGGATATTTAAATGGTCCTTACTTTCAGAAAATTAGAGAGCATAAAAGCTGAGGGCCCTGTTCAGATCTTGAGTTATATAGAAAATACTTGCTAGCAACTTTTAGCAAAACTGAACTTGTCAGTAGTTAATTTGAATTTTTTGGGGTTTCCTAAACCTTAACCTATTTACACCTGGATTCATTACTACTCAGAAACAATTCAGAATCTAAGGACATGATACACAGTTCACTCAGAGCTTCACTTATGTAAGTCTTTTCTGCACCCTCTGTGTATGCTTGAAAAAAGCAGATTCCTTTGAGAGGACCTTACATTCTTCAGTTAGCAAGTACTGGTAGAAGATCCACAAAACATGAGGAAGGGCAGAGTGGCTACGTAAATAAGAAACATCAAATTTGTTCTTATGGCAGCCTTTTTCCCATTTCATTCATTTATTTTTCTGCCTCAAACTCGTATCTGTGTCCATTCCTCTTGTGTGTTATGAGGTCACTTAGAAAAAAACTGCTGCAAAACTTGTGTGCTGCAGCCAAGAAGGAACTGAAGAATCCTTGTCTGAATGTCACCTTTTCTCTGCCTACTCCCATCCGCAAGAGGTGTTGTACTGGGAAGTAAAACTTCTTCTGGATATACAACATGGGAGACAGTAGGGCTTTATACTCTTGGTGCGTCTCTTCAGTTCCAATTTGATGCAGCCTGACAATTATGTCAGGGATCTGCCTTTCTGCTCCATGTATTGTTTGCATATATTTCAAATCTTTTCAAGTCATTTATTGCAGTTACCATAAAATAATCATAGTTAATTTTTAATGTCTTTAATTTTATATTTGTCATTAAAATTTGTCATTAAGTTGCATACTACTCAACAGAAAAAAATCCTACTCATCATATTCTTATGATGTTACAATCTTAGTAACATAGTTCTATATAAACATATATTTAGAGACAGGAACATAAGGTGAAAATGAAAAGCAATTCTGTAGCCTCTTTGTAAGTATTAATCTGATTTCCTGATTCTAGTCTGATGAAGAAAGTCTTCCTATAGACTATATAGACTAAAAGTTCTTCCCAAAGCCAGATCACCTATCAGGCCATCATCAAGCTGCACATCAGTATAACCACCACCACACATGATGATGCAGTAGGAATAATTTTCTCAAGGAGTGATAACTGGGAAAAAAAGGGCTTCATGGGGAAAGAAGGCCTCATTTCAGGTTTATGCACACTGTGAGATGGTTGTGTCATTAGAGTTTTAATATATACGACCCTTCTGCTTCTTGTTTTCATCACACTTGAAAAGAGTTCACAATATTCCTGTTTTCAGCAGCTTTAGCTGTATAAGAAGCTAGTCAGGTCTGAATCTTTGTTTTCTTTTTCTAAATAACATCAAGCAAGTAAGAGCTTGGATTAAAAAGATAGATACTGTCCTAAAACTTACCAGGACAGAGAGCTAGCGCAGTCATCTGTGCTATTTAAAAACCTTTTAAATATTTGAGTTAATTTTGCTTTAATTTTTGTATTTGACTATGTGTCTCTTGGAACTGAAGAAATATACCTAAAATAATTTTTGAAGTGCTAAAACTTGTTTGCTATATGTCATTATTTTGACTCACGTGGCACATCTTGCAAGTATTGATTTACCCATGAAATCAAATTTGTAATGGTTGTATTTTCTACTCTTTATCCTGTTAAGTGGAATCATAGTCCAGAATCAACTGGTATTTTCTATCACTTATAAAAATGTTCACAAGAACTGTGGACTATTTATTAATTTTGCATGTTCTTACATGCAATATGTGCAGCATTTTTGAATCCCACTTTGAATCTGATCTGAATGTAATTTTTCAAAAGCGTCAGTGTTATGATTGAATTTTATTTACGTAACTCCTGAGTTCTCTGAGAATATAGTTTTTCTTTTGTGTCCTTAATTGAAGCTTACCTGACTGCTCAAATCTCAAATCTGTTAACTGAACTTGGCTACATCTGCCTGGTTCTTATTCATTAGAAGATAACAATTTGTATGGTGAAAATAAACCAAGCACAAATAATGACCGTGGTGGAGCCACACCCAGTATATCTGATCACACCCAGAACTACATTTGTCCACCATTATTGGCTTAGCAACGGGTAGAAAAGGAACCAAGAAACGCAGAGGTTTCTTCAGAATGCTATGTCATGTAACACACTTAGGATGAAATGTCAGTCAGTGAGGAAAACACATGTAGAAACATCTAGCTGGCTTTAAATATGAAGAAAACTGAAAGTACTTTTGTCCTGGCATAACAGAACAGTGAGGCTTTTAGAAATTTATGCCATCTATGTGAGAAAGCAATAAACAGGTAAAACAAGAAGTCTTGGAAGTGAAGTCCCTGAAGTACCTCCCAGCACAACATAGGTAAGCCAAAGCAGGAAGCACCATGTGAAAGCCCAGGCTCAGGCCTGTTGGCTGGCTGTGGGTCATTCTGCTACCCTGAGCCTGTGGTGTCTCTCCCAGCTGGACCCAAAACCAGGGCTGCTGAGGGTGTCCCTCACCTGTGCAGTGTGCACATGTGCATGCATATTGTAAAACAGAAAGTGCTACCAACTCACTCTATCCATGCTGATTAGCAACAAAATTTAAAATTTTATGGCACTGAGTGGTGTGATTTTTCCCTTGTGACTACACTACCCTTAAGTTCCCTTGTGATGCCTCTTCTGTTCTGCAGTTTCACTCAGTCCTACTCTTTCTTTGTCATTTCTATTTTCCATCTTCTTAGCCTTCTGTCTCTTCACAATAACTTCTGTCAATGAGATTTAGGGTCTGACACGCTTTCAGCCCTGTAATATGTGCTCCCTTTCCTGCAACAATTCAAACTGTCTTTTCAGGATTTTATTTTACTTTCAGCTTTCCTCAATGGAAAAAATCTTTTTTTGTGAACTATCAGAACATTTCCTACCTACATGTGTAAATAAGACTATGCTCTATCTTTAAAATCATTTATTGTACTTTTAGATATCATGTTAGCTTGTCCATGAACAATGGGTGTATATAAAACGAGGACTTTTCTAAGGCTCAGATTCATCAAAGAGCGTTGTTGAAATATGCACTGTTCTCAGAAATGCCTCTTTCTAACTCTTACTTCTTACGTAGTTTCAGTCCTTTTATTGTCAAATTTTACAGGACGCTTTAGCTTTCCTTTAATATAGTGGTTCCAATGAAAATCTGAGCACTGATAAGTATGAGCTTTCTTTTCTTATACTTCTTGCTTTCTTATCCTGATTCAGTTTTGTATTGTCATCTATTTAGCATTCATTTTTGTTTGGACCGCTTCTATGATGTGAGACATACCTGCAAGTTAGATTTTCCTTCTCCAACATAACAATTTAATTTCTCTGTTATGCAGACTGGTACCATTGTATTCTTTTTCTAAATCTAATCCAATGTAAATCTAATGTTCTTTCTTAGCTGTATGTTTCTTATATATTTTTACAGATTTCTGATATTCAGTATAGTCTTATCTGAAGTTAAAGATTTGTCAAAGCTCCCAAAACAGTGCATTTGTCTCAGCACTCTTAAATATGTACTAAATTAACCCACTTCTTGGATTGTGATGCTTGTTAAATTTCAGTAACATAGTGCGTAGTGCAGCTTGCTCTTTATAATTTATCTCTTGATCATTAAATTAATCCCATACCTTGCAATATTAAAATGAGAAAACCTGCCTTTTCCATTTCTCTTTTCAGCACTTTCCCTTGGCTTCACAAAGATACAGTTATCTTCCTTGAACCTTTTCAGTCATCTGCTGTATTCCTGCAGAGTTTCAGCCTCTTTAGATTTTAAATTCATGTTCCACATTGTCCAATTATTCCTCTTCTATTCCACTGTTTCTTAAGTCACTCTTCTTTTTCAACCTTTACTCCTGATGCCATGCTGTAATTATAGACAGTGACTGGAGAGAACTCTGTCTCCCAGATTATACTCTGAAGAATTTCTAATGTAATAAATCTATTTAATGCATCTGGGTCAAATATCAAGTGTTCCAAAACTACAAAAGATTCCTCCAGGATGTAGACCTGATTTAATAACCTGAGTTAACTTCTATAGTTTCCCCATAATCTTTTAAAATTACCTATATTGCTTACTAACAAAATCTAATGAATGTCTAATTCAATTACAGTAAATTGGTAGGAGCTGCTAACATGGACTCACTGTTTTCTTTTAATGTGATACCTGCAGGTGGTAGTACAGCTGCCTCCCTTCAATCCAATTCTGTTTAAACCTACCAGGAAAAGCCATCCAGTTCCATGGAGACTTTGTTTCAATCCCTTCCTCATCTGAGGATTTTCAGATTTTTCTTCCAATGCTGAGGTGGACGCTGACAAGATCAGCTCCATCATGTTGGCCTTAGCATCATGATAAGAGTTCAGTCTGGAGTTAGATAAGACTGCAAAATCGCACTCAGCTTTCTATGTAGACATACATTTTAGATGCTAATATATAATATATGCTGTTAACGCAGGACCAGCATGATATTGATAGTATTAGCAGATGAAGGTATGAATGTAAAGAAAATATTGTGAAGATTTTTGCAGCCCCACATGGTAAGAAGCTGCAGCTTAAATTTATCAGGTACCTTGCCTTCAGCTGGACTGGTTGTGCAAATATTTGCTGTTCACTGGAATGAGTTTATTTTGAAGACAGTAAGTCTTCAGAACACCTTTGCACTACCTGTTTGGGTGGTAGGATTTTTTAACTGTGTGCTTAAAAATAGCCTATTTATGCATTCTTAAATTCCATGCAGGGAATATATATCTATATATTTTTAAAGGAAGACGTGTGTAGGTTAACCAATTGTCATTTTTTTTAATTCAAAATTTTCAAACAAAAATAATTCACATGTAGTCAGATTGATGGTGCTGAAAGTACCAAAACATTTCATAATTCAGTCTAACAAGATGCAGACTGAAATTACGCTAAAATTAATAGATTACTAAACATTTCTATGCATGTACTTGTTTTATATTTTATCAACAGATGTTTATACAGATCTAGAGGGGAATTATATGCAATTAGATAATTTATTCTATGAGTGTATGAAAGATTTATACAATTAGGGACCCATCATAGTCATAGCACAGAAATTGCCAAATATTTTTTTTTAAAAAGTAGAAAATTATGGAAGTCAAGAAAGGCAACAATGACCTTTGAAAACTTTGAACTTTTGATTTATGTTTGCAAATTGTTTTTTGTTTTTTTTTCTGAAGAATATGTTTTCTGAAAATGTTGAAATATAAATGGAAGGAACACTAAAGTAAAAAGGCAGTTCTGTGATATAAAGAAAATCAAAATATATGGGTACTGTCTTTGTGATACGGGAAGAAGAAGAATATGTGAACAGAATAGAGTGAACTCTATTAGTCTGGGTAATTTTTCCCCAGTGAGCACATAGTGCATTTAAAATTAAATTTCTCTGAGGAAGTAGAAACCTTTCTGTAGGCAAGAATTTTAAATGTTACATGGAAGAACCAGAGAAATGTATAGATCTTTTCAATCTCCAAATTGAAAGGGACATTTTTATCCTTGATGTGACCCTGTATGAGAGAAGACATTAGGACTGTGTACATCAGTTTCTGAAGTTACAGTTCTTGGTTACATTTGACCAAATTATATCCCTCTGGAAAAATAAAATAAAATAATATACATATGTATATATCTATAGCATAGAATCACAGAATCACAGAATGGCTTGGATTGGAAGAGACCTCAAAGATCACCAAGTTCCAACACCCCTGCAGGGCAACCAACCTCCAGATATGGTACTAGACCAGGCTGCCCAGGTCCCTATCCAACCTGGTCTTGAACACCTCCAGGGATGGAGCATCCACAGCCTCTCTGAGCAGCCCATGTCAGCACCTCACCACACTCTCTTTTTGAAAAACTGGCATTCAGTCTAAGCCTTCCCTTCTTGAGTTTAAACTCATTCCCCCTTGTCCTATCACTGTCTACCCCTGAAAAAAGTTGACTCCACTTTTTCTTATAATCCCCTTTGAAATACTGGAAGGTTGCAATGAGGTCTCCTCGCAGCAGGTATATATATGTATATATATACACACAAGAAATAGTGCTGCAAGATTGCTTACTTATTTAGGAGTAGTTAGTAATTTTAGCAGTTCTTTCTTTTCTTCTGTGAAAGATTAGGAGATGTTCAGTACTCAAACTCTGTGGTCCTGCCATCATCAGTTTAATTAACTAGTTATCCTCTGCAGGTAAATTAGAATAATCTAATGCTGTGTTTTCTGTGTTTTCTTGCATTTCATCTAGTTTGCCTGGTTTGCATCCTGACATCTGTCTTTGAAAACGAGGAGACTGACTGTTAGAAAGGCATTCTTACTGCCTAGACTCTAACTATCCTGCCAAATAAGTCTTTGCTGCTGCTTTCTTTTGTACACATTTTCCTCATTCTGTTCTGTCTTAATGCTTGCCTCTTCCTTACTGAGGATTTCAAGGATCTTTTTTATCTGTTAGGAAATAGAGAAGAAAAAGACTCTTTCTTCTCAGTGTGGCAAAAAAGAGACAAAATTCTTACAAATTAATCTCCAGAATAGAAACAATTCCTGTCTGCTTCACTCTTCAACTCATGCTAATATCAGAAGTTCTGAAGCCTGAAGTATTATGTTCAGCATAAACTGGGCCTTTACCTTCAGGGAAAGTCACAGTTGATTGAAAACAACAGCATAATTTAAAATGCCAAAGTAAAGGCATTTTGTTTTCATTTTCAAATACACTTTTGAGGAAAATGAATTTGATTTAGAAAAATATATATTTTTAACTTATTACAGTTTATATGTTTGCAGTCAGTTAACTTTGCATGGACGAAATGCATTGTAATGTTTTCCTTCAGCTTTCTAAATTCAGTTTGAATGCTAAAAAATTATGTGCACTAGATTTTAAAATGTCAAATATAAAGTGGTTTCAAGTAAAAGCACAAAAACAATAGGGATAAACTAGATTTGCTTCTAACTTTGACAGCTGGAAAACAAAGTAGAGTGAATGTGAAATGTTTTTCAGAAGTAAGTAAAAGAAAACAAACCTCTACACTGGTTTAAAAGTAGTGTGCTACAGTTCACTAGCTCAGCTCCCAGTTTAAGACCTTTATATATATTTTCATCAATTTCTGCATTCTTCAAGATGAGTCTGATTTGTGGGAAGTTTCCATTTGTACTGTATGTAATAGATGAGGTGGTGAGAAGTGTCACTTCAAAAATGATGGATTAAAGGGTAGGGATTTGAAAGATATTAAATGGATCAGTAGAC
Source organism: Alectoris magna (assembly GCA_030625065.1). Taxonomy (NCBI): domain Eukaryota; kingdom Metazoa; phylum Chordata; class Aves; order Galliformes; family Phasianidae; genus Alectoris; species Alectoris magna. The sequence goes on along the minus strand of CM060560.1, from coordinate 161,348,668 downwards.
AAGTTTTTCTCTCCTTAATCAGCAATATTTACAGCAAAAACAAAGGGAGTTTTGTGGCAGTGGTGCAGAAGTTAGATGATGTCTCTGAAGCTATTCTCTAAGTCTATCCCTTTTAATTCCCTCTGTTAGCTGCAAGAAGTTCAGAGATTTTCCCTACTGTTTCCTTCTATTGGCAAATATGGGAGAATAACTCTTGATTTAAATAGACAGTAGATTTTTATTTAAAGAGATGACAAGTCTAATTGAAGTCTGATTGAAGTCTAATTAGACAATACCAGGCAAGAAAATTCTCCCCAGGGACAAGACGTAAATTAGAAGCAGTTGATGACTGAAGGTACTGTAAAGAGCTAGCTGTTGATTTTTTGTCCTGAAATCAATCTATGATTGGATTAATATCACAGTCATGTGGAGATACAGACTTTTATTCTATCATTCTTATTAGTGAGTAGCATTCTTTATATGTTATGATCTTGCTTTAATGATATTCAGAAAATTAAAACCATACATTGGCCAGTCAGATTACTTATGTTATCATTCATCAGCCTCTGCATCACAGAAGGGCAAAATAGTGTGGTTAGAATGAATATTTCTGAGTCGGAGGAAGGATGTAGTCAAAAAGTACGTATCTAATCTTTGTAGCTAGAAAATTTAAGCTGGGTAAAATTAATTCTCTCTCTCTTTTGCTGTGTGTGTGTGTGGTTCAAGGCTCAATGTTGATTTTAAACTGTTTAAGACTGGAATAGTTTACTAGTCAGTGCTACTGTCTTGTATTCATGAACCTGCCTCTGGCTGCTTTTTGTTGCCCCTGGCTGCCCTTTGTTGCCTCTCTTGGTTGTGATCTATGAGCTCAAAAGAGACTTGCAACATCTGGAAGCCAAAAAATATTTAGTATCTAATGGAAAAATAAAGGTGGTCTCTCAGCAAATAAAGCATTGCATTTAAGGCTAGGGGTAAATCCTACTGCATTTGGGAGCAAGATTTGCAGTTCAGTTTTGGAAAATTCCCACTGACAGTTAAGACCTATATTTTCAATACATAACAACTCCACTTTAAACTTTAAAAATAATGTCTTTTACACTGAGAACTCCTAGGTATAGTGAATTCGTAACTAATGTGCATTATAACTAATGAATTTTCATGTCACACAAATACAGGCAGACCTGGTTGAAGTTATAGGCAAAAGAGGGGCTACACCTCCACTTCTGGAGGTGGCAGTACAACCACACCTTATTTCTTAACCAATCCTGATGGGCCCCGGGAAATCAAGCATCTTGAAGATATTTCTATTTGGAGAGGAGCAGAGCTATTTGGAATAGCTGCAGAAGAACAGAGGAATGTCCCAGAAGCAATGCATTTTGCTCCTGCTACCCCCATCGCCCCTCTACATCATAAGAGCAGTTCATCATCCTTTGTATGAAATCTTTCCCCTTCCTTTTTATTTTCTACTCTGGGCTTAGGCAGTCCTTTATCCTTAGGGAAACACTACTGAGAATCTCTCAGGAGACTCAGATTAGAAAACGATGTTGCACAAAGAGTAACCCTCTATGAATAAAAACATAGAAATCTTCTTACCTACAGACATAGCTCAGCAACTCAAAAAAGCAGTTCACACATGGGAAGCAAAACATCCAGTTTTGAAATTTCTCATATATATGTATATATTATGTAGGAATTCAATAAAAGCTGCAACAAGTTACCCAATACTTTATGTGAAATTTGCCAAACTTCTGTGTTGTTTGGTGGCTGAATTTTGCTATAGCTCTCAATCAGCAGTCACAAAAAGTGGTAAACCATGGCATTTGGACCTAGAGATATAGTCTGGATAGAGGTGAATCCCATCCAAAAAGAAATACAGAACGTTTAATCAGAAATTAAATTCCCACAAGCTAGTTTAAAATCATGTTTGCTTAAGATGCTGTTACTGGCTTGAACTTATTGTAGCTATGTAACTGCATGGAGCACACTGCCAGAATGGATTAGTTTCAGAACAGAAGGGAACATTTCTTGGTAAAAAGAAAAAGCAATTTTATAACATACTGTCAAACAGTTAAAGTCAGATTGAATGTTGATTAATTGTCCAAATTTTTTTTTTCCCCTCCAGTAGGACTATTTTTTCATCGTTTTACAGTTGGCAGAAAGATGGAGGATCAGGATGCTGGATGGAGTGACTACAGATGTTGACAGGTTCACATTTCTTCACTGGCATGACAAAATCAATATGTTATTTCCCATTCTTAAATATGACCCAGAAAAGGCAATGTATTATGAAGAAACTTCCAGATTCAGAGGAAAGTAAATAGAACAACCCTACTATATTTCACTATCCATAATCTACTGGCATTTTAGGGAAAACCCACATAGCACCAGTGCACTGCCATAAGGATAGTTCTACTATTTCTGAATAATGCCGCAAAGTACTGGAAGCAATATAATGTGAGTCTTCATCTTGTCTAATTAACTGTGTGCGGAAGCTGGTTGTGTTTGCAACAGTATACTGTCAAACTGTCCGAAAACAGCGTGCCTGGTGTACCTAAACTATCTAATTCAGACACCCTTTAACACCTCCACGCCCACTGAAGATAGTAAGCACTATCAGAGCTAATTACTTTTGCATGGGTGAAGCTCCCTGTAAGCAGTTTGTGAAGCTACATCATTATCTTCCTTCAAATCCCTCATTAAAGTTATCCTTTGCCATGATGCCTACAAAAAACTTGTCTGTCGCTGGGTGTGCTGAGTTAATTACTCATCATGCTGATTCTGGGACTGTGCTGGGATAACTGCTTGTCATGTTGGCTCTGGTGTCCCAGTGGTTCCTTTTAGTCCCACTCTGCCTCTGTATCCTTCTCTTGGCTTTGGTTAGTAGACAAGGTCCATGAGACTGAGGATCACATTTTGGTTCGATGCCTACTGTTTAATTTACTGAATAAAACTCAAACAAGGAAATACTTGTGAATTTAGTGAAAAAGCGGAGGTGAATATAAGAAAATTCACATATTAGAGAAGATGTTTTAGAAAACTCAGTATGTTTAGTTAACTGAGAAGATGACTGAGAGACAATATGAATGTGGTAAGTAAAGTCCCTTCAAGGAACATACAAAAGAGATTTGTAAATCTAGTACAGAAAGCTAGAAGCAAGAAATAGCTAGTATTTAAAAGATAAACAAGCTAATATTGTGAATAAGCTACAGATTTTTTAACCATGCAGGCAGTTACCAACAGAACATAATGATGGAGAAATGCAAAGCATCTGTCTCTTTGTATCAGAATAGGAATTTTGCATGGAACTGGGTAACATAGTTATGGATCAAGCACTACTATGCTCCACTGGAATACAGCAGTTGCTAATGTGTAGGTCAGTCAGAAGTTCTCCTCTAGTTCTAGCTTTCGAGTCTGTGAAATGTGGTTAACGATGCTGCGAGGACTTCAGAGATGTAAGGTCAACTGAAATGGCTTGTGTGATCTATGTGTGGAAAAGCAAATGATATGTCTATCTGCAGTTTTTGTTACCTACTTAAAGTTGCTAGAGTTTCCTTTCTGATTTCATGTGAAATATTCGCAGCAATATAGTCAACGTAGCTCCAAAAAAGAAAGATTAATTCAAGAAACAATCTTGTTGGCTTCCTAGGGGAAAATGTACAAGTCTATATACTCAGTGTTGCTCTAAATTATCTATAGCATCCACTAGCAGAGAAGAAAAAGATTTGCAAAGTGCAAATGAACCTGAAAGAAAAGACTGAGAAGAGTGGCCAAACACTGAATTCTAACAGTTTATGGGCTTGTAGAACAGTTTGTACCAGTCTCCTTGAGTAGATTTTTAAATTTTTTTTTTAATGTTTAAACAAACTGAAAGTAGAAACCAGCCCATTGCTCTTGATGCAATTGTGCATCATCAACCAGCATTGTGCTGGTTTATTGCTTTGGACAGTCAGTGCTACAGGTATGGTAAAAGCCAAATTTATGCGCAGAGGACATCATACCATGCTAACCATCTTCTCCTGGTTAGTCTGGCATGCGTGAAAGTTCACATTTCATCACTGAACTATCTAACAAAGCAGTGTCCTTACCAGTGGTGCACATTTACACTGGAAGTTAAGAATTAAAGGATGTACAAAGGTAATGAGAAAATGGTTAATCCGGCTTACACACTGGATTCTCCAGAGACTTCTATATGCAGCAGTGATGTTGCAGGTGGATAATTCACACATTTCTTCCTTGGAGCTTCTAGTAAAAGCCAAAATTGAAAAGCCATGCCTTAACAGAAAAAAATAAAAATTAGAAAAAAAATCATTGTGAAATGTATTTGGTTTTACTGAAGAGTCAAACCCATTGTTTACATTCTTGAAAGAAGCTTATTCAACTATAAACCAATTGCAACAAAATTAAACAATGCACTCAGTGAAAAACTCTGATACAGTACTGCGTTACGGTGATCCTGATAATCTTTCTTTACCTATCCTTTATAGTGGAAGAAGAAAGAAAATACATCTAGGTCAACAGTACTCAATGCATTTATTTATTTATTATTGCTGTGTACGTGATGTTTTCTCAATGAACTACAGCCATGAACAATAACTTAAGAACAAAGCTGTGGGACGGAGACTAAAAAAAATAAGACTATGACAAAGTGAAGTTTATCTCGATTTAGCTACTGGACTACAAATTTCAAGTTCATTTTCTCTAAGTTATATCAGATCTGAATTTCACTTAGCAAGGCAAAGCTCTCCTCATTTCTGTTTTCAAACTGGCTAATATGCAGTAATTGCTACTGATACATGCTTAGCCACCAAAAATCTATGTAACTTGATTGAGGCTTTAGTAGAACTGTAGAAAATGATAAAAATATTGGGCAAGTTTAGGGAAATTAATTGTAAAAAAGTAATGTATTACAGATAATAAAGTACAATGGGACTCTCAGTATGTAGAAGTTACTTTTAAAAATAATTTATAACTTCTTGCTGTTCGACCAGAAGGCATAGTAATTTCCCTATAAACATACTGATCAATATTTAGCTAAAGCACCAAACACAGTTTTATCAAATTTTATAGGACTATAAAATGAGTTTGAATAAAAAGTTGAGAAATAAAAATAGTAAACAAGAACTGTCACAGTAATTACTTACAGACTGAAGACTATTTCCTTCCATACTCACCAGATTAATAAAATACATTTTCACATGGAATACAGAGTAGAGTTTGTACTGATTCATCTACTGTTATTTTTATTGTCATGATGATTAAGGCTTTTGGAATCGGCAGACCTGCTTGAAATAATATGAAATGGTTATAGGCCCCTAAGTATTGCTTTCCTGGAAAATGTTTACCTAAGACCTTGGCTGATTAATCTGCCCACAGATCTCCCTGTAGCCCTCTGCTTCTAGCCCTGCTGAGGACTCTTTTTGTGCATGGACTGAGAACTGTCCCGTACTTGGGAGTAGTCCAAGTCTGCTTACAGTGTTCCCACCAGAGAGGAAAAGAGAGACACTCACTCACTCTAGAAAAAATACAGCTTCTCAAACCAGCGCATATTTAAGGCAATCTGTTGCTCTGGAAAACCAAAGCTTCTCATTTTCTATAGGAGCTGGGAACTTACTATGAAAGATTCACCACAAAGTAGAAGCTATAGACATTTCCTCTCTAGATTTTCCTGCTATAGGCTTTACTAGTTTGTGAACAAAATCTTTCACATGAAAATGTATTTTTCAACTTCTTTCAGCAGTTTTGCCCATGCCCCCAAGTATTTAAGGTTATAGGAAATATTCAAAATCTTGTCTAGCACTGTGTGTGACTTTACACGCTTTTGTACTTATAACTGCACGTAGCTTTAATTCTCTTTTTTTGAACAGATTCTTGCAAAGAAACTTCTCCACTCTTTTTAATGCACTCCAGGCTACTGCTGGCCTTCTTGACCACAAGGGCACACTGCTGGCTCATGGCCAATCTGCTGTCCGACAGAACATCCAGCTCCTTCTCCATGGAGCTCCTCTCCAGCAGGTCATCCCCTAACCTGTACTAATGCATGCAAGTGCCTTCAAGGCACACTATTTGATATTTAGAAAAGAATTTGAGAATTATTCATTTGCCTTTTGGAGTTTTAAGCATTAGACATTTGAAAACTCAGAATGTACTGACCTAAGAAGCACACCATACTTTAAGGACGGATAGGTAATACAGGACAAATCACAGACTCAGACTAAGACTGACAAAGGAGAAAGCACTGGCTTAAAAAACATGCAATGTGGTGTTGATAAAGCAATTGCTGAATTATTGATTCGTCTTCAGTTGTTACTTCAAAACCAAATCTTTTAAGTAGAATGGGGTCAAATTCTAATCCTTCTTCCCCCACATCTGAGTAATTCCCACTGAAATCATCTTTTCCTATATCTGGCAGAATTTGACACTTTCTTTTCAAGTGAAGCTGGGAATCCTGCTTCACTGGAGGCAGGGTTTCCTATTTAGAAAATAGGAATCTTTATCTTCCTTTCAACCAGTAATAGCTAGAGATAGCTCTCCCTGATGTACTAGAGCACAGCATGAAATCCATTACCTGGGTTAATATTGCTATTTTTAAGCCTACTAGCATTTCAGCAGCAAAGTCTACACCATCCCGACTTGGGAGATGTTTTTATTCTACTCTCACTCTATGCAAAAATATAAAAAATAAACATTTTCTTTTTATCTAGGAATACTGCCCTCCCTCTCCCCAGTTTTTAATACTGTATATATGTAATCTATACATGAATAAAATCACTTGACATACTGGCATATAACCACTTTTTCTTTCTTTCTTTCTTTCTTTCCTTCTTTCTTTCTTTCTTTCTTTCTTTCTTTCTTTCTTTCTTTCTTTCTTTCTTTCTTTCTTTCTTTCTTTCTTTCTTTCTTTCTTTCTTCCTTTCTTCCTTTCTTTCTTCCTTTCTTTCTTCCTTTCTTTCTTCCTTTCTTTCTTCCTTTCTTTCTTCCTTTCTTTCTTCCTTTCTTTCTTCCTTTCTTTCTTTCTTCCTTTCTATCTTTTTCTGTTTTTTTTTTCTTTTTCCTTTACTCCTTTCCCTTTCCATTTCCATCTCCCTCTCCCCCTTCCTCTCCTTTCCATTTCCTTTTCCTTTCCTTTCCTTTCCTTTCCTTTCCTTTCCTTTCCTTTCCTTTCCTTTCCTTTCCTTTCCTTTCCTTTCCTTTCCTTTTCCATTTCACTTCCCTTTCCATCTTCTGTCATTTGAATCATCCCAAAACTTCAGAATAATTTCAAATCTACTAGTCATGACTCAAATTAGTATTTCTATCTTCATTTATTTGGGTATGTGCTCCATTTGTGTTTTTAACCAATTGTGATTTTGTGTAGATAATAATTCAGTATTAAGGACTGACACCAATTATATTTCTGCTGTAGTGCTTGACCAGCACCAATTGCACCACTGTTAATATCTTCACAGTATGAAGAAACAAAAGAACCAGCAACTAAAATATGAAAATATGAAATATGAAAATATGCCTGCAAAACAAAGTGAGTTAAAAATTAGTCATTCATTCATAAGAAGTGCAGAACTAATGGGAACCATTTAAAAATGGACATGAGAATGAAAAGCACGTGAGCAAACATGCCACATAAAGTATCTGCCTGTCTGCAAAGGAAATTCAAGCAGTGCTGGAAGGCAGAGTGTTTTGTAAAACAAATAGCATGAGCCAAATTATAGATATTTGCTAGCATTTCTTGACAAGAAGTAATAAAAAGAATGACTCTTCCTTGGGATTTTGTGATTTAAAGCATGCATATATCTGGTCTTAAGACTGCTGCTGTGATCACCTGTGAAGCTGTATTTGTGATGGGAAACCTCACCACATCATCCCATTACGCAAGTATGGATTTAAAGAAGGAGGTGACAGAGACAATAAAACCAAACTTTACTTCAAGGGTGAAACCACCTGTACTGGTTCCTAGCTGGAAACTAGTCCTAATGAGTTAGGTTTTGTATACAAATATCGTTAGATTTCATTGCAGCCTCTGAGGTACTACTCAAAATTAAAGCAAAATTAAAAATGGAAAAATGAGCTGTAGAGATTAAGTTGTGGTATGCTCATTTCGTAAGTGACTGCAAACATGTGAAATGCTTAAAATGAAATGTACCAAATGGTACATTTAGAAATGACTGACCTCGATAAACAGTGTCACAAATAGTATTGGTAAAAATGATTGCTAACACACTTTTTTCCAGGGCCTTAGGTGCTACAAAAATCAGTTAAGAAAGTTCTTCTCCTCTCACCAAAAACTGGTTTAATACTTTTTCTTCTTCTTGTAGCTGAGATTTTTATAGCTCATACTCTACAGATTTTTCCATTTACAGTATCTGCAGGAAAAGGACAGCTAAATCAACAAACTGCTTTTCACAGTTATTGTTCCTTCCTATTTAATTTACGTAGTGGTATTCACACTTGTAATTTCCAGAACTACAAGATGAAAGAAATTGCAGTCATACAATGAATGTTTGAGCTGGACATTAGTAAGTGGTAGTATTATGTTAATATATCTTTGACATCTCTCAGTGTTACTGCAATCACAAAGACAAATGCTAGCTTTTCCTCCAGTAATAAGCCAATCATAGCTCTTTGACTTAGTAATGAAAATACCATGCAACAGGAAAATTGCTAACATTTTCCATAAAAATGAATGTAAATGAGAAAACCTGATGCCATCTATCACTGGCTTTTTAGAATAAATTGTTCTACTCAATGTATTTTTAATGTGGTCCTACAAAACTTAAAACATCCAAACATTTCTTTATTATTTTTATCTGTATATTGCTTGATGTATATTAGGGATGTAGTGTGTTGTTCGTTGGAAATTCAGCTTCTGAGAAACAAGTCCCTCTAGAGCTCAGCTTACAAGGTTCATTGTAATGGTGTTGATTCATAACATTCCTCCTGTTAATGTCATTGTATATAGCAAGGCATTGAATTCACCGAATGACATTCCTAGGTGGGAAATCATGCCACCAGTCCTATGGGGAATTTGGAGTACACCGTGCTTGGAAACCAAAGTAGCTGCTGAAACCACTGATTGGAACTAGAGCACAGTATAATTTTGTTCAGAGCATGGACATAATGCGGAGGATTTCTTAAAGGTAGAGCTGGGAAAATTGTGGGGTTATTTAGTTTTTATATTCATCCTTCCCCACCCCTTTTTTTAAAAAAATCAGATATTGAACAACAATCTTCTTTTGTTTGCTTTTGGTTGAACTAAATTTAAATTCCTTTGTTGTTGTTGTTTGGTGTTTTTTTGTTTTGTTTGTTTTTTTAAGGATGATCTAGCAAATCAATAAACAAAAGTGACAAAATTACTTGGTAAAGTGCTGGGGGATAAAAATGAATACAGTAGTGGTTTTTCTTCTGATTACTCAGAAAACAATCTAAGCAGCACAATTCGTGAACTACAAGAAGACACTTGAATGTACATTTATCTTCTTGAAAAACCCTCCAAAGCAGAGTTTGGATGTGTTCCCAAAAGGGCATCTCAATGCTTTTCTAAGCATCACAACCTTGGAAGAATGTTAGAAAAATGAGGGAAAGACCACAGATATACTCCAAATTCTTTTCAGGGGTCAGATATTGATACCAATGCCAACTATATAAAAATTATTCTTCTGAAGTCATTAAGTAATTTAAGGACAAGTCTCTGGACCGAGAACTTCATTTAACCTTAAAAGTCACTGTGGTCTTCTGAATGTTTTAATGGAACTTCATTTCCACTGTCCTAACTCCATCCACAGTAATCATCAAGGATCCCTTACTGATAATGCCGATAGTTTGAGCTCATGCTTGGGTACTTCTTTAAGGCCCTCAGTATTACCTAGCAAGATGAGAAATATTTTCATGAGGAAAGTTTATCTTCATGTTAAGTAAACTGACATCTTCCTACTGTTGTACCATTCCATCCCATCTTTCTGTAGCTCATTTTCTGCCTATGTCATCTCTCTAAGACTTTCATAGATAAAACTCAAGTCTCTTTCCCTGGCAACTGAGGAGCAGCTCACCTCACAAATTACACTTTTTAATTTTAATTTAAATTTTATTTTTTACTAAATGTGGTTAAGATGAAATTCAAAAATAAGATTTCACAGAGAATCTTGTGAATAAAGAAAGATTAAATTAGAAACAAGAATACTCGACAATGTAAACACAGTGTCTGCAGGAATTCACTATGGCTCAACAGACACTGTTATGTGAAGTCATCTCTGACAAGAGGGAAACAAGGCACCTGAATCAGTAGTCCACTCTTGAGGTGAATCAGTACAAGTGTGTCAAGAACACATTCATACAATTCCAGTTTAAAACACTTTAATACTTCCATGGCACTCACGCCAGTTACTGGGGTTGTTGTTAAGGCAATGTACAAATGCAGTTTCTATCTCACTGTCTCAACTCATAGAATTGATGTAATAAACAGATAACTTTATAATTTCACATATATCTGGATGAAAAGAGTGTAGAATGGTGAAAAGAAGGAGCAGTCTTTAATCTTATTTCCTCACTTCTGCACTGACATCAGAAAAAGAAAGAAACAGAATGATCTTGGTAATTGAACTGCAGAAAGTATTGTTCACATTATATTTTAGTGACAGACAAGAGGGCGTTGAAAGAAGCTTAACTACCAGGATGATAAATGGCTTTCAAAAACATACCCTTAAAAAATAAGAAAAATAGACAGAGAAAATGTAAAAGGAAAGCTGTGGGTGTGGAAATATTTCCTTTAAAATTCATTTAATAAACACATTCCCTGTAGCTGCTTGCTACACTTAGTTCCACTTCCTGTTCTATTTCTAAAACTCAAACTCGGCAGAAGGCTGAAGGGAAGAGAACCATTTATAAATTAGTGTATGTCTCCAAATGATTAATGTAGCAGTCATGTTCTTTTTCATCAGTTCAAAACCACTTGCACATCCATAGAAATTGGGCATAAGGTGTGCTGAAGCATATTTAAATCATTTCTTCTACTACTTTTCTATAAAATAATCATTCCTTCTCTGACTTTTGCATTGCTTAAATGCAAAAGGAGACAATTTCGACACTATCTTTACACCCTGATACAAATGTCTCATATAAACTTCACTCAAAAAGATATTTTAAGATACTTATTTATTTTATTTTAACAAAGCTCAAAGACAGTATTTATGAAAATGTATTATTTTCTACATTTTTGCCTGACTAGCCCTGACTAACTAACTGAATGTGACCCATCCAATAATCAAAGGAGCTAGAAATGGGAAAAACTTTGCTAGATCATACAGCTCATCTCTAAAAGCAAGAATATCTCCCATATCACAGATCATAATCTGCTTTTTGGATGCTGCATAAAGATGAAGTTAACTTTCTCGCCTCTCCCATTTGATGCTACCATCCACAAGCTCATCTCCTCTGTAGTATTACTCATTAGAGGAAAATCTGTGACTCTTCAGCCAGCCTCTGTTCAGTCAGATTATGTTCATTTTGACTACTGTAAATGGTTTATTTTTCAAAAATTTGGGCTGATATTACTCCCCATAACTCTTTGCTTTCACACCTGCTGCAAGAACTGAGCTCCGCCAGAGATAAGGACTGCCAGTATGGGTGTGATTTAATGAATCTAGGTTGTGTTACTTGTTACAGTTAATGGAGCACTCCAGCTACCTCTTGTTATTCTGGAGTATAGGGACAACAACCACAGAAATCCAGAACAGTAAGATTAAAGTACATCTAGTCTGACATCCTGCTCAAAGCAGGATAACATAAAACATGCTGCTCAGAAGTGTTTCCAGTCTGTATTTAAATGTCTGCAAGGATGGAGCAGTCTTCCCAAGTTCTCTGGGAAATGTGTTTGAACTGGTTTTATCAGTATTCCATATCATGACATCAGTTGGCAAGCTGTTTAGTGCTGGAATACAGTACTAGGAAACTACAAGCTCCCAGTAGTCTCGACTATTTGCACCTCCTTGGCCCTAGCTCCTGGCAGTCTAGACTACTTTCATGTGGGTTCCAGCTCTCCGGGAGGAAGATATGTTGAGAAGAGATGATAGACTACAATTCCCAGAAATCCCCAGTACTTCCTGTGTGATTTCTGATTCCAGGTGACAGGAGAGAACTCTCATCTTTTCCTGGCAGTGCAGCTAGCAGTGTGGTTGTAAATACCTTCTCCCCAATTTGTTTGATTTGTTACCTGTAATGCCATTTTATATCACATTATCTTACATTCTTTTACCATTTGTAGTTAACTAGTTATCTCTCTTGATCCCATTCAGGTTGTCTCCATTTCTTTCCCCTGAAATTGGGAGAGGGGAGAAGAAGGCCCCCTCCACTCTTCTTAATACCAGCCAAACCACGACACCGTTCAAGTGTCTGACCACAGATAGAGTGAAAAAAATGCTTGTGTTCAGGAGGAAACTCTCGTGCTCCAGTTTGTGTCCATTGCATCTTGTCCTGTTACTGAGCAGCACCAAGAACAGTCTGCCTCCATCTTCTTTGCTCCCGCAACATCAGATATGTCTTTTGTCACAAGTACCCAGCTCCATTTAGCAGTAAGGCCACATTTTCCCTGGTCTCCCTTTTGCAGTGGAAGATGAGAGGCTTAAAACCAACAATGGTTTAAGTATAATGTATTCTAGGTAGGAGGCTTGGTTGAACTTTAATTAAGCTTAGGATTTTGTCATCCTAGTGCTAACAGAAACAGAGCTGTATCATGTATTGCTGAATTTGAGGTTCACCACAGAAGTATGCATAAAATAGATCAGAATATAAAATGGTATAACAGATGAAAAGAATGAATGTTCTATTGAGGTTTCTTTTTCAGCATTTCTCAGTGAGGATATTTAAAACCTTTGTCATTGCACTATGAGTGCTAGTTCCACAACAACTACTTTTAAGTACAAAGAGTGTAAAATAGGAAATAGTTCTTAGCCAAACAGAAAATAGTTCTTAGTCAATAATATTTCTTTTTTGAATTAACTTTCTTCTATTAATTCCTTTAAATGCAACAATGAACTACCTTAATTCTCTATTATTTTCTTTTTTTTATAATAACTGCTGCTTTTAGTAAAGACATTTTGGGGAAGAATTTTTATCCCAGTATTTTGAACAAAACAAAAAATCCAACAAAATGTGAGGATAAATGTATGTACAGATAGAAGATACATTAAAGTATAAATGTAGTCCCTACACAAACATATATTCACTGCCTAATAGGCACATTGGATCTCCCAGTGTAAAACTAGAATTTAGTTTTCAATTATACTTTCAATTTTATGTAACAGTTGCTTATTTTTGTGCATATTTTTATACTATAACTGCTGGAGATGGATACTTTGGATAAGTTTGACAGTAATCACCAAAGCCAAATCAGTAAATTACACCTGTTTACACTAGCAGAAATTTCAACCCTCACACTGCCAAGTCTTTAATCAAATGGAAAGGCTGACCCTCAGCACTTCTTAGCTCTGATTACTTTGGTAACTGTATCTGAACAGGGAGTGACAAAAGCAGATTTCTGGCAAATCTATGTAGAAAATGTAATATTAGAAAAAACAGTAGTTTTTAATTTGTCTTCAGTGTTTCCATTGTAATATGGCTAGGTGGGAATCATTTTAAATTAGTTTTTAGATTATCTAATAAGATTACTTGAAACATTTTTGACACAAAAGAATCAAGCATAAAACTCACCTCATTAAAAATTATAGCTGCAGAGTGATGCTAGGTAATGCAAAAGGCTCTGAACAAAATTACATGAACACTGCAAAGCAGTTTGTGAACACATCAGTCACTTCAATTTTCATGCTCTATTCCTATTGACTTCTTCTGAACATTTAGATAAATGGATTTCTGCCTTTATGCAAATATTTCTGCAATGTCTGACTTTTATTTGGTCCTCCTACTAGCAGTGCTAAAAAGGATGACCGTACACACAAAGGAGTATTCATTTTTTTTTTTTTTTTTTGCTATTCATTATTCTCTTGTCTGAGAAATGCCAGTCATTGCAGCTGTCAGTAACTGAGTTCATGTAATGTGAGTCAGGAACTAATCAGGCATTGTGAAGGAGTAAACAAAACAAATGACTGATAAACCATATATCCATAGCTTAAATACCTTTGTCTAGTCTTCCCATTTTTCTCTTTTGTTTGGGTTGTTTCTTTGCTTGTCTGTACAGCCTTTACAATCTCAAAACATTAGTGTTACTGTGCAAATATTCCCAAATGGATGAGATCTTTTCACAGACAAAAATATTTGCAAGGTAATTCGACAATCTTTCTCTTATATATGAGGTTTTAACTTCTTATATGTGCCATATGTGAATCATAAGAATTAATTTAGGCATGGAGACTCATGCAGAAGTTAGTAAATGGTTATGAGAGAAAGAGGTTATGGATAGGAAGCATGAAAAATTGAAAAAGAGAAGTGGAATTAAAATCTATTATTTCTCTTATTCCTTGGAAGAATGAATTGCAGCAATTCTAATGGTTAGATCAGCAGCATTTAGAGAAGCAAAATGAGAATTGGATCCACATGGCTGCTATGATAACACTCAGCATACTGAATAATTACAGAGACACTGGTAGCATGTTGAGCTTCCCAGTGAATGTAATTAATGTGGTCAGGGCCTCATTTACTCAGTGAAGCACACCGAAGCCTGAATATGGAACAGGAGCTCCTATTTCTGCAGGGTTCTAATGCAAAATCTGTGGTGATTGCACAGCCACTCTAGAATAGACAAGAAAAATGGGAGAAGAAGAATTACATTGCAAAATCTGAGTTTAGGCAAAACACTTTCAGAATTCTTGTTCCATGAAAGTGGAAGGTTTAATGCTTATAATCAAGGCATATGCTTCTTCTTCACCTAAAAACTACACTGGTTTATCTTAGTTGTAGTTTGCAGCAGTCTTAAGTAGCAACATCATGTGAATCATGGCAATGTTTAAATTGTGATGAAGTACTCAAACCTAGTCAGTTAATCACAATTATTTTTCATGCCACATCAAAGGTACGTTTCCTTCTATTTGTGGTTTGTATGAGGATCTGCTCATAAATGAGGCCCAATTCATTTCTATTGGAGAACTGAACTCATCTGAGTTCTGAATTCTTTATCCCATCATTTTGCAGGAGAACTCCACGTCCCCAGGCATGTTTTTTTCTGTGTTCTCTGGGGTTTTCCTTTCCTCACAGCCCACCTCTGGTGGATCCCTGCTGGCACTTGCCATCCCCTCCTGCAGCTCTGGGCTTGGGAACCTCTTGTCAATGGTTGTAACAGACTTCGATTACAATTAGATTAAATAAAACAGAGTTTATTTGATAAGAGTAATGGAAAATGGAGAGAAAATCAAAGTAAGTGAATGTAAGCAAAATAAATCATAACTAACATCTAGGCAGCCAAGATAGTTAGACTAAACTTCAAAAATTGCAAGATATTGATTGAGCAGGACTGAAAGTTTTATGTCTCTGTTATGTTTACATGGCTATTTTCAATAGTCATTTAAGTCTAGCAACTCGGAAGTCCTCTCAACAGAGCTGTACAAAGTTCTTTTCATACTTTTTTTTCTCTTCTGATGGTCATTTTTTCCCGCTTTTTCCTCCCTTTCAGTAATCCTGATCCAATATCTTTATTCTCTTGTCTTCTAATGCTCACTTAGAACACCACAGACTTCAGGTCAAAGCTGATAGTGTCTGTTAATAATTATTTGGCTCATTTTCAGAGTCCATGTCCAGCAGTGCAAAGGGAACTTGTGATGTGAGATGATATGTTCCCTTCCCCAGTGCTACAGTAGGTGTTTTGGTGGTAGATCAGCATCAACACGTCAGAACAAAGCGCAGGGAAAACCACCTGGGGAGAGATTTTCAAGTCTTAGAATCATAGAATTATAGAATCAGAGAATAATTTGAGTAGGAAGGGACCTTTAAAAGTAATTTAGTTCGACTCCTCTGCAATCAACAGGGACACCTACATTTAAATCAGGTTGCTTAAAGCCCTGTACAGCTTGATCTTGAGTGTCTTCAGGTATGGGACATCCCAAATGTCTCTGGACAATTTGTTGCAGTGCTTCACTATCCTTATCATAAAAAATGTTTTTCTTATACCCAGTCTAAACCTCCCCACTTTTAGTTTGAAATCATTTCCTCTTGTCCTAGCAGAACAAACTATGCTAAAGAGTCTGTCCCTTATTTTCTTCCAGCCACTCTCAGGTTTTCTCAGAGACTTTGCTTCTCCAGCTCTCTCAGACTATCCTTGTAGTTGAGGTGTTCCATTCATTGGATCACTTTTGTGGCCCTCCTCTGAACACACTCAAACAGCCCCACATCTCTCTTGTACTGAGGATTCCACAACTGGATGCAGTACTCCATGTAACGTCTCACCAGTACAGACTAGAGGCGCAGGATCACCTCCCTCAATGTACTGGCTACCCACAGATGGGCATTCTACATCCTAGTCCTCATACCCGCTGTACAGAGGCACCTGGGGGTGGCAATGACTGGGAAAAGACGGTTTTCACTTGCAGTCTTGAATATGGACTTGACTCCATCTATTCCATTCCTTCAGCCTACCAGTGAGAGGACATAAAATGCCTTGGATTTTGTGTTTTCTCTTGAGGTTAATCCCACTCAGCAACGACAGAGCATGGCTCCTCTGTTCCTTCTCTTTTTTGGACCTCTTGACACCTTTTGACCTATTTCATCATGTAGCTTTGCCAGCAGGCTAAACAGGCTGTCCACCTGCTCACATCTCATGGAGCTGTTCTTGCCCCTGCCGTATGATGCCAGTGAAAGACTGCACTCTGTAGCCAGAGATGCATGTTTGCTTGGGAATTCCATCTGGGTTTCTGCATTCTTTCTGATGAGTGCTAATGCCCACTCTCTCCATCAGGTGACGATGACTAGGGTCTAAATTTTTGGAGGTTTATAATCCTGATCTTAGAGGATGATGATCCTCTGCTTAGCAGGTGATAATCAGCTCTTGAACTTACCTATGTAGCCAGCTGAAATAGGAATTAAAACTTTGGAAGTGAATAAATTTGGTTTCAATTTTATTTCTGCCAGTGCTCTTCTGCTTGGCCCTTGGCTGACGGCATGGAGCAAGACCTGTGTAGCACACGAGTTTACTTGCCAGACTCCAGCATCCTCAGTTTCTTTTTGTCCAGGATGCTATACAGGGTTTTTCTTTTACAATTATCAGAGCTCTCAGGTTGGTTTTAGCTGACCCAGTGAAGATAAAGCATGGCTTACAAATCCTACTGTTAAGGAATATACTCTCTCATCACTCTATTACCTGTCACTGAGACTGGGAAATGACAAAAATGATGTAAAAACCCTTCATTACGTGCTAGATAGAAAAATATATGGAGGATTTGCTGGCATCTGATGCTATATGGGTTTTAAAGTATATTTTAAAATGCTATCTTCTTATTCTAAAAAAATAGGATTAAAAGTTTTGTTCATCAGTTATGTTTTCTTCCTGGAAGTAATGAGAAGATTTGGATAATAGGCACCAGACAACATCGCCCAATGAGAGGTAATTAAAAAAATGTACTCAAGATGAATGTATAAAACTTTGTTTACTATCAATTAATTCAAGGAGAACAGACCACAATTAAAATTATATTTTTATACGCCACTTATCTTCTATGCGATTATCTCTTGGTTATTTGGTTCAGCTAATCCTGGTGTACCATTTGTTACCAATAAGCTTCACAGCAGTTTTTCAATTAAGAAAAATAATCACTTCTGTTTCTTAATTTTAAATGTTATCTCTCAAAAAATATCTCATTTATCTTACTCAGAACTAATGTGTCACGCAGTTCTGGATTCAGAGAAATATAGATTCTGAGACTGTTGCCATTTCCTATTTGAATGCTGAGTTCAGAGAACTCAGAGTGAGTAGCAGTATTTAGAGTGAAGTTGCTATCATAGTCCTCCCCACAGATATGCACACACACGTATATGTATGTCTATATTTAATAAACAAGAAACTACTTACTTCTCACTACAAACTGTTAAGTTTAGGTATATGTGTTAGATTATATTCACAATCTTATTCTCATCAGATATTCTTCTTTTTCCTGGCCAAGACACTAGTATCATTTGCTGATATTCAGTTGAAAAACAAGCAGATAATCTAATCTGGAATAAATTGGGAAGAATGTAAATTAGGTAAAAATAGCACATCAGGATTTAAATTCATTCTGGCATATTACTGGTGTTGAAAGTTTAGGCTGTGTCATCAATGAGGTTTTTAACCTGTTTTTTTTTTTTTTTTCTTTTCTTTTTTCTTTTTTTTTTTTTCTTTTAAAGGAAGGAGTAGTGTATTTTTCATAAGAGAAGAGGCTGACTAGTACATAAGGGATGTGGTAATGAATGTGAAAGTAGCTACGGAGACAGATACCTATGATTTTGGGGTTGAGTATCTATATGCAGTATTTTCAAATATTACAATGCATCTCATTTCCGTTTATGTTAGATATCTAATAGGAGCTGTATGGCAAAACATAGTTAAAGTTTTGATCCCACACCTACCAAGCCGTGATGCTATTTGGTGCATCTTGATGTTGAACACTTAACTGCTTGGCTCAGGAGGCTGTCCATATTTGTCTGACATGTTGACTTTGCCTTCAGACTGCTTCTGTGCCTCTGTCTCAGGCTGAGACTCATTATCCCCTAACGTGGACAATGCCTTGGCCCTCATGTGTGAGGCAGAGAGAAGCCCCTCCGCCTCTGGAGCGGGTGTGGGAATCCAAGGGAAACAGGAGAAATCATCATTCCTGATCTATCTGTGCATTGAAATGAGACCACTGCCAGGGTATGGATGCACAAGTCTTAACTCAAACTGCTTGTTGGGTTTTCATTAGACAAATACCAGCTTCAAGTCAGACAACAAGCCTGTTTAGTGTCTGTTTGGACTGTTTAAAACATGTGAATACTCTATTAGCACAGCAGTTCTGAGTCATTAATGACTTAGTGTACTTAAAGGCTGATGGGAAGGTGATAATTCAAGAAGGTCATTAACACACTGGAAAAAAGGCCAACACTGTGTGAAACATATTATCATTCCACACTTTTTACACGATAGAGATTGCATTTAAATATATATATATCCTCACAGTATATTTGCTGCTCTCTTATTTTTTTTCCTCTATTTTATTAGTTAATAGTAGAATTAATAGACTAACTGAGAAGCTTTTTTTAATAGCCAATATATTGCATTCAGCTGCATGTAGTGTGAACACATATTCTTTACTTGTCTTCTTTTTTTTTTTTTTTCTTCTTTTTCTTTTTTTTTCCCCAGCACGAAAACTAATATTTCTTCACATCTGGGATTTATCATTATGAAACCTTTTTAAAATAAATAATAGAGCAAATCCTGCTTCTATGTTGCTATAAAAATGCAGTAACTTTACTGAATTCAGGAGCTGCATTGGTGTAATATGTGAAAGAAAATTATGACTTCAGGATTCGTAGTGTTCTGGCCAGAAATCCTGAGCTCAGCCACTTCAGCTGTACCAATTTATAGCACTTGAGGATGTGACTCTGTATTTAATCAGCCACATTACTCCAGGGAATAAGTAAAAGCAAAATGTCAGCCAACAAGTATAAAGGTAACTAACTACCTCCAATTCATATGGTTCTCTGAAGAACTCTAAACCAGGGAAGGTTCCAGGGTTACTTACTGCAGCAGTATAGTGTAGAAATACCCCAGTTGCTAAATGAGTGAGCTGGAAAAATGCTGCAGTGGCTTAATTTAGCTTTACGGTGTGTGTGGAACAAACAACTCTGACAATTGTTGTGGACATTGTTTTCTCAGACACCTGCCATGACAGCAGGATACACCAAGATTTGACAATGAAGTGGTTGAAAACTGATGCTTTATGGTGCTCAGTTTCTTCTTCTGATCTTATCCCATGTCATTAAACCATTACAGATAAGGAAATAGAGAACAAAGCCAGTTTTAAACAGTTTGGAAGTCAAAGAATATTGGCCACATTCTGACTTAGATGTTAAAATAAGTGATTTTTAATGAACTCTAAATGCTATTTTTAATTTGCATCTTTTAATTACACAGTGAAGTTTCTCTGTGGTGTCGTGACGGGGGGGAGGAGAGTCTGAAAGCTATCTTTTTGTTTTGTTTGAAGTGCTGTGATTGCTCCTCATGCTGAGTAGAGGCCCATCAGAAACAGCCAGGCCCGAAGAGACAACTGTGATCATTTCCTCTGGCTGTATGCGTAACACAGTCTGCCTTCAACTCATTACAATGGAAATAGGGACACACTTCATCTGACTACCTTTTACTTTCATCTGGAGATGTCCCTTTCTTTGTTTCATCTAAAGGCTGCGATGATCAAATTTCTATCATCTCATTCATAGAAATACACACTCACCAAATAGCTGAGGCCAGAAGCGACCTCTGGAGATTGCCTAGTCCACATCGTTGCTAAAGGGGGGTAATCTAGAGCAAGAAGTCCATGTCCAGCTGGGTTTTGTGTGTCTGCAAAACATATTCAGTGGAAAATGGAGGTTCCATAAGCTGTTTTAGTGCTGACCATCATTACTGTAAAAACGTTATTATCCACTGGGATACCTGGAGCCTTTTCTGCAAAGCTTCTTTTCAGCTGGTGTACCCCAGCTTGTCCCTGTGGTAATTCCTCCTCAGAGGCAGGACTCTTCTTTTGCTGAAATTCCTGCTAGCCTCTCTCTCCTGCCCTCTGAGGTCCCTCTAAATGGCAGCACAGTCATGAGTACTTAATGCTAACTGGACTTCGTTTGATGCAATGTAACATAAAGTAGCTTTGCCTGATCACTACTTACCATATGTCTCCTCAAGTGTTGCTACTTGGGAACTTAAGTAAGAGAATTTCATAGTTGTTTATTTCTTTTGTAGATCACTGGAGAAAATACCATGCCACACAGAGACAAGTTTCTGGAAAGACAGACGAGAAAACTTTAAGATGTGTGAAAATCAGTACAGGTGGGTGATTCTTTCTGTCCTTTCCTCTCAAATTCTGTTTGGGAAGGAGGGTAGTTTTAAATTCTGGATGGTCAAAGGTGTAGAACTGTAAAATTATGGCTGTTTTGTGGCGTTTGTTTGTTTGTTTGGTTGGTTTTTGGTTTTGTTTCTTTTTTTTTTTTTTTTGCCTCCAGCTTATCTCTCCAGCAGTGAGAGATAAAGATGAACCAACTATTGCATATTTTCAAAGATCTGATTGTTCAGTTCTAGCAAACTGTGTAGCATTAGCATGCTGGATGGGCAACTCGAACTCCAACATTGTTCTGGTGCTGTTTTTAAGTAGATTTATCTCAGTTACTAGGTGATCTGGTTATAACACTTAAATAATTTCATTTTCCTTTATTGCTTTTGTCAACTTCTTTTCTCATTAGCTCTCAATATTTCATGCTGCCTTTTCCTCCCTGAGGCAATTCTGCCTCATCCATGGACAGCATATGGAAATGGGCAGAAAGAACTGACACATGGTATAGGGCAGTTTTTACTGTAGGTGCAAATAATAATTTTTTTTCCAGGGTGTACTTGGTAGTGATGCCAAATTAGGTTCTCCTCTTAACATTTAGAAACCTTTATTTGGGTGCTAAAATACTACAGTAGACTTTTTTCCTTACATTTAAGATCAAAGCACAGTATATAAAGTTCAGAAAGAGTGCTCAAGGTCACTTCACTTGATGTGTGAATTGTTCTTATATTTTCTTTAACTGTGCAGAACTATAAAATGTACTGCTTAAAATAGACAAAGCCTTCTGAGATTTCCTTAAAACCTCACTTAATAAAGGTTTCTTTAATGCAGGGAGTTCGCCCCACATAAAGCTACTTGCAATATGTGACCAATTTTCTATTTACTTCCAAAATATCTTATAGGTATGTTTGTTGGATTATTTACATGTGCATGTGTATTTATATTTAAGTATTTCTATAAATACAACTTAATTGATTTCTCGGACTTCATGCAAAGTATTTAAACTGTTGTTTTTTTTTGTTGGTGCTGGTCATCAAAGAAAATATAAATTAATGCTAGTAGACCCCATAGTCGTTAATGCTAATAGACCACAAAGGGCGTTGCATGTCACAGAATCACAGACCAGTTGGTTGAGGTTGGCAGGGCCCTCTGGGTCCATCTAGTTTAACCCCTGTTCAAACAGGGACACTCAGAGCAGGATGTCCAGACCCACATCTAGGTGGCTTCTGAAGATTTCCTGGGAAGAGATCCCACCGTCTCTGGGCAGCCTATGCCAATGCTCTGTCACTGCACAGCACAAAAGTACTTTCTGATGTTCAGAGGGAACTTCCTATGCTTCAGTTTGCACCCATTCAGTGGGGAAGAGCTGCTGCAATAACACCACAGCAGCAGAGTCTGGGGCAGAACTAGCACAGGTGCCAGAAATAGGCCAGACCAATTCCATACTGCATGACACCATGTGGAATGCCATAAGGTGTTGAGGAGTTGGCTAGGGTCTGGCCACTGCTGGGGGCATTGCTTAGTGTCTGTTGGCTGGTGGTGAGAAATTGCATTACTGTTGGGCTGCCAGTTGTATTGTTAGGTGAGTATCAATTAGTGGGAGATTAGTAATTGCATTGTGGAAATAATATATATATATATATATATATATATATATATTTCTCATTGCATTTTTTCTGCTTTACTATTCTGTCTCAGTGTTTTGTTTTGTTTGTTTGTTTGTTGTTTTTTCCCCCTCAACCCGCGAGTTCTATTTTGTTTCTAATTCTTTCTCTCCTTCTACTTTGGAAGGCATGAGCAAACAGTGATGTGGTACTGAGCTCTGAGCTCCTGCTGTTTTAAATCACAATCTTTGTGTTAAAGTATCTTAATTTAAAATTCAGTAGGAGAGTGGAATAAATCTATCAGCTTTCTATGTTTCCATACTACGCTTTACAACACCATTAACCAAGATACAAGATGATGACTTTGTGAAGGCACCTGAAATCTAAGATCAAGGAATGATCTTTTCTTCCATATGATGACCCTAACCAGTACACAGCACTCATATCCATCTTTTCTTCTTTCACAAACTTTTTTGAGTTGCAAAATGTTGACATAATTGCTAGTACTGTAATAAAAGGGTCTGCCCCAAATCCGGTTTACAGTTTAGGGACTAAGGTACTCTTCAGAAACTTACAGTTCATCCTTTTCTGAGATGAAAACATAATATATAAAGCGTGTTAGGATATGGGAGGGGTATGTTCTCTTCCATCTTTCCTTTTTGAAAGGAAAAGAGCAAGCTCTGCTCAGATCATTATGAAGAAGGGCAGAGAAGCCTAGTCAAAAAAGAAGGCTGAAGCAAGCAAAACCTTTCAGCCCAGGATAAGGTCACTTACAGGCAGAATGTTTTATGTACTCAAGTGTATACTCTTTTGAATCATCAACCACAAAGGTAAAATTTCTTGGATGCTGTTCTTGAATACATAATTCTTTACTGAAAACCTAGATGTTCAACAAACGCCTTAGGACTGCATGCAAGATTTCAGCCTTCTTTTTTTTTTTTTTTTTTTTTTTTGATCCTATCAAATGTTTATACTGTAGGAAATTCAATCTAAAATGCTTGCAGGTATTGTCAAGAGAAACTTATTATCTTGACTTAATTTTTAAGACTAGTCTTCATTTTGCTCATATAGCATCTTTCCATGCTTAATTTGAAACTAAGAAATTATCTGTTTTCTTGTGAAGAGAATCATATGCTGTTTTCAACAACATCTTGCAGAAAAAAATACATGTAAGTGTTCTCGGTGACAAAGTAGCAATCAAATTAAAAATATACTACCAATTCAATCACATGCTAGAATATATTTTTTATTTCTAAATCATATAATACAGAGACTACATAGAAGTAACACAAAGTAGTATAAAATGTAGCAAATTCTCTGTTTTTCTAATCTTGTCAACTCACTATAGGCTATACATCATTTTGATTATGATATTCATAGCTTTGAGCCAAATGGGCAGTACATTTTAAAGACAGACAGTTCCCCATCTAATTCACTGGTCAGTTTACTGATTCAAAGGCAAACAATGTCAGACTCTTTCTATCAAATAAATCTTCACAGTGTCTGCACTGATTCTATATACAGGTACGGTGGTTTGTC
Organism: Alectoris magna; assembly: GCA_030625065.1. Classification (NCBI taxonomy): domain Eukaryota; kingdom Metazoa; phylum Chordata; class Aves; order Galliformes; family Phasianidae; genus Alectoris; species Alectoris magna. The sequence continues at coordinate 161,324,571 of CM060560.1, read as the reverse complement.
CTGGTGGTGGTGTTTTTTGCTTTTTTTCTACTGTAGTTATATAGGCAGCTGGTTAGTATAACTCTTTTAATAATATATTCTGAACATTTTGGGTTTCAGAAATTTAAGTGAGAGGGACATTATGCATTGTATAAGACTGGGTTCCACACAGCACGAGTGACAAAGGAAATGAAACACAGATTTAGAGCCAATGTACTTGAAGCCAATTAGTGAGCCCCAAATTCTTGGTGCTATCAAAGCTCTGCTGTCAGCTTCAGAGTGACTGAAGAGTCACCAAAAGAGAGTCTTAATACTGATTAAAAGGGAGTACAAGTAGGGTGCCTCTGCGGGAATCTGCTACAGTAGTAACTTTTGAAGAGAGATGGTTCACTTCTTTAGGGATTTTTTCTTGAATTAGGAGGTAAGATAAGATAGATCTACAGATCCCGTGGTACCACTCAGGTGAATTTCAAGTGGAAATGCACTTTTTGCATTATTTGTGATGTGGGTGCACGCACTGTGAAATCACCTACTAATATGGTCCTGAGCTGAGTAATGCTGGGTGTCCCCATAACATCTTTTTCATGCCCAGACTCACTGACACTACCAGCAATTTGCACCATGCAAACTCTTGTATGAGGCACAGTCTGTGTAGTTGTTATTCTGTATTCACCTCTGAGCAGTAAGGCTCCCATAAGTTACACAAGGCTGAACCCCAGTGATGTACACAGTGTTATGCTTTAAAAACAAGGTGTGTTGAGCATTTACTAGTGCAGACATATGGTACTGGAGTGGCTGCTTGCCATATGGGGATGTGCAGAACTCTCTTCTCTGCTTACCATGTAAAGCCAAGAACACATCTGTATGGTCTTGTCTGCGGTGGGCACTGTCACTTCTGTTTCTTTACACTTTTTTGAGCACCACTAGCTTCTGTGTTTATTTTTCAGTTAGATAGAGTATTAGAAGTTCATTGGAAATTTTCCAATTTCTAATTATTCATGTTAATTGGAAGAAATTTAGATTTGTCTTAGGTGGCATTTTCTTACCATGGGTAGTAGCTTTGTTTTTCTACAAAAGTTAAAAAAAAAAATCTAGCACAAGACACAAACAAGTCTCTGAGCTGTGACTACCTCCTGCTTATAATTATCAACAAAATTGATAAAATTACAGATTCTTTACTTCCAGCAGTGTTACTAAAGAGATAACAGTTTTTAAAGAATGTAAAGATCGTTGACATTCAGAGAAGAAAAAAAAAAAACAGTGAAGACACCAAAATTTGACATCTCTGTGACACATTCTAAAGCAAAAATAATTTTAAGGCTCTTCGTATTGTTGTGATGAGAATTTTCGTAAACAAACAATGCTTAAAATAGTTTTCCAGAATCATTTTAAAGTGGCTCAGGAGGTCTTTGGTAACCTCTTCTGTACTTTCTGAGTGAAAATAGAATTTTTTTTCTAAATAGACACTGTTTTCTCTGTCTTTATTGATTTGCAAAACTCTTAGAATTCTTACTTGGCTACATGTCTACTGTACTTTAAACATTGCTGATACATTTGTTACTTTGAACATCTTTTCCTTCTTATAATTAAACTAATTGGACAATAAATCAATGTCACCTGTAGCCTGGAATGGCAGCTGACATTAATGAAGGAGGTTGTTCAAAGTCCAGGGTTTGTAGGGAGGGAGGAAAAGTCTATTCTGCAGATGGAAAGCCAATTAAAACTGTGGAGTTAGGGTGGTATGGATTGGAATAGAAATGAATGTTGTGTAAAATATCAGTTCCTGGCTGTGTTTTGAAATGTACAATGCCACCTGTAGCCTAGGAATCACAGGAAAAAAAATTACATACTTTGTTGTTTCATACAACACTGTAATTAGTTGTTGAGTCCCTCAATATTTGCTAGATTTGAGAGAAATAGTCCCTCTGGTCGAAATATTACCAGTAGAGTAAAGGCTTAAGAGATGAAGTGATTGTAGATCTGTGTTTCAACAGCTCCACTGCTGTGAGATGTTCTGTTTTTGGCAGTGAACATTATCAGGATGTAATAACTGCTATTCTAGTTAATAAAACCTAAGTAAATCATATATGGCATATAAAGGACAAGCTGCAGGGGCCAATTTACCTCTGTTGGTGAAAATTACATCTCCTCTGCCAGTAGGGTGCCATCCTTTAGGAGCAGGGGGTGAAGAATTCATTGCTAGCGAATGGAAAACACCAACTGTTTTCATCTATTACCTCAGTGAGGATTTACAGGATGGCAACAAAATCTGAGATTTGGGACATACAGTCCAACCTTGCTCCACTGATTTTTCAATGAAACACTTCATGTGTCTGTATTTTTAGTCTATATTGTCTTATTCATACACAAACAGTCTCAAATTCTTTAAGCACCTACATCTTTGTCACCACTTTAAAAACAATACTCAATTTCATCTTACTTGTTTTCCTTGTCCTTTGCCTTCATCCACTTACTGGTGCATGTTTACCTTAACAGGATAAAAAAGAGAGATTTTTTATCTATTAGTGTCTTCATATGAACATCTCTGTCAGTCCAAAGAAAGGGTTAATTTCCTATTTCTGCAGAGAACAGACCAGAGTCTTCAACACGCTGAGCTGCAGAAACTCTGTATTCTGAAATCCAAGTGCGTTTGTGATATTTAATTTGCTGTCTATGCTAGATCATGAAGAAGGGGCCTGCGTAACCCAGATTTGCAGTGAGACCCTGAGCTTGTCTGAGAATTTGTTCTAGTACCTAAAGTGTCTGTTAGGTGAAGAGTTCAGATGAGTGAAAAATGAAATGTAAAAATGAAAGACAGAAGACCATGCAGCTAAAAATGTAAATTAATATAATATCCTTTGTTAGCCTGAAGTAAATTTAAATTAAGAAGGATTAGTAAAATACATCAAATTAGGGCACAGTGAAAATGAAGTGGGCTGTCCCAGTTCAACAATGAGCAGAGCTTCCCAGTGTTATGAAAGATGGATTCTTTTCCTTCTTGGAAATCCCTGTTATAAATAGCACTGAGCCATTAGGCACAAAATGCATAATTACCATACCCTATATACTCATGAGTTGCTTCCTCTGCAGGTGAAAACTGACAGATTCCTCCCAGCTTTGGAGCCATTTTGCCAGTTTACATTTTCTGACAGTACAACTACTACAATTCCCCATGAGTGAGATTTAGAATCCAGGCAAAGTCTTGGATATCATTTAAGTTGCTGTTAAATTATAAGGGGCAGGGAGGAAAGATACTACAGAAATGGAAGCTTACATAAAAGGGTGGTGGGAGCTGGATGCATATTTATGATGAGACTGAACAGAGCAGAATACATCAGCATTATGGGACTCAGGGGCATATCTTTGTATCTAGGGTGAAGTGTTAATCCTAGAAGCCTCCTCATTGCATCCCAGACAAATCTTGGGTTGCCCGGTTCTCTCCCATTTGTAAAGATCTCTCTGCAAGTTTAAAAAGATAAAAACATGAGTGGCAAAACACAGTAGCGCTGTCACCATAAGGTAAGGTTTATCTGAACTTGCACTGTGCATCAGAAAAGAGAGTTCATGTTTTTGATCCAGTCCTTTGCATTGAGGGAATGCCAGAAAAGCATTTGTATTGATGCAAAAGAATACTAATTTAAGTAAATTCTGCGTAGTTGTTGAAAATTACATGGACTTCTGTTTAGGCTAAGTTAAGTATTGCAGATTCTCTGCAAGTTTAGTTATTTTATTATCCATCCCTTTTCCAGAGCTTTATAAATATTGTGCAAGCCATTTACACACCAGTATAAATTTTCATCTTGAAAGCCAATCACTTGTTTGTAAATGTTTAGTTTTGTCTTAGCCAGTTTTGATCCTTGACGGTACTGTACTGCTTGATTCACTTAATAATATCCTTTGAGAGAATTTATCAAAAGATTTTAGAACACCCTACTCAAATGTATTGTTTCCCTTTCATTCTTTCTTTATGTCATTGCCACAGTCCAAAATGCTAAAAAGCAGTGAAGCATGAGTCTTTCTTCTTCCTCGTGGAAGCCGTTGTAGTTATCTTTATAATTTTACTCCTCTAGGTATTTCTTAAGTATATCTTTCTTTATCATTTCACACAGTTTTCACTTTGGAACTGAAACTAGATTATGAAAATAGAAAATGCCAAAGATAACTCTTGTAGCCATATTGTAGCTGGACAAAATATTTGCTGAATTCTATGTATTGCATAGAGTGGTTAACTGAGAGATTATTTATTCTTGCCAGCAGCTTATCTATTTCATTCTTAAATTTCTTCAAAACTCTTAATTTAAGATTTTCCAGTCCTAGTGACTACTCAGCATTTAATTTGCTAATTTGTTCCAGCAACTCCTCTTTTGATACTCAATTTCAGGCAGTTCTTTCTATCTGTGAGAGTGCAGGAGGACTGCCATTTGCACATTCTCATATATGCAGTGACAAAAACTTAAATAACTGAGGGAGTGACAGGCAGGACAGAGGTTTTCTCCTGTTCTTTTTGTAGCTGGTTTGATTTTACTTTGCAATGGTGAATGCCACTTTTTAAATCTGTGCTTGGAAAACAATATATAAGCCCCACGCCCCTCTCCCCCCCGCTTTTTTTTCCATTATTATACTAGTTTCCCCCCACCCCCCATTTTAAAATCATTTTGTATTTATGGGAGAGCAATATATTTTTTAGGGAAATAACATAACAGCTTCCATCAGTTTATTCATGCAAAGGACAGAATTTGGCATGAATAATGGAGATGGATACTTTTAGAGAGGACTGTTAACACCTTAAAGTTGCATTCCCAGTCTGCTTCAGTTAGTTATGTACTTTGTAGGTCTTCACTGAATACTGTTAAAATATTACAATGTTATATCAAGCCCAAATGACAAGATATGCAGAAGTACCAATTCTTGGAAACAAATGGTAGCATTTAATCAGTGTTTGCACTAGCAGTAGCAAATGCTTATGATTTGTTAAGGGTTTTCTACCTGAATGTATTTCCATTATTATAATTTGATGCACAAGAGTTAGAGCCCAGATAATTACAAGTGAAGAGCAAGGGATAAAATATAAAATGTGACATTGCCCATGACAAGAAGATATTAACTAAAAATAAAGCATATATTATATTTTGAAATTTAATTTTGAAAGAAAGCTAACAAACTGAGTCATCCTCACTATATTTACGTATGGCTTTTCAGATATATCAATTTTATAGGTAAGATCAGAATACACACAATTTAAGTTTACCTTGTGTTAAACCAGCAGAATGTTCTGGATTGTCATTGATGGTCCATTGCAAGAGGATGCTTTAGAACAAATAAGAAATTAAAAAGGAAGAAAGAGTTATCTTTGGTTTCTCTTTAGAAATATGGTTGAATATGTTATTTTCCTACTCTGTCTCAGACATTAGGGTTCTGCATTGACAGGCATCAAAGACATCATACGCAAAAGGAGAACAGTGAGGTCTTTAGCCTAGAAATCTCTCAGTTTGTCAGAATGCCCAGTCTATTTTTTGATCAAAAAAGTTATAGACATCAATCTGCAACAACCCTTGGAGGTTCTTTTTAGAACCTCTTTCAAGTCCACTGTGGTTTGAAGCACAACTGTAACATCAGGACTACAATAGTCTCTTGTTAATGAAATCTTCCAAATAATGGGGCAGCCATCCAGCAGAGTATACTGATTTATGTATTTAGTAAAGTTTTCTGCTCCAAATCATGTACTGTTATTATTAGGCAATTGTGCTCCTGTGAATAAATGAAGGTGGTTTTGTGTGTGTGTGTGTGTCTGTGTGCGCGCATTACAGCAACCTCAAAGACATCCTAATGCAAGGTCATGTTTTCAACATCCTCATCAGTTCCTCTATCTTCCCATCCCCTGAGCTCATTATTTTTCTTTAAATAATCTGCTCGTGGTATAGACTTGGTGGGATTAAAATTCAGACATAATATAAAAATATAAAGAAATACATGATTAAAAAAAGAGGATTGTAAAGAGAAATATGGAGAATTAACTGTGGCTGATGTCTTTTTTTTTTTTTTTTTTCCCTAATAAGGAACTGTGTATTCCTTCACTGTCAAGTACATTTACAATCACATTCTTTTAAAGATGCTACTGGGTTCTTTGTTGAAGTCAATAGACATATGTATGCTTTCCCACTTAAATCTTTTCAGGAGGTGGCCTGTAATTTGTCCGAATTGCAAGGTGGAAACTTTACATGAATATCTCTGACTGGAAAACTGTGATGCAAGAGTCAAAAGCGTCACTTTGGGATAGACCATAACCCTGAAACAATGCAGAAGAAACAAAAGTTCCTTTTCTTGTGTCACTTCTCATTCTGGGAGGAACTGAAAGTAAATATTTAAGTTGAAAACTCTACTAAGCCCTATTAAACTACTTTTTTTCTTCTAAAGTACTAGTTACACAGCTGGACTCTTGCTGTCCAGCATCAGCAAGTAGGGCAGAGTGATGCTATAAAATCCGTATTGTGAAATTGTTATTGTTTGAGGACCTGATATTCACATTAATTTCACGGGTTAGCTTCATACTAGGTTTAGTCCAGCCCCATGTATTTGAGTGCCCATTTGAAGCTGGATTATATTATATGTACTACAGAAGAGCATCTTCTGGCTTAGTTTTGATCAAAAGAGACCTATTCTGTGTGCTCATTGCCCACATATTGATTTGTGAGAATTGGCATTGACTGATCCACCCCAATGAGCAGTCCTGATTCAAACTAAATGGTTGATGCAGAACAAGGAATTACAGTACTGCAACATACTCTACACAAAGGGAATTGGTACCTTAAGCAGGAGCTTAACTTCATTATGTTTCCAGTTCTGCCAGAATTTGTGTGAAAAAGACTTTTGGGCCAAAAAAAAAAAAAAAGTAGATTGTCCAGAGAGGCTGTCTGGAGAAGGGTCCTTGAGCATCATACCCTAAACATGCTGAAGATGGAAGAGTTAGAAGCATTTCAAGACTAGCGGGTGTGAAGAGTGGTTGCTGTAAGAGCCAGATCTGCAACTTTCTCCAGTGAGAGCTGGATGAGAGCTACCACGCTGGGAAGTCTGCTGCTTTGAATAAAATCTCTTTGAATAAAATTTCACATGTTTCTCAGATGTTTACTCTTCACAGAAAACTTTTTTTTTTTTTTTTTTTTTTTTTTAAATTATTTTGTGGTATTGCATAAAAACCAGTATCAGCATAAAGGGCATTATTATTTTTTTTTTTTCTCAGAGAAATTCCCATGATTTTCATGTCCCAGCTTAATATCTCAAAAGCACTTAGCTAGAAAATTAAACAGAAAAAGGATTATGAAAGATTAGTCAGACATATACACAGAGCTGGTATCAGTATAGAGCTTTTGTTTTTATTATGTGCCATGACTAGGTGATGAAAGACAAAACATTTTCATAGAGCTCTCCCTGTACACTGAGGAAAACTGCAATCAATATTTTCCTATCTGTCATTATAAGAAAACAAATCATTCAAAAAAATGTAATTAGCCTGTATTTATTGGGTGATAATGAATACCGCATCCAATATCTTAACTCCTTTGAATGTTACAGTTATGCTGTGAGAAAAAAATGAGACAGGAAACAGGTTTCAGTGCTGCACTGTCAAAATAGGTCACTGAGATTCTAAATAGTTTATGAAGAAGTTGTTGACAGCTAAAAATAATCTCCATATAACATAGAATTATCAAATCATTAAAAAGTCTCCAAATATAAGAGTATACTCCAGCAAATTATGAAGGGTATTGATGATTAATTAGTTATAAGTCCAATAAGCAGAGATTTGAAGGAAAATGTTAGTGGAATTAACAAAGAATGAAAATACAAATGTAGGTGATGTGAATATACACTGGATCTTAGAAATGAGATGATTCAAGGAAGGGTCTATATTTTTTAAATGAATCAATCTTTTGCATATACAGCCTACGTTTATATATTATAAGTTATGATCAAGGGAAGTAATTGATCCCATGATTCAATAGGATTCCAACACAATGTGACAGGTTTGTTGATATGATGAGTATCCCAGTATCCTGGTCAATGCTGAATTATGCAGAAGTGTAATTAGATCTCAGGCTTAAAGCCTGAAGCCCAGCTCTGATTATTTTGGATCATAAGAAAAGCTGTGTGGCAGCAAGTTAACTTTAGATTTGCCCACTTAAGAGGGCTTTTAACTTTATTTTGCAGCATCTTTTGCAGAACATCTATGGAGCTTGTGTCATTGAAATCCAGATGGTGATTCTGATGCTCCTGTTTCTTTCTACTTGGTCTCTTTCATGGGTTGAGAAGGAAGTCCTTGAGAAACAGTGTATGTGAGGACAGATTTTTAAAATTAATATTAGACAAAATATGTCCTGGTGCTATCACAAAGATAGAGCATCTCGATTATCTGGTGTATGAATAGGGTGCTTCACATTTTCACACATGTTGCCGGATGTCTAATCTTTTCAATGAAGTACCTAATACAGAAGTAGCAAGCACTATGGTCTTATTACATCTGCTACTATAAGAGTTAGAATTTGATTCTAACACTATTAATAATGTGTTTACTACTGTTACAATAGTAGCCAATACAAACTGAATCTGACCTGGTTTTACAGGATGGAGAAGAACCTTTGTTCTAGCACTTGGTTTCCTGTGTTCATTGAATCCTAAAAAACCCTCAAGGTATTTTTCTGGTTAATATTTTCCATGCTTGGTCACATTTGCTTGGATGAAGAAACATTTAGGAAAAAGCTATAAAACTATTTTGGGAGAAAGCAAATCCATATATTGAGGGAGAATCCAAAGCAAATGTTTACTTCAGTATTGGCTATACCTCACAATCTGCAGTTTTCCCAGCTCTCTGTGGGGAGGGCTAATTCTGCTAATTCTGCTTTCAGATTTTGGGTAATATTCCTATTCTTGTTGAATTTTACCTAAATCTTCCAACAAGACAGTAAAATATGCACATTAGATTAATTTAAAATACCATTTACACACTCACAGCAGCAGCCATTCCTAATATTTTGAGCATATGTCACGATGCTGTTGGTAATAGTTAATATTTAAATAGTAATGTGGAAAAAGTTTAAGAAGAGATGACTTTCTCTGGAGGCAGGAAGTACAGAAACTGTTGCCATACTGTGTGTTCTACTGCATGGTGTTATTATCCCATTGTTGTAAAAAATAGCTGCAACTGGTGAGACCTTTTGGGCTAACTGCACTCCCAAAGGAGGAACAGAAGTAATTAGGCTCTCCCTGCTCCCTAGGAAACCACAGGCAATCTTCAGTGGCTGGTGTGGTGTGACTTGACTTTATCCTCAGTGCACCACAGGATTTAATAGGTCCAAATGAACTGTAAATGATAGTAGTAGGCAACAACTGATACTCCCTTTATCAATGTAATCACCACTGTGTGTGAAAATCTATATTAGGAACCAGATCATGAATGGCCAGCTCAGCTGTCCAGAATCAGCACAGAAAAAGAAGGAAAGAATGACTTCAAGTAGTTGTGTTTTCTCCAGATTTAGGATTCATCTATATTCTTATGTGGCATAAGAATAAGAGTTACGCATTCAATGAAATTCAGAAACACAACTTGATTTTTTTTTACAATGACTCATTTCAGCAAGCTTTTCAGCTAGAATCTGCGGAATAAATGACATCTATGCGCACATAATGACTTTTTCTTATGAATATTCCATTTAAAAAAAATAAATGTAAGCTTGCCAATGGGCATTACAGGGATAATAGAATGAATTTTTATTAACTGCTCACTGTGAATATGTCTGCCATAGTGATCATAGTCATATTTTCTCGTAAGGCATTATGTAGTTGATTCATCCACAGATATAATGTAATCTCAGCAAATCATTTATGGATGAAGTCAGGAAGTTTTTCTGATTAGAGCTTTCATACTGTAACAAAGTAATTATGAAGATATGTCAGAATTGTACCCTAGATCCCTTTGTGAGGGCCATAATGCTCATGTACCTCATCTTAAGACAGAAAACATCAAAACTTGTTTGTGGTATGTACAAAGAGGTAATGTTAAATAATTTTTAAATCTTGAAGCAATAAGAACTCAGAAATTAATTTCAGACAACCACACTGTTGTCTGGCTATTCTCCCTCGATCCTATTGCTGGTCACTAGCACCCATCCCTCTGCCCCCTTCCTTAGGAAATCATAGGCTGCAACAAGTTATCTCCTCAACCTCCTCTTCTCTGGGCAGAACAAGCTAAGGGACTTTAGCCACTCCTCATATGTCTTCCTCTCTAGATCCTTTACCACCTTTGTAGCCCTCCTTTGGACACTCTCTAATGATTTTATGCAGAACTTAAGGCAACAATCTTAATTTGCTAAATCAGATGAATTGGTCTCCTCACATTCCCTCTAATATATCTTGGAAAACCAGGAGAGACAATACGATGCTGCTGCTGCACCAGGAAAAACAAAACAAAACGAAAACACACAAAAATTCAACATTAGGCAAGAGGTCCACTCTTCTGACTAATTTAGATGCCTAATTTTTATTCCTGTTTTGTCATTTTCCAGTGCTGGTATTCTAGAAGTGTTTTCTCCAGAAGAGGTAACAACACAATACTTCCTAATTGTGTTAGATATTGCTTTAATTAGGTCAGGTAAGCTTGCATGTGTATATGTAAAGAGTTATATTCCAGATTTGAGGGAACCATTAGCACAGACAATGAAGAGATATTGGGAAACACAGCAGCTGTTGGTTTTTTTTTTGAGTGACGTAAGGGGTGCTGAATCTTGGAGCATTAAGCCTTGCCTTGAAGTTCACGAGAGATAGTTAAGCCGAATCTGTTGCTAGGAAAGTTGATGTAGGACTATTATCTAACAGTAGAAATAGAGAGCAATTCTCTTAGCAGTCCAGGGATGAGAAAGTAAGTGGATTACTGGGAGCAGAATATAGATCCCATTTTCTCTTGATTTTTTTTTTTTTTTTTAACTGTCTAATATGTTGGAAAGTAACTGAGAAAATATTTGCCTTGAGGAACATAGGTGTGTGTGGCAGAGCAAAATGCCAGCACATTCTAGACCTGCAAAACTATCTATCAGAAATTTTAATTATTGATGATGTCACAATTCTTCAGACAGTCAAAGCACACACCTCTACTTTCGCAGCCTTTTTTATCCATGCTTCTTGCATGCAGTATTCTGTATGTTCGCAAAGGTTTATTTCTAACTCAGAATGTCTCCTGTTCTATATTTCTATAGTATAATTGAGTCCAGATCATCCAACCCTAACAGTTTTAAAAAAGCAAGCAAAGTGCATGGCTACCAGCAGGTCTACTGAAAACTCATTTGCAAGGGAATGAGCTGTCTTCAGATATTTTGCATTGAATCAGTTACACTGAAATAGAAGTTCAGATCATAGATCTAGCTGTAATAATATTTTTCATAAAATCTAGTTATATAATGAACATGTATGATGCCTTCTGGATATCTGAAACTTTGATCATGTATCATAAGTATTAAGTTAAAATATTCACACAAAGACAACAAAGGAAATAATGCAGCAGCGCATTATAAAAGTTCCTTGCTTTGATGTTTTGAAATTTCTTTTACTGCTTATTTTAAACGCCTTAAAATACCTTATATCATCTTACAAGCATTTTCATTTTGAGACTTATTTTAATGTGAAGACACTTTGCAAAATCCTCCAGTATAGCAAAATACAGATAAACTCATTCCTCTGCAAATATTGAGATTTCCTTCTGCATATACTTTTCTCACTCTGAGACAAAGCAGCTCCAGATTTCTTTATGCAAATATATGAGAATTCACACCTACCACTGATCGCAAAAAATGATGTCTTTAATTAATAGAACTCAGTAAACTCTGTAAGGAAGGAACACATCAGCAGTGAAAATAAACTTCCATCCTTTCAAGCTGTAATGAGGTGCAAAATTATTCATTTAATCTCTAAGTATTTATTTTTCTTTTCTTCAGTTTAGAGAAAACTTGGCCTTCTTTTAAAAATAATACAACCAAATATTTTCGTATCATTCTGCAACAAGGCACAAAAACTATCGACATTAAAACTGTCATAAGAAAATAAACACAACAGGGAATAATGATGTATATACCATGTAAAATAGCTACCACTCAATATCTGTTTTTTATTATGTGCATTGTTCTTATATGTGCATTATCATTTTAAGGAACTTGCTCAATACAAAGTGTAAAATTCCTCTAATCTTTAAAAGGAATTTCTCCTGTTTAAGAACTTACATTTGCTTACTAAAGAACTTACATTTTACTGAAAAGATCTTTTGAGAACAATTCCTGTTGAGACAGTCAGCACAGTGCACCTCTCTAGAAGTAGCAGCACTTCAATATCTAAAGGAGGGATATAAAAAAGAAGTAGATGGACCCTTTAGCAGAGTCTACTGTGACAGGACAAGGAAAAATGGTTTAAAACTAAAAGAGAGGAGATTTAGATTGAATGTAAGGAAGAGGATTTGTACAATAAGGGTGATAATACACTGGAACAAGTTGCCCAGAGGGGTGGCGGATGCCTTGTCCCTGGACATATTCAAGAACAGGCTGTGGGGGCTTTGAGCAACCTGATCTAGCTGTAGGTGTCCTTGTTCATTGCAGGGGAGTTAGACTAGAGTATCTTTAAGAATCCCTTTTAATTCAAGCGGTTCTATGATCCTAGAAGAAAAAGGATTCAGAAATGTGAAAGCATGGAAGTCCAAAGAAACCATTGTTATGCAAAAATTTGCTATTCCTTCTTTTTGACTTCAATTACATCTGTCAGTTACCTTTGCCTTCCTCCTTGCAAATCACCCATGCCTTAAGTTTAACAACGGAAAAGAAAAGATAGTTTGGTGATTATGCAGAATAAGAAAGAATCCCTTTCCTTTTGAGATTTTATGAATTGTAGTTAAGATTATGTTCTGTGGTTCTGTGGTGATTTCAATTTGATGGGCAGCTAAAAGTTTCACCAAGCCACTCTCTCACCGTCTATCCTGAGAAGAAAAGGGGAGAAAATGTGATGAAAAATAAGCTAGTAGGTTGAGATAAGGACAGGGAGATCAATCACCAATTACCGTCACCAGCAAAACAGACTCAGCATAGAGAGATTAATGTAATTTATTGCTTATTGCTAATAGATTAAAGCAGTGAGAAATTAAAAGCAATCTAAAAGAACTTTCCTCCACCATCCTCCCTCTTCTACTTTCCCTGACCTGATCAGTGCAAAAGAAAGGGGAATGGGAGCTGTGGTCAGTCCTTAAGGCTTCTTCTCTACCACTCCTGCATGGACCCTGCTCTGCCTGAGGTCTTTCCTGCAGGATGCTGTCCTTTCCAAACCCTGTGTGGGCTCCTCCATGGTTGCATGGTGTGGTGTCCATGGGCTGCAGGTGGACAGTCTGCTCCACCATGGGCCTCTTTGGGGATGCAGGGAGCTTCTCCTCTCTGCCTGAAGCCCTCTGGCCCTCCTCCTGCACTGACCTTGGTGCCTTCAGGGCTGTGTCTCACAAATTTTCACTCTTCTCTTTCAGCTGCTGTTGTGCAGCAGTTCCTCCTTCCTTAAATATGCTCTTACCAATACATTGCCACAGGCCTAAATACAGGCAAAGTGAAATTGCCAGTGTGAAAAACATATTTGCAACTCCTCTGTGAGAAACCATGCTGGATATGTAAAGCTAAATTTACCCAGATTATTAGCATTTCTAATAATAGTTAAATTCTTAAATGCAGAAGATTGAAAGGGACATCCAAGACAAAGTCGATCAGGCAATTGATACAAAATCCAGAAGAGCTCACAGACAAAAGAAAATCTCTTGAAAGTAGATATCTTGATGTTCCTACCCTCAGCCAAAATACTTCAGCCAACTGCAGTTGCAATTTAATTGTGAAGCAAACTGTATCCATTACAAAAGAGAACAATTATATGCAACCTGGCACTGTGGGCAAACAGATATCAAGTGTTATGATGTTGTAGGCCAACTATTTGTTTTGGTTACTTTAGCAAGGCATTTCATTCAGAACGGACTAAGTATTGTGTAAGATGGATTTTTAGTAACAGCCTTATAGGTAGAATCATTTCAGGAAATCCTGGAGGTATGCACTTCCTTTAGAAAGGGAATTATATCCTCAGAATCTTCTGTTCATACAGACAGCTTATCCAGCCTTTTCCTTGGTTTCAGTCTTTCTGAGGACCACAATAAAACACTTACTTACAAAACTAAATTCTTAGTCTTCCTCTGGCATTTTACCATTGTAATTTCAGCCAAGAAGTGACACAGCATTATGAACAACAATGTAAACCAGGAGTGGGATTAAATTCCAAATTGATGTATTTAAATTTAGACGTTTAGATGCAGACAGGGTGCCTAGGCTTTCCTAAGTGTCATAGAAGACTTGGGTCTTGATTTGGTTACAGACAGATAGGCATCTAGTGCCATTTGAGAAGCATTGAGATATCAGAGAAGTCTGCACAGGATCAATACCTGTGTTGTAGGAACCATGGTGCACCCTTGCCCTAGTAGATTTGCAGGTGAATTAGCCTAGAGAATATCAAGAGGCATCGGGGCCCATGCTTGTGGAGGTTTGAGTGGAGTCAATAGCAATCAATACAGTGTAAGAACTCTGTAAAGTTCTGAAAAGACTAATGTAGACCTACATTTGGCTAAATAGGACACACTATTGCTTTATCAGATTTCATATGTATGTCCACACAGTTTTGAGTGGATTAATACAAATGATACAATTTACAATTACATGAGCTAGGTGCCTGATTTTCCTGCAATAGTTGCACCAAATTCTGTGTTCAGACTCCTTTGAAAAGTTGTTTTAGGAGATGATACACAGGTTGAGATTTACTTTGAACTAATTCTAGTTGTCTTTATACTCAGAGTACAAGTTCCATAATACTGAAGAGCTAAGTTTTCGGCACTGGAATCATTTGCCTTATCATCAGGTTGTGGTGCCTCTTGGGACCATATGAGGTATCTGAGATGTCCAAGGGGCCTGGTAGGGAGAACACTTTTAAACTTAAGAATCCTGCGTCCTTCTGGTGTGGCAGGTGGAGTCTAGGTAGAATGTTCTATGAAACATAGCACTAAGGGCCTGTTTGTTGATAACTGAATCATTCTTCTAGTTAACAGGGTAAGAAATTCAGCTTGATCTGAGATGGATTCTTTTACGATAGATACATGTGTTTGATACAGTTTAGATTTACAACTGTTGCCCGATTTTCTAGTAAAAAGCATGATGGTACATAGAAATACCAGTGTTGAACATCGTCCCTCTTTGAATTCCTGTTTTTTGTTACCGACTTTGGTTGTTGACATTTCAGTTCAAACAAAATGAATGAGAAAATCATGAAAGTTAAGTCTGTTCACAAGCTCTGCATGTGCTCTAAAAAAACAATCAATCATGTATCAGCTTTGACATGCCATAGCTGTGCAATAATCACACCTTTATGAATTTTTGCTCCAGGTCATTAGCCATGTTTGACTAAGCTCTTATTAATATTCTATCAACCATAGCTGGGTTTCCTGCTTTTCTTCTAGGGGCAAGTAGTGCCATTATCTTCCCTAATGGCATCTGCAGTCTAAATACAGCAGATAGACAAAAGAGGGCAGAGGAAGAACTACTCTGCGGCACAGCTGGAAATGTACATTTCACCTGGATTCTCCTCCAAGAGTGCAGCTGTCCTGGTTTCAGATGAGACAGTACACCAAAGTTTTGGCTATTGCTGAGTGAGGGAGTGTGTTTAGGGCCAGGCTGGGCAGGACCATTTGGCAAGGAAGAGCTGCTACCATGATGGCACAGGAGCAGGGTGCTGGGCAGAACTAGGACAGGTGCCTGAATTAGGCCAGGGGTTATTCCATACCACGTGACACAATGTGGAAGGCCATGAAGTGCTGGGGAGTTGGCTGCGGACTGGCCACTGCTGGGGGTTGCTGGGCATTTGTCAGTGGTGGTGAGATATTGTACTGCTGGTGAGCTGTTGGTTGACGAACAGTTGTATTGTTGGCTGGGCATTGTTTTATATGTGGCAAGCAATTGCACTGTGGATATATATATATGTATATATTTATCATTGCGTTTTTGTTTCTATTTTCCTTCTCTGTCTTAGTAAATTGGTTTTAACTCAACCCATGAGTTCTATTTTGTTTCCAATTTTCTCCCTCATTCCACTTGGAGGGGAACGAGCAAATGGCTGTGTATTGCTGATCTGCTACTGAGGTTAAACCACAACACAAGCTCTTGGCAAGAATAAATGCTTTCCACTCTGTTTGTGGTGCATTACAAGAGCAGCACCAGAGAACAGGTGCCAAATCCTTCTGTAAGGTATTTCTGTTTGGTAGTAGTCTTACAATTTCTCAGGGTTACATTGGACAGGTTATGTCCAATTCTAGTTGAAAAGCAAGTGAAAAAGTGCTAAGCCTGATGTAATATTTCAAACTGTTCATGGAAAGAGATTTTGTAAATTTGATTATTTTTCTGCTCTTATGGATCAGAGGATAATTTTGTTCATGCAGATGTAACAGGAACTCTTTTAAAATGACTATAAAGCTGCCTACTCTGATGTAAGAAAACTAAGATGTATACAGAAATGTCCTAAAATATGTACAGATAATATCCTATTAACATTCCTGGAGGAATGCTAAATGTGCATTTCTTTTTATTTTTCATCACTTAAATGTTTATTACTATTATTTTTTTTCCTGATACTACTAAGTAAATAAATAGAATTTAATGGAAATAAGAACAAAATAGGAAAAATATTTCCGTCATCAAGTCATTCATAAACATTAATTCATTAGCCTACAGAACATTATTAAAAGAAAAATTATTAAAAAAGAAAAATTATTAAAAAAAAAACAACCAACAAAACTTGTTTGAAATGGTTATTATTCTATGCAGTACCTCTCTCTCTTGTGCATGGAATATGACAAAATGTCTTTCCTTGAAAAGATTAAATTTCTGGAATATTCAACTGTTTTATGTACCTTACGAAGAAAGTTAAGCATTAAGTTTTGTCAGTGTTTCTGTGACAGTCTTTATTTTCCAGAAGCTTACAACACAAATGTAAAAATGTATTCCGTGCTAAAAATGTATTTTGTTCTTTCATACAGGTAGGAATGTTATGTACTTAAAGGTTACTATGTGCTTTATTTTATATATAAAAATTATAGAGAGTAAAGTATAAATTAGACATAAAATAAGGTATTTATTCTTAAGTGCAAATTTCTTAGAAGTTCTGATGAATTTATGATGGAAATGCTCCTGGATATTTAAACTGGATTCTAAAGTTTGCATTTGAAAACAGAATTTTGGCCTTATGTTTAAGCATTGCAGACTCAAGCAAACTGATCTGAGGCTAATCTATGAACAGTTGTGTGCAGATGTGGTGATGGGTGAAAAAATGAAATCCTACTGTAAAATGAAAGAGTAAATAGGGTCATATTCTGTGTTATTTTCACTGCAAGTCACAAGAGTATAATTGAGAGAAAAATCAAGTCTCCAGGATTTGGCCAAGAATTCTTCATGTAAAAATAGAAAGAGATATTACAAATAAAATATAGAGGCTTCTATTCTCTGAATACTCAGAATCCACATTATACCTTTACTTTGAGTGTGGGAAAAAAAATGTCCTAAAAGATGAAATTAATTTTCCCTAAGAAATGCTATATTCCAGCATGATAGTAAAGAGAGAGAATTTGGCATATGGAAGTGATTTTTAGAACAAAAGCCAGATGTGCTAAGCATCAGGCAAGAAGAGAGGAACTGATTTGATTCATTGAGATAACTTGCTATAGTGAATTAGTTTAAATAGAGGAGAGGGGAACAATGACCTATCAGAGTGGACAAGATAGGTTATTCAAGTTCTGTACATACAGACAGCATTACCACAATAAGGGGTATCAGGGCAGAGGAAAAAGCAATAGTAGATTTGATGACTGTGTGTAACTACAGTACAGACTCAGTTTGGCCAGCCAACCATATTATAACACACACAAGTTCCTTCTGTAACATATACATCATTTTTGACAATGATTTGAAAGGAAAATCAGTCCTTCAATGTCAATAATCAAGAGGCAATTCCAAAAATAATCCTTGCTTTTATGTATTATCACTTCCCTTCCCCAAATGTCCAAAATAAAACATTCCAAGTGAAATAGTCCATAAAGTTTTCCTTGTCTGAATCTTTGTCAGCTACAATGTTGAGCTTTACCCAAGTGCCTTATGTCACCCTTGGCAGGTGTTTCTGGGAGAAAGGTTGCAGGGAATAGTTATAAATGTTTCAAGACTTTAGAATAACAAAGACTGAGAAAAGAAAAAAAATGTACGGATTCATTTCATGGTAGGTCACAGCTGCATCAGGATGGTCAGCAAAGCATAGCATTGAGTCTGTTTCTTAGGAAGAAGTAAGGTGGAGGGATGTCATTTCATGCTGATATAAAAGGAAAATGGGTTTTGTGACCAGTATTTGGATAATATGAGTGAAATGCACTCGTTTAGCATTGAGCAAGAGGTAGTGCCAGTATAATTTTGAATCTGTCACTTCTATTCTGATTGGCACTTTTGAGCTTCTGTTGAGTAAATTTTACTGCTGACAATTTGTCACAGGAAAAAGTAGGAAGTGTAGACTCCTGCTATGTCTGCAGGTATCTGATCTGTAAATTGAATATGTTTGTACACTACACGAGAAAAAGATATGGACATTCCAGGAATATTACCTCCAACTTTTTAATAGTACCATTTTAGAGGCTATTGACTTTCGCTAATGTGAAAATTCAGTGAATTACAAATTTAGTTTACCAAGATTTATTTTTTCTTCATGGAGTCCATTTTTTTCTTTAAAAGAGGAGCATTAGGACTTGAGTTATATCCTTGGGTGCTGTAAATTGACAAAGTTGTGTTGAAGTCAATGGTACTATTCTGATTTACCCCATCAGTCCTGGCTAATTAATCCTCTGACCTCTCTTCAGAAATCATATGATGTAGGCTTCAAGGCTTTTTACAGACTTTATCAGCAGCTCTTAACCACCAGTGGTCTCATGGCAGGGCTTCTAACTCTTATGGCCTGCAGGTATAAACTCGATCAGCACAGTTTTGTAAGACTGAGTGTTTATGATCTTTGTTTAATATTCAGGGTTCCTTGGTTAAAGCTGTAAAGTGAGATAAAGAGCACAGCTGCCTCCTCAAGCTGCTCTGGACGAGGAGCACTCCTGCCCTGCCTCTGCGGCCTGTCAAAGCTCCTGAGGAAGCAGGGTCTCTGCTTGGCCTCAGGATGTAACCTGCCCCCGATTCCCTGTCTCAGAGCCAAGGACTCTGCTATGCACTGGATTATCCAGGTAAAATTTTCTAGCGAATACACACACACGTGCCATACACACCATTTTGGGAAAGGCACACACCCCTCCTCAGCAGTCAGTACAAGGCACGTGGGCTGCAACATACAACCCCACTCCAGACAATGGTGCAGAGCCTGCACTCACCTCCCTCGTGCTGGTCCCCACACCAGAAGCTGATTTGGGAACACAGCACTCCCCTGCCATGGCTGGAAGTAGAAAACTGGCACTTGCTCCTGTAGCTGATGCTAGGACCTTTCTCATTGCAGTAGTTGGCCCCACAGTATGTGAGTCTACATGCCTGATTGGACTCCAGTGGCTGGCAGCCTGTCTACTCCTGCCACCCTCCAAGAGGTGACTTAAAGTCTGTGGGGTCCTCCTTAGGCCTAAAGAGGACCCTCCAGCAAGTAACCCCCACTTCAACAGCTGCCACCACAAGCTGGGGTGCCCACATCCCCAGTCTGACTCCAGTACTTGGCACCAAGTTCACTCATGCCAGTCTCCTCAGCAGCTTTTTCTGTGGGAACAAAGTCTGCAGGGCCCTTTCAGATCCAGGAATCTATGGCTCCTCCAAATATTGAGCCTAGGATCCCATCCACTCCAGTAGCTGACACCAGTTTCACTCACACACACACAGGTCCCACTAGTGGCTCTCACTCTCTTTAGCAGCTGTTGCTGCAGGCCATGAGGGTCCACTCCCCTGGCCTGACTCTAGTAGTTGGCACTGAGGTTTGCGTGCATGCATACAGCTCTTGCCAGGAGATAGACTACTGTCCTTCAGCATGTGTATATCCTTGTAATAAGATGAAAACTGATGTTAAGCTCACTTACTTTTCTACCTGATGTTCTCTTTACTATTAACGTAATGAAAGCAAAACAGATCCCCTCATAGTACTTTAGGGTAACATATTAATGCTTATCTGTAAAGTCTTCACTGTACATGGCAGGCCAACGATAACACTGGAAATCTTAAAAACAGTTTTCCAATTCAGGAGTACAGATTGTCAAATGACAAACTTTTTCATGCCCTAGTACTAAAGGATCTTTACTTTCAATAAGAGTAATGGTATGAAACAAGATGTAATGATTTTTTTTTTTTCATGATTTGTCATTGTGACCTGGCAGCATGGTTATTTCAAACCTGTCTCATATACACGTTCTCTTAAAAACAAGCAAGTCTCAAAAATGTTTCTTCTTTTCCTAATGAAAGCCTAGAAAAATTAGGAAAGCAAGAGCAGAATTGCATAAAGGAATCTGCTGTGGTACTGGAGCAACATCTCAGAATGCTAAAGATGCTTGTATGAACTCTAATAATTTGATTGTTCAGCAACACTGAATTGTAATTTATAACATGATCATATTATTCTACACATTAAAATATAAGTCTTTGTAAGGCCATATGCATTTTGGGTCACTGTACTAACTGCACGATTATTTCATTTACCATTGAAAAATATCACAACCTTATTGTTGACTTCTTTTAGAAATATATGCACAATTTTTATGACCATGCTGCAAAAGTTCATCAAAAAATGGTCCTGTATAACAGTAAAAATTTCCTCTTTCTGGAGTTATGTGTATTTATCCATCTATTTATCTATTAGGCACATTGTTTTTATACACTGTAGTGAAGTAGGTTTTAGCACTTGATTTTCAGGTCTTCTAGACAAAACCTTCACACTATGAGGGAAATTAAGAATAGATTGTAATTTTTATATTGAATTTCCCGGTTCAGTCATTTCAGTCTAGATTTGGGACCTTATTTGTATCCAGTGTTTTCTCTCTCTTTTTTTTTTTTTTTTTCCTGATAATTGATACTGTTGTGACTTTGCTTCCACTTGCCGTGATTGCTGGGGAGGAAGAAGAATCATAAATCCCCCATTTCCATAGAAATAGATGTTGCCTACATTTGGCTACCTGTTGAAATTGATTATGCATTTGCCTGTCAAATTTTATGACTTTCCTGATTCCAAAAGGTTGATTCAGAGACATACGCTGCTCCTGTAGCATGATACTGTGGATGTTAGTACTGTGAAGTCAAAGCTGAACACAACTAACTTGTAAGGTTCTCAGGACACACTTCCAAGTATTCAGACATCCTTCCATGTGCTGGTTCCATCCTTCCAATTCACTGGTTGACATTGCTCAGGACTGCACTGATGGGAAAAAAAAAAAAAAAAAAAAGCATAATATAAAAAGCCACTTGAAACAGTGCTTATAAACATGGAGATATGCACTTTTAACATGAAGTGCTTTTGAATCTGTTTAAAATGAAAGTAATCTTAAAGCAGTAATACAACCAATGAAAGCAGTACTTTGCAATAAACCCTTAACCAATAAATCACAAACTGCAATAAAAGAAAGAGAAGCAGACACAAGGGAATTTATCTAATTACAGTTGCTGAAAAGAGTACTAAAAATATGAAATTTCAGTTACTTTTACTTTTTTTTTTTTTTTTTTTTGCCCAACGGAGAGGTGAGATCCCCAAAATTACAGTGCAGTGGTAAATCTTGTTTTTAAAAATCAAACCTGGTCTTAAATATTTTGGTAATGTATAAATAGAACTTTGGAGAGGAACTTCTGACTTAGTGGTTGGAGAGGTACACTTCTTGGATTTAATTTATTTTATTTAAATCTATCAAATGAAAGCTTATTTCCTGAGCTCCTACTACCAGAAATGAAATAAAATGGGCAGAAGGGCATTTGTTATAGACATCTTTGTCCACTGAAGGAATAGCAGGTTAAATAGCAGATATTATAACATCATCTGAGTCAAATACTTATGTATCTTGCTGCTCTCTTATAGTCTACAATAAGCTTCCTTCAGATTTTTACTTGGTTGATTTTTATTTGTTTTGTTTGATGATATATCAGCTGGTTCATTGGATAAAAGGCAGTTTCCCTCACTGACAGTTCCAATGAGAAAAGGTTAATCCCTCTGAAGTGTTCTAAAATAAAAGGTAAACCTTTCCAAACAAGACAAAAGGTCTCTGCATCACAAAGTTCCTTTAATGTAGATAAAAATAGACAAATTACAGGATTGATCAGTAGTTTTAAGTGAATTGAAATTAATTATTGATTACCAGTTCAAAATTTTATATTAAGGACACCTATGCATAATCCGAAGGTGCTGTTTCAATTAGTTCTTGTAGTGAAGCTACAGTGCAATTCTAGTTCTCATGTTCACACTCAAATACTAATTTGATTTTATAAATTCTTCCTTGCGACATATGTTTCTATTTTGTTCTTATGTGCTAAGGTGAACAGCAGCTGCAAATGAGGTAACATTCCAAAAATCACCGAAGACAAAATCAACTATATTACTGTGTTCTTGTCTGTTCTTAAAGATGCATAACAGATGCATACTTGTATATGTACTCCTCCCATTGTATGAGGATAATTTCAACCTGTCTTCTACAAGAAATATATTGTAACGTTTGACTCTTGTTATTCACATTCTGCTGTTGCTTAATATTTCTATTCATGATTTATGATAAAGTTTTGTTTCTGATTCATTTAAAAATCTTTCCAAACTTGTTTCAATTGAATCTAAAGCATTTTCTGATCTAATATTTCTTTGTTTATGAAAATTGAAATGTTGCTCTTACTATTAATTTCTTTCTTCCACCATGAATGAGTAACATCAAAATCAGGGCTTATTTATTTAAAATGTGTTGCTGTTTCTGTTTGGAAATCTCATCTTTAAAAGCCAGAGGTGGAACAGTTCGCCAGGCTTTCAGTTCCCTTGACATTCTTTGTTCTCTCCGTAGTGCACAGACAAGGGAACTCCATGCCAAATAAATCTAATTTTCTCTTCTCAGATGTTCTTCTAAATGGTTATAATATTTCGTTCACATCTTTTTAATTGATTTGGTTCCAAAAAGATCAGCTGAAGGCTGTGTAGGGTTCTGCTGCGTTATCAGTTTCTTCCTTAAGAAAGTAAGAAGTGTAGCTCATTCATTAAGATAGCATTATCATTAGCAAGTTTTCAAGCTTTTTTTTCCTTCTCTCTACCCTTCTTCCAGAGTGTTTTTATTGCTGATCATCATGTTTGTAGTGATATCGATCAGCATGTCACCACAGCATATAATATTTGAAAAATTCTGAAATATCTTAGTAGAGAGCTACTAACTAATGCAGCTTTTCATTATCTAACATCATTCACATTATTATTCTCGTGTCCAAAAGAAGGAATATGTTGTAAAGAAAATTAAAAGAACACTTTCCATCATGAACAATGTGCATTTAAAGTTCATAGCTAGCCTGCTTAAGAACCAAATAAAGCAGAAAGGAATAAGATGGATGAAACTGGCTTTTATAATACATGGTTACCATATATACCATTGATAATGACAATCCATCGTAGACGAGGTGGTAGTGGGGGAAGTGATGGGAGAATAGAAGTTGATTTTTTTGCTTAATATTTGTGGGAATTGTTTTTTAATTTCTAGGAGTTGTGCTCATTCTTATCTCAAAATGCAAATTCTGCGATTTTTTGCAGCAGACCCAGGACATCTGTGCTAACATTCCTGCTTTTTTTATTAGAGCAAATGTCAATATTCCTTATTACTCTAAAAGAGAGAAAAACTGCCTGTCAGAGTAATTTCATCACCAACTCCTCCAGCTCCAGAAAACATTGGATCCTTTCCAGGTGATGCTGTGGGCTCAGGAAACTGTTCATTGCTCGAGGTATCTGTATTCCCGAGTTTCCAGAAGAAGATGCATTCTAAATTCAGTTCCTGGATTTGCTGGAAATGTCTTGCAAAGGGAAAGTCCCCTAATCTCTTCAACAGCTTGATGAAACAGACCTACTATTGGTACCAGTTCCAGATGTTTGACTGAACAACTGCCTGGGAACTGAAGGTTTCCAGCTGTGGGACGGTGGCTTAGCCTGGCCTATGCCCTGGGGCTGGAATCCTGTGGGTCCCAGCCCCGAGTCTCTAGATCATGGGTGTCCAGCCTTTTGGCTTGCCTGGGCCACACTGAGTGAACAGGAATTGTCTTGGGCTGCATACAGAAAGGTCACTCCAAAAGTAATGCTTGCTGTTTGATAGAGCAAAATATCAGCTACAAAACACTATTATTCAACATAGTCACCACCATGAGCTATGCATTTTCACCAGCAATGAACAAGAGCCTGCATTCTGTGCCTGTAGAAATCTGCATCAGTGGAGGTGACCCACTGTCACAGTCGCCACCGCTGAAATCCACCACCCACTGCCTCACTGTGCTCACATCCACTGTTTGCCTGCTGAAACGTTCAACAAGCATTGATGAATGCCAGTGGGTGCCTTTTTTTTTTTTTTTTTTTTTTTTTTTTTCTGCATGGAGAAATTCAGTTCCACACCTTTGCTTCATCTGCCTTTCCATGTCAGAAGCCATTTTGTCAGACTGCCCCCCTGCTGTCACCTGTCCCAAGGCAGCAACATTTAACGGGATGTTGGTGGGAAGGTTCAACCTCCACTGCCATGCCATCATCATCTGCCTCTGACAACATGGGCCAATATTCTAAAATAAAAGGCACTACCTTCAGAGCAGCCTTCATAAAATATATAATATAGTTCGTGTATATATGTAATGAAACTTATTTTAATCTTTAGTATTTTTTATTAAAACTAACAAACAAACAAACAAAAAAAAAGAGCAGCAAAAACACAGAACCAGTGGGATACATGGCCTTGCTTTTTTGAAACCAATGTATCAGGCTGGTTCGATGGCAGTGGCTGCAATTCTTAGTGAGTTCTCAAGGTATTTGTCAGAGATCTTTGAGGTTTGTCTCATGGGTGCGCTCCCAGAGTTGGGCTGGGCTGGTCGCTGGGCAGAGCTGCAGCAGCTTAAAGGGGAGTAAATGGTGCAGGGCAGGTGCTGGGTTGCAGGTTGGATATGCCTGCTGTAGACAGGCTTGCCAGAAATCCAAGCATCACTCAATGCTGTCTTCATTGACCTTGTTGTCAACCAGTTTTCTTCAATTCTTCACTTTTTTTAATTGTTACTGACTTTACCAGATATGTGGTTATTGCTACAGTTCAGCAACGTGGATTAAAAAGTTTTTTTGAGCCTGTTTTCACTAGAAAGATTAAGTTTAAATAAAATTTTCCTGAAATATAGATTTTTTTTCATAATTTTATGCAAAGAAAAAGTCAGAATTGTACATTCTTAGGAAAAGCTCTCACATATACAAAAAAGTAATTGTTTCCCCTTGTGTCTTCCTTCATGTTATTTATATGAATGCTGTGATAGAATAAAGTGACACCAGACAACTCACAGATATTTTCTAATTCTATAAGAAAATCAGCTAATAGAAGCTCCTAATACTTAAAACCATTTTACAAGCAAGCGCAAATAAACAAAACAAATTGAAAAATTTCTCACAGATTTCTCACAGTGTGATAAATAAGCTTTAAACAGGATGATCAGTAGCTCAGTGGCCATTGTTCTCTGCAAGAGATCACTTTCTCTAATTTGTTTCTCTTACATTTGTTGCAATGACAACTGGTATTGACGATAAACTCATAGTGTGTCATACACCCAAAATACTGTTGAAGTGATGGAGATACCAAAACTGCTTTATAACTCTAACTACTAAAAAATCTTTAGAATAGATTTTAGGATATTCTTTAGTAAAAATAATGTTCTCAAAGTCTGACACCCAGTCTACAAAGGAGGTTTAATAGCATCTGAAATAAGGCAGAATTAGGTGATATTTGAAATAAGTCAGAATTAAAGACAGAGGAACAAATGGCAGCTCAAACTGTTAACAAAGGTTTAGGAAAAGGAATAAAGAACTCTAACTATAGAGTTTAGCTCTAAGGATAGATATTCTGTTTTGCCATGTAAGTAAAAGCTTGAAAGATAATGTCTACAAGCAGATTATCCAGCCTTATCTTGTTGAAGATGATAGAAGAACTCTTTGAGGTCTAGCAGACTGAACCTGTGGTCTCATTGGGATGTCACTAGTGGAACTGAATGGGACTTGGCACAGCATTTGCTTGATGAATGGCTTGATGAAATAGAAATGGTGCAAACAAATGTAAACCATACTTTTCAGAAGCAGAAGATACGGTTACGGCATTTTTGTACTCTCATGGCACCTCCAAGCAAGGACAATTGCTTACCAAAATGCTTGCACTTGAAATGCAGTATTTTCCTCAAGAATCCATATGTAGAGTGGCAGTCTAAAAAGTCTTCTCAGCAAACTGGCAGTGTCAAGAGGCAGATCTTTCTCCTTTATTGTCTGCTTCATATCAGCTCATAGCTATAAGTCCAGACTTCAAATTTAGCTATGAATACGCAAGGAATGGAACAAGTGTTTTTCCTACATGTCCTTTATTTCTGACAAGTTCCATGAAAAGTCTGTCAGGAATCAGGACGGAGCAAAGTACTCATTTCTTTCTGATAGTTACTGCCTATGGGTAGTAAGAGTCTCTGCTAATTTTTATCCCCTGCAATATAATGAAACATACAGTAATGGCTTGCACATTTCTAAATACTTCAAGCTGATGGTTTCCTAATTCTGCAAAGTAATTTAAGTGTTTCTTAGGATTTTCTACTGTGTCCATCAGTAGTGAATTATGATAGTTCAATGCATTCTGCAGCCTGGCCACAGTATTAGAAATTAATATTTTCTTTGGTCTATCTTCTAATTGAGACACAATTGTGGTTCCTGTTATTTGATGTATACTTGGCCTTCTGTCTGAGGTACTCTGAGTTACCTTTCTTGAACTACTCCAGATAATATCCACTAAATAGCATGAAATGACGCTTATGTCAGTTGATTCTCAAAAAACATGTGCCTTTAAGTTGGATTATTATTTTTCTTAAAAGCATCTCATCTCAAGGCTCTACATCCTTTAAAGAAGACTGAAGGTACATTGTATATCAGTGGTTCTGGGATGGAAAAGGCTGTCTAGCTTTGTTCCTAGTAAAATTAATATTTTCATGGTATTGAAATTTTGTAGTGAAATGTGCTAGAGAATCTATAGACTCAGAGCTCTAAACGGGAAAAAGAAGGCAACGTAGTCCAAGTCCTAGAAGTACGTTAGACTAAAACTTAATATGTATGATCATTCCACCATATTCATTACCTTTTGAAATGCAAATCCATGACTTCTATAAAGAACTTGGTGGACCTCATTCATCATCAACTGGCTTTAGTCAATCAGTACTTTTTACAGTACTTCTGATCAGTTCCATTATCAGATGTATCAGAAATAAGACACAGCTCATCGGGTTATAAACTTAAGAGAGCCCTTAGGAAAAACAACAACAACAACATACTCCTCATTTTGGAACTGAGAATAATATTTTACGTGGATATCAGTTAAGCATCTCATTTTCTCTAATACCTGACTGGCTGAAGTACTTTTTTCAGTCTTTTAAAATTCAGAAATGTGCATTATCCTAACTAGCTCGACATTTTCTATGTGTAATTAAACACTCCTTTGATACATGTAGAGAAAATGTCATAACTATACTCAGGATTATAGGTTAATAGCCTGTACAATTTCATTTTTTTAAATGAAGGTGTATTGCTTTGTTTAAAAAAAATTGCTCCCACGTTGCAAACTTTATATATATCAGCCTTCATGCCACAGTGATTTTTTTCTCTTAAGGGTTGAGTTAAAAGTCCCTCAGAAACATTGTTTAAGAGAGCTCTTTTCAGAGCCTGAAATTCTGGTTGATTTCCAAATACAGCTGTGAAGAGTGTCTGTCGTGCATTGTATTAACTGGAACTTGTGTTTGCATCTAATTGTATGCTTAATTGTTGTCAGGATTTCCATCTTTCCCTGTCTTCAAAACATCTTATGGAAATAAGCTAACTCTTCTGAATCAACGTTGTTGGAACAATATCACTTATCTTCTGCCTTTTTGTGCAGCTAAGGAGGTAGATAGAGCAGCATAAGTAAATTCTGACAGGTCCTAGGAGTACTGTACAGAGCCATGTCACTTTCCCGAGATTAGAAGAAAGTTTAGGTGTCTGAACTGCTGCAACATGGGGACTTAAGGACAGAGAATTCATTAGATAACAACATCCTGAGCTAGGAGTAGAAGCTCATCTATCTGTGCAGGTTTTGTGTTTCTTAAAGCTGAGTAAAGACAGTCATTTTGCACATCCCTATCATTGACACATAGATAGAAGACAAAGACTGAGAAGTTACATGCTGTAAAAAAGGCTCTCTTCCTTGACCACTCACATTGTTGGGCAAGGTAATTCATAAGTGAGGATGATGAAACTTACACCCAAGATATTTATTTGTCCCAAAAAAGTCTGGAAGCCAAGAGCTATATTCCTCTACTTTTTTTTTTTTTTTTTTTTCTTCACACCACAACAACCTCTGGTGGCCTCTATGATTTTAGTGAACAAAAGGAACAAGAAAGGCAAGAAAATGGAGTGACTTAAAGAAAATATGTGCTTCTCCCCAAAACAGTAACGATTCTGGTAAGGGCCATATTGCAATGTATACTCTACTGTGTATACAAATAAATATTTTATGAACAAGCGGACTAGTTTAATGTGGAACTATTGGAAAATAAATTACTCTGAAGGCCATAGATTACCATGCAGTGTACAAAGGTGTCTTCTCTACCTCTCTCCCTGTTAATATCTGATATTCAGAAGATACAGCCAGCTCAAAACAACTGCTACTTTAACTGACAGTTACTGCTAGATTTGGAAGCCTTTCTCCTAACAGGCATGCATTTGTTTAAATGCACAGCTGGATCGTGTCAAGAAGCAGCTGATGAACTGACAGGCTCTGTCTTATTGCAAGGCTTTCTGTACTTTGTCATGATTTAATACAGTAGA
This sequence comes from Alectoris magna, assembly GCA_030625065.1. Classification (NCBI taxonomy): domain Eukaryota; kingdom Metazoa; phylum Chordata; class Aves; order Galliformes; family Phasianidae; genus Alectoris; species Alectoris magna. The sequence continues at coordinate 161,295,444 of CM060560.1, read as the reverse complement.
AATTAATTTGATGATAACACATTGTATTGTATCATTGCATGACAGTCAGCTCAGAGTTAGAGAAAAATATTTGGGTACTTGAACTCTTATGCTAGTAATTAGACAGAAATATTAATTCTCATTTGCTGTTTATGTTCTGTGTGTGTTTGCGTGCATATTTCAAACCGTAAAATATGTATTTTCATACTTAGTCTGGCATCATTATGTGAAATCATTTTGGACTAGTTGCTAATAAATAATCATGTAGAAGTATAGTCTCCTTTCTTCACTGCAAACAGAGGATGCCTCACAATTAAAATCTATATTGAGAATATAGGAAAAATTAGTACAATTTACCATTTTGCTGGTAATTGTTACTATGCCGTGCTACTTTCAAGGCTTATAACAATTTTTAATGTGAAAATGAGGTGTTGCAACTTCTTCGTCTTTTTTTTTTTTTTTTTTTTTTTTTTTAATCCTAATTATCCTGAAGACAGTGAGAAAGCAAAATCATGCTGATATTGAATGAACTACATACAGTCAATTTAATGCAACTATCTAAAATGATACAGGCGACAGAAAACAGTGCTTCCAGAAGAATGATGGTAGGAAAACAAACTCGTAATTAATATGCCTTAACCACTCCTACTGTACAACTGGAAAGAAGAGAGGTTTCAGGAAGGACTAAGATGAGATTAAACCTCTCTATCTGCATTTGACAAGTAAGGGTGTCTAGGGTATTGCTGTGTGGTGGTGTTGCAAAGAAAAAAAGTTTCAAACAAGTCATCACTGCTTAAAAGGTGAAAGAAAATGAACAGATTTGATTCAGGGTCTATTGCAGAACTGCAGTTTTTTGGGGCATATTCACCAATCTATTTGCTGACACCTGAAGGATGTTACATTTTACCTACAGTATAGCATCTGATATATCATCTGTGTTTAGACAGATGGGTTTAGTCAGAAGACTCCTAAGAGACTGTGCACCTTTGATCTTGAATATAATTCAGCATGATTACTCATTCTGTTTAATTAGAAATGGAAACATGTAGTTTACATGTTGTGCTGCAGGTGTGTGTATCTTCATTGGGAACAAAGTTTATCCATTGTCTGCAAATCAGTTTTCTGAATGTAATTGCCTAATGTCTTTATACACCCAACAAGATGCTGACAGGAACATCACAGGCATTTTGAGAGACTTTTGCCCTTCCAGAGAAGCGGCTCTTAAAGCTAGATAACCCTATTGAATTAGTCACTTGTATTTAACCAACTGAATTGCACCTTTGTTTTCTGGATTAGATGTAGATCTGAGAAATATACTGAGGTCATCATATTGATCATGACTGAGGTACTATTGCACAGGCACAATACAGATGTAGTTCTTGGCATCTAAGACATACTCCATGTCAAAAATGAAGGCAGCATAGGAATCATTGGGGTCATTTAGATAACTGGATCAAGAGGACTTTTTAATGAATAATTTGAGAAAGCAAATATAATACATCAACTCTTGGCATTCAAACTTTAGTCTTCCATTTTGCATTTCTACAAAATAGTTCAAGTGTTGTCATATGTTGTAAATAGTGTTCATTTTATACAGAGTTTACTTTTTCCTGGTGCTGTATGGTGATCTAATAGCCCTTTTCCATGACATTAAAGACTTCAGTACTATCAATTACTCCTAAGATAATGACTATTTCTAGCTAAATATTGAATTACGGTTATATTTCTCATTACTTATGCTTACAAAAGAGTAAGTGGAAGGCAATTTACCTCCTCCTTCCTCTTCCTCTTCCTCTTCCTCTTCCTCTTCCTCTTCCTCTTTCTTTCTTTCTTTCTCTTTCTTTCTCTTTGGCTTCTTCTTTTTATTCTCCACAGTAAATTTCATATCTAAAGTGTTAAATGCTACACTTGTGTACATAATATTCTGAAAAAATAATCTAGCCTGTTCCGACACATATATCAAGCCATACACAAAGCCAAATACTGTTTGACAGTCCATAAAAACAAGCAAAAGAAAACAAGTTAATAGAACTTTGCTGTAAACTACAGATCCCATCAAAATAAAAAGATAAAAAGAAATCCTGTGTTTACCACCTATCAGAGAGGTTTGCTAAAAGAAACCTATTAGTCAAGGCCAATGGCATATAATGAATGGTATCGTTCTTTTTATATCTCAGAAACCCTCACAGGAGTACTATACTGAACTATTTTCTTTCCCTAAGTATCTCAATGATATTTGAGAGTTATTTCCACAAATATGTCTCCATAACAAGGATGCTTGCACATCAACACAAATTAAATTGACTCAACTGCAATTGATAATGTTCTGTGACTGATCATTTGCACATTACTGAATGTGATGAATTTTGGTGACCATATCATAAAGAAAAACAATTCTATTGACTGTAATTTGATGAGTAAATACATAAATTCAGTGGCTTGGGGGGAAAAAAAAGTCTGTAGGTTTATTGTTATTTGTTAGTGAATATACTTAATGAAAATAAAATGTATTTTAAAAAGGAAAAGAGTATTTATCCATATTTATCTGTTTCTCAGAATTTCAGTCCTGGAACTCTGCTGAATGCAGCTGAAATTGCACTCTCCTCCCTCTTAGTGATATCTTCTTTTTTCCTTTCTTTCTTTCGCTGTAGCTACTTAACACCAGTGACATACAGCAGGCAAGAGGAAAGTTCAAAACATAGCTCTCTCCTGGGCTTAAAGGAACCTGGAGTATGAAAGCCTCCCCGTTAAAGAGGTCAGACCAAAGGTCCACCAAGTCCATTGTCTGAGAATGGCCAATAGCAAAAGCTTAGGGAGAAGTGATGAGAAAAAGCAAACACACAGCTGTAACTATGCAGCTATGAGACAGGACCTGCATTTTTGTACCTGCCAGCCTGCAACTCTCAGATATATTTAACCCTAAGTCTGTGCATCATGTCACAGTGCATTCCAACTGCAAATTGTAATCATATTGATAAAAGATAGCTTCACAGACAACAGATCCAGAACTGTTTTTATTTTTGTTTGTTTGTTTTTTAAGGCAAAACAACATAATATCACGAAAAGTGAGTTTATTCGTTCTTATTTTAGACTGTTAAATCCTTTGGGCAGTATGCCATTCTAATGTGTATCTGAACAGAAACACTGCATTACAAATAGTTAAAAACAGCAAGACTATAGCTCTGGGAACTGCAAGAACTCAGCATAACTTAGTAGGCAATTGCAGCTTTGTCTATTTAAGTACAAGTGTATCCTGCTTGGTGGGAACAAGATTTGAAGGATATGTTAGCTTCAGCAGTCTTCTACAGATGTGTTTTTAAAACACAGAAAAACCCCACTCTAAAACCATTCAGGTTTCACTTTTATGTAAAATTTTAGTTATTTTATATAAAAACATTCAAACTTGTATTAGCATTATCCATTAACAGCAACTATTGTGCCTCTTCTAGTTCAGTGGGCTAAACTAAAAAGTATTTGGATCTACTGCATACCCAGTCCCCCATTTTTTTTTTTTCAGTTTTCCTTCTCCTCCAGCAAAGATGCCTTTTCAGAATTGTACATGGTGTTGCAAATGAGTTCATAATGCTACGTGGTGATGTCATTAACATTTTTAGACTTAAAATACTTTGGTCATTCCATTATATATTTTATGCATTTCCTATTGCTTCCCTAATATATTTCCTGTTGCTTCAGATTTTAAAATCTGAATTATAACATAGGTCATGATGTTCTTGGGTCCATTTGGAACCCCAAGTCTCCAGCCTTTTTGGCCATTTTTCAGCTGAAGAACTTTGAATCCTTACAAGGAATCTTTCTTTGGTCCGTAAGAGCAGGGCCTTGCAATGCTGAAGTTTATGCCGGTACCATTAGTGCAATACCTAAGACCAGTCACATCTTAGAATCATGGAATCATAGAATTGTCACAGTTGGAAAAGACACTAGGATCATGTAGTCCAACTGTCAATCCATCATCACCATGCCCACTAAACCATGTTCCTCAGAGCCACATCTTCTCTTTATGGTATTAACTCCCTTCTTTCATAACAGCTGGATTCTACTTTGTCCCGATGAAGCCTCTTGACTTTACAACATCAGTAAATTTCAGGAGGATGCTCTAGTTTTGGTGATAAATCAATTAATGAAAACATTACAAAGTTTTCTCGTGATAGCTGGATAGAACTTTTCTTAGAAAGTTGACAGATTGCAGCATACTTTATATAAACATTAAAGGGAGAAAATGAAGAAGTTAATATATTCATCTTGGGCTGACAGAAAATATTGTCTCTAATCACTTACTGCATAAAACATTAATTTGAAAATCTTCTTAAACATACACTATAGTGTTGGCCCCCCAATTACTCCTTGATTTACAGAATTTTAAGTATTACCATTGGAACACAGTTCTGGGTGTTGCAAATATTATGTCCTGCGAGGAAGAGCTCTGTTTTTCAAAGGAGGATAAATTGTTTTTGAAAGGCTGACAGACCTTTTATACATTTTCAGTGTATAAATAATCACTTGGAGCGCTGCTAAAATCTGTTAAAATTGTTCCTGACAGACAGAAGTTGACTAGATGTCAGGTTTGACTTACCTGGATTTTTCTTATTATTCAGATGTGCCATTATACATCTCAAAATAAATGGAAATTGCTCATTTAATCTTCAAAGGAGTGCTTTTGCTGAGCCAGCTTTTGACTTTCACAGTGCCATGCCATGTGGGTGTTCTTGATGAGAGGGTAAGGGAAGAATTTAGCCTTACAGCTTCCATGAGCACTAGTGATGCATCAAATATACTGTGCATTAAGACCCAGTGTGTTTCCATTAAAGGAGTATGCAAGAAGTTTAAAACACCTGGAGCCAACTCTACTCTGAGATACTCTGTTCCTGTAATATTTCATGGAACTGTTGTCTTAGTTGTGATAGGCAAAGTGTGGCCTCCAAGTGTCTATTCTGGTGTAATGTTTTATCCCTGGGAATTTTTGCTGGCTTTCCATCTGATAGAGTACGCTATTTTTACTGGAATTATAATTAGCCAGGGAAGAAATACCTCAACACAGTAGAAGAGGATTGCAAATTAGTAATTCTATTCTGCATTTAGTAAAGAAACCAATTGATTTATGAATGAGGAAAATATTCAGATATTATTACATCACGATGTTTCTTCATAGAATTCATTTTCGACACCTTGCTAAGATGGTGGTGAAAGAATTTCTGCACTTAAATACTTAGCATGGCTAGCAGTGAATTTTCTAGACGCAAGGGAATTTTTCTATCATCTTCTGACATTAAAGAGAGTCAGTCCCCAGAGACTTACATTATTCTAGACCCACCTACCCTTGAGTTTTCTTGGGCAGGGGAGATGGAGCAGCATTGCATGGGTCTCCAGCCTGGTACTGAATATCAAGATAGAGGCAAATTGATGATTTCATGTTAAAAAAAAACCCACAAACCTCTTTCCTTTTGACTTGGTTCAGTTATGCATGTAGTGCCTGCTGAGCATTTATGGTTTTCCCTTGGAGAATCTTTGCCCCTAAATATCCCCACTTGCTACCATAGTAGAGCGCTGATATTCTCCATAGTACAATTGATTGACCTATACTACTAGAAAGACTCGGCCTCTAAGTATAGCCCATTTTTTTTTGTGAATAGAATTAATTACTTTTATTTAGCACCTCAGAACATCCTTGTGTCAGAAATGAGCGCTTTGCCTCTTGAAGGTAAGTGATATAGGTTAGGAGAACATTTTTAGATTGAGCTTGAGACAAAAGGTCTAAATCTGTAAGCACTTTATCCTTCAAGAATATGAGTACTAGCAGTTGTTCCATTGTTTATATTGTCTTAGCTAGCAGCAAAACAAGCTGGAAAGAGCCAAATCCTAAAGGTTTTAAGCAAACAAAGACATCTTTAAAACACTACGCATTAGGATTGATGAGCACATTTTCTTACTGAAGAAATCTTATCTGTCAAAACAAAAAGATAATTTAAATAATGTAATCTTAGTACAGTGTCATGGTGTTATATGTCTGAAATGTGGGATAGTCAGTACAGGAAAGTAAAATGTAGCTTCAAGACCCCGTTAGACTTTGACATGTATTAGAGGCTAGTGAAACCCATCCCCCACCATAGATTTAGAGCTCTCTTTCTGAAGTGAGTGTTGTCTTCTAACTGAAAGCTGATTCTGGTATATTCATTCTACTTAGTAACACATCTTTAAAAAACATCCAGTCAAATTTATCTTTAAACACCTGCACAGTAAACACTAAATCTGAATTACTCACCAAATTTTCATCTGCTAGCAATGGGAAACAGTAAGAGCATTTAGGGTACAATTCATCTGGACTATTTTAGATGTTTAGTTTAGGATAAAATGAATTGCTCCTTAAATATCCCTTTATCTCCTCACTGACTATAAAGTGAGATGAATCACACTCATCATGCCTGCATATTTGATGTTCTTTACAGATTTCTGGGTTCACACACACTCTGAAAATCCTTTACTCTGCCACTATATTATAGAAATGATGACTTGAGCCACCACCCCACTGGAATCATTTGTCAACATTTATAAAATAATAATGCAGGATAAAAGTGATGAAATGGGTCCAATATTCTGAAAACTTCCTTTTACCATCTTCTCTTCCTCTTGTGGACTTCCATGGACATTCAGTGAATATCTAGTAACTCAGTTACACAGCTTGCACAGGAACATTGCCATATTATACTTACTACTGTTATTAAAGTGTAGATTCAAGATACTGAACACTCAGTATTTTCACAGGTGAAAATACAGAGCACACTGTATTTATTGCTCCACTCTTGACTGAGCTGCAAGAATGCTGTTGCTGAAAGAGTAACAATTTTTGTCATATCGTCCAGAGTAAATGCTATCAAGATAATGTTTCTTCAGAGAGAGAAACAGATTGATTATATTTCATAGAAAAGGAGATATGATCTGAAATGGTGGTTTGGCTTGCCACAGTTAAGAATATTCAGTTTAATGAACACAGTGCCAAGACATACAGATACATGTGTAGTTTTTCAAGCACAGCATTGATGTGAAAGATCACAAGATAAGAGATTAAAGGATTAAAGTTTGATTTTTTTTAATATTGTGGATGAAGATCTTTACAAGTGTACTTCATGGCAAAATGTCACCTGGCCTTCAATCAAAAACATTCAAATACTTTTTTGATAGTTTCCACTGGGCTAAATTTTTTCTTTGGAAATGATGTTTGTGTAATTATGATTGACTTCTGTGCCTAAGGCAGGACTACCCAATTCATGGCTATGAACTTGCATGTGGCACATAAGCAAATGAAATACGTTTTATATGCTGGAACTGTATCATGTGACTGCAGCACTCTGTACTGGCACAGACTGCTGCATACACTACAGTACTGGCTGGAGGAGGAAGCAAGCCAGAAAAATAGCTATCAGAATTCACTGGTGGCTCCCAGGTCTCCTTAGGACCATCTGTACACTCAGCCCACATCCATACTACCTGCAGGGGTGGGGAACTGCTGTCAGAGTCAGCTGTGAACTTCCCTTGGATCTCCTTTTCCCCTTGAAATTCTAAAATTAGGAGCAGATACAGTTAAGAAATAGGATGTAGAGTGATGTTTTTGTCTGCTTATAATAGTTGCTATTAATATTAAAAAAAAAAAAAAAAATTAGTAAAGAGGTGCCAGAAAATAATGAAGAAAAAAAATTTGAAAATATTTACTTAAAATCTGGAACTTTTTCATAAGAATGTCACCGCTTTTCCAATTTTCTTCTCAGGGAAAAATTCTAAATTGCTTCTTTTTCCCCTTTTGTTCTAATTTCAAACATCTGTGAAAGTTACACTAATCCAAACGAGCCAAATAAATAGCTAGAACCCAATCCAAGCAATTCTTATTATCTTGGTTTCCTACACGTATAATTTTTTGTACATGTGCTTACAAAATCAGAGTTCAGAAGGTGATGAGAAAGTAAGTATTTCTTTATTTGGATGTTAAACTCAATAGGCTTTCTAATTTTAATAATATTACCATCTATTTAATTCTACAAAAAAGTGTGTGTACCAGTTGCCCATCCGAGCTGTTTCCCAAGTCACTGGAAAGCCAAGGCAGTTCACCTTCCACTTTTTTTTGTACAGAATGCTCTTTCATAAGCACACAGACTTACTTAGGGAAATATACAAGTTTTTCTCATCTCTTTCATCTTTAGGTAATGTTGTGTACATGCTGTGCAGTGTTACCGAGAAGCTCAGTAAATTCTAGTTCAAGGGTTAAAATTACCAAACAATCGGCTGATCCTAAGTGTCCAAGACTCCTTGGTCTTACCTAAAATGTACTGGTACAACTCACAGTATAATACATCTTCATTCCCCTTCTTTATCGTCAGATTGCTATAACAAACTATTTTTCAAAAAATGTTTTTCCTTCTTTTAGTTCAGCCTGCCAAACAGTGTCAAATGGAGATAAAAATGACAAGGACAGAAAAATAAAAGAATCATGCAGAACGAAAAGCCTCATTTATCAGGTCAGAAAATCCAGTTCTCCAAAGACTGGTGTTATCCCATTTATAAGCTACTTCACATTCTTAAGCACCAACAGGTCATTTTCTTGGGTACTATCTGAAGACTCTTCTCTTAATCTTGACAGTAAATTTTTATGGGTGTTTAACCTGTGCCAAGACTGTAACATTTAAATCAGTGCAGGGGTTTTTTTATTTTTATCCCCCTCTTGTACTACTTTTACAAGGAGTACATTAAAGCATGTCACACATTCCTTATGTGACAGGGAGACAAGAAAGTTCATGAGAACATATGCACATTCAAAAAGAAATTGATTCGTATTAAAACAGTTAAAGTATGTTCACATCGATGTGGAATTCAGAGTAAGTGGACTGTATAGCCTAACTGCTCCACTGGATAGTTCATTTTATTGTTGCTATTATCCAATCTTTTTCTGAATTCAAAATATTCTGTGTAGAGAAGCAAACCTATTGTCACTTAAAAAATCATATATGTAATATCTGCATGTATAGTTCCTTATTATTTAGCATGGAGAAAAAAAATGAGGAAAAAAAAAATATTTTTACAGCAGCAAGCCTTTTGTCTTTTCTATACTTCTTCCCCCCCCCAAATATATATATATATATCTTTATATATCTTTAAGCATTTTATGAACACAAAGTGATCCTGAAAAAACTGCTCTGAGGCTGATAGATTTTAACCACTACAGAGAAAAGCAGACACAAAGAATCTCTATATTTTTACTCAGGGGAAGAGAACACATGGCAGCTAATATTTCAGTGACAGCTATCAAGTTAAGTGTGTACTTCTATAGCAAGGCTGAGAAATTTATGAGTATGCCAAGAGTGTCCCTGTGTTTTCACTCCATCAGCTGTTATTTGAAGGTACATTAGTGCCATTGTGTGGAAGTATGTGTCTGTACCTATAAATGCAATAGCCATCCTTCAAAACCTACATAAGCAGCCACATAGAAAGATGCACAGGTGAGGTCATGAGAAAGGTCATAGTCACAAAACAGATCTGGTTTTACTATATGATGAGCTTGTGCCTTTCTTTTCCACATGGATAACCAGATTTTGAGCTAGCAGGTGCCACTGTGATCATCTGGTCTGATTTTTTCATAGACTTTCATTCAGACATTCAAGCTCATCGACAGCCATTTTAGGGCTGGAGTAATGATCTGAGCTGGAACAGGAATCCATCTAAACCATCTGTGTCAGAGTCTGCTGGACCAGAACATAGCACTTACAAATCTGATGAATGCATAGGAACACAGTCCCACAATATGGTACCCCAAAGGACCATATGTAGTACCCAGTGATTAAGCAAAAGAAGAGATCTTGGCCTAAAAATACTTTGCTGTTGTTCTGACATATTTCCTCAACTTTACCGTACATTACAATTGCTGAATACCCCACAAGGAAATATTTTCAAAGTAGAAACATGAAGATACATTATACGTGTCTAGATCTGAGGTAGTCATGTAAACTCCCTTCATAGTTATTGAGGAGGCATGGGCATTTCCATTGTGCCACTGATTTCAGCATAAAATAGATTTCATAGAATCATAGAATCACCAAGATTGGAAAAGAATTCCAAGATCATTCAGTCCAATTGTCCACCCATCACCAATATTTCCTAATAAAGCATGTCCCTCAGTACAACATTTAAAAGTTTCTTGAACATCTCCAGGGTCGGTGATTCCATCACCTCCCTGGGAAGCCTGTTCCAACACTTGACTACTCTCTCAGAGACGAAGTATTTCCTAACTTGCAACCTAAACATCCCCTGGTGCAATTTGAGGCCATTCCCTCTAGTCCTACTGATAGTTACATGGGAAAAGAGGCCAATTCACCACAACCTCCGCTCAGGTAGTTGTAAAGGGCGATAAGTCTCTTCTCCAGACTGAACAATCCCAGTTTCCTCAGCCAGTCCTCATAAGGCCTGTGCTCCAGACCCCTCACCATCTTCATTGTCCTTCTCTAAAAATACTCTAGTGTCTTGATGACCTTCTTGTACCGAGAGGCCCAAAGCTAAACACAGTACTCGAGATGCAGCCTCACCAGGGCTGAGTACAGAGAGATGATTGCTTCCATGTTTCTGCTGGCAACACTATTTCTGATACAAACCAGGATGCCATTGGTCTTCTTGGCCACCTCGGCACACTGCTGGCTCATGTTCAGCTGAGTGTTGACCAATAACTCCAGGTCTGCTTCCCCTACACAGTTTTCCATCCACTCTGCCTCAAGCCCATAGCATTGTCTGGGGTTGTGGACAAAGTGCAGGATCCAACATTTGATTTTGTTGAACTTTATCCCGCTGGCCTTGGCCCAGTTATCCAGCCCATCCAGATCCCCCTGCAGGGCCTTCCTACCCCCAGGCAGATCAACACTTTCTCCCAACTTGGTGTCTTGCAAACTTGCTGAGGGTGCATTCAGTGCCCTCGTGCAGGCCATCAATATAGATATTGAAGAAGACAGGCCCCAACACTAACCCCTGGGGAACATCACTTGTGACCAGTCACCAGCTGGATTCAACTCCATTCACCACCACTCTCTGGGCCTCCAGCCAGTTCTTTACCCAGAAAAAAGTATAGCTGTCCAAGCCATGGGCTGCTGGTTTCTCCAGGAGAGCACTGTGGGAGACAGTGTCAAAGGCTTTGCTGAAGTCTAGGCAGACTATGTCAACAGCCTTTCCCTCATCCACCAGGAGGGTCACAACATCATAGGAGGAGATCAGGTCAGTCAAGCAGTACCTGCCTTTCATCAACCCATGCTGGCAAGGCCTGATTCCCCCATTGTCTCAAACATGTCGTGCTATCTTCCTCAAGATGATCTGCTCCATAACCTGTCCTGGCACTGAGGTGGGGCTGATAGGTATGTAGTTCCCTGGATCCTCCTTACAACCCTTCTTGTAAATTAGAGTCACTTTGGCAAGCCTCCAATCCTCTAGAATCTCTCTGGTTGACCAGGAACACTGATAGATGATGGAAAGTGGCTTGGCAATCATGTCTGCCAGCTCCCTCAGCACCCTCAGGTGGATCCCATCCAGCCCCATGGACTTGTGGCAGTCCAAGTGGAGTAGAAGTTCTCTCACTTTTTCCACCTGAATCGTGGAGGATTTATCCTGATCCCCATCTGAGACTTACAGGTCAGGGGGTAGCTGACCTATCCCCAAGGATAGCTGGTCTGACTATTAAATACAGATGTAAAGAAGGCATTGAGAACCTCAGCCTTTTTCTTTACCCTCAGTAGTCATGTTCTCTGCTGCATCCAGTAAAGGATGGAGAGTCTTCTTAGTCCTCTTATTGTTAATATATTTGTAAAAATGTATTTTGTTCTCTTTTATCCCACTAGCCAATTTGAGTTGAAGCTGGGCTTTTGCCTTTCTAATTTTCTCCACAAACATTCTAACAATTTCTTTGTATCCTCCCCAGGTTGTTCATCCCTTCTTCCACAGGAGGCAGATTCTTTTTTCTCCTGGAGCCTCAGGAAAAACTCTCTGTTCATCCATGCTGATCTTCTTCCCCTCTGGTTCATCTTGTGGCTTAGGGGGATATCCTGCTCCTGAGCCTCTAAGACTTCCTTCATGAGGAGCAACCAGCCTTTCTGGACCACTTTACTCCTCAGAACTGGATCCAAAGTGACTCTACCTACCAGTGTCCTGAACAGTTCAAAGTCTGGATTCCAGAAATCCAAGGTAGCAGTTTTGCTGTCCCCCTCCTGACTTCACCAAGAATTGAGAACTCTACCATTTTGTGGTCACTCTGTCCAAGAAAGCTGCAGACCTCCACATCTCTCACCAATCCTTTTCTGTTTCAAAAGTATATCAGATTAATCACCACATTTTTATTTGCCCTGGTTATAAAAGGAGCACAAGATGAGTCACCAGTTTTCAGCTCTCTATAGTTAGGTTAGTTGAATCCCACTCCAAGCTTCTTTTGAGGTTGTCAAACCAGTTTCTGACAAATTTAATACCACAGATATGAACAGACTTGTCACCTTCCATATTGTTAGAAGAACGGATACTTTCCCTGAGCAAAGTCAGCAGACATGGACTTTAGCACTCACTGAAGATGATGATGGGTAGGTCAAAATCCAATGTTAGGAAGTCTGTTCTCTTAATAGTCATTTGACTAGGGACACAACATCTTCCTTTTTATCCATGAAAATTGCTGCATGATGGCACTTGTGCATTGTCAGAAACGCCAGCACACAGAAGTGTCTCGTATGACATCAGAAAAACCCTAAATTCACACAAAAGAAAACTGACCCATCCTAGGATTTAAAGGAACATTTTTTTTAATTTTTTTTTAAACTATACTACACAAAATAAAACTCTTAGAAACAGAATATTAAGTTTCATTTACCATATATTAATGTGTATATGAATTAAACACATCTTCAGGATTTAAGGCTCATAGTGGCCTTAAGGTGTATTCAAAAGGACAGTTTCTGACCATCATTCCTAACCATATATTTAAACTAATGTGAGAGGTTTATTATCATTTCGTATGTTAGATCTAATCAAAGAAGTTAATAACTGTAGTTGAATTCTTAAAGTTTTTTAATCTGTCTACAAATTTTTCTCTGATAGGATTTAGATCAAGCTCATATGGTTCTATGGAACTGACCAAAAGTTTTCCACCTATCACAGCAGCCTAGTTAGCAGAAGTGTTTTCCAGCATTACAAGCATTTCGGCACTGACTTTGCAGGTTTGCTTCCCATTTGTGTTCCTTCCAGTATTTTGTCACAAATTTATAGCATCTTTATGACAGTAAATTTTGCAGCACTGGGTAATAGGCTATGAGGTTGCTTTTAGCACATCTATTAATTTTCTGTCATCTTCTCCATTTCCTATATTTTATTTGACATGTTAGATTATTTATGAACTATTTTTTTATTGATATTTACTTTAATCTTGTTTTTTCTCTGTTTTACTTTCATTTAGGAAAGAGCTAATCTGGTCAGGCCTTAAGGGTAGCTGTGCCAATACCTTTTAGAACATACATCATCTCCAAGACAGCTGCTTTTCAGGCACTGAGTAATAGATGTGAATAAATGAATCACAACAAATAATCTAGTCAATAGTCTAGATTCTCTTTTCCTTCACATTTATTCAACAAATAGCATGTCAAGCATAATATTCTATAGATTGATGGCTTTGGAAATTTGAGCAGTGGTGCTTGGCCAGAAATAGCCACATGAAGTTATTCCAATTTCTTTAGTTAATCAGCAAGCTCACTTTCCATAAGGCTGCATTTCCTCTCCTGGGCCCGGTGTGCATTGAACTAGGCTGTATTTTAATGTGGACAGATGGCTGCAGCACAGGTTGCTGTGGTTAATACCTTAAACTCCAGACGTACCCCACTCAACAGCCAAAGTGGTTCCTTTCTGTAAGCACAATGTGACAGAGATTTCTGAGTGCAAATTCAAGGCTTCCAGAGATGTCTCATAGGTGCTACTCTGAAAATTGTTTTCTATGCACCTTTCTGCAAAAGAACTGAAATCTTTGCGGAGACTCAAGGCAAGATGGAAGGAAGGTGGCTAAAGTAAGTGCAGTTCTTGTTTTAAAAAATATAATCTCTATAAATTTCCGCAGAACTTGCATTGTTCTACGACCGGTTTTAATTGCTTCACAATGGAATTCACTTCTTCAAAAAAGAAGAATCCAAACCAAAGAGCACAAGTATCTGTTATAAATAAGATTCAAACTCAAGATTTCTTTGTGAGGCTGTAAATAAAGCATCAGTGTCTACTCAGTGAGTTAACTGGTAAGGCTAACTGAAGGATGCCACAGAGCTACTTTGCAAAGCTGTACTTTTAAATTAAAGCCAAAGGGATGGACTGTGTCTGCCCAACAAGGGGCTGATCCTTTCCATCAGATCTCCAGCCAGGTAACCACAGGAAAATATCACAGATAGATAAGACCTGAGAGTTTTGATGTTTCGTGTTTCAGTGTTGTGTCCTGTACATGGTGTTAGTAGATGGACTGCCAGGGAGAGTGTCAGCAGTTAGGGGTGAGATGATGGTGGTCATGAAATTTGAAGATGTGGTATTAAATGTGATTGTGTGTTTTTAAAAGCATTCATAGAATCATAGAATCACAAGGTTGGAAGGGACCTACAAGTTCATCTAGTCCAACCGTCCTCCCAATACCATAGCTACTGAAAAACCACTAAACCATATCTCTTAGCTCCTTATCCAGACTCTTAGCTCCTTATCCAGACAAGGATCCTTATTAATCCTGTAGACCAAGCTTCTTCATGGACTGACTGAAAAATACATAGGTGCTCCTGTTAAAAACTGTTCAGAGACAAAAGGAATGAATATATGCTATTGGTATTTTGCAGCACAGATCAAGGAAGACAAACTTTTCTCATCTTTTATGCATTTCTGCATTCAGGTAAACAATTGCCATTTAATTTCTAGTTTCCAATTTTTTATTTACTCTTTAGTTTAGTTAAGGGAAATGAAGTAGAAGGAATAAAGACATAATTCTACTTTCACATTAGCTACTAATATTTGTAAAGTCTATCATTCCTGCAAGTTTCATCAAGGGTATTATAGCAAGCAAAATTACTGGTGCTTTCTTGTGTTATCAGTCCACCAAAGGAATTCACAGACCTAGTGTCAGCAAACTTGACTTACTGCATAAGGACTATAGTAACAGGAAATGTGTGAGAGATATGGTATTATTACACCTTTCCTCATGCTGGAATCACAAAAATATTTTGTGATTCAAAAAAAAATTTTTGCGACACAAAAATATGTTTCCCCTTGCTAACATCTTTGCACTCTTTCAGTCACGTGTTATAAGTCTTAGAGGTCATTTGCATTTTAAAACTTATTGATGTTGTTATCTGCCAGGAATCTCTAGCTCCGTGTCTGCCTGCTCAGCCCCAGCCCTGGTATGCTGTACTACCTTACCCCCAAGATGCACAGGTTTTCAGTCAGATCTTCATTCTGCTTGTTTACCCCAGGTCACAGACACCAGCCTTCAAAAAGTAGTTGTGCTTCTTTCATCATGCTGGATGTAGCTGGCGTTCCAAGTGACTGAAAATATGTGCCAGAAATGTAATCTCTCCCAGAAAAGCCTTTTGGAGGTAATGTCTCTCAGAAGATGGAAAGTGAGGCTCAGATACTAACAAACACTTTTGAAGTATGGGCATTGATTTGATCCACAGTTTTTCACATTCTCCTATGAAGGCTGCAACATCTATCATTTTGGGACATTTATTCCAGGAGTCTTATCTCAGAGAAACCTTATCTATATGGCCTCAGATTTGGCACTGGAGACCTTCCAGGCAGATCTTTCAAAAACACCAAATTTCAGGACAAGTCAGTAAGTGTGGAATTTTGGAACATGTAAATAAAATCATCCTCTAAACAAAGAAGATTAATGTACGTTAACTTTATCAAAGTTTGAGCTGGCCCATACCCAGCTGACTACAAACCTATATATTGCCTATATATTATTGTTTATTTCAGTATTGCTTTAAAGTCATGAACAGCTATCCAGGGAAATTAAGCTGGGATTCCTCACGGCATTAGTATCAGCAATTACAGAAAATTAAAAGGCAAATTATATAATATATATATATATATATGTATAAATATATATATATATAGTTTTTGTATATGTATATTATATATATATTTTAATATAATTTGCCTTTTAAATATATATATATATTATATATGTATATATATAATATATATGTATATATGTATATATGTATATATATGTATAATATATATGTATATATATATTATATATGTATATATATATGTGTATATATATATATATCAGAACCTGCACAACCCCAAATGGAAGGTTTTTCATTCCTTAAACAATTCCTTGATGTTGAAGTCTTTATTATCCTTTGAATATATTCCATGGCAAGGCTCCAAAAAATCTTTCCTGAAATGTGGTCTATACAAATGCTGTCACCTGTGTGTCATAAGTGAGTATAGCTATCATTGCTCATTCCCATATCAAAAGCTTAAATTAACTTCTACATCACATCTTGTGTTGAATCATGAACACGAGGCACAGATCCACAATATTAGTAATTTATAGAACCTTCTATTAAAAAAACAATTGAAAATTATGGTAAAATTAATTGAATTATATAAAAAATAAGATACTATTAAATATCTAACTCAATTTTGACGTAATTTTTGTATTAGTCATATTTAGATATTTATCATTTTCAATATCAGTATTGCTACTATTTGCTGAGTAATTTCAGTTCTTTATGATCTGGAAGCAACTCCAGAGTTGTAAAAAGCTGTTCACTGAATAATTCACCATGTCTTATGAATACTAACTTACTCAAAGAATCGCATAATTTCTTATTATATCACTTAGATAATGAATATTTCTTTAAATTTGTCACCACTTTTCATCCGAATACAGTAGCAGCTTGCGAGATAAAGAATAATTCTTCACAATATATTTCTGTCTATTTAGCTGGTAGAATAGTAAAAAGGTTAGTAAAAAAATTAGTTTTCAGACAGTGGACTTAATGTAAATGAAACTTGAAACAAACTAACTTCTTATTATCTCTGTTTCATTTTCTACCCAGGCACATCTTTTCCACTTTCATTTTCAGAAAGGTTCTACAGAGGTAGCAAGCCAGCTATACTCAGGTTTTTCTAGCAGTATGTAGATGGTCATTAAGAAACACTTATGAGAAATTAGGCCAAATCACAAAGTCTTTCAGCTATCAACCACGAGTCTTAATTTCTGAAATAGATAGGATTAGAATTTTAAATTTCACAGCAGGGCAAAGCAACAGGACACTCCACTCTGCCGAGAGCAGAGAGACAGTGCTTTTACCCCCTCTTGGTAAAGCCTCATGCTCTGCTAATACTTTAGAAACTCCTAAATGGTAAAATTTCATCAAAGGGAGAGTCTTATTAGCCGTGGTACATTGTCCCCAGTGGGTAAGTTTGGTATATCTGCCACTAAGCTTGCTAGGGCATACAGCTCATATTCCCATTCCCAGCTGAGTTGGCTGTTTGGGATCATGCTGTCTTTTTACTTTGACATCTTTGTTCTTCTCCAAGTAGTTCAAGTCTGCCAGTTTAGCCCACTTCCAGACCTCATTCTTTAAGATGCATCTAGATACCTCAGTGCAACCCCTGAGCAGTTTTTGATTGTTGCTGATCAGGTTTCAAAATAACTTGTGCAAAAGTGTAAGGAGAGGAGACATGAGTTTAATATTTCTTTAAGTAAAGCAATCAGAAAAAGCTGAGACAAAAACATTCATATTAAATGTTTCTTCTGCCAACTTAGTAAATATTAATCCAAGTAAATAGTTTGTAAAATTTAATTAGTCCACGAGGAGCTGTCATGTTAAATTTGGATGCTAGATTCAGCATTAGAAACTGTGAAATAAAGAGTTTCTTTGTAAGGGCAAACCTCCAGAATAAGAAACCACTTGTCAAAGAAGTAAAATTACCTATTTGGACTCAGAAGATGCAGGTTATATATCATATTCTAAAATTCTTAACAGCATCTGCCAATTAGTTGAAGATATTGAACATGTACAAGTGAAATAAAATTACTGTTTATTGAACATATGCACACTATGCTGCTGTTGAAAATGGTGTTGAGTTGATAATTATTTTTTTTCAACAGTGAATGCAAAGAATACGTAAATGAAATGTGTTCAGATCAGCAGGATATAATTTCCTTCCCCATGCTTGTGATCCCATTCCATTTTTCCTCAGTAGAAAAAGGGAGTAAAGAGTGTTCTGCAGCCTCACTGCTCCTCTCAGACAACAAACTGGGGAACCAACTTAAATGAATACTCTATTTAAAAGAAAATTGAATAAACTCAGAAGTAGAGGTCATAATCTGAATTATCCAGAGCATGATGATAGTTACTTTCCAGAGCAGAGCAGCCCCCAGGGAAGAACAGAGAGCCACTGTGTCTGAGTTTCTTAAACAATAGGTGTTGTATGAAGAAGCCTACAGTAACGTGTGTTTTGAATCTTGCTGCAAAATTCTTCTTTCTCTTTCCTTCTTTTATTTCCCAACTGATTTTTTGTTTGTTTTATTTTCTGTGTTTTTTTTTTTTTACTAATTCCAATTCAATACTTGTTTTGTTTTCAGTTTGATAAAACCAAAAAGTGTTCAGCACAAAGTGGCTTAGTGTTTATTTAATGTTTATTATGCAGTTCCATTGATCCCAGAGCAAAGTCTCTTACTTTCTACTATGTTTCACATTTAGCATGTCCTTTCAGCAACTCATATGCAGCCTCCATTCTGCAAACTCATAAAAATCACCAAATATTCAGAAAAATACATGTATACATATAAGAAAGAAAGAGACTTAAGAGTTATTCTAAAATGGCTAACACCATAATTAAAACAATATTCATGTAAGCAGATATACATAGACATATAAAAAACAGCTATGTGAAAAATGAAATGACATCTTATCTTCCACAGGAAGAAAATGTGACAATAGGAGAGAATGTGTCTGGTATGGTCAGACAAGTTCCCTAAAGTTGCAGGGCACATCACAGTCTACACCGAGTTTGGGTAAAACTCTGCTCCCTTTTTTGTTTAATGCAGTGTCAGAACTGGTCCTTTTGCAAATATGACAGCTAGAAGCTATTATGTTTGATACGTTAAAGAAATAATATCTGCCAGTTCCTTTTATCACTATTCTTATGTTCTCTCTTTCCTGTAACAAAAACAAAGGAGAGTTTTACTCTCAGAATTGATGGTGTTAAAAAAAACCCAACAAATCTATCTATCTTGGATATTTTAGTTAATTTAAAGAGGAAAATGTTCATGGATTGGTACATCATATCATTTGGAGATAGAAAGTTTTTTTGAAAACTTTGCATGTAACCTTGGATAGACATTACAATATTGCAGTAAAAAATCTTACAAAGTATGAAATAAATTACACACACATATTTCACTTATAATGCATGCTATTCAGTTGGATACATGTATCTAACTTTAGAAATATCTGAATCACCACAAAAAATCCTTTGCTAACATTCATTTAAGGTTTAGTAGAGTTTTTATTAAAATAGATCTGCAAATTCTGTAATTTTATAAGAAGCTTAAATCAAGGCTAGTGAGCTAAAGGAAAGTAATGTATTGCTTTGGGATATGCACTTCTCTGAAAGTGAAAAAAAAAGAAAGATTCTTTTTCTCTAGTGACTCTCTTGCCTCTCTGAGTATAGACAATATATCACACTTCATCCCCTGAGGACTGCCAAAGTTATTCCTTCAATGTCCTCTGTAATCTGACACTGGTCAACAATAATTTCATTGAAGCATATATGTTGCCCTATCCTTCCTATTTAAGCATTTATCAAAGACTTTTATGATGAC
The DNA here is from genome assembly GCA_030625065.1 of Alectoris magna. Lineage (NCBI taxonomy): Eukaryota > Metazoa > Chordata > Aves > Galliformes > Phasianidae > Alectoris > Alectoris magna. Next base: position 161,275,580 of record CM060560.1, on the reverse strand, counting down.
AGACTCAAGTTAACATGGATTTGCAAAATGAAGATCGCTAATTGCTGTTAGCTATAGTAGCTAATATCCTGCAAGATAGTATCAGATGCCAAAATGAGCTGGTTCAAACAGTAATCTTTTGAAATTGACAGTCGAAATTCTTCTGAGTTGTTCATTAAATAAGGGTGGTACAGTAGCCTTTCTAAAGAAATGAAAACATGAAAAAAAAGGCCCACAGTATAATTTAGGGAAAAACAAAACAAAACAAAACAAAACAAACCACCTATATTTATCTATACTGTTAAATGAAATATTCTTTTTATGAATATACGTTGTATCACTGTGGAAATTTCATAAATTTAAATCTTTTACTCTATCATGCCTTGTTTTCTTTTAACGTCTTCTAGACTGTAAGTAGTCAGAGTTGTCATAGCCTTGAAGTGCCTTTTGATATTTCAAGTATTCTCAGGAGTACCAATGGTTTTAAGTGTAACTATTTATTCCTTTGATAAAAAGTAATAATTTCAGTTTTCATTAGTAAATAATCTCATTAGTGCCTACTCCTGAGTGCATTATCTTGTCTGAAATAATATTAAACTTTTTGAGAAAGAATACAACAAAAACAAAAGGCAAACATTAAGACAAGTGTATAAATAGCACTTTAGAAATAAATGTATTGTTGTGTTTCTAGTTTTGCTTCTTATATTCTTTAATATGCTCTAATAACATTTTCATTTTGTTATTGGTCTAACCAGGTAACTGTTTGTTAAGGTGTCATTTAAGATATTTTTTTAAGATGTTACAGTTACTTTAGAAAATGTAGGCAAAAGAATGAATGAAAGGGCATGGATTGTCTTTTATCTGTGAAGAATTTCCTCTGCCATGACGTTTCTGAATTATGCCAATCATCTTCTGTAAAATCTACAAGAATCCTCTTGTATTCATCCACCATCACCATTTGAGTGATCATTGCCTTTTATTATTACACCCTCAGCAAGTTTGCAGGCATCACTGAGCCAAGCGGTGACATGACAGAAGAAAGGAATGCCATCAAAAGCGTCAAGGACAAGCTCAAAAAGTGGACCTATGTGAACCAAATGAGGTTCAACAAGACCAAGTGCAAGGTGTTGCAATTGGATCAGGGCAATACTAGGCCGGAGTACCTACTGGGAGAAGAAATCATTGAGTGTAGCCTAGTGGAGAAGAACTTCGGGAGTTCTGATGGATGAAAAGCTCAACATGAGCTGGCAGTGTGCTCTTGCAGCCCAGAAGGCCAATTGTATCCTGGGTTGTATCAAAAGAGGGTGGTCAAAGAATCAAGGGAGATGACTGACCATCACAATCTTAATGTTTCAGAGAGCTTCCATCAGCCTTTTTTTTCTGAAACCTAAGCCTTCTTCCCCAAATTCATCTTTGTGTCCATGATCAGATTTCTGCTCTGTCTTTTACTGATTGACCCAAAGAGAGAGATACTAGCATGGAACAGATACTTTTAAAGAATTTCTTAGTAGTCATTTTCACTGATGAAGCAAAGAGTATAGGTACTTCATCTTTTCTGTATTTTCTGTTGGTGTCCCTCTGAATTGTTTCCTAGGGGCTGCCTGATGTAATGCTAGGTTTTGCTAACAATGCAAATGACCACTGCTAAAGTCATGTCTCAAAATAAAAAAGAAAACATTAGAAATCTCCACTGTGATTTCTTATTTCCAACAAGAAATCAACTTCAGTTGGAATTAAACTATATTTTTTAAGATAAAGCGATTTTCATTATGATGTAAATTCTTAGAACGCTAAGGAAACTTAAGACAAATGTAAGCCTTTTGATATATGACTTCTTGTTTGGTGGAGATAGGCCACATCACATTTGATCTTGAAATTCTCTAGAAGCAACATCCTTAAAGAGTTTGTGGGAATTTAAAGGAAATTCACACAAACCTTCATTGATCTATTCACGGTATAAGAGTATTTGTGGAAGGTTTATTTCATGAATAGACCTAGAACATGGACTCAGGCAAAATTCGAATTTCTAAATTGTCAGTGTTTCTTGTGTGAGCGTCTCAAATAACACTGTTCCTAACACATGTATTGTACTAATCCTAAAACATTTCAGATTAAAAAAAAATAAAAATGCTGATAATTAGCAATTTATTCTTACTTTTCAGATTACTTCCTATGGCTATTTTTTAATGTATGCAGCAGTGTTGTGTTTTTAAACATATGTCACTATGATATTTCTTCTTATTTTAACCTTATTTCTCCAAACAGGATGTTAAGATTTTTTTCTGAAAAAATTATTTCAGAAGCCTGGAATAAATTACATATACCTCTCACTTACCATTGTATAACATTTAGGATTAGAACACTGCATTGTTCACATTGTTCTGGTTTAACCCAGCAGGTAGCTAAGCATCATAGAGCCATTTACTCACCATCTCTCCCTCCCACTGGGATGTGGACAGGAATTAAAAAAAGAAAAAAAGAAAAAAAGAAAAAAAGAAAAAAAGAAGTTGTGGGTTAAAATAAAAGCTATGTAAGGAGGCAGAAAAAGAAAGAGGAAAAAGAAAGGATAATAGCTATGATAATAATTTATATATGTAAACACATGATGCACAAGCAATTGCCTACCACCTGCCAACCAGTGCCCAGCTAATACTAAATAGTGGCTGCCCACACTAACAACAACTCACTGTTTTCAATTTTTTCCACATCATGTCAGATGGTATGAGAGAACACTTTGGCCAGTTTAGGTCCACTGTCCTGGTTCTGCCTCCTCCCAGCTCCTTGAGTACCCAAATATACCTCACTCACAAGATAGTATGAGAAGCTGAGGAAACCAAAACAGCCCTGGCGCTGTACAGCACTACTCAGCAACAACTAAAACATCAGTGTGTTATTAACACTGTTTTTCTCCTAAAGCCCAAACATAGCATTGTACCAGACACTATAAAGGAAAAATCAACTTTACTCCAGTTGAAACCAGGACACATTCACTTGCTTCTGGAGAGCCCTAGCCTACACCATTTTCATCCATAGACACTGTTCCAGATCCTTAGAGCAAGTAGCTCAGTACAGAAATGTTTACCTGGGTATCATTGGTTAATGACATGTTTTGCGATAAGCCAGAATTAATGAGACAAATGCTATGTAGTCTGCTGTACCAGGGAATTGGTAAGGAAAGGGAAGCTGCAAGACATGAAACATGGTCTGGTCTCAAATAAAACTACCATGGTTCCATCATCACTTGTAACTGTCCTGTTTCGACTAACTTCTCCTGTTCAGTTTTACTTCTACTGCCTCTTTTATTATTATTATTGTTTTTTCATTATTGCACCTTGCAAAACAAACAACAGCAGCCCTTTGAAAGACTACCTGCCATCTTTTCATATTTTGCAAAATGTAGAGTCAAAATACGCTCAACCCATGCACCTAACATTTTCTATCATCAGTAGCATGTAAATTAGTTAGATTAACAGTGGAATGTTTTGTTTATTAGAAGTCTGCTGTGGTAGTTGCTTGGTGCTAGGATGCAGTTCTTAAATACCCTGACCTCTGCACTTTAGAAGTCCAAGCTGCTATTTCACACTGGAGTGGATTACGTACAGTGAACTGAAATCAATAAGACAGAAGTTCTCTAATACATTAGATCCCTTTAGTGATTTCTCTCACATGCATCAACTTTGTAGCAAAGAAGCACAATATTATAACTGCTTATGTCTCTAGAATTACTTTTCTTTTAGTGGTTTAGTTTGCAAATCCTCAAGATATAGAAGAGCTGTTTTGCATTTCTTACCACTCTTTTTCCTTAGCTCACTTTATCTTAGATGATATGGTCTTTTTATTCAGGTAATATCATTCCTACCAGACGCTTCCAAGGATAAAATAATTTCAGCTAGAAGTTTATGAAAACTTAGACACATGAACCAGGAAATTATAGTCAAGGTTAAAACATAAGTATGGAATTCATATCTGTCTCCAGAGATGTAATTATGTGATGAAGAGAGATGTTTTAATTGCTATCCTAGATAAGGCCTGCATATAGCTGTTTTATTCAAAGTCACATCTAGAACAAAGAAATTGTACAAATTAAAGAAAAGCAACTATTTAATCCCCTGAACAATTTCAGTAATTCTTTTTACATACATGATTTTCCTTAACTTCCATCGACTTGAAAGTCATTTATAAAAAAGCACAGTGCCACCCAGAATTTAATTTTCATAATGATTTCCTGTTCAGACTGAACAACTCTCTCATGACAATAGATTGCTATCAGGCCTCAAACAATTGGGATACAATATACGTAATTCTTATAAATGAAAAACATAATTTGCTTTCCATGGTTTTCTTGTCACAAGTTTTGTCTGTATTCACACAGTTTTACTGTATTACAATGTTCTCTTTTCTGAGGGATATCCAGGAAAACTCTCTCAGACAAAAGGGAGAATTTCATGTCCTATTCTCCTGACAAATTCCCTAACCCGAAACATTAGAAATATTCAAAAACAAAATTTGCATGTATTCAGGAGAAAATAAACGTTCAGATGGCAATAGAAGTTTAGAAATTCAGTCACAAATATTTTCTTCTGTCTTCAGTTTTCTTGGAGAATGCTAGCAAAAAACCCAACCAATCAAAAAGGGAAGCATGGGGAGACAACTGAAATCGGGTATAAAAATAACCAGTACATTAAATTTAGCTTAACTTTGTCTCAGCTTTGTCTCTTTTCTAGATTCAGAGAACAACATTTATAAAGCCTTGTATGTTTATTTCCTTAGACAAACCATTTCATTAATCAGCAAAACTGATTATGTTAACTGCCACCTTCAATGATTAATGAAATGGTTTCTCTAAGGAAATAAATATCAGTGCTTTTTAATAATAGTAATTTTGTTTTTGTAATAAAGAAAAGACAACAACAAAAAGTAAACTGAAATGGAGAGCAGCAAATGCAAGTTATTGCAATAACGATCCTTGTAGGGGAGCTGTTAGGTCATGGCTTGAGCTGGTGATTGAGCACCTGGTGAATGCATGTTTCTGGCCCAGAAAGCACAGACAAATTGCACCTGTGTTACTGATGTGACCAGAAGGGTTGGACCCAGGGAAAAGCCACTCTGGATTCATGTAAGGGCCAGCCACTGAAGGGAGCGCATCTCTTGTACATAGCCATTGGCCTACCTGTGAATACTTACATGCTAACAGCCTGTCAGAAGGAATTTCTTTTCTTTGTAAGCAGAACAATTCCAAATAATGAGACATCATATTTTATTGTTGTAATCTGATATTCATCAATTTTCTGTTTGAAATACAGAAAATAATTTGAGTAGGGTTTTTCTTCTAAATAAAGGTAAGTACCATAATTCTCTTTTCTCCTATTACTGCTACAAAAACAAATAAAATAGACAAACAAAGAAAAGAAGCCCATGCACATTCAAGTACGTTTTAAAGTAATTGATTCATCTTACATAGCTTTCTCATTCTGGTTTTGGAAATATTGTGTGTCTTACAGGAACTAATTTAAGGCTTAAGTTAATTCTAATACCTTCACACAAATTTCCTTCATTTCTCTACCAATCTGTCTGTAGACTGTAATCAGATACTGGACTTACCATTTTGCCATTTTGAATGAACCCATTTAATTTTAATCATAAGTGTTCTTGCTTGGATTAGCCTACCTTCCTCTATGTAAAAACTTTCAGGATTCAGAGCATTTAATACTATGCTCTTCAACAACATCAGTGACTTTGTCCTCTGATACTTGCTTATTCTTTCTTGTAACTTTAATCTCTGTCTGTTTAATGTCTGATACTTTCATTTACGCTGATACTCGCAGAGTGCAGTGATACAGCACTGCTTGGGAGCTGTTAGGTCATGACCTGAACCAGTAATTGAGCACCTGGTAAAGAGTTGTAGCCAGCCCTGGAAGCACAGGTGGAAACAATTCACCTGTGTGGCTGGAAGGGGTAGCTCTCTCTAACCTCATTTAAGGGCTGGCAGCTACAAGGCAAGTACCTCTACTTGGAGATTACCTCCTTTGGAATGCTTGCTGAGCCCTGTTTCTTGGAAAGGGGTGAGCAATTCTTTCTTTATTACTGGATTGTGACTGTTATCCTTCTTGAGTTTAAAGCAGCTATATCTGCTGCTGTCTGTCCATACAGGCACCAAAACAGTTATGGTACAATAACTACTTTAAGGCAATCTCAAGGTAGGTTCCATAAAATTAAAGAAAAAAAGAAACAGATTCTGTTTCTGGGGAGAAAAGCAGCAGTGTCTTGTATGAGCCTTCAGTGTTTATTTTTTCTGAAATGCTTGTGTGCAGGACAACTCCCAAACAGTACCATATCACCAAATATCAAGGATTAAATGAAAGCGAGCTATTTAACACTGAAAAATTTTTGAACAGCTGATATGAAAGTGACTTTGGAACACTGTGTGACTGAGGAGGAAAGAGGACTTAAAGGTAGACTTATAAGGCTTTTTTTTTCATGAACATGGGATTCCATTCTCCAGTAGAGAAAAGGGATGTAACCATTAAATTCTGCAGCGGCTCATGCATTGCTAGCAACAAAATGCTATGCAAACCTGTCAATCGCATTGTTACGCTATTCCTGACTCCACCAATCATCTTTCCTACTTTGTTGCAAAGCATATTTTCCAGTGCAGGACAGGTGCAGCTCTTAGTTTACCATTTCTGTTAATATTTCCCTGAGGCCTTGGTCTTCTTTGGCATTGAATTTTTGTCAAAACAAGGCTTCTGGTGCTTTGGTCACATAATCTGCTTGCTGCTCCTAGCAGAGTCTACAAAAATGCTCAGGCAGGTCTTTACAGCTGTTGGTAGGAACAATTAGGTCACAGCTTCAAGGTAAAATCACTGCAGAGCAGTAGACCCTTTTATTTCAAAAGAAAATCTTGAGATGTAACACTTCTAAAAATCCAGGCTAGTGCTAAACATTTGCTAGTTTTTAACGTGATTCGATGTTATTCAAAACTTTAGCTCACTTGTGACATTCAAAGCGAGCAGTATATGGACAGGTTCTCAGCAGGAGTGAGAGCAAAATGCATTTGTTAGAAGTGCTTCAGGTTAAGCGATCATACTATTCAGAAAGAGCAACTTGCTGGAAAGAGCATTTTACACACAACTTGTAGGTCTACTGGTCTCGGCCAGGCAGGCTTTTCTGAACATCTGCCTAAAAACAAGTAACTCCAAGCATGAATCTGCAGTCACTGATCCTTGCTAATCAACTGCAACTGGAATTTGTTGATCCATTATTTCTAGGAGTATTTACTGTGCATGTTACAACTCTACAATCAACTTGATATGATATAATTTTAATATTACCTTGTAGGGTTTGGAAACTCTATGGCTCTTCAGTAAAGGAAAATTGGGGGTTGTAATTGGGAATAACGTGTTCACTGGTTTCCAGAAGCATCTTCTTTCTAATGTATAGCTGCTTGCGTACACTGACGGGGAAATTGTTTTAAGCAGAATTATTGGAGTATTGCAAAGACCAGAAACTGCTGTGAAAATATGAAGACACATTGTCAATATCAATTGATATTCTTAGTCTCTCATATAGAGTTCTTGTAAAAGTTATTCTAAACTACGTAAGTTCACCAACACTGTTGAAAGACTGAAGAGTCTAAAAAGTTGTGATGAAGGGAGTGCAGATAGAAGTAACTTCATAAATATGGAAGACTAAACACCATCTGAGAAATTAAGAGACCACTTATTTATGGAAAATGACAAGGGAGACGAACTATTCTCCTCAAGTAACTATTGTTTGCATTCAAAACAGTATAAAATTCAAAGACTGATTTCCTCAAAAACAGACTTTTTGCCCTTTTGTCAGGCTGGCAAATAAAAGCAATGGGTCCACCTTGTCCTCTAAATTTCCTATCACTTGGCACACAGGAATATATTTTGAAACATCTTGAACAAAATAAATGTAGTCCATTAGCAATTGAGATAGATTAGTTTTGTTAATCTCTAAGGATCTGCTGTCATCTTGCATGTCAAGTAATACTAGTTTGAGAGAGCAAGTGTGTAAAATTTGTTTCACACCTACACATTCAACAGAGCATTCCTGCAGCAGGGAATTTCTCACTTCTATGCACTAAATTAAAATAAGTTTTCAATTCTAGCTACTGGTCAGTGATCCTAGACGCACCAGAATTGGTAGGCTCTTACTGCATCTGGCAATTCTGGGTAAATTTTAGAGTATTGTGACCTTCAGTGATACATTTGCACAATGTTTGGTAGGCTATTTGATGCACTGATGATTTGGAAAACCAATTGTTCATCTTATTAATAAGTAATTTCAATTTTCTAGAGGGTTCTTTACCTTCTACGCTAGGTAATTCCAGCTGGAATGAATAACATGCCTGTGAATCTAAAACCTTAATTAGACTCTTGTTGACATCAACTACTGCACTTGGGTAGTTTCACAGAACACTTTCTCCCTTTTCAGAGCTAGAAACTTTTTTATAATGTTTTATTTCTGTATCTAAACATTGCTTCGTGTACTCCATTGTTCACATTTAGTTGGAAAGCAAGCTGTCATTGTCTTATATTTATTACCAATTTTAAATAAATATTTCACTTAAGTTTATTATGTTGATGTCTGTAAACACCTTTGAAAAGAGACGTGCAACATTATATCTTTCAACTCACTACACAGAGAGGGTGAATTTCATTTTGTATTTGAATGTAAAACTTCTTTTTTGAATGTCAACTTGATTTCTGTGCTCTTGTGCCTATGTAATCCATCCAAATGAAAAATTTTAAATTTCATAGAAAAGGAAACAAATGATAGCCCACCTTTAAAATACTTTTATTTCATTTTTTGCTCTTCTGAATTACACTTTTTTGTGTGTAATGCATCAATATCCAAATACAGCATAAGACATTTTTAGTGTTTACTTACTCCAGTTAGTCAGTGTGCTGTGCCTTCAAGTGGTGCAAAACACAAAAAATCTAAAACAAACTTAATGGGCTTTGCTAGGAACCACTTGGATCTATTTTCTTGGATTTGTTTGTATAATCACTGTTTGTTTATTCTTTAGTTTTATTTCAGTTTGCTTTCATATCTGTTTCTTGTATGATCCATGTTAGCAGTACTACAAAATACCATCAATAACTGTCAAATATGTATTGAATCATTCATGTCAGGCTTAGAAGTTTTTAATGTTTTACCCTACCTGTCCTCAGAACAGATGCTCCTATTTACAATCTACACACAGAAATGCAATGATGTGATTTTCTCTTAATGCTCTGGGATTAGGAAATCGAGAGGTAAGGTAATGTCTTTCACAACATGCTTTTGCATTTTACTTTAAAATATTTTAACATGGAAGAAGTTGCTCGTGATATTTAAAATTTTTCTGCAGACAAGAACAGGGACTGTTTTTCACATTCTTCGTGGCGTTCTGTTCAGCCCATGGCACTGAATTTAACTTCCCTTTTGGACTCTGCAAGGTCTGACAAATAAATTAGGAAATATGTATTTGTCAGGTGTGACCAAAACCTTCTTTTCTTTTCCTGAGTAATAGGCAATTACTGTATATTGTGGCATATGTGAAGGTATGGGCAGTGTGTATAGTTTCACATATTAAAAAATTCTTAAGGAAAATATTAGATTTGACTTGATTTAAAGTCAGATACCAAAAAGAACTCTGCTGTAAATTTCTGAATTTTCACTGTGTTTCTCAGACCACTGTTCCATAGTCCTGGTTCTTTTAAAAACTGTATAGGAAAAGAACAATAGGTTCGTGATGTTTGAGCAATGACTACACATTTTCAAAGTTTAATGGCAAAAGAATCTATTCAAAGACCTAATCTACAGTGATTATCCCATTAATTGTATGTTATGGACAAAAGTAATCATATTAAACTGTAGCATAAGCAAGCAGAACTCCTGCTGGAATCTGAAGGCTTTACACCTGTATGCACTGGGGCTGATTTTTTTTTCTTTTTCTTTTTTTCCCTCAGGCTGTTACAGTTATTAACCTAAAAAGCAAGTGGTTGTTATTAGATTATAAAGGAATCTTCACTTACAAGATAATACCTTGGGTCTATGAGTGTTCTGTAGAAGTGCACTTACAGTACTACTCTGCTGATCCTCTGTACTGAATGGAATAGGGTTCAGCTTAGGAGAAGCAGAATTTGACTACCGAGTGCTGCCAGAGAAACTTCACTCAGCATTCATAGGCAGTCTTTAACTCCTTCCTTAGCCATCAGAATCTAATACAAGACTTATTGGATTAGGACACATACTCTGTGGTTTGTTGTCCCTCCTGGGGAGGGGGAAGGAATAAAGTACAAATTCCCGGATTTGAGATTTTTTCCTTCAGGCCTATTTTTGCTTTTTTTTGTGAAATGATTGTTTAATGTAAAATAGATTGTAGGGGAAGCCTAACTGTCAAGGTTTTACATTACATTCCTTTGTCCTGTGTTAAGAGCAAAATGATTCAAATACCGCTTTGTAGTCTCTTAAGTCCATTACCAGCCTTGACCTTTTGCAGAGTATTTTGTTCACAACTTAAAGGGAAAAAGTGAACAACATATGCTTTAATTTGTAAGCCTTTTTCATTATACTGTCAATACAAGTCATGTTTTATGTAGAAGGTGTCAAGTTCTCTTTAGTGATATTGGTAAGTATTAAGGGTAGTGGAATGGACAATATGTAGAAAAGACATTGCATTGTAAAACCTGTCAGAGTAAAGACATCTCAGAAAGAAGTGTCTTCAGTGGACAGAAGAATATTTGAAATATTTTCATCACCATTCAAATTTATGTGAAACAAAATTTTAAAGTGGACTTGAACAACTCTGCAAAAAGGTCTTTTTTGCTGAAATGACTTTATATTGCAATCCTTCCTCCTGATTATTACTGCAATTATGTGATTGCTTGAATATCCATTTATTTCCCTCTTCATAAATCACTAAGGTGTTTCTTTAACACACATACTGGCAACATGTTCAAAAATCTTACTGCTTAATAAGAATATTTCTTTTGGAATAGCACATAATTATTTAATAATGGAGTATACCTTGTATCACATTTCAGCTATTGTTGAGGATGGGTTAACATATTCTTCTTGTAAGTGCTGGATTTTTTGTCTGATTAATGATTACAGTGTTTAACTCCTTGGTGAATATCTGGATCTATACTGGATCAAGTGCTGAATTCTAAAAGTAAGAAAACTAGTACTAGCATTAAGCTAGTGCCAATGTTATTGCTACACTTTTTCACTAATAATATTTGCAGATCATTTGACAAAAGTTTTATATCCCAGAGCCATTAAAAAAAAAAACACACAAAACTGCTTGAATAATGAAGTTATCTATGGTATGCCACTGCAATTAGATCAATTAGGTTTCATATCTGTGGAGCTGGATGAATTTGCATAAGCTTTCCTGATAGAATCACTTTCTATGCTCAGAAACTACTGTGAATATTGCCTCCGTGCCAGGTGCCAAGAAACCTACAGTCTTTAAAGAAAGGCAATGATTTTTTTTTTAATTTGTTCCTTAATCTGGTTTCACATTCATGTTAACTGAATGTGGGAGAGACACTAACCTTCAGTGAAAATGGTTCTCCTGCCTTGACTCTCTTTTGGGATGCAAAACGATATCACAGCAATGCAATTTCACTTCCTGTATTCTATCTTCAGATCAGAACTGGGTTTATCTCTTTATCTGAGTCCAATACTGTTTAGGATTTTTTGCTTTTATGAAGAAAATAGCAACATATTCTTATAGGGGAAAAGTGGGGAGGAGAACAGTTAAGCTCTCTATTTAAGAAAATGTGCCCTAGTCTTTGCAGATAAAAGGCAGATTATGCTTGAAAGTGTTTGATACTTTTTCTTTGTACGCTCTTGGGAATTATTTAGGTCCAGCAATAAAACTCCTAATCTTAAATACATCTTGCCCAGTGTCACATTTTCTAAAGAATCTTGGTGTGCAAATGCATAAAAATATTCTAGTACGTAATCTAAAATTGTTGTGGGTTAAACAGTGAAAAACCTAGGGAGACTTTCTGTGACTTTTTCCACAGAGTGCAGAAATTAATTCCATGCTCTTTATTCCTTTAATCTGTGAGGGAGAATAGAACATTTATTTTTATTCTGTTTTCCTGTAACATTATTTAGTAGCTTATTACAGTTCTTACGGTTTCAGTCTTCCAAAACCTCTTAACATTTTATGCAACAGTAAAGAATCTGTAGCTTGAATTTCAGAGCCAACTTCTACAAAAAAAAAAACTATTTTCTCAAAACTTGTTTTACTCTGTTGCCTTCTAATACTGTTTCTGTGTTCGTTATTCTTCAAGAATCCTTGAAAATATTGTGTGTGTCTATGGTCATCAGTTCTTTATCTATAATGCTGTGTACAAGAGATTCAGAGACTAATTTCTGATCTCTAGGCCAAGCTGAACACATCAGCAGTGGTCCGTGAGGCTTGCAGACTTGTCCTCTATGTGGCAGATAAATCCTCGAGTGAAGTAGGTAGAGTGGTCAAAAATGCAGCAAGGGAGTAAGCTAATAAAGTTATAATCATGGATTTCATATGCAAGCTCACTTCCAGGATCTATTATTGATCAATAGTCATTGCCATTTACTTACATCATTGAAAGTTTGCACTGTATATTTGGGATCCTTCATTTTTATTTTTTTATTTTTTTACATTGATCTGACAGGCAAGAGAGACTGGTCAGCTTGCCTTTAGTTTAGGAAGATTAATACTGAATGTCAGTCTGATTTGGAAATAGCTAGAAAAAGAGCTGTGAAGTTGAATCAAGATTTGTCCTTATAAAGTCAGCTACAGTAGAGATTTTACAGCTAATCTAGTATTGGCTACAATTAATTACCAGCCAATCCAGGAGTACAAATAGGAATTTAGAAGGTGTACTTCTATACCATGAGATGGATAATTGCATTTAGTTAAATTATTAAAATCATTTGCGTCATTAAATCAAACAATTTATATGACTGAACTTCTAAGTTGTCACAGGGGAAAGAATGAGGCCCAGATCTTTAAAGGAATTTTCACAGGAGGGAATTAGCTGTGTGCTGGGGAGTAGTAGGTTTCAGTGTTAAAATAATACTCTGTATTGACTATTGTGTGTGAAAGTGTGTGTGACAGAAATTTGGGAAGAGTGTGAAAGATTTGTTTGTGGTGTGCATGGTTTTAAATAGCTAGAGCCAATGTCAAACTCAAAAAGCTCATATGCAAGAAAGACAAGTAACATGTAAACATTATCCTTGGGAAATTACTCATTAGAAAGCTTCTCTGTCCTAAGTTTTTATGATAGCAAAAACACAACAATGACAATCATGAAAGCTACAGCTGAGATGTCACAAGTGCATATAGCAGCAAACAAACAAAGGAAAAAACAAACTTGAAGTTAATCAAGAGAGGCCAGAAAAAAAATAAATGAACTGTGAGAAATTTAAGTACCATAAACATTTGCTATGGTGTTGATTTGCCCAGAAAACATAATCATTACAGGAGCTACACCCCAGGCATACACTTGAGACCTAATAATGAGCACATTTAGTCAATGAAACAAGTGAAAGCAAGATTTCCCCAAGAGAAGAGACAGGAAATCTATTCTTTCCCTGCGAAATGATAAATAACCTACTGTTAATGTCCCAGTGGAAAATGCTATGGAAAGGTCATGATATAATAGCTTATTCTTAGCTTTCCAATTAGAGGTAAAAGAAAAACAAACAAAAAAAAAAATTGGTAAAACTAAAAATAGGAAAACAAGGAAATAGCAAAGCTGTGTCACAAGATTTCATAAAAACTCCTTGCCATGGAAGTGTACCTTTTTAGTGAAAGCACCAACACTGTAATTTTGTTTTATTTGGAGATCCAATTGCTTCTTATTTCAACAAGAAATGGTTATCAATTGAACTTAATAAAAGTAGACCGAAAATTAAAAGGCTTTCCTGTACCTTAAATGAGCCTTCCCAGTGAAAACTTCATTCATTTTCAGAAGGATTTTGTCACTTTTATGAACAGGATTGGTAACAGGGTTCCTTGACATAAGATCTATTCCACTCTTTAAGAAGTTTCAGTTTTAATGAAGGGAACATTTTTCTCATTGTCTGTAGTTATTGTTTCTGTGAAGTGAAATGCCCTGATAGATGCTTTAAAATTCAGTCTCCTGTACAGAGAGGGAATGGGAAGTAGGCAGAAGGATATTTTTACATAAGTGCAAAAAACAGAAGGAGCATGTTAGTTATGGGGACAGAAGGACAAACAGTTCAATTTTCGGAGAAGTGCAGCAGTAATTATTATAACCACTACATGTTTAAATTGACTCCATCATCTGAAGCATTTTTTAGCTCTACTAATTATATCACTTGTGATAGTGTTAGAAGAACTATGGTAATTGACACAGCGTGGTGGATTCAAGAGGTTTTTTTCTTAACTTCACATTGCACCAGCTATAAAAAAAAACATCCCTGAGGAAAAGGAACCCTTTTGCAGAATCAGTGAACTACCCAATGAAATAAGCATGTAAAATTTCTCTAATATTATCTCTGAACAATTTTGTTCTTTTTCTTTGGTGAACACAGGCACAAGTAGCTTCTAAAAGACAATTTTTTATCATCACCTTCAACAACTTAACACATCTAATGATGTACTTTCACAAATCATGCCTGTGATTGTGACACAGATGTTTTTGCTTTGATGTGTAAGGGTACATCAGGCAGTCCTGTAGCTAATAACAAACCTGTAAGAAAGAGGGAACCTTCTCTT